>JAUMIR010000005.1:94561115-99561115 GCA_030847615.1 Gambelia wislizenii | reverse complement strand
TGTCTGGTAAGTACAGGCATACCCTGCATTCTTCTTACTGCCTGATTTGGTATGTATGTGGAGTTTTCAAAATAAGAAAAAAGAATGACTTATTTGGGTTTCCCCCCCCCAAATGGATAAAATTGATTATTGCTGTTAATAGTAGTAGTAGTAGTAGTAGCAATATAAATTTATTCGGTCATTGACCAGCAGAGCTGTTAATAGTTAAAGACTACAACAGCTGACTACCAGAACTAGCTCTGTTGATTATCAGTAAAAGTTCTTTAATTACCAAATCTGAACCATTTTTCATAAAGTAAATGTGATTAATAAATACTTAAACTACTCTACATAACTAGTAGCTTAACTACTTGTTCAGCGTTCATCACTGGCTGTTGCAGTCCCATGGCATGTACAAATAAATAATTGCTGTTACTTCAGGTGTACCCTTTCATGACATCTCTCATGAACAACCAGGAAAACTGTGGCTTCTAATACTTGCACTATTCCAGTGAACCTAATCTGGGAAGAGAATATTGCAGCTAAGTTCCCTTTTTAGTTTCTTTAAAAAAAGGAAGTATTAGGCGGAAAAGTTTAGACATTAACTCAAATGCTGAAGTACTGTATTTGTCTTCTTAGAAAGTAACTGTTATCAAATACACCAATATTATGCATAAAACCAAAGGGGTAGTCCAGACAGTAAATAAATCCTCATGGAATCCCATATGTCCAAATGGGATCCCGCAGAATTCCATCCTTTTCGGAGGGAGGGGGAGCAAAAGTCGGGAAAAGTCCGTGGCAAAAGCCTCAGGGACTTTTCCCAAGATTTTTGACAACTGCAAGGAAAATGCTCACTCCTGCATATTGGGACAACCAAATCACATTGCAGTGCATTGCTGAAAAGGACAGCTGATTAGTCACATGTGTGCAGGGGGTGGAGCTTGCTAAGAAGTCTGATCCCAGAACCGCCATGTTGGATTGTCACCATAGCGATAGTGTGCTCAGGTGATGAAACAGCCTTTCTTTCCTTTTCTTTCCGTTATTTCAGCGGAAGACTGCTCTTCCGCACCTTGGAATTAGTTTTTTTTTAAATACTGTTTTTTTAAATACTGTTTGGCAGGGGCAATTTGGGGAGTAAAGAACCAGGAGTATCTTGATTCACCCACCATCTTGATTCGCTGACATGCCTCTGTGTGAATAGCAAAGACAGAGAGCTTCGCACACCAGCAGCCTTGCCAAAAAATAATTGAGACAGATGACCGCTGCTAAGAATTGGTGTATGTGCACAACAAACCACATTTTATTCCCTCGTCTAGATCAGCCCAAACAACTGGTTCATACAAACCCATTAAGTGCCTTAAATATATCTTCAATTGAGTTAATCCACACATTGTCACTAATTTAAAAAAACAGAATAACCATGTGTAATAAAATGAACCCACCTCTGTGTATGCATGAGTGTAAATCAGCGTTAAGGACATGGCTGATACAGTCGGTGCTCCATGTCCATGAGTTCTGTATTCACGGATGCAACCAACCATGGCTTGAAAATATTGGGGGGGGGGGAATAGGAATTCCAAAAAGCAAACCTTGATGTTTATTGTTTTATATAAGGGACACCATTTTTACTATGCCATTGTATATAACGAGACTTGTGCATCCATGGATTTTTGGTATCTACGGGAGATCCTGGAACCAAACTTCCGTGAATACGGTGGGCCACTGTAATGACAAGGAATCTCCCATCTGCCATGTAGATGAGTGAGAAAAGAAACACAACCTGAAGCCCCCATATGGACAGAGTGCAGGTGTCTTTTGAATGCATTGTCATCTTTTAACAAAGTGCCACGTTGATAAAACCTACAGGAAATAAAAAAGATTCCCCTCTTTGCATCATACAGTTGTCCCTTCATATTCACTGGGGTTTAGTTCCAGGATCCCCCATGGATACCATAATCCATGAATATTCAAGTCCCTTTATATGCAATGGCATAGCAAAATGGTGTCCCTTATATAAGATGGCAAAATCAAGGTTTGCTTTTTGGATTATTTTTTAAAAAATATTTTCAAGTCGTGAATACTTAAATCTGTGGATACCAAATCCGTAGATACGGAGGGACAACTGTACTTCCTTTCTCTCAGGATGGGCTTTTATAATTCTCCAGGGCCTCACCAACCTACAAACCCTAGGATTCCATAGGATGCAGCCATGGCAGTTAAAGTGAAATCATAGTGCTATAACTGTGTAGTATAAAAGGGTTCTAGATGTCTTAACTGAAGGAATTTATGTTGGTGGCTACAAGAGAAGGAGCCTCTTCAGTTGTGGCACTTCTTTTATAAAATGCCCACCCGAATGAGGCTTTCCTGGAACCCACATTGCTATCTTTTTGACGTCAGGAGAAGACCTTGGTTGTTTTTTACTATATTGCATTTTTAAAAATATTTTTGCTTTGTATAATCTGTCCAGATAATTTGTGATGTTGGATATATTAAATAACCAATTCACATTTTTTGTAGCTTATTTTGTTTTTTGGAAAAGGGTTTGTAGAATATCATAATTTCCGTGGGAGACTTCTTGTTTACTGACACTGCTGTTGCTCTTCACTCTTAACAGTTGCCTTCTCCCACTTAAAATGTCAATTAGTAAGAAAGGAAGAGGAAGCAGAAGCAAATAAAAGGAAAGGAAAGGAAACAACAGAGGAAATCTAAACATTAACTAGCTCAGAAAGGCTAAATCACTGTCCTGTCATCTTCTTGGGCCAGCCCTGTGATTAACCAGAGGGAAGCAGCTGTCTGAGGCAGCAAGAGGAGGGGCAAACTGTACCACTTCCCCCACTGGGAGGACCCTTGTACATGAACTCCCACCATCTCTAGCCCCCATACCTCATGTTGCCGTCATCCCATCCCCCCTCATGTTTTCACATGTTTGCACAGTTCCTCCCCCTGCCTTTTCCTGCTACCAGTTATCCGGCTTCTATGTAAGGAAACACTAGCCACTCAAATCCACTGGTGCATCTTTATGCAGAGCTGGCCTAACTTTTTTTTAACAGAATGGAAAGATGGCAGAACAAAGAGAAGGGAAGTGAGGCAAGATGGCAGCAGCCAGAAAGTGGCAGTGGACAGGATACAAAGATTCAGGAACAACAAGAGCATTTCTCTTGCCTTTACAAGCATAAAGTCCTATAGTCATCTTAAAACATAACAGTGAAATCTTAGAGATGTCCACCTAGAAATAAGTCTGAATCCAAACCTGCAAAATAAGTTTGCCCTTACCTTGATCCCAGTCCTGTTTGAACACACAGCATTCCCCCAGTTTTGAAGTGAAAGCATTTCTTTTAGACACCTAAAGGCTTTAATGCAATTTTTAAAAAACTATTTTTACTTCACGGTTTCTAGAAAAAAACGGCTTTTTAAAATGTGTGCTCTGTGCCCTCAAATCGGGATTGGGGTAGAATTGTGGGGTGGGGTGGTTGAAGGGTGGGACAGGTTAGCAGATGGTTAGCTAGGTCCAGTAAGTGTGGTATCACCATTTGTTTTACGTTCAATGTATGTATGCGGATATCTGGATATTCAAATAACCCAAGTTTTGCTGGGATTCTGAAACGGATGTATGTATGGGTGGGAGGTGGGTGGAAATTTCACAGCGGAAAGTTCACAGCGGAAAGGGTCCCAAAGGGATTTACCTTGGCATTCACATCTACCAAGTGTGGTGCCGACATTTTTTTTAACTTCAGTGTATGCAGACATCCACATATTCAAATATCCAGAGGGACTCCTCTGTTTCAGAAGCCCTGCCAGCCTTTGGATATTCAAATATGCTTGATATCTGCATACATACATACAGTGAACAAAAAAAAAAAATTGACACCACATTTGCTGGATGTGGATGCCCCTTTGGGACCCTACCCACGATGAACTTTACCAACCTTCCACCCACCAGGCTCAAGTTGTGAACAATCAGGGATTGATCCCCTCCCCAACCTGAAGGACCCCCAAGCACCCCCAACAACACTTCTGCCCTACCATTCATTAATGGTGCAGTTTTATACATTCCTACACAGAAGTAAGTCCAACTGAGTTCAGTGGGACTTATTCCCAGGTAAGAGGGCAGAGGATTGCAGCCTTATTGGAGAATACATTCCTTTTGACCCAGCAGGAAATAGATTCAAGGAAACAGGGGGAGGACTGGGCTGTGATTTTTTCTGGATTGGGGTCAATAGGTTTACAAACTAGCTATTCCATTCTGTAGGGTCTTTTTTTAATCCTGTTAATCTTGAGGGAAGATCATATGGTGAACTTTGAATGTCATGGCCTAGACTGAAGGAGGAGACATTTAATTCTTCTGACAAACATACATACGCAGACATACACAAACTTATAAACACACAGGATGGAAAGTTCTTGGGCTAACAAAAGGAAGGGCAAGGAAAGTGGGGTGAGGGAGCCTGGCAAGGGAGCTGTATACAAGCCATCCAATGAGAGTGCAGGTGGGTAGTAAGAAAGATGGGGGGGGCAACTATTGTTTTATATGGATTTTCAAATATACATATATCTGCATGCATGCCAGGAAGGAAAAAAACGCAGCCGCTGCGCGCTTGTTTGACTTAAAATAATCCAATACAGTAAACAACTGAACATTGTAGATGCACCTTTTTGTACCAAGGTGACTTCAGGGTGGGGGAAATTTATGGCTTTCAAAACCAGTTTGAGTTAATTAAAATGGGTGAGTATGATGTTAACAGGGTCAAAATGGGGAAGGATACTGTGCACTGGATATAGACCTCTTGTGGATTCAGCCCAAGTCCCATTTAAGTCAATAGAGCTTACCCCTAGCTAAGTGGTGATAGGAATGCCTAATATACTTTAATCAAAGAATTGTATGGTGTTACACAGCTTCACATTTGAGAGTGGAATAAGTGAGTTCAGCTTGGATTAAACAGCTGTGAAGGTGTTTACTTCTACTAGAAAATTAATACAGCTGCTTAAGACTCTGATCTTCTTTGAAGATTGAAACAAATAGCTATCATTCAGCCAGGTATTTGTGTAGTGCAATCATATGTATGTTTACATGGAAATAAGTTCAACACTACTGTCAACCTGAAGAAAACAGAAGTTCTCTACCAGCCTGCACCACAGGACGAACACTACCATCCCCACATTGCCGTAGGCAAATCTGTGCTTAAGTCCGTTCAGCAGTTCACCTACCTGGGAAGCATCATCTCCTCAGATGCCAAGATTGGCAAAGACATTGATCACAGATTAGCAAAGGCATATGGCGCATTTGGAAGACTTTACAAAAGAGTCTGGAGTAACAAACACCTGAGGTGAAGCACAAAAATCAGTGTGTATAGAGCCATTGTACTGTCTATTCTCCTTTACGGGTCTGAAACATGGGTCACCTATCGCCAACACTTATGACTCTGCTAACATTTTCATTAGCGCTGTATACGTACAATCCTAAATATACACTGGACTGACTATGACAAATGTTGCTGTCCTTGAGCAAGCAGGGATCACCAGCATTGAGGCCATGATATTAAGAACCCAGCTCCGCTGGGCAGGGCACGTTTCTAGGATGGAGGACCATCGCCTCCCAAAAATACTACTCTACGGTGAACTTGCCACGGGTCAGCGTAAGAGGGGTGCTCCAAAAAAGTGATACAAGGATTCCCTGAAACAACATCTCAGGCTTGGCCAAATTTATCACCAACAATGGTCTGCTCTGGCTTCACATCGGGAGGCATGGAGATGCACTATCCACAATGCTGCAGCCTTATTTGAGAACTCACGCCGAACAAGTCTTGAAGAGAAACGACAACACAGAAAGAATCACAACCCAGAAACATCACCCAAGGAGACCCTCTGCTGTGCTTTCTGCAACCGGACTTTACATTATAAAATTTGCTTTATTTTTTTTTTAGCCATATCATCTTTGCAAGCACAAAGTTACTCCATGCCATCCACTAGTATCTAAAGTCATAGGAGATTTTCACACGGGGAAATTATTCCCCTGAGAGATCGGGAGAGAAATGGGGCTCTTCCGGGAGCAGAGCTCTGTTTCGCATGCCCCTTTCCTTCTCTCGATCTGACGTTGTCCTCACTCTGTGCTGCTTCCATTTCTCTGCCAGTATCTTCCATCATTTTTTAATAATGAAAGATACTGGCAGAGAAATGGAAGCAGCACAGAGTGAGGATGACATCAGATCGGGAGAAGGAAAGGGGCGTGCGAAACGGAGCTCTGCTCCTGGAAGAGCCCCATTTCTCTCCCGATCTCTCAGGGGAATAATTTCCCCATGTGAAAATTTCCTTAATATGCAAGATACTCTCTTTGACAACATATCACTCTAGCAGTTGCCTATCAGTAAAGAGGATTCTTTATGTCATGTCTCTCACAACCTGCAGAAACTAGCAGAAATGGAAACAGTAGGCTAGTTCACTGGTAACTGTAAAACTGAGTTTAGCACTGGGTGGGCAACCTGTAGCTCTCCAGATACTGTTGAATACTGTTGAACTGCAACTCCAGCAATCTCTTAACACTAGCTATGCTAACTAGGATTTACAGAGATTATAGTTCATAATGAAAATATAACTAGCCTCATCCCCAGTGGCCACACTCCCCTCATCCTTGGTGCAGCTGCTAAGAAAGACTCTTCTCAGTTGTGGCACCCCTTCCTCTGCCACAAGGAAGAATTTTGAAGCTTTTGCCTTCTTTTTTAACACTTAACAACAGATTATTGTTTTGTCTATACCCAGAGAAAATGCAGTTAATCCCCATGACTGATGGGACCAAGCCAATTTAAAACCATATATAGTATTTTGCTGGATTGATTTCATTAACCATAATTAATATTAAACAAAGTGCAAGATTCAGACATATTAAACAAAAGTAGAAGCTTCCAATCTCTTCTTCAAGGCTGCAATAAAAGAGGGGAAGGGAGAGTGAGGGGAAGCTAGTTACAGTACATTCAAATGGAACCGATCTTTCTCTCCTGTAAGAAACAGCGTCTTTCCTCTCTGTAGAAACCTGGTAATTTAATTCCTTTGTTTTCAGCTAGTGAGATACTAATTTCAGTTCTTCTCCTATAAGCTATCTGCAATTTTGTCTGTAGCAGATATTACTCATGACAGTCTTTACAAGTCTTTATTTGTTTTCATAATCTTGCCAATACATATATTTCTGCAAAATGATGCATTATTCTGAGAAGACTGAAAGCTACTATTTTTGCTTCTTGGACACAGCTGTGTTAAGTACGTGAACCTTCATATTACCCTAAAATAAGCTTAGTAGAGCAAACACCCACACAAAAAGCCTTCTCACACTTCATTAGAGATTAAATTTGTCTGCAGTAGAGGAAGTGTCCAAAGAAAGAATAAAACACTTGAGGAAGTTAGTTAAAGTAATGCTGGATGTATTCATATGTAATGGTAAACCAGGATTTTGGGAAATCCTAGCTTACATTTAACAAGCTGCACAATAATACAAGTAGCCTGTTCATGGTAACTTGGTTCTCTTTGCAAGTGTGAGTAGCTAAACCAACCAGAAACAGAAAGCTTACCATGATGCCCAAATCATCCTGGCTTCTCGCTCATAAACAGGCATACAGCTCACTCATGATAAGCAAGGATTCAACAGAAGCTTGGCTTGTCATTCTGTGCAAGCAAGTATTTCTAGAATCAAATAAAATGTAATT
The DNA here is from genome assembly GCA_030847615.1 of Gambelia wislizenii. NCBI lineage: Eukaryota > Metazoa > Chordata > Lepidosauria > Squamata > Crotaphytidae > Gambelia > Gambelia wislizenii. Next base: position 99,553,445 of record JAUMIR010000005.1, on the reverse strand, counting down.
CAGACTGTTCAAAATAGGCTATGCTCATAAAAAAATACAATTGGCTGTGTCCAAAGCAAATCAGTCATCCATAGATTCACAGAAATCAATGGAACTTAAATTAGTTATGATAAACTTTTCACACTTATTTTAATGGTATGTAAATCCAACTAAGCTGCTCAGGATCCAAACAATAATGTTCTCCACTAGGAAAGTTTACTAACATTATATGAGATCAGATGTCATTCCACCATTCAGACATTGGACAAAGCACCAGAAAGCATAAGAATGCTAATTCTTAAGGGCTACAACCACCAAGAGGAAGAAAGTCAAAATATGTTCCTGATTTCAGTGCCATTAGCTAAACTAGTATAGATAAATTCATTTTATTGAAATCAGGTAGATCCATATGCCTCAGACCCATCTCTATACTCCCCATTCACATATAAAGTACAGTTTTGAGTGTGTGCTTGTTTTTATTTTAATGACAACATCAGCATATAGGAAAGGATCCCTGAACCCCTCTCACACACACTCAGATTAGCTTCAGTTATTGCTCCACCACTATTCTCAATCCATAGATCAAAGACAAGAAAGGGAGGAACACAGCAAAAGAATGCCTTCAGGAAAGGTAAAGTATGTGTGGTTGGACATGGGGGAGATCATAATTTTTATACTGCATGATCATTTTGCTTTTCATGCCGCCCCCCCCCAACCCAATGTGAATGGAGTAGACAGGCAAGTAATGGGGCCATTGTAACTAGTTAATCATCATTTGGCCAAACTTTTCTTATTGAAAGTCCAAAGGAAAACAACAGAAAATGTAAAGAGGAATGCATTAAGTCCTACTGCGCATAGGAATGTATGAATGTTAATCGGAATCTTAATAATAATTGCAATGGGCCAATTAAACAGCAATAACAACACTACTGCAAATACCCACTGCCCTCTCACACACCTTTTTGCCTGCTCTTTTTCTCCTGCATTGGTCTCTGATCCAGCACGTCATGAGAACTGCGCAAATGGAGGGGCTGCAGAAATCTATATGGAACAGGCTCACTCTTTAGAAAGGGAACGTTCTATAATGATACTTCTGTTCCCTAAAGCCATCCACAAATGTAGCACATGGATAGGAAGATCAAGCCTCAAGAGAACTGGAAAGAAGACGAAAGACAATCAGGAAAGAGCAGCAAGGAGGGGGGAGAAACCACAGAGGAGGAGGGGGAAAACCACTAGCATACCCTGTGACTGTGAGAAGGAGGAAGTAGCATGTGGTGGGCGGAGGAAGCAGAATTGAGGACGGACAGCAGTGGCTTCGCTATCTGAAAGCCCACATGAAAATTATATGTCATGGTTCTGTATCTAAACAGTCTCTTATCTCTTACAAATGAGCCTATACTTTATATCAACTGTAACAAAGAGCAGCATTTTGTCTTCGATTTACAGTAGTAAAATCCAGGAAATATAAATCTACAATATTCAAAACATGTGTCAACTTGGGGAAAAACCCAGCTCACAATAATTGTAACTACTACATTTTTATTGACTTCATGATCTACACACAAAATGTCTCTCCTGGAGGAGTTGGGGAAAGATGGCCAAGAAAGAAGTGTTTATCCAATACCGCCTGTATGGTAATATTCTAAAAATTTCTGAAGTGGTGATAAGAAAGGATTGGCTGAGCTGTCACAGGGCATGTCTACACTGGCTGCTTAAATCTGTGGCCAGTCTGGAGTATTATGCTCCAGACTGGCCCTGAATCAACCATGATGGCAGCCACACAAACCAGGCTGAAACTGGTGCAAAGACCATTGTTGTCCACATGGGCCAGCTGGACTGACATCACATGGGCCCTGCTGGCCCATCCCATTTTCAGAGCTGCCACCACTACCTTACCAGCCAAGTAGATCCCTGCAAGAGTTGGCCAGTGGCATTGCTTCTGCTGAGGTCAGAACAGGGTGTCAAGACATGGGATCAACAAGGAGAGGGTCACTCTACCCCCTCCTCATTGATCACATGGGTGCCTATTCTGACCTCAGCAGAAGCGATGCCACTGGCCAGACTTTTGCAGGGAGCTGGTTGGCTGGTGAGGCTACGGCAGCAGCAGCTCTGAGGGAGATCCATCCCCTTCCCTGCACTACTCAGTGCAGGGTAAGGGAGACGGTGCCATGCTTGCCTGTAGACAACTGGATTGGGCCAAATCAAACCCGATCCAGATATCCAAACAGCAAAAGAACCCAATATCACTCCAGAGTTTCCAGGAAACCACAGAGTTTCCCCCAACTTAGTTTAGAGCAAAATATTGTGGTTCCTCCCCAGAAGTAGCTATATGTCATCTGGACTGCCAGCATCAGATTTGGAGTAAATTCACATATTTTTTTTGTCAGGGTAGAGAAGCCCACAGAGACTAGTGCTAGCGGACTGGTTACTATTGTCTGAGCCTATGAACAGGTAAAAGAAATGGATGGGCCTAGGGTAGGAATTCTAGAAGAACTGGGGGTCTAGCAAATAAGATGAAGGGAAGCAGACTATTTTCTGTAACCACCCTTGGTTCTGGCTGCCCAGATTTTGGGTATGACCCAAAATGACTCACTGTAGTGGCAGCTAGTGTGCCAAATACATTCACTTCTGGAGACTACAGGTTTGGTCCCATGACATACACCTTAGTTACATTATCTGGACTCCTATAATGTACCTCCATAGGTCTGCCTCTGAAGAGTGTACATAAATAAAGATTGGTTCCAAAGACAGTGGCCAGGTTGTTAATCATGAATGCTTATAAGGAGCATATTACTTTCTTCCTGAAACATCTGCACTGACTTCCAGTCTGTTTTTGGGTCCCATTCAAAGTTCTGGTGATAATCTTCAAAGCCCATTGTGGTTTGGTATATTAGCTTCTGTTACCCAAAGAGTTGGGGGTGCTTTAGAGCCCTACACTTGATGCCAAAGCTATATTAATATTTGGGGGGAGTATTATTAACTCAAACTAAATGCTGGGAGAGGATCTTTTCAGCTATGTATACCACTACCAACTGCAGAGAACTCCAGGTTAAAGTGAAATAAAATGTTTTTATTAGAAACAGCACAAAAAGCTGTTGCAGACATGCAACACATGGTCACAAGAACTACACAAGGCTATCAAAGAGTTAAGGCAGAAAGGCTGGATAGAGAAATAGATTCAGGAAATAGGGTGATAATTACCAATCCTGGAGAGCAGAGTTTTGAAGTTCTCAGACAGAAGTCTGAGGGCAGCACTGGAAGTTCCAATTTGGGGGCACGCTGAGAAAGAGAGTGGCTGAGTCTCGTCCACAGTGGTTCACTATGCTATTGCATGGGGCTGATATTTATATCCTGCTTCGTATCCTGAAGGAGGTGCTTTGACTAGAACAAAGCTTAGATTGATTTCCCATTGAATAAACAAAGGAAACAAAAACTTAGCTGATTGCTGTTAATGGCTGGGAGATAGGAATTGATTGTGTAGTATAGCTAATCCTCGGGTTCTCAGCCTGGAATCCCCAGAATTAGCTTCCCTCTAAGGACAACCCTGAGCAGCCTCACTCAAGGGTGCCCCCTAGAGGCCAAAAGAAGCTGCCACCATCAAAATGCAGTCTTTCTATCCAGCCCATTTGGGAGACTGGAAAAACCCCAGGGGAATATTCCCCCCACTGGGAACCAACCAACTCCTCCTTCCTTTCCCCAGAGAGAGGGAAAGTAATGTAGCGAAAACCAGAGAGGCAGGCACATGTATGGAAGCTTGGCTTTTAGACAGGAAAAATAAAAAGGGTTTTATTTTATTCAAGCAAGTAAACACATTTAAAAGGCCATCATTTCATGAAGAAACGCCTTTCCTTCAGGTTCAGCTTAAAGTTACAAGATACAGTTGCCCGTCCCCATTTGCGAATTTAACATTCACGGTTTTGAGTATTCACAGTTTTGGGAGGGCCTCCCCCCGCCCTCCCAAAAGCAGCGACTGGGCGTTAGAAGCCCTGTGGCTGCTTCTGGGGGGGGGAGAAAAGCAGGCCAGAGGGGTGGGAGAGGGGGGGAGGGGGCCTTGGGAGGCCCTGTGAAGGCCTTGGGAGGGCTGGGGAGGTGACCACGGGGCCTCCGGAGAACCTCCGAAGGCCCTGGGGTGGGAGGGGGGAGGCGGGTAAAAGTGACTATGGGGCCTCCGGAGGCCCTGTGGTCGCTTTGGCAGGGGAGGGGAGGGCAGTCATTATTTGCGGAATTTTCACATTCGCGGGGGTCTGTGGAACCTAACCCACACGAATGTGAAGGGACGACTGTATAGCAGTTTAAGGTTACATCCAGTCAAGGAAGAAAAACAAATCATAAATCCTAATGCAGTCTAGCTAATACATTGTCCCTACACACTAAAGAAAGTTCCACGCACATTCTGAAGTCCATCAATATCAAATCTGGTGTCCAAATTGGGCTAGGGTACATGCCTAAGCATAAACCAGGCCCAGCCAGCCTCTGTTATTCATGAATGCTCAGAGGGGGACTTCAGAGGACTGCCCTCATGATTAGATCAAGCCATGTGTCTCAGAACAAAGGGCTACAAACGGTTCAAGTTGCCATTAGCCAAATCTGATTGGCTCTTCAGTCGGGTGATGTGATGTGATGTCATGATGATGTTAGCCTAGAAGATGAGCCCCACCTCCTACTTCTCTTAACCCTTTGTTTACCTGTTCCTGATGATCAGAGAGTTGGTGATTACAGATACTAGGAAATGTAGTTCTGGCAAATGTAGCTCTGGCCCATAATGCGAGTTGCAATCAACCTCGAGCAGGATGATGGAACTCCATCATTGGTTTAGTACAACCTCATATTGTAGGACAGGAGGGGGTTCTGAGGGATATTTCCTGGGGATTTGGGTTGTGTTGGTCAATTGAATGTTTAGGATGTATGACTCACCGTTGAGGGCCCCAAGAAGGAATTAGCATATACCTCCTTAATGGTTTTGTTTGCTACGGGCATCCGCTTAATCCTAGCTTGTGTGTGTTTGCTAAAATATTTCTAAGAAACCTTCTCAGGTCCTTGTGATCTCCATCTGACCTCACTTTGGATCACTTGGTCTACATGAACCCTTCAAAGTGCCCAATACTTCAATTATGAGATTTTATAGGAAGGGGGTAGTAGGGCATGCTAACACTTCTTCCATATGAGCCTGTCTGGATATTCAAATACACTCTTGTATTCAAATGTCCCCAGAGAATGCCAACTGTAATCACAAACAAGGCCTGTTCCATGGCCATTTAAGCCAAGGCTCGGGAACTGACTCCTAACAGAAAGTTTTCTTATTCCTTCTTCAATGCCTAAATCCAAATAATTAAAACCTTCCTGTTTAGATTTTAGTTCCTGAATAATCTTAAATTTCTACAATAAATTCATCTTGGTGTCGTGAATTGGCTTAATTGCTGGAGAATGTCTTAAGAGTATGAATAATGGCTGCCTTGCTTTTTTTTACTCTGCCACATTTAATTATTTTTGTTTTACAGTATGACCCCCATACAGTGGATACATTCTCAGATTTACTGTGAAAACATGAAATTGTGGATACCAGCAAACCCTATTGAAATGAATGACTTCTGGCCAACTTCCAGTGGAAGGATACCATAGAATTGCACTAGATGACTTAGAAAACGCCTAGAGAGGACATATTTTTTTCAGACATGGGTAAGTGAAACTGCAGATACGAGTCCTGCAGATATGGGGGTCATACTGTATTTGTTTTTAATCAACAAATTATGTGCTGGGGGACAGGAAGTGGAATGCAAGATTAAAGGAAGGATAGGCCATGTGACAGAAATCAAGAAGAAGAAAAAATAGGAGAAAGAATGAACAGGCAGGAACGTCCTGTTTTTTAAGCTAAAAATTTTAAGCTAAAAGTTTAAAAATTCACATACTGAGTAAGAATAAATAACCAGCTAGATTTTTACACCACACCTTTAGTATAGTTGAGTATGTTATGTTTATATTGTGTGTTAAAAAGAACAACATGTTTGCTTTTTACAGATAAAACAACAGCAGAAGGACAATGACAGCTGGGTATTAAAGAAGTGGATGTGTTTGTTGTAAACAGATCTTTTAAAACAAATAATCCAACCATGGTGCTTTTTTAAAGATTCAAATAATTAAGAAAAGCACAACACAAAACCCTAGAACATGAGAATATGGAAAGAACATATGTGTTAAGTCAACATCCGATGTGGCTAGTTACTGTATGAACTTCCAGTCATTACTATGCTGTATTGAGAATGCCCACAAAAAACAACATTGCTGTGTGCCTTTACACATGTTTAAAAAACCATTAGGACTCTAGTAGGACATCTGTGTAACTTTGACCCACACCACTAGCAAGATTTCTATCACTCTCCACCCTGCACTGCATGATTTATTTAGTTAGTTAGTTAATATTTTCAGACTCCCTGAAAATGAATGTTCTGAAACTGATAGGTACAAAACATTTTAAAAGAAAATATAATTATAGAATAATAATGGCAGGTAGCACATAATAAAAACAAGGTAAATCCAACAGCAAAGAAAACAAAACATATACCATATAAAATAAAATAAAAATACAACCAACAGCAAAACTGGAGAATGCTAGTCTCAAAGCTCCTGTAACAATTCCTCCTAGCAATATACTGAATGACAAAAGAATGAATGCACAAAAGACAGAAAGAAGAAAGAAACAGGGAGTCTTAGGAGATTATTAGATGCCCTAAATATAGCAGCACATGGATTACAGGAGATCATGAAAGGGCTTCCCTTTCAGATGTCGTCGTCCCTGTGTCGTTATGCTCCCATGCCCCTTCCATTCCCCTGGCACTCCTTTTTATTCACAGGCTAAGCCATGAATTGATCCATCATTCCATTTCTGTAACGGAACAATGGGTGAGTGAAAAGGTGCCTTGTTATGCTGGAGCAATGCCAGCATCACTGGGAGGTCCATGCCGAACACTTCCAGGTGCGATTGGGACAAGGAGGTAAGTGACACCCTTTTTTGTACCCTCCCCGGGTTACTTGTATTTTTTAAAGTGTGTTTTTGTGCTTAGTGTAACTATTTGACATTTCTTTTGCTTTTGCTTTTTGAATTTCCCACCCAATCATCCTCTCATGAGAATGGCCAGGATTTCCATTCCAGGAAATGAATGAAGCTCCGTGAGAGCTGCATTCACTTCTGGACTGCTGAGGAGGAAGGAGCGTCATGCGAAAAGTAGGTCTGAAAATTTTTCCATTTGTAGCGCTACAGGGATGGGAGCGGGGTGAATTAGAATGTACTGTAGTGAGATGGAGAATGCTATTTTTGTTCCTGTCTGATAATCTCCTTAGAGCAAAGAGGATTCTCTTCTTAGCATACAGCATCTTTTTTGGAACTGATTATTAAATACAGGACAATATCATAATGCCTTAACAAATCTAAGGTGCTGCTACTACACTTGCAATATGATCTCAAACAGGATGTGTAGGTCAGAAAAGGGGGATTCCTAGAAAGATTACAATGTTGGTGGCATTTTTAGTTTAGAAAAGAAAAGATGCTAAAGGAAACACATTATCAGTTTTATAAAATTAAACACGCATGGTACAAGTGGATAGAAAGGAGTTTGAACAAAATCTGGAAACATTACCTTTTTTAATACAGTTCACAACATCCCCCCACCACCACCACCAGCATGGACAGTGATTGTGCTGGTTGGGAGATTTCTAGGAACTGGTCTGCTCTAAATTAGATGGCTGATTTTGAAACACAATGTTGCAGAATTTCTTCTCAGCCACTTGTAAATTGTGCTTCAGAGTCCTGCCTTGTCCCCCATACCATGAAACCACTGGTGAAGTTATGCAGATTTTTGGACTAAGCTGCTATCATTAAGCAGATGACATCTAAGGCTGTTTTTCTTTTTCATCAAACCCAGTAAAGACAATGGCTGATTTGAATCAGACAGTCCAGTGCCATAACAGACTTTATGAGGAACACTCAACTGGGACTGAATCCAGACAAAATGGATCTAGGCAGTGTATTGGGCAGTTCATTTGCCCCACTGAGTGGTATAAAACGTGTTATGGAGGGTGTTGCTCAACACTTAAAATGTGAGGGACTGATCCAGCATTGTCACAGATGACTGACCTTCAACAGATATATTCACTATGACCCTACCTAGACAGAGCTTCCTCACAAGCTAACTCAAAACTTTAAATTCCACTACAAGCAGAGATGTAAAATTTCCAGAAATTTTGAAACCTCACAAATACAGAGGAGTTTTGTCACTAGAATCAAAGTAATCAGTACTTTAGGGGGGAGTGACCATGTAATGCTAGAATTCAGAATTGTGGGAGAAAGCCAAGAACAGTATAGTCAAACACAGACCTTGGATTTCAGGAAAGCTGATTTTAGCAAATTCAGGGAAATACTGGGTGCAATCCCATGGCAAGACATGCAAAAGGAAAACAACACCCAGCAAGGGTGAGAGTTCTTGAAGAAGGAGTCACTAAAAGCACAATCACAAACAATTCAATAGAAGAAGAAAAATGGGAAACATCTGCAAAAGCCAATGTGGCTGCACAGAGATCTCAAGGAGGAAGTAAAAAGAAAAAGGAGTATGTATATAGAATGGAAGGAAGGATAAATTACTGAGGAAGAGTACAGATGTGTAGCCCAAGCTTGCAGGAATGGTAGAAAGAAAGCTAAAGCTCAGAATTAGCTGAGACTGGCTAGGCAAGCAAGGAGCAACAACGTGGGGTTTTTCAGATACATTCGAGACAAGAGAATAACCAAGGAGACAGTGGGGTCCCTGTTCAGTAAAGATGGTAAAATGTTAACAGATCACACTTTATAGGAGGAGATTATCAGATGGAGACAAACGTAGCATCCCTGTCTCACCATCTAATTCCTGCCCCGCTCCCGTCCCTGTAATGATGCAAACATTTTTTTTCAGTCACCTACCTTTTCCCGGATTTAAAAAGTCCTCCCCTCACCTCCGGCAGCCCAAGCATGAATGGAGCTCTCAGAGAGCTCCATTCACTTCCTGGAGACCAAATCCCAGCCATTCTCAAAAGAGAACGACCGCGCAGGAAAAACAAAAATAAAACTAAAAATAAAAGTCAAAAACCTAAAACAAGCACCTAAATAATTTTTTTAAAACACAAGTAAAGAGGGGAGGGTACAAAAAAGGCTGTCACTTACCTGGATGTCCTGATCGCCAACAGAAATGTTCTGTACTGACCTTACAGGACCTTGCAGGGAGGCCAGCATTGCGTGGGAAATGTAAAAATAAAAATTAAAAAAAACTAAAAAAACTAAACCAAGCATCTAAATAAACTAAAAAAAAAAAAACCAAGTAAACAGGGGAGAGTACAAAAAAGGCTGTCACTTACCTGGATGTCCCGATTGCCACCGGAAGCATTTGACACGGACCTCCCAGATCGCACCACAGGAATGGGGTTCCTTTTTGCTCACCCATGATTACATTACTGAAATGGAATGGGCAATCCATTGATGGCTTTTGGCAGTCAATTAAAAAAATGGAAGGGAACAGAAGCAGGACGGGAGCATACCGGGATAGGGACGATATCATATGAAAGGGAAGCCCTTTCTCAATCATGTGGCATCCCTGTCCCGGATTATTAAACTGGTCTGATAATCTCCATAGATTGAAAGTCACTTTGTTACTAAAGGAATGCATTATGTATAATTTGTCTTGGCACAAAAGTATCATGTTTAATAAGTTAAAAGTACCATTTTTTCAGAAAACAATTACAGTATAAATTAAATTTACTTTTTAAATTGTTAGTTTTTGTTAGAAATGGAGCTACAAGGTCCTAATTGGTAAGGAACACCTGGACTATAAAGAACTTTTTTGTTTTTGATTTGTTGCCTACTCCTCATAAACTTGCAAAATCAAACATAAAAAAAAGACACCATCAACATTAATAAAAAGAACTGAGAAAAGAAACCAAACAATGATGTGAAATGCTGTAAGTAATCCTACTTAAAAGTCTACCTGTTAGTTTTGAAAAATAAGATGAGGAAAGTAAACATATGAACACTTTATCTTAAATATTTATTATTGCAAAACAAAACATTCAATTCCAGAGGGCTCCAAGCTTCACTCAGCCTTCCATCCTTTCAGAGGTTGGTAAAATGAGTACCCAGCTTGTGGGGGCAATTAGCTAACACACATTGGAAGCTGCTTAATGCAGTGTAGATGTGTAAATAGCTATTGCTTAAAACAATTTGTAAGCCGCTCTGATAGCCTTGTGGCTGAAGAGCGGGGTATACATAAATAAATAAATAAATAAATAAATAAATAAAATATTCCATAATCCTTTTTTTTCCTTCAAATTTTCCAGTAGAAAAGTTGTTGGGAAGAAAACATGTTTTATCAAGTTTTTTTCCAACCCCCCCAACCCCAGCCTTCATATCTCTAACTTAAAGTAACCACTGCAGCACAATCCCACTAGCCAGCCCATCCCTACACAGCACATCACTAGTGGCTTAAATGAAACACTGGTGGCTGGACAGCTGAAATGCAACTCAGGTTTTTGATGACATCAACACCTCTCTCTCTCTGGCTTTTCTTCACAAACGAAGATTCAGGAAGGACTCATCCCGCACTTTCTGCAAGCGCGCTGATGACTAAAAAGGCCAATCCGAGATAAACAAGTCCGGTTGCAAAAAGCACAGCAGAAGGTCTCCTTGGGTGATGTTTCCGGGTTGTGATTCTTTCTATGTTGTCGTTTCTCTTCAAGACTTGTTCAGCGTGAGTTCTCAAATAAGGCTGCAGCATAGTGGATAGTGCATCTCCATGCCTCCCGATGTGTGGCCAGGGCGGACCATTGTTGGTGATCAATTTGGCCGAGCCTGAGATGTTGTTTCAGGGAGTCCTTGTATTGCTTTTTTGGAGCGCCTCTCTTATGCTGACCCGTGGCGAGTTCACCGTAGAGTACTATTAGTCCAAAGCACAGTTAGACCACCTTTACTACTTCAGTCCAATTGGTCAGTATTTAAGGGAAGAAAGTTTTGTGGTGTTTAACAGGCTTAGCCCGAGGTAGACTGGACATAGAGGATTCAATGTGTAAACATGATGTAGGACATTTTCAGACGATCCTTGCCGCGCAAGGATCGCCCGGGAGAGGTTTGTCGCAGCAGCACGGCAGGGGGTCAATTTCGGACAACGCCATGCCTGCTGCGAGATCGTCCGTCCCTCTTGCGCTTAGGCTTGGAGCCTGCCACGCTATATTCGGCAAGATTTTATTCACGGACAAATAGGAGTGTACCCTTAGATGTAAAGACTTCCTCTGCTGTCTGTTCTACCTCTTCTGAATGTAAACCGCCTCCCTTCTCATCCAAGCCTACTCTCAAAAAGCAAGGTCATCAATATGTTCTGAAAGGCTAATGATATTTGAGCTGAATATTGTGGTACCCCATTTGTAAACACCCCATTCAGTAAAGTTGCTAATCACAATTCTTTCAGTTTTGAAACACTGGCAATTGAGGGGATGGGGGAGGACAGCATCCAGCATTCTTTTCTATAACATGACTAGAGACCCCATATAATAAATAATTGTTGTTGCTGCATGCCTTCAAGCCACTTCTGACTTACAGCAGCCCTAAGGATTTTCTTAGCAAGATTTTTTCAGATGAGATTTGCCCATGCTTTCCTCTGAGATTGAGAGAGTGTGACTTGCCCAAGACCACTCAGTGGGCTTCTATGGCTGAGTGGCAATTTGAACCCTGGTCTCTCAGTGTCCTAGTAAATACTCAAATCACTACACTGTGCTGGCTCTCATAATAAATAATGCATTGATACAAAAGCTACTGTCCACAGAGTACCTCATTTTAGGAGATTTTCAGATGGGGCAAATATTCCGGGACAGGAACAGAACAGGGTCGAGAAAGAGGCTCCCTTTTGGATGACGTCGACCCCTTCCATCCTGTTCCCGTCCTGCTCCTAGAGTATTCTATTCATGATGAAACATCGTGAATAGAACACCCCTTCCATGCTTTTAACGGAATCAGGGACGTGGGAAAAGGAGCCCCGTTTCTGTTCCAAGATGACAGGCATGGGGGAGGAGGTCCAGTCTGAGCACTTCCGGCCACCAAAGGGACATCCAGGTAAGTGGCACCCTTCCCCCCCTCCCCGGGTTACTTGTAATTTTTGTTGGGTTTTTTTGTGCTTTGATTGTATTCATGACAGCTAAGGGGGTTATTTTTGAATTTCCCTCCTGCCCATTCTCTCCCAAGAACAAGCGGGATTTCATTTGCAGGTCATAAAGGCAGCCTTATAATAGCTGCATTTACAGCCAGCCAACTTGGGGAGAGGGAGGATGTTCCTGCCGCAGAATAAAGGTAAGTTTGAACACTTTACCTTTATTCCGTGGCAAGAACGGGATTGGGGCTTGTGGGGCAGGAACAGGGCATTTGGCCCCATTTGAATATCTCCATAGTGCAGTGATGGCGAACCTATGACACGCGTGTCAGCACTGACACACGTAGCCATTTCTGATGACACGTGACCATAGGCCTCCTTCCCCCCCCCCCCCCGGAACCTCACCACCCTCCCTAAAGTGGCGATTGGGCTTCAAAGCCCCTGTCGCCACTTTCCTCCCCCCTCCCACCCTCCCTAAAGTGGCGATTGGGGCTTCCAAAGCCCTGGTCTGCTCTTTCCTCCACCCCCACCCTCCCTAAAGTGGCGATCAGGGCTTCCAAAGCCCCGGTCACCACTTTCCTCCACCCTCCCTAAAGTGGTGATCGGGGCTTCGAAGCCCCGGTCAGCACTTTCCTCCACCACCACCCCCGCCTCCCTAAAGTGGCAATCGGGGCTTCAAAGCCCCGGTCGCCACTTTCCTCCACCCTCCCACCCTCTCCAAAGCGGGAATCCGCGAATATGCAGAACCGTGAATGTGAACCCCATGAGCGTGGAGGGACAACTCTAGTCACAAATGTTTCATCCTCCCCTATTAGACACTCTGTGCCAGATGTCTGTAGGCCAAAACAACAGAAGTCCGGCACAGAGCGTCTAGTTCTGGGACTTCCAGTTAAGCCGGGATCTTTGCCCTCACTTCCGCCGGCAGAGATAATGTTTTTTCCTCAAAGTGACACACCACCTGAGTTATGCTCAGTTTTTTGGCAAAGTTTGACACACCAAGCTCAACAGGTTGCCCATCACTGCCATAGTGAATAGGCCTAACATGAAAAGAGTTTGCCAGCAATTCATACAGCTGGGACCTTTTGTTATCTCTGAAGGATATCACTTTCTGGGAGAACAGTTGCTGCATCCTTTGGAAGAAGTCCTTAAATACTGAGCAGTATTTGCAGGAGAAATACATGTGAATAAACACAATATTGTTGAAGGCTAATGCACATATTACACCACAACCTAGAGACCATTTTAAGTCATTCTACAGGGAACATTTCAGCATATTAGCTATTTTATGCAAACCATGAAGTAGGCAATTATTTACTATATTACTGCAGTGGTATGGAGAAAAACTGCCTGATCTGCATATTAAGTCACTTCATGCAAATAGTTCATCATGCAGCCAAAACGCTTTAAAGCTATTGGTTGTGATAGCATCAACATCAACCCTTTAGCAAAAGCACACAATCCTCTGGTTAGAGGGGTGGCAGAATTCATGCTTAGGGGAAGTGTGGAAACCAGAGATACTGGATGCATTCTCTCATAGGAAACCACTGTGGTTTATATAAACAAATGTCCCAAGGACCTTAGGCAGCAAGAGGCTTTCTAGTGTCTGGAAAGGAAACTGGCAAACTCCAATGCATCACAGAAGTACTTTGCATGTAGTCCCAAACCTTATGGATCAGTACTACATACTGAATGTGTGTGCTTTGCCATCCCTAACACAGTACACTTGAAATGAACTATGGGATAGAAATATTCTTTAAAATTAGCAAATGTGGCCCCAGAAATGTTGCTGCCTAAGGCAAAGGACATAATAGTCCCTCCCTTCTCATTCAACATGCATAAGCCAACATAGACAAGCCTTCTCCTACACCACATCTGGAACAGCCACTCATCCACAGTTCCACCTCATGGGGATGAGAATGGGGGTGAATTCCACAGGAATACCTATTCCTCCTCCTGCACATCCGCTGCCTGAGGCAGCCATTTCACTTTGCCTAACAGCAAGGCCAACCCTCTAGACACATCTAATAATAAAAGGTAAAGTGCTTATCTTTATGGTGTTGATATGATTGTTTGTTTATCTGGGTGCAGCATGTGGATATGTGCATTAGCCATGAGCTTTCTATGTGGAAAGATACTGTATACAATTTCATAGTACCACTCTTCTCAGGTTAAGAACCACTGGTCTAGAGAATAAAGGTATGTGAACGAAGGTTTGTGATATTAGAAGTTGCTGTTAGGCTCTTCAAAAAAGAAAAGTGTTGAAATTTCTTGTGGAAAACTGTTTTCCATTAGGCACAATAAATGGTCAAGAGTGCAAATATTAGCTCTGCAGCCATCACTTTTATATCCAACTCTTTTCCTCTCAGATTCTTCCTTTTCTGACAAATGTGTGCAATTTGCACAATGGAAAAATAGAGAAATGTACAGATTTAAAATCTGTTTATTGGTAGAAAGACCGTATCAGTGGAACAATCAGACAACAAATGAGGAAATTTAGAAGCCATCTGGTTTCAAAAGTACCGAGCTATCTCATTTGGTAAAAAGTTATTTCAGACCAATGGGGCGCCAAGACCTTTAACTACTTGTGAAAAATATTGTGTCACTACTAATACTAATACTAGAGGACAAGTATCTACTTTATATCATTGGCCATTAGAAATCAAAATTTGTATACCAGGCATTTCTAAGCTTGCATGGGAAACAAATTTAAATATAAAAATTTCAGAAGAACATGGGAAGAAAATTTGGATTTGCAAATTGCCTCTCCACCTCACAATCCATCCCAGCCTCACAAGGGTCCCTCCCTCCTCTCACTCCCTCAGCCACTCAACACCCACATGTAACACAACACAACATTTTTCCCTAAAATAATACCATATAGCTGAACCGTGTGTAAGGATTCTGAGAAAAAACATGTCAAACAATTTATTAATTTTTAATTTGTAAAAATGTGTGAACTATGTGAAAGAACTCTGAGAAACCATAAGAAATTGTAATGAAGCATTAGAGGATAGATCAAATAGACTAAGACATTGAAATGAAACATTACGACAAAAAAGACAAACAGAGAACATTACAGAAAAAGAAGAGTGATTGGGCATATGTTACACTGAGTACACCTAGTTATGAGTATATTAAAATAAAATTTAAAAATAATGCAAGTTCTATTTCTTCTCTTTCTTTCTTTCCAGATCTTAGAATAGTTACCCTTTTTGACTACAATTGCCAGAACCCTCAATCTGAAAATTCTAGGAGTTGTACAACAAGGAATTTCTTTTCCATATTCTAGCCCACATTAATTAGTGTGACATTAATTTACACTAATGAGATTCACAAACAGAACAGCGTCAATGGTACTTCTTATTTGCACAGTTCAGGCTCACACATCTCATCCTACTCCTCCCTTCTCTTCATATACATTCCTCTTCATATATCATAGTTTTCAGTTTGGGCTCCCTGCTCTAACTCCAATCTGTGACTAATGCTGATCGCCAACACATGGTTTGAAGTGGGTTTACAAATCACAGTTTAGACATTAGTGCAAACACAGTTGCCTAATGTGGACATCATATCAAAGGTCAGTAACAAGCACCTGGGAATAATTGGAGCAAGAGACAGCAGGAAACATAAAGAGCTGTTGCACTTTCTTCCATGCTTTTGGGGAACTCATCCAAATGTGTATGTATTTATTTAATAAAACAATTGATTTATTGCCTTTCCAGGACCTGAGACAGTATATAATGACATATAAAACCTACTCACCAAACAATTGAAGCACACTCCACAAAGCACCCAGTATCAATTAGATCAAATAAAACTGACCAGCTTGAAGCAAAGGCCAAAGAGGTATTATTCCACTCTCTCTATTTAGAATACCAACAAAGAGATGGAATTGCAGATATCTGGGGAATTAATCCTACAACCACAAGGACTTGTATGAAAAGAAAGCCTACCCTCGACCACAGTACTTTTCACTTGGTATGAAGATGAAACTCAAAGGACCTGGGAAGTTCAAAGCTAATTTGGGGATAATATAGAATGAAGCACCATCTGACATTTTTGGAATCCAAACCCACACTGGCACACGCAGCAAGACCTTGAGCCAAATCCTAAAGCATGTTGGCAGCTAGTGCAGCTAAAACAAGATTGCTAAATGGTGGGAGATTCAGTACAGAGAAAAGGAAGTGCTTCTTACACAGCACACAGTCATATTGCAGCAGTCATTGCAATATGCCTTTGTATATTAGTTGCCAGCACACAGGAAATGGAAGGTACAGTGGCACTCATGTCCTGCTGGTGGGAACTAATTGGCTACTGTGTGAATAAGCCTTTGGTCTGACACTATAGGATCCTCTCAGTCAAACAGAAAAGATTCACCACAGAGTTAATAGAAAACACTTCTAGCTGTTCTGGCAACCTACTTATAAAAGCAGCAGTAGGTTAAAAACAAAAGCAGCTTTCAGAATAGAGAACACACGCCATCATTAAAAGGAACACCTTCTCCCTCCACAAGTCAGGACAATCCTACTAGCATTACCTGTAGGGCTCACCTACCCTGGCCAGAATGGCTCACCACTGATGTATTCTGGCCATAGATGTGGCTCATTCCTTTCCGCATTACTGGCATGAAACCGGATAGAGTCCAGACCGCCACACCGGGGCGGCCCTGCAGCTGCCACCACCCATGTCCCACTGTCTGAAACCAGGAAGCCAACCTTCATCACATGATCAAGGCCTTCTGTATGTGACCAGCCTGGTCTCATGCTGCAGGCCAGTTTCCTGTCTTCGGAAGAGTGACAGCAAACAGCAAACAGCAGCTGCAGGCCAGAATAGTGGTCTGGGCTCCTGCAGTCACACAGGGTCTGATCTGTTGCTGCTTTCTGCCAGCTGAAGCTGTTTTTCCCAGGTATTTTTTAAAAGTCATGTGATGGGGCTTTTTCCCATCTTGGCCCTGGGGGTTGTGCAGACCGTCCGGGGCAAAACAGGGTAAATACCCTGCATCGTCTGGACTGTGGGGCTCAAAGATGGGGGCAAGATGGGGTAAATAGCCCATCTAGACAAGACCATAGATTAACAAAAGGTTTATTGGAGGCTGGGTGGGTGATGACAAAAATATGTGTGAATTCAAATGCCAAGAAAAACTGAGCCAGTGAACCATGTGATATTGGTCAAAGAATTCTGGAAAAACTTCAAAGTCTCAAAGATGAGCTGGCTTATTTTCAGTATATACACAGACTCCAAAGCACCAGGGCATTTTTACAGTAACACGAAGAAGCAATATAAAAACTGTTTGAGAATGCCATATCAGCAGTTCCTTCCTAAAGACAAGCTGCTTTTTAAAATTAACAGTAGCTTGTCTCATCAGCAGTAAAAACTGCTGAGGTGAGAAACCTCTGGCTTGCTTAAGTTTTCGTGTGGTTCTATATTTCTGCTCTAACTTCTTTGATGGTTCTTTTGAATTCTGCTTAAAGCTTTGCTGAGAAGAGGGGAACAGATGTGAAGTTCCATATACCTCCTTCAGCAGTTGGTACTCTGTACAGAATGGCAGACTCTCAGAAGGAAAGTTCAGAAATGGAGGCAGCTGTGTTAATTTACATAACAAAAACATCTGAATAATTGTCTCCACCAGGATCAGTTCTTTTGTACAGTTAATGAATTCTGCTTACTCAAGCCCAAAACATTCCACAATAGCTTAGATTACAACAGGGATAGCTTGAAACAATACACTGCTGCTAGGAAAATCCATTTCTCCTCCAGCTACTATGGGGACTACAGCTAAATCCAGAGGGATCAGAGATGTCCAAGGGGAGTATTAGATGATGCCACAGTCTCTGCTAATTAAAAACTCCAAAGACTTTAATACTGGGGGTCCTGACTCCATTATACTACTGCTGGTCTGTCAACAAAAACATTGCAATGTAGTCCTTTTCAGGGTCCTGTTTGCAAGGCGGATTTGCAGTAGATTTAAAGACAGGGTGCTTTGAAGAGAAAGGAATCTAAAATATGTTAGTAAGCAGCATCCATCATCAAGTTATAAGGCAATGGCATGTGCTCACCACTTGATTAGGCACCCAGTGAGCTGAGTTATGGCTGAGCAGTGAACTGGTAGTAGGACTCCCCAGTCCTAGACTGCATCTGCACTGCAGAAATAATCCAGTTTGACACCGCTTTAACTACCATGGCTCAATGCTATGGAATTCTGGGATTTTTAGTTTTGTGAGATATTTAGCCTTCTCTATCAGAGAACTCTGGTGCCACAACAAAGTATAAATTCCAGGATTTCAATAGGATGGAGGCATGATAGTTAAAGGAGTGTCAAACTGGATTATTTCTGCAGTGCCGATACAGCTCTAGTCAGATACTCTAAACCAGTTTACTCCAATACAGTCTTGTCTAGGCATTTTGAACTTTAACTCCCATCACCCCTCATCTCCAGCCAGGCTAGTTGGGGATGATGGGAGCTGCAGTCTAAAGCACCTGGGAAGCATCAGGTTGAGGAATGCTGCTCTTACACTAGCTTTTACACCATACTAGTTCTCATAGTCATATTGCTTCTGTTCCATACTTCCCATGAAAAAAGCCACAACAGGTCAGTAAATGTTATTGTATTGTGAGTTGCAGCCATGGTATTAACATTCTATAAATATTCCCCAAGGCTTTTGTTGTTGATTTAAAAGGAAAGTGCTTCAATAGGTATAGTAATACACTCCATCTCAGACATCATGCAGGACAGAGATGTAATTTGTAAATTCCATGTACACAGACATGAAGCATAGCCTTGAGTGATGTTATCATAGATGAGACACTGGCAAGCAATCAGATGTACAAACAAGCACACAAACATCTACCTGATTTCGTCTGAGTTTCCTTCCTCTAGGCAGCAGAGTTTCCCTTTGGAACAAGAAACCACCTGGCCGACATTACAATCTCAGTTCCTTACCCTTCTCTGTAAAAGCGGCACGCGCACACACACACACACACACAGATGACCATCAGGACACATGCTCTGTGTACACAAGGCTCCACACAAGCACTTTAAAGATCTTCAGTTTAAAGGATTTGCAGTAGCAGATGCTGCAGCAAAGATCTGAAATGCTTTAAAATCAAGGTGGGCAGCTTCCAGGCCCATAGGATATTCTGCTACAAACCCAAAATCCATCATTCAACCATTTGCAAACTAAGGGCTCTGGTGGGTGCTCATATGGTAAGAATTAAGGAAGAGGATGCTTCTGAGTATAAGCTCAGCCCAAAAACCTGAGTTGAAGGCCAGATCCAAACTCATGAGTTTCTTCACACAAAATATGACTCCTGATTTCCCCACACCATTCTTTCTCAGCACCAAATTTGGGGTGGGGTGGGGTGGGGCTTTATACTTACTACTGCTGTCTGGCAAATAGAGCCAGAACCCCTTGATAGTCTACTGAATATCACCCAGAAACCCACCTGAAGATCCCAGTCAGGCTTCTCTACAGAGCCTGGAAAAATTACTTTGGAGACTATAACACACGGAAATGGAGTAGAAAGACCCAAAGTGGAGGAGGAAAAGTCCAGGTACTCCACTTTTACATTTTGATAAATACAAATAAGTAAATAAATAAATAAATAGCAGAACAAGCAGGATTGCCCCCAAAGGCAGTAGGACTTGGCTTCCCGCATTCCAAAGTGAAGTGACTGTATACTGCAGCCTTTCTCAACCTTTTTACCCTGGTGGAACCCTTGAAACAATTTCCAGGTCTCAGAGAACCCCTGCCTAAAAATTATTATATCTACAGCCATCAGGAGTGCGAGGTTTATGGGGGCTTCCAAGGCTAGAAAAACCGTTTACACATGTTGCTGCAGCTGCGAGATGCCAATGCTATGAGGTACTGTTGTCCCTTCACATTCGCAGGGGTTTAGCTCCAGGACCGACGTGAATACCCAAATCAGTGAATCCTCAAGTCCCATTATATGCAATGGCATAGCAAAATGGTGTCCCTTATATAAGACAGCAAAATCAAGGTTTGCTTTTTGGATTATTATTTAAGAATATTTTCAAGCCATGAATACTTAAATCCATGAATGCCAAATCCGTGAATGTGGAGAGACAACTGTACTTTGGATTTTCCCCCACCCCTTATGTTGATAGGCCCCTACACTACACAAATAATCCAGTTTGAAATGGGATTGTTTAGAATGGCTCCTTCCTATGGAATCCTCGGATTTGTAGTTTGGTGAGGCACCAGCACTCTTTGGCAGAGGAGGCGAAAGACCCTGTAAAACTACAAATCCCAGGGCTCCATAGGAAGGAGGCATGGCAAATCATCCAGTTTCAAACTGGATGTTTTGTGTAGTGTGGAAGTGGGCTAAAATACACTTCCAGCTGCACTGGTGGGACTCAGTATATACGGGAGGGGGGGTTCCATGATTGCAGCAAAAAAATCCCCCCCCCCGAATTGCAGCAACAGCTGGAAGTTGCAAAAGAGGGAAAGCCAGGACTCTCGCCCCGATTCCTTACCTGAAGAGGGCTCTGGAGAGCTGCAACTGCTACTTTTCCTGAAGAGGCAGCCGAAAAGCGCTCTGCTCGGCTTGAAGGAGGCCAGGGTTGTGGCTAGAAGAGGCTGTGAAGTCCCTCCGCAGCCTCCGCCCCCTTCCTCTCGAGGTCATCAAGTCGGCCGCCTTCCCCGCGTCCGCTCCAGGAGGCCTCCAGCCCCGAAGTTGTTTTCCGTTTTGAAGAGCAGGAGGAGGAGGAGGCTGCTTCTTGCAGTGAAAGAAAACGGAAACCGACGGGCTGCGAAACTCCCCGCTGGCTTCCTGACTCGCCGCCCGCCCGACCTTGGCTGACACGCGAAGCACGTGTGAACGCTAAGGGAGTGGGGCGGGAGAAGGGAGAGCGGCTTCAAACCTGGGATGGGTTTGCAGGGCAGGTGCTCAGAAAAGCCAAGGGGAGGTGCGATCCAATGAAACAAAACATTGCTTTCTTAGCAGAGGATCTAGAGGAGCCTCTCCCAGCCCTAGCCAAAGCAAAGTTGGGGAAAGTTACTTTTTATGGACTCCTTCGGTCCCCAGCCAGTTAAGGATTCTGGGAGTTTAAGCTCACCCCCCAGTATCTCCCGGCTCTGATCTGGAGATGCTAGAAGTAGCAGTGGGGGCCCAGTGGCTTCCATGTCAATGGCTTAAATGTTTGGGCTAGGTTTAAGGAGCTAACCAAGGTGCTAGTTCTATGTGGGAATAGGCTTCTGCAGCTTGGAGAAAACCTTTAAAGTCTGGATTTATAATACCAGAGTGAATTCACTGCTTCACTGCCATGGGAGCCACTAGTAGGGTTGTCATCATTTATTTGTCACAATCCATAGAGCCATCAAAAGAAGAACTCAAGCATAAGACAGAAAATAGACAAAACATCAGAAAAATCAGAAAATAAGACAATTATAATAGACTTTTATCTAACACACAATGAGCTCTAATCTTGGTCACCTCTGTAAGAAATTTAGAAATTTAGCAACAGCCAAGGTCATGTTTGGGGACTTGATGATGTTGATGTAGGGTTCTCAAATGCCCCTTATTATAAGGGGTGTTCCCTGTTGGAGGACTGGAAAGTATTTTGTTTATATAAACTGGGCAGGATGCCCAAAAAGTACAGTACAGGTGTACCTCAGGAAGTAGATATGTTCCTGGGCATTACTTTTTTTTTAACAGAAACTTCAGAACCAGAGGCAGAAATAGCATGGGAAGAACAGAAATGGGTTCCAACTCCAACAACAATAACAAAAAAGAGCAGCTTGAACGTATTTTAGAAACCTTTTATTCAGAACTAAAGATATGTGCCTGTGAAATGAAACAACCAGGTCAGGTAAGCCTTGCATGAATCAACAAAAACATCTGGAATCTTCCAGAGACAACATCAAGGTTTTTTCCAAAATGCATCCAAGGATGAGTTTTCTTTCTTTCACCAGTCTCTAATTTTCTAATTTCAGTTCTGGTGGCCAAACATATAGACCTATACTTTTTTAGCATGTTGGGGGGAGCTGGTGAAGCTTATCTGCTCTTCCCTTTGCTCTATTTGGTGTTCACACATGCTCAGTAACGGATTCCAAAGGCAGTTGGTGTTTACCGTGCCTGTTGCAAGCAGCCAAAGCTATAGTTGGATCAGCTAGAGTAGAATCCCACTCTTTCCCCACTAAAGCTTTATTGCATTATTGTCTCCTACAGACATGCTTCTGCAACACAATACCAAAAGTTTGTGTTTTTCAAGCCCTCCTTTACCATCCTCCCAATGGTGATGCTGAGGGCAAGGAGGAAAAGGGAGGCAGGGCAGGTATAAATAAATAAATAAATAAATAAATAATAAAGACTTTGTAAAAAGAAAGTTCTTTCTCAGAGGATTTGTTAACTGAGGTAGGCCTGTATATGGGGATGTAAGCCCTTCATAATGACAGTAATGTGTGCATCATATAATTTATTAATGTAGACAATATGTTAATTTTACAAATAAACACAAGGCTAAGTTTAAATCAATACTTTCATTTGGTGTTTAGGTAGAATGCAAACTTGTTACTTGCTACTTCCTAACTGTCAGCCTTGCACAATATGAATTTCAATTGCTCTGTAATGCTACTTTGAAAATCTGGCAACAAATGAAAAATAGAGAACTGGCTTGGAGGTTAATGGAAGACTAGGCTTCAAGCAAAAGCACCACACCTCTAAGGTTCTTCTCTCCCCAACAAGAAAGAAGGATCAGGCAGGGATCATACTTAAAAGTCCAGTTGGGCTCTAGACAAGGGATAAGGTTTCCTGGTCTTAGGGAGCTGGTCAAAATGAATTGCTATGCTTTTCTGGATCTCCAGGTGGTGGATCTTCTACAAGCCTCAGCAGCAGCATATAGCCTGGAAAATACAAAATATATCCATGTGTCATGTGTCCACCCAAGATGTGATCTATAGTGGGAAGGGTAGCAACCATTGTGGCTACCAGACACAATTTGCCACCTGTTCAAAAAAGTTTTGTTTTTCATTCCTAGCGCTGGGTTGCCATATTACCTAGTTAGCCAGATTCTAACAACATTTTGCATCCATTTACCTGAATTGTCCTTGTGCCCACTTCCACAGTGAGAAAACCCAGAAGTAGATCTATCCCTCCTTTCAAACCTTCCTTGCCCCAACCCTGTGACATCAGAGAGACCCGTCCCCTTGTCTTAGGCTTTGGTCTTGAAATTTCAGGGAATGGGCTGCTGCTGTCCTGGCAACCCTAACCAAGAGTGGATACTTTGGGGCTGTTTGAATGTTTTGGGTGACAGCTCCCATAATCTCTTACCAGCGGCCATGCTTTACGGAGCTTCTGAAAGTTGGAAATCCAAAATAATTAATGCTAAAGATTTCCTGCCATTATTCTTGGCATTGTTAAAGTAAGTTGCTTGGAGCTGTCTGGACTCCTGTAACACAAGTATTGTGCTATTTTCTGTCAGGATAATGGGATATGTAATCACTGAGAATTTCATATTGTAAAGAGCTGTTATGTTATGTACAGTGCTACTGCCAGCAGGGCCCAGTAGTGGGCTAGCTACATGCAGCTGGTGTTCACAACAAAATGCTGTTTACATTAGCCTGTGTGAGCCAAAGCAGAGGAAGTGATACAGCCGTTATCACCCTGGGACCAACTGGATAAACCATGTGTGTATGGGAATGGGTAACTACATGGCCCATGAATGTAATGTAAACATGTACATGTATAACCATATGCTCCCGCCCTCACTGTGCACTTGGAACTTGCACTTTGACCTTGCTCTTGGCCTGTGAACTCCATGCTACACAATACTGGACAGAACTGCTATGACTATTAGCTATGTAGTCAATGTATTTGGAGTCCTTGACTCCTTGTAAATATTTCCATACTATGCTTTAGTAAACAACAGTAATTTAGGCACCCTCTCTGTGTCTGTGTACTCATTTCATCAGTGTGATGTCAGCTGCTTTTGCTACAAGATTTATTCACTGCCTGGTCCTCTTTAACATGCTCAGAGAAACCAGTGCGTGCCCGTGACATTTTCTGCCTTTGTACATGATGACACATGGCACACAAGGTATGCAGAAGATAATACTGTTAAATCCACAATGCTTCTATCTGAATTCCAAGTGCACCTATGGACTGATGGCTCCTTGTGTACATTGGGCCCATTCACATTATGGTCACACAACAATTATAATGCTATGGCATTTTAACTGCCATGGCAATATCCTATCAAATTCTGCCTGCTTTGGAATAGTGAGGGGAAGAGGAAGAGAATCAGCCCCCCTTGTGCATTGTGCAAGTTTCCAAAGTGCTCTGCACAGGCACAGGAATTACCCATTGTGTGGATTCAGAGACCACGAAGAAGATAGTTTTCTGTTGTTTCAGAGATTACAACACAAGACAATGGATTAAAATCACAAAGAAAAGCAATTCCACCCAAATATCAGGAAGAGCATCTTGACTGTAAGAGTTGCTTGATATTGAAATAGACAGTGGTGGAGTCTCATTCTTTGGAGGTCTTTAAAAGAAGTTAGATGGCCATCTCTCAGAAGTGCTGCAATTCACATTAATTCTCACAACTAGCTGTGTTCTTCATCCTTCATGGAAGGGGGTTGGACTAAATAGCCCTTGATATCCTTTCCAACTCTTTGATTCTATGTAACACAGGATCATTAATTTTATTTAATTCTGTAATAATGGTTTGCTGTTGCTTTTTTTGCATTTTAGTAGAATTAGTAGAAAACATTATCTTCTATTGTGTTACAATCACCATGAAACAATAATTTTTCTATATATACATATGCACATCCATAACAGATAAATTTAATAGGCTTAAAGGCTTTATAATAAAAGAAGGTAACAAGAACTAAGAAAGGGATTCATGGTTCTTGTGATCTCATGTAAAAGTAAATGGGGGAAAACAAAGAAGTGTGTTAGAATATTCTTATGTTTTGATACACAGGCATGTGATTGGTAGCAGACATCTGTAGCATGACAAGAAATGGATCATTCAATTAACAGTTAACAATACTAGGAACCTAACGGAGAGGAAATACCTCATTCCTGTCAGCCAACCCACATTGTTTCTTCTGGGAAATCTTGTAATGGGGGAAAATGGCACTAAAAATAAGGACAAGCACAGCCTTTGATTCTTTCACAAAGGGTTTGGCTTTTTGGTGCTTTTGGCATAACATTTTAAAACACATACAATGACAGGAATATAATTCTTTTGTCTCCATTATGAACAACAGAACATGTTCATAAATTCATGAACAGAATGTTAACATTCTCTTTCCCACATTGGTTATCTCCATTGTCTCTGACCAGGACAGCTTTTATGTTATATAGAAACCAGTGTTTATATACATTATCTGTTTCTGAAAATGTCATCAGAATATTTTTATATTTTCATAATTTAAACAGGAGCACTGTGTTTTCTTCTTCGTGTCCATTTTTTCATAACTCTACTATCAGAATCTTTACTCATATCATAATTTTATTTAAAATATACCATGCCACCCAACATGGTTCTCAAGGTGACTTTCAGCCAAAAGGTGACTAACACCACAAAGTGACTATCACCACAAATTACAAACAGGCCATTAAGTGAGAGCAAAACATTAAATGTATTAGTAATAATATCAGTGCAGGTTTGCCTCAGTTAACAAAGTAGATTTGTTCCTGGGCTTTATTTCTTTAACAAAAAATTGGTACCAGAGGCAGAAATAACATGGAAAGAATAGGAATAGGGCCCTACACCACAATCAGGAAGAGGAGTTCTACATGTTTCAGGAAACATATTCAAAACTGACAATATGCATGTTTGAAATGAAACAACTAGGTCAATTCTGAATCTTCTAGAGACCACTTGAAAACTTCTTCCAAAATAAATCCCAAGAAGATTTTTTTTTTCTTCCAACAGTCTCCACTTTTCTTGGTGGTGAAACTTACACATCTATGTTTTTTCAATATGTCAGGGTAGCTGATGAGGCAGGCTAATCTGCTTTCCCCCTTTCTTTCTGTTTTGCTCTTCACATATGCTCAGTAAGTGATTTTTGAGGTAGCTGTTTACCTTGCCTGTTGTACATAAGCACACACAGCTACAGTAGAATCACTAATCCCATTCTTTCCCATGTCAAGCATTATTGCATTGTTTACTGCAGACACATTGCTGCAACCCAAGACTGAAAGTCTGTCTTTTACCAACCCTCTTTCTCCATCCCCCCAATGCCAATGCTGGGGAGGGGAAACACTTCCAGCTAGATAGAAGACAAGAAAAGTAGGGCTGGGCTGGCTTCCCATAAGCAGATTTTGTAAAAAGGAGCTTCTTTGTCGGAGGCTTTGTTAGCTGGGGTATACCTGTATATGAAACAGCAGTGCAATTAAAGTATTTGGCCAATCACATTAAACACTCATTAAATAATTGTACATACATATGTATCTACTTGGAGCAAAAAGGCCACAACACAAAGTAGCCACCAGCTTCTGCAGTGAAGATCTGAACAGATGACCAGGTATGAGATTAAGTGGCCTTTTTATTTGAGCTGTGGTGGCTAGAAGTTTATATGCCAGTGGAGTGTTGAATCCACTTTGCATTCAAATTTTAAAGAAGCTAACCCATGTTCCCAATCTAGATTCAGCACCTTGGACAGTTCCTTTGAAATTCCGACTAAAACTGGAAGCAGATTCAGTACAGAGGCTGCCGGCTGCCACTGCTTCTTAGGCAAAGGAAAAGCTGGATTGATGCCACTGTACTCTTGTAAAACATGTCTAGCCATCTTGGGAGCTTAGATTCATTAATACACATAAGGGATTTTCTCATGGCCTTTCCAGATTGAGTAAAAGACAAGATACACTGTTTAATATTACCATTTATCTATGTAAACGTTGAAATATGTTTAACTGTGCACATTCTGACCTCTAGTGATAGCAATGTAGTACTTCCCTCACAGCTATTTAACCCACATGGGTGATCTTTTACTGTGTCAGGCTTAAGAGCTCCAACTGACAAAAATATAAAAAGAAGTAGATAGCATATTGTTAAAATGAAGACACTAAATGATTATGACAGGGCATTTCCTTTCGAAAGCCACAATATCTTTGCCTAGGATTTTGGTAGCCATTTGTGATCATAAATAAATTTACACTGGATCCTATTTGCAATAAGCTTCTTCTGAATTAAATAGATGGACTAAAATCTATGTTTCAAACATAGTTTTGAAAAGTATTTTAAATACATTTTATTGGATTTTAAAGTATTATACAAGGAAAAGAAAAAAAGGAAGAGGAAAAAAGAGGACAGGATGTGCTAGTCCTGAAAAGTCTCAAGCAAGCACCAGAAATATTCTACAGTTTAGTGGATCCCAACTTCCTAGAAATGTAATTAGTTCTAACAGGGCAATTAAAAAAAAAAGTACAAATAAGGAAAAGGTAAGAACAGAGGTCAGGTAATAAACAAGGGAAAGTCAATACACTTAAAACTAGAATCAGAATAAGCAAGTGTTTCTAACATTAATTACAACTTGAACAGTAAATAAACAGAATAGTAATAGCTGTACCACAGTTGAGTTCTGTTAGTCTTTTTCCTTCCCATCCACTCCTATCTCTGGAAGTAACCCCCTCAAGTTGCTTTTCAAGTTTCAGGCAGCACAGGTCACTACTTTTTTTCTGATCTCTCATATTCGGATCTCTTGCTCTCACATACTGTTCTCTCAGGGTGTTTATTCTCATCTTCCTGTACCATTTCCATCTTGCTCTCATGCAGGATTTCTTTGATTTCTCTCAATGTCAGACATGTCTCTCCCTATCTGGCTCTTATCCTTCCCTAAGACCAATTTCATTTGACCTTTACCCTCTTACAAGGGTGGGCAAAGTGCAGCTTGTTCCCACACCCACACTTCCCTGCTATATCTGTCTAAGCCCAAGGTAGACAACTTGTGTTCCTCCAGATAGTGTTAAACTGAAACTTCAACATCTCTTACTATTGTCTAGGCTGACCAGGCTGGTGACAGTTACAATTTAACAAGTGGCTTGAGTCCCAGTGTTGAGAAAAAAGGCAGGATCTAAATGAATAAATAGGAATGAGAACAAGATCTGAAGGTGCACAACTTCTGCAATCCGAGGCTATGCATTTCAGGTCCAGCAACAAGAGAACAAGTCTAGGAGCTGCTTGATCTTTCTATTTGTTCATGGGCTACTGCCTTATATAAAGTTCACACTAATCTTTCAGAGAAGAAAAGGAAAACCGTTCCAGTATAAATAAGGTTAACCTGTTTGCTATCTATAATGTCAAAAAGGGCCTCCTGTTTAAATTGCCATTCATTTTATCTGCCATTTAAAGTCTGTAATTAAAGAAAAAGGTGACCTATATGTAATTGTGGGCATCCTGTAATTTAATTTCTAGTTTCCTCCCCAGATGTCTAGAAAAGTTCTGTAAATTCAATTGTGACCAATCAATCAAATGTGAAATGGAAGATAGTTATGAATCTCCTTTTTACTCTCCTTAAGTCATTATTTTAAATCATCACCTACAGTCACCTTCATGTGACACAAAATAAAGCAAGTAAGCTGGGAGGGAAGGGAAGAGAACAAAAGTACCAAGATATTTGTTATTCTCCATTAACTCTGTTATTTGCTGGTATACAAGACATTTATTGTAGTTTGAAAACATGCCCACTTGCTTCTACTGATAACACTTCATTTAACATATAAGTTTGCCACCTTTTAAATCAGCACATTAAGGAGATCCCACTATTTATTATGTCACTGGTATAACGTAAATAGGGCATCAAGTGATTTCTTGGGAATGTTGTATAATGACAGATAATCTAGTCAAATATATATGGTTTTATTTATATGTATCAAATACCTTTGCAGGGACTATACATAGGTTTTTAATGAACCATAATGCAATAACCTCTGCAATATTTGCAATACTGTAATTTTTAAAAGCTGAAATAAATTGGTAAATTTCAGTGTAACGCAAATAGGGGGAAATGCAAAAGCCAGTACTGTACAACAAAAAACAACATAACCGCAATACAAATCAATCAATCAATACTCCCTCTTTCTCCACTTAATACAGAAATTAAAACCACCACTATGTCATGGGTATTAAAGCTGAAGTTGATAAGACCTAGAACAAAAAAGTGAACTTACGAGGATCCAGCACAGATAAGGCCCTCTCTCTAGTGGCCACCACCAACCTGAATTTCAAAGAGTACACACAAAGGTGGGCCTCTGTAGGTGACCTTAGGGTAGCATGGATGCACATAAAGGAGAAGGCATTCCATCAAGTACTTGGTGTTTTTTATTGAATTTATACCCCATCTTTCTCCCAGAATTGGATCCAAGGTACTGGGGGTCCCAAACCATGAATATCATGAGTCAAAACCAGCCCTTTGAACTGGGCATGGAAAAGAGCCAGAAGCTGCTCCTCTAATTTTTTTGCACTGTAAATTCCATCACTTAGTTTTTCACACACGGCTTCTCCATTTTGGCTTTTTTAAAAAAAATAAATCATGACATGGTTTACTATGCTATGCGTTGTTCATCTTAGGCTGTATTAACTTAATTTTAAGACCTGCTAAGGAACAGATATTGTTATTATGTCCTGGTATGTAAAACCATAGCATTCAAGTGGGTGTATTTTCTTTTTCACAATACTGTAGCTTTAAGCATTTATTGGTATCCAATAATATAATTTTGTGAGAGAACCAGGAAATGCTTTGTTATTTAGCAATACTCTTTATTACTAGTTCAAAATAAAATGCAATATGAACAATTGCCACAAGGTGGTGATTGATTACGGTACTATGGTTGCCATATGTCAGAAAAATGTGGATACAAAGAGAACAATCTAAATATCTTGGGCTGCAGTCCTAAACCTATTACCTGGGAGCAAGCACTATAGAACAGTGCTACCCAAAGGGTTCCAGGGACTCATTGGGCCCAGGGACCTGTGTGGGCTGCCAGTCCATGGTGAGTTTCCAGGAAAGAAGGAAAGAAACAACTGTAGCAATTGGACACAAATATGGTACAGTAGGACCCCCATACCCTCTGGTTCATTATTCACTGATTCAATTATCCATGGGACACAAAGCAGCACACCTACCATAGAGTCTTCTTAGAAAATGTGTCCTCTCTAGCCATTTTCTAGGTCCTCTTAGGCAACTCTATGGTATTTTAAACCAGAAGCTCCATTATTTTCAATGGTGTTCATTATTATCCACAGTTTTTGGTATCCACACACTCCCAGAACCAATCCCCAGCAGATGAGGGGGTCCTACTGTACTAGTCCTTGGCACTTTGGAAAAAAACAACTACTTGTCCCTCACATCTTGTAGACTGAGAAGCACTCCTGAACATAGTGGGGCATATGTCCACATCAACAAGAACTGTGTTGCTAAAAGTTACCCCTTCCCCATGTAAAAAAAAACACCCTATGTTATAGTATTGTAAAGACCATCAATTTATAAAGAAATTTAGCCATGTCACATTGTCTGTTTATGGGGTATTGTTATGATGCTGCCTTGAAAAGTAGTGCCAACATGACTTGTTGTAACCCCTTAAACTAGTCTGTGGAAGATACTGAAAAAAGATTTAATTGCCAGCCCAATTTGCTTTTGTATATGGTAAGGCATACCCTCCAACATTTCACAGATGAAAACTGGGGCACATGTGGCCAAGCAACATGAGCATATGGCCAAGATTAATGGGGCAGAACACATAATCTAGGAAAGGCTGAAGCAGTTTGCTTTTGCCTGAATCTACAGGGAAGGCCAAGATTCTATTCCCTCCTGAACTGAGTGCAGTTTCAGAAACTGAAGTAAACTGAGCACAAAGGAGGAAGAGGGAGGAAAATAAACTGGGACATTTTAAAAGCAGTTGGAAAAGTGTGATTAATCAGGACTGTCCTTGCCAAATCGGCATACTGAAGAGTATATAGAATCAGTGAATAGGCCTCAGGCACGGCTGTTCCTCGTGTGTGGCATTTGAAGCAGAGTGTCTGCCTGCCTGCTCCCTGTCTCTCTCACCAGTGGTGGGCCTGGTGTAAGACTGTAAAACTTGGTATTAGAAGAGCAGCCTCGTGTAAGCTTCTGCATGCTATGCTTTCTGCACATATATATATTAATTATTATAAGTGCATTCTTTTTAACTAGCTTCTCTTGGATCCTAAGAATCTAGTATAACTGCAATGTGTGATAGTACAAATATACCAGCAAATTTTGCCATCATCACACATTGAATCTGGATTACTTATAGAAAGAGAGAATTCACATTTAATATTTTTAATTTGGAGGGTTTTTTTAAAAATGGAATTTGCATAAATGTTCTCTTCAAGTGATACTGCAATGTATGTGTGTTTAGGATGTTATAATTACAGAAAAATGAAGAGAAACTGGTATTTTCCTAATGAAGTTGCCAACGCTAGCAAAGGTGGAGCAAAATATTCTCAGCACATTGCAGGCCTGTGAAGGGTGGAATCTTAAATCAGAAAGTTACCTCATAAGGGTGGAGAGTTGTACAAGTTCCAGTGCTTTGTAAGGCAGCAAATTATGTTACTAAATAATATAAATACAGCTATGTATCTGAACTTCTCAACAGTGGATTTATTCCCAAAGTTTTATCACTTTTAACTTGACCACAAGATCATATCACTTTGCTAAAATATGAGTATATTTTCCAGGCCACTCAGTTTCTATATAAATTGATACAGCATTCAAAACAACTATACAGCCATGTATATAACTAGTGACCCTTCACAAAGAATTATTGATAAACATCCTGGTAGTGATAGGTTAATGTATACGCTTCAACTTTCGCATCAATGATATAGGTGAAAAGTTGTGGGTTAAATGTTCTGATGACACAAAACGAGAGGACTAATAGTCCTTGCAGTCTGTCCTAAGTACAACGCCTTGCAACGCCCTAACCGGGAATTCAGCAGGGCACAGATGAACCTGTGTTGGCTGCTCTGTATCTAGAAGAGGCCTTAGCTGGTATGCCTGCTTTAACCTCAGGGAAGCACTATAAATCCTTATTTTCTAACATTTCACAGATGAAAACTGGGACATGCAACATCAGAGTGTGATCAAAATGGCAAAAGTTATAAATTAAGGCGAACAGACAAGCTAGGAGGGACTACAGCAGTTTGCTTTCACCCAAGTCTACAGGAAAGGGCAAGCTTATGACCTCTCTTGCCCTCTCCCCACCCACCACTGAGTTAACTGAGCGCAAACTACTTTTGCACTTTTAACTCAGTTTGCATCAACTGAAGTAAACCAAGGAAGAAAGGGAAAGGTGGGAGGAAAAGAGAGAAACTGGTACATTTTAAAAGGAGATGAAAAAGTGGAATGACAGGTTAATCAGGACTGTCCCTGCCTAATCAGGACAGCTGGACGTTATGCATAGCAGATTTATTCATATGTCAATTTATATAATAATATTTCTCAGGAGTTTACGTTAAAGCTTGGGCTTTCGGTGACAAATCAGGATCACAATGTACACTCTAAATGCACTCCTATCTGGAACACACTGAACTCTAGTTGCCTGATTAAACCAATCTTGTTTGGCCTGAGCTTCAGTTTATTGGTCCTAATCATAGAATCATAGAATTAGAAGAGACCACAAGGACCATCCAGTCCAAACCCCTGCCATGCAGGAATCAAATCCATTACAAATTCTAGGCATCGGTTCAGCACTTCTACTGCTTCACTTGATTCAGGTGTAAAAGAGAAATAGAGCTGGAGATCATCAGAGCAGATATTCACATCTTAGAGAAATTACTTTTTTGACCATAAAATGCTGTCTGAGAGGTTCTGGGAACAATAGCCCCAAAACAAACTTTTCCAAGCTATGATTACACCTCATTCCAAATGGCATAACAACATCATCAGAGGCAAACCTTCATGTTGATAGTGAAAAGCATGGTAGGCAGGCTAGAACATTGTAGGACTCATTAACATAAACGGCATAAGCCTAACCCAAAGCCCTCCAGACGGAAACAAAATAACAGCAACACAATCTCTGGAATCCTATTGGTTAGTCTCAACTAAAATAAACTCATTGAATAATTGTTGAATGGTGAACCAGCACGTAGGTAGATCCAATTGGTTCAATGGCTGTACTCTTATGGTGTGCCTTCGAGTCATTTCTGAATTATGGAGACCCTAAGGAGAACCTATCACAGGGTTTTCTGAGGCTAAGGGTATGTGACTTGCCCAAGGTCACCCATTGGGTTTTCATGGCTGAGCGGGGATTTAAACCCTAGTCTCTAGAGTCATAGTCCAACACTCAAACCACTATGCTGTGCTGGCTGTACTCTAGACAAGACTAAGAAAGGGTTTAGCATAATGCCACCAACTCCTAATCCACATTTTTATCCAAGAGTGTATCACAGCCAACAATAGCAGAAGTAGGGATTCTAGGAGAATGAACTATGCATGTAAATCTGTGCTTATTCATTCCCACATGCAATAATGAATAATTTCATCATTTTACTCCCCATTCTGCAAGGATATGAAGGTTTCTGGCAATTTTTAGCACTATTCTTCCTCTGGGACTTCACTGGGGAAAATGTGTTTGTGCAAAAAAGGTGTGGTTTTCCCTTATAGAAATTCTTTCGGACAGAAAACATGTATTTTATTCAAAATTCACTGATTCACATGTAAAAAATGTGTTTGCATAGGAAACAATGCAAAACATAGTTTTTTCTGCAGAAATCTCTGTACCTATGCAAATTGTGTGAAATTGTACAAGCTGCATAAAATGTAAACAATGTGCAAAAATGCATACATTCCTATGCAGAAAAAAATGTATACTTTTCCTACATGTGTCTTCTGCAAAAGAAATTTTTTGGCAGGAATCAGATATTTTGCATATAATATACACTTCTTGCCCCAAAACACATTTTCTTTTCAGAAAAAATGGTGTGTAGTTTTGCACAAATGATTTTTTCTTAAACAAAGTCCTGAGGTACAAAGAATGTCACAGGTGGTCTCCTTGTTCTTGGTGGGCTGTCTTTGAACACTGAGACACCCTTTTTAAATTTAAAAAGTTAATACTGTATTGATGACTTTTTTCACATCCCTAGAACAAGCATAGCAGTTCTCTATCTGTCAAATTGTATATACAGTTGTCCCTCCATATTCACAGTTTTGGCATTCACGGATTTAAGTATTCACGGCTTGAAAATATTCTTTAAAAAATAATAATCCAAAAAGCAAACCTTGATTTTGCCATCTTATAAAACGGACACCATGTTGCTATGCCATTGCATATAATGGGTCTTAAGTATTTACAGATTTGGGTATTCACAGGGGGGGGGGTCCTGGAACCAAACCCCAGTGAATGTGAAGGGACAACTGTAATCTATCAGAGCAGTCAGAGGAGATTCCATGCACAAATCAGGTCTAAATCCAGAGTGAAACAGAACTAGATATTATCCTGTTTCCAGAGAGGTAGATGCCTGTAGCAGGTCTAACTGTTCAGAGAAATCACCCATAGCCAGTGGACAGACCAGTATTAAAAAGTCCAGGGGCAGTCTGAGAATTGGGCCAGAGCAGAATCATTGAGTTGGAAGAGACGATAAGGGCCATCTAGTCCAACCCCCTTTAAAACCTCTTTTTAAAACATTTTTTTTAAAAAAAAATAGTCCTTCCAGAGAGACCAGTATACAAACTGAGGAGAATACAAGATCAAATAATAACCTAGAACATCAAGTGGGGAGGGCTATTTCCAGAGACAGAGTCAAAACACAGTCCAACATCCAGCACCAGTAAATACAAGGAATATCAGCAGATACCAGGAATGGGCAGGTCCTGAAGCTCAGAGGACCAGCATTGTTCTCAGTATCTTTATAGAGTCAGCTCTGAGGCTTTTTTTGGCTGGGTGCCTGAACCACATCCAGAGCTCAGCTGCAGATAGACAAATGTTAAGCCTCCCTGGAAGGAGGGCCTACACTTGCAGAGATCTCCTACTCACAAGAAATCCCCTTCTCCCAGGAAGCTCTTCCCTGTAGGCAATTTCTCCTGAGAGCTGCAAGCTGAGCCTTGTCTTTATATGATTTTGCCAGGTTACCCCTCCTGACCTGACTTAGAGGTCACATTGCCTCTGTCCAGGGGTGGAGCTTCCTGTGCCCATGAGGATCCTGACTCTGCAGCGGCAGACAGTTTCTCACAGTTGTAAGGTTCAAGGGGGTTCATATTCATTCTCACTGATGGTCTCCTCTGGCATGGGCATGACAGATCATCAGATCCATACAAGAGTGCTTGGGCTAGTACAATAACAATAGAAAGGTCTTGTGCTTTAATTATTTGTGCTCTGCTTGTCTCTTTACCTGATCCATAGTTCACTGAGAAATAAAGGAACCAACTTTGTATTGTCCTTTTGAAATTCCAAATGGAACATTATTTCCCTTTCTTGGATCAATAAGCGGGATGAATGCAATATCAGGGTATAAAAGGAAACTAAAGCATGTCTAATTTTTTAAAAGCCAGATTAGATGTTGGCTAATTCTTCAGCGAATATGCATACCTAATGTTGCTGAAACTCATAGCAGATCTAAAGGAGCATGTATGAGCATGTTAGAAACCTGTGTCTGGAGAGCTGGGAGGCAACAGTGTCTTAATAAGAAATCTAAAACACTTTGAAAAGCAAAAACCTGGCATGTAATTGCAAAATCGAAACAGTAACCTTAGAAGCCACATGGGTGCTGCTTGTTTGAGAATATCCCTATGGGGAAATTGCATCATATACACATCACATATGAGAACACTTTGTAGCTTAATCTTTACCCTGATAATGTAACTTTTGATTTTGATGTGTCCCTCCCAAAAGCAAGTCTGAGGGGGGCAATTCACACTACTAAAAAAACCTCTAATTCCACTATCATCCCCAAAATTTTGTATCTTTTCCAAAATCTACCTATCTTGAACAACGACAAAGCTTTCAAAATATGGGGGAAAGACATCTTAACATTCATATGGGGGAAAGAGAAGGCAAGATTTCAACAGTCCTACCTGACAGACTCAAAATCTAGAGGTGGCTGTGATCTTCCAGATTTAAAAATATACTATTTAGCATCAGCACTGGTATGGATAAAGGAATAGGTAAAATTAGAAAATAAGAAGCTATTAAACCTGGAAGGTCATGATGCCAGATTTGGCTGGCATGCTTACTTATTTTATGGAAAAGAGAAAGCCAACAGAGGATTTACTAACCACTGTGTGAGGAAAGGCTTGATGAAGGCTTGGGAAAAAATTAAGGAGATGTTTTATTTTAAAATTCCATTATGGTTCTCCCCTCAAGAAGCCTTCATGTCAAGGTGGTCCAAGATGGATTCCTGGTTAAGATACTCTGATATCGGAAGGAAAGGGGAGGACAACGTATTAAGATTAGAGAAAAAAGAGTTATTGC
This sequence comes from Gambelia wislizenii, assembly GCA_030847615.1. NCBI lineage: Eukaryota > Metazoa > Chordata > Lepidosauria > Squamata > Crotaphytidae > Gambelia > Gambelia wislizenii. Next base: position 99,516,915 of record JAUMIR010000005.1, on the reverse strand, counting down.
AGGAAAAATATAATCTAAACTGGTTCGCCCATATGCAATTAAAAGATAGGTATTTGGAAGATTTGAGAACAGCTGGGTTTGAGAAAGAACATAACGATTTGGATGAATTACTGCTAGAAGAAGGCAACAAAAAAGCCATTTCAAAATTCTACAAATTACTGCTGACAAGATTTACAGAACAAGATCAAATAAAGGAATATATGATAAAGTGGGCACTGGATATTGGGGGCACTATCTCTTTAGAGGAGTGGGAAAAAGCAAGGAAAAGATCCTTTGCCTTCACTGCATCCCAGAATCTAAAAGAAAACTATATTAAAGTAGTTTTCAGGTGGTATTATACGCCAGTTAGACTAAATAAGATGAACCAAAAGGTTTTGAGTAACTGCTGGAAATGTGAAAGGAATCAGGGATCCTTGATACACATGTGGTGGAGATGCCCCAAAATCAAGGATTTATGGAGACAAGTTCATGAAAGTATACAGGAAATTCTACAAATTAATCTGGCCTTCACTCCTCAGTTATATTTATTAAACATCATAGAAGAGGAAGAAGAAGGGAAAAGTAATGTTTATTGGAGGGTAATACTTTATATGATCATGGCAGCTAGGCTAATTATAGCCAAAAAGTGGAAATTGAAAGATCGCCCGACTATCAACGAATGGAAAAATAAGTTGATTGAAATGATTGAACTGGATATGCTGACAAATAAGCTGCGAAATAAAAAAGAGAGCATATGGAGAAAAGAATGGAAACCGATATTGGAATATTGGCAAAAAAAAGGGTGAACTACAAGATTGCAAACTGATGTCGGGAAGCCAACTCAAATAGCTGATAAGACAGCCCGGCTCGGCAACAACTCAGTTGAAAAGCACAGTACCCGGTGTTGTCAGTAGCAGTCCTATAGGGTCAGAAGTACACACACAGAGAGAGAGAGAGAGAGCGAAGAACGAAGAGGCAGTCCGAGGTCAAAAGGATTCCGGCAGGTGGGTCAACGAAGACAGTCCAAGGTCAAGATATCTGAAGTCTCAAGTTAGCAAGGTTCCAAGAGGCAGGAGAGTCAAAGGCAGAGGCTTCCTCCAGGAAACACAGACTGCCTGAAACAAGGAACTCAGCGTCCCCCAGCTGCTTATGTTGGCCCAGCTCCCGCTCCCAGCTGCAGGGTGATTGATGAGTTCTGTCGATCACGACCAGGGATTCCGGCAGGGGCTCTTTCTTTCCCCAGCTTCCTCCCTCCTGGCCCAGCCCCTCAGAGTTCTCCCTCTTGGCTTCCTGGCTCCCCACTGTCCCCAGCATCGGGTACCGGGGCGGGAGATTTAATGGCAAAGCTGCTTCCTGGGACCCTGTGGAGCCTGAGCACGTCACCCGCAGGCGTGGGCTCAGGCAGGGAAGAGATTTTAAAAGTGGCTCTGCACCTTTTATTGTCAGCCTTACTGCCACATGGCTCTCCCTCCTCCGATTTGGTGGCTCCCCGGGACATAGCCTGGGGGGAGGGAACCCACCTCCACCCCCCTTCGGAAGACCAACGAGGCCAAGGGGAGCAAAAGGGTGCTGCCGCGTTCTCTGAAGTCCGCATGATGGTGGCCTCTGAGGCCACTCAAACTGACCCCCTCCCCTGCCTCCCGGACCCAGCGCAGCAGCACAAGGGAGCTCCAGGGGAGAGACCCCCCAAGCTTCACAGGCCGCCCAGATGGAGCTGGCCTACATCAGGGGTCAGGAGGCCTCTGTCCCTCCAAGAACCGAATGCAGCGGGGCCCAAGGGGAAAAAGGAGTCAGCCTGGCACTGGCAGAGCGCCTCCTAGCGGTCTCCCTGCAAGCCGACCAGGCAACCGTTCAACCTGAGCCACAGGGACACCGGGACACTCAGACCCAGCGTTCTGTCCAGAGCAGGCTCACCTCCCCGGTCCCAGAACCTTTAGGCTTATCAGGTCGCAGGGTGGACTCTTTCTCCACAGTCCAACAATCAACTCAGAGGAAGAGAAAGGCAACCTCCCCTCCCCTCTTCGGAGGAGTCCGGGAGTGAGGGGGAACAGGACATCCAACTGTTAAATATTCTGAAGGGAGTCCAAACTGATCTGGAACATGATCAGAATGCTGAGGAGGATAAGGAGGAAGGTGAATGCTCGGACTCGGATCTGCCCGGTCCAAGTGTGTCAGACAGATTGTTCAATGGCGAATCATACAATACACTCCTTACCAGGATGATAGCAGCCTTGGAGCTGTCTTCGGAGGAAGCTGAATCCTCCCAACCTCCAGTTAAGAAAAGGAGCGAGAAGGTACAGGTGGTACTCAGGTCTCCCACCGTACAGAAGACGAGCCTTCCTTTTCCAGATACCTTCCATCACCTCCTCAAGGAGGAATGGGAGAAATCGGCCCTGGGGAAGAGGAGCACCCTATTGGTGCAGACGTTTTATGCACTATGCGATAAGGTTCTGGAAAAACTCAAGGTCCCCGTCATGGACAAGCCGGTGGCCTCACTGGTCTCTAATTTTTTGGCGCCCAAGGAAAGCGAAGCACTCCTTAAGGACCCAGATGAGAAGAGGGCAGATGGTGCACTGAAGAAGGTTCACGAAGCTTCGGCTCTAGGTGTTAGAGCCTCTGCGACAGCATCCCTCTTCATCAGAGCGGCAATCCTGTGGTTAAATGAGATTTAGCAAGCACTTCACCTCGACACCAGAACCCTCAACAGGGTCATCAACAGGGTTATTTCATCCCTCCATCTTGTGGCAGACGCCTCTTTGGACGCCTTCTCCTTTTTGGCTCGATCTATAGGCAGTGGCGCCTTAGCCTGCCGCTCCATATGGCTAAAGCATTGGAATGCGAACTCGCATTCCAGGGCTTTCCTTTGTACAGCCCCATTCAAAGGGACTAAGCTTTTGGGAGAAGAAGCCCTAAAGGACATACTCATAGAAACCAAAGAGAAGAAATAAGCTATGCCTTCCCTGTCACGCCGATCCGAGAAATCAGGATCTAGACACTCCTTTCAGTCGTCCAATTCCTTTCGTTCATTCAAGGGGTATGGCAGGCAGAAGGGCTACCGTCCTTTTCGCCCAGCATGGGCAAGAACCAACCAGGTCATCAGAAGCCAGCCCGCTTCCCAATCTTCCAACAGTCACAAAAGAGGATCCCAGTCCCACAAGGGATCCTCCAAGCAACAGGTCTGACTCCACACATCCCCTAGTCGGGGGTTGTCTGAGCCTGTTCTTTGAGGCCTGGCACAGCTCCATAACAGATCAATAGGTACTCCAAACCATCCAGCAGGGGTACAAGCTGGAGTTTGTAGCCAGGCCTCCGGATAGGTTCATTCCCGCCCCCATCCCCACGAACCCTCAAAAGGCCTCAGAGATGCTCAGGGCCATCCAACACCTTCTCGACATCAGAGCAATAGAGGAAGTTCTAGTTGGTCAATGGTTCTCGGGAGTTTACTCCTTCTTCTTTACGGTACCCAAGAAGGCAGGAGATTCCTGATCAATCTTAGACCTCAAGTTCACAAACACATATCTCTCCTACAAACTTTTCCGCATGGAAACCCTCTCGTCAATCAGGGAGACAGTCCAGGAAGGGGACTTCTTGGCCTCTCTTGACTTATCGGAAGCGTACCTCCACATTCAGATTCACGAGGGCAGCAGATGATTTCTCCGCTTTGCCTTCGGGGACCAGCATTATCAGTTCAGGGCCCTTCCCTTCGGCCTGGCCTCAGCCCCCAGGGTATTTACCAAGGTCCTCGTAGTGTTAGTGGCACACCTGCACACCAAAGGGATACATCTCTACCCCTACTTGGACAACATTCTCCTCAGAGCCCTGTCCCAGCAGAAGGCCCAGAGGGACTTACAGACAACACTTCAGGTCCTGCCTGCTCATGGCTTCTTGGTAAACTACAAGAAGAGTGTCCTTCTTCCAACTCAGTCAATAGTGCACCTAGGGTCTCCCCTGGAAACCATCAGCTTTGAGATTTCTCTCTCTCAAGAGAGGTGCCAGACAATTCACTCAGAGGTACAGCTGCTGATGTCACTGAAGTCGGCCCCGCTCATGTCCCTGGCCAGGCTACTGGGGCTGATATCTCCGCTATTCAGGTGGTACCATGGGCGAGGTTTCATTCCTGCCCCCTCCAGGCCCTCCTGATGTCTTTTCAACACCAGATAGCCACAAAGAAGGACCTCCTGGTCCAAGTTCCCAATCAGGTGAAACAGTCCTTGAGATGGTGGACTTGGAGATGCAACCTAGCCAGGGGATCTCCAATCACTATCCCTCACCAGCTAATCGTGACTACAGATGCGAACCTCAGGGGTTGGGGGGCACATTGCCAAGGGATGGTGGCACAGGGCCTCTGGACCCCAGAGGAACGGTCTCACAGCATAAATTGGCTGGAGCTTCGGGCAGTCCATCTAGCCCTTCTGAAATTCGGTCCAATGGTCGAGAACGCACACGTCCTAGTGTTGACAGACAACACCACAGCCCGATCTTACATAGCGAGACAAGGAGGTTCCAAGTCCAGGTCTCTTCAGCTGGAGGCAGACCTCCTCTTCGAGTTGGCCAAACACCTATCCTCCCTGTCACCACAATACCTGCAGGGATCAACCAATCTGTAGGCCGACTACCTCAGCAGACACTCATCTCCCCGACAGAATGGGAGCTGGACCAGGAGACGTTCCAAAGAGTACAGGACCGTTTCGGAGCGATGTCTGTGGACCTCTTCGCCTCACCAAGCAACAAGAAACTTCCTCAGTTCTTTGCCAGGTTCCCAGCTCCTCAGGCAGAAGGATCAGATGCCCTGAGGTTACTATGGCCGAAGGGCCTCCTCTACACCTTTTCCCCACTCCACCTCCTAGGGAAAGTGTGCCGGAAGGTGTGGCTGGAGAGGGCACAGGTAGTCTTCATAGCACCCTATTTGGCCCCGCTGGCCGTGGTTCTCAGAGGTGATGGAGATGTCAGTACAGGCCCCATGGAGGCTCCCTCTGAAGGAGGGGCTTCTGCATCAAGGTCCGGTGCTTCATCCAGATGTCTTTTGGCTACAACTGACCGCCTGGATATTGAGTGGCAGGCCCTGAGGGAGTTTGGTTATGAAGAATCAGTAATGAACACTCTCCTCTCTTCAAGGAGACGACCAACAGGATTTACGATGGAACCTGGAAGGCCTTTTCTCGGTGGCACAGAACTAGGTCTATCTCGAGAGAGGATCCCACACTGAATCATATCCTAGCCTTCTTGCAGGAAGGCCTAGACATGGAGCTGCGACCCAACACTCTGAAGAGGCAGGTGGCTGCCTTGGCCTCAATTTTTTCGCTTAAACAAGGTGGGAGCCTGTCCTCCCACCCTCACGTTAAGCGTTTTCTCCGGGGGTGATGCTGATTTCCCTGCCGGTTTGTCACAGGTTCCCGTCTTGGAACCTGTCAATCATTCTTAGATAACTGGTGCACCCACCATTCAAGCCCCTTAAAAGGGTGCCCCTATGGGTTTTGACCCTAAAGGTAGCCTTCTTGGTGGCCATCACATCGGCCAGAAGAGTTTCAGAGATCAAGGCTCTGTCAATCAGGGAGCATCTCTGTTCCTTCACAGAAAATTTCATCACCTTGCGTTTGGACCCTTCCTTCTGGCCGAAGGCCCTGTCGGACTTCCATGTGGCCCAGGAACTGGTGCTCCTAGCATTTTGTTCCAACCCCTTCCACCCCAGGGAGAGGTTGTGGCATAAACTGGACATCCGGAGGGCCCTCCAGATTTACATCGAGAGAACTCGATCCTTTAGACGCTGTGATTCACTCTTTGTGTCCTTCAATCCAGCCTCTATGGGATCGAAAGCCTCCAGGAGAACTATAGCCACCTGGATTAAGGCCTGCATTCTGACGGCATATGATGCCACCAGGATACTGAGACCGTCCGTAGTGACAGCACACTCTACTCGATCAGCAGTTACCACAGCACTGTTTTCCATGAATGCTCCCATAACAGAGATTTGCAAGACAGCAACGTAGAGCACCCCGTCCACCTTCATCAGACACTACAAGGTGGACAAGTTTAGAGCCACAGAAGCTACCTTCGGGAGGAGAGTCCTCCAGGAGGTGATTAGGGCCTAGATGCTCAGCTGTTCTTAGCAGACACTCCCTCCCTACAGCCTCTTATCAGCTTGGGCATGTCCCAAGATAAAGAATTCCTGTTCGCTCCTCCCAATAGAGAATGCCACATTGGTTCACTTAACGTGAATGTGCATTCTTGTGAGGAGCGAACAGGAATTCTCCCACCCTGTGTCTGCAATCCCTTTGACGATATTGTTTTCTCTATACAGTTATTCTTGTCATTTCATCGCAGGTCTTCAAGGCTTGGCTAGTCAGAGAACTGGCCACATGGTGGAAGAGGAGAACAAAGGAACTTGAAAAAGTTCATGTGACTATGACTACTTCCTGCTTCAACTGGGCAGTTGTGGGCGTTTCCAAGATCAAGAATTCCTGTTCGCTCCTCACAAGAATGCACATTTACAGTAAGTGAACCAATGTGGCATTCAGACCTGGAAAGTCCTGCTGGCACTTTGCTTTTTCCAGGCGATTGCATGCTGGAAAATCAAAGCCCCATGGAGAAACGCCCAGTCTAAAGGCAGAATGCATGCAAGTCCCACCATTGTGAGTAAGCTGCCCATTTTGGCTTCAGAGAGAGCAGCTACAGCTGAAACTTTGCTGTAACAGAGCTCAATCACCCTCTGTGAAAGCAAAGTCTCAGCAGTAGTTACTCTCTTTGAAGCCAGAATGGCCAGCTTACTCATGAGTAAGCCACCCATTCTAGCTTCAGCGAGAGCAGCTACCACTGAGGCTTTGCTGTCAGAGCTCAATCACGCTCCATGAAAGCAAAGCCTCAGCAGCAGGTGCTCTCTCTGAAGGCAGGTGGCACTCCCCCGCACACCAAGGTGAGGCTAGCCACCCATTCTGACTTCAGAGAGAGAAGCCACCACTGGGGCCTTGCTTTTCCAGTGCACAATTGCCCCTCTGAGCTCCATGAAAAGCAAACCCCCAGTAGTAGTCACTCTCCCTGAAGCTGCTGACAGCACGTAAACATCCAAATGAAGATTCGGGCCTCGGCCAGAGGTGTGATGCTTAACTCTGGGCCAGGGTAGCCTGAATTTCATGCACCACAGCTCTGGACAAAAGCAGTCCAAATTTAATCCAGATTTTTATCCTCCACCCCCTGTGAATGACCCCTGAGATAGTACAAAAAAGGTGAGACAACAGTAAAACATCAGGAGAAGCATTGCTGAACTTTTGAAACATTTGTTGCTTCTATATCACGTACATTGGGGCTATACTATAACTGTACAATAGTTAAACCTGTAAATTAAAAGGGAAAAGTTATCTAGACAATTTGAAACCTACGCTGGCTTTGGAGGCATTCCTGAAGTTAGAATGATCAGTTTATCTTTTTCGAATGAGTTAGATAATGCACATAATCAACCAAAATGTTCAACCACTGTGTGGCTAATCCATTCTTACAAAACTGTTTTGAAATACTGTACAAAAATATTGTCCAAGACAAATTATCTATTTTAGCTAGAGAAAGCACAATGAATGATGGATAATCTTTACATAAGATGTCTGTGTACTTCACAAATTATTTGCTTACTGTGAACAAGAAAAAGGAGCAAAATCCAATTGCTCAAACTATCGAGGCATAACAGTGCTCTCTATTGCTGGAAAAATCCTTGCAAGGATACTCCTGAACAGATTAGTTCCTGCTATTGCAGAAGAACTTCTCCCTGAAAGCCAATGTGGCTTCAGAGCCAATAGGAGTACTACAGACATGGTATTTGCCCTTAGACAACTGCAAGAAAAATGTAGGGAGCAGAACAAGGGTCTCTATGTAACATTTGTGGACCTCACCAAAGCCTTTGACACTGTAAGTAGAAAAGGTCTGTGGCAGATCCTGGAAAGACTAGGATGTCTCCCCAAATTCCTTAAAAAAGGGCCAGTGCGGTCAAGTCAGATATGGCAATGCTCTTTCAGAGCCCTTTCTATTACCTAATGGAGTTGAAGCAAGGTTGTGTTCTTGCTCCAACTTTATTTACAATCTTCTTCAGCATGATGCTCCAAAGGGCTACGGCAGAGCTTGAAGAAGACGACGGCATCTATATACGTTACCATACTGATGGTAGCTTGTTTAACTTAAGCTGTCTGAGGGCTCGCATTAAGACTCTAAACTATCTAGTCTATGAGCTGCTCTTCGCTGATGATACTGCCCTTGTTTCCCACACAGCAGCAGCTCTGCAGCGCCTAACATCCTGCTTTGCAACAGCTGCAGAGCTGTTTGGGCTGGAAGTCAACCTGAAGAAAACAGAAGTTCTTTACCAGCCTGCACCACAGGACGAACACCACCATCCCCACATTGCCGTCGGCAAATCTGTCCTCAAGTCCTCAAGTTCAGCTGTTCACCTACCGGGGAAGCATCATCTCCTCAGATGCCAAGATTGACAAAGAGATCGATGACAGATTAGCAAAGGCATATATCGCATTTGGAAGACATCACAAAAGAGTCTGGAGTAATAAACACCTGAGGCGAAGCACAAAAATCAGTGTGTATAGAGCCATCATACTGTCTATTCCCCTTTATGGATCTGAAACATGGCTCACCCATCGCCACCACCTACGACTCCTCGAGCGCTTTCATCAGCGCTGTCTACGCACAATCCTAAATATACACTGGACTGACTATGTGACGAATGTTACTGTCCTTGAGCAAGCAGGGATCACCAGCATTGAGGCCATGATATTGAGAACACAGCTGCGCTGGGCAGGCACATTTCTAGGATGGAGGACCATCGCCTCCCAAAAATAGTACTCTACAGTGAACTCGCCACGGGTGAGCGTAAGAGGGGCGCTCCAAAAAAAGATACAAGGACTCCCTGAAACAACATCTCAGGCTTGGCCAAATTGATCACCAATAATGGTCCGCCCTGGCCTCACATCGGGAGGCATGGAAACACACTATCCACAATGCTGCAGCCTTATTTGAGAACTCACACCGAACAAGTCTTGAAGAGAAACGACAACGCAGAAAGAATCACAACCCAGAAGCATCACCCAAGGATACCTTCTGCTGTGCTTTCTGCAACTGGACTCGTTTATCTCGAATTGGCCTTTTTAGTCATCAGCGCGCTTGCAGAAAGCGCAGGATGAGTCCTTCCTGAATCTTCGTTTGCAAAGAAAAGCCAGAGGTACTTCACAAATTATTTGCTTACTGTGAACATTTTCTACACCCTGGTGCTTTGCAATGATGTATACAACCGAAGAAGTCTAATTCTGTTACATTTCACACCCTCCCTTCCATCCAGGAAGCTATATCCACCTGTAGAAGAGACCAGACAATAACATTTCCAGATCCACTCCTATAACCTGGGTAAGATAATAATTTATAATTATTTACAGCAGTTACAAATCCCTCACACAATTCAGTATAGTAGGCTGTATGAATCATATTTTAAAAGCTGGGTAGATTAATATCTGGCTAAGCCATCCATTAAGTTCAACCATCCTAAAGAGGGTAGGATTTTCAACTTCTATACCAGCCTAATTCATGAAACAGCTGCTTTTGTTCTACACCTTCTCCTCAGATGTGCTGTCAATATTTGCATTTTAGGGCACTCCCAGTGTTATTTTATTTTATTTATATCCTCCCTTTCATCCAGCACAGGATTCAAGACAGCTTTAAAACAAGCAGAGCATGGAAGAATTACTTTTTTGGACTATAGCTCCCCAAATCCCATGGCCCCATGGACCCCTGAATGGGGGGAGGGGGTGCAGGAATGGCTTGAGCTCCTACTAAATCTAGGCTAGAGTAGCTGAGCCCCCTGAAATTATCTGGCAAAACTGAACCACCAAGACTCCTGTATAGTTGTGACTCCTCAGGCATTATCAGTCAGAAGCATACTAAATGTTCAAACACTGAGAAATATTAAGACATTGATTGTTGTTAAGACCTACAAAGATTAATAAAGGTTTCCTGCAATCTGTCCTAGGCAAACTTACTTGGGACTAAGCTGCCTAAACACATGAAAGGCACTTCTAAATTCACACTTAGTCCTGTCTGAATGTAATTAATGCATGCACAACTGACATTAGATTTGTTTCCCTATATGGTCACAGCTAGCATACCAAACAAAATTGGTTGAAGTGTTTCCTGGCTCCTTCCACCAGAGAATACTGAATTCAGAAACACTCCCAAGTTACAAACATAGTCTTTCAAAGGGAGTGCAACCCCACCTCAAAGCACCAATTGAATTCCAATAACCAGATCAGCAGATTTCTCCACCCACAGCTGTGCTCATTTATCTGGATTAAGCTTCAGCTTGTTTACTTTTGCTCATCCACAAACCACCTCCAGACATTCAGGATAGGAGCTCTACAGCCACCCTGGAATCAGCGGGTAGAAAACAGAATTTGAACTCAGGATTGAAATCCTGAGATCCAAGGACAGTTGCTACCGATGCTTGAGAAGGGAGGAGGGCAGGGTCAGCAAAACAAAATAAAATGTATGTGTACACACCTATATTCACATATATACTTTTTTCAAGGCAATGCTCTCACCTTGTATTTTAAATATTAAACCAGAGGTGTGCAAGTGTGACCTTCTGCTTAAAAAACTATTTTGGCAATTGGTGGAGCAAAAAAGCAAACAATCACTAACCTGAAAATCCAACCCGCCCTTCACGCATGTCTGACCAATAAGATGTCCAGTTCCATCCCGAGACTGTGTAACAAATCAAATTGGTTGCCTTAACGGGTGCAAATGCTCATTTCCTCACATTATTATTTTTTTAAAATGTTAAAAGCCACGAAGGCTTTTCCCGTGCAGTAAATGGAGTTTTGCCCCCCCTTCTTCCGAATAAGGCAAATTGTTGTGGGATTGGGACAAAAGGTATTCTCAGCAAATTATGTGAGGAGTATTTTCATTGTCTAGGCAAGCTTTGGTGTTTGATGAAAATCCTACCTCCAGACAATGGTGCGCATGGCTCATCACTTCTTATTTCTACAGGGTCAACTGACATTAACATTCTGTAAGCTCACAGAGCTTTGTTGGGCTTTTGGTTGTCTTTTAAAAACAAAACAACTGAAAATGTGTATATGATAGCAACTCCACAACCATGGAGGATTGGTTCTGGGCCACACTGCAAATAGTAAAATCCATGGATAATAGCAAACGCCCTTGCCGCCACCACTGGACAATGTCCTCTCCACAGAGAAGGGAGAAAGGAGGTGAGCTTGCCTCCTCTCTATGTCCCCTGTGCAACACCCCCCCCCCGCCAGCTCCACCATGCCACTGGACCTCCCACCACTGGAACTGTCCCAGGGAAGGGAGGGGGCTGGCAAGCTTGCCTCCTCCCTCCCTCCTCCCCACTAGCTCCACTGTGCTACTGGAACACACACACACCCGCGGAGAAGGGAGAAAGGAGGTGAACTTGCCTCCTCCCTCCCTTCCTTACCCACCCACCTCCCCGCCATCCACAGATAACTGAATCAGCAGATGGTGAATCAGTGGATGCGGGAGTGCTACTGTATTGCTGTGCATGTAGATGGTCCCCCAAGCATGTAGAAGCTATCACCATACTTTTGACAGCCCAGGTTTTGCTTCCGAAGATACCTGACCTGCAATCCTCTACTCAGCAATCTGGGGTAAGCCTTAGTGCAAGCTCCAGGCTTCTGAGGACCCTTAGATAAGGCACCCTTAGTGATTCTGCCTTCTGACCACCATTGTCACCAGCTGCCTTTCTTCCTATTCTTTCTCATCATTTCTTGATTGCAAGGCTGATAGCCAATGAGAAAGTAGGCAGTAGCATCTCTACCGCTTTTCCTTCCCACTACCGTTATCTGGGCCAGCGAAAGAAACAGGTGAATAAAGAGGTTGCATAGGTGAAGAGAAGAAGCAAGTTGAAGGTGTCCTCTCAGGGGTCCCTGCTGGAAAGTGGTGCCAAAAGGGCTATGGTTGGAAGGTGCCTGACCATGTCTACTGTTGATGTCACTCCTTGTAAACCTGACTAAATGTAGTGGGCATGACTTCTAAGTAGAACACTGCCAACCACCAGGTCAGCTGATAGATGGAAGGATATAATTTAATGTTCAGGTATACAGTTCATCAGAGGGCTTCATTTGTTATCAGCCTCCTCATGGATATAATCCAGCCCTTGATGATCATAATCCTAAATAAGGTAGGATTGCATTGATTAAGCCAAAAAGCCTGTGTTCGTCTTTCCCTGTCCTATCCCCTACTTGGGTTTCTAGTTTCATCACTTAGAAAAACTGTATTTCTGAATACCAGATAATGGGGCAAAAAAGGCAAAGGCTATTGCCTTCTCAACCATCCTACAAACTTCTCAGGCATGTGACCAACAAAAGAGTGGATTAGATCAGGTATGGGAAAATGTGTTGGAGCCAATATTCAACCTCCTCCCTCCCCTGAAAGTAGGTCACACCTAGAACTTTTTTTGTGGCTTTGCTTCAGCTGTAATTCTTTTAGCTGATTTTTTTAAATTAATTTTTGTTTGGTAGGAGTGGGGGGAATAAAACCCACTGCCACATTTTGGGCATTTTTCACCTTTTTTAAAAAAAAAAATGGAGGATGTCCTCAGAGGCTTGGAGGGTTGTACAAAAGGGGTTGGGCTTCATATTTCCCCACCTATGGAGTGGACAGACCACAAGTCCAATCAGCCAGGGCTCATCTTATCAGCTGTTAACACTGTTTTTCTAGTGAACTCTCAATGCCAAATGAATCACAGCTATAACAACAATATTCTGCCTGCTGACACCATTGCACTAGTAGATAGACTTATTGCTGACACTACCACAAAACCCTTGGAAGAGAAGTCTCATGAGAAGAAGGTGACAATTACTGACTTACTATTAAAAAAATTTTTTTTTTAAAACTCTTGTTAATGTATACAGTCAGTCCTCCATATCCAGAGATTCTGCATCCACAGATTCAACCATCCATGGCTTGAATTTTTTTTTTTAAAAAATCCAGAAAACAAATTTTAATTTTTCCATTTAAAATAAGATACACCATTTTACTAAGTAATTGTATATAATGGAACTTGCACATCAATGGATTTTGGTATCCAAAGTGGAGCCAGCGAATACCAAGGCCCTACTGTATTAAGGCAATAAACCTGCAGACCTTGGTTTCTTTTTTCCTTTGTGTCTTCTTACCTGGAATTAAGTCCCTGAATATAGCAAGGCGCAAGTTAGACGGTAGTTTTTGTTGCGGGGCATCCTGGGACTTCTTGATCCCGTATTCGTCCCTCCCAGTTTACACGATTTTTGTCTCTGAACTGGATATCCCAGGAGATCCCAGGATCATTGTTTACATGGCATCCCGTCCCGTGATATGTACCTTCTGCCACTATATACTACCCCAGGTGTTTTTTTTTTGTTTGTTTGTTTACACGAGTTTACGGTCCCGGGGTTTATTTATATTTAGCTGTCAATCAAGGATCTGATTACTCGTTTTTTCACAACCTCAGTGACATACTTCCTTTAGAGTTCCGTGCCGTGAGCGATGCTATTGGCTGGCTCAAATGTTTGTTCAGGCTTCTGGCTGGGGATGAGGGGATGAATGAGTGTTGCATTGGGGATGAGGTGCTGAGGGGATGAATCCTGGGGAGGAAGGAGCGATCAGTGGCTAAACCCTGTGCTTTCCTTTAGAAATGAAAGAATACCATTCAAAGCCAGCTAAACTGGGGATGAAGGAGTTGGTGCTGGGGAGTGTGAGAGAAACCAAAAGCAGAGCGGACTGGAGCCCCGGCATCCACACACACATACAAGCCCAAGCCAGTATGCTTTCAGTCAGGAAGCCGAGTGCAGGGGGCCAGAGGCTTGTGGTTGTCTCTTTAAAATGTTAACCCTTTAAGGAGAGGCAGCTGTGGAGTGAAGGTTTCAAGCCAGTGCAGGGGATCATAAGGGGAGGACACACAAGGCATTTTGAAAGACCCAGACACTGGCATTTTTTACTGTGCCTTGGTGTGGGTGGGTGGATGAATGTTTGATTATCTGTTCAGACCCAGGGAGGGGATGCAGGCAGGGGATGAATGGCCGATCCTCCGCCCATGATCTCTTTATAATTTACTCTCTCTTTAAAATTTAAACCCAGCATGCAGTAGAGGAACAGGTTAAAGCTGAAGGGTTTGCAGTGTAGAAATCCATTGAACAGGGTGATTTAGTACATGCACACACACACAAACCTTTGTGCAGCTGGGAGGGATGCCTTTATTTTCAGCTGGTGAGGCTGAATCTGTTGAACGGGTGACTGACCCCTCCTTTTCTGGTCGCTGATCTCTGAGCCTGCCCCTGGTCACCATTTACGGTCATCACCTAGTACCAAGATACCTTGTCCCTGGTTGTTTACATTTCTGATTTTCCAAATCCTCCAGTGACTTTTTAAAAAACTGGCACAAACCGTGGGACTGGAAGTCCTGCATGTTGTGGGATAAAAGGTGCCCCCCCTTCTGAAAATCACGTGCCCGACCCGATGTACCTGTGAACAACCAGGGTTCGACACGAATTCCTCCCACTACATTTGCATCGTGTAAATGGCACCCAAGATTAACTTCTTAGCCAACACATATAGGACTGGTTGACAGGGCAAGGCAGCAAGAGAATAAAGACAACTAAAAGCACCTATACAAACCTCCCACCCTTCTTTTCTTTACTGTTCTCAAAAGTATATCTAAGGAGATGACTCTATGATTCTATAAATGAACACACAACAAATGAAAGAAAGCATGGCAAGAGGAAGGGAATTAAAAGTTCTGAAGAGAAAAGAATCAAAACAGATAACTATCCCAAGTTTCTCTTTAAAGTTCATTTACTTAAAATAAGACTTAAATCCTAATACTTGATAGGGTATAAGCCCTACTAAATATTATGTGATTCACTTAAAATTAAACGGAGTGGGGGGGTTCACTTGCTATTTATCTTCATCGTGTTTATAAGACTATCAGGACAAGCCCCACATATGAATGAACACACTAAATTAGCTGTCCTATTAATTATACTCATTTTGTTTAAAAGAACACCAAAACAGACTGTCATACCATATACCACAGTTTTAGACAACAGACTGCCTTCTTGTATAATCTTGGATCAATTGCCTCAAGGACTCCTACAAAAATTAAAGAAACTATTCATGCTCATATGTTCTGAGTTCATTATGACCTAAATAAACCAAAGGAGTATGTTAAACAGAAAGCAAGCTAATTAAGCCTTGTGGAATTAGGTATATTTTTAATAGGGCTACTTCCTGTGGTTTAGAAATGTTGCTTCTTACATCCTCAGCTTTGCTGAGTGACGATTTTTAAAAAGGTGAAGCCTATATTTCCTGGCTGGTCTGATGTTGCCAAGCTCACCTAAACTCATGGCTACATCATAATAGACAAATATGATGATCTGGGCAAGGTTTCCTCCCAATCCCAATTTCTGACTCTATTATATTGTTCTTCCTGAGTCAGGAGTTGATATAGAAGTACTGTACACTAACAGCTCTATCCTTTGTGTTGAGCTTTTTTTTTTTTTAAAGTGGTATTGTATTCCCAGGGCGGTTGCTTCTAATGAAGATTGCAACCTTAACCCATGGGCTATACCCTCAGGGATCTGTACCAAGAGAAGGAAATAACAACCAGTTACTTGCAATTATTTTTTTTTCTTAAAAGAAGAAAACAAGCAGAGCAGGGATTCCAGTCTGCCTAGAGCAGGGTTTCTCAGCCAGGGTTCCTTGGAACCCTAGGGTTCCCCAGGAGGTTGCTAGGGCCTCCCTGAGATATCAAGATTGAAAAAAAATATTATTTATTTATTTAAGGTATTTATACCACCGGTTTTCAGCCACAAAGGCTCTCAGAGTGGCTTACAAAATGTTGGCTTACAATGACAAATTGTTAAGCGATAGCACATAACATATCTGCAGCGCATTACATGGTTTCCGGGGTGTGTTAGCTAATTGCCCCCACAAGCCCCCCCCCCAAATAAACTTTTTTTTGAGCTGTATATACAATAATTTTTAGGTAGGGGTTCCCTGAGACTTGAACATGGTTTCAAGGGTTCCACCAGGGTAAAAAGGTTGAGAAAGGCTGGCCTAGAGCTACAAATGATGACTTCGCAGCCTTAGCCGGGTAATTCCTGACACCGCAGGATGAGGCACTCCATACATGCTCAGAAAACCTTGCCTCCAATAATACCCACCAACAACCACCAAACATGTTAAAAGTCAAGAATGGGTGGGGCTGGAGAATACCTGTGGTACATTTATGTTATTTAACGTTTAGGGGGTACGAACACACACACACACACACACACCGGTTAATTTTCCAAGCTGGCAAAGAAAGCAGGATCAGGGTGAGGGGTGTAGTTGCCATTAATGGTCCCCCTCAAGCAGCAGTGAGCAACTCCTTTCATGAACCTTCTGTGTGTGTGTGTGTGTGTGTGTGTGAAATCACCATCTAAGATGATTTATTATTACAGTTGTCCCTTCATATTCGCTGGGCTTTGGTTCCAGGACCCCCGTGGATACCCAAATCGGTGAATACTCAAGTCCCATTATATGCAAATGGCATAGCAAAATGGTGTCCCTTATATAAGATGGCAAAATCAAGGTTTGTTTTTTTGGATTATTATTTTTAAAGAATATTTTCAAGCCGTGAATACTTAAATCCATGGATACCAAATCCGTGAATACAGAGGGACAACCTGTAATAATAATAATAATAATAAATAAATAAATAAATAAATAATTATCTATTGTTTTCTATCCCGCCTTTCTCTCACTCATGAGACCCAAGGCGGCTATTGTCCAGGCGCTACCTGGCTGGGCGCCTCTCTCACAGACCCACAAAGCCTGGCTTTAAAGGCCGTTCTTTAAAGGCTGAGCTCGACCGCCGAAGCGAAAGCTCCCCACCCACGAGAAGAACGGGAAGAAAGGAACGGACATGATGGCGGCGGAGGCGGCGGCCACGGCCGGATACGCGTGTCGGCCTCCCTCCGCCACCGCCACCGGTGCAGCAGCTGTCTCGGCGGCCGGGCCCAGCCCCGAAATCCGAGCCGGCAGCCGTTGAAGGGTGGCAGTAGGAGGCGAGGCTGCGCTTCCCCGCCCGGCCATGTAGAGGGGGCCCTTCCGCCCCGCGGAGTCCAACTCGGGAGGCAGGCGGCCGCCTCAGTCTGAGGGGAAGGGAAGGAGAAGAAGAAAGCGCCGCCCGACAAGAGAGAAGGGAAGCGCCCGAGGAGGAGGTGGAGGCGGCGGCGCTGTGGCAGCTGTCTTGTGGGGCGAGCGAGCGAGCGAGCGAGAGGGTCGCCGCCATGGAGGACATTAACTCCAACGTGAACGCCGACGCCGAAGTGCGGAAACTGCAGGAGCTGGTGAAGAAGCTGGAGAAGCAGAACGAGCAGCTCCGCATTCGCAGCGCCGCCGGGGCGCCAGGAGGGAGCCCCAAACGGCTCCTCAGCAGCGGCGGCGGAGGAGGGTCGGGCGCCTGCACGCCGCCGCTGCTCCTCACGCCGCCGCCGCTCCAAGGAACTGCTGCTGCCGCCCCCGCGGCCCCGCTCTCGCCCTCGCCCTCCTCCTCGTCGTCGTCCCCTTCCCTCAGAAGCAGCAGCCCCTTGCTCTCGGGGCTGGAGAGCCGCTGCCTCAGCCCCAACAAGGCCGGGCCCAGGCGGCCTCCTCCGAGCGAAGAAAGCGCGGCAGGAGGAGGAGGAGGAAGAGGAGGAGGCAGCTTGGCGGCGGCGGCGGCGGCAGGAGGAGCCGGGGAGAATGCGAGCCTCCTGGATGAAGTGGAGCCGCTGAGGCCCGACGAGCTGGAGAGGTTGGCCGGCTGTGAGGAGGACGAGACCGGCTGGTGAGGCGCGGGGAGGGGAGGGGGCTTTGTTTTGGGGGGGCGAGGGGGGCGACGAGTGGGTTTGGTTGGGGGAGATGTTAAAACCCCTACTGTGTACATTTTGCTGTAGGAATTACAGGACATTTGGGGGGGGTGCAATGCTTTATTTTGGGGGGCCCATATGTTTATCTCAGGTCAGTGTAACCTAACTCAACCTAAGCGATTCACAGTACAGAATATTCAGATTATTACTAATGATGTTTTTGCAGGAGGAGGGTTACTATGAGCCCCCCCCCCCACAATGATGGGGCCCCCTGTGGATGCTGATGCTGTGGGTGCCTTAAACCGGCCCTGAGGAATTATTACATGTAGAACCCATAGAGATCTATGTCGTTGTGCCATAAAGGCTGTGTTGTGTGTGTGATCTTGAAGGGTGAGGGTCACACACACGATTTCGGTGCCCAGGAATGAATGAGCTCAAGACACATTGGCTTACACGCTCCTTCCTATAGGGAGCAATTGTTCCTCGACTACCTCAGGCCAAGGAAGGTGTGGGAACCAAGCTTTCCTCATTGGTTGGCTCTGTTCTGTGACATCTTAAATCTGATTTGCTTCACACAAATCTATGTTCTTCTAGCCCTTCCCCTTCTTAGGGTGGGACACCATATATGTGTGTGTGTGTGTGTGTGTGTTTCCCTTATCCAGTGAAGTTGAACAAAATGTATCATTATTAGAGAAAGGGTTTACAAATGGAGACTTCCTTTGTCCTTCCTGTATTCTGTATTAAGTGGTGACTTCCATATACTTTTTTTTTTTTTTTTGTGGTGGTGGTTGTTACAGCAATCCAGAATCATAGCAAGGAAGCATTTTTGCTGGGCGGTGCTCTCTGGCTGTTCAGAATCTTATATCTTGAGATCTGAGGTTTTTTAAAGTGTCTTAGAACCTGGTTTTGTATTTATTTATTTTTATTTATATTTGTTATTTATATCCCGCTCTTCAGCCACAAGACTATCAGAGCAGCTTACAAATTGTTTTAAGCAGTAGCAATTTACACATCTACACTGGATTAAGCACCTTCCAATGTGTGTTAGCTACTTGCCCCCACAAGCTCGGTATTCTCTTAAATAAAGCAAATGGCTCATATTAAGTTCAGCCATGGTTGTTAGGATAGTGTGAATTCCATAAATTCTAACATATTCTGGGGGGAAAGATGCTCTACAGTACTTTGATTACATATTCTAGGTTCATAGTGAGTTTTACTGTTGGTTTTCTTGGTTGTTGGTGACCTCACTTCACAAGCCTCTAGGCATTTGATTTGATTTTGAATCTGACTTTTCCTTCATGAGAAGATGCTAAGCAAGAGTTTCAGATTTTAGTGTGAAGAATTCTTGAAAGAAACTGAGAATATGGCTGTAAAGAATCTGCAAGACACAGTAGCAAGATAGAGCAATATTTTATAAGAATTCTTGAACCCTGGCCTATACCAATCCATACCCCCAATAATAATAAGATGATTCTCAAAATGGTGGCTGAGGACTGGTAAACATATGAAACAAACCTTGGTAGGCTACCAAAACAGTGTTGTGCTTTCTGCTGTAGCACTGATACCTGACTACAAAATACTGTCATGTGAAAAGTATATACTGCACACACAGAACCTTGCCTTTTCACTTTAAAACAGATGTATACTGTAAACAGATACACTCCTTTCCCATTCATTGCTTTTGCACATGTTAAGAGAGAAGCTGCAGTATATCTGCATGAATCCTCCATAACTTGTGTAATGCACTTGAATTTTAAAATAGGGAAAGTAATCTTTATGAGTGATGCAACACAAGAAGCTAGTAGGATGTGTGCTGCTGTTGGCACAAGTTTGGTTCATTGCTCTGTAAAAAGTTTTTGGAAGTAATATGTCCAGCAAATAATCATGTAGAATTATATACTGTAGGACAGCTGGGGAAGATTAGTAGGATTGTAATTGTGGAAATGAAGCAAAATTATAACCAAGGCAATGTGGTTAGTGTGTGTTCAGTAATACCTGCCTCTTAGCTGAGACAACATACCGTAAGTAATTCATCTGTAGTGTCTTGAAATGGGATCAGTAAGTTTCCTTATATCAAATGAGATCATTGGTCCGTTTAGCTAGTAGACTATAGCAAGACTATTATCCAGAGTGTCCAACAGTTGTGTTTCCAGAGCTTCTTGGAGGGATTGGCAGATTGAAACTTAAACTATCTGCATACAAAACATGTGCTTTCCTGTAGAGTTGCTGCCTTTTCCCATGGAAATTTATCAGAATCTGTGGTTGTCCAGTGTGGGGTTCTACCCTAGCCCTTCCTACTATAGATCTGACTGAAACCAGGCAATACTTCCCTCCTTCACATATGACAAGCAGCTGAGATCTCTGGTATTTGACAATAGTGTAATTCTTTCCCTCATATGTCTTTTGCCTGTCATGCATGGTTCTGTGCCTTCACCTTTCCTGTGACCAAAATTATATGGGTACTTGATCAACAGAGCCTTCACATAACCACTTTATGTAGACTGGCCAGTAATTCTTGCTCTTGGATATACAGTATAGATTTTACAAACAATGTACTCTTCCATATTTTAGAAGATGGTCATGACAGTGCATAACTAGGAAGTATCCCCCAAAGTGTGGTATGGTTGCAGAACAGTCTTTAGTGATACTGATTTATTGGGCACAGTTCCCATGTGAATTGTAGGTGTAGACCTTCCAAACCAGTATGCCTAACAATGGTCATACTCGGTTTAAAAATGCTGAAAGGTGAGATTTGTTATGGCATGCTGTGTAACCCACATTAATTTTAAAGTTTTAAAATTCTAATTAGGTGTACATATAGTTGAGGGATGGGAGCAACTACCCTTTTTCATTCACTTGCAAAATTATTCACTAGACTGAATTAATGGTTGTGAAATGAGATGTGGATAAGCATATTTTAACTTCATTTTCTGATTCTCAGACAGCACAGTTGAATTCTTGTGTGTTCAGAAGTACATCCCACCAAGTTAATTCTCAGTGGGGATGGGCTATTTGGCCAAGTTTCATTTTGCATTGATCCTCATTTCTCTAGTGCTAAGATTGTTCTGTACAGTTGCAAACCTTTTTAGTCTGCATGTATTTTTGAGCATGTTTTTAAATTCATGCTTTCTTTTCATTTAAAAATGAGTGTATGCATTGATACATACATGCATTTTTTTAAAAAAGTATAAATTTTCAAGTGATTTTTAATGAATAAAAGATTTTTGTCATTAATAAAAAATCACCTGTTTATTTTTTGAAATGTACATATTTTTATGCACATTTTGTGGACTGTATCAGAAACTTTGGAAATTAAATTCAGGAGCAGACTGTGTTCCAGTTTGTTTCTTTTCAGGATGTTTGTACAGTATTTGGTAAACTTGGATAGATGAACTATCTGTACTAGGTAATGATTTGTGAGGAAAATGCATGTGATTGTGTTGTGTTACTACTCATCTTGAACAACTTACCTGTGGACATCTGTGATTCAGTACAAAAATAGATTTTGGTTTTGAATATAAGTATCCTGAGCTCATCCACTTTTTAAAAAGATGGTTTATAGACATTAAGACAATAATAATAAACTTGAAAGTCAGCAGGAAATAGCTAATGAAATTTCAGAAGCTGGTTCTCAGGAGCTAACCTGTGCAGTGGGATACTAAGTGGACTGAAGGAAGTGTGTTAGTGGTTCATTTAATATATTTTACTCTCCCTGCCCTCACTGCCATTTATCAATATGATCCGTGCTGGTGGACATGTTTAGATCAGTCTATACAGGAAGGTCATGGTTTTCTGTCACACACCAGTGTTTTGCTTCTAGAGAATATTTATTTTCCACTGGCTTGTTTCTAGCTCTCAGTGTGCTAGCACTAGAAGTGGCCTGTGGGAAAATGTCATTGAATATGCAGATAATACAAGTATCTCTGCATGCTACGTGCCTCTGTGTTATTACATAGTGGAAAGAAAGGTTTTCCTAGTTGTGACACCCCATCTTTGGAATTCCCTTATCAGGGAGCATCATCATGTGTCTACATTGACATTTTTAGTTTCCCAAGCCTTGCATATTTTTAACAGTTTGAATGTTGTTTTAAATTGCTGTTGGTTTTTTCTTTTTCTTTTTCTTTTCTTTCTTTTTTTTTTTTTTTTGTGGTGTTAATGTTTTACTAGACATAATGTTTTAGTGATGTTATGTTTTGTAAACAGCACTGGAAATCTTCTGTTAAGAGTACAGTATAGAAATACTGTACCTTCAGTATTCAGTGCAAAATATACATAGGCACATTCAAATCCACTTGTTAGTTGCATAGATTCTCTATAACCAGAATACTATCCTTGTTTCAGAACAGATATTATACCATAATGTTAATATGAAATTGGTGTGACTTTGATACACCCAGCAGTACATAGATAAAAACCTTCATTGACTATGAACATTAGGCATATTCAGAAATATTGTTGAATCATACCATTTCATGTTTTTATTTTTTGCTAACAATATTTTGTATGTCTCTGAGTCTTTGGAAGAAACACATAAGAAATTGAAATTACGGTAGTGTATACCCTGAAACTGTTCTTTGGTTGTGTAAACATGTTCTTTTTAAAAATACCTTCCATCACTGAGGTTTGCAACCTTTAATTTAGTATACTTTCTGGATTATGTATCTTTCAGTTCTTAGCATAATCCTCTGTTGTTTCCTGCAGTGCCTTACAGAAGTATTCATTTCTCTTGCACGTTCCCACAATCAGTTGTGTTACAACCTGGAATTGAAATTGGTTTAATTGGCAGTGTTACTGCATACAGAGATAAGTCTTTATCAGCTTTGCACATCTGCTTCCTGCAATTTTTGTCCATTTGTTCTAGTAAAGTTACTTTAGCACTATAGGTTGGACGTGGAACACTGATGAATGGCAATTGCATTGATGTGTGGGCTTTGACTGGGCTGTTCTAACGTCTTGTCTATACGAAGCAAAAAAAAAAAATGTGGGTTGCTCCACAGTAATGGTAATTTGCATCAGCTGCCATTTGTCTTAACATTTTTTTTTTTTTTTGGCAGATTGCAGGCATGTGAAGCTATCCGGGTTTGCTGTGCAAACAGGCAAGCCTGCGAATCAAGATGGTGGCCGCGAGTGACTTACTCGCATTTTTACTTACCTCAATTTGCCACTGCCGGACAGTATTTTTTAAAATCTATGGTGTGAAAGAGCAACCTTTTGCTTTAATTAAAAAAAAAAGCAAACAGAAAAAAGCTATTTTACCGCCTTAGTGCTCGTTCACTAAGGCAAAAATCCAACATGGTGGCTTCAGATGCTTGTCTTGTTAGCAAGCTCCACCCCTGCACATGCTTGTGTTGGGAAAGCGAATCAAAATGAGCAAGAATGCACATTTCCTGCACTGTTTTTTAAAAACTTCGGGAAAAGCCATGAAGGATTTTCCTACGTACTTTTTGGTATTTTTGCCCCTTCTTCTGAATACAGCAGAGTGATGCAGAATCCCATTGAGACAGGTCATATTCTCCTTGCATTTTGCCAGTAAGAGATTCGTGTTCTTTGTCTTACACCACTCCAATGCTTCTTTGACTGTGTGTTTAGGGTCATGGCCTTGTTGGAACAGGAACCTCCACCCCAGTCCCAGGTGTTTGAATTAAAACAGATTTTCTAGTAGAATTGCTCTGTATTTGGACCCATCCATCTTGCCCTCCATCCTGACCAGTCTCCCAGTCCCTGCCAAGGAAAGGCATCCCTACAACAAGATGCTGCCACCACAATGCTTCACCACAGTGATGGTGTGCTCAGGGCAGTGAGCACTGTTGGTTTTGTACTGCACATAGCATTTTGCAGCAAGGGCAAAAAAGATTATTTTGGTCTTATCGGACCAAATAATCTTTTTCTACATGCCTGCCGTTTTTCCTACATACTCTTTAGCAAACTCCAAACAGGATTTGATACGGGTTAGTTTCAGCAATGGCTTTCTTCTTATTCTTCCATGAAACCTCACTTTGTGGAGCATGCAGGTGGCAGCTATCTGATAGATGGGTTCTCCCATCTCAGCTGCTTATCTCTCCAGCCTCTTCAAAGTTATCATAAGCCTGGTGGATATTTCTCTTGACATTCCTTACCAGTCACTGTGTTTTGGTGGACAACCTTCTCAAGGGTGAGTTGCAATTGAATAATACTTTTTTTTGATTCTGTAATAACAGATTTAACAGTTTTCTGGAGAATGTTCATCTTTTGGGTTTTTTAAAAAAATAACCCAACCCCAATTGATGTTTTGTACAACCTGATCCTGGAGTTGTTTTGACAGCTCCTTATGCTGCTGTTTGTTTAGATATGCTCTCCAGCAAACTCTGTGGTCTTCCAGAAACAGATTTAATTTGAGATCATGTGGCTTTGGACTTGCACACAAGTAGACTCCATTCATCTGTTTGTGTGACTTCTGGAGGCAGTAGGTTGCACCAGAGCTAGTTTAGGCATGCCACAACAAAGGCAGTGGATACTGTTGCAACTAACACAGGCCAGTTTGGTTTAACAATAAAAATATTTTGCATCTTCAGTGTTGAGTATGTTGTGTACATCAGGTAATAATGGTACCTATGAAATCCATTTCAATTCCAGTTTGCAGCACAACAGAAAGTGGAAAGGTTTGGGGTATGTGTGTGAATACTTCTGCAGGAAGCTGTACCTAGCATGAATGCTCAGGAAGCACTGCATGTAATTCCCTTTGCTCAAGGCTATTTTCACTCACAAAGTATCCAGAATGCATTTGTACTGGCTAAAGAAACAGTTATAGTCCTAAAAAGTATGCTGAAAAAGAATTCTAGCAAAAAAAAGAACCAGATATTAAAGCCTTGTTTGTAATCTTGAATATTCATCTTGGAGAAGGACATTTTGCAGATGGTAGTACGTATTAATAAAAAGCTACGAGTTATTTTTATGAGATAGTTGCAACTTCTCTGTTATTTTGGTCTTTAGTGCACAAAACAGCAGCAAAACATTTGTAGAGAAAACCAATGCCAATTCGTCTGTGCTAGGATTGACTTCATTAAGTAATGATAGTAATCATTAAGTAATGATTATTTTCATCCTGGTGATAACATGCAACACCTTGTTACTAAAGTAAATAAGTCAGTACAATCAGTTGCAATCCAGCACATTTGCTTTTAAACTGCTGAGTTTACAGTGTATGGCCCATATCTCAAATACATTTATGACTAAAACACAAAACAAATTATAGTTTTAACCTATCTTTCCTACATATAAGCTTTAATAGATAAGAAGAACCAAATAGAGGATTCATTATCTCTTGTCAAAAATAAGGCTTAGGCTAGCATTTCCCCCAACATTTCATGGAATCATAGAGTTGGAAGAGACCACAAGAGCCATCTAGTTCAACTCCTTGTCATATATGAATACCCAGTTAAAGCACTCCCAGTAGATGGCCAGCCAGACTCTGCTTAAAAACCTCCAAAGAAGGAGACTACACCACACTCCGAGGCAGCGCATTCCACTGCCACACAGCTCTTACTGTCAGGAAGTTCTTACTAATGTTTAGGTGGAATCTCTTTTCCTGTAGCTTGAGTTCATTGCTCTGTGTCCTTGTCTCTGAAGCAGCAGAAAACAAGTTCGCTCCATAATCAGTATGACATCCCTTCAAATATTTAAACACAGCTATCATGTCATCTCTCAACCTTCGCTTCTCCAGGCTAAATGTACCCAATTCCCTAAGCCACTCCTCATAGGGCATGGCTTCCAGACCTCTCACTATTTTGGTTGCTCTCCTCTGGACACATCCCAGCTTGTCAATATCCTTCTTGAATTGTGGTGCCCAGAACTGGACACAGTATTCCAGGTGAGGTCTGACCAAAGCAGAATAGAGTGGCACTATTACTTCCCTTGATCTAGACACTACTCTTATTGATGCATCCTAGAATCACATTAGCTTTTTAAGCTGCTGCATTACACTGCTGACTCATATTCAGCTTCTGGTCCACTTAGACTCCTAGATCTCTTTCGCATGTACAGTTGCCCCTCCACATCGCGACTTTCACATTCGCAGTTTTGATTATTCGCGGAAAGCTGCCTCCCCCCCCCCCGCTGTTCAACACCCCACTCCCTTCCCAAGGCAGTTAGCTCGCCGCTGCCCTGGGAAGGCAGGGTGGGAAGCAGCTGCCGCGCTTACGCTACACCCCACTCACTTCTCAAGGCAGCGAGGGGCTTCTTAGGAAGCTCCTTGCTGCCTTGGGAAGGGGGGGGTAGGAACCAGCTGGCACGCTCACGCAACACCCCACTCCCTTCTCAATCCGGCGAGGGGCTTCTTAGGAAGCCCGTCGCTGCCTTGGGAAGGGGGGGTAGGAACCAGCTGGCACGCTCACGCTACACCCCACTCCCTTCCCAAGGCAGCGAGGGGCTTCTCAGGAAGCTCCTTGATGCCTTGGGAAGGGGGGGTAGGAATCAGCTGGCGCGCTCGCGCTACACCCCACTCCCTTCCCAAGGCAGCGAGGGGCTTCTTAGGAAGCTCGTCGCTGCCTTGGGAAGGGGGTAGAAACCAACTGGGGTGCTCGCACTACACCCCACTCCCTTCTCAATCCAGTGAGGGGCTTCTTAGGAAGCTCCGTGCTGTCTTGGGAAGGGGGGTAGGAACCAGCTGGCACGCTCACGCTACACCCCACTCCCTTCTCAATCCAGCGAGGGGCTTCTTAGGAAGCCCGTCGCTGCCTTGGGATAGGGGGTAGGAACCAGCTGGCGCGCTCACGCTACACCCCACTCCCTTCTCAATCTGGCGAGGGGCTTCTTAGGAAGCCCCTCGCTGCCTTGGGAAGGGGGGGTAGGAACCAGCTGCCATGCTCACGCTACACCCCACTCCCTTCTCAATCCGGCGAGGAGCTTCTTAGGAAGCCCGTCGCTGCCTTGGGAAGGGGGGTAGGAACCAGCTGGCGCCCTCCCGCTTCACCCCATTCCCTTTCCAAGGCAGCGAGGGGCTTCTCAGGAAGCTCGTTGCTGCCTTGGGATGGGACTGGGGTGGAAAACTGCTCGCTGGCAGGCTCGTTTCTTATTCGTGGTTTTTTCACATTCGTGGTGTTTGTCTTCCCCTGACCCCCGCGAATGTGAAGGGATGACTGTACTGCCATCAAGCCAAGTGTCACCAATCCTATACCTGTGCATTTCATTTTTACTGCCCAAGTGTAGTATCCTACATTTCTCCCTGTAGAAATTCATTTTGTTAGTTTTGGCCCAGCTTTCTAATCTGTTGAGGTCATTTTGGATTCTGATCCTGTCCTCTGGGGTATTAGCTATCCCTCCTAATTTGATGTCATCTGCAAACTTGATAAGCATACCCTCTGTTCCCTCATCCAAGTCATTGATAAAGAAGTTGAATAGCACTGGGCCCAGGACAGAACCCTGTGGCACCCCACTAGTCACTTCTCTAAAGGATGAAGAGGAGCCATTGGTGACTACCCTCGCAATCCTAAATAGACCTACAAAAACTCAGCTTGCAATCCTAAATAGACCTACCAGAGAGTTAACTTGAAACAGTGGGAATAACCTCTAAATAGACATATAGTAGGACCCCTGTATCCACTGATTCATTATCCACTGATTCAGTTATCCGTGGTACGCAAAACAGCACATCTACCGTAGAGACTTCCTAGAAAATGTCTAGAGGCATTCCCTCTAGACGTTTTCTAGGTCATCTATGATATTTTAAACCAGAAGTCCCATTATTCTATGATATTCTAAGCCATTATTTTCAATGGTGTCCACTGTTATCTGTGGTTTTCGGTATCCGCGGGGGGGGGCATAACCAATCCCTCGGTTCTACTGTACATTGTACTGTATTTTCATTATCTAAATAACAAACCAAATGTTACATGCAGCTCTGGGTAACACTAACCAGATGATTTTTTCATTCCTTGTCATGGAGGAATCTTCACCTTCAGAGGTGATTTGGAGCATAGAAAAGTTATACACAGGGATTGGTGCTAAACTATTATCTTCTCCCTCGCAAGCATTTTTCACCAGAAACTTGCTTATCCCCACATGCTTTTCCTATTGTTCGTTTCAGCCCTACCTCAAAAAGAAGGATCTAGAAGCTGGGAGAGGGAGTCTGTGATCTTCAGGGTATCAATTTCAAGAGAAAAATAACTGACAAAGCAAGGATTAAGCATTCATTTCTCTACCACAGCTTCTTCATGCTCCTTTCCAAGGGGTGCAATGCAATGGAGAAATATCAAGATAATGGGCTTGTCTACATAGACAATTTTTTGTGTGTGCTTAAAATCACATTTTCCTGGTCTGCAGTGACCCTGCTCACATCTTGTTAATGCCACACACATCTTGTTAAAGCAAATGAGAGCAGATTTACTAGCTACACATTTCTCTTATGAGAGCTCACTTCAGTGTAAAAGGGCAGTCCTGCTATGATCACGTGTCCTATACGTCACATATTTTTGGCCACACAGCCATGGCTGCTCCTCTTTTTTTGTTGCTATTTGCATATGCAAATATGCAAATATTCAGAAATCTGCTAATAAAGATATGTTAGTATCCGCACAAATACACCTTCAAAAAATAATAACGACTGTGTGCTGGCAAAACATAAATACAAACAAAGGAAGTAGCCATTCCTGGCAGGGATGATCAGGTAACCCGAAATTCCACCCCACCCTGGCTCCATACTAAAGCCAACTCCAAGGGCCTGCCACACATATGATTATACAGGTTTTCCAAAAGAGTTTTTAAAAGCAGATTAAAGCCCTTGGGCATCGAAAAGAACCACATTCTGAGTGAATAGTCAAGAACGTCATGTGCCATGATCAGTGAGTATGATTTTTTTCCGGCAGTGTAAACAAGCCCACTGTTACAAACAACTGTGGTGTAGCACCTAGTTTGGCTCTAACTATAAGGATCTAATGCAGATATTGCTGTTACATGATAACAATAATTCAAAGTTATTCTGCTTAACTTTTCTTTATGCATTGTGTTAAAAACTTTAGCCTAAATCCTATTGGTACTCCCAGCTAGAGTAGAGCCAATGAATCAGTGGGATTTATGTAAGTGTATGGTTAATTCAGTGGGTCTACCCTGGTTGGGACTGTCAATAAGACTGAGGCATTTGAAGCTTAAGAACCTGATCAGAATGTGTATTTCCAGGTGAGCAGTTTCTAGTTCTCAGGTGGGAATTACATGGTCCATCACATGTTGTTGGACTGTAGCTCCCAGCAGCCCCATCCACAAAAACCAGTGCTGAGGGGTGCTGGGAACAACAATCCATCAATATCTTGTGTGTCACACAATTCCCATCCTTGTCTTAGCAAAATCACTTCAAAGATTTGCAGCTATTTTGCCTTTTCTTCCTTAATGGATTTTCTATAGAAAGAAAAAAGGCAGGGGAAGGCAATGTCATTTGGACCCCTGTAAAATTCTCTGAATAAGACAGAACTATGGCATGATAAGAATCCTGCATGGAATCAGACAGGTACTTTTAACTTGTAATCATAGTTCAGGATTGTTTGCTTCTTAGCAGAGGCACTGGTGATATTTGGGTCAGTGGTGTTGTAAATCTGCTCTGAGTTTTAGTGTGGAAAAATAAAGGTTGAACCTATTTTGGGGATAGGGATCAATACCTTGGATAACTTCTTTAAAGCTTGGACTAAAACTGTAATTCAACTCTCCACTGAGACTGAAGCCATCAACAGTGGCTTCTCCATTTTCTGAGTAAATTAGTATAGCTTTTCATTTTATTCTAGCTGTAGTATATAAGATGGGACTAAGCAAACAATTGAGGTTCTCTGCATGCATTTACAATGATCTATGCCTGGTATCTAAGTGTAAAACGAATACTTTACATTTCTCAGTGGCTACTCCAGGCTGTGGAACTCCCTTTTACAAGAAGTACAGTTACCCCTTTCTTTGCTCTCTTTCTGCTGGCAGGTTAAGACGTTTTTATTTAGGCAGGCATTTGACTTTTAATCATATGGTAGTATTGTGTTTAAAGTGGTGTGCTTTGTCCCCCCCCCCCGTGTCTTCTTAATTATGTTTTTAATGTATTTTAAACTAATTCAGCCATGTGTCCTTAAATAGAATTGTTATTTAATTATTTTTTAACTTTTGTAAAATAAGTTTTTCTTTTTAGCTAAAACCTTTATCTTAAAATTCTGTAAACTTCCTTGAATCCCATCCCAGGAGAAAGTTGGAGTATAAATTTAAATAAATAAATAAAGATTCAATGCTCAAGTAAGCCACTATCGGAGATAATTGTGTGGTTCATAATTGTTGAATAAATGGGGGCTATACCATGACAGGAATTTCACAAAAACTAATTTATTTTTCAGTAACTAAATTAAGTTTGGCAGACTTGAAGAGGAACATTCATTCTTTTATTTTGTGGGCCTGGATTTAGCAAAATGAGATTATATTCTTAATATAGCTTCCTATATGATTAACATTTCAAGAATTTGTAGAATGAATATTATTTGATTCAGAGTTTTGTGTGTGTGTGCATACATAAAGTCCAATATGTTAACATGTTTATGGTTAATTACTTTGAAATAGCAGATTCTACTATAAAGGACATTTATGTAGCTTTCTGTAGATTAATCTACTTGCATATAGCTGTTCAAATTAAAGTTCTTCCAGTGTCACATTTTTAAATATAGTTTATGCCCCTCATTTTTAAGTTATTATACACATTTAGTGCAAGCAGTATTTATAGTATCACAGCTTGCTTGTTTTTGTTTGTTTCTGTGGTTAAAAATTCACAGATGGATTTATTTGGGTTCCTACATATAAGCTTGTTTCCAAACTTGTACAAGTGGGGTGTCTGTCAACAGAGTTTTTTCAACCCTTTCATCTAACTTATGCTTTCTGCATCTTCCAAAAGCTTCTATGGTTCAGGAAAGCCATGGGAAGTTGTTTGAGACTTCAGTAGGAAAGGAGAATCTTAAAATTGAGCAGAACCTCCTCTTGTGTATTCTCCGTCTGTCAGATTACTGTACTATAATCTCCTTGCTACAGCTTCCTGTGCCAAAACCCATGCTGTTCATGAGGGTTGCCCAGCTCTCAGAATAATTATTTTGGCTGCAGTTGGGAGAAGGGGTTCAAAAGCTCAATTGCATGAACAGACTTCTGATTGTGCAATCTTGGAAAGTGCATATAAGTGTACATAGCCATACAGCAAAAGCATTTGCCAAAATATTATGTCAAGGATTTATCAAACTTTGTGATTTTGAATACTGAAAGTATTATATAGCTAATGAAAGTCACCTGAGTTTCAAAATGGGTTGCATAATTTCTACACCAACCAGATTAGGGTATTGTTTTGGAATTGGATTTTTCCTTACTTTATATTGCCACCTGATAAGAGGTATTCTAAAAGAACAGGAATGGCCTGCCATAACGTGATGCACTGCTTGCTCTCATCATATAGTTTGAATTTACTTATTCTTGATATTCAGCTGTTAACTTAATTTTAACAATACTGAGGAGAACACACTTGGAGAATTAGCAAGTCTTGACCTGAGTTCTGTTCTTAAAGAAAAGCATCACTTCAACTCCAAGACTCTTAATTTTTTTATGTATCTGCCTTTGATATTGTCTTATTCTGGTTTCCATTAGGTTGTATACATCACCAAAGAAGAAAGTGACTCCAGTGCAAAAATCTATTAATCCATTAGTTTGGTGCAGGCAAATACTGGATTACCCAACACCAGATATTGAATGTGCTAAAAAGTCATTGATTCACAGGCTTGAACAGACAATGTCAGGTGAGTATGTGAATCAGTTTTTACGTTCATATATTATACAAAAGCAAAGTCTGATTTTGGGAAAAAAGTAGTTATGATCCAGTGAACACTGGTTAATTTTGAGTCCAGCCAATTGCATCATGAATATTAAAAAAAAATGGAGAATATAAGTGCTTAACTATGTCTGTATTATATGTACAGTAGCACCCCCGCATCTGCTGATTCACCAACCACGGATTCAATTATCCGTGAATGGTGATGGCGGGGAAAGGTGAGATTCCTCCCCATTCCTGTCCCTTCCCCTGGGAGGGCTCCTGGTCACCACTGTGGCGATTGTGGGGGTGAAGGGAAGGGAGGGGGAAGAGCAATCTAGCTTCCTCCCCTTCGTCCCCGTGATCGCCGCTGTGGCAGGGCCATGGCGAGGGGGAAGGGGAGAGCAATCTAGCCCCTTCACCCCCGCGATCACCGCTGTGGTGGGGCCATGGCGGGGGGAAGAAGGGGAGAGCAATATAGACCTTTCCCTATTTGCCCCCGCGATCACCACTGTGGCGGGGCCATGGTGGAGGGGGAAGGGGAGAGCAATCTAGCTTCTTCACCCCCACGATCACCGCTGCAGTGGGGCCATGGCAGGGGGAAGAAGGGGAGAGCAATCTAGACCTTTCCCCATTTGTCCCCACGATCGCCACTGCAGCGGGGCCATGGCGGATGGAGAAAGGGAGAGTGATCTAGCCCCTTTCCCCTTCGCCCCTGTGATCGCTGCTGAGGCGGGGCCATGGTGGGGGGAGGGAGGGGAAGGAGCAATCTCACCCGCCTTCTCTCTGTCACTGCGGTGGGGCCATGGCAGGGACAAAAGGGGAAGGGGAGGAGGCTAGATGGCCCCCTGGATGGCATTCACTATTATCCGTGGAGTTCACCATCCGCGGGGGGCCCTGGAACCAATCCGCCGCGGATAGGGGGGATTATATTTAAATACTGTATTATATTTCTAAGTTGTAATGAAGATTTTGGAATGACAGATGTATGGTATAGCCCTATGGAAACATCATTTCATAGTAAATGAATCTTTATGTAGGAAATGGCACATATGACTGTGATATCAGTGTTCTTTTTAATTCAACTGAAAGTACACAGATGAGGCAGCTGCCCACTCAGATTAATCCCTGATCATGTTCTACAAAGTAACAGTCATAACTTTTTAATGAAAAAAAAATGTTCTTGTTCAGGCAAGGTAAAGTGCTGAAATAGAATATATTAGAAAAGGTGAGCTAATTTTTTTCTGCCCAGGTATGTAATGAGAAACAGACATTTAAAAGATAAAATTGATGGAATTAGAGTGAGCCTGTGATCAGGGTTAGGAATTTCATTAATTTTATTCCATTTTTTTTACTAATTCTTAACATTTGATTTTTTAAAATGATATAAAACTAAATGTCCACATTAACTATAAATATAAAATCTGATTGAGATGAGAACTCATAAAAGGTTAAATTATTATGTAAGCCTCCTTTTCCTTACTGAAGTACTCGGTTTCTCATTGCCTCTAACCTCTTAGTTCTTGTCCACTTTGTGAAATTTAATTGCTTTTTTTAATGCCACAACTATTCATATTTGAAGCATTTTGCTCACTACCTTTTATTACTTTTGTTTCACTGTATTGGTCCACTAAGCTCAGGATAGGTCCAGCTCAGAGCATGACTAGAATTTCTGAGACAGAAATGCATACACTGATGTTTCTGGTTGCAGAGGCAGTGTATGGCCTTCAGTGTTCATCTGTTAATGCCATGTATGTTCAGTGGATGGAAACTGGCATTCATCATTTTGGCCTGTATTGACATTACTACTGCACTGGTGATAATTGCCATGATATAGGTTCTTGCCTTTGATTTTCTTGCTTTTGAAACCTTTTGCAGCAAGCTAGCTGACTGCAGAGCACCACAAGATCTGTTTGCCAGTCTAGCTGAGGGCTTATGCACATAAAATAGCGATTCCCAAAGTGGGCAGTGGATGGTGGAAAGCTCCAGGGGAGAGTGAGGAAAAAGGAGGCAGTAGGTGGCAGAGAGGAAAAAGGAAATGGCAAGGGATGGTGGGGATGAGGGTTCCATGAAACTTCTCTTTTTGGGGTCCCTTAAAAACTGTACAGCCTTGCTGATTGCTTTGTGTGATGGTGTCTCCTGCTCTTTGCACCAGGCACTTAGCTTATCTGCGCATGCTCACTTCTTTAGCCATGTTTCGCTAGCAATGGCAGCAGCACTTACTCTTGCAAGGCTTGCAAGAGCAGAAACTCTTGCAAGGCTTTGGTGCACAGCATCTCTTCTGCAGCTCAGTGGTGCCATTTGGGGACAGATTGGCTGACTGGATTAGGAGTTAGTGTATGTGGCAGCAGGGGGGAGAAGCAGTGGCAGGGAAAAGGGGTTTTTAAATTTGAGATCCTATTTAAGATTTTTGAGTTTTACCAGGACTTGGCTAGCAGGCTGGAGTTGCACTGGTGCTCCTGCTTTCCTCCGTTGAACAGGCCAAGAGAAGAGGTACTAGAAGAAGAAAAATGCTTGTGTGGGATGGTGGGGAACGACTTGAATCTTGATGTTCCTTCTTCTGTGATCTTTTCCACCTTCCTGCCTCCCTTCCTAAATGAGCAAACACGCACATACACCCTCGCTCCTCACAATCCCCTCACCCCATCCCCTGCCTGCCTGAGCAAATGCACACACTCATCCTCCTCATGATTCCTTGATCCCATCCCCTTCCTGCCAGCCTGCTCAAGTGCGTAAGTGAGCAAATGCACAAATGACCCTCCATCCTTGTGAACCCCCGTCTCATCCCCCCATTGAGCAAGTGCAGTAGTGAGGGAACGCATGCACAGCCTGGCCCAGCCAGCCTGCCAGTCTGTTTTTCCCAGCGACACCAGTGTTGTTGATGTGGTAAAAATAGTATAGGGCAGCAGTGAAGGTGGGGCAAATAATCTATGAACAAACAAATGCACAAAAATGAAACCTGCAAATGTGGAAGGAGGGCTGTGTGTATTACACATTCTATTTTAAGAAAACATTTTAAGATTGCTGTTGGGGGTGCCTTTCAACACCAACGCCCAAGGCAAAATATTATGGATTGTTTGGTGTAATAAATGTATGCTAGCTTGGGCATAGCAGCCTGAGAACTGAGAACTTCTTATTCTCCATTCTGTCTCAGAATGGTCAACTTGGATGAAGAAATAAGCAACATTTCTGTTATCCCTACACACACCTGCAGAGGCACACCAACTGTGTCCATGGTGGTCCTCCTGTGCAATAAGTGTTACCCTCTGTGAGCTACAGTAAAGACACAAACCCTCATGGTTTAGTTTTGTTTACAGCCCATTGATCTACAGATAACAATACAGTACTGGAAGGGCAGACATTTATAGACCCCAATAATGCTACAGAAAAAAAGCCCTCTTTCTCCAGTCCAATCATGCCACAAAATGTTGCTGTCCAACTTGTACAACTGGCCAGCTATGTAGATATTTAGGTGTATCCACACATTTTAATTGGTCTTGTAGCCAGCCAATATTTTTGGTCACCACAATGTGTCTTTTTTCCTTATGGGAGTACGCACAGGGATTTGTCAGATATCATTTTGAACTTTGGAAGCATCCAGACCATTTCTGATAAGCACCATAATTCTGAGAACAATTCCTCAACTCCACTCTAGCTAGCACCACCATAAAGAAGAGGGATGGGACTCAACTGGGTAGGGAATGCACGCCATGACAAATTTGTGGAAGACTGCTTCCACGTAATGGCTTGTGAAGACCAAGTCTTAACATTTTTTGCTAAATATGAAGTCTGGTTTCTCTAAGGAAACTATCACCAATATTACCTATTTATAACACAGAAATCTTCTTTTAGTCATCTTAGTACAGTGGGACCCCTGTATCCACTGAACCAACACACGTGGTTTCAGTTGTCCACGGGACACAGATTAGAGGACACATACCATAGAGTTGCACTGGAAAATGCCTAGAGAGGAATCCTCTCTAGGCATCTTCCAAGTCCTCCAGTACAACGCTATGGTATGTTTTTACCACAAGTCCTTGATTTTAATAGGGTTCACTGTTATCCATGGTATGTTCGGGAACCAAACCCTCGTGGATATGGGGGTCCAACTGTATATGAACACTGTCTGCGTAAGAAATTACTAAACGTCTGGTTTTCAATGCTGCAAGGAGGAATTTTCCATGGGTAATTTCCAGTAATAAAAAGTTGCCTCCTTTCTCACTTCCCCCCTCACCCCTCTCTTTCTAGTTGATCTTGGCTTTATATAATCATTTTTGAATTGATAAAATCATTAAATATATTGTTTTTAAAAGTTAAGTTTTATTTGTGAAATACATACTCGTATTTAACTTTATAGTGCTATTCAGCATCTTTATCAATGACTTGGATGAGGGAATAGAGGGTATGCTTATCAAGTTTGCAGATGACACCAAATTAGGAGGAGTAGCTAATACCCTAGAGAACAGGATCAAAATTCAAAATGACCTGAATAGACTAGAAAGCTGGGCCAAAGCTAACAAAATGAAATTCAATACAGAAAAATGTAAGGTACTGCACTTAGGGCAGAAAAACGAAATGCATAGATATAGGATAGAGGAGACCTGGCTGAATGAGACTACGTGCGAAAGGGATCTAAGAGTCCTAGCAGACCACAAGTTGAACATGAGTCAACAGTGTGATGCGGCAGCTAAAAAGGCCAATGTGATTTTGGGCTGCATCAATAGAAGTCTACTGTCTAGATCAAGGGAAGTAATGGTGCCACTCTATTCTGCCTTGGTTAGGCCTCACCTAGAATACTGTGTCCAGTTCTGGGCACCACAATTCAAAACAGATATTGACAAATTGGAGCGTGTCCAAAGGAGGGCGACTAAAATGATGAAAGGTCTGGAAACGATGCCTTATGAGGAGAGACTTAGGGAGCTGGGTATGTTTAGCCTGGAAAAAAGATGGTTAAGGGGCGATATGATAGCCCTGTTTAAGTATTTGAAGGGGTGTCACATTGAGGATGGAGCAAACTTGTTTTCTGCTGCTCCAGAGACTGGAACACAGAGCAATGGATGCAAGCTCCAGGAACAGAGAGATTCCACCTCAACATTAGGAGGAACTT
Organism: Gambelia wislizenii; assembly: GCA_030847615.1. Taxonomy (NCBI): domain Eukaryota; kingdom Metazoa; phylum Chordata; class Lepidosauria; order Squamata; family Crotaphytidae; genus Gambelia; species Gambelia wislizenii. Next base: position 99,480,173 of record JAUMIR010000005.1, on the reverse strand, counting down.
TCTGACAGTAAGAGCTGTTCGGCAGTGGAACACACTCCCTTGGAGTGTGGTAGAGTCTCCTTCCTTGGAGGCCTTTAAACAGAGGCTGGATGGCCATCTGTCAGGGATACTTTGATCGTGATTTCCTGCGTGGCAGGGGGTTGGACTGGATGGCCCTTGTGGTCTCTTCCAACTCTACAATTCTATGATTCTATGAACTTGCAGTAGAACAGGAGACCTATATCAAGAAATAGGTGTTGTGGGGGGCACTAGGCTTGTCGTCCAAGAGGAAAGGGGGTGGTAAACCAAAAAAGGTCGGAAACCACTGATGTAGAAGAAGACTTTCTCAAATGTATCTCTAGATGGATAGGGACTCCCCTCACTAAAACCTCAAACTGTGAGTGCAGTCAGTTGAAAAACAACTAGTAGACTTGCAATTACAGTTGTCCCTTCACTCACTGGGCTTTGGTTCCAGGATCCCCTGTGAATACCCAAATCCGTGAATACTCAAGTCCTATTATATGGAATGGCATAACAAAATGGTGTCCCTTATATAAGATGGCAAAATCAAGGTTTGCTTTTTGGATTATTATTTTTTTAAGAATATTTTCAAGCTGTGAATACTTAAAACCATGAATGCCAAATCCTTGAATGTGGAGGGACAACTGTAGTTATTTGAGAGAGCCGGTTGCCGTCTGACCCTTCCAGGATTTACTGCATGGAGTCCATTCCATGACCTGTTGTTATCTACAGCAAATTACAGCTTTTCTGCTAGAACAACAGCATTTCTATAGGTTTTTCAGGGTTTTTTTCTGGACTGTGAGACCATGTTCTAGAAGAGTTTTTTCCTGACGTTTTGCCTGCATCTGTGGCTGGCATCTTCAGAGAATGGTTGGGTAGGGGTGGGGGGGTTATATACTGTGAGTCCTTGTTGGAGAGGATATGTAAATTTGTGTATTTGAATGGTTAGTTTCTGGGGGGAGATATGCAAGGAGGAATAGTGTCTGTTTGGCTAATGGTCCATTGTCTGCTGGAAATCCCCCTGTCCCTGGGTAGAGTTCATTTGCAAGTGTTGAGTTTTGATTTTAGTGTTTTTCAGGACTGAGAGCCAGGTTTTGTTTACTTTTAGGGTTTCTTCTTTCCTGTTGAAGTTGTCCAGGTGTTTGTGGATTTCAGTAGCTTCCCTGTGCATTCTGACATGATAGTTGTTGGCCTGGTCCAGAATTTCGGTGTTTTCAAATAACATTTTGTGTCCAGGTTTATTTATCGCATGTTCTGCTACTGATGATTTTTCTGGCTGTCCCAGTCTGCAGTGTCTCTCATGTTCCTTGATTTGTGTTTGCACCTTCCATTTAGTGGTCCCTATGTAAACTTGTCCATAGCTGCATGGTATGCGGTAAACTCCTGCAGCTGTGAGAGGGTCTCTTTTATCCTTCGCTGAGCGTAGCATTTTTTTCGATTTTCTTGGTTGGTCTGTAGATCAAACAGCATTTATGTTTGATATGTCATGATTTAGTGCAGGAGGTTTAAACATATTGCACTATGAGTTGCACTAAGGTTATGAAGAGATGGAAAATGTAAGGCTTAGCTTTGTTTATGTGAGTGGTATATTCTGGACCTCATATTGTCAGAACAAAGCATCTTGCTATTGGAGATGTCAGTTTCTCAAATAAGCTGGAGATCCTTGTGAGGAAGAACATCAATTTCAGTGTAAACAAAGCATTTGAAAAATAAATGCTTGAATTAGGCACTGATAAGGGATATGAATTAGGCCTTGTAGTAAGAGGAATCTATCATCATGCAGTGTGTTCTTGAATCACTCAAGAACTCATGAGCTAATGAGGTGGAATGGGATTTGGGAGCTGAGAATACATTTGGTGACTGTGAGTGGTTTGTTCCTGATCCTGAGCCTACAAGGCTGTAGGTAAACTGGTAGTAGTGCTACCAATCTTGTGACAGGGAGGATACTTTTATCCTTAGCTAAGTTTCTCAATTTTCATTGCATCTTCCCTGCACACAATATTCACCAGTATTCCAAATTATACAAATGCCTACTGAAGTCACTATTTGCTGTAACTGTTGGGCTTTCAGTAGGCAATAAGTAAAAGAGCTATAGAATTGTACAAATAGCAATTAAAAACAAAAAACCCCACCCCATTGCATAAAAGTAATTCGCCTATTTTGCAGTTGTTCCTATTAGCCTGGAAGTAATAGACCTTTTTTTTTTTTTAAGGAAGCAATACTTATGTGATTTTGGACCAACAATCCAGAACTCTTCAATAAAGGAGTATATGTGATTAAGTATCATAAAGTTAAAATCTGATTTTAAAGTAAACAGTGCTTGAATTCATTTTTCTCCTTTTTAAATACAGCTCTCAAGAGACACAGCCTCTATAGTAATCCATTCAGCACTGTCAATTATGCAAACTCCTGTAGTCCAAATGCAGGCAGTCCCTACAGCAGTAGCTTCAACTCTCCTTCTTCCACACCAGTAAAACCTCCTTTAGTGAAACAGCTCATACTTCCTGGCAACTCAGGTAAGGAGTGTGAAAAAGTAATGATCAGATCATACGTTGCAAGTGATAAGCATGAAGAAAAACATGTAAACTATGAGTGGTTTGTTTTCCTAAGGAAGCTGTATGTTGACATGACTGTTTAGAAAGAAAAATAATTTGCACACTGTATTTTTATTGCTACATATAATAAAGTGTTTCCTATTAATAAGTAAGACCAGTATATTTTCTCTATTATATTCAGCTAAATTTTGTTTGGATATAATTAACAGAGCAGAGCCTAAAGACTGTAATGGGGGTGATAGTGCTTATGGCAAGCATTAACAACATAAGGAAAATAACTGTAAAAAAAGCAAGTTTATAATTTTGAAGTGCTACACTGTAGATGCTGAGGCATCAGCCAATTCATTATTGTCTGCAATATGCCTATAAACTTTCCCTACATTGCAGCCAGTATCAGCGTCATAGTGATACTTGCAGCTGTACCCCCACACCACAGACTTATTTTAGAAGATGTGACATTAATCCATCACACAGTAGGTTGGGGTGCACAGCTGCCAGCACCTCCCTTTTGGGACACTGAAATTGGAAGTTGGGGTTTTGTGTTTTTTTTTGCCAATTATAGTCAATAGTGTCTCCCAAGAACCCCAGTAGTGGTCTCAAAGACATTTCACCGCATTTTGGGACCCCCTCACCTTTCTTAGATCTCTAGAAGCCAGCCTTCAAACCATACAAACCTTTCTTCAAAACAGGAAGTGACCATAACAGGACGTTTGCTTTTTTCTTAGGACATTTTCAGACGCCTCTTGCTGCACAAGCAGCCTCTGGAGCAGTAACGAGGCTGCTGCACGGCAAGGGGTCCATTTTGGACGACGCCGTTTCTCTCGGCGTCGTCCATGACTGTTGCGGCTAGCATTGAAGGCAGCTGCGCTGTTTTTTACTCACAGACAACTTCTGTGAGTGAAAAACAGCGCGGCCGCCTTCAATGCTAGCCGCAACAGTCATGGATGACGCCAAGAGAGAAACGGCGTCGTCCAAAATGGACCCCTTGCCGCGCAGCAGCCTCATTACTGCTCCGGAGGCTGCTTGCGCGGCAAGAGGTGTCTGAAAATGTCCTTAGATTGAAGACAGGCTGAAGGAGGCCTCTAGTGGCCTAAAAAAGGTGCGAGTGTCACCCAGTACTGGAAAATGTGTCAAAATGGTTAGTACTGCCCAGAGGTTTGGTGCTATCAGTAGCTGAAGCTGCTGGCAGAGCCCATCTACAATATTCCTGGGAGTGCTTTCAGGTTCTTGCAACCATCAGTTGGCCCCAACTTTTCATACGATGCAGCCAAAATGGACAAAACATCAATGGTCATGCATTCTCATGCTGTAGATGAGTCTTGGGGCAAATTTATTTATGCATACTCACCATATCAGTTGTCACAGATTAGACAGGAGGTCTGATCTTTAAAAAAAATATATGTGAAGTAATTTCATAGCTTGAACATTAGTGTGACTAACTTTATGAGTGTTGATTCTGTACAAATAAGATACTATGGACAATGTTTTCTATAATTTCTGTAGCTGTTTGAGAATCCAAAGTATGGCTAATTCTTGTCTTGTGTTATTGTTGAAATATTCTTTAGAATTAAATAAATCTAGAAACAGTGACTTCCTGAAATGAGCCATCCTATAAATCTAAGCATATTCAAACTTTTGTCCTTCTACACCAACTAGGGATACTATCAGTCATCTATAAAATAGTTGTTAATGTTTGTTTTATGTTGAGGTGAACGATACCTGCTGTTTACAATTTTTATTTTACTTTGTGAAGGCATAGTTTTGTGTGCCAGTGTTGTTTTTGCCAAATACCAAACATGTAATGTGAATTAATAACACTTAAATTTGTTATGAGGATAGTGGCAGTGGAGCTTTGAAACTTAAATAGAATAATTCTGAAAAGAGTTGATGATTTTGAAATGCGCATCCTCAAGAACAAATTAAATGTTCCAGTGTTACATCCCAATTAGTTTTGGGTTTTTTGGTGACAGTTAAATCTTCTTCATCTATGCTAATTAAGGTTACTGATATCTGACAGACTGTAAATTGATCTGCACCTAAAGTAAAGTAAGTTTCTGTGTTAGCTAGCTTGACATCCGGTGTCTCTCCCCCATATTAAACTATTTGCACATGTAAAGTAATAGATGTCTGTCCTGGCTTTTTTCTGTTTTCCCCTTCTTATAGGTCATTTCAAAAGTTCAGCAGATAGAAATCCTCCACTAAGTCCACAGTCTTCAATTGACAGTGAATTAAGTGCATCAGAAATGGATGAAGACTCAATTGGATCAAATTACAAATTAAACGACTTAACAGATGTTCAAATTTTAGCTCGGATGCAAGAGGAAAGTAAGTCTTTTTCACAGTAAAAAGCAAACACTAGTTCAAGGTCTTTGTCTTTTGGAAATAAATTCTTCTTGTTAAACTGTGGGTATTAAATATAAAAACCCACTATGTTGTAATACAGAAAGTGATTGGCTTGGCTTTTCTAATGGGTGGAGGTGTGGAAGACTCAAGAGGCCTATCAGAGGAGGATGCAGTGGCCTGAGAAACCAATAAGCCAAGTGAGATGGGCAGGGAAGCAGAAGTAGAAAACAAAAGCAAGGAAGAAAGGAGAGGTGTAGATGGTGAGGTACTGCAAAGATGTGGAAAGTGGAAGTTCACATATTGAAATATCAGAATGCTTTCTTGCAGGCTTCTGCTAGGAACTGAATGTTGGAAATAGGAATTAGCCCTTCAGTTCGTAGATGCAGCTGTTATATGTCCTCACCATGCAGACTTTGTTTACATGATGTGGCATAAATGTATTACACAGCAGGTGATGCATCTCTCAGGGCTTATCTTCAGTGTTCCCCCTGTGTGCTTAGGAAGCCTTGTAAGGAACAGTCCCCCTACAACCAAAATTGTCAGTTCAAGCAACCACAAATATGTTGCTATATATTTGTACAGTGTGCCCATAAACAGTTCTAGTGGATTAGGATGGTTGACAGTTTGCAGTTGGTTTTTCTTGCCTTTCTTTTGCTCAGAAAGAACATCTAGCTTTGGATTAGGTCCTTTCTTTGGGCTGTGTAGGCATTCCCAAGAGGAGAGTTTATAAACCCAGATGACTCTTTGACTGTAGCTCTAAGCTGTGTTTACAAAATAATAAGAGAAATAATAAGAGAGCAAGTACACATGTGAGTAGTGAGGCTAAGGCTTCAGTTCAGCATTCTTTCAGCATAACATAAAGATCCACATGTGGACTTTATGCTACGCTGACCCATATACTACCCCCCCTGACTTACTTTAAAGCCCTGAAGCTGCATTACACAGGCATTCCATGCTTCAGCATGAGTGGGCAGGATTGGAGAAGGTCTGACATCAGTATTCATAATCATGGGAGTCCACCAGAGATCTCAGTGCTTCTGTAATCATTGTGCACCCAGAGATTGTCAAATGCTACTCTGATCCTGCCTGTTTATGTTGAACACAGGATGCCAGTATGAGGTGGCTTCAGGGCTTTAAAGTAACTTGGCAGGGGAGGGGCATGGAGAAGCCGGGGATACCAACTCCTGCAGTGCCTCAAAAACCACATCTGCCCACATAAGGGATACATATGTGTGCGGATATTCCAGTCTGAATTCCATCCTAAATACATGGCCTGGGAGTTGTGTGGGAAATTTATGAACCACCACCTTTGGTCCAGTTTCAGCAAGTTCAGCAGAAGGGAGTTGCGGGGGAGTCTACACTTGGGTTGCTCCTGCAGAACTACCTCCCCATGCACATACACATCCTGAAGCCATCTTTCCACCTAAAATATTCAGCATCCTCTTCAACATCTAAGCTTTCATATCAGCCCTGCCTGTTTCTGATCCACAGTCCCATCAGGAAGCCATATTGGAGGGAGGCAATAGTTAGCAGGACCAGATTCTGTCTCTGGCAGAGTTTTAAGACTGAGTTACAAGACATTGCATCTCCCAAATTGCAGACGATTTCCCAGTAGGACCACATGTCCTAAGGACAGAAGTTGATCTATTGAGAGGTTTTGACAATTTGGTTGTGGTATTGAGAATCATGGGTTGAATATGGACCCATATTGAAGATTTCAGTCAACATTTCTTCAAGATGGTCCCAGACATCCGTTCACTAGCAGAGTGCCAGGTCTCCAGTATGGATGTAAGAAAAAAATATTGTGGCCACAAAATTTAGCTTGAGACCTGCCATTCATACCGAATGCATCCTTTTCTGACTGCAGAGTCCAGAGAAACCTTGGGAACATATCACAGCAGTTTGGGGCTAGGTGTTATTAATATGGAAATGATAGCTAGCTCTATTTTTCTTTTCTTTTCTTTTTTTCAAGGAAGTATTGGAGATGTGAACTGTCTTGTTTTATTTATGGGTTTTTGTAAGCTTCTTTAAGTTTATTTTACAAAGAGAAGGAGGATTTTTTAAAAAATAAATTTTCAATTAAATCCACTCGTTATCTTGGAAATGAGATTAAAAGGTAAGCAGAGAAATCCTTGTTTGTACTAATTTAGTGTGAATGAGGTGCAGTCAGACTTGCAAACAGAACTGAACTTTAAACAGTATTCTTACTACCATTAGGTCTTCGGCAGGAATATGCCGCTACTGCTTCTCGGCGTAGCTCTGGTTCTTCATGCAGTTCTATGAGGCGAGGTACATTTAGTGACCAGGAACTTGATGCACAGAGCTTAGAGGATGAAGATGACAGTTGCCATCATGCAGTGCACCCAGCTGTTAACCGGTTCTCTCCATCCCCACGCAATTCACCACGGCCTTCACCAAAGCAGTCTCCACGGAATTCTCCTAGATCCCGATCTCCGGCCAGAGGAATAGAATACAGTAGAGTATCACCCCAGCCTATGATTAGCCGCTTACAGCAGCCTCGTCTTTCGCTTCAGGGCCATCCCACTGATTTACAGACTAGCAGTGTCAAAAATGAAGGTAAAAGACTTCATCTCAAATTTTGTGCAGTGAGCATTAAAATAGTAGTTAATGCGCTCCTAGTAAGTATGTTGCTTGCTAGGTTGTATTTAAAACCAGCTGCATAGTGTGCTATTACTGCTGATTTCCTGAGAAACACAAGAAAAAAGTAGGGTAAGCATATTCACTATTCATTAGGATGACTAGAAATCAATTTGCTGAGAAAGCAGTTGAGCTTGATTTGGTTTTAGGGAAATGTATATTACACTGTATTGCCATTCTGTAGCTGCATAGTTTTCAAACTACTTTAGTGTAGCATAGTACTATTGGCAGAGTATTCTCTAGAAGAGTGTCAAGGCCAGCTTGCTCAAAAGAATGGTCACTTACCTGAGGAACAATATATGCACCCATTGTAATTTTTGCTCATGAATTGCTGGGAAAAGAATTGACAAGGAAAATTTTTGTCATTCAAAAGTTATACCCATTAAGTGATGCATTATGATGCTGCTTAGTTGGGTTGAATGTTGAATGTGGGGACATACAGGATACATCGTTTTGTCAGTATGATATACATTTATGAGTATTTAATGACATTTATTTATATAAAATTTCTGTTCTCCTTTTCTTTTTGAGGAAAAATACCTCAAAGTCCTGATAACAAAATAGAAGAAAAAATAAATTGGAACAAAATGCAGAACACTATTTAAAAAAAAAAACATATAAAACTAGCTATACCTGGTGTAACATACACCTTCAAACTTGCCCCCCCACTGCCAGACACGCACCCCCACCCCCTGCCACCAGGGTCGCCCACCCCACCCCCACCGCCAGGCACAATCTGCTGCCAGGCTTGTAACCCCCCCCCCCCGTCGCCAGGCTCAGCCCCCCGCAGCCCTCCTGCGCTCAGGCACATGCTACACACACACACGCACGCCACATCCCCCCCCCCCCCGGTGCTACTCACACCCCCTCTGCTGCATCCATGTTTAGGAAGACTGACACGTCCACATGGTCCTGCCCCAGTGTGCTGATGGGCTGCCCAACAGAGCTTTGATTGGTTGGTCAGTTTCCTACGCGGCCAATCAGCACACTGGAAATGGCAACATACCCAAGGGAATATATATGTATATATATATATATATATATATATATAGGCTGCACATACAATGCTGAAACAAATTAAACATGACGAAATACAAAAGCAAGCTAAAAATAGCAGATAAATACCAACACTACAGTTTAAGGGCCTCAACAAAAACTAAACTGGGCAACCTCAAATGCTTGTCTAAAATGTTGGTTTTATAACTGAACATAGTGAGGCAAGGGTTTAGGCCAGGCAGCTTTGCCTGAGGAGGAAATTCAACAGGGTTGGCATTATGAATGAAAACGGTCTTCCCCTTGTATTCAGTCCTTGAACTTCAGTCATTGTGGAAGACTATGGTGTTGATTTGTAAATAACAATAATAAGATCCCACACAGAAACATGCAGAAAAATCAGATGAAGTTTGGTAACTAAATTTTGCTAAAAAGTTTCTCTCAAGTTTGTAGTAAATATTGAAGTTAGAACTCTGTGCATTTCCCAAATCATGAGCTCATTACAGAATAAAAAAGTAACCTGTATGTATGTATGTTCCATAAACATTTTCGTTTAAAGGTTGTTACCATTTTGTATGGAGCTTAATGAGGTATGTAAAACCAATATTTGCATGGTAAGCACTAAAAATGTGACATCACACATATTATGGAGAACATATGGAAATTGAGATTGCATTAGTAGATTCCACAAACATTGTTTGGCACTGTTGTTCTTCTGTTGTTGTTGGATGTTCCTGTTCCTTCTCAATGCTTCACCTGCTTAGATCTCTTGAGGCATGCTTTCAAATATCTTGCATTGCTAATCTTGCTTTGCAAAATGGGATGGGTTCAAGCATGCTGTATAGTAAGGGTGGCTACAGTTGGCAACATTTACTTAAGTCCTTAAAGTTCTCATGTTCCTGTTTGCTCCCTTGAATTCCTTGTTCTAAAGCTTTTGGTTCATTAAGTCCCAGCCAATGTTGACATACCTCAATTGCATGCTTATGAGGTTCTGCTTGTGCGGAGTATAGTCTTAGGAATGAAAACCTGATGAAAGTAGGTAGAATCAAATAGCAGTGTTCCACTGTACACTTGTCCATGCCATCCATTGGTTGGTTATTTCCTATTTCTAGGTAATATTAAAATAAAGATTCTTTGACCCTCTGGTTAGAAAACTTGGGCTACATTCAGGGGATGCCTTTTTTGAGAGATTGGAAGGTGATGTTACATTGAATATTGTTCCAATTAAAAAAAATCTGTCCCTCTTTTGTACCTCTTTAACAGATATTGCCATTTCTGCACCTCTTTATGAGAGACATTGGGCACTGGCCTAGTCTCTAACAAGTGTTGTATATGATCTAAGTCTAGAATGGTAGAATTTCATAGAATGTAACGTACACTGCTCTTACAGCAGTCCTGTAGTAAAGAATGTACACTTTCCACAGTAAGCAAGTTTGTAGACTTCTGAAATTTTGATAGTGGCACCTTAGTAACCTTCTTCTTCATAGATTGTGCCTATTTTTTTTAATCCTCCCACTGATATTGTGTGAAACACGTTAATCTCTCCAGGGTCTATAGGTAAGGTTTCTGTCCCCTCTTCTGCACTGTCTTGTTTCCTCATCCACCTGCCCTTTGCTTTCTGCCATCTTTCTCAGATGTCCTGCCTGCCAGTGACTATTAATATCATGCCAGTAGAAAAAAGTGCTTGGGGTGGGTGGAAAAGGGAGCAAGAAAGGAAACTGAGATGAGCCCTTGGGGAAAAAAATGAGTAGCAGCAAGAGTACTGGACTACTAGACCAAGTGTGTTGCATTGAAGGAGGCTGGTAGTGTTATTCATTTTCTACAAAGGGCATCAGAGAGCATGTGATTGCTACCATTTCTGCTTGCTCACTTTATGGCTCTTTACAGTCCTGCAGTAGCAAAAAAGAAAAGTTTCTGGGGGGAAAACACTTCCTGTCATTTCTTTTAAAATTGTGTTAGTGTACCTCAAGCTTCCTGGTATACCTATACATACACCAGGGAATAAGCAGCTGTTGAAGGAATAGATGAGAAACTGCTTTGGGCATTGCTTGAAAGGTCTTCAAATTTAACAGTGGATTCTGTTGTCTCTTCTTCCCAGGCTGAGTAGATAGTGTGTGCACCTAGCACAAATGAAAGAAATGTTGTGGCTGCATTTTAAAACATTAATTCAAGAAATGTCTAATATGCTTGGTACTAGATAAGTTTAAAAAAAAACAACTTTGTAGGACATGAGAGTATCTGCCCCAGGAGGAACACCACACCTTCCTTCTGCATTAGGTTGGCAGCTGCTGGTTCTGGTATCAGGCTGTAGAGATTCTAGTACTTCCATAATGATGTTTCTACACATCCCACTGATAGTACACAAGCAGTGTAAAAGGCCAGAGCTTTTACATGGGTATGGTTCCTGTCACAGTCTTTGCTACAGTCATAGTACAACTGCATGGAATGAGAGGGTCATGACAGGAATAAACTTTATGTGTGCGTGCATGTTGCATAAATATCTTTAGGTTCTGAAATAAAACCCTGGCATATTTCCTTGAACAGAATGAACCATGCTGCTTTGAACAGTCCTGCTCATCTCCTGTACCTTGCTTGCATTATTTTTCTTACTTTGAACTTTTCCTTTTTGCTGCCCTGAAAGGCAGGGACATACCAACAACCAAAAGAAAGCCACCCAAATCAAAAGATAATGCAGTAGATGTAAAATTGGTGCATCATGATACGTGAAAACTTGTTAAATCTAACCTATTTGAAAAAATATGAATCTTCTTGAATTTTTAGAGCTACATCAAAAGCAGTCAAGGAAACGTGGCTCCTTTATTTGCAAGTCTGTTAAATTTACGAAAATATGTACAGTTGTCTCTCCATATTCACGGATTTGACATTCGTGGATTTAAGCATTCATGGTTTGAAAATATTCTTTAAAAAATAATAATCCAAAAAGCAAACCTTGATTTTGCCATCTTATATAAGGGACACCATTTTGCTATGCCATTGCATATAATGGGACTTAAGTATTCATGGATTTGGGTATTCACGGGGGGCCCTGGAACCAAACACCAGCGAATGTGAAGGGACAACTGTATCTGAGTTCTTTTTAACTGGGATAGCTGATCTGGTGGCAGCTACTCATCTTGAGGAGACATGATTCATCTATCGCTCTGCCTTGTTCTACTTAAGCTGATGGAGACTCAGGCTACAGGGCCACACTCAGTTTTAGTCCCAACTAGAGTAGAATCAGTGAAAATGGAACTGATACTGTTGTTGACAAATCCTGATAATTTCAATGGGGTACTCTAGCTGGGGCTGAAACTGGATTTAGTTTAACATGTTTTACAGAAGGAATCCTTTGTCTACCTATAGGCACTTATGTTCAAATACTTAACTTTGTTCTAATAAAACATTCTGTGGAATTTGAGTCCTTTAAGGTTGATTGATCCAGAACATTCAAAAATAGTTACTCTGCATCATACTTTGAAGTTCAACCTAATTTCAGAAAAATTCAGATGCCCTAACAATTATACCTAAATTATTCAGAAAAATATTAATCATATGAAATCCACTGAATATTAGATAAGACTGATTTCAATGTAAAAATGGTCATTTCAGTGAGAACCCTTTGGCTTTGAACCCTTTGGCTTTGGTAATAGTGACCAAAAACTAAAGTATGTTCTTCTTTCGGAAAGTATTACAGTACAAATAGACTGAAAGTGTTTCCAAGTCAGTCAGAAAATAGTATGACTACAGTTTTTCCTCCACATTTGTGGGTTAAGCATTTGTGAATTTGATTATTAGTGGATTACTAAATATATTCTCTGTAGGCATTTTCTAGATCCTCTAGCATGATTCTGTGATCAACTTTCACCAGAAGTTGACTATAGAATCACACTGGGGGACCTACAAATTTGTAGAGGAGTGTTGTCTCAGCTTAAAATAAATAAATAAATAAATAAATAATCAGTGGGCCTATATTCATGTTTTTTCCACTTTTGTGGGGACCCTCTGACCCTAACTGACTGTAACTCCCGTGAAAGTTGAGGGCTGACTATACTTGGTCGTATCAAGTACAAGTAAAGACACAGGTCTAAGCCACAGTCAGTCCTAAGAACATATTTTTATTAAACTAATATTAAATCAAACTGCATTTTATTTAATCGGATTCTTCATATCTATAATCACAGCTCTGGTTTTAGTAATGGACAGTATTTAATAACATCTCTTGTGGTGTCTTAATGTGTTGAGTAAATGTCGTAGTCCATCAGGACGGTGGATGTTAGTGATATCTGCCTATTGATGGATATCACTGACAAACACCCTGTTAGTGTAGGTTTTGCTGTGAAATGCCATTTAAATGATAAAGCAGGACACATTTACTTTCTGAATCACAGCATTTTATGATTAAATAGATATCAGTCTGTCCACAAGTTAGATGTGCATCTAAAAAAGGCCTATTTATATGACTGTCAGTAAGAACAACTCAGTCTGCAGGCATGAAGGAAAAGGTATTTTCAGCAATCGCCCTACATTTATGAAATACTACACCTGTTGGATTGAACATTTCTCTACTGCCAGGCATTTAGTATGGATGAGATTGGCCTTAGGTTAATTGATTATTTCTATCTTGTTAATGCAGGGGGGACGTTTCATGCCATATTTTGGTTGCAACTGTTGCATATTTAACTGTAAGGTGCCTTGAGCCTTTTTTAAAGAAAAAAGACATCCAAGAAATAAATTAAATGGTAATAATACATCTGGTCTCATTACTGCAAACCTCTGAAAGAGCCCTGAGAATTCATTTGTTTTCCAGAAAGGGTTTTCTCGAGATACTAGCTGTAATTTTGTGGGGTGTGTTGGATTTTAATGTCTTCAGTGGGGTAAATGTTTGTGTTACTGTTGTTGCTAATGTATATTATTAATTTTAAGGCCATGTTTTTTGAAACCATGTCATTGCATATTCATATGTTGAAAGTAATCTTGAGGAGAATGAATGCCCTGAAAAACAGTTGACAAATTTCCATCTGTTTCTCCTTCATATCAGAAGTCCTATTTTCTTGAGATAACTGTGATAAGTGAATATTGGGTTGAGTGGAAGAGGGTTATAAAGGTAGGCCCCTGTCTATGTATATTCAGTGTGCCTGTCGGTAAGCATACTGTTGTATGCGCTTAGGACTCTCTTGGCATGATTGGAAGCCATTGTTATTCCATGAAGATAGTCAATGAACACATATAGATACTTGGCCTTCCTTGTACCATAACCATTGTTACGTTGAGAGAATAGACTATCTTTTTATTTCTGTTTCCCAAGTCCTAACTTCTCATACTAGATAGCAAAAGCTAAAATTAGTTTATCTCTAGATAAAAGACAGTATAAGTCTCCTTATAAAAGACACATTTAAAATTTCTTAAATGGAGTTTTCAGTAGATATAAATTTGTACTGTGAAAGTTTGTAGCAAACTCTTTTTCCCCCTCAGGTCCTTTGGTCTTCAGATTATTATGGTTGGTATTACAATTCAGTCTCCTGCATCAGTTGGTATGTTGTGGTGTTCTTATCTTTCTTCAATACAGAAAAACTAAGGCGTAGTCTTCCAAACCTGTCCAGGACATCTAACATCCAAGTTGAGTCTGTGAAAAACAGTAGAAGTGACTCAAACTTTCAAGTGCCAAATGGAGGAATACCTCGTATTCAACCTCAACCTTCAGCCAGTAAGTATCTTTACAGTGATTCTGTAAACACTGCTTTTGAAAGTTGGCTGAAAATGGAAGCTGTGTGTTTACAGTTTCATGGTAAAGGGATTACACATTTCATGCGGCTAATACTACCTTGGCCAGGCCTCATATATATTGAGTGATTGAACTCATTTCTGAAAACAGTATGTAATGATGTAGTTTGTGTACAGAAATATTCTTACTGTCTGGACATCATGACATAGACTTAAATGGACTTTTTTTCTCTAGCAGTTTCTTTTGTTATCATTCTTTAAAGACCAGATTTACTAAGTAGTTGGAAGTTATTTTAAATATCAACTTTATCTTATTTCATTGTCATACAATATTCCTCATCCTTGCAATGTGCAACTGCACATATTTGATTGACTTAGTAAAACGGTGAAGTGTGTGCTAACATTGCACTTCCATATCCCATACTAATTTCATTGTTTACATCAACTATTGAAAAGAATATGAAGAGAGACAGAATCGTTGTGAACAACGGGACATTCCCTGATGAGATAAGAAATTCAGATGCCAACTTTCATCCCTTAATGTCTGTCAAACTGAAAGATAAAATAGAAGTCAAAACAAAACAAAACAAAATGGAATTTCATGTATTTAATATCACTTTTCAGTAATTAAAACTGAAATTTAATTAGTTCTGAGAGACAGGCAGACAAAAAGCTACACTCTATAACTATAAGCTTGTCATCTGAATGAGAGGTAATAAAGAATTAAAACAATATTTTACGTAAAACGTTTGCACCTTTTAAAATATTTGCAACAAAGGGGGAAGTTAACAGATTGAAATTGGTGCTCCTTTTCCAAATGGCAAATTATAAATCACTATTAGGTAATGTAATGCTGCATACAGTCATAAATTGGCCCCTTGTATGAACATGCTGAGTATGGTAAGAACGAAAGAATCTTGTATACTCATGTAAATAACAATCTTGCCAAAGAATAAGCTTCTCCTTAAGATACTATTTAAAGGGGATACTATAAAAATGTAGATCTTACATCTCAATTCGTGGTCATAATTTCCATGTTTGAAAAATGATAGTATATTTTAAGACTAAGAGGTTTTTAAAATTTGGAGGGAAAATGGAAGTGCACTAAATAATTTGTTAGACGCTTAGGCCCAAACTGGATACAATACTAACATTGTAGGGCTCATTTTCCAGCTGCAAATAGCAATTTTAAGGGGCCTGAGATAGAGACCATGCTGGCTGGTTGGGGGAAGTTTAACTTTTCACCCCAGTCCTGACTAAAGTAATTCTCTGAATCATACATTGCTACCATGAAAGGATTTTAGTCAGGATTGAGGAATGGACAAGTTTCTCCCCCTTCCCTCCTATCATTGTCCCAATCCTGACTGAGGCCCCAATAGCTGCTGTTTGAAGTTAAGAGATGCATGTAGTGCTAAGTTGCATACTATATTTACTGTCAGGTATAAATTGGCTCTTAGTGTATATAAAGGTTGATGTATAGAAATTCACCCATTTCAGCTTTTCCTATTTATGTGTTTCAACCTTTTGGGGTTTTGCTGGTTATTCTTTTGTAAAATTGTAATGTACTTGTATAGTGATGTTCTTAATTCTTTCCTCAGACTACTGCTTTGCATGTGTTCAACTTGGCAAGGTTGCTTTGATTTCTGCCTAAGACTACTTTTGCCTTTTGCTCACTCAATAAAGTTTGAGAGGCTGAAATAACCTAACATATGCTACTAGTAATAAAAATACATTGGAAATCTATTACTGTAGTTTAAATTAATATAACTAGCACATATGTACAAGTGTCAAAGAAATACTTTCCGAACGTTAGAGCTGTATATTCAGAAATGTCATTTTGAGCTTCATTTTTCTGTGTAGTTTAGACTCAGTGAACTATGATATGTTTCAACTGGTTTGTCAAGCTAGTCAGGCGAGTAAAGAAATAGTAGCTTCCTTTTGTCCAGTTTTGGTTTGATGTATCCCCAGCTCCTCTGCCAGTAACCAGCAGATCCTGTGAATGTATTTCTGGAACTCCTAGGCAATCTTTTCTTCTTCTTTTTAAATTGTTTTTTTATTTTAAACAAAAAAATGGCTATTTATCACAGTGAATATTTCATCAGAAAAAGATTTTTTACAGATTTTTCTTTTCCCATTCAGCTGATTTTAACATTGTTGATATCTTGTTTCACAATGCAAAAAATCCCAAACCACTATATGAATCAAGAGTAATTGAATATATGAATATATAAATAATAAATCCATGTATCAATAAAATATATTTTCACTTGTTTCTACTTCCTTTCTACTTTGTCCAGTTTTCCAAAGAATTATACAATTAATATTAAATCGACTGTTTGCAATGATTTAACAGTACATATCATTTCTCATATTATAACCATACATAACATTTTAACAATACATATCACTTCACCTATTTCAAAATTTCTCTTCTAATTTTTAATGTATGTTCCTTATCCCTTATTATTAATCTTCCCTCATTAGTTCTCATTTGTTGTCTCTTGGAGTCACAATGCTTCACCCTTGGAGTTTCTTTATCTATTTTTGTGTTATTCCATTTATCTGTCTTCTTCCCTAATTTAGCATGTCTCTTTTCTCCACTTATCTCCATTTTTCTACCTTCTTCACCTTCCCCTTCCTTTCCCTTACTCTACATTTCTTACCCCATCCTTTCATTTAAACTCCTTGATTCTTTTCTCTCTTTTTCCCCTTTTTCTACCTCTCCCCTCTACCATTCTGTCTCCTCTTTCCTTCTTCTAAACTCGTTTATGTCTTTCTCCTAGACCTTTTCCTTTTACTATTCCCTGTCCTCTCCTCTCATTCACACTTCTCCCTTCACATTTCACTTTCTCCTTTCCACTTACCATACCATCTTCAAACATTCCCTTACCTTCTCACATACTTCAGTCTTCTTTTCTCAATCCTTCTTTCCTCTTATCTTTATTCCTGCAGTTTCTTTCCTTTCCTTTTTCTTTTTTTCCTTTTATAAGTACACTTTTCATCAAACTGTATGAAGAAACCTTTATCCATTAGGGAGCTCCATCAGTTCCCACTTCTTCTTACAATATTCTCTCACTGATTTCCACTCTGTTCCTTGTGTCTCCATTGATTTCTGCTTTAATTCCAATGTTAGCTTATCCATGCAGGCTGCGTCTAGAACTCTTTCCAGCCATTCATCCACTGTCGGCACCATTTTCTGCTTCCAGTTTTGAGCTAGCACCAGTCTTGCTTTTGTCACCAAATATAACATAGTTCTCCAGTTTACTTTCCAAGTTCACTTTTTTGTATATATGCGCCATATTCAATAAATAAAATTCAGGCTTTAAGGGGAATTGGATTTGAAAAATTTCTTCTATAGTTCTGTGAATTTCTTTCCAGTATTCTTTAACATGTCCACATCTCCACCATATGTGAAACAGTGAGCCAGGATCTACTTGGCATTTCCAGCATTTTTTCTTTGTATTTTTAAACACTTTTTCCAACTTTACAGGAGAGTAGAGCCATCTGAGAGCTGGTTTGAAATAATTTTCTTTCAAATTTTGGCAAACTGTAAATTTGGTCGTATTATTTCTGGCCGTTTCACAATCTTCCAATTGCAAATTATACCCAGAGTCCAAGGCCCACTTTAACATTGAGTCCTTGATCTCTTCCATTTCCAATTCCCTTGATAGAAGTACAGTTGCCCCTTCACATTTGCAGCTTTCACACTCACGGTTTTGATTATTCGCAGTTTAGCCCCAGCCACTTAGGGAAGGCTGGCGAGAGGCAGGGCAACCTCCTGCCTGCGCCTTCTCCGGCCTTCCAGAGGCGGCTCCAGGGCTTCAAAGTCCCGGAGTCCGCTGAGGAAGGCGGGGTGGGGTGGGGCGGGCAGCCTCTCTCCCTCACTCCCTCTGCCTTCCCCAGCCTTCCTGAGGGGACTACGAGGCTTCTAAGACCTGGAGTCCCCTCAGGAAGGCCGGGGAGAGGCAAGGCACCTTCCCTTCCCACCCACACGCTGCCTTCCCCGGCTTTTCTCAGTGGGGTCCAGGGCTCCAAAGCCCCTGAGCCTGCTGAGAAAGGCCGGGGAGAGGCAGCGCGGCCTCCTCCCCGCCCACACGCTGCCTTCTCTGGCCTTTCTCAGCGGGGTCCGGGGCTCCAAAGCCCCAGAGCCCGCTGAGAAAGGCCGGGGAAAGGCAGCGCAGCCTCCTCCCCGCCCACACGCTGCTTTCCCCAGCCTTTCTCAGTGGGGTCCGGGGCTCCAAAGCCCTGGAGTCCGCTGAGAAAGGCCGGGGAGAGGCAGCGCAGCCTCCTCCCCGCCCACACGCTGCCTTCCCTGGCCTTTCTCAGTGGGGTCCAGGGCTCCAAAGCCCTGGAGTCTGCTGAGAAAGGCCGGGGAGAGGCAGTGCAGCCTCCTCCCCACCCACACGTTGCCTTCCCCGGCGGGCTCCGGGGCTTCTAAGGCCTGGAGTCCCCTCAGAAAGGCTGCGGAGAGGCCAGCCAGGCTGGCCAGACACCCTCCCGCTGCCTCCCTCCCTTTGGGGGGGCCGTGGGAGCAGCATCTGTTATTCGTGGTTTTTCCACATTCGCGGGGGTCTCAACCTAACCCCCACGAATGTGGAGAGACAACTGCAATTTGTATATCCTTGAAATCATATTTTTCTTTAGGCCTTGTATAATTTTGTCCAATTCATTTTCTTTTTCTTCAAATCCAATCTTTTTTATGTCTTCCTTGAATATTTGTTTCAGTTGTTCATAAGTAAACCAGTGTATATTTAGATCCTCCCTAGATTTGATGTTATATTCCATTCCCTTTTCTTTGTTAACTAAGTTGTTATATTTTAACCATTCCTTTGTATTTTTCTATCTGCCCATAAATGCTTCCTGTGGAGAAATCCAGAGAGGTAATTTGGTATAAAATTTCTTCTTTATGCTTTTCCACACCCTCAGTAATGGCTTCCTGATTATATGGTGAGTGAATTCTTTGTCTATCCTTACTTTGTCATAGGCAACATAGGCATGCCAACCAAGTTTCAGATTAAAACCTTCTAAATTCAATGTTTTGGAGTCCTGTAAATTTAACCAGTCTACAATCCAAATCATCGCGCACGCCTGAAAATATATCTTGAAGTCCGGAAATTCTGCTCCTCCTCTGTTTTTCACATCTATCATTGTCTTCCATTTGATTCTTGGCTTCCGACCTCCCCAAATGAATTTGCTCATTTCTTTTTTCCATTCCATTAAATGGTTGATCGTTGTTTACTATGGGAATATTCTGAAATAGATATAAGAATTTTGGAAGAACTGTCATCTTGATTGCTGCTACCTTCCCCAATATTGATAAATTCAATTTGATCCATTTCCTCATGTCCAATTTCATCTGTTCCCATATCTTCTTATAATTGCTTTCGTATAAGTCGGTATTTCTTTTCATAATCCAAATTCCCAAATATCTGATTTTCTTGCCAGTTTTACAGCCCGAGATATTTTCTACCTCATTCTGTTCTGTTTTTGTTAGATTTTTTGTGAGTATTTGTGTTTTCTCAGTATTTATCTTGAAGCCTGCAACTTCTCCAAATTCTTTGAAAGTTTACATAAGTTCTTCAATGTGCTCTTTCGAATTCTCCAAAAAGACAACAAAAAGAAAATCTATTCTTCAACATATCAGTAGTTCACTGATTCAACATTGGCCGGCTGCAGAAATGAAGCAGGGAACCCTCTTTAAAGATCTTTAAACATTCTGTGAACCAAACTAGTTTTGTCCCTTCCTATACATGTCCTACAATTTTGTTTCCACAATTACTTAATCTTTTACTGCGGCCCCATTGGAAATGAAAATGTTTTTCTTTTCAAGATTCTTGCTTTGCAGCCCAATGGCATTGGCAGCTCAGAAAAGTAACTGATCAGAGGTGAAGGGACTTATTGCATTGATGCTCAACCTCCCAAAATTGGCTCAGAGAGAAATTCACCCAATGCCTCTCCTTCTTTCGTAGTCAGATCCTGCCACCCTTGTGCTAAGCATACTAAGGGAGACATTTCACAGTCATTTCCCAAGCACAGTGTGTACAGCAAACACGGATGGGACTTTACCCATTTCCACTCCTCCAAAGAATATCCAGTTTGCAAGTTAGCACCCAATTCAACCCTAAGCTATGTAAAACCCACTCTACACTGGGAATATGTGGTCCTCTAGATGATGGTCCTCTGTTGTTTCCATGAGCCCTAGGAAGTAGAGTGCACAGTGAAAGGTTAGTGAAGTTGTCATCCAGCAACACCTGGAGGGATTATACATTCCTCATCAATGCTTTACACACAAGTACTTGCCCACAATTAACTATCTCATGCTATACATCTGGAGAACACTGAAGTCAGCACCAACTCTCTGCTTCCCAACTCTTCTCACATCCTTCTCTTATTGTGAGTATCCACTAATCCAATAAAGACATGTTTTGGTTCATTAAAAAAAAATAGCAATAACAGGTAACAGCAGTAACTTTGTTAGGTTTGAAGAATGAGGAATAGAGGAATATGCCACAAAAATACCCCTGGGGTGAGTTTGGAGGTATAAAAAAATGCAGTGCAACTAAACAAATCATGGTTTAGCATTATGTATGAACGCAGCCAGTGTCGTTGAAAGCAGTCATATGTGACTGACCAATACTTTATCAGACATGATATGGTGATAATTTCTCCACTCAAGAAGTAGTAATGTTTTATATTTTCCTGGGATGGGTGGGGGGAGAGAAACTGTCCTCATTCTTCCTTTGGGGAAAAATGGATGTTCAATTAAAGAAAAATTGGAAATACTTTCTGTTGGACTTTATTTATTGTTTACTTTGACTTCTTAAAAAAAACCATTGGAATTGCCACTGTGTTCTTGATTTATAGCAGAATTGAATTCCTGGATCCTTGATGTAAACTGAGACTGATGTCAATGAGGGAAGCCAATTCCATAGGGAATTATTGGACATTGGGAGATGCATTCCCAAAGCTCCGGCAAAAGTTAATGATTTTACTAATCCTCCCCAACAATTTAAAGAGGTCTAAAGCATGAAATATCAGAGTTTATCTTTTCCAGGCTTGAAAAATGGGCAGATGATCCCCAAGGAGGCCAGAAGAGGCAGCAACTACTGATGCCAAGGGAGCTTGACTGGGATGAGCTAGCTTTCCATTAGATGACAGCTCCTCTTAAGAGGAGCGCACATCCTTCTCCAACAGGCTTCCAGGTAGAGAAGCATATCAGGGGAAAGAGGGGCAGCACATCTGCTGTGCCCTGTCCAGCAGGTTTCCCAAGTGAAGAAAGCAGACTCCAATTGCTCACCCTATACCTAAGCAAGCAAAGGAAACCCTTTCCAGCTACACCAAAAATCTACGGGTTAAGTTTCTTCTTCCCCCTCATGTCTCTCCCCTTTTTAGCAGGCAAAGGAAACTCTTCCAGCAGTACCAAGACTGCAGTTGCTTTATCCTGTTCCCACTCCCCACAATCTAGGCAGGTAAAAGAGGATCAGCCCAGTCATTTTATTTATTTCTGGAGAAATGTTGTGAATTTGAAATATTTTAAATTGAGAGAATGCAAATTGGGACTTGCCAATACTTTGAGGTTGAGGTGTATTAACTAAATACTTGGTGAATAGGAATGCTCACTGGCAATATTTTCCCCTAGTGTTGTAATATGGGCACTTCTGCTCGCAATGATGACAAGCGTTTTCATTCACAGAGTCCTTAGATAATGTGCTTGTTTTGTATCTTTCAAAGTCTTAACATTCTTAGGTCTGTGATGCCAATAAATTTGATTTTTTTAGTGTAGTTTGTTTTGAAATTTCACTTTGAATTGTTGAATAGCAGAGAAGCCCAAGTTGTACAATATGCTATCAAATGGAAATTGCATAATGAAAGAAGTCTTAATCAAACAACTAATCTAGTAGTATAAATGTGAACAATAACACAATCAACCAACTTACTACAGGCACAAGCTATGTATGTGCAAGCAGTGTGTCACCATAAGAGAGTGACATTCATCCACAACATCTTAAGCCTCAAGTATCAAATTTCTGGGCTAGCAATTATAATCTGATATGAAACTTCTTGAGCTAGTAATTATAATACACAACTTGCTACTAAAATCAGTCCTTACAGAAAGAGTGGAATGTAATCAACATGGCAGGCTTCTATACTGGAGCTAATGGTATTTCACCTAGTTATAACTTACTTGAATGCAGTGACATAGCCTATTTTACACATTATGCCAATCCATTTGGGATAGGGGGGGGTTAATTTCACATATGTTTTCATGATATATCAGTTGGCTGTAACTACTAGTTAAGCATATTTTGAATTCAGAGTAAAAAGCTCAGTGACTTGTGCAAATTAGAAGGACAAAATCAGTGTTAGCAATTATGAAGTGATTAAAAATAAAATGCAAGCATAGCAATTACACATAACCCTAGTGCAATCATATTTGAAAGGCTGGCCAGTTCAATGGATTACATCCTGGCATTTAAAAAAGCACACATATATGAATAAGTACCACACACTCACACATAGCCCCTTTGGTAGCTGCTTAGTTCCTCCCATTCCACAATCAGCAAAAAACAAAACAACAAAAACAGACAAAAAACCCTATGATCAAAACTGATTTTCTGTTATATCCAAACTTGGAAATACTATAGTAGGTAGTTTTCAAACAAGCCAGGATTTAGTAGTCAACCATAATTTAAATTTGGTTCTAAATACTGGCTTGTTTGGAATCCATTAACCATAGTTCTCAAGTTTGGATGTATCAGGAAGCTGTGGCCAACTGTGGCTTCTTGATTTGTTTTGCTGATCATGCAAAAGAAGAAACTAAACATAACAGCAAAGCTGCTTGTCTGTAGGTACAGAAAACATGCATATCATAGCTTACAGTATTAAGATTGGCTTTGATAATTCAGATACAACCACTTTGTGTTCTTCTCACTCAGGTCCCATCTACACGATCAAAAATGTCACATATGTATTCAAAAAGTCAGCACTCTGTACAGACCACCATTTGAATAAATACGTGTCATTCGGGGGGGGCAGCAAAACTCACCCCAAAGTACATGTCCTCTGGATCCGGGGCTTCCCCCGGATCAGCTGGATAAATCCGTGCAGCTTCCGAATGTTCCTCCCATCTAAACACTCCTGTTCACACAGATACGAAAAGAAGTGCATCTGATTAGCTGGTTGAGTAGAGGGGGCAGGGCTTTGAAAGAACATTTTTTAAAAGGTATTGTGATGATGGTGCCACTGCTGTCCTCCTCCTCAGTAGGACCCCGGCCCCAGACCATCCCCACCGCTGCCGCCGCTGCCCTCCTCCATCCTCCTCTGAACCTGGCTCCAGATGCTCCCCGCTGCTGCCGCTGCTCTCCATCCTCCTCTTCCTCCGGCCCTGGCTTCAGACCTTCCCCGCTACCGCTGCTGCCCTCTTCCAGCCCTGGCTCCAAACCTTCCCTGCTGCCCTCCTCCACCCTCCTCTTCCTCCGGCCCTGGCTCCAGACCCTCCCCACTGCTGCCGCTGCCCTCCTCCAGCCCTGGCTCCAGACCTTCCCTGCTGCTGCCCTCCTCTGTCCTTCCTTCCCAGCCCCACCACCGCAGTGGACTTTATGGGTGGGGTGTGAAAAAATCATCTAGGCAGATCGTTCACATTCAAATGCCTGCCTTTTTTGGATTTTTTACCCCCTGTTCATATTTTTTGCCCCTCATGTAGACAGGGCCTCAGTTTCCAGATGGATGCATTTATCCAGAATGGGAATGGTGAAGATGATCAGGGAACTACAGCAAAAACAGTGTGGAGAGTATGAAAGATAAATTATTGTATTTCAGAGATTAATTAGCCAATGAAAATGATTTGATATTAAGAGCAATAAAAAAGAAAAAAGAGGTATTCATGCAATTTATGGAATTCACAAGGTATGCAACTTAGATTACTTTAAAATTACACAAAATATTATATGGTTGGCTAGGCCTTTATCTGTTATCTGTAATGGTCAAAAATAGAGCTTAAAAATATTCACAGGCAATGAAACTATGATGAACAAACACCGGAGAGGGATGAGAATGGCATGGTCATTTAAGCCATGCTGATTTATTAAAAAGTGAGTTACCTAATGTTTCCATCTATTAAAGGCAAATACTAAAGAGTTGTTTGGTCTTGCTTAGCAAGGTAGTTCTTGGCAGAATATTAGATTGTCAACTGTGCCATGCCATTACTTGTACAACAGGGTGTTAGTTAATGTATTTTTTGTGTGTATTCATTATATCTCAGGGGTGGGCAGTCATTGGGTTAGAGGGCTGCATTGGGCCCCCAGGAGACCCTGGAGGTGTTTCCCCCCCCCGCCTTTCCAACCCCTCTGAAAATAAATTTAAAAATTATAGCCAAATGCCTTCTATAGGGTGTTGGGGGCAATTGTGTCATCTTTTGGGGCTTTACAACAGGAATTGACATAAGCCAACTTCCTGTTCAGTTCCTGACATAATACCTCCCCAGGCATAAAACAACCCAGATGGGGCCAAAAACATAGTGAAATTGTTCCCCATGCCCTCTAGAAAGCACTTGGCAGGAATGTTGTTTTTTAAGGGGCCTTGTGTGGCCCGTGGGTTGCTCTTTCCCCACCCCTCATGTAGCCAGTTATAGACACTTAATTTTGTGTCTTGCTTTGACAGTAAAGTTTACTCTGTTCCTTTCAATCTGTTTTGGTATAGATGTTTTATTTATTTTTACTATGCATATCGTCTGTATTTTTTCTAGTCAATAGAAGTATGATGGTTTTCAGTAACCAAGTTTTTAATGGTAAAAGACTGACAGTGCACTCTTATACATATCTACTCAGAAGGAAACCACACTGAGGTCATTGAAATTTATTCTAATGTAAAAATGCATAGTAGGGAATCCTAAAACTAAACTCAATGGGATTTATTTCTGAAAACAGTATTAGGATTACATTAAAAAAAAAAGTGGTCACACCCATTTATCCAGAAATAATTGCATTTTTCTTTCAAATAACTGCATCTCTCTTTTGGAGAAGGGAGATGGAGAAGGAGCAAGGACAAATAATAGCTCCTTTTATATATTAAAAAAATTGCAGTTTCTAAAATGTTGCTGAGGCAGAATTTAACAGTTTTATCTAGGTATTCTTATTCTAATTCTCAATGCAGTATTGCTAGGCTTAGGCATACAGTATATCTGTAAAAGTGAGGGACAAATTCTTTCTTTGAAACATGGTTCAGACTTTAAAAACTTAATCCAGGCATAGACATAGGCTCCAATATCATATGTGTCTCAACTTCTGCATTACACAGTTGCTGGCTTCTGCTTGAGTTTGTGTGACTCTTGACAATATAGATTAAAATAAAACTGAATATACTGCTAAACTCATGTGAAACCATGGCTTTTAATCGGGATTCTTAAAGTGAGTTTTGGAGGACTGTATGTCTGGTTTAAAATAGGTTAGTAATGATCACATGCTATCCCAAATCCAGTTAGAAGCTGATGCATGCACAGGAGATATAAGAAATGTTTATCTCAAACTTTGAACCACGTTACTTACTCAGAACTCACTGATACTTGAACTGCATCTAAGATTCATAATTGCAGTGGACCATACTGTATTGAATTGTCAGCTATACATTAATACTTTTTAAGCTTTGAATTGCCAGTATGACCCTAATTCATACCCTCTCTGGCAGGCATTAGATTGCAGGGCCCTTCAAGACACTGTAGTTTGCTTGATATTAATTTTTCTGTTTAAGCTTGAGACTGCCTATTCTGTGTAAGAAACTGTGGTATTGAATTTTATAGCTTCATATATTAAAATGTTAGATTATTTGACTAAACATATTTGGTAGAAAAGTGAAAAGCTAGCACTGTTGTATGGTTTAACAACAGTTTTCTTTAGCTTTTGACAAAAGAAGCTATTTTCTAGAATTTATTGTTTGAAGTGAATTATGTCTTGAGAATTAAATTTGACAGCTGTGTTTGAGCTGAACCTTGCACGGATATGGCTGTGGCATGTTTGGCTGGTGGTTTGTTTTCACTTCTCGGTGAACTTTTGTCTTCCTAGGCTTGGGCCTGCAGAAGCTCTTTGCCTGCTAAAACACCTAATATGTTTTATACTACAAAATCTCTGACACTTCCCTTTGCCATCCTTCTTAGTCCAAAGAACACCACTTCTTTAAAAGGAAACACATCACTGCTACTGCTACTACTGCTGGAACTATAACAGCTTTTGAAAACTTTCTGCTTTTCATTAGCTTTTTTTTTTTTTTGCTTCATAGGCATAAATAGTCCGAAACTCTTAAGTGAATTTTGAATTGTAGTTCAAAATCCTTATCTTCTCTCTTTAGACGGATATAACATGTCTTTGTTTCAACAGCTCTGCAAAGGCAGAAAAAATTGCCTCGTGTTGCCTTCAAAACCAAACAGCTACTTCCTACTCCAGCTACCAAAGGAGGTAATTAGCTTATAGCTGCTTATTGAGCTCCAGCTAAATTTAGAAAATTGTTCCCTTGTGCTTAAACATCTACCGTTGAAATAATGAATCTATAGACTATCAACAAGTGGATTTATTGGTACATGTCATGTCACAGGTTCTTCTACACAGAACATTGCTATATTTTTTTCTAGGTATAATGGCTTTTGAGGTCTTCCATCATATGTTCCATTTCTTAAGGAGATTAACAATGACACTTGGCAAGTTCTGATCTTAACATCTATTAAAAACATTGCTGTGGGATCACACAAAGTTCCTTAATGTATTAACTTACCAATCATATTAGAATTTTAGCATTTTATATTCTGCTTTAGAAACAGACATAGATTATGCCCTGAACTAGTAATCACAATTCTTCAGCTACCTCTATTCTGAAATCTCATGTTTCTGGGTTTTGAAGTAATGCCTAGTGAATGCCACTTGTATTTTCACTTCAGAACAATAGAACTGTTACTGTCTTAGATATTTTTGAAAGTTTTGATATGATTTTAAGGCATCAAGAATTGATCAGTCACTCTTCCTTGAAATAAAATCCTCTTGATAGTTTTAGCAGCTAGTATAGTGCTGATCTAAATTCATTTGTTGCATTCTGAGGAGACCAGTAAAACTAATTGATTATCCTTCCTCTTTATTTGAATGTAACCAATTATAGGTATTTGGTACAGTTCTAAGATTTTCTAATACCAGTTTCTGGATAAAATCTTTCATTGTTGTTTCCTTAGTTAGCATTCTGTGCAGTCTGCTCTATTTTAGGACATCTGGAGACCTCAGATACTTTCCAAAAACAAACAAATCCCCTTATTTGAGAATAGAGCTGTTGGATTAGGAGAATTATTAAATAAAATATGCATGTAAAATATCACATCTATTTTGGACTCAAGTTTAAAATACATAAGTCAGTATGTAGTTGTAGTTCTGTTTCTCAAAAGCTTGCAAGAAGAAAGTGTTCTTCAAAATACCTCATTTAGCATTGAAACTTTAATATTTTGTTAAGTGTGGTATACATTATGCATATAGCACCTTTCCAAAGTGTTAGTACAGGCTTAAGTAAAATACTAAATTATTTGCAAATTCATTCTTCAGGGAGAGGCTCATTCTTTTCCTGCAACCAAGCATCTCTTTCTTTTTCA
This sequence comes from Gambelia wislizenii, assembly GCA_030847615.1. NCBI lineage: Eukaryota > Metazoa > Chordata > Lepidosauria > Squamata > Crotaphytidae > Gambelia > Gambelia wislizenii. The sequence goes on along the minus strand of JAUMIR010000005.1, from coordinate 99,452,288 downwards.
GACTGGTGTTTGCTTACCTGCCATATTATCTTGTGATCTTTGGTCTTCAAGGGGAGAGTTATGAGACAAGAAATTGAACTGGATATTTTCAGGAATAAAAATCTAGCTTCTCAGTTAATATCTGGCTGTTGTCCCATAACCACAAAATGCATTGCTCTAGTATGAAGGGATAATTGGTGGGAGAAGGGGCAGTCCCCTTTATTAGAAGGCATAGTATAAGCAATGAATAGTTTTTACTAAATGGACACTGCCCCTGTAGTGCATGTAACCATGTTAAAAGCCTGTAATTGGTATTTTAAGACCAAGGAATTAGGAGAATTTTGGTACGTATCAGGCACAAATATCTGATTAAATGGTAGTCTGTATCCATCCATCTGTGTAAATCATTTCAGAGTACGTTTTACTTTTGGTGTTCCTCTAAGAATTCTCCAAGACTCCAAGTAAAGCTTCGGTCTGTGTTCCTGATATTATTGTGGAGAATATTATCCTTCATCTAAATATATAATATAAACAATAACGGAATTGGATTACTTGCATTCAAGTAGAAATAATCAAGGATGCATTCCTCATGTGTGTTGGTTAAACAGGTGCAATTATGGAAGATACAGCTCAGCTAAAGTAGTTCTAGGGCTTGTTACTATATAGTATTTCATCTCTGCCTCATAGATCCTAGTTAACATTAAAAAGTGACACATTATTGGCTGGGCTTTCAGTTTTGTGAGGATATTTCATGTACTTTCTCCTAAATCTTACCAACATGAGATCTGTTCATCCTTTATGTACACCATGAACACTTGAGTAAGGTTGTCTGTGAAAATTCCATCATGTTGAAGGTAGCTTAAATGTTTTCCAGACCACTAGCAGGACATCTTGCAAGGCTCAATGGTGTATCTGGTTTCAGAAAAATGAAGTTATTCAAAATGTGCAAGAATCTTAGCCACTGATACTCTGTTACTCAGATTCCAGTAGCAGTTGCTTTCTTTGGATAAAACAGCAATGGATAAAAATATTATCTTACAGGATTTCTAGAGGGCCATTTCTCTAGATTCTAGGTCTACTTTCTTTCACATGTGGGCTCTTTAATCCCTTCATTTATTTGGTTTTTTAAACAAATGTTCTGTTTTTTACATAAAATAAAAATCAACTTACCCCCCAAAATATGTAAAAACAGTTCAAACAGTAATGAAAATGGTTCATTTCAAACTATTAAAATCACTGTATGTTTTATTTTAGAAGCCTGATGGCAATCATAAAACAACCCTCCCCACTGAAACCATTTAGACCGAAAGACAGACCTTCTCAAACACACCTTAAACTGTAATTGCAGTCACAGGAAAAGTGATGACTTGTTTTGAGAAACCATGTCACAAAACCTAAAGCCCCAGGTATTGCTCATCAAAAGTTTCAGAATCTTGACTTAGTAAATAGCATTTGGTGGGGAACAGAAATCATACTTTTTTATGCTCTGGTTGCAGCTGGCTTTCCCCTGCCCTACCCAAATGTCAGCAAACCTGAGTCTCCTGGGGTTGTTGCAGGAATCTCCTGAACATCTCAACAAACACCCCATCCACTTTGCATTCTATTTAACACTGGTGGTTTGTGTTTTGTATTTATTGGCATCTTATTTAGGTCTGTATCCCAACTGAAATTTGGTAATTCTAATCAGATTATATCTGAGGAAGCTTCATCATGCTTAAGTCTCATTGTTCAAATGTGTTAAGAAGTTCTTTGTGTACAGTGTGAACCTTGTCAGATCTAAATTTATGTTCATGATAGTTCATAGAAAGCTGTTCTTCAGAGGCTTATGGACAGTAACCTTTGGAATACCCTCCATGAAACTCTTTAACAAGAATTCATAATAAGAAAAATGCCAGGCTTTTTGGTTGGAAAAAGGTCTTGAAGTGCAATATCTCAGGTACAGGTTGAGTACCCCTTTTCTGGAAATCCAAAATACTCCAAAATCCAAAATCGTCCACATGGGTGGCTAAGCTAGTGACACCTTTGCTTTCTGATGGTTAAGTGTACACAAACTATGTTTCATGCACAACCTTATTAAAAATATTGTGTATAAAATTACCTTCAGACTATGTGCATAGGATGTATATGAAACATAAATGAATTCCATGTTTAGACTTGGGTCCTATATCCAAGCTATCTGATTATGTATATGCAAAATCCAAAATAAAAAATCCCAAACCCTTCTGGTCCCATGCATTTTGGATAAGGGATACTCAACCTGTACAAATTTTCTTAGTTATCAACTTGTTCTCATCTTATGACCACAGCATAGTGTATTACACATACGTCTTGTGATACCCTTTGAACAGTTCTAAGTCTATGAGAATTAAGTAGCCAGTTGGTCACTCATAAACCATCAGCCCTTCTTTGCCCTAAACTCTTGGTCCCACAGTAGTCCTGGAATATTTATTTGGGTCTGTTGAACCCATGGAAATTAGAATCTTTTCCACATTAGAATGATTAATGGGCAGTTACCATATTACATAGGTCCCGCCATATTCTCTATATTCTCATGTTCATATGGCATACCTCAAGATGTTTCTTATGCTGAGAAAGAATTTATGGTATTCTAGCATCAAAATATTGATATTGTATCAGATGGAAGTGTGAGGTTTGGGTTTTTTGCTCTTCTTCACTCTACATTTCCCTACAAGTTCTGGTCCCCTGTCTTCCATATATTGGGCTGTTGCTTCCTGATGACTACACTCCATGTGTGTAAACACAGGTTTTGCCTGTTGCTTTACAGTTTCTAAGGTTGGAGGGGTTGCACGTGTGTTATTTCCTTACAATATGTCATTTCTTTTGGCAATGGCTACCTCAGAAAAAGGGCCACAATCCTACCAATAAGGGGCACCATCTCTCTTAAAGCCATTGGAGCTGAAAAGGGGCAGTGCAGATATGCAGAGGCTCTCACTGGAAGCTATAAATATTTGGAGATATTCTCTGAGCAAAATACTTCTATTTAGAATTGAATTAACTAGGCAGTCTTAATAATTACATCAGGCTGGCCATGGTTTGGAGCTCAAACAAAGAATTCCCTTTTTCAGTCACATGCTTCCTCTTGTAAAGACTTTTTTGTTACAATGAAATTCACAGCTGTGTGCAATAAGTGGGCAGCATGGTGTGGTGGAAACGGAATTATTATACAAAGTCAGTTTTGTTGTGAAGCCTTGTTCATAGAATATCTTGGACTATTTGAAAAGAAAGGACAAAGGATTTTTTTTTTACAGTGTTTTAGAGGCTGCATGAACCTATAGGAATATCAGAGAGGATTTTCATCTCTGATTTTATTCATAAAGTCCATATTTAAACACTATTGCATTATGCAAAATTCTTATTCTAACTATACTAGAATTACATTTCTTATTTTATTATAGACTTAAGAGCTTTGAAAATTGTGTTTGATATTTCTTTTTTACATTTTTTTTTCCTTTATTTATCCTTTCTTGCAATCCATGATATTCTAAAAACAGCTCACATTCATTTGGCATTTTCTTTTCCATGTATCCATTGCCTGCTTTTAGCATGTTTTATCCCATAATATCATTATGGAATATTTCCACAAAATATTCTGAGAAGAATTACTACCTATATCTTGCAATCCTTTTCTATTTTGATATGTTCATTTTGTCAACACAGGAAATAATTGAAGGTCAAAAACCTTGAACCTTCAGTTCAGACCTGCTTGTGATGCATTCAGTTACATGATATTTCAGGAATTCCTGATGAAAGAATCTGTAGTGTGTAGCTTACTTCTGTGGGACATTGACCTCTTTCTGTTGACTGTATTCTCTTGAATCTCTTAAAGAGTTGGTGTCTTGTACCCTTTCCATAATTATTCTTCCATTGGATGGTTTTGATTGTCAAATATTGCCTTGTATTTAGATAATTTGTATTTAAGTATATAATCCTTACAGTGGACCCACTACTACAGAACATGTGGGATCTGCTTCATTTTTTGCTAGAATTCCAAGATCTACAAGTCAGAGCTAGTTTCTAAAGAGTCTTAAAATTTTAAAAGTGTGGTACTTGGAAGTATATTCTGATACTTGGGGTTTGTTTTTAATAATAAAACTGAACTGAGTTCATTGTTTTCTTCCCACAAGAGTCTACTCCTGGTTACTGCAGACTTTCTTAATTTCAGCTGCCTAATTTAGGTGGAATAATCATTTTGTTTTTCATCTTTGTTAAACAGTTGGAAATTGTAGCTAATCTACTGCAAACAACTCAGAGATCTAGCAGTAGAACCTAGGCTATCTTCTGCTGTGTCCTAACATGCATATTTGTATAGCTTACATTTTGAATTCAGAGGTGATTGTCACTTCCAGCTAATTCAGAATTTAAATATTAAAAAGTACCACATTATATTACAAACTAACTTGGTCACTACATTATCATATGAAGAAATATAAATCGTGTCAGCTTCTCCATTTTTCTTCTTCTTCCAGTCATCAAATCCTATCTTACAAGGTGATAGAAATAGTCCAAGCAGAGAAAGTATTCAAAGAAATAGATTTGGTTCAATTATTAATACAGTTTGGTGTCCCACATAAGCTCTTAATAAATTGTAGAATAACATATTTTCATAGGTTTAGGTGAAGTGACTACACTCTTAAAATCTGTTAAAAATACAACTCACATTTTCTGACATGATGCATAGGGTACTTTGGGATATCTGTGAGCAGTATTTTAAACTATGGTATGTAAGGAACAAATTGATCGCAAAAACAAGTGCTGTTGCAAACCTTCAGTAGGAGCTATTGAACAAATCAATGAGGTCCAGATATAAATGTAATCAGTAATTAGCTACTCTAAATGGGACAGGGGAACACACTTTTGTTGTGGTTTGTTACAAAATCATAACTTAAAGCAATCATAAATGAAAATAAGCTGCCTGTTGAAACCATGGACCCAAAATAGGCACAGCAAAACTTGTTTAATATTATGATAAAAAGCATTTTTGTACTACCACACATCAAATTGCTAATCCCTTTGAGTAGGATGTTGTAAGCACATGATAAATTAATCATCTTCTTTCTCAGAAGATACTGCTTCTCTCCAAATATATTTATGTAAGTAAGTAAGGAAGGAAGTAAATATTTATTATGGTCAAAGACCAGTGAAAATATATTTATGCATCAGCACATCTTATGTTCTGTGTAGACGTGCAGCATATTACACATGCCTCTCAGGTTCTGTCTGTTCTTAAGTTGTCAGTATTTTATTGCTCTGCTGTTGAATGTGACTATTCTGTTTTAATATTCCAGTTCCTTCTCCCAGCAAATTCCGTTCTCCAGCAGCACCATCTCCTCTGGCTCTGAGGCAGCCTGTAAAAGCATTTAGTAACCATGGACCTAGCTCTGCTGCTCCAGAAGCCATCCAGCTTCCACACAGCAACTCTTCACCAGTGCAGTTAGCAGCTCCCAATTCAATCTCTCCAAGCCCAGCCAGCAACATCAACAGTGCTACACTTACAAGACCTACAGGGACAACAGGGATGAGGAGTGGCTTGCCAAGACCTAGTGCTCCCTCTACTGGGAGCATACCAGTGCCTCGCAGCAAACTTGCACAGCCTGTTCGCAGGTGAGTCTGTTGCTTTGATGTAAAGTTTTCATGTTGCAGAAGCATTTCTCTTGCAGACAAGAAATGCTTGCATACCATGAGCACTAGCATTCTACTCTATTCTATCCAAATTTAAGGGCAGAGTGAATGCTAGTATAATTGGGGAAACCTAGAGGCTTGTGGAGTACAAACTTATATTAACAAACTGTATAAGGTGGGTTTTTCTGTGAATTATTGTTTTTAAAAATCTGCTTATTTAAATTCTAAAAATAGTACAGTTCATTATTCCTGCTGATAGTTGGAATGGGCTGAGGCTGGGAGAATGGCTGATGTAAGTTCTGTAGTTCACACTCAAGATCTCAGGTCAGGCTCAAAGTTGTTTAAAACAATCTCTCAGTGCATTTATTACTCCAGTTATGTGAAAAAGAAAGTACACCCTCTTTGAATTCTATGATTTTACATACCAGGACATAATAACAATCATGTGTTCGTTAGCAGGTCTTAAAATTAGGTAAATACAACCTCAGATGAACAACAACACATGACATATTACACCATGTCATGATTTATTCAACAAAAATAAAGCCAAAATGGAGAAGCCATGTGTGAAAAAAACTAATTACACCTTATGATTCAATCACTTGTAAAACCACCTTCAGCAGCAATAACTTGAAGTAATCATTTTCTATATGACATTATCAGTCTCTCACATCGCTGTGGAGGAATTTTGGTCCACTCTTCTTTACAATGTTGCTTCAGTTCACAGGTATGTGGGCATTTGTTTTATGCACAGCTTTCTTAAAGTCCTGCTACAGCATTTCAATTGGGTTGAGGTCTGGACTTTGACTGGGCCATTGCAACACTTTGATCCTTTTCTTTTTCAGCCATTCTGCTGTAGATTTGCTGGTGTGCTTGGGATCATTGTCCTGTTGCATGACCCAATTTTGGCCAAGCTTTAGCTGCCAGACACATAGCCTCGCATTTGACTCTAGAATACTTTGTTATACAGAGCAGTTCATGGTTGACTCAATGACTGCAAGGTTCCCAGATCCTGTGGCTTCAAAACAAGCCCAAAACATTACCCCTCCACCACTGTGCTTGACAATTTTGATTTTCTCCAAACGTGTCGCTGTGCATTATGGCCAAACAACTCCACTTTGGTCTCGTCTGTCCAAAGGACGTTGTTCCAGAAGCCTTGTGGTTTGTTCAGATGCAACTTTGCAAACCTAAGATATGCTGCCATGTTCTTTTTAGAAAAAAGAGGCTTTCTCCTGACAACCCTTCCAAATAAACCATATTTGTTCAGTCTTTTTCTAATTGTATTGTCATGAACGTTAACATTTAACATGCTAACTTGAGGCCTGTAGAGTCTGAGATGTACCTCTTGGGTTTTTTGTAATTTCTCTGAGCATTACACGGACTGATCTTGGGGTGAATTTGCTGGGACATCCACTCCTGGGAAGACTGGCAACTGTCTTGAATGTTTTTCACTTTTGAATAATCTTTCTCACTGAAGAATGATGAACTTTAAGTTGTTTGGAAATGACATTATAACCCATCCCAGATTGATGGGCAGCAACAATTGATTCTCTAAAATCATTGCTGATGTCTTTTCTCCTTGGCATTATGTTAACACACACCTGAATATTCCAGACCAGCTAACTGCTAAAGCTTTGGCTTTTATAGAGGTGGCCACACTTGCTGATGATCAATTAATCAAGGGCATTTGATTAGCAGTACCTATCTGTTACTTAGCATCTTAATTCCTATGGAAGCAGTAAGGGTGTACTTAGTTTTTCGTGCATGGCTTCTCCATTTTGGCTTTATTTTTGTTGAATAAATCATGACTCGGTGTAATATGTCACGTGCTGTTGTTCATCTGAGGTTGTAGTTATCTAATTTTAAGACCTGCTAAGGAACAGATTATTTTTATTATGTCACGATATGTAAAACCTTAGAATTCAAAGAGGGTGTACTTTCTTTTTCACATGACTATATGTATGTATTTACTATACAGTGGGCTTGCCATATCTGTGGGCTCAGGATCTACAGATTCAACTTACCATAGATTCAAACTACAGTACAGTCAGACACCCATATCCAAGGGGGTTTGGTTCCTGAACTTACTGCAGATATCGGAAACTGCAGATAACAGTGAACCCTATTAAAAATAATGGACTTCCAGCAAAAAATACCATAGAGTTGCCTTGGAGGACCTAGAAGATGTCTAGAGAGGATGCCTCTCTAGGCATTTTCTAGGATGTCATATAGTATGTGTCCCTGTTTTGGTTGCTGTGGATAACTGAAACTGTGGGTATTGGTTCCGTGGATAGGGGGTCCAGCTTTACTATACACAGCACAATACACAATACCTGTACTTTACACAGCATATTTGGAAGGCTGGAGGGGCTGCAGAGAGACGTGAACACAGATCTGCAAATACTGTAAGGGGGACAGGGGGTGGGGGCTAAAGAGATTCATTGACAGGGCATGCTCCTTCGACCAAGACAGCCATGAAGTGTGAAGAAAGAGCCACCAGCACTGCTGCATCCCCACCAGCACTGCTGCATCCCCACCAGCATCACTGCATCCCCACTGTGATGCACTGCTACCTCATGTCCTTCTGACATCATTGTTCTGCTGGACATAAGTTTCCAGTTACACTGTGTTGTAACCTCATGTCCTTCTGACATCATTGTTCAGCTGGACATAAGTTTCCAGTTACACTGTGTTGCTCTCATATATGTTAACAAATATGTTAGCAACTGATCAAGGCTGACTTCTTCTGTCATGCAGCTCTGGCAAATTTCCGCACTAGCCTGGCAGATCTCCAGCTATCTTGTTTTGCAATTGTGGGGAGGGAGGCTGGGCTTCTCATCCCCTTTTTACCTCACCCTTACCTTTCCTTTATATGAGTTTACCTTCAACTTGTCATTCCTTTCTTTGTCAGTTAAGTATTGATCTCCCTTATGGTTTATTGCCCAAGCTGTAGAACAAAGTTGAAGATTTTATTTACTTCAGAGTGATTGGATGCGAGTTTAACTAATTGACTACACACGTACAATGCAATGTGTGTTGAGGCCAGAATAGGCCTCCTAGGGCAAATGAAACACAGCCTGTCCTTCATCCAGAGGCCTGTGTTCCATTGACTTGTATGCAGACAGGCTTTACTTCTTTAAAGCTCATTAAATAAATTAATACTTTTGGCACATTGTTAACATCAGAGTTGGGAACAAAGAAGATATTTCTAGTATGACTTTTTCACACACACACACACACACACACACTGTCATAGGTGCAGATAACAGGCATTAGATACTCTGCAGCATTTTGTTTCATGGCCCTATTTCTTCCCTCTATTTCTAATGTTGAGGCATTAGAAACAGCCAAAACAGTACCACATGCCCATGGGTACAGGAGGCTCACAGGAACTCCAAGGGGTGCACAGTTTGTACAGCGTGTACACAGTGATCATGGAATACTGATTGGGGAGATAGAAAACTAAGTGGGAGAGAAAATAGGGTACGTATATTTAAGGAGAATATAGTTGACTGACTGGAATAGCAAAAAGATGCACTGCAGAGTGCAGCCTTTTGTCATTTCCATTTAGGCTAGCCTATTGACTTTTTTTGTTTTAAGTACTATTGGATTCAAGTTGAGAATGTAAAGCCCAGTGTGTTAAATTGCCTCAAACTCTCTTTTAAATTATCTAAATTTAAAATATCCCTGAGCTACAGAAAAGAAAGCTGCTCCCTGGTTTGCATGTACTACTTCATAACTAGGGAGTGGGGTTTGCTGAAAGGGAAACTGACCAAATACAGTAGGAACCTGTATCTGCTGGGGATTGGTTCTGGGAGATCCTTGGATACCAAAAATTGTGGATAATAGTGAACACCATTGAAAATAATGGGACTTCCGGATTAAAATACCATAGATTTGCCTTGGAGGATCTAGAAAATGGCTAGAGAGGACACATTTTCTAGGAAGACTCTATGGTAGGTGTGCTGTTTTGTGTCCCATGGATAACTGAATCAGTGGATAATGAATCAGTAGATATGGGGGTCCTACAGTAACCCCAATGCATATATTATCATTTATTTATATAGCACCATTAATGTACATGGCGCTTTACAAATAAAACAACCAAAAAGTTCATGTGGATTGCAATCATTCCAAATAAAAGTAGTTATTTATGGGTTTCATACAGTAGTTCAGCTACACATTTGAGTGACTAATCTGACAAATATCAAGTTCTTTTTGGATCTCAAATTTCAGGAAAGTGATTAATGTGCCACAATTGCTCTGTTTTAACAATACAGTACCACTAAATAACAATAGACTACCACCAATTAATACCTTTTACACCTGATTCCATGTGTGATATCTTCTTGTCAGATGTAAAATATAAAAGATAGCTACCAAGAGTGCGTGTTTTTTTCTTACATAAATAGCAGTATGATTAGCCTATTGGCTTGGACTACAGTCTATTGGTGTCCTGGATTTTGCAGGACAGAAGCGTACAGAGTGAGATTCAGAGCACAAGTGCACAAATAGCTTTCCAGGATGGCTGCTTAATCAATGACAGTTGCCAGGGAAAATGGTTTGTCACCATGTCACCTCAGAGATATTTAAATTTGACTGTGCATGTATATTTAGTAGAAAGTCTATGTGGCAGTTTACTCTGGATAATGGCTGACCACAGGGCAACACTGGCTGTAATGCGTGAAGGTGATGGCAATCTCCCTCCCACCCCCCAAACAAAGCTTGCCAGGAAAACCGTGTGATAGGTTCTCTAAGTCAAAATGACTTGAAGGCATACAACAACAACAAAGCAATGTGAAGTCGAAGGCTTTCATGGCTAGCATCCATAGATCTTCAGAGAATGGTTGGGTAGGAGTGTGTGTGGTGTTTATATACTGTGAGCCCCTGTTGGAGAAGTTATGTAAATTTGTGTATTTGAATGGGCAGTTCCTGGGGGAAGATGTGCAAGGAGGATTAGTGTCCCATTAGCCAAACAGACACTAATCCTCCTTGCGTATCTTCCCCCAGGAACTACCCATTCAAATACACAAATTTACATAACTTCTCCAACAGGGGCTCACAGTATATAACGCCCCCACACACACTCCTACCCAACCATTCTCTGAAGATGCCAGTCACAGATGCAGGCGAAACATCAGAAAGAAGCTCTTCCAGAACACAGTCTCACAGCCCAGAAAAAAGCCACGGAGAATCTAACAACAAAGCACTTTCATGCAAGGGCTGGTTGGAAGATTTATTGAGGGAGGTGCTGAGTTTTAGACTTTGTATGCAGAATAATGTCAAATGCCTTTGCCTCTCTAGGCCATAGTCACTATTTAATGTTACCTGATATCCAAGGATCTTCTGTTAAAATGACACATCATTTTTGCCAGACCAAAGGAAAACTGTGTGTAATCTTTTTGAAGATATGACATCACACTGTCTTTTAGTGAAGTGATTAATGGGATTATCAAAGTTAGAGATATCTCAGAAATATTCTGCCTAAATTATCATTTTGAAATGTTTTTGCCTGTTTGGGCACAAACTGCTTCTAGGAGTATCTAGTGTATTATTATTATTATTATTCTAAAACCACAAACAAAATTATAAAATTAATAAAATATTACTATAACAGGATTAAAACAATGCTATAAAGGTGTAAGTTAATACAAATAATATGAACATAGTGTATGGCACAGTATTGGCTATATCTCATTAAATCTCTAACCTGCCTGCCAGTTTGACTCTCTGAAAGTCAGCATGATTGATAAGTCATGGGGGAAAGATAGAATTAAGGTTTGTCATTTCTTTCTTGTTGAATACGGGTGATTTCTGAGTGAATTGCACTGCTGTTATCAGGATTAATTCTTAATAGATTGAAGGTGCAGCAAAGCTTACATAAATTTCATTATTTAATTAAGCACATTTCATCAGAAGCAAAGCCCATGTTTTTATGCAGCTCTTGTTCATTTAGCTTGCATAACACAGATGAGCCAGTAGCATGTGTCTTTTGTGGGAAAATGCATTACATTGTTAGGATTGATTTGAATAGCGGGCTAAGAGAAGAGTGGAAGCCATCCTTTCAGTAAGGAGCTGCCTGCCTAAATGAATGGAGGAGGGGAGGTCCAGAAGGCCAAGTAATGCTGATAGAAACTGACTTCTGCATCAGACCAAGGCTCCTCTGACTCAACAAATGTATCTGAAATACTAAAACTGGTTAAATGCTAATATTGTTTATTACCCAGTTTTAATCCTGCATAAAGTAAAGCCATTTGAATCAATTGGGCTTAAGTTAGAAATGTTTTGATTCCCACTGATTTCAGTGATCTTTCTAGCTGGGGCTAAATCTGGATGTAACCCAAATGAAATTGTTAAAATTTATTCTTATATTTGGAGTAGCTTTTCAGAATAGTACTAGATGCTAATACAGTCAATGAAATAATTGTGATTTTAAAGGAACACTTATACATGTATATTCTGTTGTGATTGAGGACTTTCATGTAACTACATTTTATTTCAGAACATTGCCAGCTCCCAAAACCTATAGCAGTGTGAAAGATGAGAGTTGGAAGGACGGCTGCTACTAAGCTACAAAGCTGCATTACTCAGCAGGTACTTCTTCACCAGGCTAAACAACAGATCAATATGCAGACTGATCAGATAAGACATTGCGGGGTTTATAATCCCCAGACCTCTCTGTCCTTAATTAGCACAAGCTGGCAGAGATTATAAAACAGCACTTTAATGACATTAACATCAGATACTTGGTGATCACTCAAATCACTTTTACATGAATCACTTTTCACCTCTGGAGCTTTTTTTCTCCTGCTTCCTAAATTGTTATAAAAATTATTATAAATGCTTACATGGATACAGTAGCCAACATCTGGGCAAACACCTAAAAATGCCAAAGAAATACCCATTTTGAAAAAACAGCATGTAAAATAGTAAGCAGTTTTTCTAAAACATCGCACATTACTTGATTTGATTTAAAGAAAAATGAACAATTTGGGGATATAATATATAAAGATTAGCATATTAATCAAAGCAAAAATTGGATTGCAGAGTTCTAATGTACTTTTGAGATTGTTTAAAACAATTGTGGAAGATTTGAATGGAGAAATTGTTGAGATAAAATAGAACAGTTGTTTCTGGAGTCTCACTAAAAGTGGTAGGGAAGCCACGTTATTTTTATTTTTTAACAGTCTGGATTTAACAGGCTTCCCATATTTGAGTGGGATAAGCTTCATCCTTTTATGTTGACTTGACATATCTAATTTTATGTTATGTTACTTTGATTGCCAAAAGGGCTTAGTATCAGTTGTACAATCTTTCTAAACCTAGCAGTTCCTGGCTCAGGAAGAAATGGCCTTTTCTATCACAGCCACATTTTTAACACAATACACTTTTTTTGAGAAGTCCTTTTTTAGAGCAAGTTTCCTTGAAAAGGAAGGAGGTAGTATCATTAAGAAATTACACCACAGTGCTTAAAGCGTGGAACTCAAGCGAACATGCCTCTAGATAACATGAAAACAACTATGCACTTGTAACCTAGAGAGTCTAAGGAAATGAGTTGTACTGTTGATACCAAATGATATATTCATGTGGGTAATGTTTCGTGGTATGACGGAGTTTTTATCCTTTTTTTAAAAAAAACACACACAAACCAATTAACTTCATAAAATTTGTTTTTAATTGTAAATACTTCTGCTGAAGTTATTGCCCATGTTAATGTTTTAACGATGTACCTTGCCTTACACCTGTATTTTTACATTGTTGTTAAGTTTTCTTAAAACAAAAACAAAAACCTGCCACATATGTTTACAAGGCGTTCCTCTAGTGGCTGTATACTAACCAATACCTAATAATGTTTTTGCCTTTCCTTGTTGGCAGGATATCCTACCTAGCAGAAAAGCTGCTACTATTAAAACCCCAAGCTCCCTCGCATTCCCATTTTTAAAGTTGTTTTTGTGCTGCATTGGAAGACTGAAAATGTGTTATGTGAAGGTAACAGAAAGGGAGGCCCATCATCACAAGAGAATATTTCTTTTGTTGTATGGGTTGAGGGGGCAGTCTCTCGTTATGACATTTGGCTGTGAGTATGTAGCACTTGCAAATTACATAATGAAACAAGAAGCTAGTCAGGATATGACTGAAGAATCCAGCAGGCTCTGTTGGAGTATAGGGTAGGTTGCCTTTTAACTTCATTTGTGCCTGCCTCTTAAAATGTGCTTTGGAACCTTTCAACAAAGGTTAACTGGTTTTGGAATTTCACTCCTCAGATTCTTAGATAGTCTTCATAGATTAGTGGATTAAAAGCCATGCAACTTTTACTTGAATTGGGAAAGTGAACAAGGCAAGATAAGACCAGATACTGGTTCCAGGACACTCACTACCTATAAGTAACCTTTTACTGATTAAAGCTGGGCCTTTAATCCTACTGTGATAATCTTTAGGATGCCAGTTTATAATGATACAACACAGGATTTTTCATGCATAGGTTAACTGCCAAGACAGATATGCAGATGCTATGTCTATTTCTGATTCTCAGCTTAATCAGATTTTAAAGTAGACATAAATACTGTATACTTCTGCTTCATAGTGGAATGATTTTTGCTACATGAATCACAAACAAAGTATGGGAAGCAGTGACCCTTCTGATTGTACACTCTGTTACTTACCATTTCCCCAGTCTTCACATCCAGTTAGGTCAAAATTTATCTGGTGTGTCTTCCAAAATTAACTTAACCTAGAGGAAAACAAAGGTCAGGATTAACAGTTTATGTTTTGTAAAGCACAAACCATGACATTCTCAACTGTTTTGAGATTAATCTACCTGCCTCACTTTCAAAACTTAGCTCTAACAAAGTTGATGTTGCAGTCTTCAGAAGTAAAAACATTCTAATTTGTGCTTTCATTGGGGAAATACTTCACTGGTTTTATTTCATTCAAAATACAGATGTTGCCTTTTAACCAAGTTGCATTACCATATTTTTTATAAACTACTGTTTGTAGTTCTGGAGACATCCTGCTGCTACATCATAATAAACATCTAGCAAATATAAATTCTTCAAAGAAGAAAAACTGCCAGTTTACTAGGGGAGACTCTGTGCATTACCAATTTGATTACAAGGACATCCTAGGACTTTCTGTGTTTAGAGGTTTGGATATATTGGGAAAAGTGTGGAAACGAATTTGATAAACTAGTGCCTATGATTTACTTAATTTATGTTTGATAATAGTTGTAAGGGTTTTATGAATGTGGATTATTTTTTTGTGCCAACAGCTCAGAATTGTTGTATGTATGTAGGCAGAAAAGAAAGGAGTTCTGCTTCCAAAGTTATTTAATTTTTCCTCAGTGTTTGAATGTTTTTGTAAGTGTTAATAAAAAAAAGTGTAAAAAAAAGGAAAGATATAAATATTCTTACCACAACAGTCTTTGACTCCTTTTTTAAAAATAAAATTAAATATTATGTAAAATGGAATATTTGAAGTTTCTTGAGGTAAATCCAAATCATTTGTGTCAGTCCTGTTCTTTAAAAATGGACTTGCTAAGTATGAGAGCAATCATTTTTTTTTTTAAAAAAATGTGGTTCTGCTTTAGACATAATGGGATGGAAGATCTGATTTGAAGAAGAGATACATGAATGAGAAGAGGCTTAAGTGTCCCACCCACTGACCCAGTTCCCCAAGATCACTCTAGTTCAGCACTGATACTAGAAATGAGCCCAGCTGTGGAGAGGAAGTGCAGGGAGATAAATTATGTAAACCGGGAGTGCTCAGCATTTTCACCCATATTGCTCTCTTAAAATATGAGACCTGTGTCCCCACGCCCCACCCCGGTACATGACTGGGGAACACAGAGATTTAAAAATACAGGCTTGTTGCCATCACATCTCTTTCCCAGTATCCTTCCCCCCCCCCACAGCTGTGAGAAAGCCCAATCTGGGGCAGGATTGGGGTACCACTTAATTTAATGGTATGTATCACCCTCACATCTAGTTTCGAACAATATTACCCGTCCTGAGTGCTGAATGCATGAGCAACTTTTGTGATAAGTATTTTCTGTTCCAGTTATATAATTTTGGCCACTACTGTGTCGTGCTCATAGAAGGCCTAGGTTGTGATTTGGTAGAAGGTAGCTTATTCCCTCTTTTCAGATGGCTGACAGTTCTTGGCCTGTTCCAAAACCTCTTTCCAGAAGTGAATTTCTGCTGTGCTCATGGAAACCTGCTTTTTAATACAAAAAGAAAGGGGAGGGGAGAATAGCACTGTGGCACTTTCAAGACTAAAAGATTTATTTTAGCATCAGCTTTTATGAATTACAGTTCACTTCCTCAGATGCATCAACAGAATGGGTTGTAATCAACTAAAGCTCATGCTAAAGTAAATCTGTTTTTCTTACAGGTGGCATGAGACTCCCCTTTTGTTTATACTAAAACAAATACACACACAACTATCTCTTAAAAATGGATTTTTAATGGTTCCATAACATGCAGTAACAGCTTCATTGGGTGTATCCAGATGGAGAGTTCCTAGTGCTGCCTGTCAAAAGGCATTGTACAGCTATTTCATCTTTTTCTCCTTAATGGATTTTCTGTAGGGATTCTTAGTGGTGTGAACAGAAGAAAGCTACAAATGAAGATAAAATCATTTGGAAAAATTCTAGAAACAAGCCAGGGCAATTGCAGAACAAAAAAATATTGTCTCTCTAGTCTTGAATAGCCAACACTTTGTGGAATAGAAAGTAGTGAATAGACTTTTTAAAAAGAACAAGCATTTTTGTGAAAACATGCAGTGGACCAGGATTATGGTGCAGGAGGCTAACCAATTGAAATTGCTACTCTCCCCTGTCTTATTTGCCCTCATTTTATACAAGCTATAGGTAGATACACAGGGCTGTGTTGTGAAATGTTTACCAATGGGAGCGAATAGCTTGGTTGAGGGTGGGGATTTTCAGTAGGCAGGTTAAATTCTTTTCAGAGTATACCACAGTCTGGATCCAGTTGCAATTTGTAAAAAGACAGAATAGAGAACTTCCAGCCACAGAGTTTCCATGTTACCACTAGACTGAGCAAGGGTATCAGCTTTCGCTTTTGTGTGCATTTGTTAGAAGGGTGAGTGAAAGACCCAATTTGTACATTCAGATGATCCTTTGCCGAAGACTTAGCTTTTGAGTGACATCTGGTGTTGGTGGGTTTTTTCTTATTTCCTTTTTTTCTTTTTTTTAGCAACATATAGTTGGACCCCCATATCGACGGGGTTTGATTCCCAGACTTACTGTGGATACCAAAAACTGCAAATAACAGCGAATCATATTAAAAGAAAGCACTTCCATTAAAACATACCATAGAGTTGTGTTGGAGGACCTAGAAGATGCCTCTCTAGGCATTCTCCAGCACAGCTCTATGATATGTGTCCTCTATTTTGTGCCCTGCGGATAACTGAAACTACAGATACTGGTTCTGCAGATACAGGAGTCCAACTGTAATTTTAAAAAAGCACTTAAATTTACAGGACAGAATTTAAGCAGGATGATTTTGCATTTGCTTCTCTTATTTACCTACACTGCATTTCCTTATTATCAGCCTAATTAAAAAGCTGTGTGTGTGTGTATCCACTTCCTAAATACTCTAAAGGCACCATATCCAATCTGATCTTTGAAGCTAAGCAGGGTCAGCCCCAATCAGCCTTGGAGATTGCCGAGGAACACCAGGTGCTATAGTCTATATTTCAGAGGAAGGAACTGTCAAAACCACCTCTGAGTATTATTTGCCTAAGAAAACCCTATGAAATTCATGGGGTCACCATAAGTTGACAGACAACTTAAAGCTGAATGCACATGCACACACAGGCACACATATATAGAAAGAACTTGGCCCAAATAATGTGGTTTTCACATGCAAGCTATTTTATGCAAATTGTCTTCTGTGTATGTAAATCTTTTTTTTAACGAATACTTTTTATTAATAAATTCTTCAATACATTCACAGACATTACCATATCCATATTTTTCTTCCAATATTCAATCAAATCTTCATTTATCTTGTATTTCTTCTATCTTTTCCCCCACATTGAAATTTTAAGACCTCCCCATCCGTCAAATCCTAGTTTAATATAACCTCTTTATCACTCTCTCCTTGCAATCTCATAATTTTTTTACATAATCACACCTTTGTATATATATATTTTTCCACTAATATTATAAACAAATTACCTATCTCTCAAATTACGACTATACATATTTCTCAGTTTACAAGTATACATATAGCAATCCTTCTCTTATTTTCCATATCTATATCCATATCTTGTTATTTATACTAAGTTTTTTATTCCAATAAACAATATTGAAATTATTTATAACCACAAAAATACTTATCTATGTCATATTTAACATCTTTGATTTCTCATTTTCACGTCCCTTAAACATCTTGTGATTCTGTGTATGTAAATCAGATGGTGTAGTCACTGAATACATCTCAGAAGCAAATGTATGAATCAGGATTTAGTATAACTACAGGAAAACACAAAGCCATTAGAAGGAAAGGGGTTAGATTTAGAATCTAATGAAAATGTTTAATAAGACTTTATGCATATATCTTTCAGATTCCAAAAGGAATTGATTTTAATGGTGGTGCTTATTAAGCAATATTAATTAGGACTAAAACAAATTTCTGGTTAATTAAATTAAAGAGTAAAATAAACATGTTTGTATGTCAACATAATAGATACAGTAAATAGCTTAGAGAAGACTGCTCCTTTTGAATCTTATTTTTGTGGGGTACTTGTATTAAAAGAGATGTACAGTACAATCAAGATAGAGTAACTGGTTTTGCAATGCAGAGGAACAGGGCGCACTTTGGCCTAAATTTGATAGCTTGCCATTATATAAGTATTTAAACTCATTTTTATGCTTTATTTCAAACCAACAATTCAGTAGTAGTGGTGAAGGAAGAAGAGTTGCTGCAGATATAAGTTCTCTGTGTCCTCCTATCTGAACCACCTCACAACCAAGTGAACTCTCATAAAATACTTGAGGCAATTTTAAAGAGCATTTTTTTTAACAGTCACTATTGTACAGAAGCATGAATACATTCTTGCAGTAGGTACTTGCTTCTGACATGCAGAAGCAACCTATGCTTCAAACGCAAAAATATTCCTTACGGCATTTCTTCAGCACCGACTTTTAACACTTGTGCAGTGACACATACATACCTAATCCAAATGAGCTCTAACTGTTTGGCTTATACCTATTTTTGTAGAATCTGGTGTTTGCAATTTTCAGGCAGGTTTGCCACACCCACCCCATCAGTTGTTAGTAGCTGTGCAACACATACACACTCTGTCTGAAAGTTTGTCCATCACCATCTTCTATGTCAGGAAATGCTTCAGCTTTGAGATGTCTGCCAGTACAGAGTTGCTAAAGACACAAAAGACTTGCTAGAAGTCTTATCCACTGCTACTCTTTTAGCCCCAGTGTTTAATGATGATCAGTTACCTTGCCACTTTTCTTCATCCTTTAATTCTGTTCACAGGCATGTGGTTGGTGATAAATCCAGCTTAGGTTTTTCCCCGCTGTTTCTTACTGTTACGTGCTGTTATGTCAGCTTCAACTTTTGGCAACCCTATTCTAGAGATTTCTTAGCAAGATTTATTCAGAAGTTTACCATTGCCTTCCTCTTAGGCTGAGAGAGTGCAGCTTGCCCGAGATCACCCAGTGGGATTCCATGGCCAAGGGAGGATTAATTGTGTAGTACTGTATATTAAAAATGACCTTGGTGTTTGTTCTTTTATAGTAGGAAAGGTTTGAAAAAGAGTGCATGTGACAAGTGTTTTGAGTTGCCACACTTTCTCTGGAGTATTGAAGAGATCACACGGAAAAACTCCAAAGACAGGGTGCCTGTGCATCAAAGATGTAGGTCAGCTGTTGAGACTGCTAAAAAAGAAATCAGCCAGAGACTCACACGATCAGTCAATGGTGAGACCTTGTGCAGTCACATTCACCTGGCCCAGGCTTGATATAGTACACAAAAACAGATGCCGCCCCTCAACACTGTCAGTACACTTTCTAGCCTTGTCCAGGGATGAAACTTAACTGATGGATCTCATTGTGAAAGACTCATAGTTCCAGGTTGGAACAATAAGTACTTACCGTTAGAGATGAAAAGAGTATTTGTAGTTATTCATTCCCAGGTTGGAAAAAGGGTTTCCCAGCAGTTGGGAATCCCACTTGGAAGAATGTTAGGCCAGCAAGAATTTTGCACATTTGTTATCATGCCCTACTACCCCCTCCCTATGAAGTCTCATAACTGAAAATATTGAACATTTTTCGGAGTCAAGTTGGCCTGGGGTGAACCGAAAAGAGGTCAGGTGGGATGTGTCTTAGAAATATTTTGGTAAGCAAGCCCATATTAGGGTTGTGCGGAAGCCACTTTGTAAACAAAGTCGTTAAGGAGGTATGGGCTAATTCCTTCTTGGGCACCTCAGCGATGAGTCATCCAGTCAAACAATAAAGTAACCATTCCCAACCCTACTTCTAAAGAAATCTCACCTAGACCCCTCCTGTTCAGCATTACGAGGTTGTTGTAAACCCATCAATTCTTATCTCCCTGCCATTAACTCAACCAGTTAAGTTTGGGTTTCCTTTGTTTACCCGGTGGTGAACATCCAGGCTTTGTCCTAGCCAGAGTACCCCTTCAGGATATGAAGCAGGGTACAAATATTTGTTTCCCAACAACAGAAAGGTGTGCCATGGTGGACGAACTCAGCCACTCTCTTTCTCAGTGTGCGTCCAGATCAGAACCTCCTGTGCCACCCTCAGGGACCTGTCTGAGTACCTTCGCTACACAAAACTCTGCTCTTCAAGACTAGTAACTATTGCCTACTTCCTGAATCTCTCCCTCTATCCAGTCTTTCTGCCTTACTCCTCAATAGCCTTGTATGGTTCTTAGGAACTTGCGTTGTGTGTGTATGAATGCCTTTTATGTTGTTTCCAATAAAAAAAATACTTTATTTCACTTTAAGCTAGAGCGTCCTCTGCAGTTAGTACTGGTATACATAGGTGAAAAGATCCCTGCAGTTATCCTCCTCTCGCAGGAATCTGTTTGAACTAATAATTCCTCCAACTAATAACAGACTTTGGCATCACAGGAGATTCTCTAAAGCACCCCCCACCTTGTAGGGTAACACATTTTTCTCCTGATATTCAGCATCCCAAAGTGTGACATTGTAATTACTCTGCAGAGGAAAAAAAAGTGGTTTATTGCACACAAAAAAAGCTGTTTTCTGTCCAGAAATGGGTTTCCTGTGCATGGAAAGCAAGGGAGGTTTTGCATTAAAAATGTGTGTTTTTTCTCTGCTGAATAATTCCTACGCAGCACTTTGAGACATTCAAATACAGGGAGAATATTGCAGAGGAATATTGAATCCCAATTTTGAGGAAAAGTAAGACTATAAATAAAGAGGAGGAGGAGGAAAGCATCCTATATATCCCTTACCCACTTGCCCCCTTTTCTCCCTCCCTTTTCTTTGTATTTATATTTTATGAATCCAATAAAAATATTTTTATATTTTTGCCTATAGTGTTGGCCAATTGTATCTTGGCCTATCTCAGGGAGGTAATGACAGTGAGTTTACCAAATGGATAGGGTGTAAGAAAAGCATTCTAAAATATAGTGTTGAATCCACAGTATGAAAAACAGCAGTTTAGAGGGTCTGAGAGATATCAGTTCAAATTGCTACTTGGAGACTAGGTGTGTCAACCAATCCTGGCAGTAATAAGGAGGTATTACTGCAAAGGGAGCCAGCATGGTGTAATGGCTTGTGTGTTGGATTAGGACACTGGGACACCAGGTTCAAATCCCTCCTTGGCCATAAAAACCCACTGGGTGACCTCGGGCAAATCACATTATCTCGGTTTCAGCAGAAGGCAAAGGACAAACCTATTCTGAACAAATTCTGCCAAGAAATCCCTGTGATGGGGTCACCTGTAAGTCAGAAATGACTTGAAGGCACACAACAACAACAAATTACTGTACAATTTAAAGTGTTGTCATTATGACAAGCAGACTGAAAGTTGTGGGGGAATTGGGGATTAAAAGATTTAAACAAATGGTAAATGAAAAGAAATACTGTATCACATATATTGAAACTATCACATATTTCACCACTCCATTCAACAGCATGGCATCAAAGTTCATATGTTACTAGGCTATACGTACATTTGTGACTTAAAGTGTTGATTACTTGTTTACATATAAATGTGCACACACACAAAAAGGAATATACCTTTTTACAATTTAAAACTGTTCCCACATGGGATATAGGAATCCAGTGTAATATTAACTGTGGCACATGGTGGTTTTTTTTTTTAAAAAAAAATTCAAACAGGCTAAAAAGGCAACTGTATGAAGGTAACAATGAACACCACATGGAAATGGAGAGGGGGTAGAGATTGCACCAACTGGCCAAACTCTGCTTCCTTGCATTCATCTAAATTTTAGTGTAGAAAGTCTATTCCTTGTCTGTGTGATCTATCTATATATTCAGGGGAAAAATGTGGACACTGTAGAGCATACTACTGCATAGGATCTGTATGGAAGACTGAGAGCCAGCATGGTGTAGTGGTTTGAGTGTCAGACTATCCAAGGTTTAATACCTTACTCAGCCAAGGGTGTCTTTGGGCAAGTCACACTTTCTCACCCTTAAAGGAAGGCAGTGGCAAATGAATAAATCCTGCCCCCAAAAAACCTAGGATAGGGTTGCCGTAAGACAGAGCAACTAAGCAGTTAACGCTAAAGTCCTATTCATACTTATCTGGCAGCAAGACATTGGACACAATTAAAGCAAAAAACCCATAAACTCAGGCTATAAATCTGCAGTATAAATTCATAGTCTCTTGTATTTAACCTCTGTAGTGAAACATTTCACTGTTTGTATTCAGATTCCTAACATTTAAAAAATATTGTATTGTGGAGTATATCCCAGTGTTCTGATTTATTACTTAACCAGTTTTGATTTCAATATTTGATATTTAAGGAGTACCTGCATAGGAGTACAGTACTAAAAGAGTTAATAGCAATTTGGCTGGATGAGAATGCTTGGGAGAAGCTTCCTGTGACATCAGCACTGTTATACATCCCAACTAGCCTAATGTCCCTTGGGAGTATTGTTATAATTTATTACTAGGAAGACAGGCGCAATTAAGGGCAGAATGATGTATTTCTAAGGGAACAAAGGAGCGGGAAAGGTTAGTCATAGCTCTGAGCATTGAGGTCAAGAGGGAGCTGTCTGCAATACTCTGCTGTTCTGAGCCCATATGTCAGGCAACACATGGAATCCAGCAGCCATATAGTTCGGGAAGAACAGACTGACTCTACCTTTGGCAGTTTTGCAGAAAAGAGAATAAGAGCTTCCAAATGTCAAAGAATAAATAGTATTCTTTGGAGCATCTTTGCATTGTGTAGCCCGGCAACTTCATCCAGGGATGCATTGGAGGCTCTACACCCTTCCCAGCAGTTGCTGCATGTCAATGAAGTCTTGTGCAGGGCTGCATGTGCACCTCTGCCCCCATGCAGCTCTGGTTTGAAGCATGGTTTGTGACACAAAGGAGAATCAACTTCCACAAAGCCTTTAAACAACATGTTATGTTCCTTACAGATCTTGTGGCAGCACGTCACAAATGGAGCAACGATTGTGGTCAGATATAAAGAAGGAGATTCTTCCTGTACCTGTATATATTTATATAATTAATTCTCAAGCTACATTTTTTTTAAAAAAAGAATGTGTGTGTGTGTGTGTGCGTGTGCACAAAAAAAAAAGGAAAGACGAAAAATGAGAGAGGGGAGGTACAAAAGATAGGAATGTGAACCAGATATATACATTAAAATAAATTGTCCATACTTCCAAAAATAAACTTTCTTAAAGCTGACCTCTGTAAAATCCACATTCATGTATGATGGGGTGAGATCTTGAACAATGGATGGCAAATGTTTGTCTTTCCAACCTTGTCTTTTAGTAACAACAAAAGCATTCAGGATCCAACACTATTGAACATAAATTCCAAATGAATATTTTGAACCAGAAAGGAATAACCACTGTAAACCACATAAATAGTTTAGAATGACATCTAAATTATTATTCTAATTTTATGACAACTTTAGTCTGAGTTTAGTCTGAGGGAGTCCTGGTGGTGCAGTGGTGAAACGCCAGTGCTGCAAGCCACAAGGTTATGAGCTCAATCCCAGAGGGCTCCAGAGGGCTTCTATCCTTCTGTAGGTTGGTAAAATGTGTACTCAGCTTGTTGTGGCAATTAGCTAAAAAACACTGTAAACCACTTAGGGAGTGCTTTGGCACTGATAAGCGGTATATAAATATCAATGCTATTGCTAGTTTGTGTTCAGTTTCTTAATGTAACTTTGCCAATCAGTGTTTCCGTTTTTCTAAAATGCTTTTTACAGTTGGTCTTCCACATTTGCTGGGTTTAATGGAACAGAACCCCCGTGAAAGCGGAAAAACCACAAATATCTCTAGGCATCCCCAAACCATATTTAACACACACACACAAAAGTGCACCTCTGCAGATTCAACCCACTGTGGATACCTCCGTTGCTACCCTACACCATTTGTATTAGGAACTTATAGGAAAAGAATAGGGCAGAACGAAGTTGCCATGTTTGCAGCTTCTCACAGTTTCACAAGGCTTGCAGTCCCTATTTAAAATGGTATAGGGGAGCAGTGGAGGCAGCAGTAAATAATCCATGAATAATCAAATCCACAAAAGTTAAACCTGCAAACATGGATGGCCAACTGTTTTAATTCTATAGCCCTTTCCTCACCAGATTTATGTGCAGTTTGGAAAGCAAGCAGTAGAGGGTGCCATTGCTTTCCTCTTATAATTTCTAATTGCTTGTTAATTTATACATGCTGTTACTTAATTTAATTTAATGTTGCATTTTTTCTGAATTTAAACTTTGTTAGAAATATGGATCCATTTTTAGAACCCTCAAAAGCATTCCTAACCTGGCAAATTGTTTTTAATCTTAAACAAGGAAAGTGCATGCTAAAACAAATAGTTATATTTGTCTGTATAGTAAATTCTGGCAGTGTCCCATTCCCAACATTGATTCCAAAGGGTAGCAAGGTAAAGGAGCTGGTGGCAGCCCGAAGCTAGCAGAAGCTCCACTGAAGTCTGATCAAACTTGAACAAAAAGCACAATATTGAACTTGGAATTACTGTGGGTAGGTTTGCTTGCATGAGCCATCCAAGCAGAGGATTCTGGGCAATTCCTTTTATTTACATACTTCATTGTCTCTGACTGTCACCTGCCTTGTGTAAGTGACCCACTAATGGCCTCTTTTCCAAGAGCCCCAGAATCCTCCAGACTCCTGGCCTTGAATGTTCTTATCCCTACAGCCAGAGGGAGTGAAATGATCCCCTTTGTCCAAAAATAGCAATTCTAGCAGTAATTCTGTTTTCTGAAGCATCACTAAGGCTGGTCTCACCCCTCCCATCGGCGGTGTCACCTGGTGCAGTTCAGCTTCTTCACACCCCTCTAGTGCCGCCACTGCCTGTTTTTACCAGTATAGCATAGTACGCTAAAGGCAACAGATCCCATCTGATCTTGGAAGTTAAGCAGGGTCAGCCCTGGTTAGTAACTGTATAGGAGACCACCAATGAATACCAAGGGCTGTACGCATTTCAGAGGAAGAAACTGGCAAAACTACCTCTTGAGTTTCTTGCCTAAGAAACCCCTTTGAACTTCATGGGGTCACCATAAGTTGACAGGAAACTTGAGGGCATATATGCACACACAGTATAGAAACAGTATAGTCTACTTAGTGATTTATTTTTCAGTCTCATGCTTCCCTGAGAATACAATCTGCTCACTATCATCACTTGGCTCTGTGTTGCATGTTCGTAACATATGGTAATTAACCTGATCATCCAGACTAGATGCAGGCTGGTTTTATTTTTCCCAGGTGAATTGTAAAGGCAACCTGATAGATTAGACTAGTTAGGAACGTGTCTCTGAAGTGGCATTAAATTTAAATGCCTCTTGAAAATCCAATTGACAGTAGCAGTGCTAGGTGGATTTTGCCCATTAACTAAAAATATTATACTCATGAATACAAAGGGCCTACCAAGCTTACATGCATGTTCTTAACATCTAGAAATGCAACTTATTTACAAATTCACTGTCGCTGCACTGTAATGTACATGGCAAGGTGGTTGGGAGTGCTGTTAGCACTCTGTTTTGCAGAAGGTAGGATAGGATGCCAGGCAAATACTTAAAGGTGGAAGAGAAAGGAGCTGTTGGCACCTCTTCAGCATGGTGCAGTAAGGGGTGGACCACAGAGGTAGGCTTTCATCATAAGTTCTATGTCTTGTAGCTCAGGGGGTCCCCTCCAGTGACCATGCATAGTGTGACAGGTAATGGGAGGCATGGCAAAAGGCTGGCATCACAACTTGGATCAGTATGGGCATGCTGGGGCCCACC
This sequence comes from Gambelia wislizenii, assembly GCA_030847615.1. Lineage (NCBI taxonomy): Eukaryota > Metazoa > Chordata > Lepidosauria > Squamata > Crotaphytidae > Gambelia > Gambelia wislizenii. The sequence goes on along the minus strand of JAUMIR010000005.1, from coordinate 99,426,189 downwards.
AGGGCTGATGCTGCTCAATACAGAATCATTTATTTAAAAATGTGCCTTAGAGCCAGAGAAGAAACTAGCTGGGCAAATTTATGGTCAGAGATCTTCAGTGTACTAGTGGCGAGAAACAAAGAGAAAACAACACTCAGCTTTATTTCAGTAGTCATGCTGGTGCTCTGATTTAAATGAATTTTAAGTGAAAAACTCCACATGTTCAGAGTTAGTTTGGGTTCTTCTCCTGATCATAACTGGCAGGCCATGTGTCTTGGTTTTGCTGTGATTTGTCAGGCCTGTAGAAGCAAGTGTAAATCATGGGACTATGGATAGAGAGGCAAGAGAGAAGTCTTGTGTGCTGAAGTTAATTCATGTGGCTATCTAAAATGGCTCCTGTTAAGACTGGAGTTTAAAATCATCTACCTGCATCACTGTCAGGTTATTTGTACCAACTGTCAAAAGTCTGCTTTTGGATATCCCAAATCAAAATGCAGGAGGACAAACTTTTAAGAGTGTTTGTTTTACCTCCTTTATAAATACCTCATTTTCTTTAAAAACACACACACACCAGACAGTCCTAAGAAATTAACCACCTGTGGTTTGAAATTTAAAGGATTAGACAGCTGTTCCCTGACCTCCTTAATGACTGTCCTACTTTGGGGCCCAAAAAGGCTGAAGAAACATACAATGGTTTGAAAGCAGCAGCACAGGCTTATGTTAATGGTGAATCAATATATATTTCTGGTCCTCTGGCAAAATGTAACAAGGCTGTGCCCAGCCTTGCAGGAAGGAAAACAGGGAGCAAATGAAGTCTGGAGAGGAGCAAAGGGGAGCCATGAAGATGGGTAGGGGAAGGTGACAGGTATACTACAGTTCACAAAAAAGTGGCAGAAATAAGAAGAGCAGTTCAACACATTTCAGCAAACTTTTAATTCAAAATTGATAATATGAACATGTGAAATGAAACAACCCGGTCAGCTAAACCTTGCAGAAGTAGACAAAAACCCTTGAGAGACCACTTGAAGGCTTCTTCCAAAAATGCATCCAGGGGTGACTTCCCCCCGCTCTTCACTAGTCTCCCCATTTTTATGATTTTCATTTGGAGGGCCAGGCTTACAGAGCTATGCTTTCTTAGCATGCAAGGTGTAGCTGGTAAGGCAGGCTTATCTGCTTTCCCCCTTTCTCTGTTTTGTTTTTCATGCATGCTCAGTAAGGGATTCTGGAGGCAGCTTCCATTTACACCATACGTTGTAGGCAGGCACACACAGTTCTCTTAGAAAAGGCCAGAATGGACTCCTATTCTTTCCCAGCTCAAGCTTTATTGCATTGTTTGCTGCAGATGTGCTGCAGAATCAATTTCAGTGTTTTTACAACCCTCCTCCATCCTGCCAATGCAGATGCTGCTCAACAATTTCCAGGTAGACCGAAGATGAGAAGGGAAAAGGGGCTGGGTAGGCATGAAAACACTTCATGAAAAGGAGTTCCACTATCAAAGGTTTTGTTAACTGAGGAATGCCCATAGCATGGAGGCTTGTGAGTATGAAAATAGGGCAAGGGGAAGGTTGTTTTGAAATAGGTAGCAGGGAAAAGAGAAGCATTCTTTGATAGTTTGGCCTGATACTGACGTATGTATGTATATCTGGAGTCTTCTCTGTAAAACTGTTTAGGTTTTTTTGGGGTGTGTGTGTAGTTCACTGAATTCCTTGCATTTCAACTTTCCTTATCTTAACATAGGTTTTAGATGATGGTTATGGAAGGACATGCCTTTTTGACTAAATACCTTTTCATTCATTAAAAAATCTTGCCATTCTTCAGTAGTACATCCTATGCTTGGAAAACATCATTGCTATCCATCAAATCATGCCCCAGTCCTTGCCTTTAAATCTCTCCTTGATACTGACTGCTTCCTCAAGGACGCTGCAGAATCTGAGGTTTTCTATGAGTCATCAAGGTCTAACATCAGAGTGCCAGAGTTCCACCCAAAGACATTTTTAAAAAAGAGTTTATTTGAGCATGTGAAGAGCATTTTTCATTCTCTTGTTACCCACACAATTGCACATAGATAGGATTTGATGAAATAATCTTGCGTAAGGGACATGATGCCTTCCATCATGAGCCATTATTACGGTATGTGTAAGGGAGTGTGTGTGTGTGTGCGTGAGAGAGAGAAACATAATCCTATTACATAAACAAATAATCATATAAAATTAAATTGTATCCTAATATATCTAGTAACTAGAACAATTGTATTTTTAATAAATTAACTACAGACACCACTTTTTTCTGCACTGTCTTCTTCCACCAGTTACTCTGTGAATGATGTCATTCCATGTCACCTGCCTTTTCTGCTCTGTCCATCACTGCTGAACACCAATTCTTAAAGTACCTCAAGGCCAAAGAAATGTGACTGCAGCAGGTCCATATGTCAAACAACAGAACTGAGTCAACCATGCATTCATTTTAACAATAGAAAAAGTACACAAATGAAGATTGCCCAGTCCTCACCTAACCTACACCTAACTTCCCTGCAGTTCTACTCCCTGCCTGCCTGACAGAAAACTCATCCTTTCTTCATAACTGGGTTGGTTTCAGTGTTTAAAGATTTGAAACTGCCACCATCATATCTAATTTTGATCTCTCACACAAGTGGCTTTTGATAGCAATTTGAAATGCTGACCTTTACCTATGGAGTCCCAAATGGCTTTGCATCTAGGTCTCTGAAGGGCTGCTTTCCAGTACAGGAGCCTGAGACCTTCCTAAACACACACACACACACACACACACACGTGCAACCATCTTGAAGTTACATGAATGGAGACCAAGGATAGGTTCCTTTTGATTGTGGCCTTATCTCTGTAAAATCTGCTTGGCAAAGAGTCATATAATTTAAGTGCCAAGGGCTTTTTTATTTGCCCAGGAATGTCAGCATGTAATGCAACAGCTCTCAAGTCTGTTGTTAAGTTATTGGTTCATGCTATTGTTTCTCATTCTGCTGTATCTTATGGGGTTGTTTCAATTTCTCTTTCTAATTGTCATCTTTTTAAAAGAATGTCTGCACCCCAAGGGTTTTCACTGCACGCTAATATATATTTCTTTGAAGTTAACAGACATGTGGAATAGAAGGAATGGCACATGTTGCAAACCCCCAGATCTACAGCATAATATGGGTCTACACAACCTGTGATATTAAGCTAGATGTAGCCCACCTGCTTTTAATCTGTGACTGGCACTGCAAAAGCAGGGAGTTGTAATAGTAGCTTTAAGTTAACTGGTATTTGCTGCATTTCCCCCTATATGTTGTTTTATATTGTGTTTATATACACACCACCCCCACACCCCATATATATCACCCCTGGCAGACCACAGGTGAGCTGCATTCCTTTCCTCTTGGTGTGTCACAACCAATGAAAGCCTACTTTAGCATCATTTAAGGTTGAGACTTATATGAGGTAGTGGTGAGATAGTTAAGAGTGTTGGACTGGCATGCCAGAAAACCTTGTTCTAGACCAGTGGTTCTTGATCTGTGGTCTGGGGGACTCTCAGGGGTCTGTGATGTCCTCACAGGGGCTACGTGAAGGCTTGAAGGCTGCTCGGCCCACCTCCTCCCTGCAGTGGTGGAGCAGTCACATGACAGCAGCCAAGGCGCTGGCTGGCTTGGTCTGCACATTGCCATTCAATCAGCTCCAGCCACAAACTTGCAGGAAAGAACAGGAGAAAAGTCTTCCCTCCCCTTCCAGTGCCTCTGAACGAAGGTTTAATGGATGGTGTAAATGTATTATCCTTATCAGTTGTTGTTGTTATTATTGTTTTTAATATTCAGTTATGTGTTGGGGGACTACAGCAACAAAACATATTTAAAGTGGGGTCCCTGGTAAAGAAAAGGTTAAGAGCCACTTTTCTAGACTTCATGGAGCCATGAAACTCATTGGGTGGCCTTGGACCAGCTGCTCACTCTCAGCCTCAGCTAGCTCACTGGGTTTTTGCAAGGACAAAAGTGGGGACGAGGAGAGGCACATACACCACATTGATCTCAGGAGATGAAAGGTCAGATACAATATAAGAAGGTGGCAGCAGGAAGAATGCAGTTCCTTCTGCAATTCCCCAATTTTGAATGAAACTATCAAATGCAGGGGAATTTTCTCAGTGAATAATTGGATCATCACCTGTGGATCTTAAATACAATTCAGCTAAGGTGGCTGGGTAGAAAGGGAGACATAGAATCATAGAATTGTAGAGTTGGAAGAGACCACGAGGGCCATCCAGTCCAATCCCCTGCCACGCAGGAAATCACCATCAAAGCATTACTGACAGTTGGCCATCCAGCCTCTGTTTAAAGACCTCTAAGGAAGGAGACCCCACCACGCTCCGAGGGAGTGTGTTCCACTGCCGAACAGCTCTTACTGTCAAAAAGTTCCTCCTAATGTTGAGGTGGAATCTCTGTTCCTGGAGCTTGCATCCATTGCTCCGTGTTCCAGTCTCTGGAGCAGCAGAAAACAAGCCTGCTCCATCCTCAATGTGACACCCCTTCAAATACTTAAACAGGGCTATCCTATCACCTCTTAACCGTCTTTTTTTCCAGGCTAAACATACCCAGCTCCCTAAGTCCTCCTCATAAGGCATGGTTTCCAGACCTTTCACCATTTTAGTTGTATAGTCCCACCAATGCTGCTGCCACTGCAACAACTGATCTGTTGTCTTTCCCCTGCTGTCTCTGCCTCCCCTTCCAATGTCGGTCTCTTGTTTTCATATTGATGCCACATCTGGGAAGGAGGCCTGTGTGAAGCTCTTTGATGGCTTGGGCCAGACCATGTAACCTGCCTTTAGGCCCAGTTTTGAGGAAAGGTAGAGTACAAATTAATTAACAAGAAAATATAGCAGAGGTGCTAGGGGATGATCTAGGAACCTGTCTCAGAGGATCTGCCCTTTGAGTGCTTGAGCCCCAAAAACCTTTCAACAGAGGCTGTGGCAGCTGCAGACACAGGATCTGTAGCTCTCTGCTATATGTGCTGCTTTACATGTTGTGGCCCTTTAACAGCTGTGAAGAAGATAGAATTTCCTCTGGTGTAGCTTGGCATGCAAGTGACAACTTGCTGGATTTTCCTCTTCTACCTGATTTTTAAAGGGGCATTCTGTCTCCCTTTTTACCAGTTGCAGCAGGTGAAAATTAGCACAGGCACAAAAAAACTTGCTATCCAACAAGTGGGATGCAGCATATGTGTCATATATTGTGCCCTGCCAGATGCTAACCAACTCCCTGTTTTTGTAGTCTTAGGCTAGCAGGAAAACTATTAAAATTTATGGAGTCCCTTGTAACCCTACTCTGTAAGGCTGATGTTCAGTTTGATAGGTCACCAGCTGTGCAAGCCTGTGAAGAAATGATAGCTAACACCTGGAGCATATAGACCACATTAGGCAAATTGTAACCCTTCATATGCATCTGGCTTGCAACTCCTAGCATTCTTCACCATTAGCTATTCTGGACTGCGGCTGGGGAAGCTGCACTCCGATAACATCTGGAGAATTGCACTTCACCCAACCCAATATAGGCCAAAAGGTGTTCTCAAGCAGCCACATTACATTGTTGCATTTTGGAATAAAAATTCTGGAAACTGCTGTGTTACCTTGTGATTATGGATTAACTATTAAGGATATAAGGTAAAGTACATTATAATATCATGGGACTGCCAAAATCCTGTGCCCAAAGAAATGAGTGGGCATACGGCCATGGATATAAATGGGAAGCACTATCAATGAAAATGATGATACAGCTTGTGGAACATTGGGTCCTGAGTCACTGTGTTCTCATTTGCAGATTAATGGTACTGTTAAAACACACACACACAGAGGAAACGCTTGAATACGTGACAGCAATGTTTAGTATTTGGGTATGAATAAAGAACTAGCAGCATGGTAGGAAAATAGTTGTGAAGTATTAGAAGAGAATTCCTCCCCTGATTATACTGTAATCTTAAAATGAAAGAAGCACAAGAAAGAGGAAGATGCCTTTAAATGTCTCCCCCTCAATCTCACTTTCCAACCTTTCAATGAAGAGTAAAAACCGAACTACCTTTTACACATCTGACAAGTTTAATAATTTCCTAATAACAAAATGAGAAGCAGATAATGAGAAGCTGCAGATTTAACGGAACCCTGTTGTCACTGACCATTTTTTCCATCCAATCTCTCCCTGAATTGTTTTTTCACCTGTGCAAAACTGTATCTCAATATTTGTGTCTTTTCCCCTGCAAAAGGAAAGGCAGCTCAGGAGCCAATTTAAGATTGCAAACAGAAAAACACCTGGAACTAGGGAAAGGATTAAGCTGTCCCTGTCACCCACTGCTTTTCTCTTTAAAAAGAAAGCCAGGAAACGGTTGCATGCATTTGCTGTGTGATGTCAAGTGTAGCCCTAAAGTTTGTACTCATTAATTTCAAACACAGCTCTCTGGGAAACACAGAAGAACTCTGTCATATCTACAAGACTTCCAGAAGATATTAAATCAAGAAAGGACATGACAAGAGAATGCATCCTAGGGCAACACTTTAATGTTTTCCTCATATGCATATCCTGCTGTTTTTCCACAGAGCTCAGAACAATGGAAATGCCCCCCACTTATTATATCTTCACAACAGTGCCATCTGATAGAGAAAACTGGGTGAGAGCAGCAAGCCCAAGATCAGTTACTAAATTTTGAAGCCTGGAAAGATCCAACATTATTTTTGCTACACCTGATGTTCACTCAAACTGTTTTTTCCTGGTGTCCAATTGAAACGTGCTGGAGGGCTTGGTGGACCCCTTAATAAATGGTGTTCTATTTTGGAAAGAAGGTTCTAGAAATCAAAGCACCTACAGAACTCATATTTCGGAACATAGACAACTATGGAAAGATACTCTTTCTTTGGACATCCTAGATCAAGACACTTGAAATGAGAAAATTGAAACATATGGAGAATCACACTCAGTTTTATATTCACTTCATAAGTCCCATAAGTGTTGTGTTGTATAATGTTTGTTTGTTTAACTTGAATCTTTAATAAAAATTAAAAGAAAAAGAACTCACATTTCAATAACTTTTTTTTCTTTCAGTGGCATATTCTGACAATCCACACAACCTAGGCCAAGCCATTGAGATGTTTACCATTGTGAACTGGTAAAGATTTAGGAAGGAAATAGTATACAGCACCCACAGGCACCATGTTATGGGGATAAAGGGGCCCTAAGCCAGAGCTTTATTGGCCTGTTTGATAATCCTTCTCTCATCAAAGAGGAGGAGGAGAAAAATAAAATATATGGCTAAGTACAGCTATTCTTGATTATTCCCCAATTTTTCCACAAACTGAAAAGAGACCACCAGTGGTCCATATACCATAATGCAGAGTTTCAGGGCTTCTGCATTGGACCAGTGTTCAGTTTATTACTGAAGTATACTCCTTCAGCAACAGAAGACAAAGAATTTCTCATCCCAGTGTCAGTGACTAGGGTGCATAGAATAACCTTGTCCAACAACAGTAAGGGACAAAGTAAGGGCATAGACTAGGCTTGGCTTGGTGCTAGTAGGAGGCAACAGAAACCCAGGCCAATCCATTTCAGCTTAGCAGGAAAAAATAAATGGGTTCAATTTAGCAGTAATAACCTTCTAGATACCTTTGATTTAGTAATAGGTGCAGTGAAAGGTACAAAGAGTAACTTGCAAATCCTGACAGAGCAGAGATGTTGAACTAGTGGCCCTCCAGACACTGTTGAAGTGCAACCCCCCTATCATCTCTGACCACTGACCATGCTGGTTGGAGGTGACAAGTTCATCAGTATTGGGTAGTCACAGATTCCCCCATCCCTACAATAGAAAGCAATGACTCCAATATCAGTGGAGCGGTAAATAGGCTCCAGGTTTTAGCCGAAGGCGCTATTTGGAGAGAGGGGTAAGCACCACGGATAGCTTCTTCAGATAGTTCAGAGTGAAGCTCAGAGCAGATTCATCATCACCCTGATACTGGTGGCACCAGTCTCCACTGCAGAAAACAGAGATTGTTGAAAATGAAAATGTAAAAGAGCCATCCTGCATGTGCTAGATGGAAGGGGGGACAACAATGGGCTGCCAATAATGTTACAATTAAGCACTTTGTGACATCACTCTCTCATACTTGCAAAAATAAGAACTAAAACAGTAAGGTGGGGCTAGAAGGCAAGAGTAAAAGAGTTTATCCAGGAGGAATGTCTAAAACATGCAGCAAAATTGTCTTTGACACATGCACACCACAAGACTAAGGTGTAAGGGCCAGAAATGCATGGTGCACTTGCAGGAGAAGGGAATACTGGCAGCAGAGAGCTGTGTGCAGACACAAGGTTAGTATTGGGGCCAAAGGACAGCAAGAGGTAAAGGCCTGTCCTACCCCTAGGCACAGTGAGGCAGCCACCTCAAGAAACAGATTTTAGATGACATAAATGCACAGCAATTTCTTAGTTATTTGATTTTTTTCAGGGATAGGGAGAACTAATGGCTTGTGGAATTTTCTGCCACATGTTCCAGAATAACATGCCTGGTCTTGAGTACTGTGCATCTTGGCTTGAGATGAGTGAGAGGGACACTGCTGGCTTACGTGTGTGTGTGTGTGTGTGTGTGTGTGTAAGGAAACTGCCATGGAAGTGTGTTTATATCCTCTGACTTAAACACTCCCTCTGGCTAGATTCCTTTAAGTTGTGAGTGTATCCACCAATCTTGCATGTGCTTTCTCTCTATGAAAACCTCCACAACAACTTTGGGACCAAAGAGGAGAGGGAGCAGAGTTTCTCTCCACATTAGCCTTATGCCAATGTACCAACAGTGTTAAGTATCTTGAGTTCATCTGGCCATGAACAAAGCTTGCCATGGTGTTCATAATATGACCTCAAGATAACCTTCTGTGATGGCTTTGAGCAGAAGAATGAGAGGTGTGAACAAATTCCCACACATCCTTCTGCCTCTGAAGCCACTGGGGTGCCAGGCTGCCAACACCGTAACTAGCCCCACCTCTGCTGGAATCAGTTAGCACCTCCAAACAAGACTCCAGAGACAGTGACTACTGCAGCCTCTATGCTTGAGCCATGCTGTTATCATAGCTGATTGCATGGAGCTGAATGCTGGCAGCAGGGTTCAGTTGTGTGAGGTAAAGAATGAAGATAGTAAACCTCCTTCATTCCATGTACAGAAGCTGATTGGACTCCTAGATGAATCTTGGGATGGGATGATGTCCTGCTCTACACTTAGGGCAACAGGGGAGTTTAGGAGACCCTGGACATGCTGTGTGGCACACAGCTGTACCCTCCCAACACAGAATGGCTGGCGGAGTAGGATCAAAAGGAACTATGAGGAGGATAATGTTGCTGCCCCTCAGTGTCTCTTGCTTGCGATGGCCATTGCCTTACTTTGCCTAGTGCCAGGGATGGCCCAGCCTGGCAGAGATCTGGCACAGTTCCTCTGCTTGAGTTGGATGCTTCTTGGCTCAAGCTTAAGATCTGCAGTGGCTGTTCCCAGAGCAGTTTCACACAACTGGGAAGTAGGGGTGGAGAATATAGAAAAAGAGGTGTAAAAAGACAAAAAAAAACTTTCTCTTTGCTTTGACTTTCTTTCCCTCCTGCAAAATCATGTGAGGGTTCCCAGTTGTACTAAACCTCTAGACTTGGAGCAGCTAAAATGCCCAGTAGTTAGTTCCGTTAGAGAAAACAGCCAGATCAGCCTAGAGAAGAAAGAAAAAGAGGAGGGGCTCCTATTTCAATAGAAAGGGCATCCACTATTCTGGAATTGCAAAATTGTTGGCCCCAAGTAAGCCACTGAGCCACTTTGTACATTTCTCCTGCACTTAGATGTACTTTTACCACCATATTTTTTTTAAAAAAATGAATACATCTACTTTTTGCAGAATAGAGTATTCAACCCTTGCTTTTAAAAGAAACAATATCTTCAGAAATTAGATTCAGACGTATGTCTGCTGATTGTCCTAGAGAAGAGGGCATCGGAAAGGCTATAAGCTCATTATTTTCCCAGCCATTATGTCTGTGTCCTCTGTCTAGATAGCAGATTGAGTGACAGGAACAAGTCTCTGCCACTCATCCATTCTCCAGTTTATTTTAAGCACAGAGGAACATTGGAAGTTTGCCTTACACTCTAGCCCAGGACTGCTGACATGGACTGGCAGTGGTTTCTGCTAGGAGTTCCTCCATCCCTACTGGGAAATGCTGAGAACTGAACCTATGACTTTCTGTGCCAAGGAGCTGCACCCCTTCCCTCTTGTCCCTTGTCCCAAAGCAAAGAAGGCAGGCAGGCAGGCTGGCTGGCAGGATTACTTTGTGAAAGAGTTTTTTCCATGCCTGGCAGATACAGAGTTACACAATGCAGTGGGGATGGATGTATTCTCAAGGTGCTCACTTTTGTAAGCTCAAGTAAACAGTAAATGTGAGTTAATTTTCAGAACAGCTTCTACTCTAGAAAATGGAATCACAAGGCTCAGCAGTTACGTTCAGCCTCTGCTGCAATCCTAGACATGTTTACTATGGAAGTAGGTTTGTTGACCTCAATAGTGATACCTTCTGAGCAGACTTGTCTAGGATGGCATTATTAGTCCCCAGCTGATCCCTTCACTTTTGCCCATCCTCCATGTAAATGAATGGCTGCTTTTCATCTACATGTGGGAAAATAAAGCTCCTCCATTTTCAAACACCACTGAAGTGGGGACAAGATGGACTCGCCTTTCCACGACAGTGGGTGTCCTATCTTTCCCAGCTAGAGTCCTCATGGAAAACAAAAATCCTCTTGGCTAGTCTCCAAACAGAGTAAACCCATTGATTCAATTGCTGCATGGTGAGTCAACAGATGGGTAAATCCAATGGACTCAATAACTCTACTCTAGTCAGGACTTATAATAGGATTTAGATGTGTGTGTGTGTGTGTGTGTGTGCGTTTTACGTGTGGAAAACACAAAGCCACAATACAACTCGCCCACCCCCCCAATGCCATGCCCACCCCCAACACTGCAATATGTAGAAAGTTTATTGGTCTAACATCTACACATACAGCTGCTGTACAGTGGGAAATTAACCAGTTTAAAATAACAATCCAGGGAAAATTGTACTTCTGCCTCTTGCCTGTGGTTATTACCAGTACCCAGATGGAGTGTGGCAGTCCTTACAACTTTCCCCACCATCTTTGGGCCAACTGCCATCCTGGAAACATTGATTTATATTGCGTCTCTTTCCCATCCCCTGGGGCCTAGTTTTTAATGGGCAATCTTAAAGGACAGGGTAGATGGGGTTGTATAATCTTTTCCAAAATACATGCCCATTACAGTGTGCATCATATAGTCAGACACGCTACTTGTATCTGATCTACCTTAATCCAGAAGTGAATGAAGCAGTTTTCTGATCCTGAGCACGGATCAAAACTGATTTTTATCAACTAGACAAATTAACACAGACAGACAGACAAACAATCAGAGAGAGAGAGAGAGAGAGAGAGAGAGAGACTTCAGGATCTGGCATGTCATTTTTATTAATCTTTCTTCAACACCAAAGGGTTGAAATTGATAAATTGACATGGAATGTTGATTTGTTAAAACAAGCTAGACACCATTTATCACTGGATTTTTTTTCTTTTGATATCAATGCAACTTTGTTAGTAATTTCTCATGTTGTTGTCTAAAAAGAAAGGAAAGAGATATAACTGATTTATGAAAGCAATAAACATTTGCAAAGGCATTATGTAAGAGCAACTCAAATTATGTTCTGCAATATCTGTTCACTTTTATTTTCCTTCCCAGTGTAATATGTGAATATACCAAAATAAACCACATTCTGCTGAAAACCACTAGGCTAAACGACCAATCAAACCAGCATGCTGGAAAATTGATTCTGAGACCTCTGTTGAGGTTCTATCTTAGGGCCAGATTAAGACATGCTGAGGCCTTACATTATGAATTTATGAAGCTCCACAACATTACCACAAACCTGTACTCATTTAACATTGGGAGAGTTAGTACTGAGACTCTTCATAACCCGAAACTCTGAACTGCAATTTGTTTAGGTGGAAATCTAACACAGTTCTGCCTCCACCCTGGATGGACTTGTCTGAGAAAATCACTATATTTTTAATCTCAACATCCTAACTACTCAATGGAAATAATAATGCCCTATCTCAGGTGAACTGTGAAGGTGAACACAATAAAGATCATATACCTATTTTCAGATTCAAAGTGTCATTTCTTATCACTTCTTTCACTTTTGTTAGCTGTTGCTCTTGCTTTGAGTCCCAGCCACCCTTCTTATCTCCCTCATCATCCTAATTTCGTTTTTCATTGTCATTCCTTTGCCTCACTAGGTCTTCTAAATTGCAATTCAGCAGTCAAGAAGTCAGTCATTCTACATTACAGTACCTCTTTCTCTTACACTTTTTTTCCTCTTGCTGTCAAAGAAACATGGATATTTCCAGAACTTCTACCATAAATGTTATTTCTTATGACTCATTAAGCTTCTCCTACTTCCCCCATCTGCAGTTCTGGGCTTGGACTTCTCATTTCCCTTCCAGTTTTCAATTATTTCTTTTTCCCTTCAGTACCTTCTCTTACACTGAAGTCCCTGCTGTTCATTTCTTTGTTTTTCAAAATGTATTGGTTGCAGTTTTGATTTATTTTCCTTCTGTTTCTTGTTCATCCTTTCTTTCCAGCTTTGAGTCTTGGGTCATCTTTTCCTTCCTCTTCCTAATTTTGTTTTTGATTATACTGGTTCAAATTCTGACTTTTTATATACAGCATTTTCTCTCTTGTGTTCTTCTACTTTAAACCTCTCATCTCACACTCTATTGATTACTCTGCTGGTCACATCTTAGACCTGTTATCTCTTTGTACTGCTTTGTTTCTAATCTTGATTCTGTTCCTCTTCCTGTTTCAGATCATTATCTTGATTTCTTTAAGCTACTCCATTTCTTATTTTCTCTCTTGCTGAGTTCTCAGACTTTATTGAGATCTTTGTTTCTTTCACAGCCTTAATCAGTTCTTTGTTTCCCTTCTTTTCATTTTCTTCATCCCATCATCTTCAGCTGTGGATGATCTTCATGTTCAATTTTCATTCCTGCATCAGAGCTGCTGAATATTTCTAGTGCAAATTCACCCATGACTGATTTTATTCATTACAAATCCATGCTTTCTTCTTTTTCAACAGATTTCATTCCCTCTAAACAATCTTAGGGGTTGTCCAAATGATGAAAAACTCTTCACAGAATGTGAGGAGAATCCCACCTGTCCTAATGGCATTCCATATGATTTTGCCGTATTGTGAAAGAGGGGGCAAAAAAGGCCAAAAACATCACCAGAAAAGCCTTCACGGCTTTTCCCGTTTCTTTTTAAAAACAATCAGGGGGTGCACATTCCTGTTCATTAGGACAAGTGAGTCAATTTGATTTGCTTGCCCATATAAGAGGACGCACAAATCTGATTGTCCAAACAAGCACAGGGGGCGGAGGTTGCTAGCAAGGCAAGTGCCCGCAGCCACCATTCCCCACCCCCTGAGCAATGGGGGAAAGGGAAGGGAGGAGGGCAGCTGTCATTCCCACCCACCCGTACAGTGGCCACCATCGCTGCCACTGCCACCACAGGGGGGGGGGCAGAGAAGGGAGGACAGCTCTCTCTTCATCTTCTTCCTTCCCCAGTTCCATGCTGCCCTCATCCCACTGTTGCCACCCTCCCCCCGTGGGGCCAAGGAAGGGGAAAGAGGGTGAGAGAGCACTCTTCTCCCTTCCTCGGTTTTCCTGCTGTCGCTGCCGCCCACCATGGGGCCAAGGAAGGGTGAAGAAGGCAAGAGAGCCCTTTTCTCCCTTCCTCAGCTGTCATCTGGGATGCAGCTTATGGGGGCTGCAGGGGTCAAAATCACAATTAAGACAAGTCACAGCTGCTGCAACTTGCTATTACTGCAGGGCACTTCATTTCCCGCCCTCCTCATATAGCTGGGGCCTTACTTTCTGCTTGCTGAACCATCTTCTTGCTGCTACTTCATGATTACAACTTCTTTTCTACTTTTGTTATTCAAATTTCTTCTCTTCTAATTTCTTAATTTGTCCTGCATATTTTGTCTTTGAACTTCAGTTATTCATTGCTGTCCTTTTCGCTCCAAGGTTCACTCAGCCTTCCATCCTTTCGTAGGTTGGTAAAATGAGTACCCAGCTTGTGGGGGCAATTAGCTAACACACATTGGAAGCTGCTTAATGCAGTGTAGATGTGTAAATAGCTATTGCTTAAAAATAATTTGTAAGCCGCTCTGATAGCCTTGTGGCTGAAGAGCGGGGTATAAATAAATAAATAAATAAATTTTCTTCCAGATACAATATTCCTCAAATTTCAAAATTCAAATTTCTTCTCTTCTAATTTCTTAATTTGTCCTGCATATTTTGTCTTTGAACTTCAGTTATTCATTGCTCTTCTTTTCTTCCAGATACAATATTCCTCAGTTGCCTGGTTATGCCTTCTTCCCCTTTTCTTCCTTTTCTCTAGATCTTCTTCGTGGTCTCTGTGAATCACATAGCTGGGTTTATTCCTGCGCCTGCGCAGTGCATTCGGAACCTTCTGGAATCGCTAGGCAGAATGTGCATTGATACATTTTTGGCGGTAGCTCCACCCATCCTAACGGTCCCTTATAAAGGGCTTCCCGCCTAAATCCCCTCAGTTCCTTTTTTCCCCACAGCGCTAGCAGCTCTAAAGGAACCTTCGCGCTCTTTGACGACTTTCGCTTTCGGTTTTTGACTTGGATTGGCTTTGGATAACGATTTCTCTCTGATTTATTGGCTATTGACGACTTCTGGTTTGACTCGGTACTTCTGACTACGATTTTGGCTTTCCCTCCGGACTTGGTAACGGCTTCTGACTCACGGTTTGACTCTGCGCTCCCTTGACTATGGCTTTAGGATCCCCATTATGGCTGCGAAAACGGGCTTTAAATGCTATGTGGTATGTCAGGCCAAGCTGCCCAGTTCTGACGGACATTCCAGATGCCTCATCTGTCTGGGCGAGACGCATAATGTTGATGCGTGCGTCCACTGTAAGGCCTTCACGCCTCAGGCGAGGAAGCATCGCTCCTCCAGGCTGAAATCCTTTTTATATGAAAAGGCCCTCATCCCATCAACTTCTTCAACTCCGGCTGTGGGAGCAGGGGTTTCTCTGCAGGGAAGGTCCCCTACTGCGAAGTCCCCCCAGTCACCGCACGCTAAACGATGTCGCTCCCGAAGGTCCTCCAGGAGACGTTCAGTAGCATCAGATCCGAAGGCAGTGCTACACTCCCACAAGCATGCGAAGTCAACCCCAGCTGGGGATCAGCCTTCATCGGATTCAGGAGCTATTGAGCCCAAGGATCATCATCGGGACCCACAGGGCTCTCGGGATGGAGGTCAAACCCGAGAATCATCCGAGCCCTCTAAGGTTAAGGCCCCGAAGAAAAAGAAGGCGAAGCGGGTGCATGCAGTAGAGAAACGAAGGGAAGTCTCCTGAATTCGAGACCCCTTGCCTCCTTCGGTTCCAGCTCCATCTACGTCGGGAGCCCAGCCCTCTCCTCGGGATCAAGGTGTGGATACCAGGCACACCTGCCCTAGAACTCTGACTCCCACACCGTCACTGGAGATTGTGGAAATGGAGGTGGGCTCGGCTGAGGAGATGGAAAGCACCCCACAGGCTCGTGTGATCTCTCCGGCCCTTCTGGTCTCGAGATCAGAATTGCTCCGGGACTCCGCCACTGCGCTGCGAGGAGGTCAAGATGAACCCCTCCTTCAAGATGAACCCCAGCCTTCGACTTCCAGGGTCCGAGAGGATGAGGAGGCATATGGTGCCTACGAGCTGGGCAAATCAGCTTTTACTACACCGCTGACTCTGCCTTTGACTTCTGCCGCAGAGGAACAGATTTTTCATCTCACCTCTGAGGCTGCTACCCTACACTCCATGGCTTTATCCCCTCCCCGCTTATCCTTTCATGGCCGGGATAAAGGGGCCTCCCTTGCTCGGGAGCCAGTGAAGCCGAATCTTAAGGACACGAGTTGTCAAGTGTCCCCATTCCGACTTCTGCCTCCACCGCTGCCAACTCCTCCACGGCACACAACATCTCTCCATGGTCGAGGTCGATCTCCATCTCCGACGTCCGAATCCTCCGCTTCATCTGAGTCGTCTGAGGAGTATCAACCTTATATACCGTCGCCCCAGCCTGATCTTCTGGATGAGGACTCTTCCTCTCCCACTGACGATGTGCGCTCCTTTGCGGAACAGGTGGTGCGGATGTCCCACGCCCTGGATTTAAAAATCACGGAGAAGGAGACAGAGCCTGTTGACCTGATTTATCAGAGGATCAAGTCAAAGGCTCCCCTGACTGCCAACATCCCAGTACTGCCTTCCCTCTTAAAGCTGATGCAAAATTCATGGGAGAACCCCTCGTCCATCCCTTCCACCTCTAAGAGGATTGACAGGCTGTACAAGGTTTCTGGGGACGGTGTCGACTGGTTAAGAGAACACCCGAGGTCCAACTCAGTCGTTGTGGAGGCGGCACAACCACGAAGGCAGCGTCGTGCGCAGTCCACCCCTACTGATACAGAGGGCAGGAAGATGGACATAATTGGAAAGAAGATCTATTCCGCTGCTGGACTTAGCTTCCGTACTGCAAATTACTCTGCATGTATGGGGGCTTACCAGCAGGTTCTTTGGGAATGAATGCTGCCCCTTATCCAGGACCTGCCGGAGGAACGAAAGAGGCTAGCGGAGGCTATTCAAGCTGAAGCCCAATTACTTGTGGGCCAACAGATGAACTCCGCAAGGCACGTCGCTGACTGTGCATCCAAGACAGTGGCGGGCTCCATTGCCTTACGGTGCCACGCCTGGCTCCGCTCTTTGGGCCTCTTGACTCAAGCTGCTGCGACCACTGAAGACATGCCTTTCGACACCTCAGGCCTCTTTAATGCGTCTACAGATGAGAAGCTTGAGTTCACGCAGAAGATGAGGACCACCGCGAGAAAATACGGTATGCCATCGACCTCATCTTCTGCTTACCGCCCCAGGCACCATTCCAGATGGAACACATACTCCTTTGGCCAACCTTACAGGAGAGGGGGTATGCCCCAATCATCTAGACGCTCCCGCTTCCAGCAGCAACCACTTTCCTCCACATCCTCGGTGAGGAGTCAGGGCTCTGCCTCCCGGCACCGTCTGCCCTCAAAACACAGGTCCAAAGATCAAGGCAGAAAGAGATTTTAATTGTGGTTCCTTATTTTGATGTTTACATTTTCTTTTAGAATCCCCTGTTCGGAGACCGCCTGTCGTCGTTCCAGGAAGCCTGGTCCTCCATAACATCGGACCGTTGGGTGCTCCAAATTGTGCGTCAGGGCTACTGGATCTAATTCGACGAACTGCCTCCGACAGGACTCATCCGCTCCCTGCCCCCCTCCCCGCCCTTGATCGAGGAGGTGCAGACCTTACTTCAGAAGGGAGCCGTCGAACCTGTGCCTGCCGACCTCCGTCGCCATTGTTTCTTCTCCGGGTATTTCCTGGTACCGAAGAGGGATGGAGGCCTACGTCCCATTCTCGACCTCAGGGGATTGAACTGGTACATCATTCCGAAGAAATTCAGGATGACCACTCTTGCTCTCATCCTTCCCCTCCTTTAACACGGAGACTGGTTTGCCTCCATAGACCTCAAGGACGCTTACTTTCATGTTGGGATACATCCTGCTCACAGGAGGTTCCTGGTGTTCCAGATTGAGGACGAGACTTACAAGTTCCGTGTCCTTCCCTTCAGACTCTCCACGGCACCGAGGGTCTTCACAAAATGCATGGCGCCAGTGGCGGCTTTCCTCAGACAACATGGGATCATCATCTTCCCATACATCGACGACTGGCTTCTCGTAGCGGACTCGAAGGCTGGGCTCGAGAGGAACGTCAGCTTCACCCTAGATGTGCTGCATTCCCTGGGACTTGTTGTCAACATGGACAAATCCCAACTGACCCCATCGCAGACTATCCAGTTTATCAGGGCCCGCCTGGATTCGATTTCGGCAGCAGCCTACCTTGCCGAAGACCAATTCGACACCCTACGGTCTCTGATTCTGGGATGCCGTTGATCCTGTCGGATCTGAGCACGGGATGTACAAGTCCTTCTGGGCCACATGGCAGCAACTACATCCGTCACACCGTTAGCCAGACTTCGATTCCGTCCACTTCAGCATTGGTTTCTCAGCGTCTTCGACCACCTCAAAGACCCACCGGAAATGTTCCTGACAATGCCCCGCTCTGTCCAACGCTCTCTGGACTGGTGGCTGGACCCGACCAACGTCCTATCGGGCATTCCATTTGAACCCCACCAACCGGATGTTTCCATCACAACGGACGCATCGTTGCAGGGGTGGGGAGCCCATCTTGGATCCACAAGATACAAAGTGCCTGGTCCAAGGAAGAGGATGTTGCATATCAATGTGCTGGAGCTTCTAGCAGTTCAGAAAACTCTTCGTTCTTTCGAGGTCCTGGTTCGAAACAAGACTGTCCTCCTCCTGATGGACAACACATCGGTAATGTATTACCTAAACAAACAAGGTGGTACCAGGTCCCCCCAACTGCTCCAGCTGACACTGCAGATATGGGATTGGTGCGTACAACGGAATATCTCTCTCCACTCCATCCACCTTCCTGGGGAGGAGAATATTCTTGCAGACGGACTGAGCCGTTCCAATTCCAACGTTCACGAGTGGATGCTCCACCGTCGCGTGCTGGCAGACATCTTCCATCGCTGGGGGACACCCTTGATAGATGTCTTCGCGACCGCCCAGAACAGACAGTGCGTCCAGTTCTGCTCCAGGGACAGGCACAAGGACTTGAGGGGACACGCGTTCCTGTTCAAATTGACCGGACCGTTCCTGTACCTCTTCCCCCCGATCCCGCTGCTGACAAGGGTCGTCGCCAAGTTGCGTTGAGACCGAGCAAATGCGATCCTCATCACACCGTGGTGGCCTTGACAACCGTGGTTTGCCCCACTGCTGCTCCTGTCCGACAAATGTTTTCTCTATCTCCCGAGTCAACCGGACCTACTCACAATACAACAGGGCAAAGTCAGGCATCCAGACCTCGAGTCACTCCGTCTGACAGTGTGGAGGATTCGGCCATGAACCCTCGTTCTCCATACACTGCCTCTCTCTCTCCTTTACCCCGAGAGGTCCAAACTATTATTGACGCTGCTAGGAAACCTTCCACTCGTAAAGCCTACCTTTACAAGTGGAATCGCTTTGAGAAATTCCTAGCAGAGAAGGGTTTGAACATCGAATCCTGCTCGGTATCCACGGTCCTTCACTTTCTGCTTGACCTCTCCAAGGCGGGTCTCTCGGTGTCTTCCCTCTGGGGATATCTAGCCGCTATCTCCGTGGAATTCCAGGCTCGAAACCGACCATCTCCCTTCCAAGACCCGACAGTTAAAAGGTTCTTGAAAGGGTACATCAACCTCCATCCTCCAGTACACGATCCCATCCCGACTTGGAGCCTTGAGCTCATCCTCTCTCAGCTGGTGAGGCGACCCTTCGAACCAATGGCGTCGACTGATCTCCGTCTACTTACCTGGAAGACTGTTTTCTTAGTTGCTATTACTTCTGCCCGTCGAGCTGGAGAACTTTGTGCCCTTCGCTCAGACCATCCATATATTTGCTTCCACAAACACAAGGTGGTCTTGAGGCCGGACATTTCCTTTTTACCTAAGGTAGTTTCGAGCTTCCACCTCAACCAACCCATTGTCCTACCCGCCCTAATGCAGGACCCAAAGGACGAATTTGAGCGCACCCTTCACGCCATGGATGTACGGAGGGCGCTCGCATTCTATGTACAACGTACTGCTTCGTTCCGGCAGTCACCCCAATTCTTTGTTTCTCATGCCGACTCCAAGAAGGGTACACCAATCTCATCGCAGCGTCTCTCAAAGTGGGTGACCTCGACCATTGCTCTCTGCTACGAACTGGCCAAGAAGCCACTGCCCTCACGAATTCGTGGACATTCTACGAGAGCTGTCTCCACTTCAACTGCATTCCTCTCGGGGGTACCCTTGGAGGATGTTTGCCGCGCTGCAACCTGGTCCTCCCCATTGACATTCATTTCACATTATAGACTAGACTCTCGCTCGAGGGCCGAGGCTGCATTTGGGAGCAGTCCTTCTGTCCTCCATTCAATAACTGACTGTAATTATATTGACTTGCCTTTGATATTGTCCTCTTCTGTTTAAGGTATTACCTCTATGAAAGTTGACTAAGTTGATATTTGCGGAATGTGAAAAGGACAGGTTGCTTACCTGTAACCATAGATCTTCGAGTGGTCTTCTGTGAATTCACACAGTTGGGTTACTCCTGCGCCTGCGCAGAGCTTCGGAACCTTCTAGAAACGCTAGGCAGAACATGCTTTGATACATTTTTGGCGGTAACTCCGCCCACCCTAACGGTCCCTTAAAAGGGCTTCCCGCTCAAATTCCCCTCAGTTCCTTAAATGACGCCGCAACATGCAGCACCAGGAACATTAAGCATGTGTGTGTAATGCCACAGGACATAGAGGGGAGGATGGGCGGGTCTGTGTGAATTCACAGAAGACCACTCGAAGATCTATGGTTACAGGTAAGCAACCTGTCCATCTTCTTCATGGTCTCTGTGAATCACACAGTTGGGTGTAGACTGGCAAGCTTCACTCTTGGAGGCGGGTATGTCCCACACCATATAAACAAATATATCACCCAAGTAGACTTAACATTAAGAGCACCTTGCTAAATAAAATGATCAAAGCAAATTACAACAATAATGACTTGGCAACAGATCAACACTCACTCATTGAATGGAAGATAACAGTACAGCCTTCCCAAAGGCCGCCTCGTTCCTAGAACGAGAGTCAAGTCTATAATGAGAGATGAAGGTCAAAGGCGATGACCAAGTTGCAGCTCTGCAAACGTCCTCTAGAGGCACTCCAGAGAGAAAGGCTGTCGAGGTGGAGACAGCTCTCGTAGAGTGTCCTCGAATCCGTGAAGGCAAGGGTTTCCTTGCAAGTTCATAGCAGAGCGCGATGGTCGAAGTCACCCATTTCAACAGTCTTTGTGGTGAGATGGGCTCGCCGAGCTTAGAGTCAGCATAAGACACAAATAACTTGGATGACTTTCTATGAGACACAGTTCGTTGGATATAGAAGGCCAGAGCCCGTCTGACATCCATGAGATGAAGGGTGCGCTCGAATTCATCCTTCGGGTCCTGCATCAGAGCAGGGAGAGCGATGGACTGGTTGAGATGGAAGCTGGAGACCACCTTCGGAAGGAAGGAGATGTCGGGACGGAGGACCACCTTGTGTTTATGAAAGATTGTGTAGGGAGGATCGGATCGTAGGGCGCAGATCTCACCAGCTCGACGCGCCGACGTGATCGCCACCAAGAAGGCTATCTTCCAGGAGAGCAGTCGGAGTTCAGTGGAAGCCATAGGCTCAAAGGGTCGATGGACCAGTTGGGAGAGTATCAATTTGAGGCTCCAAGCCGGGGTCGGTTCCATCACCGGAGGGTGAAGATTTGCAAAGCCCTTCAGAAACTTCTTCACCGTTTTATCCACAAAAGGAGAGGTAAGTCCCTTGTCTTGGAACTCGACCGAGATGGCTGCCAAGTAGCACCGGATGGAGGAGAGTGACAGGCCCTCTGAAGACAAATGAAGAAGAAATTCCAAGACCGTTGAAGTGGAGAACTTCTCCGGGATCGGATCTCAAGAAGCCAGAAACGTTTCATACCTTTTCCATTTGTACTGGTAAGACTTTCGGGTCGAAGGTCGGCGCGCAGCGTCGATAACTGTCTGGACATCGGGATGAAGAGGTGTTGAACATCTCGGTGCCGACAACGAGCCCGAGGGTATCGAGCTCGAAGGAAGAGCTATGGAGTCAACCTCCAAGCTGTCAGATGCAGAGTGTTCAAGTCGGGATGTCTGACCTTGCCGCCTTGGATGGTCAGTAGGTCTGGGCGAGGCAGAAGGCGGATGAAACGACGATCCGACATCCGAAGAAGGGTCGCGAACCATGATTGTCAAGGCCACCATGGAGCAATGAGGATTGCGTTTGCTCTGTCCCGGCGAAGCTTGGCGGTTACTCTTGTCAGTAGTGGGAACGGCGGAAAGAGGTACAGTAGCGGTCCCGACCAACGGAACAGGAATGCGTCCCCTCTTGAGCCCGGAGCTCGGTGTCTCGAGCAGAACTGATGGCACTGGGCGTTCTCTGGAGACGCGAAGAGATCCACCTGAGGGAACCCCCAGGTCCGGAAAAGGTCCAGGGCAACCGACCTGTGCAGGCACCATTCGTGGATGGAAAGGCTGGAACGGCTGAGTTCATCTGCTAGGGTGTTCTCCTCGCCAGGAAGATGGATGAATTGAAGAAGAATCTTCCTCTCGACGCACCAGTCCCATGTGTCCAGTGTAAGTTGAAGGAGTTGCGGGGACCTCGTGCCTCCCTGTTTGTTCAGATAGTACATGACAGATGTGTTGTCTGTCAGTACCAGTATCGTCTTCCCTCGCACCATGGATTCAAAAGCCCTCAGCGCTTTCTGCACAGCGAGGAGTTCGAGGACACTGATGTGAAGGGCTTGCTCCTCGGCGGTCCAGGATCCTCGGATCTTGTAAGAGTCGAGGTGTGCCCCCCATCCCAGCATCGAAGCGTCTGTTGTCAAAGAGACGTCCGGCTGTGGAAGGTCGAAGGGCATGCCCAACAAGACGTTGTCTGGTACCAGCCACCAGTCCAGAGACTGTTGAATTGCCCTCGGCATCGTGAGCATCTTGTGTGGAGAATCATGGAGAGGATCGAACACCTGCAAGAACCAGTGCTGGAGTGGCCGAAACCGTAGTCTGGCAAGTTGAGTTACATATGTTGTAGCTGCCATGTGCCCCAGAAGTACTTGGATTGAGTGGGCTGGAAGCCTTCGGGATCGACAACAAGCATGAATTAGGGAGCGCAGGTTGTCGAAGCGGTTCTCGGGCAAGTATGCTGCTGCAGTAGGAGAGTTGAGGCGTGCTCCAATGAACTGGATAGCTTGAGTCGGCAGGGGCTGAGACTTCTCGATGTTGACAACAAGTCCCAGGTAGTCTAAGACATCTAGGGTGAGGCCAACATCGAGTTCTAGCTGACGTCGAGATTGGGCTACGATCAGCCAGTCGTCGATGTACGGGAAGACCTCCACTCCCTGCTGTCGTAGAAAGGCTGCCACTACCGCCATGCATTTTGTGAAAACGAGAGGAGCGGTGGAAAGACCGAATGGAAGAACTCTGAACTGGAACGCCTCGGTCCCGACTTGGAAGGCGAGAAAGCGCCTGTGATCCTGATGAATCCCGATATGTAAGTAAGTGTCTTTCAGATCTATAGAGGCAAACCAGTCGTTCCGCCTGAGGAGGGGGAGGATCGATGCCAGGGTGACCATCCGGAATTTCTGTGGAGATATGTACTCGTTCACTCCCCGGAGGTCGAGGATCGGGCGCAGACCGCCGTCCTTCTTGGTCACCAGGAAGTACCTCGAAAAGAAGCAGAGGTGATGAAGATCAGGGTCGACAGGTTTGATAGCCCCCTTCTGCAACAGAGATTCCACCTCCTCGAGGAGGGGAGGGGAGGGCGGTGTTGATCGAATCTGTCCCGTCGGGGGCAAAGTGTCGAACTCTATCCGATAGCCTGTTTGGATGATTTGAAGTACCCATCGATCTGACGTGATGGAGGCCCAGGCATGATGAAAGTTGGACAGTCGATCCCCGAAGAGAGGTGTCTAGGAAGAAACAGAAAAATCATGAAAGTGGAATGAGAGGATTAAAACTTCTTGTGGCCCTGATCCCGGGGCCGTTGTCTGGGCTGTTGCCGGTGCCTGGATCCCGAGCCTTGGCCCCTCACCGAAGGGGCTGGAGAGGCAGAAGGAGCGAACCGGGATCGTCTATAATCTTGGCCTGAGTACCCCCGTCGGAACTGTTGGCCATAAGATGGGATTTGCCAGGAATACCTTCCTCTAGGTCGGTACTGGCTGGTGGAGGCAGAGCCCATACCGTATTTCCTGGCAGTGGTCCGCATCTTTTGAGTGAACTCCAACTTGTCGTCGGTTCCGCCATTAAACAAACCCGACTCATCAAATGGGAGATCCACGATGGTGGCCGATGCCTGCGGGGTAAGGCCCGATGAACGCAGCCACGCATGTCGACGTAGGGCTACGGATCCGGTGATGGTCTTGGCCGCGCAGTCCGCTACGTGTCGAGCCGAATTCATCTGAAGCCCTGCTAGCGCCTGCGCCTCAGACAGGATGGCCTCCGCCATCCAGCGTCGTTCGTCCGGGAGGTCTTTAATTAACGGGACCATCCTGTCCCACAGGACCTGTTGATAGGCGCCCATGCACACCGAGTAGTTGGCCACGCTGAAACTCAAGCCCGCAGCAGTGTAGATCTTCTTACCCACTATGTCCAGTTTCCTGCCCTCGGGATCAGGTGGGGAAGACAGAGGTCGGCGCTGCTTCTTATTTTGGGCCACCTCGACAACCACCGAGTTTGGTTTCGGGTGGGTCTGCAACCAGGCAACGTGCTCGCCTCCCACACGGTACAGCTGGTTGATCTTTTTAGACGTGGGCTGAATCGAGGAGGGGTTCTCCCATGACCCCTGTGCCAGCTTCAACAAGGAGGGCAACACTGGAATAGTGGTCGACGGGGGCGCCTTGGATTGGATCCTCTGAAAGATGGGATCGAGAGGCTTGGCCGGCTTATCCTCCGTCTTCAGGTCCAGAGCATGCGACATCCTCAGCATCTGCTCCGCAAAGGCTCTGATATCGTCAGTGGGGGAGCTGGAGTCATCATCTATGAGCTCTGCCCTCGGGGATGGGAGATATGGTCGGTACATATCCCACGAACCCGTTGACGAGGAAGAGGATTCGCTGGGGGATCGATCTCTAGGCCGTTCTGGCGTTGGGGAGCGAGGCTCCGGAGTCGGGGGCGTACGCGGGAGTGGTCGATGCTCGAAGGGAGAGACTTGTACCGTGGCATCTCGGTGTGAAGATGCTCTCCGAAATATAGGGGAGCGTGACCGACCCCTCGGAGGTAGAGGCCTGGAGGATCTGATCAACTCCGCCCTTGGGGTGAAGACTTGCGACCCCGATGGGGAACCCAGCTCGGCTCTGCATACGGAGCAGGCGAATTCATAGGCAGAATATGCCAGGATATCACCGCTGACGGAACGGACAGGGCTCGTCGATGGATCCTGTGGCTCGATTACAGACACCTCCACATCAGGGGAATGGTGTCTCAAGAGCTGGTCTCGAGAGACAACTATGGCTGGAGAGGAGTGCAGTCGTCCAACCGGTGGCACGACATCGACAGCTGGAGGGAGCTCCACAGTCACCACCTCCAGATCGGTCTGCGGAGGTAGTGGGCGACGGGTTTCAGTATCCCGTGCAGACGGTGGTGGAGGACGGAGAAACTCCTCACCCTGCTCCTTCTGATCTCGAGGGGGGATGCATGGGGCAGGACGCTCTGCCGTCTTGGCCTTTTTCTCCTTCTCCTTTTTATCCCCAGCGTGCTTGGAGGTGTGCTTTTCCTTCTTCTTCTTCGCTGGCTCCGAAGAAACAGCAGCAGAAGTGGATGGAGCAGGTTCAGCCTCCTTGGATGTCGAGGGAATAGGCTCCTTAGCTCTGGCCGACCGGTCCCGAGCCGAATCCGAGGGTTGATGTCGATGGGCAGAGTGCACAGCCTCAGGATCCGACGCGGTCGAATGACGTCGAGAAGGGCTACGGGACCGATGGCGTTTGCGATCTGTGGAAGGCGGAGATCGAGACCGGCCTCAGCTTCAAGGTTCGGATGGAGGAGCAGACACAGAAGTTGGCTGCATAGTCAGAACCAGGGCCTTTTCGTAGAGGAAGGACTTAAGGCGTGAAAGTCTTTGCTTCCTAGCCTGCGGTGTAAAGGCCTGGCAGTGGATACACGAATCCACATTATGGGATTCCCCCAAGCAAATTAAACAACGGGAGTGGCCATCTGCACTTGGGAGCTTGGCCTGACATACCACACAACGCTTAAAGGCCCCTTTGGTGGACATCATAAATCACAATTGTCAGCACAGTCCGAGGTCAAAACATGAAGGTCAGAGGCGGCGACAAACCGAGGGAGCGAGCCAAAAATCGTAGTCAAAGAGCCAAAGGAGTGAGTCGAGAGCCAGAAATCAGAGTCAGATGCCAAATCAGGGGGGTAGAGATAGCCGTTGTCAAAATCGAAAGCCAAGTCAAAACCGTTAAATTCACTAAAGCACTAGCGTACAGAGGTTCCTTAGCTGCTAACGCGGCGGAAAGAAAGGAACTGAGGGGAATTTGAGCGGGAAGCCCTTTTAAGGGACCGTTAGGGTGGGCGGAGTTACCGCCAAAAATGTATCAAAGCATGTTCTGCCTAGCATTTCTAGAAGGTTCCGAAGCTCTGCGCAGGCGCAGGAGTAACCCAACTGTGTGATTCACAGAGACCACGAAGAAGATATATATATATATGTATGTATAATTGGTACTAGGGAAAATTGAAGGGATATAAAGAAATCCCTTTCAATTTAGATGTCACAGGCATAAGTCTATGGATGTGCATGACATACCCTCCTCCAGTGAGGAAGCTTGCTAATCTACCCAGCTGTGTGATTCACAGAGACCACGAAGAAGATGGACAGGTTGCTTACCTGTAACCATAGATCTTCGAGTGGTCTTCTGTGAATTCACACAGACCCGCCCATCCTCCCCTCTATGTCCTGCTATACTTTATGTGCTTAATGTTCCTGATGCTGCTTATTGCGGCGTCATTTTAGGAACTGAGGGGATTTAGGTGGGAAGCCCTTTATAAGGGACCGTTAGGATGGGCAGAGCTACCGCCAAAAATGTATATATGCACATTCTGCCTAGCGATTCCAGAAGGTTCCGAATGCACTGCGCAGGCGCAGGAATAAACCCAGCTGTGTGAATTCACAGAAGACCACTCGAAGATCTATGGTTACAGGTAAGCAACCTGTCCTTTCTCCCTCTGATATTATTTTTCATCTTTCTTCAGTTAAATCACAATGTCTTCCCACCTGACTCCATTCCAACAACCATTTTTCATCTTCAGCTACATGAAACTCATTCATTTCCAGTGGCTCAGCTTTTAAAAACTCTCTTGAATCTTTAGTCTAAGCTTTTTTAAATTGAAACTACTTTATGTAAAATCTCTTAACAATCTACACCCAAAGGTTTTTGTCTGTCCTTATTATCTTTGTTCTTCCATTGTTTTTTAATACAGTATATCACACCTTCCTTCTTAGTTCTCTTCATTCTTTGTGACCTCTTAGTAATGCCCTGTATTCCTTTTACACCTATATCCCAGATATTTAATTTAAATTTATTTTTTTATTAAACATTATCAAATACGCTTTAAAAAACCCTACAAACATATGGATATATTAAAAGAAAGAAAAAGAGCAAAAAACCAAGAATATTAATACACAAAAGTCAAACAAAAGAAACAGAGGAAGGAAAGTGTATTTGATAATGTCTGATAAAATATTTTTTAAAAGATATTTATTTTAAAGTTTTGTCAAAAAAGTTACCTCTTCCTCTTTTCAGATTCCTTGTTTGGCTCGGTTCCCATAGGACTCAATTCTTGAGTTCTGCTCTTCATTTTGGTAATATTATTTCTCTTCTCTTTTTACAGTTGCAAATATTTGGGAGGGTTATATTAATAAATTCTAGCTCTTTCTGTTTCATCTTCTGTTCCTCTCCTTTTATTAATATTTCCAGTTGTCTTACAACTACCTTGAGCCCTCTGGACACACACACACACCGCTGATGACAAAAAATATGGATGATCACACCCCATATTATTCAATGGTGATGACGTGTGTGTGGACACTTCAGCACGTCTGCATTCAGGTCATTACCATTTTAAGTATAGGATGTGATGATCCACGGTTGCTCAAAATCACAGACCCAAAGCCTGCAGGTCAGGAGAACCCACTGTATTTATTCCAGAATGTTGTGTCATTATCTTGGACTTGAAATGCAGAAGACAAGATAAAATTTCCTCCCAAAACTTAACTTCTGCCCCTTTTCTGCCCTTAGTTGTCATTCTTGCTCTCCAGTTTTCTTTGGTGTAGGAATCTACTTTGTTCCTTCTCCCCTCACCCCAGTTTATACTATTGTTCTAGTTAGTTTGTCTGGTTAGTTAGTTACATATGCATAACTAAGTAACAACTCTTGGCCAGCACCTACCGCAACCTACTTTACTTTACCAGACATGAACCGCACTAAGAGAAGGAGGTCCATACTGCTGGTAATCAAGACATGGGTAGATGACATTTCCATCCACCTCCCACCAGCAAGCAGGGCTGCAACAAGGAATTGTGACAGGGGTACTGCTAATGACTGCCGCAGCATTGCTTGGTGGTGGGAGGGGAGCAGAACAGACGTTCCCTTGTGGCTGATGCCTGGCAAAGTAGGTTTGAGGGTAGTTACATTCATGGCAATAGTGCCACCATCATGATACATAGGGATCATGAATATGAAGCAATTACGGATATATCACTCTAGATTAGGCATCCGTAACTATGATACTCAAAACCACCCTTTATTCTTTCTCTGTAATACCTCCAAATGTCCACATTTTATTCTACTGATGATACAAAAAGCCTTTTTCATATTCTCATTCTGTTTATGTTGATAGGAACTACACATTATTGTCATATTTATAAGCCTGTTATCTTTTTTTTCAACTCTTCAGTTCATGTGTTTTTGCCTTCATTGTGCTCTGATTATGTTAACATCTCTTGTGTTTCCCTTCACTGGCTTTCTTTATCATTTCTTACTAAGTTTGATCTCTCCTAGTTTTATTTCTTTTCATAGCTTGCACCGTATCTGCTTTGCTGTATTATCCTCTTCAGTTTCATTAACCAAACACTGAATTCCTTATTAGCACCTCTTTGTGTTATTGTTTGTCTCTGTGTCTTTTTTCTTAGCTTCTTATGCATGGAGCTTTTTCTCTTTAAATGCAAGGCTAATCTAATTTTAACAAATCATTAAAAACATAGTATTTAATACTTAATAACTTACTTTAACTCTTTTCCTCTGTCCCACCTGATACAAAGTTTTCTCTTTCAAGTCTTTTCTCTTTTTATTTCATGTTTTCTAGATTATAAGTATCAGGACATATACCTGATCATTTTAATTTTGCACAACATCTAGTAAATTAGATGTCCTTTTATAAATTTAAACATAGTGGTGGAAAAACAATATATTTTCAGAAAGAGTAGAGAAGAAAGAAATTCAACTCACAAATTTCCTGCAATTCTTTTTCTACAGAACTTACACTCATGGTGGAAATACCTTATGTGTCTAAGCACACAACAAATCGAATCCTTACATTCCAATACAATGTGAGGCCTTGATAGTTTGCCTGAAGATAAAGTGTGATTGGAGAATACAATTAAACACACTTAGGACTCACTTTATGGTATTAATAAAAGTAAATACCTCTTGTTTTTTTTATCACCGCATCTATTCAATGCCATCCTATATACAGTATCTTTTTTTTTTTTAGAAGACAAGGGGTATATTTTTCAAACTATGATGTGTTTGCTAAGTGCTTTGTAAATAGATAAAGCTGCTTGCATCCAGTATCATTTAGATACTTCTTTCATCAGAGTACCTGGAGTGCAGGTGCTGAGTACCTTTGCTTACCATGATTGCTTGGATCAGCTTCATTAAATGGTTACCTAGAGACACATACTGTAGACAGGGTGCTTAGATGTGTCCTGATTACTTCAGTCCTTACCCTTCTTTGTTTTTTTAGGAACAGAAAGATGAGCTTTTGCTGCCTGGGGTGGTCCCTGAGTTTGTCGCCCCTCTCAATACACAGTAAAAATACTACAAAAAGTCAAAATGACGTATAGGGAAATTAACTAAATAAGTAAATTAAACAAATAAGGAATAACAGGGATAAATAAATCCCTTTTAAAGTGTTAGTTTGTGTAGTCTGCATGCCTAAAAAACTGTGATACTCTAATCACCTCAGAAAAACAAAGAACGATGTAAAAAACCCACAAAGATATTACACACACTTAATGAGATCAAATTATAACAGTCTAAGTCTTGGGCACTGTCACCACTCATCAGACTGGTGGGCATTTTTGCCACAGCTCCCTGATCACCGTAAACGCGCAGCAGTATGAAGGATTTGTTTAAATCATTGAAAAATAAAATTATGTCTCATGTGAAAAATGCTGCCCCCCAAAAAAGTGCCACACTGGGTGGACCTCCCCCTCCGCCCCCCCCCCCGCTACACCACTGAGATGGCCATCTTGGTTCTTTTCAGTTCAATTTGTTCCTTTTAGGGAGGAACATGTTTCATTTATTGTGAAAACAACAACAACATGGAGCCATTGTTCAGGGACAAGAGAGTCTGTCCCTTAACAATGGAGTTAAGCAGCCTATTTCTAGCAATTTTGTTCTGTCCATCTAGCTTCTGCTTATAAAAACTGTATATTACCTTTTGAATGAGGCAGTATGTCCCACCATTGAACAACACATGCCATCAGAAATCTTTTCCTAATGTTTATTCCAAATCCTTTTTATTGTGACTTAAGCCACTGGTCTAGGACATCTTTTCTGAAGCATCAGAAAAAAAACCCCTTGCTCTATCATCCATGTGACAGGCCTCCACATATTTGAAGATGGCTTGTTTGTTGCCCAGGAGAGGTTGGTGCCTCTTATATATGTGTGGCAATGAATTCACTCCAGGTTTTAGCCTGAGGTTTAAGGGAGCTCTTGGGGATGCTGAATTCTATATCTGAAACTGGTTCAGCACCATGGATAGCTTCTTTGATGTTCAAACTAAAATGCAGAGCAGAATCATTGGACCCCTATCATTGCAGCCAACAGACTCCACTGATAATGCCTTTTTGGCTGATCATACCAAACTCAGACAGCCCTTTTTTCACAGTATTTGCTTTCCAGGGCCCTCACCACTTCTAGACACATTGCAGGCATACTGTAAAGAATCATCAGCCTTTGGACCAGGTTTAGCTCACAGACATCTTTTTTTTCAATATTTTAAGAACAGATACATTTTTATTTACATATTTTCCCCCTAACCATTTACTATACTGGTTAAGAATGTAGTGTTCATGGTGGTAAAGTAATTTTTAAACTATACAGAGCTTTGCAGTTTATGTTCTATCAATTTTACAGACTTTCTCTAAATCTACTTGCTAATCTATCAATGTGCCATCATTGCTGAGCTGTTGTTACCCACAAAAACCCAGCTGAAAGTTACAAAAAGACAGTCTGGATTTTGGAAGGGAAGGAGGAATTTTATTTTGTGCAAAATTCTTCCCATTAAGATTCAATATAAATGTGTTCTGCTATAGTTAATTTTACAGAATATGAGTGTACAAAGATCTGTTAACCACATTTTATAAGTTAACATTTATATAGATAATAAGTGCTGTGCTTTTTATGTTGCCCTCAGGGAAGACTGAAGGAATTGAGTATGTTTAGCCTAAAGAAAGAAAGATTAAGTGGCGGCAAGCAGGAGAGGGGTCAACAGTGCTCATATATACCTAAAAGACTATCAGAAAGAAATGGAAGTGTAATTGTTCATTGTGTCTTCTGGAGACAGGGCACAGAACAGTCTGATTAAACAGCAGGAAGATAGAAAGGCACCAAGCCAGGATGGTTTGATGTTTGTAATCAAGCACAGCTATTCACATCAACAAACAGAAGTACTATTTTCTTGTCTACTATTCCCTTGCCCACACATCAGACCTTACATTAGTTCTACATATTGCATGGAAGCAAAGCTAAATGTCATTGAATCTACAGCAAACTGGGAGGCATCACCAATCCTGAAAAGTGTATTCCTATGAAGCACAAACTTGCAAACATCTATGTCTGGTGTTCACATTATATTTTGGGTTTACAGATTTTAAACACCTTAAGTGTTCATGAGAAGAACCAAAGGAGGAGGTAGAATTCAAAGACATAGCCATGTTAGTCTGGAATATTAGTAACAAAGGGACCTTTGAGACTAATTGAGAGAAAGAAATTGTAGCCTAAGCTTTCGTAAACTTGGTCAGTTTCCTAAAATGCATGGAGGAGGCAGTTATTTATTTAGGTAGGTAGGTATTCATTTATATGCTGGCTTTCCCCCAGAACTGAGACCCAAAGCATATTGCAAACATCAAAACAGATCCAGATTAAAAACATATAACATGAAAAAGTGATTGTTAAAATATAATTAAACCATCTATAGAATGAAAACAATATGAAACAATTTGAGAGAACAGCCTAGAGACAGCATCATACGCAGTCAAAGATCACTTACTAGTAGGTCCAAAAGATGTTCAGCCATTGAAGTCAAAGGTATATGCTGAACTGGTGTGTGTGTGTGTAAGTCTACATACATTTAAGGCCAATTTATTAGAAGATAATACTTAGTGATGTTATTTTATATAAGCATCTTTGGGCAGTGGCTAAGACGTATCGCTGTGCACAACTGTACTACAGTACTTGCTAATACATTTTTTATGAAGCAGGAGAGAAATACACTGTAAGTTAAAGTCTAGAAAGTCTTTACTCGGGAACAGTCCCATTAACTAAAAAATACTAATCATATTCAGAAAAGAGTACTTTTTACAGCTTCAGTTTAACATAACATAGGAACCTCCTCATGAAAAAAGGTGGGGGACAAATCAAAATAACAATAGCAATAATATAATAGGGGAGGCTGCTTCTTTCACATGGAAAAGTACGTATGCACAAAGTTCTGCATATGTGTACAACATGAACTACTGGAAGGGGATCCCACGGGAAGACCAGCATGGAGGAAAGGAAAGGTGGTGCAGGAATTATTCTCTGAACCTCAGAGTTATTATAATATTAAAAAACAAAAGGGGAACAAGCAATCTCAATTACCTTTCAAACTACTGCAATTTAATCTTGCACCCAGATATATGTTTGTAAGTATTAAGAAGTTACTCCAAACACATTTAGCACCAGATTGAGACGTATCACTTTAGACATTATTTATTGAGACAGCAGCACATTCAGAATGGGGAACCTCTGAAGTCCATTATCAGCAATCTGAAATCTTTTATCTGATCAAAAGTCTCATTTAAAAATAATAACGCATTATTGTTCCAGATGTATTACAAGTAGTTTTATACTATTTTAAATTAACTTGGCACCCCCCCATTCCCCATGTTGAACTAGGTTAAATGTTTGCAAATCTCATCACCCTAAGAAGACGAGATACATATTCCTGGCAGTATTTTCACCCGCTCACCTCCAGCAATGTGATCCTATAACACACTCTTGGTTCCATACACTTGTTTTAGATATTTGTATTTTCAGACACATCTGATTCTTGATTTTTAGACTTGTATTTTAGGTATTGATCATTTGTTATTTCAATGATGTGTTTTTAAGTCAGATTATTAGCCATTCTGAGGGTTTATGAGAAAGCATAAAGTAAAATAAACAAATGCTGTACTTGCCACAATTCTTGGGGCATAAAGTACAGGTGGATCTCAATTTCTGTTGGGATCGCATTCCTGGATTTGCAATGTAAATTGAGATGCCATCTAAACAAACAGAGGTAACCCCTTTCTAGTCACACCAAAATGCCAAGATTCCAGTTTCTTCCTCCCCCTCATGCCTCCCTCTGCTAAGCAGGTGAAGGAAACCCCTTCCTCCCAAGGACAGCAGATTCAAGTTTCTTCTTCCCCCTCATTCTCCTTCTTCTAAGAAGGTGAAGGACACCCTTCCTTCCAGCAATTCCAAGACTGCAGTTGCTTTTCTCCCATCTTCACTCCCCTAACCTGGGCTAAAAGAAAACCAGTCTAGTCATCTTTTCTTATTACTTCAAACTCTAAATCAAAGATCCAAACACCCTCACTCCCTCACCACACCTTCCTCATTCTCTCACTTGTCCCTCCTTGCTTTCCTGCTACACTTAACTGCACAGGAGTTCTGGGAAAGCTATACATTGTGGGTCAGACTTTCATTTTTGTATGTATTTCTAGAGAGATAGTGTACATTTAAAATGCTGTAAATTGAGGCACCACCAGTTCAGACTTACCTGTATATAAACATTATAGTCAAGAGTTTTTTAAACAGCAGTGACTGAACAGTGAGATTAGAAAAACTGAAAGCAAGGGAAGAGGCTGAAAATGGGGTGGTAGTGTCCCTAATGATGATACATGGACCAGGACCAAGACCAGGGTGGATGAGAATTCCATTTGGTAAATTTTCAATACAAACTTTCCAAAATTCATAGATTTCTTAAAATTGACAAAAATAATGAGATTTTAAAAAATAAAATAAAATATGGGAGGAAGAAAAATTAACAAATTCTACCTAACCAAAGCATTTTGAGTAAGTAATAGTCTGTTTTTGACCCCCCTCTGTATGCAATCATGTTTCTAGTGTGGAATTAGGGTATCTGCCCTCCCCCCATAGGCTCCTCATCATTAATAGGTATTAACATCTTATAAAATGGTGAGCAGGAATGTTCAGCCTCAGGTAGCAAAATGCCTAGAGCTGATGTATCAGCTGAGAAGTTTACGCTTGTAAATTCAGTAGAAAGCCTCCCACAGGAATGCTTATTTTGAACAATAGAGAAGTAGTTATTGTTTTATTGTGAAGAACACTGACTACTTTCTTCTAAGCAGGGATTCCCTTTGGGGTGGGGGGGAATAATCACCACAGTCTGAGAAATAAGACTACAATATGTTGTTGGTAGGAAAATTAAGACTTCCCTTTTTCTCAGCCCAGTAAATACAATTGCCTTTGACAAGTAGGAGGAGACAATGGCAGGACTCATCCTAGACAATTATTTGATCACGTCTTCACTGTGAATGAACATGCTGCCTAATACCAAATCAGGAAAATAAGGCTGAAGTTGGTTACTTATTCCCAGTTCCTTATTTGTACAAAAATTTGAAACATAGCTAAATCCTTCAGATGAATCAAGACGTGAGGTTTCAATGCCCATGAAGCCCAAAAACATCTTCTAGATAACCCATATTGCATATTGCCATAATTTAGAAATTGTCACCTTCAAGATAAAAAATAATAATTTTTGCCATTCTTTGAAACCACGTTTTTTAATGATGGATAAACAGATGATAGCTGAAGATGGTAATAATCAATAAAGAAAAAAGATCTTAACCTTAAAATAAGTTGTGGGTCACAACAAATGATACACCATCACAACCAGGGAATTCTTCTTTGTGAATGGCATTAATTTTGGTCTGACCTAGAGCCATTTGTATGAGCAGGGCATCCTCAAATGGGCCAACCTCTGCCAGTTAACACAAAAAATCATACAAACAACCCAACTCATACACTCTCACAAGTGGGGGGTGCACCTCTCTTGGACGGAACTGATTTGGGTCCAGTACAAAACCATTTCTACATGCAGGGCACATTCAAATGTACCAGCCTCTACCAAGTAAGATAAAAATTGGCCAAACAGTTAAAAAAAACTAGGCCTGTGTATCCCAAAACAAGCCTCAGGTCTACCCAACTCATACATACTGGTGGAAGCTTAGTTCTCTACAGGAACTTGCTTTGGTCTGACCAGAAGCCATTTCTATCTGACCCAAAGCCCTTTCTACATATAGAGCAAATGTAAATATGCTAATCTCAGCTAGATAAGACAAAAACCAGCTTAACAAATGAGGAACTGGACCTGTGTACTCCAAAACAAGTCCTGGGGCAGCTCTAGTCTTGCAGACAGGACTTCTCTTCTACATGATTGCATAAATTTCAGTCCATTGCAAAAGCATTCCTATACACAGAGCACATTCAAATGTGATGACCTGTGCTGACAGGCACAAAATATACTGTAAAGAATATGTAACTGGTCCTCTATACCCCAAACAATCAGCTGATCACTTTCAGTCATATACCCTTATGTCCTCTGGGAGTTGGTCGTTACTTCTGCAAAACCTTTTTCTTGAATAGCACATTCAAATATGGCAGTCTGTACTGTTCACCACCAAAATTGACCTGCAGATAAAAGATCAAAGAAGTGACTGGGTGTTCCTGAAAACAAGTGGTGCATCCCCCCAAATCCCATGCCTGTCTATTAAAGAATGAGACTGTGTTTCTACCTTTCAGACAAATAAGAGAGAATTGATTGTGAATGCTTGAGTGGTGACCTTGAACATGTATGAACCTGCATGACAAACATCAACATATTCAGTTCAGTTAATTGTCAGTCATTTAAAGCAGCTGTGTTGTCTGTTGTGTGATGGAAAAATGCTAAGTTTAAAAGTTGAGCAATGTGTCAATTTGAAATTTTTAGTAAAATTGAACAAAACACTAACGGAATCTTTTCAAATGCTTACTGAGGCCTATGGGGAAGACTGCATGTCTCGTGCGTGTGTGTTTGAGTGGCACAAAAAATTCAGAGAAGGATGTGAGAAAGTGGAAGATAATTAACACCTACCCTGGATGACCTTCTACTTCAAGAATTGAAGTTGTGGGGGGAAATCAGCCAGATTGTTCAGGGAGAGCGCCAACTCAGTGTCTGAATGATAGCTGAAGCTGTGAACATTGACAAAGACACTGCGTGGAAAATTTTGCATGAGGATCTCAACATGAGAAAAGTTTGTGCCAAGATGGCCCCTAGGGTTCTCACACCAGAGCAAAAAGAGTGCTGGAAGGAAATTTGCGCTGACATTCTGCAGCAACGTGAAGCGGACCAAAACCTTTTTTAAAAAATCATCACTTGTGATGAAACCTGGATCTTCCAGTATGATGCTGAGACAAAACGACAGTCCATGCACTGGAAAACACCATCATCACCAAGAGTGAAAAAAGCATGTTAAAGCAACTCCACATTCAAAGCCATGCTCATCAAGGGTGTAATTTTGTCAGAATGGGTTCCAGAAAGCAGAACAGTGAACCAGCATTATTATAAAGAAGTTTTGACATAGCTGAGAGAAAGAGTTAGAAAGGGCCAGAAGTGCAGAAAAATGGTTTCATTCTTCATTAAGACAATGCGCCTGCCTATACAGCACCTTCTGTGAAGCAGTTTTTGCCCGATAAACGCATTACTACACTTGAACATCCTCCATATTTGCCAGATTTGGCACCATGTGACTTTCTTCTATTCCCTAAAGTGAAGTCGGTGCTTAAAGGAACACATTTTGAGTCAATTGATGGAATAAAGAAGCAAACAGCAAATGTGTTGAAACAGCTGACAGAAACTGATCTCCACACCTTTGACCAGTGGAAAATAAGACTGCATTGGTGTGTGAGTGAGAACAGGGAGTATACTGAAGGGGAGAAGCATCAGAAGTGTAATACATATACAGTAGGACCCCCATATCCGCTCATTCATTATCCACTGATTCAGTTATCTGTGGAACACGAAACAGCACACTTACCATGGAGTGTTCCTAGAAAATGCATCTTCTCTAGCCATTTTCTAGGTCCTCTAAGGCAACTCTATGGTATTTTAATCCAG
Organism: Gambelia wislizenii; assembly: GCA_030847615.1. Taxonomy (NCBI): domain Eukaryota; kingdom Metazoa; phylum Chordata; class Lepidosauria; order Squamata; family Crotaphytidae; genus Gambelia; species Gambelia wislizenii. Next base: position 99,388,699 of record JAUMIR010000005.1, on the reverse strand, counting down.
AAGTCCCATTATTTTCAATGGTGTTTGCTGTTATCTGCGGTTTTGGGTATCCACGGGGGCCCTCCGGCACCAATCCCCAGCAGATATGGGGGGTCCTACTGTAAATAAAGATGGGTTATTGTAGCAGTCTTGTTATTTAAGAAACAGATCTTGTACACGTCGATTTCTGTGACCCTGTCCTGTCTCAGATGGCAGTGGCCTCAGTATATGTCATGTCAAAGCTATTTCTACATGCAAGGCACAGACCAACTCAGAACTGAGAAACAACTAGCTGATTCATTCATTAAGATGTTGATTAATTGATTTTGTAGTGATTTCCCCATACTCCTTAAATTCTCCAAGTAACACTGAAGTTAAGAGTATACTATTTTAATGTAGGTTGTTAGAATTTGGTTGAGTTTGATAGGGTGGGTTGCCTCTTCCTCTGTGTCAAGTATCAGCATTCCAAACTCATAGAGCACAAGCTTCAGGGTTTATCAGAAAGCTTTATTGCCAGAAAGCATACAATACAAAGTTGTTGCTGAGACTGAGACCTAATAGATACACTCTAAGCTAAAAGCATTTTACAATCAACAAAATCTGGTGGACTCCTTAACTATTGGTTGTCCATCATCCACTGACACAAGCATTCCTTAAACCCAAAGTTAACATCTTCCCCACATCTCTTTGAAAATAAAACTGTTAATTGCAGCTGCCTTGTTATCTGTTTTCCCAAGCAAAGCCCAGAAAGTTACACAGACATCATTTCACCCCTACACACACTGCTATGCAAATACAGTAGTAGTATGCAGTAGCAGATCTTGTTGCTGATTCTTTCAAAAGTGTTCTTTCTGTCCTTTGGGTCTCACCAGATCATATACCCCAATGTCTTGGGGATTGTCCCCTCTCTGATAGCAATGACCTCAGTCCAACTCAAACTTGTTGCTATATGTGGCGCACATTCACATTCAGAGTTGGAAATAAGTAGTTTAATAACTAGTTAATTAGCTTGCTGTGTTAATCATTTGTTAGATTTTCTAGCAATTTCACCTAACTCACTACATAAAATATAAACCATGTTGTATTTTATAAAATAAAATCTTTTATTTCCTGAAGGAGTTCTTTTGAAGGAACTAATAGCAAAATATATTAAACAGTGAGTATACTAATAATATCTAAACTAATTAAATGCCTGCAGCTCAACGGATCATGTGGCAAGACACATTCTCAGATGAGGCACTGGAAAATTCAACAGCAGAGTGGCGCACGTGATCCACCTTACTTCCTTGCTGACCAGCAACATCATAGGTGCTATGCCTCAGGTGGAGGAACTCCCTCATGATATGGACTGGCAGTCCCATTGCGCTCACAATTCTTGGATGGTTACATCTTATCTCTGAAAGTTGTTGTTGTTGTATTGATGCTGATTTTCTATAATAAAACTTTAAAAAAATAAACTAATTACATAATTCCCAGCATTAGTGTTGAGACTAATTAATTAATTTCCCAATTTTTAAAATTTAAAATTTTCAAATTAATTTTCAAACCTAATGTGCCAAGCTTTGTTCAGAAAGGCATGGCATTCAGAATGGTTCCTGCCTGAAAGCAGGTGTCCATCCCTCCCTCCCACACCTTCTGGTGGGTGGGTGGGTGAGCTTTCTGACTTACTTTAGTAACTTCTCCTATACTGATCATATCCTGGACAATTGGCGAGTCACCCCATCTTATCCCTTCTTATGTCCAGAGGGATCTTTTCTGTAAGACGCCAATAATACAGCTTGAATAGAACATGTTTCAATGCACATGCCACTGTGAGATGCGCCATTGCATATAGATTGCAACAAATGTATAAGAAAGAAGAAGGAATTCTTCTTCTGTGTGCACAGCCCCAAAATAGTGGCTCACCTAACATCATCTTGTTTACATCTTGAGGAGTACAGTCACATTGCTCCAAGTGAAACCTCTTTTTTCACATTGGCACCACAAACAGTCAGTGTATGCTTATTACCAATGAGAGTGTCCAAAAGGAAGAAAAAAAACTAATCATCTGTACCACCCAAAACATACTCCCGCCCCCAGTACAGCATTAATTGGAAACTGAATGTTATTTAAAATCTGGTGAGTAAATTAACTAGTTACCTAACAAGTTATTTCTAAGTTCTTGGTATGGAACTACCCCACATGTATCAAAAGCTTTGGGTAGGACTGAAGGCACTGCCATTGCAGAGAGCGCAGTGTCACAGAATGAAGCTGAATTATTTAAAAAGACCCATTGCTTGTTTTGAGGTTCAGAGTTCCTTATTTTTCAACTAAATCTTGGGCTAACAGGCACAGGTTTCCACATTTGAATGTGCTGTGTGCATAGAAACAGCTTTTGGCCTGGTGGGTTCAACATCGTTTCAGAGAGGAGGCATCCATGGATGTGAAAGTATGTTATTTGGGCTCACCCACTACTTGCTTTCAGGTGCACAAGATCGGTTTCTTTTCCTATTAGCTTGATTTTGGTGCTAATAAATAAAGGTTGGCACATTTGAATATGAGCTACACATATAAAGAGAATTCAGTTGGAAAGAAATAAAGAAGACACTTCTGGATGTGAGAGTACATGACTTGGGGTGGCAAACTACTTGTTTTGGAGTGCAAACTGTCAGTTCCTTATTTTGATGCTGATTGTTGTCGTGATCAGCACAAGTTTTCACATTAGAATATGAGCTGTAAACACTAGTGAACCTAGAGTCAGATTGAAATGAGTGCCACCTAAAAGGGGACGGGGACCGATAGTGGATCTGAGGGGGTAGGATGTGAGTTGAGCCAAGGCTTATTTTTGTGCACAAAGACCCAGTGCCTTATTTGTTGGGATGATTTTGGTGATAAATGACACAGGTTGGCACATTTGAGAGTGCCTGTACATACAGAAGGCTTCAGATTTGAATGAAATGAGTTCTAGCTGTGAGAGGAGCATCTCCAGATAGAAAGGTGTATGAGTTGGGTTGACTAGAGGATTGTTTTGGGGTACACAGACCTAGTTCCTTATGTGTTTGACTTTTGTCTTAACGGTCAGAGTGCCATGTACTAGCTTCTTCAGACTCAGTAACCAGCATCTTCAGAGTTAAAACAGTAAGCTTTATTGCTATAGAAATCTAAGGAGCAAACTATAAAAAATTGTTGCTTTAAATGAAAGCTATTGGTAAAGCAGTAAAATAAAAAGTATTTACAATCAACAAAATCTGGCGGGCTATACAATCTTGGACATCTATCATCCCCACTCCCCATTCTCACTCAGAGTGGGCTCCACCTTCCGTTCTCATTTAGTCAATTTCCAGATACATGCTATCTCCCCTGTCCCTTCACAATACACCAACTTGTTACAATTCAAAAGAACTCAATACATCAAATCATATTATTACAGAAATGAAAGCACACAGCACTTTAGCCATTTGGGCAGGAAAAGGTCACTTTCTGAAACCGATCCTGACACAGAGGTTGGCCCATCTGAGGGTGCCTTGCTCATAGAAATGGCTCCAGGTTGGACCAAAATGAATGCCATCTCACAGAGGAGACTCCCCTGGTTGTGATGTTGTATCATTTGTTGTGACTCACAACTTCTTGTAGGGTTAAAAATTTTTCCTTTATTGATTATTGCCATCTTCTGCTATCATCCATTTGTCATCTTCAAGAATGGTTTCAGAGAGTTGCAAAAAAACAAAAACAAAAAAAAACAACCTTGAAGTTGACAATTTCCTGATTATGGCAATATGGGGTATTTAGAAGATGTTTTTGGACTTCAGAGGCATTGAAACCTCATGTCTTGATTCATCTGAAGGATTTAGCTAAATTTTTTGTTTTTACACAAATAAGGAACTGGGAATAAGTAACCAACTTCAACCTCCTTTCTTTTGTTTTCTATTGCTCTCTTTCTCTCTTTGCCCTTTCTTCTTATTTCCATTTCTTCCCCATTTCCCCTCCTCTTTGTTTGTTCCCTTCCTTCTGCACCTCTCCTCTCCTCAATCCCACTCTGACTGTAGCAATAAGCATTCTTTTTTAAAAAAAAGAAAGAAAGAAAGAAAAAGCTTCCATGGGTGCCAACTGAAGCCTTTATAAAGCCATATTGCTGCAGGGTTACAATGCATGGGGAAGAGAAGAGCTATGAACTCCCTCTAAAATCCCCCCCCCGCTCCCACACAGGCAATTAAAATTTTCAAAACAGGTTCCATTGGCAGGATTCAAAGCTTTTTTCAAAAGTCTGATTGTTGTATGCTGGGGGAGAGTATGTGGTGGTGGTGGTGTCTAGAGTGGGAGACTGCATGAGACAGCCTACATCCAGCCTACAGGCTTGGGACTTCATCTACTTGCAAACAGGGGATCTTTCCAGATTTCAGGTTTTCACAGCTCTTCTTGGGGATGGCTGAATTGAACCTGGGATCTCTTCAGAGCTTGAGAGTGTTCATGCTTTTGGGGGAATTCTGGGAATCCCCAAAAGTAACTTTTCAAAGATGTGGATCTTTTCCATTCAAAGCATTTGCTGTACTACTGATCTTCCCCCTCCCCCCCCATTTAATAGGGACATTGGAGCAGGGGGTGTAGCTATGGGGGAGGGGCAAAATGAGGGCATTGCTCCCCCAAATGAGAATTCTGCCCTTCTTGATGAAATCTTCCTTCCATTCCCAAATTTCCAGCATTGCAGTAACTCAAAATGTCAGTCAAGCATTTAGAAATACAGTTTCAGCATCAAGAGAACAGGCAGGCAAAGTTGCCACAGGAATGTGAACAAATAAATCATAAGAGTTCTAGGTGTGAATTATTTTCAATATCTCACTCTGCAAATGCTACAAATTTAAGGGTTGAAAGACAATTTTATTTGGGATGGCAGAATTCCTATTTGGGAGGGATGATGTATTCCCCCCATACCTACACCCCTGCATGGAAGTCTGCCTTATGGCATTTCAGACTATTTGTCCTTATAGCCCAGTGAAGCACCACTTCAGGATCTCAAGTGACGACAAGTGCTGACTTAACAGAAGATGCCAGGAATTGGACCCGGCACCACCTGCATGCAAAACAAGCCTTCTGCCGCTAAGCTCTGCCCACCCCTTCTCCATTTTTCAGTCCAAGTACATAAGGAAGCACTCAGCCATGTCTATGTTGTGAGAGCTTAATGTGTTTTATGCTTAAGGGCTGTAAAGCCATACATTTCTTCAAAGAAACAATTGCGCTGTGGGTTGTAATGGATGGGGGGCAGGGGCGAGCCTTGCTGTGACACTTTTTCCAACAGAAGGGGGTCACCAAAGAAAGGTGTGAGGGGAAGGGTGTAAAGAGAGCACAAATGACTAAGAATAAAACACACACATATGAAAATATATTAAACAGATGTTCCAGAAATACAAGGCATTGTTTCCAGGGTCGGGTGAAGAGTTAGCTTTGCTTGTGTTCACAATTTTTAAAAATGTTTTTAAGGAGCAGCAAGGTTTAGGCTTAGGTTCTAAATCTTCAGCAATGACCAGTAACCTCCCAGATGATCCAAAAAAGCATGGTGGGGACAAAGGACTTTATCAGACATGTAAAAAAAATAAAAACACACGTCATAAGGACAGGATGATAACCCAAAGGGCTAAAATGATCAGATGATGATGTCACTCACCTGTTCCTGCAGTGTGGCGCAGGCGTGAATAAGGCCTCACTTTTCCCATCAATAAAAAAAGTGACGCCTTATTCACACTCATGACACACAGCAGGAATGGGTGAGGATGCAGGCATCTGATAATTTTTCCCTTTGGGCTATTGTTCTGTCCTTATGATATGATTTTGGATGTGGTTTTTTGCCTTGTTTTCCTGTATCTGATACAAGTCCAGAGTGTGCCTAGGACTCCTACAAGTGCAAGAAGGTAATGTCACAGGTGCCTATGGGTCCAATCCACCCGGTAGATCTTTGAAGAGCTGCTGTGTTTTGGTGGGGCTTGTCACCCATGTCTTTGCTGAACCACATGCCTCACAGCCATTGTGTGACATTTTCTGAAGAAAAGATTACATTTGCCCTCAAATATAAAAGACTGCAACTGCAGAAGTGGGAAATGAGAATTACTGTAGAATTACTCCTCAAGTTTGCCTAAAACAAAATGTGAAGCGACAGTGAAGATTTCCACTTTTTGGATCAAAGAGTTCCCATATGCTAAACTGCTAGGGTAGGCGAGGACATATCTTTTTGGTTGCCACCAATTTTTTCCTCTGTAAATTTGGAGACAGTCGCTAATATAACTGACCTGAAGGCTTCTAAAGGAAGCAAAAACAGTTTTCTGTTCTTTCTTTTTAAATTGTCACTTCCGACTTATAGAGACGCTAAGATGAACCTATCACGGGAGTTTCTTGGCAAGATTTGTTCAGAGAAGGTTTTCCTTTGCCTTCCTCTGAAAGTGAGACAGTGTGAGTTGCCCTGTGGGCTTCCATGGCCAAGCAGGGATTCGAACCCTGGTCTCCAGAGTCATAGTCCAACGCTTAGACCACGACACCAGGCTGCCTCTTCCTTTTAAACAGACTAAGGGCTCACTAGATGGGAGAATTAATTGCAGAAAATAGCGCATTACCTCACTATCGCAGCAGTGTTCATTTGCCCCCACGATCCATTCGCAAGATCACTGGCATGGGAAGCTATCCAAGTTTGAAGTTCACACAGAGCATGCCTGTAAGAAAATATGGTGGCTGCAAGTGAATTACCTGCCTTATTATTCAACCAAAAGCTCCCTCCATTCTCTTCCCCCTTTTTACCTTGCTAAATGAGAGATGTGGAAGAACAATACTCTGCTTAAACACACTCTTTTTTTGTGCTTGATTGTTTCGCCGAAAAAAACCCCAATGGCAGCTCCGACTCCTTCGTCGCCGGCAAACCTGCCCCTGCGCACATCCGACCAATCACTTTTGACTTTCTGGATATGCCCCAATTCGTATTGATTGTTCAGGCGGGCTGTTTTTCACGTATTTTTAAAAAAAGATTGTGAGAAACAGTGAAAGATGTTACCAACTACTTGGAGTTTTCAGCCCCCCTCCTTCCTAATATGGCAATCCTGGCAGGAGCTCATCTGGACAGAAGGATTTTTTTTTTTTAAATGACTGCATTCTTTGAGGATTTTTTTTTCATCGTCTAAACAACCCCTAAGTGAAACGTCTCAAGCGGTTTCATGAACCTTGGCTAACAATTGCGGGGTCTGGCTTTCTGCTGAGCATAGAGTAACATATATAAGTATATAAATAATATAAATAAACATTTAAAAAGTTGGAAATGCCCTGGAAATGAGATAGGTGAAATTTGCCTTTTATATATTTATGTAATTTCTATATTGTGATGTTTTTAATGGTTTTTTTCAACTGTATTTTATATGATATTTTGTGAACCACCTTGGGTCCTTTGTGGGAGAAAGGCAATATATAAAAGAAAGAAAGAATTTTTTCTATATTGTGATGTTTTTTAATGGTTTTTCAACTGTGTTTTATATGATATTTTGTGAACTACCTTAGGTCCCTTGGGGGAGAGAGGTGGCATATAAAAGAAATAAGTAAAATTTTCTATATTGTGATGTTTTAAATGGTTTTTCAACTGTATTTTATATGATATTTTGTGAGCTGCCTTGGGTCCCTTCTGGGAGAAAGGAGGCATATAAAAGAATTTTTTTATATTGTGATGTTTTTAAATGGTTTTTAAACTGTATTTTATATGATATTTTGTGAGCTGCCTTGGGTCCCTTCTGGAAGAAAGGTGGCATATAAAAGAAATAAATAAAATTTTCTATAGTGTGATATTTGTAATGGTTTTTCAACTGATATTTTGTGAGCCGCCTTGGGTCCCTTCTGGGAGAAAGGAGGCATATAAATAAATATTAAATAAATAAATAGAAAAGGGGCGAGATACTTACTCTCTGAAAGGCGCACGGGGCGTCCAGTACAAGAAACCCACCGAGAGAGGGGGGGAAGAGTCCAAACCCCCTTGAGGCGGCGGGAAGGGAAGGGAAGGGAAGGGAGGCAGCAGCGGAATGAAGGCGGGTGGAGGCGAGGTGCTTGAGGAGGAGGAGGAGGAGGAGGCGACTGAGGGGGGACTGCTTGGCCAGGGCGTCGCTCTGTAGCCCAGCGCCTGACTGACTGGCTGGCTCCTCTGCTGCTGCTGCTGCTCTTCTTTCTTCCCTCTCTGTCCGTCCTGCCTGGCTTCTCCGGGGCGGGCTGGCCGACGAAGGGAAGCGGCTCTGACGGACTCCTCTGACTCGACGCCCAGCCTTCGAGCGAGGCGGACCCGGGCACAGGCGCGCCTCTGGCCATGGGCACCGCCGGCGAGGAGAACGGCACCCTCGGCTCCCTCCCTTTCCCAGAGCGCGGGAATTCCACCCCCGCCGCCGCCGCCGCCGCCGCCTCCATGGCCAGCCTGGCTCCGTCCGTCTCCTCTCCCGCCCAGGCAGGGGAGGCGACGGTGCGGCCGGCGCCCTGGCTGCCCCACGGCCCCCTGAACCAGGGGCTGAGCGTCTTCGTGGGGCTGGCCCTGTGCGTGGCCATGCTGGGCTTGGGCTGCACGGTGGAGCTGGGCCAGCTGGGCGCGCAGCTGAGGCGGCCCCTGGGCTTGCTGCTGGCGCTGCTCTGCCAGTTCGGCCTCATGCCCCTGGTGGCCTTCCTGCTGGCCCTCCTCTTCGCCCTCGACGAGGTGGCCGCCGTGGCGGTCCTGCTCTGCGGCTGCTGCCCCGGCGGGAACCTCTCCAACATCATGTCCCTCCTGGTCAACGGGGACATGAACCTCAGGTACCGGCGCCGGACGCACAGCCAGCCAGCCAGGGAGGGAGGGAGGCGGCGGGGGTCTCGGAGGCTGCTGGGTTGGGGGGCGGCCCCCTAGAGGGCGGGCACAGGCGAGACCCCCCGCCGCTGGGGGCATTTTCCCGGCCACCGCCTGAAAGAAATGGTTGCCCGGGGGTGGGTGGGTGGCTGGCTGGGAAGGGGAAGGGCAACCATAGGCGCCTCGCCTCCTTTCACTTGGCATCGAATGCCGCCTTGTTTCCCGGCAGGACCCCAGTACTTGGAAGTCCCAGCCGCACGGCAGGCAGACATTCAACAGGCGTAGCGCGACAGACGTGGGCTGCGCCGGGAGGATGTCCACTGATCAGGCGGCGGCAAAAGGCACGCGAGGGCTGCTATGATCCCCCCACCCCCCCCCAAAAAAAGTGGCTTCCCTGCCTACAGAAAGAGCATGGCGGGGTGGCCGAGTTATTAGGAGTGCCTTCTTATAGATCCAAGGACAAGGTTGATGATCCCCTTTCATGAGAAGAGCTTCCTCCTCCCTCACCGTCAGATCTCCTGATTGTGGGAAGCTGCGCCTATTCGATGCCTGCCTGTTAGGCATCTTTGAAAGAGGCCGGTGCTCTTGCCAAGGAGCCTATGTCTTGGGTGAGCATCCATGTCAGTAGGGTGGAGAATCCGCTCCGGGTTTCCGCCTGAGCCTTAAAAGAGCGGCCCAAGGCGCCCGATCGCCTTTAAAGTTCGGACTAAAGCCGAGAGCGGACTCCCACGCTTCCTGGCACAGAAGCCACCCGTCCCTCCAGGCCCTCCCCTTCCCCGTTGTGAGTACGAAGGGGGAACGAGGGGCAGAGTTTGGGTGCGGGGCGGCGGCGGCGGCGGAGGAGACCCTTGTCAGGTGGAGGCACCGGCCACAGCCCTGCCAAGGAGGGAGTGTTTCCAGGGCGGGGCGGCGGCGAAGGGCGGCCGAGAGCAAGCGAAGGGCGGGGGAAAGAGATAAGTGAGCCCCAGCAGAGTCTGCCCCGGAGAGATGAGGAGGGACGTCGCCTCGGGCGATGGCAAACACACAACCCCCGCCCCGTTTATAAAGAGAGGGGGGGCTGTTCTTCCCCCTTGCCAAAGGAGACGCCTTAGGCCTTGCTCCAAAGGGGGCGCACAGACACGCAAGTGAATGTGAGGAAGGGGTGGGTGGAGGGTCGCTCCGTCGCTACAGAAGTCAGCCAGCCAGAAAGACCCAGAGCCACGCAGAGAGATGTGGGAAAGTGCCTGGAAAATCCTACCCCGGGGAAGAGAAAATGAGAGGCCAGGGCCGGTTAAGACAGTATGGATTCTGGAAACATCATCATCATCATCAAGCGGCAGACTTCTATCAACAAAGCGGGCATTGCTTTCCGAAGCTGTCCAGGGGAAAGTCTAGGGAAGAAGCGCCGGGTGGTTCTGCTGGGGTGGGGACTGTGATGCCTCTTCTCTCTCCCCTTCTCTGGCAGTATCATCATGACCACATCGTCCACCTTGCTGGCTTTGATTCTGATGCCCCTCTGCCTGTGGGTCTACAGCCGCCCCTGGATCGACACGCCGCTGGTGCGCCTGTTGCCCCTGGGCGCCGTCACCCTGACCTTAGGCAGCACCCTGCTCCCCATTGGCCTTGGGGTTTTCATCCGCTACAGATACACGAGGGTGGCAGACCTCCTGCTCAAGGTAAGCTTGGCCTGTCTCCACTACCCCTATGCAGCTGCTGGGTCCTTACAATCAACCTGGACCTCAGGGGCGCTGGCAGCAGTCTTTAGATTGCTGTATGCCTTGCTTCAGTTGTCTAGCACCAAACATTGAACCTCTTGCCACATGCAGACCACTACCCTGTGACTATAATTGGGTGTGTAGTATTAAATCAACTTCAGATTTTATAATATCCTTCTGGGATCCAGGTTCTACCTGAAAACAGTGCTGTGAGCCTCTTATTTCAACTAGGGTATAGACATACATACATATAGAAAAAGACAATTAACAGCACTGTTTTCAGACATATTTCTGCAGTGACCAGCACTTAGCCCTGGAATGCTAAGGACTGGGCCTATTTCCCTTGGTTTTTTTCTGGGCTGTGAGGCCGTATTCTGGAATAGTTTCTTTCTGATGTTTCGCCTGCATCTGTGGCTGGCAGCTAGTCAGAAAGAAACTGTTCCAGAACACGGCCTCACAGCCTGGAAAAAAACCCAAGGAAAATCTATGGATGCCGGCCGTGAAAGCCTTTGACTTCACTGGGCTTATTTGTTGCAGCTCATATCACCTGCCATCTCTGTCTGGTCATCTGGGGATTTTCAGGTGGACTTTGGCCAGAAGGTCTTACTTAGCTGTACCAGAAACAAGGAACAATCCTGACAAACAGATGTTCAGACAAACTAAACACAGGAAACCTCTTGATCTCCTAAAGCCCCACCCAGTAGATTACCCTGAAGGGGGTCCCGGAAGATGAAAGGCAGCAATGTTGTGAAAGATGCAGAATTTGCAACTGATGATATAACCAGTGTTCATAGACAGAAGCCACAAGCAGTTACCATATTTGAAGCATTTTTATTTCAGACCAGTGCTGTTATTCTACACACTTTTAAATGAGCAGGACCTGGGCACTAGATATGGCAAGCCAAGGTACAAATTTGTCTGTGTCACAAATGGCAGAACCAGGTGTAACAAGTGGAGCTAAGGGAGATAGAGACAGGACAGACCTAGTGCCTAACCAAACACACATACACATATACATGCACATAAACGATCTTACACAGGGATAACTGCTGCTGAAAAGGAACCGCTTTGGAGGGCAGATGTTAATTACATATAGAAAGGATTTCAAAGACTTGCTTCTGGATATGTAATCAAAACTCAAAATCTTTGTTCTGCAGCACTTGCTTGGTCCTGAAAAAAAGATCAGCTCAATATTTTATCCCATATAGATATACCTCAGTTAACAAAGCAGATGTGTTCCTGGGCTTTACTTTTTTCACAGAAACTTTGATACCAGAAGTAGAAATGACATGGAAACAATAGGGAAAAGTTCCTACACCACAAAAAAGAAGTTCAACATGTTCCAGCAAACTTTTATTCAAAACATACATTATGCACATGTGAAATGAAACAAACCAGGTCAGGTGAGCTATCTCTCTGGCTTTTCTTCGCAAACGAAGATTCAGGAAGGACTCATCCCGCGCTTTCTGCAAGCGCGCTGATGACTAAAAAGGCCAATCCGAGATAAACAAGTCCGGTTGCAAAAAGCACAGCAGAAGGTCTCCTTGGGTGATGTTTTTGGGTTGTGATTCTTTCTGCGTTGTCGTTTCTCTTCAAGACTTGTTCGTCGTGAGTTCTCAAATAAGGCTGCAGCATTGTGGATAGTGCGTCTCCATGCCTCCCGATGTGAGGCCAGGGCGGACCACTGTTGGTGATCAATTTGGCCAAGCCTGAGATGTTGTTTCAGGGAGTCTTTGTATCGCTTTTTTGGAGCGCCCCTCTTACGCTGACCCGTGGCGAGTTCACCGTAGAGTAGTATTTTTGGGAGGCGATGGTCCTCCATCCTAGAAATGTGCCCTGCCCAGCGCAGCTGTGTTCTTAATATCATGGCCTCAATGCTGGTGATCCCTGCTTGTTCAAGGACAGCAACATTCGTCACATAGTCCAGTGTATATTTAGGATTGTGCGTAGACAGCGCTGATGAAAGCGCTCGAGGAGTCGTAGGTGGTGGCGATAGGTGACCCATGTTTCAGATCCATAAAGAAGGATAGACAGTACAATGGCTCTATACACACTGATTTTTGTGCTTTGCCTCAGGTGTTTATTGCTCCAGACTCTTTTGTGAAGTCTTCCAAATGCACTATATGCCTTTGCTAATCTGTGATCGATCTCTTTGATAGAGTCATAGAATACATAAGTAAACAAAAACATTTTGAATCTTCTAGAGACTACATGAAAGCTTCTTCCAAAATGCATCCTGGGATTATTATTTTCTTTCAACAGCCTCCACTTTTCTTACAATTTCCATTTTGGTGGCAAAACATATCTCAGTCATGTTTCTTCAACATGCCAGGGTAGCTGATGAGGCAGCTAATCTGCTTTCTCCCTTTCTTTCTGTTTAGCTCTTCACACATGCTCAGTAAGTGAGTTTGGAGGCAGCTATAAAACATGTAACATTTGTTTTCATGTGGTATTTGTACATAAACACATACAGCTACAGTAGGATCATCTACCCATTCCTTCCCAGGTCAAGCTTTATTGCATTGTTTACTGCAGACACACTGCTGCAACCCAACACTGAAAGTTTATCTTTTTCCAGCCCTCCTTCATCATCCTCACAATGCCAATGCTGCAAAAATAAAACAAACCTTCCAGCTAGACAGAAGACAAGAAAATGGGGGTCTGGGCTGGGTACCCATTAAAAGACTGCAAAAAGGAGCTTCTTTGTCAGAGGCTTTGTTAACTGTGGTATGTCTGAACACAGCAAGACCACAATTTTGTATACCTCCCCATAACAATAAACCCCATGGAAAAGTAGGACTTGGCCTGACTAAAATGCATAGGATTGTGTTCCTAATAACAGCTCACTCATATTTGATCAGTACAACTAATCATTACATATCCTAATACATCATTTCTGTAGAGAAGCTAGCAAATGTTATATGTTTTATAGCCCGGATTATACAATACCACATGAAAGCAAACATGGTAAAGAATTCTAGTGATGTATCTAAAATACATTATCCTAAAAGGTATTAATGCATCACCTACTACGTGAAATTACTTAATGAAGGTTGCATCCAACAAACTTTTTTCCTTTAAACAATCTCTTCAGAAAAGACTCCAATCCAATGAAATCTATAGGGATATTCAAAAGGCAAAAATTATAGAGATCTGGTATGGAGACACAGCAAAAAGACAAATAAGGTTTCTGCCCCATTAAAAGGGCAGAAAGCCTGCTGTATAAGAAGTGACAATTGTACATACAGATTTTGCCACATTGACAACATAATCAGATTCTACTGGATGAGTGGAATGTGGTGAAAACAAAACAAACACCTTACACTGAATTTGTCTTTGGCTGGATATAAAACTTACTGGAAAATGGGACCTAACACACAGAGCTGAACATGCCCTGAAGTAATATGTGTTGGGATTTCTATGGTAGTGCTTCCACATTTTGAAGTGAGACAAGTATTTAAAAAAAGCAGGACTGATGCTCAGTTTTTAAATTTCTACTTTATTTAAAGACACCTATGTAGCTTGTCAGTTACTTCTTTTCAAACTCTTGTTAAGATCTTCCTGGTTTAGTCTTGGTTAATTCATGCCATTGTGAAATATTTTAACTGGCTATACTGTATTTTATACGGTATATTTCAATGGTACTGTAAGCTGCCATGAGAGCCTATTAAGAGACACAAGCTAGGGTTTTTAAATGAACAGACATAAGAATCAACATGATACAGAAGGTAAATATTATGTTTATTATTAAGACTTTGGCTGGGATACTGTGTCATCAGGTGCAACCATGATAATGGAGCCGTATTGTCATAAGTACTGTATATCTAATAATGCCACCTCCCCCAAAACCTACCTTTTCAGCCAAGTAGCACCCCAACCAAAGGGAGTCCGATCAGGGAACTATAACATGGCAACTACAGTACTTTCCTGATTGTGGTGTGCATTGAGAAGAGGCAACTGGAGAGACCCTTTGGGGACCTGCTGCAACTACCTTGCTCAATGGACCGCACAATCAGGAGAGCACCAAAGCTATCATTTCCCAGTGTCCTGATCTGCAGTGCCTTGGTTGGGGTGCTGCCTGGCTAAAACCTTTTGGTTGGGGTGCTGCCTGGCTAAAAAGGTAGGGATTTAATCCCCAGCGGTTACAAGATTGTAAGTCCAATTTACGATTTCATAACTACTGAAGAGGATGGCAGTGTTAATTCTTATAACAAATTGAAAAATGTGATTTAACAGTTACTCAAAAAGGAATGGGAGAGGTATTGCAATGAAATAAAGGACTATCAATAAAACAGAACAACAAACTACATTATTATCAGAGAATCTCTGACAATGAGTTGGTTCACATGTAACCTCAAACCATGACTTGGTGTTATATAAAGAAGTCTAATGTTTTTGCAAAACTTAATTTGCAGTTACATCCAAACTGCCAAGTTATGGCTTGTGCAATTGTTCCACACCAGGTTTCCAAATGATGGTAGCATGATTTGGGGGAATCACGGAAGACAGTTAACCAGTTTAGATATAATGGCAGACCATATTTGCATCCAAAACCAGAAATGATGAGCTCAAAATAGAACAAAAGTAATTTTGCTATTAAGCCCATTAGTCTTGGCAGTGATAATCAAACAGATACCATTTGTTGAAATATCACCACCACCACATACAGATATGCTTTGGCATACAGGGTAAAATTCTCTCCACCTCTACCCCTTTCTTGCTGTTGATAATACAGTTTACAGTACATCAGTGGAGGGCAACTGCAGTGGGATGGGGACCATATTCAGGCATGTGGAACTACTTGGGGGGGTGCACTTTTTAAAAAGAATTATTTTCTCAAAAATTTAACTGACTTACCTTTTCCGGAAGGAGGTATGAGAGCATTTGGAGGGACCAACCAGATTTCTGAAGGAATTTGAGCAATGAGGGCTTAAAGCAGGGATTCAAGCAAAAGGAGATGGAAGGAGGGGTGGGAGCAGTGTTTCTCAACCACGGTTCCCTGGAGCCCTAGGGTCCCAAAAGGTTGCTAGGGGTTCCTCAAGAGATTGTGATTGTAGGGGGAAAGGAATAGAAGTATATAGAATAATGTTTATGCAGGGGTTCTCTGAGACCTGAAAATTATTTCTAGGGTTCCTCCAGGATAAAAAGGTTGAGAAAGGCTGGGTGGGAGTGTTTGAAGGGACCCACAAGATCACTGCCGGCTAGGAACTGAAGGAGGATGGGCAGCGAGGAAGTTAAGCAGCAACTACAGTTAGGTAGTGGAAGGAGTGGGTGGGATGGTGTGGGAGTGTCTTCGTTGCTGCGGCAAGCAGCAAGCGATACTGGCTAATTCAAATAGCGAGGGTCTCTCGGCTTTCGCGGGGGGGTCCAGAGACTGGGAGGCACATATTTTCTTCTGGCAGGCCACATGTAGCCCATCCCTGTTTTACATAGTTAAGTATAATTGATATAATTAAGTGCACTACTATATTACTTTTTAAAAGGTGCTGCTCTTTCTCATCCATTTCTTTCCTTGCTAGGTTTCCTTGTGGTCTCTCCTGGTGACATTGGTGATCCTTTTCATTCTCACGGGTACCATGCTGGGTCCTGAACTGCTGGCTACCATCCCTGCCACTGTCTACGTGGTGGCTGTGCTGATGCCTTTGGCGGGCTATGGCTGTGGTTATGGCGTAGCAACCTTATTTCGTTTGCCACCCCACTGTAAGAGGACAGTGTCACTGGAGACTGGTTGCCAGAATGTACAGCTCTGTACCGCTATACTTAAGTTGACTTTTCCTCCAGAGCTCATTGGGCCCATGTACATGTTTCCCTTGCTCTATGCCCTCTTCCAGGCTGCAGAAGCTGGCCTGTTTGTGTTGATCTACAAGATATATGGCAAGGACTTCTATAAGCAAGAACCTCTAGGAGATGAAGAAGAAGATACAGATATTTCTTACAAGAAACTCAAGGAGGAAGAAGTGCCAGAGACTTCCTATGGCACAGTGATTGCTGAGGGCCATGGCTCAGTGCTCATGGAACCTACACAAACTGTCCTCTAAGGGAAGAGAATACCTGGAAAATCCCATTTTAAGATAAGTGGTATAGCAAACTGGTCCAACAAAAGTGCAGGGGAAGGAGGAGGGGTGGAGAGGAGGCAACAGTATCAACCAGTTGTTGTAATCTTGATTCCCTCAGTTTACATGGTTTGCAACCAATTTTTTTCTCCACATATAACAGTTCAGAACCTCTGCAGCTGCTATTACAGAATATCATAAATTGCCATAAATGTAACACAAAGATATGAGCAAGAAACAGGGCTACATGTAGAAATGAGGGGTTTTCTAAGGCAATTTTGAAGAAAGGAGGAAAGATAAGAAGGGCAAGAAGGAAACAATGACCGTATTTGTCAAGTGTAACTGAATGTCATCAACCACATTTGCTGTTTAAAAACCCCACAGTTGTTTATCTTGCATATCATTCAATTCAGCTTGTATGTATGTGGAAGGGTTGAACTAATATTGTGTATACTTATCAGTGATTAAATTTCTTCCAAACATAATAAGCTATTAAGAGGATGCATGAGAGACTGCCTGTGTCATCTAGTTGAGATTAGAACTGCCAGTTGTTTCACAGAATGAAGAACAACGAGGCCTCTTTTCTTTCTGAAACCCATTTCCAGTCAAGTGGGAACTTTAAGAACACTCCACAGCTTGTACAAATTACTTTTTTAGATTACAACTCCATGGTCTACATGCTGGTTAAAGGATTGTGAGAGTTGCAGTCACAAAAAAATAACTATTTCAAGTTCTGCCAAATCCTCTGTCTTCCTGACATTATCAACTCTTTGCTACAGTGAAGAGTTCAGGAGAGAAATGTTGAATCTGAAACTGTCTGTTTTAACAAAAGAGTCAGGTCATTTGGTTCATAATCCCTACAGCACTGTAAACAGCAGCTGTTTTCCAAAATATCAACCAGGGTTCTTTTTGAGCCCTGAAGTGCAGTCCTTCAGATGTTGTTAAACTTCAGTCTCCCAGCATTCCTCAGCACTGGCTATGCGTGCTAGGGCTGATGTGAGTTGGGGCCCATCTACACGAGGGGGAAAAATCCCAAATACATGGTAATATTGGCATCTGGCAGCAGCAGCAACATGTCCAAACAGTTTTTTTGGCCTTGGAAGCCCCCATAAGTCCTGCATTCCTGATGGTGGCCACAAGTGATTGATTTGTGTTAGTTCTTCACTGCTGCCGGGTTGTTGTTGTTGTTTTTTAAGTTGTCCCAAGGTGCGCTGGTACAATAGACCGATTGTTCTAATTTTATAAGAAAGCAAAACAGAAAATATTGATCCTTTTTATTGCCTTAGCGAATGATCGCTAAGGCAAAAATCCAACATGGTGGCAGTGGGCACTTGCCCTCCTAGCAAGCCCCACCTCTGCTCTCACCCGGCCAATCAGCTTTGTGCTTCGCTTTGAGTTTTTATTGTTCAATAGTCCAAATGAGCAAAAATGTGAACCTGCCTTGCAGTTTGTGGAAAAGTACAAAAAAATCAGCAAAGGCATTTACCCCATTGTTTTTGCCGTTTTGGGTCCCTCTCTTTCCGAATAGTGTTGATTGGTGCTGGATCCTGTTTAGATAGGTAGGATTCCCAGCAAATTCCATGAGGGGTATTTTCACCATCTAGACAGCCCCTTGGAGTCCAATTTCATCTGGAGGGCCACAGGTTGCCTATCTCTGCTTTAACTAGAGATACCAAGAAGCAGAACTGGTCATACTGGCACACAATGTATGTGTCAATGACTGTGGCCTGTGGCATTTCCACACTAATGGCCAAGGGGACCTGCTTAGGAATCAAACCTGGGTTTTCTTGTTCACCAAGCATATTTATCAGAAAGCAAATTCTCATTTTTCTGCAATGCACTGGGATTTACTTAAGTTACTAGGGTAAACAGCATATGCATGTTTACTCAGTCGTACATCCAGTTGCTTTCAACTGAATTTATTCCCAGGTAAATGAGTATAGATCTGCAGTATAAATATCTTTTGAACTGGGCTAAAAGGGGGCATAACATTTTAGACCGTTTATAAAGCAAACAAATCACCTATAAGATGTGGCAAACAGTGGTACAGGTTGAGCATCCCAAATCCAAAATTTTTGAGCACTGACATGATGACAGTTTATTCAGCATCCCAAAGGGGGGGGGGAGACTTTCCCAACCCCCTTCAGCTGCAATACATACAGTAAGCCTGCCATATGTGCATGGGTTTGGTTCCAGGATCCCACGCAGAAACCAAAAAAGGCAGGTGCCAAAGTCCCTTATTTATAAAATGGCGTAAGGCAGCAGCATAGGTGGCAGCAAAACCCAGCTGAAACGCATATTCTTTGGGCTCTTCACCATCTGGGGAGCCTGCCAGCTGCATGCTTCTGCCTTGGAGGTGGTGGCTGCCATGCTCCTGATTGTTTGCAAGGTAGAAGCGAGCAGCTGGTGGCTTCTTGGAGATCAGCTGTACAGTACTGTATTGTGTTTTTTTTTTCCCCCAAATATCAGGTCCCTTACATCCTTGGTCTCAGATCCTGAGTCTCTCCAGCTATGTGTCTCATATACAACACAAGTAGCAGAGTAGTGAGACTGGAGAAAGATGTTAGGATCGGTGAAATGGTGGGAGGTGTGGATTCACTCTGAGCACTATGCTTGGATTCCCACCACTTCACAGACCCATTATGTACTGTATATGAAAATATTCCCAAATCCCCCAAAATCCAAAATCTTGAAACACTTCTGCTCCCAGGCATTTTGGATAAGAGACACTCAACCTGTATCAACAAAATGACACACCAAGCAAACTTCTTAAACTACTGTAGTTTTAAAGCTCTTGATTTTTGAAGTAATTTATTTCCATTTACTGTACAGCTAGACTGTCTGAATACTAAGAAGTAAGTACCATTTTGTTCAAGTGGTCCTTACTTCCATGTAAGGGATTCTGACTGTAGCCTAAACAGTTCAGCCCCTTCTTTCCCTGCATGTTTATTATACTCAGTGTGGGAATGTGAACACACAGCAGGCGACCCAGAACAACCTTCTATTGCTCTGGCTATTATTTTAGAGGTGGTATCAGAAAGCAGGTTCAGGTCTGGGGGACTCTCTGCCTGCTTACTCCAGAAGCAAATCCTACGGGTTCATCACGGGTGCCTCCTCGCCAGTAAGGCTGTACAGGCGCTTTGGGGAAATCCTCATGAAACCAAGTGGGCCTTCGTGCAGCATTGGTTCCTTGAGTTGGCCACCCCATAACCCAAACCACCCTCCGAAGGCGACCCTCCAGGGTTCCTCGGCGCTTCCTCCCCGTAGGGAAGGGCCGGGCTTAAGGAAGGGCTACTCGCCCAGGCCGGATCCTCACAGCTGCGCCGAGGGACCCTGCTTTGGGAAGCCGCCCGGGGCCCGCCCAGCCGCCGCCGCCGCCTCCTCGTTAAAAGCCGCTGGGGAGGGCGGACGGGGCCGGGGCGCACGCCATGGCGGCCTTGGTGGACGAAGCCATGGAGAGCTACGTGTACCCCGCCGCCTACAACCCCTACTCCTACCGCTACCCGCCTCCGCCGCCGCCCAAGGGCAAAGGGGGCCCGGGCTCCTGGCGGCAGCGGGGCGGGGGCGGCGGCGGCTACTTCTCCGGCTACGGCGAGACGACGGCGGCGGTGGCGGCGGCTGCGGCGGAGTACTTCGACAACTACCAGCGGGCGCAGCTGAAGGCCATCCTGTCCCAGGTGAACCCCCACCTGACGCCGCGGCTGCGCAAGGCCAACACCAAGGAGGTGGGCGTCCAGGTCAACCCGCGCCAGGACGCCTCGGTGCAGTGCTCGCTCGGGCCCCGGCCGCTGCTCCCCAGGCGCCGCGCCGGACCCCCCGACGCCCCCGCTGAGCAGGAGCAGGGCAGCTCGGTCAGCGGGGGCGGCCGGCCCGTGCGCTTCCCCAGGACCGTCGCCGTCTACTCGCCGGTGGCCTCCCGCCGTCTCACCACTTTCTTGGAGGAGCCCGAGCCTCAGGAGACCCCCGCCACGACGCCCCCTCGGGACCCCGACGGCGAGGCGCCCGTCCGCGCCAGCTGGGAGAAACCCGACGGGAGAGCCGCCCAAGAGGAGCCGCCCTCGGCCGCCCGAGAGAGGCGGGAAGCGCCCGCCAAGCCTCGGGAGGAAGCGGAGGAGCCGGCGGCTGAGGGCGAGGGGGCTCAGGCGGCGGGGCAAGCCGGGGCCACGCAGCCGCCCTCCCCGGAGGAACCTGGGCAGAGTAAGACCCGGGTGCGCTTCCAGGTGGGTGCCTTCCCGACGGAGGGGCGTTTGGGAGAAGGAGAAGGAGGGCGGCTCTCCCCTCAAAGACGGAGCCGAGCTTAATGTGGAAGCCCTCCTTCAGCCGTCAGAACAGCAGCGCTGGGGTTTGAAGAAAAGGCGCGCAGCCGGAGGAGCCTCACAGCCGGGCCCCGAAGGAGGAGAGCCAGGGCCGGTTGAAGGCACCCGCGGCCTCAGCATCCGCAGGGGGCCCCATCATTGTGCCCCCCCATAATAGTAACCCTCCTCCTGCAAAAACATGATTAGTAACAATCCGAATATCCTGTACTGTGAACAGCTTAGGTTGCGTTAGGCTACATTGACCTGAGATAAACATATGGGCCCCCCAAAATAAAAGCGTTGCAGGACCCCCCCCAAATCCCTTAAACCGGTCCTGGGGAGAGCCTTCCCAATCCCTGGGCTTCCTCCAGTGTAGGGATTGGATGGGGGTAGAGCGGATCAGAGCAGGGACTCATGCCGAGATGCAACTGGCGGAGGTGTGGAGTGGGACGCTTGCATCTGGTTCAAAGAGGGAGGGAAACTGACCGGGAAGGCAAAACCATGCAGGTTGGGGACCAGGTATGCACTTCTAGGGCCTCTGGGGTTGAGAGCACATACATCCCTTGCAGGGTCTTGGTTTAGAAGACCTTTAGGTTAGTTCCTACAGTTGTAGGGTGGGGTGTGTGCATGCATACTAATGAATAGGAGTGCTCAGTTGATCAGAAGAATAGCTCCTGAGCCACAGTCATTTGTCTTGTGCCCACCAAGTACTGTATACAGTACCTCTAGCAAGATGACTTGGGCCTCTGACTTGGATTGTGGTCCTTCCAGAGGTCTCTATGGAATAGAGCAACCAGTTCCAGGCCTCTTGAGCCAACACATGGGACTGAACCCAGAAACCAGTTGATTACCAGTGTAGATAGTAGCAAATTTGAGCAATGTGACAGGATCTAGTGGTTGTAGTCAGCCACCTGGCAGCAATATACTATAGGAAGTAGAGATGATTCAGGTACTTCAGACAGCCTCAGGCAAAGTTCATAGCATAAGTAACCCAGAAAATGCTCTTTGGACTGAGGATTCAGGTGATACTCAGTCTGGAGCATGGCAGGTCTCTGTTCTCCAAGCCTTCAGGAAATGTGCTGCCACTTGCCCAAGGCAAATGCAGGCCATTGCTTACATCCTGTTCTTGCCTTCATGTTTGTGCTGTCTAGTTCCTAGAGCAGAAGTATGGCTATTACCACTGCAAGGACTGCAACATCCGCTGGGAAAGTGCCTATGTGTGGTGTGTGCAGGGCACAAACAAGGTAGGTATTTTGTTGCTGGTGTGGGAGTGGGGAGGAGAGGGGCCTTCTCGTACCTTGGTAAGGTGCTGCCTTCATTCTCTTCTACTCTCCACAGGTTTACTTTAGGCAGTTCTGTCGAACTTGCCAGAAATCCTACAATCCCTATCGTGTGGAGGATATTACCTGCCAAGTAAGCAATGACTGCTAGGAGGCCAACTAAGGTAGGGGGTGGGAAGAAGGTAGATTGGGATCTACTGGTAGATCTCAGGATGATCTGCAGTAGATCTGTTTTAGGCTCCAGCTTTTAACAACAGAAATCTTCCTCCTCTCCCCCCTCACATTAGACTGCTATGATGAATAATGCTTGAAGGAAAACAAGAGTAGCTGTGTGTGTGAGAGAAAAGACTGTAGGTGCCAACCTGTTAGTGACACATGTATGCTTACATGTGGCTTACTCATGCCTATGTCTCGTTTGGACCAGGTGCAGGGGATTACTCTCTAGCCCTTTGTGTCCTATCCAAAACCTCCCCCCGCCAGTACCTGTCAAACCCTGGGAGAGGCTACCCCTGCTTTACTTGTGGGGAAGGGCATGAGGGAAGGTGGAGACAATTAAAATTATGAAGAAGCAGCTGATTTCAGCTCAAAGGGGGGGGGAGTGCAATTACATATGGTGTGCACCCTCCTTTCCTTCCCCTCTGCATCCCACACCAGATGGCTTGGGTCCATCTTATCTCCGGGACCGCCTCATCCCATATGATCCGCCCCGCACACTTCGGTCCTCTGGGAGGAACCTGCTGCAGCCTATGAAAACTAGGCTGTCGCAGACCTCCCAGAGGGCCTTTTCTTCTACGGCTCCCAGACTTTGGAATGGCCTGCCGGATGAGATCCGTCTTATCGCTACTCTTGATAGCTTCAAGAAAGCGCTAAAGACGGATCTCTTCCGGCAGGCCTTCCCGGAATAACTTCCCGGTTCAAGTGGACTGATTGCTACCCACCCCCTCTCCGTTGTTGCTTTTATTTATTTATTTATTGTATTTTATCTTTGTTTTAACTCTTCATTAGTTTAATTTAGTTTTAAGGGGTGGGAGGGTAGGATGGGGAAGGACTGTTTTAACTTGATGTTGTTTTAATCTTGCTGTAAGCCGCCCCGGTTGCTGAGCAGAGGGGCGGGTTAAAAAATAAAAATTTATTATTATTATTATTATAAGCAGCAGGGGCCCCTTCTAGAGTTTGACAGCTGCTGGACCAGTGGGAGGACTGGGACCTGCTTGACGTAGAATCCTGGCCTGTGGATTCAGTTCTGAGTGGAAACAAATTCTTCAGCTGAGCCATATGTGCCCAGAGCCACCTGGCCCCTTTACTGTGCTAGTTTTAGGCCACAGAAACTGACAGTGCCCCCTTGTTCTCTCTCAGTGTGTTTTGTGTTCTCTTGTTGCCCAGCTCCTTGCCCCCCTCCAGTTCTTCTCTCCCCCCCCCCACACACAAATACAGTAAAGGTAAATGGAATAATTGCTCCATTCATGCATGTTGAGCAGGGAGGAGGGAGCTACCTTGTGGAGAAGTAACTGAAATGGAAGTGAAACCCTTCCTACAAGAACCATATTGTCCCAAAGGTCCTTGCTGGCGTGTGTGAACTTTCCCCTTCCTCCAGCTATTTTCAGAGTATGGTGGCTCCCCTCCACCCCACAAGTGAGAAGAGAAATCACTCTATTCATTTGCCAGGGGTAAGAAATAGGCCAGATCCAGTCATTCATTAGGCTGTCATTGTAGCAGTAGTGCTGGGCACCCCGGTTGTAACACATTTCCCATTAAATTGTGAAGTGCCCCTATAGAGTGAAGACCAAGCACCTCACTTGGCCCTTACCTAGCTGCTACCAAGGCAAGTC
Organism: Gambelia wislizenii; assembly: GCA_030847615.1. Classification (NCBI taxonomy): domain Eukaryota; kingdom Metazoa; phylum Chordata; class Lepidosauria; order Squamata; family Crotaphytidae; genus Gambelia; species Gambelia wislizenii. The sequence continues at coordinate 99,364,769 of JAUMIR010000005.1, read as the reverse complement.
ATGCAGTTACTTGTCCTGAGAGAATCTACTCCAGGGGGTGGGCAAAGTGCCCTTGACCCAGCCAGACTCCCTGGGCTGTAATTTTTCTGGCAAAAAAGGGTGAATTGCCTCTCTCAGTAGCCCACAGAACAGTAATTCACCTATTAAGCAAGTCACCTGGCCTCTTTTATTTGTGTCCTCGCATTTTTTAATGTGGTCTGTAGGGCAGAAGATTGGCATCCACACCCTATTATAAAAGTAATAGCAGAGAGGGGTTGCTCTGAGTTAACTACTGCCCATTCACATTTGCACACAGAGCATAATAAAATGCATTTGCCCAACCCAATTATGGAAGGAGTTTGAAACTCTCAAGTACTAAGCAGCCATTGTGGTGTAGTGGCCTAAGTGCTGGACTAAGACTCTAGGAGACCAGAGTTTGATTCTTTGCTCAGCCATGGAAACCCATTGGGTGACCTTGGGCAAGTCTCACTCAGAACCTGAGGAAGGCAATGGCAAACCTCTTCTGAATAAATCTTGCTAAGAGAACCCCATGAAGTCACATGAACCCCACAAGTCACAGTCAACTTAAAGCCACATAACTCACTAAGCACCAGAATTTATAACTGCATGCATACTCATCTACAATGGGCAAATGCCTAATCTCTGCTTTAGCATGCAGCCTTATTAGTGCCATTTTGTTCATATCAGCCATCTCAGTTTTTTATATTGATGGTCCTGAAGACTACTTAAGAGTGGAGGGTGAAGAGGAAGAATGTTTGTTTGCTCCTGTCCACTTCACCACTTTATCTGATTGAGATGACTACATTTGTACCAGGCCTTTTAATGGATCTTTTAATTAGTTCTTTGTTAGACATTTCATGTGATTCTCTAGATTTAACTCATACCTAGTCTATACATATAGCAGAATGGGTTGGTAGAAAAGATTCCTACTTCAGATGTGGAATACAGGGGGCCCTTGATATCCACTGGGGGTTGGTTACAGGACCTCCCGTGGATACCAAAATCCATGGGTGCATAGTAAAATTGTGTCCCTTATATAAAACGGCAAAATCATCATTATCAACAACAACAAAAACAACATTATTTGTATCCCACCCCTCTACAAATGCAATTGGGGCAGCTTACAGCATTTAAAATTTACATACAAGACCCTCCATCCCACCCCCCTTAAAATACAATTAAATAATTAAAAATTTAAAACATACTTAATAAATACTAAAAACAAACAATAAAGATAGCTGTATTGGGATCGGACTAAGTTAGATTTTTCTTTCTGATTGCTGGGTATCTATTCAGGAAAGGCCTGCTGGAAGAGATCCGTCTTGAGAGCTTTTTAAAAGCTATTTAGGGTGGTAATGTGACGGATCTCATCCAGCAGGCCGTTCCATAATCTGGGAGCAATAGCCGAAAAGGTCCTCTGGGAGGTCGAGGGAGAGCATAGTTTTTAAAGGTTGTAGCAGATTCTTCCAAAAAGACCTGAATGCACAGGGAGGATTATATGGAAGGAGACGGTCCCAAAGAGAGGTTGGACCCAAGCCATTTAAGGGCTTTAAAGGTGATAACGAACACCTTGTACTGGGCCCAGAAACTAATGGGCAGGTTTGCTTTTTGAATTTTTAAAAATATTTTCCAGCTGTGGATGGTTGAATCCTTGGATACAGAGTGCTGACTGTGCTATTTTGGAATTATTCCCCATGTAATTAATCTGATGTTAGTAGATAGTCTAGCCCTGCCCTTTCTATCTGCTGGGATTTTTAAAACTCAAGTTATGCAGTGTGCACCACCATTTTTCCAACCCTAGATTTAGGGTCAAGATGCATCTGCTCCCATAGACAGCCTTACACTTAAAATTGATGTTGGCCATTCTGTTTCTGTAGAAAGAGAAAAACTGTCCCGAAATTGTTGGGACTTAATCTGGACCAGTGGTTCCCAAACTTTGGTCCTCCAGATGTTTTAACTTCAGCTCCCAGAATTCCTGACTGTTGGCCAAGTCAGCTAGGGCTTCTGGGAGCTGAAGTCCAAAACATCCAGAGGACCAAAGTTTGGGAATCACTGATCTAGACCATTCAAAAATGGTAGTGTTTATGTTGTAGACTTGACTTTGTTTTAGCAGGACAGATCACACACACCCTGTTGGTGACATATGCAGGTACATGTTGTATTAAAGATGCAGAGTGATTTTTTTTTTTACAGTGCTTAATGGTCATATCCAGCTGATGGTGGCATAAGTGGAGTTGCACATTTGGGACCAGTGCACATGAGTGCATGAAAATATGCACAGTAACATGTGAATGTGTATTGTTTTTATGTATTGTTTGTGTGTTGCAATTGCACACCAGGTTGTCAGCCATGTGCCTTGACCATTTATATCTATTTGCTGTATTACATTGTTATTCAGTTATTTTCATAGGGGTTTCTTAGGCAAGGACTACTCAGAGGTGGTGTTGCTAGTTCCTTCCTCTGAAATACAATCTATAGCACCTGGTATTCATTGGCAGTTTCCCATCCAAGTTCTAACCATACCTGTCTCTGCATAGCTTCTAAGATCAGACAGGATCTGGTGCCTTTAGGATATTTAGTTATACGGTTACATAATGTTAATCCTCTGGTGGATATTTTGTGTTGAAGCAGTGAAGGATCTCTGCTCAATATAGGTAATGCTTGTTGTTCCAAACAGAAAACTCAAAAACCAGACTGCAGCAAAAGCTATTGGTGTGTAGAAATTCTGTTCCTAGTCTCATGCTCATTCTTGAAGGAACTGTATCTCTGGAATTTATCCACATATGGTGATTTTTCAATTTGCATTATGGCTTTTTCTGTTCCAATTTCAGAGTTGCAAGCAGACAAGGTGTACCTGTCCTGTGAAACTGCGCCATGTAGATCCCAAGAGACCCCATCGTCAGGATCTTTGTGGAAGATGCAAAGGCAAACGTCTTTCATGTGATAGTACATTTAGTTTCAAATACATTATTTAAGCAAGATGATAGCAAAATAATTTTTGGCACAAAGTTGCAATAGCAGAGATTTTTCTTTTGGAAGTAGCAGGCTGTGGCAATGGAAAGCCTGTCTGGTAAAGCAAAGTCACAATGCAACCTAATGTCTTCCTTATTTGTTCTAACCGTATTAAAGGGAGGGAATCTGCTTGGCATTCTGTGACAAAACTAGATTTTATTTTGGTTTGGAATGAACGATTGGGGAGCAAGTTAAGTAAAAGAAATTCTTATTTTTTGTGGGGACAAAAATGATGCTTATTTAAAATCACCACCACAACCAAAATGGGACAGATTTTGTTTCTAACAAAGTTTTTTGCTTGTTAGGAAAAGCTGCTATACTGAAACTAGTGCACCCTATGTATGGGATCCAAAAGTGGGGAAAAGAATTGTACACGAAAGTTTCACAGTGCCAATTTTTCTATGGCAGGCAGGTAAAATTAGGGGAATCTGTCAAAATACTAAAATTCAAATTCTATCACACAACTGATATAGAAAGAAGGAAGAGGCAACAGGTTGCCTACTTCTAGAAGCTGTGTGGCAGAGCTATACTGCCTTCTTAAGACTTTCCCAGCTGTAGTGTATACACTTCATGTTGGATAAAATGAGATAGCTTATCCAGGAAAAGTTGTATGCACAACCTTGGGTACTGGGTAGATTTAATGGGTGCTATCTTGAAAGCATGCTGGTTTCAAGAATGTTTTTGGTGAGTGTTTAGGGTGAATCTTTCTGCTGAGCATCACCCAGAGTTCTGAGATATCAAGATTTCTTTTGTCCTTAGCCAAGAAGGAGAATGTCATGTGCCTGGATATGTGTTGTCAATTTCTGGAATAAATAGCTTTATGTATAAATAATAAAGTGATTGTGACCATTCCTTATGTCTTGTATCTGCTTTAAGTTATCTGATTAAGATGATACATATTTTAAACCAAACACAATGTTCCCACTGTGAAGGAGGTGACAGGATAACCTGGAGAAACAGCAGCTGGCCTTTGGCCACTCTTACCATTGAGATGGAAACTGAAAGTTGATAGACACAAAACTAATCACACTATTGTCCACACAATGCCTGTGGAGATCAATTAAACAGGATAAGTAGTATATCCAGTGATTGGTAAAGTGGGGCTTCAATATCCAACACATTCCTGCTGATCTATGCGGCATGTGTAACCTAAAATGAAGTGAGCATGCTTCTTTCATGTGGGTTGCAGAATTTATGCTTTGTGATGAGGGGTGTTGGGAAATCTGCAAGGTTTTCTAGATTTTTTTTGTACACTTAAAATTACATTGCTTTTTACTATCTTCAGCATCAACCAAGTGATTTCTGAAAGTATCAAATATCAGTGACTTGAAATGTTTTAACAAGGGCCTTAAAGTGAATGAGTAGGTTATATAGGGTTAACAAGGCATATATTTGATTTTTCTTTGCTCTGCAGTATATTAAAGCCCATCCCTTCTACCCTTTATGCTACCGAAATGCATTCTTTCTGTAAATTGTTGTAGCTAATGGCCTGCTTATTTCTGCCTTTTCCTTGTAATACAGTAACTTAATTAGCTGATGCTTAAATTTACCCATGTACAGGAGAGGGCTGCTAAAATGTCAGAATTCTGTTATTATGATAGCTGTCTGGATTAACGTTAGCAATTATTCCTCAACAAGTTTTACCATCTGTCATAACATATAGGATTCTTCCTATGCTTCCAGCTTCTGTAGTTGGAATTATGTTGCCCCATGGGTTCTGGACATTATAGCTATATTTAACCTGAATCTTATTGTTAGTCCCAATTAGAACAGACCCATTGAAACAATGGGATTCACTTAACTGTTGATGTGCTGTTCAAAAATTGATTTAATGGCATGTACTCTAGTTCGGAGTGCTAGTGGGATTCAAGCCCCTATGTTAAATATTACTCAAGCTGTCTTGTGCTAACCTGTTCCCTATCTTGCTAATCCTGGGACAAATCTATATTTATATATATAAAACTCTTGGGTACGTTGCCTTTCCCAGTTGCTGACTGACTGCTTAGGAAACATCCCTCAACCAATCATCACCCACATGCAAATTCCATCACCACCTCACAATCCACTCCTGCTACTCAATCTGCATCTATACTCTCAACCTCACATGAGGCCCGTTGCCAGCCATGGCAAGGACTCTGGAAGCCTAAACGGAGCCCCACCTCCACTATATGCCTCACTGTGGGAATGTAGGGGGAGAAGCTGCCCTGCTGTGTAGGCCTGCGAGTCCAGGGTGGGATTGCCAGCTAGCTAGGCAATCACTTGGTGGCTGTATAGATTTTGATACTAGTATGAGATTATGAAAAATCAGTGAATTGAGGGTGGAAAATTCTTAATAAAAAATGCTGGGTGCCTCTGAACCTATGCAGAACACTTTTCTACCCAGTTGAGTCACTGCATCATCTCTGCTGCCCCACTTCAAAGGAAGAAGCATGATCTGCAGAGATCAGCAACACAGTATGTTTTGCATGCAATTTCTAACCTCAATCCATGGCATCTTTAGTTTAAAAACACCCCAGTTATCTAAAAAGTCCATTATTTTAGGCAGGGGTGGGAAAGCATGGATTTAGCTATGTGTATTATTTGGCCGTATGTTCCAACTTTATATAAACTGCTCAGTTTGTATGATCCCTCTGAGGAAGGCGGTGGGGACTAGAGGGAGAACCTAAGAGAGGAAAGTGTGTGTGTGTAAGAGAGAGAGAGAGACTTCATTTAATTATCAAGTAACCAGCACTATATGTGTAAGAAATAAACACAGGGAGTTCAACCCAAATATATCTGAAGAGGTTTAAAACTTCCTGCTTGCCACTTAGAAAATGCCAACAATTTCAATACAGATCAATAAGATCAGTAGCCTTCAGCCTTAAAGGTCCAGACTTTCTGAAAGGGCAATAATTACCCAAGCGCCTCTTCCTGAGCAAACAGATCACCTCCTTGCTTCCTTCTAGACAAGGCCCCATCATTTCTTGCTTCATTAGAGCAAGCCAGCTAGCACAGAATCATGATGCATTTCCTCCAATCTCAATCCCTTCTCAGATCTTCCTGAATCTGACAAAGTGCCACCTCACCCCCTCATATTCAAATGACCTACCTAAATCAATTGGTTAAAGTGTAGGATTAATCAGGATACCTATGCAGTTCATAGAACGGCAGTCCAACCACCTACCATGCAGGAATAAACAATCAAAGCATTCCTGACACATGGCCATCCAGCTTCTGCTTAAAAACCTCCAAAGAAAGGAGGCTCCACCACACTCGGAGGCAGTGCATTCCACTGCCGAACAGTCTTACTGTCAGGAAGTTCTTCCAAATGTTTAGGTGGAATCTCTTTTCCTGTAGTTTGAGTCCATTGCTCCATGTCCTAATCTCTAGAGCTGCAGAAAATAAGCTTGCCCCATCCTCAGTATGACATCCCTTCAAATATTTAAACAAGGCTATAATGTCCCCTCTTAAACTTTTCTTCCCCAGGCTAAACATACCAAGCTCCCTAAGCTGCTCCTCATAGGGCATGGCTTCTAGACCTCCCACCATTTTGGTTGTCCTCTTCTGGACACGCACCAGCTTGTCCATATCCTTTTGAAATTGTGGTGCCCAGAACTGGATACAGTACTCCAGGTGAGGTTGTCTGACTAAAGCAGAATAGAGCAGCACTATTATTTCCCTTGATCTAGACACTATACTATTGATGCAGCCTAGAATCGCATTGGCTTTTGCTGACTCGTGTTTGTGGTTCACTAAGACTCCTAGAACCCCTTTGCATATATTGCTGTCAAGCCAAGTGTCACCCATCCTATATCTGTACTTTTTATTTTTTACTGCCCAAGTGTAGTAGCCTACATTTCTCCCTGTTGAAATTCATTTGGTTAGTTTTGGCCCAGCTTTCTAATCTGTTGTCATTTTAGATTCTGATCCTGTCCTCTGGGGTATTAGCTAGTCCTCTTAATTTGGTGTCATCTGCAAGCTTAATAAGCATGCCCTCTATTCCCTCATTCAAGTCACTGATAAAGATAGCACTGGGCCCAGAACAGAACCCTGTGGGACCCCGCTGGTCACTTCTCTCCAGGATGAAAAGGAGCCATTGGTGACTACCCTTTGGATTTGGCCCATCAACCAATTACAAATCCACCTAATAGTTGTGTTGTCTAGCCCACATGTTACTAACTTTTTTGCAAGGGTATCATGGGGGACTTTCTCAAAGCCCTTACTGATATCAAGATACACTACATTCACAGCATTCCCTTAATCTACCAAGTATATAACTTTTATTTAAAAAAAAAAGAGATTAGTCTGGCATGACTTGTTTTTCAGAAACCCATTTTGTCTTAGTGATCACAGAATTCCTTTCTAAGTGCGTACGGACTGTCTGTTTAATGATCTGTTCTAGAATCTTTCCTAGTATTGATGTCAGGCTGACTGGGCAATAATTATTTGGGTCTGCTTTTTCTCCCTTTTTAAAGATGGGACATTTGCCCTCCAGTCTGTTGGGACCTCTCCTGTTCTCCACGATTTCTCAAAGATTATTACTAGTAGTTCTGAGATTACTTCTGCCAATTCTTTTAGTACCATTGGATATAGTTAATCTGGCCCTGGGGACTTGAATTCATTTATACTGGCAGTTATTCTGTCAGTATAAATGACAGCATTACTGTCAGTTATTCTATGTTAGAGACAATCTAACAAACTGAGAATTTGACAAGCTATTTAATGGATTTTTCCAAGATCTGATCAGGAGTGGAGGTGTGGGTTATTAGGTTTGGTGAGCTCATGGAAACGGGACCCCAGAGATATTGGTTGTTATTGTTAATGAGGTACAGCCAGTGCTGCTGTGGCTTATATGTCAGCGTTCTGGTGAAGCTGTGCTGGGTTTCAGCATGAATGTTAATGGAGCTTTCCAAGATATTGAACCTAGTTGGGGGGTAGGGTTCAGCATATTGGACAGCTCCTTTAAAGTTTGAACTTAAAGGTAGACTCACCAGCTGCCAATGGTGATGCAGTACAAAAATGTGTATAATGGGAAAAGGTAATTTTTGATGCTCAGGAAAATAAACTTCAGATGGGGATTATTGGGAGAGGTGGTGGGAGCACACAGCTTCCTTTTTAAGTGGCTGTAGCTCAGACATTTGGTACCTTCTATCCTGAGAAAGGTGTCTAACTTTTCACTGAATTATCTTTTGCCACCAGATACGAATTCCTGCGGAGCTGACCTGCTGTTTTCTTATTTAATTGCTTTGACTTGCCATGGACGAAGGTTTTCCTTTTACATTTAGGGAATGTTTTTAGCATTGCTTTGTATGTTCTATTAGATCATTAAAAAATATTTACCATAAACCAGCCTACTATCATCTAAAATCACAATATGAATTGAATGGCAAGAGTCTAGTGTCACATATGTGCTAACATATTTAAGACCTTACCACATTCCAAGGAAAAGCAGCAAAGTAGCAGAAATGTTCTGTCTTTCCTGCTTCCCACATGGGGTTGTTTTTTTTCATTCCAATCCCATAAGGGACCGAAGTAAAACAGTGCCTCTTTGCTAACCAGAAAAACCTGTTTGCAAAATGGTACGGTTTTAACTTAGTCCCTCATAGGACCAGAATGAAAGGATGCTGGAAGGACGTTGGCATCATGTGGGAAGGCAGCAGGAATGTTCCTGCTGCTTTTCCACTTTTCCTCGGAGTGTGTTAAGGCTCTTCGTCTCCAAAATTAAACTTTTCTATATACTTGGAGTGTAAAGCTATCAGTCTTGGCTGGCAATCTGTGTTGCAGTTATGGATTCATAACCTAGAGTTATGCATCCGTTATGTGCTCTCTATTCAGTCATACTACATATTCACAATCATAGTACTATTGCCATTATAAATCCCCACTCCAAACCTACCTTAACAACTGGTAGCTGCACTGAGTAATGGAGGTCTCTTCAGCTGCTAATCTGGGCAAAGGAGGATGTTTCCAACCCCCTCCCACTAATGAGTGAGGCTGAGATGATCTGAAACAGGACCTCTGTCACAATTCCTCATTATACCCTTGCTCACTGGTGGGATGGAATTGGAAGCATCAACCTGCTGCATCCCAATCATCAAACTCAGCAGACCTCCATTGCTCAACGTTGCTGCTACCTGTTAAGGAAGGTTTGGAGGATCAGACCAGGAGACATTAGCTATGCTTTACAACTCAGTATTGTCACTTGTCTATTATTCATATGACAACCTGACTACTGACTTGAATCATTTTTCCTGAGTAAGCCCTGCTTACTCCATTATTCAGCCTAACAGTTGTTTACCCAGGTGTTAACTAAACTCCATAAACAGATTTGCAGGGACAAGATGAACATGAGTTTGATTTGCCTTATTATAACAAAGTAATAGATCCCAACATTTTATAGACTTTACAGTAATATATAGGAAAACCTAGGCTTTAGCTGTATTCAGGACCAGTGCTTTAGTTCTCGCTAATGGTACCTGTTTGCTCTTATTGTCCCTCAAACTAAAGAATTCCAGTCTTGCACTGTAAAACTCTACATGTATGAGGTCTGTCTATTAAATAACAAGACTGTGTTTTGACAAAGCTGAGAGAAAAAAGTCAGGGGAAAAAAAGGCCAGATCTTATGGAACAATGGTTTCATTATTCATCAAGACAATGCGCCTGCTCACACAGCACTTTCTGTGAAGCAGTTTTTGGGCAACAAACACATTACTACCCTTGAACATCCTCCATATTCACAAGATTTGGCACTGTGCAACTTTTTTCTTTTCCCTAAAGTGAAACCAATGCTTAAAGGAACACGTTTTGAGTAAACGATGCAGTAAAGAAAACGGCAGATGTATTGAAACAGCTGACAGAAACTGAACTGCTTCACGCCTTTCACCTGTGGAAAACAAGACTGCATTGGTGTGTGAGTGTGAATGGGGAGTATATTGAAGGGGACAAGTATTAGAATTGTAATACATATAAATAAAGATTGGTTATTGTATCAGTCTCATTATGTAATAGACAGACCTTGTACATATGCATTAGTCTTGCATAGTTAAGTAACCACTTTCTGAAACCAATCTTTGGGTGGTTGGATTGTACAAGACACAGTGGCCAGTATTTAAATCTTATCCTTATCGATCTTAAGAAGAAGAAAAGAATATAATTTTCTGGTTGAAATCCTCAAAAAAGAGAAAATCATATTTAGTTGGGATAAATTGGAAGGAGTTAACTTTACATAGAAAAAAAGAGAGATATAAAATTGATTCAGTAGAGAAAACAAAAGATTTCATTAAAAAGAATAAAAGAGTTTGGAATGGGGCAAGAAAAGAAGGAAGAAGAGAAAGGCACACATGAAGCCCCTCTACAAAGGACAGATGATAGTGATGATGAAGAAGAGAGAATGAGATGGAAAAAAGAAGAAAAGAAAAAACTGAGAAGGAGAACAAAGCTTGCTGGACTTGAGTAACTCATGTAGTAGCCATTTTGACTCTAATGTCTATTTGCTGAATGCTGTTACTTACAATTACTATTTGGGGTCAGACTAGATAGCCCATGAGACTCTGGAAGTCTGCAAAGTCTTTTTCCTTTAACTCTCAGGCCTAGTCAATGTTCTTTACTAATCAACCCTATGTTCCATAAACATATGATGTAAACAAATTCTTTCTCTAATAACGGTCGAACTGTACCTAAATGTTCCTAAGCTATCTTGCCTTGAACTATCAACAAACTGTCTCAAGGAAAACTGAAGGGAAACTGCTTTCCTGAAATGTAAACAGTATTGCAAGAAAGGGAAGTGCCAAATATGGACACCAGATGGGTGGAGGGAAGTGCTCCTGTTTGTATTTCACAACATACTGTATTTTTCTATAAAAAGTTGCTTTCAAAGTGGCTCGGGGCACCTTGGACTTTTGGAAATTATTCCAACCGAGGGCCCGCGCGTAATTGAAAATAAAGCTCACTTTCTCAACTTCTCTGTGGTCCTGAGTCTGGTTCTTGCAACACTCAGAGTAAAGAGAAGAAGAAGAGGAAACAAAACTCTAAAAAGAGGGGGGAGGAGGAAAGAGGAGGAGGTAGGGGAGGAGGTAGGGGGAAGGGGAAATAGAAGAGAAAGAAATAAAGTTAATATTAATGACTGAGAGAAAAATCCTTACCTGGAATGTAAACGGGCTGAATTCTGAGAAAAAAAGAAAACCGGTTTTCCACTTTCTTACAAAGAAAAAAATTGGATGTTATATGTTTATAGGAAATTCGTATGAAAAGTAACCAAGAGCATTTAATTAAACAACAAGACTTAGGAAAAGAATTTACGGCTTTAAATAAAAAAATAGAAGAATGGGGTTGTGTTGTATATTAAAGATAATTTAAAACCAAATTTAATCCTGTTGGATGATAAAGGACAATTTGTACTTCTGGAACTTGAATTAAACAATAGGAAAATGATAAGAATAGATATCTATGCACCTGTCAACAAAAAATTTACATTCTATAGTGGAAATGTAAAAGGGTAAGGAGATTTTGGTTCAAAATTAATAGATGGATAGAAAAAATATTGGGGATCAAATTAAATAAAAGACTGGAACTTTATTTATTGCATATGGTGAATACAAATGATAAGGTGGGGAAAAAATAGGAACTTAATTTGTTATTTAATTACGGCAGCAAGGATAGTTTATGCAAGAAAGTGGAAAACCACGGAAATACCAACATTTCAGGACTGGATACAAAAGGTTATGGAATTTGCTCTATTGGATAAACTCTCAAATTTAGCGAGAAACAAAACAATTGATACTTATAAAAAAATGAGAGCCTTTTATAGAATATATAAAAAAAGAAAATGGAGATATTACATTGCAATATTATTATTATATTAGATAATATTATGTGATTTGAAAGAGACGTTTGACAAACTTGATGATATGTGTGTGAATAATGGGAAGTAGATAGATAATTTAAATGAAAATGCATAAAGAAGGAGAAAATGTAAATAATAAGACAAGGCAAGGAATCCGATTTGGACGACGCTGTCCCTGTCCTCGGAATCGTCCGTGTCACTGCCATGTACAATTGAAGGCAGCCGCGCCTTCGTCATGAGCACAAAATTTGGGTTATCAAATACATTTAGACCAATGGGAGGCTGTTTAGAACCAACGGTTGAAATTTACATGTTCATATAACTTGAAAGAAAATTTTTATAAAATGATGTTTATATGGTATTTATCCCCATCAAGATTGGCTAAAATACATAAGAGTGCATCAAATTTATGTTGGAAATGCAAGAAACAAGTAGGCTCTTTTTTTCCAATTTTGTCATGGAAGTTGTCCATGAGTAAAATATGGCGCGTCTGCCTTCAATCATACATGGACGATTCCGAGAGAGGTACCGTGTTGTCCGAAATGGACCCCCTGCTGTGCGACAGTGTCATACCTCTCCCGCAAGCTTGTTGCGTGGTAAGCCTTGTCTGAAAAAGTCCATAGAAAGGGAGGAGATATATTATTAAGAATTAGGAAACCATACAGAGAGAAGTAGGAAGTCAATTTTACATGGGGGGAGGGGGAGGGAGAGTGGTAGAAAGGTATATGTTTAGTATTATGTTGTGTGTTAGATTTTTATTTAGTTTTTATTTTACTTAATAGATGTCTATATATGTTGTATTTTTGTCTTTTTTTTTCTTTATCCAAAATTAATAAAGTAATATTATTCAAATCTTACCCTTATCCAGGGCTGGCAACACATAGACCACAGGCTACATGCATCCCCACAATCCCTCTAAAAACACTGATTAATTTTATAGTACTGTCAGTGTAGACTGAACACTTCACTAGTTGAATCTGTATCTTCAGTAATTAATAGACGGAGCTGATTAATAAAAGTAGCACAAAGCTCAGCATGAAGACTGAAAAGATCTCTTGAAGCAGGAATGCTCATAATGCTATTTTTATTAATGTTTCTTCTTGGTTTTCTCTGTTCATTCTTATCTTTGGTTGGGTTTATTTTCCCTTTGTGGAGGGGCAGAACATCTACATGTGAGTGGTTCCACCCACTTCTACAAAAGTCAGGAAACACGAAATGCTTACAAGGCAAGCACAGAGAAATAGATCAGCACACCTTCAGGGAACAAAATTCTATAGTTGCAACAGTTCTGCAACTCAAAATCTTCTTTACCATGTGGCTTCCTCCATGCTTAGTTCCAGATCAGCTCCATCTATTAATTACTGAAGATACAGATTCAACTAGTGAAGTGTTCAGTCTACACTGATAGTACTATAAAATTAATCAGTGTTTTTAGAGGGATTGTGGGGATGCATGTAGCCTGTGGTCTATGTGTTGCCAGCCCTGGGTAACAAAAAGGAACTGCCAAGGAAAAATGGAATCACCACTCCTGAATGTGTGCCAGGTAGGAATGGGGTCCTGCCAAAAGTTTTTGCTTAGCTGTAAAATATTCTGAGCCAATCCCTGGCACAGATGCAGAACCATGAAGAGTCATACTTCAGTCTATCTTTACTAACTATCTCACAGTTGACATTCTCAGATTTGTCATCTGTTTTACTACAGCTATAGCACTGTCCATATATGACTTGATGTGTGGAAGCACTGCCACCTCATTAAACTGTGTTTAGGAGTTTTCTTCCCCTCCTGCTCTTCAGTTCCTTAAGCCACACTTATTTAAAGCATGTCACGCAATAAGATAACCATATATGTTATGTGTATATGTGGGTGCGTACAAAATGCTGCAAACTCCCCAGTATCAAAATATATGCAAAACCTTTTAGAAGAAAACATGTAGTAGGCACAATAATAGTAGGCAAATGATATCCCAGTTTCAAGTTTCCATGCCACCCACCACATCTTGAGAAAATACACAAAGCAGCAGATAGGAATTTTTATTTTACCAAGCCCTCCCCAAAACAAAAACACAAAACTGAAGCTGATAAAAGATGAAAAAAGTATAATACACCACTAAAAATGACATATACCCTTGTAAAACCTTATTAAATAATTAAGAACACCATCTACAGTACCACAGAGTCTTCAAAATAATTAAATTTTATCAGGGTCAAAAGAAAAATACAGTGATTATGATTATGAATGTGCCATGTCTAGTTAAACAAGAGTTTTGAAATGTAACAGAACTTCTATCAGCAGTCCAAGAATATGCACAGTGCCTTCAATTAATGCATTTCAGCATAATTACATGTCTAGTAGAGTTAAGTTCCCCAAGGAAAAAAAAGGCCATGCTAAAGAGATTCATGTCTACATTCTACACTCCGGCATTTCAGAGTCCGGAATTTTGTTTGTTTGTTTTAGTTTTGTTTAAATCACAGTGGGAAGGATAGATGCCTAAAATACAGACACTCATTCCTTCTTAATTAGAGGAATCATGGGACTACATTCATACTTTTTGATTATACAAAAAGATTTTGGTTTCAACAGAATTCAGTTAATCTTGTGCTAATAATTTTTGAAATATATTGTAGAGTTTGGTAGTTGGGTGGTCTACCCCTTCTACAGTCCCAAATTCCTTAGCTTTAAACATGAGTCATGAAGATACATGTGAGTTTAAACCTCTTGAATTCTGCAAAATACAGAGATAGTGGACCATGTACTCCATGGATCATGTATTCTATTAACAGACACTATTCTTGCTCTCTCCCTTGCCTAGCTTTATACACTATTCTCATGTAACAGTGCATTGTACAAGAAAAATACTGAATTTTACACTATACAATTTAGAATATGTACAGAATAAAATAAGTTAACTTTTCTAATGAGTTGCAGAGGGTCAACATAAATCTTTAATATACATTTTAAAGTCTCTGCAGGCAGCTACTTTTTGGTTAGTCATTATTAATAAGCACTGATCAGAAAACTGAGCAGCATTCTTCACAAGTCAGAGATATATTATTATTTTTTTGAAAACTGGAAATAATATTAAATGCCATAATATTTACAGATTAGAAGTTAGAGCTAAAAATATTTTCCAAAAAAATAATCTTGCAGTGCTTTTTTAGGCATGCTCAGACCTCATCAAACATCCATACCTTCAAAATGCAATTGTCAGATAACCATTCATTCCTATTTTCACACATAATCCACCATGACAGACAAAAGTAGAGTAAATACAACATTGTGATGAATCAATAAGGTTTGCAGTCTTTCCTACTGCAGTAGGACAGCACATTCCTTGTGACGTTGCCAAGTGTATAGATCAGGCATTATTAGATTATTATTTTTTTCTGCCTGAAAGCCTCACAGGTCTTCAGCCAAATAACCAGCCTTGATTTTAGCCTCATTTTACCTGCTTTAAATAGTCTCAGTATGAAGAGGCCATTATTGCAACAACTCTTACATTTCTGCTGTTGCAGAAAATAATGCATTTATAGGCATCTTTTATAGCCCTTTTTTTTCTAATGCAGTTTTTTATAAGGTTATTTAAAAAGTGTTCATACTGCCCATATGGCTACTTTGTAAGAAAACATAAAGATGTCAACATCTCTATAAGTTTTCAAGATCGTTGTTTCTGAATGACGTAGCTTGTTCCCAGCAAATTTCTTGACTAGTCATCATAAGTATGATTTCTTCCAGAGAGAGCAGTTTTTCAACAGATAAGAAAGGTGCTCACTTGATAATAATGAGACGTCAGTTCTTTTTTGTGGGACAGGTTTCAAAATCCAGTGCTCAAACTTCTCACAGCTGTATGTTTTGCAAGAAGCTGATATGACTGTACCATTCGCAGTGACTCCCGGATTTCTAAATTCAGTTCCATTAATTTTGAGTTGGCTTCTGACATATCTTGTTTTGAACCAACCACTGCAAAACTGCCAGTCTGACCCAGGGTCTGATGGCGGAAATATATGTGCAACAGTGTTTGTACTGGGTCATCTTCAGAGTTGCCAAATATATCATTGGGCCAAATACACCTGGAAGTACAAAAATTATAATTATCTCTCTCTTAGACATCTTTCACAGGTCAATTTTCTTTGTATTTTTAATGATCTAGGCTTGTGCACACCATTCTAAGTCAAAATGTCTGAACTCTCATGTTGCCTCTAAAGTATAATTCCCACAACACATGAAACATTTACTTAATCATATTATATTTTTACAGAAGTAGAAACATCCTAATATGATATGTATAGCCAGACATAGGATAGAAGGTTCCTCTCGATTTTCTCTCTTTGGTATTGAGAAACTTCACAAATTTTACCCTACTATACCTGAAAGCTTTGACCTGTACTATTGCAGACACGAATTCTTTATTCCTCAAGGTTTCAATAAGGGAGTGAATGGCAGTCTCAGTGCTGGCCTGAGAAGCTTCTGAGATTTCAATTTCTTCAATGCCACTGTCAGAAGCAGATTCGGCTTCTTTCAGAAAGACTTCTAGTTGTGCAAGCTCCTCTGACATATTTATTACCTGTAACAAAAATAACATCAATTTTGAACTGGAGTAAATTTAAGCATTAGCAACAGAACATTCTTTCTGTTTATCATAAGTATAATCATAGAATCATAGAATTGTAGAGTTGGAAGAGACCACGAGGGCCATCCAGTCCAATCCCCTGCCACGCAGGAAATCACCATCAAAGCATTACTGACAGTTGGCCATCCAGCCTCTGTTTAAAGACCTCTAAGGAAGGAGACCCCACCACGCTCCGAGGGAGTGTGTTCCACTGCCGAACAGCTCTTACTGTCAAAAAGTTCCTCCTAATGTTGAGGTGGAATCTCTGTTCCTGGAGCTTGCATCCATTGCTCCGTGTTCCAGTCTCTGGAGCAGCAGAAAACAAGCCTGCTCCATCCTCAATGTGACACCCCTTCAAATACTTAAACAGGGCTATCCTATCACCTCTTAACCGTCTTTTTTTCCAGGCTAAACATACCCAGCTCCCTAAGTCCTCCTCATAAGGCATGGTTTCCAGACCTTTCACCATTTTAGTTGTATAGTCCCACCAATGCTGCTGCCACTGCAACAACTGATCTGTTGTCTTTCCCCTGCTGTCTCTGCCTCCCCTTCCAATGTCGGTCTCTTGTTTTCATATTGATGCCACATCTGGGAAGGAGGCCTGTGTGAAGCTCTTTGATGGCTTGGGCCAGACCATGTAACCTGCCTTTAGGCCCAGTTTTGAGGAAAGGTAGAGTACAAATTAATTAACAAGAAAATATAGCAGAGGTGCTAGGGGATGATCTAGGAATCTGTCTCAGAGGATCTGCCCTTTGAGTGCTTGAGCCCCAAAAACCTTTCAACAGAGGCTGTGGCAGCTGCAGACACAGGATCTGTAGCTCTCTGCTATATGTGCTGGTTTTAAAAAGCAGCAAAGCAAGTTTTAACATGGATTTAACCATTTTTGATTAAGGACTAACTGTAACAAGAGTTTAAGCAATTACACTTAAGGTATACAATGAGGTAAATATTTTAAATTGGAGGAAACAAAAATAAAATACTTAAATAAATTTAAAAATATGTTCATAACAGCTTATGTGCTTGCACCTATGTATGTCTATGGATGCACACCTGTGGCTGACACCAGATGCAGTTCTCAGGGATGAAACTGTTGTGCTCTTCTGGTTTAAGAGTATGCAACATAAATACCTTAAAGGCACCAGATCATGACTGATTTTGGAAGCTAAGCAGGGTCAGCCCGTTTAGCGCTTGGAGGGGAAGCCACCAACAAATACCAGGTGCTGTAGGCTTTATTTCAGAGGAAGGGACTGGCAAAACTACCTCTGACTATGCCTTGACTAAGAAAACCCTATGAAATTCATGGGGCTGCCGTAAGTTGACAGGTGACTTGAAGGCACACACACACACACACACACACACAGATCAGAGAAGCATTAAAAATCTTGCTTCAAATGCTCATCCATCAAGCGCCTTGAATGTTTACAATTTGAATACCTGAAACTTTTGGTATGTGTGCATTTTGAGAATTGCACCAATAAAAATGTATTTGAACAATGGCTGAGGTAGTAAATTGTAAACTGCTTAGGTACCATTAGAAATATACCAGAAGGCAGTGTACAAACTTTTTATAATGGACATTCATGCTCCTTTCTTTGTGAATGTGCTTAACATTTCAAGATAGATTGCTTACAATATCACCAACAAGATTTTCCAATTTCAACAGTGCCTCTCTAACCACAGAAACTAACACAAAGACAGTGGTCTCTTTTTTACCTCTGCCTCTTTTTTAACTGCATCCACTTGGCTTATGAGTTTACAATAGGCTTGGAAGAGAAGCAGTAACTGGAAATGCAATTTATATAGCCTTCGACACAACTCTAACTCCTATAAATGAAAAAACACACAGTCATTATCTTAAATACACAATATGCTAATTAAGCATATGACAATCAGACAATAAAATTATATTTAGCATTCTGGTACAGAATTTGCAAAATAAAAATTGTTCACTTACTACAGAGAAGGAAATGTTAATAAGGTATATCAGCTAATGTAATAAGAAGATGAAAAAAGATGGAAGTTGCAATCATGTCTACATTTATAATTAGGAATAAAAAGTGGTACTGCCCTTGCAGATTATATATAAACTTTACCTTTTAAGAAGGGCAACTGTATTTCCAATGAAGAAAAAAAGAGAAAGATTTTTTATGACATTTCAGAAATGCCATTCTCTACAGGGAAGAAATTGCTTCTTTTTCTTTTGGTAATGTCCGTTTTAATTCTAGATCACATATCAAAGATAATATTATCAAACAAACAAGTTTCTTCCCCCAGTACATTTATGGAAATATAAGTTCTTAGGTTTTTGGTTACTGAGTAGTGTAACAATTTCAAAGGCAATATGTTCCTGATCAAAATTGTAGTAACCTTTCTCCGCATATTTTTACATGTAAGTGTATCAAAGGAGATGGTTGTTTTAAAACAACAAAACAAAGCAAATGGCAATGGAATCACTTGCTATGGACTATAGATTTCTACCATCTAAGCGTGGCTGACAATTCAGGAGTTAGAAGACTGAAGCAAACATTATTGCCATAATAATCTATTATGAGACAAAGCTATATCACATATGGACAAGAGACAAAAATGGAAGCCAGTTTGTTTACTGGCATGGTTAAGTATTTGATAAATCAAGAGCCGTCACTTACTGCTAGAATTTCCAAATGCTAAGCAAGAAGGTGTGCGGGTCACAAAAAATACAAAAAGGAAAAAAGATAAAGAATTAGTACAGAAGTTCATTTTAGATGGGGGTCTCAGATGTCCCAGATAAAACTAGAAGAAATATTAAGTTTCAAAGAAAGATTCAATGCATGTATAAAAATACTAATTAGACTTAAAAGAACTGGTAGATGTACTACTTCCCTTGCTATTATGCAATAGGATGAAATTATATTGTGAAGAGTAGGAGGTATCTGTAAAGTTGTAACACTGAACTGGGCTAAGAAAAAGCTGGAGATAAAAGGCTACTAGCATCTATTCATTAAGACAGCAAACAAACTTCACACATTTTAAAGACACTATATTAACCTGAAGTTTGACACAATCATAATGTTCTCAACATTTGCAGACCAGAGTGTATGCTGGAATGCAGAGCAAAAATGGGAGTGGGGGAGAGAAGGAAAGCGATTGTTAATCCTTGAGAAATACAGTAGGGCCCTCCGTATCCATGGGGGTTTGGCTCCAGGACTCTGTGCAGATAGCAACAAATGGAAATGCTCAAGTCTCTCTTAACAAAATGGTGTAGGGCAGCAGCAGAGGTGTCGGCAAGTCCCAGCCACCAAGCATGCAGTCTTTGGGCTCTCCTGTCTCCGTGGAGTATATTAGCTGCCCGTTTCTGCCTTCGAAGCAGCAGCTGCAGCACTTCTACTTGTTCCTTCACAAGGCAGAAGCAGGCAGTTGGTGGGCTCTCCAGAGGTGGGGAAGCATGAAGAATGTGCACCTAGTGGTGTGCCTGGCAGCCAGGGCTTACTGCTGCCTCCACTGCAGCCCTATGTCATTTTATTAGAAAGGGGCCTTTAAAGGAGATCTCCTTCCCCACTTCCAAATACTGTACTGTTCCTCCCTCCCTTTCCCTCTGATAAGAAAGAGCAGAGAGATGCAAGGATCTGTGAAATTGTGGAAGGTGTGGATTGTGCCAAGCACTGCAATTGAATGCCATTTTATGCATCTCTTGTCTCTCTGCAGCCTTTCAAATGTGTACAGTACAGTACAGGTATTGTGTATAGTACTGTAGTTTGAACCTGTGATGGGGCGGATCTGCAGATTGTGAGCCTGTGGATATGTTGGGCACAGTGTATTCTGGAGCGAATTCATGTTTGTTTCCCTTGTAAGATCAAACACAAAGGGCAGTGCTCTCAGCTGGCCAGGGCCAGAAATTAGTTTGAAGAACTCCCTGCCTAAACAGAGAATGTAATTTTGGGGGTGGGGCTTGGGCTTAGAAGAGGCTCACCATAGGGCAGGTGCCTTCCAAGGCCAAATTTATTTATTTATTTATTTATTTATTTATTTATTTATACATACATACATACATACCCGCTCTTCAGCCACAAGGCTATCAGAGCGGCTTACAAATTGTTTTAAGCAATAGCAATTTATACATCTACACTGGATTAAGCAGTTTCCAATGTGTGTTAGCTAAAAATGTCCTCCTTTAAGATGCAAGGAGTGCACCTTCAGACTACGCACATTTGTACAGGGGAGGCATAGATTGTCTGGGATGGTACTTTTACTTAGGGATCAATTGCTCCCTTCATTGCTCCTCTTCATTTTGAATATCATCTATTTAAAATATGTAGCTTGTTGTTCCTGTTAAACTGCCTGCCCTTCTCAGCCAGTATTATTTGTATGCTAAAGTAACTGGAGCGCTATTTATTTGGGATATAAAGTAAACTAACACAGTCTTCTTCAAAAACACTTTGCAAACAGTTTTACAAGATGAATCTGATGTTATGCATTTGTTTCAAGGCTTAGGTTCTGTTCTTGCCTCCTGTCCTAGGTCGCAGGAGCCACTGGCTCAGTTGCACTGATGGAAGAAAAACTTACTTGGGAAGCAAAATCATCAGTTGGGAAACTGGGTGAGTGCTTTTCCCCTTAGCACAATTATGACAGCAACCCATCCACCTAACATTGGAACATAACTACAAAGCTAAAAGGTAAAATAATGTCAGGTGAAGATGTATTTGGAGGATGGCAAGCAGGGGCGTTTTAGCTGCTACAGTACAAGCCAAAGTACCACTCTAAACAATACATGAGAGGAACACCTAGCAATGTTTATAGCAGACAGTGCCCAGCTCCTTCATTGTCCCAGCCTGGGAGAAAGGAAAGGCAGAAAACCTGACAAATGAGGAACCTCTACAAGTTCTACCCCTTTGATCTCTCTACCCCCTTATAAGAGACAGGGAAGAAAAACTAGAAGGAATTCAGTTTTAATTAAAAGGATCTTCAAGAGTCTGTGGAAAACAGGGTAGCTTTACAAATCCTGCTTCCTGTCAAAAATCCCGTGTCAGTCTGGAGCTAAAGTGAGCTCTTTCCTCTGTTACTGGCAAAAGAAAGACTTCTTCCAATCATGAAGTGCTACAATCTCAGATTCAAACACTACACTTTGAATATCTGGGAACTTCTGTTCACTATTAAGTATGCTTACAGAAAAGGAGCTGAACAATTCTCACAATGATACAATAGCTACACATTTCTCTTTTTATCAAATCTAACTCTAACCATTACCACCACGATAAAAGCATGCATTTATCTAAAATGTTTCTCTTGCTTTGTATCTGTAGTAATACTGTGCTACATAGTACTTAGCACTATTACATGCATTCCTATAAAACAAATAGCTTCTTTGTACAGAATAGCCTGTTGCACATATAACAGACAAGATTTTCATCACCCTACTAATTGCTTTAAACGTACCCTGCTAGACAGGTCTTAGGTATCTGCCCAGGACTAATTAGATTAAATCCAGCATAGCTTCTGTGCTAGACACTAATTTATCTGATGAGCAGAGATGCAGA
Organism: Gambelia wislizenii; assembly: GCA_030847615.1. Taxonomy (NCBI): domain Eukaryota; kingdom Metazoa; phylum Chordata; class Lepidosauria; order Squamata; family Crotaphytidae; genus Gambelia; species Gambelia wislizenii. Next base: position 99,342,817 of record JAUMIR010000005.1, on the reverse strand, counting down.
ATACCAATTCCCTGGCTTGCAACAGCAGCTGCATAAAAGGCAGGCATGTGTTGGTACGCAGATGCTATCTGCTCTGCTTATCTGCTCTGTGTTATTAAGACCAGACCCACAGCCTGGCTCCTGACTTTAATAAAAAAGGGAATCCATTATTCTTAAGCCAATACTTATAATACTCCACATTTCCCCCACAGATAGTTGTGATAACTGAAATGAAAAACAAAATCAAAACAATCTTTACTCTGTCTGGGAATATCAATGCTATTGCTAAGGCACACACAGAGATTTCTTATTAATATATGACATAAAATGGACCAAGCAACTGGAAGCAAATACCAACCTGAGCATCTGTGGTGGTTCCATGAATACCATCATCTGTACCAAATGTCCTTTTACAGTCTTTCAGCCACTACAAAATAAAACAGAAGCAAACTAAAACCTTTGGCAAAGAACAGCCTAATCATAACCAGTAACACCACAAAGAGCCTGAAGAACTTTGCCTGAACTTAAGAATTACAAGAATGATTGTTTATTGATTTAATGGACCCATCTGGACACTATCTGACAATATACTGTATATGGTGGGACCCTTATTCATAGAGTGGAGAGAAGGATACGTTATTCTAAAGCAAGTATATGTATGTATGTGTGTATACACCTCTATCTATCTATCTATCTATCTATCTATCTATCTGCACCCTGATAAGGGGGGAAAGGTCACTAGTACAGCAACACACTCTACATCATCAAAGAAATAAAACTGCTATCTCATGAGACTTACTGAATACTATAATGACCTTTTCTCTTACCTATGTACACCAGAGAATGAAAAAAAAATCTTATTTCTATCAGCTCAATTCAATAATGACTACTTAGTGAATTAACTACAAGCAGGTACTTATCTAGAGAACAACTGACATTTTCTGAACACTGTGATGTCAGTTTCAATTAGTGACATTAATGCCAATGCATTTTCACATCTGTTTTGCCCTCCCATTTAGCTGACAGCATCCATCAATAATACAGTGTATGAAAATACATAATTTATCTTTGCCTGTGTGTAGGGTTGAATGACCCCCCTTTTTTTGCTTTTGAGCATGTGGGGAGAAAGCACAATGGGGATTCAAGGAAAAATAGGAGGTCTTAAGGTTTCCCCACTAACATCCTGTTCATTTTTTAAAATGTATGTACAAGTATAAACAGCAGAGGAGGGAAAACAGGGTTCTATGAGCCCTTTGAGGATTCTCTAGACCTGGAGAATCTCCAGTAAATATACTCCAGAAGTATATTTACTTCACATACACCCTCCCTTCTATCAATACCAACTGTGTGTCTAATGGTGTTTTTGCCTGTGATCCTGTCTACCTACCTATATCTGAAGAGATTTACAAACGATCCCACATAATGTAAGCAGTGCTTCATTCTTATCATTTTCATACTGGATTAATACTGCTTACTTAAGACAAATATGAAGTGAAAGTTAAAAGAGTGAAGAGAAAAGTCTAAGAATACAACCCCAAAGAGCTTAAGGCAAAAACAATTCTCTGTCTCAGATAACCTTAGACAAAAAGTACAAGGTCAATAACAATGGCAACTTGAAGCTGCTGTCAAGAGGCTGACAGGCTTCCCTGACAGAGCAGATTCCTACAGGCATATTTGGCTTCATATCACCTGCTCCACTCATGACCATTAGGTTGAGTTGGAGGTTGCACAAAAGAGGGTGAAGTTGCTCTGGGCTCAGTCTTAGCCTGCCTAAATGAAGGATAACTATGAGGGGATGAGCAGTTGTACCAGCCAGGATTCAATTTCTCCCCCACCTATAATAATTTATATCACTGTATATTCACTTGCTACATTCCACAACTCTGTATTTTGCTTTGCTAAAATCTACACATATTTCTTGGTGAGTATTCAGTGTTGAAATCAGCTCTCTGCACGCACGCACATACGTGCAAGCACTCATAGAGGTTCCATGAACACATATGCCAAACACAATGGAGGTTCTCTGCATAACCCTCGGAGAACAATGGTTGGCAATTTAAATGTCAAGCTACAACTCCCACTGTCTCTAATAACTGACTATGCTGACTAAGGAGATTATCAGACGGGCTTAATACCCCAGAATAGGGATGCAATAGGATCAAGAAAGGGATTCCCTTTCAGACGACGTTGTCCCTGTCCCGTTCTGCCCCTATGCTGCCTCTGTTCAGTTCCTGTTTTTTAATTCACAGGGAAAAGTCATTAATAGATCACCTGTTCCGTTTCTGTAATGGAATCACGGGTGTGCAAACCGGTGTTCCGTTATGCTGGTGCAATCTAGGAGGTCTGTGCCAAACATTTCCGGGTACGACCAGGACATCCAGGTAAGTGACAGCCTTTTTTGTACCCTCCCTGGGTTACTTGGGGTTTTGTAAGTGACAGACTTTTTTTAAACCCTCCCCTGTTTACTTTTTTTTTTTTAGTGTGTCTATGTACTTGTTCTAATTTTTTGACATTTGGTTTTATTTATTAATTTTTCCCGTGCGATCGTCCTCTTGTGAGATTTGCATTCCAGGAAGTGAAATAGAGCTCTGTCAGAGCTCCATTTACACCTGGGCTGCTGGAGATGGGGGTGGGGAGCAGTTTCTGTTCTGGGAAAAAGGTAAGTGTCTGAATTTTTTTTAAAAAAAACTGCAACAGGGACAGGAGTGGGGCAGGAATTAGAAGGTGAGACAGCAACTTTTTTTTTTGGACCCGTGTGATAATCTTCTAGAACTGATAGAAACTGAAGTTCAATATTTGAAGACATACAGCTTTCCTAACCATGGAATACTTAGTAGGTTCCACATACACATTTGTTTTCCTATTTGTGTAAATATTTGAGTTCTAATAAAATATTTGATGGAACTAAGATGTCTACTTAAAATATTTTGGGTATTATTGCTCTCTCTGCATTACAAAATCTCAAAGTTATCTGGATGTTATTTATGCACAAGAGTGTGATGACTGGTAGCTTTAATGACCTCTGCCATTCTAGTGCAAGAGAAAGTCTAAACATGAGCTTTCCATAGTAATGCTGCTAAAGACTGCCTAGGGATTTATTCCTGTATTCAGCCTGTTTTTCAGTGCAGTGTTTGTGAGTGATGAGGGCAGGCCAAAGGTTTAAGTGGGTCATCTGAGTATTTCTGAAGCAATTGAAGCCCTTCAAAAAGCTTGAATTAATTTCACAGTTTGCATCCACAAAAATAAACTCTTGTTCTGAATACAAAACTTGTGAATTCAGCTTTTGACATCTTTGAAAAAACCTCTTTGTAGTAGAAAAATCTAATATTATGATAACAAAACTTAATAAAACTCAGTGTTCTTCCACTCTGTGTTGTTGTTGTTGTTGTTGTGTGCCTTCAACTTGTTTCTGACTTACTGTGACCCTAAGATGAATCTATTACTGGGGTTTCTTGGAAAGATTTGTTCAGAGGGGGTTTGTCTTTGCCTTCCTGAGGCTGAGAGATTGCTACCATTAAAAATTATGAGATATTTGAGTGAGATTAAGAGTGAAGATTTCCAAACTATTTCACACATTCACATTTGAGTCAAACTAGTCTGAATGAATGAGGACAGGATGAGTATCAGCATATACAGTCGTCCCATCACATTAGCGGGGGTTATGTTCCACGGACCCCCGCGAATGTGAAAAATCCGCGAATAACGACTGCCCTCCCCCTCCCCCACCATAGCGACCATGGGGCCTCCGGAGGCCCCATAGTCGCTTTCCCCAGCCTCCCCACTCCCTTCCTAGGCCTTCCCGGGGCCTCCGGAGACCCTCCCGAGGCCCTGTGGATGCATCCACAGCCCTCCCCCCTCCCAACCAAGCCCTCAACGGGGCCTCCGGAGAGTCTCCGAAAGCCCCGCGGAGGCCCCCCGGCCCTCCCCACTCCCCCCAAGGCCTTCGCGGGCCCCTGCGGAGGCCTCTCCCGGCCCTCCCCCCGCCCTCCCGGGCCTTCGTGGGGCCTCCGGAGCGTCTCCGGAGGCCCCACGGAGGCCTCCCCGGCCCTCCCTGCTCCCTCCCAGGCCTTCATGGGGCCTCCGGAGCGTCTCCCGAGGTCCCATGGAGGCCTCCCCAGCCCTCCCCCCTCCCTCCCCGGGCCTTTGTGGGGCCTCCGGAGCGTCTCCGGAGGCCCCATGGAGGCCTCCCCGGCCTTCCCCACCCCCTCCCCGGGCCTTCGTGGGGCCTCCGGAGCGTCTCCGGAGGCCCCATGGAGGCCTCCCCGGCCCTCCCCTCTCCCTCCCAGGCCTTCATGGGGCCTCCGGAGCGTCTCCTGAGGTCCCATGGAGGCCTCCCCGGCCCTCCCCACCCCCTCCCCGGGCCTTCATGGGGCCTCCGGAGCGTCTCCGGAGGCCCCATGGAGGCCTCCCCAGCCCTCACGCAGGCCTTCATGGGGTCTCCGGAGCGTCTCCGGAGGCCACGCGGAGGCCTCTCCCAACCCTCCCCCCTCCCTCCCCGGGCCTTCGTGGGGCCTAGCAAGGCCCCGCAGAGACTCTCCCGGCCCTCCTCCTCCCTCCCCAGGCCTTCGTGGCGCCTCTGGAGCATCTCCAGAGGCCCCAAGGAGGCCTCCCCAGCCCTCCCCCAGGCCTTCATGGGGCCTCCGGAGCGTCTCTGGAGGCCCCGCGGAGGCCTCTCCCGGCCCTCCCCCCTCCCTCCCCAGGCCTTCGTGGGGCCTCCGGAGCGTCTCCGGAGGCCCCATGGAGGCCTCCCCAGCCCTCCCCCAGGCCTTCATGGGGCCTCTCCCGGCCCTCCCCACTCCCTTCCCGGGCCTTCGTGGGGCCTAGCAAGGCCCCGCGGAGGCCTCTCCCGGCCCTCCCCCCTCCCTCCCTGGGCCTTCATGGGGCCTCCGCAGCGTCTCCGGAGGCCCCCATGGAGGCCTCCGCGGCCCTCCCCGCTCCCTCCCAGGCCTTCATGGGGCCTCCGGAGCGTCTCCGGAGGCCTCTCCGGGCCCTCCCCCCTCCCTCCCTGGGCCTTCATGGGGCCTAGCAAGGCCCTGCGGAGGCCTCTCCCGGCCCTCCCCCTCCCTCCTCGGGCCTTCGTGGGGCCTCCCCGGTCCTCCCCGTTCCCTCCCAGGCCTTCATGCGGCCTCCAGAGCGTCTCCGGAGGCCCCATGTTCGCCTCCCCAGCCCTTCCCACCCCCTCCCCGGGCCTTCATGGGGCCTCCGTAGCGTCTCCGGGGACCCCGTGAAGGCCTCCCCTGCCTTCCCCCCTCCTTCCCAAGGCCTTCGCGGGGCATCTGGAGGGTCTCCGAAGGCCCCGCGGAGGCCTCCCCAGCCCTCCCCCCCTCCCTTCCAATGCCTTCGTGGGGCCTCCGGAGGGTCTCCGAAGGCCCCGTGGAGGTCTCCCCGGCCCTCCCCGCTCCCTCCCAGGGCTTTCACGGGGCTCCGGAGGCCCCGTGTCGTGGTTTTGGGGGGCCCCGGGGGGGGCCCTCCCAAAACCGCGAATAATCAAAACTGCGAATGTCAGATTTGCGAATGTGGAGGGGTGACTGTATTTCACTGTTTGCATTGTGCATCCATTTTTCCACTCAAGGGCAATTAACACCCACACCAGTCCTTTCTGTGGAGTCCCCAGCTGAAAGCTGAATGACCTTTGATCTCCCACCTGTGCTTATATAACATAGTAAGACAGTCCAACATACACTGGTTAAAAATTGCAATTGACATATTGGGTACTCACCATGAAAGTCCATTCTTGTATGCAGTAGAAGACATTCTGAATTGAGTTATCTCCTGTCACTGCCCAAACTAGGCAAGAGTCATGTGACAGGAGATACAGATTAGCCCTTGCTTTAAGCTCCACCCCAGTTCAGGCCCACAGCCAGGACAGATTAGAAGAGAAGGAACGAAATAAGTAGAGCAGAGGTGAAATGGAAGATGAAATAGAAAAATGCCTCTGCAGGGAGGGACTGATGTCTCCTTTTTCCACATACAAGAATGGACTTTCACAGTAAATACCCAATGTGCCATTCTCTGTATGCTGCAAAGGAGATATCCTAAATTGGGATATACCAAAGCTAGTATGAAGGAACTGAGTGGGATGGTGGCACCTAAGAAGAAAGGATTTGCTCCAGGATCCACCTGCCAAAGGCTACTCTAAACCTATCTAATTTGCCATGTTTAAAAAGTGTGGAGGGATTGAACCATGCTGGGGCTCTACAAAATTTTCTCCAGCGGTGCATTCACAGAAAAGGCTGCTGAGGAGGCTGCTGCCCTAGTGAAATGGGCATTAACATGCAATGGTTTGGGGAGATGAAGAGACTCAGAGACTGCAGAAACTCATTGTTTTAGCCAGCATGCCAGTGTAGATGGTTTGACCTTCTTACCCAAGGATGTGGGAAGGAGGGAAACAAAGAGGGCCTCTAAATACTTGAACAAGTTCAGTGGACATATATTGTCAGGTGTCACGTACTTGCATTTCTAGAGGCAGTGACCAGCAATTTCAGAGTTGACCAGAGAACTTTATTGTCACAGAAATCCAGAAAGCATACCAATAAAAGTTGTTGCTCAGAAATGAAACTTGAGGGCAGACAGTATACTAAAAGCATATTGCAATCTATAAAATCTGGCAGGCTTCAATACTATTGGTTATCTATCATTCCCTCACCTCTTCTTCCATACAATTTCCGTTCCATTTTTCCCAAGCCAATTCTGCTGCTGCAGGCTTATCTCTCCATTCCCATTACCAACAGTTATACTCCCCTCCACAGTTGCCAAGAACACTTGTTATCAAGCACAAAGAAATGAAAACATAATTAACAGCAAGGTTATAAGAGAACATTGAAAATGGCAGGAACAGGTCACACCAGGGGCCGATCCTGACATCAGGGCTTGTCTGGTGTCATGCTTGTGCAAGAGCTTTTCTGACAGATGAGAGAGGAGAGGACAGAAAGGAGGGAGGGAGATGGGACATGAACCCATGAATATAGAATTGATCTTGGGAAGGAATCTAGGATCTAGAGACAAGGTAAACGTGGCCTTCTCAAAAACACACCTGGACAAATGGACAAAGGTGCTCCTGGCTGAGGTGACAGCTACCAGGAATATCTCTGAGAGAAAGCAATCTGAGTGGAATAAAGTGCAACAATTCAAATAGGGATTTGATAAGGGCATTGGGAACCAAGTGAAGATTCCAGGTAAGGAATCTATGAACTACAGGGGGAGAAATGAGTGAATCCCCCCTGAGAAACTTCTTAATATGAGGATGTGAGATGGGATGTTTGGAGGAGGAGGAGAGGGCTGAGGTTTGGCGTCTAAGTGTATTTGGTTTTAAGCCCATGTAAAAAACAATTTGAAAAAACTCCAAGATGTGAGGAACTGTAGGCTTGGAAAGGTCCTTGCCTTTCCTGTGGCCCCAGCAGGTAAAAAAAAAAAAAATCCAGGTGGTTTCATATATTCTGACTATGGAACAGCAGTGAGAAGCCAGCATAGTATGAATTACATTTTGGGAGTACCCAAGGTTCAAATATGACTTCAGCTCAGTCTCCAAGTGTCTAGGTGCATCCAGGTTGGATCTGGGTGGAAAATGGGACATTGGGACAGCAGGTGAGGAGACTGAGGAAGAAACAAGGCTTTATAGGGAGAAATGAGCACAACCGTGGCTCTCTCGTTCCTTATATTTCAGAGATCCTGAGAGATCACAGGTATTGGAGAAAGGTGTAGTGCAGGCCCAGCGGCCAAGGGGATGTCAAGGCATATTGTGCCTCCACTAGAGGGGAGAAGAAGCAAGACATGAACCAGGGAAGTTTTGTGTTGCTTGGTGATGTATGAAGATCTAATTGAAGGGGCTGAATAGGTGAGCCAACTGGGCAAAAACTGAAGGGTCCAAACTCTACTCCCCTGAGTCTACAGTGTGATGACTGAGGAAGTCTGTCTCTGTGTTCAGATCTCCCTTGATGCAATAGGCACTATGAAAAGGAAGTTGGCTTCTACCCAGTGAAAGAGATCTGCCTCCTGATGAAAAGATTGAGAATGAGACACCACCCACCATTGTTTGTTAAAGTGTGCTCTGCATGTAACACTGTCTTTGTGGACCAACACATGCTGGTGAATAAGATCGGGAGCAAAGTGTGTGAGTACCAACCAAACAACTTGGAGCACCAGCCAACTGATGCTGTGTTGAGCTTCTAGAAAAGACCATGTTGTCATGCCCCATCTGTTTAATGATCCAGCTATCGCTACGTCATGGAATCCCAACTCTGATTTACAGCTTTCTTGACTCTGGACTATTTGACACTGGATACCTGCTTTTGATCACAGTTACTGAATCTGACCAACAACAGCTCACTGACTCTGGACAGCTGAACCTTTTTTGCAGTAAAAGCAGGACTGTGAGCACCTAGAAAGGCTGGCATTGGTAATCACTATGATCCTTGAGGGAGGTGTCCTAGAGAAGGGACCCCTTGTTGTGATTCCAAGGGTTGGCCCACCAACAGAGGCTTTTACCTCTTGAGGAAGTTTCATCAGGAGGTGTTGTGTGATGGTGACCTGTCTTTGCAAGGAAAGAAAAAGGCATTAGAAAAAGGCATGAAATCTGAACCCAGGAACTATCACTATGGCTGAAAACAGGGACCTGAAGGCCTTTGATATATGGATGTTTTTGGATCTGCTATAGAGAGGGAGACTAGGTGTCCGGAAAGCAACTAATTACCAGCAAAGTATAAACAGCACTATTCTGGGAAGGGAGCCAACTGTTACTTAGCTCACAGGAATGCAAATACAGTCAAAGATTTATTCCAGTAACACGGTCCAAAAGGTCAGAGGCTTATGGCAGTCAGTCAGCATGGGTCCAAAACAGTTCATGGGTCAACAGGAGCAGGCAGCAGAGTAGTCAGAGACAGTCCAAGGTCTAAGTACGAGTCAATGTAACAGACATCAAGATAACTGGAATCCAGGCACCGAAGTCAGCAGGAAGCTTCACCAGGAAGATCAGCTGATCTCTGACAAAGCCTCCATCACCTCTCCCAGCATATATAAAACAATTAAGGCTCTGTCAGGTGTTTCTTAACAAGCGGGTTTTTCTCATAAAGTCTCAAGAGATGTCCTTTGAGCTTCCTTTTGAGCTCACTGCTGGGTATACAATGGTGGGGGTAAATCCCTCTCTTCTTCATTGTCCTTATCTGAATTGGCAGGACTCTCTGCTGGGACTGATGCCAACCCACTTGGACCAGGCTCTTCTGCTGCTCGAGCCTCTAGATTGGCAAGGTTCCCTGCTTGCACAGGTGAAGATAAACCTGTGCCAGGGTCCTTAGGGCCGTTCCCTGCCATGTCCTCCTCCTTCTCTGACTCTATACCCTTATCAGGCTCACGGGGCATGACACTAGGTCCCAACAGTTATTAGAGCATACAAATGAATGATCTGCTGGGATAGACAGAGAAGGCTGTTTTTGTAGTGCACAAGGAACCCGTGAACAGCTAGACATTGGAAGGTGACCAAGAGGTCCTATCTGGCACTTCCAAGAGAGGGGAAGTAAATCTGGAGGTCACCAAGGTAGAGATAAATGTGAATCCTTTGAAGTCTAAGGAAAGCCACTAAAGAGATCATGAGTTTAGAAAAGAGCCTGGAGGCCAATGTCAAGTCAAAGGGAAAGGTCCTGAATTGAAAGTGGTTGTTTCTGCAAAAAACAAAACAAAAACAACAACAACAACAACAACAAAACAAAAACAAAACAAAACAGGGGAACTTCCTTTGTTTGGGGAGGATAAACGCATCAAATCAATGGAAGAAAGGAACTCCCTCTGGAGGATAGAGTCCTGAATGGTTTGAAGGGATTCCACACCCAACTTCTTGTATGTGATGCACCTCTTCACATACTTGAGATCAAGGATTGAGCAGAAATTCCCCTTTTGGGGAGAACAAGGAAGAACAGGGAGTGGATACCCTGGAAGCGCTCCTCCTGTGGTTCTATTGCACATGTGCTTGAGAAAAGAATCCATCCCTTCCCTATTAGGGTCCTAGTGAGGAGTCTCTCTCTGTTGGTGCAGAACACCTGAGACAAGGGCTGAAATTGGAACGTCGACTATAGGGTTCTTAAGCAGGTCCACAGCTTTGGGTTGTCATTGTTGCATGCCTTCAAGTTGTTTCTGACTTATGGTGACCCAAAGGTGAACCGAGCATGGTTTTGTCTTGACAAGATTTGTTCAGAGGGGGTTTGCCTTTGCCTTCCTTGGAGGTGAGAGAATGTGATATAGCCAGAGTCACCAAGTGGATTTCCATGACTGAGCAGGGATTCATACCCTGGTTTCCTGAGTCATAGTCCAACACTCAAAACATTACACCATACTGGTTCGCAAACCTCTACACACCACACCTTGGGTATCAGCATATAAAGCTTATGAGCAAGATTAATACTCATTCTGCCTTGGAGAGGAAGAACTGATTCAGCCTGTAACAACTGAAGCAAATCAAAAGGAAAAGGAGCCTCTTCAGAGAAGAATTGGCTTTAGGAAACATACAAATCACCCCTTTGTGTAGTGGGAGGCACAAAATCTGCAGACTGATTGTCAGAAGAGAATGGTGGGTCTTGGAGACCCAAGGCCTGTATTGCCTTCATTAGGAAAGGGATAAAGCTGTTGGGAGTCAAAAAGCCTGTAATTAACAGTATTATCTTGGTCAGGAATATCACACCATTTGTCCTCCTCCGATGAAGAATTAGTAAGAGCAGTCAAGAAGTCATCGGGATCTTGAGTGTCTAAGTCTGGAGACTGACACAATGGTCAGGACTGGGCTGAAGGTGTCCATTCTGCATCAGAGGCATGGACAGAAACCTGGTTGAGGAATGCTGACTGACCTGCTGGAAGGAGTTTGAACAGGTTTAGAGTGTGGGGGAAGCTGGGAGTGAGAAGTTTGTTAAACTGATGAGAACATGAATGAAGTTACATGGAGTAAATCCCTTTGTATGCAATGGGATTACTTCTGAGTAGATGTGCCTAAGATTGCTTTGTTAAACTACTGAATTATAAGATACTTCATTTGCATTAATCCTCTCCCAATAGATTTATGGATGCAAGCTCCAGGAACAGAGATTCCACCTCGACATTAGGAGGAACTTTCTGACAGTAAGAGCTGTTCAGCATTGGAACACACTCCCTCGGAGCGTGGTGGGGTCTCCTTCCTTGGAGGTCTTTAAACAGAGGCTGGATGGCTATCTGTCCGGGATGCTTTGATCGTGATTTCCTGCGTGGCAGGGGGGTTGGACTGGATGTCCCTTGTGGTCTCTTCCAACTCTATAATTCTATGATTCTATGAAGTGAGCCATGCTAAAATTTCTTAGCCAAAGCTGCCTTAATTTAACAGCATCCTCGTTCAGCATAGGTACTGGATTGCAAGGCATGTTATAAAGAGTACTAGGATTAAAATGGCTGCCATGGGGGGGGGGAGTCTGAAAATAGCCACCTTGGAGAGAAGGAGAAAAATCTGGTAGGTAGAGAATGCATAAGTGCTGATGCTGCAGCCGAAACTGAATGCCAATGTGGAGCAGGAGGCTGGAGAAAAACATGGAACAGTGGCGATGCTGGGGAAGCCAAGACCAGATTCTCACCTAAATTATCATCTCCTACAGCCCCCGCCCACTGCTCCAAATCTTGTTGTGACAAAAAGATAAAGTCCTTGTTTTCTTTTTCCATCTCCTCTGCACTGCCCCCTGAGAAACTTCCCTTGATTTTCACCGAGTTGTCTTTCTGGACAAGCACAGAGACTAGAAGAGGGCTGAATGATTGAAGAGACTTTAGCTCCACTGCAGGAGTTAACAAAGCAGTCCTGGCAATAGAGGCTTCAGATGTCTTTGGGAGGTTTAGCACAGAGCTGAACAGCTCCCGAAGGAGGCAGTAGGGATCATGCAACTGCTTCGGACCAGGTGAACATCCCTGGGCGAGGACCTCTGTGCCTTTGTCACATGCAGAGAATATGAATTATTCCTTTGAATGCAACCAAATCCTGCAATATTATACATTTACCTGCTCTGCTGCCTCTCTTCTAGCATTGTAAGTATCCAGATGTTCTTGAAGCTCTAGAACGCTGAATTTCAGTGTTTCTAGTAAACCGCAGGAAATCAACTGCAATATAAAAATAGTCTTAGAAGACCTGTATGCATAAAACATTCACACTGGTAGATCTTTTTACTGAATATTTCATCTACTAAAGTCCAAGCAGATCTTGAATGTTTAGTAAGAAAAATTAATGCTTGCTAAAATCTCCATGGTAGAAATGATAAGGGAGTTACTAAAATTCTTTGATGGCAATCTGTTTTCTGATTTTTAATCAAACAAAGAGCTGTAATAGTGCCAAGAACACAGTTCTACTAGTTATATTTTAATCTGTGTGACACATTGTGAACATGACTAAGCACCTACATAAAACTATTAACATGGCAGATTTTTAAAAAATTAAACCACTTAAGTGTACCTTGGCTTCACTGCTTGGTACATGCTCCACTGGCAATGGCTTAAGCACTACTAAGCCCCAAGGTTTGCAGAGGTACATAAATTTTTTTTTTGGGGGGGGGGAGATATAGCTCAGTGAGACTGAGCATGCTTAGTGACCATAAAGTACTAACTGACTGTTTGGGAGGAAACGGAAACTGGTGGGTGGGTGGGGAATGGAATAAGATATTGTGGAGAGGGGCACGGCTGGCTAACTGACTGAAATAAACAGGCGTACCCTAGGTAGCAATATTTGTTTGCAGCGGCACTTGAGAGAAAAAGTTTTCTCAATTTTTGGCTGAGCAAGAACAATTTTGCTGAAGAACCTACTAATTGCAGATAATGAAGACAACGAGATATAGGAAGCAGATATACAGTGAATACAATTTAATGTTATTCTTTACATATTAGGGATAATTTCAGTCACATAGTTTTTGGAATACATGTGTTATATCACTACCTTCTTCATCACCATATTTATTTGCATCCCACCTTTTCCTATACTGGGACTCAAGGTGGCTTACAAAGGTTACAACAGAGCTTTAAAATTCATATCACACAAACATTACAAATGTAATTAAACTAACAACAGAATTGGTGGTTAAAAGCAAGACCATTAAAAAGGCCTTTAAGACTAATTATGTAAACCCATTAAAGCTATTTAAATAAATAGTTTACTTAGGATTAAGTAAAGAATTCAGCAGTTATACTACGACCATATAATTTAAAAATGTCTACATATTGAAACTAACATGATTTTCATTTACAATGGAGCAATTATTTGTACATTCCAAAATAAAGAACATTCTGTACCTTGACCATAAGAAATATTCAAGCTATTTAAACAAATATAAATAATTACCGTTTCTGCATCAACAAAAACAGTGGGGCATTCTGAACACAGCATCATGACTTCCAGTGAACTTTTAAATTTTGCTCCAATCCGCTGCAGATTCTCACCAAGAAAACTGACAGATTCATGGGTTATAGCCCCAAACCTCCTTTGAATGGTCTAAACACATAAGAACAAGGAAAAAAAAAACATTCACATTTACTTTTTGTACGCAGATGATTCAGCACTTTATTATTATTTTTTTGGAGGTAACAGAAAGGGGATCGAAATGAACAGAGCAAACAGACAGATCTTTCAAAAAATCCGAAAGAAACCTACTATGGGCACATATGGGCTTTCAACTGTGTGCACCCACTTCCCTTTATGTGTGTGGAATGGAGAATCAGGCTGCCTCCTTCTGTCACCACAGAGAACAGGCATTAGAATATAAATCCAGATTTTCCTTTTTCAATGCTGCTGGTTGATTGCAGCTGGTTTAGCGCAGCCAATAAGAATGCAGCATATAGTTCAATACTGCTCTTTCAGCATGGTGGCTGTTTCAATCCCGATAAGAGCAGATGATTCAACGCTGCTCTGTCTCCTTGCATAAACAGTCTTCCCAATAGGATGTTTTGTTTCTCACAAGTCAGTCTGTAGGGGCACAGGTGGAGGACAGAAAGGGATGATTCCTAGTCTACAGACAAGCAGGAAATTTAAGGGAATACAAAGGAAGGAAGAGAGCTGGCAAAATGCAAGCTTCTTTTTTTCTTTCACTTCATTTGTTATTTTGGACAAAGAATAGTGAGACAGACAAAGGGACTGACGGATGGACAGAGATGCTGCCTTTCCCACCCCCAGTTAAATTCTCAAGTTTTCTAGTAATTGCTTTTTTCAGGCAGCTCCCTGCAGACTGGCTTGTGAGAAAGAAAACTGCCTACTGGGAAGCCTGTTTATGCAATGAGACAGAGAGCATTGAATCATCTGCTCTGATTGGCTGGTCATGACCAACCAACAGCCCTGAAGTGGCAGCACTGAAACAGCCACGCTGAACAGCCCATGATGAATCATCATAGACCTTGGTGAAGTCATAATTGTGAGGAAGGAGGAGAAAGCAGTGCATCCTAGGGTAGGATAAACACTGATACCACCTTCTAAAGCAAATAATCACACCAGTGCATAATTGTTCCAGGTAGTGGCCTTAGAAATGGACAGTAAATTCTTACAAAGAAAGGTGTGCAGAAACTAGACCCCAAATTTCATAAACCATCATTTTATGTTGTCCCTCTACCACCTTACCACACATATTATTTGGAAACCTCAACTGTAGATGGTGAGAACACCTCTGATGATGACTAAGGAAAACAGATACAGTCGTCCCTTCACATTCGCGGGGGTTACATTCCACGGACCCCCGTGAATGTGAAAAATCCGCGAATACTGTTTGCCCCCCCTCCCCTGCCATAGCGACCATGGGGCCTCCGGAGGCCCCATAGTCGCTTTCCCCTGCCTCCCCAGGGCCTTCGCAGGGCTTCCGGAGACCCTCCGGAGGCCCCGCGGAGGCCTTCCCAGCCCTCCCCACTCCCCCCCAGGGCCTTCGCGGGGCCTCCGGAGGCCCCGTGGAGGCCTTCCCGGCCCTCCCCAATCCACCCCCGGGGCCTCCGGAGGGTCTCCGGAGGCCCTGTGGAGGCCTTCCCGGCCCTCCCCATTCCCCCCAGGGCCTTCGCGGGGCATCCGGAGGGTCTCTGGAGGCCCCGCGGAGGCCTTCCCGGCCCTCCCCAATCCACCCCCAGGGCCTTCGCGAGGCCTCCGGAGACCCTCTGGAGGCCCCGCGGAGGCATTCCCGGCCCTCCCCACTCCCCCCCCAGGGCCTTCGCGGGGCCTCCGGAGGGTCTCCGGAGGCCCCGCGGAGGCCTTCCCGGCGCTCCCTACTCCCCCCCCAGGGCCTTCGTGGGGCCTCCGGGTCTCCAGAGGCCCCGCAGAGGCCTTCCCGGCGCTCCCCAATCCACAACTGGGGCCTCCGGAGGGTCTCCGGAGGCCCCGTGGAGGCCTTCCCAGCCCTCCCCATTCCCCCCAGGGCCTTCGCGGGGCCTCCGGAGGGTCTCTGGAGGCCGCGCGGAGGCCTTCCCGGCCCCCCCCACTCCCCCCCAGGGCCTTCGCGGGGCCTCCGGAGACCTTCCGGAGGCCCCGCGGAGGCTTTCCCGGCCCTCCCCAATCCACCCCCAGGGCCTTCGCGAGGCCTCCAGAGACCCTCTGGAGGCCCCGCGGAGGCATTCCCGGCCCTCCCCACTCCCCCCCAGGGCCTTCGCGGGGCCTCCGGAGGGTCTCCGGAGGCCCCGCAGAGGCCTTCCCGGCGCTCCCTACTCCCCCCCCAGGGCCTTCTCGGGGCCTCCGGAGGGTCTCCAGAGGCCCCGCAGAGGCCTTCCCGGCGCTCCCCACTCCCCTCCAGGGCCTTTGCGGGGCCTCCGGAGGGTCTCCGGAGGCCCCGCAGAGGCCTTCCCGGCGCTCCCTACTCCCCCCCCAGGGCCTTCTCGGGGCCTCCGGAGGGTCTCCAGAGGCCCCGCAGAGGCCTTCCCGGCGCTCCCCACTCCCCTCCAGGGCCTTTGCGGGGCCTCCGGAGGGTCTCCGGAGGCCCCGCGGGGGCGTTCCCAGCCCTCCCAGGGCTTTCATGGGGCCTCCGGAGGCCCCGTGTCGCGGTTTTGGGGGGGCCGGGGGGGCCTTCCCAAAACCGCGAATACTCGAAACCGCGAATGTCGAGTTTGCGAATGTGGAGGGACAACTGTAGTTTCCTTTAAAGGAATCCCAACCAGTGCCATTTTAAGATTTCTTTTAAGATGTCAGATACAGAACAAAATTTGGGAACAAAGACAGTTACCTGAAACAACCTAGAAAACACATGAAATGTATAGACAGCAGAAGATCCATCAGTGTCCGTCAGCAGCTGATTAACATGGCAACGCCAAGCCTCCTCTTCATCGTCATACACCTGTGGCTGAAAAGCTGCCAATATGGCAGAAAGAAATGGAGAAGGTGGTGGAGACGTTTGTACTTCTGGAAAGCCATCCTGTTCTTCATCTTGACTGTCAATAAAGCAAATATGAATATGCTGAAGAAATGCTATTTCAAGATATTTTATTTGGACTAATTAACTTCATTTTAAGCATACAACTTAAAACTGGGTATATCAGTTTTGTATTCTAAGACTAGTAAAGAGTTCAATTTTAATTAAAACTGAAGTGATAATAATTGAAGAAATAAGGAAGAAACAGATTTGGCTACCAAAAACACCTGCAGTTTCACATAGCGTACACATTTTATAAAGCAAAATAGTAGTCTTTTTATTAACTTAAGGACTTACAAAACACTTGTCTTTTCTGCCAAGTCTACACAAATTTTGATAAATTTACTGATCTCATTAGTATAAATCTATTGCCCCAGTTCATAATATGCAATGCCTCTCCCAAAATGTATTTACTATACAATATGTTATATACAAAATATACCATTTCCCAAATTGTGTTTAAAAATTAATATATTCCCAGTCTCTGAAGTAAATGACATATAATCACTAAGCCTAGTTTTTGCTGAGAACAATGGAAGTGATAAAATGGAAAATGATATTAAGAAGAAGGTTTAATAAAAATGATTTCATGATATCTCTTCCAAGTACTGAAATAGTGTGTTCTAGCATCATTCACAGGCATTTGACTCAGGAGCATGTTGAAATTAGACTGATTATAGCACACTGTAGTACGTAACTGAATTTAATACAGTCGTCCCTTCACATTCGCGGGGGTTCCGTTCCGCGGACCCCCGCAAATGTGAAAAATCCGCGAATAACGACTCCCCTCCCCCCTCCCTCCCCAGGCCTTCCTCCCTCCCTCCCCAGGCCTTCGCGGGGCCTCCGGAGGGCCTCCGGGGGTCCCGCGAAGGCCTCCCCACCCCTCCCCAGGCCTTCGCGGGGCCTCCGGAGGGTCTCCGGGGGTCCCGCGAAGGCCTCCCCACTGCTCCCCAGGCCTTCGCGGGGCCTCCGGGGGTCCCGCGAAGGCCTCCCCACTGCTCCCCAGGCCTTCGCGGGGCCTCCGGGGGTCCCGCGAAGGCCTCCCCACCCCTCCCCAGACCTTCGCGGGGCCTCCGGAGGGCCTCCGGGGGTCCCGCGAAGGCCTCCCCACCCCTCCCCAGGCCTTCGCGGGGCCTCCGGAGGGCCTCCGGGGGTCCCGCGAAGGCCTCCCCACCCCTCCCCAGGCCTTCGCGGGGCCTCCAGAGGGCCTCCGGGGGTCCCGCGAAGGCCTCCCCACCCCTCCCCAGGCCT
Organism: Gambelia wislizenii; assembly: GCA_030847615.1. Lineage (NCBI taxonomy): Eukaryota > Metazoa > Chordata > Lepidosauria > Squamata > Crotaphytidae > Gambelia > Gambelia wislizenii. Next base: position 99,325,238 of record JAUMIR010000005.1, on the reverse strand, counting down.
TCGCGGGGCCTCCGGAGGGCCTCCGGGGGTCCCGTGCAGGCCTCCCCACCCCGTCCCCAGGCCTTCATGAGGCCTCCGGAGTGCCTCCGGGGGCCCCGTGGAGGCCTCCCCTCTCCCTCCAGGTCTTTCACGGGGCCTCTGAAGGCCCCGTGTCGCGGTTTTGGGGGGGCCGGGGGGGCCCTCCCAAAACCGCGAATAACCAAAACCGCGAATGTCAAGTTTGCGAATGTGGAGGGGCAACTGTATATTCTTTCATACTATAGTGTTGGGTTTCAGTTCAAAATCATGAAGAGTATCTTTGGTACTTCTGTTAAGTTTTTTAAAAAACACTTTGCTAAGGAATACAATGCAGTTGGCAAGTCACAGTATCACCAAATACATTGTTCATAGATGGCCATTAATTGTCATTGTAACATGCTGTGCCACAACTGGAGTCAATAACTATCTCGATACTACCCCCCCCCGAATTTTCAGTCACCCCAGAAGTGATCCAACTTCACTGTGATTTACCCATTTGGACTTCACATCTGTATCAGAACTTACAGTGTCTAAATTTGACTTAAATGTAGTTACTAAAAAACAACAACCTTTGCATTCTCCACATCTAGCATTTGACAAGGTATTTTAAAACTTTGTAATGTAACAAAATTATTTCAACATGTTTAAATTACTTCAAGGCAGCACTGACATTAAGAGGCCTAGAACTCTATCGGCAACTATTTATCACATATACCATTGTCCAAGGGCTCAGCTAGATAGGAGAATTAATAGCGAAAAATATCGCCTTACCTCCATTTTGCTGTAGTGCCCATTTGTGCCCATGGCTCATTAGCAGGCTTCTGGGAAATCTCCCTCCATTCACCCCCCTTTTTTTCCTAAACAGCAGATGAGCTGTTTTCTGCCTAAAAGAAAGTTTACTTTTGCTCTGCCACTTTGCTAGCTGATCGATCGTACCTGCAAAAACAACAACAATGGCGGCTCTGGCACTGCAAGCCCGCCTCCTCTGAGGTCCAACCAATCAGCTTTCAGCTCTGCTATGTCCCCTTTTTGAATTGGTTGCACATATGACCTATTATGTGCATTATCACACGCTTTTAAAAAAAGATAGCAAGAAACAGCGAAAGCTGTTATCATTATCTATGTGGAGTTTTCACCCCCCCTTCTTGATATGGCAAATCCTGGCAGGAGCTCATGTAACCTAAAGGTATTCTGCCTGTATTCTTGCCAGATTTTTTTCATTGTGTAGATGAGTCACAAGATACTACAGTCGTCCCTCCACATTCACGGGGGTTACGTTCTTGAGACCACCGCGAATGTGGAAAAACCGTGAATAACAACTGCTCCCGCAACCCCCCCAGAGGGAGGGAGGGAGGCAGCGGGAGGGTGTCTGGCCAGCCTAGCTGGCCTCTCCGCAAGCCTTCCTGAGGGGACTCCGGGCCTTAGAATACCCAGAGCCCACTTAGGAAGGCCGGGGACGGCAGCGGGCGGGTGGGGAGGAGGCTGCGCTGCCTCCCCCCAGCCTTCTGAAGCGGGTGCTGGGGCTTTGGAGCCCCGGCGCCCGCTTTGGAAGGCCAGGGACAGCAGCGGTCGGGCGGGTGGGGAGGCTGCGCTGCCTCTCCCCGGACTTCTGAAGCAGGCTCCGGGGCTTTGGAGGCTGGGGAAGGCAGTGGGCGGGCGGGTGTCTTCCTCTCCCCGGCCTTCCTGAGTGGACTCCAGGGCTTAGAAGCCTTGGAGTCCCCTCAGGAAGGCCGGGGAAGGCAGTGGGAGAGTGGGGAGGAGGCTTTCTGAGCGGACTCTGGGGCTTTGGAGCCCCGGAGCCCGCTTAGGAAGGCTGGGGAAGGCAGCAGGTGGGCGGGAGGGAAGCTGCCCAGCCTCTCCCCGGCCTTCTTGAGGGGACTCCGGGTCTTAGAAGCCTCGGAGTCCCTTTAGGAAGGCCGGAGAAGGTGCAGACAGGAGGTTGCCCCGCCTCTCGGCAGCCTTCCCTAAGGGGCTGGGGCTAAACCGCAAATAATCAAAACCGCGAGTGTGAAAGCCGCGAATGTCGAGGAGCAACTGTAATCTCTTCCTAAGTTAGGAGAAAGCAAAGTTCACCCTGTACCTAGAAACTAACCATTCAATTACACAAATTTACATATACTCCCCAACAGGCGTTCACAGCATATAAACTCTACACACACCCCTACCCAACCATTCTCTGAAGATGCCAGCCACAGATGCAGGCGAAACGTCAGGAAGAAACTATTCCAGAACACGGCCTCACAGCCCAGAAAAAAACCAAGGAAAATCTATATATTCATTGCTTTAAATAAAAAATTACCTAGACAAACCAGAGAAGTCAGCTTCTTCCTCTTCACACCTTTCATCCAGCTCTTTCAGTGCAAGAGTAACATCTTCTTCACAGATTGATTCAGTATAGCTCTCAGTAGCCGGGTGCTCTGAAATTTCATGAGTTTCCTCCAGTTCTAATGGTTCTTGGCAGATCAGAAAGTCTTGCTCATGCACAACAAATGATCCAGTCTCTTCACTAGCTGGACTAATTTGTTCATCCTTTACAGGTGAACTACCATACTGGAAAGGAAGGCATATAGTTTTATAATTCACATGGCAGGAATGTGTACGTACCAAATAGTGTAAAGAACACTGCTCCAAAATTCAAATATGAAGCACCCTCTAATTTAGATTGCTCTACTTTGTAGATTCCCTCAATGCTACAGAAGAAACTCTAAGTCTATATTCCCCCACTTCTAGTAAAAGAAACCACTACTCTCCTCTGTTCATTTTCAGTATTTTAATTCTGTAAAATAATTATGAATATAGTTTCCTTTGCAACTATTATTCATTTCTAAAAGGTCAAATCAGAAGTTAACTCCCACAGAGTTTAATGGGACTCATTCCCTGGTAAGCAAGCACAGGATTGGAGACTAAGATAACTAATTATATAAGTTATACTAAGTATCAAAAGTATACTAAGTATCAAAATACTTCTAACATATCCAGAATCATATTATCAAGATTTGTGTTATTAAGCAAATGGAAAAAAGATCTGTTGTTTATTTTTAGTTTCCATAAATATCCTCTGAATTACAACAAGAGAGCCAAATATAAAAATAAAATTAATTTTAAGTAAAAGTTTCATGTTGTGGTGGGGATGCCCTTCCAACATCCGAAACCTCAGCTGGTCTTGACCACTGATGCTTCTCTCTACGGCTGGGGTGCACACATCCAAGGATTTTCTGTCAAGGGCTTCTAGTCACTGATTGAGAAGCAGTGTCATATCAATGTATTAGAGATGCTGACTGTGGAGAAAGCTCTTTTGGTGTTTGTCCAGCTGTTCTGAAATCAAACTATTCAACTCCCCACAAACAACAACTCTGTGATGTATTATCTGAACAGGCAAAGGGGCAGAAGATCCCGCACCCTTATGCTGCTCACTCTTCGGATTTGGAACTGGCACCTGTTGAAACACATCCTGATTTCTGTGATTCATCTTCCCCGTACTGACAACAGCATGGCAGATGCCCTGAGTCACTTAAAACACTATTGCCCCAAGTGGACTCTACACCTGGACATCCTTGGACTAGCGTTCTCCAAATGGGGGACTCCCTGGGTAGACCTCTTTGCAAGCACAGAGAACACTCGGTGTCAAAACTTTTGCTCCTGGATTCCTCACCCGGATTCTAAGAGGGAAGCTCTCTTGTTCAACTGGTATGGTCCCGTTAAATGTGTTTTTGCACTTTCCTCTGATCTCCAAAGTCATTGTGAAATTCTGCACTGACTGTGCTCGAGCCATTATGTTCACCCCATGGTGGCCTTGCCAACCTGGTTTGCAGTCCTCCCGTCTCTATTGAACCAGATGTTCAAATGCCTACCTCTCCAGTCTGACCTCTTTCGATAGCCAGATCCACCATCCAGACCTCAATATGCTGAACCTGACCATGTGGAGGCTCTTCCTCTGATGGACTTGCCAGACTGAATCCAGAACATCAGCGACGCATCTCACCGCCCATCAAAAGTCCGTTCCTATGCCTACTGATGGCAACTTTTTGTTTTGTTTTTGTTGGACAAAGGCTGTTCACCAGATCAAGCTGGTATTTGGGATATTCTTGAGTTTCTGCTCTCCCTCTATGATGCTGGTCCCTCTGTATCGACTGTCAAGGTTTATCTGGAAGCTATCTCTCACTTCTTCCTCCTGTGTGAACTTCCTTTTTGCTTTCTTACAGTACCCTCTTGTGAAAAAGTTTCTCAAGGGGTACCGTAACCTGTATCCTCCTGTCTTGGGATCAACTTCACTTTGGGAGGGTTTTTCATGGTTCACCGTGAGTCTGAGTGAGTCCAACAGAGAGTGTGTAGTCCAGCCTTTCTCAATCTTTTTACCCGGGAGGAACCCGTGAAATAATTTTCAGGTCTCAAAGGAACCCCTGGTTGAGAAACTCTGATGGAGTCAATGTTGAGTAAAAGTTTTTCTTGAGTTTGAGCAGTGAAAAACCAGTCATCCATATAGAGGAAGAAGTTGATTTCTTTTTTTGCAACCAAGCAGCAACTACCACCATACATTTTGTGAAGACATGAGGAGCGATGGGGCATCCAAAAGGTAGGACATGGAAACAGAAGGGCCTTCCTCCTACAGTGAATGAAAGAAAATGATGTGAAAACATTCTCGGATGCCAATGTGGAAATATGCATCCTTTAGATCAAGAGTTGACATCCAGTTCCCTTTTTATAGAAGGAGAATTGTTGGAATCATCACCATCCAGAATTTCTTTGGACGAATGTAGGAGTTGAGCTTTCTCAAGTCCAGAATGGGCAAAGACCACTATCTTTTTTTCTCGATGATAATATAATGGGAATAGAAACCTTGGTGTGCAAATGATAGAGGAATGGGTTCAATTGTGCCCTTTTCCAATGAAGAAAATACTTCTTGTAAAAGAACGCTAGAAGGAGGAATTACAGAAATGAAACTGGTGGGTGGGAAGTTCATCAAACTCAATGGCATAGCCATGATGTATAATGGTTAGTTCCCAGAAGTCAGTGGTAATGGCTTGTCAAACGGAGAGATGGTGAGAAAGCCTGTCACCAAAGAAAATATCAGAGAAAAGAAGAGGAAGGCCCCACAGTGAGTCAAAGGCAACATTTTATAGAATCTGTTATCTTCTTCAGCTGCTGACGGTAGTGAGAGGAAGCTTTACGAGGGGGCTTCTATCTATAATAAAGAGCAGGGCTGGATGTCTGTTGAGTTGAGGAAAGTTAAGACCATCCGTAATGGGACTTAGGCTGGTAGTGTGGCTGAGCTGGGAAGTCAAACTTGAGGGTTGTTGTTCACATTTTTGGGGTCAGTTTGAGCTTGTCCCTTTCTTTGTGGAAGAGCCCTTCCTCATTGACGGGCGTATCTTCTATGGTACAGCGAGCCTGCAAAGATAGATCCAAGGACTATAGCCAGACATGAAGATGTAAAGCAATCAATACATTTAAGAGTTTTGGCATCGCTGTCCACAAAATGGCAGGAGTTGATCTGGTGACCTGCGACAAAGAGTGGGCCTCATTGTAGAGAGCCATGGCCAGTTGCTTTTTGTCATCAGATAGTTTTTCCAATAGAGGAAATACTCGTTCCCAAAGATGTTGCTAATATGAGTAAATGCATGTTGAGTAGCTAGAAATTCTGATCCCAAGCACTGCAGAGGCATAGAATTTTTTAGACATGGAGTCTAACTTTTTACCTTCAGTCTGCAGGAGCAGTGTGAGACTTGGACTGGGAAGCCTCAACAATAATGGAGTTGGGCTCTGGGTGTTTAGAGAGCCAGTCTCGGGTTTGATGATCTGGTAGAGGGCATCGATTTTCTTGGAGGTGGATGGGATGGAAAAAGGTGTACACCAAGAGCAGTGAGCTATACACAAAACAGAAGGAAGTAACAGAATAGAAGGATGGATAGGAACCTGTTTGGATCTGCCCAGAAACTGAATCAATGGAGAATGATCCATCTTCAAATGTAAGGCATTAGCCATTTGAATGATCTTCTCTGCAAAGGCATCGGTTGGAGATGAGGATTCATGTTCCCCGAGAGTTTGAGGGGAAGAAATGAAGCGTTGTGGTGTATCAGAGTCACGAGTGGACACATCCGAGTACTTGGAAGAGGAATGCCTGCTATGGTGAGGATGGTCATGGTCAGACCTGTGAAAAGAATGAGGTGGTCGAGTGCCAAGGGTCCCCTTATAGGTAATGTTGGCATCAAGTGGCGCAAGCCTGTCACCCATGATGTGGAGAGGAGAGTCATGTGGAAACAGGTATTAATGGTCTTTCGAACAAGAACGGAACCTTTGTTTTTCTTAGCCAGAGAGCGTCTATGGGAAGGGAAGTGCCAGGGTCGAGGGAGGAGATATTCACAGCCATAATATGGATCATACACATAAATACTCTCTGGGCTGTTACAGTAGGAATCGTATGATGATGACAGACAGTGTCGACAATGCCTCAAATCTGAAGTTGTGTCAATCCCGTCAATACCTACAGCGAACACACCTGGAACAATTCCATGAGTCAGAGGAATTAGTCCAATCTGAAGCCGAAGAAACAGGGGAGGCAGTACTATGGAAGTAGGAGAGGAAAGCATGGCACTTTGGTGGAGGTGGAAGAGGTTGTCAAGGCTTGGGCTGCTCGACCAACAGAAGAGCCTCATCAAGTACAATAATAATAATAATAATAATAATATTTATTTATATCCCGCCCCTCTACGCAATGCAATCGGAGGGGCTTACAATTAAAATATATATCCTGGACCCTCAATCCCACCCCCTTAAAATACGATTAATTCAGGAATTAAAACAAATTTTTAAAAAATACAAAAAATAAAAATAAACAAGGTCGTAGCAAGGTCGGGACAAGCTAGATTTTCTTTTTCTTTTATGGCCGGGTATCTATTCAGGAAAGGCCTGCCAGAAGAGATCCCTCTTAAGAGCTTTTTAAAAACTATTTAGGGTGGTGATATGACAGATCTCATCTGGCAGGCCGTTCCATAATCTGGGAGCAATAGCCGAAAAGGCCCTCTGAGAGGTCAAAGAAAGCCTACAACAGCAGCTTGCTGCATGGAAATAACAGCAGCCAGAACAGGATAGGTGATTCCTGACCCTTTGAATGCAGAGTGGTGACATCACCATGAAATGCTTTGCATTGGAGGTGTGGGCAGCTGCCTCACCATGTGAGTGCTTTGAAGACGAGTGAGGTTTCGAAGCTGGATTGAGTGAGAAGTACCAGGCAAGGAGTGCTAAGAAGCATGTCTGGAAGGGTCTTTCGAGGTCGTTAGTACTGACACAGCTCAAGTTTTGGAGTCATGATAGAGATCAGAACCCTTCAATGGTTCAGATGATAATGGCACGTTGTTCGGTTTCAAGGACTGCTCATAGAGCAGAGCCTTGGTCCTCAATTCCCTATTTCTTCAGGCCTGAGTGAAGGCCTTACAATGTTGACATGACGCGATGACATGGGCCTCACCCAAGCAGAGAAGGCAATTCGAATGTCCATCATGGCCTGGAATCCTCATGTTGCATACCAAGCAATGCTTAAACAAAGCAGGAGACATATCACAATCGAAGAAAGAAAACCAAAAGAGAAACTGCCAGGGAACGTTTTGTAGCTGCTAGCATGGTGGATGGAAAAGAAGTGAGGTGCTTTAGGTGGGCTGGATATTTATATACCACAGGGAGATGGGCAGAGCTACTGCCAAAAAAGTTTTGCCTAACTGCTAAAGGATGTTCTGAATGCTGTTCTGCGCAGGCACAGTAACCCAATTGTGTGATTCACAGAGAACACAATGAAGAACATACATTTACCTAATGCAAGGGTGGACACCCTGTGGTCCTCTACGTTTTGTTGCTAGATTTTCAGACAACACTGTTATAGTGTTACTACTCCACTTTATTTGCTATGGCTGCCTCCTGTTGAATCCTGGGATTTGCAGTTTAGGGAGGGGTATTTGCAACTCACAGCCAGAGAGGTCTTAGGCCTCACTAAACTACAAACCCCAGAATCCCACAGCAGGAAGCCAGAGCAGTTAAAGTGGAATAGTAACACTATAACAGTGTAGTCTGAAAATCTCCTTGGACTCCAAGTTCTGCCAGCCCAGATAGCATGAATAATGATATAGGATTACAACAGGAGCTAGAGTCCAGTGAAATCTAAGAGCAGAGAGAATCTGTGATGTGCTGGCTCTTTCACGATGGCTATTTTATGCTATGGACTGACTAGACATTACCTACACTACTTGGCTGTAAAATCTTTTTTTCCTGAAAGAAATGAGCTAGTAGGCCAACAATAAAACTTTAGATGATGATGATGATGATAATAATAATAATAATATTTATTTATACCCCCCGCCCCTCTGTCAAAACAATCGGGGCAGCTTACAAAAATTAAAATACAATACAGATAAAATCCCCAAACACCCCCCACCCCCACCCTCCCCCATAAAAAATATTAAACAATTATAAATTAAAACCAACTGATTTAAAATCACATTTAAAAACAATAAATACAATAAAATACAATAAATGGCCAGCGGACTAAAAGAGGCCAGGATCTAATTAGGAAAGGCCTGCCGAAAGAGATCCGTCTTTAGTGCTTTTTAAAAGCTATTCAGGCTTGTTATCTCACGGATCTCATTCGGCAGGTCATTCCACAATTTGGGGGCGATTACCGAAAAGGCCCTCTGGGAGGTTGCAGACAGCCTAGATTTTTGTGGCTGAAGCAAATTCCTCCCAGAGGACCGGAGTGCGCGGGGAGGATTGTATGGGAGGAGGGGGTTCCGGAGATAAGTTGGACACAAGCCATTTAGGGCTTTAAAGGTAATAACCAACACCTTATACTGGGTCCAGAAACTGATAGGCAGCCAGTGGAGAGATTTTAATACTGGAGTTATATGGTCTCTCCAAGATGTTCCCGAGACCACTCTGGCTCCCATATTTTGTACCAACTGAAGTTTCCGGACCAAGCATGAGGGCAGCCCCATGTAGAGCGCATTGCAGAAATCTAGACGCGAGGTTACCAGCGTGTGCACCACAGTCTCAAGGTCCCTTACTTCCAGTAAATGGCGCAGCTGGCGTATCAGCTGGAGCTGATAACAGGCGCTCCTGACTGTCGCATTCACCTGACTAGTCATCTGAAGCGATGAATCAAGGAGCACCCACAGACTGCGAACACAGTCTTTAACGGAGAGCGTGACCCCATCCAGGACTGGAGGTTGCAATCCAACTCCTGGTTTTGGGGCCGCTACCGTGAGCACCTCCGTTTTATCTGGATTTAATCTCAGTAGATGGCTACTGAGTCAGTGCATACATGTTTCCTCCACAGGTTAAACTAAGTTTCTCTCTGTCACTATACAAACATAAAAATGCCTGCCAGACCACCATGCCATCTCTGAGTGAATAAGTCTACATGGAGATAGTTAAGCTAGCCAATCTATAGCTCTGGTGAGAATTTTGGTCCAATACTTAGAATGAATTCTAAGCTGTTTTTAAAAAGTAATTTACTTGTTAGGCTTTCCCTATGCATAGTTATTATCTACTGCATAAATCTGTTGCATGCACATTACATTGGTGTGCATACATTAGACCTATGTTTGTCATGACATATATGAATGTTCATGCATGTAAACAAGGACATGAGTTAACAGGCCAAAACTTGTTCCATGTTGAACTATGAGCTGAATGTGAGAGATACGCATTTGTTGCCCTGCACATTTACAAAATTCCTGTACATTTGGGAGCCATATTTTAGTTTCTGTAAGAAGACATACATCTCTCTGAACAGAAAAAAAGACTTCCAGTAATCAGCACCATCAATTTTCTGCACTCTAAAAAAGTGCTAATGACTTCTATGGTCTTTGTGCATTTCAAAAAGATATGTTTGATTTCCCCAAACACTGCATATAAATTACATTTATACAATATCAAAACAGGATTCAAATACAGACATGGCCATTTTAAGCTCATGGTACTTATGTCAAACATCGTAACATTTATAAATGCTACAAAAAAAAAAAAAGGCCCTCAGTATTCATAACTGAGATGAAGGATCTGATGTAAGGCACTGCATATTTCCATGTAAATGGTACTACCCATCACTAGCTCTGTAGGACAGTGCCCAGCCTCCAGTTCTTCCTTCCCTGCTTTGTATGAGTTTTGTGCTATTACCGCACTACCACTTCCTGCTGCTGCCACTCATATCCCATCTGGCTGGTTTACCAGACTAAGAGGAAGAGGAAATAAGTACTTTGTATTTACTAGGAAACAGCAAGACAAAAGGCCCAATCATCATCATATTAACTGAAGACACCAAGCTGAAGGCACTTTTATTCATTTCATCCGGCTCCTTAAAATGGCTAAGCTTAAGTCATGATGGTGTGCAAAAGCCACTTTAGTGTTTAGCAGTGTATCCTACCCTATATAAGGGTTCAGATTGTTTTCACTTACTCTTTGGGTAAGCAGATTTATTGCTTTCACATATCAGTACTAACTGACCACTATAAAGATCTTTAAAAGGCCTGTATCATCTCACACATCCCTTTGAAGACTTAGGGTGAAGGTCACAATTTGTATGTTTTTGGATCCAATTACATTCTATCCCACTCCCACAACTATATAAATATGTTTAAGAACCTGGGGCTGTAAGGTTACTATTAAAGGTGGTGGTAGATCTCTTTATTTTCTCCCCCTCCCTTTTTGCTCTGCATGCTGCAACAGACTAACATGGCTACTTCTTTGAAAATAACCTTAAAATACTCACTGATTTCTTGTCAGAGACTGGGTGGAAGCAGGCTTACTCCAGAGAGACATTTTTGTGTGTGTGTTTTCTAAAATGCCAGTAGCACAGAGAGGGCCTGTTCAAAAGGACTGGCTGAATCAAGCAGTTGCTAACACAGCTGGCCTGAGGTCCATATTTCAATCAAAGCACCAATCACAAATGCAAAGGCAAAGCAAAAAATGGGGAAGATCACAGGAAAGGGAATATCACATGGAGATAATTACTGTACCCAGGAAACCACTTTGCTCATTATTCTGCACCACAAACTATTCATTACTACCCCTTCAAAAATATTTTTAACCTGTGGTGAACATCTTCAATCCATCCAAGGAAGAGATCTTTTTCTAGGAAACATTTGCATTCCTATAGGCCACCACAACAGGTTAGAAATACAAATGTTACATTACATAATCAGTATAACAGATGAAATTTCTTATGGAAAGGAAGCAAAAGACCACAAATGCAGTGCTAGAAAGAGCCCAAATCAGCCATGCGCCAGCCCACATTTCTCCCCACCTCAGGCAGCTGGTTGCTAGCATTATCTAGAGGGGAAACCTCCAAACTTGGAGTCTCAGCTCTGATTTGAAGCACTTCTTCCGTTCCAACACTGCTAGTGGAGTCTTGAGACTGCAGCAGTGACCCAGCATGGTCTAGTACTGTGTCATCAGCAGCCGAGTCACAGTTTAGCTATGGAGACAAAAATGTAGTTTCAAATAAGCCGAGGAAAAACCAACCAACCATACATTGATGCACATCACAAAGTAAAATACAGACATTTTATACTACCTATATGTTCAGTCTCCATTTTGGGTATACCTATCATGATTAAAACCCCTGCTGAGAAAATTTGTGTGTATGTATATGGCATGTTTAAATCTCATGTCAAAATTGGGGAAAAAATTACTTAAAGAAAAAAGCACATTGACATGGATAAACAAATGTGTTGTCCACACATATCATATACTGTCCCACACATATAGCAAGGTATTCCAACCCTTGCAGATCCTCACCATGGGCTAATGGAGAACAGCATGGGACTACTTCATTGTTAATATGAATTCTATGATTCCTATGGCAGAATGAAGTATGTGTACATTCTTACTTCCTTGGATCCTGGTTGTGGATGACAAGCACTGAACCATGTATAATCTACAGTTGTTCAGATGCACAATACAGACAATACTAGTATTTTCAATTCTCAAAAAAGAGATATAATGGAAGTTCACATCACTGCACTCATTAGAGGCCCATTCCTCAATTCAGGGGATATGCTACATTTGCCTCTCCAGAGATAAAACAGCTACAAATAGTCATGTCACCACTCTTTCCCGCACAAGCCAGATGAGCAAAACAGATCCATAAAAACACTGCTTTTGTCCTTCTCTAAGTTGGTATGGTATCTTGACCGTGTAGAATAATTCCCAAATACAAACTTTTCATTTATTTGTCAACAAACTACAAGGAAATAAAGGTAGTTAACTGTCTAGGGTACACATATCTTGTTTGCACAGATAACCATATTTTAAGATTTGTGATTAAAAATTAAGCAACTTGATTACTGATTTAAGTTAAACATATTCTATCATATTCCATCATTGTCCATTTGCATCAGTTACAGCCTTCCAGAATTATTTTAGATATAACTTTTCAATAGATTTTTCCAATGAAAATAACAGCCAGTCACATAAATACTTGTGACCTGAGTATGGAAATGTTTTATACACACAAAGATTATTCCAAACCACATTATGCCATTTTGCACTAAATACTGAGCGTTTTCCTGCAATTCTCTTTGACAGAATGAAGAGTTGGTACTTACAGTGAATGATTATTCTTGGATGGTAGGAGGAGCAATCCACTATACCAATTTTTTAAAATTCCTGCCTATTCAGCTGGTGTGAGGGGGAATGACCCACTGGTATAGTTGATTGCTCCTCCTAATCCATCCAGAGAATATCAATATTCCCAGGTCACATAAATTCAGGGAGCTTTGAAGGCTACTGTAGGTTGCACACCTACTGTTGTACTCAAGCCCCCACTTGCTGCCTTACATTTTTGCAAAAGCAAAAGCCAGTTCGTAATAATATCACAGTTGATAGTACCATATGTGAAGGGTTAAACAATGAGAGGTCTGATATTTATCAACAAGAAACGCTTTACCATCTGTGATCGTGATAGGATCTGACTTGCAGTCAGAGCTTCTTCTTCTGAGGATTCATCAGTATCTTCTTGGTTGGTCAAGTTCAAACTGGGGGTGCTACCAGAATACTGATATTCTTGGAGGGATGGTGTGTCCCCTTTGTCAATGCTGTCAAGAGAGCGCCTGCGGACTCCCCAGTTGAAGTTGTCCATGCTTTCACCCTATAACAAAGAGAAAAAAATGTATTCTAAAGCTCTCAGAATATACAAAACATAGAAATGAACACAGCAAAACAAAGCCACACGAGTTTCAATCCGCCGTTCAAGTTAATTGGATATTTAAATTCAATTAATGAGGTTTGTATTCAAATGGTTTTAAAACATGGAAAAACAATTTCCTTAATTTTCTTTTGCACATACCTCATGTTCAGAATTAACTCAGTGTATAATTATCTATAACCATGTATCCTTAAAAATGCAAGATATCTGACTATCAAGCACAGACACATACACCACAGATGACAACAGATGAAACAAGCCACTGCACCAGGCTGCAACTTACCTGCAGCTCCTGGTTCGCAAAAAGAAAAACACACATAATTAGAACGAGGACAAACACTTATAAGATATTTATAATGGGGGACATTTTTTATTATGTATGTTTGCAAACAGTTGAAGACTGATTCAAGCTCTGGAAAGCCTTTTGCCATAACCCCTGTTTAATTCTCTCCAAGTTTAAGTAAAATTCATTAAAACATCATGAGACAAACACTTAAAACAAGATGGCTATGGAACTTTTTTTTGTTTGTGTAAACATAAATTAAAACAAGTTTAGTGAATTGCTTGAGGAGAACAGAGATGAAATCTTAAACTGACTTTATCTACATTTATTAGATAAAACTTATAATGCATACATTTCATTTACAGTGCAGGAAGCCATAAGGTTTTGCCTTATTACGATTATGCATGTTTAAAAGAGTTATCAGAAAGAGTACATATTCCTCATGTCAACTTGCATGCTTTAGTAGACTTTGATGAAAATCACTTTTTTATTCCATGGTAAGGATGGGAATACGTTTTAATCATCATTAAAAACACCCGCATGTCGCTTAATAAATTAAATATTTGTAATAACAGTAACAGTGCAAAGATATTGCTTGAGAATGGTATTTCACTGAAGTTGAAAATGAAAGCACGGGATGAGTCCTTCCTGAATCTTCGTTTGCGAAGAAAAGCCAGAGGAGAGGATATATATTTAACTGTCTTGCTGAGTATCAAATTATCTCCCCTAACCTTTTAAAAATATTGAGATAGTGTAATGGCTACATTAAAAATATGTGAGGGCAGGCTGAATTCACAAATTGTTTGCTGGGCAGAGTGATCAAGGCCAGTCACAAAATATCCATTTCACAGAGAGACAAACCAGTAAATTGTACAAGAAAGAAGTGAGATTTAATTCTCCAGCTTACAGAACTTCACCCACAGTTGCTCCCTCTTTCACATTGCCCCATCCTAGTACAAACTCTCACTCCATATTGGTAAACACACTTCATTCACATTCATTCATTCATTCCCTCTCTTACTAACAGCCACCTCACCTAACCACACAGATACACCCACTCCCTCTGAATCACCCCTAAACTATTGCTCACACACACCCAACGTATTTCTGTTCATTAACAGATAAGCAATCATGTCTCCCATTTGTCCAAAATACAAGCATACTTGCATCTTTCTCTTCTCCACCTCCACGCCCAGCCTCAGTGTTCTCTCCAGCCCACTGTGCAGTCCTGTGTAGTCTATCCCAGGTTCTCCTACAGCTCTCCCTACTGCTCCCCAACTCAGGTCACACCACTGTCCTCTCCCAAGCCTACAAAGCAGGCAAGGACCAATGTTTTCTCATTTTCCCCTCTCAAATGAGTTTCATTGACTAACCTGACCACCACCAATTAGAGTGCACTGAAAGCAAAATTCCTGGCTTTCAGTTGCCTTACAACTTCATTTCCTGACCTACACAGAGCACTGGAGACATTTTAGGGAAAGAAAGAAAGAGAAGGAGAAACAGCTGTAAGCTATGTGCTTACATAATTTTACATAAATTTGGGCCAGTTAAAATATGTGCATAACACACTTGACACATACATACAAAATGTGCTTAAACACCTAGGAAATACAATCCAGACATTCAATTATTCTTCCTACCCCTCCTCCAAAAGCATTAGAGAATCCTTTTACAGAATAACTTACAGTTGTCCCTTCATATTTGCTGGGGTTTGGTTCCAGGACCCCCCGTGGATACCAAAATCCATGAATACTCAAGTCCCATCATATGCAATGGCATAGCAAAATGGTGTCCCTTATATAAGATGACAAAAATCAAGGTATGCTTTTTGGATTATTATTTTTTAAAGAATATTTTCAAGCCATGAATACTTAAATCTGTGGATACCAAACCCATGGATACGGAGAGACAACTGTATTTGGCTTTTTTAAAAAGAATGCAATGTTTGCTTCACTTTTCTGTTTTTGTTTTTTAATATCGAGTTTTGTGTTTTTGAAAATTGTAATTCTAACTATATAGTGACCATGTCCAGCAAGGTCCATGTCATCTAAAACTTCCATACATTCATCTAAATCTTCCAGACGTACCCTGAGATTGTTAACTGGAACTCCTTATGGACTTTTTGGATAATATCCAAAGCTGAGTAGCTTACAAAACAGAAGATGTTTAGAAGTGGGACAGGTGTTGTCTTTGAGACACACTGGAAGTTTGAGACACACTGGCAGTGTTACTGAACGTCTGATAAGAAACTTCTCAAGCAAGATCTTTGCACTATTACGGTTATTACAAATATTTAACTTACTAAGTGACATAAGGGTGGTTTTGTGGTTCCAAAAGATCTGAGGCCCTAAGCACGCATCTATTTACTGGTCAGCTCTGAATTCTAAATTCTACAGAGGAAGTGTGGGGTGGCTGGACTTGCCCAGAAAAGAAGCTCTTTCTCTTCACTCAGTGCTATAAGAGACAATGTTTGCTCTCAGTGTAACTGAGTTGTTTCACTGATCTGCTACTATCTGACCTATAGTCCAATAGAAGACGGCATTTAGGTCCACAGCAAAGGCAGGATCAAGTATCTGGGATAGGCAGGTCTTCCTGTACTGTGGGATTTTGTTACAGGACTTCTTCTCATATCACAATATCAGCAGAGTCATTAGGCAGCAGACTTTCCTAATCTTCCCTAACAAGGAAAGAGGAAGCTGCAGACTGTCCTGGGATATTCATTTCTCCGGAAGAGTTTAGACAGCTGATTCTGTTCTCTGTAGGGCCACCAAAACATTAAAAGCAATGCACAGAATGTCCTACTGGTTGATAAGAACATGAGTAGAGAAGAGTGAGCAGAGGGAAAGGCTAAATGAGCACTGGTACAGAAGAAGAGAAAGATCTTTAAGAGAGGAAAAGAGTGAGTAGATGGGGAGAGAGAAAAGAAAAAGCAGTGGGAAAGAGAAAAAACAGCAGGAAACAGCAGTGCGAAAGATAAAGGTGTGGGGACTAGAGGTTTCTTACCTTTGTGTAGCTGGGTACTTCTAACAATATAAATATTTTGCTTATTTTTGTTTAATTTAGATACTATAAGATGCAGTTTCTTGGGAAATAATTTTGACTTTTTAAATTGTATAATATACATAGCTCTATCCTTAATCTCAAATGAAATTCAAAATATTTTAATATTAGCTCATACAAAAAATGTACTTTATGTTCTTTAATATTAGCTCATACAAAAAAGTACTTTATGTTATGTACTTTGTGCCAAACACAAACTTGAAGATTGGTTTCTCTTTTCTTCTATCTTTGCTTTGGGTCTATTCAAAGTTTTAATAAAATTGTTTAAACTTTCAAACAACATGGCATTGGCCCCTCAACATGATTTCCCTGCACTGCAATGATATACTGTATACTCTAACAGTTAATTTTACTACTTGAAAACAGATAAATGCAGATAAAGATGACAAATGCACCATGAAATACAATATGAATGACTAAATGTCAAAGCAGTGCCAACACAAACTTTTGCCTAAATAATATTTCAGATTACAGAAGAGGATGAAGTAACATTCAATTTAAGATGTTCAGTGATATGGTTGCTGTTCAGGCTCTGATTGTACCAAAGGCTATACTTTGTGATCTCAGTACAACTTCTTTAGACAATGTTATCCCTATTTTCAGTTCTATCACCAATTACAAAACACTGAAGCCACATTCCTAAATAAGAGATCAGTGTGGAGCTGAGAAAAGTTCAAATATACACACCTTTTAGTGGATCTAATAAAAAAGAAATACTTTGGGGGAAAGTGGAATATAAATAAATAAATAAATAAATAAATAAATAAAATCAGGAATACATAAGGTGAGCAGCTATCATGAAACAAACATATCAAAGTCTGCCAAAAGCACAACATGAAATCTGGAAAAGCACCTCCCTTGCCTAGAAGATTACATTTACTGCATTTTTGCAGGGCTTTGACTAATCACAATACTGGTTTACATCAAAAGGTAATGACTAGGGTCACAAAATATTTTCTCACTTGAAGAATAGCCTTGTGGAAAAGTGTAGAACTGGAACTGCCACAGTACAGACTTACCTCTGCATCCTCCAATTCAACATCTAAAAAGTCAAAATCTTTAAAAACGCCAAACTGTTGTTCACTGGTGTTATCTTCTGCAGCTACTTCTTCTTCTTGAATTACTTCCTCTGTTGCAGAAATAAGACTAGTCTGTTGATCTCCAACTTCCAAGTCTTCGTTAGAAGAAAACACAACCTAGAAAGGAATCAGTAATACAGAAAAGCATGGCTTTAATTAGAGTATCAATCACAATATTGACCATTGCTGTATCTCAATCAGAAGTGAGGTGAAACAATTTATAATTACACTGATTGTCAACAAGACATTTAATTACTTAGAATAATAGTGTTGGAAGAGACCAAAGGGCCATCTAGTCCAAACCCCTGCCCTGCAGGAATACACAATCCAAAGGAAATTTCACCACACTCTGAGGTAGTGCATACTTGTTCTATCCCACAAAAAAAAAAAAAAAAAAAAAAAAAAAAAAAAAAAGTCTGCTTCTTAAACTTTCCAGAGTCACAAAACTCAAAGCAACACTAGCTGTTATGTAAGCAACTCACTACTTTCAGAATTTTAGTTTGGTTGATGAACACCACAGGTCCATCTATAATCTCCAGCTACTTACAGATGGATTCTTGGGGAGACCAGACTCTGGACCACACAATGACAGTACATTCATTAGCTTCTCCCTGGTTCTTCGCTGGAAAAAAAAAAGCAAATTAGAGACAAAATGTTTTAGATTACAGTAGCATTTTGATTTTGTATTAAACAATCCATACTATGTTACATTACTTTCAGGTCATTCACCTGGGATAACTGTGGCCTCTTCCAGCTGACAGGTACCAAGGCATTGGAATTTGAACCAGAGGAAGTTGAAGAAGTACTTCTTGTAACAGCAATGACTTTAGGCTTTCCATTTCTGCCAGCTGCACTGTGCTGATCACCATACTTGTTCCCAATAATTGGTGTCTACAAAATGAAGAAATTTTACTTTATTGTTTAAAATGTTCAGTTTAGCATTTGCATTTCTGAGGTCTCACTTTTATTGTGAACTGTAAGGTAGTTTGAAGGTCACAAGTATGTTACAGCTGTTTGAGATGCACATACAAGGGGTTTTAAGCTACATGGGTCTACAGTTAACATACAGTGCTATATCCCTGTTGGAGCCTGCTAACCTTGCTGCCACCATCCAAAAAAATGCTTTTGTGAGTTTGTGGTGCATAGGAGGGATGTGTCAAGAAAGGAAGATCCTTCTCTGATTCTGCTGAGATATTGCTAGGCAAGGCAAGAGGAAAAAAATAACAGGAAGGGGCCTGGAGTCTACAATAAGGGGAAATCACATAACTTCTGTCTAATTCCTGGTAGTGAAGGGATATCCCAATGTGAGTGAATTTATCCACTGCACCAACTAGGTAATTACTGACTGACTTGTGTAGTCATATATGAAAGGGTTAGAACACAAATTTGTAATGCAGGGGACTGATCTTCTGGGAAAAATTAAATCTTTTCCTTGATCTATGTGAACAATATGCACTTAAAAGCTACCTCCTATGTTTCAGCATTACCAGACACAGACAAGGATCTAAAAAGTCATGCAATTGTTTATCATAGAATAATAAAATTGCAGAGTTGGAAGAGACCACGAGGGCCATCCAGTCCAACCCCCTGCCACGCAGGAAATCACGATCACAGCATTTCTGACAGATGGCCATCCAGCCTCTATTTAAAGACCTCCAAGGAAGGAGACCCTACCACATTCCGAGGGAGTGTGTTCCACTGCCAAATAGCTCTTACCGTCAAAACGTTCCTCCTAATGTGGAGGTGGGATCTCTGTTCCTGGAGCTTGCATCCATTGCTCCGTATTCCAGTCTCTGGAGCAGCAGAAAACAAGCTTGCTCCATCCTCAACGTGACACCCCTTCAAATACTTAAACAGGGCTATCATATCGCCTCTTAACCGTCTTTTTTCCAGGCTAAACATACCCAGCTCCCTCTTTCCTCATAAGGCATAGTTTCCAGACCTTTCACCATTTTAGTCGCCCTCCTCTGGACATGCTCCAATTTGTCAATATCCTTTTTGAATTGTGGTGCCCAGAACTGGACACAGTATTCTAGGTGAGGTCTGACCAAGGCAGAATAGAGCGGCACTATTACTTCCCTTGATCTAGACACTATACTTCTATTGATGCAGCCCAAAATTGCATTGGCCTTTTTAGCTGCTGCATCACACTGTTGACTCATGTTCAACTTGTGGTCTACTAGGACTCCTAGATCCCTTTCGCACGTAGTCTCATTCAGCCAGGTCTCCGCCATCCTATATCTATGCATTCATTTTTTCGCCCTAAGTGCAGTACCTTACATTTCTCCGTATTGAATTTCATTTTGTTAGCTTTGGTCCAGCTTTCTAGTCTTATTCAGGTCATTTTGAATTTTGATCCTGTCCTCTACGGTATTAGCTATTCCTCCTAATTTGGTGCCATCTGCAAATTTGGTAAGTATGCCCCTAATTCCCTCATCCAAGTCACTGATAAAGATGTTGAATAGCACTGGGCCCAGAACAGAACCCTGTGGCACCCCACTGGTCACATCTTTCCAAGACGAAGAGGAGCCACTGCTGAGCATCCTTTGGGTTCGGCAGGTCAACCAATTACAAGTCCATTTAACAGTTAACTAGTCTAGCCCACATTTTACAAGCTTGTTTGCAAGAATGTCATGGGGAACCTTGTCAAAGGCCTTACTGAAGTCAAGGTATGTGATATCCACAGTGTTCCCTTCATCTACCAAGCTGGTAATTTTATCAAAAAAAGAGATCAGATTAGTGTGGCATGACTTGTTACTCTGAAACCCACGTTGACTTTTTGTGATTGTGGCATTGCCTTCTAAATGTTCACAGACTCTCTGTTTAATGGTCTGCTCTAGAATCTTCCCTGGTATTGATGTCAGACTAACTGGATGATAATTGTTGGGATCTTCTTTTTTCCCCTTTTTGAAGATGGGGACAATGTTTGCCCTCCTCCAGTCTGCTGGGACTTCTCCTGTTCTCCAGGAGTTCTCAAAGATTATTGCCAATGGCTCTGAGATTATATTTGCCAGCTCTTTTAATACTCTTGGATGCAGTTCATCTGGTCCTGGAGATTTAAATTCATTTAGATTAAGAAGGTATTCCAGTACTACCTCTTTGCTTATTCTGTGCTGGATTTCCCCTATTGTGTCCTCTGTTCCTTTATCCTCAGATTGGTCACCCTGTTCCTTTTCTGAAAACACTGAGGCAAATAAGGTGTTGAGTAATTCTGCCTTTACTCTGTCCCGTTAGCATTTTGCCATCTTCTCCACGTAGTGGCCCTACCATTTCCTTCTTCCTCCTTTTGCTGCGGATATACCCCCCCAAAAACCCCTTTTTATTGTTCTTAACCTCTCTAGCAAGCCTGAGCTCATTCTGCACTTTAGTTTCCGAATGCCCAGGGTAGACTTGCACTTCTATGATACTTCCCCGTAAACTATCACAAACAGATTCTGGAATTCCATCAAATCCTTCAGCACTTCTAAAGTAGATCCCTGGAACATGACCAGTTTTTATTCTTATGATCAACCCATGCAGAATGTTTAATGAGCTAAATATAGACCACATTTATTGTGTATGAATAACAGAATTAAGACT
Source organism: Gambelia wislizenii (assembly GCA_030847615.1). Lineage (NCBI taxonomy): Eukaryota > Metazoa > Chordata > Lepidosauria > Squamata > Crotaphytidae > Gambelia > Gambelia wislizenii. The sequence goes on along the minus strand of JAUMIR010000005.1, from coordinate 99,304,030 downwards.
TAGCATCACTTATTTCTGGTTATTCAGGCATTAAGTGAAACAGTGGCTAAGCAAACTATTCAGGAGTTACAAAGCAAACTATCCTAACAGAGAAAATGGAAAATCTTATACTTCAGTTAAGATGTCCTTACCTCTGATATATCAAAATGGAAATCTAAGGTCTTCCCAGGTAGTTCTTTGGAGACATTATTAAAAATTTTTGTGAATGAAATTTCAGGGGAACTTATATCACCACCGTAAGACTTTGGAATATCATTAGGTACAACAAGACTTGCTGATCGAGATACCACCAGTTTCAAAATATTAAGTGCTTCCTTCCAATATGGACTCTAACAGCAATAGAAAAAAGGGCATGTATATTACTGTTACTGTTGATAAAAAATAATAATAAAGAAACGTAACCTCAAAAATGATTTCTACTTAAAATAATAATAATAATAATAATAATATTTATTTATACCCCGCCCCTCTGTTAAAACAATCGGGGTGGCTTACAAAAATTAAAATACAATACAGATAAAATCCCCAAACACCCCCACCCCACCCTCCCCCATAAAAAAATATTAAACAATTATAAATTGTTTATAATTGTTATAAGAATTAGATATGTATTATTTGAAATTTATAAGGTTTTTTTTTTAACAAGGCAACTGTATTCATGAAACAGGTAAAAGCAAAAATATGATATTGAACATATAGAAACTTGCTATCTAGTGCTGGAAATTATGAATATCAATTGTGCAAACTACAGTATGTATCAGAATCTATGCCACTGTGCTAGAATTCAAGCAGCTTTCCTAGAGTCATTCTAAATCATTCAATTTGTTCATGACATGATGTATGAAGTAAGTGAGGTTTTGCTAGAATGGCTGCTTCAGTTGTCTCAGTGTGGTTTTGAAAGGGGTATACTGGCTCCACATGGGGTCAGTCTCCAGTTTCTTTATCAGTAATCAAGACAAGAGGAAAACACAACAGGAAGAGTCTCAGTTAAGAGCATTCTCCTTAATTTTGCAGTGATGAACTTCAAAACAAAGGTATACATCCAACTGAGAGGTCAGCAAAAAGAAGGGTAAAATCCAGAAGTCATACAGCGAGATAAAGAGAAAATAAAAGAAGAAACAGAAACACAGCAGGGCTTGCTTTTAAGCTGTTGGCAGAATGTAGAATTTTACTTGATTGCAAAGAATTAAATTCTGGATAGAAAAAAAGCGATAAATTAAATAGATCCTTTTATCACAGCATAATTCATCTCAACAATGTAATTTTAAAAAATGTCCTGTCATTCAGTGTAAGCATTTGGATGAATGTGTTATCTCCTTCACAGCCCAAGATATGAATGAACATTTTTCTGTTCCCACATCCCCTTCAAGTGAACTGTGATTAAACCAGGAACCTATGAATACCTGGTTGGGAACAAGCAGGATTTTGAATCAACTTCAGACCATGATTTATGATCCATTCTCTCTCTCTCCCTTTCAGAGGCATAAATCCAGAAATAGGTAATTTTAATCTTAAAGTATTATATCAAAACGTTACTCAATTATGTTTTTTTAAAAACAGACATAAATTAAGCATATGTATTTTCCTCCTTAGCAAAAAAACAGATGGGATAAGATATAACCTACTCCATTAAATCAGTGCTGACTGTAATATCATTAATATGCAGATTACAGTACAATCTTTTATGTAACTAAGGTATCGATTAAAAATAAAGCCAATAAAGCAAAAGGCACCTGAGCCTCCAAATGAGAAGTCAGAGGTCTGAACAGATGGCAGTCTATGTGAACCCCGGTTACAGTGGCCATTTACTTTGCTTAATGTCTCCTGACAAGAGTGTAATAAGCTAAATGCATAGTTATCCACTGCAAAAATGAACCAAGATGGACACTAACCATTTTTCTTGGTTAATTAGGATTAAGCTCTTTTTTGTACAGTAGTTCAAAGGTAAAGAATAACATCAAGACTTGGTAGTCTGAAATAATTGTGTGCCTTAGGCATTCTGAAAAAAAATGTACAAAAAGCTCAAATCTCTTGCAGGGATTATGCTTTCAGTGAACTGTCTCGAAAGCCTTGCTCCTAAATGTAAAACTACAAACAAATTACCACAGCCACAAACTGTATATGAATGCTTTGTTATAAAGCAATACACTCAGTGTTTCTCACAAGAATTCCAGACATTTTATCTATGTAAAAAATAGCAGCATATAGAAATAAGCCATGCTATTAATTGAAAAGTCTCTCTTATGACTAAGGGGTTGTCTAGATGAGAAAACAGAATGTTGATTGCTGTGCATTACTGCAAAATTGCAGCACTTTCATTTGTCTCCACAGTCCTTTGGCAAAACCTCTGGTACACAAAGCTATTCATGTTTGAAGTTCACACACAGCCATACCTGTGAATCAACATGGTGGCCGAGAGTGAATTACTTGACTGTTACTCTTAAAAAGTTGTTGTAAATCAACAACTGCAAATCAAAGGTGCATAAGTGCGATCTCCCACTTAAAAAAGTTGTTTGGTCACCTCAGTGCAGCAAAAAAGCACACTATTGGCAACATGAAACTCCAATGGCGCTTCCAGCTATTTCATTGCTGGCAAGCTTTCCCCCACACACGTCCGACCAATCAACTTTTCACTTCCGCCCTTGCTGAGAATGTGCTGCAATGTTAATCAGTTGTCCTAACATGCAGTAATGCACATTTACACGCATTATTTTAAAAACCTTGGGAAAAGCTGCAAAGGCTTTTTTCCACCAGCAGTTTTTGGCACCCCTCCTTCTGAATAAAGTGAATCACTGTGGGAACTCATTGGGACAAAAGGTACTATCTGTGATTTCTATTAGGCTTATGTTCACTGTCTTGATAACCCCTGAGTATACTTGGAACAAGTCCTTGAGCAAGCAGGGATCACCAGCATTGAGGCCATGACATTGAGAACACAGCTGCACTGGGCAGGGCACATTTCTAGGATGGAGGACCATCGACTCCCAAAAATAGTACTCTACAGTGAACTCGCCACGGGTCAGCGTAAGAGGGGCGCTCCAAAAAAGCGATACAAGGACTCCCTGAAACAACACCTCAGGCTCGGTCAAATTGATCACCAACAATGGTCCGCCCTGGCCTCACATCGGGAGGCATGGAGACGCACTATCCACAATGCTGCAGCCTTATTTGAGAGTCTTGAAGAGAAATGACAACGCAGGAAGAATCACAACCCGGAAACATCACCCAAGGAGACCTTCTTGCTATGCTTTATCTCGGATTGGCCTTTTTAGTCATCAGTGCACTTGCAGAAAGCGCGGGATGAGTCCTTCCTGAATCTTCGTTTGCGAAGAAAAGCCAGAGAGAGAGAGAGAGATACTTGGAACAAGAAACATTTTATGCAGAAATGTTTATGAATTCTTTTTCGACAGCTGTGTTGTAACATTCAGCTGTTTATTTGTTTCAGCTAATCAGCCACACAGATCAAGTTCAATGATGGGCTTATACACATTCAGTGTTCCTTTTTACTGTCTCAAATAAAAGAAATCTAAAGGACACATTAAATATTAATATAAATATGCTGTAGAACCAAATACAATGAATAAAATACATTCATTAATAAAACTGGGTCATCCCGTTTTTTATGAAATTTATCCGTAGTCAGTCTAGGTAAGTTCAATATATTGTTCTATGAAAATATATAGTGACAAAGAATGTTCAGATTCAAGCTTTTAAAAATACCCACCTGAACATATTTACCAATGACCTTTATGATTTCCAGATTAAACTGCTTCACTGGTGCTGCAGACAGGTCAATATGACTCAAAAGACTGTAAATGATTTGAAGTAAAGATTGCTGCATGCTGGATATTCCTTTCTCTAGCAGCTAACATAAACATATAAAAACAGAATCAATCTATTGCCTTCAAAACAGCAGATATTTATGTGAACACATTTTTTTATGTGGTGTAAAATTTAGGGATACGTTTCCTTGATTTTTTAAAAAAATTCTGATATGGAAAACAGAAAGCCGCTGAACAAAATTGTACACTGTAGCCCACTATATTGAAAGTTCTTTTAATATGATACTTGGTGGAACTCTTTGAATTTTACACTTAGCAAGATCTGTTTGTTAAGATTATCTACAAAGCATGCATTCTTTTACATTCTTCTATGAATCTCTGATTCATCCATTACTGTACTTTTGAAAGTACAGGTTTAGAAACTACTGGTCCATTAAATTTTCTTCTGTTGTTTACATGGGTGTTAAAAACAAAGTAGGGGTTGGATCCAAAGTAAGTCATACTTAAAGGAAGCCAATTAAAATAAATGAGATTTATGTTCGCCATGGCTAATGTAAGACCCACTGATTTTAATACGAGGTCTGTCTATTAAAAAACAAGACTGATACAATAACCCTTCTTTATTTATATGTATTATAATTCTAATGCTTATGCCCTTCAATATACTCCCCGTTCACACTCACACACCAATGCAGTCTTGTTTTCCACTGGTCAAAGGCATGGAGCAGATAAGTTTTTGTCACCTGTTTCAACACATCTGCCGTTTTCTTCTTTACTGCATCAACTGACTCAAAACGTGTTCCTTTAAGCACCCAATTTCACTTGAGGGAAAAGAAAAAAGTCACATGGTGCCAAATCGGGCAAATATGGAGGATGTTCAAGTGTAATGTGTTTATTGCCCAAAAATGCTTCACAGAAAGTGCTGTGTGAGGGTTGACTTCCAGTCAGCGATGCAGTTGTGAGCGGCTGCAAGTAGCTCGGCAGGAGAACTTGTAGTCACCAACCAGGGTTTTTTTCTGGGAAATTACAGCAAAACCAGAAAGAGTTTCCTCTTGTATAAGAGGGACCTGAGTGGGCTTAGAATCATAGAGCTGGAAGAGACCACAAGGGCCATCCAGTCCAACCCTCTGCCATGCAGGAATACATAATCAAATCATTCCCGACAGATGGTCATCCAACCTCTGTTTAAAAACCTCCAAAGACAGAAACTCCACCACACTCCCACCTCCCCCCTGGCTGGGCACCCCTCGAGGAAGGGGTAAAGCAACTCCTCTGACTTTTTAAAAATAATTCAAATAAGTGTGTGTTAAGCAACCTAATGGTGGTTGAACTGGGAAGACCTTTCACAGATATCTCTATGCAGTTTGGGAATCTGAGGATTGCCTTTGCAGCCTTTTGGAGTATATAAATAAAACCAGTTGGAACTAACCTGTCTGAGAGAAAGTGGATTAACAAAGAAGAGAAGGTGGAGGTTGAAAGACGGAAAACTGTTGGGATGAAATGTATAGAGCTGCTAAATTACTTGGTGAGTCTGCGTTAGTGAACAATTGGGATACAACAGCGATAAGAGAGAATTGAAGACCAGGAGTGGAGTGAAGATCAGGAGTGGAGTTCAGAAGAGCGGAGGAAGTGTGCAGAGAGGATTGAGGAACGAAGGAGGGTGGAAGATCAGCGAGCGAAGAAGTGGTAGAGTGGAACGGAGGAGAGCGGAGAGTGGAGGAGAGTGGATCGAGGTTAGGAGAGCGGAATAGATCAGAAGAGAGCAGAAATGAATGGAGCCAAGGACTGAGAAAGAGTGGTGTGGAGGAAATTAGAGCAAAAGAGTGGAGTGGAGTGCAGAACAGAGGAATGCGGAGGAAAAGTGTGGAGCGGAGTGGAGTGAAACGGAGTGAAGTAGAGCCGATCGGAGGATAGCGGAGAGGGGAGGAGAGTGGAACGAAGGAGAGGGGAGTACAGAGGTGATCAGTATAAAGAAGTGGTGTAGAGTGGACTGGAGCAAAGGAGAGCAGAGTGGAGCGGAGAAGGCGGGCGGAGGGAGTAGAAACGAACGGAACTAAGGACTGAGAGGCACGGAGGAGAAAGGAGCGCAAGAGTGGAGTGGTACGGTACGAAGGAGTGGAGTAAAGAGGAGCGGTCCAGAGTAGTGGGTTTAGTAAAACTGAGAGAACGAAGAGGTGGACTGGAGTGAGTTTAGACCCAGAAAGGCAGGCACACAGGGAAGCATTGGGAGACTGAGAAAAGTTTGAGACTAGGGAGATTTGGTAGAAGGAAAAGGAGTGAAAGTGAGGGTAAAGGAAAAACAGAAGAACGAAGAGTAAGAAGTTAGAGGTTGGTTAAGAAAGTAGCTGAGAGGAAGAGATGGAACGGAATTGCGTGGGAATAGGTTGAATAGTGGAGAGCCAGTGGGAAATCTGGTTACTTGTATACTTTGTATTGTGTAAATTAATACTCTATCTCCCACAATACTTAAAGAGAAACAAGAGTCTGCTTTATATGTATGGATGGTTACAGATATTATATGGTGAATTAAAAAAAAGAGAAAAGGGAAGAAAAGAAAAGAAGGGAGGGGGGAAAAAGAAAGAAAAATAAGTGTCTGGTTTATATGTTTCGTCAGTTATAGATATTAACTGGTGATTTATATAAAAATAAAAGAAGAAGAAGAAGAAAAGAAGGGAAAAAAGGAGGAGAAAAAAAGTGGAAATTTGAAACTTAAACAAGGTTTAAATTTGAGATAATATTGTTATTGGGAAAATTACCAAGGCAGCGATTGATGTTTTGAAACTGAGAAGAAAAAAAAAGTATATACGTATATAATAGTTTTTTTTTTCTCTTCCTCTCTTTCCTTTTGACACTACTCTTCATCTTTGAAATACTATTAAGGTAATATAATATTAGATATTATTGATGATTGATGAAGTGAACAAATTGCCACATTGGTACTTACCGTGAATGTGCATTCTGGGGTTGGTAGAGAGGAGGAATCCGGAAACCAGCAACAGACGGGTTAACTCCACCGCTACCCAGAGAAGAGGCAGGAAGAGAATTTTAAACTAAGTCACGTGATGGCCGGGCCGTTGCTCCTCCCTTCTTCCCGGCCCTCACGTCCTCAGTTCCCTGACTAGCCAAGCCCAGACTTGACCTCGTGCTTCCCCAGGGATAAACATGAGGGTGGGGTGGATTCCTCCTCTCTACCAACCCCAGAATGGACATTCACGGTAAGTACCAACGTGGCATTCTCTGGGTTGGTGAGAGGAGGAATCCAGAAACCAGCAACAGATGGGACATGCCCAAGCCTCCTAGCTCGGGAGGGATGGTTGCCCTGGGGCCTAGGCCTGAATCACTTCTTGTAGGACTCTACGCCCAAAGGTAGCCTCCGTGGCTCTGAACTTATCTATCTTATAGTGTCTAACGAAGGTAGACGGAGTGGACCAGGTGGCTGCCCTACAAACTTCTGATATTGGAGCACTGGAAGAAAATACTACCGAAGTAGCTGCTGACCTGGTTGAATGTGCCCAGACATTGGTCGGGCGGGGCACCCTAGCGCTGTCATATGCCGTTGGGATACAGGCCCTGATCCAACTGGCAATGGTTTGTCTAGATGCCTTTAGGCCCATGGAGGCCGGGTTAAACGAGATGAACAGGAAGTCACAGCGTCTGAATGACTTTGTTCTTTTAATGTAGATTTGAATGCCCTTCTCACGTCTAGCTTGTGCCACATACTCTCCCTGGGGTGAGATGGGTTGGGGCAGAAAGATGGTAGGATGAGGTCCTGCGAGACGTGGAATAGGGAAGGATGGGTCTGTCCTCAGGATGACGTGGTCCTCGTTGAAGGAGCATAGATGCTCCCGTACTGAGAGGCTTATAGTTCCGAAACTCGTCTTGCCGAGGTTATCGCCACCAGGAACGAGACCTTCATGGTTAGCAGCTTAAGGGAAACCTCCCTGAGTGGCGCAAAAGGGGTTTTTGTCAGCTGACGGAAGACCAGTGGCAGGTTCCATGAGGGGAAGCGATGCCTAGTTGGAGGGGCCAGGGTAGTGGCTACTCGGAGGAATCTCCGTACGTGAGGGTGTGAGGTCAGTGTCTGGCCTCGTGCTGTTGGGATCACCGATGACAGAGCTGCGGCCTGTCTCTTCAGGGTGTTTGACCTTAGCCTCAGATCTAAACCTTTTTGTAGGAAGGCCAAGGCGTGTTTAACTGAGACTTCTTCTGGGTTAATTTTGACCGACGTGCGCCATTTTGCGAAGGCCTTCCAGGTTGCCTCGTAGATTCTAATAGTGGATTGCCTGTGAGATGAGAGGATGGTGGATATAACCGCGTCCTCATATCCGCAGTGTCTGAGGGCTCTAAGCTCAGTCTCCACACGGCTAGGTGCAGCCACTGGACGTCCAGGTGCAGTAGAGGGCCCTGCGACAGCAGATCCCTCCTCTGGGGCAAGAGCCAGGGCTCTTCCTGGGCTAGATCCCTCAGGTCTGATAACCAAGGTCTACTTGGCCAGTGTGGGGCGATCATGACCACATTGGCGCCTTCTTATCTTTCTGAGGGTCCTGGCTATCATTGGTATGGGCGGAAACAGGTATAGAAGACCCTTTGGCCAAGGTGACTGGAGGGCGTCCATTCCCTCGGCTTGGGGATGGTGAAACCGTGTGAAGAACCTGGGGAGTTTCGTGCTGCTCGGGGAGGCAAAGAAGTCCACTTCCATCTGGCCATATCTGCGAAGCAGTTGGCTGAACGTTTGAGGGTGCAGTGACCACTCGCCTGGGAGAACCTCGTGCCTGCTGAGGTAGTCCGCCTGTAGTTTAATTGACCCCTGAATGTGTTGGGCTGAGATTGATGCTATTGTGTTCTCTGCCCACTCGAACAAGAGGGCTGCCTCCCTCTGCAGGGACTTTGATCTCATTCCCCCTTCCTTGGAGATGTAGGAATGAGTCGTGGTGTTGTCTGTGAGCAGTCTCACGTGCTGTCCTCTCAACTGGTCCTGGAAGTGCAGGAGTGCCAGATGGGCAGCTCTCAATTCTAGTCAGTTTATGCTGTGGGCTAGTTCTTCCTTTGCCCATTTCCCCTGGACCATGTTCCCTAGACAGTGGGCCCCCCAGCCCGACTGGCTGGTGTCTGAGACTACTGTCACCTGGTGAGGGTAGGACCACGGTTAGCCTCTGGAGAGTATTTCCGGCCTTGTCCACCACTTGAGGGAGATCCTGACCTCCACTGGAAGACGTATCAGCAAGTGCTGTTTGAGGGCCACCTGCGCCTGGTATCTGTTGAGAAAGGATTGGAGTGGGCGCCAGTGAAACCTGGGCCACGGTATGATCTTGATAGCAGAACTCATGAGATCCAAGAGGTGAGAGAGTTCCATCAGTGGAATCCTGTGTCTGACGCGGGCCCGCAAGGCCTCTCGTTTGATCACCAGCTGCCTCTCTGCCGAGAGGAAAACCATCCCTGACCTGGTGTTGATCACAGTCCCCAGATGGTCAATAGATTGAGAAGGTTCTAGGGAACTCTTCTTGAAATTGATCAGGAAACCATGACCCTGGAGGCAGGGAATAGTCATCTGCAGATCCTCCTCTGCCCTTTGTTGGGATGGCGCTCTGAGGAGGATGTCGTCCAGGTAAGGGTAAAGATGAATGCCCTTCTGTCTCAGGTGAGCCACCACTGTCACTAGGACCTTTGTGAAGACTCTTGGGGCTGAGGCCAGGCTGAAGGATAGGGCCCTGAACTGGAAATGGTGCTGGTCCAGGGTGAACCTGAGGAAATGCCGGCTGCTCTCCTCTATCATTATGTGGAGATAGGCTTCTGCCAGATCGAGAGAGGCCAGGAAGTCCCCCTACCTCAATGCTTCCCTTATGGAGGACAAAGTTTCCATAAGGAAACGCTTGTAAATAAGGGTCTCGTTGGTGTGTTCGAGGTCCAGAATTGACTGCGAGTTGCCTCCTTTCTTTGGAACGGTGAAGAAGATAGAGTATACGCCTGAGAATCGCTGAAATGTGGGCACTGGCTCTACCGCTTTGCACCAGAGATGATCTACGGCTGACTTCAAGACCTTTCTCTTCTGTGCGTTCTTTGGAAGGATTGACAGTATGAACCTGCCCGTCGGTAGGGCGTCGAATTGTAGGCGGTGACCACGACAGATGGTGGATAGCACCCACCTGTCAGAGGTTGTTGACTTCCATGTTTGTTGGAATAGCTGGAGTCGACCGCCTACAGGGGGTGCCATGTAGTCAGAACTGCTGGCGTCCACCCCCCTCTGTGGGACTGACCGCCTCTGCAAGTTCCCTGCGCTTGGTTAGGGGTGGAAGAACTTGAGGGGAAAGACTGCTTAGGCCAGGAGGTACGAAAGGAACGAAAGTCCCTCTGCTTTTTGAAGCCTCTTGGAGATCTGAATGAGGGGTTCGACTGGGAGAAGCATCTGGAACTCTTCTTGTCCGTTCTCTTGGCTAGGGAAGGCATTGCTTTCTTGTTGTCCTTGGTTTCCATGAGGATGTCCTTCAGGGCTTCTTCCCCGAAAAGGCTTCAGCCCTTGAAAGGTTTTGTTGACAGATTTGCTCTTGCACGGGGGTCCACTTCCCTGTGGCGCAGCCATGTGGCCCTCCTGGCCACTGCTGCCAAGGCCATAGATCTCATGCAAAAGGTCGTTGAGTCTATTGTAGTGTCCGCAATGAACTGAAGGGCCACGTACACTCGGGACAAGTCCCTGTGAAGCGAGTGTCGGTCGACACCCTGCCCCTTCAGGATATCCTCGATCCATAAAAGCGCTGCTCTAGTGCAGAGCGAGGAGGCCGAGGAGGCTCTGAAGGCCAGGGCCATAGATTCGTGGTTCTTTTTTGGAGATCCTCCGATCCTCTTCTCCTCCGGATCCTTGAGGAATCCTTCGCCCTCTCTTGGTGCTACAGATCCTGAAACTAAGGACACGACTAGAGAATCGACCACCGGGACCTTGAGTTTCTCTATGAAGGACTTGGGCGGTAAGTAAAGCTTCTGAGCCAGTGACGCACCCTTCTTCCCTTGCATGGGCTTATCCCACTCGGCCTCCAGGAGTTTCATAAAGATTGTGGGGAGTGGGACCTCAGTGCCCTGATCCTTGGGGAGCTTGAGGACTGTGGCTGCTCTCTCGTTAAAATATGGGTGGTGGTGGTCGTTTTGAGATTGATGAGCAGATATGCCCATGATGGAAGCCACTCCGGCCATCAGGGAAGAGAGGTCCTCCAGGTGGAAGAGGTGCTCAGAGCAATCTGTCTGAGTTCCCTCTTCTTCGACCCACTCCCCCTCCTCTACTTCCTCGAGAAGATTAGATGTTCCTTCCATTAACTCTTCCTCGTCCAGAAGTACAGAGTCATCTGCTGACTCTTCTTCTGATTCTGCCGAGGAGTGGAGGGGGGAAGGTGACTTCCTTATTGAGCGCTTGGGCTTGTGGTGGGTACTGGGTTCTACGTTGGATGACAGGGTCCGAGTGTCCTGTTCCCCCCCTTGTCCTGTAGGAGCCGGACTACCTGGGTCAGAAGGGATTCTATGGAGGCCTGCCTAGACTGAGCTGTGCTAGCTTGTTGCAGGTGCCGCGTTTTGGCCCTTTTCTTTCTGGGGCTGTTGGGGGCCTGAGAGGTCCCTTGGAGGTGGGCGCGGGGGGGAAGAAGGCTCACTGAAGTGGACCCGTTTAGGGGCCAGCTCAGCATTGGGGGTCTCCCCCTCTTCAGGGGTCTCCAGGTCTCTGGAGCAGGCCTCCAGTGCTGCTTGGAAAGCCTGCTGATTTGTGTTTCCCCTGCCGCCATCAGGCAGGGCCTCCCCCCTTGCGGCTTCCAAGAGGGCCATAAAATGGCGGCCGCCATGTGCCGCAGCCGCATGGTCTTTTTGGAGCGTTGGCCCGGTTCCGCTGCCTCCTGATGTCTCCCCAAAGGGATCCCCAGCACGGGGGACGCTCCATCCCTCTGGGCGAGAGAGGGGGTTGTGGAAGGGGTCCTAACCCTCCAGCACCCCCCTGCCCAGCATGCTTCCCACATTGAGGTAAGAAGTGGTTACTTCCCTGCACCAGCGGAGAACATCTGCGGTGTCCAGGGAGAGTTCCGTCTGTCCGCTGCTGATGTCTCCCCTGGGGGCTGCTCGACTCGCACCTGCTGAGCGGTGCTCTGCGGCGGAGGAGCTTTTCTGCCCTCGCTAGGCTCCCCGCGCGTCTCCCCTTTCTGCTGGGCTTGGCTCAGCAACAGGAGCGCTGTGGCCGCGGCGGTCCCCTCCAGCTCCTGCGGGAGAGACTCAGGCGCCGGGGGGGTCATTCGGGCAGGGTGCGTTGCCTGGACGTCGCTGCGGACCTGCTTTTCTTTCTTCTTCGTGTCTTTCACCATGGTGAGTGCCGAGGGTCAGAAGAAAGGGGAAAGGAAGCGAAGGGGCTTTTTTTTTTTAAGGAAGGAGGGAGAGTTAATGGGTTCTAAGAACCCGGGGTAAAGAAGCAGTGGGAGGTGAGGCTAGAGGGAATTAGTCAAAGAATGAGGGTGAAAATCAGGAGGAAGAAAGAGGCACTCTTCTCTGGGTGAGGCAGGAAGAAGAACCTGGAAAAAAACCTGGCTATGTTATTCTTAGACGCCGAAAAAGCTTTTGACAGCATGAGGTGGCGATACATGGTGGCTGTAATGGAGAAAGTTAAGCTGGGAGAAAAGTTTATATAAGTTGTAAAATCAATTTACAAGAAACAAACTGCTCAAATTATATTGAATGGACATAGAACTTCAGAGATAAAAATAGAAAATGGAGTAAGACAGGGGTGTCCTCTGTCACCTTTACTATTTAGAATGAGTTTGGAGGTGTTACGTAGAAACATTAGAAATGATAAGGAAATAAGCGGGGTTCGGATAAAGAAACATGAGTATAAAATATCGGGTTTTGCAGATGACATTCTTTAACATTAGAGGAACCAATAAAATCTATCAGGAAACTGCAAGAAAAGCTGTGGGAGTTTGGAGAGATCAGGAATAAAGGTAAATAAAGACGATAATTCTAACAAAAAACCTATTTAAAAAAGAGGAAGAGAAGCTAACTAGCTTAACGGATTATAAAATTCAAAGGCGAATAAGGTATTTAGGTATAATGATAGCAAACAACAATCTGGAGTTAATAAAAAACAATTATAATAGAATATGGAGAGAGATTAAGAAAGAATTGGAGAGATGGGACAAACTAAGCTTGTCAATGATGGGAAGAATCTCAGCAGTGAAAATGGTGATATTACCAAAGATATTGTTTCTATTCCAAAATCTTCCAGTTTTATATAATAGAAAATTATTTAAAATATGGGATAGAGACATACTAAAGTTCATATGGGCAAGTAAAAAGCTGAGGATAAGTTGGAAGGTTCTACAGGAAGAGACGAATAAAGGCGGGACCTACCAAATTTAAGATTATATAATTCATCAATATTAATTTGGTTATATGAATGGCTTGTATTAAAAAATGACAGGATACTAACATTGGAAGAAGTGGACATCAAATTCGGCTTCCATGCTTACCTCTGGTATGGGAAAGAAAAGATAGACAAAAAAATTTAATAATCATCTTTTTAGGAAATCAATGCTGATGGTTTGGAAAGGGATAAAGAAAAAGTTATACTTAAAATTCCCTTTGTGGGTGTCTCCCCAAGAAGCGTTTAGAAGAACGGAAATGCTGAATACAGGAAATTGGCTGACATATAAAGATTTGATAAAAACCCAAAGCAGTGAGAATAGATTAAAAACAATAGAAGAACTAAAAAAAAAAATCAAATAGATTGTAATTGGTTCCAATATAGACAGATAGTTGAGAGATACAAAATGGATAATAATTTAATAGGAATAGAGCAGCAACAAACGGACTTGCATAAGTTACTGGCAAAACAGAGAATTAAAAATCTCAGAAGTATATAAAATCTTATTGAATTTGAAGCAGAAATTGTTAAAGAATATATGGTGAAGTGGGCGCAGAACGTGGGACATAATATACAATTAGAGGACTGGGTAGAGCTGTGGAGAAGAAATATAAAATTTACATCATGCATGGAACTAAGAGAAAATTGTTATAAAACAATGTTCTGATGGTATATGACGCCTCAAAAGCTAGCTAAAATTTATAAAGAAAAGGATTTAAAACGTTGGAAGTGTAAAAGAGAAGTAGGATCCTATTACCACATGTGGTGGTCATGCAGAATTGTGAAAAAGTTTTGGATTAATATCTATAATTGGATAAAGAAAATATTAAAAATCGGATTTAGATTCACACCAGTTTTTTCTATTAAATTTAGTTGATAACGAAATTCCAAAAGATCAGAGGAATTTGATATTCTTTATGACCACGACAGCGAGGATAGTCCTGGCCAGATACTGGAAGCTAGAGGAAGTACCGAAGATAGAGGAATGGTTATTAAAAATGGAGGAAATCGCGAGAATGGAGGAACTCACTGCGTGGATCAGACATAAAACAAAAATAAATTTAGGAAAGAATGGGAGAAATGGATAGATTTTTTGAAATCGGAATGGAATGAGGTTGCAGCAATATGGCTTACTGACTAATCTAGCAGGTGACAAAGATAGGTAATGAAGCAAGGAGAATGGAATCTAGAAAAGTAGGTACATAAGTTTATATATTGACGTATATTTACTAATATGGAAGGGTTGCTCTCAATCCTCGGACAACTAAGTAAAGGGTTTCAGGAAAAGTAGATAGTAGCCTAAGTGGAAGTATTCCTGTAACTACATAGATACTGTATAGAAATAGACATGCAAAGGAACTTATATTGTTCAAGTTTAAGGAACGGTTAAACGAGAAGAAATAGCAAGTTTACAACCCAATATGGTAGGAAGTAATGATTTGTAGTATATTTGATGTGTATATATATATATATATATATATATATATTATTTTTATTCTGATGTCGGTATGTATGTGTCAGATGAAAATGGTTGTATATGTGGATTTATGCGGTATCTGTGGTAATGGACTGTTTGAAGGATGATAAGTGTAACTGTGTATAAAAGTTTTAATAAAGATAATAATAATAAAAAGAAAGTGCTGTGTGGAGGCGCATTGTCTTGATGAAGAATGAAACGATTGTTCCACAGTTCTAGACTTTTTTCTCACTCTTTCTCTCAGCTTTGTCAAAACTTCCTTATAATAATGCTAGTTCACTTTTCTGCCTTCTGGAACACATTCTGCCAAAATCACCCCCTTGATGTAAAACAACAACAAGTATGGCTTGGTATGTGGACTTGCTTTGACATGCTGTTTTCATTCTTGTTGATGATGGTGTTTTCCAGTGCATTGACTGTTGTTTTGTCTCAGCATCATAATGGAAGATCCAGGTTTCATCACAAGTGATGATTTTTTAAAAACGGTTTGGGGCCGCCAAAAGTTGCTGGAGAATGTCAGCGCAAATTTCCTTGAGGCACTCTGTTTCCTCTGGCATGAGAAGACTATCTTGGCACAAACTTTTCTCATGTTGAGATCCTCATGCAAAATTTTCCATGCAGTGTCTTTGTCAATGTTCATGGCTTCAGCTATCATTCAGACACTGAGCTGGCGCTCTCCTTCAATAATCTGGCTGATTTTTTCCATAATTTCTTCGGTTCTTGAAGTGGAAGGTCATCCAGGGCACTCATCGTCTTCCACATTCTCACGTCCTTTTCTGAATTTTTTGTGCCACTCAAACACACACACACACAAGACATACAGTCTTCCCTGTAGGCCTTAGTAAGCATTTAGAAAGATTCCATTGGTGTTTTGTTCAATTTTACTAAAAATTTCAAATTGACACATTGTTTGACTTTTAAACTTAGTATTTTTCTGACACACAACAGACAACACAGCTGCTTTAAACGAAGACTGACAATTAACTGAAAGGCCAAGAGTGCTGATGTTTGTCATGCAGGTTCAGACATGTTCAAGGTCACCACTCAAATGTTCACAATCAATTCTCCCTGATTTGTCTGAAAGGTGGAAACACAATCTCATTATTTAATAGACATACCTCTTAGATCTATATGACTATGTTTGGATCCAAACCGAGCTTCTCAAAGGAAAGGACGGGGAAGATGATGAGGAAATAGTAATTTACTCTGTGCACAGCACAGGCCCAATATCTTTCCAAATCATGAAAAGGGAAAGCAGGGGAGTAATTATACCAGGCAAAAATGAACACCAACAATGGAATTTGTGTGGTTCTCCATATGTTGTGGAGCTACAACTCTCAGCATTCCTAGCCACCACAGCCAATAGTGAAAAATACTGAGAGTTGAAATTTAACAATATTTGGAGGGCTGCAAGAGTCTCATTAAAGACATAGACCACGACAGAGATGCAAAACAGTCTCCTGTACTTAAAAAAAAAATCCCCTACTCCAATGGTATTTATCAGCATTTAAATACAAGGTGACAAAATGCACAGCTGTAAGTGTAAATAGTATACCGTAACTGAAAGTAACTTAGAACTATCTAAAATAAAAACAAAAATTTAATTACCTCCGCAAGGTACGTTACAAGATTAAAAGTTGTTTCTGAGAAGGAGTCGTGCAAATATCTACACACTACATTAATCCAGTTTGAGCAGTCTCTGGAATAACTATGTGTACTGTATAGACTCATCATGTGAGCCAAATTAGCAAGAGTTGGGGACTTTTCTTCTGCACAAACCTATGAAACACAAGAAAAAGGTCATCTAAAAGATCTGTTTAAGTATAATTATTGGTTTAAAAAAATCAGTGTCACTGACTAAAGACAGTATTTTGAAACTCAGTTGCAGTTGCTGCTGTAAAGTAATACTGTTGGAAGACTACATTGTAAAGGTTATTTCTAGGTTTGTATTCAAGGTTTGTGGCTTCACTGGATCAGGAGAATGAAGAAACATTAGCAGAAATTTCTACAAACTTTGCACACTCACAACTACAATTAAATTTGTAACACACATGTATCATGTGGAATAAGGACAGGTTGCTTACCTGTAACCATAGATCTTCGAGTGGTCTTCTGTGAATTCATACAGCTGGACTACTCCTGCGCCTGCACCAAGCTTCGGAACCTTCTAGAATAGCTAGGCGGAACGTGCTTTGATACATTTTTGGCGGCAACTCCGCCCATCCTAATGGTCCCTTATAAGGGCTTCCCGCCTAAAATCCCCTCAGTTCCTTGAATGATGCCGCAATTTGCAGCATCAAGAACATTAAGCATGTTTATATGATGTAATAGGACATAGAGGGGAGGATGGGTGGGTCTGTAAGAATTCACAGAAGACCACTCGAAGATCTATGGTTACAGGTAAGCAACCTGTCCATCTTCTTTGTAGTCTCTGTGAATCACACAGCTGGGTGCAGACTGGAAAGCTTCACTCTTGGAGGCGGGTATGTCCTACACCAAGTACACCCTGTATGCACATTGAGTTTAAACATTAAACACACAATCTTAAGCAAAGGTATCAAAGCAAATATAACAATAATGACTTGGCAACATGAAAACTCACTCATTGAATAGAAGATAACAATACAGCCTTCCCAAAGGCCACCTCGTTCTTAGAAAGAGAGTCAAGTCTATAGTGAGAAATAGAAGTCAAAGGTAATGACAAGGTTGCAGCTCTGCAAATGTCCTCTAGAGGCACTCCAGAGAGAAAAGCTGCCGAAGTGGAGACAGCTCTCGTAGCGTGTCCTCGAATCCATGATGGCAGAGGTTTCTTTGCAGTTCGTAGCAGAGAGCAATGGTCGATGTCACCCACTTTGATAGCCGTTGTGAGGAAATGGGCTCTCTGAGTTTCGAGTCAGCATAAGACACAAACAATTTGGGTGACTTCCTATGGGACGCAGTCCGCTGAATGTAGAAGGCCAGAGCTCTTCTAACGTCCATAAGATGAATGGTGCGGGACACTGAGTTCTCGGGGGTCACAAATAGGTCCACTTGAGGAGACCCCCAGGTCCGGAATAGGTCTAGGGCGACCGATCTGTGTAGACGCCACTCGTGGATGAAGAGGCCAGAACGGCTGAGCCTGTCGGCAAGAGTGTTCTCCTCCCCCGGAAGATGGATGGATTGCAGGAACACCTTTCTGTGGACACACCAATTCCAGACATCCAGTGTGAGGTGTAGAAGTTGAGGGGACCTCGTACCTCCCTGCTTGTTTAGGTAGTACATGACAGATGTGTTGTCTGTCAGTACCATCACAGTCCTGCCTCTTACCAGGGACTCGAAGGCTCGTAGTGCTTTCTGGACAGCGAGAAGTTCCAGGACATTGATATGGAGAGCTTGCTCCTCGCTGTTCCAAGACGCCCGAATCTCATAAGAGCCGAGGTGGGCTCCCCATCCTTGCAGTGAGGTGTCCACTGTCAGGGAAACATCTGGCTGAGGAAGTTCGAACGGCATGCCCAACAGGACGTTGTCTGCTATCAGCCACCAATCCAGGGACCTTTGGACTGCACATGGCATTGTGAGCATCTTGCTCGGAGAGTCGCGAAGAGGGTTGAAAACCTGCAAGAACCATTGTTGGAGCAGACGGAATCGAAGACTGGCGAGTCGGGTCACGTATGTCGTGGCTGCCATGTGACCAAGAAGCACTTGGACTGAGTGAGTGGGGAGCCTTTGGGACCGACGTGTATTGAATCGGTCTTGAGGTAGGTATGCCGCTGCAGTTACCGAGTCTAGACGGGCTCCAATGAATTTGATCACTTGAGCCGGTTGGAGCTGAGACATTTGGTGTTAACAACAAGTCCCAAGTATTCTAAGGCATCTAAGGTGAGGCCAACATCGAATTCGAGCTGATGTCGAGACTCCGCCACAATCAGCCAGTCGTCGATGTAAGGGAAGACCACCATGCCCTGCTGCTGAAGGAAAGCCGCCACAACTGCCATGCATTTCGTAAAGACTCAAGGAGCAGTCATGAGGCCGAAGGGAAGTAATCTGAATTGGAAGGTCTCGGTACCGATCTGAAAGGCAAGGAAGCGCCTGTGTTCTGGATGGATCCCAATGTGAAAGTAGGCATCCTTCAGGTCTATGGAGATAAACCAGTCGTTCCTCTTCAGAAGCGGAAGGATGGAAGCCAAGGTGACCATTCTGAATTTCTTTGGGGCTATATAGTTGTTCACCCCTCGGAGGTCGAGAATTGGGCGGAGACCACCATCCTTCTTGGTCACCAGGAAGTACCTCGAGAAAAAGCAGAGGTGATGAAGGACGGGGTCGACAGGTTCGATGGCCCCTTTCTGCAACACGGTCTGCATCTCTTCGAGGAGGGGAGGGGAGGGCGGTGTTGATCGAACCCGTCCTGTTGGGGGCAAAGTGTCGAACTCTATCCAATAGCCTGTTCGGATGATTTGAAGCACCCACCAGTCTGATGTTATCGAAGACCAGGCTTCTTGAAAGTTGGACAGTCGATCCCCGAAGAAAGGTATCTAGGGAAAAACAGAAAAGTCATCAGAAGGGGAATTAGAACTTCTTTCGGCCCTGATCCCTAGATCTCTGTCGGGATGGCTGCCGATATCTTGAACCCGAGTCCTGGCTCCTCACCGATGAGGCTGGAGGTAGAGGGAGCAAACCGGGACCGACGGTAGGTCTGGCCAGAGTACCCTCGTCGGAACTGTTGGCCATACGATGGGACTTGCCAGGAATATCTGCCTCTGGGACGGTACTGGGAGGTGAAAGTGGAGCCCATACCATATTTCCTGGCAGTGGTCCTCATCTTTTGGGTGAACTCAAGTTTTTCATCGGTTGATCCATTGAATAACCCGGATTCATCGAATGGCAAGTCCTCAATGGTGGCTGAAGCTTGCGGTGTAAGGCCTGAGGAGCGCAACCATGCATGTCGATGGAGCGCTACAGAACCAGCGATGGTTTTCGCTGCGCAGTCCGCCACATGCTGAGCCGAGTTCATCTGGAGTCCCACAAGGGACAGGGCCTCTGACTGAATGGCCTCCGCCATCCTGCGCCACTCATCCAGTAGGTCTTGTATCAGGGGGCTCAGTCTTTCCCATAAGACCTGCTGGTATGCTCCCATGCAGGCGGAGTAATTGGCCACACGGAAGCTCAGGCCAGCCGCCGAGGATATCTTCTTCCTGATGATATTGAGCTTTCTGCCCTCGGGATCCGGTGGCAAAGATAGGGGTCGGCATTGCTTTTTGTTCTGGGCAACCTTGACGACCACAGAGTTTGGTCTCAGGTGGTTCTGGAGCCAATCTACATGGTCTCCCCAACACGGTACAGTCAGTCTATTTTCTTAGACGTCAACTGGATGGACAATGGGTTTTCCCAGGACCCCTGTGCCAGTTTGAGCAGAGAAGGCAGCAGTGGGATGGTAGCTGATGGCGGCGCCTTCGATTAGATCGTTTGGAAGATTGGAGCCACAGGATCAGTCACCTGGTCCTCTAGCTTCAAGTCAAGGGCATGTGCCATTCTGATCATCTGTTCCCCAAAGGAACAAACATCGTCAGTCGGTGAGGTGGATTCATCATCAACCAACTCGGTCCTGGAGAGGGCATATAAGGCCTATAGAGGTCCCAAGAAGAGGCAGAGGATGAGCCTTCAGAAGAGGGATATTGGCCCGTGTCGGTGTGGGGGAGCGAGGTTGCGGGGTCGGAGGGGTATGAGGCAGCGGACGGTGTTCAGGAGGGGAGACCTGAATCACGGCATCCTTCTTAGTCACAACATCCAAAACAGCAGGGCGTGGAGATCGAGCAATCGAGCGGCCAGTGAGTGTCGTGTCAATTGCCTCCCCCTTTGGGGTGAAGATCTGCGATCCTGACAGAGATCAGAAACCCGCTCTGCAAATGGATCGGGCCAGGTCATATGCAGAGTAAGCGGGGACATCCTCCGTGATGGCAGGAACCTGACCCCGAGGCATCTCTTCAGATTCAAGGATTTCCACATCGACATCCGAGGAGTGACTTCCAAGCAGTTGGGCCCGTGACACAACCAGAGCCGGAGATGAGTCAATGCGGATAGGAGGCTGTGGAGTATCCGGTTCAGAAGGAAGCTCCACTGTCATAACTTCAAGTGAACCCGACGGGGTGCGTGAGCAGCGAGGTTTGGATTCCACAGTGATGGTGAGCAGCAATGGGCGCACAAATGTGTCCTCAGCCTCTAATACCTGACGAGGGGGGACCTCTGGGACGCCATGATCTGCAGGTTTAGACTTCTTTGCCTTATCCTTTGCTCTACCATCATCATGTTTGGAGAGGTGCTTCTCCTTCTTCTTCAACGGCTGAGAAGTTGAAGAAGTGGCAGTATGCTTTCGGCCTTCGGCGGTGGACATGGCCTTCTCCTTAGGGGCCTCCTTCGATGTCGAAAGTACTGGTTCTAGAACTGGTGCCGATCGGTCACTAGTCAAACCTGTCGATGCATGCCGACGTGAGGAATGCAGGGCCTTGGGATCAGCCACAGTGGAACAGTGACTGGAAGGACTCCGGGACCGACGACGCTTTTGTCCAGAGGACGGAGGAGACCGGGATCGTTCACGGCCTCAAGGCTCGGAAGGGGGAGCTGAGACAGAGGTCAAAGCGGAGCAGAGCAAGGGAGCAGTGCCTTTTCATAAAGGAAAGACTTCAGTCGGGAGAGCCAATGTTTCCGGGCTTGCAGTGTAAACGCCTTACAATGGACGCATGCGTCGACATTGTGAGCTTCTCCCAAACAGATTAAACAGCGGGAATAGCCATCTGCACTTGGGAGCTTTGCTTGGCAGATAACACATCGCTTAAAAGCTCCCTTGCCAGACATTTTCAATATCAACAACAACAATAATAATCGCAGAAGAAATCATAGTCAAACCAGTCCGAGGTCAATAGGGAGATCCGAGGCAATGCCAAAGCCAAAGGAGTGAGACAAAATCATAGTCAGGGCCAGAAAAGGAGAGTCAGAACCAGAATTACCAGAAACCAAATACCAAAGCCGTAGGAAAAAGCGAAAACCGTAGTCAGAGCCAAAGCCAAGTCAAACCAGATCAATTAGGAAGAAAAACACCTAGCGCAAAGAGGTTCCTTTAGCTGCTAACGCGGCGGAAAGAAAGGAACTGAGGGGATTTTAGGTGGGAAGCCCTTATAAGGGACCGTTAGGATAGGCGGCGTTACCACCAAAAATGTATCAAAGCACGTTCTGCCCAGCAATTCTAGAAGGTTCCGAAGCTCTGCGAAGGCGCAGGAGTAACCCAGCTGTGTGATTCACAGAGACCACGAAGAAGATCCAGCTGTATGAGCCTTAGGTCAGATATTCATCTAATGTACCCTCTCCTCTACAGATAGTTTTGCAGTGCTTGACTTATCAACTATATCCAATATCTATTTGTATGATTTCTCTTTCTCAAAAGGAAACGAGAAAGAACTTGAGAAGTTTGAAAATAGGGCCTCTGCATGAGTAGATATTGACATGGAGGTGTGAGCAGCATGGGAGTGTGCATGCAGGGGGGAGGGCGGCAGGGGTGCGGGGGTTGGTGCAGGGAAGGCAGTGCGTGGGGAGGGCAGCAGGGGTGCGGGGGTGGTGGTGCAGGCATAGGGGGCAGTGTGGGGGCGGGGAAATTCGGGGAGGGTGGGACAGCTGTGGGGGGTGACGTGAGGGTGGCCCAGGTGTGGGGAGGGCGTGGGGTAACGTGGGGAGGGTGATGCAGCGAGGGTGCCGTGGATGCGGGGGATGGATGGCACGAGGGCAGCGCAGGCACAAGGAAGACACAGGAGAATGTGGAGAGGGTGGCACAGGCAAAGGGGGGGCAGCGCAGGCACGGGGAGGCTGTGGGGAACCGCAGGAAGGACTGCAGGGGAATGCAGGGAGGGTGGTGCAGGGCATGAGGGGGCTGCATGGGTGCAGGTGAATGCGGGGCGGGAGCCGCAGGGAGGGCAGCATGAGGGTGGCATGGGCATGGGGAGGACATGGGGAACGTGGGGAGGGTGGTGTGGGTGCAGGGGATCGTCGCGAGGGTGGTGCAGGCTCAGGGGAACACAGGGAGGGCAGCGCGGGGAGGGAGGTGCGGGCACAGGGGAATGCAGCGCAAGGGCAGTGTGGGAGCAGGGAGAGTGCAGGGTAACGCAGGGAGGGCAGTGCAGGTGGTGGCACGGGGAGGGGCATGGGGGCAGCGTGTGTACCGCTGGGAGGGGATGTAGCGTGTGGGAGGGAACAGTGTATGTTACACCAGGTATAGCTAGTTAGCAAAACATCTAGAGCAGGGCTACTCTCCAAAAGGTGGTCCATGAACCAGGGCTGGCCTGAGCCATCTGCTGCTGGTCCCTGGAGTTTTCAGTAAAGAAAGCAACAGTTTTAGCCAATGGACACAAATGCAGCATCAGTCCCTGCCACTTTGGGAGAAAAAATGCTCCCCAAATCAGATAGTTTAAGAAGCAGTGATCTAGAGCAGTGCTACTCAAAGTGGTGGCCTATGGACCAGTGCCAGTCCCTGAGCCAGCTGCTGTCAGTCTCTGGAGAAGCACTGACCTAGAGGATGAAGGAGAGGAGGGTACTTTTCCTCCACAATGTGAATGTTAGAATTTAGCCTACAGGCTGCACTTTTCTCGCCCCATCATAGACGAAACGTCTAGACAGCATTGCTTATTTCTTGTCTTTTTCTCCACCAAAATAGCTTTTAATGCATGACCTCCAAACAATCAGCCTCTTCTGAAAGATGCTGTAGCAACATTATTTTTCAAGTGTGCATTTGCTTCCCTCTGCCTTCACCCATAGGTGAAGTGTTATTATAGAGCCTACTGAGCTAAAAGAAATCATGTCTTGATTTGTATTAACTACAAACTGCACAGCCATATACATTTCATTAATCCGTTACAGAGTGAATTATAATACAAATTTTTACTATTTAACACATTTTCTACCCAAAGCAGACTGGTTTTATTGAACAGAGATGCTGAAGTCACTGTATGAATTCAATGTGCAGAAGTCTCATGTGCTCTTTTCAGCACACTTTCACCTTTTCCCCCTCAGGGTTCTAGAATGATGCACCACCCTCTTTAGAAACAAAGCACCTGAAACTAGCTCCACTATTGGAAAAGACATAGGTTGCCCCATAACATTTTTATCTGAGGTAATTTTTTTTGAACTATCAGGGATTTATTTCTGATACACAGGAAAACAAGCCACTCAGACTTTAAATGTTCTTGGAAAAGCAGAGGAAAAGGCATCACCTTTCCAGGTGACTTAATTTACCCCAACACTGTAGGCACCCTCATTCATTTACATCTGAACATGTAACATCAAATCATTTATCATTTTTTTGCTTTAATATATTCAGATACAGCATAGAAATTACTTTAGCAAAAAGAGGGATATAATCTTCAGAGTTAAATAACCTGTTAGATGACAACTCCTTTATCGGTTGTACAGCTGACCATTCTTTCTCTTCTTTTGCAGACATCTCAGATTGGTTTTTGCCATATGAGATGTGAACTGGTGAATAATCAGATTACCCTGCAAATTGTTTGCTTATATTGTTTATAGTAAGTGGACATGGTTAGTGAATTGTTCTGGCAACTTCCCCTCTCTGCTACCAGCTTGTTTTCAATCTCTTATTTGTTACTTTAACCTCTCTGGATACTCGAAGCAAACTATGAGAAAATTGGGAAGTTTCATATGTAAACTCCTGGCTGTTCTGTTCTGTGGCTAAGTTACTGATATCAGCAACTGGGCATTCCATTACGGATTCTACCACAGCCACAACAGTATCCAGTTGTGTCCAAAAAGAAAGACATCACCATTATTGACTTGAGTTACTTGCAATATTATGATTTTTTAAAAAAAACATGTGGTCATCTTAAATGTTTTTTGTTTTGTTTTTGCTTTTTTCTTTCAACCCAGAAACTATACTTTCAAACAATGGAGAAATAAAGATTTAAAGAAAACATGGGAAAGAAAAAGAAGGAACTCAGGGAAGATGAATACAGATAGATTAAGAGGGAGCTTTTCAGTTCACTGTGGTTTGGTCAAGCAGTAGGGAAAAAATTACAGGATAGGCTTAGAGTCACTATAAACAACAAGAGATTACACTGCTGCCTCATTCAGAGCAGTGAAGAGGTAACTCATGGTTAGTAGACTGGTCCTCTGTGCCAGCCAGATAATTGCTTTTCAATGAGAGACCAGATTTCAGAGAGTTACAAATATAACTTTCTTATTAAAGAAAGATTTTGCCTGAATGTGTTTGGCTTTCTGAGTGAGGATCCACAATTAGTTAAAACACATTAGTTAAAACACGTTTTTAACTAAGTTTGTGCCACCGTTTTCACTATGGAAGCTAGAGTCAATTTCTGAATCATTTCAGGTTATTACATACCTTTGCTATTCTGTCTGCAGTTTCTTTGCAAAACTGAGTTGGACTATCGAAATGCTGGATTAGATGAGGCAATAAACACAAGATGTTGAGAGGAAATCCTGCATATGAAGATATGAAGCAGAACATATCTGTACAGAGAACACATTTCTAGTGTTTTCCACTTATTCCAAAACATGCTGCCTGCAAATGGTATATAACTGAGAATTGGTCTTAAATTATTTTCTACCATATCACAATATATTTCAGATATCTCTGTTCTGTACCTCTTCCAAGAACTCTTCTCATAGGAAGGACACTTCACTGCCTTTTGCTAAGTCAGTTTTACATGGTTCCTGTATAATACATTATTTTCAGCATTCAATACAGCACGGCTACGTATGTTACATTTGAAAAGTATACCTGTTAATTGGGAAGGATCCACCAATGCATGTTTGGAGACTGTGATGAGTTTGCTAAGTAAATGAACTGTCATTTCCTGTGTAGAAACTGAGGTAAAACCCTTTAGGAATAGCTGCTGAAGACCTGGAAAGTTATTCCATTTTAATTTACTCTGCATCTTTTCAATTTTCTCCCTACTCTCAGACTTATCCAAAGGCAAATGAACCAGAAGTTTGTTGAGCAGCCTGAGAGCCAGGAGGTATTCATATTCATAATCTGATTCTAGCAAAGATGCTGCAATCCAGAATATGGTAGCCATCAGGTTCATAGGATCAGTAGTGGGCTGCACATCATGTATTCCTCCCTCTTTCAGGGAGGAAAGGCTTCGAGTCCTTGCTAAACTGCTGGAATGATTTATCCTTCCATCCATTATATCCAGTGTGTTGCTCCTCCGCCGATCAATCTTTCGATCACCTATTAAACTCAGTCTCAAAGAATTGCTTCTCATGTTACCATAGTAGCCTAAAAAATTGCCACTATTAATAGAACTTGTGCTTAGGTTTATCTGACCAGTGCTTTTCCTGTTAGCTGCGTATTTGTTTCCCATTAATGGATCATAATATGAAGCACTGAAATGAGAAGAGAATATGGAACATTAATGTTAAAAAACAATCTCAAAGAACACTAAGGGGTTTATCCTCCTAACATCCTTTCACATCAGATATTAGCATGCAGCATTTTACTAGTTAAATCAAATTTTTTGACATCTTAATGAGTGTCTGCATATTTATCTTCTGCAATAGTTCAGCACAACTTGAACATTTGGTCCCAGTATTTTAAACACCAGCAGGAAGACTCGCTATAGTTTTAACACATGGAGCACTGTTGTATAGTGGCATTCTAGTCGTTTTAATAATTAGAGGATTACCTTAAAAGATCCCTATAGAGGAATGAAAGGACTGCATGTACTTTCATGCAGCTTTCATGGGGGATGATGTATCCTTTTTTTGCACTCAAATTCCAGCCTGCTATACAACATCACACCTTGCTTTAAGTGTCCCTTGCCTTTCTGGAACAGTTTTGTAGAAAGTATAACAGGGTATCTTTTAAGTTCTGATATCCTTCATTTTATGACAACATCCTCATAAGGCAGTTTACAACAAAGCACCTAAGCCAATATAAAATGCAGGCTGCAATCCTATTTATGTGCTATGCCAGTATAACAGTGCATTACACCAGCCAAGTGCACTTTTTTCAGTGTTTGGCAGTGACAGTGATGAAAAGGCAGAGAAAGAATGGAAAGGCTGGGTAGATACCATTCATGGATGGCTTCTTCTCTGACGGTTGAGAATGGCACATTGGAGGACTTACTGTGAAGTTTCCAAGGATGCTGCAATAGCAACATCACAACTTTACAAAAGAGCAGGACAATAAGGGGAGAATGGGTGGGTTTGTGTGAGGTCACAGACGACCACTTGAAGAACTACTGTTACAGGTAAGTAGCTTGTCTTTCTTCGTGGTCTCTGTGACTCCCACAACTGGGAGACTAGCAAGCTTCCTCACAGGTGGAGGGATTGGCATGCCCAACCAGAAGAGAAAGGACAAAGGACACAGTGTTAACAGTGAACCACAAGTAAATTTATTGCAATGTAGATAAGAGAACAGCTCTCCCAAAAGCAGCAGCATCCCTAGACCTGTTATCAAATCTGTAATGGGAGATGAAAGTCAAAGGAGTGGACCAAGTAGCTGCCTTGCAAACTTCCTCCAAAGGAACACCGGAGAGAAAGGGAGCCGATGTAGCTACTGCCCTTGTAGAATGAATTCAAATTCGAGTAGGAAGAGGATTTTGAGTCACTTCGTAGGCCAAAGATATGGTGGAGACAACCCACTTTGAAGGCACTATGGGGAAACCAGAGAACCATGGTTGGAAGCAGAATAGCAGACAAAAAGACGATTTGTCTTGCACAGAGGGGCAGTCTGCTGAACATAAAACACAAGAGCCTGCCTAACATCCAAGGTATGGAGCGCATGTTCAAAGTCATCAGATGGATTCTGAATCAACACAGGCAACACTATGGATTGGTTGAGGTGGAAACTGGAAACGACCTTTGGTAGAAATGACATGTCTGGTCGAAGTACCACCTTATGTTTGTGGAAGACCAGGTAAGGCAGATCTGAACGCAGGGCATACAGTTAACTAGTACACCTTGCAGATATCACTGCCACAAGAAAGGCCGTCTTCCATGACAAGAAATGGAGATCTGACATGGCCATGGGTTCAAACAGGCATTTGGAAAGCTGTGAGAGAATGAGTTCCAGGCTCCACACAGTGGTGGGTTCCACCACAGGCAGGTGAAGGTTAACATAACCTTTCAAAAACGTTTTAATGACAGAGTCCTGAAAGGGAGAGGGTCGACCCAAACTTTGTTATTTGGTAGAAATCGCAGCAAGGCAGCTTTGATAGAGAATGTAAGTCCTCAATCCGAGAGGTGAAACAGGAACTGAAGGACATTAGACACAGTAAAATCTGCTGGAGAGAAACCCCGATCCACCAGATAAGTAACAAACTTCCTCCACTTCTAAGAATAAGAACAGCGGGTGGAAGGATGAAGGGAGGTGTCAACTAGTGCCCAAAAGTCTGGAGACAAATGGTCTAGAGAAGCATTCAAAGCCAGCCTTGAAAGTGAGGGAGAGTTCAAGGTAGGCTCCTCCAAGCCGTCAGCCATAGGGTGGTCAGATCCTGGTGTTGAACCCTGCCTTCCTGAACCGTCAAGAGATCAGATTGGAGAGGAAGATGAAGGAACTGGTGGGCTTTGAACCAGAGTAGTGGGTCGAACCATGGTTGACGGGTCCAACATGGAGATCAGGATTGCGTTCAATATGTTGCGATGCAACTTGGAGATCACCCGTGTGAGCAGCAGAAACGGAGGGAATAGTTAAAAGCCGGGGACTGCTCCATTGGAAGAGAAACGTGTCCCCTCTGGAACCCTGTGCACTGGACCTTGCACAGTACTGTCGGCACTGCTGAGGCGAAGAGGCCAGCTGTCAGAGTCCCCTAACGGTGGAAAAGCTAAAGGACCACTGAGCAGTGACGCTTCCATTCATGGTCTGTGGAACTGGAACAGCTCTGTCCATCTGTAAGAATGTTGTCCTCCCCAGGCAGGTGAATGGATTGGAGAAAGATGTTCCGCGGTATGCACCAGTTCCAAATCTCTAGAGTGGTCGAAAGTAGAGTGGAGGACCTCATCCCTCCCTGCTTGTTGAAATAATACATTACAGACATGTTGTCTGTCACAAGGAGGACATTCTTGCTGGTCACCAGGGATTTGAACATCCACAACGCCTTCTGCACAGACAACCGTTTCATGATGTTGATATGGAGTTGACATTCCTCTGCTGACCAGTTGTCGTTGACAGAGAACCGACTGAGATGAGCCCTCCACCCTTGTAGGGAGGCATCCATCATGAGGGTGACTTGAGGTTGTGGGGGTTCAAACAGAAGAACCGCAAGTACATTCGAAGTACATTCAGCTCAAGGGGTTGAGTTCAGTAGCCAAATCCAAGCGATGGCATTTGTCAGGGCTCAAGGAGCTGGTACGGACCCTTTTGGGGGTCAAAGAACGACTATGTGTTGACTCACCCAAATCCTTTGGTGGCACCAAGACCACCGCAGAAGGTGTCATGGAAGGGCTTCAAGGCCTGTTCATAAAAAAAGAGCCTTCAGGCACGATAGCTGATTCTTAAGGGATTGGGGGATGAACGCCTTGCAATGAAGGCAAGACGAGACATTGTTTGACTCGCCCAGGCATAGCAAACAGTGGGAATGGCCTTTGGAACCCGGCAACTTAGCCCCACACTCTATAAACTGTTTGAAGGCGGCCGGAGGATCCATGGCAAAGTACCCAACCAGAACAAATCACTAAGCCAAGAGCAGAATCATTAACAGACCAGAGTCGTAGCCGGTAATCAGAAGAAGACACAGCTAAGGGAGCATACAGATGAAGTCCAAGAGCAGTCTAAGTCAAATGCAGGAGAAATTCAGCCAAAAGTGAAGTCCAAAAACAGTTTGAGTCAATCACAAATCAGTTGAAAAGCAAAAACCAGAGCCAAACTGTAGTAAAAAACCGTTAAGAGTGCTATCAAGCACAGAGAGAAAGTTCCTAAGTGCTCCTAGCACAGCAGATGAAAAGGAACTGAGGTAAATGAGCGGGAATGCCTGCGGGGACACCGCTAAAAAGTATTATACAACTATTCAAAAGGTTCCGAAGTACACTGTGTAGATGCAGGAATAACCCAGTTGTGTGAGTCACAGAGACCACAAAGAAGAAGATGGGCTTGTCTGTGTAGTGAGCATAAGTGTGATCCTCCATTTCTGGATATAGGATTTGGCTGTTTTGTTGTCTGTGTGGATTAAGATGTAATGGGTTCTTGAGATGTGGATGAATGAGAGCTAGTCTGGTGGCCTGGAGTTCCAGCAGCTTATACTGTGGGACTGCTCTGTTGCACTCCAGATCCCTGGACTGACAGACCCTGGCAGCATGCTCCTCATCCCATGAGGTTGGCATCTGTTGTAAGGACTAGTCTGGGAGGGTCCTATAAAAGAATGCCCTGTGAGAGGTTGTTTGTTCATCCACCACAGAAGGGAATGTCTGACCTCCTGGGGAAGATGCACTCAGCTGTGACTGTGGATGGCACTGAAAGCTTCAAACAGTCAGATGAACCACTGAAGTGGTCAGCAATTGAACCTTCTCCACATTGCCAAGTGAATGCAAGAAATCATGACGCCCAGGAGGTGGGGTCACAGCTATGAGATCTACATATTTTAATATGATAAAGAGGAGGGCTTCTTGTCTGGTTTTTAAAATTCTGTCTTGAGAAGGGAAGGTTCATCTCTTTCTGGTGTCTGTGAGGGTTCCAAGGTGAATAAGCTGATGTGAGAGAAGATTACTCTTCTTCATGATTATGAAACTGTGTTGCTCTAGAGTTGAGAAAATAATGCTTGCTTGGCCCCTTGGAGTGTGGGTGACTTTACAAGGAGATCATTGAGAAAAATGTGTATTCCCTACAGTCTCAATGAGACTATGGGTTCTGTGATAAGCTTGGTAAATACCCTGGGACCAATGCCAGAACAAAGGCTACAGCCTTGAATTAGTAGTGGGTGTTGTAGTAACAAAAACTCAGGTAATTTTGTGAGGAAAGATGAATAGGCATATGAAAATAGGCTTCTGTGAGATTGACAGACAGGAGGAAGTCTCCCCCGGAAAGAGATGTTTCTGGATGGTCTGGAAACTTTCTATCCGTAATTTTTTGTAGCCTATGAATTTGTTTACAAATTTGAGGTTTAAAACTGGTCAGACTCCACCCCCTTTTTTGGACATAATAAATAGAAAAGAATAAACTCTGGTGAAGCACTCACTGGGAAGTATGAGTTCTGTGGTTCTTAAGTCTAGTAGATGGGACATTGCCTATTGAACTGCTAGGTCTTTTGTGTGA
The DNA here is from genome assembly GCA_030847615.1 of Gambelia wislizenii. Lineage (NCBI taxonomy): Eukaryota > Metazoa > Chordata > Lepidosauria > Squamata > Crotaphytidae > Gambelia > Gambelia wislizenii. Next base: position 99,273,149 of record JAUMIR010000005.1, on the reverse strand, counting down.
GACTATGATGTTGGAGATTGTAATAAGCAGTGCTTTGGAGTTTGGTGAAATTCCATGGTGTTTCATTTGTTTATTGTCCATCCATTGGTATGATGTGGAGGCCACCCAGACATGGAAGAAGTAGAATAGCTTTCCTCCTATCTGATGTGTATGATAGTCAGAAGGAGTTCTTATTCTTTGGTGGTTGGTTTCCTGACCGAGGGGCTCAATGGGACCTTCTTTGTGGGGAGAAGAGGAACTGAGATCTTGTCCAAAAAGGCCTACAGGATCTACAGTTCCTAGGGCAAGAAAAGAGGAAAAAGGGACAAAAGGACTGAGATGGTTGTTTGTATGTCTCTTTACCTCCTTCTTTTGTATACAGGGCACAGCCTTCTTTTTGTCCTTGGTCTTGATGAGAATGTTTTTAAGAGCATCCTCAGCAAAGCACAGGTTTCTTACAAATATTTATTTAATTAATTTATATGCCACCTTTCTCCCAATATGGGACCCACAAACAGGGCTGCAGCTAAGTTTGCTCTATGAGGTCTTTCTATTAAATAACGAGACTGTGATACTACCTTTCAGACAAATCAGTGAGAACTGATTGTGAACATTTGAGTGGTGACCTTGAACATGTCTGAACCTGCATGACAAACATCAGCACTCTCGGCCTTTCAGTTAATTGTCAGCCTTCATTTAAAGTAGCTGTGTTGTCTGTTGTGTGTCATAAAAATGCTAAATTTAAAAGTCAAACAATGTGTCAATTTGAAATGTTTAGTAAAATTGAATAAAACACCAATGAAATCTTTTCAAATGCTTATTGAGGCCTATGGGGAAGACTGCATGTCTCGTGCATGTGTTTTGAATGGCACAAAAGATTCAGAGGACGTGAGAATGTGGAAGACAACGAACGCCCTGGATGACCTTCTACTTCAAGAACTGAAGAAACTGTGGAAAAAATCAGCCAGATTTTTCGAGAAGACCACTGACTCAGTGTCTGAATGATAACTGAAGCCATGAACATTGACAAAGACACTGCATGGAAAATTTTGCATGAGGATCACAACATGAGAAATGTTTGTGCCAAGATGGTCCCTAGGGTTCTCACACCAGAGGAAACAGAATGCCTCAAGGAAATTTGTGCTGACATTCTGCAGCAACTTGAGGTGGACTAAAACATTTTTTTAAAAAATGTGATGAAACCTGGATCTTCCATTATGATGCTGAGACAAAACAACAGTCGATGCAGTGGAAAACACTTTCATCAACAAGAATAAAAACAGCATGTCAAAGCAAGTCCACATTCAAAGCCATGTTCATTGTTGTTGTTGATTTACACCAAGGGCATAATTTTGGCAGCATGTGTTCCAGAAGGCAGAAAAATGAACTAGCATTATTATAAGGAAGCTTTGACAAAGCTAGAGAAAAAGTAAGGAAAAAAGGTCTAGAACTGCGGAACAATGGTTTCATTCTTTATCAAGACAATGCACCTGCTCATACAGCACTTTCTGTGAAGCAGCTTTTGGCCGATAAATGTATCACTACACTTGAACATCCTCCATATTTGCCAGATTTGGCACCATGTGTCTTTTTTCTTTTCCCTAAAGTGAAATCGGTGCTAAAAATAACACGTTTTGCATCAATTGATGCAGTAAAGAAGAAAACAGCAGATGTGTTGAAACAGCTGACAGAAACTGATCTGCTTCACGCCTTTGACCAGTGGAAAACAAGACTGCACTGGTGTGTGGAGTATATTGACGGGTACAAGCATTAGAATTGTAATACATTTGATAGACAGACCTTGTACACTGTGTGCCCATATTCCAATGTTTGAGTCAAATCCATCTTCTGGCTATTGTGGAGGTAGAGATGGAATGAATAGGGGGAAAAAACAATGAATGCTAACATGCATTGGAAACTGCTTAATGTAGTGTAGATGTGTAAATTGCTTTGGTTAAAAACAATTTGTAAGCCACTCTGATAGCCTTGTGGCTGGACAGCGGGATATAAATAACTAAATATAAATATATATATTAGTGGCATCTGCTCTGAAGGCCAAAGCTTTGTAAATTTTTAGAAGAGATTGATATAGGGATTTTGCGCCTAAGTTCTGGATAGTGAAAATATGAACCTAGAGCATGGCTGCTCTGGATATCAGGGAGGCTGTAGATGAGGCCCACATGGAGAGGGGAGAAGCCTCATGGGAGTGTTGAAGTAAAGCATCTTCATTTGGATCTTTAAGAGAGGAATCTTCTTCCCCTGGTGTAATGTCACCTGTGAGGAGGGCAGAAACAGGGCCATCAATAAGAGGGACCTTAAGGAATTGCATGGCCTTAGGGGAAAGGGTGTATATTTGAGCTACATTTACATATGTACATAGGTCGGTGAATTCCATTCTGATTTAATGAGTTCCTTGGAATTTGGGGAAAGGAGGCAGCATCTGAAGAAGTTTTACCTTTAGGAAACATAGTCTTACCCTGTGAGCTGTGCTCAGTAAGCACAGGAGTTGGGCTGGAGGGAGAGTCAGTCTGAGCATCTTGTAAACCAAGAGTTGAAACTGCTTTAGATTAGAGAGGGGCAAAATCATTTAAATTAAAATGCCTCTCTCTTGTTGGTTCTTCCTGTTTCCCAATGTCTGACCATTCCTCCAACTCTAAATCAGATGAGTCCCTCCGAGATGCTGCATAAAGAGAAGCTACAGCTGACTCCGGATGGACATGGAAGTGTTGAGTTCTTGATACAAGTAAGGAGATGGAGTCCTCATCAGATGAGTTCCCAACTATTATAGTTTGTACTGGCTGTGCAGGCTGTTTGGCATGCTTAGTAGTGGCTTTCCTCTATGGAGGGAGGGGAATATGGGGTGTAGATGTAGGCCTAGATATTCTAGCTGCTTCCTCCATAGCCCCTTCTGAGTATTCATCCTCACTAGCCCCTTTGGAGGCTAAAGCATCTCACTCTAACTGTTGCCTAACAGAAGCAGTCTTTGCAGCCTCAGCCATTTCACAGTTGGAAGGCATAGGTATCCATTTCAATCTGGACTGCACCAACAGCTTCATCAGTTGCACTGCCATGGAGGGTGCTGTTGTGGATCCCAAGGAAGGCTGCTAAGAACACATGCATGTCTTGATTTACTCTGACGTGCTTGGGGCAGAACAGTTCAGGGAAGTGGAGCTTGCTTTAATTATTTTAGTTTTAACTTTCCTCAATTCCAAAGGATGTGTTAGAGAAAAAGGCATGAAGGGAAAAGAAGGAAAAGAAAGAGGGAGAACTAAGAAGGAGAAAGCTATGGTGGGAAATTGAAAGCTAATGCCTTTTAGATAGATAGATAGATAGATAGATAGATATGGGGGAAGGAATTGGAAAAGGGAAATTAAGGAGAAGAAAGAAGATTAAGGAATAAACCTAGAGAAAGCAGAGGAGACACACATATGACCTATCTTGGGAAAGGCAGGATGAAGAACAGAAGCAGGAGGAGATAAGGACCAACAGAAACTTGCAATTTAAGATCACGAGGCATTTTGCCTAGCCTGGGCGGCAAGAAAAGGCAACAAGAGATGCACGACTCCTCTGCTGGCTGAAAATGAAAATACAGTACTTTTGAATAGGCATGTGTACTCTACAAATTCCACATCTAGTATTTAAGTGATTATAGTTCAAGTTGTGCTGATTCCACTCATGTTTGCATATTTCAGCATATTTAGTCAGCAGAAGAAAAGGAAGAATGTGGAAGAAAAGGCATACAAAGCAGATAAACCCACTTTTCCAACCCATGGAAGCACCTGTTTAAAAAGTATCCAGTTTTGCCCAGATGAAAAAGGAAACAGGGCTTCTACATTTTTGCTGTGTAGAAGGAATCTGCATGACAACCTACACCTATTGAAATTCCCTTCTTACACAAGTATTAAAAGTACAGGGGCTACCCTACTCTCAGTAGGTAGAGATTTTCGACTTCTCTCCATACCCATGATAATAGTAATGTTGAGATCATCTCATCCCCTTCCTCATGCAGTAAAAATAAACTTTGGTTTACATGGCCCAGATGATGTACAGAGCACTTCAGATACACACTCAAAAGATAACTACTTCATTTCTTACTGGGAAAGTGCAGTGAGAAGATCATAATGCTTCATGGTGTCTGCCAGTGTATCAGCAGCTGACTCTAAAGTAAGAAGTAGTTCTATGACAAAACCCTGTGGGAGGAAATTTGGAACACATACACAACAGGAACAAAGAGTTCAACAGAAAATTAGAGCATGGGACAGATACCAAGAAATAAGAATGCATCTCTAAACCCATAGAATATGTAATCTGCCACCAAATAATATCCCCCTCCCAGAACAAGATGACATAGCTTCAAACTTTCATAACCAGTTTGCCTTTAAAGTTATACAGGTCGAGCATCCCTTATTCAAAATGCTTGGGACCAGAAGGGTTCTGTACTTAGCATTTTTTTCAAATTTTGGAATACTTGCATATACATAATGAGATACGTTAGAGATGGGGACCAAGTCTAAACACAGAATTCATTTATGTTTCATATACACCTTATACACCTAGTCTGAAGAGAATTTCATACACGATGTTTTTAATAATTTTGTGCATAAAACAAAGATCATGTACACTGAACTATCAGAAAGCAAAGGTGTCACTAGCTCAGCCACCCATGTGGACGATTTTGGATTTTAGAGTATTTCAGATTTCAGAATTCCAAATAAGGGATAATCTGGCAGCTAAAACAAGTACTGCAAATGTCTTGGAAGTGAATCAGTTTGAACTGTACCCAGTCCAGCTCCCATCAATAAACTATTACTTTTTGTATCATGTTTGTGCCTCTAGGAAACTTAAGCAACTGTATTCAGAATTGCCTCAAATGTTTTCCAACACACAGAAGCACTATGTAGGAGAAGCATATGCATGCAGACAGCTGTGTGACACAGCATGCTTCTTCTTCTGCAGTTACATCGTAATTACAATTACATTTGAGAGCTCTCACAATATCATGCTTTTTCATAAAGGAGAAGTGATGATTGATATTTGAAATGTTAGTGCAACAGACAATATTGTAGCCATGAAACACATTTCATTCCTAAATGATCATTATATTAGTATTTAGCATTGGTTTTGTGAGTCACATATCTCCTTTTAAAAGTGTATGCAGAATCAAGTCCAAAATATGTCTGTGATGATCACCCTATCTTAATAGCATTGTTGGTGTGACACATCCTAAATACTATTCTGCATAATCATGACTTATAATCCAAATCTTACATTCTTTCACATTCATATACTTGAACAAATGCAAGCAATGAGTGAACATTGATTTATGAAATACAGTAGGACCCCCGTATCCTTTGGGGATTGGTTCCGGACCCCACTGTGGTTAATGAAATCTGTGGATGACAGCGAACACCATTGAAAATAATGAGACTTCCAGTTTAAAATACCACAGAGTTGCCTTGGAGGACCTAGAAAATGGCTAGAGGGGATGCATTTTCTAGGAAGACTCTATGGTCGCTGTGCTGAAACTGTGGATAACTGAATCAGTGGATAATGAATCAGTGGATATGGGGGTCCTACTTTACATTATAGTCATCCCTGAACATTTGCAGGTTAAGCATTCACAGATTTGATTGATTTGTTCTTTCTAAGCATTTGTAGGTCCTCCAGCAAAATTCTATGGTCCATATCCACGGCTGGAGGACCTAGAAAGTCCTACAGAAGTGTTCTCTCAGATTTTTAAAAAAGCATTTGCGATTTTTACTTATATTCATGGTTCTTCCACTTTCGCAGGCGTCTTGTGCCCCAATCTTTGTGAAAGCGGAGGGTTAACTATATGGACAGGTTGCTTACCTGTAACCATAGATCTTTGAGTGGTCTTCTGTGAATTCACACAGTTGGGTTACTCCTGCGCCTGCGCAGAGCTTTGGAACCTTCTAGAAATGCTAGGCAGAACATGCTTTGATGCATTTTTGGCGGTAACTCCGCCCACCCTAACGGTCCCTTAAAAGGGCTTCCCGCTCAAATTCCTCTCAGTTCCTTGAATGACGCCGCAACATGCAGCACCAGGAACATTAAACGTGTGTGTGTAATGCCACAAGACATAGAGGGGAGGATGGGCGGGTCTGTGTGAATTCACAGAAGACCACTCGAAGATCTATGGTTACAGGTAAGCAACCTGTCCATCTTCTTCGTGGTCTCTGTGAATCACACAGTTGGGTGTAGACTGGCAAGCTTCACTCTTGGAGGCGGGTATGTCCCACACCATACAAACAAATATATCACCCAAGTAGACTTAACATTAAGAGCACCTTGCTAAACAAAATGATCAAAGCATACTACAACAATAATGACTTGGCAACAGATCAACACTCACTCATTGAATGGAAGATAACAGTACAGCCTTCCCAAAGGCCGCCTCGTTCCTAGAACGAGAGTCAAGTCTATAATGAGAGATGAATGTCAAAGGCGATGACCAAGTTGCAGCTCTGCAAACGTCCTCTAGAGGCACTCCAGAGAGAAAGGCTGTCGAGGTGGAGACAGCTCTCGTAGAGTGTCCCCGAATCCGTGAAGGCAAGGGCTTCCTTGCAAGTTCATAGCAGAGCGCGATGGTCGAAGTCACCCATTTCGACAGTCTTTGTGGTGAGATGGGCTCGCCGAGCTTAGAGTCAGCGTAAGACACAAACAGTTTGGATGACTTTCTATGAGACGCAGTTCATAGAAGGCTAGAGCCCATCTGACATCCATGAGATGAAGGGTGCGCTCGAATTCATCCTTCGGGTCCTGCATCAGAGCAGGGAGAGCGATGGACTGGTTGAGATGGAAGCTGGAGACCACCTTCGGAAGGAAGGAGATGTCGGGACGGAGGACCACCTTGTGTTTATGAAAGATTGTGTAGGGCGGATCGGATCGTAGGGCGCAGATCTCACCAGCCCGACGCGCCGACGTGATCGCCACCAAGAAGGCTGTCTTCCAGGAGAGCAGCCGGAGTTCAGTGGAAGCCATAGGCTCAAAGGGTCGACGGACCAGTTGGGAGAGTACCAATTCGAGGCTCCAAGCCGGGGTCGGTTCCATTACCAGAGGGTGAAGATCTGCAAAGCCCTTCAGAAACTTCTTCACCGTTTTATCCACAAAAGGAGAGGTAAGTCCCTTGTCTTGGAACTCGACTGAGATGGCTGCCAAGTAGCATCGGATGGAGGAGAGTGACAGGCCCTCTGAAGACAAATGAAGAAGAAATTCCAAGACTGTTGAAGTGGAGAACTTCTCCGGGATCGGATCTCGAGAAGCCAGAAACATTTCATACCTTTTCCATTTGTACTGGTAAGACTTTCGGGTCGAAGGTCGGCGCACAGCGTCGATAACTGTCTGGACATCGGGATGAAGAGGTGTTGAACATCTCGGTGCCGACAACGAGCCCGAGGGTATCGAGCTCGAAGGAAGAGCTATGGAGTCAACCTCCAAGCTGTCAGATGCAGAGTGTTCAAGTCAGGATGTCTGACCTTGCCGCCTTGGATGGTCAGTAGGTCTGGGCGAGGCGGAAGGCGGATGAAACGACGATCCGACATCCGAAGAAGGGTCGCGAACCATGATTGTCGAGGCCACCATGGAGCAATGAGGATTGCGTTTGCTCCGTCCCGGCGAAGCTTGGCGATTACTCTTGTCAGTAGTGGGAACGGCGGAAAGAGGTACAGTAGTGATCCCGACCAACGGAACAGGAATGCGTCCCCTCTCGAGCCCGGAGCTCGGTGTCTCGAGCAGAACTGACGGCACTGGGCGTTCTCTGGAGACGCGAAGAGATCCATCTGAGGGAACCCCCAGGTCCGGAAAAGGTCCAGGGCAACCGACCTGTGCAGGCACCATTCATGGATGGAAAGGCCGGAACGGCTGAGTCCATCTGCTAGGGTGTTCTACTCACCAGGAAGATGGATGAATTGAAGAAGAATCTTCCTCTCGACGCACCAGTCCCATGTGTCCAGTGTAAGTTGAAGGAGTTGCGGGGACCTCGTGCCTCCCTGTTTGTTCAGATAGTACATGACAGATGTGTTGTCTGTCAATACCAGTACCGTCTTCCCTTGCACCATGGATTCGAAAGCCCTCAGTGCTTTCTGCACAGCGAGGAGTTCGAGGACATTGATGTGAAGGGCTTGCTCCTCGGCGGTCCAGGATCCCCGGATTTCGTAAGAGTCGAGGTGCGCCCCCCATCCCAGCATCGAAGTGTCTGTTGTCAAAGAGACGTCCGGCTGTGGAAGGTCGAAGGGCATGCCCAAAAAGACGTTGTCTGGTACCAGCCACCAGTCCAGAAACTGTTGAATTGCCCTTGGCATCGTGAGCATCTTGTGTGGAGAATCGTGGAGAGGATCGAACATCTGCAAGAACCAGTGCTGGAGTGGCCGAAACCGTAGTCTGGCAAGTTGAGTTACATATGTTGTAGCTGCCATGTGTCCCAGGAGTACTTGGATTGAGTGGGCTGGAAGCCTTCGGGATCGACGACAAGCATGAATTAGGGAGCGCAGGTTGTTGAAGGGGTTCTCGGGCAAGAGTCGAGGCGTGCTCCAATGAACTGGATAGCTTGAGTTGGCAGGAGCTGAGACTTCTCGATGTTGACAAGTCCCAGGTAGTCTAAGACATCTAGGGTGAGGCCAACATCGAGTTCTAGCTGACGTCGAGATTGGGCTACCATCAGCCAGTCGTCGATGTACGGGAAGACCTCCACTCCCTGCTGTCATAGAAAGGCTGCCACTACCGCCATGCATTTTGTGAAAACACGAGGAGCAGTGGAAAGACCGAATGGAAGAACTCTGAACTGGAACGCTTCGGTCCCGACTTGGAAGGCGAGAAAGCGCCTGTGATCCTGATGAATCCCGATATGGAAGTAAGCGTCTTTCAGATCTATAGAAGCAAACCAGTCGTTTCGCTTGAGGAGGGGGAGGATCGATGCCAGGGTGACCATCCGGAATTTCTGTGGAGATATGTACTCGTTCACTCCCCGGAGGTCGAGGATTGGGCGCAGACCGCCGTCCTTCTTGGTCACCAGGAAGTACCTCGAAAAGAAGCAGAGGTGATGAAGGTCGGGGTCGACAGGTTCGATAGCCGCCTTCTGCAACAGAGATTCCACCTCCTCGAGGAGGGGAGGGGAGGGCGGTGTTGATCGAATCCGTCCCGTCGGGGGCAAAGTGTCGAACTCTATCCAATAGCCTGTTTGGATTATTTGAAGTACCCATCGATCTGACGTAATGGAGGCCCAGGCATGATGAAAGTTGGACAGTCGATCCCCGAAGAGAGGTGTCTAGGAAGAAACAGAAAAATCATGAAAGTGGAAGGAGAGGATTAGAACTTCTTGCGGCCCTGATCCCGGGACCGTTGTCTGGGCTGCTGCCGGTGCCTGGACCCCGAGCCTTGGCTCCTCACCGAAGGGGCTGGAGAGGCAGAAGGAGCGAACCAGGATCGTCGATAACCTTGGCCTGAGTACCCCCGTCGGAACTGTTGGCCATAAGATGGGACTTGCCAGGAATACCTTCCTCTAGGTCGGTACTGGCTGGTGGAGGCAGAGCCCATACCGTATTTCCTGGCAGTGGTCCGCATCTTTTGAGTGAACTCCAACTTGTTGTCGGTTCCGCCGTTAAACAAACCTGACTCATCAAATGGGAGATCCTCGATGGTGGCCGATGCCTGCAGGGTAAGGCCCGATGAACGCAGCCACGCATGTCGACGTAGGGCTATGGATCCGGCGATGGTCTTGGCCGCGCAGTCCGCTACGTGTCGAGCCGAATTCATCTGAAGTCCTGCTAGCGCCTGCGCCTCAGACAGGATGGCCTCCGCCATCCTGCGTCGTTCTTCGGGGAGGTCTTTAATTAATGGGACCATCCTGTCCCATAGGACCTGTTGATAGGCGCCCATGCACGCCGAGTAGTTGGCCACCCTGAAACTCAAGCCCGCAGCAGTGTAGATCTTCTTACCCACTATGTCCAGATTCCTGCCCTCGGGATCAGGTGGGGAAGACAGAGGTCGGCGCTGCTTCTTATTTTGGGCCACCTCGACAACCACTGAGTTCGGTTTCGGGTGGGTCTGCAACCAGGCAACATGCTCGCCTCCCACACGGTACAGCCGGTCGATCTTTTTAGACGTGGGCTGTATCGAGGAGGGGTTCTCCCATGACCCCTGTGCCAGCTTCAACAAAGAGGGCAACACTGGAATAATGGTCGACGGGGGCGCCTTGGATTGGATCCTCTGAAAGATGGGATCGAGAGGCTCGGCCGGCTTATCCTCCGTCTTCAGGTCCAGAGCATGCGACATCCTCAACATCTGCTCCGCAAAGGCTCTGATATCATCAGTGGGGGAGCTGGAGTCATCATCTATGAGCTCTGCCCTCGGGGATGGGAGATATGGTCGGTACATATCCCACGAACCCGTTGACGAGGAAGAGGATTCGCTGGGAGATCGATCTCTAGGCTGTTCCAGCGTTGGGGAGCGAGGCTCCGGAGTCGGAGGTGTACGTGGGAGTGGTCGATGCTCGAAGGGAGAGACTTGTACCGGGTGTGAAGATGCTCTCCGAAATATAGGAGAGCACGACCGACCCCTCGGAGGTAGAGGCCTGGAGGATCAGATCAATTCCCCCCTTGGGGTGAAGACTTGCGACCCCGATGGGGAACCCAGCTCGGCTCTGCATACGGAGCGGGCGAATTCGTAGGCAGAATACGCCGGGATATCACCAGTGATGGAACGGACAGGGCTCGTCGATGGATCCTGTGGCTCGATTACAGACACCTCCACATCAGGGGAACGGTGTCTCAAGAGCTGGTCTCGAGAGACAACTAGGGCTGGAGAGGAGTGCAGTCGTCCAACCGGCGGCACGACATCGACAGCTGGAGAGAGCTCCACAGTCACCACCTCCAGATCGGTCTGCGGAGGTAGTGGGCAACGGGTTTCAGCATCCAGTGCAGACGGTGGTGGAGGACGGAGAAACTCCTCACCTTGCTCCTTCTGATCTTGAGGGGGGATGCATGGAGCAGGACGCTCTGCCGTCTTGGCCTTTTTCTCCTTCTCCTTTTTATCCCCAGCGTGCTTGGAGGTGTGCTTTTTCTTCTTCTTCTTCTTCTTCTTCTTCTTCGCTGGCTCCGAAGAAACAGCAGCAGAAGTGGATGGAGCAGGTTCAGCTTCCTTGGGTGTCGAGGGAATAGGCTCCTTAGCTTTGGCCGACCGGTCCCGAGCCGAATCCGAGGGTTGATGTCGATGGGCAGAGTGCACAGCCTCAGGATCCGACGCGGTCGAACGACGTCGAGAAGGGCTACGGGACCGACGGCGTTTGCGATCTGCGGAAGGCGGAGATCGAGACCGGCTTCGGCTTCGAGGTTCGGATGGAGGAGCAGACACAGAAGTTGGCTGCGTAGTCGGAACCAGGGCCTTTTCGTAGAGGAAGGACTTGAGGCGTGAAAGTCTTTGCTTCCTAGCCTGCGGTGTAATGGCCCGGCAGTGGATACACGAATCCACATTATGGGATTCCCCCAAGCAAATTAAACAACGGGAGTGGCCATCTGCACTTGGGAGCTTGGCCTGACATACCACACAACGCTTAAAGGCCCCTTTGGTGGACATCGTAAATCAGAATTGTCAGCACAGTCCGAGGTCAAAACACGAAGGTCAGCGGTGGCGACAAACCGAGGGAGCGAGCCAAAACCGTAGTCAAAGAGCCAAAGGAGTGAGTCGAGAGCCAGAAATCAGAGTCAGATGCCAAATCAGGGGGGTAGATAGCCGTTGTCAGAATCGAAAGCCAAGTCAAAACCGTTAAATTCACTAAAGCACTAGCGTACAGAGGTTCCTTAGCTGCTAACGCGGCGGAAAGAAAGGAACTGAGGGGAATTTGAGCGGGAAGCCCTTTTAAGGAACCGTTAGGGTGGGCGGAGTTACCGCCAAAAATGTATCAAAGCATGTTCTGCCTAGCGTTTCTAGAAGGTTCTGAAGCTCTGCGCAGGCGCAGGAGTAACCCAACTGTGTGATTCACAGAGACCACGAAGAAGATACTACACTTTAAAACTGTTTCAGAAGACAAAAAAGAAAATGAAGTACCTGAGCTTCTTCTCCTGCATCTCCAACAGTTTCCACAAGCCTGGACAAAATATCAGAAAGTGTAGATGCAGAAAGAGGTTGCTTTAGTGCTCGAAAGATCTGGAAGGATCTCCCAGCGTAATGTCGAGAGGAGCAAGAAAGCGCAGTTTGCAAAGCAACTTCACTCAGATGGTGTTCCAGCTGAAATCCAACTACAAATAAAGTGACTATACATAAGAGCATGAACAGAAGAATGGAACTGAAAAAGTTTTATAAACAGTAGTACTTTAATTACTTGTGCCACTATACATTTATTTCAGCAGAGACATTTAATTATTCTTTATTTTATTTTATTCAGTGTGAATCTAAATAAATACTTGCTCTTTACTTGTCTTTGTTTAGACACTAAATTAATGTTAGTTGCCCAGGCTTTTAATGAACAATGATACTGATTCTATTAACAGAGGTTGTGTGTTACTTTTATTGGACCATTAAAATATCATTTAAAAGATGAGCTTATGAATCCATCAGGATTCTTAATTAGGCTCAGCATAGATGAGAGGAACAGAAAATTCTGATTAGCTGTTGAAGCCACAGGATTTGTAACTTGGGGTGTACTGGTATCTGGGTTTATCTCAGGGAATGAAGGAAAGGTCGCCTCTCTCAATTTCTCTACAACAGGGGTAAGGAATTTCCAATATATGAGGTGACACATATAGCCACCAGACCTTGGAGGGCTGTTTCTCCTCCCATACTCCCACCAGTGTATATTTAGGATTGTACGTAAACAGTGCTGATGGAAGCATTCGAGGAGTCTTAAGTGGTGGTGATAGGTGACCCATGTTTCAGACTCATAAAGGAGAATAGACAGTACAATGGCTCTATACACACTGATTTTTGTGTTTTGCCTCAGGTGTTTATTACTCCAGACTCTTTTGTAAAGTCTTCCAAATGCGCTATGTGCCTTTGCTAATCTGTGATCAATCTCTTTGTCAATCTTGGCATCTGAGGAGATGATGCTTCCCAGGAAGGTGAACTGCTGAATGGACTTAAGCAAAGATTTGCCGACGGCAATGTGGGGATGGTGGTGTTCGTCCTGTGGTGCAGGCTGGTAAAGAACTTCCGTTTTCTTCAGGCTGACTTCCAGCCCAAACATCTCTGCAGCTGTTGCGAAGCAGGATGTTAGGCGCTGCAGAGTTGCTTCTGTGTGGGCAACAAGGGCAGCAGCATCAGCGAAGAGCAGCTCACGGACTAGATGATGTTGCTATCCTTGAGCAAGCAGGGATCACCAGCATTGAGGCCATGATATTGAGAACACAGCTGCACTGGGCAGGGTATGTTTCTAGGATGGAGGACCATCAACTCCCCAAAACAGTATTCTACGGTGAACTCACCACGGGTCAGCTAAGAGGGGCGCTCCAAAAAAGCGATACAAAGACTCCCTGAAACAACACCTCAGGCTCGGCCAAATTGATCACCAACAATGGTCCGCCCTGGCCTCACATCGGGAGGCATGGAGACACACTATCCACAATACTGCAGCCTTATTTGAGAACTCATGCCGAACAAGTCTTGAAGAGAAACGACAACGCAGAAAAAAATCACAACCCAGAAACATCACCCAAGGAAACCTTCTGCTGTGCTTTCTGCGACCAGACTTGTCTATCTCGGATTGGCCTTTTTAGTCATCAGCACACTTGCAGAAAGCGCAGGATGAGTCCTTCCTGAATCTTCATTTGCGAAGAGAAGTCAGAGAGACTCCCACCACTGTCACCCCACTACTGGTTAAAGGGGCAGTGCAGCCATGTTTTCAGATGCAATTTAAGCTAAAGAGAAGCCTTTTATTTTCAAAACCAGAAGTGACCAAAAGTCACTTCCAGTTTTAAAATCATCCCCCAGGTCTAGAAGAGTTGCATTGGGGACCCTGTAGGTGCAATAAATGGGGCCCACAGGACCCACTTAGTCTACCACCTAATTTAGAGAAAGGATTGCTCATCAACAGATGAACTGAGATGGAGTTATTTATTTCTATCATTACGCTGTTCCCTTCAAGTCTGTAGATCACATTTGGGCCTTCAGTCTAAAATACAGATCCTATGGCTTCAATATTTAACCTAGATTATTTTTGGAGTTTTCTAGTTCTGTCCTCATTCCGAGCCTGGATAATTGGAAAACTCATCTTTTAGAACATATTTTAACTATCCAAGAAAGATATTATCCAATCCCTGTTTATGGATTTTGCTGACACATTACACTTTATTTACTGATTCTAATGTTGCTTCCAGAGTTTAATATTTTTGCTGCTTTATGGTTTTACTGGAGTTCTTCTGTTTTATAACAATTTTATGTTAGTTGTACATTACTGGTATTTTTGTAGTTAAATAAATTCAATATATATAGTTCCTGTCCAACCTGGATACTGACGCAAAGCCTAATGTAGGTTTATGACATATTATTAACTGGAAGAATTTGGGAAGAGCTGAAAACAAACAGATACATTTTCTTATGTAGTACATTGGGGTGGGTGACCTGCAAGCCTTACCCCTGCTGCTGCCCTGCTGAATTGTTGGTGGTGCAGCAATGAAAAGTGCAATAATTTCCTTTTAAAAATAGGTAGCCTAGGATTGAAAAAAGTAGTCCCTGTTTATATACTTTCAAAGAACTGACTTTTGCTTTTTGAGCAGTTGCCATGCCTCTGAAATTCAGAGACAGCAGGATAGATAACTGGGACATATGCTGCCAACCCTTGCAGAAAGATATACAGCATACTTCCCCCCCTTGAAATCTCCTTTATTGAAAGTGTATCCATACGTTAACATTTGTAAAGCGTACCTGAACTTGATTGTTTAAATACAGAAATTACATGCTTTAGAAATACAGTTAACTGTTCGGCACTCTTTATGCTTGGATTCTTTGCTGAAACATCTTCATGATTCCAAAGTGGTCCACGCTTCCTAAAAGAAGCAAAGAAGTGGTCAGAAATGTTAATAGCATTTTCCTCCACCCATTAAGTCTTCCCTTATATAAAATACAGTAGCTTCAACAGGTTTACAGGGATGCTGAAGCTATTAAAGGTTGCTTGGCAGAAATGCTACATTTCTAAATAGCACCTAGTATATTAGTCATGCTTGCAAGTGTTTATCAACTCTGAAGAGGAAATAAGAACAGAAATCTAAGGTTACACAAAAAGCTCAAAAAGGAGCAAAGTATGACAAAGTTATAAAAATATGCCCAACAAGAGGCTCTGCTTATGGAAGTGGCTTCTTTAAGAACATTGGTTGTCAAGTTTTAGGAGACATGAGAGAGACAGTTAAGCAATCAACGATCAATACGAGCATGTTTATGTCCTCCACCTCCCCACTTCGATGAAAATTCATACAATAAAACCTAGTTAAAGCGGGGGTATGTATGTTCTCTAGCAGTAAAATCACACTGGAAAAATCAACAGCTACAGCTAGATTTGCTTATTTCTCTGTTGGCACTTTTCTTTGCAGAATCATGATTGGCATCAGAAATGTAGAAACCAGTAGATATGTCACATCTGTATAATTTTCATGCAAGACATCACCAGCAATTTTGAACATGCTTGCAATATCACAGAATTGAGTAAAAGCAGTCAAATTTTAAATGTTACCTTGTAGTAATAAACTCCATAAGTATTTTCATTTTTTCATCTTGCTCCCCTGAAATGTCAACTTCATTGAGGATGGTGCTATGCATATGAGAAATGGCAGCACTGGTATTTCCTAAGCTGATGCTAGAAGAGGTAGAACTTGAACTGAGCCCTGAGTCTGTCATTGGGGAGGGCTGGTGATCCGGTATAAAATCATTAACACCTAATTACAGAAAGACACCATAGCTATCATAAAATAAAATCTTATGGAGAATTGCAATGTATGGCAATAAAGATTTACTTTATTAAGACAAATTATGAATATAATTTAATATATAGTGTGAAAAACAAAAATACTATGAGATCAGCCAGTTGAATGATCATACTATGTGGTTAGGTGCTGCCATCTGCTGAAATGAAATACAAAATGCTCATGCAGCACAAAACAGTTTTAGATGCATATGACATAAATCAAAGTGATAGATGTAGAAGAAATCATGCCCACTAAAACTAAGGGTTCAAAGAATTATATAGCATACTGCATCTCTTCCTGTGAAATTGGCCTACTGTAGTTTTTACAAAGGGGAAAGATCAGGTTGCTTACCTGTAACTGTGTTTCTCTGAATAGTCATTAGGGAGTTTTTGTACCTGTGCAGTCCATCTTTGAAAACTTCTAAGCTGTCTTTTGATGGCAGATCCACCTCCTCCTACTGATATATGCTTTGCTTGATTTCCACTCAAATCTCCTCAGTTCCTATTTGCTAAAGTGGCCAAGAGCCAAGGACAACAAGCATGATGGAGGGAGGGGAGTTGTGTGGGTTCACAGATGACCACTCAAACAGTAACAGGTTAGCAACCTGCTCTTCTTCATGGACTCTGTGACTCACCCATATGCTATATTAACAAGTTACACAGCTGGCTTATTCATGCTCTGGAGGAATCAAGGATGGCAAATCCAAAGGCAGCAGTGACTCTTGCCTTGAGTGTTTAATGAATGTCAGCAATTGTGCCCATGGGCAGCCTGATAGATAACTGGTAATAGTACCCTGATTAAAAAGATATAATTGGTATGGCTAGGTCTGTAAGATCTACAGTACTGTGTGAAGTGGTTACTGCCTTTTCCCAGGACAAGGATGTAGTTGTCTTAGGTCCCTTTGAGGGTTCCTTCATCTTTTCTTTCTGAGGGGTCAGTCAATGGAGTGACTGAACCTGCTTGAAATTGCACCCAGTTGATCTGGCAAACTGGTTGATCCCACTGATCTGCTGGAGACAAGCACCTGGACTATACATACCAGGGCTCAAAACCAAAGGGCTGGAGGCAGGTAAGTCTAAGGGTCTTTTGGAGATGTCATGATCTATCGATACTGTATACAGCAATCCAACAAAAGTCCTTACAGCCAGAAAACCCAAAACATATAACCAAAAATCAAACTGAAGGGTTCTGCCAAAAAATAACCAGGATAAACTAATCCCACTCCCAATCATAAAAAACAACAATATGAAGAAATGAAAGGATAACTAAACGCTGGAGCAAAGAATCCAATAAAATTCAAATTTCTAAAAGGGTAACAATACCCCACTGAAAAGTGTACAAATGCTAAAATTATTAATAGTGAATAATAAAAGCTCAAGGCCAGACGCGTTTTGATAGCAGTCTTCCTCAGTGGCCTACAAGCATTCAAAATATATAATAACTCAACAGCTCACACAATGTGACTCTGCTCAATTCATTGTTGCTTTGGAATTGAGCAGAGTCACATTGTGTGAGCTGTTGAGTTATTATACATTACTATTACATCACTATTAATAAGTTTAGCATCTGCACACTTTTCAGTGGGGTATTGTTACCCTTTTAGAAATTTGAATTTTATTGGATTCTCTGCTCCAGCGTTTAGTTATCCTTTCATTTCTTCATATTGTTGTTTTTTATGATTGGGAGCAGGATTAGTTTATTCTGGTTATTTTTTGGCAGAATCCTTCAGTTTGGTTTTTGGCTATCGATACTGTAAACGTAGAGCAGGTGGTTGTAGATGCTGTATAGAGCAGTTTGTTCTGAGTGGAAAGCTCCAAGGATTTAATAGTTGATTCCCAAGTGGATGATCTGAGCCATTATATACTGTTGCAGCACTCACACCTACTTGGAAAAAGGTTTGGCAATACAGGCATTTATCCACAATATGTGTGCCCACAAGACACAGGAGACACTTAGAATCCCCATTAATTTGAGGGAAAAGAAAACGGAAGAGATTTGATTGTGAACAAAGCAGAGCATGCGCAGTAGGAAGAGGCGGGGCTGCCACCAAAAGACCATTTAGCTCTAGAAGTTTCTGAAGATGGACTGTGCAGGTGCAAAAATCCCCATGTGTGAGAGTCACACAGACCACAAAGAATGGTAATTAACTCCTGATATGTTTTCAGTTAGAACCTACAATGAAAGAGGCTAGAATTGACTGTGAATAGTCATTCTCAGATGACTGGAGGAGCAATCCATGTACATATGGGGTTTATCCCACATACCAGCAACTCAAGACAGGAATCTAAAATTCTTCTCAGTTGTAAACATTGACTCCTCTCTCCTCATCATCAGTTTTATTACATATCCTTGCTCCTCAACATTAAAATTACTTAGAAAGATTTGAAAGATAGAAATGTTGATATTGTTAGTATTGATATTTTTATCCATGCAGCCACAGAGTGGGAGTGGGCTGCTTCTCCAGTCCCTCAAGAATGACCATTCATAAGTTCCAACCTCTCATTCTTTGGCTTAAGGAGCAATCTACACAGATATGTAGATATATTCAAGCCCTGTTTCATTCATGGGTGGAAATGGCTGCAATAATTTCTTAGCACTGCCTGTAGGACTGTATAAACATAAGCTGCCTGAGCAGACTTGTGTTTATTTATTTTGTTATGCCTAATAAATGTGGAAGGTTCTTTCCACCCCACAGCCTTATATACTTTTTCTAATAATGCTTTTACTTGGAATGTTGTTGATGTTGCCATCGACATTGTTGAATGAGCCCATACATTTTGAGGCCACAGCATGTGCGAGAGTAATCATAACACAGATGGATACATGTCTTTAGCCATCTCAAAAACACTGACTTTATTGTTCTATGACCCAGTATTTGGGAAGAAATGAAACAAATAGTGCTTCTGTATGCCAGAATTGCTTGGTTCTACTTATATAAATCTGCATTGCTCTTTTCACATCTAAGGAGTGACATCTTTCTCATGGATGTGATGGATCTGGGCAGAAAATTGGTACCTGGATCTCTGGGTTAACTCTGGAGGACAAGCATTTCAGCACGAAGGATATATTGTTAACACCAACTTAACTTCTTGAATTTTGCACAGATTAGGAATCACTGACAGAGGTGCTAACTGTGATACTCTAGTACAGATGCAATAACAAGTAGGAACAGCACTTTAAAGGACAGCAATTGTAACAATGCATCTCTGATGGGCTTGAATGGAGTCTTTGTTAATGCTTTCAAAACTAAGTTCAAATCCCAACTCAAATCCCTATGTATTATTGGAGAAATGTGCAAGGTTGCACCCCTTAGGAATCTCCACTCATGTGGGTACCTTGCAAGAGCAACCTTTTCAGGCACAAATAATATAGACAGACACCTGCCTTTTCAATGTGTTTGGCCTTAAACCCTTAGATATGCCATCCTGCAGAAAGGCAAGTATGTTCCTAATCCGTAGAGATTCTAATGAAATGGACCTTGCTTTTAACCAAGTTTTAAATGACTTTGTGCTCTTTGTGTTGGCTGCCTAGGAGATACCAATATGGTATTCATTACTAACTCTGCATAACCTTGTTCTCTCAAATATTACTTTGGTTATCCAAGCAGTCAGTTTTAACCAATGTGGGTAGATAACACATTAAAAGATGTGGCAATGTTTGGGGACTTTAAACTAACATTTTTCCTAATGAAGGAAACTGGTATGTGTGGCCAGTGTGAAGCATTTAAAACCACTGATGTTTTCTCTGTCCTTACTTTTCTCTTCACACTCTGAATTTTTGATAAGGGTGGAAATGCGTGAAGCAGTCTCTTATACCATGAAACTGTCAATGCATTGTACCAC
The DNA here is from genome assembly GCA_030847615.1 of Gambelia wislizenii. Lineage (NCBI taxonomy): Eukaryota > Metazoa > Chordata > Lepidosauria > Squamata > Crotaphytidae > Gambelia > Gambelia wislizenii. The sequence continues at coordinate 99,253,423 of JAUMIR010000005.1, read as the reverse complement.
TCTGCATTTATGCTTCCATCTATGGAGATTCACCTTTTTAACATAAACTCCTCTCCAAATGTGAAGAGAATCTGTAACATATTGAACACCTTCTCGTTCAATGCATCTATGCAATGTATTGAACACTTCCTGGTTCACTTATCACTATCCATGCAAGATCTTGCTCCATGACCCATGAGGCTCGTATTTGTAGTAATTTTATGGTTTCTTGTGTCAAAAAAAGATGTTGTTTCACAGTTCACATTTGATTCCTATAATCACCACAGGAGACAGTGTGGTATAGTGTTTTAAGTGTTGTACTAGGACTCCAGGAGACCAGGATGTCATGCCCCGAGAGCCTGATGAGGGTATAGAGTCAGAGGAGGACATGGCAGGGAATGGCCCTAGGGACCCTGGCACAGGTTTATCTACACCTGTGCTAGCAGGAAACCCTGCCAACCTAGAGGCTCGAGCAGAGGAAGAGCTTGGTCTGAGTGAGTTGGCATCAGTCCCAGCACAGAGTCCTGCCCATTCAGATAAGGACCAAGAAGCAGAGAGGGACTTACTTCCACCATTGTGTACCCAGCAACGAGCTCAAAAGGAAGCTCAAAGGAAGTCTCTGGGACTTCCAGTTATCTTGACTTCTGTTACCTTGACTCATGCTTAGACCTTGGACTGTCCCTGACTACTCTGCTGCCTGCTCCTGTTGACCCATGGACTGTTTTGGACCCACGCTGACTGAATGCTGTAAGCCCCTGACCTTTTGGACTGTGTTTGCATTCCTGTGAGCTAATTAACAGTTGGCTCCCTTCCCAGACTAGTGCTGTTTATACTTTGCTGGTACCTAGTTGCTTTCTGGACACAGAGTTTGAATCCCTGCTTGGCCATGGAAACCCACTAGGTGACCTTAGGCAAGTCAATCTCTCTCAGCTTCATAGGATGGCAATGGCAAACTCCTTCTCCACAAATCTTGCCAAGACAACCCCCATGACTTCTATTTTATAAACAACTATCCTACCTCATATATTAACCAGTTTTTGAAACTAAACAGAGTTTCAAAAACAGTTTGCAAAAGGGCAGAGGCATAGATAATGAGGGACAGTCTAATGTTCAAAGATATAGGTAATAAAATCTCACCAAACTCAGTTAGAAGTTTGACTGTACTATGTTCTAAATTCAAAAGAGTAGATTAGAAGTTTCCCGGATAGTCAATTAATTATGGGACCTTAACATATTTTTACTACATTACGTTCAGGAGCTTAGTGCCACTTGGCTATTATTTTTGATCAGTTTTTTTTTACTGAAACATTAATTAGACACTGACTAATTAAGCTTCATTAATTGTCTATTAAAAATAAGACAATTTTTATGAACTGTTTGCGAAACAGCTTTTAGTTGCAATGGTTAACAAGTATGTTGTTATGGACAGTTCAGCATAATAAATCTCTTACACAATATATTCAATTTATTTATTAGATGTATATCTAAAATACCTGTGAAGATGTAATCCAAATGTGCTGTTTGTTTGACAGTGAGCACCCGGGGTTCATTAAACTCCCTATTCCTGAGAAGGACTGAAGCCACAGATTGGACATTACTGCTAGAGCCCATCACTATCAATAAATGCAATAGCAAATGTTTACAGTGTTCATATACTTCAGGATGGTGGTGGTCAAGTCCTAAAAGCAATAAAAGATAACATATGAGAGATAGTATAGCCAAGATGACATATTTCCCATGCTACACTGTTATTATCCAAAGGGATTATATTGCTAATTGACTAGAAACCAGCCCAGAGTATTGATGTTCAGAAAAATAGAAGCAGTAGGAATATGTACTCGCATTCACTAATCACTACTGTAATGTGTTAATTCAGTGGTTGGCACGCTCTGGAGTGCTGCCGTACACAGCTGAAGCCACCATGTGGGGTGATCAGAAGTGTCATCACCAATTAGTCACCTTTGTGGCTTTCTGAGACATTTCTTGATGTTTCAGAAGGGGATCTCTTAAAAAAACATATTTAAATGTGCTAAAGCTGTTCTGAAGATCTTTCAGCCAAAAATGTTTCTTTGGAGGGACATCTGATGGGGAGGTGGGCTTGGGGTATCACTGGAAATCCCAAAGGCTGTACTGCAAGACCAAAAAACAGCACAGGAGAAAACAAAAAAGCATGGTGACAGTGGTTTAACATTGCCTTCCCATTTTAATATAAATGTCATTACCTATAAAAACTGCATGAAGCAAAAGGTGCAGATAGTTCCCCCAGTCAACCTTCACACTGTGATCAATTATCAAGTCAGTCAACAGAATCACTGCTATGTTACACCTGTAAGCAAAAAAGTAAATACTGGTTAACAGAACAAAATGCAACAGCAGCGTTTTTAAATGATAAATTTTAACTACTAGTATCCTAGCTGCAAAATTACTGATTCTATAATCAACATCAGTTAAAACTAATCCAGTTCTCTGAAGAATTATTGAGACAAGTTTGAGACCTTAACTTCTGAAGGAGCAGCCATCTCATCACATATGTTTGCCTAAGAACTGAAATCTTCTGGATGGACCCTCCTATTTGAGGACAAAGAAGAGGGCCTCCTCAGCTGTGGCCCCACAGTTGCAAAATGCCCTCTTTTAGGTGACCCTATTGGAGCCAAATTCTAGCACGTAAAAAATCGTATTTTTATGGAAGCATCTGGGTTCTAATGATAATTGTTTAATATGTTTCACTGTCTTAAATTTTATTGTCCGATTGTTCTGTAATTTGTTCAAATGATTTCATTGTTAGGTCCAGAGACATTACAATACGGGGTGCAATAGAAATACTGTAAATAAAATAAAGAAAATAACTAATATAAAAGTTTTAGCAATATTGATACAGGTGAAGTTTTAAGATGCTTATGATATACCTTATTGTGCTTATAACAATCTGTTTATCAGGAAATAAATCTAATTCACTGTCCCACTCATGAGAAATATACAGATGATCTTCAAAGAGAACTCAACACAACATATAAAAAAAGTTGTAAAGGGAGGTCTAGTATACAACTACTATTGCTACCTTTTCAACTAACTGAGATAAAGCAGCAAGATTCTTGGCCATAACTATCTTAGACATAAAACCAGCCCTGTAAAATCAGACCAAAGATCCATCTTGTGTAGCTTCCTGTTTCCAGGCAGATGTTTCTGCAAAGCCCAAATGGGGTAGAGCAATAGTTGGCCTCAGGGATGAAAAGAATAAAGTGGCTTAACCAAGAATCTTTATTGCTAGTCACTCCAGAACTTTCAGAAACAGGAAATAACACTGTTTTTCCCTTCTGGTGTTTGGGGCCTTTTGGTCCTAAGATTTCTTTCCAGTGTTTTTTGCTGGAAGGATGCAATGGGAAAGATGTCATCCTCCAAGATCAGCACAGAGGCTAATATGCCCATGTACCATAGACTCCGAATTGGAAGGGGCCCTACAAACCATTGTGTTCAACCCTGCTCAACATTGGAAATCCAGCTAAAGCATCCTTAGACGGTAGCTGTCCAGCTTTTGTTTGAAGATGCCAGAAAAGGAGACATTACAATCTCTCTAGGTAACTGGTTCCATTGTAGAGCTGCTCTTACTGTCAAGACTTTCCTAATATTCAATCAAAATCTGCAACTTAATAGCATTAGAGCTGGCCCTACCTTCTGGGGCAGCAGAGAACAAACCTGCACCCTCTACTCTGTAGCAGCCCTTGAGGTACTTAAAAAGTGTGATCAGGGTACCCCTCAGACTTCTCTTCACCAGGCTGAACATGCTCAACTCTTTCAACCTTTCCTATGTTTTCTTCTCCATACCTCTTATCATCTTTGCTGCCCTTCTCTGAACATGCTCCTGTTTTTCTATATCCTTCTTAAATTGAGATGCCCAGAACTGAATGCAGTACTCCAGATGAGGCCTGACTAGCACAGAAGATAGTGGGACTATTACTTCCATTGTCTTGGAAACTATGGTTCTATTAAGGCATGCTAGAATATTATTTGCCTTCTTTGCTACAGTATCACATTGCTAGATCACATTCAATTTATGATCAACAACAATTCCCAGGTCCTTTTCACACATACTGCTGCTAAGTCAAGTATCTCCCATCATATAAGTGTGCATTTGGGTTCTGTCGCCTAAATGTAGAAATTTGCACTTGTCTCTGTTGAATTTCATTCTATTAGTTACAGCTCGATTTTCTAGTTTATCAAGATCCTTTTGAAATCTATTCTTAACTTCCAATCTCTTGGGTTAATCCCTCCTGGTTACTATCATCTGCAAACTTGATAAAGATTTCCTTTAACCAATCATCCAAGTCATTGATAGAAATATTGAAGAGTGTCATTCCCAGGACAGAATCCTGCAGCACTCTGCTTGAGACTTCCCTCCAGTTTGAAGTGCAGCCATTGATTATGACTCTTTGAACACAGTTTCCCAACCAATTACCTTCCAACAATTTACCAATACCTGATTTACATCTATTGCTTACCGATGAAGAGCCATGCCAGGAGAAGATGTTTCAGGCAGATAATCTACCAACGGTGACCAACAACCACCTGAAGGTGGAAATGGTAAAGGTTCTCCTTCATTGTGCTCCATCACTTTCAGTCGCCAGTTTGAGTACAGTGGCATTGAATCACCTATCAATTGTCAAAAGTATTCGTTTCATAGCTTGGTTTTCATTTTGATACATTCATGCTAATTGAAACAAATTGTTTTCAAATATGTACACAGTACCATTTGTAACCATGCTTCTCAACATTCTGCTGCCTTCTGAAAGTTTCTTCTTACACTATAGCACCCCACTCCAAAAACAACTATGTCCTCTGGTCTGCTGTACAGAAGCATTTCCTCCATGGTCCTAGAAGCTAAAGACATGGAACTTCTCCTTGCAAAACTGGGCTGGGGCCACGGGAAACAGGCTTAAAAATCTTACTGTCCCCCCAAAGAGCCCAAAATGCTGTTATGGTTATTGCCAATAACATTTTCAAGTGTGGGCTGTAGCATGAAATGGCCCCTACATTAGGTTCTGATAAAAACTGTGCAAAGAGCTACATTTTGTTCCAGACTCCTATAAGATTAAAAAAAAAAAAGAGAGAGGTGCTTATGGCATAGTATGGCCTAAATCCTGTTGTTAGTTCTGATTATAGTAAACCCATGTAATTTACCCACCAAGTTGGATTTACCTATATGTGACTCACCATTCAACAATTGATCAAATGTGTTTACTCTAGTTGGGACTAACCAAGAGGATGCCAGGCTATGTGTGTTATAAATATAGAGGTGTTTGCCCAACTGCATGCCAGCAGAAAGTCTCTCGCTGTCTCAGTTAGAAGGCAAGGGAAAAAGAAATTAAGAAGCCACCTATTTGAACTATCCCATATGTACATTATAAAGATCAGATGTCCCTTCACACTGATAAATACAAACATTTTTGCACAAAATCCAATTAACATTGCTTATATATGCCACTAGCTATTAAAAATGGCATTACTAAGAGGAATAAAAGAACATACTTTTCTCCTCTTCATATGATCCTCCAGAACTGCTGCTGTAGCGAGATTCTAGTCTGTGGTGCTGGCGGTTTAGATTACTATTCAATCCACTGTAGATATCTAGATGTACATAGCTAAAGGAATACAAAAAGTGGTGTTAACCTGTTTCTTAAAATCACGTACTGCCCTCTTTTTCAGTATTGTTATATACTGTACACAATTATCTAAGACAATAACTCATTAATTCAGTCTCACCTCCATCATCCCTCTACATAATTGTTTAAGTATCCCCATTCTTTTCAGTTTCCCTATAATCAAAGTAAAGAATGAGGAAACCAGGAGCCAGGAATTTTGCAAGGTGTCAGAACTGAAGAATGCACAAAAGGGTGCCAGAGAGGCCTATTTAATGATCAACACATGAAATGACGAGCCAAGACACAGAAGTTGGATTGTAACAAGGGCCACTTTATTTAATCATTTTCACTATTTATTTATTTATTTCTTGAGGTATACGGATTATGGGAAAGACCCAATGTGGGGCAAGCTAGTGCCAACGGTCCTCTCAGACACATTTCCCAGCCTCCCTGGGCGAAACACCTGAGCCCTGAGGGGGATCCCAAGCCATGGGATGCCACCCAGGCACTGTCTGCTGGAAGGCTGGACACCCAGATTGAATTCCTCAAGCCGCGTGACTTCTATTGAGGGTTCAATCCTAGTGCCAGCTTCAAGTCCAGCCCCTCTCCCTGCACTCCAACCACATGGTATGCAGGTGCAGTTTAATAAGGCCTTCCTTCAACCTGCAAAGGGGATGCCATAGGTGAACGTTGAAGTACCCTATCTCCCCCACTCCTAGCCCGGTAACCGCCTATTTAAGACCTCACCCAGAGGTCCAAAGTGACAGTATGGGGTAGGCAAAAAACACCCCAGAAAGGGGGATGCAAAAATTCCTACCCAGCCCCTGAGTGACCAGAAAAACTTATACTGTGACAGAGGTGGGAGGGTGGGTCCTCACGATGAAAGAGGAGGTGGCCAGGGGCGGCAGCAACCTAAATAAGGTAGGTTCCGCCCACCTCTTCCCACCAAAACGTGCCACAAATTGTCCTTAATTAATAAAGCCTCCATGTATAAATTCCATACTGAATTATTTCCGTCAGCCAACTTTTCAAAGCGGACGAGACTATTATCTCCCATTCTGCTGACTGAGTCAACAATTCTACAGCTATGAAACACAAACAGCTGGCAGCACTTCAAGGTTACTTGAAGATATTACAGAGCCTGGCTGAAATTTGACTGTTCTCAGCCAACTAGCCAAAAACACTCAAAACAAAAGAGTTTCTGGGAACTTTTCTGGGTGCACCTTATCTAATCTGGGATCAATCAGCTGGGTCCATAACCACTGTCAGGGGATGATAGGACACTCAATCCCCGGCAGAAGCCAAAAAACTATCTCAGGAGACTCAGTAGCAACCCATTCCCAAGAATACTCACACAGAGAGTGTTTGACGTCCAAATAAACAGGAGGCACTTTTCTCTTCAAAGTCAAACAGTTGCAATGTATACAAATACAGTTGCCCCTCCACATTTGCGGCTTTAAGATTCGTGGTTTTGACTATTCACGGTTTTGGCACCCCCCGCCATCCAAAAAACTGCTCCTAGGGGGGGCGGGAGTGGGTGGGAAGAAGCAGCGACGAGGATCGGCTAGCCCCTTCGCTGCTCTGAGTGTGGGGTGGGAGAGGGTGGGAAGAAGCAGCGACGAGGCTTGCCAAGCCCCGTTGCTGCTCTGGGGGGCGCGCGGGAGAGGGTGGGAGGAAGCAGCGACGAGGTTTGCCAAGCCCCGTTGCTGCTCCTGGAGGAGAGGGAGGGCGGGCGGTGGCGTGACGTAGTTTTTATTCGTGGATGTTTCACATTCGCGGGGGTCTCACGGCCCTAACCGCCGCGAACGTGGAGGGACAACTGTATTTACAATTGAATGAGAAACTGCTTCACCAGATATCAGCATTCACAGGAAGAGTGTGAGCTTTGGACTAGCTCATACACACACACACACACACACGACATTGCCCTCTAGTGGCCTAACTAGGGATGGCTTTGTAGTTCATGGAGTCAGCCATTATGACTCAGCATGATTCTGCAGTTGTTTGGCCATTTTATAATGGAGTTCAGACTCTAACTTCTGACATAGCTTCATTGATGTTCTAAGCATTCCGGCTGCCTGGTCTTCTGCTACACCTGCCGAAGCGACTTCAGCGGAGGGGGAGCTGCACCTTGTTTACTCCAGCCCTCCTGCACCTGCTGAAGATGCTTTAGCAGGGGGGCATCTTCTTCTCAGCTGTCCATGACTCACTCCCAGAGCAGTCATGGGCGGCCTGGTCCTTCCGTGTGTGTTCTGCCGCACAGTCTGACTGTTTCTTCATCTTTCTAGATTCTCCTTTTTTGCTTGTTAGTGCCATGGCAGATAAAAAGGAAGGAGGGAGAAAAAACTGAGGGACAAGAGAGATTGATGGAAAAGGAAGGAAGGTTGGACACACAGGTAAAGCGTTTTTTTGGTGAGGGTTGGAAAAAGGGTTCTTTGGGCTAACAAAGAATGGGAAAGAAGTGACATTAGGATTCAAGATTGAGGGAAAAACAAGGAAAGATAGGAATACAGGTAAAGATCGGAAGGACAAACAAGAGTTCTGCTCTGTGCTAGGCAGAAAGAAGAAATGGCCTCATAGAGGGCTGAAGGGGAAGAGACCACAGTCCTTATATGCTATCGCGAGACCTTGTGTTCTTCTTGCCTCTCCCTGGGTGGTGAAAAGGAGTAACCCAAGAGTAATGGACTCCTCCACTCACCAACCCAGAGAATGTATCATTTGTATTTCAAATCTCAATACTGTTATTGTTTAAAGAACCACAACTTACTTTTCATCAGTGCTATCTTTTGTATTCTTATTGTCAAGGTTACCATCTGTGGGTGCCACCATTGTATTGCTACTTGAAGTAGTACCTAAAAATGTGAAAGAACAGGCTATTAGCAAGTTTTATATGAAAAACCTGTGAAATGCAAGTGGATTCCTAAACATTACTTATTGCTTTGATAAGCATTTGGACTCTTACTTATCAAGCTTTGTACAATCAGAAAGCTATGAAAGGAATTTATACAAAATGCTTAAATGCTTAAAAGAAAATCACAGCATCAAGATGCAAGGCACCATGCAATTAGTTCTTGCACATCCAAACAAGCTTTGGTGCTTCTGGAGAACATTCCTATATGAGACACTGCAAACTAAAGTGAGTTTCAAAACAGTTTGTGAGATGGCCAGAGCTTGGAATCATTCGTGTCAAAGCCAATTTGATACCAGACGCTTTAATTTTGACATTACTTTGTTAACATTACTTGCTTTTCTAAAAAGAATATTACAACTTTAATTTGTAATTGTTTCATTAGATGTTAATAATACATTAGCAATACATTGGGGTTTTTTAATACAAAGGCTCAATTTTGCTGAAAATTGTAATGTAACAGCTTTTTAAATCACTGTTGAAAATTGAAATGAATTAACAAGTTAATTTGCAATGATTTTTTTCAAGCTCTGGATATGGCAGCTGTTTTAATGGGAAAAAATCCACCAGGCATGCACAAGCCCTTAAATATGTTTGATTAGTTCTATGTTCCATAATGGAATGACATAAATATTTTCACTGCTCAATGCTAAAAAATAAATGGGGGTGGGGGAGCACTGCTTAACTGCTCTTATCTCATTAATCTTCTCTCAAGTCTTCAAATATTTGTGGAAAATACCTCTGCGTCTACAGCTAGCCTTCTCGCTTCCCATTCCTTTGAAGCATGGGGAGTGAGATAGCACCAGCTCAATTATACATGTCACCAAAACTTCCAGAACAATTTTTAATATTAAAAAATATTTGTATTCGCAATTCAAATAAGAAAATAAAACTTCATAGTTAATATAAAAATATATTATGAATTTATCAACAATGAAGCATATATATCCATACATAAAGGAAAAGATTGATTAAATTAATTACCTTACCTGAGGTAACAGAAGGGATTTTAAAACTGGAAGTGATGCGGTAATAAGGTGGGTTATCCATATGAGCAACTCCAGAACTGACAGGGTCAGTAAGCTGTAGCTCACTCACCAGCTCCTCCAAAAGCTGCATGGTTTTATCTCTGCCCAAATAAACAATTACCTTCTTTACCTGCCATCCAAACATTAACAACAAATCACTAAAGGAATCACTAAATACAGTACACAAAATTACTTGTGCTTACATTTTTAACTTCATTTTCATTGCTATTTAAAGGCTTAATTACAAGTTACATTACAAAATAACCCTTTCCTTAGCTCTTAAGCCAAGTTATTGTAATTGAAAAGGTTTCACTTTTTCTGAAATTAAAGAGTGTGTTTTAGAGATTAAGAACAAAAAACTAAATAACCCAGGCTTATAATTAACAAAAAAATTATGTACACCAGAGTGAATATTAATATGCACAATAATAACATGTTTTACACATGTTACTTCAACCTGTGAAATGTTTTAGAATATGGAATTTTGAACTGAAATATTTAATGGAAGAGTAAATCAATGGCAATTTTTGGAATGGACTTCGGAAGAGTATGGACTGTATCCTCATAAATCAAATTCATTATATAACAACTAGAAACAATGGGCGTGTTGGAACTGAAACCCTTACCCAAAATCACATCTATATGAAACAGGTAACAAAGACCTTTAGTCTCACTTACATAAGGCAACAGGCTGGGTTCACTATTCACTCCACAAATGCTGATCAAAAAATGCAGGATTATTTTCAAATTCTTTGGCCAACTGTCTGCTAGAGTAATCCAAACATTCTCGATCTCTGACCAAGCTACTTCATCACCATACTAGAAAACAATATTTTGATATTACCTCAATTATGTTCAACGAAAGTATGTATAGGACAAGAAAATAATAACTATTAAATATTTCAAAGTCATGTTAATAAAACCATGGACTGTCTGATAGTTAAATTCAAGTGTACAACAGAAATATGAATGAGTCATATGCTCATAGATAATTCAATGTTACCACTATTCTGTAAGTACTATAGAACTAGTTGAACCTAGTACTAGTTTATGTGAAAGAGCAACTGAACAGTTTTCAGCTATACAACCTTTGTCTTTTTTTTTGCTCTCTAACAAATATACATGCACATAAACAGCTGTGGGAAAGAGGGGCACGATTAAAAAAAAAACCCTACATAATGAGGTTTGTAGCAATGGATCCAATACTTGCTCTATATGATTTCAGCTCTCAACCTAAACTGAGGTGTAGATGTTTTTTGTGACAGCCTGCCTGCACCTCAGTTTGGATTGAGACCCAAGATTGTAATGGGTCCTTTGCCCCCATTTGGAAGACTTCGTGCAGAATGTATAGTTTTGACCCCAAAACAGAGAGAAGCGATTGTACTTGATGACTGAATATCTACTGGTCTTTTTATCTTTTGGTAAATCCTTTAAAAAATGTATAGCCTTCAAAGATGTCAGTCTATTTGCATAGTTTTGTAGTGTCATTTTTAATCTACATTTTAGAGGCTTTGACTGTTGATGGGAGAGCGTGATTCCATAACTGAAGAATTTGCTTGAATGTATGACTGACACGCTGGAAAAAAAATTATTCTGTCATCTGAAAATAATTTGTTTATTCCTTATTCACTGACACTGAGGAAAACAGTATTGTGAAAACACATCTAAAAATAGGTACATGAGACAAAATTCTGTATATAAACAAATATGTGGAAGGGCATGGCCCAGGGAGGGGGAGAAAAATAGGGGAGGCAAACAACTGGCTGTGCAGATGGTGTTGCTGGGAATGATCTGGCTTCCTGGACCATAGTGTGTGGTTTTCAGGGAGGTGGACTTCTGGCATGGGATGGGTTACACCTCACAGCAGTTGGCAGGAATGTTTTTGAAAAGAGACTGAAAGATCTGATCAGGCGGGCATTAAACTGAGTTATGTGGGGGAGGGAGACAGAATTCTTGAGGGAAGTAGTTCATCAAGTGCTAGAGATAATAGCCCAAATATTATACAGAGAACAAAGCAAACAGTACAAGACCCCAACAATGGGAGGAAAAAATCCTTTAAAAGGAAGGTAGTGGGAAAGGGCAATGGTCTTAGATGTCTCTATACTAATGCACAGAGCATGGGAAATAAACAAGATGAACTTGAACTCTCAGCAAAGCAAAGCAAATCTATATCTATATCTATATTGCTCTTAGGTATGTTGCTGTTTCTGGTGTGCTGACTGGCTGCTTAAGAAACTGACCAACCAATCAAAGTTCTGTTGGGCAGCCAATCAGCACACTGGGGACGGGACAATGTGGAAGTTTCACTCCTGTCTAAACATGGCAGATAAAGAGGGGCTGTGAGTAGCATGGGGGGATGTGGCATGGTGTGAGTGTGTGTGTGCAGTGTGTACAGGGTGCGGGGGGTACGTGAAAGCACGGGGTGCGGGGAGGGCGGTGCAAGTGCAGGGAAGAAGGTGGCACGGGGTGTGGGGAGGCTGGTGCGAGTGCGGGGAGAGCAGCACATGGCAGCATGGGGTGCAGGGAGGGCGGTGTGAGGGTGGGGAGGGTGGTACAGGGCGGGACTAAGTCTGGGGAAGGTGGTGCGAGTGCGGGGAGGGCAGCACAGGTGGCATGGGGTGAGGGGAGGGCGGTGTGAGTGTGGGGAGAGAAGCACAGGGCGACACGTGGTGCAGGGAGGGCAGTGCGAGTGTGGGGAGGGTGGCACGGGGTGGGCGGTGCGAGTGTGGGGAGGTTGGTACGTGGTGGCATGGGGTGCGGGAAGGGTGGTATGAGTGTGGTACCTGGCGGCACGGGGTGCGGGGTGGGAATGCGAGTGTGGGGAGGGTGGTGTGAGTATGGGGAGGGTGGCACCTGGCGGCATGGGGTGCAGGGAGGATGGTGCAAGTGCAGGGAGGGTGGCAAAGGGCAGCATGGAGAGAGCAGCATTGGGCAGCATAGGGTGCAAGGAGGGTGGGGAGGGTGCCACATGGAGGCACAGGTTGTGAGGAGGGCGCTGCGTGTGCAAGGAGAGCAGCACAGGGCGGGATGGGGTGCGGGGAGGGCGCCACAGGGCGGTGCTGGGTGTGGGGAGGGTGGCATGTGGTGCAGGGAGATGATGCGAGTGTGGGGAGGGTGGCACGAGCACGGGGAGGGTGGCATGGGGCGGCACAGGGAAAGGAGAGAGAGGCGTGAGCACAGGGAGTGCAGCATGGGGTGCGAGGAGGGCAGTGAGAATGTGGGGAGGGTGGCATGGGGCAGCACGGGGAGGGTGATGCAGTCGTGGGGAGAGTGGCACGAGCGCAGGAATGCTCATGTACCATGGGAGGTGTACCACAATGGGGGGGGGGTAACATTGTATGTTACACTGGGCATAGCTAGTATGATTTAATAGGCATCAATGAAACCTGGTGGGATGGGTCTCATGATTGGAATGTACTAATAGAGGGTTATAACTTATTTCAGGAAATAGACCAAACAGGAAAGGCAGGCGAATAGCATTATACATTAAGGATGTGTACACCTGTGAATAGATCCATGACTTAAATCCTGGGAGACAGGTTGAGAGCATCTGGGTAAAAATCAAGGGGGAGAGAAACAGCAGGGATGTTGTTGCTGGGGTCTACTACAAACCTCCAAGCCAAACCAAGGACTTGGATGATGCCTTCCTGCAGCAGATGACCGCACATTTAGAAAGGAGAGATATAGTAATGTCAGCTTTCAACTATTCTGTTATTTGTTGGAAGTCCAACTCTGCCAAAAATTTAAGGTCCAAAAAATTCCTCTTACCTTGCAGACAATTTCTTTGTCCAGAAGATGGAAGAGGCAACTAGGGGATCAGCTATATAAAATCTGATCTTAACCAACAATAATGATCTAGTTAATGGGGTGAAAGTGGCAGGATCCTTAGGTGGGAGTGATCATGTTCTCCTAGACTCTTATACAGTGGAAAGGGGAAGCTAAGCGTAGTCAGACATGCATTCTAGACTTTTAAAGGGACAAGAAATGGAAAAAGGGGGAAATCACCAAAGAAGAATTCAAACAAATAGCCAGAACGTGTAGGGAGGAACTCAGAAAAGCCAAAGCACAGAAAGAGCTCAGGCTTGATAGAGAGGTTAAAAACAGTAAAAAGGGCTTTTTTTTTTTTTTTTGGTTATGTCAGTAGCAAAAGGAAGAACAAGGAAGTGGTAGGATCGCTGTGTGAAGAAGATGGCAAAATGCTAACGGAACAGGGAAAAAGCTGAACTACTCAACAGCTTCTTTGCCTCAGTCTTCCCCTAAAAGGAGACCAGTGCTCAACCTGGGGAAAATGAAGCAGGTGATGCAGGAGGGGAAATGCAGTACAGAATTGGTACAGAAGTATTACAGGAATATCTGACTACTCTAAATGAATTCAAGTCTCCAGGGCCAGATGAACTACATCCAAGAGTATTAAAAGAACTGGAAGAAGTAATCTCAGAACCATTGGAAATAATTTTTGAGAATTCCTGGAGAACAGGAGAGGTCCCAGAAGACTGGAGGACAATGATGTCCTCATCTTCAAAAAGGGGAAAGAACAGGTTGCATACCTGTAACTGTGGTTCTTCAAGTGGTCATCTGTGAACTCAAACAATTGGGTATCCCTGTACATGCACAGTGCATCCTCAGAACCTTCTAGAATAGTTACATAAGGTTTTTGGCAGTAGCTCCACCCATCCTAATGGCTATCTCAGGTGTTCCTGCTCATTTTACCTGTCCCACAGATGCTGCAAAAGTAGCATACAAAAGTGAGAAAAGTAGGACACACCAGGAGGGAGGATGGGCGGGATGTGTGAGTTCACAGATGACCACTCGAAGAACTACAGTTACAAGTATGCAACCTATTCTTCTTTGTGGTCTCTCTGACTCACACAATTGGGAGACTAGCAAGCTACTCCACAGGTGGCAGGAGTGTCATGCACCGAAAACACCGCAATAAAGACTAAGGACACAGTCTAGTCCTGAAAAGACAGAAAACATTTATTTAAAAGCAGACAACAGAACAGCCCTCCCAAAAGCTGCATCGGCACTGGACTGTAATGTTTTTTTTTTAAAAAAATTTTCCTTTATTAGTTTTATTAGTAACATACATCTATACAGTCAACACAGTTAAAACTTGTTACTTATTCTAACAAAGCATTTTCTCCCCCCCACCCTCAAACCCCACCAATGGCTATAAAGATGTTTTAATATCCATTATGCGTGATGTGGAATATCTTTTTAATAGTTTCTCTCATCTCTTTGTACTCCTTTTCACCCTAACTTTCTTGATCCAAAATCCCAGCTATTCCACCAAATCATTTCTTTTATTTGTCCAGTCCGGTCTATCATGTGAAATAAAAGTCAATGGCGTGGACAATGTTGCAGCCTTACAAACCACCCCCAAAGGAGTCCCAGACAGAAAAGTAGAGGAGGTAGCTACTGCCCTGGTAGAATGGGCTTAAATTTGAGCTGGAGGTCCTTGTGAGTTAGTTCATAAGCCAGATGGATGGTTGAAACCACCCATTTGGGAAACTTGGGGGACAACCGGGAAACCCAGGTTCAAATCTGCACAACACACAGTCTGCAGGTGTGTCATGATGACCTACAGGTAGCATCATGGATACCTTTACAATCTCACAGGATCAGTATGGGAAACTTCCACTCCTTATTTGGAAATGGGAAGTGGGTGGGAGAACCTCATTGAATAAACAATTGAGCAGTCCTTTGAGTATAGATTGCAAGGACCCTTCAGTGAGTGTAGCACCCTTTCGAATGCACTCAATGGATTCTGCATGAACGCTGGCAAGGTTATATTTTTATTAAGTTGAAAGCACGATACCACCTTGGGCAGGAAGGAAACCTCGGGTCGAAGTACCACCTTATCCTTGTGGAAGAGAAGATAGGGGGTTGACCCGAAGGGCACATGACTCACCCGCCCTCCTGGCTGAAGTAATCGTGACCAGGAAAGCAGTCTTCCAAGTCAGGTGATGGTCACAACTCGCCAGTTCGAGAGACAAGTCAATGTCCCGAACAAGCTGGCTCCGAGAGTTGGCAACTAGGAGCCAGTCGACGATGTATGGAAAAACCACCGTGCCCTGCTGATGCAACCAAGCTGCTACCATGGACATCCACTTCGTGAAGATGTGAGGTGCCATGGACAAGCCGAACAGCAGAAGCCTGAACTACAAAGTCTCTGAACCCACAGTGAAAGCTAGGAACCGCTTGTGAGAAGGACAAATCCCCACATGGAAATAAGCATCCTTGAGCTCTATAGTAGCGAGCCAATCCCCACACTGGAGAAGAGGCAAGATGGTAGGGAGAGTTACCATCTGAAAATCTTTTGGGAATTATGTAGTTCACCTGCTGTAGGTCCAGTATAGGATGGAGACTTCTGTCTTTCTTGCTCATGATGAAGTACTTTGAAAAGAAGCATCGGTGGAGAGATGACTGAGGTACTGGTTCGATGGCACCCTTGGTCAGGAGGGTACCAACTTCATCAAAAAGGGTAGTGCATTGAGCTGTTATCCTCACATACCCAGTGCGAGGGAGTTCTCGGAACTTGATCATGTAACCAGTACGGACTATTTCAAGTACCCAGCAGTCGATCATGATATTGGCCCAGGCAATGGAAAACTGAGCCAGATGGTCTTCAAGTGGTAGAAAGTTTGGACGGTATAGTCGGGGTTGGAAGCCAAAGATGCTACGTAGACTGCTTGTGCTAAAACCCTCTTAAAGGACTGATGAAACTTTGCTGAAGTAGGTTGGTGCTTTCCCAATGACCTCGACGACTGGGAGGGGTGACAAGACTGATGTGATGGTGGAGGACTAAATGAGCAACATTTACCAAAGGTAGCTCCCTGCCAATTGGATCAACTTCTCAGTGTAAAATGAGAGATAGAGGGCATGCCGTATTTCCATGTTGTGGCACGCATCTTTTGGGTGAATTCAAGCTTCTCATCCATGCTCTTATTAGAGACCAGAGTCATCGAATGCTTGTCCTCTATAGCTGCTCAAGCCTACGTTGACATATCTGATGACTGTAACAAAGCATGTCTTCTTAGGGCCACAGAACCAGCTAGTATCTTAGATGAATAGCCTGCAAGATGGCATGATGAATTTATTTGCAGGCCCTCAAGAGAATGTGCTTTGGATTTAATGGCGAAGGCCAGACATTTCTCCTTATGTGGGGGCTTGTAAAAAAAAAAAGGTGGAACTCTTTCCCAGAGATTCTGCTAATACACACCCATGCATGCAGCATAGTTAGATATGCAGGTTCAGGATGGCAGAATTATCACGTCTAGTTTCTGTCCTTTATCAGCTGGGTTGCATGATATTGTTGAGCCACCCGGGATAAGGAAGCTTCAACAATGACCGAGTTGGGTCTTAGGTGTTCCAGGAGCCACTCCACATCTGAACCTGCGATTTAATAGAGGTAATCAATTCTCCTCAGAGCAGACGGAATAGTAGACAGTGTTTCCTAGGATGATTTTGAGATTTTCATAAGAGAAGGTAAGAAGGGAAGAGTCGTGACCAGTGGGGCCTTGGACTTATTGTGATGATAGATTGGATCCACCAGATTGGACTCCTTCTGTTTCACTTGTAAATCCAACATGTGAACCATGCATAGCATCTGTTTTGAAAATGCTTGAATATCATCAGTGTGTGACGACTAATTGCTATCCACCAGTCTATTTGGAAGAGACAGACCTTGAGGCTCATCCAAGTAAGTAAAATCTCAATCTGATCCAGAACCCAATGGAGAAGGCAAATTTCAAGATAACCCATAATGTGGAGGCACCAAGGATAGAATCAACACATTTCAGAGGTATTTTATTTATTTATACCCCGCTCTTCAGCCACAAGACTATCAGAGCGGCTCACAAATTGTTTTTAAGCAATAGCTATTTACACATCTACACTGCATTAAACAGTTTCCAATGTGTGTTAGCTAATTGCCCCCCACAAGCTGGGTACTCAATTTACCGACCTACGAAAGGATGGAAGGCTGAGTGAACCTTGGAGCCGGCTGGAATCGAACTTGCGACGTGGTGGCTTGCAGTACTGGCATTTAACCACTGCGCCACTATTCAGGTGGAGTGACCTGAATAGTAGGTCTCCATGGGAGTAGGTCTCGAAACAGTGTTTGAATCCTTGGATCAAGAGGCCTCTAAGCCATGATCCAAATCCACAGCTGATCGCTTCTCTGGAACTGGAGAATCTGATTCAGCGTGCCTTTTAGTGGGAGAGCATCTCTTTGAGAGAGAACGAACAGAGGTTGACTCACTAGTCTCCTTAGGAGCCACCAGAAATGGTAGTGGATGGAAGCACAGAACTGTGTCCAGTTCTGTGCATCACAATTCAAGAAGGATATTGACAAACTGGAACATGTCCAGAGGACGGCAACCAAAATGGTTAAAGGTCTGGAAACCATGGCCTATGAGGAGCAGCTTAGGAGGCTGGGCATGTTTAGCCCGGGGAAGAGAAGGTTAAGAGGGGACATGATAGTCATGTTTAAATATCTGAAGGGATGTCATATTGAGGATGGAGGAAGCTTGTTTTGCGCTGCTCCAGAGATGAGCACACAGAGCAATGGATTCAAACGACAGGAAAAGTGATTCCATCTAAACATTAGGAAGAACTTCCTGACAGTAAGAGCTGTTCGGCAGCGGAATGCGCTGCCTCAGAGTGTGGTGGAATTTCCTTCTTTGGAGCTTTTTAAACAGAGGCTGGATGGCCATATGTTGGGGGTGTTTTGATTGCATGGCAGGGGGTCAGACTGGATGGCCCTTTTGGGGCCAACTCTATGATTCTATGTGGAAAATTGCTCTAGGCTGTTGAAGCCTATAATTGTATAGTTTGTTTCTGCTGGCATTGGTACATAGGACAGAACAGCTGTATAGACAGCAAGATATCTAAACTATTCTACACTATTTATATTTCTAAGCATTGTTGTCCCTGCTTCTGTTTATTTAACAATTTTAATTTCAATCACCATTTTAGAAGCTGTTTATGTTTGTGTTACAAGTGATTTTTAATTCTTCAAAAATTGTTACGCATATACAGTTGTCCCTTCACATTCGTGGGGGTTACAGGAACAAGACCCCCACGAAAGTGAAAAAACCGCAAATAAAAGCAGCCTTCCTAAACACACACACACACACAGACACGGAAACTGACCCAGCCTCTGAGCATTTAAGGAGGAAAGAAAAGCACAGCCCCATGCTGTGAGCACGCAAGCAAAGACCCCCCCTTGCCACTCCACTCTCTGTGTTTTAACAAACTGAATTGCTTCTTTAAAACTCACATTTCGAACCTTTCCTACACACATTCACACACAGGGAAGGTGCGGGTAGGATCTCCCAGCAAGCAACCGGACCCAGCCTCTGAGAATTTAAGGAGGAAAGCTTCCTGCTGGCCGAAAGAAAAGCACAGCCCCATACTGTAAGCACGCAAGCTTTCCTCCTTAAATGCTTAGAGGCTGGGTTGCTGGGAAATCCCACCCGCACCTTCCCTGTGTGTGAATGTGTGTAGGAAAGGTTCGAAATGTGAGTTTTAAAGAAGCAATTCAGTTTGCCACTGTGCTTTACTTTGGGCCATGAGGAGACATGGGGCGAAATGTGAGTTTTAAAGAAGCAATTCAGTTTGTTAAAACACAGAGAGGGGAGTGGCAAGGGGGGGGGACTTTGCTTGAGTGCTCACAGCATGGGGCTGTGCTTTTCTTTCACCTTAGACCCTCAGAGGCTGGTGTGGGGGTTGCTTGCTTGCTGGGATCTTCCCTGTGTGTGTATGTGTGCAGGAAGTTTTCCTCCTTAAATGCTCAGAGGCTGTGTTGGGGAGAGCAAGCGGGGGAGAAAGGAATTTCCGCGAATACATAAAACCACAAAAGTCAAAGCCGCGAATGTAAAGGGACAACTGTATACAAACATTTCATATTCACTATTTTCCTGACCCACTCCACTAATAGGACATTGGATTTACATCATAGCTCCTCTTCTTGTGATGACACAATAAATGCAATTTTTTCTCCTCCCCCCCAAAAAAAAACCTTGTTCAAAAGAAGCATACAATGAGAAGTTTGGGCCATATTCTTTCTATTTCTTTTAAGGAATAAGTCTCACTATGTTCAATGTCTGCTCTTTTCACACTACCTCAATCAGGTTCTTTCTCGCCTCCTTTCATCAAACATCATTCCTAAGTACCATGTGATGGCTAGGTAAGAGAACAATGGGCTCACCTCTTCTGGGAATACAGGGAGATAGCACATCAAGCAAATTAGTAGCACTGTGTTGTACCATCACAGTTTCTTTAAATCAGAGAGGTAGCCTAAAACTTACTATAATTCCTAAATAACTTTGGCAACACTGCATCACCATGATTAAAGTTAGGAAGCAAAGTTTCGTATTCAATATTAGCATACCCACACATAAGAATATCACTTCAATAATCAACTGATGAGCCAATATTCTGGTTTAGCTTACCTTTGCTGTCATGTACATTAGATTGTTTAAAACCAAAGCAGTAGCTTGTGGTGATCCCCACCCTTCACCTCTTAGCCAGCGCCTGCTATTCACCATCAGTTCTCTATCCTTCAAGGGATCTTCTTCATCTTCATCTTGCTGTCGAATTGTGGGTAAAGGTTTCAAATCCACTAGTTCAATATTATTCATCCATGGAAGCAAATAATGTAGCATCACCTGTCTCCCAGAGGGGTGCGCCATTTGAATTCTCTGGCTTACTTCTGTAGTCCAAAAAAAAAAAAAAAGGGTACGTTGCGGGGGGCGGGGTGTCAGTTGGCTTTCTTCACTTTAGACATTTATCGTCACAAGTATTAACTGTACAGAACTGATTTTTTTAGTCAGCCTACAACACCAAAAAGTTTTTTATTCCTCAACAATAAAGTTTTCATCTACTTGAGCAGGCTATGGAAAGAGGCAGCAGCAAAAAATGTAAAAATGAAGCTCTTAAGGACCGTTATAGCAAGATTTTCTAAAACGTGCACATGTATTTTAAATCACCATTTATGAAACTGAGAACATGTAATTTAATTAAACAAATACTAGTACCCCAATCATTATATTGTCAGCTAACTAAACCAAATATCCTTACCAACCTAATAGTACCTTGGATTCAGTGGTGAAAATCCTAGGTATGTGTCCATCTGTAAGAGAAATTAGCCTGACAAGCACAATGGGTAGAGCTTTCTCGTTTTCAGGCCTCTGCTTTTGGAACTCTATATATTTATTTGAATTTATTTCAGCAAGGCCCCATCACTACAGGCCTTCAAAAGGATCCTAAGGACCCATTTTGGTTTATAAATGAATTAGGTCTCTACTGGACTCACTCTATCTTTCTGCATATGGCACTATTTGGCTTTAACTGTCAATGTTGCTTCTTTATTTTTATCATTCTCTGACTTGTGTTTTGTGGTTTTAAAGTTCTATTGTATGCTGTCTTTGAGGACTTACCTTAAAAGGCAGCTTATCAATCACATAAATGAGTACCTGGCTTGGAGCAATTACCTAACACATACTGGAAACCGCTTGGAGAGTGCCTAGCATGCTATAAAAGCGGTGTAGATGTGTTGGTGCTATTGCTTAACAATTTGTAAGTCGCTCTCAGAGCCTTCATGGCTGAAGAGCGGGATATAGATACCTAAATAAATAAATATAAATTATAAATAAATTCGGGATTTACTACATCATATCACGTAAATAAATAAATTCTTCATGCTATGACTCACGTTTTTTCAATTGAACTATATCTCATTTAAACTAATCTATATAATCATTTCGGAGTCCATCCTCTTCTGGATTCAGCCAATAAAATCTAATGGAATGTTGTTAAGTGTCGAACCAATAAGATTTAACTGAATGTGCTAAAGGGGAAGGAGAAGGAATAACAGTTTATCAATTAAGAAAAAGCCAGGGTTTGGCAAACTGAACAGAGGATGGCAGCAGAGAGAGCTAACTTCTCAGGGACAGATTAGGGAATGATACAAATATATTTGAGGGAGCTACAAGAGAGAGCCAGCACAGCATTGTTATGCGAAATAAAGTTTCCTTTTATGTGCTGATCCACTGCCTGAAATAGTTTTGTATAAGGAACTAGCCAGGCACATACAGAGACATGGGGGCACACATACCTATATATTTTGGAGTCATCTTATTTCACTTGAGATAACCTGACAGTGGGTTGTGAGGAATGGATATGGTGGAACAGAAGCTCCAATATAAGTCTGAAATTAAGTAGTGTCCTCTCAAATATAGTTAATAAAGGACATTCTGGTTTAACTGCAGGTTGTTGACAAGGATGAATGAAGTTTTTGTTCCTATCATGTTTAAGGTGGCAAGATTTTGTTCACAAGAACAAAAGGATACTATACTGCTATTAGGTACAATTACGCCATCATTCTACAATGTACTGATATAGGTTACTGTGAATGGAATGAAACTGAAGACAACATGAAAGTACAGTGAAAGTCTTCAGCTAGTTTAATGTATAGGCATAATCAAATACCTGAAAATATTGCAAGAGTTAATTCAGGGTAGGTCCTTGCTAATTCTTCAGAAAGTTGATAGTAGGACACAGAATACAAATGTGGCAAAGGTGAAGGCTGGCTCAATATTCCATCTGTTCTCTGAACCTCCAGTTTGTGAGCATAGCGAAACATCTTCGGCTCTAAAATCTAGAGAAGTACAGCATATAAAACAATTTTTATACAGGAAATCTCTCACACCATACATTTCAGAGTGCCATACATCCCGGCACATAAGATGACTGGGCGTATAAGACGACCCCCCCAATTTTTGAGTTAAAATATAGAGTTTGGGATATACTCGCCATATAAGACTACCCCCCACTACCCATCCTCCCTGAAGCTGCAATCGGGCTCCCGATCGCAGCTTTGGAGAGGGCAGGGGGTGGTTGGAAAGCCTCCCCCCTTCAGCCAGCCACCTTCTATCCTCCCCGAAGTCACGATCGGGAGCCCGCATGCTAGTTGGGGAATCGCGGGAGATGGCTGGCTGGCTGGGGAGATTCCCCAGTCCCGTGATTCCCCAGTCTCCCAGCCACCTCCTGCATCTCCCCATCCCGCGATGGGTTGGGCTTGGACTGGGGAAGGATGGGAGCTGGCTAGGAAGCTTCCTAGCAACCTCGGAGGGGTGGCTGGCTTGAGTGGGGGGAAGCTTCCTAGCTAGCTCCTGTCCTTCCCAAGTCCAAGATGGGGCTGCCTAAAGGGAGCGAAGACGCAGGAGATCAGGCGGTGGGTGAGGCAAACCGCTACATTCGCTCCTCTCCTCCACCTTCGCTTCCTCCCCAAAGGGGACGAAGGCAGAGGAGAGGGTTTGGGAAAGGTGAAGGGGTGGCTGGCTGGGCGGGGGGGGGGGAAGCTTGCTAGCCACCTCCCATCCTTCCCGAGTCTGAGATGGGGGCTGGCAGCCCCATCGCGGGACCGTATACCAGGCATATAAGACAACCCCCCCACTTGCGAGATGTTCCTGGGTTTAAAAGTCGTCTTATACGTCGGAATATACGATATTAATTTAAACAATACACATATTAAGTACAGCCGTCCCTTCACATTCACGGGGATTAGAGGCATAAGACCCCCGTGAAAGTGAAAAAAACAAATAAAAATTTATATAAAGACTAGTTGGTGTGTGTGTGGATGGAACGCCCTGGAGGAGGAAGGGAGGGAGAGAGGCTCGTGGCCCTGGCTGCCGCAACCTGCCCTGCCTAGGACCCCCAGGTCTCCTCCACCACCGCCACCATCGTTGCTCACCCTATCAGCACTACCATGTTGCCGCTGTCCCCACCCCCAACCATGCCCCCAACCCCATACCTCTGGGTCCTCCACCACTGCGTCCGCCATGGTCTCTTCGCCCTGTTTCCTCTTTGCCGGCCTGATCCATGGCACCACAGGGCCATGGACGAAAAAGAAAGGGGGTGGAGAAGCAAAGTCTCTTCATCACCCCAATCCTCACTGCAGCGTGGCCATGGGTGAAGAAGAAAGGGAGCGGAGAAGCAAAGTCTTTTTGCCCCCTTTTCCTCTTCGCCTGCCTGATCCATGGCTCCGCGCTGCGGGGCCATGGACGAAGAAGAACGTGGGCGGAGAAGCAAAGTCTCTTGCCCCCTTCCCTTTCGCCCCCCCCAATCACTGCTACCACCATGCTGCCACTGCCCCACCACTGCTGAGCACTTAGAGGCTTGGCTTTGCAGGGAATGCAGCAGGGGTTTGCTCAGCCTTCAGCTGTCTCCCTCCTCAGGCAATGAATGCCAAGCAAACCAGTGGCACTCGCAGCAAAGCCATGCATTCCCTGTGTGTGTGTGGGAAGCTGGAGGACAAGCAACCCTCCAACAACTTTCTGCGAATACACAAAACCGCAAAAGTCAAAGCCGCAAAAGTGAAGGGGCAACTGTAATTGGTTCACAGTATGCCATAAGGGCAGGACCATACTAGACACTGTAACTTATTATTGAAATAGAAATGTTGGCCTAAATCCAATTGTCAATTGCAAACAGAGTAGACTGATTAAACCAATGTACTATATAAGTGTTGTATTACCAAGGTCTCATTGATTCATTAATTCTACATTAGCTAGGATTTACAATTGGATTAAGACCATTGTACTGCTTATAGCCTTCTCTATAACTTAATTGGTTACAGTATTACATGAGTTCTAGATTTTAGATCCTGGATAGCACAAGATGAAAAGGGTGAAATTGGGAAAGAATGTAAAACTGAAGATTCTGGGCTCCAGGAGATTTATTATGTCTGTGCCAGTCCAAAAACACTAATGAGTGTTTGATATTTGAGTGTATTAGAAAAGTTGGTCACCATTGCACTGAACAAGGGTCACATAACTAATCTGTGGAAACTTCACTGAAACCAACTGTGGTTTCAGTGAACATGTTATATATGAACATGTTAACTATTAATATCCACCCATCAACTTCCTAGATTTTACTCTTAAGAAACAAACCAATTTCATACAAACCTGTAATAGCTGCATAGCAACTTCATAGATTGATCTAGAAGAGTCAGCTGCTTTAAATAATATAAGATTAAGAAGGGTAACTGTATCACACTGGTAATCTCTGTGGAGAAAACAAAAGATAAACTTTGAGATCTTCAAATTACTTTTTAGAAACAGAAATTAAAGTGCAGTTCTATGCATATCTACTCAGAAGTAAGCGTAATCATCAATGGCACTTATTTGCAAGTAAGAACGTACAGGACTGCACCTTCAATTTTTTTCAAATAATTTTTCTGTAGTACCTGTTTTGGAATACACTGGCTATGGCTTTAAAACATCCAGCTGCTACCCGCTTAGAGCCCGTATAACAGCGATCTACAGCCCAATACATGAGGTTACTCTGGTCAGGATTAAGCTCCAACAGCAACATAACTGCCTCACAGCCAAGCTGATGAACCTAAATAAAATATAGTGCAAAACTCAGTACACATTCCCAATACAATATTTTAAAATTAAACATCCTTGCAAAAGATTTACTTTATTATTAACAGCAAACACTTTAATAACAGGAAAACATAAAGAGAAAGTTTTTTTCTATACGTAAAGCTATTAGTTTTTAAATAAGGGAACAGATTATTCTGTACTAAAGCCTTCTGGATTTATTAACTAATAATAACAATACATTACTGTTTAGAGTAATCTTTAGTTTTAATATGTTAACCTTCACAGTAATATATTCTAACCAGGGGAGGTTAATTAAACTCCCTTAAACCCTCACCACTGGCTATAGAGTTGAAGGGATCTGCAATCCATTAATATCTGGAAGGCCAAGGTTTCCAACCCTGTTCTAATTGAAGCCATTCATTATATTTTACAACCCTCTTAACAATGATCCAGATTTAAAATGGTGGTACACTCCCAACAATATTTAGAATTCTTTTTGTTAATTTTGATGGACGTTAGGAGGATCTACATATTTTTTAGTTTCTCAATTTAAGTCACAGGTTATGTGACTAAAAAAAGTTTTATGTTATTGACACTATATACATTACTTTCTTATCTTGTGAATCCAAGATATTATCCAGCCATTTGTACAGATAGCCATCTGATGAGAGTCCGACGTTATCTGCAACAGGGCCACAACAAAGTACAGCAGACATAGCCTTTAAAAGTGGAGAGAGAAAAAGATCAGACAAATTTAGTTGCTACTGTTTGATTTAAATTCAAAGTACTGTAATATTTGTTGGCTGTAAATATTTAAGGTCTCATTCCTTAGACCAAAAAGATTATTACAGTCGTCCCTTCACATTCGCAGGGGTTACGGGAACAAGACCCCCACGAAAGTGAAAAAACCGCAAATAAAAGCAGCCTTCCTAAACACATACACACACACACGGAAACTGACCCAGCCTCTGAGCATTTAAGGAGGAAAGAAAAGCACAGCCCCATGCTGTGAGAACACAAGCAAAGTCCCCCTTTGCCACTCCCCTCTCTGTGTTTTAACAAACTGAATTGCTTCTTTAAAACTCACATTTCACCCCATGTCTCCTCATGGACCAAAGTAAAGCACAGCGACAAACTGAATTGCTTCTTTAAAACTCACATTTCGAACCTTTCCTACACACATTCACACACAGGGAAGGTGTGGGTGGGATCTCCCAGCAAGCAACCTGACCCAGCCAATGAGAATTTAAAGAGGAAAGCTTCCTGCTGTCCAAAAGAAAAACACAGCCCCATACTGCAAGCATGCAAGCTTTCCTCCTTAAATGCTTAGAGGCTGGGTTGCTGGGAAATCCCACCCGCACCTTCCCTGTGTGTGAATGTGTGTAGGAAAGGTTCGAAATGTGAGTTTTAAAGAAGCAATTCAGTTTGCCACTGTGCTTTACTTTGGGCCATGAGGAGACATGGGGCGAAATGTGAGTTTTAAAGAAGCAATTCAGTTTGTTAAAACACAGAGAGGGGAGTGGCAAGGGGGGGACTTTGCTTGCGTGCTCACAGCATGGGGCTGTGCTTTTCTTTCACCTTAGACCCTCAGAGGCTGGTGTGGGGGTTGCTTGCTTGCTGGGATCTTCCCTGTGTGTGTATGTGTGCAGGAAGTTTTCCTCCTTAAATGTTCAGAGGCTGTGCTGGGGAGAGCAAGGGGGGGGAAGGAATTTCCGCAAATACATAAAACCACGAAAGTCAAAGCCGGGAATGTAAAGGGACAACTGTATTTTTGTCTGTGTAGGTTATGAGTGTTACACAAGAGGCTGGAACAATACTGGAGTCTTGTCATTTTGCAATTTGTGCCTCATCAATTTGCCTGTACTTGGCAAAAATATGGCTACATTACAGTTTCAGGGGAGTCATACACATACCACAAGTTGAAATTTCAAAAACATTCCACAAAATCATGGTCATAATATTTTTACCTTTAACGCACAGTACTGGTGTCTATTTATTTGCATGTTTCTATCGCTGTATCTGTCTAGAGGAGTAAACATGATACTGAAAGGACCAGCCCAATGACTGAACAACATAAAAAGGCTGTGGCGGAGGCTCTGCTGCGGAAAGACACTTCTTCTCTGGTGCACTATAAGAGAAGCATAGATGGACTCTTTCACATCAACTTAATATATATGAGGAAGACAAGAGAAACCAAAAGCTAAGCTTTGTCTGTACAAAATTACAAGATATATATATATATATATATATATATATAAACCACCCCTCCTTATCAGTGTTGACTCAGTGCAGCCTACAAGTGTATTAGAACATCTCTGGGGCTGTCTATATGGTGAAAATACTCCTCATAGAATTCAAGGAGAATATAATTTGAAAAGTCTTCATGGTTTTTCCTGTATTTTTGTAAAAACTCCACAGGGAATGAACATTCCTGCTCGTTGGGACAACCAATTCACTTTGGTGCACATTCCTGGTAAGAGCAGAAGTGGAAAACTGATTGGGTGTGCACAGGGGGCTCAGCTTGCTAACAAGGCAAGTGCCCAAAACCGCCATCTTGGATTTTCGCCATAGCAACTGTGCATTCAGGCAACCAAACAGACTTTTTTTCTTTCTTTTTTTCTATTTATTTAAGTGGAAGATTGCACTTCCACACTTTGGATACGCTTTTTTTTAAAAAAACACTGTTCAGAGGTGGCAACTGGTGATAATAAAATGTGAATAATTCACTCACACCTGCCATCTTGATTCACATGCATACCCATTTGAACAATGAACGCAAACAGGTTCACATGCCTGCAATCTTGCCAAAAAATCGCTCAGAGAAATGAAAGCTGCTGCGAATTGCCATTAGTGCACATCAATCCACATATATAGATAAGTCCTCAGTAAAACAGAGTAAACTATAAGAATTAAAAGCATTCATTAAAACAATTATAATAACATATTAATAAAAACATTCAATTTTTACCTCCTTAATTTTAATTCAGTGACTCAAGCCCTGGCTGAATAAAAACATCTTTGCCTGCCTGAGAAAGAACAGCAAGGAGGGGGATTGGCCTAATCTCTTTAGGAAGAGCAGTCCACAGTCAAGGACCAGCCGCTGATATGACCCTCTCCTGTGTGTCTACGAAACATGTCTCTGAAGGTGATGGGACAGAAAGAATGACCCCACCTGCAGATTTTAAAACTGAGGCAGGCTCATATAGGGAGATATGGACCTTTAGACATCCTGGAGCCACGCTGTATAGGACCATAATCCATAACACTGAATTTTGCCTGGAATATAAATCATAATCCATAACTTTGAAATGTGTCCAGTGCCCAGCATGTTACAGAAATCCAAATGGGATATAACTACAGCATCTGTCACCATGGCCAATCAGACCCAACCAGCACATCAGCTTTAATTGCAAAAGTTCTCCTGACCACTGCTGAAACCTGGGAACTGAGGCTCAGGACTGACTCTAGGAATACACCTGAATGAAAACCTGATTCTTCAAGAGGAGTGTAACCCCATCCAGCACAGATTAAATCCCTACTTAGTTATCTGCTTTCCTAATGACCAGGAATCCCTCTGTCTTGCCTTGATTGAGTTTCAATTTGTTTACCCTCATCCAGTCCATTACTAGTATGAGATACTGGTATAGTACTAGAACATCTTCTTCAGGTTTAGATGAAAGCAGAAATACAGTTGCATGTCATCATCATCTCAGTGACACCACTCCCAAACCTCTGGACAAACTCTCCCAGAGGTTTCATGTGAATATTAAATCCATGAAAGTTTAAGACAGACCCACAACGGACCCCTAAGTAAACAGATAGGGTGTCAAACAGGAGTCCCTCAGCAACACCTTCTAATCTAAACTCATCCCTCCAGGAAGGACTAAACCCACACCAAAAACAGTGTGACCCTGTCCCATTACAGAGTGATTTTTGAGAACTGGATCTACATTTTATTATCTGATAGCTGCTGAGTCTATAGAATGCTGAACTAGAATGAATAGACACTTATGCAATGTGGTTTCTGAAATACAGTCATCCCTTCAATTTTGCAGGGGTTGGAGCGCAAGACCCCCACGAAATTGAAAAAAATACGAATAAAAATTTATGTGAAGATTGGTTTGGGGGTGGCAGAGGATGGAATGCCCTGGAGGAGAAGGGAGGGAGGGAGACAGTCTCTTGGCCATGCTGCCACTGCCGCAGCCCTGCCTGCCTAGGCCTCCCAGGCCGCCTCCTCCACCACCACCACCACCGTCGCTTGCCCTATCACCGCCACCATGCTGCTGCTGCCACTATATCCCTAGGTCCTCCACTGCTGCTGCCGAACAAACTCCACTGCACTTGCCGCAAAGCCTTTGTGACAAATGTGGCGAGGCTTTGCTTGGTCCTTGGCTTTTCCCCCAACAGAGAGCAAAGAGCGATCAACCCACCCCCCCTGTGGCTTTGCGGAGAGGCTTTGCTCAGTCTTCAGCTTTTCCCCCAACAGAGAATGAAAGCTAAGCAAACACAGGTTTGTTTGGCTTTCATTCCCTGTGGGGTGAAAAGCTAAAGCCTGCTCAACCCACCCCCTCCCCGCGGCTTTGCGGCGAGGCTTTGCTCAGTCCTTGGCTTTTCCCCCTTCACCACCTTTGTGGTGTTTTCAGTAGAACTAGCTGCCGGCGGCTCCTCGCCCCCCCCCCCGGAGGAGGAGACAAAGCGAGGCCACTGCTGCCGCCACCATGAAGAATCCGTACCAGTTGCTGCCCTTTGCCACCTTCATGGTGCTTTCAGTGGCACTGAGGGGCCCAGCCGCCCCTTGCTGTGCCTTCTACCTTCTGGGCTTGGCACAGAGTAGCCCCAGCCTCAGCAGTAGGAGCAGGAGGGGAGAGCCGGGTGCAAGGTGAGTGAGGGTGAGTGGCTGGCGCGGCAGCTGGTGGTGGTGCTGCCGTCGCAGTCCCAAAGAGGCCAGACAAAGCTAACTCCGCAAATTCACAAAACCATGAAATGGAAAGCTGCAAAATAGAAGGGACGACTGTATATAAAACTTGGGATATTCCAGGGTTTTGACATCAAGTATGATCCATCCTTTTTTGTTAGCAGTTTCCAAACTATAGTTATAAGCCAAAATACAATTTACTTATAAGCACAGCTATTTCTTGTTCTTAAATATAAAATAAATGTGAATCTTATTGTGAATACCTGGAACATTCTGAATGATATTTGCCACTAAGGCACTAAAATGGCATCGAATATCTTTCAGTGTATCAGAGTCTTTTTCATTTTCTGCTTCTAGGAGTTGCCGGGTTAGATCCACATACTCCAATAAAGTGTTGTTGAGAGAATGTGTTTCATTATCAAGGCCACCACTTGCACTATAAAGAAAGGTATGAAATTTACAACATATACTTGGTAAAACACAGTCTTCTTGAATCAGCATTATTTCCACATTTCAAAACACATTTAATGAGTACTAGAGAGCATTTGAGAGCCAGTGAGGTATAGTGGTTTGAGTGCTGGACTAGAACTTTGGGAGATCAGAATTCAAATCCTCACTCAGCCATGGAAACCCACAGAGTAACCTTAGGGAAGTCACATTCTCTCACCGTCAGAGGAAAGC
The DNA here is from genome assembly GCA_030847615.1 of Gambelia wislizenii. Lineage (NCBI taxonomy): Eukaryota > Metazoa > Chordata > Lepidosauria > Squamata > Crotaphytidae > Gambelia > Gambelia wislizenii. The sequence continues at coordinate 99,222,878 of JAUMIR010000005.1, read as the reverse complement.
AACAGCAAACTCATGCTGAACAAATCTTGCCAAGAAAACCCCATGATCTATTCACCTTGGGGACACTGTAAGTCGGACATAACTTGAAGGCACAAAGCAACAACAGATAGCATTTAGTGAAAGGGATGTGTCCATTGTCAGCAACTAATACCTCAGCAACTAAAACTAGATATAGCACTCACCTTTTTGTTTCAAGGATTACTTTTTAATGCTATGAAAATCAGTTCTATGTTTCCTAGTACGTATGGCTGTCTCCTTCAGGAAGTATACAAATGTATTATGAACAGCATTTTCAGAATTTTCACAATATTTTAAACATTCTGCTGGTTCCTTTGATTTTTCTCCCTCTAACCCCCATGAAAAGGGAAAAGCCCTATCACACTGAAATGCCCACTGGGTGATACGATCTTGCAACCTGGTTCCCATTTGCATGCTTCAAGTTCCATAGTTACAAGGATGATCCTCTGCAGGACTGAGCCTAGGTTTTAATGGGCTCCTACTGCCTAGTACTACCACAGGGGCTCTGGTCAGGTCTGCCCTGCCACCAGTCACTACTCCATTCTCCACATGTGCTTACTGGATGTGTTGTGTTGCTCAAGACTGGGAGCAAGCTGCTATAGAAGTCCATTCCAACATGGGTAGCCACCATGTAGGCTTCAGGTATTATATTTTGGAAGATCTAAAATGGTGGTAGTCCACCACAGTTCACATGTAGTACCTCAACTTCCACCCAAAAGTATCCAGTCATGTGACAGTTATATACTGCTTACCCTTTCAACTCATAAATAGAGATGGAAAGAATATTAGAAAATATTCAGAAAATGATCAAACAGCTTGTTTTTTGAGTCCTGAGAATCCTTGATGAGAAGAATCCTGGATTGATGGGAATCTTCACAGTTTAGGACTTATTCTGCAGAAAATTCACACATGGGTGATTTTGCACAGAAAAGATTTTTTCTGTATAGAAAATATTTCTGTGTGGATTTATTTCTGTTTCCTATGCAGAAAAATGCTGTTTTTTGTGCAAAACAACCATGTACAAATTTTGTGCTCAATAAGTTCTAAATTGGCTTTCAAAACTGTAATTTTTGAAGTCTTTACTGCAACAAGAAAAAATTGCTATAATTACTTGTTCCTTCCTTCAAAAAGAAAATTAGTGACAAATTACATCCCTACTCATAAAAACATCTATACGAAGAAAACCTGGTCCCGACAGCACTGCAATGTTTACAGCACAATTTCACGCTGGTACAGAAAGGCTCTCTCTACAAAAAGATGTTCCAAGAGTGGGACCATGTTCCATAACATATAAGCACAGCAATTTATCTTGCCTCATTTTCACAAACCTGTTCAGAACTTTTATGCCTACCTGTGACTAATGACACCAGCATCTGCCAACAGTTCAAATATTCGTACAAGTTGTACACGTAAAATATCTCGACGCCTGCGTCGTTTCATATTCTATTAGAGAGGACAGAGTAGTACAATGAAACTATGTTCATACCCAACAGATAAAATATTTGTCATTAATATACTTTTTTTAGCCACATATGTTAAGAAACTCCAGATGTTTCTGGAATGTAGCCCCCATCTTTTCTGCTAGTTGACCACACTGACTGAGACTGATAGGGGACTTGGACGTCAACTACATTTAGAGGGCAGCAGATTCCACAGCTCGACATTAAAGTTTTCCATTAACTATTGAAATGTACATTCAATGACCTATAGTAGAATGCTCAAGGGTTTTTTTGTTTTTTAAAAAAAAACATGTTGATTACCTCTGGCCTTCTTTCAAGTGCTTCTTTAATTATAGGATGCAACTCTTCTATTAATTCCCTAGGTAAAAATTTAAAATCAGTAGGACAACTGTGTAAGATCAACATTTCTATCCGTAAATATTAGAAGCAAAAATACTGGACAAAAACTACTGCCAGTGCTTTAATACATCTATTAAATCCATTTGTGATAACATTATTTAGTAGAAACTTTAAAACAGTTGCACATTTCTGTATAATTGATTAGAACAGCTATAATGGATCCCTGCAAGTAAAGCATTATATGTAGGGAAAAGAGATTTTAAAATGATAGGATAAAAATCAGAAGACTTTTTAAAATGTAAAGCTACTGATCTGCCCCCCTTCTAATTCTGAGCTGCACACTTTCATGAAGGAGACAGGAGAGAGACTGGGACAAAAGAAGTAGGATGCCTTTTTTCCTAGCCCCCTCCTGCCAAACCTTTTCATCAAGAGAAGAGTCTGCCTCCTAGTGGATAAGTGACAACAAATAACAACACTTCCGGAGGACAACAAGTAGCAAGAAATACAGCTGTTACAGCAAGTCTATGTATGATACAAGTACAGAAAGTATTGACACAATTTAGACACTCAACCAATCTGACAGAAGAGAAAATGATTTTAATCCAATGATTCCCCCTTCCATAGGCACTTATCATGAAGGTGCATCCTCGTCTTCAGTCTGGACATGACTGATAGTTAAGCTTGCCTTGTTTAGACCACATGATCCCTTGCCTTCCTGAGTGCTGACAGGAGTAAACCCATCGCACAGATGGGTTCGTCACAACAGAAAGAGAAAAACTCTTCCCCTTAAAAGTAGATTAATGCCCAATAGTGTTAAAATTCATCAGATGCTGATGTAGCATGCATTATTTGAGTCACGGAATCATGAGCAATCTAAACATGCAAAGAATGGCACTCCAAAATATCCAGGTAAAAATGAAAAAAGGGGGGAGAATTAAAACCTAACCAATACCAAAGAAAAAGAGCAACTGACGTTAGGAGTTATAAAATAACACACTAACTAAAGAAATTTAGGAAACTATATTACCTTATACTCCTGCGTATAAGACTGCTTTTTAACACTTGAAAATCTCCTCAAAAGTGTGAGGGGGTTCGTCTTATATGCCCAGCAGATCTTTTCCCCTGCTGTGAGAATGACTACCTTGTCTTTGAAGTGGTAAATTCCCTGGGCAGTTTCCCCAGCAGATCCTTCCCGTTGCTGTGAGAATGACTGCTTTGCCTTTGAAGTGTTAATTGCCCTCCATTTAGGAATTGTATTTTGGTAAACTTGCCAGGAAGATTTCCATTTGCATAGTTTTGGGGATTTCTTTTCCAGGAGTTTGCAAGTCTGCCAATGTGGCTCTAAAATCTTTAATGTGATCATTCAAAAATTTGGGATTTGATAGCTTCATATTAACCAACTTCATTATTAATGAAACCTTACTTTCCAAAGATTGAACACCACAGAGATTTTTCAAAGTATCCCATGCTTTTTTAGCTGCTCTCAGTCCTTTAATTTCACAGACTATTCCATCATCTACAGCCACTGAGCTGGCTGGCTGGTTGGGGGCAGGCTTTCCAGCCAGGTGGCTGGCTGGACGGGGGTGGGGGGACAAAGTCTATATTTTAACTTAAAAATTGGGGGGGGGGTCATCTTATGCGCCCAGTCGTCTTATACGCTGGAATATACGGGTACACGTGTGTGTGTGTGTGTGTGTGTATTTATAAACTTTAAAAACAACTAATATATCATAAACAAATCAATGAACCATGACATAATATAAAATAAACAAATCAATGAATCATGACATACAATCTATACTATAAAAATATATACAAATATAATATAAAGAACCAAAGGTCCTGTGGGAAGAACTCTAGTCCTTAGAAATACAAAAGTGTTATTTGAAGGCAATTAATGGAGATGAATTATATCTTCAAATGATATGGAAGTCCTTTGAAAAACAGTTGACTGTAGTAAATCAGTTGATAAGTCGGCTGGTATCTGTTCTGTGACAGTCCACCACTATTAACAGCCAGAAGACTCATGGTTGCAAAATCAATCTTAACTCTTGAGCATCCAAGATTTACCATTTTCACACTAATCTCATTTATGCTACACATGGCAATATTAGTAGCATTATAAACACACAGAATACGTGTGTTTTTCTTCTTGTTAAGTAAATACGCAGGATATGATTACCTAAAAGCACCTGGACTGGTCCTGCCAAGGCCCAGCACAAGGGATTCTGTGATTTCCATGCTCTCAGAGCGCATCATTGGAACAATGTGCTTAAACAAGGATGAAGGGGATGGAACACCAATCATCTGGGAACAGAAAAAGAACATCAGTACCTACTCAGTATCAGAATTAAATGTGATGTCTGGATTTCTATGTCATTATTATGAAGAAAAAACAATGGTCAAGAAAAGGTAGTTAAGGATGTAAAAAGGAGATTATTAGGAGACTAATAGCTTCCTCAATTTCCATTTAAAAGGAAACTGCTGGAAACTGCCAGAAACTGCAAATACAGGATAACAATGCTCAGTCTTTCCCCATGTTTCACAAGTCATTTTGTGTGCTTCCCCCCATATCTCTATTATTTCCAATGTCTGCTATTTGCATTCTTTTAACATTGTCTTACACATACCTCATTCTACCATAGATTTTTATTTTTATTTGTGTAAACATGATTGAAGCGCTATTATGTTTTTAATGTGTTAACCTTTTATAGTAAAATGTACAGGAGGGAATTTACATTTTTCTTTTCAAAACTGAGAATAACTTGGGATACATGAAAATAAGACATATATTTTGTTAGTTATCACTAATTTTAAATTGACATACTATAAAGCTCCTAATCAAATGGGACTATGAACATTTCCTGAACAATTCTTCAATTTTAACCACTAGTGCTAATAGGTTTAGATGGTCCCAGAATCCAAGAATGTGTCTAATCATCATTTTATGATTCCAGGTATTTCATTATCCTTTATAATTTCTTACATTAATTTTAATAATGATGGTGTGTACAATGTATGGAAATTCTTTTACTCCAAAAGACTGCTCCTTGTTATGTTTTGGAGCTCTGTACTGTAGAAAAGAATAAAGTGACACTTTCATGTTGTAATATGATTACACAGACAATATCTTTCTGCAGCTATAGCATTGTTAGACACCACCTAGTCTTTTGTATTCAAGATTATGAAAATGGCCCTTATAACACAATACCAAAATTTGATGCTGATTTTAAAGAAGTTAAGTCTTATAAATTTGTCAGTGCATGCTTTGTAATTTGAACTCCTGCGTTGTAAAAATGGAGCACAGGTCACTCCCCCTCCCGTATCCGCAGAACCAATATCCACAGTTTCAGTTATCCACGGCTGAAAAAACAGGGACACATACCATAAAGGTGTGCTGGAAAATGCCTAGAGGTGTCCTCTGTAGGAATGGCTAGGTCCTCCAATGCAACTCTATGGTATGTTTGTACCAGAAGTCCTTTATTTTAATAGGGTTTGCTATTATCTACAGTTTCACTTATAAGCAGTAAGTCCAGGAACGCATTCACCACAAATATGGTGGGGAGGTGACCTGTATATATACTGGAGATTTATTTTATTAAAATAGAATAAAGCCCTGATCCCCATCCATCTGAGCCTATGCACAGATACACAAATACACACACATGCATACAACTGCACTGCACTGCACTGCATACGACATGATGGGATATAATGGAAAACCTCTCTACTATTTATAAGCACTGCCCTCCTTTATTTGGTGAAGGATACTCACTCTCTGAAGCTATAAGCAACTTGCACTTTGTATACAGGAAGGGGAGGGTACAGTTTTGGAAGATTTTTTGGGGTTATCTGCCATTTGTACAAGTGTACACACATAGGCCAGGAGAAAAAAAGGGATGGGGGGGGCATTAGGACCCTTCATGTACAACTCCTTCACCTACAATGGACTTCATTGATTATAAAAAGTCAAGGGATACAAACTTGATATTCCCACTTAGACCTTTCACTATCTTTTTGTTGGCTGCATTTATTTTTGTATGTGACTGGCCTCTAAGTATTCTTCATGCAACTTGCAGGCATTTTACCTTCCATTCTTTCCCTTCCTGTCCTTCTCTTGTTTATTCTATCCCTCACTGGCTTCTCCACGTCTAAACCATGGACTGTAAATTCTTGGGGCATGTCTGTTTATTTGTTTTTGTGAAGCATCAGGGACACCTGTCAGTACAGTATAAATAAAAAAGATTACTATTTCTTTTCCACTCCCTTTTCTACATGTGATCTCCGACATCATGAGAAAGCCAAAGTACTGCCAGTTGTATTAGAAGTACATCAATAATGGCCTTGTGTGGATAACTAGAAATTAATAACAGAGGTGGTATTGTATTAGGAATTAGAAATTTTAAATACAACAGCTAACCTACAATTTCCAAAATATTTTACTTTCTTAAATTGATATTACACTGGTAAAGAAATTTCTTTGATACTTATGTCCAACGCTTTCTGACTTTGCACCAAGTTTTCAGTTTTCAAAGGTACAGATAAATCATGGTACAGAGCTGCTTGTCTGCTTTTATCTTTCATATGCCCCACACTCGTGTTTCAGGCTTGCAGAGGAGACCAATAGTCATATGAACATGTGAAATTCTTTTTTTAAATTCTAATGAACACCTTTATTGAGCCAACAAAAAGGCATAAAAATACTGTAAACTCTCACTTATCATTCATCAGATGAGGTGGTGGTGCTAAATTTCATCCAGAGAATCTCCTAAGTGAATTTCAAAGTTCTGATTATGTCCTATAATGCCCTATAAAGCACAGTTCCAGGCTATCTGATGGGAATTTTATTGCATATAATGAGCTTGCATGGGTCCTGAGAGGCCTTGTCCTTGGCCCCACCACCCTCACAGGCACATCTGGTAGGAACTTGAGAGGGGTCCTTTTGAGTAGCTGCTTCTGGGGTCTAGAATCTCATTACTATAGAGGCTATTCTATTATCAAGAAAAGATTTTTCTATTCTGACATGCTTGTGGGAATTGACTGGTTTTAAAGAATGGACCTGAATACTGGTAGTGTACTGGATATTGTAGATGCCGTCTAGATTTTTAAGGCATATGTAAATATATTCAATGTTACTGATGGTTTAATTACATTTTAAGAAAAATATTTTAAAATGTTTTTATCCACGCTATATCCAGTTTAATTCACAATGTGTCTTAAGTTAACTCCTGCTTCTGGAAAAAGGTGAGATACAAATAAAGAGAATACTAATAGCAATAGGCTCACTGGGAGTAAGAAAGTTAATTAAAACCTCTCATTTTCCAGTCTGAAAACACAAAGCCCCTGCAAAAATTCACACTATCGTTCCTGATGGTGGTATCTGAAGGCCTTGAAAACTTGCATATATTTTTGTGCTATTTTGCTTGGCCCGATAAAGGTATTACTATAATATGGATTTTTAATTTTGCTTGTTCCCAATATGGCCATTATTGCTTGGATGACTCATGAACACAGCATCACACCAAACCTATTTCACACAAATGTTTGCAGTCCTGCTTCAAACCTTGGTTTCTGATTCTCATGTCTGACTGAAAAACAAGAGTTTGTCAATTTAGACATAACATCCAACTGCAGTGAGAAATTCTTAGTAATGGTCAGGTACAGTATCTGAATTCAGTCTTTTAACTGCAATGACCAGCCTATTTAAGATTTTGGTTATCCACAGAGTAGTTCACTCATTTTCAAGCATCATTTGCAGCTTAACTAGCACAACTGCTGGCTATATTGACATTCAAGAGGAATGAGAACAAGAAAAATAAAAGCCCAAGGACATGGTTAAACAAATCTGTAAAAAGGGGACGTTCAGGTAAAGAAAGTTTTTGGCAGAAAAATGCAATCAAGGTGATTTTCTAGGCAAAGCTGTAAAATATTTGATATCTGCCATTGGAAGATACAAAGGCATGGCTGAGAGAAGTGGAAAATATCTGATACTTTCAACCTGTGAGTGACCACATGAGAAGGGTCAAGTATACTTTTACTTCTGGTAAGAACAAAGACCAACGCTAGCATTTTGATAACATGACCCCATCATCTATCGACAAAAGCCAGCACCTCGTCCATTATAATGAAAATATTAACCAGAGTTCAAAGACATGTAAGCTGTATGTATCTGGAATATAGTTTGTAGTGGCTTGAGAAGAGTGCACTTTATGATTAAAAAGGTCTTCAGAAAATAATGAATATACCAACTCAGCACTTTTCAATTTTATTTCTATGCATATGAAAAGAACAGAAGGAGCAAAAAACAATACATATGTATTTCTCAACAGTAAAACATTTCAAGGTGTGTAGGAACAGTGAATGAACATACTTTTGAATCAATGCTGTAGCCACTATCTGGAGTAGACGCCAGCGTCTCAGGAGGGGAACATCTGACAGAACCTGCAGATGCAGAAGAGGATGCAGAAGTTGCTGCACTGCAACAAAGAATCAAGTAGTTTCTCCAGAGCCCAATATAAGAGTCGCTGCTTATAGCAGTATTTACTTTCTTGGCATTGATAGGGCTGCTGTTGAAAGAAGACAAAGGATTTTTTTTTTTTCAAAACAGTATTTCATGAAGTAATGAATGCCTCTGGTTAATATAGCCTCATGAATGAGGACAGTATGGCTAATCCAAAGCAGTGCAAAATCTGCACATGTAGACAGTAAAAATACTGGCATATGATTTGCCTTTCAAGAAAATCTTCAAATACTTAAATAGTCTTTCTAGTCTTCAGGGTTGGATAAGGAAAACAGGAGCAACAATAATCTCTACCATCACTGTTTCCTTAAATTCTATGAAAATTCTAAATAACGCATTTACTTACACTTTTTTAGTAGTTTATGCTCAGCCACGTGTATAAAAGAATACTGAAAATATGAATTAGTGATGCTAAGTAAATGTTGCGCCATCATTCTATTTACTTTCAATAATTCATCCTGTCTTTGTTCTGTTTCATAACCAAGTCAAATTATAGCATCAACATCATACTGAACATACTGAATTCATTAGTTTCCACATGCATTAATGAAAATGGTTGATTTTAAGCAGTTGTTTTAAGAAAGGCACTTACTTTATGTCAACCTGTGGAGACAACAGCTGGAGTCTGGTATAAGCAAACATCCAGGCATAGCTCACAGCTGTAGGGCAATGTTTTGGAAGATATTCCTGTTTCATAAAACTGGAAAGGCTAATAATCCAAGGGTCTTGGCCCTGAGTTACATGTGCAAATATCCATATATGTGATGGGCTGATGACATCAAACTGGTGGCTAATAGGGGATGAGCTCCAATCCGCTAATGTTTGCAAATCTATTGAACTGGGACAGTACAGTAACACGGTCTGCATATAGAAACAAAAAGAAATCAGTTTAGTAAAGCAGAAATCTGTAGGTAGAGCCAGGATGCTCTCAATCTTTTCTTATCAGTTAAGGCTATAAACTACATGTCCCTATTCTCCCTTCTTTTCTCTTCCAAGCTCCTCTAACATGCATTCTCCCACTTCTTCCAGCATTACTAACAGTGTAAACATAGCCTACACCAAAACTATGATCAACACTAATGTAGGGAGAAGGCAGAAGCTGGGAATTTGCACAGGAGAGAGGTAGAGGGCATGCAAACAAACCATCAGCATTTTTCTCTTAATTACGCTTAAAATCCAGCTGTATTACAATTATACAGAGCCTGAGTATCTAAATAAGTCTTTAACTTAAAATAGTAATAATACCTGCACTGAAAAAAAGAATAATTCCATAAGAAAAGTATGAAGCGTGTCAATAAACTTCTGTATTACAAAATATACTGAATTATTAGGTTTTGGTTTATGTTTACCTACACACTATGATATTATTGCATTTATTATTCTTTTACATGAATACCTCTATATATAATGCTCTTGGGTATATTGCCATTTCTAGTGTGCTGATTGGCAGCTTAGGAAACCTACCAACCAGTCAAGGCTCTCTGTTCGGCAGCCAAGCAGGACACTGGGGGTGGAAACATGTAGAAAGCTTCAAGCTTCTAAGCATAGTAATGGCAGAGGGGCTCTTCAGCAAGGTGTGTGTAGCATGGTGTGTGTAGCATGGTGTCTGTATGTATAGCATAGTGTGCGTGTGTGTATGTGCGTAGTGTGTGTGTGTGTAGCATGGGGGTATTGTAGCATGGTGTGTGTGTAGTGTAGGGATGTGTAGTGTGGGTGTGGAGGGTAGCGTGGGGGGTAGCATGGGGTGTGTGAGTTGGCGTGGTGTGTGTGCATACGTGCGATTGCATGGCAGCGGCAGCAGGCCTCTCACATCCTGCCATGTGTCGTGTGTGTGTGTAGAGTGGTGTGTGTATGGGCAGATGCATGGCAGCAGTGAAGGAGCTCTTGTGCTGGCACGCATGGTGTCTGTGTGTATGCATGGTTGCATGGCGGCAGTAAAGGGGCTCTCGCACCTTGCTGCATGTGGTATGTGTGTAGTCTGTGTAGCATGGTGTGTGTGTGTGTGCGTGCATGTGTGATTGTATGGTGGCAGAAGAGGGGCTCTCATGTCTTGGTGTGCATGGTGAGTGTGTGTCTGTACATGCGGTTGCATGGTGGAGGGGCTCTCAGTATGAAACTACTTGTACCCAACATAACATATGCCATTATAGATTATTTAAAAGGTTATGTATTAATGCATCAAATAATCATACTCTTGACATGCTTCCTAAGGGGCCAATCAGCAGAGTGGGAATGGAAACATACCAAACTCTTTTATATGTATAGATAATGGTGTATGTTACACCGGGTATAGCTAGTTAGTTAAAATAGGGTTTGGTGTTTGGAAGTTACAGTTGTCCCTCCACATTCGCGAACTTGACATTCGCGGTTTTGGTTATTCGCGGTTTTAGGAGGGCCCCCCCGGGCCCCCCCAAAACCGCGACACGGGGCCTCCAGAGGCCCCGTGAAAGACCTGGAGGGAGCGGGGAGGCCCGGGGAGGCCTCCATGGGGCCCTCGGAGGCGCTCCGTAGGCCCCATGAAGGCCTGGGGAGGGGTGGGGAGGCCTTCGCGGGACCCCCGGAGGCCCTCCGGAGGCGCCGTGAAGGCTTGGGGAGGGGTGGGGAGGCCTTCGCGGGACCCCCAGAGGCCCCGCGAAGGCCTGGGGAGGGGTGGGGAGGCATTCGCGGGACGCCCGGAGGCCCTCCGGAGGCCCCGCGAAGGCCTGGGGAGGGGTGGGGAGGCCTTCGCGGGATCCCCAGAGGCCCTCCGGGGGCACCGCGAAGGCCTGGGGAGGGGTGGGGAGGCCTTCGCGGGACGCCCGGAGGCCCTCCGGAGGCCCCGCGAAGGCCTGGGGAGGGGTGGGGAGGCCTTCACGGGTCCCCCGGAGGCCCTCTGGAGGCCCCGCGAAGGCTTGGGGAGGGGTGGGGAGGCCTTCGCGGGTCCCCCGGAGGCCCTCCGGAGGCCCCACGAAGGCTTGGGGAGGGGTGGGGAGGCCTTCGCGGGACGCCCGGAGGCCCTCCGGAGGCCCCGCGAAGGCTTGGGGAGGGGTGGGGAGGCCTTCGAGGGACCCCCGGAGGCCCCGCGAAGGCCTGGGGAGGGGTGGGGAGGCCTTCGCGGGTCCCCCGGAGGCCCTCCGGAGGCCCCGCGAAGGCTTGGGGAGGGGTGGGGAGGCCTTCGAGGGACCCCCGGAGGCCCCGCGAAGGCCTGGGGAGGGGTGGGGAGGCCTTCGAGGGACCCCCGGAGGCCCTCCGGAGGCCCCGTGAAGGCCTGGGGAGGGAGGGAGGGAGGGCCGGGGAGACCTCCGCGGGGCCTAGCAAGGCCCCGCGAAGGCCTGGGGAGGGGGGGAGGGAGGGCCGGGGAGACCTCCCCGGGGCCTAGCAAGGCCCCGCGAAGGCCTGGGGAGGGGGGGAGGGAGGGCCGGGGAGACCTCCGCGGGGCCTAGCAAGGCCGCGCGAAGGCCTGGGGAGGGAGGGAGGGAGGGCCGGGGAGACCTCCGCGGGGCCTAGCAAGGCCGCGCGAAGGCCTGGGGAGGGGGGGAGGGAGGGCCGGGGAGACCTCCGCGGGGCCTAGCAAGGCCGCGCGAAGGCCTGGGGAGGGGGGGAGGAAGGGCCGGGGAGACCTCCGCGGGGCCTAGCAAGGCCGCGCAAAGGCCTGGGGAGGGGGGGAGGAAGGGCCGGGGAGACCTCCGCGGGGCCTAGCAAGGCCGCGCGAAGGCCTGGGGAGGGAGGGGGGAGGGGAGTCGTTATTCGCGGATTTTTCACATTCGCGGGGGTCCGCGGAACGGAACCCCCGCGAATGTGAAGGGACGACTGTAGTTTGTTTTTTTGTATCACTATCTCTAACAATGCCTTATGTTTCATATTAAAAATGTCAGCAACAAATGAAGGGACTACAATATTTGAAAAGCTGGTGTACAGAACAATCACAGACAACAGGTGATCAAATGGCAATAGGTGATATGTATGCACTTTTCTTTTATTGCCTTGTGTAGATCCTTTCTTGCCTTGGAGTTGCAAAATATACACAGCTATTTACTAGGTATTTGATGTACCAACAAAAGAAATGGAAGATGGCAGTGTTACTCCTTAAGAGGAGCAGGCCTGGTAGGGATACTTCACTTGCTAGGCAATGGATACAGTACAAGCAGAGAAAACTTAACTCACTCCTTGTGTTAGTGCTTTTGAAGCATACAGATTGCATCTGACTAGCCAACAACTATGGGTTCTCCTGCAGAATATTTTGGATGGTACATACTAGGGGGGCATTCTCTTTAGTACAGGTTCAGGCACAAAGCCATGGGCTAAATGCAGCACCCCAAGACTGTTTTTGCATCTCCCACATGTGTTCCTTGATTCCGGGAGTATCCTTCCAAAAAAACAAAAAAAAACTTTTTGCAAAGGAAAAGTTATTTGCTACTTCTGGAAGCCTTCAGGAGCAGTACCTTTGCACAAAACAACCCCTAAAGCCCACCCCCTCCAAAAAGCTTGAAACTGGAGGTGGACTTCTAGTTTTGCTTTTTTTGATGCCTTTTTTGCACTTTGAAAATTGGCACCTTGGCCCATGAAGCTGTCCACCCCTCCTTTAGATGATGCTTCAATACTGAAGAAAACAGAATGTTTTGAAGGTATTTAGAACTTTTCTGAAACAAAGTGGCTTCAAGTGAAGTGATCTGAGTGAAGTGGCCCCAAGTGAAGTGATCTCAAAGCTCCAAAACTACTTCAAAGTTTCATATAGTACTGGAGTAATGCTATCTCCACTGCCTTGTATAGGAGAAAAAGAAAAGCAATTTCCAAGAAAACTGCTAGGGAAAGGAAAGATGAAGAATCCTTGAATCAACAAAGTTCCTGCTAATGGGTGAGCTTATCTTAATTTGGGGTGGGTGGGGCGGCAGCCCTTATTTTGCTTCCTACCCTAACACAAATATTCAGAGCCATTCCTACTTATGCTGACAGTAGCAGCTGTCCCAGAATACTTCACCAGGGAAACATATCAAATTTGGAAAGCTGAAGCAATTATTTTTTTCAGGCTCAAGACAAACCAGGTGTTGCCCAAATCAGATTGAAGTGAAGCAATGCCTAACTGAAGCATTCCCCCCCCCCCGCTATAAACGCTCCTTGTAAAATCTGAGATTCAGAAAGTATTGCACACCATTCAGGTCAATATAATTCCATGTGCAAAACACATTATACAAGTCACCCCCGTATCTGTGGAACCAATATCTGTGGTTTCAGTTATCCATGGCTGAAAAAAGAGGGCCACACACCAGAGGTGTGCAGGAAAATGCTTAGAGAGGCATCCATTCTAGGGATTGCTAGGTTTTCCAACACTATGGTATAGTTGTACCTGTAGCTTCTAAATAAGAAAAGCCATTTTGGTTACTTACTGTAAAGGTGCATTCTGGGGACTGAAGAGAGGAGGAATACAATTACCAATGGGATATCCTATCACCGCCCAGAGAGAAGCAAGAAGGTACATCATGATCTCATATAAATTTGAACTTTCTTTGTTTTCTCCTCCTTTGGACATCCACGAGGTCAGTTTCCTGACTAGCAAAGCTCCATAAGAGAAAAAGATATAGGGAAAAACAGGAAAACACAACACATATATACAAGCAGGTAGAGAAATTAGCTTGACTTATTGCAGTCACTGGGAAGGGGTGGAGTCCTCCTCTCTCTAACCCCCAGAATGCACCTTCCTGGTAAGTATCCTATGTGGCATTCTCTGGGGTTGCTGAGAGGAAGAACTCAATTACCAATGGGACGTGCCCAAGCCATAAGACACCCTTGAAGGGCAGGTGTGACTGTGAGATAGAAGTCTAATCTCTTATTACTTCCTGGAGAACCCTCCTCCCAAAGGTGGCTTCCGCTGATTTGAATCTGTCCACCTTATAGTGTCGGATGAATGAGGAGAGAGTGCTCCAGGTCGCTGCCCTGCAGACCTCTGATACGGGGGCATTGGCTGAGAAGACCGCTGAGGTGGCAGCCAACCTTGTTGAGTGTGCCATCACACCTGATAGTCTTGTCATTCTTGATACATCATATGCCATTAATATGCCAGTTTTGAACCATGTGGCTATGGTTTGCCTTGATGCTTTAGATCCCCTGGACACTGGGTTGAACGACATGGAGAGTCGCAATGTTTGAAAGAGTTTGTGTACTTGGCGTATATCCTGAGTGCTCTCCTAACGTCTAGCTTGTGCCACAACTGTTCCCTCGGATGCAATGCATCTGGGCAAAATGAAGGCAAAATCAACTCCTGTGATACATGAAAATCTGATAGGATCTTTGGTCTGAAGGAGGAGTCAGGATGTAGGATCACGAAGTCATCACTGAAGGTGCAGAGATGTTCCCTGACTGAAAGGGCCACCAGTTTGGATACCCTTCGAGCAGAGCTTATGGCCACCAGGAATGCCACCTTCAGGGTAAGTATCCTCAATGGCACCTTTCTCAACAGTTCAAAAGGTGTTCGCATTAATTGTCTTAGGACAAGTGGGAGATGCCAGGACGGGGATATGTGTCAAACTGGAGGGAAGATTAGCACCGATCCCCCCAAGAATCTTCTTACGTGTGGGTGTGCAAGAGAGAAGTCCGCCCTGTGGCAGAAGGAGAACGGAAGCTAGTGTGGCCGTCTGTCTCTTTAGCATGTTGGGCCGAAGTCCGAGATTTAGGCCTTTCTGTAGGAACGCCAGGACGTGCTTCACCACTGCTTCATCGTGGGGAACGGAGTTGGAGGTGCATCAGCGTCTGAAGGCCTGCCACATCGCTTCGTATATTCTCGCAATGGATTGTCTGCAGGACGACAAGAGCGCCCTTAAGGCTGCCTCTTCATAGCTGCAGTCCCTCAGGGCTCTCCGCTCAATCTCCATGCAGCTAGTTGGAGCCAATCTGCCTTGGGTTGGCTGGTGGGACCCTGCTGCAGGAAGTCTTCCCTCTGCAGCAGTCGCCATAGTTTCTCCATGGATAGATCCATGAGATCCAAGAAGCAGGGTCTCCGTGGCCAGTGCAGGGCTATGAGCACTGCTTGAGCTTGTTCCTCCCTGAGTTTCCTGCAGGTTTTTCTGACAACAGGCAGTGGAGGAAACAGAATAGGCCCTTCAGCCAGGTGCTCCTTAACATGTCCATGCCTTCTGCTCCCAGGGTTGGAAAACTCGTGAAGAAACGGTCTGGCTTGGTGTTGTCCTGTGACGTGAAAATGTCTGCCTCCATGATTCTGAATCACATTTGAATCTACTAGAAAACCTCCTGGTTCAGCTCCCACTCTCCTGGGAGAACCGAGTGTCTGCTTAAGTACTCTGCTTGGCACTTGTCAGACCCCTACAAATATTGGGCTGTTATGGATCTTACGTTGTCTTCTGTCCACTGAAAGAAGAGGCCCACTTCCCTCTTGTTTTGTGATGTAGGATCAGGATATGGTGTTGTCTGTTAGGACTAGCATGTGGTGACCCTTCAGAAGCGTTGTGAAGTGTTGCAGTGCCAGTTGTGCTGCTCGGAGTTCCAGGCAGTTGATGCTGTGACTCGTTTCTTGGTGGTTCCAGAATCCTTGAACCACCTTCCCCTGGGCAGTGGGCTCCCAAACCCCTCAGGCTTGCACCTGAAGTTACTGTGATCTGATGAAATTGTGTGAAAGGGGAGCCCTTGCCTATGTTCTCCTTCCAGGTCCATCAGACCAGGGAGTTTTTGACCATCGGGTGTAATTGAAGCAGGATGCACTTTTGCAAGGCTATCTGTTGTTGGAAATTCAGCAGGAAATTCAGCAGGAAACTTGAGTGAAACCTGGCCCAAGGGACTACCTGGATTGCTGAATTCATAAGACCCAGTAGCCTTGCCAGGGCTTTCAGGGGAGCGAGCGATAGAGTTCTCATCGCCTGTGCCTCCTTCCTGATCACTTGTTGTCTCTTCTGGGACAGGAAGATCTTGCCGGGGAAGATGGCGGGGGAGTGGGAGGGTGGCTGCCCGGCCTCTCCCTGGCCTTACCAAGGTGACTCCGAGGCTTTGAACCCTCGGAAAGGCCGGGTAAGATGGAGGGCGAGCGGGAGGGTGGCCGCCAAGCCTCTCCTCAGTCTTACCAAGGGGGCTCCTAAGCCTTGGAGCCACCTCAGAAAGGCCGGGAAAGATGGCTGGTGAGCAGGAGGGTGGCTGCCCGGCCTCTCCGCTGCCTTCCCGGGGGGGCTCTGAGGCTTTGAAGCCTTGGAGCTGCCTCAGAAAGGCCGGGGAAGATGGCAGGCGTGCGGGAGGGTGGCCGGCTGGCCTTCCCGAGGGGACTCTGTGGCTATGAAGCTGTGGAGCCACCTCGGGAAGGCTGGGGAAGATGGCGGGCGAGCGGAAGAATGGCCGTCTGACCCCTCCCCGGCCTTCCCAAGGGGGCTCCTAAGCCTCTGAGCCGCCTCAGAAAGGCCGGGGAAGATGGCGGGCAAGCGGAAGGGTGGCCACCCGGCCCCTCCCCCATCTTCCAGAGGTGGCTTTGAAGTCACAGAGCTGCCTCAGAAAGGCCGGGGAAGATGGCGGCTGAGCAGGAGGGTGACCACCCGGCCTTACAGAGAGGGCTCCGTGGCTTTGAAACTGGGGAGCTGCCTCAGGAAGGCCGGGGAATATGGCAGGCGAACAGTAGGGTGGCTGCCTGGCCTCTCCCCGGCCTTCCCGAAGGGGCTCTGTGGCTTTGAAGCTATGGAGCCGCCTCAGAATGGCCGGGGAAGATGGCGGGCGATCGGGAGGGTGGCCGCCTGGCCTTCCAGAGGGAGCTGCCTCGGGGAGGCCGGAGAAGATAATGGGCTGTGAAGGGAAGAAGCCGAGGGTCTGGGAGCCGAGGAGCTGCCCGCGTAATCGCTCCTAGACTATCCGGCAACACATGCTCTGCTCCATGGCTAACTCAGGCTGCCTCATCTCCAACTTCACCTTGCTCCCACACTCACTACTGTGCCCCTCAGCCTTGCTCTACCTCCAGCAGGTAAGTCTACCTCTTTTATATCATTCCCTGCTTCATTCGTGGGTGAGGCATCCCCCCGAAATAAACCCACGGGTCAGAGGGAGGCCGGGAGAGGTGGGGGGAAAGTAGTGATGGGGCCTCCGGAGGCCCCGTCGCCACTTTCGATAGGCCAGCAAGGTGGGGTGGGGGAAAGTGGCAACGGGACTCCGGAGGCCCCATTGCCACTTTTGGGAGGCTGGGGAAGGTGGGGGGGAAGTAGCGACGGGGTATCCGAAGGCCCCGTCACCAGTTTCGGGAGGCCGGGGAAGACTTATTATTTGCAGATTTTTCAAATTCGCAGGGGTCTTCGGAACCTAACCCCTACGAATGTGAAGAGACGACTGTACATTTTGATTACTCAGTTGTCCCATGAATTGTGACAACTCATTTATTATTAATAAACAATTAATAATATTGTTGCTTCAACAATAAATATCACGAAATAATGTTTTTTCCTCAAAGTGACACACCACCCAAGTTATGCTCAGTTTTTTGGCGATGTTTGACACACCAAGCTCAAAAGGTTGCACATCACTGGTCTATGCAGTAGCCCTACAATATCATTGCGAGGACCTATCTGTCCAATGTAGAGTTTGACCATGTGTTCGGGAACAGGGCGAGCCTGCCGCCTACTGGTGCCGTTTTGGAGTTGGAACTGTTGCTTGAAGCCACCTTTTTGGGGTTGGTGGCCTCCTCTGCAGCTAGTTGCACTCTGTGTGCTTGGGGCCTGTCGAATGGCATAGTTGGTTCTGGCCCAGGCTGGTAGTCTCTGTCTATTGTAGCCTCTGGAGTGACGAAAGGGCTGGGAGGATGGAAAAGTGTTTGTTCCCTCTTGTCTCCTTGTCAAAGTATTGTGGGCATGCCTTGTTTTTTATCCTTAGTCTCCACCAAGATATCTTTCAGTGTCTCCTCTCCAAAAAATTTGGCTCCTTTGAACGGCGTGGTAGCTAAGTTGTTTCTGGAGTGTATGTCCACCTCCCAGTGCTTTAGCCAAATGGATTGCCTTGCTACTGCTGCTGCTCCTATGGACCTGGCTGCAAAGGACATGGAAAGCTGTGAGGCATCTCCGAAGAACTGAAATATTTGCCAGTGTGTCCTATGTAGGATCTTGGTATCCAGCTATTGCTCGTTCAGGAGATCCTCCATCCATAGGATGGCCGCTCTCGTGAATAGTAAAGTTACCGCTGAAGCTCAGACTCCTAAGGCTGATGCCTCCTAAAGTTTTCTCAAGGTCCCGTCTGCTCTTTTCTCATCTGGGTCCTTAAGAAGTCCCTCTCCTTCCTTGGGAGCTAGAAGGTTAGAGACCAGGGAGGCGGCTGGCTTGTCAACCACAGGGACTTTCAGGCTGTCCAGAACCTGCTTGTTAGGGGTGTAGAACTTCTTAGCTATCATAGTGCCTCTCTTCCCTTGCGTCGGTTTCTCCCACTCCTCTGAGATCAGGTTGGTGAAAATCTCAGGAAAAGGCAATTCCTTTTTTTTTATACCTTTGGGGGGTGCCGTACCGAGGCCACTCTCTCATTCTGGGGGTGAGATGTGTCCCCCATTGTCTGTTGCTGTACAACTGCTGACGACAGGCCCAATGTCGCCATCACCTTTGCTAGGAGAGGTGCATAGTCGTCACAGAAGAATAGCCTCTCTGACAATTCTGGCTTTGCTGGCTCAGAGTCTGACCACTCTCTTTCCTCTTGACGATTGGTTCCTTCCTCGTCAAAGACTTGCGCTTCTCTAATGACGTCTGCCAGGTGGGTCTTGTCACCTGAATCATCACCCAACCCCTCCAAAGAGTGTGGGGAGGGGGGGTTCCTTTATCTTGATTGGTCCCCGTGGGACATAAGAGGACCCCTCAGGCTTGGCTGGGTGGGTGCCCCCAGGTTCCCCGAAGTTCCCTGGTCAGCTAGGGAGTTCGGGAGAAAGGGGTTGCCTTGGTGATCTGGATCCATACCTTCCCCCCTCATGTGTTTTGCTTGGAAGACGTAGTACTGCTTGGCTACCTCCTGAAATGATAGGGATGGGCCAGAAATGCTATCTGCTGCTATCGCTGAAGAATTTGCAGTTCTACTCGGGCGAGGTCTCGGGGGCGGAGACTCAGATCCTGTTCCCTCTCTGTTAGGTAGGAGGGCGTTTGAAAGCAGCTGTAGTGTTGCCCTAATAGCCTGATCCCTCCGCAGCTGTTGATATTGACCCACCATGACGGTGCCCATAGCGGTCGAGCCCATGGTTGCTGCCTCCTCCCCATCTGCCCCCGCTGATGATCACCTCTGGGGAAGGGGGGGTAACATGCCTAGCGGCAGGGAAAAATCCTCTCTTGCCGCTCCAACTAGGGGAGGGGGCAGTAGGGGCCCTGGTCATAAGAGAGGGATGGCCTTGGTTCTGGGCTCCCCCTCTCCCTGCTGTGTCCCACTACCTCTGCTGACATGCTTTCTTCCTCAGCTTGCTGTGCGCTTGCCGAGGTGAGATCAGTAGAGGGGGAAACATTCCGGCTGCAGCTGCCCCGACTTGGGGCTCCTGCATTATTTTGGCGTGCTTGTGTGGTGCAACCTCCTCCGGGCTCCTGGACTGCTCTCCTGCCACCACTGATTTGGGTGCCCCTGGCACGCTCCCGGAGCGGCTCTGGGTGACTGGTGCTGAGGCTTTTTTTCCCGCTGCCCATGGCGCGCTTCTGGAGCAGCTCTGGGAGCTTGATGTTCCTGCAGCCTGCTCGGATGCCCTTGTCTGGCTCCGAGAGCAGCCATAGGCATTCCAGGTTTTATCCATCTGGTAAGAGGCTTTGGAGGTGTCCTTTCTTTGTTTCCCTCTGTTCCTATCTCCCTGTGCCATAACTCCATAGAATACTGAAGGGGGATGAAAGGTGAGGTGGGAACGAAAGTATTACAGTTGCCCCGCGACATTCGTGGCTTTAAGATTCGCGGTTTTGACTATTTGAGATTTTGGGAGCTCTCCCCGCCATCCAAAAAACTGCAACGGGGTCGCTGTTCCGGGGGGGGGGAGAGGGTGGAAGGAAGCAGTGTGGGCTTCGCAAGCCCCGTCGCTGCTCCTGGGGGAGGAAGCAGCGACGAGGCTTCGCAAGCCCCGTTGCTGCTCCTGGGGGAGGGGGGGAGGAAGCAGTGACGAGGCTTGGCAAGCCCCGTCACTGCTCCTAAAGGGGGTGGGAGAGGGTGGAAAGGAAGCAGCGATGAGGCTTGGGTAGCCCCGTCGCTGCTCCTGGGGGGGGGTGGGAGTGGGTGGGAGTAAGCAGCAATGAGGCTTGGGTAGCCCCGTCGCTGCTCCTGGGGGGGTGTGGGAGTGGGTGGGAGGAAGCAGCAACGAGGCTTGGGTAGCCCGGTCGCTGCTCCTGGGGGGTGGGAGGAAGCAGCGACGAGGCTTGGGTAGCCCCGTCGCTGCTCCAGGGGTCGGGAATGGGTGGGACGAAGCAGCGACGAGGCTTGGGTAGCCCCGTTGCTGCTCCTGGGGGGGCAGGAGTGGGTGGAAGCAGCGACGAGGCTTGGGTAGCCCCGTCGCTGCTCTGAGGGGGGCAGGAGGAAGCAGCGACGAGGCTTGGGTAGCCCCATCGCTACTCTTGGGGGGTAGGAGGGGGTGGGAGGAAGCAGCGACGAGGCTTGGGTAGCCCCGTCGCTGCTCTGAGGGGGGCAGGAGGAAGCAGTGATGAGGCTTGGGTAGCCCCATCGCTACTCTTGGGGGGATAGGAGGGGGTGGGAGGAAGCAGTGACGAGGCTTGGGTAGCCACGCCGCTGTTCCTGAGGGGGGCGGGAGGGGGTGGGAGGAAGCAGCGACGAGGCTTGGGTAGCCACGTCGCTGTTCCTGAGGGGGGCGGGAGGAAGCAGCGACGAGGCTTGGGTAGCCCCGTCACTGACCCTGGGAGGGGAAGAAGCAGCGTGGGTTGCGGGAGGGCGGTGGCATGACCTAGTTTTTATTTGCAGTTTTTTCACATTCGCGGGGATCTCACGCCCCTAAGCGCCACGAATGTGGAGGGACAACTGTACAGAGACACATGGTTGGAGAGACTCAAACAAAAGGTAGAAAGACTCAAAGAAAGGGGCAAGGATTTTTTTTTTAAATAAAGGAGAGGTCTGGGAACAAAGTACAAAGGAAGATGAGAAAGGCAAAACTCACAAAGAGAAAGGATCAGATGGGAGGAAATAATCCTAGCTCTACTCTGGGCAAAGCAGGAAGCTGAAACTGACCTCATGGAGATCCGAAGGAGAAAACAAAGAAAGTTCAAATCTACGAGATCATAATGCAGCTTCCTGCTTCTCTCTGGGTGGTGACAGGATATCCCATTGGTAACTGGATTCCTCCTCTCACCAGCCCCAGAGAATCAGCTATTTCAACATCTATTATGGTTTAGAAACCTTCAAATATGGACAGAAAAGATTTCTTAAAAATCTTACCTGATCGGCACCAGTGAGATGTATGAAACTTTCAAGAATTGATGAACTCAATCTGTCCATTACATCTATGGCCAACTCATCATCACCCTAAAATAAGAAATATCTGATGCATTACAAAGTCAAGGAACACTAAAACAAGACAATTAATTACATGCAGTAATTAGCTTACCTTAGAAATGTCTAGGGCTGTGAACAAGGCCCTTATTTCTTTAAGACAACTGACAGCTAGTCTTCTAGTTGCAGGTCTTGTGCTACAAAGAATGGCCAGTGCAAAGCCTTCTACCACATGGAATACACTTGAATAAGGGTTTTTTTCCAGGGGAAGGGTAGGAGCAGTACCATTGC
Organism: Gambelia wislizenii; assembly: GCA_030847615.1. NCBI lineage: Eukaryota > Metazoa > Chordata > Lepidosauria > Squamata > Crotaphytidae > Gambelia > Gambelia wislizenii. Next base: position 99,200,867 of record JAUMIR010000005.1, on the reverse strand, counting down.
CTACACCACGCTAAAAAGTGGAGGGGAGAGAAACAGGAGTAAATAAATTAAGATCTACTATTTGTAGTACTTTATTAGCTGTTAGGAATGGGACCAATAGCATATGTGTTCAGTCATCCCTAACAACAGTAAATACTGAATAGAAGGAATGACAATGCCAAAGTGGCAATAACACAGAAATTTCACTATTTAACTAGTGCCGGGAATTGTGCAGCCCATGAGTTTCATGCATAAATCTGATTTTATGACACTGTGGTAGGGTGATGAACAGTAAAACCTATGCCATTGGTCACTTACAAATAAGAGGCATTCACTGCCGTATGACAGCACAATATTTAGCAACAATTTGTGCAGCACAATTATACCTGAGCTTCTTGGTTCTTATTTTGCATTTGGACTGCTTGTTTCCATTGATTAATTAACTGCACTAGCATCTTTACTGCATTGTCAAGGAGCGTTGGGTGAACATCAGTGACTTCACGGACAATAAAATAAACAAATCCTGACAGAACATCTTCCCGCCAATCTGGAAAATCCAGCATTAATGCTTGCAAAGTATTGAACGCCAGTGCACGCAATTCTTCATCCATATGAACTGTTAGCCTGTTGGAAACATAGATTGCGTTTATAATTCAAATAAAGTGTTTGCACTTTTATGTGAAAACCTGCTTCCATCTGAAGATGGAAAACAAATATAAACAACAATCTGGCACACCCCTGAATTTTTTTAATAGCTACACCTCAAGTACTGGGAATTGGTGCCAAAAATGCTATTACGTCATGGTTGAGAGATCAGAAATGGACTGTGGGATCACATTTTTTTCCAGTTCCTCCACTCCCTGGAGTAAATTCCCACCTGGAATCACCAAATTAGAAGGGGCGACAAGAGCACCTACTCCAGCTTCCTGTTATGCAGAAATACACAACTAACCCACTCCTGAGAAACCACCCCCGACCTCTGTGTAAAGATCTGCAAGGAAGAAGAGTACACTACCTCACATGGCAATCCATTCTACTGCAGAACACCTCTCAGAATGTTCTTCCTAATGTTCACATTTTCTTGCCTTTTGGATCCATTAGCTCATATCCTAGTCTCTAGAGCAGCAGAAAACAAGCTTGCTCCACCTTCCCCATGACATCATTTCAGATATTTAAAGATGGCTATTATGCCATCTTTTCATCGTCTTCTCTTCAAGATAATCCTACCCAGCTCCCTAAACCATTCCTAACTGGACTTGGTTTCCAAAGCTTTTACCATATTCATAGTCCTCCTCTGGACATGTTCCAGCTCATCAATATCCTTCTTGAACTGTGGTGTTCAGAACTGGACACAGACTAGCATCATTAAACAGCCTTGCCAATGTTGGAATTTAGCACAGGAAAGTGGACAGCACATAAAAATCACATAGAAAACCCAGGATCCAGAAACTACACACTTCACCCCATTGTTTCAACTGTGACAGTCACCTGTCCTGTGTAGGGATTACACTGCTCAACTGCACATCTAAGAATGACTATTTACAGGGAGTACTAACACCTCATTCTATGGATGATGAAAAGAAGCAATCCACAGTCACAAGGGGCATATTCAACTCTATGTCCTTGGGTGGATGTGGCTGCCTTCTGTTACAATACAGCCTGTAGAACTCTGCAACCAAAACCCACTCCCACAGATAAGTACAGTATATTCCGGCGTATAAGACACCGTATATTCTGGCGTACAAGACGACCGGGCATATAAGACGACAACCCCCCAATTTTCAAGTAAAAAATCTAGAGTTTGGCATATATTCGCCGTTCAAGACTACCCCCCAATTTGGCTGGCTGGGGGAGCCTTGCCAGCTGATCCTCTTTCCCAACTCACAAGGATCTCCTCGTGAGTTGGGAAAGCGAACAGGATCAGCTGGCAGGGCTCTCCCAGCCAGCCAGCCGCTACATTCGCCCCTCTCTTCCACCTTCCAGTCAAACTTGACTCAAAGGTGGACGAAAGCGGCGAAAACACCCAGTTTGCCTCGTCCACCCCCCACTCCGTTTTCATTCTCTTTGGAAGGGAATGAAGAATGGGGGAAGTGGGGGTGGCTGGTGCAAACCGCAAGATTCGCCCCTTTCTTCCACCTTCCAGGAAGGTGGAAGAAAGGGGCGAACATATCCAGTTGCCTCAGCTGCTGTAAGGGTGGCTCGAGGGGGGGGGGCTTTCCAGCCACCCACCCCATCCCCAAGGCCACAACCGGGAGCCCAATCCCGGCTTCGGGGAGGGTGGAAGGGTGGCTCGAGGGGGGGGGGCTTTCCACCCACACACACCCCTCCCCGAGGCCGCGATGGGGAGCCCGATCGCAGCTAAGGGGGATGGAAGGGTGGCTGGGGGGGCTTTCTACCCACCCACCCCCTCCCCGAGGCCGCGAGCCCAATCGTGGCTTCAGGGAGGGTGGAAGAATGGCTAGGGGGGGATTTCCAGCCACCCCCACCCTCCCCGAGGCCGCGATGGAGAGACCAATCCCAGCTTCGGGGAGGGTGGAAGGGTAGCTAGAGGGGGGGGGGCTTTCCAGCCACCCACCCCCTTCCTGAGGCCGCAATGGGGAGCCTGATCGTGGCTTTGGGGTGGGGGTCGAAGGATGGCTAGAGGGGGGGCTTTCCAGCCAGCCACCCACTCCCCGAGGCCGCGATGGGGAGACCGATCCTGGCTTCGGGGAAGGTGGAAGGGTGGCTAGAGGGGGGGGCTTTCCAGGCCAACAACTATCATGTCAGAATGCACAGAGAAGCTATTGAAATCCACAAACACCTGGACAACTTCAACAGGAAAGAAGAAACCTTAAAAGTAAACAAAATCTGGCTCCCAGTTTTGAAATACAATAGAATCAAAACTCAACAATTACAAAAGAATTCCACCCAGGGACAGGGGGATTCCCATCAGATAATGGCCCATCAACCAACCATTAGCCAAACAGACACTAATCCTCCTTGCATTTCTATACCCAGAAACTAACCATTCAATTGCACAAATTTACATGTACTCCCCAACAGGGGTTCACAGCATATAACTCCACACACACTACCTAACTAATCATTCTCTGAAGATGCCAGCCAAAGATGCAGGCGAAACATCAGAAAGAAACTCTTCCAGAACACGGCCTCACAGCCCAGAAAAAACCCAAGGAAAATCTATGGATGCCGGCCATGAAAGCCTTCTACTTCACATCTTCTGGGCTGCTGAGAATTTTGTTGTTGGAACTAGAATTCTGTTCTAGTCCATTGTGGACAGAAATTTTGGAAATCACTTTGTTTCCTAAATCCTCTACACCTCAAAAGGAAAGAAAGAAGCTCTAAAGGCTTTCCTGTCAAATTTCTGTTCAGTAATAGCTTTAAAATAGATTTGACAATCTTTTGGTATTCCTATGAAGTTCCAAGACCATGTGTGACAGATTTCCAGGCTGGTCCCACAGTTCCAACACATGGAATCCTGTCATTCACCTTGCCCTTGTTCCCCACTTAATCCCTTTGTGGATTGGGTAACTGGGCCTCACAACCCTTATACGTAGGCCTGTGGCTGTTGTGGTGGGTTCACTGGTTAGCATGACCAGACCTCCACCAAACTTAATACGAACAGACAGAGACAGTGGTAAAAACAAAGGAACAAGTGCAAGTTTATCAAGACACATGTAATTAATATATTAACCCTTGAACTCTCAATCAATTACAGCTCCTTAAATCCCACAGTCAGTTTTCCTATCTGACTGACCTGTCTCTATACCATCTGCTGCTTATCTCTCTCAAATCCAAACCCTATCTGGACTCTGACATGAACAAGCCTCTGTTTTGGCAAAACTTCTTCTCCCCTACAGGCCTCCCTTTACAACATTCCCTGAGCTGTGACTGGCTGCCTTCAGCCAAGCTTGCCCAGCTCCTCCTTCACACCAAGGTAATCAAATCCTTTGAAACCTTGGGCAGTGAAATCTCCATGTTCCTGACCTCCTTCAAACTGAAGCTGCCCTTCAAGAATCTTATCTGACTACTTCTTGTCATTCTGTGCTACTTGTGGTCATATTCTAAACACAATGCTTCCATCACTTAATGAAATATACGTTTTAAATCCTTTACACTAAAAAGCCTATCAGAGGCCACAACTTCTTCCTCCAGTTCTGTTGATCAGCCAGTGTCCTCATTAGGCCTCTTCATCTGAGCTTCCTGCTGGGGTGGTTCATCACTGGAACTCTGAATTATTTAAACTGAGTACCATGGATCTTTATTAGACTTTACTTCCAGTTCTGATACCTTTTCTTTTCCAAATGTTCAGCTGCCTCCAATGCCACTCCCACCATTAGCAGTCAAACAGAAATAAAGAAAAGAATAGGAAGGGTTCTTGTGTTTTCATAAGAGGAAAAATCGGTGTGATGAAGAGTTGATAGAAGAAGAGAAAGAGAAGAGAAGCCAAAGGAATTTAGACTAGAAAGATTAATTAGAGAATAGAAATGAGAGACTTTAAAAGGTCTGCTAACTGGCAAGGGAGGATTAAGAAAACTGAAGAGAGGAGAGAGCAGTCAACAGTCAAAAATGACACAAGGTCATGTGACTCCTGCTCTGAACTGAGGCAAGAGCATACAACCCATATAGTTGTAGATTACTTTTCTCTTCACCATCCAGAGAATGTAATCAGCCTTTCAGCTCTTGAATGGACAAATGGAATACAAAAATGTTAATCAACCCATTCTGCCTTACTGCAACAGTATCACTACCTCAGATAATACGTTGAAACTGTAAAATTCAAAATTATAAATGGGTCTCCCACACACACCAGGTGTTTTTTTTTAAATAGAGGTTTCTTTTTTTTCTTTTTTCTTTTTTTTACCTTGCAAGAAGTTCTATAAGGTCAGTTCTGCTCATGCCATCTGGAATTAATCTTGGGATAGCAGCAACACAAGTTCTAAATAAATCGATTTTTGGTTTTCTTTCCCCCCTATAAAAATAAACAATATTTAAAATAATCAAAGTACAGCTTATATCACAACTATTAGCATGATGTATATGCATCATGGATTCAATTATGGACTTCTTTTTCCTGTGATGGTTACATTAATGCATTTTAATGCAACTTTATGGTTAAAATGAAAAGAACTATGCATTTCACTATGCTCAACAGTTTAATGAGAGGGAGAATTATGCCCCAATTTCCTTGTGGTACAGGCAGTATGACAATTTATTTTATTGAATCAGACATAAGTATGATTAATCAGTTACATACGTGATCATGTCTTCAGGTTCCTTATTAGACATCTGTATACTAGTCATGCACATTGGTCTTCCAACTTCCTTGTCTAGGTGCCTTAGGATGCTGTCTAATGCTTTTCTTACTTGAGGGTAGTATATAGACATTCCTGAAGAGGCAAAGTCAACAGTATTTGATAGTCAAACCTGTACTACACTGTCTTGATGCCAGACTAAGCCAGCTACATATAGTTTACTTTAGTTTTTGTTTTTTGCATTTTTCATGCAACACACTGGCTATAATCACATAGCATAAGGAAGGATTTCTGCTCATTAGTTATCCTGACACTCCTTGGATGTGGCAGGACATGGACAGGTTGCTTACCTGTAACCATAGATCTTCGAGTGGTCTTCTGTGAATATACACAGTTGGGTTACTCCTGCGCCTGCGCAGAGCTTCGGAAACTTCTAGAATTGCTAGGCAGAATGTGCTTTGATACATTTTTGGCAGTAACTCCGCCCATCCTAACGGTCCCTTATAAGGGCTTCCCGCCTAAAATCCCCTCAGTTCCTTGAATGACGCCGCAATATGCAGCATCAGGAACATTAAGCATATTTATATGATGTAGTAGGACATAGAGGGGAGGATGGGAGGGTCTGTGAATTCACAAAAGACCACTCGAAGATCTATGGGTACAGGTAAGCAACCTGTCCATCTTCTTCGTGGTCTCTGTGAATCACACAGTTGGGTGTAGACTGGCAAGCTTCCATTCAGGAGGTGGGTATGTCCTACACCTATGTACTATACTCATCAACCATTTGAGATTAAAGCACTAAAGGCACATCAAGAAGTAACTGATCAAAACATATAATAGCAATGACTTGGCAACATAAACAGACACTCATTGTAGAGAAGATAGAAACACAGCCTTCCCAAAGGCCGCCTCGTTCCTAGAACGAGAATCAAGTCTATAATGAGATATAAAAGTCAAAGGTGACAACCAGGTCGCAGCTCTGCAAATGTCCTCTAGAGGCACCCCAGAGAGAAAAGCTGTCGAGGTGGAGACAGCTCTCGTAGAGTGTCCTCGAATCCGAGACGGCAGAGGTTTCTTGGCCAGTTCGTAACAAAGAGCGATCGTCAAGGTCACCCACTTCGACAGTCTCTGCGAAGAAATGGGCTCTCCCAGTTTTGATTCAGCATAAGACACAAACAGTTTGGGTGACTTGCTGTGGGATGCAGTCCGTTGAATGTAGAAAGCCAGAGCCCTTCTGACATCCATCAGATGAAGGGTGCATTCAAAGTCGTCTTTCGGATCCTGCATCAAAGCGGGGAGAGTGATGGTTTGATTGAGGTGAAAACTGGAGACCACCTTTGGTAAGAAGGAGATGTCAGGACGGAGGACCACTTTGTGCTTGTGGAAAGCCGTGTAGGGAGGATCCGATCTTAAGGCACAGAGCTCACTAGCCCTACGCGCCGAAGTGATGGCCACAAGGAACGCAGTTTTCCAGGAAAGCAGTCGGAGGTTGGTGGAAGACATTGGTTCAAATGGTCGGCGGACCAGCTGTGAAAGGACCAGTTCGAGGCTCCAAGACGGCGTCGGTTCAGTCACCGGAGGATGGAGGTTCGCAAAGCCCTTCAAGAACTTTTTCACCGTGCCATCTACGAAGGGGGAAGGGAGACCCCTCGTCTGGAACTCAGTGGAGATGGCCGCCAAGTAGCACCGGATTGAAGACAGTGACAAACCAGCGGAGGACAGGTGGAGAAGAAATTCCAGTACTGTCGGGATGGAGAATTGGTCAAGGGTTGGATCCCGGGAAGCCAGGAAGTTTTTAAAATATTTTAAATAAATATTTAAATAAATATTTAAATAAATATTTAAATAAAATATAAAATAATATTTTAAAAATATTATTATTATTATTATTAATACTTCTTCCACTTATACTGGTAGGATCTCCTGGTGGAAGGCCTCCTTGCCGCATCAATGATGGCTTGAAATCTGGGTGTAGAGATGCAGGCTGCCTCGGTACCGAGGACGAACCCGAGGGGGTCGAACCCGAAGGGAGAGTCACAGGGTCAACCTCCAGGCAGTCAGGTTTAGAGTGTCCAGGTTGGGATGTGTCTGACTTTGCCCTCCTGAATGGTGAGCAGATCTGGACGGGATGGAAGGTGGATGAAGCGGCGGTTCGACAACCGAAGCAAAGTTGCAAACCATGGTTGTCGAGGCCACCATGGTGTGATGAGGATGGCGTTCGTGCTGTCCTGATGAAGCTTGGTGATCACCCTTGTCAGCAACGGGAATGGAGGGAGCAAGTATGGCAACAGGCCCGACCATCGAAACAGAAACACGTCTCCTCTCAACCTCAGAGCTGGACGCCTTGAGCAGAAATAGGGACACTGGGCATTCTCGGGAGACGCAAAAAGGAACTTGAGGAAACCCCCAGGTTCGAAATAGGTCTAGAGTGACCGATCTGTGAAGCTGCCACTCGTGGATGGAGAGACTCGAACGGCTGAGTTCGTCGTCAAGAGTGTTTTCTTCCCCTGGCAGATGAATGGATTGGAGAAACACCTCCTTTGTCACACACCATTCCCATATGTCCAGCGTGAGTTGGAGAAGTTGCGGGGATCTCGTGCCTCCCTGCATGTTTATGTAGTACATGACCGACGTGTTGTCTGTCAGTACCAGTACAGTCTTGCCCCTCACCAGGGTCTCGAAGGCCCTCAACGCTTTCTGAACTGCAAGGAGCTCCAGGACGTTGATTTGGAGAACTTGCTCCTCTGTGCTCCAGGAACCTCGGATCTCGTAGGAGTCAAGATGCGCTCCCCATCCCTGCATCGAAGCGTCCGTTGTCAGAGAGACGTCCGGTTGAGGGAGCTCGAAGGGCATGCCCGAGAAGACATTGTCCGGTACCAGCCACCAGTCCAGTGACCTCTGCACCGCTCTTGGCATAGTGAGCATCTTGTTTGGAGAATCGTGAAGAGGGTCGAATACTTGCAGAAACCAATGCTGGAGAGGACGGAACCGAAGTCTGGCAAGCCGAGTCACATAAGTTGTAGCTGCCATATGGCCCAGGAGCACTTGGATAGAATGTGCCGGGAGCCTTCTTGACCGACGGCAGGCATAGATCAGGGAACGGAGGTTGTCGAAACGGTCCCGAGGCAGGTAAGCTGTCGCGGTTAGAAAGTTCAAACGTGCACCAATGAAGTGAATCACCTGCGTCGGCAGGAGTTGGGATTTCTCGATGTTGACAACAAGTCCCAGGTAGCCTAAGACATCTAAGGAGAGGCCAATATCGAGTTCGAGCTGATGACGAGTCTGCGCAACAATCAGCCAGTCGTCAATGTAAGGGAAGATTTCTATACCCTGCTGCCGAAGAAAGGCCGCTACCACAGCCATGCACTTTGTGAAGACACGAGGAGCGGTGGAGAGGCCGAATGGGAGAACTCTGAACTGGAAGACGTCGGTCCCGACCTGAAATGCCAGGAATCGCCTGTGGGTCGGGTGGATCCCGATGTGAAAATAGGCGTCCTTCAGGTCTATGGACGCAAACCAGTCATCCTGCTTCAGAAGTGGAAGGATCGAAGCCAAGGTGACCATCCTGAACTTTTTTGGAGTTATGTACTTGTTCACCCCGTGAGGGTCGAGAATCGGACGCAGCCCATCTTTCTTGTTGACCAGAAAGTACCTCGAAAAGAAGCAGAGGTGATGAAGATTGGGGTTGACAGGTTCGATGGCCTCCTTTTGCAGCAAAGTTTCCACCTCCTCAAGGAGGGGAGGGGAGGGGAGGGCGGTGTTGAACGAACCCGTCCCGTCAGAGGCATAGTGTCGAACTCTATCCAATAGCCTGTTTGGACAATTTGGAGCATCCATCGATCTGACGTTACTGAAAGCCAGGCATCTTGGTAGTTGGACAGTCGATCCCCGAAGAGAGGAGTCTAGGGAGAAACAAAGAGATCATCAAACAGGAGGGTTAGAACTTCTTTCGACCCTGGTCCCTGGGTCGTTGCCTGGGCTATTGTCGGTGTCTGGAGCCCGAGCCCTGGCTCCTCACCGATGAGGCCGGAGATGTGGAAGGAGCATAACGGGAACGCCGGTGGATCTGACCGGAGTACCCCTGTCGGGATTGTTGGCCATAAGGTGGAGCCTGCCATGGATACCTCCCTCTGGGCCGGTATTGGTAGGTGGAGGTGGAGCCCATACCATACTTTCTGGCCGTATTCCTCATCTTTTGAGCGAATTCGAGCTTGTCGTCGGTAGAACCATTAAACAAGCCCGACTCGTCAAAGGGAAGGTCTTCAATTGTGGCTGACACTTGGGGCGTGAGGCCAGAGGAACGTAGCCAAGCATGTCGTCTCAGGGCTACAGAGCCAGCGATGGCTTTTGCTGCGCAATCTGCTACATGTCTGGCCGAATTCATTTGAAAACCCGCAAGAGCTTGTGCCTCAGCTTGGATAGCCTCTGCCATTCTACGCCATTCTTCAGGAAGATCTTTGATCAAGAGATTCATTCTTTCCCATAACACTTGCTGATATGCTCCCATGCACGCCGAATAATTAGCGACACGGAAGCTCAACCCAGCTGCCGAATATATCTTCTTGCCCATGATGTCGAGCTTCCTACCCTCAGGGTCTGGAGGTGAAAACAAGGGCCGGCACTGCTTTCTGTTTTGGGCTACTTCCACTACCACTGAGTTCGGTTTTGGGTGGTTTTGCAACCAGTCGACATGATCTCCGCCAACTCTATACAACCTGTCAATCTTTTTGGACGTGGATTGTATCAATGAAGGGTTCTCCCAAGACCCTTGTGCCAGCTTCAATAACGAAGGTAGTACCGGGATGGTAGCAGATGGTGGTGCCTTTGATTGTATCCTCTGAAAGATGGGATCTACAGGATCAACTGGCCGATCCTCGACTTTCAAGTCCAGAGCGTGTGACATCCTCACCATCTGTTCCCCGAAGGCTCGGACATCGTCGGTCAGGGAAGTGGAATCGTCGTCCATGAGCTCTGACTTTGAAGACGGCAGGTAGGGTCTGTAGAAGTCCGAAGAAGCAACTGATTCAGATGAAGATGCGTCAGGCGAACGGCTTCTAGGCCGAGTTGGTGTGGGAGACCGAGGCTGTGGGGTTGGTGGAGTTCGTGGCAGAGGTTGGTGTTCAAGCGGCGAAACCTGAACAGTAGCATCTCATTGTGAAGCAACATCCAAAATCACAGGTGAGCGAGAATGTGGTCTCGGAATTGAAGGTTGCGATACCTCAATAATATCTCCTCTGGGGTTGAAGATTTGCGACCCCGACGGAGAGCCCAGATGGTTTCTGCAAATAGAGCCAGCCAAATGATATGCTGAATAAGCTGGCACATCTTCTCTGATGGAGGGAATGAGAGGCCGAGACAGGTCCTCGGATTCGACAATCTCCACTTCGACATCCGAAGAATGATGTCGGAGGAGTTGGTCCCGTGACACAACTAGAGCTGGCGATGATTCCACACGCTTCGCAACATCCACAGCAGGGGAAAGCTCAACAGTCACAACTTCCAAAGATCGAGGTGGGGTCCACAGATCACGGGCTGCCACATCTGGAGTGGACGGTGGTTGAGGGTGGAGGAACTTATCATCAGAGCCCTTCGGATCTCGAGGAGGGACTTGTGGAACATCACATTTCGCCGGCTTGACCTTTTTATCTTTATCTTTTTTGCCCTCTGAATGTTTGGAGAGATGTTTCTCCTTTTTCTTTTTCTTAGCTGGCTCTGAGGATGAAGCAGCAGCAGTGGAAGAGGGTGCCTTTTCCCCCATAGCCTGCTTAGAGGTCGATGGGGTTGGTTCTTCAGCCGTCACCAACCAGTCTCGAGTCGAATCCGAGGATACACGTCGATGGGCAGAGTGTAGGGCCTCGGGATCCAATGCAGTGGAGCGACGCCTCGAAGGTCTTCGAGACCGACGGCGTTTCTGACCAGAAGACGGTGGGGACCGAGAGCGTTCTCGGCCTCGAGACTCCGATGGAGGAGCAGAAGCAGAAGTAGGTGGTGTGGCCGGGAGCAAGGCCTTTTCATATAGGAAAGATTTAAGGCGTGAGAGCCTATGTTTCCTGGCCTGCGGAGTGAAAGCTTTACAATGGACGCATGCGTCTACATTGAGATTCTCCCAGACAGATCAAACAGCGGGAATGCCCATCCGCACTTGGGAGTTTTGCTTGGCAAATCACACACCGTTTAAATGCTTTAGTAGACATTATAAATCACAATACCGCAGAAGTCGTCAAGGATAGAATCGTTGTCAAGCCAGTCCAAGGTCAGAACAGTGAGCAGAGATAGCGACAAGCCAAAGGAGCGAGCAGAAATCGTAGTCAAAAGCCAGAAAAAGTGATCAAAAGCCAAAAATATCAGAGTCAGACACCAAAACCGTGGGGAATAGCGAAAACCGTCGTCGAAAGAGAAAGCCAAGTCAAAACCAGTAAGATTTCAAGAACACTTAGCGCACAGAAGTTCCTTAGCTGCTAACGCGGCGGAAAGAAAGGAACTGAGGGGATTTTAGGCAGGAAGCCCTTATAAGGGACCGTTAGGATGGGCGGAGTTATCGCCAAAAATGTATCAAAGCACATTCTGCCTAGCGATTCTAGAAGTTTCCGGAGCTCTGCGCAGGCGTAACCCAACTGTGTGATTCACAGAGACCACGAAGAAGATCTTATGTATCAACACAGGCCAAGATTCAGAAGCTTCCACCTTCTCTTCTAGCTTTAAGCTGTTTCTGTATATGTTGTTGGGGGAGGAGGGGACGACTCTTCCTCACATCATACTGAGCTTCTCTGAGGTTCCAAATGCAGCTAAGTACCTCACTGCCTTCTTCTCCAGCCTCCAGAAAAAGGCTCTCATGTTATAAAATACCTTTTGCAAATGCTGAATTAGCTGGTAAGCATACTTGTTGACTCCTGTACAATACTTTACAACACAGATCCCTATAAAACTATACTATTTGCATAGGTTTAAAATTAAATAAAATTAGGCTGTGACTTACGAAAAGCAATTTCTTTTGTAGGTGCATGTGACATGTGCAGCAAAGTATCACAGTGCAGAGAGCTCCTATAGGTTTCACCTACCCTTTATTCAGGGTACTCAAAACCCACCCACCCTAAGCCAGGTGGTCAAGATTCTGGGAACAATGAGCTTGCTCAGTCTTCCTTAGGATGTTTTGTGAGATTCCTTTGAATTCTGTGCCTGAAAGTTTGAGTTTTGTTAGTTTGAGGGTCCCTCCTCTCTTTTGGTATACTTCCACAAACCATGGGATTTATCCAAACTTTCTGATAACTCACCTTCTGAACTTGGGGTGATTTGCTACTCCATGTTTTACAAGGTGGAAAAATCTGAACAAGAGAAATGAGCACCTGCCTCACAGCACCTCTTTTAATTATTGGTGCTGCATGACTTGTGTTCATACATATCTACTACTTCTAGCAAAAATAAATATGATCCACAGACAGACTCATTTAAAGTCCACTATTATTAAGATAGATTCTACTTAAAAAATAAAACATTCTGCCAATTCTGTACTATCATGATTCTCAGATGATTTGGGATTTGAAAGAATACCTCTCCCTATACTCATCTGCCCACAATCTGGGTTAGATTTTCTCAACCAGGGTTCCCTGAAACCCTAGCATTCTGCAAGAGGTTGCTAAGGGTTCTGTGAGATTGTGATTGGAAAAACAAAACATTATTTGAGCTGTAAATATAATAATATTTATGCAGGTGTTCCCTGAGACCTGAAAACTGTTTCAAGGGTCCTGCCAGAGTAAAAAGATTTAGAAAGGCTGATATGGGGCAAAAATCTGTGGGGGAGGGGTATCTCATTGTTGTACCACTGAAGAGGTGGTAATATGAAATAGGGCCTTCCTTGTGGTGGCAGCTGAACACTGACTGGAAATGTCTGCCCAACTTGACTGACATTTCAAAACTGGGCTATGTTAGTTCTACTGTGGATTAACTAATTAATCTTATATTCTGGGATGTTTTCAAGCTCTTGTTATTTCTCCCTGAGAATACATAATAAGTAAAGACCAAGCCAACCACTTTTTTCCTTGAATAACATAATGGACTAACCTATAACTTTTGCTTCTTCATCTGTCAGCGTTTTATTGAGAAATATTTTCTTTACACGCAGAGTGTTTCCTGAGGGAAGTACAACTCCTGTAGTTGGCATAGGTGGCTCCCCATCCTTCTGTTGTAAACTGTCTGCTATCACAAGGAAGACTCTGAGACCTATATTCATTCTCTGCAGAGAAGACAGGAGAATGTTTATTAGCAGACAAGATAATCTAATACAGTGGGCCCTCAACTTTCGTGGGTTAGGGGTGCAGGACTGTACATAAGCAGAAAAACTGTGAATATAGGCCCATGGATTATATGAGGGATCCATTCCGGGACCCTTTGCACATAGCCATTTTTTCATATGATAGCAAATGCTTTTTTTAAAATCTGAGACAACACTTCTCTAAGCATTTCTAGGTCCTCCAGCACAATTGTATGGTCATCTTCTGCCAGAAGTTGACGACGAAATTGTGATGGAGGACCCAGAAATGCCTAGAGAGAACATATTGTTTGGGTCATGTATAGGGCAGAAGCGGAAGTGACAAATACAGTACCCAATGAATAATCAAATCTGCTAATGCTTAATCCACAAATGTGGAGGGATGACTGAATATGGTAGATTAAATGTTATAATGTGAATGGATGCAAGCTCCAGGAACAGAGATTCCACCTCAACATTAGCAGGAACTTTTTGACAGTAAAAGCTGTTCGGCAGTGGAACACACTCCCTCGGAGCATGGTGGGGTCTCCTTCCTTAGAGGTCTTTAAACAGAGGCTGGATGGCCATCTGTCGGGGATGCTTTGATCGTGATTTCCTGCATGGCAGGGGATTGGACTGGATGACCCTCGTGGTCTCTTCCAACTCTACAATTCTATGATTCTATGAATACAGGCATACCTCAGTTAACAAAACCTCTGACAAAAACGCCTTTTTACAAAGGTTTTTTTTTCATTTACCTACTAATTTGGAAACTGGCATTGGCACGATGGTGAAGAATTGGAGAAACAACAGAGTTTCAGTGTCAGGTTCCAGTATGCTGTAAAGCTTGAGCTGGGACAGAATGGAATTCTACTCTAGCTGAGCCTACGGTAAGTGTGTGCATCTGTACAAAACATACAAAGTAAGCAGCAGCTGCTTCCCAAATCCCTTAGTAAGCATGTGTGAATAGTAAAACAGAGAGAAGGGAGAGAGCAATCATACTGCCTATCTCACTGGCTCCCCTCAGCATGTTTAAAAATAAACAAACATATATCTATAAGTTTGGCCACCAAAACATAAATAAGTGGAGCCTGGTGGGAAAAAAATCCTCCCTGAATGAATTTTGGAAGACATCAAATGGTGTGTAGAAGGTTCAAAACACTTTTGTCTACTTCTGCAAGGCTCACCTGACCCGGTGGTTTCATTTCACACATTCATTTTGTTAATTTTGAATAAAAAGTTTGCTAAAACATGTTCAACTGCTCTTGTTCTTTTGTTTTTGTTTTTATGGTGTACAGACCAATCCCTATTCCTTCCGTGTTATTTTTGGCTCTGGTACTACCTGTTCTGTTAAAGTAATATTCAAGAACACATCCACCTCGTTAACTGAGGTATAGCTGTAGTTAGCCATTTTCTACCTTTTAACAAAACAGGTTCACAATATTCTCAACCAAATATTCAGATTCATCATCTGCAAGAAGGCAATTCAAACACTGTGACAATTTAATTTGTTATCACTGCAAAATAATCCATCCAAAAGCAAGGTATCAAAACTCACAATGGTATTTGCTAAACCACCTGTGGAACACCTTGGTCTAGCACCTCTATAAACCAATCTTAGAAAGAGACATCTGGCCGACATAGATGTAATCTGTGCAAACCAGATACAGAAGCAATTAAATCAGGATTGCACAGAAACAATTAAAGTACATCTGTCAGAAGTTTATTCTATAGAAGCGTTCACAGCATGGAAGGTGGAATAAATCAGGATTCAGTTTCTCCTGTTCCAACTGTTAGCTTGTTATTACATGTGAAACACTGTTTAAAATAAAATCTACTCAATTCCTAAACTGACAAACCACCTGCCCTGGATTGTTCATCTAACTTGTCAAGCAAAGTGGGGTTTATTTTAAAGTGTGATTCCTGGTTCACAGATAACAAGTTGGGAAACAGCTGAAACAAAGATTTTTAACTCAGGATCCTCCCAGGAAATCCACAGATATGCTTCAGGGGGTCTGTGAACCAGAAACAACAACTAAAATTATCTTTCCCATTACATCTAATGTTTCCTTTCACAATGTATTTTAATGTAAAAATTTAGTCTTTTCAAGTGCTTTTTTTTCTTTCAGACTAATCTATATAAAGGAAACTTATTTCCAACGCAATATTATAAATCATAAGCAAAGGTTTGTGGAGATGTGTTTATATACATTTGGTGAGAATGGATCCATAGCTTTTCTCTGATTCTGAATGGAGGGGACTATATGGTCAAGTGTTGTGGTTAACATAGGTTAATATATAGAAGACTAAAACTATATTTTAACAGTAGATGTGAATGCAGTTTACACATAAGGAATGAAAGAAGCCCATAAACAGCAAAGACTAAATTGCCTAATCAGGTAAGTGGTTTTAATATCAAAAATACCTCAAGCTGTAAGCATGTTCATAATTGCACATTGGAAATCAAAAACAAAAGAATAAGTAATTTGGAGTATTTGGACCTGCAATACTGTTTTACCTCTGGATTTATAGTGAAGGTTTTCGGTGATTTGCCAACACTGAGAAGATCAAAAATGATTTCTTTCATTGCAAAATCCAAGCGTTCCTAGAGAAAATTATATCTACATCAGATGCTTTGTAAACTGTAAAACATAGTCCAACCCAATTAGGTATTACACCCTTGTCTTCTGGAAAACCAGTTCCTCTTCTGGAAAAATATCATGTTCTTCTGCCATAATCCAGTGTACCAGCAACTTGCATATTTCAGTGTGAATTATTCAAAAATCATTCAGTATGCTTATGTTGCACTACCACAGATAGAATTTTTATAAGTTAGACACCTCTTCTGATGAACAAACCTATTCAAGGCAAGATTTTGCTTTTATCGTTTCCACAGAGCAAAAACAGAAACAGTGTAATGGCATAGAAGCTTAACTCTGCTCTGTGGAACCATGGAGTTTTTCAAAGGTATACCCTTAGGTTCTTTAGTAAAAAGATCACTAGTGGCAAACAAGTGACAACCAATGATATCCTCTGTAGATACTGAATGACAACCAATGATATCCTCTGTAGCTACTCATCCCATTACAGCTAAGTTCTAAGCCACCCCGCTCATCATCTATCAGGCATCTATATGTAGCAAGTGTGCATCCTAGAACATATTCCTGAGTTAATAGGCAGTTATAGTGATGCCTGTTTGCATGCAGAAAATATAATTTACATGCAGAAAATTCATCTTCAGGTATTCTATTCATCAACAATGTTGCTTCAGTAATTGTAGGCATGTTACTATGCCTCAAGCTTATCTACCTCACAGACTGCTGAGAGGATAAACTGAGAATTCCACATATTTAACCCTGAACTTCATGGGGAAAATAGGGTACAAGAATCCAATGGGGTACTTGTGTCAACAGACACTGGGAAGCCAGCAAGTACAACTCTGAGTAGACGTCATGGTAAAGAACAAACCCTTAAATATTTAATGTATTATCATACTGAAATATATTACAAAAGAACATTACCTGAGCAATGAACTGAATAATTTTTACAAATATGTTCAGAGGTGTGTCTCGAGGGACTACACTGCGAGAGCCTTTTGGGAAAAGTGCTGATACAATGCTCATGAGTCGGCTGTGGAGAAAAGTATTTCAAAAATAGTATTAAAAAAAACCCCTAGCTTTGTTAAAATAAGAGCATTTTTTTTATTTGAAACAAATGATAAATACTTAAATATACTGAAGTACTAGTACGTACCTTTGTGTTACAGTGTTGCTTTCACATTTTATTCTAATAACATAAACCCATAATAATCTATATAGTGATTCCAGTGCAACTCGAGACATTTTGGGATCTTTGTTCTGTTAAAAACAATTTAAAAACAACTTTTAATGCACAAACAGGTTTTCAGTCACAAACAGTATTTTTAGGTATCATACAATGCTAACGTAAATAGCTCCAACAAAAAGATACTTGCAATTTCATGGCTGGAAATCAATATAGTAACATATTTTTGACTGAGAATATTGTTTGTTTTTGAAATTCATTAGCCTCAGTCAATTCAATTCAATTCAAATGGTACTGTTTTAACAAAAAAACACAGCAAACAATAAAATATTACAATACAATAAAACAAACATCAGTAATGCCTTTTAGGGCACATTTTCTTCACAGGGCAGTATGCATAAAATTCCACAACAAAATACAATAATTTATAAAACATAAGATTGAAACCAACATAGCTCCCAATTAAAATGACTAGCAACAATTAAATTATGCATACGATTTAGTATAATGCATACTGAAATAAAAATGCATTAAACCTCTTTTAAAACCTACAACGATGGAGCCATACATATTTCCTAGGAAAGGGAATTTTACAAGCACAGGACTGCTACCATATGACCACTACTAGCTGGCATCCGGGCACATCAGGTTCTTCCAAAATGTCCCTGGCATCAGGCATAACTTTTCACATTGTGCAGGGCATTTGATAAAGTAAAGGAAACTATTGTATGCCATTTCCCCCCAGTCGATAGATCTGACCTCCTGTTATTATATCTATTATTTATTTAATTTATTTAATTTATATGCCACCTTTCTCCCAGAAGGGACCCAGGAAAGAATATCTAAATATTCACTTATTCATTAGGGTGCATGGCAGAGGTGGGTCAACAGCCTCATACTAAGAGGAATTGTTTATCAACACTTTCAATCACCTCAGGTTCTCTGGCAGAAGAGGTAGTAAGAATTAAGGAGCATTAGTCTCCAACTATCTGATCTTGTAAAGAAATGTAGTGAAGAAATTTAGATAAAAATTACAACCAGTTTTATGAAATAGCTATTTGTAAAATTAAAATGAAACAAATAAGGCATGCTAGTGGTCTATCAATACAGTATAGATGCAAAGTCTCCCGTTTTTATGTTTCTCCTAAAGTGTGAAAGGCCTTTCACACAAAATGGGGCTGGTGTTATGGTGCTTCTACTCTGGTCTGGCTTCTATCAGAGTCATGAGTTGGAAAATATATTCCCTTTTTATTAATCACCATAGCTGAGTATTTCTTCCCTGAAAGGAAAGGGGAGTAATAAACCATAGATGGGTATGCTCCTGAACCCAGCATGTCAAGAACTCCTGAGGACTACAGTGTCGTCCCCCCCCACATTTTGGCAGACCAGAATTGATGTTAGGTCACTTTCAGCCATCATTTTAAAACAAATTAGTTTTGTTTCACATCTTCCTGCCCAAAATAGCTCGTCATGGCTTCATCTGGTTTCCACAAGGTTTTTTTTTTTTTTTTTGCCTGAAAAACACCTTTTTTTTAATCCAAATGTTCTAGGGGCACCTAGAGAGTGCCAAGGGCCACACAGGATCTCCAAAGGGCTGCATGTGGCCCATGAGATGCATGATTCCCACTCCTGCTCTAAATGGATAGTCCAAAACTATTGCTGGTTTGAACTACAAGTAGCAAAGATTTTGTCAGGATGGTCTGTAAAAGCAATCCTCCTGCCAACAAGTTTCAAACTGTAGCAAGTTACTTTTGATCTTTCACGGTGGAACTGCCTGCTGTTTTCACATTCTTTGTAAATGAAACAATTCGGTGGCTGAGAATAGCCATGGTAGTATAGAGTCTGTCTGGTAACGGGCAAAGCAGCCTTGCACCTGCAGGTTATTTTGGAAATCAATAGGTGGAGTTACAACTGGGTGAGGACAGGGCAGGTGGATGATAGGCAACCAATGGCTCAAGTGCCCACCAGATTTTAACTGATTATGAATACTTTTTATTTTACTGTATTTCCTATGAGCTTCATTTGAAGCAAAAATTTTGTCGTCTTGACTCTTTAGTTTTTCTGTGGCAATAAAACTTACTGTTTAACCCTGAAGCTACCATCCGCTGACTCTGAAGAAGCAGGTACGTGACAGATTTAAAGGTAGGTAGCATTATTTCAATCATCAGTATAATTTGCACAATGATGTAAATATTTTCAAGCAGCAGTAAGGAGAGCCCCAAACAGTTTCCTTTCTTAATAACTATCAGTGTAACACATGTATTACTTCCTTCTTTTGAAATTTCACTAAACCTACTACATTTACACTGGACTGACTATGTGATGAATGTTGCTGTCCTTGAGCAAGTAGGGATCACCAGCATTGAGGCCATGATATTGACAACACAGCTGTGCTGGGCAGGGCACGTTTCTAGGATGGAGGACCATTGCCGCCCAAAAATAGTACTCTATGGTAACAGGTCAGCGTAAGAGGGGCGCTCCAAAAAAGCGATACAAGGACTCCCTGAAACAACATCTCAGGCTCGGCCAAACTGATCACCAAAGGTGGGCAAGGTATAGCCTTCAAGTCACATATGCCCTTCTGCTATTTCTTTTTGGGGGAGGATTGTTTTCCTCTAGTTTGACTATCCTCTGCATGTCTCAGAAACAGAAAATTGGTGCCCTGGTGCAGTGGACATGCACATACCAATATAAATAAACTTTACAAAATTAATTTTCTTGCTACACAATAGCCAGGTTGACTCATAAGCTGATGTACATCACCAGTTTGCTCCTTCCCCTACACAAGTCAGTAAAACTAACCAGAAACAGATAGTTTATTGTGAACTCCAAATCCAGCAGTATTACTCCCAAACTCCCAGGATTAAAAGCCAACAAACAAATCCAGGCTTATTGTGGCCCTGAAATCGTGCTTGTTAAAGAACAATATAAAGCTTCAGAAGTCACAATAATATATCAATACCTAATTAATTTTATCTGCTCACATGAAGACAGGAGGGAACAGTTCTGCATGCACCAGACTATGTAAACCAAGATAAACTGAAACCTGGCTTGCTCTGTGCAAACATGGGCATTTGTTGAAGGACCTGGATATGTTAAAAATGCTAAGTTCAGTCCAGAGCATAGACAACTTGCATGGTACAGAGATGAAGAGAAGGATGGAAGAAGATATGAAAACAGGCCTCCTTAGCTTGTATATTCTGGCACTGAACCCTCTGGGAGAATGCATGTGTTAAACTGGATCAAACCCACTGTGGAAGATTTAATACGTTCTTCCTTACAAAAGTGAAACATAGTGTAATTTAACAGTTTCACACAGGCCAAATGTTTCATTAGTACTTGTTCATATCTCACTTTAAGAAAGTAGACATTTCCAACAATTCTTTGCATTTCTAACATGACAATATACTGGCCATTCCAAGCAACTCAAAAATGCTAACTTTACTGAACATGTGAAGGAAATTATTCTCTGAAATTTCTTCACAAAGTCAGGAAAAACAATAGTACTTTTAGAATAGCATTTTTAACACCAGCTGCAAAAATATTTCTGTTAACTTCACATTTTACCGAACTAAAAATGTATAATTGTTTATTTAAAATATATTCTCCTACTTCATTGTAGCAGACAAGTCAGAACTGTGCATTCCTCCAGATGTTGTTGGAATTTCAACTGCCAGTATTCTCCACCACTAGATATGCTGACTAGGGTTGATGCAACTTGCAGTTAAACAGTATCTGGAAGGATACACAATTGCCAAACATTCTAGCCCATTACGAGATATGAAATCCAAAGCTGTTTTATAGCTTTTTCAGAGTTTCTTTTATGTGAACTTACATACATAATGTTTTTAAATAACTGCCACAGGAATGCATTCAGCTTCATACCGTGTGACATGCATAACTGTTTTTTGTTCTACCAGTCCCCAATAACTCTTTGCAAATAATGACATTTTACGCAATTGCTCCTTGACAGAGGCATTGCTGGCAATACAGAATCAAACAAGACATGCAATGCAACAACATAAAAACAAGACACAAAGCTATTTCTTAGTTTGCTACTACAACATATTAACTCACCTGAAGAGTTTCTATTTGTTTTCTGATACTGTTGTTAGATGGCATCTAAATAAAGCAATGCAAGACAGCAAAACATAACAAACATGAGAATGGGAAGCACATGCATGTTAGATGAAAAATAAAAGCACAAAGAGAAAGCTGTTTACTAGGGCTCTATTCAGCAGAAATCTATTTTTATAGAATCTGTTTGACTTGGACACATCAATGATTCATTAAATTTAGCATGCTGCTTGTGAACTGTATTTCCTAGCTTTGACCATCATCTTCTGACAATCAGGTTAAAGAAAGCTGAACATGGATAATAGCCATTAAAAGGCATACTCTTCTATGGCCAGGATCCAAAACCCCAAACCGCTAGTTTTGTGGAATAAATAGTCCTTTGCACTAAAAAGCATCACAGCATTATCATCTCACTCAGCAGTATGGCGAGCCATTTTTGAAAATGAAAAATTTCAAGTTACTAATGTGGTACAAAAGTCTGTTGTGCTCAAAGCAGCTATTTGGATCCCAGAACATACGTTTTAAAGTGTTCTATGATCATTTCTATTAAAGGTTACATAGCCCATACACTTGGGGCCAGAAGTATTTTGGATTTTTTTCAGATTTCAGAATATTTGCATATACACAATGAGATATCTTGGAGATGGGACCCAACTCTAAACACAAAATTCATTTATGTTTCATATACACTTTACACACATAGCCTGAAGGTAATGTTATACAGTATTTTTTATTTTATTATTTTATATTTTATTTAAATATTTAAATATTTTAGATTCTGGAGCATTTCAGATTTTGGATTTCCAGATAAAGGATACACAATCTGTACTAGCTTTTGCGATTCTAAGGTTAGTATCCTATATCAATTTATCTGGGAAGAATATGTCTCATTGAATGCGACTTACTTCTGAGTAGACATTAACACAATTGGATTGCTAAGCACTGGAGCATGGTTAAACTGGAGACTGCTATCTTCCAGTATATATTCTCTATCCAGTTATCAATTATCTTAAATCCTTCAGTAGAAAGTGCAATCTTAACCTAGTTTATTTTTAACAAATATTTTTTCCAATAATACTATTGCCAGCCACCTTGACCACAAGTCTGAGGGGAAAGGTTGGAGATATATTTCAAAAGAAAAACATGGTAAGGAATAGCCTTGCTATGCCATTCCAACCTCACCAGCATAAATAAGATCCTATACATTCAATAACTAGATCTCCCAGTGCAATTATTCATTTTTCCTTGTGGTGATAGGCAAAAGAGTGTATGGATTACAACTCTAGTCCCAATCTCTCCCCATACAAAATAGTAGGAACAAGAGAAAACACATATTATCTGAAGGAAGCCATTATCTATGAGCCTTCATTAAAAACTCTTAAATGTTCTATCACTCACTCTGATCCCCCAAATTGATATAAATTGTTCATTTTTACACTTATCTTTTCCCAAATCCTGATAATTTAGAATTCAACTGATTTAAAAACATTGAGCATGGTGTAAAATGGACTCACCGTGTAGCTTTTTTAGCTAGTTATTTGAGTTTAGAATAATTCAACATTTTTGAGTCTTAGTACTTTGCAATATAAATCATAAACAGAGAGATCAGCCCTAGTCTGAAAGATTTTCTGAGATAAAATCTTAATAAATAGATAGTACTGTAATTCGTATTAAACATTTCTATTGAACAGAGCCCTATAAAAAATGTTATGCTGTTAAAGGACAACAAAGCTATATTAAAATATATAATACATGCTGTATGATTACTAATTAAAGTTTTTGCCAATGGAAGTCATTCTGCATCCATTGCTGGCAGTGTAAGATTCCTTTAAAAGAACTGAAAGAGATATCAGCATTTCCCTCTACATTCTAAACAGAAAAAGCTTCCATAGCAGATAGACACAGACAAATAAAAAGCAGACATTGCAAAAAGCTACAAATGGGTCAAAAATATACAAAACCTTGATAAAGCATAAGACCATATGGGGGTAAATGTAGTCCTATAATGAAACACCCATCTACTGAATTTTTCACATTCATTTTTAATTTAAACCACTGGCACAGGTTTGACATTGTTACAAATATAACCAAGATGAACATAAGAAACAGGATGAAATGACAGGAATTAAAACATTAAAACCAATGGATAATACCAACAGAAACCTAATAAATTGTTTGCCAGTTTATCGACAATGTAGCACTGATTAATCAACATATCAAACAACAGATGCCGTAATTTTGGGTTTCAAGCATGTCATGTTTTCTGCTCCCCATGACTCCACTCATGCTACCTCCTATAACTTCATAAAACAGAAATCATGCTAAAAAGCAGGAGTACATTGGAAGAGCCATCACAAACCCTTATTTTCTAGCATAAGACTATCATGTTTCACCTCACAGAAATCTCCCTTTCTTGGTTGTGAGTCTAGATTTATCTAGTTGAATGAACATGAAATGCTTCTGCGCATGCACTGGCAAGAGGGAAATACACCCTTCCTGTGGCAGTTCCTCTACCTCACAGGTTACTTACAAAAGCCCTGATCTTGTACAAAGTGGTTCAGGGGGAGGGGCGTGGGGACAGAGGAAGGGGGAAAATATCCTATCCTGCCTATAGTTTCTATCTTCCTAAATTAATAAACAAACAGAAATGATGACAGGAATCATTGACAGAAATGATATGTCTTTAAATTGTTTTGAGAGCCAGCATAGTGTAGCGCTTAAGTGTTGAACTAGGGAGTGTTGAGACACTGGGAGACCAGGATTTGAATCCCCGCTCAGCCATGGAAACTCCCCACCCCTACCCTGAACAAATTCTGCCAAGAAAACCCCATGATAGGTTCACCTTACAGTCAACATAAGTCTGAAATGACTTGAAGGCACAAAACAACAACTACAATGACCTGTAACATAAAGAGCAAGAGACACAATGATTTTGTAATCTGGCTGGAAATAGCTTCATCTCAGTTAGGATATATATATATATATGTGTGTGTGTGTGTGTGTGTGTATGTATATATACATATATAAATATAAATATAAACTGTTTCATGGTTGATCCACACATATGCATTTTCTCAAACACACCTGTTTTAGTCATGTTGTTATTCCTACAATAAAATATGTGTAAAGAGTAGTGCCCAACAACTCTTTGGCATTAAATATTCACAAATGCTAAGTGATCTGCATTGGCCTATGGCTAATAGAAAAATACTTTATATTATAATTGTTAAAAGGATATGCCTTACCTTTAAATGGGACAGACAGTTCTGCAAGAAGATATGCCAGTTATTTAAAAAAAACTGCTTCTGACTGACACACAACAAACAGGTGATCAATGGATACAAAGCCTATAAGAGAAGAAAAATAACTGATCAGATTTATCTTTTTAAGGGAAGTTGTGGAATGTTTTGGACACATTCTCACATGAGCTAAGAATCCTGGTTACTTAAACCACAACATGCATCAGCGCTGTACTTATGCAGACAGTTCATTCACTCCTACTAACAAAGCCAGTTTGATTTTGTTTATTTAGCTTTTGTGCCACAATAAAAATATTGAATATCTTTTGTACACCAGGTGGTGACCATGTAAATTAAATCAATTTCAATTCCAGGTTGTAACAGCAAAATGTAGAAAATTCAAAGGGTGGTGACCACTTCTTACAAGGCATGATATTATCCAAAGTTCAGACATAACAGTAACAGTCTTGCTTTTTTACTCAACTGGCTCAAAAAGAATGAACGAGCAAAACAAGAGAGAATGCACCTCATGCACATGAACATGCACCTAATGCATATTATGGTTTAACAAGTCAGTCCTCAGCCCCTAATGAAAGTAACAGTAGTTCAAGCCACACACTTGTACGTTGAGTTCCAAAAACCTGATCCTTGGGAATTCTAGTTTATTATAGAAAAACAGTATACATGCTGCCCGCTTGCACTACAGTTGTCCCTCCACATTCGCAAACTCGGCATTTGCGGTTTTGATTATTTGCGGTTTTGGGAGGGCCCCCTGGGCCCCCCGAAAACCACAACACGGGGCCTCCGGAGGCCCCGTGAAAGCCCTGGGACAGAGCGGGGAGGGCCGGGTAGGCCTCCACGGGGGCTTCGGATACCCTCCGTAGGCCCCCTGAAGGCCTTGGGAGGGAGGGGAGAGGGCTGGGAAGGCCTCCGCGGGGCCTTGAAGGCCCCACGAAGGCCTTGGGGAGGACCGGGTAGGCCCCCGTGGGCCCCCGCGAAGGCCTTGGGGGGGAGGGGGGAGGGCTAGGAAGGCCTCCGCGGGGCCTTCGGAGACGCTCCGGAGGCCCCGCGAAGGCCTTGTGAGGGAGGAGGAGGGCCAGGAAGGCCTCCGCGGGGCTTTGCGAGGCTCCGCAAAGATCTTGGGGTGCACCGGGGAGGCCTCCGCGGGGCCACGCAAAGGCCTTGGGAGGGAGGGGGAGGGACGGGGGGGCCTCCCCGGAGGCCCCCTTGAGGGCTTGGGCGGGAGTGGAGGGCTGGGGAGGCATCCACAGGACCTTGGGAGGGTCTCCGGAGGCCCCGGGAAGGCCTAGGAAGGGAGTGGGAAGGCGGGGGAAAGTGACTATGGGGCCTCCCGTGGTCGCTTTGGCAGGGGAGGGGGGCAAACAATATTTGCGGATTTTTCACATTCGCGGGGGTCCATGGAACCTAACCCCCGTGAATGTGAAGGGACAACTGTATCTTGCACCTGAAGTGGCTAAACAAACAATGGATGGAGCTCTTCGTGGCAGAGGAGTCATAGAGAGGCTATAAGTGCACCACGAAATGTATAAATGAACATCAAAATTTTTGAAGAATCATAAAAAGTTAACAGAGGAGCAACTAAAGCTATAAAGCTATAGTGGATTCTTCACCACCACCCTATGCAAATTAAAACCAATGACATGACATGATGGAAGTTCTGGGTGAAAACAAAAAGGCTCTTGAACAACAATGAAAAGACAGCAGCTTTAACTAGTTCCCTGGGAAAAGAATTACAGAAATTAAGTAAAAGCACTGATAAAACCCCTTCTCCAGTAAGTAGCCTAACCTATAGACAATGGAGGAACTGAAAGAATGGTCTATGGTAATTGCTGCAGAAAATCACAGTATGTTCCACAGTATGATGGTACAATTAACAACCATAGGAAGAAGTTTTCATCTGATAATGCTCAGCCCATTATAATTTTTTTTCACTGATTAAAGTAAATTTAGATAATTTATATTAAAATAGCAGTTAAACAGATAATACAGTTTGAAACCCTACTTCCCAGTAATTCAATCAGATTTAAATAGGTGACCATCCATGGTATCTGCTATCTCTGGTAATTGCAATGCTGAACTGCACACATAAACTCTATCCTGGGTACATATTTTAAAAATTAAAATAGATTAATTAGAATGTTTCTTAAATACCAATGAATGCTTCTTTCTTGAGCTCAGCTCAAAGGTAGTTTGGTAAAGCATCTCCACAAAGTTTTTCAGACATGGCACATTCACTTCATTTTTAACAGCCTAGTATCAAAATAAACAAACACACAGATAAATCTCTTCATAGGGGAGAGCTGAACAGAGACACTCAGGAATGAAAATGATTCATAAGAATTAAGAGTCATAGAATCAAACATTACATATCATTTCAGAGATCACGTCTTCCTACTGAAATGATATTAATATACCATCAATCATGCTGCTGAAACATATAGTAAGTTAACAAAAAAATTACATTTACAGTCGATCCTTCATTTTCGCAGCTTTCCCTTTTTCAGTTTCGTATATTTGCAGAAAGCCACCAAGGGTTTGCTGACTTCAGCTCCCCCCCCCCCCACAGAGGTATGGTGGTGTTCGGTTTTGGGGGTGGGAAGGCCAAGCCCGAGAAAAGCTGTGCATTTGCCACAAAGCCATTGAGCCACAAAGCCTCCAAGTGCTCGGTGGTGGGGGCATGGTGGCTGCGGAGGCCCCGGAGGTATGATGGTGGCGGCAGTGGCATGGTGGACCCAGCAGCGGAGGCCCCAGAGATATGGTGGCTGTGGCGGTGACATGGTGGGCACAGTGGCAGAGGCCCCGGAGGCATGGTAGCATTCCATTTGGGTAGGGGGAGGCCAAGCCTGAGGAATGCTGCACATTTGGCAGCTTTGCCATGAATGCGGGAATTCCTCAGGCTTGCTTCCCCCACCCCAACTGCACTGAACCCTGAGGAATGCTCGCACTCAAGGCAAAGTCACTGAATGTGGGTGTTCCTCAGCTTGCCTTTCCCTGCAAAACCACATTTAATCCCGCGGAACACCCGTGTTCGGTGGCCTTGCCCTGAGTGCGGGTGTTCCTTGGGCTTGCCTTCCGCCCTAATTGCACTGAACCTGAAGGAATGCTCACGTTCAGCGGCTTTGCCCTGAACATGGGCATTCCTTGGGGTTAAATGTAATTTGGGGGTAAAGGCAAGCCCAAGGAACGCCCGCATCTGGTGGTTTTGCCCTGAACAGAGGCTTTCCTCGGTCTTGGCCTTCCCCCCAACCAGACTGAACCCTGAGGAACGCCCACGTTCAGGGCAAAGCCACTGAACACAGGAATTCCTCGGGCTTGCCTCCCCCCACAACCGCACTGAACCTCGAGGAACACCTGCGTTAGGCGGCTTTGCCCTGAACACGGATGTTCCTCAGGGTTCAATGCAGTTGGGGTGGAAAGCCAAGCCCCAGGAAAGTGAGGAGTTCGAGCAAAGCTGTCGAACTCACTGCTTTCCTGGGGCTTGGCCCCATTTGGGGTGAGAAGCCAAGCCCCTGAAAAGCCACATGTTTGGTCTCCAAGTGTTTGGTGGCTGGGGCATAGTGGCAGTGGCATTGTGGGGGTGGCAGCACCAGAGTTCTGGGAGGCCTATTTTTATTCACATTTTTTGCCACTTTCGTGTGGGTCTTGCACCCCTAACCCCATGCAAAAATGAAGGGGTGACTGTATTTGGCTTTAAAAGTAAGGCAACACTGAAGCCTGCTGAGACACTGCTTATCATGGAGAAAGGTGACCCTGATAAGAATTTTGGGCTCACATGAGCATAATGCCACCTGCTAACAGGGATTGAGTGGGAAGAGGAGAGCTCTTATCCAAACAGTACTCCACTTATTTAAATGAAGTATCTACTTGATATCCCTGAGCAATATGAGTTTACCCCCTTTAAATTAAGGTGAAAGTGATATACGGCAAGGGCTGCACACATGCCCAAGACTCTTGCTGGGCTAAACTTTGCTCTCACTAAGTAATTTCTGAAAAGTGTTAAAAGAAGTAAAAGCACAAAAAAGGTTTAAAACTGGGAAACATTGCTTAAGTTAAATAACTTTCTTTTTAAAAACTTAGTTATCAACTAGAATGTACACATGTTGGCAATCATCAGAAAAAGATGATTTCTGAAGACCCAAATTGAACAAGGTTACTCTATGGACAAATATGATATAAAGTTTATACAACAGACAGCAAGGTGTTTCATTTTATTTTATTTAAAGAAAACATTAGTTTATTTAAAAAAAAGATAGATTTGTTTTCATTCAGGATCATCAAAAGGGGGAAATAAGCAATTTATTTTATCAGTTGTGAAGGCAGCAATGCTCTGATTTACTTCAGTTTATAAATGTAACCTATGATTTGAGACAAGTGCAGTTAACAGCAATACGTAGTACTAATCTTCTGCTATACTTTAAAAACATCTACCTGCTTCTTAACAATGGCACAAAAATCTTGATGCATCCACCAAAACTACCGACTATCAAGGGAAACAGTTACTGTTATCTGAAAGCCATATTCTATTGGGCATGGGGGTGAAACTCTTCCTTGTTCCCTACACATTAATCAGAATTTTTGTAGAAAAATGTAATTAACTTACAGCAGCAACAGGGATGAGAATTTCTACAAACAACCCAGCAAGTGAGTGCTTTATGTCTTTATCTTTTACTTCCAAGAAGTACTGTGCACATTCCTATAAGAAAGCAGTTATCAGGGTTTTTTGTTGTTGTACTGCATCTTGTTCAGCAACAAGAGTAATAAGACTGCCTCAAGACTGTAACTAAGTTACTAAGAAAAGACAACTAAAATAGCCAAAAGCACAAAGTGAGCATATGTGCTCCCAAGTTTAATTACTGTCATCTGCATATAGCGCTAGGAAAAAACCCTGATATCCTCAAGAACCACTGCCAGTCATTGCAAGCAGTACTGGACTGGAGCTGTATGAATAGTATGAGTCAGTAAAAGGCATCTTCCTTTGTTCATATAAAGCAAATACGTATTTCAGATGTAGTTTTTAGTCCTTCAAACATGTGTTCACTCATGTATGAAACAAGAGATGCAACTCCTAATATCCCTACTCTAGATTCTTTTTCAGTCTTGGGTCCAACATTACTTCCTTGTTCTTGCTTTCATCTGGATTCTTTTTCAGTCTTGGGTCCAACATTAGTTCCTTGTTCTTGCTGTCAAAGTTATCAGCTGTCTTCTCCACAATTTCTTTGGCCTTATATCCCAATCAATCCATTAAATCCTTCATTTTCACCATCCTCAGCCAACCTCACTCTTCAAGATTCCCTCCTTCCCCCCCACCCTTTATCCCAGATATTTTGGATGATCTCTCAGCCTCCTTGTATGATGCAACCTCTTTTACTTACGTCAAATCCCCCCACAAAAAACTTCTCTGTGTAGCTTTTGGCTCAATTGCTTAGTTCCAACATTCTATTCAATCTAAGCCTATAAGGAAATGCAATCAAGAAACAAATCACATATTTTCTTGTTTATTCCTGCCTCCGCTACTTTAACTTTTCTCTGTTTCTTGTGTCTCTAAGTAATTTTAGACTTTATGCTCTCCATAGCAAGGAGCAGAGACCTGACCTGTGGCTTTTTTATTGTGTAAAATCCATGAACATAAATGACACTCAAATAATATAATTCACCTGCATAAACTGAAATGATGCTTCAAAATCTTCTACAGGATACATTTTTACTCTGAAAAACTTCATCCCCATAATTAAGCTGATGATACTTTGTACCACATGAGGACTTTGTTCCTTTTGTCGCAGCTCCTTTAATTCTGTGACAAATTTCTTTCGAACAGCCTGAAACCTAGTTCATAGAAAGGGAGAGACCAATGCTATTAGAAATGGCCCACATAATAATTATTATAAAGACATTTCCTAGTTTAAAAATTGTATGGTGTCCCTCTTTAAATGATGGGTGTCTAAGTTCATCTAAGTAGCCTCTGATCATTTGGACAACATATGTACAAAAGAACATGCAGAACACTGCAATAGTTTCAATTTGTTTACATACAATGTCTTTGGCCTAGAATCCATGCTATTGGGAAGTGAGTTCTACCTTTAGTAAGGTAAATGAATCACAAACCAGTTTCCTCTATCTAAAACAGAGGAAAAACGCACTTCCAGAGAAAATATTCAATCACAATGAAATGAGCAAGAGTGATGTTTCTGTCATAATTGAACTACCAAACTGGCAATGAATCACTACAAGACACCAAATCCATGCCAGCAAGGCAAGGCTCCACATTAACTATGTACAAATTTAAATATAAAAACAAATCAAAGATGACAGATTCAGAGTAGAAACTACCATAAAAAGAAGGCACTTACTTTGATTGCGCAAGAACCCCTATCACTTCTGCATATAAATCTGCAATAATATGCACATTCCCAGTGTTAGTTCCTGAATACCTGCAATGAAAAATGTATAAAATGTGCATTGGAGATTTCTTCACATCAGAACTTTAGAAGAACATTTGCTATTTTAAAAATATACTTACCCTTCCTTATGTTTAAAGTGCTTAAAAGCCAAGTTTAGAACTTCATGTACTAAAGGGTCAGGCACTGGATGAACAGGTATCTGTAACACAGATTCAGAACATGGAATATTACTTTTTAAAAGGAACTAGTAGTTTGGTCAAATAACGAGTTACCAAAGTAAACTGTTAGGAAGCTACTTCCTAGCTCTGCACAGAAGATATATATATTCCTTACCCTTAACTGCTTAGGTATTGTATCAGACTAGCACTTTCTCAGTTGGTCGACATTTTCAATAAAGACCATAAGGGCATATATTGATTGAGAGAGTGGTTATTTGAATAACAGTTTTAAACTGCACAGGGTAAGAGAAAAAATACAGGAAGCTTTGAGCAGCTGAAATGATTCATATTATATATCCCCTGCTTAAGCTGGCCTCAGTTTTGAACAGAAGTGCTTAAGTAGACAGCACAAATACTCAGGTATTTAAACAATTAAACAACCAAAGTTAAGATAAAGAATATATATGTGCATGTGTCTCAATTGATAAATTGATAAAATCATTAGACATTCTAAAATAATACAAACACACTGGCTTCTGATTCGGGACGCGAGCTAGGGAGCCACGAACTTTCAGCGTTCTGCTGGAGGCTCACCGCTACAGAGAATTACCGCTGGTATAGTAAGAGACAGAGCGGTTTGTCCTGACCTTCAGAGAACGAAGAAGGCAAGATATGGCTGGCAATATTTGCCTAGGCTTTCTTTCCCCCCCACAATTGGCTGTTTAAGGTCTTGGGGAGTGGAGCCAGTCAGCAGTCACAGTAGCGTTCTGTAACATTCACTGTAGCGAGATGTGGAAGGGCAATGCCCTACTGCATATCCCTGCCACCGAATCTCTCCCAGTGCAGAAGAGATAAGGTTGGCTCCCTCTTGGAACCTTTTTGAACTTTTTTCCGTAGTGGAGGAAGAAATCACTTTAAAAGGCTCCGGAGGACCAGAAAGGAGGGGAACTCTTCCAAACCCCAGTAGCTTACCTTGGGAGAAGATTCACATCTGGAGCGGAGAAGGAGTGGAAAAGGAAGAGGTTGCTTTTCCCCAATCCAGGTACAAAGAGAAGGCCTACGAGTGTTTTTAGGAAACTTGCTGAACTTACTCTTTTACTTTTGCATGTGGGGGTGTCGGCAGAGACAAGACAAAGTATTGTGTCCCCCCCCTTTTTTTTTTTTAATGTCAGCTAAGAAACTGTCTTTCTTTGGTCTGGTAAGGAACGTTTCATTGAATTCATTGGAAGAACTGGATAATATTACACACTTACATTTTTACTCTTCTAAGTCTGAACCCCTCAAGGAGATAAATCCTTCTTTTTTTGGTTTTGGTTTCGCCGTTATTGGACAGGGGGATTTTGGGATTGGGGGAAAGAAAAGGCTTGAAAAAGAAGGAGGAGAAGAGAGTGAATGAAGTGAACGATTGAAGAAAGAATAAAGACAGAAGATAGAAAACGACAGACAGATAGAAAATGAAGATAGAAGATAGAGGAGACTAGAGTGAAGTGAAGGTTGAAGTAGATAAATTGTTAAAATAATTTAGGGGTTCTGTGGATTCAAGGGGGGCTGTATGGTGAATGGTCTAATGAATAAAAATGTTTATGTGTCCTAGAAAAGATTTTAGAGTTTCAGCAACGTGAAGAATTCATTGATAGAAAATCATTTAAGACATTTATTAATAGTGATTGGAACTAATTAAGAAATTTAAGCTTAGGCTTTTGGTCTCTCTCTTAAAACTGACTAGAATACTAATGAAATGGAATGTTAGTTAATCACTAATGAATTTTGATGAACAATTGATTGAATAATAGATTGAATAATAGACAAAACTGTAGGCTTTTCAGATCAATTTAAGTACTCGGGTTTTTGGTGTGGCTCTATGACTGGATCATGCTAGAAGGCGCTAGGCTTTTAACTTTAGAGAGCTCGGGTATGAGGTTTGGCTTCCACGCATACATGTGGTACGCGAAAGAAGGGGTAGATAGAAGCTTTAATGAACATTTTATTAGAAAATCCCTCTTAAGAGTTTGGAAAACGATTAAACAGAAAATCTATTATAAACTGCCTATATGGGTTTCCCCTCAGGAAGCGTTCAGACGCACAGAAATGGTCCCTCTAGGGAAGTGGTGGACCTATAAAGATTTGGTGAGTTTTCAAAAAGGAGACTGTAAATTTAAAACAAGGGATGAATTGGAATGTGAGCTGGTAAAGTGTAATTGGTTTCAACACCTGCAACTTCTTGAAAGATTTAATGTAGATGCAAAAACTCCTGGCATAGAGAATTTAAAAACTGAATTAGACATCTTGATTATGGGTGAGAAAGAATTTAAAGTCTCAACATTATATCAATTACTTTTAAAGCTAGAATTAGAATCGGAAACAATTAAGGAACACATGATAAAATGGTCTCAAAATGTTGGGAATACCATAATGCTAGAAGACTGGGAAATACTATGGAAGAAAACTATAAAGCTTTCAGTCAGCAATGAATTAAGGGAAAATTGCTATAAAATGCAATTTAGATGGTATTTAACACCGGTAAGAATGGCAAATATGTATAGAGGAGTGAAAAGTAACTGCTGGAAATGTGGAGACCTTAATGGTACTTTTTTTCATATGTGGTGGTCATGTAAGGTAGCAAAAGAATTTTGGATAATGATACATAATAAGATAAGGAAGGTAATTAAGAGGGACTTCAAACTTAAACCTGAACTATATTTGTTAAATATATTTGATATAGAATTCCTGCAGAGTCTAAAAACTTTGATGTTCTTCATGACCACCACTGCTAGAATGGTATATGCCAGATACTGGAAACAAAAAGAAACTCCACGCTATGACGAATGGATGTTGAAACTGAGGGAAGTGGCTCAAATGGAAAAGCTCACGTGTTGGGCGAGAAACCACTCAGTAGAAAGATTCAGAAAAGAATGGAAACCACTTATTGATTATTGGAGGTTAGAATGGAATGGATATATGACAACGTGGCTTGAGGATTAAATTTCAAACATGCAAATAGGAGGTTATGATGTGGAGGATTTTTTCTGTACTAAACATCTCTGTTGATAAAATGCAGGTTGATGAATTTGAATGTTGAATTTAATAAGAAATTAATGAGAAAACTGGAAAATTTGGATATGTATAGTGAAGAAGGTAGAAAAACCTGTATTGTTGTGTTAAAGGTATAGTAACTTTGTATAAAAAAATTTTTTTGGATATTGAAAGTTAATATGGTTTTCTTAAGCTGATTCAAACTCAGTGGAGTTAGGAAGTCAGGATAGTCTATAACTTTGTATAGATTACGATAATGCTGATGGAAAAGTGATTGTAAAAAATAATAATAAAAAAAGTACTTGGGTTTTGGATTAATTAATCTAATAATAAAAGTACTTGTTCTCATAAATTAAATAATTATTATTCAGCAATTAATTAAAGAGATTACTATATTATTATTATTATTTCATTCTATTATTAATGACAGTATTGAATCAAGTTTTATTTGTTGGAATTCTGATGAACTTGTAAGGGTAAGAACTAATTAATTAATTAATTAACTTGATTAACTCAATTATTTAATTTGTTGATTAGTAATTAGGAGAATTAAATAAGAAGAGCTGCCATTGAAATATAGGAAAAAGGAGTGGTTAACAAGGGGAGTACTAGCTGATTATTTCATTCTCTGTTTGTATCTACTATATTTATGGCATTTGATGGTATAACTATTGCTTGAATTAACCAATACAGGGTACAATTGGATAGAAGGAGTACATAGAGAAGAGCAGAAAGGGAAAGGGAAGAAGAAAGAGCTATTAAAAAATTGTCTACGCTAGATACTGGAGGAAAGAATACACTCCAACTGAAGAGGAATTGATAGGGAAGTTACTAGAAGTGGCTGGAATGGATAAGCTCACCTATTTGTTAGAGAACAAACTGGACAAAACTTTCATAGAAGGGTGGCATCTCCTGATGGATTATTTGAATAATGGGGAAAATTAATTGGAAGTGTATATTAATGAGGCAGGCATAATGTGATGAATATGGAGTAAGGAAAAAAAAAGGAGTATGAGGTAGTAAAGGGAGGAAGACAAAGGAAAACAGGTCAACAGATATAGGTACAGGTATGTATATAGAGATATATACACTATACGTGGGTATACATATAACTGAATTCATACGTGAAAAAGGGACCTAAAAAACCAAGATGGAATTTAAAGTGTATTGACTTCTTTTTGTTGTTGTTGCTTTTCTAAACATATAAAATGTACTGGGTTGTACTGTATATCTGAGAAGGAATTGAAAGGAACAAAAAGGGAGGTAAGAAGAAAGGGGGGGGGAGAGAAAATATTGTTCTCTTTCCCTTCCTTCTTGAAGGTTAAAGATTAAAGTTCGATGTATTTGCTAAATGGTTAAATTTAAAATACACAGTAAAATTATGATGAATGTGAGAGTGAATCAAGGGTTGTAGAAGAATCTAATTATACCAAACTGGGAAATGTTAGTGGAAGTCTTTTAATTTCACACTGTAAATGGAAAATGGCATGTGGATATACCATTTTTTTCTATTGATATAGGTATGATTGATATGGGTAATGTTTGATAAAAATATTGTTGTTGTAATGTTTATGTAAAAGCTGGTGATAATGCTAATAAAAATATTCAAAAATAAAATAAAATAATACATACATGCTTTACATATAAATAAGACTATTACCAGAAGCATACAACAAACACTACACGAGGGATTAATTGGGCTCAAGTCCTTGTAAGGAGAAAAACATGTATTGTATTTTAAAAAAACATTTATTGTATTCAAGTGGATTCTGTTTATGCTGTAAGTGTGGAGAATTGGCGGATAAACTTGCCACTGAAGAAGACCATGGTTGAAACGCCTCTGGCTTGGCTGTAAAACAGATTAAGGACTGGAGGAAATTGAAGTCACATGTTTTTTGAGACAGACAAGAGAGACAGACAGACACGCACACATACATATAATATATATTCTTTATCCTAATTTTGTTGGTCAATTGTTCTTGGTATTGGTTAGGTAATTTCCCCTTTTTCTTGGTTTAAACAATTAAAAACGGAAGAGCACTTTGCTTGCAGAAATTAAAGAGCTTACCTGTTTTAGAACTTCTACTAAAACTAAACAAAAAATAAAATCTACAGCTAAATCCCTCCTTTCAAGTAGATAATCCCTCTCACGCTGCTGCTCATCCCTGAAACAAACACAAAAATCAAGTTATTTGACACTGCACAAGACTCCTTTGTAAAACAAATACAGTATTCATACATATGATTCACATTCTCTCTTTTTTTTGCATAACTAGTCAGTACTATTGAACATGTTTTTACATTGTCCCATCCCTTCAAAATGCAAATTTTTATACCAACTTTAACATGTCACAATAGCAAAAAGTAAAACTTTAAAAAAGGAAAAATCTACTTGACAATTAACTATGATGGAATTCACACAAATGCATCAACATATTTAGAAACAATGTCAGGATTGCAGCAATGTTTGCTCTACCCAGCAGATCCCTGTATTACCTGTGATACTGCCCCTTAGTCATTGCATTAGAATTCCCTTCGTTTTCTTTCTGTAAATTTGTCAGCAACTGTTTAAGCTAGTTTTTGCTCAAAAAAGGCAACACTTTCTTTTGGAATTGTGCTGCATCTCTGATTTTCCTTTTTAAATTTTCTTTTATTAAACACTTATTTTTTCAGTCTAAAAACAAGATACAAGGGAAAACATAATACATAACACACCAACATAACCCCCTCCTAAACTAACTCCTCCCCCCAAGGTTTTCTATGTTATCTCTTTTCCTTTGATCTTATTTAACATTCCACTGGTCTTCTTTCTACAGTTAAGTATTAGATTCCATGCATTTATTTGTTACTGCAGAATGAGAGATTAGACTTTCCATGAATGTTCATTCTTAGATGGCAGGAGGAACAATCCACCATTATTTCCTGCCTAGTCAGGTTGGCATGTGGGGATTAACCCCATCTTGGTGGATTGATCCTCCATACCATCCCAAGAATGATTTATACGAGCATACAGGTAGGATATACATTTAGTTGACTGGATAGACACAGCTTAGTGCAGGTTGAGGCCAGAAAAGTGTTATGTTAAATTATTCTAATGGTAGATTTAAGACCACTAACTAAAATAAGCTACATGTCGCAATCACTGATATGAACTCACCCCTTAGATTTTGTGCTAGATCGAGGCCTATACTCATAGGATTCATCTTCAGTTCCATTTTGGCGCTTGTACCAATCAAACAAGGTGCGTAGTAAGGAGGGGAGACAGTGCTCTGCTACTGAGCTCATAGAGCTTATCAACTGTAAAGAGAAATGGTTTAGGTGTTTTATGGGATGCTTCCTTTATCTAATCACACATGAATGCAAACCTCTGTACCTTTGGTTTATGTTAAGACAAGTGTTTAGTCAACAGGTAGCCAGTTGCACTGTAAAAGAATCTCAGCTGCCACTGAAGTACCCAGATAAGAGCTACAGTAATAACTGTAGTTGTCCTTTCATATTCGCTGGAGTTTGGTTCCAGAACTCCCCATGGATAACAAAATCCGTGAATACTCCAGTCCCATTATATGCAATGGCATAACAAAATGGTGTCCCTGATATAAGATGGCAAAATCAAGGTTTGCTTTTTGGATTATTATTTTTTAAAGAATATTTTCTTTTAAAAAAAATTATTTTAATTTTCAAGGTTACAAAGTATGAGGGTCTTCTTCCACATCAAGATAAATAAGCTTATAAAAGTTGCATTTTACATTTCCCCTCATCATCAAAGTGTACGATTATATTTTGTTATCTATTGACAAAAATAAAATCTTGACCTCCTTTGTAAAACCCCCTCAAAGAGTTTTTTTAATTTCCTAAATCTATATTTCTTCTTCATGTTAAACTAGTCTTAAATGTAATCATTGTTGTGATTTCCTTTTAAGCAGAGTCCTCTAATCGTAGACCATCTTGCATATTTATTTTTATCGATTATTCACTCTCCCCGCCCCCGCTTTTT
The DNA here is from genome assembly GCA_030847615.1 of Gambelia wislizenii. NCBI lineage: Eukaryota > Metazoa > Chordata > Lepidosauria > Squamata > Crotaphytidae > Gambelia > Gambelia wislizenii. The sequence continues at coordinate 99,162,685 of JAUMIR010000005.1, read as the reverse complement.
TATTTAAATTTTCTTCAAATCTTCATATCTCCATATTGGTGTCCCATCTTTTTTTTTACAAAAGTCAATTACTGGAGACCATTCTCCTTTTATTTTTTCCAAGTCTTTCTTGTTCAATATGTGTGTTAAAATGTCATTATCTCTCATTTCAAGTATTTTAAATATCCAATCTTCTATTTGAGGTTGTTCTTTAATCTTCCATTTGGCTGCCAAAATCATCCTTGCTGCTGTACATAAGTATAGAATTAGTCTCCAATGTTTTTTTTCATCGTTTTGTTCTAAGAGTGAAGTAATGTTCAATAGATATAATTTGGGGTTAAAGGGAATTGTAATCTTAAATATTCTTTGTATCAATTTATGTATTTTCAACAAGAAATTTTTATTATACATCTCAATAAATTAACTGGAAATAGAAACATAAGTCCTGTATCATGGGTTCAGTGACAGCCATTATCTTCAACTCAATAAAATTGATATAACAGATATCTTTACTTATAAACAATAATTGAGTTATATTATACTTGCATCAGAAATGTATATATTTGTGTAGATATATATATATATTTGTGTTTGTATATATGTGTGCACCTCCCCCTTTTTATATACCCTATTGGCTTTCGCCATTCTTTTCTGTTAATATTATAGCATTGACAATAATTAAAAGAAGAAAGAGAAAAAAGAAAAAAGAAAAAGAAAAAAAACCCCGAACCCCCCACCCTTCTCCCCAAAAAAGGGAAGGAAAAAAAAAGAAAAGAAAAGAAAAAAAGAAAAATAAAAAGAAAAGGACGACTTCCTATCCGAAACTAGTTCCGTCTCTCTGAAATTCCCCATTCCTTCTTGTCTCTTAAGATTAACTGCTACCTTTACTAAGTTTGTATAGTTTCTCTTGTGTGTTGCACATATTCATGCTACTTTAAATCTGTTACATTGTATATTATACCAAAACTTCTGGGAGATAAGTGGCATTGGTGTTATCCCACATATTATTGTTTTTATCTACTACCGTTGCTTACTAATGAATAATATATTCTATTTATCCCGCTTAGTCTCTCCATTGCTCCTTTTTTCTCCCCTCCCTTGTTGCGAAGAAATATAAAGAAAGTGTATATTGGATTTTATTTATACATTAATTGCTGCCAAATCTCCCCACTTATCCTTTAGAAAATTGGAAAAGGCTTTCCAGTCTTCATGATGTTTACCCAAGGATTTGCCCTTCAACAACACCGTTAATCTATCTGATTCTACCATTTCTCGTGTTTTCATTATCCATTCTTCAATAGTTGGCGTTTGTTTGGACTTCCATAATCTTGCATATTCAATTCGAGCAGCCGTCAGCATATAGAATAGCATTTTACCATGTTCCCTTTCTATAGCGCCATTTATCATCCCTAGAAGGTAACATTCTGGTTTAAGTGGGATGTTGATGTTTAGTATTTCTCTTATTATTTTTTGTATTCTTTTCCAATAGTTCCCGGCTTCATCGCAAGTCCACCAAAGATGGTAGAAAGTACCAGCTTCATGATCGCACTTCCAACATTTGCTTTTCGTACTCTTGTACATTTTTGATAATCTGTAGGGGGAATGATGCCACCTCAAGTACATCTTATAGACGTTTTCCCTGATGTTTTGACTTAAGGTATATTTCATCCTATCCGTCCACATTTTTTCCCATTGTCTTAGCTCAATTTGGTGACCTATATTTTGGGCCCATTTTATCATTGCCTCTTTGATGGTATTGTCTTCTGTCTCCCATTCCAGTAGAGTTTTGTACAGTCTTGTAATCATGTTTTCATTTCCTAATTGGGTAATTCTGTCCCATATCGATTTATCAATTTCAATACCCTCTAATTTCTTGTCCAAATTATATCTTTCCTTTATCTGTCTATATAGGTACCAATGACAATCAATTCCATCTGCTCCCAATTCCTCTTGTGTTTTAATGCGATGTTGACTATCCTTTCTTACTATCATCTCTCCATACGTAATCCATTTTTTTGATGGGATGCCTTCTTTGCTAAAAAAGGCTTCATGGGGAGATGCCCATATCGGTATATTTGGACACAGCCTAACTTTATATTTTTAACAGACTCTTAATAGTGTTCCTCTAATAAAATGATTATTAAAATCATTATTGATTTTATATTTACCGTAAAAAAGATACGCATGAAATCCAAATCTATTTCCTTCTCCCTCAATTTTCAGCAGTCTTTCGTCTTCCAAAGTGGTCCACTCCCTTATCCATGTCAGACAGCTTGCTTCATAGTAAAGTCTCAAATTGGGAACCCCCAGACCTCCGCGTTCCTTCACATCCTGGAGAGTTTTCATTTTAACTCGTGGTTTCCTTCCCGACCAAATAAATTTCGATATGTCTCCTTGCCATTTTTTTAAGTCTACCTCATTACAAATAATCGGGAGCATTTGGAATAAAAATAGAAATTTGGGTAAAATATTCATTTTTATTGCCGATATACGGCCTAAAAAAGAAAGTCTCAGATCTTGCCAGTTCTTCAAATCTTTACTTATTTCCGCCCATATTTTCTTATAATTATTTTGGAAGAGATCCGAATTTTTATTTGTTATGTTAATACCCAAATATTTTGCTTTTTTAACTATTTGGAATTCTGATTTTTCTTCCAAATCTTTTTTTTCCTTCTCCATCATATTTTTTGTAATGATTACTGTTTTATCATTATTAACTTTTAATCCACATATAAATGCGAATTCCTTCAAAACCTCAATAAGCGCGTTTATCTCTTCCAAGGGATCTCCTAGAGTTATCACTAAGTCATCAGCGTACGCTCTAACTTTATAGTTGAACTTCCCAATTTTGACTCCATTTATTTTTGTTTCTTCTCTTATCCTTCTACATAATCCCTCAATTATCATCAGAAATATAAGTGGGGATAGAGGGCATCCTTGCCTTGTCCCCTTCTGTATCTGAAGAGCCTCTGTGCTTTCCCCATTAATTATTATTTTCGCCGATTGATTGTTATAAATAATTTTCATCCAATTCATAAATCTCTCCCCCACATCTATTTCTTCTAGGATTTTAAACATAATTCACCACTTGACACTATCGAAGGCCTTTTCCAAATCGAGAAAGATTAGAGCAAGTTTTTTATCATTATGTTTCTCATAATATTCTATCATGTTCAAAACGAGCCGTACGTTATCTTTCAGATACCTCCCTGGGAGAAATCCCCTTTGATCTTGGTGTACCCAACCTGAGAGTATTCTTTTCAATCTATTTGCTAATATCGAAGTGAATATTTTGTAATCAACATTCAGTAGTGAAATCGGTCTGTAATTCTTAGGCTCACATGGATCTCGGTTTTCTTTATGTATGAGTGTAATATTTGCTACCTTCCATGAGTTTGGGGACACTTCTTTTGTTATTTCGTTTAATGGTTTCTTAAGCGGTAGTGCTAATTGGTCTTCCAACACCTGATAATATTTCGCTGAGAGTCCATCCGGCCCTGGAGCTTTATTTGGTTTCAAATTCCTTATTGCTTCCGTTATTTCCATCATTGAAATAGGTTGGTTTAATCCGACTCTTTGCTCATCTGTGAACTTCTTCCAATTGAATTTCTCAAACAGTTTTTGAGTTTCTTCCTCTGCTATTTCCTTCTCTTTATATAGCCCCTCAAAAAAATTTCTAAAGGTGTCTTTAATTTTCTTTTGCTCTGTATGTATCTGTCCATTTAATCTAACCTTAGCAATAACATTTCTTTCCCTCATCTTTCTAAGCCTAAGAGCTAACCATCTTCCCGATTTATTTGAGTGCTCAAAGTGAGCTTGTTTCATGAATTTTCAACCAGTACTTCTTTATGATTGGACAATGCCACCACATATGCATCAGAAAGAATATTTTCAAGTCGTGAATACTTAAATCCATGGATACCAAATCCATGGATATGGAGGCACAAGTGTATGTGCTTGGTGTGAAGATTTTGGCACCCAACTATGCAGATGGTATATTCTGGCATCCGATTATGCAGATCCTAAGCAAACAGGAAACTGTAGAGAACTGTCATTATTAAGTGCATCTTGGAACCAGTTCACAGGTATTGTCCATACTGAGCTATTTTGCAGGTCATATAGGGAGCCTAGCATGCATGCCAAAACTCAGTGTCTATACTCACACTCTGTGGAGTAAGGCTCACACAGTAGAGACCCATACGTGGGCACTTATTGGGTACTAGTACAGTGGGCACTTGGTATCCGCTGGGGTTTGGTTCCAGGACCCCCTTCCCCATGGATACCAAAATCCATGGATGCCCAAGTCCCATTATATACAATGGCATATTAAAATAGCATCCTTCATATAAAATGGTGAACAGCAAGATTAATCCTTTGGAGGAAAAAATAGAGGGGGAGATACTTTAAAGTCATAGTTGGCTGAATTCGTGCATAAAGAATCCGTGGATATGGAGGGCCAACTATACACTGTAATAGCCAGCATAACCCTCATCTTCAATTGTAAGTAAATTGTTTACACAAGATTTTTGACATCATGTCAATCAAGCAAATTAACTCAAAGGATTTGGGATTTTTGCTTATTTGTACATATATACGCATGTATGTATGGAGGGCATTAGTGTAAATGTAACATATTGCTAAACTGTGTATTGTACTTGTTTTCAAGGTTTTTAAAAACTCTGATCAGTCAACATAAACGTAATCAATTGATATAAACATGAACATAATCCAACTAGCTGTAGGAAAATGGAGAATTCCAGTATAAATGAGATGTGCCATAAAGGTAGGGGAGAGGCTATGCAAACAGATATACAATTTGCTTGCATCTATCTTATTAAGCTGACATATGATCATCTGAACCAACTGAAAGGCTGACGACCATGGAGTGACCATGGAGGAGCAACATAACTTAATCAAAAAATATGTGCATGTAGAGCCCCAACTGGGCCGGGACCCAGTTGTGTCAAATACTGAAGGAGGCAAGCCCCCTTTCTGATACACACCCCACACATCCCCAATACTATTCTAGAAGGATGAGAAATCCTCCAGAGCAGAGTTTTGAGTGATGTTGATGTTGGTGGCATGAAACAACTTCCTCTGGATTCTGCTGACAGGCTTCTTGTATCAGCTCAGTGACCCAATAGGCTCCTGGCCTTGGACTCCAAAAAAGTTCCTATACCTAATGTTATGGTAATGTTATAGCATCGTATTCCTGTTATTTTAGCATAATGGTTTGTTAATAGGCTAAACATAAAGAAAGCACACTATTGTTTTCCATCAGACCTTTGCTTAATAAAAATTTAATGAATTAGTCTATCAACTAAAACTCATATGATTTAGCAAATATTTTTAACTGAATGACAACCCTCTCAAGTATTTCACATGTTAATAAATCAAAGAAAAGTGGGCCTTACCAGTTGCGCAGCCACACTTACATCACTTAATGACAACACAAGCCAAAAAATCCTTACAAAGTGACATTCCATAGGAAATATTTTTGGAAGGCTTCTAAGACCTCTCCTATCATTCCTCAATTTTTTAGAAACAAGGAACTCAAATGTTAAAAATCCCCTCAACTTTTCATTTGTAAATGGACAAAATTACCCCAGGCTCTTCTGTCACACATTTGTACATCAGCTTTTAATCTTTTTAAAAAATAAATACAAGTTGAGTCTCCCTTATCTGAAATGCTTGGGACCAGAGGTATGTTGGAGTTTGGAATATTTTGGATTTTGGAATACTTGAATATACACAATGAGATGTGTTGGAGATGGGACCCAAGTCTAAACATGATATTCATTTGTTTCTTATACACCCAGCCTGAAGGTAATTTTATACACAGTATTTTTCATAATTTTGTGCATGAAACAAGGTTTGTGTATACTAAACCATCAGAAAGCAAAGGTGTCACTATCTCAGCCACCCATGTGGACAATTTTGGATTTTGGACTATTTCAGATTTTAGAATTCTGGGTAAGGGAAACTCAAACTGTCCTGAATAATTTAGGACTCTGACTGAACTATCAAACAAATTTATGGACAAACAATATATTTTCACAAGACATTTTAAATCACAGCTTGTCCAACCTGGTCAAACTGAAGATCTTCACCTCTCTGAAGAGATCTTGACAAGAGTTTTTCCTAGAATCAGAATAACAAAATTAAAGCTTCAGATCACATCTGACAACAATCAAGCAATCATACACATCCCAAATGTGAAATAATTGAGGCCGATACTTGTCTTCCTAGACCAGTTAAAATCTTTTTTAACAATTAAAAATGATCAAATATATTAACTGTTTGAAATGAAGGTAAGAGAATTAAAGCCTAAATTTCACATTGCATTAACAGAAAGGGGCTGATCTTCCCCTTCCCTCCTCTTCTGTATCCCTTCCCTCTGCTGTCTCAAAACCTGCTCTGGAATTCTTGAGATATTCAAAGTATGTTCTGAGGGAAAGCAAGAGGCTGGGGTGATTACTCCCCATCTTGGTTCCACTGACAGAAGCAACTCAATAACTCTGCTGGATCTTGGCCTATATGCTTACATACTTGGTAATATAACTACTTCTTTAAAAAAAAAACATTTCTGAAGCTTTTTGTCTTCTTCAACAATCAGAAAGGAAATTATGAGAATGAGACAAATAAAAACGCAATAAAAAGCAGTAAGTTTCATGAAGTGTGGAACAGTATCCTGAACTCAAGGAGAGGAAAAAGAAAAGTATAAATAATTATTTTAATTGACAACAAAAACTGATAACAAAAATTTAAGAACAAATGCTAAGTTGCTACCTGAGCCCTATCTCTCCTTTTTCAAAGTTCAGCTTTTTCAGAGTTCAAGACACCCTACCAATAAAACCCAAAGCCCAATGGGAAAAGCAGAATAGCAGTTCATAATACACACATCTCTATTCCAACAGTACTGGTTACTCTTTTGAGGATTCATTTTGTTTTTTTCACATGACAGTATGAACAGCAACAAAAGCCTACAAACACCATATCATTAAAGACCATAGACATTCTAAAGAGGACTTTACAGTGTGTCTGAAATGCCATTTTGTGTATATAAGACTCTCACGCTACCACCCACTTAAATGCCAGTCATCTTTTCTTTCTGCCAACACCATTTAAAGAGTTGAAATTGGTTTGCAGTTATTCCAGCTTGCATTAGATTTCATTTTAATTTGATTTTGGCAGCAGGAGTATATCATTTGCACTTATCCTTGTCAGGGCCCAGGATAAACTACCTAAAGCTGACCCTGGAGGAAGAACTAGGGCCTGCCATTCTGAGCATGATGCTCCAGTCAACAAATCCATGACTCTCTTTCTCTCTACAAGTTTTCAGCACATGAAAAAACAAATCAAAGCATTTGCTTCAAATTTAATGAAAACAAAGTCTTTTTCTGCTGACAAGTGCTACATTTCCTTCTGTGCAATCTTGCACCAGATTACCTGTTTAGTAACAAAGAAATGCAAGGGAAGGGAGTTTGGGAAGAATTCCCTCCCTGCTGTTGCACAAAGCAATTTTCCATTTGCTTTTCATGATTGGTTTTGTTGCTGGCATTCTGTTCATGCATTTGCTAAAGTTCAGTAGCACTTCATGATGACACTTTATTGACCATTCCAACAGTGAAAGTAGGTGGTTCCTGTTGCTATTGTGGAACTCAGTATATGCCAAAGGAGTTAGTTGTGAAAGATCAACACAACTTGTTCAAGCAATACAGCCAACGTGCACCAGATTCCCACTTGTACAACTATACAAATGACAATTTAAAGCATCCATGTAAGCAACCTGTCTCCTTCCGCCAGTTTCACCTTTAAACATTGTACCTTTCTGGGGTCAAATCCACAGTACTAGATATTTTACAATTCCTGTTTTAAAGAAAAACCTACTCTTCTTTTTGTACACCCCCACATCTACAGATATATAGTTTCTTCACAGATATGAAAACAGTTGGGGGGGGTAAAACCAAAAGATATTACATAAAATATTGCAGCAGTGAAAAAAAGACAACTAATTTTTAGAATCTCAATTCAAGAGTTTTGAACAAAAAACAGAAACCAAGAAAGATTCAGAACGCAGGAAAAAAAATGTAATCCTAACCATGTTAAGTTTGAAGTAATCCCCATTAAATTCAATGGAGTGTACAGAAAAGTGAATACTGCAGTCTAAATAATACTGTTCATTGCAGTCTAAACAATACTGAAAAGTGCCTATTTCACATAGAGAAAACTGCATAGAAACCGCCCAAAGGCTTTAATATTCCTAGTATTTTATAAGATTAAGAAGCACTGAATACCAATGTGCTAAATGTTACATTGGGTACTTACCGTGAAGGTACTTTCTGTAGGGTAGATGGCAGGAAGAATCTGTAAGCATTGGGAACTTAAGACCGCCGAGAGAAGCAGGAAGTTGACTATTGATCTTGTAGAGTTTGAATCCCTTTGTTCTCCTCCACAAGGTCAGTTCTCTGACTAGCAAAGCCTGGTGATCAGTGAGATAGCTTCTTTCCATGAAGACACACATACATATTAGAAACATAGTAAGAAACAATCATGAACCTGTATGGACCCTCCTTTGCAGTCACAGGGTGGAATGGATTCTTCCTGCCATCTACCCTACAAAAATAACCTTCACGGTAAGTACCCAATGTAACATTCTATAGGGTGAGATGGGCAGGAAGAATCCGTAAGCATTGGGACATACCCAAGCCTGAGAATCACCTAGGGAGGGTGTGACTGCATGTGATAGGAGGAACTAGGTGCATACGACCTCGTGAATCACCCTTCTTCCGAAAGTGGCTTCTGCGGATCTGTACTTGTTTGTCCACTTTGTAACATCACCCAAGGAGACCTTCTGCTGTGCTTTTTGCAACCGGGCTTGTTTATCTTGGATTGGCCTTTTTAGTCATCAGCGCGCTTGCAGAAAGCGCGGGATGAGTCCTTCCTGAATCTTCGTTTGCGAAGAAAAGCCAGAGAATGTTGGCCAAAGGCGGACGGAGTGCTCCAGGTCACCGCCCGCCAGACTTCTGTCAGAGGGGCATTGGTAGAGAAAACTGCCAATGCAGCCGCTGACTGGGTTGAGTGAGCCACGACTCCTTGGGGGCAGGAAACTTTGGCTAAGCCGTAGGCCTCAAAAATGCATTCCTTGATCCATTTTGCAAGTGTTTGCCTCGATACCTGTGCCTCCATCGAGGCCAGGTTGAAGGGTACGAACAGTGAGACGTATCTCCTGAAGGAAGCCCTGCGCTTAGTGTATCTTTTCACTGCCCTACTGACATCCAGTTTGAATCATAATTTCTCAGTGGGCTGTGATAGATTGGGACAGAATGAGTTGTTGTGCGATGTGAAGTTTGGATAAGGCCTTGGGCTGGAAGGACGGGTCGTTACGCAGAGACACGCAATCCTCCCCGAATGAGCACAAATTTTCTCTAACCAAGACAGCTGATAATTCCGAACCCCTCCTGGTGGAGGTGATGGCCCTCCTGAAGGCCACCTTGAGGGTTAGCCTGTGAAGCGAGATCTTCCTGAGTGGCTTGAAGGGGTGACGTGTTAGTTGTCTCAGCATCAATGGGAGGCTCCGTGTAGGAAACCTGTGGTGAACTGGGGGCGAGATCAAAGTTGTTCCTCATAGGAATCTCCTCACGTGTGGGTGTGTTGAGATTAGACCCCCTTGGGGGCATTGGGTGGAGGTCGACAATGCAGCTGTCTGTGTCATCGGTGTGTTGTTCCTGAGACCCTTGCCTAGACCTCTTTGTAGGAAGGCCAGGATATGCTTAGTTGAGGCCTCCATGGGTCTCACCCTTTCTGAGGTGCACCATTGCGAGAGTATTTACCACGTAGCCTTGGTTGATTCTCCTCATTCAGGGTCTTCTGGATGCCCGTAGTGTGGCTATGGCCTGGACGTCATAGCCACGGTCCTTCAAAGCCTGGCACTCAATCTCTAAGCTGTCAGCTGTAGCCCTGCCATGCTGGAGTGTTCGATTGGGCCCTGGAGAAGCAAATCCAGGTGCAATGGGAGCCTCATCGGTGGTTCCACTGACATCTGTCTCAGATCTGAGAACCACGGCCGGCGTGACTGGTGGGGGGGGCCAGGAGGACCACCTGTGCTCCCTCCTGTCATATTTTCCAGCACACTTTCCGTATAGAAGGGAAGGGGGGAAAGAGGTATAGAAGCCCTGCTGGCGATGGGGAAAGTACGGCGTCTGTTCTCTCTGCGCCCTGACACAGGGATATGGTGAAGAAGTGTGGAAGTTTGACGTTTCGTGACATTGAGAAGAGACCTACCTGCAAGATTCCGAATCTCCTTTGTACCTGAAGGAGGGCTTCCTGATTCAGCTCCCAATCCCCCGGGAGAACTGTGTGCCTGCTCAGGTAGTCTGCTTGTAGATTCTCCTCCTCCTGGGGGTACTGTGCCGCGAGGGACTGGACCGTTGACTCTGCCCATCTGATGAGGGCCTCCGCTTCCCGGTGTAGAAAGATCTTGACTTGGAACACCCCTGTCTTGCTAAGTAGGGGCGGGCTGTGTTATTGTATGTCCATAGCATGATATGTTGACCCTCCAGGATGTGTGAAAAATGGGCTAGTGCCAGGCAGGCTGCTCTCAGTTCCACCCAATTTATGCTGTGGAGCTGTTCTGTCTTGACCAGGTCCCTTGAACCACCTGATCCAGACAGTGCCCCCCCACCCTCGGAGACTTGTGTCCGAGGTGATGACTACCTGGTGATTGATGGTCAGCGGGGAACCTTTGGCAATGTGGTTCTGGTGGGTCCACCAGGGGAGTGACTCTTTTACAGAGATCGGGACGAATATGGAGAGACTCTCCTTTCGAGCTATCTGCTCCTGAAGTGGAAGAGGAATCCCTGTAGGGGTCTGGAGTAGAACCTGGACCACGGAACTACCTAGACTGATGACACTCTCAGGCTGAAGAAGTATGCTAGGGGGTTTATGGTTGCTCTCTTCCTAGTTCGAACCTGACCGGCCTCCCGCCTTAGTACCAGCTGACGTTCTCCAAGAGGACGGACTGGTATTTTACCTTGTCCAGTGCACTCCTAGGTGCACTATTGACTGCGATGGAGCCAGGATGGTTTTCTTGAAGTTCACCAGGAAAACGTGTCGTGTAGGAAATCGATTGTGTATCTCAGGTCCCTTTCTGCTCCTGCCTTGGACTGTACTCGGAGAAGGGTGTCGTCCAGGTATGGACACAGGCGTATCCCTTTGGTCCTGGTGTGCTATTAGAACCACCAGCACTTTCGTGAACCCTCTGGGGCTGTTGAGAGACCGAAAGGAAGAGCCTTGAATTGGAAGTGTTCCTCCCTGGATGCAAACCTGAGGAACTGCCTGCTGTCTGTATACATCTCTGATAGGTCCAGAAATGCCGGGAAGTCTCATTCCTGTATGGCTTCCCATATCGACGAGAGTGTTTCCATCCGGAAATGTTTGTATGTAGCTTGTGAGCCTGTGTACTCCAAGTCTAATACCAACCTGAGTTTTCTGTCCTTTTGGGTACCGTGATGAAGTAGAAGTATATCCCTGAGAAATGCTGCGATTTGGTACCTTCTCTATAGCTTCAATTTCCAGTAGGTGGTTGATGGCTGTCTTGAGGTCTAATGCTTTCCTTAGGTTTGATGGGATTGGTGCTGGCAAAAACCGGTTCCTTGGTCTTGAGTTGAACTTGACCGTGCAGCCCTGTGCTATGGTGTTCAGGGACCAACTGTCCGAGGTGTAGCTTACCCATGAATCTAGGAACCTGAACAACCTTCATCGCACTGGTTTCGTGTCCGAGTTAGGACTGCTGTCTTGAGGATCCTTTTTAGGACTGGGATCCTCGTCTGCGACTTGCATTTGGTTTGGAGAGTGGTGCGTGTCGAATAACGTAATTGGTTTTGGACCAGGCTGGTCTAGAGGAACGAAAGTCTCCCTGTCTACCATTGTCCCTAGGGTGTCGAAAGGAGCTGGGGTACTGAAAAGGCCATTGAAAGGGCCGCTTTCCAGTCTTCCTGTCCTACTTGCAGCTTGCCGAAGGCATCACTTGCTTATCTTTGTTGCCACAAGTATATTCTTCAGAGCATCCTCACCGAACAACTTGGCCCCTTTGAAGGCTGCTGTAGCAAGGGCATTTCTAGGCTTCATGTTGGTTTCTCAATGTCTGATCCAGTGGGATCAGCGTGCCAGGGTGGAGCCTCCTGCTGCTGTAGCAGTCATCCTGGGGGCATCCAGTTGGTCAAGGCGCTGGACACCAAGGTGATGGACTAGACAAACAGTTGCTTTGAGGCAGCAGGAGTCTTCATGCATTTTTATGAAAACAAATGTACTGTTGTCAAGGCAGCCCACCGAACTATAGACAAATATTTGCAAGGTCCGGCTACCTCTAAACTGTGCCATATCATCTCATACATGGCCATCTCTTACAAAAAGACATAGTACTATATGGAGTCACCAGCCTGATATGTTGGACTACGACTCCCATAATTCCAATTGGTTGAGGATAATAGCTGGAGATGATGGGAGCTTGAATCCAATACTATTGAAGAGCACTAGGTTGGAGAAGGCTGTCTTAATGTGACTGCGCTTATTAATATGTCCTCCTTTAAGAGGAGTGTATTTCTGTGTAGAAACAGCATAGAATCATCTTACAAAACATCATATAATAATAATAGAAAATATTGGTGTACTGTAAAATTGGTGGAGTCAGTGTGGTGTAGTGGTTTAGGTGTTACTGGGCTCTGGAGACCAGGGTGGTGTCACGCTATAGCACTGGAGGAGTGATCTCCAAGGCCAATAAGGCCTTGTTAAGTAGGCAGAAGAATTTGTCCCCTTGGAAATTCTCTCCAAAATCTTTGGTTCTGAGGTTACAGAATCAGGGAGTTCCCCATCCTCTTTGTTTTGTGTGTCCACATCATCTGGTTTCCGATTGGGATCATCCGTTCCCAAGGTTCCCAGCATCAGGCCCTCCCCCCCCCGAGACCTCCCCCGATTACTCTGAAAAGTGTCTGGAAGGGGGGGTCTTTCTTTCTGGAGTCCTATTGGGTGAGGGGGCGCCCCCCCCGCTAGACGTAGATGGCTGAGCGTCAGCCTGTGGTCTCCCCTTCTGGGGTCTAGGAGGCCTTTCCCCATTTCTGGAGGCTGTTGAGTCCTTAGATCTACTGGCTGAGGGCTGCCTCCTACCTGCGCCCCTTGCTTTGGGGAAGGCCAAGCCCTCCTGGTTGGATAGGAGAGCGTTCGACAACACTTGGGGAGCCAATCGGATAGCCTGCCCTTTGGATGGGGCACTATTCCTCCACGCTTCATCATCAGAGTCCCCACAATCATCTGAGAGTCGGGGTTCCTCCTCCCCCTCCCCCCAGGTGGCCTCTAACTCTCCCCCGCGCTCCTCATTCATGCTGGATGAGAGCTCAAGCGCCACTGAGGCTGGGGCTTTGCCCTCGGATGCCTGTGATGCGGTGAGGCTGAGCTTCGGGAGGGGATCCTGGGTTGCCACCAGCGTCTCCTCCCCTGCATAGGCCCCTCTTATTTGTCCAGAGGCTCCCACCTTCTGGTCATTGTCCAGGCAGTCCCCGACATAAGCCTCTTCTCTGGTTGCCGAGCGGCCGTCCCTCTCCTTCCTGGAGGGATCAGTCTGCTGCTCCTTTGACTGGGGTTGCTGGTTCCTTTGTGGCTGTTGGTGCGGCTTCTTTTTCAGTGCGCTTTGCAAGCCACCTCTGGTCAGGGCCTGCCTCGGAATTGTGGCAGCTTTCCTCTGGGCCACCGGGAGTGCCGGGCGGCTGGAAGAGGAGAAGCTGGCCCGCATGGTTCCCTCTGAGCCGCCATGGTGGGGACTCTGGGGAACAGAGGCTGCCATTTGCTGCTCGTTCGCAACCTGCTGCTTGGTTCTGTCCGTCCCCTTCACGGATCCCATGGTGCAGGGAGGTGATGGGGGGGGATAACGTAAGTGAGATATCCAAAAGGAGGTTGGGGGAGAAGCGGAGCGGGTAAAAGAAAGGAAGTTTTTTTAAAAAAAAAAAAGAATTATGGATAGAAATAAATCTAAAACTGAGGCCAAAAGAATGAGGTGGGGGTGGGCAAAGTAGAAGAAAGTCGAAAAGAAGGAAAAACATGGAGAAGCGAGATCCTGATCTTCCCTGGGCAAAGCAGGAAGTTGAACTGACCTCGTGGAGGAGAACAAAGGGATTCAAACTCTACAAGATCAATAGTCAACTTCCTGCTTCTCTGGGTGGTCCTAAGTTCCCAATACTTACGGATTCTTCCTGCCCATTTCACCCTACAGAAATAAATATTCTATATTGTAATGAGAAGCCTCTAGTTTAAGAAATTTAAGAAGGTAAGAGTGAAATTTAAGAAGGTAAGAGTGGAGATGATCAGGGTAAGCCTAATCATTAGGTGGAGTGAAATAGCTGCCAAAATAGCTTTTGTCCCATGCACATTGTCTTGGACACTACTTTGCCTCACAGGCAAATGTCCCACCCAAAACTATGCACAGAGTTAAATCTATACATTATTGATTAACATGCAATCAGTCTACTCCAACAGCAGGTGGCGCAATAACTATCTTTTTCACTGATACCGCTTGTTTGTTCTTTCTTCCAAGTTTAAGGGGGTCAGCCAACCAGGAAATGTTACCAGTCAGGAGACAGCATTTCTAGAGGGAGGTGGGCACATTCTTTTTCTAACTTCCCATTTTTCTACAGAGTTATGCTATGGAAAGTTGCTTGCAATCTGCTGGTGTACTGAAGATTTGCAAAAGTCTACTATGTTCAGTGGGATGCCTATACAGTGCTACTAACAAATATTAAGACAGGTACTTCTGCTCTATGTGCCTAGAAGCATCCGAAGTACCAATGCTGGAGCTTTATACAAACCCTTTATGTGCTGAGAAAAAAAATCCATAGTACAGTCCTCCCGCAACATTCGCGGCCTCCACATATTCGCGGTTTGCCGGAGGGGAGGCTGAGGAAAGTGGCAATGGGGCCTCTGAGGCCCCGTCGCCACTTTCAGGAGGGAGTGGCCTGGAGAAGCAACTACGGGCCTCCGGAGGCCCCGTGGTCACCTATGGAGAGAGAGGGGAAGCGAGCATGGGGCCTCTGGAGGGCCTCCAGAGCCCCCGTGATCGCCTGCGAAGGGAGTGGGGAGGCCTGGGAAGGCAGCCTCGGGGCCTCCGGAGGCCCAGTGGTCACCTGCGGAGAGAGTGGGGAGGCCTGGGGAGGCGAGCACGGGGCCCCTGGAGCCCCTGTGATCGTCTGAGAAGGGAGTGGGGAGGCCTGGGGAGGCAGCCTCGGGGCCTCCGGAGGGCCTGTGGTCGCCTGAAGAGAGAGTGGGGAGGCATGGGGAGGCGAGCACGGGGCCACCGGAGGGCCTCCGGAGGCCCTGTGGTCGCTTCAGCAGCGAGGGGGAGGGTAGTATTTATTCGCAGAAATTTCACATTCATGGGGGTCTGTGGAACCTAACCCCCGCAAATGTGAAGGGACGACTGTATCATGTCTGCTGCAATATTGATACAATTGGTGTTGTTATCAGCCTCCAGATTCCTTAATAGCCCTTCAATATTGGGCTTAGTATTGTGGCATGAACTGGTCATTCTCAAACCTGACAGAGCTAGATCCTTACAACCAAATGGTAAACAAGTAGATCAACAGGGAGATCAACAGTCCTATAGCTAGAGTGTAAACTAGCCATGGTTGAGACATGAACATCTACTAAGGCCACTGGAACCAAGACACACACCTGAACAGCAAGAACAATGTCAGAGGAAATGTTATATGACCACCTTGGGTCAGACATAGGAAGTTCTGGGACTGTGCCCTCAAAGACTAATTACAGAGCACTGGGGTCTGAGTGGGTACACAGAAGCATCAGACTGATGGAGATGCTCAAAAGTGCGTAACACTCATAGTCTAACAAACAACAACAAGCCCTGCAGTCAGTCAAAGACAAAAAACAAAACAAAACAACCCTTGATTATACCATGAGCTTTCACAAACTATAGCTCATCTTCATGCTCAGGAGGGCACAGAACCAAAAACTGCTTTTTGTCATGCTTTGCTGCAAAGGTACAAGTGCTTCTGGTGGCGGCAACACTGAAAAGAAGTAAAAAGAAATGAACTAAGGTAATGTATGTTGGGTTTTTCTCTTCTTATTTTTCTTCTTTTGAAAAAACAATTCACAGGGATGAAAGCAAGTGCAGCAATGGAGAAATCTAGAACAGGAAAGTATTCTTTATGTGATTAGCCATCAGGCTTCCCATCAATAACCGTAAGATAACAGCAAAAAGAAATGTTCCTGGCCTTTCTAATGCCAGTCTGTGTTAAAAAAAAAAGAAGAAGAAGAAGAAACTGTTTTTCAACCATCTCCAACACAAAAGCACATCTGCGTGCAAGGCAAGGGAGAGACTTCTCAACAAGCAATTAAGTGCTCTTATTTTTGCTGAGGAAAGGACACAGAAGCAGTGATTTAAGTAGAATTCCCATTGTTGAAAATGAAGAGATGCTTTGTTTGGGGCTAGATTCCAAATTTGTCTCCACTCCTCTAATGTGCAATGTTAACAGAGGAGAATGTTGGTGGGTTTGTTTATGCTACTTTCTCAGGCTCAGTCTGACTCCCAACCTGCAATATTTTATGTAACAATTTATAATCCGCTCTTTGAAGCAGTTTTCCAGTGAACTACAATGCCAAGGTTGTTGTAAGCCCCATCTCTTCTGTCAGACCATCAAATCAGACACACAAGACCATTAAATCAGACATACAAGGATAATGCTTTTAGTGACACTGGACCACTAAAACAGACTGCATTGTTCACTCAGTCTAAATCTAGTAATTCCTCTTTGTATTTGGGGACTTGGAGTGGACATATATTTTTTCCAACCACTGCTTCATTAAGATTCTAAATGTTCCCACTAGTTGTTATGGGCAACACTGACTTGTGCAAGGGAAGATTTAAAATGAAAATAGTTAATTCAAATGCGCGCACACATCACTCCTAACCTTTTTATAATTGTGTGCCTTTGTTCCCTGAGTCTGGCTTCATTAGTGGGGACAGTTTACAGAAACCCCTCCTGTTTCCGAACACATAGACAGGGGATAAGTCAGTGTTAACCTTTCTGAGCTCCCTTTTATCACCATCTAGTGTTTCTGACCTTGGGCAAGTCACATTCTCTCAGCCTCAGCAGAAGGCAAATCCCCTCTGAACAAATCTTGCCAAGAAAACCCCATGATAGGTTCTCCCTTAGCATTGCCGTAAGTCAGAAACTACTTGATGCACACAGTAACAAGAGCATTTGGCCTGTATTTCTGCCATGACCACCTTATTGGAATTAGTCAGTTACCAAACTAATCACTATATATAACTACAAACCCTAAGAATAGATTTCTTTTTTTAAAAAGGATAATACTCTATGATTTTCAAAGTAATATAAATGATGGCACCATGCAGGAAAAGAAAAAAAAAGTGTCAGCTTGAAAACTATTTCCCAAAATAGATGCAGGTGACATAGGAAAGCAAGGCAATATCAGATCTATAATATTTTATTATGCTACTGCTAAATAGTAGGTTTTTAAAATGTGAACTCAGGCAACAATAAATCAGACAGTCTAAGGAGACAGCAGGTGAGCAAACATAGTTTATTATACCTATACCATTTTCCAAGAAAACTGATTAGATTTTTTTCTTGATTGCTTATCAGTAAAAAGTGGACCAAAAGCCAACTGTTCTCAACAAGTAAATCATACAGCACTACTTTGAAAAAAGGTAGTTTATGATCCCAAAGACAATGAATGTATGTTATAAAATAACCTTTTGTTTCCTTGAAGAGTTCTTAAAATCTTAATTGCCCTTTTCAAAGAAAGCATGCAAAGTAAAGTATTTTCTCAACAACAGAAATTAATTATAAGCATAGAAATACTGGGCTGACAAATCTAATACAGTAGGACCCCCATATCTGCTGGGGATTGGTTGGGGGGGGCGTGGATACTGAAAAACGTGGATAATAGCGAGCACCATTGAAAATAATGGGACTTCTGGTTTAAAATACCACAGAGTTGCCTTGGAGGACCTAGTTAAAGAGGACAAATTTTCTAGGAAGACTCTATGGTAGGTGTGCTGTTTTGTGTCCCGTGGATAGCTGAATCAGTGGATATAGGGGTCCTACTGTACTTAAAGAGTTCACCAATGCTCTATCTCCTTACATGTAAAGTATCAAGCTCTCTCTGTGTGTGTGCATGTGCGTCCACGCATCACTCTTAACCTTTTTATAATTGTGTGACTTTGTTCCCTGACTTTGGCTTTATTAGGTAGGGACAGTTTACAGAAATCCCTCTCTATAGACTGATCCACATTCCAGAGTTTTATAAAAACAAAGACTATAAACACTCAGCTTCCTGCTCCATTACCCAACTGCCATAGATCTGTATTTCCTCCACTTGCATGCTCTACAGTGCTTCTTCCTCTAAGTGGCTACTTTATACTGTTTCTTTCCTTAAATGCTTAAAATAAATGTCTGACAAACAAGCAATCTGAAGAAAATAACTAAACAGGCTTGGATTACAGATGAGCAGATTACAAAAGTATGGTGAGAAATCACTGGATTGAAGCCCTGTTATGTTAAACATCATAATATGGAAAGTAGACAGGAATAAATCCTAGAAAACAGAAGCACCTCCACCAGTTTATATGACAAAAAGCCAAACAATACAGAATTCAGACAAGTTATGTATATAACAAATCAGTTGTCTTTTCTGCCATGACTGCATCAATTGTGGGTTTCTGATTTCATGTAAAAATCGATTCACAAATAGCTTTAATGCAATCTTATGAAGAAAGGGCACCGCAAAACTATAACTGTCAGTGTGGATAACGGTAAAATAAGCTTATGGGAGCAAATTTGCAGAAAATATTAGACAAATTCATCTAGCTAATCCTTTTTTCAGAGAATGTTGTTATTCATGAAGTTTAAAGAGAGAAACTGGATGTGTTTATGACAAAGCCCTACTTCCTAACACATGCACTGACAGAGGAAAAGGTCAGGTTGCTTAACTCTAACGACAGATCTTCGAGTGGTCTTCTGTGAATTTACACAACTGGGTTATTCCTGTGCCTGCCCAGAGCACTCGGAACCTTCTAGAATAGTTATATAACAGATTTTTGGCGGTAGCTCCGCCCACCTCTAATGGTCCCTCTGAGGCAATCCTGCTTATTCCCCTCAGTTCCTTATAGGACACCACAATTAACAGCATCACCACAACTAAGCAAAAAGCAGGACATAGAGGGGAGGATGGGCAGGTCTGTGTGAATTCACAGAAGACCACTCGAAGATCTATGGTTACAGGTAAACAACCTGACTATCTTCTTCTTAATCTCTGTGAATCCACACAGCTGGAAGACGAGCAAGCTTTACCTCTAGGCGGAGGTAATGTCATGCTACATGGAAGACAAGGTACACAGTATCACAGTAAACCAACAACCATTTATTGAACAGCCTGGTGAGTAGTGCAAAAAGAGAACCATGCACTCACCAAATGGTAGAGAGGAAAACAGCTTTCCCAAAGGCAGCATCACTCCTGGACCTGTTATCCAATCTGTAATGTGAGATAAAAGTCACTGGAGTAGACCAGGTTGCTGTTCTGCAAACTTCCTCCAGGGGAACCCCAGAAAGAAAGGCAGTGGATGCAGCTACCGCCCTGGTAGAATGGGCTAGATTCAGGGTGGTAGCGGCTTCCGATCCAGTTCATAGGCCAAGGTGATGGCCGAAACCACCCACTTGAACAGGTGCTGTGGTGAAATCGGAGGCCATATGCCCCAAGATGACCTGCATAGAGAGGGCCATCACCCGACAAGATCTGCGACAGTGGTAAATCAAAATATGCAAAGTCTTGAACTGAGGCTCCAGCAGATATGTGGCCGCAGTGGTCGAATCCAGCTTGGCCCCAATGAACTGGATGGTTCAGGATGGATCCAGGTGCGATTTTTCAGTGTTGACTACCAGTCCAAGTGAGTCCAGTAGATGCATGGTAAACTCAATGTCCAGAAGCAGCTGACAATGTGAACCTGCCACTAGATGTGCGGGAACAAAACGACTCCTTGTTGTTTGAGGTATGCTGCCACTACCGCCATGAACTCCGTGAAGGCTCTGGGCGCCATTGCCAGACCAAACAGCAGCACTTGAAATTTGAAGGCATCCTCGCTGAGATCTAAAAGGCCAGAAACCGCCTGTGGGCAGGATGGATCCCGATATGGAAATAAGTGTCCTTGAAATCGATGGTAGTGAACCAATCCCCTCGTTGAAGAAGAGGGAAGATAAAAGATAACGTGACCGCCATCCAAAACCTCCTCAGGAGGATGATCTCGTTCACCCCACAGAGGTCAAGGATCCGCCTGAGCCCTATGTCCTTCATGTTCACAAAGAAGTACCTTGAGAAGAAGCAGAGATGTCTCTGGTTGGGAGTCAGTGGTTCAATGGCATACTGCTGGAAAAACGTCTGCAACTCCTCAAAGAGGGGAGAGGATGGAGAAGTAATTTGAATTCGACCTGTCAGGGGATACTCCTCGAATTCGATCCAGTAGCCATCTCTGATGATCCAGAGCACCCAACATTCCGATGTAATGGAGGACCAGGCTTCCTGGGCCAGACAATCCCGAAAGAGCACAGTCTGGAGGAAAGAGGAGGGAAGCAGAAAGGCAATCAGAACCTGTGCTTTGATTGGTCTTTGGAGCACTGCTTGGTAGGAGACCTAAAGCGAGAGGTAGTGGCCTGGCTCCTTACCAGTGAGATGGACGACTACAATGGGAACCTGGAGCGTCGAGAAGACTGAGGGTTGTAACCCCTCCCAAGTGTGAATAAGTGTACTGGGAACGTGGCCACCCCGACTGGCCTCTGGATCAAAAAGAAGATGAGGACATACCATATTTTTGGGCTGTACTCCTCATCTTCTGTGTGAACTCAGGCTTCTCATCAGTGGACTGGTTGAAAAGCCCGAATTAATCAAAGGACATGTCTTTTATGGTCGCACATGCCTGAGGTGTCAGTCCAGAGCACCTCAACCAAGCATGGTGCCGAAGGGAAATGGAATCAGCCATTGACTTGGCCACACAGCTGCAACATGCTGTGCCGAATTCATATGTTGGCCCGCTAGAAGCTGTACTTCCACCTGAACTGCATGTGCCACTCTCCTCTGCTCCTCAGGAAGGTCTTGCAAAAAGGGAGTCGTTCTATCCCACAGAACCTGTTGGTAAGCTTCCATACAGGCAGAGTAATTTGAGATAATGAAGCTCAATGCAGCCGACGAATAGAGCTTCTTCCCAATGATATCCAACTTCCGACCCTCAGGATCCGCAGGAGTAGCCTGTGGATGGAGCTGACATTATTGTTGAGAACCCTCAACCACCAGCAAATTTGGCTTAGGGTGTTCCCGAAGCTAAGCAATGTCTCCTCCTGCGATTCTATAGAACCGGTCAATCCATTTCGAAGGTGGAGGGCAGCAAAGACAGATTTTCCCAGGAACACTGAGTCAGCTTAAGGAGAAATGAGAGTACCAGAATAATCGCCACCAGAGGAGCCTTGGATTTTATCCTGTGATAGATAGGGTCCACACAGTAAGATTCCTTCTCTGGGGCCTTAAGATCCAATGCATGGGGTATGCGGACCATTTGTTCAGAAAAGGCCTGAACATCATCAGTAGGAGACGAGGAATCATCGTCGATAAGATCACGTGGAGGAGATGGAACACACGGCACACAACATGAGGAAGACCGGCTTGAAGAACTGGAAGGAGATGTGCTGGAACGACTCTAGGACCGAGGATACAACAAAGCTGTCCAATGCGGTGATGGCAGTGGGCCCTCCCCTGGTACAGGAGGCAAAGGGCGAGTTGGAGGTCTCAAACAGTTATCGTGATCCTCCCATCCCGTGGAAGAGGCACGTCCAGGTGTAACTTGGCTCCCTACATCCCTCATGGCAGGCTTGTGACAAGGGGGTTCCAAGAAAGAAGCAGGATCCGAAGCATGGGAAGAGAGGTGAGGGGGGAACGGTAATACATGCATTCCTCGGCATCTCCAAGCAAGAATTCCCACCTCTGCTCAAAGGTGGGAGTGTGAGCCTGTACTGAAGAGGATGTAAAGTCCATAAAAGAAGTGCAAGCCACATCAAAGGCTTCATACATTCACAACGTGTCAAGCCCATGCATAGACGGAACAGACGGACCTCTCGCTGACAGAGGATTTGGACCGGGACAGAGAGTACTGGACCAACCCTTCCTTGGCAGATTCCTCACGGGACATTCCACTAATTAGAAGTTCCTCATAGGACACAATGAGTGATGGAGAACGAGCCCGTCTAGGTGGAGATGGTATCTCCCCTTCAGAAAGCTGAGGCGGCTCCACAGCAACCAATTCAACAGAGGGAATTGCCATTGGGTCTCGATTCGGCGTAGGCTCTCAATCCGGAGACGGCTCACGAACCAGAGTTGGGGCATGCACCACAGAGGCAACCATAGTGGCTGAAGGGCGAGCTGCTGGGCGAGGAGAGGTGTGCTTAGTCTTCTTCTCACCAACATGTTTAGAAAAAACAGAAGAGTCATGGTCACAGCTGGAACCAGACGGTTTCACAGTCTCAAGGCCCTGCTCCGAGGAGGATGGTTTGGAAGACTCACAAGCTCGACCTGAGGTAGACGGTTTCGAAACCTCATGAGCCCAACTCGATCTGGGTGGTCCAGAAGGTTCTGCGCCTCTTAGTAGGGGTCATCGATCCGGAACGACACCTCTTACGGGTCGAAGATCTTGGGGCCAAAGAGACCCTTGCCAAAGGCGCTGTTTGAGGCACTAAGGTTTCCTCATATAGGAAGGATTTGAGGCACGACATATGGAGTTTTTTGGCCTGAGGGTTAAAGGCCTTACAGTGAACCAAGTGTCGATGTTATGGGCCTCACCCTGACAAATAAGACATTTCGCGTGTCTGTCAGAACTGGGCAGTTTCACCTGACAAACAGCACAACATTTAAAGGCAGATTATTTTGAAGCCATTTAAGCAACAAAGAAAGGTCGTACGGTCAAAGTCATTACCAGATAAGATGAACCAAGCAAAGGGAGTAATTAACAGAGTAGCTGAGAGACAGTTCAAGGTCATGAGAAAAAAGACACAAATCACAAACTCCAAATTGCAGAGAAAACACGAGCTCAAAAAAGCCAAAGTCAAGGAGTAGAGAGATAAATAGTCGACAAAGCCAAAAACAGAGTCGAGCCAAAAAAACCAAAAGAGAAAGGAATCCGAGAAGGAGCAAAGGTTCCTAGCATGCTCCTAACGCAGTAGACGAAAAGGAACTGAGGGGAATAAGCATGATCGCCTCAGAGGGACCATTAGAGGTGGGCAGAGCTACCACCAAAAATCTGTTATATAACTATTCTAGAAGGTTCCGAGTGCTCTGCGCCAGCACAGGAATAACCCAGCTGTGTGGATTCACAGAGACCACAAAGAAGAAATCAGTGTTAACATTTCTGAGCTCCCTTTTATCATCATCTAGCATTTGTGACGTTCAACAAGTCACATTCTCTCAGTCTCAGATACTAGATGTCCCCACTATGGAAAGCACTGACTTGTGTAGGAAAAGATTTAAAATGAAAACCCTTAATCCAAACGTGCATACACATCACTCCTAACCATTTTATAATTGTGTGCCTTTGTTCCCTGAGTTTGTCTTCATTAGGTGGGGCCCTAATGTTTGCAGAAACCCATCCTGCTTCCCAAAACATAGACAGGGGATAAGTCAGTGTTGACCTTTCTGAGCCCCCTTTTATCACCATCTAGTGTTTGTGACCTTGGGCAAGTCACATTCTCTCAGCGTTAGCAGAAGGCAAAGGCAAACCCCATCTGAACAAAATCTTGCCAAGAAAACGCCATGATAGGTTCTCCCTTAAAGTCGCCATAAGTCAGAAACAACTTGAAGGCACACAACAACAAAAACAGTAGCTTTAAGCCTTTATCTCTGTCATGACCACCTTATTGGAATTATTGAGTTACTAAACTACTGTATATTCTCATGTGACGACTGGGCATATGTGACGACTGGGCATATAAGACGACCCCCCCCATCACCTGCCCTCCCCTTCATGGCTTTAGGAAGGGCGGATGGTGGCTGGAAAGCTCCCCCTCCAGCCAGCCACCCTTCCTGAAGCCTTCCCAAAGCTGGCTGAGGAATCTTGGGGGATGGCTGCCCTGCTGGGGAGAGGCTCAGCCACCTCCCGTGACTCCCCAACCCACGAGGAGGTTGGCCAGCCTCCTCGCGAGTTAGAGAATCTCGGGGGATGACTACCCGGCTGGGGAGAGGCTCAGCCACCTCCCACGATTCCCCAACCCACAAAGACGCTGACCAGCCTCCTCGTGGCTTGGGGAATCACGGGGGATGGCTGCCCAGCTGGGGAGAGGCTCAGCCCCTCCCGCCTGGCAAGGCTCCCCCCCGTGCAGCCTTGCTGGCTGGGAGTGGTTCCTCTTTGTGACTCAGAGTCACAAAGAAAACCCCCTCCCACCCAGTAAGGCACCCCCCCCCGTGCAGCTGCACTGGGCGGGGGGGATAAGGTGGCTAGCAAGTGCCCCCCCATCCAGCCACCTCCATCGTTCCGAGTTTAAGATGGGGTTGGCATCCTGCGTGTAAGACGGCCTCTGACTTTCCAGCTGATTTTACAGGCTGAAAAAGTCGTCTTATATGCCAGAATATACAGTGAGTCTAGAAATTTTAGCCAAAAAAAAAAACCCCTCAAAAATCTGGGCCAACTTATCCACATGTCAACGTAAGTATTGTACCTTAACTTTTATTTTCAAAAAAAGAAACCATCACCTTCTCTCAGTATAGTGGTGAAAGGGAAGACCTTAGTCCATCCCAGAAAAGCCGACGAGTAAAAGAAGCACCAACTCCCTCTGCTCTCTCTGCCATGGTGCTGCTTCCGGTCGTTTTGAATGCCTGGGCAGGAAAATGATGGTGGCAATGGCTCTTTGGCACTTCCCTTCAATGAAGTGCCAAGAGAGTAGAGGGGATTGGTGCTTCTTTTAGGATCTCCCAGGATGGACTAAACTCTTCCCTTTTGCTGCTCTACTCAGAGAAAGGGGTGGTTCCTTTTTTGATAAATTTAGATTGTACCTTAAATTTTATCAAAAAAGGAACCATCCCCTTCTCTGAGTAGAGTGGCAAAAGGCCTTCTAGAATGCCTGGGCAAGAAAATGGCAACAGCAGCAGCTAGGGGAGCTGGCTCCCTGAGGAAGTGCTGGCACTGTTCCCTCTCTCTAGAATGACCCTCTCAAAATCCATGATTTTTGACCCCCAAACCTGTCCTTGACTTATACATGAGGTTTACTTGTACAAACTATATACGGTAATCACTGTATACCACTATAAATCCTACGAATAGTTTTCCATTAAAATAGCAACAACAATAATGCACTATGCATTTCAAAATCATATAGATAATGGCACAATGATAAAAAAGAAAAAGAAAAAAGTGTCAGCTTGAAAACTAATTTCCAGAACAAAGGCAGGTGACATACGAAAGCAAGACAATATCAGATCTATAATATTTCATTACACTACTGCTAAATAAGTAGATTTTTAAAATGTGAACTCAGGCAACAATAAATCAGACAGTCTAAGGAGACACAGCAGCTGAGCAAACATAGTTTATTATACCTATACCAATTCTCAAGAAAACGGATTAAATTTTTTTTATTACTTATCATAAAAAAGTGGACCAGAGCCAACTGTTCTTAACAACCATACAGAAGCATTTTGAAAAGGCGTAGCTTATGATCCCTAAGACAATAACTCTATGTTACAAAATAACCTTTTGCTTGTTTAAAGAGTTCTTAAATTTTAATTGCCCTTTTCAACAACACCATGCAAACCCAAAGTATTTTCTCAACCACAGAACCTAATTATAAAAGAAACTAAGAGAAGCTAAAACATGTAGGGGTGAACACATTTAGAGGCAGACCTGAAACGCTTGTCTACTAACAAATACTGAGCTGGCTAGGGTATTACTTAAAAGAGTTCACTAACACTCTGTCTCCAACATCTTGTAGCTTTCAGGTTTACTGTCTTAAAAAATAAGACACAACCACATTCATACTATGATCCACAACATCCGCAATTTGCATATTTATCTCCATATCCAAGTCAAAGCTGCAAGCCACCATATTTACAAAGACAAATAATAAAATCAAATAAACATGAAATGAACTTTAAAAAAAAACATATGCAGTAGCATTTACTGTTGGTTGCTATTTCTGAAGCTTCCTTACTTGGAGGTTTCGTACTCTATTCATTTTTCTGAAGAATTGAGCAGTGGCAGCTATAGTTTAAGGTGTCAGTTTTAATTCAATTTAATCTAATTAGTTTTTTATACTTTCAGGTATCCATCAGGACAGGGAAGGTTTCAGCCGCATCCCTCTAATCTTCAAATGGATAATTTATCGGTTCTATTTAACACTAGAACTGCATTAAACCATTTATCAACTGGGACCAGGATATCTGAAATATTGTATTCTTTCATATGAGACTTGCACAGGTGTTACGATCTTTGAGGAAGGCTCTGTCTAATGTTCCACTGACAGAGGCACATTCATGTAGACACAAGAGAGAGATTCCTTAGTGGCTCCACTCAGGCTCTGCAACTCCTGCAGAGAGAGGCTAGATGGGCCTTCTCTATTATCTTTCTATCAGCAGGCAAATACCTTTTTATATAGATCAGCCTTTGGGATTTCAGATGCTGCTGCTGAAGGGGATTTAAGTGATTGCATACTGTAAGTTAGTTTTCCTTGATGTGTTTTTAGTCTAATTTTATATGAAAACAGAACTCATTATATTGGATTATTATTACTGTTAGCTGCCTTGAGTACCCTTTTTGGCAAAAAGGCAGGATATAAATTTGATAAACAAACAACCCTTTCCACAAACAAACCCTTAGAAAAAATAAATACTTTATCTTCACTCCCCAACTCCAAAACCTATCACTGAGTTGGACAATGGAAACCTGTACCATACATACTGTGGACATTTCTTAAGTCCACAGATGATGTAAATATAATCACTAAGACTCTGACTTGAGTTTAAGTATACCATCATGCATATGGAAAATTAGGTAAATTGGTATTAAACTCAAAAGTCCCAACACAATCTTTTCCTGCCTACCACTTTGGAGATTTTCTTTTCTTTTTAAAAGAACGTTTATCTACTTCTATTCATACCTGTCCTTCACATTTATGTAAGCATAATCATTTTTAGAATTTGTTGTTTCGGTACAGTACTAGCATTCAAAAAGAAAAAAACTCAAATCTTAGTTAACCTTTTCCCTCCACCCAGAGACTGTATCAAAATGTTGTGGGTTGTTCAATTTTTCCCCTGCAGATAAATTCTCCACACACCAACCACTTATTTCACACAAAAAAAAAGCTTCTCTCCCTGTTAATTTTCCTTGATTAACAATCTATTTATTCACAGACTACAGAGTCTAGAAATATATAGAGGGTGTTGGAAGCGAAGAGGCATCAGCACGAGAACAAGGGAGAGAGGGGAGTCTAGATAATGCCTGCCCTTTGTTTTCACCCCTCTGTCTCTTTCTTTCGTCTATTGAAACTCAAGGAAGTGGATGTTAACACTCAAATTTTACAGGAGCTGAGAGAATTTAAGAGGGAAATGAAGGAAGTATTTAAAAATATGAAGAAATAATTTAAATCAGATATAGAAAGATTAGATAAAAGGATGGATAAATTATCAGCTGAAATGAAGGAGATGAAAGCAGATTTCGAGGAGGTAAAAAGCAAAACTCGAATCTTGGAGACGCAATCAGAAGACCTGAAGTCAGGACAAGAGAAAGAAAAGAATCTTAACTTAATTCAGGAACTTAGATACCGGGAGAAGTGCATTAAATTAAGAGGAATCTCAGAAAAGCTAAAAAACTTAATTGATACAATAATCCCACCTTTGGCGGAATTCATGGAAATGTCTGAAGATTCTCTAATGCAATATACAGACAAAATGTTTAGAATAAGTTCCGAGGTGGCAAAAGAGAGAAAAATACCTAGAAATGTAATCATCACATTTACAAAAGCTTCAATAAGAGATGAAATTGTACAACAAAGCTACCTAAGGAAATTAATTATTGAAGATAGCGACATTCTGGTCTTCAAGGATATGCCTCCTGAAATACTTAGACAAAGGCAGGAATATAGATTCCTAACGCAAAGGCTCCTGAATAAAGGTATTAATTACAGATGGGAGCGTATCGAAGGATTCTCATTTAATTACCATCAGAAAAGATACAGAATCAATTCAGTTAAGAAAGCCAAGGAGTTTCTAGAGAGGATGAACTGAGATGACAAATAATACGACTTGAAAAGAAGGAAGAAAAAAGGAGCTGGAAAAAACAAGAAAGTGAACACCCAAGCAGTTATTGAAAAAGACAGGAAAGAAAACGCGGAATCAGGACAAAAAGAGAATAAGAAATTGGATGAAATAGTTAGAAGATGAAAACCAGGTTGAAGCAGAGGTGGGAGAGATCGATACGGAAGAACTTGAGTAGATACCATAATATGACACTGTCCCTGCTAAGTTGGAACATTAAAGGATTAAATACGCCGGAAAAAAGGAAACGAATATACTATTACTTAGAAAAACAGAATGTCGACATCATACTCTGCAAGAGACCAGAATAAAAGCACAGGATGGTCAATATCTGAAAAATAAGAAACTGGGATACATGTTTCACTCATTGGCCACACAGAAGAAAAAAGGTGTGGCCTTATATGTGAAAAAAATTTGAGGTCAAAGAAATCCTGAGAGATGCAAATGGCCATTACATAGGAGTAGAAATTAAATTAATAGATTGTAAGATCATATTGATAGCAGTATATGCGCCACTAGAAAAGAAAAAGCTATTCTACGAACAGTTCAAGAAGGATGTTGGGAAACTAGAGGAAAATATCATAATCACAGGTGACTTTAATGGAGTCATAGACGCTACGAGAGATAGATCAGGGGAACAAAAAAACATGGTAATCTGCCAGCGATTTGTAATGAGATTCTAGTAGATTTTAATTTAGTGGACACATGGCCATATAAAAAAGGAAGAGAAAAGGGATATACATTTTACTCACAGGTACACAAAACTTAGTCACGGATCGACATGTACTGGGTGGCAAACGAGTTAAGTACAAGAATCAAAGGGATAGAAGTACTGCTGATGATTCTCACAGACTATAATCTGATAAAAATGACCTTAAATATTAGGGGAAAAATATACTCTTCGAGAATGAAACAGACAATGCTATAAGAAGAGAATTTTGTATCTAGAATAAAGAGAGAGATAAAAATTTACTTTGATATTAGTAATACCAGTGATACCTCTAGTAAAAAACAGATGGGATGCCTTCAAGACAACGATGAGAGGTTTGTTCTTAAAAAAGGAGCAGAAATACAAAGGCAGAGAACAGAAAAAAGGGGTTTACTGGGAGAACTTAAAGAGAAAGAAGAGATATTAAGGCAGAAACCTAGTAATGAAAAGATTCTGAGAGAAATAAAAATTATTCAAAATGAACTAAACCAAGAAATAATACAGCGACTTTGCTAATGCCAATAAAGTAGGAAGTTGGCTTGCACATAGACTTAAAAAAGAATCAGAGAAGAAACTTATAACGGAGATTAAAGAAGACAACAAGACTTACACTTTACAGAAAGACATAGTGGAAAACTTTACACAGTATTACGAAAAGTTGTACTCGGACAGGGGAAACGGAGAGGATACAGACCTGGAAATTAAGGAATATTTAAGCAATAATAACATCAGAAAGATTACAGAAGACCAGCAGGGAGATGCTCGGAGGACAGATAATGAAATAGGAGATTTTGTCAGTGATACAAAATCTGAAGACAGGGAAGTCCCCTGGTTCTGATGGATTTATTGCTGAATATTACAAAATTTTCGAGGAGGAAATAGTGGACCACATGCAGGAAATGTTCAATAAAATAAAAGATGAAGGTATCCCTGAAACATGGGAAAATGCTGAAATAACTTTAATACTGAAAGATGAGAAAGACAAAACCGAGATCAGGAATTATCATCCACTATCCCTCCTGAATATTGATTATAAGGTTTACACAACGATTCTAGCCAATAGATTGAAGAAAGTATTAGCAGATTTTATACATCGAGACCAGAATGGCTTTCTCCCCGGAAGAATGTTGGCAAATAATGTAAGATTGACCTTAGAGTATTATGAAAAGAATAATGAAAAGAAGGCAGCCTTAATATTCGCAGACGCTGAGAAAGCTTTCGATAGTTTAAGATGGCAATTCACGAAAGCGGTACTTAAAGAGATTGAGGTAGGAAAAGAATTTGCTCAGTGTATTAATCAGGTCTACTCAAAACAAAAAGCACAAATTTTAGTAAATGGAGAAAGATCTAATTGTATCAACGTTCAGAAGGGAACGAGACAGTAGTGTCATCTGTCTCCTCTATTGTTTGTACTCGCTATGGAGATCTTCAATAAACAAATTAGAGATGAAGAAACAATTCCGGGTCTGAAACTAAAAGGTCATGAATATAAACTGTTAGCATATGCAGACAATCTATTACTAATAATTCAATATCCAATAAACAATACAGGAAAATTGTTTGAAATGATAACTGAATTTGGGAAGGTATCGGGTTTCAAAATTAACAAAGATAAAACAGTCATATTAACTAGAAATCTATCAAAAATGGAAGAACTCAACTTAAAAGATAAAGTGAGATGCAGGATTGAATCAAAAGCAAAATATCTGACTAAGAGGAACAGGCAACTCTACGAAAACAACTATAAAAAGACATGACACCAAATAAAGGAAGACCTTAAAAGATGGCAAAAACTAAACATGTCACTTTTGGGAAAGATTGCCACGATAAAGATGAACATTCTACCCAGAATGACGTTTTTGTTTCAGAACCTGGTCATACAAACTAACAATAAACCTTTTCAAGGATGGACGAAAGACTTAAAGAATTTTATATAGAGTGGGCTCAAACCTAGAATCAAATTGTCAACATTATTAGATGCAAAGAATAGAGGAGGTACAGCCCTACCAGATCTTAAGTTGTATTAAATTGCATGTGGGTTGAACTGGTTAAGTGACTGAATAAATCTAAAGAATGACAGAATAACAAATCTTGAGTGCTGCAATCAGAAATTTGGGATCCACGTGTATCTATGGTTTTTCATACCATCAAGAGTGGATAAAGAATTTGAAAACCATACAGTTAGCTGTCCCCTATTGAAGATCTGGAGAAACGTAAAGCAAAAATTTTATAGTGGCATCCCTCTATGGCTATCACCAGTGGAAGCTCTCCAGGCTAGATGGACAAGAAGGGAAGACTGGGTGACATAAAACAAATTAATAAAGTGGTCTGATGGGCAATGCTGCCTTAAAACAAGAGAGGAGGTACAAAGCCAAGGACATAGCATACAGTGGTTACCTTATGCTCAGATAAAACATAGATTCAAGGAAGATAATTCCATATTCGGCTTTGTAAAAGACCAAAATGAAATTGATAAGATTCTTACTGAGCAGAGAAGAGGAAAAATAGCTAAACTCTATAAAATATTGCTAGAAAGCGAGTTGGAAAAAGAGCTGATCACGGAGTCAGTGGTAAGATGGGCGAAAGATATAGGAGAGACCATATATTTGGAAGAGTGGGAGTGTGCCTAGACTAAAACAAATAGTTTCACAGCTAGTCAAGATCTGAGGGAGAACTTTCTGAAAATTGCCAATAATGGTATTTGATACCAACGAGATTAAGTAAGATTTACAAGTTATCTGACAAGAAAGGTTGGAAATG
Organism: Gambelia wislizenii; assembly: GCA_030847615.1. Taxonomy (NCBI): domain Eukaryota; kingdom Metazoa; phylum Chordata; class Lepidosauria; order Squamata; family Crotaphytidae; genus Gambelia; species Gambelia wislizenii. Next base: position 99,130,872 of record JAUMIR010000005.1, on the reverse strand, counting down.
TCAAAAAGAAGTGGGATTGTTTCATCATATGTGGTGGGGCTGCCGAATGATAAAGGAATTCTGGGAAAAGGTACACAAAGTAATGCAAAAGATATTTGGAATAACCTATGCAATGGATCTTAACTATATTTACTGAATATAACGGCGATACTAGAGAAACATATAGAGAAGAAATACTGGAGAGTGATATTATACTTAGTTACTGCTGCTAGATTGAAGGTTGCTGCAAGGTGGAAAACAAAAGAGGTACCAAAACTAGATGAATGGCTAGATAAGTTGACACAGATGGAAAACAATGATAAACTGACACGGTTTATGAATAATAGAAAAGTGGAAGAAGCTAATGAAGAATGGAGATTACTAACGGACTATCTGAATAAAAGAGGTAACATCAAATGACAGAAAATATATTAGGTGAGAGAGGAGGGTTTTGACAGTGTTTGATATAGGTGAATACAATCTGAAATCAAATGTTAAACTACACGTAATAGATAATATATATATAGTAAGTGTACAAGGGATGCATACATGATAGTTAAGGAACAAAGAACGAAAATGATTAAAGATGGAATAAATCCTTTGGTTCTGTAAATCAGGGGAGGTCAAGATGGTGGAGGGGAAAGATAAAGATAAAGAAAAATGAAAAGAGATGTTAACTGTACATCATCGATGGGGAGATATATCATATGTTAGTGGTTTAAAGGATGAGTTAGTTGATTGTGAATGTGTAAAATTTATGATTTTGCATGATGTATTAATGACTTTTTTGGATAAATAAATATTATATTTAAAAAAGAAACTCAAGCCTTTTGCTTCCTTCCTTCTTGCCTGCAAAGGTTACTTCCCTCTTCTCTCAAGATGCTAGTCTCTTTGTTTCCTTTTGTCCTGGAAGGAGCATCCATGAGGCTCTTATACCAATATGAATGCTAGCTTACACTCACACATGACAGCCAGTTTTTAGGGCCTCCTCTAACCAGTTACTATATAGGTCAATTTCTTTAGTCTCTCTTTTACCTTCCTAAGGTGCATTTCCTAAAACAATAAATGTAAGGTTTTTTTTTTACCTTACAAGATCATCCAGAGTAATTTCTCCTGTTTCTACCACATGCTGATCTTACACTAGTCCCACTGCACTCTGCTTAATATAGATACCAAATATTCCTACAGAGGGAAGGTCAAAGGATAACCGCAGCTGCTAAATTGCTCCCTTTCTTGCTATAGCCCATATGTAGACAAGTCATTGATGAAGTTAGAAAACAAGCCACAATTTGAAAAATCAACATAGCCTTTGTAGCTCCATCAAAATGTATAAACAAGCAAATATTCAAGCCAAATCAACAAGATGCACACACAGGCTCTCTCAATTGCCTCTGCCCAGCATTTCCCTTTTACTGCCTTGCAATATAACATTTTGCCAGGTCTAGAGTAAAGGTCTGTGGCTCACTTCAGCTTTCCTTCCCATGCCCAATGATCTCTGATTGTTATTACTGCTTCTCCCTATAGCTTGAAAGAAACAGGTTACCAGTCACAATAGTATTTATTTAAAATATATTTCAGTGAGAAATGGAATGATATTCTTTGATATAGAGTAGGTATATTTTGCAGTTTCTTGTAGATCTTGAAGTAATTCTGTTTTACTAAGCATTCTGTTATTTTTATAAACTATCATGATCCTAGTGCACAGGGAAAGAGGGAAATCCTTATTATATAAAGGGGGAAAGAGGGTACAGTGGGATTAGCTGGTACTATACTATAGACCAGTGAATCTTTATTTATTCTTTTCCCATACAGCCTGTTTCATAGACTCCATGTTATCAAAGTCAGGTTAAACGATTTTAAACAAATATGAGCAAATAAATGCATATTAGAAAACTCACCAAAGGTTCAGCCATTACAACTTCAATTTTCTTTTCAGCTTGAACAGCAAACTCAGCAAAGAGGCTCTTGATGACATATTCACCAGGTTTGACATCTGGATCAATTGTAATATTAGACATGATGACACTTCTCTTCTCCCAAGTAGAACTGATGCTGGGAGAAATTCTGCGTTTAATAACACTTCTGGCTGGTGCTGATGCTAGTGGGAACAGAAATAAGGATCATTAATAATAAAGTAAATCAAAAACATCAGCATCTTTCAGAAGTAGCAACAGATTCTAGAAAGTTACAGACTAATAAACTATTCGAACAAAAGAGAAAAAATGTTCTAATTTTGTGATCACTGTCTTATGTTTTCATTAGAAAATGTTTATACATTCAAGGTTATAAACCTCTTAACAACATTTACATTAGGTACAGAGAAAGTGTAAGAAGGATTTTATAAGCATTATTGCTAATATGTCTCCTGTTACTGTAAATTTTTTGCTTTATGTAGTCTAGATTGTAAATCTTTAGGCCAGTTAACCAACATTTAATATACAAGTAAATATATTTGTTGTGCATGCTCTGGGGATGCAGAATAGGATCAGATGTGAATTAAAAGGGGAGAAATACAGCAATATATTTACATTAACTCATACAGCATATTCAATAGATTATTTAAATTCATCCTTGCAAGCAATTATTCACTGAGAATAGACAGCAGGAGCATTTTTAACCTCATGATTCCTAGAAGAGACACATGGTAGAAAAGAATGGCATGTGCATTTGTATGCCTTAACAGAGTAAGAACACTAAGAAGAAGCAAGGCACGAAAGGGGAGTTCAGAAATGCTTAAAGCAAACTCTTTGAATTCTGGACTCCAGAAAAGAGTGGAATATGTAGTAAGGACTACATGCCTCAAACCAATGATATTAAGGCCAAAAGCAGTCAATTTGTCACATCTGTGTTCATTATGATCTTTATATTACTACTGTGCAATCACAATAATAAAACAGAAGAGCAAATAAAGAATAAATAAGGATGTATTTGAATTGGAGAAAGAAGTATGTATAATCAGTCCACTATTTATTAGATTACAGGAAAAATCACGGGAGGAGTATTACAATTTTCATCACATAATTTGTAGCAACAATGCAAAGATCCCCTGGCACTTTAAAGACTAACATTATTTCATGAGCATCCACAAAAGTTCTTAATGTGTTACTATTTAAATAAAAATAAATATTAAAAATATAGTATAAAATTGCATTCAGGCTATGTGTATTCGTTTTCTATGAAACATAAATTAATTTCATGTTCAGACTTGGGTCCCATCTCCAAGATATCTCACTATGTGGATAAGGGATACTCCACCCCCAACTCCATGTGTGTGTAAAACGAGATAATGTGAAGATGCAATCAACGAGCTACTGGAGTAGAGCAAAGGACAGCTAGAGTAGCCCGTGGGCTAATGACACAACTGGACTCAAGCCACAAGGAAGTTCAGCTGTTAATCTGCTCAGAGGTGAAAGGAAAGTCCAAAGCAGCACAACACTTATTATGGGAGTATGGGATATGAGAAGCTTGAATCAAGGGAAGCTAAACATATTAAAACAAGCAATGGAATATTTCTTTTCCCACTCAGGGTGAGTGAGCTAAAGTGAACAGGAATGTGACATTTTGAATTAGATAATTTCCTGTTTTACTCAGGAAATGAAAAGATAAAAAGAAATGGGGTGGCATTTATGAGGGAAGAGTAGCAAAAGCAATCAAAGGATATAACGCATTGAAGTATGTCGAATCATGTCAATAGACTTCAGGGAAAACCCATTAAGTTAAGCATAATCCAAGTTTACTAACTATACCTGGCATAACATACACCATTATCTACATATATAAAAAGTTTCAATAATGTTTCCGTTCCTACTCTGCTGATTCACCACTTAGAACATGTCAAGAGTACAATCATTTGACATATATTAATATGTAACTGTTCAAATCAACTATAACGGCTAGTTTCATGCTGAGAGCTCCGCCGCCATGCAACCATGTATATACACACACCACACTACACACAAACACCACACATGCCAGGATACAAGAGCTTCTCTACTGCCGCCATGCAATTGCATAAACACCCCATGCCCACACAAACACAGACACACACAAATCCTACGCTACACAGACACGCACACCATGCACACCATGTCGTGAGAGCCCCTCCGTTGCCACCATGCACAAACACATACCCACACAGACTCCCCACACACTACACAAACACACCCCATACATGCCAGGTTGTGAGAGCCCCTCCACCACCATGTCTAGAAGGGAGTTGAAGCTTTCCACATGTTTCCACCCCAAGAGCAAGGAGCAGCTTCAGACAGCATGGAAGGCCCAAGTCACAGCTACAGACAGCATGTAAAGCCAAAGTGCAAGGAGCAGCTACAGAAAACACAGAAGGCCCAAGAAAAAGGAGCATCTACAGACAGCATGGAAGGCCCAAGAGCAAGAAGCATCTACAGACAGCATGCAAGGCCCAAGAGCAAGAAGCATCTACAGACAGCATGCAAGGCCCAAGAGCAAGAAGCATCTACAGACAGCATGCAAGGCCCAAGAGGCAACTACAGACTACACGGAAGGCCCAAGAGGCAGCTACAGACTACACGGAAGGCCCAAGAGGCAGCTACAGACTACACGGAAGGCCCAAGAGAAAGAAGCAGCTACAGAAAGCACAGGCCATGTTGTGGTGACCAAGAATGAGGGTCGAATGCCGCTGTTAAACAGCAATTCCCCTGATTGCTTCAGGTGTGCTGCATGATTTCAGCTGGCTGCATCTGATAGCTTGGCCCTGATTCTTCCAAGAACTCCCACAGGCATACCTGAATCTGCAAAGAGGCTGTGCTGGCTGCTGCAGCCAGGAGCCTAGTCCTGTGAAGAGAAGCAAATCCTGACACCTAAGCAGCCAATCAGCACACTGAAAATAGCAACATACCCAAAGAGAATTATATATACAGTTGTACCTCCATATCCATGGATTTGGTATTCATGGATATATGTATTCATGGCTTGAAAATATTCTTCAAAAATAATAATCCAAAAAGCAAACCTTGATTTTGCCATCTTGTATAAGGGACACCATTTTGATATGCCACTGCATATAATGGGATTTGAGTATTCATGAATTTGGGTATCCACGGGGGATCCTGGAACCGAACCCCAGCAAATATGAAGGGACAACTATATAGATGCTCCAACCACAGAAGAGAAAAGAAGTTGAAAGATTCTATGTGAGAGTTCAAGAGGAAATTGATCACACATCAAAACAGGACTTCTTGTTAATTGTAGGCAACCGGAAAGCAAAAATAGGAAACAGAGCAGAATCAAAGGTTGTAGGAAAATTTGGCCCAGGATCAACAAATGAGCCAGGATATCCACGAAATGATTTCTGGGAGGCCAACAATTTGTTCATTGCAAACATTCTTCAAACAACCCAAGAAGCTGTCAGGATATTGGGACATACAGTAAGTAGTTAGATTTATTCTGCAAATAGCTGTGATGTAGCCAACAGTCTGCACAGATCTGGAAAGTTGGGACAGTTGCAAATGTATCAATCAATATTGATGAGCTCTTGGCTGTGGTGCAGAGCTGACTGGGGGAGGTGCTAGGAACTCTGCAGAGCTGGGTTTTTAGTTTGTCCTACAGAGTTGAACTGAGCAGTTCTGTGTTGGATTTCACAGAGTGAAGATGTCCTCTATATATCTGTAAATATACTTCATTATGCTCAAGTAAAGAGAAGCAGTTTTAGACACAAACCTATGTGTTTGTGCCTTTGTTCTGATGCCTGAAGGAACAACACTTTGCTGTTTATTATATGCTGCCTGGACCTCTTTAGGTTCTCAGTGTGCTTTACCACCTGACAAAAGCAACTATATACATGGACCTCACCTGATGGCCAATCTAGAAATCAAATAGACAACACAATTGGAAGAAGATGGAAAAGCTCCATTCTCTCTGCAAAAACAAGACCAGGAGCGAATTGTGGCACATGGAACTCTGGGTATGACGACAGGCCCTTCTTCTCCCTTGATTTTTTGACACAGGGGACTTTCTATCCCTCTGCTGCCACCAAATGTGGGACGGCCAGCCACGTCATAGCCGAACTACATCTCCCACAGATGGGTAACCCGTGTAGTTAGGTGTGGATGTTCTTTAATAGATGTGAACTATTAGGAACTCCAATCATCATCCAGGACAAAAAAGAAGCACAATAAAAACATTGATAGACTGCGCAAAAAGGATCTGCGAAACCCACTATCTGGAAGATGAACTGAAACACCTAAACTGGGCTTTACAAGCTAATGGTTACGCCAGATCAGACATCACAAGAGCAGCCAGACACAGAAAAAAATCACAGGAATAAAGAAAAACATCCAAAGGAAAGGTATATTTACCATACATCACCAAAGGAGTCACAGACAGAATAGGGAAACTGATGAGGAAACACAACCTCCAAACGATCTACAAGCCAACCAAGAAAATCCAAGATATGCTACGCTCAGCGAAGTACAAAAGAGACCCTCTCACAGCCGCAGGAGTTTACTGCATACCATGCAGCTGTGGACAAGTTAACATAGGGACCACTAAATGCAGTGTGCAAACATGAATCAAGGAACATGAGAGACACTGCAGACTGGGCCAGTCAGAAAAATCAGCAGTAGCAGAACACGTTATAAACCAACCTGGACACAAAATGTTATTTAAAAACACCAACATTCGGACCAGGCCAACAACTATCACGTCAGAATGAACAGAGAAGCTATTGAAACCCACAAACACCTGGACAACTTCAACAGGAAAGAAGAAACCCTTAAACTAAACGAGTTTGGTTACCAGTCTTGAAAAACACCAAAATCAAACTCAACACATGCAAATGAACTCCACCCAAGGACAGAGGGATTTCCAGAAGACAATGGACCATTAGCCAAACAGACACTAATCCTCCTTGCATATCTCCCCCCAGGAACTACCCATTCAAACACACAAATTTACATATCCACTCCAAACAGGGGCTCACAGTATATAAACCCAACATACACTCCTACCCAACCATTCTCTGAAGATGCCAGCCACAGATGCAGGCGAAACGTCAGGAATAAACTCTTCCAGAACACGGCCTCACAGCCTGGAAAACCCCCCACAGAAAACCTATTATAAACTAATTGTCAGAGAAGTCACTCATAACCAGACAGTACATAAAAATTAACATAAAAAACAATTTATTGGTGAATAATAGAAATATAACTGAGTTAATAATTCACTTCCCCTGCACATCTGTTCCTTTTAAACCTTTCATATCAAATGTCATACTCCAAGCCTCATAGCTATCACCCAAGCCGCCTCTCACTCCCCTGCTTTAAGCCTCTGTCTGACTTCACATTTTCAACTGCTCAACTAAAACTTGCTACTTTCCTCTTCACACTCTCTCTTAATCCTTCAGAAGCCCCTTCCCTTTTGGCCTCCTCTCCTAGGATTGGCTTCTGAAGCACATTGTTTCCATTTGTTCCCTTGGTTGTCCATCACACTGGGACCTCTCAGGAGGTTCCCCGTTGATTTCTTTCAATGTCACGGCAGCTGAAAAGGAACATGATGGTGTCTCCATAGCAGAGATGAACTACATGGCACACATGGCAACCCAGCAGGGAGCAGTAACCAACCCAGGGAATTGGGCCACTGCTGCAGAAGACACCTCAGTGGTGAGCAACTCCTCTCCCATGGACCTTCCCTCCCGATCATGGATGGGGAAAAACTGCCACAGCAGCTGGCCAAGTGGATTGCCTTGGTCATGTGGCACACTGTGGTGGCAGGTGGTTGGAGGAGGGTGCAGGAGCGGGCGGCTCTGGCATAGTGGTCATTTCCCATGCTTTGGAGGCTCCACGGGGAGGGGCTACAACCATTACTAGTGCACCTGCAGGAACCACTGGCCATTCCACTGCTAAACCTCACACTAAGTGCAGTAGATTAGGCTTCTCCTCCAAGGCCCTCAAGGGTCAGGACGCAGCAGATCCGCTGTTTCAAGACTCGAGGGAGCACTGTCCTCGTCGCAAAAGGAGTAAAAAGCTCAAATGCTCTGTCATCACCTCCTGGGAGGAGGATTCAGAGAACTCTGTGGATTTGTTCACAAAGGAGGAGGGAGGGTGGTTCTCAGAGGAGGGCGACATTTTTTCAGTTGTGCCACCCAGGCTATTTGAGACTGATACCTTTCATGTACTGTATGTTCCAGAGTATAAGATGACTTTTTAACCCAGGAAAGTCTCCTCAAAAGTTAGGGGTTGTCATATACACCGGGTATACGGACCCACGATAGGGCTGCCAGCCCCATCTCCGACTCAGGAAGGAAGGGAGGTGGCTAGCAAGCTTTCCCCCCACCGGCCACCCCTCTGTCTTTATCGAATCTGACATGGGGCTGTCAGCAAGGTTCAGGAAAGGCAGAGGGGTGGCTGGCTGGTGGGGAAGCTTGCTAGCCACCTCCCATCCTTCCTGAGTCGGAGCCCCATCTCGGGCAGCCCCATCTCGGGTTAGGGAAAGGCGGAGCGGTGGCTGGCGGGGGGGGCAGCTTGCTAGCCACCTCCCATCCTTCCCGAGTCCGAGATGGCGCTGCCAGCCCAATCTCAGAGTCAGAAAGGACGGGAGGTGGCTAGCAAGCTGCCCCCCCCCAGCCAGCCACCCCTTCGCCTTTACCGAACCCGAGATGGGGCTGCCAGCAAGGTTCAGGAAAGGTGGAGGGGTGGCTCGTTGGGCTAGTAAGCTGCCCCCCCCAGCCAGCCACCCCTCCGCCTTCCCCAAACCTTGCTGATAGACCCATCTCGGGTTCGGTAAAGGCGGCCGGGTGGCTGGCTGGGGGGGGATGCTTGCTAGCCACCTCCCATCCTTCCCGGCTTCCCCAACTCGCAATGGAGATGGCCAGGGGAAGCGCAGATGTTTGGACAGCTGGGTGGAGAGAGGCTAGCCAGCAAGGTCACATGCTTCTGGAAGCCACCTTGGGGCTGGGAAGCCCAATCACGGGTTCGGTAAGGGTGGAGGGGTGGCTGGCTGGCTGACCAATCCGAGCAGACTTTGTATACAACAACCAGCCAATCGCAGGTATTATCATTGACTGGTTGTTGTATACTGGGTACCACATAAAGTACAGCACCAGTATCTGTACCTGTTTGTACAGTATAGCACCAATACCGGTATATATAGTACAATATACAAATGTCCACGAGTCAAAACCCCATCATGGTTCCACCAGCAAGAAGAAAAAAATATGAAGCCAGTTTCAAACTTAAAGTTGTAAACTTTGCCATGGAACATAATAACTGCGCTTCTGCAAGGCAATATAGAGTAACAGAAAAGATGGTTTGAGACTGGAAAGCAAATGAAAAAGCATTAAAGAGTATGCCAAGGGGTAAGTGTGCATTAAGAAGAGGCACCCCACATTGGCCAGAACTTGAAAAAAAAATGTTGCTGACATGGTGAATGAACGGTTATGTAGTGACACGAAATAAAATACATTTCTTTGCACTTCAGTGGGCCAAATCTAACCCAGAGCATAGCAATGGATTTAAGGCCACTGTATCCTGGTACTAGATTCATGAGAAGGCATAGTAGGTAAAAGATGAAAATTGCCCAAAAATTACCTGCAGATCTTGATAGCAAACTAAATAGTTTCCATCGATACATAATACAACTGCGCAAAAACCATGGCTATGCATTAAGTAGTACTGGAAATATGGATCAAACTCCAATGAATTTTGATATGGTTGGAAATAAAACTGTCCATCAAAAAAGTGAAAAAACAATTTTAATTAAAACAACAGGACATGAGAAGTCCAGTTTTACAGTGGTACTAGAATGCACAGCTGATGGCGCCAAATTGAAGAAAACAATGCCGAATGCACAGCTGATGGCGCCAAATTAAAGAAAACAATGCCGAATGCACAGCTGATGGCGCCAAATTAAAGAAAAACAATGCCGAAACTCAAGTTCCCTGTTGGTTGTTTTGTACATGTGAATGAAAAAGGCTGAATGGATGAAGCTATGGCTTGATAATGTATGGAGCAGGCGACCAGGTGGACTTATTCAAAAATGTAGTCTACTGTTGTGGGAAATGTTTAGGGCTCATTTAACTCCCAGCACCAAGCAAAGGCTTGCAAGACTAAACACACATGTGGCAGTTATTCCTGCAGGATTTACATCGTTGGTACAGCCACTGGATGTGTGCCTAAACACGCCATTTAAAGATCACATTTGAGAACAGTGGAATGATTGGATAGTTAGCGGCGAAAAGTCATTCACAAAAGGAGGAAACATGCGTGCTCCACAGTTGGATTTTTTGGTGCAAGTTTGTCATAAAACCCTGGAATGATATTGATATTGATGCAGAAACAGTAATCAAGTTGTTCGAGAAGTGTGGCAAATGAAATTCATTAGATAGTATGGAGGATGACTACTTGTGTGGCAAGATGAAGAGGAAGCCGAACCTGAGACCACACCATCTGCTAAGGAATTCGATCCATATGACTGCGTTACAAATGTATCACAAGATGTCATTGATGTATTGATATCAGATGACTAACAGGAGGATTTTGAAGGCTTTTTTTATTAGTTTATTAGTTACAGTTAGTTATTTCATACATATTTGTTACATTGTTTCTGCATTACAATGAATCAATAAAAATCATTATAATTTATCACTGTTGTCTGTAACTGTATTTCTATATCTATAAAAGCAGAGAAAAAAGAAAAACACATATCTTTGTATCTCTTTCGTTCCATTTCTTCCATTTTCTCCATTACTTCTTTCTGTTTCCTTTCACACTCTCTGTCTTCCTCCCTTATCTGATCTCCATTGGGTTTTTCCCTTCTTTTATTTATTGATTTCCATTACCACTTTACATTTTGTTTTCACTTTTATATAATCTCTACTGGCTATTTACTTCCTTTATTTCTACCCATAATATTATTATTATTATTTTTATTCTATCCTAACTTTTCTTTTTTCTTTTGTTCTTTTCTGAGCTTTCTATTTCAGAAGCTAGCTCCTTTGTCAGATTTAAAGGATTCAAAATTATTTTGGCCTTAAAACATATATCTTATTCATTATTTAATTTTATAACCGATCTTTTGTCTAATCAACTGAGCCACCCCTCCTATTTTGGCCTTGCATTCTATCTATAACAAAACAAAACAAAAAACATCTTTCTATTGGTTCCCATTCCTTCCCAGTTTTTTTCACTGATCTTCTCATAATCGAAGTTAGTTTAGCTACCTCCCATATATCATACACTTTCTCTATCCTTTCCTCTAATGTTGGGGCTTCTTTCTTTTTCCATGTTTGTGCATATATTATTCTGGCAGTTCTTATCAAATATAATAAAAACCTCCATTTCTTTTCCATACTATCTATCATGTTTAGAAGGTAAATCTCGGGATTTAAAAGGCCTCTTTGATTTTCACATGCACTTTTTTCCAGAATTTTTTGGCTTTCTTGCAATTCCACCACATATGTATAAGGTTTCCTGTAGCCTGGTTGCATTTAAAGCAATTTATTGCACCTGTCTTATATATTTTGTTCAGTTTAGCTGGTGTTAGATACCATCATCTAAAGAACATTTTAACAAAGTTCTCTTTCAGGTTCTGTGAAAGCGTAAATTTTTGTGTGTTTACCCATGCCTTTTCCCATCTGTCAATTTCAATAGTTTTTCCTATTTCTTGAGCCCATTTTATCATACGCTCCCTCACGTATTCTGATTCCAATCCTCTATTCATTAGGATTTTGTAATATTTCCTTATATGATGTTTTGAGCTGTCCAATATCACTCTGTCTACTTCCTTTTTTTCTAGCTGGAATCCCTCAAGTTTCAAATCCATCTTGTATTTCTTGTATATGCAAACAAACTTAATTCTATACCTTCATTCTGTAGTTATTCTCTAGTTTTATTTTTAATATTTTTAGTGTTTCTTCTCTCAGTAAATTTTGATATTTCAGCCATTCTTGTTCTTTCCCTTTAAATTTATTTAAAAAGGCTTCTTGCATTGAAATCCAAGGAGGTATTCTTTGGTAGAAGGTTTTCTTTATCCTTGTCCATATAGTAAGTAATGATCTTCTGACACTATGATTATCAAACTCTTTGTTCTCCTTTTTTTTATTAAACCAAATATAACCATGCCACCCATAAATTAAGTTATGACCTTCTAGCACTAACATTTTTTCACTGTCAAGTTTAATTCACTCTTCTATCCGTGTTAGAGCACATGCTCTATAGTACTATATTAAGTTAGTGAGTGTGCATCCACCTTTATTTTTTACTCTGTTAATAGTTTCATCTTGATTCTTGGGTTTTTTCCTCCCCATGTATATTTTAATAGCATTGTATTCCATTTTCTGAAGCATTTCATATTTGTTATTATCTGCAAATTTTAGAACACGTACATAAATTTCAGCAGTACTGTCATTTTTATTGATGATATTCTTCCTAGGAGTGATAGATGTACTTTTGACCATCTCTGCAGTTCTTTTTCTATTTTTTTCCACATTCTATTATAGTTGTTGTTGAACAGGTCAGCATTTCTTTTAGAAATCCATAATCCTAGATACTTAATTTTATTTGCCACTTTCTACCCAGTTGTTTCCTCTATTTCCACTTCTTTTTTTTTATGTTCTTAGTCAGAGCTATGGTTATGTCTTTATTTACTTTGAACCCTGAGTGTTGTCCAAATTCTTCCAAGGTTCTTTTTAGTTCTTCTAAGTGGTCTATTCGGTCTTCCAAAAACTTTAATTTTAAATCCGTCTTTGTATCTTTGTTCCTTTGGGTTTTTTTTAATTCTCTCTGATACTAATATTTAGAATTTCTATCACTGTGATAAATAGCAATGGTGATAGGGGGCAGCCTTGCCTTGTTCCTTTCCTAATCTCAATTTTATCTGTCTTGTCCCCATTTATTAATAATAGAACTCTTTGACCACCATATATAAAATTTATCCAGGATTTTGAAGGCTTTTAAAGGGAAAATGTCATGCCAGCAAAACCTATAAAAATACCGTAACTTGCAGTTATGATGGGCGTTGCTAACTCGCCAGGGTCTTGCCCAGCACTTGCTCTCTCTCTCTATTGTTTGTTATCTTCCTCCTATCATCATTAGTTCCAGTTTGGTTGACAGCTTAGAAAACAAACAGCATGGCAGCTCCCATGAGTTTATTGTCTTATCCTTCCTTTCAGCTTTAGAGTGAATTAGGAAAAGTTTAATCCACTTGCACTGTTTCATGTTTACATGTTTGATGACAAACAGCCTTATGTTTATAACTGAGTTTTCTTGCTAAGTACCTGCATGTCATAAGCATCTGAATTAAAATTACCATATTGAAATCAAATCTGATTTTTAAAAAAAAAAATATTTGGTGTGTGTTGGAAGAGGGGTAGTATATCCCAAACTCTATATTTTAACTGGAAAAGTTGGGAGTCGTCTTATACGACCAGTCATCTTATACGAAAATACAGTACTTTTTACGTAAGGTGGAAAAGACCTTGGGTCTTTCCACTTCTAGCCAGGCCTCTGGGGATCCAGTTGACATTCCTGAACTCAGAGCCAAAGGGAAGCTAGCACCCAACATGGTTCCCTTACCGGACATCTTCAGAGATGTCTTGGAGGAGGAAACGGTGCACACAGCTGCATCTAAGACTCCCTCTGCTAGAGCAAAATCCTTTTATAACATTCCTAATGACATAATGAAGAATCTCAAATTACCAACCATTGATGTTCATGCTGCAGGATTGGTCTCTGGTTTATTATTTCCTTGGGAAAATGATGACAGTCTTAAGAGTCCTGGGGATCAAAGGATTGAGGCCTTTTTGCACAGGTCTGCTCTCACCATCAGGGCAACCGCTGTTTCTTCTCTTTTTGCCAGGGCCACTATCAGATGGGGTAAGGATCTTCTTGCAACCTTACCTGAAGGGGAAGCAAAGTTTTGCAAGTGGATTAATAAAATGGCCAAGGCTTCGGCCTTTCTAGCTGATGCTACCTTAAACATCTTGCAGTTCTCTTCCCGGTCCTTGGAAGCTAACATGGCTGCCAGGCGGCTGTTGTGGCTAAAAAACTGGAATGCAGATAAAAAGTCCAAGGTGAACCTTTTGTTTCTGTCCCTTTAAAGGTGGCAAATTATTTGGGGGAGACCTTGGAGGAGCTTCTTGTGGAGACCAAGGACAAGAAGAAGGCTCTGCCTCCTTTACTTAAAAAAGAGGAAAGCAAATACTTTTGTTTCCCCCACTAAGTCTTTCCGTGAATTTAGAGCTTTTCAAAGGGATTTCGGATCACCTAGAACTTCCTGGGGGTCCACGAAACAATGTGCCAAGGGTCGATCTTTCCCTTTTCCAGTTCTTCGACTTCTCTTACTTCCGAGCATGGGAGCAAGTCTGGGTGGTCTCTTTGACTCTCTGCCCGTATAGGTGGGGTGTCAATTGTTTCTTTTGGCCCGCATCTGACTACACCATAGATTTCCTCATGAAACCTCCTCCTGTGTTCATCCAGCCCTTTCAAACTAAGTCATCTCACAAACATCATCTCATGTCACAGGCAATAGACCACCTGTTACAAATTCAGGCAACAGAACCAGTTCCCCACTCTGAAAGATTTTCCGGGTCTTACTCTCTTCTTTTTCTTAGTCCCAAAGAAAAACAAGGATTGGAGAACCTTTTTAAATCCCTCAGGAGTCAATTGTTAGGTATCCAGGTGCAATTTCCACATGAAGACCCTTCAGTCCATAGTAGACAGTCTACAGGAGGGGGATTTTATGGCATCCCTGAATTTGCAGGAGGCTTATCTCCACATTATGATTCATCTGGCTCACAGATGTTTTCTCAGATTTGCTCACAGAGATGACCGCTACCAGTATCGGGCTCTACCCTTCAGTCTATCGGCTTCCCCCAGGGTTTTCACAAAGGTTTTGGTGGCACTAATGGCCCATCTCAGGTTGCAGGGGATCCATCCCTATCCCTACTTGGATGACATCTGATTCAAGCTTCATCCCTTTCCAAAACCATTCAGGATGTGGAAACAACTGCCCAGGTTCTGGAATCCCACAGTTTTGTAGTAAGCAGGGACAAGAGCCATCTGGACTCTGCCCAATGTACTGTATTCTTCACCTGGGCAATATTTTAGACACGAAGCTAGTGAAGGTCTTTTTCCTTCCCAACAGGAGGAACAATCTACAAGGGCTAGTACAGAAGATATCAGGTCAGAAAAAGACTCCCCTCATGACTTTGGCCATGTTATTAGGGCTGATGGTAGCCTGCATAGATTCGGTATCATATGCCAGATTTCACCTCAGGGAACTTCAATTGTCTCTTCTCCACTTTCAATTTCAGATAGCTTTGAAAACTCAGGTTCTTGTAGAGTTGTCAGTGAAGGTAAAAAGCTCCTTGCAATGGTGGGTGTTGGATATCCTTCTGGAAGGGATCCCAATCAGGGAACCCAGGAGGGTGATTGTAACCACCGGTGCTTCCCTAATGGGTTGGGGGACAGATTGCGAGAGTCGGATTGTTCAGGGAGTTTGGTCCCCCCTAGAACGGGACCAAAACATCAACTTCCTGGTACTTTGGGCAGTGAGACTAGCATTGCTCCATTCTCAGGAACAGAGATGTTTTGGTCTGGATGGACAACATATCTAGTAGGGCTCACATCAACAAAGGGGGACTCACTCTCAGACTCTCATGAATGAGACAATTCTGTTATTTCAATGGGTAGAGCACCATCTTTTGTCTCTCCGAGGAGAGTATTCGCAAGGGATAATGAACCATCAAGCAGACTGGTTGAGCAAACAGAGCCTTAAGTCACAACGAATGAGGTCTCAATTCGCTGGTGTTTCAGACGGTTGTTCAGTGGTTTGGTCTTCTGGGGGTGGATCTTTTTTCCACCCTGGAGAATCGCAAACTGCCTCGATTTGTATCCAGGTTCTGGACCAAGGGTGCATTCGCCTTTGATGCTCTCACAACAGAATGGCCTCAGGTGTTGTGTTACACCTGTCGTCCAGTAGTCCTGTTAGCAAAAGTGTTGAGGAAGATCAAAATGGAACAGGCCGAGGTGATTCTCATAGCTCCCAGGTGGCCCCAGAGACCGTGATTTCCGGACCTGGTGGAGCTGCAGGTGGAGGAGACCTGGCCTTTACTAGCTTGGCCAGACCTTCTTCTTCAGGAGGGTCTCCTTCATCCAAACCCCAGTTGGTTACAACTCCATGCCTGCAGGTTGAGCAGAAAAGGCTGCTAAAGCCTGGATATGATAAGGAGGTCATTGAGACCATCCTGGGAGCTAGATGTCCTTCTGCCTTTTGTTTACATGAGTCTATGTGGAGGGCTTCCTGTACAGGGTGTCGTACCAAGGAGATTCATCCCTTAAGGGCTTCTATTGGTACGGTGTTAGCCTTTTTGCAGGTAGGTTTGAAGAAAAAGTCTTTCTCCCAATACGCTCCGGAGACATGTTTCTGTCTTGGCTCTATCTTTTGTGTGTGTGTGTGTGTGTGTGTGTGTGATAATTTTAATAGGCTAACTCAAAAGTTCCAAAATACTGTACAGGCTTTGTCTCCAGAACTTGTCATTGGGCAAGATGTTAAACAAAGCAAGCGGAGAATGGTGTTGATGTCAAGCCATTAGCTTGTATGGACAGGTTGCTGACCTGTAACCATAGATGTTCGAGTGGTCTTTGTGAATTCACACAGTGGGTTACTACTGCGCCTGCGCAAAGCATTCGGAACTCTCTAGAATCGCTAGGCAGAACTAAGTTTGCAACATTTTGGCGGTAACTCCGCCCACCCTAACGGTCCCTATATAGGCGCTCCCGCCTAAATCCCCTCAGTTCCATAAAGGATGCCACAAAGAGCAGCATCAGGAACATTAAGCATATAAGCCATAGCAGGACACAGAGGGGAGGATGGGGGGTCTGTGTGAATTCACAGAAGACCACTCGAAGATCTATGGTTACAAGTAAGCAACCTGTCCATCTTCTTCGTGGTCTCTGTGAATACACACAGTGGGTAGACTAGCAAGCTTCCTCCACAGGAGGAGGGGTGTCATGCTAAAGTTTGATGAGGGCTAGCAAATGTACTAGACACCACCAAAGAGAGTGCATAATAAAATATGAAACCCAAGCATAACATTGCAACAGGGTATATTTCAAGTAGTTACCGCAAACAGATGAATAAAACATTCACAATTGCATATGCAAATTCAACAAGCAAATACGAGTGCGCATGAAAGTCATAGCACAACATAGCACAATATAACATAGTCACTGAATTGAAGAGAGGAGCACAGCCCTCCCAAAGGCAGCCTCAGCACGGGATCGAGTGTCCAGTCTATAGTGTGAAATGAAAGTCATCAGCGTGGACCAAGTCGCCGCTCTGCATACATCCTCCAACGGGATCCCAGAGAGGAAGGCGGTCGATGTGGACACCGACCTGATGGAGTGCCCTCAAACTCGAGCAGGGGGACTTTTCTTAGCGAGTTCGTAGCAGAGTGTTATCAGAGAGGTTACCCATTTAGAAAGTCTCTGTGAGGAGATTGGGATCCCTAGTCTAGAGTCAGAGTAAGAAACGAAGAGCTTAGGAGATTTCCGGTGCTGAGCAGTCCGTTGGACATAGGAGAGGCTAATGCTCTCCTGGCGTCCAGGGTGTGCATAGCTCTTTCAAAGTCATCCTTAGGGTCCTGCATCAGGGCAGGAAGCACAATGGACTGATTCAGGTGAAAACTCGAAACAACCTTGGGGAGAAAGGAAAGGTCGGGCTTGAGCACCACCTTGTGCTTATGGAACACTAGAAAAGGAGGGTTGGATCGGAGGGCACAAATCTCTCCAGCCCGACGAGCCGACGTGATCGCCACCAAAAACACCGTCTTCCAAGACACCAGCCTGAGGTCGGCGGTGGCTATAGGTTCAAAAGGTTTCCGTGAAAGTTGTGACAATACCAGTTCAAGGCTCCAGGCAGGAGTAGGTTCCGATACCGGAGGATGCAAATTAGTGTACCCCCGAAGGAACTTCTTCACTGTTGGATCTTTGAATGCTAAACGTCTTCCCTTTGCCTGAAGTTCCACGGATATCGCTGACAGGTAGGTACGTATGGAGGAAATAGAGAGACCGGAATCAGAAAGGTGAAGAAGGAAACGGAGAATTATCGGTACCGAGATAGAGTCCGTTGGAGCGCCAGTCTCAGCCAAATAAGACTCAAATAGTCTCCATTTATAAGAATAGGACCGACGTGCTGATGGCCGGAGCGCAGCATCCACTACAAACTGAACTTCTGGAGGCAACGGATCGGCTGAGGGACCTTCCGGTAGAGAAGCTACCGTCACGGTTGAATCCTCCATGCAGTCAGGCGAAGAGTGTCCAGGTCCGGGTGCCTAACCCTTCCGTCTTGCAGGGTCAGGAGGTCTGGAATGTGTGGAAGATGGAGGAAGCGGCGGTCGGCCAAGCGCAGAAGAGGAGCAAACCATGCCTGCCGAGGCCACCATGGAGTGATCAGTATCGTGTTCGACTGATCTCTGCGTATCTTGGCTACGACGCGGGTGAGGAGTGGAAACGGTGGGAAGAGATACAGGAGACGGCCCCTCCACCGAAACAGGAACACATCGCCTTTCGACCCCCTGGTTCGATCCCGGGAGCAGTACACCGGGCATTGCGCATTGGACGCTGTGGCAAATAGATCGATGTCCGGAGTTCCCCACCTCTGGAACAGGGTCCGAGCCATGGAGGGGTTTAGCATCCATTCGTGTACGGAAGAGGCGGAACGGCTCAGTTCGTCTGCAAGAGTATTCTCCTCTCCCGGCAAATGGATGGATTGGAGGAGGATGTTCCTCTCGATGCACCAATGCCAGATTTCCATGGTCAAGTAAAGAAGGGGTCAAGAATGAGTGCCACTCTGCTTGTTGAGGTAGTACATTACCGTGGTATTGTCGGTTGTGACTAGGACCACCGAATCCGAAACCAGAAGCTCGAATGCCTTCAGGGCCTTCTTCACCGCCAGAAGCTCCAACATGTTGATGTGAAGCTGCTTCTCGTCGTGGGACCACGTTCCCTGTACCAAGCAGTCGTCGAGGTGGGCTCCCCAACCCGTCGACGAAGCGTCGGTGGTGAGGGTGACCTGCGGTTGAGGGGGTTCGAAGGGCATGCCCGAAAGGACCATCGTCGGATTGAGCCACCAGTCCAAGGAACACTGGACGACGCGGGGCATCATGAGGAGAGTACCAGGGGGGTCCATCAGAGGATCGAAGACTGCAAGAAACCAGGATTGGAGAGGTCGCATCCTGAGTCGGGCAAACTGGGTAGCAGACGTGGCCGACATGTGGCCCAAGACTGTCTGCACCACCAACGCTGACAGCCTCCGGGATCGACGGCAGAGATGGATGGTAGCGCAGAGGGCGGCGAAACGGTCCTGTGGTAGATGGGCGGTCGCCGACTCGGAATCGAGGCAGGCTTCGATAAACTCGATGGATCGTGAGGGTTGAAGCTGGGACTTCTCCATGTTTACCAGCAGTCCAAGCGAGTCCAGCAATTCCAGGACGAAACCGACATCGAGGATCAGTTGCTGGCGGGTCCGGGCTGTTATCAACCAATCGTTGATGTATGGAAACACCACGATGCCCTGCTAGCGCAGAAAGGCTGCCACCGATGCCATGCATTTGGTAAAAACCCTCGGTGCCGTGGAGAGGCCGAAGGGAAGAACTCTGAACTGAAAGGAGTCTGTCCCCATGTGAAAGGCCAGAAATCGTCTGTGGTCGGGATGAATTCCGACATGAAAGTAAGCGTCCTTGAGGTCCACCGAGGCGAACCAGTCGTCTTGTTGAAGGAGGGGCAGAATGGTTCCCAGAGTCACCATTCTGAACTTCCTCGGGGTTATGTAGAAGTTTACTCCCCGCAGGTCCAAAATTGGCCGCAGTCCGCCCCCTCTCTTCTTCACCAGAAAATAATGGGAGAAGAAGCATAGATGACGTTGGGATGGAGGTACCACCTGAATCGCGGCCTTCTGAAGCAGTGTTTTAACCTCCTCGAGGAGGGGAGGGGAGGGCGAGGTCTTTCGGATGCTGCTTGTCGGTGGAAGATGGTGGAATTCTATGTGATAACCCTCCTGGACGATGTAGAGCACCCAGCGATCCGATGTTATGGACAGCCAGTTTGGAAGGAACCGAAACAGGCGGCAACCGAAGGGTGGAGTCTAGAAAGAAAGATAAGAAGATCAAATCAGGACTTAGAACTTTCTCTTCCCATAATCCTTGGACCTCTGCTTCGTGGATGAGCGGAAGCGGGAGGTGGAGGGCTGGCCCCTCACCGAAGGAGTGGAGGGAGGCTGCTGTTGGTACCGAGCCTTTCTCGGGGCTTGCTGGCCATAGGTTCTCCTGGAAATGGAAGAGTAGTACTGGTGCCAGGAGGGGCGTGTCTTGGGACGGTAGGTAGAAGATGGCATAACGTACTTCCTGGCGGTCGAACACATTTTCTGGGTAAATTCGAGCTTCTCATCAGTAGTGGAATTGAAAAGACCCGAATGGTCAAAAGCCATGTCCTCGATAGTGGAGGCGGCTTGAGGGGCCAAGCCGGAGGACCGAAGCCAGGCGTGCCTGCGGAGAGCCACGGAGCCGGCGATCGTCTTCGCGGAGCAATCCGTGACATGCCGGGCCGAATCCATCTGTTGACCCGCAAGGGCCTGCGCTTCCTTCGGGATCGCCTCCGCCATGCGACGACGCTCGTCGGGTAGGTCCTGGATTAGGGGTCCCAGCCGCTCCCAAAGGACCTGTTGGTAGGCCCCCATACACGCCTCATAGTTTGCAATTCGGAAACTCAGTCCCGCTGCAGAGTAGAGTTTCTTCCCAATAATATCAAGTTTCCGGCCTTCAGAATCAGCCGGGCTCGCCTGAGATTGCCGTTGGCGACGGTGTTGGGAGGCCTCTACCACTACAGAATTGGGTTGAGGGTGTTCGCGGAGCCAAGAGATGTCATCACCAGAAACTCTATAGAGGCGGTCTATCCTCTTAGAAGTAGGAGGTATGGATGAGGGGTTCTCCCAGCTGCCCTGGGTAAGCTTCAAGAGGGACAGGAGAACAGGTAACTCAGCCATAGGAGGGGCCTTAGCCTTGAGCCGGCGTTGAATAGGGTCCAAGAGATCCGAGTCGTGTTCGGTTAGTTTCAAGTCCAGGGCATGAGCCATTCGTACCATTTGCTCAGAGAATGCCCGTATGTCGTCGGTAGGGGACGACGAATCCTCGTCGAGCAGGTGTGGAGATGGAGACGGGTGTCTCGGCACATAGGAAGAAGAGCTGGAAGAATCCGAAGATGAGTCAGCCGATGGAGAAGGGCTCCGACTGGTCGGCGACGCCGCCCGTGGAGGACAGGAAGGCTGGTTCACATCAACCGGCTCTGCAACAGGTTGCGGAGGCAGTGGCCTGTGCTCTTGTCAAAGAGGGGATACTTGGCTCTCGGTGTCGACCTTGGTGGGACCCCACAGCGTAATGGCCGGATTAACTTGGCTACCAGTGTCTACAAGGGCAGGCCTGTGAGGCAAATTCCAGTCCATGGCCGAGCGGTCTAGAGCATGGAGGGAGAGGCGCGGCGGAGAACAAAAGGAGCCTTCGCGGAGGAGATCATAGTCGGAGCCCAATGCGGCCCGAGCTGCATCAAAGGCACCATAAGCATAGTTGGCGCCGTACTCATGTTCCACTCGCCTATCTCGCCTGTCAGGTGAAGGCATCGGGGTACGCACTGCCTCCCCCGCCGGCTGTGAAGAGGTTTCCACGTCGATAACTATGGTGTCAGTACCGAGGAGTTCCTCACGGGACACAATCAATGCAGGCGAGTCAGGCCTTGGGCGAGACTTGACAGTACCGTCATCGGAGATTTCCCCTTCCTCCAACTGGACCACCTGGGGAGTCTCGGCAGGAGGGGTGGAGCCTCCCGACCCCTTCGGTATGGTATGTGGCTCACGGTCCGGCATCGATGTCGTGGGATCCGACGTCGAAGAGCGGGGGAGTTCGACGGGGATCGGAGGGGCAGGAACCAAGGCCGAAGGCTTTGGTCTGGGGGAAGCATGTTTCGCCTTCTTCCTCTTGGGCTTTGGAAGAGGAACCAGCTCGGTCATGCCCTAAGGTCGGTACCGAGGGACGGTCCCAAGTTGAGCCCGAAGATCTCTCGGCCGCCTTCGAACCTGAGGACGTCGAATGCTTGTGAGATTTCCTGACTGCCTCGGGATCAGAAGCTACCCCCTCGCGACGCTTGGGGCTGGAGGCCCGGTGGCGCTTCCTTGATGGCCCTACCTCAGGAGACCGGCCCCGTCGTGGGCTCGCCCCTTTAGTTGAGGGTCCAGGAGATGGCGACCTGGTTCTCTCCGCGGAGGGGGCCGCAGGTAAAAGTGCAGTGGCGGGCAATCTCAGCGCTTTCTCATAGAGAAAGGATTTTAAGCGTGATAGACGCTGCTTACGGGCCTGCGGGGTGAAGGTGCGGCAGTGGGAGCAGGCGTCCATGTTGTGGGCCTCGCCCAGACAGATCAGGCACTTAGAGTGGCCATCAGAAGCCGGCAACTTAGCCTGACAGACAGAACAGTGTTTGAAGCCCGCGAATTTAGAAGCCATCGCCACAGACCGGAGGCGGTCGCGAAGTCAGGCGTGAAGTAAGGCCGCAGAGAGCTGATCAAAGAGCCGCGAAGACAGAAGAGAAGTCGTTAGTCAAGAGCCAAATCGTCGTCAAAAGCCGTGGAGTCGAAAATAGAATGCGTCAAACCAGTCCGAAAACCAAAATCCAAAGCCAAAAACAGTCCGAGTCAAACAGGAGTGAGGAGAAAATCAAGCACTAGCGCAGAAAGTTCCCTAGTAGCTGCTCACGCGGCGGACGAAAGGAACTGAGGGGATTTAGGCGGGAGCGCCTATATAAGGACCGTTAGGGTGGGCGGAGTTACCGCCAAAATGTTGCAAATTTAGTTCTGCCTAGCGATTCTAGAGAGTTCTGAACGCTCTGCGCAGGAGTAACCCACTGTGTGTATTCACAGAGACCACGAAGAAGATCGTGTTATAATCTTGGTAAAAAGTAGGTGGCTATAGTCACAAAATTAGGACCTGCTAGGGAATAGGATTGTTTTAGATAGCAGAAGGGTAAGCATAATAAATCACTGGCTTCTCATCCGCACGTTCAGAGTTTTTTTGAAGGGAGTAGCGTTACTCACACCTCTGGTGATCCATAGGTTCCTGTCCTGGGATTTTAATGTAGTTCTTACATCACTCAAAAAATCTCCCTTTGAGCTGATGCAGTCAGTGGAATTTAGACTTCTTACATTTAAAGTTGCCTTTTTGGTGGCTGTCACTACTGCATGTCAGGTCTCTGAATTGAGTGTTTTGTCAGTGGAGTTACGTGTTTTCCACAAGGAATCACTGGTTTTGCGTTTGAATCCCTCCTTCATTCCAAAGGTAAATCTTGTTTTTCATAGGACTCAGGAGTTGATCTATCCTTCTTTTTGTCCTCACCCTTCTGCTGAACAAAAAAAGAAGTGGCATAAGCTGGATGTGCAGAGCACTTAAGTTTTATTTGGAACGAACCAAAGAGTTCTGGAAGTCTGATTCTTTGTTTATTTCATTTGTGGAGTCTTCAAAGGGGAGGAAGGTTTCTTTGTCTACCATTGCTCATTGGATATGACTGTGTATTGAGTTAGCCTATGTTCATAGTTCATTATCTGTTCCCCAGGGTATCCAGGCTCATTCCATTCGCAGTGCTACAACTTCAACGGCTTTGACTACTGTGGCTTCTTTGGGAGAGATTTGCAGAGTGCCTACTTGGTGATCGCCGTCATCTTTTATTAGACACTATTGTATTGACAGGTATGCTTCTGCTGAGGCAGACGCCTTGTGTTGTAGCAAGTAGTCCATTAATATGGCTATGGTTTTTGGCCCACCCTAGGGGGGACTGCTTGTTTAGGTCCCAAGATTAAGGAGTCCCTCCCCACACTACTGGAAAATGGAACATTGGTACTCACCATGATGGTTCCTTTTCAGCAGTTGTGGGGAGGGAATCCTTCCCACCCATGACTTTCAATTGCTGTTACATTTCTGTGTTGCTGGCACTTGGTTGTACATCTCTGGGGAAGGCTGGAGGTTGGCTCTCCTCCCTGGAGTGTGTGTTCTCTTTCTGTTTGTTGATTACCCTCCCTGTTCAGCTTGGAGGCGGAAGCAAACTGAGGATAAAGGATTCCCTCCCCACAACTGCTGAAAAGGCACCTTCATGGCAAATGTCAATGTTCCACTCTAAAACAATGCCTCCAAGTCTCATCCCAGCAAGGCAACCCAGAAGGATACCATGGTTGCTCCACACATCTTAGTACCTTACCTCAAAACGGAATGTTGGAAACTGGCCAATACAGGATCCAATTTAAACTTCTTTTCAAAATTGCATATTTCAAGAAGCTATTTAAAATACCAATATTAATATTATTCAACTTACAATTGACTACGTAGAAATTCTGAAGGAGAATGGAGTATGTCATCAAAGAGTGATAACTAATATACATTATACTAGGTGTACCTGGCGTAACATACACCATTAAAAAACTCCCCCCAAAACTCCCGGTAGAATTCACAAGTTGACTACCTGGGTCCCTTCACAGACGGCCCACTGCCACTGCCAGTTGACTGCCTGGGTTCTGTTGTGGCAGTAGCATCCCCCCTCCGCCACAACCACCAGTTGACCGTCACAGCCCATGACTGGTGAATGGTTGAGGGAATGAGGGGAGGGAGGGGTTCTTGTGAGGCTGGGGGATGCAGATTGAGTGCAGATTGAATGGCAGGAGTGGATTGAGGTGGAGAGGGAATTTGCATGTGGGTTGTGATAGTTTAGGTGTGTTTCCTGCGAACCCAATCAGCACACTGGGAAAGGCAACATACCCAAGAGGTTTTTTAGACAGACAGACAGACAGGTAGGTAGGTAGGTAGGTAGATAAATAGATAGAATGTTTTTCCTGACTCTAAAGCCACCACAGGCAAACAGACCCTCCAAATGCAGGTGACTTCTCAATGTAAATTGTGCCTGAAGTGGTTTTGCTGGCAAATATCCACTTTAAAGAGGGTAGTTCTACCAATAGCACTTTGTAAGCAGCTGTGACAGATCTGTGTTAAAGTGTTGTTTTAAAAGCAGAAGACAGTCACCAACAATCATCACAGTAATTTCAACACAGGCACTCTCCTGCAAATCATTCTTATATTTGAAAACCTCACAAATACATGGTCAAATTAATACAAGCAACAGATACAGGATGTAGCAATCTCCTGTAGCTCTACAAAATACATGCCTAACTAAATTATTTCACTACTCAACCAAGTATTTTTAATGTACGAGGGCTTCCATATTTTGAAGCTGCACCCATGAGCTAACCTTTAGTCATCTAGTACACAGCTATAACATATTATTTCTGAGCAATAATAACCATTAATGGTCCTTGTTCATATAAATATGTGCAATGAGAGTTCATGACACAAACCCACAGTAGTACAACCCTGACCTTTCCACCAATATTCAAATGAAACTTGTCAATACAGCTTGATTTATTTTACCTCTTGCAGGAACAGACACGCGCCCCCCCCCGATCTTAAAGAATGGTAGATCCGGGGGAGGTGTTTTAATGATGGGCAGGGAGATGAGCACAGGGGTTGGCCAGGGCGTAGGTACACCCTGGCCAGGAGGAGTCAGGGGCGGAGCTGAGGCAGGAACTATTTTACCCATTGCCGCCCCTGGCTTCCTCCTCTTTTCCACTAGATTAAAGAAGGAAAATCCATCCATCTTTTGGAACTTCTCCCAGCCACGAGGGAGAGCTAAGTTGGCTGTGCTGTGCTTGTGGTTTGCTGATTGTGCAGCCCAGCTGTGTGATTGTAATTGTCTGATTGTGATTGTGGATTAATTTGATTGTTTCCTTTTTTAATTCGAATTTATCTTTTTCTTATCAATTATATTTTTCGTTTATTAATTTGAATGTATCCTTTTAGTTATTATTATGGTTAATTTTAGTTACTATTATAGGATTATTGCAGTAATTTGATCGTAATTTAAGTGTAATTTGATTTGATAATTTTAATTTGATTGTAATTTGAGTGTAATTCGATTTAGTAATTTTAATTTGGTAATTTTAATTTGATTGTAATTTGAGTGTAATTTTATCTGTGTAATTGTAATTGCCCGGCTCTGCTCCCTCGGCTCTCGCCTGGCGGACACGTGGCTTCCCAGACCTGATCTGCCCGCTCCCTGCACCCCCCGCCTGGGATCCCGCTGCTTCTCTGCCGCCCCGGCCCAGCCTCCTCCTGCTCTCCTGCCCCGCCTCCTCCCGCTGCTTCTCTGCTGCCCCCAGCTGCTTTGCTCCCGCGGCCTGATCCGGGCCGTTGCCGCTACCGGGCCGGAACCCCTCCTCCGCCGCCACTCGGCCGATCTGCGACCCGATCCCAGGCTGTTGCCGCTCTGGGCATGATCCCTTCCCCACCATGTGGCCTAGCCGCTCCGAAGCCGGATTCACCCCCCAGCTGCTGCGCGGCCTGGTCCCCGCTATCCCACTCGGCCTAGCTGCTCCTGGCCTCCTAGCTCGGCCGTTGCCCCTGCCTTGCCCCTGCCTCGCCGCTCACTAGGCTGGATCCACACCCCTGCCGCCGCTAGGCCGATCCGCAGCCGTTGCCCCTGCCTCACCGCTCGCTAGGCCGATCCGCAGCCTGATCCTAGGCCATTGCTGTTCCGGGGCCTGATCCCTCCCCCGCTGTGCCACTCGGCCTAGCTGCTCCTGGGCCCAATCTGCTCGATGCCCAATCCGCTCGGTGCCGCACCACGTGGCCTGGCCAGGCGCCTTTGTTTTTCTTTGCCCTGGAAGGCAAAGTTAATTTGAGTTAATTGGGTAATTGGCTTTTGAATTATTTGAATTAATTGGGTAATTTGAATTATCAATTTTATTTTGTTTGTTTTAATTTTGTTTTACCGTATATTCCAGCGTATAAGACGACTGGGCGTATAAGAACACCCCCCCAATTTCCAGCCAAAAATCTAGGCTTAGGCATATATTCGCCAGATAAGACCACCACCCCCCAATTTGGCTGGCTGGGGGAGACTTGCCAGCTGATCCTCTTTGTTTCCCAACTCTTGAGGATCTCCCTGTGAGTTGGGAAAGTGAACAGGATCAGCTGGCAGGGCAACATTCGCCCCTCTCTTCAACCTTCCAGTCAAACTGGACTCGAAGGCGGAGGAAAGGGGCGAAAATGCCCAGTTTGCCTCAGCAGCCTCCTTCCCTCCGTCTTGGCTCTTCCGAAGGGGACCAATGCGGGGGAAGCGGGGGCAGCCGCGGCAAACCCCTAGATTCGCCCCCTCTCCCCACCTTCAAGGAAGGTGGGGAGAAGGGGCGAACATGCCCCGTTTGGCTCCATAGGGAGGATGCGGGGCCGTGGAGCCAAACCCCGGGATTCGCCCCCTCTCCCCACCGTCAAGGGAGAGGGAGCGAATCTAGGGATTTAACTCCACAGCCCCGATCCCTCCTTCTGGGCTCCCGCGATTCACCAACCCACAGGAGGCTGCCCAATCTCCTGGTGGGTTGGGGAATGCGGGATGGCCAGCTGGCTGGCGGAGGGTGGATGGGGGGAGGCGGCTTCGCAGCCACCTCCCCTCTCCAAAGCTGCGATTCCAATGGAACCGCGGCTTTGGGGAAGGGGGTGGATGGGCGGAGGGTGGGCTGGTGGCAGGGAGGAGGAGGAGGGCGAATCCCGGGGTTTGGCTCCACGGCCCCGCGTCCTCCTCCTGGGCTTCCTTCAGAAGGGAGCCCAGAAGGAGGGATCGGGGTCGCGGAGCAAAACCGGGGCATTTTCGCCCTTTTCCTCCACCATCAAGGAAGGTGGGGGGAAATGGTGAATCTAGCGGTTTGCCTCGGCAGCTGCAGAGGCGATCACGCAGCGGCAGCGGCAAACCGCAACGTTCACCCCCCTCCTCTGTCTCTGTTGCTCCCCAAAGGGGGAGAAGGCAGAGGAGGGGGGCGAATGAACTTTAAAACACTTTGCTTCACCCCCCTGCCCCATCAACTGCCTCTTCGCTCAGTTTGCGAAGAGGCAGGAGATAGGCAGGAAGGCGAAGCAAAGTATATCCGGCGTATAAGACGACTGTCAATTTTGGAGGGCACTTTTGAGTGCTCAAAAGGTCGTCTTATACACCGGAATATACGGTAAGTCCGTCGTTGCCTTTGCATTATTTTAATTAATTGGGTACTTTGAATTTTGTTTTAATTCCGTAGTTGCCTTTGCATTATTTTAATTAATTGGGTACTTTGAATTATTAGACTTCATTCAATTAATTGTGTAGTTGTAATTGTGTTACTTGATTGCTTAGTTACTTGGCTTGGCTTCAATATGATGAATCAATTAGGGAGATGGCAGCTTCTTACCCAACTCTGACGTGGGATATTATCAACTCGCACCTATGGTTGCAGGTCATGTCCCCAAGCCGTCCCATACTGGGTGAAAAGGCACAGAGCGGGCATTTACTGCAGAATGCCAGGCCGGGCAGTGCTACACGCCAGTCCACCCAATCTAGTCAGCCGGTAGCGCCAAATCTCCGGCTGTTATGTTGGGAGTTCGGGTACAGAGGGGCCTGCTTCCTCCGCCCTTGCTCTTTTCGTCACGAATGCTCCATATGTGGCGGGGGACACTCCTTCCGCAATTGCCCCAAAGGGAGGGGACAGTTTGGCAAGGAACAACAGCGAGGGAGAAAGGGCCCGAACAACCCTGCTCCACAGGGAAAAGGGCCCCAGCCCAGTTAGATTGGGTGTTATTGCTGCCTGGCTGTGCGTGTACCCGGATTGGTCGGCAGCTCAATACCTGCAGGATGGTTTTCATGAGGGTTTTCGCATCCCTTACAGGGGGGGGTGCACAAACCTTACATGGCACCCAACCTTAAATCTGTATGGGGTCTCGAACATGTAGTTAGGCAAAAGATACAGAAGGAGGTTGCGGAGGGATGGGTCCTAGGCCCATTCAGTTACCCGCCTTCCCCTTGCCTGCGTGTCTCGCCTTTGCGTATTGTCTCAAAGAAGACGCCGGGCGAATTTCAATTAATTCATCATCTGTCTTACCCAAGGGGTCAATCAGTTAATGACTTCATGCCACAGGAATTGTGCACTGTTCAATAAACCTCATTTGATGCCGCCATTAGGGTTGTTAAAAGACATGGCCTTCGTGCCGAACTTGCCAAGTGTGATATCAAATCGGCATTTCACCTCTTGCCAGTCCACTCCGATGATTTTGAGCTGCTGGGCTTCTCATTTGAGGGCTTTTATTACATGGATCGGGCAATGCCCATGGGCTGCTCTGTCTCTTGTGCAGCTTTTGAGAAGTTCAGTACCTTTTTGGAGTGGGCAGTCAAGCATCAAACAGGTCATCAGGGGGTAGTACACTACATGGATGACTTCCTCTTTGTTGGTCAGTTCGGCACTGGGGTCTGCTGATCCTTAATGGAGCAATTCCAAGCCCTTATGGAGGAATTTGGGGTCCCCCTTGCGCAGGAAAAGACGGAGGGCCCGAGTCATCAATTGGCATTTCTGGGTATTGAAATTGATACAGTCTATCAGTTTTGTCAGCTACCCTTGGGTAAGATAGATGATCTTAAGAACAGGGTTACGAGTTTTCTGCATTGCAGCAAAAACACTCTTAAAGACTATCTGGAACTTATAGGCCACTTGAATTCTGCATGCAAACTAATTGCGCCGGGCAGGGCCTTCCTCCGGCGCCTCTGTGATGACATAGTGGGGGTCTCACAACCTCATCACAGGATTAGGGTCACCCGGGAAATTAAGCTGGACTTAGACATGTGGTGTAACTTTTTGCAGTAGTATAATGGGGTTTCATTTTGGAGGGAGGAGTTACGTTTAGGGGATGCCCTTAAGGTGTCCTCTGATGCGGCTGGCTCCCTAGGCTTTGGAGTCTATTATGCTGGGAGGTCGTGCGCTGAACGCTGGCCAAGAGATTGGATTGGTACTGGCGTCACCTCTAACCTTACTTTTTTGGAGCTCTTTCCATTATTGGTAGCGGTTAGGTTGTGGGCGCTGATCCATCTGGGCGGCAATGACCTGGGCCTTCTGAAAGGCAGAGCATTGACACTACAGGCCCTTGCAGACATGTGACGGATTAAGGCGGTGTGGCCGCAAGTTTTACTGATTTGGTCTGACATCATTCCACGACTCTCTTACCCAGGCGAAGGGGCCCCTAAGCTGTTGGACATTGCCCGCAAGAAGGTAAACAAGGCTCTGCGCCGGACAATGGATGAAGGCCTCAGCCATTTCATCCAGTACCCGGGCATTTCATACAAATGCCCGGAACTTTATCGGGTTGACGGGGTCCACTTGTCAGACAGGGGGATCCAGCTATTTCTGGAGGGTATGCAAGCTGGGGTGAGGGCTGTATTAGCATCCTGTGTGGGGGATAGGGCCTAAGTGGACACTTGCCCCTATCTGTGGCAGGAAGTGGGGAGACAATGGTCTGGCAACCTCAATTTGAGTGGAAGGATGGCCCTCACTGAACTGTACCGGCATTTTAATGGATGGGGTGCAGCAAGGTAGGCTATCCTTAGGGCCAGCATCAGGTTGCGATCCTTCACAGAAGCTACACGGCTTAAGGATTTGCTGCCTGGTGCAAGGCCCTCCAGCAGATGGCGCCCAAAGGGAACCCTGGACACCGGGATGCCCATTGGGGCTCAGGTGAGTCGCCCAGGGATGCTGGGAGTTGGGTCACTTGTGACCAACTGCCCAGCTGCCCCCGCAAGGGATCTCCCCCATTACAGGTTTGCATAGCCCAAGAAATATACAATAAATAGGTAAGATATCAATAAAGTGGCCCGTATTTCAACCCAATCTTCTGTGTCTGGTCTCGTTATTTCATGCGTCAATCATTAAAAAGATAGGACTCCTAACAGATATCTTGCAGAAAAAAGATAGGACTCCTAACAGATATCATCATCAGGTATATAGCTTGTATACTCTCTGAAAATAGGCAACTGTCCAAGAAAATACTTTTTGGCCTCTTTTCCTAGTTGCAGCTAGGCTGCTCTTTTGCTTGCTTCTATTTTTTGAAACAATGACTTCCTACCAATTGCATCTATCCTGGGAACTGAATATAAAGATAGAATGCATCTCCTCCTTTGAAGTAGATCACAAATGATCACAAATACTCCAGGAGGACCAATTTATTCTTCCATTGAAATCTGAGGGTATATTTTGGAAATTAATCCAGAAATACCTCTGAACAAGAATCACTGGCCGAACCAGGGGGAAAATCTTTGTTCTCAGAAATTTTAGATCAGATAGCTTTAAAATGATAGCAGTTACTTAACAAAAACATGTTATTGCTATGAAAATATTTTGAAGCAGCTGACCTATGCATCTACCGAATGAATGATTACATAATCCACCATACTGGTAGGAAACAGTGGTCCCAATATGATAGGTAACTTTATACAACAGAAATATGGCTAACACTGTAGGTGCATAATCCATCATAGGTAAATTCAATCTGCTTGCATTTCCTCTTCCCAAAACATGTAAAGATATTTGAAATTAAAAGCTGCTCCATGCCAAATAAAAATGTGTACAAAGAAAAATATCATGGTTCAGAAGAAAGGCAAAGCAGAAAGCTTACCCCTGACAGCTAATGTCCAAGCAGATGTAAAATATGGAAGAATATGCTATCGTGTGAGCCCCTGTCTGTAGTTTGGGATGATACAGCCTATACCAGCAGTTCCCAAACTGTGTGCCACAGCACCCCAAGATGCCTTAGTAAGCTGAAAGAGGTGCTGCTTATTTATTTATTTTTATATTTTTGTTTAAAGATCTATGGAGAGCAAAGGGGACTTGGGAACAGTGATGGTAAATCTCAGTTTTTCTAGTCCACTTCTTAGTTTATGTAGAAGTATGGGGGGAATTCCATTCCAAATATGTTAGGGTTAACACAGATTAGGATTAACATCCAGATGTTAGGGATTTAAGTACTCTGATCTGGGAAATTGCTGTGGGGCATGGACTGGTGAGGGGGAGGAGAGGGGGTTCCATCTGAAATATCTTGAGTTAATGCAGACTGGGGTTAACATCCAGATATTAATGCACTGATTTAGGAGACCTCTGTGAGGTGGACTAGTTTGGAGGAAGAGGAGAAAGGAAAAGGGGAATTCCACAGTGGATTTAGGGTTTGTAATTCATCTTGAATCCCAGGTCTGGGAGAAAGGCAGGACATAAATTAGTAAAACCACAATAACAAAATAACAGATTGGGCTAAACACCCAGGTATTAGGGTTTTCAGTACACTGATGTGGGAGACCTTTCCATGGAGTGGAATGGGGTAGAGAGGTTTTAGATTTCAGGAGATAATTTTTAAGTTACTACGATAAATTGAATATTAAAAATTACAACATGGCACATGTTCTTCTTTGGGTCAACACCTCTTTTTCCATACTTGATCCCAGGACTTTTTATTATTATTATTATTTCAATGCAATATAGAAACAATTAAGAAGAGTAACAATCAACAAAAAATCAATCAACATTAGCTGGAGCAAAAATATCAAAATGAAAGATTGGACAGTAAAAACAAATAAACACAAATGGTTAAGATAGTAAAATAGGAATAAATTATTTTCATACATCATTACATAAATTAGCATGTATTTTGAAGATGTGGTTTGTCCGTGTGTTTATTTCTGAATTTAAAATCTCAATGTTACAAAATACCTTAAATGAAAAGTTTATGAAGGCAAATTTGCAACAGTGAAGGTACAAAGTTAGGCCAGGGTCAGGGAAATCCTAAATTATTTCCAACAGATGGAAACCAATGGCAGCTTCAAAAAATAAAATTCCTGGGTCCCAATCTACCTGATGGGGCCACACCCATCCTGAAAACACTGAGGTTAGAACATAGTGCAAACCACTAGCCAATCACAGAACACCTCTGACATAATATAAATACCATCTTGCTGGATTCTGACACATAGTAGAGTGCATGGCATGGAACTATGTCCCTCTGGACTCAGGGTGCAAGAGTCAGCAGTCACATGGGAATACTTTCTTGATGATACACAATGGGAAATATTACTTAGCACAACTCAAAGCACTACAAAAACACCACAGAGGGAGACTTTGCACAAAACTACAACAACAAAGCACCTAAAAGCAAACAAGAGAATTCCCATCTCCTCTTCTACTATCTTTCTGCCTAGAATCCATACAGGCTGAACTTCCACAGGAATACAGGTATGCATCTGCCAGTAACAAACACCCAGCTGAAAACCTAGGGCAAAACAATCAAGGGAGTCAAATAGAGAGAAAGCATAGAACTGTAATGCTGAAGATATCTGATGTATCTCTTTTTTGCCCTTCCTTCAAGACACTAAAATGGATGTATGATTGTTCACTGAGACTTCTCACCTTTCAGATATATGTTTTCAGGTAAGACAGGGTGGGGAAATACAGTGCTTTGCTGAGCCAAACACTGTGGCTGATTACCAAACACTCATTCCTACGTCTGTCTTTTAGGAATGTAGTGAGTTTGCTCTGATAAAGATGAGCCTGCACCTGCATAGAAGACCCCATGACAACTGCGAAGATAACCGGACAGGCCTGTCATCCTTCTCAACCCCACCCCCATTCAGCATTTCACCACCCCAGCAGAATTTCTGAGTACACTGGCACTTTAAGGAAACCCTGTTCTCCCCCTTCCTCACTTGCTATATGACTGCTTGCCAATCTTTTACTAATAGTGTAACTGTTTTATGCTTCTCTTTCTGTCTCTTTTCTTCAGAAGCAGCTGACTTATAGGTGTAGCTCCCAGTCCCACCAGTCTTGCCTCATATACAACCACAGACCAGGTGATTGTTGCCTGCTGCCTGTCTTTGTCAGAGCTTCTGCCCTCACCATGCTCCTGTACCCTTTCAGCTATGGGTCAGGTGTAGCACTTGCTCATGTAGCCTGGCCACACAAAGGTTAATTTCTTCTTATTGTCCAAGGTACAAGAGCACTATTGCTGGGAGATGCTGACAATCAAGACATGCTGTTCACCTGACCACAGAACAACTTTTTGCTTGCTCAGTAAAAGACCATGTAGAACAACTAGGTCATTTATTTGTTACAGCTGATGTTTCAGGAAACCCTGGTCCATTGTCACTGGGAAGAGAGGTAGTATATCCCAGACTTCAGCAGGGAGAAAAGTGGGAGGAATCAAGTCTCAGCTGCAAACGTGCTGCAGGGGAAATGGGAAAGTACAAGCCTGGCCCCCAATCACACTGCTGAGACAGAGTAGGGGAAGCAGTCACACACCCCCAATCAAGACACAGAAAGAGAGCAAACAAAGGAATGAAGACTGGCCCAGAGGGTAAGAGAGGAGGACAAAACTGAAGCCACTCTCTGGCACTCAATAGGAAGGGCCTGAAAATTATTAAAGATAGAACATGGACACAATATTGTTTGGCTTCCCATAGTCCCTCAATCAGAAAGGTCACTACCTAGGGGATTCTGGGAAGCAGAGATCAAAGAACTTTATGCATCAGCCCTGAACAGACCAACAAGGTTCTGTGGTCCAGAATGTAGGGAGGCTATAGCTGCAGCCACTTGTGACCCAAGGTAAATCACAGCCACACAGTCCAAAATCAACACACCCTAGGGATCCTCACCACCACCTCCCATATCCACATGTTCCTGGGGTGGCTGGTGATTGGTAGCTGCCAACATGATTTCAAAAGATAACATTTGAAAGGTGGATTTTTCTTTTCTGCTGACATTTACCCCCTTAGGCCAACTGAGGCACTGTCCCACCCTGACTGAAAGAGGTTTGGATTCAGCATAGCTTCAGCTGGCTTAGTGTTGGCTCAGCTGGCTCTCAGCCTACTTGCTGAGTTAGGGATTGCACTGCAAGTTAAGTGTCCCTTAGTAAACCAAAGAGAGCCATGGTGCTTATACTTTTTAAAGTACAACAAATATTTAAATGATGAAAAGAGAACAAAGATAGCTTTCTTAAACATTGCTAACGCTGTATACGTTCAGAGAACAACACATCTGTTATCTTTTTAAAAATAGGTTGGGAGTTATGTTCCCAAAATATTAAATAGTAATACAGTAAGATTAAAAAATTCTAGACTTAAAATCAAGTACATCTGCTATATAAATAGGGCAGTGTTCTCCTCTAGAGGACTGTGAGTTAAAGGAGCTTCAATATGCAAGATGTGTTTCTCAAGACAATAACCATTCTGGTAG
This sequence comes from Gambelia wislizenii, assembly GCA_030847615.1. NCBI lineage: Eukaryota > Metazoa > Chordata > Lepidosauria > Squamata > Crotaphytidae > Gambelia > Gambelia wislizenii. The sequence continues at coordinate 99,095,721 of JAUMIR010000005.1, read as the reverse complement.
AACAAAAGGGTAATCACTATGGAAAAAGTTGGAAACAGAAGCTAGTATTTTGTTGATAACTTCAGCACATGTAGTTTGTTAGACTGGCAACACTCTCAGCAATGAGGAGCATGTTTTGTAATCATTTTGAGAGAAAGTAACAGCTCTGGGTTGGAAGTCAAAGTTTCCATCATCGAAGCTGAAAGCCCACAAGGCCAAGCTGTATCCGCCAAAGTGGCGCAGTGGGGTGAAGGCAGGCCTGGCTTCAAGCAGTGCTCATACAGTAGAGCCTTTACACAGGATTCTCTGTACCAATGCACATCAGACATGAAAGCTCTACATCTGGCAGGAGAGGCAACCACATGAGCTTCACCAAGGCAGAGGAGATACTTCCAGTCCAAAAAGTCCAAAAAGGGTAAACAATCCATAGAGAGCCAAAATGCAAGCAATATAGAGTAGGCCTAAGCTGAACAATGATCCAAAGTGCCTCACAGTGCTGAGGAACTGAGGCATTTAGGCCAGAAGGGTCCTTATATAGGGCAGGGAGAGAGTGGGCAGGGCTACCGCCAGAACGCTTACATAACGATTCCAGAAAGTTCCGAATGGTGCTCTGCGCAGACACAGATAACCCACTTGTGTGGATTCACAGAGTCCACGAAGAAGAACAAATAGTATACTATTTGACAGAACAGCACACAGATTTAATACAATATTCAGCTAGAAATATTACATTAATTTATCCCAGTCTTCAAATAAAATCTACTGGGGCAGATCAAAATAAATCAAATTGATTAAAGAATACCCCTTCAATATATATGAAAAAGGAGAAGTTTGATATAAATACAATTTAAAGAGCCAAAGCAGTGTAGTGATTTGAGTTTTGGACTGTGACTCTGGACAGCAGGGTTCAAATCCCAACTCAACCATGGAAACCCACTGGGTGACCTTGGGCAAGCCACATTATCTCAGCCTGAGAGGAAGGCCATGGCAAACTCCTTCTGACCAAATCTTGTCAAGAAAACCCCATGATAAGACTGCCACAAGTCAGAAATGGCTTGAAGACACACAACAATACTGTAAATACAATTTAAGAGCAAAGTTCAAAATAGTTAAAAGCAGCATAAACCATTTATCTTAACAGGGCTTAAAGTACTTTTTAAGCTGGGAAATAAAAAGATCTCCACCTTGCATTAAAAAGAGCATTGCACAGATGAGACAGGGTCCTCTTCCTCAGTCAGCAGGAGCTCCCAGAGTAGAGCCTGCAAGGATGACTTCAGTGACCAGGCAGTGGTCAATCAACACTTAACTTACTAAGTATATTAGATACTTTCAAATCTCTTATGAAACCATTTGCAAAGGTTTAATTCAGGGGTGGGCAAACTGATGTACAAATATCCTATCCTAGGTGTTAAGCTGCAACATCCAGTGATTCCCCACTACCAGCTAGGGCTGCTGGGAACTGCAGCCCAACAGCATACGGAGGACAAAACTTGCACACCCATAGTCAAAGCATAAGACTTACAAGGGGATTCAGACTTAATTCATGTCTGTTTTCCATCTTGGAGGAAAATCTATTTGTGTTCTATGTAGCATGAGATCCAGATGCAATAGATTTTGGTTGTAGAAACAATAACAGATGAATTCTTAAGTTTATATATATTTGTATATGCGTAATTAAATATAATTTCTTTCTCAGTAATGTATTGTAAATGGGAGTCTCTTGTATTTTGAAAGATCTCTGTTTGCACTTATAAAGTAGCATAAAAAGGTTTGGACAAATACAAAAGTTAATGCAGTTCAGGCAGGAGTGGAATTCATGTGGCACCAGTTTTTCCTGAACTGCAGTTCCCAGTACTTTCCTTACCATTGGTTATAGTGGCTAGAGATTGCTGGGACCCACAGTCCAACATATCTGGGAAAGGACAGGTTGCTTATCTGTAACCATAGATCTTCGTGTGGTCTTCTGTGAATTCATACAGTTGTGGTTATTCCTGCGCCTGGGCAGAGCATACGGAACCTTCTGGTATCGCTAGGCAGAATGTGCATTGATACATTTTTGGCGGTAACTCCACCCACACTAACGGTCCCTTAAAAGGAGCTCCCGCCTAATACCCCTCAGTTCCTTGAATGACGCCCCAAACAGCAGCATCAGGAACGTTAAGCACATATGCAGTAGCAGGACACAGAGGGAAAGATGGGCAGGTCTGTGTGAATTCACAGAAGACAACTCAACGATCTATGGTTACAGTTAAGCAACCTATCCATCTTCTTCGTGGTCTCTGTGAATCACACAGTTGGGTAGACTAGCAAGCTTCCCCACTGGAGGAGGTTATGTCCTGTGCATCAATAGACGAGGACCACCTCATAGTCAAATAAAAAGGGGATTCATTGACAGCACATTCTTAAAGCATTAATCAATTCAGCAATGAATTAAATAGGCAATAGTTCAACGATGAAATACACTCACTTATTGGATGGAGGACAGAAGGACTGCCCTCCCAAATCCAGCCTCATTCCTGGAACGAGTGTGCAGTCTGTAATGTGAGATGAATGTCAATGGTGAAGACCAAGTCGCAGCACAGCAGACGTCCTCTAGTGGCACCCCAGAGAGGAATGCAGTCGAAGTGGAAATAGCTCTTGTAGAATGTCCACGAACCCGTTGAGGCAGAGGCTTCTTGGCCAGTTCATAGCAGAGAGCGATGGTCGACGTCACCCACTTCGAGAGACGCTGCGACAAGATTGGTGCACCTCGCCTCAAGTCAGCATAGGAGACAAAGAGCTAAGGTGATTGACGGAATGGAGTAGTCCGTTGTATGTAGAACGCACATCCGTGGAGTGGAGGGTATGCTCGAATTCGTCCTTCGGGTCCTGCATCAGGGAAGGCAGGATGATGGCTTGGTTAAGGTGTAAACTGGAGACCACTTTGGGAAGGAAGGAAATGTCCGGTTTCAACATCACCTTATGTTTGTGGAAGCAGGTATATGGAGGGTCCGACTATAAGGCACACAGTTCTCTAGCTGAATGAGCAGAGGTGATGGCAACCAGGAAGGCAGTCTTCCAAGTCAGTAGTCTAAGGTTGGTAGAGGCCATGGGTTCAAAGGGTTGTCTCACCAGTTGGGAGAGGATGAGTTTGAGGCTCCAGGTTCAGATTGGGATAGAGCACTGGAGGATGGAGGTTGACATAACCCTTCAGGAACCTCTTCACCGTCGGGTCCTGGAAGGGAGATAGTCGGCCCCGAGCTTGGAATTCGACAGAGATAGCTGCCAGATAACCTCTGAGAGATAAAACTGCGAGTCCTGCTTCAGACAAGTGGAGGAGGAATTGGAGTATCGTTGGTACCGAGCAAGATTGAGTGTCCAATCCCTGGTCTGCTAGGAACGTTTTGAACTGGTTCCACTTGTAGAGGTAGGCTTTTCGAGTGGAGGGCTTCCTAGCAGCATCGATAACTAACTGAACCTCTCGAGGCAGAGGGGAAGAAGAGACGGCATGAGACAGACGGGGGCTCACAGGAGGATCCTCCAAGCCATCAGTCAAAGCGTGCCGAGGTCGGGATGCCTGAACTTCCCTTGTTGATTCCCTTGCAGATCGGCTTGGTCTAGAAGGTGGAGGAAGCACCGTCTGGACAGAAGCAGCAGCGGTCTGAACCACGGTTGCCGGGGCCACTACGGAATGATGAGGATCACATCCGACCGGTCCCAATGTAGCTTGGCAATGACCCTCATCAGCAACGGGATCGGAGGAAAGAGAAAATAGGAACGGTCTGTTCCATTGAAACAGGAAAGCGTCCTCTGGACCCCTTGTTCCGTGCTCTGGAGCAGAACTGGTCGCACTGCCTGTTCTGAGCGGTCGCGAAGAGGTCTATCAGCAGAGTGGAGTGTCCACTCGTGGACGCTGGAGTTGAAACGGCTCAGTCCGTCTGCAAGAATATTCTCCTCTCAAGGAGATGGGTGGACTGAAGAAGAATGTCCCTTTCGATGCACCAGTCCCAGATCTGAAGAGTGAGCTGGAGTTGAGGGGATCTGGTACTTCCCTGTTTGTTCAGGTAATACATTACCGAAGTGTTGTCTGTGAGGAGAAGCACCGTCCTGCCCCGCACCAACACTTCGAAGGCCCAAAGCACCTTCCGGACAGCAAGGAGCTCCAAGACGTTGGTGTGTAGCTCCCATTCTTCAGTACTCCAAGAACTTTTGATCTCGTGGCACCCTAGATGGGCTCCCCAACCCCGAAGAGATGTATCCATCATGAGAGAAACATCCGGCTGAGGAGGGTTGAAAGGAAGGCCGGAGAACACATTGGTCAGTAACAGCCACCAGTCCAGGGAGCGGTGGACAGGGCGGGGCATCGTCAGCAGTGTCCTGGAAGAGTCCCGTAGATGGTCAAAGACTCCCAGGAACCAGCGTTGAAGTGGTTGAAACCGAAGTCTGGACAGGCGAATGAATGACGTAGTGGCTGCCATGTGTCCCAGTAGGACTTGGATGGCGTGTGCTCGAACTCGTCGGGACCGTCGGCAGGATGTCGAACCGATCCTCAGGAAGGTACGCTGCTGCCGAGATCGAATCCAGTTGAGCTCCTATGAACTGGATCGAATTAGTAGGGTTCAGTTGTGACTTTTCCATGTTCACAAGTCCCAGGGTGTGTAAAACATCTAGGGTAAGGGCAATGTCCCTCAAGGTGGTGCTTAGAATCTGCCACAATCAGCCAGTCGTCTATGTAAGGGAAAACTATTACCCCTTGCTGTCGAAGAAAGGCCGCCACTGCCCCCATACATTTCGTGAACACCCTCGGAGCCATGGAGAGTCCAAATGGGAGGACATGGAACTGGTAGGCCTTGTCCCCAATCTGGAACGCTAGAAACTTCCTGTGAGAAGGGTGGATCCCGATGTGGAAGTAGGCGTCCTTAAGATCTATGGACGCAAAACAGTCCTGTCACTGAAGAGGGAGGATAGCAGCAAGGGTCGTCATTCTGAACTTCTTCGGGGTGATGTAAAAGTTCACTCCCCAGAAATCGAGGATGGGACAGAGGCGGCCGTTCTTCGCAACCAGAAAGTATGTGGAGAAGAAACACTGGTGATGGTGTTCGGTGTCCACGGGTTCGGTGGCCCCTTTTTGGAGCAGAGTCTGAACCTCCTCGATAAGGGGAGGGAAGGGCGGCGTGGTACAGACCCGACCTGTTGGAGGCAGTTCGTTGAACTCGATCCAGTAACCGTGTCATACAATCTGGATTACCCAGTGGTCCAATGTTAATGAGGACCAGGCGTGCTGGAACAACGACAGACAGTCTCCAAACAGGGGTCTAAAAGAAAACGGAAACATCAGAATAAAGAGAGGGTAATTCAAAACCTCCTCCTGCCTTGGTCCTTTGATCTTTACTTGGAGGGAAGGCAGTAACGGGAGGTGGATGCCTGGCTCCTCACCAATGAGTAAGATGACATCGGTTGCTAGAATCTAGAGCGCCTAGAGGATTGAGGCATGTTTCCCTGTCTAAAGGGTTGACCATAAGAAGACGTATGCAAGCCTGACCAGTGCCTCGGACGGTAGGCAGAACATGAGGACACTGGCATACCATACTTCCATGCGGTGGTCCTCATCTTCTGCGTGAATTCAAGTTTCTCGTCCGTTGGACCACTGAAGAGGCCCAAGCTGTCCAAGGGCATGTCTTCAATGGTTGCAGCTGCTTGCGTGGATAGGCCGAACGACCGAAGCCAAGTGTGGCGACGTAAGGCAACGGAACCTGCCAGTTTTGGTGGCACAATCAGCAATGTGTCGTGCTGAATTCATCTGTTGGCCTGCAAGCAGTTGGGCCTCTGTCTGGATAGCCTCCACCATCCTTCTCCTCTCCTCTGGCAGATCCTGTATGAGGGGCACCATCCTCTCCCATATGACCTGCTGGTAGGCTCATATACATGCCGAGTAGTTGGCAATATGGAAGCTGAGCCCAGCAGCTGAATATAGCTTTTTGCCAATTATGCCCAATTTCCTTCCCTCGGGGTCAGAAGGAGTGGACTGTGCCCAGCGTTGTCTCCTAGGCTGCGCTGCCTCAACCACTACAGAGTTGGGCTTTGGATGCTCCTGCAGCAATTCGATGCCATCCCCATCCACTCGATAAAGGCGGTCGATCCTCTTCGAAGTCGACGGGATCGAAGATGGATTCTCCCACGAACCCTGCGTCAACTTGAAGGGATGGAAGGACCGGAATGCGGGCCGCTGGTGGAGCCTTCGATTTGATCTGGTGGTAGATGGGATCAACAGGGTCAGACTCCTTCTCGGTGACCTTGAGCTCTAGGGCATGCGACATGTGCACTACCTGCTCTGAAAAGAAGCGGACATCATCAGTAGGAGAGGATGAGTCCTCATCCAGCAACTCAGGCTGAGGAGGTGGTAGATAATGGAGATGTCCATCAGAAGAGTAGGATAAGGCAGATGAATCCGACAACAGAGATGGGCTACAGTGGCAGCCTAGTAGTGAGGATGTGCGGGGTGGCAGAGTGGGAGGCAGTGGAGGAAGTGGACGGAATGGAGAGACTTGGCAGCCCATATCCTTCAGCATCGGCTTCGGTGGATGTCCCGTAGGTGAAGCCTTGTCTGGCCCGTGAAAAGAGAGACGGGGTGGGGGCATTGACAAAACATGATTGGTAGTCGCCTCTTCTGTGAGGTAGAATACCTGTTCCGTATCACGATCAACACTTGGCGGTTTAACCAAGGGCGCACTGAAGACAGACCTAGCCAGGTCATAAGCCCCGTACGCCTGAACATCCTCTTGGATCTGAGAGGTGGACGGTTGAGGTTCATCATCCTGCTCTCAGACAGTAGAGGAGTCCCCGTAACAGTTCTGAACGGGAGACCAATAGAACGGGTGAGAGGCCACGAACCCGTGGAGAGACCTCTGCCTCCTTGCCCGATGGCTCACCCACGTCGACCTCCACAATTTCCAAGGAGGGAGCTGGGGTGGTAGCTCCAGACCAGGGCTGGTCGGTACCTGTGTCTTGGTCCCGAGGCGAGGGTTGAGGCTGAGGTACGGCAGGAGCAGGGTGCGGTACAGGTGGAGCAGGAGTTGGTCCCACAGTCACAGTGGGCTCAGTGCCCTGTTTAGCCTCCTTCAGTCTCTCCTCAGCATGGGTGTGCTTAGCCTTCTTCTTCTTAGGGGCTTTGCCCTTAGAAGATGCAGAAGACTTGGTCTCGGCCCGCATTCTTCGATCCCAATCGATCCCTAAGGTTGTCCCTGGATCCAACAGCTGACGAATCTGAGGAGGCTCGGTCCCCAGCCAGGGTTGGCCTGGTGGCATGTTTGTGCGAATGGAGCACAGCCTCTGGATCGGATGCCACGGAGTGGTGCAGAGAAGGGCTCTGAGAGCGGTGGCGCTTGGCTTGAGAGGACTTCGGCGAGGGTTATCGTCCCCGTTTTTTGCGGAGATCCCATGGCAGGGGTTGAGGCCGCAGAAGGGATCAAAGCCTACTCACAGAGGAAAGACTTGAGCTGGGACTATCAGTGCTTCTGTGCCTGAGGCGTGAAGGCTATGCAGTGGACACAAGCATCCACATTGTGGGACTCACCTAGGCAGATAAGACAACGTGAGTGCCTGTTGGAACTGGGCAGTTTTGTCTGGCAGATGACACATAGTTTGAAGCCAGTTTTAACGGCCATGGCAGACACAGCGGAGAGTGAGACTTGGTCAATAACAGTCCGGGTCAAGCCAAAATCAGAGATCAGAACCAAGCCAAGAGGAGCGTGAAAACCATCGTCAGAAATCTGAGTCAAGCAAAAAAGTTGTTAATACACACCAAATCAAGGGCAGAGAGATAGAATCGTCGTAAAAAAAAATCCAGTCCGAGTCAAAACCAAAAGCGAAAGAGAGTAAACTAGTGAGCGAAGATTCCTTCAAGCTGCTAACACAGCGGAAAAAAGGGAACTGAGGGGAATTAGGCGGGAGCGCCTTTTAAGGAACTGTTAGTGTGGGCGGAGTTACTGCCAAAAATGTATCAATGCACATTCTACCTAGCGATACCAGAAGGTTCCATATGCTCTAAGCAGGCGCAGGAATAACCCCAACTGTGTGATTCACAGAGACCACGAAGAAGATCTGCATTATTCCCATGAATTCTGTTCAGATACTAGTAGAAACCTAGAAACTTTCTTGATGGCTGCTAAATATTCCTTACTCCATAAGGAGTTCAAGGATATCACACAGGCAACACTGCATTTTCATCTCTTACTAGAACAAATTATTTTTGAAATGTGTGTTTACTAACAACAGTTATCACTACAATTATGGTGTAGGAATACGTATTTATCAAAATACCAGTCTATACCACACAAGAATTCAGGATGGATAAAACCTTATATGTTTAACTTGGATGGATAAAACTTTATATGTTTAACCTTATATGTTTCTTATATGTTTAACTGACTTGGGTTATGTACAAGCTTTGCTGTACAAAACATACATTGCTTTTAAAATTACATTTATATTGGGTCTATGTTATCTGGATTTTGAGATCTTTAGGGAAGTCCCATTGTCTCCATACCACTACCCTCACAAATCTACTAGGCGGGAACATGGGTGGTGTCTCAAACGTTCTTCCCAGACTGTGGAACTCCCTTCTGGCTCCTTCTTTGTTGTCTTTCTGGTGACAGGTGAAGACTGTCTCAGTAAATCTTTTGGAAATGATTGTGGGTAAAGGGCCTTCGATAATGCGCTAAATTGTTGCTTTTTAATGAATATGTTTTTAAATTGATTTAATACTATAGAAAATTTAATTACTATAGAAATTACTAATAATAGTATACACTAATTCTATACATTTGTCCCTCCATATCCATGGATTTGGTATCCACAGATTTAAGTATTCATGGCTTGAATCCAAAAAGCAAAGCTTGATTTTGCCATCTTATATAAGGGACACCATTTTGCTATGACATTGCATATAATGGAACTTGAGTATTCATGGATTTTTGGTATCCACGGGGAGTCCCAGCGAATATGAAGGGACAACTGTACAGGTTGAGTTTCTCTTATCCAAAATACTTGGGACCAGAGGTATTTTGGAATATTTCGGATTTTGCATATACATAATGAGGTATCTTGGAGCTGGGACCCAATGTTGTGGGATGCAGCCTTCCTAATCATTCGCAAATAGAAAGGCCAATTAGCAGAGTTGCAGTGGGAAAAGTGGGCCCCAATTTGCATACTTGGTACATGGAGACAGACAAAATTTCAGTCCTTTGAAGACTTTATTTGTAATATCTAAAGCAAGCTAGTAAAACAGAATACATCATGGCTAGTTTTGGCAAGCCAAGCTACAGAGTTTAAGAAAAATCATTCTAACTCTCTCCCTCTCTGTCTCACAGACTATGTGTGTGACAGACTGCAGAACACAGCAGATTCAGTATAAAACCAAAACAATAACAATCTTAGACTTTCACAGCCTACAGTGTGGGAATGAGAGAGATAAGGTTAAGAGCATAGCACAACAGCACCTGGACATTTTCCCAGACAACATGGAAATGACCTCACTGTTGTTTAACCTTGTAACATAAACACAATTGAGGCCTGGCTGAACCTTACAGGCCTAATGAGACAGTTACTGTCTTTTGCCTAGCTGAAAAATTATCATGGACATAATATGACTCCAATGCCCATTTTCCTTGAGAGTCTAAACATGAATTCTTTTATGTTTCAATATACCTTATACACACAGCCTGAAAGTTACTTCATACACAATATTTTTAATAATTTTATGAATGAAACAAAATTTGTGAATATTTTACCATCAGAAAGCAAAAGTATCATTATCTCAGCCACTCATGTGGACAATTTTGGATTTTGGAATTCCAGATAAGGAGATTCAACCTATAATACTATAGAAATTATCTTTTATCTGTTTTAGTGATGCCACTATTTGTCTGTGTTTTAATTTTTGTAAGCTGTCATGAGTCCTGAAGCTATGAAAAAAGTCTTAAGGTAAACAATGATGACTTAACTACTTTTTTAAAATAAGGTTTCAAATACTGATGTAATGTCGTTATACTCATACAGTACTCTACTTTCATGAGTGCTATCTGGATATAATTCTTTAGTGGCTCACATAAACCTTAGCAGTGGATTGTCAGGATATTGGCAAGCTGTCAGCACTCTTGACTTCATACAATTCACAACTGAATTCAGAGTGGCACTTAAAATTTAGCTTAGGCATATCACTAATTAGATAAATAGTTTAAATTTATTTTAACTCAATTGCAAAACTTTAACATTTTCTTCTCCCATGACAAGCACTGGGCAATCCTTGCTTTAGCCCATCTCTTGATATCAAACTCCCTAATATCAAAGTTACCCCATGATGCTACATTAAAACTCATATATGGTGTCCCTTATAGAAGATGGCAAAATCAAGGTTTGGTTTTTGGATTAATATTTTTAAAGAATATTTTCAAGCCGCGAATACTTAAGTCTGTGGGTACCAAATCCGTGGATACAGAGGGACAATTGTATTTTAAATTTTGGAGGGTAGGGTGGATGGAGGCCTTTGGGGAGTCTTCCGGGATTGCTCTTATGCACCCAGAGGGCCACACACATGACCAGTGGGCCAGATTTGCTCGCCCTTGGTGAAAGGCCATGATCCAGGAAGGACTTCTCTAGAAAGAAGCTCCCTTTGGGATGGAGGGCAACCAGGATGGTAGGAGGACTGGAAGCCATGATGCCCTATAAGGAACAGCTAAGGGAGCTGGGCATGTTTAGTCTGGAGAAGAGAAGGTTGAGTGATGGCATGATAGCCATGTTTAAATATTTGAAGGGATGTCATACTGAGGATGGGGCAGGCTTATTTTCTGGTACTCCAGAGACTAGGAAACGGAGCAATGGGTTCAAACTACAGGAAAAGAGAGTCCACCTAAACATTAGGAAGATCTTCCTGACGGTAAGAGCTGTTCGGAAGTGGAATACACTGCCAGGAGTGTGGTGGTCTCCTTCTTTGGAGGTTTTTAAGCAGAGGCTGGATGCCATCTGTCAGGAATGCTTTGATTGTGTCTTCCTGAATGGCAGGAGGTTGGATTGGATGGCCCTTGAGGTCTCTTCCAACTCTATGATTCTATGATTCTATATTTAAAGACTATTCAGTGACCTTTCCAAAGGTTAAAAACCCATTCTGGACTTCCACTGATTGAACAACAAAATATGGTATAAGTTGGTTATTTCTGTTCCCACTTCAGCCACCCCCCTTACCTCAAAACTCTGCTCCAGAAACCTGGGAAACGGGGAAGAGAAGGGGAATTCTGTCAACCTGGTGGTGAATTCCACTGCCACACTGGATTTAGGCCTTTATGGTATTTCCAGAAAAGGTAATATTTATTTTTTGCATTTCTAGCAGTCTCACTTTTCAGTTTGACTTGGTTGTTATAAGAAAATCCAACGTGATATTCCCTATTTGTGGTAAAGAGGTAGCAGACAATTTACCACATCTATAATGGCATAATTATTTAGAAACTTTGCTGGTCAGGTCAACAAAATATTCACTATGACTTGGTGGGAGAAAAACCAACATGGTTCATAAAGCTGTTTCTCTTGCAAACAAAAAATGTCCTAAATTTAAAACAGAACATCAAGCTGACTGTTGCTTTTATTATGTATCATACCATGATTTACAGCAAACGCTATGTGAAAGTGCAATTAACTAAAACCTCTCAATGGGTTAAAGACAGAATGGTGTGTCAAATTAAAATATTGGCTTGCAAAACAGTATTGAGATTCTGCACTCTGATACTACATGCCTAAGGAAGTATTTTCTGCCTTTTCGATTTAAATCTAAAAAAGAAACTGCTTCTGTTTCTAGAAGCAGACACTGTCAAGGACGGAAAAAAAGATGCTACAGTTCAGCAAGAGTCACTGAAGCCTATGTGCTCTACATAAGTAGAACTATACACCAGTCAGTTGCGTCAGCAGTCCTACACACACAGAAAAAATTCTCCATATGGAAAGTTATCAAATGATCGTATTCTGTTTGAAAGTACTTTATCTTCAGAAATCTATAATAAACACCCTACACCTAACCTAAGCATTTCCACAAGACTAGCTTGCACAGGAGGAAGTATGCTTCCTGCAGAGTCCTAAAATACCCTTCATAATTAAGATAATCTGTATACACTGCAGACTAAAACAAGAGCGTGTCCAGAGTTGCAAAGCCAGTTTTCCCCCCAAACTCCATGAGACTGTAACACTGTTATTTTAATAGGCATGTGCATCAGTTATAGATGAACCCAGATCAAATCAGGCTTACCTGAGAAGCTTTTTCCAGATCACCCTAAGATGAATCTGGGTCCTGTTGAAGCATTGGGAATGATTTGGAGGATCCTAGATTCCAGGGTGTGTTTGATAAACTCCTACCAAACCTCTACAAACACACACCAGAATTGGGGGATGGATTGAAACTTTTTCTAAGAGGCACATATGGAGGATAACTTTACTAGGACTGTCCTTTTTACATCTAATCCCAGTCTGTGCACCAGAATATAAAAAGAATTTAGCTGCTTCTCCTGGGATCCCACTGGTATTGTTCTGACTGTGTCTGTGGCAGAAACTCTCAAAGATTCCTGGAGTGGCTTGAGAGTCAATTGAGTTGACTGAGAGATGCCTGTATCCACTGCAGACATCAGCTCTATAAGCAGATAGACTTAGGTACTGGGGATATACGCCCATCTCACCTATTACCTTCTCTCTGGCTGACATTACACGGAGGGCAGTGTTGCTTTACAACCTATAACAGGATCAGATCCAGGCAGGGGAGATCAGAAGAGAGACTGGTTTTGCCATCATTACTGCCTCCTCTCATTGTAGAATTTAAAACCTCTCCACATATCCTTCTGGAGAGTTATACCAGGTCTGTCTATTAAATAACAAGACTGTGTTTCTACCGTTCATACAAATCAGGGAGAGCTGATTATGAATGCTTGAGTGGTGACCCTGAACATGTCTGAACCTGCATGACTCTCAGCCGTACAGTTAATTGCCAGTCATCGTTTAAAGGAGCTATGTTGTCTGTTGTGTGCCAGAAAAATGCTAAGTTTAAAAGTCAAGCAACATGTCAATTTGGAATTTTTAGTAAAATGGAGTAAAACACCAATGGAATCTTTTCAAATGTTTACTGAGGCCTACGGGGAAGACTGCATGTCTTGTGCGTGTGTGTCTGAGTGGCACAAAAGATTCAGAGAAGAACATGAGAATGTGGAAGACGATGAACGCCGTGGATGGCCTTCCACTTCAAGAATTGAAGAAACTGATCAAGGAGACCGCTGACTCACTGTCTGAACAATAGCTGAAGCCGTGAACATTGACAAAGAGAGTGCGTGGAAAATTTTGTAACATGAGAAAAATTTGTGCCAAGATGGTCCCTAGGGTTCTCACATCAGAGCAAAAAGTGCCGCAAGGAAATTTGTGCTGACATTCTGCAGCAACATGAGAGGGGACACCCAAACCTTTTTCAAAAAATCATCACTTGTGATGAAACCTGGATCTTCCAGTATGGTCCTGAGACAAAACAACAATCAGTGCACTGGAAAACACCATCACCAAGAATGAAACAAGTACATCAAAGCAAGTCCACATTCAAAGCCATGCTCATTGGTTTTTTGACATCAAGGGCATGATTTGGGCAGAATGGATTCCAGAAGGCAGAACAGTGAGTGAACCAGCATTATTATAAGAAAGTTTTGACAAAGCTGAAAGAAAGTCAGAAAAAAGGTGAGAACTGTGGGAAAATGATTTCATTCTTCATCAAGATGACGCACCTGCTCACACAGCACTTTCTGTGAAGCAATTTTTGGGCAATAAATATATTACTACACTTGAACACCCTCCATATTTGCCAGGTTTGGCAACATACAACTTTTTTCTTTTCCCTAAAGTGAAGTCAGTGCTTAAAGGAACACGTATTGAATCAACCAATGGAGTAAAGAAGAAAACAGCAGATCTGTTGAAACAGCAGACAGAAACTAATCTGCCCCATACCTTCAACCAGTGGAAAACAAGACTGCATCGGTGTGTGAGTGTGAATGGAGAGTATATTGAAGGAGACAAGCATTAGAATTGTAATACATATAAATAAAGATGGGTTATTGTATCAGTCTCGTTATTTAATAGACAGACTGTGCTCGAATCTCTACAATATGGGGATACAGTTTGCCCATGCATCATGAAGAGTGAACCCCTTTTTAATCCAACTGCTCTCTATGTGTGTGCAATCACTGAGCCCCCCTGAATCTATTCTTGTGAAATTTTGGAGGTTTAGTGGCCCATCTATGCTTCAAACTGGATTGATACAACCTACCTCATCAGAAAAGTCGAAGTGAGGTAAGCAATTTGCTTTATAAAAAAAGAAAACTGTTTTGTGAATGGCTATGTCCAGCTAAACAGTCATTGTGAAAATGGAAACCACCTCCAATGGTTGCTTTGTGATTGTTCCCTAGAACTTGTCCAAAATTCCAAATATTCACCTGTTCAAAAGACTGGAATGAGGTATCTTTTCTGGGCAGGTTAGCGGATGAGCCATCCTTTTTTCCTGCACTGAAAAGATGAACAGGAAAGGCAAGACCCTCAGTGAGTGCTATTTGAGGCAGAGGATTTACACGTCCCAAATGTAATAGATGTCCACTTATTCTTCCACTGATTATGGTGATCAGATTTTACCAGCCCTGATTTCATAGAATCATAGAATCATAAAGTTAGAAGAGACAGCAAGGGCCGTTCAGGCCAACCCCCTGCCATGCAGGAATGCATAATCAAAGCACTCCAAACAGTTGGCCATCCAGCCTGTTTAAAAACCTCCAAAGGAGACTTCACCACACTCCAAGCCAGTGCATTACACTGCTGAACAGGTCTTACCATCAGAAAGTTTCTCCTAATGCTTAGGTGAAATCTCTTTTCCTGTACAGTTGTCCCTTCATATTCTCTGGGGTTTGGTTCCAGGACTCCCTGTGGATACCAAAATCTGTGAATACTCAAGTCCCATTATATACAATGGCATAGCAAAATGGTGTCCCTTATGTAAGGTGGCAAAATCAAGGTTTGCTTTTGGGATTTTTTTTTAAAGAATATTTTCAAGCTATGAATACTTAAATCCGTGGATACCAAATCCATGGATACGGAGGGACAACTGTACTTTGAGTCCATTGTTCCATGTCCTAGTCTCTGGAGCAGCAGAAAACAACTCTGACCTATCCTCAATATGACATCAACACTGCGATCATGTCACATTTTAACCTTCTCTTCCCCAGGGTAAACAAACATAGGTCGCTAAGCCACTCCTCACAGGGCATGGCTTCCAAACCGTTTACCATTCTGGTCACCCTCCTCTGGACACGTTCCAGTTTGTCAATATCCTTCTTGAATTGTGGTACACAGAACTGAACACAGTATTCCAGGTGAGGTCTGATCAAAGCAGAACAGAGTGGCACTATCATTTCTCTCGATCTAGACACTGTATTCCCAATTGATGCAGCCTAGAACTGCAATGGCTTTTTAAGCTGCTGCATCACACTGCTGACTCATGTTCAGTTTGTGGTCCACTAAGACTTCTAAATCCCTTCCGCATGAGCTTCCAGTAGACATATGACGAGGTGGTGAGGCTTTTCCGAAAAGCTCTTAAGCTTGGAAAAGTAACCCCCGCGGCGTGGTAAAGGGTCAGGTTTGGCCGAATATTTACTCCCGAGGAACGAGGGGGACGAAGGGGGCTCAAATAGGCTTGGGCTAGGTTTCCCTGATACTTAAATACTTGGGTTAAAGGACCTAAAGGAGCCGAGAGCCAACGCTACCACGACCAAGGCGCCATTTTATGGCAAAAACCTCACCATCGATTTAAACAAAAATTAAGGCTTAGCCTGCAGGTTTAATATCCTTTCTCAGAACATATCAACAGTCTTTAGAAATTGAAACAGGTGGAATAAATGTATCAACAAAGCAGGAGAAAGATTGGCAGTAAGATGTTTATCTCCCTATAAAGAATAAAGGAAAAGCGGAACCAGACGAGGTGCAGAGGGGGAAGTGAATTTGGAAGAGCTAGTTATAAAAACTGAAAATTAATTTTGAAAGTCTAAAGAGTAAAGGGAAGAATTGTTTATTAAATAAATGATTTGTTCCAGGAGCTTAATGGACTGAATGGATTTGCATATGAACTAGAAAGAGAATAGTGCATGAACTCACATTTGGAAAAAGAAAGAAGCCTGTGCCTTTAAACCCAGTAGCTTTTCCGTTGACTGACGAAATAGAGAAAGTTTGGGAATCTGCATAACCGTAAAGCGGGTAAAGTCGTAAAGGATAAAAAGGAGGTCGTAAAAGGCTCCAAGAAATTGAACACAGAGACAAATCTTATAGAGTATAAGGAATATTAACCAACATGGTGGTAAACAGGAAGAAGTCAGAAGGGGATTTAAAAGAATTAACACACAGACTGTGAAAGAAAATAAAGAAAGAAACGACCAGGAACAGAAATTGAATTGTAAACCACCAGAACTTTAAATCATCAAGTCCAGAGAGGCGAAAGAGGTAGAAGTGGAAGTGGGAAGTGAATGGTGTGACAAAGAAAGTCAATTAATTAATTATTAATAACTGATAAATAGACATAAATCATGGATTTAATGGTAGTTGATTGAAATATTAATATACAGCTAATTAATTGATATAAAACGTTTCCGAAAGTGACAAATTTATTTTGATAGACTCTGATATTGATAATTTTGATATTAAGAGGTGTATGACGAATGATATAAATTGAATCATATAGAGATAAATTACTAATTGCGAATTAACTGTATACTGGTCGGGCTGTTAAAGGTTTGGTTTTCGTGTCCGTTTTTAGTTTAACCGGGAGGGGGAATTTTGGAATGAACTAATTCAAAGGGGAAGGACAAGCAGTGGGTATTAAACTGTGTTATAACTCATTTGTCATAATTTATTTGTAAGAATTGACCTTGTGAAAAGTGTTATATGGTATGCTTAAATAGTTATGATGGCAAGGAGGTGTTAAATAATTTAAGTGTGAATGGAAATACAAAACGTTTTGATAAAGTGGACATAGTGCTTGGAAAAGTGGTTATAAGTATCTAGAAATACAAACAGATATAAGGCGTTGATTGATATAAGCTGGAAGAAAAGAAAGTCAAGTTAGGAAAAGAAGGGGGGAGAAGGTAGAAAGTTATAAAGGACTAGAAGAAGCAAAATTTGGGGATAGTTATATAAGAACGAGAACTAAAAATAGAAAATGTCAAGAACAACTAGAAAGAGAACGGAACAGGCTACTTTACAATTTACAAGAAGACCCTCTTTGGAGGCTCCAGTAAAAATGGTGGATCAAACGGTACTTCTAGAAGAGATAAAAAGAATAGGTCAAGACTTGAAAAACGAGGCAAAAGAATTGAGAAAAGAAATGAGAGATTTAAAGGCAGAAATAAAACAAGAGATTAGAGCTGAAATTAGAAAATTAAAAAAATCTATAGATGAGGTGTCAGCCCACTTAGAAAAAACTGACCAGAAGGTAAATTTGATAGAGAATAAAACTATAAAATTGGAAGAGAAAATGGAAAAAATGAACGATAACTTGCTTCAACAAATAGATGACACCTTAATTACAGAACTAAAACAAAGAGAACACTGTATTAAATTGAGAAGTTTGTCAGAACAGAAGGATGAAAACCTTCCGGACAGACTGATACCTCCAATAGCTGAATTTTTAGGCATAACCACAGAACAGATGGAATTTGAGATTGACAGAATGTTTAGACTGCGTAATAAATCAAATGCTCAAAGAAAATTCCCGGGTGATATAGTTGTTACATTTGTAAGGAAAAAAATTAAGAGATCAGATGTTACCAAAAAAATTACACAATGAATCTCCAAATAGAGGGTGAGGATGTACTGATATTGAAAGATATTCCAGCTGAAATATTACGAAAAAGAAAAGAATATAATTTCTTAACGTTTCAATTAAGAAAAAAGAATATAAGCTATAGATGGGACAGGTTGGAAGGCCTAGCATTTAAATATAAGCAAAAAACTATAAAAATAAAGAACATTGTAGAAGCTAAAGAATTTTGGATGAAATACAAACAGAAGAACAGTACACTCAAGAAAAGAAGGATAAAAATAAAGATAGAGAGGCTGGGACAGATAAGGAGAAAGTAGAGGAGCTAGAAGAGGCAGAAGAAGAGATAGATGGAGCGAAACAAAGTGAGGCAGTTGATGACGAAGAAGGAGAAGAAGCAGAAGAAGAAGAAAATTTGTGAAAAGAAAGGCTAGATTGATATAAGATTAGAGAACATCAGAGAAATTGAAAATGACAATGGTGAATTTGAAAATATTGTCATGGAACATTAAAGGACTTAATTCACCCCAGAAATGCAGAAAAAATTTTTATTATTTGAATAAACAAAAATTAGACATTGTATGTCTACAAGAATCCAAAATTAAACAAACTGATAAACACCTAATTATAAATAAAGGCTTGGGTAAAGTATATATATCTTCAGCTACGACCAAAAAAAAAAAGGGTGTTATACTTTATGTAAATAATAAGTTTAATTCAAAAGAAATCTTTAACGAAGCATTGAGACATTTAATTGGGGTGGAGTTAAATATAAATGATAGAAAATACTTAATTGTTGGGGTATATGGCCAAATGGACAAAAAACAAAAATTTTTACATGGATTTGATGGTGAAGATAAAACAACTTAAATATGATCATCTATTAATGATGGGAGATTATAATGGGGTGATAAACCCAACGCTTGACAGAAAATCCGAAAAAGAAATAAAGAAGGATCAGGGTAAACTCCCGCAAACCTTCTTCCATTTGATGGAAGAACTAGAATTGCAAGATGCTTGGAGACTAAGATATAAAACAGCCAAGGAATACACATTTTACTCAGAAAGACATAAGTCTTTGGTGAGGTTAGACATGTTCCTAATTTCAAAATTATGGGCATCAAAGGTAGTTAAAACGGATATATTATCTAGGAACATGTCAGACCATAATGCCATTTTGCTCAGTGTACAGAATGAAAAATCACAATGGAATTGGCGATTGGATGAGTCTTTATTAAAAGATAAAAACATATTAAATAAAGCTAGAGAAAGAATTGATCTGTATTTTGAAGAAAATAGTACGGAAGGTATGGATTTAACAACAATATGGGATGCTGGGAAAGGTGTGATGCGGGGGTTTTTTTTATACAGCAGAAGGCTATTAAGAAAACAAAACAAAAAGAAAAGATAGAAAAAAAACAATCTAATTAAAGAAAAGGAATCTCAGCTAATAAAAGAACCAGCAAAAGTAAAAATTAGCAAAGAGATAAAGATATTACAAAAACAATTAGACATTATATTAGCAGAAGATTTAGGGGGGAAATTAAGAATAAATAAGCAAAAATACTTTGAGTATGCTAATAAACCTGGAAAATTGTTAGCACATCAAATTAGACGAAAACGTGAAAGAAACGTAAATTCAAGGAATAAAAACTAATGGGAAAATAAAATATGATCAGACTTCGATTAAAAGTGCCTTCTTTGAATTTTACACACAGCTATTCCAGAGAAAAGCAACTCCAGAGAATAAAATGGAAGAATTCCTAAATAAAAATGGATTACTGACAATTGCAGAAGACCAAAGGGAAAAACTAAATGAACCAGTAACAAGAGAAGAGATTGTTTCAGCCATAAAAAGAGGGAAAGTGGGTAAAACACCCGGACCTGATGGACTCCCCATGACTTATTATAAAGCTCTAGAACACCAAATAATCATTCCATTTCAAAAGTTATTGAATAAGATAAAAGATAAAGGTATGCCAACATCTTGGAATCAAGTTCAAATCAGTTTAATACATAAGGAAGGAAGAGACCCTTATGATGTAGTCAATTATAGACCTATATCCTTGCTAAATCAAGATTACAAGATATTTACAGATATATTAGCATATAGATTAAAAACAGTTTTAACAAGGTGGATAAAAGAGGATCAGAACGGTTTTCTTCCAAACAGACATATTAAAGAGAATACGAGGATTTTATTGAATGCTATAGAATACTATAGGAAGCATCCCGATAAAAAGGCAGCAATGATTTTTTTTTGGATATCGAGAAAGCCTTTGACAGTGTAAGCTGGCTCCTGATAATTAAGATTTTGGAAAAAATAAATTGTGGAACGGAATTTATATAAAGTGGGTTAGAGCTATATATTCAACTCAAACTGCTACGATAATTATTAATGGGGAAAATACCAAACAAATTGACATATCAAGGGGCACTAGAAAAGGCTGTCCGATATCTCCCTTATTCATTTTGGTGATGGAGTTATTAATTAACAATATTAAAAACTCTCAAATTAAAGGGATAAAAATTAAAGGAAGGGAAATAAAAATTAGAGCTTACACAGATGACGTGATGTTGATTCTAGATAACCCTGAAGCAAATATTGTGGAAGTGGTAAAAATACTGAAATAATTTGCAATGATTTCAGGGTTGAAAATAAATAAGAACAAAACAGCAATGTTGGCATTCAATTTAACAAAAGTGGAAAAGGATTGGATCATAGAGACATCTGGGTATAGCTGGGAAAAGAGAATAAAATACTTGGGAATTTGCATCACAAAAAATAACAGCAATCTAATGAGGAATAACTATCAAAAATTATGGAAAACTGTTAAGGAAGATTTGGTGAAATGGTCAAGATTGAGATTATCCTTCTTAGGGAGAATCTCAATAATAAGGATGAACATACTTCCAAAAATGCTCTTTCTTTTCCAGACAATTCCTATTATTAATGATGACAGCATTATATATAAATGGCAAAAAGAAATAACTAAATTTAGATGGCAAGGGAAAAAATCAAGGATAAAATTAAAGAACCTACAAGATGTAAAGAGTAGAGGAGGTCTAGGATTGCCTAATCTCAAATTATATTTCCATGCCTGTTGTTTAGAATGGATTAAGTGCTGGATAAAGCTAGATAAGGAAGATATATTAGCAATAGAAGGAGAAGATCTGAGATACAGATGGCACGCTTATTTGTGGTTTAATGAAGATATAGTTAATAATGAGATTAACGACCACTGTATAAGAAGACCACTACTGCGGGTATAGAAAAAATACAAGGCCAGAATAGTGACTAATACCCCGAAATGGATATCTCCCCAGGAAGACAAATTTGGGAAAAACTAAAGTTAGATATTAAACTGTATGGTATAAAGAAAAAGAATTCAAAGAACTAAGAAATACTGACCTCGGAAAGACAGAAAGACTTGCCTAGGATCCACAAAGAATTATTAGATTGGGACTGTGAGGAAGAAATAATCAAATAACCCATGATAAAATGGGCACAAAATATTAAAACACCCGATAATGTTAGATGCATGGGAGAAGCGGTAGAATAAAACAATGAAGTTGACTGCCTCACAGGATCTGAAGGAAAATTGCTGGAAGATGATTTATAGGTGGTACTTAACAACTGATAAGATATCACGAATATATAAACATACTGAAAATAAATGCTGGAAATGTAAAGAAGAGGTTGGTACTTTCTACCATTGTTGGTGGACTTGTAAAGTAACACACAGATCTACAATACATAAAGAAATTGAGAAAATGTTAAAAATTCACCTTCAGATGCGCCCAGAATTTTATCTACTACGTCTTCTAGATGAGGACATTACAAAATCCCAACATAGAATATTATTTAATTTAATTTTAGCTGCCAGAATAGTTTTTACCAGACATTGGAAAAAAGAAAGTATACCATCAAAAGATGAATCGTACCTTAAGATAGCTGAATTAATTTACTTGGACGAAATTAGTCAAGTCATAAAAGAAAACACTTTAGAGAATTTTGAAGCAGAATGGAAGGAGATAAAATCATATTTACAAGAAATTTGGGGTAAATGAATTGAAGGGGGATTACTTATTTAAAAAACGACTTAAAATTAGGATTATACCTGTTATACTTTAGGTAAAAAAAAAAAAGGAGGTTGATTCAATTAAGAATCGTCTTAGAAAGACAACGCAACATAGGAAAATAGAGTTATAGGTTAAACTTAATGGGAAGCAACAAATGAGTAGGTTTGAAAGAATGAGAGCAGGAAGTTAATAGGATGAGTGGAGATGAGAAAGGACAGGATAGTGATAGGTTTAGAGATAGAATATATTTTTTTAATTTTAAGTAATATTATTCAACAAACAAGAGCAACGACATAAATGTAATGACAGATAAAGAGATATATGTAATTGTTTTTGTGTGTATGTTAGGAGTATGTAAGAAATTGGTTATAAGACATTATTTGATATTTGTTTTGACTTGAATCAATATAATGTAAAGGCATCATGAGAAGTCAATAAAAAAATGATTTAGAAAAAAAAATCCCTTCCGCATGTACTGCCATCAAGCCAGGTGTCACCCATCCTATATCTATGCATTTCATTTTTACTGCCAAAGGGTAATCCTGCATTTCTCCATGTCGAAATTCATTTGGTTAGTTTTGGCCCAACTTTTTAATATTACGGTCATTTTGGATTCTGATCCTGTCCCTCTAGGGTATTAGCTACCCCTCCTAATTTCATGTCATCTGCAAACTTGATAAGCATGCCCTCTATTCCCTCATCCAAGTCATTGATAAAGATGTTGACTAGCACTGGGCCCAGGACAGAACCCTGTGGCACCCCACTAGTCACTTCTCTCCAGGATGAAGAGGAGCCATTGGTGACTACCCTTTGGGTTCAGTTGGTCAACCAATTACAAATCTACCTAACAGTCGCAATGTCTAGTCCACATTTATTAGCTTATTTGTAAGAATACCATGGGGGGCTTTGTTAAAGGTCTTACTGAAATCAAGATACACTGCATCCACAGCACTCCCATCATCTATCAAGCTTGTGACTCTATCAAAAAAAGAGATAAGATTAGTCTGGCATGACTTGTTTTTGTGAAACACATTTTGACTTTAGTGATCACGGCATTCCTTTCTAAGTGCTTACAGACTGTCTGTTTAATGATCTACTCTAGATTCTTTCCTGATATTGATGTCAGGCTGATTGGGGGTGATTATTTGGGTCCTCTTTTTTCCTTTTTTTAAAGATGGGACAACATTTGCCCTCCGCCAGTCTGCTGGGACCTCTCCTGTTCTCCAGGAATTCTCAAACATTATTGCCAGTGGTTCTGAGATTATTTCTGCCAGTTCTTTTAATACCCTTAGATGTAGTTCATCTGGCCCTGGAGACTTGAATTCATTTATACTGACCAGGTATTCCTGAACTACCTTTCCTCTACTGCATCACCTGCTCCATTTTCCCCAGGTTAAATAGTGTTCTCCTTTTGGGAGAAGACCAAGGCAAAGAAGGTGTTGAGTAGTTCTGCCTTTTCTGTTCCCTGTTAGCATTTCACCATTTTCTCCATGCAGCAGCCCTACCACTTACTTATTCTTCCTTTTGCTACAGACATAACCATAGAAAACCCTTTTATTGTTTATAACTTCTCTAAGCCTGAGCTCCATCTGTGCTTTTGCTTTTCTGATTTTCCCCCTACACAAGCTGGCTATTTGTTTGAATTCTTCTTTGGTGATTTCTCCCTTTTTCCATTTCCTGTACATGTTCCTTTTAAGTCTTAGCTCAGTAGGAAGTTCTTTAGACATCCATATTGGTTTCTTTAGACACCTGCCATTTTTCCTCTTATTGGAACTGTTTGAAGTTGTGCCTTCAGTATCTCATTTTTTAGAAACTTCCATCCATCATGAACTCCCTTCTCTTTTAGTATTCTTGACCATGGGATCACCCCCAGTAATTCCCTATGTTTCTGAAATCAGCTTTCTTAAAGTCTAGAAGGCATGTCTGACTACACTTGGGTTCCGCTTTCCTCTGTATAACAAACTCCAGGAGAACATGGTCATTCTCCCCTAAAGATCCCTCGACTCCCACCCCATTAATCTGATCATCACTGTTAGGATCAGAGCTAAAATAGCTGATCCCCTTGTTGCCTCTTCCACCTTCTGGACAATGAAATTGTCTGCAAGGCAAGAGAGGAATTTGTTGAACCTTAAATTTTTGGCAGAGTTGGACTTCCAACAAATATTAGGTTAAAATCCTCCATCACTACTACATCTGCTTTATGAATGTGCGGCCATCTGTTCCAGGAAGGCATCATCCAAGTCCTCAGTTTGGCTTGGAGGTCTATAGTAAAGCCCCAAAATGACATCCCTATTCTTTCTTTCTCCCTTAATTTTTACCCAGATGCTCTCAACCTGGCACCCAGGATTTAAGTCATGGATCTGTTCACAGGTGTACACATCCTTAACGTATAATGCTACTCCACCTCCGTTCCTCTTCAGTCTATTTCTCTAAAATAGGTAATATCCCTCTATTACTACAATCCAATCAAGAGACTCATTCCACCAGGTTTCAGTGATGCCCAATCATGAGACTCATCTCACTGGGTTTCAGTGATGCTTCTTTAGCTGCTTCTGGGAACTAAATAAAATGGGGAAAGTTCCCATACTGTGGATCTGGTGGACTAGGGCATGTGGTTCACAAAGGAATGAGAAGAGAGTGGTGCTCCTCCTCCCATCAGACAAAATTTACGTGGGCTGAATGCCCTCAGCAAAAGATCCTCACCAACCCACCATGCTAGCACAATGTGGGGGGAAGTGACTAAGAAAGAAGTAAGGGCATAAATACCCTAAAAGCACAAGATCCTGTCTGCCACTGGAAGCTAAGCAGGGTCAGCCCTGGTTAGTACTTGGATAGGAAAACACAAATGAATATCACGTGCTGTAGGCTATACTTCAGAGAAGGAACTGGCAAAATCACCTCTGAGTATTCCTTGTCTAGGAAAACCTTATGATCAGACAGGATCAGGTGCCTTTAGTACCCATTTTCTCCACATCCAAGAAATAGTTTGTTCATTTGCCTTAATGTATCAAGTTAGGAAAAAGAAAATGCAAAGTCTTATTCTTCATATAACCTAGATTCAACATGAGTGCCAATATCTTTGCTCTTGGAGGGAAAGTTTTTCGTGTTCAACACACAGCATCTGTCTTTTAGAGAATGAAATCATTTCAGAAGCTGCTCCACTGATTGCCGATTTGCTTCAGAGGATTCAAAAGTGGTTTGCAAGGCTGAACTAAGTGAAAAAAATAGCCACCAAGTGGCACAACCTGGAGGAAAGCCATTAGATGCTAAGGCAGCTACGACAGAAACAACTTCAAATTGATAGGAATGAACACATGGTCAACTTTAATAATCACTTTGTTGTTTAAACTGATTTTAAAATAGAATTATAAAAGGAGCAGCATTAACCTGCAGGAACCAATGAAATCATTATCCTCTTCAACATACAGCATTTTTATTTTCATCAAGATAAACCTACCAAACATACATGGATATCTTAGAGAGTGGTGTGCAACTTTATAGCCATCTTGTCCTTCAAAACACAGAAGCTGTTAGAATAATCAGACACTGATAAGGGCAGTGTCTCTAGTGACACACTATGATTTGGAAGCTGAGATACTCAATCTTTGGTTGTCCAGATGTTTTGGACTTCAAATCCCAGAATCTTCACCCAGTAGGACCAATGCTCAAGGCTTCTGGGAGTGAACTCCAAAATATCTGGAGGGCCAACGATTAAGAACCAGAGTTTTTGAGTTTTTACTTTAAACAATTCATTTTAAGAGTATAAACTTCTTCTATTTACAGGCCAAATTAACCAACACAGATATACATCTTGTGAAAAGCTAAGATTTTTTCTCTCTCTTTAACTAAAGCATTAGGAACCTCTAGAACAGGCACCTATACAGCCTAATACACTTGTGCAGCAGAGCCCCCAAGATTCCAGTGGTGTGCTTCTGTTAGTGGAAGCAAAATGGGAAGATCCCACTCACTCCTCATTCTGTGCACCTAAAAACCTACTCAGGAGGGTTGGGAAATCCTTCAGAAAAGAGTTTTAGCAGTGTAGAGAGCAACAAGTAAGAAAGCCTTGATGCTAACATGAGCATACCAACAGAGCCATCCTTCTGACACCACTTGGCTAAATTAGAGTCATGTTACAAAATAACCACAAGCATTTTACCTGTCACAAGTGTTACCTTGTTTTTTCTCTGTTATTGTGCTTTATGTGTGCCTTAGAATAATTTACTACATCCTAATGAAAGCAGCTATTTACAGCTTCAAAAGACTGATTATTCATTACTTGTTTGCCTGGAAACATTAAAGTAGGAGTCTCAAGAGCATATTAAGGCTGAATGTTGCAAGACATTATTCTTGATATCAAAACAATCACTTGAAGTAGCCCTGTAATATCCAGACCAAATAACTGTATTGAGTATGTTCCCATATGAAAGTATGAAAACATATTCATATATTTTGACAGTATTTACAGGCAACAAACTCAGTGTTTCACTTTAAGAAACAAGTTATACAGTGGCCTTAGTGGAATACATACATTTGCATAATACTGTAATAGCAAACTCAATTATTCATTCGCACATCTAAGTGGCAGCTGTAAACTGTACCATATTATTCAATGACTAACATTAAAACACCAGTTGCGAAATAGCACAGCATTTTAAATTTATGCACACTATTCCGGTTTAAACAGTGGATAGTTCAAATATTTCATAAATGGTGGAACAGAGGCCAACTTTATCAAATTTGTAGGAGACACCAGACTGGGAAAAGTAGCTAATACCCCAGAAAACAGAATCAGGATTCAAGATGACCTTAACAGACTGGAGAATATGGGTCATTAGGAACAACAACATCATAATCATCAACAGAGATAAAAGGAGAGGTTGAGTATCCCTTATCTGGAATGCTTGGGACCAGAAGTGTTTTGGATTTCAGATTTTTTTGGGATTTCGGAATACAAGTAGTGTAATATGTACTGTGTTAGCAAGGCTGGGGAGGAACTGAGGATCTGTGAAATGGCAGGAACCCAAGTGTAGAGCTCGGCGCAAATCCACACCTCTTGCCATTTCACAGATTCTCACGCCTCTCATCTCTGTACATGAGATCTCTGGTGAGTCAACCAGCCGCCAGCTTCTGCCTTGCGAATGAATGAGCGGGAGCCCCAAAGATGCCACTGTGAAGGCAGAAGCAGCCGTCTGGCGGGCTCCCCAGAAGCAGGAGAGCCTGAAGGTTTGCCACTGCCTCCTCTGCTGCCTTATGCCATTTTATAAGTAAGTTTTTAAAAGTTTTCAATTTTGGAGCATCTCAGACTTCCAGATTAGGGATGCTCAACCTGTATTATCTTTGGGCAGGAAAAACCACATGCACAAAGTTAAAATGGGTGAGACTTGGTTTGTCAGCAGGACATATAAAAAAAGATCTAGGGATCTTAGTAAACCATAAGGTAAATGTGAGTTAGCAGTTTGATGAAGTGAGGGAAAAAAAGCTAATATAGTTCTGTTTCATCAACAGAACTATAGTGTCCAGATCAAGGGAAGTTACAGTACCATTCTTTTCTACTCTGGTGAGACCTCATTTGGAGTATTTTGTCCAGTTTTGGTCATCTCAGTTTAAGAAAGATATCAATAAACTGGAACTAAATGAAACAAAACTGTATTAGGAATAATTGAGGGAGCTGGGCATCTTTAGCCTGGAAAAGAGAAGACTGAGAGATGATATAATAACCTTCTTTGTATATTTGAAGGTTTGCCATATGGAAGATGGAGCAAGCTTGTCTTCTGAGGATCCAGAAGATAGGATCAGAATCAATAGATTCAAATTACAAGATAGAAGATTCTTACTAAAGATTAGGAAGAATGTCTTAATGTTAAGAACAGTCCACTAAAGTAGAAACAACTACCTGGAATATGGTTGACATCTCATTTTCTAACAAAGAACACATCTCCCTGAAGACTTTCGTCCTTTTCGGCTCCCAAAAACCCTATTTACCGGTAGGTCTCCCACGTTCTCCTCTTCCTAATTGCCCCTATCCTACTTCTAACTGGTCTTCTCTATATTTCTGTCTGGCCCTAACTAACCTTATTACAGACAAGCCCCTAGTTTTTGTATTTGTCCTCTATAGGTCCCCCCCACAACTCCGTAAGTTGTAATTGGCTGGTTCTTCACATAGGATCAGTTGCAGGAGGCAAAAATTACAGAGTAGTGGTGCTAGCAGTGGCAGTGGCAGCAGCCTTTTAAGGTTTACAATGGGAAGATGGGACAAAACTAGAGGCAACATATCTATGGTTGGATAACAAATATCTATGTGCATGTCAGAGATCTTTGGGGCTCAACAAGTTATAGTCGAGGTGACAAAGAACTGCCAGAACCAGGACCTCCATTATTTTGTGCACGGAATTTCTCAATATCCTCCCAAGGAAGATACATATGGCCTCATTACAACTGGTTTCTTAACTCCTCTCTGCTAACCACACATTTTCTGGTCTCAATTTGATACTTTAAAAAATAGCAACTGTTGCCACATGTATGCACACTTACATATTTTAATTGTACAATACTATAATTGTATTTTCATGTGTCTTTCAGTCTTGTACGCCATCTTGTGATGATCATGCATATTGAGAAGCAATTAGTCTTTAACATAATGAATAGTCAGGATTGGGAAGAAGAATTTCGTATATGAACACTAAGATAATTGGGCCAAGAGAATATTGCTAGAGGTTCTTTCAAAACTGTACTGTGGGAGGTATGAAGATATGTGTCATACCTTCTCTTTCACATACTTACACCTCCCTGCTAACTGGAGTATTGTGAGCTGACAAAAGAGAAGACGGCAGACATTCTCAGATTTAAATTGCTTGCTCTTGCCAAGCATCCCTGTATAAGTCCTTCTCACACTCCACCTCACTAATCTAGAAAGAAGGTAGAAATGGGGGTAAAGCATTTTACATTTAGATTATTGGATGGAGGGAGTAGGGCATATCTGAGACTATAAAACACACATAAATGTACAATATAATACTATTGGCAAAACAGAATATGGTCTATGAAAACATTTGTTAATCTATTACACATTTAATATACTAGTGAAAACAAACTAGTAAGACACCATTCTCTGTTAAATTCATGAATGAAATTAAAAAAAAGCTTATCTGCTGAACATTCTCACTGCACAGTTGATTTAACAGAATGTTCCTGACTCAGTGTAAAAAGAATGCCTCAAACTGTTGGCAAAGACACAGTATCCTGAATCTAGGCCATATGAATGTCACTTCATTGTTGTTAGTGAAAGAAAAAAGTGCAACTACAATCAAAACCTAGCCTGCACTGCGATGATAATCCGCCAACTAAGCAAGCCTTAAAAAAATCAGTTGAAACGGTATTGCTGAGTGCATACATTCAGTCATTTAACCATATATAAATACAGAAGAGATACCAATTAAAATCCATTTTGGTGTAAGTCACACAAATCCCTCAAGACTTCCTTTGTACCAAGAAATCCCACTAACTGAGGTAGCTTTTAAACAACAGCTGTAACACTTGAGCTAAAACACATCTTCCTTGTGTACAAATTACACAATTAATAGAAAGTGTAACGCTGGAAACGATATAAATTATTTGTATGAAAAATAAACATTAGTCAGTGGTTGTTACTGAGCAACTAAAAGGAATGTCAAGAAGCAAACCCATCGCCAGCACATTACATATAGTTTTGAAGTGGCAATATTAATAACTTTGCCATTATAGTCTAATGGACAGAATAAAGGAAATAAAGAATAAAGGGGATCTCATTTAAAATTCAGCTTCAAACCATGTTAGAGGTTTATAATACAGTGATTCAAAGGATTTAGGAAGGGTTTCCTCCAGTAACCCATTTAAACTTCTTCCTCAATGTACTGATAACAAGTTGTTATATAATTAATCACAGATAAACCATAGCAAACAAAGAGTGATGGAGTGGAACCATGTGAACCTACAACTAATTCTAAGGTCACTGGAAGGAGAGAGATCAAGTACAGTAGGATCCCTGTATCCACTGGGGATTGGTTCAGGGGGGGGATAATAACGAACACCTCTGAAAATGATGGGACCTGGTTTAAAATACCAGAGTTGCCTTGGAGAACCTAGAAAATGGCTAGAGAGAACACATTTTCTACGAAGACTCTATGATAGGTGTGCTGTTTTGTGTCCTGTGGATAATTGAATCAGTGGATACGGAGGTCCTACTGTATAGTAGAAAAGAACAGAAGAGTAGGCCCATGCTCCTTTGCATCAATAATAAATGGACAATGTATATGTTGTTGTTGGTTGTTGTATGACTTCAAATCATTCCTGACTTATGGCAACTCTAAGACAAACCTTTCAAAGTATTTTCTCAGTAAGCTTTGTTCGGATGGGGGGTTGCCTTTGCCTTTCTCTGAGGCAGAGAGAGTGTGACTTGCCCAAGGTCACCCAGTGGGTTTCTATGGCCAAGTGGATTTTCGAACCCTGGTCTCCATAGTCCTAGTCTAACACCCCAAGCACTATACCACCCTGGCTCTCAAAAATGCATATAACCACCTCTAATTATTTATTGCAAAGCTTAGCATTATGCTAACACTCAACTCACCAAGGCACATTCTGAAAAGAGGTTGGAAAAAAGTCACACAGTCCTGAATTATCCTCACTTCCCTAAAGAGATCCATCTTCTACTACAACAAAATCCAAAATCCACAAAACAGTGATACCTTTATTGGCCAGCCAAAATGCTGCAAGTTCATCACACAAGCTTTTGAGGCTTCACTGGATTCTTCATCAGGCAAAGATGTTAAAGATCATACAGGAGAAGAAAAGTGATGTTACAAACCTACATTTTGTCTCAGCTGTTGTTTCTATTCTCTGTTAAGACGATCTAGAGCAGGGTTTTTCAACCAGGGTTCCCTGGAACTCTAGCGTTCCACAAGAGATCACTAGGGGTTCTGCGAAATGTTGAGATTGAAAAAAATATATTTTATTTTATTTTATTACTTACAAATATAATCATTTTTAAGCAGGGGTTCCCTGAGACCTGAAAAGTTCCACCAGGGTAAAAAAAGTTGAGAAAGGCTGATCTAGAGCAGTATCAATGCAGATAGAAACCACTCCCTTTCTTGGCCATGTGAGAATCGGGCAATAAAAGAGACAGGTAATAAAATTTCAACTCCACTAGCAACAAAAAGTAACTTCTGTTGAAATAACTTCCATCTCATACTGACAACCAGCCCTTCCCCACTACTTTTAGATGTAACCAAGATCTATTAGCTCAGCAGTAGACAATATAGAATGTTCATTATGTCAATCACTACTACTATTATGAATCACAGGAAGTCCTTTTGGATTAAATTTAAATCTCCAACTACCAACCAAGGAAAACCACAAGTAGAAAGCAAAAGCACTCCCATATTTTCAGTATTTTATCCTTCCACCCAAATAAGCAAACTCACAGAGGAAGACTTTGCGTTTCTGTTGTCCTAAGAAGATACACATTATTACAGGCTCTAAGCAACCTGACAGTCTTTACCAAGGTCTCAGTCTTTAACCTAAAACACAATTGAGACTCACAGCAAAGTTATAAAAACATATTTAAACACAGCAAGGCACATAAATGCCATTTAGTACAAATCAGGAACAAATAAAATGGATTAAAATTTGTTTCAAGAATGCTTTGAGTCATAAAAAAAAAGGAAACATCACTGTTTAACTATTATACTTATGAACCACATTCATAGTTTGTATATTGCAAAATGTTCACAATCAGAAAATTCTAACAGAAGCTGATGACTCATTAATGGTTCAAAATACTCTAGTACTACATGACCTGTTGAGTGGAAAGTGGAGATGACAATGTATAGCTACTTTACCATTTTATGTTAGAGTGAAGAAAAAGAAAAATGTTGTTTCACAAATAGCTCAGCACATTTTAAAATAACTTTAATTGGACACAGACACACACACACACACACACACCAGTTTTGATATGCTATATACTCCAAAGGATATTTCATGTGACCATGCAAAGGATTATTTGGACAATGCTTATACAGTACATTACATTATAGATAGCAAGATAGAAGTTTGCAACCAGTGTTTTATCATTCTAATAGGTGAAGACAGAGTTTCTGAAACTTTCTGAAATCTATGCCTACTTATAATATTGCTTATATATACTTATAATACCTTCTACTCCCACCAGTAAGATATGCAAAAGGTCCAGCAGTCTTTTCCATAGGTAAGATCCTTTTATGTTGCCCTCTATACACAGTGTGCAGATAGATCTGTGGTCTAGGGCACTATTCCCAATACTAAAAACAGGAGATGATCTCTCTGACCCGCTCCTAAAACCATTCACATCTCAAAATGTCATAAGGGCAAAGCAACTACTCTTCTTACTTACTTCCCTTCCAAATGACATTCAGATGATACATTTCTGGGGTGACTACATTCTCACTGTCCAAACACTTATTACAGGGCATCAATCCACCAAAATCCTGGGTAAGGAGGATGGCAGCCTCCCCCAACTTATCATTACAGACATCCCCCAGCAAGCATACATTCTCTTCCAGGGGCCTCAAGGGGAGTGGGGGCTGCACAATTTGAGAATAAGTGAACTAAGGACAATAGCACACAGAAACTGCTGAATGCACAGTAGATAGCCAAAATGTATCTTTAAAAAAATATATTAGTGGGCTTACTATGGAAGATTTATATTAATTTAATAGTTCAAATGCAAGCAAGTTAATGTGCACAAGATTTACATTTGCAATTAACTTATTCATGGTCTGCAGAAAATTGATTCACCTTTAAAAGAACATTTTGTGTTAAAGGGAACTATGGAATAATACTGGCTAGATCATCTGCAGTGGCTGGGATGTAAACTGTCACTTTCTTTGCAAGAAACTGTGCCATTTTTAAAAAATCTTCCAGAAAAAAATACTGTGATTTTAAAAAATGGAACTAGGAAGCAGATATTGCAGTTGCCTGTGCTTATCTATAACTCCCATTTGTCTTACACAAAATAGTCTGTTTTTCCCCAGCTTAGCATCTAAGAATTAGCATGCAAGGAGGAACACCCATGATGTAGCTGTCTCAGACAAGATAATATACTTACAGCTGCTGCTCCATGACTTTAACAAGGATTTAATGTTAATTTCAAAAAGCATAGAATCCTGTAGGCTCAACATCATGTCTCAAGGAGCAGCTGCTGCTGCTACTGCAAGAGTAGCAGCAGCTACAATTATGTTGGTATGGCTTCTCTAACGGTCATCCCTTTTTTTGCTCGCAGGCAACAGAGTTTTGGCCCACAGCGTCAGTGTTTCATTACCATGCAGTCTCCGGGTGACGCACAACTATAGTAGAAATGCTGCTGAATGCAGATGAACCCTCTAGTAAGGAAAATAAAACTTGCATGCTTTTCATAAGAGGATGCCCTTCAGGATGCTATTTTCCAGCAATGACACACACCAATCCAACATAAAACAGGGAAAAAAAGTTCAAGTCACAGCTTTCAGTTAGTCACCTTGTTAGTAAACAAGGTGCAAGACACTTTAGGCTACAATTTCTTGAAGCAGCTTTCATTGCATCCTATAAAAGCAGTAGCTAAAAATAATAAAACAAGCCACCCTGAATCCTAAAAAAAGGGAAAAGACAACTAGAATTACTCCTTTAGTTAACTTTTCAGCTCATTTTGATATCTCATAATTGAGAACCAGCTGAATAAAAAAAAACAGTGAGCAAGACATTTAAGGCCAAAGATAATGAAAAACTGAATAAAATCAGAATGTATGGCATAACCAATTAATATATGGTTTATACACTTCTATATCCCTTAATGCCCGTACCCCAAAAGCATACCATCCACATATAACTTCTTGGCTATACAGACCTTACATTTAGCTTTAACTACTGTGCAGTCATGGAAACCCACTGAGTTTCTTGCCTTGGGCAAGTTACAATCTCTCAGCCTCAGAGAAAACCCCCTCCAGCCTCAGGCAAACCCACTGTGAACAAATCTTGTCAAGAAAACCCCATGATAGGTTCACTTTAGGGTCACCTTAAGTTGAAAAAGATCTGAAGGCACACAAAAAACAACAACTATGCAGTCGCTGCATGATGCATTTTAAAAGAACAATATAAATCCAGCGCTGGATTATTAACTTCTGATTTGTTAAAAGGTAGGATTGTCTTTATCTAGGTTATCTAGCAGTCCTTGCATCTAAAGCTTGGCAGTAAAATCATTGTGCTGTTGATACATGGGTGGAGTTCTGATGAGTGAACAATATACATTTTTCAGACATTATACATTTCAACTTAATGTCTCTCACTTTGCTTGTATATGGTGATTCATACAGAGGTTGGGCTTATTTCTATAAAAAACCAAGTGAATACAGTTGTCCCTTCACTTTCGCTGGGGTTTGGTTCCAGGACCCCCCGTTAATACCCAAATCCGTGAATACTCAAGTCCCATTATATGCAATAGCATAGCAAAATAGTGTCCCTTATATAAGATGGCAAAATCAAGGTTTGTTTTTTGGATTATTATTTTTTTAAAAGAATATTTTCAAGCCGTGAATACTTAAAACCGTGAATGCCAAATCTGTGAATGTGGAGGGACAACTGTACAAGCTCAAATTGTATATGTCACCAATGCATTGCTGCTCTTAAAAGTATTTCATAGAAAAGTCCATCTCTAGCTGCTGGGCAGCTGCTATTAGCAGATTATGATTAACAGAGATCTAAATGCACTAAACTGAATGGATTAAAGAGGTTGGTGGTTACAGTAAAGTAGATACAGAAATAATTCTGAGTACTGACAGCTTGTAGTGGTAACGCTGGTATCAAGGTGGCCCATTCTCACCAAAGATTCTTTCAGAAGTTACATACAGTTTCAGCTGTCGTAAACAGCAGCGCATGTGGTCAATATACAATTAATGATATCACACATACCGTATTTTCCGGCGTATAAGATGACTTTTTAACCCAGGAAAATTTTCTCAAAAGTTGGGGGTCATCTTGTACGCCGGATAGGGCAGGTGCCGAAATTTCCGATCCCCATTGCAGCTTCGGGAAGCATGGAGGGCCAGCCACCTCCCGTGCTTCCCAAAGCCACGATGGGGCTGGAGACCCCCATCACGGGTTCAGGAAGGGTGGCTGGCTGGACAGGGGGAGCCTTGCCTGCCACCTCCAGCGCTTCCCCAATCCGCGATGGGGCTGGTGGGCCCCATCGCGGGTTGGGGAAGCAGAGGGGTGGCTGGCTGGGTGGGTGGAGGCTTGCCAGCCACCTCCGGCGCTTCCCCAACCCGTGATGGGGCTGGCAAGCCCCATCGTGGGTTGGGGAAACGGAGGGCTAGCTGGCTGGACGGGGGGAGGCTTGCCAGCCACCTCCGGTGTTTCCCCAGCCCCATCGTGGCTTTGGGAAGCGCAGGAGGTGGATGGCAAGCCTCCTTCCCCCCCCCAGCCAGCCAGCCATCTCTCCGCCCTTCCCGAAGGAGCGAGATCGGGCAGGCAGGAAGAGCTGACTAATCCAAGCAGGCTTTGTATACAACAACCAGCCAATCACTGGTAAGGTACATCGCTTGCTATATAAGAGGGGTAGTCTTATATGGAGAGTATATCCCAAACTCTATATTTTAACTGGAAAAGTTGGGGTTCGTCTTATACACCCAGTCGTCTTTTACGCCAGAAAATACAGCAATACTTTATATACTTTATGCACTGCAGTCAAGACAAACAATGTAGACCCCTGAAAGGAAGCTATCAGGATTTACAGCCTTTCGAGTTATTTATTACCTTCCTTGCTGTCAGCTCTGGGGCAGCACTTTTTGCAATACTTGATGGAAGACCTAGGAATAAGCTTGTGTATACCACTGGAATATCCAGTAACAGAGAACACCCTATATGAATGTCCTGAAGATAATTTCTCAAATTATGCCTTGTTGACAGTACCACAACTATAGTAGCTTTGGGATATAAAAGAAAAAAAATATGAAAGGGGAACAAGGAGACTCAGGGGGGGGAAAACTGATGTTTGTACATTTATACTTAAACATTACTGACAGAAACTAATAACCAAGATACCAGATCATCTTTAAAATACATGTAGTCTTAAGGCTTTTGTACTGAAACAGACAATCACAATTCTGAAAACCATTTGAATAGCTAATCACACAGTTTACAGAGGCAAATAAGTTATCTACTGTAATCAAAACAACAACTTAAGACCTGCAAGCCTTTCCAGAATACAAGGTTGCTTTAAACAAGGTTGAATTAAGCAATACCCTATTTTTTAATTTAAGAAAGCCAAAGTGATTAGTATCATTTCCATATAAAGTTTCAATATTAAGTAATTTTTTCCATTAACACAACAGAAAAATTATTGGTTAAACATGCACAAATGCCTCCCTTTTCCTTTGTTGTACAATACTTATATTGTGTGTATATCCATATGTGTGTGTGTGTGTATAGTTACAACTCCCAAATTAATAATTAAGCTCAAGTTTACCAAGTATCTATTTTATTAAGCACAGGTTATAAAACTAATAATCAATGTTTAATAAAACAATTAAGAACAAATTCCATCTGTTTATCAATAAGCACTGCTTAACCAAACAAGCATACTAAAGGCTACACAAATTTACACATTTTTTGTGCCAATATTATCACAGCTTCAGCCACCATCTCACAAGTTCTTAAAGTAGGGTTCTGTGTCTCATTTTATTCATTACCTCTGCCAGACCCCCATCTTCCATTAACATCCCACTGGCATTTCAGCAGTTTGCTGCTGTGTACTAAAGGAGCACTTCATTCCATTATCAGGATACAAAAATAGAAATAAGAAGATAATTTAAAGAGGATTCAGCTGCTATCCACTATTGTAAAAAGCATGACTGCAGAATACTATAAAGCTGTATTTCACAAATGACTACCTCACAGATTTCTACAATAGTAGCAATGCAAACTGATTTGGGGAAATTTCTAATGTAATGGCCATTTGGCAGCATTTAAACAGTCCAAATACAGAATTAATCTTCAACTGAAAGATTAGAGAATTCTGTGCCAGTTATCTCAATTGCTCAACCAGTTAGAGTATAACCAGTGTAAATGTTCAAAGGCCTAATTCACTTTCACTGCTGAAGATTGCCACCTGCAGTCTTGCTGTCAGTGGTATACCACAACGGCATTACTTCAAAATTACTTCATAACTATAAAAAATATCCAAAATATAATAATAATGATAATAAATAATATTTTTTTATTTTTAACCCGCCCCTCTGCTCGGCAACCGGGGCAGCTTACAGCAAGATTAAAACAACATCAAGTTAAATATAAGTTAAATAAAAATATAAAAGGGCAGCACATTCAGTGTTTAATTTTCTGAATGGCCTATCACACTAAACAGCTTTGTTAAGTGCAGCCCTTGACATGAATTTGTAATAATAAATCCCTGCCACCAGTCAAGGCGCGGGGGAGATATATTTGGCACAAGATGCCCTTTAAATTGAGGGAAGATTTGAGTAATAACACTTTATAATGCAGTTACTTCAGCACTAACAAATATAATATAGTTAAATAGTGCAGCTCTCAAATATGCCTACCCTTGGTAAACAGACCTCCAGTCTCGGATCTGTATGAATACTCCTCACTTCCCAGCGTCCTGAGATAATCCATGTGTAGTACAATATACTTTTGCTTCCTTTAGACAACAGAGTATTGAAAATCTACTGTCAAATCAGATTGTCTTTGCACATCCTTAATGCTTCACTAAGAATAGCAACTATGAAAAACAGGTTGCTTACCTGTAACTGTGGTTCTTCGAGTGGTCATCTGTGCCCTCACACAAGTGGGTTTTGTGCCTGCACTGAGACTCCACTCAGAATGTTCTAGAGCTAAGTGGTTTGGTGGGAATCCCCACCCCCTCCCATCTACTGTGCATGTCCCAGCCCACCAAACTACAATCCCCTCAGTTTTGAAGTCCACTACGAAATAGTCAGGAACCTAAAAGAGTAGGTAGACTACTTAAATGACTACTCAAAGAACCACAGTTACAGGTAAGCAACCTGTTCTTCTTCATGGTCTCAGTGCCTCACACAAATGGGTGGCTGTAAAGCCTACCATAGGATGGTGGGTCAGGTCACTGCATAACAAAAGAAAGTACAGTGTGCCCAAAACTGGCATCTGCTCTCCCTGCAGTCCAATCAATAATGTTGGGTGAATGTGGATTGTTGTGACCATGTTGCTGCTTTACATAAGTCAGGCAGGGAAACATTTTGAAAGAGAGCTGTAGAAGAAGTGAACACTCTGGTCAAATGAGCTCTCAGTCCAACTGGAACAGGTCGTTCGGCCAGTTCATAGGCAAATTAAATAGTATGCACAATCCATTTGGACAGCTGTTGTAAGTAAACTGGTTATCTCTTCCATGGCTCCCCATAGCAGACAAATAGCCTATTTAAAGCACTTTCTCTGCTGGATATAAAAGGCCAGGGCATGTCTGATAGCCAAGCAATACAGCGATAGTTCCAGAGGCGAAGTTGGCTAAGAATAAAAGATTAGAAGGAGAATGTCCTGGCTAAGACAGAACTACAAGACAATTTTTGGGAGAAGAGGTCACAGAACCACCTTATCTCAATGAAAGGCAAGAAATGGTTCATTGGAGTGGAGAGCTGCAAGCTCACTTGCCTGTCTCGCCAACAGCATAGCAATAGCCTGATATTGATATACCACTTATCAGTGCCGAAGCATTTATGATGTTTTAACTGCATATTTTTTGTATAATTGTAAGCCGCCTTGAATCCCTTCTTGGGAGAAAGGTGGGATATAAATCCAATAAATAAGTAAATAAATACTTTGGACTGTAGAGGTGTGAAGGAGCAGAAATGCTTCCATTGCTAATGATAGGATCTGTTGGTGGAGTCTTTCCTGGATGAGGCGATGTTATGGTTTTATCCTCCAAGTCGAGAGCTGCAGCATCCTGAGACCTGGATGGAGAACGTGCCCTTGACAATGTGACAGGAGGTCTGGTTCAAGGGAGAAACATGACTCGGCCTCTGGAAAGGTGGAGAAGTGGCATGAACCACAGTTGTCTCATCCAGTATGCTGCCATAAGAATCATGCTGAATCTGTCCCTAGAGTTTCACCACCACCTTTGCCAAACAATGGAAAAGGAGGGAAGAGGTACATCTGAGATGCCGACCACCTGAGTGGAAAGGCATATCCAAGAGATCCCCTACATCTCCCTGCTCAGACACTTCATGTTGATAGGAGATGCAAAGAGGTTGATGTGAGGCATCCCCCCATCCTCTCTATAGCCTCCTTCTGTAGCAAAGTAGCCATCTCTTCTAGGAGCACTTTGAATGTAGAGGTACTGTGAAACACACAAACATGCCTTCTTGACCACTAACATCTTGAGAGCATTGATGTGGAAGGTCTTTTCCTTGGATGTCCATCATCCCCTAATGGAGGCCATCCAGATAGGCTCCCCAACCTTCCATGGAGGAATCTGTGATAACCACTGCCTATGGTTGCGGAAGAAGAAAGGGAATACCGCTTTGTAAGTGAGTGGAATCCATCTACCACCTCAAGGAGCAATGTATAGTCTGTGGTATTGTTAAGACTCACTGTGACAGACGGCTAGTAAGCCAATGAGGATGGTGGACTCCAGGAGCCAATCCTCTGTGAGGAGGTGGAAAGAGGAGGGGCTTCTGGAGGGAAAAATGGGGAGTGAGAGAATTTTCAGTTTTGAAGAGTTGAGATGAGGCTTTGAGTGATTCAAGACAGTTTAAGTTCCTTGTATGTTAGAGGCTTAGAGAGAGTGAATTGTCTGTGCAGGCCCAATAACTTGGTTGTACAGTTACATGGTTTATTCATTTAACAATAAACGTTCTTTTGTTGATAAAAAAAACATCAAGCCTGGCATGCATGATTCTCAGGCAAGGGGACACAGCCAGGAATACACAGCCACACCTGAGTGCTTGTGCTATACCACTGGGAGACATAGTTCAGCTGTGACGTGGAGGCCATGTGTCACAAAGTGGTAGCAGGGTGGGAGGAGGAAATCCCCCCTTGCTTCACACTCATGTTGGGGAAACCCATCAGAGGATTGAAGCACTAAAGGAACTAAGCCTGCAAGAGCATTGCCCTGAGCCTGCAGTAAGGGGTTACTGAGGCAGTAGACACCATGCAACGTAGCAGGACATGAACATTTCTGGCCTTGACTCTTTGAATCCTCAGGCAATGAAAAGTGGACTTCTGAAGTACTTGGTTCCTATCATCTAGTAGAAAAGCAGCCTGGGTATGTGAGTCTAGGATGGTTTCAATTAATCGTACCCTTTGGAATGACTCTAAGTGAGACTTCTTGTGCTTCAATATAAGACCTAGCCCATCCAAAAGCTGAATGGATGTCTGAAATGCCACACTGGTCACTTACCGTGAAGGTGCATTCTTGAGGGGATAGCTGATACGGGTCCTTAGCTTTGGGTTTCGTCAGTCGCCGCCCAGGCAGAGCAGGAAATTACAACTTAAACCTTTAATATTTAAATTTCTTTGTCTCTGGTCTCCTCCATCCTGAGCCCACGAGGTCAGTTCTAATTTCCTGCTTCTCCCAGCCGGTTGTAGGAAACCTCTCCTCCATTTCTCTCTCTTCCTTGTTCTTTGTTCCTTACCTTTTGCCTTAGGGCTCCATTCCTTACTCTCCCACTGCCTTTCCCTCGCTCTTGCTGTTTCCAAATCTCCCGCCATTAAAAAAAAAGCTCCGTTCTCTCTTCTTCTCTCTAGCAGCTTTTCTGTCGGCTCTCTCTCCTCCCCCCCCCCCACCTCCCCTCATCCTCTTCACTTCCCAGCTGGACTGATCTTCACCCAGCCATGGGAAACAGCAAGCCGGCTCAGGAGATCGCCCAGCCGGCAGGGAAAGGCTCTGGAGCGGCGGGGGAGGCGGCCACCGACTCCAGCCACTCCAAGATCGCCGAGGGCGCCACGGTTGGAGCCTGGGTCGCCATGGCTGCCTCTAAGGGCCCCTTTTTGGGTGTTCCACAGAGGGAGGCATCCAAGAAAGCTTCCCTGGCCATTGCAACAGGGAATGCTTTGGAGGGCCAGCTGGCATACCTCCCCCCTGCAAAGGGGAAGGAGACTGCCACAAAACACCGGAGAAGGCCAGATCCATCGAAGAGGAAACTGGCCCCAGAGGAGTCCTGCGGGGTTGCGACAGCCCATCCACCCCTATGGACCTCCTGGCACACTCCTGGTCCATGTTGCCAAGGCTGGATGGAGGCAGGAGTCCCCGCACAGGTACAAGGGGCCCTTGGGGGGAGCGGGGATGGGGGGAACCTAGTGCATCTTAAATTATTTAATACAACTTAAATTATTTAATTACAACTTAAACCTTTAATATTTAAATTTCTTGGTCTCTGTTCTCCATACTGAGCCCATGAGGTCAGTTCATTAACTAGCAAAGCCCTGGAATGAAAGGAAAGATCAAGAAAACAACATGACAGTATATACCCTATTCTGGATTCCTCTTAACTGCAATCACAGGGTGGGGAAGGACCCCTATCAGCTATCCCCTCAAGAATGTACCTTCACGGTAAGTGACCAATGTGGCATTCTCTGAGGGGAGGAGTTGATACGGGCCGTTAGCTTTGGGACGTGCCCAAGCTTAGCCGTAAAAAATCAGGGTGGGATGTGACTGCAGAGGATTGTGGTGTTAATCCTTAAGCACCTCCTGGAGCACCCTGCGGCTGAATGCCGCTTCTGCGGAACGGAACTTGTCCACCTTATAGTGCGGGTGTGCTCCAGGTAGCTGCCCTGCAGATCTCTGCTAGAGAGGCATTGGTGCAGAAGACAGCAGACACTGCTGCCAACCTGGTTGAGTGAGCCGTAATGCCTGATGGTCTAGGCAATCTGGCGGAGTCGTAGGCCGCAAAAATGCAGGCCTTTATCCAAGAAGCTAAGGTTTGCTGCAAGGCCCTGGTTCCCATCGAAGCGGAAGAGCAGAAGGAAACAAACAGGGAATCACAGCGACGGAAGGAGGCCGTGCGGCTGATGTAGATCTTAATGGCTCTCCTAACATCTAGCTTATGCCACAACTTCTCCTTCAGGTGAGAAGGATTTCGGCAGAAGGAAGGTAAGACGATCGGCTGTGCCACATGGAACTCCAAAACGACTTTAGGCTTGAATGAAGGATCGGGGTGAAGCATCATGACGTCCTCGGTGAAGGAACAAAGATGTTCCCTCACCGACAGTACGGCTAACTCTGAGACTCTCCGGGCTGAGGTGATGGCCACGAGAAAGGCCACCTTCAAGGTGAGGAGTCTAATTGAAACCTTTCGCAGAGGTTCGAATGGGTGTCTCATGAGTTGCCTAAGGACCAGAGGTAGGTTCCATGATGGGAACCTATGACGAACAGGGGGCGAGATAATGGAAGCGCCCCTGAGAAAACAACGCACGTGCGGGTGAGAGGAGAGACGGGTCCCTCCTTGTCCTGGAATGAAGGCAGAGAGGGCTGCTACCTGTCTTTTTAAGGTGTTTGGGTGCAGACCGGAGTCCAACCCCTTCTGAAGGAAGGCGAGTACATGCCTCACTGAAGCCTTCTCGCAGCTTAGCCATCGTGAGGCGCACCATCTTTTGAAGGCTCTCCACGTGGCCCTGTAGATCCTTCTGGTGGAAATGCTCCTGGAAGACAGTAGGGTGTTGATACCCATGTTCCTTCAGGGCCTGCCACTCAATCTCCAAGCTGTCAGTTGCAGCCAAGCTGGATCCGGATGCAATATTGGCCCCTGGTGAAGGAGGTCCATCCTTTGGGGAAGCCACCAGGGTTCCCCGGTCGACATCTCCATCAGGTCTGAGAACCATGGTCTCCTTGGCCAATGAGGGGCCACTATGACCACTTGTGCATTCTCCTGGCAGATTTTCCGACACACTTTCCCTATGAGTGGAAGAGGGGGAAACAGGCACAGGAGGGCCACCAGCCAACGTGCTCGCAGGGCATCCGAGCCCTCAGCGTCGTGGTGCGGGAATCTGGAAAAGAACCTGTTCAGCTTGGTATTGGACCGTGTTGCGATCATGT
Source organism: Gambelia wislizenii (assembly GCA_030847615.1). Taxonomy (NCBI): domain Eukaryota; kingdom Metazoa; phylum Chordata; class Lepidosauria; order Squamata; family Crotaphytidae; genus Gambelia; species Gambelia wislizenii. The sequence continues at coordinate 99,052,753 of JAUMIR010000005.1, read as the reverse complement.
CCACCTCCAGGGGACCGAACCTGGCCTGAATCCCCAGGAAAATCTCTTGATTCAGTTTCCATTCCCCTGGTAGCACCAGATTACTGCTCAGTAGGCCTGCTTGCTGGTTGAGGTTCCCTTGAAGGTACTACACAGTGAGGGATAAGACCGAGGTCTCCGCCCACTGGAACAAGAGGTCGGCTTCCTGATGTAGGGTTCTGGACCTGGACCCGCCCTGTTTCGCTATGTATGAGCCGGCTGTGGTGTTGTCTGTCATCACCATCACGTGCCTGTTTGAGAGGCGTGAAGTGTTTGAGGGCCAGACGTGCTGCCCTTAGTTCTAGCCAGTTGATGATGTGAGCCTGCTCCTGTGGAGACCAGAGACCCTGAGTCACTTGTCCCTGGCAATGTGCTCCCCATCCTTGCATGCTCACATCTGGGGTCACCAGAACCGGGTGGGTGACAGTGAATGGGGATCCCCTGGCCAAAGAGCTCACTTTGGTCCACCAGGCCAGCAACTCCCTTACCTGTTGGGGTAAGAGGATGAGCAAAGCTCGCCTTAGTGAAATCTCCTTCTGATAGGGAATGAGGAAGGCCTGGAGAGGTCTGGAGTGAAAACGTGCCCAGGAAACCACACCTATTGCCGAGATCATGAGGCCAAGCAGTCTGGCCAATGATGACAGTAGAACCTTCCTCTGGGACTTGATAACACAGGCCTCCCTTCGGAGCAACATTTGCCGCTCCTGAGAGAGTTTGACTTCGGAATTGGAGGTGTCCAACTGCACTCCCAGGTGGACAATGGTTCGTGCAGGGACCAGGTTGCTCTTTTTGAAGTTTACTAAGAAACCATGAACCTGAAGATAACGAATCATGGTTCATAAGTCCTTCTTTGCTTTCTCCAGAGAGGAGGCTCTCAGGAGAACGTTGTCTAAGTACGGATACAAGTGGATCCCCTGGGATCTCAGGTTGGCAATCAAGATAATCAGGACCTTGGTGAAGACTCTTGGAGCTGAGGCCAGCCCGAATGGTAGAGCCCTGACCTGAAAATGTTGGTCCCCGAATGCAAAACGTAGAAACTGCCGGCTGTCCTTGTGAATCATAATGTGGAGGTAGGCTTCCGAAAGATCCAGAGAGGCTAGGAAGTCCCCTTGCTGCAGAGTTTCTCTGATGGATGTCATGGTCTCCATCCTGAACCGTTTGTAAGTCACGTGTGAACTGGTGTACTTTAGGTCCAGGATGGACCGAAGGATGCTGTCCTTTTTTGGAACTGTGAAGAAGGAGTACAACCCTGAGAAGTGTTGCGAGTCTGGAACTTCTACTGCAGCGATGTCCTGAAGGTGGTTTATTGCTGCTGACAAGTCTCTTGATCTTTGGCTGTCCTTGGGGATTGGAGCTGGGACCTTTGGTCTTGTGTCGAACTCGATGTGATAACCTCGTTCTACTGTGGTTATCACCACTTGTCTGTTGTCAAGTTCACAGGGGATGGCTCCGAGTCAGGACTGTTGACGTGCACCCCCTCTCTGCTAGTGGGGGCTCCAAGTCGTGTGGTGTTGGACTGGGCTCCTGAAGACTGCTGTATGACGTAGTTTGGTTGGGAGGAATGGGAGGACTGAAAGGAATGCGTCCCGCTCTTGTCCGTTTTCCTGAGGGTAGAAGGCATAGCTTGCTTCTTGTCCTTGGTCTTGACAAGTATGTTCTTTAGGGCCTCTACGCTGAATAGCTTAAGACCCTTGAAGGATGAGGACGCTAGTGCCGCCCTGGTGGGGGCATCCACTTGTCAGTGTTTGAGCCACAGTGATCTTCTGGCAAGAGTTAGGGCCCCTATGGACCTGGCTGAGAAAACCATTGCGTCCTGGGCTGCATCCGCCATGAAGTAAAGAACACGTAAAAATCTCAGGAGCATCTTGTGGAGTATCCTCGGATCCAGGTCTCGGATCTCCATGAGCTCCTAGAGTCACACTATGGAAACTCGTGAAAAGAGGGAAATGCCCCAGTTGGCTTGGACCCCGAGGGAGGATGCCTCGTGCGCCTTCTTCATAGCTGCATCTGCCCTCTTGTCATCTGGGTCCTTTAGTGAACCCTCTCTCTCTTTCGGAGCGAGGCAATTGGAGACGAGAGAGACCACCGGCTGGTCGACCACTGGGGGCTTCAACTTCTCAAGATGATGTTGACTAATGTTGTAATATTTTTGGGCCACCGTCGTACCCCTCTTCCCCAGGGATGGTTTGTCCCACTCGTCCATCACCAGGCTCCAGAAGTCATCAGGAAATGGTAGTTCTGGCTTTGGGGGGCGCTTGATGCGCATCACTGCCGCCACCTTTTCGTTGGTTGAAGACGTTGAAGGTGAATGACTCTGTTCAGAAGGAGAGATCTCAAGGGTGGCCGTCATCTTATTCAGTAGATGGCCATACCAGCCCCTTGAAAAGTTGCTAGAGAGGAGAATGGAGCTTTTTTTTAACGGAGGGAAATTTGAAAACAGCAAGAGCGAGGGAAAGGCAGTGGGAGAGTAAGGAGTGGAGTCCTAAGGCAAAAGGTAAGGAACAAAGAACAAAGAAGAGAGAAAAATGGAGGAGAGGTTTCCTACAACTGGCTGGGAGAAGCAGGAAATTAGAACTGACCTCGTGGGCTCAGGATGGAGGAGACCAGAGACAAAGAAATTTAAATATTAAAGATTTAGGTTGAAATTTCCTGCTCTGCCTGGGCGGCGACTGACGAAACCCAAAGCTAAGGACCCGTATCAGCTCCTCCCCTCAGAGAATGAGTTGTTCTCAAAGGAACATGTGCAATGACCAGCCGGTCGTCTATATATGGAAAGAAAACGACACCTTGCTGATGAAGCCAAAAAACCACCACAGGCATGCACTTGGTAAACACCCATGGGGCAGGGCAAAGGCCAAAGGGTAGGACTTGAAACCAGCACACACATCTTCCCACCACAAACCAAAACTAATGTTCTGCAGATCAAAATGTGAAAACATGTGTCCTGCAAGTCCAGTGTGACAAACCAATTGCCCTCCTACATCAGGAGAATGATGGAACTGAGCATCACCATCCTGAAATGTCTCGGGTGGATGTAAAAGCTAACATCTTGAAGATCCAGGATGGGATGCAATCCCCTAGTCCTTCTTGGTGACAATGAAATAATGGGAAAAGAACCTCAGGTGCAGATGGGAGAGTGTGACAGGCTCTGTAACTCCTTTGAGCTGAAGGGTCTCCACCTTTTCTTTCAATGTGGAGAAGGGGTGGCCCAATAAACCCTGAAAGGGGAGTCTTCCAAAACTCAGTGGCATATCCCCTCCTGATGAAGACCCACGTGTCTGAGGTGAGAGAGGCCCAAGCATGGTAGAGTTTCTTGATCATGTCTCTAAAAGGTGGTAAGTGAGGTAGGTGGCACAGAAAAGACAACAAGAATGTCGTTCTCCTGAGAGTTAAACACGCTGCTTCACTTGGTCTTGAGGTTTCTTTTTGAATTGCTGTTTGTACTGACCCACAGATGACATCTTATATGAAACAGAACTTTGTTTGATACTGTGGAGAGGAAATATAAATAATTTTCTTTGCTACTAATGTTGATGATTTCTTCTGGGGGTTTTTAAATTGTTTTTTGCCTGCTCCTCATAAACTAGCGAAACCAAAGAGGTTCTGTACAGTTCAGGAGATTGTTGCTCCATTTGTTACAAACAATTATTTTTAAAAAAGTAAATTCCATTTGTAATAATTGTTTGAATACGCTGTATTTTTAATATACCAATTGTGATAATTTTATGCCGAATCAAATTGTACAGTTGTCCCTCTGTATCCACGGACTTGGTATCCACAGATTTAAGTACTCACGGCTTGAAAATATTCTTTAAAAAATAATAATCCAAAAAGCAAACCTTGATTTTGCAATCTTGTATAAGGGACACCATTTTGTTATGCCACTGAATATAATGGGACTTGAATATTCACGGATTTTGGTATTCATGGGGGGACCTGGAACCAAACCACAGCGAATATGAAGGGACAACTGTACATAGTCATATTTTATATTCCTAAAGTAACATAGTGACTTTCAAGCTGTAAAAAGTGCTAATGTTGCAAAAAAAATTTCAATTTTTCCAAAAATTTCCATTTTTTTCTAAAAAAAAAAAAAACCAGGGGGAAAAAGGGTTTTTTCCATGGCTTCAAAATTTCCAGAAATTTTACATCTCTAAACAAGACCTTGTCTCCCCCCCGCCCCTAAGCTGTTATCCACCAAGTGGCAAACAGCTGCTTTACTCTTTACAGTTGTGATTCTCCTTGTTGGAGAAACAGCACTGAGCAGACCACAAGCCTACTCTATGATTTCAATATAAGAAAGATTTATGTGTAGCTGCCAGTTAAACAACAACAAAAATATAGAAATGCAGTCACATATTCAACCATACAATCTAACAACCTGCCCCCACTGGATATGATAAAGGAAAACTGGTAATTAGGAAGGTATCCCCTATTGTTTTCTTTAAAAAAAAAATAGCAGGAGCCATAAGGGACAGTTGTCAAGGTGACAGTGCTGGAGGTAAAGGTATCCATATGATTTCCCCCCAAAGAGCAAAACATGGCACCTGGGGAGCTTTTAAGCAGGAAAAAGTGGCAAGTTAAAATCCCAGTCTATATGATAGCCCTCTGATCTCAGTTTCCCCCTCAGGTGATCAACATGAACTTTAAAAAACTACACAGGAGATTTGTTAAAGCCATTGAAATAGCAGTAGTTGGTTAAAAAGAATTTAAGTCAAGGTAACATGGTTACTTAATTTTTCCTTCTGGACATCGACTACTAAGCTACTTATTCAGATACACTACTCATAGTTTAACAATAACTGTTTAACTAGGTAGGGCCACAATACCTCAAGCACACAGATTAGGCTCTTGACAGTTTCTGAGAATACAATGTACTGTAAAGAAATTAACAATGCATTAGAGACACCCTCAACATATAATACTTCTCCAATTATCTCATTAAACTCAAAAATATTATACACCATCTCTTTCACAGTTCAATGGGTTACCATTTCATTCACCTGGCACACATTTGATTTGAATATTCTGTTTAAAATGCAGGTGCACTGGTTTCATCAATCACAGTAGCTGGTAATTCAAATCTCATGTTTGCTTCACCTTCTCATCTATAAAACAACACAGAACCATTTCATATGGATATTGCAAAGACTATCAGGGGAGCTCAAGGGGCAATTTAGAAGGGCTATATAGAATGATGCCTATCAAGAGAATTGAACATTTCTAACTCAAAGCAATTCCACACTTCCACTATTAGATGGCATCAGGAACAGAAAGTTAAGTACTGAGAAGCATCAATGAACTTTGATTATTTCAACCTGGCCAGGAAGACTGTGATTAAAATGATGGAACAAAATGTTTTCTATATAAAGTTCTGTACCATACAGTACTCCAAAATTATATTCTCAGCAATGATCCATCCACCAATGTTTAGAGAAAATTAAGTGCACCATCATTATACAGTATGATTTGTTTAGAAAGCTCTTGGGAAGATTTCAAGTAAGACTTTGGTCAACATACTGATAAAAACATGGATTACATTAACAGGGGAATTAACTCCCACATTCAGATCAAGTGAAAAAGCAGAATAGTGTATTATTGAAGAACATTATTTGTTTTATCTTGGGGGGGGGGGAGACCCAAACTTCAGAGACTTTGAGAAACAAAATACAGTACTTGTAATGTTGACTCAGATGAGATAGCAGCAATTAAAAAAAATCAAAATATCTTAGCTAGTATATAAAACAGATGGCAAAATGGAATTTTAAAAAACCCTGCAAATTGAAAGAGCGTACCCCTTAATGCTGAACACACTTCAGACTGAATGCAGAGTTCCAAAAAACAGTACTCTTCCCATGGTAAACTCTCACTGGAGAGGGAGAAGAGAGGATTTACACAAAATCCTAGAGCCCTCAAAAAGATTATCTAGTGCACTTCTCCCTAGAACCCTCAAAAAGATTATCTAGTCCACTGGAGGACCCTTTGCAACAGCACAAAGGGCAACAGAGGGAGAATCAATGCAATTCCTCTTTCTCTAGCAGGAACTTCTACTGGATTTCAGTCCCTTTTGCTAATTAAAGGGCTCCTTCAGTTTGCAAAAGGAATATTATAGATGTAATTCAATGTGGGTTTTAAAAAATAAACTAATAAAAATATACTTGCAAACTGCACTATGTTAAATTGAAATTATGAGCAAGCCCACCAACCAGACCTCACATAGACATTCCATGCTGTGCCTACACCATCAATTAATAGCACATTTAAAGATCCAATTTCACACGTGTTTGATACTCTGGCAATCTCCAAATGAAGCTTCAAGCTGAGGGATAGGGCAGTGAGAGAAAGTTTCAGCAAGGAAACCCTTAAATGCTCAAGCTGGCCACAACCACCACAAGAAGATGGAGCCGGAGCATTACAAACCTGCACAGAGATATACACAAAGAAAGTGCAGCATCTTGCATCAAACGTTTAATACAATTATATTTTTCTAGATTAGTTGTGCAACATTTGTACCTGTATTAGCTAGCTACACTACAGTATACTTAGCTATACAGTTGTCCCTTCATATTCACTGGGGTTTGGTTCCAGGACACCCCCCCCCGTGAATACCAAAATCCATGAATACTCAAGTCCCATTATATGAAATGGCATAGCAAAATGGTATCCCTTATATGAGATGGCAAAATCAAGATTTGCTTTTTGGATTATTATTTTTTTAAAGAATATTTTCAAGCCGTGAATACCAAATCCATGGATACGGATCTGTGGATACAGAGGGACAACTGTACTTGTTTCTGATGAATTTCTTTACAATAATATTCAAATATCCCTTCAAATTTCTTACACAGGACCCAGGCATACATCCTTTACACTCAGGTACAAGACTGTCAAATGCTAATTGTTTCAAAATGCATGCATGATTTGGGAAATAACTGGGTCTGTGCACAGGCACCAAAACCCATTTGTGTGAGGCACAGAGATCACGAAGAAGCCACCTCAGATGCAAAACATTTAAAAAAATTAAGAGTTATACATATACATACCATGATTAGGATGCCCAAGATGAATGTCATCTTCATCTATAGTATGTCCTAATGAAAGCAGACTGATACGCTTCATTTTTAGTAGCTTTGGAGAGCTTTCACAGACAGTATTTTCAACATCCAGAACCACATCTCCCGACATGACAGAAGGCACAATTTTTTTGAAAAAATCCATGTTGAAACATGGATTCCCTCAACAGTAAAGTCTTCAGTTTAGCTGCACCAAATGCAAGTCCAAGTGCTTGTGCAAACTTCCTTGAAGAGACTTTGAAAAGTTGGCCTGTTTGTACTACTTTACATAATGATGTCATACCAAACATGGGTGGTGCTCAAACAGCAGCAAACCAGCCGCTTGCTAAATGGGAAAGCTTTGAAGACACACATTTTCCTGATTGAAGCAGTCTAGCCATTAAGAAATATCTCCAGCGTGTTAACTAGTACGAACATAAACTAGCAGATACAGCAAAATTAAATTTGACAGCATCACAAACATGCCATATATACACATATAGAGGCTTATTTCGATCCAAATAATTGGACAGTTTACTTTTATCTTGTACAGGGAGGGAGGAGTATATGTATCTGCACTCAAAGATAACTTATCACAGTGAAACGCTTGCTGGCCATGCAAATATGGTTACCAGAATTTCCAATACGGAAGAGTTCAGCTTGTGACACAACTGTTTAAAAATTATTATTTTAAAGCTTAGGTTAGTGAACAATGATACTTTGAATATCATTGTTCAAAGATGTCATTTTTGTGGTAGTAAATGAAGTATCTGTGTAGCTCTTATTTTTATTCTTCAAAAGAACATACAAAGTAGTGTAATGTGCTACAACACAGCCTAAATCCAATGCAATGCTACAGTCTGCCCACTAGCACAAATGAACAAAACTGTCATTTATTTTCAAAAATGTATAATACAAGCAGTAACATTTTAACATGGGACATCTTCCTCAATATCTACAGCTATTAAGTTCCTTTATGTGCAATGGTTACTTAATTTAGATACTCAGGACAGGTCCAAAAATGCATTCATCCCATTCCATTCATCTGCAATGTACACAAAGAGCCAGAAACAATTTTGTGTGATCTTCCAAAGTTAGTACACACAAGTCACCACTTGGTGCCACAGGCTACAAAATCATTAACATGTATGTTTTATTAGCCTGCAGTAACCAGTCTAGTCATTCTATATATTCATATTATTACACTTCTCTACCATAGTTATATGTTTATAAAGCAGGAAGTTATCAATAAATATAAACGGACATGTGAAACTGCCACAAGGCCAGCAATATATAACATGACTGCATACTATTCCTAGTTCATTAAATTGTATGTTTTGTTGATGTAGAATCACCATATCAATATCCAGCATATCTAGCTACATATATAATGCATATGAATATTTCACATACGCACACTTACCAGTTTCAGCTAAAAAGCACCTATCTGGATTAGCAGATGTTGGGATGACTAGCCAAGCCAAATTTTGAAATATACACCATCACAAAGGAAGATTAACCATTTTAGCTAAGAAAAAGAAAAGAAGGTATTTTAATACCCACACTGAGTAATTACTAGTTAAGTAAACACGTTAAGTAAATACAGCTATATAAATAAAACCTGTCATTTACATTTTTCCCAAACATATTTGTTATTAATTTGCATTATTTAAAAGACATACAGTTAAAATGCAGTACCAAAATGTGTTGAAGCTATGGCTCTATAAGTACCCCATTCAGAAGATGGGAGCACAGATATTTTTCCATCAGAAAAAAAAATTAAGGGAGCATAGCATATGATGCTGAATCTGTGCTACATAAGTGGAATCTTTAGATTTACTTATTTGGCACTGATTTCATAAGTGAAAGTTATAAAGGCACGTGTATCTCTTTTTTTTTTTGTCATCCACATATGATTAATGATGATCCACTATTCATACCTGTAGAGCAAAGGTGTAGAGCAACATCTCCAGATGTTGTTGGACTTCAAATTCTTTCAACCCTAGCTAGCATAACCAATGGTAAGAGATGATATGAGTTTTAGCCTAAAATATCTAAGGACCATAGCTGCTTATCCCTAATGTAAACAAAGGTAACAGCAATAGCAATATAGGAAGCATCTTCTCACTACTGTTGAATATACTATGTACAATCAATCACTAGTAAGCAAGATACGTTCTTATTCACATCCACTCCCCCCACCCTGTCTAAGAAGCAGTGTCACCTCCTAGGTAATGCTGCTGCTGAATTTGGGGGAAGCAACAAACTGAAAACAATTATGGTTTGCTTAAACCAGGTGGTGAGAGAGGGAGTCCTACTGTGAAAGCAAAAGAGATTTGTTTCTGATCCTCCAAACCTTGGTTCAGAGGATCAGGTAATCAAACTACTGCATGTACAGTATTTGTACACATCTTTTTTTTTTTTGTAAAATATTTATCTTTTAAAACCACAAAGTACTATTTCCTTACAAAGACATCTGCGCTGTAGCGCTATGTGTCAGTCCCTGGCCAAATTAACTTAGGGACATATGCATGCATTAAGCGTCCCTTTTATGTGCAAATGTGTTTTTTGTGGGCTATGGGGGTTGGTATTCCTTTCCTCTGTGCACAGTCCCCAAAGCCCCCCTCTCAACTTACTGCCTCACACAACTATTTGATGCTTCACAATGAGCAGTCAGGATTGGAGAAGGGTTTGGCTACCACCACCACCCCCTCAGACAGACATACAAAAAGGCCCATGGCTTCACAAAGAAACACAGGCAGGCTGGATACCAAGAAGTTGCCCCACTGCTGCAAAAGGATTTAAATTTTACTGTCCTTTGTCTCGACTCCATATGGCCAGGAAGTAGGAGTGGACTCTTCCTGCATGAGATCCCTCACCTGAACAACACAACTAACACAGCATGCAGGCCTGCGACTCCAACATCGTCAATTTTCTTTATTTTTTAACATCTTTTGCCTGATGAAGAAACCATGAAGAAAGCTTGCATCATGTGTTCTGCATTTTGGTTAGCCAATAAAGCTATCACCTTTATGTGGACTTTGTATTTTACTTTGCTGTATGGCCAAAACAGCTACCCCAGCATGTGTTTCAATGATTACAGAAGCACTAAGTCTCTTGAAGGCCCCCCCCATGGATTTCAGCACTAATGTCATCATTGTGCATCTGGCTATGGGGGAACCAGATCATCTCCGAAGCTGACTGTTCACCATGACGCACAGAACAGCCATGTGAGACTACGGTAAGTTTGGGGGCATAGCACAGGTCCACATGTGGATAATTATGCTAGACTGAGGGGGATGATGGATTGAGGCAGTTGTATTACTTTGCTTCAAGCAGTGTCTATTAAATCAGAAGCTAGTTTGAAAGATCTTTAAAATAGGATCTTGTCATGGCAAACATTAAGTGAACTCAAGACAAAGGGGTTTATGATAACATTCTGCTTCAGATTTCTATATATGTCATTAATACAATTTACAAACATCACCTAAACTTAAACCTAAATCTAAGGCACACATACAAAAAGCTCCCAATACTAAAGTATCCTCAGTATGCATCATATTGTATGAATCTCTCCTTTAAGAAAGAACCTTTTTGCCAGACTTTCAGACTTTCTGCAACATCTTTCTAAATTGCTACTTTTCCTACCATCACAACCTAGACCTGGCTGCTAAATTTCTCAGATGTCTCTCACCATGGTATGCATGCCCATGGCTTGATGTTGTTGTTGTTAATATTGTTGTTGTTATTATTTATACCCCGCTCTTCAGCCACAAGGCTATCAGAGTGGCTTACAAATTGTTTTAAGCAATAGCAATTTACACATCTACACTGCATTAAGCAGTTTCCGATGTGTGTTAGCTAACTGCCCCCACAAGATGGGTACTCATTTTACCGACCTACGAAAGGATGGAAGGCTGAGTGAACCTTGGAGCCCGCTGGAATCGAACTTGCAACGTGGTGACTTGCAGGACTGCCATTTAACCACTGCGCCACCAGGGCTTATTAACACATGCCAGGCTTACAAGTTAATAATAGTTTATTATTTCACGAAACCTTTTTATCTTTAAATACATGAGAAACTTTGACATTGCAATATATTACAAATGCTAAGAAATGGCAAACAGTAATTCAATTGTATATGATAATTTGAAGTGCAAGCATTAAAACAGAAGTACGTAATTAAGTACTCATTTATTCATGTTCATCTTCTTGACTTTAGATATTTCACACAGTCTCAGCCTCAGAGGAAGGCAAAGGCAACCCCCTCTGACCAAATCTTGCCAAGAAAACCCTATGATAGATTCACCTTAGGGCTGCTATAAATCAGAAATGACTTGAAGGCACACAGTCACAATAGTCTATAGTGCTTGATTAGCCAAAAATACAGAAAAAAGTCAGAGGGCTTCTCTTCCACATCTACATATGATTACTGTGTATTATATCCATGAAAGTATGAGTGATCTTGATTGCCACAGAACTCTTCAGACAGAACTAAAAGGTTTTCAAATATATCAAAGAGGTATTCCTAATACAGTTCAAGGGGGCTAACAATATCATTATAAACACCTAATTCCAAACACAATGAAAAGCTAGACATGCAATTAAAAATGAAGTCCAGAGGACTAGCTCTGTTAATCTGTCATATCAAAAAAACAATCTGTCATGCCAAGAAGGAAATTCTGCAGCAGCTGCCAAACAAGCATCTTCTAGCACTTCACATTCTTAGAATGTTTAGCTTGTTTGGCCAACAAAAGCCAGGGAGGAGGGACTTTTACTTCAACCTGCCAATGAAGAACTCTCCTCTTTGACACTGCCTCTTCAAGGGTAATCTGCCTGCAGCAACCCCCCCCCCCTCTCTCTGGCTTTTCTTCGCAAACGAAGATTCAGGAAGGACTCATCCCATGTTTTCTGCAAGCACACTGATGACTAAAAAGGCCAATCCGAGATAAACAAGTCCGGTTGCAGAAAGCACAGCAGAAGGTTTCCTTGGGTGATGTTTCCGGGTTGTGATTCTTTCTGCGTTGTCATTTCTCTTCAAGACTTGTTCGGTGTGAGTTCTCAAATAAGGCTGCAGCATTGTGGATAGTGTGTCTCCATGCCTCCCGATGTGAGGCCAGGGCGGACCATTGTTGGTGATCAATTTGGCTGAGCCTGAGATGTTGTTTCAGGGAGTCCTTGTATCGCTTTTTTGGAGCACCCCTCTTACGCTGACCCATGGTGAGTTCACGGTAGAGTACTATTTTGGGGAGGTGATGGTCCTCCATCCTAGAAATGTGCCCTGCCCAGCACAGCTGTGTTCTCAATATCATGGCCTCAATGCTGGTGATCCCTGCTTGCTCAAGGACAGCAACATTCGTCACATAGTCAGTCCAGTGTATATTTAGGATTGTGCGTAAACAGCGCTGATGAAAGCGTTCGAGTAGTCGTAAGTGGTGGTGATAGGTGACCCATGTTTCACCCACACATCATGTAAACTGACACAAAGCTAAAGGGAGACCTTCTTTTCCATGCAAGCAAATCCTAGTTTGCTCCAGTTTTTTTCATTACCTGTGAAGGTGGTTGCAAAAAAGGAGGGGGGAGGGAAAGGGGGAAAAGGCATAGGGGAAAGATCCTCAGGGAAGCCTTAAATTCCTAACACCTACACTGTTGCTGAACTGTGGCAAGCTCCATATTAAATCCACTTCAAGGTGAGTTTGTCAACAGAGAGTCTGCAAAGCTATGAAATGTGAAGTGCAGGAGATTTGCCATATTTTTATGCAGAGCTCAAATATACACAAAGAACAGAGTAACCCCAGCAATCGCTGATAATGTACTTTTCTTGCTAACCTAATTTAACACTTCTAAAGGGACAACTACTATCTTTCATGAGACTCCCATTTCTATATAGATAGATAGATAAACTCTTGGGTATGTTGCCTTTCCCAGTGTGCTGACTGGCTGCTCAGGAAACACACCCAACCAATCACCAGCCACATGTGAATTCCCTTCCTACCTCACAATCCACTCCTGCCACTCAATCTGTGGCCAGATTGGGACTGTCAGTCGGTCAACTGGTGGCAGTGACAGGCCACCTGCAACGGGACACAGGCAGTCAACTAGTAGTGGCCACAGCAGTGGCAGGGCAACAGAGCAAGTAATCCTCAGCAATTCAGGGAAAAGTGTGGAAGGCTGAGAAGGGGGAGGAGGAATTTTAAAGTCTACCAGCCTAACTTACAGGGTTGTTGTGAGGTCTACTGGATGTTTTGGGAGGAGGTTTTTACCGGCATATGTTACGCCATGTACAGCTAGTTAAATAAGAGTTCCATAGAACTGAATCTTCTAATACAAATCTGAAGATGGTCTTCTTGTTGAACATGACTGAACAGACTATCATGGGAGACCATAGTGTGGTCTAACGGATTTCTGAATGTTGCCATTTGTCAGATTTGTGACAAATATTTATTTCCTTGAATAAAAGCATACTATATGAACATATCACAAAGTCACTTATGACAGGTAATTCACTGGAGAAGATACAGGTGACGAAGACCTCAATAAGGTTCTGTAGTAGCACTGTCTGACTAGATATGAGGAAGGGGCACTCATGATACTGGGGGAAAGGGTCAGAGACAGTGCTCAATTGCCAGATGGCTATGAAGCCCTCAATCTAGAATATTGATTGCCTCAATCCAGTAGGGTATCTGTGTGAATTGCATTGGCATAATCACACAAAGAATCTCACATACTAACTTCCAGGAAAAAAGCCATTAGATTTCCAAGCACTCTCAATTTAATAATAAAATGTTTGATGTGTATGAACTATTTTCTACAGCATTTATATCAGATCAGTGTGTTTTAAATATGCTAAAGCAGTTGAAATTTAGTGGTGAACAAATTTACACTTAGGACTATGGCTCAATTCTATTTTTAAAAAATATTTTATTTTATTTTAAATATAACACTACATAACATCAATTCTTTCATTCAACATGCATTACTTAAAAATGGCACCAGGCCAATGCACTTCTAGCATTTTTCAGTATGTTCTATGTTACCCGCCAGACAATGTTCCATTATATTTGAAGTTTTTATTTTCCATAAGATTTGCATCATTTTACTTTGACTGAGCATAACTCTAAACCTTTCCTTGTAATTCTAGCCTTAGCTCCCCCTCACCCCCAATTTCAGATGCAGAAAGCTGAGAGATATATTATACTGGTGATTATAATTACAGATTACAGCAGACCATCTGCTACAGAAGGGCTCTATAAATGGTACTAAAATGCAACGATCTCAGCTGAACTTCACCTGATGGAAATCTGGATCTTTTTGCTGATAAAGCAATGTTCCTTATCTGTGGTTTGATCAGTCAGGACTGTGCTGATTATACATTTTAAAAAGAACCACAATGCACTAAGGATACAGCAAATTTCGCATTCGGGAATTAAGGAGAAAGTGCAATATCATAAAGTACCATTAATTCTTGTACTACTGTATAAAGCAAAATATGGCAATGTATCTTGAGAAATGGATAAAGAATCTGAAATAACCCATATTTATAGCCCAGGGTAAACATACGTTTAATGAAATATGAAAACTGCTGCATTTTCCTTCAGACATTCCTTGTTTCTAAAAGATTAGTATTTATCCTATATGCTGGCCACAATACGAATTTTCTATTTTAACATACTTCCATCTGGCATCTTTTGTCCATGGATGGAAACGCATAGAAATAACAGCCCAATATTTTTTGTTTTGAAGATACAGAACTCAGGCATTCCTTCTTTGTACAAAAACCCTGGGTATAATCTGATCCCTGCAGCACCCTGTTGTTGCGTGCCTTTACGTCATTTCTGACTTACAGCAACCCTAAAGTGAACCTATCAGGGGGTTTGCCTGGCAAGATTTATTCAGAGGGTTTGTTCCTTTGCCTTCCTCTGAGAGTGTGCCTTGCTCAACATCAACCAGTGGATTTCCATGGCTGAGTGGGGAGTCAACCCCTGGTCTCCAGAGTCATAGTCCAACACTCAAACCACTATACCATGCTTGCAGCACCCAGCAGTGATGAACTTATTCAGTCTATAATCTCCATCTTGTGACTAGATCTAAAATCCATACTTCATGGTCATAGCCATCTGGACTGATTTTTGTACTTTCTGTGCCCTTCCCCTACTCTTGGTGTTATCTAATCAGCCACAAAGTTCTGAAGAATTCAGAGATCATTTTGTGACATTTTGCTTGGTCCCAATAAAGGTACTGGACAATTTTGGATTTTTGCTGTGTTCATATATGCCTGTTTATATAAATTAAGCAAGGACCTGAAAGAAAGTAAAACAAACCATTAGCACTGCTACAGTTTTCTTTTTACTATGCGGAGTCTTTTATAGAACCCAAAAACCATGCGTAAAAGAAAGACATAAAAGATGCACCGTATAATATTAGAATAACGTCTAGCAGTAGAACAAAACTAAGATTCCATAATTCACAAATAACAAAACAGTAAGTGTTTCTGTATTCTGAACAGACATTTTTAAAGAGAGCATTCTATATATCATGTTTCCTAGACTGACATCTACTGGTAATGTGCTGCAATGCTCAAAGCACCATAGAAATAGTATTGCAAGATGCTAAGAGAAATTCAGGAGAAGAGTAATTATGGCAGTCAAAATATAAATATCTGAAATCGAAGAATAGCACAGGAATGTCCTGACTATGACAAGGAAATCAAACAATGACCCATATTGAGACCACCATCTTCCTGCCCAGTCAAGTTTGTTGAACCAAGCACTGTGTTGGGACAGCATCAAAGTTGTAACAGTCCATTAGATGTTAAGCTGCTGAAATACATCAGCCTTGGTAGGAATGTTGAGGTTCAGCAGATAAACTTTTCTATCCAGATCCCCTTCAACTGATTCTTCCCATTCGCAAACTGTATTCTTTCAGATCAACTCTTCGTCAAAATTAATTTGCCTTCAAGCTCCTTTCAAATCTACATCCCTTCCACTGATCCCTACCACCACACACATATGCTGAATGAACAGAATTTTCCTGAACTATTTCCCCTTGTACATTTTCCGAAAGGGAGAAATCCTATTTTTCTTACCCTGACCATGTTAACAAACAGTTGAAACCAGCTCTCAATTGTCTTCTCAATCTCCACCTAAATTCATGCAATTGTCAGAACCACAGAGGAGGTTAGAAACAAGCAACTCATCTAATTTCAAAGAGAGCAGTTGGTTGACCATCCATCCCTCTTTTCCTCCAGCAGTGACAGAATCTCTTTCTCTACTCACTCTTCTTCAACTAACAAGCCAAAAAATAAAATGCAACCCTCTGGCATTCATCCTATTTGCACAAAAAGACACCTTAGGACTTCCAGAGACCCAAACCTACCTCTCTTAAAGAGAAGTAAAGGGACAGGCAACTATGTTTTAGTTGTTTGTCCCTGTTTTAAAGGGACAGGCAACTATGACAAAGGTTAATTTTTGGTCCCAGGATTTTCTCAGGATTTTCTGTAGAAAATCAGCCCCAAAAGTAACCAAAGTCTACTTTGGTTTTCATTTCCCAGGTTGGAGACTAGGAGTATTTCAAGTGTTACATCTGTACCAGCCAGTGTTTTGCATTAATTCCAGATGATTTTTGCCCATATCTTAACAAATTATGGTGTCTGGTTACTTTGGTGGGCTCAAAGGCAAGGCTTGCCTCTGCAGATGGCTGAAGGATTGTAACCCTGCTTTAAAACCATGACCACCATCAATAACAAGTGATTTCCATTTTTCTTTGGCCACAAGATGGCAGTGCAAGAGGACTTCATGAACACATTTTACCCTGACCATAAAATAAAACTGAAAATACACACTGTGGTGATAACTTTATTTAGGCCAACTAAGAAGGGGCAAAATATATCACACTAGCTTTCAAAAGCCACCACCTTCTTCATCAGGCAAATATGAAAAATCACACAGGTAAGAAAAGTGATAGTCTTAAGAGTCTTAGAGTCACAGATTTGAATCTTGATTGACATGTTTGCTTAAGGTGGTCCAGAGGGAAGGTCAATGCAGGTTAGGCCAAACACCCTCATGGCTGTGGGATGAATGGAAATAAAGGTATAAAAGAAATGCACTATTTTGCAATATTGGCAGCAACAAAGCACCTTCCTGGGAATGGGGACTGCCCCTGTCCTGTGTGAAGCCACAGGGGATTTCATAGGCAGAGTGCAGTGAGTCTCTCAGTTTTGTACTGTCAGGTCTGTACCCTAAGCCCCTAAGTAAAAAGAAATGCCTGGCCAAGAGCTCCCTGCTCCTACCCACATGCTCCTTGTGCTCTCTCCCTTCTTCTCCTCTGTGGGAAATGGAGTGATGAGTAAACTGTAGCACAAACTCACTTTTCCCTCCCCTTTGTTGTTCTTGTGTGCTTTCAAGTCATTTCCAACATATGGAGACACTAAGGTAACCCTACCACAGGGTTTTATTGGCAAGATCTGTTCAGAAAGCATTTACCTTTGCCTTCCTCTGAAGCTGAGAGAGTTTGACTTGCCCAAGTTCACCTAATGAGTTTCCATGAGTGAGTGGGAATTCAAACCCTGGTCTCTAGAGTCATACTCCAACATTCAAACCACTACACCACACTGGATCTTTCTCTCCCCTTTACCTAGGAGGAAAGTGGACCTGGGACCTGAGCAGTCAAAGCACTGACAAGGTTTAAAACAGAGGGGTACGAAAAGTTTTTTTTTTAAATCCCAAATGAAATGGATAAGACATGCAGCTTGGAGCTCCTCTCCAGGTTATAGGCTCAACACATGGTACAGATATAAAAAAGTTGTACCTGTGTACAGTGCGACCCCCATATCCACAGGATGGGTACCCATAGTTTCACTTACCTACATCTGGAAAAATATCTCTCTAGGCATTTTCTAGGTTCTCCAGCATGATTCTAGGTTATGCTTCCGTGAGATGTTGACCACAGAGTTGTGCTGGAGTACCTAAAAAATTCCTGTGCTGGCAATGGCAACGGGGGGAGGGGGTGTGTGAAGAAAGAGTAGGAGGGGTTCTCTCTCCCTTCTCCTTTCGCCCCTGGGATGGCTCTCAGTGGCGGGAATGGCAATGAGTGTGTACGCTATTATCCGTGGATTTCACCATCCGCAGTGGGGCCTGGAACCAATCCCCCATGGATACAGGGGTCCTATTGTATTTAATCAGCAATTAATTTAAGTATCTAGCACCTTGGACTAAAACTAAAACTGAACAAAGGAGGCCTCTGGAAGTGACAGCCAAAGAACAAAAAGTTTAATAAATGGGATGCCAGCATTCAGTTCAATGATACTTGGTGTGAACTCCAGTCCTGACCACTCCTCTTGCAGCTTGCTCTCCCACCCTTATCTACACTTAAGTTTAGCTCATGGAAGGAAGAGAAATGGAAAAGAATTTCACTGGATGCAAAAATCTTCCCAAGACTAGTTGCAAGAAGAAACACCTTGCGTCTCAAGAATGTGCAAGGCTGAAGGGGTGCTGCATCCAAAACAAAACAGGGAAATGTCTAACTGGGTAATACTGCAGGGATTGTTTGGTATTCTAATGTTAACAATACTTTAAAGATTAAGATTTCTCACTGTGATAGTCAAATAAAAGTTCCCGGTCAAATGAAAGTTCTTTCTTGCTATTTCTGCTACCAATATCAGCAAGAAATTAAGTTAATTATACTGTTCCCACCCTTTACCTGCTCAAGGATCTGAGGAGAATGCTCATGTTGCATGAAACCTGCAACAAAACGCCTCATGTTTTAGACATCTGCTGTATGGGGCTGGACAAAGAGCATAAAAAGATATGATTATCTCCGATTACCAATTTTCAGAAGCAGAAAAATAAATCTGAAAGCAATGGCAACCAAATCCAACAGAGATGGGCTGAAGAAATGAACAATTCTCTAATCAGAGCAATGTTTTTAAAGATAGGAGTTCAGCCTTTCAACATGAAGAGATGTGTTTTTAAGCTCCTCTATTTCTCCCACGTAAACAGTGGTTGGATATGTCCTTCTTAGATCAAGTCCTCATAGGGTAACTTCCAATTTTCTTCCCCATCCACTCCTTCCTATTAAGGAAAGTTCTCTACTCTGTTATGCATTCTGATGCTTTCGCCAGGAAATAAGGACGCCAAACGTTCTCTTTTCCAAAAAGAAGACAGGCATACAGAAACCAAAGCACCCTGAAGTCAACAGTAACAAGAGCAAGTTTAGATCACAGCGAGGCAGTTAAAAGCTTTGAAAGTCCCATTATCTCTCAGAAGCTTTAGCACAGCTGCACTGTGTCAATTGGTTTATCTTTTTAAAAACCTTACAATCAATTTTTAAAAAGATCTTCTGATAATCAGGAACATATAAAAGTAACTCATAAAAGATGGCAAGGGAGCAGGTTACCATCTAAAGAAGACATTCTCCTTTCTCTCATACACAAAGATGGTGAGTTTTCATGTCATAACTATTTAAAAACAAGTATAGTAAAAACTATTATTTTTATTCATATGCAACTGGAAATCTGCTGTAACTTAACTAATAACAGTTTATTCAATCAAAAGCCAGTCTCACTTCTTCGTATTTGTACTTATTCCCTAAGTCCCTGAATTTTAATACAGTGGGCCCTCAGAGGTTGGTTCCAGAACCCCTGTGGATACTCTAATCAGCTGCTCCTGCCACCCTTTCCACCTCTGCATACCAATTAGTCTGCCCTCCATGCGTCAGCCCCCCCGCCCTACCTGCCTGCCCCTGCCCTCACCCGCTAACTGCTCGCAGAGGCCACTTGTGCCTAAGCCTGCCCACTGCCTTTGCTGTGCTCTCCTCCTGTGTGCAAGTGGCAGCTCCAGTTGGAGGCACCTCCATTGAGGAGGTGGCAGAGGGCCAAAGCTCTGTCGTCACTTCTGTCTCAGCCTCGTGTATCCCAGACTGGGCAAAACAGACACACATATGCAGGAGGAGGAGGAGGTCCCTGTAGGCCGGGACAGTGGCAGCAGCACATGGGGCCTGCTCCTCCTCTTCTTGATGAAGGAAGGGGGTGAAGGAGTTGTCGTCGCTTCTGCTGAGGTCAGAATGGGATGCCCGTGGGACCAAAAAGAAGGGGGTAGAGCAACACACAAACCTAGACTGCATGGCTGGAAGCTTACTGGACACTTCACAGCCAGAGATCTCACCCCTTCCCCACTCAGACTGCATGGCTGGATGCTTCCTGGACACTTCACAGCCAGCAATTCTGCCCACTCCCCCCTTAGATCACATGGCTGGATGCCTGCTAGAGACTTCACAGCCAGTGATCTCACCCCCTCCCCACTTAGATTGCATGGCTGGATGCCTTGATCACGAGATGAGTTCCATCCTCCTCCCTGCACTTCTGCTGCAGCTGCCTGACTCTCCTCCCTCCTTGTTGATTGCACAGGTACCCCCGTTTCTGTTCTCAACATAAGCAACACAGGATTTACATGGAGTCCCTAAGCTGACTTGGCAAGGCAGAGGAACTGAGGCATTTAGGAAATTGTGGCATGGAGGACTGCCCAGTTAGCAAGTGGTGGGGGCAGGCTAAGATGGGGGGAAGTGAGGGTTGGGAGGGAGTGGCATGTTGTCGCTGGTTGCCTGGGCAAAACAAAGACACACACGATGCGCAGGAGAAAGAGAAGAAGAAGAAGAAGCAGGCCCCCCACAGGCCAGGGGCTGGAGGGATAACTATGGCAGTGGCAGCAACCCATGGGGTCTGTTCCTCCTCCTCTTTCTCCTGCTGCTGTTACAAGGCTCAATCCATGGTTTCTCAAAGCCGTGGATATCGAATGCGCAGATACCGTGAGCCGACTGTAGTTATTACTTAAGATTGGGAAATAGTGAGAACCTCTGGGGCTGATGCTATGAAGGTTAACCTACATTGTCATGGACTGCTCCATTACATCTATGAAAAAATATCTGCATGCAACTTATTTCAGACTAGAGGAGATTCAAATAAACAAGCCTGGGCTATGGAAATCCACCATTTCCTTCAGCCCTCCATATCCACAGATTCTGCATCCATGAATCAACTAACCATGGTTTGAAAATATTTTTTAAAAACCCCAAAAAGCAAACCTTGATTTCACCATTTTATATAAGGGCTGCCATTTTTACTTTGCCATTTATATAATGGGACTTGAGCATCCATGGATTTTGGTATCTACATGGGGCCCTGTAACCAAATCAAGCAGATACCAAGGACCCACTGTTATCCTTTCATATGTTTCTCTTTCTTCACAAACTCAGTGAAAGAAATGGAGTTAGTTAAGATAAACACTGTACAATTTGAAAACTTCCTTTTTAAGAAACCAGGATTACAATTATCTGGTAGCAGACAGGTAAGAATCCTCGATGAAGGCATTTGTGTTGATCCATTGATCTGTCACTGCTTCACATTTGCTAATTCTAGTTCATGGACTTAAACAATATAACAGTGAAAGTTTTGATAAAATCAATTTTAAAAATCTAAGTATCATTTGATTCTGTTGTCTTTTGAGGTCTTTATAGATACGCATCAGAGTAATACAACATTCCAATAAAACACACTTTTTAAAAAAGCTTCCCCATGCAGAATCTTTTGTAAATACTGTAGAAGACTAACACATTGAGGAGAAATGTTCTAGTCTTGCTGTACTAGTTTTCAACTTGCAGAAAGGTTCTGTGTCTTTGTATCTTAAATTAAGGAAGCCTTTTAAAAAGGTGATCCTCTACCTACAGTCCATTACAGAATGTTACATTGGGTACTTACCATGAAGGTACTTTCTGTAGGGTAAGTGGCAGGAACAATCCTTCATGATTGGGGAACTAGGACCACCCAGCTCAAAGCAGGAAGAAGACCTTTGACCTGGAAGTTTGAGTCTTTGTTCTCTCCTCTCTTCCACACAGTCTCCAGTTCACTGACGAGCAAAGCCCTGTAAACCAGATTAAGATTCCTCCTTGCTTAAAGAACAACACAGGTTAGTACATAACCTTATATACGCGTTGCGGTCACCGGGTGGGCCAGATTGTTCCTGCCACCTACCCTACAGAAAGTACCTTCAAGGTAAGTACCCAATGTAACATTCTGTAGGGTGAGGTGGCAGGAACAATCCTTCATGATTGGGACATACCCAAGCTCCAGATTATCCCAGGGTGGGGTGACTGCTAGTGAGCATGTTTTTGTTCTATTGGTGTATCACATCGTGAAGCACCCTTCTGCCGAAGGCTGCTTCTGTTGATCTGAATTTATCCACCTTGTAGTGCCTGATGAAGGTAGGTGGATTGCTCCATGTCGCCGCCCTGCAGTTTTCTGCAATGGGGGTGTTTGTCGAGAAGGCGGCCGAAGTGGCCGCCGAGCAGGTCAAGTGGGCTACGACCCCTGAAGGACGCAGGATGCTGGCCACATCATATGCCGTAAAAATGCAAGCTTTGATCCATGTTGCCAGTGTCTGTCTTGAGATCCGCGATCCCATTGACGCTGGATTGAAAGAGACGAACAGGGAATTGCACCGTCTGAAGGGCGCCGTGCGCTTGATGTATATCTTCAGCGCTCTTTTTTCATCCAGTTTGTGCCACATTTTCTCCATGGGGAGAATCGGATTAGGGCAGAAGGATGGTAAAATTATCTGCTGTGAGACGTGGAAAGATTATAAGACTTTCGGCCTGAAGGAAGGGTCCGGTCTGAGGCAGACAGAATCTGGGTTGAAGGAGCACAGGTGTTCCCTCACTGAGAGAGCCGTGAGTTCTGATACTCTCCTGGCGGATGTTATCGCAACCAAGAAAGCCACCTTTAGGGATAGCGCACTCAGTGCTACCTTTCTTAGGGGTTCGAATGGTGCCTTTGTAAGCTGTCTGAGCACCAAAGATAGTTTCCAGGAGAGAAACCTATGGTTCACTGGTGGGGCGAGCAGCGTTGCCCCTCTCAGGAATCTTCTGATGTGTGGGTGAGATGATATCCGTCCCCCCTGTGGGCATTGAATGAAGGCCGCCAAGGCGGCCATTTGTCATTTAAGTATATTCAGGCGTAGGCCACTGTCCAAGCCCTTCTGGAGGAAGGCCAGGACATGTTGCGTCATAGCTTTGGTTGGGTTCATCTTTTCCTTGGTGCACCACTGTGAGAAAACCTTCCATGTGGCCTGGTATATTCTCTTGGTTGAGGGGCACCGTGAAGCCAAAAGGGTGTCAATCACCTTATCCTCATAGCCACAATCACTCAAGGTTTGTCGCTCAATCTCCATGCCATCAGTTGCAGCCAGGCTACATCGGGGTGATTGACTGGGCCCTGGTGCAACAGGTTTGTGTGCGGTTGAAGTCTCAGTGGGGCCTCGATCGACATTTCTGTTAGTTCTGAGAACCATGGGCGACGTGGCCAGTGTGGTGCAATGAGCATCACCTGTGCTTTCTTTTGGCGGATTTTCCTGCATATCTTCCCTATTGGTCGTGTGATCAAGTATCTTGCCGTGTCAAGTTGGACCCCTAGGTGCGTCAGCTGCTGTGATGGTGTGAGCGAGCTCTTTTTGAAGTTTACTAAGAAGCCGTGGTTCTGGAGGCATCTGATTGTTTCCTGTATGTCTCTTAGTGCTTTGTTTTTTTATGTTGCTCGTAGTAGAATGTCATCCAGGTAGGGGTAATGGTGTATCCCCTTGGTACGCAAGTGTGCTATCAGTACCACCAACACATTGGTGAACACCCTCGGTGCTGTGGAGAGGCCGAACGGGAGAGCTTTAAACTGGTAGTGTTCCTCGCCAAATGCGAACCTGAGGAACTGTCGGCTGTCTGTGTGCATTCCGATGTGAAGATATGCTTCTGATACGTCTAGGGAGGCTAGGAAGTCACCTGCCTAGGGAGGCTAGGAAGTCATCCGGAAACGCTTGTATGTAACAAACAAGTTTGTGAATTTTAGATCTAAGACTGATCGTAGGCTCCTGTCCTTTTTGGGTACCATGAAGAAGTAGGAGTACACCCCTGAGAAACGTTGCATGTTTGGAACTGCTTCTATGGCGTCGATCTCCAGTAGGTGGTTTATGGCTATCCTGAGGTTCCTTGCTTTCTGTTGGTTGGCGGGTACGGGTGCTGGCAGGAACCATTCCTTGGTCTTGTGTTGAATTCCACTTTGTAGCCATTGGCTATGGTTTCTAGGACCCACCTGTCCGTTGTGGAGATCAACCTAGAGTCTAGGAACCACGATAGCCTTCCTCCCACTGGGATCGTTTCCAAGTCAGGACTGCTGACGGGACGCACTCCGTTGTGACTGGGCCCCCCCTTTACGGCTAGTGGACGGGTTGGTGAAGGGCATGTGCCGTATGACATAGTTTGTTCTGGCCCAAGCTGGTCTGGTGGGATGGAAATCTGATCTCCTTCCGTTGCTTCTATATTGACGAAAGGAATTAAGAGTACTGGGATGAATGTCTGAAAGGTTTCTTAGCTTGCTTTCGACCTGTTAAAGGCATAGCCTGTTTTTTGGCCTTTGTCTCCACTAGGATGTCCTTATGCGCCTCTTCCCCGAATACTTTCGAGCCTTTGAAGGGAGCTGTTGCGAGCGCGTTCTTCGATTGGTTGTTGGCATCCCATTGCTTGACCCATAATGAACGTCTAGCCAGGTTGGTTGCTGCCGTCGCCCTTGCTGCATATGAGATGGAATCCTGGGACGCATCTGCCATGAACTGCAATGCATATTGGATCCTATTGAACGCCTTTTCGAGGGACCTGGTATCCAGGTCTGGCTTCTCCATTACCTCTTGTAGCCATATGATGGATGCTCTTGAGATCAATGCTGAGGCCAGGGATACCCTGATCCCCAAGGTCAACGCTTCATACGATTTCCTCAGGGCTCCATCCGCTCTTTTCTTGCCTAGGTCCTTAAGGGAGCCTTCTCCTTCTTTTGGTGCGAGAGAATTCGAAACCATGGTAACCACCAGCCGGTTGACCACCGGGGTCTTCAGCTTATCCAGGATGTCAGTGGGGAAGCTGTAGAATCTTTGTGCCGCGGCCAGGCCTCTGCGGCCCAGGGCAGGCTTTTCCCACTTTTCAGCCACGAGGTTCCAGAAGGCTTTCAGGAACGGGAATAGGGGCCGCGTCGGTTTGAAGGAGGCCATTAGCGCCGCCACTTTCTCACTTTTGAGTGCATTTGGGTCCCCCGCGTCGTCCTGTTGTGGGACTGGGGGTGGGATTTCTAGCGCTGCCAAGGCCATATTCAGTAGGTATGAAAATTTTTCACCTTGGAAGATCCTGTCCGTTACCTCGGACTCAGACGTGTCCGAGTCAGACAGCTCCCCAGGTTCCCTGTCTGGAACCCCTTCGTCGTCAAGATTTCCTTCGACACCATTGTTCCCTAAGGTGTCGTTGAGAGGCTCTAATCTCCTAATCAGGTCCTCCCCTTCTGAGACTCCGTCAGACTCCTCTGATGAGTGTCTCGAGGGCGGGGCTTCCTTTTCATGCCACGCAAGTTCCCCGGAACTCACGGATTGTGGGGAACTTGTGGACCTTTCCTAACGCGCATCTTGTCTGATGTGGTCGTATTAGGGTCTGCCTTTCCTACTCGTTTGGGGTTACCGCCTGGGGCCCCATTTCCTTTATCTGTGTTTGAGGGGCGCAGCGGGTTGTCCTGATCGTCATCTTGGTCAGAGAGAAGGGCCTCCATAAGCACCGCTAGTGCCAGTTTGATGCTCTGCTTTTTAGCCCTGGCAACAGCCCCTTTTTTACTTTGCTCGGGGTCCCCAGGGGCTCCTTTGTCCCGGGGTTCCTCTGCCCCCCTGTGTCCTCCTCCAAGGATTCCCCTCCCAATAGGGCCTCGGCAGAGGGATCCTCCCCCGTGATTTCAATCTGGCTCCCGTCCTCTTCCTCCTCGCTGTAGGATATGGAGCCCGCTCCCCACCTCAGGCGTTGTGCAATGGAGGTCGCCGCGGCTGATGCTGCTGCCAGGTCCTTCTTAGGGAAGGATTCCAAAAGACCTGGCGCAGCTCCTCCCCTTCAAGGGCCCCCTTACCGGGTCCGGCATCCTCGTCCCAGTGTCGCCCTTGCCTCCTCCAGCAGCATTCCGCGGGTTACGGGGGGGGGGGCTGGGAGGACACCTCAGCCCCACGGCTCCTTTCTCCGCTTGCTGCTCGCACTTTGCCGCCTGTTTAAATAGCGGTTTGGGCTGCTTCGCTTTGGGCGCGCTCCCAGAGCGGCCGCTATCGAGGGCTTTCTCCACCTCTCTTGCCGCCTTCCTCTGTGGAACGGTGGTGGCCAGCTGGCCAGAGGAGACTGAGGCGGAGACTGACTCGGAGGAGCTTTCCAAGCCGCCATTTTGGGGGCTGGAGGCCTCCGTGGCTGCCATTTGCTGCTGCTCTGCCGTGTCACGGTCGCCACCCGCAGCTTGCCGTTTATGTCCTCCCGTGGTTGCAAGGCGGGAGAGACAAAGCCGCGCAGAGGAGAAGCGAGTTTGGGTGGAAGGGAAGTTCGGAGAAAGGGGCAGCCGGAGAGTGATCGCGGTCGAGGGGGGGGGTAGGTAGAGTGAAAACAGTGGGTTGGTACAGGTTGGAGAGAAAAGGTTTTTTTTTTAAAGGAGGAGTCTTAATTGGGCTTACAGGGCTTTGCTAGTCAGTGAACTGGAGACCACATGGAAGAGAGGAAGGAACAAAGACTCAAACTTCCAGGTCAAAGGTCTTCTTCCTGCTTCGAGCTGGGCGGTCCTAGTTTCCCAATCATGAAGGATTGTTCCTGCCACCCCACCCTACAGAAGATAACATTCTTCCACTTCATGCCTCCTTAATTCTGTTGAGGTGTAGACCACCAGAGAGAAAAGTCACAAGTGCATGTTTGTCACTTAATGAGTCAAACATCAAAGAATGACTTACATACATGAAAGAGCTACCACAGAGATAACTAATGTGTATTATCACTTCAGGAGCAATACAGGTCACACACACCCATATCCACAGGGGATATGTTCCTGGACTTACCGTGGATATGCAACACCATGTATAATAGTGACCACTATTGAAATGAATTACTTCCAGTCCAACGTACGGTGGAAACATACCACAGAATCATATTGGAGGACCTAGAAAATTCCTAGAGAGGACATATTTTCCCAGATGTGGTTAAGTGAAACTGTGGATACCAATCCCATGGATATAGGGGTTGACCTTTACTTTCACATGAAGGCAGTTCATATGTCTAGCGAGCAATGTAAAGGACCAAACAATCCTGCTTCTTTAGTCTTAACACTGATCAGACTTTCCAAGCTCAGGAATCTTATAACACTACAGGTCAGGACTTCAGACAGTGCTTTATAATAAGTTTAAAATTATTATTCTACTTTCTGAGTACCAGTTAATCTGTTAAGTATGTTTTTAAACACAATTTATTTCAGTTACATTCCAACTGCAGAGCAAACAGCTACAAGAATGAATACCTTAGCTGGCTTGTGAAATTTATCTAGGTGACAGCTGCAAAGGCAAAGTATAAAAGCTATTTTGTTACATCCCAACCTTCTTTCAAGGAGCACTGAACAAACACAACAAGGGTCTGAGACAGATCAGGTCAAAGACACTGATTTCTTCAAGTCAGCTTCAAAGCTGAACAAGGATTTGAACATGATTTCCTATATCAAGAACAATACTCTGACCACCACACCTTGTATAAAAACAGGTAACTTCCATCAACAGAGGAGACATAGTGAAGCTTCCAAGCAGGTTTGAACAATCCATACGTCATAATGAACGCTCTGGCAACCACTGTGATTAATAGTTCTAGAAAAGAAATGTTCTTATAGCATTAAAAATCAAACTACTGGACAATCTCTCCTCTGGATGCAAGGTACTCAAACAAGTAGTCACTGCTCCAAACATTTCTGAGTGACACTAGCTGTCCAATTTCATTGCAACCTAGCTTCTAGTTCCATTTTAGGAATGAAACTACTTTGTGGACTGATAGTTCTAATCCAATCAGAATGAAAATCCTCTCATTTCTTTCAAGGAAACTATCTCTCCTACCTCAGGAAGAAACCATTTCTGCTTTGGCCAAGCTTAAAAAGAAATCCTTGTTGAGAGACAGCAAATGTTTCAACTGCCACTGCTGTGGTATCTGAGAAAGAGAAGAACACCCATGCACACCTCCATTCTGCCTTGGTCCTAATGGCTGGTGAGAGGGAGTCCCTCCCTCCATTTCAACTGCCACTGCTGTGGCTTCTGAGGGAGAGAAGAGCAGCCAGCATCTGCTTTACTTAATCCCCTCCCCAAATGACATCCCCTTTTTCTTGTGTATCCTGTTTTATTAGATTATACATCTGAGGGCAGAGAACTGTCAAATTAACAATTTGTAAGCCACTCTAGTAGCCTTTTTAGTTGAAGGCCGGGATATAAATGCTAAAACGAATCCATTGTTTTACAGCCAAAATACCACAAACCCTTTTTAAACCTTTTATAACATTAAGGATGATTAAAGTAAAAGCATTACTTTACAAGTACTACTTTAATATGAGCTGTAATTTAGGAACTTACGATTGTGTGAAAGTCCATACTAGCCTTATTTGGTGATGAAATCTAAGTATTTAGGGGAAAATAGAAATTATCACACTAACATAAAAGATGGTTCAAAATGATATATAATCTTACCAGTGTAAAGCCATTTGTAATCATACAATGGAAGCCACCTGGGACGGACCCATCATGACATTTTCCCTGTCCTAGGAGCCAAGTTTGTGCTTTCAATATAACGATGAAAAAGAAATCTTGGCCACTTGCTAGACACGTCTTAAGGGACTTGTGTGAAAAGCTAGAAAAGGAGAAAAAAGAAGAGATTAGTAAATACATACATATACACATATATGCTATACTTATTTATATCCTGTAATCTAACATAATAGGGCCCTCAAGGCAGTTTCTTCTTCTTTGACCAGTCATCAGGTTTAACATAAGCAGACAGATGTGTCACATTTCACTTGCTGCTTTCCCACTTCAACTTAATTCTATCTAGCAATGATTTCATCTATTTTCTTTCCATTTACGCAATGCACAGAGGACCACTGAACCACAGCAGGCCTCCACAGAGATACTGAGACTTCCTCTTCGGCCTATTTTGAGGAGTATTTCATTAAAGACTTTTATACACAGCAGAATATTATTTACCTATCATATGGCTGACTTCTAAGCTACAGTGGAGACACTATGGAAAAATAAGGTGCTTAAATAATAGAAGTAGCTATGAAGATTCCTGTCTAGCAATTTGTCAGAAAAGACACTTAATTTTCCATCTTAAAATCTCCATTAAGTGAATGGTTATAAATGCAGTAAGTACACACAGAAAAAAGCAGTCATCATACTACAAACATGAAGGTAATCTCAGCATTTTTAAAAAAGTTAACCATGCTTCATTAATAAGTTATTGTAAGATCACAAGAGAGCATACTTCAGACTCATGTCAGTTACATACTTGTTTTAACTTGCTTAAGCCGCAGGATGCCACTGCTCCCCACCACCACCATTCCTCTTCCCTACTATGAGCTACAGCAAGTATTTTAGTGTTTAGGACTTATTAATTTCACCCTGCAGGCTGCTCCAACAAAGTCCAACTGTTTACAATAATTCAAGTCTCAACATGCAAAAGCAAGGCTTAGTTTTAAAAAACAAAGCCAAAATATTGTTAATTATCATAGGATAAAAGACTCTAGATGTAAACAGAGCTGAACTCAAATGGGTTTTATCAGTGTTCTAATACAAGAATTTACTGGTTTCCTTTTAGCAGTAAACAATGGAGAAACAGCCAGACATGGGAAGCCCACTCCCTCTTAATCATGCTCCACATTTTATGCACAATTGATTCAACTTCCTGATCAGGGCTTTCCAGAAGAACAAGATAAGAATCTGTTTTCAAATCACACAGGACAGGCAAGAGCAAAAACAGATCCATGAAACATTATATATATGGCTTTGTAATATTTGATGTCAGCAATTAAGACTGCATACAAAAATAGTAATAAACATTAAAAAAGAATTATGAGGGAGCCCTCCAGTGAGAACAACATAGAATCAGATTTGGCCACTTTGTATAAATTACTCTGGACACACTTCATTGGGAACCTGTCATACAAGCCCTACTTAAATGAGTGAGAGCTAGGCCCTTTTCATATGTCAGGTTTACATCATCATTTTATGCAGACTTGAAGCTTTAGTAGTCTCATTAACACCAATACATAAAGTAAATATCTTTAAATCCCTCTCAGCTAAGCAACCCAAGCAAAGTTATCAGCTTATCCAAGCAGCAATGAAGAAAAAAACATCCTGCTGTTGGCATGTTGTCACTGCATCGTTACTTTACATCTACAGTCATCCCTTCACATTCACGGGGGTTAAGTTCTACAGACCCCCGCAAATGTGAAAATTCGGCAAATAACTACTGCCCTCCCCTCTCCCACCCGTTTGGCCATACAGCCTCCAGAGGCCCTCCTGAGGCCCCGTGGTCACCTCCCCAGGCCTCCCCCTTCCTCCCAAGGCCCCCTCGGCGCCTCTCCCACCCCCCGCCCGGCCTCCTAAGGTGGCGAGGGGGCCTCGGAAGGCTCCCTCGCCGCCTCTCCCATCTCTCCAACCCCCTACCCGGCCTGTTTCTCTCGCCCCCCCCCAGAAGTGGCCACAGGGTTTCTAAAGCCCTGTCGCTGCTTTTGGGAGGGCGGAGGGAGGCCCTCCGAAAACCGTGAATATTCAAAACCGTGAATGCTAAATTCGCGAATGTGGAGGGGCAACTGTACTATCCCTCAAGATCCAAAGACGAAAACCCACAGATTTGTTTCTTAACTTGAAAGTACTAACTTGAAACATCTAGAGTTTGGCTTCTATAGTTAATTTTTCTAATCAATCTGGAGCATAAAGGGCCATCTTGAACATAAAGATCCCCCTGCAATGCCTCTTGCTTAACACTCAAGAAGATGCTCCCGCAAAGGAAAGTTTATTTTGGATTCTAATACAGTAATAACTCCTTATTCGCAGGGGATATGTTCTAAGGCCCCACTCCTCATGGATGTCTGAAACTGCAAATAGTACCGAAGCTTGCACCAATAATATTTTTGGACCACAGTTGACCGCAGATATCTGAAACCACAGATAAAGGGGAGTACCGTAATATTTTGGAGCTGAGGTTGACCACGGATAACTGAAACCACAGAAAGTGAAACAGTGGATATGGGGGCACTACAGTACCTCAGTTTACAAAGCCTCTGACAAAGAAGCTCCTTTTTACAAAGGTTTTTATGCCCATCCAGTTTAGCTGGAAGATTTTTAGCAGGATTGGCATTGAGAGAAAGATGAAGGAGGGGAGAGAAACACAAACATTTTATATCTGCAGTAAAAAAATGCAATAAAGCTTGGGATGGGAAAGACGGGAATTCTGCTCTAGCCAATCTGACTGTAGCTGTGTGTGTCTGTCTACAACTGGCAAGGTAAACATGCAGCTGCTTCCAGAATCCCTTACTTAGCAAAAAAAGAGAGAAAAGAAAAAAGCAGGTAAGCCTGCCTCACTAATTCCCCCAGCATATTAAGAAAGCAAAGGTAAAAGTGAGAATGCCAAAATGGAAATCAAAACAAAAGTGGAAGCTGGTGAAAGGAAAATGTCAACTTTCAACACATTTTGGAAGAAGCCTTTAAGTTGTCTCAAGAAGATTCAACCATGGTTTTCTTTACTCATACAAGGCTCCCGTGACCTGGCTGTTTCATTTCACATGCTGACCTCCTCTTTTGTGTTTGCTATAGTATAGGAACCTACCCCTACTCTTTCCATGCTATTTCTGCCCCAGTACCAAATCTTCTGCTAAAGAAGTCATGACCAGAAACATAACAATTTTGTTAATTGAGGTATACCTGCACTGGCCCAGGTTTTTTTTTTAATTTAGAACAGATAACAAGGTGGTTCCATAACACAAGGCTTCCCTCATCAGTGCCAGATCCTAAGATATCTGGAATTCATGGGGTGTGGCAGGTGACTATGATTGACTGAAGGGAATGCCTGACCAAACCAAGTATATGTACAGGGATGGGTACAGGAGGGAGAAGCAGGCAATAAGTTAAACAAAGATCCTGCGTCGGGACATTACACAGACAGCGCTAAACAGATAGCCTGAATAAAATTAGTAATTCACACCTGGAAGCCAAGCTGTCTTCCTTATCCACAAAAAGAGGCTATTAAAATTTGTAAGGATGGGTACCTCTCCATCCTTACAAATTTTAATAGCCTTTTTGTAGCTAAGGAAGACAGCTTGGCTCAGGATTAGGATTGGAGGTTCTGTTGTTAGGAAATAATATTCTTGTCAGGAAAATATAATCTTGTTAGAATATTGCTATTATTTATTTCTTGGCCAAAAAATGAGTTTCCTGATGCTTGGGAAAGATTACACAGCGGTGAGAATTCTGCAGTTTTTGCCTAGCAGTCACATATCCCAAAGGTTTTCGGGAAATTATTCTACACAGAAATACACACAGCTTTTGTGCAAAAAAACATGCTTTTCACACAAAAAAACTCCATTGTTTCCAGATAGACACATGATTTTTGTGCAGAATTGCTGGCATTTTAATGTACCATTTAAAAAAAAAAACAACTGTGGCTATCTGGAATCAGTATTTTGTGGAAAAGCAGTTTTGCACAAAAACTTAATTTTCACACTCCAAAAAATGTATATTTCTGTGCAGAATAACTTCCCAAAACATTTCAAGAACGCTTGGCTGCCAGGCTAGAACAGCACAAATATTCATTTTCTCCAACAGTGGAGAAAACTGTGGAAACCCTTTGTCCTCATTTAAGAGGATGAAAGAGTCAAATACAGTATTTACACTCCTACTCAGAGGCTCTCAAAACCTTTCAGATTCAAATTCTCCAATCTTGATGCATTGATTGATCCCTGTATCTGTCCATTTCTAATGGATACTTGTCTAACTGAAATCATGATTCCTTACTAATATTTAACAAAGCATTCCTTGTGAAGGGTTTGGGGGTGGGGTAAAAAGCAAGGCAGACAAGTGACTCACCTAACAGGTTGTAAGATGGGATCCCATGTTTTAGGACAGCCTTTTCCAACCTTTCCAAGACATGTCAGACGCCCATAATTTACCACACAACAATCAAATTATGAGCTTTTTACTCCATGGGGGGGGGGGATTCTAGGTTCAAGGAAGACAACTTTTAAAGAACAAAAAGATGACTTTTAAAAAGTGTCCATAGGATCAACAGTGACAACCTCCATGCCATTCTGTGCACACACAACTATTAGAACCTTATTGGCTGTTGCAGCTTTCAAGAAAATGCATGTACAACATCTAGATGTAAAAACAGCATTCCTTTCCAGAGATATACCGTATATTCCGGCGTATAAGACGACTTTGGAGCACTCAAAAGTGCCCTCCAAAATTGACAGTCGTCCTATACGCCAGATACGCTTTGCTTCGCCCACCTGCCTATCTCCTGCTTCTTCGCAAACGTATCTGGCGTATAGGATGAAGATCCTTCGCCCCCCTCCTCTGCCTTCTCCCCCTTTGGGGAGCAACGGAAGACAGAGGAGGGGGGCGAACATTGCGGTTTGCCACAGCCGCCACTGGATCACTTCTGCAGCGGCCGAGGCAAACCCGCGATTCGCCCCCTCTCCCCACTTTCCTGGAAGGTGGGGAGAAGGGGCGAACGTGCCCCATTTGGCCATACAGCCTCCGGACCCCCCTCCTGCGCTCTCTCCTGGAAGGGAGCGCAGGAGGGGCATGCAGAGGCTGCGCGGCCAAACCCGCGATTCACCCCTTCTCCCCACTTTCCTGGAAGGTGGGGAGAAGGGGCGAACGTGCCCCGTTTGGCCGCACAGCCTCCGGATCCCCCTCCTGCGCTCCCTCCTGGAATGGAGCGCAGGAGGGGGATCCGGAGGCTATGCGGCCAAACCCGCGATTTGCCCCTTCTCCCCACCTTCCTGGAAGGTGGGGAGAAGGGGCGAACGTGCCCCTTTTGGGCACACAGCCTCCGCATCCTCCTCCTGCGCTCCCTCCTGGAAGGGAGCGCAGGAGGGGCATGCGGGGGCTATGCGTTGGATGAAGGGGGTCGTCTTATAGGGCGAATATATCACAAACTCTGCATTTTACCTTAAAATTGGGGGGGTCGTCTTATACGTCGGGTCATCTTATACGCCGGGATATACGGTAGATAAAGGACTGTACATGGAACAGCCTCCAGGATTCCAAGTTCCTGGGAAAGAGCGTCTAGTATGCAAACTTGAGAAAAGCATCTATGGATTAAGGCAAGGCAGTCATTATGACAGCTTTAACTCCCATGGTGTGCCCCCAACCTAACCTTTAATAATAAGTTAAATTATTTTGTTTACTAAGTGTTGATGGTAATGAATTGATTTCTCAATTTCTAACAATTTAACACTATCAAATTAATTTTTTTTACATTCCAAGCTGTGATCAGAATACAGCCAGCTCTACTTTCCCATCAGTTTCAGGTACAACAACACCTTGTAATGGAAATCAAGGATAAATTAAGATAAACTGAAGCTAAATCCAGAAAACTGTTATGTTAACAATGATGCACTTCAGTATGGCTATGCTTTATACATTCTGGATTGATTTTCACTCTCCCTTAAGAGATGGCCATAGCCTGGGAAGGTATTTGTCTCCACCTTTAATTATGGACATCTAAGTGGCATCTTTTCACCAAATTCAGTTGCTGTGCCTTCTGCTTCTGAAGAAGGGTTTTTTTTTTTCCTGTACCTGTGAATAAACACCCAGGCTGATTTGCTGCCATGTATTGGGGGCTGCCTGTGAAAAGTACTCAGAAACATTAACAGCTACATGTCATATTGACTTGTATTTTGTTGTGACAAAAATTTATTGGCTTTTGGTTGCTTCAAATTACAATTAACAGCATGGGTTTTGACCTATGAGGTTATAAATTATCCATAACATTATTTGAAAAACCACCTTCTCCATACGAACCTGCACTTATGTTGAGGTATTCCACGAGCCCCTAGTCCAGCTACCCAGGTACTCCAGGGTCAGCCTCATGTGAACATACAGTTTCTTGCTCTGGGTGTTTGGGTAATGTAGAATACCTTTCATTCTACAAACATGCCTGTTAACATAACACACTGTATCCCCTGAAATATGTCAGCATTCCTATGGTGATAGAGAATGTTACATTGGGTACTTACCGTGAAGGTACTTTCTGTAGGATAGATGGCAGGAACAATCCGTGAGTATTGGGAACCTAGGACCGCCCAGCTCGAGCAGGAAGTAGCGCAAAGCCTCTTGGGAGATTTCAGTTCTTTGTTCTCAGTCCTCCTCTCCCACGAGGCCAGTTCTCTGACTAGCATAGCCCTGTAAGAAAGGTAGAAAAGACTCCTCCTTGTTGAGAGAATGATACATGATACGTTCATGGTTAGTGCCCCCTTGTACCCCCTTCACAGACTCGTATGTCAGTCACGGGGCGGGCCGGATTGTTCCTGCCATCTATCCTACAGAAAGTACCTTCACGGTAAGAACCCAATGTAACATTCTGTAGGTTTAGATGGCAGGAACAATCCGTGAGTATTGGGACGTACCCAAGCCCCTTATCTCCCGTGGGTGGGAGTGACTGATCTCGAGTTTCCGTGCTGGTGTGCCACCTCGTGGAGGACTCTTCTCCCGAAGATGGCATCTGACGACTTGAATTTGTCCACCTTGTAGTGGCGGATAAAGGTGGATGGAGTAGCCCATGTCGCGGCCCTGCAGATTTCGTCAATGGGCGCGTTCGTTGAGAAGACTGCCGACGTTGCTGCTGACCTGGTGGAGTGTGCCATCACCCCGGATGGGCGTGGTATGTTCGCGGTGTCGTAGGCCAGGAAAATGCATGCCTTGATCCATGTTGCCAGGGTCTGTCTAGACACCTTCGCACCCATTGATGCGGGTGTGAATGACACGAACAGTGAGTCGCAGCGTCTGAATTCCGCTGTGCGTTTAATGTAGATCCTCAGGGCCCTCCTGACGTCCAACTTGTGCCACAGTTTCTCTGTAGGGTGAGATGGCCTGGGGCAGAAGGAGGGCAAGATTATTTGTTGCGATACGTGGAAGTCGGAGATCACCTTCGGTTTGAAGGATGGGTCGGGTCTGAGGTACACCGCGTCCTCTTCGAAAGAGCACAGGTGCTCTCTGATAGACAGCGCCGTGAGCTCTGATACTCTCCGGGCTGACGTGATTGCCACTAGGAAGGCCACCTTAATTGTCATTACTCTTAGAGGGACCCTTCTCAGGGGCTCGAAGGGGCGTTTGGTTAATTGACGGAGCACCAGTGATAGGTTCCATGACGGGAATCTGTGGCGCAGCGGTGGGGATATGAGGGTCGCCCCTCTCAGGAACCTCCTGATGTGTGGGTGTGTTGAGATTCTGTTTCCCTGTGGGCACTGTATGAATGCTGCCAGTGCGGCTACCTGTCTCTTCAGCGTGTTGGGTCGGAGGCCCTTTTCGAGGCCTCCTTGCAAGAATTCTAGGACGTGTTTTGTCGAGGCTTGCAGGGGGTTTATCTGTGCGGCTGTGCACCATTGTGCGAACACTTTCCAGGTCGCTTGGTATATCCTCCTCGTTGATGGTCTGCGTGAGGCCAGGAGGGTCTGTATTACGTTGTCTTCGTATCCGCAGGCCCTCAGTGCTCTCCGCTCAATCTCCAGGCTGTCAGCTGGAGCCACGACACGTCGGGATGTGCCACCGGGCCCTGTAGGAGGAGATCCTGTCGTGGAAAAAGCCTCACTGGTGTCTCGACCGACATCTCTGTCAGGTCGGAGAACCATGGTCGCCGTGGCCAGTGTGGAGCGATCAGGACCACTTGTGCTCTTTCCGCCCGGATTTTCCTGCACGTTTTCCCTATGAGAGGAAATGGGGGGAACAGGTATAGGAGGCCTACTGGCCACCGGGACCGAAGAGCGTCGGTTCCCTCCGCTCCCGGGTGGAAGAATCTGGTGAAGAATCGGTTTAGTTTGGCGTTGAGGTGAGACGCGAACATGTCCACTGACATTTCCCCGAACCTCGCTTGGATGTGATTGAAGGTCTCTTGGTTCAGTTCCCACTCTCCCGGGAGAACCGTGTGTCTGCTCAGGAAGTCCGCTTGAGTGTTGACTTCCCCTTGTAGGTGTTGGGCCGTCAGGGACAGTACTGTCCTTTCCGCCCAGAGTAGCAGTGTTACTGCCTCCGAGTGTAGTGACCTGGATCTGGATCCGCCTTGCCTTGCTATGTACGATCGCGTCGTTGTGTTGTCTGTGAGCAGCAGCACATGTTGTCCCCTCAGTGTGTCGGAGAAGTATTCCAGGGCCAGTCTGGCTGCCCTGAGCTCCAGCCAGTTGATGCTGTGTTCCTGTTCGGCTCTTGACCATAGGCCTTGCACTGCCATGTCCTGACAGTGTGCCCCCCATCCTCGGAGGCTGGCATCTGATGTCACCACTACTTGTTGTGGTACTGACAGCGGGGATCCTTTGGATATGTTTTCTGTCCGTGTCCACCAAGTGAGGGAGTGTCTCACTGTGGGTGGGATGTCTATGGTGATCGTCTCTTTGCAGGATATGCTTTCCTGGTGGGGGAGTAGTAGAGCCTGGAGAGGTCTGGAGTGGAACCTCGCCCATGGGACCACCTGTATGGCCGATATCATGAGCCCGAAGAGTCGTGCTAGCGACGCGATCTGGGCCTTCCGCCTTCCTCTTGCTATTGTGGCTTCCTTCCTGATGGCCGACTGCCTTTCCGTGGACAGGGCGACGGAGTAGGTCACTGTATCTATCTGAACTCCTAAGTGGACTATGGATTGGGCTGGCGTTAGGGTGCTCTTTCTGAAGTTTATCATGAACCCGTGATTCTGAAGACACCTTATGGTTATCTCCAGGTCTCTGAGGGCCCTGTCCCTGGATGGCGCTCTTAAGAGGATGTCGTCCAGGTAAGGGTACAGGTGTATCCCTTTGGTCCGCAGGTGGGCGATTATCACCACCATCACCTTGGTGAATACCCTTGGTGCTGTCGCGAGTCCGAAGGGGAGTGCCCGGAACTGGTAGTGTTGGTCTCCGAACGCGAATCTGAGGAATCGTCTGCTTTCTGGGTGCATCTGAATGTGTAGGTATGCTTCCGATAAGTCGAGGGAGGCCAGGAAGTCTCCTTCCTGCACCGCCTCCCTTATGGACGATAGCGTTTCCATCTTGAAACGCTTGTAAGTAATGAAGGAGTTTGTAAACTTGAAGTCTAGTACGGACCTTAGGCTTCCATCTTTTTTTGGTACTGTGAAGAAGTAAGAGTACACCCCTAAGAAACGTTGCGTGCCTGGTACTTCTTCTATGGCTTGTATCTCCAGTAGGTGGTTTATTGCTGTCCTCAAGTTCCGCGCCTTCTGGTGGTTGGAGGGGACGGGTGCAGGTAGGAATCTGTTCCTGGGTCTTGCGTTGAACTCTATTTTGTAACCGTGGGCGATCGTTTCCTGCACCCACCTGTCCGATGTTGTGTCTAGCCAGACGTCCAGGAACCTTGACAGCCTTCCCCCCACTGGAGATGTTTCCGAGTCAGGCTTGTTGTCGGGAGGAACCCCGCTGCGGCTGGGTTCCCCCCCCCCTGCGGCTAGGGGGATGGCTGACGAAGGGTGTGTGACGAATGACATAGTTGGTTTTGGCCCATGCTGGTCTAGTGGACCTGTAGTCTGTTCTTCTTCCATTTCCCCTGTAGTGACGAAAGGAAGAGTTAAATGAATGTGGCCGTCGAAAAGGCTTCTTAATTTGCTTTCGGCCCGACGAGGGCATGGCCTGCTTCTTGTCCTTCGTCTCTACTAGGATGTCCTTGAGGGCCTCCTCGCCGAACAGTTTTGTCCCTTTGAAAGGTGCTGTGGCCAAGGCGTTTCTAGACTTGCCGTCCGCATCCCATTGTTTCACCCATAGTGATCGTCTTGCCAGGTTGGCTGCCCCTGAGGCCCTGGCCGCGTATGTTAGTGAGTCCTGAGATGCGTCGGCAATGAAATGGAGTGCTAGACGGATTCTGCTGAAGGCCTTGTCCAGAGCGCCGGTGTCTAGTTCTTCTGCTTCCATAATCTCTTGCAGCCATATTATGGCGGCCCGGGAGATCAGGGCTGTTGCCAGTGTGGATCTAATACCGAGGGCAGATGCATCGAACGATCTCCTCAGGGCAATATCGGCCCTTTTCTCGTCTGAGTCCTTAAGGGCGCCGTCTCCTTCCCTGGGCGCTAGCGAGTTGGACACCATGGATACGACCGGCCGGTCGACCACTGGGGTCCTTAGTTTGTCGAGTGTCTCCTTGGGGAAGTTGTAGAACTTCTGAGCAGCTGACATGCCCCGCCTCCCCAAGGCTGGCTTGTCCCACTCCTCTGCCACCAAGTTCCAGAAGGATCTTGGGAAAGGGAAGAGTGGCCTCTTCGACTTGCTTGACGGCATCAGTGCTGCCGCCTTCTCGCTCTTGGGAGCATGAGGGTCTTCGGCTGTGTCTTCTTTGGCAGTAGGGGGGCAGATCCCCAATGCTGACAAGGCCCTGCTGAGAAGGTATGAGAACTTATCCCCTTGGAAGATTCTGTCCGCTGCCTCGTTGTCTGAGTTATCAGAGTCTGACAATTCCCCCTCCTCCCTGTCAGGAGTCCTTGCCCCATCGTTGTCCACTGTGTCATCCAGATCTGGGATGACGTGCGTGAGGAGGTCCTCCCCTTCTGAGGCTCCATCCGACTCCTCGGATGAGTGCCTCGAGGGTGGCTCCTTTCTCTTTTTACCTGTGGGAGGAGCTGCAGGGGTTTCCCGTTGTTTCCCCTTGCCCTTCCCGGTCGGCCGACTAGGGGGGGGAGCTTGCTTTTCCTTGGGATGGGTGTTTTTCCCCTTTCCTTACGCTTCCTCAGTAACTCTGCTAAGCTCGGGAGTGGCTCCTGTTCCTCCTCCTGGTCAGACAGGAGTGCTTCGGACAACATTGCCAGGGCTATTTTGATGGACTGTTTCTTAGCCTTGGCCTCGTTCTCCTTGCTCTTCCCCCGCTCTGGGTCTCCCTCCTCCCCCTCCTGGGTGACTAGATCCTTAGGGTTCCCGATGACATCTGGGTCATCAGGCTGAACGGGCTCTTCCCCTTTGTCTGGGGTGTCCCAGTACTCATCCCCCTCCCCTTCGCTAGAAAATTCCAAAGTGTCCAGGAGAAGCCTGGACCTAGAAATCGCCGCTCCTCCTACCTTGTCCTGCGTCTTCTCCTGGGTCTCGTCTTGCAGGTCGGGGTATTTATGGGAGTTCCGGGGGGGCAGGGAAGAGACCTCGGCCCCCGCGGTCCCCTGGCCCTCGTGGTGCTTTCCGTCCCTTTGCCACCACTGGATTAGGGCTCTGGGCGCGCTCGGAGAGCGGCCACTGGCCAGGGCCTTCTCTGCCGCCTGTGCTGCCCGTCGTTGGGGAACCAGGGCCGGAATGAGGGCGGCGGCAGCGCTCGTGGAGGGGAGCTCATGGTCGCCACTGTGGGTGCCAGAGCGCCCTTCAGCCCCTTTTTTCTGCTGCCTCTTGGCGCCCTGTTTGGCGCTTTCTGCAGGCCCCCTGATGCCTCCCATCTCCCCTGACTCCAACAAGTGCGGGGACCGCGGCCGCGACGTAACTGGTGTGCCTGGGGCCAAGAGAGTCGCGTGCGGCTGCCGCTCGTCTGGCTCGTGGCCAGGAAGAGAGGCGCGCGAAGGCGCGTGCGGCGGTAGCGTGCGGGCGCCGCTGAGCGCGGCGCGATCTCAGCTGAGGGGGGTGGAAGTGGTCGCGGGGAGCCGCGCGGGCCGCGAGGGGGTTGGAGGAGGCGGCCGCGAGGAACTGCGCGGGTCAGGAGGGATGCCCGGGGGGGGGAGAGGACTCCGCTGGGGAGAAGGGGGGGGAGAGGACGAACGGGAGAAGCACCGCCGGGGGACGAAAGGGGATCGCCGGGCTGGTGAGAGGGGAGGAACGGGAACTCGGAGGAACGGGCACTCGGCACGGCTCCAATGGGTGAGGGGGGGGAGGCCGAGCGGGGGAGGGCGCCGCCGGGGCAGAGAGTGGTTGCCGGGCGGGCGAGAGGTCGGCTGAGGTGAGGATAAGGCAGAGAAGGAAAAGTGTGGGAAGAAGTTTTTTTTTTTTTTTTAAAGGGCAGTAGGAGTAGGCAGAGGGGGAGGGTAGAGTTGGAGTGTGTAGTGAGAAGAAAAAAGGTCAAAAGTGAATAAAAATGGCGATACCAATCCGGAGGAGTTGGGAAAACCTGCTTCGCTGGGCTGAGCAGGAAGTAGAACTGGCCTCGTGGGAGAGGAGGACTGAGAACAAAGAACTGAAATCTCCCAAGAGGCTTTGCGCTACTTCCTGCTCGAGCTGGGCGGTCCTAGGTTCCCAATACTCACGGATTGTTCCTGCCATCTAAACCTACAGAATAGTCCAGAAGCAATTCAACACAATTGTTTAAATTATCTAGTTGAAAGAGAGTTAGGTACCATACCTCACATATAT
Organism: Gambelia wislizenii; assembly: GCA_030847615.1. NCBI lineage: Eukaryota > Metazoa > Chordata > Lepidosauria > Squamata > Crotaphytidae > Gambelia > Gambelia wislizenii. The sequence goes on along the minus strand of JAUMIR010000005.1, from coordinate 99,011,281 downwards.
CTACCTCATTTTTTAACTTTTTGTCCTACTTATTTTATATGGTTCTTTGTGTATGAATCCCTGGCCCAGAATCAGGCCATCTATACATTTACTGCTAGGATTTCCATAGCTTACACTGTATTACAAGTGATAGGAGCCCCCCTTCAGCTAAGAGACGGTTATCTCTCCACACTACACTGCCTGGGTTCTTGGGAGTAACCATGGCTATATAATGATGCAGTATCTCTATGTTGTAAGGTAGGGGGAGGTTTTAACATGCAAGACAATCAGTCATAATCTCACAGATGGTAGCTTTGCTCCACTGACTTCATAGCAAAATGATACCACCAAATATATTTGCTCTTTCCTCCTTCCTACCCCCACCCACAAATTTGTGTTTGGGTGCACAGTCTTGTGCATCCTGCAATGTGTGTGCTGTGGATGTGAGAAATAAAATTATAGTTCAGACGTTATTGTCTGATGAGCTGACTGTGTCTCTCACAAGACTTCATATTTCTGAGGGGGAGGGGAAACCAAGATGTTGATAAGCGTAACATCCACTAGACTTTTTCTTCTATGCCTGCTCAGAAGGCCTAGTATAGGTACTTCCTCAAAATAAGAATTTAGTAACTAGCAAGAAATCGTAAGACATTTGATATTCTTTATAGGTCCTCTCTAGTCTGAACATTGACAACTGTGTACCTACATCTTCTTCTCCATTGACCCTCCAAATCCTAATCATTATATGTGTATACATATATATTTTTCCCCACCCCCCACAAACAGCTTCTTTTAACAGAATGGAAGATAACCAGAAGGACTACATTGTAATTAAGACAACCACATCAGGCTCTATTTGAAAGGCAAATCTGCAGGATTAATCTCTTCTTCTTGCACCCTGCATCCAAAAGCAGCAGCAGAACCAAAGATAAGGATGTCAACAACCTTCCAGTATTTGCTCTGTAACCTTCTGGGGAGATTCTAAAACTTTCAAAAAAGTATTTAAGTTACAAAACTAAGAAGCACACTGCAATATAGTAACATATTTGTAGAAAATGTATTATTTCTACACCATCCTGCCATTGCTTGTGGTACTTACTGAACACTGAACTCATCTATCTATATATCTAAAACTCTTGAGTATGTCTCCTTTCCCAGTGTGCTGATTGGCCACTTGGGAAACATACCCAATCAATCCCCTCCCTCTTCTCACTCCCTCAGCCAATCATCACCCACATGCAAATTCCCTCTCCACCTCACAATCCACTCCTGCCACTCAATCTGCATCTACACCCCCAGCCTCACAAGGGCCCTCTCACTCCCTCAGCCACTCACCATCCCCTTATAAAACAATGCAATATTTTTTCCTAAAATAATACCATGTAACTGAACCGTGGGAAAGGTTCTGAGAAAAAACATGTAAAACAATTGATTAATTTTTTTAAAATTGTAAAAATGGGTGAACCGCATGAAAGAACTCTGAGAAACCATAGAAGAAATCGTAATGAAACATTAGAGGACAGATCAAATAGACTAAGACATCGAAATTAAACATTACGATGAAAAAGACAGAAAGCATTACAGAAAGTCAAGAGCGACTGAGTATATATGTTATGCTGAGTATGCCTAGTTTATAATTTGTTAACTCACTCCTGTCTAAATAGTTAGCTCCATTTCCAGTGCGTCAGAAACTGAATTCACTTTTTAAAAAATCAGTGCATTGGAATTCCCAGTAAACTGATCAAAGCAAAGCATAATAGATCAGGACACCTCTAACTTGCCAAAAGGGAGGGGGAGAAAATAAACATGCATTTGTATGACCTCAGAGTGGTGGTCATACCACTTCTCAGCTTCATATCTCAGATTTGTCATCTTTGTTCCTAAGGATACCACACCCAAGAGTTGGGGTGGGGAGAACAGGAATCAACAGCCTCAAGAAAACACTTGCTCTTCTAGCTAAAGGATGCAATTATGGGAAACACATGCCCCAATCCCATTCCATTGATATATTTGCCTGAGTACATCCCATTTCAACATTTTTAACAGCAATTCCAACACCAGTAACAAACAAATTGTAATTCCTGTTTGTACACAAGTACAAGTTCTACTCAGACACCAAGTATGTAGCCCCTTAATAGATACTACATAGCAGCATCATTGGTAACAAATTCCAAGATAAAGAGTTGAACTCGTTTTTGGACCTCTTCATGAGATTTTGTAGGTATTCACTAGAAAAGCTCCACTTTGCTCACAGATTACCAACCACGATCAAGGACCAATTCTTTCTCTCTAAAAGGTTTTATTTTTGTACTTCAGACCTCTGGGCTGCACATATAGAGTCAGATTGAGTGGGATTCCCCCCCCCCCAAAAAAAAGATTTTCTTCAAGCGAAAGTTATGTACTGTTGTTCCAAAGCAGGAATCCCACCCACACAACTTTTTAAACAGTTTTAGTAGCAGTGTTGGGCCTACAGAATAAGACAACAAGTTCTAATAAAGACCCATTGTCTCACTTGTTCCACGTTACTGAGCAACAGAGAGAGCCCTTGTTCTCGCCTGATGTGTAAAGTGCATATGGAGGAAGGTAGGGGGCTTTGAGCAACACCAACCTACTAAGAAACGTCCCCCCTCACCTCACGATTACTTAGGTATTATACACACGCGCGGGCACACCCCGTCCACCTAAATAGCAGCCTAAAACCAAGCCACCTCAAAAAGCAGCTCCTAGGAGCCAACGCATTTGGGAGTGGCTGGCCTCGGGCGAAACCACTGCAGCCTCCACCATGGGCGAACCACGGCACGCCCACATCCTCAAGATTTGGAAAATGTCTATGTGAGGGTGAGGGAGGGAGCCCACAAGCGGCCTCTGAGGAGGGTGGTGGTGGTGGTAGTGTTCTTAACCCCCACACACAAAACAGCAGTACAAGAAAGTTAGCTGGCTACGTGCCTCCCCCGTGGGAAAGGGCGAGAATGGGCTCGCACGGGCGGGCACCACCACCACCGAAGGTTTGCTTGTTTAACGGTCCTCCCGAGCGGCCTCGGGATTCAGCGCCAAGTTCCCTTCCCTGAGAGGCGACAAGAGGCTGGTTAGGCGGGAAGAGCCGGGCGTTTCCGCAGCCTTTCTTTCCTCCTCATACTGCCCTCAGGCTACTTAAAAAAGGGAGGGAGGGAGAACAGGCAAACCTAGACCAACAGGAGGTACACAGGAGCCTAAGAAAAGGGCGGGAGGAGTGGCGGAGGGGAGGCAGAGGCGCCTGTGTGTGAGAGAGAGAGAAGAGGAGGGCGCCTCCTTCGGTTTCTATGGGCGACAATTGGGGGGGAAAGGATAAAGCACTGCTCCGAAGGCGCCATGCGCGCGCACAGACAGACACACTCACTCAGACCGAGGCTCCCCTCCGGCTATAAACAAAAGCGTTGAGCAGCAGCAGCATAGAATGAGCGCGCGCGTGTTAAAAGCGGGGGGGGGGGCTAAGGCTCGCGGGCGCCCACGCCTCTTGGCTCGCGCCTCTCTCTCTCTCTCTTCTCCCTCCCCCCCCCCCCGCGGCGCTCCTTGTTTACAGAGCGGGTCTCGCGGGGCGGCCTCGTCAGTTCTCCCGAGCGTTCCATTTCCGTTGGGACTTGTGAGGCAGGTTGTCCAAGCTGCCCCTCTCGCCCACGTTCGTTTGTTGGTTCGCTCGCTCGCTCGCTCGCTCCCTTCCTCCCTCTCACACACACACACTTCAGTATGGACACCCCTGGTCTTGCCTCTAGGGCTTACTCACCTCTTGCTGGGGGTATGGGGGTCTTCTTCTTCTTCTCCCTCCTCCTCCTTCGAGCGAAGCCAAGCGCCTTCTCCTTGTCTTCTTGTCAGAGAATGACGCTCCTAGAAGCCCCTCATGCTGCCTCTGCGATCCCCTTAAAGACTTTTCCCTACGGGCACCGACTATCGACTTCAATCTCTGTCGCCGCCTCCGTCTCCCTCTCTCTCTCTCTGCCTTTATCCCGACTCTTTCTCTCTCCCGATAATTCGGCAGCTCAGCTTCTTCTCCTTCTTCCCGCCTCGTCACTTTCCCCATTGGCATGTCTCTCTCAAACAGGAACAAACATACCAGCCGCTCATTCGTCGAAAGGAATGCCATTCCTCTTTCTCCGCCTCCCTGCTTCATCCTGACTGGTTTACGTGGCCACTAAGGCCCGCCCCTAAGCCTATGCTCAAAGGCGGGCAATCGCTTTCGCCAATCATTGCGTCGTGGTAGGAAAGTTCTCGTTCTGATTGGTGCTTCAATGTCGTTTCCTCTCCCATTGAGTAGTCAAGATGGAAGTCACTCCTCAGTCTTAGCGAGCCTGTCCTCGAGAACCCTGAGCAGGCTGGGCGGGATTGCCCAGCTGGTGAGCGCCCGTACAAAGAATAGAGGCGTCTTTCTTGCCCTTTAAATGGTTCCTTACGGATTGACCATAGCAAAAAGCCTGCGTTTTTTCCCATTTAAAATAGGAACAAACAAAGCATAATGCCTACCAGGAAACAGCTTAACAACAGGCCTTCTACAAAATATTTCGTTTTAGGGATTTATATTCCGCCGTTTGCATTTGCTTCCAGGATGAGGTTCACCCATAAAAAGCAATTTCTTCAGCAGTCCCAACACCGTCTTCAGTTGGGTTCATTCCCAAAGTATGGTGTTGTAGCGCGAGAGTACCACCTATGTTACTTAGGACTTTATCACACTACAGTTGTCCCTCCGTATCCACGGATTTAAGTATTCAGGCTTGGAAATATTCCTTAAAAAATAAAAATCCAAAAAGCAAACCTTGATTTTGCCATCTTATATAAAGGACACCATTTTGCTATGCCATTCCATATAATGGGACTTGAGTATTCACGGGTTTTGGTATCCACGGGGGGGGGGTCCTGAAACCAAACCCGAGCAAATATATATGAAGGGACAACTGTGCACTGTTATAGTGCAATTATTCCACTTTAACTCTATGGCTGCCTCCTGTGGAATTCTGGGGTTTGTAGTTTAGTGAAGCCTAAGAGTTTTCTGGCTGAGAGTTCTAAATGCCCCTCCCTAAACTGCAAATCCCACAATTCCACAGGAGGTTGCCGTAGCAGTTAAAGTTGAATAATAGCACTATACTTGCTTGGGAGTCAATCCCACCCTGTTGAAATTATTTTCCTGATGATTGCTGTTGGTGCAGGACTGCAGACATCTAGAAGTGAACAATTCTAAATGCCCCCTAAGCATTAGGAACTAATATGATACGCTCTCTCAAGAGTTTTAATATCTAGAAGAGCCCAAGGCTGCAACCAATGAGGTATGATGTCAAACTGGTAGCAGGAAGACACAAACCGCAATAATCAAGAATATTTGAGTTCCAAGGTACACCAGAGACCTTGTAGTGTTGATTGACGATTGTGTATGGGTTTGAACCAGTCTCTAGTGTCCAGACCAAAGTGCATAGAAGAACTGACATTAAATGCATTATTTATTTATTTGTTTGTTTGTTTCATATGCAGCTTTTCTCTGAGTGGGACCCAAGACGACTCACAAAAGAAAACCTGGCAATACATATTTTTTAATTAAAATCATTACATTTCAAACAGTATACAGTTATTTTTAAAGCATACCACAATTTAAAAAATAAAGCACACTCCTCAATAAGAAGTTTCCCTGTGAGTGATTACAATTTAAAAGCCTGCTTAAACAAAATGGCCTTAGGGGTTTTCTAAATGGCAAAAATACTCCTCATAGAATGCCAGGAGAATGCGATCTGTCTCAATAGAATTTGAATCATTTCAACATATTGGGAAGAACAGTGGGGGTGGGGGCAAACCACCATGTAATGTGTGGGAAAAGCCTTCGCGGCTTTCCCCAAAGATTTTTATAAACAGCAGGTGGAGTGCGCATTCCTGCTCGTTGGGACAAGCAATTTGATTTGATTCACTTTCCCTATATGATCAGAAGTTGAAAGCTGATTGGTCAGACGTGTGTGAGGGGTGGAGCTTGCTAACAAGGCAAGCACCCAGAGCTGCCATGTTAAGATTTTTGCCTTAGTGAGCAAGCACTAAGGTGATAAATTTGCTTTTTTTGTTTGTTTGTTTGTTTTATTAAAGCAAAAGGTTGCTCTTTCACACCATGGATATGTTTTTTTTAAAAAAATACTGTCTGGTGGTGGCAATTTGAGGTAAGTAAAAACACAAGTAATTCACTCACAGCTGCCATCTTGATTCACAGGCATGCCCATTTGCACAGCAAACACAGATAACATGCCTGTGATTTACCAAAAAAAAAAAAAAAAGACAAATAGCAGCTAGCAGCTGCTGCAAATTGCCATTACTGCAGAGCAATCCACATTTTTTTGCCTCATATGGGCAATCCCTTAGTCTAGTGATGAAAGGAGAGCAGCCCTCCTCTGTAGATCTTAAGATTCTGGCAGGTATGTACAAGGAGATACCGTTGTTCAGATAGCCTGGACCCAAGCTATATAGGGCTTTATAGGTCATTACTATCTAAGGCATCATGCCGTAATCCTGATTTCATACCCCAGAATTACAGACCAGCCTGACAGACCTGTACCATCCTACAGAACTGTTTGAGTATTTATGGCAAGTGTCACAAATTGCTTTCTTTCTGTATCCTATTTCACTGATACCATGCCACAACTATGTATCTGTTAAGATACTTGTGATGTGATATTAACTCCACCAGCGCATCTGAAGAAATAAATGGACTGAAATCCATGAAAAGTCTCGGGTGCCATTCACACGATGAAAATGTCCCGGGAAGAATTCGTGTAGAATTCCTGGCAGTTTACACGTACATCGGGTCGGGTACGTGATTTTCGGAAGGGGGGCCACCTTTTATCCCTCAACCTGCGGGACTTCTAGTGCCGCGGTTTGTGCCACTTTTTTAAAAAGTCACGGGAGGATTCGGAAAATCGGAAATGTAAACAGCCTGGGACAAAATATCTCGGTACTAGGGGATGACCGGAAATGGTGACTGCGGGCGGACTTAGAGATCAGCGACCAGAAAAGGAGGGGCCAGTCACCCATTCAACAGATCCATCCTCACCAGCCGAAAACAAAGGCATCCCTTCCAGCTGCACGTAGGTTGATGTGTGTGTGCGTGTGTGCGTGTACTCAATCACCTTTTTAAATGGATTTCTACACTGCAAATCCTTCAGCTTTAACCTCTTCCTCAACTGCATGTTACAAAGAGATCATGGTGGGCAGAGGGTTGCCCATTCATCCCCTGCCATGATCACCTTCCTAGGTCTGAACGGGCACAGTAAAATATTCCAGCCTCTGAGCGAATGAACACCCTTTAATTCCCCCTCTCTGTGTCTGTGTCTTTCAAAATGCTTGTCTGTCACTGGCTTGCTGTAAGGGTTAACATTTTAAAGAGGCAAGGGGAAACCCAACCCCCCACCACCACCTCACTCAGCTTGATTTCAAAAGGAAAGCACTCCCTGCGTCTGAGCGAAAGATCTCAGTCTGGGTCTTTCAAAATGCCTTCTGCCTCTGCTTAAAGCGAAAGAAATTCCAAGCCTCTACTCGGCTTGATTTCAAAAGGAAAGGACATAGTTTAATTGTTCCTCCGTCTGAGGTCTTTCAAAATGCCTTCTGCCTCTGCTTAAAGGGTTAACATTTTAAAGAGGCAAGGGGAATACCAAACCTCTGCCCCCTCTCTCTCCCCCCCAGCCAGCCAATAGCATCGCTCGTGGCGCGGAACTCTAAAGGAAGTGTGTCACCGAGGTTGTGAAAACACGAGTAATCGCATCCTTGATTGACAGCCAAAAAAAATAATAATCCCGGTAAGCTAAACATGTGTAAACAGCAAAAGCACGAGATATAACAGTGCAGGACCAATAAAGACTTTTGTCATGTAAATATCAATCACAGGATCTTCCAGGATTTCCTAAAGAGTGACAAAAATCGTATAAACAGCAAGGGGCAGATACAGGATCAGGAAATCAGGGTAAGCCCCGCGACAATTTTTGTTGTGTAACTGGCACCATGCTAAAATATTTCAGTTAGTCTTAAAGGGGCTGATATATTCCTTCTATAACCCCTTCCCTTTTTTCCTTTCTATGCAACAGGCTTTCATGGCTATATTTTTGAAAACTACCTAAACAGCTTAAATCAGATTAGGGAACTTGTGGCCATTCAGATGTTGCTGGACTGCAACTGCCAGAAATCCTAGACTGTATAGCAACTGACGGGATGGTGAGAGTTACAGTCCAATAACATTCAGGGAGATCTAGTTGTCCACCCCTGATCTGAAGAATTGTTCACATTGAAATATGGAATTAAAATGAGTTAAAGGACAAGAATTAATTCTCCCATTTCTAAAAATAGACACATTATTTCTATAGTCTAGCTTGTGTAATGCACAATCTCAGAAAATAGATGAACCAAATGTTTCCAGATCCTTTTCCTTTGTAACATGCCTAGATTTAAGGGTTGTTTCTGACAGTCTTTTGCCTCTACAATTACTTGTTCTCCTGCTTTCATGTTTTTTTCTGCCATGTTCACAGACTCCAAAACTAGTTCTGCGTCTTTTAACCCCACTGTTATTTATGTGACAATTCACAACAAGGTGTTTGCGAGCAAACTCCAAAGCGCCAGCCCTTTTACCCTGAGGGTTCATGCTTGGCCGCCTTCACCCTCTATTACTACCACATCAACCTCTATGGTCCCCTTAGTACTTTCTACCTGAACCAAGGATGTACCTTTTATCCCAAATGTATGTATTGTGTGGTGTTTCTATTGTAGAATGCCTTTTACTATCTATAGGTTGATTGAATGGCCAAGAGTCTGTAGTTGATCTTCACCCAATCTTATTAAATTCAACCCTCAAACATATAGCACCCAGACTCAACTGCTCCCAGGCTCAACTGAACTCCTGGCTAATTGTCACGTGTCACTTCAAATATACAGAAATCCTTCCCATTTCAGTCTCCTGCACTGGGAGTGTTTCCTTTCATACTCTTATCCCATTCACTCACCTTTTTGTCTGTCACAGTCATCATATACAACAGCTATTCAAAATTGTAGAATACTTTTCCCCTTCTATTCAAATTTGCATACAAACAATAAAGCCTTATAATATAGTGCTTAGAGCAAAGGATTGGGACTGGGGAAGATGTGGGTTAAAATTTCCAATGGGTTAAATTTTAACTGTTGTCAGCTTCAGCCGTTCATCAGCTTCCAGTTTAATTTACCTCAGCAACACGTCCTCAAAACTTGAGAGCGGGTTATACAGCACCTTGAATTATTTGAAGGAAATTATGATAATGAAGTCCTTGAAGATCTATGAACAATGTGAACATCTGCCCTATTATATACTCCAAGAAAGAGTAACACAGGATTATCAAGATGTTATTATGACTGCTAGGCCCATTATACCTTGCCACTGGCTATGAGAATTGTAGTTCAACAGCTTATGGAGAACTGCACATTCTTCATCCTTGATACAGAGACAGAACATCTCTTCCCTTTACTGAATAATGCTGTCTTCACAAATGATATAGTTTTGATTGCAGTGATGTGGCTATGGTCATTTTGTGAATATGTCAGAATAGAAAAGTGCTTTTCCAGCTCATACAACTGTGGAAATCACGGTTAATACAATTATTTAATTAGATCAGCACTTCTATAGCATCTCCTGAATTTGATAAAAAGGGAAATATATTGGAATGTTGGGAGTGGCTTCAGTGTGTCCAAACATAGACCAGTGGTCTTCCTGGAGGATTACCAGGGGGAACAGGACTCCCAGCATATTCCTATAGACCCTAAGAAGACTTGGACACTGACACGACAACCATAAGACTGGAGGTGGCCACATCACTACCCTGGCTGTCTCTTAAAGGCACTTACTAGCCCAAGACTGCCTAGTTGCAAATGATGGAGAAGTATATGCAAGTATCTGCTCAGAGCAAGCCTTGGGTGAAAACCAAGAATGGATGGAGCCTTCAGCCCTCAGTTTAAAATGAATTGGTACTGAAGAAAGAGTTCTAAGTTTCAATGCAAGGATTTCCTGAACAAGACAAATAGCTTTCAGGATAGTTTAAATGGTGTCTACAAATCTCTGCATGACATCACAGGGGGGGTGTTTTTATGCTGTTTTTATGTTGTTTTTCTGTTTTTATTGTGTACATTTTAATTGTTTTAATTGCTTTTAATTGTGATTTTAATTGTTTGTAAGCCGCCTTCGGTCCCACTTTGGGAGAAAGGCGGCATAGAAGTAGCACTAAAAATAATAATAATAATAATAACATAATTGCTCAGTTACAGATATTGAACAGTGTGGGAAACAGAAGAGACCCCTGCAGAATCCCATAGACTAACTGTCATGAGACAGAGTGGTCCCACAGCACCATCTTTTGGAAATGGCTATCCACTTAGGACCCACTAGTGGCACTACCTTTCCACAGTGGTGGAACTGCATGCTCCTTTGAGGCAAGAGGCTATGCTAACAGCAGTAGTGCTGCTGATACGATCTCCTATCTCAGACAGGCTTTTGCTGAGGAGCCAGACTAAATGTCCCAAACAGCTATAGGGCAGCAGAAGTAATGTGTGTGCGGACACTGGCAGAGAACTTATCTGAGACAACAGCAGTGGTACCATAGTAACACTCATCAGTACTGTGCAGAAAGAGACACAGTAAATCCATTTTGAATATCTTTTACCTATGGTAAGACAATCCAAAATTAAACAAGACATAGTACCAGAATATGAAACTCCTGGGTCAGATGGTACTCAGTGAGCTACCGGAGTACAGGAGAGGACAACTACAAGTAGCGCTGCAGCTAAAGATGCAAGTGGACCCAAGCCAAAAGGATGTTCAGCTGTTGATGTGCTCAGAGATGAAAGGAAAGACCGAAGCTGCAGAACACATATTATAGGGACATGGAATGTGAGAACATGAGTCAGGGGAAACTAGATATAATAAAACAAGAAATGGAACGTCATTGCAGTACTTGGGGTAAGTGAGCTAAAGCGCTCAGTAATGGGACATATTTTGAATCAGTGACACAGTGTTTTAGTTAGGAAATAAAAACTTAAGAAATGGTGTGGCATTAATCATGAAAAGAGATGTAATAAAAATAGTCAAAGGATGTAACACAAAGTCTGATCGAATCATACCAATAAGACTTCAGGGAAAAACAATCAATATAATCATATTCTAAATTTATGCTCCAACTACAGAGGCAGGAAAAGAAATTGAAAGATTCTGTGCTGGAGTCCAGGAGGAAACTGATCACACACCAAAACAGGGCTTCTTGTTAACCGTAGGTGATTGGAATGCAAAAGTAGGAAACAACAGAATAAAAGATTGTTGGAGAATTTGGCCTAGGTCAAGAAATCAATCAGGAGACCAACTGACTGAATTTTGTATGGCTAACAGTTTGTTCATTACAAACACATTCTTCAAGCAACCAAAGGGGTGACTGTATACATGGACATCACTGGATAGCCAATACAGAAATAAAATAAACTGCCTAATTAGAAGCAGAAGGTGGAGAAGCTCCACTCTCGCTGCAAAAACAAGACTAGGAACAGATTGTGGCACAGACCATGAATTGCTAATAACAAAAATTAGAAAAAAGATAAAGAAGAACATTAAACCAACTATTGTGCCAAAATACAACCTGAAGAACATCCCCATGGAATTGAAAGATAATGTAAACAAATAGATTTGTACTATTAAGTCTAACTGATCAGGAGCCAAAAGAACTCGGGACTGAAGCCAGGGACATTGTCAGGGAAGAATGCAAAAAGACACTATCTTCAGCCAAAAAGAAATTTATCTACCAATGGGTGGTAGATAAAACTCTTTAAGCAGTTAAGGACAGATGAGAAACAAATATAAAAGGTGACAGAAATAGAGTCAGAACCCTGAATGCAGCTGTTCCGTGACTTGTGCACATGGATAAGGAGAACTACTATAATAATGAATGCAGAGAAACAGAAGATGACAACAAAAAGGAAGGATGTGATACCTCTTCCACAAGATCTAAGAAATCTAAGGGAAATTTAAACCAAGAACGGGGATACTCTATGGCAGCCGGGGAACACATTACATGACCAAGTAGAAATAAAAAGTATCTAAGTAAATTTTCTTTTAATGAGTAGCTATATTGTAAACTGAAGCATAAACCACATTTGAAACAGTGTAGTCTCGAAAGCAGCTTTTAACGTGGCACCCAACCTGTCTGTCAAAGAAAAAAGGTCTAAGGTCTTGATGGAAATAACTAAAGAACTTTCCTGGTCCATGGTCCTAAAGATGGTTAAACAACAGTTATACAATGCCACCAGGTTGACTTTAAAGATGGTATCTAGAGACTTTTGTCACATAAACAAACACACATACCCTCATCTAGACAGAGGGCATGGCCAGCATTGTTGTGACAGTCTACCAGTCGCAGGGGACTCAAAACTGGAAATAAAACTAAGAGATACCATTATAATAAACCCACAATCTATAATCCAACAAGAGCAGTATAAAATTTGAAAAATGTCTTAAATAAGATTTGGAAGCTGAAAGTGTAACTCTTTTGAAATTGTTACTATGCAGCTACAAAGTCTAAAAATATGTATGGCAACGGAGAAAAAGAAGGCGAAGGCCAGATTTAAAAGGAAGAGGAAAACAAAAGAAGAAGAATTCCCGAAGAATACAGGGAAAGGAAAACAAACGGACAAAAAGTTGAAAAACAATCAGAAACAATGGACAGGACAAAAAGATGGTGAAGAAGAAGATAGAGGAACTCAAAACGGAGGATCAGACCATGAGAAAAGAGATTTGGAAGAAAAGATAGAAGGAGAAGAAGGGGTAGAAGAAGAAGAAAAAGAGGAGGAGGATGAAACAATATAAATTTACGAAATGACAACAATAGCTATAAGAACATGGAATGTTAAAGGCTTGAACGAACCAAAAAAGAGAAATCAAATATTGCATTTGTTGGGAAAAAGTAAAGCGGAAATTATATGCCTCCAAGAAACTAAAATCCGTGAGAAAGACAATAAATTATTGAATAGACCAAAATTAGGATAAGGATTTTTCTCAAATGCAAAGAAGAGGAAAAAAGGAGTGGCAATATATGCTAAAGATACCTACCAGGCAACAGAACTATTCAGTAATAAAGAAGAACATTATATAGGAATAGAAATAACATTAATTAATATAACAATAACTGTAATTGCCATTTATGCCCCAATTGAAAAAAGAGATCAATTCTACAAAAAATTATACCAAGAAATAATGAAATTAAACAGATCAAACATTATAATTGCAGGAGATTTTAACGGTGTTATGAAAGCAAAAAATGACAGGACAACAAATTCAAATAAAAAACCGCATGGAGAACTACCAAAAATCTGTAAAAATATGTTGGAAGATTTAAATCTGGAAGATGTATGGACTGCAAAATACGGAGAAGAGAAAGGCTTTACCTTTTTTTCAGAAGCTCATAAATCAATGTCAAGGATAGACATGATTTGGGTATCAGCGGAATTATTAACAAAGATCAAAGGAATTGAAATAATTGAAAGAATATTGTCAGACCACAATCCCATAGAAATAAAGATATCAAGTTTTAAAGGAGATTATAGATGGAGGTTAAAAGAGGAAATGTTAAAAGATGAACAATTTGTAAATAAAGTCAAAAAGGAGATATAAGATTTTTTAAAAATTAATAGTGGAGAAGAAATATTAACTAAAGTAACCTGGGATGCCTTTAAAGCAACAATCAGAGGAACATTTTTGCAAAAAGGAGCTGAGATAAAAAGGGAGAAACAAAGGAAAAATTCAGAATTGTCAAAAGATTTAAAAGAGAAAGAAGAAAAGCTAAGAAAAAATCCAAAAAATATGAAATTACAAATTGAAATCAAATCAATTCAGGAAGCTCTTAAATCTGACTTGTCAGAAACAATAGGGAAAAAGTTAAGAAGACTCAAACAAAGGTACTTTGAGAAAGCTAACAAAATAGGCCATTGGTTGGCCTACAGACTAAAAAAGGATTCAGAAAAAAAATTGATTACCGAAATTAAGATAGGAGAAAACAAATATACAACCCAAAAAGAAATCAAAAATGCCTTTGTGGGATTCTATAAATCATTATATGCCAAAAAGAATGAAATGGAAATAAAGGGAAAGAAGATGGAAAATGTTTTAAAAGAAAACATAAATGAAAATATGAAATTAACAGAAGAACTCAAGGAACAATTAGAACAACCTATCAGCACTGAAGAAATTCTACAAGCAATCAAACAGCTAAAAAATGAAAAAACCCCGGGCCAGGATGGATTCATAGCAGAATTTTATAAAGAATTTCCAGAAGAACTTATTCTGGCCCTGAAACAAATGATGAATAAGATTCCAAAAGAAGGAATTCCAGAATCATGGCAAGCGGCAAATATTATTGTCATACCTAAAGAAGGAAAAGGAAAACTAAATGTGGCTAATTAATAGACCTATTTCTCTCCTCAATGCTGATTACAAAATTTATGCTACGATATTAACAAATAGACTAAATATTGTAATAAAAGACATAATTCACGAAGACCAAGCTGGGTTTATAAAAGGAAGCTATCAGATAATGTAAGAACAATGATCAATGCAATAGAATACTATGAAAGAGCGAACAATAAAAAAGCTGCCTTTATATTTATAGACGTGGAAAAAGCTTTCGACAATGTGACTTGGGAATTTATGTTAAAAACATTGGAAGAATTACATTTTGGGAAGGTCTTTATGAAATATGTAAAGTACAAGCATTATATGACATACAAAGAGCATCTCTGATAATCAACGGAGAAAATACTGAGATTTTAGTATTTCTAAGGGGAGAAGACAAGGCTGTCCCTTGTCCCCATTGTTATTTATTTTGACATTAGAGAGCCTAAACAACTACATAAGAAATGAAAACCAAATCCCGGAGCTCAAAATTAAAAACCAAGAGTATAAAATAAAGGCTTTTGCTGACGACATCACCATAATTTTAGAAGATCCCTTGGAAAATATAGAAAGACTATTTGGCATGATTAAGAAATATGGAGATTTAGCAGGATTCAAACTTAACAGAGAGAAAACAGCAATAATAACCAAAAAATAGCAATAAAAGCAGAAGATCAATTGAAGCTGAAATTGGGTTGCAAGATTGAAAAAAAAGTTAAATACTTAGGTATTTGGATAAACAAGAGAAATATAGACCTTTATGAAACTAATTATAAAAGATTATGGTCAGAGGTAAAAGTGGACCTTACCCATTGGAATAAATTAGACTTATCTTTGTTAGGTAGAATAAATGCAATAAAGATGAACATTTTGACGAAGTGTATATTTCTCTTCCAAAATCTACCAATACTACAAAATGAAAAAACGCTAAAACAATGGACTTTTGATTTTAGTAAATTTATTTGGGCAGGGAGAAAGGCAAGAATAAAGAATACGACTTTAACAGCTAATAAGAAAATTGGAGGCGCCTTCCTACCAAACTTGAAAATATATTATATCGCCGGTAGTCTCAATTGGTTGGCAGATTGGATCAAACTGGGAAATATAAGGACACTAATTTTAGAGGGATACGCCTTAAGATTTGGTTGACTTTGAGAACCACATGATAAGGAAATCATTGCTAAAAATTTGGCAAATAATAAAAAAAAAACAATTTTACATAAAACTACCACTATGGATCTCCCCGCAAGAAGCCTTTTTAGGAAGGTGGGAGGAGACAAATGGTTGAGATATGAGGATTTGATAAATCAAGAATTGTGGAAAAAGGAAGGGAAAACAACAATTTTTACGCAAGAGGAACTGAAACTAAAAGGAATACATATGAACTGGTTTAAATATCTACAAATCAAAAATAGATTTTTGGAAGATAAAACTGATCCTGGATTAGAGATGATGGAAACAGAGATAGATAAAGTGATCTGGGGAAAGGAAGGAAAGAAAATATCTCAATATTACAAATTATTATTAGACAGAGAATTGGGGAAAGAGACTGTATCTGAAGCAATGATTAAATGGACGCAAGACCTTGGGGAAATAATAACGATAGAAGAATGGCAAAGTGCATGGAAAGATACAGATAAGTTTACAGCGTGTCTGGCTTTGAAAGAGAACCATCTGAAAATAGTCAATAGGTGGTATCTGACACCAGCCAGAATTAGTAAAATATATAAAACAGAAAATAACAAATGTTGGCGCTGTGGCAAAGAAATAGGTACACTATATCATATGTGGTGGAGATGTACTAAGATACAAACATTTGGGGGGGAAATTCATAAAATAATACAAAAAAATTTTAAAACTCAATTTGCAATGGACCCCAAATTATATCTATTAAATATAACAATCAATCTTGAAGGAAAATTCAAATATCAATATGGAAGAATATTATCATATTTAGTCACCGCAGCAAGAATATTATTAGCTTCGAATTGGAAGAAAAAAGAAAATCCTACAGTAGAGGATTGGTTGCAAAAAATCAATGAGATGAGGGAAAATGACAGATTAACATATATTTTAAATAAGTGGAAGATGTCGAAGATGGAAGAAGAATGGTATCCAATTCTCAAATACTGGAGAAAGCAATGAAATCCTACAGGATATAGGTAGAACTAGGACATTCAAACGAGAAGAAGAAATATAATAGGAGAAGAAGACAATCAAATTTAGAGACACCAAGATAGGGAAACTTTGGTAACAGAATCAAAAGCAGTCAAAGAAAGAAAGCGAAAAAGAAAGAGAGAGAGACTTAATGAAAGTTTAATACAATATATAAATAAGGAAAATAGGAGGGAGATAAAAGGAAAGAAATCAATGAACTATATGTGTACAACTCAAATAGGAGGGTAAAAAGGGAAGACGAGATGGAGGTTGGGTTATGACTTAGAGGGGAAAGTAAGTGAGATGGTAGAGAGAAAGTGAGTATGGAGGGGAGAAGGTTGAATGAAAGGAGAGGAATGAGATGAGAAGTGGAAGGATGATGGGAAGTGGGTAGAAGAAGGAGGGATGAATGGATGTGAGATTTATGGGGGGAATAAATAATGAAAAATTATGTAGTGTTAATATGAAAATTTGTGTAATGATAATACTGTAAATATTTTGAATTATGCTACAAATAAAAATAATGGGGGGAAAAAGATGTATGGTAACGTGGTCGGGGCGGAGGAGGGAGGCAGTTGATCTGAACTGTCAACAGCTTAAGGTGGGCAACAGACTAAAGCTGCAATCCTATCTGCATTTACCAGGGAGTAAGCTCCACTGAACACACTCTTCTGAGTAGGCATATATAGGATTGCACTCTCTCTCTCTCTCTGGCTTTTCTTCGCAAAAGAAGATTCAGGAAGGACTCATCCCACACTTTCTGCAAGTGTGCTGATGACTAAAAAGGCCAATCCGAGATAAACAAGTCCGGTTGCAGAAAGCACAGCAGAAGGTCTCCTTGGGTGATGTATCCAGGTTGTGATTCTTTCTGCGTTGTCGTTTCTCTTCAAGACTTGTTCGGCATGAGTTCTCAAATAAGGTTGCAGCATTGTGGATAGTGCGTCTCCATGCCTCCCGATGTGAGGCCAGGGCGGACCATTGTTGGTGGTCAATTTGGCCGAGCCTGAGATGTTGCTTCAGGGAGTCCTTATATCGCTTTTTTGGAGAGCCCCTCTTACACTGACCCGTGGCGAGTTCACCGTAGAGTACTATTTTTGGGAGGCAATGGTCCTCAATCCTAGAAACATGCCCTGCACAGTGCAGCTGAGTTCTCAATATCATGGTCTCAATGCTGGTGATCCCTGCTTGCTCAAGGACAGCAACATTCGTCACATAGTCAGTCCAGTGTATATTTAGGATAGTGCATATACAGCGCTGATGAAAGCATTTGAGGAGTCGTAAGTGTTGGCGATAGGTGACCCACGTTCAGATCCATAAAGGAGAATAAACAGTACAATGGCTCTATACACACTGATTTTTGTGCTTCGCCTCAGGTGTTTATTACTCCAGACTCTTTTGTAAAGTCTTCCAAATGAGCTATATGCCTTTGCTAATATGTGATCAATCTCTTTATCAATCTTGGCATCTGAGGAGATGATGCTTCCCAGGTAGGTGAACTGCTGAATGGACTTAAGCACAGATTTGCCTACGGCAATGTGGGGATGGTGGTGTTCGTCCTGTGGTGTAGGCTGGTAAAGAACTTTCATTTTCTTAAGGTTGACTTCCAGCCCAAACAGCTCTGCAGCTGTTGCGAAGCAGGATGTTAGGTGCTGCAGAGCTGCTTCTGTATGGGCAACAAGGGCAGCATCATCAGCAAAAAGCAGCTCACGGACTAGATAGTTTAGAATCTTAATGTGAGCCCTCAGATGGCTTAAGTAAGCAGGCACAAAAGGACTCCTTGTATCTTCTTAACAATGCTATGCCAAGACTGCAATTCTAAGCCAATGGTCAGTACACCAAGCCACTTGTACATTACATTCTTATCTGTGTGTATGTATGTGCCTTCAGGTCACCTGTCGACTTATGCAACCCCATGAATTTCACAGGGTTTTCTTAGGCAAGGAATACTCAGAGGGGGTTTAGCCAGTTATTTTATCTGAAATATAGCCATTCTTCTCCCCACAGCTATGTATTTGCTGGGCTGGTGTTGGATGGAGTAGGTAATATAGCAGAGCAATGCTAGGAGAAGAGATCTTTTCACTGCTGTGTTTCTTAACAGCTGGGAGACCTTGGGGGAAAGTGTGACTTACCCCCACATAGCTGCATTTGGTCCTTCAGTTCTTTGTCTTTCTCTCAGCTCATTGGGGGAAAGGGAAGTAAAACAATATAGTTTGAGGAATGGTTTTCCTGTGATTTCCAAAGTCTGTAACTTGTCAGCTGTGAAGCAGAACAGGAATCCCGCTTGAGACTGAAATGTCAATGACAACGACCAAGACTTTAAAATTTATCCCTTACACACACACACACTCCAAAAACCCTGCACATCAGCTCACACTCAGGCAGAGACAACCTGTTGAAAGGAGTTTACTTCCTCAGCTGTTATGGCCACGTTTACATAGTATCAACCAAAAACAGATAAAAATAAGAACAAGACATTGTGCATAAGACAGTATTGTTTACAGTGACTTGACTCTACATTAAAGGTAAACTTCAAAACTTTATGTTGCCACTGATCCCTTTTAAACTACTTTTGAGGAGGAGGTGGTTGCATAAACCATTCCCACTCTTTTTTATTCACGACCACTTTCGGGCCTTTTTCTTTCTTTTAGCCTAAGAAAAGCAGCACTGAGGAATTCTCCCCCCCCTTTTTTTTTTCTTTTTGAAAACGTGAAACATGAAAAACCTTTTAAACGTCTTCACTAAGGATATGTGAGGTCTTCACGCTCAGGTTAACAATCTTCCACAAGCTATTACTGAATTGCTATGACTGACTAGAGCTGCTTCCCACCGCCGGGCCGGAGTTACTTCAGCTGCCAGTGAAGGAATAATAAGCTCGTCCCCTCAGCTAAATAGTTCCAGGACCCCCCGTGAATACCAAAATCCGTGGATACTCAAGTCCTATTATATGCAATGGCATATAATGGGACTTGAGTCCTTATATAAGATGGTAAAATCAAGGTTTGCTTTTTTAATTTTTATTATATTTTTATTAACAATATTTTCAAGCCGTGAATACTTAAATCCGTGGATATGGAGGGACTACTGTAGCTTTCGGGGGGGAGCATATTATTCTCAAAGCTCTGCAATGGAAGGGATTGTTTCAATTGTCCTTTTTTTTAAACATCTGTTGCCTTCCTTCCTACTTAACTTTTCCCGCATATGGAGAAGTTTCACCAATACTGGAAGTGAGCAAGTGCGTGTTTCTACTCGATTTCCCTCAGTAGCCTTTTCACCGCCTCCTTTCCGTCACCGCAATACCTTCTAGCCGTGTCCACTCTATGGAAACAAACGTCTCTATGGGAAAGCGTCGTCCTTCGTGCCCTTCCGGTTAATGCAGTCCAGCTTCCGGTCTCTCTGTTTTCTTCGTGCGTCTTCCTTGTGGACGTCGGTCGTTCTAAGTCGTGCTCTATTGCTGTGGCCACACACAAACACCCCCGCCCTCGAAACAATGGATCCGCCCGGGCAGGTGAGACGAGGGCCCGGCAGCCCCGAGCAGGGCGGCTCTGGCCAGGTATATTTTTTGGAGGGGGGGGGATTTCTTAGACTCGCTGAAGAGGGAATAAACAGAACTGTTCCTTCGTCCCCTCTTCCCTTTCTCTTTTTTCAACGTTGGGCTTTGTTATATGGGGAATCATAAGCTATAGGTAACTATGACTTTGGGCTCATCAGGCTTTTTTCTGTCTCAGACCAAGGAAAAAATAATTGTTTTAAAGGCGGCAAGAGAGGAAGAAGCGAAGGGAGATGTAAACAGAGGAAGAAACCATGTACAGTACTGTAATTCCGTACTACTGAGATGTGGATCGTTTTCCAAATACTACCCTTGGTGTTGTGATTAAATACAGTTGTCCCTCCGTATCCACGGATTTGGTACCCACGGATTTAAGTATCCACGGCTTGAAAATATTCTTTAAAAAAATAATAATCCAAAAAAACATACCTTGATTTTGCCATCTTATATAGGGGACACCATTTTGCTATGCCATTGCATATAATGGGACTTGAGTATTCACGGATTTTGGTATTCGGGGGGGGGGGGTCCTGGAACCAAACCCCAGCAAATATGAAGGGACAACTGTACTTTTGAAGTGATTGACACCTAAAGATGAGTTGAAGGAGCGGAGCCATTTGAAAATTTTTCTATTTGTTTGATTTTTGTTTTAAAAAATTAAAATAATTTTACAGTTGTGGGATGAATTAAAGCACAGTACACTTCTTATACAACTAGCTGAACCAGCGTAACATACACTGTTATAGTAGATTGGAAAGGTTTACACAGTTCAACTACTCGCTATTATTTTAGAAAAATAATATTGCATTGTTTTCCATGTGGGTGGTGAGTGGCTGGGGGAGTGAGAGGAGGGAAGGGCCTTTGTGAGTCTGGGGATGTTGGTGCAGATTGAGTGGCAGGAGTGGATTGTGATGTAGAGAGGGAATTTGCATGTGGGTGGTGATTGGCTGAGGGAGGGGTTTGGTTGGGTAAGCAGCCAGTCAGCACAGTGGGAAAGGAAACATACCCAAGAGTGTATGTGTATGTATATATATGTGTGTGTGTGTGTGTGTGTATATATATATATTTAGATGTCAGGAGCTTTTAGGATATAATAGCCCTAGAAATAGTGACAGCATTGATGTTGTAGTGGTTTGACCATGAAACCATTACAAATCTGAAATGATAATCCATATAGAGCTCTTAATTATGATCCAGGAGCAAAAACCAATTGGAACCTGGAATCCTGCTTGCAGAGATTTTACAAAACTGCACCTGAAAGATTATTTCAATACAGGAAAATGCCCCTCCCGCCCTTGCCAGACATATTTTTAGGCATCAGAGCTGCATACTAACAATTTCAACATAGGGTTACACTTTCACCTTCCAGATCTTATTTAAGACACTTTTCAAATGTTATACCATCGTTGTCAGATTCTAGACTGTATTTCTTTGTACAGTAATTTTATCTCATGATTTATTTCAAGTTTTGAGTCCCCCGCTGCTGGTAGACTGTCACAACAATACTGCCAGGCGCACACACAGTTCTTTGGATTGAACTGTGTTTAATACTTTTCTAGGATTTTCACTGTTATTGTTAATTGCTGTCAAGGCGACTTCGATTTACTATATGATAACCCTATGGATGAGAGACCTCCAAATCACCCTCTTGTAACAGCCCTGTTCAGGTCTTGCAGACTCTGGGCAGAGCTTCCTTGATTGAGTTTATCTACCTGTAGTGTGGTCTTCCTCTTTCCTACTGCTTACCACTTTACCACCCATTGTCATCTTTTTTAATGACTCGTGTCTTTTTGTGATATGTCCAAAGTATGAGCATCTCAGCTTTGTTATCTTGACTTCTAGAGAGAGTTCAGGCTTGATTTGCTCTTGGACTCCTTTTTTTTTTTTTTGTCTTTTTGGCAATCCATGGTAACTGAAGATACCAATTTTCACTGTACATTGGGCCCTTAGTATCCACTGGGGGTTGGTTCCAGGACACCATGTGGAAACAAAAATCCATGAATACACAAGTCCCATTATATACAATGGGGTAGTGAAATGGTATCTATATATTTGTAAAACTCTTGGATATGTTGCCTTTCCCAGTGTGCTGACAGGCCGCTCAGGAAATATACCCAACCAATCACTGCTCACATGCAAATTCCCTCTCCACCTCACAATCCACTCCTGCCACTCCATCTGTGGCCCAGATTGGGACCCAGACAGTCAACTGGCAGCAGCAGTGGGCCGCCTGCAGCAGGACCCAGGCAGTCCACTGGCGGCTGCAGCCATGGCAGTGGCAGAAGTGCAGCAGAGCAAGTCACCTTCAACAATTCTGGGGAAAGTGTGGAACGCAGAGAAGGGGGAGGAGGAATTTAAAAATCCGCTGGCATACCTTACAGGGTTGACATGAGGTCTACTTGGGAGTTTTGGGGGGAGTTTTTTAATGGCGTATGTTACATCGGGTACAGCTAGTTACTTATATAAAATGACAAACAGCAGGGTTTGCTTTCTGGATTCCCCACCCCCACCCCGAATATTTTAAAGGTGTGGTTGGTTGAATCTGTGGATGCAGAATCCATGCATACAGAGTGCTGACTGTAGTCTTAAATAAATTTTCATTGTGGTCTTAGATAAATTAAGGCAGTGTTGTTACATTCCCTCCCAAAGTGTGTTCATTAGCCTATGTTCACCAGCAGGCTAACACAACTGGGGCATAAACTTTTATGAGTTACACAAGCTTTTATCAGTAGTATGGAAGATGTATTTGCATGGTTGAAGTTGGGAAATAAAAAGATGTGGAAATGTTTCCAAAAAGCAAAAGATGTTGTGTAAGGCACAACAAAAGTCCCCATGTTCCAATGTCCTGTGGGGTCACAAAGGTGTCCTACCAATGAGTTTTAACTTGTTTTGACATAGCATATCTTGTGTACCTTTCATGTACATTGATGAAATGCTAGCAGATGTTTTTGCTTAATATTTTATACTGTTGCTGGTATATTTCATACACTGACTTAATTTTCTCTGTTTTGATAAAAGAGACAAATAAATATGGCCTATGTTCCTACTGAGGATGAAAAGAGAGTCTTCAGAGAATGCAATGAGGAGAGTTTTTGGTACAGATGTAAGTGAAATGTTCTGAGAAGTGATGTCTGCTTATGCATATCTTGTGCTTCACTGAACAATGAATGTTGAACTCTGCAAAGATTATAGCTTGTACCAGGAGATTAAGGCTGTTTGCTGATCTTACCAATGTCATGGGGCGGGGGAATCACATAGTTCTTCAGTTATATTATCCATTAATATTAAATACATTTTCATAGGAACTGGGCCACAAATTACTAGGGAAATGGCCCTTTCCAAAGCAATATTTAACACTACTTAGGTGAATAAATATCTCAGGCTGTGTCAAGACACTGATACCTCATGTAGCACAATCCAGTTGGTATGCCTTGGGAAACTCTACATGGGGCTGCCTTTGGAAATTGTTTGGAAACTTCATTGGGTTCAGAATGCTGTGGCCAGAATGCAGATTGAGGCTAGTTATAGGGAGCATATAAGTCCCTTGTTAAAACAGCTCCACTTGCTACTAATTCGTTTCTGAGCACAGTGCTAGTCATGACCTATAAAGCCCTATATGGCTTGTGTCCAAACTATTTGAAAGACTGTATTTCCTGATACCAACCTGCCAGAACTTTCAGATAATCTGGGGAAGACTTTCTTTCGGTCCTGTCATCATCACAGGCTCGCTTTATCAGGACATGAGAGAGAGCTTTCTCAGTGGCTGCTCCAACCCTCTGGAACTTCCTTATGCAGGAGGCTAGGCTGGCCCTCTCCTTGTTTTCTTTTTGCTGGCAGGCAAAGATTTTTTTATTTAAGCAGGCTTTTAATACGTAGCTGTGCACACAGAGGCTCTTTATTGGGGTGTTTTTTTAAAAAAACTTTTTTATGTTTTATGTAATTTTAGAGTGCGATGATTTTAATTGTTTTTAATAGTATGTCATATCATATTGTTGTGAGCCACCTTGGGTCTCATCCTGGGAGAAAGATGGTATATAAATGAAATGAGTGAATAAATAATTTAAATATTGTACTTTTCTGCCAAAAACCCCAAACACACACGACACTCACTTGCCTTATATGCCTTGCTTAGGCAATCTTTCCTGCTGTAGAATTGAGACTGAATTTCAAAATTGAAAGAATCTGAGGTATAGCTATAAGAATCCTTTGGAAGGAAAAAAAAAACCCAATATCCTTATTCTTGCATCCATGAGGGCTTGGAACTCTTTGTGAATGAAAGCTAGGAGTCTTTAAAAGCAAATTTTTGCATTGCCAAAGTATTCTCAGATGACACATTCTCCATATTCTTTCTAACAGGCCAAGAAGTAATACAATGCCAAAATAGAAGAAGGACTCCATATTTGATAACAAAGACATCGAGTTCTTCTTAAAAGTAAAAAGGGCAATGTATATTTTAGAAAGGATTCAGTGCAGAAAATGCTTAAACAAGTTTATTGAAAAGTAAACCACACTGAGTGCAATAGGACTTACCCTTTTATCAGTTTGCTGGTTTGCAGCCTCTTTTTGCGAATATGTTGAATTCTAATCTCAGTACAAATATTTTTTTTTCTCTCCCCACCCACAGCCCTGCCTTTCGCCAGTATAAGCATGGTGATCACACAGATGCTGATCAAGAAAGGTAAGCTTCCAACACCTTTGACTGAATTTGGACATCCACTGTACACTTAACTTCTCTTCATGTTACTTAGAAACCTAATGGAAAAGCTGATTAAGCATAAATGGAAGGGAACAATTCAAAAACAAGAGAGATATGGAAGTAGAGAGGGAAAATCTAAATTAAAGCATTAAAAAAGCATTTTTAAAACATCAAAACATTAGACAAAATGGGGATTGGGACCTCTAATTAAACAGATTTGTCAATATTTCACAAACATTGCTAGCTACAGATATTATTAGGAAACTTTTGGTCATTTGCTTCTCAAAAGGAATGGAATTTTTGCAAAGCATTACTTTTTGTTACTTGGTGGTGATTCCACTCTCCACAGGAAACTAGTCATGGGCCTATTTATGAGCCTGCATGAAAAGCATTTATAAAGAGGAGGGATATCATCGTTTGCAAAGTAGTCAGTCTTTCGTTTGTAAAAGAATATCAAATATTCACAGATGCAGAAATAATCTTTAAAGAGGAAACTGGACCTCAGAACTTTTATTAGACTTTGTCGGCAGGTGTAGTTCCAGAAGAAGATGTGGGCATTTTTGGACAATTCAGATTTAGACCTTATTTCAAGATGTTGTAGTACTTTTTAAAGCAAGGAAGTGCTACTAGCTGCTTAGATCTAGAAGAGAGGATATTTAAAGTAGCTTACAACACTTGTGGAACCCACTGGGCTGTTGTACATGACACCCAGGAGCACTACTAAAAATGATTGCATTGATTCAGCAGTGCCCATTCCTTGGCATGTGTAGATTTTTCTTTAAGTAAATGCAACAGTCTTCATATATTTCTTTCGATCATAGCATGGAATTATGTAGCTTCCTTACCTTAAAATGCTGATGTGGATTTTGTGTCTAACAAACAAAATCTATGTTACTGAATAGGAGTGTCATAATTTCTTTTGTCAAAACACTAATATTAAAAAGTGTTAACATTCACTAACTAATTTTACATTGTCATACTATTACACTGCTGTGTTTTTTACTTTTACCTGGTGGGATTTTTGTTAATGCATAATTAAAAAAACAACTAAAGCCATTCATTGTTGGACTAGAACTCCTGCAAATTTATTGAAGGTTAAGCATTGTTCTATTCAATTCTTAATTATTTTTTTTTATATGATTACTGTCTCCCTCTCCTTTAATCTTTGTTTTTTAGGAGTTCTTTCAACGCATTCAAGATTTGGCTCACTACCAAAAGTTGCATGTGAGTTTTATTCCTACATCATTCTTAATATTATAAAACACTAGTAATTGCTGGTTATTACCTTTAAAGGCCTACATACTTTGGGTCCAGGTTACCTGCAGGATTGCCTCCTCTCATACAATCTGCCCCGTGTACTCAGGTCCTCTGGGGGACATTTACTTCAACCGGCCAGGACTAGACTGGCAACTCTCACCCAGAGGACCTTTTCATCAGCTGCCCCTAGACTGTGGAATGACTTACCAGAAGAGATTCAACAGCTAAACGTGCTATCGGAATTTAAAATAGTGTTGAAGGCCTATCTCTTCCGGCAGGCCTACCCAGTCAATTTTAAATGTGAATTTTAAATTGGTATTTTAAGTTTGTGCATGATTTTAAGGTATAATGGTTGTTTTAATCTATGTGTTTAAATGGTTTAAATTCATGTTGTACCCACCTTAAGCCTTGGGGAGAGGTGGATAAGAAATAATAATAATAATAATAATAATAATAATAATAGTGGTAGTAGTGGTAGAAGTAGTAGTAGTAGTAACAGTAATAATTTCAATATTATTATTAAAGTATTAACCAGTTCTCTAGTGAGTTTCCATCACAGGCATGGCACTCTGTAGTTGGCCTTGACTATGACTAGGACTCCCCAGCTGACTTCTTTTCAGAAAAGCTTGACTCACGTGTAGCAGCTGATAGTCTGGACCTTGCTCTTTTCTTAGTGTTACGCTCTTAGTTCACTTGAATGCTACTGCCCGCAGTGTCTTCCTCTCCATCCTTCTGGTATAGATCTTTCTCACTCTTTCCTCCTGCAGTGATATCAGCTCTGATCCTGCCATTGCCTTATGTCATCCTTCGCTCCATTCTTTTTGGGCTCCTCTGTTGTCTGCTCTTTTCTTCAGGATTTCACAGCTCGTATTCCAGCTGTCTCTTCCCCTTGTGCCTTTGAATGCTGCCTTTTATGCATCATGGCCGCCTTCTGGTTACTATGTGTCTAATCAGATTTCAAGGACCTAACATCCAAGCTCCCCCAACTCCTGCTCTACATTCCTCACCAGCCAGCTATACCAGAATGTTGCCCATTGCCCAATCAGTAATGCACAATTTGAATTCCCTCTAACCATATAAATACTCAGGTTAGAACCAACCTGATCACCATGCTCTGGCGGTTAAATCTCAGTAATGGTCAAAACACCCTTTCACTTTTGGATAATGCATCTCCTAACGCAAGTCTTAGTTCAAAATGCTCTTCCTCTATAGTTCTTCAACCCTAGCAGTACAGTAGGACCCCCATACCCACTGATTCATTATCCACTGATTCAATTATCCACAGGACACAAAACAGCACACCCACCATAGAGTCTTCCTAGAAAATGTGTCCTCTCTAGCCATTTTCTAGGTCCTCCAAAGCAATTCTATTGTATTTTAAACCGGAAGTCCCATTATTTTCAATGGTGTTTGCTATTATCCACGGTTTTCGGTATCCATGGGGCTTCCCCAGAGCCAATCCCCAGTGGATACGGGTGTCCTACTGTATCCATGATCTATCAGTTAATAGGAGTGTGTGTGTGTGTGTGTGTGTGTATATATATACACACACACACACACACATATATATATATAATGTATTTTGCCACACATCAAAGCTATTTCTGTACATATTTATATCCTGAAAAAACAAAAAAATATTATTAACAATGTAGTCACATGTGGCAGCTCTGCAAACTATGCTTTTTGGTTTTGCATAATACCGAAATGTTCGCTGAGCAAAGTAAAGGAGCATCCTTTCCATGTTCCCTTCTCTGCTTGAGAAAATACAGATCCAAATAAACAGGACTTGAGTTGAACTAGATGTTACTCTATTGTAGGAAACCTACAGCACAATCCTGTAGAAGTAAACTCAGAAGCAGGCCCAATGGAGTTCAGTGGCACTTACTCCATAGATATATGTTATTTCAGCCCCAGCCTTGTAACAAGTGAGCTTCTCAAGAAGTACAGTTGCCCCTCCACATTAGCGACTTTCACATTCGTGGTTTTGGTTATTCGCGGAAAGCCACCTGCCCCCCCCCTCTCCACCCTGTCCCTTCCCAAAGCAGCAGAGGGCTTCTCACGAAGTTTGTCGCTGCCTTCGGAAGGCAGGGTGGAAGGCCGCTCACACACACACACACTCTTCCACCCCAGTCCCTTCTCAAGGCAGCAAGGGGCATCTCACAAAGCCCATTGCTGCCTTGGGAAGGCAGGGTGGAAAGCCGCTCGCGCGCCTGCTCTCCACCCCAGTCCCTTCGCAAGGCAGCGAGGGGCTTCTCATGAAGCCCCTCGCTGCCTTGGGAAGGGACTGGGGTGGAAAGCTGCTTGCGCGCAGGCTCATTTCTTATTTGCGTTTTTTTCACATTCGCAGGGGTTGTCTGCCCCTAATCCCCGCGAATGTGAAGGGTTGACTTTAGTTGCCATTTTGTAGCCAGTAGTTGGAAACCATAGTTATTTGCTAAGAAGTAACTGGTAGTTTTATCTTGAGCTTTTGGAATAGACAAGTCTTTCTGTTTCTTAGTTGCTGTCTGGTGATGACCTAGTTACCTCAGACCTTTCTAAGGTTTCTGTTTTGTTGCCATGGAGACATGGCCATAGAGGAGAATGCTACAGGGACTAAACAAATAGTTTTTTTTTTAAGTGTTAAGTTAAAGATTTCTTTTTGCTCTTTTTCTTACATTTAATTTTAAACATGACTGCATTCTTTTTAAAAGTACCATGGCATCAAATGGCTTAAACTGGTGTTCACCTTTCTTTGTAAATAAGTTGCTGGCGTATGTGGATACATCGGTGGGAAGATTTCCTATATGAAGACGTGCCAAGAGAAGTTTAAAAAGCTAGAGAATTCCCCACTGGGAGAAGCTCTGAGAAAACATAGACCAATTCCACATGAGTAAGAAATTCTGTTCACTCAAAATTTTAGATATCTTTTTAATAAGTTTACTGTCCTATTAAAGCTTGAAGTAATCATGAGCACTGCTGTTCATTTTTCCTCCTGAAAGACTTCATTGAATGCCTAAAAAAAATCATGATTATGTTCCATATATGAATTTTATTATTAGATTGAAATGCTGAAGTGTTCTAGCATAGAAAATAAGATATTTTTAGACCACTGCAAAACGATTTTGCTTAGTTTGCTGGCTTGTTCACTTTTAATTTTGTTGTGCAAATATACTGTGATTGTTGGGAAAGGAGGACATATACATGAAAGTACTGGGCATTTGTTGGTTTTCCTAAAGTTAAGCTTGAGAGAGCAGGTAGTAAGTACTCGTGCATGGCCCATCCAAGTATTTTAGAGCCTGACCTAAAAGGGAGATAGTCAAGAAATATTTAAGTTTCACATTGAAACTGGTGGGACCTCAGACTGCTTGAATTTGGCTAGATCATGTTGCTTGTATATTATAAAGAGAAAGGGGTAAATAATAAGAAATACAACCATCAGATTCCCCCTCTCCATATAATTTATATATTTTAAAATAAAATCCATTAGCTTATAATGAAGCACAAGTATAACTTACGTCTCATTTGGATCAGGAGAAATCTATAGTACTTTGAAAACACTGAATTAGTTAACACATGTGTAGAAAACTCTTTAAATTCTTAACATTTTCCTGTTCTTCATGTTGGTTTTTATAAATTCCCATCAGATAGGGATTTCCCCATGTTTTGTATGTTACATATTATTTGAACTGTACTCATGAATTGTGTAAGGATCAGGGTTTTTTCAACGTATTTATTTTGAATCTTTCTACATGTGTTTTGCACAGTAAAGCAAAGTATTTTAAAAAAAACAATATACGTATTTTCCGGCGTATAAGACGACTTTTAAACCTTCTCAAAATCTTCTCAAAAGTAGGTGGTCGTCTTATACGCTGGGTGTCGTCTTATAGGACTCCCCATCATGGCTTCGGAAGGAAGGGTGGTGGCTGGCTGGCTGGAGGGAGGCTTGCCAGCACCCATCCTTCCCGAAGCCGCAATGGGGAGCCCTATAAGCTGACAAGCCGTCCAGCCAGCCACTCCTCCTTGCCCCCCAAAGCCAAGATGGGGAGCCCGATCGTGGCTTCAGGAAGAGCAGGTGGTGGCTGGAAAGCCTCCCCCCCTCCAGCCACCCACCCACCCATCCACTGGCAGCCCGATCGCAGCTTCGGGAAGGGTGGAGGGGTGGGTAGCTGGAAGGGGGAGGCTTTCCAGCCACCACCCGCCCTTCCCGAAGCTGCGATCGGGCTGCTGTTCGCGCCTTCGGGAAGGGTGGCTGGAGGGGGGGGAGGCTTTCCAGCCACCACCCGCCCTTCCCGAAGCTGCGATCGGGCTGCTGTTCGCGCCTTGGGGAAGGGTGGACGGGTGGGTCGCTGGAGGGGGGGAGGCTTTCCAGCCACCACCCGGCCTTCCTGAAGCCGTGATTGGGCTGCCGATTGCGGCTTCGGGAAGGGTGGAGGGGTGGCTCGCTGGAGGCGGGGGCAGGAGAGCTGAGAGGTAGAGAAGGAGGGGTAGTCTTATACGGCGAGTATATCCCAAACTCTATATTTTAACTTAAAAATTGGGGGGTTGTCTTATACGCCTAGTCGTCTTATATGCTGGAATATATGGTAAATAAATTATTCTGCTCCCTATTTAAATAATCTCAGTTCATGTTCTCCCCTTCGTCCTTCTTGGTTTCCTAGAGGGCTAACATAAATGTAAAGAATTCTGCTTTCATAGTAATGCTACATGGTAAACCATCCCTCCTCTGGCATCTTCTCTTTTACACATGTATTCCCCCTTCTACCTTTAACATTGCTTAGAATGTACAGTGACAATAAAGTTCACATTAACAGCCCTAAACTGGAAAAGATATGACAGCTGAATATGCTGTCTAAATTCAAATTGGCACTAAAGACCAGCCTCTTCGTGCAGGCCTATCAAGATGATTTTAAAGTGTGAATTTTAAATTGTGTGTTAATTGGTTTAAAATTTCTTGGTTTTATTTGTTCTTTTAAATTGATATATGTTTTTAATTGATATGTGCTTTTTTAATGTTATGTGTATATGTTAATTTGTTGTTCCCCGCTTTGATCCATAGGGAGAAGCGGGTAAGAAATAATAAAAACAACAACAACAACTATTAATCCTAACTTTAGTTTTAAACAAGATTTGAAATGAGAATTTAAAGCTGGATAAGATAGAATCTAGTTCTGTTAATACGACTATTAACAATAGTTAAGGTGGGTGTTGATGTGAAAGTGAATCGTGGTTAAATTTAAGTGGGGAACTTGCTGTAGAGAGGATGAAGGGAATGTATAGTCCTAATTTATCCTCCTTTGTTTTTATCCTATTTTATTTACAGTTGTTGAGTGGCTGAAACCATTGTATGTCTACCAAACAAACATTTGAAATGTCCCCCGCCCCCGCTTGACTTCAGGAGAAGGCTTAGCCAAGGCACTCTCTAAACAGGAAAAGCTTCAGCAGGATGTGGGAAAGTGTGTCAGCCTTAGATATTTTCCTTGAAAATAACACTTTCTGAGTAGAAAGCTACAGGAACTATGCAAATTAAGTATGAAGAGTTTTAAGCAGATAAACTCAGCTTTCATACAAAAAGTTTAGTGTGTGATTCTCTCACATACACACACCAGCACATTCAATTGATTGCAAGAACAGTGAGTAAAAAAGTCAGATTAGATGTGGAAGGAAGGGAGTAGAAGAAACTTTTCAGTTCTGTGCATATGAACTCTAGTTAGCTTCCCTGGTGTTTGGCTGTGGTGTTTTAACTTCAAAGACAGTTATGAATCAAAGTGAAAAATGGGTTGGGCCCACAAAGCACACACCAGAATCAGTGGTTTTCAAAGTTCCTGTACTCAGGGAACTCTTTTGAATTTGACTGTGTCTGCCTCTTTGTTGCTGAAGATTTTGAAAGGTATTCTGAACCTCTCTAGGCAGTACATTGGGCTGCCAGTGCATCATACTCC
Organism: Gambelia wislizenii; assembly: GCA_030847615.1. NCBI lineage: Eukaryota > Metazoa > Chordata > Lepidosauria > Squamata > Crotaphytidae > Gambelia > Gambelia wislizenii. The sequence goes on along the minus strand of JAUMIR010000005.1, from coordinate 98,979,290 downwards.
TAATTAGGATAGAATTTCACTCAGGCATGTTGGTCCTGTTTCCCTGAGCATCTGAAAGTCCATTTTAAAATGTGCCAGTGCACCCTTAGGTTTGCAGGTTGAAGCTTACGTATCTTGTCTTTTAAGGAGGCTTGTCTGCCACCACAAATTTCTCTCACAGAAGACTTCCTGATCATGGAACATACAGCTAGAAAAAGCTAGATACAGCTAGAAAAAAACTAGAAAGGTACAACTAGAAAAAGCTGTATTGTTATTCATTGATGGAAACAGAAAAGATTAAGAAATCAGGAGAAAAGGAATTTGTTTGACAGTGTAACTTAGAAAGATAGGTTTGGAGTGAACATTTGAGTACAACCTTTATGGTACCCCACACTAAGGAGCGCTGGAAGAAATCACTGTTAAGGCTCTGAGAGAAGAGTTTTTGAGTTCTCAGTTTGGACTATTTATTTTATTAGATCATCCCTCTGAAGAGGTGTAGCTATAATTTTTTAAGTCCTTTTCCTTCTTGAAGGAGAAATGACGAACAAATCTGGTTTGCAGTTCATGTTGGAATATGCTTATGCAATCAATGCTGTGTGTATTTTGAATAATTAAGAGAATGGAAAGGAAACCCAAATTCTATGCAAAGAAAATTGGATCCTGCAGCCTTCATGAACAGGACAGTTATGACTTAAGGGGAACACTGAAGATGTACTAGTAGCTGGAAATCCTTTTGAGAATACAGTTACCAAGCTTTGAAATGCTCATCAGATACTGCCCACAGAAGTTTTTTCTGTCGTGTCTTTTCCAATCATTAAGATTACATTTTATAAGAAAAGCTGCGATTTCCAGAATATACTTGCCCAGTGTAATCATAGAAGAGATACATCCCTGCTTTTGGCTAAACATAGTCAGAAAAAGGAGTTTTTATATTTTCTGTTTTTAGAACTTTAGCCTATGCAGAACCAATGCCATAGGAGTGAGCTATTTACACCGAATAAAAGTGACATGTTAACATAGGCCACGAACTTGTGCATAAGTATTGATCTAGTATTGTGCTTGGATAGCAGAGGCTTGAAAAAATTGAGGCCTGGACTGTTTGTGTGTACAGAAGTGAGAAAATCTGGACCCTCATTCTCCTTTCTTTTGTGTAGATGTGGATATTGATAGATTGTGGGCTAGAGCCCAGGTTATTTATTTGCCTCTGTCATGGTTTGTCTCAATGGCAAGTAATTTCCACCTAGCTTCTAACATTTAGAAGCCCTAGTGGTTGAATGCAAGGTAGCCATTGTGGGTCTCCACATTTCCAGGGGGGCACCAGGAGCATGGAGTGCAGTGTGGGAAGCCGCAGGTCACATGAAGGTTACTTGTCACTAAAGCCAAGCTTGTGGCCTGAATCCTATGGTTAGTCCCAACTAGATTAGACCCATTGAATCTAAGGGATTTATTTAAGTGTTGAGTCGCCAATTAACAATTGATTCAGCGGGGGTGCTGTAGCTGGACAATAGGATTCAGTCCCTTGACTCAAAGTCTTGACTAAATTAAGCAACTATCTCAATGAGATTTCTAACCAGATCTACTTTGAGACTTCAGATTGACGGTTAACATTTGAATTCAGTTAAACCAAACAAAGGAATAGTATACTACATCAATTAACATCATCTGCTTGACCATAGTGATAAAAAGTCAGTTCCTGAAAAGGCCTCACAACATTTCTGGAAATAGTTTGTCCCAAGTATTAAAAGTTTCTTTTTATTGCTGATCTGAGTGGCTTGATGGGAAGTGCATTTTAATGCATTATACATTGCATTTTTCTGCAGATATCATTCTCAACAACCAGGATTTTCAAAAGTGCCTTCATCTTTTGAAAGTGCTCCATCAGCAGCAGAATCATCAGAGCGTTCAAAGTATGCTGTTGATAATTATGGAATGATAGACTTTCGCTCTAAGTATGAACCTATCCCATTTAGTTCTTCCATGAATGAATCTACACCTACTGGAATAACAGACGGTTCCCCTCAAGGTACATTCTGTTTTGAATGTTATAATGCATCTCCTGACAAAAATGGAAAGCTTATAATTTGAGTGATCATTTCATTGGTAGATGTGGGTTTTTTCAGTTTTAAAAATGTGGCATAAGGATGCATATTAGGGATATGATGTGTGTTTTGTAAATGTGCCTGTTCAGTGTTGATCCAGTGAATGGGGTCAGATTTGCAGGGGAAGACTGGCAGGCACAAGGAGAATACTCCTCAAATTCTCCCTTGAGATTTCCTTGTAGCACTCTTATTTTTCTGCTACAGTTGGTCATCTTTTGATGTTGGAGCTTGGCTGAGGGTATACACTTTGAAAAGACCAGGGGAAAATTGGTGTGTGGAAAGGACCACACACTCTTACTATCTGCTGGGTTCTACCCAGTGAATCTTCCTTCCCTTCTGGTACCTCAAACAAAGTACAGTCGTCCCTTCACATTCGCGGGGGTTCAGTTCCGCGGACCCCCGTGAATGTGAAAAATCCGCGAATAATGACTCCCCTCCCCCCTCCCTCCCAGAGGCCTCCCCGGCCCTTCCTCCCTCCCTCCCCAGGCCTTCACGGGGCCTCCGGAGGGCCTCTGGGGGTCCCGCGAAGGCCTCCCCACCCCTCCTCAGGCCTTCGCGGGGCCTTCAGAGGGCCTCCGGGGGTCCCGCGAAGGCCTCCCCACCCCTCCCCAGGCCTTCGCGGCGCCTCTGGAGGGCCTCCGGGGGTCCCGCGAAGGCCCCGCCACCCCTCCTCAGGCCTTCGCGGGGCCTCCGGAGGGCCTCCGGGGGTCCCGCGAAGGACTCCCCACCCCTCCCCAGGCCTTCGCGGCGCCTCCGGAGGGCCTCCGGGGGTCCCGCGAAGGCCTCCCCACCCCTCCCCAGGCCTTCGCGGCGCCTCCGGAGGGCCTCCGGGGGTCCCGCGAAGGCCTCCCCACCCCTCCCCAGGCCTTCGCGGCGCCTCCGGAGGGCCTCCAGGGGTCCCGCGAAGGCCTCCCCACCCCTCCCCACCCCTTCCCCAGGCCTCCATGGGGCCTCCAGAGCGCCTCCGGGGGCCCCGTGGAGGCCTCCCCGGGCCTCCCCGGGCCTCCCCGCTCCCTCCAGGTCTTTCACGGGGCCTCTGGAGGCCCCGTGTCATGGTTTTGGGGGGGCCCGGGGGGCCCTCCCAAAACCGCGAATAACCAAAACCGCGAATGTCAGATTTGCGAATGTGGAGGGGCGACTGTAATGCTTTTCTAATACTGAAAACTATAGTATCAGTTGAACTGACTTCTCATGGCTGGTGTTTAAATATTATTTAACCATGGTTAAACAATCAGCCGCATTATATCTGCATTGGTCTACAGTGGTTTTAAAAGATACTCCTAATTATTACATAAAATGAACTACATTACACTGAGGTGGGGAGATGCTACATAGCATTAGTCTTTTATATCTTCCCAGGCACAAAAGGAGTATGTACAGATTTCTGATATCTTACTTATTTATCTTTATTAAAACAATATCATTACTTATAGTAACTCATATAATAGTTGTACATTCAGTAACTATCCATACTTTTTTTTTACACTAGACAGAAGAAAAATAATTAACTTCTATATTTTAAAAAATAAAAAATTGTGCTTCCCACCTCCCCTTTCCATTCTATCAACCATATCATGTTGTTACATCTTTATTCAAATTTTACCTCTAAAATTATAGTTTGTTTCTTTACCTTCTTTAATATCTAAATGATTCACTCATAGAAAGCTTTTGATTTATATACAGTATCTATATATATTTTTCTCCCAACTCTATATCTATACTTCTACAAGCATATGCACTTTAAAGAATATAAATATATATTTAATTGATAAGCATATATTCAGTATATAACTATTTCACATCTTTAAATTTAACATCACCATTTCCTTCCAGTGTTCTTTATGATATTCTATTACTTTAGACCATTTTTCTCCAAATCTCTTGAGTGATCTTTTAACATTATCATTAATTTGTCCATTAACATCATGTCACTTAATTTTGATAACCTGATTTAAGATATCAGAAATCTTGATAATTAAGATATCAGAAACCTGGTTATCAAGATTTCTGATATCTTAAATCAGCCTTCCCAAACCTGGGAAGTCCCTTCAGATGTTTTATAATTTTCATTCTTAGCATGGCCAATGGTCAGAGATGGTGGGAATTGTAGACCAAAACACTGGAGAACATCCAGGTTGAAGAAGGCTACCTTAATTAATAGTGAGCATGTCAGTTATGTTTCATCCATTTTTTTCATCTGAATGTACAAAGCTATTCTCCAAAATTCTATCTTCCTGCTCATTTGCATAAATAACTGCTCAGACAAGTGAACTGTTCTTAAGAATAGTATATTACTAGACAACCATTTGCAGGGGCGGCATCCATGAAGAAGTGTGCTGGAGACGCAGAAACCTCTATGAACTGTCCCTTTACCTTTCTGGTAATATTCAGCAATACTGTGTAATAAAAGTTAAACTACAGGGTGAAGATGGCATTTGTATATATAAATAGAAATAATGAAATGTAACCTGAATTTAACCTTTGTTTACTAATCTGTGTTGTTGTGTGTTTACATATTCCATTTACAAATACAGTCGTCCCTTCACATTCGCGGGGGTTCCGTTCCGCGGACCCCCGCGAACGTGAAAAATCCGCGAATAACTCCTCCCCTCCCCCTCCCTCCCCAGGCCTTCGCGGGGCCTTGCTAGGCCCCACGGAGGTCTCCCTGGCCCTCCCTCCCTCCCTCCCCAGGCCTTCGCGGGGCCTTGCTAGGCCCCGCGGAGGTCTCCCCGGCCCTTCCTCCCTTCCTCCCCAGGCCTTCGCGGGGCCTTGCTAGGCCCCGCGGAGGTCTCCCCGGCCCTCCCTCCCTCCCCAGGCCTTCGCGGGGCCTTGCTAGGCCCCGTGGAGGTCTCCCCGGCCCTTACCCCTCCCTCCCCAGGCCTTCGCGGGGCCTTGCTAGGCCCCGCGGAGGTCTCCCCGGCCCTTCCTCCCTCCCTCCCCAGGCCTTCGCGGGGCCTCTGGAGGGCCTCCGGGGGTCCCGCGAATGCCTCCCCACCCCTCCCCAGGCCTTCGCGGGGCCTCCGGAGGGCTTCTGGGGGTCCCTCGAAGGCCTCCCCACCCCTCCCCAGGCCTTCGCGGGGCCTCCGGGGGTGTTGCGAAGGCCTCGCCACCCCTCCCCAAGCCTTCACGGGGCCTTGCTAGGCCCCGCGGAGGTCTCCCCGGCCCTCCCTCCCTCCCTCCCCAGGGCTTCGCGGCGCCTCCGGAGGTCCTCCGGGGGTCCCGCGAAGGCCTTCCCACCGCTCCCCAGGCCTTCGCGGCGCCTCCGGAGGTCCTCCGGGGGTCCCGCGAAGGCCTCGCCACCCCTCCCCAGGCCTTCGCGGGGCCTCCGGAGGGCCTCCGGGGGTCCCGCGAAGGCCTCGCCACCCCTCCCCAGGCCTTCGCGGGGCTTCCGGAGGCCTTCGCGTGGCCTCCGGAGGGCCTCCGGGGGTCCCGCGAAGGCCTCCCCACCCCTCCCCAGGCCTTTGCGTGGCCTCCGGAGGGCCTCCGGGGGTCCCGCGAAGGCCTCCCCACCCCTCCCCAGGCCTTTGCGGTCCCTCTGGAGGGCCTCCGGGCGTCCCGCGAAGGCCTCCCCACCCCTCCCCAGGCCTTCATGAGGCCTCCGGAGCGCCTCCGGGGGCCCCGTGGAGGCCCCCCCGCTCTCTCCAGGTCTTTCACGGGGCCTCTGGAGGCCCCGTGTCGCGGTTTTGGGGGGGCCCGGGGGGGCCCTCCCAAAACCACGAATAACCAAAACCGCGAATGTCAAGTTCGCGAATGTGGAGGGACAACTATATTTATTAAAATTACATTGTTTGACATTTCACCTACCTTATGGCTCATATCAATGTGTGGTGCACTGAGGAACAGATCCCTGAATTTAGAGCAGCATTGAAACCTATGGTCTGTAGAGTTAGTTCATCTAAAACAAAGGCAAGCAAGCAAGCATACTGTTTGAATCTGCATTAACTGTAATTTCAGTTACTTTTTGCTATAGATAAATTAGTGTTCTGAAACAGTTGAAGTCAATTGCTCACAAATGAAACATTCCCTTTATTCTCATATCCTATCCATGTGTAATGTTATTCATCCCACCCCCTTTCTTTCTTTTTCTCCATCTCTCTCTCTCTCTTACATTTATTTCTTTTGTTGCCTAAGAACCTATACCATCTCTGGAAGAAGGTCCAAAAAGAAAAGGAATTACATATGATGAATTAAGGAGTAGAAATAGAGAGATGTATGAAGCAGGAATAACACAGAGGTCAGAGGTTCCATCAAAGTCATCACAGGAAATACCATTAAAGAAAGAAGGTAAATTGTTAAATAGCTGAAATATTTGGTAATGACATCTGCAGCAGTTGCGTCAAGGACATGGGAGTTTTGTGTTTAATTTTGCCTTTCCACTGGGGACACATAGCATTCTAAGGCTTCAATAAGAAACAGTGTTCTTTTTAGAACTCAAATTATTCCCATTTCCTTTCATTGGGATGGCCTGATTTATCACTGGGTACCATTCACTCAGACTCAGCTAAATGAACCCAGATGTCCCTTTTAGTTATTTTCAGAAGAAATCAGCACACTAAATTGGTCTAGATCAGGTGTTTGGAAACAGCCAGCTTTTTGAGAGATTATTTTTAATTAACTTTTCAATTCATAGCAGAACTCTAAAGGATGTGCCATTGTTTTCTTTTGTTTACCATTGTACTGGAAGGAAACTGTACTTGGCACCAAATGTGAAACTGTGCTTTTCTGATTAGAAAAAATTATGTACAAGGAAACAAAGATTGAAATGAACTAGGAAGTCATATTACCTTTCATTTAATAGAAAATGTTATCTGTGACAAAAAAAATCCTGAATAAGTATATTCTGTCTTTCACTGTGCTTGCCAAGTCAGTTTCTGAATGTCAAGGCCTTGTATTTTCATATAGGAAAGGTATTGTGTGAAACAATACACACACACAAACACAAATAAGCCACAAGCAATACTGTGTCCTTCTCCTGTTGAGGAAGTAAATTCATTAGTGAACTGGTGAGTAAAAGCAGTATAACAGGTTGTACTGTTGTGACAATCAAAGTTAGCAAGTCCATTGCTGTGTCTGCTGGCAAGCAGCTCATCTTGTTCTTCACATACATATAGTTCATAATCCCTTTCATGCATTACTGTGTATGTTTTCTTTTATAGGTAAAGTCAATAAGTATGGTGATGCTTGGGAAGAATGAGAACCCTTGTACTTTCTGAAGGCATCTCTTCAATCAAATAATTCAGCTTTTTTATCAATGTTGGTTAAATATCTGAATATTCTGTTTTCTTAGGAATGCAGATGTATGACAATAAAAATATTAGGCCTGCCTTTTGCAATTAGCAGAGTGTGTTGAGATTGGATCATTAGGCTAAAACTAATTAATTTTCAAGAAACACATTAAAAAAAACCCACAAGTATGCTTTAAGACTGAACAGTGATTAACAAGGAGGAAAGTGGGTAATAAGAATTCACAGAAAGAAACAGTTAGCATTTCTGTCTGCTGAAAGGGAGGAGAGGGAAAGTTTTAAATTTACCATCCCCTCATTTCTGAAGGTAATGCAGTGCAACATAACATGTAGGAAAGCAAGGGGGGAATTAACTTATTCAAGCATAATTAGGGGTATAGTCTGATTTTAAAAGTCTTGATTTATCACAAGAGTTTGTATTATTTAGTGAATCTGACATTTAAATTTGCACATGGATAAAAGCAGTCTTTTTGAAACAAATATTCTTTGTGTTTAAATACACATCATAGCTGGCATCTTAGAAGAAGTATTACTTCTCTATATGTGTGAAAAGGGAGAATGCCTCTTAAAATGGTGCTCACCAACAGTAGCTTTCCTCAGCATTGTGTTACATTTTTTAAAAAAAATCTGCTTTTCAGTCAAACACATCTTCATTTAAACTGTTTTGCTCTTTTGAATGTAACAGTCTTGGTAATAGTTTGCAATTGAAGATGCCAAAAAAACCACCACCACCACCCAGGATATTTTTAAAAATTACCTCTTTGCAAGCTTGATAAAATCAAAGAGTCTTTGGAGAGAGACACATTAAAGCTGTATTTGTAGGGAACTCATAGCCCACTGATACAGCACATGCTTTGCATGTACAAGATTCATTCTGGTATCCCTAGTTAAAGGATTTTGAGTAGCTGTGCTTTGAAAGACCATTCTCTGCCAAAGACTAGAGAAACACTATATTAGCTATCCAAATGGCCTGGTATAAAACATCTGTATGTTTGATCTTGTGATATACCGGTATGTCAAACACTGTCATTAGAATATTTACTTCAATGTTTAGAAAAATTGTAGTCATGTTTGTCTACTACATAATTTCCATATTTTGTGATCAGCAAGTAACTCAGTACAACCTAGCTGCAACTAAGGTCTAGTTTGCCCTTCTCCCATGCTTTTGTATTGAATGGATGCATTTACTTAATCTCTTTCATGACTGAAAAGTTCTGAATGTTACACATATCTGTATGCTTTTGGCACTTATTTGTCCTGCCATCTTGTTTATTTAGACTAGCCTAAATATCTGGATTTTCATTTTATTTTGAGTCTGATCCAAAGAGGCATGCTTTCCTGGAGGGACAATAGAGATTAACTCTTATAAGTAGACTGAATAGACTTCTGTTCAAAAGGGATGCAGTAGGCTTCTTTTATTCAAACCTTATTTTTGTGGAGAAATACTTAAATGGGTCAAACTTTGATTTGATTAAGTAAAAGGTATGTGAAATATATATTGCTGTCGTATTTAAAATATTTATATCCTACCTTGCTGCCTGGCAACACACCTTTAAGGCAGCAGGTTTTCTAAAGGCACTAACCTTTGAAGGTTCCTGTGGGGACAATGGTAGAAAAATATCCACTTGCAAGGCCTCATTTTGATGGAACAATTGTTTCTACTGCTGCTTTTCAGAAAGTTTCATAGTGGCAATAGGAGAATATTCCCCCAGTGTATTCATATGTTATCTAGGCCTAAATACCCTAAAGGTATCAAATCATGGAAGCTAAGCAGGGTCATCCCTGGTTGGTACTTGGATGGGAGACTGCCAATGAACGCTAGGTGCTGTAGGCTGTATTTTAGAGGAAGGAACTGGCAAAACCACCTCAGAATATTCCTTGCCTAAGAAAAACCTACAAAATTCATGGGATCACCAGGAGACTTGGAGACACATATGCACATATGTTATCTAGCAGCCAGGATACACTTACTCATTTAGAGTATTTATATCCTGTCCTTCAGCCAAAAAGGTTCCCAAGGTGGCTTACACATAATTAATTTGACAGTTCCTTGCCCTCAGGCTTAGCATCTAAATAAGATATGGCACATTTTTAAAAAGGCAATGGCAATGGGGGAGAATATAAGTCCAGCAAATACTGGCTGCTCTTCTGTCCCTCAGAAGCCAGATCGATTATAGTTGGAACATTGAAGGAGGAGTTCTCACCAGCTGCTTGGCCAAGACACAAAATCTTTTGTTCTGGAGTAGGGCATCTGTGACCAATCTCTTATCCAGGTTGCCTCCGCAGTTCTAACTTCTGGGCTCCTATCACTCACCTTGCCCTTCCACCCTTAAAATCCCTCCTTTGATCTGGTACCTGGGCCTCATTGTGACCACTGTATTGGATAAGTGCATGTGTTGCCTTTTGGGTTCAGTGTGACCGGTCCTCCTTGTTTATTAAATTAAAACATTCAGACAGATGAAGAAATAAAATAGTAAAGATTTGTTATAACAGTTAAAATAAACATTAGTGTTATGCTGGTTCCACACACGGAACATGAGAACATCTCAGTTTCAGACAAAAATACTTCTCCCTGAACTCTTTCCATGCTCTTAGCTCCCAAAACCCCTATTCAGATCGTATTAATTCCTCTTTACAATTGATCCTAACTCATCTGCTCTTCTCAAGATCTAATCTATTCCTTTCTGTCTCTGCCCCTTCTGTTTCTACCTGGCCCTATCTAACTGGTTAACAGACAAACTGCTAAGTTATCTTCCCCCCCTTCCCCACTAATATGAAAAACATTTTTTCTTGGCCAGGATCTGTAACTTCCCTAACACCATGCCCATGTGCCTTAAAAACCTGCTGAAAGACCTGAGAAAACCCATAGAGGAGGACTTTGGTGGAGGGGGAGCTTCAAATTACACTGGAATTGGGCAGAGAATTTCAGTCACTGAATATTGATGTTGATCAATAATTACAGCCTAAAGATATTGTTTACCATTAATTATAAACTGATGGGTAGTTCAGTGGAACATCTACCATTTGTTGTGTAACTGCGATTCTTTAGCTGATATATTCTGCACTGCAATTTTAGGGGCCAAGTCTAAAACCAGCTTTCTGAAATAATAGTGAACATTGCAGCTTTGCTTGAAAAATCAGTGACAAAGAATATCATTGTACTTTTATTTAAAAGTTACAATCAACATTTTGAATAAAGGCAGATCTTACAAAATAGTGATGCCGTATGCAAATATAGGTACTTTGACAAAATAATTTCTTCGATGTTATCTGAAACAGAAAAGTACCGTAATATTTATTATAACATTTTTAAAACAAGAATTCATAGGTGAGGGGGATTCATTTTTTCTTGTCAAGCAGAAGTGTTTGAAATGGTCTGAATTGCTAAAATGTAGTAATCTTATACTGTGTCCTTCAGATAAATAGTTACAAAGTGTCCTATAGAAGAAAATGTAAACATATGAACAAATTATCCTGGAATACTCCAAATTTTCAGAGCCACATACTTGATTGATGTGTTTGAAAAGCTTGTTAATACAGCATACATTTGAAACACATAGTATGTTCCATACTATAAAGATAAGGTAATCTTCATGCACTAAATTAAAGCAGCTTTAAATGTTACTGAAGAACCACTATCAGGTGAATGTAATTTTGAAATCTGCTTGAAAAGGAAATTGTTAAAAGGGAACAAATGCAGCCTGTAAATGCAGCCTATAGAATGTTACTAATATTGCTATTGCTTCATCAAACTTAGCATCAGTTCACTTATGTCTCCAAACCAATGTCAAAAAACTGAAGTTTCGAGTCTATAAGAATACTTGAAAGACAAGCTGGGCTTTGCCCTCTATTGCATATTATTATTAAATAATAATCTAATACATAACAGCCAGTCTGAAGCATTCTCTTTCTTACCTCTGATGCATGTCAAAGTAAAGATAGGAAAGCATTGTCGGAAGGGGAGGAAACAATAAAGTGAATGTGTATATTCTAGGCTGGGAAGGGAAACATACGGTAATTAAATTTCTAGACGGTTCCCCACACCAATACACAGGGTGTGTTTTTTAACTCAAGTTTTACCACTTGAGAGCATCTCTGAGGCCTAATTTAATATGGTAGCCTCAAGATCAGGAATGTCACAACATGGGGTTGTTTATTTAAAAAAAATTAATGACTTAGCATCACTTTAGAAATCACTTGATTGAATCTCCAGATGAACAGAATAACAATGATTGCCAAGGCAAGTGTGAAGTTCTTGTATAGTTGAAAATTACTATTTTCAAGATACTGAGAAGCTTCAGATTTGATTAAAATTATTGAGACTTCATAGATGTATACCTGGTTTAAGAAACAGAAGGCTGTGGTTTTTCTAGCTGGCTTGCTTTAAACTTAGCTTTACATTCCTCACACATGTGATGACAGTGCCTAAAACATTGAGAAGAATTTAGAAAAAACAGTCAATATTGCATCAAGAATATTCCCAGAGATCTTTCACATGAATACAATAAAAACCCTACACACGATCCCAATGCACTTGAAAAAACAGATCAAAGAGTTCTGCCTTCCACACTAATCTTGGTCCTACTACAGTGGAAGACCCAAGGTATATTACACATTGATTCTACATATCGTCATGATCACAGTTCTACATATCTGCATAATCAGGTCTACTATAGTACAAATAGCCATGCTGCTTTTGATCCTTTCTATAAACAAGGCCCTTTGAGGCTCCCAAATAAGAGGGACTAAGCCATTTTCTCTGACTCCACCACCCCCAGCAGTCTCCGTGCCATCTCCAATGCTGTTCTGATGATTCCCCCTACCCTCTGGAGCAGACTAACTGGGGTGATGGGGGAGATATTAAGTAGAAGTCAACCCCCATAAGTATACACCAGGAAAACAGAAGCCTACCCATGAGATTTGGGGACCCAGCCCTCTGTCCTCCGATAATGTTTTTCTGCATGAGGATTACTACATAGAATTCCCAGTCATCATCTCTCACATAAGGTACAAAACTCCATTTCCAATGCATAGACATTTTCTGATTGGGGACATTACACCTGTTTCATGTCCTACTTACTGTTTATTAATATGCACTCCCATTCCTTATCCTTTCAATGGGAAAATTTGATTTATTTCACAGAATGTTTCACTTAATATTTAAAGGGGTTTTTTGGGGGGGGGGAAGGTTCTGGCAAAAGTATTAAACTATACTGCTTTCACAGATGATGGTATTTTTAAAATACACTCAAAATGTCATTTAAGAAAGCAAAATATCATATTCCAAACCATTTTTGTCCTGGGCCAAAAAATTGCACACCAGCACTTTCAAACTTCTTCTGGCATGTTCTTATATACGACATTGTCCCAACAGCAAAACCTAGGGCACCAGCAACTGGTGGGGGGTAAAAGGAAGAATTACATATATCAAATATAAATCAGTACCTTAAACTTCAAAGCACATCCCCCAAGGAGATTTTTTTTAAAAAAAACAAACAAACCACTGACCTGTAAAGAAGGAAACCCAAGAAAAGCTGCTAATTTATTCTAATCATATTTCTCTATATTATATGATTTGGAGGGGAAAGGTTAGAAAGACAGAGTTGGATAATCACCACAATTCACTGTTCCTTGCACGCAGCATTATATTATACATACACAGCTGTATGAGGATCTCAGCATGTTTACCCATGGAACAGAAGGTGGTTACCAGCTGTGGGCCCCAAATGATAAAATGAATTTAGTTGTGAATAGGCTTGCCAGGTAAAATATGGGACACGGCTCCTGTCCTTTTAATGGTTGTGCAAAAGGGAATTTCAGCAGGTGTTGCTTGTGTGACAAGTGCTGAAATTCCCTTTTCTATACAACTGTTAAATGTACAGGAGCCCTGTCCCTTAGCCCTAGTTGAGACGGCAAGTCAAAGACATCTGGCAAACATTTGCCTTTAGGGGGTGCTCATTTGCTTCAGTCACGTAGGTGCTTATCATGAGGCTGTTACCCTCCAGTTGCAGTGCATGAATCCTGTCTTTGGCCAAGGCTTATTGCATCACACTATGGTTATCCTGGTATCGTCCTAGAGGAGGATCATTGGGGAAGTACTTCTTTTTGACTGGAAATAATCTGCTAATGACTTCCTATCCAACTATTGTTTAGCTACTTTTTGTGGTAGGAATGTCTCATTCCAATTAATGAAAATACTGGATAGTGAGATGGTGCTGGGTGGGTACAGTTTGGTTTCCCTTCCCTAGGATCCTCCTGAAGAGCTAGCTCAGTCTACCTCTGGTATTTGGGTGTGGAGGACACCTGCTGGAGTCATGACTGGAAAAGGTTCACATGAAAATTGCACTAATCTTTCCCTTCTTTCCATGTCTGCCATATGGGGTTTTCTATTTATTTGTTTAGGAGGAATAGTACAATAGTAATATACCAGCATCAGGGGTACCTGGACGGGAAAGCTTAAGTTTATGGTTTCCTTTTTATTATCTCTCAGGATAGCACAACAAAGGACAGCAGTCTGAATGTGCAAATGATGTAAGACAACTACCTCACATTCTATGATCAAGCAGCAAAGAGTGTGAAAAGACAAATGCAACAACCAATGCTATCAAAGAGGCATTGTACTCATGGTGCAAAAGGTAGCATTTTCCTCTCACTATCTTTACATGTAGGGGAAAATGCTTTTTGTGCAGGACAAGCAGCTTCTATGTTAAACACTTTAGGGATGGTTAAACTTTACAATCATTTGTTGTGCACCATACAGGGAGCAGTGCAGGTTTAGTCATTCCTAACTGCAACAGTGAGATTGCAACAGTGAAATTCCTAACTGCAACAGTGAGATGAAGTGTGCTTTTTTTTACTCTTTCCCTGTGCTATAATTGTAAAAACATCCCTCACCCAATTATAGTAATTCATTAATATGCACTATATACGAGTAGTAAAAACCAAGAGCATATTTGTTTTAGGCAATAAACTGAGTAATATAAGATAAACAAAACATAAGATGAAAGGGAAACATGGGCCACAGAAAGCCAGCCACTGACCAAGACACAGTTCCCTTGGATACAGTAGCAACATGAATTCAAAGTCCTCACAAGGTCTATAAAATTGTTTAAATTTATTACTGAAAACATGACAACTGAGGAAGCCAGAACTGCTATATATGCACAGAGGTAGTATGCAAGTATGGTATCATTCTAATGATACTAATCTATATCAACTGCAGTTTCAACAGTGCTCATCTTTTCTGCCTTAGTTTTAGAAGCAGGCTTTGGACTTACGTGCTATTTTAGGAAGGGGTCCAAGTTTAGGATTTGGTTTGAGGACACCTAGAATAAGATGCTGTTATTAGTAAATGCCATGTATCCCATCATTCAATCATGTAGCAAGCTTGTGCATTTCAACACAGAGAGAGATTGAATCCTTAAGTGTACAAAGTGCTCCTATGTATAATTCCCAATTATAAATGTGATGCTCCACTCTTCACAGAATAGCAATAGCTTGTTTATCTATGTGAAATAACTGAATTTATTCTGAAGGTTTTCTGATTGAGTAGAAGGATCCTTGTCTTTGAAATACACAACTGCAGTCTTTTAAGCCAGTACTCAAAAGTACTACAGGTTGAGTATGCCTTGTTCAAAATACTCCAAAATCCAGTCGTCTACATGGGTGGCTGAGACAGTGACACCTTTGCTTTCTGATGGTTCAATGTACACAAACGTTGTTTCAGGCATAAAATTATTAAAAATATTGTGCATAAAATTACCTTTCAAGCTATGTGTATAAGGTGTATATGAAATATAAATAAATTTCGTGTTTAGAGTTCAGTCCCATCTCCAAGATATCTCATTACATATATGAAAATATTCCAAAATCTTAAAAAACCCAAAATCCAAAACACTTCTGGTCCCAAGCATTTCAGATAAAGGATACTCAACCTGTAATAGTTTCCAATATGAATAGCTGCCCCTATTGCAGCTATTTTTACCTTTTTTAGTATCAAAAATAATTTGATTAGTAACAAATCAGCAAAAATTAACAAGTGAGGTTCAGAGGTGTTGTTGGAATATAAACACAGTGCACAAGGCCATTATATGGTTTTTCAACATTCTGGTCTTCCAGTTTAAACAAACTGAAAAAACATGGTGTGGGGGGCAATCCTGGGGGGTGCTATCGGATATATTTGCAGGCACATATTAGGGACCTCAGCTACAAACACATCTATAAGAATGCTGTGCAAATATATAAGAATACTTACATCTCATTAAATATTCTTATTTTCCAGTAATGAAAGCCCTATGCAGCTGTTACTACACCATGTTCAACCAACATGCAAAGAAGGAAGCAGACTATCTCTACTCCCATTCCATTGCTTTCCTCATGTAGCGAGTGAGAAATCAGAACATAAGAGCTTCCCTACATATAGATCCTCATGCAACTGGAGGTCCTGAATTTCTTGGGTTTCTAATCATGCAGACAGCATCCATGTCTAAGGGAACTTTTCCTATTTAGACTGAGCTCACATGGAAAATAACAGAACAGAGGACAGTGGGGGCAGGACTAATATGCTCTTCTCTTCTAATACTGATAGAACAAACATAGTTTTTAAAAAGTACACAAGGCTATATTTTCTTTCAGATCAACCACACCCTCTTTGGATGTTGACAGAACATGCCTAGCTTAACAACTAAGTAGGGCTACACTTCCAGATTAGCCATGCCATATCATGCCCAACAGAGAACGCACATTTCACTGTATTGGAAAACTGAGAACAGGTCACACCTTACATATGATGTGGACATCCAAGATGTTTTATGTGTACACCTGAAAGTTAAAAGTGTGAATCTGACAAACTCTTATGTCATATAGGTATGCTAATCAGGGACCCAAGTTAGACTGTGCATTCTATAGAAAGGAACAGCAAGTGACAACTTTGAATTCGTTGCTGTAGAGTGTATGGAATGAGCCATAGATTTCACATATTCTGTTTGTTCTTCAGGCCTCCAGATTTCTAGACCTAAAACCAATTATTAAGTCACAACTAGTGCAGACACACTGGTTGGCACTAAAAACTAGATCTGGGCCCTAGAGTTTACGCTTCTTTTAGAATGAACTCCCCACCCCAATAATCCAACACATCAGTTGATAAGTGATGGTTATACAAAGTTTTTTGTTCACATTTTTTTACTTTAAAAAATGAAGAAAAAAGGATTTACCTTGGGCAACTAGTCCTTGAACAACAAGCATACTTCCCAGAGACAGAGGTAGAGCTGCAAACAATATGGATCATACAATTATAAGCTTTTTAGAACTTCTAATGCACTCCAACCTCCTACCTCCCAGTAGTGTTAAACAATGTTCTTAAGTTGATTCAATGTCCTTGCTTAACACAACAATTCTGATTTGGATGAAAAGTGAGACTATGATGAAATAGAGCCTTCTGGTTTGATTCCAGGGAGGAGTAAAGGGTCTGCATGCAGGGGTAAAGGCTGCCTTGTTAAGCCAGGATATGATCATCCAAACATGACAAGTGGCTGAATTCAAACACAACAATAAACTATGGATCATCATTATGGGAATGAGTCTAGTTCAGATGTGAGAATCATGCAGCCATCCAGTTAATGTTGGCTAGCCAACATAGCCTATGGTGAGGAATGCTGGGAGCTAAAATTCAACAACATATGGAGGGTTGCATGATTCCCATCCCTGGCTTAGTCCTCAGGCTCAAACACTCTTTCTCCTCCCTTTTCTAGTGTGGAAACTTTCACTCACACTTCTACTTCTTCTTCTTCTTTTTTTACTGAACACAATTTACACTTACGTACACACCTGAACAAACTGTAATTGCTCCTATCTATGGTTTACTGAAATAAGGCCTAAACCTAGGTTTATGAAACTGGCTTGCTTCAACAAACATTATTTTTTCAACTATAGTTGACAATATTCAGAAGAACATCAAACTAAGGGCGGGCAACTTTAAGCTCTCCAGACATGACCGGACAGCAACTTCATTGGCTCTAGTCAGCAAAGTTAATGATGAGGAATGCTGGGAATTATAGTCTGTGGAGAAGACCTTTAGGTATCCTACCTGCTACTACTATGTGAGAACATTTACCTGTATAACCACTGCCACCACTTGTGGGACTTCTGCTTGTCACAGGACCTTATTTCTGTGACCTCTGCAGAAGATTGTTCACCTGAATTCCAACTGTTGGCCAACACCTGTGAAGCACTCTTCCTTGTTGGATGATATCCTTCTGGAAAGCCTGAGTGGTTTGGGAATCAGAGCACTGTGCTTCAGTGGTTCTGGTCCTATCTCTCAAGTCGGTTCCAGATGGTGGTGTTTGGGGATACCTGCTCCTCATAGAAGGAGCTGTTATATGGAATACCACAAGGTGCCATTCTATCCCCAATGCTGTTTAGCAACTACATGAAACTGCTGGGAGAGATCATCCAGAGGCCTGGGGCAGGGTGCTATCAGTATGCCAATAACACCCAAATACACTTCTCCATGCCTTCAAAAATAGCATCAGCTAAGGATAGAGTGTATCCTCTGAATGAATTAATAAAGGAGGTAAAGGACTGGATGAGGAAAAACAAACTGAAATTGTGGTATGTTATGGGTGTTGATCTGTCTGAGCAGAGGAAACTACTGATTTTTGCAATGAGACATTTTTGTTTGTTGTTGACTGCCATCAAATTGACTTTGACTTATGGCAACCCTATGAATGAGAGCCCTCCAAGTCACCCTGTTAGTAACAGCCCTACCTAAGTCTTGCAAACTCAGGACTGTGGCTTTCTTGATTGAGTCTATCCACCTATAATGTGATCCTCCTCTTTTCCTGCTGCTTCCTACCTTACCAAACATCATATTTTCTAATGAGTCAAGTTTTCTCATTATATGTCCAAAGTATTACAGTCTCAGCTTAGTCATCTTGGCTTCTCAGGAGAGTTCAAGCACAATTTGCTTTCAGACCCATTTATTTGCTTTTTTAAGCTGTCCATGGGATCTGTAGAACTCTCCTCCAGCACCACATTTCAAATGAGTTGATCTTCATCTTATCAGTTTTCTTCACTGTCCAGTTTTCACAACCATATATACAAATTGGAAATACAATTGCATAGAGAATCCTGACTTTGGTATTCAGTGATATATCTTTACACTTGAATTCTCTAATAAAGACATTAGAGGAATTAAAATAGATATACCTCTTGAGTTATAGTGCAAAACTGGTAAACCGTAATTGTGCTTTTCCAGTGTTTGTTTCCTTGGAATAAAACCACCACCACCACCATACATGCACTCAATCCCTGTGAGATTTAAAGTACTGGAAGACATTGTCTATGGAGGTAGTGGGAAGATAATCTTGCAATAGCACCATTATAATTCACCACTATAGCTCCAGAGATTTTTTTCCCCAAGGAGACAACGGGAACAAACAAAAGGGGAGGCTAACGATACACCAGCAAACAAATCCAAGGAGGGGTTTGAGGAGGTTGGACCCATTCGCATGTAGTGTCACGTTCATGTGACAAACACAATGCCCACAAATGAACTGACATATACCACCTTTCTCTTTTTTTTTAAATCAGGAGAATGGTTGAATGGGGAAGTGACAGGGAATGTCAAGCAGCAGCATTAAATGGATCAATACGAATTAACACAGATTACCAGTACAGATGAGCCCTGAATTCCTCTAACTAAAGTCTTAATAAAGTAGGCTCTTTGTACTAATACTCCAAGCAGACTACTAAAATGAAGCAAATGTTACAAGAAAAAGAAACAAATGGAAGACCAGGTATATATTTCTCTGCATTAAGAATAAAACAATGTACCTCTGTACCAGAAGCTTTCTTCTTTACATTGTTGTCGGATTTTTGCAAGTTCTTCGGGATTAGTATTTGCAATTGGACAAGGCCACGAGCGCTGATATCCACAGATGGATAGGAACAAAATGATGAATTATAAATAGAGTACTGTTTAATGCTCTTTTGCCTTACCTGCCCACCCTCCAACTTTCAGAATAAAAAGCATCTATGATTTACTATTTATTATGCTATCACTGCATTCTTGGCTAAACCCTACAAAAGGTTTTTAAAAGTATTTTTCAACAAAACATAGCTACCACTCCAAAGCAGAAGAAAACAGTTTCACTTTGCAAGTAAGACAGAAAATTTCAAAATATTCTACCATGGTAATGAGAATGCTAGCCTTCCATCCATCCTGTGAATAGCAGCCTGATGCATATACTGTATTCTACAGATGACATTAAATGTGGGAATACATAAAATAATGGGGAAAATGTTGCCTGATAAACATGCCATGCAATAGGAAATAACAATGTGTACCATTGGGTTATAAAGCTAACATTGTTAGACAACATGTACATTTCCCGCCTTGATCTTTAATTCTCAGCTTATATTATATGACAGGAGGTGAGTTCTGCTAGTCTTCTTGCTGTCTGTAACATTTTTCTTGTTGAGTCGCCCTGCTTTTGGCCTGCTTCAGCCTCAAGAGGATAACCACGAAGATGAGAAAGAATCCCTCATTGACATTTTTGGTGCCAGTAAGATAAACTAGTATCTGTTTAGTTGTCTCCAAAGCAAACACCCGCTGCTTCAGGATAAAGGAGACAAAATGTAATCTGCTAATATAAGGACCTATGATTTCATAAAGCATGGGGGCAGATTCAGATCACAAAGGGAGAGACTTTATAGCTGCAATATGCAGAAAGGAAATTTTACTGCCTTTATTTGTTGCTTTTGTTCCCAGAGACTTCACAGCCTTGGGTTTTTTTGGCAGGGGGTGGGGAGGTAGGACCTGAACTTCTGTATGCATCATCTTTCTCTCTCTCAATCTCTCTGTAACTGCCCTGGTGGCGCAGTGGTTAAATGCCAGTACTGCAAGTCACCACGTTGCAAGTTCAATTCCAGTGGGCTCGGTAAAATGAGTACCCAGCTTGTGGGGCCAATTAGCTAATACACATTGGAAACTGCTTAATGCAGTATAGATGTGTAAATTGCTATTGCTTAAAACAATTTGTAAGCCACTCTGATAGCCTTGTGGCTGAAGAAAGAAAAGGAGCAAGTCCATATGAAAAGAAGTACATAAACAGTTCTGCTGGCACTCAAGAGAGAAAGGAAGAATGGTGACAAAAGAGAAAGGAGAATGTTTCAGAACATATTTCTGCATAAAAAGGTCATGCAAGTGGAAAAATGCATATTAGTTTACACATTATTATTTATGAATCAAATCTGCTTGGGGCATGGTCTGAAAAGATCGCTCAGTACACAACAGAGTAGACAAGATCACCTGCATTGCCAAAACACATGTTGAACTGATTATACGAAGTTTGCACATCTCTAGATCAGTCTCTACTTCAGTGTTAAAAACAAACTTTTCCCAAGCTATAATCAAACAAACAAACCTGGCTCTTTTGTTCTACTGGAGGAGTCTGAACTTTCCCATTATCTGGAACAGAAGTCATGACGGTTTTAATGTTGCTTGAAAATCTGAACCGAGTAAAATGTGAGTGCCCTGAAAGAAATAACAATTATAAGAATTCTGTAGATATTTTAAAATAACATCATTATTTTTAGTCACACAAACATATTAAACTGTCTTTATACCAAAGGAGACCACTGGTGAAGCCAGCTCAGTACGGCCTATTCTCTACTCTAATCAGTAGCAGCTTTCCCAGTGGAACCAGCTGTCATTTCCTTGCCTGGAAATCTATTTTTAATTGGAAATAAAATTATTTGTTTGTTGGATTTATATCTCACCTTTCTGCCAAAGATGGAATGTAAGGTACAGTAATATCAGGCAGCAGAAGAACACAGTTAAAACAGAAAAAAACCAACTATTTAAAATATATTTTTAAAAAACTTACAATCTAGGACAACCTGCATGCATGTGCTACCACAGACCTATGGTCTCTCCACGAAGGCAATAAGGAAATAGATGTTACATAATGAACTTTGACTGGTTTGCCTTTATTGTAGTGGTTCCATTGAGCACTGTAAGGTTTTATGGCTTTGAAAGCCACCTTTAACACAATTCTGCAAAACATACAGCTTCAAATTTTATATAACAAATATAATCATAATGCAACACACCAGTTTGCATCATAGTAACAATGGCATCGCTATTATTAACACTTTTTATGACACATTTTAAAATAAGAATTAATATATATATCTATACACATGAAACTTAATTTGAGGCAGTGTTAAAACATGCTAACACTGCACCTCAGCCCTAGACTGTATAGAATGACTTTTAAAAAAAGACCTTTGGCCTGTGCTGAGTGCAAAGTGGATCGCCTGAGGGAGTTAGGAATCGGAGGCACTGCCTTGCAGTGGTTCCGTTCCTTCCTCTCGGGCAGATCCCAGAGGGTGAGGCTCGGGGACAGTTGCTCTACTAGAATAGAGCTTAACTGTGGTGTTCCTCAGGGTGCCATCCTGTCCCCGATGCTATTTAACATCTATATGAAGCCGCTGGGAGAGATCATTTGGAGGCATGGAGTGCGGTGTCATCAGTATGCTGATGACACCCAGATATACTTCTCCATGTCTTGGTCATCAGCTTCGACTTCAGATGGTGTCTCTCCTCTCAATGATTGTCTTAAAGCAGTAATGGACTGGATGAGGAAAAACAAATTGAGACTGAATCCAGACAAAACGGAGGTACTAACAGTTACAGGCCCAAAACCAGGTCTGAGAATACAACTTCCAATCCTGGATGGAACTATACTCTCCTCCAAGGATTGTGTTCGCAGTCTGGGGGTGCTCCTGGACTCGTAGCTCCAGATGACTAATCAGGTTAATGCAACGGTCAGGAGTGCCTGTTATCAACTTCAGCTGATATGCCAGCTGTGCCCTTTCCTCGAAACTAGGGACCTCGAAACTGTGGTACATGCACTGGTAACCTCCTGTCTGGATTTCTGTAATTCGCTCTACATGGGGCTACCCTTGTGCTTGACTCAGAAACTTCAACTAGTCCAGAACATGGCAGCCAGGTTGATTTCTGGCGTTTCCAGAAGAGAGCATATAACACCTGTGCTAAAAGCTCTCCACTGGCTGCCTATTAGTTTCTGGGCACAGTACAAGGTGTTGGTTATGACCTTTAAAGCCCTACATGGCTTGGGTCCAACTTATCTCCGGGACCGCCTCCTTCCGTACGACCCTCCCCACACACTTCAGTCCTCTGGGAGGAATCTGTTACAGCCTATGAAAACAAGGCTGTCGGTGACCTCAGAGGGCCTTCTCTGCTGCTGCTCCCAGATTATGGAATGGCCTGCCGGACGAGATCCATCTTATTACCACCTTAGACAGCTTTAAAAAAGCTGTCAAGACGGATCTTTTCCGGCAGGCCTTTCCTGAATAATTATCCCGGCCCAAGACTCAGCTGTCCTTTCTAGGCTGTGATTGTATGTTTTAATTTTTTTCTTCTAATTTATATATATTTTTAATTATTGTATGTTTTAAATCCTTCATAATTTAATATTATTTTAAGGGGTGGGTGGGCTAGGATATTGTGATTATGGAGTTTTTATATTGTAAGCTGCCCTGATTGCGTTGCAGAGGGGCGGGATAGAAATACAATTTTATTATTATTATTATTATTATTATTAAAGTAATCATCCCTAGCTTTTATATTGCTGGGATGTGTCAAGAAGCCAGGTGGTATTGCTCCCTCTTTTACGCTGCCCTATCCTAGAAATGCAGAAAATACTAATGGCTTGCTAGTACATGAGCACAGCAAGTTATATGTTGTTAGTACAATCTTATTTACAATTTCAGTGTGTATGTTGTCCCATGTATAACAACCTCACCAAACTCCTTGAAAGAAGATGAGGCATAACTGACAAATTTGTAATCATGAAGAAGTTTAAAGAATGGAAAGTGATAATAACTTAATTATCCATAATATTACAAATTTAAAAATGAACACTTCCCCCAAAACTCCTTCTACCAAGTATTTAAAGTGCCTGCCACCTTGAACATGCTGGATTGTGTCTGATTTTAGTACCGTAGTTAAGTAGGGTGAGACCTGTTTAGCATCTTGGGAGGGGACACCCAAGTAACACCAGGGATCTCCATGTTTGGCTAGGAACCCTGGAAGATTACTCTGTCAGAGATGATGGTCTGAATCAGTATAAGCCAACGGGATCCAGGCAATCAACTGGCGGAGGGACCCCGCTGCTGAGATGGGACCCAGGCAGTCAAGTGGCGATGGCAGTGGGAAGCCGCTGCTGCCGCTGCAACAGAACCCAGGCAATTAACTGGCAGTGGTGGTAGCAGGGCAACAGAGCGAGTCACCCTCAGCAATTCCGGGAAAAGTGTGGAATGCTGAGAAGGGGGAGGAGGAATTCAAATCCACCAGCCTACCTTACAGGGTTGTCATGAGGTACACCAGGCATGTTTTGGGGAGTTTCTTAATTGCGTATGGTACAGCTAATATTATTTATTACATTTATATCCTGTCTTTTGTCCAGTGAGCTCAGGGTAGCATAAATTGCTCTCTTCCTCCCTACTTTGGCTGCTGTCACAATGGAAAATTAATCCAGTCTGACACCACTTTAACTGCCATGGCTCAATGCTATGGAATTCTGGGATTTGTAGTTTTGTGAGATATTTAGCCTTCCAAACTACAAATCCCAGGATTACAAAGGATGGACCAATGACAGTTAAAGTGGTGTGAAACTGCATTAATTCTGCAGTGTGGCAGCAGCCTCAGTCTTCACAACAATCCTGTGAAGTAGGTCAGGCTGAGAAAAAATAAGTGGGCTAAAGTCAGTGCAGTGCTACTCAAAGTGCTGGTCCATGGCAAGTTTCAGGAAATAATAATAATTAAAAAAAACAGTTGTAGTCAGCAGACACAAATATCACAACTGATTCCAGGTCCATTAAAAGAAAAACCCTGCCATTTCCTCACACCAGCTAGTGTAAGAAGCAACGACCTAGTCCATTTTGCAGCTTATTGAACACTTGAAGCCAGAGCTCCTAAGTTCTCGTCTAACATTCTGATAACTACACCACACTGGCTATATAATAAATACTTCCTCACCCATATTTAAACATCCTCTTGTATGTCTGTGTTTGGGATGCAGAAACAACCAGGATTCTGAGATACATGCACAAAAGTGTTTAAAACTGCCCAGACAAGCCTTTCCTGCATACACCACTCACTGCAAGCCACCATGACGCACTTTGTAAATACTGTACTTGTGTTTCCATTAAAGAAACACACATTATGCTTGAGGGCTCAGTCCTGGAATCTGCTTTCAGTTTTCCATTTTAGTCCAGAAAAATGTAACAGCATAGAAGTACTGTAACACACATTCCAAAAAAGTCGTCTTTATTAGTTAGTTAGTTCACTAGGGGGTTGAGGGCTAGTGAAGTCAGAAGGCAGGGTTGGGTGGCTTTATAAATATGAGCTCCTTGGGGTTTTTTTTAAATTGTATCCTGTTATACTAACTAAGCTATTCCTTGGTGGGAGACATTTGTTTGATCCACAAAGTGTGGGGCTGCTGGAAGCTGCAGACAACAACATCTGGAGAGACAAAGATTGCTCCAGGAGTGCTAGATCACTGTCACCTCAGTCAGAGTTGTTGCTACCACCTTCTCATATATTTAATTACAGGTAGATCAGGAGGATTGGGAAACATCAACATAGTGTCTGCACCTGAGGTAAAGTGCATGTAACCCTGATCCTAATTTAACAAATTGTCCCTCTTCAGTTTCAACTGCCAGGTTCCTAAACATTTTATTATTTAAGTAAAACAGAACAAAGTACAGTAATTTGAGTCTTATGTGGGTTTAGGCCGGAGCTTCTGAATAACCAAAGGCAAACTCAAGTACAGTTTTAAAGAAGGGAAATGTTTGTTTAGGAAAAACAGAACAGAACATGGAAGCAGATGTACAACTCAGAATGCAAAACAGCAAACTTGCTTAACTAAAACTCTGACTGACCTAGCTGGATATGGTATCAAATCATGGCAAGATACTTGCATGACAATGTCCTGATGTTCTAAAACCCATTCTTATAGAACCATGGTCTTTCTCATGCTTTTTGCCCCTCCCCTCTTGTGTTTGTTACAGCATCTGTCTCCTGGTCTGCTAGCACTAGCAAGAAAAAACATGACCCACAACCTAGATAGGAATATGTTGTCTAACGGGTTAAACCATTCCATTCAGTTATGGACGAACTGTTACCCTTTATGTATCTGGGCACCAAAAATCGAAGCTAGATTGGGGCATGATGTCTGGTTACCTGCAAACTGAATCAAGTTTGTTAAACTTGATGGTCAAAATAAGCCCTGCCTACTAAGGCATCAGATACGGGTTGCTCCAGAGGAGGTGACTAAAATGGTGAAAGGTCTGGAAACCATGCCTTATGAGGAAAGACTTAGGGAGCTGGGTATGTTTAGCCTGGAAAAAAGATGGTTAAGGGGCGATATGATAGCCCTGTTTAAGTATTTGAAGGGGTGTCACATTGAGGATGGAGCAAGCTTGTTTTCTGCTCTTCCAGAGACTAGAACACAGAACAATGGATGCAAGCTCCAGGAACAGAGATTCCACCTCAACATTAGGAGGAACTTTCTGACAGTAAGAGCTGTTCGGCAGTGGAACACACTCCCTCAGAGCGTGGTGGGGTCTCCTTCCTTGGAGGTCTTTAAACAGAGGCTGGATGGCCATCTGTCAGGGATGCTTTGATCGTGATTTCCTGCGTGGCAGGGGGTTGGACTGGATGGCCCTTGTGGTCTCTTCCAACTCTACAATTCTATGATTCTATGAGGACAAGACCGGCTTCTGGAGCATCTTCAAATTCATTCGAGCAATGGTTCTTAACCTGTGGCCTGGGGAACCCCAGGGGGCCACAATGTCCTCACAGGGGGTCCACAAAGGCTTGAAGGCTGCTTGGCCCACCTCCTCCCTGCTGTGGAGCAGCCATGTGAAAGGAGCGAAGGCTGGCAGGCTTGGCCTGTGCATTGCCATTCAATCCCCTCTAGCCACAAACTTGCAGGAAGAAACAGAAGAAGAGTCTTCCTACCCCCTATAGTGACTCTGAGGGAAGGGGTAATGGATGGTGTAACTGTATTCTTATTATTATTATTATCATCATCAGGTATTATTATGATTATTATTAGGGTTTTAAATCTCAAGTTAAGTCTTGGGGTGAAATTGCCACTGGTAAGAGGGATGCTCCAAAAAAGCGAAACAAGGACTCCCTGAAACAACATCTCAGGCTCAGCCAAATTGATCACCAACAATGGTCCGCCCTGGCCTCACATCGGGAGGCATGGAGATGCACTATCCACAATGCTGCAGCCTTATTTGAGAACTCATGCCAAACAAGTCTTGAAGAGAAACAACAACGCAGAAAGAATCACAACCTGGAAACATCACCCAAGGAGACCTTCTGCTGTGCTTTCTGCAACCGGATTTGTTTATCTCAGACTGGCCTTTTTAGTCATCAGTGCGCTTGCAGAAAATGCGGGATGAGTCCTTCCTGAATCTTTGTTTGCGAAGAAAAGCCAGAGAGAGATTATTATTATCATCAGGTATAATGATTATTATTAGGGTTTTAAATCTCAAGTTAAGTCTTGGGGGTCAGAAGCAACGAAATATATTTAAAGGGGGTCCCTGGTAAAGAAAAGGTTAAGAACCACTACATTAGAGCCAGCTATGGGGGTAGGAATTTTGGGAGGGGATTAGGATTTTTTTTATTGAAATAAGACCATGCTACTGAAAAATACACCGGACTGCAAAAGGCTGTAACAATAACGCAAAACAAAACAAAAAAATGGCTTTCCTCTTTTCTTACTAATACAAAAATAAACTATCTATCCTAACAATACATTTTTCCTCTTAATCAAAGCACACTATAATCACTCTTTTTTCTTTTCCAATGAACATTAATTATATTGACACCTTTATACTAAAATTATAAGTTACACATTACAATTATACATATTTGGGAAAGAAAAAAATTAATACAAAATACATAATTAATATAAAAAAATATTTATTTAAAGATATCCCTTAAGTTATTGCTGGGGTTGTCTCACTAAACCATGGCCAAAATAGGAATTTGGCGGGGGGGATTAGGAATTTTTTATTGGAATAAGACCATTCTACTGAAAAATACACCCGACTGCAAAAGGCCATAACAACAACGCAAAAATAATAATAATTGTTTTCCTCTTTTCTTACTAATACAAAAATAAAACTATCCTAACACTAGGACATGTTTCCTCTTAATCCAAAATAGGAATTTTGGGGGGATTAGGAATTTTTTTATTGGAATAAAACCATTCTACTGAAAAATACACCCGGGGTGGGGTGGAGTCTTCCTCAGGTAACAACAGAAGCCTCTGCTTGCGAAATAACATTAGGTTTAATTTTTTTAAAAAATGATATTAATATGCACCCCGATGAGTTAGGTGCAACTAGCCTTCTACAACCCACCCTGTTCCCCGGGGAGTCCGTTCCACTGAACTCAATGGGACTTACTTTCTGTACTTGCAGTTCAGGAGGGAATGGGAGGGCGTTGTTCCAAGGGACTCAAAGTGGGGTCCTTTCAACACAAGCCCGTCCGGGCAGCTGAAGGAGAAGCAGTTTCACTTGTGGCCTAGAGCTCTCTGACACCCGCGTTGGTTCCCCTCCGCGCCTTCCGTGTTGCTTTCCTCGCTCGCTGCCTCTCCCTCCCGGCGCTCGGAGTTACTAGTTTTCTCTCCCGCTGCCTTCGCTTCAGGGCAGGGGCCTCGCCGGCTCCCGCGCAATCTGTGTGCGAGAAAACAAAAGGCCCGCTGGCGCCCAGCCCGGGTTACATAAGATGACCAACACCAAGGCGGGTCCTGTTTGCCCAAGTCGTGGTATTTTTTCTGGGTGAGACGACGAGAGACAATTGTTGGTGGTCTGAGGAAAAAGTTACTTCAACAACAGCGACATTTAGCGACAAGAGAACAATGGGACAAAAAATAAATGGAACCACCCCCCTCCGAAAAAATCTCACTTTAAATAAATTAAAAAAGAAAAAGTACCCCGCTTGTGGGGGCAATTAGGTAACACACATTGGAAGCTACTTCTTGCAGTGTAGATGTGTAAACTGCTATTGCTTAAAACAATTTGTAAGCCCCTCTGATAGCCTTGTGGCTGAAGAGCGGGGTATAAATAACTAATTTTTTTAAAAAAGGGCTTCCTATACATGACTACAACACTTATTATTATTATTATTATCTTTTATTTCCATAGCACCATCAATGTGCATGGAACTTTACAAGAAAAAGAACAACAAAGCAATTCCCTCTATCTAAACATTTGACATATAACTATTAACACATGCAAAATAACTAACCACAAACCATGACATTAGTTCACACACTATATCATTATCACGGCAAATTTGTGCTTAAGTCCGTTCAGCAGTTCACCTACCTGGGAAGCATTATCTCAGATGCCAAGATTGACAAAGAGATTGATCACATATTAGCAAAGGCATATAGCACATTTGGAAGACTTCACAAAAGAGTCTGGAGTAACAAACCCCTGAAGCGAAGCACAAAAATCAGTGTGTATAGAGCCATTGTACTGTCTATTCTCCTTTATGGGTCTGAAACATGGGTCACTTATCGCCACCACTTACAACTCCTCGCGCTTTCATCAGCGCTGTATACTCACAATCCTAAATATACACTGGACTGACTATGTGACGAATGTTGCTGTCCTTGAGCAAGCAGAGATCACCAGCATTGAGGCCATGATATTGGGAACACAGCTGCGCTGGGCAGGGCACGTTTCTAGGATGGAGGACCATCGCCTCCCAAAAATAGTACTCTATAGTGAACTCGCCATGGGCCAGAGTAAGAGAGGTGCTCCAAAAAAGCGATACAAGGATTCCCTGAAACAATATCTCAGGCTCGGTCAAATTGATCACCAACAATGGTCCACCCTGGCCTCACATCGGGAGGCATGGAGATGCATTATCCACAATGCTGCAGCCTTATTTGAGAACTCACGCTGAACAAGTCTTGAAGAGAAACGACAACGCAGAAAAAATCACAACCCGGAAACATCACCCAAGGAGACCCTCTGCTGTGCTTTCTGCAACCGGACTTGTTTATCTCGGATTGGCCTTTTTAGTCATCAGCACACTTGCAGAAAGTGTGGGATGAGTCCTTCCTGAATCTTTGTTTGCGAAGAAAAGCCAGAGAGAGATATCATTATACATCCATAGTACTTTCCACACACTGAGAAACAAGCTCTAATTTCTTATACAAAAGAATATACCTTTCTTCTTATATCATAAAGAGGAAATCAAATTTAATCACAAATCATAATACAATAACAGACCGGCTGAGGTTTTTTTCTCCCAATGTGCAAGGGACAGGCATCATATTTGTGCCAATTGGCTACAACTGTTTCTTTTTTTCTTGGAAATTTGACAGCTGATGGCTTGTTCACTGGCATCAGTCCAGAGACCAAGATCACCAGAGTAGCAGTCCTCTAGCATTTTTTTGAATGCTGCCTACATTCAATCGTATAGCATAATGTTTTCGACAGAGGGATCGCATAGTCTTGTCTACACAGAAATAAATCCGGACTGGATGGCCCTCGTGGTCTCTTCCAACTCTGCAATTCTATGATTCTATGATTCTATGACTTACTCCCGTGTAAATGTGGCCCAGAATGCAGAAGCTGTGTAGATGTGACTTTAATCTGCAGTCAGGTTTGCTCTCTTTGAATTTATCTTGGCTTTTTGTTTATTCTTGGAACATAAAGGCTGTCCTCATAATAAGCCTCTGTGTGTGCACGCCTTTAAGTTGCCTGCCAATTTATGGCTGCCCCATTTTTGGATTGCAAATCTCATAAACTCAGCTGGAATAGCCAATAGCGTTGGGACTCGCAGATCAGCAACATCTGGAGGGCTGCACTTTCCTTGTCCTATTACTCATATAGGGTAGTAATGCTAAATCAGTTTCAAAAACAAAGTCCTTTTCCTCACTGGTGAAAGAAAAAGCATATCCCTCCTTACCAACCAGAATTATCAATGGTGCTATTCAATAATTCTTTGGTTTTTATTTCAGAAAAGGCCATTCTTGTTGTACTTTACTGCCACCTTCTGGCTGTAATGAAAATATGTGTTTACATATACAGTATGTATTTATCTCTATATCCTACTTTTCTGTAATAAATCAAACGTGCAAACTCAAAGCAGCTTGCATATAAACATAAAACACAAGCAAATTAAAACTAACCCTAACAAGAACTTGCTTTAAACAGCATGGATGCATAAGCCTGCATAATAAAAGCTGTATCAGTAACAGACTAAAGCATAAATACCATGGAAGAAATCATATAAGGACATCAGATACATCTATTATATTTTTACCGTTAGATGATTATTAAGGCTGAAGTTCAGAACAGTAACTCAACCCACATGTTGCTCTTTTAAAAGTGAGCACATAATTGAAATTCTCTTGCATGGATGCTATACTTGTTGTCAAAATTGATGAGTTACTTGGATACTATGTCATTTGGGCACTGGTTGATTGACTGTGTGGTAGTAAATAACCAAGAGGTTCAGAACCTCACAATGTATGTTATTATTGTGATGAAGGCAGGTGACCTTTTTTAATCCTTTTATTCTCCAAATTATACAACAAAGGCTTTCATCATATACGGAGCGAGAAATGCCAGATTCTAAGCTGGGTTCAGAAAAGGAGGAGACACTAGGGTTCATATTGCAACAATACATTGGCTAATGGAGCATGTGGAAGAATTTCAAAAGAAAATTAGTGTGTACTTTATAGATTATAGCAACGCCTTTGATTGTTTAGATCATGAAAAACTATTGATCATTCTTAAAGAAATAGGTGTGCTACAACATTTGATTGTCCTGATGCTTAACCTGTACTCAGGACAAGAACCCAAAGGGTAGTCACCAATGGCTCCTCTTAATCTTGGAGAGAAATGACTAGTGGGGTGCTACAGGGTTCTGTCTTGGGCCCAGTGCTATTAAACATCTTTATCAATGACTTGGATGAGGAAATATCAATGATCGTGAGTAAAATATGATGGTCAAATGCAAAATATGACGGTCAAATGCAAAATATTTACTCAACAATCGTGAGTAAAATATGACGGTCAAATGCAAAATTTGATGGTCAAATGTCCCAGCAGTACCGCAACAGTACCGCTGGGAAGGGCGTCATGCGAAATGGACGCCCTCTAGCGCTGCAGCCTCGCAACCTGGCGAGGCTGCTAGCGTTATTTTTTGCTTGTCCAAAAAAGTCCTTAGTGTGAGCCCTCAGACGGCTTAAGTTAAACAAGCTACCATCAGTACGGTAACGTATATAGATGCCGTCGTCTTCTTCGAGCTCTGCCGTAGCCCTTTGGAGCATCATGCTGAAGAAGATTGTAAATAAAGTTGGAGCAAGAACACAACCTTGCTTCACTCCATTAGTTATTAGAAAGGGCTCTGAAAGAGCATCGCCATATCTGACTTGACCGCGCTGGCCATCATGTAGCAAGATAATAATTTTAAGGAATTTGGGGGAACATCCTAGTCTTTCCAGAATCTGCCACAGACCTTTTCTACTCACAGTGTTGAAGGCTTTGGTAAGGTCAACAAATGTTACATATAGACCCTTGTTCTGGAGTATAGTGTCTAGATCAAGGGAAGTAATAGTGCCGCTCCATTCTGCTTTAGCCAGACCTCATCTGGAATACTGTGTCCAGTTCTGGGCACCACAATTCAGGAAGGATATTAAGAAGCTAGAACATGTCGAGAGGAGGGCAACCAGGATGGTGGGAGATCTGGAAGCCATGCCCTATGAGGAGTGGCTTAGGGAGCTGGGCATGTTTAGTTTGGAGAAGAGAAGGTTGAGAGGTGACATGATAGCCATGTTTAAATATTTGAAAGGATATCATACTGAGGATGCGACAAGCTTGTTTTCTGCTGCTCCAGAGACTCGGACACAGAGCAATGGGTTCAAACTACAGGAAAAGAGATTCCACCTAAACTTTAGGAAGAACTTCCTGACAATAAGAACTGTTCGGCAGTTCAGTGCTCTGCCTCGGAGTGTGGTGGAGTCTCCTTCTTTGGAGGTTTTTAAGCAGAGGTTGGGTTGGCATCTGTTGGGAATGCTTTGATTGTTTATTCCTGCATGGCAGGGGGTTGGACTGGATGGCCCTTGTGGTCTCTTCCAACTCTATGATTCTGTGTTCCTATGATGCTTAACCTGTGCTCAGGACAAGAGGCCATTGTTAGATTATGGAGAAGGAGAATGGTTCAAGAGAATCAGGCAAGACTGCATTTTATCACCCTATATGTTTAACTTGTCTGCTAAATGCATCATACAAAACTGGATTAGACTCAGAGGAAGTAGGCATGAAAACTGGAGGAAGGAACATCAACAATTTAAGATATACAGATGACACCATACTTCTAGCAGAAAATAGCAGAGGCTTGAGATGACTACTGAAGAAAGTGCAAAGGCAGGTTTACAGCTGAACATTAAGAAAACAAAAATAATGACTGCAGATAATTTAGATAACTTTAAGGCAGACAATGAAAACATTGTAATAGTTAAAGACTTTTCATACCTTGGCTTAGTCATTAATCAGAATGGAGACTCATGTCAAGAAACCAGAACATTATGACTTGGAAGGGCAGCCATGAATGAACGAGACAATACCCTGAAGTGTGTACAGATAGATCCTTGAAGGCTAAAGTTAGGTTTGTCTGTGGTCATTGTATTTCCCATTTCTAGGTATAGTTGTGAAAGCTGAACCGTAAAGAAAGCTGATAAGAAAATCAGCTGATTTGAAATGTTTTGGAGAACAGATATCGTGGACTGCTAACAAGACAAATAAATGGGTCCTATAGGAAATCAAGCCCAAACAAGATGACTACACTGAGATTGTTGTACTTTGGCCATATCATGAGAAGATATGACTCACTAGGAAAGACAATAAATGCTTGGCAAGGTAGAAGATGGTAGGAAAAGATAAAGACCACATTACAGATGGGTAGACTAAATCAAGGAAGCCATTAGTCCTGAGTTCGGAAGACCTGAGCAGGGCTGTTGACATCAGAGTGACCTGGAGATCTTTCATTCATAGGATTACCATAAGTCGAAGTCAACTTAAAGGCAGTTAACAACAATTCTTGTTCTGGTTTGTGACAAACATTAAATTGCCTTCAAGATCACCCATGGGTTTTCCATGATGCGGATTTGAACTCTGGTCTCCAGAATCCTAGTCCAGTATGCAAACAACTA
Organism: Gambelia wislizenii; assembly: GCA_030847615.1. NCBI lineage: Eukaryota > Metazoa > Chordata > Lepidosauria > Squamata > Crotaphytidae > Gambelia > Gambelia wislizenii. The sequence continues at coordinate 98,945,684 of JAUMIR010000005.1, read as the reverse complement.
TATCACACTTAGAGCCTAAAAGGACTTTAATTTAACTGCACTTGCTTACATCTATCCTGTCACCCTTGTTCCTTCTGCTTTCCTTTTTCCCACTTCCTTTTTTCTCTTCCCAGCATTTGGAACTTGATTGTAAGTTTTAAAGTCACTTCCACTTTTAAGAAAATAAGACCAAAGGCTTGTCCAGTCCAAAATTCTGCTCCTACAGCAGCCTACCACAGGAAGCCCATCAGCAGATCAATTGCAGCCCCCATCTCATGCTCCCTAGCAACTGATATAAAAAGGTAGGGCGAAAAGATCAACATAAGTGCAACATGAAACTTAAAAAAAAAACACAAAAAAGCAAAAAACATGAGAAGCAGTTAAACAGACAAAACAATAAAAAGAAAATCTTTTCTGTTCTCTCATGGGAAGTGTGCTTTCTGATTTACTGGGAGGTGAGTTTGCTGTCTGGGGGCTGCTGCAGATTGGGCAGTGTCCTGAACACAGGTCAGCAAGCACCCAAGGCAGTAGGTGGTAGGGGTGTCAGAGCTTTCGGATAGTCAAACGGTCCAAGAGTCATTAAAAAGTCAGCAATCCAAATGTAAGAGCCAGCAAGGAATAAACAAAGTTCTCAAAGCATATCCAGTCCAAAGTCAAGAAAGACAAGAGCCAGAGTTCCATCAGTCTCTTAGCTAAGGCAGTTGCAAATGATGAAGACATGGAGGAGCTGCTGGGAGATTTATACCCAACCATCTACGCAACACCTGGGGCCTACTTAATTGGCATCTTAGATTTAACCATTGGTGAGCCCAGAGCTTCACTCTTTGCCATTCAACAAAGGACGGGGGCATGGGCATGTCATCTTCTGTCTTTGACTCTGAGAGAGCTTCATAGTCAGGAGTTGCAGCTTCCTGACACTCTTCCCCTTTCCTTCTCTTCAACTGAGTCATTCAGAGGCTGAGTTATGATGTTTTCCTCTTCTGAGTTGTCGTCCAGGGAATGAGTTATGATAGGCAGCACCATTTGGGCACACCACCAAGTGTGTGTCTTTGTCCCAGAATCCCATGCAAAGGCGGGGTCTGGAATGGTAGGAATCACTAGCCAATGGAATTAGCCATTGGCTGGTGGATGGGACCTGAGGGAAAGGCAGGAAGTTTTCCCTCAGGTCGAACACTGGGGCATACAAATAATCTCTACAGCATGCCAACTTCAATTCAACTTGGAGCTTCACCCTGCCCACACACCTCCCTGATATCAAAAGTTATTGTGCATGTATTTCTTGTCACAACTTTAGGCAGTTGTGCATCAGATCCAGATGCAGAAAGGAGGCATTTTTCAGTTGGAAGGTCCAGTGAACATTGGAGAGATCCCCTTAAGGGACTTCGGAGGGAGGAGTGGACAGTGGTAGGCATGGCCAGCTTGAGAGGGCTATTTGGTTCACCACACCAAGTGACAGGGAAAGCCAGGCAGTGGCAACTGCCCATGTGAAATCCTGTAGCTGTCCTGTAGTATTTTGGCCAATGCCTGGATCCAGAAGATTGTCAGACACATTTAAAGTGGCATTACATGAACGCCTTCCTCTCAATTGATGCCCCCTTGTCGTGGGAGAGAGGCTTGTGTACCCTAATGATGTTTTGAGCTATGCTGGCGGTGGCACAATAGCCACCGGTAGGGTCTCCCATGCCAGACAGGTCAAAACCAAAGGGTCTGACAAAGAGCGTCAAAGGGCAGGATGGGCTCTCTAGCCTTATGGTAACCATCCTAGGAGAAGGAAAACTCTAATCCCAAAGCTGGGCAGATGGTGCTCATCCAACCCTGTAAGGTCAACCATCTAAGAGAAGGAAACTCTAATCAAACCTATGGCCCGAGGACCTCACTGCTACCGTTCATGCTTGCAAGGCCAGCAGATGAACCTTTGGTTTAAAGGGTGAGGCCAGTTCTGTGCACGCTGCGCTCCACCAGAAAAATCCATTGCACAGGCTCGAAGGACAAATCCAATTCAAAAAAAAAAAAAAAAGCCCTGTAGCGATAGGCGAGGGACGAAATGGCAGGTGTAAAGAGGCCCTGGAAGCTGCAGACCCAACCCTGCATGCAGGCGGTTCACTCGAGGCTGACCCGGGAGATGACAGTTTGGTTCAGCAGCATTCTGAACAACCAAGCAGCCTTTTTAAAGGAGAGCACTGCTTGCTCCATATGGAGAGGGGCCTAGAAAAGGTAGCCTAATGAAAGCTCACCCCCAACTACCAGGTTGGCTAGCCGCGGCCAACGGGAATCTTCTGATGTGGTCAAACCAAGGCAAAGAAACAAAGACGTGCACCGGCCTCCAAAGGTGTAAATAAACTGACGCTTGCATGCTGGAACATCAGAACCATGCGAGACTCTGAAGATAGTGGACTAGTGGACAGCCTGAGCGTCGTTCTGCTATAATAGCCCATGAACTATCACGGCTTAATATTGACATCGCTGCTCTTAGTGAAGTTCGTCTCCATGAGGAAGGCAGCCTTAAAGAACACGACGCTGGCTACACACTTTACTGGTCTGGCAAACCCAAAACTGAAAAACATCTTTCAGGGGTAGGCTTCATGATTAAAAACTCCATTGCCTCCAAACTCGAAACCTTGCCAACAGGACACTCTGATCGCATTATTTCCTTACACCTCCCACATGTTGTACTCTTTAGTATATATGCCCCAACTATGCAAGCCGACCCTGTAGAGAAGGAAAAATTCTACACAGACCTACACCAACTCATACAAAAAGTCTCTGTAGAAGATAAAATTATTATACTTGGTGACTTCAATGCCAGAGTAGGAAAGAACTCTGAAGCCTGGAAAGGTGTCTTAGGCAAGCATGGTGTTGGAAATTGCAATGATAACGGACGCCTCTTGCTAGAGTTCTGTGCAGAACAACAGCTGACTATTACAAACACTATCTTTCAGCAGAAAGACAGCTTGAAGACAACCTGGATGCATCCCCGATCCAAACATTGGCACCTCATTGACTATGTTCTAGTCCACCAGAGAAACATTCACAATGTCTGTCATACTCAAGTGATGCCCAGTGCAGAATGCCAGACAGATCATCGCCTCGTAAGATGTAAACTAAATCTTCATCTCAAGTTCAAACCTAAGAGGGGTGGCATCTTAAAGAAGAGACTCCAAGTCAACAATCTTCAACAAGCTACCATGAGAGACAACTTCCAGGCAAACCTGCAAACAAAACTTGAAGACCATCCTACAGATCCTTTTCCTACAGTGCTTTGGCAATATATGAAAAACAGTATCCTTCAGTCTGCGGAAGAATCCCTCAGGTTCTCCCACAAGAAAAATCAAGACTGGTTTGATGAAAACAACCAAGAGATCCAGGAACTATTGGCAAAGAAGAGAACTGCTCACTAGGCATACCTCGCCCAGCCAACTTGCCTTGTAAGAAAAGCAGCTTTCTGTCTCACATGTAGTAAACTTCAACAAAAACTCCAAGACATGCAGAACAAGTGGTGGATCAATATAGCAGAAAAGACACAACGCTGTGCAGATCTGGGTGATCATAGAGGATTTTATGAAGCTCTTAAGGCAGTGTTTGGACCTACTTATCAGGTCCAAATTTCCTTATACAGTACAGATGGTCAAACATTAATTACTGATAAAGCCTCCATCCTGAATCGATGGGCTGAACACTTTCAAAGTCTCTTTAGTGCCAACTGAATCGTCCAAGGCTCAGCTATCCAACATATGATACAAAAACCGATGAAAAATGAATTGGACATAGCTCCCACTTTGGAAGAGACCCTTAAAGCCATACAGCAGTTGAAAAACGGCAAGGCAGCTGGGATTGATGGAATCCCACCTGAAGTTTGGAAACACAGAACAGAGGTCATGTACTCCATGATAAATTCCACAAACTCCTTGTGAATTGCTGGGAAAAAGGGGAACTGCCATCAGATCTCCGAGATGCAGTCATCATCACTCTGTACAAGAAAAAAGGAACAAAATCCGATTGCTCAAACTATCGAGGCATAACACTGCTCTCTATTGCTGGCAAAATCCTTGCAAGGATACTCCTGAACAGTTTAGTTCCAAAGAACTTCTTCCTGAAAGCCAATGTGGCTTCAGAGCCAATAGGAGTACTATAGATATGGTATTTCCCCTTAGACAACTGCAAGAGAAATGTAGAGAGCAGAACAAGGGTCTCTATGTAACATTTGTTGACCTCACCAAAGGATTTGACACCATGAGTAGAAAAGGTCTGTGGCAGATCCTGGAAAGACTAGGATGTCCCCCCAAATTCCTTAAAATGATTATCTTGCTATATGAGGGCCAACACGGTCAAGTCAGATATGACGATGCTCTTTCAGAGCCCTTTCTAATAACTAATGGAGTGAAGTAAGGTTGTGTTCTTGTGCCAACTTTATTTACAATCTTCTTCAGCATGATGCTCCAAAGGGCTACGGCAGAGCTCGAAGAAGACGACGGCATCTATATGATGGTAGCTTGTTTAACTTAAGCCGTCTGAGGGCTCGCACTAAGACTCTAAACTATCTAGTCCGTGAGCTGCTCTTCGGTGATGCTGCTGCCCTTGTTGCCCACACAGAAGCAGCTCTGCAGCGCCTAACATCCTGCTTCGCAACAGCTGCAGAGCTGTTTGGGCTGGAAGTCAACCTGAAAAAAACGGAAGTTCTTTACCAGCCTGCAACACAGGACGAACACCACCATCCCCACATTGCCATCGGCAACTCTGTGCTTAAGTCCGTTCAGCAGTTCACCTACCTGGGAAGCAAATTCTCCTCAGATGCCAAGATTGACAAAGAGATTGATCACAGATTAGCAAAGGCACATAGCGCATTTGGAAGACTTTACAAAAGAGTCTGGAGTAATAAACACCTGAGGCAAAACACAAAAATCAGTGTGTATAGAGCCATTGTGCTGTCTATTCTCCTTTATGGGTCTGAAACATGGGTCACCTATTGCCACCACTTACGACTCCTCGAATGCTTCCATCAGCGCTGCTTACGCACAATCCTAAATATACACTGGACTGACTATGTGACAAATGTTGCTGTCCTTGAGCAAGCAGGGATCACCAGCATTGAGGCCATGATATTGAGAACACAGCTGCGCTGGGCAGGGCACATTTCTAGGATGGAGGACCATCGCCTCCGCAAAATAGTACTCTACGGTGAACTCACCACGGGTCAGCATAAGAGGGGCGCTCCAAAAAAGCGATACAAGGACTCCCTGAAAGAACATCTCAGGCTCGGCCAAATTGATCACCAACAATGGTCCGCCCTGGCCTCACATCGGGAGGCATGGAGACACACTATCCACAATGCTGCAGCCTTATTTGAGAAATCACGCCGAACAAGTCTTGAAGAGAAACGACAACGCAGAAAGAATCACAACCCAGAAACATCACCCAAGGAAACTTTCTGCTGTGCTTTCTGCAACTTGACTTGTCTATCTCAGATTGGCCTTTTTAGTCATCAGTGCACTTGCAGAAAGCGCGGGATGAGTCCTTCCTGAATCTTCGTTTGCGAAGGGAAGCCAGAGAGAGAGAGAGACAGGAACGCCAGGAGATCGCAAAAGGGCTCCATTATCAGATGACGTCGTTCCTTATCATTATGCACCCGTTCTGCCAGTGCTACTTTTTATTGATGAGAGAAGCCGTCAATAGGTCCCCCCCATTCTGTTTCTGTGACAGATTTGCCTGCATGTGACAAGGTGCCTCGTTTCACTGGTGAGATCCCAGTGTCAATGGGAGGTCCCTGCCAGAATACTTCTGAGTGAGATTGGGACATCAAGGTAAGTGACACACTTTTTATGGCCCTCCCCAGGTTACTTTAACATTTTAAAGTGTTTTTTTGTGCTTGCTGTCACTTTGTTGTTGTTGTTATTTTGTTTTTATTTTTGAATTTCCTGTGCTCGCATCTTCTTGCGAGAATCCACAGGATTTCGATCTAGGAAGTGAAAGGAGCTCCGTTAGAGCTCCCTTCACCCCTGGGCTGCTGGAACGATGTTAGAGAAGGGTAGTGCGGTGGGGAGGGTGATTGTGGTGGTCAGGGATGGGACAGGGGTGGGAGTGGAGATTGTGGGACAGGAACACCTTTTTCGTTCCTGTCTGATGATCTCCCCAATCCCATAACACCTCCAACCTTACATGCAGCTGTAATCAATAAAAGTTGTGGCCTTATTTTCTCCAGTTCTTGTTCCCTGGGTGCCAGTTACACGACAGAAATTGTCGCGTTGCCTACCGTGACATAGTGATCACGAATCCGCCCCTCGCTGTTTATACGATTTATGTCTCTGATCTGGATATCCCAGGTGGTCCCGTGACTGATATTTACATGTCCATAGTTCCGGTTTTGTTTAGGTTTTAATTTTTTTTTTTTTTTTGGCTGTCAATCAAAGATGCGATTACTCGTGTTTTCACAACCTCGGTGACGCACTTCCCTTAGAGTTCCGTGCCACGAGCGATGCTATTGGCTGGCTGGGGGGGGGAGAGAGAGGGGGGCAGAGGTTTGTTATTCCCCCTTGCTTCTTGAACATTTTAACCCTTTCAGTAGAGGCTGAAAGCATTTTGAAACATCCAGACAGATCTTTCAGCTCAGACGCAGGGCTTTCCTTTTGAAATCAAGCTGAGTGCTTTGAAAGCAAGCTGAGTGCTTTCCTTTTGAAATCAAGAACCCCTACGGCTGGCTGCAGAGATGGCTATAGGCAGGTGTTTTGAAAGACACAAACACAGAGAGGGGGAAATAAAGGGTGCTAATTCACTCAGAGGCTTGAATATTTTAATGTGCCAGGGAGGTGACCAAGCTACTACGATCTCTCTGTAACATGCAGTTGAGGAAAAGGTAAAGCTGAAGGGTTTGCAGTGTAGAAATCCATTTAAAAAGGAGATTGAGTACACACGCGCGCACACACACATCAACCTTCGTGCAGCTTGGTGAGGCTGGATCTGTTGAACGGGTGACTGACCCCTCCTTTTCTGGTCCCTGAGCTCTAAGCCCGCCCCCAGTCACCATTTCCAGTCATCCCAGTACCGAAACTTTTTGTCCCACGCTGTTTACATTTCCGATTTTCTGAATCCCCCTGTGACTTTTTTAAAAACCGGCACAAACCAGGGGACTGGAAGTCCCACAGGTTGAGGGATAAAAGGTGGCCCCCCTTCCGAAAATCACATACCCGACCCGATGTACATGTAAACTGCCAGGGATCGACACGAATTCTTCCCAGGACATTTTCATCGTGTAAACGGCCCCCTGGTGTGTGTTTTTGTGGTGGTCAGAGGAGCAAGAGTTCCCCATTGGATCTGCAAATAATTCTAGTCTGTAAAAAGATATTCTCACATAACATTTAGTTAACTGCTATAACTGACAAGAAGCAATGGGGCAGAAGTGAGAAAATTCCACAAGCTTCCTGACTTGAGAATGGACTTTGAGTTCAAAAGTACATGTAATTTAAATTCATTCTGCTTTTGACCTATGTACAGGCTGTATACATTTATTTACTTGATAGCTTTTACTATAAAACTGAGAAGCTTGGAGAAACAAGTTTTTACTGTGCTATAACAGTGTGCTGAGCTACACTACTTCCTGTGCTCTGTTTTGATGATGGGAGGGCAATCCTATGCATATCTATTCAGAAGAAAACTCATTTGAATGTAATGGGACTTACAGCTTTTGAAATGATGAGAGTCCAACATCTCTCAATTATGGTTTCAAGTTGTTCATCAGGAGAGGGTAGAAAGCGTTGTAGAAAAGCAAAGGAAGAGAGTGAGAAGAAAGGTGATTAGTGTAGTTAAGAGAAGTGGGAGTAGAAAGACAAGGAGGGAGTGAGGGGAAAATAAAGAAGACAGAATGTACAGTAGCTAGGAGGAGAAAGAGACGGTGAAGGAGCTTAGGAAAGGAAGAAATGCAAATAGGAGATGGGGGGAGATGAAAAAACTGAAGAGGAAAAGAAAATCAGAAACTATGGAGGGAGGGGGGGGGAAGAGAAAGAAGATGACTGAGAGAGGAGAAGGTATTCAACCAGAGGTTGAGGGTTGGGAGAAGAAAGAGGACAAGAAAGGGAGGGACTAACAGATGAGTACCAATGAGTACAAGGAGGAGTTGTGAAGTGGGGAGGAAGAGAAAGAGGGTGAGAGAAAGGAAGAAGATGTTTAGCAAGGAGTTGTAGCAAGGGGAGGAGAAAGAAGACAAGAAAGGAAAAGAGAGAATTAAAAAATAAAGGAGTGAAATGCCTAAGCAAAAAGACTATGCCACCCATGTAAATCTTAGTCCAAGAAAAGAAACTGCATTATGGCTTCAGCTGATTAGGGTAAGATGAGGAATGTGGGACAGAGCTGACATGGTTACAGATAAAACAGGAAAAGCCACCAAGCAGCAACCTGATAGTACCAAATTCAAGGACTTATGAAGCAGTGAATACTATGTAAAATAGTTTGTATTTTGCTACATAGAATGCTCCCTCCAGTGGAGCCCTGGTACTGACTCTGGTTTGAGGCACTTTAGAAAGAGGAGGGAGGAGGAAGAGGAGATGAGTTTATAGCAGCCACTCCAAAGCAGCCAGCAAAAGGATGGCCAGCAGCACATGTAGGGGGGTGGGTGTTTTCAAGATGGTACTCTTGCCTTGTGATTCTTACCCTGAGACAGCCCTAAAATATGGAAACCCTCTTTACATGTGCATAAATCTGACAGAATCTGATAGGATCTACATGTAAGCCATTTGGCATGTTCTGTCTCAATATGAATGCATATGCATGCAATACAGATTGATGTAGCACCTCCTGTTATGGGAAAAATAGTACTATTTTTAAGATTTAATGATTGTTTTTTCCCATTTTTGAGCAAGAAAATAATGTACTGTAGTGTGTTAGTGATTATGCTTGTTGCATCATAATTACATCATAATTGGATTAAGTCACATGGTAGTCATAAATAAGGAAATTACAGCTCTAATATGGACATTTACATTTGAGGCACACTCTGTACAGGCTATTATAACTACTGTTATAATTAAGATGATCTACTAGTGCTGAAATTTATTACAGAGAGTAGAATAAGACAATCTGTTTGTGGTACTTTCCAGTCCTGTAAATCTATGGGGCTGTCCAGACAGTGAAAATACAACTCACAGAATTGGAGGAGAATATCTTTCGTCCTAATGAGATCTCATGGTGATTCACAATATTCAGGAGAAGGGGCCCCCAAAACTCAAAAAAACTGTGGGGGAAAAGCTTTTGTGATTTATCCCGAGTTTTTTTAAAAAAATATGTAGAAATGCACATTACCTCTCATTTGTACAACTGATTTGTATCACAGCACATTTCTGGATAAGAGCAGAAATTGAAAGCTGATTGGTTGGATGTGCACAGGGGGGTGGGCTTGCTGGCAATGAAGTAGCCAGAAGCACCATTTTGGAGTTCTGTGGTATCAATTGTGCACCTTTTTGCTGTGCTGAGGCAACCAAACAGCTCTTTTAAGTGGAAGGTCGCACTTGCACACCGTAGATTTACAGTTTTTTTAAAAAAATACTGCGCAGCAGTGACAACTTGTGGAGAATAATAATGTGAGTAATTCACTCCCGGCCACCATCTTGATTTGCAGGCATGATTTTCTTATCAGCTTTCTTTACTGTTCAGCTTTCACAACTATACCTAGAAATGGGAAATACAATGACCGCAGACAAACCTAACTTTAGCCTTCAAGGATCTATCTTTACACACTTCAGGGTATTGTCTCGTTCATTCATGGCTGCCCTTCCAAGTCATAATGTTCTGGTTTCTTGACATGAGTCTCCATTCTGATTAATGACTAAGCCAAGGTATGAAAAGTCTTTAACTATTACAATGTTTTCATTGTCTGCCTTAAAGTTATCTAAATTATCTGCAGTCATTATTTTTGTTTTCTTAATGTTCAGCTGTAAACCTGCCTTTGTACTTTCTTCAGGAGTCATCTCAAGCCTCTGCTATTTTCTGCTAGAAGTATGGTGTCATCTGTATATCTTAAATTGTTGATGTTCCTTCCTCCAGTTTTCATGCCTACTTCCTCTGAGTCTAATCCAGTTTTGTATGATGCATTTAGCAGACAAGTTAAACACATAGGGTGATAAAATGCAGTCTTGCCTGATTCTCTTGAACCATTCTCCTTCTCCATAATCTAACAATGGCCTCTTGTCCTGAGCACAGGTTAAGCATCATAGGAACACAGAATCATAGAGTTGGAAGAGACCACAAGGGCCATCCAGTCCAACCCCCTGCCATGCAGGAATAAACAATCAAAGCATTCCCAACAGATGCCAACAGATGCCAACCCAACCTCTGCTTAAAAACCTCCAAAGAAGGAGACTCCACCACACTCCGAGGCAGAGCACTGAACTGCCGAACAGTTCTTATTGTCAGGAAGTTCTTCCTAAAGTTTAGGTGGAATCTCTTTTCCTGTAGTTTGAACCCATTGCTCTGTGTCCGAGTCTCTGGAGCAGCAGAAAACAAGCTTGTCGCATCCTCAGTATGATATCCTTTCAAATATTTAAACATGGCTATCATGTCACCTCTCAACCTTCTCTTCTCCAAACTAAACATGCCCAGCTCCCTAAGCCACTCCTCATAGGGCATGGCTTCCAGATCTCCCACCATCCTGGTTGCCCTCCTCTCGACATGTTCTAGCTTCTTAATATCCTTCCTGAATTGTGGTGCCCAGAACTGGACACAGTATTCCAGATGAGGTCTGGCTAAAGCAGAATGGAGCGGCACTATTACTTCCCTTGATCTAGACACTATACTCCAGAACAAGGGTCTATATGTAACATTTGTCGACCTTACCAAAGCCTTCAACACTGTGAGTAGAAAATGTCTGTGGCAGATTCTGGAAAGACTAGGATGTTCCCCCAAATACCTTAAAATTATTATCTTGCTACATGATGGCACCTTTCCCGGCCTTCCAGAGGCGGCTCTGGGGCTTCCAAGGCCTGGAATCTCCTCAGGAAGGCCGGGGAGGGGCTGGGCAGCCTCCCTCCCTCCTTGGGGATAACTGGTGAGGGACGCTTATCTGCTCTCCCTGTTTCTTTGTTTTTCTGTTCACGCATGGTCAGTAAGGGATTCTGAAGGCAGCTGCTGTTTACTTGTCTTTTATAGGCAGGCACACACAGCTACAGTAGGATCTCACTTTCTCCCCAGTTCAAGCTTTATCACATTGTTGACTCCAGACATATTGCTGCAACAGTCTGGTGTTTCTCCATCCCCCCTTCGTTTGTTGTTTCCAACTTATAGTGACTCTAAGATGAAACTATCACAGGGTTTTCTTGGCATGATTTGCTTAGAGGAGGGTTGCTTTTGCCTTCCTCTGAGGCTGTGACTTGCTCAAGGTCCCCCAGTGGATTTCCATGACCATCGAATCATAGAATTGTAGAGTTGGAAGAGACCACGAGGGCCATCCAGTCCAAGTGAGGATTCAATCCCTGGTCTCCAGAGCCGTAGTCCAACACTGAAACCATGACACCATGCTGGCTCTCACCATACCTCCATCACCATTCCCCAAATGATGCTGCTAAAAAAAAGAACCCACCAGATAGATCATGGAAGAGGAGGAAAAGAGGGGATGGACAGTCATTAAAAGACACTGTAAAAAAAGGAGTTTCTTTGTCAGAGGCTTTGTTAACAGAGGTATGCCTGTATTTAGAATATATTAGTAAACAAATAAGGTAATCAGATCAACTGTTAGTGTTTTAGTGGGTTTTTATTTGTTCATCACCTTGGGAGCTCATGTTTGCTGGGAGGTGATATAGAAATACTTCGAATAAATAAATAAATAAATAAATAAATAAATTGTCACTACGCCTAGGCATAGTTACAAGGGAGCAACTTGCATTGAACTCAATGGGACTTCTGCATAACCACACTTAGGAGATTATCAGACGTGGCTAATGTGTTGCCATAGATGCCAGTGGAATGCAATATCACACAACATTGTCCTTTTACATTCTGCTGTCATTATTCTGATGTTTCTTTTTATTGAGAGGCCAGAGCTGTCCTGTTTTGATGCCGGCATTGTTGGCATCTGAAACCTCATGCCATTTTTGACTCATGGTTCCAGCATCAATGGACAGTCCTGCCTGAACATTTCTCAGTGGGATCATGAGAACCAGGTAGGCTACCCTCTTTTTTGTACCCTCCCTGGGTTACTTGTTATTTTTTTAGTGTGTCTATGTGCTTGTGTAAACTTTTTTGTGTGTATTTTTCTTTTTCTTTTTGAATTTTCCACGCTCATGTCTTCTTGGGAGAACAGGCGGGATTTCGATCCAGGAAGTGAATGGAGCTCTGTTAGTGCTCCATTCATGCCTGGGCTGCCTTTAGAGGGAAGAGAAGGTAAGTCTGATGGGGGAAGGTTATTGTGCTGGGAAAGGGATGGAGTTAGAGATTGTGGGACAGGAACACTTTTTGCATTCCTGTCTGATAATCTCCTTAGAGTTGATCTGCATAAAACCAATCTTCAAAGACAAGAATCTTGTAGGAAAGTGCAAGAGGGACTAGAAAGTGCTGGAGAGCCTATGAAACCCTAGGGATGTACAGTATGACTGTTCCTTCAACAGTATTCATCTGGGTTGAAAGAGACTGAAAGGAAGGTGCTACTAAGATATTTCATCCCAAGACACCTCTCGTATAGTAAATGAAATATTGGGCAGTGAGTGTGCTCACCTAAGCTTTATAAACTCTTGCTTTGAAGGCACTGGAGGAATTTTCATTGCCTTTAACTTGATCTCGATCTGTGTGAAGATAGGCAGCTGCTACAGGTGATCTCTTTGTTTGTTATAGACACCTAACACAAAGCTTTAAAAGTCTGATTACAGGAATGGAGCCAGGGAAAATTCCACAGCCTGACAAACATCTGAGACTCCCTGCCTCCCTCCCCTCTCTCTAGTGCACTCCCTCCCATCCTAAAGTTATAAAAATAATACAGGAAATGAGGCAAGTTGGTAGACTTTCTTTTAAGCATCTGCATTCCAAAATAAAAATAAAAATGCAGAGCTCAGTGTTCTGTTAATAATGGTGCCAAATATGACATTCATCTTTCTAGGAGTAGGATCTCCTTCCCTTGACACTAGATGCTGCTGCTGAGCTGAGGTGCTTCTCATGTCCCATAAGTAACCAGTTTTACAATGGGTGTGGACTGGCTGGCTGGGACACGTCTTGTTTCTAGCTGTGACATTATTCACTATAACACCATACATCCATCTTAGAGGGAAGTCTTTTCTTCAGTCACCTTGGACTGTATTAGAACTTCTGGACAGCAAAGGAAGAGAAGACTATAGTGACACAATGGTTTCCCTATGGAAAGACATTCTAATGGAAACATTCCTGGGTTTGTAATATTTCCAGTCTATGTTGTATACTTAATGAGTATGGAATTATGTTTGCAAGTGGGTTTGTCACTAGATTTTAAAAAAAATCTGTTAGTTTGATCTGACACTCCTTATGAACGATGTTAGATTTTTAACGTGTTGCTGCACTGAAAAATTGCTCCTGGGTTTTCTTTTTCTGTAAGAAGACAATACTTTCAGATCAAGTGTTCCATGCTGCAAACAAAAGAAAAATACATTTGCTTTCATTTATTCAACAAGTTATAATTCAAAGTTGCCAACGAGCCAGAATATTTGTATCTGTGGGTTTAAAGAAGTTGTAGAGCTGCAGGAGATGGTGTTATAGTGGCTGGGTGACCATCCTTTCTATACTGACTCCTTGCTAATAACCAGAGATGACTGGAATCTATGATAGGGTTCTAAACCACTCTGTGTGTATTGATTGTGGAAAAAGAATCACAAAAGAGTGGCAACGTAAATTTGGAGACAGAAGAGACTGCATATAATGGCAACAGACCATTTGTTGAAACTGAAAGTTATCTACATGTCATGGATAAAATGAGGGCAATTTTGAAAGTCAAAATGGGCATGTGGAACAAGGGAAACCAAACCAATGACTTAAATGCTTGAAACATTTTATCTCTTCACTATGCTCACTTATGGTACTGGAGCCTGACTGGGGAGAAGTGGGTGGTGGCGGGGAATGAGACAAAATGTTCCCCTCACTTGTACGTATTCTCCTTTGACTCTTATAATGGGAGCTACCTATTTTACACAAAGTGTATGGGTGTGAGTGTAGGGGAAAACATAGCTTTAAATAACATGATGAGCCTTTCTCAAGTTACTTGAGCCTTAAGCAACGAGCTGAAAGTTTTCAGCCAGAGTTAGTTTGAGAAACTTTTATAGGATTTGTGATTGTGCGGCCTGATTACAGAATCTGCTTTCTTCCCAATGGATTGCTTGCATGTTTTAAAACAAAATAGATATTAACAAAAAGAAACAAAAAAAGCCTCTGCTCCACAACATACTTCTCCAATCATCAAAGGAAACTAAACCTTATAATTCTGTTCCTGTACTTCTCAGGAAAGATGATGATCATGTAATACCTACCACTATGTTTTTAAGTGTCTAGTTCCTATAAGTCTTGGGTATACATTTATTTTTTAGGTCCTGATGTTTAGGTATAGCTTTACTTCCTACAGGCAACTTATTTTATTTAGGCACATCAGCTATTATTTTTATGTGCCTTTTGTTTTAAATGTGAAATCCATACTGAAGTCATGTGAATGTTTATGATAAGGTTGTAGTTTTCTCATTGTTTTTTTCCTAATCTTTTTGCTAAACTCTTGGTTTCTTCCCTTGCCATATAAAATCTAGTAAAATACATAGCTTGCAATTTCTTTAATAATCTCAGAGAAACAAGAATCATAGAATCATAGAATTGCAGAGTTGGAAGAGACCACAAGGGCCATCCAGTCCATCCCCCTGCCATGCAGGAAATCACGATCAAATCATCCCCGACATATTTTCAAAACTCAAAAATGGTATAACATTTACTTGAATATGAGCAATTGTATGCATCTAAGAGAATCCAGGGAACCATTAAAAAGATATTATCTGCCATAATAGAGTCAATTAAAGTAGGAACAGATTTTGAACATATTGAAAAGTGATTGATTGACTGACTCATTAATTCTTACACTGATTAATGTAAAAATAGTATACATGGAATAATAGTATACATCAGGGATGGGTAACCGTCAGAGGCTAGGGTGCCATATTGGTCCCGCAGGAGACCTTGGAGGTCCACATTGCCTTTCTGTAATCTCCCACCCCCCCAAAAAAATGTTGCACCCCCCCAAAAAAAACATTGCAGCAGCATTTTAGCCACCTATTGGTGAGGCCCATTTTATACCCAGAGCTCTCTCTCTTTCTCTCTCTCTCTCTCTCTCTCTCTCTCTTTTTTATATAAGAAGTGACCCATAAGTCAGTTCCTGTTCACTGACTATTAAAAAAAAACGTTACCCTTGGGAGCCCTGGGAACCACAAAAATGGCCATGTGGAGTCACATGTCTCACTCAAGCAGCACATTGCCCACCTCTGGTATATATAGTGTGCCTGTAATCTGTGTTAATGTTTGACACCCTGGAATAGTGGTCTGAGTGTTGAACGAAGACTGGAGACCAGGGTTTGAATCCCTGCTCAGTCATGAAAACCCACTGGGTGACCTTGGGCAAGTCACATGATCTCAGCCTCAGAAAACTCTGTGATAGGTTTGCCTTAGGGTCACCATAAGTCAAAAATGACTTGAAAGCACACAACAACAACAAACCAAAAAGTATTTGCAAAATCAAACAACATCTGTTATAGAATATGCATGATACTTCCTTCCCTCTTTATTTCAGGTTATATTTCCTGGTCTCTTTATTATGCCCTTCCACCAATGATCTATTATTTTCCTTTACAAACATTGGAACTTACTGGCTTGGAAGCCTTTGCTCTTGCATTCTTCTCTCCAGTATTCTTAACCATTGGTCTGTTTTGGAGGCTGGCAAACAAGAAATGCACTCTAGTCTTGCTGAGGCTGAGTATGATTGGTGAGTATCCTTTCATAAAATGCATAGTGTATTTGTACAGAACTCAGTCAGCAATACAGTAGGACCTGCGTATCCACTGATTCAGTTATCCACGGTTTCAGTTTTAGCACAGCTACCATAAAGTCTTCCTAGTACTGTAAATGCATCCTCTCTAGCCATTTCCTAGGTTCTCCAAGGCAACTCTGTTCTTTTATATAATTTATATATGAGATCCTACACTTGAAGTGGTATCAGCAAGAAAGAACTCTGACACAATGAGTTTGTTAAGTGTATCTATCAGGCATCAGAAAGTAGGGTACTGAGCAAGTCTTTTTTCAACCTGAGATAGTGGTACAACAGCAAAGGAAATAAGTACCAACAGTATGCTAACCATTGAATTCAGTGGAATTTACTACTTGTAGTGAGCTGGGCCTCTGCCACCAGGCAGGTGGGTTTTAAAGTCTTTGGGGCTGTCTAGACAGTGAAAATATCCCTAATAGAAATAGCAGAGAATACCTTTTGTTCCAATGAGCTGCCCAGGAGAGCCATCGTATTCAGAGGGAGGGGGGCAAAAAAACCTGTGTTAGGGAACTTAACGGTTTTCCATGAAGTTTTTTTAATACTGCGCAGGGCTGAACAATATTGGTTGTCTGAACAACTGATTCACAGCTCTGTGCATTCTGGGCCAGGAGGAAGTTGACAGCTCATTGGCCCATCATGCAAACAAGGGCAGGCTTTCCTGTAACTCAGCCTGGAAGCACCATTTTGGCCTTCCAGTGGACTGACTGTGCACTGCTTTGCAGCATAAAGGTGAAAAAAGGATCATTTTGGCCTTCCAGTGGACTGAATGTGCACTGCTTTGCAGCATGGAGGTGAAAAAAAATATCATTTTGGTCTTCCAGTGGACCGAGTGTGCACTGCTTTGCAGCATGGAGGTGGGGAAAAAAGTTTTTTTTTCCAAGTGGAAGGTCTTCATTTCACCTGTTTAAAGATATAATTTTTTACAAAATCTGCAGCAGCAATGAAAGAGTGGGGAATAATAGCACCCCATACTCATGGCCGCCATTTTGATTTAAGAGATGGCTCCCCATGTGAATATGAATGTGCATCACTGAACAGACAGCTCCCCCCGCAAAAAAAAAATCATTAAGACAACTGGGCGCTGCTATGAAGGTGAGCTAATGAGCACCCCTCTGCAGTACAGTTGTCCCTTCACATTCGCTGGGGTTTGGTTCCAGGACCCCCCGTGAATACCCAAATCCGTGAATACTCAAGTCCCATTATATGCAATGGCAGAGCAAAATGGTGTCCCTTATATAAGATGGCAAAATCAAGGTTTGCTATTAGGATTGTTATTTTTTTAAGAATATTTTTCAAGCCGTGAATACTCAAATCCGTGAATGTCAAATCCGTGAATGTGGAGGGACAACTGTAATTGCTCCTGTCTAGTCAAATCCCTTGTTAGCATTGAGGCCAAACATTAACAGCTGTCTGGTGGCGTGAAAGAATTAACTTGTATTAGTGAACTATTGGGTACTTTTTGCTTTGGCCTTTCAGTTTGAGGCTGGAAAAGATATGAAGGCTGAGAATGGATGGGGGAGTGGATTTTTCTCTGTTGCTAACCTGCTTGCCTAGTTTTCAGTGCTATTGGGGAGATGGGTCATGCTTGTGCAGTTTGATTTTCTTTGTTTGCTTATGCATTATATAACTTGGGAGCCCATCTTCCATTTGCCTTGGCCTGTGGCAGGGAGAGTATACCACAATTCAGGCACTCTCTGTTCAGCATTAGAGATTTGGGGCTCAGCTAGACAGGACAATTAATAGTGAAAAATAGCTTACCTCCCTATCGCTGCAGTATTCATTTGTGCCCATGACTCATTTGCAAGATTGCTGGCATGGAAAATTAGCTGAGTTTGCAGTTCACACGGAGCATGCCCCCAAGAAAAGATAGTGACCACGAGTGAATTGCCTGTCGAAAACCTCCCTTCATTCTCCCCCCTTTTTCTGTCCTTAAATGAGAAATGTGGAAGAGTGATTTTCTGCTTAAAAAAAATTTTTTTGCTCTGCCGCTTGAATGATCGTGTGCATGATTGTTCACCCCCTCAAAAAAACAATGACAGCTCCGACCGCTTTGTCCCTTGCAAGCCTGCCCCCACCGAGGTCCAACCAACCATGTTTGACTTCTTTGATATGTCCCTATTTGAATTGGTTGTTCAGACATGCAGTTATGTTCCTTTTTGCGTAACTTAAAAAAGATCGCAAGAAACAGCAAATGCTGTTATCATGAACTATTTGGAGTTTTCAGCCCCCCTCCTTCCCAATATCACGGCAGGAGCTCATCTGAACAAAAGATATTCTGCCCGTATTCTTTGTGGATTTTTTTTGTTGTCTAAACAACCCCTTGATTTGATTGGCAGCTGAAGGGATAAGTCTGAGTAGAATATATTTGAGACCCCAGTTCTAGCATCAGATGTAAAGAGTGCTGGACCCCATAGTGAAAGGACTGGAATGCTTATCTGATCTGTGCCAGCTGCTGCATCATTTACCACCAATAAATAATATACTATAGCACATAAATACAATACTACACATATAGTAACATGTATCACTCTTTGGCACCAAAAGAACCTTTGGAGAGGCCAGTTCTGAACCAAGATGCTACTTCTAAGTAAATGTGCAAAAGAACAAACAATAAATGCATTAATAGATTTTCATTGGTTTTTTTTCTGGGCTGTAAGGCCGTGTTCTGGAATACTTTCTTTCTGACGTTTTGCCTGCATCTGTGGCTGGCATCTTCAGAGAATGGTTGGTTGGGTAGGAGTGTGTGTGGAGTTTATATGCTGTGAACCCCTGTTGGGGAGTATATGTAAATTTGTGTAATTGAATGTTTAGTTTCTGGGTACAGAAATGCAAGGCTCCTTAGTGTCTGTTTGGCTAATGGTTGGTTGATGGGCCATTATCTGCTGGAAATCCTCCTGTCCCTGTGCGGAATTCCTTTGTAAGTGTTGAGTTTTGATTCTATTGTTCTTCAAACCTGGAAGCCAGATTTTGTTTACCTTTAGGGTTTCTTCTTTCCTGTTGAAGTTGTTCAGGTGTTTGTGGATTTCAATAGCTTCTCTGTGCATTCTGACATGATAGTTGTTGGCCTGGTCCAGAATTTCTGTGTTTTTAAATAACATTTTGTGTCCAGGTTGCTTTATAACATGTTCTGCTACTGCTAATTTTTCTGGTTGGCCCAGTCTGCAGTGTCTCTCATGTTCCTTGATTCATGTTTGCACCTTCCATTTAGTGGTCCCTATGTAAACTTGTCCATAGCTGCATGGTAAGCGGTAAACTCCTGCAGCTGTGAGAGGGTCTCTTTTGTCCTTCACTGAGCATAGCATTTCTTGGATTCTCTTGGTTGGTGTATAGATTGTTTGGAGGTTGTGTGAATCCAAGAAATGCTACGCTCAGCATTAATTTAATGTTAATGTTAATTTCATGTTAAATTAATTTAACAGTGCTTTAATTTTAGCTGTATTGTATGCTTGTACCTTTACAAAGTTGAAAACAAATTTCCTTTTACAGGAAGCCTTGCTTCTTACCAAGCTCCAAATGCTTACCTTCGACTTTTGATCTTGGCCATGGGTGTTTCTTCATCAGTGGTGATTCAAACAGTAACATGGTGGTCTGGGAATGGTTTGCAAAGGTACTGTGCAACAGAATGTAAATCCTGCACCAAAAGCATCACCAAAACTGCAAATGATCTTCTTTGATATTCTTCTATTTGTAAAAAGAACATGCTTTTAACTGAAAGTAACAGTTACACTTATCAAAATCCATGTTGAAGTAATACCTTTATTAGGCTAACTAAAAAGGCATAAAAATATCGCTGTAACTTTTGAAAGTTTCCTTACTGTTATATAACTGCTTCTTTTTTGGTTGTCACATTCCTTATAAATATTTTTAAACATTATACTTTTACAGATACTGCAGAATCTGGGGATTTATACTAGGAAAAATTGTTCTCCTTGTTATTCGGATTTGGTATACATCATTAAACCCTGTCTGGAGCTGTACAGCTTTCAATGCTGCTATAATGATTTTAGGTTTCATGGCAGTTCTTGAACGAACATATGCAGGTGAGAGTTCAAAAGTAATCCATCTCTTTCTCAGGGCTTGGAAATGCTACTTTTTTGGACTAAAACTAGATTTTCCCCACCAGAATGGCAACCAGCTAGGGGATTCTGAAAATTGTGATCCAAAAGTGTAATTTTCCCAATTCCTTCTCTCTGTGTACATCCTGAGTAGAGTGGCTACAAAATGGTTGGACTACATATAGAAGCCTGGCTATAAAGTGGGCCATAGCTGAGTAGATAGGTGACTGGCAATCCACTTCTTTTCTTCTTGCTTCCTCTTCGACCCTGTCACCGTTTCCCCTTTCTCCTTATCGTCTTGGTCCCTTTGGACATGTGTCTTTCTCCATGTCTTCTGTTACACTCCTAGGATGTGATCCAGCCCTTGGAAAGATTTCTTGAGAGGAACCAGGTTTGGGATTCTTCAGCTAGGGTTGGCAGGTCTCAGGGCACTGGCTGAAGCTTCTGGGTCTCCATGGAGGAGACAAATCTTGGGATGAGCAATGCTAGAGGATGAGGAAGTCTTATTTGATTGTGGAAAGTGGTTTTAAAGCTGGGGAGCTTTTTTTTTTTTTTTTTTTTTTTTTTTACAGATTACAGCTTTCCATCCCCAATTTCATTTTTTTTCCAAACCTAAAACTAGTCCTTACTTTAATCTTGCTGTTCAGGTATACAGACTTTCCCCCGTTCCATACCTGCAGAAGCAATATCCACTGTTTTAGTTATTTGAGGGAAACAAAATAAGGGACACATACCATAGAGTTTCACTTGAAAAATGCCTAGAGACATGACTTCTAGGAATTGCTAGGTTATCCAATGCAAACATATGGTATGTTTGTATAGGAAGCATTTTATTTTAATAGGGGTTGCTATTATCCGCAGTTTCACTTACACACGGTAAGTCCAGGAATGTATCCCCTGTAGTCTGTCTTGGTGATCATGATAATGAGAGGCTCACAAAACAGGGAGAATGTATATGACAACATAATTCAAAACAGGTGACTCCTATGTGACAGACCTTGAAAATGTTTTCCCTTTCCCCTGTGCTGTCACAAATTTGCCTTTCTAGAAATAGCTCTGTTGATTGTTGCTCACCTGTACAGATTATGGACTTTTTGATTCCAAACCGGTTAAACATGGCAGTCTTTTTGGAGCAGGCACATTCTCAGTCTTATGAATTACATTTTAAAAAAGTGAATACGTGCATTCACATCAGTTCATTGTCATAACATGTTGTCAGTGCTGCTCAAACATCATCAGCAGACCCAGTGATCCATTATATAGCATTATGAGCTGGCTTTGCTGAGCCTGTACCCATTACCAGATATATTTTAGCATAGTGGAATCATTCAAAAGTGTGCAGTGCATGACTGGATGAAAGGGATATAATAGATGTTTGAAAGGATGTGGCTATGGACAAATCACCTCATGTTTTAAAAAGTGGTTGTGCTAATGAAAAAATGTAGCCAAAATTTAAAGAGTTTTTGCTTTCCATTAATCTAGTATTTTATAGCCTTCTTTCTTGTTGTAAACCTATGTACTTTCTACAAGTGGAATGATAGGGTGGAGCTAAGAAACGAAATCAGTAATTCCCTTGTTCCTGCACAGCAGTGCTTTCCACTTGTGCATGGGCTCCTTGCATCTTCACACATGGCAGTTCTGTACTAGAATACTCTCCTTTGTGGACACTCTTTCTGAAAAGCAAGTTTCAAGAAAGGTTTTAAAAGCACTGTTTTAACAGCAAGATATCCATTCATATATTTATGATTCTAGTAGAGACTGTAGCTGCAGAAATAGTAATGACGCTGCAGGCTATACTCGGGCAGCATCGTTGCAGTCCAGCGCTGGTTGCACAGCTGGTAGCTGCCTGGCATGGCAGTGTGCCAGCGTCTTCTTTCCGGGGTGCTGCGCGGCCAGGCAGTGATGGAAGGAGGTGCTGGGGACTCAGCCAATGAGTTCAAAAATAGCACTTCAAGCTCATTGGATGAGGTGTGGTTGCTGGCCATTGAGGCAGTTTTCACTCAGATCGGGTGGCTGGATATATATCTGGCTGCTGGGCCTTCACACTCTCAGTTGCTCTCTGAGCATTGACCCACCTCACCCACCTGTTTTGTGTACCTCTCGGTTCTGGTTGCTTGTATGATTTCATCTGCTTATAACTGATGTTATGTCACAACTTTCGGGGGTGGTTGGCGTGGGTCCTGTGAATTTCGGCACAAGGAGGTGATGGAGGGTCGCCTTATGGAACTTAGGGGATTGGTGGCAAGGATATGCCATTCCTTGGGCACACCCCTTCATGGCACCCCTGGTAAGGCAAGGGAATCCTTACAGGCTCCGGTCCAGAGGAAGCCCTTCCTTGCTTCCTCGGTTCTGGTGGCGGCCTGGTGGCAGGCTCATTGACCAACAGGCGGGTTGGTCCATGCCTGGATCTGAACCCATGTGTTTGCCAACCCATCTACAGCTGTTGTCAATAAAATTGTGGCCTATATGTTCCAATTTAAATGTAGTTTCTATGGTCATTTTGCTTGCGACCTTGCCCCTGGACACTCAACTGAGGATTCTTCCACACTGCCCAATAGTTCCAGTAAGTGCTGGGACACATTCTGTTTCAGTATTTCATGTACTGTAATGCCTTGTAATGATTGTTTCTGGTCCCACATCCAGATGTGCAATAAATTTACTAGGGTTTTGGCTGTGTTGCTGGTTGTGGAAGTTTTTAGCACTACCCCAAGCTACATGTTACTCTCCCACTTGAGGTTTAGTTAAGCTGTGGTGTGGGCTTGGTTTCTCTCCCACCCCACCATCGCCTCCATAAACTCAACACCTCCCTCTTATGCTCCTCCCCTAGCATTCATGTTTGCAATATTGTATGTTAGTTCTATTTTTTAATTTCTCCTTTTATATTTTTAGGAGAGTGTCTTGTACAGTCACAGTGCTAAAGTGATGTAATGCTATATCACTTTAGCACTATAACTCTTTTAAAATAATGAGGAGGGGGAAGAAACATTCAATCTGGTAAATGGAAATGTAATGAAGGAATGCAGGTCAGCAGGAAACTTCTGTGGAGAAGATTACAGTCCCTTCCACTGGATCCCCAAAAGTGGGAGGAACAGAGACAATGGATGCAGAAGTGTGATATTTATCCCAGCCTGTATAAAAAACTCAGAGGTGGGGGGGGGCGGGGGATGCCCCTGCTGTTTGTATAAAAAGTTGTGGCTATTATTGGAATTTGGAGGGCAGGGGAGGACAGGAAGAATGTTGTATGGACATAACTCTGCTCCCTCCCTATAAGTACAGCTATAGTTCCTGCCAAATGCTGAGGTTTGGGGGCATCTGGAGGAGCCCTCAATCACTTTCAATAACTGATAACAAACAGTAGTAATCCAGTTGTGTAGCCGCTCAGAGTGGTCTGTTTTATAGCAGCCTCAGTGTTATAAAATTCCTTCCTTCAGGAAGCCCTCCAGTATTGCTCTTTGATTTTAGAAATTTTTTTGAAATCCTGGTTCAGCCAAATTTTTTTTACTATTTTAATGAGAATAATTGTTCCCTCCTTTCCTACATGTATTATTTTATACTGCGTCACTACTCACAAACAATGCAAAAACATTAATGTCATGCGTGAAGATGTCCTTAGTAAATTTTGAACAGCCAGTTTTTCATCCATGTGCTTTAAAAGGCTAATGTTTCCCACATTTTTATGTAATCACATAGGTGCCAAGAGCCAGGCTGGTAATGCTGTAGAAGAAAACCTTCATAGACCTAACTGGCTTTTATCAGCGATAGCTTTTGGCAGCCTTATGTTCCTCACCTTCTGGATTTTTGGAGAGGTCTCACTAGTTTCTAGATGGGTAGTGAGTGGCCATCCAGAGCCTGGACCAGCCCCTAATCCACATGGGTAAGTGCTGGTTATTCCAATATTCTTGTGAAGGAGGTAAAAACTCCAAACAGATCAAAATTATGTCTTTATGGATACTATTTGAGTGATATTTGCTGAAGGTTCTGTAGCTGAAGGCCTATATTCAGTGGGACTAAGCCACATTGAACTCAGTGGGACTTACACTTGAATAGACGTGACTAGGGCTGCTGACAGTGCATGCTGCATAAATAATGCAGTTTGACACCGCTTTCACAGCCATGGCTCAATACTATGGAATTCTGGGATTTGTAGTTTTGTGAGATATTTAGCCTTCTCTGTCAGAGAGCTCTGGTGTCACAAGAAACTACAAATTCCAGGAATCTATAGAATAATGACATGATAGTCAAAGCGGTGTCAAGCTGCATTATTTCTTCAGTGTATCAGCAGCCTAGGATTGCACTGCTTAATTTCAATAAGTTATTATTTGCATTGAGAATAGATGTTTCATCTTTGAATAAGCATCAAACTGACTTAGGACTTTTTCAGATGGGGGGGAAAAAAACCGAGGAGGTCGGGAGAAGAATGGAACTGTCGCACTTACAGAGCCCCGTTTCAGACAGCCCCGTCCTCCGTCCTCCTCCAATCTTCTCCCTTGCTGCAAGCGGCACATTTTATTGATGGAAAACCTCCATCAATAAAAAGTGGCACCCATAGTATGAGGGAAGGTCAGGAGGAGGTTGGGAGGAGAACGGCATCGTCTGAAATGGGGCTCTGTAAGCATGGCAGCCTCGTTCTTCTCCCGACCTCCTCGTGGGGGGGGGTGTTCCCCTCGTCTGAAAGAGTCCTTACTTCTTGAAAGCCTTGCTCTTGTAGTTCTTCTGACTTGTGAAATATTGTACATGTTGTGTTTGAAGGAGTGGTTCATCCCTCTCTTTCTCTCTTGTTTTCCAAAATCCTAGATATTTTCTTTTACTAGTGGGCAAGACTGAAGTTTCTTGATAGTCTTTTGGAGGTGTTTTGCTATGGGGTGGCTTCTCATTTGCCTTTACACTGTTCCAGCACAATTTGTACTTAAGGTCAGTAGAAATTGGATTTCTGCCTCCATGACACATGGAAATGCACCATAACTTTTGAAGATCTGAACCCCACACCATAGAAAAAGAGAACTTTTATAAAGCATGTTTTATGTTGAGTGATCTGAGTTTCCATAAATAAACAATTTTTAAAAATCAATTGCACTAATTAGTTCCTAAATGTGAACCTTCCGCATCTGCATATTTGCTAAACAGTCTGTTGCACAGCTTTAATGGAATAAAGAAGCTTGATTAGAGTTAAGAAATACAAATAAGGTTAACTGCACATTTTGAGTGGTGTCAAAGTGATAAGTACTATCTTGGTGATATTAAATATTTTAACATCAACTGCTTGAGGGTGTCAGCTTAGGAGGTCAATAGACGATGTTTAGCTCAATGTTTTCTACCGGAACTACTATCTGCTTTGACTCAATATTTGTAGTGGTTATCAGTTCACATTCCTTGGATGGAATACATTTAGCATTGTAGTACATGTTTTATTCTGGTGTAGTAAGGCTTCAATATAAGGTTCAGATCTTTTTGGTCATATTTCATTATTCAAAGATGAAACATCTATTCTCAATGCAAATAACAACTGATTCAAATTACTGTAATTTGAACACCTGCTATCTCTTTGCTTTTCAATGATGAATAATTGTCTAATGTGTTTAATATGTATAAAATCTGGTGAGTCATACTGGAGTACCACTATTGTGTGACTCTGTTGTAGGGTTCCAGCCAAAACATAAAACTGCAACTCCCATTGGTTCCAATGAGATAAGCATATGCTCAAGTCACCCAATTTAAATCAATAAAACTTTAACTGCACATACTTATAGATTCTTACTCAGAAGTTTTAGTGTCTATAATATGCTTACAAATATGCACAGAAATGGAGCCTAAAAGGCCTAACTTTAGCTAGATTTGGGCTTATAAAATATGTTATCTGCTCTGGCACCCCAACCCTTCCAATAATTCATCAATTGGCTATATTTCATAAATTGGCTTATTTATTGACACTTCACGATGTCAGCAGTAGGCCCGGACTTCCCCAGAAATAAGAACTGAGTGGAGATTTGCTCAAAACCTAATGAAGAGGTATTTCCAAATTCCCTAAAGACACACCCGGGTAGTAATTATGCAGCCCCTCTTGGACAGTGAGTTCGAGTGGAAATGTGCTAATTCTCCTGGATGTACCTGGAAGTGAGTCATTCACTAATTCAATCAAGTGGCCGGGAAAACTCATTACTCTGCAAACTGGTTTTCCTTCGCACCCCTCTCCTCAACAATAGAAGGTTGCCTGGTGCCGATCAATCTTAATGTCTTAGCCATTCATGATTGTTAACATGGCTGGAGCCCCCATTGTCCAACTGTGGGAAACTCCAGCAAACATTGTATTCCATTCAAAACACTCTTTCAGGGTAAATATCAAATATAAATATCACCCCAAAATACTACCAAAGTATGCTCAGTTTCCCAGAGGCCATCACTCTGTTGGTTTGCTGCGTCATCCGGTGCATATAGCTGTACTTCTCTACATGAAACTCTGCTCTTCAGACAGGTATAGTATAGCCCATCATCCTGAACTCTATTCCTCTATCCCAATACTTCCTCCTGTTCTTCAAGCTAGCCTTATGTGACTGCTTGAAGCTTGAATGGATGCGTGTTTGCATTACGGTGATTATTTTTCAATTTTATTTCCTGGCTGTGAGTCTTGTCAGTTAGTACCAGTATACAGAGGAATGAAAGACCGTGTACTTACCCGACCGCTCACTGCCATGTTGAGCTAGTTAAAATTCCCCATATTAATATCTGATGTGAATGGGGTTCCCACGAACTCCCAGTTATTAAGGTAACAAATATACTCTTTCAATCTCCTTTATTTTCACTCAGCCTGTCCCTAATTTTTATGTCCCTTCTCTTCCACTGACTGAACTTTGGAGCTTTCTTCTTTCTTAAAAGGAGCAGAAAATTTGCCCTTCAAACCATAGGATGACCTCAGCAAACCATTCCCACAGTTAAAAACAACAACAACAAACTTTTGGAAAAGCAGTAGAGCAGATCCAAGAAATTGCTACATACTCAACAACTCAAAAAATGAAGCAAGTAGATACAGAGGAGACAACTGGCAGTAAATCCCAAGGAGCTATATTGCGTTCTTTAGAGCAGCCTGGAAAAGCCCTGTACTGAACATTTAAAGGATTTATATGAATGAAAAGGAGTATTATATAGAAACCAAATTTAGCCCTAGTCAAAAATGGGCCTCACTGTGTAGCTATGCAGAAAAAGGATGCAGATCACTATAAGGGAGTAGAGGGGTCAGATTTCAATTAATTTCAAAAATGGAAATTAATTGAAATTAATTGATTCATTTGGAAAGGGAGGCAAAACTTCAGATACTATTGCTCAAAAGATCCTTTTCCCAGTCCCAGCCAAGTTCTTTAACAGGATAAGACACATGCCTAACCATAACAACCTGATTGTCATAATACTCTTCAAATGGATGCTAAATTACCTTCTGTAGATTTTCCCTGGAGGAAAACAGAATAATGCAATTTAACTTTTGCCTCTTGTTTCCCTGATTTCTAACAAAAATATGGCAATCTTCTGTTCTCTCTTTTGCTTCAATGTATAGAGGTGCAGTTCTGTTAGGACTGGCTCATGGACTGATGCTTTCCTTTTGGTCGTGGTCTACCCCTGCACTTTGTGCCTGGTGCCTGGCAGGTAAGATTAAATGTATTGCATGATTTTGCGGTAATCCTTACACCTTTAAAACCAACATCATAAACTGGAATCCTGAAAGAGGTAGAGTCCACTTCTGCTTACATGTATGGTGGTGAGACTTGCTGATCTCACCTATGGTGAAGTTAACGAACACATTTATGAACTCTGTTTAATGTTACTAGAGGAGCAGAGGATGAATAGCAACTGACAAGTTGAAAGATATTTTGAAGTGATGTGAGAAATGCTTAATTTGAGAAGTTCTGCCAGTTCAGTTTTGATTTGTTTTTGTTATTACTGTATTTGCTATACAGTCAGCTTCGACTGAGCCAGTGTGGTGTAGTGGTTTGAGTGTTGGACTAGGACATTGGAAGACCAGGGTTCGAATCCCTGCTTGGCCATGGAAACCTACTGGGTGAACTTGAGCAAGTCACGTTCTCTCAGCCTCAAAAGAAGGCAAGAGAAAACCCCCTCTGAACAAATTCTACTGAGAAACCCCCGTGATAGGGTCACCTTAGGGTCACCATAAGTCAGAAATGACTTGAAGGCACACAACAATAGTTTCGATTTATGGCAACCCTTCTGAGAGCCTCAGTCATCAACAGCCCTGTTTGTAAGGGTTGTAAACTTAGGGCTATGGCTTCTTTTATTGTATCTATCCATCTGCAATGTGGTCTTCCTCTTTTCCTATTGCCTTTCACTTAACTTCCATGGTTGTCTTTTCCAATGAATTATGTTGTTTCTTGATATGCAGGCGAAACATCAGAAGTAAACTCTTCCAGAACATGGCCTCACAGCCCGGAAAAAAACCAAGGAAAATCTATTATAGCCTCAGGCTTCATTTACTATTGGACCCATTTATTTGTCTTTTTGGCAGTCCATGGTATCTGTAGAACTCTTGTCAAGCACCACATTTCAAATGAGGTGATTCCCTTCTTCTTAGGTTTCTTCACTGTACAGCTTTCACAACAATATATAGAAACTGAAAATAATATGGCATGGATGATTCTTGTTATTCAAAGATATATTTTTACACATGAGATTCTTATGTACAGCTGTCCCTCTGTATCCACAGACTTGGTATTCATGGATTTAAGTATTCACGGCTTGAAATTATTCTTAAAAAAATAATAATCCAAAAAGCAAACCTTGATTTTGCCATCTTATATAAGGGACCCCATTTTGCCATGCCATTGCATATAATGGGACTTGAGTATTCATGGATTTTGGTATCCATGGGGGGTCCTGGAACCAAACCCCAGCGAATATGAAAGGACAACTGTAGTTCTTTCATAGCTGCTCTTCCAAGTCTTAGTCTTCCTCTGATTTCTTTACTACAGGCTCTGTACACCCAAGGTAGAAATTCTTTAACTATTTCAATGCCATATCACCTATTTTAAAGTTATGTAAATCATTTCTGATCCCATTCCCCACTTAACATTCAACGGTATTCTGATTTTCACCTTCTTATTTAACTTTCATCAGTGGTCATTCCAAATCTTTGCTATTTTCTGTAATATGGTGAGAGCCACATATCTTAGGTGGTTGATGCTCTTTCCTCCAATTTTGACACCTCCTTTCTATGAGTTTAATCCCACTTTCTGCATAATATGCTCTGCATACAAATTAAACAGACAAGGTGATAAAATGCAGCATTGTCTGACCTTCTTTCCAGTCATTATGTTTCTCCATATTCTGCCCTGAGAGTGGTTTCTTATCCAGAGTATAGGTTATGTATCAGATAATCAAATATTGTGGCACAACCATTTCTTTTAGAGTGATCCATAGTTTTTCATGATCTACACAATCAATGACTTTGCTATTATGTATAAAGCACAGACTTATTTTCTTCTGAAATTCTTTAGTGTGCTCCATTAGCCAACATATGTTTGCAATATGATCTCTAGTTCATCTTCTTGTTCTGAACCCAGCTTGGATATCTGACATTCCTTGCTCTATTTATGGTAAAAGTCTTTGTTGTCAAATTGTTTTGCTTGGAGATTAAAGCAATGGTCCAATGGTTACTACAATCTCTGGTGTCCCCTTTCTTGTGTTGAAACTCAAAAGCAAGTGATTTTAGGGACTGACACACTACCTTACCACCTCAAAGAGTTTTCATTCTCATATTCTCTCTAATTTAGTGGAGGCAGGAGAAGTATGCATATTTCTTTATGCCAGAATTCCCCACACTAGTCCTCTCCAAAATATTGGACTATGCCCCTAGTCCCAGCCAAGATGGCAAGTCTCAGTGGGAATGGGAATGGATATCAGACACATCTGTGTGGAGTGGGTTGGGGAAAGACTAATTGGAGGAGGTTGGAGGAATAGCAATTAGTTTTGGATTGTCAGCAGTAAAATTTGTTTGGAAGCTCTGGTATGTCCAGTTTACTTGAGGAAATTGACAGTGTACAGGCAATCCTGTGTAATGCACCCTATCCTTGATCCCTGTTAATCTAGTTTCTGGCTCAGTTTCGATGTTGGTCTCAGTGCACCCATCCTGGTGATTATCTTTATCTGGGACAATTCCATCCTCCTAGTCCTCCTCACCTTCTCAGTAATTTTCCGTATAGTGGGTCATCTAGTGCTGGGTAAACTGCAGAATCTTTTACGTGATCGAAGGGATAGTTACAAAGTTAATTAAATCCTTTCTGTTGGGTCACTGTCAGACTGTTTCTAGAACATTATTCTTCTTTCACTCAGTAGCCTTCATGTGGTGCCAAAATATCTTTGTTATATTGCTTGCTGTTTGGTACCCATATGAAGCCTATCTAATGTGAGGGACAAGCAATTATTTTTTCCCCATGTGCCAGGGATTGGCAACATATTTGTCCCCACTGGCTACAATTGTTTCTTTCTTTCCTGGAAACTCATCAGGGGCCAGCAACTAACGGTTCAGGGACCAGCACTGGTCTAGAGCAGAGGTTGAGAGTGTCTGGTTCTCCAGATGTTGCTGCACTACATTTTCCTGAACTAGATTTTCCATCAGCCCCAGGTAGTAGAGCGAATGGTGAAGACTGACAGAGTTGCATTCTAACAATACCTGGAGGGCCACACATTCCCCATCCCAAGGGTGCATCTACACTGTAGAAATAATGCAGTTTGACATCACATTAACTGTTGTAGCTTCATCATATGGAGTCCTGGAACTTGTAGTTTTACAAGGTCTTTAGCCTTCTCTGCTAAAGAGTGCTGGTGTCTCACAAAACTGCACATCCTAGGATTTTGTAGAATGGAGCCATGGCAGTTAAATGGTGTCAAACTACATTATTTCTACAGTGTAGATCACCACAAGTCTAAATGTTACAAGTCCTGTGTCATCAATGTGCTTAGTCCTCTCTTTGCATCAGGCCAGGAGTTAGGTAACTGCCATTCTTACAAAATTGCTATGGATCATAATCATCACCATCTTCTCTATCCCATCCTCCTTGCTAGAATATTAGGACAGAATACTTAGTGGTATTTATTTGCACAACATCCAGGAGGGTAAACAAGGTGGAGAAATAGTGCCTGACTAAACTACTCAGTGAACTTCATGTGGTTGAGCAGAGCTATGAAGGAAACCCTCCTAAGTCTGAACATAAGATGTTCGGGGGAAAATTGAAAACAATAGCTTTTCACAAGGACACTTGGAAATCTTTAACATTTTTACTCTAATTCCTCTTTTACTGAAGTCTGTGCCTGCTTTGATTGCATGTGAATGTTATTGTGTTGATCCATGAAAGAATTAAAATAAACTGCACTTCTCCATGATGTAACATCATTTTTGTTGTCTCTTTCTAGGGGCAGGAGGAGCAGCAGGTCTGCTTAGCTTACAAACATGGTATGCAGCCATTGCTGGTGACCTCCTTGCTGTCTTTACAATGTGCATGTGGCCACGCATAACTGGATGTTTTATTAACTGTTTACATCCTGGAAAAACTATGAGTACAGCCATGCTCATGTTAGTGCTTGAAATGTTCTTCTGTGTGTGGTGTACAGCCTATAAA
The DNA here is from genome assembly GCA_030847615.1 of Gambelia wislizenii. NCBI lineage: Eukaryota > Metazoa > Chordata > Lepidosauria > Squamata > Crotaphytidae > Gambelia > Gambelia wislizenii. The sequence goes on along the minus strand of JAUMIR010000005.1, from coordinate 98,914,029 downwards.
TTTGTGCCTGGTGGAATTTATGCTAGAGAAAAATCCCACATCCTTCTAGGTATGTTTGCTCTTTCTTAACCAAAAGTAATAATCAAATTTGCTGTGCTTGATCTTTAAAAGCTGTAAACTTGTAATTTAGGAGGGTGTCACAACCCTTTCCTATTTGCCTTCTCCACTCAATTGAAACACAGCATTAAAAGGACATGACGTAGAACTCTAGATGCTGGTTTTATTATTAGGCACACAGAATGTTTAAAATAGAGGCAAGAAGTAAAACAATACAGCCACATTCTTTCATTACTTCTGAATGGAGTATTCAGATTCATATTACAGAGAGCAGGTAACATAACTGGTCCAGTAACTTCAAATGTTAGTGACTGCAGGAAAAAAAATGTGCAAGAGAAGGGAGGAATATCAGAGATCTGTTCTAAGACCTAGTCCCCAGAGTACAAATATTTTAATCATTCCTCCATAGAGAAGGAATGATTCTGGCCTCCAGAAGGGGAAACAATCATTGTGTGTATGTATGTTCCTTCAAGTCCTCTATCAACTTACGGTGACCCCCATGAATTTCATAGGGTTTTCTTAGGCAAGGGATATTCAGAAGTGGCTTTGCCAGTTCCTTCCTCTGAAATAAAGTATTTCATTGGTGGTTTCCCATTCAAGTAGTAACCAGAGCTGACCCTGCTTAGCATCTAAGACCAGATGGGATCTGGTGCCTTTATGGTACTAATTTGCATTTGTTGATAGGGAGGGCCCTAGATGTTTCTTTTACCTGAAATGGAACTTGGATCCCATCCACCACCGTCAGTCACCAGCAGTATGTTTTTAAAGGTGTTTGCTGAGCAGTCTAGAATTCAGTCCCTCCTTTCTTTTATTCATCTCCCTCCTAAGGTGAAAGAGCTTGTTTCACCTTGATGCATAGCAAGGATGTCCCTGAGTCCTTTGATTCTAGATCTGGCCTGTTTATATAACAGGAAATTATTGACAAGATCTAGAATAGACTGGTTCATATTTAAAGCACTGGAAACCAAGAAATGGAAACCATTGAAGACTGTACGCTGGAGAGGGAATATATTATGCACCCCTACTGTGTAGTCCTACCACCATCAAAACCATGCCATCGCTGCCCCCCTCTGAAAATGTGTCTACCCTGAGTTCTCACTTTTCCTCACTCTTCTTCCTCTTAATTCTCATTCTTCCAGAGAGGTTCTGTGGGAAGGCACTTTGGAAGCCCTCTGCACCATAGAGAACCTCCACTGTTGCCACCAAAATGTTGTCAAATTTGGTGGCAGATGCCAAATTCTGGTGTTTTAAATTGTACTGTTTTTAGCTTGTACTGCTTTTTATCCCTTTTCAAGCGTATGTTTTAAATTGTTTTAATATTCTTAAACATTAATTCTATTTTTATGTTGACCTTTTGTATGTTTTTAACTATATTGTAATAATTATAATTTGTAAGTAACTTGAGCCCAAGTTTTGGGGGAAAGGCAGGGTAAAAATAAAGTTAAACATCATAATAATCACCAGCACCACTAGGTATATAGGTGACCCCCCCTTAATATTAATATAAATAGTAAAATCATATTCAAGTCAGGTAACAACATAACTATAAAGAAGTTATAAATGCCGTTTATAAAAGATACCAATATTGTAGAAACAAGGGAGATGTGGGGCAGATAAAAAAAAGCTTGAAACAAGAGATTTGTCACCTAAAATTCCCCTATTATGACATATCAGTTTTCAGCTTACCCAGAGACATCTTGGGATACTGGCCTATCTTAAGCACATACTTCATTCTTTCTAGCTTGGCCAACGGCTGGTTTCTTGTTTCTTCTGCTTTCTTTCAGGTGTGACTGCTATTTCCTGTTCTGCTTTCCTATCCAGTATACTGTGTTTCTGTTACTGTATATTGCATAGGAAAGCATCCGTCTTATCAAAGTAAGGTCATGAAATTAATTATGATTAACTTTATTGGTCTTTAAAGAAATATAAATGTTTAAAAGCGTGACCTAAAATTTACACAGGATAAAATGTTATTCTTTTCAAAGGGATTACTTCCATGTAAGTGTATTCAGGACTGGAGGCATATCCTGTGACCAACTTTAGCTAGATTCTTAAGCTATACTTGGTCAACATGTTCTAGATGTTCCATGTGCAGTTATGAAACAAATTCAGCCTGATATATGAGAGCAAGGACAGTAAACATGTAGCCCTCCAAATGTTGTTGACTGCAACCCCCATCATCCTTCACTACCATAACTGTGCTGTCAATGGCTGACAGGAGTTGCAATCCAGCAACATTTGGAGGGCGACAAACTGCCCAGCCCTGGTCAGTGGGATTACCATGTAATTGTAAAATTTAAAATTATGTACTTAAGAATTGCCAGTCAGAAAATCAACATCAGTAGACTTTGATCTGGACTGAAACTATGCTGGAACAGAATTATCTTAGATGATGGATTTCTGGTTCCTCAATCCCTCTCACATAATTGGAAAAGGCTATCTTTTTTTTTAAAGAATGCTTTTGGAAAAACAGGCTTTTTGGGGAAGGGGGCAGGAGCTCTCAACCAACAAGGCTTATAGGCGGCCAAGGTTTACCATCACTTACAAAGTTGAGATGAACCCGTTGCGAAGCTGACTATCAAGATGACTCTTACACGATGTGTGGTTAATTAAAGGCCAATGAGATCTGTCAAGCCAGGGATGTTCCCTTAGCCATAGCCATTCAGCTGGCACCAGTCTCCCTGGAAGGAAATGTAATATGTCAGCTGAGTGTGCATGTAACCCATTCTGTCCCAGTTTGGCAGGGACAGTCCCAGTTAATCCTCTGCCACCTCACTTTCCCAGCTACTTTTAAAGTGTTCCACTTTCCTCCTCCCACATCATTGTCTTACTTTAATTGCTGCAAAGTTCAAAGTATAAAAGTAGTTTGCACTCAGTTAACTCAACAGGATGGAGATGAGGGGCAGAATCTTGCTCTTCCAGGAAGGTTTTTTTTTTCCTTCCCCCAGGCCTTGCAAAACTCAGGACATAGACTCCCAGGGTTTCTCTCCTTAAAATAGTAGTTTTGTGTGCTCTTTCTCATTAATAACTTTTGTCCTTTTTGTTGCCTGGCCATTTTCTTTTGGCCACACTCTGATGTTGCTTGGCTGCACATCCCCAGTTTTCATCTGCAAAATGTTGGAGGGCACAGGAACAGTTTTTGGCATCTCCTGTTTCCTGGGCCCTGTTTACATGGCAAAATATTCCCTTGAATAAATTGCTAAGATTCCTAATTGTTCCCACACATCGCACCACAGTATCGCCTCATTCAGAAGTGCGGAGGGGGGGGGGAGCTCAAAAACTCAAAAGTAGCATGATAGGGGATTTTGCTACTTTTCCCAACTTTTTTGAAAAGTAGCACGACTTAGCGCATTTTCGATTGTGTGAACTACCATTTCGCGAAGGGCTATGTGAACTACCAGCAATCTTTCCGAAACAAGAACAGCAGAGTTTTGCCGTGATTGGTTGAACTCACCAGGGAGGGGTTTGGACTGACCAGGAGGGGATGGAGGAGCCTCATCCATCCACTGTTATTTCCAGCCACAGAAAAGACCGAGCAAGTGCAATACCCATCCCAGTCGCCCAGCTGTCTGCCTCCTGGCTTGCTTGGCAGCTCCGTTTGTATGTGTGTTCGTTCCCTCACCCTGCTGAGATCCTGTTTCTGTGTGTCAGAAGAGAGGGGGGCAGAGTGGGTGAGGGGAAGGGGGGCTTGATGGGCTGACACTCCCTGCTAAAGGAATAAAAATTAGCAGGCATTCCTCTGGTAATCAGAGGAGGGAAAAGTGCCAGCTCTCTCTTTCCCTCCCTCCCTTGCAGCTCCTCGGCATCTTCCTGCATGGCTGCTGGCAACTGAAGAATCCCCAGTTAGCCTTTTCCCGTCTGTGTGTGTGTATGTGTTCCTTCATTCCCTCACCTTGCTGAGACGTTTCTGTGTGTGAGAAGAGAGAGAGTTGGGGACAGTGGAGGAGGGGAGGGGGGCTCGATGGGCTGACACTCCCTGCTAAAGGGATAAAAACCTCCAAAGAAGAAGACTCCGCCATACTCCAAGGCAGTGTATTCTACTTCCGAACAGCTCTTACTGTCAGGAAGTTCTTCCTAATGTTTAGGTGGAATCTCTTTTCCTGTAGTTTGAACCCATTGCTCCGTGTCCTAGTCTCTGGAGCAGCAGAAAACAAGCTTGCCCCATCCTCAATATGACATCCCTTCAAATATTTAAACATGTCTATCATGTCCCCTCTCAACCTTCTCTTCTCCAGGCAAAGCATGCCCAGCTCCCTAAGCTGTTCCTCATAGGGCATGGCTTCCAGACCTTTAACCATTTTGGTCTCCCTCCTCTGGACATGTTCCAGCTTGTCCATATCCTTCTGGAATGGTGGTGCCCAGAACTGGATACATTATTCCAGGTGAGGTCTAACTAAAGCAAAATAGAGTGGCACTATTACTTCCCTTGATCTAGACACTATACTCCTATTGATGCAGCCTAGAATCACATTGGCTTTTTTAGCTGCTGCATCACACTGCTGACTCATGTTCAGTTTTTGATCCACTAAGACTCCTAAATCCCTTTTGCATGTACTGCCATCAAGCCAGGTGTCACCCATCCTATATCTGTGCTTTTCATTTTTACTGCCCAAGTGTAGTATCCTACATTTCTCTCTGTTGAAATTCATTTTGTTAGTTTTGGCCCAGCTTTCTAATCTGTTCAGGTCATTTTGGGTTCTGATCCTGTCCTCTGGGGTATTAGCTACCCCTCCTAATTTGATGTCATCTACAAACTTGATAAGCATGCCCTCTATTCCCTCATCCAAGTCATTGATAAAGATGTTGAATCACACTGGGCCCAGTACACAACCTGTGGCACCCCGCTAGTCACTTCTCTCCAGGATGAAGAGGAGCCATTGGTGACTACCCTTTGGGTTCAGCCCATCAACCAATTACAAATCTACCTGTCTAGCCCACATGTTACTAACTTTTTTGCAAGAATATCATGGGGGACTTTGTCAAAGGTCTTACTGAAATTATGATACATTACATCCACAGCATTTGCTTCACCTATCAAGTATGTAACTCTATTAAAAAAAAAAATAAGATTAGTCTGGCATGACTTGTTTTTCAAAAACTCATGTTGACTTTTGGTGATCACAGCATTCTTTTTTAAGTGCTTACAGAGTGTTTAATGATCTGCTCTAGAATTTTTCCTAGTATTGATGCCAGGCTGACTGGGTGGTAATTATTTGGGTCTTCTTCCCCTCCCCCTTTTTTTAAAAGATGGGGACAAGATTTGCCCTCCGCCAGTCTGCTGGGACCTCTCCTGTTCTCTAGGATTTCTCAAAGATTATTGCCAGTGGTTCTTAGGTTGCCTCTGCCAGTTCTTTTAGTACCCTTGGACGTAGTTCATCTGGACCTGGAGACTTGAATTCATTTATACTGCAGGTTTCCTGAACTACCTCTTTACCTAGTCTGTGCTGCATTTCCCCTACTGCATCATCTGCTCCATTTTCTCCAGGTTGAGCATTGTTCTCCTTTTGGGAGAAGACCAGGGCAAAGAAGGTGTTGAGTAGCTCTGCCTTTTCTATGTTCCATGTTAGCATTTCACCACATTCTCCTGCAGCGGTTCTACCACTTCCTTGTTCTTTCTTTTGCTACGGACATATCCAAAACAGCCCTTTTTATTATTTTTAACCTCTCTAGCAAGCCTGAGTCCATCTGTGCTTTTGCTTTTCTGATTTTCCCCCTACATGAGCTGGCTATTTGTTTGAATTCTTCTTTGGTGATTTCTCCCTTTTTCCATTTCTTGTACATGTTCCTTTTAAATCTTAGCTCAGTTGAAAGTTCTTTAGACATCCATCCTGGTTTCTTTAGATACTGGCCATTTTCCCTCCTAATTGGAACTGTCTGAAGTTGTGCTTTCAATATCTCGCTTTTTAGAAACTCCCATCCATCATGAACTGCCTTCTCTTTTAGTATTCCTGACCATGGGATCACCCCTAGTAATTCCCTAAGTTTCTGAATCAGCTTTCTTAAAGTCTAGAAGGCATGTCTGACTACGCTTGGGTTCCCCTTTCCTCTGTATAACAAACTCCAGGAGAACATGGTAATTCTCCCCTAAAGATCCCTTCACTTCCACCCCATTAACCTGATCATCACTTTTGGTTAGGATCAGAGCTAAAATAGCTGATCCCCTTGTTGCCTCTTCCACCTTCTGGGCAATGAAACTGTTTGCAAGATAAGAGAGGAATTTCTTGGACCTTAAATTCCCACGTGGACCAAAAAGGGACTACAGTTAGGGGGTTTCACGAGTCTTGTCAGCTTCTCTGTTACATCGTGGATTTTTGCATCTGGGAGACAGCACACCTCTTGAGACATCTTATCAGGCCTGCAAACTACTGATTCTGTACCCCTCAGCAAAGAGTCTCCTACCACCACCACATGCCTCCTCTGAGGATTAGCAGAGGCCAATCTATTTGTTGAACCAACCAAGGTCTCATGCACATTCTCTGAGGCCTGACTCTGTTGCTCTTCTTCCCATTCCTTGTCATCATTGATACGGGAGAGAGCTTCAAACCAGTTCTATAGTGCCAGACTCATAGAATGGCCCCTTCTCCTTCTATGTCTACAAGTCACATTCTTCCAAACATTGACCCCCTGTGTATCAGAACTAACCTCCCTGCATGTTCCTGAACACCTTCTGCTCTGCTCTGTCTAAGAAAACCTCCTGCTCCCTAATATGCTGTATAGTGGCTAATTGGGCCTCAAGTTGCTGGACCTTCTCTTCCAGCAACACAACTAACCTGCACTTGCTGCAGCTGTAGCTCTGCACAACCACAGTCAAGAAGACAAACATCCCACAGCTGTTGCAGGTGACTGCAGCAGTTCTCTCACTGTCCATATTGAATACCCTGAAGTAGGCACTACAACAGAACTCTGGGCCTTCCCCTCAAACACCCATGCCACACACCCCTGTTGTCCTTGCTCTTGTATGCCAAGCTCCAGGGACTGGCACTGCAGCTATATACAGAGCTACTGGCTGCTAGCTCCTTACTCTGCCTCTCACCTACTTCCTCTCAGCAGTCTCTGACTCACTTCCTCTCAACACAAACAGCTCACCAAACAAATGCTAATGAATCCCCCCAGGCAAGCCTATATTCAGACCACACAAACAAACAGCCTTGACCCAAGTAAGCACACTAGCATTAGCCCAAACTCTCTGGGGCTGAAGACATTTAATTCAACAGCCACAAGCTCACCTAATGTTGTCTCTTCCACACACCCACGCCAAACATCCCTGTTGGCCTCACTCCTGTTGGCCTCACTCCTGTATGCTGAGCTCCAGGGACTGGGACTGCAGCTATATACAGAGCTACTGGCTGTATGTATAACTTATAAATTTAGAATCATTGCAACATACCTTCCAACTGTCCCAGTTTGGCAGGGACAGTCCCAATTGATCCTCTGTCCACTTTTTCAGCTGCTTTTAAAATGTTACAGGGGCTTACCAAATGCTGAAGTAAAGCGGCAGTGCAGCAGGAGGTTCTGTCTTCTGTGCTGCCTTAGTGCATGATGTCATGATTCTTCTGTTCTGGTCCCGTGGGAGACCGAGGTAAGACTGTGTCTTTTTGCTAACCGGAAAAATCCATTAGCAAAAAGATGTGGTTTTACCTCAGTCTCCCATGGGACTGGAACGGCAGAAAACTGGAAGAATGATGACTTCATGCAGTAAGGCTACATGGAAGACAGAACTTTCCTGCTGCAATGCCACTTTACTTTGGAGTATGCTAAGCCCCACAGTCTTTCTTTCCTCCTGCTGCTTTCTCTCTTTGTCTGGGATTACTTCAAATGGTACAAACTGATTTTGAAGTGAAAAAGTAGTTTGTATTCAGTTAATTCAGCAGGGAGGAGAGCCCAGGAGAGGCAAAGTCTTGCACTTCCCTGTAGTCTCCGGCAAAAGCAAATAGCTGCAGCCTCTCTGAGCTTGTGTCTTGTGCTTTCTTTCTTATTAATAATTTTTGCCATAAAGCAGTACAGGAAATACAGCATTAAAAACTCAACATCTGTCATATGTCATATGTTCATTACAGGGATTGTCCTGATGTTTATTGTCTTAAATACGCTAGTTGACTGCAGGAAAGATCTTCACTGTCTGTTTAATGTAAAAAATAGTAACAAACTCCTCTTCAAACAAAGTGAAAAATACATCAAATTATGTAAGTATAACTCTGCTTCATTCCAAAAGCAAATTGGTAGTTAACTTTCAGAATATTAAACCAGCAATTCTATTGGGGAGTAAATCCTATAGAACTTCATGGAACATATTTGTAAGGACATGTATAGGGATTATGCTGTAAATGTTAGGGGGATATGCTGCGTACTTTAAGTATAATTAAGTGTCAGTCCAAGTTGGATAATATGCTTTTGCAGTCTGTCTCCTGACCCTGTTTCATTTTTCCTCTTGACCAATATGACTCCAAGAAAATGTCTTTCTTCCTGTGGAGATTTTTAAAAATTTACACCCCTCTTTCTATAACGTTATTTGCTACAGAAGTATTGCCATGTCTGTTACCAGAACCATCACAGTTTTACCACTTCTGCACTCTAGAGATTTTTTTTTAAAATGTGAAGTGACACTGAGTGAAAAACAGAAGGCGTTCAGGTGGGGATTGCAACACATCTAGAAACACATCTACGCAAGAGAACAAAGGGACTATTAGGACATACGCACAGCAAATTTCACAACCTGTACCAGAAGCAATTGCCTACAAACAAACCAAAGTGTGCTACCTTTCTGCTAAAGTTTTTTTTTAAAAAAATCAGGAGTGTATTAGATGAGGAAGTGAGAAGTGTCAAAAAAAAAACCCCCACTATTAAGTGGTGTGATATTAAATATACTACCTTGAAGGGCAGCAACTTGGGCCTACAACTGTAATGTCTTACTTTTCAATATTAATTTACCAAGCTGGGGGTGAGGATAACAATGTAATGGAGAATACAACAAAATCTAATATCCACAAAAGAGCAATACCTTTATTTGCCAACCAAAATGCAGAAAATACATCATGCAAGCTTTCAAAGCTTCACTGGCTTCTTCACCAGATAAAGATATTAAAAATCATATAGGAGAAGAAAAGTGACAATGTTAGAGTCACAGGACTATGTTTTGTCTCAGATGTTATTTCTGTTGTCTGTTAAGGTGGTCTAGAGCAGTGGTGTCCAACCTGTGGCGCTCTAGGTGTTTTGGACTCCAACTTCCAGAAGCCTGATCCAGCTGGTAGTGAAGGTCAGGAATTTTGGGAGCTTTAGTCCAAAACACCTGGAGGGCCACAGGTTGGACACCAATGGTCTAGAGGGATCTCAGTGTAGGCAGAGGCCACTCCCCTGCTTGGCCACGTGGAGACTGGGGACAAAGGTCAATAAAAGACAAGTAGCAAAATTCCAACTCCATTAGCAACACAAAAGTAACTTTGCTTGTGATTCAGTCTGCCCCTGTCCTGTGTGAAGCTAACTGCCCGTTTCTTAGGCAGAGAACATTGAATTTCTCAAGAACTCCCTGACTTGTTACATCTTGAAAAAAAATTGAGGTACTGTATAGGCAAAATTTGCCAAATGCAAGTCTGAATGAAAGAGTTTTAACTTTATTGGAGGTAAAAACCTCAAAGAATTAACTCCCACTTCATTGCTCCTTCTTGTTAAAGTTTCTCTTGTAGCAAAATTTGTGTCTTCAAATCCACTAAACATATTCAGGAGTAGCCATGTTGGCCATGCAGCAAAATACAACAAAATCCAAAAAGCGCAATAAAGGGCCAACCAAAATGCAGAAAATGCATCATGCAAGCTTTCAAAGCTTCACTGGCTTCTTCCTCAGGCAAAGATGTTAAAAATTGTACAGGAGAAGAAAAGAGACAATGTTAGAGTCACATGTTTTGTCTCAGATGTTATTTCTGTTGTCAGTTAAGATCTAGAGGGATCCCAATGCAGACAGAGGCCACTCCCTTCCTTGGCCATGTGGGGGCTGGGGACAAAGAGCAATAAAAGACAAGCAATACCATTTTGGGGGGCTGAGGAAAGAAAGTAATGGGAAGTTATCAGAGACCATTCTATGGGATGAAACACAGGTGAACGGGAAAGAATGTAATATTAGATGCTTACCGCACTCTGCAGTAAAGCAGCAGTGCAGCAAGAAGGTTCTATCTTCCATGCTGCCTTACCTCATGATGTCATTGTTCTTCCAGTGTTCTGCTGTTCCAGTCCCGTGGGAGATCGAGGTAAAACTGCATCTTTTTGCTAATAGGTTTTTCTGGTTAGCAAAAATACAAGGTTTTATGACAGTCTCCCATGGGACTGGAATGAAAGAACGATGACATTGTGACTAGGGCAGCACAGAAGACAGAATCTTCCTGCTGCCCTGCCGCTTTACTTGGGTGTGTGGCAAGCCCTTTAGTTTGGCAAGAATCTGCCATGTTTTGGTCTATTACAAAAGTTCTGTTATTATGGTTATGCTGAAGTCTGCATGTTTGGTAAGCTAATATTAATAACTGAAATTTGTAGACCCCTGAGAAATCAATGTTTGTGTTGTGCTCATTGTGTTAATATACTGTATGTATTTTTAAACATCTCTTCTGTTTCTAGTTTTGTGGCTATTTGTTGGTGTAGGTTTACTGGGATTAGGATTGCGATATAAAGTTTATGAGAAAAAAATAGGCCATGGGGTGAGTGATTTGCTTCTTTTTGTAATAAATTTTATTGATATGTGTTTAATATTTCATCTTCATGAGCATCTGGTAGTGAAGAAATAGTATTTTGGGATGAGGTGAATGGAACAATGCATAGAATTCAACGTATGTGATGCTTTGCATATAGATAGGACTTTATCAGATGAGCCCTTAAAACCATTTATGTTCCATTACCCACCCTCCCGCCCTCATCTCATCCCTGTAACTGAATAAAAAAAAAGGTTCACACACTTACCTTAATCCCAGGATGGAAACTGCTCCCCCCTTCTCCGGCTGTCCAGGAAGGGAATGGAGCTCTCACAGAGCCCCCTCCCCTTCCTGGAGACCAAATCGTGTGGGAATTTAAAAATAAAAAATCCCTCAAAGAAGTGCACCAAGTACCTAAACACCCTTAAAAAAACCCAAGTAACCCAGGGAGGGAACAAAAAAGGCTGTCACTTACCTCTTTGTCCCAATCGAAGTAGGAAGTGTTTTGCAGGGACCTCCCAGGATCTTACAGGGAGCCGTGCATCGCACAGGGAATTAAAAAAAAATCCAGACATCAAAAAATTAAAGCAATCACCTAAACAGTCTTTAAAAGAAACAAGTAAACACGGGAGGGTACAAAAAAGTCTGTCACTTACCTGGATGTCCAGATCGCCACCAGAAGTGTTCTCTACTTACCTTCCAGGACCTTACAGAGGCAGGCAGCCGGGGGGAAATTTAAAAATAAAAATACAAGCAGACATCTAAAAATTAAAACAAACACCAAAACACCTTTAAAGCTTTAAAAGCAACATAGGGAGGGTACAGAAAAGGCTGTCACTCACCTGGATGACACGATCGTACCCGGAAGTGTTTTAACATCTTGCCAGCATAACGGCAAACCAGTTCACACACCCGTGATTCAGTTATAGAAATGGAATGGGAGATCTATTGACGACTTTTCCTCGTGAATAAAACAAAACGGAAAGCACACGGAGTCAGAACGGGGTCAGAACGGGTGAGGAGGACGTCGTCTGGAAAAAAAAAACCTCTTTAGTGATCCTGTGGCATTTCTGTTCCATTTCATTAAGCCCATCTGATAAAGTCCATAGTATTGGCAATTCAGAATTCTTTAAGACTTTGATACATGATGCTTTTCAAGAGAATAATTTCATAGATGAGGCTATGAACCATCAAGAAATGATAAACCAAGTGATATACATATGTGAATCAGCATATAAGGATGTAATGGTATACCTACAAGCAGTAAATGGAAATAATTTAAAATGTATTCATTTTTCTAGGTTTACAGTAGATTAGATGCTAATATTGGGGGGGATTCCTCTTTGCACTCTCCCACACTGTATTCTTATGCATTATGTTTACCTCAAATGAATGAAATATATGGCACTTTCCACATGTGCACAAGATACACCCCTGCACTCAAGATCTTACTGTGAGGAAAATAATAAAAGAGGAAGATATAACAATAGCAAGAGGTGAATATAGGCAAATGCAGTTATTTAAGGGGTTGTCTAAACTGCAAAAATACTCCTCACAGAATGCGAGGAGAATATGGGCCGGCTTAATGGCATCCTGCATCATTTCACCATATTCAGAAGGAGGGGGACAAAAAACGTCAAAAACTGTAAAGAGAAAGCCTTCGCAGTTTTCCCCAGAGTTTTTTAAAAACTCAGAAGGAAATGCACATTCCCGTTCATTGGGACAAGCAATTTGATTTGAATTGCTTTTCCATAGGAGAGGAAGCACAAGTTAATTGGCTGGAGGAGTGCAGAGGGCAGGGTTTGTTAACAGGGCAAGCGCCCAGAACCTCCATATTGGTTTCTCGCCTTAGTGAGCGATCACTAAGGTGATTAAATGGGATGTTGTTTCTTCTCTTTTCTCTCTCTCTCTCTTTTGTAAAGGTGAAATATCGCTTATGTGCACCATGGAAATACAGATTTTTTTAAAAAAAAGTTCAGTGGCGGCAGATTTAAAAACACAAGATCGCAGTCACCATCTTGAATAGAGGGCACGCAAAGTTTATGGGGGCTGTAAAACCATTAAGACAAGTCACAGCTGCTGTGACTTGTCATTACTGTGGGGCACTCCGGGTTTTTGGGGCTAATTTAGATGAGCCCTGAGTAAGGTCCAGTTGAGTTTATAGCTATTGATGAAAACTTGGGTTGGCCATTTTGATGCTATTTGATACTACTACTATGAAAAGAAAACAATAGACCCTTGTTTCTCTTTTCAATTTACCTAGCCTCCAAAGAAATACTTCTCTGCCTTGATTTGGCCATTCAGGTTTGGCTATGATAATGAAGGGTGGTCTAATCTAGAGCAATCAGCCATTCTGCTAAATCAGACAGGTATGTACTTCCAATAAAATTATAACTGATTGATTGATTGATCTGATTGATTGTAGGCTATATTTCAGAGGAAGGAACTGGCAAACCATAGATTTTCCTTGTTTTTTTTCCGGGATGTGAGGCCGTGTTCTGGAAGAGTTTACTTCTGACGTTTCGCCTGCATCTGTAGCTGGCATCTTCAGAGAATGGTTGGTTGGGTAGGAGTGTGTGTGGAGTTTATATGCTGTGAACCCCTATTGGGGAGTATATGTAAATTTGTGTAATTGAATGGTTATAGTTTCTGGGTATAGATATGCAAGGAGGATTAGTGTCTGACTAATGGTTGGTTGATGGGCCATTATCTGCTGGAAATCCTCCTGTCCCTAGGTGGAATTCCTTCATAAGTATTGAGTTTTGATTCTATTGTTTTTCAAACCTGGCAGCCAGATTTTGTTTACCTTTAGGGTTTCTTCTTTCCTGTTGAAGTTGTCCAGGTGTTTGTGGATTTCAATAACTTCTCTGTGCATTCTGACATGATCATTGTTGGCCTGGTCCAGAATTTCTGTGTTTTTAAATAACATTTTCTGTCCAGGTTGGAAGAAAAACAGCCACCCAAAGGGAAGGTATTTTTACCATACATCAAAGGAGTCACAGACAGAATAGGGAAACTGATGAGGGAACACAACCTCCAAATGATCTACAGACCAACCAAGAAAATCCAAGAAATGCTACACTCAGCGAAGGACAAAAGAGACCTTCTCACAGCTTCAGGAGTTTACTGCATAACATGCAGCTGCAGACAAGTTTACATAGGGACCACTAAATGCAGTTTGCAAGCACAAATCAAGAAACATGAGAGACACTGCAGACTGGGGCAGCCAGAAAAATCAGCAGTAGCAGAACATGGTATAAACCAACCTGGACACAAAATGTTATTTTAAAAACACAGAAATTCTGGACCAGGCCAACAACTATCATGTCAGAATGCACAGAGAAGCTAATGAAATCCACAAACACCTGGACAACTTCAACAGGAAAAAAGAAGCCCTAAAAGTAAACAAAATCTGGCTTCCAGTTTTGAAAAACAATAGAATCAAAACTCAACACTTGCAAATGAATTCCACCCAGGGACAAGGGGCTTCCCAGCAGATAATGGCCCATCAACCAACAATGAGCCAAACAGACACTAATCCTCCTTGCATGTCTCCACCCAGAAACAAACCATTCAAATACACAAATTCACGCATCCTCCCCAACAGGGGTTCACAGTATATAACCCCCCACATGCTCCTATCCAACAATTCTCTGAAGATGCCAGCCACAGATGCAGGTGAAACGTCAGAAGTAATCTCTTTCAGAACATGGCCTCATAGCCCGGAAAAAAACCCAAGGAAAATCTATGGATGCTGGCTGTGAAAGCCTTAATCTTCACAAACTGACAAACCACTTCTGAGTATTCCTTGTCTAAGAAAACTCTATGAAATTCAAGGATAACTCTGAAGGCCACTTGAAGACACATATATACACATTCCACTTTTGGCAGAGGAATGAATCTGCACCTTAAGGAAGCTGAAGTGAAGTGAGAGCTATAATGTAGCAATGAACATCATGAGCTGGGAATAATCTGCTCCAGTTCTTACTTCCATCCAAATATATTTGGAGAAATTATTACTTCTTTGTCCCAGTTTCCTGGTTTCAGATGTAAATAATATTGAATTATTACACAAGAGTTTCTATAAGGATTATTGATATATAATGATCAGAATCTAATGAAACACATTTACTGGACCGCACTGCTTTTTATCAGAAACAACATTCCTCCCATCTCTTACAGCCCACTTCATGCTTCCTAAACACCTGCTCTGAAAGAGTTCAGAAATGTCAGAGTGGGTTTTTGGTCCCATGAAAGACTGCAACTGGAGGTGGAGGGAAAGAAGTCTCTGGCAGTGTTGGGTATAGAAGTGCCTCATTGCTGGATCTTGTCCATTGTATGTGAGTAGTCTGAAGCACCATATAATGTTATTGTTGTTGTATCCTCCTCCTCCTCATCATCATCACACAGTACACATTTTGCAAGTAAATAAGTATGCATTTAGTAAATTAAAAATCTGTTGAGCTCAGGGTAATAATTTGGATAGATTGAATATGTGGAAACATTTATGGTTATTAAATATTTCATTATGCACAAAAGCAATTATTGCTCCTGTTAACTGTAATCAAAGGGCTAGATTCAGACTTAATTCCACTTGGACTAGACACTGGTTGGACTCCAGTTCATCGTGGCTTGACCAAACTCAGAATGTTTTTACTGTATACATTTAAACATTTTATGCAAAGTGTCTACCAGCCAATGCATTGAAGGATAAATAGTATTTTTGATGTTTTTTTTCTTTCAACAGGAACAACATTAAATGTTTTTCATTTCCCACTTTCCTTAACTATACTGGAAAAAAAGTTACTTCCGGTTACTGAATTTGTTACACTCCTGTTTCAAAGTATTTGTGTTTCCTAGGTGCAGATTTCATTACTATTGTGGAAAGTGATGCCTCTAAGCCATTCCTTGGAAACAATGATCCAACCATGTGGTTAGGAGAAAAACTTGGCTTTTATACAGATTTTGGCCCAAGTACCCGAGATCATACTTGGGGGTGAGTGTGAGATTTTTGGATACAAAGACAGAGAAGCAGGCAATTAAAGATTTTGTGTTGTATAAACTGCAATGGGAATTATATTGTGTTGTGGCAAACAAAGAGCTTGCTATTTGTCTAGGCTTTATAGAACAAGACAGCTAGAAATGCTCCTGACTGGGAAGTGAAGGAAAGAACAAGACAATTCTAAATGTAGCCAGCAAAGAAGGGGAAAGTGACAACTAGTAGGAAGCATCTGTAATATGGTTGCCAGAGTGAAAATTGGAGACAGCTCCTGTACCATTAACGGTTGTGTAGAAGAGGGAATTTCAGCAGGTGTTGCTTGTTACCTGCTTGCTTGGCAAGCAACACATGGTGAAATACTCTCATTTCTGCAAGCATTAAACCATTCCTAGTTTTCAGCCTGACAACCCTAACCTGTGGTGGGTGACTGGAGATATTGGGATTAAACACATACTTGCTCTGTTCACATTCACAGGTAAGAAGGTGGCAGGAGTGGGAATCCCTATGAATCTCTGATCAATGATAAAAAATAATATGGAAATTCCATATACTGTACATGGCCCTCACCATCCAATTGGACAGTGAGGAGATTTTCAGATGGGGACCAAAAAAACTATCCCTGTCTCGCCATCTATTTTCTGCCCCGTTCCCTTCTCTGAAACAGAATAAATGAAAACTTTTCATACTCCTACCTTGCCACACGATTAAAGGTCCTCCCTTCCCCTCTGGCAGCCCAGGAGTGAATGCAGCCCGGATGGAGCTGCATTCACTTCTGGAAACAAAATCCTGGCTGTTCTCGCGAGGTGATGATCATGTATGAAATTTTAAAATAAAAGTCAAAATAAAAAGTTTAAAAGTACACCAAGCACAAAAACACATTAAAAAAAAACACCCAAGTAACCCAGGGAGGAGGGAAGTGTGTCACCTTGATGTCCCGATCTCAACCGGAAATATTCGACACTGACCTCCCAGTGACTCTTTAATCACACCAGCATAACGGGGCATTGTCTCACAAGCACGTGATTCCATTACAGAAACAGAACAGGCGATCTATTGATGGCTTAGCCCATCAATTAAAAAAAACCCAGACAAAACAGAAGCAGCATGGGGGCATAATGGGACAGGAACGACGTTGTTTGAAAGGGATGCCCTTTTGCAATCCTGTGGCATTTCTGTCCCAGGGTAATTAGGTCATCTGATAATCTCCTGAGGGTCATATTTCTGTTTGTATGAAGAAATAGGCATTGGGGAAGGGGCTGGATGATGTCAGGGACAAGGGAGGGACTTGAAGGGGTAGATCCCTGACACCTAATGCCACCTGGGCTACTGGATTGTTCGTTGAGAAATGAGAGATATACTGCGGTGTTGCTTCAAAAGAAGTGTTTGTTGAGTTGTGTTTTAGTAGAAAAAGCTTGTTTATTTAGCTGATGTGTTTCAGGTGTGAACCCTTCTTCAAGAGCTGATTTTTCTTCTCTCTTTCCTGTGTCAAAGCCAGAATGATCATTCAACATTTAGTATCCTGGCTTTGACATAGGAAAGAGAGGAGAAGAAAAATCAGCTCTTGAAGAAGGTTTCATACCTAAAATGCATCAGCTAAATAAACAAGCTTTTTCTACTAAAACACAGCTCAACAAAAACTTCTTTTGAACCAAGAACACTACAGTACATCTCTCATTTATCAGCAGCCTACGGTGTTTTTACCCACACCTTCACTCATTTCCAACTGAATTGGTCCCCAGGTGTGGAGGCAGTCAGGTTTCCAGGGCCAAAACAATTCCTTGTTCCTGGCCTAACATTTCTCACTCTCTATGTATATCGAAGAGTTTTCCTTTTAACGTTATGGTCAGAATGATTTTTATTATGGGCTGCTTAGTATTTCCTATTCAAACATACTCTGGGTTTTAAAAACAGTCCAGGAAAAAATCCTGTTACCATTCTTCAATTTTAACCACCACATAGGTATCCAGCAGTTAAATAGTTGGCTTAGTGGACAGTTTGTGGGGCTTGGATAAGTGGCCACTGGAGTATTTAAGAAGGCCAGGGGCAAAAGCATCCTATTTTAGAATTACAATTATGCTTATTGGATGACACAACCTAATATTACATCTAAAAGCTGCAGTTTGGTATTAAGTGGAACTGAACATGCAAAACATGTATTGTTTTGTTCTACAGATGTTGGAAAAATTCTCTTTTGAGCTATAACTCCCCAATTCTGGGAACTGTAGTTCTATATATACATATACATATATGTTCCAAGCTCTGGGTATGCGGCTGAGTTGTATATCACCTTAGGGGACATTCAGACAGAATCTTAATTCACAGACATTTAAACAAACAATCTCTAAATCCTTCTTGGTGACATGAAAGAGGAAGGCCTAGGATGTTTGTGTATGGTTCCCCCATGATTACATGCAATACAACCTTTTCCATAGCTTAATGCACAATAGTTCCATGCTTCCCTCACTTTCTTCTTTTTTCTTGAACCCTGCATAGGCTTCCTATCCTACTTTGTAATGGCAGGGGTCTGTTAGCCTTCCACTGGTAGCTGAATCACTCTCCTTCTCAATAAACACATTCAGGAGGAGCCATGATGGCTATGCAGCAAAATACAACAAAATCCACAAAATAGTGATACTTTTATTGGGCCACTTTTTTTTTAATTAAAAAGCACAAAATACATTATGCAAGCTTTCAGAGCTTCATTGGCTTCTTTGTCAGGCAAAGATGTTAACATCTTTTTAATATCTTTGCCTGATGAAGCCAGTGAAGCTTCAAAAGCTTGCATGATATATTTTGTGCTCTTTAGTTGTCCTTACAAAGGTATCGCTGTTCTGTGGATTTTGGATTTTACTGTATTCTCCTTCTCAATAGTGGGGCTCCAGACAGTCTTGGGTCACTGAATTTCAGATGACAGTCTTGGTTTACATTATGCTTTGAAGCTGAAAGTCTTCAATCATTTTACTTTATTGTATTGCAGGATAATGGTTCTGTCCAGGTACCCGATTGTGAAATCCAGCCATCATCTTCTTCCCTCCCCTGAGGGAGAGATAGCACCAGCCATCTCCATGACTGTAAACTTCACAGGAAAGCTGGTAGATTTTGTGGTTGCTCATTTTGGGAATGAAGAGTATGTATGATAATCATTTCCTTGACACACAGAAAATTGAAAGTTAATTCAGAAGCAGAGTTGTACGTTTATTTATTTGCTACAGTCACATATGAGAAAATACTCATTTTGGTTTTTTTTTAAACCATGGTTTGCTGTGTGTATGGCAGAGCTAGAGGACTGATTAGTCTAGGCCTACAACTCCCACCACTTCAGCTGGTATGGCATTACTGATTGGGAATTACAAGTGGTTGTAATTCAACACATCTGGAGGGTGCTGAACTGGGGAAGGCTGTATTAATACATGCACATCCATACATTGATTTCTCATCATTTGGTTACTCAGTGCTAGATGAATAGTAGTTGCTTCTATGAGATGATTCCACTGAAGGATTTTATGAGGTGTTATAAAGAGCCCAGCTGTGGCACTCTATCTGTGATGGTGCCATTATACATGAAAACTCATCATTTGCAGACTGGCAGAAGATTTAGGAGGGAGGAATGGAGAAGAGACAATCCCTTTTTTACTTAGCTTGCTACACAAAGATGATACATGTCAGATTCAGTGTCTTATGACAAGCACATCCTGAATGTGCATAGGAATGGTCTTTCAAGATTAGTGATGCTTGTTCATTATTAAAATGGATAGAATGTTGTACTGGATGGTGTGGTGACTAACCATGCTCAGTCATGGTGATCACCAACTGGTCAGGTATGTTCTCGCACAGCCTGCTTCGTATATGTAAGACCATCTATGCTCTCAAAGAAAAGATTGCCCACAAATATGATTTGTAAAATAATAATAATAATAATAATAATAATAATAATTATTATTATTGAAGATAGCCAAGATGTTTGCAGTGCCCCCCCAACATACATCCTCCTCCTTTTCTTTAGAAGGAAGTATTATTAAAAATGTTATCAACTTTTTCAGGGAAGACTTGGACAGAAAGCTCCAAGCAGAAGCCATTTCCAATCTATTGAAGACGAGTTCTGATCAGGTTGCATTTCTAGGATATGTCACTTCAGCTCCAGGTTCCAGAGATTATAAGCAATTAATTGAAAATGGCAATGTTAAGGTATTGCAACAATAATTATGTTCATAACAATTTATCAATTACTGTACTTATTTAAAAAATCAAGAGCAGTAACAGGATAGAGCTGCACAGATTTATCTTTATGTCCTAACAGTAAATTAAAGAAACTGTTGGTTCACAGAAATGTGTGCTATCCTTTTCTCTGTATGTGGTCCCAGTGGAGTGGCTGGATATCAATGAAGATGCACAGCTCCTGTTTTTTTTTAACAGTTGTGTGGCATGTTAAGTGGCATGATAAACTATCTCTGCTGGAATCCCTCTTATACATAACGATTAAATGTGCAGGAACCCTGTTCCCCATTCCTAACCAACTTCAATATTGCAATCTTATCAATGCTTACTCAAAAGTAATATCCACCAAATTCAGTGGGCCTGCTCCCAGGTAAGGGTTTATAGGAGCGGAGACGTAGGAGATTATCAGAAGCGTTAAAAGTGGCGCTATGGCAACGCCAGAAGATTGCAAAAGGGCTCCCTTATCAGATGATGTCCCCCCCGCTTATGCACCTGTTCTGCTGCCGTTCCGCAGGCACTGCTTTTTATTGACAGGAAAAGCTGTCAACAAATCCCCCGTTCCGTTCCTGTCATGGATTTTCCTGTGTGTTACAAGGTGCCCCATTTTGCTGGCAAGATCCCAGCATCAATGGGAGATCCCTGCCAGAACACATCTGGATGAGATTGGGACATCCAGGTAAGTGACACAATTTTTATGACCCTGCCCAGGTTACTTGTACTTTATAAAGTGTGTTTTTGTGCTTGCTGTCACTGTTTTGGTGTTCTTTTTCTTTTTTAATTTCCTGTGCTTGCGTCTTTTCGTGAGAATCCACAGGGTTTTGATCCAGGAAGTGAACGGAGCTCTGTTAGAACTCAGTTTACTCCTGAGCTGCCTGACCAAGGGGAGAGGAGGTAAGTGTGGTGGGGAGGGTTATTGTGTTAAGACTGGGACAGGACAGGGACGGGAGTGGAGATTGTGGGACAGGATCACTTTTTGCGTTCCTGTCTGATAATCTCCTCAAGCACAGTCTCCTACATATAAATGTAACATGTCAACCAAAAGTGTCAGGAGTTCCCAAGAGCCTTCCTCCCTTTCACTCACCCACTTTCAGGTAAAATACTTATTCACTGATTTACTTCCAGATTGGCAAGCTCAGACCTTGGTAAGGCAGTCAACTTTAAAATATCTCTGACCACCATTAACAATCACCACTCAAGTCAGAAAAGAAGTCTAAGCTCACCATCAGTTCTCACCTTTTTGGCTATCTTCTTCTTGCCCATCTAAGGATAGAGAATACCTGATCTTCCAGATATTGTAGGACTGCAGCCCTGGCTGTCCTGGCTAAGGTTGATGAGAGGTGTAATCCAGCAACATCTGAAGGGCTACACATTTCCCAACCCCTAGTATGATTTTCTGATGATTTTCTCATATAAATTTTCTGAAATTTCATTCCAGATTCATATGCTGTCTGAAGTAGCTTCTGTTTCTACAGCATCAGTAACACTGCTGTCCTCCAAGGCCACAGTGCTTGCCAGTTCCTGCTAGTTTCCCCAAGATATACATGAACATACATGAACATAATATGCTACAATTCCCATACGTGGGTCTTTGGAAAAAAATGCAGTCATGATTATAGGAATTTATCAGACACACTAAATACGGCGCCATAACGATGCCACATAACTGTGAAAGGTCACGCATATCAGATGACATTGCCCTTTCGCAGTTATGTCTCTGCCCAAACCTGTAGTTTTTTATTGACGGCTGAAGCCATCAATAGAGCCCCTGTGGCGATTATGTACAGCATTGCCAGTGTGTGAAACCGTGTGCCATTGTACTTACATCAGTGCAGCGTTAATGGCCAGTCCAGCATGAACACTTCTGGGTGAGATTGTGACAGCCAGGTAAGTGATGCACTTTTAATGACCTTCCCTGTGTTTCTTGGGACCTTTAAAGTGTGTTTAACTTTAAAGGTGCTTGTGTAAACTTTTTCTGTCTTATTTTTGTTTCATTTTTTAATTTCCTGTGCGATGAAGTATCAGGATAATCCATAGGATTTCAAAAGAGGAAGTGAACGGAGCTCCGTTCACTTCCTCTTTCATTGCCGGGGAAGTCTTTGCCAGGATTAGAGGTAAGTGCAATAGGGGATTTTTTAATGCCAGCAAAAAAACACTTTTAAGGGGCTCGTCTGACAAAGTCCATAGAAATTGCTGTCAGCTATATCACCATATTGTCCAAACATGATACATTTCTTTACTCATATGCAAGAATTTCCATGTCTAGAGATTGCTCTTATGTCAAAGCCCTGTGTAAACTAGCCTCGAGCTTCACATTTTCCAAACTATAGGCCTTTGAAGACATATTGTGGTAGTTATTTTTGTTGAATCTGGAAAAACATAATTTGTTAATCATTTTCCCTTTCATTTGTTTTTACTTATGCTTAGGACATTGACAACACAGATCATGACAGGTGGTGCAGTTACATAATGTATCGTGGATTAATAAGGTACATCTGTCAAATGCATCCCTTGATTATTTGCTTCTAGCCCCTTTCTCTTCTGTTTCTGAAGACTGTACATGCTCTATTTCTAGTCCTCACTTCCTGACATATTGCATACATTCTAGGAATTGCTCATAGGGGCTGTGCATTCAGAACATATAGCTCCAATTCTGTAAGAACTGAATGGCTGCCAGGGTGTTTCTAACTCTATATGGTTAGGGAGAACAGGTTTATTTGAAATATTGCTTGCACCCTCTGTGGAAGGGAAGAGTCAGCTTTAATAGTCCACCCTTAGCCCTTATTGATCTAGATAGTTTTCTGATATTCTTGGTTGAATTTTGCACAGAATTCATTGGTGGTCCTGCCAAGGTCCTAGAACAACCATTCCAAGTGTCCTCTGTCAAAACATAGAGTCAGATTATCTCTTTGGTTTCATGAACAACTGAAAATGATCAGTTCTGTGGAATCCAGGCTGGAATGCAGACTTGAAACTAATGTGGCCAAATGCTAGTTTTGAGTGTCTGTACCAGATAAACTGTCCAAAAGCAAGGAGGTGGAGAGCTGGCAGAAACACATATTTGTTGATGTTATTCAGAGTCCCACACTTGAAGCAACTGCTGGCTAGAAAGTCATTTCTGATAAGGTGCCTACAGGCAGAAAGGTGAGGCAGAGCACTTGTTATGTACAGTCCTGCCTCTGTAGCAAATTATTCCATCAATACTGAGTCCTACTTTCAGAACATGTTCAGAAAAAATTAGCTGCAGACAGATATCAAAACCTACCTTTTACATTATAGGATGGCTCACAGTTGCAAAGGCCAGATACTAGTTTGGAAATCCTGACTAAGTGAAAAATTATAAGCGATTGAATGTTTTATTACATGGGCAATATTATATACCTTTATGGCAGGTTGGGTTATGCTCGAATATCTCATGCTCACCTGAGTGACTCTGAACTCCAGATGGCAACTTTTAGAATCCCAGATGACCCAGACAATTATGCAGACAATGACAAAATCACTATTGATCCCAGTGATGTTCCTAAAGAAACACACTTCAATTCACGGTTAGTATATTTTAAACATAAACTATGTGTTACATTTTCAACAGAGTAGCTTGTGAAGTCCAGTCACAATCTTACATAAATGATATATGAGAAATTAATAAATGCATTTTAGCAGCCCATATCCATAGCATGGAGTCAAAAGACCATTATCTTCAGATATTGAAGTTTTGTGCTTAGTTTTTCATTTGCATTCTAACTGAAGCTAGTGCAATACTGCCATATCCATTTTAATGCAGAATTAGGTTCTACTTAATTCAATGGGTCTCATATTGCAATCCTCATATCTGCTCAGAAGTAACTCCCTCTGAATTAAGGTATATTCACAGATAACTGTACAGTATGACCCCTGTATCTCTGGGACTGGTATCCATGGTTTCACTCACCTGTGCCTGAAGAAATATGTCCTCTCTAGGCATTTTCTAGGTCCTCCAGCAAATTCTGTGGTATGCTTCTGCCAGAAGCTGGGCAGGAAGTCATTCATTCCAATAAGGTTCACTATTATCTGTGGTTTCATGTTTTCACGGTAAATCTGGGAATGTATCCTCTATGGATATGGGAGTTGTACTGTATACAGGATTGTCCCAGGTAAATGTACAAAGACAGAAAGGGCTTAGGCATGGAAAACTTGTAAACATGAATAGCAGGTCAGTATAGGAAAAAGTAAAATTAGATTATTTAATTAAAATCATTTAGATTCTTGTTACTAATGAGATATTAATTATGCTATAAAATGCACTATCCGAGAAGGATGGGTATGGTTATGTGATACTGCAAGAAGATGTTCTTACATAAATTTATTTTGTATAGATTTGGATCCTACAAAGAAGGACACAATTACGAGTTGAATCATCACTTTCACATGAGCACACCAAAGTATTTTAAACAAGGTAGCTAGAAAGAGGATATAGCAACACATTTCCAAGAAGTAGAAAACAATGATGACGACAAAACCAAAAGAATTTGAAAGCTCTATTTAAAACCAAAGCACATCTGTATGAATGTCTCTTGAGCCAATTTAATGGATCATGTTAATTTCAAGTACTGTAATTTATAGTGCAATACTGTACCTATCTCTTAAATATAAGTCCCATTTCATTAACTGGGTTTACTTCCAGTTACGGAAGTATATAGAATTGCAGCCATACAAGGATTTCCCTGTGTCTTTCATTTCATCTAGTAAAAGAGGATCACACATACTAGTCCCGATTGTGTTCCTGCGTTCAGACTGTGCATCATATATTTTATAAATATTAGATGCAGAATTAAATTTTGTATTCTCTCAGATCTTTTTACTTCATAATAGAAACATGTCTGAATACAATTTCCAATGTTTAGAGCTGCATTGGTGTGCATCATATTTGCATTGCCTGGAAGAAGTAATATTATGAAGAATATATGTTGTACTAGAAAAATAATTTTCTAAACTCTGGCAAATGGTTACCATCTATTTGAAGACGATCTGGGTACTATTACCTTGAATCCAATTGTCAGTCCTCAACTCTGGTAGACCCATAGTAGGCCTAAATACTCTAAAGGCACCAGATCCTGTCCGATCTTGGGAGCTAAGCAGGGTCAGCTCTGCTTTGTACTTGGATGGGGGACCACCAACAAATACCAGGTACCATAATCTATATCTCAGAGGAAGGAACAGGCAAAACCATTCCTTGCCTAAGTAAATCCTATGGAATTCATAGGGTTTTCACAGGCGACTTGAAGGCATATACAGTTGTCCCTTCATATTCACTGGGGTTTGGTTCTAGGACCCCCGCCCCATGAATACCAAAATCCATGAATACTCAAGTCCCATTATATGCAATATCATAGCAAAATGGTGTCCCTTATATAAGATGGCAAAATCAAGGTTTGCTTTTTGGATTATTATTTTTTTAAAGAATATTTTCAAGCCATGAATACTTAAATCCGTGGATATGGAGGGACAACTGTACACACACATGGTAGGCCCAGTGAATCAATGGGAACTTGGTAAATAAATGTTTATATAAGTTTCATCTATCCAATGAGTCTACTCTAGTCAGGACAAGGATTTAGGGCATAGTGTGATCACGGTGGTTCTTTTGGGGGTCCAAAACATGTATTCGAAAACTATGGTGTGACCAAGGGATGGTGGAAGCAATGTACTTCTGTATTGCTTAGAAATTTTCTGCATAGTGGAAAAGGCAGGTAATTTCTCCCCAGTTTCCAATATACTCAACTACACATTAGGGAGAACTTCTTGATAGTAAGAGCTGTTCAGAAGTGGAATGCACTGCCTCGGAGTGTGGCGGAGTCTCCTTCTTTGGAAGTTTTGAAGCAGAAGCTGGATGGCCATCTGTCAGGAATGATTTGTTTGTGTATTCCTCCATGGCAGGGGTTG
Organism: Gambelia wislizenii; assembly: GCA_030847615.1. Taxonomy (NCBI): domain Eukaryota; kingdom Metazoa; phylum Chordata; class Lepidosauria; order Squamata; family Crotaphytidae; genus Gambelia; species Gambelia wislizenii. Next base: position 98,888,166 of record JAUMIR010000005.1, on the reverse strand, counting down.
GACTGGATGGCCCTTGAGGTCTCTTCCAACTGTATGATTCTATGAATTATTAATTACATTAATGAATTTATTCACATCCTTTCAACTGTGAAAAGAAACCAGAAATTCTTTCAGAGGAAAAAAAGAAGACCAATCTTAAGAAAATTAAAACACATATTTAAAAAAATATGCATTCTGGAATATATATACTGTATAATATTAGTGTTAATGCTCTAGTCATGACATAGCTGTGTGTAAAAGCTCTACTATTTATCATCAGTAGCCCTTAATGGCAAGATTATTTATGGTTAGTAAGCTATGAGGGAAGCTTGTTGAAAACATCAATACTATGTGCTGCAGCAGTGGAAAAAACAGAAAATTAAATGTTGGAATTCTTTGAAAAATAAAACAGTGTCTCATGGTGCCTCATGATGCCATTATCTAAATATAGCTATGTCTGCAATTAACAGTGTATAATTCTGTTCGTCCCATCTCTAAAACAGTATAATTGAGCTGAATATGGAACAGAGAGGTGGAACTGAAGTGATCAGGAAGCTGAAACGTATCTTCTTACGTGAAAATGCTTAAAGAGGTGGGAGCCTTTTAGCCTAGGGGGAAATTACTCCCTCATACCACAACAAGGAAACTTGAATGATTTCAAAATACTAGAACTAGGATTCAAGGTCATCTAATGCAACTACAGTAATGTCAAAGACAAATAAAACTCCCGGAAGTTACTGCTCCCCACAAAACAATACTGTATATCCCTAGTTATATTTTACGTTTGTCTCAGTTTTAATTATAAGCCCTTTTAGGAGTCCAAGTTCTAACCTGTAATGCTGGATATAAATATAATGAACACACACTTTCCTATGTGATGCATAATGAACTAATGTGGTTATGTTTTTGTTATAAAATTTAGTAGTAATTACTATATTATATATTTAAAATAAACAATTAGACAAACATATGGAGGTTTGATTTATCAATGGCTATTACTATTAGCCACTGTTGATAACTGTTTTCAAATCAACTTTGACTTAAGGAGACCCTGTGAATAAGGAGATTATCAGATGCAGCAAAAACCACATCAGAAGATCGCTAGAAGAACAGGAAGGGGCGACCTTACCAGACAACGTCATCCTCCAGCATTACGGGGGCATAGCGCAGGCATCAGTACGGCATCCCTTTTTATAGGTGGCTTGTCTCCATCAATGAAAAAGAGAAGCCTTGTCCACATCAGTGCTATGCTCCAGGAATGGCCGAAGGATATGGCGCCTGGTAAGGTTGCCCTTTCTGTTCTTCTAGCGATCTTCTGACGTGGTTGGGAATGCAATTTTTTGGTGCGTTCCCCCACATCTGATAATCTCCTAAGAGACCGCCAAGTCACCTAGTCATCTACAGCCCTGCTCGGGTCTTGCAGACTCAGGACCGTGGCTTCCTCGACTGAATATAGCCATCTGTAATGTGGTCGTCTTCTTTTCCTACTGCCTTCTACCTTACAAAGCATTATTGTCTTTTCTAGTGAGTTATGTCTTCTCATGATAATGATATGAAAAAATAACGATATGGCCAAAGTATGACAGTCTCAGTTTAATCATCTTGGCTTCTAGGAAGAATTTGCGCTTGATTTGCTCTACGACTCATTTATTTGTCTTTTTAGCAGCCCACAGAATCAGTAGAACTCTTCTCCAGTACATTTCAAATAAGCTGATTTTCTTCCTATCAGCTTTCTTCACTGTCCAACTTTCACAGTCATACATAGAAATGGGAAATATGATGCATGGACAATCCTAACTTTATCTTGATGTATCTTGACACTTTAGGATCTTGTCTAGTTCCTTCATAGCTGCCCTTTCAGACAGTGGCAGCACTAGTGGGGTGGGGAGGGGCCAAACCAAACCAGGTCAGACCGTCAGGGGTGTGTGTGACACCAGCCTTAGTGACGCAACAGCTTTCAAGTCCTGGTCGTCTTATGAAGTAACAGTGCCACTCTGTTCTGCTTTGGTCAGACCTTACCTGGAATACTGTTCCAGTTCGAGGCACCACAATCCAAGAAGGAGGTTGAAAAGCTGGAACATGTCCAGAGGAGGGAGACCAAAATGGTGAAAATTCTGGAAACCATGCCCTATGAGGAGCAGCTTAGGGAGCTGGGTATATTTAGCCTGGAGAAGAGAAGGTTAAGAGGTGACATGATAGCCATGTTTAATATTTGAAAGGATGTCATATTGAAGATGGGGTAAGCTTGTTTTCTGCTGCTCCAGAGACGAGGACATGGAGCAATTGATTGAAATTACAGGAAAAGAGATTCCACCTAAACGTTAGGAAGAACTTCCTAATGGTAAGAACTGTTCAGCAGTGGAACACAGTTTCTTGGAGTGTGCTGGAATTTCCTTCTTTGGAGGTTTTAAAACAGAGGCTGGGTAGTCATCTGTCGGACATGCTTTGATTGTGTGTTCCTGCATGGTAGGGGGTTGGACTGGATGGCCCTTGTGGTCTCTTCCAGTTCTACAATTCTTGACTTCAGTCTCCATTCAGATTAATGACTGAGCCAAGGTATGGAAAATCTTAAACTATTTCAATGTCTTCATCATCTACTTTAAAGTTATATAAATCATCTGTGGTCATTTTTGTTTTCTTAATGTTCAACTATAAACTTGCCATTGCACTTTCTTCAGTAATCATTACAAGTCTTTGCTATTTTCTGCTAGTAGTATGGTATTATCTGTATAAACTGGGCTTTTGCTACATCTCTCCTCACTGTTAATGCTACCCTGTTTCTTCTTAGATTTTCATTTCTGGAGTAAAACACTTAGCTCACTCATCCCAAGTATTGCAGTCTTTATATGTTCCATTTCATGTTTTACTATGTCTGCCTTCCCCTGATTTATGCTTCTCACTTTCTGTCTCCCTCTAATATGTGTTGTTCAGCTTTGGGCTTGCTTTCCTTTCACCTCTGAGCACATCAACAGCTGAACATCCTTTTGGCTTGAGTCTAGTTGTGTGATTAGCCACAGCACCACTCATAGTTGTCCTCTGCTGTACTCCAGTAGCTCATTAAGTACCTTCCAACTTGGGAATCTCATTGGCACTATCTTTTGTTTCATTTTGGATTGTTTCATCATAGGTTTCTTGTGGTAAAAGACATTCAGAAGGGATTTACCATACTTCTCTCTGCACAATACTAACAAGTGTTAGCTATGGTGCCACTGACATTGTCTCTGAGAGAGTACTTGAGAGTAAGCTTCATTGATCCAGTGGCAGCTGGTAGCTTTTATGCCAATGAGATTGTGAATCTGCTCTAGGTTTTAGTTTGCCCACAGTTCACGGGAGTTATTTGAAGTGCTCAACCTATGGGGGGAATAGCATTCAGCACCTTGAACAGTTACTATAAAATTCAGACTAAACTTAGGACATTTTCAGATGCCCCTTACCATGCAAGCAGCCTTCGGAGCAGTAACGAGGCACAGCAGAGGGTCCATTTTGGATGACACCGTCCCTCTCTCGGCGTCTTCCGTGACTGTTCCGGTTAGCATTGAAGGTGGACGTGCTATTTTTCACTCACGGAAGTTGTCCATGAGTAAAGAATAGCACGGACACCTTCAATGCTAGCCGGAACAGTCATGGACGATACCGAGAGAGGGACGGCATCGTCCAAAATGGACCCCTTGCCACACAGCAGCCTCATTACTGCTCCAGAGGCTCCTTGCGCGGTAAGGGGCGTCTGAAAATGTCCTTAGTGTTGGCACACTCATATGGGAGCTACCAGTTGTCATTGCATTGATCCCTTACTCTTGAGGAAACAGAGAATCAGGCTGTAATTAATGCATTCTGGCACACACTTTCATGACCTAGAACCCCATCTGTCAGGCACATTATATTGTGGGTGCTACCATATTTTGTGGGGAGGTTCAGGCACTGTGCACCTATTCCTGAATATTTTTTTCCAGTAAGGAGGAAGATTAGAAGAAGCCATGGGAAAACAGAGGATGTTTATAATAGAAGACAATGTCTGTATCATTAAAAAATTCTCTGTTTGAGGCAGAAGAGATAATCTAAGTATTGTTTGAAAACTTCCATAGACCGAAAAGAAAATTGTGGTAAGAAGGGAGGGCAAGAGGTTACAGAATATTATTGAAGAGGTTACTGAATATTAAAAATAAACAAAATGAAAAATAATGTGTTTGTATGTTTTTAATTTGTACTGGTTTTATTGTGTGTGTTTTGCTCTTTACAAACATTTTCAGCATTGGCCTAGAAAGCCAAAACCATAATGAAATTGTTAATTTTTAACAATGGTGGACAACCATATCAATGTTACCTACTTTCTCTCCTAATGAAAGGATCTGTATTTTAAATGCTTGTTTATTTTTTTACACAGAAGGAACATGGTCAAATAAAACATATTATGTTGCTTGTTTTATACTGCACCATCTGCTTAAAGCAGTCTTCTCCAACCTGGCAGCCTCTGCATATTTTTGACTACAACTCTTATCCATCATAGTTAATAGTTAACAACGAAAAATCATGCGAGTTGAAGTCTCAAACATCTGCAGAATCAGAAAAAAACTGGAGAGCACCCAATGGAATCCCCAGAAAAATAAGAGACACATCTCCAGATGTTCAGAAGATAGTAGAAAAGCCAGACACATTTCGGCTATGTACGCACTTTAGAGGCCCTGCTACAGGCAATGTACCAATGTAATGATGATTTCACACAAAATGATACTATGTAATTATGTGTTCGAGCCAGTGTGATGTAGGGATTTCAGTGTCAGACTAGAACACTGGGAGACCAGAGTTTGAATTGATGCTCAGCCACAGAAACCTACTAGGTGACCTTTATAAAGCATCATCTCCTGCCAACACAGCAACGATAATTTATGGCAAACTATAGTTCTGACACAGGAACCAGCATGGTGGAAGTATTTGAGCACTGGACCAGGGTTCGAATCCTCTCTCCCCCATGGAAACCTACTGGGTCACCTTGAGCAAGTCATACTCTCTCAGCCTCAGAGGAAGGCAAAGGCAACTCCCCCTCTGAACAAGCCTTGCCAAGAAAACCCCGTGATAGGTTCGCCTTAGGGTCGCCATAAATTGGAAAGGACTTGAAGGCACACCAGAACAACGACACCTCTGGCGCAGCGTTCAATTTGGTTCAGCTTTCTAGCAAAGCAGCGTCAAATGCAAATGCCATGGGTGCCATCTACAGGTGGCCGAGAGCTAAAACTTAATATTCTATTTATTATTTTTAAATATGTGTGTGTGTGTGTGTAAAAACTATTCATTTCGGCTTCCTAATACCACTTTCACCTTCCTCCACTCCCTATCTGTGTACCTTTACTGGGCTTTTGACATTTAAAAATGTATCTTATGACCGAAGCAGTGAATTCATTGTTTCACATTTGCTGTAGTTTCCACAAAGTAAGTGAGCCTGATTAATAGATTTTTGAAAGAAGCCCGTCTTTCACCCAATACGGGATCTTATCACCATTGACTGCCTGAAGCCCTGTCATTAACACTCCCATCAATGACAAGGAGCAGCTGTTTACCACAAAAGAAACCTCCATTCCTTTTATATCCTCCAACGCTTCCGTTCTCTTCCTCTTAGCCAATCACTTCACGCGATGGGTGTGGTCTCGAGCTCGCCCCGCCCCCGCCAGACCGAGAGGGCCACACAGCGTTCAGCTCAGCCCTTTGCACGCGCTTGGTCGCGGTGATTGGCGGGTCGCAGGAGCCCAATCAATAGAGCGGAGCAGGCGGCTCCTTCTTTGTAGGCCAATAGAGAAGCGCGAGACCTTCCCCCGCCCCCCTCCCATCCTCCCGGAGAGGAGGGTGAGCCGGGCGATGTAAGTTAGAGGGAGAGGAAGAGTGGCAGCTAAAGCATCCAATCCGAGCGGCGGTTATGGGAAGCGCCGTCCAATGGGAGCTAGGAGTGGGCGGGGCGAAAAGGCGGGCCTCTCGTGTGCGGTGGAAAGGGGGGAGAGAGCTGAGCGGAACACAGAGAGGGAGCCGGCCGGAGGGAGGGAGGGACGGACAGAGCGAGCGAGCGAGCGCCCGCGCGGGGGCAGGGTATGCGCGCGCGCGCTCTCTCTCGACCGCTGCACAAAAATGCACTCGGATGCCGCCGCTGTCAGTAAGTCGGGGGGCTGTTGTTGGCGGCGGCGGAGGAGCAGCCCTGGGCGGCCTTTGGGGGGGGAGGCGGCGGACCCCCTCCTCTCCCCCTCAGGGAGACAGGAGCGAAGGGGTGGGTGAGGGAGAGCGGGTTAAAGGGGTCAAAGGCAGCCGAGGGTCTGGTGGGAAGAAAGGGGGCGGCCCCCCTCAGGGAGACTCAGGCAGGGGGTGCAGCCGTGACGCACTTCGCCCAGCTTTGTCCGGATGAAAAAAGGGCTCTCAGCCTCCACTGGGAAAAGGGGGTGGGGTGGGGGTCTCTCATCCCCCCCTTATTACTCTCGGCTGGAGGGCAGCGGCCCTTCATCATCTCCATGGGTCTGGGGCCCTCCGTGTGTGAGGCAAAGGAACACCCCTCTTTCCCCTTCTCTCTCCGCGGCATTGTGGGACTTTGAGTCCTTGGCCCCCGGCTTCTGCGCGGCGCGGTCGGTGGCTGCGCACTACAACTCCCAGAGTGCACTGCCCCTCCGCCCCCCTCCCGGTCCTTTATCCTCTCCCCATCCCCCCCGTTTGGGTCAATGGGGTGGTGCAGCTTGAGAGCAAACCCAGGCACCCGACCTCTTTGCACCCCCTACCCACGTAGGGTTGGTTGCTCCTTGTGAGTCCTCCTTGCATCAGGAGCTGTTGCTTTGAGGAGGCGTTTCTGCTCTTTAATAGAGGGAGTGAAAGGCAACGGGGGAGGAGAGGAAGGTCTCCTAGCTTGCATTGGTATGATATTTTTGCTCTTTAAGAGCTTGTCTATAAGAGGGGGGAGAAAACCAGACTGCTCCACAGTAATAGCAAGCCGCAGCAGCTGCGACCTGTCTTAATGGCTTTACAGCCCCCATAAACTTAGCATGCCTGTAGCTGAGATGGTGGCCGCAAGTGAATTTTACATCTGCTGCCATAACATTAAAAAAACACCTATTTCCATGGTGTGCACAAAGCAATATTCCACCTTAAAAGAAAAGAAAAGAAAAGCACAAATCCCAATTTTATCGCCTTAGCGATCACTCACTAAGACGGAAATCCAACTTGGCAGCAGTGGGTGTTTGTCCTGTAACCAAGCCCTGCCCCCTTCGCTCATCCAGCCAATCAGGTTTGTGCTTTGTCTTGTGTGGGGAAGCGATTCATATCGAATCGCTTGTCTTAATGAGCTAAAATGTGCATATCACAGGAGCTTTCTAAAAAGTCAAGAAAAGCCACAAATGCTTTTCTTGTGTAGTTTTTCCTCTTTTTGTTTTCTGTCCTTCACAATACGACGAGACAATACAGGATCCCATTAAGACAGCTCGTATTCCAGGCAAATTCTGTGAGGGGTAGATTTTCCTTTGGTTTTTTCCGGGCTGTGAGGCCATGTTCTGGAATAGTTTCTTTCTGATGTTTCGCCTACATCTGCGGCTGGCATCCTCAGCCCAGAAAAAACCCAAGCAAAATCTATGGATGCTGGCCGTGAAAGCCTTCGACTTCTGTGAGGGGTATTTTCACCATATAGACAACCCCTAAATCTCACTGTTTCTCTAGTGTTTTGACTTCATTGGGCAAAGTTCCCTATTGGATAATGTTGTTGCTCTCTGGAAAAGTCAAGGAGTGGGGAGAGTAAAGGGTCTTTGGCTGTTTTCTTAATCATGCTATTTTGGAAGGAGGTTCCAAGTCAGTAGGGTCAGAGCCAATATGGGTTGGAATGGATCTGTGTATTCACATTGTCACTAGGTAGCATTTCCAGGAGACAATTATTCTGTCTTTATCACTAGCAATCTACTGCCTGAATAGATTGTTATAAACAAGGGTTTTTCTTGAATCCTTCCTAAACATTCACATTTTCTAAATGAATCCCTTCTAACATTCAGATTTTACAAACACAATTCAGCTTTTAAAAATAACCAACACAAAATTACTAGTCTGCTAAGAGATCAGTTACTTCCCATGGTAGTTGTCCTGCTTCTCCACAGTGATCATTAGAATTCAGATCACTAACCTTTTAGAGACTAGTATTAAAAGGTGCCTTCTACCAAGTGGACTGTCATGAGAGGGACCAAATGATCTTTTCCTCTTTTGCTAGACTGTTCATTCATCTGGATGGACTTTTTTTGATATATATATATATATATATATATATATATATATATGCATTATCTGCATTATCTGCATCACTGTTGTTCTTTTAGGATCCAAGAGTGTAATGTCCCATTCCTAAACATTTATTTGAACATTTATCTCATATGAAACCTCAGACTGAAATCTAGTTTGACCTTCAGCCTGTGTCTTGTCTTCATCTTCTGATGGAGGTGGGGTAATTTGCAGACACAGTTTAATTTTGTAGAAACCATAGAATTATAGAGTTGGAAGAGACCACAAGGGCCATCCAGTCCAACCCCCTGCCATGCAGGAATAAACAATCAAAGGAATGTAAATATGTATACAGTACTGTAAATGGGCTTTCACTTTGTAAAGGAACAACTCTCCATTTCTGTTTGGAGCAGAACAATCTAGTTGAAAATATGTAAGTGTGTTTTTCTCCTGTTACTATTTTTCAGTAACAGGACAGGTAATAAGTACTCCAGCCCCAAATGCATCCTGCTGCTTGTATGAAATTCAAACTAAACTCCCTTCAGTCTGTTCTATGATAAAAGTTTAATGTACACTATGATGCATAGAAGCCAAGACTAAAAGCAAGGGACTCATCTCAGGCTACTGAAGGCCACCGCTACATAAAGGTTTTGTGATGCTTCCAAAAATTTCTGAAGCTTGCAGTACAAAATCTTATATTTCAGCATGTTTACATGCTGTTTACAATACTACAGCAGTTAGGCTAAAATTCTTTCTACTTCCTAGTGTCAAACATGAAGGAGCCACCATAAGGTTAAGAAAACCCACACGCTGTATCTGAAATTACATATTTAGCAGAACAGGGAAAATATTTTTAGAATAGGTAATGTTTATGGGTAAGCAAACCAAAATTAGTGTGTTTTTGTTAGGGTCATCAGCGCCGTTTTTACAAACTCAGCTGCAATCCATTACCCAGTTACTCTAAGGTAAGTCCCATTGAGCTTAGTGTTCCCAGCCTCTGAGTAAACATACCAGGTGCTGCAGTTTAGGCCTGTGGGTAATTTGTACATTGAAGAAACTGTCCTAGATGCCTCCACAAAATGGTTGCCATGGGGTTTGTGACTAGTGACAAAGAAAAAAATAGCCTGCTTAAAAGACTGAGTACAAGGCAGAGGTCAAACTTGAGCACCATTAGCCAAAATACTGCTTTTGAAGCCGTTTTTAAAAAAACCAACAGAAACCTATTTCATAGAAGGCAGGCTCCTACTATTTGCCTCCTCTCTCTGCCAGCCATTTGAATCTCCCCATCTCTTGTTCTCTCCAGCCCCAAATAATAACCCATGTACATCCTTTCACATGGAATCACCACTTGTATGATCATGGACATTCTTGCCCTAGATCACCACTCCTCTGTGTGTATGTGTGCACACATGCACGTATATTTGCTCACTTTCTTATGCATGCACACAGGCAAGGATCCTGTGTCCTCAGCAAGCAAGCATGTGTGCATATTCACCCATGTGCAGTTGGTTATTCAAAACAAAGATGGTTGCACTAGGAGTCCCTCACTTTTCGTTGAAATGGTCTCAACTGCCAGAAAGAGGCAAAAAAACCTATTTTTAAAATAAATATTAACAGAAGATGCCGCGTTGGTGTCAGGGAAGGTGCCTGAGATTGCATTGGCGCACATGTGCATCACATTGCTGGTGACCAATGTGGAAGATTGTGGTTTCAGTTACTTTAAAATCTTAGTCTTTTAGTGTAGTCTGGCACATACCTACCTACTTAAAAACAACTTTCATTGAGTTCAGCACAGCTTATGCCCATCTAGGGAGTCAAGTTGCTATTGCTACTTCAGCTTGAAGCTGGAGTCCTATGCAGTCTTGTTATGGAGTAAGACCTGTTCAGTTTAGAGGGAATTTGGCTGCGATCTTACAGCACTTTCCTTAGAGAAAGTCCCATGGAAGACCAGCATAAAACAAAAACCCTTTAATTAAAATCAAGATTCTCACAAGTTCAGCTTATTGAATCAGTTTGTTCTGTTATGTTTAAACATTTTCTTTACAGAAAGTCTTAATATGCATGTTTTAATTCCTGTAATCTTGTATTCTTTTGAATCTTAATCAATATACTGTGAACTGTATACAAAGCTTAAGTTAGCAGAAGGCATTCAGTGGGTCTTTCTTGGTGCTTTCTGTACAAAAGTTTCTTGTGGGGGACTCAGGAAAGGTCTGGTGTATAGAGTAGAAAGTTGTAATCATCAGCAACTGGTAGCTTATACTGTATGTTAGTGTGGGAGTGACCCTTAGAAAGTATGATTGAAACCACTTTCCTATTTTAAATGGGAGCCACCAGCAACTGCAATTTGTTGTGTGCTCTGACTTATAGTGGCCCTAAGGTAGCTCTGTCACAAGGTTTTCTTGGCAAGATTTGTTCAGAGGGGGTTTGCCTTTGCCTTCCTTTGAGACTGAGATAATGTGACTTGTCCAAGGTCACCTGGTGGGCTTCCATGGCCAAGTGGGGATTTAGACCCTGGTCTCTAGAGTCATCACCCAACGCTCAAACCACTGCACCACGGCAACTGCAATAGGAGAGCAGAATTCTTGAAAATCAGGGAGACCAAATTTGTCTTCCCTCCAATTGTGGCTCCCTGGGTCACATCAGGAACCTTTTCTGAGATCCCCTTGCTTAGTGTTTTCTAACCGGTTATGAAACCAGACTGAAAGACTTGAATATTGTTCAGATGAAGAGCAAGAGACCTTAAATTGGCAGCAAAATGTTCCCAACATTAAAACAAAGCTTTACAGTAGATCAAAAAAAGAACCAGTTTACCCAGTTTAGACAAAATCTGCTGTGCTTGGTCACCTGAAGATTTAGCATAGATGAGAAGCAGAATGGCTATGACAAGCCGGATAAAGAATGGCAAAAGTAACCTTGCATCAGTATAGAATACTGGCAAATAAACTTGATTTTGTGGGAATTTATACTTAATTAAAATGTCAGACACTTCCTGAGTTTGGTGTGAGCTTTAAAGTCTTTATTTGGGACCAAGGTATTTGAAAGACTTCTTTCTTCTGTGAGAACCTACCTAAGTTTAAAGTCCTTGGGAGAGGCCGTTTTGTCTGTGCCATCATATTTGTTGGGAATGCTTTCTCAGTGCATGCTTCTAGGCTCTGGACTTCCTTGCCAGGAGAGACCCGGTTCATTTCTATGTTTTCATGTCCTGCCAGCAGACAGGGCTTTCCTTAGTTGTACAGGCTTTTGGCCTGTAAAATGACTTTAGTTTTGTTGAAATAATTAATTATTGATGGTGCTTTTTTTTTTTTTTGAGGTTATTGACATTGTAACTAGATGCTTTTTAAAATTACGTTATGTTTTGTCTTGTATTGTATTATTTGCTTTCTTGAACACTTTTTTTAGTAGAAAGGCAGGATATAGATTTTAAAATCATGTATGACATTCCTAATTGTGAAGCACAGGAAAAGCATCATAAGTTTTGAAGATTGTGGCAAATAGGAATTATTTTGGAAGGCTGCCAAAGTGTTCTAAATTCCAGTGACTGTAGATTTTGCCTAATACCTTGATTTCTACCAAGTTTACAGACGTAAGATGTATCTGCTCTACGCATCTAACAATTTTGGTGTTACTCAGTGTGGTACTGCAGGGTACAGTATTAATTAATCCATTGAAAATAACCCCAAGATACACATCTTCAGGGTCCCCTTAGCATGCATGCCACATTTCAAATGTTTGTGCTTCATGGCTTGGAGCTATGAGAGAGACAGACAGATGTGCCCACACACCTATTCCAACAGATCATTTTTATCCTGCTTTTCTATCTAAAATAATTAAGAGCAGTCCAAATAATTAAAACAGTGAAATAAAACTGATGGTACAGCATCACCTTTGAAATATTTCAATGAAAGAGACAAAATGCTTGTTGAAATAAAATGATGCTTACTATTCCTTAGAAGGCAAATAAAGATGGGTCTAGTTGGACTTGTCTTTGGAGAGCATTCTGAAACCTTGGTGTCATGACACAAAAGGCCCTGTTTCTTGAGTTCGCTGCTACATTTCTGATGATGAAGATGGCATACTGTAGGAGTACTGTGATCTAAAATGATGACTGCAGCCTAAAATCTGGTGGCTACTGTTGAGGCAGGTAGAATCTTTAGAGGTTGCCTTGCATGGAGCTCATTATGGCAGTACCTGTCTAATTTGTAGTCAAACTTTCTAGAAATTCCTAAATTCCTACTGATCTATTTTCATGTTGCTTACTCCATATTTTTTAGTTAGATGGTATTTTTAACTAAAAATGTGAAACTCTGAAATAATTTTAAGGAAAGTAGGAACTAGTAAAATTGTGTTGGTCAACTTGTCTGGTCTCTGTAGCCATATTCAGTCATTCATTGAAACTTAAACCAAGTGAATGAAGAGAGGAAACACAGGTAGAAAACAGGTTTGTCAAGAGGAAAATCACCTGTAAATCTTAAAAAAAAGTATTTTTTTCCTTGTGAGGATTTGGGGGCTTCAGGGTTTGTAAAATGGGGTTTACAGTTGAGTATGGCCCACAGGCTGCACTTTCTCTAATCTTGTTTAAGGCCTTTTGAGAATTAATGCTGCTTTTAAAAGTGCCTTAACACTTGGCTTTCTAGTCTTCTTTGATGTATATAAATGGAGGACTTAACAACTTTAAAAGCTTATTTATTCCGCAGTGGTGAAGAGAGAGAGGTGCAGTGGCCAAGCCCCTGTAGCATGATGGAAGAAGCTGGAAATGTGTTCTGTAAACTGAAAAAACATTTCTTTAACCATTTATTTAACTATGGTAAAATTAAATTAAATTCCAAAATAGTTGCCTTGATCTGTTGCAAATTAGGTTATAGACTGAATTTTGTAGCTAACTTCCAGCAAACAAACACGTTCATTAGTAGGCAGTCCAGCTTCAGCTCTTGTCAACAAGCCTGCCTCATTCCTATAAATATACCCAGCTGATACTTTAACCAGTTCAAGAATCGCTACTATGTTGGAAGTAGCATATAAATCCAAACTCTGATGCTGCTGGTGGGCTTCTGATATGAAAGTGTTCTACACCAGGGAGGGTGAAGGTACAGCCTGTGGGAAAGGTGCCCAGTCCCATTTTTGAGATTTACCTGAATGCCCCCAAACCTCCAGGCCTTTAGGATGTGATTTTTGCCTGAAAATTACCTCTCAAATAGTAAACTTCCCCAAAATGTTTGTCTCTTCCTGCTAAGCCACCCACCCTCCACAAACAACTAAAAATTGGCCTCAAACAGGAGCCAAAAGTTACATGATGTCGCTTCCGGATCACAAGTACAGCTTGCTGGAGTTCACAGGGCTAAAAACTGGCTCCTAGCCCTGATAGAGCTGCCCACCTCTGCTCTACCATGTCATGGGAGATTGCCTACTCTAGTCTTAGCTGCAGCCAGCCCTACTTATCAGTATCTTGTTTCATTGTTGTATACAGCCATGAAACAGGTAGACCCTTACCACTGTTATTAACTGAAGCTGGGTACCTTCAGATTGTTCTGTTATATAGAATATTACCTGTCACATGATGAATCTCTCTGGAATGTGTGTAACATCAAATGTCAAATGCCAGCTGCTTTGTGTGTGATTGTCTCTCAAAATGGAAGGAACATGCTATTTAAGGATTGGAAGGAACATCATATTTAAGAAACAATGTAGTCCAAAAAAGGGTGGAGAGAATCTAGTGGCACCTTTAAGACAATTTCATTAACGCTAACATGAGTTTTTGTGGATTTCAATCCACTTCTTCAGATGCATTGAAGAAGTGAATTGAAATCCATTGAAGCTCATGTTGAAATTAATTAGTTAAAGGTGCTGCTAGATTCCCCCCCCCCATCCTATCCTTTTCATACTGAAACAAGACTATCTTTTTGAAAAGTTTAAGATTAGATGTGAAGTCGAAGGCTTTCACAGCCGGCATCCATTTAAGATTAGAGTTTTGCTATATTTTAGCTTTATTAGAACGAAAGAGTTTGAAAAAAATTCTCTTTAGCAGGAACAAAGTCATTTACAAGTGAGCATGACAGGCTTAGTTCTTTCTGTGGAAATGTCACAACTAGAGGTTGACACACATTACCCTTCTTTCTGTGGTTTTTGTTTGGTTTAGATAACTGCCCTGTTCCCAGTAATACAGCATTCTCAGTAATGAATGTAACTTGAACCAGTAATATCTTAAAGCCAGACTTGACTGAGTATGGTCATGCAAAAAGAGAATCCACTAGTTCTGTAGAGCAGTTTAACTCAGAACCTCATGGCATTTTTCTCTTCTGTGACATCAGCCATAATTTGAGTGATCATTCTAACTCAGTACTATCTTGTCTCTATGTTTATAGGGACTAGACAGGTGTCGGATTTGTATTGGCATGTAGCAAGGCTTATTTATTCCACAACATTTTTGTAAAGCTAAAGTTAACTTTATATTACTGAAGATGGAAAACTTCTTCATATTACACCTACATTTTCTATGTTTTGAGAGCTGAAGAGAGTCAAGGAAAATATCCTCTTACAAGATAATGTAATGGCTTTTATGGGGGGTAAGTGACCTTTAGGCCTAATGTAAAAATAAAAACACTGATCTTACCAAAAGCTCATCTTAAAATAAAATTGACATACAATCCTTTCAACAACTCTGCCAGTAAATACCAGTAATTTAATTTGGAAGACAACATGTCTACTGTTAGGCAAACCAGGGTTTTCTGCTAGTGCAGGAAGATGCTACAGTCTTGCTGTGCCAGGGTGAAATATCACTGCCAAATGTATTACATATAGTACTGTAAAGCTTTTAATGTGGTACTTTTATCTCTGCACAGTTCTAGAGATGTTTGTCACCATGGAGTCAATTGTGTTGGCAGAAACCCGCGTGTGTTACAAATTGCTATAGTGGAAGTGGCTTGCCTTGGATCTCAGTATCTCTAAGCAAGCTGGTCCAGCTGTCCTTGCTTCATAGCTAAGAAGATCTAGGTCTGTTTTATACAGTACTTCACTATTGGTTGTGACCCTGTGAACGTTTAACTCTGGCTATCTTTCAACCATGGCTTGAACTAGTTTTAGATAGGCTTGCAACAATAATAAGCACTTCTGTGTTTCTGGGCATTGGGAGATAGCATCAGCTTGATTATGTGATTGATATTGTAATTCATTGTGTATTGTAAATATAAATTTCTTTTGTAATGTATACAGAGTACCACATCTGCCTTCCCCATAGCACACAGGCATGTAAAACCATCACTGTCAGTAAGTAAAAGCAGTCCTGTTGCAACACAGAGTGCATATTTCTGGAAAGTCATATTTGTTTCAGTTGTTGGATTGTATTTCTTAATAGATTGTGTTTAAAATACTTTTTGGTGAGATATCTGTGTATCTTTATGCTGTTCCATAGTTACATTAATCATATATAAAAATATTTTAGAAATGCCTGGTTAAGTCTTTCTTCAGGCAAACCTGTGATATAGGCCAGTTCTGTTTCCCTGACTGTAAACTGAGGGAGGGAGTAATGCTGGGATTTCAGTTCAGTCTTAATTCACCAAACCTGTGGTACAGGTTAATTTTATGTTCTCTTTTCTGTAAACTAAGGTCAAAAGTGATACTGGGGTTTCAGTTCCGTCTTAATTGATCAGTCTGCTTGCTGAAGTACGTAGCTGGTGAGCTGCATTGCGTTGGAGATATAGGATGCATAATCAAAATGTATGCATTACAACTGGAAAAGATCTGAAATCTAAATGGCATCCCAGAATGGCAGTGAATGGAGGAAGCAATTAAAAGCTGCACGTACAAGGGCAATACAAAATCAAGGGTTTTGCTTTAATACATTTACCTGTCTTATATTTACCATTTTTAGTCTTATCTGTGCAAAAGTTTTAAAGATGTTTCATAACCAAATTAAGACAATACTTTATCTTTCTTTCTAGATTTTCAGCTGAACTCTCATCTATCAACACTGGCAAATATTCACAAGATTTACCACACTCTTAATAGGCTGGTAATCACATGCCATTTCTTATCTGCTAATGCTGTAGTCTTCAACGTATATTTGAAGGTTCTTCATCTGTTCATAAGAGAAATGAAATGAATAGCTGTGCAAACTTGAGCATGTGCAATGCTTTCTTTAGCTCCATTAACTCTTCACACCCTTGTTCATCTTCCTGTGAACTTTCACACTGTTCAGAGAGAGAGAGAGAGAGAGATAAAATATGTTGTTCATATGATATCCATAAAATTACAATGCAATAGTAGTGTTCCATCCTTTGTCACAGACAGGACCATCTACATGTATACTGATGGTAATAACGTCTGAGATGTTGCAATGGCTATGAATGTTCAGCTATTGGTAGTGCAGCTAATAAGTAGAAGGGGGTTCATGTTCATGAAATTATGCCCAATCTTGTACAGAAGGCATTTAGAGGTGTACCACAAGTCACACCCTATGTTTATTAACTCAGATTCTATTCTATTGTATTTTTCTTTCCTTTTAAAAGATGTATTGGCTATATTGCATTCTTCAATTATGTCTGCTTGTATTTTTAAACTTGATACTTCATTTATTTCTCTCACTTTAAGTGCCCTAACAGGTTTTATTGAGATGGCTATGCCTTTTCAGGTGGTTTATAAAAATTAGACCTATGAGAACTCATTGAAGTTTTTCCCCAACTCTTACCTTATTCACTTATACACAGCATTTGGAGATGGATCCACATCTCCTCCCTGCTTCCCTTCTGGAAGCATAACACATCTTCTCTGTTATAACAAAGAGACAGATTGCTGGCATTTTTTCAAAAGGAAAGGACAAGGAGTGAGGGGGGACTTTATTCTTAGCATATCTTCACAGATGGAGGTGGCACGGAATGAAGCTCCCCTGCCCACATTCTTACTGTCAATCTTCCTAGAAGCAGCAAGTATCTTCTTTATGTCAGCCATAATGGCAGCAATGCCCTGGGACACACATCCTTCTCTCCTAGTGGACGAGCTGAGGTATGACTGACTGAAAAGAATGCTTTGTTTCCCCAAAGTAATTGTAGAGTAGAAATGTAGTATGTGTGAGGATGTTAAGAACAAGTAAAATTTCAACGTTACCTTTGCATACTTGCACCCAGCTCATACAATATTATCCCATTATTGCACCCAGCTCATACAATATTATCCCATAACAGGGTAGTAAATATTTCAGCTGCTATTCTTTCAGCCAAGTCTCCCTACCTTGGTATTGCAACATCTATTAGAACTTGTGGAATGTCAGTGTTCAGAGGTTTCATGGGCAGTAGCCTATTTGAGATAATGTCCTTTTCCTAGGGCTTGTTTGGATATTCTTGGTGTCTTCTGCATGTTGCTTTCTTGGTCATATTTCCAGAAACTCCCTCTTTTCCTGTTACTGGAGGTTTAGAAGGCTCTGATTTCTGACACTTCAGCTGTATTTCATAATGCCTTCATGTTAGAGTTTGCTTGAGCTTTTTTTCCATATTACTACTGCAGCTGTTTCAGCATTCATTCCTTCTGGGCATGTTCATGAGCACCTGGAGTCAATAACTGACATAATGTTAGCAAATAAGTCACTGTCCCCATACATTTTTGACTGTTAAAGAAATGGTTAAGAATTTGCCTAGATCCCATGTACAGTGAGACCCTAAGGCAATAGGTATCTTCTTCTCAAATACAGAGTTTTATGTTCAAGAGTTTTCTTCAGAGTTTTCATCATTAAGTCACCTTGAAAGCTTCTTCTGAAAGATGGGATGGAATTCTTTTCAAATCTAAGATGAGGAGTAGTGCAAGGTCTTTCATTTGGAAATTGTCTGGGTTTTTTCCCCAGAAATGTCATCTTAGGTTTCTTGTCTTAATTTAAAGGTTTGCAGCATGCTTAGGAAGCATAGTCAAACTTCAGAAATGTTGTATTGGTTGGAGCCCTGGTGAGAAAAAGAATATAGTTCCCTCTCCCAAGAAACTTTGAAGACTGATGAGTCGTTTACACAGCAAATAAATAAATAAATCCTCAACTGTTTTGCCCAGAATCCTAATAGTTCCCATGAATTTGGGACCAGAGTTGTCATATACAGAAGGAGGGAGGCCAAAATACTCGTGAAATGCGCGATATAAGCTTTCACTATTTTTTCTGACTTTTTTTTTTAAGTTCTGTAAAGTTGCACACTATTGGCTGTGTGAATTACCAGCAACAATTGCAAAGCAGGGGCTCACAACAGAGTTGTGATATGATTGATTGGACCTCGAAGGAGGAGGGCTTACAAGGATGCCTTGGAATATTGGATCTGCCTTTTTTTTAAGGACAGACTGGACAACCCCAGCACTTTCCCCTTCCCCATTCATTGGCTGTGGGGGCGGGTAGCGTTCTGTCCACCGCTGAATCCTCTTTCTCCCTGCGCCCCCCCTTCCCTGTTCGCCCCAGGAGTTGGCAAATGGGGAAGGGGGAGCGAAGGGGGTAACAGGCAGCAGCAGTGGACAGACAGGCCTATGGGACTGTCAGTCGCATAGGCCCGTCTGTCCACTGCTGAAGCTTTTCCCTCCTGCGCTCCCCCTTCCCTGTTTGCTGGCTGAAGGGGGGCCCGGACCTCTCCGCCACTGCTGCCCCTTCTACCCTGCACACGAGACAGGCCTCTGTGACTGTCAGTCATGGAGGCTACACACCCCTATGTGAACTGCAAAATGGCTAATTTTTCAGATTTTATCGGAATAACTACTTTTGGCCAAAATTGTGCACTGGATCGAAAGGGAAGTAAGCCGGCATTTTCCACATTAAAAATTGTTGTGTAACCAACCCAGAGAAATATTGAAAGTGGGGGTCAGATGAAATGGGTGAGCTGATGCTATGTGAAAGGTACAAAGGAATAGCTAGAGTCTGTTAACTGCATTGATTTAAATGTTTTGCAGAATTTGACAGAAGACGCTGGTCAAGACGATCGCCAAACAGGTAGAACTTTTAAGTGCAAATGTGTTGTAGTATTTTTGGCAATATTGCATGGAGAAACCTGTTCTGTTTCTGTTTTTGGTTTTTTAGAAATTGTGTACCAACAAAAGAAATAGTATATGTGACTTAGAAATTATCATAACATCACAGGATGGTTATTTAGCTCGTATGGTTCAGTGTTAGGAGACAGAATGACCAGATGTAGTCTAGTATTTAAAACCATTATATGGCTTGCTGTTTGTGTCTAGTAATTGGCAAGAGACTTATAAGGTGGTGGCTCTTAAAGATAATCTTGAGGATTCAGTTTCAACGTTTTCATTTCATTTTCTTGTGATTAGTTTTTCAAAACCATAACCTCAACATGCAGTATTATTACACAGCATTCTTGATACATGCAGTGTTAACATTCTTTACAGCTGGCATTCTTGTTTATCATGCAAATTATATTGGTAAGACATTCCAAGTATATTTAATAATATAACTTATTGTTATGTTTCTGTGATGTTACTAATGTTAATTGTATAGGTTCTTTGCCTATATGGATGCCGAGGTCTGTGAATGAGTATTTTGAACAAAAGGAGGGGTATTATTACAAGTGAGAACATTGGTTTATTTGGTGCAATAGTGATAGTGGTTCTCCCTGATAGGCAGGTAACCAGGCTTGCTACTTTCTGTATGCAAAGCAAGTGTTCTCTTCATGTAGTCCTACATTTGGATTGCTTATTGTCGCTTTAATTTAGCTACATCTCCTCTTCCATTTTATCTAAATAGTAAAAATGTTCTGCAGATTGCATATTGTACTTGTTTTTAATGTAAAGTCTGTATACCGTGGTCTTTCAAAGGTCTTTCAGCTGCAGTCTTCTTCCAAGTGTTGGTTGTGGCAGACTGGGGTGGGGGGAAGGAATAATAAAGCTGGAGATGTCATAAGGGTAGTGAGCACCCCGCAGTGTCCTGAACCATGTGCTTTCCGTTTAATGTGATTGGGGTTTGGAGAGAATGGTATGCACTAAAAAATGTTAGTCATATATGAAAGATGTTGGTCGATGCAGCTGAGGAGAGAGATGTAATGTTTGCAGCACATGGGCATTGGGTAAGCATGTTTGGCTTCATTAGGCAGAATGCAAGTCAGTAAGAGAATGCAAGTTAAGCTGGGAGTTAGAGTAAACTTGTATGGAGTTTTAGAAGAGTTTCTTTTAAAATGAACTGATTAGTTTTTTCAAATTTGCAACAAAGACAGATCCTGCATGAAGAGTTATTTTATTGCTTCTACCTCTGGTGTAGTATGCTCAAGACTGAACACTGTTTCCGAATATAAGCTGCCGCAGCTGGGCAAAACATACAAATTTACGTGCCTAGAAAATCCTGTGCCAATACTCTACAGCACCTATTGTGGCTTTTTAATTATGTTCTCAGGCTTTTGTGAAAGAAGCGCTATGACTGGCACTTACCATACCATCTAAAAAGCACAAATATAAGATAGTACAGTTGTCCCTCCATATCCACAGATTTGGTGTCCACAGATTTAAGTATTCACAGCTTGAAAATATTCTGGATGTTGCTAAAATTTGGATGTTGCTTATATACTTGGATGTTGCTAATATAATATGACTGTTATTATGAATAACACACACATTTGTTAAACTTGGATGTTGCTAATATAATATGACTGGTTATGAATAACACACAAATATACATTTGTTCTATAATCTAAAAGTGTTTAATATTTATTAGTTTCACATGTCACATGTTGTTGGTGAGATATACTTCCCAGTTTTCAGCATGTTATTATTTATGGCATGATGACTGGTTTGACTGATGTGTATTGGTCTGGATCTTATTGGTTAGTCCCAGCTAGAGTAGATCCATTTAATTAGTCACTGACTCATGAGTCAGCACATGGACAAATCCCACTCATTCTCAGACAGTGGAGAAGGCCAGCCATGTGTGTGTTAATTCCTGTTGCCCAGGTAAGGCAAGGGATCACATGTTCTTACCGTAAGTAAGGTCTTTTCTATTGCTTTTGATGTTCAGGTCTAGGTACTTCTCTTTTTCTTCTAAGTAATTTAGAAATTCTGAATAAGTATATGGACTCAACAACAGAGAATAACAGATTCCATCTGGATAAGACAGAGGTTCTGTCAGTGACCAAGACCTGTTTTAGATGGGGTTGCAGTTTCCCTAAAGGATTAGGTTTACACTAGGAGGTGGCTGTTATATATGGTCTTTATTCTTGAGCCCAAGTGGCATTCACAGCAACCCATTTGGGACATTTGTAGACTAGGCATGGATAAACATAAACAAAGAAGTCAGTTGCACCAATTATATGTTTTGAGATTCATGTAGTAATTCATTAGATGATAAACATTTATTTAAAAGCTGCTTTATTTCCAGCCCACCAGGAACAATTTACTGTATATTGACTACTGTAGGTTGCACATGGGGGTTGCCTTGGAAGATCTTGAGAAACTTCAGCTGGTTTAAAATGCATCACCTAGAAGAGGGGTTCTCAAACTTTCTGTCCCTAGAGTTCCCTTGAGAAAGCTTCAAATGACTGAGGCTCATTAGCCACAAAATGGTAGTGCTGAGGTGGAAACAGGCACACAATGGTAGCAGCTGGAGGTGGAGTTCAGCATTATGTGATGGCGGTTACTGCTGCCATGTTACACTGATATCTGATCTGACCATTTCCTTATATTGGGGAGTTCAGCTTTCCTCAGGCAAAATACAGACAGTGGCTCTGGAGGAGTTATGATTCAGCTACTCCATTTCAAACAGAATTTGCTGATCCAAAGGACACACTATTTTGCTCTTTCTCCCTTGCACCCTCCACGTGTCTTTTCAAGCATACTTACAGATCTCCTGTCATTTGTTCTCCCCTTCTCTTTCTATACTTAACTTGTTTTCTAACTGCCAGTTTCTTTTATCCCTCTCTTTGGGGAGCCTTTCTTTTGTGGAGGGGAGGGGGTTCTTTCTGTGAAGTTTAGTTGGCAAGATATTGGGATTATTTTTTTATTTTGTAGTACTGACACCCTGACTTCGGAACGCACTCTGGGTTTGTACACCTGACATCTACTCTTAGCAGTTTCGCACCAGATAATAATGTTTATATTTCCCCAGATCTTTTAATTTTAAGTCTGTTGTTTATCACTCACTGTTTTTAGAGCTGAGCATATATTGCTTTGGATTCTTCCCTGTGCTGCTTCAACCTTTCTGCTGTGTTATTGTTCAGTGTATAAAAGTTTGTGTTCTTAGTTTTGTAAGTTGCCTCAAACACTTTTGAGGCTGAGCAGAACTACATTAAATAAATATTGCTGACTGTGAGGTTTTGCATCTGTTTAATCCGTGTTCTCTTTTTTCCCCTTAATTATTCCACAGGAAGTCTCAGGTCTTGCAGTTCTTCAGACTGCTTTAGCAAAGTGATGCCTCCAAGAAAAAAGAGGCGACCTGCAGCTGGAGATGACTTATCAGCTAAAAAGAGTAGACATGATGGGTATGTGGTTCTGCTTAGCTGTGCAACCGTCTTTCTGTCAGGAATCTTTGCTTCTGGGTGGATAGGAGATACTAACTGGAGGTGGCAGATTTATTTGAGAGATATACCTAAGTGTCAAGCAAATACACTGGCTTCTTTGAGGAATTATCATATAATAAGCAACTATAAAGACAGTACTTCTCTCATAAGAAATGGTTTAGGATGACACACTTCTAGGATTTTACAGTGCCTTGTGAAATGAAGAGATGTCACTGGTGGCCTTGGAATTTAGAGCAGAATCAAATCTTCCCCCACCCATTCCTCCAAAAGGTACAGTCATTAAAATTATATAGTCTAAAATAGAAAAATTGGTTCAGCTCAGATTGAACAAATCTTGGCTTTTCTTCAGCTGTGGTGAACACTACAAGCTTATCTAGTGTCTGTTCCTGCCCCCCCCCTTTTCCTGTGTGTGTGCAGAGAGGAGAACATTTAAATTTTGGTCATTTTCTGGTTTCATCTAAATTCAAGAAACTGGTTTGCTGGGTGACGAATCAGGATATCAAACCATGATCAGTCTTGTGTATTTTTTCTTACATATACTTATAGAGAGAGACTTGATGGCTGAAAATTCAGAGGAAAGATCCTGCATTAGAATATGCTGGGAGAGGGATGTCCCAATGTTGCCCTTTTCCTTACTTTACTTTATTTTCCTACAGCCTGATCATCTCACAGACTGAAATCAGTTGTTCTTATGGCCTTTCTCCTGCTTCAAGAGTGCCAGTTTTTAGTCTTAGGTTCCAGTTTAGAAAATCATGAGTCAAATGGGAATGCTCTGTTATATAGTTGTGAATTATTGTTTTGCTTGTGATAGCTTTCATTTGTGTCAAAGCTCTGAAAATGTGTGGATTACCTATGAGTGAGAGTCTGTTTCAAAATGAATTAAAAATATTTCAATATCTTTTGTGGAACTGAAATATGCAGGTTAGCATCCTGTTAGTTACATCCCAACTACATGCCATGGTTGTAAATGCCCCCCAAGCCCACCTTAAAATCAAGCCTGCTGCACTGAGGAACTGGGTTCTGCAGTGCTGGCAAGTGGGGAATAGGAAGGGTGACGGGTCTAGCCTCCTTCCCCCAGCAAGCTGTGGTGTGCCAAGGAGTTACGATAGGACCCTGCAGGGGTCCCCACGTCTAGTTGATGCACTGCTGATTGCTGGCAGGAGGGTGCTGGAGGGTGCTAGATGCATCCTTTAGTGCCCCACTCGCCAGTGCCACAGATCTCTAACTCTTGATGCAGTTGCCTGGATTTTAATGTTGGTTTTTTTTGGGGGGGGGGTCAGATTGAGAGACAAATTGTAGCCATGTCATTGTGTTTACTTGTCTAGTGCAGGATCTCAGCCTGTATTTTTGTCTTCTTTCTCTTCATCACTAGTATGTACAGAAAATATGATTCTGCTAGAATAAAGACAGAAGATGACATGTTCTCAAGCAAGAGGTGCTTAGAATGGTTCTATGAATATGCAGGTAAGCAGATATGTGCCATGCTTATTCTGGTTAAACTGATAATGTTAACATTTAAAGAGAATATATATATATATATATATATATATATATATATATATGATTTATATATAAAGATCTATTGAAATGTGCAGATCACTGAAATAACAACAACAATAAAAGAACAGAGCAAATGTTTTGTTGTTATGTGCCTTCAAGTTGATTCTGACGTATGGCAACTCTGTCATGGGGTTTTCTCGGCAGTATCTCTTCAGATGGTGTTTACCAGTGCCTTCCTCTAACACTGAAAGAGTGTAACTTGCCCAAGGTCACCCAGTGGATTTCCTTGGCTGAGGGGGAATTTGAATCCTGGTCTCCCAGGGCTCTAGTCAGTCACTCAAGCCACCACACTGGCTCACTGCATGCTTTTTGTTGTTGTGTGCCTTCAAATCATTTCCCAACTTATGGTGACCCTATCACAGGGCTTTCTTGACAAGATTTGTTCAGAGGGGGGTCGCTATTGCCTTAGTCTCTCCCAAAAGGTAAAGTTACTATGCATTTATTTTCATGCTTCTTTAATTTTGGCTTTAAATTGCAGACAAGTTTACAGATATGCTTGCTAGGAGCATTTATGAAAGTCGTAAAGTAATGCACCATGTGATACAGTAGTCTGAAGCTCTAAATTGTATTTTAATCGCTCCATATTTAATGTTTGTATAGCAGTGAATGTAAATCTCAAAAGATAAAAGAATGGAGCTTGATTATGATTTAAACACTGTTGTGTAAAGACACAGGCTTTCAACACTGTTGTGCAAGAGACAGGCTTTCAACATTTTATTTTGACAAACAGTTGAAATCTCTCAGCTTTTACATGTTGACAAAGGGTATACTTGGATTAAGGTAAAATTCTGTAGAGGATGAGGTAGAACAGAAGCATTTGAACCTGGTGTCCACTATCCTATGCATACCACAGTGTTTAAATAGGCACACATTTGTGGGAATGCAGTGTATGAACAACCCAGTATTTTCGACTTTTGGAAATATGTAATTGTAACTTCTCAAGTGAAAGTAACACCATCTCATTTGCTTGTAGGAACAGATGATATTGTGGGTCCTGAAGGAATGGAGAAATTCTGTGAGGACATTGGGGTTGAACCAGAAAATGTACGTTCAGGCTTATTTACAGGTGGCAGAGCACTGGCTTGCTTTCAAACAATAAAACAGTGGGGAAGTACAGTCTTATTTTTTTTTCATCCATCACTCATTTAAGCTATACAGGTTGCCCCTTGCTTATGCGGAATTGGTATCTGCAGTTTCAATTATCCATGGTTGAGAATCCCCCCTTCTGCTCCCTCAGTGTGCGAGTAAGCTGGCGGCTGGCCCATATCCTCATGTGCTGCAGAGGAGCCGTGCTGGCAGGGGCCAGGAGGGAGGCAGAAGCCGTGATGAAGTGGAGCAGTGAGGGTGAGAGTGGGAGACCAGTCTGGGAGGAACTCCTTGCAGCAGTGCACCTGTTTGAAAATCACACACACTCACCTGCATGTGAGCTGGCAGGCAGCCCATGCCCTCCTATGCTATGGAGGAGCTGTGCTATCAGAGGCCAGGGAGAGCTGCCTCAGGGTGAGTGCAGCCCAGGGTGTCTCACTCTTGGCTCACTCCTTCCTCACAGATTTGAAACTGCTGTGCTGCATTCAAACAAAAGGAAATGGAGAATGCCAGAAATGGGACTCACTTCTGTCACATTCTCTAGTGTTTTTCGCTGCATGGGGGAGTTATTTCTTTCCCTTAGATTGTTAAGTTCTGACATGTTTAAGGCCTCCTGTACAAGCTATACCCTCCTCTCAGTACCTCTGTTGTTCATCCCATTGAAAATAATGGGGTTTTCTGTAATCTGCGGTTTCACATATCCACGATAATTCCAGGAATGTATCCCCTGTAGATACCGGGGCGGGGGGGGGGCGGGGATGACCTATATATCCTGCTCCCATTCTACAGATTTTGGGCAACTTACGCATTGTAGTTATTTAATAGTTTATACTGGAGAGAAAAAATGCACCATCCCTTCTTCCTCTGTTCAGTTCTTACTGAAGTATTGCAAATGAGGTTATTCTAGTAATCTAAAAACTATTTATCTTTTTGTATATTAATAAATCAACTAGAGTTGAGACTAGCAGCCACTGTAATAAGGGCTTAACAAATGACGTGAGCGTATGCATTATTTACACGTGCAAGATAGGTAACTGGCAGCAAAGAAATACTAGGCCGCTGCCAGGAGCTTTCTGTTTTGCATACAACATGGTCCCAAGGCCTCTCCTTACTTTGCACCTCAGTTTTTTATCTTTAATTCAGGCCAAATGTTCAAGCCTTGCCATCAACAGCAGCAAAGGCCTGGGCCAGAACCACTTCATCCAAAAGCTTCAGTGTGTTTTGAGGTTTTCCTGAGACACAGGGAATGCATTCTATAACTCCCTTCTCTCTTCACTGAAGCCTTTGAGATGTTTTGACAGAAATCTCCTGTCCAGGCACCTCAGCTGTTTCCTCCTGCATTTCTTTGTCCTTGAATGTAGGTGTTAGTAGCTTAAAAGAGACACCTTTCAGGGTACTTTTAGTCACAAGGACTGGTGATGAATGCTTCTGAGTCTTCACAGCGGTTCACCTTCTAGAAAACTAAGTATTTCTGTATTATAATAAAAGTTTTGTTTTGTTTTTTTGCTTTTAAATTAGGTAGTTATGCTTGTATTAGCTTGGAAGCTGGATGCTCAGAACATGGGTTACTTTACATTGCAAGAATGGCTAAAAGGAATGACATCCCTGCAGTAAGTATTATCTTAAGCGTCAGATGTCACGTAGATTCACCAGTGATGCATTATTATTTTACAAATTTTAATCTCACTGTCAACAGGAACTGAAAATTTCTATATCTTTTGATCAAGTAGCTTTCAGTATTTCTTTTCTCTCTGTCCCCACCCCGTTCTCTCTGTAGCTTCTTTTCCTAAATGTCTGTGAACTGTATGACATTTTTTTTGTCGGTCTCAACTACAGAATGATTAGTATATATGGCAAGGTTAATTCCTACAATATTTTTGATTTATTGCTTTCACCTTTCTGGAAAGATAGTATATCAGGATCATAAAATTGTATGATGGCTAAAAAGTTTGTCTAAAGTTCTGAAATTTAAATTGACATTTTACTTTTAATTCTGCAGATGTGATACAACAGAGAAACTAAGAAATTCCTTGGATTACTTGAGATCTTTATTAAATGAGCCTACAAATTTTAAACTTATTTACAGATATGCATTTGACTTTGCACGGGTGAGTAGCCTGAGATTCAGATTCTTGTCAGTCTCTTTTCATCACTTCTCATACAATTGCTTTCATAGGGAGGAATTTATGTGCTGGTGTTACTGATTCCAAATGTTCATTCAAATGTCCTATATTATCATTTGCACATTCATGTTGTTTTATGCTCTTTTTATGGGTTTCCTGTTTGACTTCTGTATGGACTATGTTACTTCTGGAAATCTTAGTTCTGAAGTCTACAAATTTTAGATCATAACGGTTTTCTACACCCAATTCTCCCCAAGAGAGTCTAAGAATCATGATTTGGAATCCTTTTCACACTTTTCTCTGGCTAATCCATTTCATATTCAGAGAATGAGAACCTTGGGCTACGGTGTTTTCCATGTAGAGTGGATGTGAGGAAAGAGTGTGCAGGATATTCAAACCTCTGCCATCCCCAGGCATGCTTGAGATTGAACAATATTACTTTCAGAACCAGAGTCTTGTAAGCTTTGCTGAAAGAGTTGTTGGAAAGCCTGTTAAACCTTCAACGCTTTCTACACCCAGATATTCTGTGCACTTGATGGGTAATTGCTCTGGCCACTGAAAAAACTCCCAAAGTTTTGTAGGAGAAGAAAAAGGAATGTACTGCCAGATATCTCACTGCAGTAACAGTGCAAAAAAATATTGTAGCTCATGAAGTATGAAAGCATCGTTTATTAACCAAGTAATATTAGGATAGAATGAATTCCTATATCTGATGCTGGCAAGATAATGTAAAATATGAATCCTCAATAATTTTGTTGAGGATTTTGGGCTTCACTCTATGCATTAAAAAAAAACAAAACTAAAATGAACTAAGTGGGAGATAATCAAATTTTGGTTGAGATCCGGCATCATGGGCTAAGATGACTTTACAGTGATGTAGCTATGTCACTGACTTAGTACACAAACATGTTACAGAAGTGCAACAGTTCATTATGAGGCACCATGTAAGATGTCCCATTGCACAGTAGGGGCTCCTATTGCAGATTGGGCAGTGCGCATGATGTCTGTTGTGCAGCAGGGGCTCCCATTACATAATGGGGCTGGAAAAAGTGGGGATATTTTTTTGGCTGGGAGCAAACCAGACTTTCCACTGCCCTCTGTTCTGGATTACCGTGCCCCATGGCTCTGTTGGGGGCCATTGCCCCTTCCTTTTGCTGTCATTGCACAAAGGCAGCTTGTCAAGCAAAGTGCAGTCCTGTTGCAAATTACAACCATTGCACAACAGCCATGCTGCTTTTTCTACTTGTGCAATGGTCCTTATGGTGCAGCTATGACAAAACTGCCTACCAGGGAATACAACCATTGTACAACACTGCAATTCTAAACTGCACTATTATATGTTGGTTTTGATGTACTTGTAAGTTCCCAAAAGGATGGCAGCTGTGATGACTGTGCTAACGCTCACTCGCTGAGACAATGTCCATTGATCAGAAATGGTTTATTGCATTAGGAATAGAAGCATTCAGGTTCATTGCAAAGACAGTTCTGGCGTTTTACACCAGAACACAAGAGATGATAGGAAAGCTAAGTTTCGATTACATCACACACCGGAGAGCATTCCATACAGTACTGTCCTCCCCAGCCTCCCAGAGTACTTTCCCAGAATGTAATTGGTCAGACGACCTTGAGCACTCTAGCAATAGATAACATGCTCAGTAGCTTCAACTGGGCAACCCATCACCCAGCACGCCCTCTACTCATGTCAGCCTCTGGCATGCTAACTATGGCCTAGCAGCAAAAGGACATTTGAGCTAACTAACTATACAAAGCCTATGCCAGAGTCCTGACAGCAGCCATTGTTCACACATTCTATCTTGTGAAGAATAAGCTGCCTTGGTTATTGGCTCAAATAAGAAATACTGCAAATAACCCCCTTTTTTTTATCATGATAGGAAAAGGACCAGCGAAGCCTAGATATAAATACTGCCAAGTGTATGTTAGGACTTCTCTTAGGAAAAATGTGGCCTCTTTTTCCAGTATTTCACCAGTTTCTAGAGGTAAGGGTAGAAAAACTTTTTTATATATATATTTTAAATTCTTTGGGGAAAAACACTAGAAATTTAACATGGGAGTTGAGTAGTGAGTGGATTGAAAATGTTATTGCCATAATTACTTGTAAATAAACTTACACAGACATGTTATATGCCATGTTATGCTTGACTGGATTCAATGTTGATAGTAGCACTCATAATTTCAGAAAGAACAGAAGTTGCAATCAACTAAACTTCATTTATGTTAGGCATGCTGCAAACTGTGTCTCAGCCTTAGTCAGCTATATTTAATATGATGATAATGCTTACTTGCACAGTTGGAAAGATAGCACATAATGTATCTGAATCATTTGGAGCATGAGTATTATGTAAGGCAGAGGTGTACAACCTGCAGATCCTGGACATGTGTTCCATGGCTTCCATATTTTCTCCACTGCTTTGTCCCCACCACTGTATTAGCTTTACTGCTTCCACTAAAGTTGCATTCCCCCTGCCCCTGAACAACCCTGAAGCTGCCTGCTGCTGCAGCAGTTTTACACAGAGTGTTTGGGATGAAGCAAGGTTAAAGCGTCTCCAGTTAGTGTGTGTGCATATGAGCTGGCATGCATACCTGCATACATTGCCTCTCCCCACCCACCTGCCACCCCGCACCAGAGGTGGCTTGCAAAATACACATATGCATTCCAGGGAAAAGCTTAATTTTTTTTTAGAACTTTTCCAAGTACAAGTCCATTAGCACACCTTTCTTTTTTAACCCCTTTTTCACAAAACTGGTTAGCTGACTCCTTCTGGGATTCACTGTTGCAAACAGGCTAACAAAGTAAAGAACTGTAAATATGATAATTGAAAATGAAAAAAAATACTTTAAGATTCGTGCAGCAGTGTATTCTTGTAAATTATGTGTCCTTGACTCTGCCTACTTCTAGTATAAGGTTGGACAAAGTGAAAATGCCCCTAAATGTTGAATTGCAATTCCTGGCTGTGAGGATTGGTTATGCTGGCTAGGGCTCTTGGGAACTGCAGTCCAACAGCATCTGAAGGACCACACCTTGCCTTCCCCTGCGCTAGTATTTGAATTCTTTTTAAAATAGTAGATCCTAACTCTTTTCTCAAATGTTATTGTCGTAGTATTTAGTTTTTAGTACGTGTACCTCCTTGTCAGTGTTATAAAATTGGCTTTTATAGGGGCTTGAGCCCAAGCTATTCTTTAAAAAGTGATTTTCAATCTTTGTAGTCTTTGGGTTTGTGAATACTTCAGTCTTAAAAATTAAACAATCCTGCTTTAGTAACTCTCAGGTTTTTTTACGCAGCAATCTAAGTACAAGGTGATCAACAAGGACCAATGGTGTAATGTTCTGGAATTCAGCAGAACCATTAATCTTGACCTCAGCAATTATGATGAAGATGGCGCATGTATGTAGCTGCATAGAAAAACAAAAATAATTCAATACCATACTATCTTCCAAACTTTTATTTAACTGTAAAAAGGGTTGTGTTGTGTGTTTTTTTTTTAATTTTTGGTTTTCTTTCTTTCAGGGCCAGTGTTGTTGGATGAATTTGTGGAGTGGTATAAAGAAAAACAAATGACATAGGATTTTAACTATGCACAGCCGCTCAAGAGTCTTTGTTACTACAGTTATGTTGACCATTAGCCATAAACTGCTATTTGTATAAAAGCGCATGCTGCTTTTCCTGCACTGTATCCCATTTTCAGGGACATTTTGGTGTTTTGCTGTGTAACAGGCCAGCTCTGCTTGCTGTGTAGCATTGTTCTCTTTGAAGGCTGCTTTGCATTTTGTATCTACACTACAGATGGTGAACTTACCAGCATCCTCACTGTGATTAATGTGTATATTGCTGTCTAAACTTTGTATATGTGTATAAAAAAGCTTCACCTAGGAATTATTTCAGCAGAAATGTATTGTAAAAATAATTTTGTGGTATATTTCTAGTTGCAGTCAGTAACCATGTAACTTAATTTTTAATTTTAACACGGTCTCAGACATAGCATTTCAGGAAAAGTGATTGTTGGGATGGTGACCATGTAGAGCTATTGCCATTTAGCAGCAGTGTTTAAGATGCCAGTTTTTGAGAGGAGATCTTGTATTATTTTTTCTTCATGTGCAGATGCCCAACGTCAGTTTTGTTTAGTAAGCAGGTATTGGTTGTCTTTTTAAAACTGAACACTTATTAAAATTGTTACAGCTTCTTGAACAGAGTTATACTTTCAACAGTGACTTCCATTTGGTGATAATGCTGACTTCCTAATACTCAGACTGCTGTAGTTTTCAGATAAATACAGGCAATGAAATTAAACTGATTAGAAAGGGTTTTAGACTTGTAAATTGGCATAGCCTTTTATTTTGGTTTTGCTTTGTTTTGTCCCCAGAATATTTTGGTTGATAAAGGCGAAGTGGAGCCTTGTTTGTAAAATTAAACAGGCTTGTGGGTGGATTTTATGGCATAGAATCTCTTGCTAAATTTTACCCAGGAAACCTGGCAACATGTGAATCTAAAGAATACTACTGGCTTCTTATGTACCAGGGATTAATTTCCTTGTAGATGCCTGTTGCAGGCAATAGGCAAAGTAATCACCAGCATTGTCACTCATTTGGGACCACTTTTCTTAACTGTTTGCACAGGAAAGTTCAAGCCATTGCTTGCTTAGAGAAACGAGATGATTGGGACAAGACATATGTCTCGTCGTATTATCTTTGCCTCAGCTTTCTCTATATAAATTTCAATAATGATTTTGACAAAGGTTTGCTAAATAGGTAACAAACTTCATGGAAATACCTCCAAAAATGCAGTGGTATATGTTTGATGGACAGTGTGTTAGCTGTAGTGTTTGCAATAAAAACATTAACAAGCCTTTTCTTCTAGCAGAAAACAAAATAGATAAATCTCAGTTCTAAAATCTCACAGTTCAGCAGAAATAAGATCAATACATATCCCTTGTTCTTCATTTTTGAGTTACTGAAGTGGCTGACAAAACATGTATAGGTGTCAGCCTCTTTAGTACTGAGCACTTCTAAGTAATCAAAATTGCATAGAAAATAATGGGCTGGACTCTCAGGATGTCCATGTGCAATGTGATTCTACATTGAAAACGAGGAGAGCACTGAACTGTTCCACTTCCCAGTGGAAATCTCATCAGGGAATATGTCCACTCTCACCGTCAGAAGACTTCTTGGCAGTATTGTGTTATGCAGGCTTATGCCAGGTAGGGAAGCTGAAAAGACTATGGCCAGAGTTCTATTAATGTGTTACACTGGTATAGGCAGTGTTGGTAGGAAGAAAAAAGCCATGGGAATGGTGATTGTGAAGGGAAAAGGCAATGGAGAAGTAAGATATTAGGAGTCCATAGAGTTTTGTCTGCCTTCTCTTGCCATTGTTGTGTGCCCTGGAAAACATGCAAACACCAGTATATGTAATGCTCCAGCCGGATTCTGCCCAGGTGCTCACAGCTCTCCATCCCAGTTGTGTTAAATGTAGCTGAATTCAAATTTCAAGAGCAATCCCCAGAAAATAATCTCTGGGTATTATGGGTAAAGAATTGTGTTTTGTTCATAAAATTCTACCCTATCAATTCAACTTGTTACGTTGCAAGCAAATAAAAATGGATTGTGGTTGCCTGTATATAAAAATGTAACATTACCTGCAAGTATGTGACATTTCCACAAGGTCATTTGCAGCATCAAACAATTTATTAATTCCATTTAAGATCTACGTCAATTATAACTGGTGTAATTATAGACTGAAACTTATGAATGTCCAAAAGGTGGAAAGTACAGGATTTATTGCAAGTTATTTTGCTGAGAGGTTAAAAAGTTTCCAGGGCAGAAGGGGTTCTAAATGTGAAAATAAGGAGGTTCGACTGTGTCTAGCTAGCTAGTTCTTGGGGCTAATTCTCAATCTACTTGGGTGTGAATACTAGAGTACAAAATCCAAGTATCTCATGTAATTATGAAATGAACACACTAAAATTATTCAGCCTTTTAAAACTGAAGCAAAAATTGGGAATTAATTTAATTCTGGTATTACTGGTAAATTATGTATGGGCATCATTGTTAAGAGGTAATCAGTAAGTGATGGTAAAAGTTAGGTAGAATTCAAAGTGCGTATGCAGAGCTCTGTCTCTCCTGACTTCTCAGAACAAACTTTTGCCACTTCATGAAATGCTTTATAGGGTTCTCTGATGTGCAGAATTTTATAGCTGGATCCTGCCATAGTTCAACAATAAACTTGTATGCCTTATATTTTGCTACCAATAGTTGAGCAGAAAGAATTGGCCCTTGAATTTTGCTGTGAAAAGCTGGCTATCTAACACAAGTGCATTTCAGGATGAGAATATGCAGAATTATATTATAATACATTTTTTGTTATAATTGATACAAGTTTAAGAAATTGAAGAAAGATTCCTATGTTCTTTATGCTCTAGACTCTATCCTCTAGATTATGAATAGAATACCTAATAGATCTTTCTCTTTTTTTATTTCCTGAAAATGTCAGACATCCTAAAGATGTTAACATCACTGCTCAGTTTTTGATTGGAGAAAAGAAGTGTTCTGTTAAAATGTTCCTCCCTTTCACATTCAGTATTTTCTGTATAAATGATAAATTTTCTGTCACAGCTATTCATCTCTCATTAGAAACTTAAATCTTAGGGTATTCTTTAAACAGTGCTTTTTCAGGTGATCATACAATAAATTGTTTAATGTAGGAGAAGTCCCTGCATTTTCTACCAATATTGCAGCAAGATCTGTGTGCATTATTTTGACATAAAAGAATGGCTAATGTAACTATTTTTCTTCCTGATGATCTAGTGTACAAACTGATTTGTGAGAAGTAAACTGGTCCAGGGGAAGTCAGACTCCAGATACTGTCAGACAGGCTGATTTTGTAATACCAAAGATAGATAGATGTGTTTCATTGGCATGCTTGACTTTCAGAATGAAAAACTGAATTCTTGGGCAATACACCACCTATCAGTACAACTTACTTTCTTGCCAAATAGATTGAAATATAATACTGAAGACAGAAACCTGGTCCTCTTAATTTGGTGCTGATTTGTGTAATGTAAATCAGTTCTTTTTTTCAATAAGGGCAACAAAACTGTCCATTCTGTATTTTGAAAACCAGCCAGTAAGATGAATGTGCCCTAAAAACCGCATTAAATGTAATGATGTACTCATCTCCTTTTTTATTAGTGCGTATCAGTTTCTCAAGGAGAGACCTTGCAAGATCCATTTTATTGCCTAACCAATTTATAATTTTCAGTAATGGTGTACCTGCAGTTAATTCCTCCCTCTACTTTTAGACTATTGATCATGTCTCCATAGTCCCCTTTTAGAAATAGTGGAATGTAATACAACTTGTTCTCAGTCAAGAACATAACGGTGCTTAAATCCTCTGTAGCTGAGTTGTAAGGATTTGCTTTGGGCCTGGGCTAATTACAACTGCTAAATACCTCTTGAAAGCCTCAGACTCTGTCCTTCCATATGGTTGTGTAAAATGCATAGACCCACCAATTTACACTGGCATTCTATAATCTGAGACAAGAGTGTGCTTTCAGAATTTATTCTGTGACATACAGTACTCTTCTGGCAGAAAGAGCAGTTTAATAACACCAACTGCTTTTTATGTCTTAGGTGTTCCCATATTGCAAACTTGAGGTGTGCTTTTCAAGTCCTGTGGCTCAAACTGACTGAAGTACTGTTAATTCCACCTTATCTGAGTTGGTGCACTGCAGATTTGTGTAAAACCGATATTCCATAAATAAAGTATTTGTTTTTTTGTTTCAGAAATTATTTCTATGACTCTCTTCTATCATTGTGCATAAATAGAGTATAACTTTGTACAGGCACACACCAATTAGTATCACATGGTAGAACAGTTTGTGAGTCACCAAGCTGAGTATTGTACCCTAGGTTGACTCCTTTTGCCTTGCGGAATATGTGGAAATGAGCCTTTGCTACTTTGAGAAATGCCTTGTCTGGGAGTTGGAATTGGGAGCACCACCTCCTTCACCATGCTCTGTGCATGTGGGTTTTCTCACTTGCATAGAGAGGGAAAAAGGGGGAACAGAAAGGGTAGCAGAGAAAAAGAGTGGGGCAGAAAATAAATGAGGGGAAATAGGAAAATTGAGGAAAGGGTGTAGAGTGGTGTAGTAGAAAAACAGTTGGGGAAGGAACAGAGAGGAAAAGGAGTGAGAAAAGATGCAAAGGAAAAATGGGGGGAGGGGTAGAGAGGGAAGACCGTGAAAATATACTCTTGTCCCCTTATGGGGGGGGTGCTTAATCAGCTGGAGGAGATGGATAAGCCATTGCCTGAAGGGCCCTGGGTATTGAATTGAGGATAGGAAAAAAAAAGGTAGGAGGGAACCAATACCTGCTGCCTTAGTGGTGGAAAGACATCTCCCCTCCCACCAAGTTTATCCCTATCCATACTGGAGTGAAAAGGGATGGGAAGTTACTCAGTTCACTTGAGTAGGAAATAGCTACCTTGCCCCTGACAAAGGGGATGGGTGGGAGAGTGTGGAAACCCACCTCAGACCCCCTGGAGTTTGGTCTGGGCTTCTCTGACTTCTCAGTTGTTTTTTGCAAGGCATTCCAAAGCATAGATTTTCCTTGGTTTTTTTCCAGGCTGTGAGGCCGTGTTCTGAAAGAGTTTACTTGTGATGTTTTGCCTTCATCTGTGGCTGGTATCTTCAGAGAATAGTTGGGTAGGAGAGTGTGTGGAGTTGGGTAGGAGAGTGTGTGGAGTGTGTGGATATACTGTGAACCCCTGTTGGGGAGTATATGTAAATTTGTGAATTTGAATGATTAGTTTCTGGGTTAGTTAGAAATAGCCTTGAGGGTATCCTGCTCACAGGCTCAGACCAAGTAGATCATAGTACATTGTAGTACATTCAAGCTTGTAGGTCAGAAATTGTGTTCACAATGCTGCTTGTATATGCTTAGTAATCCTTCAATATCTCAGTAAGAGGGTCAGTATACTAGTGGTGGGGGAGACCATGGCTTTTAATAACAGCCATTTAATAACAGATCACATCTGAAGCTTAAGGTATTTCACGCACAGCCACTGTACCATCCCATTTGTGTAGGATTGTGTAGGGTTTTTTAAAAAAGTCACATGAATTGGTTCATGTCATTTATTTTTAAGGAAAGTTTTACAAATGCATACCAGAGAACTTCCCTTCGTACCTGTTAGTCAAAACTGCTTCATAAAAGAGGTACATAGTTCATATACAGCACATCAGAATCAAAAGGCATAAATGCATTTTAAAAAATACTGTCTAACCTTCACTCCACGGATACAATGCAATACAGACAGTAAAGTCGTGTTGCATTTTGTATAAAGGAACCCATTAGTAACAAATGTGCAAGAAACCAGCAAC
The DNA here is from genome assembly GCA_030847615.1 of Gambelia wislizenii. Taxonomy (NCBI): domain Eukaryota; kingdom Metazoa; phylum Chordata; class Lepidosauria; order Squamata; family Crotaphytidae; genus Gambelia; species Gambelia wislizenii. Next base: position 98,851,343 of record JAUMIR010000005.1, on the reverse strand, counting down.
AGCACCACGGTGGAAAATACATTGCCAAGTAATGTTCTGGAGTATTAAACTAAAACCTATCTAAATTCTTAATTGCTAATGTTTAATTTACCTTTAGGAGCTTGTAAGGTTTGCAAAATTTAGTTTTTTATTTAGTTCATGTGGATGACTGTTAATAATAGCCTCAAAAGCATTAAGTTGACCTGTAGATTAATTTGCACTGCATCTTCTGAGCCAAATGTTTGTTAAAAATTAGCTTTACAGTGTTTCCCGCAATGTGTTTTTCTTAAAGTTTGCATCTATCATGGAACTTTTAATGCCACTCCCTTCCTATTCATGCCTGCCTACACCTCAGCTAATCTTGAAGGCTGTAGTACCATGGCATTTCATGTATCCAAGAGGGCTACAGTGGGAAATGAAAATGAGGAAGTTCCCACGACCTTGCCTAAGTGCTTCAGGTGCATACAGAGACATCTTTGGATCATAGAGTGGATACGTTAGGTGTAAAAATGAATACTGTACATCACTTGCTAAATATGGTCAGTATTAAAATATCATTAAAAAACCAAGAATATTCATTGACATTTTAAACTATTCATTTTTTTTAAATAAAAATTCAGTACTGTAATCTTTTGCCAACCTGTGGCAGGAAATATGTGAACTCTGTTATTTCATAACTGCTCTAGAGAAAAAGCTGCTTAGAGACTCTACTGCCATGAACCAGAATTAAAATTAACAGTAATAGTTGGTTGCTTTGTTCATTCAGATGAATGCAATTTTCATTCTAATCTGCAGTTACAAAAAACCTGAACCTATGGATAGGCACCCTAGAAACATTTTGGCCCTAAAAGTTCACACATTTTATTGTAATTTTCACCCACCCACCCATACCCGGTATGTCCTGCCTTTTGAATCTGATGCTACATCTTACAACTAAAGAAAGAGGAAGTTCGGCCATCATGGAGAATTTTGGTCAAAAGCAACCAAACTAGCATACAAATTAACCTATAAATTTTGATGGGACCTTTGTTATGCACAAATTTTACAGGGCTGGGGTAGAGTAGGATTTGTAGATGAAACTATATTAATAGTATTTAGCACATATATAGCACATTTCAAGTATTTCAAACCACTCCACATAACATTACCTTCATCTGTACAGCAGTCTTGTAAGATAAGTCAGCAATACTATCCTTGTTGAACTAATACATAAATAGCACATTAAAGAGAGGTGGTTATACCCAATATAAGGCTAGCAGAAAAGTATTGCCACTATTCTACTAGTGCTTGACAATGGCTAGCAGAAAAAATACTAGCAGCACTTGGCAAAATCAAGTTATATGTTATGTAAAACATTGTCCAGGCAGAATCAAAATATTCAGTTTTATACACCTACATGGAGGCAAACAGGATTTCTTTTAACTCTTGCAAATAACAGAATGATACCACTGGTTAAACCCCCAAATTATTACGAACAATAATTTAAAGTTCAAAGATAACTAAATGGCCTAATATCAAACCTTTAATTTTAATTTGTTCACCCCAAAAAGGTTAAATATAGGAAGAAGCTATCATAATCTTGTAGTTGAATACCCTATTTCAGCTTGACTATTATGCATATACACCCAATACTGAAATGCTTTATTGAATGCAGTTGTAAGTTGCTCATACTGTATATACTGTTGCATGCCATTGTGAAATGAGTTGTCATGGGATAATGAATTCATCTTTACTGGTTGAAGATACAATGGAGATATAAAATATTTGAAGTTTGTCTCACAACCCAGCTTTTATAGCATCTTGCTGTTTATAGCATCTTATGGATTGCCATTTTCTTTCTCTTAAAATTTAATTAGAGATTTAGAAGATTAGGATTCTTAAAAATTTAACCTTCCTCTTATCTTCCAAAATACTTTTGCAGTTCTCTCTACTTAACAAGCACAAAAACTCTTGAAGCCATCTTTAGCAATAGCACATGTTTTGGCAAGTTTCCTTTAGCAACTCTTATGCCAAACTTTCAAAAATTGGGAGTTTCAGGGGTGGGAAACTCTGAACATTAATTTAGGGCAGTGATTCCCAAATGTTGGTCCTCCAGGTGTTTTGGACTTCAGCTCCCAGAAGGCCTAGCTGACTTCGCCAATGGTCAGGAGTTCTAAGAGCTGAAGTACATCTGGAGAACCAAAGTTTGGGAAACACTGATTTAGGGTGTCTCTTAGTATGTGGCTAAAGATCATCTAAGCACACCCTTCCTGCACCCCAAATTATGTTCCTTGACAGGAAAATAAACTGTATTACATAAAATGCATGATATTCAAATGCAAGCCAGAACCTATGAAAAGAACAGGGAGAAACATAACTTTAAAGCAGTGGTTGTCTACCTTTGGTCTTCCAGATGTTTTGGATTTCATTTTGCAAAAATTCCAGCCAGGATGGCCACTCACTGCTCAGCAGTGCTGGGAGTTGGGAGTCCCACACATCTGGAGGACAAAATGTTGAGGACCACTCTTGTAGAGCTTTCCTTTTGCTCCAGAAAGTTTTTGTATAAACTGAATCTAAGACAGATGTGGGGGGAAGAGTGGATAATAGGATATAGCTGAAAAGTTGAAAGCTCCTGGTGCTTAATTTCACCTTTCTTGGGATATTTGCCAGAATAAAATGCAAACCTATTTATATAGTAATTGATACTAATAATGCTATTACAAATGCTGCCAAACCCAAATGATTTAAAGCAATATACGGTTCAGACAAGTTTGATGGTTCACAAAAAATGCTCAGCTTGTATCCTCTATTATGTATTCATTTTCATGTCATGCTGGCGGAATAATGCAGGAAAGGTAAGGTTTGAGTGTGTTTGGTTGCATCTCTACAAGTATATACCTGGAAGCAAAAGGAAAAATTGACAGCCAAGTAGGTGCACAGTCTCCGGGGCACGTGACTCTTTATATTTAGACATTTCAGGTAGAATCTGCTTTTAAAAAAAATCATGAAGGCTAGCATTATAAATTGTTATTCTCCACTTCTGCATATATTACATGTATGTTTCAGTGCACACAAAGTTGCAAAAGACAACTGTATCTATTCAGGACTGAAAGTCAGGGCAAATAAAGCTCCATTTCTCATCTGTGATGGTTCTGGCAGAACATTTGGGAAAAGTGTAACTTTGCAAAGCAAGGGTATTACAAAGAATAAAGTATGTTTTCTACAGTGCCACATCAGGCCTCTGGCGATACCTTTGGTAACCTCAATCCAGGAATATCCTAAAGCACTTCTGGAGTGAAATTTTTGCCTAACTTACTGAGATGCACTCATGTGTAATTAATGGCTTATTTTAAACATGATTGATTATATCAATCTAATACTGTTAAACATAATGTCCTGTGGTAAAAGTGCTTCATGAAATCTGCTGTAAAAACAACAACCTGACAACCTTCCAAACATGCAACTGATTAAATTTAAATACAAATGGCTCATCCTCTTTCCATTGTTTATTGCTTTGCTTTTAATATGTATTACTGCATGGGTTAACAGAAGTTTGACAACCCATGTTGCGGCTCTTAACTTGAACACGGAATAGAGTCCCATCAGCACACATGCAAAGCTTGTAACGCTCCCAGTCACCGTTGCTAAATTGGTCTTTGGGGGAATAACTTGGCAGTCGAGAAGTACTGACCATCACACTTCCATTGAGGACAATGCTCTTGTCCTGTCAAAGAAACCATTATAGACTTTAACACAAGTTATTGTACATAAAGAAGCTTATACTTATTTTCATACCCGGAGTGAAATGACCCTTAGGAAGCTTTCTTATTCAGCATTAGGCCAACAGTTCATTTAGTCAACTATTATCTACTCTAGTGGTGGCTCACATCCACAAGTTATTTTTTGGATGATAACTTCCAGTATCCCTGGTGCTAGCATGTCCAGTAGGTATGCTGGCTCAGGGATTCTGGGAGTTGTTGTTCAATTCCCATGCTTACTCAGATCTTAGCTGAAGGAATTTTCTAGTCCTGCTAGAGAATATCCTTTAACTAGAAGGATGCCAGAGATTGAACTGGAAACCCTCTGCATGTAAAGCATGTACTGTACTACTTAACTTTATTTTCTCTACTTGTTATGTCTAGCAGTGTCAGAGGAATATGATCTTTGTGAATTCCAGTAAGAAACAACTTGATCCATATCTCCTGGACTGATGTGCAGATCAGAACTTATTTATCCATTAGTTTTTGTACAATCTACATTAAAAAGACTAAAAATGCATTAAAATAAGACTAACAGAAAATACTTTTAAAATATATGCCTAAGTGTGACATTTTTATGGGGTTTCTGTTTTGTTGCTTAATGTGGAAACAGGACAGAGTGACTTATTAATAAATATGTGGAAGTTTTAAGGAGCATAAATAAACTGGTCCATCTTTCATAGTTGAACCTAATTGTCAATTCAGTTTTGAAGGATTGGGCATCTGATGTCCGCCCTACTGCTACAACATCTAGTTCTGCCTCTCTCCAAACTCCTTCTTACAACCCTGATTAAACCTCTTGCTGAGACGTTTGTTCTGGTGAAGTCTCTTCCAGAGAATCTACTGTACTTCTAAGGAACAAGAATAATCTCACTTTCTCTCCATTCCTCTGCTGTCCTCTTGTACTAGAAAGAGTAAATACTGTAGTCCTCAATCCAGGTGCAGTAGTATCAAATGTCAATAGCTCTCTGGACATTCACTGAAGACACTTTTGCTGAAAACACAGAGGGTGCAGGGAAGTGAGTTCTGCCTTCTCCGCTTCCAGGCTCCATGTGTTGACAGCAAAGACCTACAAGGAAAGTTTGACATGTATTTGGGTGAACATATTTTCACTGCTCTAGATGATACAGAGATTGTGAAAAAGTGTAAGCATGTTCAGACAAATTTACACACTCCTTACTGACCTTCTCTTGCAACATGGGGAGCTGGAACTGGAATGAACATGGCCAGGGCAAATGTCCATGGTTCCCTCCATGTTCACAGCAAAGCCCTCTTTGGTAGTGGCTGGACAAGCCTACTGTTACACCTTGAAATAGTTGGGCTGAACGGCAATGTACCCTGGCTGCAATCCAACATCCCCTCAGCATAATGAAAATATATGCATGAAGCAATATGCTACTCAAGCACTACACAACCTCCATGCAGAATAGTAACGTTGCACAACACATGCCATTGTACATACACAATCTACAACTTCAATGCACAACATTGCTGCATGGGCAATTCTGCTTTCACTGCTTTCAGCAGGATATGTCTGTTGGGCTATGGCAAATAATTTGCCCCACATGTGTAGTGAGACTTGCATATGTGTATATCACTAAAGAGCACCAGCCTCTGTGTGATGAGTACATCTGGAGTGAGGAGCACAGTCTTTATTGCCTTTGTCTCAAGGCCCTGGAACACCCTGATTACTTGCAGTTGTTCTTTTAAAGAAATAAAAAGGATTGCCAGAATAATCAATCTAATCAATTAATTCACATTTTGTTCTTTTACCTCAAAATTGGGAAATGTGCAGCCTGTGGGCTACACATGCCCCATGGGGGCCTTTTGTGGCGCCAGAGCCTCCATCACTGAAAGAAGGACCCAAAATTGAGAATCTTGCCTGCAGAACCCTCCCATGGTCATGATTCTCCATTAAAATGTGATTTCCTCCATATTTCATTTGTGTCTCAAATAATATTTTTAAGAATTCATAAAGAATTGTAGGCGCGATTCACAGGGGACCAGAGGGGGATTGGAAATCAGGTAGGTGCTATTCTTGATCTCTCCACAGATGGCTTCCCTTGTCTCCCCAACTGTCAGTAGACCTGAGGTGGAACCTCTTGTCTAAAAAGACTGTCCATTTCTTATGGGAGGGAAAAACAGACTCAAGAGCTGGTGCTGGCTCTGAAGTAGCATACAAAGTCAGGCCTGTCACACACCCTTCTTTTATCACCTGCACTGGAGGGCAGTAATTAATGGGTGGGTGTTTTGTCTGGTCAGATGCTTTGAAAGTAGCCACAAACATTATTCTGTTTTGATCGTGTGTGTGTGTCTGTGTGTAGGCTTATGCGTAGCTGGTCCCTATTGGGAACAGGATGCTAACTTTTAAAAAGCCCACCATTTTCTTCTATTTCTTTCCAGGCAAAGAAGCTGCTTTGATTTAGCTTTGACATATAAATATTTTAACTGAAGTTTTTCTTTTATAATATATGAGTGTGACTAATTGTCATGCTTTTCTTGTGAGATGTATCTAGCTGGAACTCCGTTGGTGACATATTCAAGTGTACATGCCTGTTACACCTTTTATATGTTTTAAATGTCATTGCAGGAGGAGTATTCAGTACCTCCATGTACACTAACGCCCACCAGTCATGCACAGCCATCATAACAAATGGTGGAGCATGTGCTTATAGTCAATTAGGGTCCAGGGGAGGGAGGGGTGCTCAGGCAGCATCCAGTTATATTTATATAGCCAGGAGCACAGTCAAAACACCCTCCGTTCTGGCTCTCTTGAGATCCAGGTGGATGAGGTCATGTTTGTGCTTCTGGCTGCAGAAAAGTATTACAGGTTCTAAGGCTAATATAAGACATGCAAAGGTGAGCTATATTTTTAAAAAGTTGTTGTAAGCATTCACATTTAAATCCATAGAGCTGTAGATTAACTGACTAAAATGTGGCTTATTCACTGTCATTTCTTTTGCCAAATTTCAGTTCTATAAATAATTGGAATTACTCACTGCTTTCAGTTCCATATCACCCCACATATGAAACTCAATGGTTTTGCCCATGATGAAAACACCCTCATTTCCACGGACAATAGCATGTCCATCCACCTTTATATTTAGATCACTGGTGGCATTGCTGGTAATCTGAGAAGAAAGAACACAGCTGTACAAAAAACAAATCAAAATATTCTGCTGCAAAATTTCCCCTGCTCTTAAAAAGTGCTGCTAAACTGTTCGATTACAACAGGCAACTGTTGTTAAAAATATTAATTTGACTGAAGCTGCAGTCTTAGGGCTGAATCCTATAGTGAGTCCAAACTAGAGTAGACCCAAGGAATCCATAGAATTTACCTATGAATTGATTTGCCACTTAACAATTGATTCAATGGGTCTGCTCCAGTTAGGACTAATGTATAGGATTTAGGTCATAAACATACTTACTAGGCGGTACAGCCTACTGAACTGCACAATTTATTTTTAAGCTAGCATGGTATAGTAGTCTATGAATCTGGAGACCAGGGTTTGAATCCCCGCTCAGCCATTGAAACCCACTGGGTGATCTTGGGAAAGTTACACACTCTCAGCCTCAGAGAAAGGCATGGGCAAACCTCCCCTGAACAAATCTTGCCAAGAAAACTCTGTAGTAGGGTTGCCTTAGGGTCGCCATAAGTCGGAAATGACTTGAAGGCACACAACAATAACAAAATCATTTTGAGATTTAAAAAAATAAATAATGAAAAATCACGAGATCTTAAAATAATAACAACAGCGGCAGGATTTGACCACATGACAATGTTTTCCATTCGTACTAATTAATCTTGAGTTGTGTTTGTAGCTTCATTAAAGCTGAAATCATATACACACTGACTGAGAACACTGAACTCAGCGGGACTGAGATGCATAGGATCCGGCTGAATAAGTTAGCTGGCTTCTGTATCTCTTAACTGAATTAGCAACAAACCCTGCAATTAATGTTGCCTTTCAAACGTATTAGTAATATATACTATCATAACATGATCAGAGTGACCACTCATCCTTGTTTTCTACATATTTCTTACAGGCAAACTAGGAATATTATTGCAATGACCTTTTTCAAGCTTGAGGGAAACTTGTCTTTACTCTGTGCAGTTTATGAGTATGTCTAGCACAGAAGACTACTGATATGCATATTTACCTGGAAGTAAGTTCAGTGAATTCTGTAGGACTTAAATAAGTACACTTAGGACTGCAAACTTATTTCAAATCAAATCAGTGGCTTTGCTAGGACTGTAGGTGAAAATGCTTTTTCTCATCCTCCCAGTTACTCTGTTACTCCCTTCCCCCAGGAATCCCTTTCACATAACACAATTTCTGCACTATGATTTCACTTTAATTGCCATGGCAACATCCTGTGAAATCCTGGGATTTGCAATTTAGGGAGGGGTACTCAGAATTCTCAACACTAGTGACTTCCCAAACTACAAACCCCTAGATTCCATAGGATGTTGCTGAGGCATAAAAGTGCATAAACAGACAGAGATAGTTCATACCCTCTCAGTAGATGCTTTTTGGACATTCAGAATTTTCACTCCACTTGGCAAGTGAAACTCATGTGTATTATAGTCGGTGCTGAACAATGTGTTCTGAGTCCGTGGATCGACAAATTCCATGCCAATATCACTGGTAATTGAAGTTTTATTCTTTTCAACACTGAGCTTTGTGTCCCCTTGCTGAAACACAACCTTCAGAAACAAATGAAAGAAAGTGTATTATGTACAAGAGAAAAGCAATTTACTACTTTTAAGAAGTTTGGACAGTATGCCTTTTTCAATAAGCAACATAATGCTGTCAACAAGCAACTAATGTTTTTGATTTGTATTTATTTTAAAAATGTATAGCATTCTTACCTTTATAAGTAAACCCAAGATTGTTTACAACAAACAAAAAATCATAGAATTAACAATAGCAACAACAACAAAAACAGTAAGAGAAGAAAAGATAGCAACTGCCTACTCCAGCCAATTGCAACGAACAAGCCACTCATTTTTAACCTGGTCTCTCTAAGTATACAGTATGTGGGCTAGATTGGTGGGTCTACCACAAAAGGGTATTCCACACTGCCTGTGCCACCACAGAGAAGGCCCTGCCACGCTTCAGTAAACAAGAGTACATGGAGCAAGGCAGAGGCTGGACAGAATCAAGGCACCTGAGAGCAGCTTAGGGCCTTAGTGAAAAATTATTTATTGCCCCCAGCTATTTACCAGAAGAAAATCTATGCAAGAGGTAGGGGCTGCCAGTGGGTGCCAGCCAGTTAAGCACCCCTATGTGAGAATAGTGGCTTTGGGACAAGTAGGAGTGGAGCTTCTGGCTGGGCATAAAAGGGAGGGATCTTCGTAAAGGGGCTCTTCTCTTACTTCCCTCTCTCCCTCTCTGACTTCCTGTGGCCTGGGAAGAGATTCCCAAGATCTGCTTCCTGGGAGGAGTCTTAGTGAGTCTCCCGGCAGCATTTCCAGTGGCAAGGAAGATAGGTGGGGTGGGGGGAAGATGGGAGAGAGTGGGAGAACAAGGTGGCCAGTTGGTGTGGTGGGTGTGGGAGAAATAGGAGAGGGTCTTTGGCACTTGGAGCAAACTGGAGTCTGGCTTCATGGGAGGACTTTCCATCATGCCCCAGGAGCCTGATGAGACTGTAGAGTCAGGGGAGGAGGAGGACATGGCAGGGAGGACAGAGAAACCCTTATCTACACCTGTGCCAGCAGGGAACCCTGCCAACCTAGATGCTCGAGTAGAAGAAGAGCCTGGTCTGAGTGAGTTGGCATCAGTCCCAGCAGAGAGTACTGCCCACTTGGATAAGGATGAAGAAGAGGAGACTTACCTCCACTGCCGTACACACAGCACTGAACGCAAAAGGAGGCTCAAAAGAAATCTCTGAGAATTTATGAGAGGAACTTGTTCATTAAAAAACACCTGGCAAAGCCTTAATTGCTTTATATAGGCTGGGAGAGGCAATGGAGGCTTTGTCAGAGATCAATCTGTCTGAAAGCAACTTCAAATTGCCAGCAAGTTAAACAAGAGCTGGGAAAGCAGCCAAGCTCCAGTGATAATTAATTAGGAAGAGCAAGCAAAGTTCTATTTCTTGGAAAGGCAGCAATACAGACAAAAGGCACACAGAGAAGAGTCCAGAATACAGTCCAAAGGTTAAGGCTTACAGAAGGCAGCATAGTCCAGGAGTTGGTCAGTAGGATCAGACAACAGGGTTGTCAGGAACAGTCCAAGGTCAAGGCACACAGCAAGGCAGCAAGGATTCAGGCACCAGGAAGTTTTCTCCAGGGAGATCAGTTGATCTCTGACAAAGCCTCCGTTGCCTCTCCCAGCTTATATAAAGCAATTAAGGCTTTGCCAGGTGTTTCTTAATGAGCAAGTTCCTCTCATAAATTCTCAGAGATTTCCTTTGAGCCTCCTTTTGTGCCCGGTACTGTGTATACGATGGTGGAGGTAAATCTCTCTCCTTTTCTTCATCCTTATCCGAGTGGGCAGGGCTCTCTGCTGGGTCTGATGCCAACCCACTCGGACCAGGCTCTTCCTCTGCTCGAGCCTCTAGGTTGGCAGGGTGTAGATAAACCTGTGCCAGGGTCCCTAAGGCTGTTCCCTGCCATGTCTTCCTCCTCCTCCTCTGACTCTATAGCCTCATCAGGCTCCTGGGGCATGACACTTTCCTCCTCTGCTCCCATAGTCAGGCTGCTTCACTTGGCAACTGTGGGAGTGACTCCTAAGGTGTGCACCTTCCTTTTTGGTCCTGCCCAGTGGCAATTTTGAGTCCATGATGAACTGGCCAAAATTTTTACATGGGCTTTCAAATTTTGCATGTCATAATTTTCTTTGAAATTCACTTATTTTATAGTTGATGTCAAAATCAACAGAAAATAATAATGCTAATGAGAAAGACAAAGACATATGCAACAATATTGGGTCCAATACACCTTCCAGACCACTGGGTCTTCGCAATTTGTACCTGCTCCCACCCCATACATGCCTCCCTCCCACCAGTCAGCCATGAACAGAATGCATAGTGAGGTACATACTTACTGGCTGGTTTTCTCCCACAATCACTAAATCTTCATTACGTCGACCTCCTACTGTGCTTTTATACAATGGATGTATAATTCCCATGTCTGAATCTTGTTTAAACCGCAATAAGCCACTATCATGAAACTCCATGCTGTCACATCCATTTGGTCCAATACGAATCACGGCCCAGATGATGAGGGTGATCTAAATAAAGTTTAAACTAAAGTTAATTTGCACTTTAAACAAAATGTTTTCCAAAAAAAGAGTATTTACTTATATTTGGCTGATACACCAAGCTAAATACAACCCACTAGTCATGTTAGTACATGCCACTAGAGGTTCAGTAATGTCTCGCTCTCCTTTTCTGGTCTCACTGGGACTGCATAATGTCAAAATACAAATACAGGTTGTCAAGTACCTCGCAAGCCACAGTTCATCACTTGGTGTCATCTTAACATAAAAATGTGAGTCAGAGAGCATCTCCGTGTGGATTAGATAAAATTCAGTAACTAAACTAACTAAACTAACTAAAGCTGCAGTCCTAACTGAACTCACTGAAATTTATTTATAAATGAAACATGTAGAGGATGAAGTTGTAAAAAATGTATCTTTTCTCTGTTACGTTACCTTATTTGCAGAGAAACAGAATGAATAAATCTTAAATCTTAGTCTAACACAGCAGACTATTTAAGATGTGGGAAAGCACTATTCATTGGAGGGCTACAATTCCCTAGGCAGAAATATGTTTGAGGATGCATCCAGATGAAGGCTAAAATCAGAAGGATGCCATGCACATTCTCTCTCAGGAGCACCCCCTCCCACTCCACATGCTTTAATTTCTCTTTTTTTTCTAGCACACACTCATGCTGTTCATCCAGTGGCTGGAGCTGTTTAGAAAAAAGTGAGGAGAATCATGACAGAAATATGTAAAACTAGCTGGACCCAGCACACCATTCAACAACAACAAAAAAAAAACACCCCCCAAAACTCCTGCTAGACCTCACAACAACCCTGTAAGGTTGGCCAGTGCATTTAAATCCTTCCTCCCCCTTCTCAGTATTCCACACTTTTCCCAGAATTGCTGAGGGTGACTCACTCTGTTGCCCTGCTGCCGCTGCCACAAGATGACTGCTTGGGTTCTTTCATAGTGGCAGCAGTGGCAACCCCCCCCCCGCCAGTTGACTGCCTGGATTTTGTTGCAGCGGTGGCAGCAGTGGCCCACCACTGCCGCCAGTTGACTTCCTGGGTCCTGGTGCAGCCCGTGACTGGTGAGTGGCTGAGGGTATGAGAGGAGGGAGGGACTCTTGTGAGGCTGGGGTTGTAGATGCAGATTGAGTGGCAGGAGTGGATTGTGAAGTGGAGAGAGAATTTGCATGTGGGTGGTGATTTGTTAGGTGTTTCCTGAGCAGCCAATCAGCACTCTGGGAGAGGAAACATACCCAGGCCTATTGTACATACCCAAGCCTTTTATATATATATATAGATTATGCAGTGTGGAGAAAGTGAATATGGAGAACATTATGTTCCCCCTCTCTCTTAGCATTAGAACCTGGAGTTATCTGCCGAAGCTGGATGACTAAAGATTCAGGACAAATAAAAGGAAGTACAATTGTCCCTTCATATATGCTGGTGTTTGGTTCCAGGACCTCCTGTGGATACCAAAATCCGTGAATACTCAAGTCCCATTATATGCAATGGCATAGCAAAATGGTGTCCCTTATATAAGATGGCAAAATCAAGGTTTGCTTTTTGATTATTATTTTTTAAATAATATTTTCAATCCATGAATAATTAAATCCATGGATACCAAATCCATGGATACAGAGGGACAACTGTACATAGTTAATTTGTGGAATTTAGTAGCACAAGGTGAATGATGGAGGATTCCATGTTAGTGGTGTGGATTTTGTTTCAGACTTTGAAGGAGCTATCCACGGTGATTAATCAACTGTGGGAATACGCTCAGCGCCTTGGATAGTTCCTTTAAAGTCTAGATTGAAACACAGTACAGATTCATGATACCTGACATAGAAACCACCAGCTGCCCCACTGCCAACTTAGATATCTTAAACAATGGACTGAATAAAGTCACAGGGGATGGGGCTATGGCTACATATCATGATGGATCAGTACTCCCTCCCTTATCAGCATATCAGTTGCTGGACTACATGAGCAGGAAGATGTTATTGCATTCATGTGCTGCTTGGGGGCTTTCCATAGGCAACTGTTTAGCCAGTGTCTAAACAGAATACTGAACAATATACAGCTTTGATCTCATCAAGCAAGGCCCTTCTCAGGTTTTCTGTTTTCATCTTCTGTCTTCTCTCTCTCTGTTCTCTTTTATCTCTGTTTTCCCCAATCTGTTTCCTATATGTGTACAAGACAAAGTATGCACCAGTTCTTGTGTGTGCACACATATGTTCATGCACTCCAAACACTCTGTAGCAACCAGAAACCGTTCTGTGCTTACACCCACTTTTAAACATACAGTTGTCCCTTCACATTCGCTGGGGTTTGGTTCCAGGACCCCCCGTGAATACCCAAATCCGCAAATACTCAAGTCCCATTATATGCAATAGCATAGCAAAATGGTGTCCCTTATATAAGATGGCAAAATCAAGGCTTGCTATTAGGATTATTATTTTTTTAAGAATATTTTCAAGCCGTGAATACTCAAATCCGTGAATGTCAAATCCGTGAATGTGGAGGGACAACTGTATTTGCAATTTTTGCCTAGTAAAAACTACAACCAAAATCTCTTTTGGAGCCTGTTATACTTACAATCAAATTGATGACTGCCAAAATAAAGAGAAGAACAATCACACAAATAGCCAAGTTTCCCTTTCTGCCTCGCAAGCCAGTTTTGTGCAGACGATCCTCATCAATTGGAATATATCCAGCCTTGAAGTTACTGTTGTGTTCTTTGTTAATATTTCTCCGCTCCACAGCTTTCTCACGCATTGATTTCTTCACAGGACCATTAGAGCTTTGCTAAAATTCCACAAAAATGATGTATTAACTCCAATATACTTTATTTATAATAAAATTAATATGTTCATTTCTCTGGGTTTCATTGTTTGTGAAATTGAAAACTCACATGGTAAAACAAATCTTTATTTGTAAAAGAATGGCGCTTGGAGCATTATTTTTAAAAAATAACAGTGGGTGCAACTTTGTTCCCCCACCAAAGTAACATTAGCTATTACTTGTTATACATTGCTTTGCATCAATAAAGACTTAGTAAAACACTATTTTGGTTTTTTTAAAGACCCTTAAAAATAAAAATGCCCCTACTCTCCAAACAAGCACCAAACTCAAATGTTTTAGAAGCAATGAGTAAATGTTGTTACAAAAAGTAACTATGTTATGAATCATTAGAATCTAACGTTCTGTTAGTGACCTATGCAGTCATCAAGCCAACTTAAACCTACATAACTCACTTTTTTTTTGTCATTGTGGAGTTGGAATTCTCTATTATCCTCACACAATGACCAAACATCCTCCCAAAAAATTACCTTTCACCTGTTGAGGCCACTCACAGCATGGCCATTTAGTAGCCAACAAAGAGTAGTGGGGAGAGAAAAGAAGCATCCAGCAATTTTCCTACCGGTAGATTCACAGCAATGATGTCATCCTCTGGGACCTCTGGACAGTAGTGGCACTAGGGGGATGTGGAGAGGCCGAACCACACCAGGTGACACTGCCGGAGGGAGGGGTGACATTGGCCTTAGTAACACCACAGCCTCTGGAAGACTTACCTGGGAGATCCTGGGCGATGCTTTGTCACAGTGCATCCAGATATATTTACATATCAGAGCACTTGTCCATCATACCTCCACTGGTTAGAAAATGGCCATGTCACATGTAAAAGGTGGACTCTGGGGTGAATGTGAGAAGATATGTGGCATAGTTCTTCCTGGCAAAATTTTATGCCATAGCTCCCTATTCCAGGATCTTGATAATTCTTTTGTTAAAATAACACCACTGTCTCCTCATTAATCCCAAAAGCAACATGGTACAGGGGATAATATTGTGATGTGCTACTTCCAAGCTCTGTATAGTAGCTATATATAGTAAATGAAATTCTTGCAAAACAAAGTTACATTCTGGGGAAAGGGAAATATGGCTGCACCTCTCTCTCTCTCTCTCTCTCTGGCTGTTCTTTGCAAACGAAGATTCAGGAAGTACTCATCCCGCACTTTCTGCAAGCGAGCTGATGACTGAAAAAGCCAATCTGAGATAAACAAGTCCAGTTGCAGAAAGCACAGCAGAGGGTCTCCTTGGGTGATGTTTCTGGGTTGTGATTCTTTCTGTGTTGTTGTTTCTCTTCAAGACTTGCTTGGCATGAGTTCTCAAATAAGGCTGCAGCATTGTGGATAGTGCGTCTCCATGACTCCCGATGTGAGGCCAGGGCGGACCACTGTTGGTGATCAATTTGGCCGAGCCTGAGATGTTGTTTCAGGGAATCCTTGTATCGCTTTTTTGGAGCGCCCCTCTTACGCTGACCCGTGGCGAGTTCACCGTAGAGTACTATTTTTGGGAGGTCATGGTCCTCCATCCTAGAAACGTGCCCTGCCCAGCGCAGCTGTTTTCTCAATATCATGGCCTCAATGCTGGTGATCCCTGCTTGCTCAAGAACAGCAACATTCGTCACATAGTCAGTCCAGTGTATATTTAGGATTGTGCGTAAACAGCGCTGATGAAAGCATTCGAGGAGTCGTAAGTGGTGGTGATAGGTGACCCATGTAAACATGGCTGAGCACTGTCAAAGCAATTCTAACTTTCTTGTAGGGTCAGTGGTGCCAGGTGGGTCTGGCATCAGAACGGTATGAATCTGTCAAGGGTTTGAGTTCAAACTTAAATTGAGATGCTGAACCTATTCTGGGGATAAAATTCATCACCTTGGAAAGCTCCTTTTAAGTGTGAACTGAAACCCAGAGTGGATTCACCTTCCCAGTGACACTGGAGCTATCAGCTGCCATTGTACAGGATATTATTTCTATGTGCATAGAAGTATGTGTACTTAATGTCTTGTTGTATGCACATATACTCAGAATGTAGTAGAAGTGCATACCAACATGGGCAGGGTACTGGTCCACCAGTCCTGTAGTTTCCCTTCTGCAACTATCTTTAATGTAACTGAGTTATACATATGAATAGCTAACATATAAACAGAAAAGTAGTCCTTGGCAAAGAAAACCCTATGAAATTCATGGGGTCACTGTAAGTCCACAGACGACTTGAAGGCACATACACACAAACGAACAGCTGGCACAACTCTTAGCTACTAATAATGTCCATGGTGTGCATAATCACAGCTCAGTTCCAAACATTCAGAGGAGGGTAAGATGAAATTCTAGACACACCCTGAGAACTGAAACTAGCAGAGAGCCTAATGATATAGCACAGTCAAAACACTGGGAAAAGGGACATTATTAAAAGCGTTTTCAAATTTCACAAACAATGAAATGTTTCTGAATGAAATACATCCCAGCACACAAACACATTGAAGACTTTAATATAACATGCATCTTGTTATCTCTAATTGGACTCAGGCGTTTCTCTATATATTTGGACTCTGTAACCCTGATTTTTTTTTTTTGAACTGCCAATAAAGCCTTACTGACTGAAGTTGTTGTCTATCTGTGTTCTTTCAAGCTGGCATGGAAGGTAATGGACTAGTGCCGCAGTACTAGTACGTTGTGCATTCTGCACATGCCTCAAAGAAGCATGGGGCTCAGCTAGATGGGAGAATTAATTGTGAAAAATTGTGCATTATCTCACTGCAGTGTTCATTTCTCCCCACAATCCATTCGCAAGATCACTGGCATGGGAAGCTGAGTTTAAAGTTCACACAGAGCATGCCTGTGAGAAAAGATGGTGGCTGTGAGTGAATTACCTGCCTTATTATCTCCCGAAAAGCTCCCGCCATTCCCCCCCACTTTTCCCGTTAAATGACAGATGTGGAAGAGCAATCTTCTGCTTAAAAACTTTTTTTTTTTTGCTCTGCTGCTTGAAAATAGCACTTGATCGTGTCCCCGAAAACAATGGCGGCTCCAGCTGCTTCGTCGCTGGCAAGCCCACCCCTGCACACACCCCACCAATCACATTTTGACTTTCTGGATATGCCCCAATTCGAACTGATTGTTCAGACGGCCAGTTGTGTACATTTTTGCCTACTTTAAAAAAAAAATATCATGAGAAACAGTGAAAGCTGTTGTCATGACCCCCCTCCTTCCCAATATAGCAAATCCTGGCAGGAGCTCATCTGGACAAAAGGTATTCTGCTCGCATTCTTTGAGGATATATGTCAGTGATGGGCGACCTTTTGAGCTTGGTGTGTCAAACTTGGCCAAAAAACTGAGCATAACTTGGGTGGTGTGTCTTGGGACATTTTCAGACACAAAAAAGTCATCCTGAGGGCTCAGGAGAGGTACGCGCCTGTTTCACAGCAGGGGACTAGTTTCTGACAACGCCATCCCTCTCGCATTACCCTCTATGTTCCTTCCATGTCGCATGGAAGGAAAAGGCACCACTTTTTACTCACGGAAGTTCTTCATGAATAAAAAGTGGTGCCTTTTCCTTCCACGTGACATGGAAGGAACACGGAGGGTAACGCGAGAGGAACGTCGTCATCAGAAACTGGCCCCCTGCCGTGGAACAGCTGCGTACCTCTCCCGATCCCTCAGGATAACTTTTTTGTGTCTGAAAATGTCCTTAGGAGCATCCTCAGGAACAGTAAGTGTTTCATCCTCGGCTACTGCACTTGGCCATGCAGGAGCAGAGGATGAAACATCCTTCTCGGCATGCAGCCGCCTCCGCGGCCGCGTGTCATCAAAAATGGCTACGCGTGTCAGTGCTGACATGCGTGCCATAGATTCGCCATCACTGATATATGTATATATATATATATATATTGGTCGTCTAAACAACCCCATGGTTATCTTGCACTGACAATAGATACCCAAGTCCTCTTAAAATGCTAAGTGGACCAATTCCATTTTACAACCCAGCTATGTGCCAATATCGACAAAAGGCCCGTTTGTGTTCCCTTCCCACGTGCCTCCGAACCCGGGCCCGCCCTCGACGCGCCTCCCACCCGCAAAGCAGGTCCACGAAGCCCTTCCTTAGGCCAGGCGGGATTCTCTCCGCGCGTGCGCACGGAGCCACCTCGGGCTCCCCAGGCAGCTCAGTGCGGCTCATAGGATGCTATTTTTGTTCTGACGGGAGGAGGACCCGCAACCCTCCGGAGGTTTCCTCGGGAAGGAACTGGGCGGCGGGGCGCGGCTCAGGGCAAAGGCAAAGAAAGGGCCGGCCAGCGCTTGCCAGTCAGTCAGTCACCTGAGACGGCTCCCTGGGCTGCTTTATTCCTTCGGAAAGCAGAAATAAACACCGCCCCAAGGAGCCATGGCGCGGCCACCCACCAGGAGCCCCCGCCTTCCTCCCCGCCTTGAGGGGAGCGACCAAGGGCGGCCGGGGGCTTCTGTAGTAGGCTCGCCGGCTGCCCTTCAGGGTCCTGGCCCCGCTCCCCTGGAAGCCCCCCCGGGGGTCCTTAGGAGGAATGGCCTCCCTCCTTTCCCCGCCACCTTCCCGGTTTAGCCGCAGAATATGGAGAATTGGGGGGCCCTGGCCAAGCAGGAGCGTTCCCCGCCTTCCCGGGCACGGCCTGCTACCGACCTGCTCCGAGCCTGTCGCCGCCGCCGCCACCGCCATCTTCGGGTCCTCCTTCCCTTCCTCGCCCTTTTTCCTACCCAGAAGGGAAAGCGAGCCTTCTCCGTGCCGAGGCTCTTTCACAGAAACGCTGGCATGGGATCCTCCTCCGAGCCGCGCCCGACATGCCCATTCCTAGGGGGTGGGTGGAGAGGCCTCCTGAGGACCGCCTATCCCTCTCAGTGCCTCTTAACCTTTTCTTTACCAGGGACCCCCTTGAAGTATCTTTTGTGGCCGTGTACCCACAAGATTTAAAACCCTAATAATAATCATAATCACACCTAATAATAATAATAATAATAATAATACAATTACACCATCCAGTGGTGTCCAAGTACTGTCTATTCTCCTTTATGGGTCTGAAACATGGGTCACCTATTGCCACCACCTATGACTCCTCGAACGCTTCCATCAGCGCTGTTTACGCACAATCCTAAATATACACTGGACTGACTATGTGACGAATGTTGCTGTCCTTGAGCAAGCAGGGATCACCAGCATTGAGGCCATGATATTGGGAACACAGCTGCGCTGGGCAGGGCACGTTTCTAGGATGGAAGACCATCGCCTCCCAAAAATACTACTCTACGGTGAACTCGCCACAGGTCAGTGTAAGAGGGGCGCTCCAAAAAAGCGATACAAAGACTTCCTGCTCAGGCTCGGCCAAATTGATCACCAATAGTGGTCCGCCCTGGCCTCACATCGGGAAGCATGGAGACGCACTATCCACAATGCTGCAGCTTTATTTGAGAACTCACGCCGAACAAGTCTTGAAGAGAAACAACAATGCAGAAAGAATCACAACCTGGAAACATCACCCAAGGAGACCTTTCTGCAACCGGACTTGTTTATCTCGGATTGGCCTTTTTTGTCATCAGCGCACTTGCAGAAAGTGTGGGATGAGTCCTTCCTGAATCTTCGCTCGCGAAGAAAAGCCAGAGGTGTCCAACCTGTGGTCCTCTAGGTGTTTTGGACTACAGCTCCCAGAATTCCTAACCATTGGATCAGTTGGCTCAGGCTTCTGGGAGTTGGAGTCAAAAAAACACCTGGAGGGCCGCAGGTTTGGACACCACTGCTGGGAGGTTAAACCTTCATCAGAGGCACTGGAAGGGGAGCAAAGACTTTTGCTGCAATACATTTTCCTTGGTTTTTTTCCGGGCTGTGAGGCCGTGTTCTGGAATAGTTTCTTTCTGATGTTTCACCTGTATCTGTGGCTGGCATCCTCAGAGAATGGTTGTGTAGTGTAGGTGTGTGTGTGGAGTTTATATGCTGTGAACCCCTGTTGGGGAGGATATGTAAATTTGTGTAACTGAATGGTTAGTTTCTGGGTATAGAGATGCAAGACTCGTTAGTGCCTGTTTGGACATACATCAAAGGAGTCACAGACAGAATAGGGAAACTGATGAAGAAACAAAACCTCCAAACAATCTATAGACCAACCAAAAAAAAAATATGCAAGAAATGCTACGCTCAGCGAAGGACAAAAGAGACCCTCACAGCTGCAGGAATTTACTACATACCATGCAGCTGTGGACAAGTTTACATAGGGACCACTAAATGCAGTGTGCAAACACAAATTAAGGAACATGAGAGACACTGCAGACTGGGCCAGACAGAAAAATCAGCAGTAGCAGAACATGTGATAAACCAAACTGGACACAAAATGCTGTTTGAAAACACAGAAATTTTAGACCAGGCCAACAACTATCATGTCAGAATACACAGAGAAGCTATTGAAATCCACAAACACCTGGACAACTTCCCACAGGAAAGAAGAAACCTTAAAAGTAAACAAAATCTGGCTCCCAGTTTTGAAAAACAATAGAATCAAAACTCAACACTTGCAAATGAATTCCACCCAGGGATAGGGGGATTCCCAGCAGATAATGGGCCATCAACCAACCATTAGCCAAACAGGCACTAATCATCCTTGCATGTCTGTACACAGAAACTAACCATTCAATTACACAAATTTACATATCCTCCCCAACAGGGGTTCACAACATATAAACTCCACACACACACCTACACAACCATTCTCTGAGGATGCCAGCCACAGATGCAGGCGAAATGTCAGAAAGAAACTCTTCCAGAACACGGCCTCACAGCCCAGAAAAAAAAACCAAGGAAAATCTATGGATGCCAGCCGTGAAAGCCTTCGACTTCACTTTTGCTGCAAGTTTGTGGCTCATTGCTCTGAGGTTAAACCTTCCTTCAGAGGCACTGGATGGGGAGGGAAGACTTTTCTCCTGCTTCTTGCTGCAAGTTTGTAGCTGGAGAGGATTGAATGGCAATGTGCAGGCCAAGCCAGCCAGCCAGACTTTGCCTTGGCTCCTGTCCAGTGGCTGCTCCACTGCAGGGAGGAGGTGGACCGAGCAGCCTTCAAGCCTTTGCAGACCCCCTGTTAGGACATTGCGAGACCCTGGGGGTCCCCGGACCATAGGTTAAGAACCACTGGCCTATTCGGTCCACATCTAAGCTGCTCAGTCTGTCAAAAGCAAGGGAGAGAAAGAAAGCGCAGTAGAAGGGAGAGGGTATTATCCATGTGTTAACTGAATTTTTTTTAAATTATGTTCTTTTTCATGGTGCACCGGATTACAGGGAGGCCTCAACAGGCAACATCTGGTAACGTGGCATTTCCCAAGTAATGTCACTTTTCATAGTTGTCCTGTTGTGAATGGTGGAGTCAGTGTGGTGTAGTGGTTTGGCTATTGGGCTACCACTCTGCAGAACAGGATTTGGATCCCCGCTTGTTCATGGAAGCCCACTGGGCTACTTGCAAAGGAAAAACCCCTTCTGAACAAATCTTGCCAGAAAACCCCCCCACAGTGATAGGTTCATTTTAGGGTCGCCATAAGTCAGAAATGACTAGAAGGTAAGCAACAACAACAGTTGTGATCCTTTCTATAGTCATATCATTCGCATATTTTGTCAACCTGACTGTTTGGAATTGCTCCCACCGCATCTATCACTAATTGGAGCCACAGTTTTCTTTTTCCAGAGGCACTGAATCTCAAAAATTATAGGTCTTAATATTTTGTAATCTTTTCCATTGATTTTTTATTTCTCTATCCTCAGGGATTGCCATATCTATCATCCATACTTTCTTTTTCTCAACCACACAGTTTTGCCTGATATCTTATGTTCTAATTGTTTATCAATGTGAAGTCCCATAAGATTTTTTTTACTCCACCCTTCCAACACCTTTTCTAGGCTTTTCTCTGCCCATTGTTTGCAGCATACTTCTTGTGTCAATTTCAATATACTATTGTGGCCACTTTATCATGACGTTTCTTCTATTCAATTGGTGTGATCTGGCTGCATGAATTAATAAAGTGATTGACAGTTTCATTTTATAAGGAAAAATACAGGATTATAGATGAAGGTTTTGGTTTTGGTTTTGGTTTTGGTGGGAGATTCTCCATTTTCAGGATAGTGTTTCTGTTAAGGTCTGTCTGGGTAACAAAGGAATCTCAAGGCCAAAGTTCAATTTATTCAGATAGCTTTAATTGCAAGCAGCTTAACACAGGGAATAAATCTCCATGCTGTGTTCCCCGAAACAAAGCACACACACCTTTTTATGTTAGAGAAGAATGAAACTTAAAAACTCAGGCTGTGCACATGTTCATTACATCAGCCACTAAACAGCCTTCATTTCCCAGAAAACTTTTCTGGAACAGAAATGTGCTCTGTGTTTGTAAATGAGCTCTTTGTTCTCTAAGCATAGCATCTTATCTCTGTGGCAGCTAATTCTGGGATTCTGGCCAAGCTGGAGCAAGTACAGTTATATTTCTCAGCTTTCTCTGACACAGATGTACCCTTTAAACTCAGCCTTTTTCTTTAACAGGCTCAATATAACAAACCTTTGGGTAATCAATACAGACAGACCCTCTCACTTCCCTTGTCTTAAATCACAAGTGGGCAAAATGTGGCCCTGAAGATGGTGGTGAAACACTACTGCTCCCACCATCACAGTTCATCATTAGTCAGGCTGGCTGGGGCTGATGGGAACTGGAGTCCCAACAACATATGGAGGATCACAGACCCATCTTAAATGCTCTCTAGCATGCTAATCCAAGATGTGATTAAGGTTTTCACAAAAGCAATTACTGATGGGAAGGAAAAAGATCCCATATGTTTAAATTCAACAGTGAAGAATTTAAGGGAGTCAATACTGCTCATGGAAAGACTTGCCAAAATTTGTACAATAGCTTGTAAATGGGATGTGGACACATATCAGGCAACATTTAATGCATAGACCAATTCTCCAAAGGGTGAATTATAATGAAGTTTTTTTGGGGGGGGGGGAAATCTATCTCTTTGCAATCATCTTGGTAAACTTGTCAAGATATTGGGACATGCAGTAGATTTATTCTGTAAAGAGCTGAGATCTTGTGGACAGTCTGCAGAGATCTGCAGAGTTAGCTGGCAGCAATTTGCAGAAGCAAGCTAGCAAATGTATCAATATTGCTGGGCTCATAGCCCAGGAGCTGGGCTGTGCAGAAGCTAAGCTTGTTAGTGCTGTTTTGGATTTCACAGAGGGAAGATGTTTTTCTTCTGAATGCTGTATGACGTGCTATACAGCCTCACTGGAACTCTGTACATGCTTTGAGATCCAGGCAGACAAAAACTGCAGTAGAGTAGCAGATGCTTGGTCCAGGTATTTCCCACCATGTCCTCCAGCAATAATAGGCATATGAACACGTAGATAATACTAACTACTATTTATTAAAATCATAAGATCAACATTTACAGAAAATAAACAATCATCCCTGTGGCAAATGCAGCTAGATAGTTACAGAGCAAACACTCTCTCTCTCACACCTGACTAGTCAGTCTGAGCACAGCTAGTTTAGCAGGCAGGAAACAGCTTTGCTTCACACACTGATAAGAATTATCACTCTTGCCAACTGCTAGCTTTGTTTACATATTCGTGCCCTTCACAGGCCTGTCTGTCCTCTAAAGTCTGCCCACAGACTATCTGTTTATAGTATGAATTTCCAGGAATTGCATAGACCGTACCCTGACACCCTTCTAAATTCATACTTAAAGAGATATATTTTACATATCAGGTATCATACCTAATTTGTTACACAAATAGCAATGCTTGGTTGGACCCAATGCCTTTGTGAACAAATCAGCAATGTTTTCTTCAGATGGACAATATGTCAGTTTGACCAGTCCAGCTTGTACAGTTTCTTTTACATTTTGATATCTCACAGCAATATGTTTGGTTCATTACTTAACCCCTTCAGAACTTGCCATATGAATACATGCTTGTGAGTTATCAAAAATTTCTACAGGTTCTTGTATTGGAATACCCAAATCAAAAATATTTGATTTGTCCAAATCAACTCAGAAATCAGAGTAAATAAGGCCTCAAATTCATCCTCCATGGAACTTAAAGCAACAGTTGACTGTTTTTTGGTCTTCCAATATATTGGACTCCCTGCATACATTATTACCATTCCAGATGTTGATTTTCTGTCTGGAACCTCATCGGCAAAATCACTATCATAATAGCATTGCAGTTCATGACATCCTTATGAACTGATTTTTATACCATAGCCCAAAGTACCTTGTAAATATCTCAGAACTCTCTTCAAACCCTGCCAATCATGCTGAGTTGGCTTAGATACTTTTCTGGGCAGAACATTAACTGCGAATTGGATATCAGGACATGTCCAATCAGCAATGTATAGCAAACTCCCTACTGCTGAATGAAACAGTTCTGGGCATTCAAACACTCTGTCATCAGTTACATTTACAAAATCTGTAACCATTGGTGTCTGTGCACTTTTACAATCACTCATATTACAATCAGACAACAGTTTTACAATTTTCTGCGGTTTGACTCATTTTGAAACCACCATTCTCAAGTCTTTCAAAATTTACTCCCAGATACTGCTGCATCTCACTAAGATCTTTGAGTCTGAACCTTGAACTCAGTTCTTGTTTGAAAGTGTTCACCTGATCTTCAGTTTTTATGATCAAACACAAATCATCCACAAAAGCTATCAGGATTTCATAACTCTGGTTGGTTCCTCTTGTGTACAAACATGATTAGCAATGCTCCTCAAATTCAGCATTTCTGGAAATCAGAACTTTGCCATTTGGCAATATAAAATGCCATGGCTTACTGCCTTGTTCATAGCCCAGAAATCTCAGCCTTTGAGCTTTAGGATTGCCCTTCCTTCGGGAAACTTTGGGAATGTGCACCTATGCATAACTTACAAAAATTCTGATATGCTTCACTGATTTTTTTAAACCATACAGCATGAAGAATGGGGTATTTGACACAACCTGACATGTATATATCTGTAAATATACTTCATTATGCCCAAGTAAAGAGAAGTTTATTTTAGATACAAGCCTGTGTCTGTCCCTTTATTCTGATGCCTGAAGGAAGAACACTCTGTTGTTTATTTATGCTGCCTGGCCCTGTTTAGGTAACCAGTATGCACTATCACCTGACAAAACTGATGGGATCTGCAAAAGTAAAAAGTAATGGGCATGCTGTGCCACTACCAGCGTGGCATAGTGGTTTAAGCATTGGGGCCCAGGGTTTGAATTCCTGCTCAGCCATGGAGACCAACTGGGTGACTTTGGGCAAGTCACACTCTCTCAGCCTCAGAGGAAGGCAAAGGCAAACCCCCTCTGAACAAATCTTGCCAAGAAGACCCTGTGGTAGGTTTGCCTTAGGGTCACCATAAGCTGGAAATGAGTTGAAGCCACACAATAGCAACATGTTTCCCTTCCAGTGGCACAACAGCAGAACTATGCAGTTCTGAATCCTGGCAGAAGTCCACATAGAATGGTATGGAAAGAAGGAAAAGGTGGGAGGAAGGAGTATTGTGATACTTTTAAAGCTTACTGATTTATGAGCTTTTGTAAATTAAGATTCCCCTTCCTCAAACATGTTGATGGAGCACAATATACAAGCCTCAGCTACAGCAGTACCTTGAGGAAATTGATTATAACTCACAAAAACTCATGCTAAAATAATTGCGAATCTTAAAGGTGCCAGAAAATTTATTTTCCCACCTCCTTTTCTTCTTGTTATACTTAAAAATATATTCAGGGGTAGTCAAATTGATTATGCAGCAAAATACAACAAAATCCAAATACACATCACAGTGATATTTATATTGGGCCTTCCAAAAGGTGCAAAATACCTTACACTATCTGCTGAAGCTGATTGGCTTCTTCATCAAGCAAAGATGTGACAAATCATTCAGAAAATAAAGTGTCAGTGTTGGAGCCACTTTGGTATTTTTATACGGTTTTTATGTTATACTATTTTATTTTTGTACTAAAGCAGACTAACACAGCTATTGCTTTTAAAATGTCATAAAAAGTAGTGAAATTACAGTGTTGTGTTTTTGTACTTTGCTGTTCGGAGCTTTTAAGAGATTCTGTGTAGCAACTCATGTTCGTCTGTTTCAACAAAAGGAATAAATATTTTTAAAAATAAAAAATGTTAATGCCATACTCCGTTTTCTCCTTGTTTCAAAAGCAGCATGAATGTGAGTCAGTGTCAGTGAGGAGGAAAGATAAGGCTTTTTAATTGTATGGTTATAACTATGGAATTCACTTCTATAGACACCTACCTGGATGGGTCAGTCACTTGCTTGCTTTTTAGTAAGTGATTAAAACTCAGACGTTCAGTTAAGGGTCAATATGATTCTCTTTGCTCATAGTTTGATATTAATTTTATTTAATAATTAGTGTAGTCTTGTTTTTTTCTGTTATTGCTTTCTGTTATCATGGTACAGTTTTTTATAGTTTAATATTATTTTAATCTTTTGTAAACATCCTTCTGGAGAACCAGTATGCTGTAGTGGTCTGAGCTTTGGGACTAGGAGTCTAGCCATGGAAACCTCCTGGGTGACTCTTTCAGCCTCAGAGGAAGGTAATGGAAACCTGCCCTGAACAAATATTGCCAAGAAAACCCTGTCATAGGGTCACCATAAGGTTTTGCGACTTGAAGGCAAGAACAAGAATCCAAGCTTTGGGGATCAAAAATGTAGAGTTTATATGTCACAATAAACATGTACTGTAAATAAAGATAAGAAAGGGAAAAAACTTATGGAATCTGACTGTAGTTTAAAGAGCATTTTTTTCATGTCATAAGGTTTTGTGGGTCAGAGCCCATTTCATCAGTGAAACATTAATGGTGTGAATTGTACTATCAATCCTTTCTACCAGCTGGACATGTTCCCTTGCTACATCTGCTTCTGGATGCTGTCTTTGTTGCTCTCCTACAACTCCTTTCTAGAAGTTTGAAGCAAGGAATTGGAGACTGGGGGAGCCTCAGTGGAGGTTTATTTTCTGCTTCCGATGAACGTTTAGGTTTGAAGCTGTTGACTGGAGATTAATGATTATTTTTAGAAAGCTGGCTGAAATCTTTTGGCTTAGGATGGGCTTGAGCTACTTACTACACAGCCCAAAGAAAGCTGCCAGGCACTTTCCCAGTTTGTACACTTGGGAATAGGAAACCTTTGGCCTTCCAGAAATGTTGCTGAACTACTACTCCCATCATAGCTCATTGTTGGCCAGGCTGGCTAAGGCTGATGGGAACTGTAGTTGAACAACTTCTGTCAGGCCACAGGTCCTGGTGAAAAGTAAGGCCTATAGCTTAGACCAGGCTAGAACCATGATTTCCATCCTTGAGTCGGCAGACAGGTTCAGTTAACAGGTCTTCTTATATTTGGGCCTGTTGCCTGGGAACAATGGAGTTTGTAGTACAACCAAACCCAGAGGCCAAGGTTGGGAATGACTGGACCACATTCCCTTTGCCTCCTCTAAGAACACTTTGTCCTCTCCTTCTGGTAGTACAATTGATCGATTGAGAGAAGGGCAGGTAGGCTTGCTGAGACTGCCACAGTCTTTTAAGCGTACACCACACAAGACCCTGGCAGCTGCCACACTGCAGAAATAATGCAGTTTGACACTGCTTTAACTATCATGGCTCCATCCTATGGAATTCTGGGATTTGTAGTTTGTTGTGGCACCAGAGCGCTCTGACAGTAGAGGCTAAATAGCTCACAAAACTACAAATCCCAGAATTCCACAGCATTGATCCATGGCAGTTAAAGTGGTGTCAAACTGCATTATTTCTGCAGTGTGTCAGCAGCCCCTAATGCAATGGTTCCCAAACTTTTGTCTTTCAGGTTTTTGGACTTCACTTCCCAGAAGCTCCAGCCAGGTTGGTCAACAGTCAGGAATTCTGGGAGCTGTAGTCCAAAACATCTAGCGCTGTGGTTCTTAAACCTGTGATCTGGGGACCCTCAGGGGTCTGTGAGGTCCTCACAGGGGGTCTGCAAAGGCTTGTAGGCTGCTTGGCACACCTCCACCTTGCAGTGGACTGGGCACATGACAGGAGTGAAGGCAAATCTGTTTGGCAGGCTTGGCCTGTGCACTGCCATTCAATCTGCTCCAGCCACAAGCTTGTAGGAAAAAGCAGAAGAAAAGCCTTGCTTCCCCCTCCAGTGCCTCTGAGTGAAGATTTTATGGATGGTGTAATTGTATTCTCTCTCTCTCTGGATTTTCTTCGCAAACGAAGATACAGGAAGGACTCATCATGCGCTTTCTGCAAGCGCACTGATGACTAAAAAGGCCAATCCGAGATAAAAAGTCCGGTTGCAGACAGCACAGCAGAAGGTCTCCTTGGATGATGTTTCTGGGTTGTGATTCTTTCTGCGTTGTCGTTTCTCTTCAAGACTTGTTCGGCATGAGTTCTCAAATAAGGCTGAAGCATTGTGGATAGTGCGTCTCCATGCCTCCAGATGTGAGGCCAGGGCGGACCATTGTTGGTGATCAATTTGGCCGAACCTGAGATGTTGTTTCAGGAAGTCCTTGTATTCAGGAAGTGCCCCTCTTACGCTGACCTGTGGCGAGTTCACTGTAAGAGTACTATTTTGGGGAGGCGATGGTCCTCCATCATTGAAATGTGCCCTGACCAGTGCAGCTGTGTTCTCAATATCATGGCCTCAATGCTGGTGATCCCTGCTTGCTCAAGGACAGCAACATTCGTCACATAGTCAGTCCAGTGTATATTTAGGATTGTGCATATACAGCGCTGATGAAAGTGTTAGAGGAGTCGTAAGTGGTGGCGATAGGTGACCCATGTTTCAAACCCGTAAAGGAGAATAGACAGTACGATGGCTCTATACACACTGATTTTTGTGTTTTGCCTCAGGTGTTTATTACTCCAGACTCTTTTGTAAAGTCTTCCAAATGCACTATGTGCCTTTGCTAATCTGTGATCGATCTCTTTGTCAATCTTGGCATCTGAGGAGATGATGCTCCCAGGTAGGTGAACTGCTGAACAGACGTAAGCAGAGATTTGCCCACGGCAATGTGGGAATGATGGTGTTCGTCATCTGGAGGACCCAAGTTTGGGAGTCACTGCCCTAATGAGATTCACCCTGGCCTCTCCTCTCCCAGGCATACACATGTGCATCTTCCGAGCGCAATAAGAGTCGCGGAGGCGTGGCAGCAGGGAGGAGGCCACGGAGGGAGAAAGCACGCGGGGAATCTTTGGGTCCGCCAGGCAGAGCGCCCCCGAGCCGCCTTCCAAAGGGGTGGCCCTCTTGAGTGCCCCCCACACGCGTGGATTCCGGATTCCCGGGGGGAGGCGAGGCAGGGCAGGGCTGGGCAAAGGGAGGCGGGGATTTCCCGGCGTTGCTACAACCAAAAGGCTCCCTTGGCGCAGCCGTGGCGTCCCTGGCACCCAGGCCATGCCCACGTCAGTTGGGTCAACAATCGCCGGGTATAAAACGCTCCAATCACAGAGGAGGGGGCTGGTAAGGGGGTGAAAGAAACCAAGGCTGAGCTCAAGCCAAGGCTATCAGGAGCTGCAGAGATTTCCTCGCCCATCTCTCTCCCCCCCATTTAGGATCTTGGGGTGGCTGGGAAAAAAGAAGCAACAGACGATTCCTCCCCAAAGCCTAAATACTCCGCTCACCCCTTTTCTTTCTTTCTTTCTTTCTCGGGGGGCGATGGCTGAGAGTCTGAGGAGGCTGATCCACCGCGAGACGTGCCGGATTTTACAAGAGAAGCTGGAGCGCTGGTATAAAGATTATCACGTGAGTGTGCCCTAACGCGTGGGTTTAAACACGCGTGGGTTCCCCTCTGGCGGAAGAGTTGGACGGGCTGTGACGTTTCAACCTCTAATCGTCTACTGAGTATTTGGGGCCGTCCACACGAGAGCAATAATCCAGGTTGAAACTGGATTATTTGCATGCCTCCTTCCTATGGAATCTTGGGATTTGTAGTTTGGCGAGGCACCCGCCCTCTTTTGGCAGAGAAGGCTAAAGACCTTGTAAAACTGCAAATCCCAGGATTCCATAGGAAGGAGTCGTGGCAAATAATCCAGTTTCAACCTGGATTATTTGTGGAGTGTGGATTTTTTCCCCGTCAAAAAAAAAGGGGGGGGTGAGAGAAGAAGAAGAACAATTAACTTTTCACTTTCTGTTGAAAAACCAGAATTTATACAAATGTGCCCCCTCTTTGGCTTTGCGCTTCCAAAGCGATTGTAAAGGATCGCGATCGTTTCCAAAACGAATCTTTGTACTGCCCGAACTTCTTCTGAACTGGGGAAAGAGAGGACAAGCAGTACAGTCAGAATCTGATTTAGGCTGTTGCTGCATGAATTTGGGTGTGGGTGTGGGTTGATGGCGGGAGATGGATCTGTGTTTATCTGGGGTGTTGGAGACCTTGAGCGATTTCCCCTGGGATCAGTAACTAAGGAGCAGACACTGTTGTGGTTGCCACAGTTACTTGACCAGAGCTGTGCTCTATCTACTACAGGCAATGGGTTGTGAACAGCAGTGATTTGCAAAGGACTGCTTCCACACAGGTCACCTTTCTTCTCTTACCTACCAGGCTGTGATTATTATTTTTTTAATGATTAGTTTCGGATAAACTTCAGTTGTCAAAATAAGCTCACACTGTCTTGAAAATATTATTTCTTTTTTAAAAAAAAAGAGGTAATCTTTTGGGAGTAAGTTGATACAGGACACTTGATTTCCCCCCTTTAATGTTCAAATTCTGTTTGCAGTTTGTAGCACATCGTCTCTGAGATTAGAACTAATTTCTTGCATTTCCTATATTTCAATCCTCTTCCACCTCCAAGGAGCACAAGACAATATAGACAGGGTGATTCCCCCCCCCACCATTTTATGTTAACAATAGCCCTGTGAGGGGATTATGCTGAGGAATAGCTTCTTCCCAAGGTCATCTGCAGTGTATCTACACTGCAGAATTATTGCAGTTTGATACCACTTTAACTGTTATGGCTTCGTCCCACAAAATCTTGGGATTTGTAGTTTGATGAAGCACCAGTGCTCTTTGGCAGAGACAGCTAAAGATCTTGTAAAACTAAAAATCCTAGGATTCCATAGGATGGCACTATGGCATTTAAAGTGATGTCAAACTGCTATAATTCTGCAGTATAGATACATGCTTGGAGAGCTTCACAGTGTAGATCTGACTCCTGGTTTCTCCAGTCAGTTCTGGAATTGAATGATATACATCTAGCTGTGGTAAAAAATGGCAGTTTTATTTACCCTTGTAACTTCCACTGGAACTTAACATCATGATGTATGTTCCCTTGCTCTCTCAACAATGGCAACCAATAGCCTGTGCCCCTTCACTAGAACATACTTGTTCTCTCATGCTAATGCCATTATAGTACAGTAGGACCCCTGTATCCACTGGGGATTGGTTCTGCCCACCCCCCATGGATACTGAAAACCATGGATAATAGCGAACGCCATTTAAAATAATGGGACTTCCGGTTTAAAATACTATAGAGTTGCCTTGGAGGACCTAGTAAATGGTTAGAGAAGACACATTTTCTAGGAAGACTCTATGGTAGGTGTGCTGTTTTGTATCTCAGTGGATAATGAATCAGTGGATACAGGGGTCCTACTGTATTCATGAATGCTGAGACCAGTTCCAGTTTATAGATACACATCTTGTATTCACAGAAGAGTGGCTTGTCATTTGTTGGGATATGTCTTCCGTGTGAGCTGGTTCTAAAATGGCTTTTGGAGTTTGTTCCCACATGCATGAGCACCACTTGATTACAGCTGGTGACTGAGAGCCCTATCATACTAAATGATTTTACGCTAAGATTCTTCTTTTAACAGCTATGTTTCCATCCTATGAAATCCTGGGATTTGCAGTTTATGGATGGGTACTTAGAATTCTCTGCCAGGGATCTTTAGTGCATCACCAAACTACCAACCATAGGATGCAGCCAAGTGGAATCATAGTGCTACATATAATTGTGTAGTGTGAAAGGGCCCTGATAGCCAAATGTGGAACTAATTTGGTGAAATGCACTATGTTATGAGGAGACTGAGTTCTGATTGTGGTGACGCCTCATTCACCTGATGCTGAGGACATAGGTATGTGCATGCATGTATGAATGAGTGTCTGCTTCATATATCGATTGTATAGATCACATGTTTAGATCAAACACTTTCTGCGTATGTATTTATGGACACAAAAATGTGACATCTGATGAGAGTTTCGGCTTAAGCACAGGTGTATGCTGTGCTATACCACATCAGAACAATGAGAAAAATTTGAATGCAGAGTGATCATATCTGAAAAATAAAGTCCAAAGTGAAATAGGGAGTTTTGCTTAAGATCTGGTTTATTAAGTCAATGCACATCCAGATTGGCTTTCCCCCTCTACATCAAGGGTGGGCAACTGTGGAAGGTTGGGGGCTGCATTTGTCCCCCAGTAGACCTTAGAGGGTTGTATCTCCCCACCATACCCACCTCCACACAAAAAAATAATAGTTTTTTTTGCCCCCAAATGCCCCTAGGTGGCATTTTTGGGGCCCTTCTTGCACCTGTTTCCAAAAATGTTTCACTGGCCTAAATTGATCCAGGTTTTCCCTCTCCAAATGTGGTAGAAATGCCTCCCACACCCCCAGAGGGCATTTTTAGGGGGGGATTACAAAATGACCCAGGGGGCTGCCAAACATGGTGAAAATCCCCTCCGCACCCCCTAGAGATCATTTTGGGGTATTTTGTTTGCATTTTCTGACCCCCTGGGGGGTATAGGAGCCACAGGAACAGCCCAGGGGCGGCATGTGGCCCATGGGCCACACTTCACCCAACCCTGCTCTACAACATGGACGGGCAACTCTTCAAGGTCTCAGGTCCACATATGTCCTTCACTGGATCTTGGATGACCCCCTTACCCCAATTTTTTTATTTTTAAAAAGTTACTGTACATGCAGAATTAGAGAAACTAAAGTGTTTCACATTTTTCAGATTAACTCATGCGATCAGAATCTGACCCGATGCTGTGAGATTATGGAATTGAACTCCATGATCCAAGGGCAACTCTTCACAATCCTCAATCAAACATGTCAAGAAGGTGAGGTCGCTCCATGTTTTGTAGGTATGGGTAATGGGCATATGCATATTGTAGGGCATACTGTATAGACCAGAGAATGGTTAGCTCCTATACGGTCATTTTATGATATAGATTTTAACTCCTCCCTTTTGTTTTTTACTCCATGACTTAGGTGGACATTACGCAGGCGTGGAAATAATTAAATCTCGGCTCCTCCCATGGCTAGGGTCTTGTTTTTCTAGCCCTGCTCCTGGAAGGACCTTTGAAACAACCTCTGCTTTCTTGCAGGTACAATAAACTTTTTTTAAAAAATGTCCTAATGAGTAAACCACAACTTTGGAGGATTTGATTCAGATATTGCTCTTCTTTCCTTTTTTCTACTGCCTCTTGAAAATATATGCACAGTATTGAATTGCCGTTGAGCCTTCTTAAGGAAGAGTTAAGTTGAAAAGTTGTATAAAGATTCATTTTGACCCAAGAGCATGTTCAAGGAATATGCCACATTATAGCATGTTTTACATTTCAAGGAAGATCTTATGTTACAGATAAACAGTGACTGTTGTTAAGTCATTTTGCTTGGTCAATGTAATGTCCTTAATAAAACAAGAGAAAAAAACATACCCACCAAGCTTTTTGTGCTTGATTCATGAACCCTCATGGAACTTATCTACAGACTCACTAAAGTCCAGCCATGGACTGCTGAAATTAATTGAAAGGTTAAGAACCTCTGCTTTAAATTAATTGATGCCTGGGTTTCTTCTTTTTGAAGAAATTCAACAGTTTTATGTAACTTCAATTTAAGATACCTGCAACATTTGCCACATCATTTCTGAATAGTCTTAACCAAATTACTACTACTTCTTTTCCTTCTCCCTCTTTTTAAAAAAGGAAGAGGACAAGGTTTCATTTCTAGCTTTGATGCTGTATTTATACCCCACTGCAGGAGTCGCTTGAGAAAGACAGGATGCTGAGGGAATTGGCAAACTCTCAGAGCCATGAAATACAACAGCTGGAGAAAGAACTGAACACCACTCGTTTACAACTCAGTCGTGTACAACAAGAGTAGGACAATTAACTATTTTTCATCATTTTCTTTTTTAAAAAAACTATTTTCTGTAAGAAAACTATATAATTATGTTATTTTTAAAAAAGCATATACAGCCATTAGAATGTGTGAGCCAATTGGCAAGAGGGATTTTGTATTGTATGCCTATTATATTTATTTGTGTGAATGTGGAGTTCCTACACACATTTTTCTACACAGGTGTGTGATTTGTAAAGAAGTGCTCAAGTATGTGATTTTTGAGGAATAAAAAGCATCAGTATCTTCTCCCTCCTGGAAAAAAAAAAGACGGATTGCAGTTTCCTGGAATTTCTTGTCTAAAGCAGACCACTGTTATTGCTCATTCTAAGGCTGAATAAGTGTGTGATTATTTACAGAACACATACAGATGACCCCAAGGCCAACACCACCATTTGGTAAAGAGAAGCAACTTCCTAAGGCAGCAGGAAGCATGAAACAGATCTGCTGGAGGTCAGAGCTATATATTCCACACAACCTGCCCTTTGGTTTGTAAGGCTGCATCTGCACTGCAGAAGTAATCCAGTTTGACACCTCTTTAACTGCCATGGCCCAATGCTATGGAATTCTGGGATTTATAGTTTTGTGGGATATTTAGCTTTCTCTATTACAGTGCTCTGATGTTGCAACAAACTACAAATCCCAGGATTCCATAGCATTGAACCATGGCAGTTAAACCAATGTCAAACTGGATCATTTCTGCAGTGCAGATGTAGCCAAAATTAGTGAGGTGAATTACTGTCCCATTGCTAATATTCGTTCAACTGCCTGTCTAGTCAGCTCTGAACATGCAATGGGCAGGAGTACGGGAGCATTGCCTTGGGTTGTCTCCACATGGTCCGTATATAATTACAGTCTATTCATGCTTCTTTAGGAATGGGCCCGGTTGTTGTATCCAAAAGTATATTGAACTATACTTCTTGTGTGCAAATAGAAATCCATTCATGTTGAGCCAAACTAGAGCATTTCCAGAAGCTATTATAGTCCAGAAACACTTTTTGGCATAATGGATTTGCTAGTCTTTAAAGATTTTAAGAGGTTCTTTGATTTTGGTGGACCATACGAGTGAGACTTCCTGCAATAGTTTCCATGATAAAATGCAGTGGAAACTTGAGTGAATGGAACCTGAGTAGCTTTGGCCTGCATGTTGCTAGGCATGAGCTGCCTCCAGCCTACAGTGTGGCATCTTTCCATGTGTGGGAACATCATCGAATTCATAGGAAGATGGCTTCAACTCAGAGTTCATGATAAAAGTGAGTATTTTTCATCAGGAAAATCAGAGGTGGATGGGAGTTCCCTTGTGAGAGGGAAGAAGAAAACAGAAATAAGAAGGACGTTGGTGGGCATGATTCTTTTACATAGTAAAAAGTTCTTTCAGACCCTTTGGGTCTTTGGATCTGGGCCTTCTTGAGTTTGGTGTGGGCTGGTTGATTAAATACTTAGCGGGTCATAGACTACCAAATTTAGCAGGTAATGCTCCACGCTAGTCTGATATATTTGATATGGAACATTCAGTACATGTCAAGGTCTGGAGCTATTAGAATCACCTGGTTTTGGTTGTAATGGAAACTCCATAAACCACTACAGTTATGGTAAGCTGTTCTCTTTTTTTATCTAATATAAGCTTTCCATCATTTTACACTTCTATTTTCTTTATTTAACTCAGGGAGGGGAATCATGCAGTCCTCCAGATGTAGTTGGATTGCAATTTCCAGCAGCTCTAGCCAGCATAGCCAATAGTGAGCAATGCTGGGAGTTGCAGTCCAACAACATCTGGAGGACTGAATTTTGCCAACTGCTGATTTAGAGCATTACACGTTGGGCTTGGATGAGCATGCTTCACATCAAAACAAATTTGATCAGTTCTTTGATCTCTTAATAACTCAGTAGTGATCCCTTCAGTGATGTCTTACTTTAGCTTAGAATAATAGATGGGGAATGCAACTTATTCGGTACGCCAGGGGTGGAAATCATGCAAGACTCCAAAGGTTGCTGGCCTCCAACTCCAAACGTTCCTCGCCATTGCCTATGCTATAGGTGGGGATGGTGGAAGTTGTGATGCCACATTTGGAGGGTCGCATGATCTTTACCTCTGCTGTACACCTTTTTCTTTTACCTGTTTCATTCAAGAGCTTTTCTAACATATATGAAATTAATTTCTTTCATAACTCTGGAGACGTTTCTTTTAAAACTTATTTTTACAGCAATTAACCCATTTCTGAAAGGTCAATTTACTGGGTTTTTTGGTGGTTTTGTTGTTGTTGTTGTTGTTGTTTTTGGCATGGTTGCAGACAGCAGCCTCTTCTGCCATTTTTCAGTCAAGATCTGCTGATGCCTGTTCAAACTACAGCTTCAATATGGAGAGTTGCTTTAAAATGTATACTCTACTTCTTTGACAGAAAGATGTATTCCTATCAATTACTTTAACAATCTTAGGGTGAAATCCAGTGTTGTATAAACTGACTTCTGCTTGTGCGATGGGACTTTGCTCCCACATGCAGCCCTGCTATGCCTCAGATTGCTTTATACAAATTGTTCTACCCTCCAGATTAAATGTTCAGGGGATTCATAGGGTGAAGTTTGGTATAGGAATAGCCTTCTGCTCATTGCTGATGGAAGCCATTCTGTTTGTGGGAGGAGTTAATTGGATATCTTCCATTGACAGGTACATCTCTATACATTCAACTAGTTTGTTCTAATAATCACAGATAACACAATGGTAGTAGGTTATTGTTGCAATGCAGGGATGAAAAGGAATTGATTTCCTTTTCTTGTACAGTCTAGGTGTGAAAGACAGCATCAATAAACTATATACAGTTTGTCGACCCAGCTGAGATTTGTGGAGGGACGCTCATTGATAATTGTGTGCAGGAAAATTACAGTACTGTGACATCACGGCGATGTGGTAGATGGTGACTGTTGATCTGTGAGAAGAATCCAAATTTAGGCAAGTCTGACCAGTGGCAACTAGTAGCTCCAAGGTCAGTATGGCTTTGGAAACCTGCTTTGGGTTTTAGTCCAGATGTTAGAAGATATATCTAAGGTGCAGAACCTATTTTGGAGTTGGGATTCAGCACCTTAGATAGCTTCTTAAAAGTTCAGACTGAAACCCAGAGTGGATTCCTGCCCACTTTCATCAGAGCTGCCAGCCACCACTGAGTTTAACAATCAATTTCTATAGTGGGGAGGACCCGTAGCTTAACCTAGAGGGTGTGTGTTACATATAAGGCCCCAGATTCAATCACCATCCTTTCCAGTTAAATAATTTTTGGGAAAATGAGTCCTCTACAGCTACTCGGAGTAGGCAAGCTGAACAAATTGGCCAGTAGTTCTGTTCATTATAAGATAGGGTAATATGTTGATTTTTTTGAGGTTGTGACCTTAATAAGAAATATAAAAACAGCATATGGACAAACCATGGCTTTGGCAAGCAAAATACATGTCAGAAGAAATCCCATAGAAGTCTGAGTGTGTGTCACGTATGTTTGTTCAAAGCTGTGACTTATATAAATGCATGCCATTTGTGCATAACATTGCTTGCATAGTTTTTGTGCTTGGAGACAGGTCACCAAATATAAAAAGAAGAGTAGGAAATAGACCTGAGTTTGGCAAGAAAATGGCAGATTTGGTGTTAGCTGAGACCTTCATTTGGTGTTGTTATAACTGATCTGTTTTTGATAAACTTCTTAGGAGCTAAAGTACTCTTTGTGTTGCCTACCTGTGTTCCAAATGTAAGAAGCCTTCTTAGATAGGGCCTAAATATTATTGGTCCATCCCGACTAGAGGAGACCCATTAAACCAGTTGCTGAGTGGTGAGTCAACACATAGGGTGACTTTGACTCTTTGGCTCAATGTGTTTCCTCTAACAGGAACCAACAACAGGATTCAGTTGATTGTTTCTGCTTTTTTGAATTTTCAAGCAGCTTTTGTGCCTTTTATATTAAAAGTGTGCATCTGGGGTGTTGATTTTTCTTGCAGTCTTGCAGAAGCCCAGTTGGCTCTCGAAGACACAAAGACCAAATCAGCCACCACTCTTTTGGCAGCTGAGGAAGAAATTGTTCAGCTAAAAGCAGAGTAAGAAAAATATTGGGCTGTCCTGTTGATGATTATCAGCAGGTGGCTCCCTTGTTAGTGGACTTGTGAATCTCCTTGGATTTCAGTCCAGACTTTAAAGGACTGCCCAAGGAGCTGAACCCTATTCCCCTAAATAGATTCATCTCCTTTAAAGTTCAGACTAAAACCCACAATGGATTCATTGCTTCACTGACTATGAAGCCCAGTTCCAGATTTAATTTTCTCTGTGTGTTCTGTTCATATTCTTGATTATTTATGATTCCCTGTTGATTTAGACCATCCTTTCCTTACTTGGTGTCTTGCATTTGGTGTCTGGGACATGTCGCAAGATGCTCAAAAGTTGGTAATTTATTAGCAGAAAAGCCTGACACGTCTTAGCCTGTGTGTGCTTTAGAGGCATTCTTCAGGGGGCTATATACAATCATAAAAGAGCAAAACATATATTTATTGTTGTTGTGTGCCTTCAAGTCATTTCTGACTTACGGTGACCCTAAGGCAAGCCTATCATGAAATTTTCTTGGTAGAATTTGTTCAGAGGTGGTTTACCCTTGCCTTCCTCTGAGGCTGAGAAAGTGTGACTTGCCCAAGGTCACCCAGAGGGTTTCCATGTCTGAGCAGGGATTCAAACCATGGTCTCCCAGTGGCCTAGTCTGACACTGAAACCACTATATCATGCTGGCTCGAACACATAATTACATAGTATCATTTTGTGCAAAATCATCATTACATTGGTACATTGCCTGTAGCAGGGCCTCTAAAGTGCACACAGGCTGAAATGTGTCTGGCTTTGTTACTGTCTTTTGAACATCTGGAGATGTCCTCTTAATTTTACTGTGGATTCCATTGAGTTTTCTCTAGTTATTTTCTGCTTCTGCAGATGTTTAAAACTTCAACTCACATGATTTTTCATTAGTAGCTATGTTAACTGTGATGGATGAGAGTTGTAATCAAAAATATGTAGAGGCTGCCAGGTTGGAGAAGGCTACTTTAAACAAAGGGGGATGATTTTTCCCACCTGTACCATTCTCTGAAAATGATTGTAATACTAGTTCTGTATAAAGATAATAATGTCTGGCTGCCTCTTTAGTTGATTCACAACAGTGGTTTCCTATTTTGGGTCCTCAGATGTTGTTGGACTTCTACTCTCAGAAGCCCCAGCGAGGATGGACAATGACCCAGGGTTCTGGGAGTTGTAGTCCAACAAAACATCTCAGTACCCATGTTTAGGAACCATTGCTTTACAGATTATACCTACATCACAACTTTAAACCAGTTCTTCCATTGAATCCGAACCATGAGTTCTCAGCATAAGCCTGAAGTTCTCAGAATTTTTCAGAAAAACACTAGGCCAATTAAACTAGTTTTGTGCAATGATCATAGTCAGGTCAGACACAGTCTCTATGGGTTTTCAGCAAATCCTAGCCAAAAACAAACAAACAAACAAAAAACAGTTTAGCTTTCCCCTTTACATTTACAGTCATTTGACTGACATTGAATAGGTACTGAAAACTTATGACTGTAATTCTATATGTGCTTACCAGGTAGGAAGTCCAATTGAACTGAACAGGGGTTTACTTCTGAGAAGATATAGCATTGCACTGTATGAAGCTTTCTGGTGTTGTTTTGCTGCTTTTGAAGCGTGAATCCTCCTGTCTAAGAAATTAGAGATCGTTTGCGTCCAAAAGTATGACATACAACATGGAGGATTTGGGTAGAGCATCAACAGCCAGCCATGCCTTGTGTGCTGAGACTCACAGAAATGTTTCCCCAGCTAATTAATTCTTTTGTCTGTGGCAGAGTTAGGATTAGGGTGCTCTGGTTGTATATTTCTAGGTGTGGATGTCTGCAGATGTACCATTAGATTTGTGAAAATGCCATTCAGGGCACTCACATCTTGGATGTGGATGTCTGCACATGCTATCAGGCTCAGTGGATGCATCATGGAATAATAGAATCTTAAAGTTGGAAGAGCTATCCAAGCCAGCCCCTGCCCTACAGGAACACACAATCAAAGCATTCCTGACAGATAGCCCTCCAGCCTCTGTTTAAAAACCTCCAAAGAAGGAGACTCCACCACAGCATCAGAAGTGATGATTTTTAAAACCAGTATGGCAGCTTTTTAATCTGTTAGTAGTATATAACATAACATGCTACTTCATGAGCAAGCATCAATGGGAATTTTAATATATACTCAGAGTAATTAGAAATGTAACATTCATGCAGTAATGTTCCAAACTCTGGCCTATCTCCATATCTTCTATCACACTAAGCTTTCTGTGATTTTTCATATTATCATGACTCATTACCATTTTTATATCATGGTTTCCTTGAATGTTGAATCTGCCATGCCATTATTCTATTCTATTTTTTATTACTAAAATCAGTAGCCTGACAAGCAATGGCTAATTGGCATTCCTTGGCCAGGTTGCATGGAACAAAAGATTAAAATACTAAATAAATATCGATAGCATAACAATTATTAAAATTATGTCTATTTCAGTGAGGTAATGATACATTTGAGAAGCAGCTTCCATACCAATGCCACCGTTTTCATATTTTTGTATAGTCTATATTTTTAAAAGAGAAACATTATAATCCCTTTGTTTTGTGCCAGCATGGCAAACAGGTTATAGTGTTAGACTGAAGCTTCAATGATCCAGGTTCTAGTGAGGCATGAAACTCACTGGGTTACCTTCTTTTAACCTGACCTATCCCACAGGACTCTTGTGAGGGCGGAGTGGGAAAGAAAAGATCCATATATGAGCTGCCTTGAACCTATTGGAGGAAAGGGAGTGTATACATGCAGTAAGCAAACAAACAAATTAAGTGGTAATTAAAAAACCAGTACAAAATAAAACTTCAGTCAGCCAAAGCTCAGAGGGCTCTTTCTGTCAGGGTAATATTGCTTTAAGTACAAAAGGAAAAATGTTGGAGCAACAAACTACAGTAGCACAGCTGAAATGGGTTTGTTCACAGCAGTGGCTAGGCAGAAGGCTGACAGTCAAACACTCCTATATAGTCAAAGCACAAGATGCATTGTTTGTGGGTTGGTGTCATGGAGAAAGAAGAGTGTTGGTGGATGTTGGAGAAATTGCTGTTGAGTTTGTTAATGAGGTTTGCTGTATATATACAGTTGTCCCTCCACATTCGCGAACTTGACATTCGCGGTTTCGGTTATTCGCGGTTTTGGGAGGGCCCCCCCGGGGCCCCCCCAAAACCGCGACACGGGGCCTCCAGAGGCCCCGTGAAAGACATAGAGGGAGCGGGGAGGCCCAGGGAGGCGTCCACGGGGCCCCCGGAGGTGCTCCGGAGGCCCCATGAAGGCCTGGGGAGGCGATCCTGGGGCCTCCGGAGACGCTCCGGAGGCCTCAGGAAGGCTTGGGGACGGGGTGGGGAGGGCTGGGGAGGCGATCCTGGGGCCTCCGGAGACGCTCCGGAGGCCCCAGGAAGGCCTGGGGACGGGGTGGGGAGGCGATCCTGGGGCCTCCGGAGCATCTCCGGAGGCCCCAGAAAGGCCTGGGTACGGGGTGGGGAGGGCTGGGGAGGCGATCCTGGGGCCTCCGGAGACGCTCCGGAGGCCCCAGGAAGGCCTGGGGACGGGGTGGGGAGGGCTGGGGAGGCGATCCTGGGGCCTCCGGAGACGCTCCGGAGGCCCCAGGAAGGCCTGGGGACGGGGTGGGGAGGGCTGGGGAGGCGATCCTGGGGCCTCCGGAGACGCTCCGCAGGCCCCAGGAAGGCCTTGGGATGGGGTGGGGAGGGCTGGGGAGGCGATCCTGGGGCCTCCGGAGACGCTCCGGAGGCCCCAGAAAGGCCTGGGGACAGGGTGGGGAGGGCTGGGGAGGCGATCCTGGGGCCTCCGGAGACGCTCCGGAGGCCCCAGAAAGGCCTGGGGACGGGGTGGGGAGGGCTGGGGAGGCGATCCTGGGGCCTCCGGAGACGCTCCGGAGGCCCCAGAAAGGCCTGGGGACGGGGTGGGGAGGGCTGGGGAGGCGATCCTGGGGCCTCCGGAGCATCTCCGGAGGCCCCAGAAAGGCCTGGGGACGGGGTGGGGAGGGCTGGGGAGGCGATCCTGGGGCCTCCGGAGCATCTCCGGAGGCCCCAGGAAGGCCTGGGGATGGGGTGGGGAGGGCTGGGGAGGTGATCCTGGGGCCTCCGGAGCATCTCCGGAGGCCCCAGAAAGGCCTGGGGACGGGGTGGGGAGGGCTGGGGAGGCGATCCTGGGGCCTCCGGAGACGCTCCGGAGGCCCCAGGAAGGCCTGGGGACGGGGTGGGGAGGGCTGGGGAGGCGATCCTGGGGCCTCCGGAGACGCTCCGGAGGCCCCAGGAAGGCCTGGGGATGGGGTGGGGAGGGCTGGGGAGGCGATCCTGGGGCCTCCGGAGCATCTCCGGAGGCCCCAGAAAGGCCTGGGGACGGGGTGGGGAGGGCTGGGGAGGCGATCCTGGGGCCTCCGGAGCATCTCCGGAGGCCCCAGAAAGGCCTGGGGACGGGGTGGGGAGGCGATCCTGGGGCCTCCGGAGACGCTCCGGAGGCCCCAGGAAGGCCTGGGGATGGGGTGGGGAGGGCTGGGGAGGCGATCCTGGGGCCTCCGGAGCATCTCCGGAGGCCCCAGAAAGGCCTGGGGACGCGGTGGGGAGGGCTGGGGAGGCGATCCTGGGGCCTCCGGAGACGCTCCGGAGGCCCCAGGAAGGCCTGGGGATGGGGTGGGGAGGGCTGGGGAGGCGATCCTGGGGCCTCCGGAGACGCTCCGGAGGCCCCAGGAAGGCCTGGGGAGGGAGGGAGGGATGGCCGGGGAGACCTCCGCGCGGCGTAGCAAGGCCCCGCAAAGGCCTGGGGAGGGCGGGAGGGAGGGCCGGGGAGACCTTCGCGGGGCCTAGGAAGGCCCCGCGAAGGCCTGGGGAGGGAGGGGGGAGGGGTGTCGTTATTCGCGGTTTTTTCACATTCGCGGGGGTCCGCGGAACGGAACCCCCGC
Organism: Gambelia wislizenii; assembly: GCA_030847615.1. Classification (NCBI taxonomy): domain Eukaryota; kingdom Metazoa; phylum Chordata; class Lepidosauria; order Squamata; family Crotaphytidae; genus Gambelia; species Gambelia wislizenii. The sequence continues at coordinate 98,808,378 of JAUMIR010000005.1, read as the reverse complement.
GAATGTGAAGGGACGACTGTACTGTGTTTGTTTATACTGCAACTGAAGATAAAGACCTCCAGATATCTTTGAATGAACCTCATTGCCTGTAAGCTTTTTTTTTTGTGTGTGAAAGTGGGTCAGAGCTGTGGAATGGCTGCTAGCTGAAGCCTTTGTTTTTGTGCCCTTTGTGCTGTACTCTGCTGCACTGCTGTTTGGCTACTCTTGGGTTAGTTCGTCCCCAGGCTGTGCCGGCTGCCTCTCAGTGGGCCTATACTGAGTGGACACTATCTTGAACAGGAGAGACGTAGATCCAATAGAGATGGATCTAATCCACTGGTAGAAGTGGGCAGGCAATTTTCACTGATCTCCCATTCAGCCTTCTTACACCATCACCCGTGGTGTTATAGCGGGTACTCCAACTCTCTGCTCTGGAGCACATTGTCAGGGGCCAGAAAGTGCTGAGGGAGGAGGAAGCCTCCAAAATTATTGTCCCTTCTGAGACCAGGAACACGGGCTCCAACCTATTCTCTCCACAATCAGAACAAGAACTTTGCATGATAGACCAATACTATAATCATTATCATTGTCCTTGTCATCATCGTCATGTTTATAGAAGGAGAACAAAGAAAATAGTTACTACCCAAGAACACCTAGCATATTCAAGGTTGAAAAATCCTGACTTTTAATTTATACTCTTAAAAATTATACACCATAATGATATACCTCATTAGCATATTTTATTGCACTACTGATTAATTATAAAAGAGATTAAAATATTTAGAACTGCTGTTTGCTGGCTGAAGAGTAAAGACAACAAAAAAGTAGGACAGAATATCCAGTGCTGAATGAAACAAATGTAATAATTTGTAAATAGCTGACACATTTTGGAGAGAAATCCTTCATGAGCTGCGATCTTTATGCAGCTCAACACCAGAAGTGTAGGACTTCTCTGTTATCTTATGAATTTAAAAAAAAAATCTTTTGGACAGGCTGTTTGGCCTCAATTGTTGTTGCATAAAAGAAGTAAATAAAGAAACTTAAATTGTATGTGAAGGACAAATGTCATTTCATGTTCCTTTTGTCATGCATAGATAACTCTGGCATGCTTTCTGGTTATCAGCTTAAAAAAAATTGTACAAATTTGTTACTATAGTTTTTAAGCAATGCCATTCTTGTGATAGAAACACCCTTTCTGACTGGATTTATTCTGTGTTTTTAAGTCTAAAGGCTTCTCAGGCAAAAGAAGAATGTGCTCTGATCAACCTGGAGCGACTAAATGAATATGAGCAGCAGCTTCAAACACTGAAGGATGAGATAGCTGTTCTTGGTGCTCAGAAATCTCTTCTACAAAGCAAGTAAGGCTCCCACCCCATCTGGTGCCATGGCCACTAAAAGCCAACATGGATTTCTCAAAAACTAGTCATGCCAGACTAATCTTATCTCTTTATTTTGATAGGGTTACAAGCTTGGTAGATGAAGGGAATGCTGTGGATGTAGCATATCTTGATTTCAGTAAGGCCTTCAACAAAGTCCCCCATGATATTCATGCAATTGAGCTAGTAAAATGTGGACTAGACTGTTAGGTGGATTTGTAACTGGTTGACCAGCCAAACCCAAAGGGTTCTCACCAATGGCTCCACTTAATCCTGGAGAGAAGTGACTAGTGGGGTGCCACAAGGTTCTATCCTGGGCCCAGGGCTGTTCAACATCTTTATAAGTGACTTGCATGATAGAATAGAGGGCATGCATATCAAATTTGCAGATGACACCAAATTAGGAGGTGTAGTGACTACCCCAGGATCAGAATTCAAAATGACATTAACAGGTTGGAGAGCTGGGCCAAAACTAACAAAATGAATTTCAATAGAGAGAAATGTAAAGTACTACACTTAGGCAGAAAAAATGAAATGCACAGATAAAGGATGGGTGACACCTGGCTTGACAACAGTACATGTAAAAGGGATCTAGGAGTCTTAGTAGATCGCAAGCTGAACATGAGTGAACAGTGTGATGTGGCAGCTAAGAAAGCCAATGTGATTCTAGGCTGCATCAATAGAAGTATAACGTCTAGATTGAGGGATGTAGTAATGCTACTCTATTCTGGTTTGGTCAGACAATTCAAGGATATTGACAAACTGGAATGTGTCCTCAGGAGGGCGACCAAAATTGTGAAAGGTCTAGAAGCCATGCTCTATGAGGAGCAGCTTAGGGAGTTGTTTATACTTAGCCTAGAGAAGAGAAGGTGAATAGAGATGACATGGAGAATGTAGAACATGTCTAGAGATGACACATTTTCTAGGAAGACTCTATGGTATGTCTCTGTTTTGTGTCATGTGGATAACTGAAACTACAGATATTGGTTCTGTGGATATTGGGGGGGGCTACTGTATTTGAAAAGAGCGAGCAAGCTTGTTTTCTGCTGCTCCAGAGACTCCATGGAGCAATAGACTCAAACTACATGAAAAGAGATTCCACCTAAACTTTAGGAAGAACTTGCTGATGGTAAGAGTTGTTCAACAGTGGAATACACTGCCTTTGAAGGCTTTTAAACAAATGCTGGGTGGCCATTTGTCAGGAATGCTTTGATTGTGTATTCTTGCATGGCAGGAGTTTGGACTGGGTGGCCCTCATGGTCTCTTCCAACTCATTGATTGTATGATTCTGTTGTTTAAGAGGCTATGAAAACCTACTTTTCCCTATAAAAGCAGCTATTTTACAGTGCAGTTTAATAATGCGGACGTATGTTGAATTTCTCTAATGGTAAAGCACATAGAATTTCTTCTGAGGAGGAATACATTTATCATTTTTAGTTTGGAAAAGAACTTTGAAAGGAAAAGGTCTACCGTTATTACCATTCTGGAATTCTGTTCTAGACTTGCACGGAGTCGATCTCCTTCCCCAATATCTGCCCGAAGTAGATCTCCTAGTCCACTTCCAATGAGGAGTTTCTCACCTAGCCGTGCAAGACTCACAAATGCTTCCCGTCACGCTCGCCTTGTGGAACGCTTCAGTGACATTTATGCTCAGGAACGCTTGGATGCTCAAACCCTCTTGAGGAGTTACATTGATGATCTAGAGACGGTGCAGAGAATAATTTACATTGCAGCTGTGGTAGGGATGGAATAAAACAGTATTTCTTTCCAGTATAACTTATGCTCATAATATAGCCATTTATAAACACATAATAGCTCAATTAGAATAAATAATATTCAGGCCTAAATCCTAATGTTGGTCCCAACAGAACAGAGCCGTTGAAACATCTAGTCATTGACTCATTGTGCAACAGTTAATTCAAGGGATCTGTTCTTATTGGGACTGATGAAGAGCATACCAGCCTCAGTTTGTTAACTTTTGTCTTTAGTACGGGTATTCTTGTTGCCAGGTCTCACGGTTGAAATTTAGGGCTTGTCTACACCGCAGAAACGCAACAGTTTGACACCACTTTATCCACCATAGTTCTATCATATGGAATCCTAATATTTGTAGTTTGGTGACGCACCAGAGTTCTCTGATAGGAAAGGCTGAATGCCTCACCAAACTACAAATACCAAGATTCCATAGGATAGAACTATGGTGGATAAAGTGGTGTCAAGCTGCTGTATTTCTGCAGTGTAGAGAGGCCCTTAAAGTGCTGTTTCAGCTATGAGTATTGTGTTTAAAAAACCACAACAACGACCAGCACCCATCTAATAGGTGCTTGTTGTTGTGTGCCTTCAAGTTGTTTCTGACTTATGGTGATCTAAGGCAAACCTATCACGGGGTTTTCTGAGGCTGAGTGTGTCACTTGCTCAAGGTCACCCAGTGGGTTTTCATGGCCAAGTGGGGATTCAACCCCTTGTCTTCAGAGTTGTAGTTCAACACTCAAACCGCTATGCCATGCTGGCATAGGTGCTTAGTATGAAAGATATCAATAGCATTTGGTACATATACAGTATCACCCACTGAATCCATATAATATAGGGGTCGGGTGTACTGCCAATAGCATTTTACCTTAAAACATGGAGTCAAAGTGGTGGTAAACTGCCATCATAGAAAGATGTGGTGATATAACTTTTTGGGCCCAGGGTGCCAGGGCTCAAGTGCTGTTTATTTGTAAGGATAGATGAAAATTTTGTTTCAGTTTGCTTTTGATCAGAATTTACTGACATGTTCAAAAATATAAATGTAGGTGAAAGTGAAGCTGACATTAATTGTCCAGATGAACACTTCAGATCTCCAAATATTAATTTCTAGTATATTTCTAGAATCAACAAATTCCGTATCAGAGAATATGACTCTACCTCTGAAGTTTTGCCTTTGATAATTACATGACCTGAGATTTCTTGTCCCAGATTTCTAACCTTAACTTGCTCTTTTATTGTTTGTAGGAATCTTTCCAAGCAGCAAAGAGGGCATTCAGACAGTTCAAAATGCGTGTTAGAAAGACTCTGTCCCTGAGTTACTCAGGCTCTGAATCACTTGAAGACATGGTAATGGACTATATCATTCGCCAGGAGGATCTCTATGATGTTCAGTCCAGTGTCAATGTAAGTTTCTATGTGAATGGATCAGCATATTGACCCAACACACACACACACACAATTAGAGATTTAATGTCGCTTTGCTACTTAGTGATTTCTTAAAACGGCAGTAGATTTATGCAATATCCAGATGGAGGATGGCCTTTAGAATGCCATTATCCAACTCTGGTCAAGAAGGCTGACTGCTAGCAGCATGATCTGCATCCTGTCCGGCTTTTCAAGATTTATTATTAATTTTAAGCTTTTAAGGATATGGAAAGATTCCACAAGGGCAGAATCACAGTCTCCTAAAAAAAACCCTGACTCAGGAATGAGCTGAGGAGGGATCTGGTTGAAACGAGTGCCCAGAAATGACAACACATCCCTCCTGCAAAGCTGAAGAGTCATATCAGATTCATTCCTAGCTATACAGATGTTTCTCCAAGGGCTGGTCTAGACGAGGGCATAAAATGTGAATTGGGGCTCAGAAACACCAATTTGCAGCAGCTGTCATCTGTCTCAATAATTTTTTGGCAAGATTGCTGGTGTGCAAAGCTCTCCTGTGTTTCCTGTTCACAAGGAGGCATACCAGTGAATCAAGATTGTGGCTGCAAGTGAATTACTCATGGTTTTGTATTCCCCAACTTGCTCCCGCCAAACAATATTAAAAACAACAACAAAAACCTAACTCCAAGGTGCAGAAGAGCGATCGTCTGCTTAAATAATAAAAAAGGAAAGAAAGCCTGTTTCATCGCCTCAACTCATGATCACTACAGTGACAATCCAACATGGCAGCTCCACGACCTGCTGTCTTACCAAGCTCTGCCCCCTGTGCACATCCAACTAATCAGTTGTCCTCCTCAGCAATGTGATGCAATGTGATTCAGTTGTCCTAACAGTCGAGGGTGCGCATTTCTGTTGGGTTTTTTAAAAAACTTGGGAAAAGTCCAGGAGGCTTCTGCTGTGGACTTTCCACAACTTTTGCTCCCCCTCCCTCCGAAAAGGACAGAATGCTGCAGGATCCCATTTTGACACATGGGATTTCCTGCGGATTCTAAGAGGGTTCTTTTCACTGTCCGGACTACCCCCAAGAAAGGATTTATAATATGATTGAACATCCTTTGATGACCCATGCTGAACAAGGAAGGAGAAACCCCCTGCTCAGCAGGTGATTTACTGTGTTCAAGTGAGTACAATGTGCATCATAAATATTCAAAGTCCTATCTCCCTTATTAAAGTACTTGTAAACAGAAAGCAGTGCCAGGAGAGATGGACAACATACTGCTAAAAAAATTTGAAGATTAAATTAAGTGGCAATTTGGACTGAAAATAAGAAATACGCTCAGCATGTCTACGACTTAAACAAAGCCACATTTTAAAATATTCTTTAAAAAATAATAATCCAAAAAGCAAACCTTGATTTTGCCATCTTATATAAAGGACACCATTTTGCTATGCCATTGCATATAAATGGGGCTTGAGTATTCACGGATTTTGGTATCTATGGGAGGTCCTGGAACCAAACCCCAGCGACTATGATGGGATAACTGTAAAGATGGTACCTCATCCCAAATAAGTTGTCAAAAATGTTTTAAGAATGTTTCAAATCAATGCTGAGGATGTCAAGAGAAAGAGGATCCTTTTTTCTATACGTGGTAGACTTGTAAGAAGGTGAAAAGTTATTCGTCTTCACTGGTCTAAGATTTATATATTAATCCAAAAATTGTTAAAGGTAGATTTTGTAATGTCATGAAAAATATTTTTCCTGGGCACTATGAGTAAAGAATTGGACAGTAAATAGGGATTTCTTCTTTGCTATATGATAACAGCAGCAAGAAAATTATTTGCTTATAGCTGGAAATGGACCGAAGCACAGATGATGGAAGAATGAATTGCTAAGGTTTCTGAGTTAGCCCATATTACCAAACTAACATGAGTTTTAAAGGATAAGCCAGTTGAAGACTTTGTGAAAGATTGGAAACCGTTTATGGACTTTTTGAGTAATAAGAACCCTAATGATGTAATAACCTGTGGTTAAGGTTACTAATAATTTTAGTAGGACTAGTTATTGGAGTCTGTAATAGTAGAAAAATATGTATTCTCTTTTTTTCTTTTTCTTTTTCTTTTTCTGTGCATTACAGTTAGGGTTGGGGTGGTGGTGGTCAGAGCCCTACTGTGTTTCAGTTTTTTTCCTTTTCCTTTTTCTTTGCTCTCTCCTTTTCCTTTCCCCCCATTTTTCTGTTTTCTTTTTCTTTTTGAATGTATTCTTTCAATGCATATTACTTTGATTAGATTGTTTGTGTTAAAAATTAAAAATAATCAATTTTTAAAAAGAATGGCATTATCCATTCTAACAAATGGAGGATTACCTTCTGTTCTTCAACTGCAGGGTGTCCTCAAAACCAGCTGAGAAACCTTCTGGAGCTGATTTTCCAGAGTTGTGTAGATGGTTGTATGAGGGAGTGGGAAAGAGACTTTGATCCTATGATACCAATGCTTATGACTCATCTCTTTGCTGAAGCTCCATGTAAACCAATACAAAATTGAGCAGAAAACACAAAAGCTGGCAATCTAAACAACAGCAGCGTAAAAACCAATTAAAATAAAAGGTATAGCTACAGCCTGGATAATTAATACAGATTAAAAAGTTAGTTAACACAGTGGAAGAAAACAACCTAAAAGTTCACTTAGGGTCTTAGTAAGCAAGCGGAAAAATAAACGTTGCAGTATCATCTGACAGCAATGATGTGAACATTGCATTCTACTTTGTCCCCTCAGTTCTAATTATGGCATTATATCCCCAGTGATAAAATGTTGTGGGTTGTGCTAGGAAAATATGATGCAAGGACTTCTTCTCTACCCAAGATACAGAATTTAGAGAAATTACAGCAGGAGTCTGTGCAATCAAAACTGTACAAATCTGGTGGTAAAAAATAAATAAATCACCAGGCAAGGCCATAACATATAACTCCAGTTAATTAGTGTGCTCATTTCACTAACGGTAGCATTATTCTAGGCCAGCTACTGAAAAATCTTATACAGTGTCAATATATGGATTATATTTTTATAGTACTGTTCTGAAAAGAAGATATTACCCTGTCTTTACATGACACTTCCCTCTTTCTTGTGCTCCTTTTCTTGTGTTTATGTATGTTTGTGTGTGTGCATGCACACATGCAGGGGTATGTGTACTTTTTTGGCCTTTGTATCTTATCTCTTATTTGAAAAGCATTTGTAACTTCAGAATTTTTTTTGTCATGCTAATAACACTCTGTTGCATTTGCTTTCAGGAAGTCATCCGTGCAATGAGCATCAATCCTAAGATTTCCTTCCCCCCAGAAGTTGATTTTATCATGATCAGTGGATTAATACGGGAGTTGTGCCGGTTAGCCTTTTCAATGCAGACTTTGGACCCTCCACTCGATGTTTCGTTTGGTACAGATGGAGAACTTTTTAGCGAGTACAAGTAAGAGAAGTTTAAGCATACAGAACTGTATTTCCAAGGAAAATGTGAATGACTGCAGTACAACTGCAAAGGGTTGGGAACTCTGTTGAAATATTGCAGAGAAATGGCATTATAAACTATAGTAGCTATGGTGAACTTGTTAATACTTCATAATGATTCCATCATTGCTAACTTTTTTTTCTCTTTTACTTTAACCTGTTTGCTTTGGAACATCCCCATCTTCTTCATTTGCTTAAGTTTACAAATATGGTGTAACACAGTGCTTCTTAAGCTATCTGATGTGTCTGACAGGATTTTCCCTCCAGTGTGCCAGGAAACAGGGCCACATTTGTACCCATTGACTACAGCTGTTGCGTTCTTTCCTAGAAACTCTTCAGTTGCTCAGAGTCCAGTACCATCCAGGGACCACTACTTTGAGTAGCACTGGCATAACAGACAACAATTATAGCATGTTGATACCTCTTTAACTGCCATGGAAACGTTCTATGGAATCCTGGGATTTGAAGTTTAGGGAAGAGTGTTTAGAATTCTCAGCCAGAGTGCTGTAGTGCCTCACAAGGCTACAAACCCCAGATTCCATAGGATGTTCTCACAGCAGTTAAAAGTGGAACTATAGCACTATATTTCTGTAGTGTGAAAGGGCCCCTGGCCCAGGGAAATCAGATTTTTAATTCTCATTCACTTATGAAGCTCAGTGAATGACTTTGGGCCAGTTGCCTGGGTTAGGGGAGGTGTTTCATCTCATGAGCTTAGAAAACTCTCTTCCTGGCAGTATGCAGGAGTGTTTCAGGAGAAAGAAAAAGAGAAGGAATGCTTTGCTATTGTACAGCAGCAAGATGCTGAGTGCTCTAGTGTTGTATATCACATTAGAGGAAAAGGGTGGGGAAAGGAAGGAAGGAAGGCGTAACGAAGATCCACCTCCGATACAAACACAAGAGAGGCTGAAATAGTACTGAAAGGCTCTGGTTCAACAGGAGTAATTTGTGGCACATGGAATGGTAGCTCAGATGCAAATGAAATCTCCTTATGTGTGTCCAGATATCACCGCAGCTATGACTCTGAATTCACAGCTCCACTGGTGGCCTACCATGTGTGGCCTGCTCTCATGGAAGAAGATTCTGTCATCGTAAAAGGAGAGGCAGTCACAAGAAGAGGTGCTCTAGTAAGTGCTTTTCTCAACTGCTAAAGACTTAAGCCTGTTGGGTTGTACTCCAAGATGCTCCTGTGTTTACGTAAATGGAAGCTGGGGGTGGGGGGAGATCTCTGCCCTTTGAACTGTAGCCTTCTCACAGCACATCCTAAGCTATTCTTAAGGATTCCCAACACAGAGGAGCAGATTTGAGGATTTCAGATGGAAGGAAGCGATGGCAGAGCCCCATTCCTTGAATGTGGACTCTGTTCTCTGTTGCATGTCTCTTGTCCAAGACATTTCTGTGTCTCTGATGGTTTGTTTAGCTTGACATCTAAAGCCAACAGGACGTGGTATTCTGTTTATGCCTTAACAAGCCAGAGAAAGAAGCTGAGAACAAACTATGGCTCATTTCTCTGGCTTGTTGGGAGAGAAACAAGCCAGAACACCATTTCCTGCTGTGTTTGGAAATCAGGCTAAGCAGACCGTTGGCTAAGGTTCGATGTTGTGTTATCAACTCCTTTTACAAGTGAGAATAGCTAGGCTGTGCGTACTAACACACTGTTCATGAACAGTAAGGCAGAGTCTCCCCAGACCCCTGGCTTGTCGTGATGTACAAACTAGGTTGATGACTATTCTATTGCCTTGCTGAACTTGGTTTTTCGTTGGCAATTCAGATGGGAGTTGACATTTCCAAGAACTTTCACCCGAAATGTGGGATGGGGACCTTAACCTAGGAACATGTTAGCACCATCTTTAGTCTTCCCTTCCACGTAGCATCCTTGTGTTCTTATAAAGTAACGGCAGTATTGTAAATGCTCTCTGCTTAATATAGATATGTCTCGTATTCTATTTGTTTTAGTGGTCTCACAGAAGTAGAAGCAGGAGCAGGAGCAGAAGCAGGAGCCGCAGCCTGAGCCCCCTGTCTCGTAGTGCTGGCTATTCCCGACACTTGGTAAAGTAGAATGCCCTGATAAATGTGGTGATCCAAGATAAGATACAAACCCAAGCATTGGCAGTGACAGCAGCATTTAAAATTAAAGAGGAACAAGAGATGTGTACATGGAGGTGGGTTGATGGGAAGATTTTAATGAAATCTACAGCCCTGCCCTCTGACTCCCTCCAGCTTTATCCAAATTGTCCCTGCTCACAAAAAAATTGAGTATGGGGGCATTATAACAGGTAAGGACTCTGGGCAGAATCAGCTTAGTAACAATGTGGACAGTGGCAGCTGGTGGCTCCCATGTCAGTAGAGCAGCAAATCCACTCCAGGTTTTGGTCTGAACATTAAAGGAGCTATTCAAGGTGATGAATCTGTTTTAGGGCTCCCTTAAAGTTTGGTCTAAAACACAGAGGAGAGCCACTGCCCCATTGACATGAAACCCGCCAGCCACCACTGGCCTGGGCATATGCTTCTTTGGATGTGTTAAATGAAGGCAGCATATTTAGAGGCTGATGTGTTAGAGAGGATGAGAGAAAAGGGAGAACAGTTACATGTCTCACCTGCAAGGGTCCAATTCCGCCTCTCCTCCTCCTCCTTTTTTGTCCTGTTTGAGATGGTGGATGAGCGGAAGGGAAGGAGAGGGAGAAGATAGAAAGCAGGCCTGAGTATCTGTCTTGCTGATTACTATTATCTCTGCTTTTTCCCTGATGAGACCCATCCTTGACACTAGTTCCCCAGTTTTTGGCCTTTTTTTAGCTTTGGGGAGCTTGCTTCATATAATAGAGATCTGCTGAAGTGGATTCCACTAGTTGCTGTGCGTCTCATGAACTGAACTAGAATTTCAGAAGCCTCCAAGTAAGAAGAGTCCATTGCCCAATTATGTGCCTCCAACTTTAAAAATGTGGCACTGGTAGTGTGGGAGCTGCTGCAGTACAGCTTCTTCCTGTGAGACTAGAATAGGGTGAGCCGTGCCAGGCCACATGGGAAAAGCTTGTCCTAGGCTTCCTCCAGAGCTTAGAAAAGTTACTTTTTGGAATGACAGCTCCCAGAATCTCCCAGTGAGCATGACTACTGCTCGTGCTAGTTGGGGGTATTCTGGTAGTTGTAGTTGAAAAATGTAACTTTTCCAGGCTCTGGCTTTCCCCCATGCCAGCATCACTCGTCCATTGATCTGGGGTGATGTTGATGTGGGAGAGAGTTGTAGTAGTATGGCTTTTTGCTTTTCACATGTGGCCAGGGCTTTTCTCATGTTACCCAGGCAAGGGACTGGTCCAACCCTTTGGCAGAGTAAGGCAACCACTTCAGGTGGCAGATACTAGGGGGAAGCAATGACTCCCTACCAACCTTAACCTTGTGTTGGTGGAGACTACACAACCTCTTTTTCGTTCTGTAAACTAACTTGCTTCACTCAGCCTGTCTGCTGGTGTGGTTCACTTGTGCATGAATGTGTGTCTGTGTGCGTGTGCATGCGCTCTTATTCTTTACATCATCTTGGGCTGTCCCTACCCTGGCAGTGTGACATGAAGCTAAAGTGCAGCAGCTTCTATGCTGAGAGGATAGTTCAAGAAAATGGCCGAAATCACTCCACTTATATGGCATCATTTTAGATTGAAATCAAATTCAAATTTATAGCTGGATACCTTTCTAGACCAAGATGAGCTGGGAGGAGTCAATCATTTTACTTTATTTCCCTTTTGTTCTTTTGTCTTTTAGCCATCTCGAAGCCGCAGCCCTTCCCCATTAAGGAATGGAAGCCCAAGTAAGTGGGCATGTTCAAAACTTAGACGATCGTGGCTTTAAAACGCTCAGATAATCAAGTAAACAGAAAATACAGTATAATGATTTGCCCAATGTTGTTTTTCTTTAAAGCAGCACTGTTCTTTATTTACTCTCTACTAACATAAGGTCTTTTCATGCTTTTAGTGTCTTTAAAAGGCTTCTGATTTGGGTTTATGCTTGGTCTCCAATTTTTTGGTTATCAGGTCATTCTCAGGTCATCCAAATGGCCATTTTTTCAATACCTGTTGCAGCTAGACCATTTTGCAGCAGTATCTGCTAATAGCTCCTTTTAGAGCTTTCTTTGTGGATATAATACCCAATATCCCCATCCAACACAATGCTAAGCATGCTGAAATCCATTGAAGTTAATGGACAGGATCCAAAACTGCCATGCTGCCACTGTCAGGGGTGACTGGTGGTATCTATGTGCACTGGATCTGTTCTGAGTTTTATTCCAGACTTTAAAAGAGCCTTCTGAGGTGCTGAATTCTATCCCCAAAATAAATTCAGCAGCTTGGATCATTCTTTTAAAATTTAGAATAAACTCCAGGGTGGGTTGATTATACATAGAAGCCTCTGGCCACCCATGACTGATGGAACTGGAAGTAGGAATTCTTGTCCCTGCTGGCAGCCCCCACTGCACCCTCCGGATCTTCTCCAGTCGACTGGGAAACTTGCCAAACTGTTTTGGATAGGTTGCAGGGGAGGAGGGTAACGGAAGGGAAGATGGTCTTGTTGCACTAATTGATGTGTGTTGCATTGAAGCCAGTGGATTTAAGTACACTTAATTCTATAATAATAGACGTTTAGCATAAATGATCTTACCTTCTGTGAAGAGCTGGTTCCATGACCATCATTACACTTCATACTGGATCCTTAAATGATTAGTAGAGAAATTCTATGCAAGTCTGCTCAAAAGTAAACTTCATTGAGTTCAGTGAAGCTCCTTTTCAAGTATGTAAGTGTAGTATTGCACCTACTGTGAATAGTGACACACAGAGAACTTGAAACTCATTGTTACATGGATTTTTTTTTTAAAGTTATATACTGAAATGTATATTTTTCTCCAATAGGAATTTAGGTTAACTGGATATGATTTTTTGATTCTATACTTCTGGATCAATCAGCTTCTGTGGTGCCTTCTCCTGATCCAAGAGTACCTCAAACATCACTTAAAACAATGTGAACAGCAGTTTTGAACCACTCCAAATGGAGAGTGAATTGGGATTGATGTTTAGTGTGTTTTTATATTAGGATTTTTTAAAAAAGGAATGACTAGCTCAAAAATTACACATGCATTTTAGGATCATATTCATTTGATTTTTTAAAAAAATGTTTACATAAGTCTTTTGGGCAAAGGGCAAGGTGTTTTTTTTTCTTTCCGGAAAATGTACAGACATATAAATGGTCTATATTTCATGGTCATACACTTAACAGTTATGTCTTAAGCATTAACACTGTAGCCCTACACACATAGTATGAACCTTGAAGTAGGTTCCATCTAATTCAGTGGGATTTATTTTCATGCGTTAAAAAAGATGCTATGTTCACCACCCTCAGATCTCTGGATAGCAGGACATTAATATTAACAACAGCAGCAGCAACAACGTATAGTGTTCAGCTGTAAAGTTTTTTTAAAAAACTTGAAAGTAAATGCATTGGGGAATCTTTAACTTCTTCCAGATCTGTTTTTAAAACTAAATTCACACCCTACACCCACTGTGGTGACCAAAATAAGAAAAAAACCTCAATTCATGCCAATGGAGGTTCCCTCCCTTTGGAGCTCCCATTTTGGTGGTGGGGATTTTTTTTTTAAATAGTTTAATCTTCTGTACGTGTGCATGGAGGATTCAGATCCAGATTGGGGCCTCAAGTATTTACTTGTAAAAACAGAAGAAAAAGAACCTGACAGCTGGATGCTCCATATATAACACAAGAGCTCATTTAGTCAGTGGTAACTGGTTGCTCCCATGTCACTGGAGCAGAGAATCCACTACAGGTTTTAATCCAGGCTTTAAAGGTGCTATCCAATGTACTAAAATGATCTTCAAACTAGGTTCAGCACCTTGGACACCTCCTTCAAAACCTGGAATGGATTTGCCACCTCATTGACATGGGAGCCAGCAGCTGCCCCTGCTCTGAGCAGACATGTGTATAGTTGTGCTGTAAGATTGCCTGTCTCTTGAAATACAGTGGCCACTTGATGGTGCTTCTTATAAGTACAATCTGTGTGAAACTGAGTACAAGAGCATCCCATTGAAATCAGTGGGATTAAAAAATGTTTAACGTTGGGCAGACCATACTCAATAAAAATGGGCTATCTCTGCATCCAGATATGTTCATAAAAACATGGGTTCTAGATAATCCTATCATGGTCTTTCATTTGCTTGTAAAAACTAGCGTATTGATTTTAGAAACATGTACAGTGGGTCCTTGGTATCCGCTGGGGTTTGGTCCCAGGATGCCCTGTGGATACCAAAATCCATGGTTGCTCAAGTCCCATTATATTCAATGGCATAGTAAAACGGTGTCCCTTATATAGGGAATCAAGGGGGGAAATCAAGGTTTGCTATTTGGAATTTTTTTGGGGGGGGTGGATTTTCAAGCTGTGGATGGTTGAATCTGTGGATACAGAGGGCTGCCTGTATGTCTGTTGATCTATTGGGTTGGAGCCTCACTTAGTCATAGAGTAGACCAATGAAAATCAATGTGACTTAGGTTAGTCATTCTATTGATTTCAATAGATCTAGTCTAAGTATGATTTAAATTTGGCTCCAGTCCATTGTTTTATTATAACCCTTGGTGCTGATTTCGATGTATTTTCTTCTTAGAGATCTGTGTTTTTCACCTCTTTTCTATACCTCATTTGTACAAGCAACACAAGCAATACAAACTTTTGTGGGCTTATCTTTTTACATAGGACTTTAAGACTGGTCACATGGTTAATCTAATGAGACTAGTCTCTTACTTCTGAGCCTGAACATGGTGCTTCAGTAGAGTGTGGAAATGCCTTGATGTATTAATACAAAGCCAGATGGCATTTACTTGATTTTCATCATATAATTACTTTTCTTTAGGGGAAAAGTCACATGAATGAGTTATCTGGCTTCATTTAATAAGTACATACAAGTTGATAAAGACTTTACTTTCTTCCCAGTTTAATTGTGCTTTGAGATTTTGTTCAAGACTGGAAATTTTACAAGTGGCAAGGTCCTGTTTACAACAATGTTGGATCTATTTGTGAAAACGTATTCACCTACTTGAAATAAATGATTGAATTAGATTTATGCATGTGTCATGTGGTTCAGATCAGCTTGGATCCAAAATCCAATAATAAAAATGTGGGATTAATAAAATTCTTGCTCCACTGTTGATTTGCAAATGTTTTGATCAGGAACCTTTTAAACTCTTCATGCATAAGCTGCAATAAAGCAAATGATCAACATGTTTAAGGCTGCAGTTCTATGAACTTTAAACTCAATGTCTAGGTTTATGCATCACAGTAAGCCAGACTGTTTTTGTTTTGTTTTTTAAATTCTATCTTGTGTCCAGACCTATCCCTACAAACAAATCATAGTTTGCTGGCCACAAACCACAATTAGAGGCCAGTGTTTATTGTTGAGCTGCAAGCTTTGGCTTGTTAAAACTCTAATTGGTTGGTATATCTGAAGGCCATGTGTTTGGCTTGTTTCCCTAGCTGTCCACCTTGAAACAGAAGCTGACAAAAGGGGTGGGAGAGGAACAGACCAGAAATGAGAAATATAAACTGTGGCACATCTGATGAAGTAAACTGATGAAGTAAACAAAAGCTTATGTTATAAATATCTTTGTTGCAGCCTCAAAGGTGCTACAAGATTTCTTTGTATTTTTTATAGCTTCTTTTGTAATATTTGAGACACTGTGTGCCTGTAGCAACAGTTTGTATGTAACCTGGCTAATCGCTTAGCATGATGTGCTGATGTACCCTTTGGAAGTCTGAGCGGATATATATATATAGATTGCTCTATAAAATACAGAAACATTGGCTTTTGTTTATTGTGTCATAATCAAATCTATGCATAAAGTCAGCTTCAGCATTATAACCAACAAAGGGAAAATCATGTATATATTCCGGCCTTCCCCAACCTGGTGACCTCCAAATGTTTTTGGACCTCAGCTTCCATGATCCCTCACCATTGGCCATCTTGGCTGGGGTTGCTGGGAGATGTAGTCCAAAAACCGGATGGTACCAAAATGTGGAAAACTGGTATGGTATTTATAAAGATCCTCTGAATTAGAGTTGCCTTCCTCCTAATTTCTATAAATTAGGACAACCTTGTTTTAAAGGAGAATTGGATTTCCAGAAGCCTCACAAAAGAACAACTATTCTTTAAAACAAAGCATGAGTATAACAAAAACAAAGTATATTGTTTAAAGTGAAAGAGGTTTTTTGGGGAGGGTTATTGGAGGCACATGGTGACAGAAGTGTGTACAGCTCCTGCCAGATTTAGAGGGGATGGGAATTTGTCCCTTCCCTACTTGTCAAATTTGCCCATGCCAAGTTGCCTGGAAGTGGACCTCAGCTACATCATAGGAAGTGGACCTCAGCTACACAGAAAAGCTGGTCTATAACAACATTAATTTCAATTAGCTTATACCTGAGCTCTATAGAAAACAATATGCTATTTCTTATAGCAGGTAATAAGATTAAAAGACATTTAATAAACCTTTCAACTGCATGAACAAGCTATTCCCAAAATTATAACATAGCACAAAATTATAACATAGCACAATGTTTGTCCACAGTATTCTATACTGATGTTAAGAGTAGTGCACTGGGTTTATTGATTTGGGGAGAAAAGCTTTTTCAGGCACTAACTCTCTGCAGGAGCTTACAGGCTAAAGGTTTTTAAAAAGGACAATTAACCAGGGTGACTCGAAGTAAAATTGAGGTAGAAGGGAATAAACAAAGTCAAGGACAAGCTGATTTTGCAGCAGATTTCTTTATTAAAAAGGCAGGGGGAAAAATAGCAGTAGAAACCAACAGTCTATATTCAATACAAGCTGAAAAAGAGGGGAAAGATGGCATGGGTGCTAAAACCCTACTCCTGACCAATCTAAGGGGGCTAGAGGAATGCAGCCAAGATTAAGGGACTATTGACTAAGACACACATGAATTTTCTCATGCTCTGATGTGAAGAAGAAGCTGGGTTGCAGAAGATCTGGAAGAAGGAGACCATGAGGAGGGTTCAAAATTCTGGAGAGAGTTCTGGGGAGAGCTTCTGGAAAGGAGAGAGAGTGGAGAGAGAGACTCTCTCCCTTTCTGGCCTATATATAATCCTTTTCTAAGGGGGGGTTGTCATCTGGACTGAAATAATGCCTCTGGGCAGGGCACAACATTACCTTGTTATTCTATTGGAAGGTTTGAAAGGCCCCATGTGCTTAGTAGGATTAGTGCAAAGCCTGTGGCTTGTGTGCAAAGGGCAGATGTGAAAATGACCTTTGCCTTTCACCCTCTGGCTACTGGTAATGACTCTTAGATGGTCTGTGGAGGCAATGGAGACAATGCCAATTAAGTATAGAACTTTGTCCTCCTTCAGATCTAAACAGGATTGCCCAACATCTCTGGAAACAGCACAGTACCTTACAATGGGCAGTTTGGTAGGGTCTCCTTTCAGTGGAGAAAAGCAAGACAGGACAGTTAAGCACTGATTGCTTTCAATGAGAGCATTTACTTGTCAGCAGGAGGGAGAGAAATTCCAGTTTGCACTTTAAAATGAAGCCTGACTTTCCAAGATGGACCAGGGTCCAGGCTTTTCACTGCCCTACCCTTCCAATATGCCCCTTTACAATGTGTGCAGACTCTGTCAAAAGGCAGCTCCCTGCCTTAAGCATCAAAGTCTACTTACAATTCATATTTATAGAGCATAACTTGTAATACTGGCAGGTAATGTACTTAATCCAAATGAACAATGTTTACTAAAACAGTTGTTATGAGTTACAAATAAATATGTTGGCAATTATTATGTGATTTTCCAATATGGTGCTATGTCGAATCAGAATGTCAGTGATAATACACTGGGCTACATGCAAAGCAGATGAATGCTCTGTACAATACTTTTTAAGAATGCAAGTGATGTGAATTGTAAATTGGCTTCTCATGCATACTAATGATTTTATGTATGAATACGTAATGCACTGTGGAAATATATATAGAAATATAAGAGGGAAATCAATTCTTTATGCCAGCTCTTAAAAAACATTAAAAATTGGTGATCTCACAGCTGCCATATAATGTTTGAAACCTGATTATCAAATGAATGGTGTGTTGCATCACTGTACCAGTACTTATCAAGTGTCCAGAACTGTGCTATGCTAATGATAATCCCATGATAGACTCCCCATGATAAGTCCCATTTCCATAATGCATCTCAAATATTACGTACACTTCGTAAGCACCACACTTTGGGCAAAGTTATTCTTCCTACCCACCGTTTGCTGTTTTGATGTTAATAAAGAAGTATGGAAATAAACTCAAAGGGATTTTTCATAGTTATGCCATTATAACATTATGCTTCTAATTTAAGTGCCATGAAAACATTCTATGGAATCTGTGATTTGTAGTTTGGAGCTGTCTGGCAGAGAATTCTCAATGCCCCTCCCTAAAATGCAGATCCCAGGATTTCATAGGATGGAATCAAAGTGGTATATCTGTGTAGTGTGAAAGGGCCCGAGGGTGGTGGCCCACATGCCACTGTGGAAAGTACAAATTAGTCCTGTCAGCGATCACGATTTGAAACAGATGTAAGGGTTTCTTCTTAATCATGGAGGTAGAGCTGCCAGGGGACAATCCAGTGACCTTTTAAAAAAAAAGCATGGTGCAACAAAAGAAGAGACTGTCTTACATGCATCTGGGTCCATATCTTTGCTAAGCTAGCCATTAACATCTTTGAATGACTTTGGACAAAGTCACTAGTTCTCAGGCTGCCATGCTTCACATGTTGTTTCTTAAGTTTCAGGTAAAATGACAGTAACATCAATACTATAAATAACTGAACATAGATTATAATGCAGCTACACCTAAATACCCTGCAGGCACCAGATCCTGTCTGCTCTTGGAAGCTAAGCAGGATCAGCCCTGTTTAGTACTTGATAGGAAATCACCAATGAATACCAGGTGCTGTAGGTGGAAGGAAGGAAGGATGGAAAGAAGTAAGGAAGGAACTAGCAAAAGCCACCTCTGAGTATCCTTGCCTAAGGACTTTATCAGACAACCCTCCTGTTGTTTTCTTTTGCTGGCATTATTTGTGCCATTTTTATGCTGGCAAAAGAACTCCCCGTACCACACTTACCTTGCATCCAGCAAAAAGGCAGCCCTGGCAATGAATGAGGAGTAAATGGAGCTCTGTTCACTTCCTTGACTGAAATCTCGTGGATTCTTGTGAGAAGATGGAGTGTGGGAAATTCCAAAATAAAAACAAAAATAACACTCAAAAAGTTTTTAAAAGCACACAAACACACTGAAAAACTTCCAAGTAAACCAGGGAGGGTCATAAAAAGAGTGTGACCTATCGTGATCTTACCCAGAAGTGTTCTGGCCGGTCCAGCCATTCATGCCGTAATAATGTGCAAAAAAAAGCACAAGGTTTCAAATGCAGGCAATGCTGGCAAAAAATCGCCACAGCCAATCTATTGATGGCTTGTCCCATCAATAAAATAGAACAGCTTATGGACAGTAAATAAATGTGAAATGGCAACATCATCTGATATGCGCCTCCTTTTGCATGTATGTGGTGTTGTTATGACACTGTATTTCTTGTGCCTGATAAAGTCCTAAGAAAACACTATCAAATTAACGGGGTTGCCATAAGTTGACAAGTGATTTGAAGGCACACACAATTACTTTGCAAATGTTGGGTTTTTGCAGGGAGCTGAATTGATTTCTGAGGGAGCCCTGGTGGCGCAGTGGTTAAATGCCAAAACTGCAAGCCACAACATTGCAAGTTCAATTCCAAGGGCTCCAAGGTTCACTCAGCCTTCCATCCTTTTGTAGGTCAGTAAAATGAGTACCTGGCTTGTGGGGCAATTAACTAATACACATTGGAAACTGCTCGGAGAGTGCCTAGCACGCGATAAAAGCGGTGTAGATGTGTAGGTGCTATTGCTAACAATTTGTAAGCTGCTCTAAGAGATTTCATGGCTGAAGACGGTGTATAAATACCTAAAATTTTTTTTATTATTGTGTACTATTAATTGGAAAATGTCTCAATATTTCACCAAATCAAATAGATTTGGATACCTTTTAAAAAGGTATCCACCAGTACTATATCACTTTAAATGTATATCAAAAACAATCCTATTCATTTGCATTTCTTTCTTTCTTTCTTTTTTTTTTTTTTTGGTGAGTCATAGATTTTACATTGTGGTTTAAACTACTGAATTGCTTTCTTAGCCTGTTCTTAAATGTTTCATTTTAGTGAAGAACATTGGGGAAAAGTTGTTGGCAGATACCTTACCATAAATGATTTGAACAGAGTGCTCTTATCATTCATATATTTACACTGCACTATGTTGCATAAACCACAAGTCATAAAGACATGGCCCGTACTTTATTTTTTAACAGAAGGGTATAAGAATAAACATTTCCAGTAAGGTTGTGAGACAATATTGAAGGAACCTATGAATATACTGATGCACATTTAATTTTGGTAATGCATTAATTCCACCAAAATGTGTCAATTATGTGCCACACAATGTTTATTGATCACTTCTGCAACTTTTAAAAATAAGAAACACAATAATAAAATCTGGGTCCATTCTAGAATTGTCAAGAATAGTAACTTCAGGGTTATGTTGTAATATTTAACTTGCAGACTGGAATGATGCAGAGGAAAAGAACAGCTGTGTGCTTATGCAGGCCTCCCATTGAAAGTAATGGCTAACAGAAGCCAATTGGGCTACTGAAGACCAGGCAGTTAGGGGAGAGGAACAAAAGTTCTGTTAAACCTAGAGCTTGCAGGAAATAGTAATTTCAACCCGAAAGCTGTAATGAAATGTTCCAGTAATTCAGCAGCAACTTTGCTTGGGAGTAAGTCCCATTGAACTCAATAGCTTAAATCCAATTGCTAGACTCAACTAGGGTGGACCCACTGAATCAACATCTGAATGATGAATCAAATTTGTGTAAATTCCATTGCTTCAAATGGTTTGGTGCTAGATTGGACTGGTAATAGGATTAGGGCAAATGGAATTTACTTCTAGAAGTAGACATGACTATGCTGTTGATTTCTGAATCCCCCCCAACTCCAAATAGCATCAGATGCCCTTTAAACTTTCAGATTTACTTTCAAACAAAGCATCTTTGAGGGTCTGGGTCTTTTTGGTTTTGTTTGTTTGTTTTGTTTTTTGTTTTGCAAAACAATGATGATTTCACCAGCTTCTCCCAAATTAAAACTGAAACAAACCCTTTCCATTTGAGCTCAATAGCTGCAAAATTACTGGGGTCATTTTTGAGCCTTAATATTGTGTCTTATGCTGACTTACTCCCACACAATCTGTATATGTAACTTTTGGCTGTAATGTTTTACTCTGTCCATAAAGAATGTAATTTGAAAAGAGACCTCCTGCACCATAAAAGCCCTTAATATAAATAGAGACCCAGGGAACAAGTACTGTATAGAAGACGCATCTCCACAAGATGGCACTCTTGTCCAACGCATCAGTAAATGATTTTTTGAAACCTGTCTATTTTCAATACTAAAACTTTCAGAGGTCAATAAATGTTTTGAAATCATATATATGAGTAATAAAATAAATATGAGTTGCAGCCCTGATCCACACGTTGATGCTGTTTTAACGTCATTGAAATCATTGTGCATTAATGCAGCGCAGGATTGAGGTTTGTGGCTTCACATTGTTTTCAAATAGAAAAGTGGCTGTTTTTAAAGACAAGATCATGAGAAAAAGACAAGAGCCTTCAGGGACAGCTGCAGCAAGCAAAAGCCAAATAGTTTTCCCTGCTTTTAAAAGATAACCATTATCAGCATGACAGTAGCTAAGAAGGGAGGACATTCTGTTCTGGGAAAGGCAAAATTATGACAAATGTTACTGCCTTTCTGTGCTGAGGAACAGGGCAATTAGAAAAGCCAGAACAAAGGATGCTACTAATGTTTCTGCCAGAGTCTTTACATCTGCTAGAAAAATCTTTACATCTATGTTGGTTCCTATCCCTGTGATCAGTAGCAGGACTGGACCCTACCTTTGCACTGAGTAAGGCAGCAGTCCAAAGCAGCAAATTTTGGGAGTCACAAAATGGCATCAAGAGTTGATTTAATCTCTTGCTTTACAGTCAGGGATTTAAAAGTCTGGGATTATCTACATCATGTGTCAAAATAACTTGGCTGGATTTGGGTGGTCTGCATCTTGATTTGGATGAGTTGAAGGAGGACACCATTTGCTACCTTGCCTTAGGCAGCAGAATTTCTTGGGCACCCCTAGACAGTGTTGTCAGGTGAAATAAGGGACAGGGCTCTTGTACCTTTAATGGTTGTGTGTCCTTGAGCAAGCAGGGATCACCAGCATTGAGGCCATGATATTGAGAACACAGCTGCACTGGGCAGGGCACGTTTCTAGGATGGAGGACCATCGCCTCCCAAAAATACTACTCTACGGTGAACTCGCCACGGGTGAGCGTAAGAGGGGCGCTCCAAAAAAGCGATACAAAGACTCCCTGAAACAACATCTCAGGCTTGGCCAAATTGATCACCAACAGTGGTCCGCCCTGGCCTCACATCGGGAGGCATGGAGACGCACTATCCACAATGCTGCAGCCTTATTTGAGAACTCACGATGAACAAGTCTTGAAAAGAAACGACAACGCAGAAAGAATCACAACCCAAAAACATCACCCAAGGAGACCTTCTGCTGTGCTTTTTGCAACCGGACTTGTTTATCTCGGATTGGCCTTTTTAGTCATCAGCGCGCGTGCAGAAAGCGCGGGATGAGTCCTTCCTGAATCTTCGTTTGCGAAGATTTGCCAGAGAGAGAGAGAGAGACAAGAGGGAATTTCAGCCTGTGCTCCATGCATGGCAACCACCACCTGCTGAAATTCCTTTTCCTACTCAACTAGTAAAGGTACAGGAGCCTCATCCCTTATTTCACCTGGCATCCTTACCCCTGTTTGCTAAGCCCATGATAAGAACCTTTTGCTTTGCATGTCATTCAAAGTGACACTCTGAAGACTCCCTGGAGTCCTAGACCTGCTTTTTGAAAAGCCACAAGGAAGTGCAAATGGCAAGGTCAGTGCCCCCACATGTGCTGGAGTGTCCTCCAATGATACAGCAGAACCTTTGGCTGCAATCCCACATGCTTAATTCTCCCACTAAAAATTATGGAACACATGGGCTGAGATGGTATGCATAGCATGTATTTCTACATGCATGTAGAAAGATGTGACCAGTGGGGTGCCACAGGGTTCTGTCCTGGGTCCAGTGCTATTCAACATCTTTATCAATGACTTGGATGAGGAAATTAGGGGCATACTTATCAAATTTGCAGATGACACCAAATTAGGAGGAGCAGCTAATACCCTAGACGTAAGGTACTGCACTTAGGGCAGAACAAAGAAATGCATAGATATAGGATGGGAGAGACCTGGCTGAATGAGACTATGTGTGAAAGGGATCTAGGAGTCCTAGTAGACCACAAGTTGAACATGAGTCAACAGTGTGATGCGGCAGCTAAAAAGGCCAATGCGATTTTGGGCTGTATCAATAGAAGTATAGTGTTTAGATCAAGGGAAGTAATAGTGCCACTCTATTCTGCCTTGGTCAGACCTCACCTAGAATACTGTGTCCAGTTCTGGGCACCACAATTCAAAAAGGATATTGACAAATTGGAGCATGTCCAGAGAAGGGCAACTAAAATGGTGAAAGGTCTGGAAACGATGCCTTATGAGGAGAGACTTAGGGAGCTGGGTATGTTTAGCCTGGAAAAAAGACGGTTAAGAGGCGATGATAGCCCTGTTTAAGTATTTGAAGGGATGTCACGCTGAGGATGGAGCAGGCTTGTTTTCTGCTGCTCCAGAGACTGGAACACGGAGCAATGGATGCAAGCTCCAGGAACAGAGATTCCACCTCAACATTAGGAGGAACTTTTTGACAGTAAGAGCTGTTCGGCAGTGGAACACACTCCCTCGGAGCGTGGTGGGGTCTCCTCCCTTAGAGGTCTTTAAACAGAGGCTGGATTGCCATCTGTCGGGGATGTTTTGATCAAGATTTCCTGCGTGGCAGGGGGCTGGATGGATGGCCCTTGTGGTCTCTTCCATCTCTACAATTCTATGATTCTATGATTCTATGTTATGCATTGGTAGAGTTGCCAGGCAAAATTGGGGACAGGGCCCCTGTACCTTTAATAGTTGTGTAAGAGAGAGAACTTCAGGAAGTGCTGGTTGTCATGATGCAGCACTTGCTGAAATTCCCTGTTCTATCCAATCCTTAAAGGTACAGGAGACCTGTCCCTTATATCACCTGGCCACGTTGTACATTGGTTGCGCTATGTGACTCTTGTGTGGAATGACAATGTTGGGCCACTGAAGGATTACTACTGTCAATTTAAGCAGGGGCAGATGGACACACACTTACATAATCAACAGCACCACCCGCCCAACTCTGCATCCATGGCTTTGAATTGCATGTGGGCATTATCAACTGCTTCTGTAGGGGAATTTGCGACCACAGTTTCCAAAAATTAGCCCCTTTGGATTCAGTTCAGTGGGAGTTCTAGGGAAGTGTGCACAGAACTGCAGCTTGAAAGATGCTTCACTTTGGATTCTGTCCATCATTATATCTGGTGGTGACAGGAGAAACAACAGTAGCTGTAGCATTGATAGCAGGAGCAGCAGCAATACATACAAATAGAAATACTAGTACTAATAATAATCAGTACTATGGCTGGCGGATTTTGGGAACTGTACAAAAGGTGACTTTCCTGTGCTTTGGAATAACAGTAGCACTATGAAGAAAAGCAGGTCACTATTACGCCCTTACTGAGGACACACAGAATGTGAACGGTCCAGACTATAATATTCAGGTAAGATGCTTGCTCAAAATATCTATGATGGGTCTTTTTGTTGGTTCTGAAGTACACTGTGTCTCTAATCTAACCCTTATGCATCAGCCGTTCTTCTCCATGTCTCCAAAGAAAGCCTCTTAGCATAACTGGAACACACAGTGCATTTGAGCACTCAAATTCATTGGGGATGTAGGAATGAACCAAGGACAGGACATTGTCACAGGCAAGCTTCCTCTCCCAGCTGCTGCCAAAAAGACTTTTCAGAACCAGAATGAATAAGTGATTCTCATCCTCTTTTTTTATAAAAAAAATAAAGACAGTAGCAACCCGTGCCCTTCAATTTGATAAAATAAACCATGAGTTCAATGAATGGCAAAAGTTGCCTTAGAGAAACAGCTGCCAGCAACTGTCCTTTCTCATTAAAATGCACATTGAAAACACTTCAGCCTCTGAGAATGATTAATAAAATGCCAGCTATAGATAAAGGACAGCTAATTCTTTGTGCTCATTCACTTTGCTTCACAGTTAAGACATGTGAGATCAGCCAAGATAATTCTGATTATTTCATGTCATGAATGAAAGATTATTTAAAAAAACAACAAAAAACTGAAGTCATTTATTATCCTGCCCTTTCACTTCTCAATAGAAAGTTGAATATACAGGTATCTGCAACAATGGAAACCAAAAATGCAACTATCGCTTATTTTAATTTTTAAGTTAAAGATTTGAATAATAGTGAATACTCAAAGAATTAGCTTTGAAAAGCTGTTTTGGATATGTATTGGACTATAACCAGGGATACAGAGCCAGCATGGCATAGTGGTTTCTGTTAGACTTGACTCCGGAGATCAGGATTTGAATCCCCGCTCAGCCATGAAAACCGACTGGATGACCTTGGGCAAGTCACACACTCTCAGAAACCCCTGTGATAGGTTTGCCTTAGGGTCACCATAAGTCAGAAATGTTTTGAAGGCACACAACAAGAACAACAACAGTAACCAGGGATGGAGACATGCTGTACAAACAGAGCAGCTTGATACCATTTTAACTTCCATGACTCTGACCTATGGAACCTTGGAATTTGTAGTGTAGTGAAGGACTTAGGATTCCCTGCTACAGAGCTCAAGTGCCTTCCCATGTGCTCCAGCATTATTGCCCTTTGCCGGAGGATTCTAAATACCTCATGAACCTACTAATCCTAGGGTTCCAAAGGCTGAAGCCATGGGTTTAAAGCACTATAACTGTGCAATGTGGATGTAACCACTGATTTCCACTTAACCCCTGGTAACCATGTCAGAAAAAGTGTTTGGATAGCAGACATTGGTCACTTTACCCAGCAAAGAATATCTATCTATGGATTCCCTTGATAGGCTGAGAACCACATGCACAGAATTTAGACATATGATATATCTTTTTTATTTTCTGTTTTTTTAAAAAACAAAACAAAAATGTGTTAATATTTAATAGGAAGTACATAATAACTGTCATAGAGACTACAAAAAGAAGCATCATGGCACATTTTAATTAGTGAGGCCAAGATCATACAGCAACGACTTAGATATGAATGCATAACTATTGTCTCCTGCTCCCATTTCCCAAACCTACTTTAACAGACAGCAGCCACACTGAATGATGGAGGTCTGTTCTCTTGGTGATCCGAGCTGAGCAAGCTGAGGTTTCCAGCCATTTCCCACCAACAATCTGCAGTGGGATAAGAAGTTGCAAAAGGGGTCCTGTTTCTGATTGTTGCAGCCTCACTTGCTGGCAGGAAGGCTGGAAACACCATTCTGCTGTGCCCTGAGCACCAGCAGAACAGACTTCCCTCACTCGGCACAGTTCCTTGGAGTTTAAGGTGGGATTTAGGAGGCATTTGTGACCATTGCAATATTGCCATGACTGTGAACACATAGGCTGCTGCCACATTGCAGAAATAATGGAGTTTGACAGCACCTTAACTATCATGGCTCCATTCTATAGAATCCTGGGATTTGTAGTTTGTTGTGGCACCAGAGGTCTCTGACAAAGAAGGGTAAATCTCTCACCAAAATACAAATCCCAGAATTCCACAGCATTGAGCCATGGCAGTTAAAGTGGTGTCAAATTGCATTATTTCTGCAGTGTGGCAGCTGCCATAGTATAATTGAATATAGAACTGTTATAGAGTGTAACTGTAGGTTACAAACCTGTAACTTCAATACAGGATGCCAGGCAATCTGAATTCCTCCCAGTTTTTACAGAGTTGGTCTATGTAATTTAATAACTCTCCCCAGAGGTTACTATGGGACCCCAGTGGGTAGTACATGTTGTAGCATTCAAATATTCAATAAGTGGGGATTGTTTTTCATAAAATGTTTTTTTATTCCTCATGTCACACATTTGCTTGGTTACTTTTTCCATAAGAATTTATGTCCTGTGTATTGTCTACATTTGTGTGTCCAGGCCAGATGTGTTTCCCCCACCCTTCTTCCCCAAATAATGACAGACAGAATATATAAGTTGGAAAGATATATAGATACATGATTGTATATATATATATTGGCAATAAAGGCCACAACTTTATTGATAACAGCTACAATGGTTGGTTCAAATCACATGGGTCCAGATCCAGACATTGACCAACCTGAATGTTGGTCAATGAAACTGCTGTTGGTCCACCACCAACACTCACTGCGATGAAGGGGGAGGAGCCCTGGGCAGGCCCCAGCATGCCTGCCGATCCCTCACACTCCCCCTTCTCACTTTGGAGGCCCCCAAAGTTGTGACAAAGAGTAAATACATGCTACAAAAGACCTATACCTATAAGAAGATATAAAAAGGGAGGGTGGGTGAGTTTCGGCTCCTAAAGAGCCATTGGCCGATCTGGTGCAGTGGCCAGGTTATATACCAGACCACCGCACCGTAAATCAATTGCTGTAAAACTGCTGCAAAACTGTCAAAAAAACTGCTGCAAAATTGTTGTAAAACTGCTGCAAAAGGCAGCAATGTCCTGCCTCCCTCCAAACAACCAATCAGGGCAAGACCAGCCCTGACTGGTTCCATTTTTCGTGCCCCTTCCTGACTCACAGAGCAGTCCGGGAACGAGAAGATGAGAATGGCAGCACCCTTGCCACCACATGTGGAAGAAGCCGGTGGGACTGGACTGGACCAGCAAATAGGCCGCCTGGCAGGCAGGCAAGTAAGTCCGGCAGCCCCCTTCCTTTGGGACTACAATGTGTTCAAGATAGGTCATAGTCATCCTTCCAACAACAAGCAATATACAACCTGGCTGCCAAGCGATCAGCTCATTTTGTAAGAATAATTTATTACTCCAAGTGAATAATGATGACACCCTACATTGGAGAGAGCTCGCTTGCTGTTTTTGTTTAATACTGTTCCATATTTCTTTGAATAATGCATATGGTCTATTGGTCTCAGTTAATATAAGGGAAAGTGTAATTTCTCAAATTCAAAATGAGAGGGCACAGAGTGGCAGGAATATATTTCATTCGAGACATCTTTATCCTGATCTTCAGCTGAAATGCTTCCCAGAGAACTTTGCATGTGACCAATAAACACAGGATCGCTGCTCACACAGTTTTAAAGACTAAAAGACGTAGAAGAAAAGAATGATGGTGTGGGAAGAGGAAAGAAAAAAAACTAGGATTCTGATTTTTGCAATTGAATATAGTTCTTATAATGAAAGAATAATGGAAAAGGTCCAGCGAGAAGAGAAGTCCAGGGAAGTAACATGTTACATGTATAGTAATAATGTTACCTGTAACATGTTACTGTTTGGAGGTAACGAGGAAGTAGGAAAATAAAGTAATGGTGGCAATAGTACTTTTTCTGTCCAGTAGATAATATTTATGTGTTATTTTTTCATTACTTTTTAGAGGCAGAAATGATTTGGGGGCATTTTGGAAAGATTTTCCCTCTCAGATTTTAAGACATTTTCTTACTTTTCTAGATGGATTTTGTTTTTAAAAGATAATTGAAAAAACAATTAAAAAGTAAAGTGTAAGTCAATGAGTCATTAAGGATGAAAGGTAATTTTTTAAACAGGAATTAGTATATTTTGACATATTTGCAACAAATAACATAATGGAAGGCCTGAATCCTATAAATTAATCCCAATTAGAGTTAATCAGTTAATCCCAGGTAAATCTCACTGATTTTGTATGTTTATTCTAGTTGGGACTAACAACAGGATTTAGGGAAATGGCCAGAAATCTCTTGGTGATTTATGCCAGTGTAATGCTCCATGATGCCCCAGCATAAGGAAAGCCATGTCTATTCCAAGACAAAGCTATTCTCCTGGTTTGTGAACCAGCAGTTTTCCATTTTGACATGGTGTGCTTCCTATGCTATCCCAACTCCCATTGCCAAGAGTATCTGCAGAATGGCAGCAGAACAGGTGAATTACGAGAGGGGAATGACGTTGTCTGAAAAGGAAGCCTTTTAGCGATCTCCTGGTATTGTTATAACACCGTATTTAGTGCATCTGATAATCTCCATAGTCTATCCAGATTACCCTGTGCTGACTCAGTCAAAATCAGGATGGTATCAAATATTATACAAAGGGCAGAATAGTGGTGTGCTTCCACCTCTTCCCTTTTCTGGGTAACATACAAAGAAAGAACTTCTAATTGGAACTTAAATTTATTATTATTTTTTTTGCATGTTGTGCATGGAAGTGCTCAAAGCATGAGGAACCTACTAGACAGACTTCAAGTACTCCTTCTTTTGTATGTTGCTATTAATGCTACCACCACCAATTTTATTGACAGACAGTGCTTGGAAAAATTGTTTTTGGACTATAATTCCCAGAATCCCCTAACCAGCATAGCAGATGGGCATGTTGGCTGGGGAATCTGAGAACTCCAGTCCAATCCCCCTCCCAAACCTCTGCCAAACCCCACTAAACAAAAGCCGATGTGGTGTTTCTATGAAGGCATTTTATTCATCTTTGGTTGCTTTGATTGAGCTTGGAGAGGTCTCCAAGAATTAACAGTTAGTTAACAAAAGGACAATCCATGTGAAAAATACTCTTGTATAGATGGGTCAATCAAGTGGCATTTTGCATCAGTGTGTAATTCTGTTTCAGTTCATTTTCTTGCAAAAGAGATCTTCTCAGCAGCCAGCATCCCGTCAGCTGTACCAAGGGGTGCAGCCACACTACACAAATAATCCAGTTTGAAACTGGATTAGTTTCCATGGCTCCTTCTTATGGAATCCTGGGATTTGTAGTTTGGTGAGGCACCAGTACCCTTTAGCAGAGTAGGCTAAAGACCTTGTAAAACTACTAATCCCAGGATTCCATAATAAGGAGCCATGGGAAATAATCCTGTTTCAAACTGGATTATTTGTGTAGTGTGAATAAGGCCCTAAATCTAGCAAATTATAGGAGAAGAAGCCATGTTTGCTCAACATGTACCTTACTCCTGGTTTGAGGCTGTGGGCTGTAATCCCAGGCAGGACATCTTGCAGGATCCCTGGACACAACCATGTTGCAAAAGGCTTGTATACAGAAACAAGAATTTGGGCCCAAATCTCTCACTCTCGCTCTCTCTGATTGGTTTCAAACATATCAAGTACATAAACATTGGCAGCTTTGAGACTCATGTTTCCTTGTGATCCTAATTGAAGCAAGCAGCAGACAGTTTATGGGCTCTCCCAAGTTTAACCCACAAGAGCTTATTTGGCATAGTCTACATTTCTGACAGCTCACAACACATCTAATCAAAACCAGACTTGTTCCAGCATGGAAAAGACTAATGAGCACTTAAAAAAACAACAACTGCAAAATGACCAAGCTCAACAAGGAGCCACCAAAATGGATACCCCACTCATTGTGTCTTTCCCCCAACCCCCACCCTCCTGCAGTTATTGAAGCTGCAACAACATATTCAGGTTTACTTTGCTTTGAAATTTGAGAGATCAGCCCATGTACTAAAAGCTGGCTTCTGCTCTTGCTTGGGTTTTGTCTAGGAACCTAGGAGATTATCAGATGGGGCAAATATTCTGGGGCAAGAAGGGAACAGGGGTGAGAAAGGGGCTCTCTTTTGGAGGATGTTGACCCCCTCCACCCTGCTCCTGTCCTGCCCCCGTGCTGCTCCTGGGGTATTCTATTCACAATGAAACATCATGAATAGAACACCTCTTCCATGTTCTTCCATGTCTGTCACAGAATCAGGGACATGGGAAAAGGAGCCCCGTCCCTGTTCTGAGATGACAGACATGGGGGAGGAGTTCTGTGCTGAGCATTTCCGGCCACGAACGGGACATCAAGGTAAGTGGCACCCTTTCCCCCTGCTCTCCGGGTTACTTTTTTAAAAAATTATTTTTGCATTTTATTTCTTTATTTGACAGGTGTTTTTTTTTTTTAATTTTTTCCTCCTGATTGTTCTCTCATGAGAACGAACAGGATTTCAGCCAGCTGGTCGTAAAGGCAGCCTTACCACGGCTGCATTTACAGCCGGCTGGCAAGGAGGAAGGGAGCCCATTCCTGCAGCGGAATGGAGGTAAGTGTGCCAACATTTACCTCCATTCCATGGCAGGAACAGTATAGGAGGTGGTGGGGCAGTAACGGAGCATTTTGGCCCCATCTGATAATGTCCCTAGACTCTTCAGTCTAATGCTGCATTGAGGAAAGACTTGCTCAGGAAACCAAAGACTTCCAGAACTGTGTAGTAGGGGACTCTGAGATTTTGGAAAATTTACACATTTAGACTACAATTCCCAGACTTCACCAACCAGCCACAGAAGAATTTGGAGAGCTGTAGTCCAAGGGTCTCAGAGTTTTCCAAGCTCTGGACTTGAGAGCCACTGCCAGAGGAGACAGTACTGGACAAAATGGATTATGGGTCTAACACTGAACCCAAAAGCTTCATAAGGGCATCATATTTTCCAATCGATTCAATTTGGTAGCGATAGTCCAGACTAATTCTCTGTTGTCCTACTTTTTCAGCTGCTTTTAAAATGTCCCAGTTTCTCTCCCCTCCTCCCACATTGTCTTCAGCTTACTTCAACTGTTGCAGAATGAGTTCAGAACGCCAAAGTAGTTTGGACTCAGCAGTGGTGTCACTAGTGTGTGTGTGGAGAGGCCGAACCACACCAGGTGACACCACCAGGGGGAGGGATGACACCAGCTTTAGTGACACCACAGTCACTCAGTTAACTGGGCAGAGGAAAAGAGGAGGGGGTGAAATCTTGCCCTTCCCAGTCAGCTCAGACAAAAGCTAATTGCTGCTGCCTTTCCTAGCTTATGTGTTCTTCCACATTAATAACGTTTCCCATTTTTGAACTACAATCCCAGAATTCACCAATTAGCATGACTACTGGGGAATTCTGGGAGTTGCAGTCCAAAAAGTAACTTGCTCAAGCTCTGCCTAGCTTGGGCTATGGGCACTGTCATCATGATGAATGTCTGCCTGTTAGCATTTGCTGTCCAAGATATGGACTTGGACAAATGCAATGAACATATTTGGCCTTCATTTTGGTGGGGGATGATTCTGTAGTATCTTCAGGTTTTGAACTCCTAGCTGTTTAAGGAGCCAGGCTTCAGGGAGTTCCAGCTTCCTTGCTGTTCATATATCAAAGAGTTTTGTCTCTCTAGAATCCTTTGAAATGACCTACCCACTCAAGCCTGTTATTTGTCAGGGAGCACAGTCTGTACTATGGTGTATAAACATAATTCTATCTTTTCCAGATTAAAACACAAATGGCCAATAGGTCATCTTTTGTACCCATCAGATAGAAATCTGACATTGTAAAGGTACTTTTTAGGACTACACCTCCCAGAATTTGGACCACTATGGCCATCATGCTGACTGGGGGATTCTGGGAGTTATAGTCCGAAAGGTAAACTTTTCAAACTCTGGCTATGTTCCAGGATTCTTGTAGCAGGCTTTTTATTGCCAAGGTAGTGATTATCTCTTCTTCCAGTCGCTGAAAATGACTCTTTCATTTTTTTTGTTTTCAGACTGTATCTGCTGTAAAATTTGAAGCCCTTCAGGAGAAAAAAACCAACCTCACAACGGCTTGGATCCTATTGGTTCTCCCAAAAAGAATAGACCCACTGAATGAGTTACTGAATGCCAAGTCAACACTTATGTGAATCTCTTTCATTCAATGGGTCCAACTCTAGCTGGGAATGGAGACAAGATTCAGGCTCTCATCCCCAATTTCACTGATGTCATAAGGGTTTTGTGAATTATTGGTTTCTGTAATCAAATTAGAAAAGGACAATTGCATTTTATAATAAGTTACTCAATAATGTACTAATGTATATTAATATGCAAAGGGATCATGTAGCACCTTTGAGATGGAGGAGATTATCAGACATGTCAAAAATGGCGTTATCACAACACCATGAGATTGCAAAAGGACTTCCTTATCGGACGACATTGTTCCCCAGCATTATGAAAGTGTTCTGCTCCTGTTACAAGGGAATTCTTTTTTATCGACGGGGAGAAGTTGAGAATTGATTTCCCATAGCGTTTGTGTTCTGGATTTCTATGTGTGCGACAAGGCACCCCATTCTGCTGGTGTGTTTCCGGTGTCAATGGGCTGTCCGCCAGAACACTTCCAGGTGCAAACAGGAAAACTAGGTACTGAATGCTCTTTTTATGACCCCCCCCCGTCATGCTTGCAAGTTTCTGAATGTGTATCTGTGCTTTTCTAAACATTTTCTTTTTTAATTTTGGTGTTTTGGGGCTTTTTAATGCACTCGTGTCTTCTTGAGGGATGCACCAAAATCACATTTACAGAGAAACATGGAAGTAAGCAGTGTGAGTGTTTGTATTGCCGGATTCTTGGGGCAATTCTGTATCATTATTATAGCAGCGTGTGAAAATGTGTGTCATTGTGCCAGAACACGAATGCTGTAAAATATAGTGCCACAATCATATTTTAAAGAACTCGTCTGATAAGCTGAAAGAAAGAAGTCGGTAGCAAAAGCTTTTGCAGATTTAAGGTTCCTTCATCAGATACAACTGATCTAGATTGGTTTGTGTGTGCAAGAGAGGATGTGTGGGCTATGTGTATATGTGTGTGTATATATATATATATATATATATATATATGTATATGTATATGTATATGTATATACACATAAATAAATGGAAAATGGGGCCCTGGTGGCACAGTAGGCTAATGCAGCCAAAACTGAAGCCAAAAACGCATGCTAGATCTTGAGCCATAAGTTTGATCCCAGCCCCCCCCCCACCGAGGTCGACTCAGCCTTCCATAAGCCATGAATTTCTTAGAGTTTTCTTAGGCGAGGAATACTCAGAGGCAGTTTTGCCAGTTCCTTCCTCTGGTATTCAGTGATGGTCTCCCATCCAAGTACTAACCAGGGCTTAGCTTCCAAGATCAGGTGGGACCTGGTGCCTTTAGGGTATTTAGGTGTATGTTCCTTAGTTAAATATACTTTAATGGAACACGGACCAGAATCCTGTATCAGCTAGTTGGTTAAGTATACTTAACTAAACAGCTGATACAGAATTCTAGCCATAGGGAGCTTCTTTGTACTGAGTCAGACCCTTAATTGAGGTAGCCCAGCATTGCCAACTCCGACTGACAGCAGCTACTTTCAGCTGGGAGGGTTCTTAGCTTGCTCTGCCAGG
The DNA here is from genome assembly GCA_030847615.1 of Gambelia wislizenii. Lineage (NCBI taxonomy): Eukaryota > Metazoa > Chordata > Lepidosauria > Squamata > Crotaphytidae > Gambelia > Gambelia wislizenii. The sequence continues at coordinate 98,773,925 of JAUMIR010000005.1, read as the reverse complement.
AGATCCCTGATATTTTCTGGTGGTTTCCCATCCTGACCTTGATTAGCTTCCCAAGTCAGAAAAGACTAGTTATGCTTTGGGTAAGACAATTGTAGCAAATGGTTTTGTAACATTCCTTGGTACAGAATAAAGTGAAAAGTTAAATTGTTCCCTAAACCCAAGAAAAAGTCTTCCACGAACTGAGAAATAGGTAGAACAACAAGAGTGTTTTTTCCCTTTCAGGGTACAGACACACAGGAATTAAAATTGAATCCTTTTCTATACCATGCATCATTAACATCTTAATGATGATATATACAAGTAGTTGCTTTGCATCTGAAAGGCTTTGTCTGATGAATCTTAATCACCCAGACCCGTGTTTCAGAAGGCAGACACCCTCTTGTACTTCTAGTTCTGTGGATTTCTGGGTAGGAGGGAGTCCATTATGTACTGTAAATGGAATAGAGAACAGTTCTCCAGCTGGACCCTAAAAGGCCATGTCATACTAGCCCATTAACTGTGGAAGTCTTGCTTTTCAGAAGTCGTTCCCCATGGATGGCGGAAGCATGGTGCTCGCTGGATTAAGCATCTGATTGTCAAAAGGCCAGGTGGTCAGAGTTGTTTACAGCTGCCTCTATACATTTGTATGCAACTGCCTTGCTGTGTTTTCCTCAGGACTTCAATGAAGATGTCTTGGATTTAAATGTAGGCATTTGCATGCAAAAAGCAATGAAATTGGCCACTTCCTAGGAAGGAGATGTTGTGTGTGACTTTGCATAAGAAATGCTGCTAAAAATGGGCCTAACTCTACAACAAAACCTGAAGCAAATATTTATTTATGGGCTTTAAAAATCTATAGCTCACCCCTTCAGGCACCTAGGATGATATACAATCCAAATGTGAAGGGGATCCCTCCATGCAGGAAATGCTACAAGCATTTCAAGGCAAGAGTTTTGAAAGGATGAGTAGAATGTTTCAAGGTAGGTGTGTGTGTGTGTGGGTGTATGTGTATGTTCTGTATATTCATACCCTACCACTAGGGGCTTGTCGACACTGATGGGAAATCCTGCATCTACCTCATAGCCACTGCAGATGTTTTTCATCTGCAGTGGCTCTGTAAATGCCACACTCACTAGGCTTCTCCAATTGTAGATTGGATTATCCCACCACACTGTAATCTGCATGGGAGTAAAAGGCCAGTCCTACGCTGATCATGTGTCCTATGCATAATATTATTTCTGGCCATAAGACTAGGCTGCTCCATTCCCCTGCCCCCATTCACTCATGCATGCATTGTCCCAGAATACTGTATTAATGGATAAGCAGAGATATGCTTACCCAGATATGTGTACAATTGAAAAATACCTTGCCCCCCAGAATGGAATTCTGTCCATCAGAAGTACCAAAGCCAATCCGTGGTTGCCACATGGCCAATAATTTGGGTTTCCCCCTCAAGCGCAGAGCAAACTGCAAATCTTCCAGATCCGGAGTTTCCTGCAGAAACCCTGGTGAAGATGCAGATCGTTGAAAACATTGTGTGTCAACTGTGCTGCGAATATGGGGTGAGTATGAGATTTTTTTTGCCCATGTAGACAAGCCTTAAAGCAAAATTTGGTGTCATTTTGCAAAGTCTTCCTCTGGCTGGGGTTTGGGAAGGACTCAAATGAGCTGATAAGAGGAACAAAACTTCCCAGTGACAGCTGATGGTTTCCATGGGATGATCAACGTTGAAAAAGGGGGTAGACACTATGTCCTAACAAATCATACACCATTCAATTATAGCAATTTATCCCATATACTTTTTGAGAATACACAAGATATTAACACATATAGAACATAGTCAAGTATACAACATCCAATGAAATAAACAATGCAACATCCAATGAAATAAACAATGAAATTATGCTAATGTTTTAACAGTAACAAAACACTTACAAGATAAAAAGGAATTTGAACAACATCAAAGCAGCAGTATTCTATGATAAAGATGATTTGGGACTCAGCTTTGAGATACATATATGTACAACAGAAAAAAATCCATTTGTGAAGTGACTACAGTGTATGTATCTTTGCAATTGTATAAGTATGATATTCTAATATTAATCATCTTTATCATAGAATACTGCTGCTTTGATGTTGTTCAAATTCCTTCTTATTTTGTAAGTGTTTTGTTACTGTTAAAAAATTAGCATAATTTCATTGTTTATTTCATTGGATGTTGCATTGTTTATTTCATTGGATGTTGTATACTTGACTATGTTCTATATGTGTTAATATCTTGTGTATTCTCAAAAAGTATATGGGATAAATTGCTATAATTGAATGGTGTATGATTTGTTAGGACATAGTGTCTACCCCCTTTTTCAACATTGAGCTTATTGTAGTACCCTCCTGTTGTGGTTTTCCATGGGATGATGACTCTGCTCCAGGTTTTAGACCAAAATTTAAAGGAGCTATTAAAGGTGCTGGATTCTACCTTCAAAATGGAAACTCAGCATACAATTCCTACTCTCCCTCAGCTTGGGCATTATAGTCCAAAAAGAAACATTTCCATGCTCTGTATTTACAGAGGGCAGGAGAAAGAATGATTTTGCATCCATTAAAATTGGGAACAATAAGGAATGGGGAGCATTCTCTAGGTCTCTGCACAATAGCTCAGCAGCTGTTACAAAATCTGGATGTTTTACTCCGAGAAACCTCTAGATGTAACCTTGATGCCATCCTTTTCATCTTAAGCTGACAAAACCTTTTCGTGTGTTTCTATTGTAACCTTTTTTCATTCTGGTGGAATGATGAAATGCTGGGAAACGGGCAGGATTAACATCAAATGAATAAGTGACCACACAATATTTTGTCTGTCCCCTCCACTCAATTGAGAGTAGGGTGGTGTTTTGGTTAGACATCCATTTTATGTGATTATTGATGAACAATGCAAAGACAGAGAGCCATATTCTTTTATGTCCCTCTTTAGGCAAAAATGTCACCTCTTTTCTACCTCTTATTATGGAATAATGCAATATGCAGCGTAATTTGAAGAGAGTGGAAGGAATTTCTACTGGCTGCCAGAACATAAATAATGGCTTTACGTTTCATTTATATTGTGCCTCTTGTCCCCCCTCTGCCCCCTTCAAAAGAGGGGAGGGAATGTGAAAAGGAAAATTAAAATATTCTTGTGTTTCCATTTATTTCTTGCCAAGTCTTCAGCTGCAGGGCCCAGTAAAGGCCAAACTGTTTGAAACTTATTAGAATTGTCACAGCAATCAAGGAGAGATGTGTTTCAGGTACAGATATGGATCTACAGTACAGCAGTCTTGTGCAATCATAGGATGAATTTTAAAATCACTCCTTTCCCTTTCACTGCAACCTTTGAAGGAGGCAACATCTGCTTGTAATGATCTGGCACCCCACTAAGATATATCACCAAGATGGAAGAACTTTACAATTATACTGTTCTGGTAAATTGATGTTTTAACACCTTTTAAACTTTTCTGAATGTGGCTCTTTCAGAACAGAGTATTTATGAACTTTGCAAAGACAACATTTTATCTACATATAGGACATGACCAACCAAAGTTAAAATACATTTAGCTTACTGTGTCTCACTTCATTGAGACTTAACATTGCTGAACTTTCTTGGATCCATTAATTCTCTGTAGGATGGGGATAGATACCATGAGGTATACCACACGATGCCCAATGTTGGAATTATTTCGGCATGTAAGTAACAGATACATGACTGTTTTGCACCACACACCTCATCACATTTTGCTTCATCAACTCATCAAATACATCTTATAGTGCTTTTGCGCGCACCACATGTACAGCCATTTAAACTTCTCTGCATTCCTACCCCTCCCCCTAGCTGGTTTCGTCACATCCTTTTGCGCATGCGTTACCTTTACAAAATCACCAGGTTTCATGTCAAAACTCGTGTGATATCGCGAGCGTACAAAAGGAAGTCCTTTTTTCTTCCCTGTAGCGCATGTGTAAAAAATTCAATACTGGGTGTTGAATTCATGTGATATTTCTTGATGTGTCACTGCTACCTGCATTCTCCTATAGCAGCCCCAGCCCTGCCTCTTTCCCTCCCTCCTGATCCTGCAAACCAGGCAGCCCAAGAAGGCACCCCACTCTTCCGACCCCCCAACTTCCTGCTAGAGGTCCCCCCCTCTCATGAACCCCTGCCCCCTCTCCGGCGTCATGCGGGCTGTGGAGATTTCACGCAAAACTCAAACGCTTTAATAACGGAAAAAACCCTTGTGTGCTCATATCAAATCGTTAATTCCTTGAACTTGTTTTTCTCCTATTTGCTATGACAAGTGAAGTTGCTATGGGCCAAAACTGAGGACATACCAAGGAGATGTCTATGAGTGGAGTTATTACTTGTTGGTTTTCTAGATCAAAGTAGCTCTGGAGAAAGAAAGGGGAATCAGCCTAGGGTGAACTCCGAGGACACTGGATTTTAACTCTTTCTCCCTGTGCCATGTTCCTGATCCAAATCATATATACCAGGAGCCTGGAAACATTATTTTTTGGGATTACAATACAAAAGAAGCATTAAGTATTCTGGGAAGCTACATTCCCCCACCCCAGGAATTTTTCCAAAGCAAGACCTGATCTTCAGGTGATAGGAAGCTTAACTAAAGTTGTGTAACTTTAGTAATGTCAGTCTTCAAGCCCTAAGCTCATTTTTGAGGGAGGCGTTGCTTAAAATCTCAAAGGTGTAACGTTAGCTCTCTGAATTGCAGCTAAGAATGGTTTATACATGATCTTCTGGCTTTATGTAGGACCACCATCACCACTGGCTCCTCCCAGAGATGGACCCACAGTTCCACAGGATGAGACCCAAGATTTCCCCAGGCACCTGACATTCACTGCGGCCACTGCCAGCCCCCATCATTACCTTACAGCCAGAACATTCTGGTTAGGAGACAATCTGTGGTTTGAATCAGGCTGGTTTGACATATACAAAACAGCTGAGCAAAGTCAATAGTGTAAATTTTCCTTGGGAAAAAACCCAAGGAAAATCTATGGATGTCAGCCGTGAAAGCCTTCGACTTCTCAATGGTGTAAACTTCAATGCATGTGATAAGAAGTTAGTGTAATTCCACCATGAATTCAAGAAGCAATGATTTTCTCGTATATGTCCTCTCTGGTCCCGTCTACACAGTAAAAAAGTACGTACACCGTTTGGAAGATCGCTCTTCCGTACACACAGCTGCTCAGATTCATATGTGTCATTCAGAAGGGGGGCTAGCGAATCCCCTGTAAACTATGTGGATTTGGCGTTTGGGAGGATTAGCGGATCTCGGCATAAAATACGTACAGCCGTTCGAATGGCTGATGCTCTGTACGCCCTGTTCGCACACATACAAACAGGCAGTGTAATCTGATTGGCTAGATGAATAGAGGGGCGGGGCTAGCAAGGAGGGGAATTGGGAGCAGCCGCCATGTTGGATTCCCAGCTAAGCGAGAGTCCGGTAAGTCCGTGAATTTTATATATTTTTATTTTTATTTTACTTTGTAAATAGGGAAAACCAAATGTCTGCAAGCAGGCACCTTTTTAAATTAAAAAAAAAAAAGCGGTGGGAGATTTAAAACTGCCGCTTGGCTTGCTCGCTCCAGCCAGCTGGGGAAGGGAGCTCATACGGAGTTTAGGGGGGGTGAAAAATCATGTAGGCGGATCATATGCATACGAACAGCTGCCTATTCGTATTTTTTACCCCCAAACAGATTTTTTTTTAAAATCATATAGGCGGACCCACAATATTGTAATTTTGTAAGAAAAAACTACATATAATCAAGGTTTTCCATACAGGATCTCATACAGCAATGGATATATAGAATATTTAGAAGCTGTGTTAAAATATGCAGATACAAGTAACTCAGCAAGCATCTAATACTGAAACTCCCTTTATTTATGTCTGTAACATCTGCTTGTTTAATTGATTATAATAACATTTATGTCATATAAATATAGTGTGTGTGTGTGTGTGTGTGTGTGTGCACGCGCGTGTGCCTATCACAAAATTCATGGGGGAAAAGGCAAAGGCTGGAATTCTGTTTGGGACATACACATGCTATGCTTGGGGTCCCAAAAAGTCACCATTGCACAGTGGACGTATTCTGCTGATAGTGACAGAAGGGTGGAAATGATTAATTCTGCTGGAGAGGTGCTCTAATAGAGCTATTAAGATTTTATAGTTCAGTCACCTATAAAAGAAAATGACCCAGAAGACTGGCCATATACATTTATAAGACTGGATGGAGAATTGGTAGCACACATGCAGGCAGGTACTTGTGTTAAAGATGAGGACTCTCTAAAGAAAAAAGGAACTGTAACCCTAATTCAGGGCTAACATGATTTAGTACACAGAGGTTCAATTAATTAAATTCCTCTCCATTAACAGCTACAATCCTATGGCCTTGGAAATTCACCCCTGAGGACAGAAGATAAATTAGAAGTCCCCCCTCTGAGGTTTTTTTTTTGGGGGGGGAGATATTGTCTGAATAAATTAAGCAAACTTGCTTGTGGGAAACATGGGCTTCAGACAGAAAATTTGAAGACCAGCCTTCTCCTATGCATATGGTCTCCTTCAGCAAGATGTCTTGATTGGCAGCCCATTTCCAAATAGAGTAAATGAATCTTATTCTGAAGTGGTACAATCCTCAAAGAGACCTAGTGATAGTTCCTCTCCATTGAGAAGTTCAACAGGCTGTCTATTGCATAGGTCTCAGGCATTGGCTGTTGGCTGGTTCCTCCAGAAAGTCCTGTTCTGTTTCCTTGTCATGTCATGGAAACAAGCCTGAGTTCTCAAAAGCTGTGTCAGTAGTGTGTAAGCCCTGGCAGGCTCTTCTAAGCTGGCACAGCTTTTAGCTGTAGGACTTTTTCGGACAAAGAAAAAACAACGCTAGCAGCCTCGCCACGTTGCGAGGCTGCTAGCGTTGTTTTTTCTTTGTCCGAAAAAGTCCGTAGACTCTGAAAGGTGATGGACTTTGTGTGTCTGCCCTCCAAGGATCTGCCTAGCTAAATACAGAATCTTGTCACCAGAAGATTGGCCACCAGGGGATGAACTGGCTAAAGTAACTCTAAACATAAGGATGGCATGAAACAGTTGCGACTGGCATCACTAAAGGACTAGTTGCATTGATCTTGTCGCTCTGCTAGGTATTCAAGATGAGTAGCTTTAAAAAAGCACTAAAGATGGATCTCTTTCGCCAGGCCTTTCCTGATTAGATCCCGGCTTCAGGAGCTCAGTCTCCTGGCTTTTTAAAATTATGTATATTTTTGTTTTTAATGTGTTTTTAGTTAGAAGGTTTTAATTTTATAGTGTTTAATGTTTTTTTATGGGGGAGGGTGGGGGTGGGTGGTGTTTTTAGTCATTATCATAATGTTTTAATTGTTGGAAGCCGCCCCGATTGTTTTTAGCAGAGGGGCGGGGTATAAATAAATATTATTATTATTATTACTTGCCTTTTTATAGGCTCAAATCATTATTTCTGAACTTACTTTTTACTCTTGTACTCCTGCCGCTCCAGGGAGCCCACCTACTACCCTGCCTGAAATTAAACTTTATTTGATTGTCAGTTATTTGAAGCCTAGCAATCCCACCCCACTGGGGTGTTCCAGATGAGCCCACCATTGTTTCTTTTCTAGTTTTCTCACTTCATGACTAGTATTTTCCCCCTCCCCTGCCTTAGTCAGTTGTCTTCTGTTGAATTGGCCCCAGAATTGCCAGCTTTCCAAAAGAAGCAAACATATGGAGATATCTCCTAATTAAAGCACCATTTATTGAGAACTTCCAATCTGTTATGTATCTTTGTTTTTAAAACTCAGAGCTTCCTTCCCCAAGGCACAGTAATGCACTTTTGTGAAAAAGCACGCAATCTCTGTTGAAGTTCTCTCTTTCTCTCTCTCTCTCTTTTTTAAAAGGCTTTTTGTGAGACATTCAGATAAGGTCATTTGCAGCATATGCTCTGCATCAGGGAAACTTGCAAATGGTTAAGACTAAGGCAGAATGTTGTAGCGGCCAGTTTGTTCCACTGAGCTTTCTCTCTCATTACAGCAACTCCTTTATTTCTTTGCAAATGACGTTAGCTGGAGGCTTTGCCAAAAACAGACATTTGTTTCCCATTAGTTGCACATATTCCCTCTTTATGGGCTTATTATGGCTTGAGGTGCAGAGCTGGGCATGGCTCTGATTTATGTCAGCCATCTTTAGATAAGGATGAGAAACTCCATATTCAACGCCAACTACTGTACTTGTGCATTCTGCATTGCTTCAGCCTGTGTGAAATAGCCTGTTCTTTACAATCAGAGGACTCTGGGCTGGAGTCCCCACCTCTCCCAGTTGGGCTCACAAAATATATTGCCACCTGTGTCTTCAAGTGCTCTAGAACAGCCATCGCACTTTATAATGGGATGGGGGTGAACTCTATGAGCCCCAAGTACAAGTCACAGCTGCTTTAAAATGCAGCCCGTCTGTCTATTCTTTAGCCAGAGTTTAAGAATTTGCTTTTTTGGATACAACTCCCAGAATCCCCTAGTGAGCATGACTAATGGTCATGCTGGCTGGAGGACTCTGGGAACTACAGTCCAAAAAATAACTCTTCAGAGTTTGGCTTCATCAAGGTAATATGTAAACAGTCAAGTTTAATATTTTCAAAGACTTGAAGAAAACTGTTTTTATCCACTGCTTTGGTTGTTTTTGTTGGTAACTGTGGTATTCATCAGTATTTCACAAACATAGTTCTAAAAGAAATTGTCAGTCTTTTACATAAAAGGGTTTGTTATTTTATTTCAGAATAAACAAGATCAACAAAGAGTCCCGCGGTACTTTAAACCCAGCCAGGTTTGTGGCATAAAAGCATGCATCCAGTGAGTATGTGAAAGCTCAATGTCCCACAAACTCTTTGTTATTTTTACTGCAACAGACACAAACAGTGTGTGTGGTGGGGGGGAGCAGGTAGTGGTCAGAGTGTTGGACTGGGACTTGGTGAGATTTGGATTCAAATCCTCACTTAGCCATGGAACACATGCGGTGGCCAGTCCCACTCATCCTCAGCATGGCTTACCTCACAAGCTGTCTGGATAAAACGGGAGGAGGAAGGAAAAGATCCATGTGCACTTCCTTGAGCTCACTGTAATAAAGGCAGGATATAACTGTTGTACACCAACTAACCAACCAACCTTCTCAAAATTATATCAGAATCAGTTTGTTGTTATGTGTAGTGGCCCCTGGCAGAACATTGTGAGACCTGTTCCATTGCTTTTCTATACAGTAATCTCGATTGTACTGAACTCTTCCCTTTCTCTCCACGCTCCTTCCACACAATTACTAACTTACTCTGGTGCTCTGTCTTGTCCTGCCCTACTCCCATTGCCATAGTAGTTTACTGAATTCATTTAATTTATTTGATTTATAGCCCACTTTTCTCCCAAAGTGGAACCCAAAGAACTCATCCCTCCAGAACTTGGTATTCTCTCCTAAATCAATAATATTTCACCACTTTTGTTTCATGCCTCCACCATGGTTCTCATTCTACTTTTTTTTGGCTCTTATCTCCAACTCCATTTCCTTTCCGTGTCTACCTGCTGGGCCCAGATCTCTAGAGGCACTGTTTGATCTCCGTCTTCTGGTCCTTAAATCTTGCCAAGAGGACTGGAGCTGATCCAGATAAATTTCCTGCACCTGATCAAGAAGAACCCATAGCAATCCAAAGTAAGGGCTGTAATTCTGTGTGAACATTCACCAAGAAGGAGGCCTCTTCTGTGTGGGAAAGTGAATATGAAAACTGGCCCTGTGCCCCATTCTCATCAGCAAATCAAATGAATCCTTCCCCAATGGTTTGTTGGCATATTCTTGCTGTCTGCCTGCAACCAGATTGTTTCAATACCCTTTTCCCTACTATGTTGAGATGTACTGTATTTTTTTTTTACTATTTCAGTTACTCCTAAAGCTGCCTTTATGCTTATAAATTACTGTATGTTTGGATCTTATTTATCCCCTTTTTGGAATGGCAGATATCCTAAAGGCACCAGATCCTGTCTGATCTTGGAAGCTAAGCAGGTTCAGTTCTGGTTAGTACTTGAATGGGAGACTGGCAATGGATACCAGGTGCTGTAGGCTATATTTCAGAGGAAGGAACTGGCAAAACTATCTCTGACTATGCCTTGCCAATGAAATTCATGAGTCATCCTAAATCAATAGGTGATTGGAAGGTGTGCACACACACAAGTGGTCACCTTAAGTCAGAAGAAACTGGAACACCTGAACCAGAGTCAGTGTTAAATCTCAGCAACACACATATTTTTCTTTGTGTATGTTTAATAAGAATGTCCTTCCTAAAAATGTTAGTGAGTTTCTTCAGGCATCCTAGTACAGGCTAATGAAAGAACAACAGAAGTAATCTCTCCCCATGGGGTAAATTGCTTGAGTGTGGATTCAGGGTTTTAATGAGCCTCCCAATGTGAGGCTAGAGGATGATGGGGAAAGAGGGCAAATACTTGTCATGCAGAAGGAGATGTTAATGTGTTCAGAAGTATCATACTGCTTTTTGGAAGCTGCATTGCTTAGAGCAAAGGCAAACTGGCTCTGGGCCAGCCCTTCTGGACTGCTGGGCAAGACCACAAATGTATGAAGAAAATGTGTTGATTGGAGATGGTGGTATTTTTTTTTTTTTGGTTCCAGTGTGAATGGCCCATAGCAAGGAGATCCAGATGACCTTCCTGATGAAGCATGATCTGAACAGGAGATGTTTACGCAAGGAAGAAACAGCCAGAGGGAAGCTACAGTTCAGATTTCATTACTTTGGCTACTATGGAACGGGAAAGAGAGTCCCTAGGGAAGGGTTTCAGCTCTTTAAATATGTATCTCTGTAGTCCTGCATGAAGAAGGTTCCCAGTTAACCATTTAGTTGCTATACTCTAGCTGCTGTGGCTTCTGTTCGGACATCCCTTTTGTGAACCCATAGAATTATTACTATTATTATTGTTATCGGGTGTAATATTATTGATATTTTAAATGCACAATTGAATGGAATGAAATGGGCACAAAAGATTTCACATGTTCTGCAGCAACTGTGGGATAAGAAATGCTTTCCCATAAGTGTAGGTGCTTGTGCTCCAGATATGGGACAGCTCATGTGTTTGTTGGCAAGGAAGAGCCAAGTGCGTGGCTTGGTGGTCAATGTATTGGGCTGTGACTCAGGAAAGACAGCTTCTAGTCCCCATTGAGCCATGAAACTCACTGGGTGACCTTGGGCACTCACTCTCTCTCTCTCACGCTGATCTACCTTACAGGTTTGTCATGAAAATAAAGTGTGGGAGAGAAAAGACATTGGAATTCCTTGGTAGGAAGGTGGGATCATAATGTCATTAATAATAAGGTTCAAACTGTACCCAACATACATTAGGAAAAAAGAGGATGCATCAGTTTCTCATTTCCAACCCCACCAATAATTCTTTGCAACATTATTGAATTTATAATTAAACTCATTTGCTAATGGACAGGTAGCCATCCTACTGCAGGGTGACAATAGAAATCCCAGTGGGATTGGCACTCAATTGAAACCAGGATTCTACAAAAGAGCATGCTCACATTTAGGAAGCGGTGCTGCATAATAAAGGGTGGCTCCAGGGGGGCTTTCCAGCCAGCCCACCCCCTCCCTGAGGCCACGATGGGGAGCCCAAATGAGAGTTGACATGAAGTCCAAATTGATCAGCCAGCTTCCCAAGCCTGACAAGTGGCACTAATTGATCCAAAAGCAGACCAACAGATGCTGCTTTTGGTTCAACCACTCTACATCTTGCAGCTGAGCACTAGTATCTTCTGAGGTGCAGTAGTGTCTCATGATATTTGTATGTGTATATGTACACACACACACACACACGCATCCCAAATACATTCCAAACAGCAGTGGTATAGAGCCGAATGCTCAACTTATTAGGATTAGCGTGGCTGCAGTCCTATGCATAGGTACCTGGAAGGAAGGGTCGGTGCTGCTTACTTCATATTGCATAACGGAGAGTTTACCTTTTACGAAGCCACTTGTGCTATCCCTAACTCCCTACACAAAGATTTGGCTGCAACTATATATAAGTCCATACTTGGTCATCACTATGGAGAAAGTGATCTCATGCGAATGGTCTGGCAGTTTGACCTTAACACTATGCTTTCAGAATCTGAGTGGGCATGTATACGGTCCTCTCCCCCTTACAAATCAAGTCCAGCAGCTGTTAGAGAAGGGACACTGAAAATTATTCATAAATGGTGTCTTACCCCTCTGCAACTCTCCAGAATGACCAAGTCCATGTCCCCTAATTGCTGGCAAGGTTGCAATGCTCCTACTTGCATATGTGGGTAGAATGTCCATCAGTACAAACATTTTGGAATAAGGTGTTATATTATCTCTCCTCCTTCAACTTTTGTCCTGCTCTTTTGCTCTTGACAATTTATACAGGCAGAAACAGTACCGTATATTCCAGCGTATAAGACGACCCATCAATTTTAAAGTTAAAATATAGAGTTTGGGATATACTTGCCATGTAAGACGACCCCTCCTTCTCTTATATGGCGAGTATAGTTGTCCCTTCACATTCACTGGGGTTTGGTTCCAGGACCCCTGTCAATACCCAAATCTGTGAATACTCAAATCCCATTATATGCAATGGCATAGCAAAATGGTGTCCCTTATATAAGATGGCAAAATCAAGGTTTGGTTTTTGGATTATTATTTTTTAAAGAATATTTTCAAGCCGTGAATACTTAAATTGGTGAATGCCAAATCCATGAATATGGAGGGACAACTGTATATCCCAAACTCCCCCCTCCAACCACCACCCATCCACCCTTCCCAAAGCCATGATAGGAACCCCAATCGTGGCTTTGGGAAGGGCGGGTGCTGGCTATAAATCCTCCCCCCTCCATCCACCACCCATCCACCTTTCCTAAAGGAATGGAAGGTGGAGGAGAGGGGCAAATGTAAGGGGGGGCCTTCCAGCCAGCCCACCCGCTCACTGAGTCTGTGATGGGGAGCCTGATCCCAGTGTTGGGGAAGGTGGAAGGTTGGCTTGAGGGGGGGCTTTCCAACCAGCCCATGCCTCCCCGAGGCCGCGATGGGGAGCCCGATCGCGGCTTCGGGGAGGGTGGAAGGGTGGCTCGAGGGGGGCTTTCCAGCCAGCCCACCCCCTCCCCGAGGCCATGATGGGGAACCCAATTGCAGTGTTGGGGAGGGTGGAAGGGTGGCTCAAGGGGGGGCTTTCCAGCCAGCCCACCCCCTCCCCGAGTCCACGATGGGGAGCCCGATCACGGTGTCAGGGAGGGTGGAAGGGTGGCTCGAGGAATGAAGATGGACCACAGGATTTGCCCCTTTCTTCCACCTTCCAGGAAGGTGGAGGAAAGGGGTGAAAATACCCGGTTTGCCTCACCTGTCCCCCTCCCTCCGTTTTCATTCTCTTTGGAAGGGAATGAAGACAGGGGGAAGCAGGGCAGCCATTGGAAACTGCAAGATTTGCCCCTTTCGTCCACCTTTCAGGAAGGTGGGCAAAAGGGGCGAAAATACCCAGTTTGCCTCATCCGCCCCCCTCCCTCCGTCTTCATTCTCTTTGGAAGGAAATGAAGATGGGGGAAAGTGGAGCAGCTGTTGCAAACCGCAAGATTCGCCCCTTTCTTCCACCTTTCAGGAAGGTGGAAGAAAGAGGCGAATGTACCCGGTTTGCCTCAGCCGCTGCTGGATCTCCTGTGTGTTCGTTCCCTTTGGGGAACGAACACACAGGAGATCTAGCGGAGGCCGCAGCAAACCGCAACGTTCGCCCCCCTCCTCTGTCTTCGGTTGCTCTCCAAAGGGGGAGAAGGCAGAGGAGGGGGGGCGAATGAACTGGTAAACACTTTGCCTCACCCCCCAGCCCGATCTCCTGCCTCTTCGCTCCGTTTGCGAAGGAAGTGAAGAGGCAGGAGATCGGAGGGCAGGTGAAGCAAAGTGTATCCAGCGTATAAGACAACCCCAAATTTTGGAGGATATTTTTCGGGGCTCAAAGGTTGTCTTATACGCCAGAATATACGGTACCTTAAAATACAGAAAAATATTGGTGGTCCTCTTAGCAGCTGCCCTGACTGAGATAGCCAAGCAGTGAAAAACTGGATTGTTTTCCATACAGGGATTGTGGGAAAGAGTTTGGTCCACTTGGCTCTCTGAGAAATTGGCCTATATGACCAAGCTATATCATGTTAATGCATCAGCTACTACTTTTGTAGAGGACTGGTTTATTTTAATACAATGTGTAAACAATACAAGCCAATGCCCAAGACCTCCAGGATCCCAGTTCCCGTTCCGAAAGGATGTGCTGCACAACTCTACTGTTCCCTCTGCAACTTCCATGGTATTGTTGACTGCTCTTACTTAGATTCATCTGTGAAAGTGAAGAAATACAAAACATGTACCTGCTGTGCCCTGACTATACAAGTTTTCCTTTCCTACTATTTGTAACCATCCTGACTATGTTTGTCATTGAATGTTCATTTGTTTGTGAGACATTATTGTCTCTATGTTGTCTCTCATGAATTGATCCAAATAAAATCTTGAGGGGGGGGGAAATGGGAGTTTAATTCCACGATTTGGCAGGAGCGAGATTTTGGTGGTTCTTGTGAAAAGATGCGAGTGCACTTAAAACTCCACCCCCCTAAATTAACAAAGTAAATGAACACTCAAGCACTGAAACAAACTTAAAAACATTGAATCTAAAGGGGACAGTTCATAAAAAGAGCATCATGGTTCTTCGTTTTCACATTCTCACCCGGACATTTTCTTGTTGGGACCGAGGAAGTGGGGAAAGAGGACTGCCCATTCACAATGTAATCTGGCGATTACAACAGGATGTGGTTTTGTGCACCATCAACAGCATGAAAAAGCACTATTGGCGATTGATGGCTTTTCCTGGAATTGTAAATAATGCCTTTTTTGTGGCTGGAGAACAGTGTAAGAATGCAAGGATGACAACATCATGTGATAGCAGGGCCCATTCACACTATCCTGATGTCATAATCCCACAATTTTTCCGTGTCTGATAATGTCCTACAAAGAACTTGAAAAATTTCTCTTTTTGGACAGCAGGTCCCACAGGCACCATGCTGTCTGGAAGATTATGAGAATTGTAGTGAAAAAATGGAGCTTTGAAACAGCATTGGGATTATATCCCTAAACAGGGTTACCAGGAAGTTCCACTGAGTATGCTTAGGATTATCACATCTCAACTACTATATTATATATGGCAAAAGGCTCACTTCATCTGAGGCATGATAAAAATGGGAGCTAAACTGGGAATTCATCTGGGGAGCTTTACTAGTGTTTCAATTGTTGGGATTACACAGGAACGGATTTGATGGGTTTCTGTGAAAATATTGTTTCAGCTGTGGTGGCTTTTCAGAGTGAAGAGCCACAGGAGAAGCAATGCGCTGGTTGTTTGAGTGGGGGAACTGGGCTGGGGGCTGGCTCCAAAAGAAAGACAAATCTTATTATGCTGACTCTGCAAAAACATGCTGAGGAATCATTTTTCTAGCCTGCCTTTTGATTTGATCAGAATCTGCCCTTTGAGCTCATGAGCTGGAAGGAGAGGCGAATGTTCCTGTACATTGAGGGCATGTTCTTTACTATGAGCGATGTAAGCTTTTGGAGCAGACACCACCACAATTCCATTGAGTCCCATTAAAAACATTGCATGCACACACCTACACACACACACACACACACACACACACACACTTGCTTGCTTGCCAATTAGATTGATAGACAGAAATGCACAAACAATTCCATGATCCACATTTTCTGGATTAATCTTTACAATATTAAGCATTTTACAGGCCAGAGCCAGGGCAAAATGATGGCCAGGGATATGGGGTGGGGGACTTCTGTGGTTTAGTTTTTTGGAGTTTCCCAATGTGGAAAGTGCCCATCTTGCTCCTTTTTCTGGATGACTTCAAAGCCCTGCACCACAGTTCAGACGGTAGTGCCTGCCTGTTGCCTCCCTGCTAGCTGAGGAAGGCAGAGATGGCCTTGCCATGAGGTAGAGTGAGGCATCTGCCTCAGGCTGGGGTTGAGGTTGAGGATGTTCAGTGTGGTGTTGTGAAGAGGACAGATATGTGTGTACTACAAAGCCTTCTTTGTGCTCCCTAAACTAGTCTTCTGCCCTCAAGATCAGACAGTGAAGGATGTTTTTCCACTGCCCATGTTGAGGTAAAATATGAATGCCAGTCCAGCTGGCTTTTGTACATGAAGGGGCGGGGGTTAGAGAAGAACCATCTTTGCCTCAGGTAGCAAAATGTCTTGGGTCATTTCTAAATGAAAAAGAGACTAACTTTGGGGAAATCTTAGAGCAATAGGAAGGTAACCTGACCAATACAGAATATTTGCTGAAGGGTGGGTTTTTTTGGGGGGGGGGATATGGGGAGACCAAAATGGGGTGGACATGAATTAAACACATGGGATGAGGAAATGCACTTGTAAAAAAACATTTTATTTACTACACATCTATGAGCCAAATTAGCTGTGTTATTACTTGTGCAAATGCAATATAGTATATGCTTTTTTTTTAAAGGAAAGGAAATAGTATCTGTAGAATGGGGTGGGCTGGGGCCAGCATTCATTCTGTTGTGGGGGCCACCAAATCACTCTCTTCTGCCAACTGAAATTGCTGTTTGCACCAGGAGAGAAATCTTTATTAATTATGGAGGGTGGGATTAAATTCTCTCTTCCTGTCCTGGCACTATCAATACTGTTCAAGTCCCCCTCTTTGACTATTTACATTTTTTTTAAAATGCACATTAATTCTATCAAAACAATTAATGCCATATCAAGGCTGCATCTATGCTGTAGAAATAATTCAGTCTGACATCACTTTAACTGACATGGCTCTGTCCTACCAAATCCTGAGATTTTTAGTTTTGTGAGGCATCAGCACTCTTTGGCAGAGAAGGCTAAAGGCCTTGTAAAACAACAAATCCCAGGATTCCATAAGATGAAGCCACAGCACTTAAAGTGGTGTCAAACTGCATTATTTTTACAGCGCAGATGCACCCTAAGGATTTGAACACAGTTATGTCTCTAGTGTATATTGGTATGTTCATGTTACTAGAGAGGGGGAAAAAACAAATAGAAAGGACTAGGGTTTCCAAAAATGGTTTTGCAGACCATCCTTTGATCTGACCCTGCTTTATATCATTAACTGTTTTCTGTCATGTGTGAGCTGCTACTGAGCTTGCGCTTGCTGAAAAATCAGTAAGTAGCCACAGGTGTGGTTTGGTAGCAGACTTTCATGTGGTCAAAAATGGAGGTAGCACACAACACTTTTGGCAGAAGAAAGTTGAACAACTCAGGGGTGGTCCAAGATATTTTGGTATGCAAGGAGAAGAGGGGAAGTCAAATAGTACTCCCCCCCTTAATACTAATTAAGATTAACAGACCTTGGAAAAGAATAGCTGGGGGATTCTGGGAGTGGTAGTCCAAAACAGTAACATTTCTTAGCTTTGCTGATTAATATAGGCCAATGTCTACCTGGTGCTCTCATATGTAAACACTATCTAAAAGACCAGAACCTGGGCAGGTTCTGCAGAATTTTGAAACAGTAGCCTATACTTCCCAGGTTTAACTGAAAATATTACTATGTTCTGTTTATAATTAATAACGTCTGAGTAGATTCTGTCCAGGTTGGAATCCAAGTCCTTTTCAGCTAATGTGTACACAGGAAAAGGAATGTGGAAAGGGGAATGAAGAAACTATGTCTCTACTCCTGTCCCCTAGTCTGGTGGTAACTAATGCTGGATAAGAGTGAAGATATGGATGTAACATGGGAGAAACTGTACTATGCTTTGTGACAGACCTTGGGTGACTCACAAATTACACCCTTACCTCTTTTTTTCTGGGAGTGAGGGGAGAATGAAGTTACATTTTGAATGCAGTGCAAGAAGTGGAAATGAAGTTGTTTTATGGGTGTAATGAGTAACATTTTCTATTAACATTTAAAAGTTACTTTCAAAGGGCTCTTAAAAGCATTTTAGAGATATTTTGACAGTATTTCAGAAGTTCAAGCATTATAAACAAATTCTCTGTTGCAAGGAGCTTTACAAAAATTAGTGTTTTTGGATTCACATTATGCTCTTAGTTGGGGAGCTGAGGAAAGCTGGTGGATTCCAGTGGCATCTCAGGACTGTGTAGATGCAAATTTCTGGCAAGTATTTGTTCAGATTTGTTGTTAAACTAAGGGAGCAGATGTATAGCCTCTTCCTTGCCACATGATGGCAGTGTTTTACAAGATCACAAAAATCAGCATCCCATGGCACTGCTATGAATACAGGTGTTGCCTTCTCTAAAGTCAGCTCCATTGAGTTCAGAGGTCCCTACTCCTAAGTAAGTAGGCTTGTGTAGAACTGCAACCTCAGGCTGCAAGCCTACACCCATTTACCTGGAAGTAAGTCCCACTGAACAAAGTGAGCTTTTTTCTGAACATATGTACGCTCCGCGTAGGCTACAGTCCTATAATACTTACCTGGAAGTAAGTTTAGCTATTTAACTGAACGACGCTTATTTCTTGTTCTGAGTAGACAAACAGGATTATGCTGCCAAACATCCCTAAATTTGTTCCTTAGTATCTGTATAAGTTGTGACCAGCTAGGCTTAATACTTCTTAGATGCTTGAATCTGTCCTCTGCCCAATTTTTACGATCCTAGGTAGACAGGAAAATTAGGACATTCATTAACACTTGGGGAAGGTTAGCCTGTTAATACCTTTTAAATCTATCCTACCTTTTCTAAAAAGTTCAAAACATTGGTGAGTTGCATTAGTCTTGATGCCTGTTTATCCTAGGGATATAGAAAATAGTGTTATGCTGATAATTATAGTGATAATAGGCCTACCTTATACAGTATTGTGTATTGTGTACATCAAGTTTAGGGAAGTTCTGGAAGTCTGGGGGCCAATTCTTTGCTCAACAGCTACTAAGGGCTACACCAGTCCCAAAAATATGGCAGTTGGGGGAAGGAAAAATCAAAATGAGAAGTGCACAAAAGTGGCATGCTTTTAATGCAAGATTGTCACTCCTAGACACTTTCAGGAATGGAAATGGATTTCGGAGGCTGGGGCTGAATTGTTTGCACAGGGATCAGGGAGTATGAGGGGCCTACAAAAACAATTCGGGGAAGTACATGCAGCTCATGGTTACAGTTTATACATTAATAAGTGGCCATTTTCTAGGCTTCCTGGCTCATATCTGAGGACGTTAGGGGCTGAAGCTGTGACCTCCATGCAAGACATGTGCTCTTTTATTGTGCTATACTGGTGATGATGAACCTATGACACGTGTGTCAGCACTGACATGCATAGCCATTTGTGCTGACACGTGGCCATAGGCCTCCTCCCCCCCCGCCCCCGTCCGCAACCTCACCACCCTCCCTAAAGTGGTGATCCGGGCTTCAAAGCCTCACTTTAGGGAGGGGGAGGAAAGTGTCAGGATCACCAATTTAGGGAGGTGGGGGGTGGAGCCTCCCCCCCACCTGGCCACCCCCCCGAGGCCTGCTGTGCTTCCCCATAACCACCTCGGAAAGGTCAGGTAAGGTGGCCGGCAGGCGGGACTCTGCCAGGGAAGGCAGTGGGCAAGCAGAAGGGTGGCCACCCAGCCTCCCCGAGGTGGCTCTGAAGCCTTGGAGCCGCCTTGGAAAGGCTGGGGAAGATGGCGGGCGAGTGGGAGGATGGCCGCATGGCCTCTCCCCGGCTTTCCAGAGGGGGCTCCATGGCTTTGAAGTCACAGAGCCGCCTTGGAAAGGCCGGGGAAGATGGCGGGTGAGCAGGAGGGTGGCTACCCGGCCTCTCCCTGCCCTTCCCAAGGTGGCTCCGAAGCCACGGAACCACCTTGGGGAGGCCAGGGAAGGTGGTGGGTGAGCGGGAGGGTGGCTGCCCAGCCTTCCAGTGGGGGCTCCATGGCTTTGAAGCTGTGGAGCCACCTCAGGGAGGCCGGGGAAGGTGGCGGATGGGAGGAAGGGACTCTGCCTGGCCTCTCCCTGGCCTTACCGAGGGGGCTCCGAGGCTTCAAAGCCTTGGAGCTGCCTCGGAAAGGCCAGGGAAGGCGGCGGGCAGGTGGGCCTCTTGTTTGAGCCCAGGTCACAGTGCGCAGCTTCTCCAATGGAGCCCTCCTAAATAGCTCCACACAGGAGAGCGCCAAAAGAGGGAGGGAGAAATGCACGTGTGTGTGTGTGTGTGTGTGTGTGTGCACATGGTGTTGTGGGGAGGGGGAGTAAGTGCTGTGAAGGGAAGAAGCTGAGGTTCTGGGAGCCAAGGAGCTGCCCTCATAATCGCTCCTAGGCTAGCCAGCAACACATCCTCTGCTCGATGGCTAACCCAGGCTGCCTCCTTGTCTCCAACTCCGCCTTGCTCCCACACTCGCTACCATGCCCCCAGCCTTCCTCTACCTCCAGCAGGGAAGTCCCCCTCTTTTATATCTTTCCCTGCTTCACTCGTGGGTGAGGTATCCCCCCCTAATAAACCCATGGGTCAGAGGGAGGCTGGGGGAGGTGGGGGGAAAGTAGCGACGGGCCCTCTGAAGGCTCTGTCGCCACTTTCAGGAGGCCAGGGGAGGTGGAAGAAAAAGTAACGAAAGGGCCTCCAAAGGCCCTGTCGCCACTTTCGGGAGGCCCGGGGGGGGGGCTTGTATTATTTGCGGATTTTTCACATTCGCGGGGATCTTCGGAACCTAATGCCCACGAATGTGAAAGGATGACTGTACATTTTGATTACCGTAATCAGTTGTCACATGAGTTGTGACAACTCATTAATTATTAATAAACAATTAATAATATTGTTGATTAAACAATAAATATTGTGAAATAATGTTTTTTCCTCAAAGTGACACACTACCCGAGTTATGCTCAGTTTTTTGGCGACATTTGTTTGACACACCAAGCTCCAAAGGTTGCCCATCACTGTGCTATACAGTACTCGTGTTAGCACCACTGTGGCAAATGATGACGTTTCCTTTCCAGAATGGTTTGTTGGGTTTGATTATATTATAAATCATAATGTCTAGCTTCTGGGGGTCATATTGAATCCCAGTGAAACCCATCAGTGGCTAGCACCAACACTAGCAAGGATCAGTAGTGACCATTGATTTTACCACCACTGCCTGAATTCAACAGCAATTGTGATGGGTGAATGGGGTGCATATATTTTCCACCCATGTTGAAATTATTTTATGGCTTCATAAGCTATCTTGGAGAAGTGGGATGGAAATGTTTTAAATAAATTACTAAGCCTAATTCCCAGTATAATGATCATTTATTATTTTTTTCAGTTGACTGTAGCTTATCTGTTGTTTTCCCTTTGTCTAAAATTAGCTATATTAATTTTCAAATTGACACATTATTAGTTTTATTTGTGCTTTGCCTTTTGATGATATACAGCATTGAACGTTTGTCAGAGAAGACATAAACTATGCTTAATTATCATCTTCACGTAGCATAGTTTCATGTGGTTAATACAACCCACTGGAGTATTTTCTAGGCAATATTTTTGATCTGGAAACATCAAGAGGATTAATTATAGGGAGTCTGGTATGATCATATAGTATCTGAACAGGTCTGTGGAAGACATTTCCATGAAGGAGTGTGTTATATGGCAGAAATCTTGTGCAATTCATTAGGTATCTTCAGATTCTTCTAACCCCAGAGGAAGGAGCTGCCCAGGGCTTTGACAGCATGAGCCAATACATTATCCAGAGTTCTTTCGTTAAGCCCAGTTCTACTTTTTGAAAAAAGTGAAGGGGAATTTCTTGCAGCTGATGGGTGATGGATATGTGGCTGGTAAGACGCATGCAAATACTACCTAGTTTGGACTTTCCAAGCCTTCTGGGTTTTTTTGGACTACCATTCCCATCACCATTAACCACTAGCAAGGCTGATTTTTGCTATTCTGAAATGAATCATGGATGAAAAGTCACTGTTTTTCCAGTGGTTACTGAATTATTCACTTACATATTTGGGATATGATGACCATGGCTACAGAACCTAGGAAACACACTCAGGGGTAGCTGTGCTGGTCATGTAGCAAAACAAAATCAAAAGCCCACAAAAAAGTGATACCTTTATTAGCCAAGCAAATGCAAAGCACATGATGCAAGCTTTCAAAGCAATACTGGATTCATTCTTTTAAAAAAATTCTTTTGCTTGATGAAGAAGTCAGTAGAGCTTCCAAAGTTTGCATCATGTGTTTTGCATTTGCTTGGCTAATAAAATTATCACTTTTTTGTGGATTTTGGATTTTGTAGGGCTACAGAAAACAGTTTTGGGTGTTTTTTGTTTGTTTGTTTGTTTGTTTTTGCAGATTTGGTAGCAATATTCTATATAACAGAGCCAGTTAGGTGTGGGGGTGTGAGTGTTGGACTATGGACTCTGGGGATCAGGGTTTGAATCCCCACTCAGCCATCCACTGGGCGACCTTGGGCAATTCACACTCTCTCAACCACAGAGGAAGGCAAAGGCAAACCCCCTCTGAACAAATCTGGCCAAGAAACCCCCATGATAGGTTCACCTTGGGGTGACCATAAGTCAGAAACGACTTGAAGGCACACAACAACAATTCTACATGACAGGTATTGCCTATAGATTGTTTTCTCTGTCCTGCCATGGTTTCAGCCTGTTTAAAAAAAAAGGTTTTGTGGATTTTTCTATAATCTGTACCATGCATGGGAGAGCAGAGACAAACCACAATCAGGGACAAAAAATACTCCTCAATGAGGAGCAAAAATACTCCTCATAGAGTTTGAGGAGAACACAATTTGTCTAAATGGCATCCTGCATCAATCCTCATCAATCTGCCATATTCAGAAGGGGGGCCAAAAACACTACAAATTCCAAAGGAAAAGCCTTTGTGGCTTTTCCCATATTAAAACAAAACAAAACAAAACAAAACAAAACAAAAAAACTCCACAGGGAATGCACATTCCCACTTGTTGGGACAACCCATTTGCTTTGATGTGCATTCCCAATAAGAGTGGAAGTGGAAAGCTGATTGGTTGGACATGCACAGAGGACTGAGCTTGCTAACAGGGCAAGTGTCTGGAACTGCCATGTTGGATTTTTGCTGTAGCAATCATATACTGAGGGGACAAAATAGCCTTTTTCTTCTTTTTTCTATTTATTTAAACAGAATATCAGACCTTTACACCTTAGCTATGCTTTAAAATACTGTTCAGCAGTAGCAACTGGTGTCAATAAAGGTAGTAATTCACTCACACCCCTATCTTGGTTCACAGGCATGCCCGTTGGAACAGCAAGAGCAGATAGCTTTGCATGCCTGCGATCTTGCCAAAAAACTGTGGAGATAAATAGAAGCTGCTGTGAACTGGCGTTAATGCACATCAATCCATATTTTCCCCTTTGTATAGACAAGCCCAGTGTTACTGAACACAGCAGCAGCGGTATATGTTTTGCCATGTGACTTGTGCCAATACAATTGGATAAAGCAATGGCAAATAATGTGCTCACTCACCCTGCTCTGTACCTGGACTATTTTTGGAAGTACTTAAAAAAAACAAAACCAACTTGAGTAATGCTAATTTAAAAGAGGGAGAGAGAAGATTGGGAGAGGAAAAGGGAATTAGTTGATTTCACATGTGATTGTAATTAGATATCATCCCACTGGAATCTTTGTCTTGGGCTTAGTTCTTTGTCATCTGTCCATTTTTATAGTAATTAATTAAAGGGCTCGTTGGCTTCCTAGTTGATTGTGTGATAAGACTTCTTTCCAATAATTAAATACAGATGGAAGTTGTCCTGAGAAACAGGACATAATCACTAATCTTTCAATAACAATACTCATTGTTCTTTCCTAGTGGACAAAAATAGCACACTAAGCAAAACGCCATATAATATTCATTTCTTCTGATAACATCTGAATTGCAAACCAAACAGCTCAATTTATTTGGCTATGAATGTATGATTTTGTGCAGGGCAGGTGCTCGCTTTGGCTAATTGCTTCCCAGGGAACAATGAAATATTGGCTAACTTGGGCAAAAGAAAATAATAACCCAACAGAAAATTCCCAGTTTGAAACAAAGCATGGATTTTACAGCCTTCAAGGTTAAATTACTCTCCATAGGATGCTAAAGGCAGTGGGGAAAACCCAATATGAAGTTCTAAGAAACCGTGTTTAAATTTCCTGCCTGTTAAAATATTTCTCATTTCAAAGGTGTAAAGTTAGTGGCAGGAATATTTCTTGGCAGGAGAATGCTGGGCTATAGCAAAGAGGGATTTTCCTTTCATTCATCAGCAGCTCCTTGACTTTTAGCACAATTCCAAGTTGCTTCATCAGCAAATACCCTCCAGGGGTGGGCAGTGTAGTGTGGTAGTGCTGATTTATGGATCACTCTGGAATGTTCATTTAGTCCAACAGAGGAGATCACTTTTGGAGCAGGAAATATGTTTGCAGACCTTAAGAGTGGGGAAAACTTTCTGTTAAACAATGGCCACATTCTCTTGGGAGTAACTTGTTAGGGGGAGCACTTCATGCCATCATACCATCCAACTGTCCAAGTTTGGTAGGGACAGTCCCAAATAATCCTCTGCCCTCCCCACTTTTTTAGCTGCTTTAAAAATGTCCCAGTTTTTCTCTCCTCCTTCCATCCCCCCCCCTTTGTGCTCAGCTTACTTCTGCTGGTACAAACTGAATTCAATGTTCAAAAGCTGTTTGCACTTAATGGGGAGGGGGGATGGAATCTTGCTTTTCCCAGTAGTGTTACCCAAATTGTAGGGCGTGTGTGTCCGTGGATCCCGCTCTCGTGATACTGTGGACTTTTTCGGATGAGTCTTTTACAGCGCAAGCAGCCTCGTCGTGTTGCAAGGCTGCTGCGCTGCAGAGCATCTCTTTCGGATGATGCTCTCCCCTGCTGGTACTGTTGTGTTACCGTGGGGACACTGCAGCGTTATATTCGGTGGTTTTCTAATCACGATCAACCACACCAGGATAACGAAGAATCAAGGCAGAGGAATTGGGATAAAGAATAGATTCGGCAAGTAAGGGTGATATTTACCAGTCCGAAAGACCAGAGTTTCATTAAGTGGGAAAGTCTCAGATGTGAAGCTGAGGGTGCTACAGCAATCTGGCAGAGGGATGGTATCGAAAGAACTGTGCACACTTGGTTATTTTTGGGGGCTAATATTTATACCCACTTTCATACTCCAAAGGGGTTTTTGAGGGTAAAACAATGCTTAAAAGAGTTGGCCATGTAAGGACTGGGAAACAAAGAGCAGTAAAACCCAAGTAATCAAATTTCAGCTCCATTAGCAACAGAAAAGCAACTTCTCTTGAGTTCCAAGCTGTCTCTGTCCTGTGGAGGCTACAGTCCCCTTTTGTACACAGAAAACAAGAAGCCTCTGAACTGTTGTATCTGGGAAAAGGTTTAGGTGCTGTTCCCCACGTGCCAAAAAAAGGAGAATGGCCTCTGCCTGCACTGATATCCTTCTAGACCATCTTAACTGATAACAGAAGAACA
This sequence comes from Gambelia wislizenii, assembly GCA_030847615.1. NCBI lineage: Eukaryota > Metazoa > Chordata > Lepidosauria > Squamata > Crotaphytidae > Gambelia > Gambelia wislizenii. The sequence continues at coordinate 98,748,417 of JAUMIR010000005.1, read as the reverse complement.
TCTCAAGACATAATGTAGGACTGTGAGTTTAACATTTCATTTTTAATTCTTTTGTGTGATTTTTAAGGAAGAACAAGAGCTCTTTTCCACAAGATCCAAGAAATCAAAGGGAAATTTAAAACCAAGAGTGGGGATATTCTATGACCAGCAAGGGAACACAATACATAACCAAGTACAAATAAAAAGATGATGGAAAGAATACACTGGAGAACTATATAAAATAGTTTCAAGGATTATTCATTCAAGGAAGAACCATTTGGAGATGAACCTACAATTTTAGAAAGTGAATACAAGCTGCACTCAGAGCACTTGGGAGAAATAAATCAGCAGGAACAAGTGACATGCCAATAGAGCTGCTTCAAGCTACAGAGACAGAGGGCTCATCTGCACTGGCACTGTAATCTAGGGCCAGTCTGGAGCATTATGCTCTGGAGCTGCCCCAGATTGACACGATACCAGCAACACCAACCAGAGCTGATCCTTTCCACCATAGTTCCAGACAGGCTGCCGGGCTGACACTGCATTGGCCCTACTGGCCTGTCCACCTCAGTGCCACTGCTGCTGCCTCTCTCACTGGCCAAGCAGCTCTCTGCAAGAGCCTGGCCATCACCGTCACTGCTGGTGTGGTCAGAATGGGCACCTGTGCAATCAATAAGGAGGGGGTTGAGCAACCCCCTTCTTTTCAAGCACATGGTGCGGTGCCCCATTCTGACCTCACCAGCAGCAACAGCAATGGCCAGGCTCTTGCAGAGAGCTGCTTGGCCAGTGGGCAAGGTGACAGTGGTGGCGGCACTGAGGGGGATGGGTCAGTAGATCTGGTGAAGTGGGTGTGTAGAGTTGTGGACAGTTGGGTCACTCCAGATCCAGCCTGATCCATCTCTCCACACATCCAAAACACTGGGGCTGCTCTGGAGTTTCCTGGAAACTCCAAAGCAATTTACGGTTTCCACTTAAGACGGGTTAACGGCTAAAAGGAGCAGATTTGCTGCATTCATCATGTGTACAAATTGCACCGGATCCAAGGTGAGTACACATTTTAGCTGTAGTGTAGATAGACCCAGAATTTACTCTAGTTCTAACTAAAATATGTCATCAAATATGGAGTTAATAACAGTTCGCTCCAGTTAACAGTTAACAACAGCAGTTAGCAGTTAACAACAACAATGATTTTAACACCTTTTCCTGATGAAGAAGCCAGTGGAGCTTTCAAAGCTTGCATGATGTATTTTGTGGGGTTTTTTTAGTTGACCTAATAAAGGTATTGCTGTTTTGTGGATGCCAGCAATAGACAGCCATGGGTCAGGCAATAAATATTTTGCTGTTATATCAGTAACCATCTGCTTGTACACTCTGGTTCCCTTTCTTTTACGACAGACCATAGTTTGGTGGTTCAGATGTAATGGCAAATTATGGTTTGCTTTTGAAGAGTAAATGTGGGATGGTGTGAGGGGAGCCTGTGTACCCCAAATTTGGCTACATAAAGATAATTGCCATTTAGTATTATGGTAAAACCAGTTCATCCAACCATAAGTGCAACTTCCATTTTGCAAGCATGGGCACCATCAGTTGGCACCTGGATGCCTTTTTCCATTTTCTAGTTGCATCTGGAAATCCCTCTTTTTCAGCTCTGAATCTGGTTTGGAAATGCTACAACCCAACTTTCTCCTCTCTCATCTGTACTTTCACAGATTGTGAAACAAAGTACCAGACACTGTTTCTTGGCAGTGCCTCAAGTGACATAATGAAAATGAGTCAAGTATAACCTTCATTAGTAATCAAGGAAACCTTGAACTTATTGTATTGCCATAGATTGCTTTAAGAAACTTTCTTTTCTTTTGTTTCTGTATGTTAAAGTTATATATTAAGAAAGACTATACTGCAGAACCATTGGTGTTATATCTAAATATTCATATATGAATCTATATGAACACATAGATAGGTGTAGACATAGATAACTGTTGCCTACATATGTATAGGCCTAAATCCAAGAGTCTGTTCCAGCTACACAGCACCTGCAAAATTTTGTTAGGGGTCCTGAACAGTTCCTCTCCTTTCTTCTGCTCTGGCCAGTTATACGAGGAATTAGATTCACTTGTCAAGAGCTTGCTGAGTTTAGAATGCCACTGCCTGTTGAACCTGACCTCTTGCCTTGCCAAAAAGTGACATGGTCCTACATGGAATAGCATGAGTACCCAAGAAAACTACAACTGCTTGGGTCTCCTCAGATAAAAGGCGAAAGATTTATACGATCTGAAGAGAAACCAGAGTATAATAATGTGTATATCAGTGTATAAAGTAAATAATGTGAAGAATTTTAGAATAAAAACTCAGGAGGAATTGGGAGACCAAACTATAGAATGCTATTGGTTCTTATACAGACAGTTAAAAGAGAAATTCAAAATAGATCAAAAACTGGAAGGAATAGAAATAGAAAAAACAGAATTTGAAGAATTGGTATCTGGTGAAAAAAGGAAGATCATATCGAAAATCTATAAGGTGCTATTAAAATTATATACTGAACAGGAAATTATCAAACCATATATGATAACATGGGCACAAAACATTGGACATGAGATTACCTTAGACCAATGGGGAAAGCTGTGGAGAAAAAGTGTAACATTCACAAAGAGTAACAACTTAAGAGAAAATATATGTAAAGTAATGTATAGATGGCATCTGACGCCGAATAGAGTAGCTAGGATATATAAAAACAGCTCAGATGGATGCTGGAAATGCCACAAGGACAAAGGGACGTATTACCACACTTGGTGAAAGTGTAGAAAAGTCAAGAAATTTTGGGAAAAAATACATAAGATAATAACATCAATATTAGGAACAAATTTTCCTTGTGAACCAGAAACGTACCTTTTGAATATACTAGATAAAACAGATAAAAATGTACAAACAAAATATTGGAGAATATTATTATATATGCTCACTGCCGCAAGGTTAACTTTGGCAAAAAGATGGAAAAGCCAAGAAATACCTTCGATGGAGGAATGGAAAATGCGATTATATGAGATGTTCAAAATGGATAAATTAACAATATTAATGGACGAAAGGAAAACTATAGGAGACCTACAGGAGTGGAAAATATTAAACCCACTGTGGAAAGCTAAGTGGGGGGAGGAAGTGGAAATAGATTTACAATAATAGGAAAAAAGAGAGAAAGCAAATACGATAATGTTATAAAATAAGAATCAGTAAGGAAACAGAGGAAAAAGTCTGGAGAAAGTCGAGATCAAGAGTAAACATGTAGCAAATCTAGTGGATACATTAAATGGAAAAAGGAAGCCAATGTGAAATGTGAAGATTGTATGGTGTATTATGTTAAGTTTTATGTCGTGTTAGGTCATGTTGATTGTGTTGTTTTTTATTTTTTTGTTTGTTTTGGTTATTTTGTTATTAATATGTTTGTGGTTGTACTGCTTGTCTATTTGTTTGAACATTATGTATTTTATGGAAGAAAGAATGAATAAATAAATATATTAAAAAAACTGATATACGAGAAAACAAGCCCTGCTGCTTACATGTTAAAAGCCTGCTTGAGAAGAAAAATCTTTGCCTTCAGGTGAAAAGAAATCAGGGAGAGGGCCAGCTTAGCCTCCCATGGAAGGGGAATGCTGCTCAATAAATGGGCAATGCTCTTCAAAATGGTGGCCTGGAAACCAGTGCCAGTAACATGAACTGTGTGAGCTGCCAGTCCATGGAGCTGTGTGAGCTGCTAGTCCTGGGCACATTGGGGGGAAAAAAAGAACCCTACTGGTCCCTCACTTCAGAGAACTTGAGGAGCACTGATCTAGAGTATGACAAAATCAGACTATAGAATATGATAATCAAATTTGTGGGAGGTGGGAAAGTAGGTGTTGAGACTGGCATCACCAGCATAGCAGCAGCACTGGCAAGCGGACGGTGTGGAGGAGGAGCACAGAAAAGTGAACTACGTGATACCAGTTTCTAGCTTCTATAGCCATTTTGCATTCCAAGGGTGTGCCACCTTCTGATCTCATGTGAAATCACATCAGTCTTCCTTTGGAGGTTCACAAGTCATCACCTTTACCACTGAGATTTGGGAAGGGCCCCTTTCTGTTTCAGCTGGGATGAATATTTTTGTGGAGCTCATTGTACTGATTAAACAAATTAATTTTTTTTAAAGGAGGGGGGAAATGTCAGGCTGCATTTTTCTCTATTATTCCCTTTCCAATGTGCCCAGTGGGCTTTTAAATCAATGAGGGTCAAGTGTGGAGAAAGGCACTACCACAGAGAGAACTGCAAACCAGATGTAAATGCTCTGTTCCTGCCAAAATCTGCTTTACAGAGGAATTGCTTTAAAGTTCTTCTCCAGGCCTTGGATTTCAGAGCAGGGAAAAGTTGCTTGTTTGGACTACAACTCCCAGGTTCCCCCCAGCAGTATGACCATGGGCTCTGTTGGGTGGTGGCTTTGGGGAGTTGTAGTTCCAAAAGTAATTTTTTCAAGCTCTGGATTCTCTTCCAGTTTCCAGATACTGAAAAGAAAACCTCTGTAATGCAGCCAAGGCTAGCTTTATAAAAGTCCATCTTTACACATTTTTTTTTAAAAAAAGAAATAAAGAAAATACATGTGTTACAGCTTGTTCAGTCAGTGCAATTTTTTCGGTGAGGTTGAGCCCATAAACTGATTGATTATAGATGATTTCAGAGGAAGAAACTATGAAAGGTAAGTAGAAGTCTTTCCCCAGATGCTTTTTATTTAAATGTGAATGTGCTCTTTTCTTTTCTCTTGCGAATTGTGATATGGCCTCTGCAGAGCTAAGCCAAACTAATCAGAGGGTTTATTACATACATTTTTGACAATGCATCAAAAGTGGTATTTTTGACACTTCTTGTGGAAATATTTGCTTATTTATTTACATTGCCCTCACCACCTCTCATTCTCAGTTGCTGTTAGTGGCACATTATTATATTCGCCCGTGCAGTGTTGTGATGTCATCCTCTTCTTTGCACTATTGTTTTTAAACCTTACGCATTAATAATTACAGTGGAGAATTGTCAACCAAGAAAATTAAAGTTTTAAAAAATAATTTAAAGGTTATGTATATTTTAAATGCCCATTTCATTCTCCAATCTTGTCTGGCACTAGTTTGTTTAAAATATTGCCTTTCCCTTCTTTTCAGCACAGTCATTCAATGTTACTTCACTGAGGGAGGGAATACCTATACATTCAGATACCTGTATCCATGGGGGTTTGGTTTCTGGACTTATTGCAGATACCAGAAACTGTGGATAACCGTGAACCCTATTAAAATAAAGGACTTCTGGTAAAACGTACCATAGAGTTTTATTGGAGGATATAGAAGATGCCTAGTGAAGATGCCTCTCTAGGCATTTTCCAGTGGGACTCTTAGTATGTGCCCCTATTTTGAGTCCTGCAGATAACTGAAACAGCTGAGTTTGGGTCTGTGGATACAGGGGTCTGTATGTATTATGTTGTCTCTGCATCCACTCCTTCCATTATTTGGGGGGGCTTTTGTAGCAATTTTTTAGATCTCTACTAAGGGCTCTTCAGGGTTTTTTGTGTTTGGTGTAATATTTTGACAGTTGGGGCAGTTATTTTTGAATTTCCCTCTTGCGAGAATGAGCGGGATTTCAGTTCCTGGTCATAAAGGCAGCCTTACAATGGGTGCATTTGTGGCCAGCCAGCTTGAAGAGAGGGAGGACATTCCTGCTGCAGAATACAGGTAAGTGTTTGAACATTTCCCCTTTTCTGCAGCAGGAACAAGACTGGGGCTTGCGGGGCAGGAACAGGGCATTTGGTTCCATTTGAAAATCTCCATAGACTAGTATAAATTTCCAGTGATTGTATATCCCAGCACCCCGAAAAGCAGGCTCTGAGAGAAGTATTGGGATAGAGGAATAGAGGAGGGAGGTTGTTTTCAGGTGATACTGTACCAATCTGAGGAGATGAGGTCATGGAAGAAACCAAACCAGAAGAGTCGGGGGGGGGGGGTCCCGAAACTGGAATGGCTACACAGTCTGACGTGGAGTTTTAGGAAGATGAACTGTGTGTGCTTGACTGGGGTTTTGGAAAAGTTTATATAGTCAATAACTTCCTTTAGGGGATGGGATTTAGAGTGAAACACAATGCTTCTTGGAGGTTCCCAAGGTAAGACAATGGACACTCTGGATATACTAGTGGCACTTAATGTGTGGATACTTTGTAACTGAATGGAGGAAGCAACCCTCTTTGTTTGGGGAAGGTTAAAGGTATGAGGACTCTTTACAGACTCAAGCGTTTCAGCTTAGGCTGATGGGATTAGCCAGATGTTCAGGCAGGATGTTGCCTTTGCCTTGCAAATGATAATTTCTTTGGAATTTGGGTTGGCCGCTCCTTAAGTGCATACCTGACTGAGTCTGAATGATAGTCTTTGGGATTCCTAGTTTTTGGAATTTCCCAGTTTTAATGGCCACACTGTGTGATTTCAGGCACCCTGGAGACACTGTAATAATGTTAGTGCCTTGGAACACATGTGTATTTGCTGCCCTAAAATAATCCCATTATGGCCAGAGGTTCTTAATTGGATTAACAAAATAACCAATCAGAATACATGCTTTCAAATTACCTTCTGATTTCATCCATTTATGATATGAAAATGAAAATGCATTTTATAAAGATATCATATCTACCTTGCCATATCCAGCAAGGATAGAGGTAGCAAGGACATGGAAAAGCTGACAATGTTTTTCCATTCACTATGGATTCAACAGAGTTTGGACCATCACTTTGTTAAAGAAACTGAGACTCAAACCTCTGCCTTGCCAGAGGTAAAATAGCCAAAGGACTTTTTCAGACGGGCTTTAAAATCTGTGGCAGACATGGGACATGATCAAGGAAGGTCTTACCTTTCAGATGACATCATCCCCATCCCATGCTGCCCCCATGCTGCTTCTGATTTATTGTAATCATGGGGAAACATCATGAATAGACCACCTGTACTGTATCTCTCACAGAATCATGGGTGGTCTTTCCTGTTCTTCTCTAGTTATGCTGGTGTGATGCCAGCCACAGGGGGAGGTCTGTGCCGAAGACTTCCAGTCCAGATCGGGACGAGGAGGTAAGTGACACCCTTTTCTCCCCAGGTTACTTGGGTTTTTAAAAAATTGTTTTGGGGCTTGGTTTTTCTTTTTGATGTTTAGTTTAGTTTTTATTTTTAAATACCCCGCATGAGTGTTCTCTCGTGAGAATGGGTGGAATTTGCTTTCTGGGTCATAAATACAGCTTTACGATGGCTGCATTTACTCCTGGCCAGCCAAGGGGAGAGGAAGCAGTTTCTCTCACGCAAGAAGGTAGGTGTTTGAAAAAAATATATTCTGTGGCAGGGGCAGGAGTGGGGCAGGAGGGTGGGCAGCGAGGCAGAAATGGGGTAAAAGTCCCTGCATGAAAAAGTCCAAAGGCACTTTTTGAGACTAATGTGGCATCCATATTTATTTATTTATTTATTTATTTATTGGATTTATAGCCTGCCTTTCTCCTAAAATGGGATTCAAGGTGTTTATAACATATATGACACATGCAAGTTCTAGGCATGGCCCACTGTTGAACCAAATGATACTTTGGAAGCTATCATGATGAGCACTTCTTGGATATTGATTATGGCCTGTTGTCATTCCTCTTTGATAGTAAGTGTCTGATTACGCTTTGAATCATGGAATGCTGTCTGTGGTGGGGCAGGGTGGGTATAGGATAATTTATTATTATACTATGTGAACTCTAAATACAAATATTTTTTAAAAGGAGCAGGGGAAGATAAAACTGTAACAAATACATCCCTATATGCCCAACCTGTATTGGTATTTCCAGAGAATGATACAAGGAATGCTTTATTCAAATGGAGATAATCTCAATATCTAAGGAGTTAAAAATATCCAGTTGATTGAAATTTGTGGCAAAGTATCTCCCGTCACCACCCCCTACAGCTCATTTTCACTCCTACTGAGATCAAACCATACCACAACATCTTTGAGCCTTGAGCAGTTATGGGAAATATCAAAAGCAAGGTACAGATCTTCTGTTTTTGTTTCTTTTCTAGAACAGATGGTGGTTTAAAAAGTAATTATCACAGAACTGTGTGGAAGCAAGTTCAAAGACCATCATGATACATTTATGGCACAGCACTACAGTGTGGTTTACTGTCCCTAAAACAATGCTGGTCTCTACTTTCTTAGTAATTTCCAAGGAAAGGAGATCAGATATTGCTTTCTCTATGCAACATGATTATAATCTTAATGTATAAAATGGGATTTCTAACTAGAAAATTCATTGAATCACCTCTCTCTCTCTCTGGCTTTTCTTCGCAAATGAAGATTCAGGAAGGACTCATCCCGCGGTTTCTGCAAGTGCGCTGATGACTGAAAAGGCCAATCCGAGATAAACAAATCCGGTTGCAGAAAGCACAGCAGAAGGTCTCCTTGAGTGATGTTTCCGGGTTGTGATTCTTTCTGCATTGTCGTTTCTCTTCAAGATTTGCTCGGCGTGAGTTTTCAAATAAAGCTGCAGCATTGTGGATAGTGTGTCTCCATGACTCCTGATGTGAGGCCAGGGTGGACCAATGTTGGTGATCAGTTTGGCCGAGCCTGAGATGTTGTTTCAGGGAATCCTTGTATTGCTTTTTTGGAGCACCCCTCTTACGCTGACCCGTGGTGAGTTCACCGTAGAGTACTATTTTTGGGAGGCAATGGTCCTCCATCCTAGAAACGTGCCCTGCCCAGTGCAGCTGTGTTCTCAATATTATGGCCTCAATGCTGGTGATCCCTGATTGCTCAAGGACAGCAACATTTGTCACATTGTCAGTCCAGTGTATATTTAGGATTGTGCGTAGACAGTGCTGATGGAAGCGTTCGAGGAGTCGTAAGTGGTGGCGATAGGTGACCCATGTTTCAGACCCATAAAGGAGAATAGACAGTACAATGGCTTTATACACACTGATTTTTGTGCTTTGCCTCAGGTGTTTGTTACTCCAGACCTTTTTTTGTAAAGTCTTCCAAATGCGCTATATGCCTTTGCTAATCTGTGATCAATCTCTTTGTCAATCTTGGCATCTGAGGAGATGATGCTTCCCAGGTAGGTGAACTGCTGAACGGACTTAAGCACAGATTTGCCGACGGCAATGTGGGGATGGTGGTGTTCGTTCTGTGGTGCAGGCTGGTAGAGAATTTCCGTTTTCTTCACGTTGATTTCCAGCCCAAACAGCTCTGCAGCTGTTGTGAAGCAGGATGTTAGGCGCTGCAGAGCTGTTTCTGTGTGGGCAACAAGGGCAGCATCAGCAGTGAGGAGCAGCGAAGAGCAGCTCATGGACTAGAATCAAGGAAGTTTCATAATCCAAACCCAAGGATGCATGGAGGGGAGAATCTATTGCTTTGAAAATGTGCCTAGGACCTGAGGTAGTTGTTTCTGTCTCCTACACGAAGATCCACATTTTCTTCCAATGGTTTTGTCTTTGAGCCCCCTGAGCCTTTCCACACGTGGTTTCCTAGTTAGACCAAATAGTTTCCTGATAAAAAGAAACAAAACAATTATTCAGTCATCAGAACCCATGCTGAAGTGATGGACTCAAGAAGGGTGGAAGCTATGAAACATTTATGGAGTCAGTACAGCATCTGCTCCTTTCTACTGCATTTTGGATGCACTGCAGAAATAAAATGAGATGGTTTTTATTGGTGCAATGCATGCAAGATGTTTCTGCTTCTCCTGTCCAACCCTTCCCTCTCCCCTGCAGCTTGGAGGGTGACTTTCACTGTGCTCCTGAACACTTCTTCATGAGGGTATATTAAAATTACCCAGTCCTTAGGATAACCCACATGAGAGCATTAAAGTGATTGCAAGGCTGGAGAGAAATAGTGTTTTTTTCAGTGAGTTGCAAATGGTGTGACAGGCCATCTTTTTCCTCCTTCCGCGATCACCAGTGAGGACTTAGGCATGTTTGTCACTTGGGCTGAGTGCCCAATCTTTTTGGTCCCAGTATTTACTATTGGATGGAGCTGCACATCTATGCATGTGCATAAACACACACATACATGTTTCAGCATGCTCCCATTTTATAGCAATCGCAACTGAAATTGCCCACTGTTACTAGCATTGGGCAAGCAATGGTATCTAAAGCCAGTGATATCTGCATTTTCCCATGCAGCCCTGGTGATGAGCTAGGCTGTTGGGAAAAATGGGTGTGATCCTGCTGCCATTGTGGGCCACAGGTCCACTACTAGGGCCACAGGTTGTACACTCTTGCTTAGATAACTTTAGAACAAAATATATGAATGGGTATAAGCCACCTTCAGTTGCCCTAAAAGGTGGGAACATGGTTTAAACATGGTTCTAAGGTGTTTATCACATGAGGGAAGGAAACGGCAGTGCACCCCGATAATAGTGCCACCTGCCTTGCCTTATTGCACATTGTCGGCATGTTTCAGCTGTTATCCCATTCCGGTCCCATAGGAGATGGTGGTAAATGTGAGTCTTTTTGCTAACTGGAAAAACCCATTAGCAAAAAGACCTGCCTTTACCACCGCTTCTCATGGAACCGGAATGGGAGAACAGCTGAAACATGTCAACGCCATGTGATAAGGCAAGGTGGGATGTGCTACTCTGGGCTTTAAAGCTGCTTCTCTTCCTTCATGTGATAAGTGTCTAAATAAAGAATAGGCTGTTAATATTAAAATACAGTAGGACCCCCCATATCCGCTGGAGATTGGTTCTGGGGGAGGCGTGGATGCTAAAAACCATGGATAATAACAAACACCATTGAAAATAATGGGACTTCTGGTTTAAAATACCATAGAGTTGCCTTAAAGGACCTAGAAAATGGCTAGAGAGGACACATTTTCTAGGAAGACTCTATGGTAGGTGTGCTGTTTTGTGTCCTGTGGATAATTGAATCAGTGGGTAATGAATCAGTGGATATGGGAGTCCTACTGTAGATAAGCAGCTAAACCTCAAATTGAAGCTGGATTAAAATGTACTGTTACTACTGAACATGAAATGAATGTGATAAGCTCAGTCTACGGCCAATTCCCCAGCCTTATTGCTTTGATTTTGTGTCTTTTGTGTTTTGCTTCTTCCTTCAAAATAAAATTCCAAATGACCTTAGGAAACCTCTGGCATGCATTCTGCTTGTCTGCCTAAACAACAGTCCATCATTACAGGACATAACCCTATCTCAGGACTTGGTTAGTTTATTCTACACTGCAACCCTTTCTTTTAGCCACTGACTGAACATTCTCAAGAGAGGTGCCCTACATTCCTTGGAGGAGGCACCTACTGCTTCAAAAGAATTGAGTGATCTGTAATGCTTCAAAGGAGCATTGCTTTAATCATATCCTTCCATAAAACAAGATATACAGATATCTTGTGAGTGTCTCTTGCAAATGCCTTTCTTTTATTTTTCTTCTGTTATATACTGTCATTGTTCTGTTTTACATAATTTGGAAATTTTTAAATAAAATGTGTATGGATTAACAGAGAATGCCATTCCTTTGCCAGCACTGAAGTTCAGCTGTCACTTTTGTACATGGAATGGCCTGGAGAAAGGAGCACTCGCTTGCCTTTTTTCCTCAGGCAGCAAAATATCTCGGGCCTGTACCAGTGATGTGATTGGGAACATTCATGTTCATGTCTGCTCTTGCACCAGTTTGGTTGATCTGCATTTTGTGATACTTAAGAAACATCATTTTGCTTTGTATGGGTAACACTGGTGTGAGACCACAGAGAATACATTTGTAACAGAAAACTGACAGAGTGTGGCTAAGGACAGTGTTATTGTTTTGCTGAGACAGTAACTGGAGGAAAACTAGTCTGGGAAAAGTCATTTGAACAGAAAGCCTATATGTTCAAGTTTATGTTTGACTAGCACTCAGAGTTTATGGCTTTATACCCCTTCAAAATATAGCAATGCAATATAAAGCAATCAATACAACTCTGCCTGGATTTTTTTTATTTATAAAACTGAGGTACTGTTAAGATCTATATTGAGAAGACTTACAGCAGACAAAGAAAATGTACTTCTTTCATGGGCTATTAAAGTCAAGAGATGATTTTAATTTCTCATTGTAAAAAACAAAAGAAAACTCTAAAAGATTATTGGATTTTTATGAGCACTGTTCTTCAAGAAAGTTGATAAAAATGTCCTCACAAAAGACATTTAGCTGAATATTTGTCATTATGTTATGTCTTTATGCAAGGGAATATAATCCCTCATATAAAATTCTTTATTCATGCCCAGACCACCATGTCTGGAATGGTGGGGTCAGGTTAGAAGTGAATGCTCTCCAGGTTCAAGCTTAGGGCAGGGCAGTGGGGGGGGCAGAGATGTAGCTATGGGTGTGTGTGTAAAATGAGGGCATTGCCACCCCTCATAAGAATTCTGTCCTCAGTGAAATTTTCCTCCAGTCCCCAAATTTCTAGCATTGCAGTAACTTAAAATGTCAGTTGAGGATTTAGAAATACTGCTTAGGCAGGCATCCAAACAAAAGGGGCAGACCAAGTTACTGAGGAAATGCAAACACAGCAAATGTAGGAGTTCTAGGTGCAAATGGTTTTCAGGATCTCACTCCCTGCAATGCTATAAATTTGGGGACTGAAGAAAAAAATCAATGGGGGGGCAGAATTCTTATTTGGAGGGGCAATGCTCCCATTTTGGTTCCCTGTAGCTTTACCCATGGTTGTGGGGGTGGTTCTTAAAGTTTTCAGCAATAGCCAAATCTGCAAGGTGTTAAACCAGGTAGTATATATGATATCCCCATGGCAATCCTAAATCCCTGATGTGGTTGTACATTAGGAAAGGGTGGGTTTTTATTCTTATTAAGAAACATACAAATCAGTGGATAAATAGATGGATGCACATATGTCATGTACTTGTATTCCCAGATGTAGTGATCAGCAGTTTCAGAGTTAAACAGAAACTTTATTGGCATAGAAAGCATATCATACAAGGTTGTTGCTCAGAACTGAAACTTAGAGGGCAAACAGTATACTAAAAGCATATTGCAATCTATGAAATCTGGCGGGCTTCAATATGTTACCTGTCCTGATACCACCCCCCACCTTCCAATAATTAACCAATTGACTATATCTTATAAATTGGCTTATTATTTGCACTCCACGTGGTTGGTAGTAGACCAGAGATTCCTCAATACAAAGACTCAAGGTTTGCTCAGAAAACCTAGGGAAGTAGCCAGCCCAAATTCCTAAAAGACACACCTGGGTAGTAATTAAGTGGACCCACACATGGACTGGTGAGTTTGGGTGGAAATGGGCTAATTCTCCTGGACATACATGGAAGTCAGTCACTCACTAATTCAATCAAGGTAGCTGGACACTCTTTGCCTTGCAAAACTGTTTTCCCCACACACACCTGTCCTAAAAACAATAGAGTTGCCTGAGACCCATCAGTTCTGATATTTCAACCATTCACAATCATTAACACATCTGGAGAATCCATTGTTTAACCCCGGGAAATTCCAGTAGACATTGTATTCCACTCATAACATCAGGAGGAATATTGAATATAAATATCACCCTGAAACACAGCCCAAGTGTGCTCATTTCCCAGAGGCTATCACTCTGTTGGTTTGCTGTGTCACCCATGCATCCAGCCATTCTTCTTCTCTACACAAATCTCTGCTCTTCGGACAGGAATAGTATAACCCAGTGAACTCTATTCCTCTATCCCAATACTTCCTACTTTCTTCGATAGCCTTGTGTGAGTGCTTGAAGGTTAAGTGCATGTGTATGTGCTGATTATCTTTCAATAAAACCATTTTTATTTTATCTCCTGGCATGGAGTTTCATCAGTTACTAACTGGTATACATAGGTCAAAAGATCCCACTGTTATGTGACCTGTCACAGCCCCTATTTGAGCTAATTAAAATTCCCGATAGAATATTGATTTTTGGAAGATTTGCATGGAATTTCCATGGACCTCAGTAATTTGGGTAACAAATACTATTGCTTATCCATCATGCCCTGACCTCCTCTTCTCATACAGTGTCCATCCTATTTTTCTAAAGCCAATTCTGCAGCTGCAGGCTTATCTCACCATTCTCATTAGTAGCCATTATACTCCCCTTTCCACATTTGCTACAGAACACTCATTAACAAGTACAAAGAAATGAACACACAATTAACAGCAAGGTTACAGAATGATACACAAAAATGGCAGGAACAGGCAACATCAGGGGCTGATCCTGACAACATGTAATCAGGTCTGGCTTCTGGACTTGGGCAAGGCATTCTCTGGTGGGTTCCTTCCAAGTGAGCCCCAACCAGGAGTAAACCTTCATCCACAATCTTGCCTGGTTGCAGCGGTGAATGGCTGTGTGTTGCCATTTTAATTTTTCCCATTGGAGGCTCCCATTTTATTTTTCCATGATGCCCTGGCCAAGACCACAAATGGTGGCTTGCAGAACTGCCACTCAGCATGGAGGACCAGGGTGGATTCCAGTGGTGGTGTGTCTTTGGTTTAAACTACTTCTATCATCACCCATAGCCACTGAAATGTTCTGTGAGTTTGTGAAGAAAGGTCAAAGTGGGACTTGATGAAGGTAGGAAGGACTGAAGTGTAGTGAACTTGAAATACCTTTGTGTTTTTAAAATATTGGGTGAGCTCCTACACCAGGAGACATAGCTACCGGTACAATGATACATCTTTGTCTCCATACTTACATCTCTCAATGCTACCCCAGACTTTATCAGACATGCAAAATACAGCATCATAACGACACCACATAACCACAAAAGGATGCATGAATCAGATGATATTGCCCTTTCATGGTTACAAAGAGCCCAAATCCTGTCATTTTTAATTGATGGCTTAAGCTGTCAATAGATCCCCCTGCTGGTTTTTTTGCCAGCATTGCTGGCATGCAAAACCTTTGGCCACTTAAATTTCATACTTACCCTGACAATGGCTGGACTAGCGCGAACACTTCCAGGTCAGATTGGAGCATCCAGGTAGGTTTTGCTCTTTTTATGACCCTCCCTGGGTTACTTGGGACCTTTAAAATGTGTATGTGTATGCTTTTAAAAACCTTTTAGGCTTTATTTTGGTTTTTAATTTTGAATTTCCTGTGCAATGAAATTGCACAAGATTTCGAACAAGGAAGTGACCAGGGCTCCGTTCACTTCCTTTTTATTGCCAGGGAGCCTTTGCTGGGAGAGGCAGATGCGTGCAGGGGGCAGCATTCTTTTGCCAGCATAAAAATGGGTTTTTCTATGCCAGCAAAAATGTCTTAAAATTTGTAGTCTGATAAAGTACCCCCTTCCTTTTAAGCCATGCAGTGCCCCCAACAGAGGAATTTCTGAGGTGGAGGAGAGTGGTGAGCGGAGTGTTGAGTGATGACATCTCCACCCCTCTCATGGTTCCTTCCCTTGCCCTGAGCACCAGAAATTAAGGTCCAGGATCTCTGACCAGGGAAACCTAAATGTAACAAACAAACAAAAGCAAAAACAGATTTGACCAAGTATCTCCAGAGAAAAATGAGTGAGTCCATTCTCTGTTGCTAAACTTTTCCTTAGTAGCTTTTGTTCTGATTATGGCATCTTTCCAGCGCTAGCTCTTGACTCAAAATTGTGTTATAATGGTAGACTACAACATTAGTGTAACAGGGAGAAGAAAGAAAACAATCACAGGCTTTAATCTCTATGCTGAATTACCAATTAGCTGATCCGTGACAGAACATTTTTAAAGGAGGCTTCTA
Source organism: Gambelia wislizenii (assembly GCA_030847615.1). Lineage (NCBI taxonomy): Eukaryota > Metazoa > Chordata > Lepidosauria > Squamata > Crotaphytidae > Gambelia > Gambelia wislizenii. Next base: position 98,732,690 of record JAUMIR010000005.1, on the reverse strand, counting down.
TATTAATTAAAAGTTAATTAATGCCTGTTGCTGCACATGTACTGTCTCAAAGCCAGTGTGATGTGTTTGCTTTTAGGAAGAGGGAAAATGTGACACTAGGAGAGAACGTGATTTTTCATACAGGGCAAAATCTCTGCTTAATTCCTGTGAAACTTTGTATCATTATATCTTTATTGTTACCAGTAGATGTTGCTCAGTCTTGATAGACTCTGAGCTTACTGAGTGTGACACCATGACACAGGGTAAAGCAAACACGGCAGCTAAGTGGAAAGGATAAGAAATTGCTTGCTTGGAATGCATTGCAGGGGCCTCTGTGTAGGAAAGACTTCCACTCTGGAGTGGAAAAGGAATGTACTCCCCTCAGAGTTGAATCACAAAATCATAGTTAGAAGAGACCACAAAGCCATCCAGTCCAACCCCTGCCATGCAGGAAAACACTATCAAAACATTTCCATCCAGCCTATGTTTAAAAATCTCCAAAGAAAAAAGACTCCACCATGCTCTGAGACAGTGTATTCCATTGCTGCACAGCTCTTACCATCAGGCACTGCCTTTCTGAGTAATGATTTGTGTGTGCGAGATTCACTCCAGGTCACTAAGTGACCATGGAAAGATAATGTAACTTGGTTGGGTTAATGACCCTCAGAAGCACTGGTCTCTTTACAGCCTTGTCCCTTTCCAAAGCAGCTGAGAATAATTGTTTGCACTGTAAACTTCAGAAGATAAATTAAGCAACTAAAAGTGGGAGGATGCATTGATTTTAAGAATGTTTTCTGAAGCCAGCTTAAAAAATAATGACCTGAATTCTATTGTTAGTCCAAATTGGAATAGATTCATTAAATCAATGGGATTTCCCTATGTATTGATTCACTAGTCAACAATTCAGTCATTGGCTGTACTGTAGTTGGGATAAACCAATAGGATTCAGGCCAACAACTGTAAATCAAGTCACTAATATTTCCTGAATAAAACACATTGCAGCAAGAGGGTAGGTAGAGAGTCCAGCTCTACTGCATGTCTAAACAATTCATGTACTGTGTATCTGACGGTGTTATTTGGACTATCAAGACACAATAGGGTTGATGTTATCAAAGCAATAGAACATGGAAAGGTTACTTGTTTGGACTACAACTCCTAGCCAGCCAGCGACAATGCTACCTGAGAGACTCCGGGATCTAAAAATAGCTGCTGGAGTAGATTAGTGAAATTTACATAAATATTGACTTACCATTCAGCAACAGATTTAGTGAGTTGACTTTAGTTGGGGCTGGTAATTTTCACATTTGCAATCTAGGTCTGGGAGCTTTAGTCCAAAAAAACCCAACAAACCCCAACCCCCCCTTTTTTCCAATTCTACTATGTGCAAAAAAGTGGGAATGGGTACTTGCCTTCATATACCGTGGTTCAAAGGTTGGTATGTACCCACCACACAAGAATAAAATGCATTTCATTTCATTGCTGTTGTTTACTGCTGTCAAGCCAACTTGGACTTATGGCAACCCTATGGAATGGAACACCTGCTAGTCACCCTATCTATAGAACACAGGCTGATTTCATTCTGAAATTCTTGGGCACATTCCATTATCCAATGTATGTTTGCAAAATGATCTTAGTCTCTCTTCCTTTCCTGAACCCAGCTTGCACATCTCTCACTCCATATATGGTGAAAGTCTTTGTTGTAAAATACTGAGCTCACTTTGCTTGCATGAGAAATTAATGCAATCATGTTGTGGTTATTGGTGGGTCCTTTCTTGGGGATTGAAAAGTATATTAAATGTTTCCAATCTGTGGGCCATTGTTTTGTTTTCCATATCTGTTGACAGTTTTGGGTTAGAACTAGAGTAGATTCTGTCTCTGTAGCCTGAAGCAGCTCTATTGGCATTCCATCTGTTCCTGGTGATTTATTTGTCATAAGTGCTCTGAGTGCAGCTTCTACTTGACTTTCTAAAATTGGAGGTTCATCTTCAAATGGTTCTTTCTTGAATGAATCTGTTATCTTTCATCTCTTTTATATTGTTCTTTGGTCCATTGTTTGCATCGTCTATTTATTTCCACTTGGTCATGTAATGTATTACTCTGCTGGTCACAGAGCATCACCATTCTTGACTTAAATTTCCCTTTGATTTCCCTGATCTTGTGGAACAAGTCTCTTGCTCTTCCTTTTTCGTTGTAATCTTCTAGGTCTCAGCATTGATTATTATAGTTCTCCTTGTCCCTGTGCACAAGTCATTGAACCATTGCATTCAAGATTCTGATTCTACAGTCGTCCCTCCACATTCGCGGGGGCTAGGGCCTTGAGACCCCAGCGAATGTGAAAAAACCACAAATAAAAAAGGCCTCCTCCTGCCTGCCCGCAACCCCCTCCCGCTGTTCCAAAGTGGTGATGGGGCTTTTTGAGTCCCATCACCACTTGGGGAAGAGGGGGGGTGGCTAAGAAGCCTCCCGCCTGCCAGGCCACCACCACCCCTGCCGCCTGCTGTGCTTCCCAAAACGGCTATGGGGCTCTCGAGCCCCATACCCGCTTTGGGAAGACCGGGGATGGTGGAGGGTGGGTGGGAGGCTTGCCAGCCTCTCCCCTGCCTTCGCGAGGGGGCTCCAGGGCTTTGAAGCCCCCAAGCCGCCTTGGGAAGGTCGGGGAGGGCGGGTGGGCAGGAGGCTTGCCGGCCTCTCCCCGGCCTTCCTGAGGAGGCTCCGGGGATAAGCGCCCCATAGCTACTTCGGGAATGTCAGGAAGGGTGGAGGGAGCATGGCAGAGAGGCTTTTCAGCCACCCCCACCCTCCCAAAGCCAGAACAAGCCTTGGAAAGCTCAATCGTGCCTTTGGGAAGGGCATTGGGGGGCTAAAGAGTGCCTTTCCCACAAACTCCCCACTCTCTCGGGGCTTGGCTCTCCACCCCGAATGGAGCCAAGCCCCAGGAGAGCGGGGAGTTGAGCACCTCGTTTGCTCAGCAAGCACTCCGTTTAAATCGGCTTCTCTCCTTTGCTTGTGAGGAAGAGGAGCTGATTTAAATGGGATTCTTGCTGAGCAAACTGCAAATAATCAAAACGGCGAGAGTGAAAGCCGCGAATGTGGAGGGGCAGTTGTATTTCTGTACCTGTTTACTTTAGCTTCTCATCTGTCCTTAACTGTTTGAAGAATTTAATCTGTCATCCATTGAGGCTTCTCTCTCTTTTTTGGCTGCTAATAGTGTCTTTTTGTGTTCCTCCCTGACAATGTCGCTGGCTTCAGTCCAGTATTCTTCTGACTCCCAGTCAATTAGGCTTAATGGTACAAACCTATTTTTTACATTCTCTTTAAAATCTACAGGGATATTGTTCAGGTTGTGTGTTTAGTGTTCTTATTTAGCTTTACTTGAATTTTTGATATTAGTACTTCATGGTCTATACCACAAACTATTCCTAGTCTTATTTTCGCAGAGAAAGTTGAGTTTCTCCATCTCCTGTTTCCAGTTATGTAGTTTATTTGATTTCTATATTGGCCATAAGGTGATGTCCATGTATACAGCTGTTTCTTGTGTTGCGTGAAGAATGTGTTTGTGATGAATAAACTGTTGCCCTTGCAAAACTTGATCAGTTGCTCTCCTGCTTCATTTCTTGATCCTAGGCCAAATTTTCCAACAAACTTTGATTCTGCTGTTCCCTACTTTTCCATTCCAATCACCTACGATTGACAAGAATTCCTGTTGTGGTGCAGATTTCCTCCTGGACTTCAGCATAGAATTTTTCAGTTTCTTCTTCTTCTGCCTCTGTAATTGGAGAATTAACTTGAATTATGGTTATATTGATGGGTTTTCCTTGAAGTCTTATTAATATGATTTGGTCAAATTTTGCATTATATCCGTTGACTGCTTTTGCTATATCTTTTCTCCCTATTAATGCCATCCCATTTCTTCTTAGATTTTAATTTCCTGAATAAAACACTGTGTAATTGTTTGATTCAATATGTCCCATTCCTGTCGACTTTAGTTTGCTTACCCCAAGGACTGCAATGTTTATGTGTTCCATTGCTTGTTTTACTATGTCTAACTTCCCCCGATTCATGCTTCTCACATTCCATGTCCCTATAATATGTGTAGAGCATCTTTGGACTTTCCTTTAGCCTCTGAGCAAGTCAACAGCTGAATGTTTTTTCAGCATGAGTCCAACAGCATCATTAGCCACAACACTCATCGTACTTGTCCTCTGCTCTGTCAGGGAAAATAGATATTGTAATCAGAAGTTTATTTCCCTCCTTTTGGGTAATTTTGTTCCCCAGGCATTGGAGGCGCCAACTTGTCTATCAGAACTCATAAATCTGTCTTTTGTTGTTTTGCTTTTCTGTCCTTCAGAGTTGGAAAACAAGAAGCAAAACTAGGTTTTAGGTTTCTGCTCCTTCTCAGAAGGATTGAATATGTTGGGGGAAAGTATATAACTGGGGAGGGATTTTGGAGTTGCCTAGCCTCTTGTTTTGGGGGCTCTTTTTCTTTTCTCTTAGCTCCTGAGAGACTTTGGAGCATACAGAAGCATGGATGAATGTCTTCTGTCTTTTATTTTGCTTTGCATTTCTTTTTAATAAAGCCATAAAGAAAATTAACTGCGTCCTTCTTTTGCACCAGAGGTGTGCATGGCTTTGCCCCAAAGCCCACACGATTTCACTGCATGCATCTCTGCTTGGATGGGCAGAGAGTGAACGCACTCTGCATATTTTACAACAGGTTATGGCATGCCCAGAGTGGCTGGCTCAGGATTTTATGAGCCGTGAAAGCTTTTATGGCCGCAGATTGTTTGAGTCTAAGTTGAGAGGGGCTCTTAACAAGCGGCAAACTGGGCAACTTGTCCCTCTGGTGTGAATTTTTCTTTTGAGTTGTGGATTTTGGAGGCTGTTTTGAAGCTTTTGGCGTTTTCTTTTGTCTGCACCTGGCAAAAGCTGACAAGCCCAGCTCAGAGAGGATCTGGAATTTGAGAACGCTTGTGAAGAGCTGCTGAGACTGAACCATTTACGACACCCCAGCTGGTAAGCTACCCGTGTTAGGGCAGCAGATGTTGAGCTGAGAGGGGCTAGAAATTTCATGGACAATGTCTCAGAGCGTGGCAGTTTTTCCCTTCCAAAAGCTAAATGATAAGAACTATCATTTGTGGGCTGTGAAGATGGAAGCTTATTTGCATCAACAATTGATACATGCCCCTATTGTAGCTACCCCTGGCCAAGGTGCTACTCTTTTACAGCTTCAAGCTGAGGAACGAGCAAAAGCTTCACTTATTTTGGCAATTGAGGACAGTCAGTTGATTTATGTGCGAGGCTGTGTGTCCACCTGGGAAATTTGGCAGGCACTGAAGCAAGTTTATGTACATGCTGGGACTGCCTCACAGCTTATGTTGACAAGAAAGCTGTATAGACTAAAGCTGCAGCCAGATCGTGACATAGCAACACATATAGCAACTTTAAGACAGTATTTTGACAGGTTGAAGGAAGTCAATGTGGACTTTACTGAACAGGATAAGTGCCATATTCTCCTCTCCAGTCTTTCAGAAAAATTTGATTCCTTAGTGTATTCTTTTGAAAATCTCCCCAGAGCAAATTTGACCATTAATTTTATTACTGGTCATTTGTGGGAAGAAGAGGCGAAATGGCTGGAGAGAAAGCAGGCTTTCCCATTTCCAAAGGCTTCACAGCCGAAGACCAGCAGTTCTACAAATGACCCAGTAGATGGCTCCAAAGACTCCAGTAAGGGTGAAGTTCCTGCCTTTGCTGTAAAGGATAAAACTTGCTGGAACTGTGGAAAGGAGGGGCACCTCTCCAAGGAATGCAAGGCTAAGAAAGGAAAGAATTCTAAGACCAAGAAATCTACTTCCAGCATGACTGTTTCTGCAGTTGTTTTGCAAACTGCAAAGGAACAAAAAGTACATTTAACCCATTGGGCCTTGGATTCAGGCTGTAATGAAAATATCTCCAATGATAAAGAACTTCTTAAGGACTTTAAAGAGACTAGCCCCTCAAGTGTGAGTTTGGCCGATGGATCTAAGTCAGAATGTTTGGGTAAAGGTACATGTTTTCTACAATGTTTGAACATGGATATAAAAAATGTTCAGTATGTTCCTGGTTTAAAAATGTGTTTGCTTTCTGTTGCCAAGTTGACACAGGAGGGCTTTGAAGTACAATTTAAAGGGAACAAATGCTTTATTTTGAAGGATGGTGCCATTCTGGCTGAAGGTGTTTTCCATGACCAATTGTATTATATGTATGATTGTGTACAGGGACCTCAAACTGGTACTGTGATGGCAAATTCTCCCATGCATGATAATTGTGTGCAGCTGATGCATCAGAGATTTGGCCATGCTAGCTTTTAAGTTCTTAGGCAGATGCCTGAGATAGTGGATGGGTTGAGTTTGAAAGCATGTCAGAAGTACTTGGATTGTCAGATCTGTAAGAGATCAAAATCGAAGGTCCATCCTTTTCCCAAGCATAGTGACAGAAAGTCAAAGAGAATTCTTGAGCTGATCCATATGGACCTGTCTGGCCCCTATCCAGCATCTTTGGGAGGAGCCAAGTACATTTTGGTCTTAGTGGATGATTACAGCCATTTTTGTTTTGTATTCTTACTCAAGAGTAAGGATGAGACTTTTCAGACTTTTAAAAATTGGGTGGCTTATGTTGAGAGACATTTCTCTCAGAAGCTGTCATCTCTCCAGACAGATAGGGGAGGGGAATTCATGTCAAATGAGTTCCAGAACTGGCTGAAGCAGAAAGGAATTTTCCACAGGCTGACGGCCCCTTTTTCTCCCAGTCAAAATGGAATAGCGGAGAGAAAAATTGGTGTTTTGCAAACAATTAAAAATAGCCTGATGTTTGATGCAAACATTGAACAGAAGTACTGGGGAGAGGCCATGTTGACAGCTGCTTATTTGTGTAACCGCGTGCCAAGTTCTGTGGTTTCAAATACTCCCTTTTTATGTTTTATGGCAAGAAGCCATCTGTGAAGCATATTAGGACTTTTGGGTCCTATGCATGGGTAAATATCCCTAAAGCAATCAGAAAAAAGGGGGAGCCCAAGGCCAGGAGGCTGAGATTCTTATGGTATGAACAATCTTCCAAGGCCTGGTGTTTTGCCTTAAAAGATGGAAGAGTTTTGATTTCCAGGAGTGCTGAGTTCGAGGAACAAGCTAACTGGAATCACATTCACTCCAACCCAGATGTGATTTTTGCCTTCATTTGTAAGTGAAACTCAGCCTGATCAGCAGCAACAGCAGGCTGTTGGGTCAGGCACTGACAGTTCCCCAGATTTGGGAGGGGAGGGTTCAAAGCATGAGTCCTCTGATGTAGAGAGTGATTCAAATGCAGATTCTGACAATGATCAGGCTCAGCCTATCATTCCCCGTCACTCTAACAGAGAGACAAGGGGGGTGCCTCCTCTGAGATTCACTGCACAGAATGTAAAAGTGTATCAGGTGACTTTTGAACCTGATAGTTTTACTGATGTTTTGAAGTTGCCTCAAGATGAGCAACAGAAGTGGCAGCAGGCAATGGAAAATGAAATGGAATCCATCAAAAGTCATGATGTTTTTCATATTGTGGCATTGCCACAAGGAGAAAAGGCTGTGGGTTGTTGTTGGGTGTACAAAAAGAAGCAGATGCAGGATGGAAGTGTCAAGTACAAAGCACGTTTGGTGGCAAAGGGGTATTCACAGATAAAGTATCTGAATTATGACCAAGTTTTTGCCCCCACTGCTAAAGCACAAAGTATTAAAATTGCTTTGTCTATTGCAAGTCTGCACAAACTCAAAGTTAATCACTTTGATATAGAAACTGCTTATTTGAATGCCCCACTGGATGAGTGTATATATGTGGAACAGGCCCCTGGGTTTCACAGTGGGGGACCAGACCATGTGTACAAACTTGAAAAAGCTTTGTATGGCTTGAAACAGAGCGGGAGATGTTGGTACCTTTGGATGAACAGCTGAAAAATGTTGGTTTTCAGAACAGCATTGCTGATCCATGTTTGTACACAAGAGGTGTCAATCAGAATTATGAAATTCTTCTCGCCTTCGTAGATGATATTTGCTTAATTACTCAAACTGACACTCAAGTGCAAAAGTTTAAAGAAGAACTAGGTTCAAAGCTCAAACTCAAAGACCTTGGTCCAATTAAAAACTATTTGGGAGTGGATTTCCAAAGGTTTGAAAATGGCGATTTTAAGATGAGTCAAATTCAGAAAATTGAAAAGATTTTAGATCTTTGTAACATGTCTCAATGTAAACCTGCACGAACTCATATGTGTTCTGATTTCATAAATATTACAGATACTAGGGTGTATGACTATTCTGAACTTTTTCATTCTGTAATTGGAAGTTTATATATTGCAAGATGGTCATGCCCAGATATTCAATATGCTGTCAATGTTTTGTCTAGAAAGGTGTCAAAGCCAACTCAACATGATTGGAAAGGTTTAAAGAGACTGTTGCGATATTTACGTGGAACTATAAATCATGGCGTGAAAATCAGTTCACAAGGTTTCCATGAGTTGAAAGCTTTTGTCGATGCCAATTTTGCCAGTGAAATTTGCAATAGAAAATCTGATTCAGGGATGATTATTTTCTATGCTTGTACTGCTATACATTGGGGATCAATGTATTAAAACAATCCACCATTGCTTTAAGTTCTGCAGAGGCGGAATTCGCAGCCCTGTCAAGCCTGGTTTCTGAACTGGTCTACCTGAAGCAGATATTCAGTGATTTGGGTATGCCAATTTCAGGAGCTATTTTTGAAGATTCCCAAGCATGTATAACAATGGCAACAGCACAAGGTGTGAAAAACAGAACTAAGCATGTTGCTGTAAAATTTCAAAATGTCAGAGAAGCTGTCCAAGATGGTTTGATTGATTTGGTGTATTGTCCCAGTGAAGAAAATGTAGCAGATTTGTTTACCAAAACATTGGGTCAAATTAAGCATGACCTTTTATGTGACAAGCTGGGTATAATGTCTGAAGTGTGAAATGCATTTGCCTGGATGAAAAAATTAGAGGGGTGTCAGGGAAAATAGATATTGTAATCAGAAGTTTATCTCCCCTCTTTTGGGTAATTTTGTTCACCAGGCATTTGAGGCGCCAGCTTGTCTATCAGAACTCATAAATCTGTCTTTTGTTGTTTTGCTTTTCTGTCCTTCAGAGTTGGAAAACGAGAAGCGAAACTAGGTTTCAGGTTTGTGCTCCTTCTCAGAAGGATTGAATGTTTTGGGGGAAAGTATATAACTGGGGAAGGATTTTGGCATTGCCTAGCCTCTTGTTTTGGGGGCTCTTTTTCTTTTCTCTTAGCTCCTGAGAGACTTTGGAGCATACAGAAGCATGGATGAATGTCTTCTGTCCTTTACTTTGCTTTGTATTTCTTTTTAATAAAGCCATAAAGAAAATTAACTGCCTCCTTCTTTTGCACCAGAGGTGTGCATGGCTTTGCCCAAAAGCCCACGCTATTTCACTGCATGCATCTTTGCTCGGATGGGCAGAGAGTGAACGCACTCTGCACATTTTACAACATGCTCTTCCGCAGTATCTCACTGAGTGCCTTCCAACCTGGGAGTCCCATCTTATTGCACTATTTTTTGTTTCATTTTGGATTGTTTTGCCATAGAGTTTTCATGGTAAAAGACATTAGAAAGTTGTTTACTGGTGCCTCCTTCTGTGTGGTACTAACTGGTGTTAGCTATGGAGCCACTGCAGTTCTCTCTTGTGAGATCCTCTACTAGTGTCACTCTCCACTACCGCTGCTACCCAGGAGCTGTTTGGCACATTTAATCTGGCTCCTCAGCAAAAGCCTGTCAGGTGTGGGAGACCCCACCAGCGGTGCTGCTACTGTCAGCATAGCTTCCTGCCACACAGGAAAATGCAGTCCTACCATCACAGAAAAGTAGTGTCATGGTAGGATTGAATGCATTTCATAGTTAATGTTCAATACTCTTATGCTCTTCTCAGTGAGCACTAAGGACTTTGACAGACCAGGCAAATATAGCATCATAAGGATGCCTAATGATCACAAAAGGGCGCACGTACCAGATGATGTCACCCTTTTGTGATCATGTATTGTTAAAAAGTCATCCTATTTTATTGATGGCCCAAGCTGTCAATTGATCCCCCATGGCGCTTTTGTGCCACCATTTGAATCCGTGCAGTATTGTATTCATGTGAATGCAGTGTAAATGGACAAACACTTCTGGTTGCAATTGGGACAGCCAGGTAGGAGATGCTCTTTTTTATGACAACCCCCCCTGTGCACTTGGGACTTTAAATGTGTGTTTTTATGCTTTGCTGTACTTTTTGTGTGCTTGTTTAGTTTTGTTTTAAAAATTTCTCATGTGAATCTGCAAGATCTCAACCCCAGAAGTAAACGGAGCTCCGTTTATGCTCTGTTACAGCCGGGGAAGCCTCATTGATGCCATTAAGGTAAGGTCTGGTATAGGGGGTTCTTTTGCTGGCATAAAAACAACACAATTTATGCTGGCAAAAGAACATTAAAGTGGGGTGGATTGATAAAGTCCTAAGACTTGAGTAAATACAGTACAGTTGTCCCTCCGTATTTACAGATTTGGTATTCATGGATTTAAGTATGCATGGCTTGAAAATATCCCTAAATAAATAATAATCCAAAAAGCAAACCTTGATTTTGCCATCTTATATAAGGGACACCATTTTGCTATGCCATTGCATATAATAGGACTTGAGTATTCATGGATTTTGGTATCCATGGGGGGTCCTGGAACCAAACCCCAGCAAATATGAAGGGACAACTTTACTAGCTAAATCACTTGGGATTTTGATACTTACATAAGGATCAGACTAGCTATTGAGCTATTAAGTATTCCCTCCCCCATTAACCATTTTAACCATTTTCCCCTTCCTTCATAAATACATTCCTCAGCAATCAGACCAGCAAATTAAACCTGTGTTTATATCCCATTGACCAATCACAAAAATAGAGCATGTTAAACAGAAGATACCTAGCCAAGGAGCGTTATGTAGTATGACAAACAGACATCTTTTACCACTTGAAAAGTACCTCTTCAAAAAATGTACTGAACATATCAACAAGTTTGACTGAAATCTCAGCAAAAGAGGTTGCTGATTTAAATTTCTGGCAATGTGTTTGGAAATCGTACAAACCGGGGCAATTTGTCTATATTTTTTAGACTGGAGCCTTTTGTATCTGGTTTCACTTCCTTTCTGCACTTTAAGTAAAGGTGAAACAAATACAAATATATTTTAAATTGCAATGCACTTGGGACTGGAATGCTTAAGATAGTAGACACATATAAAGATTAGTCCTAAGTGCACTGAAGATAAATATTACTCTATATTATTTTAACCTAGAGAGAGATTTCATTAACATTGCCTTGAAACAGTGCAACAGAAAGGATTACAGTGGCAATAATACTGAGAAGCCCAAAGAGCATTTCCAGATGGAGGGCTCCTCAAACTATCAGTTAAAAGGCCTTATTCTATCATCTTCTTCTTGACAGAATTTCTGAGTAAAGAAAACCATGGACAAAGTGGTAGAAAATCAGGGGAGGGATATGAATAGAGTATGTTGCTGTCTGAAGATTCAGCAAATAAGGCAGAGTGACAAAACTGCTCACAGACAGAGATGCTCTCTCACTTTTTATGAGGAGGGTTAGAAACAATGCTAGCTGAGGAATTCTAGGAGCTGCAGTCCAACAGATCTATCTAACACATCTGGAGGGTCTTGGTTGTGGAAGTCCAGCACAATCAACACAGGTTGGGAGAAGTGTCAAACACATCTGGAGGATGTTGGGGGATGCAGCTGTATGGGGACTCAAAAGAGGCTGTGGAGTAACTTGAAGGTTGTAGAAAAATATTTCAACATTTTTGGAGATAAAATGAATCTGAATATGTCATTGATTTTTATTGTAATAAAACAATGTATCCACACTGCACAAATTATAGCAGACCAATCCCAGTTTAACTCTTGTGGCTCCATCCTATAGAATCCTGTAGCCCAGCCAGAGATTTAGAACTTCTCTAGTAACCTCTCCCTGAACTTAAACCACTAGAGGTCTCTGCAGAGAGCTAAGCTCCTCTTGATAGAATAGAGAAAAGGCAGTGGTTAAAGTTCCTGCCAAATCAGGACAGTTGGAGGGTATGTTATAGTATAACTGCATGCAGTTGAGTGTGGGATACCATAACATACCCTTCAACTGTTCTGATTTGACAGGGACTGTCCTAATCAATCTTCTGCCTTCCCACTTTTTCAGTTGCTTTTAAAATGGCCTGGTTTCTGTCTCATCCTCCCATTTCCACCCTTCACCCTCAGTTTACTTTCATTGCTTCTTACTGAGTTCAAAGTACAAAAACATTTTATATTGATTAACTCAGCAGGGGGCACAGGAGACAAGGGGTGAAATCTTGGCCTTCCCAGTAGGCTAAGGCAAAAGCAAAACTGTGGCAGCCTCTCCTAGCTTATATGTTTCCCCTCATTAATAACATTTGCCATTTTGACCAAGTTCTGAATTTGTTTGGCCACGAGTCCCAGTTTTCATCTGTAAAATGTTGGAGGGTATGTTACAAGCCTGCAGTGTATATAAATAAGTGTACAGTTGCCCTTCCAGATTTGCGACTTTCACATTCGCAGTTTTGATTATTTGCGGAAAGCCGCCTGCCCCCCCCTCTCCACCCCATCCCCTTCCCAAGGCAGTGAAAGGTTTCTCACGAAGCCCGTCGCTGCCTGGGGAAGGGAGGATGGAAAGCCTCCCTCCTTCCCTCTCTCCACCCCAGTTCCTTCCCAAGGCAGTGACGGCCCCCCTTCACCACCTTGGAACAGGCGGGGGGGGAGTGAGTGGCAACTTTGGGAAGGGAGGCCCTCCGTCACCACTTTGGGAAGGGTGGGGTGGGTGGGAGTGAGTGGCAAGGGGGCTCCTGAAGCCCCCGTTCGCCACTTTGGGAAGGGTGGGGGTGGGAGTGAGTGGCGACGGGGTGGGAGTGAGTGGCAGGCGGGTGGGGGGAGGACTATTATTATTCGCGTTTTTTTCACATTCGCAGGGGTCTTCCGCCCCTAATCCCTGTGAATGTGAAGGGACGACTATAATAAAAAGTCTCATCTAACTAGCTTCACTTCTTGGTGGCAAAATCAGCCAGCTAATAAATAGGCCAAGAGGTCAAGGACCTAGTTACAATTTTACACAGGGCTGGATGGTTTTGATTAGTAGTGTAGAAAAAAATATAGCCATTCTCTACCAAGGTCTTCCCTAAGGCCTTCCATTCCTGAGGTTTGTGCACCTCTAAGGTTGTGTTGCACTGGTATAAGGCAGGCATATAGGGAAGGGGGCAGGGAAGGAGGGAAATGATCCAGTTTCATACATTTGGTTTCACAATGAGGTAGCTGAAATAAAAACCAAGGCCCAAGCAGCAAAATGTGTAGAAAACACATAAAATCAGATATGCAGTATAAGAAGTTCTTTAACTCTGACATTTAGACCAGAAATGGTCCTTTAGGCTCCTGTCTCAGGAGGGTGGTGTTTGGGAGGAAAACAGGAAACCGTAGTTGTTTTATAGTCTCAGCTTTCCAAGTGATGATCTCCTGCTGTTTATATTCACAGGATAAAAAGGCCTTGGTAACTCAGAGTCTTTGTTTGAAACTGCTTTTCTGGAATATTCTGTTGTCTTCATTTGTGTTTCTTTGAATCTTAGCCTTTCTTCTCTTCCCAAAACCAACATCACTTTCACAGCAGCTTTCTTTTACTCTGGAAGGGGAAAAATACAGTTGTCCCTTCATATTCACTGGGGGTTGGTTCCAGGACCCCCATGGATACCAAAATCCATGAATACTCAAGTCCCATTATATGCAATGGCATAGCAAAATGGTATCCCTTATATAAGATGGCAAAATCAAGGTTTGCTTTTTGGATTATTATTTTTTAAAGAATATTTTCAAGCCGTGAATACTTAAATCCATGATACCAAATCCATGGATACGGAGGGACAACTGTAGATTATAAGAGGCTGAAGGATGGAATACTCCTCCAGTTTGGTGCCCTGATGGGGGTGATGTGAATTGCAGTAGTACACATTGGAAGGATGCCAGATTGGGGAAGGCTAATGTAGACAAAACAACAAAAACAAAACCACTTTAGTAAGTGTTTAGAATGGAAAGGGGTAATGCAAGACTCTGCCCCATAAGGCAAATGAGCTATGGCTGGTGCAGATTCTCAGGGCCAGAATGAAGTCTCCCCCAAAGGGTGAGGGGTTTAACACACAGAAAGGCTTTCTAACCACTTTTTATTTCCTTGAAGGACCTCGGGATATTTACATGTGCCTAGTCTAAACCGATTTAACAATCTGAGCTATGAGCAAGGATTATTTCTGTAACCCCAACCATCATCTTGGAGGGCCACTCACAGAGTCACTGAGGCTAAATCCACAGCTGCAAAATAATTCAGCTTCACTGCACAGTATCCTGTCCCAGTTTGACCCTGTTAACACCACACTTACCAGTTTAAATCCAAACTCAAATTGGTCTGGAAAGCCACACATTTCCTCCACCCAAAGTCACAGCAGCTGTATTTCTTTTTCTTCCTGGCATGCACAAAAAAAAATCAATCAATAGCCTTTCTTGTTTTCCTGACATCCCTACTGCTCACCTGCACTCCCATTGGATGGCTCCCTTGCTCAGGAAATTAAATTTTTCCTCATTCAGTGGACACTCTGGAGCTGTCAGCATTATAATCAAACAAATACAGTTTAAAACATACTAGTTTAAAACCAATTAAAAGCACTAATAAAGACATCAGGGGAAAAAGCAGGATGCAGCAGTTAAAACCTCCTGCCAACACACCTCAGTTTATCAGCCAAAACCTTACCTGAGTAAAATGATCTTTTTACTCTGTCTGCTAACGGAAAAAATGGGATGGCAGAACATTAATTAGGACCATCCCTGCCAAATTGGGACAGTTGGATAGTATGAGAATGTGAATTTGATTCTTTCACACTGGAAGGAGCAGGGCAGAAGCATTGTTGGGGTTTGGGGGGGCATTTGAAGGGGGGTTGTTTTATAATCTGCAGTTCTCTTTCTCTCCAACCATGCTTGAAGTCTGCAGAGCCTCTCACATGAGATATTATACCATTTTTAGTATTTGTAATTAAATCTACTTCAGACACTTTTACCAAAGAAGATGAAGCCTGCTTTATTTTCTCTGCTAGACTGTGTGTGTGTAGAAGGGGTGGGGGGTGATTTGGGACTGGTTGTTACTCATCTGCTGCTTGTGAATACTAATTACTTTTCTTCTGAGTACAGTACTATTTCTCACTTTCTCCATCAGATTCTACATGAATGTTAATGTAACACAAGCCTTCTGCATGCAGTTTAGTGTGGGATTTGGGCTTCACAGGGGGCCTGAAGGCAACTGGATGGCATTTGCCTTTTACTACAACCTGACTGAGTGGTGGTCAGTATAGGAGAACGCTGAATGGAAACAAAATCAGCCAGGGGATGATGGGAGTTGTACCCACCTCATCTGGAGGACAGCAGAATTAGAAAAGCTGAAGAACATCAATAGGTTAAACCTTGCTGTTTTTTTCTGTGTAGCAATAAGCTGCATGAAATGTAAAAAAGAGCTACTTCTTCATCCTTTATGGATGAGCTTAAAATATCCCACTTTGGATGTCTGTGGCCAATTCAGAAATTGAGAAAGTGGGAGAAAGCTTCTCTCTGCTAAAAGCCTGTCAGGCTTGAGTTTCCCTTCCAGAAATGTGTTATAGTTTATTACCCCCACAGTTGTGTAGCAATCTAACGACATCCTGAGTGCTTTGTTTAGGATTTGTTGGTGGTATCTAATCTTTATAGCAACAATCAAATTTTAGTTTCAGATTTCACCCAACAGAAAAACAATTCAATTGCAGGTTTACAAATCAGATGAATACCCATGGGGCAAGTTCAGTCAAGCCAGTGAAGTTACTCCAAATGTTACACCCTTTTGCATAGGATCAGATCACTGATTTTTATGACAGCTAGTGCAGTTTATTGCTATGTTTGTCACAATAATGCATTTCCTGGACAGCACTGGCAGGAAACATCCTGACAGTGGTGACTGGTAGCTCAGATATCCATGAATGATGAATCTGCTTTGGATTCTAGTCTGAACTTTAAAAGAACCATTCCAAATCGGTTCATCAGCTTGGATAACAGCGAGTGCATCCTGGCTTCTGAAGACTTGCCATTTCTCTATCCCATTTTATTTCACCACAATGCCCTGGAGCTATACTATGTTAGGGGCATTGTGGGAAATCAGTATTGCAGATAGACCCATAGTAAAACACAAGCCATATCTTTTCGATTAATAAAAATCCCAGAGTAGGCATCAGCAGTGGTTGGCACTGGGATTTAAATGATCCAAAGATGTCAGGTACTGATCAGAGCATTTGAAATGCTTGAAATGCTGGGACTGAAAGCACTTGACCAGTTCCTGCTTCTTAAAATTAGGCCTGTGTGGCCATGCCTTCAGACTTCAGAATCCATTGAATCCAACTAGCTCCCCCAAGGTAGATTTGCCTCCTGAATCCACATGCTTTGCTAATTGTCGACTTATTTATTTATTTTATTTATTTATTCCCCGCTCTTCAGCCACAAGGTTATCAGAGCGGCTTACAAATTGTTTTAAGCAATAGCAATTTACACATCTACACTGCATTAAACAGTTTCCAATGTGTGTTAGCTAATTGCCCTCACAAGCTGGGTACTCATTTTACCGACTTATGATAATTGACTTATCAATTCAAGAAAGCATATTCTCTGTTTCACTTGTAATCTACCCAAATTAGGATGCTGCAGTTCATGATTTACAATAAAGCAAAGTATATGAACTTCTATGTTGAGAGAGAATGCATTTTTTTAAATTGCCAGGGGACATGCTAGAGGGCAAGTATTGCTTTCAGGCCTACTTTTGGCCTTCCCAGAATAACTGCAAAGCTGGCTTAAGACATTTTTTCTGTCTGAGGCAAAGGACAAGATGGCAACCCCTCCCCCCACACCACCACTACATGTATAGAAGAAAACTGAACTGGAAGTGGCAGATGGTCCTCTGTCTCCCATGAGAGCAGGTCAGCTTAGGTGGTACAGTAGAGACTGTCTGGCCATGGACAACATATCCACAAGCATTTCATAGACAAAACCCAGGATCCATGTGACCAAGAAACATCTAAGTGTGGCCAAGATGGCAAAAGTTATTAATGTGGAGAAACAAAAAAATTAGGAAGGGCTGTACTAGTTTGCTTTTGCCTGAGTTTACTGGGAAGGGCAGGATACCCCCCTCCCCTGGTGAGTTAACTGAATGCAAACTACTCATGGATATTGAACTGAATTTGCAGCAATTCAAGATTTTCCATACCTTGGCTCAGTCAATCAGAATGGAGACTGCAGACAAGAAATCTGAAGATTAGAATTTGGAAGAAGAGCTGTGGAGGAACTATACAAGATCCTGAACCATAAAATATATCCTTGAAGGCTAAAGTCAGGATTATCCTGAATTTATCTCCTTGAAGGCTAAAGTCAGGATTATCCATGCCATTGTATTTCAGATTCTATGTATAGTTGTGAAACCTGGATAAGAAAATCGGCTGATTTGAAATGTGGTGCTGCAGAAGAGTTCTGCAGCTATTGTAGACTGCTAAAAAGACAAGTAAATGGGTCCTAGAGCAAATGAAGCCTGAACTTTTCCTAGAAACCAAGGGTGCCAGTTACATGACAAAAATTGTTGCGGGGCTTATCATGATTTCCTGATCCCGTATCCGCCCCTCGCTGTTTATACGATTTTTATCACTCTTTAGGAAATCCTGGAAGATCCCTGATTGATATTTACATGACAAAAATCTTTATTGGTCCCACACTGTTATATCCCGTGCTTTTGCTGTTTATACATGTTTAGCTTACTGGGATATATATATATATATATATATATATATATATATATATATTGCTGTCAATCAAGGATGCGATTACTCGTGTTTTCACAACCTCGGTGACACACTTCCTTTAGAGTTCCGCTCCACGAGTGATGCTATTGGCTAGCTGGGGGGGAGAGGGGCTTGTGTTTATCCTGTCTCTTTAAAATGTTAACCCTTTAAGCAGAGGCAGAAGGCATTTTGAAAGACTTCAGACAGAGGAACAATTAAACCATGTCCTTTCCTTTTGAAATCAAGCCGAGTAGAGGCTTGGAATTTCTTTCACTTTAAGCAGAGGCATTTTGAAAGACCCAGACTGAGATCTTTCGCTCAGATGCAGGGAGATCAAGCCGAGTGAGGTGGGTTGGGTTTCCCCTTGCCTCTTTAAAATGTTAACCCTTATAGCAAGCCAGCGACAGACAGGCATTTTGAAAGACACAGACACAGAGAGGGGGAATTAAAGGGTGTTCATTCGCTCAGAGGCTGGAATATTTTACTGTGCCCGTTCAGATCCAGGGAGGTGATCAAGGCAGGGGATGAATGGGCAACCCTCTGCCCACCACGATCTCTTTGTAACATGCAGTTGAGGAAGAGGTTAAAGCTGAAGGGTTTGCAGTGTAGAAATCCATTTAAAAAGGTGATTGAGTACACGCACGCACGCACGCACACACACATCAACCTACGTGCAGCTGGAAGGGATGCCTTTGTTTTCTGCTGGTGAGGCTGGATCTGTTGAACGGGTGACTGACCCCTCCTTTTCTGGTCGCTGATCTCTAAGCCCGCCCCCAATCACCATTTCCGGTCATCCCCTAGTACCGAGATATTTTGTCCCAGGCTGTTTACATTTCTGATTTTCCGAATCCTCCAGTGACTTTTTAAAAAATCGACACAAACCGCAGGACTGGAAGTCCCGCAGGTTGAGGGATAAAAGGTGCCCCCCCTTCCAAAAATCATGTACCCGACCCGATGTATGTGTAAACTGCCAGGGATCGACACGAATTCTTCCCAGGACATTTTCATTGTGTAAACGGCACCAAGATGACTAATCTGAAACTGCTGTACTTTGGTCCTATCATGAGAAGACATGACTCACTAGAAAAGACAGTAATGCTTGGTAAGTTAGAAGGCCGTAGGAAAAGAAGAAGACTGCATTCCAGACAGGTAGATTCAATCAAAGAAACCACATCTCTGAGTCGGCAGGACCTGAGCAGTGCTTTTGAGGATAGGGTGACTTGGAGGGCTTGAGGTTGACCATTGTTGGAAATTTATTTTGTTATTTACTAACTTGTCTATTTAAATGTATAATGCACTTTTCCATGACATAATGTGCTGAAGGCAGCTGATGATGATTAAGTACAGAATAAAATAAAATAGAGTTTTTAAAATGAAAACATAAAAACCAATCAGCCATAGAAAAAAGTAAGAAATGGCAGCCACCAGTATTTTAATGGGCCTAAATACCCTAAAAGCATCAGATCCCATCTAATCTTGGATGCTAAGCAGGGTCAGCCTTGGTTAGTACTTGGATGGGCAACTGCCAATCAATACCAGGTGCTGTAGGCTACATTTCAGAGGAAGGAATTGGGGCAAAACCACCTCTGAGTATTCCTTGCCAAAGAAAACACTATGAAATTCAGGGGGTTACCGTAAGTTGACAGGTAACTTAAAGGCACTTACACATACTCTCTCTCACACACACACTGGAACAGACAGTCCCTTGCTTTGATCCAGAAGGTGTCTTCTCGTACTCAAAAGTACTAGGACTTTATCAGATGTTACCTTTAAAATGTTCTTTGGGCAGCATAAAAAAATCCATTTTTATGCCGGCAAAAGAACATTTCCCACCCCCACACTTACTTCCTCTCCTGGCAAAAGCAGCTCCGGCAATAAAGAGGAAGTGAATGGAGCTCCATTGACTACCTCTTTTGAAATCCCATGTGATTTAATTGCGTGGGAGATTAAAAAATGAAACAAAAAATCAACATGTAAAAGTTACACCAAGCACAAGCACAAGCACACACACACACACACACACACACACACACTAAAATATTTAATTTTTTAATTTTTATTTATTTATACCCCGCTCTTCAGCCACAAGGCTATCAGAGCGGCTTATAAATTGTTTTTAAGCAATAGCAATTTACACATCCACACTGCATTAAGCAGCTTCCAATGTGTGTTAGCTAATTGCCCCCACAAGCTGGGTACTCATTTTACCGACCTACGAAAGGATGGAAGGCTGAGTGAACCTTGGAGCCCGCTGGAATCAAACTTGCAACGTGGTGACTTGCAGTACTGGCATTTAACCACTGTACCACCAGGGCTCCTTCCAAGTGACCTGGGGAGGGTCATAAAAAGTTCATCACTTACCTAGATGTTGTAATCTCACCACAGGAAGTGTTTTGCCTGGTCGGGCCATAGATGAGATTTAAATGGCCCAAGGTTTCACACGCCAGCAATGCTGGCAAAAAATCAGCAGGGGGATCTATTAAGCCATCAATAAAATAGAATGCCTTATTGCCGATATATAAACGTGAAAGGGTGATGTCATCTGATGTGCATGCCCTTTCGTGTTTATGTGACGTCATTATGAGGCTATTATTTCGTGCATCTGATAAAGTCCCTAGTTATTAACACACAAAATTTTACAGTCACTGGAATTACTCATAGGAATCAGTCTTCAAGAGGTAATGTAGAAAACAGCTCTGAAACCATTTCTGGCTCTTGCAAGAAAGATGCATTAGTATACAGGGGAGATAATATTCGCAAGGCATGTTAGAGATGTGCTGAGTACAGCATCAGAGACAGCAGGGGGCAGCAAGAGGCCAAGAAGAGACAGGGTCGAGGCCTGTATTCTGATGTTGAATCAGAATTATTGAAGTTCAGTGGCTGCAACCCAACACAGAGTTGAAGATGTTTAAGTCCATCTAAATCAACAGACTGAAACGGGTTTATGAACTCTGTGCTGGCTTATGACCAGCAGGTTTCCATGTAGCTGAATCTATATTCTATAGCCCATTTAAAGTTCAGGAAAAAATCTCAAAGCAAATAAAAGTTAAAGTTTTAGAACTTCTCTTAGGACTTTTTCAGATGGAGGAAAAATAACCCAAGGTTGAAAGAACAGGGCTGTTGCGCTTACACAGCACCGGTTCAGACGATGCAGTCCTCCTCTGTCCTCCTCCTGACCTTCTCCCATGCTGCAAGTTTCCTTGAGTTTCAATTTGGGAGAAAGGCAGGATATCATTTAAATAAATAAATCTTGACAGGTAAATTCCTATAC
The DNA here is from genome assembly GCA_030847615.1 of Gambelia wislizenii. Taxonomy (NCBI): domain Eukaryota; kingdom Metazoa; phylum Chordata; class Lepidosauria; order Squamata; family Crotaphytidae; genus Gambelia; species Gambelia wislizenii. The sequence goes on along the minus strand of JAUMIR010000005.1, from coordinate 98,711,496 downwards.
AGTATTCCAGATTACAGATCAGTCTGTTGTAATTTACACAGTGGCAGCACTAGGGGGGTGCAGAGAGGCTGGACTGCACCAGGTGACACCATCTTAGTAACTCCACAGATGGCAGGTGAAGGTGCTCACTCACGAGTAGACTCAATCCTATTTTACCTGGTTTGTGCTAAAACTGACTTTACATTCTAAGGAAATGAGTTCAGCTTTTATCTGGTAACTCACTTTGCTATAAACTAAGCACAATAGAGTGGTGGTACTACTACTACTACTACTACTACTACAATTACATTATTACTTCCCTCAATCTAGACACTATACTCCTATTGATGCAGCCTAGAATTGCATTGGCTTTTTAGCTGCTGCATCACATGGTTGACTCATGTTCAGCTTGCAGTCTATAAGATTCCTAGGACTCATCTACACCAACAAGAAAATCTGGCTTACCTCTGGCTTTCCCTGGTCCACAGTGCCCATGGGCTAGTCCACATGATTGCCACACACACTTAGGTGAGTTCTGGAGCACTGACCACAAAGTTCTCCCCTCCAAACTCACCCTGGTCCAATAAATCACAGTATGCGCAGCTACATGGCTGTGGCCACTCCAGTTTTTCCCCTCCCCCCATGCATGCAAATGTATGGTTTGTTCATGCACCAATCAATATTGGTATGCACTTATCCAAACAACTGCCACATATACAAAATGACAACCTGAGCATGAATGCCTTTCAGCTTCCTACCCAGTGCCTCATAATCCCTTACCCTGAAGGCTATGCCTTACAGTATCATTGGATTCCTATGTGGACTAAAAGAAAGTGACAACTGTCAGTGGGCTTGATGAGTCATGCCAGCCTCTCTGTTACATCACAGATTTTTGTCCCAGGGAGATAGCACACCTCTCAAGACATCCTGTCAGGCCCACAGACCACTGCTTTTTTCCCCCCCGCAAGGGAGTCCTCTACCACACATCTTCTCTGAGGACTGGTAGGGGCCATTCCATGTGTTGAATCTTCCAAGGTCATCTCACATTCTCTGAGGACTGACACTGTTGTTGCTGTTCCTCATCATTACTGATAAGGGAGAGAGCTTCAAATCGATTTTCCCTTGATCTAGACACTATACTTCTATTGATGCAGCCCAAAATCGCATTGGCCTTTTCAGCTGCTGCATCACACTGTTGACTCATGTTCAACTTGTGGTCTACTAGGACTCCTAGATCCCTTTCGCAGGTAGTCTCATTCAGCCAGGTCTCTCCCATCCTATATTTATGCATTTCATTTTTCTGCCCTAAATGCAGTACCTTACATTTCTCTGTATAAAGACCTCCAAGGAAGGAGACCCCACCATGCTCTGAGGGAGTATGTTCGGCAGTGGAACATACTCCCTCGGAGCATGGTGGGGTCTCCTTCCTTGGAGGTCTTTATACAGAGGCTGGATGGCCATCTATCGGGGATGCTGTGATCGTGATTTCCTGCATGGCAGGGGGTTGGACTGGATGGCCCTCGTGGTCTCTTCCAACTCTATAATTCTATGATTCTGTAGCTCTATACTCACAGAATGATCCCTGGTCATTCTACTTCTATGTGTTATGTTCCTTCAAAAATGTCTACCTCCTGTGTTTGGGAACTGACCTCCTCCTCAGAGGCATTCCTTGTGTGTTCCTCATCCAGGACAGTCTGTTCCACTCTATCCAAGAAATCCTCATGTTCCCTAATAGGAACATGAGGAAGAGTAGATACACAGACCTCAAGTTGTTGGACCTTCTCTTTCAATAGGGCAACCAATTTGCACTTGCTGTGAGTGTAGCTATCCACATCCTCTGGCAAGGACACAAAATCCTCAACTGTTGCAGGTAACTGCAGCAGTTCCCTCACCATCCATGTTCAGTAGTCTTCAGTAGGCATTGAAACAGAATTCTGGCCTCTCCATCAACATTCCCCTGCTAAATGCCCATGCAAAATGCCTTTTGGCCTTGCTGCCTCTTAGCCAAGCTCCTGTTAGCCGAATTCCAGAGACTGCAGCTATAAAGAGAGAGAGAAGAAAGAGAAAAGGCGGGGGGGGGGGGAAGAGAAAATATAAAAACATATGTGTTTGTAATTAAAATAACCTAATCTGACATAAAGACCAAATACACAAATACAAAAAATACACATAACCTGACACAAATATAACATGCTAGACTAAACACTAAGTACTAATGGCTAGCAACTAACAAACACACCATGAGGCTCTGCCCCCCATCTAAACTGTTATGAATTATTAAAAGAAAAATACCACAAAGAAAAAAAGACAAACATAATTCTATTATTTGTCTAACTAAATAACCCTACTAGGATTGTTAATACTCATAATCACAAATCATTGCATTATTACTATTCCTCTTGCTCCAAAAGTCCATAATTAGCTTCTAATCTTTCAGAAAACCTCCAGTTGGTTTTTCCTTTAAGATCCGCATTAGCTTGGCAACTTGGGCTTACTCAGCAACTTTAACAATCCATTCTTCTACTGTTGGTGCTTCAGTTTGTTTCAAGGTCTAGGCAAACAATATTCATGCTGCTATTGTCATGTATCAGAGAAGTAACCAATATTTGTTATCTAGTTTTTTACCCACAATGCCCAACAACAAACATCTCCACTAAAATTGTAAAATCAACATTTAGAATTTTTTGAATTAACATATATATCCTGGACCAATAACTTTTCACTTTCTTATAAGTCCAACATGTGTGGAAAAAAAGGACCCTCCTTCTCTTCACATCCCCAACATTGATTTGATACATTTTTAGACACGTTTGATAACTTACTTGGAGTTAAATACCATCTATACATCATCTTGTACATATTTTGTTTTAAATTACTACCCAAGTTAAAACAAAATATGTACAAGATGATGTATAGATGGTATTTAACTCCAAGTAAGTTATCAAACGTGTCTAAAAATGTATCAAATCAATGTTGGGGATGTGAAGAGAAGGAGGGTTCTCTTCTCTTTGGTCGACCTCACCAAAGCCTTTGACACTGTAAGTAGAAAAGGTCTGTGGCAGATCCTGGAAAGACTAGGATGCCCCCCCAAATTCCTTAAAATGATTATCTTGCTACACGAGGGACAGCGTGGTCAAGTCAGATATGGCGATGCTCTTTCAGAGCCCTTTCTAATAACTAATGGAGTGAAGCAAGGTTGTGTTCTTGCACCAACTTTATTTACAATCTTCTTTAGCATGATGCTCCAAAGGGCTATGGCAGAGCTTGAAGAACACGACGGCATCTATATACGCTACCGTACTGATGGTAGCTTGTTTAACTTAAGCCGTCTGAGGGCTCACACTAAGACTCTAAACTATCTAGTCCGTGAGCTGCTCTTCGCCGATGCTGCTGCCCTTGTTGCCCACACAGAAGGAGCTCTGCAGCGCCTAACATCCTGCTTTGCAACAGCTGCAGAGCTGTTTGGGCTAGAAGTCAACCTGAAGAAAACAGAAGTTCTTTACCAGCCTGCACCACAGGACGAACACCACCATCCCCACATTGCCGTCGGCAAATCAGTGCTCAAGTCCGTTCAGCAGTTCACCTACCTGGGAAGCATCATCTCCTCAGATGCCAAGATTGACAAAGAGATCGATCACAGATTAGCAAAGGCATATAGTGCATTTGGAAGACTTCACAAAAGAGTCTGGAGCAATAAACACCTGAGGCAAAGCACAAAAATCAGTGTGTATAGAGCCATCGTACTGTCTATCCTCCTTTATGGATCTGAAACATGGGTCACCTATCGCCACCACCTACGACTCCTCGAGCGCTTTCATCAGCGCTGTCTACGCACAATCCTAAATATACACTGGACTGACTATGTGACGAATGTTGCTGTCCTTGAGCAAGCAGGGATCACCAGCATTGAGGCCATGATATTGAGAACACAGCTGCGCTGGGCAGGCACGTTTCTAGGATGGAGGACCATCGCCTCCCAAAAATACTACTCTACGGTGAACTCGCCACGGGTCAGCGTAAGAGGGGCGCTCCAAAAAAGCGATACAAAGACTCCCTGAAACAACATCTCAGGCTTGGCCAAATTGATCACCAACAGTGGTCCGCCCTGGCCTCACATCGGGAGGCATGGAGACGCACTATCCACAATGCTGCAGCCTTATTTGAGAACTCACGACGAACAAGTCTTGAAGAGAAACGACAACGCAGAAAGAATCACAACCCAAAAACATCACCCAAGGAGACCTTCTGCTGTGCTTCTTGCAACCGGACTTGTTTATCTCGGATTGGCCTTTTTAGTCATCAGCGCGCTTGCAGAAAGCGCGGGATGAGTCCTTCCTGAATCTTCGTTTGCGAAGAAAAGCCAGAGACTACCCAAGTAAATTTTATATCTTTGATCCACATTTCCCCCCATACATCCACATTATGCCCAAAATTTTGGGCCCATCTTATCATACTTTACAGATTCATTTTCTGTATCTAATTTCAAAAGGTATTTATACCCTGTTTAAATTATAGGTGGCAACCTGTATCTGTGGAGCCAATACCCACAGTTTTAATTATCTGCAGCTGAAAAAATAGGGACACATACAAATAGAGCTGTGTTGGAAAATGCCTAGAGAGATGTCCTCTCTAGGAATCACTAGGTCCTCTAATCCAACTCTATGGTATGTTTGTACTGGAAGTCCTTTAATTTAATAGGGTTCGCTGTTATTCGTGGTTTCATTTATAAACAATAAGTTCAATAATTTAGTCCCCCATGGATATGGCGCAGGGAACAAGTACCTGCTCATCATTCTTACATAGTTCTAAGTAAAATTAGTTTTCTCCAGCCCCCCTCCCCAATTATCAGATGCGGCAAATATGACATGATTATGATGTCAGGATGCTGTGAAAGGGCTCTCCTACTGCACAACATTGTCTTCTTGCATTCTGCTGCTGTGAAAAAGGCATTTGTTTTAATTAGTGGGCCAAAGCCACCAACTGGTCTCCCATGGTATTTTTTCCTTGGTATTGCTTGTGTGCAAAACCACATCCTGTTCTGCTGGCGTGATTTTAGTTATCAATGGGTGGGCCCCACCAGAACATTTCTGGGTGAGAACATGAAAACTAGATACAGGATGCTCTTTTTATGAACCTCACTGTTCTTCTGGCAAGTTTTAAAGTGTGCTTCAGTGCTCGTGTGTTCGTTTTGTTTGTTAATTTAGGTGTTTTTAGACTTTTAAGCACGCTAGCATCTTCTCATGAGAACTGCTGAAGTCTTGCCCATGCGAAAACGTGGAAGTAAGCAGAACGAGCGGTCATGTTGCTGAAATTCTGAGGTGGCTCTTTCTCATGATTATAGCAGCATGTGATAAGAAGTGTTACTATGCCAGGATAGTTCTGAGTTATGTTTTAAAATTTAGTGGGGGGGGGGAAACATTTTTAGAAGCACACCTGATCATCTTCTAGTTCTTTGGCTCCCAGTTGTTGATATGAGTTGCTCCCCATCCCCAAGATATTCCAAGGCAAAAATTTCTAATATTATCACAGTTCTGAAGCAGGTAGGTTGGAAGGGACATGGAGATTCCATTGCTCAATGGGGTGTTTCCAAGTAGCACTTGAACTACTGTTTTCTATTATTGGAGCCCTAGTGCTTGGTAGCATTGATGTGTATCCTTTCCTCCTCCATTTTCAGCCCCTGGACCAAGTCTCAAAGTGGAAAGGGGGATCAGCATGATCTATTAATTCCCTGATCTCTCCACTGAGACAACAAACAGAAACCGTGGATGTGGGTTTTTCTTGTTTGTTTTTTTGTGAGAAGGGTACTGTTCAGCTGTTTTAATGGACTGAGGTCACAAATTCTTACCTGCTGTTACAATCCCAGGGTCTTGACCAGCCACCACCCTCACCCTGCCAGCTTAAATAGTAATACAGTTCATTGAGCAAAGAGACTATATCATCAGTGCAGACTTTTCATGAATGCTAAAGCATTCACACAATAATTTCAAATCTGCTGGGGATTAAACGACAGCAACACTCTTCTACTTTCTGTTCTGTTTGTGTGTGTTCTAGAGTTTGAGAGCCAGCATGGTATAGCAGTTTGAGTGTTGAACTAGGAATCTGGAAGAACAGAGTTTGAGTCCCAGCTTTTGGACAAGGCACACACTCTCACGTTTAGAGGAAGGCAATGGCAAACCTCATCTGAAAAAAGATTGCCAAGAAAACTTTATGATAGGATTGCCATAAGTCAGAATCAACTTGAAACCACATAACAGCAAAAGTTCTTCACCAGAAGTGCAAAACCTAAAGCTTTCCATCAAACTCATCACCCTTTGATCTGTCTATTGATCTATCTTTCAAATTTCCTGATATGTCTTCCCTCCCCCAGTTTCATGTAGTACAACTCCAAGTTTGCACTAGCTTTATAAAGGAGATTGAATGAGAAAAATAGCAGTAAGGCCAGTTACATATCTGAGTATTACATTCTAGTATGAAACATCCTAGGCCTTTAAGAGCATAACTAGACACCATAGAGATCATGTAGTTGTTGCTGATTCATGTTCCTCTTCCTGCTTTTGCATCCTCGGTAACATCTAGTAAAAGAAATATATGACATCATTTTGTTCAGTGCATTTCTTTATGTGTTGTAAGTGGCAATTAATGCTATTAGGCCTGCCGTGTTACTGGGAACTTTTATGAGTTATTCTATGAAGGATGAGTGGGAAATGATGGACTCTGGAAGTGCCCAGATGACTTCTGTTCATCTAGTTGGGTTCTTGAAATCCTGGATGTAGTTTTCCTTTGAAACTAAAAATCTGACGTTCAGATTTGTTACTACTACTACTAATAAAAATAATAAAAATTATTTCTATCCCGCCCCTCTGTAACACAATTGGGGGGGCTTACAGTATAAAAACTCCATAATTACCTCAATACCCTAACCCACCCACCCACCCCTTAAAATAATATTAAACTAGAAAAGATTAAAAACATACAATAATTAAAAAAAACCATACAGCAACTAATCACAGCAGCATAGAATAATTCAATAGCAGCTCAAAGGGGGAAAAAAAACAGTCGAATCTTCGGGCTGGGATAGCTATTCAGGAAAGGCCTGCCAGAAAAGATCTGTCTTGAGAGCTTTTTTGAAGCTGTCTAGTGTGGTAATAATACGGATCTCATCCGGCAGGCCATTCCATAATCTGGGAGCGGTAGCAGAGAAGGCCCTCTGGGAGATCACTAACAGCCTTGTTTTCATAGGTTGTAACAGATTCCTCCCAGAGGACCGAAGTGCACGGGGAAGATGGTATGGGAAGAGGCGGTTCCGGAGGTAAGTTGGACCCAAGCCATCTAGGGTTTTAAAGGTCATAACCAACACCTTATACTGTGCCTGGAAACTAATAGGCAGCCAGTGGAGAGCTTTTAACACAGGTGTTATATGGTCTCTTCTGGAAATACCAGAAGCCAACCTGGCTGCCATGTTTTGAACTAATTGAAATTTCCGAGTCAAGAACAAGAACAGCCCCATGTAGAGCACATTACAGAAGTTGAGACGGGAAGTTACCAGCGCATGTACCACAGTTTCAAGGTCCCTAATTTCCAGGAAAGGGTGCAGCTGGCGTATCAGCCAAAGATGATAACAGGCACTCCTGACCATCGCATTTACCTGATTAGACATCAGGAGCGACGGGCCCAGGAGCGCCCCCAGACTGCGGACACAGTCCTTGGAGGAGAGTGTGACTCTATCTAGGATTGGAAGTTGTATTCCCAGATCTGGTTTCGGGCCCGCAACTGTTAGTACCTCCATTTTGTCTGGATTCAGTCTCAATTTGTTTTTCCTCATCTAGTCCATTACTGCCTTAAGACAATCATTGAGTGGAGAGACACCATCTGAAGTCAAAGCTGACGACCGAGACACGGAGAAGTATATCTGGGTGTCATCAGCATACTGATGACACCATGCTCATGCCTCTGAATGATCTCTCCCAGCAGCTTCATATAGATGTTAAATAGCATTGGGGACAGGATGGTGCCCTGAGGGAAGCCACAATTAAGCTCTATTCTAGTAGAGCAACTGTCCCTGATGAGCCTCACCCTCTGGGATCTGTCCAAGGCAGTGCCTCCAATTCCTAACCCTTTCAGGCGATCCAAGGGGATGGAATGATCTATTGTATCAAAGGCCGCTGAGAGGTCCAAGAGCACCAACAGGGTCACACTACCCCTGTCAATTCCCAAGTGGAGGTCATCAGCCAGAACAACCATGGCAGTCTCAATTCCATATCCTGTCCTAAAGCCAGTTTGGAATGGATCTAGATAATTGGTTTCATCCAACACAGCTTGGAGTTGGGAAGCTACCACCCTCTCAAACACCTTGCTTAAAAAAGGCAGCAAGGAGACTGGCCTATAGTTGTTCCTGTCCAAGGGGTCCAGGGAAGGCTTTTTCAGGAGCAGCTTAACTGCCACTTCCTTCAGACAGGATGGAATGGATACCTCCCTGAAGGACACATTGATAATATCCCTAAGGGATGCTCTCAATGCATCGTCCCCTTGGATGGTCAGTCATGATGGACAAGGATTGAGGGAACACGTCATTTTCCTTACTCTACTAAGGAGCTTGTCCAAATCATTGGTACTCACAGACAGCACAGAAGGCCCAAGGCCCAGCCACAGACAGCACAGAAGGCTTGGGGCCTAGCTACACACAGCACAGAAAGCCTGAGGCCCAAGGCCCAGCCACAGACAGCACAGAAGGCCCGAGACCTACCTACACACAGCACAGAAGGCCCAAGGCCCAGCTACAGACAGCAGAGAAGGCCCAAGGCCCAGCTATACACAGTGCATAAAGCCTGAGGCCCAAGACCCAGCTACAGACAGCACAGAAGGCCCAAGGCCTAGCTACAAATAGCACAGAAGACCCAAGACCCAGTTATAGACAGCACAGAAGACCCAAGGCCTAACTACAGCCAACAAAGAAGGCCCAAGGTCCAAGGCCCAGCAACAAACATGACAGAAGGCCCAAGGCCCAGATACAGCCATCACAGAAAGCCTGAGGCCCAAGACCTAGCTACAGACAGCACAGAAGGCCCAAGGCCTAGCTACAGCCAGCAAAGAAGGCCCAAGGCCCAGCAACAAACATGACAGAAGGCCCAAGGCCCAGCTACAGCCATCACAGAAGGCCTGAGGCCCAAGGCCTGGCTACAGACAGCACAGAAGACCTGAGGCCCAGCTACAGACAACACAGCAGGCCCCAACCCAAAAGCACAGAAGACCATGTTGTGGTGGCCAGGACTGGTGGATGAATGCTGCTCTTAAATAGCAGTTCCCCTGGCTGCTTCAGGTGTGCTGCATGATTGCAGCCAGCTGCATCTAGTAGCTTTGCCCTGGTTATTTCAAGATTCCCACAGCCAGGACCTGAGTCTGCAAAGAGGCTGTGCAGCCAGGGGCCTAGTCCTGCAAGGAAAGGCAGATCCTAACATCTAAGCAGCCAATCAGCACACTGAAAACGGCAACATACCCAAGAGAATTATATATATAGATTGCCCCTTGGGATGGCATACTTTTAAAAATGTTTTAGTCCAGTTTTACATTTTCAGTCTTCCTTTCTTTAAATTAGTTATAGGTTACAACCAAAGTCCAATTGCTAGTATCAACAAGCATAGAACTACTGAATAACTCTAACTTACATAATTGTTGATTTACTAAGTTCCCACTGGTTCAGTATGTCTACTCCAGTTGTCTAACAATTGGATTTAGGCCTATGTTTTGCACTGTCTTAGTATACAGATATATTAAAGATACGTTCATGAATGTGTAATTACCTTAAGCATTATATTTAATGGTGTTACAAACTAGAACACTGCTTTTCCTAGTTTTTGATTTCTTCATCCTAACCTAGCAAAATATTAGCATGTTCACATTTTAACTAGTGCTGCTTGAGGATAAGTCTTCAGAGTTGTTCATTGTCAGCATGAACGATATAGCTGACAATATAGACTTACATTTTGGACAAAACAAAAAGGAAACGAGGGTAGCTGGATTTTTAAAGCATCATTAAAGACAAAGTACTCTTCCAGAATAAAGCCTATTCACACCTATAGTTGGAACTGATGAAATGAATTTAACAACTAAATGTTTATACAGGTCATGAGTATTAATATTAATCTTGTAATGTTGTATCATCTCCCCCCCCCCAAATGCCCCCAAATGCCTCTGGAGGACATGACAGTCATTCTCAGCATGTTTTGGGGGCCTTCCTAGGCCTTTTTAAGTCCAGGACACACCTTTTTTAACAACAGGAAGTGAGCAATAGTTACTTCCTGTTCACTTCCTGATAAAAAAAGTATCTCCTGGGCATAAATTGGTGCAAGGGTCCCCAAAACATAGTGAATATGCCCCACATCCCAGGAAGTCATTTGGGGGCATTTTGGAGCAATTTTTTTGATCCCTGGGGACCACAAGAAAAGCACTGGGGCCACAAGTGGCCTGTGGGCCACACTGTCCATCCCTGGTAACTCTGGTAACTTGAGAAAACCCACACCATCTTTGAGGAACTCATGCAGAGCCAACCCTACCAGTGATTCAATGATCTCTGGCTGCAGGTGCTAGGAGCATCAGTGTCAGTCTTCCATTTGCAAACTCTTAAGAGATATCCTTTGTTGTAAACAAACTACATAACCTTTCTTGGTCCCTCCCTGACTAGCCTATTATCTCAGATGTGATGGAGGACTGTGTACCATTGCCAGTGTCAAAGTAAGATTCACTGTCTGGTCTAGTCAGCTTCTATATGTGGACAAGGTAGGGACACCATTTTGGTTTTAAAACAACAACAAAAAACAGGCAGCAAATGTCTTGGCTTGGTTCTGAGACATCTCCCTCCACAAATATAATCTCTCTCTCCATCTCTGTCCTCCACCCCCTCTCTTTAATGGTTAATACACTGGGGTAGGAAAAAGCTGCCAATTTCTCTCTCTCATGGGGTCTGGATTGAAGTGTCTTGAACTTCCTCAGTGTGTGAGAAGGAACAGTACTACTGTGGTTCACATGTTGCAAGAAAACAGTGAGAATCCAGTCTCAGATGTAGGACAAATCCACTCGTGCCAACTGTTATGTTTTCTATTTAACATTCTTTTTTTCCTCTGAGGCAGAGCAGGTCTGCTTGTTTAGAAGATGTGTCAGACAGTTGTGTCACACTGTCTATTCTTTGCAGTGCAGTTTTAATTTTTATTTTGTTTTCAGCTTTGACTGCTCCATAGAAAACTGTCAACTCTGAGGCAACTTGAGATAGGCCCAGATAAATAAATTCCTGTACATTTTAATGCTTGGAGTTCCTAACGGATGATCAAGCTCAATTAAAATTGCATAACCCTTCTCCCTCAGTTCAGTAGCCTGGAATCTTTCCAGGTTGTCGATTAAAATTCCAGCAAGGGGGATGTCAAATGTTGTGAGACTTATATGTGTCTGTTTCACCTCTTTGAAGCAGGACACTTTGTTTGGAATGGGAATAAGACCTTTGAATAGATCTTAAGATAATACCCTTGAAGATATAAAACAGATGATATTCTTGTCTGTTCTATGGCCACCTACTCATAAGCTAACCTAATATGTCAAGGAGAGGTAACAGGATCAAAAAAAGAAAAAGAAAAAGAAAAAGCAGGATCAAAAAGAAGTCAGATGAAGTTAGTGTTAGTATATTTTAGTTAGAGATGGTCCAAATCCGAAGTTGTTTTGGTTCTCTTATAAACATAACAAATACTTGGTTGATTCTGGCTTTAGTCATAAATACTCATACCTGGGATACTAAAAGAAATGACTATATTTCTGTTCTAGCTTACTTTGAATCAGGGCTTAGAAAAGTTATTTTTTAGATAGCAACACCTTAGAATGCCAGTAGCCAGCATGATCATTGGACAAAAAGTAACTTTTCCAAGCTCTGCTTTTAATTATAACTTTGTCCTAATCCAGCAAGGGAGATCCCCATATAAAATCAGGTTTCCATTTAGAGACTGGCCTAGGAATCACAGATGTAGATGGAATGGAGGTAACCACCTGCCTCATAATTCACTGTAATTACTTGGAAGTGAGTCATCCAATCTTCAAGTGGAGCATTTGGGGAAATTATTTTTTTGGACTGCAACTTTCAGAATCTTCCAACCAGCATGGTCATTACCAATGTTGGCTGGGGGGGTGGCTATGGGAGTTGTAGTCCAAAAAAAGAAACTTATTCAAGCTCTGGTTATCTGGGTGCCAGTTACACGACAGAAATTGTCACGGTGCTTACTGTGATTTTGTGATCATGAATCTGTCCCTCGCTGTTTATACGATTTATGTCACTGATCTGGATATCCCGGGTGGTCCCGTGACTGATATTTACACGTCCAAAGTTCCGTGGTTTTTTTTAGGTTTTAGGGTTTGTTTGTTTTTTGGCTGTCAATCAAGGATGTGATTACTCGTGTTTTCACAACCTCGGTGACCACTTCCTTTAAAGTTCCATGCCACGAGCGATGCTATTGGCTGGCCTGGGGGGGAAACAGGGGGGCAGAGGTTTGGTATTCCCCTCGCTTCTTTAAAATGTTAACCCTTGAAGCAGAGGCAGAAGGCACTTTTCAAAGACCTCAGACGGAGGAACAATTAAACCATCTCCTTTCCTTTTGAAATCAAGCCGAGTAGAGGCTTGGAATTTCTTTCACTTTAAGCAGAGGCAGCGTGGGAGGCTTTGTATTTATTCCCTTTGCCTCTTTAAAATGTTAACCCTTACAGCAGAGATTCAGCAGAGATTTCAAGCCAGCTACAGACAGGCATTTTGAAAGGCACAGACACAGAGGGGGAATTAAAGGGTGTTCATTCGCTCAGAGGCTGGAATACCAGGGAGGTGATCAAGGCAAGGGATGAATGGGGGACCCACTGCCCACCGCGATTTCTCTGTAACATGCAGTTGAGGAAGAGGTTAAAGCTGAAGGGTTTGCAGTGTAGAAATCCATTTAAAAAGGTGATTGAGTACATGCGCGCACGCACACACACACATCAACCTTCGTGCAGCTGGAAGGGATGCCTTTGTTTTCGGCTGGTGAGGCTGGATCTGTTGAACGGGTGACTGACCCCTCCTTTTCTGCTCGCTGATCTCTAAGCCCGTTCCCAGTCACCATTTCCGGTCATCCCTAGTACCAAGACATTTTGTCCCAGGCTGTTTACATTTCCGATTTTCTGAATCCTCCAGTGACTTTTTTAAAAACCGGCACAAACCGCAGGACTGGAAGTCCTGCAGGTTGAAGGATAAAAGGTGGCCCCCCTTCCGAAAATCATGTACCCGACCCGATGTACGTGTAAACTGCCAGGGATTGACACGAATTCTTCCCACTACATTTCCATCATGTAAACGGCATCCTGGACTGAACTGTTTGTATTGGGCAGACAACTGGTTGGCCTCCAGATGATTTGGACCACAACTTGCACCAGCCCATCCAGCATGACCAATGATCAGGAGTATGGGAATTGCAGTTCAGGTATCTGAAGGGCACCAGATGTACTACTGTCTGCATTGTAATATGCATAGGAAATGACACCTTCATCTTAAGGACCCACTAGTTATATGCAGTACCTTTTTGAGTACGATGATATGACTAGAGGCTTGCAGCATCCATTGGGATGTTATAATTTGCAGACAAGACAAATGGGCAGTTCCACTGAAGTTGCTCTGTATCCTTGGCATTTGATCTTCATTATACATTACAGTATTTCACTTCAAGAAATGTAGCTGCTAATGTCATGCCTCGTGAAATATGGAATGAGTTCCCCCTGCAGCTTTGTACTCCCTGGCCTCCTATTGAGAAAATAAACCACAGAGTTTGTCCCCAGATATGAGATCACACATTTTTTATAAACATCACTGTTGAAAATGAAGCTTCCCTCACTTTCTCCCATAATCCTCCACTTACAGCAGCTTACAGTGGTCAGGGAAATGTGCTACTGTCTAATTAACTTTAAAAACATGGAAGACAGCATGTTGGCCACTCCTCAGTCTTAATCCAATGTCTTAGCATGGAAACAAAACAAAACAAAAAAGAGCAGGTCATAGTTTTGAATGTTGTAATGGGTCATCTTGGAAAACTGGAGGGGGGTTGAAGTATTTCCTTGAGCTGTGAAGTTTTTCAAAAAAACCTTCTAGGGAATGTCTTTTTCCCTCCATATGTTTTAGATTTATATTGTAGACAAGGGGGGGACAACGAGGCAGATGACAGAAGCCCTTTACTAGAGTGTAGGTGAAAAAAAATGAGAGAGAAGGAAACAGAAATAGGAAAAAGTTCCTTCTTTTATCACAAAGCTGACATCTTTCAATACATTCCTTCAAAACTGGATGCATTTCTAGAGAATGACAACACCTGTATCTTCCTAATTGTTAAAGTTAACAAAAGTAGTTTTCAAGACACAAGAGAAACAACCACGAAAGTTTAAGTTTTTTTCATGGGAGGCAGAACGCAGTTGGATTTAGGATTTGTAGAGAAGTTGATATTCTTTGCTGTTCTCATTTACCTAATTGTTGATAAAGAAACAGAACTTTTGATTGTATGGCTGAAATCCTATGGAATGCTTGTGGAAGGGAAAGTTCTTCTGGCATATGTACTCAGGAATGTGAAGCAAGAATGGAGGTGGCCTTCGTTGGGGAAGAGCAGCAGAGCTGTGCCCAAGTGTTGGACTGGAAGGGAAGCTAGCCATTTTACTACCAGGAAACTGTTGCATATGGAGATACTGGATACAGTTGGACCCCTGGACTTACCATGGATACTGGAAACCACAGATAACAGCAAACCCTAGTAAAATAAAGGTCTTCTGGTAAAATCTTACCATAGAGTTGTGTTGGAGGACCTAGAAGATGCCTGGAGAGGAGGCCTCTCTAGGCATTTTCCTTCATGACTTTATGGTATTTGTCCCTATTTTGTGTCCCACAGATAATTGAAATCAGGGATATTAGTTCCATGGATATGGGGGTTTGACTGTACTTTCTTATGCAAGCTCATAAAAGGCTTAGGTAAACAGAGGTTAGCATAATGCCATATAGGATCCTAGCCTTTGGCTGGCATCCTGTTGATTAATCTCAACTAGAGTAGGCCCATTCTTTCAACTGTTGAATAGTGAGTCAATATGTAGGAAAACATCACTGATTCAATGGGTCTACTGTAGTCAAGACTAATAACAGAATTTAGGCCTTTGTGTGCATGGTATTACTCTTAGCACCTTCAGCATCAACAAGCAGGCATGAGCAAAATTCCTCTATCCCAACCATGGCTTATCTTTCTTACCCAGGAATGGGGAAACCTCTGGCACTATAGATGCAGAAACTGAGATCCCATCAGTTGTAGACATTGGCTATGTTGAACTAGGAGTAAAGAGAGCTGACACTGAAAAACTTCTGGAAGATTCTCCATCTTTCCTCTGTACCAGGTACTTTGCAATATTTTAATCCATAAACTAAGGATTCTTTCACTACACAATTATAGCACTCTGATACTATTTTAATTGGCTTGGCTTCAGTCTATGGAATCCTGAGATTTATAGTTTCATGAAGTATTTAGAATTCTCTCCTGGAGAGCAGCAGTGCACCCATCAAGTGCTGCACCCATGACTATTAAAGTATAGTCAGACCCCTGTATCCACAGGGATTTGGTTCCTGGACTTACCACAGATACTGGAAACTATGGATAACAGCAAACCCTATTAAAATAAAGGACTTCTGTTAAAAACATACCACAGAGTTTCATTGGAGGACTAAGAAGATGCCTAAAGAGGACACCTTTCTAGGAATTTTCCAGTGTGACTCTATGGTATGTGTCCTATTGTGTGTCCCACAGAGAACTGAAACTGTGGATATTGGTTTGCAGATATGTCGGTCTGACTGTATTGTAATTGTATAGTGTGAAAGAGATGTAAGTATATATTCTCCCTTTCCTGTATGAATTGAAGATGTCTCCCATACAAGCAATAATCAGCTGTACATATGACCAATAATACAACTTTGATATGCTTAACTGCAGCAAAGTTGCTGTGCGATATACCAAAGGGAAGCACACTGTAGTCTCATCCATCTGCCACAGTGGTAATGGCCAATCCCTGCCTTCCAGGAAAAACTTAACAGGAAAGCTAATATTAGACATCAGTCAGAGAAGTGGTCTCCCTCTCATTCTCTGGCACAATCCACCTCCATGTCAAAAAGGACACTGTGCTCCAAATTCAAGTTGTGCTGGGACTGCAAAACAGCAAGGGAAGCATGCTATCAGAATATCAGAAGAGCTCTACTGGATCAGACCAAAGGCTAGGTCAACATTACAGTATTTCCAAGTGGCTAATTATATTTTATAGGAAGCTTGCAAGTAGGAAATGAGCACAATAGCACCTTCTCACCCCTATTCCTGCAGTTGGTACTAAGAAGCATACTGTCTCTGGTACTGGTTGTAATATATAGCCAATTTAACAAGCAGCCACTGGTAGCCTTATCCTCCCCAAAATTCTCTAATCCCCCTTTAAAGTTGACAAAACAGTAGCCAGCACTACAGCTTAGAGTGACTCCATTTGTCATCTAGAGATTTATAAGAGAGCCTACTCCAAGCTGTGTCCCTCCTCATGTTTTGCCCACAACTCCCACCACCCCTGATCAATGGCCACCAGTTGGCTGGAGCTGATGGGAGCTGTGGACTAAACATCTGGAAAGACATGGGTTAGGAAAGCATTTCTGGAATGTGTGTATGTATTGTTTTGTTTTGCACTATTATACAATCTCTTAAAAGCCACACTGAGGATTATCTGACTGAAAAATGTAGTCTAAAGTTTCAGAATAAATAAATAAAATACTCACAAAGAAGCTTATATTTATTTTGCTTCACAGAAGTGTCTGCTTTGTATCCCGAGAGCTTCAGAGCATATGAGGAATATCAGAATAGAAGTCTCTCCCCAATTAACTAGCTCATTACAGTAACTCATCTAAACTCTGAGCCAATTTATAGTGAAACCAAGCGGGGGAAAAATTAAGAGAAAGGCAGAAAAGCTAATAAGATTGAGCAGTGTAATGGAACAAAAAACTGTAGTCACTTATTATTTATACTGACTATGCTTGGATGCAATGTGAAACTAGAGCTGGGGCACCTATGTTTCTTCAGGTGTTGATTAACTACTAACCCCATAACCCCTTGTTGTCCAGGCTGGCTGGGGCTGATGGGAATTGGAGTTTTGAGGGTCACAGGTTCTGTGACAGGGTCATTGCTATTTAGTGGTATGTGAATAAGCTCATGAGCTTTTTCTTGTCCAGCATGGTTGTAAGGAGAATGAAATCATTTGTTTCTGATTTCAGTTAACTGTAATATATTCTTATATCCACACCTGAACCTGTGGTTACTCTTAAAGATGGTTTGGTGAAACAAGCCAGGATTATAAACCAAAGTTTGAAGTTGGCTTATTTCCCTGAACTGTCATTAAAGACATTGTGTTGGTTTTGAATATAACAAATACTGTATAACAAGGAGCAGTGGTTAGCTAAAAACAGAAAGAACAGTTTTCACTCTTTTCTTCTTGGCTGTATCCAAGTAGAAATGGGAGGGGCTGTTCACAAGCCTGAGGCTCATTCACATTATGCTAAACTATGCTGTCATTATGTTTGAACACTGATGAAATGTGGTTAGTCTTAACTGTGGTTAGAGGAACAACCCAATTCCAAGCCACACTTTATTATCATAGCTTTAAAAAAATTGTTAAGATTGACATTGTTCTGGCTTTCTCTTGGAACATAAAGGATACTTTAATTCTCATGAGTAACATAGTCATCCTTGCCTATTGATTGGGGAGCAGGACTAGATACCTCATCAGTTATCACAGTATAATTATGAAGGTCTTTTTTTCTGTATTGATAAAGTTTTTAGCAAGCATATACTTCAGAAGCCTCCAAGCAGTTCTTTTAAGATTTATTATTTTCATATATACTATTTCCCAATAACTCCATTTTACTGAACACATAGTACTGAATGTTTTACTGAACACATAGAAGCCAGTGCTCCTACATCTGTGAGGGTACATAAGAAGGAAACTGGATGGAAGATAGATTAAGGCAGAAATAACAAAGTGCTGTTTTTAATGCAAAATAGACACAGATATTTTAATGCAAAATAGACACAGTGAGCAAATCTCCCTCCATTGAACTCACAAGATGCCAGTAATTTTTTCTTTTTCATTTTTAAAAGTGTAACAAGATATTTGCAATGGTGATTGAGTTCAGATGAAAAAAAAAAAAAGAGAGAACAGTTATCCTGTAGATGGCACTGCTGCTGTAAGTGGACCCACCAAAACAGCCAGCAAAACAGGGAAAACATGAGCAAAGTTGCATAGCCTTCTGCATTAACCCTTCCTCAGAAGATATCAAATACTGCAGCTGTATTGTTTTGTAAGAGGCTAATTGTATTGACGTCAATGAGAAATGTCTTAAAACCCCATTTCAGTCTGCCGAATTGCCTTTCTTCCACAGCCTTACTTATAAATGTGTATTGAAATGAGAACTGCGTCATGATAAAAAATTATGCCAATCATCTTTGTGGTACCTTTTAAGTAAATAAGAAGATATGAACAACTATGCTGGATCATACTAAAGGCTTGCCTATTCCACCATTCTGTTCCCATAGGGGCCAACCATATGGTCTTGGGACACCCACAAGCAGAATATAAGTGCAACAGCCTAAGTCAATGTAACCCCATAACTGAGATACAGAGACATACTTTATTGTACTGTACCAATTATGTGTGTGTATGTGTGTGAGAGAGAGTTTTATCTCTGGTCTCTCACTATCAATTTCCAGTTATTTCAGTGTAGTTTTGATGAATGAAAGTTTCTGAAGTTGAATTGAAATAGTTTGAACATATGCTAACTGAGATTACTGGTCTATAACAAGAAGGATTTTCAACTACAGGTTGACACCACCGCCCCCCCCCCCCGTATCTGCGAGGGGATATGTTCCAAGACCCCCTGTGGATACCTGAAACCGTGGATAATAGGGAATCCTATTATTTTAAATGAGTTGAATGCTGGAAGTTGACCATAAAATCACATTGAAGGACCTAGAAATGCCTTTTTTTTGTTGTTTTTTTGGACAAGGATAATTAAAACCATGGATACCAAATCTGTGGATACGGAGGTTGACCTGTATTCACTTCTGTTGCTATGTGCCATCACTTTGTTGTTCAGAAATCATTGCTCCTATCCCATAGCCCCCAAGGTCATAGCTACAGTATTTCATACAGAGGATCAAAATAGTTAGAGGCTTCTGTGGCAGAGTTACAGTGAAGTTACATCTTCTTTAAGACTTTAAAGACAATATCCAAAGTGCTGCATCTGCTCCCCCAAATAGATTAAATACTTTGGATAGCTCTTCTAAAATCTAAATTAAAACCTAGATTCACCACAGCACTGACATTGTTTTTGTTATAGTTGTGTGCTTTCAAGTTGACTCCTACCTACATACAGTGATCCTCTCATAGGTCTTTCTTGGCCACATTTCTTTAGAGGAATTTGCCATTGCTTTCCTCTAAGGCTGAGAGACTGGGACTTTTCCAAGGTCACTTGGTAGGTTTCCATGGCTGAGCAAGGATTCCTTTTCTCCCAGAGTCTTACTCAGATAGTCAAATCACTACACCACACTGGCTCTCATCCCGATATGGAAGCCACCAAATGCCCCTGCAAGGGAGGGGCTGCATCCTCCACCCTGTACCATCCAAGGCTGACTTTGGAAGAACAATAGCATTTCCATGACCCTATAGAACACTGAGAAAGAGAGGGGTAGCTGAAGATTCTGATATGAGAGATGTGGTGTATGTACCAATGATGGAAGTCAATGCTAATGAGCATTATGCAAATCCCCTCATGTAGTCATAGGAGAGTGGTGTATCATGACAATAGTGTGGTGTTCTTGTTTTTGTTTTTGTTTTTTTAAAAACTCTACTTGCTAACATATGTTTTAGAAGCCATTAGAGTTCTACAATTACTTTCAGAAGGTTCATGAGACCATAAAACTGAGAAAGGAAAAAAATGTTTTTCCCCAGAGTGTATGCTAATTTGAAACTCATCTCTGTCTGCAATTGTACACCATCCTCCTAATGCAGCTGTACCCAGCATGGGAGACAATAGGTAAGAAGATGATTGCTTAGTAATGTTTGTTCTCTTGGATTCACTCAGACATTCGTCAGGCAGCCTTGGGAAAGAGCCCTTTTCAGGGACCCAGAGCATTCCTAAATCTGTATATACAAAATCATAGCATGGGGCAGTTACTTTTTTTAAACACAGCTTCCAGACTCCTCCATCCAGCATAGCCAAGCTGCCTGGGGAACTTTGGGAGTTGGAAACCCCCAAAGTAACTTTTCCAAGTGGGACTAGAACAGCTTGCTTTGGAATGCAGAAAGCAGAACACAGGAAAGAACTTACAGTAATAGTAATTTATTTTAAAGTCAGTCACCTTCCATATGGTGGCCACAATATAAGAAAATTCATGCAAATTAGAAGTCTGCAATGGAATTACTGGTGAAAACAGACAGACATTATAGTGTGAAAGTGGAAGGAACACAGATTTTCTCAAAATAAACACTTCAGAATACAACACATATGCATCAAAACACATTCACCATGGTTTAGACAGCCTGTCTGTTTATCTTGTTTTAGAAGCACTAAGTTAACAGCAAGTAAGACTGTCATGAAAGAAGACCTTACATAAAGATACTTTGAGCTGTAACCACATCAAACAAATAAGCCATGGGCTTTTTGACTGAGAACAAACTTTTTCTATGCACTTGCTCCTTCCTTTCCCCCTTTTCTCATATGCCAGAATTCAATACTTATGAAGGTTATCAAATGATAGTTTCCCACTACATTCAATCCAGGAACCTGTAGTTTAATCTTGAACTACAAACCAGGATATGGAATCAGACCCTCATTCAATATGCTGGTTTGGGGGTTGATACTGAAACCAGGAAACTGTGGTTTAACCTGCTTGGAAACTGTATTTTACTAAAGCTCCAAAATATGGAATTCCCATGCAACAGTGAAAGGTGGAGGGAACATGTGAACACAATCCAGTAAACCATTTTAATTTGGCCAAGATTGGTCTATCTTAACTAGGCCCATGTGTGGCTTTTTCTATTCCAGACGTGTACCTCTTCTGAACCACATAGTTTACTGACCATATATGGTGGTCCAAGAGGAGCACAATGTTTTTTATGTCTGTGTATGGGACTGATAAAAAGAAAGGCATTAAGTGCATGGCAAACAATGACATGTGGCTGTTAAGATGTATTTGGCTGCGGTATAAATTGTTCAAGATTGTATACAGTTTTAGCAACTCAGGCTATAGCTGATATGGATATCTAAATTCATATCCAACATATATATCAGAGATACGCTGTTATGCAATAATATATACAGTGTCTTAGAAAAATATTCAGCCTCCCTTTGACTTTTCCACATTTTGTTGTGTTTTGGCATGGAAGCAAAATGAAGAAAGTTAAGCGAGGGGCAAATACTTCTGCAAAGCACTGTAATATATCTGTGTGTATATAATATGTATGATTAAATAATGAGTATAGCATTTCATCTCACTAGGGTTAAATAGCTTGGCCTAAATCTAATTATTACCTCAACTAGAATAGAACTATTGAACCAACAGGAACTTGGTAAGTCAACCTCATGCAAGTTCCGTTCATTTAATGAGTCTTCTTTAGTTGGGATTAACAGTTGGATTTAGGCTATTTTCAGTTGGAGAGTTATGAATGTTCTTAATGCTTTCCTTTTGACATCAATGAGATTTAGAAGTACGTAAGTATAAGCCAGCCTGGTGTAGTGGTTTGAGTCTTGGACTACAACTCTGGAGACTAGTGTATGAAGCCCCACTCAGCCATGGAAACCCACTAGATGACCTTGGGTAAGTCACATATTCTCAGTCTCAGAGGAGAGCAAAAAGAAAAACCCCTATGAACAAATCTTGCCAATAAAATCTTGTGATAGGTTCACTTTAGGGTCACCACAAGTCAGAAACAACTTGAAGGCACACAACAACAAAAAGTATGTGTTTATCCAAGTTTTAAGCTCTTTGGGGGAAGGCTTTCTCTTGGCCCCACTACCATCACAGGCACTTTTGGTGAGGACACAGGAGGGGACCTTTTCAGTGGTTGGTCCCAGGTTGTGGAACTTCCTCCTGCAGGTTTGGTTGGCCTCCTCCCTGCTTTCTTTTCACTGGTAGGCAAACTCCCTCTTTTTCCAAGGCCTTTGGCTTGTAATCGATGTGGCGGAAAGGTTTTTAATGAGGATGTGCTTTTATACTTTTATTATGTTTTAATTGTATCTTAAGTTGTTTTAACTTTGTGTTATCTGCCCTGATACCCCCCTCACTCTTCAAATAATTAATCAATTGGCTATATTGCATAAATTGTCTTATTATTGGCACTCTACATGGTTGGTAGGAGACCAGGGCCTCCCAGATGCAAGGACTCGAGGTGTGCTCAGAAAACCTATGGATGTAGCCAGCCCAAATTCCTAAAAGACATGCCCAGGTAGCAATTATGAGAACCCTCATTGATCTGGTGAGTTGGGGTGGAAATGGGCTATTTCTCCTGGACATACATGGAAGTGAGTCACTCACTAATTCAGTCAAGGTAGCTGGACACTCATTGCCTTGCAAAAGTGGTTTTTCCTCACACCTTTCCTAAAACAATAGAGAGTTGTCTGAGACCCATCAGTTCCAATGTTTCAGCCATTAGCTATCATTAACACATCTGGAGAATCCATTGTTTACTCCTGGAAAACTCAAGCAGACATTTTATTTCACTCAAAACACCACTTCAGGGGGAATATAAATATAAATATCACCCCCAAAACACCAACAAAGTGTGCTCAGTTTCCCAGAGGCTGTCACTTTGTTGGTTTGCTGGGTCACCTGGCACATCCAGCCATTCTTCTTCTCTGCATGAATCTCTACTCTTTGGACAGGCATAGCATAGCCCATCATCCCAAATGCTATTCCTCTATCCTAATACTTCCTTCTGTTCTTTGTTAGAATTGTGTGATTGCTTGAAGCCTGAGTATATATATGTGTACATTCACCTGATTTTTTTCAATAAAAACATTCTTATTTTATCTCTTGGCTTGGAGTCGCATCCGTGAGTACCAGTATACATAGGTTAAAAGATCCTGCCATTACCCGACCTCTCACAGCTGCTATTTGAGCGAATTAAAATTCTCCACAGAAATATTGATTTTTAGTAGACGTGTGGAATTTCCACAGACCACAGTAATTCAGGTAACATTTGCACTTTAAACAGAATTTTTGTTTAATTGCTTTCTGATTTTTGTATAAATAAGGTTTCAGCTGTATCCTTAAAAAAAAAACACAATTGGATATAAGCTACCTTGGGTCCTGTACAAGGACAAAGGCAGGCTATAAATGAAATAAAAATAAATATATATGGCTGGATTATCCCAAAACTATTAAACACTGTACTATAAAAATGGGCACCAGACAACAGCAATTATTTTCTAGCATACAACAATGAACAAACTCTTTAGAAGTAACACTTATTTGCTGGATGTAATCTGTATTATTATCTAGATTAAACAGAGTATGTACAGTACTGGAATTAACTCAGCTGTAGCATATTCTGAAGAACATGCTACACCCATAGCTAGTCTTAAAATATCAACATTAAGTTCATATCTGCTTATTATTCAAGCAGTCTAAAGCATTTTGCTAAAGGATTGCCATTAAAAGCTAGTTTTATATGGTTTCCTTGACAATAGTGTAAAGAACTACATCACAAAGCTTAAGTTTTTTTTTCAATTACCGGTACATGCTGTTTAAGACAGATGTGAGAATTATTTGGCCCTCCAGATGTCATTGAACTGCAATCCCCAGCATTCCTCAATATTGGTATTGCTTGCTTGGGCAGCTGGGAGCTGCAGTTCAGTGGCAACTAGAAGGCCAAATAATTCTTATCTGTGCTTCAAGAGCATTTCTACAGTCAGGGCAGATTGTTGTTGTCCCTGAAGGCTAATTTCCATAAAATAACCATACTTTAAGTGTACAAGTATTCTGTGGGCAATTTGCTGCCAAGACAGATGTCAACAAATACTTCAGAACAGAAATACAGTTCTGGTAGAGTAATCAACACATCCCACCTCTTATGTCTGGGTTCTCTGTAGGCCTCTGGAGGTATATTGATGTGGTACCAAATGGACCATAAAGGTGTATTTACAGAGGCAAAGTTATGACAAACTCTTTCATAGCAATGAAAAATGCACTAGTAAGTACAGGTTTGTAACATGGGACCTATCAAGCTGAACACAACCTGCCATTCATGCTTAATGACCCACCAAGGTGTGTGTATGTTTATGTGTTGGTTAATTAAACTCTTATATTTACTGCCATCCTGATGCAAAAATAGTAGGAAGGATGTCAGACCTCAGGGAAGCTAGCAGCACAAGTTGTACACGTCTGGATTAGTACAATATTTTATTTACTTACTTTCTTATCCAGAGGATTTCTGTGCCACTCTCCAATATAAAACTCCCAGGCCAGTTAAAACAGTAACTGAATGAATACACTGAATAAAACATTATTACAAACATTGAAAAACCTAAACACAATATCAATACAATGTCAGTAAAACATACACTACAAGTAAAACATGGAATTCTGGAATGCAGGAGGCAATGAAAACATCATCATCTAATACTAGAATGACATCAAAGCTGGTGCCAAGCTAGCTTCCTTGGGGAGAGCATTTCATAAAGCAAGGTGCCACAATCAAGAAAGCCCTGGCTATATGTCTCGTTGATTTTCACATGCTGGGGACAAGGAAAAGGGTCTCTGATAAAGACCACAGAATTCAGGCTGACTCATGTCCCTTGGGAAGTCTGAAAGGTGTTTAGGATTTTTTGATTTAGATATTTTGATTACCACAATATGGACTTCAGGGCTTTCATAAGTAATCCCTGACAGTTTCAGTCATGTTCAAACATCTTACCAGTGTTTGTGATGGCTCTTGTCTAGCAAGCAGAAAAGAGGGGTCTGGCTACCATCATCTGGATGTATTCTATTCTTCATATATTATTGATACATATTAAGGGAAGCTGATCAAGGGATTCCAAAGCATGTATGATATGGAACATTCCTGTGTGGACTTTGATAATATGGCTTTTAAAGTTCCAATAATTTATATTTAATCTTTATTAGATAGTTCTTCGCATATTCACAAATACCGTTTCATCTTATAGACATTTGACAAAAACATCATATCCTCTAACATTTCTA
Source organism: Gambelia wislizenii (assembly GCA_030847615.1). Lineage (NCBI taxonomy): Eukaryota > Metazoa > Chordata > Lepidosauria > Squamata > Crotaphytidae > Gambelia > Gambelia wislizenii. Next base: position 98,686,219 of record JAUMIR010000005.1, on the reverse strand, counting down.
TCTTTGTAATACCATTCTAATGAACATTTAATCTATTTGAAAGCCAACCACCTCCCCATTTTATTCCAGTTTTCAAATGCCACCTGTCTAGTTTTTTTCAATTGTCTTTCTATCTGATCTGTTGTTTCTAAATTTAATTGCATTTGTATTAATTTAATTTAATCATAGAATCATAGAATTGTAGAGTTGGAAGAGACCACGAGGGCCATCCAGTCCAACCCCCTGCCACGCAGGAAATCTTGATCAAAGCATCCCCGACAGATGGCAATCCAGCCTCTGTTTAAAGACCTCCAAGGAAGGAGACCCCACCACGCTCCGAGGGAGTGTGTTCCACTGCTGAACAGCTCTTACTGTCAAAAAGTTCCTCCTAATGTTGAGGTGGAATCTGTTCCTGGAGCTTGCATCCATTGCTCCGTGTTCCAGTCTCTGGAGCAGCAGAAAACAATTAATTTGTTCAATTAATTTCTCATTTTTAGGATTCCTCCTCAATTCTTCTTCCCTCTTCTTCATTTCTTTAATAAGGAAATTAAATCTTTCAGATGTTAGTTTCTTAACTTCTGCTCCTCGTTTTATTAAAAGCCCATGCATAACTGCCTTGCTGGCATCCCATGTTGTTTTCTTCGGGCAATCTGGTGTTGTATTTTCCTTAAAGTAATGTCTTACTTCTTTTTAAATTTTCTCCAAAAAAATCCCCATTTCTTAAAAAAAATCCTCATTTCTTAACAAAGATTTGTTTAATCTCCAAATAAAGATCTTTTTGTATACTTCTATTGAGATTTCTATTGAGATCCTATCTATCAGAAAATGGTCAGAGGTCACTCTTGCTAATATCTCCATTTCTTTAATTATAGGCAATAAATGTTTAGATCCCATAAATAAATAAATCCTCAACATGGTTTTGTAACAATCTGAATAAAAAGTAAATCCTTTTTGATTTCCTTATTTGGCCAACCATATATCTTGGCTATCTAAATCCTCTGCCATTAAAAAAAAAAAAACTTTTGGGTAACTTCCCTTGGAACTTTGAGTTCTTTTTATTTGATCTGTCCATCACAGGATCTATTACTCCATTAAAATCTCCAAGCACTAGTCATTTTCCTTTGTCAACTTCCTCTATTTTTCCATTGATTTTTAAAAGAATTTTTCTTGTTTGGTATTTGGGGCATAAATGTCAACCACTACAACGTTTAGATTTGGAAATGGTATTTCCACCCCTATGGATTGGCCCTCTTCATCTTTAAAGAGTTCTATTGGTGAATATATTTTTATTTATGTACAATGCTACACCTCTTTTTTTCTTCTTGCTAATTAATGAATAAAAACATGGCCTAGTTTGGGGTTCCTTAAGTATTTCACATCCTCTTCCTTTATCCTTGTTTCCTGTAAACATGTCACATCCAGTTTCAATTTCTCTAAATAATGGAAGACTTGCCTGTGCTTGTATTCCGAACTGAGTCCTTTAATATTCCATGAACCTAATTTAATTGTCATCCTCTTCTATATTTACTTCCTCTACAAGTATCTCCTCTTCCAAATATTTTATATCATCTTTTCCTTCTCCTTCTTCTATTCCTGAATATTCTGTTTTATCTTCCATATTTGTTTCCACCTTTTCTCCTGATATTGCCATTTCCAATTCCTTTTTTTCCCCTATTTACTTTCTTCCTTCTCCTTTTTCTTCTATTCTTTATCTGATTTTGTTTGCTCTTTCCCCCTTCTATCAAATGCTTTACAAAAGTCTTTCGCTTTCTGTATGGAATCTATCCTATACCTTTTTTGTCTATATGTAAATGATATCCCTTCTACGCTTTCACATTTATAATTTATACCATTTTTTCCAATTTTGTGTTATGAACTTGTACTCCTGTCTTCTTTTCAATATTGTTGCTGGAATATCCTTGTCCATTTTAATTTCTTCTTCATCAATTTTCAATCTTTCCTTGTAAGTCTGTTGTAAAATCATTTCTCTCATTCTAGATCTAGTTAGAATTACTACCACATCTCTATGTAGCTTCTGTTCTTTCCCCAAAACCGAGTTCACACGAAACGCCTTGTCTATTTCACTATCCATTTTCTCGAGCAGGTAACTGATAAATTTCGCTAGGGGAGATAGTATTCTTTCCACAAGATTTTCATTCATTTTCTCTGATACGCCTCTTAATTTGAGACAATTTTCTCTGTATGTCAGTTCCTGATTTAACAGTTGTAGTTCCTCTTTTTCCTGAGTTTCCTGTAATGATTTTGATAATTTTTCAGTTTCCAATGATTTTATTTTTAAATCTCCAATCTCTAATTTAATCTCCTCTAGGTCTTTATTGATTTTATCTATCTTTTCCCCTAATACTTCCAATTCTTTTTATAGTCTGCTCTAATTTCTTTCTTTATGTCTTTTAATTCAGATCTTATCTCGTGTTTGAAGCTTTTCAGTTCTGATCTTAATTCTTCTAGAATCATAGTGTGTAAGTCAGGCATTTTGGGGACTTCTACTGATCCCCTCCTAACTGGCAGAGTTTGAGTCTGTGATTGCGCTATAGCTCTCCTAGTCCCTGAAGCCATTTCCTTTAATTCATCCAAAACCCTCTTCTAATTCTTCCTCTTTTTTCTCTCTCTTATCTCTTTGCTTATATATGTTTAATAATGAAAAAATAAAGAAAATTACTTCCATAGAAATTTACTAATTAGTTCACAAGGTCTATTTTGATAAACACACAGTCTCTCTATCCTTTATCCTCCTTTCCCACTGTTACTCAGTCCCACTTAGTTTACTCAGCCTCCCCCTTTTTTAATATTAATACCGTGTAGCACGAAAATTCACATATAAATAGATTTAGCCATATAAACACACTTGATTCTTTTGAAAATATATACTCTCTCTCTCTCTCTCTCTCTCTCTCTCTATATATATATATATATATATATATATATATATAATTTTCAATTAATTCCAGTCTCTTCTTTTGTGCCCCAATCAATTATCTTACTGTAAATAGTCTTTTTATATCATGTACAATTCCCTTATGTAATTTATCTACGAAGTATAACTTCCACTTACTTAAGTACGGTTTATGAATCGCAATATCTTTTGTTATTTCCTTATACTAAATATTAAATTTCCTTATGTTATCTCTGTTCCAAATTCCCCTCTTTTCACCATCAACTTTAAGTATATCTAGTCACAGTCGTATCTCTACAGTCCCCCAAAAAACCTTTTCTCCCCTTTCCCACCAATTAATTCTACCCTACACCAACAATTAACTTTAATGTCTATAGTCTCTCCACCCAATGTCTCCCCCAAAATAACTCTCTTTCCCTTAATATTCCTCTTAATGATTTTTACAGATTTAAACCCTCACCAACAATCTTTTCTCTAAGTTCCCCTAAGCTCTTCTCCGTTCTTCTTTAAACACTTCTCTTCTCCTCCACCACTTCCCTTAAACACCTTCTTCAGCGATGTTACTATTTGCTCATTAAGTAGCAGTTCTTTCATGATGTTATTTTATTTTAATTCCTCTATCAGAGGACCTTAACAACTCTTCCGAATATTTTCTCTTTTTCAAAGTCTATTCACTTCTAAACTGTGTGGCTTAAACAATTCTCCAGCATATTATTTTTTACTTAACTTCTTAATGCCACATTCTTTCAGTCCTTTCAAATCACTTAGTTTTTGATATATATTCAATATATGAACCCAAATGTCTTTCAATCCATTAGCCTTTATAGTCCTCACAACTACCTTTGTTTCATAGAATAATAGAATAATAGAATCATAGAATTGTAGAGTTGGAAGAGACCACAAGGGCCATCCAGTCCAACCCCCTGCCATGCAGGAAATCACAATCAAAGCATCCCTGACAGATGGCAATCCAGCCTCTGTTTAAAGACCTCCAAGGAAGGAGACCCCACCACGCTCCGAGGGAGTGTGTTCCACTGCCAAACAGCTCTTACTGTCAAAATGTTCCTCCTAATGTTGAGGTGGAATCTCTGTTCCTGGAGCTTGCATCCATTGCTCCGTGTTCCAATCTCTGGAGCAGCAGAAAACAAGCCTGCTCCATCCTCAATGTGACACCCCTTCAAATACTTAAACAGGGCTATCATATCGCCTCTTAACTGTCTTTTTTCCAGGCTAAACATACCCAGGTTTCTAAGTCTCTCCTCATAAGGCATGGTTTCCAAACCTTTCCTTATCCAGAGAGCAGAGTTTGGCTGTTTTCCCACCATTTCTCTCTATCAGAGACTCTTAATTCTTTCCAGCTGTCTGCTTCCCCGTAATCTTCTTCTTCTTTTAACCAGTTTTTAACTTTTAACTTAAAACTAATGAAATTTAATGTATACTCTGTTCCAAGCAAATTTAAATTCAAAAGTTTCTTATTTTCTGTATTGTCTGTACCTTTCTAAACCTGAAAAATGAATTTGTTTTCCAAGTCTTCCAACTTTCCGTTTCACAGTTCAGCTCTTTTCCTTCTGACAGGCAAGGTGTTCTTGTTTGAGGCGGCATTTCCCTTTGCTTCATTCAGCCATTTAAAACTTGTGGTTTCTCACTGTTTATGGAGCCATTATTTTGTCGAAGAACAAAAATATTTCCCTTTGCCTTCAGGGTTTTTCATGGTATCGCCCCCTGGAGAACTCTCCTTTAAACTGTTGCTTTTAATTTAAAATTGTGGGCTCGGCTTCAGTCAGAGACTCCTACCGTGATGCGGGCTAAGCTCTTCACTGAGCATTTCTGTGTCAGCCAAAGAACCTCCGTTCTTTGCAGTTTGACACCTCTTCAGCTGCCATGGCTCAATGGTATGGAATTCTGGGATTTGTACTTTTGTGAGATATTTAACCTTCTTTGTCAGAGAGCTCTGGTACCACCACAAACTACAAGTCCCAGGATTCCATAGGATGGAGCCATAATAGTTAAAGCATCATCAAGCTGCATTATTTCTGCAGTATGGCAGCAGCCTAAAATTATCAATTATTCAACTTAACACTACACAGTTCCAAACTATAAATAGCAGTATGGGAGAAGGTCCATAAGACATAAATAATTTGTTGAAGGAAAAAAGATGGCCCATGGTCTCATCCGATTCTTCATTCAAATAGAAGCCAGACACATTGCGACTAGCAGTCTTCATCAGTGGCCAATGTAAATCTTAGGGAGTAGCTACACAGGAAAACTTGTACCAAAAACTATTGCCTTACCTCCCTTGCTGCAGTGCCCATTTGTGCCCACGGCTCATTAGCAGGCTTGAAACGGAATATTTTTCAGTTTACATCTACCGGGGGGGGGGGAGCTGGCCATGAGTGAGTTGAGTCTGAAAAATCTCCCTCCGGTCACCCCCCTTTTTTTCTTAATGTGACTGATGTGGAAGAGCTGTTTTCTGTTTAAAAGAAAGTTCTTACTTTTGCTCTGCTGCTTTGCCGGCTGAACGATCGTGCCAGCAAAAACAAAAACAATGGCGGCTCTGGCATTGCAAGCCCTCCTTTGCAAGCCTGCCCCCTCTGAGGTCCAACCAATCAGCTTTCAACTCTGCTGTGTTCTCTTTTTGAATTGGTTGTACAGATTACCTATTTTTTATGTGCATTTTCATGCACTTTTTTAAAAAGATCATGAGAAACAGCGAAAGATGTTATCTCGGTCTATGTGGAGTTTTCAGCCCCCTTCTTCTTGATATGGCGAATCACAGCAGGAGCTCATGTAAACTAAAGGTATTCTGCCCGCATTCTTGCCGGATTTTTTTCATCATGTAGATGCTCCCTTAGGTTGTCCAATACAGTCAGCCCTCCACATTTGTGGGTTTAACTTTTGCAAATATGATCATTTGCAAATTATTTGTTGTCGGCTCTGCTGCTGTCCTATGCCATTTTTAATAGTGACTGAAAGCCTTGTGAGACTGAGGGTGACTATGAACGTGTGTTGAGGCTTGTAAATCCCTAATAAAAATGGCATAGGGCACCAGTGGAAGTGGCGTCAGGCCTTACTAGCTGCACACTTCTGCCTTGTGAAGGAACCCCACCACCTCAAAGGCATCCATGGTGGGTTGAATCCTCAGATTGTACTTTTTGTGTGTGTTAAATATGGTTTGGGGACCCTAGAGATTTTCATGGTTTTTCCACTTTTGTGGGGGCACTGTGTCCCTAATCCCAGCAGATGTTGGGGGCTCATCTGTATTTCCTCCAGACTAAAGCAACTCTAAAGTATAGAATTATAAAAAATAAAAATGCCTCTTCTCCTTCACTCCCCATAGTCTTTCTGCTTACCTTCCAATCACTATACATCAGTCTTTTTCAACCTTTTTACTGTGGAGGAATTCTTAAAATAATTTTCAGGTATCAGAAAACCCCTATATAAAATTATTATATCTATAGCTAAAAGAACAGAAAGAGTTTATTTATTTTTCCAATCACAATATATCACAGGACCCATAGAGACCTCTCATGGAACCCTAGGACCCTGGCTGAGAAACTCTGTTCTACATTAATGTAAAATCAAGCAATGTTGTCAAGCAACACCTCCAGAATATTTCATATGTAAACAAATGGCTTTTTCAGCAACAAAAGGAACATACAGAGTTTTCCATAATGCAGAATCTTGGCGGCGGCGGTGGGTGGGGGGGAATGCAGTGAAATGTAGACTGCTGTACTAGTTAGTGATTTGTACCCTGCAGCCATACTTCTGTTGGAAATGTGGATTCTTAAGTACAGGAAGTGAATTCAATACAGGTGTGAGACTCCTCTTGTAGGGCAACTAAATTTCTTTCCATGGATATAGGAGTATTTGTTGGCAGAATGAACTTGGTTTTCTCCCAGTTGTCCCCCTTTTAAAAAGGCAAATAGCCAATGCACAAATCCAACCAAAATATATTTAGTTTGGAATATAATGAGAAACTCAGCACCATTTTGGATGGATGTGGAGCCAACAATAGAAACCAATACATAAATCTGTTTCTATTTTGACAGGCAATTGGAGGCCACTGATATTTTCCACATTTCCCCCCTCCTCCCCATGTCCAAAACTTAGGCGCCCCCTAGATCAGTGCTTTTTAATCTTTTTGAGGTCGCAGACTTCCTCCTCAGAAAAATGCACTTAAAACATATGAAATCCCAAATTGGTTGTATTTCTGAAACAATTTTTCTAAGTTTGATGATTCTAGGGATTTTTCTTTTTAATTCGGGTATTTGCTGGTGGTGAGCAGAATAATAAAAATGGCTAGGATATTGACGCATGTAATTGTATTTGCATCAGGCCTAAAAACCCTGAAGGCATCAGATCCCATCAAATCTCAGAAGCTCTGAGTTTGTCTAGATGGTAAAATACCCCATCTTGCCCCTGTCTCAGAGCCCTGCAGTTCTGATGAAGCAGTGCATTTGCCCTGTTCTGTCCCAGGGCAGTCCACACCACCCCCCAGGCAGATGTGGGACTGAGACAAGGGGAAAGTGGGGTAGGGCCTGATAAAATGTTCTGAAATAATGCCTGGTTTACTCTGTTACTGCCAGAAAAAAAAGAGACCAGGCTCCTTGTATCTGCAGGACCCTGACCCTGCAGGCCAACCCTCGCTGCTGTTCCAGTCTCCCTGGCTCCCCTGGAAGGCAAGCAGGAGTCCGGTAGCATGTGACCAAGGCTGTTCACATGCAGGGGACCTCATTCACATCTTGCAGGCCCCCTTCCTGCCTTCCAAGACAGCAGGGGAAATGGCGGCTGTGGCGGCTACAGTGACAGGCTGGCATACCCATCAGGACTTCCTCCTATTTCATGGAGGAAATGGGGAAACAATGGGCCAGATCTATGGCCAGGATATACCAGTGGGGAGCTGCCATATCCTGGCTCATGCAGATGAGCCCTAAGCAGGCTCAGCCTTGGTTGGTAGTTTTATGGGGGACTGCCAAGGAATACCAGGTGCTTCAGGTGATATTTAAGAGGAAGGCAATGGCAAACTACTTCTGAGTACTCCTTGCTTAAGAAAGCCCTGTGAAATTTATGAGGTCACTATAAGTGAAAGGCACACGTACACACACAAGTGTATTTGAAGCTCTGTGTCATCTTCCTCCTTTTTGTTGTTGCTGTTTTTTAAAAATCACTTTCATCACAATCTGAATGTCAGGATTTTGGAGAACCTTCCACTCATGAACTTTTTGAACAGGAGAACAGACATCCAGTAACAATATGTGCTGGACCGTGCTGTAATCTTGGCCATCTGTTTCCTGTCTGTCTGTCTGTTCTAAACACAGAGACTCACACTCTTCTGGCTTGCCAGTGGAGCCTTCTTTAAGAGGATTGAACAGCACCCAAGCACATAGAGTAACAGAGATTCTGTTAGGCATCTTAATTTCATTTCTGCAAGTGAACCAAATTCAGTTAAATGACAGCAGGCTGCTGAGGTCCATGAGGGGTAAACTACCCATACAACAGTGGTAGCTAATTCTTTAGTGGAAAGGCTTAAAGGAGCCTTTTATCTATATCACTGTATGTGGCCTCCAGAGGTTGTTGGACTGCAGCTCCCAGAATACGCAGGGCTTGGACTCAAGGAGAATATAATGAAGTTATATTTCAAATCCAATGTAAGAAGTGCAAACAATGATATTTTGATGCATGTTCTCTAAAAAGTATTTTTGTCACTTTTGCCAACATTTTAAGACTTACTAAGAGGCATTTTGTACAGAATTTGTATGCCCTTCTCTTATCAGTCTTGAGTTCCCCCCCTTAAAAATCAAGCAATGTTTACTCTAATGAGTTCACACTTACACCCTTAAAAAAACCCTGTATAACAGTAGCATATTACCATCAGCTACTTTGCAGCAAGTTACATAATGAATTGCTTTGAAAAAGTAACTTTCCAGCTCTGACCATCTCTAATGGATAGGAACTACAATCCAACAAGAACAGGAGGATCATACTTTCCCAGCTCCTGATCTGTGCCTTGGTTCATACAGGAGTGAGTCAATGGATGGAACAGAAGTTGCTGATGCTTCAAGCATTACTTTATTTAAAATACTGTATACTCCCTATTTCAATAAGTTCTCAAGCAGAGATTTAAACTGAAAGGTATTAGTGGTGAATTTTCATAGATTTCACAGAATCATTGAATTGTAGGGTTAGAAGTTATCCCATTAGTCATCTGGTCTAATCACCTTCCAGTGCAGGAATCCACAGCTAAAGCAGTGGTAACAGGTGGCCATCCAACTTTTTAATAAAAACTTCCAACCAATTAGCATCCAACATCTTTCAGGGGATTTATTCCATAGCAGAATAGATCTTACCATCAGGAAGTTTAGTTGGAATCTCCCACAATTTGAATCCATTGGTAGTTCTGTTAAACAAAGATAAGACATTCTTGACAACCACAGAGATCTTTCCTGATCATTTCGCATACACTAATGAATGTACTGAAGATGCTATAGAGATTCTTTTTTCAGATGCATATATTTTACTGAAATATAATGACATGGACATATGGATTTGAAGCTCTTCTTGGTTCTTGCACTGTCTGGATTATTTCCTGAGACTGTCCTGTCATTTCTTTGTTTTGTGTACAGGGACAAATCAGAGGTGATGCCATGCTGGCTGGAGGATTATGGGTGCTGCAATTCAGAAATATAGATCATCCATAATCTGGAGGAGGGAGAATCTAATACATCTCTCCATTCCAAAAACCACAATTGAAATTGCTCTTCTGAAGTTCCTACTTTTGTTTCAAGACATGCTTCTAATTGTGCAAATAGCAGTTTCTATGGCAGGGAGAAAGAGAGTTAACTCTTTTTTTCTCTACACAGGTGTAAAACAGGTGGGCCTCCAGTTGTTTTTGGACAGCATCCCCACAGCAGCCCTGGCCAGTATAGTCCATGGTGAGGAGCTCTGGGAACTGTAGTCCAACAACACCTGTTAAGAGCAGTACACTTAGTTTATTGGTTTGGGAGGAAAGCTTCCCAGGCACTAAGGACTTTTTCAAATGGGGGACACCCCCCCTGAGGAGGTCAGGAGAAGAATGGGGCTGTTGTGCTCACAGTGCCCTGTTTCAGATGATGCTGTCTTCCTCCCGACCTTTCCCCATGCTTCCTCCATACTGCAGGTGCGAGAAACGCCCTACTTTTATTGATGAAAAACCTCCGTCAATAAAAAGCGGTGCCCGCAGCATGGAGGAAGCATGGGAGAAGGTCAGGAGGAGGATGACACCATCTGAAATGGGGTGCTGTGAGTGTGACAGCCCCGTTCTTCTCCGGACCTCCTTGGGTTTTTTTTCCACCTATTTGAAAAAGTCCTAACTCTCTGCAGGACCTTACAGGCTAAAAGTTTTAAAAATGAATTAATCAGAGTGACTCCAAGTAAAATTGAGGTAGAAGGGTCAAGGACATGTTGATCAGGTTGAGGAAAAGCTGATTTTGCAGCAAAACAATTATTTCTTTATTTAAAAAGACAGCAGTAGAGAGGAACAGAAGTCTGTATTCAATACAAGCTATTAATATTGATTTATTCAAAGGAAAAAGAGGGGAATGGTAGCATGGGTGCAAAAAAAAAAAAAGCCCACTCCTGACCAATCTAAGGGGGCTAAAGGGGATGCAACTAAGCTTAAGGAACTACAAAGACACAGATTCTCTCACCCTCTGATGTGAAGAAGAAGCTGGATGGCTGAAGATCAGGGCAGCTGATGAAGGGGTCTACATGGAGGAAAGAGATCCTCTGAAGAGAGAGCTTCTGGAAAGTGAGCTTCTGGGGGGGGGAAGAGAAATTCTGGGAGAGCTTCTGAAAAGAGAGAATCTGTCTGTCTGTCTGTCCTATATATAGCCCTTTTATAACTTTTGAGCTGTCATCTGGAGTGAGGGGACACCTCTGGGCAGGGCAAAACATGGCCTTAATGTTATTCTACTGCAGGGTTTGAAAGGTCCCATGTGCTTAGAGTGTTGAGTGCAAAGCCTATGGCTTGTGTACAAAGGGCAGATGTGAACGTGATCTCTGCCTTTCACCCTCTGGGCACTGGAAATGACTCTTAGATGGTCTGGGGAGATGAAGACAATGGAGCTGGACACCTGAGACAATGCCAATCATTCCAGTTTATACTTTAAAATGAGGCTTGACTTTTCCAAGATGGACAGGGATCCAGGCTTTTCACTGCCCTACCCTTCCAATACAATGTGTGCAGACTCTGTCAAGAGGCAGCTCCCTGCCTTAAGCATCAAAGTCTACATGCACTTCATATTTATCAAGCATAACGCGTAACACATCTTGAGGGCTGTTTAATTCCCAACCTTGCTCTACAATTTCAACGCTGCCTGAGGTTCCTCACACTTACTAGTTGCATAACAAAAGTCATGCATGGTAATTGTACTCATGCAGTTAATATCTACTTTAGTCTTCAGTTTTTCAGAACATTGGCTCTGAAAAGGGTAAATCCATAGAGCACACTGGCCTGCTTTCACTTCCCATAATGAATGACAAGTACTGTATGCAGAGTGTTGGTAACAATCTTCCATTTTTACATCTGTCCAAGCTGTGAAAGGAAGTGCCCACAAATTAAGCAGCAGGATAAAATTCTTAATGTTAATATTTTTGCTAATGATATAATACCAGCATGGTGTTGTTTAAAATGTCTGCTTTGGAACTCCTATTGGAATATATTAAACTTGCTCAGAATAAGTATTTTCTAGGAAGTGAGCTGGGCTGCCATGCAAAAAAGCAGATGCCTTTTCTATTTATCGCTCTCTCTCCCTCTGGCCTGGTTCTTGCTTTGTCTTATATGCCCCTTATTCCCGTATTAAATCTCTTGCAGCAGTTATGGGGACATCATGATCATCATCCTTTTCTATCCTGCCTTTCCTTCAGCACTAGGACTAAAACAGATAGTAATAAAAGCAAATATCAGTATAGAATAGAAAAAGCTTAAAGTCCTTGCAGATGTGGTTGGATTGGTCTCTCATCATTGCCTCTGGTGGCTAGGGCTGATGGAAGTTTTCAGCACAAAAACATTCAGAGGACCATACATTGCCCACCCCATCATGCAGAAATTCAAAATGTATATATAGAGAATGCATAACTTTGCAGAACTCAGAATTCTCTACTCTGTGCAGCAATTCCTATGCTTCTGTATATGTGTTGGCTTTCTTCAGACACTGAGAAAATTGTACATTGGCTGGGGACAGAGTTAGCCACTATGGCACCATTTTTCCTGCACAAGTTTGCTCTACCCATTTCAAATATCTGTATGAGGCTTTAACAGAGATCTGCAACATGGAGTCAGGGTCAAATTTAGATGAATGGTGAAAAACATTTATTTCTCATAGCATGTGATTGTCTTCAACTGTATAGCTTGCATTTAGCATGCTTGCCTTTGTGATTTATCGTTGGAAGACAAACATGTGTTTAATGTGTAAGTCTGAACACTTATCTTTGAGGAAACCATGTAGAAGAAGGGGGGAAAGTATTAGAACTTTATCAGATAGGGAAAATACAGTGTCATCATGACCCTTTTCCTCTCTCAAAGTGTTGTCCTTCAGATGTCTTGGATTTTCATTCCATTCAGGCCCAGTCAGCATGGCCAATGATTTGGAATGATTGATGTTGTAACCCAATAAACATAGGGGTTGCTAGACTGAGGAAGGCTTCTCTACATCCATCAACAAACCAAAAGCTTAGTGACATCCTCCTCAAATGTAGTTGCCACCATAATCTGTCAAGTTGGGCAACTGTGGCTTTCAGATATCTTTGGCCTATAACACCCACCAACCCTGATCAGTATAACCAATTGTAATGGATTATAAGAGCTGCAGTCCAAAAAGCCCTGAGGGTCACAATTGCTTACTCCTGATGTAATTTATTTGAATTTTTGGCAAAACTGACATCCTTATGTAGTATGCTTTAGTTTTTATATAATATTGAAATGATTCCTGACATCTATTCTAGAAAAGTGGGTTACTTCCTGAAAGGATACTATATTCAAATATGGATTTGGGAACATACGATCCTTGTAATAACTACAGATGATTTGCAATTTGTTCTGAAATGCCAAATAGTTCATTGATGAAACACAAAAATGTGGACATTCTGGATGGCTTATATAACAGAATGGCATAACAAATTCCTTGATGATGATAAGCAAAACGCTACAATGACAGGTTGTTATTTTTTTTCTTATTGTCATAGTATGTCGATAGCACACACACGTGTGTTTTACCTGAGTTTTTTGGGTAAAATTAACACTCAAAGAAGAAAGGAAATTATATATGCTTAATTTTCATAGCTTTCTTGTTTTCCAAGTAAAGCCTTTATTTGTATTGATGTATGAAAAAGAAGTATCCAAAGTGAATGTTTGTCCTGTTTCTTATAGCTGTTTAAACAACTGTTTTTTGTAATCTGCCAAATTACATTGGATTTCTTATTTTCCATAACCTATATGTACCTTGGCCACACACTAGAACATGTCCCTGGGAAACACATTCATGATTTTATTTGGAGCACAAAGTGTTGTTTTTAGAGTGATTAACAGTGTACATTTTCCCCCATTTATCTATGTATCTTTAAAATGGGCAAAAAAGCAGTTTGCAAATGTGGGAGGCCTAGGTTCAAATCTCTGCTTAGACATTAAACATCTTTGGCAGCACTTGGTCCATTACACAAGGGAAGTTGTGAAGATAAAATAAGGATGCGATATAGCCCTTGCATCTGGTAGGAAATAATATTCTTAATAAATACTCTCACATCACTTAATACTGATATGGATTCCAAGCACCAACTTTCACAAAAAACTAACCAAGACTAGACTTAAAATGAAAATTTCACAGTCACAAAATCTGGCCCAGTTTTTGTATTCTCTTAATTATCTCTTACACCTGTCTTCTTGTAGCATCTAGCCTGCGGAACTTGATGTTTGCCTACAAAAATGTTATGTAACATTTTGGTTGGTCCTAGCAAGGATATTACACCCGACTGAGGATTCCCTGAAGAGGGAAAAAAAGAGAGAGAATTTCTTTCTTCATTTTGATGAAAGCAAAGATTGCTGTGGGTTTATGTAACATGCATGCCAATTGGTTCCCTTCCCCTCCAGCCCACAGCTTAGATCTTTACAACACCTGCATCTTTAACATGTGGATAATACTCTCAAAGTATGCTTTGTAGGACCCTGAGCCCACAGTGCTGTAATTAGGTTTCCATGGGTGGTTAATTGCCTTGATGCAGCATTCCATCAATTCTGCTTCCTTTTGGAAGACCTTCCTTCTTTTCATATTTCTTTAATAGCAAAATGTATCACAACAGAACTGGGCCTTTATGCTAAGATACATGTTCATCTAGAAGAGAACAATGTCTGCTACCAAGGTGCCAGAGGAGGGCAGACCTGCAGGGTCAACTTTCTTTTTCTTTTATTACTAGAACTCTGTGGTCAACAGCCAGCTGGTACACAAAGGTGGCTGGGGGCAGAACCAATTATGCATCAAACCCCATGAGGCATATACAAATATATATCTACAGCTCCACGCCATTCTCCTTCTCTTGCCCCACATCTCCGCCAACCAGTCAGTGTTTCATATTCCACCCACTGAGAACCCTCTGAATGACAACGTTTCTTTATCTTTTGGCTGCCTTGAGTCTTAGGGCTTGTCTACACGGGCAATTTCCCCCATCTTACCCCTATCTTAGACCCCCACAGTCCTGACAATGCAGGGCTTTTGCCTCGTTTTGCTCTCAGGAAGTCCACACGACTCCTGGGGCAAAGACAGGGCTAAGATGAGGTAGGGCCTGTTACAGCATTTTAAAAAATACTGTACCTGTTAAAATCTGTTCCAGCCAGCAACAAATAGATTGCCCCCCCCCCGTGACTGCAGCTAGTCTGTTGATGCAGTTGCCCTCTGCCTCACTCTTCCGTAGCCAGGAAGGGGACCCGCAGGATGTGACCGAGGCTGGTCATGTCCAGGGGGCCTTGCTCACATGCTGCAGGCCTGCTTCCTGACATCAGAGAGTGCGATGCAGAGGGCAGCGGTAGCGGCTGCGGTGTCAGGCTAGCATGCTCATTTGGACTCTAGCCCAATTCATGCTGGTAATGGGAGAGGAATGGGCCAGATCCATGGGTGGAATATGCTGGCAGGGAGCCAGCATATTCTAGCCTGTGTAGATGAGCCTCTAGTTTTGAGGAAAAGATGACATATGAGGCTCATCATCATCATCATCATCATCGGCAGTGCTTTGCATACAGAAGGTGCCAGGTTCAGTCCCTGGCATCTTCATAATGGGGAAGACCTCTATCAGATACCCTGGAGATATCCTGCCAGTGTATTCCACCCATGGATCTGGTCCATTCCTCTCCCATTACCAGCATGAATTGGGCTACAGTCCAAATGAACATGCTGGCCTGAGCCTGCAGCCACTACCACTGTCCTCTGTATTTCCAGCCAGTGTAGAGATTATCGAACTCCTATTGGCTCTGAAGCCACATTGGCTTTCAGGAAGAAGTTCTTCTGCAATAGCAGGAACTAATCTGTTCAGGAGTATTCTTGCAAGGATTTTCCCAGCAATGGAAAGCAGTGTTATGCCTCGATAGTTTGGGCAATCGGATTTTACTCCTTTTTTTCTTGTACAGGGTGATGATGACTCCATCTCAGAGGTACACTGGACTGACTATGTGATGAATGTTGCTGTCCTTGAGCAAGCAGGGATCACCAGCATTGAGGCCATGATGTTGAGAACTCAGCTGCACTGGGCAGGGCATGTTTCTAGGATGGAGGACCATCGCCTCCACAAAATAGTACTCTACGGTGAACTCACCACAGGTCAGCGTAAGAGGGGCTCTCCAAAAAAGCGATACAAGGACTCTCTAAAACAACATCTCAGGCTCAGCCAAATTGATCACCAACAATGGTCCGCCATGGCCTCACATCAGGAGGCATGGAGATGCACTATCCACAATGCTGCAGCCTTATTTGAGAACTCATGCCGAACAAGTCTTGAAGAGAAACGACAATGCAGAAAGAATCACAACCCAGAAACATCACCCAAGGAGACCTTCTGCTGTGCTTTCTACAACCGGACTTGTTTATCTTGGATTGGCCTTTTCAGTCATCAGCGTGCTTGCAGAAAGCGCGGGATGAGTCCTTCCTGAATCTTTGTTTGCGAAGAAAAGCCAGAGAGAGATTATCAAACTACTGTAGATGGGTTTTGAAGTTTTTTTAAAAAAACGCAACAAATTCCTTTTAATCATACATCTATAAAAATGCTAAAAAGACAAATGCATATGTCCCAGAACAAACCAAGCTTCAGTTCTCACTAAAAGCCAAGATGACTGAATTGAGGCCATCTTACTTTGAACATATCATGAGACAGCTTGACTCATTGGGAAGAATGATAATGCTCTTTAAAGTAGAGGCCAGTGGGAAAAGAGGAAAACTGCATTACACATGGATTGATTCAATAGAGGAAGCCACAGCTCTGAGTTTACAAGATCTGAGCAGGACTTTTGATGCCTGGGGCTCCTGGTAATCTCTCATTCATAGGGTCACCTCAAGCCTAAACCAACTAAACAGCAAATGACAACAACTACTACTTCAATAACAACTTTCCTTTAGAATGAAACATGCTATGAAATGCATTTGAAATCTTTGAATGAATCAATGAAGTCTTTTTTAAAGGTCATTTGACAGTCACCTGACAGGATATTGTAGCCAAGGATAAAGAGTTTGATGTAGCCTAATTTTTGCATTTCAAGTCAAGAACCAAAGAAAATGGTCAGGTTGTATGTGAATAACCTAACCCCCTAGGTTCATTAATTTTGCAGTCTGAATTTAACCTGTGACACAAGGTTGCTGCAGGTTATGCAATGTTGTTTTTGAAAAAGTACAATGACCCACATTGCCATTCCAGTTAAATTCTGCATGATTGTTACCACTTAAGCCAAGTCAGAAAATATGCTTTTGTTGTCATTGTTGCCTTTCATGGTTTCATTCCAGGCAGGGAAATTATTTCACTGACAAAAACTGACTCTGCTGACTACAGAGAGGTGGAGGGCAGATGGTGGTGCTGTAACAAAGAAACCAAACCTCTTGTTTAGAATTTGGGAACATGTTGAGGTAATTGGTTTTCCCATATATAGCCTGATGCTGCTCAGCTTTATGTAACTAAGGCCATACCACATTCTAAATGTGTAACTAATCTTTAATTGCTTGAATGACCATGGCTTTCCCCAAAGACTCCTGGAAATTGTAGTTTGGTAAGCAGTTGAGAGTTCTGTCACAGATCCCTAGCCTAGCTCTCTGAAACTAGAAATTCTAAAGTGCCCTGGAAAAAGTGACTGGATATGACATTCAGTCAGCATGAGAGCCAGTGTGCTGTAGTGATTTAAGCATTGGACTATGGAGATTATCAGAAGCAGCTAATGTGGCACCAGCAGAATGCCAGCAGAATGCAAAAGGATGCCAATTTCAAACAATGTCGTCCTTTTGCATTCCACTGGCATTATGCTGCCATTTCTTCTTATTGATAGCTGAAGCCATCAATAGATCCCCCAGTTCCATTTTGGTGCTGGCATTGCTGGCTTGCAAAAACTCAGGCCATTTAACTCTTGTGAATGCAGCAAGAATGGCCGGTCCAGCACAAACACTTCCAGGTGAGATCAGGACATCCAGGTAAGTTTCACTCTTTTTATTACCCTCCCCAGGTTACTTGGGACTTTTTAGGTGTGTCTAGGTGTTTGATATCACTTTTTAGGCTTTGTTTTTGTTTTTGTTTTTGAATTTCCTGCGCAATGAAGTCTCACGGGATTTCAAACAAGGAAGTGAATGGGGCTCCATTCACTTCCTCTTTATTGCCTGGGCTGCCTTTGCTGGGAAGTACATGCACTGGTAACTTCAAGGCTTGATTTCTGTAATGCGCTGTACATTGGGCTACCTTTGTGCCTGCTCTGAAAACTTCAATTGATTCAAAATATGCCAGCCAGGCTGGTCACCAGAACATCTAGGGGTGATCATATTACATGGATATGAAAATCTCTTCATTGGCTACCAATCAGTTTCTGGGCAAGGTATAAAGTGTTGGTCATTATCATAAAAGCCCTTTATGGCTTGGGGCCAGGCTACCTACGGGATCGCTTCATCCTGCATAATCGTCCCGTACCCTTAGGTTTGCTTAGAAAATTTACTTCAGACAATTAGAACTAGGTTGGCCATGGTTACCCAGAGGACCTTTTCTGCCACCACTCCCAGACTGCAGAATGGTCTGCCAGAGGAGATCTGACACCTTGATGATCTGGGTGCTTTTAAGTAGGCAGTTAAGACGGATCTCTTCCAGCAGGCCTTCCCAGATTAGGCTGGACGCTCGGCTGCCATTTTGCTACTCTCTACTTACTACTTTTTATACTCTGTTTTATGCTTTTCTCCATTTTATTTTAATATCCATATTTTATATTTTAAAAAATATTGCTGTATAGTTGTTTTAATTATGTTGTTTTAACATTTGTGCTGGACTATTGTTCAGTGTTTTATATGTTTGCCGCCCCGATCCTGATGGGAGAGGTAGGATATAAATAAACCATTATTGTTGTTGTTGTTGTTCTTTTGCTAGCATGAAAATGGCTTTTGTATTTTTATGCCAGGAAAAGAACGTTTTAAAGGGATTGTCTGATGATCTTGTATGTCTCTGGATTCCAGGGTTTTAATCCTCGCTCAGTCATTACTACCCCTGGGCAACCTTGGGCAAGTTATTATCTGAACATCAGAGGAAGGCAAAGGCAAACCCCCTCTGAACAATCTTGCCAAGAAAACCCTGTGAGAGGGTCACCATAAGTTGGAAACAACTTCAAGGCACTCAGCAATAGCAAAGTATGGTCATGTCCCTGATGAGGAGATGTAAACTATCCTGCTACTGTCAAGGTCCTCATAGCCATTTGGGAATTGCTGCAAAAGTTGACTGAAATGAATGGAAACTGAAATGAATGGAATGTGCTCTTGAATATTCAACATTCACTTTATTGAAGTTTTTCATGGGAGAACAGTCATCACTTTAACTCAAAGGCAGTCCAAGACCTTTTGCTAGCTGAGGCAGAGCAGCAAATAGCAGCCCCTAATATCCCAAGTCAATGTACATAGTGTCCAAATCCAGCCAATTTATTCTGGCATGAAGGCACGGGGGACACGATGGTTTTTAATTTTTTAAAATTATTTTTTTTTTTTAAAAAAAAACCCTCAGACTCTTCTCTCCTACTAATTATTTGCTGCTCTTTCATGACCCCTGAAAACTGCTACCCAATGGCTGCCTCGCTTAGCTGATTGCAGCCTATGATTTATGGACTAGTCTACATAGACTAAATGTATGCAGCTGAGTGAGATCAAATAAAAATTGTAACATGAAATTTAGCCCCCATCCCATCTCATTGCACTGCTTTTTTGCCTCTGGATGACCTCTTAGGACTATGTGGTGACAATGATGTTTTAAATGACAGTAGAATAATCTTTGAGGTGGGGAGCTTGTGGCCTTCTATATTTTGTTAGTGTGTAACAATATAGTGTGACCCACCTTACTGGGGACAGTTGATAGCTTCCATGTCAGTGGGGCAGTGAATCTTATTCTGCACTATCCGCAATAGGTTCAGCACCCTGGGTAGCTCATATAAAGTACATCTGACTTAAACCCGGAGCACATTCACTGCCTCATTGACATTGGCACCACCATCGACTACCTGATCTTATCCAGCATTGCCAATGGTGAGGAATGCAGGATGTTGCAACTCAGCAACACCTGAAGGGCTGCACATTCCCTGTTCTTGCAGCAAAATCTACAACTGGTAGGTTTTCCCTGCTAGGGCTTTGGAAGACTTAATAACCCTCTGCCCCTTGGCACATATGTCACAGATATATATGCAGTATCAGCCCTACACACAGAGGGCAAAGTAGGGTTTGGGGATTTGGGGCACTGAGCTCAGGCTCATCAGTGGTGGTGGTGGTGAAGCTGGTCTAAGATATGAGCCATGGGACAAAGACGGAAGGCAGTTTTTAAGAGATTAGCAATGATACTTCTTTAGGGACTACAACTCACAGGAGTCCACAATGGGCATACTTACAACTCTGTGAGCTGTGTTCCAAAAAGTAACTTTTCCTGAAGACCCAATATGTCACACCAGCTGTTAGAAATCAGCTCTTTCACCAGGGAAAACTTGTGGCACTTAACATCACAATAGTAATGCTTGTATACCTGCATTACATTGTGTTGGGTTGCTTCACTGGTGTTAAGTGTAGGTGTTCCCCACCATGACTTTCTATCTCAGAGTTTCTCAACTGGGGTTCCACAGAACCCTGGGGTTACCCCAGAGATAACCAGGGGTTCTGTGAGAAAACAGTAATACATTAATAAATCACTGAGAAGTGGTCAGCTGAAATGGCTTACTCTCCCTTCCACAACAGAGAAAGCCAGGTGAGGAATGAGTGTGTGTGTTTAAATGTTTTCACACCAGGAGCCTCAAAGGGTCCTCTTATGGGTGTGGGGGGGAAGATGTTTACATGCCAAATACCTTGCTCTCACTCCCAGCTTTTGATCTGCTTTAGATATGCTAATGAAGCTCCTGATGGCCTGGGAAAGGGAGGAGGCAAAGAATGAGTGTGTGTGTAATTTGCTTCCTGTAAGCAATTTGCTTCCTGCAAGAACCCAGAACTAAGGCAAAAGATGACTTGGCTTGACTAAAACTGATTTAAAGGTACAAATGCAAAATGAGGGTTTTTAAAAATTCAGAACAATGGAAAGAGAATTGCAATACTGTACAGCTGTTAGCCAACTGGGGGAAACTAACCAAGTAATCCAAGTAACCCCCTGGTCAGTCAGCTACTCAGGTGCCAGCTATGGATGGGAGAACCCTAATAAAAGCAACTTAAGGCTTATTCTTTTAAAACCAGATTTGGAGAGGGCAGAGTCATTACAGTAAAAGAGTCATTATAGATAGAGAAAAGTTTCTTAAACTGTGGGTCTAGTAACTGAATGTGGGGTCACAAATAGACTAACCAGCTCCCATACTATTGAAAAAATCCTTCCATTTACCTTGTCAGGAAACTACAGCTTCCCTCTCAGCCTGCGTCTGGCTGCTTAGTTAATGCTTTTTGCAAACTGTATTAGCTCAGAGCTTAATCTTTGGGTCAGAGTCAGTGATGTAGCCAGATTTAAACATTTGAAGAGATGTCATACTGAGGATGGAGCAAGCTTGTTTTCTGCTGCTCCAGAGACTAATACATGGAGCAATGGATTCAAACTACAGGAAAAGAGATTCCATCTAAACTTTAGGAAGAACTTCCTGACAGTAAGAGCTGTTTGGCAGTGGAATGCACTGCCTGGGAGTGTGGTGGAGTCTCCTTCTTTGGAGGTTTATAAACAGAGGCTGGATGGCCATCTGTCAGGAATGATTTGATTGTGTATTCCTGCATGGCAGGGGGTTGGACTGGATGGCCCTTGTGGTCTCTTCCAACTCTATGATTCTATGTTGCTGCCTCAGGCAGCAGATCATGGTAACCAAAACTCTCCCTAGAAGCCAAGATGAATAAACTGAGACTGTCTTACTTTGGAGATATATATTTTTATTTATATTATATTTTATATTATATTTGTATTATAGAAATTTCTGACCCTGCAAGTATCAAATATGTATTGCTAGCAATGTGGAATATGATAAGCATCTATTTTTTTCACTGTTTCTGTAATTTTTTTAAAAATGGAGCTGTAGGTATAATTTCCTCCAGGGTAAAAACGTTGAGAAAGGCTCTTCTGTCCTGATACAGAAAGTCATAGAGTTGGGGAGTCCATGAAAAGTAAATAGATACCATTCTTTAAATACCAGAAATTGCTTTATACTGAGAATGAATTCAGAGCCATCTAGCTCTGCCACCTAGCCTTCCCTAGACTGGTACCCTCCAGATGTGTTAGGTTACATTTCCAGTTATCCCAGGCTAGCATGACCATTGACCATTCTGACTGAGAAGCATGAGTGTCATAGTCCAACACATCTGGATTGGAAGGAACCAGGCTGTGAGGAGGCTGTTTCAGTGGCTCCTGCCTTTGACCCTCAGATGTTTTGGGCTTCATCTCCTGGGAGCCCTAGTCAGCATAGTCAATAGTAACAGATTTTATAAATTGAAGTCCAAAACATTGGAGAACTAGTGTTGGCTTCAGCCGGTCTACACTGCCTGGCAATGAATCTCCACATTTTCATAGAGGACTCTGTCCCAGCCCTATCTGGAAATGTGAAAAATTCATCTCGGAGCCATCCTTGATAAAGTATGTGCTCTAATATGATGAGTGTCATTGTCTTCTGACTCTGAAAATTATTGCTTTTACAAACTATATCACATAAGAGAGCTTGCACTGCTGCTTCCATATGTTTTTAATTACTGGTAATATGAATGCTTAATTCAGTTGCCAAGTGCAGGGGGGTGTGATAGAATGCTGGAAATTATTCAGCCGTAAAGAAAATACAATTGCAAGGACATCAATGGAGAGAATGTATTAAGCCAAATAGAGCCAATAAACTATAAAAATGACTCATAGTACTCCTCCACTGGATAAGGGGGTGGAAATGATTCTGGTTTCCCCAGTATTTGTATTTATGCCACGCAAATAACCTCTGGTCAAGTTGTCTTGACAATTTTTTAAATGAAATGTCAGGGTTTTCAAGCGGTGAAATGCCTACAAAACAGAAATGGACTCTCTCTTACTAGAATACCCCTTCTGTAATTCTACCTTATTAAGAGTTCTATCTTATGTATTCTTTTGCAAGCACTGTGGGTTGGATCTAGGTTTAGGAATGCGCAAGCAGGCTGGTGGAAGTGAACTGTGTCATCCTCTCTCCCCACAGAGCTGGAAAGTTATTTTTATGAATAAGAAATATAATGGTGTGCTGAATCTGTCCATAACTGAGTTATGGTAGGATGATGTTCCAAGTCCAAGAGAATCCTTCTACTGTGGCTCAGTTATGAATGGCTTCAGCATGCTGTTATATTCATATTTCTTACAAGTACCGTATATTCTGATGTATAAGACAACTGGGCATATAAGATGACACCCCCCCAATTTTCCAATAAAAATCTAGAGTTTGGCATATATTCGCTGTTTAGGACCACCCCCCAATTTGGCTGGCTGGCTGGGGGAGCCTTACCAGCTGATCTTCTTTGTTTCCCAACTCACGAGGATCTCCTCCTGAGTTGGGAAAGCCAACAGGATCAGCTGGCAGGGCTCTGCCAGCCAGCCAGCCAGCCGCAACATTCGCCCCTCTCTTCCACCTTTGGTTGCTCCCCAAAGGGGGTGAAGGCAGAGAAGGGGGCCGAATGAACCCGGTTTGCCTCAGCCACTGCCCATTCCCTCAGTCTTCATTCCCTTTCCAAAGGGAATGAAGACAGAGGGGATGGGCGGCCTCCATGGCAAACCGCGGCATTCGCCCGGTCTTCCACCTTCCAGTCACCCTTGACTTGAAGATGGAAGAAAGGGGCGAATGTACCCGGTTTCCCTTGTCTGCCTCCCCTTCCCTCCATCTTCATTCCCTTTGGGAAACATGAAAGTCTCTGTCTTCGGTTGCTCCCCAAAGGGGGAGAAGGCAGAGGAGGGGGAGCGAATGAACCGGGAAACACTTTGCCTCACCCCCCCTGCCCGATCTCCTGCCTCTTTGCTTCGTTTGAGAAAGGAGTGAAGACACAGGAGATTGGATGGCGGGGTGAAGCAAAGTGTATCCGGCGTAAGACAACCCCTGATTTTGGAGGCTATTTTTCAGGGCTCAAAGGTCGTCTTATACACCGGAATATACGGTAACTTTTCAAGTTCTCTTTCTTGCCTTGGCCACCAGTTGCCTAAAGGAAACACCCAAGTAGAACCTGAGTACAAGAGCATGTAGACCAAGGACTGAGCGGTAACAAACCTTATCATAGTCTTCCCCAATATGATGAGCTGTATTGTTTTTCTATTGAAACTGCAGTCATTGTATCTAAATTTGCATCTATATATAGAAATTAAAATATGCAAATCAGTGCAGAGTTCTATCTTATTCTTTTGGTAATACCCAAATGACCACTTTATTTCTCTACAGCTAGTAAAGGTTCAAGAGGTCTGTCTTGACTTGTCAGCTCTCCCTGCACCAAATTTAGGCATACTTATTTTTTTTGGGGGGGGAGGGAAAGACATGCTGTGTTTCTCATTAGTTTGGGAGCATCATCTTCTGATATGAAAGCTTGGTTTTGGCTTGATTCCTTGAGGTCCAAAGCCATTCTGTGGTGGTAAGGGAAATGTGTTTTGCTCATTGTGCTCTAGGGCACTTTAATCTGTCAAGCATTGCATTGTATTGTTTATTTACACCCCACCTTTTCACCAATGCTGGGACTCAAGGCAGCTCTTATTTTAGATGTTCTAGGGTTTACGCCTAGTATTCAAGGCACATGCTTGGCCTCAGACCTCATTGAGGTCTGGCATGGCAGCCTCCACCCATGTTGAACTACATGTTCCATCATCTCCAGCCAGCATGGCCAATGCCTATTAGAATTATAGCCCAACTCATTTGAGAGATACCAGTTTGGAGAAATCCTTACAATATGGCAAAGGACAGATTCTGGCCTAAATACCATTGTTAATGCTAACTGGAGTAGACCAGATGAATGAGTGGTATTTTCCTATGTGTTGAATTGCCATTCAACAATTGATTTAACTGGTCTATGGTAGTTGGTGCTAATCAACAGGATTCATAACCCTGTGTTATAGAAAATGTCAGTTTAAAAGTAATGGGTTTTCTTCAGAGTAGATACAGTATATACATACACACTGGTGATATTTCTACATCATCTGCCAGGACCCAAAATCCATTCTAAATAAACCCAGAACTCTAAATGGGTGTTATAATTGCTCTATGCCAATGAATAAATACATGAATGAATAAAATAAG
Source organism: Gambelia wislizenii (assembly GCA_030847615.1). Lineage (NCBI taxonomy): Eukaryota > Metazoa > Chordata > Lepidosauria > Squamata > Crotaphytidae > Gambelia > Gambelia wislizenii. The sequence goes on along the minus strand of JAUMIR010000005.1, from coordinate 98,661,371 downwards.
GACAGATGGCAATTCTGTACCACAGTGCTTTGCTCATATCTGGATTTTATCTTTTGTTTCTGCTTTGTTTGTCTCAGTTACTACCTTACTTCTTGACAGGCAGTAACAAACAAGGGCTGTTTTAATAGTGATTACTTGGGAAATGTTGTCCATTCTCCGAATTAATCTATTTCAGACCCTGTCACTTAAAAGACTCCTAACAAATGCCCCTCCTGGGCTACAGCCAAGGTACACATTCTGTGGCATACTGTGTGACTTTCCCCCACCATTTTAATGAAAAGCAGCTGTTTGAGGCTGCAGTCAGGAGTATAAAGAGGGAGAACAAGCAGGGAAGGGAACTAAGTCACCTTTTGCCTGAGGGCTGTTTTCTTCTTAGAATGTTCCCCTGAATTGCTTTTCCCCAAGCAGGTAAAAAGATGAAGGGGAAGCCATTCCTGAATCAAGAGAACTAGGGGATGACAGGGACCAGGCTACCCTGCTAAGGAAAAAAGGGGAATATTAACCCTGGCACCCCAGGGGATCAGTTGGTAACCAGTATTAGATTGGTATCTAGTTACACCAGCTTTTCCATCAGGATTCAACTAAGCTTTAAGCTCCAAAGAGCCAGTGAGCAAAGCACTGTGGTACAGAAATGTCTTCAAAGCATTTTTGATTTATGGCAACCCTAAGATGAACCTATCAAAGGGGTTTTGTGGCAACATTTGCTCAGAGGGGGGTTGCCATTGCCTTCCTCTGAGGCTGAGAGAGTGTGGTCTGCTAAGATCATCTAGTGGGGTTCCATGACAGAGGAAGGTTTCAAACCCTGATCACTTGAAGTCCTAGTCCAACACTGAAACCACTACACCATGCTGGCTCTATCACAACATTGTTGTTGTGTGCCTTCAAGTTGTTTCTGACTTATGGCGACCCTAAGGTGAACATATCACAGGTTTTGAGAGTGTGTGACTTGCCCAAGGTCATCCAGTGGGTTTTCATAGCTGAGCAGGGATTCGAACCCTGGTCTCCAGAGTCATAGTCCAACACTCAGCAATTGGATATCCAGGCATTAAGGCAGGACTGGGGAACATATGACCTTGCACATGTTTTCGGACTCCAGCTTCCATCAGCCCAACCAAAAGACCAGTGGACCAGGGATTATGGGAACTATAGTCCAACAATATCTAGAAGGCCACAGATTTCCCACCTATGCATTAGAGAGAACAGCTCTAACTGGATGGAGCTCCAAGCAAAACTCTGACCATTTACAGTCCCAAACTATCCCACTTCTTTTGGGGTGTTATTGTACAGTTTTATAATGACTAGGCTAAAAGACAATAGCATTAATGCAAGCTAAGATTTGTTACAGTTGCCAGATAGGAAAACACACAGGTTACTTGAACAATAAAATTGGATTTATTAACTGATGTTTAAAAAAGCAGACTTGCATTCATGGTAATAAAGACAGTAAAAGAATTCTATGTTCCCACACTATGTACCTCTCATCTGCATTTAGTAGCTAGGTCCTGTTTTATGTGGCTCAAATAAAACCAACAGGCTCAGATTTGTTAGGAATCAGTGGACCTTTTGACAAAAAATGCAGCACCAAATTTAACTTCATTTAACTCCTAATCTACAGGTCCTTAATGAAGAGAGTTGACTGTTTCTAAGAATTTCCCCCAAAAGTGATGCAAAGTTGCAACCTGATTTAGGAATGATTACTTGATTTAGGATATAGGTATTTAAGCCCAGAGGATGGATTCACTCAAACACAGGAGTGAGCAAAGTAGGTGTTATTAGACAACACAATCTAGAATACCTCATCACTGGCTATGCTGTTTAGGGCTTTGGGGAGTCAAGCAATATCTGGAGGGCTGCACTTTGCCCACCTGTACATTAAGGGGAGGAAGGACTTGGACTTGAAACCAATGAATATCCCAGTTAGAGTGCAAAGTACAGTTGTCCCTCCATTTGCACGGATTTGGCATTCACGGATTTAAGTACAGTATTCATGGCTTGAAAATATTCTTAAAAAAATAATAATCCCAAAAGCAAACCTGGATTTTGCCATTTTATATAAGGGACACCATTTTGCTATGCCATTACATATCCTAAATATACACTGGACTGACTATGTGATGAATGTTGCTGTCCTTGAGCAAGCAGGGATCACCAGCATTGAGGCCATGATATTGAGAACACAGCTGCGCTGGGCAGGGCATGTTTCTAGGATGGAGGACCATCACCTCCCCAAAATAGTACTCTACGGTGAACTCGCCACAGGTCAGCGTAAGATGGGTGCTCCAAAAAAGTGATACAAGGACTCCCTGAAACAACATCTCAGGCTCGGCCAAATTGATCACCAACAATGGTCCGCCCTGGCCTCACATTGGGAGGCATGGAGACTATCCACTATCCACAATGCTGCAGCCTTATTTGAGAAATCACACCGAACAAGTCTTGAAGAGAAATGACAATGCAGAAAGAATCACAATCTAGAAACATCACCCAAGGAGACCTTCTGCTGTGCTTTCTGCAACCAGACTTGTTTATCTCGGATTGGCCTTTTTAGTCATCAGTGCACTTGCAGAAGGCGCAGGATGAGTCCTTCCTGAATCTTCATTTGTGAAAAAAAGTCAGACAGAGAGAGAGAGAGAGAGAGAGAGAGAGAGAGAGAGAGAGAGAATGGGACTTGAGTATTCATGGATTTGGATATTCACGGGGGGTCCTGGACCCAAACTCCAGCAAATGTGAAGGGACAACTGTATCTCTGAAATGAAGCCAGAGTGAATAGTTTACATTCTGTTTACAGCTGTGATCATCTAAATGTAAGAATGTGGTTTCCTTGGTGCCACAATGACTTTTTTCATGATGTCTGTGAATAGCCCATGGACATTTCTTCTCATTTACAAAGTCTTCCATGTAGACCCACTGCAATAGGTCAAGGCAAGGCAAGGTTGTTGGGGTGAGCCTGACCTTGTCCTGTCCAATGCATTATACAGTGTCAGTGATGAAACTTATGGTAGGTGAGATCAACCTTGCCCCTTGGAATCAAAGGTAGCTTGGTCCATCAGGATATAGATTTATAGAGGAATATATGTAATCCACATAACTGAACTTGTGCTATTACTAACTCACAGTGGTATACTGCCTCCCAGCTTAGAATCATAGAATCATAGAATTGCAGAGTTGGAAGAGACCACGAGGGCCATCCAGTCCAACCCCCCTGCCACGCAGGAAATCTTGATCAAAGCATCCCCGACAGATGGCCATCCAGCCTCTGTTTAAAGACCTCCAAGGAAGGAGACCCCACCACGCTCCGAGGGAGTGTGTTCCACTGCCGAACAGCTCTTACTGTCAAAAAGTTCCTCCTCATGTTGAGGTGGAATCTCTGTTCCTGGAGCTTGCACCCATTGCTCCGTGTTCCAGTCTCTGGAGCAGCAGAAAACAAGCCTGCTCCATCCTCAGCGTAACATCCCTTCAAATACTTAAACAGGGCTATCATATCGCCTCTTAACCGTCTTTTTTCCAGGCTAAACATACCCAGCTCCCTAAGTCTCTCCTCATAAGGCATCGTTTCCAGACCTTTCACCATTTTAGTTGCCCTTCTCTGGACACGCTCCAATTTGTCAATATCCTTTCTGAATTGTGGTGCCCAGAACTGGACACAGTATTCTAAGTGAGGTCTGACCAAGGCAGAATAGAGTGGCACTATTACTTCCCTTGATCTAGACACTATACTTCTATTGATACAGCCCAAAATCACATTGGCCTTTTTAGCTGCCGCATCGCACTGTTGGCTCATGTTCAACTTGTGGTCTACTAGGACTCCTAGATCCCTTTCGCACGTAGTCTCATTCAGCCAGGTCTCTCCCATCCTATATTTATGCATTTCATTTTTCCGCCCTAAATGCAGTACTTTACATTTCTCCGTATTGAATTTCATTTTGTTAGCTTTGGCCCAGCTCTCCAGTCTATCCAGGTCATTCTGAATTTTGATCCTGTCCTCTAGGGTATTAGCTACTCCTCCCAATTTGGTGTCATCTGCAAATTTGATAAGTATGCCCCTAATTCCCTCATCTAAGTCATTGATAAAGATGTTGAATAGCACTGGGCCCAGGACAGAACCCTGTGGCACCCCACTGGTCATATCTTTCCAAGACGAAGAGGAGCCACTGCTGAGCACCCTTTGGGTTCGGCCGGTCAACCGATTACAAATCCATTGAACAGTTAACTTGTCTAGCCCACATTCTACAAGCTTGTTTGCAAGAATGTCATGGGGAACCTTGTCAAAGGCCTTACTGAAATCAAGGTATGCGATGTCCACAGCATTCCCTTCATCTACCAAGCTGGTAACTTTATCAAAAAAAGAGATCAGATTAGTCTGGCATGACTTGTTTCTCTGAAACCCATGTTGACTTTTTGTGATTATGTCATTGCCTTCTAAATGTTCACAGACTCTCTGTTTAATGATCTGTTCTAGAATCTTCCCTGGTATTGATGTCAGACTAACTGGACGATAATTGTTGGGATCCTCTTTTTTCCCCTTTTTGAAGATGGGAACAACGTTTGCCCTCCTCCAGTCTGCTGGGACTTCTCCTGTTCTCCAGGAGTTCTCAAATATTATTGCCAATGGCTCTGAGATTATTGGCCTTTCATGTAATCCTTTAAGAAGCCTCAAAGAATTGCTTACATTATGAAACAGTCAGGCTGTATAGATTGAGTATCCCTTATCCAGAATTCCAAAATCAGAAATGTTCCAAAATCTGAAACTTTTGGAGCTACAAATATACCTGTAGTGTATTTGCGAGGCTGGAGAGTGACACGGCTGGAGAGAGAGGGGAGGATCTGTGAAATGGTGAGAATCTATGCCTCCCACACCATTTCACAGATCCCTGCATCTCTCTTCAGCCAAACAAATGAGTAGGAGCACTACAGCTGACTCTTTGAAGGCAGAAGCAGGCAAATGGCAGCCGTGAAACCACCACTGTCAGAGCTGATTGCAATTACTGGATTCCTATATTCAGAAGACTTGGGTAGAAAAGGCACTGACAGGAATCTGGACTCTGTCAGTGGAAGCAGGGGGGAGAGGAGAGGGGTGCTGGGTTTTTTTTGTGTAGGGCCCTTCTCCAGACCAAGGCTGGAGATGGTCGCCTGCAGAAGCTGCTGCCACATCCCACTCTAGACCTCACTTCAGCTAGGTGGTGGTGGTGGTAGAGTATCATAATCATAATCAGTAGCAGCAGCAGCAGCAACCACTATGGCTGCCACTTGTGAAAAGTTTGGCAGCAAACTCAGCCACACCATCTCCCTCCCTCCCAATCCTCTCCTCTCCCGAGAGATGGGGGAGCCCGAAGAACGCACACCTAGTGGCCAGGACTTACTGCTGCCTCCACTGCTGTCCTACTCCATTTTACATACAGATACCTGTACTGTATTCCAAAATCCAAAAACATGAAAAAATACAGAACACTTCTGGTCCCAAGCATTTTGAATAAGGGATACTCAACCTGTAGTATGGCTCTTAGAAGGCTGTATGTTGGAATAAGAAGGATGTTGAAGGGCAATTTTTAAAGGTCCTGATGCCAGAGTCTTCGTGGCGCCTTCCTGTTCCAAGTCTGTCTCTTGCTTTTTATGTGGACCCATTAAATTCATGACCACTTAATGCCTGTTTCAAGTATTTGTAAATTTTTATTGGGCATTTCCAAGGTAGACATCGTATATAATTAGGCTTAAAGTAAATCTACTACACTTTGTTTAGAAATGTTGGCTGTAGATTCTCTGGAAAGTTGAGCATTTCCCATTGAATGATGGGAATTTGTCATGCAACCGGAATACAAAACAAAAGGGAGTAAGCCAGTTCTAGAAGAGGTTCTATTTTTGTCTAAGTTAAGCTAAACAGTATGTGGTACAGAGTGGCAGAATGGCTATTGGTACAGAGTGGCAAAATATTCTCTTTGCTTTGTTATGGCAACAATACTATAATCACAGTCAGGAACTCATGAAAAATATGGCCCTTTGCTGAATTTGTTGGTAGGACACACAGCAACAACTTCATTTCCACTCCATGAATAAAATATGTCATCATAATTATATTAATAAAACTTTAAAATGCATTTTTAAAAATAATAGTGACACATAACTACAACCCCCCTTAACTAAATATTTGCTACTTCTCTAAAACAGCAAAGAAATAATGAAGGGCAGAAGAGGCACTGGGTTATTTCTGTAACTACTGGTACCTGTCCATCCAACCCCATGCTGACTTTCTGGGTAGTCACAGAACCTCTATATTTATAAATAGCTCAATCAGGCACTGTTTTTTCCAGCATGAATTGGGTCACTACAGATTTCCATACAGAGCAGCCCAGAAATTACCTGGGAAGTAAGCCTTCTTAATCAGAACCTAGGGGAAAAAGTTTGGGGGGATTACAGTTGGCAATGCTTGCTGGGGGGTTCTGTGAGATGTGGCCTCAAAAAGCAATGGATCCAAATTCTGTTTTTATTTGCAGCTCTATAATGTATGGGTGAATTGAGTATAGATACCTATAAGGCAGGAAAGACAATCAATCCCAAAACATCCTATGAGAGAACATGACAATGTCATTCTTTGGGACCTGGAGAATCTTAATGAGGCCCTGAAGGATGTCTGTATTGTTGGGTGTCAAAACATAGCCAGTCACCATCCAGCCACTACATAGCTGTGTTGTGGGGGGGTGGGGGTAGGAAAAATATGAGTTTGGTGGCAGGGAAACAAGCTGAAAGATCAGCTGAAAACAGAAAGATCAGTTGAAAACAAACAATTGGAAACAGCAGGGGAAGAGAGATTTCCTGTTATAAGCCATTAGAGATATGTGACTGGAGACAGCTGTACTCTTCGCCTTCATTTTCAGGACTGAAAATGCTGGATTGGGAATAGAAAGGAGGAGGAGGGGAAATGTGAAGCTGCAGATAAAGAGAAGATACAGTCTTGGAGCAAGAATGAAAGCTTGTTTTGCCAGAAACATCTTGAGATATGCTCCAGGTGGAGGAGATGGTACTGTAATAACAGATTATTCCCTAGTGAGAGCAGAGCAGAGAAGCCAATAAAATTTGATGTTAGTAGAGCTCCAAGCCTCCCACAGTGATGTCCAAACACTGACTTTTGAAGAATGATCAGAAATTAAATTCTGAGAAATGCTATAGCAACTGTCACCAAGGATACTGTCAGTAGCATTCTTATTCAGAAGACTCATGGGTGGTGTCATGCACTGACAAATTTGGGGAGAACTTTTCAAATGCTATGCCAATACATCTCCATCTCATGATACACCCAGTATGTGACTCTGATACATGTGCTGAAACAGGAGCAAGGCTCTTTTCATTAAGATGAATGATAGTGCCATAGAAAAAAACTAAGAATATATTTTCAAGAAAGGTTGCTGTTGTTGTTATGTGTCTTCAAATCAATTCTGACTTATAATGATCCTATTGTAGGTTTTCTTGGCAAAATATTTTCTGAGAAAGTTTGCCATTTCTTTTCTCTAAGGCTAAGAGAATGTGACTTGTCCAAGGACACCCAATAGGTTTTCACCGCTGAGCAGGGACAGAGAAAAGGCAGAGCTACTCAGCACCTTCTTTGCCTCAGTCTTCTCCCAAAAAGAGAACAGTGCTCAACCTGGAGAAAATGGAGCAGATGATGCAGTAGGAGAAATGCAGCACAGAATAGGTAAAGAGGTAGTTCAGGAATACCTGGCCAGTGTAAATGAATTCAAGTCTCCAGGTCCAAATGAGCTACGTCCAAGGGTACTAAAAGAACTGGTAGAAGTAATCTCAGAACCACTGGCAATAATCTTTGAGAAATCTTGGAGAACAGGAGAGGTCCCATCAGATTGGAGGAGGGCAAATGTTGTCCCTATCTTTTTTTAAAAAAAAGGGGGGGATGAAGGCCCAAATAATTATTGCCCAGTCAGCCTGACATCAATACTAGGGAGATTTTCACGTGGGGCCAAAATGCCCTGTTACTGCCCCACCACCTTCTCTCCCATTCCTGCCAAGGAATAAAGTAAATCTTTCACACACTTACCTTAATTCCACGGCAGGAACGGGCTCTGCCTCCCCTCATTTGCTGGCCATAAATGCAGCCATCGTAAGGCTGTATTTACGACCAGGAACTGAAATCCTGGCTGTTCTCGTGAAAAAACAGCCGAGCAGTAAATTAAAAAACAAAAAAACCAAACACGTAAAATCAGTTCACCAAGCACAAAAACACACTTTAAATTACACAATCAAAACAGGGAGGGTAAAATAAAGGGTGCCACTTACCTGGATGTCCAGATCATGCCAGGAAGTGTTTGGATCAGACCTCCCCTCTGCAGCTGTCATTTCAAAAAAGGAACGGGGCTCCTGTTTGCACACCCGTGATTCTGTGACAGACACGGAATGAGTGGTTGATTCATGATGTTTCATTGTGAATACATTATTCCAGAACAGGCACGGGAGCAGGATGGATGCAGGACAGAATGGGGTCAATGTAGTCTGAAAGGGAAAAGATTTCCTGACCCTGTTCTGTTCCTGCCATGGGATATATAGCCCGTGTGAAAATCTCCTAGGAAAGATTTTGGAGCAGATTGTTAAACAGACAGTCTACAAACACTTACAAAAGAATGCTGTGATCACAAAAAGGCAACATGGGTTTTTGAAAAACAAGTCATGCCAAACTACTCTTATTTCTTTTCTCTTTTTTTTTTGGATAGAGTTACACACTTGGTAGATGAAGGGAACGCTGTGGATGTAGTGTATCTTGATTTCAGTAAGGCTTTTGGCAAAGTCCCCCATGATATCCTTGCAAAAAAGTTAGTAACCTGCAGGCTAAACAATGCAACTGTTAGGTGGATTTGTAATTGTTTGACTGGCCAAACCTGAAGGGTAGTCACCAATGGCTCCTCTTCAGCCTGAAGAGAAGTAACCAGCGGGGTGCCACAGGGTTCTGTCCTGGGCCCAGGGCGGTTCAACATCTTTATAAGTGACTTGGAGGATGGAATAGAGTGCATGCTTATCAGGTTTGCAAATGACACCAAATCAGGAGGGGTAGCTAATAGCCCAGAGGACAGGATCAGAATTTAAAATGGCCTGAACAGATTAGAAAGCTGAGCCAAAACTAACAAAATGAATTTCAACAGGGAGAAATATAGGATACTACACTGGGGCAGTAAAAATGAAAATCACAGATATAGAATGGGTGACACCTGGCTTGATGGCAGTACATGCGAAAGGGATCTAGGAGTCTTAGTAGACCACAAGCTGAACATGAGTCAGCAGTGTGATGCAGCAGCTAAAAAAGCCAATGCAATTCTAGGCTGCATTCATAGGAATATAGTGTCTAAATCAAGGGAAGTAATAGTGCCATTTTATTCTGCTTTAGTCTGACCTCGCCTGGAATACTGTGTCCAGTTCTGGGCGCCACAATTCCAGAAGGTTAGGGACAAGCTGGAATGTGTCCAGAGGAGGGTGACCAAAATGGTTAAAGGTCTGGAAGCCATGTCCTATGAGGAGTGGTGTAGGGAGCTGGGTATGTTTAGCCTGGGGAAGAGAAGGTTAAGAGGGGTCATGATTAGCCATGTTTAAATATTTGAAGGGATGTCATATTGAGGATGGAGCAAGCTTGTTTTCTGCTGCTCCAGAGACTAGGACATGGAGCAATGGGTTCAAACTACAGGAAAAGATATTCCACCTAAACATTAGGAAGAACTTCCTGACAGTAAGAGCTGTTCGGAAGTGGAATACACTGCCTTGTAGTGTGTAGTGGAGTCTCCTTCTTTGGAGGTTTTTAAGCGGAGGCTGGATGGCCATCTGTCGGGAATGCTTTGAATGTGTATTCCTGCATGGCAGGGGGTTGGACTAGATGGCCCTTGTGTTCTCTTCTAACTCTATGATTCTATGAAACCCTGACCTCCCAAAGTCCTAGTCCAGCACTGAAGCCTCTAAACCAGTGGTTCTTAATCTTTTCTTTACCAGGGACCCCCTTTAAATATCTTTTGTTGCTGTGGATCCCCAAGACTTAACTCAAGACTTAAAACCATAACGATAACACCTAATAATAATAATAATAATAATAATAATACAATTACACCATCCATTAAAGCAGCCAGCCTTTGCCTTGGCTCCTGTCACGTGGCCACTCCAGTGCAGGGAAGAGGTGGGCCAAGCAGCCTTTAAGCCTTCACAGACCCCATGTGAGGAAATTGTGGACCCAGACCACAGGTTAAGAACTACTGCTCTATACCATACTGGTTCTTTCACAAAATTGCATGGACATTGTCTGTGAATTAAAGAACTGGCAATGTATTTGTGCCTGAAATGTCTTCAAACCTCAGAAGCAGAATGAGAAGGGCACTGGAATTTATTTGGATCCATTACCAATGCCAACACAACATAATGGTATTTGTTGAAATGTGAAATATGAGTTAAACAGCAACAACTATACCCATAAAACAAAATGCTTTGGAACCAGCTCAAAGACCAGAATAAATGTTAAAACAGGGTGTCATTGAAATCTTGTATTACTAATTTAATTAATCGTGTTCCTCTATTCCTTTTAACATCATGTGTACCTTTTTGAAACTACAAACAGCAGTAACTGAACTCCCTGAACTCAGGACGGGAGTGGGCAGGGAAGTGAGAATTCACACCCTTCCTTCCCTGGGGAAATCTCAATAGAAACTGCACCTATGCAGTTGCTAATTGCATTGGACCGCAGGAGCCCACACTTCCATGTTATCCCATCGCCTCAGCTGCCATCTGCCATCACACTCTCCGGATCCAGGAAGCAAGCCCACAGCATGGGACCAGGCTGGTTACATGCAGGGGGCCTTGCTCACAAGCTGCGGGCCAGCTTTCTGGATTCAGAGAGTAGGACATGGGTGGTGGTGGCAGCTGCAGTGACAGGCTGGTGTGGTGGTTTGGACCATCCTGTTTAGTGCCAGTAATGGGGGAGGAATGGCCAGATCCATGGCCAGAATATGCCTGCAGGGAGCAGGTGTATTCTTACCTGTGTATGTAGATGAGCCCCTGGTTGAACCCACAGTAGCGTTTATGAAAAAGCTTACCACCAGCCCTGACACCCCTGTCCTTCCAATAATTAATCAATTATCTATATTTCATAATTGGCTTATTTATTGACACTTCACGAGGCTAGTCATCCCCCAAAATAGGGACTAAGCTAAGGTTTGCTCAATATGTAAAGGAGAGGTCTTTCCAAATTCCCCAAAAGACATGCCCGGATAGCAATTATATGGACCCGCTTGGACAATCAAGTTGCTGGTGTTGTAAAATATGCAGAGCGCGTTCACTCTCTGTCCATCCAAGCAGAGATGCATGCAGTGAAATAGCATGGGCTTTTGGGCAAAGCCATGCACACCTCTGGTGTAAAAGAAAGATAGACTGTTTTTCTTTTATGGTTTTATTAAAAGCAAAGCAAAAAATGAAATAAACAACAGAAGGCATTCATTCATGCTTCTGTATGCTCCAAAGTTCCTCAGGAGCTAAGAGAAAAGAAAAAGAGCTCCCAAAATTCAGGAGGCATTAACTAGCTCCAAACTTCCCTCCCAGTTACATACTTTTCCAAAACATGAAGCCTTAGTTTTGTTTCTTGCTTTCCAACTCTGAAGGACAAAGAAAACATAACAACAAGAGACAGATTTATGAGTTCTAGTAGACAAGCTGGCGTCTTCAGTGCCTTGGTGAATAAAATTACCCAAAGGGGGGATAAACTTCTGATTACAATATCTATTTTCCCTGACAGCTGGAACACTTATTACTCTGCAAACCTGTTTTCCTTTGCAACCCTCTCCTCGACAATAGAAGGTTGCCTGGCACCCATCAGTCTTAATGTCTCAGCCATTAGCTATCATTAACATAGCTGGAACTTCCATTGTCTAAGGACTTTTTCAGACACCCCTTGGACAAAGAAGCCTCCGGAACAGCCTCCGTCTCTCTCTCGCCATCGTCTGTGACTGTTCCGGGTATGATTAGATTATGATTAGAGGCAGCCACACCATATTTTACTCACGGACAACTTCTGTGAGTAAAAAATGGCGCGGCTGCCACCAGTCGTACCCGGAACAGTCATGGACGACACCGAGAGAGGGATGACATCGTCTGAAATGGACCCCCTGCTGCGCGACAGTGTCATAACTGTTCCGGAGGTTTCTTGTGCGGTAAGGGGTGTCTGAAAAAGTCCTAACTGTGGTAAACTCCATCTAACATTGTATTCCACTTGTAACACCCCTTAAGGGTAAATATTGAGTATAAATATCACCCCAAAACTCAATCACAGTGTTCATAGCTTCCTGCATCCCATCACTCTTTCCATCTGCTGTGTGACCCTCAGAGCGCCATCTGAGTATCTTACTGCTACACGAATCTCTGCTCTTCAGACAGGTATAGTATAGCCCATCATCCTGAACTCTATTCCTCTATCCCACTACTTTCTACTTTCTTCAATAGCCTTGTGTGATTGCTTGAAGCCTGAGTGCTGGTGTGAATGCTTCTGGGGTTATTTTTCAATAAAAAAAAATATTTTATTTTATTTCTTGGCTGTGAGTCTCATCAGTTAGTACTGGTATTCATATGTCAAAAGGTCTGACTGTTTCCCAGTCTTTCACTGCCATATGGAGCTAATTAAAATTCTGCATATTAATATCTAGACATGAGTGGGTTCCTCCCAGACCCCACACAATTTTGGTAACAAGCTTTAGCAACACCATGATAGTATGGAAGTCAACTATTTAGGGTCTATTTGTACCATTTTAATCCCACTCCTCCATAAACAAGGCACTCAGAGCACCTTATAGAAAACCAATGAGAATAAGATTAGTTCCTACCCACAATCCAAAGCACATGGCACAACAGGGTAAAAGACGCAGGGGGTAGAGGAAAACAAGCCAGTTCAGGCACAAGAACTCTTATAGTGACTTGCTGGAATGAACAATCCAAGGATGGGAAGGACCAAATGGAAGCGGTCTCTCAGCTGAGCCAACAAAATGTACCTGCGTTACACTTCTCCCATGAAGGAAAGAGGGAATAGGGAACAGGTTGCTGGAATGGTTGCTGCTAGGTAACAATTGATCAAGAGGAGATGCCCAATGAAAGTTGACTGTGGCACATCTCTTAACAGTCTTTCATAATCTGCATTATGTTGCCATAAATGGCATTTTGTTTCACAATGATGTTGCTGTCCTTCTCTTTCACTTAATGAGCCTTGACAGCCACCACCACCCCAACAGCTCCCCAAATCTATTATATTAAATAAACAGGACTCAAAAGGAAGAACAGGCTTGCAGACCCCTAGGAGCCAACAGCTATTCATGTAACTCCTAGAAACTTCGAAAGTATGAAAGAAGATAGCTTTTGCAAGAGAACCATGTGCTACCACTTTATGCAAACAGAACCAACAAACTAGCAATGTAGACCTGTCTATGAGAACCATTGGCATTGGTTGGGCAAATTGATTGTAACTAACAAGTCACATTGCTTCCCAAAGTGTGTATGGTTATTAGGCACAATTAACTGTTTTTTTGGTAAAACTTATTTGTAAAATCTGTTCAGTATAAAATACAAAGTCACTTGCCTTGCAGTACAATCCTGTTCATGCTTATTCAAAAGTCAATGTGTTTTGTTGTTGTTGTTGTTGTTGTTGTTGCGTGCCTTCTAGTCATTTCTGACTTATGGTGACCCTAAGGTGAACCTATCACAGGATTTTCTGAGGCTGAAAGTGTGTGACTTTGTCCAAGGTCACCCAGTGGGTTTTCACAGCTGAGTGGGGATTTGAACCCTGGTCTCCAGAGTTGTAGTCCAATACTCAAATCACTATGCCATGCTGACTCCAAATAATTAAGTTTACTTCTAGGGAAATGGATAGGAGCTAAATTTATTTGGAGTAGGCACATTGAAATGAATGGGACTTTATTCACAACAAACTCATGTCCCTGTCATTTTAATAGGTCTACTCTAATTAAAATGAATACTGATTTGGCCTGATAGCAAAGTATGGTCCACAGACTGCACCTGGAACAAATTCCCCTTTTTTCCCCATCTCCAAGTACCCCATGAAACTGTAATGTGCTGTTCAAAACCAGCTGCCAAAATTTGGTGACAAACTTCTAAATGTACTAAAACAGCTCAATTGGTTGACCGGCCGAACCCAAAGGGTGCTCAGCAGTGGCTCCTTTTCGTCTTGGAAAGATGTGACCAGTGGGGTGCCACAGGGTTCTGTCCTGGGCCCAGTGCTATTCAACATCTTTATCAATGACTTGGATGAGGGAATTAGGGGCATACTTATTAAATTTGCAGATGACACCAAATTGGGAGGAGTAGCTAATACCCTAGAGGACAGGATCAAAATTCAGAATGACCTGGATAGCCTGGAGAGCTGGGCCAAAGCTAACAAAATGAAATTCAATACGGAGAAATGTAAAGTACTGCATTTAGGGCAGAAAAATGAAATGCATAAATATAGGATGGGAGAAACCTGGCTGAATGAGACTACGTGCGAAAGGGATCTAGGAGTCCTAGTAGACCACAAGTTGAACATGAGCCAACAGTGTGATGCGGCAGCTAAAAAGGCCAATGCGATTTTGGGCTGTATCAATAGAAGTATAGTGTCTAGATCGAGGGAAGTAATAGTGCCACTCTATTCTGCCTTGGTCAGACCTCACTTAGAATACTGTGTCCAGTTCTGGGCACCACAATTCAGAAAGTATATTGACAAATTGGAGCGTGTCCAGAGAAGGGCAACTAAAATGGTGAAAGGTCTGGAAACGATGCCTTATGAGGAGAGACTTAGGGAGCTGGGTATGTTTAGCCTGGAAAAAAGACGGTTAAGAGGCGATATGATAGCCCTGTTTAAGTATTTGAAGGGATGTCACGCTGAGGATGGAGCAAGCTTGTTTTCTGCTGCTCCAGAGACTGGAACACGGAGCAATGGATGCAAGCTCCAGGAACAGAGATTCCACTTCAACATTAGGAGGAACTTTTTGACAGTAAGAGCTGTTCGGCAGTGGAACACACTCCCTCGGAGCGTGGTGGGGTCTCCTTCCTTGGAGGTCTTTAAACAGAGGCTGGATGGCCATCTGTCGGGGATGCTTTGATCAAGATTTCCTGCATGACAGGGGGGTTGGACTGGATGGCCCTCGTGGTCTCTTCCAACTCTGCAATTCTATGATTCTATGATTCTATGATTCTATGAATTGACTAACACAGTCCATTAGCCTATCTATGGCCAGTTTAAAGGTAAACTCCCATGTGCACTAACACAATGCAATTGACTAATATAGTCAATTACCTTCTAAATTACTAGTCATGTGGAAACCTTGGTTTTGTAAGCATTTCAAAGTGTTACCAGTCAACTGGAATAGGAAGCCCTTAATTTACTATCTTTGCTGCTGCTGCTCCTGTCTACGCTATCTTGTATGGCAAATTAATATTCATGGCTTTTCAAGTTAATTAAAAATTAAAGATTAATCTATAATGAATCCAAAGCATAATGAATTAAATTTTGTCCTAAATGAATTGTAATTAATACAGTAATATTTAATGCATTAAGGATAAATTCAGATTGCCATATAGCAATTCTTAGTAGGTTGGGGAGATTTTATTTCTTAATGCTAAGTTTTTTTATTATAAAAACATATAGTATACATTCACAATAATGTAAGTGTGTTTTATCCATTTAAAAATATTTCTACTTGATTTATATGTATCTTCAACTATTTTATTTTTGTCAGATTTCACCTTCTTCCCCTTAATGCATACTCCTTTGGGAATGTGGCCTTCAAACAGCTAGTCAACTTGATAAAATGGCCTCCAGCACTGTGGAAGTTGCATCCCTACACCTGCCCTACAGGACCACAATGACTGACTGACTGAATTTTTTGAGGCCAACAGTTTGTTCATTGCAAACACATTCTTCATGCAACCCAAGAAGCACCTGAATACACGGACATCACCTAGTGGCCAATATAAAAATCAAATAGACTACATAATTGGAAGCAGAAGATAAAGCTCCATTCTCTCTGCAAAAACAAGACCAGGAACAGGTTGTTGTACAGATCATGAACTAGTAATATTGAAAATCAGAGTAAAGCTAAGGAAGAACACTAAACCAACCATCATGCTTAAATACAACCTGAAGAACATCCCCATAGAAATTTAAAGATAATGTGAAAAATAGATTTGCGCTGTTAAGCCTAATTGACTGGGAGCCAGAGCAGCTCTGGGCTGAAGCCAGGGACATTGTCAGGGAGGAATGCAAAAAGACATTATCTGTAGCCAAAAAGAAAGAGAAGCCTCAATGGATGAAACTCTTCAAGCAGTTAAGGACAGACAAGAAGCAAAAGTAAAAGGGGACAGAAATAGAGTCAGACTCTTCAATGCAACTGTTCATTTACTTATGTGCAGGGACAAGGAGAACTACTATAATAATCAATGCAGAGGAATAAAAGGGGACAAAAAAAAAGATGAACAAGGAACCTCTTCCACAAGATCCTAGAAATCTAAGGGAAATTTAAACCTGGAGGTGGGATGCTCTATGACCAGCAGGGGAACAGTTTACAAGACCAAGTAAGAAATAAAAAGACAATTGAAACAATACATGGAAGAACTATACAAAAGAAATGAAAGGGTGACAGATTCATTTGAGGAAGAGCCATATGAAGATGAAGCTCCAATTTTAAGAAGTGAAGTGGAAGCTAAACGCAAAGTAAGTGGGAGAAATAAATCACAAGTAACAGATGACATACCAACAGAGCTGCTTCAAGTTACAGAAACAGAATCTACTCTAGTTCTAACTAAAATCTGTCAACAAATATGGAAGACAAAACAATGGTCCACAGATTGGAAACACTCAATCTATATTCCAGTGCCCAAGAAAGGGGAAACCAGGGATTGCAGTAACCAAAAGACAATTGCATTAATTTCACATGCAAGCAAAGTGATGCTCAAAATTCTGCAACAAGGACTTTTACCATATATGGAGCAAAGACATACCAGATGTCAAGCTGCGTTCATGAAAGAAAGAGGCGTTAGGGATCATATTGCAAACATGTGTTGGATAATGGAGCGTGCCCAAGAATTTCAGAAGAAAACCAACCTGTTGTAGTAAAGCCTTTGATTATATAGATCATGAAATACTATGGGTTGCTCTTAAAGAAATGGGTCTGCTACAATATTTGATTGTCCTGAAGTGTAACCTGCACTCAGGACAAGAGGCTGCTGTTAGGACAAAATGTGGAGAAATGGAATGGTTTCCAATTAGCAAGAGGGTCAGGCAAGGCTGCATTTTATCACCCTCTCATATGCTGAACATATCACATATAAAGCAGGGTTAGATTTGGAAGAAGAAGATGTGAAAATTGGAGGGAGGAACACCAACAATTTAAGATATGCACATGACACCATACTTCTAGCAGAAAATAGCAAAGACTTGAAACAAGAAAGTGTAAAGGCAGGTTTACAGCTGAACATTAAGAAAACAAAAATGACCATAGATGGTTTATATAACTTTAAAGTAGACACTGAAGACATTGAAATAGTTAAAGACTTTTCATACCTTGGTTCAGTCATTAATCAGAATGGAGACTGCAGTCAAGAAAACAAAAGATTAGGACTTGGAAGAGCATCTGTGAAGCAACAAGACATGATCCTGAAGTGTCAAGATGTATCCTTGAAGGTTAAAGTTAGGATTATCCATGGTATTGTATTTCCCATTTCTATGTATGGTTGTGAAAGCTGAAGTGAAGAAAGCTGATAAGAAGAAAATCAACTGATTTGAAATGTGGTGCTGGAGAAGAGTTCTGCAGATATCATAGATTGCTAAAAGGACAAGTAAATGGTTCCTAGAGCAAATCAAGCCTGAACTTCCACTAGAAGCCAAGATGACTAACCTGAGGACTTTATCAGATGGACTAAATACGGTGTCATAACGATGCCACATAAATGTGAAAGGGTGTGCATATCAGACAACATCGCCCTTTCGTGTTTATGTCCTGGCCAAAACACATACCTTTTTATTGACAGCTGAAGCCATCAGTAGATCCCTGGTGGCGCTTTAGTGCCCGCATTGCTGGCGTGTGAAACCTCACACCATTTAACTCATGTGAATGCAGTGTCAATGGCTGGTCTGGCGCAAACCCTTCTGGGTGAGACTGCAACATCCAGGTAAGTGACACACTTTTTATGACCCTCCCCAGGTTACTTGGGACTTTTAAAGTGTGTTCCAGTGCTTTTTAAAACTTTAACTTTCTTATTTTTGTATTTATGTTTGAATTTCCTGCGCAAGCATCTTCTCATGAAAATCCATGGGATTTTGAATGAGGAGGTGAATGGAGCTCTGTTCACTTCCTCTTCATTGCCAGGGAAGCCTTTGCTGGGAGAGAAGGTAAGTGTGGTGGGAAGCATTCTTTTGCTGACATAAAAATGGGGGGGGGATTATGCCAGCAAAAGAACGTTTTAAGGGACTTGTCTGATAAAGTCCTGGAACTGTTGTACTTTGGCCATATCATGAGAAGACATGACTCATTAGACAAGACAACAATGCTTGGGAAGGTAGAAGGCCCTAAGACAAGAGGAAGACTGCATTCCAGATGGATAGACTCAATCAAGGAAGCCACTGCCCTCAGTCTGCAAGACCTGAGAAGGGCTGTTGATGACAAGGTGACTTGGAGGTCTCCCATTCATGGGGTCACCTTAAGTCAAAGTCAGCTTGATGACAATTAGCCACAACAAATTAACAGTTGTTGTATACCTTCAAGTCATTTCTAGATTATACCGAACCTAAGGTGAACCTCCACTGGTGTTTTCTTCACAAGCTTTGTTCAGAGGTGGTTGGCCATTCAGGCTTATCTGAAGCTTGTCTGAAGCTGAGTGAATGCGACTTGTCCAAGGTCACTCAGTGGGTTTGCATGTCTGAATGGGGATTTGAACCCTGATCTCCAGAGTCCAACACCAAAACTATACACCACATTGGCTTTCAATTAACAGTACAACTTTACGTGTAGTGACCCAGAACCAAATTCCATTTAGTTCAAATATTTCCAGTGAAGTGTGCATTAGACTATAAAGTACCTTTCTTCAGCTTTTAGTCTTGTATTATATATTATGCCCCAGCTATCTTTTCTTTTTATAGTATCATTTAACATACAGTATAATCCCACACTATTTTTAACCGCTTTGGAACAAATTAGTGTTTCAAAATCCTAATACATTCCACATTAACCTCAAGATTCATTCTAACTGTGTATCATCTGCATCATTATCTGCCTAATGATGACAAGCCACATCCTTGGAAGTAATAAAATACAATAACCTTGAGTGTCAAATTTTAAAATTTCATTTCCAAGCTAGGTCAAGTTACTGTTTTGGTGGGAGACTAATGCTAATCATTATTATTTCTAGCATGTCTTTATGTTAAGGTGACATAAAAAGACAAACATTCATTAGAATTTCTAAGTACATTTTGATATCCCACACAGCTGATAAGGCATACTACTAAATGTAAATTTATCTCTTCCCTACTAATATTTATACTACATGGCTACATATCTGAATTGTGGTCACTGGCTTTTCTGTAAATAAAGCTTACAAAAGGTTCCGCTCCAAAAAGATGGTCAAAAATAATGCAGGTGGGTGTTAGGTACGAAATCGAAAAAGGCCTGGATCCTTTTCATTAATTCCACCTAAAGAAGACCCATTGAACCAACTGTTGAATGATGCATCAACACCTAGGTAAATCCCAACGATTCACTGAATCTACTTCTAAATAGGTTTAACAATAGGGATTCAAGGCACAGTGAATCATAGAATCATAGAGTTGGGACCACAAGTCACTCCTAGTCCAACCCCCTGCCAACTAAAACTCTCATCCAACCTTTCTTTAAGGACTTCCAAAGATGGAGAGTCCATTACTCTCTGAGGCAATCTATTCCATCATTCAACAGCACTAACCGTAAAACAAATGTTCCTCCTAAAAGAGGTGGAGTCTCTTTTCTGGTAACGTGAATCAACTGGTTTGAGATCTAGTCTCTGGAGCAGCCGAAAACAAGTTTGCTCCATCTTCTACATGTGTGTGTGCCTTCAAGTTGCCTGCCAACTGATGTTGACCCCATAGGGTTTCTTCATATGTTTTTTTTTTTTTTTTGCAAAGAATACTCAGAGATTGTTTTGCGAGTTCCTTCCTCTGAAATATACCCTACAGCAACTGGTAATAGTTGGTGGTCTTCCATCCAATTACCATAGTAACTAGCGCTGACCCTGCTTCTATATGACATCCCTTCAAATATTTAAAGACAGCTATCAAATCAGTCTTTTTTTCCCCAAGCTGAACAGATCTAGCTCCCTAAGTTGTTCCTCATAAGGCTTGGTTTCAAGACCTTTGAGAAGTGATTGTACCCAACCCAACTAAGTACAATCACGCATGAATAATAGGTCAGCAGGTTGATACCATGCATATTTTTATTTTTCAGGAGCATTGTCTCTCTAACTCCCAGTTGCTGGTATTTAAGAAGAGGATATGAAAATTTTCACCTGATCTATGACTATCATTTGAGATTTTGAGCTAGGTAGATCACAGACATAAGCAAGTGTGACATTTATGTGTGTATCTTTTAAAGAAAGAAATTGACACGGCCATTTTCTAACTCAAAAAATATATATGTTGGTTTTCTCCTCCAGCAAATCTTTCCCAACGTTGCTATATTGGACTTTCTTACCTTTTTTATTACTATATGAAATATAAGATAATAAAGGGGTTGTGTTGTTGTTGACAAGTCATTTCCAACTTATGGTGAGTCTATCATGGAGTTTTCCTGGCAAGATTTGTTCAGAGGTGGTTTGCCATGGCCTTCCTCTGAGGCTGAGAGCATGTGACTCAAGTTATCTCTGGGTTTCCATGGCCAAGCAGGGATTCAAATCCTTGTCTCTAGAGTCATAGTCCAACTCAACTAGTACACTATAATGGCTCTCACAATAAAGGACAGAGCTGCTTTATGTTTACAGGCTGAGATTTTTATGAGGGGTTCAGGGTTGCTGTTTCAGAAAATGGTGCATTTCTTAGTGATATGAAGGGACCATGGCAGGTTGTGAAAATATTGGGTCTGACTGACCAAAAATATGCCAATTAGGTGAGGTCATAGATACCTCTTTAAGGCAGTTACCTACCTAAGGTAGAATATAAATCAAATCAAATAAATAAGCAAGCAAGCAAGCTACTGCTTTGAAGGCATGTCAGAAAATACTTTCTATTTTTAGGTAAAGAAATGCTGTCTAGATAGAAGATTCCATGGCTTGGGGAATTTAATTTTGTTGGATTAAAACTCTCAAAACCAAACAGTAACTTTGCCAAGCTCTGAAAAGTCACTTATCAATTTTGTTACAGCTTCTCACTATAATTAACTTTAGCAAAAAAACAACAAAAAAAAAACCCTTCACAATAATCCCATCATTCTGTGAATATTTACCATGGTAATGTTGGATGACTATTTACATTCATATCAGTTACAGAAAACATTGGAACATGGGTACAATTAACTGTGTGCTAGATTGCCCCTGTATTTTTGCTAGTCCAGGAAAACTGGGTCAAATAACTTGGCCTCCAGATGCAGGAAACAGGCATTATAGCTTGTTATAGCGCTGAATGCCTTTCTCTGGGTAGCTTTTGATCTATTCTGTAGCTGACTGGAAATGAAAGAAAATATTTAAAATTTAACTGAGTGACTCAGAAAAATAAGTTTTTGTGCAAAAAAACAACAACATAGCAAATGTTACAAAAGTGGATAAACTCAAAGTTTCAAAGTTGTATAAGACATCTTAATGACTTCATAGACCATGTCCACAGATAGTCATGGATAATACTCCCAAATCCAAGATGGTTCAAGGGCAAAGAAATCAGTTTGCAAGACATTTATCCCTAGGACCTCTCCTCACTAGATTTTGCTAATTTGCTTTCCACACCTTGGAAATGTTACTCTTTTTATGAGAACTCCCAGAATTTCCTTGTTGATATAACAATTTGCCATACTAGCTAGGACATTCTGGAAGTGAAAAGGCCATTTCACACTACCCATTTACAGGGCATTGCTTCCACTTTAATTGCAATGGCCGGGAACTGGTAGTTTAGGGAGGAGCATTTAGAATTCAGAAAGCAATAATGCCTCACCAAACTACAAATCCCAGGATGCCATGGCAGTTAAATCATAGTGGTATAATTGCAGTGTGAACGGCTGGGCTTCCTGGAATTAAATACTAGGTGATCTACAGGCACCCCTCACTTATTCAGCTTATCATGAACCCTGTTTATCATCAGTTTTGAAACAACACTGCTCTTTGTTTCCAGCCCCTGCCAAGTCAACAGGCTAAATATTTCCTTTAAAATATAGAGCCCCCTAGCTGTTTTGGGGTGCACAGCCTCCCAAACCCTCACCATTGAATGTTGGCTACAAAGTAAGAAAATCTGTTCAAAACAAGCAGGAAATTGCTGCTTGTAAAAGTTAGAAGGGTGTTGTGGTTGCTTGATGGCTTGCTGCCCAGTGTGGAACCTGAAGGGAGGGGATGAAATTTAGCCCCTGTGTTTATTAGAGTTGCCCACCCCTGCATTAAATGAGACCATCCAGTCTCTCTGCAAACTTTGGGTTGGGGTGTTGCTTTGAGGCTTCCCCAATGGCTGCTTAGCTCCCAACTGTAAGTAATGATTAGCCCATGAACATCCTTGGTAAGTGGTAGGTTGTGGCTTCCATGTTGGTAGAGCAGTGAATCATCTTGAGTAGATTAATTTCTTTAAGGGAGCTATCCAAGGTGCTGAACCCTATCCCCATGCTTGATAGCACCTTTAAAGTTTGGACTAAGATCCAGAGTGGCTTCACCACCACACTGACACAAAAGTCACCAGTTGCCACTGTCCTTGGTTCCTCTGTCACTGGAAGAGGGAAGGGCTGTTGCATGTGGAATAAAGAAGAGGCAAGAGATACTTCTTGAACTCCTCCAAAGCTACATATTTTCCACCAGATGGAAGGCATCATTGATTCTATGTCGTTCAGTGAATTAATCATACAATAACAAGTATCAGTTGAATTGTGAAAAAAGGCTACCCTTTCGCATGTACAAACTCCCTTGCAACAATGTTACTGGATTTACTACTCGTTTCAAATGAACATATTTCAAGACTCTGGGTTTGTCCATATGAGGCAAGAAGCAGATTGCTCCGCAGTAAAGGCAACTCACAGCAGCTGTGATTTGTCTTAATGGTTTTTTGGTGTGTTTTAGGTAGATCACAGGCATGCAAAGCTATCAGCATTTGCTGTGCAAACGAGCATTCCTGCAAATCAAGATGGCAGCCATGAGTGAATTGCTCACATTTTTACTTAAAAATTTGCCACCACAGAACAGTATTTTTTTATTTAAAAAAACTATTCCTAAGGCGTGATAGAGCAATATTTCACTTTAATAGAAAAGCAACCCCCCCAAACCCCATTTTGTCACATTAGCACTTGCTTGCTAAGGTGAAAAAAACAAACCATGGTGGTTCCAGGCACTTGCCTTGTTAGCAAGCCCCATGCCCACACTTGTCCAGCCAATCAGCTTTTAGCTTCTGTTCATAAGGGAAAGCAAATCAATTCACATTGCTTGTCCCAACAAGCAGAAATGCATATTCCCCCCGCTGTTTTTTAAAAACTCTGGGAAAAGTCGCGAAGGCTTTTCCTTTGGAGTTTTTGGCAGTTTTGGCCCTCCTCCTTCCAAATATGGCGATACAATGTGGGAGGCCATTAAGACAGCTCATATTCTCCTCACAATCCATGAGGAGTATTTTTGCCGTTTAGACAACCCCTTTGTTTCTCCCTCTTTCCTTATCACTTTTTCCCCATGTTGGGGAAAGAAAACCTGCCCCCACAGTTCTCAGAAACAAACATCTCTTTTAACTGATTATGCTGACATGGTGACAGGGCTAGCTCTTTTCATTTTGTTCAAATTCAGTTTCTCACTAATGGATATCCATCCCACCACCCAATGGCAAGGTCAGGCAATGTGTTGTTATGGAATTCTGAGCAGATCACTAAATCTTGAATTCTGAGCAGATCACTACTTGAAGTGCTGCATACACAAATGGATACAGTAGATATTTAACAGGGAATCTGGACAGACAGGCAAACCAAGCAAAAGAAAACAGCATGATCACAGAAACTGTCAAAGTTGCCTCATTGAACATGTTGGCAAAAGACTCTCCCACCTTACATCAAGGATGTGAATGGGTAGCCCACTGGAAATTGTTGGACTGAAACTCCCATGATCCCTGACCATTGGTTATGCTGGCTATGGAAGATGGGAGCTGCAGGCCAGAAACATGGGGGAGGGGCTACACATCCCTTCTCCCAGATAGAAAATGTTCTTCCCTGTCCAGAATTAGAGGAAGAAGGGAAGTTATGGCAGAACTTACTAATTATCTAGAAGCATGCAGAGATAGTTCTTCTCTGCTCCATAGACAAGTAGGAGTTATGGCATGAACACCATTACACCCTCTTCAGAAGATCATTTTCAGCATTTTTGCCAGGGTTCATCAGGCTCTAGTCTCATTCCCCACCCCACCCTGCCCCCAGAGTTTTTTAGCTGAACACCACCAATATTCCATGTTGGCTAGTTAGCTACAGATGAATAACTAAAGAATGTCCCCAGCCTATCTTAACAGCCAGCAGCCACATCGAGCAAAGGAGGTCTGTTCAGCTACCAGTCAGGGCTGAACATACCAGCTAGTATGGTATGCTTTCCACATGCCACCAGCTAGTGAGGCTGTGACAATCAGAAGCAGGTCTCCTGCTGCAATTCTTCATCGCAGCCTCTCTTGCTGGTGGGAGGGGGCTGGAAATGTCAACCTCCTTGCACCCTGATTGGCAGCTGAACAGACCTCCTTTGATTGATGCAGCTGCTAGCTGTTAAGGTGGGCTTGGGGGCCATTTATGATTGTGACAATAGTGCCACAATTGTGACTACATCATCTTACTGAATATGGAGCAGTTATGGATCTGTGACTAGTCTAGATTATGAATCCATAACTGTAATACAGGTCCTGTCTAAACGATGAAAATAATCCTAATGGGATGCCAGGCTGTTTTTTATTCTTAAAGCAGGGTAGAGCACCTGTAGCCTTTTACATGTTCTTTGATTCCACTTCCCATTAGACCCAACCAGCATTGTTTGCAAACCGTGAAACATCTGGAGGACCACATCCCTGGTTTACAGGTGCAGCTATGCTCCTTTAGAGATTCTCCTTGAGTGTCCTTTAATATTTTTCAAGGATGTGTTGTTTACTAGGATAGAAGCATGATGTGCTCCTGGCTGTTACTGGTATATTCAAAGTGAAGGTCATGACTCAGAACAGAGAAACAAATCTTCAGACTCTATATATTTTCATTTGTCATTTGTGGCACTGAAGGAAACATTATAACTTCCTCTCAGAGGATATGGTCAGGAAAGTCCATAGACAAACATGATTGTGGATTGAATATATGAGCTACAGCAGGAGTAGAATGGCATCCATTGTCAAAATCTTGAAGCACAGCACAGTAGTTTATTACAAATGATGAAGAAATGTGCAGAGCCAGAATGGGGAATGGGCCAAATCAAATGTTATTGGGCTGCAATTCGTATTATTGCTCACCATAGGCTGTGCTAACTAGGGCCGATCGGAGTTGCAGTCCAACACAATTTGGGTCATCTGGATGTGGTCCTCACTCCCAATACAGAGGATCGTAAGGATAAAACCTATTAAGCATGGATGAGTGTGCAGAACTGCAAAAAGTATATGTTGCTTACCAAGTAGAGGGTGGGAGAGATGTGCGTACCTGAAGACTGAAATATGTGGGGAGGATGACATAAAACTACATCTCTGATAGGTATTCAGTGATAAATTGTTTTAAAGTTCCTTAGTAACACATGACTCCTTGGTGTCCAATTCTTTCAAGCAGGAGAAACCCATAGCTCCAGCATTTCAACCAGTAGTGTGGACAGAGGAAGTATACCATGTGCAGAATATGTGTTGCTGGATGGATGGATGGACAGAGTACTGGCAGACTCCTATGGTGAAGAACATCATCCAGCTTCCTTGGACAGAGCTATAGACATAAACATAGACTAGGGTTCTTACATTGGGTGGACTATACCCTAACTATGTAAGAAAATTTAAAAATGGAAGTCTAGTAGAGCAATTCTACTGTCAAGAATAATAATAATTGTCTCTATTTATTATCTGTCTCAAATTATAAGATACAGGAAGGAAAAACTGTTGAGTTGTGGATTATAATAAACATTATTTCAATCTTCTGGTTTCATTACCTACCACAAAAAGAACATTGTTGTTAATGTAAGACACAAGTATACCATAAACTCTTATTTTCTGGTTTGTTTTGTTTTAAAAATCACCAGTAATAAAAAACAACAACAACAAACATCAGCTCCAACCATTCAAGTTATACATTAATGCTAACTTTTTTATTTTTTAAAAAAAGGTTTAACATAGATCCTAAATATGTTTGGCAGCAACTTCTGCAATGTACAAAACATCTGTATTACATTGATTAACACTGAACTTGAAAGTGCATTTATTCACCACAGCCAGAGCAGCCAGCCTGTCAGAAAAGTGATGGCCACATCTTAGAAAAATGCTGTGCAACATAGCAAAGCAAGTAAAGGACTTTAGTCACAAAAGGATCACATCCCAACCCCATGGGAGTCAATTGTACAGTGTCTGTTGACTTAAATGGGCTACAAAGGAAGGAGTCCAGTTTATTCCAGCTATTGGTTAGACAAGCTAGCATTGCCAGTCCCAGAGAAAGAAAGAGTTTCATGCACTGAAATACTTGCTTGTCGGCTGTTTCAAGAACACAGATCATCACCACACACACTACTTTTATCTTTTCAAGGGCAATACCTACACAGGTGTGGCTCAAATGTAACAGGAGGCCTGCTATATGAAAGAACCATGGTACACCTTGGGTTCACACTCTCCCCTTCCCTCCTTTTTAAAAAAATTCTTATTTGTATTTCTAAGATACCAGTAAAACAAATACACTAGATATCACAAAGCTAGGGAAGATAGGGAGCTTTCATGTTCAGTTTTAAACAAACTAAATTCTTCATTTTTTCATCAAAATGCAAGGAACTATAATATATTTCATTTTCCATAAGCTCAAACAAACCAAGATTAAACTATCATTTCTTATACTGGCTTGTTTCCTGGTAGGAATTTAAACAAAGCATGTTTTCCAGAGTTTAGGTATCACAGTGAACTGTGGTTTGTTTGAAAGTGAAAGTGGGTCCTTCCAGTCTCTTCTTTTAGGTCATGACCAAGGAAGAGAAGGGAGAAGACAAGATCTAAGATGTACTGTGGTTCGATCATATAGAAGGAAACCATAGCTGCCTATTATGTCTGAATCAGACCTCAGCCAGTTCACATAGTCAACTGCAAGTACTGAAAAGCTGAGTAAGCAAAAGTGAATAGTATATTTCATTGACTTTATAGACTGCAGACATAATTTGAGAAGGCCTCTTGATATAAATTTAACCCTCCATCTTTCACTTCATTGAGTAGCATGGAAACGAATCTTGCAGCACACTGATCAGACAAACATGGCTACCAGTTCAGTGAGTGACTTAATTAGGAACTTCTGGGCAATGGGTGGGAAACTTCAGGCTTGCAGTACCTACCTGTTTGTCATTAAGATTCACCAACTGAAGCCTAGTGAAAGATGTATATTTAGAATAGAAAAATTCTAAGCCTGTGAATTTGTTTCAAGTACCCAAACTGACTTCATAGTCCTTGCATTTTTGACAGTACTGTGCAAGCATAGGATTTGGCATCTTGTAAAGAAAATATCATCCTTTGATTTTACCATTTTTAAGCAGTATTTTTGTAGTCTTTATGACCATGGACATGTTAGGGAAGATGGGAGCAATAACTGCTGTAATCTGTCAGGACTGAATCTGAGTTCAGGGACTGGATCTAGGACCTACTTCCCACTGGTGGTAGGACTGTATTAATGAAAAAAGTTCTTCTGCCTAATTGTCTGGGATTCCTGTCTTCCCTCAGCTTGTACCATTCAGTAGAGTCCCCTGACCTTTCATATAATATGTTTAGAGGATTATAGAAGTCGCTGTAGGAGAGGGCATGGAAGTACTGTTCCTCCAGCCCAGTTGCACACATCTAAATATGGATCAAGCTCTGGTTCAGTTCTGCATGAGATTTTACTGGGCTTTACCCCCCTTCTGTTGGTCAGGAATATACATGGACTTCATTAAACTGCACACAAATGTCTACTTGTGCATACAGAGTATCCACAGTCCTAACTGAACTAACGGGGTACTCCTGCAAGCAAGACTGCCTTTCCTACCCTGGTAGATCACTACAGTGATGACCAATTTACGGCCCTTTAAAAACATTAAAAATAAATAAATAAATCTGGTTTTGTTCCTCACACCAGTAAAGTGCTATATTCCTTAGTATACAACAGACTCTTACTGTTCCAAAAGCTTGTACTGTAAGAACAGCATTTTTTTAATAAAAGAAAAAGCAAGTATCACATGTGCATCAGGGAATTTCAGTTTCTAAGGGGAAACCAAGAAGCAAGAACCAACAATGATAAATAAGGATGAAATGAGCAGCTCAGCAGTAATGTAATCCAATCTCCTTTAGAAAATGATTGTTTCCTAAAATATGTGCATTTTTTAAAAGAAAGAAAGAAATGCTGTGAGCTTGTAATTTCTTCTGGACATAGCTCCACAAAGATTAAGATCTTTCTGCTAGGGCCCAATCCACCAGGAAACAGAGCTCCAGCCAGCTTCAATTTATTTCAAGGGGATTTGTAAAGAAGGCAGCCCTGCTGGATTTGTGCCCTTCGCCTTTGATTTCACTTGAATCCAGATCTGGTATTGGCAGCCCCTGATCTGCATGCTAAAAGTACTGCATGTTATGTCAGTTCAACTCTGCCATTTTTAAGCCAATAATAAAGAGAAATAAGAGATTCTCCTCATTTAAAGATGACTTGATGCAACATTGTGTGGGAAACCAGTTATTTAGCTAATATAATATAATATAATATAATATAATATAATATAGCTTAATGTAACCAAAAATACACAAGGTAATGTCAAAACCCAAGTAGCCTCAAATTTATCTAAGTGGGTATGCCAGTCAATGCTAGGAATGGTTTATCCCTAAAGTAGAGATACAGTGGAGTGGGAGCACAGTGGGTGGGTCATCATTTCCTCTTCCACCTTACCCCCCCACCTGCCTCACCACTGTTTCTAGTGTTATCATGGGCCTTTTCACACTACACAGTTATAGCACCATGATTCCACTGTAACTACCATGGGCAGATCTTAAGGAATCCTGGGGTTTGCAGTCTAGAGAGGCACTAGAGCTCTCTGGCTGAGAATTCTAAATGTCCCTTATTAAACAAACCCCATGATTCCTTGGGTGGAACCATAAACATTTAGAGCAGAATCATAATGTAATATTTGTGTACTGTAAAAGGCCCACAGAAGTGACAGTGTGCTATTTCTGCTTCTTGGGAGCAGGCAAATTTAAATGTTTTGTGAGGGCATAGTTTTGTGAGGACATAGGGGATGCAAACTGCTATATTTTTGAGATTGCTTGGGTATTTTTTCACACTTGTCTAAAAAAAAGGAGGCTTTAGGGGCTTTGAGAGCCACAAAATGGGGCACTAAAGATGACATGTGGCCTCCGGGCCACACTTTCTCCACTCTGGCTCTACAGGGAGCAATGCTGTGCATGAATACACAACCAGCGAATGCCTTTCAACATGATGGGGCAGGAAGGCTGAAGGCAAGAACTTCAGCTTCTGTGGAATACATAAAGGCACATAGTACCTTAACCGTAGTCCTATACAGTGAAAACTTAGTCACTCAGTGCGAGAGCCAGAGGGCGTGTTTAGATGCCATTCCACAGTTGTTCTTAAGTATAGTGGCTTATGTTCCTTTAGAGTTCAGAAACGCTACGTTTTAGACTACAACTGCCAGAATCCCCCAATCAGCATGGCCAAGTACTTTTACCCCTTGGTGCAGTGGCAGTTGAAGGCATCCAAGTTAGTGTTCTGAATCCAAACTTGATTTTAGCCTGAACTTTAAAAGAACCATCTGACGTGAAGAACCTATTTGGGGGACAGAGCTCAGCACATTGCACAGTCACTTTAAAAGTCAGTCTAAAATTCAGATTTGAGGTAGGATTCTGCTCTTTTAAGATTCAGACTGAAAGCTGGGCAGATTCAGTAGCCCCACAGACATGGAAGCCATCACTGCCTAGTTATGAGTAATAGCCATTCATTTATGGGAAATAAAGTAAAGAAATACACTGGGAACATCATTGGGGTTTGAACTAAACCTCAAGTCTGGTGACTTCACAATGTGGAAGAAAGCAGGCTTTATTTCTTCTCCAATTGTAGGTGCCATAGAACTTAATGGGAAATGTTATAGATCAAACCTCCAACTTGATAATGCAGAAAAAATAAAGACATGATCTCAGGAACATCAGTGGGATGGAAGCTAATTCTGCCTTTTGCCCCTGGGAAGCTCTTCAATTATTTGCGGCCCATTTGGTTGATTGTGGCCCATTTAATTTGTGCCACAGAACTTATTAGAAACCATCTTCTATTTGCTGTTCTATTTGTGTTTGGTCTCTTGGTCATACCAGAGACAGATCTCAGAAACTGGCTTTTCATATAAAACAACTGTTTAAAAAAAGTATGTGTTCTGAAGAGAAATGAGTATACATGACTGCAGAAGACCAAAAACAAAAAGGAAAGGAAAGGAAAGGAAAGGAAAGGAAAGGAAAGGAAAGGAAAGTTTTACCTTAGCTGATGCCATGTCGTTTAGCTCTCTATACAGTCAATGCAACCTGTCAAAAGCCTCACACTTTGCACCATGAAGTATGCTCATTTGAATCCAGTGGCTTCATTGTGCATGCAGGATATTTAATATGCACATGATACATTTTCTATCACATAGGAATATAATGAACTGCTATACACATGGAGATTTGCTTGTGTGCCTGAGTACTACTAAAGTTTGGATCGTGGCCATTATTGCTGACCAGCATTGCACAACCAACCTACAAGCACTTGCACGCATGATACTCAAACAGGGGCAAACGTGGGAAAGCAAGAATGACATCTGGGGGTACTTCTTTGGGTTCAAAAAGATACTATCACTCTTTACACAGTGAAAGTAACACGGAGAAACAGCTTCCCCACTTCTTCAGTGCAAAATCCCCCTAAAGCTTTTGGAATTGTGGGAATCCAGGGTGCCATCCCACAATAAACAGGAAGACTGAACATGTAGTATGATTTGGTTCAAGTGGGAATGAAATCCCTTTGTGTAAGTGTGCATCTTGAAATTGCCAATTTGATTTCTTTTTTTCTTTAATAACCCAAAGATTAAAGGATCAGGAGAGAATATTTTTAAGCTGGAGAATACCATGTGACATAATCCATAATCCAACTCCAGTTCCAACAGTTACAAAATATATAAATATCTCTTTCCTGTTTGCCATGAACTGGAGTTATATTTCAATAGGCATTTAAAGCAGCAGTTTCCAGACTTTCTACCTTAAGAGAGGCTTTTCCCCATCCACTGCTCTGCCTAGGAACCTTTGACATTGTCTTCCACAGTACCTGTGCATGTTCTAGTGCACATTCATTTCACATGGAGTGCTGGGCAGGCTTGCTGGGGTTCTGCTTTCTCCAGAATGTGTGCATCCAGGAATCCTTGCAATTGCACTTTTCAGGCAAATATCAGTAGTCGTGGGCAAATTATCTCTAGAGCAGCCATACCCTATGCAAGCCTGCCATCAACCCCAGTGATCCTGGCCAATCATCAGGGATGATGGGAGTTATAGTCAACAGGTCTTGCCGCTTGAGGGAAGGAAGTCAATGTTGGCTTCAGATTTCGAAGTAGACCTGCTGCCTCCCTAGACCCACTTCCATGGCACTGCCTGTTGACTCCCACCCTTTCCAATCCACAACTACTAGCCAGAAGAAGAGAAGGCCTGTGGAGGCTGCTCCTTGAAGGCAAGTGTACAAGCAATGACAACAAAGATGAAAAGGAGCAGGGTGGGCCAATTCTGGGGATTAGCAGCGAGTGTCTTGCTTGGGTAGGGATTCTAGCAGCTGTCTGACAATGCCAGTCCTTCAAACTGGCTCTGATGGATGTCCACCATTACTGCTGAAAAGCATCCGAGGAACCCCAGGTCCCTCAGAACAGAATTTGGAAACCAATAAACTAAAGGAATGGTTCCTTACATACTATGAACAAATGGTCCTTAATGGTGATGCAAACATCTACACAATGTTCTACCTCAGTTCAGCAGGATTCCACAGATGAACATGAGTCTGCATAAATTTGCTGTTCTTGCAGTTAAATGAGAACCAGGCTAAAAATGTGATGGGGGGATATTCAGGTGTTTCGGTCAGCAGTTTTAGAGATGAGATCAGACAGGACTGCATTGGATGAGTCTACATGGAAGTCAGTTAACAGTGTTGGTCAGTTTCTTCTCTCAGATGGGAAAAAAGTCAGTCTTCCCATCACTCTCTTGATTGATAAAATAAAATATATCCAGATTCTGAATTTTTTGATATATCAGAAGTCAGACCGTAGAATTCTTCAATAGCTTGTGCATCAATTTTCTGCAAGGAAAAGAAGAAGAATAGAAATACATTGTCAAAAGGTTAAAGGAATACATAGGATGAAATGGAGGTAACAATGTCAAAGCAAATGTGATTTACCCTAGGACTTTTCTGTTAGAAATTTAGTAAAGAGGGCAACATGGTTTGACTGACTTCTTCCAAATGCTATTTGTGGACAACTCCAAGAGAAGCTTAAACTGACAGTAAACAGATGCTTATACAGTATAAAGCTTACTTTGCAGGAAAAGCTGCAGTCAGTGAAGATCTTTGTGGTAGAAGGATCCTACAATACAAACCTCACGGGACCACATTTTTCATAACTTTAAGCTTTATTTGCATTGGAAATTTGAAAGTAATGTTGCTTAATTTTACTCCCTCTATATCTCCCCTGCTCTCAGAAAAGGAACATTTGGTCAGTTTACTCATGGCTGACACTCCTTTGGCCATCAAAGAGAAGTTGCCCATTCTTTCTTCACTGAAATAATGGATACGGTAGATAAGTTAGATTATTACTTAAGCAAAAATCAATTTACCAAGGGGTCAACTAGATGGGAGAATTAAGTCTGGAAAATTTTGCTTTATGGTCCTTTCGCTCCAGTGCCCATTTGTGCCCACAATGCATTTGCAAGATGGGTGACAGGGAAATTACCCGAGCTTGTAGTTCACATGGAAGGCGATGGGGAGGAAAGGAAGAGGGGGAGAAAAACACACACACGGACACAGAGAGAGACTGAGAGAGGCAGTGGAAGACAGAGGAAGGTGACAGGGAAGAAGGGGAAGAGGGGGAGAAACGCACACACACGCACATACACAGAGCCAACAGCAACTCACTGGGTGCGTGCAAGGGAGGGAGTCTCCATACATTGGAAATGGCTTGAAGGAACACAACAACAACAAAACACCCATCTCAATCTGTGCTGGAATTTCAGACCGGGCCCTCAGAAATCTGCCCTTGTGGGCTCAAGAGTTCAACCAGCAGCAAGAACAACAATGGCAGTGCCCACGGGCTCACAGAGCAGCCCGTTCCCAGCCAATCAACTTTCAGCTCTATGAACTATCTCTACTGTGTCCCCTTTCATGAATTGGTTGTACGCATGGCCTATTGTCCCCTTTCACAAATTGGTTGTACACATGATCTATTGTGCACATTTCTGTGCACGTTTTCAAAACGATTGGGGAAAACAGCGAAAGCAGGTATTACGGACTATGTGGATTTTTCAGCCCCCTCCTTCTGAATAGGGCGAATGTGGGCTATCATCTATGAGGTCCATTAGCATTCTTAGCAAATTCTTTGAGGATTTTTTTTCATCATGTAGGTTACCCCCAAGTCAGTAACCCTAATGCCTTTTAAATTACTTGGTTTCTGTGCCCCCCCACCCCAGCTGGCATCCTGTTGATAAGTCCCAGCTAGAATAGACCCATTCAATCAACAGTTGAATTGTGAGTCAACACATAGGTAAACCCATTGATGTAATGGATCTACTCTAATAAGAAGAGACAGTAGGGTGTCGTGGTTTGAGTGTTGGACTAGGATTCTGGGAGACCAAGGTTCAAATTCACCTTTAAACATGGGAATCCACTGGGTGACCTTGGGTAAGTAACACTCTCTCAACTTCTGAGGTAGACAATGGAAACCCCCTTTGAACAAATCTTGCCAAGAAAAACCCAATGATAGGTTCACCTTAGGGTTGCCATTTCAAAAAACAACTTGGAGGCACACAACAACAGCAGCTCTAACAAGGATCAAACAGGAGTTAGTCCACTGAAACTCACTGGAAGGGTTATTATTTGGTTATTTTTGTTTTTCAAATCTCTGATTTCTGTCTTGGGGAGATTTATTATCACAATGTTCTATTTGTAATTTAATTCTTATTTAATCTTAGGCAATGACTGATGCCATGGATGGTGCGTTTTTTGTTTTTTTTTTTTTTGGTTGTTGTTGTTGTTTTTGTTTTGGTAAAAAAAAACCCTTCCTGAAAATAAAGATGCTAGTGTGTCAGAGACAGAAAGAGAGATTCTGGCCCTGCTGTTTCCCTGATGAACTTATTTTCACTTGTGTGGAGTTTTATAAATGTGAGGGAGAATTTAAAAAATTTAACATGAGCAGCAATCTGTAGCCTGAAGCATTATGCTCCTTTATACCACTTCATTCTGTGAGTAGATTAGACATCTAATTTCTATAGAGGATACTTAAAATTTCGGATTCAGAAACAGGAAATCCTGGCATAATTCCCATTAACTTCAATGCTTCCCAGTGCTGGTTGCTAACATTCCAAGAAATTAATGAAATTAAGAAAATAATAGGTCCCATCACATGAACAAGCCAATTCAATACCTTTAAAATCTATGGAGTGATTATCTGTGTACTGACCTCTACAATATCATCATCGAACAAAAGCCAAAAGCCGTGACTTTTCACAATGGTAATATAATGTCCACGATTAGGTCCACTAAGAAGGAAAGGAGAAAAAGAAGCAATTTTTAAAATGAGAGGTACAATGGGGAGTCCTGATGGCGCAGTGGTTAAATGCCAGTATTGCAGCCACAATGTTGCAAGTTCATCCCAAGGCTCCAAGGTTCACTCAGCCTTCCATCCTTTCTTAGGTTGGTAAAATGAGTACCTGGCTTGTGGGGGCAATTAGCTAACACACATTGGACACTGCTTAATGTGGTGTAGATATGTAAAGTTCTATTGAATATCAACTTGTAAGCCGCTCTTAGAGCCTTTGTGGTTGAAGAGCAGGATATAAATACCTAAATAAATAAATAAATAAATAAAACCTCTTAAATATAAAGTCTTATTTGGAGCTTGAAAAAGTTACTCTTTTGGACTACAACTCCCAAAGTCCCCCAGCCACTGTGGCCAATACAGGAAAACACAGGCTACAATCCTATGGTCCCTGGGAGGGCATCCCAGGAACCAGGGGGAAGAATGAATTGTCATCTCCACTTGTAGAGAAGAATGTCCAGATGTGGATGAAGCCTAGCCTTTCAACCCTTTCTTCTGTGGAGAAAACTGATTTTCTTTTAATTTACAAAATTGCATATTTCTGCATACCTGGGAAGTACCTAAAATATGTAGAAACCACTACATATTTTATTTGCGGGTAGATGGCACAATGTGGCAGCCAAACAGATAGGTACTCATCCACTAAAGTTAATTTATTTATTTTCCACCTTTGTCCTGTCAAGGGACTGTCAATAGTTCAGTATAGACAGCCCTCCATATCCATGGATTCTGAATCCATGGATTCAATCACCCACAGTTGGAAAATATCCCCACCCCCTGCCAAAAAATAAAAATAAAAATAAAAATCCAAAAGGCAAACCTTGATTTTTACCATATTATAGAAGGGACACCATTTTACTACACCATTGCATATAATGGGAATTGAGCCTCCACAGATTTTGGTATCCACGGGAAGTACTGGGACCAAACCCCAGTGGATAGCAAGGGCATACTGTATTAATTATCTTCCCCCTATACAGGAGCTCTTTCTTGGTGTATGTGGGAATGCTGATTACCTGCCACAGTGAACTACCACAGCTACCAAGTCATACATGCGATCCAAGTTGATGGCATCCCCAGATGTATTGAAGAGACGCAGCTCCAGAGGGAATACCACACGGTAAGAGAGTTTAGTGTACCGGTGTAACTGTTCCATGTATTTAAATCTCTTCAGGTGTAATGCAAGGATCATTGGCAGCTTTTTGACCCTCATCCTGTGGAGCCAAATAACATGACAGAATGAGAACTCATGCTCTACTCCGACCACACCAGCAGGTTTTTATTCCATGTTGAGGGTGGGTGGGGGAGTGAGGAAGATAATTATCTGTCATAAAATGCTCCCACTCTTCAGCCGGACAAAATGAGCCCAGATAAAGCAAAACAATAACTGATATACTACTTCTAAATAGGTGCCTAACCTGAAACAAAAATGTTTCCCCACAAAATTTATGAACATTTAACACAGGCAAACAAAGCCATTTTCACAGGTATAGGAGTAGAGGCTTCATGTTTCTCCCCCACCTACAGCCTTCCACAAGCCACAAAGATGTATGTGGCTGTGGATTACAGACTCTGGTATACATGCCATTTTAGGTATGTTTGATACTTCGTAAGGAAACACATAAAAAGTACCATTGCTTTCAATTGATATTCTGATTTATTCTGACATAATTTAGTAAAATGGAAGGCAATGTTTTGCTCCCCTCCCCTGGAACTGAAAGCTAGAGAGATGTATTTTATTTTTCTTTATTTTATTGGCTGCTGGATCACAACCTATGCTTAACAGTGACTGGCCACAGTATGCTTTACTTACCTTTTTTGTGCCTCCTGCTTGCTACAGCAAGTCTCACAGTAGTACTTCTGTTCACTACACAATGTTTCTGTGTTGCTGAAGTCTCTGAAACCAGCAGAAGTACCAGTTTTTAGCATTTCTTGATATTTCCCTAACACACAAATACAATTGAATTGCTTGTAAATTATAGTATGTGTTGCTTTACCATACCTTAAACCCAGTAACTAACTATCATCATTATTGAAAGATTAATATTTCACCTTCTATCGTATAATCCCTAGGTAGTTTATAATAAAATCAGTTTTTTTAAAAAAAAACTTTTAAAATAAAAACAAATTTTCTAAAAAAAAACAGTCAGACCCCTGTATCCGCAGAACCAATACCCACAGTTTCAGTTATCCATTGGACACAAAATAGAGACACATACCACAGAGTTGCACTGGGAAATGCCTATTGGGGTGACCTCTCTAGGCATCTTCTAGGTCCTCCAATGCAACTCTATGATATATTTTTACCAGAAGTCCTTTATTTTAATATGGTTCGCTGTTATCCGTGGTTTCTGGTATCCATGGTAAGTCCAGGAACTGAACCCCCAAGGATATAGATGTCTGACTGTATACTACACAATTGACAAGGCCTACCTACTATTTTCTAAAATGGCTGACAACCTAGTTACTATTACCATACACTGCTCTTTTTTGGCTTGACAACTGCTGGGCCAGATGGTGTTCCTAAAAAAATTGGCCTGGCATGGACCAAATTGCTTATCTATATTCTGGACTCACTCTTTGGATTACATTTAAGTGTGGTTTTCTTGGATGCCAACATATATCCGTATTTTATATTTAACAGATGCCAAATACTTCATTTTGATTTAAATAATAACAGCAAAAAGGATATTCCCACACTGCTAATTTCTGGCTCAAAAACATGTATAAGCTGTTTCCTTGGAAAGAAATATGTTAGAAGTGTTGTTTATTCATGTGGAAGATGTTTTTCTTTAAAAGAACACACACATACACAGAGAAATGTCAATAAAATAAAGGAAAGGTTCCATGAGAATTAAGATTGACTGACTCAATTGCCCTTTTCAATGTCTCGTGGAAACAAAAATAACTGATACATAATTTATTGTGTTATTATATGAATTCTTCTTTCAATGCCAGCCCTGATACACAGAGGAAAAATAACGATGTTGGAGACTTAAATAGAAAAGGCCCTTTTCATCCAAAGATAACTAGGAGGAAGGAGCATTAAGATATAATTTTAAAAGGTAAGAAACTAATTGAGCTATTGTCTCTGACTAGCTCCTGTTTTCTTTTTGACTCTTTCCAACTCTGCGTCATTTATATAACCAAGATCAAACAAAGACGTTTCAGTTCTTGAAAGTGGAAATTACAGTTTCCAAAATATTTGGAAACCTTGCTGGCAAAAGATACATTTCTGCTTAATATGAGTGATTGATGCAGGAAAGCAACAAAAATGGTGCTGTGTGAAGTCAAAGGCTTTCACGGCCGGCATCCATAGGTTTTCCGTGGTTTTTTTCCAGGCTGTGAGGCCGTTTTCTGGAAGAGTTTCTTTCTGGCATTTCGCCTGCATCCGTGGCTGGCATCTACTCAGCAGACAATGGAACATTAGCCAACCATTAGCCAAACAGACACTAATCCTCCTTGCATATCTCCACCCAGAAACTAGCCATTCAAATACACAAATTTACATATCCTCCCCAACAGGGGCTCACAGTATATAATCCCCACACACACACTCCCACCCAATCATTATCTGACGATGCCAGCCACAGATGCAGGCAAAACGTCAGAAAGAAACTCTTCCAGAACACGGCCTCACAGCCTGGAAAAAACCCACAGAAAACCTAAAAATGGTGTCGTTTCTGCCTTCACTGAAACTCCTCTTAGCCAACATTTCCATCTTTTACAGAAAAGGTGAGAGAAAATGGGAGCTGCTCGCTATATGTCATCTACTTAATAGTTATGTTATCTGCTGAAATACCACAGAATTGAAGATCTTCCTGCTTACTCATTAGAACCAGTTCATACAATCTGCTGCCCCACAAGGTGTCTTTGGGAGAACTTACCAAAGGACATGTGATTATTTGTTTGTTTGATTGATTGATTTATATCCCACTTTTCTCCTGAATAAGACCAGAAGCAGCTAGACTGGGGCCATGTGGAGGTGCCATTAGTAATCAACCTTTACATGGGCATGTAACTAATGCAGTTGCCTATTCCAGCTGCCCCAACAGTGCACATAACAGTGAATGTGTCAGTTCATACAATCCAGGATATCCTGAGTTGGTTGAGAACTCACAAGCAGTTCCATACCCTCTCACAGGCCTTCTCTTAATGGAAAGTTCTAAAAAAAATGTTTGTCACAAATTTAAAATATCAACCAAAAGGTCATAGAATCATAGAACTGTAGAGTTGGAAGAGACCACAAGGGCCATCCAGTCCAACTCCCTGCCATGCAGGAATACACAATCAAATCATTCCCGACAGATGGCCATCCAGCCTCTGTTTAAAGACCTCCAAGGAAGGAGACCCCACCACGCTCCGAGGGAGTGTGTTCCACTGCCGAACAGCTCTTACTGTCAGGAAGTTCTTCCTAAAGTTTAGGTGGAATCTCTGTTCCTGGAGCTTGCATCCATTGTTCCGTGTTCTAGTCTCTGGAGCAGCAGAAAAAAAGCTTGCTCCATCCTCAATGTGACACCCCTTCAAATACTTAAACAGGGCTATCATATCACCTCTTAACTGTCTTTTCCAGGCTAAACATACCCAGCTCCCTAAGTCTTTCCTCATAAGGCATGGTTTCCAGACCTTTCACCATTTTAGTCACCCTCCTCTGGACACGCTCCGATTTGTCAATATCCTTTTTGAATTGTGTCAATATCCTTTTGAATTGAAAAAAATTGCATTGGCCTTTTTAGCTGCCGCACACTGAACGTAGTCTCATTCAGTCAGGTCTCCCCCATCCTGTATCTATGCATTTCATTTTTTCGCCCTAAGTGCAGTACCTTACATTTCTCCATATTGAATTTCATTTTGTTAGCTTTGGCCCAGCTCTCCAGTCTATCCAGGTCATTCTGAATTTTGATCCTGTCCTCTAGGGTATTAGCTACTC
Source organism: Gambelia wislizenii (assembly GCA_030847615.1). Taxonomy (NCBI): domain Eukaryota; kingdom Metazoa; phylum Chordata; class Lepidosauria; order Squamata; family Crotaphytidae; genus Gambelia; species Gambelia wislizenii. Next base: position 98,621,242 of record JAUMIR010000005.1, on the reverse strand, counting down.
CTCCTAATTTGGTGACATCTGCAAATTTGATAAGCATGCCCCTAATTCCATCATCCAAGTCATTGATAAAGATGTTGAATAGCACTGGGCCCAGGACAGAACCCTGTGGCACCCCACTGGTCACATCTTTCCAAGATGAAGAGGAGCCACAGCTGAGCACCCTTTGGGTTCGGCCAGTCAACCAATTACAAATCAATTTAACAGATAACTTGTCTAGCCCACATTTTACAAGCTTGTTTGCAAGAATATCATGGGGAAACTTGTCAAAGGCCTTACTGAAATCAAGGTATGTGATATCTACAGTGTTCCCTTCCTCTATCAAGCTGGTAATTTTATCAACAAAAAAGATCAGATTAGTCTGGCATGACTTGTTTCTCTGAAACCCATGTTGACTTTTTGTGATTATGGCATTGCTTTTTGTACTTTTTGGAGTACAGTCTATTACACTGGGATGAGCAGACCACTGGTCAACACCAATAGACTAATATTGTTTTCTCTGAGTGACAGCAGTTTGCCAAGATATTTTCCAGCCCTTGCAATGAAGATACTGGGATATAACCTATGACCATTTGCATGCAAGGCATCTGTTCTAGCCATAGTTCTTTCCACTACAGAGAGGAAGAGCTTCCCATTACAGACATTAAGCTTCCATCTCCAATGTAACTGGCCAGGATGTTGGCCATCATCATCTATTTCTTTAAATAGATTTCTGTATCTTTCTTCACTATGAATATTTCCAGAGTGACTCACAATATGATGTATGATACCACAAAACAACACAAACAAAAACAACAAACAAATAAAACCAGCATTAAGAAAACACAAGTCCATAAAAATGTTTTTCAAAAACTTTCGCCTGGCACTGAAAGTACAGCAACTGTGGGAGTGAACTATAAGGAGAGCAACAGAGAAATGTACACATGACTCAACACCTTTGCGTTGTCAAGACCATTTCGCATGGCATAGGACTATGACTCTGGAAACCAGGGTTTGGATCCCCCCTCAGCCACGAAAGGCCACTGGGTGACTTTGGGCAAGTCACACACTCTCAGCCTCAGAAAACTCAGAATAAGTCTCCAAGATAAATTCACCTTAGGATCACCATAAGTTGGAAACAACTTGAAGGCACACCACCACCCTTAGAAACCTTCTAAAAGTTCCCAGGCTTTGGTGAGTCTCTAGGAGAGAAGAGATGAATAACTTGCTCCTGTACATGTTCTTGCCTTCCAAACTGCCATACACAAATCTGGAAAAGAACTGATGACCCCCTAAAACACATATAGTGTCTAGTCAGAATCATCTGCTAGATTTTTAACAGACTCCTACCACCCCTTTCTTCCAGTTTCGGTACGTTAGCAAAATGGGATTGTTGAACAAGGTTAGCTGCTGTCAGACTACTGGATCCCACATTGTTATCAAGTGTGAACGTTTTGGGTGGACCAACATATCAGAATGGGACATAGAAGCGTATGTGATCTCTGAAGTGATACCTGTGCTTTCACTAAGAGGGACTTACGCTGTTACATATCCAAAGCATCGAAACAATGTACGCACGGAAAAATAAACTTCCAATTATTGCTAGGGATTGGTCTCAACTGATAACAAAGCTTAAGCAGATTCTTAATTTGGAAAGGTGTGTGAAATCTATTCTCAGTTCAGCAAAGCCCTGGCAAGCCTGCATAAATGGAAAGTTCTGTTTAATTCAGTGAGACTTCATGGATGCTATGAACTTCTTATACATTTAACTACTGTGATAAATAAGGTTTCTAACACTCTGGAACAAATGCTTCATATTGTCCATCAGTAGATCCTTTGACCGACAGATCATAGAATCATAGAATCATAGAATTGCAGAGTTGGAAGAGACCATGACGGCCATCCAGTCCAACCCCCTGCTACGCAGGAAATCACGATCAGATGATAGATTGATTTCCCAGTGGGTGTCAGTAATGTACACTAGTGCACATATACAGGTTGAATATCCCTTATCTGAAATGTTTGAGACCAGAAGTGTTTTGGATTTTGGAATGTTTGCATATTGGCATTTAACCACTGGTGGTGCAGTGGTTAAATGCCAGTACTGCAAGCCACCACATTGCAAGTTCGATTCCAGCAGGCTCCAAGGTTCACTCAGTCTTCCATCCTTTCGTAGGTCGGTAAATTGAGTACCCAGCTTGTGGGGCAATTAGCTAACACACATTGGAAACTGTTTAATGCAGTGTAGATGTGTAAATAGCTATTGCTTAAAACAATTTGTAAGCCGCTCTGATAGCCTTGCGGCTGAAGAGTGGGGTATAACTAACTAACTAAATAAATAAATAAAATACATAATGAGATATCTTGGTGGTGGGACTCCAGTCTAAACATGAAATTCATTTATGTTTCATATACACCTTATACACATCACCTGAAGGTAATTTTATACACAATATTTTTAATACTGTTGTGCATGAAACACATTTTATGTACACTGAACCATCAGAAAGCAAAAGTGTTACTATCTCAGCCACCTGTGTGGATAATTTTGGATTTTGGGGTACAGTCAGCCCTCCATATCCATGGATTCTTTATCCACAGATTCAACCAGCCACATATTACCACCAACACCCCAAAACAGATAATATTAAATTCGAATAAGCAAATCTTGGTTTTGCCATTTTATATAACGGACACCATTTTACTATACCATTGTATACAATGGGACTTGAGCATCCATGGATTTTGGTATCCACAGGGCATCCCAGAACCAAGCTCCAGGGAAATAGCAAGAGCCTGCTGTATTTTGGATTTCCAGATAAAGGATACTCAACCTGTACAATCTTCCAGCTATTTCCTCCACAGTACTCTTACTACCTTGCAGGACTTCCTATACTATGCATCGAAAAGATTCAAAAGCTGCAGTTTCTTACAAAATATTCAATTGCACCATTTTTGATATATCCCTCCCTGCAGCCAAAGCTCTGTTTATAGTCTTGATTTGATTTATGCTGTATCATAAATGGAAATGCCCTTTCTTTTCAAATTCCACTGATCTAAAATGATTAGAGAGCTGTTTTCTTTTTCTTCAACATGCATTTTTACTGCAGACACTTGTTGTACCTTAAGCAGTGAGTAATTGATGTGTTCTGTTCTACATCAACAGAAAGATCGAGAAAATCTTCATCTTTGCTACTAACCTGGAAATAAAAACAGAAAATTCAATAGCATTTTATAGCACTACCCAGTCAATTGCCTGATTTGAAGAATATATGCCCAGAAACAAATGGTCAGAGGTATGACCGGCACAATGTCAAAACCCAGAACATCAGAACCCAGAAGATTGTGCCATATGTAGGGGAAACATTAAAGCACTTTGACAGGCAAATAGAGAAGCACAATTTAATAAGCTGCCAAGGACAAGAAGAGTGGAGAGTGGTGTATGAATGGCCTTGAAAGAAAAAAATATGTCATTTAAGTCCCTTCTAATCTATGATCCTATGGATATGTAACACCTACTCATGGATTTTTTTCTACAACTAGATGTTATAACTGGCATCCTGAAAATGAGTTACAATAGCATAACTCCAAGTTATGCTATTGTAACCCACTTTTTTGGTCGTTGTAGAAGCCAGATTTTTTTTTACTGATGGCGACCTCATGAATTTCATAAGGTTTTCTTTGGCAAGGAATATGCAGAGGAAGGAACTTTGCCAGTTCCTTCCTCTGAAATACAGCCTACAGCACCTGGTATTCATTGATGGTCTCCCATCCAAGTACTAACCAGGGCTGACCTTGCTTATCTTCCAAGATCCATATCCCATCCCTCATATAAATGCGCTGCATTACCTTGACCATGCCTTTGTAGCTCAGCCTATTCTTAACATGGGAATAACAGTGAGTATTTCATAGAAATGCTGTGACACTGAATATAATAAAGGACATGAAGAATTTTGCTTTGTATAGTGTTCCACAACTGAGCTTAAATTTGCCCTCATCAAAAATAAAAGTCACACTATTAGCAATAAATGCTTCTACCTAACCCAGCAGTTACCAAACTACTATAATCTAGGATGCACCGGTGTATCACAACATACAATCCTGTCCGTATATTAAGATCTATTTTCTTCTAGAGTGTTTGCAGTTAGGATAGGTGTATGTGGCAAGCACAAGGGTTGGGGCCTTCTTGGTGCTAGCTCCAAATTTATACAACTCCTTTCCAATAGATTTGCATGTCACCTTGTTATAAACTTCTTATCTAGACTGGCAGTTAGGTGTGGCTTGAAACCGATTTCCTTTATGGCTGCCTTTCACTGATACCACAGTTTATGTTTCCAGGTCAGCTTAAAATGTGCAATCCACATGTTGGTTCTCATACATATGCTATTGTTTGAGGGTGCAGCCCTAATAAGTATCTTTAAAATATTTGAAATACATACAAATAAGTAAACTATATGGTATGTGAATGGCAAGAAATGAATTAATTAAAATACAGTTAATAGGTGCTACAAGGGTGACAATCTGGATTAGCACCACAGGATAAAGGAAAGATTAGGATGCCTTCATCCACACGGAAATGCAATTTAGTTCCATTCTCTTATAGCACATGGCTCCTTTTAAAAAAAACCACTGGGCGTTCCAGGCACAGAGCAATATAATATGTAGCTTGGCCTATACATACTAAACATTTGAGGTAAGACTGAAGTGTGCTTCCAGTTTTTATTCAGAAAAGAAATATACTCAACTCCTAGACTTTTTGGAAAGGCTAACCTACAGTTTATTTTGCTAGAAGCTGCGTTTGTAGTTATAGGTCATCCCAGGTATCCACAGAACCAATATCCATAGTTTCAGTTATCTGAAGGACACAAAATAGGGGTCACATACTATAGAGTTGCACTGGAAAATGCCTATAGAGGTATCCTCTCTAGGAATTGCTGGGTTCTCCAATGCAACTCTATGTTATGTTTGTACACAAAGTCCTTTAAGGTTTGCTATTTTCCGTGGTTTCACTTATACACAGTAAGTCTAGGAAAGTATTCCCTAAGGATATGGCAGGGGATGGGTGGGTGACCTGTATTGCAAACTCACAAAACACCACATTAAAGGCATGCTTGTGTTTATGCATCTTTGTAATACAGTACCTTCAAATTAAAATTGGACCACCAGATTATGTGATCTCTCATGAGTAAAGTTTCTAGGAAGATCGTTCATACTTGTCTCTGATGATTACAATGGATGAGGAAAATGTAACCATGTTATGTTTACTAAGTGCTACAAAACCATAATGCATTCTTAGAACAAGATAATATTTGCCTCACAATGCAGAAACATACACATTTCCCAGATGGCTTCATAAATCCAAATCTACCAGTGTCTATAGCAAGAATGAGCAACCCATGGCTCTCCAGATGTTAATGAATTACTACTCCCATCACCCCTTACCATTGACTTAGCTGGAAGAAGCTGATAGGAATTTGAGTCTAAGAACACTGTGATCCCCAGTTCCCCTCCAGCTCTTTTCAATAGGTTCTAAATATTCATGGGAGGGGGGACATATACCACAACGCCCAGCCCAGTGCTTACAGTTTCACAGTTCAAACATCTTGTTTCATTAGTTAGTGTTCCCTGAAAAATTTCATGCACCCAGGTGAGTTCTTGCTTATTGTTCTCTTCTGCTTCATTCATGTTGCCATTTCTTAGTCTGCCATTTTGCTTTTCCTGCTTCTTCTCCTCCTGTAGAATGTCGGCGACAGTGTTGAGTAAGTAGTTTAAAAACTCGTGGGCATCTTGCTGCATGTAGTTGTCAAAGAGATCTGCCAAAGGAGAAGGGCAAATATTTTCCTGGCTTCTGAAATCAAGGGCTCACCACCTCAGAGGGGCCCACTAGAACTCATCCCCTCCAAACCAGCTGACAGTAACGTGGAGCAGAAGAAAATGGTAATGTGGAGTAGCTGATGGGAATGTGGAATACAGAATTATAGAGTTGGACGAGACCACAAGTGCCATCCAAGCCAACCCCATGCCATGCAGGAATACACAATCAAAGCATTCCCAAAAGATGGCCATCCAGCGTCTATTTAAAAAATTCCAAAGGAGACCCCACCACACTCTGAGGCAGCATATTCCACTGCATAGCTCTTACCATCTTACATAGAGCAGAGGGCCCAAACCACCACCTGGCACTGCGTGGTTTGAAGACCTCTCCTTTATGCTAGGCAACTGTCTAAGGTGACAGCAAAGCCAGCACCTAGAATCAGAAGGCAGGTGGCACAAGGCAGTTGCCACTTGGCTGTCTGTGAAGTAGGTGAGTGTGTGATAGCTGTTAGGCGAAGTCAAAATGCTCATCTGCCCTTTCCCTTTGTGAAAGATGCAGTAGTGAGGATATGAATGATAAGGACAGCCATTCCATCCAGAAAGAATGAGAGACACAGAGAAGGAAGGAATGAAGGCAGGCAAGAGACCAAGATGAGGCCACGGTTAGTTCTGCTTCAGCCTGCTTATGCTGGGCCCAGCAGGGCTACTAAGAGGGAGTACATGGTGGAGCAAGGAAGGGGGTGTAGCTATAGTGTGTGTGTGTGTGTGGGGAATTAGGCCATTGCCTCCTCCAATTAGGAATTCTGCCTCCTCAGTGAAATGTTCCTTCAGTCTCCAAATTTCTAGCATTGCAGTAACTTCACCTGAGCTATTAGAAACACAGTTTAGGCATCCAAAGCAAAGGGGCCAGCCAAGTCACCAAGGAAATGTGAACACAGCTAATACAAGAGTTCCAAGTGTGAACAATTTTCAATGTCTCACCCTCTGTAATGCTAGAAATTTGGGGAATGAAGGAAAACTTCATGGGGATGGGAGGGGCTGTCCAGATGGTGAAAAAACTTATCATACAATTTGAGTAGAATACCTTTTGTCCCAATGAGATCCTGCAGTGATTTGCTGAATTTGGAAGGAGGGGGCCCCAAAATTCCAAAAACTACACAGGAAAAGCCTTTGCGGTTTCTCCCAAGTTTGTTTTTAAAATGCATAGGAAATATGTACTCCCGCTTGTTTGGCACAACCAAATCACATTGCAGCACATTCCCGGATAAGAGCAGAAGTGGAAAGTGATTGGTCGGATGTGAGGGGGGGGCAGATGAAGTGGCTGAAGTGCCATTTTGGAATTTTGCAGTATCGATCATGTGGGGTTTTTTGGTGCGCTGAAGCGACCAAACAGCTTTTTTAAATTGAAGGTTGTACTTGTGCACCTTAGATTTAGTTTTTAAAAATACTGGGCAGCGGCGGCAACTTGTGGAGAATAATAATGTGAGTAACTCACTCCTGGCCACCATCTTGATTTGCAGGCATGGCTGCATGTGCACTTCAAACACAGATAGCTTCGCATACCTGCAATTTTGCCCCCCCCCAAAAAAAACCATGGAGACAAATGAACACTGCTGCAAATTTGCATTAAGGCGCAGCAATCAGCATTATATCTTCTCATCTAGACAAGCCTGGAGAGTCAGGAGGAGGGGGAAGAGACAGAGGAGAAGAAAGTGATGCATAACAAGCCACTACATCCTCATGGTTGGCTGTCCCTCTCAGCAATGACGCAAGAACAGCTGGTGGCCAGAAAGCACTGTTGTCCACCATGGTGTCCAGAAAAAGAAAGAGACAGACAGACCATAAACTCATGTCTCTGGCCCTTCCTCTCTTGAAAGCATAGTAGGGACAATTTAGGCCCACTGCTAGTCTAAATGAGTGAGGAAAAGAGATTTTTGCTCCTTGAAGGAGGAGTTACTCTCTCTGTCTGCTTCCCCACATCCTCTCTTTAGGTCAGGGTGAGCAGCAGCACAATGGCCAGTAGGTGTGTTCACCCACCGGCCATTTTGGGAGTCCCTGCTGCCCCACTTGCTCCCGTTGTTGCTGCCATTGCTGCTGATGCTGGGGAAAAAACAGTGCTGACAAATTTCACCACATACATGCACACCATTTTCTCTTTTTTCCATCCCATTTTGAAAGAAGATGCTTCGGGATGTGAAAGGAATGACTCTGGGGTGTGGAAAGCCACCTTGGCAGTGTCCTCCGCAGTAGAGAGCAGACCTAAGTGGCTTTCTGCCTCCAGGAAGTCACCTGCTCCTGTTGTAGGTGGCACAGAGGACTAAGCAGTAGAGCCACTCAGAAACTGCCCACATTTATGAGCAGAGGAAGAAGAGCATTTGCCTCTTCCTTTTCCTACTCCCACTCTCCCTTTGTATCTCAGCCCTGCAGCAGAGATGGCTGGGATCACCACCACTATTAAAAAGGGTTCTTGCTCCTCTACTTACCATTCTCCTTTCGTAACCGTGAGATGAATTTTTTGGGTGGAATCACCCCAACTTTTTTCTTCTGGGTAGCAATACTATGGAAAAGATCCGCTAGACAAGTCAGGAGGTTTTCCTTCTTTTTCTGCTGGGCCTTGTATGCCAGCACATTTTCCCGAAACGGCCGGCAAAAATAGAGGGCTTGCAGGACAGAGTTACAGTAGCAGGTGTTCCCAAACTGCAAAATCAAAAGTGGGAGGCCAAGAGTGAGCCATTCTTTAGCACAGCAGCCAGGCAATCCACCCATCTTGCCCTTGGATTTTCTGCTCTTTGGTAAGTTACCATCACCACTTACAAGGCATAGCTTTTGAGTAAATGTAGGTCAGAACAGACATCAGTATGGGGAGCTACAGTGTCAATCTTTAGGTACAAATAAAAATTCCATAATGTTAAACTGCCTTTTCCAACTCGGTTTTGGTGCTTAGCAGAACATGCTTTTTAGAATGTTGCTTCTGTTTAGTAATTCACAAACATGGTGCTGAAGGCACTCATCAAAATACTTTGGCTGTGATCCAGAAGGCTTTTTACTGGTGCCCTCCACCTTAAATATTTAAGAGCCTCTTGTAATAAAAGCATGCTTCACATGCAGTTCTCCACTCCTTTTTTGGAACTGGGGTGTTGGACCTTTTCAACTGCTGTTTTACTACCAGTATAACTCTGGATGTAACAGTGCATAGTTTTGTCAGTTCAGTAGCTCAACATATAGAGGGGAGCATTTGATTGCAACTTTTCTTCCTGCCTACCTGGGGGGAACAATTTACCTGATGGATGCCTAAGTCTATTTAACTGAGGGAAGTGTTTGTGTGAAACAGTTTCGAAGTTCGAAGTACAATAAGGTTTGGGGTTGGCAACTGCACAATGAATGGATAGGGAGGATAGAAGCTGCAGTCCAACATTGGGGTGCATCTGCACTATAGAAATAATGTGGTTTGACACCACTTTAAGTGTTGTAGCTCCATCCTATGGAATCCTGGGATTTGTAGTTTTACAAGCCCTTTAGCCTTCTCTGACAAAGCGTGCTGGTGCCTCACAAAACTACAAATCTCAGGAATCTGTAGGATGGAGCCATGGCAGTTAAATTATTGTCAAACTACATTATTTCGACAGTGCAGATGCACCATTATCCAAAGAATAATGGTGCATCTCCTTAGGTTAGGAGTTAGAATCACTCCTAACCTAATCCTGTTACAATCCTTTTTAACCTACTGCTCCCAAAGTCTCATTACCTACTGTGGGTCAAAGGGAGACTCTTGCTTCCTCCAGCAGGTATCAAAGTGACAAGCCTAGGGCCAGAGATTACTTCTGTGGACTGAAGCTTCACAATGGCCATGCTGGCTCTGGGAGTGGCATTATTGTTACCACCCTGGTTTCCCCAAAAACTGGGACTCAAGGCAAATTAAAATGATTATAATATCATTTAAAACATACAAAATATCAACATTTAAATAGAATTAAACTATCAGCAATATTAAAACAATTTTAAACATACACTTGTGGAAAGGAAAGGACTTGTAAGAGAGTGATGTACTCATAGAATCATAGAATCATAGAATTGCAGTGTTGGAAGAGACCACGAGGGCCATCCAGTCCAACCCCCTGCCACGCAGGAACCATGATAAAAGCATCCCTGACAGGTGGCCATCCAGCCTCTGTTTAAAGACCTCCAAGGAAGGAGACCCCACCACGCTCCGAGGGAGTGTGTTCCACTGCCGAACAGCTCTTACTGTCAGAAGTTTCTCCTAATATTGAGGTGAAATCTCTGTTCCTGGAGCTTGCATCCATTATTCCGTGTTCTAGTCTCTGGAGCAGCAGAAAACAAGCTTGTTCCATCCTCAATGTGACACCCCTTCAGATACTTAAACAGGGCTATCATATCGGCCCTTAACCGTCTTTTTTCCAGGCTAAACATACCCAGCTCCCTAAGTCTCTCCTCATAAGGCATGGTTTCCAGACCTTTCACCATTTTAGTCGCCCTCCTCTGGACACGCTCCAATCTGTCAATATCCTTTTTGAACTGTGGTGCCCAGAACTGTTTTGTTTTAAACTGTACTATTTAACTGTACTATTTAAAACTTTATTGTTTTAAACTGTACTATTTTAACTGCTTTTTACCCCTTTAAACAATACATCACTCTCTTACAAGCCCTTCCCTTAAAAACTTTAGTTCTAAAAGCCTGTCTGAATAAAAAAAGTCTTTGCCTGCTGATGGAAGGATAACAAGGAGGTGGCCACTGAACACCCTAGGGAGGGAGTACCAAAATCCAGGGGCAGCCACCAAGAAGCCCTTTCTTGTGTTCCCACCAACTTTATCCATAAAGACCGTGGGACTAAAAGAAGGACCTGTTTGTAGTTGTCATGATGGAGTGTGCCTTCTTCAACTCCATCATGGTGCCACATGACTTGAGGCCAGCAAGAGAGACACATGGTTTACTGAGGTCTGAAGAACAGACCTCCCACATGGCTGTGGAGTGATAAAAACCAGCCACAAATGATATCATGAAGTCTAAGGGAGTAGATTTCTCATATACTCTGAATTTCCATCATCACAGACGGATTGCTTTGGACTTCCTAAATGTGCATTACAATTTTCTTAGCTGAGGGATATCTCTAGGTAGAAATGAATTAGTTTTATGATTTATTTTTAATCCTATGACTGAATGTATTCTATGTAACTTTGTTAAGTTGAGAACCTGGAGAGACTAGATTTCCCTCCATGCTGTTTCATTGCTTGAACTAGAATAAAGTTTTCTCTCTTTTTCTACAAGCCTGCATCCATGTGCCTGCCACAGTCACAGCTATTTGGTCTCTTCTCTGGGAGATAGAGAAGCGGGGTTGGGAAATCCTTAACAGAGTGAGTTGTTCGCTGGTTAGTTAGAGAACTGTCCCAGTTTCCCACTGAACTGGGTTTTAAGTGACAAGCAGTGGGCGGTGGCACCTACCGAAGTGAGGTCTAGTTCTCAAGGGATTTCTAGGCTACAAAGAACCCTTGAGAGTGTGTCTCAGATTGTACAAAAAGCTGGAGACTTCCTTTTCCTCTTTGTAATAGGTGAATGCACAGAGAAGGAAGGAGTGAGCTCCAATTTCACAGTAGTTCACAAAACTAACTTTTCCAATTTCACCACGACTACAGCAGGAATAGAACGGATGCTGCTGTCAGTGGCTCCCTCATCCTTTAGGCTGTTCTCTGGGTTGTGACCTGGCACCTCTTAAAATATGATTTCAGATTCTGACATCTCTAAAATATTTCCTGCATTTTAACAATATGAGTGGAGAACTATTGCCATGTAATCATTAGGACTGGGTGTTGTGATTTAGGGGCTGACTGCATTCTGAAGTAAAGCGGTAATGCAGCAGGAAGGTTGTGTCTTCTGTACTGCCTTACTGCATGACATCGCCACTCTTTTGTTCCAGTCCCATGGGAGAATGAGGTAAAACACATTAACAAAAAGACACCATTTTACCTTGGTCTCCCATGGGACCAGAATAGCAGAACACTGGAAGAACAATGAAGTCGTGCAGTAAGGCAGAATGGAAGATGGAACCTTTCTGCTGCAATGCTGCTTTACTTTGGAGTGTGCTAAGCCCCTTAGACATGGGAGATCTGAGTTTGAGTCCTCACCAAGTCATGAAACTCATTTGATAACCTTGGGTCTATCATTCTCTCTCAGCCTGGCCTACTGCATGAATTATTGTCAGGATAAAATGTGGGGGAAGAGAGTCATGCGTGCTGTGTTGAATTCATTGGAGGGAAAAAATGGGATATACATGTGACAAATAAAATAAAAATTAATGTGACTTACATTGACCAGTCCAAAGTAGTGTTCATTGAGTGGAAATTGCTCTGGTCCAATGTCTTTTTCCAGAGCAGAGGCATTGGTGCCCTGAGGAAAAAATAAATAACCAGTTTTCTTTTTCGGTATTAAAATACAATAGAAAATTCCAACTACCCTCCTCAGAAGTGAATCGGTTGTCTCTTGTGCTTTAGGACATTTTCAGACATGTAAAAAGTGCTGCGGAGGGCTCGGGAGAGGTACGTGCCTGTTTCGTGGCAGAGGGCCAGTTTCTGACGACACTGTCCCTCTCGCGTTACCCTCCGTGTTCCTTCTGTGTTGCATGGAAGGAAAAGGCACCACTTTTTATTCATGAAGAACTTCCGTGAGTAAAACGTGGTACCTTTCCTTCCATGTGACACGGAAGGATCACAGAGGGTAACACAAGAGGGACGGCGTCATCAGAAACTGGCCCTCTGCCGCGAAACAGGGGCGTCCCTCTCCCAAGCCCTCTGCAGCACCTTTTACGCGTCTGAAAATGTCCTTAGACTCCCCTTACCACTCAAACCACCATCTTTTTTCCACCCATGACACAAAGCTTCTGGGAACCTCATGCACTGTGCCATTAACCTCTAGCACTGTGAAAAGGTACTCATACTTCCTCATAGTACCTTCTCACAGTGCTAGATCTCAGGGTCATCCACTGTAGCTGGTGGGAGAATGAGAACACACACAAAAAGTGCAGTACTTCTTCCTCACAACACATAATCAAACTGTAGAATTTGCTACCACAAAAAAATGTAGTGAGAGCCACTGACTGAGCTGGCTTTAAATTTCAGTTAGGGATCACAGAGATTCATGGGGAACCATGCTATAGTGGCTACTGGTCAATATCAGAGGCTATAGGACTAATTGCTGGGGGACCAAAGTAGAAGGCCGCACTCTAGTGTTTCTTCTGGGCTTCTCACAGACAACTGGTTGGCCATGATGGAACCAGAATCCTGGACTAGGTAGGCCTCACAGGACCCATACTTCCTTAACCCTCATCCTCCGCCATCCCAGATATCATGAAGTAATATGCAAGTCTTGTTGATTTTAAATTAAAAGCTTAGAGCAAGATCCATTACTTCTGATGTGTGACATCTAAATCATCACCAAGGAACTCTCTTACCCGATATCTCATTAACCTGTCACCATCTGTTTCCCACGCAGAGTAATGTATAAAATCAAACAGCTCACAGGGCTTTCTGATATTATCTGGTTTTATTTCTTTCTGCAGTCAAATCTCATATTTCCTTATTCTTTCTGAATGCCCACTTGTCAAGGAGTGGGGATTGAGAGCAGACCTGGAGGGATGTTTCACTCTGGCCTGGGTTTATATAGCAACTGTTTTTAGGTGGCTTTTTTTTCCTGTCTGCAAAACTTGCATAGAGGTGGAAAAGCTGAATGAGAAATAGAAAAGATAATTGTACAGAGCCTGATGGCTGTAAAAGTAAATTAACTTGCTTGCAGTTGGCAGCTAATATTAACACTGCAGGCTTTTTTAAAAGTTTAATTTTGCTCTCAGAACACTTTGCCTGCTTTTCATATTCTAGCCCCATGGTTTCCACTGAAAACAAAGGGCTGTACTTGTGTGTGTGTGTGGGGGGGTGTTCAAGCAATGGAGTGAGTATCTGAGTTCCCAGTCCACCTGAGCCTTTCTGAAAGAAGGGGGCCAATGAGAAGGTGTGCAATGCAATAACAATTCATTGTAGGTGACTTGGGTTCTCCAGGTTTGGCTCTTGTGAATGTCTACTTCAGATTACATCATTAGTAGCCCTGGGAGTATCAGATGTAGTTGGGTTTGTTTGTTTGTTTGTTTGTTTGTTTGTTTTTGCATCCACCAGGAAGTGGATCCATCAGCCCTGACAAAGCAAAGGCACTGGCAGATCCTCCTTGCCCATTTTCCATGGCTGGAATGTTGGACTGTAACCACAGCTAGGCATCACCCAGTGTAACAGTGAAATCCTAAGTAAAATGGCAAAATTTGACCTCCCCATTTCAATGCTTTGAACACCCCTAAAACTGGCTAGGAACCCTTTCCCTGGGAGGTGGCTGGAAAAAGCAAGAGAGAGATGAAGCTTAGTGATGTGTATTACTGTCACATTGGATTTAGAACTTTGGTCCCCTTCTGTCTCATTTCTGTCATTTGCTAACTTGTGACATACAAAGATGTAGGTCAGTTCCCTTTCTTCTAGCTTCTTACATCTCTTAACATTCTGGGTGGCTGCTTCCTTGGCCTGCAGCTACCAACACTGTCATTCTGCTTCCTTGCTAACAGTTGCAGTGTCAGCCTCTATTTGTGTTCTTAAGTTTTCATTTTCTTCCAGAAATACACTTCTCTCTCCTCTCATGAATGAATACAATTTGACAGATTCATCTGTATGCATGCATGCACACCAACATCCACACCTCCTAACCATTTATTAGTCTTGTGCTTTCCATAGTTTCCTTCTTTGTGCTCTGATTTTTTTTCCATGGGTCTGCCTTTTGCTCCTTTAATTTATTCCCTCCCCCACAAAAATTACCTCAAACCCCCAAAGGGTAGCCATTTTAGATGGTTGCAGCAAAAAACAATGGTTGCCAGCACTGTTCTACTGTGTTCTGCGTAGGACAAGCTCTGCCCAAAGGAATAAATGGTCACAAATCTGACATCTGAAATGGCAGTATTCAAAAAGAACTGAGTGAACACTTCAGTTTTCAGGGAAACTCTTGTCATTGGCCCAAAAATGACCATGTCTGAGGAATTTCAAAGATAGATTTCCATTTCCAGCTGTTGGATTGCAATTATCAAGAGAGTCATCTTCATCATCTGTGCCTAGTGCACAGATAAAAAGCTTTGAAATAGAGTACATGTGTTATGCACTTCACTGACATCGAGGGACTAAAAAAACAGCATCATAATGACGCCATATAAACACAAAAGGGCGTACATACTACACGATGTCACCCTTTCAGGTTTATGTCAAGTAAAAAAAAATCATTCTTTTTTATTGATAGCTAAAGCCGTCAATAGATTGGCCATGGTGCTTTAGTGCTGGCATTGCTGGCATATGAAACCTTGCGCCATTTAACTCACATGTATGCAGCATCAATGGCTGATCCGGCCAGAACACTTCCGGGTGAGATCATGACATCCAGGTAGGTGACACACTTTTTGTCACCCTCCCTGGTTTACTTGTAAGTTTTTAATTGTGTGTATGTGCTTTGTGTAACTTGTTGTGTGTTGTTTTTGATGTTTTTTTAATTCCCGCATGAGCATCTTCTCACGACAATCCATGGGATCTTGAACGAGGAAGTGAACAGAGCTCCATTCACTCCTTATTCATTGCCAGGAAGCCTTTGGATGGGACAGAAGGTAGGTGCAGCATAAAAACTTTTGCCAGCATAAAAACGGAAAAGGTATGTCAGCAAAAAAATGGACTTTTGTGGGGAGGTGGTCTGATAAAGTTCAAGGATATTGTGTTATTACTGGGCTTGCCAGGTAAAACACAGGACAAGGCTCCTATACCTTTAATGGTTGTGCAAAAGAGGGAATGTCAAGAGGCAGAATGACAACTAACTGAAATTCCCTCTTCTGCATAACCATTATGCACAACTTTATATGACCCTGCCCATACTCTGAGATATGCATAGGAAAGCTTTCTCTTGGTCCTACCACCATCCCAGGCACATTTGGTGAGGACACAGGAGAGACCTTTCTCGGTGGCTGCTCCCAAGTTGGTATGGAAATCCCTTCCTTGGGAGGGCTGGTTGGCCCCCTCTCTGCTATCTTTCTGCCAGCAGGTAAAGAAATTTTTATTTAAAGAAGCATTTGGATTTTATATGTTTGAACAGATAAGAGCTTGCTGATGGGTAGTGTAGTGTTTTTATTTTATTATACATTAAACACCTTTTTAATGCTGTTTTTAACTTGTGTTTTTAACTTGTGGGTTTTTTAAAAAAAATCTAAGTTTAGTTTAATTATGTTTTAACTTTTTTGAATGGTATTGTGTTTTTAAAATGTTGCATGCCACCTTGGATTTTGTACAAGGAGAAAGATGGGATATAAATTAAATAAATAAATAAAGATGAATCATTACATGTACAGGAGCCCTGTTCTTCTCTTTTCTTTCTTTCTTTTAAACCTGGCAACCATAGCCACCACCCAGTGGCTGTTTTGTGAATGGCCAAAGTGTAGCTTTTGCAGCAGGGGGAGCGCACTTTTTAACAAAAATAATATATCATCCCCTGCAAATTTGGAGGGAAATATGAGAGGAGAATGGTGGGTGTAGCCCACCAGGGTTCTTATAGTGGTTCCTCACCTATTATTCCTGTCAGGTTGCTCACTTGTGTTCTACATGCATATTCTAACTGTAACCAACTTCCCTTTGTAAATAACTGATTGTCCACACAGTTTACACAACAACAGTGTAGCATGGGAGAGGGTTGAACCATGGAAAATTAGGCCTTCTTTTCTGCAATTAGAAGAAAAACACTTCTGAGATATTTTTTTTTCCTTCCTCTCACAATGAGGGAGTCACAGTGCACAACACTGTGTGGCATTCTATGCAGTGAGCGATCATTGCAGGAGTCAGTTAAGCATTAGCTTGGGATCCAGAGGGGACCAGGAACTGTGTGCAGACTGTCAGAGGAGGAATGGTGTGCACGAACTCTGAAATAGCAGGGTGTAGGGCCCAAGCCCCACTCCAAGACTAGGTTGGGGGAACGATCAGGCAAATGAGAGACCTTATAGGCACCTTTGCATTCACTAAGTAGGATCTTGCCTATTTTCCCCATTGTTTAATATATTACTTGCATTTTTACTCACTCTATTTTGTAATGTTTCATTGATTATTTTGCCATTGCTTTCATGGTAATTAGATTGTTTCCTGCTTCAGTCTGTCGTTATTTTTATGCAATGCGTTCTGTGTTTTCATTGCTTTGTTTAAAAAAAAGGTACCAACAAGTAGGCAAATTTAATAAGGACCTATCTGCTGCTAGGCACCTCCCTTGCCTTAAAAACAGTTCTGTGGGCCCTGATGGAATGCTCAGTTCCTCCTTTGCTCCCAACATAGATCCCTATCCCTCCACTGCCAGTCCCCAACAGACTAGTAAAAATGTTTGCCTCTTTCTTTCTTTCACAACTGAATTACAATTGCATCCGAGTGTGGGCCTTTAAAGCTTGCTTGTAGGTGTGTCATCCCCATGCCTTCCCAGTGGAAGTGATATAGCACACCTTGTGCTAGTCTGTGTGCTTTCCTCATGACACAAAACCACATGGTTCCTCAGTTATATACGTGATGCTGAGTGGCATGGAGCCCTGTCCACTTAGAACTAAACAGCCTGCATCACATTTACATCAGATGTTTGTATGTGGTAACTAGCAGCAGCATGCTTTTCCAGTTGTGTACATTGATAGTCCAGCGAATCTGTTTTCTACATTCTTGACTGCTTGTGGTGCTGCCTCTCACTTTAAGCTCACTGTCTCCTTGGTCCTCAAGCTTGCTTCTTGCTTGCTTTTTCAAAAAAGGACAAACAATATGAATAGCGGGGAGGGTATAGAATACATTAACAGTGTAAGGCAGTCATGGGCAACCTTTTGAGCTTGGTGTGTCAAACTTCTCCAAAAGACTAAGCATAACTCGGGTGGTGTGTCACTTTGAGGAAAAAACTTTAGGGAGGGTGGGGGGCTGGAGGAAAGTGGCGACCGGGGCTTCGAAGCCCCGACCGTCACTTTAGGGAGGGTGGGAGAAAAGTGGCGACCGGGGCTTCAAAGCCCTGATCGCCATTTTAGAGAGGGGGAGGGGGGAGGAAAGTGGTGACTGGGGCTTCGAAGCCCCGATCACCACTTTAGGGAGGCGGGGGTGGTGGAGGAAAGTGACAACCGGGGCTTCGAAGCCCTGATCGCCACTTCAGGGAGGGTGGGGGGTTGAGGAAAGTGGCGACCAGGGCTTCGAAGCCCCAATCGCCACTTTAGGGAGGCGGGGGTTGTGGAGGAAAGTGGCGACCAGGGCTTATTTATTTATTATTCAATTTATATCCCTCTTTTCTCCTAACAGGGGACCCAAAGTAGCATGTGTAATTTAAAACAAAATAGCTAAAACAATACCATTTGGGGAGAAAGGCAGGATATACATCTAATAAATAAATAAATAAATATGTGGCACAAACATTTAGAAAATGTTAAAGAATTAGTCCAATTAAAACATTAATTTACAAGGGTGAAAATCACATTAAAAACATATTACACACTAAGAAACGGCACACCGATTGTACATCTTTCTTCTTCAAGGCAGAAGGGGCCAAGTGAGTCTCCCTTGGGAGGGAGTTCCATAGCCTAGGAACAGCCACAGGGAAGGATCTCTTCTGTGTCCTCATTGTATGAGTCAGTGAGGGTGGTGGGATGGAGAGAAAGTCCTCTCCCAAGACCATAGACGTGGTTATGGGGAAATATGAGCTTTCAGATATTTGTTTATTGATTTCATTTGCATGCCACCTTTCTCCCAGAGTGGGACCCAAGGCAGCTCCCAAAGAGAATCAGTTCTAAAACCTTAACAATAAAATTTCAAAAACCAATTTAAAATCTCCACATGAAATGGTATAAAACATTTAAAAGACATGCAAAAGTTAAAAAATAAATAAAACACATACCCCAATAAGAAGTTTCCCTGCTTACACAAAAGCCTGCTTAAACAAAAATATTTTTTTCCTGCCAGCAAAAGGAGAGCAGGGAGAGGGCCAGTGAAGGTGTTTTAACAAGGGAGTTATATATAGGCTTCCTGTAAATGGCCCTGGTCAGCATTCTGACCACAGCATATTGGACCCACTGAAGTTTCTGAACAGTTTCCAAAGGCAGCCCCATGTAAAGTGCATTATGCTAGTCCAAACAGGATGTAATCAAGGCATGTGTCCCTGAGCCAGATCTGACATCTCAAGGAACAGGCGCAGCTGGCACACCAGTTTTAGCTAGCAAATGCACTCCTGGCTACTACTGAAACCTGGCCATCCAGGCTCAGAGATGAGTCCAAGAGAACACCCAAGCTGTGAGCCTGAGATTTCAGAGGGAGTATAACCTATTTCAGGGGAAGTGTAACCAGCACGGGGGGGGGGGGTGTCCCTATTTCATGATTTGCCTTTCAACTGACCAGGAACACCTCTGTCTTGTCTGGATTAAGTTTCGATTTGTTTGCCCTCATCCAGTTCATTACTGACAGCAGACAATTCTTTAGTACTAAGATAACTTCCTTGGAGTCAGATGGAAAAAAGAGGCAGAGTTGAGTGCCACCAGCATATTGGTGACATTGAAGCTCAAAACTCCAGATGACCTCACCCAGTGGTTCCATGTAGATGTTAAACAGCAGGGGGGACAAAATGGAACCCTGAGAGACCCAACAAGCCAAGGGCCAGGAAATTGCACAGGAGTCCCCCAGCACCACCTTCCCTCCAAGAAGAACTAGAACCACTGCAGAACAGTGCCCCCAAGTCCCATCCCAGAGAGGCAGTCTGGAAGAATACCATGTCAATGGTATTGGAAGCTGCCGAGAGGTCTAGGAGAACCAAAGTAAGTGTCTATACTTATCTTCGGAACCGCCTCCTCCCATACAATCCTCCCCATGCACTCCGGTTCTCTGGGAGGATTTTGCTTCAGCCACAAAAATCTAGGCTGTCTGCAACCTCCCAGAGGGCCTTTTCGGTAATCGCCTCCAATTTGTGGAATGGCCTGCTGAACGAGATCCGTCAGCTGACGAGCTTGAGTAGCTTTAAAAAAGCACTAAAGACGGACCACTTTCACCAGGCCTTTCCTGATTAGATCCCGGCCTCAGGAGCTGTGTCTCCTGGCCTTTTTTAATCTTGTATATATTTGTTTTAATGTGATTTTAGTTAGATGGTTTTAATTTTATTTTGTTTAATGTCTTTTTATGGGGGTGGGTGGTGCTTTTAGTCATTATTACAATGTTTTAATTGTTGTAAGCCGTCCTGATTGTTTTTAGCAGAGGGGCAGGGTATAAATTATTGTTGTTGTTGTTATTGTTATTGTTATTAGACTGCAGCCTTATTTTTAATATTGGAGTTACCAAAAACAAATCTTATACCCAACATTCTCCAGTCAATTCTGCCATCTGAGGTGTAGTTCAAATGCCCTCCATCATAAGGACTCACTAGGAGAAAAACTGTGAACTCAAACAACCAATGTCATCAATACGACTATCCTTTCTCTTCATGTGAGTAACCCAATTAGATCTGATTAATTTCACTGTGAGAGCCAGCATGGTGTAGTGGTGTGCACTAGACTATGATTCTGCAGACATGGGTTCAAATCCCCACTCAGCCATGAAAGCCCACTGAATGATCTTGGGCAAGTCACACTCTTTCAGCCTTAGAAGAGGGCAAGGCAACTCGTCCTGGAACAAATCTTGCCAAGAAAATCCCATGATAGGTTCACCTTAAGGTCATCATAAGTTGGAAATAACTTGAAGGCACACAACAACAATTTTGCTATTCTGATCCTTAATTTATAGTACTCATTTCAATTAAACGTGATAGCATAAATGTTTCCAAACGCAACAAAACAAAAATCACTAGATACCTAATGATTTCTCCAAGATACCTAATACCTACACTGATATACTATATAAGCATATTAGGTCAGATCAGTTTAAAACAAACTAACAAAGAAAGATCTATCACAGTGTCACAAGATGTATACAGTAATTGAAATATGTAATGAATATAACTTGGAGCAATATTTTCCCAAGTAAAAAAAGAATGAAGCATTTTAATTGCTGTAGTTCAGAGGGATACAACACCATCATTTGTCAGTGCCTGGACTGATTGTTTATTATCCAGATATTCAAACTAGTGTGTCCTAGCTGCTGGTTTTGTTGTCTTATCAATATTTGTCACCATTCAGAATTAATGCATTTATTTCTTTTCTCTCACCCTACTGTCCCTCAGCTCTCTGTTTTTTTTAAAGATGCTGTGATTAATTTATGTTCTGCTAATTCCTCTGAGCACATTAACGTGACCAATTTTGCTAGATGAAGTCCATTATCTCAATAGTCCCTACAACAGCCCTGTGAAGTAAGCCAGTAGACCACATCAGACTGCAGATTGAAGGGAGGGGGAGAGCTGAAACACTTAAAGGCAACACCTTTCTTAAAACCAATCAAAAGTTCAGGAGAGAGATAAGACTTGACCTCAAATAATTTTGTCTTACCATTCATTCACCACCATATTAGGTCTTCAGACTATATCATACATACTTATATTGGGATGCATGCAGGATTGTGGCTTCCATGTCTGTGGGGCAGTGAATCCACTCCACCCTTTAATTCAAATTTTGAAGAACTTATCCAAGGTGTTTAACCTCCCCCCCCCAAAATTGGGTTCATTACGTTAAAGTTTGGATTAAAACCCAGAGCAAATTTACCATTCCATTGACATAGAAGCAACAACCCACTGCATAAATATGTTGGGAATTTGATAATTTGTCATTTATACTCATGTACATGTCCACATCAATGCATGATCTGCTTTTAAACTGCCTACAACTCTACACTGAAGTGCTTTTCATTGAAAATCATGCTAAATTTGAATTCTTCACAAGTCTCAGACTCTATCTACACCCCACAGTTATAAACATTTGATATGACATTTACTGTTAGAACTCCATCCTATGGAATCTTTGGATTTGTAGTTTGGGGAGTACTTGGAATTCTCTGCTAGAGAGCTCTAGTGCACACACTGCCCTGAACTACAGCACCAGAGTACTACCTGCAAAGAACTCAGTACCTCAGCAGCCTAACCCTTAAGACTTTGCATCATAGAGCCAAGGCAGCTAAAGGGACATCAAAGTGTTGCAACTGTGTAGTATAGATCCATTTTTTATAAGACAAAACAGAAATCTTAGTGCTTCCTCATGCATAATGAGGAACATGGGTGCGGCCTCTTCTTAGCATCAGTTTGCACGACAGACATATATTCTATCAAATGAAATGCTAACTAATCTTGCTCCTTTTCATGCTTCTGGTCAGCTTAACTACAGCTCCCAAAATGTCCAAGACATCATGGCAACTGGCTGTAACGTTAGGGATTTGGGGACTTGTGGTCCAAAAAAGTAACTTCCCCAAGATCTGTTTCTGGTGGGCTGTACACCATTCTTCCTGGACTCTTTTGTGTTTGGAAGTCTGTCCATTCCCTCACTGTATTTTCAATAGAAACTTTTTAAAAAATATAATGCCAAAATTGCATTATTCATGCAACATTATCAATGTCAGCTAACTAGTATTGTACTGTCAACAGCTGAAATCTACTGCAAACAAACAACTGTGGAGTAATATTTGTAATGAAGGAGGTGCAGGCATTCAAACGAACCTCACTGTTCTTCAAATGTTGCATCCATTTCGACCTTACCATCTCCAAAGGTATATGGAATAGTCATACCCAGCAGGAAGAGGAAATTGAAACAAAATGAACCATCATTCATCAGGCGGCCATCTCTGGAGTGAAGGAAGTCACCCAACTCAGGCTTTCTCCTCCCAGACAGCATAAGGCTTCTTAAATATTTGACAGGAGTAGAACCAAGAGAGTACTGCAATAAGGACTATAATAAATTATAAAACCTTATGGACTTGGGAACCATACTAAGGAAGGGTATCTCTCCCTCTAGGGCAGCATTTCTCAACCAGGGTTCCATGATGGGTCACTAGGGGTTCCCTAAGAGATATGATTTTTAAACATTTTTCTAGGTATAGACGTAATAATTTTTAGGCAGGGGTTTCCTCAAGGATTCCTCCAGGGTAAAAAGGTTGAGAAAGGCTGCTCTCGGGATTCTCAACCTTTCTAGTTCACATGTTCCCACATGACTTTAACTTCTTAATGGAAGCCACCAAGGACCCCAGCATGACTTTTCATGGAGAGGTGTCTTCTGGCAATGAAAGTAAGTGAGGAGACCCACTTCAGTAGAACATTTGAGAGACAGATAAAAGAAGCATGCTCATAATTCTAAATGCATTCTGAAAAGGGGCTGGTGACCCCAACGGGGTCACAAGCCCACAGACTAAGAATCACTGCCCTACTCCAAAGGCAGACTCAATTCTCCAGTGCTGAAGAATGGTGGGTATGACATCACCAGTAAAGGGCATGGAAAAAAGATGGCAACTGCATGTAACTGTAGTACCTGAAAATAAGGTGGGAAATATAAACAAAAAATACCCCCATCCAAAATGTTTCAAGGAGCAATGTCAGATATTCAGCTGGGTACTATAGGTACTTTTTTTCCCTATAGTTAAAAAACTTTATTTCTTAGATTGTGCTCATTTGTTGTTGTGTGGCTTCAAGTCGGCTCCGACTTATGGCAAACCTACCATGGGGTTTTCTTGGCAAGATTTGCTCAGTGGGGGCGGGGGGAGTTGCCTTTGCTTCCCTCTGAGGCTGAGAGTGTGACTTGCCTGAGGTCACCCAGTGGGTTTTCATGGCCGAGCAGGGGTTCGAGCCCTGGTCTCCAGAGTCACAGTCCAATGTTCAAACCACTACACCATGCTGACTCTCACATTAATGAAAAATAAATAAAAATGATTGAAGACTTTGGAGACCCTAAAGTAGACACAGTTTAGTCTTGGTTCCTGGATTCCTCTCATCCCAATAACCCAAGCAAATCTGTGCACACACACACACACACACACACGAACTATTATATGCCTCAGACACTTTCATCCAAGCTGAACAAAACACAATGGGCAAAGGGCTAACTCAAGATATTTTGCTGCCTCAAATGAAGCAGCAACAGGTGGCTCCCACACCTACTCAAGGAAAGGTACCAAGTATCTAAACCTGCCACATTTTTATGGCACATGAGTCAGAGGAGTCAAGGAGGAAAAATGCCTCTCTCCCTCCTTGGCAGTAAAAGACAAAATAAAGGAAACAGATTAACTAACTCAAAATTTGCTGTTCTTTCTTGACACCAAGGTTTCCTTCTTGAGGTAGCCATCTTACCTTCTCTAACAGCAGGGCTGGCCCTGACATGGGTCTCAAAGCTCTTCTCTTGCAGTGTAAAAAGCATGAAAGATGTGAGCAGAACATCCCTGGTTATGCACCTCAGCTGCCCACTCCCATACACAAGGAATGGCAGACCAGCTTAATTCCATGACAGAGGAGCTGAGATAGCTTCAAGCAAGTCTCTGTTGTGATTCAGAGCCCTTTGCTGTTTAGATGTGTATACATCATTGGACAGATTTAGTGCTACTGATCTGTTACAGCTGTTACTCAGCTGAAGACATGGCTCCTATCAAAAATTAGTTTTAACACCAAGTACAGCAGAACAGACCTCAATGTCTCAGTAACACAATACAAACTATAATGAATGAAGTTCTTTCATAGTGTAAACATTTTCTTACTAGTAGGACAGTAAAACCAATAAATGTCCACTACAATTTTTTTAAAAAAAACTGGTTAAATACACATTTTAAGGAGCTGCCTGTGGAATATATCTGTACTTTAAATGTATAGATACCTTTCAAAGTCTGTTTTAACTACTGCTTCTACATGTTGTTTCCTACTGCTCCAAAAGAAGAAAGGAATTTCTATCGTTAATCTACAACAATGGTGGGAATACCATTATGCAGTACAGATGAACCCCCGTATCCACAGTGGATGTTCCAAGACCCACTGTGGATACCTGAAACCATGAATAATAGGGAATCCTATTATTTTCAATGAGACAAATGCTGGAGGTTGACCATAGAATCATATTGGAGACCTAGAAATGCCTAGAGAGGATGTATTTTTTTCAGATGTGGGTAAGTGAATCTGTAGATACAGGGTCCAACCTGTTTTTGTCTCATGTGCTTATTCCCCCTGGCTTTCAGAAACCTTGTAACACACATCCTGTCCTTTAGTGAGCTACGAAAGCCCTCAACACTGAATGACTGTGTGTGGTCCCTCTGGCTAAAGAAGCTGGCCATTTCAGATCTTCCATAAATGTAGATAACATCCAGTCAAAACACTTTGCCAAAGCTCCACCTCTAAGGAGCTGATGTAATATTCCATGCATTGACCGGGGTTGTGGGGGGACAACCTCTTGGACATGACAAAGCCCTCAGAGCTGTCACAGTGACAGACCCCACTTAGCTTATATGTACATATGAGCCACAGAAGGCCATTTTTCTGCTACAGCAGAAGCAAAGGTAATAGCAAAGTATTGTGTCCATCCATTTTTAAAGCCTCTGTTGGGGGAATCCACTTGAGCTTTCTTTCAGCTGCTACCAAATGTGACAAAACATTGTGGATTATTCTGCCATGGTTATGAGACATAACAGAGCCTCAAAAGTTGTCCCAACATGGACACATGTGATGGAACATCATGGGTTTCCCAGTTATATTCCTTTTAAAAACTATGAGGCACTAGTCAATGGAACGTCCAGCTGCAATTTTTAAAACAAGGGTCTAAATTAGACATCAGTGGTAGAGGATGCTCTCTCAGTTATAAAATCCCACCAAAATAAAGTCTTATATAACTCAGTAGCCAGGTTCTTATAGAACAGACATGGAAATAACAATCCTGCTGAAGACAAGATGAACAAATCTACAATGTTTTACTAAGGGAATTATTTACATAAGAGAATACAGTTGGCCATCTGTATTCACAGATTCTGCATTCATGGATTCCACCATCCACAGCTTGAAATTATTTTTTTTTTTAAATCCCTAAAGCAAACCTTGATTTTGCCATTTTATATAAAGGAAACCATTTTAATACATCATTGTATATAATGAGCACGCACAGATTTGGGTATCCACAGAGGTCCCTGTAACCAAACACCAGTGGATACCAAGGTCCCACTGTGAAGTGTCAGTTTTTCAAATAATAGGTGGAGAAGGCTCAAATGTACTTATATTACACATGATTGGTTATTGCTCCAGATATGTAAGAGTCCTCCACAGCCAACTAAGCTCTCCGTAGCTTTTTCCTCAGTTCCATTTTCCCTAAATTCTATGGCCAGCTCCTCACAGCCAATAATACATGCTGCACATCAGTCTTCCTCTGTATCCAACTATTCCTGTTGCCTCTGGTTTTTAGGATGACTCAACTTCTGGAACTCTTGCTGAGTTCTCTAGTCAAGAGTCCTCTTCCTGAAAACTTCCGATGCCTGCTTGAAGCTTCACCAGCCACCTCACAGCACAGCTTCCTGCTCCCAAATACCTTAAAGGCACCAGTTGCTGTCTGATCTTGGAAGCTAAGCAGGATCACTTTTGGATGGGAGACCACCAACGAACAGCAGGTGTTACAGGCTACATTTCAAAGAAAGGAACTGGCAAACCACCTCTGGGAATTCCTTGCCTAAGAAAACCCTATTAAATTGATGGGGTCACCATAAAGTTGACAGGTGACTTGAAAGCACACGCACATGTGGGTATGCACGCACACACACACACACACAGCTGACTGTGCAAGAATGTAGATCTTTCTGCAGATTTCCCTGATTCAAAACCCTCCTTTCTCCTTCCCCAGCTCCAATCACACCCTCTTCAGCCACCAGTTCTCTTCCAACCATCCACACCAGCTGTCTTTCATCATCCTTGTTCAAACTTGCAGCTGAGAAGCTCTGACTAGTCATCTTCTTGATGGACTTTCTATCTACTAGTCAACCAAGTAACCTGACCAATCCAACCAAAGGTAGGTTCTTCCTAGTTATTTTCCAAATTGTCTCACTGAAACCTTCTTTCCATAAGAGCCATAAGCAAAAGCAGCCACAACTATCTTAGGTCATTTGCAAAGGCAGGCTTCTGGCCTAATCATATTAGGTTCAATACAGAAAAGCAAAGCTAAACTTCCAACACAAATCAGTTACATTATATCTTAAAGGGAACTCAAAGAAAATAAGCATGCAAAAAATAAACAGATGGATCAAAACTGTATGTTTTTTCCACACAGTTCCAGGTTTTTTGTTTTTACTTTTTTATGGCAGCTATAATTAAAAGTGAGAAGTGGCCACGATAACAAAATTTTCTTTGGAATCCAAGCAGAATGCCAAAAAAAAGGAGTACAGATGAAGGTGTTCTGGTGTTTTTGTTTTGTGGTATTTTTTGTTTGTTTGTTTGTTTTTTCTTTTTTTTAAAGGACAGTATAAAAAGCAGGGTCTGGAGCATACTGTCCTGCTGTGCTCACTAGAGAATTCTGGGAGCTGTAGTTCAAAAAGTAATGCTTCGAAACTCTGACAAAAAGTGAGAAATGTCTCTTTGGCCCCTGCTGCTCCAAGACTGCTTTCTACTGGTACAAAGGAAGAAATGAAATTATTATTTCTCTTGAACTCCCAGAATAATCAAATAGCACATGCTAGGAAGCACAAAAGCAACCTGTTATGTTGAGTTCAAAGGAACGTATGCCCTTGTGGATGAAAGAGGAGCAGGACTATTACCAATACACTATATTTCAACAGACATAATGTTTACATGGGGATATCATTCAAACATGTAGTTTTCGACACACATTCCAATGGTACACTTCCAGGAATGCTGTATCATGCACTTTTCTCAGCATGGACCTTAGCTATTAAGACATACACAAATTTGGGTTGCTGTGGTTGTTGTTAAAAAAAAAAACCTCCCCTCCCACACCAGCAGTTTCTTTCAGATGTCAGTAGAGTGAGAGACACTGCTCAGGGTGAAAGCCTTGGCTCAAGAAACAGCAATCCCTTCTGCCTAAAAGCAAACTAGTGCTTTGTTGCACCAGCTCTGATAGGCATAACCTGCTGGGTAAGAAAGAAAAATGTAAGCTCCTCCTATTCCTCATCTTGACAACAGATCAAGCATTACATTTCTGGGATAGTCCTACCTGCACAGAATCATAGAGTTGGAAGGCACCCCAAGGGCCATCCAGTCCAATCCCCTGCCAATACTGGGCTCTACCACTAAAGTACCCCTTGGGAGGTAAGCATCCAACTGCTGTTTAAAAACCTTCAACAGAGTCCACCATCTTCCAAGGCAATCTATTCCACTGTCTAACAGTTCTTCCTAATGTTTACTTAGAA
This sequence comes from Gambelia wislizenii, assembly GCA_030847615.1. Classification (NCBI taxonomy): domain Eukaryota; kingdom Metazoa; phylum Chordata; class Lepidosauria; order Squamata; family Crotaphytidae; genus Gambelia; species Gambelia wislizenii. The sequence goes on along the minus strand of JAUMIR010000005.1, from coordinate 98,593,114 downwards.
TCTCCTTTCTTGTAATGTGAGTCCATTGGTTCTAGTCCTGTCCTCTAGAACAGCAAAAACAAACAAACAAACAAAAACCACAAGCTCAGTCCACCTAGACATTTTTATCTAGAGCTTGGCAAAGTTGCTTTTATGGTGGCTGAAAGTCCATGGTGGCTGAAAGATCTTGAAGGTTGTTGTCTAAAAAGTGACTTTTCCAAGCTCCACCTTAACCAACATAAGGCCTGGAGCTCTAGAACATACCACCCAGAGATCAAAGTGTGTCCTATTTAAGGCCAGAGCCTTTTTATGCAAAAGGTTTAAATTAGCTTCTCCTCAAACCAGTTTGTAATGCTTGCCTAAAACCTGTGAGAGCCAGCATGGTGCAGTGGTTTGAATATTGGACTAGTTGGTATAAATCTATACCAGTCCAATTTCACACCTGTCCACTCAGAAGTATGTTGAATTCAATGAGACTTATTGTTAGGCAAGTGGGTAGAGTTTGTCTTTAAGGTGCCACAAGGCCCTCTTGTTGCAGATAGTTATATCTTGTTGAGCATGAAAAGATTCTGAACATATGAGAAAAGTGCTTTATTTCATACTTTACTTCACAGGCGTTTGGAAAAGCTACTTATGCAGTGTATAACTGACACAGCAGATGTAGCTGTGATTCACACAACCGCAATAAATAGAGAAATGTAAATTGGTCGTGGACAAGTGAGTTGTTAAGTGAATTCAGGCCTGGAGCCCCAGAATGCATGTTTCTGTGGTATTTGGATTGGTTTTAAACATTAGCAAACAGAAATAAGCTTAACCGTTTGTGCACTTTCTGCTGTGAAAATATTATAATAACAACGACTACATGAAAATCTAAACTAGATAGGAAATACAGTGAAAGCCATTTCATTTCCCACATTTTCAGAGGTAAGTCATATAAAATGGGAGACCATAATCAGATATTTAAACATGCAGGCTGATTTTCCAAAACAAGTGAACTTAGTCAACTGTAGAGTTGTGAAAATCTTCAGATTGCTGATACTGCTGCAGCCCCATTGACTCCAGTGAGTGTGAAAAGAATTATGGTTTTACAGCCACTGGGTTGGGTTATGTTTTTCCCCAGTGTCTAGACTCTAACTACAAGACAAGTGTACCACAACTCCAGTGCACCAAAGGGGTAACTATCCTGGGCTTCATATGGAGGGAGGCTCACACATGAAGAGGACCATGTCAACTTTAGAATTACCTCATTGTAGCCAACTCATTTCTTCAATCCTGGAGGCTTATCACATAAGGAAGAGAAGTGGCAGTGCAGCCCAATAATAGTGCCTCCCGTTCTGCCTTACTACATAATGTCAGTGTTCTACAGCTGTTCTTCCATTCCAGTTCTGTGGGAGATGGTGGTAAAAAGCTGTAGAATGCTGACATCATGCGGTAAGGCAGGATGGGAAGCGCTATTATCAGGCTGCACTGCCGCTTCCCTTCCTTCGTACAATAAACTTCATCCAAAATTTCTCTAATTTAAGCTCCATAAACCTAATGGTGGGTGGGGGAGAGAATCATAATACAAACTCTACCAGTTGTGTTTTCCTTTTGTCACAGCAACAGGAGTGAAATGGTTGGAGCTACAGGCAGTGCTAATTGTAGGAACTTTGCCCAACCATACTGTGGCATTTACAGTTGTCCCTTCACATTCGCTGATTCCAGGACCCCCCGTGGATACCAAAATCCGTGAATACTCAAGTCCCATTATATGCAATGGCATAGCAAAATGGTGTCCCTTATATAAGATGGTAAAACCAAGGTTTGCTTTTTGGATTATTATTTTTTTAAGAATATTTTCAAGCTGTGAATACCTAAATCCGTGAATGCCAAATCCATGAATGTGGAGGGACAACTGTATTAATTTTTTTTAACAAATCATACTCCTCTCCCTCCTCATATTGTCCTCACAACCCTGTGAAGAAGGCAACACTGGCCCAACGTCACCTCATGAGAGCCTCATGGCTGAGCTGAGAGACTAGACTCTTGATATCCTGAGTCTCAGTCCAGCACTCCAGCCACTACACCACACTGACCCCAGGGAAGGGACCTCAATGAACATTCTGTCCTGAGCCTTTCAATGTCTTAGAAAGACCTTGGTATACCATACGGTTTTATTACGGTATATTGTCCCTTGTAGCTATTGAGGGATTGCCACAGCAAATCAGGGGAATGGTCCCACTTTGCTCAAAGTGGTGCCTTCCAGATGTTTAGGTTCCTGTTCTCATAATCCCTGGCCACTGACCATACTGGCTGAGGTTGATGGAAGCTGCAGGCCAAACAATCTTAAAGACATCCGGTCGTTATTTGTATCTCCAAATCAATTCTGACTTATGGTGGCCCTCTCAGAGGGTTTTCCTGATAAGATGTCTTCAGAGGAGGTTTGCCATTGCTTTCTTATTTAGGCTGAGAGCATGTGACTTGCCTAAGGCCAACCAGAGGATTTCCCATGGCTGAGCAGAGATTTGAACCCTAGTTTCCCAGAGTTGTGGTTCAGCACTCAAACCACTACATCATGCTAGCTCCTTCACCCTGTTGAGCAAGATTCAAACTGCCTGCACAGAGGTGGCCAAATTCACACCAGATCCTATGGCCTTTCATTGCATAGCATTTCTCTGTGAGCCCCCATGCAAAGGTTTCTGTGTCTCTGAAGAGCTACAAGCTTTCCCACAACAGATCTCACACCCTCCAAGCCACGATTCAGTTTCTCCATCCTTAGATAAATCATGATTTTTGTCATCCCGCTGTCCATTCAGAATCCCAACTTTAAGCAAGAGGGAGAGGACACACCAATTGGAGCTGGGAATCTTGACACGTTTGGATAAGAAACGTAGAACCAGGATGGAAACCATATCTTTAATTGTACTAAATTCTTGGCAAAAGCCATCACTGAAAGAATAAAACTAAACAAAGGTAAATGGGCCATATGTGACCTTACCCACCAAATCTGAAAGAACTGTAATTTCAACTGGCTATTTTGTTAATGAGATTATTATTATTATTATTATTATCTTTTATTTCTATAGCACCATCAATGTACATGGCGCTTTACAAGAAAAAGAACAACAAAACAATTCCCTGCCCTCAAGCTTACAACCTAATGGTTATTACGTCATAGAATGTTTAATTTTTTTTAAATAACACAGAGACATATTACTAATTTTTGCATGTTTTTAAACTGTCCTGGCTTGGATTATTTATAAGCCACTTTGAGTTCCAGTATTGGGGAAAGGTGGGATATACATGAATAAATTAAACTAGTACTAAATACTTTTGGGCAAAGATATACCTTCAGGAAGCCAAATCCACACTACACAAACTGGATGATTGGCCATGGATCCTTCCTATGGAATCTTGGGATTTGTAGTTTGGTGAGGCACCTGCACTCTTTGGTAGAGAAGGCTAAAGACCTTGTAAAACTATGAATCCCAGGATTCCATCGGAAGAAGCCATGGCAAATAATCCAATTTCAAACTGGATGATTTGTGTAGTGTGGATTTGGCCCTAGAAACCATATGTTAACCCTACCCCCACTGCCATTCCGTTTTCCTTATGTGTCATGTCTTATTTAGATTGTAAGCCTGAGGGCAGAGAACTGTTAAATTGACCATTTGTAGGCCGCTCTGATAGCCTTTGTGGCTGAACAGCAGGGTATAAATACAATAAATAAATAAATAAATCTGGCTACATCTGATGAAGGGTGTATGTCTGTCGCAGTCCACAGAAGAAAGCTTGTACCAAAGAAAACTTGTCAGCCTTGAAGGAGTCATGAGACTTTTGATTTTGCTGCGGCATCTGAATCAAAGCCCCTGGAAAGCATTTCCCTTTGAACTTTGTTCAAGATATTAGGGTATGCAAAAGTCTGCTGCATGGGTGGATCTCGGGCTCATCCCGGCTTAAGTGACTCCGTCTTTCCTTACATAGCAGCTCCCAGCACCTTTTCCCAAAAAAGACACCCACCCACCACCAATCCCTCCCCACCCCACCCACTGGAAGATCTCCTACATGCCCAGCGCTCCCAGGGCCTCCCCTCACCAAGGCGCATCTTGATCCTCCGCAGGATTGCGAGCCCGGAACGAGGCTCCCCTGCGCGTTTGCTGCCCCCCAACACACCCACCCACCCCTCGGGATTTGGACTCCCCCACCCCACAGCCTGCGGTTTGTCCTGTAATAGGAAAAGGTCAGGCGGGCCAAGTCCTGTACTCACCATATTACAAATGGAGGCGATGTTTCTGACAGTCATGAGTCTAAAGGTTGCAGCGATCCCACACCGCCATCTTTATGAGTTGAAAACCGAAACGGTCATGGTTGGCAGGCCGGGGGGGGAAGGGGAGGAGGAGAGGCCGGGGGTTCGCGGCAGAGAGAGAGGGGGGGAACCTCTGGCGGGGGTTTGGGGGGTCGGAAGGCTGAGGGAGAGGAGGGGCTGCCCGGTTGGCGGGACCAGGAGGGAGGGAGGGAAAGAGCCGGCGCTGGGGCTGCCTGGTCCTTGGCTTCTCTCCCCCCCTCAGCCCAGTCCCAGGCGAGGGGAGGGCCGGGGGCGGTGCTCCTGCCCCTCAAGAGCCCCGCGGCGGGCGCCTCTCTGGCGCGCTCTTCCTGGGCTTAACAGGCGGAGAGCCCAAGGGATGGAGGAGACGCAGCAGCAGCAGCGCCGCGCGCCTTCCCTCCAGCCGGGACAGGGCCAAGCTCCCGCCTTCCCGCTCCCCCCTCCTCCTTCCCCCGCGGCGGGGGCTGCTGCTGCTCCTCTTCCCTCCCCTCCATCGCAGAGCAACTTTGACAGCGACGGGGGTGGGGGCGGGGGGAGAAGAAGGGAAGGTCAATCACCCAGGAGTGGCGTCGCCGGGAACCAACCGCTTGGCCTGGTGGCGGGAGGGAGGGAGGCGCAGCAGCCAATGGGGAGGCGAGGGAAAACCAAAGGCCGGTCTCACCCACCCACTAGGGCAGCCCGAAGTGGGAGGGGGGGGTCATAGAATCATAGAGTTGGAAGAGACCCCAAAAGCCATCTAGTCCAACCCCCTGCCATGCAGGAATACATAGTCAAAGCACTGCTGACAGATGGCCATCCAGCCTAATACATAATACTTTCTCTGAAAGACGAAGGACAAGCAGGTACCCACAGTTATTATTTTTATTATTAATCTTCTATCATTATTTTTTTCTTTTCCAAATATGTATAATTGTAATGTGTAATTATAATGTTCATTGGAAAAGAAAAAAAGAGGGATTATAGTGAGTTTAGATGAGAGGACCTCTCCATTGACGCCCCCTTGTCGTGGGAGAGAGGCTTGCGTACCCTAATGATGTTTTGAGCTATGCTGGCGGTGGCATAAAGCCACTGGTAGGGTCTCCCATGCCAGACAGGTCAAAACCGAAGGGTCTGACAAAGAGCGTCAAAGGGCAGGATGGGCTCTTTAGCCTTATGGCAACCATCCTAGGAGAAGGAAAACTCTAATCCCAAACCCGGGCAGATGGTGCTCGTCCAACCCTGTAAGGTCAACCATCTAAGAGAAGGAAACTCTAATCAAACCTACGACCCGAGGACCTCGCTGCTACGTCCATGCTTGCAAGGCCAGGGCAGATGAACCTTTGGTTTAAAGGGTGAGGCCAGTTCTGTGCATGCTGCGCTCCACCAGAAAAATCCATTGCACAGGCTTGAAGGAGATGAAGAGGAAAAATGTATTAGTGTTAGGACAGATAGTTTTAGTTTTATATTAGTAAGAAAAGAGGAAAACCATTTATTTATTTATTTATTTATTGCATTATTGTTATGGCTTTTTGCGGTCGGGTGTATTTTTTAGTAGAATGGTCTTTATTCCAATAAAATCCCCCCCAAAAAATTCCTCCTCCTCCTCCTCCTCCTTCCAGTCACTGAGTTCCAGTCTGTGAGGATCATACTACACGATTATAGCGCTATTATTCCGCTTTAACTGCTCGGGCTGCCTCCTGTGGAATTCTGGGGTTTGTAGTTTAGTGAGGCCTGAGAGCTCTCTGGCTGAGAATGCTAAATGCCCCTCCCTAAAATGCAAATCCCAGGATTCCACAGGAGGCACCCATAGCAGTTAATGTGGAATAATAGCATTATAACAGTGTAATGTGATAAGGATTACCTGAGGAACAAACAATGCAGGTTTTCTCCAGACTGGTACCTCTCTGAAGAGTTGGGCTATAATTCTAATAGGCATTGGTCATGCTGGCTGGAGATGATGGAACATGTAGTTCAAAACAGCTGGAGGCTGCCATGCCAGACCTCAATGATGTCTGAGGCCAAAAATCCCAGGATTCCACAGGAGGCAGCCATAGTAGTTAAAGTGGAACGATAGTGCTACAACAGTGTAGTGTCCAAGCGTGCCTAAATACTGTAGAGGCACAAGATCCCAGCTGATCTTGGCATCCAAGCAGGGTCAGCCCTGGATGATACTTGGATGGGAGACCACCAAGGAATGCCAGATGCTGTAGGGTATGTTTCAGAGGAAGGAAATGGGGAAAACCACCTCTGGGGATTTCTTGCCTCAAAAAAAAAAAAAACCAATTGGAATTCATTGGGTCTCCATAAGTCCACATGCAACTGGGAGGCACACACAATTATAGTCTGCTTGTGCTGCGCTGGCTCCAGTTTGTCCTGTGGTCCCGCCTCCCTGCAGAAACTGGCAGCCTTCCAAACTGCGGCATGTTCACACATGTATGCATCGAGTGATATGTGCCACTTGATGCAAATGCCTATGTTGAGAGTGTTGCTGTGTTGATTGCTGAGGAAATCTTTCTCACAGATGGAACCTTCTTATTCTTCCCCTTCGCAACTGAGGCAAATAAGTATTTTTCAACAAATCAGTTCACATACATTCTGCTGCCAGTAGGCCATATGTAAAGGGAGGGAAAATGGAGTGACACACATGTGTTGCAAACACAAAGTAATGCTTGCAAGAGGAGAAACATTTTTTGTTGTTGTATGCGTTCAAGCTAACATCCTATCACAGGGTTTTATTGGCAAGATTTGTTCAGAGTGGGTTTGCCTTTGCCTTCCTCTGAGGCTGAGAGAGAGTGACTTGCCCAAGGTTACCCAGTGGGTAACTGGCAGCAATGACAGAATGGGGATTTGAACCCTGGTCTCCCAGAGTCCTTGTCCAACACTCAGACCACTACACCATGGGTGTACTACCCAAATCCTACATTTCCCATTAGCCAAGACTCCCAAGCAGCAGTGGTGGCTGGTGAAGTGGTAAATCCACCGCAGCCTTTAGTCAGAACTTTAAAGGAGATGTCCAAAATGCTGAAAATATTTTGGGGGTAGGATTCAGCACCTTGACGAATTCAGACCAAAACCTGAAGCCGATTTCCCATCCCACTGGGATGCAAGCCACCATCTTCCAAGGTGCACAGTGATATTTTTCCCCTCTGTGCTGAATAACTATAGAAACCTAAACACATAATATGTTATCATGAAGAAGGTCTTCAAGATCTGTGTGTGTGTGTGTGTGTGTGTGTGTGCTTCTAGAGAGACTACATACCTGGCACCATTTCTTCTTCTTCAGCACCTGGGATTCTAGAGCACCTTCCAAGACCCCAGACCCCAAAGCATTGTGAGGAATTGAAACAGCTGTTTACAGACCTAACTGCACAGCATGAAGAAGGGCTAAGCAGGCATCACAACAATGCTGGGCTTTCCAGAGCATTGCAGAAGATTACATTTGTGATCCTAGCCACCTTCACACACACACACACACACATCACCACCACTGCTGCCAGATAACCTTAAGCAAGTCCTCTGATCTGTAAGAGGAAGCTAAAAGAAGACATTTTGTTCAAGGCCCATTCAGACTTGGAAGACTTGACCACACTACACTGTTATAGTGCTATTATTCCACTTTAACTGCTCTGGCTGCCTCTTGTGGAATTTTGGGGTTTGTAGTTTAGTAAGGCCTAAGAGCTCTCTGGCTGAGAGTCTAAATGCCCCTCCCTAAACTGCAAATCTCAGGATTCCACAGGTGGCAGCCATGGCATTTAAGGTGGAATAATAGTACTATAACAGTGACCTGGCCCAGCACATCATGGGGACTGGATATCAAGCTTTGTCAGAGCTATTGGGGCAATTAACTTCCAGAATACACCCAGCCATCATTTTCTGATATTCTAGCTTTGATTTAAAAAACCAACATAAGTCCATGAAGTGAATTAGAGTCTGCAAGAACACATAAAATCAACAGTGCCACAGAACAGTCTGATATTTTTACTGCAAGAGACTATTCACATTTTGGAGAGCTTTGATTTGCACACAGAAACACATCATTCAGTATTATTCAATGTGCCTCTCCATGGTCTGTTTCACACATGGATTATTCATCATTTTCTGCACATGCATATCATTATTTTCTGACTGCAGTATTAAACACTGATTTGCATATGGGGAGGCACCATAATAGATTTAACACCATGGACCAAAAACTTCATATCACTTTTCGTTGCTTCAAACAACACATGCGTTCTCTTGCAAAATCACAAACTGCTGTGGAATGACAAGTGAACAGGAGTGTCTGAAATGGTACAGGAGTGGGGATATGTCTAATTACTTATGCATAGAGGGTAACTTGTGAAGGAGGGCTATAGTGACATTCAATCCTTGCTAGAGGATCTGTCAAAAATAAAGTAATACTTCTAGGTACTAATATTGCAAAATGTATAAATAATAAGCCATCAGTTGAAGACGGGGGTACAGAATGAAACCATGCTCGCAAAGTATGGTTATGTGAACTACCCTGTTTTCTATGTCAGGCTTATTTATAAGCACACAGAAGGAAAAACTACAGGTATATTTGTAGTTCCCTAGTTGTGGGTGGGATCAGAGCATTAGGATATAAAAAGAAGCTATTTGTGATGCTGGCCATAAACCTTCAAAGAGTTTTTTAAGACAATACAAATCTGTCGGGTTAGCCTGTAAAATTCTGGAATCTGAAAGCAATAGATCTGCTTACCCAGAGTCAGTTCCCTTGAATTAAGAAACTTTGTTGTAGAAATACTTTGTTATGTGCATAGCTGTGAGGATGTATGCATTAATATGTTTAATGTTATTACTATTCCTAATGGACTGTAATTTGTGAATACATTCTAATCCAGCTGTTTCACTTTCCTAACTTCCCTTGAAATTTTCTTTGTTCCAGAATTGTTACTTGAAGATCACTTATAGCATGTCCAGGAAAATTAAAATGTTCTGGGTTCGCAGTATTGCCATTTCTCGTATGAACTTTCTGTGCATCTACCCTCTTGCACAGAGACCGTCTTGTTTGTCCAATGCAGAGTATAGAGGGGGATTGCCGACATGTGTGCCTTCAAGTTGTTTCCAACCTATGTCGATCCTATCACAGGGTTTTCTTGGAAAGATTTGTTCAGAGGGGGTTCACCTTTGTCTTTCTCTGAGGTTGAGAGTGTATGGTTTGCCCAAGGTCACCCAGTTGATTTCCATGGCTGAGCAGGGATTCAAACCTTGGTCTCCAGAGTCATAGTCCAATGCTCAAACCACTACACCACATTGGCTTTCATTGCTGACATAGGATAGCATATATCACATTGGAGGAAATGCACTTCTGATGTAGTGGGCGATGTCATTAGGATCCATTATTTTACTGCCAGAGTACATGTGGGATGAAATGGATTGAAATTTACAAAAGCTTGTGCTAAAATAAAGATGTTAATCTTAAAGGTGCTGCTAGTTTTGTTCTTCCTACGTCCCTTTTTCTTATTCCGCTACAACTGACTAATATGGGTACCTTTCTAAAAAAAAAATTAAAAACTTCTTTTCTACCAAATGCACTGGCAGAAATAATAAAGCCTACTGGGGGAGAAATTAATTCTTCCTCTGCCAGTCCACCCACTAGCCTACCTGGAATTCTGTTCATTCACCTGCCTGTAGTTCTTTGTAGTTATGACTATCAGGTGAGTTGTTCAATACAAGACTTTGCTTAGTTTAGAGGCAGGGAACAGGTGGCTCTCCAAATGGTGAAAGACTGTCATTCGCATCAGCACTAACAGTATGGGCAATGGTAAAGGATGATCAGTATTTTAGCTCAACAGTGTTTGGAGGGTGCACTTCTTTCTTTACTATTATGCAGACATTTTCTATATCATTGTCTTCATTATTGTTTAGACGTTTCTCACCATGCATGGTGGGGGTAGTGTCTTGGCAAAACTGGTAGAATGAGGAATCATTCCCCCCCCCCGCCCTTAGGACTGGTGAGATTCTCAATAAGCATTGCTTATTGGATGAGTTACATTTTTAAAAAATCTGTTTGGAATGCAACAAAAACATAACAAAACAGGCCCTCTAATATACAAATAAATCTAGGCCCTCATAAGTTTGTTAGTCTTTTAAGATGCCACAAGACTCGTGTGGAAAGCATACTACCATAAAAACAAGGTTGGCAGATATGTGGCACACCTTTTCTTTTCTTTTTCTTTTTAACAGCTGGGAAAGAAAGTCTGGGAAAACAAGAAATGCCAGTTTTCAAAACAATGCTGGGAATATAAGAACACTAAACAACTGTTCCCATTGTGTCTCATCGTGGCAAACAAGCAGTCCTGTGTTTCCTTTCTATTGCAAGACAAAAAGAACTATTTATAACATGATTGTGGCTTACATAATTTATTGAAAGGTCAAAAGAAAACCCACATTTCATTTTAGCTTGTTTATCCTTGGCTACCAACAAAGATGTGACCAGAAGACTTCTACTTTGTGGTGTGGGTGTAGTAGATCAAGAGACCCTACCAATACCACCTGACCTACCTTTACTTTGCTTTTTTCAAGCGAGAAAATTGCCCACAGACTGCCCCCACCCCATGTACATTGAATGACCAGGACTTCATGGTAACTGGAAAGGTCAACATTTGATTTCAAAAAAATATTCACAACTCTACCTTTGCTCCACAGGTGAGCTGAATACAGGCTTCACTGGCCAGTAGCATAGTCAGGATGGCATGTGAGATGTCAGAAACAAAGAAGGTAGATCTTGTTGGGTTATTATTATTATTATGTTTATTTATATAGCACCATAAGCTTTACATACCACTTTACAAAAAAGAAAAACAACAATCCACAATAAACACAAAAACCTGTCTACAGTGCACAATCTAAAACCAAAACCAAAATTATAAAATTAATAAAATATTACTATAACAGGATTAAAACAAGGTTATGAGTGAAGTTTGTCAAAAAAACAGTCAGAAAAAGGTATAGGTTCTATCACCTGTTATCTGGATTGAGGTAATGGGTTTTATTGACTCCCAGTATTGGTTACCTGACAAAACAAAGTTTCATTGGACAGGTCAGTAAAATGCTGGATGATTAACAACTGTTCTGGCAATGCTTCTGGTGTCTCCTTTTATTACCCTGAAATTAAGCGTTGAACTCACCTCCTTACATAGTACCCTGAGTGCATACTTAATTTTATTAGCTAAGTACATTTGATTACCTGATACCTGTCTTCAACTCCTAAATATGCTGGCTAGATTTTAGGAGCTGTAGCACAAAAGATAACTTCCCCAAGCTCTGAGAAGGTCCACAGACAGCAGCAGTAAGTAGACCATGCAGTAAGTAGACCATGGCTGATGACACACTGCAGAAATAATGCAGTTTGACACTGTGTTACCATGCCCTACACCACTCCCTATACTATTTCATAATTAGCAATATGAAGATACTTTATGGGGTCTAGTAAACCAAAAGGTGAGGTCAAATGGAGGTCACAAAGACCTAGGAAGATGTGGAAAAATACCAGCAGACACACCCAAGATAGGATTAAATAAAGCCCCTAGTAAATAATGCCCTTAAGGTGGTATGTGCTAATCCCCTCTTGGGCACCCTTGGCTGTGAGTCACACATCACAAACAAACAAGTGACCAAAGCAATCCTTATCCCCAGAAATTATCCCTGTTTGCCCCTCCCTGTTCTGCAATACAGAGGTTGTCATAAACCTATCTATGCCTATCTTTCAGCCATTAAGAGCAATCAGCAGAGTTTCATTGTCCATTGTTTCAATGGCGGGAAACCCATCTAAGCATTGTTCTAAACCCAAATACCCCTTCATGATATGAAATATAGTATAAATATTAGTCCCAAACAATAGCAAAGTGTACCACTTTGGACAACATCTTGCCACTCTCTCTGTCGGTGTGCCCCCAAGTCGGATTCCAGTGCCACCCTCAAACTTTCATCTGAGCTTCTCTCTTCTCTTCAGGGATGGTAACTACAGTCTCACCTCCCAAATTCCTCTATCCAACCTTTCTGCCTTAAACTCTTCATTAGCCTTGTGTGGTTCTTGTGAGAGTGTTTTGCATGTGTGAGTGCCTTCCGCGTTATTTTCCAATAAAAACCACTTATTTTACTTTAAACTGGAGTTCTCTGCAGTGAGTATACACAGGTGCAAAGGTCCCAAAGTTACCAGCCTCTTGCAGCCTTCCATTTGAGCTAATCATAATTCCCCAAAATATTATAGTTCTGACATCACAAATGGGGTCCTAAAGCATGCCCACCTATTCAGGGATCAACCGCTTCAGCTGTCATGGCTCAATGCTATGGAATTCTGGGATTTGTAGTTTTGGAACAACCTGTTGCCAAATGCTGAGATGGTTAAATTAATTAGGGGAAAATCAGTGAGTAGTTTCAAGAAAGATTGGGAACCACTAACTGTCTTTTGGGGGAAGCTATCAATAGTGGGATTCAATGATTAGTAGGATTAAATAAGATGTAGAAGTTTAATATAAGATATTTTGTGATAGAGGAAGTAAAATATTGTATCATATAACCATTGGTAGGAATGCTGGGAGTTACTATTTCATTTTTTCACTTTTACTTTTGTTTCTCTGTGTGTGTTTATTAATTCTTTGGCAATTTTCTGTTGTATGACTTTTTTCTTTATATGTCTATTATATGTAGTTTTGTATGATATATTTTTTTTCTTAATTAAAATATTTTCTAAAAGAAACAATCCATTATCAAATACATAATGGGCTATGTTATTGTATTCCAATAGTAAGTTATTAGATCTCATTCATTTCTAAAAAAATTATAGCACATTTTACAGTCAGTCCAGTCCTCTACAAATACCATTAAGGTGTGGAGTGTGATTCTCTTATAATTTATTTCATTTTCTCTCCTACCTTGCTTCTTAGTTACACTTCATAGGACATTTTCAGACAGTGCTTAACAGTGCTTACCACGGGATTAGGTCCCGGGAGAGGAATGGCGCTCTTGCGCGGCAGGGGGTCATTTTCGGATGCCGCCGTCCCTCTTCCGGGATCCTTTGTGGCACGTCCGTGAAGCTTTGGAAGCGGCTGCGCCATATTTTAAGCATGGAAGTTGCCCATGCTTAAAATATGGCGCAGCCGCTTCCAAAGCTTCACGGACGTGCCACGAAGGATCCCGGAAGAGGGACGGCGGCATCCGAAAATGACCCCCTGCCACACAAGAGTGCCGTTCCTCTCCTGGGACCTAATCTCACGGTAAGCACTGTTAAGCACTTTCTGAAAATGTCCATAAAGAAAATCACTATAAGATTATATGGAGGTGGTATTTAACTCCAGTACGATTGAATCAAATAGATAAAAAGTATTCAGCACAGTGTTGGAGGGGTTGCCAAGAATTGGGAACGTATATGCATATGTGGTGGAATTGCAAATATGTACAGAAATTTTGGAACATAGTAATGAAGGAAATAAGTGAAATACTGGAGATAAATATACCTTTAAGCCCTGAAATAGCATTATTATCATATTGTGAAAAAATACAAGAATCTCAAATTGTTAAGGATTTGTTAACAAACTTGCTGACAGCAGCAAGGTTAATAATAGCAAAGAAATGGAAATACAAGGTGAATATAAAATAGAAGAATGGTATGAGGAAGTATGGAATATAGCTATAAATGAGAAATTAACAAATATGGTTAAAGAAAAAAAAGGAGGGTTAAATAAGAATGTTTTTGGTGAAAAATGGAGTAAATTTTTAGAATTTGTATTAATAAAGGGGAGAGGAAGCAAACCTGAGTTGGAAACAATGATTTTCTGGAAAGAGGGATGAATGTAAAGGGAAGTCCCTCGGTGGAGGGAATCACTGTTATATATGTTTGTTAAGTCTTATATAGTAATTGTATGTTTTTTTTTATTTTAGAAAATTAATAAAATTATTAATAAAAAATGTCCATAAAGCTACATTTCTGATGCAAATTAGTGCCTTTGTAAAGAAAGTCACAATGAGACTGCCTTTGCATGTGGAATTCAGCAGTCTTTGTATACATACTATTTATCTTTATTATAACTGTTAATTGATTAAAAATGTTCTCTGCCTGCTGTGGTATAAAACCATGAATTGCAGCAGTGATCTCATCATTGGGTAACATATTCAGTGAAGAAATCATGAATTATACTAGGAGTAATTTAATACCAGCAAATGCTACAGACAATATTAATACTTTCCACAAGCATACGGTCTCTCCTCTCTGCTACCAATTTGCTAAAACATCCAATTAACCAGAGAAGACAGAAGGTGGCAGTTCTATTGATTTTTTAAAAGCTGTCTGTGGGAAGAGGGCCTAGAGAAATGGCTGACAGACCACCATTAATCCTGAGAGCTAAGTAAAACCTCCAAAAATTGTATTCCTCTCAATATCAAAGGCCGAGGACTAACAATAGACTGAAGCAATGGCCTTCACATGCCAGAGTGGGGTGGTTATTGTTGAAAAGAGAACATGTGCCTTCACTTTCTCACATACGTAATTTAACTTCACTGGAGTCACTCTGAAGTAGATGGTGCTTGGCTGCTAGTAAATCACACTGCAGTCCCACCACCTTCCCAGACAGTGTTGGTACAAGTGAGAGGACCTTTTTGGTGGCTGCTACCAGACTTTACAACTCCCTCTCTAGGAAGGCTAGGATGACTCCTTCCTTGCCCTCTTTCTGTCAGCAAGTGAAAATGTCCCTATTCCAATAGGCTTTCAGGAATTGGATGCAATGGGCTTGTAATGGTGTGTTGATTTAGATAGATAGATAGATAGATAGATAGAGATACAGGTTGACCCCTGTATCCATGGATTTGGTACCCACAGTTTCACTTATCCACATCTGGGGGGGATGTTCTCTCTAGGCATTTATAGGTCCTCCAGTATGATTCTATGGTCAACTTCCAGCATTCATCTCATTGAAAATAATAGGGTTCCCTATTATCTATGGATTCAGGTATTCATGGTGTGTGTTTCTTGGTACATATCCTCCAATGGATACAGGGTCAACATGTAGAGAGGGTGTGTGTGTGTGTAATATTATACATCCTGTGTTTTAATGCATTTTAAATGATTTAAATCTATAGGATGTTTAATTGCTTTTTAAAATAACTTTTATACATTTCTTTGCATGTTTTTAATTTGTTATGGTTTTAATATTCTGTAAGCCTTTTCAAGTCCCAATATTGGGGGAAAGCACGATATAAATGAATAAAATGATGAAGATGATGATGATGGGCATTTACTAATGCAGTGCCCTTAACAGTCAACTGATGTTTCTTAGATGGGGACTGAAGATGACTGTAGCTGAGATTAAACACATGCACCACCTATAGTTTATGGAACAGGAACTAAACCACACCTTGGAGAAGGTGACATGGCTCCAAATGCCACAGAAGTGAACATTTGCCTCCACTATACTTGGCTGTAAATAAAGCAATTATAAGTCATCAGTGCTCTCTCTCACTCTTGCTCTCTTATCCAGATTAGATCTGGGAGCATTGCCCTTGGAACTTGCCATCATCTGGAAAAGGCTATGTGTAATAACTGTTTGAAAATGGCCTTAAAGAACCCCAAATAACGTTGGTTCTTTCAGTGAAGGCTTGATAACTGAAATGCAAAATGGTGCCTCTGTTTTTGTAATGTACATATTGCTTCTGTGTGTATTCCTTCCCCTCCAGGATTTATTAATTGCAGGGTACATTCATTGTAGAAGTCAAATAGTGGGTTGTTGTGACAGCATGTGAGACAGCAACAGAACATGTGCTATTTTCAGCATGTTATAAAACCCATACTTGAAGCTATTAATAAATCTGTTCATTAGCAGCAACTCAAGATTCCGCATCAAAATTGTAGTTATAGTGCTTTTAATTTGTGGATTGGTTTATTAATAACACTTAACAGGAATGTGAAGTTGAAGGCTTTCACGGCTGGCATCCATAGATTTTCCTTGGTTTTTTTCCAGACTGTGAGGCCGTGTTCTGGAATAGTTTCTTTCTGATGCTTCGCCTGCATCTGAAGAACAATGGAACCAAAACTCAACACTTACAAAGGAATTCCACCCAGGGACAGGAGGATTTCCAGCAGATAATGGCCCATCAACCAACCATTAGCCAAACAGACACTAACGAGCCTTGCATTTCTATACCCAGAAACTAACCATTCAATTACACAAATTTACATATACTCCCCAACAGGGGTTCACAGTATATAAACTCCACATACACTCCTACCCAACCATTCTCTGAAGATGCCAGCCACAGTGCAGGTGAAATGTCAGAAAGAAACTATTCCAGAACATGGCTTCACAGCCCAGAAAAAAACCCAAGGAAATCTACTTAACAGGAATATTGCTACAGTATTTCAAAGTACTTTGCTTACATAATGGCAGCAGTGATTACAGTAGACCCACCAAGTCAAACACAGGTCATTAGCTATGCATTGCATCCTGATGAGGCTATGACAACTCATCATTTTATACAATCCCAACAGGCAGCAGAAACAAAAAGTTAGCTAAAACTGGTGGCAGACTAACATGCCTACCTTTCAGGAATGTTTCTGTGTTTCTCATGAGCAATCTGGAGCAAATGATCTGGAAGCCACTGTTGCACTATGGAGTAGGATAAGTCTGAGAAACATAGCTTACACATGTCATGTTGTTGTTAACTGCCTTCGGATTGACTTTGACTCATGGCAGTCCTGTGAATGAGAAACCTCCAAGACCCCCTGTCCTCAACCACTTTGTTCAGGGACCTGCAAGTTCAGGGCTGTGGCCTCCTCGACTGAATCTATCTGGTATATGGTCTTTCTCTCTTTCTACTGCCCTCCACCTTTCCTAACATTATTGTCTTTTCTAGTGAGTCATGCCTTCTCATGATGTGACTAAAATGACAGCCTCAATTTAGTCATCTTGGCTTCCAGAGAGAGTTCAGGCTTGATCTGTTCTAGGAACCATTTGTTTGTCTTTTTGGCTGTCAGCATTATCCACAGCACTCTTCTTCAGCACCACATCTCAAATGAGTTGATTTTCTTTCTATCAGCTTTCCTCACTGTCCAACTCTCACACCCATACATGGGGATGGGGAATATGATGGCTGGGATGATCCTAACTTTAGTGTCCACTTTTATATCTTTGCACTTTAGGATCTTGTTTAGTTGTTTCATAGCTGCCCTACCCAGTCCTAGTCTTTTTCTAGTTTCTTGACTGCAGTCTCCATTCTAATCAATGATAGATCCAAAATATGGGAAATCTTTAACTATTTCAGTTTCCTCCTCATCCTCTAGATTGAATATGTGTAAATCCTCCATGGCCATTATTTTGTTTTCTTCATGCACAAAATGCATGTTTGGAAAAAAACCTCTTAAATTAAGGTGGCAGATTTTTTTATTATTATTAAGGCATAAGCTTCCACTGATTATGAAGCAAATGCCATTATATCATGTATTACTGCAGACTTTATGGGTACATTTGGCTGATTTGAGGATGGTTCACTTTCTGGTTCCATCCCCTACTTTCTTGTGCCACATAGCCTGAGAAAGATTTCTAGAGAAAAGCTTGCACTATTTGTGGCATTCTGGGTGATGGTGATTAAAGTATTACCAGTGCAGAGTGATCCAGTGTAGTGTAGTGGTTTGAGTGTTGGAGTAGGACACTGGTAGATCAAGGTCTAAATCTGTACTCAGCCATGGAAACCCATTGGGTGACCTTGGGCACGTCTGACCCTAAGAGGAAGGCAATGGCAAACCTCCTTGGAATAAATCTTGCCAAGGATAAGGTTGCCATTAGTTGGAGGCAACTTGCAGGCACATAACAACCACCAAGTCCCTCTTCTTTTCTGATGGACCAACAGGTCCATCTACCTCTCCCCTCCATGGGCCACATTACCAATCTAGACTACTTGTATGAAAAGTCGCAAATATCAGTGGTAAGACAAAGACCTCACTCTTCAGCATTCACGTCCCTCCATTAATCATCAGAAACACCAGCAAGGTTGGTTTTATCTAGTCATGGCATTAGTCAGGCAGTTCACACACTCAACATTCAGCCAGAAGGAAGCAGAGTGGATTTGACAGCAACTATAGCCTCAAACAGAAATCTGCAACCTGTTGCAAACCAACCTGCTACAGTGTTGCTGGAGAAGTTACTCTTGATCCCACAGGTTAAAAGCCTCTTGGAG
This sequence comes from Gambelia wislizenii, assembly GCA_030847615.1. Classification (NCBI taxonomy): domain Eukaryota; kingdom Metazoa; phylum Chordata; class Lepidosauria; order Squamata; family Crotaphytidae; genus Gambelia; species Gambelia wislizenii. The sequence goes on along the minus strand of JAUMIR010000005.1, from coordinate 98,574,666 downwards.
AAATGGAGACACAGTAATACTTAAGTAGCAATTTCCAGATCAGGAAGCAGGGCTAAGCATTGCAAACAGTGTTGCGGCACCTTATAAGGCTAACAGGCATTACAGTTGTCCCCCCATATTCACAGATTTGGCATTCACGGATTTAAGTATTCACGGTTTGAAAATATCCTTAAAAAATAATAATCCAAAAAGCAAATCTTGATTTTGCCATCTTATATAAGGGACACCATTTTGCTATGCGATTGAGTATAATGGTACTTGAGTATTCACGGATTTGGGTATTCACGGGGGTCCTGGAACCAAACCCCAGCGAATGTGAAGGGACAACTGTATTTGGCATGACTGGAATGGATTCCATTACAATCCCCATCATCCCCAGTCATGATCAAATAAATTGCCTTTAAGGAAATAGAAAAAGCTTTTTATAATACAGAGTGGTTGTAAGCCCTTGATGTATGGCAGATATTAACAGCGAAGTAGAGAGAGACCTGGGAAATAGCAACAGTGAAGTAAATGGCAAGGCTGTCGTAAGGGTTTGGCTTCCTCACCCCCAAGCATTTTCCCCCCTCCTAGAGTATATTGATAATAATATTGGAGCAAATTTTTTTAAAATTACATTTTTAAAGAACTACCCTCAAACACAGTCAAAATGGGTGAAAACAACAAGACAGCCCACTCAGAACTAAAGTGGCGGGGGCAACAATAACATCTACTATTCCTTCTAGGCGAGGTGGGACTACAAGGAAAGCCCGGCTCCTTAACCTTATTTTTCAACTTCAGGGCCCCAGAAACCCACCCCCACTCCAATTCGCTTTGCCTCTCCTTTCCGACCAATGAAATCCCCAGCCAGGACAGGGGCAGAACAGGATTGGACGAACTCAATGCTCTTCCCCCGCCTTCCCTCGCTTCCATTCAGGGCTGACCACAGCGCGCGTGCGGGGGGGGGAGGAGCGGCGGGATCTAGTCTCGCGGGATCCACTCCTGCCCTATATAAGCTCCCCGAGGGCGCGTCTTCCTTCTTTTCCGTGGCTTAGGCTGGTGAGTTGGGGGTCCTAGTGGTTTGTGCCGGACGCGCTGGGCCTACTGCGGGTGGCTCTTCAGGCTCTCCTGGAAGAAAGTTGGGGCTGAGGAACTGGGAAGGACTGGGGCAAAATAAGGTGTGGGAGGCGAAGAAAGGGGTCTTTGTGGTTTGCAGGGGCAGGAGAAATGGGAGTGAGACGTACCCGTTGCTTGCAGCGGGCGAGGTGGCTTCCGCAGGGCCGGTTTAGAGGGCCCCATCGTAACCCTCCTCCTGTAAAAACATTATAGTTGCCCCTTCATATTCGCTGGGGTTTGGTTCCAGGACCCCCCACCCCCGTGGATACCAAAATCCGTGAATACTCAAGTCCCATTCTATGCAATGGCATAGCAAAATGGTGTCCCTTATATAAGGTGGCAAAAATCAAGGTTTGCTTTTTGGATTAGAATATTTTCAAGCCGCGAATACTTAAATCCGTGGATACCAAATCCGTGGATACGGAGGGACAACTGTAGTAGTAATCAGAGTATCCTGTACTGTGAGTACGTTTATAGGTTAGGTTCCATTGACCAGAGATAAACATCTGGGGCCCTCCAAATAAAGCGTTGCAGGGGCCCCCCAAATTCCTTAAACTGGCACTGGGCTTCCTTCCCGATCCCCTTAACTCTGCACATCTAAAGCGCCCTGTGCTTTGGGATGGTCGACGCCAAGGGGTAGAGCATTCTTCTCACTGAAACCTGGGGCAGGGCCGGTGCTCTCTGCTTTCGGTTCCTGTTGTGAGAAACATGCCCACTTTTATGATTCTGTGCTTTATGGTCTTGGTGCAAGCCCAGTACTCGTTGTGATGCTGGTTTGTTGCCTGTGGTTTTAGATGGGGCTCTGAGTAACCCCCTAATCCAGTGTAAAATAATAGCCTGTCCTTATAGTCTGTGCTAGTTTCCCCACAGTTGAAGCCTCTTCAGTTTCCTAAGCAAAACCTAGTTGTGGGATTAGTACAGAGGAACAGAGATGGGGTGTATACGTTGGACTGCAGCTGCTGGCATTCTCATTATTGTGGTTGATGGGAGTTGCAATCCTGTAATGTGTGTAGAAAATCAGTTGCTTGCAGCATTGCTCCTGTGCCTTTTTACAGTTGTATGATGGGATAAACATTCATTTAATCGGTCTCCCACTTGCAAGCTGTGGAAAGTTAAATTTATGTTTGTCCTCTAGCTGATTTAAAGGCACAGGAACTGAATAAAAAATAAGGCTGCTAGCCGTCCAGTTATCCCAAAGTTTATGATGCAAAGAGATTAAATGCATCAAGGAATAATTGTCTACATAACATTTTCCTGCTCACAGTAGTTCATTTTGTGGTATAAATGAACAGACTTTGAGAATGGGAACACTAGTGAAATATGTTGATGGTTATAATAACATTCCATGATGCTTAACTTAATAATTTAATGTTTATTATTAATTTGTTTTATTTATGACAGTTATTTTTTTCCATTCTCTAAAAAGGTTCAGAGTAGCCATTATATAGTATTTTACCATATACTTTTGGACTGATCTCTAGACTTTGAAATGAGAGCATGCTTATAAAGTCTTGACTTCAAATGGTTGATGGCCCAGAAGGCATGCCCCTCTCCCCACTTCTTGCCAAATACTCAGGAATAATTCTCTTTTCATTGGGTTAATGTTACATTGCAAGCATTTATTCTTCAGGGTGATGTATCTTTGATACATACTATACTACAATTAGCTACAATTTAGCATTGAAAGGCTGAGTCCGGAAGACTTGTGAATGTATTGGCTGTTAGGGTGTGTTTTTCAGTGTGGTAGCATTGGCAAAATTTGCCACTAAACTGTTGGTGTGTATATTTCCCTTTCTCTTTAGTGGTTTGAGTTCACTTGCTAGCATAGCCTTCCACAGAATATTCTGCAGTTGACTGGAGGCAATAGCTGAATGAAGGGTTATCCTCCTTGGTGGAAGGTAAGAAAAAGTGATATTCTTTCTCCCCAGTCCTAGTCCAGTATACCTTGCTGGCCCTGGTATACTAGGTAAATCATCTTACATTGACTTACTTATTTTGCACCTGCCACAAGCTCCATATCCTTTGCCCCATTTATAATTCTTTTATCCATGCTTATACTTACATCACTGCCTGTAACTCTTCCTGTGTTACTGTTCAGAGGTCTACTTTCATAAATGATGCTACAGACTTGGGACCAGATGTATTTTGGATTTTGGAATACTTGCATATACATAATAAGATCTTTGAGATGGGACCCAAATCTAAACACAAAATTCATTTGTTTCATATGCACCTTATGCACATAGCCTGAAGGTAATTTTATACACAAATATTTGTAATCATTTTGTGCATAAAACAAAGTTTGTGTACCATCAGAAAACAAAGGTCACTATCTCAACCACTCATGTGGACTATTTTGAATTTTGGAAATATTTCAAAATTCCAGATAAAGGAGACTCAAGCTGCACTCATATTCTCATGTTTTCAGGATTTGGGGTTCTTTCCTGCATCTCTATGGTGCACTTTTTCTCTAGGTCCTTTAAAATCTACTTTTCCCCATCAAGTATGTTTCAGGCCCCTAACTTGTTGCTAAAAAAAAAAAAGCCTCTGTATGTATGCATAATTGCAGTTGCTTGCCTATGCTGCATGCATCTTTTCATCCTGCTGCTTCTCCCAATATTAAAATTTATATTGGGGGTTCCATATAGCAGCTGCCTGGAGTGTTTGCATATTGCTCTGAAACACTAATTATTTTAGCAGTACTTCATAATGATGTATTGAATGTTTGAGATTACTCATTTTCATCCAAAATCTTGCAGGAGCACTAGACAAATTGTTAAAATAGAAGGGAAAGGGACATTGTTCCTGTCTGAAAAGGCGATGATTGTAACATGGGCAAGCTAAAGAAATAATGGGCATGAAAAGAAAACAAGATAAAAGAGTAGCAGGTTTTTTGGGGGGGAGCAACAAATAATAGCTTTTTGTTTATGTAGAAACAAGTGAGGATTTGTTTATTTGGATTTGATATTAAAAGAATGGAGAGGAATGTGAGAACTGCCACAATTGAAAAGCATCATGCCTAAGGTGATACGAAGACTACAGTGATATGTTTGGGCTTGTTTTCTACATTTTAGGCCTAGGAGAGGCCTCCCCCCCCCCCAATAGGATGCTATCTGGAAGGCGCTTCCTATTCATTCCTGTAGCTTCCCCTGGGCCTAAAATGCCCCAAGGAGCCCAAATCCATGGCAGAATCCCTCCCGTGCCTTCTAGGGGCAGAACCACAGCTCTAGTGCCTGCTTGGTATACCAGGTAACCCCTGGTATACTTAAGAATATTATATACAGATGGTAGCCTTTCCCCTTTTCAGCTTTGCCCTCTTAAAGCTGGTGGTGCTTTAAGTGGCCAACACAGAGGGGTAGATTAATTCTCTTTAAAACCCAGAGGTAAGGATGAAGCTTTCCTCTGGATCCTGTCAGGAGGAACAAACACTTCACATGTATTTGATGCCTGGAATGGTGCATGATAACATTGATCTAGAATTGCTGTTGCTGGTATTGGTGTCATTTAAGATGCCAAATATTGGCAGATGTTAGCAAATTTTGGTGGATCATAATGTAATTTGACCTTTGAAGCAAATCTGTGAGTCAGTTTACTGGTGGAATGTAAGATGAGCTATTTTGTTTTCTTAGTGGAGACCTGGGTGTTTATCAACAGCTTTGAAAGGGGTCACCAACATGACTGTGTTTTGAAAAATCAAGCACCTTGGTAAGTAGCATGAATAGCTGTAAATGAATAGACTAAGTGATTTAGTGGAAATTGCAGGTGATTCAGTGGAATGATTCAGTAGAAATTGCAAGTGCAACAGGGAAAGAGTTCATTGCCAAGTGAATCTGAGTACATATTCGTCAGTATTAAGTCCTTCAATTACTTCAGTAACATCCCTAGGATGTTAGCTTTGGAGTGACTTGTACGATATGACAGAATTCAGCAAGACTTTGTTTTTAGGCAACAAGCCATTGCAGTTGGGGCTGTGGGAGTGAACATAATAAGAGCCTATGACAATTGCACAAGGAAGAGACCTACATTCAGTTGTTAGTTTAGAGTAGACCCATTGAATCAGTATCAACAGTTGCGTACATCCCATTTGAGTAAATGGGTCTGTTCTAATTGGGATTTGATTTAAGCCACAGTCTATGCTTATGTAGTGTTGGCAGTTTCATAATATTAAGGTAAGTGTTGTACTTGGAAAACATGTACAACTTGGGCTGGGATCATACATCTGTTAGGTGGAGTGTAATGCTCTGTCTGCATAGTTCTGTTTACTCTACTTACCCTAGCAGCTGTTACATGCACCAGGATGTGCCCCTGCTACCACTGCTTACTGGTGGGGAGAGGAAGGAGGTAATTCATATGAATGACAAAACAGCTGGCCTTGGCTTGGAGGAGGGAAGAAATGAGTGTCTGCTGACAGATGCAGTACACTCTCATTTTCCTTTGCCCAGAGCAGCTGCATCTTCTCTGTCTTATTTGCTTCCCCTCCTGATCAGTAAGCAGCAGCAGTAGTCCTAACCCTCCTGGTGCTTAATAGGTGCAAGAGGAAGTTGTGGACAGAGCACAATATGGTAGAGAAAAGCTCCTTGTGCCCTTTCCAAAAAGAGCCATATGCACATATGAGCCACTTTTGTGTGTGTTTGTCACTTAACAAGATGTCACACTTGGTGTATGAGCCAGCAAAATTCATGTGCTCTTGCTGTAAAAGCAGCTGTTGATGCTGGAAGTTCAGCCACAGTGAATTCCCATCCCCAAAATTGTCTATGGGTTTCAGGGTGTTTTGCTAAGTATGTGCAAGTTTTTAGAGTTGGCATGGCACATAGAGGGCCCCCTATGCCTTGACTTGTTTGTGTCCCCTGTAACATATAGGTAACATAGAACATCTTGGCATTGTGAGGTTTTTTACCATATTTTGGAAGGAAAGGAAGTGCCATGTGGTGAGCAGCCATGCTAGATGGAGGTGAGAAGTGGCTGAGGTAGAGGTACAAATGTTTGTGGGGGGGAAGAGAATTTAGGATGAGGGATGTGCACCAGGATTTCCTGAGCACTTTTGCTTCCCCACAATTATTTTTTTAAATTTAAGAAATGCTTTATTTTAGAATGATGTATAAGACAAAATGTTCATATATTGTTGCCCTGATTTACTGCCCCCAAATGACTTCCAAAAAACCTTATAAACAAGAAGACTTCAAGGTATGATTATTTATTGCAATGTTTTTATTTGTTCATAAACTACTTTAGGATTTCAGCTAGTTAGCAGCTTATAAATACAGTCGTCCTTCTGTATCCATGGATTTAAGTATTCACAGCTTTAAAATACTCTTAAAAAATAATAATCCAAAAAGCAAACCTTGATTTTGCCATCTTATGTAAGGGACACCATTTTGCTATGCCGTTGCATATAATGGAACTTGAGTATTCACGGATTTGGGTATTCATGGGGGGCCTGGAACCAAACCCCAGCTAATATGAAGGGACAACTGTATTTTAAATGAAATACCATTTCTGCATATTGAAAACAAACAGTACAGTACAGTTCTCAAATGCAAGAGCTATCTGCTTCCCCCCCCCCCCACTGTATGTAAATCACAATGGCTATCTACCAACCTTATGTTTTGTGGCAAAGTTATACACCACGTTAACAGTATCACAGAGCAGGAAACTTGTTCAGTTAACTCTCAAGGAAGGAATGCCTGACTTTCACCCACTCTTAGATTTGTGCCATGCTGTAAGCTTAGTGTTATGTGCAGGATAGCTTCTAAATTTCTTTTTTTTTCCCTCACAGCAAAATGGGGAGACCAACTTCTCGAAGATGGAAGCATTTACACAGTGCAAGTTATTGTGATAAAATAATTATTGTTTGCAGATACCATGGAAGGAAGTATGCATTTCCAGAGGCTACCAAAATGACTAAACATGTCCATGTATTTAATATGTGTCCTGTACAGACTAAAAAATCTTTAATGGATTTAAGTGAGGGATGCTGTGATAGTCCAAATAGCTCTTCCCAGTATTCGCAGTCAAAAGGTTGAGGGGAAAAGTGACCATGCTTTTACAAGAGAAATATCTCATTCTGTAATGCCATTGTACTATGAAAGTACATAGTGGCAGGAAGCTTTTAAATTGCTAAGAGCATCCTACCTTTTGTCCAGTATTCATTCTATAAGCGAGCCTCTTTCATAATAAGAATCTGTGTGATGAATTACAATGAAGTTTGTGTGAGAAAAGAAGCAATGAAATCCTGTGTCTTCATTGCTTAGAAATGGATTAAAGGATAGTAAAGAAGCTCTTCAAGAAACATTAACAGTTTGAGATCTTAAAGCACGCAAAAGTATCTGGAACACTGTCCTCAGTGACAAAACCTTTTTGGGTTTATGTGTTGCAGCAGAACTTGATGGAGATTCTGCAGCCAGTTCATTCAGTTGAGTTTCATCAGGCAAATCTTTGGCTTTTAAAAATTGACTGTAATGGATCCAAAAGGCAGAAAACATAGATAGCAATAATCCCAATATATGGAGACAGATCATGTTGCAAAATAGCAGTGAGAGTCTGCTTGGAAATATCAGTGTGCAGTACAGTAGTATTTCAAGTGTGGGACTGGGACAAGGGTTCAAATGCCTGCTTAGCCATGGAAACCTACTGGGTGACCCTGAGCAAATCATTCTCAGCCTGAGAGGGAGGCAGTGGCAAACTTACTCTGTGTACATGTTGCCAATAAAACCCTATGATAGGGTAGTCAAGTCAACTGGAAGATACCGTAACAAAAAATATCTGCTTGTCACTGGCCGAGATGAAAGTTAAGAATGCGTAAAATTTTTTGTTTTGGTGTCATAGTGCTGGTTCCTTTTTAAAAAATCTTTCTGTAAGAGATAATCTGTAAGACCTACCTGAGACTCTTTCCTGAAATAACAATAGTTGATTGTCGAGTTCAAGTGAGGTCAATGTGTAACTCTTCTCACTTGCTTACTGTTCTGAAGGTTAAATATTCTCAGTAAATGGAACATGGGTTAAGAATGCTTAACTACAATGTTTCCATGGAAACTGCTTTTTAGATTTCATTGCAATGTAAGTAACAAAAGTAATTTGTCAAAAATAACTTTCATCAAAAGCTACTTGTAGGCATAAGGACTTAAGGTCATGGGCTTTGTATGAACTTGCTGGATCAACTGCCTCCTATTTTTGTATGTAACTAGAATGTGGTGTTGGAAAGCAAAGGGAGACGATAGTAAAGTTTCTGTTGCAGCTTTGCTCCAACCATTCTGCTAGCATCCATTTCCATTTATGAAATAAAAATAAAAATCTTGTGAATAAAGAAAATAACTACATCACTGTACTGTGTGTTTGACTAATATTGTTTAGTCCCTCAGAAACCTGCATGCACATCTTATCTTGCCTTTCATGGTATCTAGGCAAGGGGTTAGAAAAGTGGGCTGTGTGAGCCATGTGTCATTTTTTTGGAGGGGAGGGAGCACTTTTGGTCCCATCTGCACCCTAGGGGGGTGGGGGGATAGTAGCTTCCATTGCAGCAGATTAGGGAAAGGGGGAATTGTACTCTTCTGACACACCCAGATGAAAGCACTTGTAATGCAGTAGTGGCTGAACCAATAGGCATATCCTGTTTTCAGCTGAATGCAGGCACTACTTCAGGACAGCCTGTTCTGTGCACACTTGGATGGTAGTCTTGCAGTAACTGCCTTTTTAAGTGTGGGATTGCATGGTTATAGATCGTAGTTCAATATAATTGTAGGAGGTAGAATGAGACAACATTTTAACATGCAAGTCTTGGGATTAACATTTTTGAGAAAGCAAGCTTCAAGTCCTCATGGAGATGTGAGCAATTTTACTAGTTATTTCCAGAAGGTAGTGTGGTCTGCTGAATAGCACTTCCAGGAAATAAGTCTTCAGTGCTGTATATAGCTTGTTCTTAAGGCAAGTAAATGAAACTGCAGTAGTGGGAGAAGGCTATGCAATACCTAATATCAATTTTGTTTTTTGAGTCCCACATACTTTTTCAATAGGACTAGGTTTTTCTTCAAAAATGTTGGACTATGATGTAATTGACAAGCTGATCACATCTCATCCCAAATCTGGTTGCCTCCCTCACCTTGTCAATATGAGAATAAATTTGCTGCTAAAATGGCAGCTTGTGATGTTCCATCTCCTATTTGTAAAGTGTACATATGTGATGCCATATGCTTCCATCCTGTACTGGGCAAGGCTGGATTGCTGATGAATTAAAACAAATTCTTCAGGGCATTTGATGGCTAGGAGGGTGTGTGCTAATGCTGGCATTGCACACACACAAAGTTCTTGTACTCTGATATTGTTAAAAGAGAAATGGCCCTGGGGGAACCCTCTGCCTTTCCTAAGGTTTCCAGCTGTGATGTGAAGAGGTGGATGGTGTGTTGGTATTGCTGCTCTTGAGATTCTGTCCTTCCGTCATGTTAGCTGTGACATAGAAAAGGATGACCACAGACAAGGCAGGTAGATGCCCCCCCCCCCAGAACTGAAGGCAGTCTGTCCTGGGCTTGGGACATGGAGAAAGGGCTCCCTTTGGCCTGGAAGAAACAAGCTTCCTTTAATACAGTGCAAAAGCATAAAGGAAGCCCTGTTTTTAAAGGGCTTAGGGTCCCTAATTACCGGTACCTTAATCCTTAAGGAGCAATGCATACTCTGAGAAATGGCTTCCCCGTATCCATTTTCTGATTTTGAGATTGCTACTTGCCATGGCAATCTCACATGAATTTGCACTGAGGTCTGCCCTGTTGCACATAGAGAGCACAATGTGCTTACTGTCAGTGAGTGGCATAACACAAAAGAAACATCTAATTCTGACCAGTCTGGTGTGTTCTGATGACTATTACGTGTGACTCTTCTTAGAAGACTTGTTCGTTTGGCTGCTCCATGTGAATCATTACTAATCCCCTGCAGTTGCTCCAGTTTTACACAGTATACATTCAGCCTTGATGTGCTACTCTGTCTTTGCTGGGGAAAAGGAGGGTGATAAATATTCTCCGTGAAAAAAGTCTCTGTACTTGAAAAATATTTCTGTGTTTTGTCATTCTCTGGATTGTTGATAGGAGATCAGAGGTTATTCTTGGCCACTTGTCTTTGGTGTATAACTGAGCAGAAACAAAGTTATTGTCTTCAGCTTCAGAATTTAAACAAAAGATGTGGGAGTTGAGGTGGGAGCTAATTCAAGATGGTATGTGTAATTTTCTGATGTAAGGCATGATGTTGACATCTACCTAATATTTTGTAGAAAGAAGTGCTTTTTCTAAAACATGTGAGCAGCAGAAGTTATCAAGGTCATTTGTGTGGGATCTGTTTCTATCTGAAGATCAGACCAAGGAAAATTGCAGATAAATTCCAGGCTTAGCACTATCATTAGACAGGAAATCTTGAAAGCTTTAGCATGTTTATTAGCATTAGCTCAGTTTACCTATCTAAAAGTTTACCTTATTAAAATCATCCTTTGCAAACAGAAGACATGGTAAAGGTATGCAAACTTAACTTCCACTATGCTGGCATTTGGTACCTGTGTAATACCAAAAGGAACATATATTTGATCAGAATTCCAATGGAAGGCAGCTAAAAGTTTCAATGGGATCCCTCAGCCTGACTTAATGTAACTCATCAACCTTAGAGCACTCTACGGCCATCTTTCCCAGTGTGGTGACCTCTTGATGAGTTTGACTATAACTCCCATCATTCCCAGGTAACATAACAAGGTTGGGCAAGGCAGATTTGTGCAATAGGACAGGAGTATCCAGAGATTTGGTATCCACGGATTTAAGTATTCACAGCTTGAAAATATTTTAAAAAATAACAATCCAAAAAGCAAGCCTTGATTTTGCCATCTTATATAAGGGATACCATTTTGCTATGCCAGTGCATATAATGGGACTTGAGTATTCACAGATTTTGTTATCCACGGGGGACCTGGAACCAAACCCCAGCAAATATGAAGGGACAACTGTATAGCCTTCCAGAGGTTATAGGAGTACAATAGCCAAAGCTGAGGAAAATTGCAAGCTGTAGTTAACCATCCATGATTCCTACCCTTACAACAGAGGCATAGGGGTTGTCTAAACAGTCAAAATAACCCCCATGGAATTGACTGGGAATCCAACCTGTCTAAATGGGTCCCACATCAATCCACTGCATTTGGAAGGGGGGGGGAGCAAAACAGCAAAAACAACACTGGGAAAGCCTTCATGGCTTTTCCTGTAGTTTTTTTTAAAAAAAACAAACAGTGAGGGGGTGCACATTCCTGCTTGTTAGGACAAATGATTCATTTTGAATCACTTCCCCATACAAGAGGAAGCACAAAGCTGATTGTCCGGGTGGGTGGGTGGGTGGGTGGGGTAGGGCTTGCTAACAGGGCTTGTCATGTTGAATTTTTGCCTTTCTGAGCAATCGCTATGGCAATAAAACTGTGTTTGTTTGTTTTTCCCCTGTCCTTTTAGCTCGAAAAATTGCACTATTGCTCCAATGCACCTCATCATAGAATCATAGAGTTCGAAGACACCACAAGGGCCATTCAAAGTATTCCTGTCAGATGGCCATCCAGCCTTGGCTTAAAAACCTCCAAAGAAGGAGACTCTACCACACTATGAGGCAGTGTATTCCATTTCTGAACAGCTCATACTATCAGGAAGTTCTTCCTAATGTTTAGGTGGAATCTCTTTTCCTGTAATTTGAAACCATTGCTCTATGTCCTAGTCTCTGGAGCAGCAGAAAACAAGCTTGCCCCATCCTCAGTATGACATTCCTTCAAATATTTAAACATGGCTATCATGTCACCTCTCAACCTTCTCTTCTCCAGACTAAACATGCCCAGCCCCCTAAGCTGCTCCTCATAGGACATGGCTTCCAGACCTCCCACCAATTTGGTCACCCTCCTCTGGACATGTTCCAGCTTCTCAATATCCTTCCTGAATTGCGGTGCTCAGAACTGGACATAGTATTTCAGGTGAGATCTGACCAAAGCAGAATAGAGTGGCGCTATCACTTCCCTTGATCTAGACACTATACTCCTATTAATGCAGCCTAGAATCACATTGGCTTTTTTAGCTGCTGCATCACACTGCTGATTCATGTTTAGTTTGTGGTCCACTAAGACTCCTAGATCCCTTTCACGTGTACTGCCATCAAGCCAGGTGTCACCCATCCTATATCTGTGCATTTCATTTTTACTGCCCAAGTGTAGTACTCTACATTTCTCCCTGTTCAAATTAATTTGGTTAGTTTTGGCCCAGCTTTCTAATCTGTTCAGGTCATTTTGGATTCTGATCCTGTCCTCTGGGGTATTAGCTACCCCTCCTAATTTGGTGTCATCTGCAGACTTGATAAGCATACCCTCTATTTCCTCATCCAAGTCATTGATAAAGATGTTGAACCGCCCTAGGCCCAGGACAGAACCCTGTGGCACCTTCTCTCCAGGATGAAAAGATGCCATTGGTGACTACCCTTTGGGTTCTGTCAGTCAACCAATTACAAATTCACTTAACAGTTGCATTGTCTAGCCCACAGGTTACTGCCTTTTTAGCAAGAATATCATGGGGGACTTCGTCAAAAGCCTTACTGAAATCAAGATACACATCCATAGCATTGCCTTCATCTATTAAGTTTGTAACTCTATCAAAAAAAGAGGTAAGATTAGTCTGGCATGACTTGTTTTTGATAAATCCATGTTGACTTTTTGTGATCACAGCATTCCTTTCTAAGTGCTTACAGACTGTCTGTTTAATGATCTGCTCTAGAATCTTTCCTAGTATTGATGCCAGGCTGACTGGGTGGTAATTATTTGGGTCTTCTTCCCCTCCCCCCCCCCCGTTTTTAAAGATGGGGACAACAATTGCCCTCCTCCAGTCTGCTGGGACCTCTCCTGTTCTCTAGGAATTCTCAAAGATTATTACCAGTGGTTCTGAGAGTACTTCTGCCAGTTCTTTTAATACCCTTGGATGAAGTTTATCTGGCCCTGGAGACTTGAACTCATTTATACTGGCCAGGTATTCCTGAACTACCTCTTTACCAATTCTGTGCTGTATTTCCCCTACTGTATCATCTCCATTTTCCCCAAGTTGAGCACTGTTCCCCCTTTGAGAGAAGACTGAAGCAAAGAAGGTGTTAAGTCATTCTGCCTTTTCTCTGTCCCCTGTTAGCCTTTCACCATCTTCACCACACCAAAACCTTAGATAATTTAAAAAAAAAAAAAAAGTTCAGTGGTGGCAAAGTTCTAATGTGAGTAAATCACTCATGGCTGCCATCTGTGAAGCTTCTAAGCTTCTGGGACCAAAACTATTGTCAAGACAAGTTGCTGCTGCTTCAAAATGCCATTACTACAAGGTATTCCAGGTTTTTTCCCATTGTATAGATGGGCCCATAGTATGAGACAAGTTGAAAGAGGTACCAAATGCTGCAGTCCTACACTATCATACCTAAGAATAAGCCCTGTTGAATCTGACTTTTGATTAGGAATATATAGTGTTGAACTCCAAACAGAGGTTACTTATCTCAGCAAGTAGCCTACACTAAACATTCCACATTATACAAAGCAATCTCTTAATCAGTATACTATTAGCCTACTGAGAAAATAGTTCAATGTATTTCAAGTAACTGATTCAACTTCCATCTTTTAAAATCTTAGTGCCGCAAGCCAGAGCTATTCCATGCCACAAGTTCCTGAACTATAAACCAGAGCTCAGTTCCTTACAACAGTGTCCTAGAGTTTAAATGGCCTCTTGTCTCCTATAATTGTTTGGAGTTAAAAGCAGAAAAAACTGTCTTTACAGGCTCTGGCAGTTCTCCATCCCTATTCTAGATGGAGACAAAGTGATAAAGTAGAAGGGAGTAGAAAAAGAGGAAGACTGATGTCACAGCCTTGAGTCCGTAAGACCTGAGAAGAGCAGTTGAGGATCTAGGGTTTGTCTAGATGTGATGGCATACTGCAAGTGGATGTGCATTTTCGTCAATTCACAGCGACACTGATTTGTTTCCACCATTTTTTCCCCTATCAATTTGTTTGCACCCATTCAAATGGAGCATAAACATGCTCTGATAAAGGCCAATAGAGCAAAAATTTGGGTGTCCATACATGCGAAAATGTGCATCTACATGCATTTTCCAGTAAACTTCAGGGGAAATCATAAATCATTTTACTGTATGGTTTGTGAAGTGTTTACCCCCCCTTCCAAATACTGCAAATCTCATTCGGATCATGTTTAGACACATCTTATTTCAGGACATTGGGACATATCGTAGATTTATCCTGTAAAGAGCTGAGATGTAGAAAACAGAGCTGCAGAGTTAGCTAGCTAGGTAAATGTATCAATATTGATTGAGCCCAGGAGCTGAGCTGGTGCAGAGCTGACTAGGGGAGGTGGTAGGAACTCTGCAGAGCTGGGTATTTAGTTTGTCCTATAGAGTTGAACCAAGCAGTTCTGCTTTGGATTTCACAATGTGAAGACATCCTGTTTTGGATCTCACTGTGCATGGCTTGTCTAGGATCTCACAGTGGGAAGATGTTTTCTTCTAAATGCTGTATATTGCTGTAAATATATCCTTCATTATGCTTAAGTAAAGAACAAGAAGATTTTAGACACAAACCTGTGTGTCTGTTAACTTCTTCTTATGCCTGAAGGAACAGTACTCTGTTGTTTATTTTTGCTGCCTGGGACCTGTTTAGGTTCCCAGTGCACTCTATATTCTCTGCAAATCCTACGTAGAGTATTTTCATCGTCTGGACAACTCCCAAGTCTCTTGGAAGTCTATCATTTAAAGGATCACTGTGAAGAGGTGTGCTTGAAGGAATGGATAAGAAGTAGCGAATCCCAACACAGAATGCTGTGATAGGAGGGGTCTCTAAGAGGGAGAGTCAAAGAGAATGACAGTTGAGAAGAGAATTGGGAGAGAACTATGATGAGAGAAGGTGGTATGAGTCAGATGACAGAGACCAGGGGAAAGTGGATGATTTGAGTGGAAGTATGGTCTGCCACTAATTGAAAGAACTACTGTATTGTTAATATATCATTATTATACAGTCCTGGAAGTTGTTAACAGCTTGTTATAATAAATCAACTAAACTCTTTTGTTAACTGTTACACTGGTTCATATTGGATTTATTTCCTTTAGAATAAGGGGTGGTCATGCTATCCAAAAGATTTCACACTGTTAGACTAATTTGTCCAGTAAGAGGGTCACCTGGAGACTCAGGCCCAATCCATAAAGGGATACCAGAGGGGGGCCTAGGGTACGGTGGCAGTGATGGGCAGCCAGAGCTGAGAACTGCAGGCCAGCCTGGTGAGGCCATTGTCACAATCACCATAAGTCAAAGTTGGCATGATGCTGAACAACAACAGAAGACCTGAGCATAACATTTTGGACACCCCCACTTTTCTGATCATATTCAAACCAAGCAGCTTCCCTCGAAAAGGAATTGTAGTTCCTGTAACTGATTCCAGAAAATGGGAAAAGAAACTGGCCATAAATATTTCTTAGAATGCAACTCTTAACTCTATAAAATCTAATCTATAAACATGTCTGAGGGAGAAGGAAGGCTGTTTTTCAATAAAATGGCTAAGATGGCAATAGCAATAGCATTTATATTTCTGTACTGCTTATCAGTGCAAAGCACTCCCTAAGCAGTTTCCAATGTGTGTTAGCGAATTGTCCCTCACAAACTGGGTACTCATTTTACCAACTTATGGAAGGATGGAAAGCTAGGTCAACCTTGGAGCCCTGTAGGATCAAACTTACAACATTGTGACTGCAGTACCAGCATTTAACTAACCACTGTGCCACCAGGCTCCTAGATGCGATATTAGTCCAAGGAAAAGACTTTCTTTGCAAGTGAAACCTCAGTTTATCTATTACTTTGTACATTAATGTTTGTAGGCAACCTTGTGTATAGATAATCATTCAATAACCTTGAAATGCTTTGCTTGGCTTTTAGAACTCCGCTTGTTTTACTTATTACATTTAATTTGTATTCACCTGGCTCCATATTACTGTTCAAAGCAATGTCCTTGAGCATTTGTCAGCTTATTAATACCATTTCCACATTGTTTGTCGAGTTCCTTAGGTCTAGCCCATCATTCTTACCTGAGGTGTATGCTTTGGTATCACCTTGGTTACATCAGAGTGGATATATCTATGTGTGCAATGCAAAGCAAATGCCTATATATATTTCAAGGCTGTTGAATTTAAAGGAATGTCACATCATTTGTATATTACTTTTTGCTCATTGCCTTCTCATGTCTTGACTAAGTAGTTTTCATCCAAACCACAACTTGTTCTAAAACTCTCATTCTTCTCTAGGAGAAATATGCCAATCAAAAAGTTGGCTTGAATAATATAGAATACTTGGCATAGCTTTCTTTTTGTTGAGTCTCTTTGATTTTACTCACTTTGTTTTCTGTTCAAATTTTAATATTTATATGACCCAGCATGGTTGTAATGTGAGTAGCAAAGGGGATTGGAGAAAATGGAAGTTGCCATTTGTAATTTGAACATTTTTGAGCAGTTGTAGACATAGTGGTAGAGATGCATTCATTTCTTTCTCTGCCAGACCCTGAAATTAGTTATCCATGCTTTTATTACCTCAAGATTAGATTTACCACTTGGATTGCTTGGAAAAAAAAGTTTTCATATAACTGGATACTGAGCAACATATTTGTTGCATTCTTACTGAGGAAAAAACCTTCTGAATGCTTTGCATCATTGCCTAGAAAAGGGAAATAGCTATGTTGATCATCAGACAAGCATGATATTTAATTAAGAAATGCTTTCAAAGTCTTGTGAAAACCATACCATAGCTTCATGCTTGCTGTCTTCTTAGCTGGCAAATATCCACTATGGCAAGTACCTTTGAAACAGATTTAATAAACTGCTAATTCTCAAGCCTTTGAAGAAAGAATTAAAATTAGATTTTGAAGAGTGTTCTGCATGGATTTCTTGAAGGAATTCTGAAAGAAATTAGCTTGACACTCTACTACTAACTACAATAGCACTGACCACCTGAACTTGTTCCAAAAAGGGCAGTTGCTGTTGTATTTAGCTTGGGTCTTGTGAGGTTGTTTCTACTCTTCTTTGATATGAGGACAAGGATGCCGAGGAATCTTAAAGGAGTTTGATATGTTCAAGATGACTTTGCATCACTTCTTAAAGAGCAGCCCCTTCTGCAATAAGTGCTTCTCAAAATTTAGGACATTATCAGACGTGGCAAAAATCATGGGGTTATGATGTCAGGGTATTTTTTATTTTATTTATTTAGGTATTTATACCCCACTCTTCAGCCACAAAGGCTCTCAAAGCGGCTTACAAATTGTTAATCAATAGCACCTACGCATCTACATCACTTTTATAGTGTGCTAGGCACTCTCCAAGTGGTTTCCAATGTGTGTTAGCTAATTGCCCCCACAAGCTGGGTACTCATTTTACCGACCTACAAAAGGATGGAAGGCTGAATGAACCTTGGAGCCCTTGGGATCGAACTTGCAACATTGTGGCTGCAGTACTGGCATTTAACTACTGCACCACAAGGGCTCCCTAGGTAGTGCAAATGAGCCCCGCTATCACACAATGTTGTTGTCTTTGCATTATTACTCCGTGTTCCAGCTATGAAAAGGTGTTCATTCTCATTCATGGGACAAGCCATCAATAGAGTGTCAATAGTGCTCTTTTTGTGGTATTGATGGAGTGCAAAACCACGTCCCATTGTAATTGCAAGATTACAGTGTGAATGGGCAGTCCTCAGTGAGAAAACTTCCAGGCAAGAAGAAAACAAAGCACAGGATGCATTTTTTATGAACTGTCCCCTTTAGTTTACAAATTTTCAGGTTTGTTTGAGTGCCTGTGTGTTCATTTACTTTGTTAATGAAGGGTTTTTTGGAGTTTCAAGTGTGCTTGTGTCTTCTCACAAGAACCACTGAAATCTCACCCATGCCAAATCGCAGAAGTAAACTCCCATTCTTAAAGCACTAGTAATTGTCGGGCGATAATTCCATGGTGTTTCTTTCACATGATAACAGCATCATGCAGTAATAAGTGTTTTAATGCCACGATGTTCCCACTATCTTCATTCGTGGAATTACAGTGTTTTTAGAGGCTAGTCTGATAATGTCCTAAGCTTCAAAAGCCATTTCTGATATACCATGGTGGGTCTTCTGCAACTCAGAAAAATAATGGCAAAATCCCACCAGGTGTTCACCAGGTGTTCACAGACAATTTTGGGCAAAGCTAAAATAACATGGATTTTGCTCTGCACTTACAAATAAAGATGACTCCAGTAGGGTGTTCTAAGCAAGAAAGCAGCTGGGATGTTTATTACTGGGTGATTCAGAGGTTTTGTTTCTATGCCCTCCAACATTTCAGAGGTGAAAAACCAAGTAATGTGTACCAAGCAACATTGGAGTGTGGTCAAAATGACTAAAGTTATTAATGAGGGAGAACACACAGGCTAGGTGAGGCTGCAACGGTTAGCTTGTGGCTGAGTCTAAAGGGAAGGACAAGATTCGCCCCGCTCCTCTCTTTCTCCCCTGCTGAGTTAATTGAGTGCAAACTGCTTTTGCACTTGAAACTCAGTTTGCAGCAATTGAAATAAGGTGAGGAAAGAGTGGGAGGAAGAGAGAGAAACTGGGACATTTTAAATGTAGCTGAAGAAGTTGGACAACAAATGTTTTTCATGGATCTGTGCCTTTTTGCCATTGGGTAAAAAAACTGGTGGCAAAAAATACCATATTGATCCAATGAGTATATAGTAGAAGTGCCTGTGCCTAACAAAATGTCGTCGTCATCATTATTACTATTTCCTTTACCACCATCACCTTCCCTATCCCAGAAATGTACTTGGCTACTTCCTAGTCTTGCTCTTTATCCCCACAACACCCCTGATGGTAGATTTGCTGAGTGGTAGTGATGGCCCAAAGTCCTATGAAAAATTCTATAACCAAACAGGGATTTGAACTTGGGTCTCTCTGTTTCATGTCCAGCACTTCAAATATTATTCTATACAAGTTCTCTCAGAAGAGGGGGGGAAATGGTACCACAAGACTGAAACATGGTGATTAAAAAAATGCAACCAATAATATGCTAAATCTGTATAATTAGAATGCAAATAAATAATATACATAATTGTAATACAGTATATGCCTAAATTTGAGAGCCCAGAAAGTGGCAACTGTAGCTATAAATGTATCTGATAAATAAATGAACTTTAGTTCCTGACTTCAGGTACACTGTGAGAGACCAGAGAGTGCCAACCTAAAATTAGTGGAGTACCTTTTCTTTGTATAAATAAAATAAAACAAAAAAATAAATAATTGTCTTTGGGAGGGATTCATCATAAAAGTCTTGTGTAGACAGGTTTTACACTTTTTAAACAGAAGGCCTCCAAGGCTCTCCTCTTCTTTCTTTAATATATTTCATGTGTCAGGCTCACGATGGTTTAAAACAAATTAAAAATTCTCTCCCTGTGAGACATTTGGCATTTCAGTGAAACTATGGCACAACAGCAAAGCATGTCACTTATTTCAAGAACTTTGTGGCCGTGGGGTCTTATCGCTGGATTTAAGAAGTGGGCTGTGGGGCTCACGCCAAGCCCATGGCTATAAATTCCAGATGTGAATTCAGCTATAACCTCATTTTGAGAGGATGGCCTAATTTAAATGACAGCATATAAAATGGTATGTTGTGTGCTGCTACATTTTAAAAAAAGTGACACAAGTGCTTCCCAGTTTATGTAAACCAACATTTTCTTATGAAAGCTTAACTTTATGATTCTTGGATGTTTGGAGAAGGATAGACATATTTACTATGATGTGTTCCTCACCCAGGTAAAGGACAAATTGACATGAGGTCTGGGGAAGAATTAGCAATTCACCAGTGTTTTCTTTCTAAACAGTAAAATACATTAAGAGGAATAGGGTGAAATGGTATATAGTTCAAAAATTATTAAACCCCACAGGGCAATAATGGGAAATGTACAGTACATCTGAATCTCATCCATGCAGCAACCATGACCCATGTGCTGAAAGCCCAATTTTTATATAGCATTTCATTATTACAGAATGTTTGGCTTACTTTTTTGCTTCACACTGATGCTCCTGAGGCAAGTAGCAACTTCATTTTAAAATGGAACAAAAAGGTAAGGAAGGGGGAAAAAAACCCAGAAGACAAGAACAGTGATGAGATCCAACAACAAATATTTAATGATTGTGAAGAACCATCATCGTTAACAGATGCAAACAATTAAGATATAAATGTTGAAAAATAATGGGTTAAACAAGTTGTGGTGTGAAGGTGTATAAAAAAGAAGACTTTCTATATCTTATAGCAAGGAGTTCAATAACCAGACTGTTTTGTTATGTTTGTCTCATTGTTCAGATTCTATGGGTGCTAAGGGGCTTTCTATAATGTATGAGCCAGCTCTGCCTTCTAGATACCACAGGTTTTGAAAAGGTTTTTTTTTTTTTTTACTACAGCTCCCAGAATCCCAACTGGTCGATTCTGGGTGTTGCAATTACCAAAGTAAGGGTAAGACATCTACAGGCCCATTGATCAGCATTAGCAGGGGCTGACATTAATACAGATATACAGTACATTGATCAGGCAGCCTGTCCCTATGAAGGTAGCCCAACACCTGTACAGCCTTATGCCTATAAGCCTCCTTCAGACTGATATCAATTGCATGATCAGCAGCATGTGGCAGCTATAAGTCTGGAATAGTTTAGGGGCTCTAGAGAAGACCCTTTACACATTTGATACCTCAGAATTTAGGAAACTTCCTTTTTTGTTGGGAGATTCCAGAAACTGTTGTCCAAAAAATACCTTTTCTGTGACTCTCACAGGTAAAAACACGACTGAAGAAGGCTAATTGCATTTGAATACAGCATCTAATTGGTCAGTTAGTGGAGCAGATGTCAGTGGTCTGAAATATGAATTTGCCCATCTTGTAATGCATGGTTGTAGTACAGATGGAGCATTAATTCCTTCAAACTTTCTTCAGCAGCAAGCAGTGTAAAATGAGATTTTGCACATGTACCTGGTTGGCACATACACAGATGTCCTTTAACGTTTGCCTGTTAGGTGCTGAGGAAACTCTCATGGTTTGCTGTGAAACTACATGAGGTATAAAACACATGCCCAGAACTATTACTGAAGGCTGGGAGAAACATTCATCTATTGCTGACGGTTAACTGTTTGACCTACAATTTCCAGAGGGAAGTACAATAGCGTATATACATGTGGCACTGTCAATACACAGACACTAACAATAGAAACCTGTGGAGAAGCTGCCGAAAACAGATGATAATTTCCATCACAAACACTCCCCGAAACAACTCACCACATTATAGCTTAACATAGCACACAGGATACAAACTGGAACTCATAAGACATTGGACTTACACACATAAACACACAGATCAGACCTGCTGAGTTTACTTGGTAAGCTGGGTCTTTCAGAATACTTCACAGGATGGTTTTGAAGATAACAGTAAGGAACAGTCCAGTACTGTATATTGCCCTGAGCTGCTTATAAATCATACCTAATAAATGGAATCTGTAGCAGAAACAGAATTTCAACAACATAAGACAGACATAAACAGGCTGGAAGGAATGCAGAGAAACAATTGGGATTAAACAATTGGGATATACTGTATGTCAAACAAGAGCTTGAACTTGTAATATTATAGCATTATGTCAGAATTTTCATGCAGAAAACCCACAAATTAAATAGAAAATTGGGGATCTTCACTCTCTGTCTCTTTTTAAGATCCTCTGATTTCTGGGTGATAAATGTTCATCATGTTAAATGGCTTTTTTTTTTAAGTAGCCAATAGTTAATGAATGTTTTAGTACAGCTGAACCATGCACAGAATGATGATTCTTTCAGTTTTGTCAAAACAGAAATTATAGGGTTGGCATGCTGGTTTGGGTATTCTGGGAGTTATAAGCCAACTCTAACCCCACCAAAACACTTCTGTATGCTTGGGGCTGGCCCTAGTCATGTTATGACTCAGTATATCTAGCAACTCAGAATTTGTCAGATACCTATAATAAAACTTGCAGTAACAGCACTAATAAATGAAGGCTTACTGAGGTGGGAATCTCTCAAGCCAGCCTTCCCCAATCTAGTGCCCTTCAAGTGTGTTGAACTACAACTCCCATTATCCAGAATCCACTTATGCCCAAGACTGAAGATTTTGACCAAGATCCTCTTGGCCAGAGCATACTTCCATCAGTGCAGGCTGCTTCTCTTCTCCCCCACCCCACCCCCAGATGAGCAAAAACACCCAGATGATGTCTGGGCACATTCCTATGGCCAATTAATGGAGTGGGGGTAGACACACTAGAGGCCTCTAGCTGCTCTTGCATCCCTAGGGCAAAAGCATTGTGCAGGGAGGCAGGGCCGGTTTAAGGGCCCTGCAGCACCTGTAGCCGCAGGGAGCCCCATCACTGTTGGGAGCCCCGTGGTAACCTTCCTCCTGCAAAAGAAAAATAATAAAAAAAAAATTAAAAAAATTATTAGTAATAATCTGAATATCCTTTACTGTGAATAGTTAGGTTAGGTTACACTGACCTGAGATAAACATATGGGGCCCCCAAAATAAAGCATTGCAGGAGCCCCCAAAATTCCTTAAACTGGCCCTGCAGGGAGGCATTGGATACCTCTTTGTGAAATGCCCCAAAAATGGTTATACCAGTGAAAACCATTAAAAGGATTGTGCCCCACATGTGCCAAGTGCAACAAATCAAAACTGAAACATGAAAAGCATGTTAAATTGTGTACAAGGAAGTGAATATTACTTAGAAGTGACTGAGGTTTTAATTAGATTTACTGTATGGCCCACTATCCACAAAGGTGCTTAAGATAGCATATATGCTCATTTCTCATTTATCCTGACAACACTCCTGTAAAGTAGGTTGAGCTGAAAGATACATAATCACTTGTGAGCTTTGTGCATGAGGATTTAAGCCTACATCTCCCCAGTCTTTGCTGCTTTCTGATGATATGGGGCTATCAAGGCACTTTTCCTGCCTGTTTCTTTTGTGTTCTTCTGAGTTCAGGGGCAACTGGCTGATTAATTCTTCACACACCCTACTGTTCACTACTGGTCTTACAAAATGTAAACATCTTGGAAACCTAATAGCCCTTGTTTTGAATCTGCATGTCTGTGTATTCTATTGAAAAGAGGGCAACAGAAAACACCCACATAAAGAAAGAGAAAACACCCACATTCACATAAAGAAATAAGGAAATGAGAACTGAGAGCGTTTTGTGATAGAATAGAATGAAGCTGACATCCTTTTTTCATGCCAGATGTAGGGATAAGTAACCTGAGGGACATCAGGCCCTACAAGCAACACTAAGAACACCTGCAATTTTAATTGCCTCATATTGACATTGGCCAGTCTTTGGATCTGTCAGATTTTGTGCAAGAAAAGCCATCTTTTCTACAACGGGACTACTCTACATTCCAGACCTGCCACGGACTATAATGTTCTCTATACAGCTCAGCCCAAGCCCAAAGCATGGTTCAATTCCCTGGCATTAGTACATTTCAGCTATTCTTAAACTTAAAATGTTTTTAAAGGACACAAATTGGTTTTTATTACAGCATGAATAAAAACAGATTTACAGACCCATGCATGTTTATTGTCTTCTGTGTCATGGATAAATTGAGCATGTAAATCATGTATTAAACTCATGAAATGGGCTAGAAATGCAATAAAAAAAGAAGCTGAAAAACAGAGGGGGTATGGAGATGCTTCTTATTAGCTGGGCGGTGGGCGGGAGCTCTGGCACTTTTTAGTCCCAAAAGTAACTTTTCCATTCTGCTGTAGCGTTGGCCCAAACTACAAGAGCATGTAGCAAAACAGATACTATACACAGAGAAGGCAGGCTACTGTGTTTCATTCTACATGTCTGATTACTCTAGTCTTTCTTGTCAGCAAACTGTTGTATCCACACAATAGGATTCATGGGATAACCATTTCATGCTGGATATCTCCAGAAGCAGAAGTCTGGTTATAGTTTCTACCCTGGAGGCAGCAGGAGACCTACACAGGATAGTGCCCAGCACAGTCCAAGACATTTGCTCCCTGACGTGAAGGCCAAGATGAACCCCCCCCCCAACCCACTACAGAATAATACTGGGTTGAGTGTTAGTTACTTCAACATGGGCAATGGAACAGCTTCTTCTACCACACTTGAGGACAGCAGGCTGGCTTAGCAGGTAGGTGGTATGACATATGCACCTCCAACACTTTGCCTCTGCTTACTCCACTTGCTACCACTGCCTCTTCTGTGTCTGGTATCCATTACCTGAGGCAGCTGCCTCGTTTTTTCTGTGTTAGAGCTGGCCCTGGCCATGTGTCATAGAATCATAGAGTTGGAAGGGACTTTCAGGGTCATTATCAGACAAGCCTCTACAGTCATTCTTTTGCCGACATATTTTGTACTGTTTTTATGCCAGCGAAAGAATCCTTCCAGCTTGACATGTTCCAGCTTGTCTTGAACTGTGGTGCCCAGAACTGGACATAGTATTCCAGGTGAGGTCTGTCCAAAGCTAAACCAATTAACTTCCCTTGATCTGGACACTATACTCCTACTGATGCAGCCTAGAATTGCATTGGCATCTCACTGTAGGCTCATGTTTAACCTGTTGTCTATTAAGACCCCTAGATCCTTTCGATAAGTACTGCTGTCAAACCAGATTTCACCCATCCTATACCTGAGCATTTCATTTTTCCTGCCTAAATGTAGCACCTGATATTCATTCCTGCTGAAATGCATTTTGTTAGTTTTGGCCCAACTGTCTAATTAAGCTCATTTTGAATCTTGATCGTGTCCTCTGGGGGCATGTAGCAAAGAAAAGACAATTCTTACATTTCTCACACACAAACTGAGTAATTCTCTTTCAGATACAAGAACAGAATATGTTCTTGTACTATTAGAACTCTGGGAAATACAAGCATATAAGACAAGTGCAGGCAACGTGTGAGAGAGCCATCATGATGTAGTGGTTTGAGTATTGAACTAGGACTCTGGGAGACCAGGGTTCAAGTCTCTTCTCGGCTCTGGAAACCAACTGGGTGACCTTGACTACATCACATCTTAGGCAAGGCAAGGCAAGGACGACTCCCCTTTTGTGCCAACATTGCTGGTGTTTGCATCTGTGTGTCATTGTACTTATGTGAATGCAGCATGAATGGCCAAACCGGCCAGAACACTTCCGGGTCAGATCGCAACATCCAGGTAGGTGACACTATTTTTGTTTGGTTTTTAAATTTCCCATGCTATGTATCCTCACAAGAACCCACGGGATTTCCGTAGAGGAAGTGAACGGACTCCTCAGTCATTGCCAGGAAAGCCTTTAGCAAGGATAGAAGGTAAGTGTGGCATGGGGAGGTCTTTTGCCAGCATAAAAACAACAGAAGTTATGTCGGAAAAAGTGCCACAGGGTTTAGGGGGGTGGTCTGATAAAGTCCTAATTGGCAAATCTAAAACAATTAGTACCCCAGGTTGTATTAGGATATGGTAAATTAGTTGCCACCAACAAAATAATGAGAATAATGTGAAAACCATAAGTATTTCTTGGAAAGAGAGGTGTTGGTGAAGCAGACACCTCTTCCCCCAGTAACCAAATAAATCATCAGCCCTTATTTTCTGTACAATCTTCCCTTCCTTTGTGGGAAAGAAGTACTGTAATAATGAATACATTGCCTTTTATGCACATGCTTAATACACAAACAAACAAACACAGTGTATTATTTATTCTTGGATATTCTCCATTTGAATCTTCTGAATAAAAGAAAAGAAAACATTATATATCCCTGAAACTAGTCACAATGCCAGTCATTATGTTTCAAAAAGCAGTGCTGGCATGCAAAAAGTAAACATTACATATATTATTTGTCTAGATTATTTAAAAATAAAAGGAGACCTAACAATAAATACAAGGGAGAGTAATTCTGACTGAAAGACTTTGTGAGACAAATTTGGACTTTCCCTAAAGAGGATTAAAATACCATAATTCATAAACCAATGCAGCCAGAGCCAGTGGTTCTGTGATGGCTCAGTTTTAATGTTTATGCTTACTTTTTGTGTTTAAACTGCCTTGATCCAAAAGCCATTTACATGAGAATCAGCACCATTCCATTGTAGAAAAGGAAAATATATTTTAACTATAAAAATACGGAAATGAAAACCTGGAACTATATGCATGTCTCATGACACAATGAGCTGTGTGCAGGCATGAATGAATGAAAAAGAGATGCAGCTCCCCCACCACACGCCCTGTGTGCTCTGGTGTGCCCACACTGGCTGAAGTGCTAAAACAAAATTTGTCTTCTCTCTTCTGATACTGGAATCGTTCCCATTCCCTTCCCTTTCCTGTCTGCAGTACCCTGGTGCAGTCCCAGACTAACTGCACCACAGACTTCATCCCCCTGGGGTAATCTGTGTTTAGGGCCCCTGTGGGCAGTGGAAACCTGGTCAATCTATAGCCCTATTCAGGTGTTACTTAATATGAATAAAGGAGTGGGACTCCTTCAGCAAGCCCTCCTGCACCATGTTGTATACAGTATGTTTTCCCGACCCTGGGAATCCGTGCAAAGAGTAGTATGGTCTTTTTAAAAACTCCTTTATTTACAATATAGAATGAACTATATATAAAGAAAAACATCAAATGTATGCATCCCATAGAAGAGTTGCCATTTTTTTTTCAAGAGCTACTAGAAGCTTATGCTATGTTAAAGGGGAAAAAATCTGGATTAAATTGGGCCCAAAAGTTATGGCAGTAACTGATTTTTTTTTAAGCAATCACCAAAAATAGGAACCAATTGCTTTTAAAAAACAGTTTTCAAAGCTCAGACCACTAAAAGCTGAAAAATAACTTTAAAAGCTGATTGTTGTTGTTGTTGCTGTTGCTGCCCAAGTGCCTGCAACTCCACCTTGACAGCATTCTGCTTCCTTTTATATATATATATATGAGCATCAGTAAGAGGTTTATTTTCTGTGTTCTGACACCTGGCCCTGGACTCTCATTAGGTGCTGACAGCCCCAGATTGTACTCAGCAGGATCCCGCTGCTTCCAATTATGTTTCTGGTGAACATCCATGCTGCCAGATCTGCTTATGGAGAGATATGTTAATTTTGGTTTGTTTTTCTGGTTTTGGAAATGAGCACTCATAGACAGTGGCGATGGGGATAATAGCTGTCCCCAGAGATTAAGCCAGCTGGTATATACTCTTAGCTTAAAAAATAGACATTATTAATAATAATAAATACAGTCAAAACCCCGACCAAGAAACTATAAATGCTGCGGCCAGCATAAATTATGTAAACAAGGCAGATTTATCATTCCCCATGTGTGACAAGGAGTGCTTTCTATCCCCTCGCCCTCAAAATAGTGTGAGGAATTAAAGTTATTTGGAAAGCAGCCAAGAGCTGAAGCCTAAATGGCCTACTTTTAAAATAATTTAAAATGGAGCATCGCATCTCCCCATATAGTTTTGACAGTGGAAAAGTGGAAAGCATGTGGGCCCTCAAACCCAAGGAGTTCTGGAGAAGCCCAGGCTGCACCGATGTAGAAGTGCTTCACCTCTAAGGTTCATCTCAAGCACATTGACTGGAGGGTGGGGAATGTTGCCTGGGCTGACAATTCCTCCTCATACAAAAATGTCTGAGCCTCTCTCCTTCCCCATATGTGCTGTTCCAGTTGTGACCATCTTCAGCATTAACCAGAGAGCACCCAGGGCCAAGGCCTACAACATTAGGCAGATTGAGGTAACTACTTCAGAGGGCAAATGCTGGGGGGCGGGCAGCATTAGTAGTTACCTAACCCTTCCTGAGCCAGCTGGTCACTCTCCTCTGCTGGAAGACAGAGCTGTCTGAGCCAGTGCCACATGGTTTGTCCTGTATATCTAAAACTATCATGCTTCCCTTAGGTTAAGGACGGGCAACCGGGGTGGGAGCGTGGGGACAATTTTTCCCCCTGTACTCCCATCAGTAGGCTATACTGAAATATTTTGGGCAGAAATCAGATGGTAACTGTAATCAGAAGTCACTTCTGGTAGTGACTCCTGGGGATTTGGCAACATTTTTGGTGGTTGGATGAAGGTCTGAGGGTTCATTTACACGGCAGATTTATTGCAGCAAATTGCGCTTTAATTCTTTTCTGCAGCTGTGCCAGTCAGGTTTGTTTTTTTGTTAACTATGTCGCTTTATGGTTCAGACATGGAAAGGTGCGGGGGCGTGGCCTTCCAAGCAGGGACCAAGCAGAGGAGGGCTTTATGGGGAGGAGGATAGATCCTCCGTGACTGTAAGGATTGGAAGCCTGCATTTTCTTGCTAAATAAAGAATCACAGACTGCCAAAATAGCAGGGGGGGGGAGATCAAAGAAAAGTCTCTCTCTCTCTCTCTCTCTCTCTCTCTCTCTCTCTCTCAATCTCAATCTCTCAATCTCTCAATCTCTCTCTCAATCTCTCTCTCCCCAAGCAGAGACACAAGGATCACAGCTGAGGAGAAAGAGGAGGGGCTTTATGTGGGGAACAGATCTTCCCTGACTGAAAGGACTTGGGAATCCTTTTTCTTGGCAAACTGGATTCACACAGACTTGCAAAATAGCAGAGAGGATTTTTCAAAATTTCCTAATTGCTACTGAATCTCCCTCCCTCACTCCACCTCTTTTAAGTGCACCCCTTCATCATAACAACCAATCACAGTGCAGCTCTGCTGCAGCCCTTAGTGGAATGGCTGTTTACACTAGCAATAATGCACTACTTTGCAAATAATTCGGCAAAAGTAGCGACATCCCTTGTCACGCTATATTTGGGTGTTTTACCTTCCCCCCTTCTGAATGAGGCGATGCTGTGGTGCGATCCATGGGAACAATGAGCTATCTTTGCGGTATATTTAGGGGAATATTTGCCCGTTTAAACGAACCCTAAGAGATTTTCCTTGCAATTCAGCTTCTCTTGGAGACCTGTGGGAATAGTGGTTGTCTGTTCTTGTGCCTTTTCCTCACATTTTTAACTTGAAAAAGTTGGGGGAAGCCCTTGGGGGGTTGGGGTCTTTGGGGGCACAAATAGGGCTTGGGAGCCATGTGTGACCCAATGGCTACACTTCCCAGATCCATCTTAGGGGGTGGATGACCATGTCTCATTGCTAATGTCAAAGTAAGAGTGAACTGCCAGTCCAGTTTGCTTCTGTATGTGGAATGGGGTGGGTGGGTGCCATCTTGTCTTTACCTCAGACAACAAAATAAGCTTGGGCCAAACCTGCCAGTGTCCCAGGTCCCAGGAAGTACGCTAAGACTAGTATACTAATACTACCCTGAACCGGTGCATGGGGAATTGAGTTAAACATTATTCCTTAAATGTGCTGGCCACTATAATCTCTAAGGGCCTGTCTACACTGCAGAAATACAGCAGTTTGATACTACTTTATCCACCATAGTTCTATCTTATGGAATCCTGGTATTTGTAGTTTTGTGAGATATTTACCTTTTTCTATCAGGGAACTCTGGTGCTTCACCAAACTACAAATACCAAGGTTCCATAGGACAGAACTATGGTGGATAAAATGGTGTCAAACTGCTGTATTTCTGCAGTGTAGACAGGCTATAAGGGCTTTTTGGCAGCCATCATGCCTCAGTTGCTAAAAAGGTTTGATCTCGGCCTCACTAATTAAAAATTAAAACCAAGAATTTAAAAAGGGATGCACAGTTTAGTCTCAGCGTAGCACACAGAAACCACCATGGGAAAACCTCCTCATAGCATGAGGTGAGTCAGCTTCTGCTCCATCTCTCCTATGTGCTGTAAGAGGTACACTGCAATGGTGCTGCCATTGCACTACAAGAGAAATGGACCAGCAGTGATGGTTGGATGGGCAGCTGCAGCTGGGAGCTAGTAGTAGGCCAGTGCCATGTTGGAAAGGTGTGGGAGTATGAGACAAAAAAAAAAATCACTCAGAAAGATATGGAGAAGAGACCACTTGGAAACTTACCAGCCTCTGGTGTTGGTCATGAGTTTCAGGCACCGTATTTAAGGCATACAGTGCACCTTGGGTATCTGTTGGGGTTTGTTTCGGGGTGTGTGTGTGTGGATACCAAATCTGTGGATGTTCAAGTCCCATGATATACAATGGCATAGTAAAATGGTGTCCCTTATATAAAATGGCAAAATCAAAGTTTCTTCTTGGAATTTACCTTTTTTGGAGTACTTTCAAGTCGTGGATGGTGGAATCTGTGGATGCCAAATCCGTGGATACAGAGGGCCGACTGGACATGATATTTAAGGCTCATATAACATCACATTAGAAAGCCAGCGTGTGTAGCGGTTTGAGCATTGGACTATAACTCCAGGGTTCAATTACCCACTCAATCATGGAAACTCACTGGGTGACCTTGGGCAAGTCATACTCTCTCAGCCTCAGAGGATGGCAAAGGAAAATCCCCCTCTGAACAAATCTTGCCAAGAAAACCATGTGATAGGTTCGCTTAGGGTCACTATAAGTTGGAAATGGCTTGAAGGCACACAACAACAATAAAGTTATATTAAGGTATTTATTTGGAGTGTCCAAACTGTTTGACCTTAAAATTTCTGGATCTCAGGGCCTGGATCATCCTCTCTAGTGTTCAGGTAAGAGGAAGGAATCTCAGAGCAAGAGAACTGCCATGAAAAGTATTTGTGCGTAGATGTCTATTTTCTCATTTGTTAGACCAGGAGTTTTTTATTTGCATAGCATATGCTGTGTTCCTATGGTTGATAGTGTATCATGCTTGGGATAGTCCTGAACCAGTGACTGTATTAGACATCACCAAGAGAGAAGATGCATGTTATCTTGCAGAGTTCATTCCCTTCCCTCCTCAGGAAATGGGCATTGTTGTTTTGTCAGTCATGCATACGGACATACTGTGTTTATGTCAAATCATTCTGGCATTACAAAGATGCATGCCTTGGGTGATGTACTGGCATTTTAAAAACACAAATTGAATATTTATGGCTGGAAGTGACCATTACTGATGAAGCACTGCAAAAACAAAAACAAACAAGCAAATGAAAACACTTAGGAAACTTTCACCATCACCACAATGTGATGGCAGATGTTTCAACAATGTAACACACTGAGATTATTTTCAGGTAGTATCTGGAGCCTTTGGAGTGTGACATGAACATGATAATGTGGCAGGCAAATACAAGAAAATTCTGCCCCCCGCTGCAATGTATACCCTTTGTTCAGGGATTCCTCTCCCTTTGTTCACAAGGAGTCTAGAGACTGAAGGGAAGTTGGATCAATGCTGGTTTATCCCATAAAGTCATGCTGTTCACTTGAGTAGTTGGGGCAGAATGTGTACAAGAATATGCATATGCATACACATTCCAATGTGAATTTGCTTCCTGCCCCAAACAGTCATGTGCATAACTACATGTAACTAGAGTTGCATCAGGGTGAAAGTCTTGCCACATAATGCCAATGGGCAATGAGACTGCAAACACAATGTAGATCAGTTGCCTGGTTACTGGGCACAAGTTCTCTCTCAGATCTTTCACATTACCCAATATTAGCACTATAGTTCCACTTTAACTGCCATGGCGACATCCTCTGAAATCCTGGGATCTGAAGTTCAGGGAGAGGTATTGCGAATTCTCAGTCAGAGCACTCTAGTGCCTCACCAAACTACAAAACCCAGGATTCCACAGGATGTTACCATAGCAGTTAAAGTCAAATACGGCACCAAAATTGCATAGTGTGAAAGAGTGAGGGCACATAAAACTCATTCAGAGTGAGGTGAAGCTGTCATCTCATACAAATCTGATGGTTTTCATAATGCCCTGAAATCATCATGTTTAGTACATGATCCTGAATGGTGAAGAAACTCTTTCAAGTTAATCATAACCATAACCATACAGAAATAGTGAAAGATCTGGGAAACAAGGACTGCAAATAGGTATTTAAAAAGTAAGTTTAAAAAATGGAAGGAAGGAATGAGTTTTTGAAAACATTTTCAGGCCAATCACCCGCCCCTAAAATGTCTGCTTTCACAGCGAGTATCAGTTTTCATGAAAATTCAATGCATTACTATAAATAAGTTATTTAAAATTCAATTTTGGGAGTAATTTTAACCTGATTTACTCAACTAAATCTCCTTCTTTTCCATTAAAGGTCAAACAGAGATTTCTTGTAATATGTACAACTGCTTATGCGTGAAACTTGGCTTCAAAGGTTTTTCTGACATTTTACAAGCTTATCTAAATTCTTTGGTGACAGATACAGCACATATTTTGTCAGTAGCATGCATATATATATATTCCTGCCTTTCTCCCCAGAGCAAGAATTGAAGACATTTATACAATTAAAGGAAATACAACATAAGTAAAAATATACAAAGATTATCATTAAACTGTAATTAAAACTATCTATAGCATTAAAACAATAAAATAACCATTAAAAAGTTAAAAACACTATAAAACACCGCAAGCCCAGTGCTGACTAAGTAATAGATGCTGACCTAATTGGGTCCTAATTAGGCACCTCTGGCCTTGAAGGAACTGTCCATAAATATCCTGGTGGTTTTCTCTCAGCCTTAGTGCTGACCACTGTCTTATCTTGTTGACTGGTGGTACTCTCTCATGTTCCTGTTCTTCATGACCTTGGACTGGCTATGTTTTGGACTACTCTGTTTACTCCTTGCTGGCTTGTGTATCTGGGCTTCTGACCTGCTGATACGACTTCTGGACTGGCTATCAACTACCCTAGTGCTTTTTCCTTCATCTCACTCAGATAACCAATGACTGACCCAGACTGGACTGACTACCTGACAGCTCCTACACACAGGTCAGCAGGTGGTGGGTATGTCAGAGCTGTTGGATAGTCAGTCCGGGCCAAGTCAGTCATGGATTATCTGAGCAAGATGCAGGGAGAAGCACAAGGGTGGTCAGTTGGTCCAAGAGCTGTTAACAAGTCAGCAATCCAAATGTAAAAGCCAGCAAGGAATAAACAAAGTCCTCAAAGCAAGAACCAGAGTTCCATCAGTCACTTAGATAAGGCAGTTGTAAACAATAACAGGATGAGCTGCTGGGAGATTTATACCCAGCTATCTAAGCAACACTTGGGGCCTAATTAATTAGCATCTTAGATTTAACTGTTGGTGAACCCAGTGCTTTTCTCTTTGCAGTTCAACAAAAGATGGGGGTGTGGACTTGTCGTCTCTGAGAGAGCTTCCTGGATTACCTCTTTTTTCCTCTTCAACTGGGTCATCCAGGAGGTGACTTATGATGTCTTCCTCCTCTTCATCTGAGTTGTCGTCCAGGGGGTGAGTTATGACACACCTGCTTCCTTGGGCACTTGCTGACTCCTGTTCACGACAATACAATCCTTCAGGCAGACTGGAACCAAGCCATCGTGATAATAAGCAGTTTGATTTGTGTCCAGAAACAAACTAGTATCCACTTTTAACAGTGGGGCTGTGTGCTTCTTGCATCCAGCCCTGTTCAACACTTAGACAACAGTTCTTTGGGCTAGCTGAAGTTTCTGAACACTTTTTAAAGGCAGCTGCATGTAGAACACATTTAGTCATTCAAATGGGATAAACCTAAGGCATGTGTCGCTTGAAGTCATATCAGGCATCTCCTAGAATGAGCACAGTTGGCACACCAATATCTTATTTTCTAAGAGTTTTCCATGAGTCTGTATGCACTACCTGTGGCTTAGCCAGGCCTGGTGCCAACATCAGTGGATCCCTCGCATCCTGCTTTGAAGTTGTTTACCTACCACTGGAGGCAGCAGCACTGCAAACTTCATGGGTAGATGTGAGTCAGTCACCATTTTAATAACCACAATATCCCTGGCATAGCATCATTCAAAGATACTGGAAAATTAAAACTGACTAGTCATTAGTTCTCACAGTGCTCCAGAGTGATGTTTAAAATAGTGAGTGGCTAAGCAGACCCTGATGTTCATGTATGTGCTGAGACCCTGGTGGCTGCCCAGTGATGCCAGCTGTTGGTGCCTGATCCCCATAAGTCTTGCACATTTCAAGCAAATTGATTCAGTACAATAATATTTCTTAAATGTTCTGTGGGGAGCACACATGCAACTCGGTTTACATATGTAAATCTCAATGAGTTGAATGGGACTTTCTTTCAAGTAAATCTGCATTGGATTGTAGTTATTGGGCAAGGTCCAATCTGATAGTGATGAAGCATTAATTCTGTCAGCCACCTTATGTCAGCCACCCAGGAGGGGAGTGGCATGAGAGATCACCTCCAGCCAATCACTGACCATTTGGGTACTGTCCAGCAAGGATTGTGCAGCCTGGGGGGGGGGGACTATTGCATGAGGAGATACTGAGTACCTCTTTGTGCAATTCTGAGGCAGGGGGAATAATATAGTGTAATCTCTGGTAATCTAGCAATCCTCTGGTAAATCAATAGTGCAATCCAATAATATTTTGGTCAGAGTTACCTACACAAGTGTGATTAACCTAAAGGTAAAATGAGACTTTAGCTCTAGGTGCTGGTTCCTGTGACATTTTGAATATCTTGCTACTAGGTAACCACAGTGTGTTGCCTGTCCCATACAGTTGAAGAAAATTATGGACTACCAAAATGGATTATGGGCAAAGAGCTGGTCAAAATGGAGAACTGGAACCAGGCAGTCATGCAGATTTAAGTGCTCATGGAGTTGACACAATCCAGATTCCTGCACCTTGGTCTGGACCTGTGTTCAGTGACTGTCCTAAGCAATATCCCTATATGTGAGCAAACATTAGCAGTGTGTGCACACATAATACCAGAATCAGGTTTTCTGAGAAAATGCCAGGGTACTTTGCCTTACAATCATTAACATTTTGTTTCTTTTGCAGATGGTTCAACAATGGTTTGCTTGTTGCAGAATGAAGAGGAGGGCTGACAAGGGTAGGAGACACAACCTGTTTCAAAAACTGTTCCTGTTCCTAATCAGCAGTCCCAAATATCTGTGAAGATTGCTGAATCAGCAGAATGCAATAATTTCTTTACTTTCTCAGTAGCTGTCTATAACCAGAGCCATTGTATCAGGGAAGAAGAAGGCTATTCAGACACAACCATTTCTGCACCTGCACGAGTCTTAAAGAAAAAGAAAAAGAAGTTCAGCCTCGGTTCCTTTGTCCTATTGCACCTGAAGAATGTGGATGTCAGTATGAAGCTTGTAACATAGCACATCCCACTTTGCCACTAGACAGGAACTACATCCTGTTTATATAAAGGAATGGCAGCTCCATTTTCTATAGTGCTTGCCTAATTTTTCTCCCTGAAGTGGAGCCCAAATGATGGCTCCCTCTGCTACAAGGGCCAACACTTTAAGAAGCTGAACCATTCTGGTTTAGTTCCTACCTTCATCCATACTTAGCTGTCTGGGTGCTGCCTGAAACCGATGGTTTCTCCTGGCTTCATGGCTAGTCAGGCCCTGACTCTCTGAGCCCAGTTCATGGGCCCTTTCACACTACACAATTATAGCACTACAATTCCATTTTAACTGCCATGGCTGCATTCTATGGAATCCTGTGGTTAGTAGTTTAGGAAGGGACATTTAGAATTCTGAACCAGGGGGCTCTAGTGCCTCATCAAACTACAAAGCCCAGCATTCTATACGATGTTGTCACTCCAGTTCAAATGGAATCACATGGCTTATCTAAACAGCAAAAATACTCCTCATAGAATTTGAGGAGAATATGATTTTTCTTAATGGGGTCCCACATCATTTTGCTTTATTCGGAAGGGGGAGGGCCAAAAATACCAAAAACTATTCAGGAAAAGCATTTGCAGTTTTCCCCATATTTTTTTAAAAAAAGCTCCGCAGGGAATGCACATTCCCACTCATTGGGACAACCAATTTACTTTGCTGTGCATTCCTGATAAGAGCAGAAGTGGAAACCTGATTGGTTGGGTGTGCACAGGGGGTGGAGCTTGTTTACAAAGCAAGGACCTGGAACCACCATGTTGAATTTTCACTGTAGCAATTGTGCAGAGGCAACAAAACAGACTTTGGGTTTTTTTTTTTCTGTTTATTTAAGTGGAATATCACACTTCCACACCTTAGAAATGCTCTTTTTTTAAAAAAAAACTGTTTGACAGCAATAACTGGTGACAATAAAAGCACGAGTAATTCACTCATGCCTGCCATCTTGATTCTCAAGCATGCCTGTTTAAATAGCAAACGTGTATGGCTTTGCATGCCTACAATCTTGCCAAAAAATCATGGAGACAAATGAAAGCTGTTGTGAATTGGCATTAGTGCACATCAATCCACATCTTCCCCTCATATAGATAAGCCAACCATTCTATAATTGTGTAGTGTGAACAGGCCCCATATCAAGGTGGTAAACCTGTATTCTGGTTGTACTACTTCAGACTGAGGAAGGGTCAGATGCCTTTCTGCACCACTATATTGTCCCTTGCTTTAAAATAATCCCTTATCCAACACTTGGAAAAGTTAAATATATATTCGATCTGGGCCCACAGCCTGGAAACATTAATTTTAGACAAAAGTCCCAGCATCCCCCAGATTGCTGACTGGATGATTTTAGAATTTCTTCTTCAAAAAATATCATTTCCGAGTTCTGCCAATCTGATATTTCCCCTTTCAATTTCCTCAATAATGAATGTTTAGTTAAAATAAACGTGTGTGGTGACATATTGTTGTGGTCTGTATTTCTCTTGTCCCTGTAATTGGCAGCCAGTGCAAGGAAAGAGAAGGAGAAATAATGAGTTTGGTGAAATAATTTCATTTGCTCGATTGTACTAACAGCTGATGTTGCAGAAAGACATACAAGGACAATGTGTGGGTTGGTGCAGTGGAAACACTAGGGGTATGTGGAGAGGCCGAACTGCACCACGTGACACCGTGGGAGGGCAGAGTGACACTGGCCTGCTACCCGAATTTCATGGGGTCTGTGGGGACCCTCTAATATCTGAATATTCATATGGGGAATATTTAATTACCTCAAAATGGCAGAGAGAGGCCAGGTAATGGCAGGATCTTTTGACCTATATATACAGTAGTAACAGAGGAGATGCCAAGCAAGAACGTACAATTAAATGATCTTTATTGGAAATTAATGTTAACAGCACCCACACAAACACTCAGGCTTCAAGCAATCCCACAAGGTTAATGAAGAAAGTAGGAAGTATTTGGATAGAAGAATAGAGTAAGGGGATGAAGAGTGATACAATACCTATCAGAGGAGCAGAAATTCATGCAGCAAAGGCTCAGAATTGTGTTCTGAGGGTCACACAGCAAATCAGCAGCATGGAGGGATGAAGATGAACTGCAGGAATTTTGGTGGTGTTTTAGGGTGATATTTATATCTGATAATTCCCCTGAAGGGGTGGAGTTTAGAGTGGAATACAATGTTTCTTGGGGGTCGTTTACATGGGCAAATATACCGCTAAGATAGCTCATAGTTCCCACGGATCGCAGCACAGCATTGCCTCATTCAGAAGGGGGGAAGGTAAAACACCCAAATATAGCGTGGCAAGGGATGTCACTACTTTTGCAGGTATATTTGCAATGAAGCGCTTTATTGGCAGTGTAAACTACCATTCCGTTAAGGGTTGCAGCAGATCTGCATTGTGATTGGTTGCTCTGATGCAAGGGGCGGGCTTAAAAGAGGGGGACTGAGTTCAGTAGCATTTAGGAAACTTTGAAAAATTCTCTCTATTTTGCAAGTCTGCCAAGAAAAAGGATTCCCAAGACCTTTCAGTCATAAAGTTCCCATC
This sequence comes from Gambelia wislizenii, assembly GCA_030847615.1. Taxonomy (NCBI): domain Eukaryota; kingdom Metazoa; phylum Chordata; class Lepidosauria; order Squamata; family Crotaphytidae; genus Gambelia; species Gambelia wislizenii. The sequence goes on along the minus strand of JAUMIR010000005.1, from coordinate 98,536,812 downwards.
TGTCAGCTCTGCTTGGGGGAGGGAGAGAGAGCGAGAGAGAGAGAGCAAGCGAGGGAGAGAGGGGGGGAAGGGAGGGGGACCAGGGAGGGAGAGTCAAAAATCCTCTGCTATTTTGCAAGTCTGTGAACCCTGACTAAACAAATCGTGCTGAAAAAACTTGTGATAGGTTCACCTTAGGATCCTCAGCATGGCAGCAAAGTCTTTCAGCAGAGAGATTGCTGTCCCTCTGCTTCAGGGAGTGAGTTCATTTACAGGCAGATTTAGAGAAGAGACAGAGCCACTTCTTTGATCTTCCCCCCTGCTATTTTGGCAGTCTGTGAGTCTTTCTTTAGCTTGAAAATGCAGGGCTTCAAAGGAAGGTCTATGCCCTTCCCCATAAAGCCTGCCTCTGCTTGGGAGGCCACGCCCCCCCCCACTTTTTCAAGTCTGAACGATAAAGCGGCATAATTAGAAAAAAAAACCTGACTGGCACAGCTGCAGAAAAGAATTAAAGCGCAAGTTGACGCAATAAATCTGCCGTGTAAACCAGCCCTTGGAGTTTCCAAGGCTAAAACAAAGGGTTCTCCAGAAGAGTCAGTGATTGTTAATGGGCGATGTATTTAGAATTGAATAGGAGCAGGCAAGGTCTATTGTTGAAAGGGAAGGGGAGAGGAAGGACCCATTTTGCAAACATCAAGGATTCTACTGTCATTGAGTGAATTAGTGAGTGACTCACCTCCAGGTGTTAACTCTGACCTGAGTATTTGTTTGGAGAATTTCCAAAAGGCCCCTCCCTTGGTTATACATGACTCCAGCCTTACTACCTGGGGGTCCCTGGTTTACCTGTTAACCACATAGAAGGCCACTTTAAGCCAAATTATTAAATTCTAGCTGTACCCAGCGTAACATACACCATTATAGCAGATTCGATAGCTTTGCACAGTTCAGCTACACGCTATTATATTTAGGAAAAAATATTGCATTGTTTTACATGTGGGTGGTGAGTGTCTGAGGGAGTGAGAGGAGGGAGGGGCCCTTGTGAGGCTGGGGGTGTAGATGCAGATTGAGTGGCAGGAGTGGATTGTGAGGTGGAAAAGGAATTTGCATATGGGTGGTGATTGGCTGAGGGAGTGAGATGTTATGTTTCCTAAGCAGCTAATCAGCACACTGGGAAAGGAAACATACCCAAGCCATATTTATATATGTGTGTGTGTGTGTATGTGTATCCAATTATTTGATATTCCAAGATGAGGGCTATCAGAGTAGGTAATAGGCCTTAATAATACCACAGGATTGGTGGCAGCTATGTGTTAGAGGAAGGTATAGTTTGAGCCTGAGAGCCAGCATGATGTAGTGGTTTGAGTGTTCAGCTAGGACACTGGGAGACCAGCATTTGAATCCCTCCTTGGCCATGGAAAACCCACTGGGTTATCCTAGAGCAAATCACACCCTCTCAGCCTCCGAGGAAGGCAATGGCAACCCCCCTCTGAACAAATCTTGCCAAGAAAACCCCATGATAGGTTTACCTTAGGGTCACCATATGACTTGAAGGTAAACAATAATGTTTGAGCCTAATGCACCTAATCTAGTTCATTTTAGTCCTTTGAGAAAGCAGGTTTCTGCTTCCAGATGGTGCTAAATTGTGACGGTGAGAACCAACATCCAGCAATTAGAATACACACACAATTCACCACAGTGAGCCTCCTTATTGTTGTTGCTGTTGCTCCATCAAGTCATTTCTGACTTATGGCAGCCTTAAGACAATCCTGTCACAGAGTTTTCTTGGCAAGATCTGTTCGGAGGGGGTTTGCCCTTGCCTTCCTCTGAGGCTGAGACAGTATGACTTGCCCAAAGCCACCCAGTGGGTTTCCATGGTTGAGCAGGGATTTGAACCCTGGTCTCCACAGTTGTAGTCTAACACTCAAACCACTACACCATGCTGGCCACCTCGTACATTATTTGTGCCATTAGTCTGACAGCAGGGTTCAGATATAGGGCAGGGGAAGGAGGAAAGTAGCTGAGGCAGGCAATGAACTCCCTTCATTGGTGGTTGTTTCTCTGTTCCAAGAGTCACAGAGTCAGAAAGGTGGGGGAGCTCTACAAGAATCAGTTCTACTGAGCTCACATTTGTTTACAAATCATGTTTTTTTCATACTTGGTGATTGCATCCCCAGAACCAGTCCTTGGTTTGGTTCAGTGCTATTGTTAGCCTGTCATTCATGGTTGTTATATAAATCATCTGTTCTTCTGAACGACAGTACAGGATGACTCACACTCAACACAGAAGACATTTGCATGCGATCAATGTGAATACAGCAAATGCTCAAGAGAAGCTAAATAAAGATGTAGAGCCTTGTCTGTACTGAAATCTGGATATTTTAACCATCATTCTAACTGGGATTGGGTTGGGTCATTGGGATTTATTTATTTATTTATTTATTTGAGAAATGGCATTAGCATTTAAGTTTTCTTCTAAATTATGCGAATCAAATAGATTGTACAAAGTATTGCTATAATTTGTAGGCTTGTGTGATGATTCTCTCATGTAGTGGGCTCCTTAAAAGGGTTAAAGTCAATTGGTGATGGCAGCTAGTATAAATGGTCTCTGGAGGGCCGGGTCTGCTCAGCAGAAGCAGGAGGAAGGGAGCCACCACATGAAAGAACCATCACAGCTTACTTTTGGAGAACTTTCAGTAGGAGGTAGTTCCCTTTGCTGCTATGTCCTATCTCCAGTGGATGCAGAATGTGTCATGAGAACAGATGCAGGTACATGTGTGTCTTGGTCTAGAACTGGGTGTTATTCCCCAAGAGTCCTTTCAGTGCCAAACACTGACACACGTTACTGCTATAGCATAAGCTATATTGCTGGTAAATGATGCAACAGATGGTACACAGCCAAGAAGTGGTCCAGCACCCCTCACAGCCAGTGGTAGAATTTGGGCCCCAAACAAATCCTAACCAGACTTACTCATTTGGCTGATAAGCCCTATGGCTAGACATGTATGGCACCTGGGTTGGAGTGCACTCCCTCCTACACTGAGCTACAGGTGGAATATGGATTCTCAAGGGTTACATAGTGCAGAAGCAAACAAAGAAAATCAAAGTGCACAAATGTGACCTATCTCTCCCTCTCATAGTTATGAGAACTGTGCAAGCAGGTTAGCAACAGAGAAAAGTTAACTTCTGCAATGTGGTTCTCAGCCTTCATATCTTTTTCCAGCCTCAAAGTGCAAAGCAAGTGCAAGAAGTACTCAACAAGTTCACTAATACAAATGAACCCTCTCAGCCCACTGGACAGCTGTTTACTGTTGGCCATGATGCTAACAAGGACTCTAAAACCCATCTGCCTGCCAGAAGAAACCCAGTTCACTGCAATGGGCTATTATTGTGAGTCATGCCATTCTATGATGCAAGCCAGTGGCAGCTGATGGCTCCCAAGTCAGTGGGAGTGAGTAATCTGCTTTGTGGAATTTAGTTGAACTGTTATAGGAGCTATCCAAAGTACTGAAACTATTTTGGGCATAGCTCCTTTAAAGTTCACACTAAAAACCAGAGTTAATCTTCGTTCCTGACATTAAGAGCTCTTCAGCACTGGAACACTGAGTGTGGTGGAGGTCTCCTTCTTTGGAGGTTTTTAAACAGAGGCTGGGCGGCCATCTGTTGGGAATGCTTTGATTTTGTATTCCTGCATAGCAGAGGGTTGGACTAGATGGCCCTTCCAACTCTATGGTTCTATAATCCATTGTCCTAGTGACATAGAAGTTGCCAAGCACCACAGATGCAAGCAAAGAATTCCTTTCCTACAGTGATATGGGCTAATTATTAATGAAGGACAATGACTCCTCATGAGCAACTGGTCTGAACAACATATTTTGATTTTTCTTTAATGAAGTCAAATGTTGACCTGCAGGGCAAGAACAGCCTGAAATTGATTCACACTCTCTTTGCTTGGTGTGTGTGTGTGTGTGTGTGTGTGTGTCTGTGTGTACACAAATACATGTACATGCAAATGGATGTACAAAGAGAACTGACCTGGTTTAACTTGTGGAGGACTGAATTAATATTACAGTTGTGAGAGGAGGGTTTGGAAAAGAGACCGTCTTAATCTGAGAAAGGCAGAAATAGCAATTTGAAGGAAAAGAGGAACACCAATAGTGGTCATGTGTCCTGCTTCCTCAAAGACGAACCGTTTGGGGCACACAAAGTACTCCTCAGTTCTATGCATGTGGACTCAGAGGTAAGTCCCTGTACAGCAGCTCTCAGGCATGCAAAGGATAGTTTAAAAATCTAAGTCTTTCCAAGCCTTGTAGGTCCAGTTTAAATACCTTGAAATACACTTAAAAGGATTTAAAGAGCAGGGTATTTAATATTAAAAGGCTTTTAAAATGCTCTTATCTCTAACCACTGATAACACATAAGAGTGGCATTTCTCTTAGTGCTGAAGAGAGCACATTACTTCTAGCCTTCAGTGAGCCCAATCTGGATTGCCATTTCTGGTAATTGCCCTAATCTTTTCCCTGCATGTTTGTGCTCTGACATTCCGTGACAAAAAAGTAAGAAAGAAATAATCCACTAGGGCTTCATCTCATGAAAGAAACTCTAGTCCATTAAACCATGTAAAATATTAGGAGCTGATGACTGCTAAAAATGTTGGGGACAAACATTATGGCAATGCCTTGAAATATTGGGAAATGGGTCTTGGGAAATTGGGAAACTTGAGATATATTCAGTGCTTTAGAAGCTCCATAAATCCTTTGGGCTGCCCTTTCTCCCCAGGGTCACTTCTGTGCAGAATTTAACTTCCTGATCCAAGAAACCTGAGCTACACCCCTTCCTGCAAACCAACAGCAGAAAGAAAGTATGACACTGTTTTGGAGACTGTTTCATCAAAAAGGACCACTGTTATATACAGTCCTGCTGAACTGTAATTAGTTAGATTAAAACTAAATGTTGTGACTGTTATCCCTTTTATTTAGATCTTGGACATTTTTTTACTATAGAATCCCCTACACGTGCTGGTTAGAGATTATGAAAGTTGTATTTTTTTTTAAGGCATGTTCTAATCTGCATTTATTATTCATATGAATAGATCTGGGACTGGTGTTAAATGCAGGGAGGAGGAAGACTTAACATTTTACCATGATCAAGTAGAGAAGTTTCCCCTAGATCTGGAAAAGCTGATCAGCTGATTATTTATCCATCAAAACTACAGACATGGTTGGCTGTAGAAGTGTGGGGACTGCAGCTGAACACATCTGGAGGGCACCAGGTTGGGAAAGATTGGTTTACATGGTCTTCTCCAGCTCTGTTGGACATGTATGATCATGTAAGTTTCTTGATTCTGTGGGGATTTGAAAAGCACAGGGTGACCCCAATACTGGGAAATTTCAGTAGATAATGTAACTTTTTTTAAAAGGGGAAACCCACATTAGAGAACCAGTGTGGTGCAGTGGTTTGAATGTTGGACTAGGACTCTGGGTGACCACGATTTGAATTTTCCACTCAGCCATGGAGACCCAGTGGGTAACCTGGGACAAGTTGCACTCAGAAGAAGATAAGGGAAAACCTCCTCTTAATAAATTTTGCCAAGAAAATCCCATAAGAGAGTCACTGGAGCTCACTTGAAGGCAAATAACAACAAGCCATCATAGTGGGCTTACCCAGAAGCCAATGAAAATCCTGATTAGCCAACTCAACATTGTGTTGCGGCATAAACCTGGTCAGTGCATTTGCTTGCTTCCTATATCTCTGGTTGTGCCCTCATACACCTGTGCACTTCCTGTTCACTTGCAGGAAAGATCCTGCTCAATTATGTTCCATGTCTGAAATAATACTTCTGTATATAGCCCTTATGTCAACCAGATGTCTGTCTTCCTCTCTTTGATCATATTTTTAAATTTTAGCAAACATCCAGTTCATTGAATTGTGATGAAAATAATGGATTATATCTAATTATTACTGTAGCAGAGCTGTTCTGGATTTAGTTTTTGAATTAACAAAAGCCAAGAAGTGTTTAAAATATGCATCTTTCTGTGGGGAGGGGGAACAGTAGAAAAAACACTTTGCAGAAAATAAGTCAAAAAGGAAAGAATCATTTGAACGACTGGGGGAAAAATCCTGTCACTTTTTTTCAAAACACATAGCAAACTTTTGTACTATTTATTTTTAGTGGCTTGTTCCACAGTCACAGTACATGTGCTTTTCCTAGCTAAATTATGAAACTCTTATCAACTGATTTTTTTCTTCTTCTGAAAGACATGTAGCAGTTTGGCACCAATATTATGAAATCTTGTTAACTCATTGATTGTCACCCTTTTCTTTCCGCCAAAGACTTGGTGCTCTTAAGAGTAGTACAACCTGCTGTAGAGCACTAGCATTAAAGCAGAACTAAGAAACTGTGCTGCCTGAGGCAAATAAAAATATGACATTCTCCTCCACATATACAAAAGCTAACTGCATTTGCATCTTGTTAGTGAACATTTGAAAAAAAAATTGGTCATTGTGGAGGGAGGAATTCACTATCTATCTTATGTCATGACAAAAATTCACCCTCCTCCTATGCTCCCCTCCACTCCATGGTCATTTAATGGCTGGGGGAGAGCAAGGGGCATTCATAGAATCATAGAATCATAGAATTGTAGAGTTGGAAGAGACCACGAGGGCCATCCAGTCCAACCCCCTGCCACGCAAAGCATCCCCGACAGAGAAGCGTTTAGCTGTATCCCTATAGTGACATGCAGAACAACAAAGGCATCCTTCCAGGCCTTCCAGTGGTCTTCCATGGGTCCTGGAGCATGTTTTCATCATTGTGCATCTGATTATAAGCACATCACCCCTGTAGTCACATGCATAGTTAGAACAGAATTATTTGTGCAAAGGCTTGCTGCTTTGAAAACATCAGCAATGGCAGATGGTTTCCGAGTCATTCTTTTCTAGGATTTTATAATAACCTCTTAATAATTTACTCTTTGATACTTAAGAGGTGGAGAAAAACAACAGAGAGTATGGTCTCCCCCCCCCACTTGTTTTTTTTTTTTAAATCTCTCTTCCCCAAGTTATGTAACCCAAAGATTCCACACACACACCCCAAAAAAGTTAATGTTCCCACTGGCAAAAACCTCAAAAATGGCTTTGGAGGTTCTTGTTGTGAAATGGCTTAGCAGTCACAAACACTGACGTCACTAAACATATACTGTAATGCTGAATAGGAACAGTGTGATCCTCTTCCACTTTTTGCTTGTTTCATATCCCAGGAGCCATAACTGTTCAAAGGCAAGCAAACGCCTGGGAAATTAACTCACATTTGGAAGCCCATAGGGTCAGCACATTCTGATGAAGGGACATCTGGTTCTTTTCAAATTGTTCTTTCAATTTATCCAGAGGACTGCTCAGTAGGGTAAGGCAGCCATGTCAGGGAATTTTCTTAACTGATGACAAGATGGTTTAAGCTAGGAGTGCATTAAGGCTGTGTGTACTTTCTTTGAGGAAAGTCCCAATATCAATGTGGAAATTGTGTGTGTATGTATGTGCCTTCAAGTAACCTGTCAGCTTTTGCTGACTCCAAGAATTTCTTAGGGTTTTCTTGAGCAAGGAATACTCAGAGGTGGTTTTGCCAGTTCCTTCCTCTGAAATATAGCCTACAGGATGAGGAAGAGGAGGAGGCCTGGGAGGCTGCAGCGGCATGATGGCAGTGGCAGGGCATGGAGTGGCAATGGTGGAGGAGGAGGCCTGGGATGCTGCTGCGTTGTGGCAGCAGTGGGGTGTGCAGTGGTGGCAGCAGAAGAGGAGGCCTGAGAGGCCGTGGCCTAGGCGGGCTAGGTTGCGGCGGCGGTGGCAGTGTCCTGGGCCACAAGCCTCCCTCCCACCACGGGGGGGGGGGCAGAACCATTCCCCTGCACATGCGGGGGTGCTACTGTATTCAAAAATAAGTCCCATTGAGGTGCGTATGATTTATTCCTAAGAAAGTTCATACAGCACAGGTGGGGAATTTTCAGGGGTGAACTTGGGACAATTGCCCTTCTGAATCCACTAGGCTGAACCCTATATCATTTGCCAACACTGCCATGCCAGGGAATTTGCTCTGGTGGTGACAACCCCTCCTTTTCAAGGAGACCATGCATCATGTTGTTAAGCTTCCAGGAGGGCAATGGGAAATGAAAACAAGATGCATGCGCCATACCTTGTTTTAAAGCTATGTGGTGTTTTTTCTTGTGATTGCTTCAGAAGGCTGGGCCCCAATACAAAATGGTCTTAAAACTGATTTCACTACAGACACCTTCAGAACACAAAGAGAAAGTGAATGTTATGTGTCTGGCAAGCCCTTGTACATGACTGATGAGCTGCATATGACAAACTGGGGTGGGAGTTGGGTGAGCCCAAAGAGAAAGGGCTCGCCCAGATCTGAGTCTGGCAGCTTCATTCCATTCTTTAAGTGGATATAAGGGTGTTGAATAAAGCAGATTAAGGCAGAGAAGATGTGCAGTGTTACTTGTTTGTATGTAGTTGAGGTGCCACCCCAAACTATGAGATCTAATAGGTGACATTGGACAGGTTGCACTTTCTCAGCCTCACCTACCACTCAGGGTTGTCCTGAGAATAAAGTGGAAAGGTAGAGAGGCTGAGCTCATTGAAGGAGAGGCAAAACAGAGATGTCTCAGCCTTTCAGCTACCATCAAGTCACTAATAAATAAATGGGGCTTCTGACCCTTCCCTTACTGCTGCCCCCCCTCTGTTGCCCTTCTGCTCAGGCTTCCTCCCCTCCAAATGGGTTCATTTCCCCCCTGTTGCCTGCTGGAGTTTGGCTGCAGGGGTGAGGCTATGGAGGGGCACAAGATGAGGGCATTGCCTACTACAAGAATTCTGCCTCTCAATTAAATTTTCATTCAGTTCCTACATTTCTAGCACTGCAGAGAGTGAGATGCTGAAAATCATTCACATCTAAAGCTTTCAAGGGGATGTCTTTGCATTCCCTTGGCAACTTTGGTCCCGTCTATAGGGGGGGGGAGGGGATACAAACACATTTTAAAAAGCAGGCATTCGCAACAATGGGACCTGTCTTCATGGTCAAAAGAGACCCCCTAAACTCTGCATCACCCCATAACCAAGATGGCAGCCACGAGTGATTTACTCACAATTTAAATCTGCTGTCGCCAACTTTTTAAAAAAAAACAGTTTCTCATGGTGTGCACATGCGATATTTCATATTTAAAAAAGAAAAAGAAAAAAGACAGCATAAGGTCACTGTTTGATTGACTTTACCAGACCCTCGCTTAGCTGAAAATCCAACGTGGTGGCAGTAGCCACTTTCTCTGTTTGCTAGCCCCACCCACATGCCAATCAGATTACGCTGCCTGTTCGTATCTGCACGAATGCAACTGTCCAAATGATCAAACATTCACATGTCGTATGGAGCTTTTTAGAAAATCCGGATGAAGCCCCGGATGCTACGCATACGGACTGTGAAGTGGATTTGCCTGCCCCCCACTTGACACATATTTGTGTGAATGTCCCGTATGAACAGGTCGCCTTCCGTTCGCATAGCTGTATTTCTAAATGCCTAACAGAAGTTTTAATTTGATGCAGTGCTCGATATTTGGAGAATGAAAGAAAATTTCACGGTGTGTGTGTGTGTGTATCCGTGCGTGTGTGCACGCGTGCACACAATTCTTATTAGGGGAGCAATGCCCTCATTTTGCTCCCCTCTTGTAGCTACCCCTCTGCTCACCCTGAAGCTTTACTGGCACTTAATGTGACCTGAGTTTTGAGATACAGACTGCCACCACCACATGTCCTTCTGCTCTGGGAACCTCCTGTAATATCAATCTTGAATGCATAGCAGTCTCATGAGCTATTGCTCGCCAAAGGCTGCAATGCTACGTCAGTGCATATGCATCCACTTTTCAGTGCCCCAAAGTTAAATAAACTTGAAAACCCTCAAATATTCCATTAGCTCTTGCCTATCAATCTTAACACAGGAATGGGACAGTTTTAAGCCACAATAGTCCACCCCCTCCCATCCCTACCCTCACTCTATTAAAATATTTATATTGTAATCACTCAAGAGCTAGCTCTCTCCTAACTGGAAAGCTTGTCTGTGGGCAAAAGTAGGGTAAGGTAGAGTGAGACTGAAGCAATATGACATGTAATTGATTGGAGGACCCTAGAAGGTGAAGCCTGGGCCATCATAAATTCGAGGAATGCGGATGTGAATTGCTCAGCGTGTACATAAAGCTGACGGGGGCTGACAGCTCCCATCTGTGAGCAATAATGTGTAGAATGCAGGGGGGTTGGGTGGAATGTACCTATCAGACTCTCTCAGGGCTTGAACAATTTACTGCTCCTTATCAGTGACCATGGTCATGATTAGCTGCTGCAGGACTTGGAATGGAACTTGGGAATTCTAAGGGAATTTTTTAAAAAAACAACCCACCATACAAAGCTTCTCTTGTTAAAGTACAAGTAATGAGTTTTTAGCCTAGGTGATGATGGGAGGGGAGGAAACAGGCATGAGAAAGCTTCTTTTTCTGAGGGATTTACCCATCAAAATCCCCACAAAGCATATAGTCCTAGTAGTAATAGCTAGTAGTACTTCATGATCAGTTTCACAGTCTATCAGGTGTTACCAATTGGAGCTTTCGGCCATCAATGAATCAATGATTTGGATTCTATCTCAGATTTAGAAATATGTGAAATATTGTTAGATAATGTGGCATGCTCCAAACAAAGTTGCTTTTTGTAATTGTGCTGCTGTGATCCTATGTATGGTGATTTCATTTGGATGCTTTTTTCAGTCCATTTGGAATTGCTCCCAGAGTACCTGTTAACAATGGAACTGCAGTTATTTTTGTTTCCCCGGAGGATCTCAGTTTGTAGGTGTCAATTATTTCCCAATCTTTCCCCTCTTTTTTGTCTTTGATTCTACTGCCATTAGCATTTGCCACATCTAAAGTAAGCTTCCTTTGTCTTAGCCACAGTTATGTCTTGCATATTATGTTCTTATTGTTTGCCTGTCTGAAGTTTGAATTTTAAAGTCCCATAGGATTTTTATGTCACCACTTCCAACAACTTTTTCAGGCTTCTGATGTTATTTTGACTTATACCCCACTCTTCCTCATAGTATCTTAGTATCACAAATGACAAATATCTAAAATGATAATATGGAGATATTGGCTGGCAGGGGCAGTGTGTGCATTTCATTCTCCTTCTCCCACGATATTTTCCCCATGCAAGTGGGGGCAATGCATGAAGATGGAACTCAACTCACCACTCTAAAATGTCTGGTAATAATAGTACCACTTTGAAAGAATAGGAATACCATTGAGGAATCCTGTTGGTATAATGCTTCACTCAAACAGAGTAGGCCCACTGAATCAATTGCTTAGTGGTGCGAGAACATGCAGGTAAATTATAATAATAAATAATAATAAAATTTATTTATACCCCGCCCCTCTGTTAAAACAATCGGGGCGGCTTACAAAATTTAAAATACAATACAAATAAAATCCCTAAACACCCCCACTCCCACCCTCCCCCATAAAAAAACATTAAACAAATATAAATTAAAACAACTAATCTAAAATCACATTTAAAACTATAAATACAATAAAATATAATAAATGGCCAGCAGCCTAGAAGAGGCCAGGATCCCCTGAGGCCGGGATCTAATTAGGAAAGGCCTGCCGAAAGAGATCCGTCTTTAGTGCTTTTTTAAAGCCACTCAAGCTCGTCATCTGACGGATCTCGTTCGGCAGGTCATTCCACAATTTGGGGGCGATTACCGAAAAGGCCTTCTGGGAGGTTGCAGACAGCCTAGATTTTTGTGGCTGAAGCAAATTCCTCCCAGAGGACCGGAGTGCGCGGGGAGGATTGTCCTTTGGTTCAATAGGTCTACTCTATGTGGGATTAGCAAGAAGATTCATAGAACACATTTCTCTCACAACTGAAACAGGCTTTAATGAAATAATATGATTTCCAGGCATCCTGAAGCTTTAACACTGCTTGCCTTGCAAATTAAGCTTGGCCTGGGACAACTAACAGCATTTTGGACCATGTTGTTGTTGTTGTCTTCAGAGTGTTAGCATCTAGGGACTGCAAGCTGGAACTCTGTTAAATATATTTTTGTCAAAAATGAGACAATCCCTTTGGCTCCAGTGTAGCTTTGGTCATGCTTTGTGACACAGAGGTATAGTCCTGATGGGAAGAAACTCTTCTTCTTTATCAAGCTTTGTTAGAGAAACTATTTTATGAACGAAGCTGGGGGACACTCTCTTAGCAGGTAGCGATCAGCAGATATCCTGTTGCCATCAGTCTATGAACACTGAGATTTACACGAAGGAGAAAATGCCAGAACAACAGTTTCTGCAAAAACCTAGCTAAGAAAATCTTAACATTCACAGCCACCCACACCTGTCTTCACATCTATCACACATTAATGTTTCCAACCCACTCAACATATTTCCTGCTGAGGCAAACTGAATATACACAGAGACTGCAAGTTGCACGTAACTAACTACTGTATTTATTATTTCATTTGAATTTTGAAGAATTTTGAATGCTAATGCCACAGTTTGGCTAAGAATATCTGTTACATTATCCTGAACTTAAAAGTAGTGAATCACCAAAACTAATATTTACATGACTCAGAATAAGAACTTCTTCAGCATGGAATATTTTAACTTTTCTTACTTATACAGCTAGACTTCACAACACAAAGCACCATGTTCTGAAGGAAGATAGTCTCCCATTGAAAACAAAATGAGTTTATGGGCATGCCCAGATCAGCAAGTAGTCCAGAAACATACAGGAAAAGATCCTACACCAAGCAGGCAGAGTATAATGCTCCACCTACACATTTTTGTGCCCACACCCCATGCATACCTTTTTATGGGTAGGACTCCATTTGGAGGGGGGAAGGAAATGAGAATGCAATCACAGATGGAATACAACCTCCTGTCCTTTGCCCTTGGAACTACATCAGTTGAATTACCTTCTCTGCTATCTCACCTCCCCACTGGTCAACAACTACAGTGGCCTTTCCTGGTTTTTGACAGCTGTGTGTATGTTCTGGGGGGGGGGTGTTTAGGATGTTGCACATGTTGGAAGCGAAGAAGCATCAATGGTTGTATAGAGTGATTAGTGAGAGGGAATTCTAGAGAGCATGCCTGCCCTTTCCTTTCTAACCTCTCTGTTTCTTTCTCTTTTTAAAAAATATTTTTTATGAGCTCATTCAAAAATACATGTGTACATATTTGTACACTCATATTTCAGCATCTTCTGCCTTGATTATTTTATATTTATATATATAAATAAATCATTCATCCTCTCTCTCTAACTTACATTCTTTACCTCATGTCATTTTCATATTGGTAATCCTTTATATCTGCCATCCCTTCTCCTTCTTGTTCAGTCTATATCCATTCTTTCTCTCTTCATTTCTTCTTTTCCGTTTCCACATGCCCTTTCTCATATTTCACTGTCAAATTATTCCTTATTTGAATACAGCCTGATACATTCTAACAAATTGTACCTTACTTTATAAAATACATCCTCATCTTCCAACTAATCATTCAAACCAATTCATACACTTGACTTCCTGCCCCACATTTCCTGTATTTTCCTGTTGATATAAGTAAAATATAATCTCTACAGTGTAAATTAGTAAGACAATTCTAATGTTATTGATTTAGATTTATCTCTTACACACTCATTTTATATTCCTTATCTTCATTCAAATCTTAAGTTTCCTATCTGTATTCTTTACAATTTGCATATATGTTTCCTATTATTTCTTATTATATTTTCTGGGAAGTTATACCAAAATTACAGCACACAATTTATGTTCATAGATTCCTTTTTCCTATCTTATCTTATGGTATTATTCTTCTAGTCCTTGAAACCTGCTATGGCTAATTCTCCCCCTCTGTTCTTCAAGTAATTTGTAAAAGTAAATTGCAATCTTCTTGGAATTTCTCTAATATCTTCCTTTTAACAAAGATGAGAATTTGTCCATTTCTACCCTTTCGTTTGTATTCAAAAGCCAGTCGTCTATGGATGTCATCTATAGATAACCTCTCTGTTTCTTTCATTGAGCTATATACTCAAGCCTTCTTGCCTCTTTTCTGCCTACAGGGGTCACTTTCCCCTTCTTCTGAAAAGTTAGTGTTGTCTAGATGATGAAAAAACTCCTCATGGGGTCCTGATGAGATCCTGTGGGGATTTGCCATATTAGTAAGGAGGGCCAAAAACTCCATGTACTCTGTGATAACAGCCTTTGCTGTTTCCCATTAAGTTTTTTTTTTAATGCAGAAATGTGCATTCCCACCCATTTGAACAACCGATTCAAATCGGGGCACACTCCAGAAGTCGAAATATGATTGGTCGGATGTGCACAGGGGGTTGCTGGCTACAATGTGGCTGGAGCCGCAATTGTTGATTTTCAAGGAAGTGATTGTGCATGATTTTTGAGCAGTAACACCCCTCCCCCCAAATTTTAAGCATAAGATAACTCTTCCATGTCTTAGATTTAGTGGGGGGGGAAGAAATGTGCAACAGCGGGAGCTTTTGGAGAATAATAACACAAGAATTCACTCTCAGCCACCATCTTTATTCACGGGCATGCTCCATGTGAACTTCAAACATGGATAGCTTCCGATACCATCGATCTTGAGAAAAAACCATGAAGACAAATGAATGCTGCTGCAATGGTGAGATAATGTGCAATTATCCACTGTTAATTTTCCCATCTAGCTGACCCCTTAGGCTGGGTGAGAACTAGGAATGTGGATGATGGTTAACCAATGGGAAGGAAACTTGTCCACCAGATTTGGCTGATTGTAAATGCTTTTTATTTTACTGCTTTTCCTATGCACTTCATTTGAAGCAACAATTTTGTATTTATTTATTTACTTATTTACTTAAGTATTTATACCCCACTCTTCAGCTACAAAGGTGCTCAGAGTGGCTTACAAACTGTTAAGCAATAGCACTTGCACATCTACACCGCTTTGTAGCATGCTAGGCACTCTCTAAGCGGTTTCCAATGTGTGTTAGCTAATTGCCCCCACAAGCCAGGCACTCATTTTTCCGACCTATGAAAGGATGGAAGGCTGAGTGAACCTTTGAGCCCTTGGGATTGAACTCACAATGTTGTGGCTTCAGTACTGGCATATAACCACTTCACCACCAGGGTTCCCTTGTATAGTTTGTTCCTTAGAGTACCATAGCAATACATCTTTCTGTTTAACTCTGAAGCTGCTAGTTACTGGTTCTGAAGAAGCTAGTACATGACAAATGTTATTGAGTCACTGAGTTCAAAGTAAAGTAACTGACTAGAGGTGAAAAGCCCTTGCTATTGTGATGTTGTCTGCCCATCCCCTGGTGTATTCTTGATTTCCCGGTAGCTGTCAACCATAAAGATTCAGATTACCAATAACCCAGCAACATGCATTAATGAGGGATTAGACAGGGTTTAACATCCCTTCTGCTTTGCTTGACAGGCTTGTTCTGGTAACATTTGCAAACTGTTCTCTAGAAGCACAAACAGCCTTCTGAAAATGACTGCTGAAAACACACTTGTAGCGTGTTGTTTGCAATCTGTCATTTAAACAAAGAATAATCATATACTGCTGTCAATTTGCTCAGGTTTTGTTCCGTGTGATGACTTCAGACCAATGTGTGCTCAATCTGTAAACTCCTAACTGTTAAAGAACTAAAAACACTTGTTTGTGAATTATGGAAAACATATGTAAAATTGCCCACAAATATATGGCATTCTATTAACCTTGCTCACATTATTCTGATCAAATTCAGGTTATGTATCTATCCTCTCAAAGAGAAAGAAACAAGTCATGGGAACAGATTATCTATTGGTCATTTTCCTTACTCTCTTGTTATCCAAATTGCATGGGGAAGGATTCCACTAGTGTCCGAAATTAATATGGAAACTTTTTAATTGGCTCAAATATGGTAGCAAGAGGTTGGGTAACAGTGGGATCTTTTAATCTATGTATACTGGTAGTAACGCAGAAGATTCTAAGCCAAAATGTACAATTAAATGATCTTTATTGGAAATTAATATCAACAGCATTCACACAACCACTCAAGTTTCAGGCAATCACACAAGGCTATCAAAGATAGTAGGAAGTATTTGGATGGAGGAATAGAGTAACGGGATTGTGAGTTATATTGTACCAATCCTGCAGAGCTGAGATCATGAAGTAGACTGACAGTGAAGAGGTTCAGAAGATAGACTGGTGACATGAACTGACGTGAAGTTGGAAAGCAGGGTATTCATGCATCAGGCTACAGAGTCTGACGTGGTTGAGAGGAAGAGGATATGTGTGCCCTTTGGTGGCGTGTTACGCTGATATTTATATGTAACAATTTCCCTGAATTGATAGGGTTTTGAGTGGTATACAATGTTTCTTGGAGGTTCCCAACGCTAGACAAAGGGTGCTCCGGTAGAGTTAATGATCGTTAATGGTCAATGTATTTGGACTTGAATAGGAGGAAGCAAGGTCTTTTGTTGGAAGGGAATGAGGATAGGAAGAGGATAGGAAGGATGCTTTTACAAACATCCGGGACTCTGCTATCATTGAGTGGATTAGTGAATGACACACCTCCAAGTGTTAAGTTCTGGCCTGAGTATTTGTTTGGGGAATTTTACATGACTCCAGTTTGGGGAATTTCCAAAGGCCCCTCCTTTGGTCATACATGACTCCAGTCTTGGTACTTGGGGGTCCCAGGTTTACCTGCTAACCACATGGATGGCCACATTAAGCCAAATTATTAGATATAGCCAATTATTTGATATTCCAAGAAGGGGGGTATCAGGGTAGGTAACAGTGTTTTTAGCTATTTATCAGGTAGGAAGATAGTGGTAAACCTCATCTCAACAAATATTGCCAACAAAATGCTGTGATACATTCACCTTAGAGTCACCATGAGTCAGAAATGATTTGAAGGCACACAACAACAACAACAACAACAACAACCAATAGGTAATGCTTTTCTGTGTTAGCTCCTTCACTGTCTTCAGTAGTAAGGCTGAAAAAATAAAGTTGTTAGGTTTATATTTATGTACGGAAAGACCCATATTACATCTCTCAAGACTCACAGTGGAATAACACACACTCTGCCTTAGGAAGCTGTACATTTCCAAGGCTTACAGTGTGTTTTGGTTGGGAACTATGCACACAAATGATACATGTATTTCAGAAATGAGCATGACTAAGAAAGGATACATTTGAAAAATGATCAAGCCGTGGTTTAGTCAATGGGGGAAATGGATTCACTAAAACAATGACCTCAGTTGAACTGCCATCTTGACTAGAGTAGACCCATAGAATCAATGGGATTTACATAACCTGTTCGTAAGGTACAATGGCATAAGTCCAATATATGCCATCATAGTCTACTTTTTTGGTCTTTGTTGAGATTAGAATTTTGTTCCCACTGCAAAAGGCTAAAATTCTGCCCCCTAAAACCCACACTTTTCTCTGTTGCAGCATCCCCAAGAGGGCACACCTCTGGTACTCTCCCCCAACATGGAAATGGCCATCAGGGAGGCTGCAGCACAGAAAAGGTGTGTTCTGGGAATGGGTTGCATTGGTAGACACATCTTAGCTGTGTGCTAGAGATACATCTCCTGATGCAGGATTTTGGTCATTGATTTAATGGTGACAGAGTAGAACTGGTGATAAATACTGAGAAATGCAGTGAGAATGAGTACCCGGCTTGTGGGGGCAATTAGCTAACACACATTGGAAACTGCTTAATGCAGTGTAGATGTGTAGATTGCTATTGTTTAAAACAGTGATGGGCAACCTTTTGAGCCTGGTGTGTCAAACTTCACCAAAAAACTGAGCATAACTCGGGTGGTGTGTCACTTTGAGGAAAAAACATTATTTTGTGATATTTATAGTTTAAATAACATATATGTGTCTGAAAATGTCCTTAGAGTGAGACTCTAACTCCAAGACTCTAGTCGCAAATGTTTCATCCTCAGGAGCAGCAAATGTTTCATCCTTGGCTACTGCACTTGGCCGTGCAGGAGCATAGGATGAAACATCCTTCTTGGCATGCAGCCACGTGTTATCAGAAATGGCTATGCGTGTCAGTGCTGACACGCATGTCATAGGTTCGCCATCACTGGTTTAAAACAATTTGTAAGTCGCTCTGATAGCCTTGTGGCTGAAGAGTGGGGTATAAATAACTAATAAAGAAATAAATAATAAATATAGACACAAAGTGAAGTTACAGAAGTGTCCGCTTCTGGAGCTATATTTGCCTGGTTTATGGACGTTTTTGCTTCCTCATAATGTAGGTTCTCCAGCCTTCCTTTACCTGCTACATTTCCTGAATGGAACCTGAGATGATGCTAGGAAGGAAATTTCTTTTCTATTCCTTG
The DNA here is from genome assembly GCA_030847615.1 of Gambelia wislizenii. Classification (NCBI taxonomy): domain Eukaryota; kingdom Metazoa; phylum Chordata; class Lepidosauria; order Squamata; family Crotaphytidae; genus Gambelia; species Gambelia wislizenii. The sequence continues at coordinate 98,518,427 of JAUMIR010000005.1, read as the reverse complement.
AGCTGTAGCAGAAAAAGTGTGACTCCTTAAACCAGCTTTGGGCAATGCATAATCCATGCGGCCACATACTCCCCATTTTGTATCATCCATCCATCCATCCATCCATCCATCCCTTTATTTATATCCCACTTTTCTCCCAGGCTGGAACTCATGGTGGTATCCTACAAAGTTCCCAGAAGCCCCATCTTAATTTTTTTTTTCATTACAAAAGGGAGAATTGTGTTTCTGAAAGCCTTTAGGAAGGCCATTTCCCCTTTAAAATAAAGAGTGCTGCCTCTTATATCCCAAATAAAGATTTGAGGAGACTGGAAGTGGATTTCCAGTCACTTCTAGATTGTGTTGTGTGGTTGGTGTGACTCACTGTCCTACCTGGTGCACCTATGCCTTATACAGTGCTCTCCCTTACTGCTGCTTGGGATCTCCAGATGTATATAAAAGAACTGAACATGATCTCCATTATCTTCTTAAGCATTTCAGGATGACTGTTCATTTTCATATCCCGAGGACCTGTAGTAGAGAGTTAGCTGGAGAAGTGAAACAAACTTTAAAGGCTGCTGACACACTGCAGAAATAGTGCAGTTCGGCATCACTTTAACTGCCATGGCTCAATGCTATGGAATTCTGGGATTTGTAGTTTTGTGAGATTATTTAGCCTTCTCTGTCAGAGAGCTCTGGTGCCACAACAAACTACAAATCTCAAGATTCTATAGGACAGAGCCGTGAAAGTTAAATCGGTGTCAAACTGCCTTAACTTCTGTAGTGTGTCAGCAGCCAAAAGCAGAGCATCTTAACAGATTTTAATGAAGCAGCTGTTCAAAAAAGTGATCCTGCGAACACACCACAGATAAAAACTGGTTATATGCAAGAGCCGTGTGCTAAGAGGGACGACTTGCACGTGTAAGGGACACATTGCAAATCATTTAAGATATGCAGAGTTTTCCTATCACCTGTGATCAGCTTAAAAACTTTACAGTAAAGAAGATCTGCACTCTTGTTTGAAATTATGGGTTGAACGAACTAGACCTCTGACAATCAGTTCGGATTTGGGAGCCTCTTCTGGACAAAGTGAGTGGTATACTGTGGAATGAATGAAGTCATATAAAAGCGAATGTGTGAGTGGGTATCAAATGTAGTGGAAGAAAAATTAATTGCATGGTAATAATTCAAATCTCTAGTAGTCAATTAAAGTTTATTGTGATAGATTCCTTTTGTGCTGAATGAGATGTTAGTTTGAACCAATCTGCTCCATTAATTTGAATAGGGTTTCATTTCTAGGCTTATTTGGTCGTGCATTGAGGATTTGCTCCCTCACAGACATGCTAACTGTGGCTTTCCCAACATGATGCCTTCTAAATATGTTGGATCACTCCCTCCCCATCATTCTTCCTGGTATGCTGACTGGGACGGTGGTGGTGGTAGTAATTCAGCACATCTGGAAAGCAGCAGTGGGGATACATTTAGAGCAATTAGAATGGCCCAATCTGTTTTTGTATCATCATCATGATCACCAACTTTGTTTTGAATTTCTCATTGCATCCTGTTAATCTCATTACAGGCTGCCGAGAAAATAAATGTCAATTCTTGAAAATGCCCAACATGGAACCCCAAGCCTTTTTCCATGTTCCTTTTGCCTGCCAAAACTATTTGAAATGTTTTATTTTAGAACTACCTTTATTTACACTCCCCCTCCTCCTGACTGTTTTCCAGCTCTGAAATCCATCCTTTAGTTCTGCCCCTCCAAGGGATTCCAGTTATGTCTGGTGTTTCTTCCCAAAGGGCTGTAGAACAGTACAAGGCAGCCAAACTTGGCAGGCAAACAAAGGCCATTTGGAAACTATAAGGAAGGCCTTCCTGGAATGTTAACTCTGATTTGGAATGTACCCCTTAAAATATTCCAACAGCTCTCCTATTGAGAAAAATCGTAACACTGTTGAATGTTCCAGGGAGTAATTTAGGATTAAAGTTGCAGACTCATTTTTCTAAAAGTCATTCAGGTTTTAGTGATTTGTAAAGAAAATTATAAGGGGATGTTCAAAAACAAAGCCAATGATAGCCAGAAGGATAGTGTCACCAAGGCAAATGCAGAGCTTTAAAAAGTTACATTTAAAAAACAGCTTCCAAAAATTCTGTAGCCATCATGGCCACCCATGCTGCCTTGGGTCAAGGGATTGTCATCAAGAAAAGTAACTTTCCCAAGCTCTAGTAAAATCTGTGGTTTATCAAGTCACTCACAGCTCACCAGCCATGTTTTTGTGTTTATCCCTATTTCACTGACTCAACAAGGTTGGGGGCGAGTGGGGCCTTTGGTAAGCCACAGTACGAAAGGAGCATGAACTAAATTTGGCTTGATGGGTCAAGGGATGTAAAGGCCCATGCAATGCCAAACCCAGTGAAAGAGTACAATTTCCACTTTCACTGAACAATCAAAGAGATTCAAAAGGTGGCTGCAGAATCTTTCACAGGGCACAAGATGAACTTGTCAAAGAGTAGGATTTTATGAACAACTAGTGTGATTAAAATACATACATTTTAAAAACTATAGCAGTAGAAGGAAAAGATCAAAGAGAAAAATTGGTTTGTATCTTTTTCATGCTTCTTTAAATAAATACAGGTATTTAATTGCTCACTGAAATTTCCAGTGTGTAGATTCAGTGAGGACATTATCACACAAGCCTCGTGTCTCACAGCAATTGCATTATTAAAGGAAACAGAAACATTCCTGTTGTAAAATGTTTATTAACACACCTCTCTTCATTTGTGTGCATGTGCTTCTTTGGCAACCCCCTTGTCTGATGGGTCCTTTGGCTTCCGTTCTGGGATGACTGCAGGCTCTGCTGCTTTGAAATAGTGAGGGGAAGGGGAGAAAGGGGGAGAGGAGGAGAATCAGGCCTCCTCATGCCACACGACTGCAGTCATCCTGGAACTGAATCCAAGGAGATTTTCAGACAGGGAAATTATTCCCCGGGAGATCAGGACAGAATTGTTTCTGTCCCAGAAGCAGCGCCGCATTTCGCACACCCACTTCCCTCTCCCGATCTCCCATCATTCTGATGCTGTGCTCGTTCTATTTCCCTGCCGGTACCTTCCGCGATATTTTATTAACGAGAGTTTGTCAATAATAAAAAGAAATAGAACTAGCACAGTGTCAGGACGACGGAAGATTGGGAGAGGGAAGTGGGTGCGTGAAACACGGCGCTGCTTCCAGGACAGAAACAATTCTGTCCCGATCACCCCGGGGAATAATTTCCCCATGTGAAAATCATCCAAGAGAACTATCGCACCAGGGGCACCTACAGAACAATATCAATTTTGGCAGGTATTGACGGGGTTTTCCTGTCAATTGAAAGGGGTGCAACAGTAATGACCAGAATGTGAAGTACCAACAGGATAGCCACAACCTTGTCTGATAAGTACGGGCCTAATTCATGACTATCCTGCTGAAATGCTGCTTTAGCAGCCTTGGGTGATAAAGTCATGAGCTGAGAACCAGCATGGTTTAGTGGTCTCAGAGTTGCACTAAGATGCTGGGAAGTCAGGATTCAAATTCCCACTGGGCGACCTTGGGAAACTCACACTCACTTAGCCTGAGAGGAAAGCAATGGCAAACCTCCTCTGAATAAATCTTGCCAAGAAAATGCAATGATAAGATCACTACAAGTTGGAGTTAATTTGGACATACATAATAACAACAGCAAGATCCAGTGAATTACCAAGAGGTACACATTTTCCTTTAAAAGTGTTACTGTGCCCTACTACTCCCTCCCTGTAATATCTCATAATTGGCAATACTGGACCTTTCAAGGGATCTAGTAGACCAGGATGATCCAAAATGAGGTCAGATGGAGGTCACAAAGACCTGGGAAGGTGTCTTGGAAATATTTTAGTAAATACACCCAAGCAGAGCCCCTAATAAATACCACCATTATGGAGCTATGTGCTAATCCCTGCTTGGGTCTCCTTGGCGATGAGTCACACATCCTAAATAAATGACTTACACAGCTCATGGTCCCAGGAAATATCCCTCATCACCCTTCCTGTCCTACAATACAAGGTTATCATAAACCCTTCAATTTTTATCTTTCAGCCATTAACAGCAATCATCTGAGTTTTGGTTTCCTTTGTTTAAATGGTGGGAAACCCATATAAGCTTTTTTCTAAGCCCAAATACTTCTTCAGGACATGTAATACAGTAAAGATATTAGCTCCAAACAATAGCAAAGTGTTCCACTGTGGATGACACCTGGCCGCTCTATCTGTTGGCGTGCCTCTGGATCAGACTTCCAGAGCCACCCTCAGACTTCTGTCTAAGTACTTTGCTACTCTTCAGACTGGTAACTATCACCCTATTTAAGGAGATTTTCAGACAACACTGTTATAGTGTTACTATTCCACTTTATTTGCTATGGCTGCCTCCTGTTGAATCCTGGGATTTGCAGTTTAGGGAGGGGCATTTACAACTCTCAGCCAGAGATTTTAGGCCTCACTAAACTACAAACCCCAGAATTCCACAGGAGGAAGCCAGAGCAGTTAAAGTGGAATAGTAACACTATAACAGTGTAGTCTGAAAATCTCCCTATTCATCTATCCAACCTTTCTGCCTTAAACTCCTGGTTAGCCTTGTGTGGTTCTTGTGAGCATGTGTTGCATGTGTGAATGCTTTTTCTGTTATTTTCCAACAAAAAACATTCATTTCACTTTAAACTGGAGTCCTCTGAAGTTAGTACTGGTATACATAGGTGAAAAGGTCCCGAAGTTACCCACCTCTCACAACCTTCCATTTCAGCTAATAATAATTCCCCAACTTATGAGCATAGTTCTGACATTATGAATGTGTCCTAAAGCATCCCCACCTCTTTGGGTAACAGAAGGCCTTCAGCTCTCCCTAAACTGTAAAACCTGTTTTCATTTGTTAAAAACTCCCTTGCAATTTTAGGGCTTGTCTTTCCAGATACAATACCAACCCAAAAATACAAAAAAATGATATCACATTTGAGGTGGGCAGTTGGGTCCCCCCCCCTCCCAGGAAAACAAGGCATGATAAATATACTGTATTTCTTCATCTGAAATTTTCTTGCTGCTAAAGAACAGTCTGTTCCAAAGTGAGGAAACTTCACAAGACATCACAGATGATTTGGCTGTGAATTTACCAGATGTAAAAAATAAACCGTTCTTGCTTAATATATAACTCAAAACAGCATTTCCTCATTTGGCATCAGAACATAGCACCGAACAACCAGGCAACTTAGTATTTTTGGGCAGTTCCTGATCCCCGAATAACAGTGGAACAATACTGTAACTGTGTTTGAAAGTTAGCATTGCCCATTATTATATTGCTGATGAGTTTTTCATAATACATTGGTGGGTTCTTTTTTTCTTTAAGGTTTAGGATTAGAGGCTCTCCCTATCCTGTTTTGGACAACATGTATTTCAGTTGCCCTAAAAAACAAAGCAAAGAACAAACTGTAACTTGGCTCTTTTCCTTGTTTATGTAGAAGAGTAGAGAACACAATGCCTGCATACTGTTTTCCCCAAAAGTTCAGCCCCCAAAAGTTGCTGAAAAAGCAACTGCCATTCAGATGAAAGCAAAAAACTACAGTACTCCTAACTGCTTTCTCATGTTTTATGCATGGCATAATATGAATGCAAATATTTTTGACCATAGCCATTTTGAAACCCAATTATCAGTAATATGATGTCTCAGCCATTTAAGATACCTTCCAGGAAGACACCGGTTGACTCTATAGGCAGTGAACCAGCTGGAATTGAGGTTCATTAGCTAAGAAATATGGAGTAAGCTATATTTTTCTCCATTGATCTACCCCTTACTTTCATGCATAAATTATTCCCCAAGATCATTCAGAAAGAAGAATGTTGAAAAAGTGGAGCTTAAATTCAGTTGTTAGATCAACTAGAGGAGACTCATGGAATTTATTGGAACTTACATACTGTATATTGATTTACCAAAGTCCCATTGATTCCATAGGTCTAGTCTAGCTGGAGCTCACAAGTGGAGTTAGGCCCAAATAGTCACTTTACACAGCTCCATTGACGCCCCCTTGTTGTGGGGGAGAGGCTTGCGTACCCTAATGAAGTTTTGAGCTATGCTGGTGGTGGCATAATAGCCACCAGTAGGGCCTCCCATGCCAGACAGGTCAAAACCGAAGAGTCTGACAAAGAGCATCAAAGGGCAGGATGGGCTCTCTAGCCTTATGGCAACCATCCTAGAAGAAGGAAAACTCTAATCCCAAACCCGGGCAGATGGTGCTCGTCCAACCCTATTATTATTATTATTATTATTATTATTATTATTATTATTATTATTATTTATATCCCGCCCCTCTGCGAGCAATCGGGGCGGCTTACAACAATAAAATAGTACACAGCCATTGTACTATTTTACAACCTATAAGGTCAACCATCGAAGAGAAGGAAACTCTAATCAAACCTATGACCTGAGGACCTCATTGCTACCATCCATGCTTGCAAGGCCACAGCAGATGAACCTTTGGTTTAAAGGGTGAGGCCAGTTCTCTGCACGCTGCACTCCACCAGAAAAATCCATTGCACAGGCTCAAAGGATCTTTTTAGTCATCAGCACGCTTGCAGAAAGCGCGGGATGAATCCTTCCTGAATCTTTGTTTGCGAAGAAAAGCCAGAGAGAGAGGTGTGGCAAATAAACAACATATTACTTACTGAGACATTTGTGAACATTATAATTAGAATTCCTTGATATACACAAATTCCTGCCATATAAGCTAATAAGATTTCCAACTTCCTATGCATGTAATAATGACTTCAGTACTTTAAGAGTGCAGCTCACCTGGAATCATAGCAGGACATTGATTGATTCTTCAGGCTAGTGTGGATTAAAATATAATGAAACATATTTACATCCTTTTGAAATAAATATTAATAATACTGTATACATCTCAAATTCTTTCTCTTTTGTACAAAGTCCTGTCATTTGTCAGCTGAGAGAAGGGTAGAGTATGAAGAGAGAAGTTCACTTTGTGGTGTTATGATATTTGTTAAAAACAAAGCTGCCACAGCCATTTGCAAAAGAAGAACTGCGCTTGTATAGAACCACAGACATGATGAAAAGTACCTACTCATCTCTTTCCTTTATAGCTACATTGAAATGTGGCACCAGAACTCTCTGGCAGAGAAGGCTAAATAGCTCACAAAACTACAAATCCCAGGATTCCATAGCATTGAGCCATGGCAGTTAAAGTGGTATCAAATGGCATTGTTTCTGCAGTGTGGCAGCAGCCTAAGCCAGCTTGTTTCTGTCTTGACTTGAAAAGCCTGCACATTAATGATTAGAGTTCTATTCTGTTTCTGCCAATGTGGAACAAATCTGTGAATCTTTAACAAAATAAAAAAGATGAACACAATAAGAAGTGTGGAGACAGCAAAACTAGCAGAAACAGGAAAGCATACTTTGACTCACTGCTAGTGAAATCCAGCACATGTCTACTAAGGACTAAAACTCTTTAAGGTCAATGGGATTTACTGCTAGGTAAGTATGAAGCTGATTGGGGCATTAGGTTGTGTTTGAGAATGCCTAGGTTTACATTCCAGATGGAATGGGCTTTCACACCATACTCTCTGCAGAGATGACCCTGCATTCCAACCTTTTTGGTTTTGATGCTTGGAATTCTCAGTTCCTTCAGAAGCAAGATTCTTTTAAGTGTTACTTCTATTTTTGGACATGCTCTGTTCTTTATATAGAAAATAACCCACACACCCCAAGCTGTAGGAAACTATATGACTCATGTCTTTACCCCAATTTTTCAAAAACTTCTCTAGAATGGGCCATGACATCATAATTACAGAAGGTTTTATGGAACACAAACACTCTTGACACAATGTACTCTCAAGATTCCCAATGTATTTATAATTTCTGAATACATTCAGGTGCTGCATTAGTTACTGGCTTTTTACTGGTGTGTGTGGTGCAGTAATTGACCCACTTTTTCATTTTTGTTAGTAAAGAAGGATGATTTTGATTTGCATTACAGGTAGGTGATTAGCCAAATAACAGTTCTCTGGGCACAAATTCAAAGAATGAAGAATATATTACTATTTGTGGCTTTCAAAAGCTATCCCTGATGTATTCTATCTGCATTCCAGCTCATATTTCTTTGTTTTGGGGGAAGTTAATGTAAGTGGATAGAGCAGTATAAGAGGAATATTTTTTTAAAAAATATTGTCTAGTGCTGAATCAACTTAACTGGCCTTAACTATTTGAGAAGACTAACCATTTTAAAAGCAAATTATGCAAATGTTACTGTCTTGGTAGTTGTGTTTCAAAGCACAAAGGAACAGACAGATTATGAGCAGATACATGGAGGATGAAAGAAGAGTGGTTGACAACCTGCTTTCACAACTCAATCTGGCAATACAAAGGAGACATGGTGTTTAGTAAATGCATGTTGTACCACTTAGGGAAAAAAATCTGTGAAGCCTGGAAGGAATTCACATGGATTGATCCCCTTGGAGATTTTTATTAGTTTCCAGTTGTAGTCTGTGCTCTGGAATGACTTGCTTCTTTGAGCCATCTGGATTGCGTTTTGCCAAATGTATGCTCTGCCCAACTCCTACACACTTCTCTGGTATGGAGTGGTTTCCTCCCTCCTGCTTTCTACTTATGGGCAGCCAATGATAGTAAGTGCTAAATGTTAGAAGAAATGGAACATCCCAGAAGAAACACCAGATCTCTGTTTCTGTCAAGTATCCGCCTTGCTACTCCCTTGTCTGTGGTTAACAGTTCTTGGGGTGATATGGGTTCATTATCCAGGGTTGTTATATAACTGAAATGATTTTATTATCATTGCAAATGCAAATGCACCGGGAACTTTCCTTGCCAACACTCCCATGAGTTTGCCCCAAAACTACAGTAGCAAATTGATGATGTCATCAGGCACCACCTAATGACGCCTCAAGGCCTAACAGATTCTGCAAAGTATCTGAGGGGTGTGGGTGGGAAGACTGAACAGGAAGATCCACTTTTAACATATTCTTTCCAGAGTATGCTATAAAAATCAAATAGTCTGTAAGATCCAATTCAGGAGAAAAGCAGGATATGAATCAAATAATAAATAAATGTAATATACCCAGTTATAGTTTGTCAGAGGACTTAAAGAAGGATCAGACCAGTGCATGGAACACCACACAGTTTGTCTTAGATATAATTTTCAGGTCTGGCTCTACCAGGAGGCAGAATGAAGTGGCCACCACAAGCAGCTGACATTAGTGTCATAAAGGGATAGCAGAATGTTAGTTAATGAAGTAATTATTGTATTCTTACTCCCAGGGTGAGGCATTGGTGGGATTTTCCATCTCAGGTGGCAGATAACTTTGTCAGCCTTGGTATGGTAAACTTTCACAGGGCAACTGCTTACACATCACCAAGCACAAAGGAAATACATCATGAAGAAAAGGGCTCACAGATGCATACAGTGATCTGTATATCTAGATTTATGTTTGGAAATAATTACTATTTTTAAAATAGAAATACAGTATGGCTCCTGTATCTGCAGAACCAGTACCTGTGGTTTCACTTACCTGCATCTGAAAAAAATATGTTCTCTCTAGGTATTTTCTAGGTCCTGCAGTACAATTCTATGGTATGCTTCTTCTGGAAGTTGACCATAGAGTCATAGAATCATAGAATTGTAGAGTTGGAAGAGACCACAAGGGCCATCCAGTCCAACCCCCTGCCACGCAGGAAATCACGATCAAAACATCCCTGACAGATGGCCATCCAGCCTCTGTTTAAAGACCTCCAAGGAAAGAGACCCTACCATGCTCCAAGGGAGTGTATTCCACTGACGAGCAGCTCTTACTGTCAGAAGAGTCATGCTGGAGAATCTAGAAAGTGCCTAGAGATGTGTTCTCTCTAAGTCCTCTGTAGTATCCTTGGGCCAGAAGTGGTTCATTTCAATAGGGTTTGCTATTACCTGCAGTTCATGTTTCCACAATAAGTCCAGGAACGTCTCCCCCAAGGATATGGTGGGGTTGTACTGTACAATACACCTCACCAGAGGGAAGAGATGTTTGTGAATGTTGGTGAGGAGATTGAAGGACCCTCCCTACACTTTCTTCTGATGGCCTTTTATCTTTAAAACGGACTTGGAATGAACAACACTTTGAACAGAAGATTATTTTTTGGAAAGTAGGATACATGGCCATACTCACCTTGATTCTGTGAGGGGTGGATGCACTTGGACGTTCCACATCTGATAACAAAATATCTGTGCCAGCCCTTTCCTGCCATTTTTGTCTTATTGATTGACATCTCTGAGTCCCTGTCTATCATATCCTGTGGGATTACCTCCAGCCAGGATTAGCTGCGGTTGCTGATGGCTTCCCTGTCAGTGGGACAGTGAATCTACTCCAGACTTTAGTTTAATCTTTGAAGGAGCTATCCAGGGTGCTAAACATTTTTCATTGCTGAATCAAGGAAGGAGCAATGAAATCACACCTACACTGCACCCACTTTGCTTCCAATATTGCAACAAAGTAGAATGAAACATTAGCACCCACAATGGTTACTAAATCATAGCGCTAAGCGAATGTATGTGTAGGGTCATTAATGAATTATTTCCAACGGGAAGAGAATTAATTTTCAAACATGGTATAGCATGGTACAGCACTGGGAGAGCCACAATGTTGTGTGATAACCTCCAGACAAAGACAACACTAGTACAGTGCAATTGCAGTACTACAGTATCATGTGATAAGCTCCTTAGGTGTAGTGTCCAATTGCTTGATAAGATATACAAACACATAGCTGTTTTTAAAGTTTACAAACTACCTTGGTGTGTGCTATGTTCTATTGTTTTTCCAAGTGTTAAATGATATATCTGGGGTAGGGGAGTATGACCTGGAGGGTTGTTGAAAGCTGTTTCTCACTCAGATTTCACAGTGATAGGCCCTTAAAGAGAACCATCACCTCCAGTGGTACTTATTCATTTAATTAACAGCAGACTGTGCCTATTTTCCCATTGTGCATACAAGTCTCAAGTACTTGGAAACCATTCCAAGGCCTGCCAAATACCCTTGGCAGGATAGAGAACTAATCTGGTGGCTTCCCTCAGTGATGGTTTGACCAGAGTCTGGCAGCTCCAAGAGCTTCATAGTAGGCAGGCAGGGATTTTGTCTTCTGTCCCCTGATTTGAAAGAGCAGGAATGCTCTGGACAGTGGTGAGAATGCCCTGCTTACAGTTCCCACCACCAACAAATGTCCGTGCTCATTCTATGTTGTGGGAAACATTTCCTCCAATAATAGATCCACCTTCTCTTCATCACTATTATCCCAGCCCATTCTCTCACCACCTCCCAGAGAGGGGGTGGGGGGAATAATGCTTTTTGATACTTGCTTGGAGAGGGCAAGTGGAGAGGCAGCCAGAGAAAGAAAGAAAAGCAGGTTCAGGGGGCTTCTAGGGTCGGCATGGACCTCTGCATGAGACGTGGGCTAGGCAGGCACCCAATGATAGGATAATAGAGTTGGAAGGGACCTTAAGGGCCAACTAGTACAGCCCCTTCCAGGGCAGGAATCCACTGTTAAAGTACCTCTAAGAGGTAGACATCCAACTGCTTTTTAAAAACCTCCAGCTAACGTTTAACTGGAATCTCCTTTCTTGTAATTAGATTCCACTGGTTCAAGTCCTACCCTTGGAAGCAGCAGAAAACAAGCTCACCCCATCTTCCACATGACAGACCCTCAGATATGTTTTTGAAGATGGACATCGTATCACCTGAGGTCTTCTTTTCTGTAGGCTAAACTCCCTCAGCTGTTTCTCAGCTCTTGACCCTATGTGAGATACCCAGGGGAAGTAGGACATGAATGCCAGCTGCAGAGGCCTGCTCAGATCAACAGGTGGTGCTGGATAAGACATTATTGGCATCTTCTCAATGAGGGGCTAAAGCAAATGCTCATAGTACACCACTATCTTCATTATTTCAGCCTAGAAACTTGATCCAGTCATTCGCTATGAATCTCTCTTCTGGAGGTGAATGAGAAAACAAAACAGGGGTGTGGGCCCACGTGTGCTTTGTCAGTAATGCTGAGCAGCCTGACGACCAAGTGAGATAAATTCATTTTAGAAGCCAATGCTAGCAGTCCTTAGAGCAGTTTGGGACTTTCCACGTGCTTGAAAGGTTTTTCAACAATTCAGATTTCCAAACATGTGCAACATGGTCTTACTAAGATAAGACAGGATAGAAGTTTGAATATAAATAAGATGGGCACATGCGCTGCCCTGAGTAATCAGGGAGAAAAAATAAACTAGCGGCTTTGCCACTCCTTGGCCCAGCGTGTGTGTGTTACATAAGAAGGAAAACTGGAAAGCGGGGGAAACCATAAAAGCATGGAAGAACGATAAAAATCTTAATGGAACAGCAGAACATTAGTCGGCCTCTTTTGTGGAAAGTAAAAAAGAAAGTAAGTCTGCTATTAAGACTGCTCGAAACGCCAACTGGCTTTACATGTGCCGATTTTGCATGGCTCCCAACCCCCCTCTTCCCCCTTTTTCATAAGGAAGAGCCTATCTTGCACAATACTTTTGTGCCCTGCCAGCCAGCTGATCTTCCCCAGTACAAAGCAAAACTGTTTTCCTTTTGCACTTAATTTCCCCCTCCCCCCATTCCTGGCTCCCTTCCTTCTTTTGTTCTGGGATTGTTTGAACGAGGCAGCTTTTTGCTAAAGCAGCAAACATAGGAGTCTCTTGAGGAGTAGCTTCACCCCACAGTTGGCTGATCCACAGCAGCCTAGACAAAGCAAGCTGGGAAGCATACACAGACATGGTCTTGATGCTGCAGTCTTGAACTTGGTTACCTGTGTTTATTTATATGGAATTGCGCAGGTTGTCAGAGGAGTCCCAAAGCAGCCATGAGACACAAGGATCATCACATCCGCGTGGTCCATTCACATGGCTTGCCTGCTGAAATGGATGATCAAAGTTCAACAGCAGAACGCTAGCAATAGATGGGAGCTGTGGTTCTGAATAACCACACCGTCACTTTGATCTGCTAATTTTTTTGAAGGCTCAGGCAGCCCTGCATAAAAGCCATTGTTATCTAAACACACATGGGGTCTTACAAAAGATGTGAGAGTAAAACAAGCTGACAGAAGTGAGTGCAAGAATCACATATAGGGTTAGATCCAGACACAGTCATACTTAAAGTAGACTCACTGAAATCCAAATCTTGGGAAAATTAACCCTTTGGACTATAATTACGAGAATCCATAGCCAGGTTGGTCATGCTCACTGAGAGATTCTTGGAACTGTAACTCTCCCACACTACTGAAATCAATGGAGGTTTGTTAGGACTGACTTAAGTCGCATTGATTCTAGTGGATCTACTTTTAAGTATGATTAAGACTGAATTCGACCCATAGTGATTTAGTTGTGCTACAAACATTGTATAGCATCAGGGGAGCCACAGTGGACCAGGCACTGGGTCCATCTGTTCTTCTGTTTCCAACAGAGTACAGCTAAATGCCTCTAGGAAGCCTATAAGCAAGCTAAAACACTCCATGCTGTGATTGTAAATGCAGCATCCATGTTGTAATCACTGTCAGTTTGAGACAGACAAGCCTTTGACAGATCTGAAGCGCTTGAGAGAAGTATTGGCTTTTATGATGGGTTTATTGTCTCTCAGTCAGCACTGTTCAGATAGATGCAGTGTATATGTCCCTCTTCCTATCTCACCAAATTTGTGAAGTAGGTTAGTCTGAGAAAGAGTGTCTGGCTCAAGGTCAGGCAGCGAATAGCATGACCCAGTGGGGAACTGAACTTGCATCTCTCACATCCCAGTACAATGTTCTAACCACCATACTAGACTGGTTCAGTGGGATTCGTTTTTACTACAAACGAGTCCTGAGGTAGTCCCATTGACCTAAGGGAAACCAATGCAAGGGTACAGTGTGCTAGGAACAGCCACCATCAACCCATTGATTTGAGTGGATAGATGTACTTAATGAAGGATTTACATTGATGCATTCCCTTTGGGACTCTAGATTCATAATGGCTACTTCTTTGTCTTGAACTGAAATATTTGTCAAGGATGACACCTCACATATAAGTGTGTGCATATGTGCCTTCAAGTCACCTGTTGACTTACGGTGACCCCATGAATTTCATAGGGTTTTCTTAGGCAAAGAATACTCAGAGGTGGTTTTTCCAGTTCCTTCCTCTGAAATATAGCCTACAGCCCTTGGTATTCATTGGTGGTCTCCCATCCAAGAACTAACCAGGGCTGACCATGCTTAGCTTCCAAGATCAGACAGGATCTTTGGTGCCTTCAAAGTATTTACCATCCCCCCACAGGACTTTCACATAAAAAAAGTATAACAACAGAGTTTTGTGATCCTTTATAGGTCAGGGATGAACAACATATGCCCCCGCCCTCCAGCCACATGCAGATCTACTTTTCTAGTCTGGGGCCACCAACTTCATCACTGCGTTGGAAAATTTTGGTAGCGGGCCTGTTGTACTACTACAACAAACTACTATTTTCTTTGAAAACAAAGCACACCGGGAGCAAGTGCCCTGTTTTAAATCAAAAATCACACTTCCTAAGGCACATTTGTGCTGTTTGTAGCACAGTGGCAGCATCCAGCCCCATTATTTACAGAGGGAGGAGACAATCTAGCCCCAAATCATAGAAGTTGTCCATGTCTTGTTATAATTAGACACACATATTAATGATGGCATAGGTTTTGTAAACCCTAGCCAGAAATGTCTGAGTAAGTTCTGCCATAATAAACTGTGCTGCTCTGCCAGGTGACACCTGTTTCTTCATTGTTGATTTGCTGTAGAATACTATGGCTACCCCTCCAGCAATAAAAACATCTCAGGCTTGGCCAAATTGATCACCAACAATGGTCTGCCCTGGCCTCACATCGGGAGGCATGGAGATGCACTATCCACAATGCTGCAGCCTTATTTGAGAACTCACGCCGAACAAGTCTTGAAGAGAAACAACAACGCAGAAAGAACAACAACGCAGAAAGAATCACAACCCGGAAACATCACCCAAGGAGACCTTCTGCTGTGCTTTCTGCAACTGGACTTGTTTATCTCGGATTGGCCTTTTCAGTCATCAGCGTGCTTGCAGAAAGTGCGGGATGAGTCCTTCCTGAATCTTCCTTTGCAAAGAAAAGCCAGAGAGGGAGAGACACTTCAGAGTGAAATCTTGGATGTAAATCTCATTTAATGGGATTTGTTTTCTGAGCAAATGTCTGTAGGACTGGAATTGAGCCAGATACACAGGAGAACTTCTGAGTGAGCTACACTCATCCTATGTCCCATGAGCATGCCTGTCTTTCCCATGTCAAACTGTGCACAGGAAGTTGTTGTATACCAGTACTGACTATTTGTCCATCTAGGCCTGAAACTGTCTACTCAGAAGCACACTGGCGCCTGTGAGTCTCAGGCATATATCTTTCATATCACCTACTATCTGAATATGAAACTTTCTGCATGCAAAGCAACACCAAGGCACTGAGCTGTAGTCCTCCCCCCACTCTCTTTTGAGGCAGAGGCTTTGTTAGTTTGTATATTTCTATGAACCAACTGTGTGATTTGATAAATAAGCCGGAAAGGTTACTTTTTGGGGGGTGACAGCTCCCAGAATTACCCAGCCAGTACTACTTGGTTACAAAACAGAAGCTTTTCCAAAGCTTTGAAGAATACGTGTCCCTAGAATTTCACAGAGAATGACAATCCAGCAGGGGTGCCCCTCCTCAGGGCATTTTTAAAGGAAATGTTACTGAGTGTCCATTCTCCCTTTCCAAAGGCTGATGAACGGAAGCTTCACTACAGAGATTATCAGATGCAGTGGAACGCAGGGGAAAAAATGCATTCCAAACCATGTTGGAACACGACAGGAACAGAAAGGGTGGCATTATCAGACGCCTGTGTCCTTCTATCGCCCCTGGGTTGTAGCGCTGCCGCGGACAAGGCTTCCCTTTCGTATTGATGGGGACGCAGGGACACTGGAGGATGATGTTATCTGATAATCTTGCCCATTCTGGTTCTCGTTGCGATCTTCTGACACGGTATTTGTCATGTCTGATATTTATTATTTATTTATTTATACCCCGCTCTTCAGCCACAAGACTATCAGGGCTGCTTACAAATTGTTTTAAGCAATAGCAGTTTACACATCTACACTGCATTACGCAGTTTTCAATATGTGTTAGCTAGTCTCCCCAATGTGTGTATTGTGTATCTTCAAGTCATTTCCAACTTATGGTGACCCCTAAGGTGAGCCTATCAGGGGGTTCTCTTGGTAAGATTTGTCCAGAGGGGGTTTGCTGTTGCCTTCCTCATAGTCTGAGGCTATCACACTGTACACTTATAAAAGTCTATTCCACTTTAACTACCATTGTTCCATTTTATGGAATCCTGGGATTTGCAGTTTAGGGAGGGGCATTTAGAACTCTCAGCCAGAGAGCTCTTAGGTCTCACCAAACTGCAAATCTCAGGACTCCACAGGAGGCGGCCATAGCAGTCAAAGTGGCATCATAGCACCATAACAGTGTAGCGTGATAAGGTCAATTAACGCTATGGGTGCATCCACACTACACAAACCATCCAACTTGAAACGGGATGATTCGCCATGGCCCCTTCCTATGGAATCCTGAGGTTGGTAGTTTGGTGAGGCACCAGCAGGCTTGGGCAGAGAAGGCTTAAAGACCTTGTAAAACTACAAATCCCAGGAGAAGCCAAGGCAAATAATCCAATTTCAAAGTGGATGGTTTGGGTAGGGTGGATTTGGCCTGCGTCTTTGCATTCCTCACGGCTCCAGTTGAGGAAGGTCTGTGGCTCCAAGCAGAGGCACCCGATCCGGTTCCAACGCCCGCCCTTGCCAGCCTCAGAGAGTCCCGTCTGTCTCCTGCCGGTCTGTCCTCTGGGCAGGCTGGGAATCCCAACTCGGCCGGGGCTCGTCGTGGCAGCCGCGGGAGGGGCGCCCAGACGCCCCGGCTCCTCCAGCGCTCGCCTCGGACACGTGGCCGGGCCGGCGGGGCGGAAGGACACGGGGGCGGCGGCGGCCATGCGAGGGAGCTCCCGGAGTCACCTGCGCCCGCAGTCGCTGCCCTGTCGCTTCCAGACCACCATTCTGCGGGGGAGGCCAGGGCAGGCTTCATCTTGTTTTCGCATACGGGAGGCTTGGGGTGTGTGCGTGTGTATCCACATCAGCTGTGAGTGTGGCCCTATCCCTGTGCAAGCCCCCGCCCCCCGTAAATATAACGTGATGATAGTGCGTTTAGATTAAGAGGAAAATGTATTAGTGTTAGGATAGATAGTTTTAGTTTTGTACTAGTAAGAAAAGAGGAAAACAACTATTATGATTTTTGCGTTATTGTGACGGCCTTTTGCGGTCGGGTGTATTTTTCAGTAGAATGGTCTTATTCCAATAAAAAATTCCTAATCCGCCCCCCAAAATGCCTAATCCCCCCCAAAATTCCTAATCCGCCCCCCAAAATGCCTAATCCCCCCCCAAATGCCTAATCCCCCCCAAAAAATTCCTAATCCCCGCCCGAGCCCAAGATGGGTATCCAAGGGGTCCCGTTCACTACACTGGGATCCCCTTGGCTGCGCAACCACGCTTAGGATCGCGTCTAGCGGCCCGCTGCTGGCGCGGAGGCAGACAATGGGGGCCAGGGGAGGGGGGAGGGGCGGCCCAGGGGGAGCTCCCGATTGGTCGCAGGGAGGCGAGGGGGCGGGG
The DNA here is from genome assembly GCA_030847615.1 of Gambelia wislizenii. Lineage (NCBI taxonomy): Eukaryota > Metazoa > Chordata > Lepidosauria > Squamata > Crotaphytidae > Gambelia > Gambelia wislizenii. The sequence goes on along the minus strand of JAUMIR010000005.1, from coordinate 98,500,685 downwards.
CGTAGCCTTTCCCGGGAACCCGGAGGAGGAGGAGCCCCCGGAGCCGGAGAAAAGAGCCGCCGGAGCCGCCGCCGAGCCTTTATATTGGCGCTGCCGGCGGGCTTGCGGGGCGCTTCCTCCTGCCTGCTCCCCGTCCTGGTCCAGACGCCCTCGCGGAGCCCCGTCCCCCCGACCTCCTCCCCGTTGGTGGCGGCATCGTGTGGCTTCCAGCAGCTGCGATGCGCCTGATCCAGAACATGGGGACCATCGCCGAGTACCCCCAGGCTGGGAACGCCGCCAGCGGAGAGAGCTGCGGTTCGGGCCGCCCCCGGCTCATCAAGATCGCCGTGGTGGGAGCCAGCGGGGTGGGCAAGACCGGTAAGGAGTCGGGATCCTGCTGAGGGGGGGCGCCCGGGTCGTGGGGTGGGGGGACATACACCCACCGTTGGTCTTGTTTCCCCGAGGGCAGGTTTGTCAGGGATGGAAGCTCCTAGTTCTGATCTTACTTACCTTACTCTCTCTCTTACACACACACACTTTCCGCTATGTAGAGAAAATTCCTTCCCAAAGTCAAGAAAGAGCAGAAGAGTGTAGCCCGTGTGACCGAGATCCGGGCTTAAGAGTATAGGGGCAACATCCCTCCCATATCCCTCATCAGCAGTTTTGAGAGATGGAGAGAGGGTGCACTAAGCATCCTTCAAGGGGCTGTGCTACCTGCTGCCAGATTGGGCATTTAGGCAACCATCACCTGCAGAACAGTAGGTAGACCCCAGCTTGCCATTCGGACAGGTCTTTTGAGCCGGTTTAAGGCACCAGCAGCATCAGCACCTGCAGGGGGGCTCTCATTGTGGGGGTCCCGTAGTAACCCTTCTCCTGCAAAAACATTATTAGTAATAATCTGAATATCCTGTACTGTGAATAGCTTAGGTTGAGTTAGGTTACACTGATCTGAGATAAACATATGGGGCCCCCCAAATAAAACATTGCAGGGACCTCCAAAATTCCTTAAACCGGTCCTGCTTCTTCCCCCATGCAAAGACTTCCATTCTTTGCTCCCAATTTCATCCTGCTACTGAATCAGGCATCTTTGTAACTGAGAGTTGTGTGAGACAACACAAATTTCTCACCCCTTCCTGAGAAAGACTGATCTTTGGAGAAGAAAGAGGTAAAAAAGTTAAGGAGGTGGAGAGAGTTTATAGGTTCGCTGATTTTTATTTTCATTTTGCACCCTCCTTTCTCAAGTATGTTTGATATGAACCAGTCACACTGGCATTTGGGGGATTTACATATGAATAAATGCACTCTTGACTCCCGCGCCAAGATTTTTCTGCTGCCTGCTATTGTGAATAGCAGGTAATAGTAGAAAAGGATGCCTTCTCCCAACCTGTTGACCTGTTGAGTGAAGCTCTGCATGTTAGGATGTTCTGCTTTTGGGTTGTGGGCAGGTGGATGGAAACAGGAGTTGTGGTCAAATCTTAAACTCAGAGTTCTCCCTCCCTTTTCTAATTTGCATTCTTCTGTATTAATTCCAGCCCTGGTGGTGAGATTTCTCACAAAACGGTTCATTGGGGACTACGAGCGCAACGCAGGTAAGGAGCGACACCTTTCTGCTCCATTCATAGTGTTGCAGTGGGATGTATTTGGACCCCTGGGAAGAACTCTCAGTGAGCATTTGGTGTCTCACTCCCTGAAAGCTAGTCCATTCAATAGAGCTTCACTTGGTGAATTTGCTTTGAAATATTGAAACCCTCCGCCCTCAGCACTGTCCGACTGGCTACACCATTGGGAGTGGCATTTATCATGTTATTTAGAGCACAAAGAGAATTCATACAAAGTCTTAGTTTGCACTACTGTCATCTTCAAAGAAAAGCACTTGTGCTATTTTTTAAAAAAATTCTTGCCTCAGCCAGATTGGTGTGTGAAATCCCTCTTGTTCTTTAACTTCTCAGCTTTTTTCCTTATTCCCTATTCTGCCAGATACACATCAGTAGAATGAAATAAATTCTAGGTTAAAGGCTGTAGGATTGACCCCGAGTTTCACATAGTTTCAGCCCTATCTTTATGTGTAATCAGGGTAGTTATGTAAATAAGTTTGAATGTAATGCCAAAATAGTTTGTGTTCTCCAGAAAAAGAAGACAAGTAAGGGAGGCCCTTCTACGGTGAGCACCTGAGAACAGGTGGAGCAAGAAGTGGTTCTCCATAGGGCAGTTAAATCCCCAAGATGGATGTTTCTGCTCCTGGAAGTCTCCAGCTTTCCATGAGCTGTGATTCTCCCTTAAGAGAACACACAGCACACACACCCCTTACAATTTTTAAAAAATAAAACTGAAAATGGATTTCTGGCCACTTCAGTTTTGATTCGGTGTGTGTGTGTGGGTGCTTGCCCACACTTGATATATACCCACAGAACAAATATTTATGATGAAGTTTGAACAGAATCCATTTTTTGCTTTAATTAAACATGCATCTTCTTACTTGCTGCATTTATTCAATGGTATTCAATCACTTGTTCCGTACAAAGGCAAACCTGCAGACATTGTTCTTGTCCTCTGAATCAACTTGCCCATGCTGGGAGGGGAGAAAGTAGTCTATTTACAGTGAGAAGCATTTGTATCAATATGAGCAGTTAATGTTAACAGGAAGATGTAAGATAATTTTGCACAATCACTTATGCAATCTTTTATGTTTCTAGTACAATATGGTAATACTCCACTATTCCCTGTGGACAGAAGGGATATGAAATAGGAAATAATAAATGCCAGTGGAAGATTTTTTACAGCACTTTGAACTGAGTGGCATTTTATCACTGTACAGAATCCTTCTCTGTTAATGAGAAGGGTGAGCGAAAGTGGAGCTCTTGATTCCAGTGGGACAGCATGTAAGCACATAAATAGCTCCTGCACTATGGAATATGCTACACTTTTTGGCAGGCATGTTCTTTCTGTACTGTAAAATTGACTCTGAAAACTAAGCTATCTTGTCCTTTACCATTAGCTGTGACTTTGTTTAGGAAGGTAAAATTTACAAGCAAAGTCTGGATAAAAACTCCTGCCAATGTCAGCTAACTGTACAGTAGGACAGTATCCACTGATTCATTATCCACTGATTCAGTTATCCACAGGACACAAAACAGCACACCTACCATAGTCTTCCTAGAAAATGTGGCATCTCTAGCCATTTTCTAGGTCCTCCAGGGCAACTCTATGGTATTTAAAACCAAAAGTCCCATTATTTTCAATGGTGTTCGCTATTATCCACGGTTTTTGGTATCCACGCCCCCCCAAACCAATCCCCAGCAGATACAGGGGTCCTGCTGTATTATTAATTCAATTGTATGTATCAGTGTCTATTGTATGTGTGCCCATTCACTTTATACCTTGCTGCTTTGAGGTTTCCCTCCACATAACAGTTGTTCAGCTTGCCAGTCCTAATCATTCACTCAGGCTGCCAGTTCTGCCTGTGCCATACATAGAATTCTGCTGCTAGTCTTCTTTCCTATGGTGGAAATGCAATTTATGGAATGCATTCCAAATGGATATGAGTGTATCCACCCTCTCTCAACAACATAGACCCCCATCTTCCCAAAATGTATATGTTAGTGAATTCCTGTTTATAAAGCACGTTGCAGTCATGTCTGTGAACTCATGTGTGATCAAATACATTTTTATTGCTAGGTAATTTGTACAGCAGGCAGATTGAAATTGATGGAGAGCTGTTTGCAATTCAAGTCCAAGATACTCCTGGAGTACAGGTGAGTGGGTTCTTTTTGCCTATCTTTTGATGGTCACCACCATTTAAAAGGAAACCTTGTGCTGGTACCCTTCAAGAAGCCCAGTAGTTGGTCTGTTCATTCAGAGCAGCCCCAGCTTTAGACACTGGAGTTTTTCTAGCTACAATGAAAAGGCTTTTGTTGCTAATAACTAGTGCTGTAAACAGTCAGTACTTGACAAACGGTCTGTATATAGTCCCCTGACAGTAAAAGAAAACAACCCACAATTTCAACTGAACTTTTGTCCACTTGGACACAGCCATCTTGAGGAAGGCTGCTTTTCTTAAATGGAAAGGTTGCTAATGTGTTAAGAACAGTTCATTGGCAAACTAAGGAGCACTCCATTTTTACTAGGCTAGCAAAGTGCACTGGGAATCTGGAAAGAAATTTTACTGCTATGGCCTAATCAGCTTCAGTTTCATAAACATACACAAGAGAAACAAAAAGTCACAGTACTAGCAGCTGCACTCATTAAAAATTGTTAAAAGTTGATCTTATACTGTGGAAAGTTTGAATGTATAGACATGTGTAAGGTCAAATTTTGCCTTTTTGAACTGGGCAACTCTCCAACTTTAGTGTTTCCAGCTCATACCTTTGTTCTCTTCCCGCTCCACTCCCGACTTGCTGTCTAGCCAGTTAATTTCCCATTCTGTGGCATGACAGAGTCTTTCCTCTCTATATACAGTACAACATGGGTCAATTTTCCACTTGAATATGTGGAAAACTTTAGAATAATCTAGTGTCCTTTTTTTAAAGCAATTAAACGAACAACCTTTATGGAGGAAGATGAACTAAATTTTAGGAAAGCATACAATATCAGTGTTATGTCATACTGTAACATCTAGTAGGGTCTGCAATCTGAAACATGGTTGCTTTCAGTTTTTCCTTTGCAACCAAATAATATTCCCATTGTCTCACTCTTATTTCAGGTCCATGGACACAGCCTGGAATGTAATGAGCAGCTGAACAGATGCATTCGCTGGGCAGATGCAATTGTGATTGTTTTTTCAATCACAGACTATAAGAGTTACGAACTACTCAGTCGCTTCCACCAGCACATACGACATTTGCATCCAGGAAACAGAGTGCCTGTAGTGGTTGTAGCCAACAAAGCAGACCTCCTCCATGCTAAAGAGGTGGAACCCCAATGTGGACTTCAGTTGGCTAGCATGTTGGGTTGTACTTTCTATGAAGTGTCTGTTAGTGAGAACTATAAAGAAGTCTTCAATGCCTTTCATAGTTTGTGCAAAGATGTCTGTAAGCAACAAACCACTAGTACGCCAGAGAAGAGGAGAAGCTCTCTCATTCCAAGACCAAAGTCACCCAACATGCAGGATCTGAAGAGAAGGTTTAAGCAAGCTTTATCTGCCAAAGTGAGGACTGTTACCTCTGTCTGACAGTTCAAACTACATGGGAGGGTGTTTCCCCCCCTCACTACATAATCATAGTGTTTCAGCTTTGGAACATTAACTGCTGGTATTATGGCATCTGAAGAATGGCATGGGACAGCAAAGAGAGTCCAGATGTTGTTTCAACAGCTGTGGACATAAAACACTGTGTTGTGGAGGAACAGCATTGAAGTTTGGAGAAGGTCCTGAAGAAGTGGTTGAGGGTGTACTTTCATGCTGAAAATGGAACGTTGATTGAACAAACTGACAATACTTTCATGTTCTGTAGTGGAGTTTGCATCATGTTGATACCTGTATTATCCTGTCACTTTAACTGCAACAGAGGACAGGGCAGAAATATTTTGAATGGTACCTTTCTAATAGGGAACCACTTGTGTTTACATCAGTTACAAATATTTTTGGCATTGAATGAAACTTAGTTTATTTTGTAGTGCTCTTTGGAGCCTTAAATTATTTCTGATTTAGAGGCATTTGTCTCACTGATTCAACAAAACAAAACTCATCAGTGTAAAAACAAGTAGGCATTACTAAATGACTGTACTTTTGACTATATAATGAGACATTTTATATAAAAAAAAGCCTGTTTGATGTAAATTTTTACAGATCAAGTTTATCCTTGTTCTAAGACACTGGAGTCATGATCAGGCTTCAAAGGCTGGCCATCTGATGCTGTGTGGAATTTTCTTTCAGGTTGATCTCTGGTTTGTTTGGTTTTTTTTGGATTGTATTGATTACAATTATTGTACAATGCCACTTAAGTGCTGTGGCCATGGATATAACTTCCTTTTTTCAATCTAGTATGATTTCTTTTTCTCTTTTCGCTTTTGTCTATGAAGTTGTTTTTTTCCTTGGTTGAGCCATCCCTTCATTTAGTGCATGAGGAACATTCCACTGAGGCGTTAAGTCGCTCACTCCCAGTTATGTTAGTTGTATAAAAGCTGAATCATCAGGCTTGTCACACAGAGCCAGCAGGATTTGGGTTGAGGGCTACAAGCCTGATGCCCCCACTTCTCAGTGCACTTTAAAAACAACAACACAGTGCTCCTTTTTAAAGCTGTAACTTGTGGTGTTTTTTTTTTTACTGATAGCAACTTACACAGAACACAATTCTAAATTTTGTTTCATAATTAAACAATGTTTTCTCATATGATTGTTGTGTTTTCATCTGCAACTGCACCACGTTTATAAAAATGGGGTGGTGAGGGTAAGACCCATGGTGCCTGAAAGGTATGGGAACAACCTGAAGTCATAATAGAATTTAAAGACATTGGTTAGATCACTGAGCATATAAGAGGGGTGTAGTCTCACTAACTCTGGCAGCACAAATATAGATGGTCAGTTCTTGCCTCCACCAGGATGCAATAGATGTAGGAGCGCCTGGGCAAAGCCACCCTGTTCTCAACACTGCCTCCCCCTTCTACTTGCTTACTGGTGTCAACTCTGGAGATCCTATACTACAAAGTGTGGCCACTCCTCCTTTGCTCCATTCTAAAAAGGTGGTTCTTTCTGGAGGTATTTAGAGCAGTAGTGAGCAAAGTGTGGCCATCCAGCTGTTGGACTGGAATATCCATGAACCTTGCCAGCATAACCAATGGTGAGGAATGTTGGGAGTGCAGACCAACATCTGGAGGGCACACTTTGCTCATCCTTATACTCGAGCATCCTGAGGATGCTCTTCGTGAACAAGGAGGGATGCCTCCCATGTTAAGTTGAGGGCTATTAGTCAATGCATACAACTAGGAGATAAATTTGTATTTCTAGTCTTATGAGAATTATTCGTTTAAGCTCACAAGTGATGGCTGTTTTGGAAATTCTGCATGAGTTGAGCATAGTGCAGTCTCTTGGTGACATGCAGCGTACCAGAGTTTTGTGAATCCGCACTCTTATGTTTTGAGTTTCACCCCACATTTCAGGTTAAGCCCTGGCTGTCTCCATGACACAGCAATCATGAATAGTGTATAGGGCTTCCCATTCAAGGAAGATGGAGTTCATCTATCCACACAGTCCAGTTTCAAATCTTCCCCAGCAGACTGTTGGCAACCACCAACACATCCCACTCTGGCCAAAGATTGGTTCATGTAAGGAAACCCACCAGGCATCCGACAAGAAAACATAAGTGACAGGCATGGTTTCTGTACTATGCCTGCTTTCTTGCTTGAAAAAAAATTCCAAAATGGACTGTATTAAGTGTGGAAGAAATGGCATGGTAACCATGGAAACTGTCAGCTTTTGTCTTTCCCTCCTAAGCAGTTCAGATAAATAGCTTTACAGATCTGCTTTGGCTGATTTGCCATACATCTATCATATGTGGCATAGCAACACATCCAATCATTATTGCTAAAAGAAAACACACAAAAGTGTCTCTCTTTCTCTGAGTAATGTTTCAAAAGCAGGCTTTGTTCTTTTCTGTTAGCTAAAGTGTCTGATTACAGCAAAATGTAGATCATCTTCCCAAGGGCCACAAAATGAAAGCCTTTTTAAAAAGGACAATCTGCATCTGTTAGACTAGAGAAGACCTAAACTAGTGGTCTTTGTAACATCTCCTTTAAAAAAAAAAGCTGGTGGGATGGGTTATGCCGCTAAAGGCAAGTGCTTAGTTGTATTCTACAACTTCAAAATCCTTCAACAAAAATATTGCTACCCGCTTGAAGTAAAATCAAATATGCAGTTCAGAAATAAAATCCATGTCATATGCCAGATTTTTAGGCTGGAATATGGCGTTTTCTAAACTTAAACTGTTATCTGGAAACTAAACTATAAGAAAAAGATCATCCATAGCCTTGGCATTAAATCTGCAATTATAGTGGGCCCTCTGGATCTGCGGGGGTTTGATTCCAGCAGCCCCCACGGATGGCAAGAACTATGGATAGTTGTGCCCCACATTATTAAATGGTGGTGACGTGTGTGTACACACGTCTGTGCATTTGCACACACGTTGCTGCCATTTTAGGTATAGGATGTGATGGTCCACAGGTGGTTGAAACCACAGATTGGGAGGTCCCACTGTGTTATCTGCTCCTTATATAACAGGAAAAAAAGAAATACAAAGTAAAGACATGTTTATATTCCACCCAGTAACCCTTGGGCAGCCTGGCAATACTCCCATTGTGGCTGATATCATGAATATTCTCCATTCTAAAGTATTCAGTAGAGTCTAAGGGTAAAGCTTTTCTTCCAAGTGAAGTGGTGGTGTGGTTCACCTTTGGTGGCAAGAGACAGGGCAGAGTAATTAGCATATTGTTACTTGTTACTGTTTCGAACTCGGGATGAGAAAAGCCCTAAGGCCAAAATATGATAGACCAGGAAAGGGAAACACACTTTGGACAGAAAACCAACACTTCAGGGAGGCTCTCTTTGTCTGATATGCATTTTCTAAGTAAAGGGAAGATGTGTAAAATATTTGTTCTGAAATATTAAGGTCCAGAGGTAGCATTATCACTTGATTCTACAGAACAGATAAACTAGGGGGCCTAGGATGACCAGCCCCTGGTGGTGTTTACTCCTGAGACTTCTAAAGAAATGTCACACTTTCATTTTGATACTAGTTAACTTAGTTATCAAAGGCCACACCTTCCTCTTCTGTGCAGATGGTGCACCATTTACAGAGCACTAGCTGGGACAGTGACTTCATGTGGAATCAATGAGAGATGGAGAACTGTTAGAAAACAATTGACAGCCCATTTCTTTTTATGTCTGTTGGCTGGAATTGGGCTACCATTAGAAAATCTACCCAACATGTGAAGCAACGTATTCTCCATAATAAAATTATGAAGAAGTCAGTAAGGCATGTGCTCCATCAGGGAGATATGCATTTAAGATCCCATTTGCCATTTGGTGCTTGAGTAGATTTGGCATTTTTTCCCTGATGGCCTCTTTAATCACAAGCCAGGTAAAAAGCACATAGAAGACTACAAAAGAAACTGACGAAAAAGCTCATTATAAAATGGAAGCTCCTGTAGCTTTCTGCAAATGTTCTACAGTGTGCCTATGAAAGTGCCACAGGCTGTGGTCTTTACCCCAGCTACCAGCAAGAGCAGCCCACTTTAGCAAACTGGAGAGAAAGGATTTCAGCTCAATACAACATTACTACAGAGAGAGGAACTGAACGTCAGCTTGACGTCACTGAAGAAAAGAAAAGAACCGATTTCCAAGTGCTCTCCTCTTTGCAGACAGCTATCAAATCAATTTTCCTAATGTCAAAATCAAGGTCATGGGCAATTTCAGGGCCTTTCATTTTTGTAAGAATATCTAAAGGGACAGAAGGGAACAAGTCTGGTATGTTCTGAAAGTATGTGTCTGTCGGAGGTGGAGGTGGACAGATGCTCATCTTATTTGATAGGCTCTCTGTTCGTCAGATACCAATGTCTGGTTGGAGACGGTCTGTGGCAAAGAGCAGCTCCAGAATGTTAAGCGGTGTCAGGAGAGTTGTGGAGAGTACAATTACCTGGGTAAGAAAAGAGAAAAGAACATACATACACTGTTCCAGAAACTAATCCCCTACCTCTGCCCCCAACAGAGATTGCAAAGCCTCAGGCACACTTAATGACAAAGGGGTTGTGTTTCTGTGGGCAAACAGAGCTTAGCTAAAGCTGTTATGGGCTCAGCATATAATTACAGGTAAGTCTACTACTACTGGAAGCATTGTAATCATCAGCATTATGCCCCATTTTCTAACCTGAATAATTTATCTCCACAATGTATATAGACTGTGATTTTTGTTTGGGTTTCATTCTTTGTCAATAAATAAAGGAGAAATTGTTGTTAATGAACTACAAATGGGTCCTGCAATTTTGTTTTTGTCCTTTTTGGTTTAAGAAGAATTTGATTATTAATAAAACAACAACCCAGAATCCACCTTTTTCTTGCCATATGCTCAGTAGATCACTGATTCAATATTCTCTATGGCACCCAGGTCATTGGTAGGATTGCGGTATATCACAATAAATACATAAACAGGAACATCTAGGTTAAGGTTGGAGAATCTGGGACCTTCCAAACATTATTGGTCTCTAATCAACGTCAGCCCCAGCCAGTTTAGCAATAATGGGAGATGGTGGGAGCAGCAGTTCATCAATATCTGGAAGATCACAGATTCCTCATATTTCTTCTTGACCAGGAGTAGACAATATGTGGCTCCCTAAGGCCATTTTTGTGGCCTCCAGGGGTCAAAAAAAGTTTTTCAAAAATTTTCAATTTTTTTGCCCCAAAATGCCCTCTATAGGGCATGGGAGGCATTTCCACCATGTTTTGGGCTCCCCTGGACCAAGCTGGGTCCCAGATAAGTCTTTTTTTTGAAGCAGGAAGTAAAGAGGAAGTGAATTCCTCTCACTTCCTGTTATTAAAAAAAGGCTTCTCTTGGGCCTAAAATGTACTAGGAAGCTCCCTCCAAATGGTAAAAACATCCCCTAGAGATGTTTTGGGGGAAATTTGATTTTTTTGTGGTGGGGGCATGGTAGGGGTGTGTGGCCCTCCAAGGTCTCCTGGGGGACCAATGCAGCCATCCACCACAGTTCCTTCCACAGTTGCCCACCTTTGTGCTAGACAGTTAAACCATATACTATACTATAATACCACAGTCCAAAATCTTGCTGGCCCAAGGAACTGGGTGGCGATCATTTTTAGTCTTGGACATCACTCTCACTTGCATTGCCTCAGCCTAGAGTATAAGCAATTTGTTGCTGACAGAGAAAGGCCATCGGGAAGTACAATGTCTCCAGACTCTCCCTACTTGCAATTCCAGTGGGCAGGGTGTGTGTGTTGCAGGGGTTGGGAGGGAGAACCTGGAATAGGATCCCTGCTGTGAGGAATGTTTTTGGGCAAGATTGCAAATGTGCACGATCAGGATTTTATTTATGCAGTAGAGCTGTCAACCAATTAAACATTCCTTGTTTAATAATTTCCTCTTGACAAATTAAACAATTAACTTCGAATACTGAGAGCACCACAAGAAAGATTATTTTTGGGAGGATACTTAAATAAAAGATAGCTTAAAGTGTTCAGTGCATAGGAGTTGAACTTGTTTTAAATCATTTTAATTTATTTTAAGAAAACAAACAAACAAACCAAACTTCCACTCATAGCTATAAGGAAAAGCAATTTTAATGTTTTCTGTTTTCACAGTAATGCAAGAAATAGCACTGTAGTGTGTAAAAACTAAAATGGTTACGGACAATAAAGTGTTCTGTTAACTTTCAGTCTGACTGAAATTTGTCTCCACTGATTATTCAGCTAGCGTTTTAGCTTCTGATTAAAATTTATATTCAGACACATTTACAAAGTAATTCTTGGTATGTCTAGTCAGATATTAAGTCTCATTGAGTTCATTTGATCTTACTTCCAGGTAAATGTGTACAGGATCACAGCCTTAAGTCCAGCCTAGTATAATTTCCCCCTTTATTTCTCTGGTTATTCATTCATTCCAGTTATAGCTACCGGTAGTTACAATTCATAAAATTGTCATATTTTTACAGAATGGCCTTTTGCTTCCCTCATATATTTCTAGGTATTCAACAAAATGTCCAAAATAAGGTTTGTTTATGTAATCAGACTTATCTCTTTATTTGATAATGTCATGTGAAGTGAACCATATGTTTTTCATGTCTTTATTTAACTGTCATTTACTCGTATTCCAAGTAAGCACTGACAGAAATCAGCATCTGCTGACAGGCCCATTGATGTTGTTGAAAACACTTTGGTGTTTAAGGTTCTAATCCAATTCCTATTTAAAAGGAACATCAGTATTAACTGTGAAGTCTAAGGTGTGGCTTAAATGGACAGGTATGCCAATACCTGTGTTTTCATCTTGCCTAATATTTAAAAGTGACTGACAAAAGTTTTGGATAAACACCTTCTAAGGATGCCAGGGTCTTGGAAAAGATAATCTTCAACAGGTGGTCAATATTTGAAGAACCAAAGAAAACCAGGTCAATCCCAGAAATTTTATATAGGAAAGAAACTTATTCTCTCTCCACCACCACCCTTCAGCCGGATTCACCTTCTCTCCATTTTAAAACCCTTTCACCTCTAAATGTAACAGCTTTACAGAGTGGGCAAGTGCTAGTAAAAGCCACTGTATACATTCTGAATTCTTTGTCTTACAGGGTGACCACTTGTTGGCGGGGTCAAGCCCAAGCAAACCAACACCAGATCCCGTGTCACTCCTTGTCAAACTTCAATCCCTCTAAGATAGTAAGCCCAAAGCCTGGTTACATAGTTTTCACTCTCCTCACTCATTAAAACTCTGCTTATCTTTCAAGTCATAGTAATACATTTCGAGTCTGGATTAAGTTGTCCATCAGTGTACTGCAAATTCGAGGTTTGTCTGAGACCACAAGGAATTTGATTCACTATACTAAGAAGATAATTGAGAAGTTAAATGCAAAAAGACAAGTTATCAGATGAAAATGTGTCGGGAGAGAAGGTATTTAAGACTCAGGAATGATTAAATGAGCTCTTAACTCAAGAATGCCATTAACACAGAGAAGGCATACTTGCCAGCCCCATAGGGGCTCAACATTACTTGGCCACCACCTCCTCCCTCCAACATTTTCAACATGTGGCCTGTTTGATTTACAACAAAAAAAGTTTGCATTCCATTTGTAGAGCACAAACATATTATTTATGTACCAAGGGTTGGAGTAAGTGAGAAGTTTGTCCAGGGTGTTGAAGCCTTGAGGAAAATCATTGTGAGTGCTCCCTCTTAGTAGCAGACAAAGATAAATTAGTCTGCTACTGATGACACTGGTTTGGAGAAAGAAAGAGTTGGCGTATCTCTGTGTTTGTAAAAAGGTTTGAAGTTGTAGCCACTGCCTTCAACCATGAGTGTGCTCTAAAGGTTTTGGTCACCCCCGCAACCCCACCCCAGTTTGGCTTTAAAAAAGCACTAAAGACGGATCTCTTTCGGCAGGCCTTTCCTAATTAGATCCCGGCCTCTTCTAGGCTGCTGGCCATTTATTATATTTATTGTATTTATAGTTTTAAAAGTGATTTTAGATTAGTTGTTTTAATTTATATTTGTTTAATGTTTTTTTATGGGGGAGGGTGGGAGTGGGGGTGTTTAGGGATTTTATTTGTATTGTATTTTAAATTTTGTAAGCCGCCCCGATTGTTTTAACATAGGGGCGGGGTATAAATAAATATTATTATTATTATTATTATTATTATTAGTTTTAGATGCTCATGGTCATTCTTACTGTGTGAACAAAAAATTAACATTCTCATCCACGTTTCTACTTCATGAAGGCTGAAGGGCAAGACTTCAGATATTCAAAAGTAGTGGTAAAAATCAGGTAATTTAAAACCAGTGGTTCCCAAACATGAGTCCCCAGATGTTGTTGAACTTCAACTCAAGGATCCTGAGACCTGTAGTCCAGCAATATCTGGGGATTCAAATTTAGAACCACTGTTTTAGACTCTGTACCTCCCATTCTCAATTTTAGATGTTAATGTCAATTACTTCACCTGCTCCAAAATGTAATACATCATCACTTCTGCACTTGTGGACCCCTACTGCTCTTTCTGTTGAGAGGAACTCTTAACTTCTGATGCAATACTCTGTCCTAACAGCATCATGATTTAAAAGAGGTTAGGAAATCCTAATAGGAAACTGGCAACCTGCCTTCTTTTCATAGTGCTTAACTTTTAGAATCTACCCTAGTTTCAGGCCCCCAAGTTCCTCATCCTAGTTCCATTTGCTATCACCATTTCCTGATTGGCCTGCATCTTTTTTATATCCCTGGTTCTTCCATATGCAATCACCAGTATAGTGGGACAGTGCAGCTTGTCACAGACTGTCTAGACTAGTGGCTCTTAACCTTTTCTTTACCAGGAACCCCCTTTAAATATCTCTTGTTTGTTGCGGACCCTCAAGGCTTAACTCAAGATTTAAAAAAAATGACACATCATCATCATCATCATCATCATCATCATCCAATTAAACCATCTGTTAAACCTTCCCTCAGAGGCACTGGGGGTGGGGGGAGGAAGACTTTTCTCCTGCTTCTTCCTGCAAGTTTGTGGCTGGAACAGATTGAATGGTAATGTGCAGGCCAAGCCAGCCAGTCAGCCTTTGCCTTGGCTCCTATCATGTGGCTGCTCTACTGCAGGCAGGAGGTGGGCCGAGCAGTCTCCAAGCCTTCGTAGATCCCCTGTGAGGACATCACGGGCCCCTGGGGGTCTCCGGACCACAGGGTAAGAACGATTGGTCTAGACCATTTTCACCTACTTTCCTAGGTAAGTTACTTTCACCTAGTTTTCTTCACTTATTTTCCTAGGAAAGTTGCACTGATTCCTCCCGTATTTTTCTGCTCACTCTGAAAAGTGTTCCATTTTATTTAAGCCCTTAATCAAGTCTTTATGACTACCAAAAGAACTTAGCAGCACATCTTCCAATGAACATAGCAGTTTGATATCAAAGAAGCAGAGATGTTCTCATGATTCCTAAGAAACTGTCAGTATTCTCAAGAGTCACATACCTGAACTCCAGGCTTGTGTGCAGTTACAAGATCCTTTACCATTTTGACTTCAGACACTGTCACTCCACCAACCATGAAGATGACCACCAAAGAATGATCACTAGGGTGTGGGCGACTCACCTATGAAAAAATCAGGAAAGAAAAAAGATGTTTATGCAGCCTTGTAAATAATCCCTCAAATATTCCTAGACATACATACATACATATTAAAAAACTAGTCTGCTGGGGCCTACTAGACAAGGGATGGATGAGACTTCCCTTCCTTAGCAGCCTGTCCAGTTTCTATCCTGTGTGCAGACTTCCTCCTCTATCAGCACATTTACTCGCCGGCATGCAATTCCTTGTTGCCCATGGCTACAAGGTGAGTACTTACATACAAGGCTGAGTTTCTGTACATTCTATTGAAATTTCCCTTCCTGTTTCCATCTATTTATGATTATCATGATTGACTTTGAGATGGCTGGGCATTTTTTCAGGCTGTCATTACTTGGCAATAGCAAGGCATTCACATGGCAGCCTCCTAAGACATCTCTAGGCTGATAACCAGATAATTACCGGTAAAATAAAAATAAAAGCCACCCTTCCTTCTCCACATGCAACAAACATTTTAATAAGTTGATATTTGCATGCTTTTCTAATACAAAAATGTGATTTAAATTTTTCTTTCTTGCCCGTATGCAATTAGTATGAAGCTTCTGCATGAAGCTAAGAAGGGAGACTCAGAATATAACATTTATTTGTTCTTTTATCTTAAAAAAGATTTTAATGAAGATATATTAAAACAACCTCAAGAAAAGTTTATAAGGTCTGACAATGTTCTTGCTGCTCTGTGCTATTATTGGCAAGCTTGACATTTCATTGTTTTGTTGTTTTTTAAAAAAATTGTAAACATATAAGCCCCCTTAAGACTGCATTTCTCCCTTCATGTTCTGACAGATTGTCAAATTGTACTGAATAAGGCACAGGAGCAGAACCTTAAAATGTTACATCAAAACAATATGAACAAGAACTAAGATGGCAGGTTCAGAGACAAATGCGTTAGAACTGGATCTGAGCAATTAGATCAGAACCGGATGCTCTTAGCTAAGTCATAATTTCTCACCACTGATTCCTCATTTGGAAAGAGGGAATCACAGTCTCTAAGCACACTGTTGATGTAAAGATGACAAAGTGCTGTAAAAGTCACTGGCTATAATTCAGTGCAAACCTAAATGTGCTTAAGGGCCCTCAGTTCAATGGGCTTAAGGATGCTAAAAATGTGCACTGGGTTGTGGCCATGGACTAAAATTGCAATAATTATTAACAAAGAACTATTCTGATGTCATTAACAACAAATAACTTACGATGTGGTACAATTTTTCTCCAAGTACATGGTCACTACTTAACACATTTCTGCAGACTAGAAGGTCTGTTCGCATTATAAATAGCAGTGAGCCTCTCACAGGACAAGAAAAAAAAGTGCCTATTCAAGTGTCTTCTCACTACATCAACAAGAGAAACTATAATTGCTCAGAATTATATGTCAAAAGAGATTCAAGTGACCTATAGTTCTGAAACTTCTTTGATAGAAACATAGACCAGTTCATACTTGTATGATGGCATATTTCTCCCAACCTAAAACACTTTTGTATGGCTGAAGGTCCACATAGATACCCCAGTCATTAAGGCCTAAGGTCATGTAACTGGCATTACTGTTTGACGTCAGACATCAGGTCAATGGCACATCTTGCTGGGGAGTGATGCTGCTACAAGCACAATGCATGCTGTAACCTGCTTGGTCTACTGAGGAAAACTACACATGGAAAGTGATATAGAAGCAACTCCCCCAACACCTTACATCAAAAGCATGTAATGTATAGATATTGTGGATATACTTCCTTTAAGAAAAATATGAAGAACAATGGGGAGTTGATTGAAGGAGAAGGAAGAGTGAATGGGGAGAAGAATGAAGGAGAAGCTTCTTCAGAGAGCTCCTACCCCACATAGTGAGAACCAAATGTCTTGTAATGGGGTTTGTGGTATGCGTGTATCCCACTGATTAAAATTAATAAAAGCTCTGTGATTGGGGGCTTGTCTAAATGGCAAAAATACTCCTCATAGAATTCGAGGAGAATACGTGTTGTCTTAATGAGATTCCACAGCGATTCGCGGTATTCGGAAGAAGGGGGCAAAACCCGCCATATATGTGCACTAAGAGACTTTGCAGTTTTCCACAATGCTGTTTAAATACGAGCCTTGCATTTCTATACCCAGAAACTAACCATTCAAACACACGAATTTACATATACTCCCCAACAGGGGTTCACAGCATATAAACTCAAAACACACACCTACCCAACCATTCTCTGAGGATGCCAGCCACAGATGCAGGCGAAACATCAGAAAGAAAATATTTCAGAACACAGCCTCACTGCCCAGAAAAAACCCAAGGAAAATCTATGTTTAAATACTGTGGGGGGTCATGTAACTGGCATTGATGTGCATTCTCAGCAAAGGAGGAAGTTGACAGTTGATTGGTCTGTCGTGAAGCGGGGGCAGGCTTTGCAGCAGCGGAGTCCAGAAGCGCCATCTTGGCATTTTGGAGGAGCAAATGTACACATTTTTGCCACGCTAAGGCGATTTTTTTTTTTTACAAGCAGAAGGTCTCCCTTCTGCCTGTGTACATCAAAAGTTTTTAAAAAGAATGTACAGTGATGGTATTATTAGGGGGAATAATAACACCCTGTACTCACGGTAACTATCTTGATTCATGGGCAGGGCTCCATCTGAACCTCAATGTGAATAGTTTTTCAGACTATTTTTGGTGCCAGAAAATCGTGGAGACAAATGAGAGCTGCTACAAATTCCCAGTAATGCACATACCCTCATAGTATTTCCTCCCATATAGTTGAACCCTGGGTTGACCCTATTTGGTCTTTCAAAGAGACCTTCTTAAATACAAGGCCGAGTGTCTTCAGCAAGATTGATCAAATTTGTTACCACCCAAAGCAGCAGCAGCATGCTCCAGATCACAGGTTGCACCCCCTTCCCTTCAATAACCCAGTCAGAGTAGGCAGACAGCACATAACGTGTGGTGAAGGTAGCCAACAGTGTCTGCTGCCCTGAATTTCCACTTAGAAAGTTTGCACAATTGGTTGGGCATGTGCTTCCCAGTGGCAAAATAAGATTTTACCTAGGCAGGCATGTTGTGGGGAGAAAGAGAGATGTAATTTGACTAGTGTGTAGCTTATTTCACTATTTCTGTATCTTTTCATTTTAAAACCAATGACACACCTTCCCTTAAAGTTACCTATTAAGCCAAATAAATCCACAGGTTATTTGAACCTTCTTCACTTTGGTTTTCTGATACAAAGTCCTCATTTTGTCCTTTATTGTGATCATCTTCATTCAGACCATTTGGGCTTCATGTCTAGACCCTTTTGTTTCATAGCCCTAATATGCTTTTGTGTGTATGTGTGTATTTTTCCCCTCTTAAGCAGAAGAAAGATTAGCAGGAGATCTTTTTCCTTCTCAACAAGGCTGGTTTCTGTAAGACAGACATCCCAGTCAAGTGGTCTTTCCAGGTGCAGAGCTCTTGAACTCAGAGAGCATTTAAAATTAGCATGGCTAATTGGCAATCAGATAATGGCCACCAACAGAGAAGGAGGGGGAGCAGACACACAGTGTGTAGGTGTTCTCTCTCTCTCTCTCTCTTGTTCTGAGTTACAAGAAACCATGTTATAGGATAAAATAGTTTCTCACTTTTTGATGGACACCATTAGAAGTTCTTTGTCTGAAAACATCCCTGATTTTAGTGGGGAAGAAAAAGAGAGGAAGATTCAGCAAAACCAAAGTCCCAACCATATCTTAGGTAAGTTCCAGGTTCAGCAGCCAAATACCAGTGGATTTTAAGGGCATTTATTGAAGTTTTCTGGGGAGGAGGGGGGAAGTCTCAGAATAATTATAGCAGCATTATTAGTGCAGGTCAAAACCAGCTGTATTTTGCTTTTCTTTTAAAATTAAAGCAAATAAACTGGTGTCTTTGCACAGCTAGTACACACAGATCCATTTAACTATTCACAGTAAAAGCCACTCCATGTAAGGAGCAGGAAGCCTGGGTACTTCTGAGGGTTAATCATATTGCTGATTTAAACACACCGAAGGCCAGTGATTTCAATGGGCTTAAGCCAGACTGCATAGAATTGGACTACACATTGCTCCAAACTCTCCAAGAAAGAGAGAACTAAAACTATGAAAACAACACAAAACAAATGTAATCTGAAATATAGAAAAGTGCCTCCTCCCCCCATTTGCTAAATGGTGACTGATTCAATGTTCAGACTTGTCATTCTGTCTGGTACATGATGCTTTCTGTTTTTTGAGTATAACAAGATTCCAAAGGAAATCAATTGTCTTCTTCCTGCCTTCTGTTCCACATGTACTTCAAAACAATATGTGGAATGACAACATTGTTTGTCCCAGCAAGAACCAAGTTCTTTCTGCATTATAAATAAAAGTGCAGGATTCACCAAAGGTCTTAGCAACCACACTGAAAAGCAGACCAATTGAGACTCCTGAATCGCTGAGCAGCACAGCAACATTAACCATGGTGCTTTTCAGTTACTTGTATAGGCATCTGACATAAGCTTAAGAATAAATACCTGCATAGTTTATAAACATGAATATTGGCTACTAAGAACTACCTGTAGTGTTAAAATATCTTCTTCTATATGTCAGCAACCAGACGTTCTTGGGCTAAACAAGGCCTTGATTGCTACCTTCTTTACAAGAGACTGATGGGGCTGATCAGCATCAGTGAGAATGTGCTGGACCCAGACTTAATTACTATACAGATATACCTCAATTAACAAAGTCTCTCAAAGAGATGCTCCTTTTTACACAGTATTTCTATACCTGCCTAGCCCCCGCTTTCTTTCTTGTCCTCTGTCTAGCTGGAAGGGTTTCTTTTTTGTTTTGTTTTTTTAGCAGAATCACCATTGGGAGGATAGTGAAGAAGGGCTGGAGAAAAACAGAATTTTGGTGCCAGGTTGCCTCAGTGTGCCTGCAGTAAACAATGCAATAAAGCATGAATTGGGAAAGAGTAGGATCCTACTTTAGCACACTGTAGCTATGTGTGCCTGCCTACAACAGGCTAGGCAAACAGCAGCTGCCTCTAGAACCCCCTTACCGAGTATGTGTGAACAACAAAATGGAAAGAAAAGTGGAGAGCAGATTAGCCTGTTTCACCAGCTACCTGCGCCATGTTTAAAAAGCATAGTGGGCCACTAAAAAGGAAATCATAAAAAAAGCAGAGGCTGGTGGAAAAAAAAAAGCATTTACTTTCCCAAGGCCTACCTTTGACATGTTTTGTTTTGTTTTTCATTTCACATGTGCATACTGTCAATTTGAAATAAAAAGTTTGATGAAACATGTTGACCTACTCTTCTCTTTTTGTGATATTGGGACCTATCTCTATTCTTTCCATGTTATTTCTACCTCTGGTACCAAATTTTCTATTAAAGAAGTAATGCTTGGGAAGACATCTACTTTATTAACTGAGGTATATCTGCATATGAACTATGGAAATCAGTGGCACTTAAGTTAGTCAACCGAAATGAACTTTTGACAGCAGGCAACTTGGGATGATGGGAGACTTTAGCACTCTACTTCCACTAGTCCCATTAAAATGCCTTTCTTGCAAATGTTCTACTTTGGAACAACACACTCTCTCTCTCAGGCTTTTCTTCACAAATGAAGATTCAGGAAGGACTCATCCCACGCTTTCTGCAAGCACACTGATGACTAAAAAGGCCAATCCGAGATAAACAAGTCCGGTTGCAGAAAGCACAGCAGAAGGTCTCCTTGGGTGATGTTTCCAGGTCGTGATTCTTTCTGCGTTGTCATTTCTCTTCAAGACTTGTTCGGCGTGAGTTCTCAAATAAGGCTGCAGCATTGTGGATAGTGCGTCTCCATGCTTCCCGATGTGAGACCTGGGTGGACCATTGTTGGTGATCAATTTGGCTGAGCCTGAGATGTTGCTTCAGGGAGTCCTTGTATCGCCTTTTTGGAGCGCCCCTCTTACGCTGATCCGTGGCGAGTTCACCATAGAGTACTATTTTTGGGAGGTGGTGGTCCTCCATCCTAGAAACCTGCCCTGCCCAGCACAGCTGCGTTCTCAATATCATGGCCTCAATGCTGGTGATCCCTCTTTGCTCAAGGACAGCAACATTCGTCACGTAGTCAGTCCAGTGTATATTTAGGATTGTGCGTATACAGCACTGATGAAAGTGTTCGAGGAGTCTTAAGTGGTGATGATAGGTGACCCATGTTTCAGACCAATAAAGGAGAATAGACAGTACAATGGCTCTATATACACTGATTTTTATGCTTCGCCTCAGGTGTTTATTACTCCAGACTCTTTTGTAAAGTCTTCCAAATGCGCTATATGCCTTTGCTAATCTGTAATCGATCTCTTTGTCAATCTTGGCATTTGAGGAGATGATGCTTCCCAGGTTGGTGAGCTGCTGAATGGACTTAAGCACAGATTTGCCGACGGCAATGTGGGGATGATGGTGTTTGCCCTGTGGTGCAGGCTGGTAAAGAACTTCCGTTTTCTTCAGGTTGACTTCCAGCCCAAACAGCTCTGCATCAGTTGCGAAGCAGAATGTTAGGTGCTGCAGAGCTGCTTCTGTGTGGGCAACAAGGGCAGCATCATCAGCAAAGAGCAGCTCACGAACTAGATAGTTTAGAGTCTTAGTGCGAGCCCTCAGATGGCTTAAGTTAAACAAGCTACCATCAATACCATCAACAACTGTCAAGTTAATTTCAACCCTGCATGAAGTTCTGACCTTCTTCTCAATTACCATGAACCTAGGGATGTAAACAAAAATCAGAAATGCTCTCATCTTCTATGAGAAACAGTATCTTGACCCACTGAGATACACTATTGAGAATACAGTGTATTACTGTGAGATTTTTCATAACTTGGGACTTTTTTGCAATTTTTATGAAACACACACACACACACAAAGTTTAACACTTTTGCACATAAAACAGTCTACTTTGCACAAACTGCACTGTTTTCTGTACAAATGGAGTTTTTTGCACAGGCCTCAAGTTTTTTGCACAAAACAGTTTTTTCACAAAAAAGTCCCATAGTGCAAAGAATTGTTGAAGAATGTGCAAAACCTTACATGATCTTGCCTAGCAGGAGGTTTTTTTTTGGGGGGGGAGGAGGTTGAGGTTATCCATTCTTGCATACAAGAATAAAACTTTATATATCAGTGTCCAAATACTTTTTGTTTAAAGCATTATATGATGATTAATAGCACAGTTCTATGCACAACTATTCCATAGTTGATTTCAGTGAGTTCGATGGCACTTACTCCCAGGTAAATGTGTACAGGACTGCAGTCTAAGGATTGCATCACAAGGCAATGTTAATATTCATATGTGATTAGAAGATTATTCTAAGCTTACGTAATGTATTCTCAAGAAAATATATTTAAATGAACTGCAGATGTTTTCATGATCATACTAATATGAAATTATCTCAAGGAAGCATCTTCCTTAGCCAGAAAGTTAGCAAGCTTCTACCTAATACATGATGCATTTCTATATATACACACAGGCACAGCACACACACACACACTAAGGGATCCCTTTCCAAAGGTCTAATTATGCATTCCAGAAATGCATATTAAAACATAGACTGGTTAGGCATGCAAGTTTTCAATTGAAACTGTCACAAAAGAGATTTTTGGAACCTTTCATTTTTTAAGCTGCGGAATCTCTTGGGGATGTGTGGGGGTGGGGGTCTGTAAGAGAACAATATCTGAATGCAAATTAACTGTGTAAGGACATGGAGTACGATGGCTTTTTTTTTTGTCCAATTTATACAACTACACATGGCTTGCTGTTTTGCAGAGTTCCATGCTGAAAATGAATTCTTGATGGCACGCTTTTATAAACCTGTTATTATAGCTGAGGCTGCAGTGAAATTTTCTGTCTAATGAGATTGGCAACTCAGGAATTTCTGTCCTTTCTTGTTGTGCACATCATGCCAATTTCTTTGGCTGTGTTTATTTTATAAGAGATGTAATGCCTCAACGTGCAAAGCTTAGTGCAGTGGATTCCCCCACTCCTTATTTCCAGCATAATCTCCCAAGGTTATTTGGGGTGGTAAAGTGATTGAATGTATATAATGACAATATGCGCTGTCTTGAGCTTCTTGGAGGAAGGACAACAAAAACACAATAATAAATAAATAGGTGTTGGAAGGGAAAATACAGGTACTGCAATGAGGCTTCTGGGCTAAAGGGATCTAGCTTTGCTAGATCTGATCAAAGTTTACCCAGTTTCAAACAGCAGCCCTTACAATTCCACTGGACTCTCATTTCCATATTTTGCTGTTTCCTTTTAGTCAACAGTGCTGAGTACTTACTCAGAAGTTCTACTGTTACTAATAGCTATCACTAAACCAATCCTTTATACATGGCCATCACCACATCTTATGGTACTGAATCCCTTCATTTAACAATTCTCCAAATTACTGAAATTAACTTCATCACTTAAATTGGCTGGAAAATTGTGTGAGATGGAGAATTTTAGTGGATACATGTTCTCCTATCACTGTGAAATAAATTATAGCAGTACCTCCATCTGCTGAAAGTGGACTGAGTAAGACATAGCTCAGCACAGTTTTCACCAACCAGGTGCCTTTCAGATGGGGTGGTTTTCAACTCCCAGACAGCATGGGCTGATAGCAAAGTTTTTTGAGGATGATGAGAGCTGTAATCCAGTCTTTCTGGAGCACACTAGGCTGGGGAAGGCTTAGGGTTACAGGAATGATCTACAGTGAGCCTTAGACTTCCATGCTTCCCTAAGTTCATCCTCTTCTGATGAAGCGATGAGGTAAACGGTAAAAATGTTTTATTATATTTTTTAAAAATAGTAATAGTTTCTTACATCATCTGAAACCTGACAAGGAGTTGTTAATCTTAAATGTGGTTAGCAGAAACAAAGCAATTTCAAACCATAATTTATAAAGTTGGATTGCTTTCAATAACTATAATTAAGATTAACTACAAGGCTCCAGATCCTGTCTGAGCTTGGAAGCTAAGTAGCGTCAGCTCTGGTTAGTACTTGGATGAGAGACCACCAATGAATACCAGGTGCTTAGGCTATATTTCAGAGGAAGGAACTGGCAAAACCACCTCTGATGATTCCTTGCTCAAGAAACCCTATGAAATTCATGGGGTCGCCACAAGTCAACAGGTGACATGAATGCACAGAGTCACCCCACACACACACAGAGTCTAGGGCAGAGGTGGGAATCATGAAGCCCTTCATAGCTTCCAACATACTTCAACACCGGCTATGCTGACTAAGGCTGATGGGACTTGAGGCCCAATATCACCTGGTCACATGGTTCCCACTCAGGTGTAGGATCTGACAACATGCTGAATTCTGGTTAATAAAAAATGGTACTAGGAGCTGTATTGGAAAAGAAGGGAGGTGAAACCTGCAAGGAGGTTAGACTCATTCTTGTAATGAAACAAGTTTAGCATTACATCCAAACACAGCATAAGCCCAGTGGTTCCTAAACATGGGAATCCAGATGTTATTCGATTTCATTTCCTAGAAGCTCTGGACAGCATGGAGCCAATGATCAGGTATTTGGGGAGTTTGTAGTCTGATAATATCTGGGAGCTCAAGTTTTGAACACTGCATTATCTCTTTGATAGGCATATTATTATGGCACAGTGGCCTGTTCTCATCTTAAGTATGATGATTCTGGTAAATAGTAGACTTTCTAATCCTCTAGTAAATTTTCAGGAACCATAAACTGGTTGTTAGTTTACTTTCTTTCTAAGGCAACACAGACAAAATATTCACCATGGTTTTTGTTTTCAAAACCCTATGCTAATAGAACACTTCATGAATGCAGAGGCATTATTGTGGGTTTGCTACTAAGGTTGCCTCAACATTTACATTGCAAGTTTGTCTGATTCAGCCAAAAGATTGACCTTTTTGATCTACATCAGCAGCTAGTGAGTAATTCTATCTGCTGTTCTATGCTGAGCTTTCATTTCACATTAATCTCTTGACCAAAGATGGCTGGTATTGATAGTGACTGTGGTGGCAGGAGAGCAGATAAAGTATTGACAACTGTTTCCTCTCTGATTTTTCCATGGTGGCCCTTCATGCTGAGAGAGAGAGAGAGAGAGAGAGAGAGAGAGAGAGAGAGAGAGAGAGAGGCCCTGATTCAGTAGCACAAGAAGCAAAGCAACATGAATCAAACATTATTCTTTTCTGCAGGACCTATTAGGATGATCTGCCCCAGAAGCGTTTGGACTTCAATTAACTCTAGGGATCTCAGAGGCATTTCTTGTCTAATACAGTGGATACTCCTTGATCAGATCTTAATTTGTGGCAGTAATGAAGGCAAAGAACTTCTTTTTGCCCAGCCCCACTGCACCTTCTTAGTATAATCTTGACGAGCTTTTCTGAGTGGTTCAGAGCCTTTGGGGCTCTATCACAATCGGAATTCTGAAAGAAATGTTGGTAGCATGCTGTGATGTGCCTGAATTGTGAGGACACAACTGTTTTTTTCTTTCATTGATTACACACTTCAGGCAGATCAATCTGTAAAGGTGTCTAGGGCATCATCTGGTCAGCTGTTGTGATTTTCAGTGTGTTAACTATACCAATAAGGTTATCAGTAAAGTTCATCCAGTAGCCCATTTGCTTGGCCTGGGCTCCACATTATTTACTCAGTCTAGCAGGGAGAAGATGACTGGCTGTGTCCAGGAGGTTATAAATATCTCCTTTATGAAAGGGAATGGTTCTAGTATCTGTAAAGGAAGTGGTAGTAAAACTACTTCCAGGGGGAAAATCATGGACACAATAGATCAGAATGAATATAGGCTGGTGGCCACTATCACCTTCTTGGAGCAGATAGCGGCTGATAGGATCTACTCATACTTGAATGAAACTGATGTTCTTGATCAGGAGCTAGAATAATGTGGGCCTCCAGATGCAACACCCAACATTCCTCATCATTGGCTGTGCTGCTAAGGGTGCTGGGAGTTGCAGTCCAATAATAACTGAAGGGCTGCATGATTCCCACATCATTCTAGATCTATTTCAATTGGTTAGGCCTGGATTTGGTTGGCCTGTGGGATGACCTTTGGAGGAAGAAGGATAGGAGGAATGTGATCCTTCTGATTGCCTTTTGAAACCATTGACCACAGTACCCTTCTGAAAAGGTTGTCTGCTCTAAGTGTGGTGATATAGCTTGTGGTGATTTTGCTCATATGTGGATGGCTAATTCCAAAAGATGATGCTGAGGTAATTCTGCTTGAACCTACAGCTTTTATGCCTTGGGGTCCCACAATGCTCCACCCTGTGTTTTATGCTACTTAACATGAAAACGCTAAGTGAGGTCATCAGGCAATTTTGAATGCAGTGCAAATTGTTATGATGATAACAGATAGCCCTATGTCTCTTTTAAATCAGCTCCAGGTGAGGCAGTGGAAATGCTAATCGGTGCATGGCCATGGCCAATAAACTGAAGCTCAATCCAGCCAAGGTGAGGGAACTTCATCTCTCTGGGTAAGTGATGTCAACTTGTTCTGGAAGGGATTACACTTCCCCTAGAGCAGGGATTGGGAACTTGTTTGCAGCCTGAGGGTTGAATTGGCTTTTGGGGAGTATGATGGGGGCCACATGTAGGAGATAGCCTGACTGGCATATATCCCTCTTCAAAATCTCTCATCCTGCTGGAGTAAGGATTTCTAAAAGCTTTCATTGACCTGGCTGCAGCACAGGAGGAGCACTTTTTCGAGAAGGGGTTGGCTAGGGGAGGCTTAGCATTTCTATGGCTTTTGTGGAATTGAGCACCTCTTAATAGTTAGGCTAGTACACAGCTATGAAAATGTGGTGGCTATGTTGCTATCTGGAATTGAGAATTATAGAATCCTAAAACCATACAACCTTAGAGCTGGAAGAGGCCACAAGCACCATCTCATCCAACCCACTGCATGCAGGAATACAAAAATAAACACTGCTGAAAGATGCCCATCCTACTATCCCAGCTCAAACTGCTGGTGTGAAGATGTAAAGCCCATCACAGCTTGCAGCCACAACATTTGAAGAAACATCTCTCCCAATATAGTTCTACCCAACCACAAAGATCACCAGTGGAAGCTCTGTTTCAAGTGCCCTCAAGTGCTCATATACTGTTATGGGTTCAGGAACAGGCCTTTTCAGTTTTAATCCTCCAGTGGTCGAATACCTTCACCAAAAAAAGTCAGCCCAACACCTCTTCTGTTATCTTTTTTGGCACTGGGCAAAGTGTTATTCTGTTAGGTTTTTTTATCCTCTCCAACTTTTCTGGTTTGCTCTGTTTTAAGTAGTTTAATCTTTATACTTTATGCTTATTTCTGGTCTCAGCTGTTTCAGATTATTTATAGTGCTGCTTCTGTGTTGTTGTATTTTAATGTAGATTTTGGATTATTATCTTCATTTTTATTATATGGCAGGCCTGAGAAGTCTTTATTATAGGTTAACTAATATATATCAGACATAAATAAACAAATGTGCAAGTTCAAAGGCTTGTCTGCACCAGTAGCTGCATGTCTGCCCATGTCTGTGTAATGTCAAAACTAATTTGAAATGGCTGAGAACATCTGGGAATATTATGTGTTGTGGAAGCCTCTGATGACACAGGTTCATACTGGTGGAGGAAAGAAGGGAAGGACCAAATACAGGAATAATAGGCAAGGAGACCTCAAAAGGGAAGGAGGGTTATACAGTATCCTCATCCTCAGAGGACAACTGATTGTACAATGCATTTTGAATATGGAAACTTTTCATGCACAGCTAGCATTCATTATTTTCAAAGAGAAACTGATCAAATTATCCTTCGCTGACACATAATGGCCAGAATTCTGTTAGGGACATCCACATGTGTAAGTTTCCATTATGTGTGTGGATGTCCTTTTTTGGGTGGAGGGTGCTGCAGGGGTTGGAATTTCTTTCCTTCCCCTGCAGTGCCCAAAGCCCCCCTCCTTGCACCAACTTAGTGAAAAGGCCCTGAAGCTGCACCACATTACCATTCCCTGTTTCACGGTGAGCTGGCAGGCTCAGAGAAGCATTTGGCTACATGCCCAAAGCCAGGTGTGAAATGATGACATCAGTGCTGAGATTCACTGGGTCTTCCAGGGGCCTCAATGCTGTGTCCGGTGATCATTGTGTGTCTGGCTATGCTTCTTCAAGACTATGTGCTTGCCGGGAAGCACAGCTATGTGGGGTAGCTTCAAGGTCTTTGCAGTAAGTTGAAGGGAAGGCATATGGCTTTGTGTAGCATAGGTCCACATTCAGGTATTTATGTTATGCTGATGGATTGTGGGATTGAGGCCTATGTCTAGCTCACAGCTGGATCACAGCTACTTTGCACGAAGTGTAATTGTGCAAAAGAATTTACTTAGGACCCATGGTGGGCAGGGGGAGAGGATGGGATTTGTGCTAAAGAATCACTTTTTAGATAAATTCTTGAGAAGTTGAACTTGAGAAGTCCAAACTCCAAAATGTGTCTCTAACGCAGCTCTGAGACTGGAGTCAGGATTTATGAAAATGGAGGCCAGAGTGTGGGTGACCATACTCAACTACTGGCTCAGACTATCCCTCTTTCCCACTGGCCTTGCTCCACTAACCTTAAGTGATGATTTCCAATCCAGCTGGAAACAGACAGTGATGACTAAAATCTCAATGCTGGGCCTTTCCCCAGTTCTTCTGCTAAGCCTGGGATATGATAGGGCAAAAGCTACTATCAAACAACGGGTAGCAGATATAGAGCGACAACTGGACATAGCCAGTACTCCAACCTTCATTGCTAGTGACTCCAATAGATATCTGGCCTCACCTTTGGCATACTTAGCAACACTTGAAATACCTAAACATCGAAGGGCCTTTACTCTTGCACGGTGTCATGCCCTCCCTTCAGCTGTCCTTGAAGGCCGATACAAGAAGATCCCCTTCTCAGACAGACTGTGCCCCTGCAACTCAGGCCAAATAGAAACAACAGAGCATGTATTACTCCAGTGCTCATACTACAGGGACATACGTCTCAGACTTATTTCACCCCTGTTGCATAAATATCAAGGGCACACTGGACAATTCTACATAAACTTGTTGCTTTCAGACACCAACCCAGGAACAACTTATAATGTTGCCAGATTCTGCGCAGCTGCGGTTAAAATTCGTCAGACAATGTCCTCAGCAGTAGAATAGTGTCAACCTATTCTTGTTATCTTGTTATACTTGTTATACTGGAGCTAACATTTTAAATACTGCTTTTAGCCTGTTTTTATTCTGTGATCTTACCTTTATTCTGTATCCCCTTTTTACCTGTGCTGGTCTATGACCGTAATAAAGATTCTATTCTATTCTATTGAACTATGGACGACTTGAAACTAGAAGACTAGCTGAACAACAAATATGCAGCAGAGCAAAGTTATGGAATTTCTATCAATGGATGTTGGAGCATGACTTACAGAGTATCTCTTTGGGATGCTTTATACTATACACCATATACAGTATGTAGTTTATAAGTACGTGTGATTTCTTATCCCAAGACAGATTCATTTCTTTAAGCTTGGATAATGTCTATGACTATGTGTTTGTGGCTATAGGATTTCCTAATTAAATTTTGTGTGGTTTCAGTCAGCACTGTTTACAATGTATTTGCCTTTCTCCAGTGACTCCTTCCTGCCTCTAATATCTCTAGTGCTGTTTCCCAGCTACAGTGTAGCTGCCAAAGTGAAAACTGGGCTGTCCTTTGGGAGCTACATAAGGATTTGCTTGCTTGTCACCATCCTAGAGCTGGTTAATTGCTCCCATGAGATGTGCAGCTTCATTATTCATGGAAGAAAATCTGGTTGAGCAAGGGAGGGGGAGAGCTTATACATATCTAGTGGAAAAGAAGGATGGTACAACTTTGTAGTAGGACATCATCTTTGTTAACAGAGAAAGCGGACACAGGCAGCAGTGTAATGGAGTGATCTCAGGATAAGATCTCAGGACAAGTTTTTTCATCCCATAAATGAGAATGAAAAATCAAGGGTACCATTTGGAACAGCACCTGATTAGTTATTATAGATACCACAGGGATGATATGTATTAAATAAAATGCTGTGGAAGGAGAGAAGGGAAGCAGGACCATCATCAGCCCCCTTGAGAAGCCAATTTCACTGGCCTTTGTCTCTCTCCAGTGGTCATCCAGCAGTCATTCCATCAGGGTAAGGAACTTCATAGCATTAAGAATCTGCACCTAAGTTTTCTTGTTTTTCCTTGCCCACTCCCTTTGCCACCACACCCACCACAGAAATGCAGTGGAATGGTGGGGGATGGATGGATGAGGTTCTCTGCCTTTTCATTACCTGCCCTGAGCAGGGTAAACTTATTTGCATTAATGAACACTCTCCAATTCTCCTATAAAATGTCATGCAGATTTATGAGTAGTGTTTTCCTTTTTAAAAGTAGCAATATTTTGCTGTTTGGGAGAATGTTTCTTTTTGCTTTTAACAGTAAAATAATATTTAACCCAAGCCAGTGTGGCATAGTGGTTTGAGAGTTGGACCAGGACTCTGGCAACCAGGGTTCAAAATCCCCACTGGTCCATGGAAATCCACTGGGTGGCCTTGGGCAAGTCATAATCTCTCAGCCTCAGAGGAAGGCCATGGTAACCCCCCTCTGAACAAATCTTGCCAAGAAAACCCCATGATAGGTGAAGGCCTTAGGATCACCATAAGTTGGAAATGACTTGAATGCACACAGCAACAACAAATCTTTAACTCATCAAGATTACTCAAAGAAGCTATTTGAAGATAATAGCTTTGTGGGTAAATATTTGTTCTTGAAATATGAACTAGAACAATGAGAGGTCTTTGCAGGATAAATCACCCCTCTAACCCCTGTCTGGCACTTTTGAAGCATCACCTCTTATATCTGCAAGTTAATGCAACATATGCGCCTTCAAATCTCCTGTTGACACATGGTGACCCCATGAATTTCATAGGGTTTTCTTTGGCAAGGAATACTTTGGTTTGCCATTGCATTTTCCTGAATATAACCTTCAGTGCCTTGCATGCCATGGTGGCCTCTTTTCTAAGTACTAACCAGACCTGACCCTGCTTAGCTTCTGAGATAAGATGGGGATCTGGTACCTTCAGGGTATTTTGGTGGATAAGTCTGGAAGTTAGGATCACAGTATTTTTGATACCACAATGCAGAGGGGTTCTCAGCTCCTACAGTCTGGAACTGGTTCCAGCAGAAAGCATTATTGCAGCTCTGATTAAAACAATAAGGTATAATTGCATTACTTGGAATTAGCAAGGATTTGAAAACAGAGAGAAAGGTAGGATGGAGAGGACAGCAGGATGTGTCTGTGAGTCCCAAGCCTGACCCTCTTCCATGTCCTATCGTTCATTTGTTGGAACAGAAAGAAAATTTATGGGGAGAGTGGGGGGGGGTTCCTGTCTTCTGATACAAATAGAGACATCCAGATATCTTAGGAATACAAAATGATGAAAACAAAGCGAATTTGCTGAAACATGATCTGTTTTTTGCATGAATTTAGTTCATCAGTACTTTGTTCTTTTCTTTTTTGTTTCGAAAGGAAGCTATTTCGAGTGATGTCATTTGAATGCAGTCATTGTTTTTAATTCACTGCATAATCTCTGACCTTGTTCTTAAAAGCTCTAACCGTTAAACAAAACAAAAATGAGTACTGCTTAAAATATTCACCAAGAGAACTGTTTAAAAATATATAGAAGTCAGAGAAGGTGGCTGCACCCAATTCCTTCCCCATCCCTTACTTTCTGACTTAAGGTAAGGTCTTGGTCTATTATCTAGATACGTATCTGGATAGCAGTGGTACTTTTCTTCAAGCCTAACTGTTTTCAGCAACAGCAGCTGAATGAACGAGAGAGTACTTGGAAGTACTGTATATACACATGTATAAGTTGAGAAATTTTAGTCAAAAAATCAACCCAAAAAAACTGGGTTGATTTATCCATGGGTTAATGTAAGTTCTGTACCTTAATTCTTATTTTAAAAAAGGAACCATCCCCTCTTCTGACTAGAATGGTGAAAGATGATAAATGGAAATGCTATTCAGACACCCACTGACATGGAGATGCAGCCACCACTCGTGGCATCGGAGGGACTTTCTCATGAATAAGCCTGGGTACAGGATCAGGGTGGTGCTGCACACTTGGTGACAGGTTAGACCATTCCAGGAGAACCAAAAAGAAGCACTGGTCCCTTCTACTGTCTCTGCTGCTGCACCACTTCTGGCCTTTTTGAATGCCTGGGCAGGAAAATGGGGGTGGTGGCCATTCCTCTCAAAGGAGCACTGAGAGGCAAGGGGACCACAGGGGACTCAGTGGCATTGGCACCCTTGACTTATCCACTAGTCATATAAATATCCATTAATTTGGCCCCAAAATCTGTCCTTGAGTTATACACGAGGTCAACTTATACATAAGTATATACGCATATGGAAGTATACTACTAGGTGGAAGGTAAAACTGTCTTGATGACTGCATGGACTGATACTGAATGCTTTGGATTCAACTTCAAAACCAACAGTTTCATAGCAGCATTACAACTTAGGTGATGGGGTATTCAGACTCAATTTTATATAGAATGATTTGAATTAGTTGATCCATCAACAAGAAACAGGTGCAAGAATCATTCTGGCAAACAGCTGCAAATTATATTCATGCCTGGTTGAAACACATGGCAGGTACTGTTGGATGATGGGAAACGAATGATCAATATTTTATTTTAGGGAAGCAGATCTCAAGAATGTACCTGCAGATTGAGACTACATTTATCCTAGAGCTTTCATTCCTCACTTTTAGGGAAGGCTATGGAGTAGTGTCACAATCAGCCTTCTAAACATATTTATATTTTCTGCTCAATATTTTCTTACCCCTCAGGATCTGGAATATCTGGATTTAGCATGTTAGTGCTCCTACACTCTAAAATGGTTCAAATGGGTATGTCTCCCAAGATCCTGTGGAATGCAGTCCAACGCTCCTCAAAGTCGATATACTAAATGGTTCCATCGCATATAGTGAGTGAGGCTCACAGTTAACTCACAACTGTTGTAGTAAATAGGAAGGGAAGAGGGAACCTCATCCCCCGCCCAACTCTGCCCACAGTGAAATGGCAAGGGATAGGATGAGGGGGCTGTTCCATAAGGAAACTTCTCAACTACCTCTGTCAATGTAAGGCAAAACTGCTATGTTACACATATTATCAACAAACCTTTTTGCTGTGTCACCTAAGAATTTCCCCTGTGAGATAAATATCTCCTAAGTTAAACAACTGGCTTCTTCTTACCACAATGACGGTATTTTTAAAATGTGTAATTATTAAAATTTGGATAGCAGCTTTACCTTCATAAACATGCTGAATCCTGTCTTCAGAAGATCTGTGAGCCCAGAAGACATATGTTCAATATCAACAGGGTCGGGCCGGTCAGGATTATATACTTCTTCCACCACTTGCTTCAACAATGGTTTATAAGTGGCCTGCAAAAAAGAATACACTGAAAGTAAGTTAGTAGGACAGAATATACTTGTAGAATTCTCTGCATGGGATATTTTCACAGCCATCATGATAACTATTAAAAATAAAAGGACAAATAGCTTTTGCTGACTGAAGGAAATAGCAAACACACAAAAGGGAAGAGAGGGAGGGAAGAGAACATATAAAAGATTTTTAATACTGTGCCCCTACTTGAGGCAAGCTAACTCTGTTTTATCCTGCTACTTACATCTTGAAACAATTTAGCTATTTATTACTTAAAACTGGACTGTACAAATATCAGTCAGTGAATTCATTCCTACAATACAAAAATGCAAATGCCAAACTTATCTGAAAATATAAATCCATCTATTTCAAGTTGGATGAAATTTAAATAAAATCTGAAAATTGTAAAGGAGGTAGAAGATAACTGCACAAAAAACTGCATATGGGAAGCTCTTCTTCCTATCTCTCTTTCTGTCATTGCCAAAATTTACCTGCCATGAGAAACAACATCAGTTACCTGGTCCCAGCCTTGCACAACTCTAGAGTCATACCTTTGGAGGCAGGGATCCATCACTGATGGACAAGTGTCTCATTGTGGCAATGAGAGCAAATACAATCTATCATCAGACAATAACTTTGGAATCTATCCAACTTTGACAAACATAGAGGAACAGTTTTAGAGTTAACCAAAACCAATGCTTTAGCCATGGACAGGCTAATTTTTTCCATCAAAAAAGGGATAGATCTCCAAAATTATTGGGTCTCCCTTGGTCACTGTTCCCTTCTCTATGCACAGTAGCCAGGATAAGGGGAGAGTTCAGGTAATTTCAAATACACATTAAGGCACCCCGTAAAAGGGTTGCAAAGCTTCATAGGTTACCCTCACATCCTGTTGCAGCCACACATGATCACATCTGGCATCAGTATGAAGGGGCACTAAGCACATATCAACAAATAGAGCTTCTATATTCAGAGAAACATAATTGGGCTAGGAATCCCTAGGAGCTCTCTGTGCATACTGTGTGTATGCTCTTTTCACATGTGCATCTATCAGGGGACATGGTTGATGCACTCACTGCCAGTGGTGTGGCTGACAGGTACAACCTGTTCCCTCTCCTCAACACTTGAGGGATGTTCATTTGAACACTCCTATCATCCCCTCTCCTTGGCCTTCAATCTAGAAGAAGAGGGTGCTCATAAATAAATGAAAGGGCACAGACATTAGTGGTAACGATTGAAGCACCAATATAATCTCATTTAGCAGTGAGGGGAGCGGGTGCCATGCAGCTAGAAAGGAAATTGGGAAAGATGTAGCCTTTTGTCTCATCAGAACTGTCCAATAACTTTGGAAAGGTGTCTACATGCACAGCAGTGGGGATGGAAAGAATACTAGAATTTTCAGAGTATTGAGAAACCCTGATAAGAATCTTGGACCAATAAGAATCTTTGCAGTTTGGGACTTATTCTGTGGAGGAAGCAGCATTTTCTGTAGAGAAAATGGTATTTCCATGCAGAAATATTGTTTCCTGTGCAGAAAATGCTGTAATTGATTACTTATTCTGCACAAAATTTGTACATGGACGAAGACTGGATAAAATTGGAAAATGATAAAATGTTAATGCTAGAAGGCCATAATTTAATCTACGGATGGCACACCTATATATGGTACAGCAAGAAAAAAGATAATAAAGAATTTGACCGTCACTTTATCAGAAAAGCATTACTAAAATCCTGGTTACCAATCAAAAAACTATTCTACAGAAAGATACCACAATGGATCTCAACGCAAGAGGCATTCTTTAAAAAATCTAAAAGAGAGGAGCAGGGGTGGCCAAAATACCAAGATTTACTGGGGAAAAAAATCAGAATTTAATAAAAATAAAATCTAGAGAGCAACTAGAGAAAGAAGGAATTGAACTTAACTGGTTTGCATATCACCAAATATATGAGAGATATAAAATGGACTTAAAACTGGAAGGGTTTCAACTGGAAAAAAATGATATCGACAAAGTCATGTATGGCAACGCCAAGGGTCATATAGCAAAATATTACAAAATTTTAATGGCGAGGGATCTGGAAACAGAGTTGGTGAAACAGAATATGATAAAATGGGCCCAAGAAATAGGTAAAACCATTGAAAAAGTGGAAAAAGTGGGAAAAGTGGGAAAAGACCTGGATAAATACTCAAAGATTCACTCTGTCGCAAAATTTGAAAGAGAACTTTGTCAAAGTATTTTATAGATGGTATTTAACTCCCATCAAATTAAACAAAATGTACAATACAGGGTCAATAAAGTGTTGGAAATGTGGGGAGGCGGTAGGAACTCTAATACATATGTGGTGCAACTGCCCCATAGCTAAGAGGTTTTGGAGAAAAATTCATGTTATAATCAAAGAGATCCTAAAGATAGATTATCCACTAAGTCCGGAGATATACCTTCTAAATATGGTAGATGATATAAAAGAGTCAGAGATTAAAATCAGATGGAGAATTCTATTATATATGATTACAACAGCAAGGATTCTATATGCTCAAAAATGGAAAAAGAAAGAAAGCCCAACTGAGGAAGAATGGATTATAAAAATGTATGACATGTGGGAAGCTGATAAATTAACAACATTAAGAAGGGGAAGATCAGTAAGCAAAATTACATAAGAATGGGAGCCGATGGAGAAATTTTGGGCAAAATATAAGATCGTAAAGAGTCAATGACCTTTATAAGAGGAGAAGGGCCAGATATAGAAGGAAAATAAATGTAAAGAGATATGAGAACAGTTAGATATACATGGGTAAAATAAAAGAGGTGAATGGCTGGAAAAGCATAGAAGGAACACTTAAGGAAGGAAAGAAACAGAAAACAGAAAAAGAGGAAAAGAAAACAAATCTCTGCAGAGGTGAAGAGGAAGGAAGACAGAGATTTGAATAGAAAATAGAAAAGGGTAGTGTTAAGAAAGAAAGGAAATAGAAGAATGAACAAGAGTGGAAATATGATACTAATATATTTTCTGTTAATTTATTTTAGATAATGAAATAAGGTTACAGTAAGTCAAAAAAAGACGATTTTATGATGTGATCTGTAATTAGAGGCAAAGCAATCAGATAAAACTGTGATAATAATTAACAATGAATCTATAAGAATATAACAACTGTAATCAATAAAATACATATATATATATATATATATATATATATATATATATATAAATTTGTACATGGATGACTTAGACTAGAAAATAGAAATAATATTGTGCATAAAATAACATTTCTATATAATTTTATGCATAGTAAATGCTGTTACCTGCACAGAAAATGCTGTTTTCTATGCAAATCACCCACATGCAAATTTTGTGTAGAATAAGTTCCGAATTGTAAATAGGCATTGAAAATGGCATTGTTTTTGAAGACACTCTCACAGTGGGAAGAACACTGCTCAAATTACACATTGCTTCCTTTGAAAAGAAGCTTAATGAAGAATTAACATCCCTATGCAGCAGAATATAAATCTTTTAAAAATATCTGTACTGATGAATTTACAACCCCCTTTGGAAATCCACTGTAATAATACAAACTTTGAAGTAGTGCTGGTGAGTTGGACAGTATATCCTTTGTATTTGCCGGTGTAACAGGTCTCAGGATTCAACCATAATGCATTGTTTCCATCATAGAACATAATGATAAATAAGGCACAAAATCTGAGGAATACTTTAAGTTTGTGCTACTTAAATCAGTCTGTGAGCCATTGGCCCCAAGGCCATGGAGAGTTTCCATGAAAGAGAGATAGAAACAGCTGTAGTCAATGGACACAAATATAATAATACCCCCTGGCACATTAGTGGGGAAATGCCAGTCCCATACATCAGATAAAATGAGAAGCACTGCTTTATGTGAAAACTCTAACTTATTTAGATGAGAAAATTATTTTCATCTATACAATTACTGTAGGCCATAACAATGAATGACAACCATTTCAATAGTAAGCATTACAATCTACAAAAATTAATTAACATGTTCTATTTGTGGCAAGCAATATGTCATTATGGGACTATTCCAGGAAGGTCAATCTTCAGTTTTCTAAGAAAACATATGAAGGAGTCATGCTGTGGAAATGAAAAATGGAAGTGCTACTTACCTTAGATTAAAAAAAAAGAAAAACAAATGCGCACCAAAGCACTCAAACTCAATAACGTCAAGAAAAATGATTTTCTAAAGCAATCATAGCCTTTAAACACATTTTCCCCCATGTCAAGCAGTTTATAAATGTCAAATACAGATCTTCTATGTGGTCACAAAGAAAATGAAGACATGCTATCCAAATCATACTGAAACATACTTTTTTAAATTTTCATTGAGCCAAAAAAAAAAAATAATCCAACAGACGTTAGCTACACATTTTTTCTGTAGGAGAATAAACCAAATTTGTATGTTACATAACTAGCCTTCCCCCTTCCTGTATAGAAGGGTTAAGAAAACTAACAGCTATTTATGATAACACTAAGAAGGAACACCCATATTTGCTGGCAACATATAAAATACAAGGCAAATGGCAATGGTATGTTCATCAAAGATAACTTACTGGGGACATCTCTTTGGTGGCTGTTGATGACAAACTGCTGGATTACATGGCCTTCAGGAGTTTTGGATGGATTAGACCATCTGCTTTCTTCACTGTGGTATTACTGGCTTGCAAATGGCCCTTCTGGAAACTGTTGGTAAGTTTCTACCAATTTACTGTGTCTGTGTTGGAGGGGGCTAGTCTGGAAGCAATGCTAGATGGATGGTAACCTCACAGCTGCCATTATTCAGCATATTTCTGATTAACCAATTACTTTCAAGAATATTTGAAGGTACTTGAAGGCAAGGCTTACTGTGTAAGACCATCTATATAAAGAAGCAGAATATATTTACATTTGAACACTATAAAATCCATCACTAAATGGGATTAAGTAACATGTGAAACACTGATAAGAAAAACTCATATTGACTTGCCTGTTGGGTATGGCTTCCTGGGATATATACAGAATTAAACTGTTTCATGTGTGTCCGAGCCCTTGTAACATCCCTGAGGACCTTAAAGATCTCATTCACTGTGACCATGGCCTTCTGAAATGTCAGATCAAGGGAAGATTCACAGCCTGAAAATAACACAGAGACACATTTGCTGGGTAGAGGAGAGGGAGCGGGGAAATGGGCTGAAAGAAAACTACTTACCGGTAACTTAGGGAGGTATGGCCAATTTATATATTCTTGGAGTATTACCTGTCCTGCAGATAGTGGTCTGCAAATTTCCCAAGAAAGGCAACCACTATTTTGAATCTTACACATGACAACTTAAGATGTAGTTCTAAATCCTGTTCTATGATGAAGACAGTGAAAATGTCTGTGTTGTTTCTTCATCTTGTGAATAGAATTTTGAAACAAGAACCATAACTTTAGCTCCCTCATAGTTCAATGAAAAATTCAATGCAGCAGGGCAAACAATGCAGTGTTTACCCTGCTGTAAAAAAGAAGAAGTGAATTCTATGTTTGACATAAATTGCAAAGGGGACTGAAAATGAAACTAGCAGTATTATACTGCAATTATACAAATCCATGATGCAACTATGTCTGGAATACTATGTAGAGTTACTCACTGAACCTAAACAAGTATACTGTGGCGATGGGAAAAGTGTAGAAATGGGCATCAAGAATAATCAAGGGGATGGCAAAAGTCCTATATGAGGAAAGGTTCCAGACTTTGGGGCTGCTTATTTTAAAAATCAAGTTAAAGAAGGGAGGCATGATAGGAGTGTATAAAACTATGTATGGGGTGGAGCACGTAGATAAGAGACAAGCTTTTTTTCTTTTCTCATAATACTTGGGTCATCCACTGGAACCAAATGGTGGGAGGTTCAGGATAGAGAAAAGGAAGTACTTTTTCACACAGTGCAGTTAAACTGTGGCATTCATTGCCACAAGACTTAGTTATGGCTGCCAAATGGATAGCTTTAAAGGGGGACTGGATAAATTCATGCAGCATGGGAACATGAATGGCTACTAATCAGGACAGCTATGCATCTCCTTTACTATAAGAGGCAGTATGCCTCTTATATATCTGGTGATGAAAAATGTGAGATGGAGGGTGAAATTACACTCAAATTCTGCTGGTAGGCTTCGCTTAGGCAAATGATTAGCCACTGTATGAACAGAATGTTGATCTAGATAAGCCTTTGGCATGTTAAACATGGCTGATCTTATGTTCTTAGGCTGTTCATATGAAAGCATGTTATCAGAACATAAGGTAACAGAACAAGTTGTTCAAAAGAGAGAATCTTTTTAAAAATGTAACTTTTAACTAATGTCCATTTAATAAATAATAATATAAAAATTATTTATATCCTGCTTCTCTACAAAATGCAATCAGGGCAGCTTACAACATTTAAAATATACATCCCACCCTCAATCCCCCCCCTTAAAATACAATTAAATAGTTCAAAAATTAAAACATACTTAAAAAATATCAAAAATAAACAATAGACAGTGGCTGTAGCGAAGTTGGGACAAGTTAGATTTTCTTTTTGATGGTTGGGCATCTATTCAGGAAAGGCCTGCCGGAAGAGATCTGTCTTAAGAGCTTTTTAAAAGCTATTTAGGGTGGTGATATGATGGATCTCATCTGGCAGGTCGTTCCATAATCTAGGAGAAATAGCTTAAAAGGTCCTCTGGGCGGTCAAAGAAAGCCTAGTTTTTAAAAGTTGTAGCAAATTTCTCCCAGAGGAACTGAGCGCATGGGGAGGATTATATAGAAGGAGGTGGTCCTGAAGATAGGTTGGACCCAAGCCATTTAGGGCTTTAAAGGTAATAACCAACACCTTGTACTGGGCCTGGAAACTGATGGGCAGCCAGTGAAGTGATCTTAAGATCGGTGTTATATGGTCTCTTCTGGATGTACCTGGGACCAGTCTGGCTGCCATGTTCTGTACTAATTGAAGTTTCCGGACCAAGCATATATAGACATATATAGATATACGTTAGGGATGGAGAAAACATACTTTTTCCTGTCAGGTTTGCATGTGTTCATACATAAATCTGTCCCACATCTATATTAATTTTTGATTTTAAAAATGCACAGAAATTTGTTCATAACACATACTTAGCAGTGTACTTTTGAATATATATTTTTTTCATCAAATGCACATTTTGATCCATGTTTTGAGGTGGGAAGTGCAATGCAAAATCCAAAGAGGTGTGCAATCTGAAGGAGAATTGTGTCCCAGTCTGCAAATTAGCCCAGGAAGTTTAGATCAGGTTAAAATTTGTTTGAGAATTGAAGAGGACAAATTCTTTCAGCATTCCTAAACCCAGTAAGTCAAAGACTTCTAGATGCTTCATTACAAATGTTTTATTGGAGTGTATGCTTAAAATAATTCCCAGAGGACTGTAACCATGGACTACTGAATGAAGATAATGAAAGGTGATGCTTATAATTTGGATGTCCCATTGATCTTGCTAGCATTTCAAAACATACCTGAAATATTTTCAAGTGTATATTCATAAGAAAACTTCAAAGGGCATTTCTATGATTATAAACAGTTTAACATTAAAATTTAATATTTGTGTTCAACAATGCAGAATCATTTTTTTAAAAAAATCCCAAAACAACAACAAACAAACCCTGAGTAAAAATTATTTCACATTGGAGACAATTTTGAAAAGGTAAATAGATTCTACTGTGACACTAGCTATTACGGTAATATTAATGTCATTTTCTGTTAACTATTGTACCAAGTTTATAAATCGCTTACATTGAGATTTAAGTATAACAAAAACATAACCCTCATAATTCTCCAAATTAAAATGTGACAATACTGTATATTCAGTTGACTGCATAACCTCTTGTCAGGTTGCATTTCTGCTGCTTAAAATTACTTATTACTAAAGATTTTTCAAGAGCAAGGATGAAATGGATCCTTCTTCAAGTATAGATGATGATACAATTGCTATGATTAAACCATTACAAATATATACTGCAATAAATGACAATCCATTAAAAATGATTCTGAGCTATTCTCAAAAGTTTAAAAGTGTTTTCTTTATGGTTAAAGCAGTACTCCACACATTACACTCCACAGAATACTTATTTGGTTGCTTCTCTAAACGTTAATTGCAGTGTCAGAAACTGCATAGCCAGTTACTGGTTTAACATACACACATATATGCATGTATGTGTGTAAAGGTAGCTT
Source organism: Gambelia wislizenii (assembly GCA_030847615.1). Taxonomy (NCBI): domain Eukaryota; kingdom Metazoa; phylum Chordata; class Lepidosauria; order Squamata; family Crotaphytidae; genus Gambelia; species Gambelia wislizenii. The sequence continues at coordinate 98,459,249 of JAUMIR010000005.1, read as the reverse complement.
TCATGTTACAAAATACAAGCATATCTGTGGGGACATCCCTCTGAATCTCCATCCAAAGAATTATTAAAGTATATAATTTATTAGAGTCTCATTTTAACTGTTAACCAGACCATTTTCAGGCATAGTTCTAGGAAGAGAAGGAGGAACCCTCTTCATATTCCAATTTGAAACATAAGTAGGAAAAAATATGGCCTTTCATAGCCCATATTATTTCAGACAGTAGATGGTGATCACATTTTTGCATCCTCCCCACCCTTGGCCTGTGAAAAACATTTGCATCCTGTAGATGGAAAGTTACAGTGCCAAGGGGAATGCTTTTTCCATAACGATCTAGTATTCCACGAAGAGAGAATTGTTTACATGATACTATCGTTGTCAGTAGTTAGAGACTGAACTCCATTATAAAATGGCCAAACAACTGCAGAGTCATGCTGAGTCAAATTGGCTGACTCCATGAACTGCCTAGTCATGCCACAGCTACAGAAGGAGGTTTCATATTGGTATGTAAGATCATATGATTGAGTAAGCCAATGCCCTGTAACTGTATATAAGAGAGCTCAGAACAGAGCTCACCTCTTCTTCCTGTGAATGCTGATGCCTGGTAAAGCAGTTTGTCCTTCAATTGTAAATATTTGTACATATTGCAACTGCTTGACTTTGAAGATAAACGTGCCTCCTGCTTATTTGGATATCAAACACTCTGTGAGTATTCTCGGGAACGGGTTGCTACTAAGTCTGCTGAGATAGTTTTTGGCTTCTGCTGGGGATTGAGTGTCCTATCATCCCCTGACAAAGGTTATGGGCCCAGCTGATTGATCTCAGATTAGATAAGGTGCACCCTGAAAAATTCCCAGAATCTTTTTTGTTCTGAGCGTTTTTGGCTAGTTGGCTGTGAAACAGTAGGTCAGTAAAATGAATACCCAGCTTGTGGGGGCAATTAGCTAACACACATTGGAAATTGCTTAATGCAGCGTAGATGTGTAAATTGCTATTGCTTAAAACAATTTGTAAGCCGCTCTGATAGCCTTGTGGCTGAAGAGCGGGGTATAAATAAATAAATAAATAAACAGTTAAGTTTCACTGGGCTCTGTGTTAGACCTATCTTCAAGCAGCCTTGAAGAGCTGCCAACTGTTTGTGTTTCATAGCTGGAGATTTTTTTTTTATTCAGACAGCACAATGGCAGATACTAGCCACATTCGTTTTGAGAAATTGGCTGATGGAAATTATCCAGCCTGGAGTTTCTATATGGAGGCTTTATTAATTAAGGACAATTTGTGGCACGTTTTGGAAAAAGGAAAGTGTGATCCCAGAGGGTTCAGAAGATGAAATAGCAGCGTTCAGGCTAGCAGACCAGAAGGCTAGAGCTGCAATTCTCTTATCGCTCAGCCCCTCCCAGTTAATACATGCGGCACCAGCAAGGACAGCCTTTCAGCCTTTGAACAGCTTTGAAAGCAGTTCATCAGAATTCATCCTGCCTCTCAAAGATAATATGGACTAAGAGACTTTATAACACAAAACTGTCTACTGGGGGCTGTGTGAAAGCCCATTTGGAGGAAATGAGGCAGCTTTTTCAAGAGGTGGCCAATAGAAGGGTGGACATTCCAGAAGCCCATAAGTGTTTTATTTTATTGGGCAGTTTGCCAAAGGAATGGGATTTCCTAATGCACAGTCTACAGACCACCAGGGAGCATGATTTGTCTGTAGACTTGGTAGCTGGGCGTATTCTGGAAGAGGTCCAACACAAGCAATTTGATTCCCGTATGGAGGGGAATGAACAGTTACAATTACCAGACACTGAAACAGAGGCATCTGTGGCGGAGAGAGCCTGCAGTTATGTGAAACACTGCTTCAGATGCAAAAAGCCTGGACATTTTCAGAAGGACTGTAAGATGCCTGCACCGGACAGGAGGGGTGGCCCAGGTACAGGGCAAAGGAGGGGTATATCCTCTCAGGCTACAACCCATGCCTTCGTAGCAAAGCACCATCCTGATGGTACTGAGAGAAGAATTTGGTTACTTGATAGTGGAGCAACACACAATATGGTAAATGATGTAAAGCTGTTAAGCAATGTTAAAAATGCTTCTATAACCAACATTACCCTTGCAGATGGTGCTCCCAGCAAGGTGCAGAAAATGGGCACTGCATATGTGCCATCTTTTGGTAAAGATTTTGAAAATATGTTATGTGTTAACAAACTAGAGAATTGTATATTAAGTGTGTCCCAAATGACTACTGATGGTTATAAGGTGATATTTGAGGGGGAACACTGTACAATAACCGAAAAGCATAACATGAATAATGTCTGTGCAAAAGGGATAAAGAAACATGGGTTGTATTACATGTTGCCTAAAGGGAAGGTAGCAAATGTGAACCCTGCAGACAACGTGCCCCTACATGATAAGTGTGTTCATTACTACCACAGGCTAATGGACCATGCTAGTTACAAAGGGTTAAAGGAGCAAGCAAAAGTGTGCCCTGGTTTAAGCATGAAACATTGCCCAAGATTCTTAGAATGTGCAGTGTGCAGGAAAGTTAAGGTGAAGACTTTCTCTATTGCTAAAAAGATGCAGTGTGTCACCAAGAGACCCTCTGAAGGCCCCTATAAGCCCACTGAAGGGGGTAACCGCTATTTATTTGTGATAGTGGACACACTAGGTACACCTACATATACTTACTGAAGGAGAAAAGTCAGGCTGCAGACAGGTTCCATGAGTGGGTGAACTCAGTGGAACGGGAATTTCCTTCTCATAAGGTTTCTAGTCTGGTGACGGATAGGGGAGGGGAATTTTTATCCAACAGTCTGCAGACCTGGATGTGTAGGAGGGGAATTAGACACAAGACCCACAAACCCAGCATCTCCAGGGGAGGATGGGCTTACAGAAAGGAAAATTGGGATGTTGAAGTGCATGATGGAGTGCATGATGGAAGATGCACAAGCCCCAGCTGGGCTGTGGGGGGAGGCAGTGAAGACTGCTGCTTACCATTTAAATAGACTGTGGACATCTAGTGTCAACCAGACCCCATATTGTCTATTGTATGGTATAACACCAAACCTCAAGCACCTGAGGGTTTTTGGACAGTATGGATTCACTTGAGCCTAAGGAAGCCTGGGCAACCTAAAACTAGGAGGCTGCGTTTCCTTGGCTATGAGGGTAATAAGTACGTGTTTCCTCTCCATCCTGGAAAAGTGGTGTTCTCTAGGAGTGCAAACTTTGAAATGCACTCAGGGTGGGACAGATTGCATTGCAATCAGGAGGTGTTTGTTTCCTTGGGATTGGGATGTGCCAACAATTCCCCAAACTCCCACAAATGGAGGGGTGGTAATGCCTGATGATGAAGGGGAAGCACAGGAAGAAAAGCCTGACACTTCACATGCCACTCCAACACACACACCACCACAAACAAGCAGTGAGCCTGACACAGGGAGAGATAGTAGCAGTGAAGTGCAAGTGAAGATGAGTCAGGCAGAACTAGGGTGTTCATTCCCAGAAGGTCAAGGAGTTAGAAAGGCTCCTGACAGGTTTGTTGTTCAGGAAGCCAGGCTATACAATGTCATGGCAGAGGAGCCTGCAAGTTTTCAGGATCTCCTAAAACTTCCCCAGGAAGAGCAGGAGAAGTGGAACACAGCCATGGACTCTGAGTTTGAGTCACTGGTGGAAAGGAAAGTGATCCAGGTAGTAGAGAGGCCCAAAGACCAAAAGGTTGTTGGTTGCAGGTGGGTATACAAGCTGAAGGACATGCCTGATGGGACACAAAAGTGTAAGGCACGCTTAGTTGTGAAAGGCTTTTCACAGGAGCACTACACCAATTTTGACAAAACCTTTTCGCCCACCGCAAAGGCAGAAAGTCTTAGGTTAGTGTTAGCTGTAGCAGCCAAGAGGCAGATGGCTATGCAACACTTTGACTTTGAAACAGCATACCTGAATGCTGATCTTGAAGAGACAGTGTTCATGGAAAAGGCCCCAGGGTATGACAGTGCAGGTGAGAGCAAGGTGTACTTGTTATGCAAAGCGCTCTACAGCTAGAAACAAAGTGCATGTTGCTGGAACAAAGTGCATACACCATGTTTTGGTGTCACTAGGTTACACAAGGAGCGTCGCAGACGCCTGTGTGTACACCAAGGGGGCAGGTGACAGTGCTGTCATGCTAGTTATCTATGTGGACGACCTTTGTGTGGTGGCAAAGAGTGTCAAGAAAGTGCAGGTGGAGTTAGAAAGCCGGTTCAAGTTGAAAGACTTAGGGAGGCTGAGATGTTATTTAGACGTAGAGGTAGAAAGAACTGGTCTTGGAGATTTTTTCTTAAGCCAGAAAAAGAAGATTGACAGTCTTGTGGCCAAGTGTGGGCTTAGTGAGGCTAAGGTGGTCAGGACACCAATAACCACTGATTTTGTGAACTTGGAGGCAGAACAGGAATTTGAAAGGCCAGATCTGTTCCACTAAGTGGTAGGCAGTCTGTTGTTTATTGCAAACAACACAAGGCCTGACACCAGTTTTGCAGTTGGGGTGCTCAGCAGAAGAGTCTCCAAGCCAAGGAGGGTGGATTGGGAAGCCCTGAAGAGGGTAGTTAGATTTCTCAAGGGGACCAGGGACATGCGTTTGAAGCTGAAAGGAAGTCAGGTGACCCTGGAATGCTATGTGGACAGCTCTTTTGTTGCTGAGACTTCAGACAGGAAGTCCGTGACCGGGTTGGTGGTCAGATATGCAGAGAGCCCCATAGTGTGGAGATCAAGAAAGCAGAACTGTGTGGCCATTAGTACCACTGAAGCTGAATTCGTAGGCTTGTCTGAGATGGCAAGTGAGGTACAGTGGGTAAGGCAGATGCTTGCAGACCTTGGAGAGCCGTGCCAAATGCCTGTTGAGGTGCACGAGGACGCACAAGCCTGCACAGCTGTGGCAGAAGCAGAAAACCTGAAATGTAGGACCAAGTACATTGCGGCACGCTACCAAAATGTGAGGCAGTTAATACAAGAAGGTGTCTTGTGTCTGAGGTAATGTCCATTTGAGGACAATGTTCAAGACCTGCTCACAAAAGCCCTTCTAACAGGAAGCCATCAGGAGATGGTAAAGAGGCTGGGCCTTGTCACTAGTGTGTAAACTGAAAGGTGTCAAAAGGGAAGGTCAACCGACAGATGAATGATGTCTAACAATGTATGTTGATAATGCTATGTCATGATGATAACATGTGTCCTGCGCAGTAGTTTGACCATTTTGGAGGGGATTGTCAGGAGTTAGAGACTGAACTCCATTATAAAATGGCCAAACAACTGCAGAGTCATGCTGAGTCATAATGGCTGACTCCATGAACTGCCTAGTCATGCCATAGCTACAGAAGGAGGTTTCATATTGGTGTGTAAGATCATGTGATTGAGTAAGCCAATGCCCTGTAACTATGTATATAAGAGAGCTCAGAACAGAGCTCACCTCTTCTTCCTGTGAATGCTGATGCCTGGTAAAGCAGTTTGTTCTTCAATTGTAAATATTTGTACATATTGCAACTGCTTGACTTTGAAGATAAAAGCACCTCCTGCTTATTTGGACGTCAAACACTCTGTGTGTGAGTATTCTTGGGAAGGGGTTGCTACTACGTCTGCTGAGATAGTTTTTGGATTCTGCCGGGGACTGAGTGTCCTATCATCCCTTGTCAATCATGTCTTGGCTATAGGTAAAAACCCACAGGCAAGATGAAATTTTTGGGGTGGGGAAGAGCAACTTTATAAGGTTGAAGAGACAGGAGCAGCCAGAAGGTCAGGCAGCCAATTTGAGTAGACTGGAGCAGCAAGTTCTCAGGCAGGTCTCAGGGTAAAAACATGTTCCAACAAGGTCAGCAGCTAAACATCTCCTAACCTCTTCAATGAATTGAGATTTTTAATGGGAGAGGCCTGGAGCCTTGTAGTCTATTGAAATAATAATAATAATAATATTTATTTATACCCCACCCGTCTGTTAAAAACAATCAGGGCAGCTTACAAAAATTAAAATACAAATACAGATTAAAATCCCTACACACCACCCACCTCCACCCTCCCCCATAAAAAGATATTAAACCAATATAAATTAAAAACAACTAATTTAAAATCACATTAAAAAACTAATAAATAGTCAGCAGACTAAAAGAGGCCAGGAGCTCCTGAGGCCAGGCTCTAATAAGGAAAGGCCTGCCGAAAGAGATCCGTCTTTAGTGCTTTTTTAAAGCTACTCAGGCTCGTTATCTGGCGGATTTCGTTTGGCAGGCTATTCCATAATTTGGGGGCAATTACCGAAAAGGCCCTCTGGGAGGTTGCAGACAGCCTAGATTTTTGTGGCTGAAGCAAATTCCTCCCAGAGGACTGGAGTGCGTGGGGAGGATTGTATGGGAGGAGGCGGTTCCGAAGATAAGTTGGACCCAAGCCATTTTGGGCTTAAAAGGTAATAACCAACACCTTATACTGGGCCTGGAAACTGATAGGCAGCCAGTAGAGAGATTTTAATACTGGAGTTACATGGTCTTTCCGAGATGTTCCCGAGACCATATTTTGTACCAACTGAAGTTTCCGAACCAAGCATGAGGGTAGCCCCATGTAGAGCGCACTGCAGAAATTTAGAAGAGAGGTTACCAGCACGTGTACCACAGTCTCGAGGTCCCTTACTTCCAGGAAAGGGCGCATCTGGCGTATCAGCCGAAGCTGATAACAGGCGCTCCTGACCACCGCATTCACCTGAAGTGATGACATCAAATTAAGGTCTTGCTGGGTGCGTCATCTTTGCAGGGGAAGGTGTGTTTGCAGGAAAAGATGTCCTTGATATGGGTGGTGAGATTTGAGCAGTTAGTTACTTAGGGATTCTGGTTTGGGGAAGGACTCTAGGCTACTACATCTTGAACTGGTATGAGGATCCATGCCTTGACTACTGTGTAAACTACAGCACTGAATTTCAGAGTTCCCAGAGGTTTGGGTACCTCTCCTGAATTACCACACTTACATCAAAACTCAAAGTGCAATGAATACTGGATCAAAAGTTTTCAACCTTTTTATTCAACGTATCAGTTTTTACATTCCTAGCTTCTGATTCTGAATAGAAAACAGCAGTCCCATGTTTTGGAAGACAGGTCTTTCAGTTTCATTTCTCAAATTGTTGCTTGTTCAAAGTCTTCCACACAGATACTCTTAAAAGGTTTTTTTCCTATAAAGTCACAGAAGTGATGAAAGGTGTGGTCAAAGTGCATAGTACACAACATTATTTTTAATATATTGTCCAGCTGTGCTTATTTTAGCTTGAATATATTGATAATTGTGAGGCATAGTACATGTTGATCCTTTCTTTTAATATAATTATTAGGAATTGCTCAGGCTTTTGGTACACCACCAGATAAAAATCACTGTCTTTTCAAAAGTTTTGGGCCCACCCCCCCAAAAGGCACAGAGCTCCATATGACATCAGAGGCCAGGACCAGGAAAAATTCAGAGACCAGGAAAAATTCCAGTTCATGGGAAAAAAATCTTTTCAAAAAGGAAGTAAGGCTGATGAGCCACTAAAGCTAATATTAGAATATCATGACTTTCTGCTTTAAAGGCTGAACATTTCCCTAAGTACATGGATGATCATCTCATTTGAAGAACACTCTGCACTCAAAATAACGTTCAGCAAAGGCGTAGATTCACATTTACACAGAGGTTATGAATCACACAGATCATCTATTTGATAAAAACGCAAAAAAAAATCATAGTATCTGAAAAGAAACTTTGAGATTAAGTTTGCATGAGCATTAGGCTCATCACATTTCCCCTAGTATTTACCAATATAATCCAGCTCAGGAGATGGACGTTTGTTGAAACTCTGATAAACTGAGACAGACTAGAATCAATCCAAGATGATACAGTAGGCTCTCATTATCCATGGGCTCTGTATCCATGGATTTGAGTGACTACAGATTGTTTTACCCCATACCTAAAATGGCGGCGATGTGCACGCAGACATGCTGAAGCATCCGCATGCATGTTGCCAACATTGAATTATATAGCACTCAACCATCCGTAGTTTTTGCTACATGTGTGTGTGTGTGTGTGTGTGTGTGTTCCAGAACTGAACCTCCACAGATCCAGAGGGCCCACCATACTTGCTGTTCCACAAAATTAGTGTTTAAGATGGAGAGAACAAGTGACACTAACTCTTCTTGAAATATAAATGAGAAAATGTTTTATTAAGCAGGCAGAATGTTCCAATGAAAATCCTGAATGCTGCAATCCTGAATACATAAAGACACAGGCTAGGATCCAACTGTGTTGTTCCACTTACATAAGCAGTTATATCAGCTGAACTAGGAAGAGGGCAATTCCTCTTTCACCTCCCATCCCCTCTGTGTGTGCGTGCCTTCAAGTTGCTTGTCAATTTATGGCCCCATGAATTTCACAGCGTTCTCCTAGGCAAAGAATACTCAGAGTGGGTTTGCCATTGCCTTCTTCTCAGTTATGGTCTACAGTATCTGGCATTTCTTGGAGGTTCCCCATCCTAGTAGTAACCACGCCTGACCTTGCTTAGCTTCCAAGATCAGACAGCTATGCTCTCATACACGAAATCTCCCTGCTACGTGTGCTACCCAGCCACATGTCCATACCTATAATATCTTGATAACATCTTTATTATGTGGACACTTGGAAAGCCATCACTTGAAAAATTTCACAACCCACAAAACGAATTCACTTTGTTGACACCTCTATGCAACTGCACAATGGACTGTTAGCACTATTCTCAGTTGAAAACCCACTGATTACTACACATACTTGCATGCCTCCATTTTCCACTCAGGACACACTACCAAATCTATTGTTTATAGCCAAGCCCTCCAATATAACTGCATCTGCTCAGGCCCACAAAGACTCAAAACTCTTGGATTTACAACATGCATTTCTCAAACATGCATTTCTCAAATGTTGACCTAAAGAGGTGAAGAAACAAATCAACAAGGCAAGATTAGTTCCCAGGAACAATCTGCTACAGGACAGACCAACAACACAAAACAACAGAACACCCTTAGTGGTTACATACAGTCCTCAGCTGAGACCACTCAAAATGTATCAGCTAGCAGGCTACAACCAATTCTGGAGAATAATACAGGCTTCCCACAAGCTCTGGGAGGCAGCACTTTGTTGGACTACAGACAGCCTCCAAATCTAAAACAACTACTCACTTACAACAGGATGAATAACATGGATACAGGGACAAGACCCTGAAACAAAACAAACACTCTCCCCATATCTGTTCTGGGAGCAATGATGTTGTTGTGTGCTTACAAGTCATTTCTGTCTTATGGCGACCCTAAAGCAACCCTATCATGGGGTTTTCTTGGCAAGATTTGTTCAGAGGGGGTTTGCCCTTTCCTTTCCTTTCCCTGAGCCTGAGAGAATGTGACTTGCCCAAGGTCATCCAGTGGGTTTCCATGGCCGAGTCAGGATTTGAACACTGGTCTCCAGAATCATAGTCCAACGCTCAATCCACTACACCACAATATCAGAGGTATAGTCACTTGTACTTCCACCAATGTGATATATGTCATTCTTTGCCAGCAATGCCCCTCTACATTCTGCATTGGACAAACAGGACACAAGAGGATAAATAGATACAATTAGGTCATTAGAAGTAGCAATACCCCCAAACCAGTAGCAGAATATTCCTGGGCATACAGTATGGGATTTAAAGGCTGCAGCCTTTGAATAAGGAAATTACAAAGGGAGACTAGAAAGAGAAACAGCTGAATTGAGTTATATTTACAACTTCCAATCCATTAGCAGAGGTATGAACAAAGACAATGGCTTCATGGCTCACTACATCTATTAATACAAGAGTCCTCGCTACTGCACATATATAAAAAAAGGATCTTCTCAGAGAAGGTTTTGAACCTAAGGAAACTGACTTTCACATATCAACAACTGACCACTGCAAAGATCTGAAAAACCTGTATCACTCTATGCAGGTTTTTGAAAATCTAGGGCAAGGGTTATGGTTTACATCTTTCTGGATCCTATTACATTCCATCCTACTTCCACTGTGTAAATATGCTAAACCTTGGCTATCACTCTGTACTTCATCTGAAGAAGTGGCTTTATATCCACGAAAACTCCTGTGGGGTGGGGGGAAACAATTGTATTTTATTAAAATCATTTGATCCCCATTTTGGGAGAAAGGCAGGCTATAGATCAAATAAATAATAAAATAAATATGGGGGTGGTCTGGCACCCTCCTCTCCCCCTTACTATTTTAGCTGTAGTGCATTTATCTGAATGTGGGGCCTAATCTCCATTTGCAGCTGATGGTGTCATTGTAAACAACAACAAAGTTAATGGTTTCAAATTATAAAAAAGAGATTCCACCTAAACAATGGAAGCACTTCTTTATAGTAAGAGCTGTTCAAGAGTGCAATAGACTGCCTTTGAAGAGAGCAGACTCTCCCTCTTTGGAGTTCTTTAAACAGAGGTTGGATGGGTATTTTTCAGGAGTGCTTGAGCTTTATATTCCTGTATAGCAAGGGCTTTGACTAGATGGCCCTTGTGACCCTTTCCAACTCTTAAGATTCTGTTATTCAAAGGAAGCATTTCCCACAATGTTGAGGTTATTATTTTTAAAATGTTAAAGAACTGGCAACCTCTCCCGCTTTCTTTCCACTCTCCTCCCTCCACTAAACCAGTTATCCAAATGTTTACACTGACATCTTGAGAGGAGGAGGACATATAAAAATAGCATGTGCTCTCTTTCTGTGTGTGTGTATGTATGTATGTGTGTATGTGTATGGAGGATATAGTGCCAGCATGTTCCTAACACTCAACACATTTTCATTAAAAGACTGTAAAATGTTCAGACTGCCCAGTTCTTCTGAATCATTTGTCAAGCCAGAAAATGGCACTTGACAAAACTGTTCAGCTAGAGCTTGCAGCTAGTTTGAACTAGACTTTGAAAACAAGGCCAGAACACTTCTATCCCTTTGAGATCAATCCTGAATTAGTGTTTATAAGAACATTTATAGACACCTTGGGCCTGTCTACACTGCAGAAATACAGCAGTTTGACACCACTTTATTCACCATAGTTCTATCCTATGGAATCCTGGTATTTGTAGTTTGGTGAGATTCCACAGTTTTCTGACAGAAAAGGCTAAATGAAAAACTACAAATACCAGGATTCCATAGGACAGAACAATGGTGGATAAAGTGGTGTCAAACTGCTATATTTCTGCAGTATAGATAGGCCTATTGACTTTCTCAAGGTATTCTTGCTTTTCATCATTGAGAGGAAAAAAGATTTTGAAATAAATCCTCAGCTTACTTTTCACAATAATCAAGATGTTTCACACTCTTCCCCATGAGAGAAGGGCAGTATCAGTTTCCTTAAAACAGAGAGCAATTAAAGTGCTCCTGAAGAATCCTTTCCTGGGCCTAGAAGGCCTAAACATTGATAGGCTGGCTGCTGACCTCCAGCAGGCGTGGATCAAAGTTTGAGTGCAATATGCATTGCCAGATCAATGAACTCTTTGGGAGGGAATAAAAATACAGTTGTCCCTCCCCATTCGTGGAGGTTAGGGTCTTGAGACCCCCGCGAATGTGGAAAAAACATGAATAACAAATGCTGCTCCTGCCACCCCCCCCCAGAGGGAGGGAGGTGGTGGGAGGGTGTCTGGCCAGCCTGGCCGGCCTCTCCGCGGCCTTCCTGAGGGGACTCCAGGCCTTAGAATCCCCGGAGCCCGCTTAGGAAGGCTGGGGAAGGCAGCAGGTGGGCGGGGAGGAGGCTGCCCTGCCTCCCCCCGGCCTTCCTGAGCGGACTCCAGTGCTTTGAAGCCCCGGAGCCTGCTGAGTAAGGCTGGGGAAGGCAGCAGGCGGGCGGGGAGGAGGCTGCCCTGCCTCTCCCCGACCTTCTTGAGCAGACTCGGGGCTTTGAAGCCCTGGAGTCCCCTCAGGAAGGCCGGGGAAGGCAGCAGGTGGGATGGAGGGAAGCTGCCCGGCCTCTCCCCGGCCTTCCTGAGGGGACTCGGGGTCTTACAAGCCCTGGAATCCCCTCAGGAAGGCCGGGGAAGGCAGCGGGCAGGAAGGAGGGAAGCTCCCCAGCCTCTCCCCGGCCTTCCTGAGGGGACTCCAGGTCTTAGAAGCCCTGGAGTCCCCTCAGAAAGGCTGGGGAAGGCAGTGGGTGGGAGGGAGGGAGGCTGCCCGCCCCTCCGGCCTGCCTGAGCGGCCTCCAGAGCTTTGAAGCCCCAGAGCTGCCTCCAGAAGGCCTGGCAAGGCGCAGGCAGGAGGTTGTCCCGCCTCTCGCCAGCCTTCCGGAAGGGGCTCGGGGCTAAACCACGAATAATCAAAACCGCGAGTGTAAAAGCCGTGAATGTGGAGGGGCAATTGTATAATTGTCCCTTCATATTCACTGGGGGTTGGTTCCAGGACCCCTGTGGTTACCAAAATCCGTGAATACTCAAGTCCCATTATATGCAATGGCATAGCAAAATGGTGTCCCTTATATAAGATGGCAAAATGAAGGTTTGCTTTTTGAATTATTATTTTTTAAAGAATATTTTCAAGCCGTGAATACTTAAATCTGTGGATACCAAATCCGTGGATATGGAAGGACGACTGTACTCACATTTACTCCAAAGGACCAGGGTGCTTTTGGATCCAACACTAACTTTTCCTTCAGCTTTGGCTAATATATCAACTGTGATTCCATCTAGATTGGGGTGGGCAAAATGTAGCCTGCTGCCTGCATTTGGCTCCAAGAAGCTTTTTGTGCCCCCTGGCTCCTCCGGGGGGGGGGTATAAAAATGACTTCTGGGTCATTTCCTCTTTTAAATCAAGCCCTCTCCTGAACCAAAAATGATTCTACCCTGCCCAAAGAGCATTTCGGGGCATTAAAAAAAAATTTTTTTTGCATTGTGTGTGTGGGGGGGAGGGGGCTCACCAAGGACTCCTGGGGTAGGGGCTAATGCAGCACTCTAGACTCCAACAGTTGCCAATCCTGATCAAGACAGAGACTGCCTTGCTACTCAGGTAAACTCCCATCAAGATTACTGTAATATCGTATATGTGAGGCTGCTTTTGAGAATAATCCAGAAACTCTGGTAGTTAAAAATAAGGCCAAAAGGTTATTAACTAGGACCAGCTGATCCAGCCACATTATGTCTGTACCATCTGCATTTGCTTCCACTTAGTTTCTTGGGGGTCGTTTACACGGGCAAATATTCCTCTAAATATACCGCTAAGATAGCTCATAGTTCCCACGGATCGCAGCACAGCATCGCCTCATTCAGAAGGGGGGAAGGTAAAACACCGAAATATAGCGTGGCGAGGGATGTTGCTACTTTTGCCGGCATATTTGCAATGTAGCGCTTTATTGGCAGTGAAAACTAAGGGCTGCATCAGATCTTCATTGTGATTGGTTGCTATGATGTAAGGGGCGGGCTTAAAAGAGAGGGACTGCGTTCAGTAGCATCAGGAAAATCCTCTCTGCTATTTTGCAGAAGGTCTGCCAAGAAAAAGGATTCCAAAGACCTTTCAGTCATAAAGTTCCCATCTGGTCTGGTCTGCTTGGGGGAGGGAGAGAGTGAGCGAGCGCGCGCAAGAGAGAGAGAGAGAGCACGAGTGAGAAAGAGGGGGGAGGGAGGGGGAGGATGGAAAAACTTGTGATAGGTTCACCTTAGGATCCACGGCATGGCAGCAAGGTCTTTTAGCAGAGAGATTACTCTCCCTCTGCTTCACGGAGTGAGTTCATTTGCAGGCAGATTTACAGAGACAGAGCCACTACTTTGATGTTCCCCCCTGCTATTTGGGCAGTCTGTGAGTCTTGGTCTATGCCCTTCCCCATACAGCCTTTGTCTGCTCCCCACACTTATTCAAGTCTGAACGTAAAAGCGGCATAATTAGAAAAAAAAAAACCTGACTGGCACAGATGCGGAAAAGAATTAAAACGCAAGTTGCCGCAATAAATCTGCTGTGTAAACCAGCCCCCGATATTCACTTTTCAATCCCTAAATGGTTGCATCTAGCTTCTGTATAAACGACCCAAGCTTTAAGAAAATATTCTGAGGCCTTTCTCTGGTTGCCTTTGCCAAATGAGATGTGGCGTAAAGAAAGGTCCTTTTCCGTTATGGCACCTTGCTTGTGAAATGCCTTTCCAAGAGAAGTGCACCTGGTGCCTAGCAGCAGATGAAGACTTTTTAAAAAATATTCCCAGGCTTTTCAAGGCACTTACCTCACTGATTTATTTAGGATCTGAGAATCAAGATCTGTTTAGCATTATTTTTGACATGACATTGCTAAGCCTGTTGGTTTGACAGTGCCTGTCTCCTTTATAAAAGATGGATTTGTATTCATATGAGCGGTGATTTTTTTTAAAAAAGCCCCACACATATGTACAAGGCAGGATCAGATGTTTAAAGGAGTGCTTCTTAAGTTATTTGATTGGGAAGACTGGGCTTTTTTTTGGCCTCAGTGTGACAGGGACTGGGACTGTATTTTTGTCTATTGGCTCCTTGTTTCTTTTTTTCCTGGAAAGTCTCCAGGGGACTAGCAGCTGATGGCTTGTGGATTGGCACCACTCCATGGACCTCCACTTTGAGTTGCACTTGACTAAAATATCTGCAATGACTTGCGTAGCTAAACAGAAAGCTGTTTTCCATTAGCTTGCCTGTCCAGCTATGCAAAGAAAACTCTAGCAGCCATGTGATTCTCTGGTGCATGAACAAATACTTTTATAGAATAGAATGCAAAGTGAATCACAAGAATACAAAATACCTGTTTATCTACCTTTTGTGGAAATTCAGAAGGAAAAGGCAGAGAAGAGTCAATACCACATAAACATCTTTTCCTCTGAAATACATACTGTGTTGAACAACACTCTCTCTGGCTCTTGGATGAACAACAGCTTGTTCAAACTGAGTCATACAGTGCCCACGTATTCCTTGACCAGAAGTGGTTTTGTAGTTGGCTACAGCACCTGTGGGCAACATAAAGCATATACTCTGCATGCACACTGAGTGATATTTATGTAAATCTTTGAGTTCTTTGTGGAATCCAGAGAGCCCAAGTTTTTATTCCCCTTAAAACTGTTCTAGCCATTAGAGTAGAAGCTATGTGTTTTAAAAGTACTGGGAAGTGATTCCATGCCTCTGTGCACCTCAAACTGAGAAGAGTTTGCTGGGTTGCTTTTGGGCAATTTGCTTCCCTCAACCAACCCTCTAGAAACATGGTTCCCTGGAGGTCCCTGAGAAACCATCCAGAATGATAGCCCAGATAGGGCTGCCTGGGTGTGTGTGTGTGTCAAGGGAGCGGATCATCAAAAAGCAACCCAGCAAATTCCTCCCGGTTTCAGGTGTACAGAGGCAGGCTCTAGCTTCCTCCTTCCTTCTCCCTCAAGTTGGGCAAGCCAGCCTTGACTAGCCTTGACCCATGGATAAATTGACCCAGGCCTTTAAGGTTAATTTTTTGACTAAAAATTCATGACTTGTATACAGAAATATATTAAAAGTCCACAATATATGTCTCTTCAAATAGTCCTACCTACAATGTATTATGGGCTGGTTCACACATATGGCACATCCACCACAAGTGGCTTTTGGCAAACTTAGTATGTTGTAGCCCTGGAGGTGGGTGGGGGAGACAAGTTCAATTCTGATTAGAAAAGGGCCAAGATATAAAGAAGACATTTTATTGCTCTGTTGTACATAGCAAACATAATTTGAATACTGTGAACTATAAAATACTAGCCATCATGTGCTTTTCTTTAAAAAAAATACTGTAGAGCTGAAAAGGGCAATTAAAATAGCCAAGAGGATTGCAAGATATACATCTGATCGTAAAAAGAATAAAAAAGTCAAATAAAAACTAGGATGTGACATGGTAAATCTTTAACAGACAGAATTCCTTATTTTTCTTTCCCATTTTTTCCCCATCTCCTTTTGTTTCTTTTTCTCATCTTCAGCTTTGGTGCCTATTTTGCCCCAGATACTGTCATTAAATGAGCCCTAATTGTTAAGTACTGCCAAAATAAATCTTCTGCAACCACTGCTGATTCTTCCCATACTTTGCTTTATTCTCCTATCTTGTCCTATTCTAATAAAATGTTAAAATTCCACCCACTATCACATTGAGATATGAAGCTTTTCTGCTTTTGATTTCGCTTCATGGGTCAGTTTCTCTCATTCCTCTTCAATTTAAGATTCTGTTACTCACTTTCAAGTGTATTTATCACCTGCCTTCTGCTTATCTTTCTTCTCTGATACCCCTTAGCATTCTCCTTGTTCCTTGCCTTCTTCTAATTTATCACTGCTTCTCAAATTCTGTATTTCCCTCTTTTTAATTTTTTAAAATAATAATGGAATATTTACTAGTTTCTCTCCTCCCACAGTTTTACTTTTATTTTATGTTTGTCCTTTATTCAAACTGGATTATAACCCAATAGGGTAGGGGTGTGTTTTGTGTAATGCCTAGAATTTAGGTGCTTCCAAACCAATATTAATGCTATTTAATTCTTAGCAGAAGCTGGGTACTATAAGATATGACTATCTGGACAAAATGAACCTCTGACTGACACAAAAAATTAGTTCTTATGCTGTTAGGTCAAATGTGAAAATTAAATATTCTTCCCATTTTCTGACTCACTTGGATTCTGTGATTACCACAATTTAGACATGCCACAGATTGAGTGCTACATGGAAAATTAAGTATGCAGATAAACAGTGAAACAGTATTTGCTCCATTGCTAGGCAATCTTACCCAAGTGGACCAATTAAGGTGAAACAATCAAAAGCATTTCTAAGGAGGCTTCCAGAGAGTGCTGGAACTGTTTCTAGGACTCTTTTACTCCTAGAAATAGACCAATTTGGGAGTAGGTTGTTGAGAGTTCACTGCAAATACATGAAGCACTTTTCTTAATGCATGCCTACACATTCCGCTGGCCTTGAAAGCCCTATAATATTGACCCTTTTAAGTTTTATATAATTTTTTTTAAAAAATGGAAGATAAGTAGCTCAAGTGTTTCTGATATTGCCTATTTCACAAAGTCCTAATCTTGCTTAGATTCTTCCTAGTAGATTTGGTAGAAATTTTTAAAATGCACAAAATACACAGAAAATCTGCAATTCTGAAAAAAAAACTAAGCAGGCAAAGGAAGTCATACAGAAAAACTGAAGCCACATTGTATTATGGTCACAAATACCATCACACAATGTGGCTTTAATTTTTCTGCAATTGTTCAGTTAGCTGATGAAGAAGTAAAGGATAATTTGGAAAAGCAATGTGAACTCCTAGAATGCCAGTCCCTGATCAAATGTATTCATTTTAATTCCCCCACCAAAACCTCCCTGCAGACTGGCTGCTGCCACACTGCAGAAATAATGCAGTTTTACGCTGCTTTAACTATCACAACTCCATCTCATGGAATCCTGGGATTTGTAGTTTGTTGTGGCACCAGAACTGACAGAGAAGCCTAAATATCTCCTTAAACCACAAATCCCAGAATTCCATAGCATTGAGCCATGGCAGTTAAAGCAATGCCAAACTGTATTATTTCTGCAGTGTGTCAGCAGCCTCTGTTCCTGTTCTCCAGAGGGTTTAGTTTTGTTTCTGGCACAAAGGAAATAATTCCAGACCCTCTTCCTGGCAGATCATGGGAAGCTGTCAATATTACAATGAGGGTGGTGTGATGGGTAAATATATTCAGTATATACCTTATAAAGACAATGTTACATGAAACTCTTGTGTCTGAAAGTGTCATCAAAGCACTGGAGCCAAACTGGCTCCTAACCAGCCTCCTTGATTATTTAAAGATTTTTGCTAAATGCAAGAAAACAAAACTCAGAAGCAACATTGACCTCCATGTCTTGCTGAAGACACCCAATCTGGTCTGATTCCATATTGATCAGTAAGAGACACTTGGAATGTAGAGTTCTCACTTCTCCAAAGATTACTTTTCACACTAGGTAGATTATCACCTCACACTGTTATAGCGCTATTATTACACAGCAGGCAAATGACAGGAGTGATGGGGCTGCATACCCCGCCCCCCCGCATGCAACCTTGGAAGTCTGCTGCCATGCCCAACAGCTCCCTGAATCTGTGAACGTTTTACTTTTGGTCTCCCTTCCCTGCTGCAGCTATGGTAATCTCTTCCTCTCACCCTCACTGCTGCTGCCTGCCTGCCATCATATGACAAATCAAAAGTCAGACATACCCCAAGGCCCACACACTGCTATTTTCAAATTCCCTGTTCTGATGATTTTTGTGCCAAAATGCAAAGGTTTCTAAATGTCATGAGATGTGATGCTTAGCAACAAACTGTGAGCACACACACCAGGAAAATGTACAGCTGTGTTGCTGTAGTACCCAAGTTATGCAAGCAAATTACAATTTGTACACCACTCTGGGTTTTTAAGCATTCCTTAAAAAAAAAAGCCCTGTTTGCTACTAAGAAGACATTATCCAAAGGAAAAGCTACACTCTGGCTTTTTCCTCATCTAGGAAATTGCCAAGATCCAACTTTATCTCAGATTGAATTTAAACACAACTGAAGTAGGTCCAGTTCAGAATGCAATAACTATAATTGACATGAACAAAAGCCAGAAAATTCATGTGATATTTAACCTTAGAGACCTTTAATGACTTTCAATTTGTTTGTAGATTCAATTCAAAGTTCAATTAAAATCAAATTCAATTTATTGGCCTTTAAAACCCTATATGGCCCCACTTCTCTTTGTTTCTTTAGTCTCTCCCTCCACCTGTGGCATCCTGCTATGCATCCTCATTTTCATAAATTTAGACAATAGCTGTTTAGATCATGGACTATTTAGTTAGAGGCATGTCAAGTTAAGAGTTTCCTACCTACGAAACATCCCAGAATAGCTCCCTTCTGACCTACAAAATATTAGCAAATACAGTAAGAACCCAGTATCCGCTGTGGATTGGTTCTGGGGGCCCTGTGGATACCAAAAACCATGGATAATAGTGAACACCATTGAAAATAATGGGGCTTCTGGTTTAAAATACCATAGAGTTGCCTTGGAGGACCTAGAAAATGGCTAGAGAGGACACATTTTCTAGGAAGGCTCTATGGTAGGTGTGTTGTTTTATGTCCTGTGGATAACTGAATCAGTGGATAATGAATCAGTGGATATAGGGGTCCTGTTTCCAAATGCTGGTGTGTCATTAAATGCTGGCTCTTATTGTACTTATCATCCCAGTTAGATGAAACATTCCAGTCTAACAAATCATGGTTTGCTTGGCAAGAAAAAGCAGCAAACTCTGGTGTTGCTCTTTCTTCTCTTTCTACACACCTGGCTGTAGCAGAGACCTCTAGATCTGCTAAACCACATTTTTCCTTTGAAGGCTGAACCAGAAAACAGTGGATTAAGAACTTCTTATAAACCAGGATTGCAGACTAATAAAAACAGTTTGTTGGATCGGGAATACTTTAACTAAGGCAATGATTGGGTTTTGATTGTTTTATTGTTTTTAGTCTATTATTGTGAGTTTTATATTGTGCTTTTACTAATAAGAAAATTGCTTCAAGTGCTTATCTGACCAAAAATTTGGTGCATATTTATTTCACATCTCACTCCAACTTTGACAAGCTTGAAATAAACAGTGAGAAATGCAATGCAGTATACATGATACAGCCCAATATGTAATTGCCTGTACCATACAATTATTGCATAAACATACATACAAACAAACCTTCATTATCAGAAGACTCTCTGAAGATTTTAGAGAGGCATGCATATACTGATTCAACTGCTTTGTTGTGGTGGTATGGAACAGGTGAAGACCTGAACGAAGGTGAAACCTCTACTTGCTCCCGGGCCCTGCCCCCTGCCAGCCAATCAGGCTGCTTTTGATTGGCTGACCTTCTCACTCCATATCAGAGCCCAGGAAAAATGTGTGGGCTTATGGGAAAGACAAACAGTCCAGCACCTGAAACAAGGTGCCATCTTTGTTTCCCCTGCAGCCACAAATGGACACTCCTGCTGAGTTAAGAGATGCACACGTCTCATCTGTTGCTTTCTAGTCTCTGTCTTTTATATCAAGATTCAGTTTTCCCAGAAGCAGTACTTATACCACCATTGTCAACTCCACCTGGTAAGTTTCAAACATGTGTTTTGTTTTTCCTTAGCAATGCCACAAAGTTGCTTGCTGTAGAGGTCTTGCATTTTTGCAAAATGTTATTATGTCCCTAACCAGAAATATGTTATGCAAGATATTCTGTTTATATTGAATGGCACTAGGCTGAGGAAGGCTGTTCACATTATATCTGTATTTAAATTTGGCTAAGAACTAGGAGAAATAGTCTGTACGTGCAGGTACTACGTGAATATTTGATATTCCAATATGGTTTGGGTCCAGACTATCTGAAGATAATGTCTCCCTGTGCGAGAGTGCGTAGGCTATAAAATCTTTGGGCGAGGTCATTCTCTCAGCCCCACCACATTCACAAGATTATATGGGAGAGGACATTCTCACTGGCTGTTCCATCTCCAGAGATTAGCATGGCTGCCTCCTTGCTGAAAACCTTTCTATTTCAACAGGCTTTTAGGAACTGACTAAAGAGTGTGGTGTTTTACTGACTTTTTCTTTTGTCCTCTTGTTTTAATTCTATGGATAGCTTGACTGCATTTTAACAATAACTTTTGGATGTTTCTTTTTATATGCTTTTACAGTATATGTATTTGTTTTACTTTGTATGTTGTCTTTGTATACTCTAAAGACACACGATCACATCTGATCTTGGAAGCTAAGCAGGGTCAGTCCTGGTTAGTACTTGGATGGGAGCCCACCCAGTGGCAGCACTAGGGGGTTGCAGAGGCCAAACTGCACCAGGTGACACTGTAGGGGGACAGGTGACACCAGCCTTATTGATGCCACAGAGACTGCCAACAAATACCAGGTACTGTACGCTATACTTCAGAAGAAGGAACTAGCAAACCCACCTCCAAGTATTCCTTGCCTAAGAAAACACTATGATATTCATAGGGTAGCCATACACACACACATGCTGCTTTGAGATTTAGTTTTTGGTGAAAGAAAAGACTTAAATGAATTATTAAAAATTCCACAACAGCATGAGTTTGCTAGGACTCATAGTCTGCCTTGAAGCCATATTCACTAAAATGGGGATAGGCTCCATAATCCCAGATATATAGGAACAGGGTATGCTTACTAATTGGAGAAAGAAATGCTCTTTGCATATACTCCGATGCTGTTGTGTGCTTTCAGTTTGTTTCAGACATATGGCAGCCCTAAAGAGAACCTATCACAGGATTTTGTTGGCAGGATTTGTTCAGAGGGGTTTGCTTTCCTAGGAGTCTGAGGGAGTGTGACTTGCCCAAGGTCATTCAGTGGTTCCCATGGCTGAGCAGAGATTCAAATCTTGGTCTCCTGGAGTCCTACTCTAAATTCTAAACCACTACATCATGCTGGGTGTCCTATATTTTTAGATGCTCAGTTTAAAACCAGGATTTTTCAAACATACCAGATCTGAATCCTGGCATTTAAACTAGGTTCTGAAGTTCAGCTCTGAGATTATTTGCTTATATTAAACCTGAGCTGAAGATGTGGAAGTGCAGATGTTTGCTCAGGTATCCTTTTTTTTTAAAAAAAAAACAACCCTAAGTTTTATTATTCATTGTTGGTTACAGGGTATAACAATAGACCTGGGGGCATTTACAAATCTAAACTTAAACATCTGTTATTGCTATGTCAAAGAAACCTAGATTCTCTAAGTAACCATTAGAAACAGAACTCAGGTGGCCATATAAACTGTAACATTCTTAGGACTTTATTTACTACTGAATGAATTCCATATACTCTGTTGGACAGAGAAAAAAGTATAAACTGGACTTTCAAAATCCTCTATCTTTTATTGGTGGAAAGTGTCCCATTATATCCTCACAGCAATCTGTCCCACTAACGAAGATTTATATATATTTTTTGGAAATTCAAGCATTGCTCCACTGCCCTCTGCTGTACATTTCTTAAACTGTAGTTGGTATGTACATCTCCCAGCTGCTTTTATAACGTGTGTGTGTGTGTGTGTGTGAGAGAGAGAGAGAGAGAGAGAGAAAGAGAGAGTGCGTGAGCGTGCACATGAGCCTTCAAGTCACCTGTTGAGCCCACAAATTTCATAGGGTTCTCTTAGGCCAGGAATACTCAAGAGGTGGTTTTCCCAGTTCCTTTGTCTGAAATATAGCCTACAGCACCCAGTATTCATTGGCAGACTCTCATCCATGTAGTAACCAGAGCTGATCCTGCTTAGCTTCCAAGATCAGATGGGATTTGGTGCCCTAAGTAGTAGCTAATTTGCACTGTGTAGGTTGCCAGAATGAAAATTGGAGGGGGCTTATGTTTCTTTAATGGTTGTTTAGAAGAAGGAATTTCATCAACTGTTTTTTGCTCTCTGGATCAATCTGGTAGGCATGTTGCACTGAGTTTCTCCTAACTTCATTTTAGAAGGCACATGCCATTAGCTCCTAAACTCTGAAGCTCTAACTCCACAACCTATTTTGCCTTGATTAGTCAAAAGCATCTAATTTGGGCATCATCACTTATCTTGGGAAGAAAACCATCAAAAGCCATCCAATTAATGGATCCAAATTAGGCACATCCCTGCATTAGGCTTTCCTAATTCAGTTGAGATTCAAGTAGAGCTAAGCCAAGTTTACTTTAATTTCAGTTTAGGAATGGAAATCTGTAATCCAATAAAGGGGAAACTTTCAAACAATAATCTGCAAATTTCAGACAGACACATAACTGTAAACAAGGTCTTGTCTTTTGTACACCATACCAATTAATTATCTTAAGACTCTATTGTGCAAAACTGAACTTACATTGTAATTTAGCTTCTGAAGATAAAAAGAGAATTCCCTCCTGTGCCACCAAGTCCAGCTCTCCTAGTCAAGACATAAAATCTTAGCAAAGAATGTCTGTGTAAATGTCTGCCTTGTCTACCCACAATCCCAATTCTTCATAATCCCTTCCTTCTTAATAATAATAATAATAATAATTTATTTATATTCCACCCCTCTACGAAACGCAATTGGGGCAGCTTACAACAATTAAAATATACATCCAAACCCTCAATCCCAACCCCCTTAAAATACAATTAAATAATTCAGGAATTAAAACATACTTTAAAAATAAAAAATAAAAAATTAAAGAATAAAAATGAGCAATGGACAGTGGACAAGGCGAGATCGGGACAAGCTAGATTTCCTTTTTTGATGGCCAGGTATCTATTCAGGAAAGGCCTGCCAGAAAAGATCCATCTTAAAAGCTTTTTAAAAGCTATTTAGGGTGGTGATATGAGGGATCTCATCTGGCAGGCTATTCCATAATCTGGGAGCGATAGCCAAAAAGGCCCTCCAGGAGGTCGAAGAAAGCCTAGTTTTTAAATGTTGTAACAAATTCCTCCCAGAGGATCTGAGTGCATGCACAGGGAGGATTATATGGAAGGAGGCGGTCGAGATGACAGGTTTGACCCAAGCCATTTAGGGCTTTAAAGATGATAACCAACACCTTGTACTGGGCCTGGAAACTAATGGGCAGCCAGTGGAGTGATCTTAAGATTGGTGTTATATGGTCTCTTCTGGATGTACCCAAGACCAGTCTGGCTGCCATATTCTGTACTAGTTGAAGTTTCCGGACCAAGCACAAGGGTAGCCCCATGTAGAGTGCATTACAGAAATCAAGACAAAAGGTTACCAGAGCATGTAACACGGTCTCAAGATCCCCAACTTCCAGGAAAGGCCGCAGCTGGCGCCCTTTCTTCTTAGGTATGCTCTGACATCAAGTGTGCAGTGGCTGACTCAAGATTTACAAAGTAGGGAGTAGATATTTACTGATTTCATTAAGAAACATTAGTCACTGTTGCTTAGAGAACGACAGAGGTGTGCTTTTCTTGAATGGATGGCTTAGCACCAGATGTAGAATGCACCAAATGCAGCTTGACATTTGACATTTCCTAAAGTCTCTCTCAGAAGCTTACTTAGCAATCCAAGTCCAAGGTGAGAGACAGCCTTCTCAGTAGCTGCTCCCACCCTTTGGAATGCCCTTCCACGGGAGGCTAGGCTGGGCCCCTCTCTGATTTCTTTTTGCCTGCAGGCAAAGACTTTTCTTTTCAACCAGGCTTTTAATGTATAAGCAGCAGGACTTGTTTTATCTTGTATGCTTTAGATTCTATATGTTTTAATCTGGTTTTATAATATTTTAATTGTATATATTGTATTTTTAATCTGTTTAATCTGTTTTATGGAAGCTGCCTTGGGTCCCATCTTGGGAGAAAGGTGGCAGACAAATGAAATAAATAATCTATAAATAAATAAATTTCCTGTCCCACATTCCCAGCAAGAAGGAAGCCATACATGTTGCTTTCTCGGCAGTGTGGCACTGTGATGTACCAGAAACACACGCTCGCATTAACTCAATAAGATATCTTTATTAAGCAAGGAAACTTGATTCAGTAACATAGGCAAAGCCAGAACTAAACACATCCTAGTACAAGCTCCAGATAAACCCCTACAGCGTGAGAATGGTATGTAGGGAGGGCTGTAGGTGGGCAGCACCTCCAGGTTCTGTGACCTTGAGCTGCTCGAGGAACAGCGTTCCCAGACCCAAAAGCCAGGCTGGCACCCGTCCAAGGGCTGAGAGGCCCAGACAGGGAAGACAGGCCAGGAACCAAACTCATGTCAGGCCTATTACCAAACTCATGTCAGGGTCTTCCATGGAGTCTACTCTAATACCCAGAATCAAGGGATGACCATGACATACCGCCCCTGCAAAGAGAAACCCTCCCCTTTCAGCCGGGCTTATCAGGGAAGCGAGTATGGAACTTTCATAATAAGTGCGGAGCATTGATGTGTTCAGCATTGACCCATTCAACATGACTGATAGGCAAATGCTTCCATTTAACCAGATACTGCAAAAAAAACCAAAAAACCCTGTGCACCCGAGAGTCCAGCACATCAGAAATCTCAAAGTGTTGATCCTTGTCCACCATGATAGGGCAGGGCGTCGTCTCAGGATCTCTCTGATGTCGATCCGAAGGGCATGCAGATTTGAGCAAACTAGAATGAAACACAGGGTGGACGTTGCGATACATCTTGGGTAAGGACAGTTCAAAAGCCACAGGGTTGATTTCCCTAACAATAGGGCAAGATCCAATGTACTTTTCGGGGGACCCCATTATTTGCAATCCCTATTTTGGCTTTTAGGAAAAAAGGGCCTTTCACCCCATTCACCACAGCGCTTGGGCGCCCCTTCAGGATTAGCCTGCCCTCAGGCACTTAGTAGAGTGGGCTGGATCCGTTTCCCGCTGGCTCAGGATCTGAAGAGGATCCACTGTCGTCCGGTTCCTCTGAAAACTCTCCTGCCGTGTGGCCTGAAATCAAGGTGCGCACCACTGCTTTGGCCTTTGGCTTGAACAGCGTCTTGGGTGCTGTTGGCTTCCCATCTGCCTTCTTGGGCCTCTCTTCCATGGGGTTGTCTCGGGGTTGTTTCTCTGGGCATTCAGCTATGCGGTGTCCACCCTTCCCGCAGTGCAGGCACAAGCCTTTTCGCATCCTTCGCTCCCTCTCTGACTCCCCCGCCGTGCCTCCAGCTGGTTGGGCCACCTTAGCTTCTTCCCTGAGGACCCAGTGGGCTTTCCGCCAAGCCCCTGGCGTTGCTGTGCCAGCTTGACGCTCTGTCTCAGGGTTTCCATTTCCCCAGCCAGCCATACCCACCCCAAGAGGGTTTCTGGGTTCCCTTGGACCAACGCCCACTCTAGGATGTCCGCATTAAGACCATCCTGAAAATACTGCACCTTAGTGGTTTCGGTCCAGTCGGGAATCTGGCTGGCCAGGTGGCGAAATTTGGAGCCGTATTTGGCCACGGGTCTCGGGCCTTGGGGCAGTCGCTGGAGTTCTGTGCGTGCACGCCTCACCCTCAGAGGGTCTTCAAATTGAGCTCGTAGGGCCATCATGAAGTCGTGGAAATTCCCTGACTCTGGAGCCCCCATGTTGTAGAGCCCCACCAGCCATTGCGCCGCCTCTCCCTCCAGCTGGTTGGAGATGTACTTCACCTTCTCAGCCTCTGTCTGGAACTCTTCTTCCCATTGGGACATGAACCCCATCACCTGGGTCAAGAAGTATGGCAACTTCATGGCGTCCCCATCAAAGGTGGCTTTCAGGTCTCGATGCTTGAGCCCACGAGGTCTCTCCTGCGGCTCGACCGGGCCAGCCCCCACAGGGGGTACTGGGCCAGGAATCTGCAGGACAGGGGCAGCAAGTGTGGCAGGGACCCCTCCACCTGGAGCTGGAGCTGGCAACTGAGGGTCCTGGGGAGGTTGGCCTCCTCCCGGGGCGGCAGGTTGCTGAGGCAGTCTCTGCAGAATCTCCAGGAGGCTTATCTGCATGACCTCCATTTGTTGCTTCAGCTGCTACACCTCATTCTCCAGTTCTGAGCATGGGGGTCTCACCCCAGGCCCTCGGTACCCCATGGTTAGGGGTCTATCCCACTGCTGGGACCTGCATTCTTCCCAACCTCGCTCCTCTGGCCAGAGCCAGCTGGCTCCCATGGCCATTCCTGCTCCACGCACTGGAGTCTCCGAGAAGGGTAGGCTGCCCCTCCCCAGGCCTTGCCTGGCTCCTAGCTCCATGATGTTGGGGGGAGGGGTCGGCCTCCCAGCCCTCTGTCGGGCTCAGCTCCGCCCTTCCACTGGCACGCCTGCACCATCCCCCGGCACGCCGGCTCCCTGGTCATTGCCTGTGGCCAAATCTTTCTCCGTCTGGGTTCCAATCTCCACGTCATCAGACATTGCGGGTAGGAATCAAAAGTAGGATTGGTGAGTTCTGGCTTACTGTGATGTACCAGAAACACACGCTCGCATTAACTCAATAAGATATCTTTATTAAGCAAGGAAACGTGATTCAGTAACATAGGCAAAGCCAGAACTAAACACATCCTAGTACAAGCTCCAGATAAACCCCTACAGCGTGAGAATGGTATGTAGGGAGGGCTGTAGGCGGGCAGCACCTCCAGGTTCTGTGACCTTGAGCTGCTCGAGGAACAGCGTTCCCAGACCCAAAAGGCGGGCTGGTACCCATCCAAGGGCTGAGAGGCCCAGGCAGGAAAGACAA
This sequence comes from Gambelia wislizenii, assembly GCA_030847615.1. Classification (NCBI taxonomy): domain Eukaryota; kingdom Metazoa; phylum Chordata; class Lepidosauria; order Squamata; family Crotaphytidae; genus Gambelia; species Gambelia wislizenii. Next base: position 98,432,143 of record JAUMIR010000005.1, on the reverse strand, counting down.
GCCAGGAACCAAACTCATGTCAGGCCTATTACCAAACTCATGTCAGGGTCTTCCATGGAGTCTACTCTAATAACCAGAATCCAGGGATGAGCATGACAGGCACCATACTGATTTTTCTAAGCAAAAACAAGCAAATATCTGTTCCAATAATGTTCCTACCTTGATCTTTCTGATATCAACTGCTCTTGCCTGCAAAGCTGTTTTGGGGCAATAACTTACAGGCACCTGAGGATGCCCTGTCTCAACCCAATGGAATTGAAGAAGAAAGTTTGGTTGTAATGTTAGTGCCACGTCTTATACTTTTGATGAGACTGTCATATTAGACATCTAACTGCCCAGCTACAACTGGAAACATAATTATATCAAGACAATTCCAGTAACGCCCTGTGTACTCTTTAGTCCTAAAATCAGTTAAAAGAAGTTAAAAACTGTTTAAAAAAAACAAAAAACAAAAACCAGGAACAGCACCCTCTACTGTTTCAAGTTAAGTTTTGCAGTTTTGGTAAGCAATGAGCAAAACCAAAAATTCACATTGGCAAAGTTTGTATAAATTAAAGGAGAAGAAAATCTTCTCCTAAATGTATTTCTTTTCAATAAGCTACATAACATGAAATGTTTTATCTATTACTAACTCAAATGATTAAGATAATGTTACAATCCCAATGTTCCTGCTAAATTATTTTAAATTGTTCTACTACTATGAAAGCAGAGAATTGCTTGTTTTTTTACTGACTGGGAAAGAGAAGAGAAGCCAAAGGTGTCCACAGTGCTCCATTGATCAGAAACTCTATTTAGGGAATGTGTGTGCATGCAGGAATGTGTGTGGAAATCTCAGGGTGCTGATGGTTATATGCCAGTGCTTTCTAGTCTGCCCCCTCTGCCAACCAGATCCAGTGGGCAATAGGCATCACTTCTCACTAGATTCTGATCCAGGAAAGGGCTCTACTCATGTAGCCTCGGTCTTGCAAGTGCAGCCATTGTATCAGTGTCTGATCAAAAGGTGCACCTTGGCCACAAAGGTACATTTTTGTTCAAGGGGTGGGATTGTGCAATGCATGTCTATTTGAGTAGTCTGCTTGCACTGGTGATGGTGCAGCTTTGTTCTTGTTGACTCTATCTGCTGACCAGTATGCCAGGCCTCATAGGTACATAATCTCCGACTAATTTTTCTGTACTTCTCAAAGACCCCTGAGGACATTTATAGTAAGATGATCCTTCTCCAGTGTTAGTGGTAAAATCTGCAACTATCCAATTCCACTCAACAAATTTGAACCACATGGGCCTCAAGGCAAGACAAATCACTCTTCTAGGCAGCACTAGTACCACCAGTTCCCAGAGCCTTAAAAGTTTGCATGCTCTAAAATCACTGTGAACTCCATACTTCTTTACAATAGCTGAGGCAACCCAAAGTTGTAAAGCCAGACAACCAGCAACGCATTTCCATTTTCTTAAATTATGCTTAACTAACACTGGGGCATGCTTCCTTCAAGTATCTTTAACCCCCTTCCCCCCCTTCCTTCTTTTTGTGCTTTCTTGAGGCATGGTCTTTCTTGACACAAATACGAATACACGTTCATGTACTTTCTCCTTGAAAGCCCCATTGGAGTATACAATTAACAGCCAATTAAAGCTGCAATCCTACACACATCAATCTGGGAGTCAATTCCATTGAAGTGAATGGGTCTTATACATCTGAGGATGTCAGGATCAGTCTCCTGCCAAAATGGCTCATCAAATGCAGTGTGCTTGATGTTTGCATTTTTCTGTGCTTGTAACAAGTCTGTATTCTATGGGGAGACAAGGGAGGCTGTTATGTGTCTGGAAACTGGATGAGTGGCCTTGTACCTGCGGACGGCTGTGGGAAGGTAGGTAGTGCTCACTCTCAGTGAGAAAAGGGAGTGGGGATGGTGGATAGCCAATGACTGTATAGCCTGCCAGATCTTGTAGATTGTAAATATTTTTATTCTACTGCTCTGTAAATACAGTAGTTTTCATTCAAAGCAACAGTTTTGTATGGTTTGCTCTTTAGACTTCTGTACCAATAAAGCTTATTGTTTTAACTCTGAAGCTGTCGGTTACTGAAGGTGAGAAAGCCAGTACATGACAGAGTAGGCAGGCACGGGATTGAGTTATAAAGCATTGTAAAAACATAAATTTCAGAATCAAGGGCTGAAATTGCAATCTTATTAAACTATTTTACACAATTACTTTAAAAATTAGGACTAAGTATTGTTGGGATAAGTAGTTCGCAATCCAATAAGTTGAGATGTTTGACTGTTGAAAGGGTTAACTGATAGAAGCAAACAGAATGTATGATGTAACTTCCTATTGAAATATGATTGGCTTTCCAGAGGAAGAAGTGTGTCCAAGTCCTTCTCTTTGTCTGGAAAGCTGCCATGGGGTTTACCACTCGCCATGATGTTTTTGTAGGGGCAACAACTCTGGGACAGAGTTCCCACACTTTTTGTTTTTAACATGTAGTTTTTAGTTGTATTTTACTAGTTTAGCCTTTATCTGTTGATATGCTGCTGATATTCAATAAGATATGCACACTAATTGTAAGTAAAGATGTTTTTATACTTTTAAACTACTTTTGAGTGTTTTTGAGTCTTTTTATGCTAGAGATATAAACTGGGGGAAATCGTGTGGATGGTTATCTTAAACTTGCATGCTGGAATCAATATGTGTCTGCTGCATATGTGTTTTAAATAGAAAACTCTGCTGATTAGTTCTGTGCTTTCTGAGGAAGTTAAAGCCATCAGTTTTATGGCGCCTGTTTTGTAAGGTACTTCCAGTAAAACACAGGGGGTAACAACATTGTTATTTTTAACAAACCCCATTAGTATCCATAAAGTCATTGAGACTTACTCCTGTACAATCATGCTGAGGATTGTACTGTAAGTCAAATCTGTTGGACCATATGCCAGTGAACAAAGCCAAAATCTATGTAACAATGAAAACTGGATCTCCAAGTTTTCCCTGGGGATGAAGAATGAAAACAAAGCTGCTCTAAGAGCGTGTTTTTATTCCAGACAAAGGTATTTAACATTTTAAAAGAATATCTGATTCCTTACATTACAGTTTTCCCAGGATAAAAGGAAGGGGGAAGGGAAAGGGTTCAATTATGTCATGGTTGTTGTTTTGACAAAGAGAATCATTCCATTTGTATTACTGTTTCAATATCATTGGGGGCCATCCTGTAATAAAACCTTCACACTAAATCTCTGTGCACCTTATGAATTTCACTACATCTTTACCTACCCCTCCCACAAGTTCCTTTAATAATAGCGGCAAACAGTTCCAGCTTTCTGCAGCTGCAGAGGTTAGCCTTCCTTAGAGATTTGCAATGGTACAGCTCATGCTTCCAATCAAAATAGTGACACAGCCATCGTGATTTACTGTCTAGAGGGCCTTGATTAAAGAACAGTATGCTACAGAACAACTACAGCAATTTTTTATATTTTATTAACTACAACAAAAAAAAGCTTCTTGCCCAAAAGCCGAGGGTGAAACGGGAAGGCAAATTTAATATGTCTCTTCCTCGCTGTTGAGTGTTCGATCCAATAACCTTCATCCCAGAACCAAGAGAGGATCCTTAAAACAAATGTTTTTGTTATAACTTTTAACAAAAGCCACATGCTCTTTTATGCCAATGGGAATGCCATCCTTATGCTGCAAAATGAAACAATATTCACGAGGTCAGCATCAGGTTAAAATCATCTCTCAGGTAGAACGGGCAGCATTTTCCTGGCTGAATTGCTGGGAGTTAACTAATGATGGAGGCAATCTGAGAAGTGAATGATTTATTTAATAGCAGCAAATGCAGAATAATGAAGAAAAATGTGCAGACTGGTGGGAAAATTTGGGCAAGGCCTTTTTTCTTTTTGTTAGAATACCACCCTGGTAACTCCACCACAAACATGAACATGGAAAGTGGAGCAAGCCCACATTACCAGATTTTGATTTTAATGTGAGACATTTAGCTATGTGTTTGCATTTCCATTTCAAATCAATGGGGCTTAAGCTTGCTTAACTTGATTGTGACCATATATATGATTTTATACAAGCAATTTTACACAAGGGATAGGCAAATGACAGACCAGAGATTCAATATGGACCTCAGAAGCTATATTCCCATTTAGACAGCATCACAGGAACACTGCCTACCCTTCCTTATTAATCTTAGTGGCCCATTCAGACATAGAGAAATGGCTCTTTAATTCCTATCTTCCCAGCATGGGCAAAAAGCATAGGGAAGGAGCCTTCCTGTCTGTGTTCCTCAGTTGCTCACTTGCCATTTGGCTCATACATGCAGACTAGAAGAACTCTGTCCAAACCCCTTCACACAAGATGGTGGGTTGAAGAACTTTTCAGTTGTACAGTAGGACCCCTGTATCCATGGGGGATTGGTTCCGGGCCCCACCACAGATACCGAAATCCACAGATAATAGCAAACGTCATTGAAAATAATGGGACTTCTGGTTTAAAACACCATAGAGTTGCCTTGGAGGACCTAGAAAATAGCTAGAGATGACAAATTTTCTAGGAAGAGTCTATAGTAGCTGTGCTGAAACGGAAACTGCGGATAAATGAATCAGTGGATATTGAATCAGCGGATACGGGGGTCCTACTGTACTTTCATGGTAGGAAAGTACAGTAGCAAAATGACTTGCTTGCTTGCTCATCAGCACTATACCCTCTGTTAAGTAAAAACTGCCAACAGTGTACAGTATATATACTCCTATCATTTGAAAATGACAAACTACAGCAGCCTCAGAGTTAATACTGTTCAATGTTTCTTCTGATATGGGTGAATTATTTTTGTTTTAACCATTCAGAATTATGGAAAACAAGCCACAATGATACTGTCCTGATTCACTACTTTACAGGAATTTTAAACCACATATGCAAGCTGTATATTCAGCTTATCAAGCAACTTGTTCAACATCTTTATAAATGACTTGTATCATGGAATAGAAGGCATACTTATCAAACTGGCAGACAACAACAAATTAGGAGAGATAGCTAATACATCCAAAGGGAGGATCAGAATACAAAATGACCTTGATATTTTGGGGAGTTGGACTGTAACTAACAAAATGAAGGACTTCATTGCACAAGACAGATAAATCACAATTACATAAACACAATAGCACTTTTGGTTGGAGATTATCGCATGATTTCATTGTTCTTCTGATATTTTCCCGTGTGAGACCATTTGGAAAGGGTTTCTCTTTATTAACACCAAAAACTCATTAATGACCTCCTTTCCTGCTTCTGTTATGCTACAATTCCCTGTGCAAAAGTTCAATTGCACTTTTATGCCTATTTTGTGTGATCACTTGGCGGTCAGTGGGCATGCTTTGGGTGGGGAAACATCAGTTACCTCTTGTGTTCAGGCGAGAAGGAGAAGGGATGGATATTTCAATTTTATTTCCTTTCAAATGGTAAAATAACTGAGAAAAACTTTTTTCTTTATAGAAAAAAATATCCCTTGCCAAATGACCACTCCATGCCCCAACTGGGGCTTTTCACAAAAGCCAAAATTTTGCTCACTGCCCCCCACCTCCTTTTCCATCCCCATTCTGGAGTCTCTCTCTCTCTCTCTCTCTCTCTCTCTCTCTCTCTCTCTCTCTCTCTCTCACACACACACACACACACACACACACACCTGGAGATGTAAGAGGAAAAGAGTTTTCTAGTTTAGAAAAGCATTTATTTCATTAACCCAGTAATTCTTGCTTTCTTCTAGCTTCAGTCTTAACTAATCACTGACAGATGAAAGGCAGCATTGGGATAGATCAGACAGACTTCTAGTTTTCATTTGTCAGTGATTACTTAAGTCTGAGAAGTCTGATCTATTCCAATCAAGAAGCCCCCTGCCATAAGGAAAAAAAAGGTCTTTTTTAAACACAAGACTGTTTTCATTAATATTTCAGGAGGAATCTGTGTGTGTGTGCACACATGTGTGCCCAACTAGGAAAAGGGGCAGGAATAATGTCTTGAAGGAGGTAGAAGATGGGCAGTCCCACCCACTCTGCTATGTGCAATAAGCTTTTAGTGTGAATGAACACTGTAATCCTAGAACGGTTCCCAAGGTGTGACAGGAAAGAGAACAATCCCAACTGAATAGCATTTTTAGAAACAAAGCTATTGTAGTGGGAGATGAACTTCAAGGAATAATGCCCTAATTTCAGCAGGGATAAATGCAAGGCACTATATATTTAGACAGGCAAAATGAAATATGCAAATATAGGATGGGTGACACCTGGCTTGAAAGCAGTACATGTGAAAAGGATCTAGGGTCTTACTAGATCCAAGCTAAACATGACTCAACAGTGTGATGCAATGGCCAAAAAAGCTAATGCAATTCTAGGCTGCATCAACAGGAGTGTCCAGACTGAGGGAAGTAATCATACCACTCTAATTTGCTTTGGTCAGACCTCACCTGGAATACTGTGTCCAGTTCTGGGCACCACAGTTCAAAAAGGATATTGACAAACCGAAACATGTCTAGAGGAGGGCGGCCAGGATCATCAAAGGTCTGGAAACCAAGCTCTAGGAAAAACCACTCAGGGAGCTGGTTATGTTTAGCTTGGAAAGATAAAACAGAGGAAATATGAGAGTCATCTTTAAATACCTGAAGGGATGTCACATAGAGGAGGGAATGGGTTTGTTTACTCCTGCTTTAGAGACTAGGACACAAACCAATGGATTCAAATTATAAGAAAAGAGATTCCATCTAAATATTAGGAAGAACTTATTTCCAGCAAGAGGTGTTCAACAGTTGAATAGATTGCCTCCAAGGGTGGGGGATTCTCCTCCTTTGGAGGTTTTTAAACAGAAGTTGTATGGCAATCTCTCAGGGGTGCTTGTGTATTCCTGCATGGCAGGGGGCTGGACTAGATGGCCCCTTTAGCCCCTCAGCTGTATGAGCCTAAGATTTTTCCAGCTGTGAAACACACGTTGAGCCCTGTATCCGCAAGGAATATGTTCCAAGACCCGCTATGGATACCTGAAACTGTGGATAATCGGGAACTCTATTATTTTCAATGAGAAGAACACCGGAAGTTGACCATAGGTTGCATTGGAGGACCTAGAAATGCCTAGAAATAATATATTATTTCAAATGTGGATAAGTGAAACCATGGATACTAAATCTGTGGATATGTGAGGGGTTTAACCTGTCATAGCAAAATACTAATACCATTATTCAAAACTGATGCTGCTTAAAATAGTGTTGCAACACTAATTTCAAATATTTTTATACTTTGATATCATTACAGGAGACTCATATGAAATAAAAAAAACTGTGACTCTTTTTTATTGGACAGTTAGGATTATTTTTATATGTCACACTTTCCACTGAATGTTCCTAACTTTTTGTTCCAAACAAAACCCATATTTCTATCAATTATTTCATTTTGTTTTGTGTTTAGTCTGCATGCATGAAACAGTATGTAGGCCACAAGCCTGTTTCAGCTGTACAGTAAAAACACATCTGCATTTGTGGAGTTAATCATCTTCTTATTAATTCTGCTTGGGCTTTTTTCACCCCCCCCCTCCAAGAGAATCCTAATGAAAACCATGTTTACGTGCTGTAAGGCACAGAGGAAATTCATTACTCTGAGGAATAACACACTCCACAAGTGAAATGAAAGTAATCTTATTTATGACAGGAAGAGGCCTTCACAGGCCTGAACTCCAACACACTTGGACTGATACTGGGAGTATGAAGGAAGCTGCCAATATGTAGGAACCTATTTTCAAATAGAAGCCTCATCTCTACGCCACCACATTTGAAATTTAGCTCTGAAAGATTTATTTTTAAAAAAAAAGACTTGGGGGAAAAACAGAACAAAATTCTATGCAGAATAAAACAGAGACAACACACATTTGACTCTGAAGAAGCCACCTCCTCTCATTTTATCATAATTTTCTTTCTTCTCTGCAGCCTTCTTATGGTGGTACTTCTAGTGACACCTAGCCATGCTGATAGATCAAGTTCCTCATTATTAGAATGGCCCATGAATTACTCTACACTGATAGACTCTTTGACTTTCATTACAGCTCCCTGTATGCAGCTAGCTCCAAAGCAACCTGTGGGAAAGGAAACCATCAAACATGTGCTGTCCAGTCCTGTATTTCAGAAAAAAAAATCTATTAAAACTGGGGTAGCAGCAGAGAATGTGGTTTGTGGAAGAAGAACTCCGCTTCAGTGACAAAGCACTAGAAACGCTTAGATAAGCTACTGTTTTCTCAGGTACAGCTTTCCTATCTACAGTATGTGGATAGCGACATTGTCCTGCCTTAAAAGGTTGTTTGGCTTACTGAAAAAGCACTCTTAAGCAGCATATTATAATATTATTGTAATAGTAAGCCAGTTCGCCAGCCACTACACATTGGTCACTATCTCAATCTTATAGATGAGTAAAACTGCCATTCGAGCTGTATCTCCACGAAGACTGACTTGTTTTGAGTACAATGTAACCAGGCTGAAGACAGTGAACACTTGTGTATATGTGTGGTTATGAGAATTAGAAGACATCCTAATAGCATGATCAGATCAAAGCTTTGATTATACATGTGCTCAGTTTTACATAAAACTCACATTTATGCTGCATTCAAAACAAACTTGGTCTATTTAATTGTTCACATTCATAGCCTGACGTGTTTTAAACTGTTCATGATGGAAAACAAACAGAAATAGAGCACTCTTTCTTGAAAGGGTCATAGTCTGAGGCTGAAATATTAACCAGACTTATTAGGTACTAAACCTTGGCAAAGATGCTTTCTTTGGACTATAATTCCCAGATCCATCAGCCAGCATGGCCATTGAGACTTCTTTGCTCCTTTTTACCTTATTTTCCTTTATACCTTAAAGTATTAAGGTCTGGCCTGGGCCAAATAGAGCTTCACAGGACATCTACTATTGGTTTTCTATATTATGTCACGTGTTAGAAATCTTGCTTTCTCTTCAGACACATAGCACAGCAGTAGGATTTCGGTTACAGCCACCTTCTCTTTGCCTATCCTGTTTCACATCACCCAACTGGAGTTCATAACCATGTAACCTGACAACCATTCTGCTGTCTATGTAACCAGTAGCCTTATAGCTACTCCAAGTGCTTGCTCCTTAGAACTTGGAAACATCATCATCACATCATCATCATTTACTACAACTCCAAGAATTCCCCAGCCAACTGGTAGTCCAACTGGGTACTCTATCTCTCATACTGTGCCCAAAGTTACGTTAGATTCAGGTTTTAAAGGGTTCATTTGTGAAATCCTACTGAATTAATGGGACTTACATCGCTCTTGACTCAAGAAGTCCAATTCATGCAGTGGCTCTACTGTAGTTGGGACTAGGAGAGTAAACAAAGTTTCTCATTCCCTTGTGAGAAAAGGGTCTTGACATGTCGACACACCCCAATAAACTGTTGCAAGATTTGCCTTTTTTTAAAAAAAGATCTTTGCCTCAAAACATTTTGGGTCAGACAACAGTATATTTTGTGCAAAAACACTTTTGACTCAAAAACATTGCTTTTTGTTTTTAAAAATCTGTTTTTGCTTCCCCCCACCCCTTGCAAAAAAGAAAGTCGAGAATATGTGAAAAATTATTAGAAATGTGCAATAAATAAATAAATAAATAAATCATGGAATCTCACCCAAATGGGAGAAAAAACTTCTGAAATTCTTTGTTCTTGACTGCAAGAATGAAATAAGTGGAGATTTATATGCCTCAGTGGAATTAACAATTGGATTTAGCCCAGTGTCAGCCAATATTTTAATAGGCTGGATATGTCATTGGCTGATTGGCCATTAGTCTCTAGCCAGCATCACACTCAGCCACTCTTATTATGTGCTGGAGAAAGTTCACAATAATTGGTCCTCACCAGCTGGAACAGCAATCATGTCTGAAATGCAATTTCATTTAAGCAAATTTCTCACCCTGCTCTGTCCAAAAAGAGGTACATTGCTACTTTAGAATTTCAAGTTTTCTCAAAAATAATACAGTAAGACTAAACAAAGCTTTAAAATGGTACACAGAGATCTGATCATTTTCAAAAATACTTACTTAACATAATATTAAGATGAAACAATAAGCTTTTGTACTGATGTGCAGAGATTTCTTTCTTTTACAATAGAAAAAGGAATTTAAAAAAATACTGGAAAGCATTCCAGTAGTATCAAGTCACTCTGGCCACAAGAAGGCACTCTATGCTTATAGATAAAACAAGATGATTTGAAAATATATCACAGAATGAATCTTCATTTGACACATTGCATAGGTTTCACCATAACATATGAGGCTTTATCTAAGAGTATGAAGAATAATTAGCCCTTCTGGAATGAAGATGCCTAACCAACTGTAGTTCAGATGCTTGGCGGCTGTTCACAGATAATTGGACAAGGGCAAAAACACAATTCTGTGGTTGCATTCCTCCTGCTAAAAGAGAGATTTCAGCACCCTAGAACAAGGCCAATCAAAACTTCTAACTTCAGACTGGTATATGAGACTGTCTAGCAAGATTTCAACATATATCCCTTTGTTCATGCATACTACACCCCCTCCCCGCAAAACTAGGTGTTGTTTCAATAGCAGTAAAGTATATGGCAAAAATGAAACAGAGTAGTTATAGTTATAGAGATGAATATATGTCCATTATACATAGGTCTTGGCAATGTTACAGGACTATGCTTAAAATAGAATTATCTGAATGATATTACATGTGGAATATGCTATTGTCTATTTAACTCCTGGTGACGGATATTATAGCATCGAGATTGGCATAAACCCCCCAGAATGGCCTTCACCCAGCTAATCACCCTGAGAACTCTCCAGGAGGTACTATGGTTCATTTTAACACTATTTCACCCTCTACACCATTTTGGGGAGTGGCAGCAGGGGGGATAGACATCTTCTTTCTTTTAAAATAAAGATATAGGTGCAGCTCATGGAGGACTAGTGGAGTTGAAAATATAGTGGATGCAGCCCCCAGACCCTCTGCAGCTCACCTGATTTTGGTGTATTAAAACTGCTATTTGGTTAATTCATCCCACAGTGCTGCTGTGGTTTTTAAAAGATCTACCAGCACATGGCCATGGGTCCAAAGGCCCATGTCCTTGCTATGAAATCCCCACCTGGCAGGGAAAGAGCAACAGCAGAAAGAAAGGGCATGTTCAATTGGCTGTGCATTGGTTCAACTGGCCTTTCAAAGAAAGCTATAGCACTTCCATGGAAACAAGCAGCTCCCATCCTGCTAATGTATTTTGTGTCCAAATGTGAGGCCGCATTGCAAATAACCAGAGACCCGATTTACATTGGAAAATACTTGGTCACAACTTTATTGATTACAGCTGTAGATGGGTTGGCACACACGCATGGGTCCAGATCCAGACATCGACCAACCTGCCTGTTGGCCGATGAGCCTACTTTCAGCCTGCTGCTGGAATCATGGAAGCAAGGAAGGGGGTCCTACTGGGCTGGAGCCAATAGAGCTTCCCTTGCCCTATCGGGGGAGCACTGACATACCCTTCCTTCCCGACCACACACTCCTGTAAGGGATCCTCCATCACCATGTGTCCGTGGCACAGGAAACAAATGTCCCGGTTGACCCATGCCAACCGCCTCCAAAAGTTGTGACAGCAGAATTACATACAAAAAGAGGCATACAACACATAACTGATGTACAAGAGGTGGGAGGAATGGGACAATGCACAGAGAGCAACTGAGCACAGCGGTGAGGTGGCTGGAAAAATATACCCAGCCCCTGCACCAGAGGGAAAACTAGCCTCTCTGGTAAGCACCTATATCTTTATTTTAAAAGAAAGAAAGATCTCACAGCCAATGAGCTTGAAGCACCAGCTTCAAATTGATTGGCTGCACCGGAAAGCCTCCTCCCAGCATGGCTGCATTGCATGGCCTTCTGGGAAAAAGACACCTTGCATGCTGGGCATTCTGCCGAGACCACAGCCCGCACCTGGACCTCAAAGAAGCCGCCGGGTAAGTCCGTCAGCCTCCTTTCTTAAAGTGCGGCAAAAATACTTGGGGAAAAGGTAAAGAGATAACAAAGCAGAAACTGTTGTGTCCTGATTTTATAGTATGACCACATCTTTTTAAAAATTTGCATCAGCACTAATTAACTTGTTGCTCTTATTTGCCTTCAAATTGACTCCAACTTAGGCTGACCCTATCCTAGGGTTTTCTTGGCAAAATTGAGAGGAGGTTTGCTGTTTCCTTCCTTTTAGGCTGAAAGGGTGTGACTTGCCCAAGGCCACCCAGTGGATGTCCATGGCTGTGCAGGGATTCAAACCCTGATCTCCCAGAGTCTTAGTCCAAATTTTATACCACACCATGCTGGCTCATTTTACTAATAAGTGGGAGATGGTAATGAAATGAATTAACATGTGAAAAAATTGAGTAGAACCGAGGAGCTGTTTTTTATTATCTTATAGCTCGTAACAACAGTATTTGAATAAGAGAAATTAGAATGACAGTACTTTTCTACTTATGAAAAAAATTAAACCCTTGCTAAGGGTAGTTGTCTTACCCATCCTTAAAAACCAACACATCCCCTACCCCAAAACAAATGTAACTACTTGGACCATGAAAAGCTAAATCTATTCATACATGATATGACTAGAAATTACAGAGCTGCAGTTTGGTCTAAAAGAGGGCTTTTCACTCACTGGTCTAGTACATGTTTTGTGCATTAAATGCCCCAAAGTCAATTCCTGTCATCTCCAGATAAGTCTGGGAAAGAATAAGAGACATAGGGGTTGTCTAAATGATCAAAATAATCCTAACGGAATTCGCTGGGAATATGATATGTCTTAATGGGAACCCCACATCAATGCATCATATTTGGAAGGGGAGCAGCAAAAAACAAACAAACAAACAAAAACAAACAAATAAAAAACCCTCCAAAAACTATGCCAGGAAAGCCTTCATGGCTTTTCCTGGAATTTTATAAAAAGCTCCATGGGGAATGAGCATTCCCGCTTGATGGGACAAGCAATTTGATTTGAATCACTTTTCCATATGAGAAGAAGCGCAAACCTGATTGGCCAGATGAGCGCAGGTGGTGGGGCTTGCTAACAGGGCAAGCACCCGCTGCTGCCATATTGGATTTTCACCTTAGCGAGTGATCGCTAAGGTGATAAAACAGGGATTTGTATTATCTTTTCCTCTCTCTTTTTTTGTAAAAGTGAAATATCACTTGAGTGCACCGACTGGCAGATTTAAAAATGCAAGTAAATCACCCCTGGCCTCCATCTTGGCTAGAGGACATGCGAAGTTTATGGGGGCTGTAAAACCATTAAGACAGTCACAACTGCTGCGACTTGCTATTAACAATAGACAGTACTGGTGGATGGGAATAATAGTCTGACCCTGGGTTAAGCAGTTTCCTACATTCATTGAAGTAGACCAGGGAGCTATTTTGCTTCATGGCTTTTCTATATTAGTCACAGCCTCCACTACACATTGCTCTGTCACTTTGAACTTGTACTTGATGATACAGGACATGAAAGGAGCCTGTTGCTGAAAATGGACCTAATTTTTACCTAGTTCCACCTCTCATTATCTGTAAAATGCAGTGCAAACCAGTGACACTGCTGTTATTAAATAGTGGTGGGGGGGTTGACGAAGAAAGAAATATTGTGGCTGGCAAGGGTGCTACTTAAAGTTAGGAAACTCCTACAGCTTTTTACACTATGTGCAAGACAGACGCAACATGCTCAGTTGGTAATTTATACATCCCTCCAAAAGAGGAAATGCATGACCAAAGTAGAGGACAAAAGAAGATTGTAAAATTTTATACATATTTTAATTTATATTTATGGCTGCAGACCTAGAAATAATAATTATGCTAGGGATTGGTTGTGGGGGGCACTGTGGATACAGAAAACCGTGGATAATAGTGAACGCCATTGGAAATAATGGGACTTCCAGTTTAAGATACCATAGAGTTGCCTTGGAGGACCTAGAAAATCGCTAGAGAGGACACATTTTCTAGGAAGACTCTATGGTAGGTGTGTTGTTTTGTGTCCCTTGGATAATTGAATCAGTGGAAAATCAATCAGTGAATATGGGGGTCCTACTGTACTTGAAATAAAAAAAAAACAATATACAGTTTCTCATTATCACAATATGAGGGGAAGACTAGGGCCTGGTGACTTGTGTGCCTTCACAGTGAGCTGCTTAGAGCTAACAGTTGATGGGCAACTTGAAAAGCCCTGTTCTTCTTCCTTAAGACTGATTGCTCTTTAAAACAGACTTGGAGTAAATGATCCTTCAAACAGAGGACTGCCTCTGTAAACTAGGAGATGTGGGCACTGTAAGCATGCTTCTGAGTATGTTTACACAGAGGTATACCCAGGGCCGGTTTAACCTGTCTGCCAAATCAGCATTGGCAGGGGGCCCCAAGGTCAAGAGGGGCCCCCGAGGTCAAGAGAGGGCCCCGTGTTGGCCTCCTTAATCTGACGAAGGAACAGCCAGGAGACAGCCGGGAGGAGCCCCCTCTTACCCTCCTCCTCCAAAAACCTCCTGCTGGTTTTTTTTTTAAACAAACAAACAAAACAGCCACTCCAAAACTAAAGAGAAAGAGAAAGAAACAGCAGCCCTCCGTGGCAGAAGCTGGAGGGAGAGGCACATCGGAGAGGGTGTGTGTGTGTGTGAGAGAGAGAGAGAGAGAGAGAGACGGGGAATTTGAGGGTTGTCTCCCTCAGAAAGGGCTTCTTTCTTTCTTTCTTTCTTGCCCATGTGCCTTCAAGTCATATGGGGGCCCCAAAGTAAAGCATTGCAGGGGGCCCCAAAATTCCTTAAACCGGCCCTGGGTATACCCCACTACTTACTCTTTTGGATTACAGGAAGACAGAATTACAATGTCAGATGGCATTGTTTCAGGCATGCCTAATAGAAAGAGTTTGCAATTTTAAATTGATATTAACCCTGGCCACATCTTAAAATGAACATATGGGCTACGCATTAAACTCATATATCCTTAACTGTATGTTTTAATGCTATTCATTTTATATCAAACATGGTATAATATTCAGTGGTGCTAACTTATTAATGCCTCTAACAATCGTTTCTGGAAAAAGTAACCTTGCCTTAGGTAATTGTGACGAAATCTTTCAAATAACCTGCAGATAAAAGGGTAGATTTTATAGGGCTGGCACAGTACAGTGTAAATCACAGCTTTCCAAAGCAGCAAAGTTCCAGGTCTAAAAGGAACTTCTACCGTATTTTTACCATATTTTGCTTCTGCTTTGCTTACACCTCATCTTCCCTCTTTATTTAGGAAAATTAAAAATCCTATTGTCCACTTTGGCCTAAATTCAGGAGTATTTTAAAGCAATTTAGGAGAGGAGAAGCTCTGTCTAGTGCACAATGTAAAGCAAATTTGGATGGGGTGCTTAATGAACAAAGATCATGTAATATAATCATGGCTATTAAAATCCCATCATTCAACATCATCTTCCTAGTCTGGAATAACCAAATGTATTTTGAAGGGGTTCAGATGAAAAGTCAGATTAATTAAAGCAACAGATGAGGTAGAGAAATACTATAGGAACTTCTCAGCAGCTTTGTGTCTTCAGCCTAAAACTAATCAAAACCCACAACTGAAAACTTCTGGTAGTAAACTGGTAAATTTCAAAGAGATAGTTATATTGGTGTGTTCACAGTTTTAAAAGGGTGGCAGAAAAGGGAAAAGGCAATCTTGTGGTGTCAGTTCCTCAAATACAACAATGGGGTATGTGTATATGTACAGCTGTGGGGTTGGGATCAGAATGAACTAGAAGTAGAATATCGAAATGACAACTTTAGCACTGTCCTTTTCTCTATTCTATTCTATTCTATTCTATTCTATTCTATTCTATTCTATTCTATTCCACTCCCACCCCACCTTCACAATTATGTAATGGTGCATATATCCTGAATATTGTATTATAGCACTGCATTTGATATAATATTGTCATGGATAGTAATCCATAAAAGTGCATGCTAAAATCATAGAATCATAGAATTACAGAGTTGGAAGAGACCATGAGGGCCATCCAGTCCAACCCCCTGCCACGCAGGAAATCTTGATCAAAGCATCCCTGACAGATGGCAATCCAGCCTCTGTTTAAAGACCTCCAAGGAAGGAGACCCCACCACGCTCCGAGGGAGTGTGTTCCACTGCCGAACAGCTCTTACTGTCAAAAAGTTCCTCCTAATGTTGAAGTGGAATCTCTGTTCCTGGAGCTTGCATCCATTGCTCCGTGTTCCAGTCTCTGGAGCAGCAGAAAACAAGCCTGCTCCATCCTCAGCGTGACATCCCTTCAAATACTTAAACAGGGCTATCATATCGCCTCTTAACCGTCTTTTTTCCAGGCTAAACACACCCAGCTCCCTAAGTCTCTCCTCATAAGGCATCATTTCCAGACCTTTCACCATTTTAGTTGCTCTTCTCTGGACATGCTCCAATTTGTCAATATCCTTTTTGAATTGTGGTCCCCAGAACTGGACACAGTATTCTAAGTGAGGTCTGACCAAGGCAGAATAGAGTGGCACTATTACTTCCCTTGATCTAGACACTATACTTCTATTGATACAGCCCAAAATTGCATGGGCCTTTTTAGCTGCCGTATCACATTGTTCAACTTGTGGTCTACTAGGACTCCTAGATCCCTTTCGCACGTAGTCTCGTTCAGCCAGGTCTCTCCCATCCTATATCTATGCATTTTATTTTTCCACCCTAAACGCAGTACTTTACATTTCTCCGTATTGAATTTCATTTTGTTAGCTTTGGCCCAGCTCTCCAGTCTATCCAGGTCATTCTGAATTTTGATCCTGTCCTCTAGGGTATTAGCTACTCCTCCTAATTTGGTGTCATCTGCAAATTTGATAAGTATGCCCCTAATTCCCTCATCCAAGTCATTGATAAAGATGTTGACTAGCACTGGGCCCAGGACAGAACCCTGTGGCACCCCACTGGTCACATCTTACCAAGACGAAGAGGAGCCACTGCTGAGCACCCTTTGGGTTCGGCCAGTCAACCAATTACAAATCCATTTAACAGTTAACTTGTTACTTTTAAAACATAAATTGGCCAGCTGCTGCTGCTATGTTTGGGCTGTGGCTATTTGTTCCCATGTCAGTAGAGCTATGAATCTGCTCTGGGTTTTAGTCTAAAGTTTAAAGGAGCTGTCCAAGATCCTGATACTTGCAGTGGATTCGCTGCCCCACTGACAGGGAAGCCAACAGTGGCTACCAGTTTAGTGTAGAAACACAACAGTTTTTCTCTTCACAGATGCCATGCACAACAGAACAATCAAATCTGTGTGGTGGAAATATTTCAGCAGCAGTGTTTTTAGGGGTTGTCTAAACGGCAAAAATACTCCTTAAGGAATGAAAGGCGAAAACGACCTGTCCTAATGGCAATCTGCATTGTTTTGCCGTATTGTGAAGAAGGGGGGCAAAAAACAGCAAAAACTCCCTGAGTTTTTAAAAAACAGTGAGGGGAATGTGCACTCCTGTTGCTGGGACAAGAGATTCAATGTGAATTGCTTTCCCATATAGGAGGAAGCGATATGAATCGCTTTCAAGATGGATGAGCATGGCTGATGGGGTTAGTGAATGATCACTAAGGTGATAAAATGGGATTTTGTTTTATTTCTTTTTCTGTAAAGGTGAAATATCGCTTATGCGCACTGTGGAAATAGGTTTTTTTTTTTAAAAAAAAAAGTTCAGCGGCAGCAGATTTTAAAATATGAGTAAATCACTCGTAGCCACCATCTTGGCTAGAGGGCATGCAAAGTTTATGGGGCTGTAAAACCATTAAGACTGACTTGCTATTTCTGTGGAGCAATCCATTTCTTTTGGCCTCGTATAGACAACCCCTTATTCTGTACTTTTACACATCCTGAACAGTATCTCTCAAAATCTGAAGTTGTATTTTTACACATATAAAATATTAATTTTCCAGACATATTTTTAAAATGTGCATGATGCTTTTGTCCATTCGGTATAGGCTCAATGAGAGGCACCTGGTACAGCCTGGGGACCAACTAACCCAGGAGTAGCCAAACAGCAGAACTGTGCAGCAGAAAGGGCACCAAAAAAGGCTTCCGCTAGCAGCCGTTTCACTGCTCTGACCCACTTTTGCACACAAAAAGACTTACAGGCAGCGAGGTTCATCCAAAGATATCTGGAGGTATTTATCTTCAGTTGCAGTATAAACAAACACAGTATATACACAGCAAACCTCATTAACAAACTCAACAGCAATTTCTCCAACATCCACCAACACTCCGCTTTCTGCATGACACCAACCCACACATAATGCATCGTGTGCTTCAACTATATAGGAGTGTTTGAGTTTTGTCAGGCTTCTGCCTAGCCACAGCTGTGATCAAACCCACTTCAGCTGTGCTAGTGTGATCTGTTGTTCCAACATTTTTTGTTTTGCACTTAAAGCAATATTACCCTGACAGCTTTTTTGTGGAATAAGGATTATGATGCACAACTGGAATCTTGCTTTGGATGTAGCAATGGCTCATCACATCAGTTCTAGCAGGAGAAGCACTATTAACTGATGAAAAATTGGTTTAAGATGCTGCTGTCAAGTTACTGACTGGTATAGAGTATAAGAGGACCCCAATGTTCTTCTTATGCCTTCTGAGATTTTCACTGCAGTATCACCAAAGACTCTCTGCTTATGAAGCTGGAATTATAATAGTTGAGATTCCATTGCCCTCCACAGTCTTGTACATCAGGTCTTCAGTACATGGTGCATTTTAGACTTTGTCAGTGAAACACCACCAACATAATTACTTAAGTTTCCCTGTGTGAGCTGGTTTCCTAGGGTTTTTGGTTCTTGGAATAATCACATCTGTACTGATCCTCCCTTATTGGAGTGGCTTGGTATTTATGGCCATCCTCCATCCATTTTGAGATGAACAGCTACAGATATGGAAAATCAAATTCTGCATTTAAGGGTCACTGCCAGGGTCACTGGAATGTCGTCCAACGGTTCCCTGTCATGGCTAGTCTCTATAAGATAGCTTTTAGATATTTGGTGAGTGAGTACAAAAAAAGAAGGCCTTTTCTGTTGTCGTGGCCCAGTTACAAAACACCCTTCATCAATTTATTCACCTGGTATCTATTTTACTGTCTTCTACATATCGGACAAATGCTGTTGTATTCTCCCACACTTTTGCAAAGGTATACCGTATATTCCGGCGTATAAGACGACTTTTGAGCACTCAAAAGTGCCCTCCAAAATTGACAGTCGTCTTATACGCCGGATACACTTTGCTTCACCTGCCTGCCTATCTCCTGCCTCTTCGCAAACGGAGCGAAGAGGCAGGAGATCGGGCAGGGGGTGAAGCAAAGTGCTCCTCCCTGCCACCCGCCCACCCCCCGCGCTTCCACCCCGCCTCCCGAAAGTCGCGGAACCGTGGCTTTGGGGGGTGGCTAGGAAGCCCCCTCCTCCCTTCCCCCCGCCCACTCCCCGTGCATCCACCCCCCTCCCTGAAAGCAGCAGAACCACGGCTTTCAGGGAGGGGGGGTGGCGGAGAAGCCCCCTCCTCCCTTCCCCCCGCCCACTCCCCGTGCATCCACCCCCCTCCCTGAAAGCAGCGGAACCGCTGCTTTCAGGGAGGGGGGGCGGAGAAGCCCCCTCCTCCCTTCCCCCCGCTCATCCACCCCCCGCTCATCCACCCCCTCCCTGAAAGCAGCGGAATCGCTGCTTTCAGGGAGGGGGGGCGGAGAAGCCCCCTCCTCCCTTCCCCCCACCCACCCCCCGCTCATCCACCCCCTCCCTGAAAGCAGTGGAACCGCTGCTTTCAGGGAGGGGGGGCGGAGAAGCCCCCTCCTCCCTTCCCCCCGCCCACCCCCCGCTCATCCACCCCCCTCCCTGAAAGCAGCGGAACCGCTGCTTTCAGGGAGGGGGGGTGGCGGAGAAGCCCCCTCCTCCCTTCCCCCCGCGCACCCCCCGCTCATCCACCCCCCTCCCTGAAAGCAGCGGAACCGCTGCTTTCAGGGAGGGGGGTGGCGGAGAAGCCCCCTCCTCCCTTCCCCCTGCCCCCTGCCCATGCATCCACCCCCCCTCCCTGAAAGCTGCGGAAACGCGCTTTCAGGGGGGGTGGCGGAGAAGCCCCCTCCTCCCTTCCCCCTGCCCATGCATCCACCCCCCCTCCCTGAAAGCCACGGAAACGCGCTTTCAGGGAGGGGGGGCGGCGGAGAAGCCCCCTCCTCCCTTCCCCCTGCCCACTCCCCATGCATCCACCCCCCCTCGCTGAAAGCCGCAGAAACGCGCTTTCAGGGAGGGGCGTGGCAGAGAAGCCCCCTCCTCCCTTCCCCCCACCCACCCCCCGTGCATCCACCCCCCTCCTGAAAGGGAGGGGGGCTGGGAAGCCCCCTACTCCCTGCCACCCTCCCACCCTCCGCCCAGCCACCCCCCTTCCCCAAAGGCTCGCTTTGGAGAGGGGGGTGGCTGCGAAGCCCCCTCCCCCCTGCCACCCTCCGCCCAGCCTCCCCCCTTCCCCAAAGCCCCGTTTGGCCGCACAGCCTGCGGATCCCCCTCCTGCGCTCCCTCCTGGAAGGGAGCGCAGGAGGGGCATGCAGAGGCTGCGCGGCCAAACCGTGATTCGCCCCTTCTCCCCACCTTCCTGGAAGGTGGGGAGAAGGGGCGAACGTGCCCCTTTTGGGCGCACAGCCTCCGCATCCTCCTCCTGCGCTCCCTCCTGGAAGGGAGCGCAGGAGGGGCATGCGGGGGCTATGCGTTGGAAGAGGGGGGTCGTCTTATAGGGCGAATATATCACAAACTCTGCATTTTGCCTTAAAAATTGGGGGGTCGTCTTATACGCCGGAATATACGGTAATTACTGCACAGTTCAAGGCTCTTAATCTTTTCTTAAGGTTGATACTATTTGACTGTTAGTTTGAGTTTCCTTTATTTTTTGCCCTTGTATTTTATTTTGTCTACCTAAGTGGCCTAGGAGAAATAAATAAGTCAATATTTATTCTAGCATTATTTTATTGGTATTTCCATTTGTTTTCTTTCTTGTGCCAATTCTTCTTCCATTTTGAGACAATTTCGTATGTTTTTAATCAGAGCTTCAAAAAATTACTTTTGGGTACTATAACTTGAGGGGGGGAGGAGGAGGTGGAGATTTTAAAATTACAAATATTAAAGTATGTATGGTTTTAATATGCATTGGTTTTATAAGCTCTAATTGGTATGCGTTTATTTTGTTGTTGTTTGCTGCCTTGTTCCATAGAGAGAAGCAGGAGAGAAATAATATTAATAACAACAACAACAACATCCAGGCAGCATGAGCTGTGCTCACTTGCAAATTCTGGGTGTCACAATTCAAAAAGTAACTTTTCCAGGCTCTAATTTTTGCTGCTACCCACATTGTTTACTCATACAATTTACTACAGTTAACTACTGGCCCACTTCTCTGAAGGAAATATTTAAGCTTCCTGACACCTGAGTCATGATGCCTGAACAGTATCTCTCCAAAACTGAAGTTGTGCTGCTTGTACGAGTATAACAATTGCTTCTGTTATATCAAGAACAAAAGACTGTCTAATCCAATATTCTATTTCTAATAGTAGCTGATCTGATTGATAGTTTTACACATTTCTGTTTGGGGGGATGAAAGTTATAAAACTGTTTTGGATTATAATAATAATATATCCTTAAGTAAGCAAAAAAAAATATGGTGAGAGTCCTGTTATTTATAATATATACAAGCACCACCTTTTCCCATAAATCAGTGCAATCTTGTTTTGCTAAAATAAAATAAACTTTGCCAAAAGATGAAATGGATAGCCTGCTCTTTTGCAAGGCCCCCAGTCTTGGCTCTGTGAACTATTACACATAGGAACTAAGTGACACCTTTCGGAGAATGGTGCCAAGTCAACAGATGGAATACATTATAGAACTGGGACAATGCTGTTTAAACACTAGTTTGCCAGGATCCCAGGGTAAAAGTAAAGAAAGGTTAAAGGATAATGTGTTATATAAAACATGAACTAACATGACTATGCAGGCTGGGGAGCCCTTCATCTAAAAGCAATGTTGGTGGCTGTTGGAAATGTTTCTCATCTTTCATTCTTTTGACACCAAGAGAAAAGTTGTTGCTTTTGTTGTTGTTGTTCTTTTTTTTTTAAGTAACATAGAGTCAGAATGATTGAAGATTAGGAAACCCACATAAAATCTGGATACGAGGACATGAAACAAAAACGTCATATTTTATTTCATCTCTTCAAGACCAAGGCACTGGTTGACAAATAGTCCTCACCCCACTCCACCCCTTTGAATTCATGGCAAAGAAATGACCAGGGTAGGTTTTGCTCTTGCATGCTTTACCAGTCTTTTGCCTATGACATTAAGGTTACTAGCCAAACATCCAAAAGTAAGCTTTGCCTTAATTCCACAATTCCATCTTGCCAAATTCATACCCCTACATCCTCTTCTCTCTTTCAGAGCTATATCTAAGGGATTTTCTAGACAATGAAAAAAAAAAAAACCTCCTCATAGAATGTGAGGAGAATACCTTTTGTCCCAAAGAGCTCCCATGGTGATTTGCAGTATTTGGAAGGAGGGGGACCAAAAACTTCAAAAACTATGCTGGAAAAGCCTTTGCAGCTTCTCCCAAGGTTTTTTTTAAAAAATGCATGGAAAATACACATTCTTACTTGTTAGGACAACTGAATCACATCACAGCGTATTCCAGGATAAGAGCAGAAGTGGAAACTTGATTGGATGGATGTGCGCAGGGTGTGGGCTTGCCAGTTATGAAGTAGCCGGAAGCACCATTTTGGAGTTGCATGGTATCGACTGCGCACTTTTTTGCTGCACTGAGGTGACCAAACAGGTTACACTTAAACAGAAGGTTGCACTAGCACACCTTAGATTTATAATTTTAAAAAAATACTGTGCAGCAGTATCAACTTGTGGAGAATAATAATGCAAGTAATTCACTCCCAGCCACCATCTTGATTTGCGGGCATGGCTTCATGTAATGGATAGCTTCGCATACCAGCAATTTTGCAAAAAACAAACAAACAAAAAAAAAACCTGTGGAGACAAAACATTGCTGTGAATCTGTGTTAATGCGCAGCAACCAGCATTATATCTTCTTGTCTAGACAAGCCCTAAGTGAAGTAGCAACCTTCCTCCCTGGTAAAAGAGCTTATTCTCATAAAGTTATTGCTTTTTATCAGAGCATGAAACTTCGTTGAAGAGTAATCAGTGTTTTCCATTTCTTCACCTTCACCTTCTGAGAGAAAATCATTAAGTTGGAGTTGAGATCCATAATGGAAATATCATTTTCACATCTCTTAAGACTCAATGCAAGGCAAGGTACACCTTGCTTTGGAAACCTCACATGGTGGCAGTGTTTGCAGTGAATTTCAGAAAAATAAAATTAGAAGTTCAGACAAAAATTTCCAGTCAGGAAGTGGGGTGGGGGGAGTAAAGTCTCACAATGTGATACAAAGCACAATACAGTGTTTCCACTGAAGGTTCTTTCTTAACAGATTGCGTTTTAGGCCTTTTCCTTTTGATTTTAATGTTTAAAACTCTCCAGATCAGTGATTTGGTAGCAATTAGTTCTATGATGAAAGAAAACACTAAGTAGGTATTAACCTCCATCTATCTTCTTGCATGTTAATCTTTTGTTCTTCTTAGGGTTGTTTGTATCTTTTGTGAAGTTTAATCTTTCAAAATTGGAGTTCTAACTTTCACTCCACACCTCCCTTCCCATTCCTCCTGGTATCTATGGGTAATAATAATCTATTGATAACATTATTTTTCTTTAGCTAGAGAAGTTGGGTTACTCTTGATGCTTTCCATTTTCAAATTCCATCATTATGTATTACAGCAATCCTAGCTCTCAATCCACCGCCTGGGAGTATGCTTTAGGATAGTGTGAAGATGCCCTCCCACCAGCTGGTGCAAGTGCATGGTCCTGAAATGGTGCATTCTGGAGGTGGGGTTGATGGGGATAGATCTGGGTCCACTGCATACAAACCTGCTCCATACTCCTGAGAGGGGAGTGGATTGGTAAGGTATGTCAGATTACCCCCCCCCTCCTGCTTCTGTGGGAGGTGGGGATTTTTATCTGAAAAGCCTGGCAAATGCTTCTGTGCTGCCCAATCTAAACTGGCAGAGCTCTACAACCCTGCTTACTCCAAGCCACACTGTTTGCAAATATTGATAAAATTCAGTCTCCTCCTGCTGTGACCTCTTGATTCTGCCCATAATTGCTTCATTCCCTTGTTTGTACTTGGTTTTAACTTACGTTGTCAGCCACCCTGTGTCCCATGCTGGGAGAAAGGTGGGATATAAAATGAATGAATGCTTGACTGGAACACCAATCATTCTGATTTGCAATAAACATTTTTACTAAAGCAAAATGTATATTTTCTCACAACTAATCTGATTTAGAAATCTTTAGAAACAGTTTAAGAATGTGAAAACAACAGCAGCACATGATTCCCAGGATAGGATCCAAAACAGTCAAGTTTTGTCCATTTATAATAACAAACATTTAGATTGTATCTAGTACAATAATTCAGGACACATTGTAGTAATTAATTTAACCAGTTAGCATAGAACTAACCATTTCTAATTAAAAAGAATCCCTTTTAAAGATAGCAGATTACATCTTGACACATACAATTTAAAGGGGAGCTAACCTTCAGAACAGAGAGCCAGCACAGTGTAGTAGACTGAGTCTCTCAGCCTTAGACGATGGCAAATGTCCCTCTTGATAAATCTTGCAAATAAAACCCTATAATAATGTCACCGTAGGTGGGAGTTGACTTGAAGGCATATAACAAATCTTCAGAATGAATTTCTCTAGTAGACAATTTTTTAAAAAGGAAGGACCTTTGGGTTTTGGACTACAACTCTGGAGACCAGGGTTCAAATCCTCACTCAGCCATAGAAACCCACTAGGCGACCTTGGGCAAGTCACACTCTCTCTGATTCAGAGGAAGGCAAAAACAAACCCTCTCTGGACAAATCTTGCCAAGAAAACCCTGTGATGGGTTCGCCTTAAAGTCACCATAAGTCAGAAATAACTTGAAGGCAGACAACAACAAAAACAATTACAAAGGACCACTGCAGAATTCATTCAACACCTAATCAATATGCTGGCCAATTCTTCCAAATTTTCCACATATTGATCCTTAGTTATTCCAGAGGTTTTTATATACACAAATTCACCATCAACAGTCAGGAAGGGATAACACACGAGTTTATTTATAATAAAGTGCAAACATGGCTCTTTCTTTATGTCAATCACAAATCCCTGATGGATCCAACCATTGATTATCCCATCAGGAAATTCCTCCCTGAACAAATTCTAATGGAAGTAGATGTTTAGAATCCATATGTTACATAGAGTTCTGCTGAGCAATAGTTAGCACTTTTGTATGTACCTAACAAGAGCCAGAAGTTGGAAAGTTACTTTTTAAAAGTATTTTGTTACCACTACTCATTACAGTGTAAAAAAAGAAAGAAGCAATTTGTTGTTACTCATTGCTGTTTGAAAAAGTAGACCATTAGATTACACATTACTTTTTGTAACTTTTTCTTGAAAAAAATTCTTAGGATTGATGCAACAATGGCATAAAACATATAATTTTTTACTCAAAATTTATCTAAAAATACTCCCAAAAGTAACCAGAAAATATTACTTATTATACTGAAAAACAAACCCACCCCACAATCTCCCCATTTAACTTTGTTCCCACTTGTTATATAACTTCTGAAATGTAACTTCCTTATGGCCTGTGGCATCACTAAGGCTGGTGCCACCCCTCCCCACCCCCCACGGTGTTACCTGATGCAGTTCGGACTCTCCACACCCCACAAGTGTTGCCACTGCTTATGGGCTCATTATAAAAAAAAAAGAGAGGGGGGGGGAAGCATATGCACCTGTATATATACAGGTGGGATACAACATCTCTAGCTTACCTGGGCCTAAGCTGAAATGAGACTTCCTTCAGTACAGATTAACTAGACAGGATTAGTAAGAACAGTTTTAACTGTACATAGGACTATGCCTCAAATATACTGACTGTAGATATTGACAACATTGAAGCTGTGTCTCATTTCAGCTCTTCCACACCTAGTGATATGCTATGTAGTGAATGCGGTAGCTAGTGGGAAGATGTTGTAGTGTTTACTTGGGCTAAAGATCAAGGTACAAAAAGGTACATCAGTGTGACAATGTTTGGAGCTGACCTGGGTGGGGGGTGATCAGTGGACTGAATTTCCTGGCTTGCAGGGGAGGATTACAGAACCAAACACAACTTCTTGACTCAAAACAATGTCCCCCTGCTATCTGGGGAATTATATGATAGTGTATATTTCTCAGACTAAGAGGCTTTAATCAGAAAAACAGAGCAACCGTCTTGGCACCAAAATAAAATACAAACCAGCCAAATACTGCCTTAGTCACAGTATATATTTTAAACATGCCTGGCAGTTATTTCTAATTTTGAGCACTGGTGCACATTTTTTTTAAATGGATCAGCAAATACTATTGTGTTACTATTGTGTGCTAAGAGTAAATCTGGGAGTTAAATTTCTTGGCAGTTGGTATCCAAGTCTGGAATAAAATAAAATTAAAGCAAGAGCTCTGAGAATGTCTGGGTGCATATGGGTCAAGAACTGTTGCTGTGAGATCTCATGTTTCATGGATATGGTCAATGCCAGGTCTGTTTATACAGGGGGATGTCAAGCTCACCTCATAAAAGAGTATTGTCAAATGAAAACCTTTCTCTTGACTGCTCTGAAAAAGAGCCTGTACCACTGTTCACAGAACAGTTAATGCTAGGGGAGCGGGAACCTAACACCATTGTATGAACTGCTTTTCCATGCAGACGGGGGCATTTTACTTATTGAAGAAGCACCTAAAAATGATATACAGTTGACCCTCCACATTTACTGAGTTTAGGAGCGCAGGATCCCCCATTAAAGTGGGAAAACTGCAGATATCTCTACACACACAAAAAGTATGAGCCACGGATTCAACCCACTGCGGGTGCCTTTGAGGCAGTGGGGTTCCTTCACAAGGCAGAAGCCAGCAGCTGGTGGGGTTTGCTGCTGCCTCTACTGTTGCCCTATGCCATTTTTACTAAGGACTTACAAGCCTTGCCATGCATTCACATTCTATCTCCATCTTGTGAGGCTTGCAGTCCCTATTAAAAATGGAGTAGGGCAGCAGCAGAGGCGGCAGCAAATAATCTGTGAATAATCAAATCTGCAAAAATTTAACCCACAAATGTGGAGGGCCAATTGTACTTAGAATTGCCATCAATATTTTCATCTTCTCCTTCCCCACAAGATATGTAAGCACAAACAGCTATGCGCAGTAACATGCAAACAAGCAAAAAAAACCATCATCAATAGGTCTGAATCTTGTACAGCCTCGATCAAAGAACTCTATATAAATTGACCAGAGTTGTTTTAGGAATGCCTTTTGACACACAGCAGGGATGCACACGAGTGTGAAGCAGCCTTGTATTTACAGGGACCCCACAGGACTTTGGACTCTAGTTATTATATTCAATTAGAAAGATGTCTGACATTATGATAAAAAGATGTATAATTCTCAAGAACCCTTGCAGTATGCTGTAACCTTCTCTAAGCCCTCTACACAGACAGGCAACTCAAGCATACCCTATGGAAGCTAGTAGAAAACAACTTTTCAATGGGTCGGGCCATTCCTTCTTGCTCAGTGCTGCACTCACCAGCAATGGCTCTCCAATCCCTCAGGTAGCACAACTAAATCTAGGACCATTTATAGACAAACCATCTATTCCACACTGTGCTGACACTCAGTCACCGAGTATTGAAACAGAGGGAAGATTTTGATCTTAGCGCATCAGTGTTCCTTATCATAACACTTTGTTTCTTCCCTTCAGTATGAACATTAACTGTTCACTTAGATGTGAGAGACAATAAATGAGGGTAATTGTGAGATACCAAGAGAGAAGAGCAGAGTCCTAGTTCTGAATGAGGAGATAAATTCTATTAAGAGTCTGGTCTGTATCACTTCAGACTGTGGGCATCACATAACTGAGTGCTCATCCATCCTTTACCCTCCCAAAGCCCCAAACAGTTTCCACATTATAAAAAGCAAATAGTAGAGATAGAGATAGTCCATAGAGATAATCTCACCCTGACCAGGATACCTATCCGGAAAATAGACCACTTCAAGTGTGTGTATCTAAGCCTGAAAACCAGGGATAGTATAGGGATTCTGTTGGTATACCGTCCACCTCGTTGTCTAACAGACTCTCTATCCAAGCTGACGCAACTGGTCTCGGAGCTGCTATTGGAGTCGCCCTGATTTTTAGGCCTGGGTGACTTCAACATCCCATTCGAGACCAATTTAACAGGTGCGGCTTGGCAGTTCATGGATTTCATAACAGACATGGGCCTATCCCACCTGGTTTCTGGGCCAACACACTGTGTGGATCACACTCTCGATGAGGTCTTCAGTATGGAGCAGGCATATCCGTGGGCGGAGGTAGTGAGTACCACCGCACTGTCATGGACGGATCATTTCCTGGTTATGGTCGGACTTAGAGCGAATGTCCGCTCCACTGGGGGTGGAGGACCTATTAGAATGGTCTGCCCTTGAGGGCTAATGGAGCCAATAGGTCTTCAGAAAGCCTTGGAGGGTTCCTTGGTTGGTAATGCTGGTGATTCTGTCGAAGCTCTGGTTGATACTTGGAACAACAATCTCACCAGGGCCATCGACACAATCGCTCCTAAGCATCCTTTCAAACCCGCTCCAAATAAACAACCATGGTTCACAGAGGAGCTTAGGAAGATGAAGTGGGCTGGACAACGACTAGAGTGCACCTGGCTCTTATCTGACACGACTAGTCATAGGAATTTTCTTTATTCGTATCGAGAGGCAATATGTGCAGTGCAGAGATCTTTCTGCTCTGCACGTATTGCGTCTGCAGAGTCCCGTCCAGCAGAGCTGTTTAGGGTGGTAATGGAGCTCACACAGGCCCCACCTGTACAGAACCCTCTACTTAACCCGACAGCAACCTGCTGTGATGTGTTTAATAACTACTTTTCAGATAAAATCTCTCAAATAAGAGCCGACTTAGACGCTGGGTTTATAGCAGAGTCGACTGATGAGGTGTCCAGTAAACCCATTTCTGAGATTAGACTGGATCAGTTTGAGCCGTTGAGTACTGATGACGTGGACAAGATCCTTGGAAAAATGAGGAAGACGACGTGGCCTCTCAACCCTTGCCCATCATGGTTGGTCGTCCAGGGGGATGATGCATTGATGGCCTTTCTCAAGGAGACCATCAATGTGCCCCTTAGGGAAAGAGTTATGCCATCTTGTTGTAGTGGGGCCCTGAGGACTTCTGGGCAGTGAGGCAGCAGCGGGAGGGGGCATGGCCAGGAGTGGCTGGCGTTTTAAGCCACTCCCACCCCCTCAGGAACACCAGCCAGCAAGCCAGGGGTTCTCCAGCCTGCAGCAGCCTTTCATCCCATTCAACTGGGCCAGGAGGCTGTAGTGTGGCCCTGAGGACTTTTTGGAAGTGAGGCAGCAGTGGGAGGGGGCGTGGCCAGGAGTGGCTGGCATTTTAAGCCACTCCCACACCCCTCAGGAACACCAGCCAGCAAGCCAGGGGTTCTCCAGCCTGCAGCAGCCTTTCACCCCATTCCACCGGGCCAGGAGGCTGTAGTGGGGCCCTGAGGACTTCTGGGCAGCGAGGCAGCAGCGGGAGGGGCTGTGGTCCACACCCCTCAGGAACACCAGCCAGCAGCCAGAAGGACTCTAAGCCTGCAATTGGAGTCAGCTGAGGCCGGGAATGGAGTGGGGGCGGAAATTGGAGTTGTGCTGGGGAAAGGGAGGTATGGTCGGAACAGAGTGAACAGATGTTACAAAAGAAGGTGGGATCGCTGTTTGTTAGCTATCCCACCTTCAGTTCACCCTGTTTCCCGGAATGGATTGGAGAGCGTACCAACCATTCCACAGAACCTTACTTTGCTCCTCTGCAATGCCAGGTCAGTTAAGAATAAAACTCATATTATATACGATCTTCTCTTGGATGTGGATGCCGACCTGGCTTGCTTCACAGAAACCTGGCTGGGAGAGGATAGCGCAGTCACCTGGGCGCAGGCCCTCCCAGCTGGGTATTCTGTCAGTGAGCAGGTGAGGGGAAGTGGGCGGGGGGTGGAGTGGCTCTGGTTTATAAGAACAATCTGACCTTGACCAGGATACCTGTCCTAAACACAGACCACTTTGAGTGTATGTACCTTAGCCTGAGGACCAGGGATAGTTTGGGGATTCTGCTAGTATACCGTCCACCCCGTTGTCTAGCAGACTCCCTAACCGAGCTGACACAGCTGGTCTCAGAGCTGCTGTTGGAGTCACCCAGACTTTTAGTTTTGGGTGACTTCAACATTCCACTCGAGACCAGCTTGACAAATCTGACTGGTGCGGCTCGGGAGTTCATGGAAACCATGACAAACATGGGCCTATCCCAAATGGTCGTCGGGCCCACACATTGTGCGGGTCATACCCTCGATGTGGTCTTTAGTACGGAGCAGGAATATCCGTGGGCGGAGGTTATAAAAACCACCGCATTGTCATGGATGGATCATTTCCTGGTCAAGACTGAACTAAGAGTCTCTTCCCGCCCCACCGGGGGTGGTGGACCCATTAAAATGGTCCGCCCTCGAAGGCTAATGGAACCAAGAGGATTCCAGAAAGCCTTGGAGGGTTTAATGGTTGGTAACGCCGGTGACCCTGTCGAAGCTTTGGTTAATACCTGGAACTCCGACCTTACCAAGGAATTGACACGATCGCTCCCAAGCATCCTTTCCAACCCGCTCCAAACCGTAAGCCATGGTATACAACAGACCTTAGGAAAATGAAGCGGGTTGGACAACGACTAGAGCGCAACTGGCGGAAAACTCGACTCTTATCCGACAGGACTCGTCATAGGAACTTTCTTTGGTCCTATCAAGAGGCAATACGTGCAGCGCAGAGATCCTTCTCCACTGCACGTATTGCGTCTGCAGAGTCCCGTCCAGCAGAGCTGTTTAGGGTGGTAAGGGAGTTGATGCAGGTTATTCCTGCGCAGAACCCGTTGCTTAACCCAACGACAGCCTGCTGTGATGCGTTTAACAATTTCTTTGCAGATAAAATCTCTCGGATAAGAGCCGACTTAGATGCCAGTAATTTGACAGAAACAATTGACGAGGTGTCCAGCAACTCCATTGACGTAAGTTTACTGGATGAATTTCAATCTATGAGTACCGAGGACGTGGACAAGCTACTTGGTAGGGTGAAGAAGACGACCTGCCCACTCGATCCTTGCCCTTCATGGCTGGCCATCCAGGGGGGGACTACCTTGATGGTGTACCTTTAGGACACCATCAATGCATCCCTCAGAGAAGGGTGTGTTCCATCTTGTTTAAAGGAAGCAGCCGTTAGGCTGCTCCTGAAAAAATCTTCCCTTGACCCCCTGGACATGAACAACTATAGGCCGGTTTCTATGTTACCATTCTTGAGCAAAGTGATCGAGAGGGCAGTTGCGCTCCAACTCCAAGTGGTCTTGGATGAAACCGATTATCTAGACCCATTTCAAACTGGCTTCAGGACGGGATTTGGAGTTGAGACTGCCATGGTTGCTTTAACCGGCGACCTGCGTCTAAGCATCGACAGGGGTAGTGTGACCCTGTTGGTGCTTTTGGACATCTCAGCGGCTTTCGATACGATAGATCATAGCATCCTTTTGGATCGCCTGAGAGGGTTAGGAATCGGAGGCACTGCGTTCCAGTGGTTCTGGTCCTTCCTCTCGGGCAGGTCCCAGAGGGTGTTGCTCGGGGACAGTTGCTCCAGCAGAAAGGAGCTTACTTGTGGAGTTCCGCAGGGCGCCATCCTGTCCCTGATGCTGTTTAACATCTATATGAAGCCGCTGGGTGAGATTATTCGGAGTTATGGGGCTGGGTGTTATCAGTACGCTGATGACACCCAGATCTATTTCTCCTTGTCCCGATCGTCAGCCTCGAATTCCGATGGTGTCTCTCCTCTTAATGACTGTCTTAAAGCAGTAATGGGCTGGATGAGGAAAAACAGATTGAGATTAAATGCAGACAAAACAGAGGTGCTCATGGTAGCGGCCCCGAAACCAGGAGTTGGGTTGCAGCCTCCAGTCCTGGATGGGGTCACGCTCTCCGTTAAGGACTGTGTTCGCAGTCTGGGGGTGCTCCTTGATTCATCGCTTCAGATGATGAGTCAGGTGAATGCGACAGTCAGGAGCGCCTGTTATCAGCTTCGGCTGATACGCCAGCTGCGCCATTTCCTGGAAGTAAAGGACCTTGAGACTGTGGTGCACGCGCTGGTAACCTCTCGTCTAGATTTCTGCAATGCGCTCTACATGGGGCTGCCCTCATGCTTGGTCCGGAAACTTCAGTTGGTACAAAATATGGCAGCCAGAGTGGTCTCGGGAACATCTCGGAGAGACCATATAACTCCAGTGTTAAGATCTCTCCACTGGCTGCCTATCAGTTTCCGGGCCCAGTATAAGGTGTTGGTTATTATCTTTAAAGCCCTAAATGGCTTGGGTCCAACTTATCTCCGGAACCGCCTCCTCCCATACAATCCTCCCCGTGCACTCCGGTCCTCTGGGAGGAATTTGCTTCAGCCACAAAAATCTAGGCTGTCTGCAACCTCCCAGAGGGCCTTTTCGGTAATCGCCCCCAAATTGTGGAATGACCTGCTGAACGAGATCCATCAGATAACAACCCTGAGTAGCTTTAAAAAAGCACTAAAGACGGATCTCTTTCGGCAGGCCTTTCCTAATTAGATCCCGGCCTCAGGGGATCCTGGCTTCTTTTAGTCCGCTGGCCATTTATAGTATTTTATTGTATTTATTGTTTTTAATTGTTATTTTTTGATCAGTTGGTTTTAATTTATAATTGTTTAATATTTTTTTATGGGGGAGGGTGGGGTGGGGGGTGTTTGGGGATTTTATTCTGTATTTTATTTTAATTTTTGTAAGCCGCCCCGATTGTTTTAACAGAGGGGAGGGGTATAAATAAATTTTATTATTTATTATTATTGTTGTTTAAAGGAAGCGGTTGTGAGACTGCTCCTAAAGAAACCTTCCCTGGACCCCCTGGACTTGAAAAATTATAGACCGGTTTCCCATCTGCCATTTTTGAGCAAGGTGATCGAGCAGGCCATTGCTTCTCAACTCCAAGTGATCTTGGATGAAACTGATTATCTAGATCCATTTCAAATTGGCTTCAGACTGGGATTTGGGGTGGAGACTGCCATGGTTGCTCTGGTAGATGACCTTCGCCAAAACTTCGACAGGGGAAGTGTGACCCAGTTGGTGCTTCTGGATTTCTCAGTGGCTTTCGATACGATAGATCACGACATCCTCTTGGAACGCCTGGAAGAGTTGGGTATTGGAGGCACTGCACTTCAGTGGTTCCATTCCTTTCTCTCAGGTAGATTCCAGAGGGTGATGCTCGGGGACAGTTACTCATCAAAAATAGAGCTTAATTGTGACATCCCTCAGGGCACCATCCTGTCCCTGATGCTTTTTAATATCTATATGAAGCTGCTGGGAGAAATAATCTGGAGACATGGGGCAGGGTGTTATCAGTACACTGATGACACCCAAATATATTTCTCTACATCTCGGTCATCAGCCATGACGATAGATGGTATTTCTCCCCTCAGTCACTGTCTTGTAGTGGTAACGGACTGGATGAGAAAAAATTGACTCAAACTGAATCCAGAGAAAACAGAGGTGCTTACAGTGGAGGCCCCTAAACCTGTTATTGGGTTGCAACTGCCAGTCCTGGGCGGGGTCACGCTCTCTGCTAAAGACTGTGTTTGCAGTTTGGGGGTGGTCCTAGACTCGTTGCTTCACATGACTGCTTAGGTGAACTCGACAGTCAGGAGTGCCTGTTATCAGCTTCAGCAGATACATCAACTGCACCCTTCCTCGAGACAAAGGCCTAGAAACTGTAGTGCATGCACTGGTAACCTCATGACTTGATTTCTGCAATGCTCCCTACATGGGGCTACCCTTATATCTAGTTCGGAAACTACAACTGGTGCAAAATATGGCAGCCAGGATAGTCACCAGGAAATCGAGAAGGGAGCATATTACTCCAATCTTTAAATCCCTTCACTGCCTGCCTATCAGTTTCTGAGCACAGTATAAGGTGTTGGTAATGACCTATAAAGCCCTACATTGCCTAGGTCCAACCTACCTAAGGGATCGCCTCCTCCCATATAATCCGCCCCGCACCCTTAGATCTTCTGGGAGGGGTTTATTGCGACCAATGAGATCTAGATTAACATCAACCTCCCAAAGGTCTTTTTCTGCTGCTGCTCCCAGACTATGGAACACCCTGCCGGAGGAGATCCATCAAGCAACTAGCTTGGAGAATTTAGAAAAAGCCATCAAAACGGATCTCTTCTGGCAGGCCTTCCCTGAATAGAACAGACCATTTTAAAGCATGCTTCTCCCTCTTTTTATGTTTATGTTTTAATGTTTTGATTCTATAGTTTTAAAGTTTTAGGGTAGTTATTTTATGTCACTGGTGAATCTGCCAGTTATTTTAAATATATGCACTATTATATGTAATTTTAATTATTATTATTATTATTATTATTATTATCCTGCTCCTCTGTTAAAACAATCAGGGCGGCTTACAAAAATTAAAATACCAATACAATTTAAAATCCCCAAACAACACCCACCACCACCCTCCTCCATAAAAAGATATTAAACCAAATACATTAAAACAACTGATATAAAGTCACA
The DNA here is from genome assembly GCA_030847615.1 of Gambelia wislizenii. Taxonomy (NCBI): domain Eukaryota; kingdom Metazoa; phylum Chordata; class Lepidosauria; order Squamata; family Crotaphytidae; genus Gambelia; species Gambelia wislizenii. The sequence goes on along the minus strand of JAUMIR010000005.1, from coordinate 98,397,291 downwards.
TTAAAATAATAAATAATTAATAGCCAGCAGACTAAAAAAAGCCAGGAGCCCCTGAGGCTGGGAACTAATCAGGAAAGGCCTGCCGAAAGAGATCCGTCTTTAGTGCTTTTTTAAAGCTACTCAGGCTCGTCATCTGACGGATCTCGTTTGGCAGGCCATTCCACAGGGGGTAAATTTAAGGGGGGTAAATTGTTTTAAGTTATTACTATTGTTATGGATTTGTTTTTATATCTAATTGTTGTGAGCCACCTTGATTGCCTAATAGGCAAAAGGCGGGTTACAAAAATAAAGTTGTTGTTGTTGCTACTTTAGTTTTCTAGGTGACAGATTTTTGATACAGAAAGATGATTTACCACTTAAGTTCCAACCTGCAGTTTCAGATGGCAGATGGTACAGAGCTTTACCTCAAGAGTAATTACATATTCACATTAAAGCAGGGGCAGCCAATTGTGCCCCTCTACATGTTGTTGGACTACAACTCTCAGCACTCCGTAGAACTGGTTAGAGTTTTCTGATCAGAGTTTTCGTCTAACAACATGCGGAGGGCCACAAGTTACCCATCCTAGTATTAAAGAATGTTCAAATTTGAAACCAAGAGTAGACTGTTAGTTTTGAACTATAAATGTAAAGCCAAGGAATTAACTCTGTAATTCTTGATTGAACCCCAAAATACTCACTGGACACCTAGAAAGTGGGTTAATCAATGAGTATTAATGCTTTTGGAAAATAAAATCATCTTGTTTTTATGCAGTTTTTTTTGAGGGGGGACAATTTTATATTTTTCCTATTACCTTCATATTATTTAAACTACTTCTTATACCAAATAGCTTCCACTTCAGAGGTAAAAGTTGAACTATGATGAGGGCAATGGGAGATACAATGGGAGAAATACTGAATACTTCAAAATACTGTATGAATAAGACAGCACTTTAAATTCACCATAAAAAATTAAACTGGCATAGATGTATATTTAAGTGGTATAAAAGTATGTTTGAGTGATTCCATGTATTCTGCCCATGAACATCTCCTTTACTTTCAAATTTACTCAGAGGAGCTGAACAAACAATTCATAACGTCTGACTCCTAACAGTGGCAAAACACATGTCTAAAGTTCAATAAAAACAAACAACTCCAGTGAAAAACATTCCTCAGGGGAATCTATGACCAGTAATCCTGTTTTGTTCCTCCCTCCTTGGGTTTTTCCCTAGAGATCTAGCCTCTGCCATTGACTTATCTGAGGGGTTTTCAAAAGCTATCCTTCTCTGCCCTTGAGATTTCTTAGCCCACATTTGACTAGTTTTTTTACTTCCTGGGTTGAAGCTTTTTTTTTTACTTCATCCCTGAGATTTTGTTTTGTTATCTGTAGGTAACCTGTGCAAAAACATTGTTGTTAACTGCAGTAAAGGCGACTTAAACTTATGGCGACCCCAAGTCACCCTATCCTCAAAAGCACTGCTCCGGTCCTGCAGACTCAGAGATGTGGCTTCTTTGATTAAGTCTATCTGTCTGGAATGTAGTCTTCCTCTTTTCCTACTGCCTTCTACCTTACCAAGCAGTACTGTCTTTTCTAGTGAGGCATGTCTTCCCATGATATGGCCAAAGTACAACAGCCTCAGTTTAGTCATCTTGGCTTATGTTCATGTTTCATTTGCTCTAGGATGCATTTATCAGTCTTTTTAGCAGTCCATGGTATCCACAGAACTCTTCACCAGCACCACATTTCAAATGAGTTGCTTTTCTTCCTATCAGCTTTCTTCACTGTCCACCTTTCACGGCCATACATAGAAATGGGAAATACGATGGCACAGACAATCCTCACTTTAGTATTCAATGATATATCTTTACACTTCAGAACCTTGTCTAGTTCCTTCATAGCTGCCCCTCCAAGTCCTAATCTTCTTCTGATTTCTTGACTGCAGCCTCCATTCTGATTAATGACTGAGCCAGGGTATGAAAAATCTTGGACTATTTCAATTTCTTCATTGTCTACTTTAAAAGTTATATAAATAATCTGCAGTCATTATTTTTGTTCACTTGTTCAGCTGTAAACCTGCCTTTGCATTTTCTTCTGTGACTTTCTTCAGTAATCATTCCAGGTCTTTGCTATTTTCTGCTAGTAGTATGGTGTCATCTGTGTATCTAACTATTTATGTTCCTTCCTCCAATTTTCATGCCTCCTTTCTCTGAGTCTATTCCTGCTTTACATATGATGTGAAAATACAAGTTAAACAGATAGGATGATAAAATGCAGGCTTGCCTGGCCCTCTTGCCAATTGGAAGCCATTCCATTTCTTCATATTCTGGCCTAACAGTAGCTTCTTGTCCTGAGTACAGGTTACACATCAGAACACACCCATTTCTTTAAGAGTGATCCATAGTTTTTCATGGTCTATACAATAAAAGACTTTGATACAATCTATAAAGCACATTTTCTTTTGAAATTCTTTGGTGCACTATGTATGTTTGCAATATGATCCTAGTGCCTTTTTCTTTCCTGAACTCAGCTTCGACATCTGGCATTTCTTGCTCCAAATATAGTAAAAGTCTTTGGTGTAGAATTTTGAGTATCATTTTGCTTGCATGGGAAATTAATGCAATGGTCCTGTGGTTACTGCAATCTCTAGTGTTCCCTTTCTTGTGTGTATATTGTGTGTTTCCAGTCTATGGACCATTTTTTTCTCCATATTTGTTGACAGATTTTAGTTAGAACTAGAGTAGAATCTCTCTCTGTAGACTGAAGCATCTCTATTGGTATGCCATATATTCCTAGTGATTTATTTCTCCCACATGATATGAGTTCAGCTTCCACATCACTTTCTAAAGTTGGAGGACTGTCTTCATATGGTTCTTCCTTGAATGAATGTGTCACTCTTTTATATAGCTCTTCTGTGTACTGTTTTCATAGTCTTTTTATTTCTACTTGGTCATATAATGAGTTCCCCTGCTGGTCATGGAGCATCCATACTCTTGGTTTAAATTCTCCTTTGATTTCTCGGATCTTGTGGAAGAGGTCTCTCATTTTCCCCCCTTTTTTTGCTGCCGCCTTCTGTTTCTCTGCATTATTATAGTAGTTCTCCTTGTCCCTGAGCACAAGCCACCTTTTATGTTTGTTTCTCACCTGTTCTTAACTGCTTAAAGAGGTTCACCTGTCATCCTTTGAGGCTTCTCTTTCCTTTGGCTGCAGATAGTGTCTTTCTGCATTCCTCCCTGACAATGCCCTGGCTTCAGTCCAGAGTTCTTCTGCCTCCTGGTCAATTAGGCTTAATAGCACAAATCTATTTTTCACATTATCTTTAAATTCTGTGAGGATGTTCTTCAGGTTGTATTTCCGCATGATGGTTGATTTAGTGTTCTTCTTTAGCTTTACTCTAATTTTTTTCTATCAGTAGTTCATGGTCTGTGCAACAATCTCCTCCTGGCTTGCTTTTGCAGAAAGAATGGAGCTTCTCCATCTTCTGCTTCCAATTATGTAATCTATTTGATTTCTACACCGGCCATCAGGTGATGTCCATGAACACAGTTGCTTCATGGGTTGCTTGAAGGATGTGTTTGTGATTAACTAACTGTTGGCCTCGCAAAATTTGATCGGTCTCCTGCTCCATTTCTTGATCCTAGTTCAAATGTTCCTACAATGTTTGATTCTGCTTTATTTCCCATTTTTGCATTCCAATCACCTATGATCAATGAAGAAGTCCTGTTCTGGTATGTGATCAATTTCCTCCTGGGCTCCAGGATAGAATCGTTGCCTTTCTCCAATCCCTAGCATAGTTCACTCACCCACCATTCTACTTTTCTTAACACTTGTTTTTCCTTTCTTTTCCTGTCAGTTATAGTCTTTTCTTCATTAAAGCTGAAATTTTTGCATAACTTTTAATAATAATAATAATAATAATAATAATACAATTTATTTATATCCCGCCCCTCTGCCAGCAATCGGGGCGGCTGAATACGTCACATCCTTAAAGTTATTCTCTAGTCCTTCAGTGCTTTGAAGAAACCTTATTAATGGTCCAAAAGATTGGTACTGTATATGAAAATCACCAATGTAATAGAAAAATCCCATTAACTCCTCCTGTGTCTAAATTCAAGAAGTGGGAAACAATGATAAACCACTTTGTTTTCAATAAGAAGAGCCCCAGATTCTTGAAACTGACTAGACATCTCTCTGCTGATAGTGGAGGGTTAGCTGTTCCTAATGTTGCACTATACCTTCAGGTCTTCCAGCTGAGCCAATTTATTCAAATACTGAAAGAAAATGGGTCCAGCAGATGGGTTGCTTCAGTATCACTACTACACATTCTCCTGAATTCAACTTTTTATACTTCAGAACCATGGCACAGAAACTTAAAACACTGGCCAACCCATTCCTCTCCAACTCATTGCTCATCTGGCATAAATGGATGCAAACCCTAGCCCTTAACCCCTCCCCAATGACCCTTCCTGCTGCATTCTAATGTCCAAATGGTAGACAAATTCTCACAGTTTAAAAAAATGGAAGGAGTGTGGTCTGCATCACACCCAAGACCTTTTTACTAGCGGACGGCCTAGGTCCATAGATGAACTGACAGCCTCTCTCCAACCAGCCAACCCTACCTGGTTTCAATTATGCCAACTTACCAGCTTTATGATACACCTAATCTCATTAGGCAAAGAACCACGTGCCCTCACTTTTTATAAAGATTTCTGTGAGAGTGACACACCACAGGGGAAAGTGATAACTGCAGCCCTACATAAACATTTACTTGAATACTCATGGAAAAAGGCACTATGCTAAATCCCTCTGGCAATCAGAACTCAAAATCAATATATCAGATACTGAATGGGCTCGTACTTATACTTCGGTCCCTTACAAACCCTGTTCGGCAAATGTTAGGGAGGGAGTCCTGAAAGTTATATAATGATGGTATCTCAGACCAATTCAGCTATCCAGGATGATCAAAACAGTCCCACCATACTACTGGAGAGGTTGTAATATGCACAGTTCATTTCTTCACGTGTGGGTTGTGAAGGCTATAGAATTTTGGTATGCAGTGTTAAAACAAATCTCATGTAAACTCATCAAAAGGTTCATTTTTGTCCTGCTCTTTTATTGTGGTTACTCCATGTTAGTAACAATGTTCATCTGAAGCACTGTAAATTGATTGCTTTCCTCATAACTGCTACTCGGCAGGATATAGTAAAAACTGGAAATCCGGAGCCCTCACAACTTGATAACTGGTACAGCAGGATTTGCTGGGGAAATGATCATACACTGCAATTAGCAACACACATTGGAAACTGCTTAATGCAGTGTAGATGTGTAAATAGCTATTGCTTAAAACAATTTGTAAGCCACTCTGATAGCTTTGTGGCTGAAGAACGGGGTATAAATAATTAAATAAAATAAAAAAGAATAAAATAAAAACCTTTCAAGAGGGCAGGTTTATTTTTATTGATTATGTGAAGAATCACTCAGATCTAGTTTGAACTCCAGCAAGTCACAGGATGTTTTGGAAGGATGTCCTGAGCTTGGACTCTCTGGATGCCTTGATGATACCTGAAGAGGTCTTGTAGTCATACCTGACACTGTGAGAAAACAAATGCCTATCATCCATTGCGTCTTTTGTTCCTGTTTGCTACCTTTTCCACTTCTCATATTTTCATTCTTTCTTCATAAATGTTTGTATTATTGAGTACTATACTCTATTGTACAACCTCATAAAAAGCAATGAAAAAAATCACCAATGTATCAACTCTGTTTTCTTCCTTAATATATTCCAGTGGCTCTTAATCTTTTCTTTTCCAGGGACCCCCTTTAAATATCTTTTGTTGCCGCAGACCCCCAAGACTTAACTCAAGATTTAAAATGACAACAATGCAATTACACCATCCATTAAACCTTCCCTCAGAAGCACTTGAGGGGGAGGGAAGACACTTCTTCCTGCAAGTTTGTGGCTGGAGCGTATTGAATGGTAATGAACAAGCCAAGCCAGCCAGCCAGCCTTTGCTTTGGCTCCTGTCACATGGCCGCTCCACTGTGGGGAGGAGGTGGGCTGAGCAGCCTTCAAGCCTTTGCAGACGCCCTGTGAGGATACTGCAACCCCCTGGGGGTTCCTGGAGCACAGGTTAAGAACCACTGACATTCAAATTGTTACTCTTTGTATATAATTCTATTGTCACAGAGGAAAATACAATTAATTAATTATTATATATCATATATATATTATTCTATACTAAATACGCTTTGGATTTGGTGGTTCTGGGGGAAATATTGATAAAAAATTATTAAGGAAGTATAATTTTATTTTTGAGGTCAGAGGCTGAAATTAAATGAATTTAGAAGTGGAACTATAGTAATATTCTATAGTAATATTCTTGGTTTTTCTCTTTTCTGAAGTAAGGAGTGAATCAATTTAATTTAATTAATGAAATAGACTATAAAGGTAATCAAATGTTTTGTGGCATGAAATTTTAGTTCTATTAGGACTTATATGGAAATTATAGATTAAAAGGCAAATAAGAACTGTATATATTCTAACTATCAAAGACAATTGAGAACTGTTTGTAGTAATTAACAAAGAACTGATTCAGAATCACCTATAGTATTTCATTTAGAACTGAATGCAATAATTAGAGTGGTTTTGTATTTGTGGAATCTCTCTGTGATGAAATTGGTAATGATTCACTGGTAAGATTTAAGTTTATTAATAAAGTGTACTAACTATTAAAATAATTTATATACATTTATGTGTACAAATAAAATACACATAGATATAAATACATAACAAATAAATACTGATAAAAAATAAAAGTATAAAGGAAATATAGAATAGATATAGGCAAATAGATAAATAAAAGCTGGAAAATAATAAATAATAAAAAATAACAACAGATACAATAAAAAACATAAACTATAAAAAATAAAAGAAGAACATAGCAAGATATCATACATAGACAGAGACCTATAAAACAAAATTTAAAAAACCACACACAACGTATAATGATTGGGAAACACAGAGATATAGAACAATGGCAGCAGGAACAAGGAAGGCTACACAGGACCAGACACAAGTAATAATGCAAAGGCAACCATCAATGGAAGGACCCAGTAAAGCCACAGAATTTAGTTCAATCGTTTTAGAAGAGATGAGGAAAGAAATGAAAAAGATGAGACAAGAAATCCAAGAAGAAATGAAAGAGATGAGAGCAGAAATGAAAGTGGACTTGAAGAAAGAATTGAACAACTTTGGGAAGAAACTGGAAAAATTGACGGCAGAAATGGATCAAATAAAAAAGGAGGTACAGGAAATACATGCCAAGACACAAGAATTAGAAGAAACCACTAATACATTAACACAAGAACAACAATTGGAAAAGATTGTATTACTAATGAATGAATTGAGGTACAGGGAGAAGTGCCTAAAGATAAGGGGATTAACTGAGAAGAAAAATGAAAATCTGGAAGATAGGTTGATTCCATCACTGGCTAACTTTATAAATACAACTCAAGAAAATCTAGAAGCACAAATAGATAAGATATTCAGGATCAGTTCTGTAGTGGCAAAGGAAAGAAAGCTCCCGAGAGATGTGGTAGTATGCTTTAGAAGAGCAAAAACAAGAGACAAGGTAATACAGAAAAGCTACGAGGAAAAGTTGAAAATTGGTGAGGAAGAGTTAAAGGTGTTCAAAGACATACCACCACAAATTCTCAAAAAAAGACAAGAATACAAATTCCTGATGAAACTTCTAATGGAGAATAAAATAAATTACAGATGGGAGACGATAGAAGGAGTGGCTTTTACATACCAACGTAAAAGATACAGAATAAATTCAATACAAAAAGCTAAGGAATTTAGTAAAAGGCTAGTTAAAGAGAAAAGAAGAGATAAAGAAAACAAAGAAAAATGGCCAACTGAGAAGGGAACGCAAAGTAAAAAGAAAGAAGGAAATAAGGAAGAAGCAGAGTATCAAGATCTGGAAGAAGAGGAAGGAGAAGTAGGAGAGGACTGTCAGGAAATGACATGGATATGACCACAAGATGGAGCTGTAAGCTTAGTAATGAAAGTAGGTAAGCTCCAGTGGCAGGTGTTTGTGTGAGTCAGCACTTGAGAGTATGCACACCTGAGATGCCTGATGTAACAGGCATTGTTTAACTGCCTATAAAAAAGAGATGGGAATTATCTCCATTGTGGGTTTGTTGTGGATGGTGGTTGGTGAAGCAGTTTGTTGGTTTGAGAGAGGTTTATGAGTATTAGAGATGGCTGTCCTATACTCTGTATATATATTTTAAGTATACTGCAAACAAAGATTAAAGCCCTCAAGTTGAGTGAAGGCTGGCCTTGTTGCTGTCTTTATTTGGCAAGCCAGAGCTCAAGGCAGTGTGCTGGGGTGAAGGAATTTTTCCTTCTCAGCCTGAAGTCTTTTGCAAAAGTCTTTCCAGAAAACCTTCTCCTTGGTGTCCTGTCAATGTAGAACAATTCTGCAGGTGGTTGTGGTGGACACAGCGCGTCTTTCTACGCCACAACAAGGACAACAAATCAGAAGATAACACAGATAAAACAGAGACAGAGGAGGAAAGAGAGGAAGAAGAAGAAGAGGAACTCTGAATAAAAAACAAAATAGGAAAAATAATAATTAAAAGATTCTAAAAATGGATACAAAAATAATGTCGTGGAATGTTAAAGGCTTAAATTCAAGCCATAAAAGAAGACAAAATTTTCATTACCTGGAGAAATTAAGAATGGATATAATATGCTTGCAGGAGACACGTATAAGAGAGCAAGATATCAAATTCTTAAGACATTTCAAATTAGGTCAACTGTACATATCATCCAATATAAAGAAGAAAAAAGGGGTAGCAATTTATATAAATAGGAGATATTTAGCAAAAGAAATATTTAAAGATCAAGAGGGGCAGTATGTAGGAATAGAGGTCAAACTACAAGATCAAAGTATACTAGTAGTTGGTGCATATAATCCCTTTCAAAAGCAAGAAATCTTTTTTAAGAAGTTGACAGGTGAGATTGCGCGTACGGGAAAGAATAAAATTCTGCTCTTGGGGGATTGGAATGGGGTGATTAACCCTTTAAAGGATAGAATGTCAAACAAACAAATAAAGAAAAATCAAGGGAAATTACTGCAATCATTTTTTGAGATGATGGAGGAGTTTGACTTAATAGATATCTGGAGGTGGAAGTACGGTGAGGAAAAGGGATTCACTTTCTACTCAGATGCCCATTGTACTTCGTCAAGGATTGATATTTTCCTGGCCTCAAAAAATATAACCATGAATATTAAAAACATGGAGGTTAAGCCAAAATGGACATCAGACCATAACCCCATCTTATTAACAATGTTGAAAAGGGGGAAAGAGAGTAACTGGCGTCTAGACAAAAATCTATTAGACAATGAACAAAGTGTAAATGAGGCAAAAGAGGTATTAAAGCTGTACTTCAAAGAGAATACAACGAAGGCAGTAACTATGAGAACAATATGGGAAGCCAGCAAAGCTGTGATGCGTGGCTATTTCATAAAAAAGGCATATGAGAGAAAAAAGGAAGACCCTAGACAATGTAAAAATTTACTTCAAGAAATAATGAACAAAGAAGAGAAAATGAGAGAACAACCAGAAAATTAAAAACTCAAATATGAAATCAGCATATTAAAGAAAAAAAATGCAATCACAAACAATTAAAGACATCGAGCAAAAAATGCGTTTGGCCAAGCAAAGACACTTTGAGTAAGCAAACAAACCTGGTAAGTGGCTGAGCCAGAAGCTAAAGAAGTTAAGAGAAAACAAAATAATTACAGAAATGAAATATAAAGATAAGATTGTGACTGAACAAAAATTGATTAAAAAAAATGCTTCCATGAATTCTATTCGGATTTATACAAGGAAAAGTCTATGGTCAATTTGCTTGAAGAAAAAATAAATAAATACTTGGAAGAACAAAAAATACCTAGGTTGACGGATACACAAAAAGACATACTCAACAAAAACTTTACAATAATGGAAGTATCAGAAGCTATAAAAAAATTAAAGTTAGATAAAGCACCAGGCCTGGACGGCTTTACTTCGATATATTATAAAAAGTTAGAAGATGAATTACTTCTCCCACTACAGAAAACCTTAAACCAGATAAAAACAGAGGGGATACCTAACACATGGAAGGAAGCCTACATCACCGTAATTCCAAAAGAAGGGAAAGATACTAGAGATCCAAGAAATTATAGACCAATTTCGTTATTGAACTTGGACTATAAGATTTTTACAGCAATTCTTGCACAGAGATTGAAAAACATTCTAAATGAGATCATTCATGAAGACCAGAACAGGTTTCTCCCAAATAGATTGATGAAAAATAATTCATCAAGCTTGAAAAAGACCCATAATGAAAAGAAACTAGCAATGATCTCTCTAGACGCAGAGAAGGCATCTGACAATGTCAAATGGCCATTCCTTAAAGCAGTTTTAAGTAAAATGAATATGGGGGATAACTTCAAAAAATGGATCGATTCGATATACGAAGAGCAAAGTGCTCAAATTTTGGTAAACGGTGAGAAGACAGAGAAAATAAAAATAAGAAAGGGAACAAGACAAGGATGTCCCTTGTCACCGTTGCTATTTCTTATAGTAATTGAGGTATTAAATAATAATGTACGCATTGCGTCTGCGAATTTGCGTCCAGCTGAACTGTTCAGGGTGGTAAGGGACCTAACTCAGGTGCCTTCCTCCCAGAACTCATTGCTAGAACCAGTTGTAGTTTGGTGTTATGCCTTTAACAATTGTTTCACAGATAAAATCTCTCTGATAAGAGCCGACTTAGACACTACTATTGCAACTGAGGTTAACAGTGAAGTGTCCAGCGACACTGAGTAGGATTACACTAGAACAGTTTCAGTCAGTGAGTTCCTAGGATGTGGACAAGCTGCTTGGATGCACTAGGAGAACAACTTGCCCCCTCAATCCCTGCCCCTCCTGGCTGGTTGCCCAAGGAGGAGATGCAATTAGAATGAAATTAAAAAGCATCATAAATGAATCTCTCAGGAAGGGGAACTTTCCATCAAGTTTAAAAGAGACGGTCGTACCGCCACTTCTAAAAAAGCCCTCCCTGGATCCCCTGGACTTTGCAAGTTATAGACAGCTCTCTAAGCTTTCATTCTTGAGCAAGGTGATTGAGAGGGCAGTTGAACTCCAACTCCAGGCAGTCTTGGATGATACTGATTATCTAGACCGATTTCGAACCGGCTTCAGGGCAGGATATGGTGTGGAGACTGCTATTGTCACCTTAGTGGATGATCTTCGCCTGAGTATCTACAGGGGAAGTGTGTCCCTGTTGGTACTCTTGGACTATGGTATCCTTCTGAAATGCCTGAGGGAGTTGGGCATTGAGGGCACTGTGCTTCAGTGGTTCCGGTCCTATCTCTTAGGTAGAGGAGAGATGGTGATGCTTGGGGATAGCTGCTCCTTGAGGAAGGAGCTTACATGCGGCATCCCACAAGGTGCCATGCTGCCCCAATGCTGTTTAATATTTACATGAAACTGCTTGGAGAGAACATCCAGAGATAATGGGGCAGGGTATTATCAGTATGCTGATGACACCCAAATATATTTCTCTATGCCTCTGGCAACAGCTGCAACTAAGGATGGTGTGTCTCCGCAGGATTCATGCCTTGGAGCGGTAATGGGCTGGATGAAGTAAAACAAACTGAAGCTGAATCCAGACAAGATGGAGGTACTTACTATTAAATCTCCCAAACTGGGTCTGGAGGTGTGTCAACTAGTTCTGGATGGGGTTACACTCCCCCTGTAATACTGTGTTCACCAATTGGGAGTGCTCCTGGATCCATTACTCCAGATGACAGCACAGGTAGATGTGATGGCCAGGGGTGCTTATTATCAGCTTCGGATGATATGCCAGCTGCACCCCTTCTTGGAGCTGGAAGACTTAAAGATGGTAGTCCATGCGCTGGTAACTTCAAGGCTTGACTTCTGTAATGAACTCTACATGGGGCTTACTTTTATGCCTGCTCCAGAAACTCCAACTTTTTCAAAATATGGCAGCCAGGCTGGTCACAGAAACAACAAGGGGTGACCATATCACACCAATATTAAAATTTCTTCATTGGCTGCCAATTAGTTTCCGGGCAAGGCATAAAATGTTGGTCATTACCTTTAAAGCACTTCATGGCTTAGGGCCAGGCTACCTATGGGATCACCTTCTCCCATACAATCCACCCTGTACTTTTAGGTCCTCTGGGAAAAGCTTAGGTGACTAAAACTAGACTGGCCTCAGTCACCCAGAGGACCTTTTCTGCCACCGCTCCCAGACTGTGGAATGGCCTGCCAAAGGAGATCCGACATATTGACAATCTGGGGATGTTTAAGAGGGCTATCAAGACGGATCTCTTCTGACAGGCCTTTCCAGATTAGATTAGATGCCCAGCTGTCACTTTCCGGTTTACTATTCTGTCATTTTTAAAAATTGTTTTATGTTTTTTCTTATTTTAAGTTATTTTAATAGTGTTTTTATGGGTAAAATTTGAATTATGTACTATTGTATAGTAGTTTTAATGATGTTATTTTAATGTTTGTAGATTATAGATAATGTTTTAAATGATGTTTGCCACCCCAATCCTCATGGGAGAGACGGGATATAAATAAACACCACCACCACCATCATCATTATTATTACTTACACTTGACTTGATATTTGAGAGAAAACCCTGAAAATGTATCCTTCCTATTTTGGGGGTGGGGAAGAACCATGATAGGGCCATCAAAACATCTTTCTCTATTCATGGTAGTTCCACTGAACCCCAACAAAACATTGTGTGCTTGTGCATGTGCGCGCCTGCCTTCAAGTCACCTATGAATTTCATAGAGGCAAGGAATAATCAGAGATGGTTTTACAAGTTCCTTCCTCTGAACTATACCACCTGGTATTAGCAATGTTCATATAGGCTTGTTAAATAGCCATTAAAATGGCAGCCTGTGACAACTGATGTTAATCTCCAGGAATCCAAGGAGAGAAATCTAACAAGTATTTTTCTCCTCTCCCCACTTCTAGATTACAGATGATAAATACTGGCAAGTGAGAGCTTAGGAGAACCAGCCAGCATATTTGAATTTGTGGAATTCTTTGCAGGAAAACACAAATCAGTGTTTTAAATTAAACAACATTAAATTTAAATTGTGAATAGGAATGGAGTTTCCTATGCCACAGACAGCATCTGTGCAGAGAATTCAGGAAGAGAAATTGTTTAGAAATAGACATTACCTTTAAACAGTATTTCCACAACAGTTAAAAATTTAAGCAAGCGTTTTCCTTGCAATGCCTTCACACACTGTGTTACCAGCAATAGTTTACATATATTCAGATCAGAATGTGCCATCTTTATTTTCTAAGCTACTGTTCAAGCAGAACTGCACAGTTGCCCACAACAAGTTTTGCTTCCTTCCCAAAATAAATTTGCTTTTTACTTCACACTCACAGTGTATCATTTCTTTTCACTGGAGGGCTTCAGAGTGCCATTTATAGAAAACAATTGTATTGCCAAATGAAATAGTTTTATCATTTCATAAAGCGTTGTCTACTATAAGTGTGTGGAATAACTGCCAAGATTTTTATGGCAATTTCCAAAGCAAATCTATTTTCCCATTTGTTATGGTAGTTCCAACAAATTATTTTAGCAAAAATCTAGGTCTGTGTATTTTATGTGTTTTTTCTGGAGCGATGCATAGCTTTAGGTCTCTGCTAAGCTGATTTTGTGGTTCACACACCTCCATATTGAACACATTTATTTATTTGGGAGTATAAACCTCACTGGTTTATTCTACTTTATTGCAGTAAAAATACTCAAAAACAGTCTCTTAAGAAACTGGGAACTCGCTTTGCTATCCACCTCTTTCTCCTCCAAACTGTCCTCCAGCAAATCTAGTTATCAACAAATTTAGTATCTATTCACTCATAAACAGATGCCACTCACATTACAGGACAAGTAAGTGGACACAGATCCATGTGAGAGAAGGGACCTCGAAGGGAGGACAGAGGGGACAGAAAACCCCTAACACTGGCCAGGGGGCAACACTCCTCAAATATTACAGGCATAAAATGACTTCTGAGGCAACCAAGAGTCAGCTGATAAAGAAGAGGGAAAGATGCAACAATGAATACTACATTCCTGTGCCTTAGGAATGCAGCTTTGCTCAGACAGAGGTGAGAAACACAACTGAAAGCTAATGTGTGGAGGCAGAGTTCAAGCTGAGAGTAAAGAGGCCAAGTCTAAACAGTGAGCTTTTAAATTTCCCTGTTTTTCTATAATATTAATGGCCTGTGTTTTTTCAGTATCATTTTGATCCTTTTTGAATTCAGTTCTCTACTTCATATTGGACCATCCTGAAACCTCTCACCCCTAAAACACACATTTCTGGAGTACCCAGTCAAACCTGGCAATTTGGTAGAATGTGTTCAATGAAGCTGGTAAAACCCTAACTAACATAGTGGAGAATCTTTAAAAGACTGGCTCAGTGACGTATGACGTATGCATCTGTGGTTCTAGCTTAATTTTGCTCTTCCTTATAGAGGAAGTACAGTTGGCCCTCTGTATCCACGAATCTGGCATCCATGGACTCTATCATCCACAACTTGAAAATACAGTATTCCTAATAATAATAATAATAACAATAATCATCATCATCCAAGACACAAACCTTGATTTTGCCATTTTATATAAGGGATATCATTTTACTATTCCGTTGTATATAATGGGACTTGAGCACCCATGGATTTTAGTATCCACGGGAGGTCCTGGAACAAACTCCAGGAGATACCAAGGGCCCACTGTATGTGAAAGAAAGATGTCAAACAAACGTTCTAAGAACTGATGACAGAGGTGGAGGCAGGCATTCATCACACATAATTAAATGGAGGCGTATGATGTCAGCTTCAAAGTTCAGATCCTCTGTGCATCTAAGCTTGCTAGAGTGGACCTGTTCTTCAGAGGTCAGTAGTAAATAACATATAAATAACATATTTTTGCAAATCTCTTGGGCTGTTCATATATTTTTTGCTTTCTGCTTATCTGTTTATTTCACAAATATTACAGTTTAAAAGACACAGGCTGCTGACACACTACAGAAATAATACAATTTGACACTGCTTTAACTGCCATGGCTCAATGCTATGGAATTTTGGGATTTGTAGTTTTGTGAGATATTTAGCCTTCTCTGTCAGAAAGATCTGGTGACACAATGAACTACAAATCCCAGGATTCCATAGGCTGGAGCCACAATAGTTAAAGTAGTTTCGAAGTGCATTATGTCTGCAGTGTGTCAGCAGCCATCTAACTTCTTTACTGTGAAACATTTGAATTTGCAAATTTACATGATCCAAAACAACTTTGGGGGTAAAAATTCCCAGCCTGGCATTATCCTAATTTTCTTTTTCATCAATTACCTTTGCCCCCCTCCAGTCAGTCAGTACTATGCTAAAAATACTGTGCAGCACATTTGCCCTTACACTAAAGGTGAAATTGCTGAATCTTCATTTTTTTTTTGCACTGTGCTAACATTTCCAGTTTTGTTTTTCATCCAGAAAAAAACCTCACAATGTCTTTCCATTAAAACAGTTCATATTTTCAGCAGCACAGAGAGCATTTTTAAAGCTGTCATTGAATCAAGAGAAGAATGCAGTTATGACTGTACCAAACTGCCTCTTAGCATTAGATGTTTAGGAATATTTTTTGTTCTGTTTTGTTTCATACTGAACATCCAAAGTTTCTCAGCTTGAGTGAATTGTAGAAATCAATTCACCTGTCTTTTGGTGAGGAAATTGGTAGCCCATGTGGACAAAAACGAAAATAAAGCTCTCTATCATCCTTTAAGAAATCATGTACTTGGAAAAATTTAAAGACATCCTATCCACCATTGTGGTTTTTTTCCAGTCTGTTTCTGGAAAGAGAATCTGAGCCATTCCTGATATGGAAGCTGGGGGCTTGTCTAGATGAGAAGATATAATGCTGATTGCTGTGCATTAACGCAAATTCGCAGCAGCATTCATTTCTCTCCATATTTTTTGGCAAAATCGTTGGTATGCAATGCTATCTATGTTTGAAGTTTACACAGAACCATGCCTGAGAATCAAGATGGTGGCCGGGAGTAAATCTAAGCTATGTAAGTGCTACTTTCTATTTAAAAAGCTGTTTGGTTGCCTTAGTGCAGTGAAAAAGTGCACAATCGATACCGCAAAACACCAAAATGGCACTTTCAGCCACTTTGTTGCCGGAAAGCCCACCCCCTGTGCTCATCTGACCAATCAAGTTTCCAATTCCACTCTTATCCAGGAATGCGCTACAATGTGATTCAGTTGTCCTAACAAGCAGGAGTGTGCATTTCCCCCTCATTAAAAAAAACAACAACAAAACCCTCAGGAGAAGTTGCAGAGGCTTTTCCAACATAGTTTTTGGACCCCCCTCCTTCCAAATATGGTGAATCACTGTGAGATCTCGTTTAGACAAAAGGTATTCTCCTCAAATTCTATGAAGAGTATTTTCACCATCTAGACAACCCCTGAACTTTACCAAGGAGAATTTTGCCTTGAGGGATAGTTTACAATAGTTTAAATCCAACTACTAGTTTCAAGTAGAGTAGACCTGAACCTCTGAAATCAACTGCTAAATGGCAAGTCAACACTTTTGTAAATACAACTGATTCAATGGTTCTCCTCTGGCTGAGATTAGCAATTGGATTTAGGCCAAAGTGTGCCACTGCACTAAAATGACCAAGATGCATTGCAACCACTGAATGGGGTTCTTGCAAAAATTTTTTTTAAAAAAAACACCATTCTCATTTGTTTGTTCTCTCTGCCTCCCTCATACAGACATATACCTCAGCTATCATGATGGAATATAACAGATAACTTTGAAAAGATGCCAGCTGTGTTTCTTTTCCTAAACATGTTACTGCTCTGCACAAGTTTCTTTGACACCTACAAAACCCATAAGGAACAGGTTACAGACTGGTATCCAACGTGTTAGCAGTCTTGGGAAAACAAGGCAGAGCTATATAACACAACGCAGAATACTGCAATAGGAAACCAAGAAAGACATCTGTAGTCTTTGTAACTGGAGTACATTAGAAAGATTTAAGGTAGCTACATAAAAGACAACAGGGGAATTTGCACACATTAATTGGGCAGCTCTTCTTAGGCAAAGGGAGGCTTGAAATTACACAGGCCTTCTCTTATGAGGGCCCTATTGGTAAAATGGATTTGATTAAACTGAATACACTGAACAAGAACTAGAAACCAAAGCATAACCTCATAATAACATTCATCTGGTTAGTACTTGGATGGGAGACAGCCAATACATACCAGGTACTATAGGCTATATTTCAGAGGAAGGAACTGGCAAAACTACCTCTTGAGTACCATATTTTCCGGCGTATAAGACGACTGGGCGTATAAGACAACCACTAACTTTTCCAGTTAAAATTTAGAGGTTGGGATGAGATATACTCACCGTATAAGACTACCCCTCTTCCAACGCACACCAAAGCCGCGATGGGGAGCTTCCATGCTTGCCTGGGTCTTCGCTTCTCTTTGTAAAGGGAGCAAAGACACAGGCAAGCGCAGGAGGTGAGGCAAAGCCTCTTAAATCGCCCCTCTGCTGGGCCTTCGCTCCCTTTGCAGGGAGAGCAAAAGCCTAGGAGAGGGGCGATTTTAGGGGTTTGCCTTACCCTTCGTGCCTGCCTGGGTCATCGCTTCTCTATGTAAATGGAGCGAAGATACAGTCAAGCACAGGAGGTGAGGCAAAGCTTCTTAAATTACCCCTCTGCTTGGTCTTCCCTCCCTTTGCAGGGAGAGCGAAAGACCAGGAGAGGGGCAATTTTAGAGGTTTGCCTCACCCTCTCATCGCGGCTCCTATTTGGAAAGGGTGGCTGGTGGCTGGCAAGCCTGCCCTCATCCATCCAGCTACCACCCACCCTTCTTGAAGCTGCGATGGGGAGCCCTATAAGACGACACCCGGCGTATAAGATGACACCCGGTGTATAAGACGACACCCGACTTTTGAGATGATTTTTCTGGGTTACAAAGCTGTCTTATATGCCGGAAAATACGGTATTCCTTGCCTAAGAAAACTCTATGAAATTCACGAGATTGCCATAAGGTGACAGGTCACTTGAAGGTACAGACACATACACATTCATCTAGCACTGTTATTCCACAGAAACAAAACAACAACAAATGCCTTAAACACACAATGACTGGCACCATTAGTGACCTACACAAATGTGCATGTTGTTTTGTTATTGCTGTTGTGGAAGTTGGTAATCTTTCCCTCCCTCTACAAAGTTCAAAGCCCTCCTCCTCCAGATTCATTAGGACAACCCCTCATGGCCATTGCTAGTTGAGAGTGGAAGGGACTGGAGGAGCATCTGGCTGTATTATTATGCTTTTAACAATCATTTCACAGATACAATCTCTCGGATAAGAGCCAACTTAGATGCCATCATTATAGCAGAATGTGACAGTGGGATGTGAGTAGGATTACACAGGATCAGTTTCAGTTGGTAAATACTGCAGATGTGGACAAACTGCTAGGACAAGTAAGGAGGTCAACCTGTCCCTTTGATCCCTGTCCTTGGCTGGTTGTCCAGGGAGAAGATACAGTTAGATCTCAGCTGCAAAGTATTATTAATGCATCTCTCAGGGAGAGAAGTTTTCCATCTCGTTTAATGAAATGAACTCTTCTTAAAAAAAGCCCTCCCTGGACCCTCTGGACCTTAATAACTATAGACCAGTATCAAATCTTCCTTTTGGGGGCAAGTTGATTGAGAGGGAAGTTGCCTTCCAACCCCAGCCAGTCTTGGATGATACAGGTTTTCTAGACCCATTTCAAACCAGATTCAGAGCAGGATAAGGAGTTGAGACCACTTGGTCACTTTAGTGGATGATCTTTGCCTAAGCATCAACAGGGGGAGTGTGTCTCTTGATGCTTTTAGACCTCTCAGTGGCATTCAATACCATCGACCATGGTATTCTTCTGGAATGCCTGAGGGGTTTGGGAGTTAGGGCACTGTGCTTCAGTGGTTCCGGTCCTATCTCTCAGGTAGGTTCCAGACGATGATGCTTGGGGATAGCTGCTCCTAAAAAAGGAGTTGTTACATGGTATACCACGAGGTGCCATTCTATCCCCAATGCTGTTTAACATCTATATGAAACTGCTGGGAGAGATCATGGGGCAGGGTGTTATCAGTATGCCACGACACCAAAGACACTTCTCCATGCCTTCAAAAATAGCATCAGTTGACGATAGTGTGTTTCCTCTGAATGAATGCCTGGAGGAAGTAATGGGTTGGATGAGGAAAAACAAACTGAAACTGAATCCAGACAAGACAAAGCTGCTTACTGTTAATGGTCCTAATGCTATACATTGGGCTACCTTTGTATCAAGTTCGGAAACTTCAATTAGAGCAAAACATGGTTACAATTGGTTACTGGTGCATCTAAGAGTGGTCATATTATACTTATATTAAAATCACTCTACTGCCTGTCAAATAATTTCCAGGCAAGGTACAAAGTGTTGGTTGTTATTTTTAAAGTTTAGTTCCAAGTTACCTACGGGATCATCTTCTCTTGTATAATCTGTCCTGTACACTCAGGTCTTCTGGGGACATTTACTTCAGTCAGTAAGGAGTAGGTTGGCAACTGTTAACCAGGACTTTTCAGCCACTCCAAAATTGTGGAATGACTTGCCAGAAGAGATTCGACAGCTGGACATGCTGTCTGCATTTAAAACAGCATTAAAGACCGATCTCTTCTGGCAGGCCCAACCAGATGGTTTCTAAATTATGAGTTTTGAAATTATGAATTGTTTTTAATATGCATACTTTGTCAATTCATGTTATGTTTAACTGATTATGCATTTTAATTGGTTTTTAACAGTATTATGTGTCTATTTATTGCTGTATTTTAATCTGTTGTTCCCTGCCTTGATCCATAGGGAGAGGTGGGAAGGAAGAAATAATAATGAATGGTTTTCTATGCATAAAAGATACAGATGGGAGTCTAAATAGTTTATATGTATGGGTGTGAAGCAATATGACTGTAAGACATATTGCAAAAATTGTAGACTTCCAGATACATTTATTTATAAATAATAAAAACCCATGTTTCATTCTTCACTCTGACATGAGGACTCTGTTTTCACTGAGACTCTTCCTCTTACTGAGCTGTTTCAAACAAAAGGAATGTTGGTTTTGATCCATTTCAATACAAATGTATTATCTCATTCAGATCCGTGTCCTAAAAATGTGGAATATTACATACATGGGGGGGATAAAATAATAATTAAGCTAATGTTTAAAATAAAAAATGTACACAAAAGTGGACAGAAACACTATATCCCCTTGCTAAGGCCATTCTTTTTCCATACTCTGATGACCCTTAGCTGGGACAAGGAAAGATTAGGTTTTAGTATGTTCTTTTATGTTATGCTTAAAATAGGATAATCCTTTCATGAACTCACAGAATGGAGTTCTTCTGAGAGAGAAAAAGGCCAGATTGCATAAGCTTGGAAAGAGGAACATGTGATATGGTTGGATCAAGTAATGCCCTTGGGTGGCAATATTCCGATTCAAACATATTGGCTTTAAAACCCACATTTAAGGTCTTTGCAGCCACAAGATGCATTTTGCAGCAGCTGTTGTGTTTGCCTCAACATTTTTGGCTGAGGATACTGCTTGTGACGCTCTTCCATCTGGACAATGTTTAGTTGCCCAAAACTGAAATCCTTCTCCCTTTAAACTAAAAGAACTATACTGGTATGGATGTGAACAGCTGAGCAATGGAAACATGAAGAATTGAACACGAAGTCAAATTGACATTTTCTGTTTGGAAGGGATGGAAAAATCATCTGCTCAGCATGAACATTCACTTCGTAAGTGATCCTGAGGAAAGTCATCAAATTTGTCTCATCTTTGTACCTGTGATGAAAACAACCATCACTACCTCCATATCTGAGGCTTATAAATGCTGTGTCAATTTCTGAAAACAAACTCACTGATTCAAATTTCTCAAGTACCTACTCAACAACGGAAACAAAGAATGCAGATGGTAATTTTGATTTGTACATCTGGCAAAGCTAGCAGGTGTTGCCTTAACATTTGCTGGGTTTTGTTTGTTTTGCTTAAACATCCCAATTCCAATGTTCCAAATTCTTAGCTCCAACACTTTCTGCCCATGAGTGTGGAACAGCAATGGAAAGAATATTCAATTACTTGGGGCAGGGGGTGGGGGCAGATAAAGGGGCTTCTTTGTCGAGATGCGAGAGAGACCCTCCTGAGCACGTCCAGAGAGTCCATCTGCACTATTGTGCTAGGCACATATAGATGGCTTCATGCTGAAACAAATCATGCAGACACAGAGCGTTTAACTAACTAAGCACTATTTAGCCATAGCAGAACACATGTTTAAAGTCCCATGTCTCAAGCAAGAGACCAGAAAGGAACTGAGATACACACAGTATCAGGTACAAGCATATATACACAGCATGATGGGTTCTCCAATCATGTCAGCAACCTGTGTTTCCCATACTTACTGTCTGTATATTACTTTCCCATAGAGATACCAGCTTCCAGACTTTGCTGCTGGCATCTCCCACACACATTGGGCTTCTACACAATAACATCAACACCAGGTGTATAGAGGTGGCAATGACCTCTACTGGCCATGGCCTTCTTTGCACAGAAAAATCCACATACATTTTCACTTTACAGTTTAACATCAAATATACTCAACATTCTCAAGTATAAGGAAACTCCAATGAGGCAAACTCTGGAGATCATTTTTTATTTTTTTGTTGAAGCCCAGCAAAGTCTTCAAACCAGACCCACAGCTCTATTCCTGCCCACCCTCCCAGCTCACATTTCCCCTTCCCTCCAGACATGGCCATGTAGTGTTTGGCGGGAGGGCAAAAACTGTCCTCTGGCTATGTAGGCAGCAAAAAACTGTCCTCTGGCTATGCAGGTTCCAGAGGATGCTGCTGTCATTATGTGCCAACTATCACAACACATTCAAATGATGATCCTCAGTTTTCCCCTGTTCTTCCAGCACCCACTACCTGGTTGTCTAGGGTGCGGAAGAGGCAAGAAAATGGTGAGTATGGGGAAGGAACACTTTCTTCCCCTTGAAATTGTTTTCAAAAACTGTACAACAGGGAGAAAATATATTGCTTTTTTTTTTCTCCTTGCAAGAGCAAAGTAACAACAACAACAACATCCCTAGTCTGAAGTCTATTTCATGAGGCCATTCTAGTTCTCCTTGGGATTAACAAGGAGACCTTCTGCTGTGCTTTTTGCAACCGGACTTGTTTATCTCGGATTGGCCTTTTTAGTCATCAGCGCGCTTGCAGAAAGCGTGGGATGAGTCCTTCCTGAATCTTCGTTTGCAAAGAAAAGCCAGAGAGAGAGAGGATGGCATGGATCTGTGCTGCAGGAGATAATGTTCCCAACAGGATAATGATATGTGGAAAGCCCCCACCCCCAGTTATTGGAGCACTTGTTTTTCAAGCCAGCAAAAAAGAAAATAAACATTTGCCCTCCTGCCAGTTATTGGAGCACTCATTTTCAAGCCAGCAAAAAAGAAAATGATTCTGCTAACCCACTAGGAGCTGACAGACTGGATATTCTAGCATAGCGGGAATATTACAAGACTTTAGTGATAAACATTTTGTAGTTGTGCTCTATTGGATTCAGTTCTTGATATTTCCTGAAGGCCAATATTCTTTTGTAGATCACTATCATACACAGCTCCTTAGTTCAGGAATAAGGAATTTGTAGGCCTCCAAATGCTGTCGATTCCAGTTCCCATCAGCCCCAGCAAGCATAGTGAATGTTAAAGGAATGATGAGAATTGAGGTCCAAAAATATCCAGAGGGCTAGAAATTCCACATCCTTGCTTAGCTGATGTTTCATAGCTGCATTTCCAATCTGTGTTCTAGAAGCTCTGAAAAGCTTCTCTGAAATTATTCAGTGAGATCAGTTATGGAGACTAAACTTTTGTGAAAGGTATCACTCCCAATGTTCCCGTGCAATCTGCAATGCTGATGAATGGCATGGTGTTCTAGGCACATTTTAAAAGTGTATATTCTATGTGAACTGACGAGAAATCATGGAATATTCAACATAATGTTTGACAACATCCAGGACATCCTCAGCAGACATGTCGTTGTGGTACAGGTTCCCAGAAGAAATTAAGTTTGAAAATTACTGTTGCAACAGAATAGCCATCTGGAAACAACTGTCAAGCACTAGTACAGTGGCATCATCCAACCTAGTCTCCAAAATACATTCAAAACCAATGGCTTTATCCTGAACTAACAAACAATGATTACCAATGTTGTATTAAAAAGCATTAAATATCCCCTTACAGATATAAGTCAATCTTGAAGGAGAAAACTGTTTCCATCTCTATAGATTAAAAACTGAAGACACACCCAAGTTGCCAGGAAGCCACAAAAGAAATGTGCAGGTCTGTGAAATACTTCACCACCCACAGAAAGAGACCTAAATCATAAAAGCTTTGAAAGAAGCAAAACACTACTTACAGGGACCAACGTATTAACTACCCAGGCAGGGTGAAATGCAAACCATTTATTTTTGGTTACTCTAAAGAACAGTCTATTATCTGTGGCTACTTAACGTTCTGTTCATTAGAGTACACCTATCTGTTCGGTCTGACTATAAACAGGATAATGAATGCTTAGTAGAAAAGAGACCACCATGGAAAGAACCACAACCTTCTTGGACAGTCTTTCTAGTTCATTTCTTACTCTGCTACTTAACTAAAGGGCACTACAAATGGCAAATGAGTAGTACTTGAAGCTTCTAACTATAAACTTTGTAGTTTGGCAAATCCACAGGATGTCCTTACTAGAATTCCTCCCCACCAGGAGAAAAACAAAAAAGGCTTGCAGAAGCAGTGCTTCCACAATCTGAAAACAGGAGCTCCATACAAAATACCAGAGAAGAAAAATATCAAAAGAACAAGAGGAAAACATTGATGACACAGAAAGAGTCCTTTGTTACATGACTCCCTTATTACAACTCCACTAGATGCCAGTATGTTTCTGAGAACAATTCAAGGTGCTGGTTATGACCTATAAAGCCTTATAGTGCCAAGATTTAAGCTATCTGAAGGACTCTGATCATCTTATAACAGCATGTCTGAATATGCATTTTCACTTGTATTTATTTTTATCTTGTAAGCTACGTTGAGTCCCAGTTTTTTGGGGGGGAGGTGGACTATAAATGAACGATACAATACATACAACAAACAGTGCACTCTGTTAAGCCCTGGTGGCACAGTGGTTAAATGCCAGTACTGCAGCCACAGAAATCAGTGTGTACAGAGCCATTGCACTGTCTATTCTCCTTTACGGATCTGAAACATGGGTCACCTATCGCCACTACCTACGACTCCTTGAACGCTTTCATAAGCGCTGTATATGCACAATCCTAAATATACACTGGACTGACTATGTGACGAATGTTGCTGTCCTTGAGCAAGCAGGGATCACCAGCATTGAGGCCATGATATTGAGAACACAGCTGCGCTGGGCAGGGCATGTTTCTAGGATGGAGGACCATCACCTCCCAAGAATAGTACTCTATGGTGAACTCACTACGTATCAGCGTAAGAGGGGTGCTCCCAAAAAAAATGATACAAGGACTCCCCAAAACAACATCTCAGGCTCGGCCAAATTGATCACCAACAATGGTCTGCCATGGCCTCACATCGGGAGGCATGGAGACACACTATCCACAATGCTGCAGCCTTATTTGAGAACTCACGCCAAACAAATCTTGAAGGGAAACGACAACGCAGAAAGAATCACAACCTGGAAGCATCACCCAAGGAGACCTTCTGCTGTGCTTTCTGCAACTGGACTTGTTTATCTCGGACTGGCCTTTTTAGTCATCAGCGTGCTTGCAGAAGGCACGGGATGAGTCCTTCCTAAATCTTCGTTTGCAAAGAAAAGCCAGAGAGAGAGATATTATACCAAGCTCATAGGAGACTGAAGTGCCTGTCATTATAACACAGTATGGTTGAAGAGAACACTGTGGATTACAATAACCTTTATATATACATATGTAGATATAGTGACTTCATGAGATGATCAATTTAATTAATTGAATTAGTTCTTTATTATACTTCTGTACTGCTCAATAGAGAAATCTCTCTGAGTAGTTCACAAAATGAAGGCAAAATCCTAAAACTGTAAAATATTACATAAAAGCATAAAAAAAATAAAATCTATACCAGAATGAAATCAAAGTAAAGCACAGGAGAGCAACAGCAAGAATACTAATCAAAATCACATTATTCAAACCTGCTGTAAGCTGGCCAGTAAGCATACACTCCCAAGTTAGCAGGGAAAGTCCTGATTTATCCTCTGTCATCCCACTTTTTCAGCTGCATTTAAAATGTCCCAGTTACTTTCTCTTCCTTCCCCTTGCCCCCTTTGTCCTCGGCTTACTTTAATTGGGGCACTCTACATATAAACTCAGCAAGAAGAGAAGAGAAGACAGGTAGAGTTTTTTTGCCCTCCCCACATGGCTCATGCAAAAACAAACTGCTGCTCACTGTTGTTTTTATTTTGCAATTGCTTGAGGCAGACATTGGGCAGTGGGAAATAAAAAGAAAAATCCTCTCTCCTTCTAAGTTATTGCTGTTGACTGATGATAATGAAGAAAGGGAGTATCCAGCTCATGAAGTCTGGATATTATTATGTCTGGCCTCTAGAAGACTAGATGGCCCCTGTGGTCTCTTCCAATTCTATGATTCTATGATTTAAGACTGTCCAAGCGGAAGCTGGCAACATATCACTGGCTTACACTAGAAAATGTCTCAGGAGGGGCTGCAGGGCAAACTGGGACCCCTCATCTATTACTGTGGTAGCTGAAATGTACAAAAGCATTTGAGAAGTTCACAGAGATTAGAATAGTCTAGTCACAGGTGTGATAGAAAAGCTGCTCTAGCATTATCATGTGTATTACATACTGATCAGAATATTTTTCAAACAATTGCAATGGAATGCTAAATTGAATCAACATGTACGTACTTATTAGTATTGAAAATTGCGTTTCTGAACTATATTAGTAACCAAACCTGCAAAGGGGAATGGGTTTGCTCAAAATTAACACTTAAATCCAATGTTAGTATTACCCAATGAAATCAATGCTACCAGTTAGTCACAAAGAACTAAAGTCCTATTTATTTTAAAGGATCTACAGCAGGTAAGACTAATGTTAGATTTAGCCCTAAGCACTTCCATGACACACAGTGCAGTCCTGTTCTATCCTTCTATTTTCTAGTACGTCTCATTACTCAGTGGGGTTTACTCCCAGGTAAGTGTGTGTAGGACTTCTGCCTTATTTTAAATGCCCTGGAAAAAAATAAGCTGAACTCAGGAGTAAGCACATATGTTTTTCATTGGCTTCTGTGCTACTGTATTTGTTGAGTCTCATTTGTACAAATAAAGAAGGAAAAGGAGAAAGGTATGATACAACCACAGCAAATAATGAAAACTGGGTTACGATTTGCAAATGTTTCTTTTATGATGAGGGGCTTTTAATACCATAATTTCTTCATTTAAAACTACTCACATCAAAAGAAAAGTCAAGACCAAGACCTTTTGATGTTCCTCAAGTACAAATACAAAAATAACCTTTTGTTTTTATAAACCAGAAAAAGAGAAACTACTGTGTAGTTCTAGCACAGTAGGCCTGTGTTTTTAGCTTACAGCAAAGCTACCACCAGGTAAAATAAAACAATGAATCATTGAGGGAAATCTTGTTAATTGAACCAATCTGGCCCAATCCAGCTATTTGTTAAATTGTTAAAATAATTTAGTAACCTCAAGGGCAGTTACCAGCACTCAAGGGAAAAAATTACAGGAACAGATAATGTCCTCATGATTAATTTTATGAAATGTTTATACGTGTCAATAGAAATGAATACATTGATACAAAACAAAGCATCAGTGTGAAGAGGTTTATTAAATGTATCTTGCAAGTTCATAAAATGGTCAATGTAAACATTATGTGCAGTTGCCAAAATTAGTTGTAAATAGAATTTGATCAACCTTCCTATAAAATTAACAGTGCAATTCTGTACCTACCCATTCAAAGGTAAATTTTATTGAGCTTAACAGAGCTTCCAGGTAAGCATGTACAGGATTACAATCTTTACTTCTGAGTAAACGTACATGGGATTTGGTTATTCTTCATACAACTCTATTTTCAAACTATAGTAGCACCCCCGCATCTGTGGGGGATTGTTTCCGGGCCACCCCACGGATGGTGAATTCCGCAGATAATAGTGAATGCCCTGGATGAGGAGGAAGGGATGCAGAGAGGCTCATGGCCCAGGCTGCTGCCACAATCCAGCCCACCTAGGCCGCAACCTCCCAGCCCTCCTCCGCCACCACCACGCTGCTGCAGCTGCCTCCTTCCATTGCCACCATGATCATGGGCGCCACCACCATCATGCCCCCACAACCTCCTCCTCCTCCGCATGCCACCGCCACGCCGCTGCAGCCTCCTCCTCCTCCACTGCCGCCACCACCTTGCACCTCGCCACCACCATTGTGCCACCATGGCCACCTCCTCCACCACTGCTGCGCGCCTCGTCACCAACATTGTGCCACCATGACCACCTCCTCCTCCTCCATCACCGCCACTGCTGCATGCCCCGCCACTGCCATTATGCTGCAGTAGCCGCCTCTTCCTGTACCACCCCTGCCGCCGTGCGCCCCGCCACTGCCATTATGCTGCTGCAGCCTCCCAGGCCTCCACCGCCACCTCCATGTGCCCCATCACTGCCACCAGAGTCATCCCCTCCCTCCCTGTCCACCCCCCTGCTGTCGCCATCTGCGGATAATTGAATCAGCGGATGGCAAATCAGTGGATGTGGGGGTGCTACTGTACTGAATAAATAGTTAAGTACTACAGATTTGAAAGCCAAAGTTCTGAGACATGGGCCCAAGATCTAAAACTATGGTGGGCAACTTGTGGCCCTCCAGATGTTAGTTTGCAACTTCCATCATCTCTCACTGTTTACTACGGTTGCTGGTAGTTGCTGTCCAGCATTTGCAAGACACCAAGTTACCCATCCCAATCTAAAGTAACTATCCTTAGTATATTCAAAACTTAGATACTACTCAGATATTATTCATTTCAGTTTTAACTACTATTTGAACACTAACTTAAAGTTCCACTTTGTTCTAATCTTTAATACTTTTAAATTTGATGGTTATTGGCATCCTAATTGCTCTCCATGTTGTTACAGTAGCAAGCAATGGTGAGATGTTTGGCGAAATATTTCACAAACAAGTAGCCAGTCTCCCTTATTATACAGCTACCAAAGCCTAAACATCCTAATCTTGGAGGATTACAAATTCCCCACCTTGGTGTAGTGCTTGAGAAAGCATGATACATGAAGTGGCATGACACATGAAGTGGCATGGAGAGCATGACACATGGAGTTCTTATGAGAGCATGACTCTGCTAATTCTAGGCTTTCCTACACAGTCATGGTCTTTCTTTTTCTGTCCTAAAGGAGGGAAGGGGCCAGCATCTCCCTACTCATAATATTGCTAGTTCTTTTTAAATATTGCTTCCAAATGGCTCAAGGAAAACTCAGATGTTCTGGTTATACCATACCAAAACAGGGAAATTAGTTTCCATAAACATCTTCAAGCATGTTCTACAATTTAAGCTCCATTTCCCTCCTCATGAGCTTCTGAGCACAGGCTGGGGCTCCTTGGATCTAGAGTGGCCAGCTGTCCTATATCACATTGGACAGCCTGGTATTTCTGCCTATGTCTGGAACGGTGTCTTCTTCCTTCCATGTCCTGTAAAATTCTTGTAATCCAGCTGCTTAGAAAAGAGGTTTCTAGGTAAGATGAGATCTTTTTTCTTTTAAAAATTTAATTGGCAAGACAACAGTTAAGCTTTGCAACAACTATCGCAATGCACACTGAGACCTGAAATTTCAAATGCCTGTCTTGCAGACATTTGAAGGATGTGTGCCATATATCCATGGAGGAGAGATTAAGGAGGCATAACTGTCCCTGCAGGCAATCCTCTGAGCAGGAAGTGCTACATAAGCTCACATGTCCTCTGTGAAGCACTGGCTTGAGAATTTTCTCAGTATGGTCTTCTGAGTAACAAGGGAGTGAGAGAGATTTTTTTTTTCTGACTCAGATCTTGTAACCATGTGTGTGAACATATGGACACTTCTCCCCAGCTGACTATTTACAGAAATCAGCTTCTCTAAAACAGTTCCTGCCAGTTGCAGGAAACAGGAAGTGACCTATTGCCTTAAATGTTTGCCAGCCATTAGCCAGCAGTTAGCCCTATTCCCTGCTTTGGCACCAGCATTTCCCCCACCCCAGAAACTGAGATATTTCTTCTCTACATTGTTCTTGTCAAATTCATAATAGAATTTAAAGTCTCCTTGCTTTTAAAGGCCTTTCATCAACTTAGATTTCTTGGCAGAGATTTGCCACTTCATAATGCTGAATTGAATCATCATCTATTTGATGCCTTTTCCTGAGAAAGACTCAAAAATGTTTTACAGTATCGAAGTATACAAAGGTTGAAAACATTAACAATAAAAACAGCGGCCAAAACCCAATGGTGGGCTTCAGTATCCAATGACGGTGAAATCAGGATTTTCTTCTTTCCTCCCTCCTGATCAGCCCCTCTATGACACCAAAAACCTATTCCATTTCTTAATAGGCTGGATGTGCAGGTTAAAGATGAGAAATATATTTTATTAATAATTTGGGTCCTTGGTCATATAATGCTTAACAGATTAAAACCAGCAGTTTTGAATTGGACCTGTGCAACCAGGCCAGAACAGATGTTAACACTCAAAAATTCTGGCCTCTGCCATCAGGCTGGTTGTTTAATTCTGCACTAGCTGCATTTTCCAAACAGTTTTCAAAGGCAGCCCCATAAGCACATTACAGTAATATAACCTGGGGAACACCACAGAAAAGACCTCTGAAGCCAGGTTGTCCCTGTCAGATAGGGGAGTACTTGGGTCACCAGCTGAAGCCGGTCAAAAGCACTCTGTGCTTCACCAAGGCCACTTGTGCTTCAGGGACAGCAATGTGTTTAGGAGATGTCCCAAGCTACAAATTTGTATCTTCAGGAGATGTACAACCCCATCTGAAACGGATAAAATATCTAGAAATCCAGTCAGAAGAACCATCCACTAACAGCACTTCAGTCTCATCCAGACTGAGCCTTAGAGTGCATCCACACTATATAGTAGAATTATAACATTCTGATACCACTTTGTCATGGCTTCATCCTATAGAATCCTGGCATTTATAGTTTGGTGAGGTACTTAGAATTTTCTGATTGATAGCTCTAGTGCACTTCCCTAAACTACAGCACTAGTTCCTTAGTTTGCCCTTGTTACCTAGCCAGAAATCCTTACCCTCCTAGTGTGCAAAAGAGGAACCCACCTCATAAAAGTGTTGGTGGAGAACATGATAAATTACCATTAATTCAAAATCATATGCCCAACACACACCACAATTTTTAAAATCTATGTAGTAGAACAGGGAAGTGACAAATATGCATTCCATCATTCTGTTTCCTTAACTGTGCTGCAGTTGAAAGGACTTTGACTTAGATGATAATAAAATTACTATGCACCCTTGTCTAAAAATACAATGCAGGTATATCTCAGTTAACAAAGTAGATATGTTCCTGGGTATTACTTCTTTGACAGAAAACTTGGTATCAGAGGCAGAAATAACATGGAAAGACTAGTGATAGGTTCCTACACCACAAAAAGGAAGAGCAGTTCAACATGTTTCAGCAACCCATTTTTTTTCTTTTCAAAACAAATAACATGCATATATGAAGTGAAACAAGCAGGATCAACTAAACCTTGCATAAACAAACAAAAATATTCTGAACCTTCTAGAGATCACTTGAAGGGTTCTTCTGAAATGTACCGGTGGTGACTTTTTGTTTCATCAACCTCAGTTTTTCTTATGACTTCCATTATGGTGGCCAAACTAATAGATCTATGTTTGTTTGTTTTTAATAATAGTTAGTAGGTACATTATAGCTAGTGTGGTAGGCTTATCTGTGCCTCCATTTTCTCTATGTTTTGCTGTTCATGCTCAGTAAGGGATTCTGGAGGGATTCTACTGTAGCCATGCACACACAACTACACTAGGAAAAGCTAGAGTAGAATCCCATTATTTCCCATTTTAGTATTTCTCCAGCCCTCCTTCACCATCCTCCTAATGTTGATGCTGCCAAAAAGCTTGCAACTAGACCAAGAGATGGGAGCTGGGTGGGCATAAAAAGACTTTGTAAAAAGGAGCTTCACTATCAGGGGCTTTGTTAACCGTGGTATGCCTGCATACCTTCCTCTGAACATGCATATAATAATTGCCATATTTATTATATTGAATGGAATACAAACATGCATGTACTGGTATATTCCTGTCATATTTTGGTCCTAAGAAGACAAAATAATTGTACATTGCTCAATACTATTTAAATATCTGAAAAAAGAGAAATGCTAAGTTATTACTAGCAAATGTTATGTGTTTGGTGCAGAATATAAAACATCTTTGACTTCAGCTTTGTAAATCAAGTACTTCCACATTATCATTTTAATGGATTCAGTTTTACTTCTCTTTTCCAGACAGAGGAAGCTGAGTTCAAACCAGATATGAAAATGCCAAGCAATGTTATTAATATAAAATTGCATTCGGGGGGGGGGAGTCTTGTGGAAACCACTTAGAAACTGCCAGCAAGATGTGTTTATTTAAATTCCAAATTAATTGGCTAAAAGTCCTATCTCCTCCACCCCCTGCCCCCTCCAAATGACAGACTGGTGTTAGTATTAACTGAATAGCAGCAAGCACCTGAGTCAGACTTAGATAGCCCCTCCACCATGTTATTAGATAGCTGGGAAAATCTAGCAGCTAAACACTGAGCGTCTATTTTAATCCTTAAACAAGACACTATCGCTGGCAGGGCTGAAGGAAGAGAGAAGAGAAAACTCTTCTTCTAACCCTCTCGTTTAACTTCAGACGGATGTTAATGGTACAAAGCCAGTGAAGTGATAAATAGGTTCTGGCAAAGAATTCTTCCTACCTTGAGCAGTACCACAGTTTATCGTTAGTTTTAGCTATTCAGAACAGGAAATCGGGGAAGTAGGATGATGTGGTCTCAGTGTAAGTTCACAGATACTTCTTTGGCAAATACTGTATGTGTACCAAAAAAAAAGCATTAAAAGTGGCTTTATTTCATGAGCAGATTCATCTCCAAAGATCTTTGGGGGAAACCCAGCAATAGGAGAAGCCTGGGTCTGAGTTATAATAGCTAGTGTATTCACTTCTTCACAGTAAACAAAGGGCTCGACTGATTCACCAGACAAGCAATTGGCTAATTTTACACTGTGGGAAAGATCACAGACACTCATACGCAAATGAACAGCATCTGCCTCTCCAGCTCAAATGAGGATTAAAATGCTGCTCTTCACTACAGTCATAATTGGAGCAGTTTTATTTTCATATTGACATTTATATACTCTCAGAGCTATAAGGGCAATCTTCTGTCATTGAAGAAGGCTTACTCACTTAAGCAAACATAATGGAATACATTGTAAATATGCACCCTGAAACTAAGGGATGTGAATAGACATTCCTTCATGTGTACATAGACCCTAGATACTTTGAGTTGCAATGTATGCCTTATACCCGAGGACTATGGAAGATGCAGGTGTCATGTACTGGCTTCTCCAGGCGCAGTGACCAGCAGTTTGAGAGTTAAAAACAGAAAACTTTATTGTCATGGTAGTCCAAAGAGCTAACCCTACAAGTTAGTTGCTCAGAATGAAACCTAACAAGCAGTAAACCAAAAGCATTCTATAATCTACAAAAACTGGCAGGCTAATACAGTAATTGGCTATCCATCATCCCCACACTCAATTCGCACCAAACCCAGGCTCAGCCCACTTTCCCCATAGCTGAGGCCAGGTGCCAGCTCTATCAGACAGTTACAGACATAGAGCACATACTCCCTTTTCCCAGTTACACTGTATACTTGTTAGCAAGTACAGAGAAATGCAAATACAATTAGCCGCAAAGTGATACAAGAGAACTGAACATGGCAGGATCCTGACAACAGGCAATATTTGTGAAAAGAAATAATCTTGCCTGATTAACATGATTATTACTGATGGTAGCTCTACTGGCCCAAACAGAAACCCAACACCACACACAGAGTTCTTCTAAACCAAGCTGTCTTTTCCTTTGATAATCTACTTTAAAGCAGTCCATGATAACCATTCATGGGCTTATGTTCAGGCATATCAAAGCTCCAAAATATCTGTGAAATGCTGCATGATAATTTTGTACATAACTATCAATATATGTCCTGAATCCTATTGGCAGCATCATTGACTCACTAGTCAACAACTGATTTAGTAGTTCTTCTCTAGTTAGGAGTAACTAATAGGATACTGGCTTATATGTGCACAGAAGGCATTTGATTTGATCATTATCAGAAGATGAGAACAATAAAAGTTTTGGCAACTATATCTTCCTGCAAGTTAAGTAAAAAGTATCAGTGGTATTTGTTTCTAGTAGTATTCTGAAAGAAGTAAATTCCTCGCAAAATTGCACTGAAAACAGGAAGTAATATAGCCGCTTGAATGGCACCAATATATATAAACTGCTAGCACTACCAGAAAATCATGTAAGGAGCCTACATATTTTTCTGAAATATTCAATGATTTTCTGATTATTTTTTTTTAAAAATACTTCCGGTACAATTCTGTAAAGCACATTGTTATGACTCAGGCAGTTTGCCTAACCCGACACATACTGTTATGTTTAAACATTGAGTAAAACAATTGAAACATTTCTGTTTAGTGTAAAAAAGAAAGGTACACCAAAATTTTGTGGCTTTCTATACTCATACCAACAAGTTGTTTTTCAAGAAGTCTTCATTCAGAGATAGTTTGTCAGCTTGTCCTGAATGATGAGCGTTCTGTTTTATGCCTCTTTGGCACAGCAATTTTCAGATTTATACTTTTCTGTTCCCAGTGGCGGTGTAGGAATATTACTTAGCAAAAGCCTCAAAGCAGATACTTCTCCCCTCTCTAAGAGGAGGCACTCTTGCACTTCAAAAGCTTCCCACATAGGATACTTTTTCTTGGAAAAACTCCCAAACACTACAATTTTGTGGTCCAAGTTAAGGAGCCCTGCTTAATATTATTTGTCTACAGTGTAAAGGGATTATTAAAGAGTCATAAGCAGACTCTAACTGTAATGTGGGGGGAGGACAATGTGAGCTTTAATGATACATTTCCTCTTGAGGGTTCAAGGTGTGGTAATATTATTCCACAGAACTTAGTGAGAGCCACCTGCATGAATAACAAACAAAAGCCACTGGTCAGCAGTCAGGAAAAGAAGTACAATCCTTTATTGTGATGCTCCTTCACTGCCTAGCACCATAAATAGCATCCTGCTTGTATAAGTGTTCTGGACTGCCATACCAGGTGTGTTGCATTTCCAGTATCCCAAGATCCTTTCTACTGGCTAATGGAGTTGAAACTGTGGTTTGGCTTACTCTTAATGTAGATTCAGGTGACACCCCTTCACTGTGAGAGAGCGGTTGCCATGTTAACACAGAAGCCTGATGGGACTAGGCAGCCTCCCCCAGCCAGCTCTTTGTTGTTGCTCTGATACACAATCATCACCAAACAAATTTCAGAGCAACTGAACAAATAATAACCAAAACTGTGAGCCTAGTTTTCCTAGCCTTAAATTGCCAGCAATTAAAATCTCATATCCTGCTTGCCAATTCCAGAAATAATACTTTTTAAACATTTGGGTCTTGTTAAAGAAATATTCCATATTCTTTTGCTTCTGGCAAAGTAAACAAAAAAAAAGTTCAAGATATTTCAGCATATAAAAGTAGGTGCTCTCTGCAGAATCCGTGTTGATGAGAACCATACTACTGAACAGGAAGTTCAAAAGACAGAGAATGGCAGATGAGAGCTGCTCCATCTGTTCTGGAAACATATAACTGTACAGCAGAGGCCAAAAAAACTGACAAAGCAAAGTAATTATTCATGGAAAGACTCTGAACCCTGGCTATTTGTCAAACTCTCGACTGCTGGGCCCAATGGGCATGCAAGCATCTTACAGAGTTTGGTGCTCTAATAACTGTCACATGTTGAGGTGTCACTGAAACG
Organism: Gambelia wislizenii; assembly: GCA_030847615.1. Lineage (NCBI taxonomy): Eukaryota > Metazoa > Chordata > Lepidosauria > Squamata > Crotaphytidae > Gambelia > Gambelia wislizenii. Next base: position 98,362,003 of record JAUMIR010000005.1, on the reverse strand, counting down.
AACTGCTGAAATTTGGGTATGGGGGCAGGAATAAGGCACATCAATTATGGATTGACCTTACTGACCATCATAGATTGATCTGAACTTGGTTGATCCTTACAAGCATTAAAATTCCCTCTTTATAAAAATAACAGAGGAGGAGGAGGAGGAGGTAATAATAATGAGCTGGGACACACTTGCTGGGAAATTTATCTGATTTTTGCACTGGAAATGTGAGTTTTCTAGAATTTAAATATTTCTATTTCAGTAGTTTTAAGACCCAACATTAAGGCCAACAAAAATATGTGACTCCTCAAATGTATGCATCAGCAAAGGGAACCAGTAAAATGAGGTTATGATGAGTTTGCTGCTTTCATATTTTTAAATGCATGAGGTTTTAAGGAGAATCAGTAAAAACAGATATATTTTGGATGGATGGCTATAATAACTTCTAAGCTGAAGTGAACACTAATGGACTTTGTGGTGTTAGGGAGCCCTCCAATAGTGATTATGTCAACTGCCTGACTGTCACAGCAGGACAGTCAGAAAATAACTTTTGAGTTGCTCAGACTTAAAAGTGGGTGGGGGTAAGAAGAAAGGCCTAAGCAAAGAGGAACAGACCTGCCAAGAAAGTAAGAGAGCAGGTCAAGAGAGGCCAAAAATATGAGGTTTAAATACAAAAATGATACAGAAGAAAGAGAAGAAGATCAGAAGGGAAACTGAGTGGGGAAAAAGAACTAGCATAGAAGATGAGCAGAGTAAAGAGGATGCAAGGCCATGAACTGCCAAGTTGAGAAAGGCTGAAGTAAACAAGGAAGCCACCAGCAAAATAGTTGACTTCAGGCCAAAATAGTTGACTTAACCAAGTTCTTTGCAACTTACTATCAGCTACTGAAGGGTTCTCTTCTTTTACCACACAATCTCCAGTCTTGCAGAGAAACTGAGTGGGGAAAAAGAACTAGCACAGAAGATGAGCAGAGTAAAGAGGATGCAAGGCCATGAACTGCCAAGTTGAGAAAGGCTGAAGTAAACAAGGAAGCCACCAGCAAAATAGTTGACTTCAGGCCAAAATAGTTGACTTAACCAAGTTCTTTGCAACTTACTATCAGCCACTGAAGGGTTCTCTTCTTTTACCACACAATCTCCAGTCCTGCAGAGGAATGGGGTTAGGGAAGCAATTGGCCTGACCATTACAAGAGGATTGCAGAAAGCCTAGTCCAATTCCAGCCTACCAACCTCCTCTTTAATTGAGAATATTAGGTCAAAGGAGTGTCCTGCACAATGTGTCAGTCCAGATATCAGACACATTGAGAGAGTCTCATGGTCATCATGTCAGACCAAGGGTGGGGACCTTTGGCTTTCTAAATGTTTTGGACCAACTCCCACAAGGCATAGCTAGCATGGCCAGTGGTGTGGAATTATGCGAATTGTAGTCCAAAGCATCTAGAAGGCCAAAGGTTCCCCATGCTTGTGTCATTAAGTCCTGAAAAGGTTTTCCAAATTGGCTGTAAAGTGGCTACCATATGCATTTTTTCAATACCAAGTCAGCTAGCTCAGGGATAGACAGCAGGGTGGCCAGTATAGTAGTGAAATTCCTGCTTTGTGTCTCTAAGCCCAAACCATGTCAATGTTCTTGAACACAACACTCAAACAGGTCACCTAGTGAGGCTGATGGATGCCCTATACAGAAGGTGTAAACAGCATTTCCTCCTTGAGTTGCTGATTTACCCTACTATAATAACTGTAAAGAAGAAAATAGTAGTCTTGAAAGCAGGTCTTTTAAAAAGAAAATATTCTAATATCTGTTTTATACCCCACCCTCCCATTTTAAGTATAGTTAATTAAAAGAATAAAAACACAACAGAATAATAAATTAAAATTACAGAAATAGTAAAACACAAGCATAACATTCGAATTTAAAAGAAACAAAGAACATATGAGCCTGTTTCATTTTCCACAGCTCCGAAAAAACTCTTGAACTAGAAAATATATTGTTCAGTCCTTGTCATCTTTTCCTTTTCAGGAGACATTTTTATGGCAATCCTAGAGAAAATATGAAGGGAGCCTAGACATTCCTGTCATTGCTAATTATCTATATTTCACAAAAATGAAACTTTTAGCAGAAGCAATGTTCAGAACATTTATTTTAGATAAGGACACCCACAACATAATAAACTTTCCACCCAGGCAACCTTGCTGCCAAAACTGAAGCTAAGTGATAGTGTGCTGGTGGATGTTCATACCTCAGTGTATTTTTTTTCCAAATTCACTTTGACACCCCATTTTGACTGAAAGTCATGGAAATGCTATTATGAACCTGTTAAAATTTATAGGCACATAAATATAAAATACATCTACACACACAAAGATCCAAAAGCTCCCTTTTGTAATGTTGTAGGACAGAGAAATAAAAGAACATGTTGCTTATTTGTAATTGTGGTTCTTTAAGTGGTCATCTGTGAACACACAAACGAGGTTATCTGAGCCTGGGGAGTGCATCATTCACAACCTTCTAGAGCTAGGGAATAAGCATTTTGGTGGTAGCCCCTTCTCCACATGGCACATGTGATCTGCACTATTCCAGCTCAATCCCTAAATTCCCTGGACGTTGAAGCAGCAGCCTAGGAGAGAATGCGAGCAGGACACAAGGGGAGGAAGGACAGGATTGTGTGAGTTCACAAATGACCACGAAGAACCACAGTTACAGGCAATATGTGGTCCACAGTTCTTCATGGTCTCTGTGACTCACATGAATGGGAGACTAGCAAGCTACTCGCTATAGGAGGAGGGAGTGTCATGCAATGCAGGAGAAAAGGACAGCTATTCCAAACTCAGCCTCTACTCTGGATCTCACATGAAGCCTGCAATGTGTTACAAAGGTTGAATTCTGGGACCAAGTGGCTTCCTTGCAAATGCCTTATAGTGGGGCTCCTCTCAGAAATGAGATCAATGCCAACATAAGCATCATGGGTTTGTACTTGCACAGGAGGTTCCTTTCACATGAGAGCATAGGTAAGTCTGATAGTGTTGGAGGTCCTGGTAGGCCTTTCTTGCTAGTTGAATAACAGAGGAATATCCTCTGGGACTTCTGAAAGGAGGCCGTACAGTCCACGTAGAAGGCCAGCACTTGCCGAATGTCCACAGAGTGGCGAGAGTGCTCAAAATCAGACAAAGGATTCTGCTTCAGGGCAGTTAGTTAGTACAATGCCCTGGTTGAGACCACCTTAGGCAAAAACTATATGTTGGGCCTAAGGACCATCTTGTGTCTGTGACACTGGAGATGGGAGTGGGTTGTCCCTGACAGCACATAGTTCTCCTGCCCTCCTGGCCAAAGTTATGGCCATAAGGAAGGCTGTCTTCCAAGTCAGAGGCCTTATATCACGCAAGGCCAGTGGTTCGAAGGACTTCTGTGGCAACTGGGAGAAAACCAGTTCCAGGTTCCAGTGAGGCATAGGGCCAGCAGTAGAGGGATGGAGATTTCTATACCCCCTCAATAATCTTTTAACAAAGGGATGTGAAACGCAGGAGGGTTTTCCAATGTTCTGCAAGTTCCAGGAGATTGCTGCTATATAGTATTTGACTGGTGAGAAGGAAAATCTCCTATCTGACAAGACGATGAGGAAGTCAAAAACATGGTTAATTTGCACCTGAGCAGGGGATCTGCCCCAAGGTGACAGGAAGGAGGGACATTTCCTCAATTTGTAGACATATGACCTCTGAGTGGTGGACCTATGAGTGGCAGTGAAAATGCATCTGACAGGAGCAGGTAAGGAGGCCATGAAAAGACCTTCCATGTCATCAGCTTGAGCATCTGTAGGTCTGGTGCCTCACCTTGCCCCAGTGAATGGTGAGATCCAGTGGTGGGACTAGGAGGTTGAGGAAAGGCTGAACCACACAAGGTGATACCATCAGAAAGAGAGGTGACACCGGCTTTAGTAATGCCACAGAGGAGATCCAGCTGAATTGACAGTCTGAGGTGGAGGGGAGGAGTGAATCAGGGCTGCCTGGGCCATCAAGGGGTAATCAGGATACATTGTGTGTGTTTTTTAAATATATTTTTATTAATTTTATAATCATACATTATATTATCCAATCAATACTTAGTTAGTATAACACATAAAATTACTATAAACATCGCAATTTTTCTATTAACTAATTTCAAAAGTTAACATAGATTCTTTACTATACTTCTATTCAAAAATATTAATTCCCCTACCCCCCCCCCCAACTGCAGTGCTCCCCTTCACGGGAGCCATTATCCCTTACCTAATCTTTCCAGAATCTCATTTGTTCTCGTGGAGGTAACCTCCCATCTTTTGTCTGTAATACTTTTTTAACAAATACTTTCCAAATTTTATCAAAATCACTTTCTTTCCAACTTCCTCTTCTTACTTTAATTCTACATGTTAACTTATCATTTATTGCCATTTTCCAAACTTCTTTATACCACTCCTCCACTTGTACATTTATTTGCATTTTCCAATGTCTTGCTATAATTAATCTTGCTGCTGTTAATAAATTTGTTATTAAATCCTTTTCTGCTTGGTTCCCATTCTCTCCATTATAAATTGACATCAATGGTATGCTCGGTTTCCTTTCTATATTTCTATTCAGAATATTCTCTATTTCTATAAAAACCATTTCCCAAAACTGCTGTACAAATTTACAGTTCCACCACATATGCATATATATACCTATTTCTTGACAACCTCTCCAACAATATTTAGAGTTTTCTTATCTATATTATGCAATCTTGCTGGTGTCAAATAACATCTCCATATTATTTTATAATAATTTTCTTTTATCCGTATCGACATATTTTTTAGATGTCTTTGTTTCCATATCTTATCCCATTCATGATCTCCAATTTTTTGTTTCAAATCTTCCTCCCATATTCTCCTTAAATATTCCCTTTTGTCTTTTTTATCCTTATTTTTTATCAATATTTTATATAATTCACTTGTAATACCTTTCAAACTTTCATTATCATTCCTCTTTTCACCTTTTTTCACCAAATTTTCAAATTTTGTAAATTCCCTTGTTTCTTTATGATTCTTTTTCCAATTTTTAATCCATTGTTCTAACTGTATGCAATTAAACCATGAAATTTTCATTCCACATAATTTCTCTCTTATACTCCCTTTCTCATTCATCCATCCTATCCATCCCTCTATTTTGCCTAGTCCTCTTTTAATTCCTTCCCCATTTTTTCCTTCAAATTATTTGGGAATTTTTTCCCATTATAACTGGTGTTAATACTGAATCAATAGGCAAAAATTCTCTCTTATATTTATACCATATTTCCCATATATTTTGCAGAAATGGGTTCTAATTCCTTTAATTTCCTTTTTTGTAAAATTATAAAAAAATATGTTCCATATTCTCTTTTCTATTCTCCCTGTTTCTATCTCTAACCATTCTAAATCCCCCTGTCCTACAATTCCTTCTATAACATATCTCAATTGATTAGCTTCATAATATCCTTTTATTTTGGGAAGACCAAGTCCTCCCTCCTTCTGTGATATATACCAAAATAATTTATTTAATCTTGTCCTTTTCCCTCCATTACAATATTTATTCAACATATTTTGCCATTTTTTCAGTTCTGATATTTTTATTGGTAACATACTAAACAAAAAATTTAGTTTAGGTAATATTTTCATTTTAACTAAAGCTACTCTTCCAAATCATGATAGTTGAATATTTTTATATTCTTCCAACTTCTTTTCCATTTCTTTCCTTAGAACCATAATATTTTTCTCTTCTAGTTCTTTTAAATATTTTGTAATATTTATTCCTAAATACTTAATATTACTTTTTAATCTTACTTCTAATTTTTTCTCTTTTACAAATATATTTTCTTCTTCCTTAGTATAGTTAAACAACACCATATCTGATTTGTTCCAATTAACCTGTAAGCCTGTCATCTCCCCAAATACTTTTAATTGTTCTTTAATTTTTTCTATTCCGTTAATCAATTCCTTAATTGTTAGCAATGTATCGTCAGCAAACAAGCTTATCTTATGTTTTTTTCTACTCAAATTCCTTCTATACTATTATCATTTCTTATCACATTTGCTAGAATTTCTATTACCATTGCAAACAATATTGGAGAAAGTGGGCAACCTTGTCTTGTTCCTCTCGTTATTTTTATTTCTCTTGTTATTCCATCATTAACCATCACTATAGCTGTGTTATGGGAATACAATTGATCTATTAATCCTCTAAACCTCTTCCCCATTCCAAATTCTTTCAATATTATTTTTAATGTTGGCCATTCCACACAGTCAAATGCTTTAAATATATCTAATGCTAATATCCCTGCTTTTACTTTTGTTTTGCCGATTATACGTATTTTATTTAACACCCTTCCTATTAAATTTTACATTTGTCTTCCTTTCACAAATCCACATTGGTCCTTTAATATATATTTATACATACAACTATTCATTCTCTTTGCCATTATCGCTGATAATAACTTTGCACCTTGAGTTATCAATGATATAGGCCTGTATGATCCAGGGTCCATCAAATCCTTATCTGGCTTTGGTATCAATGTTATCAATGCTTGTTGCCATGATGGAGGGACTTTGTCTCCCGTTATTATATTATTATATAATTCTAATAATTTAGGTATTAACTTCTTTTTAAATACTTTATAATAATCTGGTCCTAACCCATCCATTCCTGGAGCTTTCCCACTTTTTAAATTATTTATTGCTTCCTCTACTTCCATTTTCGTAATTGGTATTTCTAATAAATCCCTATCTTCCTCTTCTATTTTAATCTTCAAATTCTCCCCTGCGTATTTTTCTATTTGTTCCACTGATTTATTCCCTGACTGGTACAGGTCTTTATAAAACTCCTCAAAAATTGTTAGTTTTTCCTTCATTGTTCTACACATTTTACCTGTTTTATCTCTAATCCCATTTATCATATTTTCCATTTTCTTCTTCTGTGTGGATTTATTACTAAATTCAAAATACTCCCTTCTTAAATAAATTAAATTTTCCTGTACTTCATCTACTTCCATTTTATCCAATTCCTCCCTCTTTGCTCGTAACTCAATATAAGTTTGTTTTTCCTTGTCTAATATATATTTATTTTCCAATAATTCTATTTTGCTTTCTAATTTCCCTTTTCTTCCTTCTTGCCTTTTTTTAAGTCAAAGATTTCTTTTATGCATATCCCCCTTGTCACAGCTTTCATAGTATCCCACAAAATTCCTTTTGATACTTCTTTATCATTTAATTCCCATAATTCTTGCCATTCATGCTCAATTTTTTCTACTATTTCTCTGTAATTTAAAATCTTTGTATTCAACCTCCACCTTTTCACCTGTTCATAATCTATCTTCATTATAATCTCCACATTGACCAAGGCATGGTCTGTTACTTTTATATTTTCTCTTTGAATTTATGATTTTATCAACCAAACTTTTTGATACAAAAATATAATCAATTCTTGAATAACTCTTATGTACCATTGAAAAGTATGTATATTTCCTTTCATCTCCCTTTACCAATCTCCACACATCTTTCAACCCCTTTCTTTTTATTATTTTATTTAAATTTGTAATATTATCATATTTATCCCTTAATGTATAATTTGATTTATCTTTTATTCTTTCCATTTGCATGTTAAAATCTCCTGCTACAAAAATATTTTGTTCTTGCATATTGTCCATTTCTTTAAATACTTTCTCATAAAATTCCTCTTGTTTTTCATCTGGAGCATATACATTCATTAGAACATATTTATCTTCTCCCATTTCACCTTGCATTATAATATATCTACCATTTTCATCTTTTTTTCACCTTTTTAATGACAAAATTACATTTTTTGCTATTAATATTGCTACCCCTCTAGCTTTTGAATTCCCATATGCTTTTTCATAAACTCTTACCCAATTCAATTTCAATTCATTTACTCCTTCCCTTTTTGATGTGTCTCCTGCAAAAATATTATATCCGCTCGATCCTTCTTCAATAATGCTTCAATCCTTTTTCGTTTTATTACCATGCCAAGGCCATGAACATTTAAGGTTGATATCTTTAATTTATTAATCATTGGATTCCTTATTACATCTTCTATAAGATCTTTTGGCTCCAAAAAGTGACCTTCCTTCCCCATACCCACCCCTTCCCAATTCTTCCCCATTCCCTTCCCCCCTCCCTCCTTTCCCTTCTTTACCTCCCCACCTTGTCTTCCCAAGGCAAATTGCCTTGCTCATGACCCCCAGGTCTTCCAGGTGAGAAGTGGTGAAGAGATCATCCAATGGCCCAGAACAACTCCCTCCCCCCGAGTGCTCATAAAAATTAAAAATAAAAACATTTCCCCTCTTCCCCCCCTGTGATTTTATTCTTCTTCCTTCTGCTTTCTTCATCTGTCTAAACTTTTCCTCCTCCGCTGTCCACTCCTCCATCAGCTCCATACTCCTTCTTATGCACTCCCAACTCCTCCAACAGTCGCAGTCCTTCTTCTGGTGTTTCCATTCTATATCTTTTTCCTGCCTACTCAAATTTCAAAAATACTGGGTATCCCCAAGCATATTTTATACCAGCTTTCAAAAGAGTAACAATACAAGGCTTCATCGATTTTCTCCAAATTACTGTTTGTGGACAGTAGTCATTATATAATTCCACCCTTACATCCATACTTCAGTCTCTCTGGATGTTTCTTGACTGTTCTCAGCAATTCCTCCTTGTTATTGTAATTAATAACTCTAACAATAACATCTCTTGGCAAAATAATTCTCCTTCCTGTCAGTTCTCTATGGATCCGCTCAATGACCTCGTCCCTCCATTTCACAGCTGGGGTCACTTGCTGTAGCCATTTCAACACTTCAGATTTCAGATTAGATCCTTGATCTTTCCCCACAGATTCTGGCAGGAACCTTATTCTAAAGTTATTCATGCATTGATAATCTTGCATGTATATCAATTTTTTTTCCATATCTGTAATTTTCTTCATATTGTCCTGGATCTGACTGCTTTGAAGTGTTTGGGTTTTAATTATTTCTTTGTTCTCTTTTACTATATTAAGAATATCTCCCTGTATTCCTTGTATTTTTGTACTCATTTCCACAAATCTTTCTTCAGATCCTTTCCTCTCCTTCTGCATTTCTTCTGTTATACTTGCAAACTCTGAAAACATTCTCTTTTTGTCTTCTCTAAATTCTGTCATCATTTTTGTAAAGAGAGAATCCATATGAGTTTTAATATCCTCTGTGCTTTCTCCCCCTTCTTTCCCTCCCCCTTGGGGGTGGAGGATCTGGGACTGAGGTGGCTAAAGGAGGGTTAGTTTCTTTTTCCATCCTTAGTCCTTCTGGTTCACCCTTGTTATTCTGTGCTTCCAGAGATATCCTTTCTAATCTCTTATGAGATCTATCCAACGGTTTATCTAATGTTTGTGGCCTCAACCAACTTTTTCCTGTAATATTTCTTCTTTTTTTAGACATAAGAAAATCAAAACACTCCAAACTTTCATTCCTCCCCTTCTGTGTATGGCCCCTCCTTCCTCCACCACTTATTTTTAAAAAACCTTTCCACTTATTCTCCAGTTAGATCAATTATTCTTTCTCCTGTTAAATCATCCTTTTCATTTGCCTACAACTGTTCGCTGCTTTCTCCAACCTTAGGAATTTATTAGCAAAATGTTCTTTTTAGTTATGTTGGAGGCAGCTCCAATATCATGCAAAACCGAAAGTAACTATTTGTTTACTTTAGGCTTCTTTGAACTGCAGTTTTCTCTTCTATTAACATTCCTTAATGATTCACAGCAATAAATCTTCCCTTAAAAGCTCTCCTCATGCCTTTTTGAGGGGAAATTATTCATTTAATTCCATTACCTTGAGCACCCGTCCTGGGAATTGCTTCCTACGCCACTGAAGCTTGGCTTCTCCCCCAGGATACATTGTGTTCTGTCCTGACTGAGCTTGGCTATCACTCTGATGATGAGAGCAAAACGTGGAAAAGCGTACATGATAGGACCTCCCCAATGGAAGAAGAACCTATCTCCTAGCAAACTCCTCCCATGCTGGGCTCTGGAGGAAAAGGTCCGGCATTGGGAGTTCAGGGGTGATGCAAATAGGTCTATGGCTGGTGCGCCCCACCATTTGAAGATTTTGCAGAGTGCCAGGATGCAGCTTTCACTCATGGCAGGGCTTGAGGGTCCTGCTCAGAGAGTCTGCTAGGGCATTCTCCTCCTCTGGAAGGTGAATTGCAGTGGTGATGATCCATCACCATTCTTGCTCAATCCCTCAGTTCCCTGGATGCCAAATGCACCAGTTCCACAGGAGAACTGTAAAATGGAGCAGAGTGTGGGACCTCATTCCTCCTTGTTGTTCAGAAAGAAGCCACTATGATGTTGTTGGAGACCACTTGAACTATCTTGCCCCGGAGAGAAGGTTTGAAGGCTCAGAAAACCTTTATGACTGCTAGCATCTTAACAGCATTGATGTGCAAGGAATTCTCCTCTGGTGACCACTGTCCTCTCACTGAGAGGATGGCTGAGTGGGCTTCCCATCCTCTCGCGACACGTCTGTACTGACTGTTACTGTAGCCTTTTGGGGAAAGAACAGCATGGTGGCCTGCACTTTGTGTGAATCCACCATCGCAGAGAGTGATGAACAAACATTCCTTGGGACCATGAGCATCCAATGTGGGGAATCAACAAGAGGATCAACACACAACAGGAACAAGGGCTGCAGAGGCATCACCCTGAGTCTCATGAAGGGCATGATTTAAGTTGTGGAAGCCATAAAGCCTAACAAAACTTGAACATCTCTGGCACACACTTTTTGACTGTGCAGGCACTAAAGAGTAGTTTTCTGGAACACGAGATTCTTTTCATCTTGTAGAAAGGCGGCAGGGACACAGGGGTCTAGCAGAGCCACTATAAAATGCACTTGCTGAGATGGTTTGAGATGGGACTTTTCGTAGTTCACAATAAGACTCAACCAGTCTAAAAGATGAAGTGTGAGTTGGATGTTAGCGACCAGGTGGGTGCGAGAATGGGCAACAAGGAGCCAGATGTCAGTGCACAGAAAGAGAATGACTCCCTGCTGCTGGAGCCAGACACCCACCACCTCCATGCACCCCATGAACACACATGGGGCCGTGCACAGGCAAAAGAGGAAGATGCAAAAATGGTAGGGCATTCCACCCACTGCAAAGCAGAAAACATATCTGTGGCATAGCCTGATCGCGATGTGAAAGTATGTGTTCTTTAGCTTGTTATTCGTGAACCAGTCTCCTGTGCAGCAGAGGAAGGATGGAGCTGAGTGAAACCATTCTAAAGCATCTGGGCTCTACACAGAGATTGACATGTGAAAGATCCAGAATGGGATGCAGTCTGCCATCCTTCTTGGACACAATAAAGTAGTGGGAGAAGAATTCCCATCAGAGATGAGAAGGAGGGACAGGTTCTATGGCTGCCTCGAGCAATACAGATTTCACTTCCTTGCTGAGGGTGGAAGAGGCGGGAGTACTGTGAAACACCCCTAACGGAGGGGGTCTTTCAGAACTCTATGGCATACACCCTCTTCATGATGTCGAGGACCCACAAATCTGAGATGATGGATTCCCAGGCTTGATGGAATTTGCATAGTCTGTCATTAAAAGTGGGAGCACTGGTGGTGTGGTGGTCGGTTTTGCCCTGGAGTTAAAGGCGCCATTTGGAAGAGTCCTAGAGCTGCTTTCTGATCTGTTGAGATCTGAACTTTGACCCTTTCTTGTGGATGAAAATAGAAGAGGAAGTGCGCAAGCTTGTCTGCTTGGACTAGGGCTATAGTACCATTTGGAGGAAATGTGTCTAGACCAAGGGAAGTAAGGTCTAGAGGATAGCTGGGATTGAAAGTAGAACCCAAACATCCATGCAGCTGAGCACATCTTTTGGGTATGCCCCAACTTGTTGTCTGTCTCATCATTAAACAAGCCCTTTTAATCAAAGGGAAGATCCTCCAAGGTAGCCCTTGTCTGATAAGAGAGGCCAGAGGAACAGAGCCAAGCATGGCAGCACAGAGTGATTGCCCCAGCCAAGGCTTTGACACAGCAAGCGGCAGCATGAAGAGCCATGTTGATTTGTTGGGCTGCAAGTCTGTGAACTTTGGCTTGAAGTATCAAAGCTACCCTCTGATCTTCCTCCAGAAGCTTGTCCAGGAAGGGTGACATCACCCAAAGGAGTTGCTGATAGGTCCCCATACACGCCTCACAGTTCATGATACAAAAAGAAAGAGCAGCCATAGTACAGAATTTACAGGACATTGCATCCAACTATTTCCCTCTTTGTCCACTGGAGTGGAATGCTGTCACTGGGAAGACCTGGACTGAGGTGCATCCATAATTATGGAGCTGGGTTGAAGATGATGGAAAAGCCTATCTGAGCCTGTCTTGATAACGCTGTAGAGCCTCTCAATCTTCTTCAAGGTGGATGGGATGGAAGACGGGGTAGACCAGGACTTCCTAGCCACCTGGAGGAGAGACTGAAGAAACTATAGCAAAGCCAGCACCAGAGCTTGACTCTGGACTTATTAGAAGATGGAATCTGGGATGGAGGAGTCAGGTTCTTCGACCTCAAGATCAAGGGTCTTCACCATCTGAAGCATCTGGTCAGCAAGGAGGTATTAAGGTCTTCAACCAGCACTGTCAGAAATTCAAAGGCCAGGAGGTCGGAAGACGTGGAAGAGAAATCCAGCATCATCCAATCCAGAAGATTCCAGGTGTGATACTGACTGGCACTCCTGGCCAAAGACACTGGTGGAAGTGACATACTTCTCTGGCCCATCAATGGTACCAAAGGGCCTGCTACTGGTGAAGGCGAGCGTGGCCAGGCAGGGAATGCAACTTGGAGGGCCCTGGTGAGGAAGAGCAAATCCGACTTGTTACCGTAGATGATGGTACCAAAGTCAGTACAGTACTAGTCCAACTCAGTACCATGGTATTACTACCGATAAAGTATGTTGATATTGATGATGAGAGAGATGCAGAGAGTCGAAGTCATCTCTATACTCATAAGCATAGTCATAGTTGTAGTAGTAAGGATAGTCCCTGCATGGATATTTGTCCATATGGAAGTAGGGTGAATGGCCCTGGTGAGGAAGAGCAAATCCGACTTGTTACCGTAGATGATGGTACCAAAGTCAGTACAGTACTAGTCCAACTCAGTACCATGGTATTACTACCGATAAAGTATGTTGATATTGATGATGAGAGAGATGCAGAGAGTCGAAGTCATCTCTATACTCATAAGCATAGTCATAGTTGTAGTAGTAAGGATAGTCCCTGCATGGATATTTGTCCATATGGAAGTAGGGTGAATGGCTGTGATGGGTAATAAGCTCTGGTCCTGCCAGCATACAATCTGTCATATCAGATTGTTTTATGGTATTGACAATACTCAGTCAAAGGATCAAGGTGTGATCAATATAGAGATGGAGATAATCGCAACCATAGACTGTGAGATCAAGAGTGGTAAGACCTTGAACAGGAGCTAGAAGTACAGGAACTAGAGCATGATCTGGTAGGGCAACAGTGAGGAGACCACATGATCAGGATTGGAGGCCATTCTTAAGGTGATGATGGAACCAGAGGTCTGCCTCAAAGTGGTGATGGGCAGCTCCTCCAAGTACTGTCTCGAAGTGATGAATGAACTGGGAGATGTGGAGGTGAGTCGATGTTGTCACCATCCTACACTGTGCCGACCAAACGAGTCTGTGGAGATCACTCCTATACTGAGCCGTGGGTGCTGCCTTCCATTTGAACCAAGGATGGTCCGGAGTCAACTGAGATAGGGACAGAGACTTCCCTGTCCTGGGCACCCTGGTGAAGAGGTTCTGTTTGGGCTGGAGGCTGAGGAGACAGAACTGGACGTCTCCGTTCCAGTGGCTGGGGCCAAGGGTGAGAGACATCCACATCCTCGGTCATCTTATTTTTCTTATGCCTCCTGCACTGGGTTTCAGCAGGAGCAAGCATCCTAGTTTCTAGCAATCTTCCCAGAGTAGGGGGGACATGGGATCGAACAGTCTGTTCCTGGGACCAAGTGGCTGGTTCCAATACAGGACAATCCACGCTGGCTTCTGTTCTCTCCACCCTAGATGTTGACTCCTGGAGGGACCTCTTGAGGATGACTCAAACAGAGGAACCCAAGGTTTTTGGAGCCAAGGTCGAATGTGGAGCTGCAGAGGGGTTTCAAGAGGAGACTTCGACAGAGGCCTGTTTTCAGTTATGCGGTCTGTGGCCTTCAAGGCGTTGTCCCACAAGAGAATGTTAAGCCTTGAAGAATGATTGCAACATGCCTGGGGTGTGAACAATTGAAAGTGCAAACAAACCCCTAGGTTGTGTCCACTCAGCATAGGCCCACTGAGAAGCATCTGGCATAGCCTGGGGATGAACAAACCCAGGAGTAGCCAAAACAGCAGAACTGCGCAGCAGAAAGGACACAAAAACAAAGGCTTTAGCTAGCAGCCATTCTACAGCTCTGACCCACTTTCATACACAAAAACACTTACAGGCAGCGAGATTCGTCCAAAGAGATCTGGAGGTCTTTATCTTCAGTTTCAGGATAAACAAACACAGTATATACACAACAAACCTCGTTAATGAACTCAGCAGTGATTTCTTCAACATCCACCAACACTCCACTCTCTATGACACCAACCCACACAAAATGCATCCTGTGCTTCAACTATATAGGAGTGTTTAATTGTCAGCCTTCTGCCTAGACACAGCAGTGATCAAACCCACTTCAGCTGTGCTAGTAAGTGGTCTGTTGCTCCATCATTTTTCCTTTTGCACTTAAAACAATATTACCCTGACCGGTTGTGCCCCTCTCCCAAGCAGAGAAGGCACTTTGACTGGCCATCCTTCTCAGAGGTCTTACCCCAACAGGAAGAGCACCTCTTAAAGGAGCCATAAGACCCCAAGGGCATGGAAAAGTCCACTGAACTGAGGAACCGAGTTAGATAACCAACGAACAAGCCAAAATGCAAAGGGTAAGAGAGGTCAGGTAAGTCCAAAGTGTAAGTAACTGAGCCAAAAATGATCCACGAAAACTGCTCAAAGAAACTTCCAGTCAAGGCTGCTGATGTAGTGGACAAAAAGGAAGTGAGGGGTTGAGCAGGAATGGTGTGGGTCACATGCCAAAATGCTACCACCATAATGCTTATTCGCTAGCTCTAGAATGATGCCACAGATAACCCCATTTGTGTGAGTCACAGAGACCATGAAGAAGAACTGTAATTCAATATTCATGAAATGAAAGATAAAATGGGAAAGTCTCACTGAACGGCTCAGAATTCTGAAATTTCTACCAACAGAATTAAATATACAATTAATAAAACAAGATGTATAGTTCAAATATATCCATATTTAACTCAGAAACAAGTTCCAATGAACCTAAATAGATTAACTCCCTAGTTTGTTTGCATAGAACAACAATCTTGATTGAACTCCAATTTCATTGGTGACTACAATGGAACTTACTTCCTCCTTCTCCAGCACACCTGTGAAACCCAAAGCTGGCTCCAGAGAGTCCCCCCCCCGCCCCGCTCATTCTACAGAGATAGAGGAAGCTCAGGTGGGGAGAGGATTTCCCCCTCCCAGTTCTGCTCAGTTCTAGTGTTCTGCTAATGGAAGTCTACCACTGGATCTTTGGTTGCAAAGATGTCCACTGGCAAGTCAAAACACTCCTTCCCCTAAGAATGTTGAAAACTACATCTGCATCTGTAGCAAAAGTTGAGTGTAAGCTTCAGATCCATTACTTATATAGTCGTCCCTTCACATTCACAGGGGTTAGGTTCCACAGGCCCCCACTAATGTGAAAATTCCACGAATAAAGACTGCCCTCCCCCTCCCTCCCAAAGTGACCATGGGGCCTCCGAAGGCCCCGTAGTCGCCTCAACTCACCTCCCCCTTCTCTCCCCAGGCCATCACGGGACCTCTGGAGGCCCACCGGAGGCCTCATAGTCGCCTCAATCTGTCTCCCCACGCCCTCCCCAGGCCACCACAGGGCCTCCGGAGGCCCTGTAGTTGCCTCCCCACGCCTCCTGCCACTTTCCTCAGCCTCCCCTCGCAAACCGCGAATATGCGGAACCACAAGTATGGAGGCTGCAAATGTTGAGGGAGGAAAGCTTGGTTTCATAGCGAAAGCAAGTTGAAAGAAAGATGGAATTTCCATCTTCTCCTGCACTTAGGATGCTCTTTAGGCATCCCAAAAAGCCCTTTCTTAAGTCAGAAGACTTTCCTGAATCATTCAGGATAGGATTGGATTTATTCAGGAGAATTCCATTCGGACAAATTCACTTAACCCTCTGGGAGGTTTTTCGTGGGATACAGAGATATATGATGACAGTACCCTAACCATCTGATGAGAAAAAAACCCACTAAGGAACAAAAATATTTGCAAAATCTTTTAACATTAATCTACTTGACATATATGACTAATCCTACATTTCAAATAATATATCAAACTTGCATATCTGAAATCTGGAAGTCTATTTATACAACAAAGGCTGAACCCAGTAGATAACCCTTGATTTTTCCCCTCTCTTCTTCTTCCTGTCATCTAGTGGTAAAATATTTTTATTCCTGTCAGTTACATTATATATCACTTTCTTTACAAGACTTTAAAAACACACTTGTAATGCATTACTTAGTTATTTATACCCTGCTCTTCAGCCACAAGGCTATCAGAGCGGCTTACAAACTGTTTTTAAGCAATAGCAATTTACACATCTACACTGCATTAAGCAGTTTCCAATGTGTATTAGCTAACCGCCCCCACAAGCCAGGTACTCGTTTTACCAACCAACGAAAGGATGGAAGGCTGAGTGAACCATGGAGCCCTCTGGGATCTAACTTGCAACGTGGTGACTTGCAGTACTAGCATTTAACCACTGTGCCACCAGGGCTCACCTTAGGATCACAGTAAGTTGGAAATGACTTGAAGGCACACAACAGCAAGTTCTCTTTTTAAGGTTTTGGAATCTCTTGTTGTTGCTGTTGTTGTTTTAAAAAAAACATTATCCACTCCCCTCTTCTTTTGTTATGGCTTTGATTTCTAGGTTGGTATGTAGATGAGCTTGATTTGAATCCAGCACTTCCAGGGCCCAGGGCCTTACTGCCTTTTATGTCAGAGTAATACAAGAGAATAAATTCTGCAAGGACAGATTTGTGCTAGGTTGTCTAAACTTCCACATGATATTAGACCATCTTGTTGTTATGTTTCTGACTTAAGGTGAAACTATCATAGGGTTTTCTTGGTAAGATTTGTTCAGAAGAGGTTTATCTTTGCCTTCTTCTGAGGCTGAGAGAGTGTGACCTGCCCAAGGTCACCCAGTGGGTTTCCATGGCTAAGCAAAGATCTGAACCCTAGTCTCCAGGGTCACAGTCCAATGCTCAAACCACTACACCATGCTAGCACTCATTAGACTATATAGTCCAGCACTAGCTCTTCTGACTCAGCCCTGCTGAGACTCTTTGGGCTTGTCTATATGTGCCAAAAACCTGGATTGCTCTGTAATAATGTCAAATTGCATTAGCTATGACTTATCTTCGTGGTTTTTGGCAGGCATAAGCTTTGCATGCCTGCAAGTCAAGATGGTGGCCATGAGTGATTTCCCCCCTTTTTACCTACCTTAATTTGCCACCACTGAACTTTTATTTTAAAAAACCCAAAACTATTTCCAATGTGCGCTGGAGCGATATTTTGCCTTTACCAAAACAAAAAACAAAAAAACCCCACCTATTTTCTTGCCATAGTGAGCACTCACTCACTAAGGCAAAAATCTAACATGGTGGCACCGGGCACTTGCCCTGTTCGCAAGCCAATCTGGCCAATCATCTTTATGCTTCCTCTCACATGGGAAAGCGATTCATATCGAATTGCTTGTCCCAATGAGGGGGAATGCACATCCCCCTTGCTGTTTTAAAAAAACTTTGGGGAAAGCCACAAAAGCTTTTCCTGTGTAGTTTTGGCATTTTGGGCCCCTCTCCTTCACCATACGGCGGAACAACATGGAATGCCATTAAGACAGGTAGGATTCTCCTCGCATTCCAAGAGGAGTATTTTTGCTGTTTAGACAACCCTTTAATTGGAAATAAAGAAATAGCCAGAAAATGCATCTAGAACTTTCTCCATGAAAAGCATGTGTTCTTCTTCAAAAGGTAGGAAGGCAGATTTAATGGCCTGTATCTGAAAGCGTAATTCTACTCCCAGAAATAGTTCCATTAGGAGAACCAGGAATGGAGCAATGCTACTCCCACTTCAACTCCGGCATGCTTTTAAATCTGCTCTGGAGGGCTGGAAAGCTGTTTGGAGCAGATTTTTCAGGTGGCTACGAGAGGGAGTAAAAGGAACAGAAAAAGCCCACTGCACTAGCAGAATTATGCTACATTAGGAAAAAAATAGATGTAACCTAATTGTCCTATTATTGATAATAGGACAAATATTGTCCTATTATCATGGACAATATTTGAGCTCATGGCTTTATTTTCCAGGTAGGCGACACTCAGGCCTCAGGCATAGTCTTAGGTCATTCACTACAGATATAAGATGGCCAGAAATGTTGAAGCTATATGGGTTAAAATGATATTTGGGGTTTGGGGGATAGATTTGGGGGCGGGGAGGTGCCATTGAGAATAATGGGACTTCTGGTTTAAAATACCATAGAGTTGCCTTGGAGGATTTAGAAAATAGCTAGAGAGGGCAAATTTTCTAGGAAGACTCTATGGTGGTAGGTGTGCTGTTTTGTCTCCCATGGATAATTGAATCAGTGGATAATGAATTAGTGGATACGAGGGTCCTACTGTATTAATTCACAGTACTGTCACGATGGGGATACATCTCAAGATTATTCTCCATCCTGCCTCTTCTTCCCTTTCCCTTTGATCTAACCCTTGAATTGGAAATTTAGTTCTGATATCACATTCCCAATTTACAAATCACAAAACTAAGTATTTTTACCCAGATCAATGGAGTTGTTTCCCAGAAATTGGGTTTAAGAATACTGCCTTAACATACTAAGACTGACCTTATACCCTAGTGACATCTAAATAATTACTCCATTAAGCTGAAAATCTGAAACTACTAATTATGAGATATTGGTGAAAGGTGGCTGTTTAGTGGTGATGATTTGACAATGATAAAAAGGCCGTATTTAACAATGAGGCAGTTCAAAGGATTCCACTCTGTCCATAATTTCCATTTCTGGTTTCTGTCACAGGTCACCTAAGCAGTGTTAGACAATGTACTTGTTGAGGTACTTCTCTCCCCCTCACTCCAAGATTTAAGATGCTGACACTTTGAAATATTAAAAGTTATTGTGCAGCTTCGTTTTAAAGATCAATTAAATCACAACTTTCACACTGAAATCCAAAGAAATTTATTGCTGTTGTTATTGTTTCTGCACAGCTTCAAGTTGATTCCTACTTATGGGATCCTAAGGTGAACCTATCACAGGGTTTTCTTGGCAAGATTTGTTCAGAAAGGTTTTTGCTATTGCCCTTCTCTGAGGCTGAGAGAGTGTGATTTGCTCAAGGTCACCTAATGGACTTCCACGGCCAAGAGGGGATTCAAACCCTGGTCACCTGGAGTCCTAGTTCAATACTCAAACCACTACATCACAGTGGCTCATTAAATTTATTGTACTGTCTCTCTGGCTTTTCTTTGCGAACGAAGATTCAGGAAGGACTCATCCCGTGCTTTCTGCAAGTGCACTGATGACTGAAAAGGCCAATCTGAGATAAACAAGTCCAGTTGCAGAAAGCATAGCAGAAGTTCTCCTTAGGTGATGTTTCCAGGTTGTGATTCTTTCTGCGTTGCCGTTTCTCTTCAAGACTTGTTCAGCGTGAGCTGTCAAATAAGGCTGCAGCATTGTGGATAGTACGTCTCCATGCCTCCCGATGTGAGGCCATGGTGGACCCTTGTTGGTGATCAATTTGGCTGAGCCTGAGATGTTGTTTCAGGGAGTCCTTGTATCGCTTTTTTGGAGTGCCCCTCTTATGCTGACCCGTGGCAAGTTCACCGTAGAGTACTATTTTTGGAAGGCGATGGTTCTCCATCCTAGAAATGTGCCCCGTCCAGCACAGCTGGGTTCTCAGTATCATGGCCTCAATGCTGGTGATCCCTGCTTGCTCAAAGATAGCAACATTCATCACATAGTCAGTCCAGTGTATATTTAGGATTGTGAGTATACACCGCTGGTAAAAGCGTTCGAAGAGTCATAAGTGTTGGTGATAGATGACCCATGTTTCAGACCCATAAAGAAGAATAGACAGTACAATGGCTCTATATACACTGATTTTTGTGCTTCACCTCAGGTGTTTGTTACTCCAGACTCTTTTGTAAAGTCTTCCAAATGCGCTATATGCCTCTGCTGATCTGTGATCGATCTCTTTGTCAATCTTGGCATTTGAGGAGATGATGCTTCCCAGGTAGGTGAACTGCTGAATGGACTTAAGCACAGATTTGCCTACGGCAATGTGGGAATGATGGTGTTTGTCCTGTGGTGCAGGCTGGTAGAGAACTTCCGTTTTCTTCAGGTTGACTTCCAGCCCAAACAGCTCTGCAGCTGTTGTGAAGCAGGATGTTAGGTGCTGCAGGGCTGCTTCTGTGTGGGCAACAAGGGCCGCATCATCAGCGAAGAGCAGCTCATGGACTAGATAGTTTAGAATCTTAGTGTGAGCCCTCAGACGGCTTAAGTTAAACAAGCTACCATAATGTTTCAAAAAGGAGCAACAGCTTTGGTGTTGTTTACCTAATACATATTCTGCAGGCAATAAAAGGGAACAGTATTCATTACCTTTAACTAGATTCAGGTAAATAGAACTCCTGGAGGTTTTGACCCTGAGACAACTTTTGTAAAGGATACATATTCAGTGGTAGCCATGTTGGCCATGCAATAAAACAAAACACAATCCACAAAAAAGCGATACCTTTATTTTGGCCAATAAATGTATCACTTTTTTGTGGGTTGTGGATTCTGTTTTGTTTTGTAAAGGATGTAAATGTGCAATTTGAGTTATATAGCTAATGACACTGAGAGGAATGCTGTTGTCCAATTAACATTCCTCTCAGGCTCTCTTCACAGAACTGTACAGAACTTCAACCAGAGGGTGGTGGTGTTACTCATCTACCAACATAGCATATATCATATAACATGCAACCTAAGGCATAAAGCCATGGGCTTGTATGGCCACAGGCTATGTATTACACTGTCTGCAAGGGGCAGGAGTAGCTTCAATGCCTCCCTACATGTACAAAATTTTCAGTTGTGTTAATAACATGTAATCTAGCCGAAGCACTTGGGCAGTTATGCTCGTCATCTGTTTTAGAAATTTCTTGGCAGTTTAGTATCATTTTTTCACTACTAAGTAGTGTGCATTGAATTTTCCCTACTTTATGTCAAGTATTCATTCATGTTGTCACAATCTCTCCTAGCATTTACAACGATCAATGAAATTTAGGGTGGAAGTTTCATAAACTGTAACTTGAGTAGTTTCCTCACCACCTTTTAATCAAAGGGATATTCCAAAGAAATATCTACAGTCGGCCTTCCACATTTGCAAAATTAACTTCTGTGGATTTGATTATTTGTGGATTTGCTGCTACCTCTGCTGCTGCTCTATGCCATTTTTAACAGGAACTGAAACCCTCACAGGACTGAGACTGCGAACATGTGGTGAGGCTTCTAAGTCCCTATTAAAAATGGTGTAGGGCAGCAGCAAAGGCAGCAGCAAGCCCTGCCTACCGCCTGCTTCTGCCTTGCAAAGGAATCCTGCCATCTCAAAGGCATCCACGATGGGATGAATCCACAGATTGTCATTTCTGTGTGTGTTTTACATATGGGTTTTTTTTTGGGGGGGTGAGGGCTAGAGTATTTTCCACATTCATGGGTTTTCCACATTCGTGGACGTCCTGTGCCCCTAATCCCAGCAAATATGGAGGGCCAACTGTAGTTAGTTCTAGGAGTTGGCCTTGAACTATAACCTCCCATGCAAGCATTTCCTCAACGGTTTCCATGGCCCATCATTTGGAAAGCATGTATCATAAATGAGACACTAGACTCCACCCCCCACTGCCACCACCACCATGGGCCATGAGCTAACAAACTGTTCAACTATCTCAACAGGTCCAGCAGCACTTTTGATGTTTGCTCGCTGAAGACCAACTTCTACTGACAGTTCAGTTTTGAATCCTTGTGGGAGTTTCAAAGAACTTTGTTATACAACTTCAAAACCAGCTATTCAAAGTAAGTAAATTGCACTGGGCATATATAAACCCTTCGACATACCTGAAAGAGCACTCTGGACTCTGGCCCAGGTATATTTTTAAACACAAAGGCCAAATCTTTTATTAGAAAAGACAGCATTGGATTATAACTGGAGAAACTCATCTGGATTGCCTTTAACAGGCTCTCACTCATGTTAAAAAGGTCTGCAGCTCAGACCTCAATAGCAACTTAAAAGAAACTGTGCTAGAGTAATTTTCTAAAAACATTTTTAAAAATGCAAGTATATTTGCATTCTCATCCTTTTAAGAAAGAGAAATATATCTCACATAATAAATCAAGTTGATAACATATCTTTTTCCAAATATGTCATGATTCTATAAATGCGAATGTTAATGAATATTTTCCCATTAAGTTTTAAAAATGGTTAACATGAAGCATGTCAATACTGACAAAAAATGTGGTTTGCAGTAAGATCATGTATAGAAAGGTAAGATTTAGGAAAGCTGAATTCATTTCTCTCCCATCCCAAATGCATATAGAATTTGTAAGGTTCAAAAAGAAGTCACCAATCTGGTGAGAGCATAATATTCCCAGTCTCCTAATCATGGTTTAAAACATCGTTAAGTCCATGGGAGGAGAGTGTATAATCTAAACATAAAAGTGTGTGTATTATATCTCCAGTAAGCCATGGTAACAGAATAATTAACAATTAGGCAATTGAAGCATTTAATATTGAACAGGCCTCATAAAGACCATTGCTCTTTTAAATTGTCCAAGGTTATGCTCATTGGCCAACTATCTATTGGGATGTAAATTTTCAATACATACAATCATGTCAGGCGAGCAATGCTTCTGTAATTTAAAATGTCACAGGGAAGAAGACCAGGTTTGGATTTTGGATTTTCCCTAGTGAGACATAGCTGGCGCAATCTCTGCAATACCCTGCAGAAATCCAGAAAATAATTGGATCCAGTCTTCTAATAAATGAATGTCCCCCAACCATCTTCTTTGATAAACTGGTCTGATAAGCAAGCAGCACATTTGTAGCTTACGCATTTGCTTTACTTTGATCAGTAGTCTTTCCGTGCAACGCAGACACTCATGAGCAAATAACAGACCCCTCAGCTTAACTTTCTTCTTTGATATCCTGAAGGTTTAAATTTTCTTGGGGATATGCAAGCACTATTCAAATCCAAACTAAGAAGTAACTGGAAACTTTACTCAACCACTTCATCTGGTTTGCTGAAATATTTGAGCCACCATTCTTCATCCTGAAGCTACAACAATATGCTATTTATCACTGTGTATCTCAGCATATTACTTGGTGGACTGGTATTTTAGACATCAGTTAAGGAATACTTTTTTTCTTCAAAAATATGGTTTTGAAAATGACCCCTGAAATGTATTTTAAACATATTTTACCCAAGTCATGAAATTGTCTAAGCAAATAATTGTGGCTACAGTGAGGATGGATCTATCTCCTTCCATTTTTTCAGCACTAATAGAGACATATGTAAAAATACCTCCTTAAAACTGTGCTGCACACATTGTGCACCCAGGTTTTTCAAAACAGAGCAAACATATCTTCTTAATAATAGGCAACATTTCCACTGTAATATATATATATATATATATATATATATATGGCCAGAATCTCCATCCCTAGAGACTATAGATGACTTCTTTGTGTTCCTTGACAGCAGCTTTTTTTTTTTTTTGTAAATTCCAAAATCAAAGATCAGAGTGGAAGATTATAAACAAAGGTTCAGAAATAAAAGCTAATACACCTTCACCAAAACAAAGTTGCTTTAAACATCTCTGGCTTTTCTTTGCAAACAAAGATTCAGGAAGGACTCATCCTGCACTTTCTGCAAGCGCGTTGATGACTGAAAAGGCCAATCCGAGATAAACAGGTCCGGTTGCAGAAAGCACAGCAGAAGGTCTCCTTGGGTGATGATTCTGGGTTGTGATTCTTTCTGCATTGTCGTTTCTCTTCAAGACTTGATCGGCATGAGCTCTCAAATAAAGCTGCAGCATTGTGGATAGTGCATCTCCATTGTTGGTGATCAATTTGGCTGAGCCTGAGGTGTTGTTTCAGGGAGTCCCTATATTGCTTTTTTGGAGCGCCCCTCTTACGCTAACCCATGGTGAGTTCACCGTAGAGTACTATTTTTGGGAGGTGATGGTCCTCCATCCTAGAAACATGCCATGCCCAGTGCAGCTGTGTTCTCAATATCATGGCCTTAATGCTGGTGATCCCTGCTTGCTCAAGGACAGCAACATTCGTCACATAGTCAGTCCAGTGTATATTTAGGATTGTGCGTATACAGCGCTGATGAAAGTGTTCGAGGAGTCGTAAGTGTTGGCGATAGGTGACCCATGTTTCAGACCCATAAAGGAGAATAGACAGTACAATGGCTCTATATACACTGATTTTTGTGCTTCACCTCAGGTGTTTCTTACTCCAGACTCTTTTGTAAAGTCTTCCAAATGTGCTATAAGCCTTTGCTTTAAACATACTGTTGGGAGCTGTCACATACAGTACAGGCATCCCTTGCTTTTTGACTATTTGTTTTTCAACATTCCATGGTTTCAACAGATCTAAATTATAGCCACGTACTGCACTTTTGACTCCTGGCCCACTCTTTCCACTACACACTGCCTCCCCTCCCCCCTCAGTCAACTTAGCACACTGGCTTTTTCTCTCTCATGCCTGTCCCATGCCCGCCAAAGCCCACTGACATTGAGCTCAGCAAACAGGCGAGAGAAACTAGAGCGTCAAAGAGCTGCCCTCCTCCTCCCTCTCCGCAACCAGTGGCTGGTCAGGTGGCTCTTCCTGCCCCTTAAATTGCAGCTGGAATCGGAGGCTGCCACCATCGCCAGGATGGGTGAAGGGTGGGCGGCTTGGTCTCTCCTCCTCCTCATCTCTGTGGTGCTGTTAGATTCTCACCTTCCTGCGAGTGTCTCCCCCAATCACCCCCACCACCGTGCAAAAAAAGACAGCCTATTGCTTTCCTATACAAGCAGAAGCGCAAAGCTGATTGGCCAGATGAGCTTGGGGGATGGGGCTTGCTAAGAAGGCACGTGCCTGGAGCTACCGTGTTGAGTGAGTAATTCACTCGCAGCCACCTTCTTGACTGGTGGGCATGCAAAGCTTGGGGGGGGCGCTAAAAACGATTAAGACAAAACGCAGTTGCTACAGTTTGGCATTATAGCAGAACCATCTAGGGTGTTTTGTGGTTTTTTGCCTCGTATAGATGGGCCCCTAGACAAGCCTTCAGTCTATTCAGTACACTGTTTTTTTCCTCTCTGTCGACTCAATGCCATCTAGTGTTCAGTCTTGCATTTTCAAGCTAAAAAAGTCTGGCTTTTGCTTTTCAACCATTTCCACTTTTTGACAGTGCCCTAGTCCCTATCTCACTAATTAAATGGGGAATGCCTGTATTTGGTTGTTATCTGTCATCAAGTTGCCTTCAACTTACAGAGGTCCTATGAATGAGAGACCTCCAGGAGCCCTGGTCATCAGCAGTCCTGTTCAGGTCTTACAAACTCAGGGCTGCAGCTTCCTTTATGGAATCAATCCATATATAATGTGGTCTTCTTCTTTTCCTCCTGTCTTCTACTTTTCCCAGCATTATCATATTTTTAAATGAGTCATGTTGTATCATGATGTGTCCATCTTATGATAGCTGCAGTTTAGCCATATTGGCCTCTAGTGAGAGTTCAGACTTGATTTGCTCTCAGACACATTTGTCTTTTTGACAGTGCATGGTATCTGTAGAACCTTTTTCCAGTACCTCATTTCAAATGAGCTGATTTTCTTCCTGCCAGCTTTCTTTATTGCCCAGCTTTCACAATCATACATCCTTTGCAATGCCCTCATAATTGGAAAAGCACTTTCTGACCTCAGGGGTCAGCTTTATTTCTTGCTTCATTCTGAATTGTCTCATCATAGAGTTTTCAAAGGTACAAGACATTCAGAGGTTCTAGTCATTCAGTCATTCTAAAAATTCTTTATAAGATTTTCTTTAATCAGATATGGATAGTCCCTCTCCTAAAGATTTTAGACCTATTTATTTACTCAACAATGACTACAAGATCTTTGCGTTAATTCTAGCAAACCGATTACATAAGGTCCTCCCAGAATATATCAGCTCTGATCAGAGTGGCTTTCTCCCTGGCAGACAGATGAAAGAGAATATGAGAACAACAACAGACATCTTGGAATATTATGAAATGCATAATGAGAAAAAAAGGAGTCTTAATTTTCCTGGATGCTGAGAAGGTGTTTGACAGCATTAGATGGGGATTTTTATTTAAAGTATTAGAATTAATTAATTTCAGCAGCTAATTTATAGCTTGGATTCAGGCGATGTATTCTAAACTTTTATCCTGACAATTCAAAGATAACCACTTAAGTAAACTGATGACCATTCACACACAGAAGAATTTAAGCATAAATGGTAGCAGCAGGCTTTAAACACAATTTGGGCCCTTAGCTGAATTCCTCAGAATTCCTTACCCCTTCCTGGAGATCATGCCAACAGCTGCCAGCATAGCACAGTAAAGTGTTGTTGCCGAAATCTATGCTCACATACCTTCTTAATTCGTTGTAACCTCAAATTATTCAAGAAACCATGGATATTTCTACTTTATTCTTATCTAATTTACACTGGAACAACAGACTCAATACACTTAACAACAGAATGATTATTAGCAATTTTGACAAATTACCAGTTCTTGTCACATCATCTATGGGTTTATTTCCAGTGTTGGCCCAAATCATTTTGTTGCATGTGGAAGAGCAAAAAATTTAGCCCACCACTGAAGTCACAGTGTACAGCATCCAAAACTATAATTAATTAAATAAATTAGTACATAAAAATATGCTATTTCTTTTAAAAATATTTTTATTAAAAATATATCATTTCAAAAGTTTTCCAGATAATAATTCAAGATGATTCCAGCAGCTGCAGCCATCTATACAATATGCATCAACTGACAACCTTAAAACAGTCAGGTAATAACCATGGAAGATTTGCACTATCAAGATAAAAGCACAACATATGACATTCAAATAAACAGATTTAGAACATTATTAACAAGATGAGATGGGATAGATGCAGGCTTGTATTTATCAGGTTTCATTTGTTGGACATAGTTTATATATACTTTACTAGGAAATGCAGCTGCTTCACAAGGCTTAGAATAGAAACTCTTTCATCACCAACTTCCACATTGTCTTTGTTTCTGTTCTTTCTCTTCTCCCTTCCCCCATTCTTATTTCTTTCTCTCTAGTCTTTGTTTCTCTCTCTCCACTCAGATGGTTGTTCAGCCTTTACCTAAGTTCACCTAAGTACCTCCAACCCCTCACCTTACCAGGTAGCCAGACCTTCTTATTCCTCTCCTTCTTCCCTCCACTGTTTGTTGAGTCTGGGGGGCCCTGCAGAGGAAAACATCATATGAAGCTGTCTACAGGGTCTGTACAAAGATCAGTCTCCGAAGCCTGACTCCATTCCTCTTTGGTTATTAGGATAGGTTAGGGAAGTCTGTTGACCAGTGACTAAAGATAGTACTACGGTCTACAGGCAGAGTTTAATTAATCCATTTTGAAAACAGCATAACTCTGAGATGCACACACTAAGGGCCCCTTGATATACAAGCAAGTTTCAAATGTGAAGATTTCAGTCTTAAAGCTATGGCAGAGAGAGAGGCACACACATGGACGTACATTCTCTTTAATTATTATAGAGTAGTATTTTTTTTTTTAAAAAAAAAACCACAACACCTTATTTATTTTGGAGATATTTCTGATTCAGCTAGAGCTAAGCATTTTGGATATCTGTGACACTGGGACATGAGTTAAATGCATTCAAAGCAAGAAAGCCTGGATGGTTTTCCTAACCTGTTAACGAGCATTTGGGTAGAGTTCTGTGGAATTCCGGCATAATACAAACCGAGATCTGCATACCGAACCTGGTTCACATGTTTCTTTACAGCTTCACCTGGTTTATCAAGCTTGGGATGACTATCTGAACCAGACCCCTGTCTTTCATAAACAACTGATTCCATACAGAATATGGCATTAATGAAAAATGAAGGCATCAGTGAGGTTCACCAATAAAAACTATTGTTTGATCACAAGACTGTAAATGCTCAATCAAATAAGACATCTATTTGTTCTACATATAGCATAGCAATACTCGAACTCTTGTCTCTGCACATCTGCTTTCAACAAAAAATCTACAATTCATGTTATTATTTCTATGTGAAAACCTGTATGGTATCTAGTTCTTTAAAAAAATCTGGAACATATCAAATCATGCCCAGTATAACTGCTGAAAGCATTGTACTACTTTCAGCAAAAAATTGGCCCGCAGCTGTGCACGCTGGTGGAGGGTTATGCTTAAGATTCATATGATGTCATAGAATCTAGAAGGTGTGGATTTCTAGCCCCCCAAAAACTTGAAATAAGCAGTAATTGATTGTTTCAGTTAATGATCAATTAGGCCCTCAGTGTGCATATTGATTTTTCTCTCTGATCATCTGCTCTTCAAATATGTCACAAAAAATAGGAAGACAATCAACAGTACAGCAGCTCTGTTTACTGAGTAACTTACTCCTTTAACATTCTCAGGTAAAAGTACAATGCAATAACATTATATTTCATACTAGGTAAGAGTGCCAGATGGGGCCAGCATGGCATAGTGGTTTGTTTGAGTGTTGGACTACGACTCTGGAGACCAGAGTTTGAATCCCTGCCTGGCCATGAAAACCCACTGGGTGACCTTGGGCAAGTCACACTCTCTCAGCCTCAGAAAAACCCATGATAGGTTAACCTCAGGGGTTGTCTAGACAGTGAAAATACTCCTCGTAGTATGCGAATAGAATACGATCTGTCCCAACATGCTGCAAACGAGATTTGTGGTATTTGGAAGGAGGTAGGCTAAAAACTCCACAAACCACATAGTAAAAGCATTCGTGGTTTCCCCCAAAGTGTTCCAGAAAACGTGTGTAGATCCGCATTTTTTGCATGTGTGGACATCAAAATGTGCAATGATGTGCATTTTCATTCTATTGCCCTTTATCAGAGTGTGTGAATGCACCATATGAATGGATGCGCACGGATGTGAATTGGCAAAAAAAATGGTGGAGACAAAACACTGTCACTACAAATGGGTGAAAATGCACACACCCACTTGCAGTATACCTCACATCTAGACTGGCCCTTAGGACTGCCATAAGTCAGAAACAACTTGAAAGGCACACAAGAACAACAACAATACCAGCCCAACTCAAAATCTTTACTCACCATTATTGTAAATTTTCCCTATTTCTGAAGGAAACACACCCAGTCTGGCAAAGTAAGCCAGCAGAAGAGAATACTCATATTTTAAATCCGTGTAAATTGCTTTCTGCCAAACCATGGATTCTTTCCAATGAAGCTACGGTATGTGTATGGGGGAGGGAGTGGATGAGGTAGGATTAACCATCAGATGTTTGTACAAGCTTCTCTAAAAGAATGTGGATTAATTTCAAGGGCAGCTTATTCGTCAATTATATAGTTTACTTAAATGTAGTGTTCAGAGGACCCCTAAATGCTATTGTGCTGCTGTACTTTGAGAAACATAAATAAGTTAATGAATCTCGCAACATATCAGTTTCCTGCTCCAGTTGGCTGACTTGTTAAATTGGCAGGAATTCAGGAGCCTCCAAATGTAAAGGCATATGTCTCATGTTCAAGGAAAAAGAGAGAGACAGATAACTTCACATTATCAACATCTTTATAAAAATCATCAAGTTTAAGGCCAGCTCAGACCAGGTGCTGAATGCAGAGTAAATACATAACACATGATAACAAAATAAAAACTAAAGCTTTAAAGATAATTATACTCTAAATTCCATTTTGAATACCAAACTAAAATATAACCTGTAATAATGCATATACTTATCCAAAAAAATAAAGATATCTCCTTAGACATAACACTGTAGGATGTATCACTGAAAAATAAATTAAATACATCACTAAAACAATCTTGCCTTCTATAGTGATTAATTTAAAAGTGCAGGTATTGTACATTTTGCTGTACTTTGCCACAGTTGCCATAATTTATGTAGAATTTAGGAGATACAGATAATACTTGCTATCCATGTAATAGCTAGTGAAACACTGTGGGTGTCCTTGCCTTAAGAAACACAGAGGCAACTGAAAACCACATCTCATTTCACAGCTAAGGAATAGGGAAGCAAATATCCATCCCTATATATATAGGAGTAGGTATGTAAAGAGGACTTCCTGAAATCAGTGAGACTTATAACAGGGAAACAAAGGGACTTAAGTTAGTATTTAGAATGTTCTTATCACTTAATACATTAGTTACATGAGCAATAGCAAAGATATGTAATGACTCTGTTCAGATGTCAGGGCAAACCTTTCTGAAGTCAGATTGATGTTGTTCCCATTGAAGTAAGCTGACATACCTTGAAAGAGAATGAATGTAAACTCACCAAAACAACCCCCTTTCCCCTCTTACCCATCTTCTTCTGTTGGTTATAGCAGCACCAGTGTCCAGTTCTGAAGTTTCATTTTACCATGTCATACCTGTGTAAATGGAGACCTACGAATGTTTGTAGAATCCTGACAATATGTCCACCCTTCTATCTCTGGAGCAACACTAGTCTGTGTCACATTTCACTGTCTAACCCAACAATGGTAGTTCCATGGGACAATTCCCCTCTCCCCATGAGCCACAGAACTCTCTGCTACTATCTTTGGGAAGTGAATGGGGAGAGGGTAGGAGACCAAGCATTTTAATGGCTTGCCACCAAAATTTCACATTTGCTTGCTTTAAATGAGGTTCTCCTTCTGGCAGCAAACTGCTGCAAGTCATTTAAAACAAGGAAAAAGCTGGCTTTGAACCCTCCTCACCCCCATTGCTGCTGAAATCTAGCAATTTATTGCTGAATCTTTGTAGCACGGTTTTCCAAGGATACCATGGGGGCTGTAAAAATTGCTTTAAGGGGATATACTGTAAGTGGCCAGTAGGGTATATACTTCTCACCCCTAGTTTAAACAGAACCTCTGGGTATTGTTTTTGTTAGAAAGTCATATTTTCTTTCTAGCCCTGCTAAGGGATGGGGGAAGACAGATGTAGCAGTTATTTTAATTGCCTGGGATTGTTTTACAGAGGTTTAATTGTATTTGGATGGCCAGAAAGTGGCACTGGGAGATTATCCTCAACCACACATCACCTTTCTTCAGAGCCCTGCAAGATTCCAACTTGTCACCCCTGCTTTTCACTCATTTACACAAAAGTGCAGAATCACTCAGCAGTTAAGCATGTTGATTTATTATTCTGCCAAAAAGCTGCCAGAGCATCTTACATGATATGTGGTAGGACACTCCTTGTCTTGAGACTAAATTTAACATACAAGGAAAAGGAGAGGAGGTTTAAATCCAACACTTATAATAAACCAGGCAGATCAAAATAGTTCAAGCATGTCTATTCTATTTCTACTCTCTGGAGCCATGTGAGGTTATGGGTAGGTGGTTATTACTTTATTTATTTATACCCCGGCCTTCAACCATAAAGGTTGCCAGAGTGGTTTACAATTAGTTAGTTTGACAGTTCCCCAACCTTAGGTTTACAATCTAACAGCATAATTTCTAAAGGTCATTTGTATTTTATGGATTTTAATGTTTGTATTGTGATGGTATGGCTAGGAATATATAGTTGTAATCAAGATTATTCAACCCCCATTGCAAATCAGGTTTATTGTCAAAATTTACAGAGTTTCAGCTGTTTGCAATGAACAAATCAAACAAAGGAGATTATCAGACGCTCTAAATATGGTGTGATAACGATGCCAGGAGATTGTAAAAGGGCTTGAGTTTCAGACGTTGTCATTCCCGTGTTGTCATGCTCCCGTTCGGCTGTTGTTACGCCGGCACTTCTTTTTATTGACGGGCTAAGCCATCAATGAATCCCCTGTTCCATTTCTGTAATGGAATGACCTGTGACTGAAATGGTGCCCCATTATGCTGGCGTGATGCCAGCGTCAATGGGAGGTCCGTGCCATAACACTACCAGGTGAGATGGGGACATCAAGGTAAGTGACACACCTTTTTGTACCCTCCACTGGCTGGCATGAGTGAGGCTCAATCTGCGGTTGCGCAAATCCACAGACACTGAACCTGTGGATTCCAAGGGCCCACTGTATATGCAAATACAGGTATTCCAAAATAAATAAAAAATCAGAAACACAAAACACTTCTATTCCCAAGCATTTCAGATCAGGATGCTCAACCTGCACTGAAATGAATTACTTAGTCTTAAAGGGGCCACAAGACTCCTTCCTTCCTTCCTTCCTTTTATACTTAGACTGATACAGCTATCTCCCTGAGCTCAATAGAGGTTTACTCCCCACAAATTGCACATAGGATCACAGCTAGGGAAATTCAGCTCTGATTTATTTACATGCACTGACCTAATGGTTCAAAGTCTTCTCTCAGCTTCATACAGTATGCACTTCTTTACTAAGGTTTGAGAAATAAAATCTCTTTTTCACTACAACCTATGCTGAACTTGATCAGCAGTGCATGCCAACTCTCAACTCGGCACAGTATGATACATATTAGTTTTGAGCAGTGTTTTCCTTAACATTAAAATACACATTCTAGACCTGTCAATCCATATCTCTTGGTTGGTTTTCAGTCAGTATCTAGTGACCTTCTCATCATTTTATAAAAACTCTCTGATCTAAGACTTTTTCTTCAGAATTTTAAAAATACTTATCAGATGAAGAAAAAGCCCTCATCTTATGAAAATTATGTTTTAAAATGGCTTTGGGGCATCTATATATATAATTCTCTTGGGTATGTTGCCTTTCCCAGTGTGCTGATTGGCTGCTCAGGAAACACATCCAACGCACACCCAACCAATCACCACCCACATGAAAATTTCCTCTCCACCTCACAATGCACTCGTTGCTCATCCTGTGGCCCAGATTCCTGTCACTCAATCTGTGGCCCAGACTGGGACCCAGGCAGTCAACTGGCGGCGGCAGGACAACGCTGCTGCTGCAATAGGACCCAGGCAGTCAACTGGTGATGGTGACAGTGGCAGGGCAACAAAGAGCAAGTCACCCTCAGCAATTCCGTGAAAAGCATGTAACGCTGAGAATGGGGAGGAAGAATTTAAATCTACCAGCCTACCTTACACGGTTGTTGTGAGGTCTACTGGCCGTTTTTGGGGAGTTTTTTTATGATGTATGGTACGCCAAGTACAGCTAGTTTTAGAATAATCTCTTAAATGTAATCTCTTACTGTATGTGTTCTCCTTACAAGATGACTTTCAGGAATTCTTTTTGTTACAAAACAGCAAGAAACTAAAGAGAACTGGAGCAGAAGAAAGACAGGACCAATGGAGTTTACCTGTACCCAAGTGTTGTTAGTAGCTTTATATTTGTGATTTTTCTTCATCATCCCCCTCCCCGTTCTAGACAAAAAGGAATTCCCTTCTCTGTGTAGATTTGTATGATGGGTTTATATTGGAAAGGAGAGTCTCTAGAATTGTGGTCTAGACCTGTGGCATTACTAAGACTGGTGTCCCCTCTCCCCACAACAATGTCACTGGTGTGGTTCAGCCTCTCTGCACCCCCCTAGTGCTGCCACTGGTCTGGACTGATTCTGTAGTTTTAGGACTTCATATTGCTTGTCCACTGGCTTTTTTCACCCTGTGGTTATGAGACAATGATGGTGGTGGCGTGAAGCATATTGACTCTAGGACCCCTGGCATAGTCTCTCCTCAGTTATGGGCCTATGTGTCAGAGTTCCCCCACAGCTGCAGTTGATGGGGATAAAGTGGATTTAAATTAACATTTTAGCTTTGTTTTACAATTGTGTTCAGCTGTGGACAAGTGTTACAAATTTCAGGCACTACTTTTAAAGTCCCTGTTTTCTTCCGTAGCTGCCAAAGAAAATCTTTTAATTGAAAAATACTGTTTGCCATTACAGTTTACAATGATGACTGGCCTAAGCTTTTGCTTTTGCTTTTTGCTGGAAAAGGTGACGAAGAATATAAATCTGTTCCAAATTAAAACCATGAGAAAACCCAGACATTCAGCTGTCCATTGTACTGGAATACCCTACTATAAACAAACAACTCTATCATATGAAACTATAACACACATAATTTTTTAAAGTGATGCTAATATGTCACTTTATTTTAAAACTCAAGTCACTCAAATTAACGGGCATGCATAAGAACAGGTTGTTAGGGTAATTACATGTTTCATACAAAAGAATGACCCAATTAATCTATACATATCAAACAATAGGCAATTGAATATCCAGTTTCTGATACTTGCCAAACCCAACCAGTAAGTGACATGTAGATGTAGTCACAGTACAAGGATGAAGTCCCGGGGGGGGGGGAGGATGAGGGCATTTCCCCTCCAAATAAGGATTTTCCCCCACACCCACACTCACTGAAATTTTCATTCAGTCTTCAAATTTCTAGCATTCAAGAGGGTATGTCTGAATTCCTTAGGTAACTGTGTCTGCCCCTTTTCTTTGGATGCCTCAGTTGTACTTCTACATGCACAACTGAAGTTTTACATTACTGAAATGCCAGAAATTTTGGAACCGAAGGAAAATTTCATGGGGGACAGAATTCTTATGCGGAGATGCAATGCTCTCATTCCCTAACCCATGGCTACATCCCTGTCCCTGTTAGATCATCCAAAATGTTGCTAAATCATTCATTTGAAGAACTGAAATGACTCTTATTCCAGTTTTCCAACAGGTGGTCAGAATGGTTCAGAACTGGCCTAACCATAAGGAAGAGTTAGCAAAAAATGCTGGGGTGGGGGGAGAGCAGCAAAAGGTTCCTGGCTATTCCTTGTAAACTATTCAATGCTTCTCTGTCAAGGAATAGAGCTGCACATGCTATCCAACCTTCCTGAGCTGCCTACACTAGTGCGATAGAGAATATTGTCCTAAAGCCACTGCTGAAGCTTACTTCAGTGCCTCAAACACCAAAATGTACTGGACCAGCTCTGGAGCTACTACAACCTATCTGAAGAGGCCTACACAAGAACTGCATCAGTTACCACATGGGGCTTTAGAATATCAGGAACAGCATATACAATTACTTCTCCAGCTGGAGATGCATGTGAGGATCTAGCTAGGACATATGTCTCTAGCTGGACTGGGGTAAAAAAGGTCGGTATCCACCCAGGATTTTAATTTTTCAAGACTCTTCAAACATATACTATTTCCATATATTTGAAGAGTCCTGAAAAAGTAAAATCCTGGGTGGTTCACAGAAACCTGCTTCACAGAAACCTGGCTGGGAGAGGATAGCGCTGTCACCTGGGCACAGGCCCTCCCAGCCGGGTATTCTGTCAGTGAGCAGGTGAGGGAAAGTGGGCAGGGGGGCGGAGTGGCTCTGGTTTATAAGAACAATCTGACCTTGACCAGGATACCTGTCCGAAACACAGTCCACTTTGAGTGTATGTACCTTAGCCTGAGGACCAGGGATAGTTTGGGGATTCTGCTAGTATACCGACCACCCCGTTGTCTAGCAGACTCCCTAACCGAGCTGACACAGCTGGTCTCAGAGCTGCTGTTGGAGTCACCCAGACTTTTAGTTTTGGGTGACTTCAACATTCCACTTGAGACCAGCTTGACAAATCTGACTGGTGCGGCTCGGGAGTTCATGGAAACCATGACCAACATGGGCCTATCCCAAATGGCCGTCGGGCCCACACATTGTGCGGGTCATACCCTCGATGCAGTCTTTAGTATGGAGCAGGAATATCCGTGGGCGGAGGTTATAAAAACCACCGCATTGTCATGGACGGATCATTTCCTGGTCAAGACTGAACTAAGAGTCTCTTCCCGCCCCACCGGGGGTGGTGGACCCAATAAAATGGTCCGCCCTCGAAGGCTAATGGAACCAAGAGGATTCCAGAAAGCCTTGGAGGGTTTAATGGTTGGTAATGCCGGTGACCCTGCCGAAGCTTTGGTTAATACCTGGAACAACGACCTTACCAAGGCTATTGACACGATCGCTCCCAAGCGTCCTTTCCAACCCGCTCCAAACCGTAAGCCATGGTATACAACAGAGCTTAGGAAAATGAAGCGGGTTGGACAACGACTAGAGCGCAACTGGCGGAAAACTCGACTCTTATCCGACAGGACTCGTCATAGGAACTTTCTTTGGTCCTATCGAGAGGCAATACGTGCAGCGCAGAGATCCTTCTCCTCTGCACGTATTGCGTCTGCAGAGTCCCATCCAGCAGAGCTGTTTAGGGTGGTAAGGGAGTTGACGCAGGTTATTCCTGCGCAGAACCCGTTGCTTAACCCAATGACAGCCTGCTGTGACGCGTTTAACAATTTCTTTGCAGATAAAATCTCTCGGATAAGAGCCGACTTAGATGCCAGTAATTTGACAGAAACAATTGACGAGGTGTCCAGCAACTCCGTTGATGTAAGTTTACTGGATGAATTTCAATCCATGAGTACCGAGGACGTGGACAAGCTACTTGGTAGGGTGAAGAAGATGACCTGCCCGCTCGATCCTTGCCCTTCATGGCTGGCCATCCAGGGGGGGACTGCCTTGATGGTGTTCCTTAAGGACATCATCAATGCATCTCTCAGAGAAGGGTGTGTTCCATCTTGTTTAAAGGAAGCAGCCGTTAGGCCGCTCCTGAAAAAATCTTCCCTTGTCCCCCTGGACATGAACAACTATAGGCCGGTTTCTATGTTACCATTCTTGAGCAAAGTGATCGAGAGGGCAGTTGCGCTTCAACTCCAAGTGGTCTTGGATGAAACTGATTATCTAGACCCATTTCAAACTGGCTTCAGGACGGGATTTGGAGTTGAGACTGCCATGGTTGCCTTAACCGACGACCTGCGTCAAAGCATCGACAGGGGTAGCGTGACCCTGTTGGTGCTTTTGGACATCTCAGCGGCTTTCGATACGATAGATCATAGCATCCTTTTGGATCGCCTGAGAGGGTTAGGAATTGGAGGCACTGCGCTCCAGTGGTTCCGGTCCTTCCTCTCGGGCAGGTCCCAGAGGGTGTTGCTCGGGGACAGTTGTTCCAGCAGAAAGGAGCTTACTTGTGGTGTTCCGCAGGGCGCCATCCTATCCCCGATGCTGTTTAACATCTATATGAAGCCGCTGGGTGAGATTATTCGGAGTTATGGGGCTGGGTGTTATCAGTACGCTGATGACACCCAGATCTATTTCTCCTTGTCCCGATCGTCGGCCTCGAATTCCGATGGTGTCTCTCCTCTTAATGACTGTCTTAAAGCAGTAATGGGCTGGATGAGGAAAAACAGATTGAGATTAAATCCAGACAAAATGGAGGTGCTCACGGTAGCGGCCCCGAAACCAGGAGTTGGGTTGCAACCTCCAGTCCTGGATGGGGTCACGCTCTCCGTTAAGGACTGTGTTCGCAGTCTGGGGGTGCTCCTTGATTCATCGCTTCAGATGACGAGTCAGGTGAATGCGACAGTCAGGAGCGCCTGTTATCAGCTTCGGCTGATACGCCAGCTGCGCCATTTCCTGGAAGTAAAGGACCTCGAGACTGTGGTGCACGCGCTGGTAACCTCTCGTCTAGATTTCTGCAATGCGCTCTACAGGGGGCTGCCCTCATGCTTGGTCCGGAAACTTCAGTTGGTACAAAATATGGCAGCCAGAGTGGTCTCGGGAACATCTCGGAGAGACCATATAACTCCAGTGTTAAGATCTCTCCACTGGCTGCCTATCAGTTTCCGGGCCCAGTATAAGGTGTTTACCTTTAAAGCCCTAAATGGCTTGGGTCCAACTTATCTCCAGAACCGCCTCCTCCCATACAATCCTCCCCGCGCACTCCGGTCCTCTGGGAGGAATTTGCTTCAGCCACAAAAATCTAGGCTGTCTGCAACCTCCCAGAGGGCCTTTTCGGTAATCGCCCCCAAATTGTGGAATGACCTGCCGAACGAGATACGTCAGATAACAACCCTGAGTAGCTTTTAAAAAGCACTAAAGATGGATCTCTTTTGGCAGGCCTTTCCTAATTAGATCCCGGCCTCAGGGGATCCTGGCTTCTTTTAGTCCGCTGGCCATTTATAGTATTTTATAGTATTTATTGTTTTTAATTGTGATTTTAGATTAGTTGGTTTTAATTTATAATTGTTTAATAATTTTTTATGGGGGAGGGTGCGGTGGGGGGGTGTTTGGGGATTTTATCTGTATTGTATTTTAATTTTTGTAAGCCGCCCCGATTGTTTTAACAGAGGGGCGGGGTATAAATAAATATTATTATTATTATTATTATTATACAGACCTTTTCACCCCAATCCAGCTAGAGACGCATGTCCTTGCTAGAACGTCAAAGACCACAAAAGTTTCCATATACTAAATTATTCCTTCCTCAGGTAAACACAACTATGTCATTATCCTAATTTGTTTTGTGCAGCATTACTGAAGATTTAATACTACATTGTTGAACCATATGGCTTCTTCAGTGTTGCCAGTTGAGACATTTCCAGCTGCATTCAGCTACGGAAAGATAGAATGCCTTTGTCAACAGTATGTCCAAAATGCTAATTCCCCCACCCCATAAACAGATGCGAGGTTAGAACTAAAAATTCACTAAGAACACATTTGGTTTGATTTATCTGTGTCTCAAGTTCATTTATAGTACATTTTGCTCCAAATCATTCCTCATCACTGGCTGCTGCTTGCAGGGGTGGGGAAATGCATATACTAATAAGGTCAGGACAAGAGTAAGAGGAATTAATGGAATGGAATAAGGGAATTCAACATGGGGCTACCATCCTCTTTCACCTTCACTCACACCAACCTGCCTACAATCTAAAATCAACACTGGAGCCCTATTTGTGGAGCCACCTGTAAGAGCAATTAGGTAGATGGACATGAGGGACAGGGCCTTTTGAGCAGTGGTGCTCATCTGTGGAACTCTATTCACATTGATGCCTGCAAGACTCATCATTACAGGACATGAAACAGGACCCAAAGAATCATCTTCTTACCTTGATCTATAATTAAATTAGAATTCAAACAGATACAATTGTATGTATCAGGAGAAGGGAAAGTGTGGCCCTTGGTCACACACAGCCCCTCACCTTTGTGCTTCTTGAAGATCCTTGGGGGTCCATCAAAGCCTTGGGTTCAAATCCATTGAGATCCTGGCTAAGCATGGTTGGGCCTAATTACTACTTAGACAAGAGATCACCAGGGAATACCAAGGATCTCCACGTAGGGCTGGGAAAGAATCCTGGCTGAAACCTTGGAGAACTGCTGTCAGTTAAAGAGTTTATAATACTAGACTAGATGGACTGCTCAATATAATGCAGCTTACTATGTTCCTAGGTCTCCTAATGGTGGGTTATTAATCTCTTAAATAAATAAATAAAATAATGTAGTTACACCCTGGCATTCATTAGGAAATTCTTCATTTTAAAGGAATCCTAAGGAATCATGTTACTTATGTGTGTGTGTGTGCGCGCGCGCTCACGTACTCACAGACACACACCAGTTCTAAATGCTGCCATGGATGTCTGTAACTGATGTAGCTGTTTGTGATAATTAATTTTCTCTGAAGTTTCTGGTTGAAGGCACAATAGAAGAAATGGTATTTTTGTTAAATGTGCCAGAGAAGTGATACAGAATGGCTTTGCTTTTGTTCTCATGTACACCAGACATTTTTCTGCCATGAGTTTATGCTATTAAATAACATCTGTATTATGTTCTGCAACAGTTGTTTATTTTGTGTCTCTCATACAAACAGCTACATTGGATACAGTACTGTACTATTCTATGTCTGGCAGGATTTAACGGTTTTTACAATCAAGATTTTATACAGTACTATGGAAAAACTGAATAGTGCCATATTTGTGTTATTTGTCACATGCTCTCTAAGCATCTAAATTTTAGATGATTAGAACATGTGGCAAGCAACACAAGCTTAGAATTTAGATTCCAAATTAGAGCATCTTACCATATGCAAGCAAAACCTGCTTCTATACAAACTGTTAATTTTGTCATTTCATGACTCTTAGGCAACACATGAATCTCTCTCCAAATATTTATTACAATAAGATTATCAAATAAGACATTTAAAAATCCAGTACATCAAGAACAAGATTAAATTATGGGTTAATTATTTCATCATGCATAATACAACATAATTCTTAATAAAAATGGAAACCATTTATGGAAATTTAACTAGAAGTTACAATAGGAGCCTGCAAACAGACTATGTTGGCTTAAAACTCGTAAGTAAAATGGATCTTAAGTTTCCTCAAGAGAGGAAATTCAGGGTTTGTATAATTCAATTTGATAGTATTTGAGCTATACGAGCCCTGAATTTCCTGTTTTTACCAGATGTTCTGGGGTGATGGGAACTGCAGTTCAACATATCCAAAGATTTGGGGAAGGGTGGAATAGTTTTACAACATGTATCTCCCATTACAGGTTGAGTCCCGTATCTATAGGGGATATGTTCCAAGATCCCCCAGGGATACCTGAAATTGTGGATAATAGGGAACCTTACTATTTTTAATGAGATGAACACTGGAAGTTGACCACAGAATCACATTGGAGGATCTAGAAATGCCTAGAGAGAATATTTTTTTTAATGTGGATAAGTGAAACCATGGATACTGAATCCAAGTATACGGGGGTCAACCTGCATTCTGCTTCTGACATGTTACTATGTAGTTAGTGCTGGTCTTTCAAGTGAAGCATGAGCTAATGACATCTATAGACTTTTGCCACTTTGCCTCACACCAGTCATTAAAGAATAACAAAACGGACTCAAATAACTTTATGCTGCTTCCTTTCTAATCAATTAACACACATGTCATTTCATTAACACGCTCTGTCTTCATTTTAGATATGCTTCCATTTTGCAGTGCCAAAGAGGACAGATTATAAAGTACACGGGACAAGTGGTTTACTAACTATGCCTTTTAAATTAATTTTTTATCTTTTTTAAAAAACTTTTATCACACTGTTCAGTGGAAGAAGAGTGTTTTAATAGATCAAAGTAACCAAATTTTTCACCAACATCAAGATATAACTATTTCATACAAACAATCCATACAAAATCCATGGACTTGATCCTAAATACAGTGATCCTAAATATATCTGGTCCTAAATATAGTCAGTAGACTTTGCTTACAAAACAGGCTCATTTGTCTTCCCCTTCCAGCTGCGTCCCTATGTCCTCAGGACTAAGAAAGCCTGAGGCCTGGAGGATGCTCTGGAACAGTATGGGATGTGGTATAGGAGCAGGAATGGGGGACTGGGGTAAAGGGAAGGGGTGCAGATGCTTTAATGATAAGAAGGACCATCAGCTTTAAAATCAAGCCCCAGCGTTTCTCCACATACTCCTGATTACAACAACAACAACAACAACAACATCCTACCCTTTTCCCAGTTCGGATCTCAAGGCGGTTTACAACAGATTTAAAAAACATACCATAGTTAAAAATTCACAAAATACAAAAGTTAAAAAATGATTGAACAATCAAAAAATTAAAAGCAGTTTAATCCATGA
Organism: Gambelia wislizenii; assembly: GCA_030847615.1. NCBI lineage: Eukaryota > Metazoa > Chordata > Lepidosauria > Squamata > Crotaphytidae > Gambelia > Gambelia wislizenii. The sequence continues at coordinate 98,320,212 of JAUMIR010000005.1, read as the reverse complement.
GCCATTAAAACACACACACACACAACAGCACAACAAAGTAAAAGACAGAAAATCCAGCACATTATACAAGGCCCATCCTACCTAAACAGTCAGTCCTCAAAGGCCTGTGGAACCAGAGAAGTCTTTACCTGTTTATGGAACGAGAGAAGGGAGGGGCAAGTCCCAACTCTCTGGGAAGGGAGTTAGCAGAGCCTAGCAGCAGCCATTATTGAAACATCTTTCCCAAACAAAGGCTACTTGAACAAAAAGTGACAGCTCTTCCACCACCTCTGTTCTAGTTGCACCTGGGCAACCTCTATACCAGACCCCTTTCTTTTAGCTCACCAAGGAAAATAATGCCATCCACTCGTTGCTGATCTGTTCACTGTTCCATACATCTTTAAAGCCCAAGAAGGGTTACGAACTCCTTTATACTGCAGTCCTATACACACATACCTGACGTAAGACCTACTAAACTAATTAGTTCAGCAGTGTTGGCTTACCTCCAAGCAGGTATGGATAGCACTGCACAGTCTCGCAGCACAATCCTGTATGTGTCTATGTACAAGTAAATTAGATTTTAGTTCAATAGGTCTTATTGCCAAGGGTGTATATTTACAGCCATGATTAGATCTGATGTGTTTGGGTTGGCATTACTAGAGTGTGTCAGTGATATTCACCAAAGTAACCAATGTTTTAGATATATTAAATCTGATGGAATTTTGTGACCTAAAGAAAGATAATTTATATTCCTGCAAGGCATTCAAGAAATGTACACTTACCTGTTATTTTCTGCAGTAAGGTAGATAGTTCCGGTTCATCACAAATAGATTGGACAAGGGCTTCCTTTACCTCTCCTTCAGCGTTATCTAACTCGTTTCCAGTTTTAATTTCTCCAACTATGGAGTAAATATAAACCAGCAACACAAGGAGATCTTCAGGAGTATAATCATTATCTCTCCTGTTATTATGAGACTTGATGATAGGTAGCAATTGGTTCAGGACACCAGGTAATGTTGACTCCCCAATACTCTGAAAATAGGAAGTAAAAAAGAACAGTGTGAGGAAAAAAGACTGTACCAAGAAAATTCAAGAATAATTTTTTAAGGACTTGAGGATGCATAGATATAAAAGTAAAATGCTTTTACAGTAGGACCCCTGTATCTGCTGATTCATTATCCACTGATTCAATTATCCACAGTTTCAGTTGAGTCTTCCTAGAAAATGTGTCCTCTCTAGCCATTTTTAGGTCCTCCAAGGCAACTCTATGATATTTTGAACCAGAAGTCCCATTATTTTTCAATGGTGTTTGGTATTATCCACGAATTTTGTTATCCATGGTGGGGCCTGGAACCAATCCCTAGAGGATAAGAGGGTCCTACTGTATACTACGCTGCTTCAGTTTCTTTTTAACTTTCACCTCCCAATCCATTTTGTAAGTTGACTCCATTATAATGTCACTTGTCTATTCCAGCTACTGTCTTAACTACCAATTCCCAAATTTGGTACACTCTCCCAACCTATGTTATAATTTCATAGTGGTTTCAGGGATGGGAGCTAAAGAAACATAGGGAAAATCTTTTTGAAACCTAGCAACTTAATTTTGTGTAGCCAAATTGGACTGTAATCAAGGATTGAATATCTTTTTTTAAATAGTGACCACTTTCAATAGATATATCCAGTGGGGTTTGGTTCCAGGACCCCCCATGGATACCAAAATCCGTGAATACTCAAGTCCCATTATAGGCAATGGCATAGCAAAATGGTGTCCCTTATATAAGATGGTAAAATCAATGTTTGCTTTTTGGATTATTATTTTTTAAAGAATATTTTCAAGCCATAAATACTTAAATCTGTGGATACGGAGGGACAACTGTACGTCTTTCAGCATGTTTGGAAAAAGTCAGATCTGCCAAACATTTTGAATTTTTCCAAATGTGATAAAAGGAGTATTGAAAATGGTCACCATTTCAAAAATATCTGATCCTCGATTACTGTCCAGTTCACCACAAAAAAATTAAGTCATTAGGTTTCAAAAAGCTTTGTCCTATGTTTTCTTCAGCTACTATCTTTGAAACCGCTATGAAGATCTACCAGGAAATATGGCCTTGACTAAATAACCTAAATGCACCAGATCCCGTCTGATCTGGGAAGCTAAGCAGGTGCTGTATTTCTGAGGAAGGAACTGGTAAAAGTACTTCTGAGTATTCCTTGTCTAAGAAAATCTTATGAAATTCATGGGGTCGCCACAAGTTGACAAGTGACTTGAAGACACACACACACACACACACACACACGGGGAATATGGTTTTTGTTTTCTTTTAAATCCTGGTTCCATTGAGTGTGGGTTTAAAAGTAGTACTATTACCGCCTTAATAGTCTCTTCTACTTCCACCCTCTGAAAAACCGCTTAAGAGACTGGGGCAGGTGGGGTGGCAGGGGAGTCTGACTCTCTATTCCAAGATGTTGGGGCTATTTCAATACTACTGTCCTTTTCACAGGAAGCCTACATTTGGATGTAAATGTTGTGACAAAAGTTTCAACCAAGTTAACAGTTGCTACAGGAGGGAGAGAACTTGATTTATCAGTATGGCAACTTCCAGATGCCAATTTACATGTTCATTTGTTTTAAAGTAGTATTCATATTTGCAATTATTGTGAAAGTGAAAAGAAAATAGTGAAAAGTTCTGCTTAATAACTTTTTAATGGCCTACCAGAGATTCCACAGGGAAAAAGAAATTGTGTAACAACCACTGCCTTAGCCCTGCACCTGAATCTTCTTGGCTGCCCGATTAAAAAAAGAGAAGAAAGCACACCAGTCACAGCTGTAGAACCTGCCCCAGGTTTGAACTCTAAATATTTTCACTTTTAAGAGCAGCATCTATTTGTTGGCATCAAACAGAACTGAGGAATCACCAGGGTCCTGTAACCAAGCCCCCGATCTGGGATTGAAGAAGCCTATGCCTAAAGCAGCTTTTAAAGGTTTTTAGGCCATTATACCTAAAGTAACCCCTCAACATTTATGAAAGAAATTGTAAAATGTTATTTATTCACTGGAAAAACCCAAACAGTTATTTCAGCTCAAAAGTAAGGGTTATATAATTGTCAGGGCTGTGTGTATTTTACGCCAGGGAAAAAAATTACTTTTGCACAATATATTCTTTGGTTTGGAAACAAAAGTATCAGTGCCACTCTAGTCTACTTTGCTCAGATCTCATCTGGAACACTTTGTCCTGTTTTGGGTACCACAGTTCAAGAAGGATGTTGATGTCAGGAGTTGGTGACTGAACTCCATTATAAAATGGCCAAACAAACTGCAGAGTCATGCTGAGACATAATGGCTGACTCCATGAACTGCCTAGTCTCCCTTAGCTACAGAAGGAGGGTTCTTATTGGTGTGTACAATCATGTGATTGAGTAAGCCAATACCCTGTAACGGTGTATATGGGAGGGACCAGAGCAGAGCTCACTTCTCTTCTTCCTGTGACTGCTGAGGCCTGGTGAAGCAGTTTCTCCTTGGATTGTAAATATTTATATATATTGCAACTGTTTGAGTTTGAAGATAGAAGTGTCTCCTGCTTATCTGGATGTCAAGCACTCTGTGTGTGAGTATTCTTGGGAAAGGGCTGCTACTGAGTCTGCTGAGATAATTTTTGGGCTTCTGCTGGGGATTGCGTGTTCTATCATTCCCTGACAGTGGTTATGGGTCCAGCTGATTGAACTCAGATTAGATAAGGTGCACCCCCCCAAAATTCCCAGAAACTCTTCTGTTATTGAGTGTTTTTCGCTAGTTGGCTGAGAAATAGTTAAGTTTCAGCCAGGCCCTGTAATACCTTCAAGTAACCTTGGAAGTGCTGCCAGCTGTTTGCGTTTCATAGCTGGAGAATTGTTGACTCTATCAGCAGAATGGCAGATAATAGTCTCGTCCGCTTTGTAAAGCTGGCTGATGGAAATTATTCAGCATGGAGTTTATACATGGAGGATTTATTAATTAAGGACAATTTGTGGCATGTTTTGGAGAATAAAAGTGTGATCCCAGATGGTTCAGAAGATGAAATAGCATTCAGGCTAGCAGACCAGAGCTAGAGCTGCAATTCTCTTATAGCTCAACCCCTCCCAGTTAATACATGCGGCCCTAGCAAAGATAGCCTTTCAGCTTTGGACAGCTTTGAAAACGGTTCATCAGAATTTGTCCTGCCTCTCAAAGATGATATGGACTAAGAGACTTTATAACACAAAGCTGTCTACTGGAGGCTGTGTGAAACCCCATTTGGAGGAAATGAGTCAGCTTTTTCAAGAGGTGGCCAATAGAGGGGTGGACATTCCAGAAGCCCATAAGTGTTTTATTTTATTGGGCAGTTTGCCAAAGGAATGGGATCTCCTAATGTACAGTCTGCAGACCACCAGGGAGAGTGATCTGTCTGTAGATCTGGTAGCTGGGTGTATTCTGGAAGAGGTCCAACGCAAGCAATTTGATTCCCAGATGGAAAGGAATAAACAGCCACAAATTACCAGACGTAATCAGGAGAGCACTGAAAGAGAGGCACCTGTGGAGGAGGGAGCCTGCAGCTACATGAAACACTGTTTCAGATGCAAAAGACCTGGACATTTTAAGAAGGACTGTAAGATGCCTGCACCGGATAGGAGCGTGCATCCTCTCAGGCTGCAAGCCATGCCTTCGTAGCACAGCACCATCCTGATGGTACTGAGGAAAGAATTTGGTTACTTGATAGTGGGGCCACGCACAATATGGTTAATGATTTACAACTTTTAAGCAATGTTAAAAATGCTTCAATAACCAATATTACCCTTACAGATGGTGCTCCCAGCAAGGTGCAGAAAAGGGGCACTGCATATGTGCCATCTTTCGGTAAAGATTTTGAAAATATGTTATGTGCTAACAAACTAGAGAATTGTATATTAAGTGTGTCCCAAATGACTACTGATGTTTATAAAGTGATATTTGAAGGGGAACACTGTACAATAAAAGAAAGGCATAACATGAATAATGTCTGTGCAAAAGGGATAAAGAAACATGGGTTGTATTACATGTTGCCTAAAGGGCAGGTAGCAAATGTGAAACCTGCAGACAATGTGCCCCTACATGATAAATGTGTTCATTACTACCACAGGTCAGCTGTAGCAGCCAAGAGGCAGATGGTTGTGCAACACTTTGACTTTGAAACAGCATACCTGAAGGCTGATCTTGAAGAGACAGTGTTCATGGAACAGGTCCCAGGGTATGACAGTGCAGGTGAGAGCAAGGTGTACTTGTTATGCAAAGCACTCTACAGCTAGAAACAAAGTGCATGTTGTTGGAACAAGTGCATACACCAAGTTTTGGTGTCACTAGGTTACACAAGGAGCATTGCAGACGCCTGTGTGTACACCAAGGGGGCAGGTGATAGTACTGTCATGCTAGTTATCTATGTGGATGAACTTAGTGTGGTGGCAAAGAGTGCCAGTGATGTCAAGAAAGTGCAGGTGGAGTTAGAAAGCCAGGACAAGTTAAAGGACTTAGGCAGCTTGAGATGTTATATAGGAGTAGAAAGAACTGGTCTTGGAGAATTTTTCTTAAGCCAGAAAAAGAAGATTGACAGTCTTGTGGCCAAGTGTGGGCTTAGTGAGGCTAAGGTGGTCAGGACACCAATGACCACTGATTTTGTGAACTTAGAGGCAGAACAGGAGTTTGAGAGGCCAGATCTGTACCACTCAGTGGTAGGCAGTCTGTTGTTTATTGCAAACAACACAAGGCCTGACACCAGTTTTGCAGTTGGGGTGCTCAGCAGAAGAGTCTCCAAGCCAAGGAGGATGGATTGGGAAGCCCTGAAGAGGGTAGTTACCGTATATTCCGGCGTATAAGACGACTGGACGTATAAGACCACCACCACCCCAATTTCCAGCCAAAAATCTAGGCTTAGGCATATATTTGCCATATAAGACACCCCCCCCCAATTTTGCTGGCTGGGGGAGCCTTGCCAGCTGATCCTCTTTGTTTCCCAACTCATGAGGATCTCTTTGTGAGTTAGGAAAGTGAACAGAATCAGCTGGCAGGGCAACATTCGCCCCTCTCTTCAACCTTCCAGTCAAACTGGACTCAAAGGTGGAGGAAAGGGGCGAAAATGCCCAGTTTGCCTCAGCAGCCCCCTTCCCTCTGTCTTGGCTCTTCCGAAGGGGACCAAGGCGGGGGAAGCGGGAGCGGCTGTGACGAACCCCTAGATTCGCCCCCTCTCCCCACCTTCAAGGAAGGTGGGGAGAAGGGGCGAACATGCCCTGTTTGGCTCCATAGGGAAGACGCGGGGCCGTGGAGCTAAACCCCGGGATTCACCCCCCTCTCCCCACCATCAAGGTAGAGGGAGCGAATCTAGGGATTTAACTCCACAGCCCTGATCCCTCCTTCTGGGCTCCCTCCTCCCACGATTCCCCAACCCACATGAGGCTGCCCAGTCTCCTGGTGGGTTGGGGAATGCGGGATGGCCAGCTGGCTTGGGGAGGTTCTCCCTCCTCCTGTGATTCCCCAACCCACGAGGAGGCTGCCCAGCCCCCTTTTGGGTTGGGGAATGCGGGATGGCCAGCTGGCTAAGGGGGGTTCTTCCGCGATTCCCCAACCCACGAGGAGGCTGCCCAGCCTCCTGGTGGGTTGGGGAGTGTGGGATGGCCAGCTGGCTGGGGGGGTGGAGGAAGGGGGCTTCGGGGAGGGTGGAAGGATGGTTGGAGGGAGGGGGCTTCGCAGCCACCCCCCTCTCCAAAGCGCGGCTTTGGGGAAGGGGGGTTGCTGTGCGCAGGGTGGCTTGGTGGCTGGGGGGAGTGGGCTTCGCAGACACCCCCCTCTCCAAAGCCGCGATTCCAATGGAACCGCGGCTTTGGGGAAGGGGGTGGATGGGCGGAGGGTGGCTGGGTGAAGGGGGCTTCACAGCCACCCCCCTCTCCAAAGCTGCGATTCCAATGGAACCGCGGCTTTGGGGAAGGGGGGTGGATGGGCTGAGGGTGGCTGGGTGGCGGGGGCTTCGCAGCCACCCCCCTCCAAAGCCACGATTCCAATGGAACCACGGCTTTGGGGAAGGGGGGTGGCTGGGCGGAGGGTGACTGGGGGGAGGGGGCTTCGTAGCCACCCCCCTCTCCAAAGCTGTGATTCCAATGGAACCGCGGCTTTGGGGGAGGGGGGTGGCTGGGCGGAGGGTGGCTGGGGGGAGGGGACTTTGCAGCCAACCCCTCTCTCCAAAGCACGGCTTTGGGGAAGGGGGTGGCTGGGCGGAGGGTGACTGGGGGGAGGGGGCTTCGCAGCCCCCCTCTCCAAAGCCACGTTTCCAATGGAATCGTGGCTTTGGGGATGGGGGTGGATGGGCGGAGGGTGGATGGGGGGAGGGGGCATTTTCACCCTTTTCCTCCACCTTCAAGCAAGGTGGGGGGAAAGGGCGAATCTAGCGGTTTGCCTCGGCTGCTGCAGAGGCGATCAAGCGGCAGCCGCAGCAAACCGCAACATTCACCCCCTTCCTCTGTCTCCGTTGCTCCCCAAAGGGGGAGAAGGCAGAGGAGGGGGGAGAATGAACTGTAAAAGCACTTTGCTTTACCCCCCAGCCCCATCTCCTGCCTCTTCCCTCCATTTGCGAAGAGGTAGGAGATAGGCAGGCAGGTGAAGCAAAGTATATCTGTCGTATAAGATGACTGTCGATTTTGGAGGGCACTTTTGAGTGCTCAAAAGTCGTCTTATACGCCGGAATATACGGTAGATTTCTCAAGGGGACCAGGGACATGCGTTTGAAGCTGAAAGGAAGTCAGGTGACCCTGGAATGCTATGTGGACAGCTTTTTTGTTGCTGAGACTTCAGACAGGAAGTCAGTGACTGGGATGGTGGTCAGGTATGCAGAGAGCCCCATAGTGTGGAGATCAAGAAAGCAGAACTGTGTGGCCATTAGTACCACTGAAGCTGAATTCGCTGCCTTGTCTGAGATGGCAAGTGAGGTACAATGATTAGGCAGATGCTTGCAGACCTTGGGGAGCTGTGCCAAATGCCTGCTGAGGTACACAAGGACTCACAAGCCTGCACAGGTATGGCAGAAGCAGAAAACGTGAAATGTAGGACCAAGTACATTGCGGTACGCTACCAAAATGTGAGGCAGTTAATACAAGAAAGTGTCTTGTGTCTGAGGTACTGTTCATCTGAGGACAACGTTGCAGACCTGCTCATAAAAGCCCTTCCAGCAGGAAGCCATGATGAGTTGGCAAAGAGGCTGGGCCTTGTCACTAGTGTGTAAACTGAAAGGTGTAAAAAGGGAAGGTCAACCGACAGACGATTGATGTCCAACAACGTATGTTGATAATGTTATGTTGTAATGATAACATGTGACCTGCACAGTAGTTTGACCATTTTGGAGGGGATTGTCAGGAGTTGGTGACTGAACTCCATTATAAAATGGCCAAACAAACTGCAGAGTCATGCTGAGACATAATGGCTGACTCCATGAACTGCCTAGTCTCCCTTAGCTACAGAAGGAGGGTTCTTATTGGTGTGTACGATCATGTGATTGAGTAAGCCAATGCCCTGTAACTGTGTATATGGGAGGGCTCAGAGCAGAGCTCACTTCCTTCTTCTTGTGAATGCTGAGGCCTGGTGAAGCAGTTTCTCCTTGGATTGTAAGTATTTGTATATATTGCAACTGTTTGAGTTTGAAGATAAAAGTGCCTCCTGCTTATATGGACGTCAAACACTCTGTGTGTGAGAATTCTTGGGAAAGGGTTGCTACTGAGTCTACTAAAACAATTTTTGGCTTCTGCTGGGGATTGTGTGTCCTATCATTCCCTGACAATTGACAAGCTGCAATGTGTCCAGGGGAAGGCAACTAAGCTTATCAAAGGTCTGGATATGAAACCCTATGAGGAATGACTTGGCAAGTTGAGTACTTTTAATTTAGAGAAGAGAAGACTGAAAGGTGACATGATAGCCATCTTTAAATATCTGAAAGGATGTCATGTAGAAGATGGAATGAGCTTGTTTTCTGCTGCTCCAGAACATGAACCAATGACTTCAAATTAAAAGAAAAGAGATTCCACCTAAATATTAGGGAAAACCCCTTTACTGTAACAGCCCTTCACCAATCAAATAGACTGCCTCAGAAGATGGTAGACTCTCCTTGTTTGGAGGTCTTTAAACAGAGGTTGGATGTGCATCTCCCAGAAGAGTGCTTTAGTTGTGTATTCCTGCATGGCAGGGAGCTAGACTAGAAGGCCCTTGTAGTCCCTTCCAACCGTATGATACTATGATTCTATTCTTCTCCTATTTATGGGGAACAACAGGAGACATAGAGGCCCCATTGGGACTACAAAGGCCATTGTGTGAACTATTATGTGCAGAACCATTTTCTTCACATTCCATACATTTTGCGGAGTGGGGTGGGGAAAAGATGGCTTCATAGCTATGAGTGCATGGAACTTAACAATTCTCCATGCAGAATGCCTATTGAATGGTCTAAGACAGGAATGGGTCATATGGCTTTAGGATTTCATGCACCAATCCTGCTTTTTTTTACAGCCTGCAAAGAGTCCAAACTCCCTAGACTGCCCTTTGTGGGGCAAAAAGGTGGCAGCCTCTCTTGGAAGCCTCCAGCAGTAGCAATTCTTCTTTCCAATGGGTTGCAGGGGGGGGGGCTGCCCTGTATGTCATACGTCCTTTTCATCAAAACTAGAAATAGAGTTCTACTTTTCTGGGGTTTCTTGTTTGTTTGTTTGTCATTTTTGGCAGTCCATGCAGCCCCCAGAAAGTTGCCAGGGTAGAAAACTGGCCCTGGGCACACAGTAGTTGCTCAGTCCTGCTCTAGGCATATCTAGTGTTGAAATATTGTTGAAGCTTTGAAGTTCTGGATCAGTGGAAAATCACTGGAAGCCTCCAGAAGCAGCTTTGAACTTTCCACAAAGGAGAATAGATCTGAATCAAGAATACAGCTTGTTCCTGAAAATGGCAGGCATATCCAGGGTGACACATGCAAGATGTTCCGCACAGGCCTGCCTTTGAAGAGTGTTCAGAAATCACAAATTAGCACAGAATGTTTTGGCCAGGTTGTTCACAGGGGCCACATATTGGGAGTATGTGATTACCTAATTGAAAAACCTATACTAGCTCCCAATTTGTTTCTGAGCCCACTTCAACATTGCTGCTGGTCCTTGATGTGCTTTACAGTTTAGGGTCAGGCTATCTGAAGGATCACCTTCTCGTGTATGAATCTGCTTGCTCACTGATATCATCATCACAGGCTAGATAACCCAGAAACACACCTAGCCAGGAAAGGGAGAGGACAACTTCATAGATGTACTTAGGCTCTTAAATCCTTTTCCAAGTGAAGTTTCTCTCACTCCCCCTCCCTTTAATAGTATTCCATAGGGTAGGCAAACAGTTATTAGTTTTTTGAAGTTATTTCAATGGCTGTGCTTAATTATTTTTAACTGCTGTTTGCGTTTTCACCTTTTTCTTGCCTTCTTCATATTTCATGCCTGCTTTATTGCATTTGTTGTTTAAATTTTTTTACAATGAGTATACATTACTTTTTTGTTGCTAGACATAAACACCCTTGGAATAACTAATGAAAGGGGAGTTTACTAAATAAGTAAATAAATAGCTAGCAGTATAATGAATAAGAAAATACAGTAAATACTAATTTAGTGTTTGTGCATGAGCACAAACATAGCTGCTCTCTGCGATCCATACCTTTTGAATAGAAAGGCAGGCTCTTAGCTGTGAAAAATACAGGCTGCTTTTGATATAATACTCTACATAGGAAGATATTTTATACTTAGACCATTGGTCATCTAATATTGCCTACACCAGCTGGCAGTGGCTCTCTGGAGATGACTCATATGGAAACTGGGACTGTTTTCATGTAAACCATGGACTCTTAACTCTGGGTGATGGCCCTTTCACTCAAATACATTCACCAGAAGAAAAAATCTGTCATGGCTAAACAGGAATGTTTCGTGTAAACAAACTAGCTGAGATGTAGCACAAATGAAAACAGAGAATAAACCAATTCCTTTAAAGAGAAGACAAACACCACAGAGATTAGGAAATCTCTTCCAACAAAATCCTCTAGCAGTTTGTCACTAACTAGCCACCACTGCTAATGATTTAGGAGTTCTCAGTGTTGTTACAAATCAATCAATTATACTGATAGAACAGCCCTCAAAACACAAGTTTAAAAAATGTAACTACCCGTGACCCAAATTTCCTGCTGGTTATGTTGGCCTCAGATTAGCCTTGTTTGTCTATCATCAAGGGGGCTGGTAAAAATAATAATAATTAAAAAGGTCAGTTCTGAGACTTCCAAAGCCTTCATAAAAATAGTCACACTGCTGAAGGTAGCTCATACCAGAACAATTTTCTGTTATGTTGTCTTCCCATATTATTAGGACCAGTATGAAAAATTTCCCCTTGCGTTTCCCTCTTTACAGGCCTGTTTTGTGTTAAACTAGAGCTACAGAATAATGTGCTGACCCTTAAATGAGAAGCAGTAATGTCAGCTTGCTGAGTATATTTTGGCAGGTAGGACAACCTAAGGGAAGCAATACCTATTTTTCACAAGTAAGGCAACAGTATTATTTTGCAAAATAATATGTTTCCTCACAGAACAGAGAGGAAGAAAGCACTGCCACAGCCATTAAAACACTTTTAACTTGTTTAGAGCTTTATAATAGTAAACAGCTTATCCAAAGGGTAAACACACACACACGCACACACTTCAATTATTTCAACTATTATATGGTAAAAACTGTGTTCACGTTTTCTTTTTCTTTTCTTCTTTCTTTTTTTTACAGATGAGAAAGCTGTTTTAAGAGCCCACACTTTAATGTGGTCATCTTGTGAGACTCTGACACCTGCATTACTACAAACCTAAAAGCAGTGGGATTATCCAAGAATACACACTGCAGCTCCTGAACTGAAGCAAAGAACAAAAGCGCCCATAAGGATACTTGCTGTTAACTACCATCAAGTTGACTTTGACTTATGGAGCCCTTTGTCTAGATGGTGGAAACACTCCTCATAGAATTTGCAGAGAATACCTTTTGTCCCAACGAGATCTGAAGGAGATTTGTGATATTCGGAAGGAGGGAGGCCAAAAACACCATATACTATGCAGGAAGAGCCTTTGCAGATTTTCATGAAGTTTTTAAAGTAATGCACAGATATGCGCATTGCCGCTTGTTTGGACATCCAATTCAAAATGCTGTGCATTCTTGGTGAAGGCGGAAGTTGACAGTGGATTGGTTGGACATGCAGGCAGGGGGTGGGCTTTCTGGCAAGGAAGGTGCTGGAAGGGCCATTTTCACATTTTGTATTATTGGGTGTGCACTTTTTTTATCAGCACTGAGGTGACCAAAGAGCTTTTTATAAGCGGAAGATCACAGTTGCACACATCTAATTTACAAGTTTTAAAAAATATACTGTGTAGTAGTGATAACACATGTGAAGAATAATAATGTGCTGTACTCTCAGCCACCATCTTGATTCGCAGGCATGACTCCGTGTGCACTTCAAATGCTGATAGCTTTGCATACACTTGATTTTGCCAAAAAACAACGTGGAGACAAATTAGCGCTGCTGCAAATCTGCATTATTTCTTCTCATCTAGACAAGACCCCTCTGAATGAGAGACCTCCAAGTCAATCTGTTATCAACAGACCTGCTCAGGTCTTGCAAACTAAGGCCATGGTGAGGGAGTTTTAAACAGCTCCTGCTTGAACAAATCGAAAGCCACAGATCTCCCAACTCTCCCTCCCCCCTTTCAAGCAGAACAGAGTGTTAGAAAGATGCTGCTTTATTTAAGTCTCCCAGTCCACACCATAGTTCAATCAAAATGCGCTGCCACCATGGTATGCTGCCCCTCCTCTCTCCCTGTGCCTACACACCAGCACAGCATGGAGAGGGAAAGCTTGCATCAGTTCAGGAGTGCTCCTGCAGAGAACTCCTATCCACATCCCTCTGAGACACACTCTCAGGGATTTCTCTAGCCTGGAAATCCTCAGAACTATATCTCTCCTCAGGTATGCCACCACCACCCAAGCAAAGTCTTTCATCAGCCCGCCGGGAGACTGAATCAGGTTCTATGATTAACCAGTGGGACTACTTGCCCTATCAAACTATTACCAACCCTCTTCTCTATCCGCAGAGAAGAACCAAGATAGCAAGGACCGAAATAAGGCACGTGTAGGCTTGACTTAGTAGGAAAAATAGAAAAAGCTTATTTTTATTCAAGCAAGTTTAAGACAAGTTCAAAGGTAAATCACTTCATGAAGAAAGTGCTTCTTTCTTCAGATTTAAAGTGTAAGGTTACAGAAATAACAAAGCATTTCATGCGGCAGCTAAAAAGGCCAATGCGATTTTGGGCTGCATCAATAGAAGTATAGTGTCCAGATCAAGGGAAGTAATAGTGCTGCTCTATTCTGCCTTGGTCAGACCTCACCTAGAATACTGTGTCCAGTTCTGGGCACCACAATTCAAAAAGGATATTGACAAATTGGAGCGTGTCTAGAGGAGGACGACTAAAATGGTGAAAGGTCTGGAAACCATGCCTTATGAGGAGAGACTTAGGGAGCTGGGTATGTTTAGCCTGGAAAAAAGACAGTTAAGAGGCGATATGATAGCCCTGTTTAAGTATTTGAAGGGGTGTCACGTTGAGGATGGAGCAGGCTTGTTTTCTGCTGCTCCAGAGATTGGAACACGGAGCAATGGATGCAAGCTCCAGGAACAGAGATTCCACCTCAACATGAGGAGGAACTTTTTGACAGTAAGAGCTGTTTGGCAGTGGAACGCACTCCCTCGGAGTGTGGTGGGGTCTCCTTCCTTGGAGGTCTTCAAACAGAGGCTGGATGGCCATCTGTCAGGGATGCTTTGATCATGATTTCCTGCATGGCAGGGGGTTGGACTGGATGGCCCTCGTGGTCTCTTCCAACTCTGCAATTCTATGATTCTATGATACTATGATTCAGTCAAGGAAAAATAAAAGAGAATGTCAGGAAGCCAAGTCAATAGCTGATAAGACAGCCCGGCTCGACAACAACTCAGTTGCAAAGCACAGTACCTAGAGTTGTCAGTAGCAGTCCTAGAGGGTCAGGAGTCCAGAGAAAGCGAAGAACAAAGAGGCAGTCCAAGGTCAAAAGGATTCCAGCAGGTGGGTCAACGAAGACAGTCCATGGTCAAGATATCCGAGGTTTCAAGATAGCAAGGTTTCAAGAGCCAGGAAAGTCAAGGCAGAGGCTTCCTCCAGGAAACGCAGATAGCTTGAGACAAGGAATTCAGCGTCCCCCAGCTGCTTATGCTGGCCCAGCTCCTACTCACAGCTGTTGGGTGATTGATGATCTCCGGGAACGATGAAGCCACACCCTCTCTGCTCTTCTTTGGCTAAAGGTAGGTACCTGCTCTTCTACCTCTTGCTGTTGCTCCACTATGTCTCCCAGGCTTGGACCCTGTGCTGGGGGAAGGCTAGGCTTCTGAGCCCTGGGTTCTTCAGGGCTAGACTCAGACTCAGCCAACTTTTCTGCAACTGGCTCAGCCTCCTCGCCTTCTGAGTCCTCAGAGTCCTGGCTGACCATGACATCGAATCCCTGACACAACTAACTAAACTGTTCCCTGCACAAAAGAAACACTACTTACATTGTGAAGTACTATAAAGGTTGCTGCTGATATCTAAGCTGGGCTGAGCCACATGCTTTTCTAAGCCAGGCCCAGCCATGTGCTCACTCAGAACAGCTTTCTCTGAGGTACATCTATCCCCTCAGAGGTTCCTCTTTGTCTCTCCTTGCCTCATGGTCCAGGCAAGGTATAAAACCTTTTTCAAATTACCAGTCTCAGATTTCATTGGCCAGACCTGTGTCTGGTGATGCGATGTCATGATGATGCTATCTCAGGAGATGACCTCCACCTCCCACCTTTGTCTTAACTCTTAGTTTACCTGGTCATGCTGACAAAACAATCGCTGTTTGCAGATAATGGAAAATGTAGTCTTTGCAGAATGATGGGAGTACCACCACCTTTGCAGGATGATGGGACTGCCTTCAAGATAGCTTCATTGATTGAGTCTGTGCACCTGTATGGTGGTCTTCCTCTTTTTGTACTGCCTTCTACCTTATCGAGCATTACTACCTTAACTAATGAGTCATATCTTCAAATTATTTCAGCTTAGTCATTTTGGCTTCTAGGGAGAGTTTAGGCTTGATTTGCTCTTGAACCTATTTATTTGTCTTTTTGACAGTCCATGGTATTTCTAGAACTCTCCTCCAGCCCCACATTTCAAATGAGTTGGTTTTCTACCTATCAGTTTTTTTCACTGTCATACACTGAATTTTCTTCCTATCCTATCAGCTTTCACAGCCATATAGAGAAACTGGAAATATAATGGCATGGGCAATTCTGAGTTTGTTATTCAATTATATATCTTTACACTGTAGTATCTCGGACACAAGAAGACAGACACCTCATATCATATAAGAACATGGTTGTTCCCTAGCTCTCCACAGGACCCTTTCTGTCTATTTCTAAGATGAAAAACAATTTAGGTAATCTGCTTGCCTATTGCTGGTGTATGCAGAGTAGAGATATAAACTTGTTGTGTACAAGAGCAAAGAATTTCAAGAGTTTTCACCTTTCTGGGTACACTTTTGTACATTTTTCAGTTATTTCTTGCATTTCAGGACTCTTTTTTGCAAAAAAAAATATGAAAAAAGTGTGGGTTTTTTGGTGCAAAAAATGCATTTGTAAGAAGTCCACTGTTTTCTGTGCAACACCCTTGGTCATTGGGGGTGGTGTTTTGTACAAATCCACATTGTTTTGTGGAAGCAAGTATTTCACAAAAAATCCCAACATGTTTAAAAGAAAATGTTGCAGTACTTCATCATTGTCTTGACAGCCTGTCTTGGTGTGTCCAGACACACTTTCTGAATGAGGGTGAGAAAAATGGTGAGTATTCTTTATACCCCTCATCCAGGGAGATGTCACTATCATGACTAAGGGCCTAAACGGAATCCCAGGATTTACTGTACTTTCAACATTTAATATTTAATCCACACTTTTAGGTTCTATTCAAACAATCACTAAGGCTTGCTCCTAAATCTCTAATGATTTAGCTATAGTGTATCTTTTAAAGAACTTACCTGGTAGCCTTAGGCAACCAAAAATTACATGTGAATGAGCAAGGCTGAGGGAGGAGAGATGGAGGGCTCTGTTCCTTCTCTAACAAAATGGTGTGCTAAGGTACACTCCTGCACACCTAGCATAAAAGTGCAGCTTTCCATCCCTCTGCTGCCAGGTGCTAGTAGACTAGCACTTACATTTACTATGGTGGACTTATATACCAATCTGCTTTAGACCATTATGAGATAGATCAGTGATTTTCTACACATTACAATAGCACCTGGATGCAATATGTCCTATTCACCGCCCTTGAAAATAAACTGAGGAGCTTTCACTGAACTACAAAATGTCCCAGCACCTTGTTCAAATTATATAACGTATTTATTTTCTTTTAGAACTTTACAAAGAAATATTGTTCTCTTATGTCCAGTGAATTTCGTTTAGAGGTTGCTTTTAAGTTCTAAGGTGGCATTTGCTCATCTGTTGAGGGTAGCTAAGCCAGTACCTGCCTTAGCATGGACAGAGACAACCCTTAGAGATCTGTCATCCTTACTATGAAATTCATCTGAACAGAATATCGTTCAGAAAATGTATCAGCCAGTCTCTCCACACATTCAGAATGGACATCATGAATGACTGGATATGTAGAAACAAAGTAATTTGTTGATACTTCCCTCAGATCTAAAACTATGATAGCATCACACTGGGACACAAAGGAAGAAAGGGAAGGCATTAGTGAAGAAAAATCAACATTTTGCTGCCTGTGTTCAAAATCAGTTACATTTCCTAGTCCCTGTTTTGAAAACAGCTTTAGTAAAAATAAGCTACCACTTCTGAATTAAGCTTACTTTATTCCAATGGGGGGGAGTATATATTTCATTCTTGGAAACATTTTCCAAAACCCATCAGTGAAGCAGAGACAGCAAGATCACTGTAAGATTAGGCTGTGCTACTGACATGTTTAATGCTTATTTCTACAGTTCTTTCACAGAAAATGGTGCTCCAAAAAGTCTTTTCAATCTCTTTCCTTGGCTCCAGGGTCACTCCCACCCTCTTCAGAATTCCTCCCTTTTTGAGTGGCAATTTCCTGCCTTCCTTAAACTTTCAGCCTCTTGATTGCTCTGGTTTCTTCTCAGTGGAACCTGTCAGATTCCACTGTTGATTTTATTATGCCATAAATTGAAGGATTAAACACAAACAACCCTTCTCTAGTAACAAATTAAATACCTGTAATTGCCAGATGCCAAACCTTTCAAAACACACACAAGCGCATGCATGCATACACATGCAGGCAAGTGCGCGTGCACGCGCGCGCACACACACACACATACTTACTTCAGCAATTTTCTCAAGTTGTGGTACCGGGCAATACATCACTGTATTTACAGCTATTTACAGGTAAACACACACTTACAGCTATTTTGCTACAGTTTATTGGTTTGGTGTTGAAATAGGGTGTTGAAACTTTTAAAAAACACGCACAAACCAGCAGTTTAGCCAAAATAGTTAAATTTAAATTTTAAATTAATTTTAAAAACAAGCACAGATTAACCATGAATCAATTCAGTCTACGACAAAGCCAGATTACAGCAGTACCTACCCTGCTTGAAAAGGTGTCAACAGGACTATGTTTTAGTGGAGCAATGTCCCTTTTGTTGTCTCAGGCCTACAAAAGGACTAATGGCTATGTGGAGGAATTTTTGTTATTGCTAATACATTTCATTAGATTTTAATGAACCTAACCTAATAAGCATTAGGTTTATTATATTACAGAAGATAGAAACTCTACTTTTTTTTAAAAAAAGTTATATATTGTATACATTTTCTCATTGTCATAAGCCACTTGGAATAATATTTTGGGGAAAACAATGTGAAGTTTAAAAGGAAAACACCCAAAGTAAAATAGTAGGGCGGTGGGTTTCTATGGTGGGAAATGGTAGCAGGTGCAATACAACCCATTCTGTGTAATGACCAGAAGGAGGGTCCTAGACTGCTCTGTACCTTGTAAAACATGAAAGACACAATGCTGACGTAGTTTTGATACTGATACACAGCGACCCTAATTGAACTAATGTAACTACACAACAGACTAAAGCAACTATCCTCTGAGTATTCATCTTATTCTTAGCTATCTTAATTGGAAAGCTGGGGTATAAATTTAGCCAAGAAAGAAAGAAAATATATACCACTGAAGTCCAACATATACAACTAATTGAGAAACTTTTTTAAAGGGAAATCAGGAAGCTATCAAATGGCATGTGTTGCTCATGCTATTGGCAAACACCATGGATATGGGATACTAGCTATAAAGGATTGCAAGACATACTATTGAAAATTAAGTGTGGATGTACAGCTTTGCTGCATATAAAAACATTCTCTGCATCCAGTGAAATGCCTTATCTTTGCAATAATTATAATTGCCACCAGGTTCAGCAACTACAGGGGCAACCTCAGTCAGTCTGTGCTACTGCCACTCACCTAGCTGCAAAGAGCAATTTAAACAGAGTGTGCTTCCAACCTCAACTTGTCCATCAAAACTGTTGGCTCACAGGCGAAGATAAAGCATGTAGTGGGAAGGTGGAGTATCAAGGACAATCAAAAGATCACAAGTGCCAACCACAGATACTGGCTGCAAGGTTCAGTTTGGGAGATTTTCATCCGCATCTCCTTCAACCACCCAAAGTTTCACAGAATTCAAGTCCAGTGGATGCTTTTAGAAATAGAAGGTAGCCTGGATATTAAAGCTATTCATTGCCATATTCACCTAGACAGTGCAGGAGTTTTTGATAAATTGAACAAAATGAGGAAGCATCTATATAGTACTTTCTGAATGCTTACAGACATGATTGCAGTAAGCCTTACAGACATGTACTAAAGTAAGGAATATTATCTCCACATTACAGATGGGAAGCTGGTGCTACAAGAAGAGTGATTGTTTATATCTCTCCCAGAGTTTAGAAAGGTAATTTTTATGGACCAAAGGAAGGAAGTGGCAAACCCACCTCTGAGTATTTCTTGCCTAAGGAATTCATGGGGTTCGCAGAAGTCAACAGGCAACTTAAAGGCAGGCACATGCACACACACATACATACAGCTTCTAGCATCACTGTGCTGATCAGGGATTCTAGAAATCCTAGTCCCCCAAAGTAACTTATTCCAGTATCAGATCCATCTTAGTGATTTCACAAAGAAAGAGAGATTTGAACAAAAGACTTCAGGGTTCACACTCTCAACTTATATAACACCATACACATTTATACATTTATTCAGGTGCTGTTTTTTGGGTCTTTTTTTACTGTCAATGCAGAGCCAACAAATTTGCTACATTTGCTTTAATAGCTGAGAATGTAAGTGCACAGCTGGTGTCTCTTTAAAACTGTAAATGAAATTTCAATGCACCAATCACTTTTGTCTCTGTTCTCTGTCCCCTATGCTTCTGCTTCTTCTTTTTTTCAGCAACAAAAATAAAATTAATGGTAGGTGGTCTGTTATCACTGTGGAAAAAATGTGTTTTAATTAGCCAAGAGCACTGAAAAAGATTATTGTGCAAATACTGGCAAATCTTCAAACAAGAGCACATGCTGTCCATTTTATTCACAATGAAAAAGTTCTTAAGAGAGATTTCGATAAAGATTTGCCTCCCTCCTTGCAGCCTGCATTTATAATGTTTATGTAAGTGAGGGATATAAATCTTTTTCAAATGAACCCCACTGTTCTTGAACCAGACTGCTTGTTATAAACTGCCTGTTTCCGTTTTGCCTGCTTAAGCAAGCAACACTGAGCCTTGCCCTGGACATAGTGGAACTAATTTAATGTGTTCCAGGTTTGATTCCCCACTCCCTCCTTCCAGCTTTTACGAGTAGATTTTACACAGTGGATTACTGCTGACTTTAACCATGATTCATGTGATAAGTGGGGTTTGATTTGATTTGCCATTACAGAAAAGGTGCACTGCCAACAAAAATGCCACCAATGGCGGTTAAGAACAAAACACAATCCCAAATCATAGTAATGAGAATTTACTTTTGGGGTTGGGTTGTGCAACATGAGAAACCAAACACACAAACACAAATTCAGACTTGCAAAACAACTTCTAAATCCTTAAGGAAGACTAAGCCTTTTGTCTTGGTAGAAAGAAGACAGACGATTTTGCAAAGATGGCTTTATTTGACTGGGGAACAAGCCAACAAACACAGCGTTAAACTGATTTTGTGCAAGCAAATGGATTTGTGCTTGCTCTTTCAAACACAAAGCCACCGCAGGAGAAAACAACTAAACTGCAATTCTTTCAACTGCCTAAGATTCTACTCCTTATTGTTTCAACAGTAATTATCTAACAAAGACAACCCCAAAGCAATTAGCTACACATACTTATGCTTCACACAAGTGTGTCCATGCAATGTAAGATACTGACAATGGTATGGTAAGGTTAGAATCACTAGCTTAAAAAAAAAAAAACTTTTCCAATTACACATGTCCTCTTTCTCATTCACTTTCTCAGTGAAGTGGGTGCATGGGATATTTAGTTTGCAAACATTAATGAAATATCTGAAAGAGCATTCCGCTTCTCACGCAAAATAACAGTAGATGGCAGTATTGCACTAAATTGTTCACTTGACAAAAAAATAAATAAAAACAAAACAAAACCACAAGATGCTAGTGGTAGAAAGGATTGAAGATACCTCTGTATTATATTTCAGGCTTGTCATAATAATTTTTCAAACACAACAAAAATAATGCTGAACTGTGGCAAAAAATATTCTGGGTTCTTTTAAAGGAAATATGCTTTTTACACATAATGAAGAGATTAATAACAAATATACGTTCTTCCCACTGCCTCAGAAATACAATTCAGTGTGGGGAAATGGAATGAAGGATTTAAAAAAAAAAAAAAAACCAAACCCATAAGGGCAATACACACTTGATTGTTGAAATAAAATATATCCTTTAAAGAAACTGAGAGATGTTGTCAAAAGATTTTGCACTAACAAATGTTTACAAGTCCAACACTTTTCTTCCATATAATGGAGCTTTCTTATGCTGGATAACCCTTGGCAGAAGTGTTAAGCAAGGAAACAAACTGGCATTGGTTAGAAGAGCCATCTCAAATGCTTTTTATTCCCTTTGGGAAAGTGCAAAGAAAAAAAAAACCAAACAAACCCCAAACCCTCGTTGCCAGGTCTTGACACTAGAAACAGTCTACTGAGTAATCTCTATAATGGACAAAGGGCATATGTTCTCGCACAAACAGTAATGCTTAGTCTTCTTAATTTCTGTAGGGCTAATTGGCTGATGGGATCTTTTCCCCAGTCTCAGATTCCCTGAAGCTTATGAATGAGGAAGGATAATGAATAATGATCACACAATGAAACCACTAACCTAAACCCATTAATGTTTAGTAAATAGAGAAACAGGCTAAAAGAACATCACGAAGACACAAAAATAATTAAGGAAACAGATATATTCTTAAGATTTGACTGCCACAGTACGGGGCAGGGCTGGGGGTAATCAAGGATCTGATCCTTGTTCTGATCACAGTTCTGAGCATTAGATGCAGGCACAAATTCCCATTTCAGTCTAAAAAATACACCAGTCCTGTTCAATAAACATCCTAATACCAATGTAAATGTGTGAATTCAAGCACCTTAGCATCCTCTCCAAAGCAAAAAGTAAGCCCCTGGTAGTGTACTAAGAGACAACAGAGCATGCTTCATGATTTCAGAGGTGGGCTTTGTTTTTTGTTTTGCCTCCCATAAAATATACTGCATCCTTTCCAGAAACTCTATTGATTACAAGGAGATGGGAGCTGGCAGAAAGACAAAATAATTAACCATTTGTTAAGACACTCCATCACCCTCAATCCAGACACATTTTATTAATCAGTTGATATAAGGTGGGAAGAGAGTTCCAATGCTTGTTTTTATCACTGGGAAAGACTATGGACAGTCGGACATCCATCCAAATGTTAAAATTGTATCACCTTCTCTCCCTTTGGCCCATTTCATAAGGTTTTTGTGAACACAAAGTCAGGAGGAGAGCCATGTATACTATTCAGAGCTCTTTGGGAGTTAAGTGGCATATACGGTACATGTAATTATATTAAATAAACAGGGAGGTCTTGCAGACATTTTTGTACCTCTCCTAGCAGGATTTTTGGGGGTAGGTGGGGAGTAGCTGGGTTTGCTTTGTTTTGTTTTGCAATGAAAACACAAACATCCAGCATATTGTTGTCAGGCCAAAGGAGCTCTCTCACTACAATATGGCACAATGTCCCTGCAATAAGAAGTTCCATTCAGATAGCAACTTAAAAATAAAATAGCATTTTGTTGCATAAGTAGGCAGCTGAATATGAATATTCTTGCCTACTTTATGATCACTAGGAGTAACAGAGACACAGAAGAGATTATCTTAAGAGATGATAGGGCACAAACAAAATCTTTCTCATCACCTCTCTTATATCTGAGGCTTATGACCAAGCAATGGCCACAGGATTTTCACATTGATTTACTGACTTCAACTACCTCTTGCTTCATTTCCTAAACACTGAAATTTAAGTTGAATCAGTGAGCATGTATCCTTCAAAGAGGATGCCTGGAGGCCAACTCATTAACAGTAGAGGAAATACAAGTGACAGTGATGTAACATACTTCGGGCAGGCCATGTTCTTCTACATCCACACTGACAAACTTTTTGGGAATATTGCCCCTTTGAAATTTTTTTTTGTTGTTGTTTTTTTGGCGTATAGATCAGGTTCCACAGAGCCACCTTCAGCAGCCCCAATTCCTCATGCCTGTCCAGTGGGTTTTTCCACTGTTTCCTCCTTGAGACAGTGCATTTCAAGATATTTTTTAAACATCCCCTCAGGTTCAAAACTGCCTTCTTAGGAATAGGAATGGAGGATGAAGTTTGAAAAATATATTGTGGGCCCTCTATATCCACAGGGGTTTGTTTCTGGAACCCCTGACAGATAGCAAAAAACATGGATCATTGAGTCCTATATTAATCAATGGGCACAGCCATTTTAGGTATGTACCGCCACCACCATTTTACGTATGCATCATCACCATTTTATGTATGGGCGCCACCACTGTAAATATGGGTGCCACCATTTTAAGTGTGTGGCGGCGCCATTTTAGGTTTGGCCACCACCATTTTATATATGCAGCAACGATCCATGGATGCTCAAATCTGCAGCTACTGAACCCATGGATATTGAGGGCCAATTGTACATTCATTGTTTAAAAAATTATGTTTATTTTCATCTTTACACTTTTTAAAAAAGTTACTTATTTCAAATTCTAAGAGCCAGTGTGGCATAGTAGCTTGAGCATTGGATTACAACACTGGAGACCAGGGTATGAATCCCCACTCTGCCATAGAAACCCACTGGATGACCTTGGGCAAGTCACACTCTCTCAGCCTCAGAGGAAGCCAAAGGCAAACCCACTCTGAACAAATCTTGCCAAGAAAACCCCTTGATAGGTTCACCTTAGGCTCACCAGGAATCAGAAAGTACTTGAAGGCACACAGCAACAACAAAGTCCTTCATATCCTGGCCATATGGTTTGAAGTTCTGATAAAAATACCTAAACATTTGTTATTTGGCTTCTTAGCATTAGATATCAACATCATTTAGCACACAGTTCAAGAGGGACAGCTAGTAGGTATATTTAGAACAAATATAATGTTTCGCACTCTTAACAGCCAGTGTTTTACAGTGTCTGCAAACTAAAAGAGGAAGAAAAAGGTTACTTAGCAAGCATTTGTGTTGCAGCAAAGTTGTTAACATAAAAATCTTTTAAAATACTTTAACCACTACTTATAAAGTACTCATTACTATTTGGCATTTTTTACAAAATGTATATTAGGTCTATACAAATGTGATTATTTTTCAAATTAGTTAACATTGTGAAAATCTTCAACCCAAACCAGAGACATTCAGTAAGGTAAAATAAAAGTTGGAATGTGGTTTGCTTAATTTGGTTAAGTTATGTTATTAGGCATTCTCAACATTATTTGTATGAAGGTATATATCTGAATGTTTCAAGATTCCAAATAGAAGCTACAACAATCAAGACTAAGTTCTGTGTGTGAACTTTTCAACTTGATTTCCCCGCCCAGAAAAAGGTCCTTTACAGGGGCTAATTAAAGGCACATTTCTGTCAAGACCTTCGCTCCTCTCTGGTTTTCATTTTGGACTTCTCGCTGTGTCAAAAGTCACATTGCAAAAGGGAATTCAAGTTTATTATTAAATCAGGAGCAATGTCCCCCTCCCATTTTTTCAGCAACATGCTTTCGATTTGGACTTTAGTATTCTGCATCTCCAAATAAGATTGTGTTACCTACACCTGAGGATCGAATGTAAACAGACTCCAGGAGAAAATTTAATAAAAAGCTGGGGTGGGGAAATACAGGGTACTCAGGTTTTGCTGCCAGTCTTCCATGGAAGAATTGGAATTATTTGCAAAGAAAACCAACTAATCAAATTTGAGCTAACCCAAACCCTTGCCCAATAAAAGTCCCTAAAATATTATTTCAGGAAGAGAGAAACCCTGTGGAAAAAAACCTTAATCCTATTTTTTTTGTGTGAAGGATGTTCACAATTATTTACCAACAGTCATTCAGTATAGGTTTTTCCTTTTTAGGGAAGCCTTTGTAATCAAGTACTAGACATGATGAAACCATAATACCATGCAGCCAGTCAGATCTGGTTATGTCCAAAAACATTTAAGAGAAAATGACATATATATGGAGCAAGGGTAAATATATGACCAGTATGCTTCCTATACTGGTCACAGGGGTGGCTCCTGTTTGAGGGGTTGGATATGGAGAGATTCTTACTGGAAAGAAAGGCGTGTTCGAGATTTTTCTTCAGCAACAGTAGAAGAGTCCACCTTAGGAGGATGAGTTTGCAAGAGACAAGTGGAGGTGGAAAATAGACTTTAGGATCCTCAGCAAGATGGAATATCTATTAGAGAAATCCATTCCTTAAACAGAATAGCCTGATCCTCGGTAAACTATTCCGGAAGAGTACAGACATGCTCCAGTATGTCCTCCTCTATGAAGAGAGAGAGAAAAAAACATGACAGATGCCATAAACAAAAGGAGGAGTGGTCAGCTTCAGATTAGTTCTTTTTGGTACAACAAAGGGCAGTGGTTTGAATAAACCTGGCTGAACCAGATGATATGATCTGCCCATAATCCTTTGGGATATGGGATAGGTGGCCGACCAAGGAAGCAAGAAAGCTCAAATTCCTAATCTCTCTTTGACTCAGCCATTTTATCCCTAGTGGACAAGAGAATAGTGAGAACAGGTGCAAAAGCTGCCACATCTTCCAACAGTTCCAAGTAATCAAGGAATATTTTTTATCATTCAAGCATTTTACCATTATTTTCTTTTAATTTTGAAAATCATCAATAGGAAGGCTGCTCCCTTTCAAAGCTGACAAAATATTCACAGAATGGCAGTCCTCCTTTGGACTCATCCATAATTCAAGTGAGAAAGTATTCATAGATGAATTGTTTAAGATATTATTTAAGACAGACTGAACAAATTAAAATTACCAAATTAGAATCAATAAAATCTCTTCAGATAGATAGGTAAATAGAAACAAGTATACTGTATATCTATGCAAACATGAAACTAAATAGGAAGACCCCAATGTAAGGACAAAACAAACTAAACTTTATGGGGGAAACCTAGGGTTCCCATACCAGGGGCTTCTTCTAGGGGGAAATTAATAGGGTGAAGGAGGTGCTTGCTAATTCTCATCTATAAATTTCTCCTCCTCCTAATTTTCTTTCCCAGCTAGATTCTGAAACTATAAGCCTCATGGAAGGAAATAGCTCTACTCTTAGGAGAACTGGTATGAGCAGCAGAAGTTAAGTCTCCTTCCCATCAAGTTTACCTCTGCAAATGCTTTCCAGTTTCCCAGTGAAATATGCTGAATTCTGCCCCAGAAAAATGAAATGTCAAATTCTGCATTTCCAGTAGAGATTGTATACATGCATCAAGGAAGATATCCTTTGCAAGCAGACTGAAGGGACATGCTTGTTAGCAGACAGGGTGGACTTGCCTTGCTGACAATGTGGTCTTCGAAAAGAAAAAGCAACAAGTAGCTTGGGGGTGCTCTTTGACTCGCCACTTCACTTGATAGCTCAGGTGGATGCGACAGTCAGGAGCTCCTGATATCAGCTTCGGCTGATATGCCAGATGCACCCCTTCCTGGAGCAGGGAGCCCTCGAAACTGTAGTACATGCACTGGTAACCTCTAGATTAGACTTCTGTAATGCGCTCTACATGGGGCTACTCTTGTGCCAAGTTTGGAAACTTCAGCTTGTACAAAATATGGCAGCCAGGTTGATTACTGGTACTTCCCGTAATGACTATATTACACCGATCTTGAAGTCCCTTCACTGGCTGCCAATTTGTTTTCGGGCAAGGTCCAAGGTGTTAGTTAAAGCCCTACATAGCTTGGGACCAGAATACTTAAAGGATCGCCTTCTTCCGTATTGTCTGTCCCGCACACTAAGGTCCTCGGGTAAGAACCTACTTCAGCCAAAAAAATCTAGGTGAACATTGGTGAGCCAGAGGGCCTTCTCTATTGCTGCTCCAAAACTGTGGAATGACCTGCCGGAGGAGATCCATTACATCTCTGCTCTTACAGCCTTTAAAAAGGCTCCTTAGACGGATCTCTTCCGGCAGGCCTTCCCAACTTAACTCCTCTCCCCGCACAAGGTGATCTACGTCGCTCTGTCCACCAATTATCTCCCCTTTTAATCTTTTGTATTCTTGTTTTTAAACTGTGTGCATTTAATTGTAATTTTAGTATTGGGTTGGGGGGGTTGGGAAGGGACTAATTTTTGAATTTTATTGTGTTCTCATGTGTTTTTATTGTTGTAACCCGCCCGGATTCCTTGTGATTGGGCAGGCTATAAATAAATAAATTATCATTATCATTATCATCATCATCCTCACCAACAGGGAAGACCTAGGTCAAATCCACACTACACAAATAAACCAGCTTGAAACTGGATTATTTGCCATGGCTCCTTCCTATTGAATCTTGGGATTTGTCATTATAGAATCATAGAATTGCAGAGTTGGAAGAGACCACGAGGGCCATCCAGTCCAACCCCCTGCCACGCAGGAAATCTTGATCAAAACATCCCCGACAGATGGCCATCCAGCCTCTGTTTAAAGACCTCCAAGGAAGGAGACCCCACCACGCTCCGAGGGAGTGTGTTCCACTGCCGAACAGCTCTTACTGTCAAAAAGTTCCTCCTCATGTTGA
This sequence comes from Gambelia wislizenii, assembly GCA_030847615.1. Taxonomy (NCBI): domain Eukaryota; kingdom Metazoa; phylum Chordata; class Lepidosauria; order Squamata; family Crotaphytidae; genus Gambelia; species Gambelia wislizenii. Next base: position 98,292,825 of record JAUMIR010000005.1, on the reverse strand, counting down.
GGTGGAATCTCTGTTCCTGGAGCTTGCACCCATTGCTCCGTGTTCCAGTCTCTGGAGCAGCAGAAAACAAGCCTGCTCCATCCTCAGTGTGACATCCCTTCAAATACTTAAACAGGGCTATCATATCGCCTCTTAACCGTCTTTTTTCCAGGCTAAACATACCCAGCTCCCTAAGTCTCTCCTCATAAGGCATGGTTTCCAGACCTTTCACCATTTTAGTTGCCCTTCTCTGGACACGCTCCAATTTGTCAATATCCTTTCTGAATTGTGGTCCCCAGAACTGGACACAGTATTCTAAGTGAGGTCTGACCAAGGCAGAATAGAGTGGCACTATTACTTCCCTTGATCTAGACACTATACTTCTATTGATACAGCCCAAAATCGCATTGGCCTTTTTAGCTGCCGCATCACACTGTTGGCTCATGTTCAACTTGTGGTCTACTAGGACTCTTAGATCCCTTTCGCACGTAGTCTCATTCAGCCAGGTCTCTCCCATCCTATATTTATGCATTTCATTTTTCCGCCCTAAATGCAGTACTTTACATTTCTCCGTATTGAATTTCATTTTGTTAGCTTTGGCCCAGCTCTCCAGTCTATCCAGGTCATTCTGAATTTTGATCCTGTCCTCTAGGGTATTAGCTACTCCTCCCAATTTGGTGTCATCTGCAAATTTGATAAGTATGCCCCTAATTCCCTCATCTAAGTCATTGATAAAGATGTTGAATAGCACTGGGAACAGGACAGAACCCTGTGGCACCCCACTGGTCACATCTTTCCAAGACGAAGAGGAGCCACTGCTGAGCACCCTTTGGGTTCGGCCGGTCAACCAATTACAAATCCATTGAACAGTTAACTTGTCTAGCCCACATTCTACAAGCTTGTTTGCAAGAATGTCATGGGGAACCTTGTCAAAGGCCTTACTGAAATCAAGGTATGCAATGTCCACAGCATTCCCTTCATCTACCAAGCTGGTAACTTTATCAAAAAAAGAGATCAGATTAGTCTGGCATGACTTGTTTCTCTGAAACCCATGTTGACTTTTTGTGATTATGGCATTGCCTTCTAAATGTTCACAGACTCTCTGTTTAATGATCTGTTCTAGAATCTTCCCTGGTATTGATGTCAGACTAACTGGACGATAATTGTTGGGATCCTCTTTTTTCCCCTTTTTGAAGATGGGAACAATGTTTGCCCTCCTCCAGTCTGCTGGGACTTCTCCTGTTCTCCAGGAGTTCTCAAATATTATTGCCAATGGCTCTGAGATTATATTTGCCAGCTCCTTTAATACTCTTGGATGTAGTTCATCTGGTCCTGGAGATTTAAATTCATTTAGATTAAGAAGGTATTCCTGTACTACCTCTTTACTTATTTTGAGCTGGATTTCCCCTATTGTGTCCTCTGTTCCATTCTCCTCAGGTTGGTCCTCCTTTTCCTTTTCTGAAAACACTGAGGCAAAGAAGGTGTTGAGTAATTCTGCCTTTTCTCTGTCCCCTGTTAGCATTTTGCCATCTTCTCCACGTAGCGACCCTATCATTTCCTTCTTCCTCCTTTTGCTGCGGACATACCCAAACAAACCCTTTTTATTGTTCTTAACCTCCCTCGCAAGTCTGAGCTCATTCTGCGCTTTAGCTTTTCTGACTTTACTCCTACACGTGTTCGCTATCTGTTTGAATTCTTCTTTGGTGATTTCCCCCCTTTTCCATTTCCTATACATGTTCCGTTTAAAACTTAGCTCCATTGAAAGTTCTTTAGTCATCCATCCTGGTTTCTTGAGACACCTCCCATTTTTCTTCCTCAATGGTACTGTTTGAAATTGTGCCTTCAGTATCTCCCTTTTGAGAAAGTCCCATCCGTCTTGAGGTCTCTTCTCTTTTAGTATTCCTGACCATGGGATCACCCCCAGTATTTCCCTGAGTTTATTGAAATCAGCTCTCCTAAAGTCAAGAATGCGTGTCTGACTATGCCTGGCTTCTCCTTTCCATTGTATAACAAACTCCAGGAGAACATGATCACTCTCACCTAAGGATCCCACCACTTGCACCCCATTAACAAGGTCGTCTCTGTTGGTTAGGATCAGATCTAAAATAGCTGACCCCCTTGTTGCCTCTTCCACCTTTTGGACCATGAAATTGTCTTCCAGGCATGTAAGGAATTTGCTAGACCTTGTAGTTTTGGCTGAGTTAGATTGTCATTTTACAAGGTCTTTAGCCTTCTCTGCTAAAGAGTGCTGGTGCCTCACCAAACTACAAATCCCAGGAATCCATAGGAAGGAGCCATGGGAAATACTGTACTCCAGTTTCACACTGGATTATTTGTGTAATATGGATTTGGCCCCAGTCAACATGGTAGATGTAATGGGAACACTGGGAAAAGGTTATCAAGTCCTCTTGGCATTCATTATACAAGGTCTGTCTATTAAATAACAAGACTGTATTTCTACCTTTCAGACAAATCAGGGAGAACTGATTGTGAACACTTGAGTGCTGACCTTGAACATGTCTGAACCTACATGACAAACATCAACACTCTCAGCCATTCAGCTAATTGTCAATCATTGTTTAAAGCAGCTGTGTTGTCTGCTGCGTGCTGGAAAAATGCTAAGTTTAAAAGTCGAGCAACGTGACATTCTGCAGCAACTTGAGGCGGACACAAACTTTTTTTAAAAAATCATCACTTGTGATGAAACCTGAATCTTCCAGTATGATCCTGAGACAAAATGACAGTCAATGCACTGGAAAACACCATCACAACCAAGAATGAAAAAAGCACATCAAAGCATGTCCACATTCAAAGCCATGCTCATCAAGGTTGAGTTTGTTTTGATTTGTTTTTTACATGAAGGGCATAATTTTGGCAGAATGGGTTCCAGAAGGCAGAACAGTGAACCAGCATTATTATAAGGAAGTTTTGACAAAGCTGAGAGAAAGAGTCAGAAAAAAGGCCAGAACTTGTGGAACTATGGTATCATTCCTCATCAAGACAATGTGCCTGCTAACACAGCGCTTTCTGTGAAGCAGTTTTTGGCCAATAAACACATTACTACACTTGAACATTTAAATGAATTAGGGCTTGTCTACATGATAAAAATGTTCCTCATAGAATTAGCAGAGAATACAATCTGTTCAAATGAGATCTGAAGGGGATTCGCAGTATTCGAAGGGAGGGTGGGTTAAAAACTCCACAAACCACGCAGTAAAAGGATCCACGTTTTCCCCTGAAACTTCCTGGAAAATGCATGTAGATTCATATTTTTGGACGTGTGGCCAATCGAATTCACATCACTGAGCATTATCGCTCAATGGTTCTTTATGAGCACGTGTACCAGCTCAATTAGAATGAATGCAAATGGATGCAAATAGGCATGGAAGTAGTGCAAAATGGATGAAAATTTGAACCCACTCGCAGTAAACCATCATATTAAGACAAAACCTTGGAGGGTGGATTGCAGTGGATGCTCATCAAATATCCAGATGACACCAACCTGGGAGGGATAGTTTGCAAATTGACAAGCCAAAATGTGTCCAGAGGAGGGCAACAAAGATAATAAAAGGTCTGGGAATCAAGCTCTTTGAGGAACAGTTGAAGGAACAGGGTATGTTTGATCTAAAGAAAACAAAACTGAGAGGCAATATGATATTCAGCTTCAAGTATCTGAAGGGCTATGACATGGAAGATGGAAAAAGCTTGTTCTCAGCTTGTAAAACGAATGGATTCAAATTAGAAGAAAGGAGATTCTTATTGAACACTAGAAAGAACATCCTGATAGTAATGTATGACAGTAGAACGGACTAGCTCAGAAGGTGGTAAACTCTCCTTCTTGGTTTTTTGGATGGCCATCTGTAGATTCCTGCACTGGCAGGATGCTAAACTAAATGATCCATGGATCCCTCCCATCTCTACTATTCTATGATTCTACAATTCTGTATCAGAGTTTGGAGTTTTTTGGAGGGGGAGGGGTGAGACAGTTTTTTCTTAAGAAAAGGCACAATAAATTTCAAGAATTACTGACATCATTGTTTTCTTAAAATAGTGTTTATCTACAGTTCATAAGGCGGGAAGGAAGAGGAGGAGGAAGAAATAATACATAGATTTTGTGATATGCAACACTTGCCCCCCCCCCTTATATGGACAGAATCCACAAAACACAAATCAAGTCATTTTTTTTACAGTTACTTCTGTTAACTCAAAGAGGATTTCAGTATTGTTTTTCATTACAATAGCACCACCCTATTCAACTCTCCATACAGCATGACAAACGGCTTTTGAAACTGGGAGTTTAAAGAATGGCATAAGGTCAGCAAGTTCAAAAGTGCCACAGAGTCTACAGGCTGTAGGGCATGCCTGAAGTAGCTCTTAGGATCTCAGCCAATGCATTTTGGACTGGACAACGAACTTAACTGATTCCTATTTGGGTCACAGGGAAAGTATCTGATATTGTTTCACAAATACAAAGATTGCAATCAAAACATATTATGAAAGAATAAAAATGTCAGCCAATCCCGAGGTATAAAAACACAAGATCAATTGCAAAGCAGCAATTCCCGACTACGTGAAACAAGTTCCTGTTGTCTTTGGAAGATTTGCTGTTTCAAAATAAGATCTGCATTAGAAGTTAACTTAAGGGCATTAGTGCATGCCTCCAAGCACAAAAATCTAACTATATTTCTGAAAAATTAATTAGGTGTTCACCAGATCATCCTGATGATGATGCACAACTTAAATTGACTATAATAAATTCAATATATGCTACCAGTTATTAAAATGACTCAAAATATTCAATAAAACCACTTATCCAAATTTTTAACTCTCTTTGAGACCATCCTAAAAGTTTCTAATCTTCCAAAAGTGTATCCTCCAGACAAAATATGTTGATTCCTCTGCAAGACATGAGATTACACAGGCATCTATTATATAAGCCTCACTATATGCAGAAATCTAGCTTCTTAGCTACTACATATGCAGAAATCCACCTAACATAATTTGCATTGCTGTTATTGTTGTTAAATGCCCTCAAGTCACCTCCACTCAGAATGAGGCTCCTCCAAGCCATCCATTCCTCAACTGTCCTGTTCATCTCCTGCAGATTTATGGCATCTCTTTTTTGAGTCTATCCATCTGGTATGCAGTCTTCATCTCTTCCTACTGCCTTCTACCTTTCCAAGCATTATCATCTTTTCTAATGAGTCATTTACATTACAACTGGTCAATTATTTAAAAGGCTTTACCATTCTGGAAGGTAATGATCAGAGGAAAAATAAAATTATCTGAAATATAAGAATTGTCATACAAGCTGGCTCGCACTTTCTAAACTCTGTGATTCTCAGTAAGACCTAGAAGTACAAAGGTAGTTTGGTGTCTAGATGCAGCACATCCTTAGAATCTCCAATAACTCTCAACAAAGATGTATTGGTTCATATTGTACAGCTGGGTTGACTGGGTTTGCAGATTTAATTCAAGATTATAAAGCAACATCTCAGGCTCGGCCAAATTGATCACCAACAATGGTGTGCCATGGCCTCACATCAGGAGGCATGGAGATGCACTATCCACAATGCTGCAGCCTTATTTGAGAACTCACGCCGAACAAGTCTTGAAGAGAAACGACAGCACAGAAAGAATCACAACCCAGAAACATCACCCAAGGAGACCTTCTGCTGTGCTTTCTGCAACCGGACTTGTTTATCTCAGATTGGCCTTTTTAGTCATCAGCGTGCTTGCAGAAAGCGCGGGATGAGTCCTTCCTGAATCTTCGTTCACGAAGAAAAGCCAGAGAGAGAGAGAGAGAGAGAGAAAGTTGAAGTTCTGTTTCTGCAGTTATCAGGCTATTGTTCAAATCACTGAGCTTGAGTATAAGATGTGAGGAAGGTGAAAAAGTGGCCGCAGAGAGACAATAGTAACTGTGTCACAAGGAAAGGTATAAGCATACAACAGCATTCACTGAGAAAATCCAGCCACCCATGGTCACATGGAGAAAAATGCTGCAGCAGCTTTATATAGACAGACACAAGACATTTTTTCTTTGCTCACAAAATCTACAACTATACCTTTCGACAACTATGACCCTATGGTACTTTAGTTAATCCTATATCTGTCCCACACCTCCATTATTATGCACAAGGCACAGTAAAAAAAAACTGTACAAAGCAGTTACAATCAATAATGTGGAGGTCTTTAAACAGAGGCTGGATGGCCATCTGTCAGGGATGCTTTGATTGTGATTTCCTGTGTGGCAGGGGGTTGGACTGGATGGCCCTCGTGGTCTCTTCCAACTCTGCAATTCTATGATTCTATGAATGTAAATGTAGCATATGCATAAGAATAATTTATGTTATTAGAATTGGCAGGTTTAATCCTTTGCTGTTAAAAGCTGGTATTCCTAAAACATTGGGGGCTGTCTAAATGGTGAAAACACTCCTCGTTGAATTGGAGGAGAAGCCTACCTGTCTTAATGGGAATCCGCCTCGTTATGCCATATTCAGAAGGAGGAGGGACTAAAATGGAAAAAACTCCAAGGGAAAAGCCTCTGCAACTTCCCCTGGAGTTTTTGAAAAACAGAAGGGGGCGTGCATTCCTCCTCATGATTCAATAGGAATTGCTGCCCGAGAGAACAGGAAGCACGACCCTGATTGGCTGGACAAGCACAGGGGGCGGGGCATGCTAACAAGGCAAGTGCCTGCAGCTGCCATTTCCCCCTTACCAAGTGATTGGGGATCGAGGAAGGGAGGAGGGTGGCTGCCATCCTCTCCCTTTCCCTGGTTCCCTGCCCCCCTGATGCCCTTGCCACCGCCACTGTGGAGATCAAGTGGCGGTGGCTGATTGGCTGGACAAGCAAAGGGGGCGGGGCATGCTGACAATGCAAGTGCCTGCAGCTGCCATTTCCCCCTTACCAAGTGATTGGGGATCGAGGAAGGGAGGAGGGTGGCTGCCATCCTCTCCCCTTCCCCGGTTCCCTGCCCCCCCCCGTGCTGCCACGGGAATTGAGGAAGGGAGGAGAGTCGCTGTCATTTTCTCCCCTTCCTTGGTTCCCTGCCCTGCCATGCTGCCACTGCAGGGATCAAGGAAAGGAGGAGGGTGGCTGCCATCCTCTCCCCTTTCTTGGTTCCCTGCTCCCTGCTGCCATTGCTGTTGCCACTATAGGGATCGAGGAAGGGAGTGTTGGAAGTGAAGAAGCATCAACGCTTGTTTACAGCTCTGTTTGTGTGTGTGTTCCTATCTGTATTTACTTCCTGTCTGCATGCAAAGGTCACTTCCCCACTCTCTGCTTCAAGTAGTTTTAGTGTTTTACAACCCTTTGTCTAAGAAGCTAGAAGCTAGCATGCATGGAGGCAGCTGTCTCATGAGAGTCAGCTCTAGGGACTCTCATTCCAAGTTAGGTAACTCTCTTCTATCTATCTATTTTTTCTTATTCAAGATGCATTGTCTGCCATAATAAACATAAGTTCTGCTTTATAACTTTACTGAGCATCCTGCATGTATTATGTCCTGTTTTGTACTAGAAGCTCACGATGCACTGGGGGGGGGGGTCTGCTGCAATCTGCTCAATATAAATACCAAAACCAATCCTACAGGGAGAAGGGTGGCTGTCATCCTCTCCCTTTTCTGTGGTTCCCTGCCGCACCCCCTATGCCGCCACGGGGGTAGGAGGGCAGCTGTCATCTTTGGATGCAAAGCTTATAGGGGCTGCTGGGAACAGAAACACCATTAAGACAAATTGCAGCTGCTGCAACTTGCTATTACTGCGGGGTACTACATATGGGGGGGGGGCTCATGTAAATGGGCCCTAGTTTCTGAAGCAAAGACGACATGCCCACCATTAGATGGCCATAAATCTTTCCTTGGAGTAGCAACAGCTGTACCACTCCAGAAATTTGTGGGTGGCACAGATGATACAGAGTCATTTCAATCTAATTTCCAGTCCTGTTTTGAATCCAGAACTGCCTTGGTCATTCCTCTTAATGACTTTTGTCAAGAGGGAAACTGGGGATATGTCTCCTAATCTCTCAGTCCCTCTATTGCTACCCAAATGACCCAGTGAGACACTTATAGAAGGTGAGATAGGGGGACTATTGCTCTGTCCTGTGGAATTTGTGCTATAGTATTGCTTCTAAGGTCTGCCTAAATACCTTAAAGGCATCAGATCCTGTCCTATCTTGGAAGCTAAGCAGAGTCAGCCCTGGTTAATACATGGATGGGAGACCACCACCAGGTGCTGTAAGACTATATTTCATGGGAAGGAATTGACAACGCCACCTCTGAGTATTCTTTGCCTAAGAAAACCCTATGAAATTAATGGGGTTACCATAAGTCAGCAGGCAACTTAAAGGCACATATATACACAGCACTCTCAGACTGCTTGATGTGGGGTACCAACAATTTTTTTCCAATGTGCCAGTACCATTGCCTATAACTTTTTCTTTCTCTTCTGGAAATTCTGTAGACCAGATGGCTCTTTGACTGGCACCAGTCCAGGGATCAACACTTTGCCACAGGATTCCATAGAGTTTTAATTCATGCCTCATTTTTTTTTTTTTGTCTAGTACATGAAATCCTTGAATGAAGCCATTCAGGATACCACCAGAATGAGGTGTCATCAGCATCCAATCCATAATTGGATTTAGTTGCTTTTATGTAGTCCTGTTGTCTTTGTTTTAAAACTTTTAAAAACTTTTTAAAAATTGTAAACCACTTTAAAATTTGTTTAAAAGCAAGATAAAGTTATTGTTTTAAGGTGGTAAGGTCCATGACAAAACTAAAAGGGAGAGGGCAGAGAAGAGATATGACCAGAACCATAAGTGATCTAAAATGACATGTTGTCGTTCCATCTCTGAAGCTAAGCAGTCTTGGGCCTGGCCAATCTCAAAATGGCACATTGCTTAGGCACCCCACCTATACTACTTTGCGTTCCTTAGAGAAAAGCCAAAGTGTACATGTGTTAAATTAAACAAAACAAAAGAAGGGATGAGATTAAAAACTCTTGCTATTTAGAGCAGGACTCTACTACTAGTAGTTACTTAGTCCTTTCCCTAGGTACAGGCATACTTTCAGAGTATTAGAGGACCTACACATTTTTAATGTGTTTCCCCCCACCCCTGGGTCCTCAAGGCTCAGCTCTCCACAACCATAGCCCCACATGCTTGAAATAAGGTGGTGAATCCAGAACATAGAAAACTGCAAAGCTTTATGGATCGTGCAATTCAGAGTAATTGTTGTTTGGCTGCAAAAAATGAATGTGTACTTGGGAAGCAATTATAATGCTGGAAAGGAAAGTTTGCTTTGGCTCAAATTCTTAACGTATTATCAAGGCTGGAAAGCAATGGTTATAAATCCAGAGATGGGTATGATTAGGAAAGAGCTTGGTAACAACTGACAATCAAAATATATATAATTTAAAATGTTTGCTTGCCTTTTGCCCTTCCTTTGCTTTTCTTCTCATGAGGGATATAGTGCAACATGCTGCTATTGTTTTTTAAATACAGTTTTCACGGTGCTGAACCTTTCACTTTTGTATAAAAAAATACAAGTACAAAAGTACAAAACTACTTTCACTTTTGTTCAAAGATATTACAAATGGTTTAAGCATACTTTATATACCACTGCCATGGTCTGGTCAAACACCACTGGCATGATCTGGTCAGGCAACTTTTAATACCATGATTGTATCTGCAAAAGAAAGAAAACTCCATTACATTCAAAGGGGCTCACATAGAATTGCAGTCTGAGTTGATTTCAACAGAAGAGATTTAAGCGTATGCTTAATTCTCCCACTGAATTCAAGAAGCCTGAATATGGATTAACTGCAGGTAGATTGCAAAGATGCTACAGAAAACTGGGATGGTAGACTATCAAGGAGCAGCCACTGTGAGCTCCTTGGAAGAAAATGAAAGGGGGAAACACCAAAGGATGAAATGTGAGTGCCTCAGGTATTATCTGCTTATACCTAAAAAAAGCAATGTAGTTCACATCATATTTTACCTGCACAAGTAGCCTTTCAAAGGCTAAGAAGTTGTCCCATTTAGCACTTTGAGGATGTTTTAGTGTTTGTACAACAGCCAGTGCAATTTGCAGAAGCCCACAGTGGTTCTCCAGAACATCAAAATTTCTCTTAAAGAGCTGGATGTATGAGCTGAGCTGTTCAGGGGTGACTCTACCTGTGAAAGAAAAATAATTATACATTACAGGCATTTCTTGTTTTGTTTTTAAACTCACTGTCAGCCGCCTTGAGTCCCTATATTGGGAGAAATGTGGGATATAAATAAATTACATATAATTTAAATAATAATAATAATAATTTCTCAACAGCATACAGACAAAAGCAAGAAATGTGACTCATGAGCAGCAACCCTTAAGCAAGATCAAATAAGAAGTTTCCCCATTTATTAAAGACTTTCTTCTATATAATAATGACCTTGTTTTGTCACTTGCCCAGGTACAGTGCCCTCCAGTAACCATCCAATGCTTAACTACATGCATACCAAATCACAAATATAAACAAAACCCTATGAAAAATAAGAGCACACTCTCCTAAAAACATTTCTTGTTGGTAATTTTGGCCGCAGCAACCCACCAACTCCCAATAGTCACAACAGAAATTGCTGGCTTACTCTAATGGTTATAAGAAGTGTTATCCCCAAATTGACAAGACTGAAAGAATAAGGTGGGTGTGGGGGGCGTGGCCGCCTGGCGCTAATGGCGGACACCTAGAGCCTTAACAGCGGAGGAAGGCAACAGAGCAATCCATAACATAGTATTATCCAGTGGCACAGGAGCCGAAATTGCTTTTATTAGGAGACAACAAAACACTGGAGCTCAACATGGTGCATGGCTGAGGCAAGTCAGGGAGGGGAGGGGGCAATGGACAGGCCCTAGCAGACCCTGCTTTCGTGGATTTACTAGAGAGGATGAGGGAGAACATAGTGAAAGACCTACAAAAAAACTGGGCTACCGCTTTGGAGCCAGTGAATTCTGAGCTTTTTACCCTGACAAAACAGATTGCAGATATAGAAGACACAGCTGCTAGCGCCCTACAGAAATCTGAATCTCATGAGGAAAGGCTTCTCCATCTAGAAACATCTAATTCCTACTTAGTAAATAAGGTGGAAGACCTTGAAAACAGGGGGAGATGGCTGAATATCTGCCTTCGCAGATTCCCAGAACACATTGAGCAGGGAAACCTACTACAGTTCATTACTAAGTGGATAAATAAATGATTGCTGCCTAGATTTGGAGTTACAGGAATCCGATATCAAACGCACCCACAGGGCGGCATTTTTCCCAAATACACCAGACTATCCACCTAGAGACATTCTTGTCTGCTTTGCACGTTACCCTGTAAAACCTTCAACTCTAACCAAACTCAATGCTATTCCAAGTCTTAAATGTGAAGAACACCCCATATCTGTATTTCAAGATACATCACTAGACAGCCTCCAAAAGAGAAGATATTTCAAATCAGTAACAAAAATTCCACATAAAGAGGGAATAGGATATTGTTGGGGATTCCCTTTTAAACTGATTGTGCAAAAACATAATATAGTTATGACTGTCTCTACTCACCCACAACTTATAGATATGGTCATTGTTCTTGGCATTCCTATCTCAAAAGATCTGGAAAAGGAACTGAGAAAGGAAGAGTCTCCCCTCACTGATTCTCGTCCCTCAGAATGGCAAGTAGTTCAACGAAAGAAAAATAAGAAGAATACCTTTATGCATCAAGACAACATCTCTGCATGAACCTGTTCATTCTATGTCTTTGAGATTTATATTTGCAAGGAAAGAAGCCTGATAAGTTTTGTTCATCATAACAGATATTCTGGAGGAAGACATCTAATGTGAACAATGCAAAGATGATGAGCTGAAGTACTGACATTACTCTCATCGCAAAGAATATTATGTTCACATTGCACGTTTCCAGTTTATCTCGTCACAGGACTAGGCCACTACATTACAGTACTGGCTTCACTTCAAGATTCTCATTATCCCATCACCTTTTCAATTTCCTCTTCATATCAAGATTCACCACTCCACTTCTCATACTCATCAGCCAAGGCTGCAAGCTGCTTTTTACTAACTGAGAGCTGCTGTTGTTTCTCCCCAGGTCCAAAGGAGACTGGAAGAGGGTATCTAGTCGGGAGATTGCCAGTTGGTATGCCCCCCTCCTCTTGGCACAATTTAAATTTAAGTTTTGGTTATTTGTTACTATTGTGGATCAGTGCATTGAACTTACAATGGGTAATTCTTATTCATTTTTGAAACCAGAGGTAAATTTCCCACTGAGGAAAGATGGAAAATTAGATGGAGAAGGATGATCACTGGGATGGTTATTATATTCTATAAAAATTTTATTGGCAAATTATGTCTGATTTAAAAATTGTTTCTTTCAATGTGAGGGGGCTAGGTTCAGCCCCTAAAAGGGCCAAAATAATGAACAACTTAGGCCACATCATCCTAACATACTGTTTTTGCAAGAGATACATAATAAAGGCACTAAGCCCATCCTCCCCTCCTCAAAATTTGGGGACCAGTTGGGGGGGGAACGGGTAAGGTCACGGGTCGAGCAATTATAGTTGATAAAGCTACATCATTTCAGTTGCATAATATGGTAAAGGATGATGGTGGCAGCTATATAATTTTACAAGGGGTTTTGTTGGGCCATTTAATTGCAATTGGAAATTTTTATGCTCCCAACTCAGGTCAAATTACTTTTTTCAAGAATTTTCTTCAAATTTTAAATGAAGTAGCAAAATGAGAAGTTATCATAGGTGGTGATGCGAATGCGTGTCAGACCCAACTCATGACAGATCGTATCGCATGAACAGGTCCAAAGTATCATCCTCTTTACTCCCCTTAAAGGATATTCATGACCTGGGACTGGTAGACCCTTGGAGGACTTTGTACCTTTCTGAAAGGAATTATACTTTTTTTCACATACTTCTCAGTCATATTCTAGGATGTTTGTTTGTTTGTTTGTTTGTTAATAAATTGCTTATGTCACAGATTTCTAATGCTGTAATATGGGATATATTATATTCCAATCCTACACCAGTTCTATTAATCTGGTTTCCTGATCCGGATTCACAACCTACAAAAATATGGAGATTTTCCCCCCTTTTGTTAAACGATCAATTTAAAAACCATATACTAAATGCTGTAAAATGTTTTTACGAAGAAAACATATCACCCAATGTAACTGAAGCCCTACTTTGGGACACACTGAAGGCAGTATTGAGAGGGTTATTTATCCAGGAGGGTGCAAAGCAGAAAAAATCTGGGAGGCAAAAATAACCTCTTTATTATTGGATATTGCACAGTTGAGTCATATTCATAAATTAACACAAAATAAAGCTTATGATAAATTAACACCAAAAAATCTGAACTGAATGAATTGGACCTTAGAAAAATACAAACAGCTTGGCAATACACAAAAGCCCATTATTATGAACAAAATAATAAAAATTCAAAATTAGTGGCCCAATTACAGTAGGACCCTGGTATCCACTGATTCATTATCCATGGGACACAAAACAGCACACCTACCATAGAGTCTTCATAGAAAATGTGTCCTCTCTAACCATTTTCTAGGTCCTCCAAGGAAACTCTATGGTATTTTAAACCCGAAGTCCCATTATTTTCAATGGTGTTCACTATTATCCATGGTTTTCGTTATCCACAGGCCCCCCAGAATCAATCCCCAGCAGGGTCCCACTGCAGTAAAAAACAAAAGAGCAGAAAGGAAAATAATATCTAATATTACCCTTCCAAATGGCCCCGTCAAAACCAAAACTGCAGATATTAAAGGAATTCCAAACTTTCTATTCAACGTTTTATTCCTCTGAAATATCTGAAGGATTGAACAACTCAAATTTTATTGAGTCTCTGCATCTTAGCAAAATAACAGATCAACACAGAGAACTCCTTAAGGTCCCATTTTAGATAAAGAAATACAAACTGCCACAAGAGGCCTCAAAACAGGAAAGTCACCAGGTTTCAAAGGCTTTAGTGGAGAATTTTATAAATTTTTTATAGATGACTTAACTCCACATCTAATAACCTTTATAATGGCATATTGACACAAACACCTGTTCCAAAGAGCTGGAAACGTCAAGGATTATTTCTCTCCCCAAAACGCCAGAGGAATGCCCATCAGTGACAGTACTTAGACCTACTGCACTCATCAACCAGGACACCAAGACAATGTCATCCATTCTAGTTTGTAGAATCAATTCTTTTATTTTAGATTACAGTTGCCCCTCCACATTCGCGAACTTAACATTTGCAGTTTTGAATATTTGCGGGTTTTGGAAGGGCCCCCGGAGGCCCCATGAAGGCCCTGGGCGGGAGGAGGGAGGGCCGGGGAGGCCTCCATGGGGCCTCCGGAAACGCTCCGGAGGCCCCATGAAGGCCTTGGGAGGGAAGGGGGAGGGCCGGGGAGGCGATCACGGGGCCTCTGGAGACGCTCCGGAGGCCCCGTTGAGGGCTTGGGCGGAAGGGGGGAGAGCTGGGAAGGCATCCACGGGGTCTCGGGAGGGTCTCCAGAGGCCCCGTGAAAGCCTTGGGAGGGAGGGGGAGGGGGGGAAAGCGACTATGGGGCCTCCGGAAGCCCCATGGCTGCTTTGGCGGGGGAGGGGGGAGGGCAGTTGTTATTCGTGGAATTTTCACAATCGCGGGGGTCTAGGGAACCTAACCCCCATGAATGTGAAGGGACGACTGTATATCCATCCTGACCAAGTTGGCTTTATGCCAAACTGTACATTGGCAGATGCAATAAGAAGAACTTTGAATCTAATCTATAGCCCAATAAAACTCAATCACCATTATATTTAATTTTGATAGACACACTTAATGCATTTGACAGGCTGGAGTGGAATTACAGTCGTCCCTTCACATTCGCGGGGGTTCCGTTCCGCGGACCCCCGCGAATGTGAAAAATCCGCGAATAACTACACCCCTCCCCCTCCCTCCCCGGGCCTTCGCGGGGCCTTCCTAGGCCCCGCGGAGGCCTCACCAGCCCTCCCTCCCACCCTCCCCGGGCCTTCGCGGGGCCTTCCTAGGCCCCGCGGAGGTCTCACTGGCCCTCCCTCCCAGGGCCTTCGCGGGGCCTTCCTAGGCCCCGCGGAGGCCTCACCGGCCCTCCCTCCCACCCTCCCCGGGCCTTCTTAGGCCCCGCGGAGGCCTCACCGGCTCTCCCTCCCACCCTCCCCGGGCCTTCGCGGGGCCTTCCTAGGCCCCGCGGAGGCCTCACCGGGCCTCCCTCCCACCCTCCCCAGGCCTTCGCGGGGCCTTCCTAGGCCCCGCGGAGGCCTCACCGGGCCTCCCTCCCACCCTCCTCGGGCCTTCGCGGGGCCTTCCTAGGCCCCGCGGAGGCCTCACCGGGCCTCCCTCCCACCCTCCCCGGGCCTTCGCGGGGCCTTCCTAGGCCCCGCGGAGGCCTCACCGGGCCTCCCTCCCACCCTCCCCGGGCCTTCGCGGGGCCTTCTTAGGCCCCGCGGAGGCCTCACCGGGCCTCCCTCCCACCCTTCCCGGGCCTTCGCGGGGGGCTTCCTAGGCCCCGCGGAGGCCTCACCGGGCCTCCCTCCCACCCTCCCGGGGCCTTCGCGGGGCCTTCCTAGGCCCCGCGGAGGCCTCACCGGCCCTCCCTCCCACCCTCCCCGGGCCTTCGCGGGGCCTTCCTAGGCCCCGCAGAGGCCTCACCGGCCCTCCCTCCCACCCTCCCCGGGCCTTCGCGGGGCCTTCTTAGGCCCCGCGGAGGCCTCACCGGCCCTCCCTCCCACCCTCCCCGGGCCTTCGCGGGGCCTTCCTAGGCCCCGCAGAGGCCTCACCGGCCCTCCCTCCCTCCCCAGGCCTTCGCGGGGCCTCCGGAGGGCCTCCGGGCGTCCCGCAAAGGCCTCCCCACCCCTCCCCAGGTCTTTCACGGGGCCTCTGGAGGCCCCGTGTCGCGGTTTTGGGGGGGCCCGGGGGGGCCCTCCCAAAACCGCGAATAACCGAAACCGCGAATGTCAAGTTCGCGAATGTGGAGGGACAACTGTACTTATTTGGCATTCTGGATGGGATGGGCTTTGGAAGAAATTTTGTGGAGCTTCTGTGAAACATGTATAGAGCTACAAGAGCATTAATCCATGTAAATAGAAGAGACTCTTCTCCAATTTTCTTGCATAGGGGCACCAAGCAGGGATGCCCCCTTTCTCTTTTGTTATTCACCATCGCAACTGAACTGCTTGCAAAGTCAGTTAGGGATAATCCTAGAATAACTGGCCCGGTGGTCAGTCATCAGGAGCCCAAAATTAATAATAATAATAATAATAATAATAATAAATTTTACGTTTATCCTGCCCCTATGTTAAAACAATCGGGGCGGCTTACAAAAATTAAAATACCAATACAATTTAAAATCCCCAAACACCACCCACCCCACACTCCCCCATAAAAAGATATTAAACCAAATACATTAAAACAACTGATATTAAATCACATTAAAATAATAAATAATAAATAGCCAGCAGACTAAAAAGAGCCAGGAGCCCCTGAGGCTGGGAACTAATCAGGAAAGGCCTGCCGAAAGAGATCTGTCTTTAGTGCTTGTTTAAAGCTACTCAGGCTCGTCATCTGACAGATCTCGTTCAGTGTAATCTGTACACTGATGACATTTGGCTGTAATATAATGATACTACTTCTTTTCCACCACTTAAACAAATTTTAGATTAATTTGATCTCTGGGCTGGTTTTAGGATAAATTTGCAAAAGTCTAAACTATTATGTCTAAATACACCTCTAGATTTACAATTGAAATGGAAGCAAGGGGCTACATCTTTACCCTTCTGGTTTTACATACCTTGGTGTGATTATCAATAAAGATTATACATCATAACTATAAACCTGTGAATAACTGGATAAAGTCTAAACTAAGGGTGTGGCAGACGTTTCATTTTTCCCTTCTGGGCAGGATTGCGTTGCTTAAAATGTTTCTTTTACCATGTCTCTTATTTTTATATCAAACAATCCTATTATTACCTCTAACCCAATATTTTAAACTGTGGCAAAAACAGATTGACAACTATATATCTGAAGGAAAAAGATCCAGATTTCTGAAACATATTAATTTACAGGCTCAAAGGTGGGTGGTCTTGCAATACCTAACCTTGATTTCTATTTTGCAGCTTTTCAACTGAGCCAAATTATCCCAATACTTTAAAAAGATCCTTTAATCAATTGGGTAAATATAGAAATATAGATATTAAAAACATAGAAGAATTAGATTTTTTCTTAAAATGACAAGAAATAAGCTTAGATCCATTATAAATCCATTTTCCCACACTTCTGTGTGTGTTTGGCAGAAGTTGTCACATTTAATGGCACCCGCTCCTTCCCTATCAGACCTTTTATAATTCATCCAAATTTTAGAGGAATAAATAATCCCACTCAATTTAAACATCAGGCAGACAAGGGTGTCTACACCATTCAGGACTTATTCACAAATGGTAGACCAAAGACTGCAGATGAGATAGTGTGCACTTTAGATCCCATAACACCTAATTGGCTTTCCATACATCAAATTACATCCTTCTCATCCCATTTGCTGGGATCAGGAGAGGCCCCAAGGTCTATGACTTTATCTGAACATTTCTGCACTTCTTTGGGTGAGCCAAACAAAGGCTGTACAGCTAAGCTATATACTTGGATGGCTGAAACATCATTTGGAAGGGGCCTCAGCCATAGGTCAATTTTGGAAACTGATTTGAATCTAACAATAACAGACAAAGACTGGATGAAAATATGGAATCATCCACCATATAAATCAAAGTCAATAGCTTTAAAAGAAAATACCATACAACTAATTCATATGTGGTATTTGATGCCTATACGTTTGGCTAGAATTACGAAAAATATGACTTATGCTGGAGAGGATGTAACAACGGAACATATCTTCATATGTGGGTTGATTGCCCACCTATATACAATTTTCAGTCTACAATATTAAGTTTAATTTCTAAAATTACTACACAAACAATCAAATTTTGCCCAACTCTTCTCCTATTATCTGTATTTCTAAATAAAAACAGACAACTAGGACACAAAGAGGTGATTAGCTTTTTATTGGCAATAACCAGGCTTGAAATAGCCAAGAATTGAAAGACCGGTTCTCTTTCTCTGCCAGATTGGTGGCACAGGATGTGGGATGTATTGACTATGGAAAAACTTGCGGACTCTATAAAAAGATCAAATGGACATGGTAGTCATATACAGTTTGTCGAAAAATGGCTTGTCCTTATTGATTATATTAACAACACCCCACCACAAATTTTTCCATCACAAAGTTTATTTTGGTCCGACGTTTTACATGCCATCTCCAATGTTACCGAGTGATTTGAACGAACACAGACAAGACCATCTGTGTTAAAGTGATTTTTTAAATTGTAAAAATACTACAGTTCAGTGTACTTGATTGTTAAATGTTTATGCATTTTATAATTGTTATAATAAAAATGGTTTAAAAAAAAGAATAAGAAGGGTATGTTTGTATGTTACTATCCAAAGTGATGCCTCACAAGGAAGGACAATAGAACTATGTTCCCTGCCCAGAATGCCAGGGCTCTTGGTACTTCCAACTATTCCCTCCTTCATTTAATGCAGACTGAACAACTGGAGCAAAAGAAAACCACTGATAGTTGTTTCTTTCTGCCTCTCCTAACTTCATCACTGGTACATCATTTACCTGATGGAGGTACATCATTTCCTGATGGAACTACAGCATACTTTTTTCTTTTCAGCATCAAATTGAATGGTCAGAGACAGAATAATAAATGCTAGCATTCCAACATAATGGGTTGGATGCGAAGACCTGTTAGTAGAGGAAAATCATTATTCGTCTTATTTAACAAATCCTTTAGAAGACTTTGTATGGAGTTTGAATCAGTGGGTTCTGTATCAGTTCTTATGTTTGCAGAAAAGGAAGAACATGTTTTGGATTTACTTTCATAGTTCTAACAATCCCATATCATGAGGACTATTTTCCTTTTAATTGCAGTTCCTTTGATCTTTTGGATCCAAAACTGAAGTTCTTTTAAGAAAATTCAGCGTGAAGCATCAAGCCCAAACAAAAAATCAACAAAATACCATATACATCAAGCTGATGACACTATTGCATGGGTAAAAGTTAACAAAGGGGTCCAACACTGAGTCCACAAAAGCTTAAAAAGCAACCACAGCCACATGCGTTTTGAGACTAGACATTTGAACTTCCAGTCATGCTTTATTTCCTTTAAAGCTATGTCAAGTACATTGACATGGTGATTTGAAAATGTCAATCTTTTTGTTTTGTGCTGACTGCTTTCTTTCCCCTTTAACTTTAGCAGTGATGATATACAACATTTTACTCAAAATTCTTTTTTTATAAATACAAACACAGTACTACCATAAGGATGGAGATCTTTCCCCCATTTCCCTTCAAAACATTATTTTCAGAGAATTATAAAATACATTTGCTGTTTTGTGTGCCTTCAAGTCCCTCCTGACTTATGGTGATCCTAAGGCAAACCTATTCTGGGGTGTTTGGGGAAGAATTTGTTCAGAGGGGCTTTGCCCTTGCCTTCCTCTGAGGCTGAGGGAGTGTGATTTGCCCAAGGTCACCCAGTAGGTTTCCACAGCCAGTGAGGATTCAAACTCTGGTCTCCCTGTGTCCTAGTCCAACACTCAAACCACTACACCACGCTGGCGATAAGGTAATAAAATACCTTGCAGTTTTTTAAAAAAACCAACTCACCGTTTAGAGAACCTAATCTACGTTAGTGGCACAACCCATAGGTTAAATGTCAGATCAGTGTTTGGAAAGATGACAGCCATCCGGGCAGATGAGCATGCTGATCTGGCTGTATCAGAGAGACCTGGTTAGATGAAATGGGGAAAAAACCTCTCCCAGTTTTTCCTGTCTAGGTTTTATGTGCAGTGAGTGAGACCTGGTGAGCAATAAAGCAGAATTGCAGTAATTTATTATTATTCTATTTCTTCTGAGATGGGTGTGTACCATCCTGTATTTTGAGGGTGTGTATCTGAAGGTAGATGCTCAGAACAGAACTAAGATTTCACCAATGTACCTACCACCCCCACTGCCCAATCAATTTCTAAGATTTTCTAAGCTAGTGGAGTGGCCTGAGGATTGTTGCTGGAGGATTTAAATATAAATACTGTGGCCTTCTTACAAATATGGCTTTGAACCCAAAGCTTCAATTTCTCCCAGCTGGTATCTGCTCCATTAAGTCTTCAAGGCATGCAGTGGATTTGGTTTTCTGTTGGTAGATGATGGTGACCTGTATGAATGAACTTTCTATCATACTATTTACATGCACAGCTCACTACTTGCTTGGTTTACAGTTGCGGGGCTTGAACGCCTACAGAACTGAGAACCAATTAAGACACTTTGGCCCAGAAGGCTGATGGATCTGAATGGCTTTTTGGAAGGTCATTGAGTTTCTTCTGTTGTCTCAACAGACAATTCTATCAAAGCCCAGCATGGAAAAATGGCCGAAGCAGATGACACAATTGTTCCTGAGCATCTACTCCTATTTTTAAAAAGCCAGTATTTTTCTAATTTTTTTCTTTTTAAAAAGTCCTTGTTCGCTAAAGAGCCATAGGTAAAGAAATGAGGGGGATGGTTACTAAAGCAAAATGGCTGGAACGTTCAGAGTGAGTCAAACCAAACCAAAGGCTGGTGTCATTTGAAGACCACAATAGCAGAGATTAATTTATTATTTTCTGCTACAGTTACCCAATGGAACTCTTTTGGGCTGACAAAGACCTATGATACTATAGAGACTGAAATGTAGACTACTCCCTGTGATCAATCTGCACAATACTTCACAGGCAAATTGCAGAGATCCATTTTTACTTGGAAGCTGTACTTGACACAGGTCCAGCAGATATAATTGTGCCCTCTGCGTGTCTAATTATAATGAATAAATTTCAGTTGGTACAGTTTGTGGATGTGAAAAGGATCCTTAAAGATGTGGGACTGTTGCCTTTCCTGGCTTATAAAACATACAAGGGGACTGGCTGAGTGGATGATGACCGCGATAACACATTTTTCTGTGACAGTCTACCTATATCTAATCATTGTGATTAAGCAGCAGTGAGACCTCTGTTTCAAACAAAAGACTTTCCTGAACCCTACCCCCCATTTGATGCCATGATCATTGGCCTATGGTAACCTTTAGGGCTCCATCCTGTCCCCATTCTATTTAACGTGCACATGAAACTGCTAGGAGAAGCTGTTCACAGTTTTAGCATTCATGCCACCAATATGCTGATAACATTTGACACTACCTATGCTATCCATTTAATTTCAATAATGTTGTTCTAGTTCTGAATCAGCATCTGATATTCAGAAGAGAATGGATGAGGCAGAGCTTAATCTGGAGACAAGGAAAATGTGCTCCCAGTAAGTCATATTTGAGCTCACAGAACAGGGAAACAACATATATTGAATGAGTCACACACCTTTTGAAAACTCAAATTCCGAATTTGAGTGTACAGTGGGCCCGCAGTATCCACTGGGGTTTGGTTCTACCCCACCCACGTGGAAATCAAAATCCATGGGTGCTCAAGTCCCATTACATACAATGGCATAGTAAAATGGCATCCCTTATGTAAAATGTCAAACAGAAAGGTCTACTTGTTGGAATTTTTCCCCTGAATATTTTCAAGCCATGGTTAGTTGAATTTTTGGATGCAGAACCTGTGGTTATGGAGAGCCAACTGTATTCCTAGATTCAGCTCTGCTTCTGACACCCAGGTTTCAGTGGTGGCCAGAAGTGTATTTGCACAGTTGAGGCTAGTGTGTCAATTGTGCCCACTCCTGGAAATGTGAGATTTGGTCAAAGCAACATATACCTTAGCTTCTGCCTCTTTGGGTTGCTGTACATGTCATGTGTGGAGATAGCTTTGAAAAACATTCAGAAACTTCTGTGATCAGACTGCTAAGGGCAAATTACAGGGAATATGCAACTCCCTTGCCACAACAGCTTCACTCATTATCAGCCTGCTTCCAGGCACTATTCAATGTGCTGGTGACCTATAAAGCCCTATATTATTTTGCAGCAGCTGCCTCAAAAACCATATTGTCTCAATATGCATTAAGATTTGTGTGTGACAGGGGAGGCTTTTTTCTTGTTACTACCACTATGTTTGGAGGGGATAGGAGAAAGAGAGAGACTTGTCAAAGAGAGAGACTTGGAACATCTTGTCAAGGATGGCTTTCTCTCTCTTGTCCATCTGCTAGCAGTCAAAGGCCTTTTTATTTAGATGGCCTTTGGCATTTCAGTTACATTGCTGTTCAAGTGGTTTTAACTAATTGGGTGCTGACATTTTTGATTTGCGTATCTTTAATGTTTTGGTTGTATTAGTTTTATTTAAATGTTATTACCGAGAGCCTCCTTCGGTGCCTTTTATTGGAAAAAGGAAGGACATGAAATAACCAAGCAAGCAGTTAGAAGGAAAGACCATTTGTGATACATTGTGTGCAGTGATGCTTGGTGTTCACTAGGGAGAATCATAATGATTTGTGTTTTTCTCAGAGATTTGACTTCCAGCCTTTCCTGGTCTAGTTTCTAATAACAATGTGTTCATTCTGTAACCTTGCTTCAGGCCCAGTGAAGCCAAAAAGCCTAATTAGTCCTCCTGAAGGACTAGAAGCCTAATTAGTCCTCCTGAAGAATTGCTAAGGGCAAGGGCTTACTGTCTGACTGAAGAGGAAGATCGGCAGCAACAGATAAATATTAATATAATGTGAAATTTTGTATGTGTGAGACAAACTGTGAATCTTCTGTCCTTGTTTTCAGATACTATATTGCTTACTAGATTGATTGTATTTGGGGATGGATTCCCAAAAACACAGAACGTACACAGAATGAGACCTTGTTCAAACAATCATCTGAACACATGGAGAGCTAACAGTGAGGGTAGGGATGTAACCAAGCATGTGAGCCCCTGCCGCCAGTACCTCGAAATACTATATATTAGACCTTCACACATTGTACACAAAGGTCTAAAGAGGAATTTGTAACCATGTGCAAGTGAACGTGGGTATGAAACTGATGGGGAGCTCTGCCATATCACTAGAAAAGGAGGAAGAAAAGCACATTCCAGATGGATAGACTCAATCAAGAAAACCACGGCCCTGAGTCTGCAAGACCTCAGCATGTTTGTTGGTGATAGGGTGACTTGGAGGTCTCTCATTCATGGGGTGGCCATAAGTCGATGTTGATGATGACACTTAACAGCAACAATCACTGGAGCTCTGTAACCACATTCAATCAAATGCAGCTACAAAGCCCTCTTCAGACCTTTGCTTTTGATATATGAAAGTCAATGATGCTGCTGAGTGCATGAGGATGTCCAGGGGCGATGCTCGCAAGTCCCCACCACTCATGTACACCCCCACGTGTTCAGGCAAACACGTGGGCAGGACTTAAGACAGATGCAACTAGCACATGCCTGTTTCCAATGAGTTGCTTTCCTTTATTACATCAAAGAACTAAAAAAAAGCAGGACCTGATCCCTTCTGTAATCTTGACTGACTGTATTTTGAAAGTTGTATTTGAAACAGACATGCATTTCTGATACCATGCAGACTATACCTGATCACTGTTGAAAAGATTTCATGAGAAGTAGCTTTAAGTCAAGGCTCCATTCCTGTAGGCCAAACATCATTACAAGAAAACATCATGCTTCAAGATAGATTGATCAGTGCTAAAAATGTCATGTCCTTAAAATTCAGAATCCCAAAGGAGACCATGGTTCTTTTCCCTAGACTTTACAGACAGACGAGGTGTCAAAAAGATTGTTCAGCAATGCTAAAGGTGTCTGAAAAGATGTAGTCTTTCATTCTGGACCTTATATCTAGTTAATTATCTCCTCAGGGACCAATTAATAGGGGAGTAAACTTTAAGGAACTGAGTAAGTGGCCTCTTTCCTGAGGATACAAGTCCTGCCAAGTATGTTAAATTCAGTCCAGGTTTTGCTGGTCCTCAACTGCATAAGTCCCCAGCTTTCAGCTGACAATCAACAGTAAGTGGTTCCTTATGTTACTCGCACAACTCTTTGGTTTCACAAACCAGACAGTGGAAAAAGAACAACTTTGCAGAATGCCACAATAATAACAAATATTTATCCTTGCAGTGGCCAAACATTTTCCTATACAGTTTCTTGCTGACACTCAAGATGGCATGACTAGATTTTAGTGCCTCCTTCCATCCTGACAAAGTGTTTGTCCACCCCTCTGCCAGTCTCTTCCTTTCCTTTCAAAATACAGATGAATAGGAGCAGTGGCTCCCACAGTTTGTTGCAGCTGCCTGTAGGCAGGAAAGGAAAGGCTGGTCAAGGCTGCAGCCCTGCACCATTTTAAACTGAAGCATTTTGCCACATACAAGTCACAGGCAGCAAAAGGAATCAATCAGGACTTGTCTATACAAGGGGGGAAATATGGATTTATGTTCATGAACGCCTCTTCGAAGCAGCTTCGATTTGTCTTAACGTATTTTTGCAAAATCGCAGACATGCAAAGCTATCTGCTTTTGCTGTCCCAACGGGCATGCCTATGAATCAAGATGGTGGGCACAAGTGAATTACTCTTGTTTTTATTGTCATCAGTTGCTGCCACTGAACAGGTTTTTTTAAGTGTATCTAAGGTATGAAAGTGCAATATTCCACCTAAATAAATAAAAAAAGAAAAGAAAAAGGCTGTTTCGTCATTTCAGCATACAGTTGCTAAGGCGAAATCTAGGATGGTGGTTCCAGGCGCTTGCCTTGTTAGCAAGCTCTGCCCCCTGCCCACGTCCGACCAATCAGCTTTCTACTTCCACTCTTATGGGGAATGCAGAATGAATGCAAATCAGTGGTTCCAACAAGCAGGAGTGTGCATTCCCCACAGAGCTTTTTAAAAACTTTGGGAAAAGCCGCAAAGGCTTTTCCTTCAGAGTTTTTGGTGGGTTTGCCCCCGCTCCTTCTGAATACTATGGATTGATGTGGGATGGCATTTGGACAAATCATATTCTCCTCAAATTCTATGAGGAGTATTTCTGTCATTTAGACAACCTCTTAAATGAGGTAATAGAATGAGGGGGTGGTCTTCCTGCAACCCTGGGGCCCTGATTGGCCATGTGACCTCAAGGGCAGCAACTGATTGGATTGGTTCATTTCAGTTCACTGCCTACTTTTCACACTCAGGAAAATACTATGATTTAAAATGGTGTGGTGCTCTGCAGCCTTAGCCAGCTGCCACAGCATTTTCCTTTACACAGGAGTCCTGTGCTTTTACCATGGCAGCTTATTAGGGTGTTATTTGCCCCACCCATCCAAAAAGAAATAACATAACCAGAGTAAGCCTGGGTGCAAAAACAAAAACATCTAGATCAATGCATTCCCGAAATATCTCCTGTTCTATTTTCAGACCATTTTGAGACAAAGGCTTTTTCTCAAGGTAATGCCTTAGAAATGTTCTGGATATTTCCAAGGCCTTCAAAAGGCTACTCAGTTCTGCTTTGCTTTGCTTTTTTAAAAATTATTATTTTTATGTCACAACTATTGCCTTCATCAAAACACAACTCTATAATTCTATGACTCTATGACTCTATGACATATACATATACATGTACATATACAAATACATTATCTCGTTCATTCACTTCCATTATCTTATTCATTCACTTCCTTACCATCAGAGTTTGAATCAAGTTTGTGTCATTGTTTTGGTTTCCCTTTTATCATTACCTTTTTTTAACAAGTTACTATAGCGTTAATATGCTAATACAACTTGTGATCTTTCTCCTTACATATCTACTGTATTTTACCTTATCATAGTTCACCTTCCTAGACATTGATTTTGGTAATTGTAAAACTGCATTATTTAGCAGAAGGATTAAAGCAATTTTACCTATATCATTACAAACAATTAGTCATATCATAAACACACTTAATCTTTAAACCATGTTGCCATGTATCCCTGCCCTTTATGATCCCAATATTCAATCACATTTTCCCATTCCTCTCTGAAGGCCTCTATCCATCGGTGTTTAAACCAACAGGTAAGTTGTTCCATTTGTGCTGTTTCCCATAATTTCGCCATCCATTCTTCAAGACTTGGAATGGTCTCTTGTCTCCAATATCTAGCGTATACGATTCTGGCCATGGTGGTCATATAAAGCATAATATTTTTAAATCTCTGAGATAATTCTATATCATATATATTTAGTAAATATAATTCAGGTTTAAGTTTAAAATCCTTTTTCAATATTCTTCTTATCTCATTGTGAATTTTATTCCAGAACTTTTTTGCCGCTTTACACGACCACCACATATGAAGAAATGTAGCATTTGATTCCCCACACTTCCAGCAATTGCTTTTTACCTCCTTATACATTCTTGCTAATCTTACAAGAGTCAGGTACCGACGAAACTGCATTTTGTAATAGTTCTCTTTTAGTTCATTGTTTATGTTTTTCTTCCACAGGACCTCCCAATCTTCTAGTAAAATGTTTTCTCCAATATTTCGAGACTATTTTAGCATATAATCTGTAACCGTTTCTGATTCTAATTCTAACTTTAATAGTAATTTATATACAGTTGATGTTTTAAGTTCATTCTGGTCCATAATTATATCATCTAGTTCAGTTTCTAGATTTTCAAATCCCCATGTCTTCTTGTCAATTTTTTGCCTTTCAAAGAGCTGTCTATACTGAAACCAAGTACATTTTCTTTGTTCTTGTTCCACTTCTTCCCTTGTTTTAAATCTACAGTCTCCTTTGTGGAATATCAATAGATCTTTATATGACCACCACTTTCCTGTATATATCATCTCCATGCATCTGAATGCTTCGTGAGGGGATACCCAAAATGGCATTTTCAAATATATTTTCTTTTTAAACCCCTCCCATATCCTTAAAAGAGATTTCCTAATAAAGTGGTGGTTGAAACCTTTATCTATCTTCTTCTTGCCATACCACAAATAACCGTGAAAGCCAAATCTCATGCCTGAGCCTTCTAAAATTAGAAGCCTATTGTCTGTCAAGGATATCCAGTCCTGCAACCAAACCATAGCACAAGCATGGTGATACAACTTCAGGTTTCCCCTCTGAAAGAGCAGAAAATATTCTGGAAATACTCTAATTAGTTGGTTTGTTCTGTTCATTTAGCCCCACTCTGAATTGAGGGGTTTCAGAACTGTGCCCCTGCACCACCACTGATACAACAATCCTGTATAGTGGGAGTGGGCACCTGAGAAAAGCCAGGGGTCACACTAGCCCTCCAGGAGACCTTAGAGGACCGCAAACCCCACCCACAAAAATTGGCTCCAAATGGCTCCAATCGTCCTCTAGGGAACATGGGGGGAGGACATATTCACCATCTTTGGGAGTTTCCTGGGACATTTTGGGCCCAGGAGAGGCCTTTCTTTAAGAAAAGGCTCCTTTTAGACCTAAATTGTTTCAGAGGGCCCAAAACATGGTGAAAATTTCCCCTCACAACCCCTAGAGGACATTTTGGGGCAAAAAACAAAACAAAACAAAACAAAAAAACCCACCCTTGCTTTTTTTTTTTACCCCAGGAGGGGGAAGAGGGTTTCTAGGCATGCTGAAAATACCCTCCTTACCTCCAAAGGACATTTGGGGATATTTTGGAGCATTTTGTGACTACTGTGGGCCACACTTTGCCCACCCTTGCTGTATAGTATGTCAGTATTATTCTCTACATATTCCAGATGGGGGTGGGGGCAAGGCCAAGAGAGAGTGGCTTGTCTAAAGCTATTGTCTGCCATTCTCAGGACATGATGGAGATGTGCATACACTGGTACTAGTGTAAGTTGCCTATGTTCTATTGTGGCAATTGGAACGTTGGTACTTACCGTGAAGGTTCCTTTTCAGCAGCAGTGGGGAGGGAGTCCTTTCTTGGGTATTGGCTCCGCCTCCTACTAAATACAGGCAGGGCAACCTGAAAAACAAACTAACAGAGACCAACCCCCAAGGAGGAGGAGCCAACCCCAACCTCTCCAGGAAGGTTACATACAGCTCCAGACAATAATAAACAGGTAACATAAAAAAGAGAAAAAACACCAAAATAATGGTCCGCACACAACTCCTAAAATCAATGACATCTAACAAACTGTATACTCAATCCTATATATATATATATATATATATATATATATATAATCAGTATAAAAAGATACCTTTTTTGTGGGGGGGGGAAGGGTAACGGACTCCCTCCCCACTGCTGCTGAAAAGGAACCTTCACGGTAAGTACCAACGTTCCATTTTCCAGCAGCGTGGTGAGGGGCTCCTTTCTTGGGAGCTACCAAAGCGGTCCTAATGGGTGGGATTTTTTTTTTATTGCACAACTTTCTGAAGAACTCGCCTACCAAACGCTGCGTCTGCCGACACATACTCATCGATACGATAATGTCTAGTAAACGTGGACGACGAAGCCCACGTAGCAGCCCTACAAATCTCCGAAATCGACTGAGAATTCCCCAAGACTGAAGACGTTGCTGCACTACGTGTCGAATGTGCCTGAATACCCGAAGAAACAGCTAGACCGCTAGCCATGTAGGCCTGCTCAATGCCATCTGGCAACAGTGGAGGAAGAGACCTTCTGCCCTTTCCCTTTACCGGCAAAGACAACAAAAAGCGCGTCCGATTTCCTAAACGCTCCCGTCCTCTTTATATATATCTTTAGCACCCTTCTCACATCCAGGGTGTGCCACAGTTTCTCTAATTCTGCTACTGGCTTCGGACAGAAGGACGGAAGAATCAGTTCCTGAGTACGATGAAAAACAGAGTTCACCTTCGGAATGAAGGAAGGATCTGGTCTTAACACGACAGAATCCTTCTGAAAAACACACAACTCCTCACAAATTGATAGTGCACCAATCTCAGAAACCCGTCTAGCCGACGTAATTGCAACCAGGAAGGCTACCTTCCATGACAGAAAACACAACTCCACTGAACGTATGGGCTCGAAAGGAGGTTGAGTCAGCGCCTTTAAAACCACATTTAATTTCCATGAAGGAAAACGATGAACAACAGGCGGGCGTAGTGATGTGACGCCTCTGAGAAAACTACGGATATGCGGATGAGAAGACAAGGGCTTCTTCATCCCATCCTTCAAGATAGACCCTAGCGCTGTAACATGCCTTTTAAGAGTGCTAGGGGCCAAGCCTTTGTTCATGCCTGATTGAAGAAAGGATAACACAGAACTCACGGAGGCGTGCAATGGACTCACCTCCCTACTCTTACACCACCTACAGAAGGCTCTCCAGGTGACCTCGTACAAATGAATTGTAGAAGATTTCCTGGCAGCTAACATGCTCTCCACAACTTCCTTGTCATAACCCATCTTTAACAATCTTTTCCGCTCAATCTCCAGGCGTGAAGTCGTAACCAACCTGGATCTGGGTGTAACAGACCGTTTTGTGCCAGAAGGTCTGGCCAAGGTGGCAGAGGCCACGGTTCCTGAACCTGCAGAAGAACCAGATCCGGAACCATGGTCTCCGTGGCCATTTTGGAGCTATCAGAATCACTTCTGCTCTCTCCTGTTTTATCTTCCTCAACGCTCGAGATAGAAGGGCCCATGGTAGAAAGGCGTAACATAATTCCCGAGGCCAAGGGATCGTCAACGCATCGTATGCTAACGCACCCTGTGTCCAAAATCTGGAGACAAAACAAGGTAGTTTGTTGTTTTCCCTTGAAGCAAAAAGATCAATCCCTGGAACCCCGAACTGAAAAACAATCATCTGAAACACCAAGCTGATGAGGGTCCACTTGCCCTGTATCAGCGTGTGTCTGCTCAACCAATCTGCCTGTGAATTCAGCTTCCCCTGGAGGTATTCTCCCTTGATTGAAGCCAAGTGATCCTCTGCCCATAGGAACAGCAACGTGCTTCTTCCATGAGGACCCGTGACCTCGTTCCTCCCTGCTTGTTTATGTGTGATCTGGTCGATATGTTGTCTGTCCTCACTAAAACGTGGTTCCCCATTATTAAAGTTTGGAATTTCACTAGGGCCAGTCTCACCGCCCGTAGTTCCAACTGGTTTAGGCTGTACTGCTGCTCTTGAGGATCCCATAGCCCCTGAGCCAATTGATCCTGACAGTGAGCCCCCCAACTGGAGAGTGACGCATCCGTGGTCACCACTAGCCGTCTGGGTTTCAACATCGGCACCCCCTTCAGAAGTTGTGCCGACAGCCACCACCTCAAATAGGTCTTCACATCCTGTGGGACCTTCAGGAATCTGCATGCCTTCCTTGCAATCAGCCCTTGAAAAGGCAGCAGCATCCACTGAAGCTCCCTGAGATGAAATCTGGCCCACGGAACTGACTCTATGCATGAGATCATCAGGCCTAGTAGTCTTGCCAGTGACATCAGCGGAATCTTGTTTGAGTCTGTCACCAGGTTTACTAGGTCCTGGATCCTCTGTCTCTTTTCTTCCGGTAGAAAAACTCGATACTCCTTGGTATCCAGGCCGCTGCCCAAATGTTGAAGCCTCTGTACTGGTTGCATATGACTCTTCGTCTTGTTGATCAAAAATCCATGGCTCTCCAGACAATGAATGGTCTTTTCCGTGTCCAGGGCTGCCCTGGACAGTGAAGGAGCCCGTATCAGAAGGTCGTCCAGGTAGGGAAAAACATGCACCCCCTGAGACCTCAAATGCAACACCAGTGCCACCAGGACCTTGGTGAACACCCTGGGGGATGAAGATAGGCCAAAGGGTAGCACTCTGTACTGGAAGTGTTTCTCTTTGTACACAAAACGGAGAAATCTTCAGTGTGCCGGATGAATCATGATATAGAGATAAGCGTCCTGCAAATCCAGTGATGTCAGATAATCGCCCTCCTGGATCCCTTCCAGAATAGAGCGAAGTGTTTCCATCCGAAACTTCCGCCTCCTCACCCAAAGGTTGACTCCCTTTAGGTTCAGGATGGCCCTCCAGTCCTTGTTCTTCTTTGGGACCAGAAATAGGAGGGAGTAAGTCCCTCTGAACCTCTCCTGATCCAGAACTGGCTCTATAGCCTGAATTTGCAGTAGATGTGTTGTCAAGTGTTGTCTCTCTGGAGAGTCGGACGTGCATGACTGGACGAAAATTGGTGGGGGCTTGGCTGCCAGGTCTATCGTGTATCCAGACTGACTGTTCTGAACACCCAAGCATCTGAGGATGTTTCTTCCCAAAGTTCTGCAAAATTGGTCAGCCTGCCCCCCACTGGAAGAACCGGATAGTTAAAGAGACTGCCCCCCTTTGCCCCCCTGCTTGGGGGTCTGAGGTGTGGGTGTCTTGCTGAACTGGTTGGGCCTTGATCTCTGAAACGGTTTGGAATTTCCCCAGTTCCCCCTGGATTGTCTGAAGTCTCTCTGGTAGTTATTCCTGAAGCCCCTATAGTCGCGGTTCTGGGGGCGAAAGGGCCTGCGTTCCTCCTTCTTTGGTAATGAGGGAAGAGTCTTCTTCTTGTCCTTGGTCTCGACCAGGACCTCTTCCAGAGTCTCACCGAATAACTTCCCTCCCTTGTAGGTGCAAGATGAGAGATTGGCCTTAGCTTTCTTGTCAGCATTCCAATTTCTTAGCCAAAGCTGCCTTCTGGCGGCTACTGTTGCGCCCATCGACCTGGCTGAAAATCTGAGTGCATCCATACCCGCATCTGCCACAAAGGTGGCGGCCTTGGTAATCTTATTTATGCCTTGACGAAGCTTAATTTCCTCCTCTGGCACATTTGATAGGAGCTCTTTGGACCATCTGATAATGGCCCTGGCAAAAATAGACGACGCTGCCGACGTGCGAATTGTTAGGGCTGACACCTCATGGCTCCTGCGCAGAAAAGTCTCAATGCGCTTGTCATCAGGAGCCTTAAGGTTTTCGTCACCATCGCAAGGAAACAGCGAGCCAGAAATGAGCCCTGCCACAGGAGCGTCAATGGCCGGCAGCTTGATGATGTTCATGACCTCACTGGAGAAGGAATAAAGCTGCTTGGTAAAGGAGGGTTGCGACTTTGACGCTCCTGGCTGAGCCCATTCCCCCATCACTGTCTCCTTCATTATGTCTGGTAAGGGAAACACATTGCTCGGCCCTTTACCTGAGGGTCTAAGTTCTGGCACCCCCTGGCTGGATTCCCCAAAGGTTGCCTCCGCCGGTGTGAGCGCCAGAGCCCTGAGCACCTTTTTAAAGAGCAAGGAAAAACAAGCTGCTTCAAAAAGTCTGGGGGAGGGCTGCTCCTCGCCATCCTCCCCCTCCCCTTCTGAGGACAGCTCGCCTTCCTCCTTGGGGTCGCGATCCTCCTCCCCGCTCCCAGCCGAATCCTCCCACCCGGCGAGATGCTTCGTTTTGCGAAGCCGCTTACGGAGTGGGGGGGGAAGAGTCCCCTTTGTCCCGTTGCTCCGCTGCCGCCGCGTGGGCCGCCTGGGCATCTGCGCGCTCTGGCTGTGGGGTGCCTGCATCGCACTTGCGGGGCCTGCCCTCACAGTTCGCTGCCCAGGGTGAGGGGTGAGGGGAAGGGAAACCCCTCAAAGCCCCCCCGTGCCTTGCTCTGCGCCGCCCCTGCGCCCGTCCCTGCGGCCAGGGTTTGGCGTGCGATCAGCACCAACCACTCGGCCAGCTGGGGGGGCAGGGTCTTACCTCCCAGGATCAAGGGTGGGAGGTCGTCGCCGAAGACGCTGTCCTCATCGTCCCCGGTGGCGCCGCTCTCAGATGCCCCCTCAGAGGCACCGAGCGCCGTTGCGCCGCTCCTGGCCACATGGTCCGCTCCCTGTCCGGAGGCCCCATCACGCGCCAGGATCGCCTGCCCCGCAGCTGCGAAGCTCGACGTGCGACCCACAAGGGGAGCATGGAGCTCGTCCTCTAACAGCTGGGAACTAGTCCCTGCTTTCTCTGAGGCCGCATCCTCCTCTTCTGAGGAGAGATCATCCCGGTGCACATGGTTCAGGCTGGGGGCCGCCATCTTGAATCCTTTGTTCTCCCTTGTGTTGGTCTGGAGCACAAGGAAGCGCTGCCTGCTTCCACTAGAGGCAGAACAGAACTGGGGAGGTTGGGGTTGGCTCCTCCTCCTT
This sequence comes from Gambelia wislizenii, assembly GCA_030847615.1. Taxonomy (NCBI): domain Eukaryota; kingdom Metazoa; phylum Chordata; class Lepidosauria; order Squamata; family Crotaphytidae; genus Gambelia; species Gambelia wislizenii. Next base: position 98,259,762 of record JAUMIR010000005.1, on the reverse strand, counting down.
GGGGGTTGGTTTCTGTTAGTTTGTTTTTCAGGTTGCCCTGCCTGTATTTAGTAGGAGGCGGAGCCAATACCCAAGAAAGGAGTCCCTCCCCACGCTGCTGGAAAAGTGAACAGCACAGCTTTTGAATTCCTCTTCGCTCTCTCTCTTGAGATCAACTAGAGTCCCAAAGTATTTTAAGGCTTTAATAAGTAAGAAATAGCCATCTGAATTGTTTTCAGAAACAGACCAGGTGCTTAGACAATTACTGAAAAATTGGCAACAAAAATATATGGCCAATCCCAGTCAGCTACTTTGTCATAAATTTGGTACCAACTGACATTTCTGAGTGGTCATTAGACATTAATAGAGCATGCATAACTGTGCCCAGGCTCATTGCCTGGAAAAGTTGTGGTTGATATGCCAGCCTTTGCCAGTGAAAGCTGCTTCAGGCCACAGAAGCAACTGGGCCTCTAAAGACAAGGACAGAGCTAAAATGGAACTTTTTGTTATTCATTACATTTATATCCTGCCTGTCATCTAATGAGGTCAAGGAAGTGTACAGTAAATATCTTTCTTCCTCTCCACTTTTGTTCTCACAACATGCCAGTGAGGTAGGTCAGGCTGAGAAACATAAAGGTCTTCCACAGAGTTTCATGGCTCACTGTGGATATGAGTCTGGATCTTCCAAGTCCAAGTCTAATACTCCAGCCACTATGTTACTCCATACTACAGACCTGTCACAAGACAAAGAGAGTAAAGTGTTTATTTACTAGCCTTGCTCTTTTATCAGGGTTTACATTTCTTCCACCCACTCTCAGCAGAAGCCAACAATTTATCTGTGGCAGCAAACAATTATGTGTTGGAATGACAACTCATTTGTGTAATCATACCAAAGGAGAGACATTAAGTCATAGATGAGAAATTAAACTTCATCTATACATAAGATTAACATCCCTTCTTACCTCCTGGTTCTTCTAGAATGTATATTATTTAAATTATTTATTTAAAATAACTACAATATTGTTATTTCTGTTTCTCTGAAAAAAACACTGGAAGGGGGGGAAGAACACAGGGAGAAAATCTTCAACCTACCCCCCCGCCATGTTCCTTTACACGCACATTACTTAGCCAATATAGAAACAGATGTGCAATGGGGATGAAGAGAATGGGCAAGTCTGGAAGAAGACTGCAGAGAAAAAGATCTAGGGCTCAGCTAGATGGGATAATTAATAGTGGAAAATAGTGCATTAGCTCACTATCACAGCAGTGTTCATTTGTCCCCACAATCCATTCACAAGATCACTGACATGGGAAGCTATCTGAGTTTGACATTCACATGAGGTATGCCCGTGAGAAAAGATGGTGGCCACGAGTGAATTACCTGCATTATTATTCCCCCAAAGCTCCCTCAATTCCCCCAGCCCCAGGTTTTTTTGCCTGTTGAAATGAGAGATGTGGAAGAGTGGTCTTATGCTTTAAAAACTTTTTTTCACTCTGCTGCTCAAAAACAGTGCACGGTCACTTCTTTGAAAGACAACAATGGCGGCTTCAGCCACTTCGTCGCCAGCCAGCCCACCCCTGTGCACGTCTGACAAATCATGTTTTGACTTCCGGGATGTGCCCCAATTCAAATTGGTTGTTCAAACGGGCAGTAATGCACATTTTCTCATATTTAAAAAAAAAAAGATTGCAAGAAACAGTGAAGGCTGTAATCGCGAACTACTTGGGAGTTTTCAACCCTCCTCCTTCCGAATATGGTGAATTCCTGTGGGAGTTCATCTAGACAAAAGGTATTCCCCTCACATTCCTTGAGGATTTTCCCCCACAATCTAGACAACACCCGAGTGTGCTACATTTCGCCTGAAGTTTCCTCCCAGTTCATGATTTAAAACATGGTTCAATTTTTGAGCCTGAATATTCCCAACCTCTCAAGAGGAGAAGACAGAAAGAAGAGCACCCACTTCCCTTGGTGTGAGAAAAGATGGGTAAAACCTCCCTATAAGGGAGCTATCCTTGTTAGCTGGTGGTGTTGGCACTGTAGGTATACATTATAATTGCCCAATCTGTATTCTGGAACTGTCAAATTTCAGGAGAAATGTTCCATCATGTTCTGACTGTGTGTCTCAACTTTAAACCTTTAGAAAGTTTTGGAACTCGCATGTAACCCACCGCTAGGACCTTAATGACTTATTATAGGTATACTTTAGTTAACAAAGTACCTGTAGATGTTTTCGTCAGCATTACTTCTTTTACATAAAATTTGATACCAGAGACAGAAATAACTCAGAAAGAATAGGTTCCTACACCACACACAAAAGTAGTTCAAGGTATTTAAACAAAGTTTTTAATCTTTGTATGTTCAATACTTGTGATTCACACCAGGTTCCTTGGCCATTCCTCCTCCTTGTTGAATGTGAGAAGGAAAGCACAGATGGTCCCTTATATTAGTACATCAAGATTTTTAGAGCACTGTACCTTTAAAAAAAAGTATGCCTATATCAGTCTCACAACATCCAGACTCAAAAGGAGCAAAGGCACTGAAGAGGTCTGAATTATGGCTGGTCAGATTGCCTACAGTATAATGAGATCTGAGATGTTGGCCGAATTGCCTACAATTTGGCCAGCTTTCTTTATCCTTCCTGATTCCTGCTTGCTTCTGCAAGGACTAGGGAGGCTCCAAGTAGATGGAGAAGCAGCATCAAGAGGCATCAACCAGTAATAAGGACAGGTTGCTTACCTGTAACCACAGATCTTCAAGTGGTCTTCTGTGAATTCACACAGTTGGGCTATTCCCACATCTGCGCAGAGCATCGGAACCTTCTGGAATCGCTAGGCAGAATGTGCTTTGATACATTTTTGGTGGTAACTCTGCCAACACTACCGGTCCCTTAAAAGGTGCTCCCGCCTAATTCCCCTCAGTTCCTTGAATGACGCCGCAACCAGAAGCATCAGGAACATTAAGCATGTTTATATAATATAGTAGGACATAGAGGGGAGGATGGGCGGGTTTGTGTGAATTCACAGAAGACCACTCGAAGATCTATGGTTACAGGTAAGCAACCTGTCCATCTTCTTCATGGTCTCTGTATTTATTTATTTATTTATACCCCTGATCTTCAGCCACAAGGCTATCAGAGCAGCTTACAAATTGTTTTAAGCAATAGCTATTTACACATCTACACTGCATTAGTTACACTGCATTAAACTCTGTGAATCCTACACTGCATTAAACAGTTACACTGCATTAAACTCTGTGAATCACACAGTTGGGTAGACTGGCAAGCTTCACTCCAGGAGGAGGGTATGTCCTCTACATTTTGACACTAGTACCATGCTGCACAGTCAAACATCAATTGGAATATTTGACAGCACATTCTTAAGCAAAACTAATGAACCATATATACTTATCACATCAAGTAACTTGGCAATACATTAACACTCACTCATTGAATAGAAGACAAAAGTACAGCTTTCCCAAAGGCAGCCTTGTTCCTGGAACGAGTGTCAAGTCTGTACTGGGAAATGAAAGTCAATGGTGATGACCAAGTTGCTGCTCTGCAAACGTCCTCTAGAGGCACCCCAGAAAGGAAAGCTGTTGAGGTGGAGACAGCCCTCGTAGAATGTCCTCGAATCCATGGTGGTAGCAGTTTCTTGGCCAGTTCATAGTAGAGACCTATGGTCGATGTCACCCACTTCGACAGACGTTGTAGAGAAATAGGTTCTCAAGTCAGCATAGGATACAAACAGCTTAGGTGACTTCCTGAAGGGAGCAGTTCTCTGGATGTAAAAGGCGAGCGCCCACCTGACGTCCATGGAGTGGAGGGTGTGCTTGAATTTGTCCTTCGGATCCTGCATCAGAGCAGGGAGCGTAACGGACTGATTCAGATGGAAGCTCGACACCACCTTCGGGAGGAAGATGTCGGGACGGAGCACTACCTTATGTTTGTGGAAGGCAGTGTACGACGGGTAGGATCGTAAGGCACAGAGTTCACCTGCTCAATGCGCTAAAGTGATGGCAATAAGGAAGGCAGTTTTCCAAGACAGGAGTCTCAAGTCCGTGGATGCCATGGGTTCGAAGGGACGTTGAACCAGCTGTGAGAGGACCAGTTCGAGGCTCCATGTTGGGGTAGGCTTGAGTACCGGTGGATGGAGGTTGGCACAGCCTCTCAGGAACTTCTTGACCATCGGATCCGTAAAAGGGGACAGATGACCTCTAGCCTGGAATTCGATAGAAAGAGCTGCCAAGTAGCACTGGATCAACAAAATCGAAACTCCTGTGGAAGATAAGTGGAGAAGAAAATCTAGGACAGTCGGAACGGAGAACGGTTCCATAACCAACCCTCGACCAGACAGAAAGGCTTCAAACTTCTTCCACTTGTAGTGATATGACCTATGGGTAGCAGGTCTCTGGGCAGCGTCGATGACAGCCTGGACTTCTGGAGGAAAGGATGGAGAATGCCGGCCCGTCGGGGCCGAGGACGAATCCGAGGTTGTAGGTACAGTGGCTGCCTGTACCAAAGATGGATTCAAGGCCATAGTCTCCATGCCGTCAGTTGTAGAGCCTCCACATCTGGGTGTCTGAGCTTCCTGTTCTGAAAGGTGAGAAGGTCGGGACAGGACAGAAGTCAGATGAACCGGTGCCTGGCTAGACGCAGGAGAGTTGCAAACCAAGGTTGGCGGGGCCACCACGGAGTGATGAGGATGGCATCCACTCGGTCCCGATGCAGTTTGGCGATTACCCGGTCAGTAGTGGGAATGGAGGAAAGAGGTAGAGAAGTTGTCCCGTCCAACGGAAGAGGAATGCGTCGCCCCTCAATCCTGGGGCACATCTTCTGGAGCAGAACTGGTGGCACTGATTGTTTTCCGGAGAAGCAAAGAGGCCAACTTGAGGAGATCCCCATCGTCGGAATAGGTCTGAAGTCACTGACCCGTGCAGCTTCCATTCGTGGATGGAGAGGCTTGAACGGCTGAGTCCGTCTGCAAGAGCATTCTCCTCCCCCGGAAGATGGAAGGATTGGAGGAAGATGTTCCTGCAGACACACCAATCCCAAATGTCCAATGTGAGTTAGAAAAGCTGAGGGGATCTCGTTCCTCCTTGCTTGTTCAGGTAATACATCACCGATGTGTTGTCCGTTACCACCAGAACGGTCTTGTTCATCACCAGGGTCTCGAAGGACCTCAGTGCCTTCTGGACGCCGAGAATCTCTAGGACGTTGATATGGAGAGTCCATTCTTCGGCATCCCCAAAACCCCAGATTTTGTAGGATTCGAGATGGGCTCCCCATCCCAACATCGAGGCGTCTGTTGTCAGAGAAATGTCTGGTTGAGGAGGGTTGAAAGGCATTCCCGAAAGGACACTGTCTGGTACCAACCACCATTCCAGCAATCGACGAACTGTTCAAGGCATCTTGAGCAGTTTCTTTGGAGAGTCGCATAGGGGGTCGAACATTTGTAGAAACCAGTGTTGGAGCGGGTGGAATCGGAGCCTGGCGAGGCAGGTCACATAGGTAGTAGCTGCCATGTGACCAAGAAGTTCCTGGACTGAATGGGCAGGGAGTCTCCAGGACCGATGGCAGGTATGGATCAGAGACAGAAGAGTGTCAAATCGGTCTCGAGGTAGGTAAGCTGCAGATGTACACAAGTCCAGTTGAGCTCTGATGAACTGGATAGCTTGAGCTGGTTGGAGCTGTTACTTCTCTATGTTGACAACAAGTCCCAGGCCGTCTAATACATCTAAGGTGAGGTCGATATAGAGTTCGAGCTGCCGTCGAGAGTTCGCCACAATCAGCCCACCATCGATGTAGGGGAAGAACACTACTCCATGTTGGTGTAGAAAGGCCGCTACCACTGCTATGCACTTCGTGAAGACTCTTGGAGCGATCAAAAGTCCAAACGGCAGGACCCTGAATTGGAACATCTCGGTCCCAATCTGGAATGCCAGGAATCATTTGTGGGATGGATGGATCCCAATGTGGAAATAGGCATCTTTGAGGTCAATTGAAGCGAACCAGTCGTACTGTTGCAGGAGTAGAAGGATGGAGGCCAAGGTGACCATCCTGAATTTCTTTGGTTCTATGTATCTGTTCGCACCACGAAGGTCAAGAATGGGACGGAAACCGCCGTCTTTCTTCGTGACCAGGAAGTACCTTGAAAAGAAGCAGAGGTGGTGAAGCTCGGAGTCCACGGGTTCGATGGCCCCCTTCTGCAGCAGCGTCTGCACCTCCTCAAGGAGAGGAGGGGAGGGCGGTGTTGATCGAACCCGACCTGTCGGAGGCAGAGTGTCGAATTTGATCCAATAGCCGTTCTGGATGATTCGAAGTACCCAGCGGTCTGATGTTATTGAAGACCAGGCTTCTTGGAAGTTAAACAGTCGATCTCCAAAGAGTGGGGTCTAGAGGGAAGAGAGAAACAGTGTGAGGTGGAAAATCAAAATTTTCTCCTGGCTTGATCTTTAGACTGTTGACTTGCAGGTGGTCAGTATCTCGAAGCTGACCCTTGGCTCCTCACCGATGAGGCTAGTGAGGGAGAAGGTGACTACTGGAAACGTCTATAAGATTGGCCAGAGAACCCCTGTCTGAACTGCTGGCCCAATGTAGAGGTCTGCCAGTTGGTTCGGCCCCTGGAACGGTACTGGGAAGATGAAGAGGCGGCCATACCATATTTTCTGGCGGTAGTCCTCATCTTCTGGGTGAACTCCAGTTTTTCATCCATGGAGCCGTTGAAGAGTCCGGATTCATCAAAAGGCAGATACTCGATAGTAGCCAAGGCCTGGGGGGTGAGGCCCGATGAACGGAGCCACGTGTGTCGGCACAGGGCGATGGATCCTGCAACCATCTTAGCAGCGCAATCAGCAACATGTCCGGCAGAATTCATCTGTTGCCCTGCCAGTAATTGCGCCTCTGACTGGATTGCTTCAGCCATTCATTGCCGTTCCTCTGGGAGATCTTGGATGAGGGGCATCATCCTTTCCCAAAATTCCTGCTGGTATGCCCCCATGTAGGCCAAGCAATTTGCCACACGAAAACTTAGGCCTGCCGCAGAATAAATCTTTTTGCCCATGATATCGAGCTTTCAACCTTCTGGGTTGGGTGGCGTTGATTGAGGGCGACGTTGCTTTCTATTCTGGGAGACCTCGACCACCACCGAATTTGGCCTCGGATAAGATTGAAGCCGGTCGATGTGCTCACCTCCAACTCGATACAGTCGATCAATTTTCTTTGAAGTAGACTGGATCAAGGGTTTCCCCATGACCCTTGCGTGAGCTTCAGAAGGGACGGCAAGACAGGGAGAGTAGCTGTAGGAGGAGCCTTCGATTGAATCCGATGAAAGATGGGGTCCACTGGTTCTGCCTCTTTCTCCACTACCTTGAGGTCCAGAGCGTGGGACATATGGTCCATCTGCTCCGAAAAAGCACGGATGTCATCTCTCAGTGATGCAGAGTCATCCTCAACCAGATCGGGTCATGGCGATGGCAAGTAGGGCATGTATGGATCCCATGATCCCGACGAAGAAGACGTCGAATCATCAGGTGACGGACCGCCATGGAGCAGAGAAGTGGTACGTGGAGGTAGTGTTGGAGGAGTCGGAGGCAGAGGACGCTGCTCAGGGCGTGGAGATACTTGACTCTCTGCATCTTTTCTCGGAATGACTCACGGCTCCTCCAGATGACACCCTTGTGGTGAACGGCGTACAGTCCGGGCAGCATACAATTCCTCGAAGTCATCACCCCAGGAAGTCAGAAACTGAGAGCCAGTAGGCGACATGAATCCAGCTCGACAAATAGAACATGCCAGGTCATAGGCCGTATAGGCAGATATATCCTCATGGATGCCAGCTGAAAACAGTCAGGTTCGAGTAGGGACCTCGGGCTCGACGACCTCAACTTCGATGTCCGAGACAGAATGCTCAAGAAGTTGGGTTCTCGAGATGACAAGGGTTGGCGATTGGCCCTTCCGTTGGGGTGACACGTCTGTGTTGGCACCTGAAGGCACTTCCACAGCCACGATCTCCACCGAACCCGTGGGAGTAGAATCACGTCACGGTACAGTAGCCTCTGCAGTTGTTACTGGAGATGGTCAAGTGAATGTGGCCTCAGGTCCAACAGAGGGTTGCGACTCAACGGTATTGACAGGCCTCGCAGCTTTATCAATAGGGGCTGCAGGTGGAGCAGCCGACTTCGACTTTTTCGAAACCTCTTTCAGCTTGCTCTTTGAGTTAGAGCCATCATCATGCCGAGAGGAATGTTTCTTCTTCTTCTTCTTCAACGATTGTACGGCCTCTCCAGAAGTGCCTGCTCGACTGGTAGATTGGAAGGCGCCTGGTCCTGAGGGACGGCCTTCGATGTGGAAGGCTCCTGGTCCTGTGTCGATGTCGAAGGTGTCGAGTGAGCTCGATCCCGAGATGCATCCGAGGCAGCATGTTTGTGCGAAGGATGCACAGCCTCTAGGTCCGAGGCGACCGAACAACGACGGGATGGGCTACGGGACCGATGACGCTTTTGGGTCTTGGTCTTCGGAGAAGGTGAATGGCCGCGTTTATGCGGTGCAGACGCTCAGGTAGAGGCCGGGGTTGAAGTAGAGGCCGGAATCAAGGTCTTCTCGTACAAGAAGGACTTCAGATGGGACATCCTGTGCTTATGTGCCTGAGGGGTAAAGGCCCTACAGTGCATACAGGAGTCAACATTATGGGTCTCTCCGAATCAAATTTGGCAGCGGGAATGACCATCCGCGCTCGGAAGTTTGGCCTGGCAGATCACACATCTCTTGAAGGCCCCTCTTCCAGACATTTTACTCACGGAGTTGCCAAATCCAAAGGGAGAAATACGGAGAGTAGAGAACAGTCCAAGTCAACACCAATATCAGAGGCAGAATGCCAAATCCAAGGGAGTGAGAGAAATTCGTCATCCAAAATACAAGCCAAGACAAAATCCAATGAAGTCGAAAGTGAAAGAGAAAAGCTAGCGAACGAAGGTTCCTTCAAGCTGCTAACGTGATGGAAAGAAAGGAACTGAGGGGAATTAGGCAGGAGCACCTTTTAAGGGACCGTTAGTGTGGGCGGAGTTACCGCCAAAAATGTATCAAAGCACATTCTGCCTAGGGATTCCAGAAGGTTCCAATGTTCTGCGCAGATGCAGGAATAACCTGTGGGATTCACAGAGACCACGAAGAAGATTTGCAGTTTTCTGTTGTGAGAGTTCTCATTTATTTACAACAGTCTGAAAAAACCAATTAACATGTTATCAAGGTTTTTATAGGGAATGCAATTAATTCTATTAGCAAGTATTTGTTACTAAAGTGTCAATTTCTGAATTTTGAAATAATTATTTATAAGTTCATTGACAAACAACCATTACCTCTTACGGATAACTGAAACAGAACTATAAGTAGGATCTCTCTTATAAACTACCATTCCAACTGGTTTTTGGAAATTCTGGACCATGACCAGAATAACTAAAACATTAATAATCTTTTCACTTTGACACATGGACCAAAAATGTATTTTTAAAATTATAGTATCACTGATTACTGAATGTACATGTAATCCTCTACCAAGATCAACACAGTTGTTTCTTTTTAATTGTATCTAGATTAACTTTAACTTTAATTGTGTCTAGGTTAACTTTGTTTAAAAATAAACAATTCCACAGCCAGACAAGTCAAAATACTTGGCTCTGAATTCAAGTTAAAATATTTGGCCTTCATATCTTCCAACAAAAAGTTTTAATTTAGAGATACATCACTATCTCAAAAGAAACACATGCACACACAAAAAGGCCATTGTCCACCAAACTCCCTTGTTGCAAGAAACAGTAAGGTCAGCCAAGTGATGCTACAAATGTATGCCAGCCTCACCTTAACATGCAAACACAACACACTACCAACATATTAAGCTTGTAAATGTCTTTATATGGGATTTTTTTTAGAAACAACAACAGTGTTTTCAGGGATTTTTTTTTACACTTTGTAAGGGTAAGTGAAAGATGCTAACTGATGCAAATGTGGTAACTATTACAAATCTGTCAGCACAAATTTCTAATCTAATGACAGCAGCCCTATATCAGTTTCAGGTCTTCATTTACAACTGAACATTCAGATTAGAAACTTCATAAAAGCAATGTTTTAATTCAGCTGGAAGCTGTGTCAAAGTTAGGTAAAGTAAGGCCCATGAAACAGATCCAGCTGACCATCATCCGAGGGCATGCCATAAAAACTTGAGTATACAACTTACATCCTGCATATGCAGGATGAGCCCTGTATGCAGGCTGCATTGTGTCCATCAACTACAAGAGACTGTTGTTACATCCTAGACTGAGATGAGGATAGGAGTAGGAATTTTCTTCAGAGCTATGTAGGGAAACCCAGCTCTAATGATTTGGGATTAGAACAATTTAAAGACTTTTCAAATTTATAAGCTTACACTTTTTGAATTGAAAACAAAATATATAAAGAATAGGATAGTTAAACTTTAAATGAAAAACTTGAGCTATGCCTAAAGCACCTGAAAGTTGTTACATTGCAACTTACTTCCAAGTAGATGTGCACATACCTAAGACTGATCCATCCCTTCTCTAGCAGGTGGCTAGATGGAAAGGAAGAGACAGTGAGAGAAAGAAGTGACAGAGAGAGAGGGAAAAGGGATAGGTCAGTGGCAGGCTTCCATATTAGTTGGAACAGTGAAACCACTCTGGTTTTTAGTCTGGACTTACTGAACCTATTTGGGGACAAGGATTCAGCACTTTGGATAGTTCCTTTAAGTTTAATATTAAAGCTTGGAGGAGATTCACCATTATAGTGACATGACAGCTGCCACTAGGTGGGTTCACTTATTTTTGGCTCTGTCTTTGTTTACCGCAGGATTCAGCCCTGCCCCACACCAGCAAGTAGCTCCGGACAAACTATCCACAAAAGAATGCAGCCCCCCTGTACTATGCATGTCCACAATGAATCCATTGGAAATTGACACAGAATCACAAAAAGCAATAACATCACAGCACATATTATCAGTGACTAAGTGCATGGGAGGGGTGGGGAGGGATGGGCTCCCAGAGCAAAGATTTTGTGGCAACCTCATCTGTCATGTACTGTTTTATTTCATCTTCAGAAAAATGTCAGACACTATGGGTTGAGTTCATTTGCATGTGTTGAGTTTTGATTTTAGTGTTTTTCAAGACTGGTAGCCAGATTTTGTTTACTTTTAGGGTTTCTTCTTTCCTGTTGAAGTTGTCCTGGTGTTTGTGGATTGAACTCCACCCAGGCAAACGAACTCCACCCAGGGGGAGAGTGATTTCCAGCAGACAATGGACCATTAGCCAGACACTAATCCTCCTTGCATATCTCCACCCAGAAACTGGTCATTCAAATACACAAATTTACATATCCTCTCCAACAGGGGCTCACAGTATATAACCCCCCCCACTCCTACCCAACCATTATCTGAAGATGCCAGCCACAGATGCAGGTGAAATGTCAGAAATAAACTCTTCAAGAACACAGCCTCACAGCCCAGAAAAAAACCCACAGAAAACTACTCAGTTTGTTGTTGTTGTGTGCCTTCAGGTCATTTCTGACTTATGGTGACCCTATCACAGGATTTTCTGAGGCTGAGAAAGTGTGACTTGCCCATGGTCATCCAGTGTGTTTCCGTGGCTAAGTGGGGAGTCTCAGTACTTCTTTGTAAAGTTCAAATCTGAGGTTGTACATCTTCCCTTACAATGAGTATAGTAGTATTTAGAACTGTGCTCACAGCACATATTCCAAAATTTGAATAAACTATAAGTTGTTCATATGTAGATGTTTAAGCTTCAATTCAAACACTACAAAAGTGTGGGGAATAAGCATTTCCTTCATTTCATAATATCCATTCATATTGCTCCCTTTTCCTTGTTTCTTGGATGTGCCCAAAGTTCAAATATACCTTTCCCTGCAAAAATCTGCCATTTCCTTTGATTTCATGTTTGTGGTCCCCCCACCCAGAGTTACAGACTACGTAATGGATTTACAGTGGCCTTATCCCAGCCTCTTTTACAAAGCCTGCTGTATCCATATATTTTTACTATAGGCTAGGTCTGCCTTGTGCTCTTTAATGAGATGCTTCAGTCTTCCAGGTTGCATTCTGCATAGTTTACCAGGAAAGAACTAAGGAGGCTTTCTTCCATTAATGGAGGGTTAGAGTAGCAGAAGAGAGCACTTTGTTTCTGTTATCCTCCTGGTGTTTCAGCTTTCATCATTCAACATGCCAATAAAGGGACATAATAAAGGGATTCAGCCTGAGTTTAGATTTACTGTCCTCTGTTAAAACTGCCAAGCAAGGCAGGCCATTTCTGAAGCCACAGAACGACATTTGTAGCAAAGTGTCTTTCGCTGCCAAATAATATGCTAATAGCAAAGCTTCAAACAAAAGCATCATGGACCATCACTTTTAGAAGCATTCTGAGATACACATCTGATCATCAATGAGGCTGAGAAGGAAGTGAGGACTGGGAAAAGAAGTAGCAACACTTCTGCTTGAAGGAACAACACTTCTTTGTTTTGGGAAGCAACATGCAGAATAGAACTTTCTTTTGGGACTGAATATTCTCAAGCGTGTTAAAATACTATAACTGATGAAACTCTGAGAAAATAAGAGGGTTGCACTTGAGAGTAAATCTGATTCCCTCTTGGATACTGATAACTACTTTAAGTTATAGATCCTTTTTTTTTAAGGGTAAAGGATTACTGGATAGACATAGCTACTTATGCAGTTAGTAGTTTTTAAAAGTCTAAACCAGTTTTGACAGAGTAAAAAGGATGTACACATTTTTGAAAAAGAAACAGAAATAAAAATAGCCTTCCTGGTCCAAAAGAAAAACCCAAAAGTCCACAGTTGTGCAATATCTTTATTGGCGCCAAGCAAAATGCTACAAAAATGTGCAAAGATTTCAAGTTCCCCCAAACTCTTCATCAGAGTAGGTGATGTTAAAAAATGTGTGTGTGGGGGGGGTGTTGTAGAGAAGAAAAAGATAAAGAACAGAAAAGTCCAAAAATTGGCCAGATGTTTTGGCCATGATAAATCTAGTCCATTTTGAAGTGATGCCCATCTTGGTGACAGTCTGAAATGCTAGACGCCTTACTGAGATGCTGGGATACAGCTTACTCTACCACCATTCCTGGGAGAATAGTGTCTGGATTTCTTCCAGCAATTTTGGTAATTTAATTTCGTTTATGCTGCAAACTCATACTTCTCAAAGGCAGCAGAAGCCACTTAGAATGAATCCTGCCTCTAAAAAGCATATCTACACTAATAGCTTTACTTCTGCATAACAGAAGATGGGACTAGGGTGACCAACTTTCAGCCATGAATTTAAGGAAGAGTTAGTTGTGACAAATTTTGTGCATTTTTAGTGCCGTGGCATCACCAGCAAATGTTCATTGGTATAGGATTACCTCTTTAATGGCCAGGCCATGTTGTTTAATATTTTGATTGGCTTTGTATGTTTGTGTCTGTATGCACTATCCAGGGAATTTGAAAGCAATAACATGATCAACAACAAAAACTATTCTAAAAAGATCACAAGCACCACTAACTTTAAAGAAAACTGAAAGAACCATTACAGATATCTTAGCAAAACAGACACATAAAAGACACACACTTACCCCCACACAAATCAAAAACCTTCTTTTATATACAGAGATTCAAAAGCACACACATACCCCATTCCCTCCTCTTACAGGGACATGCAAACATACACTTCCCTTTCTCACATGCACACAGATGGAACAACACACACATACCTCTCCCCCCGCTCTCTCGCACATTTAAACACACACACACACACACTCAATGTGAAGTTGAAGGCTTTCATAACCGGCATTCATAGATTTATTTTCCTTGCTTTTTTTCTTGGCTGTGAGGCCGTGTTCTGGAAGAGTTTCTTTCGACATTTCTTGCTGTAATTGCAAAATACCAGCCTCGTGTGATAAAGTCCACAGTCTCTCAGAACTGCATCACAATTTGACCAAACTGTGACCCACCAAGCTAACTGCTTCACAGCAGCCACATGTGGTTGTACACCAGGACTTTGATAAAAGTCCTGTTTTTGCAGTCTGTCTTGGACAGCAAAAAAAAGGGGGGGTAGGGGGCTTTTATGAGCTTTTTAGGCCAAAGATATCTATTCTTTTTGGAACGATGGGCACATTTGGGTTTCTGGACAGTGTTGTAGGTACTGTCACAAAATGGCCACTTGGGTAAGCAAGTCATGCCATGAGGTGTGGGAAGCCATAAAATGTGCTATTACAACAGACCTCCCCTTACACAGAGGGGAAAATTGGCCACAAGACATATACAAATATGACGGAATCCAGCCTTTCAGACATCCAAGGCATTTTTAATATAGAAAAACATTTCAAATTTTGAAAACTTTTTTTTAATGGCATGAAAGACTTGGTGGGCATTAGACAAATGGTACTGAAAAATACTATGATGTCCACAAGCACTGGATTGCCAACTCTGATACTAGAGCTATGATATAAAGAAGTCGCTGGCCAGTTTCTGATTAGCAGAAGGTGATGGACAGAGGTGGTTTGAAAATGCACTACTTACTGAGCACAGAATTCAGCAGCTGAAAATTGGTATGCCTGCATGATTTGTAATGCAGCACATTTAATGATGCCCAGAATGTTTTTATGCTGTAGCCCTAATACAGGAGGTTGGCAAGGACTCCACCTGGATCTAAAGAACAAAGTTTGTACGTCTGAGCCACCAAACTTAATATTGCTCAACAACCTTATAGATATTAATGTGAAAAAAAGAAAACCAATGCTCCAAAGTTATTGTAACAATTCTAATAAGAGCTTTTGTCTTGCAATGTAATATAGGGCAATGTGCTGTGAGCCCCTGTTGGGGAGGATATGTGGATTTGTGTGTTTGGATGGTTGGTTTCTGGGTTTGGATATGCAGGGGGGATTGGTGTCTGTTTGGCTAATGGTTGGTTGATGGAACTCCAGCAGATAATTTTTTCTATTAAACAATAGAATCAAAACTCAACACCTTCCTTGGAGGTCTTTAAACAGAGGCTGGATGGCCATCTGTCAGGGATGCTTTGATCGTGATTCCTGCATGGCAGGGGGTTGGACTGGATGGCCCTAGTGGTCTCTTCCAACTCTATGATTCTATGATATCAGCATCATGTGCCTAAATATATATTTTTTAAAACAACAGTTCATATATGCTAAAATTCAATTTAAAATATAGGAACTCACAGAATAACACACTTTAAAGCCACTTCTGCACATCATCACTTCTAAAGCTAACAAAGCCTGACTGGTTCAGAAGTAGCCAGGGGCCAGTTTTTGCAAGGGGGTTAAAATGATCTAAAACTGAACACAGTGGGGTCTTTACAGTAAAAAGACCGACTTTTTTCTCAGCCTTGAACACAGAAGAATTCAAATGAAGAAAGATGTTTTGAAGTGCCAAAAGTCAAATGAAAGTATTTATGAAATTTGTTAGAGTTAATTCACTGCTGCTAAAGCATAAATTTGTGGAAACATTTTCCTCAAGCAGCCTTTGAGATGAAATTACACAAAGTCAGCCCCCAACATTAATTCTAGTATCTGGGTTTACACACAAACTCTGGTTTTGAATGGCTGGATGCAAAAAGATGTTTGAACTCAAATAGTCCTTTGTCCTTCCTAACTATTTGAAAAGTAATAATCATGTTCTGACAACCAGTACCTAAGGAGAGGAAAGTAAGAGGTCACTGTTAGGAGGTGCAAAACAGACCCACACTAGATATCTCCAAGCATCACTAGAGATAATATGGGTCACTAAACATGCCCTTGCCCCTTGGCCAATTTGTTACTCCACAATTGTTCCCAGCCTTCTCAGAAACAACTGAGAACTTGAGGGACAAATAGTTTCTGATAATAAAGTTAGCCCAGTTTTACTCACCACTGTAACCACCTTGTGCAAACTCCAATATGTTTATTTAAAACCTATTTGTTAAGTGCAACATGGGACATACAGTGAAAGAAATAAAATATGTATGTGAAAGTCACAATGACTAAGCAAGAGCAATTATGGGGCTACACAGGTGAAACTGCTAATGTAATCTAGAAGGCCTGAGAGCCAAGGACAGAGGTACTGAATGCAGATTGGAAACACCTGAGAATCATTAAGTGTACAAGGTGAAATGTTGAAATACATGGGTTGGTCTTAGGCATGGGTGGAACTATGTGGACCAATCAGAATGGAAGTACACACCCACTGGGTGGAAACTAATTAGTGGGTGGTGATAAACAATGGCTATAAAATTGCAATGTTTGCCAATGTATTTTTGTGGTTGTTGAGTAGAGGTGGAGTAGTTTGGAGATATTGTAAAGTAGTGTGTAGAGATTGTGATTTGTTGACCATATAGTATATTTATATAGAAGAATAAAGTAGGTTTTATATAAAACTACTGAGTTGCCTGAGTGAATCCTGGAGACGTTTTGGAGACACCTGGAGAAGAGTGAGAAGGCTTGGAGAGTTTGTCAGGATCTTCAGCCTATTCTCTGAAACTCTGCTGCTTTGGAGGAAAGCATTAACCACTGATCTAAGCTGGTCAGCTCTGCTGCTTAACAAGGTGGTGAGTTTGAGCCAGAGGTGAAGAGCTACAACTCCCATCATCCCTGACATTTTGCACTATTACAAGTCTAAAGCCAGGGGAGAATGGTGTTTCTTTTTAAGCAGTTGCAATTCTACTCCACTCATAGTATATCGTTACCACACCATATTTACCTGACAGACCAGATTTGCTGAGGGATGCTGGCAGGACTATTGCAAACATCTTCCTCACCCTTCTCACTGAAGCCAAAAATGCATTTATGTATTAGTATACCTTTCCCAGGAGAGATTGCCATTGAATAACGGTGGACCCATGTATGTATATTTGGCCCAGTGCTGTCCACACTTGGCACCAATATAACTTATGTGCATGCCATGATGACACTGTCATCACTGTGTGGAACTACCATCAGTTCAACATGATGACAAGCCTCACCATCTCACTCTTCATTCCAGTAAGAGTGGTTTTACAGTGCTCAGTGGGAAGAGAGCTGATCTAACATAGTGGCTAGAATAGTAAACTGTAGGTGCGGACATTCCCAGTTCAAATCTTGACTTAGCAATGAATTTGCTAAAAAGCCATATGTAGCTGCTTATTCTCCACAAGGGAAATGAATACCTGATTCCTACATAGCAAAATAACATCCAATATGCTCTTACAGAAATATCTACATGCTCAGGCAAAGAACAAGATTCTGTACCCCAAGTCTCCCTAAGCTCATGATTCAAACCACCAAAGACAAGAAGCATCATTATAAAAGAGTGAAACTGATTGAAACCATGATAAAAATGTAAACCACCAAGGCCTAGAGACATGGCTCATCCCAAGTGTTAACAACCTCAGATTCATTAATAGCCAAATGACTTCAGAAAGATTAGTGTTGGGCCCTGTGAGAATAATCTAAACATTAAATGGTCAGACACTGATGAGGAGTGGCTGCTGTTGATATATTCTGCATCTCAGCTAGCTGCACATGGGCACTCTTCAAAGCTTACCCATGCTCATCTTGATTGGCAAATTTTCTCTGCTTGCAGCATCCACTAGGTGTCTCCTCACTTCCATCACAGCTTCTTTCTGCTTGAGATTCATTAAGGACTCCCACAGAGCTTTAGCAGCTGGATCACTATAAAAACAAAGGAAGAAAAGCACCCAGGTTTACATGAAACATCTGCAAAAAATCAAGCAAGATTCCTTCAGCTCAGTGACTTGTACAATGTGGATAGCTTACTTACTTTCAAGTATGAAAATTAAGTTCAACGTTTATTCTATCTTATGACAATTATAATAGTCCAATGTATCCATTTTGTTTACAGTGGTTCCACAAAATCATTATGCAAACAGTCAAGGGATGGCTCAAGCAAAGAATCAGAACTATAAAGAGCAACATCATGCATCTGGACACTACTTTTTAGGCCCATGAAACTCCATACCAGCCCCTCTCAAATCCATATATATATATATATATATATGCATGAAACCATGCAGAAAATAAACACATAGAGGGTTAGCTGTGTTAGTCTACTGTAACAAACAAAGATTTTGTGGTGTAGAGATTCTGTGCAGTCCTGAAGCAAAGAATCTCCTAAAGACTAATTGATTAATTACAGCTTTTATACACTAAAGCAGTGGTACTCAGAGTTGTGGTATGCAAACTGGTGCTGGTGTACGAGCCATTGCACTGCTGTTCTATGGCAACTTTCCAGGAAATGAGGTGAATACAATAATAAAAGGACACAAAGATAGCACTGGTCCTTTGCACAGTGGGAAAAATACTCATTACATCAGATCCCTTAAGAAGCATTAGACAAGAGTCTATTTCACCACATGCATGAAATGGATATGCCATTAGTGTACGTTCAAATAGAAAGACATATAAAAACTGGATCCAAATGTCAATACAATGCAAGATGTGCACTCAGTAACAATTCTTTGTAATGTTTTGTAATGCTTAAACATACAATAAGCAAGGAGATGGTACACACAACCAATACTTAGTGATAATGTAATCATCCTAGTTTTTCTAGGCTCATTGGGTCTTCTTAGCATTCCTCCATAGGTTCCTCCATAGCAGGAACCCATAGCCCAAGGGGTTGCAGAACCATGGAAAGCACCAAGTGAACAAGTTACTTATTCTGGTGAGGTAGACTGAAACGTTGTGAGTTTATCCACTCAGTCCACCCTCTGAAACTCTACGAACCTACCTGAAGAGAGTAAATCCGTTAAGTGCCACAGGGTGAAAAGAAACACTTCTTTTTGTTGCCTCCTGTCTATTGTGTTCTCTGTGACACTGGCCAGCAAAGCCCAAGAGGAACTTGATACATCAAGCAAAACAAGTTTGGGGAATGGCAACTCTCAGGGCCCTGGCGTATATTCCACAAGTCATTAATTTCAAGTTAAGTATCAGGAATCTGGTGTGGTTCTCTGTTGGTGGTATAAGAAACCCTACACTTAGGTTGCTGACACACTGCAGAAATAATGCAGTTTGACACCGCTATAAGTATCCTGGTTCTATCCTATGGAATCCTGGGATTTGTAGTTTGTTGCAGCACCACAGCTCTCTGACAGAAAAGGCTAAATATCTCACAAAGGGCATCAGGACATGCCTGAGGGCATCAGGTTGTGGATAGCTAGTCTCAAAAATAAATATAAATCATTGTGATTACATTAAAGCTATTAACTTCAACATAAAAATAAAACAGAATGCTCATAAGAATATTTTTAGGAAGGATGCAGGTTCACTGCTGAATCATGCTAATATAAATATCTCTAGATCATGTGCTTTTTGTTGTTTTTTAAAACAATTTCTTCCCAAAGCTCTAAGTTTATTTTGTAGTACTACTGGGAATTGTTTGAAAATATGCTGAGAATAGCATTAGCAAAACCAAAGCAGAAAGAAATGGCAAATTGTCATATTTGCACTTTCTAAAATGGAAGTTTTACAAATATGTTACTATTTATAATAGTAACTGTAAAAAAAATGTACATTTATTTCTACACAGAGAATCAACTAGTTCATGTGTGGGTATGTGCAACCCCATAGATTTCATAGGGTTTTCTTAGGCAATGAATCCTCAAAAGTGGTTTTATCAGTTTCTCCCTCAGAAATATAGCCTACAGCATCTAGTATTCACTGGCAGTCTCCCACTCAAGTACTAACCAGGGCCAACCCTGATTAGCTTCTAAGATCCTATGGGATCTGGTGCCTTTAGGGTATTTAGGCTCAGCTAGCTCATACCCTCCAGTATTTCATAGATTAAAACCAGGACATATGTAGCCGTGCAACATCAGAGTGTAGTCAAGATGGCAAAAGTTATTCATGAGGAAGAACAAAAATTTAGGAGACACAGCAGCAGTTTGTTTTGCCTGAGCTTACAGGGAAGGGCAAGATTCTACACCTCCTCTCTGCCCTCCTGAGTTAACTGAGTGCTAATTATCTTTCACATTGAACTCAGTTTGCAGCAATTGAAGCTGAGGACAGAGGCAGAATGTGAGAGGAGGAAAGAAAAACTGGGACATTTTAAAAGCAGCTGAAACAGTGGGATAACAGAGGATTAATGGAACTGTCCCTACCAAATTGGGACAGTTGGTTGCTATACTACATCATCAGGTGACTGGATGACAGTAAAAATGGTACCCAAGGAAAGTATTATTAGCATAATCATCATATAATCATAATATTTATTTATACCCCACCCCTCTGTTAAAAACAATCGGGGCGACTTACAAAAATTAAAATACAAATACAGATTAAAATCCCTAAACACCACTGACCTCCATCCTCCCCCATAAAAAGATATTAAACCAATATAAATTAAAAACAACTAATCTAAAATCACATTAAAAAAAATAATAAATAGTCAGCAGACTAAGAGGCCAGGAGCTCCTGAGGCCAGGCTCTAATTAGGAAAGGCCTGCCGAAAGAGATCCGTCTTTAGTGCTTTTCTAAAGCTACTCAGGCTCGTTATCTGGCGGATCTCGTTTGGCAGGCCATTCCATAATTTGGGGGCAATTACCGAAAAGGCCCTCTGGGAGGTTGCAGACAGCCTAGATTTTTGTGGCTGAAGCAAATTCCTCCCAGAGGACCGGAGTGCGTGGGGAGGATTGTATGGGAGGAGGCGATTCTGAAGATAAGTTGGACCCAAGCCATTTTGGGCTTAAAAGGTAATAACCAACACCTTATACTGGGCCTGGAAACTGATAGGCAGCCAGTAGAGAGATTTTAATACTAGAGTTACATGGTCTCTCCGAGATGTTCCTGAGACCATATTTTGTACCAACTGAAGTTTCCGAACCAAGCATGAGGGTAGCCCCATGTAGAGCGCATTGCAGAAATCTAGAAGAGAGGTTACCAGCACGTGCACCACAGTCTCGAGGTCCCTTACTTCCAGGAAAGGGAGCAGCTGGCGTATCAGCCGAAGCTGATAACAGGCGCTCCTGACTGCCGCATTCACCTGAAGCGATGACATCAAATTAAGGTCTTGCTGGGTGCGTCATCTTTGCAGGGGAAGGTGTGTTTGTAGGAAAAGACGCCCTTGATATGGGTGGTGAGATTTGAGAAGTTAGTTACTTAGGGATTCTGGTTTGGGGAAGGACTCTAGGCTACTACATCTTGAACTGGTATGAGGATCCATGCCTGACTACTGTGTAAACTACAGCACTGAATTTCAGAGTTCCCAGAGGTTTGGGTACCTCTCCTGAATTACCACACCTACATCAAAACCCAAAGTGCAATGAACACTGGATCAAAAGTTTTCAACCTTTTTATTCAACGTATCAGTTTTTACATTCCTAGCTTCTGATTCTGAATAGAAAACAGCACTCCCATGTTTTGGAAGACAGGTCTTTCAGTTTCATTTCTCAAATTGTTGCTTGTTCAAAGTCTTCCACACAGATACTCTTAAAATGTTTTTTTCCTATAAAGTCACAGAAGTGATGAAAGGTGTGGTCAAACTGCATAGTACACAACATTATTTTTAATATATTGTCCAGCTGTGCTTATTTTAGCTTGAATATATTGATAATTGTGAGGCATAGTACATGTTGATCCTTTCTTTTAATATAATTATTAGGAATTGCTCAGGCTTTTGGTACACCACCAGATAAAAATCACTGTCTTTTCAAAAGTTTTGGGCCCAACCCTCAAAAGGCACAGAGCTCCAGATGAAATCAGAGGCCAGGACCAGGAAAAATTCAGAGACCAGGAAAAATTCCAGTTCATGGGAAAAAAATCTTTTCAAAAAGGAAGTAAGGCTGATGAGCCACTAAAGCTAATATTAGAATATCATGACTTTCTGCTTTAAAGGCTGAACATTTCCCTAAGTACATGGATGATCATCTCATTTGAAGAACACTCTGTACTCAAAATAACGTTCAGCAAAGGCGTAGATTCACATTTACGCAGAGATTATGAATCACACAGATCATCTATTTGATAAAAACGCAAAAAAAAATCATAGTATCTGAAAAGAAACTTTGAGATTAAGTTTGCATGAGCATTAGGCTCATCACATTTCCCCTAGTATTTACCAATATAATCCAGCTCAGGAGATGGACGTTTGTTGAAACTCTGATAAACTGAGACAGACTAGAATCAATCCAAGATGATACAGTAGGCTCTCCTTATCCATGGGCTCTGTATCCATGGATTTGAGTGACTACAGATTGTTTTACCTCATACCTAAAATGGCGGCGATGTGCACGAGTAGCCTGTTACAGACTTTATCATCACAATACTCTCGCCAGAAGACTACCCCTTCTACATTTCAGATCTGGATCTGGTGATTGCAACTCATTTTTATATTCTGAGGTTTTTATATCCCACTGACATGCATCATATGGTGTACTTACTTCTGAAGCCAACACTTGCTGGATATGCCAAGAGGCCTTTTTTAAAAAACAGTAGCAGCACCTTGATCATGGAATTCCTTCCTGAGGGAAATAAGGCCAGCTCCATCCTTGAGCTTCCAGTAGCTGGTTATAACTGTACAATTGCATCTGGCCTTCAGTTTTTGAAATTGGCATTTAAAGTTTTTAAAAAATAAATAAACTGTATGGTACATCATTTTGGGTACCCTAATGGGCAGCAAAGCAATTAGGTACCTTTCAATAAATAATAAGTTTATCTCTTGTCTTAACTAAAGCCTTCATTTAATTTCTCTGTATAAAGATGAGTATGGATCAAACCTGCTTCTCTTTAAACCGGTTTGTGATTGTGCTAGTCACCATGAACAACAACACAAACAACAACAACAACAAAAACAACAAAAACAACAATTTCTTACCCTCTCTCAAAGTGGAGAACAATAACAAATTAGACACATAAGGTCTGGAAAACTAGTGGAGATGTGTTGTATTGACCCAAGGCAGAAGCAAGTATCCACAATAGTAAGGTGTACATGTATAGTTTGCAGAACAAACATCCAACACAGGGAATTTTGACAGAGCCTGGCACATTGATTCAGCCTCAAGTGTCCTGAAACATACTAGCGTCACTATCTAGGTTGCTCACATTGCCCATTTGTTTAGCAGGCATATTTGTAGACCCAGCCTGAACTGCTGGACCCACATCATTTCTTTTTGTTCTCCAAAACCTTTGCTCAATCAGCTTATCTGTAATTGTAAATTAGGAAAGACAACTCTCAAAGGCATGCAAAGATCATGTTTCAGAATGTTCTCCAAACTGTGAGGTCCCTAAGGAGATTTCTTCTAGGAAAGGGACTTTATGTAAAAGTCCATTTTTAGTAGACAGGACTAAATGATTCCCAGAGACATTAACAGTGTTCTTTCCAGAATGAAAGATACAGTACTCTATCAGCTTACAACTTGGCCTTAGGTTTTAATTCCATCCTTGCCAACAAGATTTCTGACTGAAATTCATTAAAAATCAATGTACTCTGGTTTGCAATAAATGTCAACCGGAGTCTCCTGGAAACTAACAGGAAATACCTAATCTTAAGATAAATTGCAGCTCTGTTTTAATGCAACAAAATGCAAAGTACTGACCCATGTAAATGACTCAATTAAATATAAAGAAGGAAATTGTTCTGAAGAAGGGGAGATTCTGGGCTCACATTAGCAGTTTCATTTTGAAAGTACAGGTTATCTGTGTTTATCTTTGGCACAGATTTGATATATTCACAGATGTTTCACTGTGAGTCTACTTTGTAGCCAAACTAACAAGGATCATGATAATGGAACACCAAAATACAGCCCTTCTGATAGTGCATGTAAGTGTAAGATTGCATCATACTCCAGTGTAACTAAGAAACAAATCCAGAATACAGCTCTCAGACTTGAATCTTACTGACTGTAGTTTAAAAAGGTAAGGAGACCGTTCAAAACGTTCTCAAGTACAGCCCATAAAGGCAAATGATTGTAATTAATTTCTGTGGAGACAAGGTTGCAGTGAGAACAAAATGTGCCCACTACCTAACAGTGAGTGGTCCAGTTTCCGTCAAGAAATATCCTATTGAGAAGAAAGATATAGGCTCTCATTTAGTGCATTATTATGCTGCTGAGCATTTGATTAGCATTTATTAATAAGCTTACAGCCCCTTCAGCCCCTTCACTTCAGCTCATTGTAGCGAGCGGAGGAGTGGAAAAGAGTTGACTTACTTTGCTCATCAAATCTGACAGGCTATTAGTTAGTTAGCTGATGACAGGGTGACTTGAAGGTCTCTTATTCATAGGGTCACCATAAATCGAAGTCGACTTGACAGCAGTTAACAATACAAGAACAAATGAGTAACATATTAAACACTGGTTGCAGAGAATCACAGTCAGCCTACATCAACCTGGCACCTTCTAGATGTGCTGGGCTTCAACTCCAGTCATCCACATGCAGCATGACCATGGGTGTAGTCCAAATACCTGAAGGGTAGCAGATTGGGAAAGGTTGATCTGAACTGTAAGGTTCAAAAAAGGCTGATCTGAATGAACATAAGGTCCTTCTAAAGCACCTGTCTCTTTTCTTTAGCTAAACGTAACAATAGGAAATGCTGTAAACCAGGGTGAATAGCATGTGGTCAGCCCACGGTCATTATACAACTATACATGGATGCTTCTGGGCATACTCCCACTGCTGAATTTGCTGCTGCTGCTGCTGCTATGAAATCAGCTGCTCTGCTTGTTCCTACTCCCTGAACTTATATCACACTCTCACCAGCAGAATTACCATAGTACAGTGGCCCTTAACCTTTTCTTTACCTGGACCCCCTTTAAATATCTTTTGTTGCTGCAGACTTCCCAAGACTTAACTCAAGATTTAAATCCCTAATAACAATCTCTCTATATAATTATCTTGGGTATGTTGCCTTTCCCAGTGTGCTGACTGGCTGCTCAGGAAACATACTGAACCAATCACCACCCACATGCAAATTCCCTCTCCATCTCACAATCCACTCTTGCCACTTAATCTGTGACCCAGATTAGGACTCAGACACTCAACTGGTGGTGGTGACAGGCTGCCTGTGATGGGACCCAGGCAGTCAACTGGCAGTGGCAGCACAGCAACAGAGCGAGTCACCCTCAGCAGTTCCAGGAAAAGTGTGGAATGTTGAGAAGGGGGAAGAGTAATTTAAATCCACCGGCCTACCTTACAGGGTTTTTGTGAGGTCAACTGGGTGTTTTGGGGAGAGTTTTTAAATGACATATGGTACGCCAGGTCCAGCTAGTAACAACAACACCTAATAATAATAATAATAATACAATTACACCATCTCCCCTCAGAGGCACTGGATAGGGAAGACTTTTCTCCTGCTTCTTCCTGCAAGTTTGTGGCTGGAGCTAACTGAATGGCAATGGGCAGGCCAAGCCAGCCAGTCAGCCTTTGCCTTGGCTCCTACCACATGGCCACTCTACTGCAGGCCAGAGGTAGGATGAGCATCCTTCAAGCCTTCAAGGACCCCCTGGGAGGACATCATGGCCTCCTGGGAGTCCCCGGACAATAGGTTAAGAACCACTGCCATAGTATATACTTAACCCTTATCCTCCATCCCTTCCTCTCAAGCATTAACTAGCAAAAGCATATGCCAAGAAAGTGCCACTTATACCTTCCTACATCCTCCCCAACCTTTCAATCTTGCGAAGTTCTTCACAGCCTCTACATTCTCACAGGGCTCTAAAGTGCAGAAGAATACTTGTCACTCTTCAGCACAACAGAGATAATAACAACTATTCATATTAATATTTTACAGGAAAACAGCATGTACATTGCACAAATACCACATAATGTGTAGGCAGCATACATGTTTTCACTTGGCAAGCTGTACACAAAATAGGAAGCAACATTTAGCTGCATTACCCTGGGTATACATTATACATATACGTGACAAAAATAGACTTAGCCTTCCATGTTTTTAAAATAGCTATTCTTCTGGTATCCTCTGGCTAGTAACAATCTGCTGTGGAAAAACCATTCAATGAAACTTTTGAAAAGTGTTCATTGGTTCTCATTTTTCAGGTTGCTGATATGCCGCAAATTACTAACATGTGTGGGAAGACCTGGCTAGTAAAATGTTTTAAGGACTGATAACACTTATTTACATGGGGGAAATTATGGAATATGATGGTTTTCTATACAGAAAGGCTATCCGTGTTGAAAATTTTCACATGTAGTTTGTTGTGGCACCAGAGCTCTCTGACAGAAAAGGCTAAATATTTCACAAAGGGCATCAGGGCAATATATATCCAATATTACATTCTTGGTTATGCTAATAAATGCAATCTGATACAGCAACTAATTCCCAACTTCCTAGTCTCAAGTTTTATTCTCTTGTGGATATTTAAATTCTCATAATTTTTCAAAAGCAAAACATGCAAATGCCTATTTTAAAAGCCAGACAGCCAAAATTAAGGAACATAACTGTTTTCTTGAGTAATTTAAGTTTATATTCCAGTTTCATTCCAAACCCTCAAGCCACTCTGATGGTGTAATCTGCTCTAGACTCAACTGTGGCTGTGTATTTTGGCACACAATCAAAAGTTAGGAGGTTATTATTTAATTTAAATACCCACAGAGTAAGAGATACAGTGCAAGAAGCAGAGCAATTGTTTTCAATCTTCTTTCTGGGCAATCTGGAAGTGGCTTCTCTTCCCTCACACATCTTCTGCATCCAAGAAAGGAAACTATGTCATGGTGAGATCAAGTAAACCAATTAGTCCATGGATGACATCTGGAGGGCACTGGGTTGGGAGAAGTCTGATCTGATCAGTTAACACAAAATGAAGTGTATTCCTTTGGAAAGTGTATTCCTGTGTTCCTCCTCTCTTTCCTTTTGCTTAACATAACCATTAATGGAAAATACTGTAGATCAGAATATGTAACACATAACCAACCCATAGTCTATATGCACAGTCTGCAACCCACATGGATGTTTTTGCACCTCTCCCTCCTGCTGAATGGAGGGTAGGGCTAGCATGGCACAACCAGCTACAGTGGGCCCTAGGTATCCACCGGGGTTGGGTTCCAGAGCGCCCCCTGGTTAACAATGAATGCTCAAGTCCCATTACACACAACGGTGAAATAAAATGGTGCCCCCTATATAAAATAGCAAAATCAAGGTTTGCTGTTCGGAATTTTTATTTTTGAAATATTTTCCAGCCATGGATGGTGGAATGCGTGGATGCAGAATCCGTGGATATGGAGGGCCAACTGTACTTATTCAGTGCTTCAGTGAGAAGTTATGAATACTTTTCTGCAGAAGAATTGCATAAATGATTCTTTGCAAGGCATGGTCTGAAGGTCCATGATATTAGACTGATCTAGAACAGGTTAATGCCCAGATAGAAGCTGCCCAAGAACATGCTGTATGCTGCCTTGAGTTCTACTGTAGAGGAGGAATGACATATAAATCCAATATAAAATGTAATTTAATTTTTTTCTCAGAATTAATTTCAGTATTAACAAGTGATGTTGCTGCTCCATTAGGCTTTGCAACTAAATTCACAAAAGTTACTAGCTGACAGAATATTTTTATTAGCCCACCTGCCTCTGCATGCTTCTACTAGTTACGTGTGGTCTAAAATGCACACAAAGAAAAAATGTTCCTTGTTGGTCATTTGAAGAAAATTCATGATAACTACAAGTGATCAGAAGAGGAGCTATTCAGAAAGCTGCATAACTAGATGTAACTACTTTGCTACCAGTCATTAAATGCAACCCATCCCCACAATTTAAAGAACAGAAGAAATAGAAAAGGAGGTCTTACACTTACTCAGATATATTCAGTATTAAGAGTGATCCCAAGCTGTCCAGACCTATAAATCTGAGACTGGCATTTATTAATCTGAGATGTATTAAGTCTTAGCTCCTAGCAATTTGTAATATTTTTCTAGCTCTGTAAAGGATATCCTTAATATTGGTTGATATTAATTTTGGGACTAAATGCATTTAAAACTGAGGAGTTTCTATACAGATAGTTTTTTTAAAAAAAAAAAATGTTTGGTTAGCAAGTCCTTCCCCCCACCCCGAATAAGTATTCTCAAGAAAGAGACATGCATTTTTCAGCATCAAGCCTACACTTTGATATTAACTCATTCTGTCTATGAAACTGAATGGTGGACTATAAGAATGCTTTCAAATGGTTTGTTTTAAATGTCTGCTACATTATCTAACATGTTTGATATGACATATATAAATATATAAAATATTTTTTAAATTATGAGAGACAGCATTAAGTTATTTTGATCTAAAGAAAACAATCCTTACACAAAAGGATCTGTTCATTCTGAACTAAATTTTTTATGAAGGAAGTTGTTTTCTAACAGTTTTCCCTATAGATAAAACTAATTGCGGGAGCTGGGGGGGGCATCTTCCAGGAAAGGTAAGAAATGTTCATGTGAGTTCAGAGGGGAATATATATGTGGAGGGGGAGAAGGAGGGGGGCAGTATCAGCCTGCTTCTCAGGCTACTAGTTGTGAGGACTGGCAATTACAGTTGGATCCCTGTATCTGCGGGGGTTCAGTTCCCGGCCTTACTGCAGATACTGGAAACTGCGGATAATAGTGAATCCTATTAAAATAAAGGGCTTCAGGTATAGACATACCATAGAGTTGTATTGGAGGATCTAGCAATTCCTAGAGAGGTTGCCTCTCTAGGCATTTTCCAGCACAACTCTATGCTATTTTTTTCCAGCTGTGGATAACTGAAACCGTGGATATTAGTTCTGCAGATACAGGGGCCCAACTGTATTTTCTCCAATGTGCCAAGGACCAGCACCATTTTGTGCCTACTAGCTGCAATTGTTTCTTTCTTTCCTGGAAACTCTTTAGCAACAAGCAGCTAATGGCTCTGGGACCGGCATCAACACAGTGACCACCACTTTGAGTAGCACTGAGCTAAAATACTCTTTCCTCCAAAGCAAAACAAAAACAAAAACATCCATGAACTGAAAGGAAACAATGTTACATTATTACTTGGCCGTAATGACAAAATGATAACATTTTAAACTGACAAAAGTTTTAAGAAGGAGCTTCAATAGTGACTGAATGTTAATCAAGATGCAGAAACTGAGTACATGAGTCGATCTTAAGAAACCCAGCAACCTCAATTTTTTTTTAGTGTGCACTTTTTTTGGTGTGCGAATGGATAAAGTGGTTTAGACATATGTTTCCAGGGGCATGGTGTGTGGAGACAGTGGGTTTTTAATTGAAAACATCTGGGAATATCCCAAGGCTATAACATTCCTGGAGTTCTTCCAGACTGAAGTGGCAACAATGGCTTGCATGTTTGAGAGGGGGCAGAGGGAATTATTGTTTTTATTCAGTTGAAGGTAAAAGTCCACAGCAAAAGTTTGTTATTTAAAGAAAGAATGAAAGAAACTACATACTACAATTTAGTTTCCCCAGGAAAAAAATGTTTT
Source organism: Gambelia wislizenii (assembly GCA_030847615.1). NCBI lineage: Eukaryota > Metazoa > Chordata > Lepidosauria > Squamata > Crotaphytidae > Gambelia > Gambelia wislizenii. The sequence continues at coordinate 98,230,344 of JAUMIR010000005.1, read as the reverse complement.
AAACAAACATCCAGGCAGGCAGTTTCATGTTTACCAAATTCACACAATGTATCCGTGTATGTTTCCACCCACAACATTAGGAATATGGCTGAAAGTTAAAATTTAGATCCTACATGTGTGGATTCCCAGGGGTCCACAAATTTTGAGTAGCTCTGGTAGCCAAGTCAAAACTTGTGGTCACCTGAATCCTACCATTCCCTTTCTCCTGGACTAAGGTCAACTAATCTACTTTCCAGGGAGAGTGTGGCCCTGCCCTCTGAAGAACATAAAAAGCAGACAGACACATAGGACCAAATCAGGGCCCCTTTCAGAAAACACAATAATACCCCTATGATTCTAGTTTAACACAATTCCATCCCATAGAATTTTCAGATTTGCAGTTTAGGAAGAGGAATTTAACATTCTTAGCCAGACAGCTCTGGTGCCTCACCAAACTACGAATTCAAGGATTAATCTATAGGATGCAGCCATGACAGTTAAAGTGGAATCATAGTGCTATGATTATGGAGCATGAACCATTCCATGCTGCCTCTGCAGGTCTTTCTTGCTCTGAAGCAGGAAATTAAGGCTAGATAAACTGGATACATCTGCTTGAATGCCAGCCAAAATCTGTGGACTATTGGTCCTTTATTTATTTACTTATTTATACCCTGCTCTTCAGCCACAAGGCTATCAGAGCGGCTTATAAATTGTTTTAAGCAATAGCTATTACACATCTACACTGCATTAAACAGTTTCCAATGTGTGTTAGCTAATTGCCCCCACAAGCTGGGTACTTGACTTTGCACTGGACCTTTATTGTGAGGTCAGGTATGAGCCCATTCTCTCCTCATAGATACTTACTGGAGAAAGAAGAGAAAGCCCAACACAACTGTAGGAATAATCCCTGTGTTGTTCTAGAGAAGTGGAACAGGGCTTGTTTGGGTGCTAGGTAGGTAGATGATTTCAACACCTTTGTCCCTGCCCACTCCCATACCCAAAGAGCTTAATTTCCCAGAAGAGCTAGAGGTGAGCTTCTTTTTAGTGCATCAAAAGCTGAGAACAAACTGCAGGGATTATTCATTTACCCTCCTCAGTCAAGCTGAAAAGCAACACTAGAATTGGCCTCCACCCACACAGACTTTGGAATATTCACCATGGAACACTTGCCATGATGGAGGTGGTGAGTCGAGCTAGGGACTTCCTGTTTATTTTGTTAACTTTTGTCAAAATAGTGAGCCAGAATATAGAAAAACAAGCCCTAGTTACAAAAAAGATGAGCTACTATATTTACACGTAACAGATGATGGGAAAACATGCCAAGAGCTGTGTTCCCTGGTAACTTTGTAAGTGTGACGGGATGCACAATATACAGCTGGAGATGTTAAATCACTTAAGTCTGCCTGCTGTGGTCAGATGACCTTCAAAGTAATGTTCTAACTTGCCAAACCCATAAAAGTAAGCCCATATCTTAAAACTTGCAGCAAGAATTTCCTGTAAGCCAACATTGTGTAAGCTTGCAGCAGAGGGCAGGCATCTTAAGCCACAATATTATCTATTTAATACTGACCTATGAGGAACCTACCATCCATGACACATTCAGACACACAATCACAAAATGTTCTCTGGATTTAGAATTCCAGATAAAGTTTCATACTTCAGTGTCTGTGATAATGAATAAGTTGATAAATTTAGTCACTGGAAGTATGTGACATAACTCAGCTGTCTAGAAAAAAAAATGTTTATGAAGAAAAACATTCCATCTTTGTCATTACGCTATCTAGCACTTCCGTCATTCATTTTGGGTAAGAAAAATATGATTCCAGGTTATACACGAAAATTGTTCTACACAAAGGGACTTGGAGCATCTCCCTCACATTATATGCAGGCCTACTTTATTAGTCTTCAATTTTTCAGACTAAGGACCTATTGTGCACCCCAAATCAGAAACACAGTATTTTTGAAAAACTATGTGTCATCCTATTCCTATCTCTCCTCTTTACAAAACTTTAGGACATTAACACAAGGAAAATTGTGGCACTGTTGCTTCTTCTACAACCTATCTGGGTACAACCCAAAGACAAGTCACAGTTCACTAGTGGAATGCCAACATTTAACTAAAAAGCCATAATCCATAACATGGATTGCAGATATCTTAGTAGATGTCAATCCTTTTCAGCAGGTGGCAGCAACTCCCAACCAACATTTTCAGCTCTCCAGCTAACAAGTACAATTTATACCTTTCTTGTGATATCTTATGATCTTTTTATTCCCTATACGGTGACAAAGGAAAAGAAAAAGAAAGACTAGCCAGATGGCAGATACATAGTCTACTACCCAGATGTGCAAAACTTTTCTGCCTAAGACAAATCCTTAGCTTTAGCTTGAGGCTTGTATTGCATGCCGATCAGATCCCTATTAATAATTCTAAAATAGTACCAAATGTTTAAAACGTTAAAGAAGCAACCCTTTATTAGCCACCTAAGTCTCCTAAATTACTGTACAGACAAAGATGTGGGATAATTAATGCAGATGAAGTGAGAAAGTCTCAAAAACGGCAAACAGTTCCAACTGTTTGACCCTGGATGTCAAAATTCTAGCATGCTGCGTAAGTATATTTTTGGATTAGCATGAAGCATTAAGGGCTGCTGTGTTCATAATCAAAATGCAAAAATCTTTAATAAGAGCCAGGCCTTGGTTTTATATAGTGTATTTTTTTTAAATCCAATTTAAAAAAAAACTTGTCCATTTTCACAGTGCAGTAAGAGAATAAAAAACCAATAACAATAACACAATAATAATAATAAATAATGAACCATCACTATCTATGTTGTAGGAGTTGCTCCTGAGAAGCTACACTGGCCCCTTGCAATTCTTTGGGGTCTGCACTGGCTCTCTGCAATCCTTTGGGGTCTGCTGTACCTCACTGTTGTTGGTGCCACTAAAATTCAGTAGAAATTGTGGGAAATTTATGGTGTCTGCAAGGCCTATGGGCCATATATTACTCCTGATCTAATGTACATAAACCTAATGTATGCAAACACAGCACATCTAGTATAAATAAAGCCAGTCTAGGTACACCAAATACCCATTGTAAGCATTATTCTTTCACAATGACACAAATTCATCACAAAATGATTCAATAAACTACTTTATATAGCACATTTCCTTCAACATTAGACAATTCCAGCCAGGTGTTACAAAGGATGACCAGTAAACTAGGCCATCTAGGCCAGTAAGCATGCAGGCAAAGATCTTATGTTTCAAAATAGCATGGACCTAGGACCTAGGTTCTGCGTTCAAGTGACTATGTGGAAAATATGATTAGAAGAGGCCAAACCCAGGAACTCTATTGTACCATTGTAAAATGTCATTTTACTATTTCACCTAGAACACCCAAATGAATAAATATAAATGACTGAAATGTTCCTCACACCATTTTTTAAAAAATGTGGATCTGGACAGGAACCCTGGAGAGGTGATATCCCACCACATACATATTGAATTCTTGCCCTTCCAGGCTCATAAAGGTGGTAAGGTTGCATATGTGCATCTGACCAAGCTGGTAATATATTTGCTATATATTAGAAAAAACTCCAAGCAATCTAACTAGTTATGGTATAATAGCTGTGGCTTAATCAGTGGAGAAAAGGGGCATGCAAGCACACATAGTATTTTGCCTTAAGATTCAAGACTCAAACATTGGATTTTTCCAGCCCTACAGTATATCAAAATAGCAAAAACTATAGGAAGCTAACGTCTTCAGGCTGGTCAAAAGACAATTTAGTTCCCAAGACAGCAGCAGCACCCATTTTCCCACTGTATGATCAAGATGCATGCATAAACTTTATTTCTTTATTTGCAAGCTCTGTTTCTCTGGTTTGAGTTTCAAATAAATGTCATGTTATGAGTTGTGTTCCACGAGCTCAAGTACAATTTCACATGTGGCAAAACCAAGCTATAAATACATGATCTTTCAAGTTCACAAGTACAGTTATTCAAGACCAATTAGAACTTGAGCATCCTGTAAGATCAATATTATGGAAAGTCATTAAAGGCATCCATTATAGAATTATCATTTGCGATCTCAACCTTGAAATCTGTACAATGCTATTAAAAAAAAACCTTCAGACCCTTTTTGCTTGACATTTTCTCAATATGTCATTATGTGTTTAATGCATTTTTCAAGCAATCTACTTTGTTTTAAAAGGACAAGCCCATTACTTTAATAGAAGAAAAAAGGCTGATGAAAGAGCTGTCAGGAACAAGGTGCTGACAGCTGAATCTACATTCAGGGAGTATAATCAGCGCCAAGTCCATTTTCACAGATGTGGAAGCTAGTTATTCAAGTGATGCTTCCTGATGCATGCAAAACGCTTTGCTCATGTCTACATGGAGCAGAAGTAGATCTAAATAAAAGACATGAAGATACCTTTTGGCTGCCTTTAATTATTTTTTTTCATTTTATACTAAACAGAAATTCCAATACCACAGCATACATGGAATTCCCTTTCTTCTGCATGTTTTCAATTTGAAAAAATCTCTCTTTTAGTACATAATCTTCTCCCATCTCCCTTTCCTCTTCTCTTATCTGGCTGTATACCAGATTTACTGAATCCATTTGTACACCTAAGAATCTACTCAAATAACGTAAACCTACACTGGATATTAAAATGCCAAATCATATTTTTCTTCCAACATCATATTAGACCATATCTTCAGCTGATGTTAAAACATATACATAACAGTATGTGTTAAATATATACCACTATAAAAATCCCAATAGTTAAACCTAAATAAGTTTAAACTGTTAGTGACAGAAGTGTATTCTCAGTCAAATACCTCTTCATCAGTGGTACTATAGCTGCTGTGAAATTGGAATTAGGCCTCACAACTGCATATTCCCCACTGAACACGCAGCAGGTAACAAGTTAACTGAGCATCAGAGCCTGAAAAATTATTTTTATGTTGACTACAGCAGTGGTTCTTAACCTGTAGTCCAGGAACCCCCAAGGGGGCTGCAATGTTATCACAGAGGGTCCTTGAAGGCTTGAAGACTGCTCAGCCCACCACCTCCCTGCAATGGAGTGGCCATGTGATGGGAACCAAGGCAAAGGCTAGCTGGCTTGGCCTGCACACTGCCATTCAATTAGCTCCAGCCACAAACTTGCAGGAAGAACCAGGAGAAAAGTCTTCCCTTCCCCTCTAGTGACTCTGGGGGAAGGTTTAAAGGACAGTGTAACTGTATTACTATTACTATTATTATTATGGTTTTAAATCTTGAGCTAAGTTTTGGGGGGTCGTGAAAACAAAAGATATTTAAAGGGTAAAGAAAAGGTTAAGAGCTACTGGACTACAGTATAATGACATGCGCAACAACGCTGTTATAATGTCCTTGCTTGAGTAATGAGCCTCTCTTGGAAAAAACCCCAATGAGTAATGTATTGTGTTGCTTTCTTCAGGAATGGTTTCATACTTTGTGCAAGCCTTGAGTTGGATAAAGTGAGATACTAGTAAAACAAACAGTGCCCTTGTGGCAAAAAGCAAAACAAAAGCCCCATGATTATGTGTTAATCAACATAGGGATACGTAAAGGATTTCTTAAAACAGGGGAAAGTTAATGAATGTAACTGATCTTTAAAACCAATGGGAAGGCTTAACATTTTAAATTAGGCTTGGTATAAGTGTAAGACTCTTGGTACATTTTACTCACAGTTTACCAGACCAAAGGTGAGTCTTGCATTCATATACGTACTCCCTTCTCTTCTCTGTACCTACTGAAGATGTCTCTCAGGGTTTCTTGGCCCTAAACTACTTCTTTTCTCTTTTAAAAGGACATTTCTATACCATGTTTCATTCTTTTAAAAATCCCAAAGTAATTCACAGTAAAAACAGTACAATAAAGGAATAGTACTGAGCCGGTGACTACTGAGGACGTGGACAAGCTCCTTGGTAGTATGAAAAAGATTACCTGCTCTCTCGATCCCTGCTCGTCTTGGCTGGCCGTCTGAGGGGGAGATACGATCAAGGTGCTGTTGATGTATATAATCAACGTATGTTTCAGGGAAGGCCAACTTCCATATTGCCTAAAAGAGGCAGTGGTTAAACCACTCCTAAAAAAGCCCTCCCTTGACCCCCCTGGACAAAAACAATTATAGGTCAGTCTCGCTTTTACCATTCTTAAGCAAGGTAATCGAGAGAGCGGTCACCATTCAACTCCAAGCAGTCTTGGAAGAAACTGATTTTCTAGATCCAATTCAAACCAGATTTAGGACAGGACACGGAGCCAAGACTGCCATGGTCGCCTTAGCCAATGATCTCCATCTAGCATCTCCCCAAACAACTTTTTACCGTTGAACGCCCAGCCTGCCAGGTTGGACTTGGCCTTGCTGTCCGCATTCCAGTTTCTCAACCAAAGATGTCGTCTGGCAGCCACATTTGCCGCCACAGCCCTGGACGTGAACCGAAGCGCGTCCAGGCTAGCGTCTGCCACATAGGCAGACGCCTTCACTATCTTGTTCATGCCCTGGCGAAACTTAATTTCGTCCTCAGGTACATTGGTCATGAGGTCCTTGGCCCACCTGATAGTGGCCCTGGAAAAAATTGACGACGACGACGCTGCTCTGATGGCCAGAGCCGCTGCCTTATGTGACCTGTGCAGAAAAGTTTCAATGCGCTTGTCATCTGGCGTCTTGAGATATTCATCTCCATCTCTGGGAAAGAGCGAATCGGAAACCAGGCCAGCCACAGGCACATCAATGGCAGGGAGTTTTAATAACTCCATCACGTCCCCAGCGAAGGTATACAGCTGTTTGACAAAGGCAGGCTGCATTCTGGGGGCACCTGGTTGCGTCCACTCCCCCACCAGTGCATTCCTTAGCACATCTGGGAGTGGTAAAATATTCCCTGTAGCCTTATTAGAGGCCCTAAGTTCAGGGACCCCTTGCTTGGAGCCCCCCTCCTTAGGGTTCGTTGGCTCCAATTCCAAGGCCCTTAAGGCCTTCTTAAGAAGAAGTGAGACGGCAGCATTTTCAAATAGCCAGGGTGAGTCACCCTCATCCCCCTCCCCGTTTTCCCCCTCAGAGGAGAGCTCCCCCTCCTCCCTGGGTTCCTGAGCCACCTCCTCCTCCTCCAGGTCCCCCTCCCTGACGGGGACCTCCAGGTGTTTTTCCTTCCGCTGCTTTTTGCGTGGAGGGGGAGAGCCCCCCCTCGCGTGGTTCCCGCGGCTTGGCAGTAAAGGCGCCCGGATCCCCGCCGCGCCTGCCGCGCTTCTCTTAGTGGCCCAGCCGCTTTCCTGCTCAGCCCCCTGGGGTGGGAGAACTGGGCCTGAGTCCTTCCCCCTACCCTTAACTTTCGCCCCCGACAGTCCCGCCACGGTAGCACCCGCCGCCAGAACTTGCCTGGCCACCAGGGCGAACCAGGCAGTCAGCTCTGGCGGCAGGGCCTTACCTCCTATCAAGAGCGGTGGAAGGTCCTCCGTGGCTGCGGTGTCCTCCTCGGGGGTCCGGGGCCTGGGGGGGTCCGCTGCTGGCCGGGCTGCCCCCTCCACGCGGTCCATCTCCTAGTCGGAGACCCAATCATGCTCCGCCTTCCCCTGGGCGGCTGAGCTCAACGTGTGTCCCATAAAGGGACCACGGAGCACCTTATCTGGGGACTGCAATCCGTCCCCTGGCAGGCCCAGGGAGGAATCCTCCTCTTCCGAGGAGAGATCCTCTCCCTGCACGCGTCTGTGCCTGGGCGCCGCCATCTTGGAATCCCTTTATTTAAGGAAGCTCTAGAGTGACTAAAAAATCCTGCCTATTCCAGCACGAGGCAGAACAGAACTGGGGAGGATGGGGTTGGCTCCTCCTCCTGGCAGGGGTGGTCTCAAGTTCTTTGTTTCAGGTATCCTGCCTATGATTGGTTGGAGGCGGAGCCAATACCCATTCAAGGAGTCCCTCCCCAGGCTGCTGGAAAATTTCAAAACAGTATCTGGGCTCAGGTGTTTGTCGATTTGAGCTCAGAGCTTGAGATTCTGGAAAGGCGCCGCTTAGAGAATCAAGACGAGTGCCACTACGAACAGGAAATTTGGAGTGCCTGGAACCGACTACCAGACACTTTTAATAGGAGCCCTGGTGGCGCAGTGGTTAAATGCCAGTACTGCAAGTCACCATGTTGCATGTTTGATTCCAGCGGGCTCCAAGGTTCACTCAGCCTTCCATCCTTTCGCAGGTCGGTAAAATGAGTACCCAGCTTGTGGGGGCAATTAGCTAACATACATTGGAAACTGTTTAATGCAGTGTAGATGTGTAAATAGCTATTGCTTAAAACAATTTGTAAGCCGCTCTTATAGTCTTGTGGCTGAAGAGCGGGGTATAAATAAATAAATAAATAAATAAAACAGCACCCTGAAAAATATAACAATGGCTTTACTCACAATTTTCCCCTCTACATACTTTTGTGAGGCCTTATTCTCAGCGTTAAATAATATCAAAAGCAACAAAAGAAACAGATTGATAGATGAAGTTAGTAGAGCTTGCTTGGGCCTAAAGTGTACAAAATACCAACCTTCAATTGAAGAATTAGCCAATGAAATTCAGCAACAAAAAAGTTACTAATAGGCAGGTTAGTTAAAGAATTTCCCCTCCCCCTCACTTATCTCAGTTCACGGCACCCCGCACAAGCTGAATAATATCAAGACCAACAAAAGAAACTGACTGACGGATGAACAAAGAAGTCACTAAGCAGGTAAGTTAAATAATTAGTTTGTGGTTTATTAAATACAATTATATATAACAATTATACATTTATGTTATTTAAACAATAAATATTGTGAAATAATGTTTTTTCCTCAAAGTGACACAGCACCCGAGTTATGCTCAGTGTTCTGGTAAAGTTTGACACACCAGGCTCAAAAGGTTGCCCATCACTGACTTAGGCCATGGTACAATAAAGAGAGCCCTAAGTGTTAACATTAAGGCAGCTCATCAGGTAGAAAGCAGCCTCTCAGACTACCCATCCTGAACTGTTTGGACCTTATAAGCCAAAGACACCCCCCTGACTGTGCCCCAGTATCTATCTTTCAGCATGCAGTATGCAGGGTAGGAGGCCCTACTAAGGAGCCTGGTTGCTGTATCCTATACCAATGGCAGTCTCCAAATTAAGTCCAAGGGTAGCCCCACACAGAAAGTACCACAGTAGTCTAATCCTGAAGTCACAAAAACATGGATCTTTATCTATTACTGTCCATGAACAGTCCTAGCTACTATAGCAGCCGACAGTAGTAGCAGATGGTCTTTGCTGCTACATCCTCTAGTGAAAGGGATAAATCCAAAAGCAACCCAGTGACTAGGCACCTGTAACTGTAAGGGAAGTGTAACCCCATCTAGGACAGGCAAACTGTCCAGCTCGCAAGCCCAGGAACCAACTATCCAAAGGAATTCCATACTTTAAAAAAGTTTTTGTTTGTTTGTTAAAGGCACATATGTTAGCTTTGAGCACTCTTGGGTTAAGCTGGAAATGCAACTCATAAATCATACATATGTAATCAATGTATAATATTCTGGCGAACTGAAGTTGGCTCAGCTGAAAACAGAAGTGCCAGAACAAGATTCAAAATGAAAGTGCTTATCATCTGAAGTCATACAATAAAGTGGACCCTTGTTATCGGCTGGGGTTCCACGACCCCCCCGCGGTTACAAAAATCCATAGATGTTCAAGTCCTATTATATACCTCTCTCTCTCTCTGGCTTTTCTTCGCAAACGAAGATTCAGGAAGGACTCATCTGCGCTTTCTGCAAGCGCACTGATGATTAAAAAGGCCAATCCGAGATAAACAAGTCCAGTTGCAGAAAGCACAGCAGAAGGTCTCCTTGGGTGATGTTTCCGGGTTGTGATTCTTTCTACGTTGTCATTTCTCTTCTAGTTCGTGAGTTGCTCTTCGTTGATGATGATGCCCTTGTTGCCCACACAGAAGCAGCTCTGCAGCACCTAACATCCTGCTTCGCAACAGCTACAGAGCTGTTTGGGCTGGAAGTCAACCTGAAGAAAACAGAAGTTCTTTACCAGCCTGCACCACAGGACGAACACTATCATCCCCACATTGCTGTTGGCAAATCTGTGTTTAAGTCCGTTCAACAGTTCACCTACCTGGGAAGCACCATCTCCGCAGATGCCAAGATTAACAAAGAGATCGATCACAGATTAGCAAAGGCATACAGTGCATTTGGAAGACTTTACAAAAGAGTCTGGAGTAATAAACATCTGAGGCGAAGCACAAAAATCAGTGTGTATAGAGCCATTGTACTGTCTATTCTTCTTTATGGGTCTGAAACATGGGTTACCTATCGCCACCACTTACAACTCCTCGAACACTTTCATCAGCGCTGTCTACGCACAATCCTAAATATAAAGTGGACTATGTGACGAATGTTGCTGTCCTTGAGCAAGCAGGGATCGCCAGCATTGAGGCCATGATACTGAGAACACAGCTGCGCTGGGCAGGGCACGTTTCTAGGATGGAGGACCATCGCCTCCCAAAAACAGTACTCTATTGTGAACTCGCCAGCGCAAGAGGGGTGCTCCAAAAAAGCGATACAAGGACTCCCTGAAACAACATCTCAGGCTCGGCCAAATTGATCTCCAACAATGGTCCCACCTAGCCTCACATCGGGAGGCATGGAGACGCACTATCCACAATGCTGCAGCCTTATTTGAGAACTCACGCCGAACAAGTCCTAAAGAGAAATGACAACGCAGAAAGAATTACGACAAGGGAGCGTCAATGGAGAGGTATTATATACAATGGCATAGTTAAATGGCATCTCTTGTATAAAATGACAAAATCAAGGTTTGCTTCTTGGATATTTTATTTTTATTTTTTTGGAATATTTACAAGCAGTTAATGGTGGAATCCGTGGATGCCAAATCCATAGATGCAGAGGGCTGACTATACATTCTAATATTAAAACTGAGCAGAACTGGCCCAGGTACTGCCTGCATCGGATACCCCAGAAAAACTATATGTAAGCTTCTGCACGTTCTCTAGAGCAGAGCGAAGGAATTAGTACCCCCTCTATTGGGGGGGGAGGGGGTTAGATTTCAGCTCCATTAGCCCCAAGCATCCCATGGTGAAGGATCATGGGAATGGTGCCTCATTAACATCATGAGGCCACAGATTCCCTCATCTTGCTCTACAGAACTGTGGAATACTGAACTCACAAAATACAAATAGAACAATGGCCAGGATCAACACAGGCATACAGAGTCTTCTGTGTATACAGACCCAGATCTAAGGGAGCCTCTTCCTCCCTATAAGAACCCCTACCCCTCCCTGTTTTGAAAGAGAGGCCCTTCTAAGCAGCAGTCCATTAAATACAACAAGTACCATTAGAAGTGAAAACCAGAAACCTCCCCTACGCAAAGAGGAACACATGGACTCTGCTGGATCCCAGTCACCACTTTTGATATCCTGCAACTTGGAGCCTGACTACACGGGTGGGAAACCCCGCACCTACTTCATAGCTGCAGCAGATTTCTTTAATCTGTACGGGCACCGTAAATGCCATACTCGCTGGGCTTCTTCAATTGTAAACTGGAGAATCCCGCCACACATTAATCACCGTTGTACCTGCATCGGAGTAAATGCGCGGTCCTGCACTGATCATGTGTCTTTTACATTGTACTATTTCTAGCCACACGTCTGGTGTTGCCCCAATTTTTTTTTCTGTTTGGTCGTGCATGCAATTAAGTGAATATACAGTTGCCCCTCCACATTTGCGAACTTGACATTCGCGGTTTTGATTATTCGCAGTTTTGGGAGGGCCCCCCCGGGGGGCCCCAAACCACGACACGGGGCCTCCGGAGCCCCGTGAAGGCCCTGGGAGGGAGCGGGGAGGGCCGGGGAGGCCTCCACAGGGCCTTCGGAGACCCTCCGGAGGCCCAGCAAAGGCCTTGGGAGGGAGGGGGGAGGGCTGGGAAGGCCTCCGCGGGGCCTTCAGAGACCCTCCGGAGGCCCCGCAAAGGCCTTGGGAGGGAGGGGGAAGGGCCGCAGAGACCTCCACGGGGCCTTGTGAGGTCCCGCGAAGGCCTTGGGGAGCACCGGGGAGGCCTCCGCGGGGCCCTGCAAGGCCCCGCGAAGGCCTTGGGAGGGAGCGGGGAGGGCTGGGAAGGCCTTCACGGGGCCTTCGGAGACCCTCCGAAGGCCCCATGAAGGCCTTGGGAGGGAGGGTGGAGGGCCGGGGAGGCCTCCGCGGGGCCTTCAGAGACCCTCTGGAGGCCCCGCGAAGGCCTTGGGGAACACCACGGAGGCCTCCGTGGGGCCCTGCGAGGCCCCGTGAAGGCCTTGGGAGGGAGGGCTGGGAAGGCCTCCGCGGGGCCTTCGGAGACGGTCCGGAGGCCCGCGAAGGCCTTGGGAGGGAGGGTGGAGGGCTGGGGAGGCCTCTGTGGGGCCTTGCGAGGCTCCCCAAAGGCCTTGGGGAGCACCGGGGAGGCCTCCGCGGGGCCCTGCGAGGCCCTGCAAAAGCCTTGGGAGGGAGCGGGGAGACCCTCCGGAGGCCCCGCGAAGGCCTTGGGAGGGAGGGGGAGGGCCAGGGAGGCCTTCACGGGGCCCCCAGAGACGCTCCGGAGGCCCCATGAAGGCCTGGGGAAGGGGTGGGGAGGGCCGGGGAGGCCTTCACAGGGTCCCCGGAGACGCTCCGGAGGCCCCATGAAGGCCTGGGGAAGGGGTGGGGAGGGCTGGGGAGGCGATCATGGGGCCTCCGGAGACGGTCCGGAGGCCCCATGAAGGCCTGGGGAAGGGGTGGGTGGGCCGGGGGGGCGATCATGGGGCCTCCGGAGACGCTCCGGAGGCCCCATGAAGGCCTGGGGAGGGAGGGGGAGGCGGGGGAAAGCGACTATAAGGCCTCAGGTTGCTTTGGCGGGGGAGGGGGAGGGCAATTGTTATTCGCGAATTTTTCACATTCGCGGGGGTCTGGGGAACCTAACCTCCGCGAATGTGAAGGGATGACTGTACATGGTCCCAGAGCACTGTATTACTAGGTAAGCATAGATATGATTACCCAGATATACATACAACTGAAAAATATTTTTTAAAGTGCCAGAATGGAGTCCCACCCACCAGAAGTCCCACCCTGGCTTTGCTCCGATGCCAATCCTCAGCCACCACACACCCAAAAATCAGGGTTCCCCCCTCAAATACAAAGTACGGTAAACTGCGAATCTTACAAATCCAGGGTTTCCTGCAGAAACACCAGTGAAACTGCACATCAATGAAAATGTTGTGTGTCAACTGTGCCTTGAATACAGGGTGCGTACGGGTTTTATTGCTCATGTAGACAAGCCCAGAGGGTTTTACAAATTAATTATTACTGTCAACATTTAGCTACCAATGAGCTATGTAGGACTATTTGTCAACTTCAAAATGGGATATGAATTTGTCACAGCCAATTATCTCTTGTTGTAGAATAGTCACATCTAAAGCCACATTTGGCTATATATGGATATATATGCCACATTTAAAGCCATGGATATACAATACAAACAAGTAGAGAAGGCTGGTAAGGTGCGCAAGAACACATACAATCACTGATGGATCCTCCTTGTTCAGACCTTTCAGGTTAAGCATTTGTCTTTTGCACAATTCTGAAGTACCTAAGAAAAAGTTTGGTAATTTTTCCATAGACAGCCAAATATAGCATGATTATCACTCTGGCGTTGTCTAGACGATGAAAAAACTCCCCATAGAATGCAAGGAGAATACCTTTTGTCTCAACGGGATCCCGTGGTGATTTGCCATTTTTGGAAGGGCGGGCAAGAACTACACGGGAAAAGCCTTCATGGCTTTTCCTGTATTTTTAAAAATAATGTGTGGGATTGCGCATTAGCTGGAACAGCCATTTTTGAGTTTCATGGTTGCGACTGTGCTCATGTTTTCAGTGGCAAGGCAACCAAACATCTTTATTTAAGCAGAAGATCACACTTGCACTCCTTAGATTTAACATTTTTTTAAAATGTGCAGCAGTGGCCACTTGTGGAGAATAAAAACGTAATTTCACTCACGGACATCATCTTGATTCACAGGAATGCCTCCATGTGAATTTCAAACACAGATAACTTTGCATACCAGCCATCTTGACAAAAAAACGAGGAGACAAATAGATGCTGCTACAATTTTGCATTAATGCACAGCAATCCACATTATATTGTCTAGTCTAGATAAGCTCTTTGTCACCATCTAATCATTTCATTGCTAGTGCAATGTCTGTAAAAGTTTACACATTGGCGTAATTATGGGCAAATTTATTTCACAGACTAAAAACTGATATGTGTTTGTTTAGAAAAAAGATTCACTTTAAAAAAAAATCAGGCCATGTCTCCTAAGTTATCGGAAATGAATCAGAAATTATAGCAGCAAATATTTCTTATTGGAAAATTCTGCATGTGATTAATACTATTGAAATAATTTTTTAAGATAATATTGCATTTTCTCAATGATCATCTTCAAAATCCAACAACGTAACAGGCCTAAAACTATTTAAATTTTCATTTATATCTTCAAAGAACTTAATTGTTTCCTTAGGGTTAAAGAAAGATCTCTGCCTTGAATCAGTACACCAGCCATAAATATTCATTAGATCTGTTTGGTAACTCTAAACTAAGCCCAGATGTTTTGGCTGGAAACACATTTATTTTAAAATGTTAAATATAGCAAACTGTGGAGGAAGGAGACAACCTGTTCCCACCACCCCAATACAAGAATCCCTTCTAAAAATTGAAATACTACCTGATTTTATAATGTGTCTCCTATAGGCTTAGGGTCTATCTATCTATCATACTCCCTTTTATTTAACAAACTCTTAATTTTTTTAAAAAAATGTCCTATTTCTAACAAGTCTTTTATGAACTACATCACTAGTGATGCCCACTCAAGAGCTCACTGTCAAAATTGCAAACCAGTTCCAATATTAATAGATTTATGTTGGCAAATTATAAACTATAAACATTTACTCAGATTAAACTTCATGTGAATTTTATAAACTTAATTAATTAAGGTAAGTAAGCATTTAGCTGATTATTTCAAATCTCTACATAACCTTCAGACTTTTTAATCTCTCTATGGTGCTTGGTCTTCTGAATCTGCATTCTCTGTGCATTCCCCTCTTCCAGTTTTCTTTCACCTTTTAAATTTCGCCTTTTAAATTACAGTTGTCCCTTCATATTTGCTGGGGTTTGTTCCAGGACCCCCCGTGGATACCAAAATCCGTGAATACTCAAGTCCCATTCTATGCAATGGCATAGCAAAATGGTGTCCCTTATAAAAGATGGCAAAATCAAGATTTGCTTTTTGGATTATTATTTTTTAAAGAATATTTTCAAGCTGTGAATACTTAACTCCATGGATACCAAATCCGTGGATATGGAGGGACAACTATAATCTGAAGTTATCCTTCCTTCAACTTTTTCCCAACTGGGGTCAGGCGGGAGAGGCGCCACTGCCACTGCAGTCACAGGGTCAAGTGGGGGTCGGCCTGTCCAGGCTGTGGGTGTCCCTCCTCCGGCCCCTGTGCTCAGCCTGCCGGGGCTTCCGGGCTACACCAGCTCTGGGGGGATGGAGGGCCCCTGCCTTGCTTGCCTACCTCCAAGCGGGACCGCCAGGTTGTCCAAAGTCCATGGGCTGCCTGAGGAGGAGGTTGTCTCTCCAACAAGACAGTGTCATCGCAGCTGCTGAAGCCTGCCGGCCATTGCTCCATCTGTTCCCACACACTCTGGCCCAGAAACACACTGCATTTAGTTAGTCATCACCAACCACGGATACCCGAATCAGTGGATAATGAATCAGTGGGTACATGGGTCCTATTGTATTACAATTCTAATGTTTGTCTCCTTCAATATATTCCCCGTTCACACTCACACACCAATACAGTCTTGTTTTCCACTGGTTGAAGGTGTGGAGTAGATCAGTTTCTATCAGCTGTTTCAACACATCTACTGTTTTCTTCTTTACTGCATCAATTGACTCAAAACGTGTTCCTTTAAGCACCGATTTCACTTTAGGGAAAAGAAAAAAGTCACATGGTGCCAAATCTGGCAAATATGGAGGGTGTTCAAGTGTAGTAATGCATTTATCGGCCAAAAACTGCTTCACAGAAAGTGCTTTGTGAGCAGATGCATTGTCTTGATGAATCAAACAATTTTTCCACAGTTATGGGCTTTTTTTCTGACTCTTTCTCTCAGCTTTGTCAAAACTTCCTTATAATAATGCTGTTTTGCCTTCTGGAACCCATTCTGCCCAAATTATGCCCTTGATGTCAAAAAAAAACCCAAAAACAACCGCGATGAGCATGGCATTGAATGTGGACTTGCTTTGATGTGTTGTTTTCATTCTTGTTGATGATGGTGTTTTCCAGTGCATTGACTGTCGTTTTGTCTCAGCATCATACTGGAAGATATAGGTTTCTTTACAAGTGATGATTTTTTGAAAAAGGTTTGTGTCCACCTCAATTTGCTGCAGAATGTCAGTGCAAATTTTCATGCAGCACTCTTTTTGCTCTGCTATGAGAACCCTAGCAACCATCTTTGCACAAACCTTTCTCATGTTGAGATCCCCATGCAAATTTTTTAATACAGTGTCTTTGTCAATGTTCATGGCTTCAGCTATCATTCAGACACTAAGTCGACGGTCTCCTCAAACAACCTGCCTGATTTTTCCACAATTTCTTCAGTTTCTGAAGTGGAAGGTTGTCCAGGGCATTCATCACCTTCCACATTCTCATATCCTTCTCTGAATCTCTTGTGCTACTCAAACACATGTGCATGAGACATGCAGTCTTCCCCATAGATCTTAGCAAATATTTGAAAAGATTCCATTGGTGTTTTGTTCAATTTTACTAAAATTTTTAAATTGACACATTGGTCAACTTTTAAACTTAGCATTTTTCCAGCACACAACAGACAACACAGCTGCTTTAAACCATGACTGACAATTAACTGAATGGCCGAGAAGGTTGATGTTTGTTATTCAGTTTTAGATATGTTCAAGGTCACCACTCAAGTGTTCACAGTCAGTTCTCCCTGATTTGTCTGAAAGGTAGAAACACAGTCTATAATAATTTATAGACAAACCTCGTAAGGCAAGGAACCCAGCAATATCACAAGAGAATGGAACTTTCTGCCATGGCCACAACTTATTTCCCCTTGCTAAAATACAATTCACAATTTTGCTGGTGGAAGCAAAGTGGAATTTCAACATCCTCTTACTGCTATGGTCACAGCGTGGAAAGATACACAATCCAGAGACCAGCAAAGTTACAGATGTCTCCATTGATCCCAGTTAGCCTGCACATCAATTGGCATTAGAAGGTGATGCCTGGATTGTTGGCAGAAACTCATGTATCAGCTGCATCTGGCTGAGACTGCTCTTCCTAATGTCATTCTGTCCCTATGGACTTGACTGACAAGCATCCCTTGGCACAGGACATAATCTGAGGTTTAAGGGCATTGATAATATTGCAGACCATTGGCCCATTAAGTTCAGTACACTGTCTGGCAGTGACTATCCATAATTTCAGACACAGGAGATATCAGAAGCTAAATCAGGGATCTCTTGCATATAAGCCATAAGCTCTAGTAGGTAGTTACAGCATTGTTCACAAAATTCCTAGCCATACTATAATGCTGATGGCATGAAAACTTAAATCACTATTGGGACTTAAGAAATAGCAATAGCATTGTTATTTCTATACTGCTTATCAGTGCCTAAGCACTTCCTAAGTGGTTTACAATGTTTTTTAGCTAATTGCCCCCAACAAGCTGGGTACTCATTTTACCAACCTATGGAAGGATGAAAGGCTGAGTTAACCTTGGAGCCCTCTGGGACTGAACTCATAACCTTGTGGCTTGCAGTACTGGCATTTAACCATTGCATCACCAGGGCTCACGTATCATATCATGTGATACATGGAGAAGTAGTACATATGACTATCCCCAAAATAAACGTCCTACAGGACTCCAAGATCTGTTAGCCTGGAAACAAACAGGGGATGTGCTGTCACCATCCACAAGATGAGTTCAGGACCTGACCTGCCTTTCAACCACAGATTACATAACAAATAAAATCTGCCAAAAAGTTACCCCAGAAAAGGACATACAAACCAATGTTACCAAACCATCTTGCCCACACCCACCCCTTGTTCTTGTTTTTTATCAACAGGGGATCATTCTTCTTTCTCTGTTTCACTGCTTGTTTTATATTGCATGTGACCATACTTTTCATGAACTGTTCAATGTATCTAAATACACATGGCTTATTTCCAGCTATTGGAGACACATATGAGCCTGCCTGTACTTTGAGATATTCTGGGAAGGCCCTTCTCTCAGCTGCACTACCTTCATAGTTATAGATGGTGATAACATGGGAGAGGACCTTCTCAGTGGTTACTTCTGGGCTCTGGAACCTCCTTCCAGGAGAGGCTACATTGGCATCCTCCTTATTGTTCTTCCACAGGCAGATGAAGACTTTTTTTATTTTTAGTAAAAGAACTGACCACTCATGGGGAAAGGGTCTTTTTCAAATGTGCTCTACTGTCTATATTTGTTTCTTTTTAAGGCACATGCTTTTAATTCTATTGATTGTTTAATTATATTTTAACTTATGTATGATGTATATTTTTAGCTGTATCCATTAAAACCTTTGTAACTTACCTTGAGTCACAGTGATGCGGAAAAGGCAGGATACAGTTAAATAAATCCATAATACCTTGAATGCATGCTGAACCAACCATGACCATAGTGTGGTTGGACACAGCAACAATCATTGTAGAGAAAATCCTTGGAGGACCCCCTGGGTTTGGTGACATGCTCACATTAATGAGGAAACACAATCCAAGGCTGTGATTTGTGGAAGTCTGGCCCAGCCCACTGGCCACATGCAAGATGGGATCAGTCTTTACCTGTCCTACTTATCATCCTGGCTTATATCTTCAGAGCTGTTATTCCTTTACTTCAGAATGGCCTTGCATGCTGTATTATATATGCAAGTTGTTACTGCTGCCTACTAAATTCTCCTGTGCATGCACCTGCATTTGCCTGTAAGGTATACAGTCTGTCCTCCACATTTGCAGGTTTAACTTTTGTGGATTTGATTATTCGTGCATTAGTTGGTGCTACCTCCGCTGCTGCCCAATGCCATTTTTAATAGGGACTGCAAGCCTCATAAGACTGAGAGAAATTGCAAGTGCATGGTGAGGCTTGTAAGCGCCCAATAAAAATGACGTAGGGCAGCAACAGAGGTGATGGCAAGCCGCATCAGCTGCCTTCTTCTGCCTTGTGAAGGAAAACTGCTGCCTCAAAGGCATTTGCAATGGATTGAATCCACAGACTGTACTTTTTGTGTACGTTAAATAAGGTTTGGGGGCCTAGAGATATTAATATTTTTTCCACGTTGGCAGAGGTCCTGCACCGCTAAACCTTATACAGATCCTTCCCCCCTCATATCCACGGAACCAATATGCGTGGTTTAAACTATCCATGGCTGAAAAATAGGGACACATATCATGGAGTCATGCTGAAAAACACCTAGAGAGGTGTCCTCTCTAGGAATTGTTAGGTTCTCCAATGCAACTCTATGGTATGTTTGACCAAAGTCCTTTATTTTAATATTATCCATGGTTACATTTATAAACAGTAAGTCCAGGAATGTGTCCCCTGGGGATACAGGGGGCAACCTTTATCTTTCAACTTGGGTTAATGGGTAAGTGAATAAAAGGAAATGCCATTGTTAGGTAGCCATGATTTCAGATCCTAGTCATGACGACTTGAAAATAGCATTTATTCAAATGAAAGGAATGTATGTGTCAACATAAATAACACTTGTAAAATCAATGCTCGAAGAACTTATTGCTAATGGGTTGTATAAAAACACCACAAATAAATAAATCTTAATCTTCACCACCCATGAAGCACATCAAATAAAATGTAGCCTCTTCTGTCATGACCCATGCACTTCAAACATATTCTTGTTATGGTCTTCAAGTTGAGTGACCTATCTCTGATTAGACAACAGTAGACATTAAGGCTGAGACAAATATGGAAATTACATTAGTGTGCATTCAGCATTCACTTTCAGTTTTACCCAGCAAAGAAATATGCATATAAAATCTACTTCCAAAACACATTTCTTATGCCTGAATGAGTGATGGTGCAGAATTCAAACATAATATGGCATTAAGAAGACACTCCTGTACCTGTCCCACCCAAACAGATTTGGAAACTTCCTTACTTTGGTTGCGCCAAGCAGCCTGGTGCTATAATGCTGCAACTTGCATCATCAGTCTGAAGGCTTGTGAGTTCCAGCATGCTGACCATTACATCATTTCTATGACCCTGAAGTTTAGGAAGCACAGAGAGAATCTTCTCTGCTAAGCTGTCACCATGATGACCAACAGTTCCTGAAAAAGGAAAAAGATCCAGCCAAAGGCAAATATTATTATTCAAAACCAGTAATATTATATAAGATTATATTTTAAAAGAATATCTGATCAATGGCAAAATAATGGAGAAAATGAATTTTACATATTGGTATGCTGCAAAACTTTAAGAACAAACAGTCTACTACTACTGACATCAAAGTCAAGAAATACAGTAGGACCCTCGTATCCACGATTCATTATCCAGATTCAATTATCCACGGGACACAAAACAGCACAACTACCATAGAGTCTTTCTAGAAAATGTGTCCTCTCTAGCCATTTTCTAGGTCCTCCAAGGCAACTCCGTGGTATTTTAAACCAGCAATCTCATTATTTTCAATGGTGTTTACTATTATCCGCAGTTTTCGTACCTGAGCCCCCCAAACCAATCCCCAGTGGATACAGGTGTCCTACTGTAGTACTAATACCAGCACCACCACTAGGAACAAGAAGCTTAAAAAGAAATGCAAAGCTGCATGAGCTCCAGCTCTTTTCTGTGCCCTTCCCAAGCCCTCCCATTACAAATACCACTGCACCACGGAATTTGGTTGTGGTGTGACCAAAAAAAGTCTGCAAGTTAATTTAATAAAAACAAAGACAGTGCGCATGCACCTTGCTTTAAAGTAGAACCCTGCCCCTGGAGATACAATTCTGCTCTAAACACACCTTGGTTCAGGTTTTATTTTTAACTTTACAGCTTTCTTGCCATTACAACACTGAGATTCGAAGCATGGTAACCAATTTTAATACATCTTATACCACAGCAGTCTGTTTACCAAGCAGGACTACCACCAAACATACATCTGAAATGAGGAATCCTTTGTTTTTAAAATCATTTTTATTAGAATTCTATATTCATTTAAAATTGAATATGTCAAAGAAAAACACACATGTACTTAAACTACATTAAACTAAATACAAAAAGACAAAAAAGACATAAAAACAATACAAACTCTACTACAACAATATATGACTTCCCACTATCTTTTCTGTGGTTGTATGGTATCTCCTAAATTTCTGTCTCCCCGCCCCCCCTTATCACGTAAAATGTTACACTTCATCTATAAATTTAACTCATACTTATAGTAAAAACCAATAATGATCTTATCATCTACATTCTCTTTCAAAAAGTCAATTAAAGTTTCCCAATCTTTCAAAAGAAGTTATCAGCCACTTTTCTTTAATCAAAGTAGACAGTTTATCAATCTCTGCTAATTCATTCATGTTAAAACAATCATTCTTCTCTCATAAGTAATGCATTAGACTTCCATTTCTGAGCACATAATAATCTTGCTGCCATGATCATATATTGAGATATTCTTCCATAGTTCTTTTCTAATTGTTCATCCATCAATCCCAAAAGAAAAAGCTCAGGTTTTAATTCTATATAAGTATTCAGTATTCTCTGCATCAATGTATGTATTTGCACCCAGTACTTTTTAGCTTTTTCACAAGTCCACCACATAATGTAAAAAGTCCCTTCTTGTCTTTCACATTTTCAACATGCATTCACTATTCCCTTATACATCTTGGACAATTTCTCAGGTGTCATATACCAACAGTACATCGTTTCACAAAAGTTCTCTTTAAGATCATAACATAAAGTAAATTTCAACCTAAGACCACATCCTATCCCATTGATCTATTTGTATATTGTAACCAAAATTCTTAGCTCATTTTATCATATAATCCCTCACTTTCCATATCAAATTTCAATAAAAGATTGTACATTTTACCAATTGCCTGTTCATTTCTTGCTGTGTGCCTTCAAGTCACTTCCGACTTACGGCGACTGTAAGGTGATAGTTGCAGTTCCAACTCTGGTTTAGATTACTCCAAACCATAGTTCTTTTTGTTCATTGTCAATCTTTCAAATAACTGTAAGTGTGAGAATAATTGAAAATCTTAATTCTCCATCAATAGCTGGTCTTTTGTTTTCATGGTAAATTATCCTTGGCAATTTCCCAAGTTTCCAGGTATCTCAACCATTTTTCTTTGACTATTATTTCTTTTCTTTAAAAAGCTTCCTGTGCTGAGAATCAAAAGGCATTTTCTGACATAACCTGGGTTTATACTCAGACCATATTCTACGCAGGGCTCAGCTCACATGACGAATATTGAAGATTTTTCACTTTATCATACCATAGATACCACTGCCATCCAAACCTCAGATCATGACCTTCTATTCCAAAAGTCTTTTATTTCTCAGCACCATCCATTCTTCTAACCACACCAAACAGGCAGCAAAGTATATCTTCACATTAGGTAAACCCAACCCTCCTCTTTGCTTCACATCTTACAATACTGTATCTTATATTTTACTCTTTCCCCCCCCCTTGCCATATGAACTTAGCTAAAGCCTTCTGCCAGTGTTTAAAAGGTGAATCATTTGTCAAAATCGGTATATCCTGAAATAAACCATGATGATGAGGATGACGATGATGATGATAACTGTTAGTACAGTTGCCCCTTCATATTCGCTGGGGTTTGGTTCCAGGAACCCCCCGCCCCGTGGATACCAAAATCCGTGAATACTCACGTCTCATTATATGCAATGGCATAGCAAAATGGTGTCTCTTATATAAGATGGCAAAATCAAGGTTTGCTTTTTGGATTATTATTTTTTAAAGAATATTTTCAAGCCATGAATACTTAAGGTTGTGGATACCAAATCCGTTGATACGGAGGGACAACTGTATTATTATTAACCATTGGTGCCATGGCAGTATCTGTCCCAAAACCAGTTCAAAAAACACAGAATAGTATAGATCTTAATCATGAGTGGGCAGAATGTGGACATGGGTTCTCGTGTATCTGCTCCCGACTGTTTTTGAGGCCCTCAACCCCTTCAGATTCTTTAGATTGCCTGGTTTTCTGTCTCCTGGAAGCTTTCAGGAGTAACAATTCACCTTTTAAACAGACAGCTGGGCCTCCCTGCACTGTTTAACATTCAAAATTAAGTCTTTTCAAAACCAGAAATGGACTTAGACACTTCCCGATTTTTGTTTGTTCCCTAGCATTTTTTACAGCCTGTGCATTCCACTGACAGCCCCCAGGTCAGAAAACTGGCTCCCAAATCTCCCATAGCTGACCACTCCTGATCTAAATAACTAGTTTCCTTTAAGATTAGCTGAAGCTGTCAAGACACTACCTATACTAAGAATTATACTTCTGATACTTACTGAAAATTATCCAGAACCAAAGAATCCAAATTTGGCTTCTTCAACAATAGTGTCACTACTCCCTCTCTCAAACAGGTAGCAACTACCTCCAAGATGCATAATGTAAAACCATTCTTGGCAGATTTCATTCACCATGAAGGTCAAAGGTTCAAAGAGCAGGTAGCAGGCCTCAGGCTTCTCAGTAAAGTCATAGAATCATAGAGTTGGAAGAGACCACAAGGGCCACCTAGCCCAACCTCCTGCTATGCAGGAATACCCAATCAAAGCACCCATGACAGATGGCCATCCAGCCTTTGTTTAAAAACCTCCAAAGAAGGAGACCCCACCACACTATGAGGCAGTGCATTCCACTGCTAAACAGCTCTTACTGTCAGGAAACTTCCTCCTTAAGTTTAGGTGGAATATCTTTTCCTGTACAGTAGGACCCCTGTACCGGCTGGGGATTGGTTCTGCCCCCCCCCCACGGATACCGAAAACCATGGATAACAGCAAACGCCATTGAAAATAATGGGATTTGTGGTTTAAAATACCATAGAGTTGCCTTGGAGGACCTAGAAAATGGCTAGAGAGGACACATTTTCTAGGAAGACTCTATGGTAGGTGTGCTGTTTTGTGTCCTGTGGATAATTGAATCAGTGGATAATGAATCTGTGGATACAGGGGTCCTACTGTAGTTTGAAAGTTATTTGTCAACATCCAGAAGCTACCCAATCTGAAAACAGTATCCACAATATCAGACTAGATGGTATTCTTAATTCACCTAACTCTGTTAAAACATATTATCAACATCAGAGCAGATGTGAATGATTCTGTCTACAAAATGTAAAACAAATTGGTCAGAAACTGTCTTGCATGTCTCTACAAGCTGATTCACCAGTTCTATATAAGGCAGGTCCTTTGGTGTTGTGTGCCTTTGAGTCATTTCTGATTTATGGTGACCCTAAAGCAAAAGATCACAGAGTTTTCTTGGCAAGATTTGTTCAGAAGGGGTTTGCTTTGCCTTCCTCTGTGAAAGCGTTACTTACCCAAGGTCACCCAGTAGGTTTCCATGGTCAAGCATGGATTCAAACCCTGGTCTCCAGAGTCACAATCCAGCGCTCAAGCCACTACACCATGCTGGCTCCCCAGGCAGGCCCTAACCACTCCAGAAAGCTCAATAAGCCAACATTGTACAGATGCAATGGTGGTGCAGAAGTAACATTTCTTTGTACCATCACTGCCATGAAAATAAACCCAGAGCACATTATGCCCAACAGTCATCATCGTGTAATGGTTTGAGTGTTAGACTGAGATATCAGGATTCACATCTCCACTTGGCCACTGAAGCCCACTAGGTGACTTTGGGCAAGTCACACTCTCTCAGTCTAACAGAAAGGCAATAGAAAGCCTCTTCTAAATAAATTTTGCCAAGAAAGCTTCATCATAATGTTGCCATAAGTCAGAGTCAAGTTGAAGGTACACAGCAGCAACAGCAGTAGCAATAAGAACATTACATTCGATTAAATCACCTCACACTTTCCACCATCTCTTTGTTACTTGTCAACCTTATCATTTCATCATTATCTGCTCCTGATTCTACAACATGCCCAGGAACAAGCTATGACAGCTGAGTCATCTCCTGATTCCCAGAATCAGCTAGGGTTTTATTAAGACCATCAACCAAACCATGGATCGTGGATCTACAAATCGCCAGGGTCTAACTATCAAAACCAGTCTTCCACACCTGCAAAGTTTGAAGCACATGGCTCAACTCAGATCAGCAAGGGCTGGATCCCCCCCCCCCCGCAAAGGTCATTGTCAGCTCCCTAGCCTGTAAATCCCTCTCCCTCCACTGCAGTAAAGAAAACTAAATCTATAATGAGCTAGTATAGGCATAATCAGAGAAAGAGCCATGATCACCATGGTAGCCATGATATACTGAGATGCCCCAAACAACTATGCTGAAGTTCTCCAGAGAGACCTTAAGACTTCAATTCCTGAGGTCTTTCGCACCACCTCCAACTAGCTCTGCAGCAAGATGGTTCAGCAGTCTTAGCACATCTCACAATAATCCTAAGATGCTAATAAATGAATCTCTGGCTTTTCTTCGCAAATGAAGATTCAGGAAGGACTCATCCCGTGCTTTCTGCAAGTGCGCTGATGACTGAAAAGGCCAATCCGATATAACCATGTCCAGTTGCAGAAAGCAAAGCAGAAAGTCTCCTTGGGTGATGTTTCCGGGTTGTGATTCTTTCTGCGTTGTTGTTTCTCTTCAAGACTTGTTTGGCATGAGTTCTCAAATAAGGCTGCAGCATTGTGGATAGTGCGTCTCCATGCCTCCCGATGTGAGGCCAGGGAGGACCATTGTTAGTGATCAATTTGGCCGAGCCTGAGGTATTGTTTCAGGGAGTCCTTGTATCGCTTTTTTGGAGTGCCCCTCTTACGCTGACCCGTGGCGAGTTCACCATAGAGTACTATTTTTGGGAGGCAATGGTCCTCCATCCTAGAAATGTGCCCTGCCCAGCGCAGCTATGTTCTCAATATCATGGCCTCATGCTGGTGATCTCTGCTTGCTCAAGGACAGCAACATTCGTCACATAGTCAGTCCAGTGAATATTTAGGATTGTGTGTATACAGTGCTGATGAAAGCATTCAAGGAGTCGTAAGTGTTGGTGATAGGTGACCCATGTTTCAGACCCGTAAAGGAGAATGAAATAAATGAAATATTGCTTGCATATATACTACACCTACAGCAGTCGCCATCTAGTTCAGATTAGGTTTCTTGGCTTTCTAACACTCAGACAAACTCTGTGACCTAATAACCATAATCTGAAAGATAACCAACCTTTCCTCTTAATCCTTGACAGGAAAAGAACCTAGGGAGCCCTGGTGGTGCAGTGGTTAAATGCCAGTACTGCAAGCCACCACGTTGCAAGTTCGATTCCAGAGGGCTCCAAGGTTCACTCAGCCTTCCATCCTTTTGTAGGTCAGTAAAATGAGTACCTGGCTTGTGGGGGCAATTAGCTAACAAACATTGAAAATTGGTTAATGCAGTATAGATGTGTAAATTGCTATTGCTTAATACAATTTGTAAGCCGCTCTGATAGCCATTGTGGCTGAAGGGTGGGGTATAAATACCTAATTTAATTTTTAAATTTAATTTAGTAGAAAAGTTAAAACTTAGTGGAATCTGCAGAATGTCTTTCACAATTCTGGTGAGGGACTGAAGAGTCCCTATTTAGATCTCCAAGTTCACATTCTGGGGGCAAAATAGCTTGAATTGCAGAAGCAGTAACTTCAGTCCTGAAGGATCCACTAGAACAGCAGTATCATTCCAAAGCACACAACGTGACAACCACCATCCAGCAGCTATGCTTCTTCTGTACTCAGCAAGGCTAGAATAAATGAGCTTTGGTCCACATAAGGTATTTGGGTATCACTCTTTCTCAATAGCATGGTCAGGGTTTAGAGCTCTTAGCTCTGAGTCTCTAACTACTCCCAGCACAATGGTGTTGACTATTGTTTTTCAGAAATGATTCAGTCTAGAGAGGCCTACAATCATGGTACCTCACAGGAGGCAGTCAGTTTCAAAGTTGTGTATATTTTTTTAAAAATTACGGACACATTTTATGACATACAATAATGTACAACACACATAGTCTTACAACAATACAATACATTACAACTCATAATTACTCCCTCTTCACACCACCTTCCCCTACCCCCTCCCACCTTTTACATATCCACAAAAAATGAATGAAAATGGAGAAGACAACATAAAATCATACAAACAAAAAGCACCAAAAAAGAAAAAAAAGAAAAAAAACACCTGTGTATTTTTGTATCAACTGGGAATAATTTCAAACAGCAAACTACAGTAGGACCCCCATATCCGTTGGAGACTGGTCCTGGGGAGTCCCGTGGATACTGAAAACTGTGGATAATAGTGAATGCCATTTAAAATAATGGGCCTGCCGGTTTAAAATACCATAGAGTTGCCTTGGAGGACTTAGAAAATGGCTAGAGAAACACATTTTCTAGGAAGACTCTATGGTAGGTGTGCTGTTTTGTGTCCCGTGGATAATTGAATCAGTGGATAATGAATCAATGGATACAGGGCCCCTACTGTATTAATCCTCAAAGATCAAGATTCTTACCTGTCAGATCTAAAGTCCTGTCCACAAAGATGACAGAAGCTCTATTCTGTGCTGTTTTCCTTCTGGTCTTGGCCTGGGGGTAATTTGCCAGGTCCCCTGCAATGATCCTGCTCAGTGCTCCAACGGCAAAACATTCTTCCCGGACACTGAGAAACTCAAATAAACTGTTTAAACCAGACACCAACGACCTGATCTCAAGCTGCATCTCTGAAGACAGAGATGGGAAGTCAACGTCAGTCAAGTTAGCAATTTTTTTCTTTTCCAGCCTGGTACTGTTGATTCGAGACAAATCTCCAGCCATTAATGGGAAAAGGCAGGAAAAGGCAGGTGCCACAAAGAGGTGAGGCAAGATGGGTGCCAAAAACAAAGCAGCATGCTGCACCTCTGCAGTGTAGTTCATGTTGCCCATCCATTGGCAGAGCTTCTCTTCAAACTGCTCAAAGACCACCTGCCTGCTGCCTTCCCCCTCAGGGTTGCTGAGAGCACTCTGGGCCTGCAAGTGCACCGCGTGGCTGACAGCTGTGAAAACCACACAGTACTGGAAGCTGCTGAGACTCACAATGTCACGGATGATGTCGGCCGTCTGGCCTCTCAGCAAGGTGCTCACCACGAAGACCGCCTTGGGCTGCCCAGCCCCGCCCGACTCAAAGCTGGAGAACTCCTTGACGTTGAGAGCCCCAGCTTGGAAGAGCGGCTCGGCCCCTCCGCGGGCCCAGTGGAGGTTCTCGGCGCAGGCGGGGTCCAGGAAGACCACCGCCCGCTTGGCCTTGGCCAGGACCCGCTCCCAGGCCTGCTGGCAGAAGGACAACAGCCCCGCAGGGGAGGCCGCAGACATCAGGGCAGCAGGAGGAGGAGTGCCAAGTAGAAGGAAAGCCCCTTTGTATTATTATTATTAATATTTGTGTGGAAGGGAGCCTGTGTTGGGTGAGAGTTGGGCGGAGAAGGAGGGCACGAATTCAAAGACGGCAGGGCCTTAAACCAAGTAACGGCCAAAAAGAAAAGTAACTAAGGAGACCTTAACAACATCACCAGCCCCAACTCACACCATTGCCGACTACCACAGCTGGCGCCTGGGGGTGACGTAGTTCTCCAGCGCCCGACGCCGATTGGTTGGTTGAGGGCAACCAGAAGGGGGGGCCAAACGCCGGAAGTGTGCAACCTCTGGGAGTGTTTGGTTCGCGGCGCGTCGTTCTAAGATGGCGGCGGAGAGGCGCCTAGAGCAGCAGACTCTCCGCAGAGCCAGACCGTCCGCAGAGCCAGACCGGGTGGGTGGGTGGGTGTCGGCGGGTCTCCGTTCTCCTCCAGTCTTTCAGACATGCTATTCTTATCTCGTTAGACTGTGAAAGGCAGAACAGGGTTCCCGGTTATCTCATTCTAGTACAGTAATTTTATAATCCACACTACACAAATAATTCAGTTTGAAACTGGATTATTTGCCATAGCTCTTTCCTATTGAATCATGAATATTGAATATTTTTTATATACACACTTACATGGGAATAAACCCATACTGAAGGTAGTACAGTTGTCCCTTCACATTCGCTGGGGTTTGGTTCCAGGAACACCCCCCCCCCTTGGATACCAAAATCTGTGAATACTCAAGTCCCATAATATGCAATGGCATAGCAAAATGGTGTCCCCTATATAAGGTGGCAAAATCAAGGTTTGCTTTTTTGGATTATTATTTTTTTAAGAATATTTTCAAGCCGTGAGTACTTTAAAACCGTGGATACCAAATTTGTGAATACGGAGGGACAACTGTAATTTTATAATCCACACTACACAAATCATCCAGTTTGAAACTGTATTATTTGCCATGGCTCTTTCCTATTGAATTTTCCTATTTGTCCTTTTACAAGGTTTTTAGCTGCCTCTGCCAAAGAGTTTTAGTGCTTCACCAAACTACAAATCCCAGGATTCCATAGGAAGGAACCATGGCAAATAATCCAGTTTCAAACTGGATTCCTTGTGTAGTGTGGATTTGGTCATATTTATTTGTCTTTATTTTTAGATATTTATAATAATAATAATATTTATATACCGCCCACCCCACTCTTTGGCCACAAAGGCTCTCAGAGCTGCTTACAAATTGTTAAGCAATAGCACCTACATATCTATGCTGCTTTTATAGCATACTAGGCACTCTCTAAGCAATTTCCAATGTGTGTTAACTAATTGCCCCCACAAGCCGCGTAGAGTAGGACCCCCGTATCCACTAATTCATTATCCACTG
This sequence comes from Gambelia wislizenii, assembly GCA_030847615.1. Classification (NCBI taxonomy): domain Eukaryota; kingdom Metazoa; phylum Chordata; class Lepidosauria; order Squamata; family Crotaphytidae; genus Gambelia; species Gambelia wislizenii. Next base: position 98,200,370 of record JAUMIR010000005.1, on the reverse strand, counting down.
ATTCAATCATCTACAGGACACAACAAAGCACACTTACCATAGAGTCCCCCTAGAAAATGTGTCCTCTCTTGCCGTTTTCTAGATCCTCTAAGGCAACTCTGTGGTATTTTAAACCAGAAGTCCCATTATTATCAATGGCATTTGTTATTATCCACGGTTTTCGGTATCCACAGGGCCCCCCAGAACCAATCCCTAGTGGATGCGGGGGTTGTACTATACTCATTTTACCAACCTACAAAAGAATGGAAGGCTGAGTGAACCTTGGAGGCATTGGTATCAAACTTGCAATGTTGCAGCTTGCAATACGGACATTTAATCACTGCACTACCAGGGCTCCCTTAGTTGCAGTAGCAAGGATAAAAACATCCCTAAGGTTGATGAGGCTGACTATTACAATCATCTCCAAACCATTTTTGCTATTCTTGAATATCATATACTTGAAGGCTTACAGTGCAATGCTATACATCAGCCTTTCTCAACTTTTTTACCCTGGTGGAACCCTTGAAATAATTTTCAGGTCTCAGGGCATCCCTGCCTAAAAAATATTATATCTACAGTTCATTTATTTTTTTCAATCTCAGTATCTTGCTGAACCCCTAGCAACCTCTTGTGGAACCCTAGGAGTCCAGGAACCCCTGGTTGAGAAACCCTGCTATACATACTACTCAGCAGTAAGCCTCATTGAGTTCCATGGGCTTTGCTTCCTAGGACTACAGCCTTAATTTCTGAACCTTAATGTCTAAATTTCTAAATTGTTTAGAATGGTTATGCAAGAAATGCTATTTGGAAGCATAGAGTTCTTAAAAAAGAAAGGGATAAGACAAACTCCTGAGTCCAAAATGCTGCAGTCAGGCTGTTGACTGGGGCTGGATACAGGGATCGTGTGACCCCCTCCCTCTTGAAACAGCTGCATTGGCTTGCAGAATTCAAAGTGCTGGTTTTGACCTTTAAAGCCCTAAACGGCTTGGGTCCAGACTATCTGAAAGACCATATCACCCTATACAAGCTGGCCCGAGTGTTAAGATCAGGAGGGGGGGGGCTTTCAGTCCCACCACCTTTACAGGTGCAGTTGATGAGGACTCAGGAGAGAGCCTTCTTCATGGCTGCTCCCAGACTGTGGAACTCCCTTCCAACGGAGGTCCAATTTGCCACCTCCTTGCTCTCTTTTTGTCAGCAGTTATTTAGGCAGGCATTTGAAATGTACATTTTAATTGGTATGCTGTTTTTATTGTTTTTTTATGATTTTATGCTTTTAATTCATGTGTTCGAATTATATTTTAACAATGATAATTTAATGCAATTCTTTCTTAACTTTTGTACTTGTGATGTTTTTAACTGTATCTTTTAAGGATCATAAGCCACCTTGGATCCCATCTTGGGAGAAAGGTGGGATATAAATCTAATGAGTTGGTATTATTCCCTGGAATAAATGAAAGTCAATGAACATTCAAATGTGCATGGGAACCTTTAAATAACTGGAGGTGTCATGAACAATTAATTTCAGCAAAACATTTAAGGGTACAAAAATTTTAGATAGTCCTTCCTCCACATCAGTTTGTACAATCTAAACTGCAGTGTGCTACAAAAAGGTTATCAGATCACTTTGATGTCTGTTTCTTGCTCTTGTTTCTGTATACAAAAAAAGATGAAATAACAAAACAAGAAAATGTGGCCACTGTTCCAAATTACTCAAGTAAATGAATCTATTGGTTCTAGTCAGTGTATGCAATCTGTTCTGAGGGTGATATCTCTCATTACATCTGAACAAGATAATTGATCAAACCTTTAACATAAGCAACCACCCAGTGAGTCTTTGTAGAGACCCTATTTCATACATCAGCTTATCTCTACCACAGTTTCCCAACCTGGTGCTCTCCAGATGTGCTGGACTGCAGTTCCCATCATACCTAGCCAGTGTGGCCCATTAGGTCAGAAAAAACAGTTCTAGAAGTTCCATATGTATCAAGTAGCTAAATATATAAAGCTAAATATTATATCCTAGGTTAGAGTTGTTTTGTATTTCAGGAAGTAGGGGAAGGCTTCCCTTGTACCTGAAAACTGCAGCTTTTATGTGTTCAAAATATATTCCCAATTTCTCTCCCTTTACATTATGGGGGGTGGGCAAAAGGGGAGACCTAGCAGGCTTGGTTATTTATTTATTTATTGCATTTTTATGCCACTTTTATCTTAGAATGAGACCCACAGTGGCTCCCAATGACAATAATAAAAACAGTAGAATCAGACAAAACAGTATAAAAACATTTTTTTAAACAGACACAAATTTTAAAAGATATATATATCCCCCCATAAAAAAGCTCCCCTGCTTAGATGTTAAAAGCCTGCTTGAATAAAAACATATTTGCCTGCTGCTGAAAGGAAAGCAGGGAGGGGACCAGCCAAGCCTCCTGAGGAAGAGATTTGGCACACAAAGAGGATGCTCCCCAATGTCACTGCTATGATAGTTGCAGCCTGAATCTTTTTGGATTTACAGTAAATGCAAAGTTGGCTAGGTTCTATCGTTGTTTCAAAAGGTCCTGGGGTAGGACTTTATTACAGATACAAGATCTATATGCACACCACTGTTATATACTACTTTAATTGTAATGGTGCCAACCTAAGGAATCCTGGGATGTGAAAGTTGAGGAGGTGCCACATTTCAGAGGAAGGAACTGGCAAAGCCACCTGAGTATTTCTTGCCTAAGAAAACCCTAGGAAATTCATGGGGTCACCGTAAGTCTTCAGGTGACTTGAAGGCACATACAATTAGAAAATACCAAGGTACCTTGAAAGGAAACGAATTAAAGATTAAATCAGTTTAATTCTGTACTGTAGACAAGACACTCAAGATACCTTGGAAATTGCAGTTCCAGGAGTGGACTAGCCAAGAATTCTAAGTACATCAGCAAACTATATATTCCAAGATTCTTTAGGGTTGTACCATGACAACAAAAGTGGTATAAAAGTGATAAAACAGGTAGATTCATGGTAGACCCTGAATCACTTGATAAGCCTGAACTTTGTTTAATGTTGTGGTTCAGCATTGGAACAACAGTGTAGAATGTGATAACGTAAGTAGATGCAGAATGTTTTCCTCACAAGCAACACATATGCACCTGGAGGCCTCACAGAATAAAGGGTGTGATTTCTAAGCAAGGTTGAACTTTAGCACCTCTTATTTTACAAATTTAGTTTTAAGAAATTGACTTTTCCTTTCTGCTCCAAGTTCACTAAGCACTGTGAGAAACTGAAGACTCCAAGGAATTAAGGAACAGAAGATAGCAGTACAAAGAAGGCACTTTTATTATGAGAGGTTGTGAAGGTAAGTACTTTAAAGGAAATGGAACGGGGGTCAAACTAAGAGCGCATGTCTGTAGAGTATATCAATTGAAAGAAAATGTACTCCGATAACTTGTAGGCTTCCGTTGTGCCATATCAATGGGCAGTTAATGGGTATAAAGTTGCATTTAAGTGCCTCATGCATTTTAATTTGCTAATATGTAGAAGACAGGCTTGGCACTTTAAAAGTCTAGAGTTAAAAATGTTCTGATCGAGTAAATCCACTGCTTGTTCTCATTTTCATCCATGTCCCCTAAACACTGATTTCCCCCATATTCTGGGTGGTGGTGGAGGCTTAAAAATGGGTTTAATTTCATACACAAAGTGGGTTCGAGCCCCTTCCATGGTCATTGGCTTAACTGTGTGTGGCGGGGGGGGGTGGAGATAAAAAATCTAGATGTTTCTGGTGCGTTCGATTATTAATTTGTTATAGTCCTGCATAGTTTAAACACTGTGGCACATCATGGGCACTACCAACAGGGGCTTGGTTTGGCTTGTAAACTTTGATTTGGTCCATACTTTCTGGGACAGATTCCCAGTCGCAAGTAGAGATATAAAGTTTCTGGAAATTTTGAAGCCATGGGAAAAAAACCGCCCCCCCCCTATTTTTCCCCAGAAAAACTGAAAAAATGCAACATTAGCGCTTCTTACAGATTGAATGTCACTCAGTTACTTTAGGAACATAAAATATGGCTATGTACAATTTGATTTGGCATAAAATGATCACAATTGGTATATTAAAAATACAGTGTATTCAAACAATTATTGTAGTCAAACAATTATATATGATCACATTGTCTTAAAGATTTTCTTCACTGTGGTAAAATAAAACAATCCATAATCAACTTTCTTCCTTTTTTCAATTTTTTGGATGGAAAAACAAAAACAAAAAAGGCTTAAGGAAAAAAAATGGGGGGGGGGAAATGTTTTTTTCCTGATTTTTTTCCTGTTATGTGGGGGGGGGGCTCACATCTATCACACCACACTGTTATAGCACTATTATTCCACTTTAACTGCTATGGCTGCCTCCTGTGGAATTTTGGGGTTTGTAGTTGTTGTTGTTATCCTCATAATTTATATAGTGCCATCCATCTACATGGCACAATTCCACAGAAGGTAGCCAGAGCAGTTAAAGTGGAATAATAGTGCTATATCAGTGTGGTGTGATACCTAGCAAGTCAATCCTACTGAATTTGGGACTAAGGAGATTATCACACTATACTGTTATAGCACTATTATTCCACTTTAACTGTTATGGCTGCCTCCTATTGAATCCTGGGATTGGCAGTTTAGGGAGGGGCATTTAGAATTCTCACGCAGAGAACTCTTAGGCCTCATTAAACTACAAATCCTAGAATTCTACAGGAGGCAGCCAGAGCAGTTAAAATGGAATAATAGTGCTATAACAGTATAGTGTGATAATCTACCTAGCAAGTCAATCCCACTGAATTTTGGACTGAGATTATCACACTACACTGTTGTAGCACTATTATTCCACTTTAACTGCTCTGGCTGCCTGCTGTGGCATTCTGGGATTTGTAGTTTTGAGAGGGGCATTTAGAACTCTCAGCCAGAGAGCTCTTAGACCTCATTAAACTACAAACCCCAGAATCCCACAGGAGGCAGCCAGAGCAGCTAAAGTGGAATAATAGCACTATAACAGTGTAGTGGCCTAGAGGCGTTCAGCCTGAGGGACCCCGGGGCCAAGGGGCGACCCCTTCCTCCGTCTCTGCAGCGGTTCCTCCAGCCGCCCTTGCGCCTTTCTTTCCCTCCCTCCGGCCGGCGTGTGTCGCTGACGGCGAGGCCGGGCGAGGGAGGGGAAGCGCGGGCCGAGGGCTGTGGCGGGTGGCAGCCTCTCGCCTCCTCCGAGCGCAGGGGGCGGGGAGAGCCGTCTGCCACTGGGAGAGTGTGTGGCGTGTGTGAGGGGCAGTAACGGCGGCCTGTGGCGCTTTAGCGAGGCGTCGCCGGGCCTTTGGCGAGGCTGCCTCCGCCCCGTGAGGGGAGACGGGGGGGGGGAAACAGTCATGTCGGCGGGCGGCGAGGTGGAGCGGCTGGCGGCGGACCTGAGCGGGGCCGGCGCCGGCGATGAGGAGGAAGAGTGGCTCTATGGCGGTACGGATCTCAGCACACACACACCTCACAGCCTGAAAGGACTGGGTGTCCCCTTCCCCGTCCCCACTGGGTGCCCCCCCTCGGGTTAATGGCGGGCGGCGGGAGGGAGTAGGCCCGGCTTCAGGGTGATGCGCAGCACTAGCGTGGTGGCCCTCTTAGGCCGCGCCAGGCCCCGGGGCTCTCGCCAGGCCCGGCCTCTTCGGCTCGTGTGTGTGTGTGTGTGTTTGGGGGGGGGGCGCCTAACAGCCCCTACGGCCAAAGCCCTTTGGTGTGTGTCTGTCTTTTTATCCACCCACCCCCAGAAGACCCAGCAGGCCCCTTCTTTCCCGCTGGCGCCTCTCTCGAATCAGTGCCATCCTCTCAGCTCCTTAGAAACGTGTAGACAGGCGGCTGGGTTTTAAACCCCATCCTATCCACTATTGCTGAAGACTACCCCCCCCCGAACAACTGGGGGGGGGGCTTCCCAGCAGCTTTTAGGCTTGGTCCGTGAGAGGCGCCTCTGTCTCGCTGGCGGGTGGCAGCTTGTTCATAAAACGCAGTGGGGCGATTTGGGTCGTTGTGAAGGGGCGCCTTATTCCATTTTGAAGCCCCGAGTTTGGGAAATGGGTCAACCAAGGGCAGATTTCTGACTTAGTAGCTCCTTTTATTCCCCCCCCCCCGCGCCACATCTGTGCACTTTACTTGATGTACTTCCTGTTTCTCTACCAACGAACGAGTTCTTTGAACCGGTAGTGTCTTCGAGTATGTCCTATGTATCTCTCCTTGCTAAAATAAACTATAGCAGGGATTCATAGAATTGTAGAGTTGGAAGAGACCACAAGGGCCATCCAGTCCAACCCCCTGCCACACAGGAAATCAGGATCAAAGCATCCCGGACAGATGGCTATCCAGCCTCTGTTTAAAGACCTCCAAGGAAGGAGACTTCCTTGAAGGAAGAAGATTCTTAACCTTTTCTTTACCAGGGACCCCCCTCCTTTACCTTTGGTTGCTACATGTAAAACCCTAACAATAATCGTCATGATACTCTGAATGATAATCATAAGAATACTATTACACCATCCATTAAACCTTCCCTCAGAGTCACAGTAGGGGAAGGAAAGACTTTTCTCCTGTTTCTTCCTGCAAGTTTGTGGCTGGAACAGATTTGAATGGCAATGCTCAGACCAAGCCAGCCTTTGCCTTGCCTCTTGTCATGTGGCTGCTCCACTGCTGGGAGGAGGTGGGCACTGAGCAGCCTTCAGGCACCTCCTGTGAGGACATGGCAGCCAGAATGGTCTCAGGAACGTCTTGGAGAGACCATATAACTCCAGTATTAAAATCTCTCCACTGGCTGCCTATAAGTTTCCGGGCCCAGTATAAAGTGTTGGTTATGACCTTTAAAGCCCTAAATGGCTTGAGTCCAACTTATCTTCGGAACTGCCTCCTCCCATACAATCCTCCCCATGCACTCCGGTCCTCTGGGAGGAATTTGCTTCAGCCACAAAACTCTAGGCTGTCTGCAACCTCCCAGACGGCCTTTTCGGTAATCACCCCCAAATTATGGAATGGCCTGCCGAACGAGATCCATCAGATGACGAGCCTGAGTAGCTTTTAAAAAGCACTAAAGATGGATCTCTTTCGGCAGGCCTTTCCTAATTAGATCCCAGCCTCAGGACCTCCTGGTCTCTTTTAGTCTGCTGGATATCTATGATTTTTAAACATGATTTTAGATTAGTTGTGTTTAATTTATATTGATTTAATATCTTTTTGTGGGGTGGGTGGTGTTTAGGGATTTTAATCTGTATTTGTATTTTAATTTTTGTAAGCCGCCCCAATTGTTTTTAACAGAGGGGCGGGGTATAAATAAATTTGATGATGATGATGATGATGATGATGGTAGCCCCCTGGGGGGGGGTCCATTGACCACAGGTTAAGAACCTGAACTATAGTATATGTGTTAGGTTGGCAAACTGTTCTGGTCCTCTGATTTCAGTTGCATTGTTGTGTTATGCTTTAAAGAATACAAACATAATATGGGCATGATGGAAGCTGAGCCAGAAGTTAAGCTACAAAGGGCAACATAGTAAAGAAATAGATCTGAACAGAATAGGAATATAGGTTTACCCAAGTTGATCAACATTTAAGGAAAGAAACTAAGCATCATATATCAGCAGTACCTGCATTCCTGGCTTTTCTTCGCAAACAAAGATTCAGGAAGGACTCATCCCGCGCTTTCTGCAAGCGTGCTGATTTTGGAACTGGATTTGTCCTTCGAGCCTGTGCAATGGATTTTTCTGGTGCAGCGCAGCGTGCACAGAACTGGCCTCACCCTTTAAACCAAAGGTTCATTTGCTGCGGCCTTGCAAGCATGGACATAACAGCGAGGTCCTCGGGTCGTAGGTTTGATTAGAGTTTCCTTCTCTTCGATGGTTGACCTTACAGGGTTGGATGAGCACCATCTGCCCGGGTTTGGGATTAGAGTTTTCCTTCTCCTAGGACGGTTGCCATAAGGCTAGAGAGCCCATCCTGCCTTTTGACACTCTTTGTCAAACCCTTTGGTTTTGACCTGTCTGGCATGGGAGACCCTACTGGTGGCTATTATGCCACCGCCAGCATAGCTCAAAACATCATGACGCCCCCTTGTCATGGGAGAGAGGCTTGCGTACCCTAATGATGTTTTGAGTACCTGCATATGCAAATGTATAAAGGGATAATAAATCTGGTCCACTGAATGATTGGCAGTAGGTATTTCTCTTTCCATATTTGTAGTATACACTTTTTGGCAACTATGCAGACTAGTGAAATTAATTTTCATTAGCTGTTAGAAGATTCCCAAAGCAGAGGAATATAGTTCAGGAATATGTGGACATCTGTGTTCTTCAGTGAAGACTAAAATAAATTAATGTGCAAGCAGACACATAGCCCCAAAAAGTCATCAGAGTATATACAGTACTTACATCATAAGCAGTAAGTTATATAAACTCAGTACTACAGAGCCAATACCAAGCAAAGGTTTTGTTATTTTAAGAAGCAAAAGGAAGTGTGTGTGTGGAAGGTCCCAAATTGTTCACAGGTCCTTTGTGCACAGGTCCTGCAAATACAAGACCCGATGTCATATTGCATCTTGCGCCATAGGAATGCTTTCAGTAGAGGGGGAAATAGTGCATGTGGATGTAGCACCAGTTCTGAAGATTTGGTTAAAACAGCCATGCTAAATCACACCAAAGGCTGGTCTGATCCAGTGTTCTGTTTGCACAGGGGTCAATTTGGCTGTGAAGTGTGTAAATATGTACACAATTTTGTGTGTCCTAAATCTCCCACCATTATGTAGATAAATATCATTAATTAATAGTTCTTAGAGACATCCGTGGATTTTATATCCCTCATAGGCTATTTTGTGAAACAATTTAGAATAAAAGTTTTGTGTTACTTATCTTGGCCATGGGGTAGGGCTTAGGTTAGAGATAATATATGTGTGGTATAAGTGTAATAGCTTCCATGGGTTAATGACAAGCATAGTCAACAGGTATCTGGCAAAAGTCTAGTGCTGGACTTACACCCTGCACCCAGCAGGAGAAAGGATGATCTCAATCTCTTCATTCTCTATGTACTCTCTAAACTGGGTTTGGATGTCTGGGAAACTCTCCTGAGATGGTTTTTAGGCTGCTCCAAGGGCTGTGGAATGGACAGAAAGTGAAGGAAAGAAAATGCCATCACGCTGACACTGCTAGTACCATATTGAATTTAAGCCAGAGTTTTCTGGGCCTGAAGGAATTCCTATTAATTCCCTGTCTGTGATGTTGCTTTTGAAAGCATAGAAGCTATAGCAGGAAATACATAGGGTGATAATATTAATTGATATAGGATTCCTTGTGCTTGAAGAAATTTTGCTTTCTTATGGCACATTGTTGATAGCATAATGGGAAGGGAGCTTGGGAAGTAATTCAGCTTCCATCTGTATTAATTGAAAATTGTTGTTGGTTAAGTTTACCAGGCTCTGTAAGCAAACAAGGCTAATTTATGAATATAAGTACAACTCTGATTTGGAAGGAAGCTCACAATATGTGAGGGAGAACTTTCTTTTTTTAATGTAATTCTTAGAAATATGAAGATATTTTTGAAATTAAATACAAGTACATCAAATCCTAGTGATGTGTATTAGGAACTAACTAGAATCAGAGCCTAATCATTATTTTGCACAAATCCTCAATGCTACACTTTTGACTCAGTATAAATCCACTTTTATGTGATTTAAAAGTAATTGATAAATTCCATCTATAGAAAATGTATACATTGTATTACATTGATTGAAACACAAACACTAATAATATTTTCCTGCAATCTTGCATAATTTCTGTGTTACAGTTAGGATAGTGGGACCAATAGAAACAGCAATTATCCCAAGCTACACTAGAACTGCACACTAGAGTAGTTTGAGAAATAGAACTGAAAATGAGGGAATGGATGCATTTTTGTGTGTAAAATTGTAGAATTTTGACATGCTGTTGTTGTTTTTAATAGATGAGAATGAAGAGGAGAGGCCAGAGGAAGCACCTGCCAGGTTGGTATTGTCATTTGCCAGTCTTTACACCATTGACTGTGAAATGTGTTGATAATAAATTCATGTATTTATTACTGACCTGGTTTGTGCTGAAAGTCAAAGAGTTATTGTACTTTGCTTCCATTTATAACTTTGAAAGGTTATCCTGCTATGGAATATGTATAACATTTATAGCTGAATGTCTCACCTAATTCATAAAAACATACGGTACCTTTGCTTTAGCTGGGCACATATTCCCTTTATGTAGCATCTATCTGCGTACCTCCTTCAACAGAGCTGTTCATCAAGGTTGTATGTGTGTGTATGCTCCTTCAAGTCACTTGCCTACTTAAGGTAACTCCATTAATTTCATATGGTTTTCTTAGGCAAGGAATACTTAGAGGTGGTTCCTTCCTCTGAAATGTAACTTACAGCACCTGGCATACGTTGATGGATAGTTCCAAGATCAGTTGAGATCTGGTGCCTTTAGGGTGGGTTACTATGCCTAAATTGCTGTTGTTGTATTGATCTTTCCAAGCTTGTTTTTAGAGATACTCCTGATTGCATTTTGAAATGTTGTAACTAAGCAAGACATTTTTATAAGTATAAGCAACCATGGTGGCTCCTTTGTAGAGGTTGTATAAAAAAGACAGGAAGTGATAAGTTCTGTCTTAAGGATGGTCTTCAAGGGATTCCAAATTTGGGGGATTAAATGGGCTGTCTAGATGTTTGACTGATTAAAACATTTTGGGTTTTGTTCCTAGGCATCTAGGTAGCATATACAGGGGTTTTTTTAGTGTAAGAATAATTCAAGAGCCAGTGTGGTGTAGTGGTTTGTGCATTGTAGAACATGGTTCAGATGCCTGCTTAGCCATGGAAACCCACTGGGTAATCTTGGGCAAGTCATGCTCTCTCAGGCTCAGAGGAAGGCAAAGGCAAACCCCCTCTGAACAAACCATGCCCAGAAAACCTCGTGATAGGTTCACCTTAGGGTTATCGTAAGTTGGAAGCAACTTGAAGGCAAAACAACAGCAACAAAGAATAATTCACTTGTATTACGACCTAAATGTATATAATTTTTCCAACATCAAGTCAGCTATAAATAGCAGACTGCACACTAGTGAGTGGGCACTAGGGAGGTTTTCTGGGCATTTTCACATTTCTGTGAAAAATAAAGGGAAGCTGTAGTAGCTAGTAATCCAGATCACTTTTCTCCTCTAAGCTGAATAGTAAAAATATAACACAACAAGTAGTGATTCTCAGTGCCTCTCATAAGCCAGGTTAAAATGAATGGAACAAAGGTGCCACAATTCTACCTGATTCTGCAATTGTTGTCTTAGTTTCCATAAATGTTAATTTTGCTGGAATTATGTTTTGTCCAACAAAGACATAATAATTTATACATAAAACATACATATTTTTCATTTAATCCAGTCTATATGAAACAGATAATACCCGGTAATAACTTAATACATTTTTATTTTTAAGTGCTCAACCCCCTTCTGGAAATGAAGAAGAAGCAGCTGCTGAGAATGGTGTAGTGAAAACGGTAGTAGTAATAAAAACAAGCATTTCAGCAAATGATTTAATTTTCTTCAGTTTTGAGCAATCTTTTTGTGATAACTAATGGGCTTTGGTCAGTGTCTCTCTTCACAGTTTGATAACCTCTAGCCTGCTTATTCATTTAAGCAAGACACTAAACGAGTTTTAAAAAGATTGTTTTCTGAAATTGCATTAAATATTGAAAACCTGTAGAAAAACTTGTCTCCATTTTTCTCCTCTCTACTATGATTCTCAGTTTCAAAGAGAATAATGTTTCAGGCATTCGATTCATAAATGATTCAAACATCATTTAAAAACTTATAGAGATAAGATCATAATAGATTTAATATACCTGTAATAATGTAGTGATTTAATATGTCAAAAACAATTTTAATTAACTTTGCGTTCCTCAGTGTCACCCAGTTATATAAATTTGATTTGGCTGTTTGCTTTGGGTTGTGGTGCAGAACATTGTTTAACAACAACAAAACCAAATTTCTGAGAGGGTAAAGCAACAGATTATATAGCAATGTACATAGCACAACACCCATGCCTGTTCGTTTTGATATATAGTAGTAGGACAAGAGATCAGCTTTGAGTGGGGAACGGGTGTGCTCAAAGATACAGTATTTAGCCCTTCCTCAACAGCTACAATTCTGGTCCAAATTGCAGCCCCTGTTGCTTTCTCTCCTACCCTGCACATCAGGTTCTAAGCATGTGTCCATCCACGTTTAAAATGTCCCAGAGGGTTTGGATGCAGTTTAGAACAGGGGCATGGTTTGTAGGGGCAAAGAGCTATCTTTTGTACCCTTACTGTGTTCTGAATGGGTTTGTCCCGAAGCTGCCCCTCCCCTAACAAAAAGATAGTGGTGCTGCATGAACTTTGGTCCTTAAAATCAGTTTTAGGATTGGGATTGTTTTAATCTGCTCTCAGTGCATACTGGCTTTTCAAAATTGATTTTAAGAAGTGTTTTCATTTGTTACTGAATAATTTTTTTATTTGCTGTGAATTGCCTTGTGAAGTATGGCTACAGAAATTATAAATATTTTAATAAATAAATAATAGTTTGATTCTGTTTTGTGCTTTGTGAGTGTACCACACCTGTTCTGTAAACTATTAAACCTAGCTAAAATGAAGAGAAAAAAACTAAAATTAAAACAAGGAGTCCTTTCAGTTAGTATTACTTATGAATAACCTGTGTAATGATTCTACAAGCTACACCTGGGTGGGAATTATTTAACTTTCTAATAGAATTAGGTAGTACTGTGTTTTCTGTTGATGCCCTTTAATATATTCATTGACTATTAGGTCATATATTCAATTTGTTTTTCCCCTCTACTCTTTATGCTATTCACTAGTTATGTAATAGCTCTGTTCACACAGTTTTCTACATTGATATGTGATGAAGGGAATGCACTGCCCCCCCACACACGGAGGTGAAGCCCTCTTTTTCAGAATGCCAGTTTACACAAGTGAAAAGTGATGGTGGAGGGGAGCAGGGCTAGCACTTCCCTCTTTGTGTGTTTACTTAAAATAGATAGCATAGTGGATAAATAGTGCTAATGTTACAAGTGAGGATATTATACAATGAAGGTTTCTTTTCATAGCTTTTGTAAGTCTGTGACAAAGCCCCTATTGACTAAGTGGTGAGACACTATAGTTCATATAGATTCTGAATTGGTAAGAAGAATCATATGGCTTTCCAGCTATTCTTGAATATCTCCCATCAGTACTATCCAACACAGCCAGTGGTGAGGAATGCTGGGAGTTACAGTTGAACAACAGAATTCCCACCCCTGACCTGTATATATTATAGAGGAAACTTACAAAAGCCAAACCAGCCGTGTGTTTGCTTTTTTTCTTTGTTTCTGAAGTATTTATTTTTTTAATCTCAGCTTAATTTCTTAAATGTTTATATTGTAATTGTCTTAAGAGCCATATATGCTATACAGAATGTTAAAAGCATAGCATAACATTACAGTAAGTTTTTCTCAAATTTGATTTTGCTAGTGAATAGTACTTTGATCTTGCTAGTCACTTAATTGTGTGTAATTCCTAATCATTATCTTTTCTTCGTAGAAAGTGACAGAGGCTGAGGATGATAGTGACAGCGATAGTGATGATGATGAGGATGATGTTCAGGTCACTATAGGAGATATTAAAACAGGAGCTCCACAATATGGGTAAGTTGCCTGCTGGTGAAACATTTGAGTTTCAGGGCCCAATGCTAGTGACTCAGACTAGTGTTGAGACAATAGTTGCTTTCAGACAATGAAAAATGTGTGTTGGAAGAGGGTTGTGGAGTGGGTTCAATTTTTCTGTTTTCATCTTTTTGGTCATCTGTAAAATACAGTTGTCCCTCTACATTCGCGGGGGTTAGGTTCTTGAGACCCCCGCGAATGTGGAAAAACCACGAATAACAAATGCTGCTCCCGCGCCCACCCCCCAGAGGGAGGGAGGCAGTGGGAGGGTGTCTGGCCAGCCTGGCTGGCCTCTCCGCGGCCTTTCTGAGGGGACTCCAGGCCTTAGAAGCCCCGGAGCCCGCTTAGAAAGGCTGGGGAAGGCAGCGTGTGGGCAGGGAGGAGGCTGCGCTGCCTCTCCCCAGCCTTCCTCAGCAGACTCCGGGGCTTTGGAGCCCCGGAGCCCGCTGAGGAAGGCCGGGGAAGGCAGTGTGTGGGCAAGGAGGGAAGGTGCCTTGCCTCTCCCCGGCCTTCCTGAGGGGACTCCGGGTCTTAGAAGCCTCGCAGTCCCCTCAGGAAGGCTGGGGAAGGCGGAGGGAGAGAGGCTGCCTGCCCCACCCCCCTGGCCTTCCTCAGCGAACTCCGGGATTTTGAAGCCCTGGACCCGCCTCTGGAAGGCCGGAGAAGGTGCAGGCAGGAGGTTGCCCTGCCTCTCGCCAGCCTTCCCTAAGTGGCTAGGGCTAAACCGCGAATAATCAAAACCGCGAGTGTGAAAGCCGCGAATGTGAAGGGGCAACTGTAGTTATATCTAGGATTAAGAACAATAGTAACATTGTTCCTAGACTCCAGCTTTTCTCAGTCTCTGGTCTCCAGATTATGTTGTACTAACTCCTGTCATCCTGGCCGGTTTGACAAGGATGGTGTCTCTGTAGTCTCAACAGCACATGGGGACCCCCACATTTGGAAGGGATGTATTATCAGCATATTAAAAGGAAAGACATATAAAATGCTAGATAGAATCTTCTTTGTAGGTATGAATTTTGTTCCAAGCCAATGCTTTTTAAAAACCCAACCAATTATGAACAATAAAGCTTTCAAATGGAATATCTCGGCCATTAATAGTTTTTGAAAGTGGTCTTGAGAAGGGACTGTGATGCTAGTGAATTCCTCAAATGTTGTGTTTCCTTATTTGAAATACATAATGCCATTTCTAAAACTTTAGATTTTATTTCCTGTGCACACAGAAGACACTGAAGTTGATGTCGTGTCTTTTTCTCCATTTAATGTATGAATGTTAATTTTTAGGTATGGAGCAGCACCTGTGAATCTCAATATTAAAACAGGAGGACGATCTTATGGATCTTCTGGTAAGCATCTTCTGTGCAATAAAGAAAAAGTTAGAAAATGAACATGTGTTTACCTGTGATTTATGTTTGTATCTCTGATTCTGAAAACACTCACTTTCATGAGAGTACAGCTTGAATTGTAATTCTGTCCTCATAGGAATGAGTCTTGCAACAATCTTATGAAGTAAACTATTTTGAGAGGTGCATCTAGCAACCCACTGAAAGTCATATCTGAGATCTCCACTGATCCAGTTCACCAATCTAAACCTTTGTATTAAACTATATTAAACATTCAGTTAAAATTATATGCAAGTTACTTCATGTTATTCTTGTTTCTTTTTCTTTTTTTTTAATAGTTGGCTAATTAACTATTTCTTACTATATATGGGCTCATAAGCACTAGCACACTGCTTTAATACATGAAGTTAATACTTTTTTTAGGAGCAAAAGTGAAAGGAGTTGATCTTGATGCACCAGGAAGCATTAATGGTGTTCCACTATTAGAAGTTGATTTGGATTCCTTTGAGGATAAACCTTGGAGAAAACCAGGTAAGACGTTGTGTGCTGAATTTTATATCACTGTAGAAAATTGAACAGTTAATCAGGAATGTAGTTTTTTTGTGTAGCAAATGAGAAAATAAGCCATTGCTTGACTGATACAATGCTCATTACTGCACAGACCCATATGAATGATATGTTTGAGAAGCTGTATCACTAGTCCCTGTAAATACATTAAGTTTAAATATTAATGAGACAGTTGGAGTTTGCTTTTGAGATTATGCTAGTATGTTTTTATAAGTCTCCCAACAGCTGATCAAACTTCTTAACAGATTGATTTTTAAAAAATTTATATCCTGCCATTCTCCAAAAACTGGTACTAAAAGTGGCTTGCAAGAGGAGTAGCTAAAATGGTAGGAGTAGTGGTTGGAATTCTACATGCGCTACTTAGTTATGTATGCACAACTCGTTACACATATTTAGTTACATAGGCATAATTTAGTTATGTATGTGTAACTAAGTAGGGTCTCTCAGCCCAACACCCCAAATCTATTTCACTGAGGGAAGGAAGCCTGTTCTGCTGGCAATAAGGATGCAGATGGATGACATCTCTACTCTTCTCCCATTAGCCAGTGGGGCTACAATATGGAAGTGTGACAAGGGTCCTGCTTCTGATTGTCACAGGCTTACTGGCTGGTGGGAAGGAAGGGGAAACTTCATCCAGCTGTGCCCTGATTGCCAGCAAAAAGATTGCCAGCTAAAGTAGGTTGGGGGGGTAGTTACGATTGTGACATTAGTGCCATGATTGTGACTACATATGGACCATGAATACAGATTAGTTATTGATGCATAACTTCAGCTAGGCATCCGTGTGATTCTGAATTCTGGCCATTTGTTATAATACTGAAGCAAAGAAGTCGTATTATTAAAACAAAGTTGAATTACAGGTGTTTTAAAATACAGCAATAAAAAGTACAGCACCCAAAGATATTAAGTTCTTTTTGAATGACTCCTGGGAAAATTCCAGTTTATTGTGTTCTTTGCTTAACAGATAGTGCTTGGTCAGGTGCTTTCTCCTTTGAAACATGACTAATTAATTGTTACTAGTGGCTATAGGAAATAAAGCAGTAGAATGTACTAGACTCTTTTTTTAAGAATAGTTCTTCAGCTGTTTTTCACTTCTAAAACCAGCAGCTAGAAAACTTGGTGGAGGTCAAGATTCTTTCCCTTCGTCTATGCCAGTTGCATTTAACTTGTAGAATGTTTGGTTCCCCTCCCTCTTAAGGTGCTGATCTCTCAGATTATTTCAATTATGGATTTAATGAAGACACCTGGAAAGCATACTGTGAAAAACAAAAGAGGATACGAATGGGACTTGAAATTTTACCTGTTACCTCAACTACAAATAAAATTACGGTAATGAATAGAATCAATGGTTACCAGATTACAGAAATATATTTCTTTCTGAAGTTGAAATAGTGTTGTATCCAAAGTGAGTGGTAGAAGCCTTTGTGTAGTTCAAAAGTTCATACCCTTCCTATTCCTGTCATCCAGCAACTGTGCTGCTTTCTTTATTGCCCTTTGTGTTAATAGTGTGGAACCACCAAGCTACAACTAGCTTGTAACCTGTTGTTAGTTGTAATGTAGCCCATCAGTCCATAATGTGGTGTTTTAATGGGCAATGTGTTATTTAACTTAGGCCGAAGACATTGCTATGGAAGTAACGCCAGGGACAGAGATTCCAGATGGCACATACAATCTTTTTAAGGTGAATGTTGGTAAACTTTCCTTAGTCACTCTAATTGCTGTTTGCCATACCACTTCCAAGATCTCAGTCTAAACACAAGTGGACATAGCAAGTTTTTAAAATGTATTCTCCACATTTTCTGCATGCAGAATTTTGTTGTTTTACCTTTGCTGCTACATGCCTGTCATTTGATGGCCTAATGTACTAATGATTGCTCTGGCAGTTATTTAACTTCTTGTATGCTGCATCCTTTTGAGTAAGATGAGTTGCTATTTGACAAAAATGTTGATGATGAATGTATATTTATTTTCTGTGTAGTATTCAAGTAAGAAAATACATTAGAATATAATTAGAAC
Organism: Gambelia wislizenii; assembly: GCA_030847615.1. Classification (NCBI taxonomy): domain Eukaryota; kingdom Metazoa; phylum Chordata; class Lepidosauria; order Squamata; family Crotaphytidae; genus Gambelia; species Gambelia wislizenii. The sequence continues at coordinate 98,182,733 of JAUMIR010000005.1, read as the reverse complement.
CTGTTGAGAGATGGTCTCTCTCTTTATCTGATTTAAGTCATCAGTGGCTGATTTTTATATTCTTGAAGGTCCGGTTTCTTTCCAGGCAAATGTCTGATGTCTGGAACAACCTGTTCCCTCATTTGCATTATAAAATTGGCATGTAAGAACAAGACAGGCACAGATCATGGCCATTGCTGAACAGCTATCTTTGATTCTCATTGACCCCACTTGTCTGATATGCATGATGGATTGAGGAAGACAAGCATTTTGTTAGGCTTGGAAGGCCAGAGAAACAAGAAGTTTGCTCCTAATTAGTTGCTCCTAATGCCTTTATAGCTCAGTAGAAAGCTAGACATTCAAGAATGCCAAAGGACTCTGAGGAATGACAGTGTTTAACTCTTTCCAGCCTTGCATGAAGTGAAAGAATCTTCTGCTCATCTCTGCTATGTGGAGAACTGAGGGAAGGGGAATAATCACTTGCTTCATTCTGGGTGAAGGGCACCAATTAAAGATGTGATCATAATTGGCATTGGTGGATACCCAAGTAAGAGCTTCACATTAAGCTCTTATTTACATGATGAGAGAAGATAGATAGAAGTTTGCTGGGGAACCAGTATAGTTTCACAGAAAATCCCATCAAGATAGATTATGCTTTGTCTTTTAGAAACACACACAAGAGCAGTGTGGTAAAGCTTAATGTGAAATGTTCAGAGAAGCTTATTGCTTCTTTTAGTGAAACTTGAAACATTATAGCGTTATTTTTCTTCATGGCTGGGACAATGGGAACATATGGATTTACTTTGTCAACTTGATCTGACACATGGGCTGGCAGTTGGAGTTGTTGTAATTTTTTATTTTCCCTTTTTATAGTGGGTGGTGCTATATTCTTGTATAATTCAGCTTATGGAGAGATGTAAATATAATCAATGTATAACCTCCCTGTTCATTGTACATAATATGTTTTTTAGGTGAATTCATACAGAAATTTTGGATAGGAAGGCATCAGCTTACTTTCCGAGTGTACATTGAATATCCAGCATTTGGTACATGAGAACTGTTTGAAGCAAAATTTAGACTAAACTGATGAGATGATGATAATTTGAGATTTGTTTCTCCTAGTTCATTCCCTGTAGTGTTTTTAAAATTCTTACACTTCTACCATGGACCTTAGGATCACATTTCAACCTTTAAGTTGTTGTGAGAGATAGCCCTTGCTCAGGGCCACCTAACAAGTGTGGGGATTTGAAAATTGAATAATTCAGTGGGGATTTGAAAATGATTTCCCCATGTTCCAACCCAGAACTCGGACCAGTAGAGTGCATATGAACAGATATGGGAGATTCCTGAACAAATTCCATGGTACAATAATTGGACTACTGTTGCTTGTCATTAACATTAACTGGTGAGACTGTGAAGGCTACATACACTTTAGCTGTGAAAGTCTTATCCTGAGCAGATATACCACTGAATTCTGCCTCTTCTGGCCTTAAAAGGCAATACAAATAGCTGTAAGTACAGCACAACTCTTTTATGCACTGGGGATACATTCCTAGACTTACCCTGGATACTGGAAACTGCTGATAATAGCAAACCCTATTAAAATGAATGATTTCCGGCCCAGACATACCATAGATTTGTGCTGGAGGACCTAGAAGATGCCTAGAGAACACCTCTATGCATTTTCTAGGTCTTCCAGCGTAACTATGGTCAGCTTAAGAATACCATAGAGTGGCACTAGAGAATCTAGAAGATGCCTAGAGAGACCATATGGGGGGTTGTACTGTAGTTGTACAGCACTGGAGTGTTCCCCCCATCACTTCCATGGTGGTAACTTTTCTTGCCTAACAGTTCCTAACTAGCTGAACCCGGCATACCATATGCTGTTGAACCCCCACTCAGTGCCCAGTAGACCTCATGACAACCCTTTAAGGTAGGCTGGCCACCGAACTCGCCCATCCCACCTCCAAACTTGCCCCTCCCGCCTCCAAACTTGCCCCTCCCACCTCCAAACTCGCCCCTCCTGCCACTGAACTCACCCCCACTGCCAAATTCGCCCCCGCCTCCAAACTCGGCCCCCCACACCACCCCCTGTTCTCCAGCACATGCCATGCTACACACACCGCATCCACCCCCATGCTACTCACACTCATTCTGCAGCTGCAATGTTTACAAAGAATTTTAACTTCCCCATGGGCGCACCTCCAGTGTGCTGATTGTCTGCCCAACAAAGCTTTGATTGGTTGATCGTTTCCCTAAGCAGGCAATCAGCACACTGGAAATTGCAACATACCTAAGAGAATTATATAGATAGATAGTAACCTTGTCCATTATTATATGAAAAGTTTTATCAGTAGTTTATCTGTAGGTATACCTTACTTTGTTTTGCATGAGGAAGAATTTTCTTAGCAAGTGGAAATCCATTTAAAATAAATGTCAAGATTCAAGCTACAAGACCATTTTCATAAAGACTTGAGTCAGGATTTTTACATCATTGCCTAAGTAGCTTAATTTTGGAAATCTAAGTTTGGAGGTACTATGACATTTTATGGCCTTTCTGGTGCTGTTGACCACCATCATCATTTCCCAAAGGTGACGGTCTGGTTTAATCATGACTGTTATGGCAGTTCTATTTTGCTTTTCTATACAAATGCCACTATGAATTGCTTTTTAAAAGTGGAAACTATATGAGTTGCTTTTTCCTGATTGTTTGAACTCTTTAAAAGTTCACTGTATTGTAATTTTTCGTGTTTATTCCTCTTCCATGCTGAAGAAGTATGGATTGTTGAAAATGTTATGTAGGCAGCAGCATAATAGAAGCCTATTTGGAATTGAAAGAGCTATTGTATGTTCTGTTGCTGGGCATACCTAATGGAGTATTTGATGTCTGGAACTTTGGATCCAGGCAACAATATTCCTGTGTAAGATGGACAGTCATACTCTTTTAGAAATTGTAGCATTTTGTTTTTCTTTACTTTCATGGGAGAGACCCTTTATTCTAGATTAGACAGTGCTAATGCTAATGAAAAAAATTATTCTGAAGGTGCAGCAGGGCAGAACTGGAAACATGGAGAAAGAAATACCACTTCCACCAACCAAAGCTGAGTTTACATCTCCCCCACCCTTATTCAAGACAGGAATCCCATCAAACAGGTCAGTTGGATTGTCATATTCCTACTGCTGTACAGAAAAATACTTCTTTGTTGCCATTGCCCTTTTATAAATTGAACAGAATAAATATATGCCAACTTCCTCTCAAATGCCTCTTTTTCTAATGTCCATACTGGAAAACTAGACGTAACAGAAGTGCAGATGTGTTTACATAATGTTATTAGGAAAAAATTATTGTGATTTTGAATAATCAGTGAAAGTAGTACAGGCATATGTAAGTTTGAGTTTAATGCATCTGTACTAGACTTGTGTGTTTCCCTCTTTTCACCTCTGATTCAGGTACGTAGAAGAGAGCAGAAGCTTTCACTTAATTTTTTTTAAGTGAAAGCTTCTGCTCTCTTCTACGTACCTGAAGTTCAAGTTGTCGTTAAGCCAACTAACTATGGCTTATTTGAAACCAGCCAAATACAGATAATGGGCCATGAAGATGACTTTTTACATCAAAGTGTAGTTAAGATAAGTCGCAGCTTAGCGTTCCCAAGTCCAAGGGTGATGTGCAAGGTCACCATGACTTGTTTCCAACAAAATAAATTGTAGTTTGTGTTTTTATGCCACAGTCAAAAGCCAAAAAAAAGTTGGGCAGGGGGACATAGTTTACTGTGAAAGATTGGCCCTGTGGGTTGGTGCATAGGCCAAGACTTGATCATGGGCTTGTATTCCATGAACATATGGTGTACTCACATATTTCAGTGGATTAGTAATTTCCTGATTTTTGGCAAGACATTATAGTATTTGTTGTTGTACCAGAAGCAGGAAGCCATGATTTGAACAAATTTTGCAGACTAAGATTAAAGTCTTCTCATTGAGATTCATTGGTGAACCATGGTTTTTGCAAAATCACAGGAAGTTAGCTGTTTGATGGAGAATGAAAGAAGGAAGCAACCAGATAGGATCATTTAGCACCTGAACTAACATTACTGATGATAGGTAATTTAAATATGTTCAGAAGGGGAAGCAGAATGATTGCATTTGCATGTGTTAGATAAGGTAGGAGATTATTTAGATGTTACCATACAAACACGAGAAGATTTTACCATACAAACATACCATACACGTAATCATACAAGCACTGGAAGATGTAAATATGTATTTGTATAAGAGAAATCTTCCAGTGTTTGTATGGTAATGTGTAAACATACATTTATTTTCATACTGTTACTTGAACTGATTGACAGCAGATAAAGTTCTGTGTAGGAAATCTTGTTTGGCAATATAATATTTGTTTTTCTTAAAACCTATTTATATATTGTATCTGAACTGGCTGTGCTTGGGGTAACATGTAGTTAGGGTACTACTTGCATCTGATACATTTTAAAAGTTTCACTTGAAACTTCAGAAACAAGTTGCGTTTTAGCTTTTTTGCATTCAAAACAGTATCATACTATACCAAACAGTATACTAGAGAAAATGGTTAGAATCAAAGCTTGGTCATTCACCTGCTAAGAGTCTACCACTCTGCTTGGTCCCACTAACATGAGCAGACAGGATGTATTTCTCATGTTCCTTTCAGCCTTTTTGGTCATCTTCATCTCACTGTCAGGTAGAGACTAATAGATACTGTTGCCTGCTTACTAATTGGCCTTCTGCCTGTCAAGCAGGAAGTTGTTAGCATTGGTGAGAAGGAAGTTGAGCTTGTTTTTTTGGGGGGGGCCAGGGTGATTGTTTGGCTGTGCTGTTCAGAGGCTTGTGTAGGTGTTGTTTGTTTGGGGGCCATGTGCTCTTGCTGAGTACATTGTCTAAGGGAGTCACTGACTTGGTTGGGGGTGGAGCTAGCAGCCACTAGCTCTATGTAGCAGCTGCCTCAGTCTGTGGAGCTCAGCAAATAAGAGGAGCAGAACAGGCATTTTTTTCCTGGGTTTTTGTAGAGGACTTTGAGGGAGAGGCTTGGCAAGCTGTGCTGCTGTCTATACAGGATGACAAACATGGAGGGTGATGGAGTTGTTGTGGTGACCTGCAACTTCTGTACCATGTTTGTTTCCTTGCCAGAGGATCTGCAAGGCTACCTGCAGCAAGCACCACTGGAAGAGGATGTGCAGCAGCTTAAGGCCCATGTATCTACACACGACTTATCAGAGAGGATGAAACTTGTTTGGAAAGAGTGGAGCAGACTCCCTTAGAAGGGAGGAGGACAATAGCCTCATTCCTCAGAAGGCATTGAGGTGACCTTGGAGTGATGTGCTTTCTCCCAGGGGAAAGATCCATATGTAACAGAAACTGACAAGACACAACAAGCCTACCAACTGCTACCTCTTCCTTCCAGTCCATTTTGGAACAAATGGTACTGCAAGATGTAACCTTCAACATATTGTAAGGGACTGTGAGGCTCTGGGGAGTAAGCTAGAGAACTTTCAGCAAAAGTAGTTTCATCCTTCCTTCCTGTTGAAGGCTACAACCCAGGAAGTGTGAGAACAATGTTGGAAGTGAACAACTGGTTTTGCAGATGATGCTGTCATGAAAGATTTGGCATCTTGGACCATGGTCTACACTTTCATGAATTAGAACTTCTTGCAGACGATAAGTTCCATCTCATAGCAGTTGGTAAGAAGATACTTGCCAGGAGTTTTGCAAACCTGATCATGAGGGCCATGAGTTGCATGGGCGAGGGAGACAGTATTCCGACAAGCAGAGGGATACCAAATATGGGGAACAATAGCCTTAATGGAATAGTGATACAGGCCAACAGCACAAAACCCCAAGAATATAGAGAAAAAAACCCAACAAGGAATCTTCTAGAGAGAACAATGCACAGTCTTAGATATCTCTACACTAATGTACAGAGCATGGAAAATAAGCAAAAGTAACTTGCACTCTTAACACAGGAAGGCAAATATGATTTAGCAGGCAACAGTGAAAGATGAGTGGAATGAGTCTTATGATTGGAATGTAATAATGTAAGGGTATAAATTAAAAGATCAAACAGGAGAGGAGGAGAAGCATTGTATGTCATGGCTGTGTACACCTGTGAGGAAATCCATGACCTAGAACACAGAAAACAGGTTGAGAGTATACCATTTACTCTTTTATGTCTTTTGCAGTCATGTGTTTTTATAGCATTTTGTCTCTTTTGGTTTTTGATTGCTGCTGCCTCTTGTGATCTGCATGAGAGAAACAATAGTGGCATCGTTGTGGTCTACTGTAGGCCCTCAAGCCAGACTGAAGATTTGGATACAAATAATCAAATATTCAAGGAGAAGACATAAAGTCAGCAGCCCTGTTATTTGTCGGAAATCAAACTGCAAAGAATGTAAGATCCAACAAATTCCTCAGCAGCCTTGAGGACAGATTCATTGTACAGAAGGTAGAGGAGGCAACAAGAGAATCCACTATTTTGAATTGACCCTAACCAACAGACATAAACTGGTCAATGAGATGGAAGTAGTGGGATCCTTATTTGGGAATGACCATATCCTCTTGGGATTTGTTATGTTGAGGAAAGAGAAAGCCAAACATGGACATTCACTCTTGAATTCAAGAAAGCTGATTTCAGTAAGCTTAGGAAACTACTAGGTGAGATACTATGGTCAACAATGCTCAAAGGGAAGGAAGTTCATGATGCATGAGTGAGATACTGAAGGCACAGTTGCAAACAGTTCCAAGGAAGAAGAAAAGTGGGAGGTATCTAAAGAAACCAGGGTGGATGAACAAAGAACTCTCAGATGAGTTGAGATTTAAAAGGGACATGCATAAGAAATGGAAATAGGGGCAATCACCAAAGAGGAATACAGATGAGTAGTCAGCAGTTGTAGGGGGAAAGTCAGAAAAGCTAAAGCTCAGGCTTGCTTAGAGTGGTTGAGAAATTACTGTGGCGGGGGTGGCAGCAATGTAAGAAGAACAAGAAAAAGGTAGGACCATTGCGTAGAGAAGCTTGTGAAATGCTAATGGGACATTTCAGAGAAGACTGAACTGTCCAATACTGACTTTGCCTCAGTTTTCCCTGTGAAGGAAAACAGTGACCTAACTTTTGAAAATAGAAAAATTATGCAGTAAGACAAGTGCAGCCCAAAATAAGTAAAGAAATAGCTAGCTACTCTGAATGAATTCAAGCGTCCAGCTCAACTGCATCCAAATATACTAAATGAACCCGCAGGTGTCATCTCAGAGCAACTATCTGTAATCTTTGAGCATTCTTGGAGAGGTTCAAGCAGATTGGAGAAGGACAGATGCTGTCCCCATCTTCAGAAAAGGGAAAAAAGAGGACCCAAGCAGCTACCTGCCAGTCAGCTTGATGTCTATAGCAGGAAAGATTCTAGAACATATAATCAAACAATCAGTCTGTGCACACTTAGAAAGGAATGCAGGGATTACTAAGAGCTAGCATGGGTTTTTCAAAAACTAATCATGCCAAACTAATCTTATTTCTTTTTTGATAATTACAAGCTTGGTAGATCAAGGAAGTGCTGTGGATATAGTCTATCTTGATTTTAGTAAGGCTGTTGATAAGGTTTCCCATGATATTCTTGCAGGCAAGCTGATGAACTGTTGGCTAGACAATGCTACTCTTAGGTGGATTTGTAATGGTTAACCAACCAAACTCAGGGAATGCTCATCAGTAGTTTTCTTCATCCTAGAGAGAAGTGACTAGTAGGGTGCCTCAGAGTTCTGTCCTGGGTCTGGTGTTCTCCAACATATTTATTTGTGACTTAGATGATGGAATAGAAGGCATGCTTATCCAATTTGCTGATTATACCAAATGGGGGTGGGAGCAAATATCCAAGAAGACAGGATCAGATTCAAAATGAGTTTGACAGAACTGGGCCAAAACCAATGTTGAAATAAATATAGGATGGGTGACATCTGGATTGAAAGCAGTACATGTGAAAAAGAGCTGGGGTCTTAGTAGACCACAAGATAAACACGAGGCAGCTGTGTGATGCAGTGGTCAAAAAAGCCAATGCAGTTACAGGCTGCATCTATAGTAGTATAGTGTTCAGATCAAGGGAAATAGCAGTGCTATTCTATTCTGCTTTGGTTAGACCCTGGAATGCTGTGAGCAGTTCTGGGCACCACAGTTCAAGAAAGACATCAGCAAGTTGGAACATGTCCAGACAAAGGCGATCAAGGTGATTAAAGGTTTGGATAGCAGGTCTTGTGAGGAATGACTTAGGAAGTTGAATCAAGTTGTTTAGCTTGGAAGTTGTTTAGCTTGGAGAAGAAAAGACTGAGAGGTGACATGACAGCTATTTTTAGATATCTGAAGGAATGTCATGTAGAAGATGTAGCAAGCTTGTTTTCTGCTGCTCCAGAGACTGGAACATGAACCAATGGATCCATTTTACAAGACAAGTTACAAGAAAAGGAGTTCCACCTAAACATTAGGAAGAACTTCTTTACTTTAAGAACTGTTCAACAATGGAATAAACTGCTTGGTGGTGGACAGGGGTGGCCTCTCCCTCTTTGGGAGTTTACATAAGAGATTGGATAAGCATCTTTCTGGAATGTTTTAGTTGTGTATCCCTGCATGACAGGCAGTTGGACTAGATGGCCCTTGCAGCCTCTTCCAACTCTATGATTCTATGAGTCTTGTCTAAGAGTCCTCATAAACTTGAAGCCAGCACTGCCAATTAAAAGGATATGATTCAGAGATAATGTGTGCACCCCTGAAATAATCATCAAGTTCCTTTTTTTTTTTTTTTTTTTTTTGAGGCAGGAGGGTAATGTTTTGTAGTTTCTCCTTTCAAAAATTAAAGTTTTTAAAAATTTCAGTGCAAGTAGTTTAAAATTAAATACTAGTTGTGTTTTGGTTTTGGTTTACCTTGTTAATAAGGGCTTACTTTTTAATTTGTATTACTAACAAAAAAACTTCAAAATTTATTAAAACACGCATCTTTACATACAAGGTGAAAAAAACTAATAAATATTTTATTTAAAAAATATGAAGTACCCTGTCACGTTTATATTAATTTTGCTGTTATTTGAATCAATCAGCTGTCATCAAGCAGAGTAGTTTGAGTAACTGTTTAGACTACCCACTCCTCAAAATTCAATCTTGTGAATGTCTATTTGATCCTGTTAAATTCAATGGATTTTTTTTCTAAGTAAATATACATAGGATTCCAACCTGGAGTTTGCATGTCTCTACAAATCTAAGATGGAAGACAGTGGTTATGTGTTGCTATCACAGAAATTATTGGCCAATATTTTACACATATTACCAGTGTCTTTGGAATCAGTGCTTTTAGAGACATGGAAAAGATATACCATTGACTGCTCCCAAGAAATGGCTAGAAAGGTACTGTAGCTGAAAGTAAAATCTCTTTATAAATGGTGGTTATATTCCTTACCAAGAAATAGTTGGTAAATATACTTACATAGAAATATTGTAGTGTTAACATTGTAATACAGGCTTCCCCCACTTATCTGATGGGTGAGGTACTGGAGCACTGTCAGAAAGTAGAATCTGTTCAAAAGCAGAACCCACTTTACAAGCAACATGCACATTCCAAAGTGAGCCTCCATAAGCAAGAGGAACTGACTAAAGCCCACTGTTTCAACACTTCCAAATCATTAAAAAGTTCTATTAATTCGACAAAGGATCCATTCTTTTCATAGGTAAAACTTGGGACTGTGCGTGCACCATCCAAAGCAAACCTCCATAGGCAAGAAGAACTGATGAAACAGCAGACCCCTCATTGAATTAATGGAACATGTCTGTAATTTGCAAGTGTTGAAATGGCAGAACATCAAAAAACAAGTTGATAAAAACGGGGGACACCTGTGCTTTGTTGGTTTCTACTTTCTTTTCTGAAAGGATGCAAAGTTTGCTTTTACTTTTATAGCCCAATTTGCAAGCAGAAGTGTTTAGATCAACATTGTTATGTAAAGTGTAGATATTCAGGCTTGCATTTCAAAGCATTCTGTGTGTTTAGTCCATAGAATCAAGAGGCTTATAAATAGATAGATAGTAGAGTTGCAGGTACATACTTTGGTTTAAAATGAAATTACTAAAGGAGACTGAATCTGATACTGTTGTAAATATATTGATACCATGTCTAGTCTTTCAGTAGAACTGATGCTACCAGTTAGTGTAAGTAGATGTGATGGGTGAGGCAAAACTAATGGGGAAGAAAAGAATATCTAAGAATAGGGAAAGAAAGCAACATAAGAAAAGACCTAGAAAATTTATCTCACCAGAAACAGCGCCTCTTCTCAGTCGCAGACGAGCACTGCAGCCAGAAAAGCTAGTTCGGGCATCGGGAAGTGGCAGGAACGATATGGGAGGTCTGATTCGCCTGAACTAAGGTAAGAAAAATTTGGAATTCAACTTTTTGAATTATGATATTTTCATTTTTTTTCCTGGTAAGTTGGGTATGCTTAGACAAGACTATCATACTGAATAGCATTCTTGACTAATGCATATGCCCAGGTTTGCAACACATAAACCCTTATTTTTAGTTGTAAATATAGTTGAAAATAATAATTATACCCGGAAAGGGAGGTGTATGTGTTAATGAAGCAAATATAGTAGAAAAATGTTGAAGTTTAGAGTCCAATAATGTCTTGTGATTAATTTCAACAAAGATAAGTAGGTTTAGATATGTGAATTCCAGGGGGTGTGTGGAAAACTTGGGAGGGGGAAGAACCCCCCCCCCCATTTTTGAAGCTTTTTATAGCATAATTAAAAAATTGTCATTACAATTCTTGGTCTTTTCCTTTTCTCAGTTTTTCTGAAAAAATGTGTACTTCGTGTTTGTTTGGCACTATGGAAGGTTAGAGGAGACAAAAGGTTTCATTTTACTAATTGTTATGGTTTCACCATAATGTTTATGGTGTTCGTTGGTTTTGACTGCTCCTAGTAACTGGCAGAACCAAAGCGGTTCCTTATATTTCAAGTGTTCCTTACTGCTCAAGATTTTTTTGTTGCAAATGTAGTTCCCTTTGCAACAGAAAATTAAAAAAATTAAAAATCAATTCAATATGTAATTTGTAAATAAATTTTAGTACCTCAAACATCATGATTTTATGCATAACCAAGTTATTGTTTTTATTTGCCATTAAATCAGCTTTGATTTATAGCGTCCCTATGAATGAGAGCCCTCTAAGAGCTCCTGTCAGTGACAGCTCTGTTCAGGGCCATGCAAACGCTTACAAATTGAGGGCTGTGGTTTCCTTGGTTGAGTTAATCTATCTGTTATTCAGTCTTCCTCTTTTCCTTCTGCCTTCCACTTTACAAAGCAATATTGTTTTTTCTAATGAGTCCTGTTGTTTCCTGATGTGTCCAAAATATGATATTCTCAGTTTAGTCATTTTGGCTCTTAGTTCAGGCTTAATTTGCTGTCATTATTTGTGTTTTGGTGGCCTATGGTATCCTTAGAACTCTCCTCCAGCACCACATTTCAAAACCAAATTACATATACAATGCATTTTATGTTCCTGAAGCAGGATGGTCACTTTCAGTTATCATGGCTGGTAATACTATGTTTTTCCATTTTTTGAAAAAATATCTCTCCCTTCCCCATGGTTTCACAATATCTGGATATTTTACTAGGATTGTTAATAGACATAGATTATTGCATTGTTACTATTCTTCTTGCTCAAAAAAATAAGTGCAAGCATAATTTCTGTCTGTCTCCAGTCTGAGATAGTGGCTGCTTGTACAGTTTCATTGTTTGGTCTACCTGTTAAAGGTCCTGCATTATTATATTTTCTGTAGATATGTATTACCAAAATACAAGAGCTTAAATATGTATTGCAGAAAGTGTTTATACATGGCTCCACAAAGTTTGGCTGACCTTTATAGCCTCTTCTAAGAGGCAATGTCTTGTTTATGACTTTACTTGAGCTATAATCTTTCCAGAAAATCTTTCCAGAAGTGTTGACTGCAATGGAAAGAGACTGGGAGTGGGGATTGAGAAAAAACAATTTTAGGGGAAAATATAAATACAGTTGTCCCTTCATATCCACAGATTTGGTGTCCACCGATTTAAGTATTCACGGCTTGAAAATATTCTTTAAAAAATAATAATCCAAAAAAGCAAACCTTGATTTTGCCATCTTATATAAGGGACACCGTTTTGCTATGTCCTTTCATATAATGGGACTTAAGTATTCATGGATTTTGGTATACACAGGGGGTCCTGGAACCAAACCCCAGCAAATATGAAGGGACAACTGTATATGTAAAACTTATTTTCATGTCAGACCTAAACTTTAACAACCTAACAGCCTTTATTCATAACTTAGCTCATATAAAAAAAATTCTATGGTTTGTTATAGTATGAAATTTTAAAAATAACAGGTAAAGCCTAAATTTGTTCAAGCAAAATTGTGGCAATCCAAAAAGTAGAAAAGAAGTGAAAATACAAACTATAAATTCACTAATAAATATAATAGAGTATATTATTTGGATGCAAACAGTTCCGTGCAAACACTTTTAAGGAGCTTGTTGGATAAAAAGCTTAACTCAGCGCTGAGAGACATGACCAGTGGGGTGCCACAGGATTCTCTCCTGGGCCCAGTGCTATTCAACATCTTCATCAATAACTTGGATGAGGGAAGAGAGGGTATGCTTATCAAGTTTGCAGATGACACCAAATTAGGAGGGGTAGCTAATACCCCAGAGGACAGGGTCAGAATCCAAAATGACCTCAACAGATTAGAAAGCTGGGCCAATATTAACAAAATTAATTTCAACAGGGAGAAATGTAGGATACTACACTTCAGCAGTAAAAATGAAATAGACAAATATAGGATGGGTGACACATGGCTTGAGGGCAGTACATGTGAAAAGGATCTAGGAGTCTTAGTGGACCACAAGCTGAACATGAGTCAGCAGTGTGATGCAGCAGCTAAAAAAGCCAATGTGATTCTGGGCTGCATTAATAGGAGTATAGTGTCTAGATCAAAGGAAGTAATAGTACCACTGTATTCTGCTTTGGTCAGACCTCACCTGGAATACTGTGTCCAGTTCTGGGCACCACAATTCAAGAAAAATATTGACAAGCTGGAACAAGTCCAGAGGAGGGCGACCAAAATGGTGGGAAGTCTGGAGGCCATGCCCTGTGAGGAGCGGCTTAGGAACCTGGGTTTGTTTAGCTTGGAGAAGAGAAGGTTGAGAGGGGACATGATAGCCGTGTTTAAATATTTGAAGGGATGTCATACTGTGGATGGAGCAGGCTTGTTTTCTGCTGCTCCAGGGTCTAGGACACGGAGCAATGGTTTCAAACTACAGGAAAAGAGATTCCACCTAAACATTAGGAAGAACTTCCTGACAGTAAGAGCTGTTCGGAAGTGGAATCTCCTCCTTTGGATGTTTTTAAACAGAGGCTGGATGGCCATCTATCAGGAATGATTTGATTGTGTATACCTGCATGGCAGGGGGTTGGACTGGATGGCCCTTGAGGTCTCTTCCAGCTCTATGATTCTATGAAAATACTGTGCTCTTCAGTAGTCTATTATCACAAGGAAAGAAGGGCCCTCATGAAGATTGCAGTATCCATTAGATGCACAAATGCATCTTGAAGTTGTGTGTTGTTTGTTTACAGTATTCACAGAAATTTTAGATCTATTGACTATTTTAAATGAAAATGTTCACATTATGCAGTTCCCTTGCATTGTTCATGAGAAAAACCTTGCTTTAAAAAGCATTTTGCTTATTCTAAAAGATAAACATTTTATGTAAGGATTTTTTTTCTATATTCTGCAAAATATTCATTTTTTTTTTCGACTGAAAGAATAGAAAAATTGTCCTTGGAAAAACTGGGAAAACTTCTGCCACATGTTTTCCAGCTATTTTCCCCTGCACATTGCACTTCAGTATGTAATGCTAAGTTTCAGAACAATCCCTTCATGTCACTTCAGGGAAATGGTGGGCAGAGCTCATCGCTTCAGTTTAGGGTCCTCCCAAGAGCACCTCAGAAACACAGAGCTAAAAAGGCAAAACCTAGCCCTCTTCTCAAGGTTGTAGCTGGTTAGGATAGGAGCTGGGAACAGTTTTAGCAGTGATACTAGACTTCTGTGGCCCTCAAAGTACCTCTGCAGAGTAGTATAGTTGCTGGAATTCTTTCCCAGCCTGTCTCCAGCTCAACAAAGGGACTGGAGGTAGTGCTGGCTGCATTTGTGCAGCCATGGTGATTTCATACTGTCTTCTATTGAGCATTTTCCAATACACCAGGGATAAGGCTGTTTCTAGCCTAGTAAATAAGAATGGCCAAGGGCAAAATCTTTGTATTTTTTTTTTATCTGGTGGTTAATATTTTGACTTAGTTGCTTTAAAGAATGACAGAGTTTAAATGAAAAATAGTTGTAGTCAGAATATTTCACTAGTTTGGCTGAGGCGTTGAGTAGAAGTGGGAAAATGTTTATTCTTAAGTGCCAATTGGGATTTCCTTTCCTTAATTAGAAATTATGTTTGTTAAATACAATATGTTCATACTTTAAAGTCAGGTATCAGCATAATCATCCTATATATGGGGTCTTCCCGCAAGCCTCCATTGCCCCTCATCTGAAAACTGAATTGAGAGAGAGAGAAGGCCTTTGTGTGTTGACTTTGTTTCATATTTGGAGAAAGAACCATGTGGGTTTGTCTTAATTTACTTTCTTTGGATGATGTCCCACCCTGTTAATATGTATGGGGCTTCTGCAATCACTTCAGTGAGATGTGAACTGTAACCATTTGTTTAGAAGCTACCCAACAAATAAGGTCATGGATTTGTTTTCCTCCTGTGTGTTTCCTCAGGGTGTATCTTTCAGCAGATTTGGAAAACCTCCTGCTGTCAGTGTATCAAAATCACTTGCAGTTGAGACATAACTGCCAAATTAAAAATTGTTCTTCCCAGCCCCTTGTCCTGTCTTTATAGACAGCACAACTTTGCTGCATCTTAGTATGAGAATATGTGTGAGCAAGCACCTAAAGACCCTAAAACCGAAGCTGGGCTACCTTGGACTGGTGACTATTAACTTGGATGGTAGAGACACATTGGGAGCAGTGACAGTGTGACTTTATGGTAGCCTGCTAGCTGCAAAGAATATATGGCTGAGTCCTGGCTCAGCACTTTGTACCATTTCTTCCAGTGGAACTCCAATAGAATTAGTTGCTTAACAGCTGTTGAGCTTGCTGTAACACACTACATGCTGTGGAAGTGAAAAACAATTTCATCAGAACACAGGAAGCTGACATATACAGTTGTCCCTCCACGTGGATGTGAAAAAAACGTGAATAAAAAATAGGTCACACCACTGCCCTCCCGCAACCCCCTGGCCATCCCAGAAGCAGCAACGGGGGCTTCTAAAGCCCTGTTGCTGCTTCTCTCCACCCCCCCCACCCTCCCAGAAGCAACGATGGGGGCTTCTAAAGCCCTGTCACTGCTTCTCTCCACCACCCACCACCCTCTCAGAAGCAGTGAAAGGGGCTTCTAAAGCCCTGTTGCTGCTTCTCTCCACCCCCCCTTCCAAAAGCAGCGACGGGGGCTTCTAAAGCCCTGTCGCTGCTTCTCTCCTCCCCCCCCCCCCCGCCCTCTCAAAAGTGGCAACGGGCAAAAGTGGCACTTTTTGGAGGGGGGCTCCCAAAAACCGCGAATAATCAAAACCGCAAATGTTAAAGCTGCAAATGTGGAGGGGCAACTGTACTTTAAACTCTGACTGACAATGGCTCTCTGGGATAACAGGCAGGATTCTTCCATAACCTTACCTGGAGACAGTGGTATAGCCTGGTGGTCTCCTACCAAGGTGTTAACCAGGGCTGACCCTGCTTAGCTTTTGAAATTTGAAGAGATTGGATATGTTCAATCTCAAAAGAAATTGGATGTGTTCAATATAAAACGCCTTTTTATTTACTTTGTTCGTCTCTCTTCATTACTTAATATTAGCAGCTTTCCATCTCCAGCACCTCCACATGAAGGTTTTGCGTTTGTTTTTGTTTTTTTAAATTCAAATACATCTTCAATCTGAATAGGACTCTCTTAAGCTCTTTTCTTTTTACATATTATTAATATTCTTAGCTGAGAGGACATTTTAGATACAGTATCTTGTATTTAAAACTAACGTACAAAATGTTTCACGTATCATACGTTGGAGGAAAACTTTTGTTGGCTTTTCCTTTATAAGTAAAGTAGCAAGAAACACCTCAGCTAATTATCTTTCTTAAATAAAATCATTCTGAATCCTATAAACACTTAAATGTATTGAAAAACATTTTCTTAGTATTATTCTGGATTATTTTCCTGTTCATGTGTAAAGCACCAATGTACTGTTTTTCTTAAAAGTATACATATTTCTTTTTCAGAAGGCTTTCTGGCACTATAGACGTGATTGGACAGACCATCACAATCAGCCGGGTAGAAGGAAGACGGCGTGCCAATGAAAACAGCAACATACAGGTTTCATGTTGCCTTTTGACATGCTTATTAGTAGACTAACTGGCATCTCACTTTCACTTTAGCTTGAGTTTATATTCAGAATGTGGTTTCATTTAGCTTTTTGTAACCTAGGGCTCCATCTAAAATGTAATCTCCATTTTTGCTTATATGAATGCAGTTATGTTTCTCTGTGGTTCTGTTCCTTGCCAAATCAGCAACCTGTGTTTTGCCTATATGACTGGGCAGATCTCTGAATTACAGTTAGACTTAATATTTGAGAAATTAAGACCAACTATTGCCTTTTTTTAATCCCAGTATTGCTAAGTGTAGCTCATTAAATATGTACCTAGCAGTGATTCATTTAGTTTGCAGTCTCCATTTTGGAACTAAGTTTAACAACAGAGCGCATGACCATAACAACTGGCCACTTTTTGGGTGAGAGGGACTTTCCCATTTTCTCCCTCATCTTTTACTTTTTGAGCAACTGTATTTTCTGGAGAAAGCCTATACATTTTTGTGACATTTTACTTGGTGTCAGTAATAAGTACAGTGGGTCTGGGACCTGCCGTGGATGACAAAATCATGGATGATCGCATCCCATATTATTAAATGGTGGCAACATGCATGCAGACTCTTCAGAATGTCCTTGCTCGCTGATCCACGGTTGCTCAAAATCGCAGATCCTGAGCCCACAGATCAGGTGGACCAACTGTGGATTTTGTTTTTCTGTCAATGGGTACTTTGTGATACGTAATTTAAAAAGCACAAATACAACTTAAGAATACTATAATTATGCCATTTGTTGACACTATAAATATACAAAAAGTCCAAGTATTCCACCTTAAAAATTACTTTGTCTCTAGTAACAGAAGATTTTTAGTGAACGTTTGATATGTGACTAATGCTGTTAGTGTAATCTTTAGTCAGTAGTACAGCTATTGCAGCATGCAATTTATAACATTAAAAGGAGGTGCTTTGTCCTCTATTAGGCTTAGCTTACGATTTTCTTTGTCATCTCAAATAAGAATATTTGAAAATCTCACAGAGAATTCCCCAGTGGTTTCAACTTTCTTATACAAATGTACTTTGATTAACATAGGCCAAGAAACTTGTGCTTTAACCATTTAATGTTAAAAGGTAAATGCTTATGTTTCTTAGATTTAGAAGGCTTATTATTTAGACATTATTTAATGAGGGAAACCTGTATTTTTTCACTTTTTCTAAGGAGAAGATTTATCATTGGTTTTATTTTGTAGGTTCTTTCTGATCACTCCAGTACTGATGTGGACAGCAGTTTTTCCAAGCCCCCTCCATTTTTTCCTCCAGGAGCTCCTCCTACTCATCTTCCACCTCCTCCTTTTCTTCCACCGCCGCCATCTGTCAGTACTGCCCCCCCTCTGATTCCTCCTCCAGGTAAAAAGCAGGGAGAGGAAAGTAATCCCTTTTTGTGGTGTTTCTATTTCTGTAGTTTTGTCCCAACATGAAGCTGCACTTTTGATACTCTGTGAATTTATTAATTATTATTGTTGTATTCTTTTAAGTCATCAAAGGGTTTTTAAATACTTTAAAAATTATCTTTTTTGTGGAGGACTTCACATACCTATTCATTAGGCTAAATCCAGTTTTAGTCTGAACTAGAGTTTTAGGCCTAGCTAGAGTATACCCAATGGAATCGGTGGGGCTTACATTAACATTCCTATCTATTGCAATGGTCCTATTCTAATTGGTACTAAAGCTGGATTTAGCCTATCCTCATTTCATGCAAGGCCTTAAGTTTTTGGATTCTTTCTTTCCTTGGATGACAAGTCCTTTCTCTTGCTGAGTTTGCATTGCACTTTATTTAAAAGCTGGTACCTGCTGGTCTCAGCAAAGGCTGCCAGCTGGTGAAGGAGCAAGGTAGTAGTAACTACAGCCCATTTTCCCATTACTACTTTAATTTTTTTTTTAAGTAGTTGAGATAGCAAATTGGCATTAACATTGAAGCCATTGGAATGTTTTTTTGAAAAATATTTACTTTTAAAATGTTATCCATTTGGATCTAGATATGAAAAACAGTGGGCCCTTGGTATTCACTGGGATTTGGTCCCCCTCCCTCCTGTGGAAACCAAAATCTGTGAATGTTCAAGTCCCATTACATACATATAGTAAAATAATGTCCCTTATATAAAATGGCAAAATCAAGGTTTGCTTTTGGGATTTTTAAAAATATATATATATTTTGAAGCCATGGGTGGTGGAATCTGGATACAGAGTGCCGACTATATTTATATTATGTAGTATATATTATCTATCATTTAGCTAACATTAAAATAATACATGTTTAAAAATATACTTACAAGGTAAAAGTACATTCTTTTTTGTTATTATTGAAACAAAAGGTACACCAAAGGTTTGAAGTAGTTTTATTTTTTATTTTATTTATTTTTTTGCCAGCTGGCAGTTGTGGGGGTGGGCTGATTTAAAAACAGAAGTATCAACATTATAGTAAGCAACAAATACACATTTATTATTATTATTATTATTATTATTGTAATATTCGGGCTTAAAAATAATGCTGAGGAGTATATACTGGTGTGAAGAAACTGAATAATCTCTTATTCTAGGCATAGATTATCCTCATCAAAACCTTGAGAAATGTGCATATTTCTCAAAAATGATTAAATATTTCCCCAAAATTGATATTTAGATTGATAGCAATAAAGTAGGGTTGGGGTAGGGAGTAACGGTTGTGACAATAGTGTCACAGTTGTAAATATAGAACTACTGTAGATTTACTCATTTGTAACTGTTCCACATTCACAATTGTTACTTAATCATGATTGTGACACTATTGCCCCAGTCATAACTCCACCCCAACCTATTTTACTGGGCAAACAGCTGCATGGGGAGAATGAGGGCCATTCTACCACCAAGTATGGGTGAATGACGTTTCCATCAAGTTTTGGGAGGGGGGTTCGACCAGGAGAGGTTCCTTTGTTAAGTAGCTGATACAGAATAATGGCCATAGTTTATTACACACAGACAGAAATATTTTTAAAATGTCCTTAACTTTTTGACAAAGTTACTTGAATTTCCAAAACTAAATATCAACACTTGATCACTTAGGGTTTTTACCAGTTGTCCACCTAATAATTCATGAACTATATCCTTCACCTCAACATATTTCTGTTTTTAAAAGGCCACTGTTTAATTGCTTCAAGTTTATTTTCATATGATTTATCTTATGTTTGTGTGCCACACTTTTCAACCTTTGTACTACAGACTCTAGCTTCTTGCCATTGTTTATTTTTGTGTGAATATAAAATGAGCAAAATTTTAACACTTTAGATGTATCCCACTGAATATTTGAAGTATTACCTAATCCTCATTTTTGAGGTGGGGAAATCTTGTGTATATCTTACAAATATAAAGGTTACTGTCATATCTTTTAACACATTTTTAACACCTGATCTCATAAAATGTGTACTGGTACATTATCCGAATCCTCAAGTCACCG
Source organism: Gambelia wislizenii (assembly GCA_030847615.1). Taxonomy (NCBI): domain Eukaryota; kingdom Metazoa; phylum Chordata; class Lepidosauria; order Squamata; family Crotaphytidae; genus Gambelia; species Gambelia wislizenii. The sequence continues at coordinate 98,162,795 of JAUMIR010000005.1, read as the reverse complement.
GTTTCGTCTAATGTGTACCATAATTCATAAGAAAGCACATCCAATCATAAACATTTTGTTGCTTTGAAATGAAAATGTAATATTTTAACATTAAAGGATGCCAGCTGTCAGTAATATATCATGCTTGTATCCATTTCTTTCTTTAATACGGGAGATAATATTATGTATAACCATTATTTGTAAAATTAGATTTTTCTATATTAGGATCCATTATGTTTAGGTTTTCTGCCAATAGTAAATTACCCTATTTGAAATGACAGTTAATTATTTTAAAACTCTTCAAAAACCTGTTAAGATTAACATTGGGACATATATGTTTTCTTGACGGAAAGCAATGTTAATTTTATTACATATCAAAAGAAAAGTCTGCCTTTCTCTTTTTAATTAGAAAATTGAGCCCATTGGTGTTGTGTGACAAACTCTTAATCTGAACCATTCAGTCAACAAATTTGCATAATTACCTTCTTCTGTTACTCCAGATTTTGTTGTTGCATGCCTTACAAGTTGTTTCCAACTTATGGTGACCCTAAGACAAACCTATCATGAGGTTTCCTTGGCAAGATTTGTTCAGAGGAAGTTTGCCTTTGCATTCCTCTGAGGCTAAGAGTGTGCTACTTGTCCAAGGTCACCCAGTGGGTTTGTATGGCTGAGCGGGTATTCGAACCCTAATCTCCAGTTATAGTCCAATGCTCAAACCACTACACTAGATAAAGATTTCCTGCATGGCAGGGGGTTGGACTGGATGGCCCTTGTGGTCTCTTCCAACTCTACAATTCTATGATTCTATGTACCTCATACTTTATACTTCTTAATAAGTATTGGTGACGCTATAAAACCAGTTAATGAGACATCTCTAATTTTCAGTAACATCTGTTTTTTAAAAAAAGAAATTTTAATTAATAAACCCCATCTATATTTAATGTACCGTAATTTAAGTTTAATTTTTAAAGAATTTGAATTCTGTCTTCTTACAAAGATACCTTGGGCACCATCGACTAATATTTCATCTGAACAACTCTAATCACTGCTTTTTCCCCAAGATCTTTTCAGAATGGCATGTTTGTTTTTAGGACTAAATGCTATCAATGGCACATCCCATGGTTTTAATTCAGGTATAACTGTCAAGTCACTAAACTATAGTCCAGCAATAAAACAAGACTACCCTTCTTTTGGAATTCCACTAAGCTCAATATCATATTTTCTTATCTCATTATATAAGTTTCAAAAGTTTTTCCTTTGTGTGTGGTGTTTTATTTTCTTCATATTGACCTTTTATTCTCTATACTTTGCCTTTAGATTGTTTATGGAATTTTTGCTGCTAGAGATTCATTTCTGCTTTCTGAAGTTTTCATCTTTGTTATCCTCTTTATTTTGCACCAAAGAGAACTGATTTTCTTTTCAAAGTTACCACTTGTTCTTTCTGAAACTGAATTAAAAACTTCCATTCTTTTGCTTCTTTACATCTTCCTCAAATACAGTTCAGACAGTTTTAAAATCTAGTGCTCTTTCCTTCAGTCTCTTTACTGATTTCTTTTCCTTTTCTGAATTTAATAATGTATTCCTTTTTTAAAAGGATGAAAAAGAATTGTAGTGAGACAGCTATAATGCTGCTAATCCTCAGTGTCTTATAATCATTGTTTTGTACCTCTTTTCTTTCCTGTCCCTTTCACCCACAAAATACAAAATGGTTTGACACTTAAATCCATAAAAGCAGAAGAGATCAATAGAATCCTTCAGTAATCTTCAAATTCATCAACCCACAGAAGTATCTATGTATTCATCTCAGTGTAGCACATTTATTTCTATATTTCTTTCCTGCCCTCTGTCATGAGATCTGTGTGCTCATCGTGAGATCTTAGGATGGCAAATAAAACAATATGAACAATTTAAAACAAATCAGATAAAAACAACAGAATAATTTAAATAGGATAAAAGCACGTTAAATAAACGACCAAGTTAAAACAACAGAAAAGGCTGTAACAATTAAACCCATGTACACTTTAAAATATAACAACATTAGGCCCCAAAGGTTTGAATAAAAAGCCATGTTTTAACTTGATACCTAAAAGAGACCATTGTTGATGTCAACAGAGTTTCCAAAGGACTTTCTGTCCAAATTAGCATTTTTAAAAATTATTTAAAAGGTAAATTGCTCCTTCTGGAGAACTTTCTTTTGGCAAAAAGAAAAAAAACAGTCTGGGGATTCTAGAAGAGCTGATGGCAACCCAGGAAGCTTTGAGGGGCCATATGTGGCCCCAGGGCTACACTTTACCCACTCCCAAATCAACAACTAAAAGCTTCAGTTCAGAAATACGGTCCAAAACCCCCCCATAGCTCCTCACTTTGGCCTTGTAGCTTGCCTAAGTGGCAAGCCCCTCTGGTTGCACCCTTCTGAGGCTGTTGCACCCTGATGTTTGATGGACTTTCACAACAAACACACTAAAACAGTCTTCATTTAATTTGGTGGTTCTCAATCTTTTTGGAGTCACAGGCTCCTTTGAGAATTTAATGGAAGCTATAGACCCCCTCTCCAGAAAAACAGACATAGAAATACACTTAAAAATTTTCATACATTTTATTTTCCTGCATTAGAAGTGATTTCTTCTAAGGAAGAAAACTAAAGAAGAAGAATTGATTTTTGCACTCAGTCAAGAACCCCTGCATGGAATCCCTAGGAATCCCTGGTTAAGAATCCCTGCTTTAATTGGTTTTACTACAGTCTGCTCTACACACACAGTCCCAAGACTTAAAGGAAGAAACTGCACTCCCATTTGTTGAGTGGAACTGTTCCGTGATAGAAAGAAGTGGTAGGGTGGTTCCACAGCTTCCTTCCACTATCCCAAGCCACTCTAGTAAGAGGCATTGTTTAAAACATATGGTTAAGTTTTCACAGAAGCTTTCATCTGCAGAAGTTAAAAGTTAAATAAAATGTGCATGTGTTATAATTCAGTCAAACACATCGGTGAAAGCGAAAGAAGAATGGTAACATTTACACAGGTTTATGACATGAGCCTATCCAGTATATTTCCTTTGCTATCTCTTGTATTTTTAGTGCATTTGGAAATAACCATTAAGAGCAGTGGCTTTGGCTCCTTCGGGCTTGTTTTAATTGTGCTGCTGCCAGCATTCTATCTTCAAAGCTCTGACAAAAATAGAATCTTCTCATTCCTCCTTGGTTTAGAATGGGGGGAAGTTTCTTGTTTCTCGTTGCCTGATATTAACTGGAACTACTGGCCAAAAAGTTTAAGCATTCAAATATAAAACATCCTTCAGAAAGATCCTTTGAAAAGGGATCTTGCTTTGAAGTCCTGGTCTCTTCTACTGTGTTCATTTAACTGCTTGTGATGCAAATACCTTTTGAGACAAAAAGAAGCATCATTGTTTGAAAATGTAACCCTAGAAATCTGTATGATTGCTACTGGAATAATGCACTGTAGCTGACTGTTGTTAGAAGTATGGCAGGACCAAGTGTTTCAGAAATTATGAATTAAATTTTATTGAATCTTATATAGTGACTTAGGAAACTGGCTACATATACTTGCATTATCACTCTACTATTACAATATTAACATCTTGTACTCCCCAATGTGTGATAGTTTGACAGGCTGCAATTATGAATGTCGCCTACTTCTGTCATCCCATTTTAATGAGTAAAAAGAAGAGGCAAAGCATCAGGTTATTCAACATAGTTGACATAAGAAATAGCTGACATAAGAGGGCAAAACAGTACTTGATGCATGTAGAAAGGACAAAGGACCCCAGTTGAATACTTTCAGAGGATGAAATCCAACTGTTAATCCTAAGTAGATAGATCCATTGAATCAATTTCTAACAATATGTTAGTACTTGTGTGAATCCCAATCATTCAGTGGTTCTGATCTTACTGGAACTAGCAATTTGATTTAAGTTTTTTTTTTAAGTAATAATACTGACTCATTTGGGAGATGAGCTCTCCTTCATGAGCTAGAAATAAGATACAAAGAGGGGACAAGAGACAATATTCAAAGTTTTTCATGCTGTCTCTATATGACTGAAAGACTAACCCAACACTCTTATGAAGTAATACAGTGCTCATTAGTTGTAGAATATACAGATTACTCTATAAGTTGCAACTGCTAAAAAGTTAGAAATATTAAAGTATTTCAAATTATTGACACTAATTGTATCTCGTTGTAAAGGCAATAATGATCATTATTGTTCATGTTGTGTCCATATTTGGAGTGGGGATGACTGCTTCAGTCTTGTTTTGAAGGTTTTTATCTAACATCTTGTTTTTATACGCCCATGGGCATGTTGCAGAAATCATTTAAACTACTACGTTGCTTCCCCCCCCGACACTCCTTTCTAAACTATTTTTTAATTTTGTGCAATTTTGCTAATATATTTTTAGAACAAATCTTAGTAAGCATTTCTAAGTCTGCATTTGGGATTTTGCTCTGTATTATTATGTATTCGTATTGTTTTATTAGGTATTATTAGGTGTTATTATGTATTGTCTCTTTCTGTATACAGTTGGACCCCCTTATTTGTGGGGATTCAATTCCTAGACTTATTGTGGATAACAGTAAACCCTATTAAAACAAAGGACTTCTGGTAAAAACATACCATAGAGTTGCATTGGAAGACCTAGAAGATGTCTAGAGAGGACTCTTCTCTAGGCATTTTCCAGTGTGATTCTATGGTATGTACCTATTTTGTGTCCTGTGGATAACTGAAGCTGTGGATGTTGGTTCCATGGATACGGGGGTCAAACTATATTATTTGTACCTCATGAAGAAAGAAAGTACATCTCTATATCAGCTACCTGCAGCTTTTTCTGACAGAACTAAACTATAATCCTCACTTTTTAATCTATATTTAACAGCTGAAATTTATTTTGTGCAGAGATCAGTGTTAGTATCATATGTCATATATCTTTATTACACAATATGAAGATTATTTTATTAATGCTGCCTATTAAGTGCTTTTTTAAATATCTATATGGCCCAGTTAACATTAACCTGTTATTTTACATTTTGAATTTGCTGTCTTGTATGTTAACATTGAGGATATAAAGGCACAGGTGGGTTTTTGCATTGGATTGTGCATGCGTATCGAAAGACATATGTACATTAAAAAAAAAGAAATCTAATTTATAGATGTTCTTTACACTACATACTGTTTTATATATAACTGCATTTAATTTATAGGGTTACTTTTCTACAATGTGCCTAGTTGAAGGCCACTTTATGTTCCAGATGATAATCTGTAATTTAGTGAAAACACATGATATTTAGAGAACATTCTTAATATTTGCTCTGAAGGTTCCAAATTTATTATATTTTTTAAGCAGTGAACCCACTCCAGAGAACCTATAAAGTGCACACATATCAAATTGGGTGCATGCTGTGAAACTCCCATGGACGCACACATACATTTTTGAAGGATTTATGGACACAAATGCCACATTATAGTTGGCTGGTGCTAGCTGAACTTAGTTTACTACAAGTTCTTATTGGCTCTTTTTTATAATGTGTTGTTGGCATGAATGCCATGATGCCTATTCTGAAAAGGTGGAGATGAGAGTATCAGTATAAATACATTACTGAAATGACTGGGTACATCTTTTTTTGTTTTTAGGTATACCAATAACTGTGCCACCACCAGGTATATTTATTTGTTCTAAAAGTATTTTGAAGCATTTCTGAAAAATGTGATTTCCTTTTTTGATACAAGGGATATTTTATCACTTTCCTCCTTTACAAAACAATACACTCAGTTTTCTTGGGGGAAATTATTAATATTCAGAAGGGTTTTTAGTGCCTATATGTAAAGCTTCTTTAAATGATTCAAGTATGCCATCAAATATATATATTAACGATGAGGTTGAATTGGTGTGTTCCAAGAATGGTCTGATTTTGAGTATTTCACACCTGTGATTCATTGTTGCCTAGGTTTACCTTAACATATCTATTAGTCTATACACAGCTAGCAGTTATGCATGTATTTTCTTGGGATTGCAATGATAATCTAAACCAAGTTTTTGATTTCTTTATTAAATATTTCAGGCTTTCCTCCCCCACCTGGAGGACCACCACCTTCTCTTATACCAACAATAGAAAGGTAAATTCTTGTTTGTAAAATACTTTAACATCGCAGGAAAATGTACTTCAATTATTTTACTCCTTTTAAAATCTTACTTCTAGCTATTTTAAGCCTCAGCTATTTTAATTCTCATTGTCTTTAGTCTCTAAATTCAGTATATTAGTAAAAGCAGAAGGGAAGAAGGAAACTCCCATGGCTTCAGGAAGCATTCCAGTCAATTTCTTCAGATACATATGTGAGCTTTCACATGTACATTAAAAGTTTCTCCTTGTATTTTCTCCCAGCTTACCTCCTAGAACAGTACCTCCTTGTCCTCTGAAAGACTACTTCAGACAATATTTGCAGTTTCAAGGGGGGATTTACCAGGTTTAGGAAAGTAATTCTTTACCAGGTTTCTTCTCAAAAGAAGCAAAAAGTAATTTAAATAGTTTTCCATGGGTTTTTCTGGGCTGTGAGGCCGTGTTCTGGGAGAATTTATTCCTGACATTTCGCCTGCATCTGTGGCTATCATCTTCAGAGAATGATTGGGTAGGGGTGTGTGGGGTTTATATATCCTCTCCCTGTTGGAGAGGATATGTAAATTTGTGTATTTGAATGGCTAGTTCCTGGGGGGAGATAATGCAAGGAGGATTAGTGTCTATTTGGCTAATGGTCCATTGTCTGCTGGAAATCCCCCATCCCTGGGTGAAGTTCATTTGCATGTGTTGGGTTTTGATTTTGGTGTTTTTCAGGACTGGTAGCCAAACTTCGTTTACTTTAAGGGTTTCTTCTTTCCTGTTGAAGTTGTCCAGGTGTTTGTAGATTTCATAGAATCATAGAGTTGGAAGAGACCCCAAGGGCCATCCAGTCCAACCCCCTGCCATGCAGGAATATACAGTCAAAGCATTCCCAACAGATGGCCATCCGGCCTCTGTTTAAAAACCTCCAAAGAAGGAGACTCCACCACACTACGAGGCAGTGTGTTCCACTTTTGAACAGCTCTTACTGTCAGGAAGTTCTTCCTAATGTTTAGGTGGAATCTATTTTCTTATAGTTTGAAACCATTGCTTCAATAGGTTCTCTGTGCATTCTGACATTATAGTTGTTGGCCTGGTCCAGAATTTCTGTGTCTTTAAATAACATTTTGTGTCCAGGTTGGTTTATAACATGTTCTGCTACTGCTGATTTTTCTGGCTGGCCCAATCTGCAGTGTCTCTCATGTTCCTTGATTCATGTTTGCACACTGTTTGGTCCCTATAAACTTGTCCACAGCTGCATGGTATGCGGTAAAATGCTATGAGAGGGTCTCTTCTGTCCTTTGCTGAGCGTAGCATTTCTTGGATGTTCTTGGTTGGTCTGTAGATTGTTTGGAGTTTATGTTTCCTCATCAGTCTCCCCATTCTGTCTGTGACTCCTTTGATGTATGGTAAAAAATACCTTCCCTTTGGTTGGCTGTTTTTCTTCATTCAACTACACAAATTTACATATCCTCTCCAACAGGGACTCACAGTATATAAACCCCACACGCCCCTACCCAACCATTCTCTGAAGATGACAGCCACAGATGCAGGCGAAATGTCAGGAATAAACTCTTCCAGAACCCGGCCTTACAGCCCGGAAAAAAACAACAGAAAACCTATAGATGCCAGCCATGAAAGCCTTTGACTTCAGATTTAAACAGTGTTCTTCCCACTGTCAGAAAGCGTTTGAAAACCACACAGTTTTTGAAGGTTATTTACAATTCAGGACTTATTCTGCACAAACAGTGTTTCTGCATGGAAAATAATATTTCAGTGGAGAAATATTAATTCCAGTGGAGAAAATGCAGTTTTCCGTGCAGAAAATGCTGTTTTCTATTCAAATCAACCATGTGTGAATTTTATGTAGAATAAATCCCCAATTATAACATTTTATTGTAGAAAACAGCATCTTCTGTGCAGAAATTGATATATCTGTGTTGAAATATTATTTTCCCCTCAGAAAATGCTGTTTTCCCAAAACAACTGCATTCAAATTTTGTGCAGAATAAGTCTCAAACTGTAAAGATTCTCATCCCTCAAGGATTCTTCTCATCCATTTTTTCAACACTCAAAAACTTTTTTTTACCAATAATATTTTTTCTATTCCTAACCAGGTTGTACCAAAGTGGCATCTAAAAGAACAGTATTTGAAGCCTGTTGAGTACATAGAGCTAGCCTTTTTTTCCTCCTAGACTGGGCACTCTGGTGGGTGTCTAGGTTTCTTAGCTATTTATCTGCAAAAGGAAAGATGGTATCTTTCTTCGCTGCATTTCTGATCCATTTACATTCCATACCTTTGCATGGGCAGAAAGAGACAGGAGTGTGTGTGTATCAAGTAAGCATAGCATTCTTCCATCGCAGGCAGGATGGTCACTGCTTTGAGCTTGGAGCAAAGTTGGGCCTGTAGACAGACTTAGCTCTGTCCATAGCAGTAATCTCACACTAGAAGTTGAGAAGAAAGCTTATTGTTTCCATTGCATGGGCTAAGGGAAAAATTGCAGAGATCAAGCTAGATTCCTGTGTATTTTCTTTCCCTCTTAGTAGTGGAATTGTTACTTGTTTGATGAGCTAGAGAAGGTAGTGAGCAGCTCTTTTTATAGCTGTATTTTACCATTTTAGCTGAAAGAGGTAGCCTTAGAAATATATGAAGATCAGTAGGACCGTGAGGTACACCACCGTGTATATTCATCTAACCCAAATGTTCATGTTCAGGATTTCTGCCAGTCACCCATTCCTCTTCTCAAGATACTATGAGTTACATAAACTCCAGAATGTGACAACTTGCTTTCTCTCTCGCCTGCTGAGAAGAGGATAAAATAACCCAGAATATACCATGGGTTATTTCTCTGGCTGGTTGGGAAGGGACAAGTCAGGTCGCGTTTCTTTGTTAGTTAAACTGCTCCTGTTCTAACGGGAAGCTATCAAACACGATACATGAGGGTGCTGCCCTGTTCTGACTTTTCGTATTGTTCTGAGCAAGCACAGTCACTATTCTATATGTGAAGATTTCCAAATCAGATTAATTCACTTTGTCATGACTAATAAACTTGTGTGAATTTAATTTTTATTAGATTGATATGTTTAAAATAGATTGTTTAAAGCAGAGGCCTCCAGATGTTATCCAGTCAGGAATACTGGGATTTGTAGTCCTATAGTGTGGACCTGGAGGACCACATGATTCCAGCTTCTGGTTTAAAGGCATTATGCAGCAAAATAGTCTGTCTGGTCTCCAGTGCAGACATAACTACTCATTGCTCGCAATTGCTAGCCTGCAAAATAAGCATTTCTGTCTTATCTTGAAAGAAGCCAGATTTAGCCTGTTCATCAGTCATTTGCATGTTTGCGCTGTCTCTCTCTCTCTTTCTTTCTCTCTTACCATTGTATGAGAAAGGCAGTAGGGATAGCCCTTTTGCTCTTCTGCCTCCCACACAGCCCCATCACTGCCCCTGTAGCCTTCTCCCACTGAATATCTTTGGTGAGGAACTTTTTCTATTTGTGTATAATTCTGGATAATTAGGATTCTTAATTAGGCAGAGATTCTACTCCCTGAGGAAGAAGCAGAAATCCCACCATGTTGGGGCTGCAGGAATGGTAACAGTCAAGTGTGTTGATCCTATTTGTTCCCTTACATGACTATAATCCAGTAGGGTGAAGTGAGAGAGAAAGAGCTGAATAAGGCTGTTTAAACCCTTATGTAGCAAGGTGACAAAATTGCCATCCTTCATCATATCAGATCTGAAAATGCAGAATGTGCAAGGGAGCAGCTAAAGATTACAGTCACTGCAAAATGTCTTGGAAAATATAATGTCTTTTCTTAGAGCTTTTAACATGGACTATCGCATGATGATTTAACATACCATGGGAGTAACTGATCTGTTCTGTAACCAATATTGTATATGTTTCAGCAACCAAACTTACAGGGAAGTAAAAAAGTTGGATTTTCCGAATATAAGATTTACTAATATGGAGACCTGACTTTTCTCTTCCAACAGTGGACATTCCTCTGGTTACGATAGCCGCTCAGCTCGCGCATTTCCATATGGTGGTGGTAAGTGTCTTCAAAACACTGTTTGATAATGTGTTTAGGTCAGATAGCGGCAGTTCCTCAGAGCTACGCTTATGCAGTTGGTCTTTCACTGCAATAAACTTTTGTATGGTATGGTATGGTATTGTATAGCTTATATTTACTCTTACATATAGACAGCTTGGTGTTTGCTTTAATATATTTAAACTTTGTTTTAACATGTGGTGTTGTTTTCTTGTCCAGGATACATTGCATACAAAAAAAAGTACCATGTAAAGAGTTAGTCATTGTTTGAAAATAAATTGTTGGCAGCTTTCTGGTAAGCAAATAAGTAACTCATGGAACATAATACACAAAAGCAGTTTGAAATACAGTTTTGAGTCTACCTCCCCATCTTTTAGTTGAATAGTTAAGTTTTGTAGTTATTGCAGAGAAGAAGAAAAAATACTCAACAAAACATATTTAATCTCTCTTTTATTTGTCCTTTAGAAATAGACAAGCAGTGATTATTTCCAAATGTGGAGACCTTTGGCTTAAATTCAGTTTTTACTGGCAGCATTCCTTTGCAATTGGTGTACACTTGAGTTACCTTAACGTAGTCTCCATTCTCTCCTTTCCCTATCTCATATGAAGATTAAAAGTATGCTAGCGGTATGGTGATCAAACTGCAAAAAAGAAGCTACAGTAAAATGGGAGGGATATGTGGTTGTGAATGAACAAACCAGAGCTTTGCTTCACATAAGAAAAAGCAGATGCTCAAAATGACTCTATTAATGGGAAGCAGATGTCTTGATTAATGTGTGTGTGTACACAAGTATTCTAACTGTCTTCCCAGTCTTGCATATTTCAAGAGGTCTTCCACATTTTTTCTTTCTGTCCTTAAACAACACATTATGTTCAGTCTTTCTTCGATTAAAAGCAGGCTGGAAAGGCTTTCTCCAAAATCTGTGAGTTTTCAGTGAGTCTGCTGGAAAGTTATGCAGTTCTCTTTGCGTTCTTGAGTATATAATGTGAGGCACGCGCAGGGGTTGGTTGCTATACTTTGCTTTCTTTCAGTGTAAAAGTTTCTGTAATAACATGGGAAGTTTACATATGGACATCAGATGCCGGGATCTGTGGGTGCTCGGGTCCCATTGTATACAATGGTGTAGTAGGAGGTATCCCTTATGTAAGATGGCAAACAGCAAGGTTTGCTTTTGGGATTTATTTATTTATTGTAATATTTTCAAGCCATGGATGGTTGAATCTATGGATACAGAATCCGTGGATATGGGAGGCTGACTGTAATACTAACCTAACATACAGATTGCTGGCTAGTTCATGGAGATGAGTATGAGAAGCTTTGAACACTCAGAAACAAGCACTGTATTAATTATTAATATTGGCGGAATATAATGAAAGAATTATCATCTTCTTATATTGTGTCTTTCAAAAAAACATTCAGGCAAAGTGTTATTCCTTTAGCTGTAGTTCTGTGAAAATGTTGGCTCAGTGCAGGTATAATAATCAGTTATGATTAGTACTAGCCAAAATTTGGTGCCTTAAACCTTCCTGAGATTTTAAATATATACTTTTACTGTGTGGCAGGGGGTTGGACTGGATGGCCCTTGTGGTCTCTTCCAATTCTACAATTCTATGATTCTATGATCATTGTTTCAGAATAGGTCATCCACAAAATTTATTTAAAAGCATATTTGTGAGGAAAGCAGAATATGCTATTTTAAAATGGACATTTTAAACCACATTTTGAGGACTGATTCAAATGTACATACACGTTTTGTTTTGAGGTGTCTTTCAAACAATGTGGATGTAAAAATGATTTCCCCACCAATAGCTTCTGCCTTTAAGCCCTTGCTGGAGGTGGATTTTAAATGAGAACACATGCAGATTTGTGGCTGAGACCATTCCCTTTTGTATTGATTGATTTTAAATGAAGACACTTGTGAATTCTCAGGTGTTAATCAGCTATCTAGATGAGAAATGGGAATAGGCCAGGTTCTACTGACATTCCAATCCTGTGCTTACCTAGTCAGAAGTAAGTTCCATTGGATTTAGTAAGACTTAAACTGTATTCCTAGTTAATTGTGTGTAAGATGGAACCTCAGTGTATACGACTGTCTATATTTCTGTGCATTTTGGCACTTTTGACACAGATAATCAGAGGCAAGATCCCAGAAATTAATGGAATTTCTAATCATTCTTATTCACTAGTCTTAAATTGAGTTGATTCATTGTTAATGTTTTAGTAGAGTGAATGAAAATTCTGACATCCACTTTAACATAGCTTACTTGTGGATACTCTTGGAAATCACTTTCTGATTGAACTTCTCTGCTGCTGTATCATAAGAGTAGCCATGATCTCACGACTAGATTGGGCACTCAGGATAGCAGCTCAGAATAGGTGAACAAGCTAAGGCCTGAGAAGAGCAAACAGGTATGTCGATTACTACCTTACAGTTGAGGGAAATGGCTGAGGCAATAGGGATTGATTGCATACCTGGACAGAAGCCTGTTGATCCAGCTGTGGTCTGGAGTCACTATGTTTCTCCATTTCTTTGCACTGCCAGCTATTTCCTCCTTAGAGGTAAAACCGCTGTAAGAGATGCAGAGTTGGAATGCATAGTTCATTACAGAATGGAACTGCCCTGTTTTGTGGATTTGATTTATGGCATAACAACTAAAAAGTTTGCTCTGTGCTCACCTCGTTGTTTCAAACAGAGATGAAGATAAGATGTCACATGTGTTTCAGATACTATCCTTTTCAAATGTATTGAATTTAATCCATTGTAGATAACTTTCAGTATACCACAAGGAGTTGGATTTAATAATTTAGTGTTAAAATATGTGGTGTATTTTTATGAATACTGCCACTGCAAGCACAGTTGATGGGAGATGTGAGAGAGGGCCTTCAAGTGGCTGCCCCTAGACTCTGGGACTTCCTTCCTAAGGAGGCCAGAATGGGCCTTCTCCTTGTTATCTTTCCGTCATCAGGCTAAAACCTTTTTATTCAGACAGACTTTTAAAACAGGAAGTTTTTAAAGAATGGGCTGGGGGTGCTGAACTGTTTTAACTTAACTGTTTTAAATATATTTTTTATCTTTTTAAAGGTATTGTATTGCCGTTTTGAGTCTTGATTTTGGGCAAAAAGCAGGATATGATGATGGTGATAATGATAAAAAATGATAGATACCTTATAGATATTAGTGTGCTGAGGAAATTCTTAATAGCTATTTCTTGATCTGAGGCTTATCATCTCACTTTCCCTCCCTCTCCCTCAGAATTAAAAGTAAAATTATTTGTTTTTCACCATTTTTACAAATACCTAACTCTCAAGCTATTTACTTATTTTTGAATTCTTTGTATTTGTAGTCAAAAATATTAAGTCTGCAGTGTGGGAAAAATAAAAACACTTTTGTTATCAATTATTTGAAGTGTCTCTGGAAATAGTATTTCAGTGACAGTCTTTTTCTATCCTACCAGTTTATATTTTTGTTCATTTGCTTGTTTTTACACCACAACTTTTTTTGTGTTCTTTTTTCTTTCTTAACCTGCTCCAACTCTTTTAAACACTGTTCTTCTGATATGCTTTATGTTTGCTTCCCCTTGCCCACCACAATGTTCCAGTAAGTAAGTGAGGCTTTAGGTGGTGGGAGATTGGCAGTCTGAAAGTTATATATTCTTGATATTCAGAAATTTCTGTCCCTGGGAAGATGGCCTGGCAAGGTGTAGCTCCTTTTCTCAGTTATTATCAAGCTGATCCTCTAGCTTTGAAGAGGAGGCGCCTTATGGAGGGAATGCTGAGATTATTCCAAAATTAATAGTTTGAAGATTACAACCTAATACAGTTAGGTCTGGAAATAATTGGACACCAACAGAAGTTTTGTTATTTCAGCTGTTTACCAAAATAAATTCAGGTTACAGTTAAATTATGAATATGGGCTTAAAGTGCAGTCTCTCAGCTTTAATTTGAGGGTATTCACATCCAGATTGATGGAAGGCTTTAGGAATTACAGCTCTTTAATATGTAGCCCCTTCTTTTTCAAAGGAACTAAAAGTAATTGGACAAATTAAACAATCATAAATAAAATGTTCATTTTTAATACTTAAATTGTCAAGAATCCTTTGCAGGCAATGACTGCTTGCAGTCTGGAACGCATGGACATCACCAAACGCTGAGTTTCCTCCTTTGTGATGCTTTGCCAGGCTTTTACTGCAGCTCTCTTCAGCTGTTGTTTGTTTGTGGGTCTGTCTGTCTTAAGTTTTGTCTTCAACAAGTGAGATGCATGCTTGATTGAATATTCCATTTCTTTGCCCTAAAAAACTCCTGGGTTGCTTTCACAGTATGTTTTGGGTCATTTTCCATCAGTAAAGTGAAGCGCCATACAATCAACTTCACTGAATTTGGCTGAATCTGAATAGACAATATATCTCTGTACACTTCAGAATTCCTCCGGCTGCTTCTGTCTTCTGTCACATCATCAATAAACACTAGTGACTGCCATTGGAAGCCATGCATGTCCATGGCATCACACTGCCTCCACCATGTTTTACAGATGATGTGGTATGCTTTGGATTGTAAGCCGTTCCAAGCTTTCCCCATACTTTTTTCTTCCCATCATTCTGGTACAGGTTAGTCTTAGTTTCATCTGTCTAAAGAATGCTGCTCCAGAACTGGACTGGCTTTTTTAGATATTCTTTGACAAAGTCTAACCTGACCTTTCAGTTCTTGAGGCTTATGAATGGTTTGCACCTTATGGTAAACCATCTGTATTTGCTCTCATGAAATCTTCTTTTTATGGTAGACTTGGATAATGATATGCCTACCTCCTGGAGAGTGTTCATCACTTGGCTGGATGTTGTGAAGGGGTTTTTCTTTACCATGGAAAAGATCCTACAATCATCCACTACTGTTGCCTTCCATGGATATCCAGGCCTTTTGGTGTTGCAGAGCTCATTCTTTTTTGGCACATTATTTTTTTCTCAGAATGTGCCAAATTCTTGATTTGGCCACCCCTAATATTCCTTCTGTCTCTCTGATGGGTTTTTTTCTTTTTTGGCAGCCTAAGGATGGCCTGTTTCACTTGCATTGAGAGCTCCTTTGACCAAATGTTGTGGGTTCACAGCAACAGGTTCCAGATGCGAAAGCCACACCTGGAATCAACTCCAGACCTTTTACCTGCTTAATTGATGAAGAAATAACGAAGGAATAGCCCACACCTCTTCATGAAACAGCTTTTGAATCAATTATCTATTTTTGGTCCCTTGAAAAAGAGGGGGCTACATATTAAAAGAGCTGTAATTCCTAAACCCTTCCTCCAGTTTGGATGTAAATACCCTCAGATTAAAGCTGAGAGACTGTAGTTTAAGCTCATAGTCATTATTTAGCTGTAACTTGAATTTATTTTGGTAAACAGCTGAAAAAACAAAACTTGTGTCAGTGTCCAACTATCTCTGGACCTAACTGTATATCCATACTAAACACAGGCCATAATCATTGTCCACTGTTTGCTAGGTGAGGCTGTTGAAGGAGAGTATTGCAAAGAAAAGAACACTTCCCCAGTGTTTTCTCTCACTGGATTGTGCTATTTGAAAATTAGTTCACTGAGTGACTTTCATGTGGAATTATAAAACAGCGATTCATGTTGAAGTAGGCATTAAACAAAACTGTTTTAGGATCTGAGACAAATCCAGTGGACAGTACTGCTCTTTAGAAATGAAGTAACTTCTGGGCAATGCAGTACTCCTGCAGACTAACCCAAAAAACAAAGAGGATTTCTAGCTGCCTTGGAGTGTTTTGAGTTTATGCAGTCTTTACACTGGAACAATAATAAATATAATCAATCTTACACAACTCGTGGATGTACTAGAGAGGCATAATGCACCTGTTAGTGCACTGTGTCAGTACACTATAATGTACTACGAGTGGATTTAATCAGGGTTTTTTCATGTGTGTGTGTGTTGTTGTTGTTGTTGTTGTTTTGTAATTGTGTTTATTAACTATCTGTACAAAATTTCTGTGTATTTAGTATTCATGTACAGTTGTCCATTCATATTCGCTGGGGTTTGGTTCCAGGACCCCCACCCCCACCCCCGTGGATACCAAAATCTGTGAATACTCAAGTCCCATTATATGCAATGGCATAGCAAAATGGTGTCCCTTATATAAGATGGCAAAATCAAGGTTTGTTTTTTGGATTATTATTTTTTTAAGAATATTTTCAAGCCATGAATACTTAAATCGGTGGATAACAAATCCGTGGATACGGATGGACAACTCAACTATAATACAGTGGTCAGGATCCAGAGAGGCCTGTATGCATGCACAAAAACAGTCCATACATATGCACACAGGGCATATCTCTTTAGTTAGGGTCTTGCCTTTGGAAGCAGTTTCTCACATCAGGGAAGCTGCTTCAAAAGTACAGAAGATCTGTTGCTGGAACAAGAAGTCGAAAAGCCTCCTTGTACTACAATGGAATGATCTCCAAGTTGTTCTGTCACAGGAAGGCATGCAAGAGTTCTAGAGGACTCCTTTTTCTTGTCAGATAAATTTCCCTTGTTTGTGTGACATGCTTCTTATTGAAAGTCTTAAACTGATAGGATGGATAGTTTGTTTTGTGGAAATAATCCCCCTTTTCTTCAGTTTAAAATGCTCAGTAACTAGTAAACATAAGATTTTCTGTTTTACCACTCAGGAATAACAGTATTTAAAGAAACAGAGATTACTTCAAAAAGATTAAACTGCAGAAACTAGTACAAGAATTCATCTTGTAAATATGGAGGGAAACAAATTATTTTGGTAGTATATTTGTATTTGTTACTGTCAGTAGTACTACTGCTAGAAAAGTAAGTATTTGATTCTTGAAATTTCATTGTTCAGGTAGTTAACTTCATATTTAACAGCTGGAAAGTAGCATGCATCAAAGTACCTAGAGTTATTGACATTACACTTTAGGTTTCACCTAAGCTTGTAAAATGGGATTTCATTGATTTCAAGTATGAGTCAAACTACACTTTTCAGATGTTTCTAGCTCTTTTTTTGCTTTCTAATGCTAGCATTTTTTTCTTTAGTCACCTTTCCGCACCTTACAGGTTCTGCCCCATCATGGTCTAGTCTCGCGGATACAAGCAAACAGTGGGATTATTATTCAAGAAGAGATAAAGATCGAGAAAGGGAGAGGGATCGAGATAGAGAAAGGGACCGTGATCGTGACAGGGAGAGAGAGCGTACCCGAGAAAGGGATCGAGAGCGTGATCACAGTCCAACTCCTAGTGTGTTCAACAGGTGAGTGTGAAGAGCTAATGCCATGCTTTATTATGGTGATCCAGTGCCTCTGCTAGAAGCACACTCAAGACTTGTCTTGCAGCTGTGTATTTTTAGGGGACAGGGTGTGGTCCCTTTTTGCCTTTTGTTGGAGGCATAAACAGGTTTTTCAAATGCAAACCAGAAATGGAAAAGTAAATAGTATGTCTGAAATGCACAACAAGCAACTTCTGCTAAGATTGTGGTTTTCTTTGTTAATTGACAGGAAGAGGTCTGTTCCTTGCTAGTTGCTTTTTAGAAGATTCATAGATGGGCCTGGTGGGCTTGAGGCCCAGCCCGGTCTAAAAGTGTTGCAATTCCTACTGCTTTTATGTGTTCATTTGTTTAGGAGTAAGTAGTTAGTCTTGAAGATAGACTAAAGTTTGTTCTTTAAAAAAACAAATTCAGAATAACATGGTTGGTGATTGCATATCTGTTTGCTCTCATGTTAAAAATCAGCGTTACTTAGTTTTTGCACAACCAAAGCACTACCTTTATTGTTTAAGTTAAAGAGATCCAAAAAGCCATATTTATGCCATCATTCATAATGGAGCTTAGCCTCTGCTAGTTTTTTATGTCAGTGTTACAGTGAAAGCCACTCTGTTTGGTATCATGCTGAACACTTTAGTGGTTGGCTACTCATGCATTGGCTGAGCATGAGCTACAGTCATGTTGCTACATCTGTGTGCATGGGAAGTTGTTTTTACTGCTTTTCCTCCGTTGTCTGGACTTGCCTGTGCTGCTTATTGAGCCATATCTGGAACTCAGTAGCTTAAATAGCAGTGTGGGACACTTCTGTATTGGGTTGTGTGTATAAAAAGGTATTGACTGATTTCTTACAAAGCCTTTTCTCAAAATCACAATTAGAGAGATATTATCGTCCAAGGTGAGTTTTCAAACATGCAGTTAGTGTTCTTGTGTAGACATAAGGAATAAGAGTTCTGCTTGCTGTTAAATGGTTGGTAGTAGATTTGCATCCCAGTCTTTATTCTGTTAATCAGGATTTAGGAATGCTTTCTTGTGTTAAATTTTGACACAGATACTCTTGCATATGCAAGTATGTTATCTATTTATTTTGCTCAGAGACTGTGATGTATGTTTCTAACTTGCAAATATCTTGACACTGCTTGTAATCATTTTCTTTCAGTCTTCAGCTTCAACATGTTACATTAATTAGCTATTAAACAAGGTTTAAATACTGTATTTTTTTCATGCATTCCAGGAAGAGCATAACAGAGTCACTGTTTGTTATTGTGGATGTTTATATATTTACAGTCATTAAAGTAAACATTTAAATTTAGGCATTAAGGTAGTATAGTTCTTATTTTTGTTCATATACAGTTTTTGTGGTGATGTTCTATAGTTAGTATATGTTTTGTGTTACAAATTGTAGGGTCAGTGTCTTAGATGTTAGGATCAATTTAACATCTGCTTCTTAGGGAGCTTGATTGAAGGCCAGAAAAAGTCTGGTCGTTCAAGGGTGCTTGAAATGATCCTTAATGATTTCCAGGCCTAGAGAAGTCTCTGTGTTGCTGCCAGACTTATCATTAAGTGGGGAGGGAAGAGGGTTATGGGACTGAATTATCTGACATCTGCAGTAAAGCTGCTGCCACATGGCTGTGTGAGAAACCAGGAGGTCCTTAGCCTAGTAAAAACTTGATTAGGGAGTAACATAGAAAGTAGGAGGTTTGTGAATTACAGATCATTCAGATATGACACTCTTGAACAAATATTGTTTCACCATTTAATAGTCTTACTTTTAATAATTGTCCAGTGGCTTATGAAAACACTTTTTGATACATCAAGTAAAAAAAATGTAACTTCACGGAAAGACTCCTTTGTGGGTACCATAACAATGGGATACCAAGAGACTGTTTGCTTTTGCAGAGAGTTAAAATTCATGGTTAAAAGCTAAAGCATGAAATGTGGCATCTGTTTTTCACATCACTAATAAAGTACAGTACTCAGAATGGTGCCATATTTTAAAGTAGCCAGTGGGATTTGCATTTTCTGTGCTTTTTAGAGCCACAGACATCCTACCTAATGCCTTAACATGGATTTGCCATCATATACTGAATTGATTATACTTCATTGCAATAGCCCACAACCAGTTTTCTGTTCAAATTAAACTAACTAGTTGGTCAAGCTGATCTTGTGTAACTCAAGGGTGATTTTTAATTGGCTTATCCCTTCGTTTAAAAGAAAATTAAAGTCTGTTGTTTAACACATGGCAGAATCAGCACCTACTGCACACGTTACCTGTAGAATAAATTTTCTGCTAGTGCTATAACCATGTATGCTTTAGAAATGGCTTCCCTCAGAAAAACTGTGGATGAGGTTCTTACTATCCTAATTAGTTTGGGAAGCTAATGAGCACTTGCCAGCAGTCTGTAATTGTGTATTCTTTGCCTTAATAGAAACCATGAAATTCATGGGGTCACTATAAGCTGACAGACAATTGAAGGCATATATATAAACACTGACCTGCTTGATTTACTCTTCAGATGTATAACCATCCATGACAACATCATACCACTGTTTTTAATGAGCTGTCATTCTAATGCTGGTGTTCTGATTTGTATCTTGTGATGAAAGATGTTACCCATTGTTGGGACTCATTCTCACTGAAGCAGGACTTAGAAGAGTAATCCTTCAGAATTGTACTTTGCTGGATTTAGAAAGTGCATAAGGTTCTGCCTCTAGAACCATCTCACCATATTTTTAGTATGTATGGGAGAGACAAAGAGTGGTTACTGGAACTTTATAATTTGCTTACTTACTAGAAGTGTTTTTAATTTTGTTTCGGTCAGTGATGAAGAGCGATATAGGTACAGAGAATATGCAGATAGAGGCTATGAGCGGCATAGAACAAGCAGAGAGAAAGAAGAACGGCACCGAGAAAGGAGACATCGAGAAAAGGAAGAAACAAGGCACAAGTCATCACGAAGGTTGGCTTTTTAATGTTATATTTATGGGGCAGAAGGAGGATAATTGAAGTATTGGGAGTAATATTGGCTTTCCATGTGCTTCTTTTGAATTGCTAGTATTTAAAAACTAAATATAGGGTAGGGTAACGCAGCATTAGTTCTTCCTCGGTATGATCAATATATAAAAAGTTTTCATCAAAGGCAATGGAAAAATGCTTTTCCACTAGTTAAGGGTTTTAATTGATACTCCAAATGTTAATGAAAGCCTCCGGCATATAGTTGACGAGCCACCATAATCTGTCTGTGAATGTTGAGATTGGACCTACTGTGCTGCTCAGAGGAAGAGGGTAAGTAGATGTAGGAGGGTAAGCAGATGTCGTAGCTCCTCTTCACAGCTGCCCCCATGCTTATTATGCATCTAAGCAGAGTAAACAGTGCAGGCAGTTTCAAGGAGCAGGGCCCAATCCTCCATGCTGCCAGAAAGATCCAGTGAGTAAGTGAGGCACTGGCTTCTTGTCCATTTTAGATGGTGAGAGGTGTTGCTGCCATCTCAGATAGTGACAGGTCGAGGAAGAGGTCTGTCCTGCTAACAGTCGCAGCAGCAGCTACTCTGCTGTTGGTGGCTTCCCCTAAGGTGCTGAGACCTAGGCAGCTGTCTGATAGTGCTTGTCCCTAACACTGGCTCTTGTCTACCAATTGAATTGGTTAAAGTACTATTTCTTTTCATATATGAAAAAGGAAACTAAAATCCAGAATCATATTACCTTCAGTTGCTCTTGATCATTGTAGAGTGACTAAGAAAATCTCTTTATCCTCTTGGAGTGAATATATATGGTAACATAAGAAGTAGCCTTCTGTTCTGAAAAGTTTGAAAAGCACTCAGTACATCTATTTTAAGTCTCCCTCCATAAACCAGGACAAAATTTTGTTAAGAACATCAGCTTTCATTTGGTAGAATAACTCTACCTCATCATTGTAGAAATTAATTGGATGTCATGATGGCACATATTTAGAGAACACTTCTAGGTGCCAAATGAGCTACCAGACCCTGCCCTAAAGTAAATATTAGCAGATGGAATCATGGTGAAATTTAATACAGACAGTGTTTTTCTTCAGTCTTGTTCTGGTTTTAATTTGTATGATGACACTGTTACGTGTACTAAATAATTAGCTTGATGAAATCAGAGATTTGAGAAATAGCAGGCTGGTACTAGATTTTATATTTAATTTAATTGGTTTTTTAAAATTGTTTTTTGCTTTCTCTTAGTAACAGCCGGCGTCGCCATGACAGTGAAGAGGGAGACAGCCACAGGAGGCACAAACATAAAAAATCAAAAAAGAGCAAAGAAGGAAAAGAAACAGGTGGTGGTGAACCTGCCCCGGAACAGGAAAACACTGAAGCTGCCCCAGCAGAATAGGCATGTGTGATCTTGCTTATATTAGTGCCAGAGATAGATTACTCTGATTCTAATTATTTTTCTGGGTCTTAAAAACATTGCTCTTAATCTTGTTCTGTTAGTACAAAACCATAAGTTTAATTTGGATTTTTGAAAATAAAAAGAGTGAATTTTTCATGTGAAAGCACATTATTTTGTCTTGCTTATACATCTAGAAATGTAAAGGTACATGTGGAAAACAGACTAAAGTAGTACATGGAATATTTTGTGTAGCCTGAAAAGTATACATGGAGATTGTGCTTGGTTGAGATCCTATGCACAGTTCACTCAGGCTTCATCAGTGTGCAGTATCTTTCCAAATAGTGAGGAAACTGATTACACCACAGACTGGCAAAATTTCCATGTGATCAACACACAGATTCTGGAAGAATGAATTGGAACCAGTATTTTGTTTGGTTCTTCAGATATGTATTTTCCATGTAGTTTCTCATTCAAAGGAACAAAAACAAAACTCATACAACATAAACCTGTTTCCTTCCTTCTATACACTATAAGTTTTGGGTATTGCCGTGCTGCAGTGGCCTCTGTGGGTGTGGGTGTGTCTGTCTGTCTGTGATGCTTCTCTGCCTACTTGGATCTGTGGAAGGTGTCTAGCGTAGTGATCTATCTGGCTTGGCTGCCCGAATCTCAGCACAGATAAACCTGTTCCTTTTTTCCTTCTGTCCTCTGCTTACACAGTTAGTTCACTACCCTTCATGCTTCCTGACATTAGCATGCTAATTTGGAACTGTGCCAACAAAGAAGAAGATGAGCAAGGCCAAGTAAAATAGATACAACTCTCATATGAAATGCCTCATGCCATTAGTTAAAAGCACTTGGGAGAAAATGTGTATTTTTGTGCTTTTTTAATGAAAAAAACTTGGTTTACAAATTACGGTTATAGTATTATGACAGTAGAAATAAAATTTCATTCACAGTTATTACACACTAGGAAACAACTTATTTAAAAATACTTGCTTCATACTGACCACAAAAAGGGGGATTTGATGTAATCATCAAACTTTTGTGTTGTGAATAAATGCAGTCAACATAATGGTTAGAAAAGTATTGCAACCGTTATTCAAGAGTTTTTGGGGAAACCTTCAGATTGAGTATTAAAGTTGTTTCCTTTATAATAAAAAACAAAACAAATACTAGGTGGAACATATTACTACTGCTGCTTTGATTGAATATAAAAATACAAACATGAGACAAAGAGCAGCATGTGTACCCTGACTTACGATCTCAGTAGATTTCCATATTTTTAAAAAGTGCATGTTTTTCTCTTAACACACCAAAAATTACTTTTTTCACAAAAGCATTCTGTTTGTGTTATGCACATTTACACTTCACACCTTTTTCTTAAACAAGCAAAGAGCTGAGCAGAAAGTGGAGTAAACAGATGTCCTTATTAGGTGGCAAATTTTGTGTCAAGTGATTTCTTTTTCTTCATACAAAATACATTTTCATAAAAAAGTACCAGGCCAGGATACAATAGTAAGAGTAATTTTCCCCTTTAGTTCTTTTAGCATCCTTGCCAAACAAGCATGCATCATTCCTGAAATGTTCCTACCATTAACAGCAAGGAGGATGTCACCACACCTGAAAGAATAAAATAAAATAAAAGTTACTGGTGGTTCAACAACTGTAAGATAGGAATTTTCCTTTAAAAGACCCACACACTTCTTTTGTTAATCTTCTGTATTGTCCTGCAGAATTCAGATTGTGGTTTCTTATATTTTAAGTTTTTTTTTTAAACACCCTTAGGAACAAATAAATTCTTTAATGTGATAATTATTTGTTTGCAATAGCTGTTTTAAGTACCAGACCATGTATCAGACATGCCTCTGGTGTAATTTCTGTAGAAAATGTACCCATGTAATTTTTCTAATTTCCTAGTAATATCAATTTGATGTGCAAAAATTAAAAGACTTCCATTTACAGAGTTCTCAAACATTTATTAAGTAACTTTCATAGTGGAATTTAGTCGTAATTTGCAAGTCATCTGTGACTTGATTTGGACTCAGAGGTTAAACCAGTTACTCTCAAGTTGTCAGTTTTTTTATATATATCCAGGAATCATTCTAAATTTGAAACATTTAGGATTTTGCTGTGTGTCTCATATATAGTTCTATGACAGGTTTTATTGCACTGGTATAAAACTGGGCCTAATTCTTTGATTTGCCTCCAGAAAGCTGAAGCCAGGAAAGAAGCAATGTAAGATAAGCAAATTGCTTCCTGGTTTAGCTATTAAAAGTTTAACCAGGGACACTGCAACATAGTTCAGTGCATGTCTTATCACTGTAAGGGGAAACCAGTAAGTATGACCTTGGTCATGGTTATGAGATGTTTTGAGTTGGTCCCTATGAAGTAGCTTCCAACATAAGTAGTCCCATTGCAGAGTTAATTTGAAATTCTTGCTTCAGTACAAGGATTCAGTACAAGTAAACAGTTGGAGTTCAAGGTCTAATTTATAACCATCCATATGAATAAAAGACTGCGGAGGGGGTAACTAGGTTTCGGATTCATGTATAATGTCCACCATACATAAAATGTATTGTGTGGTCAAGCCCATATACCTGTTTAACTCTTTATGTATATGTGCTGTCTATGGGATTCATTTGTCACATACACAAGAAAGGACTGACTGTGTAGACAGAAGTTGGAATCCTCTTGGTGATTGATACGGGCGTAAATACTGTTACACAAGTGATAGGACTTTTTCCAGCAACGGTGGGAGGCAGTCCTTCAGACTGGGTTTTGTTCCTCGTCCACCACTAGACAGGCAGATCAACAACCAATAAACAATAGTGGTAGCATCCCAGGGAGGAGGGGCCAACTCAGACTTCCCCAGTTCTTTCCTGCCTCGAACAGGAATAGGACAGGCTTTTGCTTCACTCTTGTGTCATTTTTTCCTGCGGTTGGAAAGCTTCTCAGGGAGGATGGCTGATCGCAGTCCCCATTGCTTCAACCTGTCCTCTGAGGAGGATTCAGGTGCCATGGAGCTTCTGCTGCCCTCAGGGCAGATGAATGCACGGGAGCTGCGGTCCCCTTTGGAGGCTCCATGGCAGGCTCCTTGGAGGCTGCTCAGGTGGTGACGGCGCATGATAAGGCCTTGGTCTTAGAAGTGGACCATTTAGATAGGACTAAAGAGTTCCGGAAATCTGATTGTTTGTTTCGTTTGCTGTGTTGTCTAAGAGGAGAAAGTTTTCTTCTTCCATTGCACGCTGGTTACACCTCTGTATTGAAGCGGCGTATGTGCATAATTCTCTGCTGGCTCCTAGTGGTATTCAGGCTCACTCTACTCGGAGTGCTGCTACTTTAGCTGCACTTTCTAATTCAGTATCCTTGGGTGAAATTCGTAAGGCTGCTATTTGGTCTTCACCTTCATCTTTTATTAGGCATTACCGTATTGATAAATTTGCAGTGACATATGCAGCCTTTGTTTGCCAGGTGCTGCAACAGGTAGTGTAAGGAACTTGGTTCAGGAATTACCCACCCTAGGAGGGACCACTTTGGTAGGTCTCAGTCTGAAGGACTGCCTCTTCATGCTGCTGGAAAACAGAACATTGGTACTTACCGTGAAGGTCCCTTTTCAGCAGCTGTGGGGAGGAAGTCATTCCCTCCCTTATGGTTCTTAGTGTTACTGTTAAGGGTTATTGTTTGTTTCTGGAGCTCAGTCATCTCTGGGGAAGTCTCAGTTGGCCTCTCCTCCCTGGGATGCTACCACTGTTGTTTATTGGTTGTTGACCTGCCTGTAGTGTTGGAGGAGGAGCCAAACCATCTGAAGGACTCCTTCCCCACAGCTGCTGAAAAGAAACCTTCACGGTAAGTACCAATTTTCTGTTCTCAGAAGTTGTGCAATGGTGACATCCTATTCCGGGTGTTGTGGGCCCTGTGGTGCAATTGCCAAAGCATAGGAGGTTTGGTAAGTCCTTTAGCATTGGATTGACAGTTGGAGCAAATGAGCAACAGGATTAGGAATGACTCTACCATTCATTCTACAAATCAGCTGTGCAGTGGAGTATTCCTGTATTGCAGCCTAGCTATGCTTGCATAATTGTATGCTTTGCAACCAGTGAAATAGGTATCTTTGCTAGAGTATAGATCTATAGAACATACCTAATCTTGTATCAGAATCTTTGTGGGGTAGAGAAGGTGCAAGTTTAAGCAAGCTGTTTCGTGTTAGTGTTACACATTAAACTGATATTTGAACAAGTTATTGGGGGCTGTACAGATACTTGGGGAAGGACTAAAACTCAGTGGTAAAATTCTTTTATCTTCATTTAAAACTACTAGTATGATGTATAATGGACAATAATCACAAAACATTAAAATGAACATGTGGAAAATGCAAATTTTTAAAATATGCATTTTCATGTCTTAAAAGCAATGAGAGCAGGAGTCTATTGTATTTCCAAAGAAAGTGTATTCCATTATTCCAAAGCAATACTGTTTCCTCTTCTCATATGTCTTTCAAGGTAGCTTTGGCTTTAACTGTATCCTCAGGAGAGCTTCTCTAGATAGGTAGTGAGATAGGTGCTCCTTAGCCAGATTGTAAGTTGTTTGGGACCAAAAAGATAAAAAAACTGATTTTCCCAGTAGTGAACGAGGGAATATACTCAGGTGGGATAGGCAGGAATGGGACAGACTTTTCTGGAGCGCGCTCTAGTTGGAGCAACACTCTAACCTACTGCTCCATCAGGTTGCCTTTCAGCTGCACTCTGTTCTGTTCCTTTCTCTCCTCTTCCTCCAAATTTATTTTTAGTCTTTCATATTGTTTTTCTTGTTCACTTTCCTTCTACTGAGAGTGAGAAAGTATTTGTGGGGGTGGGGGTTGCTCCCACCTATGGAGGCATGTTTGATGGGATGTCGCACTCATCCTGGGCTATATAATCCCCAAATGTCTGGGGACCTACTCCCCTTTCCAGTCCCTCTGCACTCCAGTAAAGTAAAGCTATGGACAAAATTAGTCTATGGTATAATCTGCGCAAGATCAGGTAAATGAGGGAAAATTCCTCCATACTGTTCCTTCCACATGGTGTTGATGCCTGGCCTAAATGAGAACCAGAGAAGAGGTGGCAGAGTATCTGGTGGTGACAGTGAGTACTCACCCTATCATGGGGTGGCGGGTTCAGGTGCTCCATCTGGAGTTTGTTGCATGGCTGACAGCCCTTATTTCACAAAAAGCTGCTGCTGTTAGCTTTGCCAGACCCTAACCACAACAGCACAGAGCTACAAGTCAGGGTCAGGTGGGTAATCCAACACTTCCCACAGCCCCTCTGCCATCTTTGCAAGCGAGAGAAGATGCTTTGAAATGTGGAAAAAATGTACTGGTCATCTTGCTTACTCTGAGAAGTCCCTGCCAAAGCACCCAGTGGCCATCTTGGCTGATGTGGAGCATTTCTTTTCTGGTCCAAATCCAGGGCAACCTTAGGAGAAGGCAAAGAGGTCAAAAGGTTCAAGGCCAGCCCTCACCCGATGGGGGCTCAAAGGAGGATCATGCCTTAAAGGAGTTTGATTTAGATAGCTGTCCCTCTCCTTGCTTAAAAGCAGAGAAGGGACAATTCTCTACTGATGAAGAGGACAGATCTTCTGCTGTTCATCTACTTGGCTATTTTGGACAGTACTTAGCCAGACTGCAAGTTGTTTAGGGCTGAAAAAATAAACAAAAGCAATCAAGTCTCTTAGCTTTTAGCTGCCTCTTGGAGCTTCAGTAATCTCAGGACCCTAATCTCCCACCAAGAGGAGCGTTTTCCTTAGATGCTGCCACTGGATATTCTTTTCCCCTCAGACTTCATATGTGTAGTAATGAGGAATGGAGCAAGCCTGCCACCAACAGGCCAAACCCAGTATGCACAAAAAAGTTTTATACAGTCCAAAAGTGTTATGACCAACTAACTGCAAGTCCCCCTGATGGATGCACCCATGTTGGCCTTAGCCCCACCAAGGACAGCAAGGATGCTCTAAAAGCCACTAGAGACAGGAAGGCTGAAGAATTGCTCGAGGCACACATAGTCTCATTTCTGTTCCTAAGGGCTTTTGCCTTAGTATCCACCATGGCCAGACCTTCCCTGTTATAGACAAAGGAAGTATTGAACGGCATTTCCTGCAGCAATATCAAATTCAGACAAGGGATTAATAAACTGCTGAAAGTTTCTGCCTTCATGGCAAATGTCACACTAGATGTCAACCAGTTTAGTGCCAGTACCCAGACCATGAGAAAACACGTTCGGCTCAAAAATTGGAATATAGATGCACTTTCCATCTACAATCTCACCTTCGCACTCTTTAGATAATATAATACACTTTAGTTATCCTTTGGAACCTGTCCTTATCAGAACAAAGGACAAAAGGGGAGGCCCTTGTTCCTTTGAAGAAAAAGGAGAGGAAAAGGAGTCTTCTTCCTTCTGCACATTCAGGTTGAACTACAACTCTTTAAATTCTTTGTTTCAATCTAGGGATGCCAGATTCTATAGATCCCAGTGTGGCAAACCTAAGTACAACACACACCCCTCAAAAACCCCAAAACTGGCATATCACAGCCTTCTTCTACCTCTAAACTACAGCACAACAGTCCTAACACTAACTCCGCAGCAGGGGGGAGATTCCTGTGCCAGATTGGAGCCATAGAGGAAATATGTTCTCCGAGGTCCAAGGGATAGTACTCAATGTTTTGCATTGTTCCCAAGACAAACAGTGCATAAAGACCCATTTTGAATCTGAGACAGGTAAATTAGTCCATTGGAAAGCATAAATTTTACATTGAAACATACAAACTCTCTTCCAGGAAGTCCTCTGACCAGATCATCGTTAGATCTCATAGAAGCTTATTATCATGTTCTGATTCACCCATCCCACAAGCAGTTCCTCAATTTCATCTATAAACAATTATTATTCGGAGCCCTCCTATTCAGCCTATCCTTAGTACCAAGGACCTTCACAAAGACTGGTGACCCACAGGAGGGTGTCTCAACCATACCTTTTCTTGCACCACAACCATTTGTTATCTGCTCTGTTCCGTCCCAACAAGGATAAAGATATTCTGGAGGTCATGCACTCCCTCTTTGAGGTTTTTGGGTGACTCTTGGGAAGAGCAACCTTATTTGACTGATTCAGCATCTCAGCACTGTCACCAACATGAAGTCAGGCAAAGCATCTCTCCCACCAGAAAGAATTCAGGCCATCAGAGATGCTATCACTGCTATGACATCTCCTCCACAGTCAGACATCTTATGCCTGGCACATCATCAAGAACTCTTCATTTCTACCATATACTGCTTACCATGGGCATGCTTCCTTTCTGGACCACAGCAGTGTTTCTTTCTCCCTTGCCAGTCGGAAACCGCCAACAAAGTCCAACAACTCTCAATTCTTGGGCATCTGGAACCAACTGAAAGGAAGTCCCACCAGGGAGACAAGAAGAGTTCAGGTAACAACAGATCCCAGCTCACATGGCTGCAGGCACCACTGCAGACCAAACCTAGCCCAGGGCAGGTGAGAACTGGATCATCTGACATATACCATAAACCAGCTAGAACTGTAAGCCAGTCTAGCCTTTTCCAACCCATCTCAGGGACATGTAGTTCTCATCAGGAAATGGCACTCATTAAAGCACGCATAAACCACAAAGGAGAGACTTCGTCCCATTCGTTCTTGAAAGGCTTCCATCCTATTCTTCTTGGAAACCACTTTCTCTCCACAGAAGGCACACTTCATCAGGGCAGTCCAAACTCTCAGGTGGACTGACAGCCAAGCCAAAATTGACCAAGGAGGGTGGAGTCCACATCTGGCTGCCTCCCAGAGCATAGTAAGAAGTTTTGGTTTCCCAGACATGGATCCCTTCACTTCACCAGCAAACAATACAGTGAGCAGGTTTCTATCAAAATACAAGTCAGAGGGGGGCAAGACCCAGGTGGCTTCTTCTGCCCATTTCCTAAGAAAAGTAAGTATTGTTCTTAATCACTATTACCTCTGCTTGCAGAATCTCAGGGTTGTGTGTTCTTTTAGCAGCTCTACGTGTAGACTCCATTGTACTCCCATCTGATCCCACTTTTATTTTGCAAATGAACTTTTCCTTTCCTCAAAAGGTGATCTTCTCATCCTTTTGTCCTCATTCAGCCAAGCTGTTGGAAAAGAGTGGACATACTCTGGACATCCTCAGAGCCCTCCAGATTTACTTAAAGAAAACAAGTAAATGTTTATCTGATTCTCTCTTTGGTTCATTTTAGTCATGCTCCATGAGAAAAATGGTGTCAATCCCTCCTCTCAGCAGATGGAACAAAGCTGCATCATGGGCTGCTATCTATTGCTGAGAGTATCCTTCCCTGGAGAGGTGGCCACCCATTCCACCAACTGCTTTTGCAGCTTTAACCCCCAATGAAACCCTAGAAGACATCTGCCACATGGACATTTTGAAATCAGTCTCTACATTCACGAGACCTTACAAGTTTGGATGCTTTTGCCTCTGTTGAAGGCTCATTTGACCAACAGGTAGTACAACTCATAATGAAGCAATCACTCTTTCTGGAATGCCAGCAGTTTCCCACCTTCAGTTTGGGGAGCTATAGTATGTCTCATCTGAGGATGTTCCCCTCTTGGCTGCTGGGAAAAGAGACACTGCTTGTGATAGATTCGTATCCAGGTATGAAGTGTGAACATCCTCCTCCACCCAGTGACAGTTCTTGAGCTGGGTGCTGTGTTCAGATTAATAGATAGAATGATTGGTTCTGTACTTTCTCTTCTTTTTCTCCACTTCATTCCTGCTCTGGAAGTTAATCATTAACTGTCTTGGAGCACAGCTGATTGAGCTCAGGGGTTGCTCCCACTACATATTTGGGAAAGGTCTGTGCCATTTCTGCTTGTTCGAGCAAGAGGAAGGAGCAAATCTAGCCTCATAGTTGGAAATGGACTTATCATAGGTCAGAATCAATGTTTCTATCTCAAATTGAGCCCAGAATACAATCAACAACCTATGCAGATCTTTTCATATCAAAGAAATATGGTCCCGACACCACCAATTAGCTCCTTCATGTTTCACCAACTGAAGCTCTGGGATGCTACTGGAGGTTACCCCAACATAAAGCAAATTACACCAACTTTGTGTGTAAAAATGTTCCAGGTTTACACCCTGATAATTCAAATTGTGACTAGAAAAGATTCTTGCCCGAAATCATGGAGAAAATAGACCATTTGATCAGTATCAAGGCATCTTTCTATGTTGGATGGAAAGAATTAACTTACAAGCCATGAAATTTCATTACCTGATTCTTCCATCATTATATGCTGGTGTCCCTGCAACAATTGATTTGATAAAAAATGGCTTGTTCCCACTGTTTTCTTCATAACCTCCCACAATACTGAAGCCAAGACTTCCTGCTGTATTTCTTCGTAGTACAATTTCTTTGCAACTGTACAAATACCTGGGGAGGGGGAAAATCATTCTGTTTAATGGTCAATTATACAATTAACTCAGAATCACTGCACAGTTACTATTTTCTTAGCAGTATCAGCCTGAAAAACTAACCTATATGCTTGATCTCCATGGTATATTTAAACTGCCCATTTCTGGTGGATGAAGTATTTGTACAGATTTAGGAATGTTGCACAAGCTAGGGTAAAAGGGAGTTCACATTCTGTATACGCACAGAGAAGAAAATGTTGAAGCAAATGTTCCTGTGTACCTGGAATGTTGTTTAGTAGCTGTAGTTATAAAAAGATCTCTCTCTGAAAATTGAATGAAAGCTGATCTGACGAAATCTATCGTAAGGTGTTTTGGAAATAGGAATGGGTAGGTAATTTGGGACAGAGCCAGCGTGGTGTAGTAGTTTGAATGTTGGACTACAACTCTAGAGACTAGGGTTTGAATCCCTGCTCCGCCATGGAAATCCACTAGGTAACCTTGGGCAAGTCAAACTCTCTCAGCCCTCAGAAAACCCTGTTATAGGTTCACTTAGGGTTGCCATAAGCTAAAAACGACTTGAAGGCACACAAGAAAGTAATTGGGATTCTTCAAAACTTTATATTTTAACTAGAATGGAAGTAGCTTTAGTTCTTACTGAAAGCATATTGCCAAATGTTACACTTAACAGGTTTCCCAAAAGCTGTCAAAGTAAATTAATCCAAATTTGATAGTCCAAATTTTGATTGTGGTTACTTAAAAACAGTACTTCAGATTATAGTCCTAATTACGAGTAGTGACATTCATATTGTACAGAACACCTTTCCCTAACTGAATAAAGGCTCTGTGCCACTTGGAAACTTGTGGTACAGTGTTGCCTCCATGCAGTTGGGCCAATAAAACATTTTCCAGCCATTCCAACTTTAATTTTAGAGCAATGCAGCAAACACAGTTCTAGTATCTCTATTATTGGCACCACTCAGAGACAGGGGTTTAATTTAGAAGGGAGATTTAAAAATAAACAGGTGTCTCTATTTATAAAGGATTAAGGGAATAGGTTTTTGCTCTATTTCACCAGGGTTTTTATAGTACTGCTAGATGAGGCCCTTGGGAGCTACAAATATTCACCTGCTGGCAAGATACAGGGTACAATGTTTGTGCAAAATTTAGCTGGCTCTAATGTGAAAAGCAGGTGCCTCTTGGCCCTCCTACATGAGGCCAGCTCTATTGCTTTGCCATCTGCCTCAGGCTTGTAGCATTCTGAATAGCATTTTTTATAAAGACATAAACTCGTCACAGGATTTAACAGTACTTGCCATGGTCATGGTCAAATGTTGCCATGATTTAGCTGTTATTGATAGCTATTCATAAACATATCTGGAGTCAGTTAAACAGGTTGCATTGGTATTTTTATTTTTATTTTTTTTATACCCCGCTCTTCAGCCTCAAGGCTATCAGAGCGGCTTACAAATTGTTTTTTAAGCAATAGCTATTTGCACATCTACACTGCATTAAACAGTTTCCAATGTGTGTTAGCTAATTGCCCCCCACAAGCTGGGTACTCAATTTACCGACCTACGAAAGGATGGAAGGCTGAGTGAACCATTTTACAACAGTCATTCTGAATTGGTGTTTTTTGGTTTTTTGAAAAAAAAACTGGGATTTCCTTCACACTATTACATAGTGTTTATACAGTGTATTACATAAGGAAAACACTTGCCTAAATTGACATCTGAAGCAGGTGTGTTTGAGCTGGCAACTCGTATCCTTAGCACACCACTATTCATGTGGGGTGTTGGTGCTGTGGGTGGTGTTTTGAACAATTCCTATTTGTAAGTTTTTAAAACTGGAGATCTAAAGCAACTCTAGAACTACTCAGTCTACAGTTTTCTAGAGTCTATTTGGGTGGCTCTGAAAAGGCCAGCTTTCTTTTCCTATAGCTAAATACAGTAAGGAAAGGCTGTCGCTCATATTTTGCAGGTAGAAAGGTTCAAACCTTGGGCTCTCTAGCTGAGGACTCCTTTCTGCAACCCTAGAGAGCAAGAAGTATAGATGACAATCGCTCAGACAGATGAGGAGAAGAGTACAACCCTCCATATGTTGTTGGACTGCAGCTCCCATCAGCCCTAGCCAATATGGCCAGTGGTGAATAATGCTGGGAGTTGGAGCCCTGGAACATCTGGAGGGCTGCAAGATTCTTAACCCATGTTAGGTCATGGCTGGGCAACTTCACAGGATCTGGGGCCAATTTTCCATTCTTATAACCCACAGTGGGCTGTACCAGCCCTCCATATATTCAAGAATAGCATCTAGCCACTTGATCAGAAATGGGAAATGAATATTAACATAGGGGCCATTTTATTTTGGCCCCAAAATGCTTTCTTGAGGGGGTGAGGGAAATATATCCCTGGGGGGTAATTTTAGGCTCCAAGGAAGTCTTCCCCCACCCCCAACTGAAGGTGACTTGAAAATTGATTTCCAGTTCATTTCCTTTTGTAGGGGAAAGGCCTCTCCTAGTCCTAAAAAGGGCATACCCTCTAACGTTTCACATGTGGTCAAGCAAGAACAGAATGTGGTCAAAATGTCAAAACAACACACAAGCTAGGACAGGTTGTAGCACTCTGTTTTTGCCTGAACCTACTGGGAAGGGAAAGATTCTACTTCCTCCTCTCCTCTCCCCCCTGCTGAGTTAATTTGAGTGCAGTCTGCTATCACATGTTGAACTCAGTTTGCAGCAATTGGAGTAAGCTGAGGACAAAAAGGGGAAGTGGTAGAAGGAGAGAAACTGGGACATTTTAACAGCTGCTGAAAAAGTGGTATGACAGAGGATTAATTGGCCCTGTTCTTGACAATTGGGACAGTTGAAGTGTATGAAAATGTTCCACAGAGGGTTAAAAATGTGAATAAATTGCGCTCCATGCCTCCAGAGAGCATTTGGTGGCAAATAATAAATACTAAATTTGGGACTGTGTGGCTGTTGATATGGTCTGCCAAGTTTCCCTAGAGGGGGTGATCCAGTCCCCGGTCCATCCGTGCATATGAATCAGCACATCAGTCATATGAGGCTACTGCCTGTGTCACTAAATTCAAGATGATGTTGGATATCACAGTATGTCAACAAATTTCACTTCAGCACTTAAAAGTATGGTTGTTTTTTCAGATCTTACTGTTTTGATTACTGTATTTTCTAAAATATCTTAATTTGCTCTTGGGTAAGCTGCCTTGAACATTATATGACAAGGGGAAAACATACCGGTAAATGAAACGTTTGAACAAATACATCCAAGGAGCCAGCTGTGATGGTTTTACAGTGTATGTATGTGTATTTAAGGAGCATAGCAAGTTAAGACAGCAATTCCTTCTGGTTGAAATAATTATACCCAGAAATCTAGTTTGTAATTTGACATCCATGTGATGCAGGTGGGTGGCTTGGTAAAAATTGTGACTGCAAGGAAATTAGGCAGGGGCTTACTGCTCAGTACTACTTTTCTTGGTTCCTAATAAAAACCAAGTGGTAGCCTAAGATAACCAGCTACAAACAGAAGCTGTATCAAAGGCTAAGGTGTGGATAATATGTTGTTGTTTTAATTACGGATCAGAGTTGTGAGTGCAAAGCTATTTCTAACCTTAGGCCTCCCATGTGTGCTCAACACAGCAATCCTATGGGTAGTTGCAGAGCTGCAACTGTTCCAGCACTGGATCCTTCCCAGACTTGCTGGATCTTTGCTGGCAGGGTGGAAGTGAAGGAGAAGCAGCCATTTAACTGTTTTTCTCTTAAAAATACCCTCATACTGAAACCAGTGGGAAGGAATTTATCTATGCCAGTTTCAGGGCTGGCATGGATTTGCTGCTGTTTTATTGGCATGACTGGGCAGGGGCCAGGAAAGGCTGTGGATCCGCAGCCTCTTCTGATGCATCCATTTCCATGCTCCCACATGCTTCCCTCCCTTCCCCCATACAAGGGAGGGACCAGCTTCAGTGACTTCTGCAGCAGCTGGGGAGGAGGGTGGCAAATGGGATTTTTCCCTCTGTTGCTATCTTGGTCTCTTCCTCCTTTCCCCCTCTCTTGGCTGACTCATTTCTCCAATCTTGGAGGAGGAGACCTAACATATCCTATCACTCTGGGATGTTCTCCAGGGGTGTAAGAAGTCACCTGGGACTGTGAACTTTTTCATTAAAAAAAAAAAGTGCTATAAAATGTTGTCTTTATTTAATCTAGCTCTCTTTATCTCTCAAATGATTTAATTACTTAGTTTGTAAGCCTGAATTCATGGGAGACAGTCAGATATATGTCTAATAAAAAGGACAGAGTAGATTAAATTGAGCTAGTCAAAGTTACCCTAAGCAACATAACTGAGGTACCAATCAAAAAGTTCTCTTCCATCCCCTGATAAATGACAGATTAACTCAAAACATGCTGGAATCAAGGCTATCAATATCACATTATTTCACTTAGAATTAGCAATCTTGGCTGGACTTAGGGGTTGTCTATATGGTGAAAATACACCTCACAGAATTTGCTCAGAAAACAAGCTGTCTTAATGGGATCCTGCGTTGTCTCATCGTACCGTGAAGGAGGGGAAATTACACAAGAAAAGCATTTGCGGCTTTTCCCAACTTTTTAAAAAAAGCTCCAGTGATATGCGCATTTTCGCTTGTTAAGACAAGAGATTTGACATGAATCGCTTCCCCATACAATATAAAGTGCACACCTGATTGGCTGGATGAGCGCGGGGGGCAGGGCTAGGTTACAGGGCAAGTGCCCACTGCTGTCATATTGGATTTTCACCTTAGTGAGAGATAGCTAAGGTGATAAAACAGAGATTTGTGCTATCTTTCTTTCTCTCTCTCACTCTTGGAAAGGTGGAGTATTGCTTGTATGCACCATAGAAATAGGTTTTTCTTAACAAGTTCAGCGGTGGCAGATTTAAAAATCCACTTGGGACTGCTGTCTCAGCTACAGGCATGGGAAGTTTATGGGGGGCAGTAAAGTCATTAAGACAGGTCACAGCTGCTGCAAATTGCTATTACTGTGGAGCAGTCAATTTTTCCCCTTTGTGTAGACAAGCCCTTAAAGCCCTGAGTGTTTAGTTTAATTTTTTAAAATTTAATTAGGTATTTATACCCTGCTCTTCAGCCACAAGGCTATCAGAGCGGCATACAAATTGTTTTGAGCAATAGCAATTTACACATCTACACTGCATTAAGCAGTTTCCAATGTGTGTTAGTTAATTGCTCCCACAAGCCGGGTACTCATTTTACTGACCTACGAAAGGATGGAAGGCTGAGTGAACCTTGGAGCCCGCTGGAATCGAACTTGCAACGTGGTGACTTGCAGTACTGGCATTTAACCAGTGTGACACCAGGGCTCCCTTGGTTCTTCCCCACTTGGTTTTTAATTTAGTACTAGCAACAACAAGACAAGGTGGGAGCAGGAGATGCCTTCCCATTCCCTGATGCCTGCTAGCTAGGATCCGAAGCACAATTAGGCTCAGAATAAAACTGGCTAAAGTCCAAATGGAAGTGTAAAGCTGCTGAAACAGGTGGATATGGCCTCTACCAGTGTACTTTCAAAACTAAATGAAAACAGAGTGACAAATAGGGCTCATTAGAGGTTTCCATTATGGCTGTTGGTGCTACACTGAACAGTACACAGACATTCGTACTAGAAGCACCATTTTTCCAAAAATGTCCTATGTACTCTGGAAAGTTTAAGAATGTTTCAAAACACTGCCAAACAGAGCCCATAGCTGTCCACTCCACTTGTCACAGTGGATGCAAGCAGAAGCCATAAATTGGGCTTTTAAACTTCAGAAAAACATTGAGTTACATGCTTGCATGGCTTTGTGATGGACAAACTGCCATTTCATTTAGGTGGGTTTTCTAAACTGGACTTTGGTGAGTCATTGTTTAGACATTCTGGTAGTACTGCCTGTGCTCCCTTTGGTGTGGGCAAAGTAAGTGCTATTATGAAACAGAAAGACTTGATAACATTTGTCTACCAGAGCTAAGGATTTTTATTTTTATTTTGGAAAGCTGGGAGATAGAATAGAAGATGGTGGGAGGGGAAAGACAGGTGGGGGGAAATAGCTTACAAGCATAGATAGGGTAGGTATTTATACATGTAGGCTATATTTCAGAGGAAGGAATTGCCGAAACCACCTCTAAGTATTTCTTGCCTAAGAAAACCCTATGAAATTCATGGGGTTGCCCTAAGTGAACAGGGGACTTGAAAGCACACACACACACACAATGATGCAGAAAGGAGTAAATCATGGTAGAATTAAACTATGAAGTACTGTTGCACTGTGAGATCTTCACTGTTCTTCAGGCACCACAATGAGAACACTGTCAAGCAAAGCACTGGGTGTGAAGAATAGTATTTGGCAAACCTACTCCTTACGTAAATTGCTCCATCCCTTGCATGGTACTGTTCCTGGGTTGTTGGGCAAGGTTCCAGTAATAATCCTGCTTCCCATTCCTCCCCAAAACATTTGATGCTTCTCATTCTAGAAACCGTACAAAGCAAAGGCTAGGGGAAGGAGAGGGGCAGAGAAGAGATTTTATCCCTTTGCTGTTTCTTCCCTACTTTCAACTGCTTCCTGCCTTTGCCGCCTGCTACTCTCCCTCACTCATGCTTATGCTCTTCTGTCCTATTCACTCTTTCCCTCACTCTCCCACCCCAGTTCTCTGGGTATTTTAGCAATGATTTATTGCTGTATTTAAGAGCTTGCATACTGCTTTGGTTAATACATTTTAAGAAAAGGATAGCATAGATTTGTAAAATATTTCTAGCTTGAGAACACCAATCAGGATCCGTATTTTCCCAAGATAGTTTTGCAACTTCAGGAAGATTGGGGGAGGGGGAGGAGAGATGCTTGAGATCCATCTGGTTCCTCTTTCAGATCTGGTGGGCAGTTGTCCTGACCAGCACCAAATGGGAACTCTGGTCCTGAAAGGTTACATTCTCAGACGAGGGGGAAATGAGTTAATGTGTATTAATGTGAGGCATGTTCTGGTGAAGGGACTTGCTAAAGGGCTTCCAGATGTGTTGTGCAGAGAACAAAACAAAATAAAACAAAACAAACCCTGAGTAATAAAAGAGGGTTAGTTGCATTCACCAGGTGAGATTAACATATCTGATTACTTATGCTGTTAAGCAACTAAATCCATATACTGATTCCTTGGTGGCTGGGCAAACAAGCAAGTACTAAGAAGAAATACACCTCTGTTCCTATCTCTTGTAATCAGCTTTTGGACTCTCCTCTCCCTCCTTCCCATAACCTGAATTTAAGAAGACCAAGGTACCAGTTCAGCATACTAATCCTCTTTAGTGTCCATATACACACTGTGGCCCTTTTCTGTCAGTGGTGCTGCAGCTGGAGATAGGATTACAATGAATTTCCTGTTTCAGACCTGCTGACATGGTGGGTAATTTTACTTTAGTCAAAGAGGCCACAGGGGAAAGGGGAAGACAGGAGCATGTGCATAGATTTGGAACAGGGAAAAGGAACCCTGGATGATTTGCTGATGGCTTCAAGAGAGCAAATCTTTTCTACTGGGGATTACAACAACAACAAATTGGCTGCTTTGTTTCCTACATTGTGAATAAAATCAAATAAGCATGGCATTTCTTTAATATGTCTCTTTATCAGCAGGTAGCAGACATACATCTAAAGGTCTCTTACCCATCTATACCATAGCTAAAATGTGATGTATGATAGAAACTCTCTGGGGAGGGGTGCTGTGTGAATCTGCTGCAGCAAAAATGACAGAAGTCCTAAAGATAACAGATTTCATTATGGCATCAATATTTATAGTAGGGGTGGGCAATGTGAGGCCCTCCAGATGTTGTTAGACTGCAGCTCCTGTTATCCACCACTACTGGCTGTGCAGACTAAAGCTGATGGGAAATGCTGTCCAACAACATTTGGAGGGCCACAAACTTATCACTCCTGTTTTATGGACTGCAGTCCACTTCGTCACATGCATGAAGTACTGCTGTTCTTGGATTATATATATATATATATATATATATACACACACACACACACATACATACATACATATATATATATAGAGAGAGAGAGAGAGGAGGGGTGGAAAAATTATATTAAGTGGGATCAGAAGAAAGGATCCTAATGAGGGAAATCAAGAGGGAACTGAAAGGGCAAACAGTGAACATTACCTCACAAGTGGCCGGTTGTGTGGCAACATAAGCTTCCTTGCATAGAAGAGCTCCTTAATATACATACTAGCCAGAATTGTGTTGCTGTGTAAGCACGTGTATACATTTCCTTGCACAGGTGTTTTTTGTCCCATGCACAATATCCACAGTCAATTCAAAGTTGCGTAAATGGAGCTGCGCAATTGTGCATGCAGATGTGTGTCTGTGTGCATGATTGGAATGTGTCTGAGATGTGCATTTGGTTGTGCATTCAGATTCCTATTCAGTTGTACAACACTGCTATTCAACACACTGGTTGTGTCGCACACACACGCACACTCCTAAGTCACCTATTTTGCACCCCACAGGCTTAGGGGGCACAACTGGTCATTTTTATGCTCATTTTTTTCCAGTATGGAAGACAGGGTTTTGTCCACCAAGACCAGGAAGCCCCTCACCCAATTATACATCTTTACCACTTTGCATAAGAATATTTGTGTGTGGGGGGGTGATGCACTAAACTTCTTTCAAGAAAATGGAAATTTAACTATGTACCAGGCTTCTTTTTGAGGCACCTCTAATAAATACATCCAAGGAGCCTCTGAGTTCTCACAACTTGGACTAAAAAGCCTAATATATTTAATAATGTATTGTGTGAGAGAAAGAGAACACACAGATATATACTCCAACCAATTTGGCTGGATTTCAGATCATCTAAACTTCAGAGTCTAAAGTATTTGAATAAACAGACTAGATAAAATGAAAGACAAGTGTGGAAAAGTTCTTCAAGAGATTCTCAAGTGCCTTCTGGGATGGTGAGTCTTCCTTATTTATGGATTGCTCAGGTTTCTCTTGCGGGTGAATTTAATTCTGTGTCAACCTGGCAGGATCTCATTTTAAAAATTCAGGTTCAGACAAATGTTGCAATGAGACCAGATTTATGTCCCAGGGGGATATTAAAATGTACTGTGTGAGTGGGTGACAAACTACGCACTCTGCGGTTTTTGTTATTTTTACTAAAAGTTACAACACAGCTGCTTCCGGCCCATTAGAAAGGAACATTTTCTTTTTCAGGGCAGGGTGCGAGGGAGAAGACAGTTTGGAGAATTTCACCCCTTCCCCCTCATATGCGCACACAGCTCTCAAACATCTGGGCAAAATCAAACAATTTAAAATAACCTATTTCTAAAACAGTGTCTGGGTGTTCAGCAAGGGTCATTTTGAGAGGATGCAGGGTGGTCCAGGAGCCCAGACCTATGTTCCAAGAGCTTTGCTTCCCTACTGGTTCTCCCTTATATCTTTCATGGCCAGGTACTTTTCCCCAAACTGGCCCTATTTTTGCTGCCTTAATTTTCATGTCATATTATATATAGAATGTGGGGGGTGGGTTGGAGTTGTTTGATTACAACAAGAGTGAGGAAAGAAGAGATGTTTGAAATAAAGGTCTTGGACTGAGTCTGGATTTAATTAAGATATCAATGCAACACATCAAGCTAGGAAATTGCTGGTCAGCTCCCATGAAACTTCTACTCCCCTTTTTAGGGGTTACTTGGACTTACCGTGGTAGCTGTAGCCACATGACCCAAGAAGGAGACCATTCGCTCTGACTGGATGTG
This sequence comes from Gambelia wislizenii, assembly GCA_030847615.1. Classification (NCBI taxonomy): domain Eukaryota; kingdom Metazoa; phylum Chordata; class Lepidosauria; order Squamata; family Crotaphytidae; genus Gambelia; species Gambelia wislizenii. Next base: position 98,121,839 of record JAUMIR010000005.1, on the reverse strand, counting down.
TTCACACTGGCATCACAGGACGAACCCTCACTCTCATCCAAGGATGCCTCCTTACACTCTTTCAGTTCTAGTGCTTTGAGGACAACCGAAGAAGAAATGTTTTTCAAAAGGGCGACAGCCTCCCCACGGCTGACACCTGTCAAATCAATCCCATTCACATTGAGCAGAATGTCTCCTGGGGGGGGGGGGGACAGAAAAAGAAAATGAAAAATAGAACACACTTGTGCATTCAAAGCTCTACTGCTAAGCTCAGGAATATCCAACTAGCACCTTGATCCACTGGATGTTTTTCTACAAACTTGAAAATAGTTTCAAGTGAGTACTGGAGGCTGGTGATCTTCACATCAGCAGAGAAGTGAATCTGCCCTCAGTTTGAGTCCACATTTTGAAGGAGCTATTCAAGGTGCTGGCTATATTTGTAAAATAGAGGTAAATCCCTCAGATAGCATTCTTATAGTCTGGGTTAAAATCCAGAGCAGGTTCATTGCCTCACTCATATGGAAGCCACTAGCCACGGTGGCAAGCAGTTTGTAAGATATAAGAGATTCCACATGTTCATTGGTATTTTTAATATAATGTTCTACTCCAAATCCACTACAAAAATAAGGTGTTAGCTGGAAGTCGTTTGGTAGCACTGGCCAAAAGAATAAATGGGTTGCATATGGATCTGGATTCAAATTCCATCTCAGCCTGCAACAGTTAATTTTGGGTATGTTATTAACTTTTAGCCTTAGCCTCAGCTTCCACCCCACACCTATCCATCTATAAAAATAGAAAACAACAATTTGGCAGAAAGGCAATTGTACCTGCTGCCCCAAATGAAGGACAGCAATAGATTTTCCTTGGTTTTTTTTCCGGGCTGTGAGGCCGTGTTCTCACAGCCCGGAAAAAAACCAAGGAAAATCTATGGATGCCGTCCATGAAAGCCTTTGACTGCATGAAGGACAGCAAATTAGTTTCTTTATGAAAATTACAAACTAAGGCGTGCATGTGTGTGTGGATTTGTGTATATTAATGCACTTGTGTAAACACTTGTGAAAATATGACTAAGCCAATGGGTTCAATGGAAATGAATAATTTCCAACATTTTTCAAGTATGTGTCGTTGTTGTGTGCCTTCAAGTTGCTTCCAACTTATGGCAACCCAAAGGGGAACTTTCATGGAGTTTTCCTGGCAATATTTGTTCAGAGGGGTTTGCCCTTGGGTAATTCACCAATAATTGGGTGAAATTATTAATAGACTCAAAGTTGGACATCCACATTTTTCATGTGAAAAATAGCAGCGTTGCACAAGTTATAGCTCTTCTATAAATGGAGAACTAAAGAGAAGTGCAGTTTTGTGTGTATTTTTAAATAGTGAACCATTTCCCATGAACAATAGTGGGAATTATTGACCCTCACTGGTTTTAGCTGTTGCCATTTTAAAGCAGCACATTTTAGACACCCGAATGACTCGAGGTCACTGTACTACTCAAACCTGTCCATCCCAGAAGTCCACGGGTACAGAATTCTAAATACCTTGATCTTCTAGATAGCTTAGAAAAGTTAATTTTTGAGACTACAGCTCTCAGAATCCCTCAGCAGCACTGCTGTTGTTTCTAGGGTTTTATTTTCCAAGCTCTATGGGGAAGAAAATCTTCAAAAACAAAAGGGGAGGGAATCAAAGCTATTAAGCTACCTTTACTAGAAATTTTCTATTGCATTCTACTCTCTATTACATCTCCTCCAACATTTCACAGATGAAATCCAGGACCTGGGTAAGCAACAACAGAGTGTGGTAAAGATGGCAAAAATGATTAATGAGGGAAAACACACAAGCTAGGAGAGGCTACAGTAATTTGATTTTGCCTGAGCCTACCAGGAAGGCCAAGATTTGGCCCTCTCCTTTCCCCCTGCTGCTTTTGCGTTTTGAACTCAGTTTGCAGAAATTTAAATTAGCTGAGGACAAAGGGTGAAAAGTGGAAGGAAGAGAAAGAAACTGGGACATTTTAAAAGGAGCTGAAAAAGTGGAATGATAGAAGATTGATTAGGACTGTCCCTGTCAGAAGATTGATTAGGACTGTCCCTGCCATATTGGGACAGTTGGAGGGTATGCTACCACTTTCTGTAATAACTAAGCAGAAAATCAAAATGGACTCTAAGGCCTAAATCCAATTACCAGTCCCAACTACAGTAGACCCATTGGAGCAATGGAATTAATGCAATTCTCCATTTAGCAAAGGTTCAATGAGTTTACTCTAGATGGGATTTAGGCCTACGTTTGCAATCCTAGAACCCTATGATGGGCAATTTGTGACCTTCCAGATGTTGAATTGCAGCTCCCATTATATTTCACCATTAGTTGCACTAGCTAAGGCTGATAGGAAAAGCAGTCCAACATCTGGAAGGCCATAAGCTGCTTACTCCTGTTACAGCCACTTACTCTAAAAGTGAGCCTCATTGAAACCTGTGGCCTTTCTTCTGAGTAGACTTTAACACTATTAATCGATATTGATTATATGCCCAGGAGTATAGGTATGGCCAGCATGAGCAATGGTCAGAGATTCTGGGAGACGAAGACAACAACATCTGGAGAACAAAAGGTTAAGAGTCAGTAGGTTAAGATAAGACATAGTGACTGGACCAAGGTTACCCAATTAGTTTCTCACAGAACTGGAGATTGCACCTAGGTCATCCCAGATCTAGTCTGAAATTCTAATCATTACGCTACACTGGTTCAATTTTTCTAGCCCTTTTTCTTCTTTCCTCCTTTTTTTCCCCACACAGTAGGGAAAGGAGATTTCTTTTGAGAAAAATGCTATGAAACAGGGTTTGAATCTGCTGTAGAAGAATGAGAGTGTGGGGAAATCAATAAGGGCCAATTATTTACATGATTCTAGGTGGGCTCATTGCTTTTTTATGCATAGAGAACATTCCTGAGGCTGTGATAGAGAATTTTCAGAATACTTATTCCAGTAATTCAAAGAAAAATCAATTTCCTCTAAGGCACATCTGGCACTGTCTGCTCTTTCTGAATCAAGTAGGATGTTGTACATTGGTGTTAGTAAATCTAGGACATGAGTCAGAATCAGGATTCTGCAGATTTTTGCAGCAATTAACATCTTTGCTTATTAACTTTCTGTCTGAATAATCTTACAATGTCTTTCAAACAACCACACTGATTTATTATGTGCCATAAAATAATTCTATGGGTATTTCCTCAATCAAGGTTATGATTTCAGACCAGAATTCCTTAAAATGGCCAGTTTGGCATTGCCTATGAACCAAATCAGCAGTGTTTAATTATGATTTAAATATAAAATCTGATTTAATCTGTGAGTGGCTAAAGTATAACTTGTGCATTTGAATATTAAAAAGTGGATGTTAGGTTTTTGCTTTGTTTTTTAGATAACAACCAAAACACAGAGCCATGATACTGCCAAATATCTGGAGATGCCACACTTTTATTTTATAAATAATTCTATTTTTAATATTTAGTGGCATTTTATAACATTTGGATAGAGGCCCCTTGGCTTTCTCTGAATTGTGACAGCTCAGACTATGGTGTCCCCCACCCCCACAAATGTGGCTCATGCATCTCCAGCTTCAGCTTGGTTTGTTATTACACTATATTTCATACTTTTGGTTTTAGTTTTAATTACAACTCCCAGAATACACTGGCCATGCTCTGCTAAAAATACAGGACTGATAGAAGGAAGCAAAGAGGTGCTTCCATCCAGAAAGCGGGCTCACAGTCTGTCACCCCTGAGTGTACTGAGCACAGCCCTTGTCATCTGTCTTGGGACTCAACAAACAGAGCCATTGATGTTCAGCTTTCTTGTGCTGACTTCACTTAAAAGCCAGTAATGCTTTTGCTCAAAAATAATTTGTGAAAAGCTTTGTAACACCTTATGTTGTTGTTGTTGTTTAAATCTATGGATCCAAAAATGTCAGATTTGCAAATATCGACAGCAGGCATGAGGTAAGGGCAGACTCAGCATGGTATAGTGGCAGGGATGGTCAATGTATGGCCCTCCAGTTGTTATTGGACTGTTCCTCCCATCAGCCCTCTGCTGGCTAGATTTTATAGAAGTTGCAGTCCAATGATATCTGGAGGACCACATATTGCTCACTCATGTTAGACTGAGGAAATCTGGGCTCAACTATTTATTTAACCAAGGAATTCACTGTGTGACTTTCAACCTGACACTGTGTCTCCACTTTGCTCACTTCATAAGTGATAGAAGATGAAAGCCGTATAGAGTAGGTCTGGAAAATGTGTGGCCCTCCCAGTGTTAATAGAATTGCAATTCACATGATCCCTCACTACTGGCTATGCTGACTAGGGCTGAGAGGCGATGCAGTCCAACAGTCTCTGAAAGGCTGCACAATCCCAACCTTGAAGGACAACTTTTTGGAGGGAAGGCAGAGTACAACTAAAAATAAATAAACCACCTTATCTTAAGGAAATCAGACAGTTTGGGTTGGATCTAGGTTTAGGACTGGACTTACAGAAACATACTTTTCTGTGTTCAAATGTCCTAACTATGCTGCACAGAGGGTTGGGGGACCCAGTGGAAGGCAATGAAGTGGCATGTACATACTAGCAGAGGGACCCCCCAAATCAGCTAGAGACATTTTTAATTAGAGGAGCCTTTTTGTCCATGGCAGACAGGTGCTGGATCTAGCCTAGTCTTTACAATAATATCTTCTGAACCATGACTGAAGGACTTTTGGCCCTCCAGAATTTTTTGACAACAACTCCCATCATCCTTTACATTGCTTATTATGGTTGGGGATGACAGAGCCAAACATCAAGAGAGAGTCAAAGGACCCCCATCTCACCCTCACTTTAAACTGGGAGGTTACACATTCTTGCCGATCCAGGACATTTTAAAAAGTTTCTTTAAATCACCCACGTTTTTGATCTGCAATGGAAAATATGCACTGAATTCTATTAGTGCTGTCACCTGTTTTGATTCTGCCATCCCTGTTGATGACTCCACCTGGTTCAACACTTATTACATATATGGGTAAATCCCATTCCTGGTGGGAGGAGGCACCGCCTGCTACAGTCATCCCCAGGGACTCTGTATGATCTTTTCGGACAACGACTACCTTTTCATGACAGGTGACCGCATGGAGGGCAGCCTGTGAAGGAAAAAGAGTAAAAAGAAGCTCAGTGCATGAGCAGAAACTTTTAACAGTTCAATTACAATAATCTTTTCATAACTCATACATGTGTTTTCTGATTAATTTTGATAAGTCCCCAGATTAACTGTAGTTCCTCCCCAAGCAGAACTGAAAATTCATGACTGATTTTTTTCCTGGCATGTAGATCGATGGAATCTCATAGTGTTAGATATTTTAAAAGATGTATGCAAACATCTGAAGAATCCTGTGTTTTCCCTCACAGAATACTTGATTGTATTGCATCTTGAGTAAATCTCTCTGTATGTGAGATATAGCCCTTCCTTCCTTCCTTCCTTCCTTCCTTCCTTCCTTCCTTCCTTCCTTCCTTCCTTCGTTGAACAAAGGTTACTTTATTGTGAAAAAGACAGAGAAAGAGAATCTTATTTCCATTTTCATGAGCAGAGCTTTTTATCACTGGCAAGTATGCATTTTTTTGAGGAAATGTCTAGTGCATAAGTCAAGGCAGCTTTGACTTTGTTAGTAAGTATGACAATGATATGCTTCCTCTGTCTCATACTTTAGTCATGTTTCAGCTCATGGAGGCTCATACAGCCTTTTATGAAGTAAACAAGGTAGACTTCATCAAAAATGATGATGGCCAGAAATGAATTGTAATCACCCCCTCCATGAGGATATGGAACAACTAATTGCTTCCTATGTCACAAACTCCTGTCCTAATCATGCCTTTCTCTTAAATATTTCTCAGAATGACTTCTTATTTAGATTATTAGAAAAACGAGACTACTTATGGAATAAAGAACAAGAGGACAGAGTAAGGGGAGGATAGGAATGAAAGGAAATGGAAGCTCTTCTTTAATAAACACCACTCTTTGCTTATGTGGCTTTATTAGAGAAAACCAAATCAAACAGTTAAAAGGCAATGTTCATCAATGACAGTACTTCAGTGTGTTACTTTCTAAAAAAAAGTATTTTCCCTACACGATGATATTACCTTGTGGGCTCTACTGAGAGGGAAGAATATAACAGTCTGTCCCCTTTTTAACATTTACTGTAAAATAAATATTTACAGCTGACTAACTCAGTGTCCTGATGGTTGTCTCACAGGCAATGGCCACAGCTGCATGTACCGTTTTAATTACCTGAAAGCTGAAGCTGTTCCTTCAGTTACAGAGTTTTATGTCCTCCAATAATAGGGGCAAATGACCTAGCCTTTGAAGACTGGGAGATAATGTATTTACATACTCAATTAACAAAACCCTTTTGCAGGTTAAAATGTTGTGTTAAGGGCTTTCCATTCACTCAGTCTCCAAAAGGCCAGGAAATTGCAGCTGTTAAGGGTCATGGCCTCAACAGACATGTTATTTAGGCAACACAGATATGGCTTAGTTCCTTGAATGAAGCTCCAGCTTCTGCACTACCTTGAGGGTAGATTGCTCTTAGATTTGTCTATTTACTGGTGGAATCCATGCCACTGAAGCTGCTATGCCAAAAACTGGCTAACACAGGTCATGCACAGCATAATCCAAGCATCTTTGCCTTATTATTATTATTATTATTATTGCTCTAAAGCAGAGGTTCCCAAACTCTAGCGCTCCAGGTGTTTTGGACATCAACTCCCAGAGGCTTCAGACACCTTGGCCAATGATCAGGGATTCTGGGAGCTGAAGTCCAAAACACCTGGAAGATCAGAGTTTGGGAAACACTGCTCTAAAGTCATAAAATCTGGGTAATGAATGCAGCCACTAAAATACTTACCCTCCCTGCTAGTGTAAAAAACAAAACCAACACCACATAAAGAATTTTGCTGCATCTCCTCCTTGACTTCATTCCAACTCCCTTTGACTCCCTCCTTCCCTGAATTCTCCTGTCTCCCTTGTAACTTGCCACATTCACTCCCATTATGGCCACTGCCACATAATGTTCATTAGATATGCAAAAGAGTGTGGCAGGGAAAAGAATTTATGAGCTTCACAGTCTGTAGTATACCTCCTAAAATTTAACTAATATGACAAAGACGTTACATTACATCAGGACGGGGAGGCCAGACACCAAAATTATGGGATAAATGTGGATGGCCACAACTTTATTAAAAAGTATATTATCCCAAACCAAAACACTTCTCAACCAATGGAAGGAAGGGGAGAATTCAATGGACAGACCAATGTCTGTCCAAGATGAGCAGAAAGGAATTAGGGAATCTCTTAAACATAAACTAATGCATGTTGAGATTTGCCAATCTGAGAAGCAATCAGAAAAGTTCAACAGAAGTGTGCCAGCACTGCAGATGTCCAAATCCACAGGTTAGCCCTCTCAATCAGCTGTCTTCAGCCAGCAGGGTTTGGTATGCTCAGTACATGCTATACTTAGCTAATTACTTTACCGTACTTATTTATTTTGTATGCCACCTTCCTCCCCAGAATGGGACCCAAGGCAGCTCCCAAAGAAAATCAATTACAAAAATCTTAATGATAAAATTTTAAAAGCAATTAAAAATCCTCAGATTATGCATGAGGACTGGTTGTTGAAACTGACTGACCTAACTGAAATGGACAAACGATCTACTGTATTTTGATCAGAGAAAAATCATTGGTCACATTTTTTACTTTTTGCAGAAAAATGAGAATATGTTAACTGTAGGTTTTGATAATTAATAGGTTTGGTTAAGCAGAAGACATGTATGAATAGTGTTTTAGTTGGAGAAGTAATCTTATATAGTAAGATGTATAACCATTGTTAAGAAAGTCGTGGATCTTTTCTTTTTTTTTGTTTTTCTGCTGTTACTTCTTTCTCTTTTTGCTTTTGCTTTGCTTTTTCTCTTTTCATTGTTTGTATATTAATCTTCTTTTAATGTATTTGAAACTTTCTAATACATTTTTTTAATTCCCATTAAACACTATAAAATGATTTAAAAGACATACAAAAGTTTTTAAAAATAAATAAAATACACATCCCAGTAAGAAGCTTCCCTGATTACGTATTCAACGCCTGCCTAAACAAAAAGGTCTTTGCCTACCAGTGAAAGGGGAGTAGGGAGGGGACCAGTGTAACCTTTCACAGAAAGGAGTTACAGAGGGTGGAAACAACAACTGAAAAGGTTCTCTCTCATGTCCTCACCAAGTGAGCCTGTGATGGTGGTAAAACTGAGAGAAAGACTTCACCTGTAGATCTTAACACCCTGGCAGGTTTGTATGGGGAGATACAATCTTTCCAATAGTCTCTGGACATAAGCCATATAGGATTTTATAGGTCATGACTTGCACTGTGTCTGGAAACAAACCAGCAGCCAGTGAAGCGGTTTTAACAAGGGAGTTATAGGCCCTCTGTAACTGGCCCTGGTCAGAATTTTGGCTACAGCATTTTGGACCTGCTGAAGTTTCTGAATAGTTTCCAAAGGCAGCCCCACACAGAGTGTGTTACAGTAGTCCAAATGGCATGTAATCCAGGCATGTATCACCACGGCCAGATCTGACGTCTCAAGGAATGGGTGCAGCTGGAGCACCAGTTTTAGCTGTACAAATGCCTTTTTGGCTACTGCTGAAACCTGGGCATCCAGGCTCAGAGCTGAGTCCAGAATAACACCCAAGCTATGAGCCTGAGATTTCAGGGAGAGTGTAACATCATCCAGCACTGGCAGAGTCCCTATTCCTTGATCTGCCTTTCAGCTGACCAGGAGCACTTCTATTTTGTCTGGATTAAGTTTCAATTTGTTTGCCCTTATCCAGTCCATTACTGACAGGAGACAATTGTTCAGTACTAAGACAGCTTCTTTGGAATCTGATGGAAAGGAGAGATAGAATTGAGTGTCATCAGCATATTGGTGATATTGAACCCCAAAACTCCAGATGACTTATCCTAGTGGTTTCATGTAGATATTAAGCAGCATGGGGAACAGGATGGAACCCAGAGGGACCTCACAGGCCAATGGCCTGGGAATCAAACAGAAGTCCCCCAGTAACACCTTCTGAATTTGGCCATCCGAGAAGGACCAGAACCACTGCAGAACAGTGCCCCCATGTCCCATCCCAAAGAGGCGGCCCAGAAGGATACCATGGTCAATGGTTTTAAAAGCCACTGAGAGGTCCAGCAGAACCAACGTGGACACACTCCAACTGTCCACTTCCCTGTGTAGGTCATCCACCAAGGCGACCGAAAGCTGTCTCCATCCCATAGCCAGGCCTAAAAACAGATTGAAATGGATCTAGATAATCTGCCTCATCCAGAAACTCCTGCAGCTGGTATGCCAACATATGCTAGAACCTTGCCAAAAAATGGAATATTAGAGACTGGGCAATAATTATTCAGAATGGTGGGATCCGGGGAGGCCTATTTTAGTAATGGCCTCACCACAACCTCTTTTAGGCAGAATGGAAACTTCCCAAGCCAGTCCCGCTCTAGCTACTTTCAGGAGCCAGGAGGCACAAGGATCCAGTATACACATGGTTGCTCTCACTTCTCCAAGGATCCTGTCTCCTTAACCTAATGGAACAAACCACTTCCCAAAGATGCTAGACAGAGAAATGCACCAATGAAGTTTATGCACAATAAAGCCTATAAGCTGCAGGGATGGGGACCTCAAACAATAGCTGTCAGATTGCTGGCAGTCACCCATCAAATTTTAATTCCTGTAAATTTGCCAAACCTTGCTTTTATTGATTAAAAGGGGTAAAAATTGGCATGTAGCATTCTCAAACTTCCCTCTCTTAAAATGCAGAGTTTCAGATCAATTTTTCTTGCTGCTTTCTGAATAACCTAGTATTCCCTCTGCCCCCGCCACCAGAATTCTAGTTATATGGCAGAACACAAGTCATCCAACTCAGCGATAACACAGGGCTGCTCCCTATGTCCTAGTGGAGAAGGGACCTTAGACTGGCACTGAAGACTGAATCTATCAATTCTTGCTCTGTTCATTCTTGCTCTGATCTCACTAGTTTTGCTTAAGCCAAATTCTGAGGGAGCCTTATTTTCAGATGGAGCCCTGCCATGAGACTTACTTAAAAGAGCTAAGGAGGGAAGCTGACTAACTTCAGATCTACCAAACAAAACTGGACAAACTCTTCTCCCTCACTTTCAAGCCAGGGATCCTAGAGGTCACTAGTCAAAAGGAAATTAAACACCATTAAACCCCAATAACTAAATGGGCTGGATCCAAACTTAGGGTGCTCTGCTGCTGTTGATTAACAAAATGGCGACAATTTAAATTGCAGAAGGGAGAGTTACATCTGGAAACAGTTTTTAACAAAACACTGATGGAAATAATTTAGGATGCATAAACACAGGCTCAGAGCAAGATGGTTATTGAGGTTCTTTTTCCTAACACCTAAGCACTAAGATTTTATATGTTCTTGTTCCACGCACAATGCAGGAGTGCAATATCATCCTAAATATGCAAAATACCCTTCAAAATGCCATTAATAATGTCTGAGGTTGGCTTTGTTAAGAGTGCCTCACAACTCCCTTGACACTAGGAGCTGGACAACTCGCTGTTTACAATTGGCACTGGCTTCAGAGCCAGCCTTTTTCCACATGGAAGCAGGATGTCACGGGTTTTCTTCACCAAAAGGGATGGCTGAACCATTTTATAACAACAAATGATGTTGAAGTCTGTAGCTTATTCTTGGCACTGGATATTAGAAACTTGAAAGCAATCTCGACCCCACATTTACATCTGTGTCCTAGAAATGACTAAGAAGAGAGTTGGCTCTTGAAGAAAAAAGAATGAAAGGAGATGGGGAAGTTTAGGTCAAATTATCCTACAGATTATTTTTTAAATGTGGCCATGGAATATATAAAGGTTTGGAGGTGGTCAAATTTTCATGTGCAATCAGGCTTTTTTCTTTCTACTACAATGACACAAAATTAATTAGAAACAATTTTACGGGTGCCTGACTTTGAGTTAGAAAACTGAAATCTCCCCCAACTCCCCCCCCCCCAAAAAAACCAGATAGAAATTATATCTTAACTGAGGATCAGATTTACACTACTGTATATACAGTAGATGCTGAAATTTTAATGTCACGGAGAAAAACAACTAGGAATCTCACAGCTTAGAATGGGTATGGGCCAGGGCTGCTTTGTGTGACTGTGAAAAAAAAATCTTTGTCCATATGTGTAGTAGTTCCTTGAGTAGTTCCAGCTGTAGGCAAATAGGGCACATTCTCTTTATATCAGAGGAAATCTCAATGAGCCTTCCTTAGATCAACAGAAAATAAATGGTGTGAGAAATACACTGCTTAATTTACCTCTGTATCAGTTAATCTAGAAATGTGGTCAGATCAGCCTAGCCTTTGATGCACAACAGTATGAACACAGAATATGATATACTAGGAGAAATGTACATAAGTCCAGATATTAGACTGCCTCCTTTACAAATTGTCAAAGTTTTTTAAAAAAACTACCAGCCCTTCTAAGTTCACTTCAGATGAATACTGTTTAAAGAAGGAGCACCTTTGACCTTCCATGTCTTTTAGATTACAACTTTCAAAGTGCCTTACCACAATGCTTGGTGAATGGAGTTGATGGGAGATGTAGGCCCAGATGTCTGGAGAGTCAAAAGCTCCTCACTCTTGTTTAGGATACCAACACCAAATGCCAAAACTAGACTGACTGACTGACTGACTGACTGACTAGTAAAATGTAATAGAAGCTTTAGACTGAGGATTTTATAACACGAGCCTTTTAAAGAAGAATTAAAGCTGGATAAGAACACCTTTGTTGATACTTATCACATAACGTTGTCTCTAAGTCATTGCTGCTGTGCCTCCAAAGCATGATTTGAGTGTCCCTTGAGACTGGGAAGTCACATGGTCTCAGTCTCCTCTCTCCCCTCCCTCTCCCTCCTGCTATCCATAAACAGGCTGCATTCCCCCCCCTCCACTTTCTTTCCTTTTCTTTTTTCTTTGTTTCATTGCATTGCCATAATTGCCAAATTGTATTACAACTAAAAATAAAAATAAAAAAACTACAGGACTACAATCTGTTAGTTCTGTTCAGTGGGCATATTCCACCCCTCCAATTTCTACATATGGCTGCAAAAGCTGGACAGGGAAGACAGGAAGAAAATCCAGTTATTTAAAATGTGTTGCTGTAGAAGAGTTCTATATATACCATATTGCTAAAAACAACAAATGAATGGATCCTAGAGCAAATCAGGTCTGAATTCTTAGTAGAAGCAAAGATGACTAAACTGAGGCTGTCATAGTTTGGACATATCATGAGATGACATGACTCACTGGAAGAGATGATAATGCTGGGCAAAGTGGAAGGCAGTAGAGAAAGAGGGAGACTACACTACAGGTGGATTGATTCAATTAAGGAAGCCACAGCCTTGAGTATACAAGACCTGAACAGGTCTCCCATTCATAGGGTCATGATAAGTTGAAGTTGACTTGACAGCAAATAACAACAACCTTACAGGCCTTGGTTGTATCATTTTGATAATGGCATGAATGGGAGGGGTGATAAAACATCAGAATTTAGTCAGGGACACCTTGTGCTCTTCAATGAAACTGGTATTGTTATTGAATGGACCAGAGGAATGGAAAGAAACCACAGAATATTATTTCCATCAGGTCTGTTATAACCCCTACCTGAAGACTTGCTTGGTAGAGTTAAGATGCCAATTCCTGTTTCTCATTGGGAGCTCTGCTGCCTGATATAGCCAGCCCTGCCATTAGGCAGAGTGATTGTTGAGCTGTCATGAAAGGGCAATAATTTATTAAATTTAATTTGTGTTTACTGTATTTGTACTGATAAAGGTTGAGGAGAGAGGACTGAGGGATTTTTTTGTCTCCCATGCAAAACAATTTTGCATGGCCCTATCTATATAGGGCCCTAGCTTTGGGCCCTATATGCCTTAACCTAGGAAGCCTGCCTAAATACTCTAAAGGCACCAGACCCTACCTGGTCTTGGAAGCTAAGCAGGGTCAGCTGTGGTTAGTTCTTGGGAGGGATGGGAGACTGCCAATAAATACCAGCTGCTGCTAGGTGATATTTTAAGAGGAAGGAACTGGCAAACCACCTCTGAGTATTCCTTGTCTAAGAAAACCCTATGAAATTCATGGGGGTCACTGTAAGTTGACAGGTGACTTGAAGGCACATCCACATACAGGTGACCAGATGAAGGGGAGCACCATTTGCTACTCTGCCTCAAGCAGGAAAATTTTTTGAGCTGTTGCTGCTGCCTTTTGTGGCCTGCCTTTTGTGGCCTGCCTTTTGTCCTTCAACCAAAGGCATAATTTATAGTCAGAACAAGGGAGTATAAAAAACTGCTGAAAAATTATAGTCCCTCATGCTTTCTTTTGATGGGGTTAGTAAATCTGAGCAATGGTCTCCTTTGGATTCCCCTAAAATGCAATAAACTGGCAGCCTGTTGAAGCTCTACCTTCACATCCCTCTCTTGATAACTATTAACCCCAAATAGATTGACAGGATGATATCCTATTAATCTTCTACGAGATGGCAGGAATCTCTGAAGCCAATCCCAGCAACAGCCTTGCCTTCATGTTTTCTGCCAGATGGAGAAAGTGAAGATAAGCTGCTGCTGCTGCTATGATGATGATGATGATGATGATGATGATGATGTTTTGCTGGAAGCATGGTTAGGAATATAGAGTGCTGGGTGTGCCTGTATAGAACACACATATTTATTCTATAGTTTTCTTTCCTCCACAGCCTTCCCACCACACCTCCTGTGAGTTCTTTCCCATCACCTATTCACAAGACAGCAGCACTTCTCAGTGTATATCAACAAAGAGGACCACAGTTTCTGTGTTTACACTGCAAAGTTAAATGGTGTTCCTTTTGGTGATACTCTCCAGATATGATTGTCAGACATTAACGCATTTGTCAATGCACCAGACCACTGCCCCCCTTCTTTTCCTTTCACAGAGGAAACCATAATGCAGGGAGAAAAGAGTCCTAGGCCTCACCTTGTTAGGATTGTTCCTCAGACCAGGAAAGGGTGGATGGCTTCCACTGTAATCCCATCCAGCCTCCTGCAAGATATCAGGAGTCTGTGGCCTGGTTTGCCGAGACACTGTGAAATGAACTCGCTTCTCGCTGGCCTGCATGGCAAGACAAAGATAAAAAACAGGCCTGCTAATTAGTGCCAAACCCAGTTTTTTTCAGGATTAGTTGCTGCTGCTGCTGCTGCTGCTGCTGCCGCTATCATCATCGTTGTCGTTGTCCTCTTCGTCATCACTAACATCATTGTGACACACAGGCGCACCAGCCGAATTTACATCACCACTCAGCTTGGCCACCTCATTACTTTTGCTGCCACCATGTTTGTGACACAGGGGTTTTCACCTCCCACTGCTGCCATAATAATAAAGTGTGTAGACCGCAGTTCCACAATTAGATGGATAATATACTTGCATCTGTGTGTGAGTGTTCACAAGGTTAGCGTGCCCATTATATATCAGTAAGGCCAAATAAATTCATGATGAGACAGGATATGAATAACAAACATAAAGCTGGGTTTATTGTTTTAACAAAGTAACAGAACTACTTTGATATTTATTTTTGACCAGCCTCCATTCCTCCTACTACATATTCTTCCTGCACGTACATTTTTTCAGCTCCACTCATAGCCATACACACTTTCTAGTCTCTCATCAACACATCACATTTTTCATTCTCCCTTTCAACTGTCATCTCTCTTCTCAACTGTCATTCTCTCTCTCTTCCAATTGTCATCCAGACTTCAAACATCCAGAAGCCCCTCCTCTTTCAGTTTCCTGCCATAGGATTGACTCCTGGAACACTCTACTCCCATTCACTCATCCAGCCATCTGTCAGCCATCCGTTATGTGGTCTCCATGATCATCATCTATAGCCTGTCACATCCTAAGTGCTTGGCATATATAGGTTGGGGTGGGCAACTGCAGCAGGTCAGGGTGGCAATTCTCTGCCCAAGGCACCGTCCAAGGGCTACATGGATTGCCAAAAATGCCTACTAAACATGTTTACTTCTAGTTTGGAAAAATGGTGAGTTTCCAGAGCAATCCATAATTTTTTGCCTCATATAGGCAATCCCTGAGATGTATTTCTAGGTTTTTTTATGTGAAATACTGATCTAGAGTAAAATATCTGCATTTGTCTTCTCAGAAACAGTCTCCAAAGACATGTTGACTATATCCAAAACAGTTTGTGTATGGTGACTTTTTTTCTAAGCATAATCTTTTGCATAGGTGAAGAGGGAAAACGGTCTCACAGATATCACAACCATCTGCGATGGACACTCACCATAACAGTAAGCACTTTATGTGCAAGCCTATGCACCTTTGCCTCAATGGAAACCCACTGAAAACAGTGGGTATTACATCCCAGTAAGCATGTATTATATTACATTATACAATTGCACAGAAGGTCCCAATGATTTCCCACAGTTCATCATTTCATAAGACAAAGGAGGAGAACTTTCAGTCTGAAGACTTAATCTAGCACATGGAGGTTCACCATCTGATCCTATGGAGGTCTCCAGGCAAGTCCCTGCCCTTCCATGGGCCCTGATCCTCATATAAGCCCCACTGTTGGGATTATCTTAAAAGTAAATTACACAATCTCTGATCACTGGCTGGAAATAGAAGAGATTCTCTTGTTGGCTTCTTTCTTCTGCCCTATTCCATGCAAGGATGGGGCAAAAGGAACAAAGCTGTCTGCTGTCTGGCGCCTATTTGTTGTGCTATTTTTTAATTTTGTTTTTGCATTTGGGGTACATGAAGGAAATGTTGTGCATATTTCACCCACATAATGCATACGCAGTGTTGTCAGATTTCAGGGCCTGTCCCTGAGTATCCAGTTCATAGAATCATAGAATTGTAGAGTTGGAAGAGACCACAAGGGCCATCCAGTCCAACCCCCTGCCATGCAGGAATACACAATCAAAGCATCCCTGACAGATGGCCATCCAGCCTCTGTTTAAAGACTTCCAAGAAAGGAGACCCCACCACACTCCGAGGGAGTGTGTTCCACTGCCGAACAGCTCTTACTGTCAGAAAGTTTCTCCTAATGTTGAGGTGGAATCTCTGTTCCTGGAGCTTGCATCCACTGTTCCGTGTTCTAATCTCTGAAGCAGCAGAAAACAAGCCTGCTCCATCCTCAACGTGACACCCCTTCAAATACTTAAACAGGGCTATCATATCATCCCTTAACCATCTTTTTTCCAGGCTAAACATACCCAGCTCCCTAAATCTTTCCTCATAAGGCATGGTTTCCAGACCTTCACCATTTTAGTCGCCCTTCTCTGGACACGTTCCAATTTGTCAATATCCTTTTTGAATTGTGGTGCCCAGAAATGGACACAGTGTTCTAGGTGAGGCCTGACCAAGGCAGAATAGAGTGGCACTATTACTTCCCTTGATCTAGACACAATACTTCTATTGATGCAGCCCAAAATTGCATTGGCCTTTTTAGCTGCTGCATCACACTGTTGACTCATGTTCAACTTGTGGTCTACTAGGACTCCTAGATCCCTTTCGCACATAGTCTCGTTCAGCCAGGTCTCCCCCATCCTGTATCCATGCATTTCGTTTTTTCGCCCTAAGTGCGGTACCTTACATGTCTCCATATTGAATTTCATTTTCAATTTCAATTTCTCATGGGTCATCTGCAGGTGGGAAACAAGGGTGCATATCCTCAAGGTTTGGTAGGCTCATCTCTAGGCAAGAGGAAAGTACTGTGTGCAAATCTCCAGCTCAGCTAGTAGAGCAGTAGCTTGCTACAATTCCAAGGCTTCATTGATTTGTTGATGAAATTTGCAAAGGGCATCATCACATGAGCCTCCGTTGTTACTGCAATTGCATTTGCAAAAGTGAATGAACAGAAACCAGTTTGGCAACTCTCAATATTGCACGTCCTTTCAATAGCGCACTTGGAGCTGTTTCAGCCACTAACGATCCCTACTGCCTTACCCAGCATGCCTTTCATGGTTTTTATATTTATTTTTAGTTTTAGTTGTAATGCAATTTGGCAATTATGGCAATGCAATTTAGTGAAACAAAGAAAAAAGAAAAGGAAAGAAAGTGGCGGGCGGGGGAGAGAAAGAAAACCAGCCTGTTGGAGGATAGCAGGAGGGGGGAGGGGAGAGATGAGGAGAATGAGACCACGAGACCGCCCAATCTCAGGACTGCAACTGGAGAAATTTATTACACCTGAGGATTCATGGCACAGTGGTGCGATTGGGAGCTTATTGACGGGTGTTCCCCATCAATGGCAAGGAATGCTATTACCACGCTTTGGAGGCACAGCAGCAACAATTTGGAGGTGACGTCATGTGATAAGTATCCCCAAAGGCATTATTATCCAGCTTTAATACTTCTTAGAGAAAGGCTCAGGTAATAAAGTCCAAAGACTCTCCAAGGTGCCTCTGTATTTACTTAGCTTCTCCTTCCCTTCCAGTTATTTTGGCACCAGGGTTTACCCTCTGCTCTGCATCTACCTTGTATCTGGAAACAAAGAGCCTAGATTAAATGTTAATTATTTCATCTCCCTAAGAAGCTGAGAAGGAATAATCCTTTCATTTCACCTTGAACTGGGAACAGCCTGTTTAGTTAAAATGTCTGTATTAATTTCCAAACAGGGCCTTGGATTAGCCTAAACTGGCAACCCTATACATAAGTGATTTACATATGTACATTGTTGTTTCATGCTTTCAAGTCATTTCCAATTTATGGCGACCCTAAGGCCTTTGCCTAGCATGGGGTTCTCTTGGCAAGATTTGTTCAGAGGGGTTTGCCATTGCCCCCCTGTGAGGATGAGAGAGTGTGACTTGCCCAAGGTCACCCAGTGAGTTTTCAGGGCCAGGCGGGGATTTGAACCCTGGTCTCCAGAGTCAAAGTCCAACGCTCAAACCAATGCACCACACTGGCTCTCCATATATGTACATGTTTATATATTATAAATACAACTATATACCTAGTCACAATGTTGTCTTTTCTAAAAGAAGCCATATTATGCTTTTGCTTTTGTTTCAAATGGCAACCTATCATACAGGAATATCAGCATCTGTACTTTAAATCACACAGCCACTTTATTGTCTTGTAACTACAAACAGATAAAGACAGTCTAAAAGGTTTTAGATTCAAGCCATAGGTGTGATATGAAACCAGCCAGTGGTACTAAGACTAGTTAATACACAAGTCTATTCTATACAAAACTTATTATAGGGTCATTTGAAGGTTAGTCGGCTTCCCCATGGTTTATCTCCAAACTGGTTATTTACAGGAAAGTTGTAAATGTGATTAATTATGGCGCAGGAGTAGTAATCCCAAGAGTTCAAATAAAGTGTTTATTTGAAATATCATGGATTTTTTTTTTCTTCTCGTGTCATTTGAGTTCAGAGAATTCTCACAGTTTAACTTGAGAAAAAGATGAGATAAGTGGTTATGATTTCCATTTTCAGGTAAAAAGAGTGGCTCAGATTCAGAGAATGTTATTTATGTTTAAATTAGTGATGTGAAAAACTCTCTGTTTCCTTTCCTTTTCATTGCATTTCTCTGAATCCCACCCACATTTTCTTCTTAGCCTTGTTGTATATTGAAAGACAGTTGTCTTCCTGCATTGAAATATGCACAATTCATGCATTTATTTTTCAGAGTTTACCTAATTTATGCAGTTTTCCCCATTGACTAAATAATCTTTCTGTGTATTTTCTTTTCAAGTATGAATATTTTTGCCATTTAGGATGAGAGGTACACATTTCCTCACAACAAACTTGGGAGTGTGAAAATGGTATTATCATTAAAAGAGTTCAAGTCCAGTGATACTTCTTTCCATCTCTACTTTTAGTCATGAGGCCATAAGGTTAGTATGATCAACCTGAAAGATGAGAAAGAGGTCCCAATCTAGCTGCAGCTGATCATGACTGAATATTCCTCAAATCAATGGAGTAAGTCAATCATGATTAATGCAAATCCCATACGCTTTTAATTAATCTTAGGCTGAATCTGCAGTGCAGAAATAATCCGATTTGATATAGCTTTAACTATCATGGCTCAATGCTATGGAATTATGGGATTTGTAGTTTTGTGAGATATTTAGCCTTCTGTCAGAGAGCTCTGGTGCCACAACAAACTACAAATCCAGGATTCCGTAGCACTGAGCCATAGTGGTTAAAATGGTGTCAAACAGGATTATTTTTGCAGTGCAAATGCAGCCCCCAGTCAATACTAGTTTTAGTTGGGCTGGGGCCAGCAACTCCATAGCAAGAGGAGAAACTTGAACATAAACTATCTATAACAATGTCAAGTTGTCTACTGACTAAACCACACAAATACTAGTATTTAGCCAGTATCATTTCATTGGCTAATTATCTTGGAGAGGGCCATTTCAGACTAAGAAGAGAAGCAAGTGAAAACTATTTTGTCTGTCAACCTGTGATGCATGCATACATTGCCTGAATACATTAGAATGTTTCCCTTCACAAAGAATGCTTTATTCATTTGCAATTATAAGTTGTTTCCAACCTATGGTGAACGTATCATTGGGTTCTCTTGGCAAGATTTGTTCAGAGGGGGTGGGGCTTTACCTTCCTCTGAGGCTGAGAGAGTGTGACTTGCCTAGCCTACCCAGTGAGTTTTCATGGCTGAATGGGGATTCAACCCTGGTCTTCTTGAGTCCTAGTTTAGCACTCAAACCACTGCACTGGCTCAAATTTGCAATTATATGGTAATATAATTAGTTGAATGATTAACTGACTACAGCTCATCTAGTTTCTTCAACTGGTAACAGTACTATTTTAGGGTTAGGGTTAGGGTATAATTTGTAATTATGTGCTCATATAATCAGTTGATTGATTGATTATTTGACCATTACTCACCTAGTTTCTTCAACTGGTAGTAGTATAGAGTTGCCCCTCCACATTCGCGAACTCGGCATTCGCGGTTTTGATTATTCGCGGTTTTGGGAGGCCCCCTCGCCCTCCCAAAACCGTGACACGGGGCCTCTGGAGGCCCCGTGAAGGCCCTGGGAGGGAGCGGCGAGGGCCGCGGAGGCCTCCACGGGGCCCTCGGAGACCCTCCGGAGGCCCCGTGAAGGCCCTGGGAGGGAGAGGGGGAGGGCCACGGAGGCCTCCACGGAGCCTTGCGCAGCCCCGTGAAGGACTTGGGGGGGAGTGGGGAGGGCTGCGGAGGCCTCCACGGGGCCTTGCGAGGCCCTGTGAAGGCCTGGGGGGGGAGCGGGGAGGGCTGCGGAGGCCTCCACGGAGCCTCGGGAGGCCCTGTGAAGGCCTTGGGGGTGGAGTGGGGAGGGCTGTGGAGGCCTCCACGGGGCCTAGCGAGGCCCCTTGAAGGCCCTGGGAGGGAGGGGGAGGGCTGGGGAGGCCTCCACGGAGCCTTGTGAGGCCCTGTGAAGGCCTTGGGAGTGGAGTGGGGAGGGCCGCAGAGGCCTCCATGGGGCCTACGGAGCATCTTTGTAGGCCCCATGAAGGCCCTGGGCGGGAGGGGGGAGGGCCGGGGAGGCATCCACGGGGCCTCGGGAGGGTCTCCGGAGGCCCCGTGAAGGCCTTGGGAGGGAGTGGGGAGTCCGGGGAAAGCGACCATGGGGCCTCCGGAGGCCCCATGGTCGCTTTGGCGGGGGAGGGGGGGCAATCAATATTTGCGGTTTTTTCACATTCGCGGGGGTCCGTGGAACCTAACCCCCGTGAATGTGAAGGGACGACTGTACATTCATATACATCTGACAACTCAATACTGCACATTCATCTCCTCCTGGAAATACATGAGGGTGGGGGAAAGGCAAAGCACATATATCACTATGGCAATGAGATTACACTGGCAGGAAATTTTTGAGTATTAGGCATGGCTAGTAGATTCATGAAGGCCAGATATTAGAAATATGATTCCAACCCTTTGCTGGGTGTGTTGTTTAAATCCCATGAGATACGTGTGTGTTTCTGATATTTGTATGAATGACATCATCTCTTGGAAATAAAATAAGGGCTTCAATTGCATTATTAAACAATTGTGAGAATGGTGTCAAGTTCAGCATAGGTGTTTGTGTATGTGTGTGCATGAAACTTGACCTCTTCAATAACTGTAACTAGGATGGCCATATGTTCTAGTTTATTGCTGATAGTCCTCTGTTTGAAAGTCTGCAAGAGGACAATTGTCTATGAGGAGATGTCCTCTGTTTGCAGAGCTCTCCAGTCGAAGCCCCTTTAAAGATAAAGAAACACCAGGGTAAAGGGCAGGGGTCTGATCAACGGTTAGGACCTGCTCATCTACAGAGGTCATCTAGCCACAGTCTTCCCTTCTGTTGTGAGAGGTATTACATTTTTTATTTAAAATACAGTAATTATTTTCTAATGTCTTATATGCACAGTATGCAAATTTCATACATACCGGTACATCCTCTTTTCCCCACCAGTACTTTAAGTGAGCACCCAGTTTTGATAAGCAATTGTTCTGCTTAACACCCACTGAGAGAAGATTCTGTATGCTGAACTTCTTTCCTAATATAGCCCATACTTCATGAGGAACTTGCACAGAGAATGATAGGCAAGGAACATGTAGACGAAATGGTTAGCCTGTAAAGGCTGTTTTAATGACATCGCTTTAACGGATTTAATGGATAAGGCAGACATAAGCAATTACAGCAGGCCTGGGAACCACTTTTCTGTCGCCGGGGCCCTCTGGGAGCTGCCTGGACTGCCAGAATTGCCGTCCCCCAACCACCAAAATCTGGGAGTGGCTAGGATTTCACTTCTGGTTTTTTGGGGGGAAAAGTGATTTCCCCCTTAATGTTAACCAGTGCAGGGGAAGAGGCTGCAATCTATTTAAAAGGTGAATTGCCTCTCATGGAAGCTTCCGGGAGAGGTAATTCACACTCTCTCAGTGTAGAGAATATGGGTGGGTAGGCAAAACCTACCATTTGGGGCCTCAAGGCTTCATGGTGTCTTTGTACGAGGCTATGGAAAGACCTCAATAAACCATGGTGCACTCACCATGGGGAGTGGGACATTTGCACATCCCTGTTGTTGTTGTTGTTGTTGTGTGCCTTCAAGTTATTTCTGACTTGTGGCAGGCCTATGGTGAATTTTCATATTTGGCAAGATTTGTTCAGGAGGGGTTAGCACTGCCTTCTTCCAAGGCTGAGGAAGTGTGACTTGCCCAAGGTCACCCAGTGCGTTTCTATGTCCAAGAGGTGATTTGAACCCTGGTATCCCAGAGTCCTCATCCAACACTCAAGCCACACTGGTTCAATACACACCAAAGAAAGTTGTCTGCCTGCTTCTGTCATTTTTACTGAAGAACAAATTGTGAACATCAAGACTGGAGTCTTAATTAGCATGTATTCAGGTCAAGCCTCAAAGAGATTATTATACTGTGGAAACAATTGTAAAAAAAAAACAAAAACCCCAGGATTTAATCTTTTCAAGCACTTATTCAACAAGAATGGTAGAGACAGAAAGTCAACAAAGCACCATTTACCCTTTAAAATGGTTAATGGCCCCAAACTAAACTCACTGACTTCAGCAGAACTTACATATATGTAGGTTGTATTTGAGCCAGTGTGGCATAGAGGTTTAAGTGTTAGACTCATGACTCTGGGAGATCAAGATTTGAATCCCTGCTCAACCATGGAATCCCACAGGGTGACCTTGGGCAAGTCACTCTCTCTTGGCCTTAGACGCAGGCGATTTCTCCTTTGAAGGAATTTTGCCAAGAAAACCCTAAAACAGGGTCATCAGATTTCAGAAATTGACAACACATAACAACAACAAACAATGAGGTTGTGTTTAGGTCTACAATACAATTCAGTGTTACAAAGTGTGGATGGAAATTAACAGAGAGTAGTTGTAGCTCACTGGAAAGAAATGAACTTGGAAATGTTAATTTTTGGACTATAACTCCTGGGATTACTCAAACAATTTAGCTACTGATTGCACTCCAAAAAGTATTGTTTTGTAATTTTATAGTTCTATTCCCCCCGACAATTGTTTCCCCCAAAGTTTGAGTAAGAGTACGTTTTGTACCTAGATAATCCTTGGTTCATCTCTGGTAAAAAGTACGTGATAGCACAAATAGGGTAAATGTCTGGCTGAAATCCTGGAGAACCACTGCCAGAATAGATATTTTTAGTCTAAATCACAGAATCATAGAGTTGGAAGAGACTACAAGGGCCATCTAGTCCAACCCCCTGCCATGTAGGAATACCCAGTCAAAGCACTCCTGACAGATGGCCTCTGTTTAAAAACGTCCAAAGATGGAGACTCCACCACACTCCAAGGCAGTGCGTTCCAATCAAGGGAGGGGAAAGTGTGACCTACAGACTGCATGCACCCCAAGGTTATTTTTGTGGCCCCAAGGCCCCCCAGGAGCTAAAAAAACCCTCCAACCCCCTCTGGGTGAGGAGGAACAATGTTGCCATATTTCTAGGGGCTCCTTGGGCTGTTTTAAGTCAAAGAGATGCCTATTTTGAATCAGGAAATAAACCGGAAGTGATGGTATGCAAAGGGATCTCGTAGCACCTTTGAGACTAACTAAGAGAAAGACACTTTATCACTTAAGGCTACTTTATCAGATGCATTTGGTCCATTTACATACTGATTCAGACTAACACAGCTACATCTTTGAATTCTACCACCACAGAAGTGATTGTGTGACCCTCCAAGTTCTTCCAGGAGAC
Organism: Gambelia wislizenii; assembly: GCA_030847615.1. Classification (NCBI taxonomy): domain Eukaryota; kingdom Metazoa; phylum Chordata; class Lepidosauria; order Squamata; family Crotaphytidae; genus Gambelia; species Gambelia wislizenii. Next base: position 98,098,080 of record JAUMIR010000005.1, on the reverse strand, counting down.
CAATGCAGCCCTCTAACACTTGATAGTTGCCCACTCCTGGTCTAAATGGACTAATGGTAGACTTGCCATAAGGCAGCTTCCTACTTCAAAGTTGCAAAGCTTCTTGTTTAAATGTTCATGCACCACTTAGCAATGTACATTATAGTTTAGCATATTCCATTCCATTCCTTTACCTATACTTCACTTTTCCCCCAGAGCTGGGACTCAAAGCACCTTACAAAATCTGGCATGATAAAGCCACATGATGTACTGCCTTATCTTCGAATCTGATGCAATAAGGCCACATGACATATGGCCCTATCTGCACCAAACTCAGGTTATTACCACCTTAATCTGGATTTTAAAAATTCTCAGTTTGCTCTGGAGTTTGCATGGATTTACCATGGATAGGGGTGGGTGGGAGAGAGGAGAGATTGCTGCATGGTAGGTTCACCATTTCCCTCACTGTCTAGGCTAGTTCCCAGCTAGTTCCCAGCCCGGAACAGTGAAGAAAGTTTTTGTCCTTCTCTGTACTTCCGCTGCTGGCACACAGATACTTGCTCTGAAGCAAGTGAGGTGCCCAGCCATGTGATCTAGACACCTTGTTTGCCTCAGAGCAAGTGACTGTGAACCAGTGGCAGCACCAACAAGGATGGAAAAACCTTTCCATCACCATTCCAGGCTGGGAACTGGCTCAAATATCCAGGAAAATGGTGGTGCCTGCTAGGCAGTGATCTGTCCTGGCTCTGCCAGGGAGCTGAAAGGCAGCAACAGTGGACCCAAGCATGGATGCAGGAACATGTGTAGACAATATTCCCAATCTCCCTGTGGAGTGACAGGTAGCGGGGCGGCTGTGGGGTGTCTGCAGGGTGGTTGAGGGGTGGGAGTCCATTCAGACTTTTGCTCCTAATGTAGACAATCCCCCAGTCTGGGAGCAGCCACAGAGAAGACAGTTTCTCATGCTCCCACTAAATATGCTTATGAGGGAGCACTGAGATTGACCAGGATTCTCTGGAGGTCTCAGCACTGATTAAATAATTTCACATCTGATTCTGCACACTCCCCAAGAGTAACAGAATGGACATTTGGGGGGATTCAGAGCCTCGGGGTAAGTCAGGGGTGGTGGTGGTATGGCTTAGCCTAGTGTTGTCGGTCTGTATGCTAGGCTGAGCCATTTAGTATTGCAATCATTGAATATTCCCATGATTGTAGTCATGACCAAGCAGGCCTTTTTTGCTGTCTTGTTTTCATGTTTTTTCCCCTTGCCATTTGCCCCAGACAGAAGGTAAGTGACTGCTGACATCTCTCATGAGCTGCACTTTCCAGTCTTCCAAAGTCAACCATACAATTTACCACAGTACCCAAGATGGCAAGATACAGAAAGGTAGGCATGGCAAATAAATGATTTTGCATTTTTCTATGGGAATGTGTGGTGGGGACTCCATGTTTGAAAGAAGCACTCTTTCCCTCTCTCCAACCCAGTCTTCTCCTGTATGCAATGCAAAGATATACACAGGGTTTTAAAAACTTTGAAACCAATTGAGGCTTCCGCCCACCCTTTTTAAAGCCCTCATTCAGGGGAGGGGATAGAAAAGAATAACTAAAGGGGAGTCTTAAAGGCCCTGATTCAGATTAACACTGCTTACAGTCCCTTGTGAGCAAAAATAGAGAGCAGTCTTAAGCAACACAATGTATTTAACATACCATGAAGTTTAGCTCCCAGTCTAACACAATATTATTTGTAACAATCTGCAGACATTTTAGGTGTGGTTGCTTTTATTCTGCCACAAACCATCTCCACTTTCCCAGGAGCATTGGCAAATAGTGTGAAATCAGGAAGCACAGGTAACCTGGCAACATCAGAGACGGAGTAGATTTTTCCTTGCTAATGTGTGTGTATAAAGTGCTTCCCCCCACCTCCAAAGGTACCTCATCACCTTCTATCAGATACATTCAAAACCTGAGAGGAAGCTATGGCAACAAACCTGTATCAGATGGGCTGCACTTTCTGGACCTCCATATCGTAGATCATGCCCATTAATTGCCAGAACTCTGTCATTCTCTTGGAGCTGCCCATCCCGGGCGGCGAGGCCTCCTTCCAACAAGTTGAAGACAAAGACCCCAGTTTCATTGGCCTTGCGGACCAGCTTGATACCCAGCTGCTCGTCGGGGCTGCTTTTGTTCAGAACAACATGGAAGCTGTCATCCCTGTTGCAGGGAAGATCGAGAGAAAGCCTACTGTTTCGGCACCGGTACCTTTGCTCTCTGAGGACGGTGAGCCGGAGAACCTGGCAGGGCTGCCTCAGGACCGACAAGGCATAGCTGTGTGGCACATTTCTGATGTCAATGCCATTCACCTGGGAGACAGAACCATAAATCAGGAAGGCAAAAGGCCATCTAATTGGAACTGGCACTGCAGACAGGCGACCTATTTACACAGATGACTTCCTGCTACAGTGACATGCAGCATCGGCCTGCACCACAAGAAGCCAAGTTTTCATTATATAATATCTTTCCCCCCCAAGGACAGCACACACTGTACTATTTTCTTCCTCTCTAGCTGATTATCTCCAGACATAATGACTATTTTTCATTTTTACTTTGCCTCCTCTTCAGGCTCTAATATCCTCTTGCTTATCTTAGCCTGAGTCTGCCAGTTTCCAGCTCTTCACCATTTTTTCCTTTTGTTTTTTGTTAACTCTAACTTACTTTGATTAAAATCGGAACATGTAGTTTCCACATCTCCAGCCTCCAAAATGGAAAGGAGTCAATTCATTAACCATGGTCCACATTTTCTCTTAATATTTAAGACTAAAAAACTGGTGCAGCTTATAGAGGGATGCTTACTTGCAGAAGATCCAATTTTAAATACTTGAGGAATCATGTATGGTTGAAATGGCTCCTAGTCAAACTTTTTATGCCAATGGTTCATTTGAATTCTTTCTGTATTTTTTGCTGGGATAGCTCACTCTTTATCAGATAATATTTCCAGCACTTTACTCTGATGCAAAATTATCATTTAGAAATTAAGTTTTTCAGTTTAGCAGTTGAGCCACTAATTCAAGCCTTGGGTCTCATTTTGAGAGAACAGTGGCATACAAATGCAATGCAATGCAATGCAATGCAATCAGCCACTGTAGAGAAGCACTCATTATCTAGCAACTAAGTGTAGCCTCCTCAAAAAATAATAACTCATCTTTTTCAGTGGTACTTAAGGAGACAGAGATAGATTCACCATTCTGCAATGCAAGGTGCAAAATAGACAGACTGCCTTGTTCTGGAATTGGGTGTAGATCCAGGCCTCTCCAAGGGTTCTTTAGGTGTCTGACACTGACAAACATTACTTCTATAGCATAAGCTTTATTGGCGGTAAACAATGTAGCAGACGAAACACATCAGAGAAGTACAGCAGCCCTTTGGGCCTAGTATCCCCACATAGCCAATAGTAGAATTGGTCACTCAAACAAACTGTATGCAGGCCTATCCCATTGACCAGCAATCAAATCAAACCCCTATCGCTGGACATATGGGGAGCCCTTGTGCTGAGTTGCACCCACCAAGACAAGGCTGATGGAAGGTGGGTTGCCAAGGGCTATATATTCCAGAAGCAAACTAAGAAGATCAAAGTGAACAAGTGTGACCCATCTCTTCCCAATAGCTATGAGAACTGTACAATCAGGTTAGCCATAGAGAAAAATCCATTGCCTTAGTCCTTCCCATCCTTTATATCTTTTCCTAACATCAAACTGCCAAGCAAATGCAAAGAGTAGCCAACAAAGTCACAGGACAGCTATTAACATTTGGCCATGATACCAACAAGGATTCCAAAACCCATCTGGCTGGTGGCAAGGGCCAAACTCACTACAGGGACCAACCAGATTAGAGACCCCTAGCTATAATGGAAGATGATGGTAATTTCCAGTACTGGAAAGTGTCTCTTTTTCTTTTTACACAGAATTCAAACCTTACCATTAGCTTAGAACACAGGGAATGTTCTGTAATTGTATGAACAATAACCATTTTTCTCAGGGAGTCCTTAATACCCTGAAGGCACCAGATGCTGTCTGATCTTGGAAGCTAAGCAGGGTTAGGCCTGGTTAGAGCTTGAATGGGAAACTGCCAAGGAATACCAGGTGCTGCAGGCTAAATTTCAGAGGAAGGTAATGGCAAACCACCTCTTAGTATTCCTTGCCTAAGAAAACCACATGAAATTCATTGTTTTGACATATGTTGACAGGCAACTTGAAAGCACATACACACATACATTGTCCCCATCTACAGGAAGAGAATTTGCATCAATAATTGAGTTGTTCCCTGATGTTTCACTTAGGGGCTTACCACACTCCGAAGAAAAGCGGCAAAGCAACAGGAACATTCCATCTTTCCTGCTGCCTTATCACATGGTGTCAACGTTCTTCCAGCATTCTTTTGTTCCAGTCCTATGGGGGACCAAAGTAAAACCATGTCTTTTTGCAGATGGGTTTTTCTGGCAGCAAAAAGACACAGTTTTCCTCAGTCCCCCATGGGAGCAGAATGAAAGAACACCAACGTCATGTGGTAAGGCAGCAGGAAAGATGGGATGTTTCTGCTGCTTTGCTGCTTTTCTTCAGAGTGCAGTAAGGCTTTAGAGTACTTGACTGGCTAGGCTGGTTTGGACTACAATGCTCAACATATCTGGAATGTGTCAAGTTGGAGAAGACTGAACAAGTGACCAGTAGGATTGAGTTACAGTGATCAGAAAGTGGTGGCCAATGTACTACAAAGTATGAATGAAAGAACCTCACTTTAGTGCACTATGTGCATATGCAGCTCTCTGTGCTTTGGGTGATTTTCTTAATCTCTAATTTACTGAGCCAGGGAAAAAGCAGAAACACAAGGGTTGTCCACACTAGTGAAAACCCCCAAATCCCCCCCCCCTCAAATCTGGCCCAATAATGCCACCCAATGTTTCCCTCAAATCTGGTGCTGGCCACCCATTCTGACCTCACAGCTGGTGATTATGTACCAAAAAGGCAGAGTCCTGTCAGTCTTCTGGCCCATGCCAGCAATGCTGCAGAGGTGGCTGGTTAGCAACAGTGGCAGACCCACAGCTTCAGTGGGGGTAAAAATCCAAATGCAGTTAAGGTGTGGTGCTTAAAACTGGGCCAGAGTAGTACAAATTTCATGTGCTGCAGCTCCAGGCCAAAATACAGTACTGTAGTCCGAATTTCATCCAGATTTTTATTTCCAGTATAGACAAGCCCACAGTCTTAGGAGATTTTCAGACGATCCTTGTCACGCAAGGATCGCCCGGGACAGTTTCGTCGCAGCAGTGCGGCAGAGGGTCGATTTCGGACGACGCAGTCGCTGCTGCGAGATCGTCGGTCCCTCTCACGCTAAGGCTTGGAGCAGGCTGCGTTATATTCACCAAGATTTTATTCATGGAGGATCTCGCAGCAGCGACGGCATCATCCAAAATTGACCCCCTGCCGCGCTGCTGCGACGAAACTGTCCCAGGCGATCCTTGAGTGGCAAGGATCATCTGAAAATCTCCTTAGATACACAGGAGAGAGATCTAACTCTGTCCTCTAGCAAGGGCTGTGACCCTCCAGCTCTTGTCTACACATGTCACAAACCTCCATGCTGTAGGGTGTCCATCCAACTCTTACTAAATGTGTGGAAATATTTGGAATTGAATTAAGGCCTAGTGAGTCCATGCCAAGGTAAGTGTGTGTCGGGAAGCATCTTAAATCCAAATATTTAGGCTTAACTAGATAATAGATAATGAAAGGAACCTTGTCTGTTTAACCTCAAATAAATCCCCATCCAAGAGCAGGTAATGAAAATAAGATCCTGTTCTTTTTTTTCTTCTTCTTCTTTCCATCACTTCCATCACTTCCTCTTCTACATTCTACATTCTACATTTCCCCAGAATGTTGTTTGCCATGCCCTCCAACCAAACGAGAAACCTTTTTTAAAAGCTATGTCTTTACTTAATGTTATTATAGTTTGTTCACATTTGCATCCTCCTCTGAAAGAGCGTACCTTCAGTATCATGTCCCCTGGCAGTAACCTTCCATCTCTGGCGATGACGCCATCTCGATAGATATGCTGTATTATTATGTGAACCAATGGTGTTTCACTGCCTCCCACAATCCTAATGGCAAGGCTTTCGTTGGGATCACTACGGCTGATCTTAATGCTGGTAATTTCACCATCTGGGATGAGGTGGTATAACCTTGGGAAGACTGAAATACACACAGCAGAAAAATTTATTTGGATTGCAGGTTGTGAATTTTTAAAATCTAACTGCAAAGCACTTTAGGATTTGTCACTGCAGATCCAACTAGGCTTTTAAACAATCCACTATATATTAAAAGGGGTAAAAGATCATATTCCTCTTAGTTCATGGTGCTGGATGGATTTTTTTTAAATAATTAAAATAATGCATACTAATCTTCATTGGTTTTAATCAATTTTTTCCTCTGACACATCTCTTTTTCACATGAAATAATTTCCTTTATCAGACAAATGATTCCATGGCATATAGCACTCCTATATCCAGCATAGACACAGATTTAAATGAAAAATGAAGCAGTATGCCTTAGATAGCCTAGAATCTTCAGGACATAGACTTGTGACCACATTACACATCTTGGAAAAGTTACATTTTTTACTAGAGCTTCCAGGATCTCTCTGCTTCGAACTTTAGCCCAAAATTTCAGTTTTTCTGAGCTCTTTACATTTGGGAGAAACCTCTGTTCTGTATTGTGTGGGAGCCAAATTAAACATCCTTACATAATTCTTCTACTGAGATGCATTCTGAATATTTTTGAGAAACTAGCAACATCACAAGCAGTGTAAGAAATCAGACTTGGACATTATCTGTAGCATAGTGGGTGTCCTTTGAATTGTGCCTAGTATGCCTTCTTGTCATAAACTTGTTACACAGGCCCATTTCTGCACTCATGCACATTATAAGCAATCCCATGAATCACAAAAGAAAAGTTTTTGTTTTAATTTTGAGATTATATTTGCTATATTTCTGAAACTACATTATGGCCCACACTGTGGCTTTTCTACCATTCCTGCTTCCTCTTCTTTGCTATTACCCTTGAATGTCAGGTACACTGAAGAAGAGTCCTACCTTGTTTCCTGACTCTTTTGTAAGTTTGGATATAGTTCTAATAAGGCAGGGCATTATCCTGTTGATATGTTTGGCACTTTTTAATGAAAATGCAGCTGCTAATCACAGAATTGTAGAGTTGGAAGAGACCACAAGGGCCATCCAGTCCAACCCCCTGCCACGCAGGAAATCACAATCAAAGCATCCCTGACAGATGGTCATCCAGCCTCTGTTTAAAGACCTCCAAGGAAGGAGACCCCACCACGTTCCAAGGGAGTGCGTTCCACTGCCGAACAGCTCTTACTGTCAAAAAAATCCTCCTAATGTTGAGGTGGAATCTCTGTTCCTGGAGCTTGCATCCATTGTTGTTTTTAGACCTGCAGTTTTCGTCACAAAATTACATTCCATAAAAGAGCCCATGGCCATTAATGGATCTTTCCTGTCAGATGTCCATGATTCCTAAATGTTATTTCCACATGAGAAGGACACACACACACAGTAGTCCTCCACTTCAGAGCCTAACGATGACTTATAATTTGCACACTGACTTTTTTCTGTTCCAGGTTTACATTCCTCATGGCCCCAAAGAAGCCAGCATTGATTAAATAAAGACTCCAATTTATGAAGATATTTACTTTTAATGGGCATAAGAAATCTTTTTACTGTTTGAAGGCCAGTAGAGGTCTCAGTTACAAAACTCCAGTCCTGCCTCCATATTTCAAGATAAAACCTTGAATTGATGGCTTGGGTTGGGAAAAAATACACACTATTTGATAAGATAAAACTATTTAAAAACATCTCCCCCTACCTGCTGATATAAATGAATCCTCTCTGTCTTTACATAACCAAAAAGTGCCTACTAGATGCAAACTCTTGTTTTCAAAATATACTTTTACTTTTTTCCTTTGTCAGCCAGAGGAATCTGCTTACAGCTGTATTTTGTCAAAACCTGTCTGTGGTTTACCAAAATTTGATCATACTACCAAGCCATTAATATCCCTTCAGATGATCTTAACTGACAACAGAAGTGTAATCTGAGACAAAATGTAAGCCTGTAGCTTTAACATCATCACTCATCTTCTCCTGTATGATTTTAAACACCTTTGGCTGATGGAGAAGTCAGTTAAGCTTCAAAAGCTTACATGATGTATTTTGTGCATTTCAGTTGCCCCCATAAAGGTATAATTATTTTGTGTCTTTTGTTATATTTTGCTGCATGGCAAAACATGGCTACCCCTGAATATGTTACCAAGAGTTATCCATTTTTTAAAAAATCTCATGTCTGTTTTTTCATTAGAAAGAGAGTAACCAGAGCAAAGGTAAATGTACAGTTAGTTCACTAGTAAGTCGCTTAGTAAAACAATATGATAAAACACACATATATAAAAAGAAAGGAAAACAAGACAGGCACTGATTGGGTTGGGGGGGGCATGGTTACAGAAGGGGGGAGTCACATCGTACAGGAAACACCAGAAAGTAGCTGGGTATTACAGACTGGGGTTAGGGTGTGTGTTGGGGAAGAGGGATCTAGGATGATATCGGTCCAAAAGGTGCCATGGTGTATGTGTGTGGGGGGTTGGATCTCCCCCTCTGTCCGGAAAAGCAGCTCAAAATGCCAGCAGGATAAACAAGGGCTGGGAAAGCAGCCAAGCCCTTGTGATAGTTAATTAGGGAAAGCCAGATAAAGTTCAGACCAAACAAGGTTCTATTACTTGGAGAAGCAGCAATACAGGCAGGAAGGCACACAGAGAAGAGTCCAGAATACAGTCCAAAGGTCAAGGCTTACAGAAGGCACCGTTGTCCACAAGTAGGTCTGTGGGTCAGCAGGATCGGGCAACAGGGTGGTCAGGAACAGTCCAAAGTCAAGGCAGCAAGGATTCAGGCACCGAAGTCAGCAAGAATCTTTCTCCAGGTAGATCAGATGAACTCTGACAAAGCCTCCATTGCCTCTTTCAGCCTATATCGAGCAATTAAGGCTTTGTCAGGTGTTTCTTAATGAGCAAGTTCTTCTCATAATTTCTCAGAGGCCTCCTTTGAGCCTCCTTTTGAGCTCACTGCTGGGTAAACAATGGTGGAGGTAAGTTCCTCTCCTCTTCTTCGTCCTTATCTGAGTGGGCAGGACTCTCTGCTGCAACTGATACCAACCCACTCGGACCAGGCTCTTCCTCTGCTCGAACCTCTAGGTTGGCAGGGTTCCCTGCTGGCACAGATTTAGATAAACCTGTGCCAGTGTCCCTAGGGCCGTTCCCTGCCATGTCCTCCTCCTCCTCCTCTGACTCTATAGTCTCATCAGGCTCATGGGGTATGACACCCTCAGCGGTACTTAGACAGTCAGTTAATGGGAACCATTTCTCAATGAAGTTGATGGAGTCGGTGTGCTTGTTCACTCTCCGCAACGCATCTGACAGTTTTTCCATAAGCCAAATTTCCCATACTTTAGCCCACCATGCATTCAAAGTAGGCATCTCTGTTTTCCAAGTTTTGGCAATAGTAATGCGAGAAACAGCAAGCGAGAAGGTGGCAATCTTTTGTATTTAAGATTCTTGTTCGACTTCATAAATAATTATGGCAAAAGTAATTCTGCGGAAGGCTCAATATGCTGTTTAGTAATTTTTTCAACAATGTCCAGCACCGAGAACCAGAAGGCTTTGACAGTAGGACATTCTAGCCACATGTGCAGGAACGTCCTTGTGGATCGTCAGCCTCGCCAGCAAGTGGGGGGATGCCATTTTGGTTATCTTGGCAAGATATAATGGTGTTAAGTGCCATTCATAAACCATTTTCATCGATGTCTCTTTCAGAGCAATCAATCGGTGCTTTAGGTTGTGGGAGATCCAAATTTTTTACCATTCAGAATTGGTGCGTGTGATGTTTAGACAGGGCAGAGATCATTTTGATGAAAGTAAACGTTTGTTACAAAGGAAGGCAGGATAAATGTTTAAAAACTATACCCCCTTCAATTCACCCCTCTCCCCGAAATGTATTGGAGAACGTAAAACGAACCATACCACAGAACTTTACCTTGCTCCTTTGCAATGCCAAGTCAGTAAAAAACAAGACCCATATCATCTATGATCTTCTCTTGGAAGAAGACGCTGACCTGGCTTGCTTCACTGAGACCTGGCTCGGAGAGGACAGCGCCATAACTTGGCCACAGGCCCTCCCAGCTGGGTACTCTGTCAGTGAGCAGGTAAGGGGAAGTGGGTGAGGGGGCGGAGTGGCTCTGGTTCATAAAAACAATCTTACCTTGACCAGGATACCTGTCCAGAAAACGGTCCACTTTGAGTATATGTACCTGAGCCTGAAGACGAGGGAAAGTCTAGGGATTCTGTTAGTATACTGTCCACCCCGTTGTCTAACAGACTCCCTAACCGAGCTGACACAACTTGTCTCAGAGTTGCTCTAGGAGTCGCCCAGACTGTTAGTTCTGGGCGACTTCAACATCCCACTTGAGACCAGTTTGTCAAATCCATCAGAGGCAGCTCAGGAGTCCATGGAGTCCATGACAAACATAGGCCTATCCCAATTGGTCGACAGGCCCACTCATTGTGCAGGCCATACCCTCGATGCGGTCTTTATTATGGAACAGGAATATCTGTGGGCGGAGGTAACTAAAGCCACTGCATTGTCATGGATGGATCACTTCCTGATCAAGGCTGAACTCAGAGCCACTGTCCATCCCGTCAGGGGTGGAGGACCTATTAGAATGGTCTGCCCTCAAAAGCTAATGGAACCAATTGGATTCCAGAAAGCCTTAGAGGGTTCATTGGTTGGTAAAACCAGTGATTCTGTCAAAGCCTTAGTCAATACCTGGAACACCGACCTTACCAAGGCTATCGACATGATCGCTCCCAAGTGTCCTCTCCAACCCGCTTCAAATCGCCAACCATGGTATACTGAAGAGCTTAGGAAGTTGAAGCAGGTTAGACAATGACTAGAGTGCATCTGGCGAAAAACTCGGCTCTTGTCTGACAGGACTCGTCATAGGAACTCATTATTAAACCTGACAATGGTCTGCTGTGATGCATTTAACAACTTCTTTGCAGATAAAATATCTCAGATAAAAGCCTTAGGGAAGGCCATGTTCCATCTTGCCTGAAGGAAGCGGCAGTTAGACCGCTCCTAAAAAGACCTTCCCTTGACCCTCTGGATATGAAAAACTATAGGCCAGTCTCCTTACTACCTTTTTTGAGCAAGGTGATCGGGAGGGCAGTTGCTCTCCAACTCCAAGTTGTCTTGGAAGAAACCGATTATCTAGATCCTTTTCAAACTGGCTTTAGGACGGGATTTGGAGTTGAGATGGCCATGGCTGCCTTAGCTGATTACCTTTGCCTGAGCATCAACAGGGGGAGTGTGACCCTGTTGGTGGTACTGGATCTCTCAGCAGCTTTTGACACAATAGATAATGACATTCTCTTAGATCGCCTGAGAAGGCTAAAAATTGGAGGCACTGCACTGCAGTGGTTCCGTTCCTTCCTCTCAGGCAGATTCCAGAGGGTGATGCTCGGGAACAGTTGCTCTGCAAGGAAAGAGCTTAATTGTGGTGTCCCACAAGGTGCCATCCTGTCCCCAATGCTATTCAATATATATATAAGGTGTTGGTTATTACCTTTAAAGCCCTAAATGGCTTGGGTCCAACTTATCTCCGGAACCGCCTCCTCCCATACAATCCTCCCCGCGCACTCCGGTCCTCTGGGAGGAATTTGCTTCAGCCACAAAAATCTAGGCTGTCTGCAACCTCCCAGAGGGCCTTTTTGGTAATCGCCCCCAAATTGTGGAATGACCTGCCGAATGAGATCCGTCAGATAACAAGCCTGAGTGGCTTTAAAAAAGCACTAAAGACGGATCTCTTTCGGCAGGCCTTTCCTAATTAGATCCCGGCCTCAGGGGATCCTGGCCTCTTCTAGGCTGCTGGCCATTTATTATATTTATTGTATTTATAGTTTTAAAAGTGATTTTAGATTAGTTGTTTTAATTTATATTTGTTTAATGTTTTTTTTATGGGGGAGGGTGGGAGTGGGGGTGTTTAGGGATTTTATTTGTATTGTATTTTAAATTTTGTAAGCCGCCCCGATTGTTTTAACAGAGGGGCGGGGTATAAATAAATATTATTATTATTATTATTATTATATATGAAGCTGCTGGAAGAGATCATCCAGAGGCATGGGGCGGGGTGTTATCAGTACGCTGATGACACCCAGATATATTCCTCCATGCCTTGGTCTTCAGTTCTGACTTCAGATGGCATCTCTTCTCTTAATGATTGTCTTAGGGCAGTAATGGACCGGATGAGCGAAAACAAATTGAAGCTGAATCCAGATAAAACAGAGGTACTCATGGTAGCAGCCCCGAACCCAGGCACTGGGATACAATCTCCAGTCCTGAATGGGGTCACACTCTCCTCCAAGGCCTATGTTCACAGTCTGGGGGATGCTCCTGGACCCGTTGCTCCAGATCAGGTAAATGTGATGGTCAAGAGTGCCTGTTATCAGCTTTGGCTGATACGCCAGCTGCGCCCTTTCCTGGAAGTCAGGGATCTTGAGACTGTGGTACATGCTCTGGTAACCTCCTGTCTTAATTTCTGTAATGCACTCTACATGGGGCTACCCTCGTGCTTGGTCCGGAAACTTCAACTAGTACAGAATATAGCAGCCAGACTGGTCTCAGGTACATCCAGAAGAGACCATATAACACCGATCTTAAGATCACTCCACTGACTGCCCATTAGTTTCCAGGCCCAGTACAAGGTGTTGGTTATTACCTTTAAAGCCCTAAATGGCTTGGGTCCAACCTATCTTTGGGACCGCCTCCTTCCATACAATCCTCCCTATGCACTCAGGTCCTCTGGGAGGAATTTGTTACAACCTTTAAAAACAAGGCTTTTTCGACCTCCCAGAGGGCCTTTTCGGCTATTGCTCCCAGATTGTGGAACGGCCTGCTGGATGAGATCTGTCATATCACCAACCTAAATAGCTTTTAAAAAGCTCTTAAGATGGAACTCTTCTGGCAGGTCTTTCCTGAATAGATACCTGGCCAATAAAAAAGAAAAAAAATCTAGTTTGTCCCGACCTCACTACGGCCGCTGTCCATTGTTTATTTTTAATTTTTGTATTTTGTTTTAAAGTATGTTTTAATTCCTGATTTATTTAATTGTATTTTAAGGGGTGGGTGGGATTGAGGGTCCGGGATGTATATTTTAATTGTTGTAAGCCACCCCTATTGCGTTTAGTAGAGGGGCAGGATATAAATAAATTTTATTCTTGTTATTATTATTATTTCCCAGCTCGCTCTCCCCCACAAACCACTGCAAAGGACTCGTCAATTAGCCATTGATAGATACGAGCCACCTGTCCTTTTATGGGGGCAGTAGATGACATACACATATGTTAAAAGGCTGTTGGGGATCTCGGGGTAAACCCAGCAGCCATGAGTTGTGCTAAGAAGATCCTAATTTGGTGAAGTTGGAACCAATTAGGGGAGAACGGGATTAATGCTTGAAGCATGTCAGCTTCAGATTTGGGTTTCGCATTGTGGAAGAGATTCTGCAGTGTGTGTATTCCATGTTCCTTCCATGGATGAAACTGCTGTAGTTTGTCAGGATCGAAAAAGATGGCATGAAAGAAAGGGTTGTATAGGGGAGGGTGCTGGACCAAGAGTACATTTCCATTTATTCCACATTAAAAGGGAAGTCCGCAGAAAAGGATTATCATTTTTTTTTTCAATTGATAAGCAGTAGTTTGTGTGTAAAAGCTGTTAAGAATGATCAGTCGTTGTATGTCAAATTCTACTGCAACCCATGTAGACGTTAAATTTTTTTGAAGATGTGGGATAATTTGAGTTAATTGAAAGGCGGCAAAATAAAGCTCCAAATCAGGTATGCCAAGTCCTCCACTTTTGGAATTAGCATACCAGATTTGTTTTGGAAATCGCTGTCTTTTTACTTCAAATATAAATTCTTTTAAAAGCTTTTTCCAGTTGTGAAAGTAAGAGGGTGGGGGGGATAGGGGGGATGCATTAGAATAGGAATAGGAGTCGGGGCAGAGCAAACATCTTAAAGAGCGCTATCCTGCCTAGGAGAGAAAGGCGATGCGTCTTCCAAGTTTTCAAATAGGCTCGCAGCCAATGCATGAGAGGCTTGTGGTTTCGGGGGATCAGTTGGTTGAGGTCTTTGGTAATTACAACCCCAAGGTATTTAAAGCTTGAGGGTTGCAAGCGCAATTGGGTCATTTTCTGCCATTTTAGTTGGGAAGACAAGGGAATGTTGAGGCAGAACACTGCAGATTTAGATAAATTAATGCTGAACCCCACATAAGAGTCAACATCATTTAAAAAATTTTGCAGTGCAGGGAACAACCCATCGATGTCCTGAAAGTATAACAGGACATCATCTGCATAAAGCAATAGCTTGTGTTCCCTTCCATGGACCTTCAAACTTTTAATAAGGGGATTACATCTGTTTTTCTATGCTAATGGTTCAATAGCTAGGACGAAGAGGATTGGGGATAAGGGACAGCCCTGCTTCATGCCCTGTTGCAAGGAAATAAGTGGAGAGTCCATCCTATTAACATGAACTGTGGCTTGCAAGTCAGAGTATATACCTTATGGTAATTGATAAAAGTAGACCGGAACCCCATCCCTGTCAGCACCTCAAAGAGATAGCACCAGTCCAGGCGATCAAATGTTTTGTGCGCATCAAGGGAAATTAAAAATGTTGGGTGAGAAGAACCCTTGGTGTGGTAAATGACATTTAATGTTCGTATAATGGCATCAGCCATTTTACAGCCCGGGATAAAGCTGACCTGGTCGGGATTTATGTAGTGGGATATAAATGAATTGATTCTATTTACCGTAATCCCTGATAGGATCTTAAAATCTTGATTCATTATTTTATTTATTTATTTGAGTATTTATACCCCACTTTTCATTAGGGATATTGGACAGAAGGCATATGTAGTGAGGTTAGAGTCTGTGGTTTGGGGGATGGGGACGATACAGGATAGCTTTCATGTACTTAGAGGAGTGGAAGTGGCATGTATTTCATTATATGGTGCCAGCATATGGTGGGGGGCAGATCATCCCTGAGGAACCTATAAAATTCAGAATTAAAGCCATCTGGACCCAGAACCTTCCCAGAACGGAGTTTGTGAAGGGCTTGATTAATCTCTATAAGCGAAATAGGGTTGTTAAGAAGCATCCTATGATCTGAGTGTAACTTTTGAAGGTTAAGGGCCTTCATAAAATTGGACAGGTCTGCGGCCAGTTGCTCCACAGTGTACAAGTCTGGGTAAAACTTTTCAAATTCAGACAGAAAATTTTTTTGTATGGTAGTCACCGCACCATTCTTATCGGTAATGCTAGATATCAGTTTCTTTTCTGCCCTTCTCTTCACCAGCCTGGCCAATACTTTGGAGTTTCTATTATTGTGTTCATAAAAATAAGCTTTGAAGAAGTGAAGGGCAGTCTGGATCCGATGCAGATCTAGTTCCTGAAACTCTGCACATTTTTTATTAAGTACAAACAGGTCAGCATCACTTTGAGTCAGCCTATGGGCTTTGGAAAATTCCGCTATCTCTAACAGCAGTGAGGTCCTTTTAAGTGACCTGACCTTTTTTTGGTTCACACCCTCTTGAATGAGGAGCCCTCTGAGCAAAGCTTTCATCATGTCCCACAACAGGGCTTCCGATGTGGAACTCGATCTGGTTTCTTGGTAGAACAACTGTATTTCCTTTTGGAGGTGCGATTTAAACTGTTAATTGAGTAATAATCTGGGGTTAAATCTCCAGATTCTAGTGGGGTGGACATCCGGGTCCAGTGTCTATGTCATGACCAAAGGTGCACCAGTACAAGGAATTTTCCCAATGGTCACATCCCCTATCTGTGGAAGGAGAGATTTGTTGATTTTTTTAAAATGATCAATACAAGAATAAGATTTGTGACCAGGGGAAAATAAATTGTACATTTTGTCAGTTGGGTATAGCATTCACCACGGGTCAATTAGACCCAGGTGCATAAGCATCACTTCGGGGACTAGTGGTGGTTGGGAAAGGCCTCTGTGGAATGGTAAGTCCAGTCAAGAGCAGGGTTCAGGACAGCATTCAGATCTCCCCCCACAATCAAAATGCCTCTAGCATAGGCCGTTAACATATGTATGAAATTTTCTAGGAAGGTCATCTGATTGGTTAGGGTTATTAAACAGCTATGCAATAGCCCGTGAATCATTATATATCTGCCCTTGGCATCCTTTTTGAGATCAAGGAGTTGGAAAAGGGTGTTCCTATCAAATATAATGGCTACCCCTCAGGACTTACCAGATCCCCCCACAATATATTGGTCCCCAAACTTCGAAGTCAGAAAGACTGGTTTATCTGTCCTATTGTGTGTTTCCTGGAGAAACAACACATTAGGTCTATAGGGGGTGATTTATTTAATAATTTTTGATACTTCATATGGACCCCTAGCCCTCTAACATTAAGAGATAATACACGGAGGTCACCCATGATCACTAATGGGAGAGTGTTGGTAACAATCCCTGTCTCCATAGAGCTTCAACTTTCCAGGGGGACATCTTTCAAGACCTTGGATCCCTCTCGATCCCTCCCACACTCTTACAGTGCTACAAATAAGAAAAACATAAACAATGGAAAAAAATAACAACTCATCCAGAAGGGGTGAGATCGACAGAGCAGTCACCTCCCAATCAGACCAGTTGTCGGTCTGACCGCCTTTGGTCATGAATTCCAATCATAATGATCTAGGTGAGAAGTTGATACAAGGGTGTCTGTCAAGGGTGTGCACATATAGTAGGGGACAGTGCTCGACAGTTGCAGACAAAGCAGGTGGCAGTCAAGTGGCACTGGAGTTGTCAAGTGTTATAGTGCACCAACCAGGGAGTCGTGAGGTTTTGCTGCACACGGCCTCATTGTGGCTTCGCTGGAGAGTTGCTCTTGGTGATGAAGGCTAGCAGTTGACAGTTGGCAGAAGTATCAACTTTGTTGCAATTAAATGGAGAAAAATGAATAATAGCTGTCGCCTTGTCTTTTTCACAAGTTGACAAGAAGGAGCAATATGGTTGACATTTCACCAAGTGGCACAGGTCCCGGGTGAGGCACAGGACTCAGGTAAGCCTGAAGGGCATTCTGAGACAACCTGCTGTGTTGCTTATCCTTCTTCCTCTGGACAACTGTCCAGCCTGCTGAGGGTTGAGCAGGAGGTGTTGAATACTCCCTCCTTATTTCCTTCTCTAGGGACTTGGGGACCAGGATGTGCAGGGCAATCAGGGTCTCCAATAGCTGTAGTTTGGAAGAGGCAGTCATAATAGATTCCCCTTTAGTTACGGTTATGCAGAACGGGAACCCCTATCTATACTTAACCCCTGCCTCCAATAGGAGGGAGGTAAGTGGCTTAAGTTCCCTTCATCTTCAGAAAGTTTCTGATGAGACGTCTTAGAAGAGGGAGACAGGTGCTCTGTTGAAGGTGAGTGAAGTAAGCACATACAGTTTGGACATTACTTGTGCTTTCACTGAGAAGGAAGAGAATCTCACAAGGATATCTCTCGGGAGCTGGTGGGCCGATTGAGGGGGGGGTGAGTGACCTATGTATTCTTTCGATGTCCAATTCTTCAAGATCTAGATCTGGACATAGGTCCTTCAACCAGGTGAGCAAAAATTCTTTCAGATCTGATTTTTCCCCTCCCTTAACAAAGCCGTGAAAGTGGATATTTAAGCAATGACTCCAATTTTCAAGGTCGTCCACTCATTAGGAGTGGTTTCGATGGTGGAAACCTTATCTGTCAAGTTCGACAGTTCGGAGTTCACTGGCTCCAAAGCCAGGGCTAGCTCTCTGTGCAAATCCTCCACGAAGAGTTCCCTCTGCCTCTTTAGGTGATCAGAAAGATCTTGTTCCGCTGAAGGGTTAGAATTGGATCGGGCCCCTTTTCCTGTCCTATTCTGGCCAGATGCCATGTCCTCCTTGGGATTGTATGGGCCACTTGTCAAGAAGGATCGCTTCTCCTTAGTTGCCGGGTAATAGTCAGCTATCAACTGGTCTGCCAAATGCTTGACTGCTTGCATGAACCAAAATGGTCAATAACTAATCATATCAAGGGATGAAGAACACCGTTTTTTTGGTAAAAATTTGCCAGGATCTAGAGGAGCATGATGACTACACAACTGCCATGGTCGATCTGAGTTATCAATTTTGAACCTTCTTTGTTCAGACAATTTAGATTTGCCCTGATCCTTTCTTTCCCCTCGCAAAGTCCTAAAAATGAGGCTCTAGTTCTAATACTACCAGTATCATCCCACATTTTTAACTCACCACAAAAAAAAGCACCATGTCTCTTAAGGCTGTCATCTCTACGCCTAGCCTTTAGTTTTTGTGGGTTGTCTCCAGGTGAGAGATGAGGGTGCAAATTCTAGGTTTTGGTGCACTCAGCTCCAGGAAAGAAAAAAGGGTTGTATGCAGATAATTCAGCTCAAACAGTAGAGCAGCAACTTCCTACAATTTCCAAGGTTTAATTGATATGTTGTTGCAACTCGCCAAGATTCACCAGGGGAGGTTTACTAAGTTAACACCCTTTTTCCCTCCCAGTCATTTGACACCAGGGCTCATCCACCACTCTGGTCCAAACCCACCTTCTGGCAAGAAGCAAGCAGGCTAGATTAAAGGTTCTGTTAATTAATGAATCTCCTTAATTCCCTAATAATCCCCTCTTTTCACCTTGCTCTTGGAACAGTCTTTTACTTCAGAGACTTATAACACAAGGGAAGGGAAGTGGCAGTGCAGCCCGAAGATAGCACATCCTGTCCTGCCTTACCGCATGATATCAGTGTTCTACAGCTGTTCTGTTCCGGTCCCATGGGAGATAGTAGTAAATGTGAATCTTTTTCTTAACGAATTTTTCCAGTTAGAAAACAGACTTGTGTTTACCACTGCCTCCCATTTTAATCACGTTTGAACTTAAAAATGTTCTTTTCTTTTAACATGTTGTGAAATTTCTGAAGCTGTTAGTCTACAGATTCTAACTGTTTCTGGAAGATTGTGTCTTTGAACATTGGATTGTTTGGAAAATAACCCGTATTTTAGAAACCTTTATTATGCAACTGTACTGAAATAACTGAGCACTTGGGTGTGTAACGATACAGTTCGTATATTACCACTGCTGCCAATTGGCACATAATGTACATTATGTGTGTATAGATGTCTATGGTGATTATTACAGAATTGTTATATGTTATATACATGAGTTGCTCCATACATTCATTGTTTCTAACTCAATTGATAGAGTAATCACTCTGTGTTGACTTTTTTGTCACTTGCACCATGTGCAAAATACTTTGCTTGTGTATTTGTCCACAGTTTTTAAACTGTTATGGTGCAGGAAAATCAATTTATCTATTTCTACATTCTTTATTTAAGAGGATTCTGGGGGTTTGGTGTTTGGCCACTTTCAAAAATCTTCTCCAATAGATGATTTTTTCCCTTTTCCAAAATACTGGGGATAGAAGGTTTGCTCAAATGTGCTTGTATCAAAGTTCAAAAGCATTGTTTGCTAATTTGAGCAAGATCCTACTTAGTTGGATCCCTAATCGCATTCCCATTTTCTCTGTTTCTCTTTCTGTTTTGTGAAGGCAAGCTAAATCAATGCCTTGTCTTAAACAGTGCAAATCCTACCAGATTTCTTCTGCTATCTAGCTATTTATTATGCTCTGCTTATCACCAAGTCATCTGTCTGCTCCACTAAGACTGTTATTAACAGGGTTTTGCCATATTTGGGCTGCAAACTCTAACTCAGAATCCAGATTGCCCCCACAGGCCTTGTCTGGTCCAGATTTTGACCAATCTGTAGCATAAACTATCTGCTTTGTTATATCCTTGCTTTTATGCTTCATGTACCTTCTTTGCCTGTACCAGTCATCCTGATAAGTTTCATTGACATGAACCTGCCATCCTCAGTGAATAATTGTTCAGTTGTTTTTTTAAAGGAGGAAGGGTCATTAATAACTTCTGCCATGGAATACATCTTTCACAGAAGTACAAGCTTTCCATCAAAACTTTTTATGCCAGAAATTCCAGACCATCACAGCAAGTATGTGACCAATAATCATCCTTAATACACATTGGAAGGCTTTTGCACACTGGTATTCCCAGTTTTTAGAACAACATGTCCCATTTAAAATTGGCGTTAGGTTAAATCCATTATTTGTTCTACCTGAGGCTGAGCCACTGAAATCAATGAGGTTTAAGTAAGTTGTGATCTCCCAGTGGGGATGCTTTAGGTAGGACTGACAATGCAAGTAGCTCTTTAGAGGTTAGGCTTTCAAAATAGTATCTTGATTCCTCTTCAGAAGTCTAATTTGAATAGCACTGGTTTAAGAAGGAACAAGTTAGTCTAGTTTCTGCCACAACTGCAAACTTGTATCAGTGTTAAAAGTGATCACTGATGCTAACCACAAATCCTTTCATACAGGCTCCTGTAAATCAGGATCGGTTTAAAAAATGGGTAGCAATTTAGTGAACAGGATAGAGTCTTGGACATGGACTGGGCAGACTCAAATTCAATTCTGTCCTCAAACATGAAGCTTTTCTTTTAGATGACCTTGGGACAGTTACTCCCTCTCAGCTTAACTGCCTCACAGGATTGTTGTGAGGATAATATGAGTGCAGGATGGAAAGCCAAGTACTCTGCTCTTGGAGAAGAAACAGGGAACAAATAGTAATGATACTATTTTGGCATTTTGATAAAGTACATGGTAACAGGAAGATGTGGCTGCTACTGGAAAAAGAAGAATACCCCTCAGTAGTAAACCTTGAATCACCACTGGACCATTTTACCTTGTCTTATCAAGGATACAATCTATTAACTGCAATGCAAAGGAGCATGAGTCAAAAGAGATTGAAGATCACGAAACTAGATTATAACAACACCCCTAAAATGCATTGATTCTATATCAGTAAAATGAAGACTCCACTACTGTAAGCTGCCGTAATACTGAGAACTCTTATATTTGAGGTGGTTTAAGAAACCCTAAACAGTTACTCATTTTCTGATGGCCCTTGCCTTCTGTCTTTCTGTAGGGATCCTGATGAAGGGACGAACCTGGATCTTTTAAAATTACACCACTGACTAAATGTTTATTGTCAAGGGACATATGTCTAGACCTAAATTGAAGCTAAGCTGACAGCAACCAAAAGGAAGGCTAAAATAATATTGGCAGTTAAACCATCTGAACTTCAGCTGAACTCAGTGGAAGCATGGAATAGAAAATATAATTTTAGAAACAGCCAGTTTTTGAACCTTGATGAGATTAAATGAATACCAATTTTGATGGATGCATACAATTCTAGAAACTAGAAGGTAGCAGCTGACAGCCAACAGGCATTTGGGCCTTGCGTAAATGTTGTTTTCTTCAAATGCCAAACTCTCCAGTAGTTATTACTATAAATCCACAGTCTTTGCCTACACTGGAGATGTAATGAGGCCCCATTTCAATCTGACATTTGTTCTTCATACGTACAAGGTAATTCTCCTGAATTTTGCTTTACATATACCTGAACAAAGCCTCAAAGTGCTCAGAATAGTTTAAGATTGCTAGAAGAATATACACCCTGTATTTCTCAATTTGTTTTGGTGGTGTGGCTTTAAGTCATTTCCAACTTATAGCAACCCTACAGCAAACCTATCATGGGGTTTTCTGAGGGCTAAGTGTGTGACTTGCCCAAAGTCACCCAGTGGGTTTTCATGGCCAAGCTGGTATTCAAACCCTGGTCTCCAGAGATGTAGTCCAACATTCAAACCATTACGCCACGCTGGGGCTGTATATGTATGCATAAATATCAGCCCATGATCTTGTCATATAGGTTCAGGCTGTAAGGGGACAGAGATGAACATTTCTTGCTGTGCTGATGTTTACAAATAGCCATACATTCATGCAAAGGGTTTAAGTGCTCTGTGTCTGTAGAAGGCAAACCAGTGTCTGCATTTTTGTGGACTTTCATTTTTTCTTTTATCCATGGAAAAAGAACAAAGACTCAAGACATTCTGATGCCTGAAGCAGATCAGTAAATTGTGCCACTCACTCACCCACATCAAGGTATATTCCATGATCTGCAAAGCCTACAGCCTCATATGGTTGCCTCACTCTGACTAATATTAAGGTCTACAATAAGCAGAAGACAAAGTGGCTTCATTAAGAAGGCACCATCTACAGGAGAGTTTTCTTGGCAAAGCTGCATTAATTTCTATGAAGCTTGGCACACAGAAGAACAACCTGCCACACAGCACTGTGAATGAGGGACAGCACTAACATTCTAACATTATCCTTGTTTCTACTAAAGATATTCTGTTTTTCTGAAGATTCCCATACCATTCCCTTCAAAATATACTTTTTACTTTGGTGTATTTTTTTTTACAGGTTAAAACCAATCAACAACCTAAAAGTGTGCAAAAATGTAAGAATTGCTTTTAATTCTCAAAGAAATTGTGTTCCAAGTAAAGATCCCTTAAAAAATTATTACCTTCCTCTGAGGCAATCAAATTTTCAACATTCTCTCGATCCCGTTCAGAGTGGTTAGCAACGGCGCTGCCACTTTTTGTCCTTCGAAGAACACTGAAAGCTCTGTTTATCTTTTTAAAAGATCTGCTTCTTATAGTGGAACGTTCAAAATGTCGAGCTGCAGCTGAATAAAAAGAGGGAAAGAGAAGTAATGTTAGATTTTGGTGAATAAAAAGAGAGAAAGGGAAATAACATTAGATTTTGGCTGGGGTACTAAATACTATAAATGCACCAGATCCTGTCTGATCTTGGAAACTAAGCAGGGTCAGCTCTGGTTAGCCCTTGGATGCAACACCACCAATGTATACCAGATGCTGTAGGCTATATTTTATAGGAAGGAACTGGCGAAACCATCTCTGAGTATTCGTTGCCCAAGAAAACCCTAAGAAATTCATGGAATTGCCATAAGTCAACAGGTGACTTAAAGGCTCATGCATACACGCACACACCCAAAAGACCAAAATACTTATTCTGAAAACAGCTAAAGGTATTGATGAAATAAGATCTTCCTACTTTAGCTTTTACTTCACTATTATACATAGCCTCTCATGTGCCCTGCTATCTTATATTGCTGTTGTGTGCCTTCCAGTTGTTTCCAACTTATGGAAGACCCTAAGGTGAATCTATCATGGGTTTTCTGAGGCTGAGGAGTGTGTGACTTACCCAAGGTCATCCAGTGGGTTTTCATGGCTGAGTGGGGATTTGAACCCTGGTCTCCAGAATTGTAGTCCAACACTCAAAGCATTACACCACCATAGCCACCATTATATATACCCTACATGTCCTAAATGGAGTTGCAGTTCTGAATATAAGATAATTTCTGAAAGCAATATTCCATATTGATGTTGTGGAATGTCATTCTGACCAATATAGTTAATTGGGAATGTGAATTGAATGCTTGTACAGTTGTCCCTTCATATTCGCTGGGGTTTGGTTCCAGGACCCCCCGTGGATACCAAAATCCGTGAATACTCAAGTCCCGTTATATGCAATGGCATAGCAAAATGGTGTCCCTTATATAAGATGGCAAAATCAAGGTTTGCTTTTTGAATTATTATTTTTTAAAAAATATTTTCAAGCTGTGAATACTTAAATCTGTGGATACCAAATCCGTGGATGCATAGGGACAACTGTATTAATTTTAATACCACAGCCCAAGTAACACTGGGAATTATTCCTCTCTTCACGACTAGAACTTGAAAGAATAGAACCTCCTTTCAAAGGTCTGATTTCTTCCCCTAGTTCATCAAAATAAATGTTCACATTTTTGTTTCAAAACAGTGATAGTAAGGTGTAATGCATCTCTGCAATTTTATTCTTCAGACAGTACACACTGTCATTAGGAATGCTTGAGGATTTCATTTGATCTGCACTCTCCTTCATGAAGAAAACCAACCTGATCTGCACCTCTAGGGTTAATGCATGGATTGGAACACACCCTTTGGATTTTGCATTTCTTCAGATTTTGCAATCCAGTTCTCATCTTAAAAAACGTTATCAACATGATGTTTTTTAAAAAAACCACATTTAGGTGAAAATCTTTTTATAAATGCCTACAGCAAGTGTATATGTAGCCATCTGTATTTTGTGGGAAAATATGTGGAAAAACATATTAAATATGCATTAAATACAAGATATTGTCTCCATAAATTAAAATATAATACAGAAGTGGGGATGTACGAGGGGATATATGCAAAGCTGACTCAGACCAGAAAGAATATAATCCACCCCTCTCGCATCATCATCTAAGTGACCTACTGAATTAATTTCATATGCACTTTCTTTTGTTTAGGGCTGGTAAGAAATAGATTGGTTGTAAGTATAAGATAAAAATTAACTGTATATATGTACTGCTGCTACTACTGTTCCTGCTACTAGAATCACCAAAATATAGAGTTGGGAGGGATGCTATGGGCCATCAGGTCCACCCTTGGTCAATGCAGGATCTCCAGTTAGAGCATCCCCGGCAGGTAGCTGTCCAGCTTCTTTTTGAAAATATCCAGAGAAGGAGACCCTACCACCTCCCTAGGCAATTGGCTGAACTGCTCCCACTGTCAAGAAGTTCCTTCTAATATTCAATTGAAATCTACCTTCCTGTAACTTAAAACCATTAGACCTAGTTCTACCGTCTGAGGCAGCAAAGAACAAACCTGCACCATCCACTTTGTGACAGCCCATCCATTATCTAAATCATTGATAAAAAATATTAAAGAGCGTCAGCCCGGACAGAACCCTGCAACATTCTGCTTGAGACTCATTCCAGTCTGCAGTGCAGCTACTGATGACAACTCTTTGAGCACAGTTTTTCAACCAATTATGGATCCATCTGATGGTGTTTCCATCTATTCCATATTTAGTCAATTTGCTAATCAAAATATCATGGTGCACTTTGTCAAATGTTTTGCTGAAAGCCAGATAAATATCCCCAGCATTCCTACCATCTACTAAACTAGTGGCCCAATAAAAAAAGATTTAAGGTTGGTTTGGCATGATTTGTTCTTGACCAACCCACACTGGCTCCTCCTAATCACTTGCATTTTCATCAAGATACTGGCAGATAGATTCCTGTATAATCTGTTCTAATATTTTCCCTGATACTGAGGTCAGGCTGACTGGCCTGTAGTTTCCTAGATCTTCTTTTTTTGCCTTTTTTGAAGAGATGTTTGCTCATCTCCAGTCAGGCACCTCACCTATTCTCCAAGATTTCTTAAAAATGATGGCAAGTGGTTCTGCGAGTATGTCACCAAGTTCCTTCAGTGCTCTGGGATGCATGGAAACACACAGTCCTCTTTTGGGGAGGAAACTGAAGCAAAATAGGTATTGAGCAGTTCTGCCTTTTCCTTGTGATCTGTTAGTATTTTACCACCCTTGCTGAGCAGTGGTCCCACCATCTCCTTTGTCACTCTCTTGCTTTGACTATATTTGAAAAGCCTCCTTTTGTTGCTCCTTGCTTGCCTAGCCAGTCTCAGCTCATTTTGACCCTTAGCTTTCCTTACACTGTTCCTGCAAACTTGGACAATGCATCTGTATTCTTCCTTGGTGATTCGTCCTTCCTTCCATTCTTTTTACACACTTTTTTTCCTTTTCACTTCCTCCTTGAGTTTACTGTGCAGCCAACATTGGCTTTTACAGATGTTTCCCATTTTTCTTCTTCCATGAAATTGTTTGTGATTGTGCTTTTAGCAGTTCCTTCTTCGTGAAATCCCACCCATTTTCCTTTAGTATCTCTAGCCATGGGAGTCTGCACAGCATTTCCCTGAACTTGATACAATCAGCTTTCCTGAAATCCAAGGCTCATGTTTGACTATATTCTTCTTTGGCTTGTCTCACAATCATGAATTCTAGCATTACATGGTCACTCTCTCCTAAAGTAACAACTCCTTTGATTCCAGTGAACAACTGCTTTGATTCCTCCCTATTGGTTAGGATCGAGTCCAGGATTGCTGATCCCCTTGTTCCTGCCTCCAGTTTTGAAAGAAGAAATTACCTGTAGGCACATCAGGAATTTGTTGGAGAGCCTATGGAGATCTAGCAGCTATCAGGTTCATTCAAATCCCTCATAACTACCAGTTCTTACTTCTTGGAGATTTGTTTCTGGAAAGCATCCACCGCCATCTCATCTTGGTTTGGTGCCCTGTACTAAACTCCTGCCACAATGCTGTTTTTATTTCTTCCTCCATTTATTTTTTACCTAAATGCTCTCCACTGATCCAGTTTGAACATTGATGTAGATTTCTCTACAAGTGAACTTGCCTTGAGATATAATGCTATTCCCCTTGCTTTTGTTTCCCATCTATTCTTATTGAACAGATTATATCCCTCAATTGTTATATTCCAATCATGGGAGTCATCCCACCAAGTCTTTATTATACCTATAAAGTCATATTTGCCTTCCTATAGTAGGACTTCAAGCTCATCTTGTTTGTTTTCCAAACTTGGTGCAGTAGTGTATATACATCTAAAGCATTGTTTGTTCTCATCTTTTATTCTACTGTGCTTCCCATTCTCTCCCTCAGCTTCTCCTCTAGAATTCACATCCTTGTGTTTAGAGCTTGCTTTTGGACAGATGCTTAAGCTATCATCTCCAATCCCCCCAAGGATTTAGTTTAAAGTCCTCTTGATCACATTTGCCATGCTTTTGCCAAAAACATTCCTCCTGGTCTTCATGAGGTGTAGCCCATCTGTAGCCAATAGTTCTTTGTTTAGGAAATGAATAAGATGGTCACCAAAGCCATCTGCATAGCCAGTCCTGTCAGCACCATTTGCATATTTACCTGCAGTATCTTCCTGACCTTGTGTGGTCCTACATCATTCACTGGTAGAACTAGAGAGAATACCACCTGTGTCTCTAAAGTCTTCATTTTGTTGCCCAGGGCTTCACAGTCCAAGGTCATCTGCTCAAAAAGTGTTCTTTGCAGTGTCGTTGGTGTCCACATGAATCAGAAGAAAGGGGTACTAGTCTGTGTTCTTGATGAGCTTTGGCAATTTGTCAGTGATATACTGGATACATGCACCAGGAAGACAGCACACTTCCCAATTCATCATGTCTGGCTGGCACACAGGTTCTCTATACCCCCAAGCAATGAATCACCTACCACCAGCACCTTTCTTTTCTTCTTGCTGCAGTTGGTTGTTAGGTTGGCTCCTTCCCTGACCTGCATTGTCTCTTGTTGCTGGTCTCCTGTTGCACTTCTTTACCACTGTTAACCTCATGAAGATACAGGAAGTGATTGCTTAATTGTAGCAATTCCAAATCCCTTGTGTATGGTCTGCTCCTGACAGTGACTCTACGCAGTGCTCCATCTGTATTAAAACCCTCTTTGTTTTCATTGGCAGCTTCTTCCTGATGATTCTGTAGGATCAATTCCCCTTCTGTTCTATCCAGGAAGTCCTTGTGTTCTCTGATATGTTGAAGAGTCTCAACACATAACTGCAGTGTGTTGACCTTCTCTTCCAAGAGAGCCACCAGTTTGCACTTGCTGCAAGTGTAATCAGTGAGGCTTTCTGGCAAGAAGATAAACATTGCACACACATTGCAGCAGACAATGACAGATCCTTCTTCCTTCACCCCTGCAGTTATTTTTTTTCACCCCTTTCAGACTGTAATAACTCTTACTAATATGACTGTGCACATTGCGAGGCGCAAGGCAATGGCCCTCAGAGATTGAGCTCCAAAGACTGGTAGCAGTTATATACAGCTAGTGATTGCTAGCTCCACCCCCAAGCAAGTCAGACATAGCAGAAGCCCCATCCCCTTAGACCGTGTGCTCAGGAAGAATGCATGGCTAAAGACAAACAAGATCAGATCAGATAAGATCCATGACTTACAAAATTCTATGGAATTCATGGGTCACATTACTCATGCTGTGTCCCATCCCAACATTATAAATACAGGAGCCTTTCGCCATTTCTTGGACATCTTCATCTGTTGGGGTAGGGATTGTGCAGCCCTCAAAAGTTTTTTGAATGGTCCCAGCCCCCTCCCTCTGATGGAAAATACCCCACAGAAAATACTTCGGTGGGGGGAGAGGTAAATTGCCACTCTCAGGGACAGCAATTGTCCTTTTCAACAAATTGCAGCAGCCCTGTACCTCACACACCTTTCCCCAGCCATTTTGCCCTCCAAACCAGAAGTGGACTTTTGACCACTTCCAGTCCTCCCTCTTTGGGGGGTTGGTCTAAACCCCATACCATTGGGATTTCCTTCCCCTGCTGTTTACGTAAAATTAGCAGAGAAACGGAATGCAGTGTGTTTGTGGCACTATGCTATTCCAAAGCATAATTAAATCTCAAATATCCATTCAGAATTGGATCATATCCAGTTGGATGTTGAATGCTTGTCATCTCAATGATATCCATTTCTTTCCTCTCTGTCCTTCCTTCTTTCCTAGAACCTTGGTTGTACTTTTCAAAATAATATATGAAAATTCTTCATACTTGTACAGGTTGATTCTCCCTTATCTAAAATGCTTGGGACCAGAGGTACTTGGGATTTTGGAATACCGTATTTTGGATTTGGAATACTTACATACATATAATTAGACATCTTGGAGATGGCCCCAAGTCTAAACACAAAATTAATTTATGTTTCATACACACCTTATACACATCATCTGAATAATTTTATACACAATATTTTTAATATTTTTGTACATGAAATAAATTTTGTGTACATTGAACCACCACAAAGCAAAGCGTCACTATCTCAGCCACCCATGTGGACAATTTTGGAATATTTCAGATTTTGGAATTCTGGACAAGAGAGACTCAACCTGTACTTCATTATTGTAAGACTCTGACTGAACTAATCCCCACAAAGTATTGAATATAATTTGATTTATCTTGTTTTTCTCCTGTTCAAAACATTTAAAAATATTTTATGACATGTAAATATGAAGAGAAAGAAATAATTTAAATCAGAGCTTGGGAAAGTTACTTTTTTGGACTACAACTCCCAGAATCCCCCAGGTAGCAGAGACCTACAGGCTACCCCTCCCTCGTTTCCCAATTCCTGGGGTGTATCAACTCTGGACAATTATAGTACTTTGATACCACTTTAACCGTCATGGCTCCATCCTATGGAATTCTGAGATTTGTAATTAGATGAGATGCTCCTCTAAACTACTGTACTAGAGCTCTCTGGCAGATAATTTTAAGTACCTCAAAATACTATATATCCCAAGTTTCCACAGGATGGAGCCATGACAATTAAAATAAGATTAAACTGCTACAACTGTGCAGTATGGGTACATTCCTGGTTTGAAAAGAGGCAAGCATAATTTGAAGGGGTTTTTCTTTTTGAGATCTTACTTCTAGTTTGGCTGCTTCTGTTAAGATCTGCAGAACTGGCTCCTGGTTGGCTGTCTTCTGAGGTGGTGCTGAAGGCTGGATTAATTAGACCTGGCTCATCAGTCATTAAGGCTATAGTGGCGGCAGCAGAAAGCTCTGGCCCAAGAGCAGCTACAGTCAGAGCAGCGTTCAAATCGGGAGAGCTGTCCTGTGATCGCCGCTTTCGCTCCTTGGTAAGGCCATAATGAGATGCTCCTTTACATCTAAGGAAGGAGGAGAAAAACAAGTCATATTATGAAAACAGTTGCGATCTGCTTAAAAAGAACTGAGACAGTTAATATACTCTTCTTAAAGAGTCAGAATCTGAATTAAAACATTGATTGGAGACAACATGGGCCAGGGAGGAGCGGGAAATGGAAGGGTATATACACCAGCACAAGTAATGATGGCTCTATCTTACCACCTTTAATTCTCTGAACAAATTACTCTCTGTCCCTGGAATAAGTAACAATGAGAGGTCCAGCACTTAACACTGATTCATTTGATTAAAGGAGGAATTATCCTAGGCAGTGAATACTATGAAAAGATGCCAGGCAAGTCATGTTTTTCCCAGAACTAAACAAGAGAGGGGAAGGGAAGACAACATCCAATAGTGGTGGATTAAATTATTAATTCACGTGAAAAGCCTACTTTGGGTGAGGAAATCCACTGTAGTAACACATGCGTGTTTGTAGCTGGAGTTCCACTGGGTAGGAAACAGAGAGAGAAGCCTAGCAGGTGACTGACCAAAACAAAGGGACGGAGTCTATAATCAGTCCTTTGTCTTTGCCTAATGAAAGAGGGCAGTGTGAGACAGGAAAGCTTGTTTGCATCAGCTGATCTTTGGGGAAAGAAAAAGCCACACATATATAGGGGGCTGGAGCCTATCAGAGCAGCCGTTGCTTCATGAGTGGCGTTGCAGCTGCCTTCCAGATTCAGGATTCCCACCGCCTTTGCAAGCAGCTTTCCCAGAAGCATTCGGACACTGGACTCCCTTGTTGCCCCACCTGTTCGTTCAGAGTTTGGGTGCCTCAGACGGTTGCAGGTTTAGGGCTGTAAACAAAGGCCTCTCCCATACTGTCTTACCCATCGATTCAGACACTCATCTTCAGCCCCCCTGGTTTTATGACCAGGGCCAGTCGACATGGGGCTAAAAATACAACTTAAGTCCCAATTCTAACCATCATGTGGCATGCAACATTCATTTCCTCCTGGAGCAGTCCAAATCGCTTTGTTGCCAGATAGTTACAACGCAGAATAATAGTACCGGTAACACCATTTCCCCCTGAGCTTTTAAAAATAACCTGGGGTTGTCTTTACCTTTGTGTTACATGTTGTATCCCCTGAATTAGAATTGGGATTGATGAAGGGGGGCGGTGTCAAGGTCAGCATATTTCTTTTCTCTCAGTGCCTCTTGCCTGTGAACATTATTAGTTTGTTTCTTTGTTTGTTTAGTTTAATTTATATGCCGCCTTTTCCTCTGACATGAGACCCAAGGTGCCTTACAAAGGCTAGAAACTAGACTAGCTAAAAAACTTGATAATAAAAAGTTTAAAAACAATTAAACAAACATAATATAAGAAACCATTAGATTTGAAAAATGTATAAAATTGTTTTAAAACATAATGATAAAATTTAAAAAACACACAACACAAATACACTCCATAAAAGGTTTCCTGCTACCAATTAGATCAGTAAAACCCTCTTTGAATAAAAAGGTCTTTGTCTTTTGGCAAAAGGAGAACAGAGAGGGCCAGCTTAGCTTCCCATGGAAAGGAATTGCACAGGCTGGACGCAACCACTGAGAAGGCTCTTTGCCATGTCCTCACCAGACAGGCCTGTGATGGTGGTGGGACCAAGAGAAAACCTTCCTCTGAGACTCTTAAGACTCTAGCAGGTTCATATAGGAGACACACGTTTGCATATTCACCTCATTCCCTGTTATTACCCATTTAAAGGGCTGCTGTCAGAAAATTAAAACACAGTATTGTTTTTACCAGGAGAAGCAAGGGAAGTGGGTCTAGTCTGGAGGAAGAATGTAATTGAGAACTTCCTGCTTATTTGGGGATGAACAGAAAGTCCAACAGCATGCAAGACACCAGAATTAGATGTTGGTTGGGAAACAAATATGAAGGGAGCACAAGCAGACTGTGGGGAAAATGCCACACTAAAACAAAAGCTGTGGGAAAGCAATACCATTTTGTGTATGTAGTGGGAGTTTGGGCTTGCTTTACAACTGCATTCTCATTGTTGACAACTCCTGTGCAGCATCACATATGCGACCAAGGTATGACTGTTCTGGTTTCTGCATTGGGGAAGGGACTGTGTGTGCCTGCAAAGCAGGACAAATTGTCTTAGCATGCCACATGTTCTTCAGTCCCTCACATCCCCACAGTTAGCCCAGATTCCATTGCTCCTCCTGCAGGGCAGAGACCCATAGGGGAGGGTGGCACTAATGAATCAATGAGCCAGATGCAATCCTAGACAAAACCAACTGGGGAAAGGTATCATTTCAGTAGGCAGGATCATGCGCGCATGTACAAGTGTAACCAGAGAAAAGTTAATGAATCACATCTACCATGAAATGAGTAGCTATATGGCTGTCAAATTTGGTACTGATACAGAGAAAAAGGACCCTATGTGTCCTAAGAGGAGCAAAAATGTTTTGGATAGTCCCTAGACAGGACAGGCTCCAGTGTAAATTGGGCCCATAATAAAATCAGAAAAAGAGAAATGGAATTAGTGTTTCAGATCACATGCATCATTCTTCAAGAGATGCTTACATTCAGTTATGACCAATAAAAAACATGCAACCCAGAAAATGCTCTTGTAATATACTTCTGATTTTTTTTCCAATTTAAACTTGAAAATAAAGCAAAACGTGGGATTTTTGCTGTGAACCTAGCCTCCTACCCTGGAATTCTTCCTCTTTTCCTTCTGCATTGGGTCCTACAAACATAGTAGATTACCAAATGCGGCAAATACCATGTCAGAAGATCGTGATGAGTACAGGAACAGGCAAGATGATCAGATGACGATGTCCTCCAGCGTCCCAGGGGCGTAGCGCAGCTGTGAATCAGGCGTCCCTTTTTATTTGCAGCTTGTCCCCATCAATAAGAAAGGGAAGCCTCGTGCGCAGCAGCGTTACGCCCCCGGGGATGGCAGAAGGACACAGTGCCTAATGTTGCCCTTCCTGTTCTCCTCTTGTTCTTCTGGAAGTGTTCCACCGTGTCTGATAATCTCCATAATTACAGGGCAGTGTACTCCTCTATCATTCATTCTATGTGTATGTGTATGCCCTTAATAGAAATATTCTCCAAAGTGGCTTACACGGTAACAGTTAAAACAATAAGCATGCTGCAATAAAAGTATAAAAGATAAAGAAGCAAATTAAAACTGAAAGTAATACAATTTCCCCACAAGTCTGAAATTCTGGGCAAGTTTTTTAAAAAAAATCTTTACCTGGCACCTCCAAAAGGCAACTAAGTAAGTCTATGGCAGTGGTGCAATTAGG
The DNA here is from genome assembly GCA_030847615.1 of Gambelia wislizenii. Classification (NCBI taxonomy): domain Eukaryota; kingdom Metazoa; phylum Chordata; class Lepidosauria; order Squamata; family Crotaphytidae; genus Gambelia; species Gambelia wislizenii. The sequence continues at coordinate 98,065,100 of JAUMIR010000005.1, read as the reverse complement.
TTGGCCCCAAGGATCCACTCCATATGACCACTCCATGCCTTCCAACATTTCACAAATGAAAACTGAGACACGTATGGCCAAGTACCACCAGAATTTGGTCACAATGGAAAAAAGTTATTCATGAGGAAGAACACATAGAATTGCAGAGTTGGAAGAGACCACGAGGGCCATCTAGTCCACCCCCCCTGCCACGCTGAGAGAGGCAGCACTTTGCTTTTGCCTGAGTGTACTGCGAAAGGCAAGATTCTGCTCCAACCTCTCCGCTCCCCCGCCCAAGTTGATTGAGCGCAAACTACTTGTGCATTTTGAACTTACTTTGCAGCCATTGAAATAAGCTGAGGACAAAGGGAGACATTTTAAACGCCATTGAAAAAGTGGGGTGGCAGAGTATTAATTTGGGACTATTCTTGCCAAAATTGGATAGCTGGAAGGTACGCCACTCAATGAGAAGCAGATGGGGGCAGCGGGAAAAATGTCCCATAACACCACCCCATATTGTAGCATCATTTTCTTCTTATTTTTTAAAAAAACTTTAAAAAAAGAGGCAAGTTGATCAAGCAGGGATGTGGTGACAAGTTCTCATTTTACTGTTTAAAAAACTAAACAATAACATGGCAGATTTGGAAAGATCCTTTAAAAAAATTAATATGATGTCATCTGTACTTGTATGGTAATGATCTGGGACCCTGCCACTCCTCAATAATGGATAGGTTCTGCATGTCACTATATTCATTCTTATTCCAGCTATTTACAAGTTATACAAAAAGCAAAGCTCTGAAAAGCTAAATTTGGTGATTACAAACCCCACAATCTCCACACAGGCATGGCCACTAGCCATGCTGCCTGCTGGATTCTGGGAATTGTAGTCCAACTAGTTGCTTTTCCAGGCTCTGAATTTGTGACCCATCAGGTTGAATGCAGCCAGCTATATATATATATACAGTCGTCCCTTCACATTCGCAGGGGTTCCGTTCCGCGGACCCCCGCGAATGTGAAAAATACGCGAATAACAAACACCCCTCCCCCTCCCTCCCCAGGCCTTCACGGGGCCTTGCTAGGCCCCGCGGAGGTCTCCCCAGCCCTCCCTCCCTCCCTGCCCAGGCCTTCGCGGGGCCTTCCTAGGCCCCACGGAGGCCTCCCCGGCCCTCCCTCCCTCCCTCCCCAGGCCTTCGCGGGGCCTTCCTAGGCCCTGCGGAGGTATCCCCGGCCCTCCCTCCCTCCCTCCCCAGGCCTTCGCGGGGCCTTCCTAGGCCCCGCGGAGGTATCCCCGGCCCTCCCTCCCCAGGCCTTTGCGGGGCCTTGCTAGGCCCCGCGGAGGCCTCCCTGGCCCTCCCTCCCTCCCTCCCCAGGCCTTCGCGGGGCCTTGCTAGGCCCCGCGGAGGTCTCCCCGGCCCTCCCTCCCTCCCTCCCTCCCCAGGCCTTCGCGGGGCCTCCGGAGGGCCTCCGGGGGTCCCGCGAAGGCCTCCCCACCCCTCCCCAGGCCTTCACGGGGCCTCCGGAGGGCCTCCGGGGGTCCCGCGAAGGCCTCCCCACCGCTCCCCAGGCCTTCGCGGGGCCTCCGGAGGGCCTCCGGGGGTCCCGCGAAGGCCTCCCCACCCCTCCCCAGGCCTTCGCGGGGCCTCCGGAGGGCCTCCGGGGGTCCCGCGAAGGCCTTCGCACCGCTCCCCAGGCCTTCGCGGGGCCTCCGGAGGTCCCGCGAAGGCCTCCCCACCCCTCCCCAGGCCTTCGCGGGGCCTCCGGAGGGCCTCCGGGGGTACCGCGAAGGCCTTTGCACCGCTCCCCAGGCCTTCGCGGGGCCTCCGGAGGGCCTCCGGGGGTACCGCGAAGGCCTTTGCACCGCTCCCCAGGCCTTCGCGGGGCCTCCGGAGGGCCTCCGGGGGTCCCGCGAAGGCCTCCCCACCCCTCCCCAGGCCTTCGCGGGGCCTCTGGAGGGCCTCCAGGGGTCCCGCGAAGGCCTCCCCACCCCTCCCCAGGCCTTCGCGGGGCCTCCAGAGGGCCTCCGGGGGTCCCGCGAAGGCCTCCCCACCGCTCCCCAGGCCTTCGCGGGGCCTCCGGAGGGCCTCCGGGGGTCCCGCGAAGGCCTCCCCACCCCTCCCCAGGCCTTCGCGGGGCCTCCGGAGGGCCTCCGGGGGTCCCGCGAAGGCCTTCGCACCGCTCCCCAGGCCTTCGCGGGGCCTCCGGAGGTCCCGCGAAGGCCTCCCCACCCCTCCCCAGGCCTTTGCGGGGCCTCCGGAGGGCCTCCGGGGGTACCGCGAAGGCCTTTGCACCGCTCCCCAGGCCTTCGCGGGGCCTCCGGAGGGCCTCCGGGGGTACCGCGAAGGCCTTTGCACCGCTCCCCAGGCCTTCGCGGGGCCTCCGGAGGGCCTCCGGGGGTCCCGCGAAGGCCTCCCCACCCCTCCCCAGGCCTTCGCGGGGCCTCTGGAGGGCCTCCAGGGGTCCCGCGAAGGCCTTCGCACTGCTCCCCAGGCCTTCGCGGGGCCTCCGGAGGGCCTCCGGGGGTACAGCGAAGGCCTCCCCACCCCTCCCCAGGCCTTCGCGGGGCCTCCGGGGGTCCCGCGAAGGCCTTCGCACCGCTCCCCAGGCCTTCGCGGGGCCTCCGGAGGGCCTCCGGGGGTCCCGCGAAGGCCTCCCCACCCCTCCCCAGGTCTTTCACGGGGCCTCTGGAGGCCCCGTGTCGCGGTTTTGGGGGGGCCCGGGGGGGCCCTCCCAAAACCGTGAATAACCGAAACCGCGAATGTCAAGTTCGCGAATGTGGAGGGACAACTGTATATATATCCTACCAGATACTAGGACTGCAATGGGATAGTGCCATGATTCAACTTGAATTCAACTCAAATTTGAATTAAAATGCTGGGGTCGTTTACACGGCAAAAATAATCCTCAAAGAATTCACCTAGAATTCTTATAGTTCCCACGTGTTCCGCATCTGCATCGCCCTTTTCGGAAGGAGGGGGTCTAAAACACCCGTAAGTGGCGCACTTAATGACACCGCTGATTTTCCGCCTTTTTTTAAAAAGTGCCACAAGTTTGCGCATTATCGCATTTGGGAACTGTCCGTCATTTTTAAATTCGCAATGTTTAAAATTAGGGATGTGGGTGGTTTTTTATAGTGACACCACAGAAACCCCCCTACACATCCGGCTTTCCTATCTGCTTTGAAGCATCCCTGTAAACATCTATCATTTTCCTAATGGAGTCAGTTCGGAGAACAAAGAAGGGGGGCAAGGGAATAGCTTGGAGTCATGCTGAAACTCTTGATTTACTGGATCTTTGGGGGGAAGAGAAAGTACAGGAGCAGCTATGTCTATGTCACCGGAATATCGATGTCTTCGAAAAAATAGCCGCAGAAATGCTAAAGCGTGGACACAACCGAACCCCGGAAGAATGCCGCACGAAATCGAAAACGATGCGTCAGAAATACAGGGAAATTAGAGATCAGAACTCTAATAGCCAAATACAAGTAGGAAATGAGTGTAGCTAAAACCTCCATGGCTGCAACAATTTAATTGGCACCATTGAAGAGAACAGAGACCATAAAAGATGACGAGATGCCCAATCAGAAGCCCAAGAGGGTGGAAGTGGATGACCAATGGGAGTACGGGTGGCGGGAATTCGCGAAGGAAGTACGTCTAGAACAAATGACATAATTCGCTGATTGACAGGTAGGGTTGTCAAAGTACGCAGAATATTGATGTCGTGGGAACTGAAATATTTTGATGTGTAGAAATTCGCACATTAATATACTCCACATTATAAGCACATCAGAACTACATCGCGGAACTAAACAGGATCCGAAATTTTGCCGTGGGAACTCCGTGATGCAAAATCGAAAGTGCGCTAATGAGATACTTTGTGCAACAAAAGTTGCCGTGGAACCGACCCCTAAGTTTGTTCAACTGTAGTCATTACCCCTGCTTATTGTTGCATGAGATGAATCAATCCATTACTTATTTGTTACTTCCCATTTAACAAAATACCAAAAGCTGCAAGCACTAACAAAATCTACAATGAAAACCAATTTATATAACAAAGCAGCAATGAATCCTCCATGATAAAATTGCTTTTTCATACACAGTGCAAGCATGCACATACACAATTTTCACACTCCAAAAAATGCCCGACTGCCACACTGCAAGGAACACTAAAGATTAATTTTAATGAGAATCACAAACTAACCATAAAACAAGGCCAGTCTGAACCTGACTCTGCTACTGCAGTCGTTCAAGACATGTTGCTTCTTGTAATGAATTCTGCTTTCTAATAGATCTCTAATGGTGTTGCCCTACTTTCTGTTGCTGTTATCTTTTCCTCATGACTAAGGCTAGCCTGACGACTTTCATACAAATGCCCTCTGGAAAGGAAATGGGTTAACAGAGTTGCTCTTAACAAGCCAAAGTTGTTTGTCTGGAATGCATATAGTGGAATGCCAGCAGGAGTGCCTTCTGCTATGCAATCCCTCATCTGAATTGGTGTCCTCCCCAATCTTCTATTTCTGCATCCATTACTCTCTTTGCTTTGAGGGATGGCCCACATGTACCCTAATCTGGCAGCTGATCCCAAGTGTCTGCTATCTTTATGAACAGTGGAAACTCCTATGGTATGAACGGCCCAAGTGCTTCAGTTTGACGTCCCTAAAATTGCCTGTCACTGTCATATTATTTAGCTGTTTATTTATTTTATTAACACTGGCAAATCAAGACAGTTAGAAGATATGCCACACTTCAAACAAGATCAAAACAGATTAAACATAGCAAAAGTTACAATCTCTTTTAAAAAACTATAGCTTAAGACGATGTACAGTACAGTTGGCCCTCCACATTCGCTAGGGTTAGGGGCGAAAGTGGAAAAACTGCAAATATCTCTACCCCGCCACCCCACCATATTTAACACAGGGCTTGTCTAGGCAAGAAGATATTATGTGGATTGGTGTGCAGTAATGCAAATTTGCAGCAGCATTCATTTGTCTCCATGGGTATTTTTCCTGTGCAATACAGTGAATCACTGTGGGATCTTGTTAGGACAAAAGGTATTCTCCTCGCATTCCATGAGGAGTTCCATGAGGAGTTTTTTCACCATCTAGACAACTCCCCCCGCAAAAAAGTACATTCCGCAGATTTAATCCACTGTAGCACGGTTCCTTCGCAAGGCAGAAGTGAGTGGCTGGCAAGGATTGCCGCCACCTCCTCTGCTGCTCTATGCCATTTTTATTAGGGTCTTACAAGCCTTGCTGCATGTACACAGTTTCTCTCAGGCCTTTATCAGAAGCTCTAAATATGGTGTCACAATGATGCCACATAAACGCAAAAGGGCACACATACCACATGACGTCACCCTTTTGTGTTTATGTCAACAAAAAATCATACTTTTTTATTGACAGCTTAAGGCATCAATAGATCCCCCATGGTGCTTTAGTGCCAATATTGCTGGCATATGAAGCTTTGTGCCATTTAACTCATGTGAATGCAGTGTCGATGGCTGGTCTGGCCAGAACACTTCCAGGTGAGATTGCGACATCCAGGTAGGTGATATACTTTTTATCACCCTCCCCGGTTTACTTGTAAGTTTTTAAGTGTGTGTATGTGCTTTGTGTAACTTTTTGTGTGTTGTTTTTGGGTTTTAAAATTTCCCACACCAAGTGTTTGCTCACGAGAATCCACAGGATTTTGAAGAGGAAGTGAATGGAGCTCTGTTCACTTCCTTGTTCATTGCCGGGAAGCCTTTGGATGGGAATGTAAGTGAGGCATGAGGAGTTCTTTTACCAGCATAAAAACAGAAAAGTTACGCCAGCAAAAGAACCAGATTTTGGGGGGTGGCCTGATAAAGTCCATAGTCTAGTGAGGCTTGCAGTCTCCATTAGAAATGGCATAGAGCAGCAGTGGAGGAGGCAGAAAATAATCTGTGAAAAATCAAATCTGCAAAAGTTAAACCCGCAAATGTGGAGGGCTGACTCCACATGTATACTGTACTTTGAAATAAATTAGTCCCCAGAGGCTTTAATAAAAAGCCATGTATTTGCTTGATGCCTGAAAGAAAGTACTGTTAGCACCAGCTGGAGATCCAAGGGGAATCAGGATACCACAGCTGAGAAGACATTCTTCCCTGTCCTTCCACATCATATTGCCCCCTCTTGTGGGACACAAAGGGGGACTCTCTGATAATATTTGTATTATCAGACATTTCCACAAGGAGAAGCAACACCACTTATTGGGACTCAATTCTTCAATTGATTCTAAATCCAGAGTGGCACAGAACCCCAAAGACATCAGACAAAAATCCATTCTGTGTGCCATTCTGTGTGCCCCCAGCACCCAGATCAATAAAAAATGTTAGGTGATATAACCATGGCCACAAGGAAAGCTCTATATGTCAACCAGAGGGAAATCAGTTGCCTTGGGACAAATAATTCCACAGTTTAGGTGCAGTTTAGATGCAGCCACAGGGACAAAAACCCTTTTCCTGTCCTGATCAATGGAGTGTCCATCATAGTCAAGACACAGAAGACAGTAACATATGGCAGATTTTTGAGCACATGGAAGGCTGGTACAGGGGAAGATGTCATGGACCTATGCCATTTAGGGCTTTAAAGTACATCACCAGCACTCTGAACTGTGCTTTGAAACAAATTGGTAACCACTGTAGTCCCTGTAAGGACAGCAAACTGAATCCACACCATGAATTTAGTTCTATAGGCCTAACATTGGACCAGACCTGATCCCAGTGATGATGAGACTAGGCATGTTCATAGCAGCTACTTGGATGAAAGAAACTTTGCTAGAAGAGCAGAAGCTAGTTGAGTAATTATCGAATATAGTCAGATTACTACATACAGATATAATTATTCATTCCAGTCAAATTACTAATTGTAGAGATATATAATCAGGACGAGACCATAACACCAAAATCTGTTCATTTGTAAACTTTTGATGTATAATTTAAAGACTTTGAGATTAGCAACACAATATGAAACACACAGCCATTCATTCCCACTATTTACCTTTCTGCTACAGCAGTGAAAGAGAGCAATCATTTTATTAACCAAAATGATTTGGTAAGTGATAAGAAGATTTTTACTATTATAAAGAGTATTATATATACAGAGACATCTAGAGTAAGTTAACAATTTGAAAGCATGGTAAGATTATGGAGATTATCAGATATGTTTAAAGTGGCATTACAGGAATGCCAGGAAATCGCAAAAGGGCTCCCTTATCAGACGACGTCATCCACTGTCATTATGCACCCATTCTGCTCCTGTTCTGTTAGCGCTGCTTTTTATTGATGGGAGAAGCCGTCAATAGATCCCCTCATTCCATTTCTGTCACGGATTTGCCTGTGTGCGACAAGGTGCCCCATTTCCCTGCCAGAACACTTCTGGGTGAGATTGGGACCTCCAGGTAAGTGACACACTTTTTATGCCCCTCCCCACATTACTTGAATATTTTAAAGTGTGTTTTTGTGCTTGCTGTCATTTTTTTCTATTGTTTTTATTTTTATTTTTGAATTTCCCACACTCACGTCTTCTCACGAGAATCCACGGGATTTTGATCCAGGAAGTGAACGGAACTCTGTTAGAGCTCCGTTCACTCCTTGATTGCCAGAATGTCATTAGCGAAGGTAAGTGTGGCGGGGAAGGTGATTGTGGCGGGTCAGGAACAGGACAGGGGCGGAAGTGGAGATTGTGGGACAGGAACATTTTTTTCGTTCCTGACTAATAATCTCCATGTACACAGTTTGGAACTGATAGGTGTCAGGTTGTATAGTGCACACTTGGAACCTAAACAGGTCCAGGCAACAAAATAAACAGCAGAGTGTTGGTCCTCCAGGCATCAGAATAAAGGCACAGACACAGGCTTGTGTCTAAAATAAACTTCTATTTACTTGAGCATAATGAAGAGTAGTGACAGATATATACAGCATTCAAAAGAAAAACATCTTTCCTCTGTGAAATCCAACACAGAACATCTTCACACAGTAAGATCCAAAACAGGACTTCTTCACATTGTGAAATTCAAAGCAGAACTGCTTAGCTCTCAGCCCAGCCCTGCACCAGCTCAGTCGTTCAGGCTCAGTCAATATTGATACATTTATCCAGCTAGCTTGCTTCTGCAAACTGCAGACTGTTTGTTACATTCCAGTTCTTTACAGGATAAATCTACTGTATGTCCCAATATCCTGACAATAGGAGTTGAGTGTTTAGATTGTGGAAAGCAATAGTGCCACTCTATTCTGTTTTGGTCAGACCTCACCCAGTATACTGTGTCCAGTTCTGGGTACCACAATCCAGGAAGGAGATTGACAAGCTGGAACATGTCAGGGTGGAGGTGGGCAACCAAAATAGTAAATAGTCTGGAAGCCACACCCTATGAGGAGTGGCTTAGGAAGCTGGGTATGTTTAGCCTGGCAAAGAGAAGTTTAAAGAGGTTGACATGACAGCCATGTTTAAATATTTGAAGGGATGTCATACTGAGGATTGCATACTGGGTGAAATGCAAGCTTGTTTTCTGCTGCTCCAAAGACTAGGACATGGAGCAATGGACTCAAACTACAGGAAAAGAGATTCAATCTAAACATTAGGAAGAACTTCCTGACAGTAAGAGCTGTTCGGCAGTGGAATGCACTGCCTTAGAGTGTGGTCGACTCTCCTTTTTTGGAGTTTTTAAACAGAGGCTGGATGGTCATCTGTCAGGAGTGCTTTGTGTATTCCTGCATGGCAGGGGGTTAGACTAGATGGCCCTTGTGGTTTCTTCCAGCTCTATGATTCTATGATTCTATTCGATGTCCTCAACAGCCGGTAGTTGATAACAGTACTCAACAGTTGTATTTTTAGCCCTAGGTTGGAATTAAAGGCAACCTTATCCATATCTGGGACCTTTTCACATTACACAATTATAGCACCATGATTTCATGTTATGATAAGAGGGAAGCTGTTTTGACACATCATGCAGCAAAATAGCTAACAAGCATCTGTCCCAATCCAAATAACAAAAAAAATGTAAATAGCTAACAATTTGCTACCCTTTCATTATACTGCAAATCTGTTCCCCACGGCAACTGCCCACTCTGCCTAGGATGGGGCCAGCCCTGAGACCAACTGGTTATTGTTGTAAGTGTGCTGGTGTATCAGGTCACAGCCATCTTTATTTCAAAGAGAACTAAAGTAAATAAAAATAAAATAAAATAAAATAGGGTGTGCCTATTTTACTTGAGGGGATAATGTTACTATAGTTATTATGAGCAAAGAGGAAGCTGGAATAGATTCTCACCAAATAAGCAGCTCTTTTCACATTACATTGCCAATACAATTCAAATACTGTTTGAAGGCTTGTTTGGGCACGAATTGATGTTATTCTACAATCCCAGGGGTGGGGTGGAGAACTGAAACATTTCATGGGTGAAAATGTCAAACCTTAAATCTCAGTGATTTAAGCCCACAATCCAGAGAAATTGTGAAAGTAGGTCCACACGTCCGCCAAGGCTCTGCGCATAGTGTGCGATCCAAGTAATATATCCGGTCAGCAATGTAAGCTGAATGTAGAAACACTTCTTTTTTCAAACAACGTATTTCAAGCAACAGAACATGAATATCTGAAGCTATTTGCAGTGTAAGGTACAGGGGACAGAAGAAGGAGCATGACTCTTTTGCAGGTTTCTACATGTTTCTATTCCTCTCCATTGACACCCCCTTGTCATGGGAGAGTGGCTTGCGTACCCTAATGATGTTTTGAGCTATGCTGGCAGTGGCACAATAGCCACCGGTAGGGTCTCCCATGCCAGACAGGTCAAAACCGAAGGGTCTGACAAAGAGCGTCAAAGGGCAGGATGGGCTCTCTAGCCTTATGGCAACTGTCCTAGGAGAAGGAAAACTCTAATCCCAAACCCGGGCAAATGGTGCTCGTTCAACCCTGTAAGGTCAACCATCTAAGAGAAGGAAACTCTAATCAAACCTACGGCCCGAGGACCTCACTGCTACCGTCCATGTTTCCAAGGCCAGCAGATGAATCTTTGGTTTAAAGGGTGAGGCCAGTTCTGTGCACGCTGCGCTCCACCAGACAAATCCATTGCACAGGCTCGAAGGACAAATCCAATTAAAAAATAAAACAAAACCCTGTAGCGATAGGCAAGGGATGAAACGGCAGGTGTAAAGATGCACTGGAAGCCGCAGACCCAACCATGCATGCAGGCGGTTCAGGACTTTGGTCGCTCAAGGCTGACCCGGGAGATTACAGTCTTGTTCGGCAGCATCCTGAACAACCAAGCAGCCTTTTTTAAGGAGAGCACTGCTTGCTCCATGTGAAATGGGGCCTAGAAAAGGTGGCCTAACGAAAGCTCATCCCCAACTACCTGGTTGGCTAGCTGCGGCCAATGGGAATCTTCTGATGCGGTCAAACCAAGGCAAAGAAACAAGGGTGCACACCGGCCTCCAAAGGTGTAAATAAACTGACGCTTGCATGCTGGAACATCAGAACCATGCGAGACTCTGAAGATAGTGGACGGCCTGAGCGTCATTCTGCTCTAATAGCCCATGAACTATCATGACTTAATATTGACATCACTGCTCTTAGTGAAGTTCGTCTCCATGAGGAAGGCAGCCTTAAAGAACACGGCGCCGGCTACACACTTTACTGGTCTGGCAAACCCAAAACCGAAAAACAACTTTCAGGAGTAGGCTTCAAGATTAAAAACTCCATTGCCTCCAAACTCGAAACCTTGCCAACAGGCCACTCTGATCGCATTATTTCCTTACGCCTCCCACATGTTGTTCTCTTTAGTATATATGCCCCAACTATGCAAGCCAACCCTGTAGAGAAAGAAAAATTCTACACAGAGTTACGCCACCTCATACAAAAAGTCTCTGTAGACTCTGTAGACTTTAATGCCAGAGTAGGAAAGAACTCTGAAGCCTGGAAAGGTGTCTTAGGCAAGCATGGTGTTGGAAACTGCAATGATAACGGACGCCTCTTGCTAGAGTTCTGTGCAGAACAACAGCTGACTATTACAAACACTATCTTTCAGCAGAAAGATAGCTTGAAGACAACCTGGATGCATCCCCGATCCAAACATTGGCACCTCATTGACAGAGAAACATTCGCAATGTCCGCCATACTCGAGTGATGCCCAGTGCAGAATGCCAGACAGATCGTTGCCTCGTCAGATGTAAACTAAATCTTCATCTTAAGTTCAAACCTAAAAGGGGTGACATGTTAAAGAAGAGACTCCAAGTCAACAATCTTCAACAAGCTACCATAAGAGACAACTTCCAGGCAAACCTGCAAACAAAACTTGAAGACCATCCTATATATCTTTCTCCTACAGTGCTTTGGCAACATATCAAAAACAGTATCCTCCAGTCTGCGGAAGAATCCCTCGGGTTCTCCCACAAGAAAAATCAAGACTGGTTTGATGAAAACAACCAAGAGATCCAGGAGCTGTTGGCAAAGAAGAGAACTGCTCACCAGGCATACCTCGCCCAGCCAACTTGCCATGTAAGAAAAGCAGCTTTCCGTCTCACATGTATTAAACTTCAACAAAAACTCCGAGACATGCAGAAGAAGTGGTGGATCAATATAGCAGAAAAGACACAACACTGTGCAGATCTGGGTGATTCTAGAGGATTTTATGAAGCTCTTAAAGCAGTGTTTGGACCTACTTATCAGGTCCAAAGCTCCTTATACAGTACAGATGGTCAAACATTAATTACTGATAAAGCCTCCATCCTGAATCGATGGGCTGAACACTTTCAAAGCCTCTTTAGTGCCAACCGAGTTGTCCAAGGCTCAGCTATCCAACATATGATACAAAAACCGTTGAAAAATGAATTGGACATAGCTCCCACTTTGGAAGAGACCCTTAAGGCCATACAGCAGTTGAAAAACGGCAAGGCAGGTGGGATTGATGGAATCCCACCTGAAGTATGGAAACACGGAGGTCATGTACTCCATGATAAATTCCACAAACTCCTTGTGAATTGCTGGGAAAAAGGGGAACTGCCATCAGACCTCTGAGATGCAGTCATCATCACCCTGTACAAGAAAAAAGGAGCAAAATCTGATTGCTCAAACTATCGAGGCATAACACTGCTCTCTATTGCTGTAAAAATCCTTGCAAGGATACTCCTGAACAGATTAGTTCATGCCATTGCAGAAGAACTTCTTCCTGAAAGCCAATGTGGCTTCAGAGCCGATAGGAGTACTACAGATATGGTATTTGCCCGTAGACAACTGCAAGAGAAATGTAGAGAGCAGAACAAGGGTCTCTATGTAACATTTGTTGACCTCACCAAAGCCTTCGGCACCGTGAATAGGAAAGGTCTGTGGCAGATCCTGGAAAGACTAGGATGTCCCCCCAAATTCCTTAAAATGATTATCTTGCTACACGAGGGCCAGCGCGGTCAAGTCAGATATGGCAATGCTCTTTTAGAGCCCTTTCTAATAACTAATGGAGTGAAGCAAGGTTGTGTTCTTGCGCCAACTTTATTTACAATCTTCTTCAGCATGATGCTCCAAAGGGCTACGGCAGAGCTCGAAGAAGATGACAGCATCTATATACGTTACCGTACTGATGGTAGCTTGTTTAACTTAAGCCATATGAGGGCTTGCACTAAGACTCTAAACTATCTAGTCCGTGAGCTGCTCTTCGCTGACGATGCTGCCCTTGTTGCCCACACAGAAGCAGCTCTGCTGCACCTAACATCGTACTTCGCAACAGCTGCAGAGCTGTTTGGGCTGGAAGTCAACCTGAAGAAAACGGAAGTTCTTTACCAGCCTGCACCACAGGACGAACACCATCATCCCCACACTGCCGTCGGCAACTCTGTGCTTAGGTCCGTTCAGCAGTTCACCTATCTGGGAAGCATCATCTCCTCAGATGCCAAGATTGACAAAGAGATCGATCACAGATTAGCAAAGGCACATAGCGCATTTGGAAGACTTTACAAAAGAGTCTGGAGTAATAAACACCTGAGGCGAAACACAAAAATCAGTGTGTATAGAGCCATTGTACTGTCTATTCTCCTTTATGGGTCTGAAACATGGGTCACGTATCGCCACCACTTACGACTCCTCGAACGCTTCCATCAGCGCTGTTTACGCACAATCCTAAATATACACTGGACTGACTATGTGATGAATGTTGCTGTCCTTGAGCAAGCAGGGATCACCAGCATTGAGACCATGATATTGAGAACACAGCTGTGCTGGGCAGGGCATGTTTCTAGGATGGAGGACCATCGCCTCCCCAAATAGTATTCTACGGTGAACTCGCCACGGGTCAGCGTAAGAGGGGTGCTCCAAAAAAGCGATACAAGGACTCCCTGAAACAACACCTCAGGCTCGGCCAAATTGATCACCAAGAATGGTCCGCCCTGGCCTCACTTCGGGAGGCATGGAGATACACTATCCACAATGCTGCAGCCTTATTTGAGAACTCACGCCGAACAAGTCTTGAAGAGAAACAACAATGCAGAAAGAATCACAACCCAGAAACATCACCCAAGGAAACCTTCTGCTGGGCTTTCTGCAACCGGACTTGTCTATCTTGGATTGGCCTTTTTAGTCATCAGCGCGCTTGCAGAAAGTGCGGGATGAGTCTTTCCTGAATCTTTGTTTGCGAAGAGAAGCCAGAGAGAGAGAGAGAGAGAGAGAGAGAGAGAGAGATGTTTCTATTACAGGCTGGCATCCTGTTAGTGACATATGCTTGTATATATCACATTACACATGTGGGACAAATTATTTGCTACACCTTAACAGATGTATTCTGCTGACAGTGGTGGAAGTGGTGTTGTGCATATAGCAATGTTGTGTGTTAGAGTTGTGCATGACAGATGTGCATTGCACTTGCATTATGGTACCCGTTGGATGGCTTTAGGAAAGTCACACTCTCTCAGCATTAGAGATTGGCAAAGGCAAACCTCTTCTGAATAACTCTTGCCAAGAAAACCCTACAATAGGGTCACCGTAAATTGGAGTCTACTTGAAAGCACACAACAACAACAACAACAACAACAACAACAACAACAGGGTTATTCATTATGTGATGTGATCCATATACATATAATCAACAACTACAATTAACATGGTGCTTAACAAAAAAAGAAATAAAATAAAATAAGTCCTGTGGAGGTTAAAACAACTGGCATTTTAATATTGAGAAGACAAAAGAAGGGTAAGAAATAGGTGAAGATATCAGAGCAGGAAGGACTAGAACAAAGGTAGAAACAGCTCAAACCACCACGTTATTGGACTACAGCTCCCAGCATTCTTCCCTACTGGCTACTCTGGCAAGGTCTGATGAACAGCTGAACTTTGCCTGCCCCTAGACTAGAAGTAGTAAGGGTAATACATAAAGTAAGACATGACCCACAATATATGAGACCAATTATCTCCCACATAATTGGGTATCTACATATTGGATGGTGTTGACACTTGTATGTTGGACATGGGCTGAGACTGCTTGAACTGAAATGCCATGTGGAGAGTAGGTGCTGTGTCACTGTGGATGAACAGTACTGTCAATGGAGATGCTTTAGACGCAGAAGGTCCCATGTTTCATTTCTGGCATCTCCATTTAAAAAGAGCTGGTGGCAAGAGATGGGAAAGACCTTTGCTGCAACTCTAATCCTGGAGAGCCACTGTCATCCAACAGAGTGGACCCTCAGCCAGATGGACAAATACTCTGACCTAGTACAAGAAGGCTTCTTGTTTTCCTACTCTAGTGAGCTTTCAGTCTAAACCAATCAAAGATATACATGGATGAATCACACAATAAGCTTGAATAATGCATGGAGCCCTTCTTGGGATCAGCAGTTATATAGCCTGCCTTCGTGACAACATTTCCAGTGATATTCCCCTTGTTTGGTGATCATCTAGTTAGTGTTGTTGTTCTGGATTAAGGCACACCGACACTCCAAAGTATGTCAAGTTTAAGAGACTCCCTAACACTACCACAAAATATATATTGTTGTAACATTTTGGGTTTTTTTAGAGGCTCCTCAAAATCTGTCTCAGGGGTCACAATTGTGTGGCCCTCCAGGTGTTGCTCAATTGCAACTCCCAATATTTCTCATCACTGGCAGGGCTGGCTAGGGCTGATGGGAGTTGCAGTTCCACAATATCTGGAGGGACATTGTTTGCCCACCACTTAGCTTGCGCATAAGCACTGTTGTTCAGAAATATTAAGTACTCAGAACAGTAGCAGACAACTCTGCACACTTGTGCATTATATCCTTTATTTCTGTATTTCTATTGCCTTTTCATAATAGGATGCAGCAATTCTAAAAGCTTTGGCTTCTAGCACATATCTGAAAATAATACCAATGAAAGAATGTTATGTTGATGACTTGTTAGGGCAGCATTGCTGAGCCAAAGCGTGAAGTTGTTAGAAAATGTACTGGTTTGGTTTAGAGCATATTTTAGAGATTATACCCAAGATTTCATTGGCCTATTCACTTCAGTCACTTGAAGATGCTGAGAGAAACCCTCAGGCAGATCATTGCAAACAATTGAACACTGTCTTTACACCTCTGTATTTGATGGAACATGGTGTTAATAGCCTCCCAGAAGTCTAGATTTAGTGACATTTACCTCTGACCTTTATGACCTCAGTGCCTCAGACCTTAATCCCCCACTGGCTCTTTTAGGTATGGACATTTCAACAGACAGCATGTCCCAATAGGCACTAGCAGTAAATAACCCACTTTGTCTAAAGAAAGCACTTCAAATTCTGCCATTAACAGGCCAGCAAAGTGGAAAGATGTAAATCAGTTGCCCAGTTGCTGGTGTGAAGGATGCTAGATAGATGGAGAGGAAATATTGCAAATAAAGATTTCTAATTAAAAAAGTGAAAGAAAAGAAAGGCAGATAGTGATTCTTTTGACCTGTTAAATTCACAATCTGACCTTTAGCTACTTGGGAAGAACCATGTAGAACAAGAATGAATGACAGGGTCTGTCTAAAACCCTACCACACCAGGGTTTCCTTAATGAAGAAAATAGAAATGTTCCCCATTTTTTCCTTTCTATCTTTCTTCTTTTAACCAAATCTTTTTTCTGTCCTTCACCTAAGTGAGTTTGAGGGCTAGGAAAAAGCCCCAGCCACTTAACTTGGAAGTGGGAATCCTAAAGTGTGTTCTAATATTTGAATAATAGTTCCTTTCTTTGTCATGGTTTTGTCTGAAGACTTTCCCACCAACCCCCCCACCCCCGTATCCTGTCCTCCCTTCCAAATATTGCTCATACAAGAGTTCAATCTCTTTCTTACATTGAATCCAGGATATACCTTGTCACCTTGTCAAAGTTACCAAGTATGTTGAGTATGATCATACTACAGAGGATTAGTAGTTTCTATAAAACTTTTCTCTGATGGAGAAAAGTATGGAGCTCCAGATGATCTTGCTAAACAATAGCCTGAATACTATTGGTTATTCCTTACTAAACTAGACTCACTGAATTGTTTCCTGGTGAGTCAACAGGGAAATCCCATTGATTCAATCGACTTACTCTGTTTAGGACTAACAATAGGTGTTAGGCCTTTAACTTCCATCATCGCTCACAATTGGCCAAAACAGATGGTGTGGAGGGAGAAATTAACACTTAAGGGTTCATAAATAGAGTTTGCTAGTAGACTGAACCCAACATTCTATTAAATGATGGAGCACCAGTTGGTCTCTGCTTCATAGCCCAGTGTCCACCCCAAACAAGCAATTAAATCAATCTTATACAGTCAGCACTCAACTTTCATGGGAGTGAAAAGTCACAAATACAGGCCTGTAATTATTTTTTTACCTGACAAAACACTTTTCTGGGCATTTTGTAGGACCTCCAGCATGATTCCATGGTCAACTTCTGCTGGAAGCTGACCATAGAATCATGCTGGAGGATCTACAAATGCCTAGAAAGAACATATTAATCAAATCTGTGAATGATCAAATCTGTGAGTGCTTAATCTGCAAAAAGGGGCAACTGTATAGAATTCTTACAAAAATGTGCAGTGGTAAGTGAGCAACAAAAGGCTATGAATGTCACACTCACCAATAATGAGCAAACACTATTTCCACATTCAACACATTACACTCTTTGTATGCCATACTGATGTTCTAGCTGGTAAGTTCATCAGCAGAATATACCCAGATGTTTAGTGGCATGGCTCAGAATGCCTTATACATGTCTGAAACTTCACTTGCACAGAGCATTGGAGAAGAATGGTAAACAGTGGTTTTAAATAGCTGCTCATCAATTGTGGAAGTCCACCAAATTACCAGACAAGCCCAAATCCAAACCTGTGCACTTTTTGAAAGCATTATGAGACGTTAGATGAGCTAGACTTTGAGACAAGATTCCAGGTTGGAAAAGGATAGGAAATTTCCAAAAGTTTAATGAAATACTGTATTTTGATAGTGTTGTTTCTTTGTTTTGCTTTTGTTACTCTCCTTGATTTTATAGGATGGTGTAGGCCATGAAGTAAAGTACATAAATAAATGTTAGGAACACTAGACACACTGAATTTATCCTAAAAATCTATATATAATCTGTTTGATATATCAGAAGCGTTTTGCCTGCCGTTGATTATACTACTTAGCATTTTTGTTTGGAAACTATCTGAAGTGTATGGATTTAATATGACAAACATTTTGGCACCATATGTTAATGATTAGAGGTTGGATTCTATGAGATGATTTAATCTTCATCTAAGAAATGTCAAATGTATGGCATCATCATCTATAAAAGGGGCATAGTGTTGTTTTAAAAAGTTTGAGTACTTTTTGAAATCACTTTCCATATTATCTTCCATCTGAGTCTATGGAGATTTTCAGACCGGGGCCAAAAGCCCCATTTCTGTCCCGCAAGCCCTTCTCCCATTCCTGCAATGGAATGGAGGTAAATGTTCACACACTTATCTCCATTCCACTGCAGGAACGGGCTCCTGCACTCCTTGCCCGCCGGCTGTAAATGCAGCCGTCATAAGGCTGCCTTTACAACTGGCTGGCTGAAATCCTGGTCGTTCTCATGAGAGAATGGCCATGCACCAAATTTAAAAATACCCCCCCCAAAACATCAAAGCAAGAAAGAAAATAGAAAAAATAATTAAGAAAAATACAAGTAACCTGGGGAGGGGGGAGGGTGTCACTTACCTGGGTGTCCCGTTTCTGGCAGGAAGTGTCCAGAACGGACCTCCCCTCATTGCGGGAACGGAACGGGACACCTTTTGGACCACCTTGATTCCGTGACTAAATCATGGGGAGAAGTCGTTAATGACCACCATCTTCTGTTTTTAATATCACAGGGAGAAAACAGAATGGACACATTGGGGGCATGGAAGAGGTGAATGTAATCTGAAAGATAAATCTTTCAGTGATTCTGTCTCGTGCCTGCAACGGAACAAATAGGTTGTCTGAAAATCTCCTAAAATAACTCAGTGCTTGTGCTTGGACAATCATACATATCTTATTTTAGTTAGCATAGATATGAACAAACATTGCCCCTATGTATAAGGCCTCTTCCTGGTATGCTACAATTAAACCCAGAAGTATTCAATCAACTATCATTCCCCATTTCATTCAACTGAGAAATTTTAGTTACTAGGTTTGGATCAAGAGCAGATGTTAAACCAAATTATACTATGGTGTAAAATCTTAGCTTGTTTCCCATGTAACCATAATCTCCCATCATGGATAAAATTGGAAAACTATAGTTAAATTAAAGATTCTTGGGCTTTTCATAGTGCACTAAGACAGGTGGAAGGAAGGGACACTATGGGATGAAGCACATGGCCAAATATTTCTGCCCTGTCTAATGGTGTAGCTTCTTAGGCTGTGGTTCCAGATTATGTAGGCCTGGATCTAAAATCCAGTGATGGTAGATACTTCAGGAGGGAAGCCCAAGAAGATCAAGTATCACTTTGGAATATCTACTATGTTAATCGTCATGACTTCTAACAGACTTTTTAAAAAAGTGGTTGTGAATTTCCCTTGTTGGAACTGAAAGGAACCCACATGTTGTTGTTTTTTCCTGACCCTTCACAACTGCACAGGCCTTTGAGAAAATCAACCTTTTATGTTTAGTTGATATAGTTGTTCTTTCTTGGGGAAGCTTGGAGCACTTTACATAGAAATTTAAGGCAGTTTCTCATCAAGACACTGACCAGACTGAAATAGGCTAACACTTCATATTATACCTGAATCAGGTTTCATAACACCATTTTCTAGGTCAGGGATGGCCCAGGATGGAGGACAAAATGTCTTACTTCAACTAGTGATAGGACAGCATGCTATTGCAGAGATGAGGAAGGTTGGTTAGCTTGGGGGCAAAGACAGGGCTTGTCTATACGAGACCATAAAAAATGGAGCCCCTCCTAGTAATGACAAGTAACAAGCAGCTGCAACATTTTCTAATGGTTTTTCTGCCCCCTTAAGCTCCACATACCCACTAGGAAACATGGCAGCTGTGAGTGATTTACTTGTGTTTACACTTACCTCAATTTGCTGATGCCAACCTTTTTTTTTTAACCAAGGTGCAAGTGAGCAATTTTTCACTTTAACACAACAGCAGAAAAAACACCAACACCCTGTTTTTCACCTTAGTGCTTGCCCACTAAGGCAGAAATCTACTATGCTGGCAGTGGGCACTTGCGCTTGTCTGGCCAATCAGATTTGTGCTTCCTCTTTTTTGGGCAAGCAAATCAAATTGATTTGCTTGTCCTAATGAGCAGAAATGTGTGCCACCTCATTGTTTTTTGTTTTTTTTTAAAGATGGGGAACGTCGCAAGGGCTTTTCTTGCAAGAATTTTGGCCTTTTTTGCCCCCTTCCTTCACAATACGGGGAAATCACATGAATCTTATGGCAGGTAGGATTCTCCTCCTTTGCCTTGCTAGAAAGCCCCTCCCCCTGTGTTTTTCCAGCAAATAAGATTTGTGCTTCCTCTCATTTGGGCAAGTGAATCAAATTGACTCGCTTGTCCTAACGAGCAGAAATGTGCACCACCTTGTTTTTTTAAAAAAAAAAAAAGATGGGGGAAGCTGTGAAGGCTTTTCTAGTGAGGTTTTTGGCCTTTTTTTGCCCCCCTCCTTCACAATACAGCAAAATCACATAGAATACCATTAAGGTAGGTAGAATTCTCCTCGCATTCCATGAGGATTTTTTTCACCATTTGGACAACCACACAGGTTTCACATATACATTCCCACCACCACCACAATGCTTCACTGACTGGTCCCCAAATTCTTCTGCCTCCAATGATTTATTGCCTTATTCTCTAATGGAAGGGTCAGCCCTAGTCTAGGTCTGTTAACTAATCGCCAATTGGCTAGAAATATGTGTGTATTCCAAAGTCATCTTTACCACTGATTTCATTATGATTTTCACTCCTATACCCTGCATATTATATTGCATCTGGGTGTGTGGACACAATGAGTGCAGACATACTTAAAACAAATCCAGCTTGTGTAAGTATTGCTGTAACAGCCTGTCAATACAGATGGCTAATCCTCACCAAATGACCAGCTTTTAGATATAATGCTCTTACATCTACAGTAGGAAATGCTATTCTTTGTAATATCTGGGATGGGGAACTATGGATGGGGAACTATGGATGGTTTTACTCAGAGAAACTTAGCTTTCCCTTTTGAAAAAGCAAGTCTCTAGCCCTCATGGTTGGAAACTTCTCAAAGGCTGGCCTATTTCTTTTTTCTCCTCTGGATGTGGATTTCAACACTTACTCTGGCCTTTCTTCGCAAACAAAGATTCAGGAAGGACACCACTGAATACTTGAAATTTTCTTCCTAGCAAGTTGTTGCCTTGCTCTGAAGTATTCTTCAAGATGGACAGCCATGCTTCTACAATCTAAGTAGCAAGCTCTCTCATTTCCAGAGATAAAACTAATAAAGACACTTATTCACTGTCTACATCTTTTATAATTTTTTATATATATATATATATATATATATATATATATATATCTGGCTTTTCTTCACAAATGAAGATTCAGGAAAGACTCATCCCGCGCTTTCTGCAAGCGCGCTGATGACTAAAAAGGCCAATCCGAGATAAACAAGTCCAGTTGCAGAAAGCACAGCAGAAGGTTTCCTTGGGTGATGTTTCCGGGTTGTGATTCTTTCTGCGTTGTCGTTTCTCTTCAAGACTTGTTCAGCGTGAGTTCTCAAATAAGGCTGCAGCATTGTGGATAGTGTGTCTCCATGCCTCCCGATGTAAGGCCAGGGTGGACCATTGTTGGTGATTAATTTGGCCAAGCCTGAGATGTTGTTTCAGGAAGTCCTTGTATCGCTTTTTTGGAGCGCCCCTCTTATGCTGACCCATGGCGAGTTCACCGTGACATTATCTGCCATTTAATTTAATTCCAACTTGTTGCTGGAGTTTTCTGTTTGCCATGAAATAACTACTGATTCTTAGTTCTTATTCTAACATTCTCTGAACTGTTTTCTTGGGGGGGGGGTCCTGAAAACGTATGTCTTTTTCTTAAAAAAAAATATATTATTTTTAATGAAGGAAGAAGAGCAAAAAGAAATTCTGTCTGTCTATCTATCTATCTATCTATCTATCCCTCCCTCCATCCATCCCTCCCTTCTTTCAAAATACATCCACTCAGGAGGCCAGGGACAATAGCTGATATAGGGGCAAGTAAAGGGAGAACATGAGTTAGTGTAAGCAGGTTAGCAGAGAGACATACTCAAGCTGGCTCTTGAGCCAAGGACCAAGGGGTTGTCTAGATGTTGACTTGTGTTTAGATCCTAATAGAATTTGCAGAGAATACAATTTTTCCCAACAAGATCCAACTGGGATTAGCAGTTTTTGGAAAGAGAGGGCACCAAAAAACTTAATTTATTTAGCAGGAATAAATGGCACAGGCTGCATCTGCACTTCAAACATGGATAGCTTCACATACCAGTGATTTTGCCAAAGGACTATGGAGAAAAATGAACACTGCTGCAAATTTGTGTTAATGGGCAGCAATCCACATTGTATCTTCTCGTCTAGACAAGTCCCAAGCTTCACTGTGCCTCACCTTTCACCAGATGTGGACAAACAATAAAGTTGCCCAAACTGAGACAGTGGCAGGAGGAGCATTCCTTCAGATACTATCTTGTTCATCAAAATTTCAGTCACTCTACACCTTCCACCTCTGTGGGAAGATGGGAAAAGCACTAAGGATGTCATTCCAGTTGGGTGCACAGGTGACACAATAAGGAAAATTCCTGCTATTGTCTCCAGTCACTGATCAGAGATAACTCTCCACCATTAGCCTCTAGGATGTGGGGTTCGAAAGAGTGGATGGGCTACAGGGAGGGAGCCTCCACTGACCAGATGGGGAACCTCTAGAAACCAGATTAGATACTTGTGCTGCACATTTCCTATGTCTGCTATATGTCTTATCTACACTACCCATTAATACCAGTTTTATACTTCTCTAAAGATAGTGGCTTCTCAAAGAAGAATGTCATAGAGGCTGAGGATCCTCTTACTAGAGATCCTAGTTAGTCCTTCACATCACTGTAGTTCCCAACATTATCTGGAAGTCCAATGGCATTTAAACCATTTATAGGACTTTTCAGATGGGCTAAAAAAAAACCTCAGAGGTTGGGAGGAGGACAGCACTGTCCCGCTTCCAGCAATTGATTTTGCACGATGACGTCCTCCTCCCATCCTTCCTCCGTGCTTCCTTTTTGCTGGAGGGACAGGAAAGGCTCTGCTTTTCATTGACGGAAGTTTCCATCAATGAAAAGTGATGCCTTTCTCATCCTGCAGCACAGAGGAAGCACGAACAAAGGATGGTAGGAGGACGGTGTCATGCAAAATCGATTGCTGGAAGCGGGACAGCACTGTCCTCCTCCCAACCTCCACGTGGTTTTTTAGCCTGTCTGAAAAAGTCCAGTCTGTGGATATGCCCAAAGCTTAATGCCTCGCTTGTGAGCAAATTTGCAAGGCATTTTTCAAAGGTAACAAAGGGATTTTTTATTTTTTATTTTTGGCTTTCAATCATGCATTTATTTCACCTTCAAAAACTAAACAAATGTTGCTCCCAAAGTTACTTGAATAAAAGAGGAGGTATGAAGCATAACTGTTGTTTACAAACCACTCTGAAGTGGTAAATGTGCATGCCAAATGCTATTTTTGTAATCCTGATCTTCTGTGGCAAAGAGACACACAGAACAGGCGCTTTCCATTAAGCAGCAATTCTCATCGTTGTCTGCAAACCTCCCCTGGTGCTCAGTGGCATTACATGGCAGAGAGAATGATCAGCACAGCAATGGATTTTTAATTGCTTGTCACCACATATTTACTGAATAGCTGAAAATGCTGAAAAGATATGAAGTGCAGGAAGAGAAACTCTGGGTAACAATAAACTGACATTAACTGCATTACCAAAAGACCACCAAGAGACATTGCCACTATTTCAAAGATTTATCTGATGCACTAATGATTCTAATCAAGATGTTGTGGGCAGAATGTAAGGGAAGAAACCTGATGACAGAGGAGTGGTGGCAGGACACTGTTTCCTTCATGGGGAAAATGCATTCCTGGAGTGTGTGTCTGGTTTAAATTATGGTTCATCACCCTCTAACAATGTACACCTACTTCTATAATCTCATTTCCAATTGACAGATGGTCTCTTGCTAAATAAAAACTTCTTCCAATAACAGGTTATGTTTGATAGGTGAACAGCATGTTGATTTCAAGTGTCAACCAACCACAGACCACATCTTCAGGAAGAAAAAAAAAAAGAGCACCACATTTTTTCAATTGCTCCTCACAGGTGGGAATTAATGGGATATGGCCATCCTGGTGGCTGAAAAGTAACAGTGGTTTAAAACCATTAATACAGGAAGTACTTCTTTAATGAGGCCAGTCTGTTTCCAATCTGGTCTGGTGATAGTAATAGGAAGTGCTTGGAAATACCCTGTCAAAGATTACAGCCGAACAAGTATCAGGTGTGCAAGGTTATGCACTCATCTGGCCTGCTTCCTCCATATACCCAATTATATTACATCAGAAGTGGGAATCATGTGTTCCATGAGCTTCAGGGAGTCTCCAAGGATATTTTTGTGAGTCTGGGACTCATCCTGGACCCCTATTTTATCCCCCAGAAATGAGAACTGCTTCTGCAAGGCCATGATTCTTCTCTAGAGTGAGGTACAAAACCTTGCTTGTATGTGTATGTGTGTCTGTGTGTGTGAAGTCTATTTTTTCCAAAATTGCAAACTGAACTTCCAGTCACTATTGTTGTAGAAAAAATGCAAAAATACAGTGGGCCCTCCAGATCTGCGGGCCCCAGACCCATGATTTTGAGCAACTTCCAGTCATAACATCCTATACTTAAAATGGCAGCAATGTGAACATGGACACGCTGAAGTGTCTGCACGCATGTCTCCGCCATTTAATATGGGACATTTTTTGTCCTCTGCAGGGGACCCCAGACCCAACCCCCTACAGATTCGAAGGGTCCACTGTACAGTACTGCATTTTGGGGAGTGCTTCCTGTGGTACAGCCCTGGGAAACAAAGTTGGCTGCTAGAGCCACCAAAGTTGCCCATCTCTGCTTTATACATATGCTGGTGACGTCCAAGTCACCTGAGCAACAAATCTGTTCCAGATTTCAGTCTGAACTGTAAAGAAGCTATCCCAGGTAATGAATTGTATTTCCCAAATAGCTACAGAAACTTGGACAGCTTCTTTGAAAGTCAGACTAAAACCCACTTACATGGAAGCCACAAGGCACTGCTGGTCACATCAATTCTTTGTCTTGTTCTGTTTAACAGTAGCCTCCTCTGACTTATTCCAAATTAAAGTGGTGGTAAGTGACTTTAAAATTATAGATGCTTGGATCACTGAAGACACAGTACACACATGCACACACACTGGGAAATGTAGCAACCATTACTGTCCAGTCTTATTATCCTCAGGATTTGGCTGGATAAAACAAGAATGTACTGCAATTTAAGCTCATCTGGGAGAAGGAAATTGGAAGAGAAAAAAGACTCAAGCAATCTTCCAAATAATTAGACCAAGCAATCTTCCAAACTATACACATTGGTTGCATAAAGTGGAAAAGATGAGCCTTCTCAGTACTATATGATATTGGAGGACATACTCATTTGAGGGGAAGGTCAGAGCTAGATTCTTGGCTTCTTGCACATGAAAACAACTGGTGGAAGAGAACCTCCCAGGTGTGAAAACTACAGTTAAGACAGCAGCTTTGCATGTACTTGACATGGCCAGGATGTACAGCCACGTTTCTTCAGTCCTGCAGCTGTTGGAAACAGCTGCATTTGAGGACATCTAAAGGGAATGAGTGATGCACAAACATATCAAAAACAAAGTTCCTAGTAATAAAAATAGTCAAAATTCAGATTAAAAAATCCTCTCTAATCCCTGGCTGGCCCATCTAAACAAGTCAAGGGTCAGGTGGAGTTCCAGCACTTTAGAAGAATAAATAAAGCAACATTCAATCTTGGGGATGTGTCCCATCATCATAGATTCTCCTTGGGTTTTTTTCTGAGCTGTGAGGCCGTGTTCTGGAATAGTTTCTTTCTGACGTTTCACCTGCATCTGTGTCTACCAATGTTTTTATTGTGCTTCTTTTTTGTCCTGGGTGATAAATAGAGTTCTTGTGTAGGTATCTGTCTGTGTGTCTGAGACCACGGAGAAGAAGATTTGGTCTCATTCCTGAACCACCTGAACAGCATCCATCCAAATATCCAATTCATGATGGAAAAAGAGAAGGAAGGAACACTGCCATTCTTGGATGTCCTAGTCATCTGCAAACCAAACCAACAGTTAGGCCACAAGGTATACAGAACCCCCCCCCACACACACACACACAGAGACACCTATACAAGAACTCTAATCATCATTACAAAAAAAGAAACACAATAAAAATATTGGTTGACTGTGCAAAAAGGATCTGCGAACCCCCACTACCTGGAGGATGAATTGAGGCACCTAAACTGGGCTCTACAGCCTAATGGTTACTCCAGATCAGACATCACAAGAGCAGCCAGACCCAGAAAAAAACACAGGAATGAAGAAGAAAAACAGCCACCCAAAGGGAAGGTATTTTTAGAGACCCTCTCACAGCTGCAGGAGTTTACCGCATACCATGCAGCTGTGGACAAGTTTAAATAGGGACTACTAAATGCAATGTGCAAACACGAATCAAAGAACATGAGAGACACTGCAGACTGGGCCAGCCAGAAAAATCAGCAATAGTAGAACATGTGATAAACCAACCTGGACAACACAAAATGCTATTTAAAAACACCAAAATTCTGGACCAGGCCAACAACTATCATGTCAGAATGCACAGAGAAGCTATTGAAATCCACAAACACCTGGATACCTTCAACAGGAAAGAAGAAACCTTAAAAGTAAACAAAATCTGGCTCCCAGTTTTAAAATACAATAGAATCAAAACTCAACACTTACAAAGGAATTCCACCTAGGGACAGGAGGATTCCCATCAGATAATGGTCCATCAACCAACCATTAGCCAAACAGACACTAACCCTCCTTGCATATCTATACCCAGAAACTAACCATTCAATTACACAAATTTACATATCCTCCCCAACAGGCATTCACAGCATATAAACTCCACATATACTCCTACCCAACCATTCTGTGAAGATGGCAGCCACAGATGCAGGCAAAATGTCAGAAAAAAAACACAATTCCAGAACACAGCCTCACAGCCCAGAAAAAAACCCAAGGAAAATCTATGGATGCCAGCTGTGAAAGCCTTCAACTTCACAATGTCCCATCATCCCTTCTGATGCCACAGAGGATCTTGGTTTATCTGTCTTGGATTGTGCAGTCCACCACTTAGGGAAGCAAAATGTCTCTGGAAATCCTGTATTCTATTTCTGCCATTTTTGCAAAGAACATTCTCCAACGTATTTGTTGAACAAACAAAACTGCTAGATGCACTAGACCTGATGTCTGAATGATATGCAAATGTTCTGACACATTAGGTTTATTAGGCTGTCTCATCAACTTCATTCTCCCATTCTACTGCAAAAAACAAAACAAAGGCCTTAATAATGATGCATGTGTTCCATGCAGTGGCTAATGCACATGGCAATTTGATTCACAACCACTTTTGTGAGAAGGAAGAATTTACTGAATTGTGGCACAGTGGGCATGACCGAAGGAAGTCTGCTCATCTATTTTTCCACCATGTGAAGACTGTCTACACATTATTCAATACACATTTCCAGTACAAGGGAATGTTGCACTAAAGTTCACTTCAAACATTACCCTTTTCTCACTGTGAGCCAAGGTTTTGCATAGATGGTATTGCATGTGGGCTACCAAATCTGTTTGCTCATCACTGGAAAAGCATACTGCTTCCTTGTTTCCAACAACACAATAAATGTGTGCTTTTAATTTTTAAAATTTTAACAAATGTGCATATGGATATTACTAGTGAAATCACAACTATCCATAATATCCTACTCTCACTGCAAACCCAGGTAATCCTTGCTGAGGGTACAGTAATTGTCCTGACTAGGCAGTAGCTGAGAATGTCATAATCAGATTCACAAGAAAAGCAGTCACTGGATGCACAAACTCATACCCAATTAAACCCATTACATATTCAAGATAGAACACTGATTCAGATCAGCACTGTATTTACAGTATATTTACAGAGACTTTGGTGATATTAAAAGAAGACATGATGTGCAATTATACCAGATTTACTTATAATGCCACAAAAGTTACTGGGCCACTTATTTTTTTTTAAAAAAAGGGTAAGCATAAATAAACCATTCATGCCTGAAAGAAAAAGAAAGGTGCACCTTTCTCTTCCAGCTTACCAATACAAATTTTAAAACCTGTGTGGTTAATGGGACCATTTTTTTTCAGCCAATGGGTGGTCTTTATAAACCTGAATGAAGCCAAGTGGAAATTATAGGCCTTTGATTCTATGAGAAGTAGCTTCTAACGTATGATAAGTAAGACAGGAATATGTATTTTAAAAGATGAGCAGGTTCAGTGTTGCCAAAAAGGTAATTATTTTAAAAGTTTTAAGTATTAAAGTTTGAAGGTACATTAGCTTATGGTCTCTTGTTGGTTTATCATTTATGGCTATGAAATGATGCTCCATTTGTAAGTTTCCTGCTTAATCTCAAACCACACCAACAATATGTCAACAAGGTTGTCTTCTCTAGTGTTTTGGATCAGTTGTCAAAATAACTTGCACATTATTCAGCTTGTTCTAAGCACTGTCCAAGAAAAAGCAGAGACCAACTTAATGCTTTCCTTGTGTACCATATCAAGGCTAATATGAAAATAAATTTGAGTCCCGGAAAGAGATAACTGAACATCACATTCCTTGACTATTGCACAGAGTCTCTTAAGTCCCATGTAAAGGGAAGATCCAAAAGCTTCTGAAAATACATGAAAAATACACATGAAAAGACATCATTTCTGCTGAAATCTTCTTTTGTAATTCTTATTTGCCATAACAAGGGAAATTACAGGATTATGAGGACTGAAACAAGAGGGAGTAGCCTTGAAGATCCTTCATATTAACAAGTCTCTTTCTTGGGTTTGAGTAAGGAAATCTATACTGAAGGATGAATATATCTTGAACAAGGAGAGCAAATGTTTTACTTTCTCCTAGCAAAAATATAACTGTTTCCTAGTTAGGTTAGTTGATAATACAGTAGACGTTTAAATAGTTTTGCAGACAATGATAGTAAAGAAATTAGCTACTCCATTATATTTGACTAACTTCTTTGCACTAATTGTTTCCTCTAAGCACAGCAACCTCGTAGACATATGGCTATGCCTCATTGACTCAAGGGAGGATCAAAACTGTTAGGTTACTTCCTGATGAGCTAGAGGGTCATGAAATTTTGCCACCTGGCTAGTCCAAAATAAATTGGCTTCTTCCAAAGAGGACTTTTACAGTTCTCTGCCTAATCTAAAGGCTCAAATTATAGTTCCCAAATGACTAGGCATATTTTATCTATCCCATACTCCATCCCAAATTTGGTAGGAAGCTGGAATTGGCATCTCTCTCCCTCTCCCTCTCCCTCTCCTTCTCCCTCTCCCTCTCCCTCACCCTCACCCTCACACACATACACACACACACACAATATCAGTGAGAACAAGACACCCACATTACTATGTAACTTACATTTATATCGTCCCTTAAAACAGGAGACACAGGACTGAATCCTATTCCTTGTCCCAACTAGAACAGACCCACTCCACTGAAGCAATGGGTTTTGCCTGTATCTTGATTCATCAGTAGGCAAGTGAGTCAATGGGTACATTCTAGTTAGAACCAACCAATAGGGCCCAAGCTTAAAAGTGTATACAGTATTTAAATGCTTAGGGCTGTAAAAATAAAGCAGAAATTTGCAGTTCAAGGCCCACCAGTTGTTAGAAAAGCAGTATTCATATGTCAATTGACACATCATGAAGACAATGGGCAAACCCAGTACTCTCCTCTGAAATTAAAGCTGAAAGGTCTTGCCAAACACTCACTCCTGAGAGGGGGCAAAGACTCACTATTCAACTACATAATAGCAGAAGGATGTGGGATAATGCATGTTTCAGCAATGCACTTGCATGTTCCTAGTATTTACGGGATAGGCTTTGTTTAACACACTAACAGAAGTAAGTTGCTTTGAAATAACTTTCGTTGGGACTACATCTGAGCAAACATGTTAAGAAGCTCCAAACTACTTGAACTGAGTCTTACAGGTACAAATCAGCAGTGGAAAAGACTGGTCACCATGTAAGGTGCCAAACCTCTTGAACCAGAGATTCTGGTGTTTTGAATCTGGAGCCCTATGCCCTGCATCACTGTGACATCTTGCCAGTATAGGGAAATTGTTGTTGCTTTAGAGTGTTTCCAGACGGAGGGCTTCTAGACCTACCAATCAGTTCTGCTGTCCTATCCTTTCCTCTTTAAATGATTTCTTTCTAAGAGGAAAAAAAGATAGAAGAAATGATGGTGGAAAAAGTGGAAAGGTTACAAGATGAGAATATTGGCCAGTATTCTGTATCAACTATAAGACTTACTGCACTACAAGGAAAAGCAGCAAAGCAGCAGGAATGTTCTGTCTTTCCTGATGCCTTCCTGATGTCATCTGTGTCCTTCTGCTGGGCTTTCATTCTGGCCCCATGGGGTACTGAGCTAAAACTGTGCCTTTTTGCAAACAGGTTTTTCTGGTTAGCAAAAAGGCAGTTTTACCTCAGTCCCTTACAGGACCAGAATGAAAAAACAGTGACACCATGCAGGAAGGCAGCAGAAAAGTTCCTGCTGCTTTGCCACTTTTCCTCTGAGTGTGGTAAGGCTCTTAGTTAAATATAACCCTGAGAACCTGACGGACATGTTATTCACCTTTGTTCCTGTGTCAGCAGAATTGAATTTCTCCTCATGTAGCTGGTACCCAATAAAGTAGGTTAGGAAGGGAAGTTATGATCATGGCAATAATATCACAATAATGATGAAGTAGTGTGAGCATGAATATGGAACCGTTAAGAAGTAAATCTAGGTAAGTGTTCCGTATTCACGATTGCTACTTAGTCATGCTATGAGAAGTTATTTAGTTAAGTATACTAAGAGGCTTATCACATGATGAATTAAAGTGGCAGGGCAACTGGAAGGTTCAGTCTTCCATGCTGCCTTACTGCATGATGTCGTCATCCTTCCTTTCCGGTCCCGTGGGAGACCAAGGTAAAACAGCATCTTTTTGCTAACCAGAAAAATCTGTTAGCAAAAAGATGCAGTCCAGTCTCCCATGGGACATGAATGACAGAACACCAGAAGAATGATGCCATAATGTGGTAGGGCAGCATGCAAAGAGGAACCTTCTGGCTGCCCTGCTGCTTTAATTCAGCATGCATTAAGCCTCTAAGCTAAATAGCTGATAAAGAATACTAGCCACTGTAATCTGGAAACCCCTATCCAAAAGAATTTCACAGATGAGACTGGAGGATGTCACAATAAAAGCTTAATTTGGAAGAATCCTAAAACCACTCTTACATAGTACTGAAACAGCCTAGAAGGAAACATGGCAGCTTTCCACAAGGTACTTCCAAGCTGGCTCAGCAGTTTGACATGGGACACAAGGGGCCTAGAGAGAGATATACTGTATGAGTATTCTTGCCTCAGTGTAACTTGTCTCAGTTCAAAGGACTGTACCACTGCCTATTAAGTCTCCTTGTTTCCCAGTTTACTCTGCACCTTTTATACCCTCCTGTACAGACTATTAGGACCAGAGTTTGGAAAAATTCCTTTTTAGACTACAAATCCCAGAATCCCACAGCCAGTGGTCCACAATGTAATCTCTAAGCACTATTATCTACCTTCTGGATTACACTTTAGATTGTGCTCGCAGGTAGGGAAAATCTGTCAATTTCTGGTTTCTCTCACATTTGACATTTTAAAACTCAAGTTCGTTCCTTTCCAAATGTGAAGAAATTTGTGATTTGGGGTACATTTTTATCAGAAAGTAAGTAAAATTAAACTGTAACTGAAATGACGTTTTTACTCAATGGCAACTTAGTCATGTTGCCACTTGTGGCACAGAGATGGGTGACACATGCTGGTTATAGTGCAGGATAAGGCTGACAACTATGGTGTCACAGGACTAATCAATGACAACAATAGCACCTTGAAATGTATCTTTTCCTTTGTGTTAAGAATGATGGTGCAGAGCACACTGTGATCCTTAAAATCTTCTGCCATTGGTAGTGCTATGGCTTCTCTCTCTCTTTCTCCCTCCCTCTGTGTGTGTGTGTACTCAGCCCAAAGGGGACACACTGGATACTCAGCTGCATGCCAAGATGGACAAAATCAATTTGAAGCCCCAAAAGATAGAATGGCTGAGGGAGAAGGTCACTAAACACTCACCAGCTGCTCTGTTCCTAGAAGCTTTGAGGCAGATTCAGCACAAAGGTCAAGGATGTTTAATAATCTCACAAACACACACACTCTCTCACACACACTCCACAGGGTGTGCTTCAGAATCATAGAGATAGGCTTACAGGATTCATCTGAGAGTAGACTTCTCTTTGTGTCTATTACAGATCAGTTTGGGAGGGGCATATGAAGAGAAAATGAAGGAAATCATTTTCAGTATTAGCAACTTCTGAGCAGCACTATCTGATAAACAGTGCATGAGCCATGGTTTATCTCTGCCACACTGCCAAAACTAGGCCAAACTAGGTTGATTGTTATATAGCAGGGCTGGGTGAATTAGGCCTGCTGATGCACCAGATTTGCTCAGTCTCATTCCAGAAAAGCTTTTACTACTTCTAATTCATGGCCACCATCTTCTTCTCTTTGCCTCTCATCCGCAGAACAATGGTCTTCCTTTAGATACATGAGCCATTTTGTCTTTCTCTGTTTTGTATGTGGGAATATATGCTTTTGTTTAAAAAACCAACATAGCTGCAGTCAGCCCAAGACATTTACTGCTGAGGTGAAGAACAACATAGTGCCTCCTCCTCCATTTGACACAGAGAAGCTGACTGGACAAAGAGGTGAATACTAGCAATAGGTTAACACTCTTCACCGTACCTGAGGCATCAGGATAGCTAAGGCAATAAGGCAGGCTATGTGGCATTTCATCCATCAAAGGAAATGGCTAGGAAAAACTGCTGTCACTCATATGACTATTCACTAAGGACTTTATCAGATATGGCAAAAAAAATCAGAAGAACGGGATGATAACAAAAACGGGCAACATTATCAGAGTTCATCATCCTTCAGCCATTCTGGGGGTGTAGTGCAGGCATGAATAAAGCATCCCTTTTTATTGACAGCTTAGCCCATCAATAAAAAAGTGATGCCTCGTCTGCACCAGGGCTATGCCCCAGGAACAGCTGAGGACGCGGACATCTGATAATGTCGGCCTTTCTGTTATTGTTCCATTCTTCTGACGTGACTTGGGAAACGGTTTTTTGCCGCATTTCCCATGTCTGACAAAGTCCTAGGTCTTAATTTTCATCCATGCTTGTAATGAATGGATCACTGGAACTGGTCACCACGGGCACATCTCACCAGCCCTATTCTCCTTTTCAGTATATTGTACAACCTCCCTTGCTGCCTAATGCAAATTATTTATCACATCTATATTGTATCCCTTTTCCAGGGAGACCTGAATCAGATAGACAAAACTGCTTTATTCTAGTTTCAAAACCAGAGCCTGGAAAAAGTTACTTTTGTAGATTACAGTTTCTTTTATGTTACACAATTATAGCACTTTGATACTGCTTTATAATTGTCATGGCTCCATTCTGGGATTTTCTAATTTCATGTTTAGAATGCTTAGCCACAGAGGTCTCCTATCCCACTAAACTACAAATCCCAGGGTTCCACAGAATGCAGCCATAAAGAAGTCTCAAAGTGCTATCATTGTATAGTGGAAAAGAGACCTACCACTCCCAGAATCCAACAGCCAGCATGGGTAGGGAGAGTTGTCGTCTGAAAAATAACTCTTATTGTGAAAAATAACTCACAATAGCCACAGAGACTGCAAATAGGTCAGCTTCATAGTTGAAGAGGGAAACTGAACCCAGAGTTACCTGTCCTAAATCCAAATGCTAGCCTTGGCACCACACAGTAGATAAGGTGATCTCTCCTGTTCCATTTTGGTATTTCGTGTTCCATTCTGGCATATTATATAATAAAAAGCATACAATGCAGTTTTCTTCACACAGTTTACACAAAACTCAACCATGATGGAGGCATTGCTTATTCATGAGGTAGGACCTTTGTGTCAGCCATAACAGCAATATTACCTTTTACTTGTAGTTTAGCAGCCAATTCAGTTCTGATGGTTTGCTGCAGAAATCCTGTCCCCAATTGACTTTGCCTGATGTTAGCATTTCTGAAAACTGTCATAAAGAAGCCAAAAGCAAATGATACATGCAACATGACATCATGTGGATCCAAAATCTGCCCAGGAAATATATGAGAGCTTTTCAAATGCACTGGAGGGTAAAATATGTTAGTACTTTCATTTAAATTGCATTAGTTACACCGTTCATCCTTGTTTATAATCTATGACAGCAACAGAGATTTGTCACAGTAGGAGTGTTGTTGCGGGGGAGATAATATATGATGAACCCTCATATAACTGAAACAATTTTACTACAGAATGTGTCAGAGATGTCAAAGAGGATGATCCTTACAATAAATTAGTTTGTGCTAAGGCTTTGCAGTCTATCAATCTGGTAAGATATACTAGATTGAATATTATTAGGCTTGCACTAGATCTGTTCAGCCATGAACCTCTTTGGGTGACCTTGTGCCATCACTGGTTCACAACCCAGTACACCCTGTGGATGTTATGAGGATAAAATTCATCATTCTCTGCTCTCCAAACAAAAGGTGGGTTAACAATGCAACAATAAATGTTACAAATAAACATTTTGTTGTTAACATAACCAGCAGTAAGATACAAATGGGAACTGCTGTAATTGCTGAGTTGCTGTTTTTCAATTGATCCTGGAATGTAACTAAAAAGTTACATGGATGCAAAATGGGTGCAGCATTTCTGTACATAGGATTTATATTGAAAACTCACTATGGATTAAGATTCCTCACAGTTCAGCCTTGATGTTTGCTTCCAGTTCCAAGCAGCCTTGAAAACGCGAAGCAGTAAAAAAGAAGAGAATACTGGAGTGTATTCACAGGTTTTCCTAATGATGTTGCACAAGGATGCCCATCAATGGTCCTCCATATGGTACTGGGCTGTTATTCTCAGCAGCCGTAGCCAGCATAGTCAATAATGAAGGATCATGGGATCTGCAGTCCAAAAACATCTAGAGGGCCACAAGTTGCCCAACCACTCCTTATTTTAAAACTGCAAGTTGCAATACACCTAAGTCCTGCATCTCTCTCCTTCAAAAAAAAGAAGAAGAATCAAATTAACCTATCTTCACATGCCATTGCTAATGTGCATAGGATCAGCTGGGTTGGCCCTCATCCTTCCTCATGAAGTTTCTGTTGAGACTTGAGACTGCAGAAGAAAGCAAGCAAAACTCAGTACCTGAGTTTACCTTGTATGTTTACCTTGTTGACCACAGAGTATCACTGAACTGGATGGCAGCTACAAAACAATGATTATTGTTGTCGTTGATGTTGATGATGTTGTATTTATCTGTATCCCACCATTCTCCCAAAACTGGGACTCAAGGAAGCATACAGAACAACATCTGAATTCATCAGCAAGTACAGTAGGACCCTCACATCTGTGTGGGATTAGTTCCAGGCCCCACTGCAGATAACGGAATCTGTGGATAATAGCGAACACCATTGAAAATAACGGGAGTTCTGGTTTAAAATACCATAGAGTTGCCTTGGAGGACCTAGAAAATGGCTAGAGAGGGCACATTTTCTAGGAAGAATCTATGGTAGCTATGCTGAAATTGAAACCGCAGATTATTAAATCAGTGGATAATGAATCAGCGGATACGGGGGTCCTACTATATGCTTCTGGCAGCTCTCTGAATGTAGTAGAATGATAGAGAAGAGTTTGCTTGAGCCTCTGTTTCACAGAATGACAGTATTGCTATGGGGGTGGAGGGGGAGGATGATGGCAATGACATGCTTGTTATCTCTCATTATGTTGCAAATATAATGTAATTCAATTATACCTTGGGTACTAAAGAATGAAGTACAAATGAGTAGTTATTTGCAGCTAGTTACTTCCAAGTTTTGATGTGGTTAATCAAAAATATTGTCTCGGTACCATTGATGAAATTTTAAATTAACAAATATTCTTGATTGAAAATGGGAGAATACAGTGGGGTTTTTTTAGCAACAATGAAGTTGATAGTTGGTGTGATCGTGCCTCATCCTCCCTACAGTAATCCCTCCAAAAATTCCTTCAAGCCAGAACCATTTGCCAGAAGACTTCACACTCTCAAGATGTTCTAGATCAGGGTGGGCAACTTGTGGTGCTCTATATATTGGCTGTGATGGCTAGGACTGAAGGGAATTGAAATCTTAATATCTGTGGGGTCCTATGTTACACATCCTTTGTTTAAATACAGAATCTCTGAGGGAAGTGCCCAAAGACATCTCTGGGGAAAAGGTTACCAGATTCCAAATTTGGAAGGGGAACCTCAGATATTTTTAGGTGACCCAGTCTATCACCCCCCAAGACTGCTTGATCTGTTAAGGACAGAAATTGACAGAAATAGATAGAAATTGCTCTGCTGAATGTATACAGGAAAACGCACATAGCAAGTCACTTTGATACTCAAATTCTAGTCAAAACCAGAACATCAACCTTTCAAATATGAATTTTATTACCATTAGCCAAACTGAGTCCAGGCTATACATCAGTTAACAAATGACTTTATCAGCTGCAGCAAATACTGTGTCATAATGATGCCTAATGAATGCGAAAGGGCACGCATACCAGACAACATTGTGGTTTTGTGATTATGTGTAGAAAATAAGGCATTCTTTTTTATTGATGGGCCAAACTGTCAATAGATCTGCTGTGGCATTTTTGTGCTGGTATTGCCTGCATCTGAAACGTCACACCATTTTCCTCTGGTTATTATATTGTCAATGGGCAGAATACTTCCGGTTGAGACTTTGAAAGCCAGGTAGGGTGAACTCTTTTTATGAACCTCTTCAGTTTACTTTGAACTTTTAAAGTGTGTTTCTTTGCTTGTGTACATTTTTTGTTTTAATTTAGCTGTTTTTAACTTTTAAGGGCACTTGCATCTTCTTGTGAGAACCACCAAGAGCACATGCCCTGACAAATGCAGAAACAGATGGTGTGAGCGTTCATGCCCCGATAATGCTGGGGCTACTTTTTCATGATATTATAGGAGGGCATGATTAAAATGTTTGGAGTTGGTGACTGAACTCCATTATAAAATGGCCAAACAAACTGCAGAGTCATGCTGAGACATAATGGCTGACTCCACAAACTGCCTAGTCTCACTTAGCTACAGAAGGAGGGTTCTTATTGGTGTGTAAGATCATGTGATTGAATAAGCCAATGCCCTGTAACTGTGTATATGGGAGGGCTCAGAGCAGAGCTCACTTCTCTTCTTCATGTGAATGCTGAGGCCTGGTGAAGCAGTTTCTCCTTGGATTGTAAATATTTGCATATATTGCAACTGTTTGAGTTTGAAAAAAGTGCCTCCTGCTTATTTGGATGACAAACACTCTGTGTGTAAGTATTCTTGGGAAAGGGTTGCTACTGAGTCTGCTAAGATAATTTTTGGGCTTCTGCTGGGGATTGCGTGTCCTATCATCCCGACAGAAAAGGGTTATTGTGCGAGGGAAAAAAACACTTCAAAATACAGCAGGAAAGAGACGTTTTCAGAAGCTGGTCTGATAAAGTCCAAAGCCTCTGACAAAAAAAGCTCCTTTTAATAGTCTTTTTACAGGAGTCTATCCCACAAAAGCCACCCTTTTCTTGTCTTATGTTTATTTGGAATGTTTTCTTGCACTATTGGCAATGGGAGGATGGTGAACGAAGACTAGAGAAAGAAAGACTTTCCTATTGTAGCGAAGTGTGTACAACAAGCTACCTCCAGAATAACTTCCTGAGCATGTGTGAAGATCCAAACAGTAAGAAAAGGGGAAAGCAGATTAGCTTGCCTCACCAGCTACCCTGGCATGTTGAAGAAGCATAGATCTATAAGTTTTGCCACCAAAATGGAAATCATAAGAAAAGTGGAGGCTGTGGAAAGAAAAGAATCATCCTAGGATGCATTTTAGAAGAAGCTTTCAAGTGGTCTCTAGAAAGTTCACAATGTTGTTGTTTTTTTTTTTTTTCCACTTTTACAAAACCTGGTTGTTTCATTTCACATGTGCATATCGTTAGTCTTGGAGAAAAAGTTTGCTGAAGCACGTTGAACTACTCTTTTTTTCTGTGGTGTAGGAACTCCTTATTCTTTCCATGTTACTTCTACTGCTGGTACCAAAGTTTCTGTTAAAGAAGTAAAGCCCAGGAACACATCTGTTTCTTAACTAAGACATACCTGTATGTTGTTTTGAGTTTTTGTTGTTGTTGTTGTTGGAAGGCAGGATATAAATGTTGTTGGAAGGCAGGATATACATTCCTCATAACTTTCCTTTGAAGTCTGCTTTGGCACTGATTGGGGGCCTCAACACACTAACTGTTATAGCACTATTATTCTACTTTAACTGCTCTGGCTGCCTCCTGTGGAATTCTGGGGTTTGTAGTTTAGTGAGGCCTAAAAGCTCTCTGGCTGAGAATGCTATATGCCCCTCCCTAAACTGCAAATCCCAGGATTTCACAGGAGGCAGCCATAGCACTTAAAGTGGAATAATAGTGCTGAACAGTGTAGTGCGATAAGGCTGCTATGGTCTTGCTTGTGGGAAGAGAATAACTGTTTTGAACCATGGTGGACCACGATCCACTCACCTCCCCAGGGAGCTCTGCTAGGTCCTGCACAACTTCCAGCCTGTTGCTGGCTCCTGGCTCCTACTCCCGGGCAATTTTTCTTATATACCATCTCTCTTGCTTAGAGCCCTAAGTGTTCACAGGATAGAATCATTGAAGAATTTCCCAGGGCTGGATATATCATGCAACCCCCCCCCCCCACTGCAACATTTGAAGAGATCCTGCACTGCACCTTTGGGCCACACAGGGCACAAAACTGAGGCAGCAAAAAGGCTTGGGTGGACTCAGGAATGTCTACAAATGCACAATATAATTAGTGACTGACATTCAGAAATGTTAAGTAATGTGCAGGCAGGGGTTCATTAAAAGAACTACTCAGCAGGCTAAGCCCAGAACCTGCCTTTGCTACCTAGGCTTGGTCCTAGAATATGCAAAGACATGATACAGAAGAGAAGGGAAGGTCCGTTGGGTTGAGTATGTGATTTGCATACTGAAGCTCCCAGGTCAGTCCTTGGCATCTCCAATGTCAAATACCTCTGGTTGCAAATTGGGAAAGGCTGTCCACATTAGTCCATGGAGAGTTGCTACCAGCAAGGCATACATTCAGGGTATCTCTAACCTCTGCCTGTTCCAAATATCTAGGATTGGTATGATGAAATTATTGTACCATAATACAGTACTTGAAGACAGGAACAGAATTTAAAATGATCTTGACAGATAGGAGGGTTAAGGAGCTGGGTATGTTTAGCCTGGAGAAGAGTAAACTGAGAGGTGACATGGCAGCTATTTTTAATAACTGAAGAGATGTCATCTAGAAGAGTTTGTGTTCTGCTGTTCCATGGACTAGAACATGAACCAATAGATTCAAATTACAAGAAAAGAGATCTAAACATTAGGAAGAACTTTTTTTTACTGTAAGAGCTATTCAACAGTGGGGCAGATTGCCCAGGAGGGTGGTGCACTTTCCATTTTTGGAGATCTTTAAACAGAGGTTGGATGGGCATCTTTCAGGAATGCTTTAGTTGTGTATACCTGCGTCCCAGTAGGATGCACTAGGTAGCTCTTGTGATCCCTTCTAAGGGGCTTACCACACTCTGAAGTACAGCAGCAGTGCAGCAAAAGGGTTCCATCTTCCGTGCTGCCTTACCTCATGACATGGTCGTTCTTCTGTTGTTCTACCATTCCAGTCCCTTGGGAGACCAAGTTAAAACCACGTCTTTTTGCTATCAGGTTTTTCCAGTTAGTAAAAAGACATAGTTTTACCTCAGTCTCCCACAGGACTGGAACAAAAGACTGGCGCCGTGCAGTAAGGCAGCACAGAAGACAGAACCTTCCTACTGCCCTGCTGCTTTACCTCAGAGTGTGTAAGCCCCTAACTGTAAGATTCTATGCTTCTATGTATGGTTCAGCCAATGTCTAAGTTAAAAGGCAAGAAGTTAAAAGAGCACTTTAAAAAAAACAGTATAGAGTCCCTCCCTCATTCATCAAATGGAGAAATCAAATTCAGCCTAGCACATCATTCTGGATTCATGTGGTAGACCTTCACTGCACCATAATTGCTTAGCATCCATAAGTACCAAACCCACATGAAGAAGAAAGTATCCTAGCCTAGCCTTAATGTACTGATTCCCTTTTAACAAGCGCAATGGCTGTCGAGTACACATGTGCTGATTTCATACCCTAATTTTGTCGCTCTGACCCAATTCACATGCAGTTCTGTGTGATGTTTTCTTCTTGCTCCCTCCCCATCTCTCCACTCCAGAAGAGCAGTGTACCACTAAATAGATTTGTGCACTGCTGATAACTGACAATTCACATCCAATAGCAAACCAATTGGGTAAACAATGTGTCAACAAGAATAGCAATCAAATTGCAGTTAAGAGTTTGTAGGTTAGAGGGTAAAATAAATTCAAAGGGAATAGCTACTGTACATAGTAGCTCTGTGTCTGTGTGTGACAGGAATGAATCAGAATTCCCTAGCAAACAGCAACAAGGAGGAGTTTTCTGAGCGTATGCTCTGATTAATCTCATCTGTTTGTTTTCCTGGAAACTGGATGTCCCAGATGCCATTGTCTTTATGATGAAAGTTCATCTGCTCTGGTTTAATCTTGCTGCTTAGAATTAACTGCTGTTTTCCTAATTATCCTCTTTAACTAATATCATCATCTTTACATCACACATTTTAAATTAGCTTCTTTTTAAAAATGACTACATCACCCAGAGAGAAACCCAGAGATGGATTTTCATTTTAACAGGGTGACTAAAATAGTAATAGCTGGCTATACATTGCTTCCTCAAAATGCTACACATTCTGGTAGCAACATTCCAGGCAAATCAGCAGACACACATGGTACAGCATAGATTAAACACCTTCTTTGAAAGCATATCATCATCATTTTGTGCATTTAAAGATGAACTTTGCACACATCATGTGAATTTGTCTAACATATTGCTCCATACATACTTCACTAATCCATTTCTCTCCAGAACATATTTGACAGATTATGCACTGCTATCCAAAAACCTTGGTAAGGATAGTCAGCATTCTGTTTCTCGTGACATTTACAAGCTAACTCAGTAAGCATCATTTACAAGCATTACTATTAAAAACAATATATTTATTTTGAGCAGTGGAAAACAGCAGTCATATTTGTGTTTATACACCCACACACACACACCACCTCAGATGATGGTCCTGTGATTCTTTTTCAAATGAAACAGTGTTACCAGGAACCTCCTGATTGTGGATAGATATGGGGTAACTGTTCATGCTTCTATACAAATTATGCATCATGAACAGGATTTCAGCAACCATGAGCGTGTGCCGACTAGAGAGTCATTTACGTACAGAGCATTCTATTCACATGATAGAATCTATTCTAAAGGAAAATATCTCAGTTCCAGTTATCAGCTCAGCAAAGGGAAGCGGAGAAGGAAAAGTAACTGGCTTGTCTCAGCTGTTTCCAGCACCTTGAAAGAAAAGGAAAATGCAAAGAGGCATTTTTGTTCAAAGCCTCTGAGAAAAAACATGTTGGCTATCAGCAAGCTTATCCCTTTACATCTCTCCCTCTCTCTCTATCTATACACAAACATGTATCAAAGAGAATCAGTGAAGAAGTTTCCAACACTACCTCCTTTAAAAAAAAAAAAAAAAGACAACACAGAGACACAACACAAAAACACCACCACAACATCACAACTGTGAGTACTCACAGCTCTGAGTACAGGAAGTGCAGATTCCCCACACTGTCTATGTAGTTTGCAGGACTTAGCCAAGGTAGGACCAACAACAGGAGTGCTTTCATTTTTTTTTTCAAGTGCAAGATTTTAAAACTGCTGCCAGGATTCCTCTTTGACCCTTTTTTCTCTCTGTGGTGGGACACAGAACTTCAGGCTTTGTAAATGTCAACCAGTATCACCACCCCTTGCTTTTTCAACCAAGCCTTCCCATTTCAATGCAATCGAGAAAGCACATTACGAATTAATGCAAATCCCTTAAATGAAGCTATGCTGGAAAAAAAATTATTGACCTGTAAGAGGATTACTTGATCTGATTCTCAGATGGAGGTTAGATATGAGGGTTTAAGAGAGAGCAGGCAGAGCATGGTTGGTGTGAGGCAAGTCTGGGTGACTTACTGCTGCAAAAAAACCACTCAGGCTGCTCAGGCACACAGGGGGGGGAAAAAACCTGTCTCCTCCTGCACTCTTCAGAGTGGTTCTTCAGAAGCAGCTGGTACATTTACATCATTGGTCAGAGAGGCAGATGGGTTATGGGCTGAGCTGCATAAGAGAAATGGAACAGGGAAGGACCTGAATGTGTGTGTGTGTGGGGAGGAAAACTACGTATCATGTTCGTATATCTCAAATGTTGACGGTTCTCGGTTGCTGTGCCATCTGATCAGAGATTCAAACAGACGGAGGGAGTGGGAAGCTACGAATCAGTCAGGTTCCTGGTTATCAGATCTAGATTGAATTTCTGGAAAACTAGAGGCAGGCGCATCCATCCAGGCGAACAAGTTAACACAGGCAGATTTAAAATTGTAACATGTGCAATTAGATTTATGCTTTGCAATACTTGGATTCATTTTGTAATCTGTTAAACAAGCAGGCTGCTGTTTTAATAGCAAATAACATTCAAAAGCATGATTTCTTGTCAAGAGAAGGTTTGGCAAGACTATCCCTGATGTAAGGAAATAACACCGGCTGTCATGAATTTCCCCCTTCATGTCTCGCTTTCTTGGAAAGGAAATGTAGCTATATGGCTTGTTCTAGGAAAACAAAAAACAAAAAAAACAAACTTGAGCCCCCAACATAACTCTGTGCAGATCCAGACATTCAGAAACCATGATTTATCTATTGTTTCTCTTACCTGTAAAAGCCTAGAATTCCCAAATGAACAGTCAACTGGGAATATGGGAAGTACTATGAGGAACTCTGTTGGTTTCCCTGGAATCCTTCTGGGTAGATTACCCAGCTACCTGAGACTACGAATATAATTATTTGCTTACAGTCTTCTTGAAGGATGCAAGGAGTAATTTTAGCAATTTTCTTCTTGATGTGAGAAAGTCTTCAAAAACTGCACAGACTATTCACAATTTGAGACTTAGGCTGTACAAAATTCACATATGGCATTTTACCATAGAAAATGCTGTTTCCTGTCCAGAAAAAGCTGTTTTCTGCACAAAAATAACACATGAAAATTTCGCACACAATAAATTGTGAACTGTGAATTCTTATTAATTAGTCCAAGATTCTCTGTGTCCGGTTTTCCTAACATTTGAGAAACATGGGTTTTTTTCACCATTTTTTGGATGATGTTTGAACATTATTTCCATTCCTACTTGTCGTTGTCACAGAGCTCAGCTATGAAGAATGTTTGCAGTGTGACCAGTGAAGTGCAGGAGACTAAAATATGCCAATAAATGGATCCTG
Organism: Gambelia wislizenii; assembly: GCA_030847615.1. Classification (NCBI taxonomy): domain Eukaryota; kingdom Metazoa; phylum Chordata; class Lepidosauria; order Squamata; family Crotaphytidae; genus Gambelia; species Gambelia wislizenii. The sequence continues at coordinate 98,021,798 of JAUMIR010000005.1, read as the reverse complement.
ATCATCTGTCTGGTCTATTTAAACTTATCAGGGTGCCAGTTACACGACAAGTTTTGTCGCGGGGCTTACCGTGACTTCCTGATCCCGTATCCGTCCCTCGCTGTTTATACGATTTTTGTCACTCTTTAGGAAATCCTGGAAGATCCCGTGACTGATATTTACACAGCAAAAGTTTTTATTGGTCCTGCACTATTATAGCCCGTGCTTTTGCTGTTTACACACGTTTAGCTTACCGGGATTTTTTTTTTCCTGTCAATCAAGGGTGCGATTAGTCGTGTTTTCACAGCCTCGGTGATGTACTTCCTTTAGAGTTCCATGCCACAAGCGATGCTATTGGCTGGCTGGGGGGGGAGAGGGGGGGCAGAGGTTTGTTATTCCCCCTTGCTTCTTTAAAATGTTAACCCTTTAAGCAGAAGGCATTTTGAAAGACCCAGAATGTGAACTTTTGCTCAGAGGCAGGAACGAGTGCTTTCCTTTTGAAATCAAGGCTGGGGAGGGAAGCTTGGGATTCCCCTTGCCTCTTTAAAATGTTAACCCTTAAAGCAGAGTTTTAGCTGCAGAGTGAAGATTTCAAGCCAGCGACAGACAGGCATTTTGAAAGACACAGATGCTGGCAATTTTTTTTTACTGTGCATTGTGAAAGGGGGGGAATAAAAGTGTGTGCATTCGCTCAGACGCTGGAATATTGTACTGTGCCTGTTCAGACCCAGGGAGGTGATCAAGGCAGGGGATGAATGGGCGACCCTCTGCCCACCACGATCTCTTTGTAACATGCAGTTGAGGAAGAGGTTAAAGCTGAAGGGTTTGCAGTGTAGAAATCCATTTTAAAAGGTGGTTGAGTACACGCGCGCACACACACCAATTTACATGCAGCTGGAAGGGATGCCTTTATTTTCAGCTGGTGAGGCTGGATCTGTTGAACGGGTGACTGACCCCTCCTTTTCTGGTTGCTGATCTCTAAGCCCACCCCCACTCACCATTTCCAGCCATCCCCTGGTACCGAGATATTTTGTCCCAGGCTGTTTACATTTCCGATTTTCCAAATCCCCCAGTGACTTTTTAAAAAACCAGCACAACCTGTGGGACTGAAAGTCTCGCAGGTTGAGGGATAAAAGGTGCCCCCCTTCCAAAAATCACGTACCCGACCCAATGTAAACTGCCAGGGATCAACACGAATTCTTCCCGGGACATTTTCATCGTGTAAACGGCACCCTGATGTTCCAAACAGGTAAGTCTTTCACATGGCAAGACAGCAAGGACTGAAGTGCTGAATCAACACACTCATCTCTGAAATGAGGCTGCTTCTGGACTGTAGCACCAAATCCAGAAGTCAAACAGAAAGTCCACCTTGAGTGGTTGCTTCTGCATGCTGTTGTTTTATTTTATTTATTGGCTGATTTCCAGCCAAATCTCTCAAAAGCAGCTTACAAGTTAAAAAAAAAGAATAATATACTAAGAAGCAATTCCCTGCCCACCCTCCTAAATTGCAAGTTACAGCAGGAAAGAATAAAATATTAGCTGTGATCAGCACACCTGGATTACAGGGAAGTATCACCCAAACAATCCCCCATAACCTCAGGGTGAAAATTGAGTTCTTCAAATGAGCTCAGCACTGCAGGTGCCACATTGCAAAGAAGGAACTGGTAAAATTTAAAATTAGCTCACAAAGCTGTTAGCTCAAATGCCTTGGGCAAGAAAAGCTGAAGGGTACTGAGAACAGTCTGCATGTTGTCTTGGGTCTGCTCCCTAAAACAGCATTAAAGAAGGCTTTTGGCTTATTTAGATTGGGTAGGAGAGAGAACATTGTTGTAGCTGTTGTAGCTGTTGAACCAGTTCTACCATGCTACATGAGGTCAAGTGATGTTTCTTAGGTATCTGAGGAAGCCAAAAGGTGTATTTAAGCCCCAGGCACACAACAAATCAACACAGCAAAAATAGTACTTGGTCCCTTAGAAATTCCTTCAAAGTGCTACATAAACCTTAAACTTAGCCGGAGACCAGTTCAGCCAAGTAGGTAGGCAAGCAAACATAATTTCACAGATGAGACAACCTGAGACACATAGGGATGAAGTACAAATTAATAATGTTACTTAGTGCCACATATCTGGTGAGTATGGCTATGAATACTATGGTCCTGTATGTATTAGAGGTCACTGCATCCATGTAAAACCTGTTCCTTACATGGATACTTCACTTAGAACTATTAGGTAGGAGTACTGTGAAAGGGACACATCATATGCTACAGAAAAAGACAGGGCTTTGTGTTTTCACAGCTGGTTGACTGTATTTTTCTTATAATGTTTAGAGCATGGGTGTAGGACCTTTGATCTTCCAGACTTCAATTCCCAGAAGCCCTCAGCAGCACTGCCAATGATAAGAGACTGTGGGAGTGCTAAAACTATAGAGTGACACTGTTGTTACAAGCAGAAGGCCCATAACCTACTCAGAATGCATAAGATGTAACAGACAACTTATTTACCTATATATATATATATATATATATATATATATAGAGAGAGAGAGAGAGAGAGAGAGAGTACTTGTTGAAAACATTACTAGCTGAAAAAGTATAGGATCATTTGCGACACTGAGGAAATGCTCAGCTTTTACGGAAAAATATATTTAAAAAGGTCTTACCCATTTTGAAAATGTTGTTCAAGGTTAGAGCGCTGCACAACATCTGAGCAGAATTCTGTGAAAGGACAGCTAACCAACAGCTTATCCAGGAGTTTATTCACTAGTAGGCTGGATTTTCTACAAGTCTGTAGTATTAGAGTTTTACGGTCCATAGGGCAGAAATCTTGTTCCACTAAGAAATCTGTAAGGCAAACTGTGCAATAGGTGTGCCCACAAGGTGTGTCCAGTGGTTCAAGCAAAGGTTGCAAGCAAATGTGGCAAATGAGATCATCATCCACATCTTCAGTGTAGCTATACACATGGTTCTCTTCTGCTAGATGTGGCTGGCCGCAGACCAAGCATAAGGGAAGACAGCTTCCTTCTACTTCTTCTAATGGATCTTTCTGACTCATAACTGGATACTGCTGTGTCACACAAAGGGTAACAAAATTCTGATTTCTATTCAGATTTCAGGCTCAGACCAAATTATTGTCAGTTGTTTCTATAGTTCTTCAGATCTGTAGGGAAGCATCATAACAAATCAAATTTAATGGTGTTGAAGCAACTACAGTATTACAATGTATTATTGTGCATAAAGGTCAATCAAACTTTACTATGCAAGCCAATAGCCCATGACACTTCGGAAATGTAACAGGAATTCAAGATATAGACCCAAATTACAATAACAATAAAACACAACCGAAGAGAAAGAGAAAAAGCAAATCAACCTATCCCTCCTACTGTTAACCAAATTCTCTCTGACCAAACTTTTTCCAACCCAAGTGCAAAAATATGCAAATATCATGCTCATTTTGAGGGAAAACCAACCTAGCAGGAAGACACCAAGAATTTCTCTTCCAGCAGATTATGTAGTGGGCACACAGATAATGTAGTGAGATGCTCAACTGCTACTCATCCATTAATAGCCTGCATCTTCAAAATTTTATCAACAAAATTTACATTGTTGATGGATGTAAGAATAACCTTCTCCCTCTTTTGACCCATTTATCTAGTTTAATACTTAACAGGAGGAGCTGGGCTATATCAAAGAGTATACTAGCTGGCTACCATGAGAACTGGTATTATAGAATTGTCAATATACTAAACTGTTGTAATCACTCTTCTTTCAGCATCAAAGATTCTCCTGCCCATGTATAACATAAGGGTACCATACTATTGTTGTTGTTGTTGTTAGTTCTGATTTAATACTCACAACAACTCTGCAAGGAAAATTACACTAAGAATTAAAAGAGGAAGTCGTTCAGCAAGCTTCATGGCTAAACAGAGACCTGGAATGGTTACCTCCATCTAACTGCTACATCAAACTGGCCTTAACATCCTTTCTTATAAAGCTGATCTGAGATAAAATCTACATGGTGTTTGGCCAGTCAAAATGTACTGCATAACTGCTGTGTTTACATGAAACACAGTAGCTGAGAAACACAGCAGGACAAGAAACCCATACTCATGTTTGTTACTACGGTAAAGTTAGCCTTGACATTACAAAAGCTGCTAGCTGTACTGTTTTTTAAAAAAAATTCTTTCACAGTTGCCTCCAGTAGCTTTCATGCCAGTGGGAAAGTGAATCTATTTCAGCTGTTAGTTCATACATTATATACTAAAACCCAGAGCGGATTCACCCACTCATTAACGTGGAGGCAACCAGCTGTCACTAACCTGCAATCCCACAATACCAGTAAAGCAGATGATAAAAAGTAGGCATCCTAAGAATATAGGGTTGATAACTCCTCACAGCCTTCATCAGTTTCCTGTGCTTTCCCAACTGAAACTCAGCAAAAAAAGTTCATCCTCACTATGTATCCGTCATATAAAAAGCCCCACTTGTTGAGTTCCTCCTCTTCGTGCAATTATTAAAAGCACAAGGGACATTTTCAGCTTGCCATGGGCAATCCCCTAGACAGTGTCAATGTCTACATGAAATAAGGATGATTTTTAAGGCCCGGGGCCCATTCAAATTATACCATTCTATTGCTATTATTCCACTTTAACTGCCATGTTTGGTCCATCCCTTGCAATCCTGGATTTTGTATTTTGGTGAGGCACTGGAGAACTCTGGCTGAGAATTCTAGATCCCCATTTCTAAACTGCCAATCCCAGTAGGATGAAACCATGGCGGTTAAAGTGGAATCATAATGGTATGCCGTATATTCCGGCGTATAAGACGATTACGACCCAATTTTTACATTAAAATATAGACTCCCCCCCCCCGTCCAGCCAGCCACCTGGCTGGAAAGCCTGCCCCCCCCAGCCAGCCAGCTCAGTGGCTGTAGATGATGGAATAGTCTGTGAAATTAAAGGACTGAGAACGGCTAAAAAAGCATGGGATACTTTGAAAAATCTCTGTGGTGTTCAATCTTTGGAAAGTAAGGTTTCATTAATAATGAAGTTGGTTAATATGATGATATCAAATCCCAAATTTTGGAATGAGCACATTAATGATTTTAGAGCCACACTGGAAGACTTGCAAACTAATGGAGAGGAAATCCCCAAAACTATGCACATGGAAATCTTCCTGGCAAGTTTTACCAAAATACAATCCCTAAATGGAGGGCAATTAACACTTCAAAGGCAAAGCAGTCATTCTCACAGCAGGGGGAAGGATCTGCTGGGGAAACTGCCCAGGGAATTTACCACTTTAAAGACAAGGCAGTCATTCTCACAGCAGGGGAAAAGATCTGCTGGGCATATAAGATGACCCCAACTTTTGAGGAGATTTTCAAGTGTTAAAAAGCAGTCTTATACGCAGGAATATACAGTAATGATGTAGTGTGAATGGGCACCAGTTGAAATAAGGTTGTTTTAGGTCCATTTATTATATCACTTCATAGCACCTTTTTACTTCAACCTTGTTACTTGCCTTGCTAGCCTAAAAAATAATGTGAAGTCGAAGGCTTTCACGGCCGGCATCCATAGATTTTCCTTGGGTTTTTTGTGTCCAGGTTGGTTTATCGCATGTTCTGCGGAGTTTACCGCATACCATGCAGCTGTGGACAAGTTTACATAGGGACAACTAAACGCAGTGTGCAAACACAAATCAAGGAACATGAGAGACACTGCAGACTGGGCCAGCCAGAAAAATCAACAGTAGCAGAACATGTGATTAACCAACCTGGACAACACAAAATGCTATTTAAAAACACCAAAATTCTGGACCAGGCCAACAACTATCATGTCACAATGCACAGAGAAGTTATTGAAATCCACAAACACCTGGACAACTTCAACAGGAAAGAAGAAACCTTAAAAGTGAACAGAATCTGGCTCCCAGTTTTGAAGAACAATAGAATCAAAACTCAACACTTACAAAGGAATTCCACCCAGGGACAGGGGGAGTTCCAGCAGATAATGGCCCATCAACCAACCATTAGCCAAGCATCCTTGCATGTCTGTACCCAGAAACTAACCATTCAATTACACAAATTTACATATCCTCCCCAACAGGGGTTCACAGCATATAAACTCCACATACACTCCTACCCAACCATTCTGTGAAGATGGCAGCCACAGATGCAGGCAAAATGTCAGAAAAAAACAATTCCAGAACACAGCCTCACAGCCCAGAAAAAAACCCAAGGAAAATCTATGGATGTCAGCTGTGAAAGCCTTCAACTTCACAATGTCCCATCATCCCTTCTGATGCCACAGAGGATCTTGGTTTATCTGTCTTGGATTGTACAGTCTGGAAAAAAACCAAGGAAAACCTAAAAAATAACGTCTTACAGGATAAGTTTCTAGAACTGGTGTGATGTTTGTGTCTGAGGAATCTCTAAGGCAGAGATTTTTTTAAAGCAAGAGCTTTAAAAATTTATCCCATGGCAGTTTATTCTTTGAATCTAAGAAGAACTCACCAGGGTGACAAAGAGCTGTAAATTCAAATCCCATTTGTGTTGTAGCTGATGACCCAGGAGGTTCTGAATACCATTGCAGCAGCCTCTACAATTTCTAGTATGGTAAACCTTTTCTCCCAAGATGTGAAAAATAATCTCCTCTCTTACAGTCTTTAGATGTACCTAGAGATAAATCAAGTTTCACTTCCCCATGAAACTCACAAAATCCCACAGTATCTCCTTCTTTCTCACTGAAAGCATCATTCAGCTGCCTGCTTCACTATGGACTCCATTCTGTAGAGGAATACTATGTATTTCAAGATTCCAGGATTACGTAGGAAAAAAACAGAATTATGAAGCAGCACTATAAAGATCATATGACAATTTCATTAAACCTGGGAGGGGGGATCCCCTCTTCATATACCATTTGCGGCATGCATAAGAGAGAGATTAAGGTCAAAATACAATATTTATGTTATCTGCAGCCTATGTTTATAATGGAAGTAGCTGCTGTGTGCTCCTTCTTTATTCTGTCATCATTCTCTAGTGGTTTTAGCAGCATATAGATTATTTAAAGCTTATTGATACAAAAAAGAAAAGAAAAAGCTTGCATCAATGTATAACATTGGATTAGAATTTTTTACATTAACAAGTCCCACTGACTTCAACAGATGTGATATTGTAGAAAGCATATCTGGAATAGCAGCCTAAGCATTTTTATTAAATCAGTGGCTCTTAAGCTTTTCTTTACCAGGGACCCCCTTCAAATATCTTTTGTTGCCATGGACCCCCAAGACTTAACTCAAGATTTAAAACCCTAACAACAACAACAACAACAACAACAACAACAACAACAATGCAATTACACCATCCATTAACCCTTCCCTCAGACGCACTGGAAGGGAGGAAAGACTTTTCACCTCCTTCTTCCTGCAGGTTTGTGGCTGGAGTGAATTGAACAGCAATGCACAGGCCAAACCAGCCAGACTTTGCCTTGGCTCCTGTCATGTGGACTGAGCAGCCTTCAAGACTTCAAGGACCCACTGTGAGGACAGCATGGCACCCTGGGGGGTCCATGGACCACAGCTTAAGAACCACTGTATTAAATAATTCACCCCTACCCTTCTCTATTTTGTTTTCTCTGTAGTTTGCGCTCAAACGAGTGCACAGAAAAAGAGGTCTCAGGGCTGCCCAATGTTAAACATAGAGGCCTGAGACAAGAAACTTACTCAGAAGTAAATTCCAGAATTTTCAATGGTGCTTATTCCCTAGGAAGGAAATGTGTCTAGAATTGCAGCCTATGGTGACAAACAATTCCAAGCAGGTGGCAGAACGAATAAAAACTCATCATACAGGAAGCTTCAGAGGATTCCAATGTTATGTCCAAAAATTAATCAGCTTTTAGTACAGGCACTTGAAACACGGCTACCATTTTGCAAAAGAGGGTGACTGACATGCAAAGAGTTTACAGTTGTTCAGAAAATCATCCCGTGAGTCAGTGCCTGGAGTGTGCACTACATTCAGACCATAAGACTGAAATTCTATTCCTTTGCCTCTCTCTCATGTGGTAAAGTAGCGCAGAAAATGGAATGGTCCTGCTCCCTTGCTGCTTTTCTTTGGAGTGTGGTAAGGCGCTAAGTTGTTGTTATATTTACAGTAATACGTTTCTAGTGTAATTTGATTGCATAATGGTTTTGCAACTTTAGCATTATTAAAGCTGTATTCAGGTGGAATCTCTATTTTTTCTGGACTCTAAATAAAGTTCCATATTTATAAACAAATGGACATTGACTGCCTCACTTTGCATGTAATAATCATGTCAGTCGTCAAGTTTCGCATGTAGGGCTGGAAGCTTATGCATTTCCTAGCACCTTGTGCCTCTGCTGTGGATGCACCTTCCTCATCATCTGTATTCCTACTTTTCTTTTGCACCCCCTCTCTCTCACACAGTTAAAAAAAATAGTATATGTTAACCTCTTCCCCATGTAAGTAAACAAATCCCTGCACAAGGGTAGCTAGCATTTCATGGAAAAAATATTAACCTCCTTTCTACCTGACACGTTAGCTTTCCACATACAAGATAGGAGGTTTTGGTTTTCTTGTCTCAGACTGAAGTCACCCAGTCCAATAAAAACATGGGGGTCAAGAGATACGCCTTCTCCTCTACACATAATTAAAGTAACCTTAATAACACTGATAGTTCAGCTACAGGACAACTGAGACGCCTAGCAGAAATAAGGATTCCACTACAGGAGCATAGCAAGACTATCAGGTGAAATTTGCTGGCATGTAAGGAAAATTCACGACATCCTAATGTTTAAGAAACATGTTTCGACACATTTTCCAAAAGTGGATATTAAACAATGAAACCTGACATAGAACCTATCCTGAAGCTCATAAAATGTTCCCCTTGTTTCTACAAGACAACCGAGCTACAACTCGTATTATTAATACTATTGCTATTATCAATTTATAATAAACCCTATACATATCTACATGGAGAAGAAACCTCCAGGAGGCAAAGAGACTTACTCCCAAGTAAGTGTATACATTATAGCAGGTCAAATGTATTACATACCCAATCCTAAGCAGGGCTGTACAGAAGCTGAGACAAGAAACACTCTCATTTAAGTATACAAAGGATTACAGCAGAGATGGGAATTATGCAGGCCTCCAGATCTTGTTTAACTGCATGTCTCAGCAGCACTAGCCAGTATAGCCAATGGTGAGGGATGCTGGGAGTTGCAGTCCAGCAACCTGTGGAGAACAACATGATTACTTCCTAAATCACTATTCTATTTAGAATTACTTTCTAAATCACAATTCTATATAAAATATTCTCAGAGCATGATGTTCACAAAAACCTAAAATATAGCCAAGTAGTTTTGCAATGTTATCTATTGTTATATTACAACAGCAAGAAAATATCTCCAGGGTCCAATTCAGGGACAAGGTGGGTGTGTTTATTTATTTACTGAAACATATACTGTACTTTCATAACATCTTTCCACTATCAAATCTTTTCAGAAAATTACCCCACCTCCCTCAGTGGTTATTAAGAGATATATCTTACCATTTATTCCTCTTTGGCTGTTGAGATTTCTAGAATACAGCCTTACTCTGGCCTAATCTAACTGCTAGTCCCAGCTAGGGCAGATCTATTATTTACCTAAGTGTAGACTGACTATTTTGCAATTGATCCAGTGGGCCCACTTTAACTGAGATGAGCACTTAGATTTAGGCCTCTGTATTGTTCTCTTTACTAAATAAGATTAATGGAAACTCTTGGCCTGATGTAGGACCTTGTTAGATATAATGATGCCTGTCCTGTGGAATGATATAATAGAAAACTTCAGGTGAAAATTTGTAACAGAAAACCAGTGGCAGCTGGTGGCTTCCATGTCAATGGGATAGTAAATGTACTTCAGATTTTAATCAGAACTTTAAAGGAGCTATCAAAGTTTCTGAACCTACTTGGGAGATATGAACTTCCCTCAAAATAGGCTCAGTACCTGGAATTTCAGACTTAATTCCAAGAGCAGTTTTGCCAACCCAGTGAGATGGGAGCCACCAGTTGCCAGTACAGAAAACAGTGCTATCTACTAGCTGATTCTCTCACACTCACTAAAGCACTCATTGCATCTGTATGCCATCAGGTATCACATGAAAAAAAAAATCGCCTTCCACCTTGTCAGTTAAAAAGAAGAATACAGTACAAGTTTCCACATGCACATTATGAACTTTGCAAAATGTTTTAAAGGGTGCAGCGTAACGTATCAGTTACAGTAGTCTATGTTCGATATTAACTAACCACAACAGCAAAAAAGGAAAGAGATCTACACACACACACACACACAGAGAGAGCACACCCCTTTTTGTATTACAAATACTCAAGTCACAGTTACAGACAACATGGGGACAGGATGCGAAAAAAATCAAAATGCAGCTATGGAAAACTGAAGTGCATACTGCCCCAAAATGCTTCTGCTACTGTTGTATATAATACACCTTCCTACATCCTGTTTATACCAGGCATTGCCATATACTGTACATGTAAATGCATCCACCCCAAAGCAGTTAAACATTTAATAGAAGGATTTGGAAGGAGGCCTCCATGTGTCTGGCCTTAGCTGGATGGCAACCTGCAGGGGCAAAAAGGTGTGCTACATGCTCAGTCCAGCCTTCAGAGCTATGCATACTAGATTGGAACCATATTTTTTATTTCATACATGGAAGAGCTTACCTTGGCTCTAGGTGCACTGCACAGTGATGTGTTGTGGCATTTCACATGTTTCAAAGCATCCGTGACACTAAAGTATTTCACCTTCCTCAAAGAATACTATTCCAAGTTTTCCGACTTCTTGTTTAATCCAGTAAAGTTAATCTTTGACATATACTTCCTTCACCATCCACAGACAAAAGGTTCAGGTTCCGAGACACCAAGAGACAGCAGCTAACTGCTTCACCAGCATGCTTCTCTCCTTCACATCAGGAGACAGTCATGTGGTGTAAACCAAGTCAGGTGCCCAAACTCTCCTGAACTACTCCTTGAAATATGTGCTCCTCCTAATTGCTCTCATAAATGCAACGGCACTCTGTGTAATAAATCTTATTATGCAAATGTGTCAGGCTATAGAATGCTAACTGCCTGGCTGCCACTTAAGCTGTTCCTCTGAATGTACAGCCTTTTATAGGCAGACTGGTCATATATTAAACATCAAATGACACATTCATATTGATCTCGCAGCATAACCATGTGGTGATTAATAACGATCCTTTTGTATGCAGAGGGCTTTGAAAGCCAGTGTGTGTGCCACAGTTTGGATCTAGGAAACCAGGTTCCTATCAGAGCTCAGAAAAGTTGCTTTCTTGGACAGCTGCTCCTAGAATCCCCAAGTTAGCATAGCCATATTGTGTACAGAATTCAGAAAAAGTAGAGTTCATATCCTTATTTAGCTGAGAGACAGCCTGTGCAGTTTTGGAATATTCCCTATGTCTAGAAATAGCCTACTCCATAAGAACTGTAATAGTTGCAGGATGAAGACTGTGATTGTATTTGCAGTTAGCACTGAAAACACTGGGGCAATTCCAAATAAACACAACCACAATCTTACCCTTGTGGAAAACGATCAGATTGTAAGGAAAGAAAACAAATGTAATATAAATTTTATTTAAGATTGGGATACTTTTTCTTTTTTAAAAAAGAAATCTACAACCCAAACTCAAAAGTGTTTTTTTTAAAAAAAGGTTTCAAAAATATTGATTCATAATAAAAAAAAGCAAATGAATAACAAAACAATAAGAAGCAATGAAACCAAAATCCCAAGCAGAAAAAGAGAGAGAGAGAGAGAGAGAGAGAGAAGCAAAACAATTGTGCTTTACTTGTCATCCCGATAACATTGCACTTGTTTTTCATATGGGGACAAGGCTGAGGGCAGGTGACTTTCTCGTCATGGACATGTATATGCCGGATGTTGCCAAACTAAATTACCATATATATATAAACCTAAATGTTTCTACTCTGATCAACACTGGGAGCATGCCTATTAACTGAATACAGGGGACTGGACAGCCCACTGTAAGTACTATTTCTTTGGGAGAATGTAATTAGTGATCTGTTCCAATATGTAGATAAAGGAACAGGGAACCCATCAATCAAATAATTGGAAAAAATTAAAATTGCAATGGAGTAAAAATTATACATTGCATGAACAGTACACATTACATATTGTATATATTAAGAAGATAAGAAAAGCATGATGCATGATACCAAACAGCTACCGTATTTTCTGGCGTATAAGACGACTTTTTAACCCAGGAAAATCATCTCAAAAGTCGGTGGTCGTCTTATACCCCAGGTGTTGTCTTATAGGGCTCCCCATCATGGCTTCAGGAAGGGTGGGTGGTGGCTGGCTGGCTGGGGGCAGGCTTGCCAGCCACCACCCACCCTTCCCGAATGGAAGCCATGATGGGAGGGTGAGGCAAACCCCTAAAATTACCCCTCTCCTGGGCTTTCACTCCCCCCCCCAAAAGGAGCAAAGACCCAGCAGAGGGGCGATTTAAGAGGCTTTGCCTCACCTCCTGCGCTTGCCTGTGTCTTCACTCCCTTTACAAAGAGAAGTGAAGACCCAGGCAAGCATGGAGGCTCCCCACTGCGGCTTCGGGAAGGGCAGGTGGTGGCTAGCTGGATGGGGGAGGCTTTTAAATTTTTTTTTTAATTTTTATTTGGTGTGCGTTGGAAGAGGGGTAGTCTTATACGACAAGTATATCCCAAACTCTAAATTTTAACTGGAAAAGTTGGGGGTCGTCTTATACACCCAGTCATCTTATACAACAGAAAATACGGTATATAGACTAGAACATGGGAAAGATCATTATTGAACCAAAACTCCCAGAATCCCCCTCCCAATATGGCAGGGGGATACCCAGAACTGTACTCCCAAAAAAGAACTTTTCCAAAATCTTGTATAGACTCCCATTCTGTTTACACAGAGGATAATCAGTTGCTATGGGAAGTCCACAAGCAGGACACAAGTTCAGCTGCACTGTCCTCAAGAACCCCAACAAATGATACACAAAGGAGTTTGTTGTTGATGCTGTTGTTGTTGTGTGCCTTCAAGTCGTTTCTGACTTGTGGCAGCCCTAAGGCAACCCTATCACAGGGTTTTCTTGGCAAGATTTGTTCAGAGGGGAGGGTTGCCTTTGCCTTCTTCTGGGGCTGAAGAAACCCCAGTGGGTTTCCATGGCTGAGTGGGGATTTGAACCCTGGTCTTCAGAGTTGTAGTCTAGTACTTAAACCACTACACCATGCTGGCTCACACAAAGGAGTACTGCCCTGGAAATGGAAGAAACACATAACCATCGTGATGGTTAGCTACAATGGCCTGTCTTCCATGAATTTACCTAGTTCCCCTTCAAATCCATCCAAGTTGGAGGCCATGCCTATACTCTATGGCTGCAAAATCCCACTATTTAACCATGGGTTGTGTGGAGACATGCTACCTTTTATTTGCTAAGACATTTTATTCCAATTTAGTTAGTACTTGCTCCTGCAAAGCTGTTATCTTTACTCAGTTCACCAGCTTTAACTCTTGTAGAAATCATCTACTCAAACAATTTAAAGAAAAGATTACTGATCTCTAAAGACCATATTTCCTTCATTTTATCACTGGTGGCTTATAGAAAACATCTGAATTTAGAGCTCAGCTATTTATATTTTCTTGACATGCCTAGTTACTACACAAATTTGTCTTTCACCATTTCCCCAAATTTCTTGAAGATACACACTAAAAGTGGATCTTTGATAGCTGACAGCACTTCCCAGAGCTATTATTAACGTCCTATTAATTAGTTGTTGTTGTTGTTGTTTAAAAAAGTTGGCCAGCTAATCAGCACCATTCTCCTGGGCCATGTGGTTTCCCAGGAGAGAAAAATCAATCAGAATTATTCATTTCAACATATCAAAAAAAGAAAAGAAAAGAAAAAAAAGATCAAGAGCAGAAGGAAGAAGACCAAAGGGTGCATAATATACAGGAATATTTTGGTCAAATTAGGAAACATAAAAAAGAAAACATCAGTGGAAGATTTCCCATGTTTTCCACAGTAATTTAGGATGGGGAATGCAGAAAAATGAATACAGTTGTCTCTTCATATTTATTGGGGTTTGGTTCCAGGACCGCCCCCCCACCCCGGTGGATACCAAAATCCGTGAATACTCAAGTCCCATTATATGCAATGGCAGAGCAAAATATATAAGATGGCAAAATCAAAGTTTGCTTTTTGGATTATTATTTTTAAAGAATATTTTCAAGCTGTGAATACTTAAATCTTTGGATACCAAAACCATGGATATGGAGGGACAACTGTATGCTAAAGAAAATAGGGCGGTGCAAGGCAAGGAAGAATGCACAAGCTAGATGGGAATATAGGAAAAGAAAAACCAGGAATTTGAATCCTGATGAGGAATAAAAGAGAGAAAGAGAGAGAGACCCTTCCATGAGTGCTGGTTTTGGAGGCATGCACAAATGCCCCTGTGGGAACCTGACACTTTTATATTTCCATCAAAGGTTTAACGTGAAAGCCAAACTATGTAAGCAATCAAATTCTGCACAAAATTTCTAAGCCTATACAGCAAAATCTGTTGACAGGCATGAAAATCAGGAACATCTTTTCTTAAACTAAGTTCATTGTATTCTACAAGTTATTTTTGTTACTGCCCATTGAATCAAATCCAGGGTTGTTGTTTGTTTTAAGTCTTGGAAGAAAAAGACAACCCTCCAGCAGTTTGGCTAAGCCAACAGAATGCAGATGTCCATAACAACATGGGTCAGCACACAATTTTTGTCTGTGAAGTGAGGTCAACTTTCTTCTGCCTTTACTTTTCAAGCGATGCATGTATTTGTCTTTACAGAGAACTCTGGTTTCCTCAATAGTATTATCCATCCCACATGTTTTTATGATGAGTTAGTCACTTTTGTTTGTATAGATACACAATCATACATCTTACAGTATCTTACTTCTAAAAGCCCACTGATAGTTTTATAATTAAGAACTGCTCTGGGTAGAAAGCTGGCATGGCCTCCCTGCTTCAAGCTGGCAAAATTCCTGGACTTCATCCTCAGGTACCACTGTTGATGGGCATTTTTTCTTTTTACACTGTTAATCAATTAGAGCTACTTTCTAGATCAGAGGTGGGAATCATGCAGCCCTCCAGATGTGGTTAGGTTGTAAGTCCCATGTTCTGGCCAACATAGCCAATGGTGAAGAGTGCTGGAACCTATAGTTCAACAACATCTAGAGGCCTCTTCTAGATTTGTTGTTGTTAACTGCAGCCAAGTTGACTTTGACTTTTGGCAACCCTATGAGTGAGAGACCTCCAAGTCACCCTATCCTCAACAGCCCTGATCAGGTCTTGCAGACTCAGGGCTGTGGCCTCCTTGATTGACTCCATCCACCTGTAATGTGGTCTTCCTCTTTTCCTACTGCCTTCTGCCTTACCAAGTATTATTTGTCTTTTCTAGCGAGACCTTTTTTGTTTAAACAAGGCTTTTAATGTGTAAACATGGAACTTCTTACAGGGATGTTTTATTTAATTTTTTAAACTTTTGCATAATTTTGTACTGTTTTATGTGGTACTTTTAATTGTTTAAATTTTATGTCTTTTAATTAATTCTCTCTTGGAGCCACTTGGGTCCCACTCTGGGAGAAAGGTGGCATACAAATTGAATGAATGAATATCATGTCCTCTCACAATATGTCTAAAGTAGAACAGTCTCACTTTAATCATCTTGGCTTCCAGGGATTGTTCAGGCTTGATCTGCTCTAGGACCTATTTGTTTGTCTTTTTAAACAGTCCATGGTATCTCTCTCCAGCACCACATTTCAAATGAATTGATTTTCTTCCTATCCACCTTTCAAAAGCATACACAGAAATTGGAAATATGATGGTATGGACAATTCTAACTTTAGTATTCAATGGTATATCTTGACACTTCAGGACCTTGTCCAATTTCTTCATAGCTGCCTTTCCAGGTCCTAGTTTTCTTCTGATTTTTTGACAGCAGTCTCCATTCTGGTTAATGACTGAGCCAAGGTATGGAAAATCTTGAACTACAAAGCCCTGGTGGCGCAGTGATTAAATGCCAGTACTGTAAGTCACCACATTGTAAGTTCAATTCCAGAGGGCTCCAAGGTTCACTTAGCCTTCCATCCTTTCATAGGTCAGTAAAATGAGTACCCGGCTTGTGGGGGCAATTAGCTAACACTCATTGGAAACTGTTTAATGCAGTGTAGATGTGTAAATTGTTATTGCTTAACAATTTGTAAGCCGCTCTGATAGCCTTTGTGGTTGAACAGCGGGGTATAAATACCTAATTAATTTTTTAAAAAATAATATTCAACTGTAACTCTTGCTACCTTGACTTTCTTCAGTCAATGTTCCAAATATTTACTATTTTTCTGCTAGTAGTATGGTGTCATCTGCATACAGATCGACCCCCGTATCCACAGATTTGGTATCCACGGTTTCACTTATCCATATCTGAAAAAAAATGTTTTCTCTAGGCATTTCTAGGTCCTCTAATGTGATTCTATGGTCAACGTCTGGCATCTGTCTAATTGAAAATAATAGTGTTCCCTATTATCCATGGTTTCAGGTATCCACGGTGTGTGTGTGTGTGTCTTGGGATGTAGCTCCCATAGATAGATATTTAGGTCTCCCATAGAGACCTAAATATTCAATTTTGATGTTCCTTCCTCCAGTCTTCATGCCTCCTTCATATGCATCTAATCCTGCTTTACATATGATATGTTCAGCATGCAAGTTAAACAGATAGGGTGATGAAATGCAGCCTTGCCTGACCCCCTTGCCAACTGGAAAACATTCTGTTTCTCTGTATTCTGTACTGATGGTAGCCTCTTGCCCTGAGTACAGGTTACTAGATACAGAAAAAAAAATTACACATGGAACTTTTGCTTGTTTTGTTTGTTTGGAAAAATGTAAAATGTTGGGTTAAAAAAAACCCCAAAAAACAAAACCCAAAGCGGTTTTATCTTCATTTTCATTTGGCTGAATTTATAGAGAAGCCAGTTGGCTTCCCATGCAGAGTGCTTCAGATTCCTGGAACTCGAGGACAAACAATACAAATCTAGTTTCCCCTTAGACATTTAATTTATAATTCTGACCTTTCAGTTATTTTGATTAGAACAGCTAGGCAAAAGAAATCACTATGCTTTGGGGGGCAGGAGGAGGGTGCTAACATCCCAGTTGGGATGGTAAAATTAACACCAGACTAGATACATATACACATGAGAGTCTAACAATTGGAGCTGAGTCAATGACTGATTGATCAGTCTGCCCTGGTTCACTCTGGCTGAAATAACTTGGAACAAATTAATTAATTTCCAAGGGATGCCCTGGATGTCTAAAAAAAATTGATTTCCAGATTGAGGCTAGACTACATCAGGTGCCTCTGCTCTTCTCAGCTGCACCACTGTGATCTCAGGGCTGAAATCTCACTCTGAAGTCTTGTGATGATAGGTGTCATCCCAAGAAACTGTTCTAGGCCTCATCATCCAGTGCTACCTCCAGCTTGCCACAACATGCTCCCTTCCAAGAGCCATGTTTGGATAGCGTGGGGGGATTTTTGCACCCTAGACTTCCCTGCTAGAGAGCTATAGTGCTCTACAGTTTAGGGGAGTACACTATAGTTCTCCAGAAAAAAAAAATCAGAGACTCAAACCCCATGATTCTGTTGGACACAGCCATGACATTTATCAAAGTGTGGTAACACACCTCATATCCAAAAGGGAAAAGACAGGCACAGGGCTGGTTTAAGCATACCGCCAAATCAGCATCTGCGGGGAGCCTCACAGCCAGGGGCCCTGCCCCCGTCCTAACCCTCCACCTGCAAAAAACCCCTGCTGGCTTTTTTTTTTTTTAAAAAAAACAGCCTTTCCCAAACTAGAAAGAGAAAGAGAAAGAAGGAGATGCCCTCAGTGTGGCTGAAGCTGGGGGGGGGGAGTTTGCTGCTCCCTGGGGATCACCAAAACGCAAGCCAGCTAGGCGTGTGTCAGAGAGGCTTGTGTGAGTGTGTGTGTGTGAGAGGGGGGGAGGGAAGAATGAGGGTAATCTCTTTCCCACTTTCTCCCCTGCTCTCTCTTCAAAATGGGCTTCTTTCAGCCCATCTTTCCAGCTGCTCTTAACATGTCCTGGTTTTCTTCCTCTCCCTTCCTTTCCCCCTTGGTCTTCAGCTTACTCCCCTTGCTGCCAACTGAGTTCAGCCTGCAAAAGAAATTTGTGTGTGTTTGCCTATGTGCCTTCAAGTCATTTCTGACTAAGGCTATCATGGGGTTTTCTAGGCAAGGTTTGTTCAAAGGGGTCTGCCTTTGACTTCCTTTGAGGCTGAGAGAGTGTGACTTGCCCAAGGTCAGCCAGTGGGTATTCATGGCTGAGTAAGGATTCAAACCCTGGTCTCCACAGTCATAGTGCAATGCTGAAACTTCTACAACACCCTGGCTCTTTTAACAGAAGAATATAAAGAAAAATTTGGAGTAATATTACTGGGAACAATGGTTTTATTGTTGTCACTAAAACACTAGTATCCCATTAGTGTTATGTGAGAGGCATTGGCAATTACACCATCCACTAAACTTTCCCTCAGAGGCACTCTTGCTTCTTCCTGCAAGTTTGTTGCTGGAGTGGATTGAATGGCAATGTACAGGCCCAGCCAGCCAGCCTTTGCCTTGGTTCCTGTCATGTGGCTGCTCCACTACAGGGAGGAGGTGGGCCAAGCAGCCTTCAAGCCTTTGTGGACCCCCTGTGAGGACATTGTGGACCCCAGGTTAAGAACCACTGGGCTAGAGAATGCTGAAAAAGGAACAATGCAACCAGACCTTGAGAAGCGTGCTGGCAGGGTAATTCTGGGAGGTGTAATCCAAAAGAAATTTTCCCAGGCTCTCAATGCATCATAGAATCATAGGGCTGGAAGGGATCCCAACAGCCATCCCATCCAATTGGCTTCTGCCCTGCAGGAACACACAATCCAGGCATTCCTGACAGATGGCCATCCAACCTATGTTTAAAAAAAACCCAAAGAAGGAGACTCCACCACACTCGCAGGCAGCAGCGGATTCCACTTCCGAACGGCTCTTACTGTCAGGAACTTCTTCCTAATGTTTAGGTGGAATCTCGTTTCCTGTAGTTTGAACCCGTTGCTCCATGTCCTAGTCTCTGGAGCAGCAGAAAACAAGCTTGCCCCATCCTCAGTATGACATCCTTTCAAATATTTAAACATGACTATCATGTCCCCTCTCCATCTTCTCTTCCCCAAGCTAAACATGCCCAGCTCCCTAAGCTGCTCCTCATAGGGCATAATGGCTTCCAGATGTCCTACCATCCGGGTCTCCCTCCTCTGGACACGTTACAGTTTGTCCATATCCTTTTTGAATTGTGGTGCCCAGAACTGGACACAGTATTCCAGGTGAGGTCTGACCAAGGCAGAATACAGTGGCACTATTACTTCACTTGATCTAGACACTATACTCCTATTAATGCAGCCTAGAATCACATTGGCTTTTTTTTGCTGCTGCATCACACTGCTAACTCATGTTCAGCTTGTAGTCCACTCTTTCTTTTCTTTGAGGAAATCTACACCATTACGTTAATTGCTAATAAACAAAAAATATTGTGTTAGTGCCTATAATATAGTTTTTAAGCTAAATTATTGGTGGCAAATTATGTAATACAGTAGCCCCCCCCTTATCCACTGGGGATTGATTCTGGGGGGCGCAGATACTGAAAACCATGGATAATAGTGAACACCATTAAAATAATGGGACTTCTGGTTTAAAATACCATAGAGTTGCCATGGAGGACCTAGAAAATGGCTAGAGGACACATTTTCTAGGAAGACTCTATGGTAGGTGTGCTGTTTTATGTCCCATGGATAATGAATCCATGGATACAGGGGTCCTACTGTAATCTGAGCATCTTGTACTGAGAAGAGGTTAAGTTACATTGACCTGAGATAAACATATGGGCCCCCCAAAATAAAGCATTGCAGGGCTCCCAAAATTTCCTTAAATCGGCCCTAGACAGGCAGAGTGAGGAAGCATGAAATACAGAGGTCTCATTCTTCTCACACTCATTGGTGGTCATTCACTCAGGGTGATTTGTGTGTGTGCATGTGCCTTCAAGTTGCCTGTCAACTTATGGTGACCCCATGAATTTCATAGGGTTTTCTTAGGTCTTGTCTACACAAGGGGGGGGAATATGAACATGTTTGGAAAGGCAGGCATTCGTAATGATGCGATCTGTGTACACGGCCAAAAGAGCACCCCTAAACTCTGCATGACCCCCTAGCCAGATGGCGGCCGTGAGTGATTTACTCGCGATTTTAAATCTGCTGCTGCCAATTTTTTTTTAAAAAAAATTTTTTCCCCAAAGGTGTGCACAAGCAACACTTCGTATTTACAAAGACAGAAAGAATAAAAAAAAGAGTATAACATCCCCGTTTGATCGGCTTACCAGACCCTCGCTTAGCTGAAAATCCAACATGGCATCCACAGCTGCTTTCCCTCTTTGCTAGCCCCGCCCCCATTCTCATCCAACCAATCAGATTGCACTGCCTGTTCATATTTGTGCAAATGTGAGTGTTCAAATGATCACACATTTGGAGGTCGCACAGAGCTTTTTGGAAAATCTGTACAAAGCCCCGGACATGGGACACACGGACTTTGTGGTGGATTTTGCTGCCCCTTTCTGAATGACATGTATTTGCGTGAACGGCTGTTTGAACGGATCGCCAATCTTTCACATTTTGTTTGTATTTTTATGTCCATATAGACAACACCTTAGGCAAGGAATTCTCAGAGGTGGTTTGCCAGTTCCTTCCTCTGAAATATAGCCTAGTATCCTGGTATCCCATCTAAGTACTAACTAGGGCTGACCCCGTTTAGCTTCCAAGATCAGGTAGAATATAGTGCCATTAGGGTATTTAGACCCTCAGGGTGATTTACACCACAATAAATCTATTAGTGTTCATAAATTTTGAGGCAGGCTCATGAGGCCTAAGTACTAGCAGGTCATGCTATCTTTGAGTTTGGCACAGAAGCTGGGAAATATTGGGCTTATTTAATTAAGTTTATTTTATTTTTTTAAGTTGAATGTTACTTTTGTTCTAAGTAATGCTATTAAATGATGAGTACTGAAGACATAGGTTCCCATAGCTGAGCAGGGATTCAAACTCTTCTGCGTTGGAGTCCTAGTCCAACACTTAAACCACCATACCACACTGACTCAAATAGCCTGATCCTATGCTCAAAGCCATTTTATATTTTATTTTATTTCTGTGACTTTCAAGCAGAGTATCCCCAGGGCAGTACAAGGGCAAGAATCACAGTTCACTTTCTAAGCATTTTCCTGCAGTTAATACTTAGCGGTATGGCTGACTCTCATCCAACAAGTTACGCGAGGAGCTATCAGATTCATTATCAACAAAGAAACTGTAGGCACAGCAAAACAATAAGATATTATTCAATAGCTCGGTTACATCATTTTGTACATGTGACACTAACTAAGTGCATTAACTCTTAGCCTGTTAGCTCTTAATTATGTGGTACATTTGTGCAGCTCCTTTAATCTATGGGCTTCCAAGTATTTAGATACTATTAAAAGAAGCCTCATGCTCTCACACATGAACTGATCTCACTGGTCAGCAAGCATGTAGTGCATTCGGATGATTTGTCACTAATTGTATATTCCTGGATCAGTCTACAACAGAACTGAGACCTATTTAGGAAGAAATATAAGGACAAGGGAAGTTTCCATACAATAAGTCACACCATGTACTCATCTTATTGTCCTTAGTCACTGCCAACAGCTCTTCAAGCTTTTAGGCAGGGGTCTTCTCTAGCCCACCTGGAAATCAAACTTGAAACCGTCTGCATGCAAAGTATGGGCTCTGCCACTGAGCTACAATCCCTCCTCTCATCTTCCAGCCACTAAAAATAGTTTGTGTTCTGGACTTGAACCATGCAATGTTCATGTAACCTTAATATCTCACCTTTCCAGTGGGCTTTCAGCAAACCAGATTTTGGAAAATCATCATATTTATTAAGCTCTGTTAATTATCATATTTATTAAGTATATCAGGTATTAATATAACCATCTGCTGAGGACAACTTATGGGCACTGAGGGAAGGGTTCCTCTGGTCACTCTCTTGTGTTGCCCCTCAGAGTTGCGATCATTTCCTGATCTCCTTACTTTTAGGAAGAGTGTGAAGATGCATCTTTCCAGTCAGGCCTTTTAAACTGTTTTGAGGCTTATGGACTATTATGATGATTTTTATGGTTTTGTTAAATTTGTTTCTAGTAGTGTTTGTTAGCTGTTTTGAGCACTTTTTAAAAAGTATACAAAATAAAAATGTAATCAACTAAGCCTGTGGCTCTTAACCGGTCTGCGATGTCCTCACAGGGGGTCCACGAAGGCTTGAAGGCTGCTTGGCCCACCTCCTTCCTACAGTGGAATGGCCACATGACAGGAGCTGAGGCAAAGGCAGGCTGGCTGGCTTGGCCTGCACATTGCCATTCAATCTGTTCCAGCCACAAGCTTGCAGGAAGAAGCAGGAGAAAAGTCCTCCCTCCCCTTCTAGTGCCTCTGAGGGAAGGTTTAATGGATGGTGTAATTGTATTATTATTATCAAATATTATTATTAGCGTCTTAAATCTTGAATTAAGTCTTGGGGGTCTACAGCAACAAAAGATATTTAAAGGGAGTCCTTGGAAAAGAAAAGGTTAAGAGCCACTTACCTAAACTGATGAATAAATACATTTCCAAGATGGTATAATTGTCCTCATACTCTTGAATACGCTCTCACATAGATCATGTGGGAGAACATGCAAGATGATGGTGGCACCAACTGGATATGGATAATGCCATTTTGCATTGCATGTATGTGTGCATGCAAACATGCATGCATGCACATGCACACTGCAGCTATAATTTCAAAAAGATAATATTCTAGACTGTTTTAATTTCAAAGTTGAAGAAGTTCAATCAGATTAAGCTAAAATCTTGGTGGGGAGGAAAGGCAAGGGGCTTGGATAAATGAGATATATTAAATTTATATAACCATCAGTGTTGCATTAAAGAGTACACCTTGGGTCCTGTACTAGGAGAAAGGCAGGATAAAAATAAAAATAAAATAATACAAATAAATACAATCTATCTTGTTCACATATCTAGCCAGGTCTACATTTTCTCTCTCAAAAGGACGTGGGGGTCTCTGTAATAAGAAGATACATGGAGGAATTCTGGGTGACCCAATAACTACAGGAGTGTTCCTTGATAACCACTGACTAATGCCAGAAGGCTCAGAGAATGCATAGACCTGAGCCTGAAATCTACAGGATTATATAGCGATGACACATTTCAGTTTAATGAGCCTTTGTGTGACAGCTCACAGAGAGCAACCTATTAGATGGATCAGTCCCATTATGTAAAAAAACTTCCTTTTCATACCACAGTCAGCTACTACTGATGAATGTTTTGAAGTGGCACAGGCTTTGCTCATTGCAAAGTCCATTGGTTTATTTACATAATATTTTTGAGGTTCTCAGGTATCAAAAGCTAGTGTGATGCAGCAGCCACAGCATTAATGCTGGGACTTGAGAGATACGTATGCAAGTCCCCAATGAACCATAAAATTTAGCCAGGTCATTTTGGTGAGTCACTTTCCCTCAGCATGACAGGATAAAGAGGAAAAAATAAACTGGGAAGGAAGAGAGCCATGTATGCTCCCTTGAGCTCATTGGAGGAAAGGAAAGACATAAATGTAACTAATAAAGATACTGTATACTGTATTCCACAAAGTGTAATATTTTGACCCTCCAGATACTTTGGACTTCAACTTCCATAAGCCCCAGCTAGTACAAGCTGTGGTAAAGGACTGGAAACTGTAATCTAAAACATCAGAATCACCAAAGGTTCCCCAGGAACTGGAGTCAGAAAGCACTTTAAAACATCAGGTATCTAAAATTCACTACAAGCATCTTACCTTAACACTTTTTTTGTTTAAATCTCTTAACCTTGTACTGTAATGCTGATGAAATAAAATGTTTTTTGTACCTATTGGTTTTATTGTCTGTCTCTGTTTCATATGACACATACGTATGAAATGTTTGCAGCAAAGGTTCAGGAAAGAACCAAAGGGACTGATATACATGACAGATAAAACAACACAAAGCATCAATTCAAACTGCCTGGTCTTGTTGGTCTTCTGTGGCCAAGCCCTAAAAACTCATCTCCTCCTTGTCACCTAAGAAAAATGGAAGTAATACTGTATCTTCAATTAAATCCTGACCTATTGAAGCAAACATTGGGTGCATAGCGGATGTATTTGGAGAGAGAAACAGAGGAGTCTAAAGAGAAAGAAGTTATGAAGAAAGCTTTCTACTTAATTACCCAAGTGCTTAGCACTATGTGAGCAATAATAAACACACTAAAGGAATACAAAGATGTTCACCACAGCTCATACCAAATAATAATATACAATATCACATTTTATATAATATGCAGTAGACATCAGAATAAAATCATTAGGAGAACTGAAGGCAGTCATAAAGCATCCCCTTGGAAGACTCCTAAAACGTCCTTACACACAAATGCAGGAACCCTAGGCTTTCAGACTAACATTCTGAAAGGACCGAGGCTGCTTGGGGGCTTTTATTGAGTAAAAAAAAAAAATCACCTCCTCCCACAAACACATTCTATTCTGAATTAGGACTCACTTTTTTCTTCCACGATTAATTGCAAATCTTCAATTGTTTTCTTTTCTGCTACAGGCTGAGTATCTCTTATCTGAAATGCTTGGGACCAGAAGTGTTCTGTATTTTGGATTTTTTTTTCAGATTTTGAATACAGTACAGGTACCTGTACAGTAGAATCCCCACATCTGTGGGGAATTGGTTCAGCCTCCCCCGCCCCCGTGAATGGCGAATTCTGTGGATAATAGAGAAAACCATCCCGCTGAGACATCAGGGGAAAGTCTGCTTCTCCACCCCTTCCCCCTTCGCCCCCACCATGGCCCCATGGTGGCAGTGATTGCAGGGGTGAAGGACGAAGGGGACGAGGCTAGGTTCCTTCTCCAGCTCTTCCCCCTTTGCCCATGGCCTCACAGCAGCGGCGATCGTGAGGGGGAAGGGCATAAGGACAGTTTGCTTCTCCACCCCTTCCCCCTTCAGTCATGGCCTCACCACAGTGGCAATTGTGAGGGGGAAGGGGGAAGGGGGAGGGGAAAGGGGACGAGGCCAGGTTGCTTCTGTGCCCCTTCCCCCTTTGTCCATGGCCTCACCGCTACGGCAATCGCAAAGGGGAAGGGAACGAGGCCAGGTTGCTCCTCCCCCTCTCTTTGGCCCCACAATCACTGCTGTGGCAACAGGAGCCCTCCCAGGGGAAGGGATGGGGGAGATGAGATCCCTCCTCCCCCTCCCTTCCCCCTGCCATCACCAACCGTGGATAATTGAATCAGCAGTTGGCGAATCAGCAGATGCAGGGGTGCTACTGTATATAATGTGGCATAGGGCAGCAGTGGAGGCAGTGGTAATCTCTGGCTGCCAGGTGTGCATTCTTCAGGCTCTCCTACCTCCAGGGAGAAGAGAGAAGCAGGCAGGAGGGAGATGGCATGGTCAAGTTCACAGTCAAACTTTGCACAAGCAGCAGCTGTGGTGGCTGTTGCTGCTCCTCTAGCACCACCCCCAGCTGAAGTGAGGTCTAGAATGGACATGGCGGCAGCAGCTGCTGGTGACCATCTCTAGCCTTGGCCTGGAAGAGAGCCCCATGCCAAAAAAGACCCCTCTTCTCTCCTCCCTGCTTCCACTGCCACAGCCCAGTCAGTACCTTTCCTACCCAAGTCTTTTGCAGATGGAAACCCAGTATCCACAGCCAACAGTGGCGGCAGCAGGGCGGCCAGCCACCCACTTCTGCTTTCAAGGTGGTAGCTGCAGTGTTCCTGCTTGCTCGTTCAGCTGGAGAAAGACACGAAGATCTGTGAAATGGCAGGAGGTGTGGATTCCCACCATTTTATCTTTGCTTCTCTCTCCAGCCACGTCTCTGTCCAGCCTCACAAATACGGTACAGTTATGTATGTGTTGTACTCCAAAAGTTTCGGATTTTGGAGTATTTTGGATTTTGAAATTCTGGATAAGGGATACTCAACTTGTATCATTTTCTCTCTCTCTCACCATCCTCCCAAAGAAAGCTATGATATAGCAGGCAGATTAATATATATAGCAGCAGACACATGTGATGCATTTCCTCCAGTCTCAGTGTCTTTGTGCCTTACTTTCTGAAGTCACCAACCTTCCTATATTGAGTGCAGTGATGTGCAGTTTGTTGCAACTGATGTTTGCTTGTAAGCAAGTGGAACTCTTTAGGAACTCAGAACCATGATTTCTCAGTTGTATGTGAGCTTCTATTTGAGTTCAAGCAAATATGAGCAGAAACCCCTTTCAGATTTCACCACTGAGCAGAGCATGCTTGAGACACTGTGGTATATGTGACTCTATCCCTCTTACTCATATACGCTCCATTCAGTCAAAATGCCTGCCTGAGTAAAGCCATCATAGAATGTGAATATGTGTTTAGTTTACAATCAAACTGTGTACTAAGGCCCAAACACTACATGACTCTTAAACCTGTCTTTTCATCAGACATTCAGGTTTTTCAAAATACATACTGCATCACTAGGATAGAATTTAACCCTTACCTGCTGTGATCCTGGGGCAAATTCATCCTCAGAAAGCAATGTATTTTGAAGGGTACCATTGGAGATGCCCTCTCTAAAACAAATAATAGCTAGAAAATCCCCCGCCCCCGGATCTCATCAGGGAAGGAAAAGATTAAATTTCCCCACCACATTGTGCTGTGATTCCATGTAATTTTGAGTTTCCTCCCAGTGCTATAACCTGTATTTTTTTAAAAAAAAAATGCTTCAGAGGCAGTAGATACAAAGATAAACTCCATCAGGCCTGGGCCTAGGAGCAAGTGAAAGGCCCTCCCTCTAGCCCAACTACCACTGCCCTGCCCTAGGAGGGAGAGAAGAAGAGGCAGGCAGAACTCCATCAGGCCTGGGCCCAGAAGCAGGTGAAAGGCCCTCCCTCCAGCCCAACTGCCACCACCCTACCCATGGAGGGAGAGAAGAACCAGCAGTATCTGCTGGATTTAATCCCTACCCCCACTGCCATTCCCTTTTCCTTATGTGTCATGTCTTATTTAGATTGTAAGCCTAAGGGCAGGGAACTGTTAAATTGACCATTTGTAAGCCGCTCTGATATCCTTTGTGGCTGAAGAGCGGGGTATAAATACAATAAATAAATAAAATAAAATAAAAAATAAATTTTAGTAAGTAGTCAAGCTGTTGTTAGCTGGCCTTACAACGCCTTCCTCCAATAATTCATAATTTGGTTTATTAGACACTTCATGTGGTTTCAAGCAGACCAAGGCAACACAAACATAGGAGCTAGCGGAGGTCACCAGGACCTACAAAGGTGTAATTCCCTAGAATTGAACATGCCCAGGATATGATTAAGCAAAGCCCCCTCCCTGCCTTAGACAGTCATTAGGGAGGAATATGCTAATCTCTCCTGGACCCCCTGGAAGTGACATACTCCTAAAACAAACAGTGACCAGAACATCTATTATTCTCACATCCCCACAGCTGTCTTTCCTTCACACTTTTCCCCATTCACAATATGGATGAGGCCATAAACCCATCAGCAGCAATTAATGAAGCAGAAGCTTCCATTGTTTAACCCTGGGAAACTCACCCAAGCATTGTCTCTCACTCAAAACACCCCTTAAGGTTATGATATTGGGTATAAATATTACCCCAAATTATAGCCAAAGTGTGTTGCTAGAGTTGGACACTGTCACTCTGCCTGGTCCAAAACAGTCTCTCTCTACTGCACGAATCTCTGCTCTCCGGACAGGTAATTATAGCCCATTCCCCAAACCTATTCCTCTATCCAAATACTCCCTCCTAATTCTTTGATAGCCTTGTATGATTGCTTGCGAGTGTGAGTGCATATGTGAATACATCCATGATTATCTTCTAATAAAAGCCATTTTTTTTTCACCTTGGCTTGGAGTCTCCCCAGTTAGTATTGGTATACACTGATGCAAAGGTCCTGTAAGTTACCCAGCCTCTTGCAACCAGACTTTTGAGCTCATTAACATTCCCCAATATAATATCATAACTCAAAGGTTACAAGTGGGTCCCACAGACCCCATGCAATTCAGGTAAGACTGTATGCTTCTCAGGCCCAATTCTGAGGTCTCTCACTATCTCTTTTTTTACTTTAGGGTACATAGGTGGTGGTCCTGTTCTTTACTAATTTAGTTTGCATAAGAAGCAACAAGTAATTTTAGCCATTTTCTTCCCAATGCAAGAAAAAGTGCAGTTTTTTAAGATTACAGTTGTCCTATCATATGCGCTGGGGTTTGATTCCAGAACCCCCCGTGGATATCAAAATCCGTGAACACTCAAGTCCCATTATATGTAATGGCATAGCAAAATAAATAAATAAATAAAAAATGATGTCCCTTATACAAAATGACAAAATCAAGGTTTGCTTTTTGGATTATTATTTTTTAAATAATATTTTCAAGCCGTGAATACTTAAATTGGTGGATACCAAATCTACAGATATGGAAGGACAACTGTATTTGCAGTTTGGAACTTCTTCTATGCAAAATTTGTATGTTTGTTTCTTTGCTTGCTCAGAAAACAACATTTCCTGCACAGAAATATTCTGTTATCTGTTCTGAAAAAAATGAAGTTGGAGAATTAGTCTGTGCAAACTTCACATATTTCTGTGCAGAAAACAGCATTTTTTTTTCTACAGAAATATTTTCTGGGGGAAAAATGCTGTTTTCTGTGGAAAAAAAGTGTGAATTTTGCACAACATTAAGTCCTGAAATGCAAAGATTCTAATCAGTCCAGGATTCTCACCATCAGCGGTTCACTCCAAAAACATATTTTCCAACCGTTTTCTGAATAGTTTTAAGCATTCTTTTCCTCCCTAGGGTACAATTACCCAGACATAAAACCCATTCCCTTTTCACCAGGAACAAACATGAGTGTGAGTATAATTCATGTTATATGCGTTTTTTTTAAAGGGGAGGGAATAGCTCCAGATACTTAACCAGCTGCCACTTCAGAATTTGTCTTCCTAGAACTTGTTAACCTCCTTTTCCTATTTTTTGAGGTTTAAACATACAGTATTTTGCACTTGGATATGCATGCCCAAATAAAAGTTTTGCTCTCCATCTGTTCCAAAGCATCCCAGCAAAAGGGATCTCTCTTCTGGAATCTCTTTACGGTTTGAAATCACTTTCCTAAATCTGCTTTTGCACCAGTTCGCATCCTTCTCTTAAAGGTCATGTTAAACAGCTGTTTTCTATCTTCTTTATGACCTTATATCTTTATAGTCTTTGAAATATTGAGAAAGAATTTTATACCAGCTTTGCCCCATTTCTCCTTCACATCCAAAGTTGCACTTTAGCTGGGGATATCCAGTTCGTTAATGGAGTGAAATATCAATATATATATGTCCACTTTGGGGAATATGACTCAAACTGGATTTATTTGAAATGATAAAGTCATGCCTAAACAGTGTCAAAAGGCCAGCCATGAACTGATAGTTTGGACACCATGCATAGTTTTGGAAGCTTTTTAAATTTTATTCCTTGTCTAGAAAAAGACTTTTGATTTATTAGGTGATGTTATTTTCTGCTCAATAATACATTTTCCAACCCAATATAATGAACCTAATCTCTTATCCTGTCTGTGCATTTTACTTG
The DNA here is from genome assembly GCA_030847615.1 of Gambelia wislizenii. Taxonomy (NCBI): domain Eukaryota; kingdom Metazoa; phylum Chordata; class Lepidosauria; order Squamata; family Crotaphytidae; genus Gambelia; species Gambelia wislizenii. The sequence goes on along the minus strand of JAUMIR010000005.1, from coordinate 97,991,974 downwards.
AATTTCTTACAAAAAGAAAATATTATCCTGTGGGGAGTACTAGAGAGTTCTCACATAGTATATTCATTTTCTTTCCTGATAAACACACGGTTTTTAAAGCCAGGGACATTCCTTTTTTTCAGTCAATGCTATATAACTAATAAAGGTCTGCAGCAGTTAACGCCCAGATGCATTCAGTCCAAAAAAAAGTCTCCAAAAAGTAAAGTACCAATGAAAGGGAAACAAAGGAAGGCCTTTGTAAAATGAGCTGGCACCAGGGATCATATGGATCTATTGTTTTACATGCAAGAGAATACTATCTCGCAGACATGCCTCTTCACTCCTCTTTATATTTTGGGAAAGTTAACAAAAAATCTGGGAGTTTTCTGGTGCTTCAGTAAAATACTGAGTAAGTAAAAGATCACATACATAACCATTCTGTACATTATGGTCATAACTGACATCATAAGGGTTTATTACTCAATAAGTAATACTTCCTCCCATAAATGGTGACATATCATAGTCCATGTCTTCCTCGACAATAAAGGGACCCATTGCTCTGTAATGCTACAACATCCCTTTGTAATTTGGGGAACTGAAAGGTTTTATTACAACAGCACTGGGGTCAGTTAAGTTGCAAATAAAATGAACCAGGGAAGTCTCTACAATGTGATGAAAACTCATTTAACAAATTAATAATTACTTTTATGTTGATGCATACAATAAAATAAAGTGCTTCCCACTGTAGTTATTTCCAAAGAGTTGCCATAATAAATTTGTTAGTCTTTAAGGTATAATAAGTCTCTCTGTTATGTAAGATAAAGCGTGACCAAATCAACTCAAGTTTTCTTGCCATTGCTATTCCTACCTCCATTTAAATTGAAAGAAAACAATGCATGAGTACTTGGGGCCTATCAAGCCCCAGAGAAATTAACACATTACAGATTACAAATACCAAAGCCTCCTACACTTCACAGATTAAAACTGAAACGCACATGTGGCAAAGCAACAATGAAGTGTGGTGAAGATGGCAAAAGTTAGTAATAGTTATCAATGAAGAAGAACACACAAGCAGTTTGATTTTGCCTAAGTCTACTGGGAAAGGCAAGACTCTGTCCCCACCTCTCCTCTCCCCCTACTGAATGCGAACTACTTTTGCGTTTTGAACTCAGTTTGCAGCAACTAAAATAAACACAAAGGAAGAAGGTGGAGAAGGAGAGAAGGGTATGATGTGATGGTGAGATGCTGAGATTTTCAGACTACACTGTTATAGTGTTACTATTCCACTTTAATTGCTCTGGCTTCCTGCTGTGGAATTATGGGGTTTGTAGTTTAGTGAGGCCTAAGATCTCTCTGGCTGAGAGTTGTAAATGCCCCTCCCTAAACTGCAAATCCCAGGATTCAACAGGAGGCAGCCATAGCAAATAAAGTGGAATAGTAACACTATAACAGTGTTGTCTGAAAATCTAGGCAGTCAACTTCCTGAGTCAGAAGTTATACAGGTTGTTTCATTGTTTTTGCAGCTAAAAGTTAAAGGCTGATTTAATCACACTAGCACACATCACTTGCTTTGGCCACTTCACTGCCTAAAACTGTGCGGCTAAGCACTCAAAGCCAATGAGCAAATAGCCTCAGGGTGCAATCTTAAACATTCAAAACCTTCTTAAATGAAGTGGGTCTGATGTGGGGGGGGGACACTCAGCATTACTCTGATGTGTGGCATGTGTATTAAATATAGAATGTATATTCTTTGCAATCAAGGCAAATTATATGCAAATAAATGCAAGCTACATATCACAGGTCTAGTCTTGTTTTTTTGTAGTACTTAATGATTAATGTACAGCATTAGCAATAGTTGGGAGCTGGTAGTTTTACTGCAAGAGATTTTTGTGTGAGAGGTTTTGACGAGATCTCATTGTATAAATTACGCAAAGGTTAGGCCAGCCTAGAAAAAGCAAAGCAATTAGAACCAGTATTTGGAAAAATGCTGCTTAATTAGCATTTAGAAAAATGAAGATGTGAAATAATCCACACAGAAAATGTCTCTATAATCCCAACTGTGTTTTAACTGCAGGCTTTAAAGTTAAACCATTTACTTTTTAAAGTCTTGCTGGGACTTGTGCAGAGCAAGCGCAGTGAAGCTGCCATCTTCTTACAGTGTATGAGCCCCAGTATTTTTACCTGGCAGTATATCACTGTGAAGTCTATGCCATTGAGTCAGTGAACACAGGATTAAATTTTCTAGTCAAACACAGTACTACAAACAGCATAGTTTAGGCTTTTCCCACAATAAAAAGCACAATGAAACACTGAAGTGCAAACGTATGAAGTAATCAAAGTTCACTCCAGCTGGACCAGAGTTTCTTTTCATACCTACAGAAGTTAGTCCATTATCCTGCTCTTTCTAAAAACTTAAGAACCCTTGTTTGCAGCCATTCATCTCAGTTTAAAATTTGTTTCTTGCCAATAGCCTGAAACCAGCTGGAAGAGAGTGAAAGGTAGAACAAAACAGCTGAACTCACCTTTGCTATCAACATAAGCAGCTAGGTCTTGAATCCATTCACAGGGTCATCTGGTGCATCCAAACTGGTGCATAGCGGGGGAAATGCAAAGGAACGAGTCTTCTTTAGCAAACATTCAGGCCGACAACAGGGCGTTTGAACTCCGAATCTGCTACCTGCAGGAAGAAAACTTTAATTGGCTGGTCCACACAAGGAACTGCATGACATCACACATGACTGGAAAGACAAACTTTGCTGCAAACACCTGAGTGATTTAAAGCAGCAGCCAGCCTCGCCCAACCTGTCATGTATCAGATGAGTATGCTGTGAGTGCTTGTCAGCATACAGTGTTCAGATAACAGCCATGTCATGCCCAGGAGGGATCTTTCCTTTTTGAGCAACATTCATCTCTTCTGTTCTTTTCCTTTATCTGTCTTTATTCTGTTGTTCTGAAGATACATTAGAGTTTTAAGAGCAGGGCCTTTCTCAAAACACTGATTAAAAGGCTTCTAGAGAGAAGATAAGAAAGACTGATCACAGGGACCCTAAGAATATACTTGAATGTAATGGGTCCTCTCCCCCCATTTTAGAAGCAGTATCTTGCTATAGATTTAATGGTTTAAATGATGGCTTAGGACTCTAGAAGACTTGGATTTGAATCCCTGTAAAGCCATAGGCAATCTTGGCAAGTCACATTCTCTAAGCCCCAAAGGAAGGCAATGGCAAACCTCCTCTAGAGAAATCTTGCTAAGAAAAACCTAGGATACGGTTGTCAGAAATCAGAGTAGACTTCAAGGCACATAAAAACAGTAACAAATCTTGCTTCGAATAATCAGCAGTTTTAATCTGAAAGCATCAGCAGCGATCTATCTCATAAGGCTGTTGTGAGGATAAAAGTGGGGAAGAGAGGCATGTAAGCTGCCTGGAGGTCCTTAGGGAAAAAGGCAGATTTCAATAAATATATCAAATAAATAGTAGACTTTTGCTATTCTCTCTCTGTGTTTTTTAAATAACAGGTACACTATAATCAGTTTGTAATGTATGTATATTTCATTTGAGGAGAGAAAAAGGAAAAATGCACTAAAACCAAAACAATGCCAGGATAGAATCTGTTGATCTTCAGGGCCTGTGTTTATATTAAATGAAACTTGGAAAAAACACTTTTGGACTGCAGTATTCCCAGTCCCATTTTGGCTGATGGATTCTGGTAGCTATAGTAACAACAGCAACAACCAAAAAGTAATTTTTCCAGGTTCTTATTAGAACCTTGGGAGGATTCTCACTTTTCATTATTTATTTGTGACTTAGACACTTCTTTTGTTGTTCTTCTACTTGAAAATAGGGAAGGCTTATAGAAATCAAAATAAAAAATATGACACTATAAGGTAATATAAACTATTATCATGCTCTTAAAGAGAATCAAAACTTTTTTTTTAAAAAATATAGTTTTTTAAAAATTAAACTAATTTAAAAATAAATGTCAAATGCTTGACAGACATTCCAATACCCGTGCATTCATTAACACAGAATGCTGAAAAGGAATATCAGTTTATTTATTATTGGGCAGAATACTGTACTGCTTTCACAATTTTACAAAGAAAAGAAAGCAAGCTGAACATTCAGAGAAGGAGCCTGCATACATTCTGAAGGCTGCGGCACAACCTATCCTAGCCATGGGTCCATGGCTCCAACCCAGATGTGATCTCCAAGTCCCTTTATAGGCTTCCCAGGCCCCCAGGACACCCATAAAGCCCCTGGCCCATTTTTTTAATGGGCATGAATCACCCCTAAACCATCTGTACTTTAAAAAAAAATACCCACAGCTCCCACCCATGGCCAACATTGGCTAAAAATAAAGCTAAAGCAAAACTGAAGTCACTTTGAAATTTGCTTTAGCATTCTTTTCAATGCAGGGGCACAGAAGCAGGAGCAGATACTGTCCCTTGTTCCTGGTGCAGCTGCAAAACCTTTCTCCAACAGTGGATATTAATTCTGCAATGGTCGATTCTAGATGTTTTCAACACATGATGGATTAGATCTAAAATGGGGGCTGCTTTTGCTTTCTTGTATTTTTTCAGACTGCAGAACCACATGCACAAGGTCAGGGGAAGGCTATTGGCCAGCCAAAGACCAGAGCCTAACTTTGATGTATCTGGGAGAGGAGGAATATTGTCCATTCTACATCTATCTCACAGGCAAGATATTGCAGATCTAACAAGGGACTTCTGCGTACTGAACAGGATTCTCCTTGTTTGAATCCTAGCAATTCCTTACATGCATAAATATTTTGAATCCTTGACAAGGCAAACTGGTGTGTTCCCTGTGACACAAACCAGTCACACCATGGTGGTTTGAAGGCAAATTTCAAATCGCCAGCCCCGCTTTATATCAGGGTTCAGCCTGGCCGTCTCTTTACCCTCTGTTCCTCCCACCTCAATTCCTAAGTTTCCCTTAGTTCCTTCTTTCTGAACCAGGGATATACCTTTCCCTTCTATGTGTGGTTTGTGTGTTTTGTTGGCTTGCCTTTACTTATTTATAATAGATATGAATGGACAGAGTCTGTATTTGAATTAACAAGGATAACTTTATTAAAGGAAATGAATAACAGTAGTGTGGAATATTGTTTTGAACAGTTCTTAAATAATGTTATTCCTTATTCCTCAGACTCACTCACTCCTTGTCCACTCACTCCTCTATTTCAAACTATTTACCTCTGCACACAATTTTACCACATTCAAACCCTTCATACAGCATACACACATGGAGCCTTCTGCCCTCGACAACTGTCATCAGCCTCCTTACTCACTTAACAGAATTTAACTGACTTTCTCCAACTGTCATGAAAACTTCAAACATACAGAAACGCCTCCCATTTCAGTTTTGTGCCATAAGGTTGGCTCCTAGAACACACTTCTCCCATTTGCTCATCCAGCTGTCTGTCACAATCCCTATTGACTCTCCACACTATTCTCCTCAGCAAACCAATCCTAGAGCTTGAAAAAAGTTGCTTTTTGGACTACAACTCCCATAACGCCACAGCCAACATTCACCAGAGCTACCTCACTCCATTTCAATTAACTTTGTGTGTTGGAGGATTCTAGGCATAGCAATCCAAAAAAATCCACCTTTCCAAACTTTGCCAGTGAGGAGAGTAAAATAATGGCTGCAGAAGGAACCGGAGTTAGTGGTGTAATTAACTGAGGGCTCATCTACACAGGCCAAGATATGTATCCTGCCTACGGAGCAGGCCTGTTCCTCCCCGGTTACGGTCGCAAAATGGGAGGAGGTTCAGATGGGCACGCCTGACGCCTCTGCCTCCCTTGTTCTCCCAGAAGCTAAGAAGTTGGCCCGCAACATATGACTAAGCCCCCCTGCCATGGTCACATGCAGTGGGACTCCTTTCTGCTGCAGCAGAGCGACAGTGGACTGGCAGCTGTGGCAACGGGCCTGCCTGCCAGGACAGTCTCCTGTGGTCACACGGGGCTCAATCTGTTTTTTTGCCAGCTAAAACAGAGTTAACCAGATGTTTTTTAAAAAACACTTTATTGGCACTACCCTGTCTTCCCCCCATTTTAACCCCATCTTTGCCCTGAAGTTCATGAGGAATGCCCAGGGGTAAAATGGGACAAATGCCCTGTGTTGTCAGGACTGCAGGGCTCCAAGATGGGGGCAAAATGGAGTAAATTGCTCCTGTAGATAAAGCCAGAGAGAAGGCAGACTCTTTTCTACGGAGGATGGGTTCACAGAAACCATGAGCCAGCCAGTCAGTGTAGACAGGACAAAAAGGAAGTACGTATTTCATGGGAATAAGCTGCCTTCATGCACTCTCCATTTCTGTGTATGGTGAAAAACCCAAGACAACCACAATAAAGTTGAGTTTCTTACAATTGAATGAGTGAGAATACTGGAGTGTTTTTGGTTTGTTGACATCTATAGGTAGAGTGCATTAGAAACAAATAAGGAACTATGAACAAGCAACACAACTGTTAATCCTGTATTAGATCTCTAAAGAATAAATACTCACTTAGTTAACTCCAGCAAAAAAGTAGCTTATCAATCACTCTTTCTGACAGCTTTCAAATTAAACAATAAACCGTCGTTACAAGAACAAGTCTCAAGCTGATGTCTCTGTTACCCTCTCCTCCTTTGGCATGACTACAAAGAGTCAATCACAAATGTTGACTTCCATGTTAATATTTTAACTTTATGTGATAACCCTAAACTGTGGTTAATTCTATCTATGGTTACTGAAAAAAGCCAGCTTCAGAAACCAAGGCCTGAATAGAGTTTGGAAAAGTTATTTCTTGGACTGCAGCTCCCATAATCCCCAGACAGCATAGCCATTGGCTGTGCTCACTGGGAGGGTATGGGAGATGTAATCCAAAAAGCAATATTCTGTTTTCCAAGCTCTGGGTTGAGGTGTACTTGTATAAGTACGACGTATTTAAAACTGACGGGCTTGTCCAGGTTTGGATGTAATGCTAAATATAGTAGAATTATGGCTTAGTTAAAGAAGATTTTTTTTCTCAGCTTCTAATTGCAGCTACACTGGGGTGGGGTGTGCTAGGTAGTCCAGGATTCTCTTAGGGCCTTACTGTGCTCGAAAGAAAAGTGGCTACACAGCAGGAATGTTCTGTTATCCGTGCTGCTTTACCATATGATGTTGTCCTTCTTCCATCCTTCTTTAGTTCCAGTCCCATGGGGAACCGAGGCAAAACTGTGTATTTTTGCTAACAGGTTTTTTTCTGGTTAGCAAAAAGATGTGGTTTTACCTTGGTCCCTCATGGAACTGGAACAAATGTTGATGTCATGCGGTAAGGCAGCAGGAAAGACAGAATGTTCCTGCTCCCCTGCCACTTTTCTTTGGAGTGTAGTAAGGCCCCTAGTCTTGTTCATGAGGTGATCAGCTGGGGTTTATCCAAATAACAGCTTCTGTGGCCAAATTTAAAACATACCTCACTTAATCAAGTAGATGTGTTCCTGGGCATTATTTCTTTTAACAGAAAATTTGGTACTGGAGCCAGACATAACAGGGAAAGAACAGGGATAGGTTCTTACACACATGGCACACACCCAAAGAAAAAGAACGAGAGAAGTTCCAATATGTTCTAGCAAACCTTTTGCCCAAAACTAATATTTCATATGAAATGAAATAACCAGGCCAAGTAAGTCTTGCATGAAACACTTGAAAGCATCTTCCAAAATGCATCCAGGGATTACAGTAGCACCCCCACATCCGAGGATTCCGCAGTTTCAGTTATCCACAGTTTCAGTTTCAGCACAAATACCACAATATTCCTAGAAAATGCACCCCCTTTAGCCATTTTCTAGGTCCTCCAAGGCAACTCTATGGTATTTTAAACCAGAAGTCCCATTATATGTAATGGCGTTCACTATTATCTGCAGTTTTTGCCATCCACGGTGGGGCCTGGAACCAATCCCCCACGGGTGGTGCGGTGCTACTGTATTTATTTTCTTTTACCAGCCTCCACTTTTCTTATGATTTCCATTTTGGTGGCCATACAGCCCTATGATTCTTTAACATGCTGGGCACAGCTAGTGAGGCAGGGTTATCTGCTTTCCCTTTCTCTCTCTGTTTTGCTGTTCACACATCCTCAGTAAGGGATTTTGAGTACAGTTTACCTTGCCTGTTGTAGGCAGACACACACAGCTACAGCATGCTTGGTTACAGCAGAATCGTGGTTTTCCCCAGCTCATGCTTTATTGCATTACAACAGACACACTGCTGCAACCCGACACCAAAAGTTTATGTTTCTCCGGACCTCCTTTACTGCTCCCAAATGCCAATGTTGCTAAAAAAAATCTGCAGTTAGACAGAGGATAAGGAAGAAAAACAGGGGCTGAGTGGGTGGGAAAAGACTTTTTAAAAGGAGCTTCACTGTCAGAGGTTTTGTAACATAAGCAATGCCTATATGTTCTTTTTGTGTCACATTCACTCACTGGCAGAACACTGGCTGGTTTTGCATCTCAGGCTGTATCTGCACTGCAGAAATAATCCAGTTTGATACTGCGTTAACAGCCATGGCTGAATGCTATGGAATTCTTGGACCTGTAGTCTGTTGTGGCACCAGAGCCTTCTGACAGAGAAGGCAAAATATCTCACAAAACTACAAATCCCAGGGTTCCATAGGCTGGGGCCATGATAGAGCATCGTCAAACCGCACTATTTCTGCAGTGTGTCAGCAGCCTGAGGAGATTCTCAGATGTGCTAAATATGGCATTATAACAACGCCAGGAGGTCGCTAAAGAGCTTCCTTTTCAGATGACGTTGTTCCCCACTCATGATGCACTCGTTCTGCTGCCGTTCTACCGGCACTGCTTTTTATTGACGGGAGAAGCCATCAATACATCCCCTGTTCCATTTCTGTCATGGATGTTCCTGCGACTGAAAAGGTGCCCCATTTTGTGGGCGAGATCCCAGTGTCAATGAGAGGTCCCTGCCAGAACACTTCCTGGTGAGATCAGGACATCAAGGTAAGTGACACACTTTTTAAAAACTTCCCTGGTTTACTTGGAAGTTTTAAATTTTGTTTTTGTGCTTGCTGTCACTTTTTGATGTTTATTTTCCTTTTTTAAGTTTGAATTTCCCACGCTCCTGTGTTCTCGTGAGAACAGGCAGGATTTCACTCCAGGAAGTGAACGGAGCTCCGTTAGAGCTCCATTCAGTCCTGGGTTGCCCTGTGGATGCTACAAAGCTAGGCCTGAAAAGTTTTCTTGTTGTGCCAGGACAGGGATGGGACAGGGGCGGGAGAGGAGATTGTGGGCCAGGAACACTTTTTTCGTTCCTGTCTGGTAATCTTCTGTGTCTGCAAATTGTTAAGGTCTGCAAATCTCAGTGACTCAGATTCTGTTCAAGAAAACTCCTTCAGAAATGTGCTCTTATTAAGGAAAGGTTAATCATCATCCCTGACTATTAGAAAACCATTGACTTAGCTTAGCACCCAAAACACTCCTGCTATTTTGAAAAAAAAGTAGGTGCCAACATGCCAATTTTAAATCAACAACAAATCTGTTATAGACAGGTGCCAAAGGTGAATGTTCCAGAGAATCTAAATTGTCTACAAAGTAGAACAGCTTTTAAGCAAAGTTTCACACAAGTGGCACCTTACTGAAACAAAAATCTCTCTTTTGTTCTGAAAGACTACTAGCTCTGGAAGAAAAACTGGTCCACCAACTATGAGTCACTAGTAAAACAATAATTGCAGTGACCTTCCTGATCACTGCAGGACTTGAGAGGGAAGCACAGCTCCTTTCCAAAGCAAAGGAGGCCCCTTTTGAAGAATTATGACACACAACAACAGCTGTGTTAGTCTGTTGTAGGAAAAATTACAGCAAAGCTTGTGGTGTATTAAAGACTATTAAAAAGTCAATGTATGCAGCAGACACTTAGGTAGGGAGATCTCTCTGTGTGCATCTGTACACACACTTGCACTTCACTGGGTCTAGGGAAGGGGAGGAGGATTTCTACAAAGTCAGGTCAAAAGGTCGAGCGACCTAAGATAGAGCAGTGAGTGTGTCACAGTACTATGGAAAGCACAATTAATTCCATATGGTGTGGACCTTGGACTCACCAAGTCCTGGGAGTGGCTTCCTTACTACACAAAGCAATTGTTCCTTTTTGGCTGTTTATTACTGATGTGTACTACTGATGTGACAATGTCTTTTCATCACCAGCTGTTGCTAGTCAGAACTAAATCCATGATGACTGGATTTTTTTTATTAATCTTGTTAGATTCTTTATAGTGTTAAGGTCTATCTGGGTTAACAAATAACACTGAGCTACTGAAATACTGAATGCTCTTTAAATGCTTGACCTTTTAGCTTCAGCTTGCAACTACAGCAACAATTTCCTTTTTCTTTACTCCAGGGACATCTACCTAACTGTTTAGGTGACCACTTCCTGCATTTTATAATGCTGGCCCATTAAATATTATAGCATAAACACATTTGTTCCTTTTTAAGTGTTGTGGGATTCTCTCTTCCTATTTCACACATAATTGTTAGAAAACTTAGCTGTACACTGTCATGCCCTTCTGAGAGCTTAACCACTCATTATGCTAATTAATGCTGTAAATGCAACTGGCCACGTGTAACATAATTTGTCATGTGTCAAGAGGTGTGCATCTCTCTGTGTGTGCAGACAGACAAAAGCATGGCATGTTTGAAATGTACAGTTTTGGATTTTTTTTCTTTTGTTTTTTCTTTTTTTAAAAACTTAGATAATGTGTGCACATGCTCAAATACTGAATTGCACTAAGGACTTATCTACACAGGCAATTTACCCCATCTTGACCCTGTATTGGAGCCTTGCAATCCTTATGACTCCTGGGGGGAGGAATGGGGTAGGGTCCATTACAACATTTTTAAAAAACTGTTTAAATCCATTCCAGCCAGCAAAAAAACAGGTTGGGCCCCGCATCACTGTGGCCCATCACTGTAGCTACCCTCTGCCTCACTCTTCCATAGTCAAGAAGGGGGCCTATTGCACGTGATCAAGTTTGCAGGGGGCCTTGCTCATGTGCTGTGGGCCTGCTTCCTGGTGGCAGAGAGTGCAATGTGGAGGGCAGTGGCTGCACAACCAGGCTGGCATGCTCGTCAGGACTCCTGCCCATTTTGTGCTAGTAATGGGGGAGGAATGGGCCAGATCCGGAGGTGGAATGTGCTGGTGGGGAACTGGCATATTCTTGCCCATGTAGATGAGCTCTAAGACAGCTATATGAGCCTGTTCGGATTCTCTGTTATAGCCATGTGCTTATTTGTTGATAAGGCTGTGACTCCTACGCAAATAATTACATTATCAGTACGTTACCCATGAATACTAATGGATATTGTTTGCATGCAGCAAAAAAAGCTCTGTTTATCAGATAGTTCACAACTGCCATGTGGGGAACAAAGCACAGGGAGGATCATGTTGTGTTCCATTAAAGCCAATAGAACTTATATATACAGCCATCAACCATACACTCCAATATATGACCCATATCATCTAGCCTTGCTGAGTCACACCAAAATCCAATTTTCTTTTCTCACAGTGACCACAGTGATCACCCATGGGAGATCCTCAAGCAGGGACCACTAGTGAAACCAATGTTTTATCCCGACCTATTGTGAACATAAGGAAATATCCACTACTGTGAATCTAAGGACTTAGTCAAATTGCAGACTTAAAAACAGATACCCTGGAATGCTACTTTACAGATAAATCTCTGTACTATAGTTCATGCCCCCATAGATATGCATTATAAGACTTCAAGAACATGCCTGCATAGCAACAGCCTGTGCCTTTTGTTGAATGAAAATCCTGACAAAGGACTATGTGCATCCCACTGTGTATTTGGAGATCTCAGTGCAGCATGCAACAAAACCAGTCCAACAAATTCATAATTTTAAAATGCTAAAACATATTTATTAAACATTTAACAAAAGACAGACTGAAAGGGTTAAAACAGGTTAAAATGAATTAAAACCATGGTCATAAGAGAGGTTTTGAAAAAACCAATCAGGCTCCAAAAGCTTTCAGGAACAATCAGGTTTTTATTTGGTGCCTAAACAGCATCAGTGTGGGTGACAACTGGGCCTCCAAGGGAAAGGTGTTTGTTTGTTTATGTATGATCCACAACTTGGCTGCCATACCATGTCTTCACAAAGAACATATTGGCATGTTCAGCTGCAGCCAATGAACCTGTGGTATTCCATCTTTTCCTGTGTCTCCCAAGAATTGCTCCAATTGATGGGACACAGAGGATGAGCTCTGCAGCAGACTTAAAACCTTGAGCATATATGGACAGGTGCTCCTTCAACTATTGAGGTTCCAAGCCCTTTAGGGCTTTAAATATCATTACTGGTACCTTGAATTCAGACCAAAAACATTGGCAGTCAGTACAATTCCTTTAAAACTAGTGTCACATGGTTTTTGTATGTAGTTCCCGTCAGCTGCCTGCCGGCTGCATTTTGCATCAGCTGCAGTTTCCAAGTCATCTTCAATGGCAGTCCCATGTAGAGTTCATTGCAGTAGTCTAATTGGGAAGTTACCAGAGCATGGACTACTGTGACTAGGGGCCCATCTACACGGGCCAGGATATGCCCATTCCTCCCGTTACCTCCATGAAATGGGAAGAAGTCCAGATAAGCATACTGGTCCATCGCTGCCACTGCCACAGTCTCCCTCACTTTCCCAGAAGCTAGGAAGCCAGCCCGCAACATGTGCCCAAGGCCCCCTGCATGTGACCAGCCTTGATTCCATGCGGTGGGATTCCTTCCTGCTACAGAAGAACAACAGCAGACCAGTGGCTGCAGTGACAGGCTGGCATGCCAAAACAGGCTCCTGCGGTCACATGGAACCCAATCCATTTTTTTGTCAGTAGGAACAGATTAAAGCAGGTATTTTTTAAATGCTGTCATGGGCCCTACCCCATCTTTAACCCATCTTAGCCCCTTCTTTGCCCAGGGGGTTGTGAGGACTGCCCAGGGGCAGAACAGGACAAAAGCCCTGTGTTATCAAGATGAGGCATATTGCCCATGTAGATAAGCCCTAAATTATCCCTGTCCAGGAAAGGCTGGAGCTGGTAAACTAATCTGAGCTGGTCTCAAGCACTCTGAGCCACAGAGTGCACCTGGGTTTCCAATGACAATGATAGGTCTAAGGGCACTCCCAAACTACATACCTGCTTCTTCAGGGGGAGTGTAACCCCACCAAGGACAGGTAGCTTACCCAATTCCTGGACCCAAAAGCCACCAATCCACAGAGCTTCCATTTTATCAGGATATCAGGACCACCCTTTCCCCTCAGCTCTTGTACTATGCAACTACACAGAATGTGTGGATAGTGTTATTTTATAGTTTAATCATTAGGTGCCATTGTACTTAGTTGTATTTGGTGGGTGCAGGCATTTTCTGCCACCAGTCTTTTCTTCTTTGATAAGAGCTACTGAACATTCTTGTCTAGCTTATGCACTGTTGTGTTTTGATACAGACCACTGCTTGTGGCATCACATTCTGATCTGCCACGTTTATGCCATGGAGACAAACAAAAGCGAACAACAAGGACATGATTTCTGGGAACAAACACACTTCATGAGTTTGTCCCTTTCCCAAAATTAGAATTGGTTGACATACTGCTAAAAGATCCCAGAAACACTGCTTAACATGAAGAAACTGTTTTGCTTCCACTCAAATTCAGCAAACACTAAGAGCCTTATCGCACTACACTGTTATAGTACTATTATTCCACTTTAACTGCTATGGCTGCCTCCTGTGGAATTCTGGGGTTTGTAGTTTAGTGAGGCCTAAGACCTCCCTGGGTGGATTGTCTAGATAATGAAAATACAGTTGCCCCTCCACATTCGCGAACTCGGCATTCGCGGTTTTGATTATTCATGGTTTTGGGAGGGCCCCCCGCCCTCCCAAAACCGCGACACGGGGCCTCTGGAGGCCCCATGAAGGCCCTGGGAGGGAGCAGGGAGGGCCGGGGAGGCTTCCACGGGGCCTTCGGAGATCCTCCGGAGGCCCCGTGAAGGCCCTGGGAGGGAGGGGGGAGGGCCGGGGAGGCATCCATGGGGCCTTCGGAGACCCTCCGGAGGCCCCATGAAGGCCCTGGGAGGGAGGGGGGAGGGCCGCGGAGGCCTCCACGGAGCCTTGCGCGGCGCTGTGAAGGCCTTGGGGGGGTGGGGAAGGCCGCAGAGGCCTCCACGGGGCCTCCGGAGATGCTCCATAGGCCCCATGAAGGCTTTAGGCGGGAGTGGGGAGGGACACGGGGGCCTCCACGGGGCCTCCGGAGATGCTCCATAGGCCCCATGAAGGCCCTGGGCGGGAGGGGGAGGGCCACGGAGGCCTCCATGGGGCCTCCAGATACGCTCTGTAGGCCCCGTGAAGGCCCTGGGTGGGAGGGGAGAGGGCCGGGGAGGCATCCACGGGGCCTCGGGAGGGTCTCTGGAGGCCCCGTGAAGGCCTTGGGAGGGAGTGGGGAGTCCGGGGAAAGCAACCATGGGGCCTCCAGAGGCCCCGTGGTCACTTTGGCTGGGGAGGGGGGGCAATCAATATTTGCGGTTTTTTCACATTCGCGGGGGTCCGTGGAACCTAACCCCTGCGAATGTGAAGGGACGACTGTTCTAATTGAATTTGCAGGGAATACCCTTTGTCCCAATGAGATCCTGCAGTGATTTGCCTTATTCAGAATGAGGGGGGGCCAAAACTCCAAAAACTATGGGGGAGGGGAAACCCTTGCAGCCTTTCCCAAAGTTTTTTAACTGATTTGCATCACAATGCATCCTCGGCGAAGGCTATAGTGGAGACCTGATTGGTCGGATGTGCACGGGGTGTGTGCTTGCTGACAATGAAGTGGCTGGAAGTGCCATTTTGGAGTTTCACACTGCCGATTGTGCACTTTCTTGATGTGCTGAAGCGACCAAACAGCTTTTTAAAGTGGAAGGTTGCACTTGTGCAACTTTGAGTTTCCGTTAAAAAAAATACTGTGCAGCAGCAACAACTTGTTGAGAATAATAATGTGAGTAGTTCATTCTCGGCCACCATGTTGATTCACAGGCATGGCTGCATGTGAACTTCAAACATGGATAGCTTCTCATACCAGTGATTTTGCCAAAGGACCGTGGAGACGAATGAATGCTGGTGCAAATTTGCATTAATACACAGCAATCAGCATTATATCTTCTTGTTTCTTGACAAGCCCTGGCTGAGAATGCTAAATGTCCCTCCCTAAACTGCAAATTCATAGCAGTTAAAGTAGAATAATAGTGTTATAACAGTGCAGCATGGTAAGGCCCTAAATCTCATAGATTCCAGCAGGAGTGGGGTTAATGAAGAACATATTGGCATGTTCAACTGCAGTCACTGAACCTGGGGAATTATCTTTTCCTGTGTCCCCCAAGAAGTTTGCCTATATAGCCACCCAGTTTACTTACTGAGAACTACACTAGAATTATTAAACATTTCTCAGTTCTTTTTTTAAAAAAAACAAAGCTAGCTCTGGTATTATTGTTATTCTGTTTTATCCCCATATGAGAACCTACTTTGTTTCACTGAAAGGAGAGCATCATGTAGGTCTCAGAATGGGCAAGAACCTAGTCGCTGAAATTCTCCTTTACCGATTGATTTAGAAGTTATTGCCTCTATGGAAAACTCAGCTTTCACATTTGTGTGGCTCTGTAATTTTTACACATCCTTGCGTGGTTTGCTTCTGACTGGCTGACTACCACAAGAAATGCTTGTGTGTTCCATCTGATTTTAATGAGAGGTGCTAGTGATGAAAAAAGGCATACACTTTAAAATTGCAGACCTTATTTGCAATGCTGTGCATCTGTACCCTACCTGGGTGTGCACAAACATTTTTGGCATTCATGGACATGTGAGCAGCAGAATGATTCTATGATTCTATGAACATCATATTACCTCCAACACAAGTCTATGGTATGTTTGTACCACAAGTCCTTTATTTTAATAGGATTTGCTATTATCCACAGTTTCTAGTATTTGTGGTAAGTCTGGAAACTGAACCCCCATGGATACAGCGGTGTGACTTGCATTATTTTGCAGCTGTTGATTAAGGCCCCATACCTTGTGATTTTATAAAGGCCATCTCCTGATATGAAATCTCTCAGAGTGGGAAGCTGCTGACCTGGTAACCATGTGCCCGATGCAAAAATGCACAAGGAGAGACATCAAAGCTCATGGTACAGAATTCTCTGTCTTTTCTTGGAAGTATAATGTAACATTCCTTTCTTAATAAATGGAGCTTAAAGAGACTTTTGTTACCATACCATCACAGTGGCTCACTTAGAATCATAGAATTATAGAGTTGGAAGAGACCACAACGGCCATCTAGTCCAACTCCCTGCCCTGCAGGAACACCCAATCAAAGCACTCATGAAAGATGACCATCCAGCCTCTGTTTAAACACCTCCAAAGGAGGAGACTCCATCACATTCTGAGGCAGCACATTACACTGCCAAACAGCTCTTACTGTCAAGAAGTTCTTCCTAATGTTTAGGTCAAATCTCTTTTCCTGTAGTTTGAGTCCATTTCTTTGTGCCCTAGTCTCTGGAGCAGCAGAAAACAAGCTTGCTCCATCCTCAGTATGACATCCCTTCAAATATTTAGACATGGCTATCATGACCCCTCTCAACCTTCTCTTCTCCAGGCTAAACATACGCAGCTCCCTAAGCCGTTCCTCATAGGACATGGCTTCCAGACCTCCCACTATTTTGGTTGCCCTCCTCTGGACATGTTCCAGCTTCTCAATTTCCTTCTTGAATCGTGGTGCCCAGAACTGGATGCAGTATTCCAGGTGAGGTCTGACCAAAGCAGAATAAAGTGGTGCTATTACTGTACTTCCCTTGATCTAGACACAATTGATGCTTGTGGCTCTCCAGGTGTTCTTGAACTGCAGTTCCTATCATCCCCCATTGCCACAGGTTATATTTATTACACCTTATGAGGGCTACAGTGCAACAACCTTTGGAGAGTCACAAATTGATGCTTTAAACATTGAAGAATCTGAAGAAACATTAGCAAATGTTCACCATTTCCAACAAAATGATTCCTTGGGCTGAAAACAAAGCATAGGGCATTGTGCCCAAAAGAAATTGCTTTCTTTGGTTCAACACGCCTTTGATCTTTGTGGGCTGTTGTTTTCTCCCCCTTCTTTCTCAGCTACCTCATGGAATTTGAAAACCTTCAGTACTCCAGCTGTGTAAGTGTATTTTATCATATTTGAATCCCATAGTGGTATTTGTGGATTACCCTTGCTAATCTCCAGAAATACTCGCCCTTTTCAAGTGCTCTGTTCATATTTAATATGTTGAAGGTTTTTCTTGCATAGGAGGAGAACATTTGGAGACTAGAATCTCTGTGCCTTAATTCATATCCATCTCTTTCTTATGATCTTGGTCTAATTGGCTAAATGGCCTTGGAACCAGGCCTAGCTGGAGGCCATAAATTCTTACCCTAGACCTCTAGTTTACCTCCCTGGAAGGACAAACTTAATTCTTTGGCCTACATCTGAGGGGATTGTAGCTGATAATAGAACAGTCACTGCATTTTGAGCAGCCACAATCTGAAACATATTTAGGATCACACTGGGAAATCATAGGAAAACAGGTCCTCTAGCTTGGTGGGGTGGGGGGTGCCATCCAGGAAAGTACTCGGCAAAGTGGCTCTTCCAACACTGTTTTACTGTGTAAAAACCTCACCTTGGTTGCGGTCTCAATGCATGTACTAGAGAACTGCACAAATGTACAGCTAAGTGAAACTGGCAAAGCCTCAGGTTGTAATTCCATTAAAGGCTGCAGGATTTCTCTGTGGGAGATACAGCATCAAGCCCTGGATTGATTTCAGACTAGGTGGGAGCTGAGTATGGTACTCTCACGTCCTGCAAGAACATAATTGCATATTTCACATAGGATGTTCCCTCTTTGAAAGCACCCCTCTTAGGGGTTGTCTATATGGTAAAAAAATACGAACAAGATGCAAACGTACAGCAATCCGTTCAAATGGCCATTCGCACAAATATGTGTCATTTGGAAGGGGGGCAGTGAAATCCACCACAAAGTCTGGGGCTTCATAGGGATTTTCCGAAAAGCTCCGTACGACTTCCGAATGTGTGATAGTTTGAACACTCACATTCACACAAATATGAACAGGCAGTGCAATCTGATTGGGTGGATGAGGATGTGGGCCAGGGCTAGCAAAGAGGGAAAGCAGCTGCGACTGCCATGTTGGATTTTCAGCTAAGCGAGGGTCCAGTAAGTCAATCAAATGGCGATCTTATATTTTTTTTATTCTTTCTGTCTTTGTAAATATGAAGTGTTGCTGGTGCGCACCCTGGGAAACTGTTTTTTGTTTTTGTTTTTTAATTTGGCGGCAGCAGATTTAAAATTGCAAGTAAATCACTCGCAGCCGCCATTTGGCTAGGGGGTCATGCGGAGTTTAGGGGGTCTTTTTGGCCATGTAGACAGGTCACATCATTGCGAACACCTGCCTTTTTGGACGTGTTCATATTTCCCCCACTCGTGTAGACAAGACCTAAGAAAGCACCCCATCTGAGTCCACATATTAAATTTACCACCTGAGGAAGCACTGGCTTAGATGGTAAATTATAATAAGAGGTGTGGTAATGTCACATACTTTGTTTTTGTTTTTGTTTTGCATATTTGGAAGCTGGTCATGTCTATGGATGGCCCTCCTGAAAGGAAAGGAAAGGAACTACCCCAGCCAGCAGATGCTGTGAGGCAGTGTTGGCAGCCCCCAAGCCGTTTCAGTCCACCCAGTCTTCCACTGGAGGACAAAGCTATTAATGTTGCTCTGCCCCAGGTATTGGGGTACAATTCACCTACTTGTCCAGTTTGTTTCTGTTTGTAGAATGTAAGGGGAGACACCATCTTGTTCTTTGGTACTGACAGCAAAAGGTTTTAGGTTGGGTCTGTCAAACCCAGTGCTTTGGTAGAAAAAAAAAAAAGATTGGAGCCCAACCCAGGTGGCATTTCACATATAGAGGCCTATGGCTTGGCCTGGTCTGGCCTGTTCCTCCCCTTTGTCACAATTGGGTACAGGTATACTTTAACTACAACTCTGGAGGCCAGGATTTGAATCCCTGCTCAGCCATGAAAAAACACTGCCTGACCTTGGGCAAATCAAACACTTTCAGCCTCAGAAAACACCATGATAGGTTCACCTTAGGGTTGCTGTAAGCGGGAAACAACTTGAAGGCACACAACATCAACATCGTCAACAACACCTCAAATAACAAAGTAGATGTATTCCTAGGCCTTACTTCCTTAACAAAAACTTAGGTACAAGAGGTAGAAAGACCATGGAAAGAATAGGGATCAATTCCTGCACCACGAAAGAGAAGAGTAGTTCAACATTTTTCAGCAAACTTTTTGATCAAAACTAACATGATGCACATGTGAAATGAAATAACCAAGTCAGGTAAGCCTTCAATAAGTAAACAAAAACATTTTGAATGTTCTAGAGACTACTGTTCTTTCCACAGCCTCCACTTTTCTTATGATTTTTATTTTGGTGGCAAAACTTATAAAGCTATGCTTTTTCAACATGCCAGAGTAGCTGGTGAGGCAGGTTAATCTGCTTTCCTGTTTTCTTACCATTTTTCTTTTCAAACATGCTCAGGAAGTTATTCTAGGATCACCTAGAGTAGAATCCCATTCTTTCCCAGGTCAAGGTTTTTTTGAATGGTTTACTGCTGACATGCTGCAGCAACTGTCTTTCTTCAGCCCTCTTTCACCATCTTCCTAATTCTGATGCTGCCACACAAAATCCTTCTACCTAGACAGAAGAAAAGTGTCTGTGTGTGGCGGGGGGGGGGGAATAGGGAGTTGCCATAAAAAAGATTTTTGTAAAAAGGAGCTTCTTTGTCAGAGGCTTTGTTAACCGAGGTATGCCTGTACTTCAGAGAGTATCATCACCAACACAAACATCCATTACTGCAGTCACTTTTCTATTTCAAAATCCTTTGGAACTGCAGGTGACACACCCACCCCGTATCCAAGGAAATAAGTTCCTAACATAAAGGACTTCCCATACAAACAAGCAATAGAATTGCATTGGAGGACCTAACAATTCCTAGAGAAGACACCACTCTGGGCATTTTCCAGTGCAACTCTATGGTATGTGTGCCTATTTTTCCAGTAGTGGATAACTGAAACCGTGGATATTGGTTCTGCAGATATGGGGGGTGTGGGTGTGTGTGTGACCTGTATATATATTTTGGGTGCTGTGACTGTCCACACATGCATGCACATGTCCTATTCAAGCATTCAGTATTTTTGTTTTATTGTTTTCATAGAATCATAGAATTGTAGAGTTGGAAGAGACCACAAGGGCCATCCAGTCCAACCCCGCCATGCAGGAAATCACAATCAAAGCATCCCTGATAGATGGCCATTCAGCCTCTGTTTAAAGACCTCCAAGGAAGGAGACCCCACCATGCTCCGAGGGAATGTGTTCCACTGCCGAACAGCTCTTACTGTCAGAAAGTTCCTCCTAAGGTGGAATCTCTGTTCCTGGAGCTTGCATCCATTGCTCCGTGTTCTAGTCTCTGGAGCAGCAGAAAACAAGCTTGCTCCATCCTCAATGTGACACCCTTTCAAATACTTAAACAGGGCTATCATATCATCCCTTAACCATCTTTTTTCCAGGCTAAATATACCCAGCTCCCTAAATCTTTCCTCATAAGGCATGGTTTCCAGACCTTTCACCATTATAGTCATCCTCCTCTGGACACGCTCCAATTTGTCAATATCCTTTTTGAATTGTGGTGCCCAGAACTGGACACATTATTCTAGGTGAGGCCTGACCAAGGCAGAATAGAGTGGCACTATTACTTCCCTTGATCTAGACACTATACTTCTATTGATGCAGCCCAAAATTGCATTGGCCTTTTTAGCTGCCGCATCACACTGTTGACTCATGCTCAACTTGTGATCTACTAGGACTCCTAGATCCCTTTCGCACGTAGTCTCATTCAGCCAGGTCTCCCCGAACCTGTATCTATGCATTTCATTTTTCCGCCCTAAATGCAGTATCTTACATTTCTCCGTACTGATTTTCATGTTGTTAGCTTTGGCCCAGCTCTCCAGTCTATCCAGGTCATTCTGAATTTTGATCCTGTCCTCTAGGGTATTAGCTACTCCTCCTAATTTGGTATCATCTGCAAATTTGATAAATATGCCCCTAATTCCGTCATCCAAGTCATTGATAAAGATGTTGAATAGCATTGGGCCCAGGACAGAACCCTGTGGCACCCCACTGGTCACATCTTTCCAAGACGAAGAGGAGCCACTGCTGAGCACCCTTTGGGTTCGGCCGGTCAACCAATTGCAAATCCATTTAACAGTTAACTTGTCTAGCCCACATTTTACAAGCTTGTTTGCAAGAATGTCATGGGGAACCTTGTCAAATGCCTTACTGAAATCAAGGTATGCGAATTAAAAAAAAAATCTTGGGAGAGTGTGCTTGTTGCTGATGGGGTGGAGCTTCTGTGAGTTTGAATTTTTTAAAAAACTTAGGAGAATGTTCTTGTTGCTGAGGGGGTGGAGCTTCTGTGAGTTTGAATTTTTTAAAAACTCTTGGGAGAGTGTGCTTGTTGCTGAGGGGGTGGAGCTTCTGTGAGTCACATCTGTGAGTCACTAGGGGGTGGAGCTGGGAGCCTAGCTCTATATAACTCCTCCCAGAGGCACAAGCCTATCGGTGCGTGAATTTTATCAACCAAGCAAAAGTACAGCATAAGCAGAACTGATTACCTAAGACTTCTCAGCATGGACACTGAGGGAACTGCAGTCACTTGCAACACTTGTGGGATGTTTGTCTTCTTGTCTACAACTTCACATGCATCAAGTGCAAGTTGGTAGCCATCTTGGAGGAGAAAGTCCAGCAGCTGGAGACCCGGGTAGCTACACTTCTCCATATTCGTGAGCAAGAGGTTTTCCTATACAGAACAGAACTAACAGCCTTGGACGGGGACCACACAGAGGAAGTTGCTGGGGAGGAGAGGGTCACTTCATACATACAGGAGGTAGACAGCTGGAGGAATGTCACACACAGAAGGAGAAAAACCAGGGATTGTTCTGGCAGCTTGCAGCTACAGAATCAATTTGAAGCTCTCTCCCTTATCAAGGACAACGAGGAAGAACAGCATGGACAGACTTCAGGGCAGAGCAGGGGACTCTGAGAGTACCACTGCAAGTAACAGCCGCTGCTAAGCCTCGGTGGAGGAGTGTGGTGATGGTGGAGGACTCCTTGCTGAGAGGTACAGAAGCAGTCATTTGTGGGCCAGATAAGATGTCACGGGAGGTATGTTGTCTCCCTGGGGCAAAGATCCGTGATGTGACAGAGAGGCTGACAAGACTGGTCAAGCCTACGGATCATTACCCCTTCCTTTTGGTCCATGTGGGAACCAATGATACTGCAAGGCACAGCTTTCCGAAGATCAGAAGAGATTATGAGGCTCTGGGGAGGAAGCTGAAAGAAATGGATGCACAGGTTGTCACCTCGTCTCTTCTGCCAGTTGAAAGGCATGGTCCAGGAAGGGAGAGGAAAATAGCCGGTGTAAACACCTGGCTCCATAGCTGGTGTCGCCGAGAACGATTTGGATTCTTGGATCATGGGCTGCGGTTCCATGAGGGGTGACTTCTGGCAAGGGATGGGATGCATCTCACGAAAGTTGGCAGAAACGTTTTTGCCAACAGTCTCAAGAATTTGATCAGGAGGGCTTTAAACTGAGTCATATGGGGGAGGGAGACAGTATTCTGGAAGGCAAAAGGGCTGGAGAAAATAGTCAAATGGTCATAGAGGGAACAAGGCAAACAGTGCAAGGACCCAACAGTGGGAGGTAAAAAAACTTGCACAGGCAGCAAGTAAAGGGAACACATGGTCTTAATGTCTCTATACTAATGCTCAGAGCATGGGAAATAAGCAAGGTGAACTTGAACTCCTAGCACAACAAAGCAAATGATATAATAGGCATTACTGAAACCTGGTGGGATGAGTCTCGTGATTGGAATGTAGGAATAGAGGGGTATAACCTTTATAAGAGAAACAGGCCAAACAGGAAAGGAGGAGGAACAGCATTATATATCAAGGATATTTACACCAGTGAATAGATCCATGACATCAATACTGGAAGCCAGGTGGAGAGCATCTGGATAAAAATTAAAGGAGAGGGAAACAACAGGGATGTTATTGTGGGACTCTACTACAGACCCCCAAGTCAGACGGAGGAATTGGATGATGCCTTTCTAGAACAGATGAACACACACGCAGAAAAGAGAAATGTAGTAGTGATGGTGACTTCAACTATCCTGATATTTGCTGGAAATCTAACTCAACCAAAACTTCAAGGTCTAGCAAATTCCTTACTTGCCTGGAAGACAATTTAATTGTCCAAAAGGTAGAAGAGGCAACAAGGGGGTCAGCTATTTTAGATCTGATCCTAACCAACAGGGGTGACCTGGTTAATGGGGTGCAAGTGGTGGGATCCTTAGGTGAAAGTGATCATGTTTTTATATAATTTTAAATTGTAATGATTTTAATTGTTTTTAACCTTTTAACTGTTGTATTTTCTAAATTGTATTTTTATGTGTTGTGAGCCACCTTGGCTCCCAATCACCACTTACGATTCCTCGAACGCTTTCATCAGCGTTACATACACACAATCCTAAATATACACTGGACTGACTATGTGACGAATGCTGCTGTCCTTGAGCAATACAAGGACTCCCAGAAACAACATCTCACGCCCGGCCAAATTGATCACCAACAATGGTCCACCCTGGCCTCACATCAGGAGGCATGGAGACGCACTATCCACAATGCTGCAGCCTTATTTGAGAACTCACGCCGAACAAGTCTTGAAGAGAAACGACAACGCAGAAAGAATCACAACCTGGAAACATTACCCAAGGAGACCTTCTGCTGTGCTTTCTGCAACAGGACTTGTTTATCTCGGATTGGCCTTTTTAGTCATCAGCGTGCTTGCAGAAAGCGCGGGATGAATCCTTCCTGAATCTTCGTTTATGAAGAAAAGCCAGAGAGGAGTAAAAGAGTTGATATGCATGAAGGGGGAGTATGCTAGTTCTCCCTCTGCCTCATTGCTTTGCTCATATGAACAGTGACAAGTCTGAAAAGAAGAACCTCATTTACTTTGTTAACATACCATAGAATTGCCTTGGAGGACCTAGGGATTCCTAGAGAGGACACCTCTCTAAGTATTTTCCAGTATGACTCTATGGAATGTGTCCCAATTTTTTCAGCCATGGATAACTGATACTGCAGGTATTGGTTCCATGGATACAGGGGGCGACCTGTATGCATGAGTGAGCAAGAAGGACAGTGTGGATTTCTTTCACTACTTCCTAAACAGATATTATGTACGCAATATAGATGGTCAAAGGCCCCAGTCCTACGTAACCTAACATGACTCAAACTAGTACAAATTTGTGTGTGCCCAAAAATCAATGCATCAGATATACAGTCATTTCTTATGTATTATCATATGAAACGGTCAAGTTTAGATAGTATTGCATTGATTCATTCACATGACTAAGGAGATTATCAGACGTGGTAAAAAACACGTCAGAAGATTGCGAGGAGAAAAGGAACAGGCAAGATTATTAGACGTTGTCGTCCTTCAACATCCTGGGGACATAGCACAGTCATGAGTCAGGCTTCCCTTTTTATTGGCAGCTTGTCCCCATCAATAAAAAAGGGGAAGCTTTGTCCATGGCAGCACTACGCATCAGGAACGGCTGAGGGCATGGGTGTCTGATAATGTCGCCATTCCTGTTCTCCCCCCATTCTTCTGATGTGGTTTTTGCAGGGTTCCACCACATCTGATAATCTCCTAAGAGGTGGTGGATGAAAATGTTTTAAAGTGATTTCACATAATAAAACCAAACTTCCTCCTCTTCAAGTAGTGCTTGCTCTGGGATTTGTCTCCTTGCCTGGATCCCAGAAAAAGTATAGACATTTCTTGAAATTTCAGGCCTGGTAGATCAGCCTGTCTGGTGGTTTCATATCCAGATCAGTTTCATATCCAGAGCTTCAGAAAGTCATTTGTTGAAGAACAACTTCCAGAATCCCCCAGCCAGCATGATCTTTTCCATGCTGGCTGCAGAATTCTTGGAGCTGTAGTAGTTCAACAAAGTAACCATCCCATGCATGTGTCAGGGGATGATAGGCCACTCAATCCCCAGCAGAAGCCCAAAAGGCCTGTCTCAGTAGACTCAGTAGCAACCTGCTCCCAAGAATACTCACACACAGAGTGTTTGATGTCCAAATAAGCAGGAGGCACTTTTATCTTCAAACTCAGTTGCAATATATGTAATTATTTACAATTGCAGAAGAAACTGCTTCACTAGGCCTCAGCACTCACAGGAAGAAGAGTGAGCTCTGCTCTGAGCCCTCCCATATACACAGTTACAGGGCACTGGCTTACTCAATCACATGGTCTTACCAATAAGAACCCTCCTTCTGTAGCTAGGCGGTTCATGGAGTCAGCCATTTTAACTCAGCATGACTCTGCAGTTTGTTTGGCCATTTAAAATGGAGTTCTAACTCCTGACAATCACCTCCAAAATGGTCAAACTACTGTGCAGGACACATGTTATCACTACAACATAACATCATTAACATACATTGTTGGACATCAATCATATATCGGATGACCTTCCCTTTTGACACCTTTCACTTTACACACTAGTGACAAGGCCCAGCCTCTTTGCCATCTCATCATGACTTCCTGCTGGAAGGGCTTTTGTGAGCAGGTCTGCAACATTGTCCTCAGATGGACAGTACTTCAGACACAAGACACCTTCTTGTATTAACCAGCTCACATTTTGGTAGCGCACCGCAATGTACTTTGTCCTGCATTTCAGATTTTCTGCTTCTGCCATCGCTATGCAGGCTTGTGAGTCCTTGTGCACCTCAACAGGCATTTGGCATGGCTCTCCAAGGTCTGCAAGCATCTGCCTTACCCATTGTTCTTCACTTGCCATCTCAGACAAGGCTGCGAATTCAGCTTCAGTAGTACTAATGGCCACACAGTTCTGCTTTCTTGATCTCCATATTATGGGGCTCTCTGCATACCTGACCATCAATAACTGACTTCACACCAAATGCAGTTAGGTTTGAAGGGATAAGGGCTTGTCTAGACAAGATGATACAATGCTGATTGTTGCGCATTAATGCAAATTCACAGTAGCGTTCAATTATCTCCACGGTTTTTTTGGTTGTATGTGAAGCTATCTGTGTTTGATGTTCAAATGGAGCCATGCCTGCAAATTAACATGGTGGCCGGGAGTGTATCACTTGTGTTATCATTCTCAACAAGTTGCCACCACCACACAGTATTTATTTTTTTTTACTGTTAATCTTAAGGTGTTCAAGTATGACTTCAGCACAGCAAAAAAGTACACCATTGCTACAGCAAAACTCCAAAATGGTGCTTCTAGCCAATTTGTTGGCAGCAAGCCATCCTCCTGCCGCGCACATCTGACCAATTGGTTTCCACTTCCATTCTTACTGAAAATGCACAGCAATGCAATTCGGTGGGCCTAATGAGCGGGAGAGCACATTTCCCCCGCATTTTTTAAACTTCCCCCCACATTTAAATTTTTTTTAAACCCATGTAATTTTTGGAGATTTTGGCCCCCTCCTTCTGAATATCATAAATTGACATGGGATTTTATTGGGACAATAGGTATTCTCCTTGAATTCTATGAGGAGTTTTTTCACCATCTAGACAACCCTTAAGTATTCTGCACAGTCATTTAAATCCAGGGTTGTCCACATGGTGAAAATACTCCTCACAGTTCACTCAGAAAACAAGCTGTCTTAATGGGACCCCACATTGTCTTGTCATATTGTGAAGGAGGGGTGCCAAAAAGAGGAAAAACTACATGAGAAAAGCCTTCGTGGTTTTCCCCAACTTTTCAAAAAAGCTCCAGTGATATGTGCTTTTTCGCTTGTTAAGACAAGCAATTTTACATGAATTTCCCATGCAGAATAAAATGCAAACCTGATTGGCTGGATGCACACAGGGGCTGGGGCTGGGTTACAGGGCAAGCGCCTGCTGCTGCCATGTTGGATTTTCGCTTTAGCGAGTGATCACTAAAGTGATAAAATGGAAGTTTGTGCTATCTTTCTCTCTCTCTCTCTTTCTCTCTCTCTCTCTTTTCTTTTTTTTTTTGAAAGGTGGACTATCACTTGTGAACACCATAAAAATAGGGTTTTTTTAAAAAAAAAGTTTGGTGGAAGCAGATTTAAAAATGGGAGTACAGTAATTCACTCATGGCTCCTTCTGGGTATAGGCATGCAGAGTTTATGGGGGCTGTAAAACCATTAAGACAGGTTGCAGCTGCTGGGACTTGCTGTTACTGTGGAGCAGTTTTTTTTCCCCTTTGTGTAAACAAGCCCCTAGATTCCTTGAAAAAAAATGTCCAGTTTTCAGCTGAGAAAATGGATCTCACCTTGAAAGTGTAAGACACTCCTTGTTAGTGTCTAACAGGAAGATATTGTCTGTATCACTCACAGGTTTTTATATACATCACAGATAAAGCAAGTTGGCTTTGAAATGTATGGAAGCTGCAAAGTCCTATGCATCTCACTTCATTTCCCAGTGAAGTTTAGCAATGGACCATTATCTCTAATGTTGACATGTGAGGAGAGGATGCAAGGGCCAGGAAGGAAGTTTTCAAAATCTGTGTAAAAATACTTTATAAAAGACCTTCCAAGGGGAATATTACAACAGGATGCAGTTAAGAAAAACAAGAGAAGGGGGTGAAGGAGAGAATGTCAAACTGTAAACAAAAAATACCTCAGAAAAATAACTCAAGAAAAAAAATCTTAAAACACAGCAACATACAGTTTGCTATAAATGAATAAAATATATGATTAGAATGTTAACAGCTTAAAATATATTTCTAAGCAATGTTAATGCATACTTTCCAGGTTTTTCTAAAATGTTCTATAAATGTTCTTTATTAATATGTAATGAACAACATCTATAAACAAAACACTTTCCCTCCTCTCTATGTTTGTGCATCTCTAAGAACACATTTGAAGCCACGTGATGGAGATATAAATCTCAAAAGTAAATGCATCCATCCACACATACATCTGTATCTACTCCCTTTGGGGCCCCAAACTACTAAGGTCATAACCTGTGTGTGCTAGAACTTTTTTGACATTTTTGGAAAGACACTCTACTTTCTCCTTATGTTATTTCTTGGAGTACTAACACCAAGAGTCTAAAAGTCCTAATAGATTAACTCTGTTCAGAATCCCAACTTGGAAGGGCCTAAAAGCACTTAGCACTCAATATTTATATAGCACATTTTAAACGTTCAAAGCATTTCATGTACATAGCCTCAATAATTGTTATGAAATCTTGTAAAGTAGGCTATTATTATCTCCATATTGCACTATTCAGATGAACAACAGCTGTGCAAAGGAGTTAGTAAATGGAACCCCCAAATAGGTGGTTTAGATGTTCTCCCTCAGTTACCATATCAATGCAACTGTATATAGAAGTGGTCCCCAACCTTTTTGGTCCCAGGGACTGGTTTCATGGAAGACAATTTTTCCACAGACTGTGGGGGGTGGGGGAGGGGATCAAAAAATGTGGGCCCTTCAAAATGATCCAAGAGCTCCTTTATATGAAAAAAAAAACCCTTCTATCCCAATTTTTCTCTTGGAACCCATTTAAAGTTTACTGACCATACCCACTATATACTGAGTAGATTCTAGAACTATTTATTTATCTGTTTGTTGCATTTATATGCCACCTTTCTCCTGGTGTGGGATCCAAGGTGGCTCACAAGCAATAAAACATTTTTAAAGCCTAGCAATAAAATTAAAATACAATTAAAATATTGCCATTTTCAAAACCATATATTAAACAATATAAAATCATTTTAAAACAGAGAAAAGTTAAAACTAGACTACCGACCCGTATAAGAAGGCTCCCTGTAAGGGAACCTCTTTCAGCCCAAAAGCAAAATTCAGTTTCAAGGAATTTCTTGTGGACCACACTTCACTGATGGGCAGAGGAGAAAATCTCCCCTCCTCTCCCCTTTCAAAGTGGCTTTCCAGCCACTTGCTCACTAAAATCCATTGGGACGGCAAAGGGGAGGCAGTAGCCATCAGAGGAGCTGCTTGGAAAAGGGAGGGGGGAATCCCAGCCGCTTCCTGCCTTCCCTTTGCAGCTGGCATTAGAACTGGAGGCCACAACTGGGAAGGATAAAGGTTTTTTAAACCTAATATCCAAATGAGTCATTCTCAGATAAAAACAGTGGGGATGTCTTTACATACAAAAAGATCGCTGTGACTTACTGGAGGGAGGCTGGAGCGAGCAGCTACTGCCTGGCATAGAAAAGAAGGAAGCTTGCTGTGTCTTCTCTTCTTTGCCCCTTCAAGCAGCAACCAGGCAGCCAGGCTGAGAAAGAGGCTGCTATAGCTTCCCGCCAAGCCAGCCTCTTGGCACATGCGTGATAGGCTTTTTGCAAGGTTTTTGCAAGCTCTGTTTGCTCCCTCTCCAGCATTGCTGCTTGAAGGGGAGCAAACAGAGCTTGCAAAAAGCAGCAACCGGGCAGCCAGCTCAGGCTGACTGCCAACTGGATACCTTGTGCACAGCTTGGTCCCTACCAGACCAGGGGCCGGTATTTAACCTTCACTGTCAGAGAGCCCTGGTACCACAAAAAGACTACAAATCCCAAGATTCAATTGGATGGAGCCATTATACTTAAAGTACAAACTGCATTATTTCTGCAGTGTGGCAGCAGCCTTAGGACTTTATCTGATGAGGCAAATATCACCAAAAAAAGCATAATTTAGGATGCGACAATAGCACAAAGTGCAAAATTATCAGATGTCTTCATCATCCACTCATTCCTGCTGCATCTTGCTGGTGCAAATAAGACATCACTTTTTATTGATAGGCAAAGCTGTCAATAAAAGTGGTGCCTTGTTCATGCCAGCACAAAACAGTGGGAACGGGTGAATGACGTCATCGTCTGATAATTGCAGCCCTTTGTGCTATCACTGCATTCTAATTATGCGGTTTTTGCAGTGTTTTATAAAGTCCTTAGTTATACATTCGGCAATTTCAGACAAGGTTTACATAAAATCATAGAATCATAGTGTTGGAAGAGACCATGAGGGCCATCCAGTCCAACCCCCTGCCTTGCAGGAATACATAATCAAAGCACTCCTGACAGATAGCCATCCAGCCTCTGTTTAAAAACCCCAAAGAAGGAGACTCCACCACACTTTGAGAGAGTATATTCCGTTGTCAAACAGCTCTTACCATCAGGAAGTTCTTCCTAATGCTCAGGTAGAATCTCTTTCCTGCAGTTTGAGTCCATTGCTCCGTGTCCTAGTCTCTGGAGCAGCAGAAAACAAGCCTGCTCCCTCTTCAATCTGAATCCTTTCAGGTATTTAAACATGGCTATCATGTCCCCTCTCAACCTTCTCTTCCCCAGGCTAAACATACCCAGCTCCCTAAGCCGCTCCCCATAGGGTATGGCTTCCAGCCCATGGACTTGCAGTGTGAGTTACATGTTGGCATCCCTTCCTGGGTTGGCTGGTTTTTCATGCCACCTCCACATGGTGTTCTGATCAATTCATCTGCAGGGTGAAATTAAGCTGGTGTTGCTGTGTAGCCTCCCTCATAAACAAGGCTCTTTCACATTACACAAACAAAATACAATGATTCCATTTTAACTGCCATGGCTGCATCCTATATAATCCTCGAGTGAGGCAATAGAGCTCTCTGGCTGAGAATGATTAATATCCTTCCATGAACTGCAAACCCCACGATTCCATAGGATGTTATCATGGCAGTTAAAGTGGAGCCATGGCGCTATCACTGTGTAGCGTGAGAGGATTTGTCTCTTTAAAAACATGATGGGTTGGAGATGTGTTGAAAACAGTCCTTTTGATGTATTTTGGAAGTGGACTTGCAGGGTGATTTGCTATTGTTTTTTTCTTTAACCACAAAGGACTGCAAACTTATCAAAAACACATTTTTACTTATATTGTGATTGGCCATCTTGTTTGGTATACATTTTTGGTGCTTTTGATTTGAACTTTTTGTATCAAATAGTACATGTTTATTCATTTTAATTTAATATGCCCACTCCAATATGCTCTTGGAGTGGGACCCAAGGTGGCTCACAAATGAAATTAGTTAAGACCTAACAATACAAGTTTAAAAAACTATTAAAATTTTATTTATTGATTGATTTACTTATTTATAGTATTTATATCCTGCTCTTCAGCCACAAAGGCTCTCAGAGTGGCTTACAAGGGAAAACAAATTGAAACTGAATCCAAACAAAATGGAGGTTCTCATGGTAGCAGCCCTGAACCCAGGTATTAGGATACAACCTCCAGTCCTGGATAGGGTCACACTCTCCTCCAAGGACTGTGTTTGTAGTCTGGGGGAATTCCTGGACTCGTCGCTCCAAATGGTGAATCAGATAAATGAGATGGTCAGGAGTGCCTTTTATCAGCTTCGGCTGATCCCCAAGCTGCACCCTTGCCTGGAAGTCGGAGACCTTGAGACCATAGTAAATGATCTGGTAACCTCCTGTCTTGATTTCTGCAATGCACTCTATATGGGGCAACCCTCGTGCTTGGTCCGGAAACTTCAGCTAGTACAGAATATGGCAGCCAGACTGGTCTCTGGTATGTCTAGAAGAGACCATATAACACCAATCTTAAGATCACTTCACTGGCTGCCCATTGGTTTCCGGGCCCAGTACAAGGTGTTGGTTATCACCTTTAAAGCACTAAATGGCTTGGGTCCAACCTATCTTCAGGACCGCCTCCTTCCATATAATCCTCCCCATGCACTCAGGTCCTCTGGGAGGAATTTGTTACAACCTTTAAAAACTAGCTCTCTTCAACCTCCCAGAGGACCTTTTCAACTATTGATCCCAGATTATGGAATGGCCTGCTGGATGAGATCCATCATATTACCACTCTAAATAGCTTTTAAAAAGCTCTTAAGATGGATCTCTTCCGGCTGGCCTTCCCTGAATAGATATCCGGCCATCAGAAAGAAAAATCTATTTTAGCCTGATCCTGAAACAGCCACTGTTTATTGTTTATTCTTATTTTTAGTATTTATTAAGTATGTTTTAATTTTTTTATTATTTAATTGTATTTTAAGGGGGATGGGATGGAGGGTCTTAAATGTAGATTTTTAAATGTTGTAAGCTGCCCCGATTGTGTTTTGTAGAGGGGCGGGATATAAATATTATTATTATTATTGTTATTGTTACAAATTGTTAGCAATAGCACTTACACTTCTACACCACTTTATAGCGCTAGGCACTCTCTTGGATCCCTACAGGATTGAACTTACAATGTTGTGGCTGCAGTACCGGCATTCACAGAGCAGGGAAATGGTCAGCCTAGCCTTCTATGGAAGGGCATTACCAGAGATTGGGAGCAGTCACTGAGAACGCTCTCTCTCGTTTCCTCTCCAAGAGAGCCTGTGGTAGTGGCTGGGCCAAGAGAAAGCCTTCCCCTGATGATCTTAAGGCTCTGGCAGATTCATATCAGGAGACAGGGTATTTCAGATAGTTTGGGACCAATCCATATGGGGCTTTACAAGTCATGAATTGTGCCCAAAAACAAACCGGTGGCCAGTGAAGATATGACTTATCTTCAAAAGCTCTGCTTCATTGTATTTTACTTGAGAGTTCAACATCATATTTCTTCAGTCTCATGCATCAGTGTGGCCAGAGAGAGGCCTTTCATCCCTACCCCCTCTTCTTGGTGCTCAGTTATAGTTTTATCTTGCTGTCTCATTCCTCAGCTGAAGTAAGTTTTGGCTACTGGTCCAGTCAGCTTCTGTACATGGATTGGAGGGAGGTGCCATGTCATTCTTGCTGGAAGTGGAGAAGAGTGCAACCATGCTTGTATGCTCTTATTCATAATCCTACAGGGCACAGCAGAGGTAGGAGCAGCTAGTGTTCCCTAGTGTGTTACCTCATGACTGTTGTCTCCTCTGCTCCTCGGAGTTTTCACCTTCCACAAAATCCATCAGTTCTTCATTTCAGGCAACAAGAGGTGTTTTGTTACATAAGCCCTCCTCCAAAAACACCTCTTGCTAGTTTGGGTTAGCTTTTTGAAGAGTGTGCAGAAGGTGGCTTCTCATCCAATTGCAAAAAATAAATGAGTAGACTGACAATGGGACAATTAACTGGAGATACCCTGGGTTGACATAAGTTGGAGTCATCTTGAAGGCACACAACAACAACAACAACAACATATAATGAATGATAAGTGATTTTAAAATATCTGTAAAATACAGGAGATTGATTTCAGTCATCTTCCAGAAGAAAATCCAAGGAAGGCATGATCATGGCCTCCACAGTGCAGGAGAGGTACTGTGTGTGTGGTGGGGAAAATATACAACACAGTATTTATTTACAGGTCACCCTCCTTATCCATGGGGGATATGTTTCTGAATTTACTGTGGAGGTGAGAAACTATGGATAATAGCGAATGCTATTGACATGAATGATTTCCAGAGGAAGCATACCATAGAATTGCACTGGAGGAACTAAGTGCCTAGAGAGGACAATTTTTTTTGGATGTTGATAAATGAAACTGTGGATTCCTTATGAAGAAGAATGGAAAGGAAAGGTCTTTTCTCATCTTGGCATTAGATTTGAATTATGGGATGGGAATGAGATTTTTGAATTGGGGTGGATAAATAAAGAATGAAGTCAACATTTAAAGAACCACAGGCTACAATAGCTGTGGAGGATGGCACCATTCCAGTGCTCTGTCTGATCACATGAAACATGCAGTATTGAAACATAATATGACACTCCTTTGGATTAAATGTAAGGATACACTCTTGTGACTGGCATTCACAAAGATCTTAGATGTACATGTGGATATACTTAACATGGGAAAATTGGGGAAACCCTATGCATGGCTTTACTTGAGGATGGCGATCTCAGTTTCTTGGAGCTCGTCCAAAATGCATCAGTGGTAAAGCAATGAGACTAAATCCTCTCTGTTTGCCATATGAATCCTAAACCCAAATATAATAAAACTACAGCTGAGCACCAAGAAGAAGAGGCGGGGAATGGAGGGCCTCTCCCCGGCCACACTGATGCATGAGACTGGTGCCAAAGAAATATGATGTTGAAATCTTAAGTAAAATACAATGAAGAGAGGCTTTTGGAGATAAGTCATATGCACTATTTGATACAAAGTGTTCAAATTAAAGGCACCAAAATATATACCCAAACCGAGGGAAAATAACAATTACAGTTAAAAATGCTTTTGATAAATCCACAATCCTTTGTCAATCACTGTCAATTTCTGTGTACATGATTTGCTAGAATAAAAACATTTATAAATATATTGGACTGCTCAGGAATTACATTAGGTTTTTTTAACACATGAAAATAAGAACTAGGAATTAAATTCAATTGTTCCAATAGCCAGACCAGACCCAATGGATCAATGGGAACCTGGCAAATCCATGCTTATTTAAGTCCCACTGATTCCATGGGTCTACTCTAGTTGGGATTAGGCATTGGATTTAGACCTAGATCTGCAAACTGGGTGAGACGTGTACCACTTACCTTCCAACTGTC
The DNA here is from genome assembly GCA_030847615.1 of Gambelia wislizenii. Classification (NCBI taxonomy): domain Eukaryota; kingdom Metazoa; phylum Chordata; class Lepidosauria; order Squamata; family Crotaphytidae; genus Gambelia; species Gambelia wislizenii. Next base: position 97,957,317 of record JAUMIR010000005.1, on the reverse strand, counting down.
CCAATTTGGCAGGGACAGTCCTGATTAATCCTCTGTCCTCTTACTTTTTCAGCTGCTTTTAAAATGCCCCAGTTTCTCTCTCCTCCCACTTTTCCCCTTTGACCATAGTTTATTTCTGTTAGTGCAAACTGAGTTCAAAGTGCAAAAGTAGTTTATTCTCAGTTAACTCAGCAGGAGAGGAGAGGAGGGACTGACTCTTTCTCTTTCCAGTAGGCCCAGGCAAAAGCAAACTGCTGCAGCCTCTCCTAGCCTGTGTTTTCTTCCCTATAATTTTTCCTTCTTGACCACACTCTGATGTTGCTTGGTCACATGTGTCCTGGGTTTCATCTGTGAAATGTTGGAGGGTATGGTAGCAGTGTGGAACCAAATACAGTATCCTAAATGTACGCATGGCTTGCTGACTAGATCAGTAGTCAGTAGTTCTTCATACTAAAACATTTTGTTGCACACTCTACATTTTAAAGAAGCATTCCACCCTCTTGATGTTTCTGTTAAATAATGCTTCCTGTGACATATATGAAGATGACTAAGGACATTATCACACCAGCCTCATAACTTGTGGTTATCACATTATTAATGGAAATGAGAACATACCAGTTGTAAAACAGCTATTATCATTCCTCTCTTCATTCACACAACTGTGCTCCATTGGTAACCCCAGCGTAATAAGTTCCTTCATTTCAGTTCCCAGATGACTGCAGACACATGACATGAGGGGCCTGATTCTCCTTCTCTCCCCCCCTCTCCCCCTCACTATTCCAAAGCACGCTGACTCCATGCTGCTTTGGAATAGTGAGGGGGAGCGGGGGAGAGAGGGAGAGGAGGAGAACCAGGCTTCTCCCACATTAATATCTGTGACCTCAGAGCGAGGCAAACAGAGGAAATTTTAAGGTGGTATTAGGTGGGGTGGAAGAGGATCCACATTACCCAAACCTCTCTTAGTCCCTAGCCATGCCCCCAACAAAATTAGAAATATACCTGTACTTCAGATTGTTCCTGTCCTTTCTATTGCTTGTAATGGGAGGGATCTTAAGTTCAATGGGAAAAGACAATAATTGGCTTCAGTGACACTTCCGCCTTGCTGACCAGAGCTCAGTTGGGTTTGAGACATGTTTGAACCTTTGGTCAGAGCACACCCTCCTCTGCCCCTCTCCTCTTTTAGGATTGCAATCTTCATCTGCTATCTTCAGAGTATTGCAAGAGCCTTAAATTGTTGCAACAGCACTGCAACTGCTCTTCTGGCCACTGCTGTTATTGAAAGAACAGCGCCATTTCTCTGTGTGACTCTTTAAATTGGTTACCTGGTGATCACTTGGGCAGCTCTGCTATAGGAACATACTTCAGAGTTAGTTCCCACTGAAATTAGTTGGGTCATCTGGATAGATATGTGTAGGATTGCTCAGTTATGTGCTAATCTTTGTACTGAACAACTTGTTGTCCAGAATTGTAATCTATCTATCTATCTATCTATCTTTGAAGAAACAGTATTGTTTTAAGATGACATTTAGGAAATATGTGTGTTGTACTTTTGGTCAGCAAAACAACAATCTCTTCATAAGTCACTATTTTAAAGTCACTATTTAAAGGAACTGTCCTGTTTGCCTTTTTTTTACTTGCTCCCTTAGGGATAACCATTATGTTTCTGCTATAAAAGATGGATGCTTTTGGTCTAAGCGGTCACCTCTAGCACTGAACAAACATGCAGAATCAATAGCCTCTTTCATGCATTTTATCTCTTAAAAACCAAGGCAACCTCTTACAACCTTTCCTATTGCTGTTGTCTTTTCCACTGCCTGTCTTCATAAACATGACAAATGACTCTTTGCTGTACATAACTAGCCTTGTCACAATAGATGACTCTCTACTCAGAATGGTCTTTGCAGAAATGTCACCAGAGGCAATGGCTATTCTTTGAAAGAACTTCCACTTGGGGGGAATCTTTGAAAACAAGATTTTGAAACACGAACTATAACAACTCCGTATGCATTGGAAGGTAGCAGAGACCACAGTATGCTATGATTATGGACTTTATCACACAATAGGTTTGTTGCATGATTGCACTGGCTTAGTTCCATGTTTGATCTTTCCTTACCACACAGTGTTGTGACTCTCCCATTATTGCATTGCATTTCCCTCATTATTTGATTGTATTTTTTTATTGATGGGAAAAATATGTTAATGGATCCAGTATCACTGCTGTTCTACCATTGTTTCTGATCATTTCCTTCCGCTGCAGTTCCAAAATCCCGGCAGTCGTGGTATGAGGTGGTATGATTCTCTTCTCCTTTTTCCTGTCTCTAAGCAGGGTGAAGTCACTCCACTTCCAGTGTCTGGACAAAGAGGACATCACAGGAACAATGTTGCTTTTATTCCATCTCCCTGTTTTTTAAAATATTTGTTTTGCTGTAATCACACAATTGTGCTGCCAGCATGCTGTAGTTACACAATTATTGTAGTCCATCATAACGTACATCGAAAACAAAACAAAGCAAACAAAGCAACGTCAGTTTTCCAGTATATTTACTTCCATATACCATATGTAGAAAAGCTGAGAAAATAAATAAATTAACAATTCCGTTGCCATGGCAGGTCACCAGCAGGCTGCAATCGTGCAATTATGGCAGTGTCTGAAGTATGAAGCATCAAAACTGTGCAATTGCTTCATTTTTTTAAAATGAAAAAAAATAAACAGCACACGTACACTACATAGGGTGGACATGGAAGGAATACAGGGTCAAGCAAGGCAATATGGAAGACTGATTTCAGGAACATGCATCACTGAAGTGGCACCATAGTGCTAGTGTGGAGAAGGTGCAATTATGATTGTTTCCATACCAGTATGTTTCTGTTTGCTTAAATGACACAATTGCTGTCAGACAACAGGCTGGTGTAATAAAGCCATCAGTTTGTTGCCTTGAAGGAAGTATCTTTGCCTGGGGCCACCTCTTACCAAGTCAGTGGCTGTTTACAAAGCTGAGCTATACTTCAGAATGTCCTTCAAAAGCGGCTGCATAAGTGTAATCCAGAGTAATCTCCTTACCTAGTAGAACAGCCAGGTTTGACAGAGTATTTCAGCGTATGTTTGAATTGCAAGATAAGAAGGAGGGGCTCATTTCTTACTCAGCGGTATGGGAAAAACATCCTGGACATACTCAGAGATATTGTTTGGACAGCCTAAAGCTGAAACAGCAGAAGCAGGAACAGAAATACTTGTAGGGGTCATAGCTGCCCTGCTTAATATAAAGGATGATACCTAGAATTATGAGCCAATTTCATTTGTCGTAGGAGATTATCAGACACTGCAAAAACCACCCTAGGAGCGTGCGAGGATGATGTTACTGTCACACAAACGGGTCCTGGTTTCAGATGATGTTTTCGCCCTCACTTGCTCCTCCTGTGCTGCAGCCACAAGTAAGGCATCACTTTTCATTGATGGGGAGGTCCCATCAATGAAAAGCGATGCCTTACTCGTAGCTGAAGTACAGAAGGAGCACACAAGGATGATGAAGATGTCTGAAACCAGGACCTATTCGCATAACAGTAACATCATCCTTGTGTGCTCCTAGGGTGTTTTTTGCAAGCGTTTGGTAATCTCCATAGTCTTGTTTGTCCTTCAAATTAAGATGAGAATGTAGTTCAAATTAGAAGGCAATTATGTGTGTACTGTTAGTATTTATTGGCAAAACCCAAAGCCTATAACCATAGGTTCAGGTTATCTGAAGGACTGAATCCCTATATTAGCCTGCCTCTGCCTTGAGAGCTTCTTGAAAGGGGCTTTTGTTTGTATCACCACCCTCACAGGTACATCTAGTGGGAACACAGGAGAGGGCCTTCTCGGTGGCTGCTCCCAGGATCTTCAAATCTCTTCCTAGAGAGTTAGAGTGGCATCCTACCCTTTCATAGGAAGGCAAAGACCTTTTTCTTTTGGCAGGGCTTTGAGGCTGAGTGCTCAGGGGGAAAGGACCGTTCATGTGCTGCATTGTTTAAATTGTTTATTCTTCTTTTTAATGGTTTAACTGCTTTTAATTTAACTATATATTTTTTAAAAAGTATTCTATGAAGCTGCATCAGTTTTAACTTAAGTAAACCACTTTGAGCCCCAGACTGGGAAAAACCTAGACTGATGATGATATAACCATCTTAACCATCCAATCAATAAGTTTAATTATGTCATCAGAAATATCATCTACATAATAATCACACTTTCTGTGATGGTTTCACCATTGTCACATTGAATAAGGTATTTTTCCCTGTTATTGCTTTTGCTCCATTTATTGCTTGCTTAGATTTGTATGTTATTACAAATGATCATTCTGAAATATGAAGCAGACTCTGTTTCTAAGGACCTTATCACACAAGTCTGCTAAAGTGCCATTTCTGGGTAGTAATGAATTTGGCCAGTACTTATTAGATGATGACGTGGCTATCCTGTTGGTGCTTTGCATTCTAGTTGTTACTGTTATGCACCTTTCAATTGATGAGAAAATCCCATCAATTCCTGCCAATATTGCTATTAATGCGCTGCTGACCTTGGTGAAGGTGAATTAAGGGCATTATCACAGTATTGCTCCAGTTCTGGGATGACTGCAGTCACATGGCATGAGGGGGCCTCTCAGGCTGAAAGAATGTGACTTGCTCAAGGTCACCCAGTCAGTTTCCATTGCTAAGCAGGGATTCAAATTCTGGGCTCTAGAGTCATAGAGGCTTACCACACTCCAAATTAAAGTGGCAGTGCAGCAGGAAGATTCTGTCTTCTGTGCTGACTTACTGCATGACATTGTTATTCTTTCATTCCTGTCCCATGGGAGACACGGGTAACATGGCATCTTTTTGCTATCTGGAAAAACCCATTAGCAAAAAGATGTGGTTTTACCTTGGTCTCCCACGACACCGTAATGGCAGAATGCCAGAAGAACGATAATGTTATGCAGTAAGGCAGCACAGAAGATGAAATCTTCCTGCTGTGATACTGTTTTACTTCAGACTGTGGTAAGCCTCTATGACTCTAGTGCCCAGGGTTTGAATCCCTGCTCAGCCATGGAAACCCACTGGGTGACCTTGAGCAAGCACACTCTCTCAGCCAGAGAGGAAGGCAAAGACTATCCCCTCTGAACAAATCTTGCCAAGAAAACCCTGTGAGAAGCTTGCATTACGGTTGTCATAAGCTGGAAATGACTTGAAGGCAAACAAGCTAGATCATAATAATATATTGTTGTTATAAACATGCATTCAACCTTCACACACCAGCTGCTGTGACATTTGCAGGCAAGTTCAGAGAAACCAGGGAAGGTTGAGAGGCTGACGGCTGTCATTCCTATTGACCCAAAAATCCTGACATTCACCCTGTGATCCTTGGTTCCACTACATCACTGGAGGAAGCATGGTCTGATATAAAAGGTGGTTTGTGTATCTTAAACTCCAACAAGATCTGGATCTGAGTTTTGACTCCCCCGCCCCCATTTGAGATCCTTTTATGACTAAACCAATGTTTAAACAACAATGAAAAGAAAATTATATAAATATAATTATATAATTAACTTTGTTTTCTCTTGTTATTTTTGTGGGAACATTCCAAAAATAACATTTCAAGCTCACCTTCTCACAGTGCCGAGTCTGCAGAATCTTTAGTTAAACCACTAAAGTTTAGTTAAATCACATTAATAGTGCTAATGCGGAAACAAGGAAATGTCTGGAATTTCTTGGTAATTCTTTAGTTGTTTGTATGGGTGAGGCTTTGTTTTCTTTCATGTGGTAGACTGAAGAGTGAAACTAAAGTTTTTTTAACCAAATATGAGCAAGTTTGACTAGTTAAACATCTTTCTAAAAGCACCTAGTAATATTCACAGTATTTATGGGCATTGCTATGGACATGAGATAGTGAGGCTAAATAAAAACATAAACATAAATCATAAAGCTGTTTTCTCATATTTTTTTCATATTTTGACAGCTGTCTAAACTAAAATGAAGGCATTTATGGAATAGAAAGCTACTTGAAAAGTACTACTGTGCTTGCCAATATTCATGACACTTTAATGTAGAGATAGAGATGTGAAAAAATACTCATGGTTGGTGAGATTTTGTTGAGAAAGCCTGTTGAGTAGTCTCCAAGTCAACCACCATTAGAGTTTGTTTCCAGCATGAGAGCAATGCAGCAAGCGCTACCCTTTACAGTTGTATTTTCTGCCATCTGCACAAAAAATCTCTGCAGAACTATCATGTTTTTCTATAACTCAGCACACACATGCCCACACAGAGTCAGCACAAAAGGACAGACCGACTAATCAAAAAGATGTGCACAACCCATCCAATGCTACTATTTTTAATAGTCCATGCAATGAGACAACATTTATTGAAAATAGAAATTTGGCACATACAGAAATACAGAAAAATCAGTCTCAAAAATATACAAAATCTCAGATACTGACCCATCCCATTTTTAAAAATACACTCCATGTCATGGCAGGATGGTGACAGTGACAATGATGATGATGGTGGTGATGACTGGCATTGTTTCATCCCTGGTTAGTACTTGGATGGGAGACCACCAATGAATACCAGGTGCTGAGAGCTATATTTCAGATGAAGGAACTGGCAAAACCACCTCTGCAATATTCCTGTGATAACCCTATGAAATTAATGGGGTCACCATAAGTAGACAGGCAACATGAAGGCACAACAACACACACAAACACACACATTTACCATCTGGTTGAAGGATTTTGCATGTAGGAAGTGCCCCAGGCCCTGTCTAGTGAAAAAGATGTTGGGTAGTAGGGCTAGAGAAGCCATCTGCTTGAGAGAACTTGGGTAAATCAGCATAATCAGTACAATCCCAGTACTGAGCCAGGTAAAGCATCAGTCTGAAGACAAGGCAGATTTGTCTCTTCTTATGTAGGTGCAGATGGTCCGAAACTGCTCCTGCCCATGGAAATGAATGCATGCATGAATGACCCAAGCTGCAGCATGGGACAATTTAAACATGGGACAGTTTAAATGTTTTAAAATGTACAGTTTAAACAAGTACATTGTTTTCTGAAAGGGCTGCAGCTTGGTGGTACTTTACAGACCTCAAAATTCAGTGATGTCCAAGCTTAGCCCCAGCATCTGGACACAGAGGCAGGCTAAAAATTGTTGATACTTGAGGAAACGGACAAGATGGCACCCCTTTCCACATGCAGAAGCCAACTAGAGAGGCAGTGGGTTCTTACATCTCCATCATAACTGAAGTAGCAGATTCATTTAGGGAACCAGGACAGAATATGTGGCATATTTCCCTTTTGTTTGCAACAGAGGGGATCAGTCAGAATTCATGAGGATGGGAATCAAACCTATGATTCTGCAGACTGAGGTGGCTGTCTTACTTTATGTAATGGCAGGGTTGGTTCTCTCTATAGGTAATGCTGGGAAGGCCCCTGCCCGAAACCCTGGTGTACGCCTTCTAGTCAAGGTAAAGGATACTGAGCTAGAGGGACAAATGAATGTTCATATCTCATCTGCATCACAGAACACATGCTATCCTTCTCCTATTTTGATCCTAAATGCACCATAGCAGTGGGACTTAACCTTTTCTTTACCAGGGACCCCCTTTAAATATCTTTTGTTGCTGAGGACACCAAGACTTAACTCAAGATTTAAAACCCTAGCAACAACAAACAACAACGCAATTACAGCATCCATTAACCCTTCCCTCAAAGGCACTGGAGGGGAGGGAAGACTTTTCTCCTGCTTCTTCCTGCAAATTTGTGGTTGGAGTGGATTGAAGAGCAATGTGGAGGCCAAGCCAGCCAACCTTTGCCTTGGCTCCTATAATGTGGGCTGAGCAGCCTTCAAGCCTTCACAGACCCCCTGTGAGGACATTGTGACACCCCCCCCCAGGGCTCCACAGACCACAGGTTAAGAAGCACTACATTATAGCATACCTTCCGAGTATCCTGATTTGGCAGGGACAGTTCCAGCCTTATAATGTTCCTAGAATGTTACTTGTGAGTAACCGGGATTTAGGATTAAGTTTATTTAGTTAAGTACGTTTTTATTTTATTTTAGAATCCAAAAGGCAGATAGATATTTCTTCACACTCCATTGACTAGCCAGTTGGAACTATGAGCTCTGGTTAACTTGTAAGAGAATTTGGAGGCAAAAGAGGCTGCCAGTTTATAGTTTTGATTATTCCCATTCATATTTTATGTGGAGAAAAGGAAAAACAGCTGGCAGTAAAGGCTTCTTTCTTTTTTTAAAAGCAGCACATAGAGAATTTATGGAATCTTCATGTGATTTCACAACTGCCCTTGTGAAGCCAGGCTTACTCATTCCCCAGAAGGAAGCAATGCTATCTATAGCCCAGCTTCTTGTGCCCTGGAGTATAATTCTTGCCATGGGTGGGAAGTGCTAATAAAACCACAGACTCTTGAAACTACTCACTTGAAACATCACAGGTTAGGATAGTGGCTGTTGTTCCTGACAATGGGCTGAATGAGATTGCAGTTAAGTCAGAACATATAGGTGGTCACATGTTGGTTTGTGTAGCTTTGCTTTTTTAAGAACCATATTATAGCATGTATGATGCATTTAGGATCAAAGGTGCCATCTTGTAGGCATGTTGAGAATGTGGACCTCTGAGTAGAGTTTAGCACATGGTGAAGGACCAATACTGCATCTCCATGGCCCAGTTCACAGCCCAAGCCGAATGTTTTACAGCACTGTAGAATCGGCAGTAGGTAGAACATGTTACTTGCAGTGCATATCATACTCTTCTCATTTCTTCTCCTTCTTTAGATCCCAGGCACATCTTTTCTATGAAGCTTTGGCTTAACCCTTTAGTCGTCATGCTCCACTGTAGATCTCAATGGTAAATCCAGGGGTGGGACTCTTGCAGATGTTGTTGGACTGTCCCCAAAAGTCCTAGCCAGCATAGTCAGGAGGGAGGAATGTTAGGAGCGGCACTCAAACATCGGGAGGTCGGTATGATTGCCATCCCTGCTCTATTGCATTTCCCAATCCAAAACTTTAGATATAAGTTCCTGAGTTGCAGGAAGACTCCAGGCTTCTATTTCTATAATATTTTATTTAAAATCCTGATCACCGTAATAATGAACATAAAAATTAGGTAATTGTTTTTTGAAATCATGTGCTGATTTTTTGTTCATTTAAATATATATATATATATATATATATATGCTGAATTACACAAAAGTACATTCCACCAACATTATCAGTGGCCCAGTTGGGTTGTGTGGATTAATATCTGCAGTCAGGCTTATGATGGATGCATCAACATAACCAGCAATAGGACCTTGCTTCACATGAGGTGTCCTAACATTTAGGATCTGGTGGCAAATCATCACTGCTTGTCCAATCATATCAGGATGCAGTATCTGTTCACATGTGCAACTGGGTATTTGGGGGTCATCATCTACCAGCTTGGCTCATTAGTATTTGACCAGACTGTAATATTCCCATGTAAACACCACCTTGTTTGCGGTACCATTTGGGTCAAAATAAGCAAGATGTTTGTGTTGCTGATGGCTATATACTTTTATTTTACTACTTTGCAATATACAGCACACACACACACACACACACACACACACTTACTTTGGAAAAAGTGGTCTAAAAATAGTCTGTCTCTACCAGAATGGACTCCCTGAAATCAATGGGACTTACATAACATGGTGACTAACAATTTCCACTCATTTTAGTGGGTTTACTCCTGCTGGAACTAAAACATAGTCAAATATGTATTCTCATAGTTTCAAGCAATTAGTGTCAGAATTCAGAACTGACCACAGGGTGAACAAGGCAAGATGATGAGCAAATGTCATATATTGTAATTGGAGTAGGTATTGCATTCACAGTAGGGTTGCACTCTTACTCTAAGAGGAGGGGGTGCATTACAGCCCCACCCATGATGGCAAAATCTCCTGTAATATCTCAGGGAATTATTAGCTCAAATAGGAGGCCTGCAAGAGGAGGGTAACTTTGGGGATCTTTTCACTTATGTATACCAGTACTAACTGTAGAGAGCAGTCCAGTTGTTGTAAAACAACATATTTTATTGGAATAATACAAAAAGTAAACTAACAAGGCTATAGCAGAGTAAAGCAGAAAGCTTGGGCATGCAGTTGCACATTCAGGTGTGCATTCAGTTACACAACGTTGCCATTCAACATAAGGATGGCATAGCACAATCAATACCTAATTCCCCATGCCAAGATTACACTATGCAATCCTATGGCATAACTGAATACCATAGTCAGTATCCTCCATGCCACAGTTTTTCCAGTTTCTATGGATGGTTGTGAAAACTGGATAGTGAAGAAAGCTGACAGGAAGAGAGTCAACTTATTTGTGCTAGAGGAGATACCATGGAGTGCCAAAAAGACAAATAAAAGAGTCCTAGAGCAAATGAGGCCTGAATTCTCACTAGGAGCCCAAATGATTCAACTGAGGCTATCATACTTTGGACAGATCATGAGATGACATAACTCATTAGAAAAGATGATAATGCTTGCTAAAATGGGAAACAGTAAGAAAAGAGGAAGAGTATGGATAGATTCAGTCATGGAAACTACAGCCCTGAGTATGCAGGAACTGAGCAGGAGTGTCAAGGGCAGGGTGTCTTGGAAGTCCCTTCTTCATAGGATTGCCATAAGTCGAAACTGAGTTGTTGGCAATGAGTGACAACAATCCTGATGTAGGATCTCAACCATGAACTTTGCCTTTCTTTAAACATGAACAGCAGCCATGGAAGACCAATCTGGATCCAGACTGTGGTGTGCAAGGATGATTTCTAAAGTTGGCAAAGTAGCACAGGTAAATTGTTCTTCTCCTGACCACATATCTGAAAATGTTTTTTGCCCAAGGACCTGTTATAGTTTTCAGATTGAGGACTTCGCACAATAAACAACAGGGATAAGAGCAAGGAGAATCCCAGGTGTTGGCTTATCACAGTTACTGCAGTTAGAACCTAAGAGCAACCTCCAGAAATTCCGGGAAACACAAAAGGATATTCTAATTTTCAGAGATTGGATGTATTACTAATTAATGGAATAATCACTTGTAATTGGGATTCTGTTGTTCATACTGTAATCAGTAGTGGCTGGAGGCTTCCATGTCAGAGTATGGTGAATCCAGTTTAGGTTTCAGTCTGAACTTTAGAAGAGCTATCCAAGGTGCTGGGCCTTTATCCAGCACTTTCAATAGCTCCTTCAGAGTCGGACTAAAATCCAGAGTAAATTGGCTGCCTCACTGGTATGGAAACCACCAGCTGCCCTTGGGTGGAGCCAGCATGGTTTACTGAACAGTGGTAGGAGTATTGAATTAAGAACTATAGTAGGAATGGATCTCAAATGTCATGAAGCCCAACATTCTATCAATGCAGGAAATTTGCTGCTGCAGCTGTTGTACCACATAGCCATTTAAGCCTGTTTTGAAGAACTTCTCATAACATTTAGAACACTTTTAAAGTGCTCTCCTTAATATTTTTTTCAAAATTCCTTATTTTGGTAATTTGAATCTATTAGTTTGGATCCTTCACTGTGGTGCAATCAAGAACAATTTTTGTCTGTCATCTATGAGACAATCCTTCAGATATTTAAAGATGGTTGTCATGTTGCCAGTCCATCAGATATTTGAAGACGGTTGTCAAGTTGCCACCTCCTTCCAACTTTCCTAGGTAAAGTGGGTTCAAGTTCCCACTCAGCCCACTGAGTGACCCTCAGCCAGTCATAATTCCTTCATCTAATCTACCTCACAAGGTTAGCATGAGGCTAAAGTGGAGGTGGGGTGGAGAATCATACATACTGCTATGAACAAACACACTGTCCGGACCATATTAGCTAATGGGCGTTACCATCTTCAATTATCTTGTCAGGCTAATATTAATTCAGACATCATTATTTCTCATGGCAATGGATTCTGTTAACCTTCAGATGGCAGATTTAAAACTTGTGCAGTCTACTCTTCCTTCCTTCTTTTTTAGAACTCAGAGATTCCCTCCCGGAAATTCATGCAAGACATAAATTGTACAAAGGAGTGTACAAAATGTCAGCAGGGTGCATTCACTCCTTTTTTATGCCCCTTAGTGCTCCCTGGAATTTTCATTTAATTTTTTTTACATTGAACTTTGCCTCCAAAATTCAACAGCAAACTGCTAAATGTGCTGCATTTGATGAGATAGTCAATATCTTACTCATTTTGGTTCCTTTTAAGTCAATGTTCAATATCATAGCCAATATCATATTAGTTAAAGGCAATTTAAATACTTGTATATATTATTTATATAATAAACATGCATAGAATAGACAATATCATATATTTTATATCACATCATACAGCATATATCATATATCTATACAGGTCAACCCCCATATCAACAGGGGATACGTTCCAAGACCTTCCCTCCCCCGTGGATACCTGAAACTGTGGATAATAGGGAACTCTATTATTTTCAATGAGACAAATGCCAGAAGCTGACCATTGAATTGCACTGGAGGACCTAGAAATGAATAGAGAGAACATTTTTGGGGGGGGGGATGTGGATAAATGAAACTGTGGATACCAAATCCATGGATATAGGGGTCGTCCTGCATATCTATATCTGTGTGTGTGTGTGTGTGTGTGTAATTAATAATATATGAGTGGGTGTTTCATTTGCTAATAATGAGTGGGGATATTTTAAAGAATTTAACAATATTTAACAAAGAATAATTTTTAATTAATTTCAATCTATAGACACAGCTCAGTTAACAAAGCCTTTGACAAAGAAATTCTTTTTTGCCCTAAACACTCAAGGGTCGAAAGCTGGTTCAAGCAGGAAGCTCGCTTAGCAGGCAGTTTCCTTAGCGAGCTCCCTGCTTGAACCAGCTTTCAACCCTTGAGTAGTTTGGGGCAAAGGCTGATGAAGCGGGGCACTCACTGAGGAAACTGTGGGCGGTTTCCAGAGTGCGTGCCCTGCTTGAATCCACCTTTGGCCCAAACACTCAAGGGTCGAAAGCCGGTTCAAACGGGAAGCTCGCTTAGCAGGCGGTTTCCTTAGCAAGCTCCCTGCTTGAATCAGTTTTTGACCCTTGAGTGTTTCTGGGCAAAGGCAGACTGACACGGGGCACTCACTGCAGAAACTGCGGGTGGTTTCCTGAGTGAGTGCCCCACTTGAATCTGCCTTTGCCCCAAATCTCAAGGTTCTTGAGATTTGAAAGCTGGTTCAAGTGGGAAGCTCACTTAGCGGGCGGTGTCCTTAGTGAGCTCCCTTCTTGAACCGGCTTTCGACCTTTGAGTGTTTAGGGCAAGGGCAGATTGAAGCGGGGCACTCACTGCAGAAACTGCAAGCAGTGCCCCACTTGAATCTGCCTTTGCCCCAAACACTCAGGGGTCAAAAACCGGTTCAAGCAGGAAGCTCGCTTAGCGGGCGGTTTCCTTAGTGAGCTCCCTGCTTGAACCGGCTTTTGACCCTTGAGTGTTTGGGGCAAAGACAGATTGAAGCGGGGCACTCACTGCAGAAACTGCAAGCAATTTCCTGAGTGAGTGCCCCGCCTGAATCCACCTTTGCCCCAAACACTTAAGGGTCAAAACCCGGTTGAAGTGGGAAGCTCGCTTAGCAGGTGGTTTCCTAGCAAGCTCCCTTCTTGAACTGGCTTTCAACCCTTGAGTGTTTGGGGCCAAGGCAGATTGAAGCTGGGCACTAGCTCAAGAAACTGCGGGCGGGTGGCCTTCGGCTGCACCCCGCCCCAGGGAAGAAATGCCAAGCAAACTGGCGGCACTCACAGAAAAGCAGCGTGTTTCCTGGGGGGGGTGTGTGGAAGCCGAAGGAGGAGCAATCCTCTTGCAGTTTTCTGTGAATGTCAAAGTCGCTAATGTGGAGGGACAACTGTAGTTGCATATACATAATGAGATATCTTGGAGATGGAACCCAAGTCTGAACACAAAAGTCATTTATGTTTCATATACACCTTCTGCGTATAGTCTGAAGGTAATTTTATACAAAATATTTTTAAATAATTTTGTGCATGAAGCAAATTTTGTGTACCGTACATTGAATTATCAGAAAGCAAAGGTGTCACTATCACAGCCACCCATGTGGGCATTTTGGATTTTTGAGTATTTCGGATTTTGGAATTCCGGATAAGGAACTTGTAATATGCAAATCACTCTGAGAGATCCACAGCAGGTTCAGATCTACCTTCTGCCCATTGTTGCTGATAGCCACCTAGGATATAGGTTTTCACACCAGCTGTGAGTTTACCTGGGTTTTTATGATACACAATAATTTGTTTTTTGAAACCCTTTTTGTGATACATATGTATTTTGCTACATAATGCTAGAGAGTGAATGACTGGGAAACCTATTTAAAATGAAATGAAGTGATTTGCTATGATTTTAACAAGAAGAGCTTTGCAAAGCAGCCTCTCATTAGAAATAATGATGTCACAAGATGCCTCCAGTAATTGCACAATGTCAGCCAGAAGATTGGCAACAGCATTGTATGATCAGCTCTGATGAAAACTGTAGAGAAACTGAAAAACAGGCAATTACAGAAGGTGGGGATTGGGCTGGACATATTTCCTTAATTCACCTTTCAGGGTAAGTGGGGAGGGATACTTACACCCCAGAAAGAAATCAAATTCTTTGGGTCTGACTCAATGTATTTCTGCATTTTGTTAAGAAAGATATTTCAATTTATGTTAACACCCAAATAAGCAAGTTCAAAGAGGTAGAGGAAGGACTTTATTTTTGTGCTAACACCCAAAGAGGGAGTTTCATCTTCAGAACTTGAACTGGATCTTCATCATTCCAACGTGTGTGGGATACTGCAGAACTCAGTGACCCAACCTGTGCTGGCTTAAGAAACAACAGAAACATCCAGCTAGAACCACTAGCATCTCCATCCCATCCTTGAGAGATGATATAACCTGTGTGATCCACAAACCCATTCCAAGTACCTGGAGATAAGGGCCAAATCCACACTACACAAATAATCCAGTTCGAAACTGAATTATTTGCCATGGCTCCTTCCAATGCAATCCTGGGATTTGTAGTTTAGTAAGGCACCAGCACTTTTTGGCACAGAAGGCTAAAGCCTTGTAGAACTACAAATCCCTGGATTCCATAGGAAGGTGCTATGGCAAACAAATCTGCTTCAAAGTGGATTATTTGTGTAGTGTGGATTTGGCCGAAGAGATGAATGCTTTGATCCTAATACTCAAAGCTCAGGATGGGGGCAATTTCCAATTGATGGACTACCACAATGTCATAAATAGCAAAATCCCATGAATGTTACACAATTGCTGGTAAAAGAGGTTGGTTAAGTTTGAATTCAAACAAATGACAGTGCTCAGACAATTGTCTTTTGGAACCAATCTATGATGGTTGCCAGCATGCTCACAACTCTCCTGAGATAATTCAGAAGAGTTTTCTTGGAGACACCATGTTCGTGTAAACTGCAGAGGCTGCAACAAGACATGTGGTAGTAGTTCCTGTAACCAGCCCTTGGTACAATCCCAGAATGAGTTGTGAGCTCCCAGAATACATGTTAGGGCCACTGGGCATATCAATCAGAGCCAAGAAGATATTTTTGTGATTACAATTCCAAGACCCCTCTCCCAGCTAGCATGATAGAAAATTCTGGGGGTTTCAGTCCAAAAAAGTATTTTCTCCCATGCTCTGATATGAATGAACTGGATTCACGAGGCTTGCCTGAATGTTTAGTCATCTCCTCCTAAACAGGTCATTTGCCATGATACAAGGTCAAGACACTACCCAAGATCACCAGTCCATTAGATCAGACGTACACCAGAAAAAAGACATGAAAAAGTTTAGGAAGCTGCAGTTAGAAGTACAGGTTGTCCCCTGTTTACTCTGCGAATACTTTCCCAGACTTACTGCAGGTACACAAAAATGTATACAATAGTGAACCACCATATTATACCATAAAATTGTGCTGGAGAACCTAGAAAATGCCTAGAGAGACCACCTCTAGTGTAACTCTATGGTCCTCCAGGTGCCTAGAAAGAGCTCCCCCTCCCAATCGCAGGTATGTGAAACCGTGGGTACTGATCCCGTGGAAACAGGGGAGGTGGTTTTCCTGTTCATACTTGATCTGGCACAGCTATTTTTCTCTCTCCAGAGAGCATGGTAAAGATATGCGCTTACTTTTGGCCACTGTGATGGTGATGGTGTTGGTGTTGGTGTTAGGTTATGTTCAAGAAAACTAGGAGGTGAGAAAGGGGTTAATCACCCCCCTTCTGCTCCAGTTTACTATCTCCCAAGGTTGCTTTTGGGGTTAGGATTTCTTAAAAGTCCACAAAGGAAATGTTACATGTTGGGTTTAATTATAGCATATAATTGAATTATAGCATATAATTGAATCTTGAGATAATGAAGGGAGGGATAAGGGAAGAAAGTGTAGCTTGTAAGGACAGAATCAGTGGGGTCATTTACACGGGCAAATATTCCTCTAAATATACTGCTAAGATAGCTCATAGTTCCCACGGATCGCAGCACAGCATCGCCTCATTCAGAAGGGGGGAAGGTAAAACACCCAAATATAGCGTGGCAAGGGATGTCGCTACTTTTGCAGGTATATTTGCAATGTAGCGCATTATTGGCAGTGCACACTACCATTCTGTTAAGGGTTGCAGCAGATCTGCATTGTGATTGGTTGCTCTGATGCAAGGGGCGGTCTTAAAAGAGGGGGACTGAGTTCAGTAGCGTTCAGGAAACTTTGAAAAATTCTCTCTGCTATTTTGCAAGTCTGCCAAGAAAAAGGATTCCCAAGACCTTTCAGTCATAAAGTTCCCATCTGTCAGCTCTGCTTGGGGGAGGGAGAGAGAGAGAGAGAGAGAGAGCAAGCGAAGGAGAGAGAGGGGGGGGAAGGGAGGGGGACCAGGGAGGGAGAGTCAAAAATCCTCGGCTATTTTGCAAGTCTGTGAACCCTGACTAAACAAATTGTGCTGAAAAAACTTGTGATAGATTCACCTTAGGATCCTCGGCATGGCAGCAACGTCTTTCAGCAGAGCGATTGCTGTCCCTCTGCTTCGGGCAGTAACTGAGTTCATTTACAGGCAGATTTAGAGAGAGACAGAGGCAGAGCCACTTCTTTGATCTTCCCCCCTGCTATTTTGGCAGTCTGTGAGTCTTTCTTTAGCTCGAAAATGCAGGGCTTCAAAGGAAGGTCTATGCCCTTCCCCATAAAGTCTGCCTCTGCTTGGGAGTCCATGCCCCCCACACTTTTTCAAGTCTGAATGAAAAAGCGGCATAATTAGAAAAAAACCCTGACTGGCACAGATGCAGAAAAGAATTAAAGTGCAAGTTGCCGCAATAAATCTGCCATGTAAACCAGCCCAGTGTCTCTGAGTCACAAACAGGAGAAGCACTGCAGTAATTGCTAAAGTAGACAAACAGCATAAGGCATACCTTCCTGGAGGCTGGTCGCAATAGGCTTTAGTTTTGTACAGGTACTTGGGTTTGTTGCCAGTAGGAATAGAAGAGTAAGTAGTTTGCAGCTGGGGGTTGGGAACAGATGGCTTCTGAATTCCCTGGCAAAGCAAAAGGAAGCAAGCAAAGAAGCCAGGAAGCAAGGAGGATGTTATTCAGAGAGCTAGGAAATAGAGCTCTGCAACAGAAATCATTCCAGACAAAGCCAGGGAGAGATCTGCAGGGTTTACCCCATTATTATCTTGAGTTGCACAGGTCTGGCAAATTTTTGTAGTGGCTTGAGAACTTCACAAAACATCTCTGAGAAGAGAGGTCAGAGTGAGGAAAAGAACAAATGAGCATGCAAACCACACCATTATATAATTGACCTTTCGCTCCACATTAAAAATTGTTGTCTGTCACCAGACTGGGAGTAACACAGCATGTTGAGTTCAAGCTGGAAATCCCATAATTCAAATTAGAGTTTGAATGAAAGTATGTAGGATGGCCTTAAGCAAGCGATTACTTCAGCTTTCACACAACCACACCTCTACCACTCAATTTCTAATTCAGGGATGATGCTGGCCTACCATATACAGGCCAGTGTTGTTGTAAGGATTACACATTTGACATAAAAATATTTTGCTGGGGATTGGTAAAAGAATATGAACTTCCGAGGTTATCAAATAAATACCCAGAATGATCTTTCCAGTAATACTTTGCAGAAAATTGGCTTTTACACTCCGCTGTAAAACAGGGTCTTCTTCCTTTTATAAGAAAAATAAACTTGCAGAGATAAAAAACCCCATGGCCAAATGTAAGTGCAGAACTTGCTTACTGAATGAGGGAGAAAAGAGAGTTGATTCAGATTTGTCATCAGCTGCTCAATATAGTCCCTCTACCTTAGCTCCTATAAGTTTTGCTGTGCGCCTTTCTTTTTAACATCAAAGCCATTGCTTAAAAAAAAAAAAAAAAGATATCCACAACCTGCAAATTTAAAAAGTTCAGTTAAACATATTCTAAATGGAAAGGGGCCGAAAACCACAGAATCCCATAAAAACTTTGCAAGCTAAAGTCCACATTTGTAAGATGCATGGATGCATTGGACCAGTTTATTAGGTGCAGTATGCATCAGATTGTTCAATTCCAGAGTGAAACAGTACAGTCCAAAATGATTTGGGCCAAATCCACACTACAGAAATAGTCCAGCTTGAAACGGGATTATTTGCCATAGCTCTATCCTATAGACTCCTGGGATTTATTTTACAAGGTCTTTAGCCTTTGGTGCTTGTATCTTATCAAACTACAAATCCCAGGATTTCATAGGAAGGAGCCATGGCAAAACAATCCAGTTTTATACTGATTGGACTGATCTGGAGATCTGGACATCAAAAATAAACAAGAGAAAATCAGGCAGTCTGTACCTAACATGGCAATTAAATGAAAATACCAATGTGGCTTTAGTTTCCCTGTGTGTGTTAATGGCAGGAATGGCAAACTGGATTTCTGAGAGTTAGTTGAGATTTGGGTTCCAGATTAAATTGAATCAGGGCCAAACTTGGGTTGCAGCCAAATTGCTAAATTGAGTTCTACACCGACATAGGTGTAGACCCTCAAACACCCTAATGCTAGTTAAGCAAATGTTTAATTTTGCATAATATACTCAAAGCACAAATTTTGTATGTTTATAGTATATCCAGTGCAGATTGGAGTGTGGCATTCCAGCCCTGAAATATGCTTATTTTATGATGCAGCTTGAAACAATGAGAGAAAGCATGAGGCAAAGAGTTCATTTTCTTATTTTTATTCCATATGTGGAACACTGGATTTTAACTATAAAGTAATTCACAACAGGCAGTCTTCGTTGTAGCAGTGGGAATAAAATCAATTAACTTGAATAGTTTAAGAGGCAGTCACACATGTCAGAACCAGATTCTGTCTCAGACTTTTAGACGGCACCATCCAGACCTTGTGTTGTATTTTGGAAGAGGTCAGAATGTGTTTTTCCATGTTGTTTTCACCACGTCAGCTTGTGTTCTCTTTTCGCTATTACAGCTCTTAGAAATATCAACACAGTTCTGTTTCAGCGACTACTTAAGACTACTGATTATGGGTAGTGAGGGAGTTGTTGCTGCAGTCACCTGCAACAACTGTGGTATGTTTGTCTTCTTGTCAGAGGATGTGCATAGCTACACCTGCAGCAGGTGTAAGTTTGTTGCTCTATTGGAAGAGAAAGTCCAGCAACTTGAAGCCCATTTATCCACTCTTCAGCATATTAGGGAGCAGGAGGGTTTCTGGGACAGTGTGGAGCAGACTGCCCTCCATGAGGAACATACAGGGATGTCTCCGAGAAGAAGTTAGTTCCCATACACTGGAGGTAGGCAACTGGAAGAATGAGAAACGTAGAAGTATAAGTACTAGGGACACTTCTGTGAGTGGCACTATGGAAACAATTCAAAGCTCTCTCCCTTATCAGTGAAGATAAGGAATGGGAAAGAGATAAGCAGAGTGAATCCTCAGAGAATGTGCAGAGGACCATGGAAAGTCAGCACATGGAATGGCCTCTGCCAAGACTCAGAGAAGGTGGGTGGTGGTGGTGGTAAGGATCTCCCTGCTGAGGGGAATTGAAGCAGTAGTTTGCAGGCCTGACAAAATGTCTCGTGAGGTATGCTATCTCTCTGGGGCAAAAAATTATGATGTAAGAGAGGCTGACAAGACTTGTCAAGTCCTCTGACTGTTATCCCTTCCTTTTGGTCCACGTGGGAACCAATGATACTGCAAACCATAGCCTTCATATTAGCAAAAGGGATTATGAGGCTTTGGGTAGGAAGTTGAAAGACCTGGATGCACAGGTAGTCATTTTGTCTGCAGTGGAAGTGCATGGCCCGGGAAGAGAGAGAAAAATAGTGGAGGTGAACAACTGTCTCCACATATGGTGCCACCGGGAACAATTTGGCTTCCTGGACCATGGTGTGTGGTTTCAGGGAGGTGGACTTTTGGAAAGGGATGGGTTGCACCTCACAGCAGTTGGTAGGAACATTTTTGCTAAGAATCTGAAAGATCTGACCAGGAGGGCTTTAAACTGAGTTATGAGGGGGAGGGAGATACTATACTTGAGTGCAGGAGTTCATCAAGAGCTGGAGATAATAGCTCAAATGTTATACAGACAACAAGGCAAATAGTACAAGAACCCAACAATGGGAGGGGGAAAAAGGCTCCAAAAAGCAGATAGAGGGAATGGCCCATGGTCTTAGATTTCTTTATACTAATGCACAGAGCATGGGAAATCAATAGGAGGAACTTGAACTCTTAGCACAGTAAAGTAAATAGGCATCACTGAAGTCTGGTGGGATGAGTCTCATGATTGGAATATAGTAATAGAGGGGTATAAACTATTTCAAAGAAATAGAGCAAACAGGAAGGGAGGTGGAGCAGCACTATACTGTACATCAAGGATGTGTACACCTGTGAACAGATCCATGACTTAAATACTGGAAGCCAGGTTGAGAGCATCTGGATAAAAATTAAGGGGGAGAGAAATAACAGGGATGTCATGGTGGGGGTCTATTACAGGCTTCCAAGCCAAACTGAGGACTTGGATGATACCTTCCTGGAACAGATGACTACACATTCAGAAAGGTAAGATTTAGTAGTAATGGGGGATTTCAACTATCCTGATATTTGTTGGAAGAAAAATTCTTCCAAAAATTTAAGGTCCAACAAATTCCTCACTTGCCTTGCAGACAATGTCATTGTCCAGAAGGTAGAAGAGGCAACTAGGGGATCAGCTATTTTAGATCTGATTCTAACCAACAGAGATGACCCACTTATTGGGGTGGAAGTGGCAGGATCCTTAGGTGAGAGTTATCATGTTCTCCCAGACTTTGTTATACAGTGGAAAGGGGAAGCTAAGCATAATCATACACACATTCTAGACTTTAAAAATGCTGATTTCAGTAAACTTAGGGAAATACTGGGTTTGAGCCCATGGTCAGGAATACTAAAAGAGAAGGGGGTTCATGATGGATGGGAGTGAAAGTGAGATACTGAAGGCACAACTTCAAACATTTCCAATGAAGAGGAAAAATGGAAGGTATCTAAAGAAACCAGGATGGATGTCTAAAGAATTTTCTACTGAGCTAAGATTTAAAAGAGATGTGTACAAGAAATGGAAAAGGGGGGAAATCACCAAAGAAAAATTCAAACAAATAGCTAGCTTATGTAGGGAGAAAGTCAGAAAAGCCAGCACGGAGAAAAAGCTCAGGCTTGCTAGGGAAGTTAAAAACAATAAAAAGGGCTTTTTTGTTATGTCTGTAGCAAAAAGGAAGAAAAAGGAAGTGGTAGGGCTGCTGCATGCAGAAGATGGTGGAATGCTAACAGGAGACAGAGAAAAGGCAGCACTATTCAATACCTTCTTTGCCTCAGTCATTTCCCAAAAGGAGAATAGTGCTCAACCTGGGGAAAATGGAGCAAATGATGCAGTAGGGCAAATGCAGCACAGAATTGATAAAGTAGTATAGGAATACCAGGCTACTCTAAACAAATTCAAGTCTTCAGGGCCAGAGGAAGTTCATCCAAAGGAATTAAAAGAACTGGGAGAAGAAGAACAAGAGAGATCCCAGCAGACTGGCAGAGGGCAAATGTTGTCCCATCTTTAAAAAGGGGAAAAAAGAAGATCAAAATAATTACTGCTCACTCAACCTGACATCAATACAAGGAAAGATTCTAGAGCAGATCATTAAACAGGCAGTCTGTAAGTACTTAGAAAGGGATACTGAGATCACTAAAAGTCATTATGTGTTTTTCAAAAACAAGTAATGCCAAACTAATCTTATTTCTTTTCTTTTTTAGAGTCACAAACTTGGTAGATGAAGGGAATGCTGTGGATGTAGCATATTTTGATTTCAGTAAGGCCTTTGAAAAGGTCCCCCATGATATTCTTGCAAACAAGCTAGTAAAATGTGGGCTAGACAATGTGACTATTGGGTGGATTTGTAATTGGTTGACTGACCAAACCCAAAGACTGCTCAACAATGGCTCCTCTCCATCCTGGAGAGACGTGACTAGCATGGTGCCACAAGGTTCTGGGCCCAGTGCTATTCAACATCTTTATCAATGACTTGGATGATGGAATAGAGGGCATTCTTATCAAGTTTGCAGATGACACCAAATTATGAAGGGTAGCTAAGACCCAGAAGACAGGTACAGAATTCAGAATGACATTAACAGATTAGAAATCTGAGCCAAAACTAACCAAATTAATTTCAACAGGGAGAATTGTAAAGTACTGCATTTAGGCAGAAAAAAAAATGAAATGCACAGATGTAGGATAGGTGACACCTGGCTTGACAGCAGTGCATGCAAAAGGGATCTAGGAATCTTAGTGGACCACAAGCCGGACGTGAGTCAGCAGTGTGACTCAGCAGCTTAAAAAGCCAATGTGATTCTAGGCTGCATCGATAGGAGTATAGTATCTAAATCAAGGGGAGTAATAGTGCCACTCTATTCTGCTTTGGTCAGATCTCACCCTGAATACTGTGTCCAGTTCTGGGCACCACAATTCAAGAAGGATGTTGACAAACTAGAGTGTGTGTGGAGGAGGGCAACAAAAATGGTGAAAAGTTTGGAAACCATGCTCTATGAAGAGTGGCTTAGGGAGCTGGGTATGTTTAGCCTGGGGAAGAGAAGATTAAGCAGGGACATGATAGCTGTGTTTAAATATTTGAAGGGATGTCATACTGAAGATGGAGCAAGCTTGTTTGCTGCTGCTCCAGAGACTAGGACACGGAGCAATGGATTCAAACTACAAGAAAAGAGATTCCACCTAAACATTAGAAATAACTTCCTGACAGTAAGACTGTTTGGCAGTGGAATGCACTGCCTCGGAATGTGGTGGAGTCTCCTTCTTTGGAGGTTTTTAAACAGAGGTTGGATGGCCATCTGTCGGAAATGATTTGATTGTGTATTCCTGTATGGCAGGGGGTTGGACTGGATGGCCCTTGAGGTCTCTTCCAACTCTGTGATTCTATAATTCTATCCCCTTGCACTTTGTTGATACTAAGGCTTTCTCCATCTCAAAGTCTTTATAGGATTTGGTAGATCTTTGGCATTAAAGCAACATCATCTGGGGCAACAATTAACAATACTTAATGGAGAGAACTGAAGCATTTTGTGTGTGAGCTGGCAAGCAGAAATTGATACAAACCATTTCAGTGTGGAGAAGGTAGTACAGTTTTGTGGGTGAAACATTTTCAGATTTGATTATTCATGGATTACTAAACACGTTAACTGTAGCCATTTTCTAGGTCCTTCAGTGTGATTCTATGGTATTCATCTGCTTGATGATGATCAAAGAGTCATGCTACAGGACGTAGAGAGAACAGTTCTCTAGTCATTTGTAGGCCCTCCAGTGCAATTCTGTGGTCAGCCTCTGCCAGAAGTTGGCCATAGAATCGTGCTGGAGGACCTACAAATGCCCAGAGAGATGTTATCTCAGGTTGTTGTTTTTTTTTTTTTTAAAAGCAAGCCTACAGTATATTTGTGGTTTTCCCAATTTCATGGGGGTCCTCTGCCCTTAATCCCCATGAAAGTTGAGGGCTGGCTATTGTTCCTTGGCAGTGAAATAAGAAGCATTTCATTGCTTAACAAACAGTTAAATAATATTTATTTATTGCATTGTTATCCCCCACTTTCTTCAATGAGTTCTCCACCTCCCCAATTGTATCCTCACAACAAGCCTGTGAGCTAGCTGTGGCTGTATAGAGAGCAACTGGCTGAAGCTTACCTGTGAGTTGTGCTTTATCTAAGCCTTATAGCATAAATAAATACAGAGTGATGGCCTTTGATTCTAAGATTCTCAATTTATATTTATTTATGAGCACCAGCATCCTATATGACCTGTTGTGTTATGTAAGTTTATGTAAACCTATGGAGTAGAAGCAACAAGAAATCTCTTTACTGAATTGCGAAGATGCGTAACAGGGCAGCATCAAGAGCCCCCAATGTGCACCAGAACCAGTGTGCATTGGTGCGCAATGGCATCACTGCATGATGCACATCAGTGTGCAGTACATATCACTGCACAGTGTGCATTGGTGTGCATTGGGCCCTTTGCTGACTCTGCTACATAGGAACATGATGGGAGTCCTCTAATGGATACAGATGTTACACAGCTGTGCAATTCTTATTCCCACAGACATAAGTCCACTTTTGAAGCTGTAAAGCCCCAACGAGATTACTGTACAGTGATTAGGTATAGGCAAACCTTTTTTTAAAAAGAGGTTTTCTGGGTGCCTAAAAACATTACGACAATAAGCAAAACGCTAAGGATGCCACAAGATAAAATGAAGCATTAATTTAAAAAAATCAGATTAACCTCAAAAACAGTGAGGAGAAAAGCAGAGAAGAAAAGTGACAGTGCTAAAATGTTGTTTAAAAGCAACAACATGATTTCAGAATTCTGGTGAAATTAAAAAAGAGATGCCTGATGCCAAATAGATAGTGAGGGCTCCCTGTGGGAGGTATTACTGTATTTCCTTACATGAGTTTGCCCAGGTTTGAAGATTGTTGTGGGAGGGCTTTCTCACAGTCCCATCACCATCATGGAGCACATTTGCTGAAGACGTGGGAGGGAGCCTTCTCAGTGGCTTTTCCCTGGCTGTGGAACTCCCTCCCATGAGAGGTTCAGTGGCCGTCTCTCTGCGGTCTTTCAACTGGCAAGCAAAGATCTTTTTATGTAGGCAAGCCTTTGTCTCTTAACTCATCACAAGAGAAGGGTCTTTTAATGGGATGTGCTTTTTATCTTTTTTACTATGATTTAAACGTGCTTCAATCATTTTAACTTACAGATGTGTTTATTTAAAAAAAAACTTTAAAGTTTAGCTGTAGTTTGTTTTAATTTCTTGTAAATTACTTTGGGTCCTCTTCTGGATGAAAGGTGGGATATAAATCAGATCAAATCACATCCTTAGCTAATTGTGGCAGAGATGAGACCTGAGCAAGCGAGTTCCGATTTACTCCATTACAACCAGGGAGACCATCAGGATAGGCCTTTAGGATAGAGGTCCAGGCCTACATTCTGCAGAACGAGCAAGTGAGGCAATATTTTCAGCCAAAGAATGGGGAGCCTGGAAGACAATTTAAGTACAGAGTTTAAAGTTACCTAACTACTAATTAACTAACCACACCAAGGATGACAATACACTAGTTCTTAGTTCTAGATTTGGTTCTTGTCTGGTTGATTGATACCACCTAGTGTTGCCAGGCTTTCAAAATAGCAATAAGGTCAGTCAAAAAAATCATGATGTGCAGGATTGACAATTGGGAAGTAGCTATTAAAAAGTTTGTGTTCTACCTAAATACCAAATGGAAGTATTGTATGGATTTTGGTTAACTTAGCCCTGTGTTTCTCTGTAAAATTGACACATTGTCCACATTCATAAATTATATGATACACATAGTTGTGTCTGTCTGTCTGTCTTTCTTTCCTTTCCTTTTTGCATTTCATTCAGTCTATACAAAAGAAATAACTTTCTAAGCCTCCAACAAGAGACAGTCCTTATAATAAGGGACACCTTCCAGACCTATAAAGGACCAACTTTCTGTCCCTCAAATAAGGGACATCCCTTATAACAAGGGAGACCTGGCAACCCTAATTCCATAGGCACAGAGGTCCCTGTATGTACAGTGCTTTTGGAGCCAAGGAAATGGTCCCCAAAACTAGCATTTTCATAAGAACTTCTATTTTAGGATATATATCTACACAGTTACAGAAGTTTGATACCACTTTAATTCACACGGCTTTGTACTAAGGAATCCTGGGGTTTGTAGTCTGGGGAAGGACTTGGGATTCTGTAGTCCACCCCTTGACCTACAGCATTAGAATTCTCTGAAAGAGAATTTTTGGGACCCCCACCAAACTACAAATCCCAGGATCCCATAGGAATTTAAGTGGGACCAAAGTGCTCAAATTGTGCAGGGTGGGAATGGCCCTAATCGACTGGTCTGTTATGTCTTAGGGGACTAATTGCTGATGGCAGTATTTCACTCACTTTGTATTGTTGGAGATGAGAACACATCCTTTAATGGACTGGACAAGCAGGTCACAAAAGGTATGATTTGCCCAAGGCTTCATGGTGAGTCAGTTCAAGAACCAGATCTGCTGCTCATGAAAATTCTGGCTGCTAAAGGCCTGAGGCTTGGTCTCTTCGATGGCATGGCCCATGTGTGCCTAGAAAGATCAAAAGCTCATATAAATAATTGCTTCCTGTTTGTTTGTTTTCCTTTGCTTTCTTCAAGATGCCATGCCATTTGAGTGTCTCATGTTTTCTTTTCAAACTATAGCCAGTAAGTTCTAATTGAAGTGAGTCACCCTAAAGAATGACTTAGTGGAATTATAGATATCCCAGAGTTTGCCAAGCTAATTAAAATACATGAGTATATGAGGAGGTGGTTGACATGCCAGGCTTTAAACATTAGGCCCTTTCAGAGGAACAAACTCCTGAGAGAGGCAATGGGTTCTTTTTTTCCTATCAAATGCTCTGAAGGCTAAATTCCTAAGCAAAACAGGAAGAATCCTGTCACACAGTGACACATTCTACACTTCCCATCTAGGGGTGAGATACTGTCAGGGTTGGATGCTATGATTTTGTTTCACTTGGCTGAGACTATTTGGGCATCTTAACACCATTTTTGTAATACTGGCTGTGTAATTTAGAAATACACAGCCAGAGCAAGGTGAAGGCAAATACCATACCCTCCAACAGTTCACAGATGAAAACCAGGACAAGTGTGGCCAAACAACATCAGAGTGTGGTCAAGATGACAAGTGAGGAAGAACACACAAGTTAGAAGAGGCTGCAGCAATTTGCTTTTGTCTGACCCTATTGGGAAGAGCAATTTCCTGTCCCTTCTTCTCCTCTCTTCTTCCCACTGCTGAGCTAATTGGATGCAAACTAGTTCAGCACTTGAATTCATTTGCTGAGGACTAATTTGGAAAGTGGAGGAGGGGGGAGAAAGTGGGATATTTTAATAGTAGCTGAAAAAGTGGAATGACACAATTATTTGTGACTGTCCCTGCCAAATCAAGACCCGTAGAGGGCATGAAATACATTTCTAGAAACAGACAATCAAGACTTTGGCACAGTGTGGGTCTTAACCTCTGGTTCTCAGGTCACTTTGGATTTCAGCTTCTAGAATCCTTAACCATTGGCAATGTGCCCAGGGAAGTGGAAGTCCCAAACATCTGGGGAGTTGGAGTTCAAACCTCTAGAATACTAAAGGTTGGAAACTATCGTACTAGAGTCTGCCATCCTCTGCTTCAAGGCTTCATGTCCTGTTTCAGCTAACACCAACTGCAATCACTCGGTGTGTACTGTACTCTCTCTTTTGTGCCCTCCTCTCTCTTTCTTTCTCTGGGGGCCTGTTTACATGGCAAAAAAACCCTGAGAAGAATTTGTGTTGAACCCTATTTGTTTATACACATCACGGGCTATTGGAAAAGAGGGGTAGCAAAAAAACCCAGTTAACCCGTGACTTTCCATCCCTCTGTTTTTCCAGGGACTTTTTGGAAAGTCCAGGACAACCCATGCTATTGGTTGTCTGAACGATCAGCAACCATCCCAGGACATGGGCTGAATATTGATTGGTCAGACTTTGGAGGGGGCGGGCTTGCAAGGGAAGCCTTGCAATTCTTGATGCCTGGCTGGCAGAAGCTGCAGCCAACTGAGAGCCACCACCCCCTCCCTCCCTCCTCCTCCGGGCTGTGGCTCAGCCTCGCTTAAAGCATTGCTTTCTATTGGAAGGAAAAGAAGTGGGGGTGAAGAGTGGGGTGGGACAGAAAGCACTTAAAACATTGCTTTCTATTGGAAAGAAAAGAAGTGGAGGGACAGAAAGAACTTAAAGCATTGTTTCCTATTGGAAGGAAAAGAGTGGGGGGAGAAGAGGGGGGACAGAAGGAACTTAAAGCTTGTCAATATCCTTCCTGAATTGTGGTGCCCAGAACTGAACACAGTATTCCAGGTGAGGTCTGACCAAAGCAGAATAGAGTGGCACTATTACTTCCTTTGATCTAGACACTATACTTCTATTAATGCAGCCTAGAATCGCATTGGCTTTTTTAGCTGCTGCATTTCACTGCTGACTCATGTTCATGAAGCTTTATTCCTACCTCATTCATATATTTTTTACAAGGGAAGAGATTTCTAGGTAATATAATTTTCATTTGTAACTCTCCTGTGTTTTGCCTATGCTTTTTCCATCTTTCCCCCCTACACCCCCCACACCCAATAACATAGTAAATAGATGCAGAACATCTTTTGAGATTCGTAGACCTATGAGCAATCCATCCAGTTGCCAAAAAAAAAAAATCATCATAATTTCAGACTTTATCACACAAGGCTGGTAAATCACAATTACAGCAGGATAATAGCATCTTTGGCTGGTACTTATCACAAGACGTGTGTCTCTCCTGTTGCTGCTTTGCGTTTTAGTCATTGGTGGAGCACACCTTTTCACTGAGAGGAAAAACCCATCAATGGCTCCCAATATCACTTCCCCACTGCTGCTTCTGGTGCAATATGTCCCTTCTGCTGTAGTTCTGATATTCCAGCAGTCACGTGGCGTGAGTGGGCATGATTCTCCTCCTCTTCCTCACTATTCCCAAACAGACTGAGGTTGCTTTTATTCTGTTTTCCTTTCCATCTCTATTTCTTTTATTTTATTGTTTTGCCATAATTGTGCAATTTTGGCAAAAATACAAATAAACAAATTGAAAGGCGCGCATGTGCTGGGTAGGGCATACACGGGGAGGAAACCAGCTTAACCCAACCTGTGAGGAAAGCATTGGAGGGCGTCTAGCTGTGCTTACTCGAAAGTAAACTCCGCCGGGCTCAAGTGGGCTTACTTTTGAGCAAAGCTGCATGGGAAAGGAGAGAAAAAGAGGGGCCAGAAGTCTTCCACCGGTTAGACATGTTCCTGATTTATTTATTTATTTTAAAAAACAAACAAACCTCAATTTAAAACATAGCAGAAAGAAGAAAGGTTTTGAGAAACTCTCCCCCCACCCCAAAACCCAAAGCTTTTCTCTCTCACTTCTGGCTGTGAAGAGCTCCAGATATAGATTTCTTTGCTTATGAACTCTACGGGCTGTGAGCATTACATAAAAATACTAATCACCGCAAAGGTGTCAGGCAGACTCGCCACCGCCCCCTCCCCACATACCAAATCACAACCCCTCCCCCTGAAAAAACCCATACATAACCTTCTCCCCCCCCCCTTTATTTTAAATAAAAATATACGTTTAAGTCTGCCCTGCAACAGCTGAGGCTGAGTTTTGAATCCAAATAAATTCTGGAAAAGGGCAAGGGGGGGGGGGCTAGCCAAGAGGCACAGTGAGCTCTTCTGATAAGCCAGAAGTTGGATGGGACAAAGAAGTATAGGTAAACACAGGCGAAAACTGAAGGATGGCCCAATACACCCCACTCTGTCACGTGTTCTTCTCCAATGGCACAATGATATTACTGAACAAGAAAGTATGGTGGTTTCACAGCACTAGTGATTTCATTCACAGGGATTTGCTGTGAATGAAAAGGAGTGGTACAAAGACACCCCACAGCTGAACCAGCAACAAGAGGAAGGTTGCGTCATGCGATCGGGAAGAACTCATTCACACAATCACATGTAATCATGACTAATGGATAGTGCAACAACCCCATGTAGTAAACCTTTTGGAAATGCCCAATGGAAGTAATTCATCTTTTAAATATGTTGCACCCTCTGTAACCTCTTTTTCAAAATGAAAAGTGAATGTCTGATCACTTCCTTTTCTTTTTCAGTACAGTATTTGTGTATTTTTGGCAGTCCGTGTGACTCCTGGAGATTCCCAAGGACAGAAAATCTCCTCCTCCCCCACACCCACATCCTGGAACTTATAGTCAGTATATTTACTTTAATGCTAGTGGGAGTTATTGTTTGCACCACATTATACCAAGCCTGCATCAGTGGCACTCACTGCCAATTTACCATCAATGTGAAAATCTCTTCTCCTACCAAATTCTACCTGCGTTTCCTTCCTGTCCTTATTTTGT
Organism: Gambelia wislizenii; assembly: GCA_030847615.1. Classification (NCBI taxonomy): domain Eukaryota; kingdom Metazoa; phylum Chordata; class Lepidosauria; order Squamata; family Crotaphytidae; genus Gambelia; species Gambelia wislizenii. The sequence continues at coordinate 97,926,826 of JAUMIR010000005.1, read as the reverse complement.
AGCAGACTGCAACACTTTCACTTTTTTTATTCCTGCCTTGACATGTATAATTTTTATCCTTTTTTACCCATGCCCCCAAATGCCCATGGGTATTTACACTTTTTGCCTAATGTACATATTTCCCCTAAGTAACAGTTTGTTTCCTATTTATGACACTTCCAAATTGCTGCCTGTTGTTGCTGTCTTCCTCTGCCTAATAGTGGTGCTGGCCCCTAGTCTGTTGTATAGACATTTTTTGGTTCATTTATGCCAGGAAAAGGAGTACAATCTGCAAACCCCTTTTTGTGACATCCTAATCCCCCACTGACATTCCCAAAACACACACACATCCACCCCATAAATCCACCAAATTTAGGAGGGGCCGGGGAAGAATGACCCAAATCTGGGGACTGAATACTTAATTTCATCTTTTGCCCCTGAACCCAACCAGTCCTTCTGAAAACCTTTCAAATTAAAACTGGAAGTTGTTTCCAGCCATTTCTGAGTTAATTCTAATTTGGGGAGCTGCTACAGCCAGCTAGGAGGAACATAGGGCCAGGAATGAAATGTTGTCCCTATTGTCACCACAGTCTTTCTGTCTCTGGAGATTATCAGACACACTAAAAGTGGTGTTACATGAATGCTAGGAGATCACAAAAGGGCTCCCTTATCAGACAACATCGCTCCCCCCTCGTTATGCACCTGTTCTGCTGCCATTCTACCGGCATGGCTTTTTATTGATGGGAGAAGCCGTCAATAGATTCCCCCATTCCATTCCTGTCACGTATTTGCCAGAAGACCTCTGGGTGAGATTGGGACATCCAGGTAAGTGACACACTTTTTTATGGCCCTCCCCAGGTTACTTTAACATTTTAAAGTGTGTTTTTGTGCTTGCTGTCACTTTTTTGTGTGTATTCTTGTTTTTACTTTTGAATTTCCTGCACTTGCAGGGATGGGACAGGGAGGAGATTTCGGGACAGAAACACCTTTTTTTTGTTCTTGTCTGATAATCTCCTCTGTCTCTGTCCCTGTCTCCAATAGCACCAATTTACACTGTGCACTGACCAATCAAAATTATGTGGTAGCACACACACCAATACTGTAATTTCAACCTCAGTGACTAAAACTTGTTGGTAAGTGGGGAGAACATGGCTCCTAAAATCTCCTTTTAAACCTCCACCATCTCTTAACAGTATCACATTTCAGCCCAGTATTATAGGCATCTTATTCACAGCATTTGAGAAAAGCTGCTGTAGTTAAGCTTTAGTCATGTTTGGATAAAATTTCAAGGTTGCTTGGGATTTGACTGTAAAAGTCATTAGGATGTTCCAACATAATGGCATTTTCCTTATGATGTTATCAAGACCTGTCAACAACATGAGCCTCTCGGGGAATTTTTTGGCGTTGGCTCTTTATTCCCCTAAGTCCTTGGACTTCCTAGGTCACAATGATTGTTTCTCCAGTGGAAGACAGATGGCTGAAACTTTCTCCAACATCCTTCAGCAGTGCTTCGCCTGAGGTGACCAGAAGGAATTCAATGCAGCAGCATGCCTTCCCCTGTAAAACTGAAGACCTTGGATTTTGAATTTTATATTTCTCCATAAGTGACTTCTTTATCCTTTCGCCACTTCTTCTTTATCCTTTTCCTTTTCTTGTCTTGTTGACCTTTCCCCTTACCATTGATGAGGAACACCAGTCAATAAGCTCCCAATGGCGCTGCTGTGCCATGAATCCTCAGGTGCGATAAATTTCTCCAGTTGCAGTCCCAAGATTGGGAAGTCACGTGGTCTCAGTCTCCTCCTCTCTCCCTCTTCCCCTCCCTCCTGCTATCCCCAAACAGACTGGTTTTCTATTTCCCCCCACTTTTGTTCCTTTCCTTTTTTCTTTGTTCCACTAAATTGCATTGCCATAATTGCCAAATTGCATTACAACTAAAAATAAAAATAAATATGAAAACCACGAAAGGCATGCTGGTTAGGGCAATAGGGTGAGGAGGAGGGGTTCAGGGAGAGGCCGGAAGAGAGCTGAGGGATGTCAGTGGCTGAAACAGCTCAAGGCTTGCTATTGAAGGGACCTCCGATACTCCAAACCGGTTTCTATCCATTCGCTTTTGCAAACACAATAGGGCTCATATGATAATGTCCAAGAAGAAAGCTTCTTCCAACAATATATCCGTAGATTACATTCTTTCACCAGCTTCCACTTTTCATAAGATTTCCATTTTGGTGGCCAGACCTCTAGATTTGAGCTCATGCTTTGTCAGTAAGGACTTCCAAAGGCTGTTTACCTTGCTTGTTGTAGGCAAGCACATACATACAGTAAGGTCACCTAGAGGGGAATCCCATTCTTTCCCAGCTACAGCATTATTGTTTACTGCAGACAATCTGCTGCAACCTGCCACTAAAAGTGTGCATTTCTCCAGCTCTTCTTCACCATACTCCCATGCTGATGCTGCAAAAACCTCTAGCTAGATAGAGGATGAGGAGGAAAAATAAGGCCAGGTGTGCATAAGAAGCCTTTGTAAAAAGGAGCTTCACTGTCAGAGGCTTTGTTAACTGAGATATGCCTGTACTGTATTTATATTTTAACCTCTGGCTTATTTTGGTGCACATATGTGTATGTGCCTTTCAGTTACCTGTTCATTTATGGTGACCCCATGAATATCACAAGATTTTCTTAGTCAAGGAATACTCAGAGGTGATTTTTTCAGTCCCTTCCTCTGAAATATAGCCTACAGCACCTGGTATTCATTGGCAGTTTTCCATCCAAGTACTAAACACGGCTAATCCTGCTTAGCTTCCAAGATCCAATAGGATCTGCTGCCCTTTTTTGTAGTACAATCTACTATATATACTCATGTATAAGTCAAGGGCAGGTTTGGGGGCCAAATTATGGATTTTTATATGACCTGTGGATAAGTTAAAGGTAAAACTTTGGGGCTCAGCATTGGGCTCCTCAGATCCATTCTGTGGAGAAGTGAAAGTGCCAATGCTGCCTCAGGAGGCCAGCTGCCTCTGGCTGCCCCTGCTGTCACCATTTTCCTGTCCAGACATTCAAAAATGCCTTTCACATTCTAAAAGAAGCACTGACCACCACCGCTCCAGCAGCCTTTTGCAATACATGGGCAGAAAAATGGTGGAAACAGTGGCTCTTTGGCACAGAGAAGCAACCTCTGTCCACCACGCTGGGGAAGCCCCAAAGTGCTGCCATTGAGAGAGCAGAGGGAACTGTTGCTTCCTTCAGGCTCTTCCAGCATAGATTAAGCTCTCAGATTCTCTGAGCTTAGTCCATGCCAAGAAAGCCTGAAAGAAGCACCTGCCTGCTCTGCTCTTGGTACCATAGTGGAGGAGCCCCAAAAGAGCTGCTGGAGAGAGAGAGAGAGAGAGAGCAGAGGGGGCTTTTTTCAGGTTCTCCTGATTACTTCTAATCTACCTGCTCTGAATGGGCAAGCACCAAAGAGCTGCTGCTACTGTAGGTGGGGGGGGGGGATGGAGGAAATCAGGGCTTCTTGGCATATTCCATCCAGGGAGAGCCTCCTGTAAAAGATGCAGTGACCCCCTGCTGAGGTAGGGAGAGTGGGGGGAGTCAGTGCTTCTTCAGGATTTCCCTGCTATGGTGGGGAGATTGAGAGGGGGGCTCAGTGCTTCTTTTACAGGAGACTCTCATGTCAAAGTTCATCTGGCAAGAGCTTCCTGTAAAAGAAGTGCTGACCTCCCACTCCTTGCCTTTGGGATTTCCTTGCTGAGGTAGGGAGAGGGGGGAGTTGGTGCTTCTTCGCGATTTCCCTGCCATAGCAGGGAGGGTGAGGGGGTTGGCATTTCTTTTAGGACCCGCTCTGCTATCCCCGCCGCAGCAGATGATAGAGCCACCACCACCACCACCATTTTTTCAAGCAGGATTACTGTATTGACCCGTGTATAAGGACATTATCAGACAGGAATGAAAAAAGTGTTCCTGTACCAGAATCTCCACTCCTGCCCGTCGCGTCCCTGTCACTCCACAATCACCCTCCCTACAGCACGTACTTCCTCTCCCATCGTTCTGACAGACCAGGAGTTAACAGAGTTCTAACAGAGCTCCATTCATTTCCTTGATCGAAATCCTGCAGATTCTTGTGAGAAGATGCGAGTGTGGGAAATTCAAAAATAAAAATAAAAAAGAACACGAAAAAAATGACAGCAAGCACAAAAACACACTTTAAAAGGTAGAAGTAACCTGGGAGGGTCATAAAAAGTGTGTCACTTATCTGGATGTCCCAATCGCACCAGGAAGTGTTCTTGCAGGGATCTCCCATTGACTCTGGGATCTTGCCAGCATAACGGGACACCTTTTCGCTCGCAGGAACATCTGTGAGAGGAATGGAACGGGGGATCTATTGATAGCTTATCCCGTCAATAAAAAGCAGCACTGGCAGAACGGCAGCAGAACGGGTGCATAACGAGGGGGGAACAACATCGTTTGAAAAGGAAGCCTTTTTGAGATCTCCTGGCATTTGTGTAACGCCACTTTTAATGCGTCTCCTTGGTTGACCCAGGTTTTTTGGGGATAATTTTTGGCATACATTTTTCGATGTATACACAAGTATAAATGATAAATCTTATTCAGTGCCATTGGCACATAACCTTCCACTGGTGTAAATGCTTGGGAGTGGGATAAGGATGGAGGACACATTGCATGGCGGGGGACAGAGTTGTAGAAGCAGAAACAGGAAGGGTCACAAGCAATTGCACTGCTGGGGAACTGCTTGTGTAGTGGATACCTCCGTACATAAGCGTGTACGGAGATACTAACAGTTACAGGCCCGAAACCAGGTCTGGGAATACAACTTCCAGTCCTGGATGGAACTACACTCTCCTCCAAGGACTGTGTCCGCAGTCTGGGGGTGCTCCTGGACCTGACGCTCCAGATGTCTAATCAGGTAAATGCGACGGTCAGGAGTGCCTGTCATCAACTTCGGCTGATACGCCAGCTGTGCCCTTTCCTGGAAACCAGGGACCTCGAAACTGTGGTACATGCACTGGTAACCTCCCGTCTGGATTTCTGTAACGCGCTCTACATGGGGCTATCCTTGTGCTTGACTCGGAAACTTCAACTAGTTCAGAACATGGCAGCCAGGTTGATTTCTGGTGTTTCTAGAAGAGAGCACATAACACCTGTGCTAAAAGCTCTCCACTGGCTGCCTATTCGTTTCCGGGCACAGTACAAGGTGTTGGTTATAACCTTTAAAGCCCTACATGGCTTGGGTCCAACTTATCTCCGGGACCACCTCCTTCCATACGACCCTCCCCACGCACTTCGGTCCTCTGGGAGGAATCTGTTACAGCCTATGAAAACAAGGCTGTCGGTGACGTCCCAGAGGGCCTTCTCTGCTGCCGCTCCCAGATTATGGAATGTCCTGCCGGACGAGATCCGTCTTATTAACACCTTAGACAGCTTTAAAAAAGCTGTCAAGACGGATCTTTTCCAGCAGGCCTTTCCTGAATAACTATCCCGGCCCAAGACTCGGCTGTCCTCCCTGAGCTGTAATCAGATTTTTTTTAAAAAAAAACTATTGTATGTTTTAATCTTTTTTCTCGTATATATATTTTATTTCAAAAGCAACAAAGGCTACACAACAATATAGAAGTCTTAACATGCAGCTTCCATCTTCCAACCTCATATTACATATTACATCTTCTTATTACTTTCATCTTCCAACGTCAAATTTCATATTACATATTAACTTCCAATCATTGACAGCCTCCTTCTCTAAAAACCTGACTTCCCTCGTCAAAGTAATTCGAAGAGTTTATACAACCTGACTTTAAAATTTATGTCCTTCTCCTTACCCCAAAGTAATGTACCATTTACTTTTCGCCTTCTATGAGTTTACCGTTTAAATCTACCTCTCCTCTTCTTCTCCACACGTCAACCTTGTTCCTTTCCTTCCTTATCTGCTAAAAACTAATATTTGCCCCTTGTAATCGTGGTCTTTGTTGCTTTGCTAACACTACCTTACAGAGTTTCCTTTATTTTCCAATATTACATCCTTGTATCTTGACACCTTATGCCTTAAATCTTTATGTCGTTCCCTATATTCCATCGTTTCCTACAGTACATTATCACTGGCTGCCAATCTATGTCTGTCTTGTTTGTTTTCTCTTGGTGCATCAAGCGGGATAATCTGTCATTTTCCCTCATCCCTAATATTTTATTCAACCAACTCTCAATCGAAGGCTCTTCTTTACTTTTCCAAAGTGATGCTATAGTCATCCGGGCTGCCGTGACTAAATACAGTAGTGTTCGCCAGTGTTTCCTCTCATCGTTCCTATGTAACGAGGAGGTGATGTTTAACAGATAGAGTTTTGGATCAAACTGCAATTCAATACTGTATATTTTTTGGATTATATTATGTACTTTCATCCAAAACTTATGTACGGGAGGGCATGACCACCACATGTGCTTTAATGTCCCCACTCCCTTCTCACACTTCCAACACTCTTTCCCCTTGGAGCCATATATTTTGCTTAGTCTGACGGGGGTTAGGTACCACCTGTTGCTAATTTTAAAATAGTTTTCTTTTAAGTCTTGGCAGGCTGTAAATTTTTTCGTTTTTCTCCATGCACCTTCCCACTCATCCAGCTGAATTTCACTCCCGATATCCTTGGCCCATTTTACCATCGCCTCTTTAACAGGTTCAGTTTCAAGTTGTTTATCTAACAAAGTATCATATAGTCTCGCTATTTTCTTTTTCTTCCCATCCATCATGATTTCCTTGAACTTTGTTTCCTTATCCAAAAATCCAAATTCAACTTTGTCCTTCTGAAACCTGCTGTATATTTGCTGGTAGGAGAACCAGTTGAGGTGCCATCCCTCTGAATGCAGCTCCTCTCTGGTTTTACATTGTATCTCTTTCCCATCTTCTTTTTTATATATGTCTTGATATCTTAACCAGGTTTCTGCTTTCCCCAGATACCCCCACCTTCCATAGAAAGCTTCCGCTGGTGAGATCCACAGTGGGATCCTCGCAAAATATTGTTTGCGCATTGTGGCCCAGTTCTGAAGTAGTGCTTTCCTTACTACGTGGTTGGAGACATCTTTATGTACCTCAGCCTTAGTGTAACCTAGATATGCATGCCATCCTAGTCTTAGGTCTGCTCCTTCCAGTGTTAATAATTTCTGTTCTTGTAGTTTAATCCAATCACTTAACCATATCAATGTACATGCTTTGTGGTATAGTTGCAAATCAGGTAATCCCAGGCCTCCCTTTTCCAGTCTTTCGATCATTGTTTGCCATTTTATTCTTGCTCTCCGGCCGCTCCATATAAAGTCTGATAAATCTTTCTTCCAATTTCTGAATGAAGTGTTGTTGGAAATGATTGGAAGGTTTTGAAACAGAAACATAAGTTTGGGGAGTACCGACATTTTAATTGCAGCCACTTTCCCCATTAGCGAGAGATTCAATTTTGACCATACCACCAAATTCTCCTTGACTATCTTCCATGTTCTTTTATAGTTGTTATCAAATAAGTTTAGATTTCTGTCGGATAGCCAAATTCCAAGATATTTAACCTTATTATCCAATTTACACTTGGACAATTGCTGCAATACTCCCCGTTCTTTTTTATCTAGATTCTTTGTAAGAATTATCGTCTTTTCCTTATTTATTTTGAATCCCGCAAAGGCCCCAAACTCTGCTACGATTTCCAATAAGTATCCAATACTATGCGTAGGGTTCTCAAGAACAATAGCTATGTCATCGGCGAATGCCCTAATCTTATATTCATGACTTTTAATTCTTAAGCCCTGTATTTCCCCATCCGTTCTGATTTTATTTAGCAGAATTTCCAATACCGTTATAAAGAGCAGCGGGGATAAAGGGCATCCTTTATCCTGCCTAGTTCCTTTCTGAATCCCTATTTCTCTCGATTTTTCCCCGTTTATAATAATGTGGGCTTTTTGTTCTTTATAGATTTGTTGTATGTTATCCGTTAGAAACTGACCGAAATCCATCTCCTGAATCGTGCTGACTAAGCAGCGCCAATTGATGTTATCGAAAGCTTTCTCAGCATCTGCGAATACTATAGCTGCTTTGCGTTCGTTATTTTTTTCTAAGTATTCCAGTATGTCAACTATGTATCTAATATTAGACGATAGATTTCTGCCCGGTAAAAACCCACATTGATCTTCATGAATTATTTGTCCTAGTGTCGTTTTGATTCTGTTTGTTATCATACTAGCATAGATCTTATAATCAACGTTTAGGAGAGATATAGGCCGATAATTCTTTACGTCAGCCTTATCCTTCCCCTCTTTCGCTATCACTGTAATGTTGGCTATCCTCCATGTCTCTGGCAATCCTTCTTTATATGCCTGGTTGATGACTTCTAATAGATGCTCTGATATATCCTCAAAGAAGTTCTTATAGAAACTATCAGTGTATCCATCTGGGCCTGGTGCCTTCCCACTCTTTAGATCTTGTACTACCTTTGAGATCTCTTCTAGACTAAATGGCTTGGACATATCTGTCCTCTGTTCTTCCGGAACCGTCATGCCTTTATTGTTCCTTATGTATTCCTTCATCTCAATGACCCATTTCGTGGCGATTCTCTGTATAGCTGAGAATAATAGTCAGTGAACGCTCTTTTGATGTCCTCCTGGGTCGTTTTCAGCTCCCCACCATCTTTGATTTCATTTATTATTCTCTTTTCTTCTTCTTTTTTCAGCTTATAGGACAGCCACCTACCAACTTTGTTAGCCTGTTCAAATGTCTTTTGTTTTATTTTTTTGAGTTTTTCATCGATTTCTTCGACATTTTTGTTGTCGATCGACCTTTTTAGCAAAGATATTTCTTTAATCAGAGCTTTATTCTGAGGGTTTGCCCTTAATTTGCGCTCCTTATCACTTAGTTTTTGTAGAAGATCTTGTTCGGTGCTCCTTTTCATTTTGGCCTGCTCAGCTCCCTTCTGTAGAAAATAACCTCTCATGGTCGCTTTAAAGGCATCCCATACTATCTTTGTTGCCACTCCTTTCTCCTTATTCTCTTTGAAGAACTGGGATATCTTTTCTTTTATTTTTAAAATAAAGCTTCTATCCTTAATAAGCCTGTCTCTGAACCTCCATGCGTATTCCCTTTTGAAAATTTCCATCTGACAACTGATAGGGTTATGATCTGAAGTAGTATTAGGGTTTATTTTCATCTCTTTAATTTTTGGTGTTAAAGTTTTCGAAACCCAAAACATATCGATCCTTGACATCGTTTTGTGAGGTTCTGAATAATAAGTGTAGCCTTTTTCCATTTGATATTTGGTTGTCCATAGGTCTGTTAAGCTCAGTTCTTCCATCATATCAAAACAAATCTTGGGGAGTCTACCTTGATTTTCTCTTGTCCCCTCGGATCTATCTCTCTTCCCATTTAAAACTCCATTAAAGTCGCCTGCCAATATTAGCGATCCTTTCTCCAACTTAACCAGCTTAGATCCCAAGTCCTTGTAGAAGCGCTCTTTTTTCTCAAATGGGCCATATAACGCAACAATATTCAAAACTTCATTTGGGCATTTAAGCTCGATTCCAATCAGATGACCCTCGTTATCGTTAAAAGTTTGTTTTGCTTCGTACCTCTTATTTACATAGATTACCACTCCTTTCTTTTTCTTTGTTGACAGGGAGGCGTATTCATTGCCCAGTTTTGCACTCTTCAAAAATTTACTTTCACTGGCTCGTATTCTCACCTCTTGTAGGCATATTATATCTGCTTTAAGTTTCTCCAAATAGTGGTAAATTTTTTTCCTCTTTATTGAGGTATTAAGCCCTTTCACGTTCCATGATACTATAATCATACTTTATTTAAAGTTTATATGTCATCTTCTTCATCCTCTCCCTCTCTTCCTTCCACTGTTCCACTCTTTTCCTCCTCTTTCTGTTCTTCCTCCACCTCTAGCTCTTCGTGGGAAGCCCGTTCTTCATCTTCAATAACAGTATTGTTCTCTTCTTGCCTTATTGGAGCCCCCTCTTTTCCATTTACCCTCGGTTGTTTATCTTCACCTTGTTTGGCCTTCCTTCTCTTTTTCCTCTCTTCATCTTTTTCTTCATCTTCCTTCAATTTTCTCAACATTTCTTTGGCTTTATCTGGTGAATTTATTTTATGTCTTTTCTGTCGGTAGGTGAAGGATATACCTTCCAATCGGTCCCATCTATAATTCATCCCCATTCGCATTAAAGTCATTGTAAGAGGCCTATAATCTTGCCTTTTCTTGAGGATCTCAATTGGGACATCTTTATAAATTTGGATTTCCTGGCCCTCTATTACTAGTTTGTGTGAGTAGTTTCTTTGTATGATTTTATCTCTGAATCTAGCTCTTACAAAGGAAACCACAATGTCTCTCGGAAGCTTACGCTCCCTCGCTATTACGGAGCTTACCCTAAACATCCTATCCACCTCTCTCTCTATATTTCGTTCTGGCTCCTCCATATAGTCTGCCAATGCTGGGACTAATCTTTCTTGAAGATTTTTGTATGTTACTTCAGAGAGCCCTCTCAGCTTCAGACACCTCTCTCTATATCTCAGCTCCTGAGATAGGTTAATCTTCCTTTCATAATCAAGATCTCTTCCTATATTAAATGTTTGAGTCTCCAAAGCTTCCGTTTTAGTTTTTAATCTTCCCACTTCTTCCTTGACCTCCTTCATGTCTGTTGCCATTCTGTCTAGTCTTTTCTCCAACCTCTCAAAGTCTTGCTTCCATTCTTGCTTCAATTCTTTCTTCAGCTCCCTAATTTCCTCTTTTACTTCTCTTTTAAAAGATTTAAGCTCTTCCAGAATCTGGGCGTTAATGTCTGTTTGTTTGGGCGGCATTTCTACCGATGTCCTCCTTGCTGCTGTAATTTGGGAGGTGGTATAAGCCCTGGATCTTAGCCCCGTGGCCATTCGTAGGAAAGAGTGATGGAAGCTAGAACACAAGATTTATGGTTTGATAGGCCTATCCAACAATATACTAACAGGGGATGAAGTCCCCTCTCCTGCCACAACTTTTTTTCCTTCCCCTCCTTATCCCCTTAACTGTAGTTCTCGTGCCACAACTTGTCACCGCTTTTCTTGACCTCTGCTTGCCTCTCCTCTCCCTCTAGCTGCTAAATGTGTTACAGCAGCTGAAGACAACGTTCTCTCAGTCCTTTCCCCTCTGTATCTCTCCGATCTGCCTCTCTCCAGCGCTGTTCTCAGCCTCCAACTCCGTCCGTTCCTCCCGTTCTGCCTCCTCCCGCTCTGTCCCGATCCGTCTGCTTGCTTCCGCCCCCCGATCTATCCCGATCCGCCTGCTTGCTTCCGCCTCCCGATCTATCCCAATCCGTCTGCTTGCTTCTGTCCCCCGATCTATCCCGAACCGTCAGCTTGCTTCTGCCCTTCGTCTATGTCCGTCGTTCCGTCTGCTTGCTTCCGCCTCGCCAGGACCACCGTCACCTTCTCCAACTCCAGCACCTCACTCTCCTTCTTTCTCACACCTTCTCCCTGTTTCAGACGTTCTCTCACATTAGCCCCCCAAACCCACAAAAACTCGGTTCCTCCTCTTCACTCTATCAGCGATCAGCCGCTCCCGATCTGGTCCTCTGTAGTCCACTCCACCTTTTGCTTGCAACTTTGCTTACAACTCTGATTGTTGCGCAATACGTAGAAACAGCCAATCGCCAAAGTTTTCCAGTCCCCTCTCCCCTCAGTCTGATCACGTAATTCGCATGTCGCAGTTCTTATATCCTGCTGCTCGTTTTTTTTTGTTTTTTTGTTTTTTTTTCCCCTTTCCTTTTCTAACCCCTAGGTACCCTGGGGTCCGTCAATCCCCTCCTTTTCTAGTCCCCCCTCTCAGTATACCGACAATTTACAGTCTTGTTTCTGGGTAAGTACGTACACCCCAGCTATTATGCTCTTTGTTATTAGCCAGTTATACCCCAGACAAATTAGGGGAAGATTCTTGGGCTTTGGGCTTTGATTGGAAAGAAACCAAGATATCCGAAACTAGCTAATGTCCGGGAGAGTTTCAGTATTAGAAGGTTAACTTGTGCTCTCCAGATTACTTAGCTTTAGCTTAAAAACCGATTCTAGCTAAACCGCGAGATAAGTAGGGGGAGAAACGTTAATGCTCAACGGCTCTGGGGGTAGCAATGGCTGCTCAGCCTGGCTATGGGTTTGGCTGAGGGTAGGATTTCCCTTGACCCCCCCAGTCCTAACCTTGACAGCTACTGCAAGCCCCTCTCTTCTTGTACCTTCCCGGGTACAAAGTCGGGGTGACCTCCTTGTGAGGCCTCCCTCTGCTGCGCCCCAACGACAGGTCCCTACGGAGCCCCGTCGGATCCTGTCCCGCGTCCTCGCTCCCCCTACTGGAAGCCTAATCTTTTTTCTAATTTATATATTTTTAATTACTGTATGTTTTAATCTTTTATAATTTAATATTATTTTAAGGGGTGGGTGGGTTAGGGTACTGGGACTATGGAGTTTTTATATTGTAAGCCGCCCTGATTGTGTTGCAGAGGGGCGGGATAGAAATAAAATTTTATTAGTATTATTATTATTATAAGCGTGGACAATGAGTTTTGCCAGCATAACAACCCAACAAGATTCTAGCCTACATTTGTCTATACAATTCTATTTATCTTCTCCCTCTTTCTCTTGTACTTTTATTATTGTATGCTGCCTTGGAGTGTGTTAGGATGAAGAGTAGCCTAGAAAACTTTAAAAGAAATTAAAGTAGTCATTCCCCCTCTCAGCCACAAAGAGTGAGATATGCTGGTACAGTTGTCTCCATAACTGAGGAAAGTTTGTCCCCTAGGCAAAATAAAAATTAAACCAGAGTGTCTTTGAGAAGTGCTGTAAGACTGTTCTTGTTGCTTTAGAAGGCTGGGTTGGCTTTATTTGTGTAGGAATTCGAATTGTGCAGTTTTCCAGATGTTGCTAGACTGCATGTCCCTAGAGCCCCGGCCAGCACAGCCAATATTGGGCTTGTCTATACAGCGAAAATACTCCACATAGAATTTGAGGAGAATATCTTTTGTCCCAATGGGATCCTGCATCATTTTGCCATATTTGGAAGGAGGAGGTTGCAAAAACTGCAAATACTGCATGGGAAAAGCCTTCGTGGCTTTTCCAACGTTAAAAAAAAAAAAAACCTCCTAAGGAAATGCTCATCTTCCCTCATTGCGACAACCAATTTGCTTTGTTGTGCATTCTCAATGAGAACGGAAGTGGAAAGCTGATTGGTCAGACATGCGGCGGGGGGGGGGGCTTGCTGGCAAGGCAAGCATCCAGAACCACCATGTTGGATTTTTTTCCATAGCGATTGTGCGCTGAGGCAATGAAACACCCTTTTTTCCTGTTTATTTAAGTGGAACATCACATTTCTGCACCTTCCATTTGCTTAAAAAAAAATTCTGTTCAGCGGCAGCAACTGGTGACAATAAAAATGTGAGTAATTCATTTGCGCCCACCATCTTGATTCTCAGGCATGCCTGTTTGAACATAAAATGTGTATGGCTTCACATGCCTACAATCTTGAAAAAAAATCCTGTGGAGACAAATGAAAGACACTGTGAATTGGCGTAGATGCACATCAATCTACATTTTATTGTCTCGTATGAGGAGCCCCAGTAGTCATTGTTCAACATATGGTGGGCCACATGATTTATACCCCAGTTTAGGGTTACATTTTATTGATGCCACTGGTTTTTATTTGGCTATTACTTTATTGAGTGTATTTGACACCTTTGGGTGCTGCCACACTGCAGAAATAATGCAGTTTGACACCACTTTAACTATCACGACTCCATTCTGTGGAATCCTGGGATTTGTAGTTTGTTGTGGTACCAGAGCTCTCTGACAGAGAAAGCTAAATATCTCACAAATCTACAGATCCCAGAATTCCATAGCACTGAGTCATGCAGGGCTGGTTTAAGGCACCTGCAGCATCAGCATCTGCAGGGGGCCCTATCATTGTGGGGGCCGCTGTAGTAACCCTCCTCCTGCAAAAACATTATTAGCAATAATCTGAATATCCTGTACTGTGAATAGCTTAGGTTGAGTTAGGTTACATTGACCTGAGATAAGCATATGGGCCCCCCAAAATAAAGCATTGCATGGGGGGCCAAAATTCCTTAAACCGGTCCTGGAGCCACGGTAGTTAAAGCAGTGTCAAACTAAATTATTTCTGCAGTGCAGATGCAACCTAATTGATGTACATTTTTGTTACGATTATAATTTACAGTTTTCAAACTGACAAAATGTTGTTTCCTTCCTCAGTTCAGTCACCCGAACCAAGCTATTTAAAACATATTGAGACCGGTTGAATCACCTGTCTTAACATATAAACACATAATCACATATAAACACATATAAACACACAATGCACACAAACATACCCATACTCATATGAACATGCAGATAACACACATATGCGTACAAAAAAGTCAAAATTGAAGTAAATAATATTGCTGTTGAAAAGGAGGGAAAGGATAGCACAAGTGGGGTCAGCCTTTAATTCAGGAAATAAAAGATATTCCTGTTACAAGTTAACATTAGTTGACATTAAGGCCTAAATCTTATAGGTAGGCCCAGTTGGAGTAGATCCACTAAATCAATGGGGACTTGGTAAGTCAGATTCAACTGATTCAGAAGATCTGCTATCGTCAGTGCTAGGTATTGGATTTAGGCCCACAATTCTCAAAACAGAGACCATATATTTATAAATTTTCCCAGAGAACCATGACAACCAAAATCATATTTTCTTCAGTTCCTACATCCATAAATCCACCTTTGATATTGTGTTCCCAGCTGTAGAGGTTTGGGAATCAACAGCTTTAAAAAATGGAAACCAAAAGTTTAAAAACTCCTGACACCATCCATTGCTCTAAGCTACAACTGAGCAATAAAATTGCATCTAACAGTGATGATTTTCTTGCTTGTTAACTACTGAAGTGGCTTTGCTAAGAACTAAGACTATTTTATTAATTTAACAAGAAAATTGAAGCACATAGCATAATTTTCTTGTATGTGTTTTCTCAAAAAAAAAAAAAAAAGGCTGATAAAAAAGCTCCTGGCTGTTTGAAATCTACTCATAGGAGCAAACATTAAGACAAAATACAAAAGCGGGCTTATCTACGTGGGCCAAATACCCCAGCTTGCCTCCATTCCAGAGCCCTGCAGTCCAGATGACATAGGGCATTTACCTTGATTTGTCCCCAGGCCGTCCTCACCACCTACAAGACAGATATGGGAATGGAACAGGGGCAATAAGTAAACTGTTCTAAGATAATACCTGTTCTAAGTTTAATCCTTTACTACTGGATCGGGCCCCGTGTGTCCATAGGAACCCCTTCTGGTATGCCGTCCCTTGCTGTTCTGCCAGCTCCCTGGCTCTCTTGGAAGCCAGGCAGGGGTCCCTCAGCATGTGACCAAGGCTGGTCACATGCAGGGGGTCTTCAGTCACATGTTGTAGTCTCCCTTCATGGCTTCCATGGCAGCAGAGAAAATGGGCAGTGGCAGGCTGGCATTCTATTTGGATGCCAGCCCATTTTCTCCAGGTAACAGGGGGAGGACAAGCCAGAGCCAGGATATGCCGGCGGGGAACCGGCGTATCCTGGCTAGTGTAGATAAGCCCAAAAAGTGCTTGAAAGTAGTAGCATTTAATTTATTGTTTATAGGAAAGAAGGGCCCTGGCCCTTCTTGTCACTTTCATCAAATGAAATAATTGTTCTGAAAATTCCTTGCAACTCTAGTTTCCACCTGGTGTTAGGCTACTGATTCAGGAAACGTTTGGGCTGTTGATGGATTTTAGGAGCAGCTTGATGGAGGATCATGCAAGGTTAGAAGCAGTAACTGCCATTTTCAAATACCTTATTTCCTCATATCCTTTTAAGGTAGAAAATCTTGCAACAGCACACATCAGATGACTTTTTGCAACAACAGCAATCTAACAGAGCATGATACATCAATAATTTGCCACTGGTTTCTGGCACATGCCATAGATTTCAAAATCTTGCTATTTGATTTTCAGGCCAGTGGCCAAAATGCTGGAGATGGTATTCATTTTGGTTAACTATTTCCCAATTGAAACAAAATTCTCTATATAAAATGGGTTGGATTGTTTAAAAGCGAAGGTGGGATTAAAAGGAGGAAGACCTAAATAATAGTCCAGAAGCCCATGAATACTGATCTAAGAGTATTATAGGTTTCATTCTTCATGAAGACATAGAGCTCAGCTAGATGGGAGAATTAAGTCTGGAAAATATTGCCTTACCTCCCTTTCACACCAGTGCCCATTTGTGCCCACGATTTTGTTCGAAATTGGTTGAAGGGAAAAAAAAGTAGCAGTTTTACAGTTCACACAGTGGGGGGGGGTGACAGTTCATGGCTTGGAGATTGGGCCATGGGTGGATGGCTGATGACCCTGATGAAGGGGGGGCTGGAAAGGGGTGCCAGAATTGGTTCATGGCCTGGTGATGGGGCTGCGGGTTATGGCCAATGGCCCCAAGGGCGGGTCATCACGCAGCCTAGAGGAGTTGTGAGGGGAGTTGTGGGGGGGGGCAGCTGAAGGCCCACTGGCTCAGTGACCGGGCCGCCTTGGGGCCCTGTAGTGGTGGAGCTGAGCAAAACGCTTGCAGTAAAGCAGTCCCGACACCCGCCGCAAAGTAGCTCATTCCCTGGGGGGGGGGAAGGCCTCCCGGAGGTGTAAAGAACCAGCCAAGACAGGCAGCTGCAGCATGGCCCAGGTGCCGTTGGGGACTCAGTGAGAGGCCAGCGCTTCTGTTCAGGCCAGAGCAGTTGTCAGAGGTGATCTTGGTCTGGATGCCGCACCAACCGCCGAGGAGGTGGCTCTATATTTAACTAGAGAGATGAGAAGGAGGTTTTCTTTCCACAGACTTTGGCATCAGGATTGGCCTCTTAAAAATCCCAAAATGGGTGGATGGGAAAAATCACACACTCACAGCCTCCACAATCATATTAAGCCCAGATGGCTACATTTCTTCCTCGCCTCCCCTCCCTTCCCTGTTCTGCTATTCCTGAATGTCACCAAACACACTGACATGCAAACTCATCCACCAGCAGCTCGTTCCCTGGGGGTGGGTGGGAGAAGGCCGTTCAGAGTAGTTGTGCCAGCAAAACAGCAATGGCAGCTCTGGCATCGCAAGCCCTGCTTTGCAGGTCTGGCCCACCGAGGTCTGACCAATCAGCTTTCAGCTCTGCTCTGTTCCCTTTTGTGAATTGGTTGTACAGATGATCTATTGTGTGCATTTTCGCACACTTTTTGAAAAAGATTGCAAAAAACAGCAAAAGCAGTTATCGTGGACTATGTGGAGTTTTCAGACCCCTCCTTCTGAATATGGCGAATGTGGGCCATTGTCCATGAGGACCAATGGCATTCTGTTTGAATTCTTAGAGGATTTTTTTCATCGTGTAGATGAGCCCTTATATTTGGAACAAAAAACCTAGACTGGTTCAATGAAACCAGTCATTAAAACCAGATAGAGATTATTACTAAAAAAAACCCAAACCCTAAAGAATGTGCCATTTGATTTGTGCAATGTGTATATGCAATTCTAAACATGTCTACACAGAATTAAATCCCACTGAGAGGGGTTTACCCCCAGAGAAGTAGATCGAACCCTGAGTCCTCTCTCATAGCCCTCACAGGAACATCCTAACCTATGCTTAGAGATCAGAACTCTCACTGTGGAGAAAGAGAGAGAAAAGGATACATGAAGAGAAGATTTGGGAGATCTTCTCAGGTCCCACTCAGCAGTCACCAATCCTGTCCGTAATTTCTGCTAGCCTGACTTTGGCCAGAACAAATTTGTTAAAGGAATGAAAACACGCTGGTGAGTAGGGGTTGTGCAACATACATTCATTTTATGGGACCCAAGGCAGCTCACAAAAATGTCATATAAAATACAATTTTAAATGATTAAAAAACATCAGAATTAATTTTTTAAAAATTATATAAAATGTGAAAGTTATGTAAGCAAAGCTTGCACTCTACTTCTAAGGCACCCCACTCCTGGAATGTTAGCATTGGCTATAGGCCTCAGAAACTGGCCAATTTGGTTCATTAATGTGACCTTTTACAAGGGAAAAGACAGGATGGTCTCAGAAAAGGTCATTTTTGGTTTTTCCCTGGAAAGGAAGGCCTGGAGCTGCAAAGCCAAAAAACACATTCCACATAAATGGGAAGTTAATGGATGGGAGAAACCCTTTTGTATTTGCTGATTGTGAAATTTCCTTTCCTCAGCTCCCAACCTAAAAGAAGCTCCTCAAAGCTGTTAAAATCCAATCAGTGGACATTAAGAAACACATTTAGCATCTTCCTCACCTTTTGTCAAGATCAAGAAACTCATTGTGCAATCCATGAAGGCTCATGGAATCCATTGTTTCAACCCATGAAGCAACCAATCCCCTCAGGAGTATTTGGAGGTATAAAAGACCCTCCAAAATATGCCTCTTGGCGCACAGTCAGTAACAGGGGGGCACTCTGTTGCTCTATGCTGCCACATCCAGTTTCCCCCATCCACTCTGCCAGATTGACTACAGGACAGATCTGTATCACCTCAACAAAATCCTCTTGCTGCCCCCTATCCATGTTTTCCTATTGTTTCTTTCTATAGCCCCGAGTGAATGCTTCTTCTGGATGAATGTGTGTATGTTTGGTGTTATTTTTGAACTCCTTAATAAAAAAACATACTTAATTTTAAATGTGTAATGTATTGCATCCAGATGAGTACTGGTATAATTGTTTTTCAGATTCCCTTGTTACCCCCTCTTTTGCATAGCTAAGTCGAGTTGCTGCTAATTTCCCCAACATATTAGAATCTCGATATTTTCTTGGAATTTTCCAAGGAGCATTTTGGGTAACAGTTAAAAAAAGCAAAATAAAAATAAAAACACACCCAAATTAAAAGCCTCTATAAGCATAGCCACATATTAAAAGCCTGCTTGAATAAAAACATCTTTTGCTTGCCAGTGAAAGGGAAGCAGTGAGGGGGTCAGTCTAGCTTCCCATGGAAGGGCGTTCCAGCCAGTGGGAGCAGCCACAGAGAAGGCTCTCTCTCACGTCCTCACCAAACAAGTCTGTAATGGTGGCAGGACCAAGAGAAAGCCTTCTCCTGAAGATCTTGCAGGTTCGTATGGGGAGATGCAGTCTTTCAGATAGTCTGGACCCAAGCCGTATAGGGCTTTATAGGTCATGAAACATTACTTCTCTGGTCCTGCTGACCAGAGTTCAACAGTCTTTAAATAGTTTGGAAGGAACAAGTATTCAAAGACATAGGACTTTTTCGGACGAAGAAAAATAACGCAAGCAGCCTCTCCAGCTTGCGAGGCTGCTGTGCTACAAAGCGCCCCTTTTGTATGACGCTCGCCCCTGCCGGTACTGTTGCGGTACCGCAGGGAGAACTGAGCGTCATATTTTGTTGATTTTTACTCACGATCAACTTTCTGCTGCTTTCTTGCTGCTTGCGTTATTTTTCTTCGTCCGAAAAAGTCCACAGTCAGGTTACTCTGTTTTGGTATAAAAATACATAAAGAAATCCTGTAGCAACTTTGAGACTGAGAACTATATCAGACACGGAAAATACGGCATCATAAAGATGCCACATAACTGCGAAAGGGTGTGGAAATCAGATGGCATTGCCTTTTGTGGTTATAAACAGCCCAAACGCTGTGGTCTTTAATTGACAGCTTAAGCGTCAATAGATCTCCTTGCCACTTGTATTGCCGGCATGCAATATCTCTGTCTCTTTAAATCTCAGACTTACCCTGATAATGGCTGGTAAGGTGCGAACACATCCGGGTCATATCCAGGTAAGTTTTGCTCTTTTTATGACCCTCCCTGGGTTACATGGAAGTTTTTGTGTGTGTCTGTGTGTGCTTGGTGTGACTTTTTATGCTTTATTTTTGTTTTAAAGTTTGAATTTCCCATGCAATGAAATAGCACCTGATTTCAAATGAGGAAGTGAATGGGCCTCCATTCACTTCCTCTTCATTCACAGAGGAGCTTTGGCTGGAAAAGAGGTTAATGTGGGTGGGGGGAACGTTCTTTTGCTGGCATAAAAATCCTTTTTTTTTAATGCCAGCAAAAGTACATTTAAAACAATGTGTCTAATAAAGTCCTGAGAAAAAAGTCTTTGATATCTTTAAAGGAATTCATTATTTGTAATGGGCTCATTTTTCAAATAATGAATGTATTCCACAAAAAACTAGTTACTTATAATTAGTTACATTTCCAATTGTGAAGGTAGAATAGATAACAATTTCTTGTAACTAATTCAGTTTTTGCATGAACTAAGGGATAACTGAATGCCAGTAGAGACAACAGAAACATGGAGGGAAACTAACTTCAAAACAAAGTACACGTTCTGGACAAAGAACTGAAGTGAAAAAGTAAAAGTGGAAAGGCTATTTTAGTTAATGTGGATGTATTTAAGGGGGGGATCATGGAAAAACAGTTCAGCAACAATTAAAAAACTCTTCATGCTTTCAACTTCAGGGCCTATTTACTATAATTAGCACACCACAAATGTTTCAAAACAAGATGCTTTATAAGGACAGATTTGATAGAGAAATTTGCTCTAAGGGTGAAGGTTATTGTTAAGACAGTTTCCCCTCTTTGGTAGCCAAGAAAAAAAAAGGGAACCCATATGTAAATGTTGGTTTTAATAAAACAGCACGCAAGAACTGAACAATTGCTTCAAGATAGAGAAATGAAGAGCATCTGTCTGATCTGGAGGAAAAGCCTATTAGCCAAATGGTGTTATACGTGTATGTATGTGTGCTTCAATGTAATAGAGATAATAAAGGCATATGTTACAATTTTGCCATTATGGTTTCCATTAGAGCCTTTCCAACTGTAAAACACAACAAAATTCAAAATCCACAAAAGGGCGATACCTTTACTGGCCAACCAAAATGTTAAAGGTGCAGCATGGGAACTTTCACAGTTTCACTGGCTTCTTCATCAGGCAAAGATGTTAAAGAACATACATGAGAAAAAAAGGTGAAGATGTTAGAGTCACAGGCCTACATTCGATGTTACTCTGTTATCAATTAGGATGGTACTGAGGAATTTCAATGCAGGCAGAGGCTACTCCTTCTTCTCCCTGGTCTTCACATGGCCAAGAATCCATTATTTCCTAACAAAGCCTTCCTGCAGTGTGGTGGCTAATATTATCTGGGGAAAGAGCCTCCATGGGTCCGTCTGCATGGGGGGGGGGAATCCATACCTACCTTGAATCTGGTGCTATAGGGACAAAAAATGCAAGGCCCTTTCCACAGCGAAAGCGCTCCTTTTGTGATATTAAAAAACTCACCTCTTGCGCCACAGTTTCCAGTGGGGGAAAGGTCTTTACGGGGCTTTTGGATTTGTGACCATCTGGATCGGGGTGGCATTGGATTTTTGGATGGCAAGCATCACCATTTTTTGTTAGATGTTCAGTGGTAGTTGCTGGGGTCATTTAGCAATAATGATCCAGGGCCACCACTTGCTCCTCAGCTGAGCCCAGTCACAAAAAATAAATGTCCCCTTCTCTCCAGGGCCACAGTCACTGCCTTCCTGGCCAATCACCACTGGCATGCAGTCGCATGCTCTGAGGTAAGAACGAGGTCAGCCATGAGATCAACAGTGAGGGAGTCGATCAGACTAAATATCTGAATGCTTGCCTACCTCAAAGCTCTACATATCAGGGAGAATACTCAACTAAAACTCATCCTGAGTTCCTGAGGGGGCAGAAAGATGGGATAGAAATGTAATAAATCAGTAAATTAATGAAGAACAAACAAACAAATGTTCTTGATCAAACAGGTTACCAGGAGTTGTATAATTTCAGAAACAAATGGGTAAGAATTAAAAAATGCTATTCTCTCCACCTGGAGGTTGAAATGATAGAGCCCTAGAGCTTGTCTAGAAGGGCTATTTACCCCAGCCCCCAGCCCATCTTGGAGCCTTGCAGTCCAAATAATGCAGGTCTCTTGTACCAATTCACTTCTAGACAGTCCTGACGACGTCCAAGACAAAGCAGGGTGGAAGCCAGGTTAAGCCCATTTAAATTTTTTAAAAAAAAAAACCTGGGAAAACCCCTGTTATGTGGGTCCAGCATGGGAAGGCAGGGTCCATATGCTAGGTTGCATCACTGGATGCTGCGGCCACTGCCACTGGTGTCGCTCTGCGGCTGGGAAGGAGGCCCCCACGACGTGATCACATGCTGAGGGCCTCCTTTCTGGCTTCGGAGAGTGTGATGTGTGATGGTAGAGGAGGTATACTCCAATACTGGCCAGCGTGTGATTCCGGACTTCTGCCCGTTTCATCATGCTAATGGTGAGAAGGATCCGGGCTAACTCTAGGACAAGAATACGATGGCTGGAAGGCAGCATCTTCTGGCCAGTGTTGACAAGTCCCTAGAAGTCTTGTACAGTGTATTATTTCTGCATTGTTGTTGTTATGTGACTTCAAGTCAACTCCAACTTATGGTGACCCTATCCTAAAATTTTCTTGGCAATATTTATTATTCTGAGGAGGTTTGCCACTGCCTTTGTCTAAGGCTGAGAGAGTGTGACCTGTTCAACGTCACCCAATGGGTTTCCATGACAGAGTGGAGATTCAAACCCTGGTCACCCAGAGTCTTGGTCAACACTCAAATCACTACATCACACTGTCTCTTATCTCTCAGCCTCAAGTAATTAACTACTTGCTTATTTCCACTCATAAAAAAGCAAGCAGGGGAGAGAAAGCTAGGGAGGCAACACCGTGGAAAGCCAAATCTGAGCATCAAGAAGAAAAGGCAGTACCATAACTAATGGCAAAATATAGTAAACACTAAACACACTGTTTAACACTAAACCAAAGTCATTCACTCACTCCCTAGAGAAATGCAAGGTTCTCTATCCTTACGCAGTTTTTCAAGAGCAGCCCTGCATTTTATAGCAGGATTGCTTTGAAATAGCCTCAGGGGCTTCATAGAAATTGGGAACAGGTCACTTCTTAATGAGTATCCACTGAACAAAAAGCAGAAACAAAGATGCAGGCAGGTGGCTTCTTGGTCATTAGGAAGCTTAAAATGTAAATTGCTGAGTTAAATTGTTAACTTTTGAATTGAGTTTATTTCTGCATTATTCTCACATGACTCACTTAGTACTAATTAGCATTTCCACAGTAGGATGAACACATCACCTTAGTGACTGGTTGAGGCACTCCGAACATCATTCAGATATTTTGAAGGTTACCGTCTTTGAACTTCCATATCACATCATTGGAAGCCTTCTGAAAGACATTTAATTACAATACAGAATAAAGAGCAGACAAATAGCCCAAGCCAGTGCATGGTTATTTGGCAAAAGGAACTATAGTTGTCCCTCCATATCCACGGATTTGGTATCCATGGATTTAAGTATTCACAGCTTGGAAATATTATTTAAAAAATAATAATCCAAAAAGCAAACCTTGATTTTGCCATCTTATATAAGGGACACCATTTTGCTATGCCATTGCATATAATGGGACTTGAGTATTCACGGATTTTGGTATCCATGGGAGGTCCTGGAACCAAACCCCAGCAAATATTAAGGGACAACTGTACTACATTCAGTATGGGTTTGTTCCCATGTAAGTGTGTATATAAAAAATATCCTTAAGAAACATTGCTCATAGAAGTTTGAATCAAAGAGCCCACCAACAGCTCAGCATGTATACAGCACATTCAGGGGTAGTAGTCATGTTGGCCATGCAGCAAAACAAAATCCCAAATCCACAAAAAAGTGATACCTTTATTGGCTAACCAAAATGCAAAACACATGATTGTTTAGGTAGAGATCATTCGATTTTTCAGGAAGTTTCTTTTTCAACATCTTTTGCATGATGAGGAAGCCAGTAGAGCTTCAAAAGCTTGCATCATGTGTTTTGCATTTGGTTGGCTAATAAAGGTATCACTGGTTTGTGGATTGCGGATTTTGTTTTCATGTATGCAAGGAGGTGGAGGGTAGGTGAGACTACTACAGTTTTCTTTCCTTCCCTCTGCTCTGCAGACTTCTGTGCATTATGGTAACTCTTCCCGGCCCTTTGGTTTTGAGGATTCACAGGGGTCTATGGGGAGGTGGAATTGCCCCCTCCCAGGTTTATTGGCAGAAGCTGTTCTTGGCAGTGGACCAAACCCAATGGATCCTTGCCATAATTACCTTCTCCAGATAGAGGGTCATGACGTGGCTTCCTATGTCAACTGAAATAATGTTTCTCTTTGAACGTCAAGACTTCTACATGAAAGAAAATGGTACCCCAAACATACCACATGCCCAGATATCTAAAAATGATCAGAAGGAGACCACAAATGGCATATGTGTGATGTTTTTATAAATAAAATGCTCAATTGTTGGCCACTAAACTCAACTATCCCCCTATCAAAACTATCCCCCTATCAAAAGCATTTTGGGCATTTTATATTCTGTTTATAGATAATTCCCGAACAAATAAAATGGAAAATTAAACTGCTCAAGTGTTGCTTGCCTGGCTGTTATAATAAAACAGATGAGAAAACAGTGTTGATATCTAAATAAATAATCACTGTAGAAATGCAAGTCCTATTGTTTATGATACAAATATAATTTTTCTCACCCCATCAATCACTCTGAAATAAAAATTAATCAATAGGTTTATGAGTCCCCAAAGAAGGGCTGAAGCAAAATTGTGAGATTTACTTGACTCTAAGGATCGAGATGCTGGATTGTACATTTCATTAAATGAACAGGAGTTTAGAAAATCCCCCTCCCCCATGAACATGACATCTCGTTCCAACCAGGATTAAATCTATCTTTTATATACACATTGTAGTACTTCTCTCCGAACATTTTACTCTTACACATAACCTGCGTTTTTAATCACTTGCAGTGAGCCCTTCAGGTACACAGCTGTATGCAAAGGGGGTTCATCCAGGTGTGGACTGACCAACTCTCCCTAATTTCCTAGGATCTCCCTTATTCAAGCTAAATTTTTTGGATCCTCCTGGCTCCCTTATTGACCTTCTATTTCTCCCATATATTTATAAAGGTCTGGCACTCAGATATCAAGGGCGAGCAAGTCAGTGCACAGAGGAACCTATGAAGGCTGCATTTGTGTGTGTATCATAAAAAAAACAAGCCAGGAAACTCCTGCCAGCTTGAGGTGTGTGTTTGCATTTAGGTCAGAGAATAGTGTGTGTGTGTGTGTTTGTGTGTGTGAGGGAGGGAGGGAGGGAGGGAGGGAGGGAGGGAGAGGGAGATATGTGTGTGCTGTTGCATCTGTGTGCATGTGAGAAAGGGAAGTGTATGTTTGCATGTCCCTGTCTGTAAGAGGGAGGAATGGGATATGTGTGTGCTTTTGCATCTCTGTATATAAAATAAGGGGTGTTTTTTTTATTTGAGTGGGGGTAAGTGTGTGTCCTTGTATGTCTGTTTTGCTAAGATATCTGTAACAGTTATTTCAGTTTTCTTTAAAGTTAGTAGTGGTGGTTGGGATCTTTTTAGAATAGTTTTTGTTGTTGTTCTTGCTGTTGCTGTTCAAGTTCCCTGGATAGTGCATACAGACACAAACATACAAAGCCAATCAAAATATTAAACAATATGGCCTGGCCATTAAAGACGTAATCCTATACCAATGAACATTTGCTGGAGTGATGTTGCACTGCTAAAAATGTGCAAAATTTGTCACAATTAAATCTCCCTTAAATTCATGGCCGAAATTTGGTCACCCTATCCAGGTACTCATATTTATGTGCAAAGAAGAGCAGTAGAACTATCCATTCATGATCTTTGCATATTCCATATTTATAGATATAGAACATATATCACTTTATAGATCAAGGACTGGCCTCCTGTTGGTGTTTTATCTACAGGAAGCCCTGCCTTTTGACGCCCTGTTGTCTGACGACTTGCTCTTTTGACGCTCGCAAATAAAGGCAAGTTCTAGTAATTTGACCAGCAGTCCACTGTTCCATCAGTTCCTCTTGCCAAGGGAGCTTGCTTGCGACCAGCTGTACATGTTCACACTGCTTGCAAAGCAAGCTGGGGGGCGGGGAGGCACCAAGCTGATCAAGGGATTTTGGGTGACCTTGGGCAAGTCACACTCTCTCAGCCTCAGAGGAAGGCAAAGGCAAACCCCCTCTAAACAAATTTTGCCAAGAAAACAGAAAGAGAAACTGGGAGTTTTAAAACCAGCTGGAAAAGTGGGACAACAGCAGATTGAGACTGTAAAAGAGCCAAATTGAGACAGTTGCAGCATATGCAACCATACCCCCCCCCACACAAATGATCCTACCATGCCAAAAAAGCACCCCAAATGGTTCTCCCCCACTCCTGGCAGCTTCTAGGAACAGCAATCATTGCATTGTTTGGGTAGTAGGGACACACCTGTCAAACTTTAAACGTAAAAAAAAAAGGGAATGGATATCTGGTTGCAGAAATACTTGATATCTGTATTAAGTAAAGTGCAATAGGGCTAGTGCGAATATGAGCTTGTAGTAGAAATAGGAGCAATTAGTCAGGGTGCTCTTGTAAGGTAAAAAAAAGAAAAATAGTGTTTATTATCTCAGGCAATCCATCATGGGAGAGGAAAGAAGACAGATAAAAGAAGTTGACCTATGCTTGATTACAAGGGCTTCTAAAGGCTGGCTGCCATGCATGGGGGCAGTGGGGTAAACTAGCAGCCCTTATTGAGGTTGGAGCCCTTGGCTGGTCCCTTCTCAGACTAACTGACTTCTGGAAGAAGGGAGATGCTTTTTGCTTCATTCAACAGGCAGGAATGAAGTTAAAGGCTTGAGTACATCAACCAAAGAAAGATGCAGAGATGTGAAACAAAGGGCTTATCTACACGGGCAATATAACCTGTCCTGCCCCATCTTAAAGCCCTGTACATAGTCCTGATGACACAGGGCTTTTGCCCCGTTCTGCCCCTGGGCAGTCCTCACGACCCCTAGGGCAAGGACAGGGCTAATACGGGGGGGGGGGGGAAGGGGGGTAGGGCCTGTTACAATGTTTTAAAATAATACCTGCTTTAATCTGTTCCCACTGGCAAAAATTGGATTGGGCCCTGTGTGGTATGCTGTCCCATCACTGCAGCTGCCGGTCTGTCATTGCTCTTCCACAGCAGGAAGGACTCCTGCAGCATGTGACCAAGGCTAGTCCCATGCAGGGAGCCTTGGCAATATGTTGCGGACCAGCTTCCTAGCTTCTGGAAGTGCTAGGGAGACTGCAGTGATGGCAGGGAGGGAATGGGGGAGGTCTGATCCATGGCCAGGATATGCCCTGAAAGGGAAGACATTTTATAGGCTCCCTTCTTCCACTAATCACTTTAAACATGTGTTGATGCCTCTTTGCTTCCAACACTGGCCACTTCAGGGTTCAATTTAAAAAATAAAAATAAAAATCCAGGCCTGGTTTCACCCATGGAGGATCTGGGGACTCTAAATTTTACCTCCAGCCCTGCCAAAGTTGCCTTTCTGCAGAAGAGCCTCTGGCCAAAACAAATACAAAATCATAGTAGTTGAACTATAATTTCATGGATAAAAGGATCACCAGAAGCAAAGAGCTTTTTGTTCTTTGTAGCTATAACAGGTGAATAGAAAAAGATGCTGAATATTGGCAAGGTGCGATCTCCCATGCAAAAGTGAAAAAAAAACCAAACACCCTGTGGCTGCTCATATTTGAGGAAACACAAACCCTGAACTCCTTTTCATGTGCTTGCCCTCTGCAGAAGTGATGATAAGCAAGATGTGCGGTTTACCTGATGTTTCCAATTCCAATTCCCCTTAAATTGGTTTTAAATGCTTCTCGAAACTTCACAGGAAAGTAAAGGAGGTCCAAATAGGGCAAATTAAAACAAACTTGTATGAAGTTGAAACAAGAAAAGATATCCTAGCCATTAAAAAAAAATAAATGGAAACAGCATCTTCATAATGGAATTCTTGGTTTTGTTTTTTTACCTCAGGCTGCAGGTCGGAGATGATTATGCTGAAGATAAAAGACATTTTTGAACCTGCTTGGTTGTTCAGATGCATGGGAAGTATAGGACTTTTCAAAAATGACATTCCCCGAGGGTGTAACCCAGAGCATGGCAACATAGGCAGGAATTCACTACAGTCATGCATTCATGACTCATATTCCCAATCCCTACATTTTCTCTAGTTTAGGAGATATGTAGGGATTGTGAAAGTTCTCCAATTCCCACTTACCGGGCAGCAGCTAGACAATGGGGTCCGTTCCCCTGTCAATCAGGAAGCAGCTTACTATAGATTTTCCTTGGGGTTTTTCCGGGCTGTTAGGCTATGTTCTGGAATAGTTTCTTTCTTTCTGAAAGAAATAAACTATTCCAGAACACGGCCTCACAGCCTGGAAAACCCCCCAAGGGAAATCTATGGATGCCAGCCGTGAAAGCCTTCGACTTCACAAGCAGCTTACTGATGTCCACACTCCCATTTAACACTCAGGAAAAACCGCCTCACTTGAGACAAATGGGATTGGGCCCTGCAGGAACACAGGAGTCCATACTGGCACTCCAGCCTGTATCTGCATCTGCCTCCGCTGCCACCCGTGTTGCTCCCTCTGAAGCCAGGAAGGAGGGCTCCCAGCCTGTGATCAAGGCCCCCTGCATGTGACCCAACTTGATCACATGCTGCAGGCCTCCTTCCTGGTTTCAGAAGGAGTAACACATGACAGCATGGGAGGCAGCTGTCGGTATAGGCTGGCATGTCCATGTGGACTTCCTCCCATTTTGTCCAGGTAATGGGGGTGCAATGGGCCACATCAGGAAGCTGGCATATTCTGGCCAGTATAGACAAGCCCTAAGTTGAGTTGATGGATGGAATGGCTTTTTAAACTGAGAAGAAAGTTCAATATTGGGGTGTTGCTGATTTGAATGTAGATTGTATTTTGTCTCAAAATAATTCTGTTAAGATATGGAGTAGAATTGCGAAGGACATCTTAGGACAGGGAGAGACAAAGGACATTATCAGACTAGCCCCTTAAAACATTCTTTTGCCGGCATAAAAACCCCCACATTTTTATGCTGGCAAAAGAATGTCCCCCCCCCACATTTATCTTCTTTTTCTGGCAAAGGCAGCCCCGGCAATGTAGAGGCAGTGAACAGAGCCCCATTCACTTCCTCATTCAAAATCCTGCGAGACTTCGTTATGTGGGAAATTTAAAAATAAAAATAAAGCATGAAAAGTTTTTTAAAAGTGTACACACATGTACACTTTAAAAGTCCCAAGTAACCTGGGAAGGTCATAAAAAGAGCAAAACTTACCTGGATGTCCCAATCTCACCCGGACGTTTTCGCACCGGACTAGCCATTCTCGCTGCAGTCACAAGAGTTAAATGGCCTGAGGTTTCACACGCCACCAGTGCCAGCACTAAAGTGCCAAGGGGGATCTATTGACGGCTTCAGTTGCCAATAAAAAGGCATGGGTTTGGGGATGATCGTAACTGTGAAAGGGCAACGTTGTCTGATCTGCATGCCCTTTCATGGTTATGTGGTGTCATTATGACGTCTCATTTCATGTGTCTGATGATGTCTTATATCTGTCATTGTTGGGGAGAATTTTTCTGATGTAAAATAATGTTTCACCCAGAATGATGTTTCTATTTCAGATAGTATCTATTTTGACAACTGATGTATTGCTTAGCAACAGCAAGAGGATATTTTCCAGTTTTTAAGGCAGGGGGAAAAGCCAAGAGTTAAATACAAAGTGAACATTAAGTTAAAGAGTATATGTTAAAATAGGTTAGGAAATATGGCTATAATATACAGATGGATTAATGTGAAAATGTGTGGTCAAATGGAATGAGATTTGTATTATGTTCTGACTTTAAATTCTGATAAAATGAAACTGTATAAAACTAGCTATACCTGGTGTAACATACACTCCCCATGTGCTACACCCCCCATGGTACACATGCCGCTCCACCATGCCGCCCTCTCTGTGCCTGTGCCGCCCTTCCCACGACTGCGCCACCCTCCCTGTGAGGCCCCATGCCACCCCATGCTGCCCTCCCCATGCTCACACCACCCTTCCTGCTCGCACTTCCCTCCCCATGTCCTGTGCCATCCTCCCCGTGCTTCTGCCACCCTCCCCACACTTGCACCGCTCTCCCAGCACCCCATGCCACCCTGCGCCACCCTCCCCACACTCACACAGCCCTCCCTGCACCCCATGGCACCCTGTGCTGCTCTCCGCACACTCGCACTGCCCTTCTCGCACCCCGTGTCTCCACATGCCACCCTCCCCAAACCCCGTGCCACCATGTGCCACCCTCCCTGCACTCACACTGTCCTTCCTGCACCCCGGGCCCCCCTGTGCTGCCCTCCCCATATTCGCACCACCCTCGCCATACCCTGTGCTGCCCTCCCCACACTCTTACCACTCTCCCTGCACCCCGTGCCGCCCTGTGCCACCCTCTCACTGTCCTCCCTGCACCCTGTATGTGCCGCACACTCACACACACCATGCCACATCCCCCCATGCTACTCACAACCCCTCTGACTCTGCCATGTTTTGAAAGGAGTGAAACTTCCACATGGTCCTGCCTCCCCTGTGTGCTGATTGGCTGCCCAACAGAGCTTTGATTGGTTGGTCAATTTCCTAAGCAGCCAATCAGCACACTGGAAACGGCAACGTACCTAAGAGCAATATATAGATATAGATGATGTATTGTTGCTATAAGATGTCAGAAAAATGACTTAGAATGTACAGGTATAAAGGGATTTTTAATTTAAAATTACAGAAATTAAGGAAAAGAAAATAATATAAGACAAAAAGAAAAAGTAAAAGAAAAGAAAAAAAAAACCAGAAGAAAAATGAGGGTAACATGGAGAGATGTTTTGTTATATATGGCAGATGTGTGAAAAAGAAAAAAGAAAAAAAAAGGATTCAAATAAATTTATCAATGCAGAGGATTTTAAAGATTAAGATTCAATTAGAAGTGGAACTTTTCCTTTTTGGAATGATGAACATACAGTTGGAAAAGAGCCATGGAAGATTACTCTAGTATATGAAGTTTTATGTGTACAGATGGAAGAATTCAACACTACCTACGTTGGAGGGATGGTCGTCGAAGCTGATAAATTTTGTAGAAATTGATAAATTGTTTGACTTGATTAGAGAAAAGGTTGTTAGTGAAATTTCTTGAATATCTGAAACCCCTTACAGATATTTTGTGGTGGGGGGAAAGAAAATGAATTGGAGATTTTTGGTTTTGATGATTAGATGGAATACATTATTGAAAGAAGAGAATATGCTGTAGCTTTTAGAGAGGTATGAGTAATTATATGCACATATAACCATTGAAAGGAAGGTTGGAAGCAACTTTTTTCTTCTGGTTTTCTTCTTTCTTTTCTTTTACTTTTTCATTCTGTCTTGTATTCTTTTCTTTAATTTCTGTAATTTTAAATCTATTTTTAAAATTCTTAACAAAAATATAAATAAAAAAGAAATGAAATACATACATGTTCTAACTGATTGTGGTAAAAGAAAAAAGTTAGCTAGTAGATTCTTAGAGGTCGTTTTATGCTATACAGCTGAGAGATCTGTCTATTAAATAATGAGACTGTGTTTCTACCTTTCAGGCAAATCAGAGAGAACTGATTGTGAACACTTAAGTGGATATGTCTGAACCCGCATGACAAACGTCAACACTCTCATTCAGGCCATTCAGTTAATCATCAGTTGTCATTCAAAGCAGCTGTGTTGTATGTTGTGTGCTGGAAAAATGCTAAGTTTAAAAGTCGAGCAATGTGTCAATTTGAAATTTTTAGTAAAATTGAACAAAACACCAATGGAAGCTTTTCAAATGCTTACTGAGGCCTACGGGGAAGACTGCATGTCTTGTACGCGCATGTTTGATTGGGACAGAAGATTCAGAGAAGGACGTGAGAATGTGGAAGACAATGAACGCCAGGACGACCTTTCTCTTCAAGAACTGAAGAAATTGTGGAGAAAATCAGCCAGATTTTTCAAGGAGAGTGCCAACTCAGTGTCTAAATGATAGCTGAAGCCATGAACATTGACAAAGACACTGCATGGAAAATTTTGCATGAGGATCTGAACATGAGAAAAGCTTGTGCCAAGATGGTCTTCTCACACCAGAGGAAACAGAATGCCTCAAGGAAATTTGCACTGACATTCTGCAACAACTTGAGGCAGACCCAAACCTTTTTCAACCTGCATCTTTCAGTATGATCTTGAGACAAAACAACACTCAGTGCACTGGAAAACACCATCATCACCTAGAATGAAAAAAGCACATCAAAGCAAGTCCACATTCAAAGCCATGCTCATTGTTGATGGTTTGTTTTTTTTTTACATCAAGGGTGTAATTTTGGCAGAATGGGTTCCAGAAGGTAGAACAGCGAATCAGCATTATTATAAGTTTTGACAATGCTGAGAGAGTCACGGGGGGAAAAGGCCTGAACTGTGGGAAATTGTTTCATTCTTCATTAAGCACTTTCTGTGAAGCAGATTTTGGCCAATCAATGCATTACTACACTTGAATATCCTCCTTATTCTCCAGATTTGACACCGTGTGACTTTATTCTTTTTCCTAAAGTGAAATCAGTGCTTAAAGGAACACGTTTTGAGTCAATTGATGCAGTAAAGAAGAAAATGGCAGATGTATTGAAACAGCTGACAGAAACTGATCTTCTCTACGCCTTTGACCAGTGGAAAACAAGACTGCATCGGTGTATGGACTTTTTTGGATGTCTCAAATACACCGCAAGCAGCCTCCTCGCATTGCGAGGCTGCTGCGCGGCAGGGCGTCGCTTTTGGATGACGCTCTCCCCTGCCAGTACTGTTGCGGTACCGCAGGGACATTTGAGCGTTATATTTCGCCAGTTTTTAAGCACGAAAGTTGATCGTGATTAAAAACTGGTGAAATATAATGTTCAAATGTCCCCGCGGTACCGCAACAGTACCGGCAGGGGAGAGTGTCATCAGAAAGCGACGCCCTGCAGCGCAGCAGCCTCGCAACAAGGCTGCTTGTGGTGTATTTGAGACGTCCGTAAAAGTCCTATGAGCAGGGAGTATATTGAAAGGGACAAGCATTAGAATTGTAATGCATATAAATAAAGATGGGGTATTGTACCAGTCTTGTTATTTAATAGACAGACCTCTATGAACATTTTCAGACAGTGCTTAACAGTGCTTATCACGGGATTAGGTCCTGGGAGAGGAACAGCGCTCTTGCACAGCAGGGGGTTATTTTCAGACGCTGCCGTCCCTCTTCTGGGATCCATCGTGGCACGTCCGTGAAGCTTTGGAAGTGGCCACGCCATATTTTAAGCACGGGCAACTTCCGTGCTTAAAATATGGCGCGGCCGCTTCCAAAGCTTCACGGACGTGCCATGAAGGATTCCAGAAGAGGAATGGTGGCATCCGA
Organism: Gambelia wislizenii; assembly: GCA_030847615.1. Classification (NCBI taxonomy): domain Eukaryota; kingdom Metazoa; phylum Chordata; class Lepidosauria; order Squamata; family Crotaphytidae; genus Gambelia; species Gambelia wislizenii. Next base: position 97,893,450 of record JAUMIR010000005.1, on the reverse strand, counting down.
AAATGACCCCCTGCCGTGCAAGAGTGCTGTTCCTCATCCGGGACCTAATCCCGCGGTAAGCACTGTTAAGCACTGTCTGAAAATGTCCTATGATACCATTTTAACTGCCATGGCTGCATCCTAAGGAATCTTGGGGTTTGTAGTTTGGGGAGGCACTATTGCTCACTGGCTGAGATTGTTAAATACTCTTCCCTAAACTGGTTGATAGCGTTAAAGTGGAATCATAGCACTATAACTGTATAGCCTGAACAAGTTTTGCTGTTTTAAAAAAGTATAATAACAGATGGTGGTGGAATATGCAGTTTTAGGGGGGGAAAACATACGTTGCCATATTGGAAGAAGGGGATGGAGATTATTTCATGCTAAGAAAGAATGGGAATGAGACTGGGCCAATTCCTTATGTGTAATCTAAGGTTGCCAGGTAAAATAAGGGACAGGGCTCCTGTCCCTTTTAATGTTTGTGTAGAAGAGGGAATTTCAGTGGGTGCTGCTTGTGTGACAAGCAGCACCTGCTTAAATTCCCTCTTCTACACATTAAATAAAGGGGGAGGAGCCTTGGCCCTTATTTTACCTGGCAACCCCAGCACGGTCCCCTTTCTGCTTTCCTAGCTGTTTTACTTCCTATCTGATTTTCCCCCCTTGATCAGCTGCAAGATTAGAATTTACACGAGGAAAGTGGTTGAGGATTTTTTGCTGGAGTGGGGAAGAGGCAGTTTGGGTTGGCTGGGGGGCGGGAGACAGCATGGGTGGGGAAAGGGTTTGATGGAGGGATGTGGAATGCATATTTTTCCAGATGTTATTACCTCAGCATTGCCTTCGTTGGACAGGAATAATGGCAATTGTAGTCCAACAACACACAGAGAGCCACACATCCCACAGCACATATTCAATGTGTTGGAAAATCCAGCATTCTTCCTCCCCCTTTCTTGATAATTAGAGCAAGTTAGTCTTAGAGAGGTCAGGGTCTCCTGCATGCCAAGAGTTCCTCCCCTTTCTCCTCATCCTATCTTTAGTGGGCATGACTGTAAACAGATACAGCCAAGCCACATGATCATGTGACCTGGGTTTACTAACCTCATGGTCTAAGATTGTTTTATGACTCTTTGTTCTAACCTTCTGAGAAGTAAGATGCCTTCCCTGCATGCTCCATAGGGATGCCTCCCCCCACCCCGTCTCACTGGAATGGTGAGTGAAGGACTGCTAACTTCTATGTACTCTATCTGGAATCTATTCCTTAGTTAGTTAGGATGTAGCCTTCAAGTATATGTAGATTTTAAAGCCATTAGTAAAACTTAAGTATTTTTTTTATCAAGAAGATTACCTGCCTTCTTTGTTTTTAGCAGTTGGGGTCAAAGCACTGTACCTGATTGAGTCCTGCTCCCTTCTCTGCTCTAACTCTGCTACTAGAAAGTTAATTTCTGACAGTTTTAACTTTGGAGAAGTTCTGAAAAAGGGCTAACACCCTGGAACCTCAATTTTATCCCCCAAAATGCCTCCCTTCCCTTTTCTGCATGCAACTGCCCTCCCCCATCTATGACTTTTTACCCAGTTCACTGCAATCTGTGACTTAGAACATCGGCCAAGTTACTATCATGCCTAGTTAAGAAGTGGAGATCCAGTAATAAGATGCTCTCTGTGGAGACAACTATGTAGTATGACTACAGCTGTCTTATGTGTGGGATGCCAAGAGAAGGCCAAGGAACTCAGCTAGATGGATACCAAGGCACTGAGTCAGCCTTGGGCTAATTACTTCTTCCTGCTCCCTTGAGGGTGCCCAGATTTATTTATTTTTTTAAAAGAGGACAGGATTCCTATATTTTTAGCACTGCAGTGAAAAGGGAATGTCAGCAGATGCAGCTTTTCTCACTTCTTCCTGACCAGGAGCTCCTGCCAGAGTTTCCTCTTTGCACTATTAAAGGCAAAGAAACCATATTCTCAGCCTTTCTTTCTGCCCCCTTCCTTGATTCCCAACTTGTGCCTCTGGAAATAAAAACAAAATTTCACATCAAACCTTGTGACTCCACTGTCACTTCCAGTGGAAGAAACCAACCTTGGGCAGGGTGAATTGAACTTGCTGCCACTGGGAGACAGACTGGTTAAATAAAATATTGCCATTAATTTTATGCCATTGACAGTTCGGAATGGCTGAATTTTTCAAAATTCTACCTATAGAGCTCCCAGGTGATGATTAATAAAAGGCACATTGTATCAAGAATTCTTTGGAAGAGGCTTTCTTTCACAATAATGGGGCTCTCTATGCAACAGCTTTAAATTTATATCAGTGTGAAGGCAAGGGTTATAGTAGGGGTAGGGAACCACTGCCTTCCCAGTGTTTGCACTCCAAGCCCTGGAAGACTCAGCCAGCATGGTTGATGGTAAAGGATTGTGAGAGTTAAAGTCCAACAACATCTGAAAGGCCAAATATTCTCCATTTCTGTGTCACACCTTCTTTTAGTGGAATTGTAATTTGAGGTGATGTGGATATGGAGAATTCTCTTTGAGATCCCTAGTTACTTTCACAGAAAGAGAGGGCAAGAACAACCAAAAACTTGAGAGTAACTTGTTAAAAATAACTTGATGCAATTACTGTAATTCATTTCCCAAAGTTGTCAGTATAAATATACAGTGTTAAAACTGTAACTTAAATGTAACTGTGACAGTTATTTGTATAGTTATGGATAGGTGACCTCACTAAATGATAGATGAGGAATATCACAGGGTGGCACTGTTCTTTGTGTTGCTGCCTCATACTCTATGGTGGGTGTTGAGGTATCAGTGTCGTTGATGGATGGAGTGTTTTATGCCACAGGTCAGTAGCTTGCAGTATTGAATTTTTTAAAAAATTAATGAAACAAACTATTTAGTAGCTTGGAAATACAATTAATTACTTTTGAAAGTAACATTGCGGGCTCTGCTTATACCATTGACCTATAGGAGTGATATAGGTCGAGGAATGAGCTGAAGAAACACCTTCCTTTTCAACCAAGGCTCTGTACTTCTATCTTCACGTCACTGCTTTTGTAAATACATAATTTAAATGAGATACAGACACACCATTCCCCAGGCCCTTGTGTGAGAGATGCACATATTTTTTACACCTTCAGTTAAAAAACATGGCCTCTTGACTTTGGGGCATATACTACAGTCTTATTCCAGGTGCACAGCTCCCATAGACACCCATGAGAATGGCACAGTTAGACTGATGGTCATGTGCTGAGTGATGAAAAACACTCTTAGCAATTTGAATCCATCTGTTGCAAAATCTGAACATAGATTTTCTTTTTGTCTTCAGAAGGAATAACCTTTTTGATATTAACAATATAGGTGACAATTTTGTCAATATATATATCCTATCTCAATTGCATTTTGGAAATAATTCCATTGAGCTTGAAGGGATTTACTCCCAAGGAGATACAACTAGTATGGCGGAAAAGCTTCAAATCATCATTAAATATAGTTACTAAAGAGTAAGTCCCACAAGTGATTGCACATTAGACATGCCTACACTGAGTCCCAGACCCCAGGGTTAGAAATTAGGGCCTGGAGTCTCTTCTCTGGTCCCCAGGGCAAGGAGGAAGGTATCTCAGAGTGAGAATGCTGCCTTGAAAATATGTGTGTGTACTTGGTACTTAGACTTTTTTAATTAGAATTTTTTATTACATTCTGTGCAAATGGGGTTGGTGCTCAATGCATCATGCTTAATATCATTGCCATTGTAACATTATCAGGGCCCTCCCCTTATGACATCATAAGGGGTGGTCCCTAGGGCTCTAGTTTTGATGCTGACATCTCAGGGCCCAGGATAGTCCTGATGAAGCAGCAATACATTTAGGGCATTTCTTCCAAGTAATCACACATAGGAGATGTTTACATGGGGCCAAAATGCCCCGTTACTGCTCCGCCACCTCCTCTCCCGTTCCTGCCATGGAATAACATAAATCTTTCACACACTTACCTTAATTCTGCGGCAGGAACGGGCTCCCCCTCCCCTCGCTGGCCAGCCGTAAATGCAGCCGTTGTAAGGCTGCTTTTACAACCGACCATCTGAAATGTTATCACATTATCGCGTGATAACGGCCGGACAGTAAATTTAAAAAATAAAACTCCCCCAAACATAAAATCAGTTCACCAAGCACAAAAACACACTTTAAATCACACATTCAAAACAGGGAGAGTAAAATAAAGTGTGCCACTTACCTGGATGTCCAGGTCATACCAGGAAGTGCTCAGAACAGACCTCCCCTCCACAGCTGTCATTTCGGAACAGGAACTGAGCTCCTGTTCGCACACCCGTGATTGCATGATAGAGACGGAACGGGAGGTCTATTCATGATAAAAAATCGTGATTACATTGTTCTGGAACAGTCATGGGAGCAGGATGGATGCAGGACAGAACGGGGTCAATGTTGTCCGAAAGGGAAAACCTTTCCTGACCCTGTTCTGTTCCTGCCACAGGATATATAGCCCTTGTGAAAATCTCCATAAAATCAGAACCCAGATATCTATCAGGATAGGCCAGTATGTATTGTGAGAGTTTCAAAAATTTACTTTCATGGTTGCCATGCTAGCTGGGAGATTCTGGACATTGTAGCCTTTAAAAAGTACATCTTTCACACACTTACCTTAATTCTGCGGCAGGAACGGGCTCCCCCTCCCGTCACTGGCCAGCCGTAAATGCAGCCGTCTAAGGCTGCTTTTACAACCGACCATCTGAAATGTTACAACCGACCATCTGAAACTTTTCCAAGCTTCAAGCAAAATACCTAATCTTTTTCTCTTTGCACCTTTATGTGGTTGAAAAATAGTCTCTGAGCACTGCTGTTGTTGTAGCTGATGCATCAGCAACTTAATAATTTTCGCAGGGTCACTTTGCGTTCACAAAAATACTATATTTTCTGTGTGAACTCTGAAATAACTAACGGGCTTAGTTGTGTAAAGTTTCTATTTGCTTGTGGCTGCAAAAAAACCAAGAAGAATGTGTTCTGAGTTGGTCAAACCATCAGCTAGACTTCTTTCACTTTTAGAAAAACAATTGTGACTAGGTAGATTTTCAGACTTCACTGTTATAGGACTTTTTCAGACAAGTAAAATGCAGCGTAAGCAGCCTCACCACGTTGCGAGGCTGCAGCGCTGCAGGGTGTCCCTTTTGGATGATGCCCGTCCCTGCCGGTACTGTTGCGGTACCACAGGGATATTTGAGTGGAATATTTTGCCGTTGATCACGAGTAAAAATCGCCAAAATATTCCACTCAACTGTCCCTGTGGTAGCACAACAGTATCGGCAGGGACAGGTGTCATCCGAAAGGGACGCCCTGCAGCGCTGCAGCCTCGCAACATTGGCGAGGCTGCTTGCGCTGCATTTTACTTGTCCGAAAAAGTCGATAGTGTTACTATTCCACTTTAACTGCTCTGGCTTCCTCCTGTGGAATTCTGGGGTTTGTAGTTTAGTGAGGCCTAAGATCTCTCTGGCTGAGAGTTGTAAATGCCCCTCCCTAAACTGCAAACCCCAGGATTCAACAGGAGGCAGCCATAGCAAATAAAGTGGAATAGTAACACTATAACAGTGTTGTCTGAAAATCTAACTTGTAGTGATCATGAATACAAAACACAGTTAGGTAACTGTTTCATAGTCATGATCACCACTTAGTGCCTTACTGCACTCCAAAGAAAATCAGCAAGAGAGCAGGAGCGTTACTTTTCCATGCTGCCTTACTACATGATATTTTCTTTTTTTTTGTTTCTGATCCCATGGGGGACCAAGGTAAAACTGCATCTTTTTGCAAACCAGAAAAACCCATTAGCAAAAAGATGCAGTTGTACATCAGTCTCCCATGGGATTGGAACGAAAAAAATGTCAGAAGATTGATGACATCATGTGGTAAGGCAGTACAGAAAACGTAACGTTCCTGCTTCTTTGCCGCTTTTCGTTGGAGTGTGGTAAGGCTCCTAGTCATGATTTTGACACTATTACTATAATTGTAACTCATCCCCAACCTACTTTACCAGGCATCAGCTACATGGGGAGAAGGAGGTGCATTCTGCCAATGATCAGAGCATGGTTGAATGATGTTTCCATCAGGTTTTGGGGTGGGCGGGCCATGAGAAGTTACTTAGTTAAGTACTTAGTTAAGCATAAACTGATACAGGATTCTGGCCATTGGTGATACAATTGATACAATTGACTATGTGATATTTTTTTAAAAAATGCTATTGAAAATAAATTTTCCTTGTTTCAGCAAGTTTTAATCAATTCCCTTGTTTTAATGAGTTTAGCCAAATCTCTGTATCTTGCAACTATCTGCAGAGCTGTTTTTTATTTCAACATCATTGCTAGAATATGGACTCTAACAACCCAGTAGGACATGTAGAAGTATGGAAGGGGGAGGGTTAGGAGAGAATAAAAATTCAGCTGACCTAGCACATGGTTAGCAAAACAGGTCATTAAAAAGTCTTTGGTGCTCCAATTACGCATGGGCAAACATTTCTAACAGCCAACGGGAATTTTCCTAGAGACACAGAGAATTGAGGAGCTAAGTAAAATACACGTATAGGAACAGAAATAGGAAAGGAAAAAGGAAGAGTGGTGTTGGATATACAAAAATAAGAAAGGCAAAGCAACACAGAGAGACATAGACTTTTAACATTAAACAGAAAGACATAGGTATAAACTGAGATTAAGGGCACAGTCCGGTACTTAAAATCCGCCAGTTCTAGGGCTATAAGATTGGGTGGAAACCCTGCATGACAAATACACAACTGGGAGATCTTTGAGACAGTGACAGAACATACCACTGTGTGTTTGCTATTCCTCTGCAAAGATATGCTGGAGGAACGTCTGACTTAAAGGAGAGGACCAAAGTGGACCACATGTGGGTGGTACGGAAGAGGAACACATTCATACCCTCTAATATTTAACAGATTCAAAATGGGACACATCGGGCCAAGCAACATCAGAGTGTGGTTGAAATGGCAAAAGTTATTAATGAGGAAGAAGACACAAACTCGGAGATGCTGCAGTAGTTTGCTTTTGCCTGAGCCTACAGGGAAGGGCAAGATTCCACCCCCAGTTTTCTTTCTCCAATTCTGAGTTAATTGAGTGCAAATTACTTTTGTACTTTGAATCACAACCCGGTAACTTCACCCGAGGAAGCCTTCTGCTGTGCCTTCTGCAATCGGACTTGTCTATCTCAGATTGGCCTTTTTAGTCATCAGCGCGCTTGCAGAAAACGTGGGATGAGTCCTTCCTGAATCTTCATTTGCGAAGAAAAGCCAGAGAGAAATGCACAAGTGGGGAAATCCCTTCAGGGCCACTTGGAATCCTTAGCCTCAATTCCTACATCTTATGCACATGATCAGGGGCCCTTTCACACTGTGCAATTATATCACTATGATCCCACTTTAACTCCCATGTTCTCATCCTATGGATTCCTGGGATTTGCAATTTAGGGTGGGGCATTTAGAATTCTCAGTCAGAAAGCTCCTCTAGTGTCTCACCAAACTCCAGGATTACACAGCACACAGCCTTTGGACATTTTCAGACGCCCCTTACCACGCTAGCAGCCTCCGGAGCAGTAATGAGGCTGCTGCGCGGCAGGGGGTCCTTTTTGAACGACGCCGTCCCTCTCTCGGCGTCGTCCGTGACTGCCTGTGACTGTTCCGCCAAGCACTGAAGGTGGCTACGCTATTTTTTACTCACGGAAGTTGTCCGTGAGTAAAAAATAGCGGCGCTGCCTTCAGTGCTTGCCGGAACAGTCACGGGCAGTCACGGACGCCGCCGAGAGAGGGACGGTGTCATCCCAAAAGGACCCCCTTCTGCGTGGCAGCCTCGTTACTGCTCCAGAGGCTGCTAACGTGGTAAGGGGCGTCTGAAAATGTCCATGGCAGGTAAATTGGAATCATACTGGTATAACCATGTAGTATGAAAGGACTGCAGTTCAGGCTGATCGAATCAGTTCCCTCTGTGGCAGATCACTGGACATGAGGCAACCCTTTGTCCACCCTATGCGGGCTATGGCCCTTTCCAACCTTAGCACCTTCATCATGATCATCTTCCAGGTGCTTGGGACATGCTATAAGCACTGTGCTGCCATACCACCAGACTGCAGTGTCAAAACTGGGCCAGTAGAGGTCACAGCCTCACTAATGACTGGGAGGACCACCTGGCTGTCAAGGTGAGTCCTCAGAGGGCTCCTGGGAACTGTAGTCCAACAACATCTGGGGATCCACAGGTTGAGAACCACTGGTTTAAATGTATCACAGTCTGTGATTATTGTGCTATAAGTATCTGTCTGTCTTGTTAGATAGCCAGAAATCAATCTGAATAAAGGCAAGAAAGTGGGGAAGGAATACTGGAGGGAGGTGTTGTTGTTGGAGGACACACCCATGTGTCTATCCTCATTGCTACAATACAAGAAGCAACATACCCATGAAGAAAGCAATAGTTTGCAGTATAAGAAAACTCATGGAGAAAATAAACTACATCAAATGATAATATGTTTAATTTTCATAGTTGAAACAGAATGGGGTCAGGGGAAGCTTCTGGCAATGTCACAAAATTAGCCTGGATTATTCAGAAGTGAGTGTTGATCTTTTGAAGTCTAAATATTCCAAGAAAGCAGAAAGAGCCACACATTAACAACCCTTTGAAATGCAACTGTTTGCCCATCTGAATTTCCCCAGTGGATCCCTTAAGGTTAGGAAGGCATCAACAACAATAGCAGCAGAGCTTGCTGGCTGGGGATCCTAGGAGTTGTAGTCCAAAATGTAACTTCTCCAAGCTCTGCAACAGCTAGGCCTTGACCAGGTGGACACAAATACAACCATCTGATCAGTTTGACATGATGGAAGATGTTCCTGGCTGCTACCTCCATTTACTGGTAGGAGAGTCAATGGAGATTATCAGATGTGTTAGAAGTGGCGTTACATGAACTCCAGGAGATCGCTAAAGGGCTCCCTTTTCAGGTGATATAGTTCCTTCCTCATAATGCACCCATTCTGCTGCCGTTCTGCCAGTGCTGCTTTTTATTGAAGGGAGAAGCCATCAATAGATTCCGCCAATCCATTTCTGTCACGGATGTTCCTGCAAGAGAAAAGGTGCCCTGTTATGCTGGCAAGATCCCAGCCTCAATGGCAGGTCCCTGCCAGAACACTTCCTAGTGAGATTGAGACATCGAGATAAGTGACATACTTTTTAAAAACTTCCCTAATCAGTTTACTTAGAAGTTTTAAAGTGTGTTTTTGTGCTTGCTGTCACTTTTTCTTGTGTATTTTTCTTTTTCTTTTTGAATTTCCCACGCTCACTCGGGACAGGTGCAGGAGTGGAGATTCTGGGACAGGATCGCTTTTTTCGTTCCTGTCTGAAAATCTCCAGCATCAGATTGTAGCCAACATAACTTACCTTTCCAGATAGCCACATTTTTCATTTGCTGTGATGAGAACATGTAGAAATTGGAAGCTGGAACAGGTTTTATTTAGAAACCATTCAAGACTTAAAACTGTAGTCACTTCTGTGGCAATATTCTGCAGGTTTTTAAGTATAATTTCCTCTCAGCAAAATATGGGAACAGTTAAGCATTCAAGATGAGCTGTCTGTGGATTTGGAAACTTTCAGAATTCCATTGTTTAAATCAATCCACATGAAAAGCTAGGGTTTTCTTTCTTACCAAATGAAGAATAAATAGAATATATTATATGATGAAATATGAAACAGATTCCGTTTTCTCTCCCTTTCAGCCTGACCAAAAATTTAACTACCGTAGTGTCTTTTTGGAGTTTGTGGAATCGACCATCCATTTACCCACTATTGGACTGTTGGCCAGATATGATACTAGCAAGCAGAGAAGACACATTCCTTGTGGTTGGATTCTTCCTTAGGTAAACCTTGTTGTTTGTTGCTGTTAACTGCTGTCAAGTCGACTTTGACTTATGGTGACCCTATGAATGAGAGACCTCCAAGCTCCCTTATCATCAACAGTGCTGCTCAGGTCTTGTGGACTCAGGACTATGGCTTCCTTGAGTGAGTCCACCCATATGCAATGCAGTCTTCTTTTTTTCCTACTGCCTTCTACCCTGTGGTATCACTAAAGCTGGTGTCAACCTCCCATAGTGTCACCTGGTGTGGTTTAGCCTCTCTGCACCTCCCTAGTGCCACCACTGTTTCTACTTTACTAAGCACTATTGCATTTCTAGTGAGTCATGTCTTCTTTTGATATGTGCAAAGTATGACAGTCTCAGTTTAATCATCTTGGCTTCTCGGGAGAGTTCAGGATCCATTTATTTGTCTTTTTAGTAGTCCATGGTATCTGTAGAACTCTTCTCCAGCACCATATTTCAAATCAGTTGATCTTCTTCCTATCAGCTTTCTTCACTGTCAAGCTTTCACAACCATACTCTCTCTCTCTGGCTTTTCTTCGCAAACGAAGATTCAGGAAGGACTCATCCTGCGCTTTCTGCAAGCGTGCTGATGACAAAAAAGGCCAATCCGAGATAAACAAGTCCGGTTGCAGAAAGGTCTCCTTGGGTGATGTTTCCAGGTTGTGATTCTTTCTGCATTGTTGTTTCTCTTCAAGACTTGTTCGGCGTGAGATCTCAAATAAAGCTGCAGCATTGTGGATAGTGCATCTCCATGCCTTCCGATGTGAGGCCAGGGCGGACCATTGTTGGTGATCAATTTGGCCGAGTCTGAGATGTTGTTTCAGGGAGTCCTTGTATCACTTTTTTGGAGCGCCCCTCTTATGCTGACCCATGGTGAGTTCACCGTAGAGTACTATTTTTGGGAGGCGATGGTCCTCCATCCTAGAAATGTGCCCTGCCCAGCGCTGCTTTTTTCTCAATATCATGGCCTCAATGCTGGTGATCCCTGCTTGCTCAAGGACAGCAACATTCGTCACATAGTCTGTCCAACAACCATACATAGAAATGGGAAATACAAAGTAATGGACAATCCTAACTTTATTTTTTTTAATTACTTTTTATTAAGTTACATATAAATATACAACTTAATACATATTTACATTCTCTTAGCTTCACATAGATAATGTAACGTTTTCTAAGATATAAAATATCACAGTCCTACTCCCCACCGTTCTCCTGGACTATTCCCTGGGCTTCCCAACTTTGCATAATTTGATATCCATTTGAGTCCCCTTGAATTTAACTTAACTGTTTACCCCTATATTAACATAATTCTAAATGATAAATTCCACCTCCCTCTAGAGTATTGCACAATTATTGGACTCTTTAAAGGTCAAATTTAACCAGATTCCTCCATTTCTTCTTCCAGTATGTTTTAATTGGAGACCATTCCACATCAATCTTGTTTATTGATCTATCCTTTAATTGTGCAGTGAGCCTGTCCATATTCATCATATCTTTGAGTTTAATAAGCCATTCCTCTTCTGTTGGGGCTTCTTTTTTTTTCCATTTTGCTGCATATAATACCCTTGCAGCCAAGATCATATATAGCATAACCCTCCAGTACTTATTAATCTATTTTTGTTCAGTCATGTCTATCATATATAACAGATAGATTTCCGGTTTCATAGGAAAATTTACACCTAACATTTCGCTTATAATAGCATGAATTTTTTTCCAGAAGTTTTGTGCTATTTGGCACAACCACCACATGTGATATAGAGTGCCCTTCACTTGCTCACATTTCCAACATTTCTGCGGGCCTGTCTTATAAATTTTCTTTAACCTTACTGGCGTTAAGTACCACCTTCCGAACATTTTAATATAGTTTTCTTTCAAGCTCTGTGATGCTGTGAATTTGTGAGTGTTTATCCAAGATTTTTCCCATTTATCTAAATCTATAGTTCGGCCGATGTCTTGTGCCCATCTTATCATTTGGTCTTTAACTATTTCATTTTCCATTTCCCTTTCCAGTAAGATATTATAATATTTTGTTATATGTTTCCTCTTTGGACCAAACATTATTTTATCTATCTCGTTTTCTTCTAGTTCAAAATTCTCAATCTTTTGATCCATCTTAAACTTCTCATAGATTTGTTTATATTGGAACCAATTTAAATTGAAGCCCTTCTTTTCTAATTGATCTCTAGATTTTATTTGGAATTTCCCATGTTCATCTGTATTAATAATCTCCTTGTATTTTAACCAAGTTTTGTTTATATTTTTAGTTCTGCCAAAAAAGGCTTTTTCTGTGGACACCCACATTGGTATATTCCTATAAATTTTTTTCTTTATTTTTATCCATGTATTTAATAATGCTTTCCTTATACAGTGTAAGTCAAATTCCTTATTATCTTTTCTTTTATTATACCAAATGTATGCGTGCCAACCATACCTTAATGATATCCCTTCTAGTGCTAGCCCCCTTTTGTTATTGAGTTTTACCCAGTCTTCAATCCACGTTAACACATTCGCCTGATAGTATAATTCTAAATCTGGGAGTGCACAACCACCTCTTTCCTTCTTATCTTTCAGTAGTTTCAACTTGATTCTTGGTTTTTTCCTTTGCCATATATACTTTGATATCTCTTTTTCCCAGATCTTAAAGCATTTGTCATTATGGATAATGGGTATATTTTGAAATAAATACATAAATCTAGGCAGGATATTCATTTTGATTGTGGCAATTCTGCCAAGAAATGTAAGATTAAGTTTGGACCATTTTTGCATGTCTTCTTTAATTTCTTTCCATAGCTTATTGTAATTATTATCAAATAGATCCAAGTTCCTTTTCGTAATCTAAATACCCAGATACTTAACTTTCTTCTCGACCCTATACTGTGTTATTCTATTTAGTTGTTCTTCTTTCTTAGTCATATTCTTTACTAGGACCACCATTTTGTCTGTATTTATTTTGAAGCCAGACACTTTAGCATATTCCTCTAAAGTCTTTCATAACTCTTCCAACTGTCCGATAGGTTCTTCTAAGGACAATCCTAACTTTAGTATTCAATGATATATCTTGACACTCCTGGATCTTGCCTAGTTCCTTCACAGCTGCCCTTCCAAGTCCTAGGATGCAGCTAGATGGGAGAATTAATAGCATACGCCCCCTTACCCCCCTATCGCTGCAGTGTTCATTTGTGCCCACAACTCATTCACAAGATTGCTGGCATAGAAACTTGGCCAAGTTTGCAGTTTACATGGAGCATGCCCCCCCCAAAAGATGGTGGCCATGAGTGAATTTCCTGCCAAAAATCTCCCTCCATTCTCCCCCCCTTTCCCCCCTTAAATGACAGATGAGGAAGAGCTATGTTCTGCTTAAAAACATTTTTTTTACTCTGCCGCTTGAACGATTGTGCACATGATCGTCACCTACAAAAAACCAACAACAATGGCATGTCCAACTGCTTCATCCCTTGTAAGCCCGCCCCCACCGAGGTCCAACCAATAATGTTTGAGTTCTTCTATGTGCCCCTATTCAGATTGGTTGTTGAGATAGCCTGTTATGCACATTTTCATGCAATTTTTGAAAAAGATCACAAGAAACAGCAAATGCTGTTTTCGCGATCTATTTGGAGTTTTCAGCCCCCCCCTTTCCCAATACGGTGAATCCCGGCAGGAGCTCATCTAAGCAAAAGGTATTCTGCCTGCATTCTTTGTGGATTTTTTTTGTCATCTAAACAACCCCCAAGTCTTCTTTTGATTTCTTGATTGAAATCTCTATTCTGATTAATGATTGAGACAAGGTATACAAAATCTCGAACTCTTTCAATATCTTCATCATCTCCTTTAAAGTTATGTAAATAATTTCTGGTCATTATTTTTGCTTTCTTAATGTTCAACTGTAAACTTGCCTTTATGCTTTCTTCCATGACTTTCTTCAGTAATTGTTCCAAGTCTTTGCTTGTTTTTGCTAGTAGAATGGTGTCATCTTCACATCTTAAATTGTTGATATTCCTTCCTCCAATTTTTACTCTTCCTTCCTCTGAGTCTACTTTACATATGAGTCTGCTTTACATATGATATATCCAGCATACAAGTTAAATAGATAGGGTGATAAAAGTGTAGCCTCTTACCCTGAGTACAGGTTATGCATCAAGACAACCAAATGTTGTGGCACACCATTTCTTCAAGAGCTATTCATAGTATTTCATGATCTATACAACCAAAGGTTTTGCTATAATCTATAATCTATAAAACACAGACTGATTTTCTTCTGAAATTCATCAGTCTGCTCCATTATCCAATCTATGGACTTTTTCAGACAAGCCTTACTGCGCAAGAAGACTCTGGGAGAGGTACGGTGCTGTCGTGCAGCAGGGGGTCCTTTTCGGACGCCGCTGTCCCTCTTGCGGCATCGTCTGTGACAGTTCCAGGTCCCATTTACAGCAACCGCACCATTTTTTTTTACTCACGGAAGTTGTTTATGAGTAAAAAATGGTGCGATATGCCATTGCATATGGACACATAACTCTCTCTCCTCTCTCTCTCCTCCAACAGCTTGCTGCTGTCTCCCAACTTCTGCTGCCTCCAACTGTCCTGATTTGGCAGGGACAGTGCTGATTAATTCCCTGTCATCCTAGTTTTTCAGCTTCTTAAAATGTCCCAGTTTCAGTCTCTTCCTCCCACTTCCCCCCTTTGTCTTCAGCTTACTTCCCTTGCTACAAACTGAGTTCTAAGTGCAAAAGTAGTTTGCACCCAGCAGTGGGCAGAGGAGAGGAGAGGCAGTATCTTGCACTTCACTGCAGTTTTCAGCAAAAGCAAACTGCTGCAGCATCTCCTAGCTTGTGTATTTTTCTTCATTAATAACACTTACCATCTTGACCCTACAGTGTTGTTTCTTGGTACCACACATCCTGCTTTCCATCAGTGAGATGTTGGAGGGTATGCTTAATGAGAGGGTCAGCCCTGTTCACTCTGCATCATGGGTGAACTAACCCTGACATGATCTGCCTGTCATCCTCATATAGTAAGATACAGCTGAAATTCTGCTTGGAAGATGAGGTAAAGGTCAGAAGAATAACTGGGGGAAACTATGGCTACTGTGTTTTGGGACTCATTTTCAGGCTACAACCTAGGAATGAGTTGGGCATTTCAGTAAGGATCCTGCTGCTGTTCCATGAGTTATCAGGAATGTGTTTTCTTGTGTTGATGCTGGAAAGGGAGGGAAGACATTTTAGTTCAGGTAGTAGAATCATTTTAGATTTTGCTGGGGAGTTGGAGTAGATATTTTAAGTTTCAGACTTGTTTGGGGTATATATTCAAGATGAAGGCTGCATACTTAGTGGAGAGTGGGTCTCGAAGCTCGGAAAGTTACTTTCCAAAAACAGTTTCACTGTTTCAGCCCCTCCCCAGGAACTCATTATGGTTAAGAGTAACCCCCAAGGGTGGATTATTCAGTTACTTGGTAGCTTAGGTCTGGAACACTAAACATAACTGAGGTTTCCCATAAATTCTGAGCTGGATCTTCCAAAGCATCTGGATTACACTGTTTACCCTGAAATGTTGAAATCAGCATGTTTCCAATGTAGTTGGTATCCCAAAAGTTAAAGTAATACGCCTGTTTATGTTGTCTTGCTCTTTGTTTTATGTGCTTGGGTGTTTGGTTTTTTTGTACAATAAATGTGATGTTTCCATTTCCCCCTTTCATACAGTGCACAGAAAGGCTTCATATATGTGTAATGACTAATAAAGCCTTGATATAAATTTAGTAGCCAGGATCCTGGATTGGGAGATAGATTGTAAAGCTCTGCACATGCAGAACTACCAAATGTCTCTCCCCACCCCAAATGTCTCTCCACCTTTTAGCTACTGCATTCCTCCCTGCAACATGAGTTTACTGGCCAGTAAAGAGCAGCAGAGAAGCATCCAACTATGTTCTTATAGCTGAATTCACAGCATTGACATCATCCTCTGGGACCTCTGGAACCCCTGGAGTTCCTGGAGGCTGCCATATTGCTGTGGTGTAGGAACATAGCTGGATCCTTCTTGGTTGCTTCCCCATTCTCCACCAGCCAATAAACTGATTTGGAAGCAGGGCTGCAGCAGCTAAAAGGTGGGATGGGTGAGAATTTGGTCATTACTATATGTGAGGTCAATAGAGAATTCCAATCTTTGTAGTAACAAGGGGGGAAAAACACCTCCCTGACTTACATGAATGAAGTTGGACTTAATGCCTGCTTAAGTCACTGACAGGATACCAGCCATACATTTAATGATTAAAACAAATAGACATTTTTTGAAAGATACTGCCCCATATTTCATGAGTGTGCTTTGATAATAACACTGGAGTGGAGAACATGTGGCCCTCCAGAGGTTGTTGGATTAGAAAACTCAGCAGCTAGAGACAGCATAGTCAATAGTTGCGGTGGAAGGTAGCTGCAGTCTTCTAACATGTGGATAGCCACATTTCCTTGTTCCGGGGGGGGGGGAACACATGTTTTCTGGATGATTCGCTGTTTTGAAATACTAGGCTTGGGTTTATAGTCTTATGTTTTCTTTAATAATGTAATTAAATAGATGAATGTATTTCTTTTTTTAAAATAGTGCCATCTATTCTATGGACTTTATCACATGAAAGAGTAAACCTCAATTAGATCATGTCTTTGGCTGGAGCTTATCACATGACATTGTGACCCTCCTGTTGCTGATTTTCATTGGAATTGTTGCTGGAGCGCAGCTTTTCATTGATGGGCAAACCCTGTCAATTGCTGCCAATGTCACTGCTATTCCAGCTCTCCTCTCATGTGATATGCCCTTTTCACTACAGTTCTGATACTGGCAGTCATGTGAGTGTCTGTGATTCTCCCCTTTCCTCCTTGCTATTCCCAAGCAGGCTGAGGTAACTTTTACTTGTTTTTTCTTTACTATTTGTTTTTTAAAAATTATTATTTTGCCCTGTGCCAGGGAGGGCATAACTGGAGAGGGAGGTGGGGTTAGTGAGGCAATGCAGAAGAGCAAGTGTGGGATCATGAATCACTAAAGGAGAATAATTGCAGGATTGCAGAGGAAGTGTGATAAGGACTGTTTTCAAACTGGTATATTCCCGTTTGCTTCCAGAATGCAGTTACAGTTGTCCCTCCATATCCATGGATTTGGTATTCACAGATTTAAGTATTCACCATTTGAAAATATTCATAAAATAATAATAATCCAAAAAGCAAACCTTGATTTTTGTCATCTTATATAAAGGACACCATTTTGCTATGCCATTGCATATAATGGGACTTGAGTATTCATGGATTTTGGTATCCACGAGGGGACCTGGAACCAAACCTCGGTGAATATATAGGGATATCACACACTGGTATGATAAAGTCCTATGCATTAAAAGACACACTAATTTTAAATATAAACGTTGAGTCTTTATGCTTATTTGAATCTTTGAGTTATGCCTTTTTATAGGTAAATACAGCAAACACATGCATGCATGTCCCTCTTTAAGATGGCAAACAGCATATTATTTTTTAAAAAAATTATGGAGAAGAATTTTTAAAAACCAAAAAATGATAACATCTCATTGCCTTGTTTCTCTTGTTCATTCATATATTTTCATAGTGATAGGAGCAGCTGATCAGAATCAGGGACAGACAAAACAATTCAATATATGACTCAGAGATGGCTATTTATGGCAAGGTATAGCTAGATCATAAAATCCATAGTTCCTCCATGAAATATCCATAATGAGCAGGAAATAACAATTTTCTTTATCTTCCTTATCATCAGTAGTGTTGCCAGTCTTAAAGAACTTCATGACAGTGGAACTGTAACAATAGCTATGAGGTTTGGAATGCAGTTTTTGTTCACAAAATTGAGATGCAGACCAAATTGTATTACCTCTCATGCACTTGGATTTTTTAAAAAATGCACTGTATGAATTGTGGGGTATTTTCTGACCCCAATGAGATCTCCAACATATTGAGGAGTCAGGGTTAGGGTGAGTACCCTGCTTTGGGTTTTTGTCAGACTTTAAAAGGGAATCCTAATTTGGGAACAGGTCTTTATTACCTTAGTTATTACCATACTAAAATGGCCCTATTGACATGAAGGCTGCCAGCCAACACTGGATTGCAATTTTTGTATTTCCTGACTGCAATGAGAATTCCATTCTCTCCCTGATGGAATAAACTTAAATTTCTCCAAATAGATCCAGAGAGTATCACTTCTGCTTTGCTGAATCATGGCGCATCTCTCCACAATCCATTTCTTTCCCCTCTGTTAATTCCTTCCCTTCTAGCCTTTCTTTCCTATTTTGTTCTACTGCTCTGTTTCCTTTCCTAGGATTGTCTCCTCTCTCTGTCTTTTAGATTTGACCAGTTCAGTCGAGAGCAGGCAAGAGCTTTTAGGATTAGAGTAGCTAATCAATGGTAGCAGCAAGAGACTCTTCCGAATGACTTAACACCCCTTCTGTGACAGGACCACAGGTAAGCTCAGAGCTGGTCCTTCTATTAGACAGGGGTATGCCATTGCCTTAGGCAGAAAATGTTGGGGAGAAGCAATGGTGGCCTCCTTGCTGTTCCTGACAAACGTCTTCAGCATGTTCTCCTGGAGGACAGAGCTGTTTATGTCTCAAGCCTGTTTTGGACCTCTTCAACTAGCCTGTTGCCTCAGGTGTGACAAGGGACATTATCTCATGGATGATTTCAAAATGGGATACTGATGGACTTCTTGCCAGCTTCTGAATATGAAATGGGGAAGAGGCATTGCCTTATCATCAGGCAGCAAAACGTCTTAGGCTGAGCTGATCACATACAGATGCTTCACCCCCCTTATCACCTCAAAGTCATTTCAAATATTATTAAATAATGGATTATAACCAATGATTTCAGAACATGAAATGGACATTTCTTTGATATCTTCATATCTTAGGTCTGTTACCAGTAAAGGCTGTGTCCTTTCTTCCATTCCCATAGTCATGTTGTGCAACAGCTCCTTAAATGACCCATTTGAAACCAGTAGGATGTTTTCCTGTCTGTTACAGCTCAACATGAATAAGTGGAATGGAATTTTTTTTCGGCTGCAGCAGAGATGTTTGACAGGAAAGAGTAACTGAAAAAGTCAAGCAAGAAGCTCTTGGCAATATGAACCATTTGGATTCTCCATCTGAACCTGAGGGAATTAGGCAAATGTAGTACATTTTTAAAGGGTTACTCTAAGTGTAAATATTATTGCACCCACCCACTTGTACTCGAGCCTCTTGGCCAGCTACCAGGTGACCCCACCCAAGCATGAACTCTGTTTCCATACCATGTTTTGCAGCTGTGATAGATTATGATCTGGGTCACACAAAACCAATTTGCAAAATAACGGATGCATAGAGGACAATGTTCCTTGTCCTGCCCCACCTAATGCAGCAGCTGTGCACTGAGCATTGATCAGGAGCCTTAGTGTCTGGAAGATCAAGGCATCTTTGCAGATCAAGACTAGATCTTGAAAATGGAAAAAAAACAAGTCTAACAATGCAAAAGGGGAGAGTTGTGGGCATGTCAATTTCTCGCAATGATTAAGCTGGCCTTTCCACACATGGCGCCCTCCAAATACGTTAGTCTACAGTGTCTATCATCTCCAAATAAACATGGCCAATTCCATTCTAGGGGGCATAGCCCGATTATTCTGTGACTGCCTGAATTTTCTGGAATTCTTTATTATGAGAATTTCATTTAGACTCAGTTCTTTTGACCTTTCAGAGATTGTTGAAAACTATCCTTTTCCAGAAGATCTTTGATCATAGTGGAGAAGAACAGCTATATAGTATTTGTAAATGCATTTTCATTACTTTGTAGAAAATACTAACCAGAAAATGGGACTTTATCACACGAGGCTTGTTCAACATAATTGCAGCTGTATGATAACGTCTACAGCCATACCTTATCATACGATGTCACCTCTCTCCTGTTGCCAGTTTGTATTCAACTCATTGTTGGAGCACACCTTTTCATTGATAGGAGAAATCCATAAATGTTTCTCAATCTTGCTACCTTTCCATGACAGCCCTCTGTGTGATAGGTCCCTTCTATGGCAGCAGCAAGAAGTCAGCAGTCACGTGGCATCAGTGGGCATGATTCTCCTTCCTCTCCCCCTCTTCCCCCTCCCCTTTGCTATTCCAAAGCAGGCTCTTTTTCCTTTCCTTCTCTTTTCTATTTCTTTTGTTTTCTTTTTTTTATCTCTCCCCCCTTGTATTGGAGAAATTGTAAAATTACAGCAAAAATAAAAAGAAAAAATACTGAAAGGCATGTTGGGTAGGGCATAGGTCAGACAGGTGGAGTTATGGTGCAGGTGTGGAAGATAGACAGCACGACTATAGAGCACTGAAACACCACAATTGCTCCATTCAAGATGGTTGTGATAAGGAACGTTCCCAAACCGGTATGTTTCCTTTTCCTGAACTAATGTTATTGAAGCAAAACAGAAGTCTGGTGTGATAAAGCCCACAGTGTCTCTAATAATGTTAAACAATGAATTTATAACATGAAGGGTGGCATCCTATTGGTGTCTTAAGCTTGTGTAAATGAACTTACACATGCAGTTGTATTCTTTTGGCACATTTTGCATAACATCTGCATTCAACTATAGGTTACAAAAGCGTTACACCTGGGGAGCCATTGAACCTGATGGCACATCACATGTTGCACTTCTTCATCATTGTCCACTGTGCATTGACTGCATGGTTGTACTTTGTGAGTTGGGCATCACATATCAATGTGCCATGCAGATTTGATTGTGCAACACTGCAATTTTGTAATGAGGAGAAGAATGCAACTGGGGCATAACTCAATGAGTATACATTTATGCTGCATCTCACAAGCACAGATTCCCAACCAAAAGCTGAATTTTATACAATGAAAATAATGTCCATCATCTATAAATCAGCATCATTTAAATAATGAGTTAACCTATAATTAATAACAAAAAGGTTTGATTGTACTCATATTTGAGATCCCTACATTCGTCACCACTCTCAACAGATACTTCTACTATATGTTCATATTAGATCAAAATATATTCCCAACATGAGTTCACCAACTTCTCTACTAAGTTCTCCTTATCTACGTTATCATACTTTTCCAGAGACAAGATAGGAACCAATGGTGGATTTCTACCGCAGAACAACAAAACTTAGAAGAGCTAGGAAGGGAAAAACCCCTTCCCTTCGGAGCCATCTGTGCTCTCTCAAAACTGGCTCTCTAGGTCAGGAAATCTCTACAGAGTGTTTAGCCAGGAGGAACTTATCAGTGGTGAGCATGTGAAGAAGATCTGATTATATTTACAAAAACTGATTAGCAAAGGATGCATTAAGAGAAAACAGCTAGCCTAAAAGGTGGCTAAAATGCATTAAATAAAGAGAAGCAAGCATTAAAAGTAGATTGCAAGCAAAAAAGAGGATATAACTCATATTTCATATATTTTCTCCTTACATTGATAAGGACATCAAAGGCAACAATAATTCAGTTATGAGACTACTATTATTTGGCAGGCTATTTAGGCATTTTGTTTTACCCATTTTCAGGAAAATGTGCATTTTAAATTGAATGAAGTGGTGCATTAAACCAGAGTTCTGTTGCTCTCAGGACCACAATCGATCTTTTTTTCTTCCAGGATCCATAACAGTTTGAAGTAGGCTTGCAAACCACAGTTTCAAGCAATCTTGGGCCAAATTCACACTACACAAATAAACCAGTTTGAAACTGGATTATTTGTCATGGCTTCTTATGATCTAATCCTGGGATTTGCAGTTTGGCGAGGCACCAGCACTCGCTGGCAAAGAAGGCTAAAGATTTTGTAAAACTACAAATACTGGGATTCAATAGGAAGGAACCATGGCAAATAATCCAGTTTCAAAATGGATTATTTGTGAATTGTGGATTTAACCTTAGTAAAACTGCAACCATAAATTGATTTGATTTGGACATAAACACTAAAGCAGGATTACAGCAAACAAAGAAAGGGAAAACACAGGAAAGGCAAAGAAGAAAGAAAGAATGCAAGTGTACACTTCCAATCTGCAAACTAGGTTTGTCAATCAGGAGTGTTAAATTTGAACAAGAGATAGGAACATTGTGTGTGTGTTTATTACAACTCCCCAATTTCTCCACACTGGTTGGGGAATTCTGGGATGTATAGTCTAAAAGGTAACTTTTCCCAGTTTCTGTTCAGAACTGGAACTCTCTGAACTCTATGCTTGTGAATGGCTAAACTTTGGAAATGTAATAAATTTGGGGATGTTTATTAGCTACCTAGAGTTTCTGAATATTTTGCATGCTTTTTTTTACATACTGTCATCATACTTTAATGCCTCATTATTCATAGTTCCCTGAAGCTATGTGGATTGAGGAGGAAGAGGGAGCAGCAACAGCAAAACTTTGATTTCTATACTTTGGACAAGAAATGTAACCCAAAATATCCTCAGGGATTTCATGTTTCTCTCAAAATCCAATAGCTCCAAACACAACGTTACATGAGCAGTTTACTAACTCTGTGGTTTGATTTAAGAAGCTGGATACAACTAAGAACGATCTGCTCTAGAACTGTATATTATTATCCATCGAGTCATCAATGAATCTATTGATCTATTAATCAAATTGATAGATCTAGCTGTTGACCTATCAATCAAATATGCAACTATATTTGCATATTTAATTTAAGCAAGTATATCACATCACATTAAGTATAATATTATTTAATGTCCACCCAAATACACATAAAAATTGTCTCTTTTTTGTACGATATAATCCACTGACTGAACTCCTGCTTGACAATACAGATTGCATAACCATGCTGTTGACAGTGATGGTCCTGTTACCTGAATTGTGTGGGGTCCATGGGGACCCACTCATGTAACTCAAATTAAGATATTGATACGGGGAATTTTAATTTGCTCAAATTACGCTGAAAGAGGCTGGATAACTACAGGATCTTTACACCTGGGTATACCAGTATTCACTGATGAGACTCCAAGCCAAAAGGTAAAATAAAAATGGTTTGTATTGGAAAATAATCATGGAACCACTCACACATGCATTCATGCTTCAAGCAATCACACAAGGCTAGCAAAGCATTAGGAGGAAGTATTGGGATAGAGGAATAGGGGATGATGGGATATACTTTACCTTTCTGAAGAGAAGAGGTTCGTGCAGTAAAAAAGTATGGCTATGTGCGCTGGATTACACAGCAAACCAACATAGTAACGGCGTCTGGAAGACTGTGCACACTTTGGCTGTGTTTTGGGGTGATATTCATATCCCATATTGTACTCCTAGGGGGTATTTTGAGTGGAAGACAATGTTTGAATGAGTTTCCCAGAGCTTATTATACAATGGAAGCTCCAGCTTTGTTAATTGCTGTTAATGGTTCCAACATTAAGACTGATGCATTTGAGGCAACCTTCTATTGTTGGGTAGGCAAGGTATGAAGGGAGACCTTTGCAGAGTAATGGGTTTTCCAATCACTTGTTTGTGCTGGAGTATGACTCATGGCCAGGTGCATCCAGGATGGATTAGCACATTCCTCCCTTACAACTTGTCTAAAGGGGCTTTGCATAACCAATCCTGGGTGTGTCTGAGTTTGGGGAATTTTCCAAAACAATTTCATTTAGGTCTCTGGGTGACCTTTACATGAACCCTCTGTGGAGGTCCTGGTCTACCACACCTACATGAACTGTCGGTAATGCCAATCTTATGAATTATTGCCAATTAGTAAATTATTGTATGGGAGGGAGTATAAGGGCATGTAACAGTCCCTGGACTTCCAGCTTGCAATGAGTTTCCAGGAAAGAAAAAAAAAAGTTGTAGCCAATGGGCAACACATATGATATCAGTTCCTGGCAAATTAGGGGAAAAAAATCTGGCCCCCACTGAAAAGCACTGTTACAAAAAGCTGTCTTGGAAATATCTTTTCACTAGAGATATCATCTGAAGTCACAGTTTCCTCCTGATTTACTCTGAAAAATTTTAAGTGCATATTCAGTGGTGTGAGCCTATGTATGTTTACTTGGAAGTAAGTCCCACTGTGTTCAGTGAGGCCTACTTCTGAGTAGACATCTATAAGGTTTATTTATATAACTTTATCCTGTGCACACCTCCACAATGAACTCAGTGGGACATCATCTCAAACAGACATGCTTAGAATTGCTCTTAAGCATATACAGTACTTAAGTTTCTCTCATTGAAACTGAAGGGATCTTTAACGGTTTAACGGCACTTTTGTTTGTTAACGCTTTAACAAATGAAGATCTGCTCAGTGATACCTCTGACTTTAATCCCTTTGGCAAACTTCAACCACAGTTCAGTCACCCACTTGAATGTTCATAGAAAGCTAAGTCTAGATGCTGATGAATGAATGTTTTCTTTCAAATACGTATATGGGACAGGCTTCTGTTTGCACATAATTTTGAGAATACCAAGATAAAAACCCACCTTAAAGAGGTATGAATTCATCTAAATAAATTGATTGAATGTAAGCTGACAAGTTAGTTCTAGATTAAGAAGTTTAAAACATGCTTCTCTCTAATGATTCCAGGATGTTCTTGTTTTACAACCATCTGGTCTCTGACTTTGAAGACGGATTATTTTTAAAGTAGTGTTATATATCCAGTAATATTTGATTGTCTTAAGCAGATACTTTGATTCAAAAAAGAAGTGTTCTCAAGGTATTAATATTTGCTTTTCCTAGATGTACTATCATGTATTTCATTTTTTCCTTCTGGCTATATAGACAAATGAAGCATGACAAAGAGGTTAACTCATACTGGATCTATTCACATGATCAAGAAAAAAAAAAACTACGAATCTAGATTAGTCTGGGATGATCACGTATATGACTGAAATAATCTTTTATAGCAGACTTTAGTCAAACTATACCTGGAGAACTTTATGCATGTGCCTTTACCAAGCTCTATTGCTTCACGATGTGCACACAGATCTTCATACCAAGAACAAACTCTGCTCTTTGATATGTGCTGACCAGGCCAGACTCTATTCCCTTTCAAGCTTAAGTTTATAAGTACTGTAATGGAAGAGCATGTATATAAATAATAAATAAAAAATATATTTTTGCAGGGGGTGGGGGTGATACAGGAACTGTGGAACTGTCTTTTGTTCCAGGAAGCACATTTCAACACTTTAAGCTTTTTATGTTAGAACTTTTTTTTTTAAAGTCATTTTGTTAGGCACTTCAGAGATTGACTATAAGGTGGCATTCTGGGTTTAAATTGATTGAAATTTTGTTTTGATAGAATCATAGAATTGGAAGAGACCACAAGGGCCATTTATTCGAACCCCCTGCCATGCAAGAATACCCAATCAAAACACTCCTGACAGATGGCCATCCAGCCTCTGTTTAAAAACCTCCAAAAGGAGGAGACTTAACACTCCGAGGCAGTGCATTCTAAGAGCTGAATAGTTCTTCCTAATGTTTAGGTGGAATCTCTTTCTGTAGCTTGAGTCCATTGCTCTGTGTCCTAGAAGATTATCAGATGTGGCTAATATGGTGTCAGAATAACAACTGTGGAATGCAAAAGGACATAAGTATCACACAATGTCATCCTTTTGTGTTCTGCTGTTGTTATTCTGGCATTTCTTTTTATTGACGGGCTTGAGCTGTAAATGGATTGCCTGTCCCTTTTTGGTGCCGGCATTGCTGGAGTTTGATATCTTGCACCGTTTTTGACTCGTGATTCCAGAGTCAATGAGTGGTCCTGCCAGAACACTTCCAGGTGGGATCATGAGAACCAGGTAGGCTACCCTCTTTTTTGTACCCTCCCCAGGTACTTGTTATTTTTAGAGTGTTCATGTGCTTGTGTAAACTTTTGTGTGTGTATTTTTATTTTTGAATTTCCTGTGCTCGCATCTTTTGCGAGAACAGGCGAGATTTCGATCCAGGAAGTGAATAGAACTCCATTAGAGCTCCATTCTTGCCTGGGCTGCCTTTGGATGGAAGATAAGGTAAGGCTGATGGGGAGGGTTATTGTGCTGGGACAGGGACAGGATTGGAGATCTGTAAGACAGGAACGCAGCAGAAAACAAGCTCACTCCATCCTTCTGGAGCAGCAGAAAACAAGCTCACTCCATCCTCAGTATGACATCCCTCCAAATATTTAAACACGCTATCATGCCACATAGAGTTGTGTTGGAGGACCTAGAAGGTGCCTAGAGGGGATGCAGATATTCCGCAGATATGGGGTCCAACCGTACTTAGTAAAACCCTTCAGACCTCTGGTGGTGATGGGGATAACATCTAACAATTTACATTCCAATATCAGATTCTTAGGTAAATCTCTTGACAATCAAAGTATAAACAGCTCTGGAAATAATGGAAGACCAATGTACTTTAAGAACCAGCTAAAGCACAGCACTTGATTTTAAGCAGAGCTTGAGGAAATTCCTTTCTCAGGCTACAGTTCCCAGAATCCTCTAGCCAGTGGCCAGGTTGTCTGGGAGTTCTGGGAATGGTAGTTTAAAAGGCAGCTTTCCCAAATGTTGGATTTAAGATGCTACTATATTCCTAACTTCCAAGTTACCTGAACTATACATTGTGTGAAGGGATACCCAAGGAAGAAGGTAGTAAGAAGTCACATTTCTAATATAATACCATGAAGTATCTTGGTTCCATGTAAAAATATTACAAAATTGTCCTAACAGATGCATGAATCAAGGGGATGCAATCATAATGTAGCAGCCTCCCCTACAGTCCTCCACAGGTGATGGAATTTGTCTCCCATCACCTACAGCTTGGAGTGCAATCCAACACATTTGAGTCAAGAAATGCTGGCATACAGTTTGATTTCTGTGAAGTCGAAGGCTTTCACAGCCAACATCCATAGTTTTTCCTTGGTTTTTTTCTGGGCTGTGAGGCTGTGTTCTGGAAGAGTTTATTCCTGATGTTTTGCCTGCATCTGTGGCTGGCATCTTCAGAGAATGGTGGAGTAGGGGTGTGTCTGGGGTATATATACTGTGAGTCCCTTTTGGAAAAGAAGTGTACCTTTGTGTATTTGGATGGCTAGTTCCTGGAGGGGGGGAGATATGCAAGAAGGATTAGTGTCTATTTAGCTAATGGTCCATTGTCTGCTGGGAATCGCCCTGTCCCTGGGTGGAGTTCATTTGCATGTGTTGAGTTTTGATTTTGGTGTTTTTCAGGACTGGTAGCCAGATTTTGTTTACTTTTAGGGTTCTTCTGTCCTGTTGAAGTTGTCCAGGTGTTTGTGGATTTCAATAGCTTCCCTGTGCATTCTGACATGGTAGTTGTTGGCCTGGTCCAGAATTTCGGGGTTTTCAAATAATGTTTTGTGTCTAGGTTGGTTTATCACGTGTTCTGCTACTGCTGATTTTTCTGACTGGCCCAGTCCACAGTGTCTCTCACACACACCCTACACCATTCTCTGAAGATGCTAGCCACAGATGCAGGCGAAACATCAGGAATAAACTCTTCCAGAATACGGCCTCACAGTCCAGAAAAAAACCACAACAAACCTATAGTTTGATTTCTATTAATTTATAAAGCTGTGCTGATTCCTCAAACATACATAGGTGTCAGATTACACGGAGGAAGGCTAGCATACTACACAGGGGAAGCTGGCAGTCAATCCCCTGGTGGTGGCTTCCCCTTTCCCCCATGATCATGACAGTAGCTGCTTACTTCCTTCTGTGTCTACATAGCCTAGACCATGGTAGCCTTTCTCCCAATAGTCATATTGCCTGTATCCAGTCATGTGAAGGAATTTGACCAGTCCATGGTTAGCCCTAAATGTTTAATGTGGTAAGCTCTGCATGCAGATAGGAAATTAATTTTTTATGTGCTGTTTCACAGGGGTGCAATACAAACAGCCGTGATTCCTGTTGAGGTATGCACTGCTAATATAGCAAAACATTTATACTTGTTGCTAGTAAATAAATGGTAAGAGCTTTGTCTTCTTGACAAATCTACTGAAGCCTGGAGCACCTCTTGGCTCCATAACCACCCAACCTATTTCTCTCCATTGATCTGTTTGTTACCTCTGCGGCTGCTTTGCCAGTTGGACCATTTATTTCTGAATGAAAGGGAAGACAGATGTTTCCGATTAGGCTCTCTATAAAAGGATGAGACTGTGGAGATGTAAGAAGAAACTTGGCAGAACCTTCTACCTGAAGCTGTGTTACCAGATGTCCAAGTCACAAAACAACTACTGCATACAGTCTGTTCTCACTAGCTGATCACCATTGTGATAGAATAGATAAAGTGTATTTTCCCATCGAGCCCAAAGCACTTTGGCAATTTCATGGAGTGGGAGAGAAATCTGGAGTTGAGAGAAAACACATTTTTGAAGGAATGGCCATGCAGAGGATTTCATTGACTTTGCTTTAGGGAGGTCATTCTGTTTCCATGAGCTTTGAATTGTACTATGTTTGGCTTAGGGGCAGCTGTAGCCATTTGGATGTCTGCTTACATATCCCATCTCAAGTGGTGGTTCTGCAATATGTAGGAACTGATTGGGAAGGAGGGAGAGGTGCAGGACCAAATGTACCCATGATAAGGGAGAGCCTGCTCCTCCAGCCATGTTCTCTGGTCTCTCATGCCTTCCCTCCCACTTTTTTTTTTGCTTCCATGTAGGAGAGCCAGACCAAGGAGATTATCAGACAGAAACGAAAAAAGCATTCCTGTCCCACAATCTCCACTCCCACCCCTGTCCCGTCCCGGATCTGCCACAATCACCCTCCCCACTACACTTAAATTCTCTAATGTCGTTCAGGCAGCCTCAGAGTGAACGGAGCTCTAACGGAGCTCCCTTCACTTCCTGGATCAAAATCCTGTGGATGCTTGCAAGATGATGCGAATGCGTGAAATTCAAAAATAAAAATAAAAATAACCCCAAAAAGTGACAGCAAGCACAAAAACATACTTTAAAATGTTAAAGTAATCTGGGAAGGGCTATTAAAAAGTGTGTCACTTACCTGGATGTCCCAATCTCACCCAGCTAATGCGATAAAACAGGAGTTTATGGTTTTTTGCTTTTCCATTAAGATGAAATATCATTCTGTCGCACCTTGGGAATAGTTTTTTTAAAAAACACCTGTTTAATAATAATAATAATAATAATAATAATAATAATAAATTGGCCAACACAAATTGGTAAAAGTGTGAGTAATTCACTTATGGCTGCCATCTTGATTTGTAGACATGCCTATTTGCACAGCAAACGTGGATAGCTTCACATGCCTGTGATCTACTTAATCCTCCCCCCAAAAAAACATTAAGACAAATTGCAGCTGTTGCCAGATGCCTTTACTGTGGAGCAATCAACTTCATTTTGCCTCATATAGATAAGCCTGAGGAGAACGCCTTGATCTTTTCCCTCTTTAGCAACTGAAGCACTACCCCCATTTTGGCGGGGGGGGGGGGTGACTGGGAATTTTGACAACCTCCCCTCTTGTTGACTTGGCTATAGTGGAGAATAATTTCTAGTGGTTGCCTAGCAACTCTAATGTGCTTCTCCCTGCAACCAGTCCACCTCACTGAAGAAGGAAGCTGCAGGTGTGCATGTGTTGTCATGGGTTTGTATATTAAAATGTTGCTTGTTTTATTGTGTGAGTATGAGGTAAGTAGCTATTGGGAAGGGTGAGAGAATGGAGTGTTGAAATGGATGCTGATTAGTGGAATGTTTGAGGAGATTTATATGAGGCAATTAGATGAATGGTGAATGGCAATTAGAGTTTGAGGCTGAGAGGAGTCACTGGAGCCTGGGGTTTGAGAAGAATGCAGGGGGGAAATGTGTTTGAAAGGAGTTGGAGTGAGAGAAAGGAGTTTGAGTTGTGTGATTGGTAAGGGTCTGATTTAGCTTGAGAGGAGAGTGTGGTGTTTCAAATATTATATATAAATAATTAGCTGTTTTATGTTTAACATCTATAAATAAAGTTTTTTAAATACACTTTTGGCTTCTGGAATTGCTTTCATTCTAAGAGCTTGCTTTCAGACATGGAGTCTGTGATGGTAGCATTGAAGATGGAAGGGTGTTGTTCTGTTGGGGATAAAAGTAGTATAAATCCTCATAGGAACCTTGAGGACATTTAGACTGACCCCACAGTTGAGTCACACAAATGAGACAGGAGGAAGTCCTTATATGTGGCAGAGGTGGGGATCAGGGAAAACCATCACACTGTTTGTAGTGCGCACTGGAAGGCTTCACATTTGGTGGGTTCAGACCCCCACATTTGGTGACACTGGTGTGATTGTCTGAGTGGAAAACCCCATACTTGTTGTATACAGTGGCAGGATAAAAGATCAAGGATGGAACCCTCCACATATGGTGTAGGTAACAGTGGTATATAAGCAAGAAATCCCCACATACACCTTAATATCTTTTTAGGCTTTGTATAAATGTTCTGATAAATGCACCCAGGTCTTAAGATCACCATATTCCCATTGAATTCTTCCTATGTAGATATCCTGTATGAGTCTCCCCTTTGAGCAAAAGGGCTACTCCAAGCAAGGTATATACATTATATGTACTGCAGTGTTCTTAACATTGGCCCAAATGTTACCATATGCTTCAGAATATAAATTCAATGCTTTCTCCATTTCAGGGAACATGCATCTTACATTAAGGTCTCTGGATTTGTCTTCTTGATTCATACAATGGAGCACAGAATGCTCTTTGGCTCTGTAAGCAACCTATTTCCCTGTGTACCCGTCATCCCTGTATCTTTGCCAGTTGGACCATTTATTTCTGAATGAAAGAAAGAAAGGACAGATGCTTGTGATTATACTTTGAAGAGAGAGGTAAGAAATCTGGCACAACCTGCTACTTCAGAATCTATACCTGAGCACAAAATGCTGCATGAAAGTAATCATTATATCCTTCTTTTTCTGCAAACAGCTGCTCAGAGTTGTGTCCAAGGTTCCCCCCTGCTACCTAAAAGTTTGAAGTGACAGCTTCAAACAAAGGCCCTGATGAGGAGAGCTTTAGCAGATGTGGCAATTAAAAAGGGTTGGGGGGTATGATGGAAAGCTATATGTGGCTCTTCAGTCATGTATTACTATGTGGTAGATCCATTGGGAACCATGCCCCTCTGGTTATTGGTGGACTAGAATTTGCATCTTCCCCAATTAATGGTGCCTATTGGCTGATAGGAGTTATAGTCTATTCAAAGACATTCAAAGGGCCAGAGATTCTCCATTTCAGTAAGCACTTCATCGGAACTAGTTGGCAGAATTTTTTATGACCATTATGTACTATATAGCACCCTAACGATGCTGCTTCATAGTGGATTCTGGCAAGAGTTCTCCCCCTCCAACCCTACTTACTAGAAAGCAACCACTGGGGTTGATGGGGATCTGTTCCCGTGCTGATAGAAAAGTGGCTGCTAATGTTCCCACCCCCCTCCCATGAGTGATCTCCAGTGTGGTAGGCAGAAAAAGGACTCCTGTCACAAATCCCCCTCACAGCAGGGATCTCCCGGGCATGAGTTGGAACATCAGACAGCCACTTCTTGATCCACAGGGGAATGGATCCCTGTTGATCCCAGCATCTGCTTACAAGTAAATGGGGTTTGGGGGGACTTTCACAGCCCCTGCCTAGCCCCTAAACTATGGGTTGTATAGGGATCATGAATATGTAGCAGTTACGAATGCATAGCTATATGTTAAGTATGGTATTTGCAACTGCCCAGCAGGATTCTGGTTGGTGTTTCTAAAAACTTTTTTCAGATCTTTTGAAATTTAGGAGAGAGAAATCAATCCTTTGCATTACTTAAGATGCAAAAGCTGCAATTTCTATACATACTTACCTGTGAGTAGGCCTCATTACATTAAGTTCTGTGTAGAAATGCATAGAACTTCACAGTAAGCTTTAGTGGAATAATACAACAATGTTCATCTCTTGAAAGGTCCATTTGTTTCAATGGCTGGGTTAATCATAAATATACAACCACTGGCAAATATAGAATGTTTTTAACACTCCTGTCTTTACTGTCCAAGAACTAGCTTCCTGAGAGCCTGAATTACCCACTGCAGCTGATCCCTTTGTACTATAAAGAAAACACAGAGCATAATTCTTATGCCAAATAATAAAAGGCTAAATTGCAGTAACTGGCATAAATCAGCGAAGCTCCACTGAAATGAACGGATACACATCAAATGGCATGAGCTGAGAACTAGAGCTTGGAAAAAGTGATCCAAATCCAATTACATCCAAAATCCACAAAACAGCAATATTTTATTGGGCCAACCAAAAATACACAAAATACATGATGCAAGTTTTTGAAGCTCTACTGGCTTCTTCATTGGGCAAAGGTATTAAAAATCATACTGGAAAAGATGAAAAGATGACAATGTTTAGAGCCTACAATTTATCAAGATGTTGTTTTTGTTATTAGTTAAAATGGTCTGGAGGGATATCCATGCAGGCAGAGGCCATTCCTCCCCTTGGCCATATAGGTTTTGTGAGAAAAAGAATTGTAAAATCTGAGAAATAAAATTTAAACTCCATTAACAACAGAAAAAGCAACTTCCTTTGAGCTCCAGGCTGTTTCTGTCCTGGGTGAGGCTACCCACCTCTTTCTTAGGTAGAGAATATTGAATTGAAGCAATGGGATTCATGTAAGTGTAGACATATCATTCAGCTGTTGATGTTATGGGGGGAGCAATTGGGATTAGCAATTGGATTTCTGCCACTACTGAAAATAGCTAAAGTATTAAGTTTAGTCATTACTTTTTTTAAAAAAATGTTTTATTAAAGGCTTAATTTTTATAGTTTAAAAACACACAAGGAAAAAATACATAATATAATAATGGACATAAAAATAAACACTAACTTCTCCATCAAATCTAAATCCCCAAAAAACTATTCTGACCCCTACAAGTGAACAAAACACAATGAAAATAAACTACTAACATTAACAAGGGACATTACTTTTAAAATTCATAAGCTACCGTTATTGTTACATAGTTTTTGGGATAACATATTAGTAAAATGTTTATTGACATTTTTTAAAAACACTTATAAAAATAGAAACCATGTGACAGGTTTTGAAATAAGGTGTAAATGTAGTGTTGGGGTTTGTCTATATGAGCCCATAAAAAAAGGAATGCCTTGCACTAATGACATTTTGTAGCACCTGTGACCTGTCCTAATGTTTTTTCTTCCCCCTTAAGCTTTGCATGCCCAGTAGTAAACATGGCATCTGTGAGTGATTTTCTCATGTTTGCACTTACCTCACAATCCTAAATATACACTGGACTGACTATGTGATGAATGTTGCTGTCCTTGAGCAAGTAGGGATCACCCACATTGAGACCATGATATTGAGAACACAGCTGCGCTGGGCAGGGCACGGTTCTAGGATGGAGGACCATCGCCTCCCAAAAATAGTACTCTACGGTGAACTCATCATGGGTCAGTGTAAGAGGGGTGCTCCAAAAAAAGCGATACAAGGACTCCCTGAAACAACATCTCAGGCTTGGTCAAATTGATTACCAACAATGGTCCGCCCTGGCCTCACATCGGGAGGCATGGAGATGCACTATCCACAATGCTATGTGGTAAGGCAGCACAGAAGACAGAACCTTCTGGCTGTACTGCTACTTTACTTCAGCATGTGCTAAGTCTCTTGGATATATGGTCCGGATCTACTATATAAATTTGGGCAAATTTGGCCTCTTTTGTAGCACAATATTAGAGTCCTCCTTTCATTCCCACAGAACAGTTTCTAAATGAAGCCCTGGGATTTACTCTGAAAACTTGTTGAGGTGGTGCTGAGGTCAGGACAATCATGTCTGCTGCACTTACTGAGCATGAAGTATTTTCATATTGCACTAGATCAGCACTAATCAACTTGTCCAACTAAAGTGACTCACATTGTCTCCATTTGCTTATTGCCTCTATAGGAAGTTTGTCTGGACATAGCTGTTAGTACAAGTCTTTGGGGACTGCATTTTCCACCTGGTGTGCCTTGATGAACTGAGAAAACTCACAGTTTTTATCCTTCTATATGGGCTACAGAGCAATTGATGGGAGCTGAAGAATGTCAAACCACTTGCATCTTCTCTATAATCCAGAAGGACCAGCATGGTCAAGAGAGTTTAATTTGTTCTTAATTAACAGGATGACAATCTGAGTTTCTTTTCTGTGGCAGTCAGGAATGGCTGGCAGAACTTCTAATATGAAATGCTAGGGGAAGTATGGACTCAACTGCTGGGGTAAGTAGGGGTTGCATACAGTGGATATCAGTTGATGGGTCTACTTTGAACTCAAGTTTCTGGCATAAGCGGTACCAGAGGCGGACGCAAAAGGCTAGCAAGGCAAAAATTGGGATGATCCTGTTAGTTTAAGATCTTGCAGCGCAATTTATCTACTTTATGACTGACTTTGTGAAATGGCACACATGCCCTAAGTCAGCATGCCTGTGTCATAAGGGTCATCCCAACCATACAGCATCTCAGGAAACTTGTCCAGTGTTAGGTTCAAGAATGGAGGCAGAGCAATCTGGAGACAGCAGGTCCAGCCTAAGCAATTTACACCAAAGCAAACATATGCCTTACCATTTATAGCAGTTAGAAAATCTACATAGGAACAGCATACAAAAACTTACAGGAAATCATAAGACGATATTGGAGACAAATTAGACAACTATGAAACAGCAGTCATTAAACCATAATAAAAATTACCAAGTAAATTACTAAGCACCAAGTAAAAACCATCCATGTTGAACCTTTTCCTTACATTTGAGATGTTACTGGGCCTATCTAAATGGTGAAATACCCCTCATGGAATTCGATGGGAATCCTATCTGTCTAAATGGGATCCAGCACCAATGCACACTATTTGGAACAAGGGGGGTCCAAAACAGCAAAAACAACGTGGTAAAAGTCTTCGCAGATTTCCCCATACTTTTTCAAAAACTGTGAGGGGTGTGTGCATTCCTGCTCGTTTGGACTATCGAACGACAGGATATTAGAAGGGAAGCACAAAGCTGATTGGCTGTGTGAGAGCAGGAGCAGGGCTTGCTAGCAGGGCAAGTGCCTGCTGCCACCATGTTGGATTTTCACCTTAGCAATCACTCGCTAAGGAGATAAAACAGGATGAATATTTTATGTTTTGCTTTCCTATAAAATTGGAAAACCACTCTATTGCACCAGCGCACCTTGGGATGGTTTTTTTTTTTTTAAATGGCGGCAGTTGAAGAACTAACATGAGCAAATCACTCGTGGCCGCCATCAGGAATGTGAGGCTTATGGGGGCTTCCGATGTCTAAAAAACCTGTTTAGACATGTCGCTGCTGCTGCGACATGCCAATACTACAAGGTACTTTGGATTCCCCCCCCCCATGTAGATGGGCCCATTGTTATTAGTAGAAAGTGGCAGTTAGCCGATGGTGTGGTTAGAATGTTCTGGTAATGTTTAACCTGATATTCTTTGAGATTTTTGAAAGCTTAATTACTCTGCAGCTTCTAAATTTTTCCATGATTTAGGATACAGTACTTTTCCTTCAGCATGGGTCCTTATGGTCAACCTTTGATGTTTCCCTTCAGTACATCTCCCTATCATGGATAACCTGAAGATTGCATCCAAATGCTTTCTGAAATGTTACAGGGTACTCCATTGTACACCTCTTTACCCAGGCATACTGTAGCCATAAAAAAACAGGGAGAGGTCTTGACCACTTCTACAGATACTGAAAAGATAAGAGGCTGTTAGCTTCCCTTTCTGCAAGGCTGAAGTTCTTTTGCCCAGGGTTGAATTAGGCACAGTTCAGTGAAGGAGAGCTGGCAGCTTCCATGTCAATGAGATGATGAATCCACACTGGACTTTGGTCTGAATTTTAAAGGAGCGATCCAAGGAGCTATAACTGTTTTAGGGTAAGGGTTCAGCACTTTGGATTATTGTGTGGTTTCAAGTTGTTTCCGACATAATGGCAACCCTAACGTGAACTTATCACAGCATTTTCTTGGCAAGATTTATTCAGGGGTGGGTGTTTGCCTCTGTCTAAGGCTGAGAGAATGTGACTTGCCTAAGGTCACTTAGTGAGTTTCCATGGTTGAGTGGGGATTAAAACCCTGGTCTTCAGAGTCGTAATCCAATGCTGAAACTACTGCACCATGACTTTTTCAGCACTGAACTTTGAAGTTCAGATAAAAACCCAGAATGAATCTACTGCCCCATTGACATGGAAGCCACGAGCCATTACCAGGGGAGGATTGTGGTGGCAGCCCCACAGCTGTTCCTCCTAAGCTTCAGGCCATTTCCTCTTTTGGAGAACAGAGCTCTCTGTGCCAAACAACTCATCCTGTTCTCTCCAAACTAGCCTACTGTCCTCACATATGGTGGAGAATCTTATCCTGTTGCCAGTGTTGAAGTTCAAGATTCAGCTACAAATCCCATTAGTTTCTCTACCTAAAATGGAAGGGTTCCTTTTCCTACAGCACCAAAATATCTTGAGCCAGCCTTCCCCTTGCTTTATAGTCTCCAGAGGACATCCTGATTCCCAACACTCCCTCTCATCTTTCTAATTCTGGTTAGTGAAGGACATGTACAATCGTGAACAACAAATGTTCCAGTTTAGCATCATTCAGCATTGGCTTCTACCCTTACAATCAAGCCTTGTCTTTTCTTTCCTCTTTAACACAGTAAATTGTTACAATATGTGTGAGAATTCTGAACAAATAGCAGAGGGGGGAAATCAGAGAACCTAAGGATAAGTTTCAAACTTTTTCCTTAACTGATTGGCTGAAATATATATACACATTGACTGTAAAGGTCAGGATGCCATCTGCATAGCAGCCTGACTAGAGACCAGCTGGTTCTCCCATATGATGCTTAATTTCATCTCTGTCAGTCTTACAGGTGTTACTAAGTCTAGCCTTCCTGGAAAAGATTGACAGCTTCAGGCCAGAAGGGAAATAACCTCAGGCATTTTCACCAGGCGTATACCTCTATTCTGTTGACATTCGTATCTACTGTGAAATGTCCAGAATCCCCAGTGTCACAGCTTATAATTGGAGACACCTTGAGAAGTTCCATGTTCTGACTTGCTAAGCTGAACCTTTCAAAATATTAGTCTTGCTTTCATTTCCTGATGCAACAATCTAGTAAAAAGTAAGTCTTATTCTAGAATGAAAAGTTAAGGCTGTGACAATATGGGTCGCAACACTGAGTTGTACTCTTTTGTCATTAGCTATGACAGAGACTCTCTATTGTCAGCTCTGCAGCTACAGAAAAGGGTTGCTGTCCCTTTTCAGGAAAATTACTTTGCTGGACTACATCTTCCAGAATCTGACCCTGCTGGCGTGGGTGTTTAGGGAGTTGCTTTTCCAAGCTCTGGGCAAAAGAAGTAATTTTTCCAAGCTCTAGGGAAATGTTATTTATTTTATTATTTATTTATTTACTTTCTATGGCGCCATTCTTCCAGAGTGGGACACAAGGCGGCTCACAAAAGATATCAATTAAAATACATCAAAAACTATTAAAATCATCACAATTTAAATATTTAAAATTACTTTAAACATATAAAAATTAAAAATAAATAAAAACACAGCCCAATAAAAGCCTCTGTGGGTACAGCTATGTATTAAAAGCCTGC
Source organism: Gambelia wislizenii (assembly GCA_030847615.1). Lineage (NCBI taxonomy): Eukaryota > Metazoa > Chordata > Lepidosauria > Squamata > Crotaphytidae > Gambelia > Gambelia wislizenii. The sequence continues at coordinate 97,855,993 of JAUMIR010000005.1, read as the reverse complement.
TTATACATAAAGTTTGTTGCCTGCCAGCAAAAAGAAAGCAGGGTGGGAGCCAGCATAGCCTCCTGTGGAATGGAGTTCCAGAGGGTAGAAGCAGCTACTGAGAAGGCTCTGTCTTGTGTCTTCACCAAACAAGCCTATGATGGTGGTGGGACTGAGAGAAAGCCTTCCCCTAAAGATCTTAGAACCTTTGCAGTTCAGATAGTCTGTACCCAAGCTGTATAGGGCTTTATAAGTCATGACCAGCACTTTGAATTGTGTTCAGAAACAAACTGATAGCCAGTGAAGCTGTTTTAACAAGCGTGGTTATATGCTCCCTATAACTGCCCCAGTCAGCATTCTGGCCACAGCATTCTGGACCCACTGATGTTTCCAGTTTCCAAAGGCAGTCCGACATAGAGTGCATTACAATAGTCCAAATTGGATGTAATCAAGGCATGTGTCACCATAGCGTATTTCCTGTGCCACAGTCACATGCTCCAAACACCCTGCCTTTTTAAGAAACTGGGCAGAAGGTTGGCTGTTCTGACTCTGACAATGTCTTCATTTACAGTGAGCAAGTAATTGGGAGTAATCCAAGAGAACATATTCATAACCTCACAGTTCAGTATATTTATATTTTCCCCTCCAAACTTTTTCCTTTCCCCTCAGGGAACTCATTGCATATTGATTTACCTAGCAAAGAAATGTTTTGCCTCATGCTTATTCAAAGCTAGCCCAAGATATTTTGCTGCCTGAGGCAAAGGACAACATGGCACCCCACCCCAGAGCTTGGAAATGTTACTCATAGTACCCACAGTCATTTTACCTATGGTGTCGTGCTGCTGCCTAAGCTGCCGTTGCCACCTATGCTGGCATAGTTTTTCCGGTCAACAGGATTGTGAACATAACTTGTTTATGGAGGGCATTTAGAATTCTCAGCCAGAGAGCTCTAATGGCTCACCAAACTACAAGCCCCAGAATTCCATACGATGTTGTGATAGCATTTAAACCCTAGTGCCATAATGGTGTAGTGTGAAAGGGCTCCTAATTCTTCAAACACTATTAAATGATTCTGCCTTTTTAAAGAGATAATTCCCTGACTTTTAACGATATACATTGAACACATGCATATTTGATCAGGAAGTTCATATTAGGGCATTTTAATAACGAAACATATATATTTTTTGCATTTTATCTGGTTATGGTTTTATTGTAAATCACCTCAAGCATTCATGAAGTGGAGGATGATTTAAAAAAAATTAAATAAATGGTTTCACATCTGAAATCTGCTCTTAATTGGTCCTACTTGAAAAAAACAAAACAAAAAGAAGCAATCAATACAAATTATTTTTTTAACTAGCTGACCCACTACATCTTTAACCCTTAAAGGAACAGAATAACCCTGAATGAGACATAATTAGGAAAACCATTAAGCCTAAAATACCAATTAAGTATCTTACTTCCTCAACTCCATTTCAGGTTTCTAGAGATTTTATTAATACATGACTGACAGAGCTTTTTCGCTTTCTTGCTACAGCGTGACTCACAAACAGGAAAACAGAGTATAAAGTGAAAGAGGCCCATCATGAATCTTGGCCAAATGCACAATATAAACCAGCTGCACAATAATTTAATAAAGACCTTTGTCTTACTGATCTTCAAATTACTGCAATTTGGATTATTATTTGTTGCAATCAAAACTAATACATCCTTTCTCGCCTTCCAGGTCTATAATCGCTTGCAGACAGATTTTTATTCTATTTAAACAAATAATGTCAACTCAACTTACACTAGAGATCTTGTTAACCTACGTCTGATTAGCTAAGGTTGTGTCAAATTCAATTTTTAAATATCCTTCTCCCACTGCTCACATATGAATGTTTTTGGAATATCAAAATGTTTCCCCACAGAATATTTATCTGTGAAGAGAGACGAGATCTATAAAGATTGTGCTGACTCTGTTTTTGCTCATCGTAGCCCCCCCCCCACTGATATTGATGTGAAGTGGGGAGTGTGAGAGGAATGTTGCAAGAATTACCAAATTAATCTTAATTCCTTTTTCTCTGTTGGCTAGATGATATGACCTTTAGATAATTTTCCATCTCATACACTAAAAGAACATAGGTAAGGCCAATTTCTGTAGTGAAGAAATCAGAAGGACACAGAGGGCTTGTCTAGTCAGGCAATATACCTCATCTTGCCCCGTTTCAGAGCCCTGCTGTCCATATGATGCAGGGCATTTGCCCCATTCTGCCCCCAGGCAGTCCTCACCACCCTGGGCAGGTACAGATGGGGAGAAGGCAGGGTAGGGCCTGATATAACATTTTAGAATAATACCTATTTAAATCAGTTTCTGCTGGGAGGAAACAGATGGGTCCCTGCAAGAACACAGGAACCTATCTTGGTAGGTTGGCCATTGCTGAAGCTGCCAGTCTGCCTGTTTCTCCTGGAAGGCAGGAAGGAGTCCTGTAGCATGTGACCACCACCACCAACAACAACAAATTTATTGATTAGTCAACTGACCATATCAACAGTAGAATACAATAGAATACAAAGTATCTGAATATCAAAGTACATACAAAAATCTATTAGATCATGACTAAAACCCATATATAAAATTAACTAGGAAATTAAACCCTATAATTAGGGATATGAAGAAACACATAAAAGTTAGATAAAATAAAGTACAAGATAAAATAAAATGTCATGTGAAATAGAGCAAGCTAAAATGAGGGGGTGGCATGTGACCAAGGCTGGACGCAAGCAGGGGGCCTTGGTCACATGTTGCGGGCCTCCTTCCTGCCTTCTGATACAGCAAGGGGAATAGTGGCGGTAGCAGCTGCAATGACGTGCTGGTATGCCCATCAGGACTTCCTCCCATTCCATGGGAGAAATGGGGGAACAACAGGCTTGATCCATGGCCAGGATACACCGGCAGGGAGCCAGCTTATCTTGGCTCCTGTAGACAAACTCTAAGGCTCAGAAAGGCAGCCATGAAGGAACTAGATAAGATCCTTAAGTGTAAAGACATATTGTTAAATATCAAAGTCAGAAAAATCCAGGCCATAATATTTTCAATGTCTATGTATGGGTGGAAAGCTGGACAGTGAGGAAAACCAACAGGAAGAAAACCAATTCATTTGAAATGTAGTGCCAGAGAAGAGTACTATCAATACCATGGACTGCTAAAAAGAGAAATGAATGGGTCTTAGAGCAAATCAGTTCTGAACTCCTGCTAGAATTGAAGATGACTATATGGAGGCTATTGTACTTTGGACATTTCATGAGACAATGAGGCTCATTGGAAAAAACAATCACACTTGGTAAAGTGGAAGGAAGTAGGAAAAGAAGGAGACCACGTTACAAGTGGATTTATTCAATCAAAGAAGCCATGGCCCTGAATTTGCAAGAACTGAGCAGGTAGTTGATGATCAGGTACCTTGGAGTTCTCTCATCCATAGGGTCACCATAAGTCAAATTTGACCTGACAGCAAATAACAACAAGAGCGGTCAATTCGTATAACCTAGAGAGAAGGGTTAGGACATAACAGAAGAAGGCATGAGATTGTAGAAAAAGCCATTGCTTGGAAGACTTTTAGGTTATTTCGGTTTAATGTAAAAACAGATCTTAAATATAAGCTGATGTTACCTCAGTTTTGAAAGTTCGTTTTCAATTTTTTTAATAGTTTTTTTTTTTACATTTTTTCATTAAGGGACAAATGATAGAACCAGGTATTCATGTCTGTCCTGCAATGTGAAACACTAGGTATGGAATTTAATGTACATAAATGTACATAAAGTAGGTGAAAGGCTAACAAAAAGGAAGCAGAAAGGTGAAGGTAACAATGACAATGTTACAGTCATCCCTTGGAATTCCTAGGTTTGGAATTTGTGGTTTTGTGTATTCGTGGAAAGCCAGTGAGGCGTTGTTTGGCCTTCGTTCCCTGTGTGTGTGTGGGGAGAGCCGAAGGCTGAGCAAACCCTCAGTGTCTTTGCAGGGAAAGTGCGGCTTTCCTCCAGCTTCATTCCATTCGGCTAAGAAGCCGAAAGGTTTTCATGGGCCCTGGCTCCCCTCCCCCCGGCAAACAGAGATAAGTAGGAGGAAAGCAGAGGCGGGGGGTGCGGGCAGGCGGCACTGAGGCTTTGCATGCCTCCCTGCCTCTTTGGAATGGGCGGGGGGATACGGGCGAGCGGTGGCGAGGCTTTGAAAGCCTCCCCGCCACTTTGGAATGGGTGGGGTGTGTGTGGGCGGCGACAAGGCTTCACAAGACTCCCTGCCACTTTGGAAGGGGCGAGGGAGGTGCGGGTGTGCGGCAGGGAGGCTTTCTAGGCCCTGCTGCTGCTTTTCTCCCTCTCATTGGGAGGGGGAAACCCAAAGTTATTCATGTTTTTTTTCAATTTCATGGGAGTGCTCTGCCTGGAACCCCCGCAAATTTGAAGGGAGGGCTGTATACGATTTCAGTTTAGGGAGAGAAATGAATGGCCAGATGCAGAATTAAGTGGCCCATTTCTCAGCATATTAAAACCATACTGCTGGTAGCTCATTTCCAGCCATTGTTAGGAATGGCTGAGAGGCTCATGCTGAGCTCTGTCCAAAAACCCAGCAGGCATAAGAGCCTTACTTTCTGTCTCACAAATCAATAAATGAATGTTTTTTTTAAGCTGTGCAGCCTTGAGTAACTTAGAAGCTGATCCTAATTCCATTTTTATTTCCTCCCTGAGCTTTCCTCTAATATTTATTTATATTGGAAAGTAGGACAGCTGTGTTGACTTGAAACTTGCATTTGGGATCACTCCTTCCTGGTCTAAAGGTGGACATAAGAAGGACCACCATCATTCATTCCCCATATTCAGAATAGGGTGGCCACTCAGGCGCTGCCAAAAAGGGGATACAAATTCACACACAGTGTGCTACAGAGAGAGAGAGAGAGAGAGAGAGAGAGAGAGAGAGAGAGAGAGATGCACAACTGGAAATAAGTACTGAACATTAAATAGAACTACAATTCATCTCACCATAGCAGAGAGGGCTGCGATTCACTGATATCTGTGTCTACATAAGTCTGCTGCCCAGGTGGTAACTAGTGATGGTCAACTCTCTGCTCTCTTGTTTTTGAATTTGTTTCCTTTAAACTGGACTGGCCTTCAAGGAGAGTGGGATGCCTTCAAATATTCTCTATTAAACAGGGCACATGGCAGCCCAAATTCAGATGCTACAGTCACATTTAATGTAGGCAATGAAGTATGGGGACAGAGACTGGCATCATGGCAAACCTGGATTGGATAACACATGGCCCTGGGCCAGAGATAGCCCGCCAAGGCTGATTTGTGACCATTTGTTCCCCCCCCCCACAAAAACTGCAACTCCTATTTCAGTGGGAAACAAAAGTCATAAATGACAAGTACAATATTTTCAGCTTGTTTTGAAACAGTTTGCCATTGAATTTTGGTAGCACAAGAGCGGGGGAGGGGGCATGCAGCCTATGTAGGCTCCCAGAGGGATAAAATTGGCCTCCAGATTTGCCACACTTGCCCATTCCATGCTAAATCATAGTTTAATGTGATGGGAATGAGCCAAAACAAGCCACAGTGGACCGTGTACTGCTCCCACTGCTCTTCTTTTTTGCTACAGCTCTTTGGAAGAATTCACAAGCTTTCATACTCACTTACAGCTGCTAATGTTGTCCAGACTGAGGAACTGTGGTTAAGTTAACTATGATGTCTTTGAAACAAGCCAACCTGAAAGCAAGCTAGGGTTAAGCTCTGATCAAGCCAAAGCCAAAACAGGGTGTGTGGATAAGAAGGCAGGAGCAGAAGAAGTTCTCAGAAGCATGTGAGGCCACAATCCTAGACACACTTACCTTGGAGTAGGACACACCCAAAACAATGGGAGTTGTTTTCAAGTAGAAATGTATAGAATTGCATGGCTGAGTTTTAAACAATTTCTTTCACTGAGGTTGCGGACTTATCTTTCACATAGATTTCTCTCTTCAAAAGGCAACCATTCTAGAAAGCAGCCCATATATGCTGCCTTCATCAAAATCTACTGCAGGGGTGGAGAACACCTGCTGTTTTAGGACATTATCAGACATGGCAAATCATGGGATAATGACACCATGGTAGCTAGAATGGACCCCATTATCGCATGACATTGTTGTCTTTGCGTTGTTACTCCATGCCTCAGCCGCAAAACCCCAGTCGCTTCTAACTGATGGGTTAACCCATCAATAGATCGTCAATAGTGCTCTTTTTTGCATCATTGAAGGCATGAGGAACCATGTCCCATTGTAATTGTGAGATTACAGCATGAGTGGGTGGTCCCCAGCAAGAAAACTTCTGGGTGAGAATGCAAAAACGAAGCACAGGATGCTCTTTTTATGAACTGTCCCATTTAGTTTCGATGTTTTTTGGGTTGTTTCAGTGCTTGTGAGTTCATCTACTTTGTTAATCAAGGTGATTTAGGGTTTTAAGCATGCTCGTGTCTTCTCATGAGAACTGCAGAAATCTCACCCATGCTAAATCCAGGAAGTAAACTCCCATTCTTAAAGTGCTAGTGGTCATCATGTGATAATTCCATAGTGGTTCTTTTGTGTGATTATAGAGATGTGTGATAGTAAGTGTAATAATGCCACAATGTTTCCGCTATCCTCATTCTCAGAATTACAGCATTTTTAGATGCTAGTCTGATAAAATCCTTAGACTACAGATCTCATAATTCTTTCCCACTGCCTATGCTAGGGCTTTGGGGACTTGGCAATCCAAAGCAACTGATCTTCTGCAGGGATGGGAATTATGTGCCCATCCCCAAAGTTGTCAAACCACAGCTTCCAGCATCCCTCACCACTGACTATACTGGCTGTTGCTGCAAGAAGTTGCCAGCCAGCAACATCTAGAGAGTTGAATGATTCCCAACTCTGATTTACTGATTTAAAGAAGATTCACATTATTTTAAAAGATGTATTCAAATATAGCGACAAACCAGTGATGCATTTGTAAGTGTTGGGTCATGCAGGGAAGTTCGATGAGCTTGTCCTAGATGAAAGTATGATAGAATGAGTTCATCCAGATCATTATCGTACACGTGGGCTTGAAACTGTATCTCAGCCATAAAGAGCAGAAGAGAACAGATGTGACCATGGAAATCAGCCAAACTAACAATGGAAACAGTGCTTGTTTAGCCTACATTTCTTCTCCACAGTGCCTTCTCCATAGGGGAGAGGCTGCACTATATACAAAAGACTCAGTCAGTAACATCCCCAGTGGGTAAACAGTTCTAACAAGACCATTTGTCCAGAGGGATGACCACAGCAACAACAGAAAGAAACCTCAGCACCTGGAGAGCTTGTGTGATACACAGATTGTGGAAAAACGATCTAAGAAAAACAGCCGTAAAAACGTTAACCCAGTGGGCAACAGACTGCAGTTTCTGAGAAAGATTCTTACATCATCCCATATAAGAATAATGAAACATTTTGGCTGCGTCTCCAGAGGAAGCACTGCTCCCCAGACTGCATTGCAACACAAGATTCAGGAAATCATCAATCAGGTGGACAAGAAGTGGTCTGTATCCATATGAGATGCTATCTAAAAAAAAGAAAGAAAAAGAAAAGATGTTCCTGCTGGAAGATCCAATCAACACGAATGCATAAGGTCTCATAAAGACTCCTTCTCCCTCCCTTTTCTCTCTTCTACTTTCATATTCTCTCAGAGGGTTTGACAGGTTTAAGGAATAGAAGTTCTATTCTTGGTGCAGACAGAAATAAGATAAGAGGCTACCTCATGAGAATCACAGTTTAGTTTGATTCCAGCTGTGCAATGTTAGAGTTGACAACAGAGTTCAAAGCATTGCTTAGCAAGAGCTAAAACAATGGCCCAGTTTTGGAAATTTAGCTGAATTCCATATGGAATATTGCAGTATATAAAAAAATAAATATCAAAGGGCTTCTGAGCATGTGCAAAGTGCTTCCCCTGCTGCATTAATAATTCCTAGAAGGTTAAAAAGCAGGACCCCCAAAAGAGAAAACAAGGTCTGTTGTCTTAGCATGCCTGGATATAGTTTGCAGTTGAAATGTTTCTATAATGTTTTCATTAATGCAGTAATGAAACATTCAGAAAACTTACATACATTTATTCTGTATGCTTTTATCCCATTCTTTCTCCAAGGAGCTCAAGGATGTGATGGCCATGGCTTCCCTTTGTGGTAAGCTAGGCTGATAAAGAAAGAGAATATTTCATATTTGTTCTTCTTGTTGTTATGTGCCTTCAGGTTGACTCTGACTTATGATAATCTATTATCATTGGCAAGATTTCTTAAGAGGAGGTTTGCCATGTCAGGAGTTAGAGACTGAACTCCATTGTAAAATGGGCGAACAATTGCAGAAGCATGCTGCATGAACTACCAAGTCATGCCTAGTCAGGCCACTACGGGGCAATGTCTCTCTCTCTCTCTCTCTCTCACACACACACACATATATATATATACACATACATACACGCACGCACACACACAGTCGTCCCTTCACATTCGTGGGGGTTAGGTTCCACAGACCACAACGAATGTGAAAATTCCACAAATAATGACTTCTCTTCCCCTCCCTCCCCGCGCCACCAAGGGCCCTCCAGAGGCCCTCCAGAGGCCCCGTAGTCGCCTCCCCAGCCCTCCCCACTCCCTCCCAAGGCCTTCACGGGGCCTCCGGAGGCCCTTCGGCAGCCCCGTGGTCGCCTCCCCAGGCCTCCCCCTTCCTCCCCAGGCCCCCTTGCCGCCTCTCCCACCCCCCGGCCTCGGAAAGCTCCCTTGCTGCGTCCGTGTGTATATATATATATATATATATATATGAGCTCAGATCAGAGCTCATTCCTCCTTCTTCCTGTGAATGCTGAGGCTTTGTGAAGCAGTTTCTCTTTGAATTGTAAATATTTGTATATATTGCAAGTGTTTGAGTTTGAAGATAAAAGTGCCTCCTGCTTATTTGGACACCAAACACTCTGTGTGTGAGTATTCTTGGGGAACGGGTTGCTACTGAGTCGACTGAGACAGGTTTTTTTGGTTTCTGCTGGGGATTGCATGTCCTATCATCCCCTGACATGCCATTGGCTTCCTCTGAGGTTGAGAGAATGTGATCTGCCTACTGGGTTTCCATGGCTGAGCAGGTATTTCAACCATGGTGTCCTGGAGTCCTACTCTGATACTCAAAGCACCACTACACTCTCTGTGAGGATTTAAATCTGGATTTCTCTAACTTTGGCTCAACCCATTACCCACTACATCAGGGGTGGGAATAATGTGGACCTTGAAATGTTATTGGATTGCAACTGCCAGCATTCCTCACCATTGGCTGTACAGGCTAGAGCTGCTGGGAGTTGCAGTTCAGCAACATCTGGGGGCCCACCTGATTCCCACCTGTGCACTACATCATACTGGGGTCAGAAGGTAGGATTAACATTAACAATTCTCACACTTTCCCAGCTCCAACTCTACCCTCCTGTCTGTCTGTCTATCTAAAATGATCTCCTCACCTCTTCTCTGTAGGAGTAATGAATCTAAAAAATAAAATTGTATTAAAAAATTCCAGGATCTAGTCCTTTTAAAAAACAACAAAAATTATCTTCTTTAAAAGAGAGTTTAAAAATCATTCATTTACTTTTAACTTCATGCAGAGTACAACTTAGGAATGCAGGCTGGTAAAGCCCAATTAACATTTAAAAAGTGTATTCAGAGGTCTGAGATCACTCAGTTAAATTAGACTCATTACAAAAACAAAGGAATCAGTTTAAAATGCAAATCAAAGTTTACTGAAGGTATATCAATCTCAATCTACATACTAAAACAAACTTTTAAAAGAGGTTCCTAACTGACTACGAGTATTTAGGGTAGGAAAAAAACTCACCCAGCCTACAGCGGTAGAAGGCTGCATGGTGAAACATCATGGCATGGTTACAGGAAAGATGGTATAGCTTAAGATGGCTTAAGAGATGGAGTAAGATGGCTCAAGATGGCTACAGCCTCATGGAGACTCCAACTTAAAAGAGAACTTACACAGAGCAATAAAATTTAAATTAGGTCATGTGTTGAATGACCCAGCACTCCAGTTGGCTGGAAGTGCCCAGTGAAATAAGAGAAAGGGAATTTGGGAGAACAGAAGCATGTAGGGAAGAAACCCTAGACTTATCTTAGGATGTGAATTAGATACACAAGATTGCTTTTACATTACAATGATTATTTCCCCACATACTACATTCTCTTGGGAGTGAACTATATTAAGATCAACAAAAGGAACGGAAGGGGGGACAAGAGAAAGAATGGCAGGGAAGAGCAGAAAAGAATAAACTTAGGGCTTGTCTAGATGGACCATTTACCCATCTTGCCCCTGTGTTGAAATCCTACAATCCAGGTAACACGGGACTTTTGCCCTGTTTTGCCCACAGGCAGTCTTTGCAACCAACGGAGCCAAGATGGGGCCAAGATGGGGTAAGGCCAGTATACCATTGTAAAATAATACCTGGTGTTACCTGAATTGTATGGGGTCTGTGGGGGACCCTCTAATGTCTGGATATTAATATGGGCAATATTTAATTAGCTCAATTATGGCAGCAAGAGGACAGGCAATAGCGAGACCTTTTAACTTATGTACACCGGTACTAAGGAGGAGACTCTAAACCAAAAGGTACAATTAAATGATCTTTATTGGAAAGTAGTATCAACAGCATTCATGCAAACACTTAGGCTTCTAGCACTCACACAAGACTATTGAAAGTAGTAGGAAGTATTTGGATAGAGGAATAGAGTAAGGGGATAGCTGGTTATTATGGTACCGATCCTGCAGAGTGAAGTAAATTGACAGTGAGGAGGTCTGGGCAGTAGACTGGCTACACAGTGTGACATGGAGTTGAAAGGAAGTGGAACTGTGCATCTGACTATACAGACTAATGTGGAGTCAACAGGAAGGGAATCTGTGTGCAATTTGGTGGTGTTTTAGGGTGATATTTATATGAAATAATTCCCCTGAAGGGATAGGATTTTGAGTGAAATACAATGGTTCTTGGAGGTTCCCAGGCCAAAACAAAGGGTTCTCTGGAAAACTTAACAATTGTTAATGGTCAAAGCTTTTTTAATTGAATACGAAATAGGCAAGGTATTTTATTGGAGGGGAGTAGGAGAGGATGATCCCTTTTCACAAGCAGTAAGGACTCTTGCTATTGCTGAGTGGATTAGTGATTGACTCATCTCCAGGTGTTGCATTTCTTCCTTGAGTATCTGTTTTGGGGAATTTCCAAAGGCCCTTCCCTTGGTCTTGCATTAATCCCACCTTGGTATCAGGGGGTCCCTGGTTTATCTGTAACCATGTGGGTGGCCACTTTTGCCAAATTATAAAATATAGCCAATTATTTGATATTTCAAGATGGGGGCTATCAGGACATGCAACACTGGACAAAAAACAAGCAGATTGGGCCCTACATTACTACAAGATCCCATTCCTAGATGCCAGTCCAGTGCTGTAGCTGCTGTCTGCCGTTGTTCTTCTGGATCCAGGAAGCAGGGCTGCAGCATGTCACATGGTCACATGGCTGGTCACATGGCTGGGGTCTTGTTCACATGATGCAGGCCGGCTTCCTGGCTTCAGAGAGTGGGGTGTGGGTGGCCATGGATGCAGTGAGAGACCAGCATGGCGGTCTGGACTTACTCCTGTTTTGTGCTAGTAATGGGGGATGAATGGGCCTGATGCACAGGCAGAATATGCTGATGGGAAACTGTTGTATTTTAGCTTGTGTAGATGAGCCCATAGACAGTATTACTGAAGACACAAAGAGAAAAATCAGCCACTTTGTATTTTCCAAGAAATGGCAGGTTTCTTAAAAAAACCTTGCCTTACTTACCTACTCATGTTCTCCCTCAGAACTTGTTCTAATTAATCTACTGCTTGGTCTCACAGAAATAGGATATTTCCAGTTTTCTATATCAGGTGTCAATGGTGCCCTAAAAAAACCATACCCTGTGTATAGACAGTATTTTTCAGTCATCCTGGAAATGTATCTTAACAACAGAACAGGTAGTTCATAAATGTCTGTAAGGGATAGTTTGTAAAGAGATGTATTCAGGGCTGTAGTGATTTTGCTTAATAATGTTCCATCAGTTCCATAGGAAATGCACAAATCTACCCTTGATGACAGTCCAGAATATTAATGTTCAACATTGTCTACCTCACATGCCCAAAAGAGTTTTCTCCTTATTTGTGCAGGATTGTCACAAATAAGCTTTCCGTGTCTCCTTTTTTCTGGGGAAGTGTCCAGGCAGTGATAGACCCTTGTTTGCACTTCTATGCAGACTCCACAGTCTTCCGAGGCTACCAATCATTCAATAAATTTGAATTTCTTTCTCTGGGAGCTGACCAGACTCAGTCCTTGGTATCCCTAATCAAAAGTTCTCAGGTAGTAAGCCTGCAAAAAAAACCCTTTCTGCCTATGATGTGGAAATTAGTCCTAAATGAGTGAGTAGTCTTATTTATTTATTTATTTATTGTATTTATACCCTGCTCTTCAGCCACAAAGGCTATCAGAGCGGCTTACAAATGGTCAATTTAATAGTTCCCTACCCTCAGGCTTACAATCTAAATAAGACATGACACACATGAAAAAGGAAATGGCAGTGGGGGTAGGGATTAAATCCAGCAGATACTGCTGGTTCTTCTCTCCCTCCAAGGGCAGGGTGGTGGCAGTTGGGCTGGAGGGAGGGCCTTTCACCTGCTTCTGGGCCCAGGCCTGATGGAGTTCTGCCTGCCTCTTCTTCTCTCCCTCCAAGGGCAGGGCAGTGGTAGTTGGGCTGGAGGGAAGGCCTTTCACTTGCTTCTGGGCCCAGGCCTGATGGAGTTCTGCCTGCCTCTTCTTCTCTTCCTCCAAGGGCAGGGCAGTGGTAGTTGGGGTGCAGGGAGGGCCTTTCACCTACTTCTGGGCCCAGGCCTGATGGACATAATCACCTGAAGTGCCTACCCCGATCTATGCTTTATAAGACATTGTTTGGGGTGGGGTGTCCCCCCCTTTTCCCAATACTACTCTATTTGCCATAGCCACAATCTGGTGATAGTCTTTCATATCCACCTTGCATCCCATCTTGGGAGATAGGAAAGATATAAATTCAAAAACAAACAAACAAATATACCCAGTATCAACAAAATTGGGACTCTCTACCCCTTCTGCTGCAGCCCTCCACGGTGCAAAAAAACAAAACAAAAAAACACGCCCTCACCCAGTCCTCTGAAACAGGTTTTTAGGGTATACAGGAGGCTGCAGAATGGGGGTGGTGAAGACTAGCAGTTTGTCTCTTAAAGTATGGATGTAGGCTGCAAACTGATTTTGATTCTTAGAACTCTAGCTCAAAGGTGTTCATCATACCACAGTATAACAAGAAATATGAAACACAGCCCAATACAAAAGGAAAGCGGAAAAGTTACTGTTGGTGCTACATTTCATAGATTCCTACAGCCAGTATAGCCAGTTTGGACCAGTTTGGGGAACTTGGGAACTGTAGTCAAAACATAGCTTTTCTGAGCTCTGATCAGACAGCTTCTTATATTGGTGTACATCAAATTCAGCATCACCATAAACAATTAGCCATGATTTGAATATTTGGGGGCAGGGAAAATGAAATCATGGTAGATGGGGCTAGGCAAAAATCAAGCCAAAACTCACTCGTCAGTTGGGAGTTTAAATCAAGAGAGCTGCTTCTTAAGGAAGACAGAGATCTCAAATAGTTTATTTATTTGCAACTTAAGGAAAGATTTAATCAAGATAAGAGAGATTGAGCTATAGAGGTTGGAGAAAATTAGTTTTATTCAGAACTGTGTAAAGATCAGAGTCAGAGTGGTATAGTGGTTTGGACGTTGGACTGTGACTCTAGAGACCAAAGTTTGAATCCCCACTTGGTCATGAAAACCCACCGGGTGACCTCGGGCAAGTCATACACTCTCAGCCTCAGAAAACCCTGTGATAGGTCCCCTTTAGTGTTACCAAAAGTCAGAAGTGACTTCAAGGCATACAACAAAAGATGACGATCATGTACAGTAATTTTAAAACTGCATACATATATTTTGAAAATAGAGACTGAAGATGAACCTGTAAAAGAATATATAATAATGTGTGCCCAAAATTTTGGGCATAATGTACAAATGGATGTATGGGAAGAAGTGTGGACCAAGGATACAAAATTCACTTTGTGTAGTAACTTAAAAGAAAACATGTTTATGATGATGTATAGGTGGTCTTTAATCCCAAATAAGTCATCAAAAATGTCTAAGAATGTTTCAAACCAATGTTGGGGGTGTCAAGATAAGGAAGGCTCCTTTTGATATTTTGATATTCCATATGTGGTGGACTTATAAGAAAGCAAAAAGTTATTGGTCTAAGATTTATATGGTAATTCAATTTTTTTTTTAAAAAATGTAGATCTTCCAATGTCACCAGAAATGTTTTTGTTGGGTATTATGGATAAAGAATTGGACACCAATGTGGACTATGGACTTCATCTGGCAAATCTACAAAAAGTCTCTTTAGCACCATATTTTTCAGCGTAATTGTCCTAGCAACATAACCGTTTTTACCAAATGTATCCGTAATATCATTAAAAAGCAGCCCCAGCATTAAAGGAGCATGAACGCTACCACTGTTTACTTCCACATTTGTGATCTTACCGGTTCTCGTGAGAAGATGCAAGTGTGGTAAAAATTTAAAAAGCAGCAAAATCAAAACAGAAAATGTACACACAAGCACAGAAACACACTCACAAACCCCCAAGTAAAATGGGGAGAGCATCCCATTCCTGGCTTTCTTGTTCTCAGCTGTAAGTATTCTGCCCATTGATGCTGTAATCACAAAAGGGAAATGGCATGTGGTTTCAAACGCTCTCAATGTTGGTACAAAAACACCATGGCAAATAGATTGACTGCTTGGCCCATCAATAAAAAAGAACACCTTATTAACAGCAGCAGGACACTAAAGGATGACATTGTATTCATTAGGTGTCATTCTGACACCATTTTTGTTGCATCTGATAAAGTAGTACTGCTTCAATATTCGATAACAGCAGCAAGAACATTTTTTGCTCAAACTTGGAAATGGACTGAAGCACCGATGATGGAAGAATGGATTGTTAAGGCTGCTGAGTTAGCTCAAATTGCCAAACTAACATGGGTTTTAAAGGATAAACCAATTGAAGATTAAAAAAAAATATTGGAAACCATTTATGGACTTTTTGAATAGTAAGAAATCTAACGATGTAATAATTTGTGGCTATGGTTACTAGTAATTTGTAGTTGGAGCTGTAATGGTAAAATAATACATTGTTTCCTTTGCCTTTTTTTCTTTTATTACAGTTTGGATTGGAGGAACAGAAGCTTCTGTGTTTTAGTTAGTGTTTAGTATTGTAGTTAGCATTTATTGTTTTAGTTTCTTTTAGTGTTTTAGTATGGTGTTTGGGCTTTAGTTTGGTTTTAATTTAATTATATGTATGTGTGTATTTTTATATATGAGCCAGTGTAGCATAGTGGTTTGACTGTTAGACTACGGACTTTTTCAGATGAGTCTTTTACAGCGCAAGCAGCCTCGTCGTATTGCGAGGCTGCTGCGCAGCAGAGCGTCCCTTTCGGATGACGCTCTCCCCAGCTGGTACTGTTGCGTTACTGCGGGGACACTGTAGCATTATATTCGGCGGTTTTCTAATCACGAAAGTTGATTGTGATTAGAAAACCGCTGAATATAACGCTGCAATGTTCCCGCGATAATGCAACAGTACCAGCAGGGGAGAGCGTCATCCGAAAGGGACGCTCTGCAGTGCAGCAGCCTCGCAATGCGATGAGGCTGCTTGCACTGTAAAAGACTCATCCGAAAAAGTCCTACAACTCTGGAAGCCAGAGTTTGAATCTCCACTTGGCCATGAAAACCCACTGGGTGACCTTGGGCAAGTCAAATTCTCTCTGACTCAAAAAAACCCCATGATAGGTTCACCTTAGGATCGCCATAAGTCAGAACCAACTTGGAGGCACACAACAACAACATTCTTTATACAGTAAGCCCTTGCTATCCTCTGTGGTTTGGTTTCAGGACTCCCTATGGATACCAAAATCCATGAATGCTAAATTCCCATTATATACAATGACATAGTGAAACGGTGTCCCTTATATGAAATGGCAAAATCAAGGTTTGCTTTTTGGAATTTTTTGGTGGGGGAATATTTTCAAGCTATGGATGTGTCGTGTAATTGTGTCTTCAAAGTCAGTGGACAGTAGCTTCAGGGTTAAACAGTAAGCTTTATTGTCACAGAAGAAACTAAAGAGCAAAGTGTATAACATTGTTGCTTTGAATGAAACTCAAAGGAAAAGCAGTATAATAAAAAGTATTTACAATCAGCCATATCTGGCAGGGCAACTCATTTATTGGTTACCCAAATATCCACACTTTCCTTTCTCAACCCCTTAATTCCACCTATTGTTTTTCAACAGCCTTTTCAGTTGAAATATCCTCCCAACGATTTGTTTCAACAGAACCCATCCTCCCTCAGACATTCCCAGCACATCAACTTGTTACCATTTCAAAGGAATGCCAAACATCCAATGGTCACACAGCACACAGTAACTTCAGAACACAGGATTAATTGCAGGAAAAGGCTGCTTTAACATCAGAACACAGAATTAATGGCAGGAACAGGTCGCTTTACGACCTGATCCTGACAGGATGGTTGAATCCATAGATGAAGAATCTGTGGATATGGGGGGCTAACTGTATATGTAATTAAACTGTCTTAAAACTAATTTTGTGTGTGTGTGAAAGAGAGAGAGAAAGTCACCCATCTGTATACATGAGTTCCAAACCCACAGATTCAACCAACCACAGTGTGAAAATATTTGAGGGGGTGGGTTGGATTCCAAAAAGCAAACTTTGCTGTGTGCCATTTTATATTAGGGACACCATTTTATATAACAGGACTTGAACACCCACAGATTTTGGTATCTACAGAGGGTGCTGGAACCAAACTGTATCTGTCTGTCAGTCAGTCTGTCTATCTATCTGTCTGTCTGTCTGTCTATCTAGACGACTGAGGCCTTATCTAAGCCAGTGCTCTGTTTCCAAAACTGGCCATCCAGAGGCCTCTGGGAGCCAGGACACATCTGGTATTCTTCATTATTCTTTCTTCCTCAACGTGAACAAAATGCTGTGTGAAACATGCACACATTGCTCAGTTCACTGTTGCATATGGATGGATGCTGTACAAATACTTGTGACACCTAGTGGCTGAAGCTCAGAAGTGGTAGCAAAAGTAAAGGAACCGGTAGTACTAAGGGAAAGAGAGGCTGTCAAATGACTCAGATCTAAGGATCAAGATTCATAACTCCTGAGTGGTAAGATATTCCATAATTGTGAGTTTTAATAAGAAGGCATATAAAGTGGAATGTTGATAGCAAAGGCAGATACTTTGCATCCATCCTGCCTTGTCAATTTCTCTTGATTCTCTTCCTTACTCTCTTCTCTTCCATATGCTACAGTCATGAAGTGTCAAGTCTTCTCCCATGGAAAGTAAAGGAAGGGAATGTGTGTGTGTGTGGGGGGGGGGAACTGAGAGAAGAAAGAGAAAAGAAATGCAAACTCTCTGGACCAGAGAAAATCAGTTTCATTTACCTATCTGTATCAATGTATAAAAACTTCCAGACCCTGAAGCCACCATTGCTTGTTGCTTCAGAACATAGCTAAATTAACAAATCCAATATTAGATATTCCTTCCATCTCTATAGACATGGTGTCCTCAGCTCACAGGAGAGAGAAGATAGGAAGGGATAGAATTTCACCCTTCCCAGTAGGCTCAAGCAAAAGTAAACTGCTGAAGCCCCTCCTACTTATCTGCTCTTCCTAAATGGCATTTTGGCCACAGTCTGATGTTACTTGGCCACATGTGTACTGTTTTTCATCTGTGGAGGGTATGCAAACATTTACAGTGTTTACCCATGCCAGTAGGCCCAAAGAGGTGAGTCAGTGCATCCATTTTACTATGACCTGGAAGTGGAATAGAATTTTATTTAAGAGAGACTAAATTGTAGACCAAGCTTGAAGATATTCATGGAAAACGCATCCCAATGTGCATTGATTGTCCAGCTCTTGTGACATTTGCTGGAGCCAATCAGATACAGTATTGGAAGAGCCTGAGCAACATTCTAAACCAAGAGATGTTGGCCAAGGCCATTCTTTGCAAGAGAGAGTGTGTGTTGCTTCTCCCATCAAACTAGGACTTGTATTTTGAGAAACAGAGTTGTGCTTTCCTGCATGACATGAGCCCTGTTCAGGTGTTTGCTAGGGCTAAAACTGTGAACAGGAATAAGAAAGTGCATGGAAACTCTGCCCCCCCAATATCACAACACACTGAGAAGTGCTGGCCATGGAGTGTGAAAATCTCTAGAGGGCTTGAACATGGTTACAGATTCTCATACTGGTACTCTAGTAGGGTTGGATTTCCAAACATGACTACAATTGGATAGAAAATTCTCAACATTTCCTGGTTTAGAAGAGGGTGGATTGGACTTGCAACTCCTGGCTGAATGCTACTGTGGTTTCTCCCACTGGTCACAAGAGGCTCATTGGCTGCTTCAGAGTCCATGATGTTTGCATGCTCTACTACCTCCCCACAAGATTCCATAATTGGAAATATTAGACACTTCTGGGGGTCATATTGACTTAGGCAGATTGGAGGTCAGTTGAAGGTCACAACGAACTGAGACAAGCCTAGAAATATAAGTTAGGATTAAGTAGAAAGCTCCAATAATGGGTTTATGCTAGCAACCCAGTCATTAAGGGGTCTGTGCTAATTCTTTCTTAAAGCCCTGGGTGTTTCAAGCAATAATTCAATCGAGTGACCATTTCCCATTCCATTTCCCAAATCTTCCCTCACACGCCCTCCTGTCCAACCTTATGAAGTTGTCACAAACAATTCAATGTTCTATCTCTCCGCTATTAAAGAAATCAGTTGAGTTTTGGTTCCTTTAGACTGTTCTGTGGTAGAGCCATCCAAGTGTTGTTATTACTAACTCGCTCCTCCAAGGCACAGAATAGGGTATAAATATTACAGCCCCAACAATAGCTAGGTGTGTCACAGCCAAGGTGTGATACAGCCAGACCTCATCATTCTCTTCTTTGCTGTGCCACCCTCAGGCACCGGTCTGAGTATCTTCTCTGCATGGAACTCTCTTCTCTTCAAGACTGGTAACTATCTTCCTGGACATCTCTCTCTCTCTATCCAGCCTTTCTTCCTTACTCTGCTATAACCTTGTATGGTTCATAATAACACATGTTGTGTATGTTAGCTTACTTCCTGTATTATTCAAATAAAATACTTTGTTTAACTGGAGCCTTCTCTACAGTTAGTACTGGTATACATAGGTGAAAAGATCCCTGAAGTTACCCTCCTCTCACAGGTCTCCTGTTTGAGCTAATAATTCCCCTGAATATTAAAGGAGGTTTTAGCATCATGGGTGGGACACTATAGGTATGTTAGGACAAAACATCTGAAGGGCCATAATTTCATCACTCTACTAGACCACACTGAGGTTTCCTGGCTGAGGTGGCATGATCAACAGGCAATCATAAAGAATCATTTATGGAAAAAGGTGAAGAACATAAAAACCTGCTTGATGACCCATCAGTGTAGCTCAGTACTCTCTACAGCAGTGGTTCTCAACCTCTGGCCTTCCCATACCTTCCAACTGAGCCAATCTGGCAGAGAGTGTCCCAATTAACCCCCTGCCACCACACTTTTCAGCTGCTTTTAAAGTGTCCCACTTTCTTCTCCCACTTTCCTCCTTTATTCTCAGCTTATTTCAACTTCTACAAACTAAATTCAAATTGCAAAACTCGTTTGTATTCAACTCAGCGCAGGGAGAGGATAGTACAGTAAAGAATATTGCCCTTCCATGTAGGCTGAGGCAAAAGCAAAATGCTGCAGTGTCTCCTAGCTTGTGTGTTCTTCTTCATTAATGACTTTTGCCATACTGGCCATAATTTGGTGTTGCTTGATCTTGTGTTTCCTAGTTTTCATCTGTGAAATGTCAGAGGGGATGCCCTCCAGATGTTTTGAACCTCAGCTTCCCATGTCCTTGACCATAGGACATGCTGGTGGACCTTCTAGAATTAAAATTCAACATCTGGAGGGCCAGATCAGCAATCACCAAGGTTTCAGACAAGAGTCTTTGCCAGATCTGTCTAGACACTATGGGACTGAAACCTGCAATCAAAATATAAGCTGTACCAGGGCTCTATATAGCCCACCACATGGAGTTTCTTCTATCTGAAATGATGGACATCAAATCATGTCAAAATTTTACTGGTGTGCTCACTTCATGGGATTCTACAGAAACAACTCCTAGATGGACCAGATATATACAGGGTTTTTTTCTATGGACATTATCAAACGAGGCAAAAATCACAAGATTATGACGTTAGGATAGTGTGAATGGGCCCTGCTATCGCACAACATTGTTGTCTTCACATTCTTATACTTTTCTCCAGCCATAAAAAAGGTGTTATTTACAATTCACAGGACAAGCCATCAATACATCATCAGTAGCACTTTTTTGCAATATTGACAGTGTGAAACCACATCCCACTGTAATTGCGAAATTACATCGTGAATAGGTGGTCCTCTTTCCCTCCTCTCTGTTGCCAGTGAGAAAACTTCTGAGTGAGAATGCAAAAACAAAGCACAGAAAGCTCTTTTTGTGAACTGTCCCGTTTAGTTTGCACGATTTTAGGTTTGTTTCAATGCTTGTGTGTTCATTTACTTCATTAATTAAGTGGCTTTTGGAGTTTTAAGTACACATGCATCTTCTCATGAGAACCACTGAAATCTCGCCGTGCCAAATCATGGAAGTAAACTCCCATTCTTAAAGCGTTAGTGGTCATCATGCGATAATTCTGTGGTGTTTCTTTCATGTGATTATAGCTACATGCAATAAGTGTTATAATGCTGCGCTGTTTCCGCTATCTTTATTTGCGGAATGACAGCATTTTTAGATGCTAGCTGATAATGTCCTATGATTTGCTGATCTTGGGTTAAACTTTGGGAGTTCTGTATGGAATATATTTTATATTCGTCCATCAGATGGATGTGCCTGCTTAGGAGATCAAATGGCAGTAGCGCAGGACCACAGAGGCATCAAAAGAGGAATCCCAATCATTATTCCAATTTCTCTGCAGCCTCAGAGGGAGGGGACATTTGGCAGGGAGATTTTAGGAAGTTGTAAATATCTTTTTAAACACAGGCAAGATTATTCTGAATGTATAAAGGTACTACAAATATTTATGTAAGGTGCTAAAAGCAGGATCCCTTTTTGCTTAAAACTATTTGGACAAGCAAAGTCCCATTACTCTCTTCTGTATAAACAGTACAGCAGCATTCTAAACAGATTTATTAATGGTATCAGTATAAGTCAAATATTTATGGGAGCTACTCTAGGTACTCCAAGAGAACATTTTCACCACCATTTTAGAGAAGGCTAAGGTGCTGCAAAATCATATCTGTGCCTCTCCTACCTCCCCTGTATCACTTTGTTTATAATAATGAGACAGTGAACACAAAGCTATTATTTCCTCTTTACTAAGAAATATGGCTTTATGCCTTTTTGAAAGTCTGCTCTGTGTGGACTAGCCTAACATAAATAGACAGAGGCAGGGGAATAGGATATCCACTTTAGAGATATCTTATTTCAGCACGGTATCATTTTTCATCATGCGCTTTAAGGGTAAAAATCACTACTGTATAAGCAGGCTCTGCTACTGTACTTACTTTTTCCCTGTCATGTAAATGAATTCTTCTGTGTCAGCACTCTGCTATGAAATAAAGAAAGGATCTTACCTGTGTCAAGGCATGAATCCAGGCCTGGCCCTACCATTAGGCAGAGTGAGAAAACCACCTCAGGGAGCAAATATTGGGATCAGCAATAGCAGACTCCCAGCTGTTCCTCTTCAGTGGCTTGCAACCATTTACCTCTCTCAGAGCTCTGTATGCCCCAAAGTCTGTCTGGCACCCCTTATTAGCCTTGTGCCCCAGTTATATCAGAGGAATTTGTCCTGTTGCCAGTGCTGAAGTAAGATTCACAGAGAGAAGAACACTGTCTTATCTCAGGCACCCATATGCCTTTGGTTGGCCCTACATCGATCCATGGTAGGTTTAAGGTTGCTAAGTTTTTTTGAGTCAAAATTGTACGGTATTTATGGAGCACCACTTGAGCCTAAGGAAAACATAAGAACTCACAAGAGCTGTCAGCAATCATTTTTCTACTAATGGGTTAGGTGTGACCATGTAATAGCCTCTCCAATCCTATAAAAACTGAATGTGTTCTAGTTGTTTGACTTGAGTAAGCAGGGATTCCTCCTCTCTGCTTACCTACTCATGCCATTTATCAGCTGTTTCAATCATGCTGTTTTTCCAGATGTTGGTTTGCAGCTTTCAGCATTCCTTCCCATTGGCTATGCTGGCTAGGGCTGCTGGAAGTTGCAGTTCAATAACAACTTGAGGGCTGTACTACTTTAAGTCTTGGATTATGTCCAGTGATATTGTCTAAACCTGGTTTTTCAAGTATGCTTTTTGAATATAGTGTAAGTATGCATAGGATATAGTATTTTTAAGCTTCCTGAGAGAATGGCTTATGATAGGGGACATAACTAGATGCATGAGGAAGTGAGCAAAGGGGAGGGAAAATGCAGGGCTATGGCTTTTTCTTATTGAACCCAAATCACAACTGGGGTAATGTATGAAACATGTAAAAGAGTGTAGAGAAACAAATTACATTACCCCTGGTAACAAAGCTTATGATAGTAAAGCTCCTTTTTATGAAAGCCTGTTCGCTCTCACATCCCCCTTTTTTCCTCCTCATCTGTCTAGTTAGAAGTGTTTTTTTTATATAACGACATTGACTTTGGGAGAAACACAGTATTTTGGTGTTGGGTTGCAGCAGCATGTCTGTAGTAAACAAATCAATGAACAAAGCTTAATCTGGGAAAGAGTGGGATTCTAGTTGATCCTTCTGTAGCCATGTGTACCTGCCTACAACAGGCAAGATAAGTAGCAGCTGCCTCTGAAATCTCTTACTGAGCATGCGTGAATAGCAAAAGAGAGAAGAATGGGAAGAACAGGTAAAATTGCCTCACCAACTACCCCCCCCCCAGTATATTTAAAATGCTTAGATCTATTAATGTGGCCACCCAAATGGAAAATGTAAGAAACTTGAGGGTGATGAAAGAAAAAGTAATCTCTGGATGTGTTTTGGAAGTCATACTTTGGATATATCATGGGAAGACATGACTCACTAGAAAAGACAATGATGCTTGGCAAGGTAGAAGACAGTAAAAGAGGAAAACTCCATTATGAGTGGATAGACTCAATCAAGGAAGCCATGACCGTGAGTCTGCATGACCTGAGCAGAGCTGTTGATGACAGGGTGACTTGCAAGTCTCTCATTCATAGGGTTGCCGTAAGTCAAAGTCAACTTGATGATAGTTGACAACAACAACTTGAAGTATTCTTTAGAAGATTCAAAATGTTTTTGTTTACTTATACTGACTTGATTGTTTCATTTAACCTGCACCTATTACTGGTTCTGAATGAAAGGTTGGCTGAGACATTTTGAACTACTCTTTTTTTTTTTATGGCATAGGAACCTATCCCTATTATTTCCATGTTATTTCTGCCTCTGGTACCAAATTTTCTTTTATATCAGTAATGTCCAGAGCACATTGACTTTATTAATTGAGATATAACTAGTTTACTACAAAATGCTATATCATTTCCCTAGGGTCTGTGGACACAGTGATGTATGGTGATACTCAAATATTAGTCATTACCTGCTTATTCCAATGAAATGTTAATGACTTCAAGAAGACTGCTCCACAATCAGTATGGGTAGCACCCACCATAGTTTGGATCTGGATGAGAATCTTTGAAAAATTAATAGAACAGGGCAACTGCAGTCCTCTAGGACCTAATGTGGCTGTTCTTTGCCATTTGCCATTATAAATTCCCTTGCTTAATCAATCACAGTATTTGACAGTCCGAAAGGCAGATGTGAGTGACCTCAGCTCTTGTGGTTATCTTGTTATCACAGGATGCAAGGAAGACGTCACATACAGGCTCTACAAAGGGAGCTGGACACTAACCAGGCATTCCAACCCACTGCAACTGTGTGTGTGTGTTGAATTTACTGTGCAATTTGGAGTATAGCCCATTTTCATAATGACTAAATAGTAGTTCTGCTGAATTTACTACTCAGTTATAGGTGGAAGTGGAAGTACTAATGCAAAAAACATTGGTTTTTTAAAAGCCCTCTGAGATAATGCTGTACGATGCCAGATCTCCTGTTATCTTCAGGTCTGCTCATAGCTCAGCAGTGGTACTGCTGTACTTTTACATCTAAACAGTTAACAGTACAATCCTAACTCAAAGAAATGCCCATCTGCTCACAGAACTGTATTTCTTCCAGCTAACCTTGGGGATCTGCCAATGGAGGAATCTGCTGGCCAGACTCCTCTGCTTGCTGAGAGCCACTGAAATGGGTGCCTAAGGGATAGGGTGATGGAGGAGCCAATTTATGCCCAGTCCAAACCTCCTCCAGCTCAAGGAGCACAGCTACAAGGTTGCAACCAAGTCAGGTCAGAGCAAGAATAGACCTTTCTTAGCTAGGAAGGGATTGAATTCAGTACAGCTCCAGCTAGTCTCACGTCAGTTTGTCCGGTCCTTGGCCAGGAAGGATTCTGCAGTGTGTAGTTAAGCTTCATGTTCAGCAAAATCATAGTAGAGTCTGTCCTTCCGGGATTGTATTACTCTGGATTTCAGATGGGTGGATTGTATTATGAACGTTCTTTCCATTTGCATAAAAATGTGGATTCAGTTAATGGTAGGCAGCATCCAATTTCCCTCCTCCTTTTAAAATTTTTCCATCTTAGGACTTTGCACGGCAATGAAGAGATCAGATTAAAAAGGGGTCATAAATGTTGCAATGTTTGACACATTTAATTTACACATTGTTAGAAAAGGAACCATCAATGACTTTCTATGAGTTCTTTTTTCCATAGTCAAAAGAAAGCATTTTTGAGGAATGATACAAAAATACCCATAGGGTTAAGTAGTGACCTTGAACCAGAATTGTAGCATAGCTTAAAAGAAAGCAATCAAATTTATTATGAAGGCCCCCCTCCCTTCCCCTCCCTCCAATACACAAATATAACCACCTCTGTTATTCATTCTATTTGGGAGGAATATCCAAAATCTTATTCTAATTATTATAGCTTCATAGCCTTTACGAAGCAAGACAAGGGAGCCATAGAGTGAGGGGGGCATAATTTGGCATGCACTTTCTGTAGTGTTGCCTCTTGCCTCCTGAACATTCCCACTCTAACATGTTAAGACATGGCATGAACTAGAGGGTGAAAAATTCAGGTAGTCATGGGGGGGGGGATGCAATGGGAATATAAATGGGGGACAAACATCATCTGGAATTCCCAGAAAATTTCATGTACTTGGTGCAGCCTTTCTCAATCTTTTTATCCTGGAGGAATCCTTGAAATAATTTTCAGGTCTCAGGGAACCCCTGCATAAATATTATTCTATATACTGCTATTGCTTTCCCCCCACAATCACAATCTCTTGAGAAACCCCTAGCAACCTCTTGGGGAAGCCTAGGGTTCCAGGGAACCCTGGTTGAGAAACACTGACTTAGTATAAAGCAATGACAGCTTCACTTAGAAGCACCCCTGGTAATATTAACATTAGCCTATTTAACAAGCTGCTACTGTTTCCTACAGAAAACAGATTCCTCTCCGATTGACAACTGTTAAAAAAAATTAAGAGCAAATTTCCCAACTACTGTACAGAAATGTTCCATAAGATGTTATTCAGCTAAAGAAAAACTTAGCATGTGCTTTGCTCCCCCCTCCCCCCCCCCGCTCCCTATGTCAGTGGCAATTTCTCCATAGCCTGAGTGGCAATGATATGCACACATGTTGGCCTGCAACTCCCAGCTTTCTTTACCTTTGGCTATGCTGGCAAGGACAGCTGCAACTTGCAAACCAACAGCATCTGCAAGGCCACATGGTTCCCAGACTGCTCCACAGCAACCAGTAGCTCTACCATACAGCAATTACCTCATTTGTGAATCCATTTGATAAATTACTATCTACTTCTGCTCTTTCATCAGACTTGGGATACCAGAATGGATACCTCTCAAATATTGTCATTCCTCCCGCAATCCCAGGTTCCCAATCACCCTTGAATGCTTTTCAAGTTTCTCATTGTATCACCACCTTCACAGGTACATGTGGTGGAAACATGGGAGAAAGCCTTTTGGTGGCTGTTCCAAGATTCTGGAACACTTTTCCTAATAATAGTGTGCTCTGTTGGGTGTATTTCTTGTTTCTCTTTTTAATAAGCATGCTTTTAATTTTATTAACAGCTTAATTATATATTACTTTTGTATGATGTGTACTTTTAGCTTTCTCTGTTTATAATTTTAGTAAGGCACCTTGAGTCATCATCATCATCATCCCATTATACTCATGCTGTTATGCTCTTTATTGCAAATATGTAAAATTTTCCTCCTGTTTCTTCTCATTTCTACTTGTTTTCCAACTGCATAATCCCCCTCCAACAACTAAACTCTAAACAAACCCCTGATTGTTACAACAGTCATTTGAATATACAGTGAACAGAATCCATCTCTGTAACAATTCATTACAAATCCTATTTCCATTTCATGGCTATATTTGGCCCATTAATATGTCCATTCCTTCCACTGACGTAGCCTTTCTGATTCTGATTTGTCATCATCATCATCATCATCCTATTTCCCCCCAAGACTGGGGGGTTGTCTATATGGTCAAAATAACCCTCATAGAATTTGTGGACAATACCTGTTTTTCCAATGAGCCGTGCAGGAGCTTTGCCATATTGGGAAGGAGGGGGGGCAAAAAACTCCATAAAAAAACTGTACCCTAAGAGACTTTGTGGTTTTCTGTGAAGTTTTTAATAATGTGGGGAGAAGCACATCGCTGGGCATTTGGATGACTGATTCGCAGTGCTGCACATTCTGGGCCAAGAGAAAGTGGACAGCTGATTGGTCCGTTGTGCAAAAGGGGATGGGCTTTCCTTCAGCTGAGTCTGGAAGTGCCATTTTGGCTTTCCAGACCAGCGAGGGAGCACTATTTCGCCGCCCTGAGGAGAAAAAATAATTTTACAAGTGGAAGGTCTCCCTTATGCCCTTTTAAATCCTAAATAAGTTTAAATAAGTTTTAAAACATGTAGAGTGATGATAAAATTTGTGGGAATAATAGTGCCCCATTCTCGTGGCTGCCATCTTGATTTGCAGGAAGGGATGCCATTTGTGTGAACTTCAACACACATCACTGTACAGGCGACTCTTAAAAAAAACAGTCTAGACAAAAGGGAGCTGCTGCAAAGGTGAGTTAATGCACACTTTTTCCTCCCATCTACATGTGCCCTGGGACTCAAGGTGGCTTACACATTTAAAAGATTACAAATACAAGTCAACATTCAACCTGAATTAAACTATTAACCCTATTACGAATACATGTACTCTAAAAAGATTTTGAAAGTGGCACAGTGCAATGTAAAACAATATAGCACTTACAGCCCTCTGGTAAAAAGCCTTTAATTCTAAAAAAAGTCTTCACCTGCCAATGGATGGAGAGCAAGGAGGGAGCCATGCTAGCCTCCCTAGGGAAGGAGTTCCAGAATGCTGAGGGAGCCACTGAGAAAGCCCTGTCTTATGTTCTACCAGCCATACATTTGAAGGTGGTGGGACTGAGAGAAGGGACTCTCCTGTAGATCTCAGGGGCCAGGCAGGCCCATCTGTGGTGTGTAAGATAGCCTGAATCTAAGCCGTATAGGGCTTTATATGCCATGACTGGCACTTTGAATTGTTCATGAGAACAGACTGGAAGCTAGTGGAGCAATTGGAACAGCTGAATTGTATAACCTCTGTAACCAGTCCTAGTTGATACTCTCATTGCATCTTTTGTACCAACTGAAGTGAAGTTTCAGAACATCTTTCAGTGGCAGCCCCACGTACAGCGCATTACAATTATCCAAATGGGATGTAACCAGGGTATGTGTCACCGTGGCCAGATCAGACATCTCCAAAAAAAAATAACCTCTCTATGTGTTGTTCCCACTAACAACAGTCTTGCATTTATAAACCTTTTTTTTTTAAAAAAGGAAGAAAACTCAACAAAATAACAGCAAGATCCTACTGCAACCAAATCCTTTACACTGACAAGATTATTTCAAGCTCTATCCCACAGAGTCTTTCAGGGTGGGTCGTGGCAGATGGTAACTCTAACGTCAGTAGGGTGGCAAATCCACCCTGGGTTTTAGGAGATTATCAGACATGGAAAAAAATGTGTCAGAAGATCGCAAAAACAGGAATGGGTGAGATTATCAGACTACAACATGTCGGAGCCATTAGCTGTCTTGTGGGCTTCCTGGCATAGCTCATTTGGGATTTTAGTCTGTCTTAGAGTGGCCACTTATGCATTGCCCCCAAAAGACAAAAGGCAGCCTACAAAAAGCGGAAACAGATTTGCACAAAACTTGCATATTTTGATATATGCATAAAGATGTACCTTCAGAAATATTTCTTATAGTTTAAAAGGCAAAACAACACAACACAGTAGCTACAATTTTTCACAATGGGCAGGTCAGTGGTGTCAGGACAGGACTCTGAAGGCAAAAGTCTAGCACCCCTCTCAGCAGAATGCGCAGTTCCCCCCCCCCCGCCTCGCAAAGTATCACATTTTGGAATAAGCAAAATAATACACTTCTTTCTACCTACAAAGGGGTTCCTAGTAACACTGTCTGCTCAAGTATGTAAAATTACCAGTTAAATTACTAGCTATAGTGCTGGTGTCTATAGCACCATAAAGGCAACAAATCCTTATCTCATCTTGGAAACTAAGGTGGCTCAGCTCTAATTAATACTTGGATGGGAGACCGCTAATGAATACCAGGTGCTGTAGGCTATATTTCAGAGGAAGGAACTGGCAAAACCACTTCTGAGTATTCCTTGTCTAAGAAAACGCTATGAAATTCAGGGGGTTGCCGTAAGTCAACAGGCAACTTGAAGGCACACACACACTCACAGACACACATAGTGCTGGTGCAAATAATGGCTTGGGAAGACAATACTGTGGTGTTCTGTTAAGTACTGAGAGAATTTTTAAACACCCATACATGTGATCTGCATCAGACTTGTATAATCTGGACTGACTAACCATTTGGTGATGTAAAACCATGTTTGCGGTATATGACTAAAACCCCAGAAAACAAAAAGCAAACAGAGAGCAAGCGTATTTAGTTTCAGGTCTCATGAATCTAAAACCTTGTTGGTGAGCTTGTCCCATGCTTGCTGAACATCTGGGACTGGTAAGGCTGCAACTGTCAACAGGATGTTTCTTCTGTGACATTTCAAATGGTAAAGCTAACACAGTGGGGTTTCGCCAGAGCAGAGGTGCCTCTGTACCTCACAGTGATAAGCAGTTTGACATCACATTAACTGTCCTGACTCCATCCTATGGAACCTTAAGATTTGTGGTCAGGTACTTAAAATTCTTTGCTAGTGAAGTCTAGTCTATTTCCCTGAACTACAGTTTCCAAGCTACCCTAATTCTATGCTACAGAATTAAAATGAGTCAATATGCTTTGGAAGGTGACTTATAAATCATATCAATCAAATTACAATAATAGGAAAGAGGTTCTTTGCTATATATTTTGATATTACTGTCATAAGTCACTCATAATACTATTTATTTTCTGGATGCTGATAAATGGGGCAGCAATGAATGTGAAGAGGGCCATTAGAAATTGTTGGGAAGTAGTAGGGGACATTGCAATCTTCTTTCACTCCTAGATATTCCTACCTTTAAAAATATAATTTTTAGAATTGCTATTACTTTTCCTAGTATGAATACAATAAGAGTGGCTGACTAGGTGGAAGTTCAACAGGGACAGTTTTCCCCTGAGAAACAGCTGTGAGATTTCCTCCCATTCTCATTACAGAGAAAATACAGTTTTGCCATTTTATATAAGGGACACCATTTCACTATACCATTGTATATAGTGGGACTTGAGCATCCACAGATTTTGGTATCCATGGGGAGTCCTGGAACCAAATCCCAGAGGATACTAAGGGCCCACTGTATACACAGACAGCAAAATTCTATGCATGTGTCCTTGGAAGGAAGTTTCACTGTGTTCAGTGAATGCTTCCTTCCAGGTAGCAATGAGGTCTTTCTCTTTTCCTACTGTTTTTAACCTTGCCAAGCAGTATTGTCTTTTCTAGTGAGTCTTGTCTTCTTGTTATATTTCCAAAATACGACAGTCTCAGTTTAGTCATCTTGGCCCTGGGACCCATTTCTTTGTCCTTTTGGCAGTTCAGGGTATCCTCAGAACTCTTCTCCAGCACCACGTTTCAAATGAGATTATTTTCTTTCTATCAGCCTTCTTCACTGTCAGCTTTCACAAACATACATAGAAATTGGAAACACGATGGCATGAAGGTCCTGATTTTGGTATTTTGGTACATAGAATCATAGAATCATAGAATTGCAGAGTTGGAAGAGACCACGAGGGCCATCCAGTCCAACCCCCTGCCAGGCAGGAAATCATGATCAAAGCATCCCCGACAGATGGCCAACCAGCCTCTGTTTAAAGACCTCCAAGGAAGGAGACCCCACCACGCTCCGAGGGAGTGTGTTCCACTGCCGAACAGCTCTTACTGTCAAAAAGTTCCTCCTAATGTTGAGGTGGAATCTCTGTTCCTGGAGCTTGCATCCATTGCTCCGTGTTCCAGTCTCTGGAGCAGCAGAAAACAAGCCTGCTCCATCCTCAGCGTGACACCCCTTCAAATACTTAAACAGGGCTATCATATCGCCTCTTAACCGTCTTTTTTCCAAGCTAAACATACCCAGCTCCCTATGTCTCTCCTCATAAGGCATTGTTTCCAGACCTTTCACCATTTTAGTTGCCCTTCTCTGGACATGCTCCAATTTGTCAATATCCTTTTTGAATTGTGGTGCCCGGAACTGGACACAGTATTCTATGTGAGGTCTGACCAAGGCAGAATAGAGCGGCACTATTACTTCCCTTGATCTGGACACTATACTTCTATTGATGCAGCCCAAAATCATATTGGCCTTTTTAGCTGCTGCATCACACTGTTGACTCATGTTCAACTTGTGGTCTACTAGGACTCCTAGATCCCTTTCGCATGTAGTCTCATTCAGCCAGGTCTCCCCCATCCTATATCTATGCATTTCATTTTTTCACCCTAAATGCAGTACTTTACATTTCTCCGTATTGAATTTCATTTTGTTAGCTTTGGCCCAGCTCTCCAGTTTATCCAGGTCATTTTGAATTTTGATCCTGTCCTCCAGGGTATTAGCTACTCCTCCTAATTTGGTGTCATCTGCAAATTTGGTAAGTATGCCCCTAATTCCCTCATCCAAGTCATTGATAAAGATGTTGAATAGCACTGGGCCCAGGACAGAACCCTGTTGCACACCACTGGTCACATCTTTCCAAGATGAAGAGGAGCCATTGCTGAACACCCTTTGGGTTCGGCCGGTCAACCAATTACAAATCCATTGAACTGCTAACTTGTCTAGCCCACATTTTACAAGCTTGTTTGCAAGAATGTCATGGGGAACCGTGTCAAAGGCCTTACTGAAATCAAAGTATGCGATATCCACAGTGTTCCCTTCATCTACATCAAAAAAAGAGATCAGATTAGTCTGGCATGACTTGTTACTCTGAAACCCATGTTGACTTTTTGTGATTATGGCATTGCCTTCTAAATGTTCACAGACTCTCTGTTTAATGATCTGCTCTAGCAACTTCCCTGGTATTGATGTCAGACTAACTGGACGAGAATTGTTGGGATCTTCTTTTTTCCCCTTTTTGAAGATGGGGACAACGTTTGCCCTCCTCCAGTCTGCTGGGACTTCTCCTGTTCTCCAGGAGTTCTCAAAGATTATTGCCAATGGCTCTGAGATTATATTTGCCAGCTCTTTTAATACTCTTGGATGTAGTTCATCTGGTCCTGGAGATTTAAATTCATTTAGATTAAGAAGGTATTCCTATACTACCTCTTTGCTTATTCTGTGCTGGATTTCCCCTATTGTGTCCTCTGTTCCTTTATCCTCAGGTTGGTCCCCCTTTTCCTTTTCTGAAAACACTGAGGCAAAGAAGGTGTTGAGTAATTCTGCCTTTTCTCTGTCCCCTGTTAGCATTTTGCCATCTTCTCTGCGTAGTGGCCCTACCATTTCCTTCTTCCTCCTTCTGCTGCGGACATACCCAAAAAAACCCTTTTTATTGTTCTTAACCTCTCTAGAAAGCCTGAGCTCATTCTGCACTTTAGCTTTTCTGACTATACTCCTACATGTGCTCGCTATCTGTTTGAATTCTTCTTTGGTGATTTCCATTTCCATTTCCTATACATGTTCCATTTAAAACTTAGCTCTGTTGAAATTTCTTTAGTCATCCATCCTGGTTTCTTGAGACAACTCCCATTTTTCTTCCTCAATGGTACTGTTTGAAATTGTGCCTTCAGTATCTCCCTTTTGAGAAAGTCCCATCCATCTTAAGGTCTCTTCTCTTTTAGTATTCCTGACCATGGGATCACCCCCACTATTTCCCTGAGTTTATTGAAATCAGCTCTCCTAAAGTCGAGAATGCGTGTCTGACTATGCCTGGCTTCTCCTTTCCATTCTATAACAAATTCCAGGAGAACATGATCACTCTCACCTAAGGATCCCACCACTTGCACCCCATTAACCAGGTCATCCCTGTTGGTTAGGATCAGATCTAAAATAGCTGACCCCCTTGTTGTCTCTTCCACCTTTTGGACCATGAAATTGTCTTCCAGGCAAGTAAGGAATTTGCTAGACCTAGTTTTGGTTGAGTTAGATTTCCAGCAAATATCAGGATAGTTGAAGTCACCCATCACTACTACATCTCTCCTTTCTGCGTGTGTGTTCATCTGTTCTAGAAAGGCATCATCCAGTTCCTCCGTCTGACTTGGGGGTCTGTAGTAGAGACCCACAATAACATCCCTGTTGTTTCCCTCCCCTTTAATTTTTATTCAGATGCTCTCCACCTGGCTTCCAGTATTGATGTCGTGGGTCTCTTCACTGGTGTAAATATCCTTGACATATAATGCTATTCCTCCTCCTCTCTTGTTTGGACTGTTTCTCTTATAAAGGTTATACCCCTCGATTCCTACATTCCAATCATGAGACTCATCCCACCAGGTTTCAGTAATGCCTATTATATCATACTTGCTTTGTAGTGCTAGGAGTTCAAGTTCATCTTGCTTATTTCCCATGCTCTGTGCATTAGTGTAGAGACATCTAAGACCATGTATTCCCTTTACTTGCTGCCTGTGCAAGTTTTTTTGCCTCCCACTGTTGAATCCTTGTGCTGTTTGGTTTGTTCCCTCTATGACAGCTTGACTATTTTCTCCAGCTCTTTTGCCTTTCAGAATACTGTCTCCCTCTGCCATATGACTCAGTTTAAAGCCCTCCTGATCAAATTCTTGAGACTGTAGGCAAAAACGTTTCCGCCAACTGGTGTGAGATGCACCCCATCCCTTGCCAGAAGTCCCCCCTCATGGAAGTGCAGCCCATGATCCAAGAATCCAAATTGTTCTTGGCGACCCCATCTACAGAGCCAGTTGTTTACGTCGGCTATTTTCCTCTCCCTTCCTGGACCATGCCTTTCAACTGGCAAAAGAGACAAGATGACAACCTGTGCATCCATTTCTTTCAGCTTCCTCCCCAGAGCCTCATAATCTCTTCTGATCTTCAGAAAGCTGTGCCTTGCAGTATCATTGGTTCCCACATGGACTAAAAGAAAGGGGTAATGATCAGTAGGCTTGACGAATCTTGTTAGCCTCTCTGTCACATCACGGATCTTTGCCCAGGGAGACAACACACCTCCTGAGACATCTTTTCAGGCCCACAAACCACTGCTTCTGTACCCCGCAGCAAGGAGTCTCCCACCACCACCACACGCCTCCCACAAGGCTTCGCAGCTGCTGTTCCTTGCGGTGGTACTCTCAAGGTCCCCTGCTCTGCCCCTGAAGTCTGTCCATGCTGTTCTTCCTCATTGTCCTTGATAAAAGAGAGGGCTTCGAATCGATTCTGTAGCTGCAAGCTGCTCGAAGTATCCCTGGATTTTCTTATTCTGTGTGTGACATTCTTCCAGCTGTCTACCTCCTGTGTCTGTGGAGTGACCCTCTCCTCCCCAGCCAGTTCCTCTGTGCGGTCCCCATCCAAGACTGTTTGTTCTGTTCTGTCCATGAAAACCTCTTGCTCCTGAATATGTTGAAGTGTAGCTACCCTAGTCTCCAGCTGCTCCAAGAGGGCTACCAACTTGCACTCCATGATGCATCTTGATACTTCAGGATCTTGTCATAGCTGCCTTTCCAAGTCCTAGTCTAATTCTAATTTCTTGACTGCAGTCCCTATTTTGATTAACGACTGAACCAAGGTATAGGAAATCTTTGACCAGCTCAATATTTTCAATTTCTGTTTTAAAGTTATGTAAATCACCTGTGGTCATTATTTTTCTTTTAATGTTCAACTGTAAACCTGCCTTTGCACTTTCTTCCTTGACTTTGTTTGGTAGTCATCCCAAGTCTTTCGATCTTCGGCTAGTAGTATGGCTAGTAGTATGTTCCTTCCTCCAATTTTCACTCCACCTTCCTCAAAGTATAATCCAGCTTTGTGTATGATATTTTCAGTGTACAAGTTAAACAAACAAAGTGATAAAATGCAGCCTTGATTGATCCCCTTGCCAACTGGAAACCATTGTTTCTCCACATTCTGTTCTAACAGTGGCCTTTTGTCCTGAGTACAGGTCATGCATTAGGATGATCAAATGTGGTACACCCATGTCTTTAAGAGCTGTCCATAGCATTTAATGATATACACAATCAAAGACTTTTGCCATAATCTAAAAAGCACAGGCTGATTTACTTCTGAAATTCTTTGCAGTGCTCCATTATCCAACGTATGTTTGCAATATGATCCCTAGTGTCTCTTCCTCTTTTGAACCCAGCTTGGACTTCTGGCATTTCTCATTCCAAATGTCTTTGCTGTAGAATTTTGAGCATCATTTTGCTTTCAGGGTAGATTAATGCAATGGTCCTGTGGTTACTGCCATCCCTGGTGTCCCCTTTCTTGGGGATTAGAATGTATATTGAACATTTCCCATTTATGGGCCATTCCTTTGTTTCTCATATTTGCTGGCAGATTTTAGTAAGAATTTGAGTTGATTCTGTCTCTGTAGGTTGAAACAGCTCTGTTGATATACCATCTCTTCATGGTGATTTGTTTCTCACAAGTGTTCTGAGTGAAGCTTCCACTTCATTTTTTTTAAATTGGAGGTTCATCTTCATATGTTTTTTCTTCAAATGTATCTATCATCCTTTCATCTCTTTTATATAGTTCTTCCATGTATTGTTTCAATCTTCTTTTTATTTCTACTTGGTCATTTAATGTGTTCCCCTACGGGTCAGAGAGCATCTTCAATTTTGGTTTAAATTTCCCTTTGATATTTCGGATCTTGTGGAAGAGGTCTCTTGTTCTTCCTTTTTTGTTGTCATCTTCTGTCTCTCTGCATTGATTGTTATTGTAGTTTTCCTTGCCCCTACTCACTAGTCATTGAACAGTTGCATTCAGAGAACTGACTCTATTCCTGTCCCCTTTTATTTTTGCTTCTTGCCTATCCTTAAATGCTTGAAAGTTTCACCTGTCATCCATTGAGGCTTCTCTTTCTTTTTGGCTACAGATAGTGTCTTTTTGCAGTCCTCCCTGACAATGCCCTGGCTTCAGTCCAGAGTTCTTCTGGCTCCAGATCAATTAGGCCTAATAGTGCAAATTTATTTTTACATTATCTTTAAATTCTACAGGGAAGTTCTTCACGTTACATTTTGGCATGATGATTGATTTAGTGTTCTTCTTTAGCTTTAATCTAATTTTTGATATTAGCAGTTCATGGTTTGTGCCATCATCTGTTCCTGGTCTTCTTTTTTCAGAGAGAATAGAGCTTCTCCATCTTCAGCTTCCAATTATGTAGTCTATTTGATTTCTATATTGGCCATCAGGTGAGCTCCATGTATACAGTTGCCTCTTTGGTTGCCTGAAAAATATGTTTGCGATAAACAAAACGTTGTACAGTTGTCCCTTCACATTCGCGGGGGTTACGTTCCACATACCCCCGCGAATGTGAAAAATCCGTGAATAACGACTGCCCTCTCCCACCATAGCGACCATGGGGCCTCCGGAGGGCCCATAGTCGCTTTCCCCAGCCTCCACACTCCCTTCCTAGGCCTTCCCAAGGCCTCCGGAGATCCTCCCGAGGCCCCGTGGATGCCTCCCCAGCCCTCCCCCCTCCCGCCCAAGCCCTCAACGGGGCCTCCGGAGAGTCCACGGCCCTCCCTACTCACCCCCAAGGCCTTCGCGGGGCACCGCGGAGGCCTCTCCCGGCCCTCTCCCCTCCCTCCCCAGGCCTTCGTGGAGCCTAGCAAGGCCCCGCGGAGGCTTCTCCCAGCCCTCCCCCCTCCCTCCCCGGGCCTTTGTGGGGCCTCCGGAGAGTCTCCGGAGGCCCCATGGAGGCCTCCCCGGCCCTCCCCACCCCCTCCCTGGGCCTTCGTGGGGCCTAGCAAGGCCCTGCGGAGGCCTCTCCCGGCCCTCCCCGGGCCTTCGCGGGGCCTCCGGAGCGTCTCTGGAGGCCCCATGGAGGCCTCCCCAGCCCTCCCCCAGGCCTTCATGGGGCCTCCGGAGCATCTCCGGAGGGCCCATAGTCGCTTTCCCCAGCCTCCACACTCCCTTCCTAGGCCTTCCCAAGGCCTCCGGAGATCCTCCCGAGGCCCCGTGGATGCCTCCCCAGCCCTCCCCCCTTCCGCCCAAGCCCTCAACGGGGCCTCCGGAGAGTCCACGGCCCTCCCTACTCACCCCCAAGGCCTTCGCGGGGCACCGCGGAGGCCTCTCCCGGCCCTCTCCCCTCCCTCCCCAGGCCTTCGTGGAGCCTAGCAAGGCCCCGCGGAGGCTTCTCCCAGCCCTCCCCCCTCCCTCCCTGGGCCTTTGTGGGGCCTCCGGAGAGTCTCCGGAGGCCCCATGGAGGCCTCCCCGGCCCTCCCCACCCCCTCCCTGGGCCTTCGTGGGGCCTAGCAAGGCCCTGCGGAGGCCTCTCCCGGCCCTCCCCGGGCCTTCGCGGGGCCTCCGGAGCGTCTCTGGAGGCCCCATGGAGGCCTCCCCAGCCCTCCCCCAGGCCTTCATGGGGCCTCCGGAGCATCTCCGGAGGGCCCATGGAGGCCTCCCCGGCCCTCCCCATCCCCTCCCCGGGCCTTCGTGGGGCCTAGCAAGGCCCCGCGGAGTCCTCCCTGCTCCCTCCCCGCTCCCTCGCACCCCTCCCCAGGCCTTCATGGGGCCTCTGGAGCATCTCTGGAGGCCCCATGGAGGCCTCCCCGGCCCTCCCCATCCCCTCCCAAGGCCTTGGTGGGGCCTAGCAAGGCCCCGCAGAGGCCTCTCCCGGCCCTCCCCCCTCCCTCCCCGTGCCTTCGCCGGCCTAGGAAGGCCCCGCGGAGGCCTCTCCCAGGCCTCCGCCCTCCCTCCCCGGGCCTTTGTGGGGCCTAGCAAGGCCTCACGGAGGCCTTTCCCAGCCCTCCCCCTCCCTCCCCAGGCCTTCGTGGGGCCTAGCAAGACCCCGCGGAGGCCTCTCCCGGCCCTCCTCCCTCCCTCCCCGGGCCTTCGTGGGGCCTAACAGGGCCCGCGGAGGCCTCTCCCGGCCCTCCCCCCTCCCTCTCCGGGCCTTCATGGGGCCTCTGGAGCGTCTCCGGAGGCCCAATGGAGGCCTCCCCGGCCCTCCCCACTCCCTCCCAGGCCTTCATGGGGCCTCCGGAGTGTCTCCGGAGGCCCCGTGGAGGTCTCCCCGGCCCTCCCCACTCCCTCCCAGGGCTTTCACGGGGCGTCCAGAGGCCCCTTGTTGCGGTTTTGGGGGGGCCGGGGGGGGCCTCCCAAAACCGCGAATAATCAAAACCGTGAATGTCAGGTTCGTGAATGTGGAGGGGAGACTGTATTCACAAAATTCAATCAATCACTCTCTTGCTTCATTACTTGGTCCCAGGCCAAATCTTTGGTTCTGCTCTGTTTCCTACTTTTACATTCCAATTGCTTACGATTACCAGCAAGTTCTGTTTTGGTGTGCAATCAATTTCTTCATGGACTCCATCCCAGAATATTTCAATTTCTTCCTTTTCTGCTTCTTTGGTAGGAGTGTAAACTTGAATTATGATTATATTGATGGGTTTTCCCTGAAGTCTTATTGCTATTATTTTGCCAGACTGCATTAGATCTCTTGGCTACAGCAAAAGCTACAGCTCTCCTTGCTATTAATGCTACCCCATTTCTTCTTAGATTTTCATTTCTGGAGTAAAACACTGTGTAATTATCTTACTGAAAACTTCCTGTTTTGATTTCTGCAATGCACTCTACACGGGGCAACCCTTGTGCTTGGTCCCGAAACGTCAATTAGTACAGAACATGGCAGTCAGACTGCTCTCGGGTACATGTAGAAGAGACCATATTTTCCTCTGGCTTTTCTTCGCAAATGAAGATTCAGGAAGGACTCATCCAATGCTTTCCGCATGCGCGCTGATGACTAAAAAGGCCAATCCGAGATAAACAAGTCCAGTTGCAAAAAGCACAGCAGAAGGTCTCCTTGGGTGATGTTTTTGGGTTGTGATTCTTTCTGCGTTGTTGTTTCTCTTCAAGACTTATTCGGCGTGAGTTCTCAAATAAGGCTGCAGCATTGTGGATAGTGCATCTCCATGCCTCCCAATGTGAGGCCAGGGCGGACCACTGTTGGTGATTAATTTGGCCGAGCCTGAGATGTTGTTTCAGGGAGTCTTTGTATCGCTTTTTTGGAGCGCCCCTCTTACGCTGACCCGTGGTGAGTTCACCGTAGAGTAGTATTTTTGGGAGGTGATGGTCCTCCATCCTAGAAATGTGCCCTGCCCAGCGCAGCTGTGT
Source organism: Gambelia wislizenii (assembly GCA_030847615.1). Classification (NCBI taxonomy): domain Eukaryota; kingdom Metazoa; phylum Chordata; class Lepidosauria; order Squamata; family Crotaphytidae; genus Gambelia; species Gambelia wislizenii. Next base: position 97,816,891 of record JAUMIR010000005.1, on the reverse strand, counting down.
TCTCAATATCATGGCCTCAATGCTGGTGATCCCTGCTTGCTCAAGGACAGCAACATTTGTCACATAGTCAGTCCAATGTGTATTTAGGATTGTGCGTAGACAGCGCTGATGAAAGCGTTCGAGGAGTCATAGGTGGTGGCGATAGGTGACCCATGTTTCAGATCCATAAAGGAGGATAGACAGTACAATGGCTCTATACACACTGATGTTTGTGCTTTGCCTCAGGTGTTTATTGCTCCAGACTCTTTTGTGAAGTCTTCCAAATGCACTATATGCCTTTGCTAATCTGTGATCAATCTCTTTGTCAATCTTGGCATCTGAGGAGATGATGCTTCCCAGGTAGGTGAACTGCTGAACGGACTTGAGCACAGATTTGCCGACGGCAATGTGGGGATGGAGGTGTTCGTCCTGTGGTGCAGGCTGGTAAAGAACTTCTGTTTTCTTCAGGTTGACTTCCAGCCCAAAAAGCTCTGTAGCTGTTGCAAAGCAGGATGTTAGGCGCTGCAGAGCTGCTTCTGTGTGGGCAACAAGGGCAGCATCATCGGCGAAGAGCAGCTCACGGACTAGATAGCTTAGAGTCTTAGTGTGAGTCCTCAGACGGCTTAAGTTAAACAAGCTACCATCAGTACGGTAACGTATATAGATGCCGTCGTCTTCTTCAAGCTCTGCCATAGCCCTTTGGAGCATCATGCTAAAGAAGATTGTAAATAAAGTTGGTGCAAGAACACAACCTTGCTTCACTCCATTAGTTATTAGAAAGGGCTCTGAAAGAGCATCGCCATATCTGACTTGACCACGCTGTCCCTCGTGTAGCAAGATAATCATTTTAAGGAATTTGGGGGGACATCCTAGTCTTTCCAGGATCTGCCACAGACCTTTTCTACTCACAGTGTCAAAGGCTTTGGTGAGGTCGACAAATGTTACATAGAGACCCTTGTTCTGCTCCCTACATTTTTCTTGAGGTTGTCTAAGAGCAAATACCATGTCTGTAGTACTCCTATTGGCTCTGAAGCCACATTGGCTTTCAGGGAGAAGTTCTTCTGCAATAGCAGGAACTAATCTGTTCAGGAGTATCCTTGCAAGGATTTTTCCAGCAATAGAGAGCAGTGTTATGCCTCGATAGTTTGAGCAGTCGGATTTTGCTCCTTTTTTCTTGTACAGGGTGATGATGACTGCATTTTGGAGGTCTGATGGCAGTTCCCCTTTTTCCCAGCAATTCACAAGGAATTCGTGGAATTTTTCGTGGAGTGCATGACCTCCGTGTTTCCAAACTTCAGGTGGGATTCCATCAATCCCAGCTGCCTTGCCGTTTTTCAACTGCTGTATGGCCTTAAGGGTCTCTTCCAAAGTGGGAGCTGTGTCCAATTCATTTTTCATCGCTTTTTGTATCATATGTTGGATAGCTGAGCCTTGGACTACTTGGTTGGCGCTAAAGAGACTTTATAATAAATAATAATAATAAAATTTATTTATACCCCGCCCCTCTGCTAAAAACAATCGGGGCAGCTTCCAACAATTAAAACATTATAATAAAGACTAAAAACACCACCCACCCCCACCCTCCCCCATAAAAAGACATTAAACACTATAAAATTAAAACCTTCTAACTAAAAACACATTAAAACAAATATATACATAATTTTAAAAAGCCAGGAGACTGAACTCCTGAGGCCGGAATCTAATCAGGAAAGGCCTGGCGAAAGAGATCCGTCTTTAGTGCTTTTTAAAAGCTACTCAAGCTTGTCAACTGACGGATCTCATTCGGCAGGCCATTCCAGAAATTGGGGAGCGATTACTGAAAAGGCCCTCTGGGAGGTTGCAGACAGCCTAGATTTTTGTGGCTGAAGCAGATTCCTCCCAGAGGACCGGAGTGCACGGGGAGGATTGTATGGGAGGAGGTGGTTCCGGAGATAAGTTGGACCCAAGCCATTTAGGGCTTTAAAGGTAATAACCTTATACTGGGCCTGGAAACTGATAGGCAGCCAGTGGAGAGATTTTAATACTGGAGTTATATGATCTCTCCGAGATGTTCCTGAGACCACTCTGGCTGCCATATTTTGTACCAACTGAAGTTTCCGGACCAAGCACGAGGGTAACCCCATGTAGAGCGCATTGCAGAAATCTAGACGAGAGGTTACCAGCGCGTGCACCACAGTCTCGAGGTCCCTTACTTCCAGGAAAGGGCGCAGCTGGCGTATCAGCCGAAGCTGATAACAAGCGCTCCTGACCATCGCATTCACTTGACGCGTCATCTGAAGCGATGAATCAAGGTGCAGCCCCAGACTGCAAACACAGTCCTTAATGGAGAGCATGACCCCATCCAGGACTGGCGGTTGCAACCCAACTCCTGGTTTCGGGGCGGCTACCTTGAGCACCTCTGTTTTGTCTGGATTTAATCTCAATCTGTTTTTCCTCATCCAGCCCATTACTGCTTTAAGACAGTCATTAAGAGGAGAGACGCCATCGGAATTCGAGGCCGACGATCAGGACAAGGAGAAATAGATCTGGGTGTTATCAGCGTACTGATAACACCCAGTCCCATAACTCCGAATAATCTCACCCAGCGGCTTCATATAGATGTTAAACAGCATCAGGGACAGGATGGCGCCCTGCGGAACACCACAAGTAAGCTCCTTTCTGCTGGAGCAGCTATCCCCAAGCCGCACGCTCTGGGACCTGCCTGAGAGGAAGGACCGGAACCACTGGAGCGTAGTGCCTCCGATTCCTAACCCCCTCAGGCGATCCAGGAGAATGCCATGATCTATCGTATCGAAAGCCGCTGAGAGGTCCAGAAGCACCAACAGGGACACATTACCCCTGTCGATGCTTAGACGCAGATCATCGGTCAAGGCAACCATGGCAGTCTCAACTCCAAATCCCATCCTGAAGCCAGTTTGAAATGGGTCTAGATAATCAGTTTCATCCAAGACCACTTGGAGTTGAAGAGCAACTGCCCTCTTGATCACTTTGCTCAAGAATGGTAACATAGAAACCGGCCTATAGTTGTTCATGTCCAGGGGGTCTAGGGAAGGTTTTTTCAGGAGCGGCCTAACCGCCACTTCCTTTAAACAGGATGGAACACACCCTTCCCTGAGGGATGCATTGATGATGTCCTTAAGGAACACCATCAAGGTACCCCCCCCTTGATGGCCAGCCATGAAGGGCAAGGATCAAGAGGGCAGGTCGTCTTCCTCACTCTACCAAGTAGCTTGTCCACGTCCTTTGAAAATGTTCAGCCCATCAATTCAGGATGGAGGCTTTATCAGTAATTAATGTTTGACCATCTGTACTGTATAAGGAGCTTTGGACCTGATAAGTAGGTCCAAACACTGCTTTAAGAGCTTCATAAAATCCTCTATGATAATCCAGATCTGCACAGCATTGTGTCTTTTCTGCTATATTGATCCACCACTTGTTCTGCATGTCTCGGAGTTTTTGTTGAAGTTTACTACATGTGAGGCGGAAAGCTGCTTTTCTTACATGGCAGGTTGGCTGGGCGAGGTATGCCTGGTGAGCAGTTCTCTTCTTTGCCAATAGCTCCTGGATGTCTTGGTTGTTTTCATCAAACCAGTCTTGATTTTTTTTGTGGGAGAACCCGAGGGATTCTTCTGCAGACTGGAGGATACTGTTTTTGATATGTTGCCAAAGCACTATAGGAGAAGGATCTGTAGGATGGTCTTCGAGTTTTGTTTGTAGTTTTGCCTGGAAGTTGTCTCTCATGGTAGCTTGTTGAAGATTGTTGACTTGGAGTCTCTTCTTTAAGATGCCACCCCTCTTAGGTTTGAACTTAAGATGAAGATTTAGTTTACATCTGACGAGGCGATGATCTGTTTGGCATTCTGCACTGGGCATCACTCGGGTATGACGGACATCACGAATGTCTCTCTGATGGACTAAAACATAGTCAATGAGGTGCCAATGTTTGGATAGGGGATGCATCCAGGTTGTCTTCAAGCTATCTTTCTGCTGAAAGATTGTGTTTGTAATAGTCAGCTGTTATTCTGCACAGAACCCTAGCAGGAGGCGTCCGTTATCATTGCAATTTCCAACAGCATGCTTGCCTAAGACACCTTTCCAGGCTTCGGATTTCTTTCCTACTCTGGCATTGAAATCACCAAGGATAATAATTTTATCTTCTACAGGGACTTTTTGTATGAGTTGGCGTAGGTCTGTGTAGAATTTGTCTTTCTCTACAGGGTCGGCTTGCATAGTTGGGGCATATATACTGAAGAGAACAACATGTGGGAGGTGTAAGGAAATAATGCAATCAGAGTGTCCTGTTGGCAAGGTTTCGAGTTTGGAGGCAATGGAGTTTTTAATCATAAAGCCTACTCCTGAAAGATGTTTTTCGGTTTTGGGTTTGCCAGACCAGTAAAGTGTGTAGCCGGCACCATGTTCTTTAAGGCTGCCTTCCTCATGGAAGCAAACTTCACTAAGAGCGGCGATGTCAATGTTACGTCGTGATAGTTCATGGGCTATTAGGGCAGAAGGACGCTCAGGCCGTCCACTATCTTCAGAGTCTTGCATGGTTCTGATGTTCCAGCATGCAAGTGTCAGTTTGTTTACACCTTTGGAGGCCGGTGTGTGCCTTTGTTTCTTTGCCTTGGTTTGACCACATCAGAAGATTCCCGTTGACCGCGGCTAGCCAACCAGGTAGCTGAGGATGAGCTTTCATTAGGCCACCTTTTCTAGGCCCCATTTCATATGGAGCAAGCAGTGCTCTCCTTAAAAAAGGCTGCTTGTGTCATGGTCAGCCAGGACTCTGAGGACTCAGAAGGCGAGGAGGCTGAGCCAGTAGCAGAAGAGCTGGCTGAGTCTGAGTCTAGCCCTGAAGAACCCAGGGCTCAGCAGCCTAGCCCTCCCCCAGCACAGGGCCCAAGCCTGGGAGACATAGTGGAGCAAGAGCAAGAGGTAGAAGAGCAGGTACCTACCTTTAGCCAAAGGAGAGCAGAGAGGGTGTGGCTTCGTCGTTCCCGGAGATTAAGAGACAGAAGCTCATCAATCACCCCGCAGCTGGGAGTGGGAGCTGGGCCAACAATAAGCAGCTGGGGGACGCTGAGTTCCTTGTTTCAGGCAGTCTGTGTTTCCTGGAGGAAGCCTCGGCCTTTGACTCTCCTGCCTCTTGGAACCTTGCTATCTTGAGACTTCGGATATCTTTACCTTGGACTGTCTTCGTTGACCCACCTGCCGGAATCCTTTTGACCCCGGACTGCCTCTTCGTTCTTCGCTCTCTCTCTCTGTGTACTTCTGACCCTATAGGACTGCTACTGACAACACCAGGTACTATGCTTTTCAACTGAGTTTTTGCCGAGCCGGGCTGTCTTATCAGCTACTTGAGTTGGCTTCCCGACAGCTTGGTCGTTCAGGATGCTGCCAAACAAGACTGTCATCTCCCGGGTCAGCCTTGAGCGACCAATGTCCTGAACCGCCTGCATGTAGGGTTGGGTCTGCGGCTTCCAGTGCATCTTTACACCTGCCATTTCATCCCTCGCCTATCGCTACAGGGGTTTTTTGGAGCTGGATTCATCCTTCGAGTCTGTGCAATGGATTTTTCTGGTGGAGCGCAGCGTGCACAGAACTGGCCTCACCCTTTAAACCAAAGGTTCATCTGCCGTGGCCTTGCAAGCATGGACATAGCAGCAAGGTCCTCGGGTCGTAGGTTTGATTAGAGTTTCCTTCTCTTAGATGGTTGACCTTACAGGGTTGGACGAGCACCATCTGCCCGGGTTTGGGATTAGAGTTTTCCTTCTCCTAGGACGGTTGCCACAAGGCTAGAGAGCCCATCCTGCCCTTTGACGCTCTTTGTCAGACCCTTCGGTTTTGACCTGTCTGGCATGGGAGACCCTACCAGTGGCTTTATGCCACCGCCAGCATAGCTCAGTACATCATTAGGGTACGCAAGCCTCTCTCCCATGACAAGGGGGCGCCAATGGAGAGGAGAAGAGCCATATAACACCGGTCTTAAGATCACTTCACTGGCTGCCCATTAGTTTCCGGGCCTAGTACAAGGTGTTGGTTATTACCTTTAAAGCATTAAATGGCTTTGGTCCTACCTATCTTTGGGACCACCTCCTTCCATATAATCCTCCCTGTGCACTCTGGTCCTCTGGGAGGAATCTGCTGCAACCTTTAAAAACTAGGCTCTCGTTGACCTCCCAGAGGACCTTTTTGGCTATTGCTCCCAGATTATGGAATGGTCTGCCGGATGAGATCCATCACATAACCACCTTAAACAGCTTTTAAAAAGCTCTTAAAACGGATCTCTACCGGTAGGCCTTTCCTGAATAGATGCTTGGCCATCAGAGAGAAAAAATCTTATTAGTCCGATCGCATCCAGCTTTTTATTATGTTGTTTTTAGTATTTTTTAGTAATTATTAAGTATGTTTTAAATGTTTAATTATTTAATTGCATTTTAAGGGGTGGGTGGGATGGAAGGGTTCATATGTATATTGCATTTTGGAGAGGGGCGGGATACAAATAAAATAATTATTAAAATGCCCCATGCCTGACCACTTTAGCTCACTCACAATATTTGCAGTGTTTATACATTTCATTTCTTGCTTTACAACAGGAGCACACAATCTACCATAGAAAGGTTAGTGCCATGCAGGACTGGTTTAAGGCACTAGCGGTGTCAGCATCTGCAGGGGGCCACATCATTGTGGGGGCCCCCATAGTAAGTCTCCTCCTGCGAAAAACATTATTAGTAATAATCTGAATATACTGTACTGTGAATAGCTTAGGTTGAGTTAGGTTACATTGACCTGAGATAAACATATGCCCCCCCCCCAAATAAAGCATTACAGGGCCCCCCAAAATTCCTTAAATCAGCCCTGGTGCCATGAAACATAGAGAGTATGAAATATTATCACTTTTAATGTACTTTAAGTTTTCTGGAGGAAAAGCCCATTTTGGTATGCTCACAAGTTGGCAATCTCCGAAATTGGCAGGTAGACAGAGACATTACAATGAATGAATGCTGAAGAATGTGGTGCAGGGAATACATCAGTTTTGATTCCCAAGAATAATCTTTTTTTTTAAAGTGAACACTGTCATATGTCAGATGGCAGCTGTGTAGCCTGCAGTGTCAGATCTGTAACCTTAGAAAGATTGTTTCAGAATAAATCCAAGAGACACAGTGTCTAGGTTTATTTAATTCTTTAGGGTTCCTACCTCCAACAAAGGTAAAACTATTTCATTGCACTACAATTGGGGTTTAAATTTGATTACCGTACTTAGATTTTACTGCACTTTGGAGATTATCAGACTGGTATTTTTGTACCCTCCCCTGGTTACTTGGGATGTTTTAAGTGTTTTTGTGCTTGTTGTAACTTTTGGATGTGTATTTTGCTTTTAATTTTGAATTTCCCACATGCTTGTCCTCTTGCGAGAATGGCCGGGATTTCAAACCAGGAAGTGAATGGAGCTCCCTTCAAGCTCTATTCATTCCGGGGCTGCTGGGCAAGCGTGGCAAAGGAAGGTTTGAAACTTTTTGTTACTGTGCCAGGATGGGGGAGAGGGGCCGGAGAGGAGATTGCAGGACGGGAACACTTTTTTCATTCCCTTCTGAAAATCTCCACAGTTTCCCAGTCTCCACATGGCCAAAAAAGAGGGGGAGTGGCCTCTGTCTGCATTGATATCCCTCTAGACCAGTGGTTCCCAGATATTTTAGACTTGAGGTCCCAGAATTCCTGACTGTTGGCCAAGTTGGTTAGGCCTCCTGGGAGTTGAAGTCCAAAACACCTGGAGGACCAAAGTTTCGGAATCACTGCTCTAGACCATCTTAACTGACAACAGAAGAACATCTTAAGACAAAATGTAGGCCTGTGATTCTAGCATTGTCATTTTTCTTCTTCTGTATGATCTTTAACATCTTTGCTTGATGAAGAAGCCAGTGGAGCTTCGAAAGGTTGCATGATGTTTTTTGTGATTGTTTAAGTTGGCCCAATAAAGGTATTGCTATTTTGTGGATTTTGGATTTTGTTAGCTCTAAACAATGACTCTGATCTTGATTAGATAACTGGCCATGCAATCAATATTGTCATTAAATCCACTGGATATTAATGTTCTTCATTTCTGAACTCAATAAACTTCCTATTCCTTTAATGCACTATATATTTCTTTCCCTTGGGGGATTACCACATTCAAAAGAAAAATGGCAAGGCAGTAGGAACGTTCCATCTTCTGTGCTGCCTTACTGCATGACATCACTATTCTTCCACCATTCTTCTGTTCTGGTCCTGCGGGAGACCAAGCTAAAACTGTGTCTTTTTGCTAATGGGTTTTTCTGGTTAGCAAAAAGACACAGTTTTACCTCGGTTCCTCACTGGATCAGAATGAAAAAACAACAACACCATGTGGTAAGGCAGCATGGAAGATGGAACATTCCTGCTACCTTGGCACTTTTCCTCGGACTGCAGTAATGTTCTCTACACTAGCAGAACTCAAATTCCTCTCATCATGCTTATACTCCTGGAAATATGTCATCATAGCGGACTGATATATCCTGTTCTTCTACAGCTTTTATGTCACAAATATGAATCTTTATAGCACATGCATGTCTACATAAACAGTGGACATGGACAGTGTACAATACACACAAACACACACACACTTTGGTGCTGTGTGTGAAGAAATTGTTCATCTATTAGTCCATATTATCTCTGTGGTCAGTAGTTCTCAACTGAGAGGGAGGGAGGGAGGCTCCAGATGTTGTTGAACTTCAGTTCCTAGAAGCCTCCAGTTAGCCTGGTGGGTGATGAGGGATTTTGGGGAGCTCAAATCCAACAACATCTGCAGCTTTCTTGGTTGACAACTGCTGATTGTGGTTAATAATGGTCTCAATTTTGCTGCAGTTGAAACATGCACTACATTTTCCATATGGGAATTAGCCTCTTATTACAGCACAATCAGTTTCTCACAGGTTGTTGTGGTTTCCCCCTTCATTTAGCATGCCAGTACTCCACCAGTGCTGCATATGCCTCTGTTGCATATGGTAGCTACAAGCTTCATTTCCAGTGTCACTTGAGTCAGTCTTATATATGATGTCTGCTTCAATGAATGACAGTGTCATATAGAACAGGCCATGTGATTCTCCCTGCCTTATCATCCCTTCACCTTCAACCTTGGAAGAAAAGTAGTAAAACTTAAATCTCCCCTCAAAAACTTGTTGGATAGGTTTTCTTACATTCTTATTTTTGGTCTTCTGGGCTTCTCAATGTGAATTTTCAATTGGCGTGTGTGTGTGTGTGTGTGTGTGTGTGTGCATGCGTGTGTTAATGTAACAATGGGAAGAGCTAAGAAATGGTATGTGGATAGAACTTAAAGAAAAAAATGACTTAGCATAGATTTTATATTTGTTAGCTATATAAAGTCCCCCCCCCCCACCTCTCCCTCTGTCTCTTTTGGCTTTCTGTAAAAGATCTGGCTTCTGACAATTAATTAAAAACTGTTACGCTAAAGAAATGTGGCATTTCCCTCTTGGCTGTTATTTACTTATTAATTTTTGCACTCTGTCTTCTGGACTTGTCATGGATTTCAGTCTCCCTGAGCTCAGCCAAACAATGTGGTTTTGGTTTGTATACTTAGCACTGGTTTCTATGTAAAATACACACTGCAGAGATCTTCAAGGACCCCTTTCTCTCAGCAGAAGGTCAGACGTGTGGTGCCTTTTCCCATCTGTTCTGAGTGAGTGTTGCTGGCTGCTGTGAGCAATGAACTTTGCAAGAGAGAGGTGGCCAAGCTGTATTGCACATCTGGAAAATGATAAGCTTGGAAAAGCTTGGAAAAGTTACATTTTGGGAACTCCCAGAATCCCTCCATCCAACCATGTTGGCTGGGTAGGGGTTCTGGAATTTATAATCCAAAAGAGTAACTTCCCCAAGCTGGGGGGTGATGATAGCCAGCTTGAATTTTGAGGCACAGTCATTATGTTTATTGCAAAAAAGAAAAAGAAAAAAAGAAGCAAAACATGAATAGAAACAATGGCAGGGGGTCTTTTTGAAGTAATGACTGGTTCATGTTTAACAGTTGTTTGATTTTTCACCTTTGGATGATGGACAGTTAAACATGCAAAGTCTCAGAAATATTGCATTTGAAGGGAGGTGATTGAAAACCTAGTTTTGCAAGAGTTCATATGTGTATTCCTTTATTGACAAACCGCTTGATTTTTTCAAAGAGACAGTCATGTTAGTCTTTTTCAGTATAAAAGGAAGATGTGGGGGGAAGGAATTCAAGACTAATTTTAAGATTTATTTTAGCATGAGTTTTTTATGTGTTTCAATCCACTTCTGAAGAAAATAAATCAGTCTTAAAGGTGCTACTAGATTGCTTTCCCCTTTTCCTTTTCAACCATTTGAAGGCATCATCAGTTAATCATTTAAAAAAATTTAAAAACAAAAACAAAAACCTTTTTGGGTCAAGCCCATGCAAACTGGTAGGGAAGGGGAGACAACAATAAAAAAAGAAAAAGAAAAACACAGTAATACAATATTATAATAACACTTTTTAAAATTCAAAAATACAAAAGACCAAAAATACAATAACCTATAATACAATATGTTAAAATATAGGAATGAGCAAGTGATGAACATGTGAACTATCCTTGCAAGAGTATATGTAAGCCACACATAAAACAGAGGGTATTTCAATGAATGCAATACAATGACTGTGGGTGTATCTACACTGTAGAAATAATGCAGTTTGACACCACTTTAACTGCTATGGTTCCACCCTACAGAATCCTGGGATTTGTAGTTTTGTGAGGCACCAGCACTCTTTGGCAGAGGAGCTCTCTCTCTGGCTTTTCTTTGCAAATGAAGATTCAGGAAGGACTCATCCCGCGCTTTGTGCAAGCATGCTGATGACTGAAAAGGCCAATCTGAGATAAACAAGTCCGGTTGCAGAAAGCACAGCAGGAGGTCTCCTTGGGTGATGTTTCTGGGTTATGATTCTTTCTGCGTTGTTGTTTCTCTTCAAGACTTGTTTGGTGTGAGTTCTCAAATAAGGCTGCAGCATTGTGGATAGTGCGTCTCCATGCCTCCCGATGTGAGGCCAGGGCGGACCATTGTTGGTGATCAATTTGGCAGAGCCTGAGATGATGTTTCAGGGAGTCCTTGTATCGCTTTTTTTGGAGCTCCCTCTTACACTGACCCGTGGCGAGTTCACCGTAGAGTACTTCTTTTGGGAGGCGATAGTCCTCCATCCTAGAAATATGCCCTGCTCAGTGCAGCTGTGTTCTCAATATCATGGCCTCAATGCTGGTGATCCCTGCTTGCTCAAGGACAGCAACATTCGTCACATAGTCAAACCAGTGTATATTTAGGATTGTGTGTACACAGCGCTGATGAAAGCGTTCGAGGATTCGTAAGTGTTGGTGATAGGTGACCCATGTTTCAGACCCGTAAAGGAGAATAGACAGTACAATGGCTCTATACACACTGATTTTTGTGCTTCGCCTCAGGTGTTTGTTACTCCAGACTTTTGTAAAGTCTTCCAAATGCACCTTTGCTAATCTGTGATCGATCTCCTTGTCAGTCTTGGTATCTGAGGAGATCATGCTTCCCAGGTAGGAGAACTGCTGAATGGAGTTAAGCACAGATTTGCCTACAGCAATGTGGGAATGGTGGTGTTCATCCTGTGGTACATGCTGGTAGAGAACTTCCATTTTCCTCTGGTTGACTTCCAGCCCGAACAGCTCTGTAGCGCCTAACATCCTGGCAGAGAAGGCTAAAAACCTTGTAAAACTACAAATCCCAGGATTCCATAGGATGGAGCTACAGCACATAAAGTGGTGCTGAAATGCATTATTTCTACAGTGTAGATGCACCTTACATATCTTTCACCATTTTCAAGGTAGTACTTTACAACCGTTTGATATTTATCACTAGATACTTTGAAGTGATTTTGGAGCTGATTAAAAATGGTCAGTCCAATCTGCATCCAGAGGCTCTAGGAAAAAGAAATAATAGTCAAGGGAAGTGCAGCTCAAACAAGTAAGTTTCAGAAAACTTCATTCTATATTACTTATTAGAAAAGCCAAGGAAGAGCTAAAAACAGCCAGTACAGAATAATGGTTAGAGTAATGGACTGAGAATTGGGAGATTCAGGTTCAAATCATAGTAAAACTCAGCCTGATTTACCTGACAGGGTTGCTGAGAGAATAAAGAGTTGAGTAGAACAGCTGTGTGTGTTGCCCTGAGCTCACTGAAGAAAATGTGGGGTGTAAATGTATCTAACATGACTGACTAGCTGTGTAAGCAGCTGTGGAGCAGTACCTGATCAGTGCCTGGACTGGAGAACATGGATGTTTCCACACTGCACAATTAGAGCACTTTGATCCCACTTCAACTGTCAAGTTTCATCCTATGGAATCCTGGAACTTATCATTTTGGGAGGCACTTAGAATTCTTTGCTGTTGTTCAGGAGTGGACTATAGCAGTGGTTCTCAGCCTTTGGTCCTCCGGATGTTTTGGACTCCATCTCCCCCAAACCCTGATTGCTTGGCCAAGCTGGTTGTGGCTTCCTGGAGTTTCAATCCAAAAGACTTAGAGGACCAAACTTTCAGAATTACTGTTCTAGAAAATTTAAAGTTCCCCTCACCAAACTACAAATCCCAGGATTCCATAGAATAGAATCATGGCTGTTAACATGGTCTCAAACTGCTATAATTTTGTAGTTTCGATCCAATATATAAATCTTTCACTTGCTAGCAGAGGCAGGGAAGCATATAACTTGACATGATAATAGAATATAGAACTGTTTTTTTATGTAGCATATAACTTGTCATATAGAATAGAATACACACACAGAATACAGAGAGAGAGAGAGAGAGAACTTTGTGTGTGTGTGTGTGTGTGTGTGTGTGTAAGAGAGAGAGAGAGAGAGAGAATGAATTTAGGCTGAAAACAGAGCATGTGCTGTTAACTGAATTGGAACATTTATTGCTCTTTAAGGCTGGGAGATTATCAGTGAAGGGGAAAGACCTTTTGATCCATGTGGGGGCTCTCATGCGAATTGCTCCTGCATAGCCTTCTTTTTAAAGAAAGCAATGGATGTTTATCCATTTGCCTGAGATACAGAAGACATGTGGCAGGCACTTTTCAGACATCCATCACCTCTCCCATTCACCAATAAACACTGCCAAATTTCAACACTTTCCTAGAGATCAAAGTCTTTTAGATAAATACACATTTTGGGAGATAGCTTGTGGTCACAGATTCAGAGGTAAGAGAATGTCAGAAGTTGCAGACACGATATGTGAAAAGGATAGGTGGGTTCCCAGTGTGAACAGTATCTGACTTGGTCTATAGAGTACTATAAAGGTATATTCTCCATGTATTAGCTAGCTCTGACGTAGGTATATGGATGCCTGATTGAAAGGAGCATCTTGCAGTTTGACTCACAGTCAGGTGACTTGCTGAATGTGTAAAAAATGGTGAGAGTTGAGAATTTTGTTTCAGTTCATAGGGACAGCTCATATGTGTGAGTACCCTTTCAAATTAGCACAAATAATGTGTTAGCACCATGACTCCACTTTGACTGCCTTGTCTGCATCCTGTGGAATCCTGGGGTTTGTAGTTTAGTGAGGTACTGGTGTTCTCTTGCTAAGAATTCTAAACATCCCTCCCTAAAATTAGCATTAGAGGCATCCTTGTGGCTCAAGAACAAGCAAAGAAGATTTTGGGTGATATACCTCAGTCTGGGGACTCAGTTTGGATTGGGAATCTGGAACTGGGGTAGCAATGTGTGTGTCTGTTGAGATTATCAGACACGTTAAAAGTGGTGTTAACAGCAATGACAGGAGATCGCAAAAGGGCTCCCTTATCAGACAACATCATTCCCCCTCGTTATGCACCCATTCTGCAGCTTTTCCACTGGCGCTGCTTTTTATTGATGGGGGAAGCCATCTATAGATTCCCCGTTCCGTTTCTGTCATGGATGTTCCTGCGTGTGACAAGGTGCCCTGTTATGCCGGCGAGATCCCAGTGTCAATGGATGGTCCCTGCCAGAACACTTCCAAGTAAGATTGGGACATCCAGGTAAGTGACATACTTTTTATGACCCTTCCTGAGTTACTTGAACATTTAAAAGTGTGTTTTTGTGCTTGCTGTCATTTTTTCATGTTCTTGTTATTTTAATTTTTGAATTTTCCACACTAGTGGCTTCTTGTGAGAATCCATGGGATTTCAATCCAGGAAGTGAAGGGAGCTCTGTTAGAGCTCCGTTCACTCCTGGGCTGCCGGAATGACAGGAGAGGAGGTAAGTGCGGTGGGGAGGGTGATTGTGGCATGTCGGGGACAGGACAGGGGTGGGAGTGGAGACTGTGGCAAAGGAACGCTTTTTTCATTCCTGTCTGATACTCTCCTGTGTCTCTGTGTGTAATAAAAGGGAAAGAGAGAGAGAAAGAATATAGTACTGGGAGCCCATGGACAAGACCACCATTAACTAGAGGACACAGAGCATGGAAACAAAACCAAATCTCAAACTTCCTCTGATCTTTTGAGGTTTCTGAAAAATGAAAATAGTGGCAAGCTTGGGGCTGTGAGGCCTTGGCCAAAGAAAATGGCAAAACTGGTCTGGAAAGATCTTTTAAAAAGAATATCTCAGCTAGTAAGCATCACTGCATCTTCTCGTAGTGAATTACCCAAGTTATTTTTTTTTAAAAAATAAGCCTTTATTGAAAAGTGAATATGAAATACTGTACAATTTATGAAACCAACGAAGTCTACAAATCAACTAACACCAGTGCAAAAATTGCACAACATGTACTGTATATATGCAGATAGTCCAGAATTAATGTCTATTTTAACCAAATACATTACTCCATATATAACCATGAGTGACTGGGGCTTGCCCTGTGTGAAGAAATGCTTCCCTTTTTGTCCATTCTGAATCTATTGTTAACCAGTTTAACTGGGTAACTCTGAGTTTCTACCACATCCTTCCTCAACCCAGTACCTTCTGAATGTGTTGGACCACATTCCCCATCATCCCCCATCAGAATGGCTGTGGTGGGTGGGAATAGTGGGAGTTCTTGTCTGACACATTTGAAGGGTGTCAGGTTGGAGAAAGTAATGTTTGAGTAATGAGGATTGACTGGAAAGTGTGGAAAGGAGTGGGGCCTGGATTTAGGCTGAGAATATCTTAGCCATCCTTGACAATATGAAATTCCTTAAGAAAAATCAGAGTTGAGTCACTGTTATTTGGCAAAAGCAACAAATAGCCAGAGCAGCCATTCTCAACTAAAAGGGGGGAAATGTCATCCCAACAAAAGCATTTAGCAAAGGAACTGTAATGAAAGGCAGCCAGCTTCATAAGTGAACTGAAGCATGATGAGCCATTAGTCAGTTGGAAATGAAAGAAAAGCCATTTTAGAAAATGGGAAGAGAAGGAATACAAGACCAGCTGCTGCCAATTAAAGTATTTCTACACAATCCAGTGGGACATTTTGTGCATGAGCCTCATGGGAACAAATGGGCACGCCATACAGGAACAAATGATAGGGTGGCCAAAGGTTTGCCACATTTTACAGTTCCAAAGGCATGGCATCAACATCGCATGGTCTTCTCTATGGAAGGTTGTGAAATCCAAGTATGGCTCAAGATCAAGAACCATCAGAAGGGAGGGCAGGGGCCTTGATGTTGCTTACCAACAATTAGCACCTGGACAATGGATTGGGCAGGCACAGAGATCACTCAGCCACAGTCTTCTCCACTAATTTGAGATGAATTGCATTTCTGTTTCAATTATAGTCATGATTTCCAAATTTGCATTCATGAAAGTTTGCATATTCACTCTTTTTTGTGACGTACCTTCCTCTCTTTGTGGTGGTATGCAAGTGGACAATCCTACCTAATGCAGTCATCTGCCAGTGAGATGTCCTATTGAATGGAACAGACATACTTTTCTACACAGAAATAGCATAAAGGTCCTATGCTTATTGCAAAGAACTTTCACATCAGACAATGATAGTGTATGCATGTAATAATATGCATCTCTCTCTCTCTCTCCATCTGTGTTTTGAGAACTGCTCTTTTATGAAAGCTCTGAAATCTGATCTCTCTAAGCTGAACTTCATAGTTTGTATACAAAATAATAAAGGAACTATTTATTGTAAGAAACAGAGGACTTTATCAGACGAGGCTGGTCAGCCAGATAATAGCATCTTTGGCCAGTACTTATCACATGACTGTCAAGTCTCTCCTGTTACTGCTTTGCATTTCAATAGTTGGGGAAGCACACCTTTTTCATTGATGGGAAAAACCTGTCCATGGCTCCCCAATAGCATTGCTTTTCCATTACTGCCCCTGATGCAATAAGTCCCTTCCCCTGCAGTTCTGATATTCCAGCAGTAACATGGAGTGAGTGGGCATGATTCTCCCCCTTGCTATTATCAAGCAGACCGAGGCAGGTTTTACTCCGTTTTCCTTTTATTTTAATTTTTAAAATTTTATCATTTTACCATAATTGTGCAATTGCAACAAAATAAAATTTTTAAAAAATCAAAAGGCATGCATGTGCTGGGTAGGGCACAGAGGGATAGGAAGGCAGGGTTAGTGAGGTGGTGGAGAAGAGTAAGCACAGGACTATGGATTGCCAAAGGTCCACAATTGCAGAGAAGTGTGATAGTGAATGTTTTCATACTGGTATGTTCCCATTTTCTTCAACAATGCAATTGCTATGAGACAAGAGGCTGGTGTGATAATGTCCATAGTGTGATAGGAAAGAAGGGTAAAATTCCTAGTTTAGTCTAACTAAGGTGGAAATGCAGGGAACCTTGCTTGACCTACCCATCTTTTAGGGTAAAGGAAATATGTCTTCACTCTAAGAAGAGAGGCTTGACTCTGGGGAAAAAAAGAAGGAAGTGGGCTCATCAACCTTAAAAGTATCAGTCTAGAACTGGAAGGAAGATCAGTTGAAGTCAAAACCCATGAAGGATAATCTAGGAAACATGTGCACACCACTATCTGATGCTGCAGTTATCAAACAACGAACATGAATGTGTGAATTTGCCATAGAGAAGTCTCTGCACTTAACCACTGGATCATTTGGGAAAGATTTGTATTTTTTAAGCTAGAACCTGAGCATTGCTCTCCAGGGGAGATCATTCAGAAACCACATACAGCAACAGACTTTGTAGAACATGACTCACTCTCCACACTACATTTCCTCATCTGTTAGTGGAAAGAAGAGGGAAACTTATTTTTCTCTCTCTCCTCCTCCTTCTCTTTTGCTTTCCATGATGTCTACATGGGAGATGCACTGATTTATTCCAGTTCTAAAGAAATCCAATATTGTCCCCTTAAAAAAAAAAGGGCATGAGATAATTCATACATGGCTTCTGCTTTTTACAAAGTGTTTGCTTTGTGCAACCCTTAAGTCCACCTCTTCAAAAGGGATGCAACTCCCCCTTGTTACTTTGGCTGCTTCTGTGTGTCTCCTCAGCTGCATCTGGATGAAGCTTGTAAGCTCTGTGGGCCATTGGTCTGACTCATGAAAGACATTTATGTGCCTGAGCATAACCACTGAAGCTGAACCTCAGTTTGAAACATTAACCCACTGTGTGCATTTAGAATCATACACTTGGAAGTTTAGCCTAACCTGATAATTTCATAAAACCTTCAGTTGCAGGCAGGGGAATTTCTTCTAGTAATTACTTTTTAAAGAAGCCTTAATACAAAAATAAGGTACATGTGCATAAATCTTTCATTTTTTTTAATCCACTGCAAGTGTTTTGTGTGTGTGTGTGTGTGTGTGTGTGTGAACAATTTTTTAGCCTTAGAGACTTTAATTCATTTGACAGTAACTGTTTCAAAAGAACAGAAGAGCTTATCTTAAAGGAGAACATGAGTGCTATCCAATTATTTAGTTGTTTGTTTACATATTTAAATCCCACTATATATCAAAATAATCTCAGGGCAGCTTACAAATAACATTAAAACAAGTAAGCAGTTTAAAACAATAAAAATAATATAAATAAGCTAAACATATATTAAACAGCAAAAACGGAATTAAAAGATTCAAAAGCTTTTAAAACTATGTACAAAAGTATTTGAGATGATGCCCAAAGACCTTGATGAACAGCCAAGTTTTGATTTGGGGCCTAAGTGCAATGAGTATTGGTGCCAATCGGGCCTCCAAGGGGAGGGGACAGTTGGGGTGCTGTGGTTGAAAGACCCTCTCCCATACCCCAACATAGTGTATTGACCTCACTGGTGGGTGGAACACAGAGGAGCCTGCCTCCAGAAGACCTCAATCTTTTATCTCACCTAGCGGTAAAGCCCCATAATTCAGTGGCTTTATTTGAGTAGATACGTATAGGATTGTGCTGTGAGTTAATTTTCTGCTATCCTCAACCGTTCCAAAATCTCCTGCTGCATACAGTGACTCTGCCATCTCTCTCCTTTGCTGACCTTAAGTCCTGCAGGCATGGTGATGTACTTTTCTTCATCAAATCTCACCTCAAACCTCATGTATCCTATGGAACCTTTTATTCTATGCATTCCTAGATGAAACTGTCTATCTCCATGCAGCTACATTCGTTCACCATTCCTTTCCCACCCCATATGGTTTTCCCTGGAGTGAAAACTCAGGTGTCTCCCAGCATGAGCACAGTCATATACTGTATAGCAAGGCGTCACCATAGGATCTAATCTAATCCGGCCTCTGCCTTCACCCTTCCCTGCTTCTTCTCCATGTGCATGTACTTCAGTACGAGGGGCCTGACCCTGCTTCTCTGTATGTAGTCTGTGAAATGGTCCCAGGACCCTATCATTCTGCAACCTTCCTCACCCCTCATTTATGTTTTAGAACAGGAGCAATAGAAAAGAGGTGGGGGGGGCATTAAAAACAATAAGACCCTTTTCTTTCAGAGTACAGTACTGTACAGTATAATTTCAGAACATGTAATACTAACTACTGAGGAGGGGTGTGTGCAATTCTTGGATTTTTCTTTAAGTCTCACACTTCACAACTGATTCCAAACAAGATTCTCTTCCACTTCCTTTCTGGCCATGTTCTGCTTCAGGATGAAGCCACTGAAGGCCTGTTGTAAATGTACTGTTGGTAAAGCTGGGGACAATACCTTTGTGTGTGTGTGCCATCAAGTCGTCTGTTGACTTATGGTGACCCCGTGAACTTCATAGGGTTTTCTTGGCAAGGAATACTTAGAAGTGAGTATTCCTCTGGGATAGCCTTCCTCTGAAATACAGCCTACAGCAGCTGGTATTTATTGTTGGTCTCCCATCCAAGTACTAACCAGGGCTGACCCTGCTTAGTTTCCAAAATCAGACAGGATCTGGTGCCTTTAGGATACAGTAGGGGTACAATACATTTAGGCCCCTGAAGTAGATGGGTCTAATGATCAGCAGGCAGAGAGTAGTGAGTAACATATGAGAGTCAGGAGAGTAAAATGGGGTCGTGATTCCTGACCGAACACAGAGCAGTTGAGTCTAAAGCCAGCAAGTGGGTAACCTAGAACATTACTTCACCATTGGCCAGAGGACACATACTGAGGAATCAAATATTGTTGCAGAAAGACAGGGGAACTTGGGCAGTCCTCCCTGGAGAAGATCCAAAATTAGAGAGGTAGCTCTAGCTCCAAGGCTTCCACTCTAACAATGTTGGAACAGTATCCTGACGTACCTGCTTCTGGGACTGGCAAGGAGTGAAAGCCACATGCCAGAACTTGAAGGAATTTCTGGGGAAGAACCATTAGTTTCCAAAAACATGACTAAGGAGATATTCCTGGTCCTGGTGGTTCATCCCTTTTATCATCTCTGGGAGCTTCAGCAGGAGGGCATTTCTGAAATGGCCCATGGAAAAGCCCCCCCCCCCCATTCAGGAGACTGGAGATCTTTTGTCCTCCAGGATTGCTTGAGTGCAAACATCTCAGAATCCAGTTCCAAAGGCATGGCATCAACATCACATGGTTTTCTAATAGTACAACTGTGCTTTAAGAGTGAAAGACTTAATTGACTTTTCCATCCATGCATTTTTACCACTGAGATTAGTAATAGGTAAGTGACTGGGTAGCCTTTCCACACAGTATTTTGTAGAGAGGAGAGTGTTGTGTCAGTCTGTTAACTAAACCAACCCATCCTTCCCTTGCTGTTCTTCTCCTGTGAAGCTGATAAGGGTGGCCAGAACTTTTTAGCGTGGCTTACATCAAAGGCCCATGAAGGCTTCTGACAGCCTGCATGTCAGTGCTGTAAATAAACCATTAATCACAATGCCATTCCATGGAAAAGAGGGCATGAACCTTCTACAGGTCACTAATATAAACCACATCTTCGCTTGTCCAGGAGTGAATTAGTGGGGTGGCGGCAGTGTCAGTGCTCTTATGGCAAGCATCCTCCTTGTCAGGTTGACACACCATTACTTTCATTTTAACACACAGGTCAGTGTTCTGATCCACATGATTTTGCATGGTCAATCAAAGGTGCTCAGTGGATGAAATAAATACAAGTGAATCCCACAGAATTTGCATGGAAGTGTTTAGGTTTAGCATTGGACCCCCCCCCCCAAAAATCTACAACCTCTGGTTGCTATTTATTTTTTATTTTATGCTGAGTGAAAGGCATGCAAAAGATATTTTCAGAGAAAGAAATAACAATATCTTGTCAGACAGAACTTCTAAGAATATTTAAGCTTCTCTGAGTGAAATTAAAGTGGGGGGGGGATCAAAATGCACATGTTTTTAAAAAAACAAGGCCATACTGTTTTTATTTAAATTTTATTGATATTTTATACAACAAATATAAGGAGAAGACACAGAATTGTCACAATTGCAGGGGAAAAAAGGAGAAAGGATTGTTACACCTTAATAACCAAGAGATTTATTGTGGAACATGGTTTTCATGGACTTGACTCCCCTTCCTGAGCCTATGATGAAGTGGTTTGCAGTCCACAAGAACTGAGTCAAAATAAACCTGATAGTCATTAAGGTGCCCCGAAGCCCTCCTTTTGTATTTGCTCAAACAGCCTAACACAGCTACTCCTCTGGAATTCATTACAAAAGTATTCTGTTGACTTTCATGGGAAAAGAGGAAAGTTTGGAGTCCCAAACTAATGAGTAGGAAACACACTTGCTGCCTTAATCTTGGCCCTTGGTAACAGAGTTTATGGACTTTATCAGACGCAGGAAAAACTACATGATTACGACGTCATGGTAGCGCAAATAGTTTCCATTATCGCACAATGTTGTCATGTTTGTGTGGTCAAACTGCTCTAGGCACGAATAAAGTGTTGCTTTTAATTGATAGGACAAGCCGTCAATGGCTCTCAATATTGCTTTTTTGAGGTATTGAAGAGCATGCAAAAACACATTCTGCTGTAAACACAAGATTACAACATGAATGGGAGGTCCTTCTCCCCCCCCCCCATTCCTGACAAGAAAACTTCTGGGTGAGAATGTGAAAACTATTCACAGGACACTCTTTTTATGAACTGTCCCAGTTTGTTTGCATGTTTTTAGGTTTGTTTAAGTGTTTGTGAGTTTGTTTACTTTGCAAATTAGGGAGGTTTGGTGTTTTTAAGCATGCACGCTCACATCTTCTCACATGAACCGTCAAAATCTTGCCCATGCTAAATCATGGAAGTAAAGTCCTGTTCTTAAAGTGCTAGTGGTGACCATGCAATAATTCTGTGGCGGTTCTTTCATGCAATTACAGTGTCAGGCAATAACAAGTGTAATAATGCCACTATGTTTCTGCTTTCCTCATTTGTGGAATTACAGCATTTTAAGACGCTAGTCTGATAAAGTCTTATGAGACAACTGCACCCACTGCTGAAGCCATCCACTACTGTGGCTTCTTCATAGCTTGCTCCTACTTCTTCACCTCTTTTCATTCTGGTTTCTGTGACTGAGATTTTCAAATGGGGACAAAAAAAAGCATACCCATCTCACAATCTCTCTCCTGCCCTTGTCCCTCCATGAGAACTAACAATTTCAGACCTACCTTGTTTGCGCAAGAGAAACTCCACCCCCTCTCCCTGGCAGCCCAGGAGTGAATGGAGCTCGAACACAGCCCCATTCACTTCCTGGTTTGAAATCCTGGGCCATTCTTGCGAGAGGACAAGCATACAGGAAATTCAAAAATAAAATGAAAAATAAAAGTAAAAAAGTGACAGAAAGCACAAAAACAC
Source organism: Gambelia wislizenii (assembly GCA_030847615.1). Classification (NCBI taxonomy): domain Eukaryota; kingdom Metazoa; phylum Chordata; class Lepidosauria; order Squamata; family Crotaphytidae; genus Gambelia; species Gambelia wislizenii. Next base: position 97,794,744 of record JAUMIR010000005.1, on the reverse strand, counting down.
ACTAAGAAAAAAACAAGTACCCCAGAGAGGGTACAAAAATGTGTGTCACTTGCCTCGATCTCCCAATGCACCCGGAAGTGTTCTGGCATGTACCTCCAGTGATGCTGGCATCGCCCCAACATAACGGGCCACTTTTTCACAAGCCTGGCATTCTATCATAGAAATGGAACAGGGGATCTATTCACAGCTTAGCCTGTGAATTAAAAGGAGCACTGGCAAAATGGTACCAGCACAGGAGCATAACAACTGTGGAATGACATCATCTGAAATTCAAGCCCTCTAGCGATCTCCTGGCGTCGTTGTCACACCATATTTACAGCGTCTGATAATCTCCTAAAAGTTAATTCTGCAAATGGCCACCTGCAACTTTTCATGGTAGGGAAAGGAGGAGCTCATAAGAGTTAGATGTTCACCCATTATGTTGTTTGCCCACCTATATCACTCATATATGAGTAATATTCAAGAAATGATGGCTGATTTGATCATTGACACTTATTGTCTCAGTGAATGAGTTAGAGAAGCTGTGCCCTAGAATAAGGACTTTTTCGGACGCTGAAAAATAACGCAAGCAGCCTCCTCAGCTTGCGAGGCTGCTGCGCTGCAAAGCGTCCATTTCGTATGACGCTTGGCCCTGCCGGTACTGTTGCGGTACCGCGGGGAGAGCTGAGCGTCATATTTCTTTGATTTTTACTCACGAAAGTTGATCGTGAGTAAAAATCAAGGAAATATGACGCTCAACTCTCCCCGCGGTACCGCAACAGTACCCCGCGATACCCCGCAACAGTCCCCGCGGTACTGCAATGAGCGTCATACGAAACGGATACTTTGCAGCGCAGCAGCCTCGCAAGCGGAGGAGGCTGCTTGCGTTATTTTTTAAACGTTCAAAAAAGTCCTTAGACTAATAATAATAATAATATAATAATAAAATTTATTTATACCCCGCCCCTCTGTTAAAACAATCGGGGCGGCTTACAAAATTTAAAATACAATACAAATAAAATCCCTAAACACCCCAACTCCCACCCTCCCCCATAAAAAACATTAAACAAATATAAATTAAAACAACTAATCTAAAATCACTTTTAAAACTATAAATACAATAAATATAATAAATGGCCAGCAGCCTAGAAGAGGCCACGATCCCCTGAGGCCGGGATCTAATTAGGAAAGGCCGGGATCTAATTAGGAGACTACTTGGCTAGTGACTCGGGGTGTCACAAAGTAGTAGCCATGTGCCAGAAAACAGAAGCCAGTCAGGATCCCATCATATGTCCATATATGTTTACAGCTCTTTGACTTGATTTCACACCTTACCCTTGCAACTGTATAAATATGTGGTGAAAGCTCTTGCCATGTGGAGCATTGAATCAGTTCTTGTAGAAATACAGGAGGGCCCCAAAGTAAAGGAGTAAACTAGAACTGTGGCCCCCAACCTTGGGGCCCCAGATGTTGTTGGACCACAACTCCCAGAAACCCTGACCATTGATTGTGCTAGTGTAATACCTAGGAATTATGGTTTGGCCCAATGGTAGAGGAAAGTCTAAAGAAGTGGGCTGTTTACTAGTTAAGTTCAGAAAGAGAGCGGGAGGGAAGGAGAGGAAAGGAGCTACAGTTGTCAGGGATAAGAATTAGGCTCCCCTCCCCCCTTGAATAAGCTGGTAGGATTTTCATTTATGCATTAAGGAGGGAACCAAAGGGTAGATCCTTTAGAGTGGAAATTCTATTATGCATTCCTATCTATTTTGATCTGTTTATTTAGGGCTTTAAGGTTTGCCCCCAATGTTGCTGGCAGTAGGCAGCAGATAAAGAACAGTTCTGCAATCAACTCCTGTACTGGCATCTCATGGAACCTGTTGTTATATAGTGACTGGCTTTTTCAAAAAAAATATTTTGAACTTAAATTGTGATTTGCTTGCAATTTTAATTTATGTTTGGCCCAACAGAAACCAGAAAGACTAGCTGAGGCTTCTAAGATTTGAAGTCTAATAATATCTAGGGACTCATTGCTGAGAACTACAGTTTTAGAACTTTTCCAGACCAGTTCCTTAACTTGAACAGTATCTCCTTCAGAGATGGTTTACTTTTCTTTAGTTTTGCCTAAAGTCTTCAGTGTTGGAAAGGCACAATTTCCCTGCATGATGCATTGTTTCACTGGATTATGCAGCTCTCTTCCCCCCTTGTCCTGTCCTCCTTCCTGCAACATAACTCATCTTAATGGAACTTAAAAAAAAAAAAAACACTTTCAGGCAAAGGAAGAATGATCTGTTCCCCTGTTGCCACTACAAAGACTGTGTTCAATGTCCACCAGTTTCTTTGAAAGAGGGCAAAAGTGTGCTTTAGGAGGCAAGATATTGTCCAGTAACCTTTTAACCCACCCAACTACCTATAGTTCACTATATGTTTGCTGTGTTTTTTTCTCTGTCTGCTGCGGCCCAATGGATTTTTTCCCCAGTGAGATGGAGGGGATATAAGGATGTTCTTCCTCCTTCTCCTCTTCTTCTTCTTTTAGGGAATAGTTTCCTTAAAGCTGTGCTGATATATTAAATTAGGAGAATTTAGGTCCCAATCTGCCCAAGGCAATTTTGAAATCATCATTAAGAACCAAAGAAGGGGAAAAGGACAGACAAGTGGTTTTGGTAAGCATATTACCTACTCAAGTTAAGAAGAGAAGGAGCACAGGTTTGTTCTAAGGCAGTTGATGAGCCCTCTGGGAACTCAGCTGGATGTGTTAAGAGAATTCCCACCCTCCTTGCAGACCTTAATCAATTTAACTGGCTGTGTCTGTTTTTGGACTTACAAATGAAACATAATACTATGGAGTATGAGGTTTTCACATCAGCCAGTTTTCTTAAGCTTACATTTGTCTTGCTAAAACAACACCAGCATTAGACTCTATCTACTTAAACTAGGGCTGTGAGCTCATTAAAGGCAATTTGCTTGATTAACCATTGAATCAATTAAAAACTAGCTGAATTCAAATTGTTTCATATTTTACCAATATCATTACAGAGGTGCCTTCTAGAATATATTGAAGAAAATGTAATGTTTCCCTTTGCCCTGGAAGAATAGTTTTTACTCAGACAGCCTGGTCACACTACACTGTTATAGTGTTATTATTCCACATTAACTGCTATGCTACCTCTTGTGGAGTTCTGGGGTTTGTAGTTTAGTGAGGCCTAAGAGCTTTCTGGCTGAGAATGCTATATGCCCCTCCCTAAACTGCAAATCCCAAGATTCCACAGGAGGCAGCAATAGCAGTTAAAGTGGAATAGTAGTGCTATGACAGTGTAATGCAATAAGGTCAGATTACTTTCTCAGAAGTGCCTATAGTTGTATTTTGTCTGATAACTGAGTTAAGTCACAGGAGATTATCAGACATGGCAAAAAGCCCAAGAGGAGCATATGAGGATGACATTAGTGTACGGTGAATGGGACCTGGTTTCAAACAACATTATCATTTTCATGTGCTCAGTCTGTGCTGCAGCTGTGCGTAAGGTGTCACTTTTCATTAACAGGACCTCCCCATCAATTGAAAGTGATGCCTTATTCATGTCTGCAGCACAGAAGCAGCATGTGATGATGACGTCTGAAACCAGGACCTGTTTGCGGTACAGTAACGTCATCCTCGCGTGCTCCTCTTGGGCTTTTTGACTGCGACTTTAGATGTTAACAGGGAAAGAAAGGACACATTTGGATGCCATTTAAAAGCTCACTCTATTTATAGTAGGGATGGGGAAATTTTGGCCCTTCAGATGTTTTGGAAGAAGTCTCAGAAACCCCAGCCACTATGGGAGTTGTAGTCCAAAATATCTGGAAGGCCAAAGATTTCTCAGCCTTTGCTTTCTGCAATGAAGTATAATGAATGAATCTGTTTCTTGGTGCCTACAGCATAAAATGTCGTGCAGTAGCACCCCCGCATCCACTGATTCGCCATCCGCTGATTCCACATAGCTCTTTGGGAGCATTTTTTAAAAGGTACCACTACTAATCTAAGAATATTCCCATAGAACAGAAATGGCAAGGTTTGAAATGTTTGATTTCAAAATGTTAAACTTTTGAAACAAGTTAGATATCACCTGGGGGTGTGTGCATCCCATATGACTAATAATATGGACATGTATTTACAATTAGAAGTGCTCACATTTAAATTGGAAAGGTTTTTTAAAATGTAAAAAATGCTAACAGAGGTGTATGTATGTGACAAGCTGTACTAAATAAAATTAGTAGTCAGATGTAGAAGTCAGCCACAAATCAGCCAAACCCTTTTTATGGTCTTTGGAGACCAGGTTTCCTCTAAAAAAGATTTGTGAGGCAGACATGGCCAACAATTCCCAGCAGATTTCACTGAGACAAAACCAAAGAGGGATAAAACCTGGGGTCACAGATTCAGCTAGAATAAATACAATGCTCTGAGGTGGGTCTTCGGGAGGTCAGTCAGTGGCAAAGGCTACCCATAGTCAATTTTGGCTAAACTGTAATTTTTCCCCCTTGTTCCAAAGAGTGAAGGGTAACCTGCCAAGTTGTAGTTTCTTTCTGCTACTTGCAGCTGTGTAAGCAGTGCTCCCCATCTATATCCAAAATTCTCACAAAGCAAAAGGGACTTCCCTCTGACACTGTGATGACATCCCAATGAAGAGTCTTGAAGACACTCAAAGTTCTGTTGCTACAACTAAGGAAACCAGGCCCCACAAAATGCATCAATGGAAAACCACCTGGAAACCATATGCAATCTGTCCTGAGTTGTTTGGGGAAAGGATGGGTTATAAAAACAGAGGTAAATTTTGAAGTTTAGATGCTCTCCATGACAGTCCCCATAGCCGTACCACCAATGAGAGTCCAAAAAAGTAGGCCGTTGTGGCCACCCATCTCTCCTTGCTCCCCCCCCCAACACACGCACACACACGTATTTAGAGAGATTGGAAGTGTGCGGGGGGGAGAGAGACAGAGAACTCACAATGATATATTATTACTGGGAAAATAAATTCCATCCACCACCAACTACCATCAAGATTATACCTAAACTCTGAGGGAATAGGAATGTATCTCCAGCAGCCTTCCATGCTGTTATACTAGGATGTGTAGTCCTTCAGATTGCAACTCCCATCATCATCATCACAGCACCATCACTGTCCATGGCAGTTTACAAGTAAAAGAACAACAAAATAGTTTCCTGCCCTCAGGTTTACAATCTAATTAAGACATGACACGGAAAAGGGGGTGGCAGTATAGGAAGGGATTAAGCCCAGCAGATACTGCCACTTGTTCTCTCCTTCTGTGGCCAGGGCAGTGGCAGTTGGGATGGAAAAGATGGAAGGGAAGGCCTTTCATCTGCTTCTGGGCCTAGATATGATGGAACTGGTTACTGCCACACTAGAGATAATGCAGTTTGAGATTGCTTTAACTGCCATGGCTCAATGCTATGGAATTCTCTTTTTTTTTTTTTTTTTTTTTAGTTTTTTTCCCCCAGTTTTGTGAGATATTTAGCCTTCCCTGTGAGAGAGCTCTGGTGCCACAACAAACTACAAATCCCAGGATTCCATGGAATGGAGCCATGGTAGTTAAAACAGTATCAAACTGCGTTATTTCTGCAGGGTGTCAGCAGCCACTGTCCTCCCTCACTATTGGGTATGCCAGCAAGGACTAATGAGAGTTGTGGTTCAACAACATCTAGAAGGCCACAGATTTACATGAAGAAGGCATGTTGAGAAAGGAGAGGAAAGGGCCTCTACCTGGGACACAATACTAGACAGGGCTAGCTAGCCCTAGTGGCTGGCGAATAACATCGCCTACATTTTGTTACAGCACCCCGTTCTCCTTTCTCACCATAGAATCAAGCATGTCCAGAGTTGAAACTCACCAGTGGCTATTGGCTTCCACGTCAGAGGGATAGTGCATCTGCTCTGGGTTTCTGTCCAAAGTTTAAAGGAGCTATTGAAACTGCAGAACTCTGTCTGAAAAATGGTTCACAGCACATAGGATTGTTCATTTAAAATCTGGGCTAATAAAAGGAGAAAGATTTATACGATCTGAAGAGAAACCAGAGGTTTGGGAGGAAGGAGGTCTGGGCAAAGTACCTGTGTGGACAATGCCATCATTTGGCTTTAGTCACCAGATGGCACTAGACTTGTGTCAGGGTGGAGTCAGGAGTTCTTGTGTCTTTTCCGTCCTCTTGCTGAAACACAATAATGTGTCTCGCTGTCTGATTAGTGCATTCCCTCAACCTTCCATGAGCCTTGTACCTCCTAGTGCCACCCCCCCCATTCCCTGCAGATTATAAGGAGACAGATGGAATTGGGAGAAGCAGTGAAAGCAGTACGGCTATAGCCGCTCAGTCTACCCTCAGCCTACAACTGTAAAGAACAGTGCTGGGCAAGACAGTTGTAATTGCCACCATCTTCATTATCCAAAATGCCTCTGGTCCTGCCACTGACATAATATATATCTGGTCCAGGACAGAGCTATTAGGACAATGAAAACTGTGGTAGCTGGAGTTTACTCTCTTTATAGTGCTGAGTCATTAAATATGTATTTTTTAAGGGAGGCTGGTTGCTAACCATGATTGATCTTTTAGATCCTATGGGTGCTGATGTCAGACCTGCCACTATGGCAGCTTTTCCCAGTCTTGAGTCTTTGGATGTCACACCTGCCACTCTGGCCTTTCCATCTGTCATGTGCTGGCTTCTTCAGACTCAGGACTTTATCAGACGAGGCCAATAGCGGGGGGAGGGGGGAACTGTGTCATTTAGGATGTGATGATAGCACCAAAGGCAAAGAGGCATCACTTTTTATTGATGGGCTAAGACATCCATAAAAAGTGATGCTTCATTTGTGCCAGTGTGATGCAGCAGGAAAGGGCAAGCGATGTCATCGTCTGATAATTTCAGCCATTTGTGGTATCGTCCCATCCTAATGATGTGGTTTTTGCTGCATCTGATAAAGTCCTCAGTGACCAGCAGCTTCAGAATTAAAAAATAGAAAACTTTATTATCACAGTAATCCAAAGAGCTAACCCTATAAGTTCATTGCTCAGAATGGAGCCTAACTAATACACAGTATACTAAAAACATTTTCTAATCTACAAAATCTGGCAGGCTATATAAATCTGGTGTGCTATACAGTCATTGGATATCCCTCATCCCCACTCCCATTTCCCACCATACCAGAGCTCAGCCTCTTTTTCTCAGAGTGGAGCCCAGGTGCAGGGGGCTTATCAAACTGCCCCAGACACAGAGCACATACTCCCTTTCACATAGGCTACATACTTGTTAGCAGTACAGAATTACTATAAATACAATTAGCCACAAGGATATACAGCAGAACTGAACTTGGCAGGATCCCTAGTCAGCACCGCCCATGGTTGGAAATGATAGTCATGATTTTGGGAAAGATTGCTTTACAGCTCAGTGAAAACTGCGGATAGCCCTGAATGACTTGTGGCTCATAAAGCTGAACATCTCAGTGACAGGGGATCTCAGTGATATGGCATCTGCTGCTCGCCTGGAACAGCAAAACCAAGGCATGGTCAGATGTTTGATAGGCCATGATTCCTGACAGCAGGTGGGCCATGTCTGACTTGGAGATTCACACACAGTGCTGACTGAATTGATATAGTAATAGCTTTCCCAAACTCTTGTCTTCTAATGGCAGCACTCCTGCTGTGCTTTGCTGTTGTTAATAACATTTTAAAAGGAAAATTTCACTCACTGCCACAAACTTTGAAAGAAAATATTGCCTCTACTTTATCAAGGATATTTTAGGCACAGAAATCTTAGAAACAAATGTAGGGTTGTGCCAAGAAAAATATTTCCCTAGTGCAATAAGTTTAGAATTGAAATAATGGGGTGTAGTTCAGCATGTGTATATTAAGGACATTTATTTATGCACATAAGTGAAATACCCATGAGGAAAAGAGGGAAATTGAACACATGCTGAACTTTGGCTGGATTGTAGCACCATACAGTATATACACACAAAAAGCTTGGTTCTATCCATATTTATCCAGAAGTTCAGTAATGGGGTTTGCCCCTCAGTAAAGATACATAGAATTCTAGCTCAATACCTAGTACTGCAGTCTTTGAAGTAAGTAAGCCCCTGTGTTTACTTGAACGTCTTTCTAAGAGTCTGGGTGCAAGACTGCAACCCTGTGGATTTTTAGCTAGGCGTAAACCACTGAGTACTGCTTCCAAGTATTTGTAGATAAGAGTGCGCTTTTTGAATTCCATCTAGTGCCACCAACATAAATGGTTATTTCACCACTGACTTCTATAGGAAGGAGCTACTGGCTGCTTAATTCTCAGCAACCTGGCTGAGTCAAAATCTGACCTAAAAAGGCAATAATTCCAGCTAGTTGATCTAGTCCACTTACTGACCATAAAGAATCGCTGTCAACGTACTCTACCATAGTTTTACAAAAAAGGGAATGCATTACATTGCACAATTATGGTTTCACATCCATACTAATCTGAAATGGAGCATGGGGAGATCACATCTTATCAGGAAGTGGGCAAGATGGTCTTAAAAAGTAATGCTATTTCATGTACATACTGATGGGGCTTGGAAAAACCTGAAGGATTCAGATGCATAATCCCCCACGGTTCTTCTGAGAAATCCCAGTTATATGTTATAGCATATCTATAAAATCAACACAACATATTTCAGCATAGAAAAATGCAGGTCACCCAAAGGAGCATTTATAGTGTATTCTCTGTAGATGTGTGAAGTCTAGTCTATAAACTATTCAGCTGAAGCTTTAATGATTAATTACCAGGAACCAATTTTGATTAATGAAAGCAAAATAAAAGTTCACCACTTTTGGTTCTAGTTTCTTAAGTGTAATAGAAAATGAAAGAGAAAATTTCATAGATGGTATTTCTCTCCTAGAAGGTGTTAGTGGTTTTATTTATCAAATGGAAAGTTCTCATATTTCAAATAGCTCCAAAAGTGCATTCAAATTGTGGTATGGGCTCATATCCAAATCTATATGATCATTTAATAATTTCACTGGGTAAATAGCAGGTACTTAATCAAAAACAAATTCTTTAACTGGCAAGGAGCCCAATGTATTTTTTTAGTGCTGTTTATTTATTTGAGTAGACATAAGCAAGTGTGTTTTGAGCTGATTTTTTAAGGGAGAGCTTTTGCTTCCGGGCTTCTTGGTTTAGATTCATTACAAGGCTGCTTCCCATTTTAGAGTAATTTCACTAAATGTCACCCTCTGCCCCCATGTTTACAACTGGCTGCCCTATACAGAGTGAAAAATGGATGTGCAAAGCCATGTGCTTGACCTAAAGGGACCTGATATCTGATTGTCTATATCCCACCCTGTGGGAGAAGAATTGCATTGACTTCCATGATCCTATGCTCAGCTTGTAATTGATTTTCATTTGACCTTCAGCATTTAGATTGATTCTCTGAAGAACTGTGAGATAATCTGGGTTATCTGTTCTTTAGAGGTTCTGTGCTCCACTCATTTGCACAGAACCACAGAGGTTTTGTTAAAAAGGCTGTTTTAGCTTTGGAACAGAACTGGGGCACCAATGCAACTACTCCTAGTATGCTGAAAGAATCATCCATCATTCTGGCCAGTCAGCACAGTGGTCTCTGTGTACCATTAACACTCACATGACAACCCCAGCCTATGGTACTAATATGGACACACACAAGGCATCCCCAAGATATTTGGCTGCCTGAGACAAAGGTTAAATGGTGACTCCTTCATTCCATATGTGAAAGCTGACTGGACTGGAATCTTAGATCAACATTACAAGAGAATAGCATCTTCTACAACACCTGAAGGTAGCAAACTAGTTTAGTGGATACTGGATAGTATTACCTGAAGAGATGGAGGGGTTCCATGGAGACCCACCCGTGATGCCAAAACATCAGTTATTATTTGGGGGAATTATTAGCTCAAATGGATGGCTGAGAGAGGTCAGGTAACTTTCGGGACCTTTGCACCTATGTATACCAGTACTAACTGCAGAGAACTCCAGTTTAAATGAAATAAAATGATTTTTGTTGGAAAATAACATGGAGAGTACTCACACATGCAAAACACACTCACAAGCACCACACAAGGCTAACAAAGAGTTAAGGCAGAAAGAGTTGGATAGAGGAATAGATTCGGGAGATGGGACTATAGTTGCCAGTCTTGAGAGCAGAGAAGGACTCAGATGAAAGTCTGAGGGTGGCACTGAAAGCTTCTATCTGAGGGTGCGCTGACAGAGAGAGTAGCAGGATGTTGTCCACACCTTGCTATTGTTTGGGGACTAATATTTATACTGTATTTCATGTCCTGAAGGAGTGTTTGGGCTTAGAACAAAGCTTAGATGGGTTTCCCAACGTTTAGACAAAGGAAACCAAAACTCTGCTGATTGCTGTTAATGGATAAAAGATAGGAATTGATGGGTTTATGACAACCTCTGTATTGTAGGACAGGAAAGGTGTAAAGGGATATTTTCTGGGGATGAGGGTTGTTTCAGTCACTTGTTTGTTTGTGGTGTGTGATTCATTGCCCAGGTGGCCCAAGAAGGGATTAACACATACCACCTTAATGGCTTTGTTTACTAGGTGCTTTGCTTAATCCTATTTTGGGTATGTCTGCTGGTATTTTTCCACGACACCTTTCTTAGGTCCTAGTGACCTCCATCTGACTTCACTGCTGGTCCACCCTGGTCTACTAGACCCCACAAAGCACCTTAAAATTGCTGATTTATGAAATATTTTAAGGAGGCGGTGTAGGAAACGATAACAATGGGTCATGTGGTCCAGACAGATCTGTCCTCTAAGAGAAGAAAATGTCTGGAAGTTGGCAGGCTGCCATTTTTTTCCTAATGACATCTGAGGTGTTTCCCCCCCATTCTGCCTAATAGTATAGGTGGCTCTGGGCTCACTTCATTTACCCAAAGTTGATTATGGGCTGATTCCCAGAAGTGATGTTGGATCTTAAATTCCCCACTGTAATACTATGCAGGGGTGGAGTGGGAGGACAGGAATACAGTTTTAGAAATACATCACTGTTTTGTCATGTAAAATTAATAAGTAACGGATGGCTAAAATACAGGTCAGACTGGGCATTTAGAAGAGATACAATAATACTCAGATCTAAAATCAAAGCTGTGATTAACATCTTCCTCTCCTGAGGAAGCACATATATTTATACACAAAGGATGAGATCCTCTTTGATGTTGGGAGTCTGGCAATAATATACACATATACACACACACACACACACACACACACATATATATATACTGTATACATGGAAACTCCCTGGGTGACTGCGGACAAGGTCACATTCTCTCAGCCTCAGAGGAAGACAAAGGCAAACTCACTCTGAACAAATTTTTCTCTTGCCAAGAAAACCCCGTGATAGGTTAGCCTTCGGGTTGCCATAAATCGGAAATGACTTGAAGGCACACAACAACAACAACAACAACAACATTCTATTTACAACTAGCTGTACCCAGCGTAACATATGCCGTTGAACCATATGAACCTTTCAAATCTACTATAATGGTGTATGTTACATGCTACACACTATTATTTTAGGAAAAATTTTTGCATTGTTTTACATGTGGGTGGTGAGCAGCTTAGGGAGTGAGAGGAGGGAGGGGCCCTTGTGAGGCTGGGGGTGTAGATACAGATTGAGTGGCAAGAGTGGACTGTGAGGTGAGAGCGAATTTGCTTGTGATTGGTAATTGGCTGGGTATGTTTCCTAAGCAGCCAATCAGCACACTGGGAAAGGAAACATACCCAAGCATTATATATATAGATTAAGAATGCTTTCATATGCATATCTACTCAAAAGTCAGTTCTAATGAATTCAGTGGGGTTTACTCTTAGGTAAATCCCTCAGGCTATCAAGATACCCGAGATACTCCCAAAGACCATTGGAATGCCTGTGTTTCTTTATGACCATCATGTTTTTTCCCAGCTAGATCTTTCATAACTCATCTCATTCCATTTACTGCACTCTATTTTTCCCTACCCATTTTTTTTTCTAAGAACAATCCTGTGAAATGGTTTAGGCTAAGAAACTAGGATCAGCTCAAGATGACTACATTAGTGCTATGTTATGGAGAAGCTATGATCTAAGCAGAAGGGGAAGCTATCATAGAATCATAGAGTTGGAAGAGACCATGGGGGCCATCCAGTCCAGCCTCCTGCCATGCAGGAAAATACAATCAAAGCCACTCCAACAGATGGCCATCCAGCCTCTGTTTTAAAACTTCCAAAGAAGGAGATTCCACCACACTCTGAGGCAGTGTATTCAACTGTCAAACAGCTCTTATCATCAGGAAGTTTTTCCTAATGTTTAGGTGGAATCTCTTTTCCCGCAGGTTGAGTCCATTGCTCTGTGTCCTAAGGTTTTATCAGACCACCCACTAAAAGCCTGTTCTTTTGCCGGCATAACTTGTCCGTTTTTATGCCGGCAAAAGAACTCCCCATGCTGCACTTACCTTCCTCCCATCCAAAGGCTTCCCAGCAATGAACAAGGAAGTGAATGGAGCTCCATTCACTTCCTCGTTCAAAATCCCATGGATTCTCACGAGAAGACGCTTGCATGGGGAAAAAATTTTAAAAACCCAAAACAACACACAAAACATTACACAAAGCACATATACACATTTAAAAAATTACAGGTAAACTGGGGAGGGTGATAAAAAGTGTGTCACCTACCTGGATGTTGCAATCTCATCCAGAAGTGTTCTGGCCAGACTGGCCATTCACGCTGCATTCACGTGAGTTAAATGGCGCAAGGTTTCATATGCCGACAATGCAGTCACTAAAGCACCATGGGGGATCTAGCAATAGCAATAGCATTTATATTTCTATACCGCTAATCAGTGCAAAGCACTCCCTAAGTGGTTTGCAATGTGTGTTAGCTAATTGCCGCCAACAAGCTGGGTACTCATTTTACTGACCTATGGAAGGCTGAATCAACCTTGGAGCCCTCTGGATCAAACTCACAACCTTTGTGGTTGCTATACCAATACTTAAGCCATCAATTAAAAAGTACTTTTTTTTTACTTGACATAAACGCAAAAGGTGTGGTATGTGCACCCATTCACATTTATGTGGCATCATTATGTGGCATCATTATTTAGTGCATCTGATAAAGTCCCTTGTCTCTGGAGCAGCAAAAAACAAGCTTGCTCCATCCTCAATATGACACCCCTTCTAATATTTAAACATAGCTATCATGTCACCTTTCAACCTTCTCTTCTCCAGGTTAAGCATACCCGGCTCCCTAGGCCACTCCTCACAGGCCTTTCACCATTTTGGTTGTCCTCCTCTGGACACGTTCCAGCTTGTCAGTATCCTCCTTGAACTGTAATGCCCAGAAATGGACACAATATTCTATGTGAGGTTTGACCAAAGCAAAACAGAGTGGTACTATTACTTCCCTTCAGCTAGGCACTACATTCCTATTGATGCAGCCTAGAGTTTACATTAGCTTTTTTAGCTGCCTCATCACACTGTTTACTCATGTGGTCCTGCTATGACACCTAGATCCCTTTCACATGTACTGTTGTCAAGTCAGGTTTCACCTGTGCATTCACCTGTGCATATATCTGTGCATTTCATTTCTTCTGCCTAAACGTAGTACCTTACATTTCTCCCTGTTGAAATTTATCTTGTTCGTTTTGGCCCAGCTTTCTAATCTGTTAAGGTCATTTTGAATTCTGATCCTGTCCTCTAGGGTATTAACTACCCCTCCTAATTTGGTGTCATCTGCAATTTTGATAAGCATGCCCTCTATTCTGTCATCCAAGTCATGGATAAAGATGCTGAATAACACTGGGCGTAGGGCAGAACCCTGTGGCTCCCCACACAGCTGTGAACACAGTGTTCATATAACAGATCTGGAAAAAAAAAACAGCTGTACTTTTTGAGCTGGCTTGATAAAAGCATTTTGACTTTAGAATGCATTATATATTATTATAATTATTGTTAATCATGTTGTGTGCAAAGATTCAGAGTATTATAGTCATTCATGTATTTATTCTTTTTCCAGGCTTTCCTAAACTCAGTATGAAAATTTCAGCTTTTCTTGGCTTAAAAATAATAGTCTCATGTGGTCTTCCTCATTTAAAACTTGTGCCCTCTTGTTGCCTGGCCACAGACTTTTGACCACACTTTGAGGTTGTTCAGCCACATGTATCCCTGTTTTCATTTGTTAAATGTTGGAGGGTATGCTATTAGGAGCTGCTTGCAGTACACTGCAACATATTGTTGCAGGTTCCACATATCCAATGACTACTTCAAAGTAATGTGCCCTGTGGCTAAAGGAAACTCAACCACATTTTAATGAAACAATCCCAGATTCATTATATCTTATCTCACAGTTGTAGCGCAAACAAAACACGAAGGACCAGCTAGACCATTATTAGCACCAAACTGATGCCACCTATTATTAAATGGCAATTGCAGCTTTTGTTACAAATCTAAGATCATGATTGTTTTGGCAATAAAACAACCCCCTTAAGTAGCACAGTGATTAAACTGGCATCTCAAGACTCAAGTGGCTATATAACTCATTACTGTGGTAAATAAGGAGAAAGCTGGCAGATAATCAACACATGGAGACAATATTCTGTGTATGAATGGCTTTTAAGAAGACCACAGGCCAGACAAAACTTTTTGGGAAATGTGGCTAAAATATCATGACAATGGGCTTGTCTACACCAGTGAAAAACCCCGACTCCCCCTGAATCCAGCCCAATAATGCCACACAACATGCAGCCTTTTCCCTGAATCTGGTGCGATAGTGATACATGATGGTACAGCCCTATTTGCACCAGACTCAGGGAATTCCCTCTTAATCCAGGTTTTAGAAAACTTGCAGTTTTAACTGGAGTTTGCTGGAAATTCTGGAGAAAACTGCCATGTGAACAATCCATCAACACTGGATTTGGGGCGGGGGTTGGGGAGGAGTGGAAGGACAAGCGCTGCCTGAGGCACCGCCATTTCCCCACACTCCTTGGTGCCACCTCTTATTCCAAAGACAGAACCCCAGCGGTAGTCATTCTCTGAGGTCAGAACCCCCATGGACTCACCATGGGACAAATGTAAGGAGCTCTCTCATGTGTTTACTATGTACCATCTGAATTTAGTCTCCAGCTTTGCTGACCTAAAAATTGTTGTGCTTCTGCTCTGTGCTGAATAAGGAACTTGTACATTTCACTTAAGCCAATGAGCTGATTCTACCCATTCTTTTGTCTTCAGAAATGGAGAACTACCACTGGCGTGCCCCCCCCTCCTAGTAAATAGTAGATGCGACCTCATCTCTACGCACCTACCAGTGAGTCATTGAAATCTGCCATCTCCCTCTTGAAACTGAGTGCTCTTCCAGATGGGGAAAATGCAGCAGGAGGTGGTGGTATTTGTCTCTTTACTGCCTTCTTTTCCTCAGTATTCTGGAATATTTTATTCTTGCCCTGATAATTTGGACATTACCTGGGTTGTGACTATCAAAATGGGCCAGCTGACGTTGTGCTGAATCCAAACCTGCCCCAGCCCAGGGAGGTTGGAAATTGCTTAGGACTACCCTCACTTTTACCTAATTTTGCATTGACATGGTTGTGTACCTGGCAGGAGGAGGTTTGGATCTGGCCTAACTTGGCTCCTGCTTCAACCTACCTTTCTCTGCCCCCCTTTGGTTCTTCTGCTAGCAGACTTTAACAAGCAAAGCAGTTCTGCTGGCAGACTACTCCATCAGCAGATCTCTGGAAACAGCTGGAAGAAGAGATTCTTTTGGGAGATGACCACTGCTGCCAACAGAAGGGAGTTCTGCCTAATTCCAACTCTCTATTGCTTCCGCATCTTTGAGCTAGAACTGTATGGTTGTATAGGTTGGGAACTTAAGATCTCTCATCACAACTGTTCCCTGAGAAAGCAGAAGCAATGAATGACACCCCCCGCATCCTTTGACCCCTTTAAAGGCAAAAAAATCAAACACAGGGATTGCTATTTGACTTTAGCTATTATTTTATTTCAGTTCACTTTTGTGGTACATGCTGTCCTTGGTTAAGCTAGCACTTTGAAGAGCTGGTTATACATTTGCTACATTTATTTATGTATCTTTTCAAAGAGAAATTTGACATAATTTGCTAGCTAGCTTTACAGCAATGGCTTTTCTGTTCTTGGCAAATCTTCCACTTATTTACGTACCATCTTGTAATGGGATTGCTGGAACCACTTACTATCCATTAAGGAGTTGCTAGTCTGAAGTTGAAAACAAAAACCCTATAAGAATGAATTGATGCTGCAGAGATGATGAAGCAGATCAAGTTCATAGGGAAGTTAACACATCAGCATTCTAACAGTGTAACTCAAACAATCCTGTATTGGACTCATAGAATCATAGAACTGTAGCTTGGAAGGGACCACAAGGGCCATCTAGTCCAACCCCTGCTGTGCACGACACACCATCAAAGTACTGCTGAGAGATAGTCATCCAACCTTAAAGACCTCCAAATAAAGAGAATCCACCACTCTCCAAAGCAATACAGTCGTCCCTTCACATTTACGGGGGTTACAGGAACAAGACCCCTGCAAAAGTGAAAAAACGTGAATAAAAGCAGCCTCTGAGGGTTTAACGAGGAGCCCTTCCTAAACACACACACACGGAAACTGACCCAGCCTCTGAGCATTTAAAGAGGAAAGAAAATCACAGCCCCATGCTGTGAGCACGCAAGCAAAGTCCCCCCTTTGCCACTCCCCCCGTCTGTGTCTTAACAAACTGAATTGCTTCTTTAAAACTCACATTTCGCCCCATGTCTCCTCATGGCCCAAAGAAAAGCACAGCTACATGCTTGCCACCCCCTCTCTGTGTCTCAACAAACTGAATTTAAAACTCAGCTTCTTTAAAACTCACATTTCGAACTTTTCCTACACACATTCACACATAGGGAATGTGCGGGTGGCATCTCCCAGCAACCCAGCCTCTGAGCATTTAAGGAGGAAAGCTTCCTGCTGGCCGAAAGAAAAGCACAGCCCCATACTGTGAGCACACAAGCTTTCCTCCTTAAAGGCTCAGAAGCTGGGTTGGTTGCTTGCTGGGAGATGCCACCTGCACCTTCCCTGTGTGTGAATGTGTGTAGGAAAGGTTCGAAATGTGAGTTTTAAAGAAGCAATTCAGTTTGTTGAGACACAAAGAGGGGTGGCAAGCATGCAGCTGTGCTTTTCTTTGGGCCATGAGGAGACATGGGGCGAAATGTGAGTTTTAAAGAAGCAATTCAGTTTGCTAAAACACAGAGAGGGGAGTGGCAAGGGGGGGACTTTGCTTGCATGCTCACAGCATGGGGCTGTGATTTTCTTTCACCTTAGACCCTCTGAGGCTGGTGTGGGCTTGCTTACTTGCTGGGGTCTTCCTGTGTGTGTACGTGTGCAGGAAATTTTCCTCCTTAAATGCTCAGAGGCTGTGTTGGGGAGAGCAGGGGGGGAGAAAGGAATTTCTGCAAATACATAAAACCGTGAAAGTCAAAGCTGCGAATGTAAAGGGACAACTGTATATTCTACTGTAGACTAACTGTCAGGAAGTTCTTCTTAATGTTTAGGCAGCATCTCCTCTCTTGCAATTTGAATTGACTGGCTTCTGTTCTCTGAAGCAGCTTAAAATAAGCTTGCTCTATCTTCAATATGTCATCCCTTCAAATACTTTAAAATGGGTATCAAATCACCTCTCAGTCTTCTCTTCTCCAAGCTAAACAATCCTAGGGGCCATTTACATGGCAAAATAAATCCTCAAAGAATGCGACAAGAAGCCTGATAGTTCCCACGCATTTCGAAGCCACAGTACCCTTTTCAGAAGGAAGGGGAGCGAAAAACCCATAAGTCACGCAGTATCAGCTTTTGCTAGTTTTCCTGACTTTTTTGATAAAGTTCGTGAAAATGCGCACAATTGGTCGTGTGAACTTACCATTCGCAAATATCTGTGTGAACTTCTAGCGGTCTTTTCGAATTAGCGTGAGCAGAGCTGAATCCTGATTGGTTGGAGTGACCATTGTGCCTTCTCCGAATAGATGGAGGGGTGAGAGAGAGAAATCCACCGAGCCTGCCATTTGCCCCTTCTTCTGCTTGCAGCCCACTTTGGGAAATCTGCTCTGAGCCCTTCCTGTTTGTTTCAAAGGAAGGCTTTGGGGGCAGGGAAATCGATCGGGAATGGGGCTAGCCCCCGTTTGGGTGGTGTGTGTGTGTGCGTGCTGCAACCGGCCGATCGCTCCATCGTTCTTTTGTTTATATGTGCTTTCCTTCACTCCTTTGTCTTTATTTAAGGCTTTGGGGGCAGGGAAGACAATCGGGAACTTGGGTGATGTGTGAGTGGGTGTGTGAGCGTGCTGCAACTGACAGATCACACCATCGTTCTTTTGTTTGTTTGTGCTTTTCTTCCCTCCTGGTCATTATTTCCAGTCTATTTTCGCCTCACCATGACTCCCTCCTTGCTCCCTCCCCGCCTCCTGCCTGTCTTTAATCATCTGGAGGCCATGCCCCCCACCTTTGCCTGTGTAAACTATGAAAACCAAAACTGACCGCATCTTCCAAATAAGCAAGAATTCGTATGAATTATGCACTGCTGATGCGAAAGAACGGTAATCCGGAATTTCACGAACTTTATCCTGTCGTGTAACTGGCACCCCAGTTCCCTAAGCCATTCCTCATAAGACTTGGTTTTCAGCCCCCTTACCATCTCGGATGCCCTGCTCTGAATACAGTTCCAACTTGTCAATATCCTTTTTGAATTGCGGTACCCAGAACTGGACACAGTACTCCAGGTAAGCTGAATAGAATGGTACAATTACATCCTTTGATCAGGACACTATGCTCCTGTTGATGTAGCCCAGAATTGCATTGACCTGTTTGATAGCTGCATCTTGCTGTTCACTCAGGTTAAGCTACATGTACTGTTCACATCCTCTTTCACAGAGCATTCCTGTAAAGGTGGGTGAGAGGGAATCTATGGCAGGGGTAACTTCCTTTCCTGAGGCCTGCCCAGTGCTTGACCATCCTGACTGAGATATTCTGGAAGTTGTAGCCAATTTTTAAATTTGTTTTATTTTTTTATTTTTCCAAGTTCTGGATCTGCTAGGCTCCCCCTGCCCAGCCAGGGCAAAGGGAATGGAAGCTTTTCTTTTCCTTTTTATAAATTTCTTAAGAGTTGCTTCCTTTGTAAACATGTCATTTTTCTCCACTACTACTGGTTTCAGTGAAAGAAAAAGTGAATAAATACATTGCTTCAATCTGAGAGAGTTCTTTGTATAGGTTCTTGGTCAAGGGAGGGAGATTTCCATCTGTCCTTGGACCCTTTTCTTCTATCCTATGACCCTATCACAGTACACAGTTAGAGCACTGTGATTCCACCCATGGTTTCATTCTGTGCAAACTTGGGATTTGTAGTTTAGGGAGAGGCATTTATAATTCTCTGAAAAAGACCTAGGGGCTTACTGTATTCCAAAGAAAAGGGGCAAAGCAGCAGGAATGTTCTACCTTTCCTGCTGCCTAACCACAGGGTGTTGGCATTCTTCTGATGTTCTTTTGTTCCAATCCTGTGGGAGACCTAGGTAAAACCGTGTCTTTTTGCAAACAGATTTTTCTGGTTAGCAAAAAGGCACAGGACCAGAATGAAAGAATGCCGACATCATGTGGTAAGACAGCAGGAGAGACGGAACATTCCTGCTGCTTTGCTGCTTTTCTTTGGAGTGCAGTAAGGCCCTTATAATGCTTCTCCAGACTACAAATCTCAGGATTCCATAGGATAAAAGCATGGCAATTAAAGCAGAATCCTAGTGCTATAATTATGCAGTGTGAAATGTCCTCTAGTGTCCTGCTCTCCCCCCGGCTATCAGTCCAGGCTCTATGTCCTTTCCCTTGAAAGAACATTGAGGGCTGCCTCTTCAATATACATTGGCTAGTTATAGAATCCACAGCACTAGTCTCTTGCATATTGTTTATTATACTTCCAGAATGCAGAAAAATTACCTTTTTGGAGTCCAACCTACAGAATCCTCCACACAGCATAGCCACTCACTGTGTTGGCTGGAGGATTCTGAGAATTATGATTGAAAAGTAACTTTTGTAAGCCCTGCATATTTTTATAGGACATATCAATACTAGAATTAAAAGGATAGTTGACAATGAAAACATATAATAGTCCAATAGTCCAACAAGACACCACAAAAATACAAGTAAATTGTTAGGGTAAAAGAAGAAATAAAAATCAGATAACAAAATAGCATTACAAAGTACAGAACTAGATCTGGCCATTAATCCCAACTAGAGCAGTAAATTCATTAAGTGAACAGGGACTTGATAAGGTAACACTTGTCCAGGGACTTAATTTGTTTACTCTGTAACAATTGAATTAAGGCTAAAGAGTCAACTCCTGAAATGCTTAAAAACCAAGAACCCTAAAACCTAAAATCAGTTTCACACAGGGCACTTAAAAGCATATTTGAACTGCCTCCCACACTGTCTGAGATGAGGGTGCATCTACACCATAAATATAATGCAGTTTGACACCACTTTAAGTGCTGTAGTGTTACCTGAATTGTTGGGGGTCTGTGGGGACCCACTCGTGACACCAACATTATTATATTAATTGGGGGAATTATAATTAGCTCAAAGGTATGGCTGTGAGAAGTCATTAACTTGAAGGACCTTTGCACCTAGGTATCCAGTAATAATTGCTGAGACTCCAAGTTAAAAATGAAATAAAATGCTTTTGACTGGAAAATAAACATGAAAGCATTCTCTCTCTCTCTCTCTCTCTCTCTCACACACACACACACACACACACACACTTACAAGAGCCACACAAGGCTAACAAAGAATTAAAAGGAGGAAAGAGTGGATACAGGAATGAATTTGGTGAAACATGGGAGATATACCAGTCCTGAGGAGCAGAGGTTCATGCAACAAAGAAGCCTCAGATGTGAATCTGAGGGTGACACAGCAGATCAGCAGAATGATGGTGTCAGAAGAACTGTGCACACTTGGCTATTGTCTGGGGGCTAATATTTATACCCCATTTCAAAACCTGAGGCAGTGTTTGAGCTCAAAACAATGCTTGGATGTGTTTCCCACCATTAAACAAAAGAAATCACAACTTCACTAATGATTGTTAATAGTTGAGAAATTAGAGTTGATGTGTTTAAGGAAGCCTCCTTATTGTGGGAAGGGGTAGGTGTGAGGAAAGACATTTTGTGGATAATGGGGGTTCCGGTCACTTTGTTTTGAACTATGACTCACTGCCAAGAGCATTCAACAGGGGATTAGCACATTCCACCTTGATTACTCTGATCCTAAAGGGCTCTGCTTAATCCTATCTTGGGTGTGTCTGTTGGGAATTTCCAAGACATCTTCATTAGGTCCTGGGTGACCTTCACCTGACCCCACTTTTGTTCTGCCCTGGTCTACTTAGACCTCATGAAATGTCCAATATTGCCAAATTATGAAATACTAGAGGGAGGGGGCTCAAGTCATAGGAACAATAGCTCCATCCTATGGAATCCTGAGATTTGTAGTTTTACAAGTTCTTTAGCCTTCTCTGCCAAAGAGTGTTGTTGCCTCACAAAACTACAAACCCAAGATTCTGTAGGATGGACCCATGGCCATTAAAGTGCATTATTTCTACAGTGTAGATGTACCCTGAGTCATGTATATATGCAACTGATGTGGAAATGGAGGTCAAATATAATTCAACTGTGCTGACATGCCAAGTGGCCATAGTGATTATGGGATTCTGCAATCCCCAAAGTAATTTTTTCCAAGACCTTCTTCTAGCCAATGAGAACTTTGCAGTCACTTTGCAGAAGACAGATGTGTTTCCCCCTCCTATATACACATACTTTAAGGTCAGGTGATATAAGGCCCCAAGCTGCCTCATACCCTCCAACATTTCACAGAGGACGCATGTGTCCAAGCAACATCAGAGTGTGGTCAAGATGGCAAAAGTTATTAATGAGGAAGGACACACAAGCTATGATCTACTGTGCCTATAGGGAAAGGCTTCTCTCCATTCCTCTCCCTGCTGAGTTAATTGGGTGCAAGCTACTTTTGCACTTTGAACTCAGTTTGCAGCTGTTGAAATAAGCTGAGGACAAAAGGGAAAAGCAGGAGGAGGAGAGAAAAGCTGGGGCATTTTAAAAGCAGCTTAACAAAGGGATGACTGAAAATTAATCAGGACTGTCCCTGGGAAGTTGGAGGGCATGCTGACTTACAGTGGGAGGTATCTTTGCAGAAGGAGCTGCACAATGCTGAAGTGCCACCACACTGAACAAGCTCTTCCAGTCCACTGGAAGAGTGTGGCTGGGTCTTCCAGTCAACCTTGATAGTACCAATCAAGTGTTTTTGAGGAATGGACAGAATACAGACCTCCAGTTTATTGCCCTGCTGTCTTTTTATTGGTGCTGTACAATTTTGCTACACACAATTGTCCATTTTAGATGTACTGTGGGACAATATGTGGGCAGGCTAGGCATGTATCTGGATCTGTGTGGGTTTCATTTTCTTTCCCATAAAACTGTTTTGGAGAAATTCAAGAAAGGATGAAAAGCCTTGAAGGCAAAATATTCTTTACCCTGTCCCACTAAACAATGGAGTGTTCTTTCAAAAATTGTTTGTAAGTTGAACATTTGGACTGAAAAAGTGCTGAGTTTATTTAGACTAGATAAAAACAAGAATCTGCCGTCAGTCAGGCAGCCTTTGAGTCATAATTTGCATGGCATAAACATGCATTTTCATGGGTGGGGTAGGGAACAAACACTGATTTTTTTTTTAAAAAAATCCTAATTATAGTCTAAAATGAACATAATATGCAGCTCCATTTTATGGCAAAATCACATTCACATGGTGCACAGTAGATCATTCCATGTCTAGTTGCTGCTAGGATTCTATATAAGACTAGGCCAATCAAACGGTAAGGGCCCTCAAGCATTTTGCCCATAATTTGGAATACCCACCATCCATGCTTTCAGCAAAAGAAGCCTACAACTACAATCAGTCTGCAGCAACAGCAGGAGAAGAAGGAAGGATATGAAATGTAGCTTTGGCTGCATCTCTGTATCTATTAAGACCTCTAGGAGTAAGTCCCACCTGACTCAACAGGACTTCTTAGTAGGCATGTATAGGATTACAATGTCAGTTGATGCCTTACAACTCTGTTTTTA
This sequence comes from Gambelia wislizenii, assembly GCA_030847615.1. Classification (NCBI taxonomy): domain Eukaryota; kingdom Metazoa; phylum Chordata; class Lepidosauria; order Squamata; family Crotaphytidae; genus Gambelia; species Gambelia wislizenii. The sequence continues at coordinate 97,771,573 of JAUMIR010000005.1, read as the reverse complement.
AACTGGTTTCCAACCTTTGGCCCTCCAGATGTTTTGGACTTTGAGACTTATCACACCAGTCTGTTGTTATGGGTGACTCCATTTGAAAACCACTTCGCCTATACTCAGAAAGATTACGGGATAACAATGTACTCTTTTGCACCATCACTGCATTTGTTGTCAGTGTTAGTTTCTGCATTTTTTTCTTGCATTAGAAATATGTCAATACCATTTACACCACCCTGTTTGCTCTACCTCCTGCTCTATGATTAGTGTTTTTTAAACAAAACTAAACAGGAAGCCATAATTGCAGAATTGCAGAATTATGTAATGATGCTATTATGGAACCACCCCCAGTCCCTGCCCAGATTGGGATAATGAACACACACCACACCACTTCCAAAAGCATTTCTTTTATGCTTTTTCCTGAGAATTAACACCTGCATGGTTCTGCTTTTGTATATATCCTTCAAAACCTTGGTATATTTAGTCTTTATTTACTCTTTAAACTTTCCCTCAACCCTGTGGTTTCTGTGAGCATTATTCCTTAGTAAGATTACTTCGGAAATTCACTTTTGTGCTATTCCCCTTATTTGGCGGGGGGGGCAGTGTAAAATAATGTAAAAAATGCTAGAGAACTGAGAATGAAAGTACAGCAGTTCTCTTGGGATCTCTTGAGCATCCTGCTCTCCTCCCAGCTGACCACTGGAAGTAGTCTGGAGTTTTCATGCTGTAGATCCTCAGGGGAATCTCCAAGTGAAGAGCAATGGAATCACACTCACACCACACCCCGTATTCTTTCAATATCACAACAAAACATAACAAGACATTCGCACCCAAGGTGGTTCCTAAACCATAGTGGGATAGGGGTCATTAATGGATTCTCTCAAGTGGAAAAATAATTGATTTCCAAATGTCCCCACAGCATGGTACAGCACTGCGGAGCCACGGCATTGTGTGATAAGCTCCAGGCAAAGAAGGGACTAACGCAGTGCAGTTGTGTTATAACAGTGTCATGTGATAAGCTCCTTTGACTTCCAGAAACCCCAGACAGGATGGCCAATGGCAAGTGATTCTGGGAACTGAAGTCCCAAACATTTGTCCTGTGGAACCCCAGGGTTCACCTAGAGATCGCCAGGGGTTCCGTGAGAAAACAGTAATAAATCACGGAGAAGTGGTGAGCTGAAAAGGCTTACCTCTCCTCTCCACAACAGAGAAAGCTGGGAGGAATGAGTGTGTGTGTGAATGTTTTCACACCAACAGAGCCTGGAAAAGGGCCTCTTATGGGTCAAGGAAAGGATGTTTATGTGCCAAATACCTTGCTCTCCCTCCCAGCTTTGGATGTGCTAATGAAGCTCCTCATGTCGGCCTGGCAGCTAAAAGGGAAGAGGCAAGGAATGAGTGTATGTGTGATTGAGTTTGCTTCCTGCAAGCAGACACGGACCCTTATTGTTTGCCAGAACTGAGGACAAAAGAAGACACTGGTTTGCATAAAACTGATTTAAAGGTACAAATGCAAAATGACGGTTTTTCACATTAATAATGTTATCATAATAAATACATTTGTTTTTCATCAAATATATTTGTATTAGTCTTTTTGGGTATTTTCATACATTTTTTCAGGTTTTGATGTTTCATGATAATTATATTTGTTTTTAATTTTATTTACTTTTATTATAGGTTACCTTTTTTGGCATTTTAATAGGATGTTTTGTCAATATTTTAATGTACACTATAAATACTTTTCTGCCAGTATGCTGTTTCAGTCATGTTACTTTCAAGTATCAAATATGTATTGCTAGCAGACCAGTTTAAGGAATTTTGGGGGCCCCATATGTTTATCTCAAGTCAATGTAACCTAACCTAACCTATTCACAGTGCAGGATATTCAGATTATTACTAATAATGTTTTTGCAGGAGGAGGGTTACGATGGGGCCCCCCACAATGATAAGGTCCTCTGCAGCTGCAGGTGCTGCAGGGCCCTTAAACCGGCCCTGATTGCTAGCAATGTGGACTATAATAAGCATCTATTTTTTTCACTGTTTCTGTATTTTTTTAAAAAAGGGGGAGCTGTAGGTATCATTTTTACATAGGGGTTCCCTGAGACCTGAAAATTATTTCAAGGGTTCCTCCAGGGTAAAAAGGTTGAGAAAGTCTGGGCCAGAGGTTGGGAACCACTTAGTCCCAACTAGAGTAAACCTACTGAGTCAATGGTTGAATGATGAGTCAACACATATATGGATTCAATGGGTCTATTCCAGTTGGAATTAATAAGAGGATTTAAGCCTATGTGAGTCTAGCTTGGTATGAGCTGAGGTGACTGGGCAAGTGAGAGAACTGGTCTGAAACTGAGTAATGAATGCACATTGCATGCTTTTCTTTCTCAGAGTCCCTGACAGATGTACTCTGACATGCAAAATGGCCTAAATTCCTGTGTTATTGTTGGTTCTACTGGGACATCTGTAAAAACAAGAATTTATGAAGCAGCTAAGAAATTGCATTCAATAGGCACACTTCAGATTGTCCTCCCTACATAATATGGTAAAATAATCTAAAAGGAATGGCGGGGATACACCAAGGACATGGGTGAAAAGATAGAATAATATAATTAATAAGAAATACATCCACCATAGCTGCACCTGACATTCTGGAGAAATAGGTTCTGATAGAACTTCCAGAACCTCTTAAAACTGCATCCATCAATTATTCAAGACAAACAGCTTTCTACAGTCAAATGAAGATTCATGCCACACTTAAGGACTTGGCTGATAAAACTAAATGAATCTACCAGACCCATAAATAATTTTATTTTGTTAACAAGCAAGCATGTACAACATTTTGCTTTCACTGCTTCTCAGGAAAAGGACTGAGTTCTTTGTCCTGCAAAATCTACCCTCTGTTTTTATTACAAATTGTAATATGGCCAAATAATTTTCCCTTGGGCAAATTAATTGTTAATAATGAAACAGGCTGTCAATTCAATTAGAGGGGCATTCATCAGAAACCACTCCAGGTCTGCCTGATCTCTCCAAACATGTCAAATTTCATTACTGTGCTTAAGTGTCAAGAAAGTTATTCCACTAGCATGGGGGTACAGAATGATTCACCACACTGAAGTCATACACAGACCACATTATTTGCATATATAATCAACATCAGACAAGTAGCACTGGACATGTTGGGAAATGGTGAAAAGATTCCTCCTGCTACCTCAGGAGGACCAAATAGGTTCCAACTATTACGGGAAGGTGCAAAGCACACACTCTGCACAGAGTTGTCCTGTGAAAACACTGCAGATGAGCTCAAAAGCTAGGAGCAAAGCACGGAAAAGTTATTCATTTGGACAATTGCCAGGATCCCTTGACAGCTTACAGCTTGCTGGATGATAACTTCCAGAATGCTGGCTGTGGGATTCTGGGAGCTGTAGTCTAAAATATTCTACCTCCCCGGTGTTCTGGAGCAGCACAAAAGAACTTGAAAATAGACAGTTGTCAGTGATTTCAGCTGATTCACACATAAGCAGGAGTGATTAGGATGGACCATTGCTCAACCCCAGCCTCACAGCTCTCCAGCACCTCAAAAATCCTTTGAGAGGGTGCTGCCTGGCTTCAGATGTAAGTTTTGAGGAGATGAAGCTCCATCGCCATAGCACTATTGCCTGATGCAGGATCTAGGCCTTACTTTTAAAAGGTAAATAGCTGAAGTTTCTATTTCAGCTTCTCCAGTTAGTCACCATTGACCAAAATGGATAGTTAGTTAACATTTCACAATAACTCATTAGTTTTTTGTTATTTCAGAAGTATAGGTCACTCCCCACCTTGTATCCACAGGGTTCGGTTCCTAGACTTACCGTGGATACTGGAAACTGCAGATAATAGCAAATCCTATTAAAATAAAGGGCCTCTGGTACAAACATAGCATAGAGTTGCATTGGAGGCCCTAGTGATTCTTAGAGAGGACACCTCTCTAGGCATTTTCCAGTGTGTCTCTATGGTTATGTGTCCCTATTTTTTTCAGCCATGGATAACTGAAACTGTGGGTGTTGGTTCTGTAGATATGGGGGACAATCTGTAATGCAAACAGTTATTCTTTTTAGTTATTTCAGAAAACCAAAATGCTACAAGCTACTGGTCTAAGTACCTGGGAACAGAGACATAGGTTCTATCTGTTATTGGTTGAGCTTCTCCGATCCTAGAGAGGAGTGAGGTCAGGAAAAGTAGGAGTGGGGACAGGAAATGCTTAAAAGGCAGAGACCTAGAAAAGGACCCAAAATGGCTTAGCAAAAAGACTGGCCAGAATACTCCATGTTCTGGCCAGAGTATTCTGGCCCTGGAGTTGCCTCAGATTCTCCCTGTTACCTTGCAGTCTGTGGCAGGAACAGGCATGTGTCTGCACACACACACTCCGTTGTGTTGGAGAGTGCTGCCGCCACTACCACTGGTGTCATGTGTTGCACTCTCTGAGGACAGAAATGGGGCACCCAGCTAAGGCAGGTGCAACGTGTGACACCAGCAGTGGCGGCAGTGGCTGCTGATACAGTGAAGCACGCATGCGCAGTAACTGTTCATTCCCGCCGCGGAACACTCCGATTTTTCCTGCAGGATCCAGGTTTTCACAGGTATTTTTAAAAGCTGTTTTAAGGGGATTTTGCCCTGGTTTCTAGTTGAAACTGCCCAGATGTTGTCTGGACAGTTTGGACTAGAATCAGGGCCAAACCCCTACATCGTTTAGACAGTTGGGCATGGGAACAGTGGGAAGCTGTTTCATTCAGCCTGTGTGGACAAGGCCTAGGAGTTAAACTAGAGGAATGCATATTTGCTATTAAGGGGAATACATAATAAGTTATCCTTCCTACAGCAGGATTTTCTCAGATGTACATGCCTTAGCAATCAGATTTAGATATTAAGGCTCTGCTTATCTTTCATCTGTCTATCACAAAACAAAGCATCCTAAATTAAGCGTATGTAGATGAAGAGAATCACGTGCTATAACAAACAGATGTCTTTCACCACTTGGGGAAGATTTTCTGTAAAAAACCAATATGTTAGATGTATAAACTACTTTCACTCTTATAAGGTATAGTATTCCAGGGAAAAGGAGAAAAAGCCAAAATAAAACCAGAAAGAGCAAGGAAAGTGGCAGACAGAATGGCATTTTCTTCAAGCAACCCCCTGTGGATATCGAACTATGAACAGTCCATGAGCTAAGCTTTATCTGCTGGATCGCAGAAGAATGGTGTTCTTCATAATCCATCAGATGTCTTCTTGACTATGGCAAATAACTGAATGAAAGAAACTTCTATAAAATAGGAGAAAGAAAGAAGAGAAATTGAAAGAGAAGGTCAAAGGATGAGTATTTCAAGACATCTGGAGGTTATTTAAAACCCACAACAATAAATGCTAAGATAGAATCTTTATCACAGGTTAGAAAAGGTAAGGACAAATCCAAAAAGTTGCTAAGCATGGCTCATGAGGAGAGTCAAGAAAATTATGAAAATTGTGAAAGGCAAGAAGGCTTCCTTTAAAAAAACAAAAACAAAGGGCTAGCTGAATTAAAAACAAGAGTCTAACAAATGGAAATGTAAGCTGGCAAATGTATCATGTCAGAAAGACAAGAGCCGCACAACTATCAAGTGGTGCCTTTTTGCTATGAATGGCCCTGTGCCCTGGTGGCGCAGTGGTTAAATGCCAGTCCTGCAAGCCACCACATTGCAAGTTCAATTCCAGAGGGCTCCAAGGTTCACTCAGCCTTCCATCCTTTCATAGGTCAGTAAAAGGAGTACCAGCTTGTGGGGGCAATTAGCTAACACACATTGGAAACTGCTTAATATGGTCTAGATGTGTAAATTGCTATTGCTTAAAACAAATTGTAAGCCACTTTGATAGCCTTTGTGGCTGAAGAGCGGGGTATAAATACCTAAATAAATATTTTAAAAAATGTTTTACCGTGTGTTTGCCAACAGACTTCCTATTTCAGGTCTGAGCAACAGGCAACACACTTGCTGGCAATGCTAGCTACTTTGGAGCCATGATGAAATGCCTCCTTCCCTATCTGTGTAGCATAAACCAATGCAGTGCAATGGAAAAGCAGAACAAGGTTGACGAGGGTCTTCTGGCAAAGGATAAAAGGAGAAATAGCTGACCAGAAAGAAGCTACTATAAAACTTTCAGACACTGTTTCTTTTTATGAGGAAAGAGGAGGCTGGAAGTGATGATACAGGGTGATAAGGTGGGCCTATCGACATTCTTTGGTCAAGAAGGATCTGATAAATCAAGCTTTAAGGGCCATCTTGGCTTCCTCAGCCACCATTTATTATCCCAATGTTCTGACTGATGTGAGGAGGACTTCTCTTCAGATTAGCCATCAGATTTTGTTTGATGTGGAATATGTTTATGCTACACATGGATTCCAGTCTTCAAAAGATCTTTCTCTCTCTCTCTCCCCTCCACTCTCTCTTTCTCTCTCTCTCTCTAACTCAGGTTTCAATAGCACTCTACTCTGATAAGTTTACATTGGGTCGTCAACCCGCACAGCATCCACCACATTCCCCGCTGTTTATTTAGTTTGTTATTTTGGTTTAAGTTGTTACAGACAGTGAAAAGACAGCTAAACATGATGAGCATAAATATGACCTGAACAGTGGAACGTTGGGTAACACACAATGTCTCTGGAAACTTCTATGTAGTAAACACTGATTGGTGAGATGCTAAGCAAAAACATGCCCATCAGGTCCTGACAACAGCTGTAGGCCTCACCTTTGGAGACCATATTCCCACACTTTCCCATCTGCTAACTGCAGTTAAGTTCAAAGTCAGAATACAAAATCTGTTTAGTCAGATGAGACTGCTTGCTGTCAGGCATTCAGAGGGGTGTTCAGTATCCAGTGACTAATCCTTATGTTTGGCAAAATCTAACATTTGTTTTCCAGAGACGCTGCAGGTTTGTACTTTACCCATCTATTGGTGTAACAGAGTGTAACTGAAAAAGGAAATAATGTCTGAACATTTCAATGGAACCACACTGAAAATTTAATTAAACCAGGCTCAAACTGTATTTTGGTGGGAATTACTGTATAGCTAAGGAAGCCCCCTTTATTTTGGATAATCTGTGCTATTTATGATGCAGCTGTATAGCTGAGAAAGCTGAAAGACAATAGTAAGATGATTACTTACCTGGGAAAACTCAAACACAAAAAGTTTTATATTTCATATAAATATGACAATTCATTAAAAAAAAACAGGACTCCCTTCTGAATAATTCTCCATTCCTTCCACTTCCCCATCAAGTTTAAGATCCATTTCACATGTTTAAGTCTGTATGGATCATACTGACATTTTTTTCCAATATATGCAAGGTGAAGTGCAAGGAAAACAAAAGTACGGTAATTAGTAAAAAAGCAGAGAAAAGACTCGTCCTACCCTTCATTCCCCACACTCCCCATTGTAGTCTGACTACTAATGGGCGGGGGACCTGTATATATCAGCTTATCCCTCAATAGTCACCTGGCAGCATATAATCCATCAAGGTGCAGCAAAGGAAGATGGGAAGCAGGGCCTACATCAGACCAGTTTCTGTGAAGCTCATGGAATGGTCTCACTTCCCATCTTCCTCTCTTGCAATTTGATATAATGAGAGGTATGAAAACTGTGAGGATCAGTGTTGGTGATAGGGTAACAAGGTGACTGATTGCATGGCCATCTACTATGCATATATCCTATATGGTATGATATGTACCATATCAGCAATGATGCATGTTTTGTGTATCTAACCAGTCTAACCAGCCGCTTGGTTATGTAGATGAACAGATAGATCACAGGAGTCTAGATATGGGGGTAGTGGTAAAATGAGGCCCCTGCCCCCCCAATAAGAATTCAGCTCCCTAAATGAAATTTCCCTTCACTTCCCAAATTTCTAGCATTGCAAAGTGTGAGAACTGAAAATTATTCACAGCTCGAATTCTTATATTTCCTGTGTTCCCAATCCCTTGATAACTTTGTCTGCCCCTTTTTTCCTTTGGATGCCTATACTGTGTTTCCAAATGTTCAATTGAAAGTTTACGTTACTGCAGTGCTAGACATTTGGGCACTGAAGGAAAATTTCATTTGAGAAGGAAGAATTAATATTGAGGAGGCAATTCCCCCAGTTACATCCCTGATAAATCTTGATACATTCCAGTTTGCTATTAAAAGAACAACTATGTTATAATATTTTGTTTTGTAAATTGACATAAGTATAAATTGATAAATTGTATAAATGGATTTATATTTAGTTGGTATTTATAGTGATTATAGAGTATAGGAATAATCTGGTGATAAGGTTATGTCTATTTAAATTCCTTTTACTTAAGTTAGTTAGAGGGAGCAATATATATAGAGAGAGTTATATACTTATAGGAGATTTTCAGACCTGCCAAAATGCCTGTTTGCCGCGCGAGCAGCCTCCCGACACTGCTGCGCGGCAAGGGTCTACTTCGGACGACGCTGTGCCTCTCGCGAAACCGTCTGTGTCACTTCCGTGAAGCTTCGGACGACTCAGCGCCATATTTCAATCTCAGGCAACCTCCGTGATTGAAATATGGCGCCGAGCCGTCCGAAGCTTCACGGAAGTGACACGGACGGTTTCGCGAGAGGCACAGCGTCGTCCGAAGTAGACCCTTGCCGCGCAGCAGTCTCGGGAGGCTGCTCGCGCGGCAAACAGGCATTTTGGCAGGTCTGAAAATCTCCATAATAGTAGGTATAAACTGGAAGTCCTTGTTCTTTTTTCTCCTTTTTTATGTGTATAATATTTTGTTGTTGTTTAATACAATGTTTTGTTTGTTTTTGGTGTGATTCTGTCTGTTTTGTTTGTTATTGTTGCTGTTTCCAACGAGATCCATCAGATGACAAGCCTGAGTAGCTTTAAAAAAGCACTAAAGACGGATCTCTTTCGGCAGGCCTTTCCTAATTAGATCCCGGCCTCAGGGGATCCTGGCCTCTTTTAGTCCACTGGCTATTTATTGTATTTATTGTTTTTAAAGGTGATTTTAGACCGTTGCTTTTAATTTATATTTGTTTAATATTTTTTTATGGGGGAGGGTGGGGGTGGGGGGTGTTTAGGGATTTTTATCTGTATTGTATTTTAATTTTTGTAAGCCACCCCAATTGTTTTAACAGAGGGGCGGGGTATAAATAATAATAATAATAATAATTATTATTATTATTATTATTATTCTGTGAATTTAATAAAATAAAAATAAATAAAAAATTTAAAAAATATATAAAAGAACAACTATTAACTTGAAGAATTGGTTCCTGTATTTACCTTATTCCTCTTCCCTCTCCATTTCTTTTTCCTTTTGTGTCTTAAAAACATTATAAGCCTATGGGCAGGGTCTGTCTTGTTTTCTTGATATATGTAAGCCACCCATACCCTTTTCAGATGAAGAGTGAGGTAAAACTTCATAAAATAACAAACAAACAATGCTAGTTTTCATTAGCAATGCACATGTTTAGAAGAGACTTCATGTCTCAACCATGGCAGGGTTATCACTCCAAAACTAGAAGTATTTCTTTCAGTCTACTCTCCCTGGGTAGGATGGTTGGTTTAAAGTAGCACTATCAGAAGGTAAATGGATTCTACACATACACAAAGTCCTTCTTTATAGCTGGTTCACCATGTTTCACAGCTGGGCCTTGCACTGATAACAGATTTCAGGTCTAAGCCTTGCCATTTTCAATTTAATGGTCCTAACAATCCCTTAACTCTTCTGACAAATGTTGCTTCTCTCTCAGTTCAACTGATAAGCTCAAAAGTGATAAAGCCAAGATTCAGCTAAGTCTGCAAGATTACATCAAGATTCATTGGGTGTGGGTGGGGTGTGGGATTTGTCAGGAATGTTAAGGAAAATTACAGTTCCTCAATTGCCATGCTAACTACGAGGTTTTCCCAATTCTGAAAATAGTATTATATTAATCCTTATCTTATAAAAACAATACTACTTTAACTGCCTGGGCCATCTAATATGGGCATGGGTGGGTATCTGCTGTGTAGCAGTGTACATTCTCACCTTTTTGCTTGAAGTAAGGATTCTCAACCACTGTACAGACTGTATGGTATCTCTCTCTCTCTCTCTCTCTCTGTGTGTGTGTGTGTTGGTGATCACTTACACTAATGTCAATGATTGCAATCTGGCATTTGTTGTTTGACAAATGCAGAGTAATCTGTTCCCAGTCAACATTACTCAATTTTTGTTTACTGAAGCTTAAGACTTAAGTTCTGTCATTGTGCTGCCATTATTCACTATCTGTACGGTTGTAGTGGATAACTAGCAAACAATGGGGCTAATCCAATCACAGGAGTTGGATAACTTTTTAACCAAATATACACATTTGCTCCAAGCTGTCATACAGGCAGGCCAGAAAAAATGTAAAGCTGTAAGTTCCATACTTTTCATAGTTTAAAATTCAAGTGGAAGGCCAAGACTGCAAAAAGCGCCCCACAAGCCACTGAAAATAATTAGACATCCCTTGTTATTTCAGAATATAGACTAAACAGGTTTCATATGACAACACAGGCAGTGGACGCAAGCAATGGCAGCCGTTCCTAGAATGAGAGCAACCTCATGCATTTTAAACTGCCATTTCAATACAGCTAGTTCTTTGTGAAATACAGCTTTTGCAGTGGAAAATTAAGAAAGCAAGAGTGTTGATGAGAGAGAGAGAGAGAGAGAACTATTACAATCCATGTAGCATTGGCAGTGTTACATTTTGTCTCATGCTTTCAAATATAATGATATATGCCAAGATAATTAAATGTCCTTTCAGAAGAAAGTGGCATTTTTTTTTACCAACTATCTACTGCTTAGACTAAACAAGGATACATTGTTGAATGTACACCCCACTCCCTCCCAAACCCCAGAGACTCTTGTAGCATCTTCAAGACAAAGCGATTTACAGTTGTCCCTTTACATTCGCGGCTTTGACTTTCGTGGTTTTATGAATTCACAGAAATTCCTTTCCCCCTCCCTACTCTCCCCAGCACAGCCTCTGAGCATTTAAGGAGGAAAATTTCCTGCACACATACACACACAGGAAGACCCCAGCAAGTAAGCAAGCCCACACCAGCCTCAGAGGGTCTAAGGCAAAAGAAAATCACAGTCCCATGCTGTGAGCACGCAAGCAAAGTTCCCCCCTTGCCACTCCCCTCTCTGTGTCTCAACAAACTGAATTGCTTCTTTAAAACTCACATTTTGAACCTTTCCTACACACATTCACACAGAGGGAAGGTGCAGGTGGCATCTCCCAGCAAGCAACCAACCCAGCTTCTGAGCCTTTAAGGAGGAAAGCTTGTGTGCTCACAGTATGGGGCTGTGCTTTTCTTTCGGCCAGCAGGAAGCTTTCCTCCTTAAATGCTCAGAGGCTGGGTTGCTGGGAGATGCCACCCGCGCCTTCCCTGTGTGTGAATGTGTGTAGGAAAAGTTCGAAATGTGAGTTTTAAAGAAGCTGAGTTTTAAATTCAGTTTGTTGAGACACAGAGAGGGGGTGGCAAGCATGTAGCTGTGCTTTTCTTTGGGCCATGAGGAGACATGGGGTGAAATGTGAGTTATAAAGAAGCAATTCAGTTTGTTAAGACACAGAGTGGCAAGGGGGGACTTTGCTTGTGTGCTCACAGCATGGAACTGTGATTTTCTTTCCTCCTTAAATGCTCAGAGGCTGGGTCAGTTTCCGTGGTGTGTGTGTGTGTGTGTGTTTAGGAAGGGCTCCTCATTAAACCTTCAGAGGCTGCTTTTATTCACTTTTTTAAAAACTTTTGCGGGGGTCTTGTTCCTGTAACCCCCGAGAATGTGAAGGGACGACTGTATTATGATTCTGTTCTTGTCATCTTTCCTTCTCTTTTCAGTGTTCCACAATAAGCCAAGATCTCTTACAGTAACTAACTATAGTTTTCCATTTTGTCTGAGCTAGGAAACAATGGGTATGGTTTAAGAGCTTGGCTTGTTTCAAAACTGGTAACCATTGTTTCCTAATTTGTACCTAGAAAACTGTGGTCAGTTGAGCACTTCAGGGCTGAGCACTTCAGAACCACTTTGAGTCCCACATGGGAGAAAAGCAGGATTAAAATTAAATAAATAGATAGATAAACTGTTTGCAAAAGGCAACTAAAATGGTGAAAGGTCTGGAAACGATGCCTTATGAGGAGAGACTTAGGGAGCTGGGTATGTTTAGCCTGGAAAAAAGACGGTTAAGAGGCGATATGATAGCCCTGTTTAAGTATTTGAAGGGATGTCATGCTGAGGATGGAGCAGACTTGTTTTCTGCTGCTCCAGAGACTGGAACACGGAGCAATGGGTGCAAGCTCCAGGAACAGGGATTCCACCTCAACATGAGGAGGAACTTTTTGACAGTAAGAGCTGTTCGGCAGTAGAACGCACTCTCTCGGAGTGTGGTGGGGTCTCCTTCCTTGGAGGTCTTTAAACAGAGGCTGGATTGCCATCTGTCAGGGATACTTTGATCAAGATTTCCTGCATGGCAGGGGGGTTGGACTGGATGGCCCTCGTGGTCTCTTCCAACTCTGCAATTCTATGATTCTATGATTCTATGAAAAGGGCTGCTTATGTGGACACAAGGCTCATTCTTATCTTGGCTTAATAAACAAGATACAATTGACCAAACACAGCCTATATAAGACTGCAGTCCCTTACCATAACTGCATTGGCTTCTACAGATTTACTCTGGTGACAAATTTAGATCAAGAATTCTCCCTTCTATGCACCAAGGTATTCTGTTTTGTGATATGAGACTGTGTGGGCAATTGACGTAGTTCATCTATTAAGTCATAAGTGATTTGTAAGTTGCCCCACTTCCTAGGACTTTATCAGATGTATCAAATATGGCATTATAACCATGCCACATAAACGCTAAAGGGTGCACATACCAGATGATGTCATCCTTTCTCATTTATGTCTGGTCAAAAAGCCGTTCTATTTTATTGATGAGACAAGCCATCAATAGATCAACTGTGGTGCTTTTTTGCTGGCATTGCCGGTGTTTGAAACCTTGCACCATTTTTTCATGTGAATACAGTGCCAATGGCTGGTCCAGCCAGAACACTTCTGGGTGAGATCGCGACATCTAGGTAGATGATGCTCTTTTTATAAATATCCCTTGTTTACTTGGGACTTTTAAAGTGTGTTTCTGTGCTTTTGTGAACTTTTTGTGTGTGTTATTTTTGCTTTTATGTTTGAATTTCCCACACTTGCGTCTTCTTGCAGGAATCTGTGGGATTTCATTCAAGTTAATGAACAGAGCTCTATTCACTCCTCCCATCAATGCCAGGGCTGCCTTTGGATGGGACGGAAGGTAAGTGTGGTAAAGGGGGTTCTTTTGCCAGCATAAAAATGTCACAAATTATGCTGGCAAAAGAACAGAAAAGGGGGGGGTGGTCTGATAAAGTCCAAAGACTCTAGAAGTTAGAGCCAAAATATTTGCCTTGGCATACCTGCCAACAGAGCCATCATCATACCATATGTATCTCTCTCTTGCTCATATTTGTGATTGATAATAAGAATTAATTGTCCTTCTAGCAGCCTGCCCATTAAGCCATCAGTATTTTAAATAACTGTATCAATGTGACACAAAGCAGAGCACTGAACATTCAGTTCCCATCTGTAATGCTAAAGAATACTAGCAGTGTTTCATTTCGTTTAAATCCACCTCCTTTTAGTGTGAAATGCCAAGGGGATAGAATGGACATAAGAGGGCGCTGTTTGGCTTCGTCTCTTAGAGGAAAGCATTGTTAAAGGAGCAGCAAAAAACAAGCAAGGCGTTTAAGAGCTATGCTGCTTTCAGCATTTCATAACTCTAAAGCAGGAAATGGGGCTGTGCTCTCTAGAAGATTAGATATTTAGCCCTGCATCTGCCAAGAATAAGAAAGAAACCCAGGAACTGTTTAAAAAATCACTTTCTAGACAAACAGGGCTTTCTGTTCTGGTTTCAATTAACGTTTTGCACACTATCTTTTTTATAAAATGTAAAGTTATTTATTGACTCTAGAAGGTATGGACTGTAGCACAAAATATGAAGGAGACAGATCTCCAGCATATATACTTTGTTTGTGTTATAGTTAGTGTGAACCAAGCTGCATAAAAACAGGCAACTTCACTTTCAGACAAAGCCATGGGGAAGATACTGTCAGTTCATGCATGCACAAGAAAATATGTGTGTTGTCTAATCATTATACACATTGCCTAATAAATATGAAGTGTCTATCTCTATGTGAAGTTTGAAAATGTGCACAAGCTGCCAGGGAATTTCTAACATTTCTCAGAGCATGAAAGTCTGTTTTCGAAATTTATTCATGTCCTCTGACATCCTTTGGAAATTGGGCAATGTACAATTTCCCCTGTTTATGCCTGTTCCATATGGGAACACTGACCATGCTTTTATGAACAGTGTTTTTTGTGTTCTTCAGTTTTTTGTGGATCAAAATCTATAGTCATGATAATGATGTACATGTCATTCTGGATCCCCTGATGGATTTCAGAATGATTTGGAGTAAAAAAAAAAAAAAAAGCAGAGTTGGAAGAGACCACAAGGGCCATCCAGTCCAACCCCCCTGCCACGCAGGAAATCACAATCAAAGCATCCCCGACAGATGGCCATCCAGCCTCTGTTTAAAGACCTCCAAGGAAGGAGACCCCACCACGCTCCGAGGGAGTGTGTTCCACTGCCGAACAGGTCTTACTGTCAAAAAGTTCCTCCTCATGTTGAGGTGGAATCTCTGTTCCTGGAGCTTACACCCATTGCTCCGTGTTCCAGTCTCTGGAGCAGCAGAAAACAAGACTGCTCCATCCTCAGTGTGACATCCCTTCAAATACTTAAACAGGGCTATCGTATCGCCTCTAAACCGTCTTTTTTCCAGGCTAAACATACCCAGCTCCCTAAGTCTCTCCTCATAAGGCATGGTTTCCAGACCTTTCACCATTTTAGTTGCCCTTCTCTGGACACGCTCCAATTTGTCAATATCCTTTCTGAATTGTGGTGCCCAGAACTGGACACAGTATTCTAAGTGAGGTCTGACCAAGGCAGAATAGAGTGGCACTATTACTTCCCTTGATCTAGACACTATACTTTTATTAATACAGCCCAAAATTGCATTGGCCTTTTTAGCTGCCGCATCACACTGTTGGCTCATGTTCAACTTGTGGTCTACTAGGACTCCTAGATCCCTTTCGCACGTAGTCTCATTCAGCCAGGTCTCTCCCATCCTATATTTATGCATTTCATTTTTCCGCCCTAAATGCAGTACTTTACATTTCTCCGTATTGAATTTCATTTTGTTAGCTTTGGCCCACCTCTCCAGTCTATCCAGGTCATTCTGAATTTTGATCCTGTCCTCTAGGGTATTAGCTACTCCTCCCAATTTGGTGTCATCTGCAAATTTGATAAGTATGCCCCTAATTCCCTCATCTAAGTCATTGATAAAGATGTTGAATAGCACTGGGCCCAGGACAGAACCCTGTGGCACCCCACTGGTCACATCTTTCCAAGACGAAGAGGAGCCACTGCTGAGCACCCTTTGGGTTCGGCCGGTCAACCAATTACAAATCCATTGAACAGTTAACTTGTCTAGCCCACATTCTACAAGCTTGTTTGCAAGAATGTCATGGGGAACCTTGTCAAAGGCCTTACTGAAATCAAGGTATGCAATGTCCACAGCATTTCCTTCATCTACCAAGCTGGTAACTTTATCAAAAAAAGAGATCAGATTAGTCTGGCATGACTTGTTTCTCTGAAACCCATGCTGACTTTTTGTGATTATGGCATTGCCTTCTAAATGTTCACAGACTCTCTGTTTAATGATCTGTTCTAGAATCTTCCCTGGTATTGATGTCAGACTAACTGGACGATAGTTGTTGGGATCCTCTTTTTTCCCCTTTTTGAAGATGGGAACAACGTTTGCCCTCCTCCAGTCTGCTGGGACTTCTCCTGTTCTCCAGGAGTTCTCAAATATTATTGCCAATGGCTCTGAGATTATATTTGCCAGCTCTTTTAATACTCTTGGATGTAGTTCATCTGGTCCTGGAGATTTAAATTCATTTAGATTAAGAAGGTATTCCTGTACTACCTCTTTACTTATTTTGAGCTGGATTTCCCCTATTGTGTCCTCTGTTCCATTCTCCTCAGGTTGGTCCTCCTTTTCCTTTTCTGAAAACACTGAGGCAAAGAAGGTGTTGAGTAATTCTGCCTTTTCTCTGTCCCCTGTTAGCATTTTGCCATCTTCTCCACGTAGCGGCCCTATCATTTCCTTCTTCCTCCTTTTGCTGCGGACATACCCAAAAAAACCCTTTTTATTGTTCTTAACCTCCCTAGCAAGCCTGAGCTCATTCTGCACTTTAGCTTTTCTGACTTTACTCCTACACGTGTTCGCTATCTGTTTGAATTCTTCTTTGGTGATTTCCCCCCTTTTCCATTTCCTATACATGTTCCGTTTAAAACTTAGCTCCATTGAAAGTTCTTTAGTCATCCATCCTGGTTTCTTGAGACACCTCCCATTTTTCTTCCTCAATGGTACTGTTTGAAATTGTGCCTTCAGTATCTCCCTTTTGAGAAAGTCCCATCCGTCTTGAGGTCCCTTCTCTTTTAGTATTCTTGACCATGGGATCATCCCCAGTATTTCCCTGAGTTTATTGAAATCAGCTCTCCTAAAGTCAAGAATGCGTGTCTGACTATGCCTGGCTTCTCCTTTCCATTGTATAACAAACTCCAGGAGAACATGATCACTCTCACCTAAGGATCCCACCACTTGCACCCCATTAACAAGGTCGTCTCTGTTGGTTAGGATCAGATCTAAAATAGCTGACCCCCTTGTTGCCTCTTCCACCTTTTGGACCATGAAATTGTCTTCCAGGCATGTAAGGAATTTGCTGGACCTTGTAGTTTTGGCTGAGTTAGATTGCCAGCAAATATCAGGATAGTTGAAGTCACCCATCACTACTACATCTCTCCTTTCTGCATGTATGTTCATCTGTTCTAGAAAGGCAACATCCAATTCCTCCGTCTGATTTGGGGGTCTGTAGTAGAGTCCCACAGTAACATCCCTGTTGTTTCCCTCCCCTTTAATTTTTATCCAGATGCTCTCCACCTGGCTTCCAGTATTGATGTCATGGATCACTTCACTGGTGTAAATATCCCTGACATATAATGCTATTCCTCCTCCTTTCCTGTTTGGCCTGTTTCTCCTATAAAGGTTATACCCCTCTATTCCTACATTCCAATCATGAGACTCGTCCCACCAGGTTTCAGTAACGCCTATTATATCATATTTGTTTTGTAGTGCAAGGAGTTCAAGTTCATCTTGCTTATTTCCCATGCTCTGTGCATTAGTGTAGAGACATCTGAGACCATGTGTTCCCTTTACTTGCTCCCTGTGCAAGTTTTTTTTGCCTCCCACTGTTGGGTCCTTGCGCTGTTTGCCTTGTTCCCTCTATGACAGTTTGACTATTTTCTCCAGCCCTTTTGCCTTCCAGAATACTGTCTCCCTCCCCCATTTGACTCAGTTTAAAGCCCTCCTGATCAAATTCTTGAGACTGTTGGCAAAAATGTTTCTTCCAACTGTTGTAAGATGCACCCCATCTCTTGCCAGAAGTCCCCCCGCATGGCAAGAGATGGGGTGCAGTAGAGCTCAAAGGGGTTCACTCTAGTAATTTAAGAATAGTAAATAACCTACCTTATCTCCCTTCCACCACCCTCTGAGAACTCCTGATAGGGCCTTCTCAGTGGTTGCTCCCTGGCAGTTGAATTTCTTTCCAAGGAAGGCTAGACTGGCCCCCTCCTGCCATCCTTATGCTGGCAGGAGATGACCTCCCTGTTCAGGCAGGCTTTCAGCAAGTGACTGACTGCTAAGGAAAGGGCTTGAATGGGGGAATACTGAGTTGTTGCTTTGTTAACTGCTGTGTTTGTTTTAACTTAATTGTGTTTTGCACTGCTTATAGTTTATTATTATAAAATATTACTAGAGGTCACCCCCCGTATCCAGTGGGAATACGATCTTCGACTTAGCATATATAAGTGAAACCGCAGATAATAGCAAAGCCTATTAAAATAAAGAACTTCCTATACAAATATACCATAGAGTTGCACTGGAGGACCTAGCAATTCCTAGTTTTCAAGCACAACTATATGGAATGTGTCCTCTATTTCGTGTCCCTCAGATAACTGAAACCACAGATATGGGTTCCATGGAGATGGGGGCGACACTGTATTTTTATTTTAAGGGTTCAGTACTGTTTGGGTATTAGAACTTATTGCGCTTTTATTTTTACTTGCTTTTAATCATGTTGTGAACCTCAGTGGGGCTCAGTCTGGATGGATGAAAGGGTGACAAATTTCAAACAATAAATAAATACTTTGCAAATAAACAAATCTCTACCACGGCTGGCCATGTGCTAATTGCTTATTAGCCTCAGTATTCATCTCCTGTAAAATGGGAATATCGGTTGGTTGCCTTTGACCAGCTTGCCATTTTTAGAGTTATGTGTTCAGATCCTAACTTGTACTTTTAGAACTGAATATATACTCATATATAGTATATTCCAAGGTAAAGCTTGTTAAATGCAGAAGTATCTGATTCCATTTCCTACACCACCATTTGGTATTTCTGTCTGGTGGATCTTGGAGTTCTAGCAAAAAAACCCCACAAAATAGATTCCGCAAGCGTGAAGACGATTCATCCCTCATGCAAATTATCCCAAATGAGCCTAAGATGCTATGGGTTTTCTAATTTTTATTTGTGTGTATGTGTTTCTGTGCATGCACTCCTTCAAGTTGCCTATCGACTTATGGTGACCCTGGGAATTTCATAGGGTTTTCTTAGGCAAGGAATCCTCAGAGGTGGTTTTGCCAGTTCCTTCCTCTGAAATATAATCTACAGCACCTGCTATTCATTGGCAGTCTCCCATCCAAGTACTAACCTAGGCTTACCCTGCTTAGCTTCTAACTTCCACAATCAGCTGGGATCTGGTGCCTTTAGAGTATCAGGCAAAAATGCATAAATAAAGGCAGCAGCAGAGAATGTTCATTATACGTTGTGCCTATGAGTGGCTTTCATTCACTTACTCATGTGGAACGTGTTCCGAAGTTGAATTGTGTTACTTCCCCCTCACCCATCCCAATCTGAGTATTTGGCAGCACTATCATAACAAAAGACAGACACTCACTCCAGTTCTACAATGTCTTGGCCACATGGGAGAGAAAGGATTAGTGGAGGATTGAATTTTGATATTCAGCGGCAACGCCCCTTGTAACTGGCATATGACACTACTATTAAGTCATACATTCCCCCACAGACTATCCAGTGAGCCTGATTCTTGGCAAAAAGCATCACAAAATACCCTATAGAGGGCAGTCCAAGAACAGCAGCCCTTTTAATGCTTCCTTTTGCTTTCACCTGGGCCTCTCCACAAATCAGAATGAAACCAAAAGTGTGTGTGTGAGAGAGAGAGAGAGAGAGAGAGAGAGTCACAGAGACAGTCCATGACTGATAGTTGCACAGGGTGAAATAGAAAAGGGATAGGCCTTTACAAAGAGAGCAAAATGTAGTCATTGATGCAAAATGTAAAAACGTCAAGACGGTGTGCAGTTTCTTGTTTTTGGAAGAGTTTCCTATGCTTTCAGCTGTGAAAACAAGTTTATTCTGTCTTTCATAATAATCTTTTGGGGTTCTGTGTGTAGAAGAGGGGATTGCCAAAAATACCCCCACTCAACAAAAATTCTACAAGTAGCTTAGCTGGAATTTTGCTTTTTTTAAAAAAAATTAAACAAGGTTAAACAGTCTGAGGGCTGCAACTTATTTAAAGGTGAACTGCCTCCCCTGAGGCTTCCAGGAGAAACAATTCACCCTTTTTTGGCCAGAAAAAGAGGAATCTAGAGGAGTTGAGCTCAAAAACATCCTTGGGGAAGCCCCATGCAATCCCAGATCTGCACTTTGCTCACCCCTGGTGTAAAGTGATAGAGTTTCATACAAGTGACCCATATTCTGTAGATCTTGCCCTTTCTCCAACAATTCCATTATATTAATCTGTACTTTACCATGATTATGCTTCCACCAATAATCAGAGCAATGTTTGTTGCTCACCCAAAAGAATTTCACTTGAGGTTTACCATGTTTTCAAAAAATCTAGCTGGCTAGTTTGGCTGTGTTTCTAATACTTTACTCTCCAGTGTTTTCACGTATCCCCACCACCACCACAGTTCTTTGCCAAAATGAACTTGGCTCCTGTTAAGGTTGTATTCATATGCTAGGCTTTTGACTTCAACATCACCCCTAATTAATCCCAGTAACACTACAGCAGGGGTCAAGATTAACATTCTCTGAATAATTTTTGCCCAGCATATAACTGTGTTTTAATAAATCTGTCTTTTCATTTTCAACTGCTGTGCCTTCAAACATCAGAATCATCGTCTTCAAGCTACTTTATAAATTTGCAGGGTTATTGATATAAGACCCTCTCTTTTAGAAGTGTACATTCTCACTACAGGGAACTATTCCACCTGACAATATCCAACAACAGATCTGGAATCACAGCATGACTTACATCAGATCCAAAGCTAACGTGATCTTATTTGCAGAGAGGGCTGGTAGTTTCTGTGTCAGTGGGATGGTGAATCTACTTTGGGTTTCAGCCTGAACTTTAAAGGAGCTATCCACGATACAGAACCTGTTTTAGGAATGGGGCTCAGCATCTCTGATACTTTCATATTTTCTTCAAGTTCCTTATCTGAATGTGTTTGCTTGCAGCCTCATCTCTTGTGACTAAACTGATCAAAATTGGCCCCCACCATTGACCAAATAGCAACAGGCTATTCATATGTGCTCAGAAGGCAGCCTAACTGAATTCCATTGAACTTACTCCCAAATAACTGTGCATTGTTTGTCAGGCCAAAGCTTCAGCGAAGACTGTTGTCCTTAAAAATACTTACTTGCCCAATGTACTCTAAGCCCAATTCAAAGTGTTGCTTTGACCTGCAAAAGTCTACAGACTCAGTGCCTGAAAGAATTCTTTTGGACCTACCTGTGCCTTACAAGCCCCCCTGCCCCTGTTCTGAGGCTTGGAAGACTTTTTTTTTGTAGTGGTCTCTCAACTATGGAACACATTCTCTGGGAACATTTAATATCTTCTCTCTGCCAGGATAAGATATTTCTGTCCTTTTAGGCATTTTAAGCATTCTAGTATTTTAAGATTTTTAAAACCCCTATGGTGCAGTTTTTAGCTCTTGTGCCTGGTGCTTATTTTAGATGTTGTACTCTATATTATACTACCCTACAAAGCACTGGTTTGCAGGATGTTTTCCTTGGGTGAACTTTATTGAGTTTTAGTGTATTGGTTTTATTTTCATGGCACTATGCAATGACTAGATAATTTCACTTTGAGATGTTTAATAAATGTAAAAATATATAAAAAGCTAGTGCTGTGAAACACAGTGGGTCTTGCTTCTGAGTAAATGTGCAAAAGATGAGTCAGCACAGCTTTAAAGGCACTCAGTTATATTTTGTCACCCTTAAATTTATTTATTTATTTATTTATTTCCCATCCTCACTCTAAAGCTCTCAGAGCAATGTACAATAAGATCAGCTTGACCAATTAAAGCAATGTAAACAATAACAAGAGATTTTTTAAAAGGCTAAAAGCATGTTAAAACAATTTAGCAAGTGAAAAGAAGACAGATTAAAACTGGATAAAATAGTTTAAAATGAGTTAAACTAGGCACATGTAAAACTCCGAGCCAATCTGATAGCAATTAGGGAAACAACTTAAAGATAAAACTAGGCACATGTGTCGATTTGTGTAAAACCAATTAGACCCCAAAGGCTTTAGTAAATGACAGTGTTTTCATTTGGCACTGGAATGAAAGTAACTTCGGTCCAAATCAGGCCTCTAAGGGTATCACTTGTTAAGAAGACATTTCTTACAAAAGAAGGTGGACTTGAAGTCAAAGTGTAGGTGTCTGTTATCTTAGTACCTAAGTTTTTGCCTACTAAAAGCAGTGTGGGCAACACAAGTCTCCATAATTTGTCTTTTTCTGCTGGCAAGTGTGGCATAATGAATTAGAAAGGGATGGGGAATGTTCATCCCTCTAGATATTGTTGGACTGAAACAGTCCTTGCTATTGGCTATGCTGGCTCGGGCAGATGGAAGTTGTCCAGCAGAGGGGAGGGGTCCAACAATATTTCACATCTGAACCCTCCCATGGCTTAACAAACTAGGACTGGGAGACTCCAGTTCAAAAACTCAGCTATTGAAATTATTGGGTGACCTTTGGCTACTCACTGCCATTTGACCTAACCTAATTTGAAGGGTAGTTCTGAAGATAATACCGGTAATAGAATTGGGGAAGTCTTTGGGGGAAAGGCAGGCTACAACTGCAGCATTTAAAAAAAAAAAATTAAAAATACTTTTCTATTTCTGGGTTGAATTCACTTGCCTGATTCTACCACTCCATTCTTGCTTACACTGCTAAGAAAACTCTTTATTTTTCAACTTCATCATCTTAAATGTTATATTAGAAGTTCTAGATGGAGCTGTGCTCCCTCTGAAGACCAGGTGCATGGGAGTAGGGGTTCCTCTTGGATCTAGTGTTGCTCCCAAATGGTTGCTGTGGTCAAGATTGTCTTTGCCCAGTTTTAGCTGGTTTACCAGCTAGGCCTCTCCTAGGGAAGGCAGATTTAGCGACAACAATCCATTCTTTAATTGCAACTCTATAAGACTGCTATAATGTACTTTACATCTACGTGCCCTTCTAAAATGTTTGGATGCTACTGTTAGTGCAAAATGGAGCTGCCTGGCTGTTGCCCAATGTGCACTGCTGCAGTCCAATATCACCAGTCTTGAACCAACTGCACTGGCATCTAGTTTCCTTTCAAGCTCAAGTCAAGTGACTGGTTTTGATCGACAAAACTTTAAACCGTGTGGGGACAGAATATCTTGCATGTCCAGTGAGAGTTCTGGTCCTCATGAAATAAGACATCAACACACATGATATCATAGAGTGGGAGAACTAGGCCACAACTTTTATTGGTTACAACTGTAGATAGAGTTGGCACACACATGGGTCTAAATCCAGGCATTGAATCCTCCTGTTGATCAGTGAGCCCAATCCTCCGGCCTGCTGCTGGAACCTTCAGGATGACAGGCAAGAGTCCACTTGGGCAGCAGCCCCAGCATGGTCCCCCTGCTACCAGGGGATGCTGGAACAGTGTCGGCCCCCAAGCTGGACAAGACTGTATCTGCCCCACTTCCCCCAAGTTCTTTAAGGGGACCCCAATATGTACCAATGCCAGGAAGACATTGGTACTCAATATCCCAATCCAGGACCCCCAAAGTTGTGACAATTATGTAGATGGAAAAATACCCCACAAAACCACATCCATCATAAGATACCAGAGAAACAGAGAGAAGGTGGGAGGGACGATGCTCAACAAATCTCTGCTGAGTGTGTGAGCAAGGTGGTGCTTAAATACCCACCCAGCCAATAGATTCAAGCCTACCAGCCAATGAATTCAGACCATGGTTTAAATTAATTGGCTGGTAGTTCCTCCCCCTCTCCAGGGTCGAACCAATCCTAGAAGAACCCTGGGGAGAAGGAAACCACCAGATATGGTGCCAGGAGGGCCCTGGTGCTCTATTCTCTCCTCAGACCCAATGCTGATGCCCAGTAAGTCGGGCAGCCCCCCTTTCTCTCTGTTTGCGCCTTCTCATAATTTGAAATCTTCAGCAGAGGCCCTGTTGCAGCCCCCCCCCAAGTGTTTGGTTGGGGAATATAACAGACAGTAGTAGAATATAGAAGACAGATCTCTGTAGCATCGTATCGATTGTGGAACTTGATCCCAAGAGAAATCAGGCTGGGTCCATCCTTACTGCATTTTTGACAAGTTGTCAAAACTCTGTTATTTCAACAGTTTAAATTTGTTTTTGACATGTTTTTAAAGAATGTTCTGTTTCTGTTTTGTCTTTATAGTGAGATTTTACTGTACATTGCTTTGGTGGCCTTGGTGCACAGAAAGGGAAGTTAGAAATGCAGCCGATCAATGAGTCCCTGGACTTTGCTTTGACAGAATACACAATGTATACATTATAGCAAGGCTTCAATGGCAGTAATACACATTTGGACTACAAGAGAGCTAGATTATATTTCAGGAGAAAAGAAAGGGAGCAAAACAAGTATAGGCATGAAGGAAGACATTTGAACCTAAGTACTATGAGAGAAGGATGAGGATAAATGTGATGAGTTCCTGATCAACTAACTCATCACATCATTCATCCCAGTTGTTTGATAGTTCTAAGTATTTCCCCTCAAAGAGCTCCTCTTGTTGGACTTCTCACTATATATTATCTAATAAGCCATCAGTTATTCTTGTGGAATGTTATGGGGTAGGGCCTAAAACATTTTCAAAATGGGAAGCCTTAGACCACAAGGCTGCCAAAAAGGAAGGGTGTGTGGGGAAGGGAAATCCAAGAACAGGAAAAGTTACGCCTACTGCCAATCTGAGACATAGCCTATAGCTCATCATAACTGTTCCCCAAGAGGGGGTTTTCTGTTGCTATAAAAAGCTGGACACACATGTGTAGGATATTCCCATCAAAAAGGAGGAGGAGGAGGAGGTAGTAATTGTTCTTATGCAGGGTTGTGTCTGATGATGTAGCCTAGCTAGAAATGAACAGCAATACTGTTAGGCAAAGAATGAAAAAAAGCCTGGAGCAGCTTGTTATCCTGATAGGTTCCTGACTGTACAGATGGAAAGAGTCTCCACCCATCTGGATGATGAAGAAGGTGGTACTGTAGGCAGATTTTTGGCCTCAAAAGGCGCCTGCCTGCAAAGGTGTTTGCCTTGGCTGGATGGGTTTAAAAACAAAACAAAAAACAGGGCTATGGCAAAATAAATTGGCTTGGAGTCATGGAGCGGGGGCGAGGGGAATGTTTGGCCTTCCATGTGGTTTGGACTTCAATGTGGCCAATGAGAAAGGATTGTTGGAGTCGTCCAAAATATTTGGAGGGCTAAAGGTTCCATAGTGTTAGTCTAAGAGCAAACTGTCAGAGGTGCACACCACAAGAACATTGAAGTAAAAGATTAGACTTAATGGCTTAGTTGCATATTATCACCACCACCACCACTGTCCTATCATCTTAAAGATTAAAAAGTCATGCAAACTGAGGCACAGATTTTGTCTTTCTTTCACCTTTTCATTGCCTCACAACCAGCACTGAGGCTGCAACAACCATCATCTTAACACTGGACATTCCACTTCATTAGATCAAACCTGACTATCTTGCTCACATTTGTGCAAAATATTGTTTCTGGTGTGTGTGTGTATGTTGTCCCCAGCACAGACATGCAC
This sequence comes from Gambelia wislizenii, assembly GCA_030847615.1. Lineage (NCBI taxonomy): Eukaryota > Metazoa > Chordata > Lepidosauria > Squamata > Crotaphytidae > Gambelia > Gambelia wislizenii. The sequence goes on along the minus strand of JAUMIR010000005.1, from coordinate 97,746,221 downwards.
ACACACACACAATGGTCTAAAATGAGTTTTGATACGATTAGGGGTTTGTTTTTTGTTTTTGGATTACAGCTCCCAGAACCCCGCACCCAGCATAGCTGGAGTACATGCTGCCTCAGAGACCTCTAACTGGGAAGAAAGGGCTGATATCTTCCTGTCCAGTTTGTGAATTTCCCATGAGCATCTGGTTGGCCACTGTGGGAAAGAGGATACTTGCCAAGATAGGCCTTTGGCTTGATTCAGCAGGGCTCCTCTTACAGGTTTTATCCTTCAGAGTAATCTACAAAGCTCTGAGATATTATCCCTGAGAAGCAAATTGGATCACAGCCAGAGAAGAGGAGATGTGTAATGGCCTATGAGAAAAACAGATGTTATTCTCTCCTGTTATTTTTAGAAACAACATTTATTTAGGAAGGTAATGAATTGCTAGCAGTTTCATTTTCAGTCAACATGAACAGGTAAGCAACTCCTAGAGGAGTAAACATGAAGCATATAGTGAGCAGCCATAGACAGGCCACAACACAAATGGAAATCTGGTTCTGTGATTAAAAGTTTCTAGTCCTCAAGTCCTGCAAACAAACATAACCGCATTAGGACCAATCCACAAAGAGGGCTTGTTGTTGTTGTGTGCCTTCAAGTCATTTCCCACTTATGGTGACCCTAAGGTGAACCTATCGTGGGGTTTTCTTAGCAACATGTGTTCAGCAGGGTCTGCCTTTACCTCCCTCTGAGGCTGAGACTGTGTGACTTGCCCAAGGTTGTCCAGTAGGTTCTCAGGGCTGAGAGGACATTCAAACACTGGTCTCCAGAGTCTCAGTCCAATGCTCAAACCACTGCACCATGCTGGGTCTCACAAAGAGGGCCCCTGAGAGCTATTATGGGGCCTGGCCACAATGGTGCCATCAAGACCTCTCCCTAAATTTAGCAACAGCAATCTTGGACTCTTGAGATGTCTTTTGTTTGTTTTTCCACTGCCACCCAGAGAGAGGGCATATTCCCACCTATTCCCCCAGCCATGTCCACAGCACTGATGTGCTTCCATTGGTTCTCCCATCCATATGAATCCTAGTCATGATGCTTGACTCATTCCTTGAGAATATGCCACTATGACTAGAAAGAAATGTTTAAATTTCTTTTTACTTGGAAGTTTCTTTTTAGATTATTGTTTCCAGGATCTCCCAAGCAGCAGACAGTCTTATTGTAGCTGTGTGATTTGTAGGAACACCAAGGGGAAAAAAATTATTGCTTCAAGATCCTAGAAGCCACAAGGGAAATAAATAAAACCTGTTAAACCTGATTCAAATAACAGTATCATGATAGACAGGGCTGACCCAAGGCATTTTGCTGCCTGAGGCAGAACAAAAACAAAAAAACAAAAACCCCTCTCCCAGTCAAGGTACATGGCACCTACTTATTTTGGTACAAGAGGCAGAAAATCCAGTTAAGTGTCCCTTCCTTTCTGCCAATAGTAAAAATACATACCTGCATTCTGGCATACATGCATATACTATAATAACAAATGGGATAACTGAGAATTTGCTGCCCTTTCAGGACACCCAGAGTGTGCTGCCTGGGGTAACAACCTCATTCTACCTGATGGCAGGACTGTCCCTAAATGACAGAACATAGCCACTGAAAAGATGTTTAGACTTGCATGGTTGATGGTAGTGAACAAGCTCCTGTTTCTGGTCTACTGCCATTCTATCAATAAACCAGCATTATGAAAAGCTGATGTATGCTTAGCCATAGTAAAACTGTTTTCCAGAAGCCAGATTCATAGTTAGGGATATTGAATACACACACAGACACAGACATGTTTGGGAAGAAATACATTTTAAAAGAAATTCTCCAAGTCTGAGGTAATAACCTGCCCCCTACAAGACTGAGCATTTGTTCCATACAGTCTGTGCATTTGTGCCAAAGCTCAGTACAGCTGTCCCTTCACATTCGTGGGGGTTAGGGGAAGAGCACCACTGCAAAAGTAACCCCCCCCCACACACAAATAAGTTAAGCCTTGCCCCCAACATGCACACTACACTACAGAATTGTAGACTCCTGTTCCATCAACAGGACTGCCAGTACCTGCCACTAGGGCAGCAACACCTGCCCCCAGGAACACAAACCATACCCCTCATCCACATTCACCTCCCCGCCAGCTCTCCGTCCCTCTGCCCTGCCAACAACACAACTCCATCTTGCTTTCTTACCTTGCACCAAAACAGCACTGCCCATTTAAATCAGGAAGGTCATAAAAAGAATGAAACATACCTGGATGTCCCAATCTCACGGGAAAGGGTTTGCATCAGACCGGCCATTCTTGCTGCAGTGATGAGATTTAAATGGCCCGAGGTTTCACACACCAGCACCAAAACAGCAGGGGGATCAATTGATGGTTTAAGCCATCAATTAAAACTACAGGTTTTGGCAGGGACATAACCACAAAAGGGTGTTGTCATCTGATATGCGTGCACTTTCGCGGTTATGGGGCATCACCATGATGCTGTATTTTGTGCGTCTGATAAAATCTTCAGTCTTAACACCTTCAGAAGTACAGTATATTTGGTTAGGACACAAGAGAGGGCCTCTCCTGTGGCTGCTCCCAGATTGTGGGACTCTCTTTCAAAGGAAGTTAGGCTAGCCCACTTCCTCTTGTCCTTCCGCTGGCAAGCAGAATTCTTGCTTATCAGTACATAACTAACTGCATGTTTTGATCACAAGTTTTAAATAGATGTGCTTGACTTTTTTATGTTTTAATGTTGGGTTATTATTAATGAGGTGTAAAGGAATTTATGCTTAATAGCATAATTAATATATAATATATTTTAATATGTGTAATTTGTTGTGTTTTTAATGGAACTTTTAAATTTTTTGTTGGAAGCTACACTGCATCCAAGCCCTATGAGACAGGCAGGATATAAATCAAATAAAGAAATACCAACACAACCCCCATATTCATAGAATAGAAGAAATCATGGATAGTAGCGGACCCTTTGTTTCCAGTGGAAGTTGACCATAGATTCATGCTGGAGGACTTCCAAATGCCTAGAGAGAACACCTCCCTAGGCATTTGGAGATCCTCCAGTACAACTCTCCTGTCAACTTTCACATAATCATGCTGGCAGGCCTAGAAAGCATCTAGAGAGAACATATTTTTTCAGGTAAGTGAAACTGTGGGTACTGGTCCTAAAGATACAGGGTTCCTACTGTAATAAAATGTAGCAGTCCAACAGAAATATTCTTCCTGTAGCCACAGCAAGCCCATCAATTTTTGCTGTCTGAGACAAAGAACAAAATTGTTCCTCCTCCATTTTGCATACAGAAACCAAGCTGACTAGCAGTTAATTCTTACTGTTAACAGTGGCAATGCCGGAGATTACTCCGCCACACCCAAGAGTAGCAGTCTAGCTTAGACAGGCTATGTGTGATGCATATGGATTTGACCTCTAAGACCTCCACATCACACCCTGTTATTAATGTTAATATTAAAGTTATTAATGTTAATGTAACATTAAAGTTTTAATCTTAATATAATATTAAAATTATTAGTGAGGAAGAATACACAAGCTAAAAGAGGCTGCAACAGTTTGCTTTATTAGTCTATAGGGAAGAGCAAGATTCTACCTCCCTCCCCTCTGTAGAGTTAACTGAGTACAAACTACTTTTTTACTTTGAACTCAGTTTGAAACAATGGAAGTAAGCTGAGGACCAAGGAGGGAAGTGGGAGCATGAGAGACAAACTGGGACATTTTAAAAGCAGCTGGAAAAGTGGGATGACAGAGGATTAATTGGGACTGTCCCTACCAAATTGGAACAGTTGGAGGGTATGGGAAGGGCTACCTTTTTGGACTGCAGTTCCAAGAATCTCTCAGCCAGCGAGGCCAATTGCCATGCTGGTAAGAGGATTCTGGACATTGTGGTGCAAAACCCCCCAGATTTCTCAGCTCTGGATGGACTGAACTACAGAACAAGTTATGATGGTCTGAACCAGGAAATGGAGAGAAAAAGAAAATAGGTCTTAACATGAGCTCCAGTGAAAACTAAAATAAAAAACTGCCCTATCTCAAAGCTTGCTTTGGAACTATTTGGTGTGTTGTATACTAACAACACAGGGATGTTTAGGAGTGTGTTAGGAATTCCCAACAGGAAACTGTTCTTTTACCTCTTAATGACTTATGAAGCTGTCATATGCCATTCCTTCCTGCTGTTTAATAACACTTTTGAAAGAATCCTTTATGAAGATGGATAGTAGGGTAATTCTGCAGCTGAGGAGCTGGCATGCTGTCAAGGAAAGCAGAGGCCAGTTTACTATCAGCAACACTGCATTTTTCATTATCTGCCACTGTCTTCCACAATAAATCTGCTATTAAATAAAAATAAATTGACCACTAGGGAGTAGATATTATTAACGATAACGATGATCTTTGCTGTTGCCATATTAGCCATAGGCTATTGCAACTTGCTCATGAATAAGTGGTGTGTGTGTGTGTAAACACATGTACATATGTTGTGCCTAAATCATACATAGAAAAAAAATATCTGATGTGATAAATCCTGGCATAAAATTAAACAAAACAAAGCATGAGCCATGCTTGATATCTACAGTGCACAATTTAAATACCAGTTAAAGAAAGCCAAACATAGAATTAGATATGATTAAACAAGGGTGTGCTTATGTGCCAAGATGTATTACTACCTATCCCCCAGTAGACAGCCAGATTATGAAAGCAATTGATGCATTTGGCTGCTCAACAAAGTTGTCTCACAATAAATTGAATTTGTAGAACTGGAGGGGCTTGAGTATTGCCATAGAGGTGTGACTTGGTTTCTAATCAAAGGAAAGTTCTCGGTCTGAGCTCAGTGAACAACATAGCAGAATATCAAGCCAAAAAATTGGAAGCAGGCCTACTCAACCTACGACATCCTCTCCCCTTAAGACAAGTGCCCAAGGGCTCATCTAGACTCACCAGAATACACCATCTTCCTGCTAGTGTATTCTGGTCCTTGATCAGGCTCATTCGCCCCCCCCCCCCATTACCTACATGAAATGGGATGGAGTCCATACCAGCATACCAGCCTGTATCTGCTGCCACTGCCACTGCTGGTGTCTCCCTAAAGCCAGGGAGGTTGCCCTCAGCATGTGATCAAGGCTGGTCACATGCAGGGCCTTGATCACATCCTGAGGGCCTCCTTCCTGGCTTCAAAGAGACAACAGTGGCAGTGGCTGCTGGTGTACAGGTATGGACTCCTGCATTCCTGCAAGGCTCTATCCAGGGTTTCCCGCATGAAGCAGGCTTTCCTGGGTATTTTAATAAAACAGCTTAATGGGCTTTACCCTGTCTTCCCCCTGTCTTTGTCCTGGGCATTATCATGACTGTCCGGAGCTGAAATGGGGCAAAAGTCCTGTGTCATATCGACTGCAGGTGTCAGGATCAGTCCCTTTTGCTCCTGTCATATTCATTAGTTTCCCTGTGGCCTTGGTGTAGTGTGCATAGCAGTTTGTGTAGGGGTGAAATGATGTATGTGCAACTGTTGGGTTTTGCTTGGGAGAGGAGATAACAAGGCATCTGCAATTAATGGTTTTAGTTTCAAGGCTAGAGATGCATAGAAAATAGTAACTTCCAGTTTAAGGAATTCTTGTGTCAGTGGATAATGAACAACCAATAGTTATGCAGCCCACGATATTTTGTTGATTGTAAAATGCTTTTAACTTAGAGCATATCTGTTAGGTTATCAGTCTCAGCCACAACATTGTATTGTATGCTTCCTGGATTTCTGGTAATAAAGCTTTCTGCTGAACCCTGAAGCTTGTGGTCTTTGAGTTTGGGAATGCTGATACATGACAGCAGGGCTCCAAGATGGGGGCAAGGCAGGGTAAGTAACCAGTCTAGACAACCCCCAAGTTGGTGCAATATTGACAAGTTAATGCTTGGTGGATTCCTGGTGGAAGGTACTGAACAATGGGTTACCATATATGGCTATTGACTGCTATTTTTTGCTTTGGTGGGTATTTAGTAGGGTTGTCAGGTGAGGAGCACCTCATGCCCTAAAATGTGACACCCCAAACCTGAGACTTTGGGATGGTGTCTATTAATGTCCCAGGAGACAGGACATGTCGATGTCCTTAAACATGGTACATTAAACGTCAACCACAATTGTTCAGAGCATGTTATCCAAATAAAAAGTGCAAGCCTAAGAAAGGAGACAAAAGAGGGAGCAGAAGAGAGAAGATCTCTGGAGAGTTTACAGTAGCCATTGCAAAGCAGCATGCACCAATGGGAGCCAGCAGCACATTTTTTGGGGAGGGGATCTTTCCAAGGTGTTGCTCTTACCCTGAGAGTCCTCCAATTGCCATGAGGCCTAGAAAAGTGAGACCAGGCTTGACATTAGAAAACCCTAGTCATGAGTTGTCTGATCTGAATGTTCAACTTTCACAAAGTTAAATATGGGTATCTCTATACCCTAAAGGCACCAGATCCCATCTGATCTCGGAAGATAAGCAGCATCAGCTCTGGTTAGTACTTAGATGGGAGAACACAAATAAACACCAGCTGCTGTAGGCTACATTGCAGAGGAAGGAACTGGCAAAACCACCTCTGAGTGTTCCTTGCCTTAAAAAAAAACTCTTAAGAAATTCCTAGGGGTTGTTTACACAGCAAAATAAATTCTCTAAGAATTTGCAAAAAGTCCTAATAGTTCCCACATCTTTCGGATCAAAGTTGCCATATTCAGAAGGAGTGGGCAAAACCCCCCATAAGTCACACAGTATCAGCTTTTGCTATTTTCCCTGACTTTTTTTTGATAAAGTTCACAAAAATGTGCACAAATGGTTGTGTGAACTACCAATGAGCAAATGGCTGTGGGAACTACCAGCAATCTTCCCGAAACAGCCACAGCAGAGCTGAGCCGTGATTGGTTGGACCAACTGCAGAGGGAGCAGACTTGCAAGGGATGCAAGGCGCCTCAAACAAAAAGATCCAGCTACTGTTGATATACCAGTGCTATTCCCATCCCAATCGCCCAGCTGTCTGCCTCCCAGTTTGCTTGGCTGCTGTGGCTGAGGGATCCCCACTTAGCCATAATTACTGTTCGTGTGTGTGTGTGAGAGAGAGAGCAAGAGAGAGAGAGAGAGAGCAGCAGCCTGCTCCGCTGGCCGTTACATGTCACAATGGGTGAGGGGAAGGGGGGCTTGAGGGAAGCAGGGGAAAGGGGGAGCCTGCGACTCCATTGCTTATGGTGGCCTGGTGATCATCCTCCCCAAGACCATCCTTCACCTGGGAATCTAGCCTGCTTTCCTTGCCTCCTTTTGTCATTATTCCTCTCCCCCCCGCTCGTGGTCTCCCTTCTTTTTTGGTTGTTTGCACATTTCTTGCCCTCCCCCCCAGCCAGCGATTGGGGTGCTCCGGTGGCCACACCCCCCACCTTTGCCTGCGTGAACTACAAAGCAGAAAACTTACCAGATCAACCAGTTCCACACTAAATCATTTAAACCACGTGGCACTGGTGCAAAAATGCACTAATGCACAAACTATCACAATAAAAACTGCCATGTAACTGAGCCCCTAGAGTCACCATAAGTTGACAGTCGACTTGAAGGGACATACACACACCTCACCACACTAGCAAAGCTATCATCAAAATGGGGCAAAGCCAACCACAATCACATGGATAGGGAGAGAGGACCACCCCTGTGACTGCATCCTCCCAAACCCTGCTCCCCTACCATATATAAGTGGGAGGAAATGTCTGTAGGGGATAGGGATCCCAGATCTCAGGGCCTGGCCCTTCTTCTCCAGTCCTCAGAGTGATGGGGGAAAATCTCAGGGTGAGAGCGCTCCCTTGAAAGGTGTGCTTGCTAGTATGTGTGTGTATACACACACACACACACACACACACACACACACACATGCATATTACACATATGTACATATATATTATTGTGTGTTGCTGCAGGGTGCAGAAAAATCAGCAGTAGCAGAACATGTTATAAACCAACCTGGACACAAAATGTTATTTAAAAACACCGAAATTCTGGACCAGGCCAACAACTGTCATGTCAGAATGCACAGAGAAGCTATTGAAATCCACAAACACCTGGACAACTTCAACAGGAAAGAAGAAACTCTAAAAGTAAACAAAATCTGGCTGCCAGTCCTGAAAGACACCAGAATAAAAACTCAACACTTGCAAATGAACTCCATCCAGGGACAGGGGGATTTCCAGCTGATAATGGACCATTAGCCAAACAAACACTAATCCTCCTTGCATATCTCCATCCAGAAACTAGCCACTCAAATACATAAATTTACATATCCTCTCCAACAGGGATTGACAGTATATACCCCCCCACACACACTCCTACCCAACCATTCTTTGATGTCAGCACAGATGCAGGTGAAATGTCAGAAATAAACTCTTCCAGAACACGGCCTCGCAGCCCAGGAAAAAAAACCACCAAGGAAAATCTATGGATGCCAGCTGTGAAAGCCTTCCAACTGCTTTGGAATAGTTAGTATAGACTCTGGGGGAGGTCCAACTAGCTGTCTCCTTCCCCTCTTAAACATCACTAGGGACTGTCCCTGTCTGTTTGGCTTTGGCCTTGAGATCTCAGGGTCTGGTGTGCTCTCCTAGTAGGAGAGAATGTAAAGTATGCATGTAATCTTACCCTATGTTATAGTACCATGATCCTACAAAATTCCATACCATAAGGGAAACCTATGGGTACATACCAAGTTCCTCTCTGCAAACACTCTCCTAAGATTAAATTTGTTAGTCTTTAAGGTGCCACAAAACATCCCCACCCCTCTATTTTTGCTGTAACAGGCTGACTGACATGCTTCTCATCTTGAAAAAATCACCTTACATCTGGTGAAGTGGACTGGAGTCCCTGAAAATGTATAAAAAAATATAGAGGTCAATATCCCCATATCCATCGATTCGGTAGCCATGGTTTCACTTATCTGTGTCTGAAAAAAATATGTTCTCTCTAGGCATTTCTAGGTCTTCCAATGTGATTATATGAACAATTTCCAGCATTCATCTCATTGAAAATAATAGGATTTCCTATTATCCACAGTTTCTGGTATTTACAAGGGGTCTTGGAACGTATCCCCTGTGGATATGGGGATCAACCTGTATCCATCTCAAGAGTGCTACTAGATCCCTTTGTTCTCCTCCTCCATTCCTTATACTATAACACAAAGCTTCTTAAACTATGGGTTGCGACCCCATATGTGGCCGCGTAACTGAATGTGGGGGTCATGAAAAATTTGGCAACAGTAAATTTTATTTGTATACCTATTTTATATACCTATATACATGGGGTCACATACAAATTTATTGGGCGAAAAGGGGTTGCGAGTGGAAAAAGTTTAAGAAGCCCTGCTATAACAGACTAAGGACGTTTTCAGACGTGTAAAAAGTGCTGCGGAGGGCTCGGGAGTGGTACGCGCCTGTTTCGCAGCAGGGGGCCAGTTTCTGATGATGCTGTCGCGCTTGTGCTACCCTCCATGTCCCTTCCATGTCGCATGGAAGGAAAAGGCACCACTTTTTATTCATGAAAAGACTTCTGTGAGTAAAAAGTGGCGCCTTTTCTTTCCATGTGACACAGAAAGAAGACGGAGGGTAACGCAAGAGGGACGGCGTTGTCAGAGACTGGCCCCCTGCCGCGAAACAGGTGTGTACCTCTCCTGAGCCCTCCACAGCACTTTTTACATGTCTGAAAAAGTCCTAACAGGGCTATCTCCTTGAATGCTGCTCAGTGTATGACCAGTGTGGATATTACTAAAGGGGCAGGGCCACAGGGCACAACCCTGCTCTTCCCTCCATGCAATTCTTAATTGTGTGAGAGAATGCCTAAATAGCGCTTAACATGTTTACCATTCTGCGGAAAGCCATCAGATGTATTTTGAACTCCAGTTCTCCTGCTTTGGGGTCGTCTCCCTGTGTAGACCATCCAGTGTGGTGTAGTGGTTTGAGTATTGAACTAGAACCTGTGGCTTCACTAAGGCTGGTGTCTCCCCCTGACGGTGTCACCCTGGTGTGATTTGGCCTCGGCGCACCCCCCCCCTCGGTGCCATCACTAACTAGAATTCTGGGAGATGAGGGTCTAAATCCCACTTGGCCATAGAAACCTTCTGGGTGGCCATGGTCAAGTCACATGCTCTTATCCTCAGAGGAAGGCAAGGCAAACTGCCTCTGAACAAATCTTGCCAAAGAAACAGTGCGGTAGGTTCGCATTAGGGTGACCAGAAGTCAGAAATTACTTCAAGACACAGAAGGAAGTGGGCTGAGTAGACCACCCCTCCAAATGCAAGCCAATTATTCATTCATTAATTGATCTAGTCAAATAGCAGCACCTGCTATTTTAGGAAGCAGCTATTATTTTAAAAAGGAGTTTCCAGAATGAGAGGAATGTTAGTCTGTTGAAGCAAAAATAGATGGAGAGAATGTTTTGTGACACCTTAAAGACTAACCAATTTATTGTGACATCATGAACAGTCCATATAGTCAGGGACCATTTCACATTGTATAATTATAGTGCTCTGATTTCACTTTTAATGGCCATGGCTGAATCCTATGGAATCCGGGATTTGCACTTTAGGCAGGAGTACAGTATTTACAATTCTAAGCCAGAGAGCTCTGAAGGCTCCCCAAACTACAAACCCCAGGATTCCATAGGATGCACCCATGGCAGTTAAAGTGAAATCATCATGCTTAACTGTAGTATGTGAAAGAACCCCAAATATAATAAATTCATTCGTCTCTAAAGTGTGACCAAACTCTTTGTCTTTTCTAAAAGCCGTGATCCCCCTCTTTCTAAAATAGGATAACCCCCTAGAACATAAGTTTCTCTCATTTGCATTATAACATAAAAAGTAAAAAGGCTCAAGTTTGTCTGGAAGCTCTATGCCAATGTTGCTTAACTATTTGTGTACAAGGGGGTAACAGACCCTGCTTAAAAAATCTAATGTAAAGTATTGACCTCCTTTCCAGAAAACACAATTTCCCCATACATTTTATTGCATTAGAAATTGATTTTTTTTTCTTCATATAGACTAGTCTGGGACATTTTTAAAAAAAACCACCTTAAAATTCACAGTGACCAGAAAAATTCAAAGAAGGGGGGGGGGATGCACATAGTTTATGGCCTCCTTGAGACATATCTATGTACCCGCAAAAGAACCCTGCCTTAATCCCAGACATGTTAAACCCAAAGGTATTCTGATTAATTCACATTGAGGGAAAGACACTCTGTACATGATCAATGGCAATAAATTAAGCCTGTAGAAATACAAATCCACAAAATTCGGCATCTTTATTTTACTCTTATTTTAAAATTTGTGTTTCACAATATTATTCTGTAGAGAAATATATAAACTTAACAAAGTTATCAACATGCTTCTGTAAATATTGTTGAAGATTTTAGACAAGTATTCTAGGAGTGAACAATAACATTACATAGTTGGTAAGAGGGATCTGGCATAGAGAAAGAGTTCAAAACCTGGATCAGGTCATGTGAGGAGGTCATGGGGTGGGGGTGGAGAGAAACTTTCCAGATTTCAGTCTCTAAATGTTTCAGCAGCTGGCAAATCTCCCCCCACCAACAGAATGAATCCCACTGAAAAAAGCAAGGGCAGGTGAAAAGATAATAGACATTAATTTTTATGTGTTGACCTTTACTGCTCAGTTGCGGGGTGGGGGGTCATTAAGTATCCCGCTGCTAGGCCACACATACCTCTATTTAATAGGATGTCTGAAGCCCCTCCAAGTTGTGGGGAAAGAGGCAGAGGTGATGTGGGCATAAGTACATTTGCATGGATGGGAAGAGGGGGGAAATTGAAGCCACGCACTGCAATTTGTCAGGCTGAGGTGAGTTCAGGAGGGAGAACTGTGTGGACAATGCTCAAAATTTGCCTCAATGTGTGTAGTGATTCTGTAGACAAGCTTGTGGTCACTGTGGACTAGATTAACCCAAAGGTAAACTGGATTTTCCTTTTAGTGTAGATGAGCCCTCAGTCTATGTTCCAAGCCAACTGGAGAGTGGCAGTGGACTCTTTAGATTTTCCTTGGATTTTTTCCAGGCTGTGAGGCTGTGTTCTGGAATAGTTTCTTTCTGACATTTCACCTGCATCTGTGGCTGGCATTTTCAGAGAATGGTTGGGTAGGAGTGTGTGTGGAGTTTATATGCTATGAACCCCTGTTGGGGAGTATATGTAAATTTGTGTAATTGAATGGTTAGTTTCTAGGTATAGAAATGCAAGGCTGATTAGTGTCTGTTTGGCTAATGGTTGGTTGATGGACCATTATCTGCTGGAAATCCCCCTGTCTCTGAGTGGAATTCCTTTGTAAGTGTTGAGTTTTTATTCTATTGTTTTTCAAAACTGGGAGCCAGATTTTGTTTACTTTTAGGGTTTCTTCTTTCTTGTTGAAGTTGTCCAGGTGTTTGTGGATTTCAATAGCTTCTCTGTGCATTCTGACATAATAGTTGTTGGCCTGGTCCAGAATTTCTGTGTTTTCAAATAACATTTTATGTCCAGGTTGGTTTATAACATGTTCTGCTACTGCTGATTTTTCTGGTTGGTCCAGTCTGCAGTGTCTCTCATGTTCTTTGATTCATGTTTGCACATTGCATTTAGTGGTCCCTATGTAAACTTGTCCACAGCTGCATGGTATGCGGTAAACTCCTGTAGCTGTGAGAGGGTCTCTTTTGTCCTTTGTTGAGCGTAGCATTTCATGAATTTTTCTGGTTGGTCTATATATTGTTTGGAGGTTGTGTTTCGTTCAGAAGGATGAACTGAAGCACCTAAACTGGGCCCTACAGGCTAATGGTTACTCCAGATCAGACATCACGAGAGCAGCCAGACCCAGAAAAAAACAGGAATGAAGAAGAAAAACAGCCACCCAAAGGGAAGGTATTTTTGCCATACATCAAAGGAGTCACAGACAGAATAGGGAAACTGATAAGGAAATGCAACCTCCAAACAATCTACTGACCAACCAAGAAAATCCAATAAATGCTATGCTCAGTGAAGGACAAAAGAGACTCCACCACAGCTACAGGAGTTTACCGCATACCATGCAGCTGTGGACAAGTTTACATAGGGACCACTAAACGCAGTGTGCAAACACGAATCAAGGAACATGAGAGACACTGCAGACTGGGCCAACCACAAATATCAGCAGTAGCAGAACATGTTATAAACCAACCTGGACACAAAATGCTATTTGAAAACACAGAAATTCTGGACCAGGCCAACAACTATTATGTCAGAATGCACAGAGAAGCTATTGAAATCCACAAACACCTGGACAACTTCAACAAGAAAGAAGAAACCCTAAAAGTAAACAAAATCTGGCTCCCAGTTTTGAAAAACAATAGAATAAAAACTCAACACTTACAAAGGAATTCTACCCAGGGACAAGGGGATTTCCAGCAGATAATGGCCCATCAACCAACCATTAGCCAAACAGACACTAATCAGCCTTGCATTTCTATACCCAGAAACTTAACCATTCAATTACACAAATTTACATATACTCCCCAACAGGGGTTCACAGCAGATAAACTCCACACACACTCCTACTCAACCATTCTCTGAAGATGCCAGCCACAGATGCAGGTGAAATGTCAGGAAGAAACTATTCCAGAACACAGCCTTATAGCCCGGAAAAAAACAAGGAAAATCTATGGATGCCAGCCATGAAAGCCTTTGACTTCACAGTGGAATCTTTCTTTTTCCTTGGTGAGGAGATAACCTGGAGGCAAGAGGCTAACCTTAGGTTGCATAATACACAGCTCTGCTATCCAGTACATTGTTATAGAATCATAGTACTGTATCATCTGTCTCCTAACAACCCCATAGCTTCCAAATACAGTGTCTTGATTTGACAGGTCTATAGTCCTGATTAATCTTCTGTCATCCCACTTTTCAGCTGCTTTAAAAATGTCCCCGTTTTTCTCTCTTCCTCCCACTTTTCCTCTTTATCCTTAAGCTTACTTACTTTGCTGCAAACTGAATTCAACTTACAAAAGTAATTTGTACTCCATCAACTCAGCAGGAGGAGAGGAGACAAGGGGGTGGAATCTTATCCTTTCCAGTAGACTCAGGCAAAAGCAAATTGCTGCATTCTCTGCTAAAAGCAAATTGCTGCATTCATCCTCATTAACAACTTTTCTTATCTTGACCACATTCTGATGTTGCTTGGCAGCACATGTGTCAAACACAGTTAGGTCACCAAATGATACTGATCCCACAACTGGGAGAGCAACTTGCCTATTAAGTCCAATATCATATACTTATGATATTGTCAATACAATAACAGTTATATTACAATTGTCCAATCTGTCTTTCTTAGTTACGTAAGTGAAAATATTGTCCAATTATAAATGATTATAATATGTGTATGGTACAAATACCTAAGTTACATCAACACTGAATTAAACACTAAATTTCCTTAGTTAAATAACAGATAAGTATACAAGTCTTCAATACCTATTAATGCACATTATAAATTTGAGTAAAACATTACATTTTCTTAGTAGAAGAACAGGTAAGTATGAAAACGGAATACCAATCTGACAGAGTTAACGAGTATAATAAATGCCTGAATCTTAACTATTGACAATATCTGAGCTGAAGAGACAAGCAACAAGAGCAAAAGTTTATTTTAGCTGCATAAGCTGATATAATGTAACACTCCAGTAGGCGTATGCTATATTAAGCTATAATATGTATTGTAACAATGAACAATAAGTTGATATGATGTTAAATCCCAGCATCTGACTTTATCATAATTTGTAACAATAGACTGATACGATGTCGTGTTCTAGCAGCTGACAAAATGTTCTTTCTAAACATCAACAAAGCACTTTATCACAATAAGCAGCACTTTAATATGCTACACAGACGGCTACCCCGGGCAATCTGTAATGCTGTTTCAATGGAGTGCCTTCCTCAGTGCATATATTGCTGCTGCATTCCCAAATTATTCAGTATTTATGCAGACTTTCTACACATGTAGGAATATAATGGACAGTTAACACCATCGAATCAAATATTGTAAATGTAGGAATTTGGAACAACATAGATATTACCTGTACCTTAATCTGGTCTGATTCCTCTTCATGCAGTCCTTAACTGCAGCAATATGTAACCTAATCCCCATTACTACCTTTTAACCAATTAATGATATGTGAAGTCAATTTTCAACTAAGTTACTATTAAAGTAATACCAGTCTCCCTCATTGTGGGAACCTTCACATAATGGCTCAATTAAAGTATGGTTCAATTGAAATGAAATTTACAAGAATGAGAAGTCTACATGATCATTTAAACCCCTTGGTTTACTCAAGTGTAATTTAAATATCCAAAAGGTTTCCTTCTGAAGAAGTCTTGTTTGACAACACTGTTTATTGAAGGGACTAAATTTAATTGTTTTGATGACAAAAAATTTGAGGGATTCAGGTGTATGACCCTTTTGAATGAAATGCTCAACAAGTGGATTATCTAAGATACGAATCTGGATTCGACTTTTATGCTCTGCTACGCGGGATCTCAAATTCCTGCTCATCTGCCCCACATAAAGAAGATTACATGGGCAAATGATGACATATATAACATTTTGGAGGTACAATTGGTAAAGAATTTAAGTTGGTACTTTTCCTTTGTTTGTGAGTGAATAAAAGTTTTTATGTTCAATGATTGAGGGCAGCAGCTACAGTGACCGCACCTGTAATGACCTATAACTTGAATATAATTTTCAACAGGTGACTCAAAATCAGTGTGTATAAAATATCTTTAATGTTCCTGGTTCTCCTAAAACTGAATATAGATAAATCTGAACATCCTGGTATATTACATACCATGTATCAGTGTTTAGCTATGATTATTTTAATTCTTTGTGTGGCCTGATTATAATTCAAAGATATTATAATTCCGGTATACTAGATTTTCTGTCCCAATTTTTATCTGTGAAATATTGGAGAGTACACATCTCCCATCTGAAGCAACCAGCCCTCTCTCCCTCTTGATTAGGGTGGCTTTGAACCAGAAGGGGGGAATGAAGAAGAGAAAAGAATCAAACCATGAGTACGGTTGTTATTGTTGTTTGCTTTTAGATCAATTTTCAGAAACACAGTGATCAAGTCAATTCCAATTGTTACCAAATCCATCCAGCTGATTTTTCTGACCTGATCTTGGTTCCGATCCATAACCCCAAGGAATCCACTCCTACCCTCAAACCATGTTCATCAAATTTTGATTGCAAGATTTGGCAAGATAGACAATCTACTCTTTTATGCATGGAAATGTTGTCCACCCAAGAGCCTGAAGCCTGCAACTTTCAGAACCCACCAGCCAGGACAGTCAGAAGGATGCAGACAAGATGCAGAGCCACACCATGCCTTCCATTTTATGGCATCTTTTTGCATCAGGCTTGGCAAGTGCTCCAAAGCATGTGTTAGCTATCCAGCCCTGCCTCTTCCTGCCTTGGTCATTTCCTTTCACCTGCTGTGACCAACAAAATTCTAATTTTGCTCCTTAGCAAATGAGGCAGGAGGAGGGAGGTTCTAGAAACCTTATTAGCCAATTTACAGACCTGCATGGGAGGAAATGCTTAAACCTACTTTATGCTCTTAATAGAGCTTCAATATATTGGCAAATTACATGTACTAATGTGAAAAGGCAACTAAGGATGGTTGAGTTTCCTGTGTGGGGTTTGTAGCAGGAGAGTTTGCCCACTCTTGTCATCTTTCTCAGCACAAGCTTGGCAGCCAGACACATCAGTGCAGGAGATTCTCATATGAAAAACAAAAATACAATTGTAATTCCACCCCAAACCCAGCAAGTTAGATCAACACACCCAGAGGATCCAATCTGTTGCACTCCTCTGAAAGTTATCATGCTTATCGCTGTCATTGCAGTATCCATCTGCTTTCACTTGAAAGACGACACATGTTTTCTTAATCAAAGCAGTTTCTCTGTTGTGTTTATGGAAGATCATTATTTTCAACTTTAGACCTTCCTAATCCCAGGAGAGAAGCCCTAACCACAAGTTTGCTTCTATGCTGTATGACATGCAAGTGACCAACAATTTCAAATTGGTCTCTTGAGATTACATAGTGGGCTGTTTGCCCAAAGTGGAAGAGGAAAAAACAGCTTCTGACATCAGGATTAAATTGGCTCCAGAGATTTCAGCAGCTGGCAGCCCAGCCAGTGTGACCAGATATTGTTTCATTTCTTGAAGAGATTCTTTGTTGTTGTTGTTGTTGTATGTGTTGGGGGGGGGCAATCCTAATGACGTGGCAAAAAAATTAAATGGGGAGGTGGGTCAGGAATGCCACTTTAGGGGTATCCACCTCACTCAAGTCTTTTTGGATTTGGCCCCAGACAATCTCCCATCCAGCCCAATTTGCATGGGGTAATAATTGCCTCAGCTGCTAAAGGGACACAACCCATCCACAGAGATGGCCCTGGGCAGTTTGCCTCTCAAGTGTGTGTGTGTATATGTGCCTTCAAGTCACCTGTAGGCTTATGACCACCCCTTGAATTTCATGGGGTTTTCTTAGTTTTTGTCAATTCTCTCCTCTGAAATACAGACTACAGCACCTGATATTTGTTAGTGGTCTCCCATCCATGTACTAACCAAGTCAGACCCTGCTTAGGTTCCAAGATCATACAGTATCTCATATCTTTAGGGTATTTAGGCCACTTGTCTCATAGGGCAAACACTATGGATGCTCCCCTCCATTTCACATACAGAAGGTCACTGGACAGGCACTTGAGTCTTACTTCAACAGAAGTGAAAGGGCAGCATTTGCTATGAATCCTAAAAGCAGCAGGCAAGTTTAGGGGATGCAGGACTGGCTGTCCCCAAGAGAGGAAAATGGCCAGGGGAGCTCAGGTGAAATGGCTGGGGGTGGCTGCTATAGTTGCTTCCTGGCATTAGCTGCCTATGGCAATTGCAGTCCTCCATCTAAACATTAGGAAGAACTTCCTGACAGTAAGAGTGTTTGGCAGCGGAATGCACTGCCTCAGAGTGTGGTGGAATCTCCTTCTTTGGAGGTTTTTAAGCAGAGGCTGTATGGGCATCTGTTGGGAATGCTTTGATGGTTTATTCCTGCATGGCAGGGGGTTGGACTGCATGGCGCTTGTGGTCTCTTCCAACTCTGTGATTCCATAATTCTACCTGGAACTGGATTTGGCCTTCGAGCCTGTGCAATGGATTTTTTTGGTGGAGCGCAGCGTGCACAGAACTGGCCTCACCCTTTAAACCAAAGGTTCATCTACTGTGGTCTTGCAAGCATGGATGTAGCAGCGAGGTCCTCGGGCCGTAGGTTTGATTAGAGTTTCCTTCTCTTAGATGGTTGATCTTACAGGGTTGGACGAGCACCATCTGCCCAGGTTTGGGATTAGTTTTCCTTCTCCTAGGATGGTTGCCATAAGGCTAGAGAGCCCATCCTGCCCTTTGATGCTCTTTGTAAGACCCTTCGGTTTTGACCTGTCTGGCATGGGAGACCCTACCAGTGGCTATTATGCCACCGCCAGCTTAGCTCAAAACATCATTAGGGTACGCAAGCCTCTCTCTACCTACTTCCACATATTTCAGCCCTACCTACACATATTTTGTAAGTTGCACAAATGAAGGGAAACAGCGGGGCCTAGAGATTCCAGCTAAGTAAATTTATATCACCAAGGGCTCATCTACATGGGCTAGAATACACTGGCTGTCCACCAGTGTATTCTGCCCATGGATCAGGCCTGTTCCTTCACCTGTCACTGGCATGAAATAGGAGGAAGTCCAGACTGTCACACCAGTCTGATGCTGCAGCCACCACCACCACCACCTGCAACCCACTTTCTGGAGCTAGGAAGCCAGCCCACAGGATGTGAGCAAGGCTCCCTGCATGTGACCACCTTGATCACATGCTGGAGGCCTGCTTCCTGGATCCAGAAGAGCGATGGCAGATAGCAGTTGCAGTGATGAGTCAATGGGCCAGGATGGATTCCTGCAGTCATTGGCCTGATTTGCCAGCTGGAGTGGATTTTACTTTTTTTTTTTTTTAATGGTCTAAAGGGCCTTCCCCTGTCTTGACCCTGTCTTTGCCCCAAGGATCATGAGAACTGTCAGGGGAAAAACTGGGCAAAAGCCCTGCGTCATTTGGACTGCAGGGCTCCAAGACAGGGGCAAGATGGGGTAAATAGCCCACCTAGACAAACCACCACAGGCATTAATGTAGCTCATTATGAAAAGGAAAGAGCTGAAATGCTTCCCAACCATGCATCTCCAGCATCTTGCTACACCCCTGCTGCCACACGGGTATTTTTGATAGGCCATTAACCCAAACAAACCTGGTGTGGGTTGTCACACTGGGACCCCATCCAATGTGTCAAACTACAATCCCTATTATCCCCATACAGCATAACCATTGGCTAATGCTAGGTAGGGATGATGGGAATTGCAGTGTTACAAACATCTGGGAGGGGCTTATTTGCCCAGCCCCTGAACTAACTCTGTTGCAGATTCACATTAGACTAATGAGTAGTTACATGAAATCAAACCCTCTGTATTTCATTTAAATCCAGGCCTTTAAAAAAAAAATAAAGCAGGGGGAGGAAAAAACAACTGGCAGAACAATTGGCAGAATGGTATCATCTCTAATAGCAGTGGCATGAAAGGACTTGTTTTGGCTTTAATTTCATTGTAAATAAAGCTGTAAGTCACAAAATCCACAGAGCTGTAGGATGACCAGGTGCAGACATGCTACTTTGGCACTAATCCTCTCCCCCCACTCCTTACTCCTTGGCAGTTAAGCATTTCCTGGTGTGCATGGTGGTAATCGCTGGCAGCTGCCCTGTTGATTCCCTCTTTTAAAAAATCCCCAAATAATAAGTCTGGCAACTGATTAGCATTTTCACATCTTCCACTATCCATATATTTCCTTCCATTTTCCTTAAAGAAAGCTCAGGTGAATGCCCTGTTGTTCCTTAAAATTCCTCCTAGTTCCAGAAAAAGGGGAAAAAATGGAGCTAAATATTATTTGTTGAAGCAAAAGGATATGATGATAGGAAAAGTAATGGCTGCCCTGAAATATACCAAGTTACTTCAGTATGGTTGAAGATGTGTCTCATTTGGGTGGCCAAAGGTGGAACATAAATCTGACAATTAAGCAACCAAATAATAAATATGGTGGGTTTTGAGCATTCTTTTAAACAGTGATTTCAGCCACAGTAGGTTTCTATGTGAGCAAGTTCTTCACAACTGATGTCTTCCTTTCCACACAGTAAAGGCCACCAATAATGGGGGAAAGCTTGTTTGTGGGTGTTCTGCCAAGGCTGTTTTTATGCCCCCAACCATTCCAGGTCACCCCTTTTCTGGCAAAAAAAAAGAGGGGGGTGAACTACCTCTTCTGGAGACTTCCAGATGCCCTTTCATATCGCACAGATGCAGCACTATGATCCCACTTTAACTGCCATGGCTCATTGTCAGGAGTTAGAGACTGAACTCCATTATAAAATGGCCAAACAAACTGCAGAGTCATGCTGAGTCATAACGGCTGACTCCATGCACTGCCTAGTCCCTTAGCTACAGAAGGAGGGTTCTTATTGGTGTGTAAGATCATGTGATTGAGTAAGCCAATGCCCTGTAATTGTGTATATGGGAGGGCTCAGGGCAGAGCTCAGTTCTCTTCTTCTTGTAATTGCTGAGACCTGGTGAAGCAGTTTCTCCATGGATTGTAAATATTTATATATATTGCAACTGTTTGAGTTTGAAGCTAAAGGTGCCTCCTGCTTCCTTGGATGTCAAACACTCTGTGTGAGAGTATTCTTGGGAAAGGGTTGCTACTGACTCTACTGAGACAGTTTTTTGGCTTCTGCTGGGGATTGCGTGTCCTATCATTCCCTGACAGTGGTTATGGGCCCAGCTGATTGATCTCAGATTAGATAAGATGCATCCAAAAACTTCCCAGAAACTCTTTTGTTTTGAGTGATTTTGGCTAGTTGGCTGAGAAACAATTAAGTTTCATACAGGCCTTGAAGTGCTGCCAGCTGCCAGCTGTTTGTGTTTCATAGCTGGAGAACTGTTGACTCTATCAGCAGAATGGCAGATAATAGTCTCGTCTACTTTGAAAAGCTGGCTGATGGAAATTATTCAGCATGGAGTTTATACATGGAGGATTTATTAATTAAGGACAATTTGTGACACGTTTTGGAGAATGAAAGTGTGATCCCAGAGGGTTCAGAAGATGAAATAGCAGCATTCAGGCTAGCAGACCGGAAGGCTAGAGCTGCAATTCTCTTATCGCTCAGCCCCTCCCAGTTAATACGCGCGGCCCCAGCAAAGACAGCTTTTCAGCTTTGGACAGCTTTGAAAACAGTTCATCAGAATTCGTCCTGCCTCTCAAAGATGATATGGACGAAGAGACTTTATAACACAATGCTGTCTACTAGAGGCTGTGTGAAAACCCATTTGGAGGAAATGAGGCAGCTTTTTCAGGAGGTGGCCAATAGAGGGGTGGACATTCCAGAAGCCCATAAGTGGGCAATTTGCCAAAGGAATGGGATTTCCTAATGTACAGTCTGCAGACCACCAGGGAGAGCGATTTGTCTGTAGACCTGGTTGCTGGGTGTATTCTGGAAGAGGTCCAACACAAGCAATTTGATTCCTGGATGGAATAAACAGCCACAAATTACCAGATGCAATCAGGAGAGCACTGAAACAGAGGCACCTGTGGAGGAGGGAGCCTGCAGCTACGTGAAATGCTGTTTCAGATGCAAAAAGCCTGGACATTTTAAAAAGGACTGTAAGATGCCTGCACTGGATAAGAGGGGTGCATCCTCTCGGCCTGCAAGCCATGCCTTCATAGCACAGCACCATCCTGATGATACTGAGGAAAGAATTTGGTTACTTGATAGTGGGGCCATGCACAATGTGGTTAATGATTTACAGTTGTTAAGCAATGTTAAAAATGCTTCAATAACAAATATTACCCTTGCAGATGGTGCTTCCAGCAAGGTGCAAAAAATGGGCACTGCATATGTGCCCTCTTTTGGTAAAGATTTTGAAAATATGTTATGTGTTAACAAACTAGAGAATTGTATATTAAGTGTGTCCCAAATGACTGCTGATGGTTATGAAGTGATATTTGAGGGGGAACACTGTACAGTAACAGAAAGGCATAACATGAATAATGTCTGTGCGAAAGGGATAAAGAAACATGGGTTGTATTACATGTTGCCTAAAGGGAAGGTGGCAAATGTGAACCCTGCAAACAATGTGCCCCTACATGATAAGTGTGTTCATTACTACCACAGGCTAATGGGCCATGCTAGTTACAAAGGGTTAAAGGAACTAGCAAAAGTGTGCCCTGGTTTAAGCATGAAACACTGCCCAAGGTTCTTAGAATGTGCAGTGTGCAGGAAAGTTAAGGTGAAGGCTTCCCCTGTTGCCAAAAAGACCCAATGTGTCACCAACAGACCCTTTGAAATTGTCCACACTGATTTAGCAGGCCCCTATAAGCCCACTGAAGGGGGTAACTGCTATTTATTTGTGATAATGGACAGACACACTAGATACACCTATGTATACTTACTGAAGGAGAAAAATCAGGCTGCAGAAAGGTTCCATGAGTGGGTGAATGCAATGGAACACGAATGTCCTGCTCATAAGGTTTCCAGTCTAGTGATGGATAGAGGAGGGGAATTCTTATCCAACAGTCTGCAGACCTGGATGTGTAGGAGGGGCATTAGACACAAGACCACAAACCCAGCATCTCCAGGGGAGGCTGGGCTTGCAGAAAGGAAAATTGGGATATAGTGCATGATGGAAGATGCACAAGCCCCAGCTGATCTGTGGGGGGAGGCAGTGAAGACTGCTGCTTACCATTTAATAGACTGTGGACATCTAGTGTCAACCAGACTCCATATTGTCTATTGTATGGTAGAGCACCAAACATCAAGCACCTGAGGGTTTTTGGACAATATGCAAATGTACTGATTCACCCAAGCCTAAGGAAGCCTGGGCAGCCTAAAACCAGGAGGCTGTGTTTCCTAGGCTATGAGGGTAATAATAATGTGTTTTCTCTCCATCCTGGAAAGGTTACGTTATCCAGGAGTGCAAACTTTGAAATGCACTCAGGGTGGGACAGATTGCATTGCAATCAGGAGGTGTTTGTTCTCTTGGAGATGGACGTGTCAACAACTCCCGAAAGTCCCACGAATGGAGGGGTGGTAATGCCTGATGATGAAGGGGAGGTACAGGAAGAAAAGCCTGACACTTCACATGCCACTCCAACACACACACCATCACAAACAAGCAGTGAGCCTGACACAGGAAGAGATAGCAGCAGCAGTGCAAGTGAGGATGAGTCAGACAGAACTAGGGTGCTCATCCCCAGAAGGTCAACAAGGGTCAGAAAGGCTCCTGACAGATTTGTTGTTCAGTTGTTCAGTGTTAGTTGTAGCAGCCAAGAGGCAGATGATTGTGCAACACTTTGACTTTGAAACAACATACCTGAATGTTGATCTTGAAGAGACAGTGTTCATGGAACAGGCCCTAGGGTATGACAGTGTAGGTGAAAGCATGGTGTACTTGTTGTGCAAAGTGCTCTACAGCTTGAAACAAAGCGTGCGTTGCTGGAACAAGTGCATACACCAAGTTTTGGTGTCACTAGGTTACACAAGGAGCGTCACAGACGCCTGTGTGTACACCAAGGGGGCAGGTGATAGTACTGTCATGCTAGTTATCTAGGTGGACGACTTTTGTGTGGCGGCAAAGAGTGCCAGTGATGTCAAGAGACTGCAGGTGGATTTAGAAAGCCAGTTCAAGTTAAAGGACTTAGGCAGCCTGAGATGTTATCTAGGAGTAGAGGTAGAAAGAATCAGTCTTGGAGAAGTTTTCCTATGTCAGAAGAAGAAGATTGACAGTCTTGTGGCCAAGTGTGAGCTTAGTGAGGCAAAACTGGTCACGACACTAATGACCACTGATTTTGTGAACTTAGAGGCAGAACAGGAATTTGAAAGGCCTGATCTGTACCACTCAGTGGTAGGAAGTCTGTTGTTTATTGCAAACAACACAAGGTCTGACATCAGTTTTACAGTTGGGGTGGTCAGCAGAAGAGTTTCCAAGCCAAGGAAGGTGGACTGGGAAGCCCTGAAGAGGGTAGTTAAATTTCTCAAGGGGACCAGGGACATGTGTTTGAAGCTGGCAGGAAGTTAGGTGAACCTGGAGTGCTATGTGGACAGCTCTTTTGTTGCTGAGACTTCAGATAGGAAGTCAGTGACCGGAACGGTGGTCAGGTATGCAGAGGGCCCCATAGTGTGGAGATCAAGAAAGCAGAACTGTGTAGCTATTAGTACCATTGAAGGTGAATTCGCTGCCTTGTCTCAGATGGCAAGTGATGTACAATGGGTTAGGCAGATGCTTGCAGACCTTGGGGAGCTGTGTCAAATGCCTGTTGAGGTGCATGAGGACTCACAAGCCTGCAAAGCTATGGCAGAAGCAGAAAAGCTGAAATGTAGGACAAAATACATTGTGGTACGCTACCAAATTGTGAGGCAGTTAATACAAGAAGGTGTCTTATGTCTGCGGTACCGTTCATCTGAGGACAGTTTTGCAGACCTGCTCACAAAAGCCCTTCCAGCAGGAAGCCATGAGGAAATGGCAAAGAGGCTAGGCCTTGTCACCAGTGTGTAAAGTGAAAGGTGTAAAAAGGGAAGGTCATCTGACAGACGACTGATGTCCAATAATGTATGTTAATGATGTTACGCTGTGATGATAACATGTGTCCTGCGCAGTAGTTTGACCGTTTTGGAGGGGACTGTCAGGAGTTAGAGACTGAACTCCATTATAAAATGGCCAAACGAACTGCAGAGTCATGCCTAGTCAAAATGGCTGACTCCATGCACTGCCGAGTCTCCCTTAGCTACAGAAGGAGGGTTCTTATTGGTGTGTAAGATCATGTGATTGAATAAGCCAATGCCCTGTAACTGTGTATATGGGAGGACTCAGAGCAGAGCTCAGTTTTTTTCTTCCTGTGACTGCTAAGGCCTTGTGAAGCAGTTTCTCCTTGGATTGTAAATATTTATATATTTTGCAACTGTTTGAGTTTGAAGCTAAAGGGCCCCCTGCTTATTTGGATGTCAAACACTCTGTGTGTAAGTATTCTTGGGAAAGGGTTGCTACTGAGTCTACTGAGACAGTTTTTTGGCTTCTGCTGGGGATTGCGTGTCCTATCATTCCCTGACATCAATGCCATGGGATCCAGGGATTTGCCATTTGGGAAAGGCATTTAGAATCTCAGCCAGAGACCTCTAGCTCCTCACTAGACTATAAATTCCAGGATTCCATAGGATGCATCCATGACAGTTGAAGTGGAATCAGAATATTATAATTGTGTACTGAGGGAGAGTCTCAGGAGTGGTGATTTATCTTTTAGATCAGTTAAAGCCCCCTTTCCTTACACTGATATTCTAAAAATGTGTTTCCCAATATTTATAGGTTTTCCGTGGTTTTTTTCCGGGCTGTGAGGCCGGGTTCTGCAAGATTTTATTCCTGACATTTCGCCTGCATCTGTGGCTGGCACCTTCACAGAATGGTAGTGTAGGGGTGTGTGGGGTTTATATACTGTAAGTCCCTGTTGGAGAGGATATGTAAATTTTTGTATTTGAATGGCTAGTTCCTAGGGTGGGAGGATATGCAAGGAGGATTAGTGTCTGTTTGGCTAATGGTCCACTGTCTGCTGGAAATCCCCCTGTCCCTGCATGAAGCTGATTTGCAATCCCGCTGTTGAAAATATTCTTAAAAAGTAATAATCCAAAAAGCAAACCTTGATTTTGCCATCTTATATAAGGGACACCATTTTGCTATGTCATTGCATATAGGGACTTGAGAATTCATGGATTTTGGTATCCACGGGGGTGGGTGGGTCCTGGAACCAAACCCCAGTGAATATGAAGGGACAACTGTATTTGGCATTCAAAAATCGACATATTTGACATTTTTAAAAAATCATTTTTTTCAAAAGCAGAAGGAATTTCCATTTTTATTCATTTATTTCTTCTAGGTCAGAAAACTGGCCCCTGCATCCATTAGAGTTGTCTTCCATGTCATCCAGATTAACCCCAGCCCCTTGATCTTTTCTGTACATAACTGATCATCTACAAATAGTCAAAGTTAGGTCAGCAACAAAATGGTGCAGTGCATTATTACCTCCAGCCATGCTTCCAGGATACTGTAAAACCAAGGATTTGAACATCTGGTCCTCCAGATGATGTTGGACTCTATTTCCTATCAGCCTTAGCCAGTCTGGTCAATGTTGAAGGATGATTAACTAAATAGCTCAGATGGGAAATGGAGTCCAACATCATCCACAAGACCAGAGGTTTCCCAACCTCTGTTATAAAATGTATGGATTGTGAGCAAGCTATTCCATATTACTTGATGGAGCTTCAAGTTGGAGTTTGAGAGTTTCCAATTCTGAACATCCATGCTCAGTTGATCATTGGGCTTTTTTTGTTTCCTTTTGTCTCTTCAGATTGTTTCATATACTGTACTTCTGCAAATCTCAGGATCCTCTCCACAGCTCCTCCTTTTTTCCAGGCTACTGCCACACTGCAACAATAATCTAGATACACACTGCTTTAATTGCTGTGGCTCAATGCTATGGAATTCTGGGATTGTAGTTTTGTGAGATCTTTAGCCTTCTCTGTCAGAGTGCTCTAGTGCCACAACAAACTACAAATCCCAGGATGCCATAGGATGGAGTCATGATTGTTAAAGCGGTGTCAAACTGCATTATTTCTGCAGTGTGGCAGTAGCCCCAGTGTCCCCATGTTTGACACCAATCTTTGTCAGCATCTCCTGAGTTCACTTTTTAGAAAGCAACACTAAGGTTTCTAGCAGAATTTTTCTAACCCATGTCAATTCAGGAATACCCAATAATGTAACGTACAGTGTATTAGACCAATACTAGCCACTGTCACCCAGATCATTTTCCCTCTTGTGGTTAATTTGGCTTCTGACCCCAAATCGGTTCCCACCAGCTCTATTCCCCAAGGCTGGTTTTACCATTAGGCATTTACACAAAGTGAGGTGCTAGATGATTGGAGAATAGGTACACTAGCAGGCAAGTTTTGAAAGAAAGAACAGTGTGTGTCACATTGTCTGCCTTGGGTCCCCCAAGCTACACTGATGTCCTCTGGTGTCCTCTGAAAATGCTGTCCCATCACCACTGTTGAAGCAGGAGTCACTTACTGTTTCAGTTGACTTCTATGGTAGAAATTGGAAAGGGGTGTTTTCTGTCCTTCACCCCAGGATAGAAATTATTCCTTATCACTGGCTATGCTGATGGAAGCTATTGGGATGCCTTCAAAGGCAGATGGTGCAGCATTTATTTAAAAGAGCACACCTTTCATCCTATTGCTACTTACAACTAAGATCTAGGGGGCTGGCTTACATCTTAACTCACTCTTCAACAATTGATTCAATGGTATACTCTAGTTAGGAATAATCAGTAGGGTTCATACCTGCCTTAGGGTGCAAGCAAACATACCTCCCAGAGGAGCCAATGCTCTCTTCTCTGTTATAGGGTGACTTTTCCTTCCTCCACTCTTTTGTCACATACTTGATTCTAAATAGAGTGAGAAATGCCATCTATGCCTCCCCATATTTCTGGTATATTGTTGTTGTTTGTTGTTGTTATTTGTTTAGATCCTGCCTTTCCCCCAATAATGGGGGAAAGCTTGTGTGTGCGTGTGCATTTAAGTTGCTTGTCATCCTACGGCAACACTGTGAATTGTACAGGGTTTTCTTAGGCAAGGAATACTCAGACATGGTTTGCCATTGCTTTCCTCTGAAATTTAGTCTATAACACCTAGGGCTCATCGACACTGTAGAAATAATGCAGTTTACCACTTTAACTGCCATGGTTCCATCCTACAGAATCCTGGGATTTGTAGTTTTGTGAGACACCAGCACTCTTTAGCAAAGAAAGCAAAAGACCTTGCAAAACTACAGAACCCAGGATTCATAGGATGGAGATGCAGCACTTAAAGTGGTGTCAAACAGCATTATTTCTACAGTGTAGGTGCACCCTTAGTATTCCTTGCCAGTCTCCCATCCAAGTACTAATGAGGACTGATCGTACTTAGCTTCCAAGTTCAGATGGAACCTGGTGCCTTCAGGGGGCATCCAGCCAAGTGAAGAACATTCTGCAGGAGATAGGCATATCGTTATCCAAGTCTACCATAAAGAGAAGACTTCATGAGAGCAAATACAGAAGGTTCACCACAAGGTGCAAACCTTTCATAAGCCTCAAGAACAGAAAGGCCAGATTAAACTTTGCCAAAAAATATCTTTAAAAACCAGCCCAGTTCTGTAACTGATGAAACTAAGATAAACTTGTACCAGAATGATGGGAATAAAAAAGTATGGAGAACACCATGGGATGGTCAATATAATCTGCAGATTCCAATAAAGTTAACATCTGGTAAATTGTAATGTCCTACTTGTGCAAATCGGTACGAACAGTGGCTATTACCTAATGGAAATTGTTATAGAGTGTCTTCAGCATTTGAGGAACTATTCTGAATGGCTTCTCTAGCATGGTTATATCTAAGATAATCTCTTATATACATTTACCTTGTAATAATTCCAGCAGAAGTAGTAATCAAACTGAAAGGGCATCCAGTGAACCTGAGGATGTCCAAGATCCTACATCAAGAAGATGGAGTGTAACTTTACAGTCAGGGAGTTCCACAAAGATTGTGCATTAGTGAATTGAAACCCTGCAGAACTGAATGTGCAATGCACATGTGCATGTACAACACACAATATACTGTACATCTGTATGTACAGAATACAATGGTATCACAGACCCTATGGCACTCCATGTGCAACTCTGCTTCACCCTTCAACTGAATACATCTTTTCTGCATCAGACAAAAATGTCCAACTGCTTCTGTTGGTGAACATCCCCATGTGTCACTAACAGGATGTTAGCTGATAATTTTTTTTTTATGTTGTAGCAAAAGACACCTTTATAGATTATGCTGGCTGATTTAAACTGGGTTAATGTCTCCAGTTTATTTGTTTAAAACAAATTAAATCATGATCACTCTAAGGAGGAAGAAATGCTAAGAAAAAGAGCAGAACTCAATTAAGTAAGATTTTCCCAAGCTGATTTTTCAACTGTAGCGAGAAAGATGTGGGATCTTCTTTTTTTAACCCCTGTAGCTGAAAAAACAGAAGGAAATCTTAATCTCTATGCCATGATGCTATATTGTGCTGGGCATATATCTGATACTTAGTGTTGCAACAGCAAAAAAAGATGTTCTGTACATCATAAACTGGATGGAGGTAACCGAAAAGTAATATTTTGTCAAAGTAATAGTTCTGTCAGAAAGTTATTCAAGAAAATCAACCATGATTCTATTCCTATGAGAAACAGACATACATGAGAAGTACAGAGGGTAAGAATTATTTTGAGGAACCGGCTGTAGCAAATGTTAATGTTGCTACAAGTCATAAAGGAAGAAAGATCTTTCTCATGAGCGGCCTTTCTTTTTGAAATGTCACTTTAAAAGGGCTAACCTATGAATAGAAGACCAAGATTTTCACATTTTCCACTGCCCTCAAGTCCTCCTTTGTTGTTCTTGTTTTCTTTTTATTGAGAATATTGATGCCTTTTACTTGGAAGCCAGAGGCAGACTGTAGATTAGAAGTTATTTAGCTACATTCCAGCCTATTTGAAATGTATTTAGCAATTCTCTGTTGTTCTGTGGGCTTTGTCATAAACCTTGAGTAAATATACTTACTGCAAGCTCAGAGGACTGAAGTTTTGGATTCTCAGAGGGCTCAGATCTTTGAGCCTTAAAAACTTCTCTTGTTTAAAAAGAGACAAAGGGAAAGAATCCATTTGTCAAAACAAATTTGCAGGGCAGGGTGCTGAAAAGAGCACTAGGCATTATCTCTTGGGAAGCTGTATTCTTTGCAAGGCAATAACTTAAGGGATATCTTTAAATAAATATTGTATTATTATTTTTGTATTATTATTATTAATTTTTAATTAATCTTTTCTTTTCCAAATATATATAATTGTGATGTGTAACTTCTAATTTTAGTATAAGGGTGTAATATAATGTTCATTGGAAATGAAAATAGAGTGATTATAGTGTGTTTAGATTAAGAGGAAAAATATATTGGTGTTAGGATAGATAGTTTTATTTTTGTATTAGTAAGAAAAGAAGAAAAAGAAATGTTTGCATTACTGTTAGGCCTTTTTTGGTCGGGTGTATTTTTCAGTAGAATGGTCTTATTTCAATAAAAAAATTCCTAATTCCCCCCCAAAATTCCATCTTGATACTGGATATAGCATGCAAGGTCTCATGGTTACAACATCTGGCCTAACTGTTGATCTTTTCTATTTCTTCTTCCATCCCCTTCTTTTCATACTATGTAGCCTGATGGAGAACCTTCAAAAACTTTTTTAAAAATTGGTTGATAATATGCTTATTACCCACTTGCTAATTTATGATTTGCTTTTTCTCATGAAGTAGCATTACTATCCTTGTTTTTGTGGATTCCCCCCCCCCTCAATAGAGCATTAGGCTCTTCTATTGGGCTCTACCATTAGGATTTGCATCTGCCTCCAACAGGAGATAAAAGAAAAGCAAATTCTCAGTTATTCACTTTATTGTTGTGTTGGTTGCAGCTGCTACTACATTATTTACTACCAGAAATGGGGGAAAGTACTTATGAGATGTTCTGTCTCATCTGCCAAAATAACTTGGCCACCTTTGAGCATAGTTTACCTTGGGTAAACTATGGTGCCATTTACTACTTTGCCTCAGGTAGCAAAATATTTGGGGATAGTCCTGCATAGGAGGAAAGTTTTCCACTGCCCCTCCACTGCAGGTTTCTGTGTGCATTTAATTTGTTGTGTGTGTTTGTTATTGTTCCCAGCTCAGTTCACAAGGAGAGGCAGGGATGATGATGATGATGATGATCTCCCAACCCTGAGGAAAGGGTAGCTCAGGAGGCTACTAGGAAGAAAAAGGAATTTCCCCTCTATGTTTGGAGCTGAAATCCAAGTCAAAGTATGGAGTGAGTTGTATGACTAATCCTGATGGCCTTTTCCCTCCAGTTTAAAAAAAAAAAAGGGGGGGGAGATTGGGTTACCAGTGGCCCATTCACACTTCACAAATATAGTGCTACATTCCACTTTAACTTCCATGGCAAAATCTTATTGAATACTGCAGTGTGTAGTATGGTGAGGCACTAGAACCCATTGGATAAGAATTCTAAATGCTTCCCTTAAACTGCCAGTCCCAGGATTCCATAAGATGGAACCATGGCGGTTAAAGTGGGATATACCGTAATGCTATAACTGTGTAATGACAATGGGCTCCTGGTAGTCTACATTAGCTTACATATAGACAAGGTGATCTCATTTCTTTATGGTGTTTATTAGCTGCTTAGACACAATGGTAATGAGTGCAGGCTCTCATTCCATAGCCATGCCCCCAGAGAGTGTTGACAAATGCAGGCAGTTGTGCTGAGATCTGTATCAACACAACATTTCAAACATTTTTCATTTCCACCACGAACAGTTGTTTTGTAAAGTCCATGGATCTTAACAACTCATTCAAGGCCTGTCTAAAATATTTTGCATTACAACATCTTGCAAAAATATTTTGTTGCTGGAAAACCTACTGTGAAGACAGAAGCTGGGCAGCCTGGTTGGTGCTGGTGAACCACAGCTCAGGGAATGCTGTGAAGGGGCTCCCACAGGAGAGAAAGGATACAAAAGTGAGGCTTGTTTCTGATAGAAGCAGATAGGGGAAAGCTGTAACAGAGATAGAACATCCAGCCAGAGGAAGAACTGAACAGGATTTTGGGGAGCTGTGAATGATTAAATAGTTCTGGAGTTAATATTTGATCTAAGTTGTATTAATGGACTTATTTGTTCTTTTTTACAACTGTATCTGGCTGTTCCAGTTGAATTTTGATAGAGAGAATGTGATCACACTTACTATAATGAACCTACAGAACAACTCATCCACTGGTCCATATAGGGATCACTTTGAGGCCCAAATACCTGATCCAGGGAGGGATCTTGAGGGGGAAAGGGGCAAGGTGAATGAGTAGAGCCCAAGGGTTTGGAACTGTGGGGCCAGCCTGAGAGGGAATCTACAATGCCTACCCCTAATACTGTAAGGACTGAAGATTAGTTCAAGAAAAGGGGGGAGGTGACAGAGAATATAATTATGCTAAACAAAAAGCTCCAGCACTTCAGCACTGAATCCTTGCTCTAGTACACCACTTCCTGTGCAGCTCATGACCCACCATGATAATGTTATCAGATTGGAAACTGGAGAAGACTCCTGTACCTTGAATGGTTGTGTAGAAGAAGAAATTTCAGCAAATGTTGGTTGACAACCCTATACCATACCAAGTGCAAGGAGTCCATCAACCAGCAGTATAGCTTAGTATCTGGGGCAACAAAGTCAAATGGATTGCCTGAGCATGACTGCTACCACCATCCTGTCTTGCAGAGCAGGGATTGGCAGCAGTGGCATTAGGCCCCCATTAGCTGGAGTCCTATGAGTAATGCCCCAGGCAGTCCAGTGGTACCTATGCCCCTGCCATCAACCATGTATGGTAGCCCACCAAGGCTTCAATGATACTTCTGGACAGGGCTTAAATGTACACATTAAATTCCAGTTTGGGTTCTTTCTCTGTATCATGCCTAGGCCCAGGGGCAGATGAAAGTCCCTCCCTCCATCCCACCTGCCACTGCTCTGCCCTTGGAGGGAGAAATGAAGAGGCAGGCAGAACTCCATCAGGCCTGGGCCCAGAAGCAGAGGAAAGTCCCTCCCTCCATCCCAATTGCCACTGCCCTGCCCTTGGAAGGAGAGAAGAACCAGCAGTATCTGCTGGATTTAATCCCTACCCCCACTGCCATTCCCTTTTCCTTATGTGTCATGTCTTATTTAGATTGAAAGCCTGAGGGCAAGGAACTGTTAAATTAACCATTTGTAAGCTGCTCTGAGAGCTTTTGTGGCTGAAGAGTGGGGTATAAATACTCTAAATAAATAAATAAATTAAAAAATAAATAAATAAATAAATAAATACCTCAAGCTATCTGGTGTGTGGGGGGCAAATATTTTCCCCCACCACCGCAATGTAGCCTGGCTTTTGTTTGAAAGCAAGCAGGCAGTGGGAGGGGGAAGGTACAAGGAGGAAGAATTCAGAATAATCCAAACCAAACTAAAAGGCAACCGGGTTAGCAATAGAGCGAACTTTTTCAAAAGAGAAAACTTTCTAACAGTGTTGTGCTAAGAGGAAAATATGAGGTTTTTGAGCATGTTTAATCCTACACAGAGCTAGCTTCAATCTGTCATGGGAATGCTTAGCTCTGAGATTGGTAGAATGCCAAGGGTTTCAAATGGTTTTGTGTTAGCACAAATGATTACTCCCTTGGGCCCTGATGGAAAAACTTGACAATAATTAGACTACTACATAATCAAGAACTCCTCTTGTAGGATCAGGAGAAGAGCTAGGAGCCAGTTTCTCCAAGGTTTCCGTTGGCCTCTTGTGGGCTACCCTGTATGCTGTGTGTATGCCAAATTCCCCAGTAATGAAGTGTGACATTAACAAATATGCTCTGAGCTCACACTACACCATTGCAGCAAGATTTCCACAACATCTTTTCAAATCGGAAGGCACTAGTTTAAACAAAGTTAAATACGCAATGATGAGAGATGGTATAGTCCAGTAGCAAAGATACTCAATTTGAGCTTGAGATTCAGAGTGTAACCACATGTCCAAACACTCATGAGGTGAATTTAGGCCGATTGAGTGGTTCTTCTTAACCTTTCATATCTGAAGTCTAACCAATCACCCTGTCAAAGAACCTGGCCCCCACCACAACAGAAATGACAAGCCTGCTCCTTCCAAGAAGGACATTTATACAATGTACAGACATTCAGTTATGATATAGATCACTTATAGTTAAAATTTAAGGACTTTTCAAAACTAGAGTGATATAATTGGCAGTAAATACAAACAGAAATAGTAATTCCATTAGTAATAGAGATTTGTAATAATTCTGTTGAGCATTTTTGTTATCACTGTAGTACTTATAGAAAACTGAGCTTATTTTTTTAAAAAATAGATGCAGTATTATTATTATTATTATTATTAACAATTTTTATTGTTATGACTAAAACACTGGTGTCCCACCTTGACTACTTCTGTGGTATGTAAAATGGTGTTTGAGGTGAACTAGAAAATTCATGACAGGGAAAGAGCCTTTAATAATGTGCTGTATTGTCTATATTTGTTGTTGTTATTATATTTTATTTCTATAGCACCATCAATGTACATGGCACTCTACAAGAAAAAGAATAACAAAACAGACTGTTGTTTTTCTTTTTAAAAAATGGCTATGGTTTTACTGTATATACTCATGTATAAGTCTAGAAATTTTAGTAAAAAAATGGACCCCAAAAACCTGGGTCACCTTATCCACAGGTCAATGTAAGTACTGTACCTTAACTCTTATGGGAAAAGAAACCATCTCCTCTGAGTAGAATGCCAAAGGCAAGTGCTTAGTCCATCCTGGGATAACCTAAAAGAAGCACTGACACCCTCTACTCTCTCCACTGCAGCCTGCAGCGCTGCTTCGGGCCTTTTTGAATGCCTGGGCAGGAAAATGGTGGTGGTGGTGTCTCATTGGTGCTTTCCCTCAAAAGGGTCAGTGCTCCTTTTAGGTTATCTCGGGACAGAATAAGTTCTTGCCTTTTGCCACTCTACTCAGAGAAGGGGATGGTTCCTTTTTTTGATAAGACTTAATACTGTACCTTATCTTTTATCAAGAGAGGAGGCATCCCTTCTCTTAGTGGTAAAATGTCTTTTTGAAAGCCTGGGCAGGAAATTGGTGGCGCTGCCAGCCAGAGCTGGCCCCCTGAGGAGGTGCCGGTGCCTTCCACTCTCTGCAGATAAGTCCCTTGACTTATTCAGGAGTCATATAAAAATCCTAATTTTGGCCCCAAAACATGCCCTCCAGTTATACATGCAGTTGACAGATAGATAGATAGATAGATAGATAGATAGATAGCATGGTAAATGGCTTTTAATTCTATTGATAGTCCAATTATAGTTTAATTTTTGCATGAAGTCAGCTTTTACCTTTTAAAATCTTTTGTAAGCCACCTTCAATCCCAGGGCTGGGGAAAAGGTGGGATATAAATGAATGTTATCACCATCAGCAAGTAAGCAGTAATGTATCAACTGATAATGCAGAACATTCAGAGCAGTGTCACTTATAATTGTCATCCTATCTATGGTGACTTTGTTTAGATATTTTGTCATGCCATTTGGAATTGCTCCCAAGAGCAGCTATCACTACTGAAACCACAGATGTTTTCTTATTGATTGCTAAATTCTTGGACAGAAACAGAATTATTAATGGCCCAAAACTCCAGTCAGTAACACCTGGTAGACTGTAAAATTAACAACATAGCCAAAAGTCTTACAGGCAAAATGCAGTCTGAAGGCTTTTTGACTAGCCCCACAAGCCCTTATCCTGTCCTGCCCCCCAGCTGTTGAACGTCTGGAGGGACCACACAATCTTCTTGTTCTATCCTATTCCATAGAATTATAGCATTTGATTCCATTTTAACTGTCATGGCTGCTTTCTGTGGAATCCTGAGGTTTGTAATTTGGTGAAGCTCTACAGTTCTCTGGCTGAGAATTCTAAATACCCCCCCCTTCTATATATTTTATAATTTCAAGACTTTGTATTCACCAAGCTATTAAGACTGCAACTGCGGAGTTGGGAGATCATACTCTTGTATATGGAAACACTGGAAGTCAGAGAAAGCTTCAATAACTTCTCCCAGGTATCTGGTTTTCCAGTTGGAGGGATTTAAAATAAAAATATGAGGGAGCATTTAAACATACAGTATGCACATGATCTTGCAGTGTAGTATAGCCCAGATGCAGATCAGTTCCCTAAGACTTAGGGATAAGTGAAAATTTCATTTCAATTTGCTCTTGATAAGGATTTGCCAAAATCTGCAAATTCCTTCATATTGACAGATAGAGGAAAATAATTTGGAATTTTTAAAAAATCCAATGTGAAAAAAGCCAAACATGATAGAGCCTAGGGCTCTGGGTACTTCTCTCTTTAAAAGTCTGGGTTTGAATCTCTGGGTCTTCGGCCACATTAGTGTTCACCAAAGATGCTCATCCTTTCATAATAAGCTGAATCACAAAACAGGACTCCCTCCTCATACAATAAGGCCCCTCGATATCTTCATTGCCTATATGGCAAGCAGTAAAACGATGGACCTCTCTGGTAGGAACAACACTAGTTAATGAATTTAGCTGGTGCAGGTGGGCTGAAATTAGTTTCATTTGGTTTTTGAAGAACTTATTGAAATTTTGCTAATGTCATCATTTTCGAGATGGGAAAAAATGTTTATTTAAAAAATGAATGCTGGAGAAAGTGGACCCTGGTAGTATTCTACATAAAGGCCTACAAATGTAAACTCTCTAGCACTGCAAACCCTATTTCAGAGCTTGGAAGAATTAATTTTCTGTATGAAATCTCCAAAATGGTCATGCTGCCTGTAGGGATTCTGAAATTGTAGTACAAAAAAGTAACTTTCCCAAACCTTGCCCTAATTGTATGGGGGGACAGTTTCCATTAAAAAAGGGCATAGATGGTAGTGGACCAGTTTGGGCTTTCCACAGCAAAATATCTACAGTATTTAAAACAAAAACAAAAACAGGCCACTGCCTCTTACTTATTCTACAGGGGTGGGAATCATGCATCCCTCAAAATGTTGGACTGCAAGCATCAGAAACTTGAGCCACCACAACCAATGGTGAGAATTTTGGAAGTTGCAGTCAAACAACTTCCCACCTGGCCACACCATATTTAAGTTCTAAGTTACCAATGTCCAGATTTGAGCCTGAGTTGTGTTCTTTTCTGCCCTTGGCTGTGTGAAGACATTTTATAGTGCAACTAAATCCCTTTGATTATCCCTTGACCAATCCCCTGCTGAGCAGCTCTAATGAAACCAATGAGACATTTCACAAGCAATATTGTTATCAGGCCTTTGCTGAGGAAAACTGAATTAGTTATATCTTCAAAGTGCATGAGAGATTCTGTTTCATGTACTCTGAAAGTCATTCAAGAAGATTATCTTTGCCTATGGAAAGGAAGGTCCTTAATTAAGGCAATCATCATGCTAATGGAAAGTGGTGGAATAAAGGCTGTGAATAAAAGCTAATGGTAAAATTACCTTGGCAATGACTTTTAATAGAACATTTGCTTCCTTGCCTTTTGTTTAAAGCAGATGAGTCATTTAAAATTACTACTTTCAGAAATTAAGAATACAGATCTGCCTGATCTATTGGTAGGACAGACTCTGCTTCAAATTCTATGGAATCCAGAAGCATATTTCTTACAGTTGTTGCATGGACACTTCTGTGTTATAAACACTAGAGAACAGTTGTAGCTGATTAGAACTGCAAGAAACAAGTGTGGAAAATACTGCTGCTAATTGAAAAATGAGATGGGTTTGGCTTTAAAGAAAAAGTGGAAATACATAAATGGCACTGCACATGTTCCACAGACAAATTAATCATCTAGTAACTAGAGCCTGATATGGTACTATCTTAGAAGTGTACTACATTATTCTGGACATGGAGACCAGTTGCAGGACCCTGTCATCATGTTACTTTGTAAGGTACTGGATGTTTACACTACAGCAAGGAGATTGACAGGTGGCCTTCCAGAGGCTGTTAGACTGCAATACCCATGATCCCTATACTAGCTACAACTGATAGGAGTTCCACTCCAACATCTGGAGGGCCACTCATTATCCAACCCTTCATTAGGGGAATAGTCCTTACAATCATATACCATCTGAGCAACAGTTGATCTTGAATGTATCATCATTTTTGTGCGGTTTTTAAACAGCTCAAATTAGCAAAAGCAAGGAACACAGTACTAGTTTTGTGATACAAGACAGAATAACACAGAAGGCATTGTCCAAATATGTTTAGGAAAACTCCACTGTATTTATTTTCTTTCCTATGCCAACTAAACACCCTTTTAAGATAACTTCATCTCTTGTACCAATTAAGTCCGACTTCATACTTATCAGGCCCTCTGCATGATGGGACAGTATCCTTAGACCATCTCTTCCAGAAACACATTATATATGGCACAATTTTGCCCTTTCTTGGAGGGGAGCCATGTGAGAGTGTACTCTTATTCTGGCATACTATAAAATGATTAAATAAACACAAAAAGAGAGGAGCATGCTGAATCCATTGTTGCTTTTTTCATGTGAAAAGTGACAAATCTGATATGGAGACCCTCTAATATGCAGTGAGCCTCTCTATGCAAATATTAATCCTGATTTTCGATGGTTCTGGCATTCATGGAAAGTGACCACAGGTAAATGATGTTCTTCTCTTCAGACTTGTCACTTGTTCACATAAGGCAAGCAATGAGGGAGAGGGAGAACCAGCATACTCACCTTCATGAATATCAATTCTTTTACTGAATGCTTGAATAGGGCATGTGAATGCACGTGTGGACAGCACAAATTATATACAGGTGCTCCCCACCCCCTCTGTAGAAGTAATATCCAGGTTCCAGTTATCCACAGCTAAAAAAATAGGGACACATACCATAGAATTTCTCTGGAAAATGTCTAGAGGTATCCTTTCTAGGAATCGCTAGGTCATCCAATGCAACTCTATGGTATGTTTGTACTGGAAGTCCTTTATTTTAATAGCGTTTGCTATTATCTATGGCTTCACTTATAAACAGTAAGTCTAAGAATGTATCTCCTGTGGATACAGAGAGCAACTTGTAATGTTATTTCTGACACAGCAAAGATGAAGAACCTTTGATTTGCAGCTATTATGATCGAGAACGCCTATCCGTTCCACTCCACATGGCCAACGGTAAGGGACAGTGGGAATTGTAAGCCAGAACACACAGAGGGCCTGAGTTTCACACACCCACCCAATAGAGACAAGGAAATTCATTTGTCCCTCCACCATGTGAAGAGTTATAAATTGGGGTCATATGTATTAGTGTGTAACTAATAATAAACTATTAAAATTCAGGTTGACTTAAAACAAATTTCAGAGTCCATGTTGTACTAATACCTTTACTAGGGCAATGTGAAATACACACACATGTTGATGCATGCTTTCAAAGCCAAAGTCCCTTCATCAGGAAAAGCCAGTTTAAAAAATAATGTAGGGGAAGGGAGGCAGAGAAGTGGCAGTGTTAGGTCTACATCTTCAGCTGGTATGAGCATAAAGGTGTGTGGACTATAAAATTAGGCTGCAAAGACCATGTCCCCAGTGGCTCTGGACTCATCAGAAACAAGAAATAAAACAGCAACCCTGGATCCATTAATCCTGGTTCTCAATTTCAGAAGATAAAGGGTCTCTTAAATAAAACTCCAACCTGTCTCTGTCTGGTTTGGAGCAGGCTGTAATATACTTGCTCCACTTCCACTTTCCCCCTCCCTTTCCATGCAAGACTTTTTAAAATCTTCACCTGATGGTACTTTGGTTCCAAAAGTTAGCATCAAGATTTTTGTACATGTTTTTGGTGGCCTCGTAAAGTTATTGCCACAGTATGGATTCTTAATACTAAACTACTCAACAGTGAATACACAATGGTACTATAGATGGCATAACCATCATTTTATTGGTCCATCTACCCAGTGAAGCTAATATCTGCATTGGTGACCAGCCATATGTGTTTCTCCGGATCAAAAGCTTTTCTATTCTGGAATGATGAGCGGTATCCAATTCAACCTGGGTCCTCATATCCCAAGACTGCCATAATTAATTTGTGTATTTTAATGCCCCCATCAGTGTTTCGCTTGAAGGTCAATACTGGAGAAGTCTTGACAAAAAGAATGTGGAACCTGGACAAAGTTATGGCTCCCTCACTGCTCTTTCCCAAGAAGGAAAAGTCTCTGCTCACAGTTAGACCAGTGCTTTGTGACTGCCTGTATTAAACCAATGAGGTAATCCACAGAGAGCTGGGGCTGCAGAAAGTGGGTGGTCTTTGCGGATGGAGGCGCTCTCTCTTCACCCTCTGCATCTCCCTTTGGCCCAAGCCAGTTCCTGCAGCTGGAGCAAAGGCAGGCTGCAGACTGTCCCCGGCACATTTCTTCATTTCTCACTTGAGTGCTCTTCTTTAGTTGCTTTTCAACTGCCCACTTTATATCGGCTTCATTACACCACCGCTCCATTTGTCATGTAAATTGGGAAACTCAGGGAAGTTTTTCTTTTGGCCTTGTCTACGGAAGAATACCAAGAGGTATTCAAAACGTATTAACACAAATCAATGGCACCAATAAAAGCAGGATCTCCTTAGCAACATAATCTTGATTGCAAAGGGAGAACTGAGAGCATTTAGCAGAACAGTGGTCCGCATGGAATACACATTTGTCTGGAAGAACGCGGCACAAAGCCTAAAAGAGAGATGCTTAAAAAAAATCCAAAATTAACTCACACTGAACAGTTACTCTTTTTCTTCCCCTCAGAAGTGCACAATTGGCTACATTAAATCTATCATGGGCTTTTCTGTTCAGAAACATTGTATCATACCGCTTTGCAAACCGAAATTACGACACCCTGCATGCTTCAGAGTAGCTCCAGGGTGTTTTTTTTTTTTTAATTATATATATAAAGAGGCTGTTAGGGATTTTTTTCTTCCTGTATAGAAATTAACTAAAAGGACTCCTAAAAGGGGAAAGCGTCACACAAAGATAGTAGATCGTTTAAATTCAAGGTCTTGTGTATAGTGCTGGACAGCACTGGGTGTGCTGCATGTTACTGCCCAGGTTTTCAGACATCATTGAAATTCCTGTAATAAAAGGAGCTGAGAAGTATTCTGAGATATGTTTTACATATCAGCTGGAAGCTGAATTTTGTATGAATAGCTGAACCTTATTTTTGATTATACAGTATATCTAAACTCTAACATAAATTCTAATACAAGCTAGAAAGATGGGGTTTGGCAGAACTAAAACCTTGTCTACAAGTGAAAAATCTAAAGAAGTACACATACCAAATTATTAAACTTAACGTGATTTAATGATTATAGAAAATTGCCTTTCAACTAATTTATCTAAATATCATAGAGATTTTTAGCGTAGTGAATAACAAACATGGGGTGAGGAGACACTTCAGCATTTTTAAAAAAATGATAATTTCAGTCCCATTCCTTCTCAACTGAATTGTACACAATTCAACTGTAAGCCATTTCACAAAAATTAAGGGCATTTCATCCTTAGAAGATCCCAACATCTTTCTGAACATGAGGACAGCAAGCCAAGCTTGATAAAAGAGCATTAACAGGTTTGTGTAAAAGAGAGCCCAATGTCAGCAGTTATTTGATGCTGCTGTTATGTCTTCAAGTGGAAACACTGTCACAGGGCTTTCATGGCAAAATTTATTCAGAGATTTGTCATTGCTTTGCTCTGAGTCTGCAAGAATGTGACTTGCCAAAGTCACTCAGTGTGTTTCAATGGCTGAGCAAGGATTTGATCCCTGGTCTGCCAGAGTCCTAGTGCAACACTCAAGCCTCTCTATACATGCTTTTATTACGGCCAAAAATTCTACCAACTCAGAACATAGGTCTGAAAAATATGCCCTATGAGGAGCAGCTTAGGGCACTGAGTATGTTTAGCCTGGAGAAGAGAAGGTTAACAGGCAACATGATAGCCATGTTGAAATATCTGAAAGCATGTCATACTGAAGAAGGAGCAAGCTTGTTTTCTTCTACTCAAGAGACTAGCAATGGATGACCATCTGTCAGGAGTGCTTTCATTGTGTATTCCTGAATGGCAGGGAGTTGGACTAGATGGCCCTTGTGGTCTCTTCCAACTCTATGATTCCATGATTCTCCCTTGCATTTTTAGCATATTCATCAAAATGTGTATCTTCAATGTATATTATTCATACAGTCTAAAATATGTTTACAATACAATCCTAGTCATGTCTACTTAGCAGTCCCATTCAGTTAAATGGTGCTTACTTCCAGGAAACTGGACACAGGCTTGCAGCCTCTCCTCGAATTAAGTTGGAATCATAAACCATTAAAAAGGCCATAGCTCACTGGAAAAATACCTGATTTTGCATGCAAGTCACATTCACTCAAAATCTGCTCCAGTTGGGGTTAACAACTGAATTTAGCCTATTAGGACCCAACTCTGGCATTTCCAGGTAAGATCACAAAAGATCCCTGACTCAAAACCTACAAAGATCCTGCCAATGTAGACCAGCCTTTCCCAACATGGTGCCCTTCAGTTATGTTTGGCAACAACTCCC
Source organism: Gambelia wislizenii (assembly GCA_030847615.1). Classification (NCBI taxonomy): domain Eukaryota; kingdom Metazoa; phylum Chordata; class Lepidosauria; order Squamata; family Crotaphytidae; genus Gambelia; species Gambelia wislizenii. Next base: position 97,703,837 of record JAUMIR010000005.1, on the reverse strand, counting down.
ATCGTTCCTGAGCAGTAGCCATGCTAGCTAAAGCTGATGGAAGTAATAACTTAAAATATAAGGAAGGCATTGGACTGGGAAAGATTGGTATAGAGCAACAGTCTGACATAGTATAAGGCAGCTTCCTATCTTTCCAAGGCATCAAACTGTTAGCTAAAAACATTATATTGACATGAGGCAAACCAACTATGTGTACCATAAACATATTTCTGTTTACAGCACCACATTCAATTTGGAAAAATCAGGTCTTGGGAAGACAGTTACAGTTTAATTGGTTTGTAACAGATACAATTTAGGAAATTTCTTAGCGAAACTTCCAAGTGGAATACTGTACATTCCAACTGGGCCAGGTCACACAAAAAAATTCTTGATATTTAGAAAAAGGTGTGGAATTTGGCTCAATATTAGCATAAAAAAATCACAGCAGATGCGGTTAAATATGCATAAACATTTGTTTTTTTAAAAAACCAACTATCAGTGTTCTCTGCTTTTCGCTTGTAAATTTCACACATATTTAATATCTAATTAGTCATTTTGGATTTAAAGTATTTTTTCAGGCGGGGGGAATGTTATGTCAGCCAATGGTCTTATTTCTATTAAAGAGATCCTAGCATACTAGATTTACATATTGTAGTAATACATCTTTCCTTATTAATAGTGATTTCCCTCACCTCCACTGTGCTAAGCTAGCTGTAAATTGGTGTAGCATAATTATTTCAATAAGCTCAGTATATGTAATTATTACATATTTCTCAATATACTATGTTATATAAGAATAAAAGGATTTTCATAAACCCCCCTGTGTGTCAGTCATGTAGAAAAATCAACTGAGTTATGCACAATGACAACAATCCAAAAGGCCATGGGTGAACAGAGCTCCCATTGGTGGGGTATGAAAAGGCTGAACATGATGGCCAGAATCATCATCATCATCATCATCATCATCATCATCATCTACTTTAGGCATGCCTGTGGGCTAAGCAATACTGTGTGTGTGTTTTAAAGTTCTCTTTCAACAGCAGACCACCTTGCCATATGACACATATTTTCTCTTTGTTTCTCAGTTGGTCTGCCATCTAGCACAGGGGGAACCTTTGAGAAACACCTTGGATATATGAAAATAGTTACATGGTTCTCTGGATTATACAGGCTTGCTACCCTGAAATAACTCACAATATGAAAAAGTGGTCTACATGCTAACCTGAATTTCTTCTGTATCACAACTAGTGAGAGCCACCTGGAGAAATTTAGATTTTATGCTGATATCTCCCTGTAATCCAAGAATTAAGCACATTCCTAAACAGTCAAGAGCCAATCCTAATTAATCCAAAAGCAGCAGGCCCTAAATAAATTTATGTAGAATTGAAGTCTACACATTTATTTACTGCTGATTGAACAAGAATGTCACTGGGCTACTAGCATGCTGGGACTGTAAACTTTCCTTAGCTTGCATTCATTGGTCTACTAAATCTAGAAACTGGCATCACTAAGGCTGGTGTCACCTGTTGCAGTTCAGTCACTCCACACACCCCAAGTGCCACCACAGTTTAGAATTAACACATTCTCACACACATTCCGCATTGAAATATGTTGGCAAATATCAAACACTTTTCATATATTCATTCTTACTGCAAATAGTGATGTTGGTTCTCTTCTTTGGATAGCATACATGATAATTCATGTAGCCACTTTTAAAAAACCTTTAGTTAGCAATTCACTCAACTTCTTTATCTCAAAAATGCCAATCAGAAGCTTCCTTGGGATCAGGCAAAAAGTAGTAGGCAGAACTGCTTTTGAGCAGAAGTGTAGAGAATGGAATGTGAGGGAAATCAGAAACAACCATTGTTCTAAACAGTGAAGTTGCCTTATGTTTTATTCAACTCCTGTTTAGTTTCATTTGTTATGGCAGTTAACACATATTCTATCCCTCAAATTTTAAGAGTGTCCTATGAAAGGTGACTAAGTCAGTCTGTGTAGTAGTCTTTTCAGATTTTCTCATCCACTGACTGGCCTTATCACAATTTTTTTCTGTCCCAGTTCACATCAGTAGTTGCTGCCAGTGGAAGAATTTGCCACACGATGACCTCAACTCATAAAGTAAGCTGTACTAAACTATATGGCCAGGTAATGAACTGACTAGCAGTAAGTTGGCTGTATTTCAAAATATGTGAGACTCAATGCTAAAATATTAACAGCTTGTGATACCAATGTAATTTCTCTGCCATTCCACAAAATGTGGCATGTTTCATCACGTCACCACCCACCCTAAATTTTCATATGCTAGTATTCCAAAAATTCCAGTGTCAAGCCATAAGCCATACTTGGAAAGTGTCTTTCACAGAAACATGCACATTAAGATTAAGCACATGATGCTTTAACTCTGTAACAATCAAGGACTTAGATTTTCAAATACTATAATTAGTTCAGGCAGCTTGTTTAAATAAAAACCTGTAATTATTAAATCCCTTAGTATGTTTGATTTCAAAGTTTCTACAGGTTATTAAGATATTTTGCTTTTGTTTCTAAAGCAAGGGTACACTTGAAGCACATTGCTAATTTAAAAATGGAGCTATGTGACAGGACACACAGAGGGTGAACAGAACACAAAGAAAACTTAAGGAAAAACTGATCTATCCTCTCTACTGAGGACAAGGCACTTTCTTCCAGTGACTAGTAATTTCTTCATATAAACAAAATTAATGGCCAAGCATTAAATTTGGGGTATTTTAAAATGATTAGGAATATAAAAATACTGAACTGAATAGAATACCACAACTTACAACCAAAAAGAAAATAGGCATAAAGCATACCAAAAGCAGTATTACAAATATAGCAGGAAAATCAAAGTGCAAAGAACCCTACCTGAAAACATAATGTGACAAAGGAAGTACAAAATAAATGAAGTTTATAATACCAATATTGATATTATATCATTTTCTGATACAGATACAGATGTGGTACTTTGCCCAAGAACCAAAACACAGGCAAGAATTCAAACAGCTGTTTACCAAAGTACACTCAACTATTTTCATTAGATACATAATGAGGAAAATATCAGAAAGGCTAAAGGTCCCCCCCGTCCCACTCTCAGAGTTGACAGTGCAATCTTATATATTTGTTTTCTTAAAAGCCAGTGCTACTGTGGGGCATAGTCCACAGTGTGTTAACCATAGTAACCTTAAGCTGCTTTGTCAATTATAATGTACACAAAAGGATATACATTCTTAAAGACATATCTACAAAATGAAAATAGTTAACATTATGCAAATATAACATGTGCCCTATCTAAGGTTTGTTTTTGCTTCCTGCCTGAAACAGCAAAAACAGACGTTGTCAAGGTGCTGTATCCAGCTTGATTTACCATGTTGTTGTTAACTGCCTTCAAATTGACTTCGACTCATGGCAACCCCATGAATGAGACATCTCCAAGATCCCCTTGTCTTCTACTGCCCTGCTCAGGCCCTGCAGGTTCAGGTCTGTGGTTGATCTTGATTTAAGTTTATCCATCTGGTGTGATCTTCCTTCATTTCTTTCCTCCCTCCATCTTTCCTAGCATTATTGACTTTTCCAGTGAGCCGTGGCTTCTCATGATGTGACCGAAGTACGACAGCCTCAGTTTAGTCCATCTTGGCTTCTAGTGAGAGCTCTGGCTTTTTCTGTTCTAAGACCCATTTATTTGTCTTTTTGGACATTCATGGTATCCTCAGCACTCTTCTCCAACACATTTCAATTGAGTAGATGCTCTTTTTATCAGCTTTCTTTATTGAGCAGCTCTCACATCTGTACAGGGTGTTGGGAAAGACAATGGCTTGAGCAATCCTGACTCAGTGTTATATCTTTTAATTTTAATTCTTTCATAGCTGCCCTACCCAGTCATAGTCTTTTTCTCATTTCATGGCTGCAGTCTCTGCTCTGATCTATGATTGATCCAAGGAATGGGAATTCTTTCACTATGTAATTCCGAATCTCCCATCATGGCACTACTCTTCTGTAGTGTTGCGATTGTGTGCTCCATGGAGACAAGAGGCTATGTTGACAATACCATTGCTACTGGTAGGGCCTCCCAAGTCAGACAAGCTTTTGCTGAGGAGCCAGATTAAATGTACCAAATGCCATAACACAGCAAGGGAAGCTACAGTGTAGCAGCAGTAGTGAGGGATGACACTGGCTGAGGATCTTTGAGAGACAACAGCAGTGGCACTTTACCTAACTCTTGTCAGAACTGTGCAAAAGGTGTCAATGGTAATCCACTTCTGAATGACTTTAATTGTGAAAAACTCCTATGAGGAAACAATCGAACAAGATCCGTCAGATGACAAGCTTGAGTAGCTTTAAAAAAGCACTAAAGATGGATCTCTTTCAGCAGGCCTTTCCTGATTAGATCTCGGCCTCAGGAGCTCCTGGCCTTTTTTACTCTTGCTGGCTATCCATTTTTTTTTTAAATGTGATTTTAGATTAGCTGGTTTTTAAATTTTATACTGGTTTAATATCTTTTTATGGGGGAGGGTGGGGGTGGGTGGTATTTAGGGATTTTAATCTGCATTTGTATTTTAATTGTTGTAAGCCACTCCAATTTTTTTAACAGAGTGGCAGGGTAAAATAATAATAATAATAATAATCTGAAATGAAGCAAAAGACAATGATGGAAGATGTGACCAGTAGGCTGGAAGGCACTCAACCTGGTAATGAGGAAAAGCAAAGGACAAGTAAGAAGCATGTGATTTCTAATGATGATGGTGAACTTAAACTGAAAGGACATTCAGCTGCTCATTGTTACAATGTGAAATGAGAGTGTGGTTATCACCAAAAAGCTTATGTAAGACTCTGGAATGTTACAAACAGTGCACTGCACAGGCGCAGATAATCCACTTGTGTGAGTCACAGAGACTATGAAGAGGAACAAATAGGACTATTATAAGAAATCAAAGACAACAACAACAACAAAAAGGTAAAACAAGAGAGCTCTTCCCCAAGATCTAAGTAATCAAGGGGAAAATTGAACCAAGAGTAAGGACCAACTATATGACCAACAGGGAGCACGTTATATGACCAGGACAAAATAAATGATGGAAACAATACAGAAGTACATATATAAGAGAGATGAAAGATTCCTTCAAGTAAGTACCTTTTGACAATGAACCTATAATTTGAGGTTGTGAAGTGGAAGCTGCTCTCAAAACACTTGGGAGAAATCATCAAGACCACATGACATACCGGTACAGCTATGTCAAGTTGCAGATAGAATCCATTTGAATTTTAACAAAAATCTGCCAACAAATATGGAAAAGAAAGCAATGGTCCAGACTAAAAATGCTCAATATACATTGCAGTTCTCAAGAAAGGAAACATCAGGGACTGTACACATGAGAGACAGGCCACTGTGTCAGAATTGCTCCTGGATGTGACCTTTTCCTGCCAAGTTTCAGTCCTGTTCTATTTCTGTTCTATCATTTTTGTGGCTAATTGTGTTTGCATTCTTTGGTGCTTGCTAATGAGCTTGTACTATACTGGGAGACAAGGGAGGATATGTTATATGTCTACAACTGTATGATTGAAGTATGTACCTGGTGGCTGCCATGAGAATAATGGGATATGCCCACTCTCCATGAAAAAGGGGAGTGGGGATGATGGATAGCCAGTGACTGTATAGCCTGGAAGATTTGTAGATTGTAAATACTTTTTATTCTAATGATTTGTGAATAGTTTCCATTCTGAGCAATGAATATTGTAATATTAGCTCTTTAGATTACTGTACCAATAAAGCTTACTGTTTAACTCTGAAACTGCTGGTTACAGAATCTGAAGATGCCATTACAAGACACACTTTGTCAGGACAGAATATGAAGAATATGAACAGAATCGTCCCCAGTGGCAAAGAAGTCAAACAAGCCTGCAATTTATCACCCTATCTGTTTAACATTTATATAGAATATATCTTACAGAAAGCAGGATTAGACTGTGAGGAAGGTGGTATAAAAATGGGGAAAGTATATCAGCAAATTAAGATTCGCAGATGACACGTTACTAGCAAAAAAATAGTAATGATTTGGAAAAACTACTAATGAAAGTTAAGAAAGAAACCACAAAAGAGTTACAGTCAAATCTTTAAAAAACAAAAATAATGACCACGGATGTATATAACTTAAAAATGGCTAAAGACAGAAATAGTTAAAGACATATTTTAGCTCAGTCATAAACCGAAATGGAAACTGTGGTCAAGAAATCAGAAGACTAGGAAGGGCAGCTGTGAAAGAAATAGATAAGACCCTTTTCTGTATTTCTGATTTTTATGTACCTTTGTAAAAGCTGGACAAGCACGTAAGTAGACAGGAAGGAAATCAACTGATTCCAAAGTGGTGCTGGAGGAGAATTCTACAGCTATCACAGACAGCCAAATAAATAGGTCAGAGAGCAAATTATTTGTCTTTGGCTATCCTGAACTCTCATTAGACGCCAAAATGACTAAACTGAGGCTATTGTACTTTGGGCATGTTAGGGGACTGCTTGACTCTACAGAAAATGTGGTAAGGTTCAGTAAAGTTGAAGGCAGCAGGAAACAAGGAAAACAACATTACAGGTGGATTGATTCAATAAAGGAAGCAATGGTCCTTATTTTTCAAGATCTGAGCATAACTGTTGATGACTGGGAATCTTAGAGCTCTCATTCATTGAGTCACCAGAATTTCTAGTTTTCAAAGAAGTATCTATATTAGTCTCTTGCAAAAAAGAAATCCAAGATGATTTGATGTCAAATAACAACAAAACTCCAGATTTATGGAAGGCCTCTTATCAGAATTAGATATGAGCTGAAAATGCCAACTAATATTCATTAGTTTTATGTATAATAGTTTTAAATAAACAAAACAAACATTTAGCTAAATTTAGAGGTTATGTTGTACCATTCCACCACACTCTCAATTGAATCATTGAAAGCATTAATAATTTTTTTTAAAAAAATGTGGCTATAAAGCAGAACAAAAGTGGTTTTAAGATGTTTTCTTGCCTCATTCATAGAATCACAGACTTGTAGAGTTGGAAGAGACCACAGGGGCCATCCAGTCCAACCTCCTGCCATGCAGGAAATCACGATCAAAGCATCTCTAACAGATGGCCATCCAGCCTCTGTTTAAAGACCTACCACGCTCTGAGGAAGTGTGTTCCACTGCTGAACAGCTCTTACTGTCAGAAAGTTCCTCCTAATCTTGAGGTGGAATCTCTGTTCCTGGAGCTTGCATCCATTGTCCCGTGTTCTAGTCTCTGGGGCTGCAGAAAACAAGCTTGCTCCATCCTCAATGTGACACCCCTTCAAATACTTAAACAGGGCTATCATATTGCCCCTTAACTGTCTTTTTTCCAGGCTAAACATACCCAGCTCCCTAAGTCTTTCCTCATAAGGCATGGTTTCCAGACCTTTCATCATTTTAGTCGCCCTCCTCTGGACACGCTCCAATTTGACAATATCCTTTTTGAATTGTGGTGCCCAGAACTGGACACAGTATTCTATTTGAGTCCATTGCATTTTAATGTCAGTTTTTCAAATGTGTCACCACCGTGTACAATGAAAATTTACTTTTTACAACTAAAATATATATGCCTGAAGAGTTAATCTACTTTTCAGTTTTGTGCTCCAAGCACCAGTGTGTGTGTGTATGTATGTATGTGTGTGTGTGTGTGTGTATATATATATATATATATATATATATATAATCTTGTAAGCAAATTGTAGTTCTCTTAAAAAAAAATATTTGATTGACTGATTGCTTATGTAATGAAGGAGTTCAAATGGTTCCTGGTGTGGATCAACTGTAGATTTGGTCATACTTAGAGTATACCCACTGAAATCAGGTGGCATATAAGAAAGTAACTGATTCCAGGGGGTCTTCTCCAAGTATCATTGAGTCTGGAGTCAACATTTTATCATTCAAGCAGACACTGCTTAATCAACAGTCACATGAGGAAATGCAAGACTGGTCAAATTTGTAAGATTTAGAGCATGTGCAGAGAATCACAGCTGTCTGGCTCATGCAAGTAACTGCTTACCCAAATGGTCTATTTACTTAAACAGTGTAACATCCTGAAGGATGTGTACCTTTCACAAGGTCACAGCTACTATTCCCTGTTAAAACAGTATGTGATTTATTTATTTGGTTGTTCACAAAGTATGAATTATCTTCCTATAATTCATAAATTATGCTGCTCATCCAAACAGAACACTGAGATGAGCAGCATCCATACTGTTAAACCACTCAGTGTATCCATTATCCCCAACCTGATGGTATGATGGATGGATTAAAAAGGCCATGCTGGCTGGGACTGATGGAAATTCTAGTCCAACACATCTGGAATGTGCCAGGTTGCAATATATTATCTGAACCAGCCTAGAAACAAGGGTTATTTTAGAATAATATAATACAGAAATGCTTCTCACCTCTGCTGGTCTGTATGCAGTTTGACCTATTGTTAAGTACAAATCTGAACCCTTAATTCAATAAAGATTACAGAATATATTAATCCTATTGCAAAAAGAGTAGAAAACTGACAATGAGAAGATTTGATTGACTAAATGCTTGTGTAGTGAAGGAGTACTACCTGAAGGGATTCTGATGTACCAGTGACTCCACAATTCCGTCTGCTCAGGAGCACTGTACACATATCATTTAAACATGCAGATAGAGCTTGTACACATGCTCAGGGGTCCCTATTTGCTTCAAGCAACACAAAAGCTCAGCATATGAAAAAATGCATGGAACGAACTATTTTCACAGAAGTGAATGAAGAAACCCAGGGCTTGAGTTCTAGGAAGAAGCTAGTAGCCATAAGGACTTTTCCATCTGGTTCTTCACTTTAATCAGTAAAGACCATATTTCAGTACTGATTTTAAGCATAAGCAAGCCCGTTCAAATCCATAAATTTAAATGCAGTGAGCTAGGGATCTGCAGTACTCTGGCTTAATATGTGTCTTGACATGAATCAGCAGTGTGCGGCTGTACACTATAGGATTGTGCCTGCTGAACAAACCATGGGGCTTTGTTCCACAGTTAGTTTATTGTGTCATCTGGCAGCAGACTGCTTCCCTTATCTAGCATGAACAAATCAGAGAAAGAAGCAAAGAACACATTGTTGATGCTGTTCAGAGTTTCTTGGAAGGGAACAAACCAGAGAAGGAAAGCTGCAACCAATTGCAAAGCTGAGCTCCCTGGTTTAGCTTGTGCACCAGCACACTACTCACTCATGTCAAGCCAGGATTTCCTCACTCATCTTGTTGTGGGACTGCTTAAAACCATGAATTCAAATGAGCTTTATTGTACCTAGGTCTGTGCTAGAATGTAGTCTTGCTTGATTCAGATGGAAAATTTTGGCCCAAATATTTCATTACAAAGATGTGCCACAAACATGAAAATGTTTTAAATCATATTATAGATAACTGTTCATAGATAACAAGGGAAATGCTTTCTAATTTCCTTATTCAAAATAAGCAGAAAATGGACAGCAGGAAGTTATTTTGAAATTTCGAATAAGACTACAGTTATTTTTAAAAAAACAAAACAAAAAACCCTTATATCACAAATGGAATCCAGGCAGATATTTTCAGCAAAGACCAAGAGCATGATCCAGCCAAAGCCACCTTCCTTTCAATGGGAGAAGGCTAAGCATATGCACACTGTTTTCCCATTGAAAGCTATGAAACTTAGAAATGCCTAGTTTGGTTCTTGGCAATTGGATCACGTCCAAGAGTAAGATAAATATGTAATATAAATATCAGAGAATTGTATGTTGTGATATGCAATAAGAGTCTAGATAAAACATGATTCAAAATACATTTCTAGAACTTAAAACTATTGCAAAGAATGTTTAACTTTCTAGTGAAGATCAATTATGAATTTTGAAATAACTGGCAAATAAGCAATAAACATATTGTATAATGACAGTAACATGAAACTTGTATTTAAAAGAAGAAAAATGTAGAGGGGTAGACTTTTCATTAATACAATTAAGCAGGTTTCATTTGTTCGCTATGCACATTATTGCTCTGCTACATGAAGAACAGGCCCTTAATGTTACAGTCATGTCCATTAAAATCCAAAAAATAAGTTTCAGAAATAACTGTATTAAGTATGCATTAAACATAATACATGAAGATATGCACGGCCAAGAAACTAAGAACTGGCCTGACCAAAGCATACTATCACATATCCATATTTTAAAAAATGTTTTCTTGTGCAAACAGTACAAACAGTACAAACAAGAAATTAAAAGTTAACCATGTAAACATGGAACAAACAAACAAACAAACAAAAGAACAGAATCTGGGGTACATTAAGTATTTATCAAAAACATTCAGTAAGCTATTAAGTCAATTAACCTATTTTTGATTTACACATCTGACACACAGATGTAAAAATCAAGACATTATTAATACATCCATAGCTTTTGGTACAATGCCATCAATGTTTTACATACAAAATCCCTATCTCCAATGGAAATTTAAAAATAAGAAATGGGAAAGTTAGTTGCATTTCAGTCTCACAAAATTAATGAGACTTAAAAAGTTAGTCACAACTAACCTGGTCCAGTGATTTTAATGGGACATAAGAACAACTAATTTTCTTTCTACAGGACCAAAATACTGTTAACACTTAAAAACTCAAAACTACTTAAGTATTTGTTTTAACAAATATATTTCTGACAATCTTGCATCCTTGTGTACTATTAGAACTGGTAAACAACAAAAACAGTAAAGCTGTTACATGGCGTTAGCCAAAATACATATGCATACTAGCAGGGCATGCACACACCCTCACACACTCTCTCATACATGGGGTTGGTGCAAACAGAAAATTCTTTTTTTTTTTTTAAACCAAAGAAACATGATTGAGAGATTGGGAACAGGTGCAGGATTGTATGTTCCATTCCCCCATGCCTACAATCTCTTAATTACAGCAGAATTGACTACTGATATATATGAACCAGCCCTCTATAAAATACTAGTGATGTATGATCCTGAGCAGTATTAACCATTGGACACATGCAAATCTACTACTGTTTCTTCTAGTGGAATAACAGCAATTTTATTTCAGGTTTCTTGAGGCGGAACCTCTTCAGAGCAGATGGAATTTCTTCATGTAAAAATATATATGTGTGAAAATGAACTGATGTCTGGGTTTCAAAGAAGTTATCAAGAAATGCTGCTAGTCATGCCACAGATGGCTGAATTTATGTCTCACAAGGAAAGGGAAGAAAAACCTGATATATACAAATGTGTCACTGGCAAAATATGCAGATTTGGAAAATACGTAAGTGCATAGGTTAAAGTGATTGCCAATTTTCACAATTTACAGATGTGAATCTCAGGGTTAAAATACCTCACTTACTGCTATTTTTGGTTGCATGTTTATAGCTCTGTGAGTGCACACACATATATTTGTGCGCATGTATAAAAGAATGCCATGGCTGGCAAATCAGGATTCACTGATAACAGAAAGGGGACAGGTAATAACTTAAATCACGCTGACATTTGCATGAAATAACGTCTGCAAAATCTTACAAAATACACTTTGAACATGCTGCTACAAAAAGAGAAAAGAATTACTGAATGAAGAACACCACAAGATTCTGTAGAACCAATGCTATATCACCACCAGGAGAGCACCAAGCAAGGCACCATTGGAAAAAGACAACATACTTGGGAAGTCTCTTTAAGTAAAGCAAATGCTAATCTGGCCGGAAAATTGGTGTCTTTGGTAAAAATTCTATAAGAATGACCTGTGTAAAAGAGGGGAAAAAAGGCATTCAGTGAATTATTAAGAGCACTGTCAATTTTAAAGCACTGTCAATTTAAAAACATATCAGCAATCTTTTAATTTTTCTAATGTAACCAAAACCAAAGTAATAACTGTGGCTAGAATCCAACCCCAATGTTAGGAATGTCTAAGGGTATATATGCACACACACATAAGAAACACCATGCATATAAGAACTATAGTTTCCATGCACGTAAGAAATATAGTTTGAAATTTCTTATAAGTTGAAAACATGCTTGCCAATGTGGAGAAAAGCACATAAATCTTAAAGTCAAGAGGGGCAAGGTCTTTCTTAAAGGTAACATGATGGGTTTATTCCATCTATCTCAGGTTACTCCATCTCCTAATCCACGTGGAACCTACAATATACTGTGCAATACACTGGGCCTGCTGCATCTGTGCTTGCAATTGGCAGATTCATCCCACTGCGGATTCAAAGGTACACAATGCATTTGAATCCGTGGTAGGGAGCACACCAGCCAGCTACCTGCTTCTGCCTTTGAGGTGGTAGGATTCCTTTATAAGGCAGAAGCAGGCGGCTGGCTGGCTGGGCTGCTGCCTCCACTGCTGCCCCATCCCATTTTAAATAGGGACTTATAAGCCTCGTGTTGTGTTTGCAGTCTCCACAAAGCTTGCAGAGAGACTGTGAACACAACATCGGGCTTATAAGTCCCTATTAAAAATGGCATAGGGCAGCAGCGGAGGTGGAAGTAAGCTCTGGCTGCATTCTTCGGGTTCTCCCACCTCTGGGAGCATGCCAGCTGCCCAGTTGTGCTTTGTGAAGGAACCCCACTGCCTTGAAGGCAGAAGTGGGTGGCTGGCATGCTTCCCAGAGGCAGGGGAGTTGAAAGAACGTGTCCAGAGCTTGCTGCTGCCTCCACTGCTGCCCTATGCCATTTTTTGTTATCTGCTGAAGGGTCCTGGAACCAATCCCCTGTGGATACCAAGAGCCCACTGTAAATACCATGCACCTTTACAATAGCACTGCTCCTGCAAGCCTCTTCCTTGATTCAAGTGTGCAGTGTATTTTGTGGTACTGTCAAAGCTGAGGACACACATATTTTAACTTTTCTATTTCTGAATAATTTGGAGTACTAGAGTGTCAAGTAGTGCTAAAATATGTTACACTAAAACAACTACAATCCAATCCAAAACATACCTACTTAGAAACAAGTCCACTAAGTACAATGGTTTGGAGCCAAATGTTACCTTCCTTGAATGGAAAACCTTTTCTGACAAACAAGTCCTCATGTTCAGAGAACAGAACTTGTAGACCCAACCCTTTCATTAAGTAAAAGTGCAGCCTGAGTTGTAAAATATGTTGTAAATACTTAATTCTATTTTAATGTTTACTTTTTATATGTTTTAGCTGTATTCTTTTTAAATTGAAAACTACTTTGAGTCTCAATTTTGGGAGAAAGGAGGGATATAAATAAATAACTAAATCTTGATATATTAATGTTATAGCCAATCTGATGATCCATCACATCCTCATTACCCGTACAATAGTAATCATTTCCATAACTTGGTCTTGAATTTAAGCAGAAATTCTAAACTTTACTCTGTTATAGTTAGCTTGAAGATGAAAATGTTTTCATTGTAAGAATGCTTTGTCAGGAAATGTTGGTTTAAATTAGGACATATGTATTAAATTAGAATGTAATTAGAATGTGCTCAAAATGGCATTTGATTGAGACTGGATTTTAGAAATTTTTGAAATATTTAAAATACAGAACAACACTCTTTGCATAGGCCAGTCTCAAACAATGGTATAAAATTTCCTTTCCTGCCTCCAATTATTGCAACATTATGTGTCTTGGAGCATAAATTAACATATTCACTATAATAGATGATCATAAATTAACACGTTAAGTACAATAGATATTAAAAAGAAAGAGTTTGTAGAATAGAACTATTGGGGGAAGCATTTTAGCAGTCTTTTATGTTTTGAGCTAGATATTGGCCTTAGTAGTTTCCTTTTTCTTCAGTACTAACAGAGAAAACCTTTTTAAAGATAATTTGTAACTAAGCACTGTTTTAAAAAAATCAGTCTTCTAACATACCTTCTATAATGCATGTATTGTGTAAAATAATAGACAAGATGGATAATTAAAAGGTATGCTATATTAAGCAGCTAGAGCTAGAGCCACCTAAGGCTTAATTTTCATTTGTTAACCCTTGCTTGTATCTTCTATAATACCATACTACCATATTTTGCAATGGTATTTGTTTTAAAATATGAAAATACTTCAACAGTACCACATTCCCTAAGACTCCCCATAAAATTTTAAAAGCAGGAGTGAAGTAAAATCAAAAGTGCTGATTACTTGGTGTATCAGACAACATGGAAAAATCTTTTAAGAAATTTACAAACCTTGTCTTCTGTATAACCTTTAAAATCAAGACATTTGAGCACCCCCACCCATTTCCCTCCTTTCTTACTTTTAAGGCTTTTAAACATTATAGTGAACCTAGTAAAGCTCAAGCTACTTTCAAAACTGCAGAGGTATGGGGGACGGTTAAAATCTACAAAGTCTAAAGGTTTCCTAAGCTCCAGCAGCTTAGCTGAAAGGTCTTTTTCCATATGCTGAGACCCGATTAGCATTACATAAAACAGCCTAGATCTAACTTGCTGTGCAACCAAAGTTGCAGTTATTCTTTTTATATGGCATTTGAAAATTTCACACTCCATCAACACACGTTCAACCTATTTTATCTTGGTAATTAATTTATTATTTTTTCCAAGACACAGTGAAGCCTTGTTTTCAAGTCATTCATAACTTTATAAATCAGCCCTATGCATAAAACTATACATCTGTGAACCGTAGAAAATCCTTGCCACTCAGACGATTAAGCTCCTGACACCTTTTTTGATTAATAATCATGGAAAGAATAAGATCAGAAGCAAAATAAATGATCATTTAATAGAGAGACGCACAAAACAGCCCTTTAACTTACATATTCCATCATGTTATTCGATTCACATTTCCTTTTGCTTAGCCTCCAATGCAAGCACAGCTAGACAAGAGGGAGAAAAGGAGGAAGAAAAATGAGCTGTATTTTATCGCCAGCACAGAGACTAGCCCATTTGTCCACCTTTCATATTTCACATTCAACAAAAGCATCTGTTTCCATACTGTGCAATTCAGACCTCAGCAGTACGAAACTGCTCCCTGCGGCACTCACCTTGTGGTATAACCTATTGTTTTCCCATTCTAATAACTTCTCAATCGATCTTCGTGTCTGGAAGAAAAATGAGAAAGAATTTACTCTTTAAGTAGTTATAGAAAAAAGTTTGTTTTGCAGCTGCCTTTGTTTGGAAAAGGTGGAGTGAGGGGAGAAGAGGTAAAGGACAGTGACTGAGTACAGGGTGGTCTGCTGTACTATGAACTGTTTGTATTAATTATACCAAGAATAAAGATTTTTTTTTAAAAAAAGAGGGTACTATTGATATAAAGCAATATTAAGAAATATTTAAATGGATGATAAAGTTACCTACATGTGTACAATTTAAGTATAATACAAGTTTTCAAGTAGTTTTAATAGTTTTATTAATTAATACCACTAAATGAGTGAATGAAGATCCACTGCAGCTACTAGGAATAAGCCAAACCCAAACTCAAAAGAAACAGATTGCAGACCAGGCATAGGACAGTTTTCATATACAATATATTGCTCAACTGTGATATACACAAAATGTAATGCCACTGACTAATTTCATAGATGTGTGTGTTTGCGTCACCCGTCGACTTATGGAGACCCCATGAATTTCATAGGTTTTACTGGGCCCCTTAACCTATGCTCTCTCATTTTACATTTTATGTAGATCCGTTATGTTAAGTCTTCTTCAATCTATGCTGTCTGGTTTCCCTGAAAATATTTAAATCCTTTTGCACTAAACCTGTGGTTCTGAAGATGCTGTTATCCTAAGTATCCTAACTGAGTTATATTAACATGCAAGAAGCACATCCTGCTGTTCATAGTCACTTGACTGCCATATCGTAGGCTGCTCAGCAGTAAAACAGGATTTACTAGTCCTTATGAATAAGAGGATAAATCACGACACCAGGTGTTAAGATGAGACCAGCATTGCAGGTGCAAAGGCATGGATCACTGAGCCTTGTGGCAAATTCAGCTTTGTACAGCTGCAGCTTCCTTACAAGAGAAGGGGGGAGGCAGAAAAGGAGGAAGCATCTTGCATTTCAACTATACCTAAACAATAGATGCTACAAAATGATACTCTGGTGAAGTAAGCATGATTTTTAAAAAATAATAATAAATACTTCAACTGAAACCTACTGAATATATGCTAAAGGCAAAAATATTTAGTATGAGTGATTTCTTCTGATTTCCAATAACTACAAGAGAACAGACCTGAACTGTAGCTACTTGAAAGATTCAAACTTCGTTACGCATGAATTATACATTTTTAGTATTCCATTATTCCTTGAAAAAAAAAGAAGAGATCCCCAAGAACTTTGGGACACTTTGCAATAGCAGCAATTAAGTTATTGCACTGTAGTTTTAAAGTTTGGTTCCTTTTGGCTAATACTTTATTTTATGTTATTAAAGACAGTGCCTGCCCTCTAATAATGATCGGCAGACCTCACTTGTTTCTTTGTAAAGATAGCCTTTTAGAGTCTGCTCTCCTTTTAAATGAAAATAGGGCAGCAGTTATGGTCACACTTTTGTTAATTTAGTTGCCAGTCAGCTCCAAATCAAAAGAAAATCAGGCTGCAGAGTGTAATTAACATTCAGTTCAGTCGTTTTGTCCCTTGTCTAGCCCCCTAAGCTTTGTTCAAATTGCCATCTGAATGCTGAAGGCTGTAGGGAAATCGATTTGATTCTAATCGCACCATGAAAAGAACATGATCTAACTGCTTTCAGCCCTCCGTAAATCTGTACTAGGTCTTTAGCACAATGCAACTTCCAATTTAAAAAGCACTGAATGTCTCGTCAATGACTTTGTGAAGAAAAAAGAACAAGGAGCAGACATAAAAATTCCAATAGTTGTTTAAGCATTAAAGCTCATTTGCATCACAGCAAACCTGAAAAGGGCTGACCTCTCAAACCGCCTCTCAGGTCTATGAAGTTGTAGCCTTGACAAGCTCACATTGACAGAGCTCATTGACTCTGAAAGGCTACTCTATCAATGGTGAAAAATGGCAATAGGTTCTACTCCGAGCAGGCATCTGCCTGCCCACCCGCTGCTAAACCAATGGCAAAACTGATTCAAAAATGTGAAGCTACCTTGTAATCTTCCTTGCCAGAACCTTTTAAATAATAGATTAAGACTGCTGTACAATTTAAATTTCATTGCTTGCATGGAGGGGAAGGAGAAAAGATGGGGAGAGAGAAAAGCTTCTCAAATACGAGTACAATTAAAACACTTTACTCTCTAAACAGGAAACTGAATACAGAATATTTAATACAACGCTCTGAAGGAGACTCCCACACTTTTTATTGAAATACATTTAACGTTTAATTATTGCTACTCTTACTGGAGGGAGGTATGAAGATTGATGGGATACTGGTTTTTAAGGTAATGCATCATCCAGGTTAATAAAAAGCAAAGAGACAGTTTATCTTCTACACATATACTGGCTGCTCAATATTAAATTATTATTTTAAAACTTTTTAATGTCATTTTATTGCAGCCTAATGATCAAAAGCTCACAATAGTTAAAACTGATGTATATCTGGAGTCTATAAGAACATGTTTATAAATTACAACTTGTATATGCAGTTTACAACATTTTTTAAAAATCACTCAACCAACTCTGGTTAAACAAAAGATGAATGAAAGTTTAAATGAAACATTAGCAAGTACCTCTCACCCTGGGAAAGAAAAGGTGAATTAAAGAGCATCATTCAGTTCTCTGTACCAAGCTTCCTTCCCCCTACTTGACAGGTAAAAAATTAAAAAGGAGAAAAAAAGACTTGCACATGCAGCTTAATTTAATCATTGCACTTGACAGCTCCATGATTTACAGTAAGGAGCAGGTGAGGATATTCAACACCCAAAAGGGACTCTTGATTTAGTGTAACATTAGGATGACAACTTGGTGGATTCTTTATCAGTGGCATGGGGAAAACCTAGAGAATACAGCTGCTAACAACAAAACCAAAGTTAAGTGGAAAAGAGCTTATTAAGATTTAGAAGGTAACAACAGTGGTTCCCTTTCCTTTCAGACTAATATTAGATCTAAAATAAATGTGAATGTTAAGAACCTCTTATCAGGAAACAAAACATGTTTACTTAATAAATTGTGAGGCATGACCAAAATAATATATCTAGGAAGAGATGTGATATACATGCAGCTTTCTCCTGTGCATATTTACTAGGTAGTAGTTTAATGGAACCAAATGTGCATATGACAGCAGCTTCTTCCTCCTAATTACACTATGTTGTGTAAAAAGCTTAACACAGTAAAGCAGAATAAACAATTTAGGAGTTACAATATTTAGGATCTAGAATAACCCATTTAAAATTTCATGTTGCCATTATTTCTTAAATTAATACAAACATTTTAATTCATCAGTCAGAGACACTATATAAACATTGAACTCCCATCTGCTATTGAATGCAAAACAACTGTTTTCAGACTTGGTGCAGCACATTCTAAGGCTGAACGTTTAATTACCTTAACTGCAGCTGTTAACATCACATTACAGGTTGAGTCTCCCTTATTCAGAATGCCAAAATCCAAAATATTCCAAAATCCAAAATTGTCCACATGGGTGGCTGCGATATTGACAACTTTGCTTTCCGATGGTTCAATGTACACAAACTTTGTTTCATGCAAAAATGATTTAAAATATTGTGTATAAAATTACATTCAAGCTATATGTATAAGGTGTGAATGAAACATAGTTAATTTTGTTTTTCAGACTTGGGTCCCATCTCTGAGATTTCTCATTATGTATATGCAAATATTCCAAAATCAAAAAAATTCTAAAATAAAAATACCTCTTGTCCCAAGCATTTTGGATAAGGGAGACTCAACTTGTATATAGTCCATTATAATTTCAAGCAAGTTAGAAGAACATGGAAGTGTAAGGTTGCTATTCAGAAGGTTTAACCACCTATATATGACACTTGGGCAGAACAGGACATTTGTGATACTTGCACAAACTCTTATCATCAAGAGGCAATCCAGATCAAGAGAAATGGGCTCAGGGCCACTCATCACATCATACATTCCACTATATATAAAAGTACTAGTAAATCGTTCTTATAAGCATTTCACTGTACATATAATGTGCAATTAAATTTTACCATCTATATACTACATAGAAATACTTCTTATAGGAAAATACTTGATGTGAAGAACTTTCATTCTGATGCTTCCACAGGGCCTGAGCAGGAAGAATTCCATTCTTTTAAATCAGCCAGATAGAACTCTTCTCCATCCAATTGGAGCACACATCATTTGGTTAAGGAAGTTGAACTATAACAGGATACAAAAACAGTGATCTAGGCCTAAAATACTCCCTGTGATATGGGCTAAAGAACTTACGCCCATCACACACTTCTCTTTGAGCAGGACTTGTAGTGAAAATTTTACTACAAATTTTTTAAAAATAGAACACAGTACTTCCAGGGAAATAGATCCACTTGTTTTAAAAAAACCTGTAGGTAGATAGCTAGTTGCTAAGATTTAAATACTAGAAAATTTAAATAAGGGAGCCCTGGTGGCGCAGTGGTTAAATGCCAGTACTGCAAGCCACCACGTTGCAAGTTCAATTCCAGCGGGCTCCAAGGTTCACTCAGCCTTCCATCCTTTCGTAGGTCGGGAAAATGAGTACCCGGCTTGTGGCAATTAGCTAATGCACATTGGAAACTGCTTAATGCAGTGTAGATGTGTAAATAGCTATTGCTTAAAACAATTTGTAAGCCGCTCTGATAGCCTTGTGGCTGAAGAGCGGGGTATAAATAAATAAATAAAAATAAATAAAAAGAAAATGCTGCATAAAATCTCAATGTCATGTTTCAGTTCAGTGAAAATATGTGAGGCACAAAGTTAATATGAAGAAACTAGAATTTAATAGAAAGAACAAGCCTGATGTGTGGCGAAAAGTTATATATTATCTTTTCCAGACATGTGATAGTAAGATGCATGTCTTAACAACTTAGCTACATAGTTAACCAAGACTCTAGTGGAAATTACACAATGATTCTATCAATAACTAATGATGATGCTGAAACTCAAAATAGTCAAGTATAGCACATTTCTGATACTAAGTCAAGTGTAGCACTTTTCTTAAACATATATGAACCCTCGGATTGGCTTTTCAGTCATCAGCACGCTTGCAGAAAGCGCGGGATGAGTCTTTCCTGAATTTTTGTTTGCGAAGAAAAGCCAGAGAGAAAGAGAGATATGAACCCTGACTTAGGTGGAACAAACTTTACATTTTTTCCATAATTCAAACAATTTATATTTTCATTGATTCCCTGAATGGTCTGCAAGGGGGGGTGCAGTAAGTGGGATGGAGTCTTGGTAAATATTTGGCAATATGAGATGGTACAAGGTTTGTGAAACCATTTTTTTAAGGAGAAAGATGAGACCCTTTTTGAGAAGCTAGGACACAGCTCCTGGTACTTTCTAAACAGCTCTGGTTTCCTGTAAATGGTCCAATAGGATCACACAGTGAAGGGCCAACTGCCAGAGGTTGGGTGGCTGAATCATTCCATGCAGGACCATGAAGAATCCTGTACCCATCAGTACAACAACCATCTTCCTCCCTCCAAATAATTGAGGGTCTTTTCTTTTGTTTTGCTCCCCAAATAGTCCCGGGCTCTGGCCACTTTGCTGGATTTGGGGCCTTTTTGCACAGATACCCAATTCCAAACCTGAATGGGCTATATTTCAAAAAAGGAAGTGACAGAATGATTACTTCCTGTTTGGAAAAAAGCCCCACTTGGGCTTTTAAAAGGTGAGGCTTCCCATAACACAGTGAAAAGGCCAGTAGCAACCTCCACCCCAATATCCTGGAGGCACTATCTGAACATTTGGGGACCAAAACAAAACAAAAATTACTCCCCCTGCCAATTTAAGTTTTAATTTTTTTTTAAAAAAATGACTGCTGTTATCTGTCACAATTTCAAGTCATTTAGGGAGAGTTTTACCTTCAAAAAATGTTTATAAACTAAAGAAGAGAAGATATATATATATATATATATATATATATTAAAAAAAAACTCTTGGGTATGTTGCCTTTCCCAGTGTGCTGATTGACTGCTCAGGAAGACACCCAACCAACCACCACTCACATGCAAATTCCCTCTCCCTCTCCAATCCACTCCTGCACTCAATCTGTGGCACAGATTGGGACCCAGACAGTCAAATGGCGGAGGCGGCAGGGCAACAGAATGAGTCACCCTCAGCAGTTCTGGGAAAAGTGTGGAACACTGAGAAGGGGGAGGAGGAATTTAAAAATTCACCAGCCTACCTTACAAGGTAGTCAGGCAGTCTACCGGGCGTTTTGGGGGGATTTTTTAAACAGCGTATGTTACACTGGGTACAGCTAGCAGTTTAAAATCCCTTAAGCCACACTAAATTTATGTAAGGTTTATTTGTTATTACTTTGGAATCTTGTAAAAGTGAAGCTTTATCAACATAATAAACTATGGCTTGAATCTGACCGAATACTCCCCAAACAGGGTACACTCATGAAATCGAGTGGCGGCTGGTGAGTCAATATATATTTAATTCTCATTGATCCCATAGGCCTATCTGGCTTTTCTTCACAAACGAAGATTCAGGAAGGACTCATCCCGCCACTTTTTGCAAGCGCTGATGACTGAAAAGGCCAATCTGAGATAAACAAGTCCGGTTGCAGAAAGCACAGCAGAAGGTCTCCTTGGGTGATATTTCCACGTTGTGATTCTTTCTGCGTTGTCATTTCTCTTCAAGACTTGTTCAGCGTGAGTTCTCAAATAAGGCTGCAGGCAGCATTGTGGATAGGGCGTCTCCATGCCTCCCGATGTGAGGCCAGGGCGGACTATTGTTGGTGATCAATTTGGCCAAGCCTGAGATGTTGCTTCAGGGAATCCTTGTATCACTTTTTTGGAACGCCCCTTATGCTGACCCGTGGCGAGTTCACCATAGAGTAGTATTTTTGGGAGGCAACGGTCCTCCATCCTAGAAATGTGCCCTGCCCAGTGCAGCTGTGTTCTCAATATCATGGCATCAATGCTGGTGATCCCTCCTTGCTCAAGGACAGCAACATTCGTCACATAGGCAGTCCAGTGTATATTTAGGATTGTACGTATACAGCACTGATGAAAGCGTTTGAAGATTCGTAAGTGTTGGTGATAGGTGACCCATGTTTCTTTTTTTTTTGTAAATTAATATTTTATTCAATTTCCATTCTTCAAATACATCTTTCTTCAACATATCGCTTATACATTAAATTTTAATTATAACTCATATTTCTACTATTCTTTAATCACATGTTAGTATCCTTATTTACTTTCTTCATATTTTACGCCTTAAGTACAGTAACCAAATGATACTTGCAATGCAATTACCCAATGACCAATTTCTTACGATATAGTAACCAACAATAATTGACTTCCTAATAGTTAATGCTTTCGAAATCAACCTCAATCTTATACTACTCTTCCTACAACTTCGTCTAATACTAATAATATATTATTAACAATCTCACAGTATTCTCTTTTTTGGTACAGACCAAACCTTATATTCCTTTCCCTTCCCTTCTTCATCCCATTAGTAACAAGTTCTCATCGTCGTAACACAGTCCTCTTGTTTCCCAGTACCTTAGTACTGGACTCCATTTCTCAAGTGTTTTCTGCTTGGATAGGTTGTGAATTTTTGAAGTCAATATGTCCATTTCCAATAAATCTTGAGATTTTCTTATCCAGTCTTCTATTGTGGGAGTCTTCTGAGATTTCCATACCTGTGCAATTGTCAATCTAGCTGCTGATATCAAATACAATATAATCTTCCAATTTCTTATAACTATACCTTTATCAAGTGTCTCAATCATGTTTAATAAAAATATTTCAGGTTCTGACTCAAAGTGGCATTGAAAGATTTCTTCCAAATTTTATGAATTTTACCCCAAAACCTCTTAACTATCTTGCAACTCCACCACATATGTATCAGAGTTCCAACATTTTCATTGCATTTCCAACAGTTATTACTAATAGATTTATTGATTTTGTTTAATCTTATCGGAGTAAAGTACCACCTATGGGCTACTTTCTGATAATTCTCTTTCAGATTTTGGCAACTCGTGAATTTGTAAGTTCTATTTCTAGCTTTTTCCCATGCTTCTAGTTCTAATGGATATCCAAAATCCTTAGCCCAATCAAACATGTAGTTTTTGATATTATCCACCTCTAGACTCCTGGTCAGTAACAATTTATAGAGCTTCGCAATTTTTCCTTTGTCTCTCCCTTCCCACAATAATCTGTCTAGCTCGTTTCCATCCCTCTCTATATTACCTAGCTTCAGATCTTCCTGGAATCTTGCTTTTATCTGAGCATAAGTGAACCAATTTATTCTTTCTATCCCTTCTAATTCGTCTATGGATTTCAAAATTATTTTTCCCTCTTCGTTTTCCTTCAGTAAATCTTTATATTTTAGCCAGACACTGGTTGTTTTCCACTTGTTTTGAAAAGCCTCCTGAGGGGAGGTCCAATAAGGAAGTTTTATATAAAACAGTTTTTTAATATTTTGCCAAGTTTGTAATAAGGGTCTTCTTACAAAATGATTACAGAAGTCTCTGTTTATCTTGTCCTTGTCATAGCACAGATAGGCATGCCAGCCGTAACGGTTGTCATGCCCCTCCATAGCTAATACTTTCTCATTTTCTAACTTCACCCAGTCCTGTATCCACAATAACGAGGCTGCATAATAGTACAGTTTGAGATCTGGCATCCCCCAACCTCCTCTTCCTATTGAATCTTTTAGGTATTTCCATTTTATCCTAGGTATCTTATTTCCCCAGATAAAAGATTTTAAATCTTTCTCCCATTCTGCCCAGCACCTATTATTTGTTATAAGTGGTACATTTTGAAACAGAAATAGCATTTTGGGCAGTATACACATCTTACATGCTGCAATCTTACCAGAGATTGATAGTTCCAATTTTGACCATCTAGCCATATCATCCTTAATTTCTTTCCAAGCTTTTTTGTAATTATTTTCGTAAACATCTACATTTCTTTTCGTTATCCACACTCCTAAATACCTCACTTTTTTCACAATCTTGCAACCTGTTTTAGCTGCTGATAGCTGTTCCTCCTGGTCTTTCATATTTTTTGTTAATATGATTGATTTTTCTCTATTTATTTTAAAACCTCCGTGTTGTCCGAACTCTGTTATGGTTTCTAATAACTTCTCAATATTATGGATTTTCCATAAATATAACTATGTCATCTGCAAATGCGCGCAGTTTGAAAGTGAATCTTCCTATTTTTACTCCAGGCAGGTTTTTGTCCTCTCTTATATTTCTATTTAGGATTTCCAATACAAGTATAAATAGTAGAGGAGACAGGGGGCACCCTTGTCTTGTGCCCTTGGTTACCTCTATTGACTTTGACCTCTCACTGTTTATAATTAAGTTTGCTATCTGTTTTCCATAGATTTTTTCAATCCTCTTATAGAATATCCCCCCTTCCAATCTTTTAATCACTTCAAGTATACAATCCCATCTGACATTGTCAAAAGCTTTTTCAGCGTCGACAAATAACATTGCTAATTTTTTTTCATTATTCTTTTCAAAATACTCTATAACATCTAGGATTGTTCTTGTATTATTCTTAAGCTGCCTCCCAGGTATGAACCCATTTTGATCTTCATGTATTAGATCGGCTATGATGTTTTTTTAAACTTTCTGCTATTATTGCTGTATATATCTTATAGTCTTGGTTGAGCAGTGAAATGGGTCTATAATTAGCAACATTCTTAGCATCTTTACCGTCCTTTGGAATTAAAGTAACATTTGCCTCTTTCCATGAGGTGACCCATGTTTCAGACCCGTAAAGGAGAACAGACAGTACAATGGCTCTGTACATACTGATTTTTGTGCTTCGCCTCAGGTGTTTGTTACTCCAGACTCTTTTGTAAAGTCTTCCAAATGCACTATATGCTTTTGCTAATCTGTGATCGATCTCTTTGTCAATCTTGGCATCTGAGAAGATGATGCTTCCCAGGTAGGTGAACTGCTGAACGGACTTGAGCACAGACTTGCCGACGGCAATGTGGGGATGGTGGTGTTCATCCTGTGGTGCAGGCTGGTAGAGAACTTCCGTTTTCTTCAGGTTGACTTCCAGCCCAAACAGCTCTGCAGCTGTTGCGAAGCAGGATGTTAGGCACTGCAGAGCTATTTCTGTGTGGGCAACAAGGGCAGCATCGTCAGCGAAGAGCAGCTCACGGACTAGATAGTTTAGAATCTTAGTGTGAACCCTCAGAGGGCTTAAGTTAAACAAGCTACCATCAATATGGTAACGTATATAGATGCCGTCTTCTTTTTCGAGCTCTGCCGTAGCCCTTTGAAGCATCGTGCTGAAGAAGATCGTAAATAAAGTTGGAGCAAGAACACATCCTTGCTTCACTCCATTAGTTATTAGAAAAGGCTCTGAAAGAGCATCACCATTCCATAGGTCTACTGTAGTTGGAACTAACAATACAATTCAGGCCCCTATACTCCTAACAGGTTGATTGAATTATGAATTATAATGGGGTCAGTTTACTCATCACTATTATATCTATTACATGAAAATAGCATTCAGAATTTATAAGATGTTTATATCACCCTAACAGCTCAGTTTTCTCCAGTATTCTATTTTACTGCTCTATGTATTCCCAACATGAAAACCAGTGTAAATCCCTAATGAATGAATCAGTACAAGTGATTCAAGAGTAATAAAATATATTCATTTAAAACCTGAATGCTGTAGGATACACAGTGGGAGGGTTTTCATCAGGAAGCAGAATAAATCACACTAAATAAACACAAGTTGAGAAACTATAGTAGTGTAATGCATTATATTACGTATTAGTTTTTTATGTGGGATATTTGTACACTTCCATACAGTGTGAAGTATTTTACAATAATTAATATGAGCAATTGGATTTTATATCATTGAAAAACAATCTCGTAGTTCTCCAAGGAAGAATTGGTAGGATTCAATAAACCTCAGACACTGAGCAGTAAAAATCACTCTGAATCACCCTTGAGATACTCTTTTGAGGAAGGAGACTTAAAAGATACAGACTTTTTTGTGCAGCTAGGAATCTCCTCATAGGAAATCAAAACATAGTGCCAATATTACTCAAGCCTAAGAGGAATATCTAATGCTTTTGTTTTGAGAATTACTTTGTAAGGCAGAATAAGGTACTGAAGAACCTAGCACAGTGACGGGCAACCTTTTGAGCTTGGTGTGTCAAACTTTGCCAAAAAACTGAGCATAACTCGGGTGGTGTGTCACTTTGAGGAAAAAACATTATTTCACAATATTTATAGTTTAAATAACATAAATATATTATTGTTATATATAATTGTAGTTAATAAACCAAAAACTTATTATTGTCTAATAGGGGAGGATGAAACATTTGCGACTAGAGTCTTAGGACATTTTCAGACACAAAAATGTCATCCTGAGGGCTCAGGAGAGGTACGAACCTGTTTTGCGGCAGGGGGCCAGTTTCTGACGACGCTGTCCCTCTTGCGTTACCCTCCGTGTTCCTTCCATGTCGCATGGAAGGAAAATACGCCACTCATGCAAGTTCTTCGTGAATAAAAAGTGGAGCCTTTTCCTTCCATGGAAGGAACACGGAGGGTAACATGAGAGGGACGGTGTCGTCAGAAACTGGCCCCCTGCCACAGAACAGCTGCGTACCTCTCCCGATCCCTCAGGGCTACTTTTTTGTGTCTGAAAATGTCCTTAGAGTTAGACTCTAACTCCAAGACTCTAGTCGCAAATGTTTCATCCTCAGGAGCAGCAAATGTTTCATCCTCAGTTACTGCACTTGGCCATGCAGGAGCCAAGCATGAAACATCCTTCTCAGCATGCAGCCACCTCAGTGGCCGCGTGTCATCAAAAATAGCTAAGCGTGTCAGTGCTGACACATGTGTCATAGGTTCGCCATCACTGACCTAGCAGCTAACATAACTAGAAAGTCTGTAACAACCAATATGATAAAACAAAATTAATTTTATTTTACACTCTTTTAATTTTGTGTTTTCAAAAGAATTATAATTGGTTTTTAAAAAACTTTTATCTAGTAAGATTTTAGCTGTATTTTAACTTGTAAGCGACCTTGAATCTCATGCTGAGAGAAAAGCATGATATAAATTAATTAAATAAAATAAGTGCAGTCTCACTCACTCTTTTACTGAGGCAGATCACTGGCCACATACTACAGCCTAAAGTGCAGCAGCAGCAAAGGCAGCCACAGAGAAGCCATCGGACATTAACTGGAAGGTTCTTCTTGAGACAGCTATTCACTCTGCTGATGCTGGCTTTAAACTCCTCAGGTGCAACCTGCAAAAACAAAAGCATGAAACACTGTAATACATATACAATTCTAAAGCTTGAACTGCATTAACAGTACTTTCCCTCCTCTAAGGACAACAGCAGGCGTCCTGTTGGTTAGTCCCAACTAGACTCATTCAATCAGTTGTTAAATAGTGAGTCAACACATAGATAAATTCCACTGATTCAGTGGATCTATTCTAGTCAGGACTAACAACAGGCTGACTCACTGAATAATCATATTCTCAGCTTTTCTAAATATCCCTGCTGCAACCCAATACTTACTTTTCCTGTTAACGATGAAGGAAATTCTGCTTCAAATTTATTGCTCAGCCCAAACCTACAAACAAAAAGTGAAAACATTTTTAATTACACATGATGCAACAAAGGGAAAATTCACCCCTCAACAGTAGTGGTATTTGCTGTGGTAAACTCATATGTTTAGAAAAAGATACTTGCCAGGGAACTATACTGTGTAAGTGTGGCTTCATAAACATGAGTACTGAAGGGAAAATGTTTGCTCATTTCACTTTTTTTTTTTTTTTGCAAAAAGACACATAACTGATGAATAAAATCATGAAACAATTCTAACTAAAACATCCTCAAGAGTTTGTTTGGAAAGCACACAGCGGACTGAAGGAGGACCTTATGCCTACCACTCATTTTTGCTTTTACAAACAGTCTTTCCTTCAAACAGGAGGAGCAGAACACTCTTAATTGCACTTGGTTCCAATCAACCCCCAGCCCAATTCAAGGCTAAAATCCTCTAAAATTCTGAAAAGTCAGCACCCGTAACATCTGTAGGAATGCCTCCACTTATATAATTAGCCATGTTAGTCTCTCTACATTATAATCATTCCCTAGAACTGAGTGCCCACATAATTGGAGGCAAAGCAGGGGCACTAAGAAACAAGAGGAAGGTATCAAACTCAGAGTGGATGCAGTAATACCTCTTGAGGTCTCTTCCAACTCTATGATTCTATGATTCTATATTGTAAAAACCACCACCCAAGGAGGCCAGTCAACCATCCCAAAACACAGGCAAAATGGAGTAAGCATGCTCAGTTAGAAAATCAGATAAAGAGTTTTGAGGATACGGAGAATTATGTTGAGTAGAATGTTACTCAGGTCCTTTGCAATTTATAGCATCCTAGAGGAGGGCACAGCTGAAACAATCCTGTTATAGGGCAATGATATACCATAACATTTTAGTGCAGGTTTCATTTCTTCTACCAACAGAGAAATTACAGTAAATGGCTAACTTGCTGTGGTAGTAACACACATTTGGGATGTTTTACCAAGAAATTGTGTTCTCATTCATCTCAGTTCCTGTTTAATAGGCACTTGCTATTATGCCTAATGAATGGCACTGGCTAAGTGACTGAACCACTTTTGACAATTTCTCCAGCTAACTTTCTTTTGTTAATGGCTATGCATTGCTTTTTTTATTGTATTGTTGCATTGTGCCTTCAAGTTGTTTCCAGCTTTTGAAGACCCTAAGGCAAAACTATCATAGTGTTTCCTTAGCAAGATTAGTTCAGAGGGGGTTTGCCTTTGCGTTCCTCTGAGGCTGAGAGAGTGTGACTTGCCCAAAGTCACTCAGTGGGTCTCCATGGCTGAGCAGGGATTCAAATCATGGTCTACAGAGTCATGGTTCAGTGCTCAAACCACTGCACCCTACTGGCTCTTACTGTTATAAAAAAAGCTTTATGTGAACAACACCAAATATATTCTGGCAGATGGTAAACATGCTTACATATACAGTGTGATAAGACTAGAGGATTGTCCACACGGTGAAAATACCCCTCACAGAATTTGCACAGAAAACAAGCTATCTTAATGGGATCCCACATTGTCTCATCGTATTGTGAAGGTGGGGGGCGAAAAAAAGCAAAAAGTATGCAAGATAAGCGTTTGCGGCTTTTCCCATTTTTTAAAAAAACAACACGAGGGTGCACATTTCTGTTTGTTAGGACAAGCTATTCAACACATATTGCTTCCCCATACAAGAGGAAGCGCAAACCTGATTGGCCGGAAAAGCGCAGGTGGAGGGGCTGGGTTACACGGCAAGTGCCCACAGCCACCATTTTTTTACTGGAGCGAATGGGGATGGGGAAGGGAGGTGGGTGGTTGTCATTACCAAATTATGGTGACCCTAAAGCAAAACCTATCATGGGGTTTTCTGAGGCTGAGAATGTGTGACTTGCCAAGGTCACCCAGTGGGTTTTCATGGTTGAGAGGAAACCCTGGTCTCCAGAGTCAGAGTCCAACACTCAGACCACTATGCCATGCTGGCACCTACTCCCAACATACACAAGCCAAATAATTTCTGACAAAACTGAGGCAGTAACATTAGAGGAGACTTTCAAAACATCAGGTATTTGATCCAGGAATGCAGCCTGAGATTCTGCCAAGCATATCCCTTGGGCAACATTACACAACCTTTCCTCCTCTTGCTTTTTGCCTGCTTCAGATTCCTTCATCATCTTCAGCATGTGAAAGAATTTGGTCTATATTTAGAAATACACCAAAACAAAAAATAAACATACATGTGAAGGGGCAGAAAAGGTTGTTGCAATCTGGGCATTTTTGAAGACATCCTTGAAAATGATAGAACTGAAGGATCAGAAGAAGTGAAAATTGCTGATAGAGGTGGCTCAAAAAATGAGTTTCATGACACAAAATTAGTATTCAATGAGTTTTGGTCCCCCCCCTTTCCCCCCCTGAAAATGTCAGCTTTCTGTGTCTGCCCAACACTGAAGAGTAAGTTTAGAATACTAAATAACTGCCTTTGTTTTAGTAAGATGTTGACAGTTTCTTCTGTTTTCAGCTGTAACCTTTTGCTGTTTCTTACAAACTAGCGAAGGTTAAGAGATGCTAGATTTTTTTGAGTTAAGCAGTCTGTAGCTCCATTTCTTTAAAAAAAAAAACACCCTAACATTTAAATGCAAATTAAAAGTTTGTAAGTGTCTGAATAAACTACATTTAAGTTTAATGTTTCTAAGCATGACATACTTGTGAGCAAACAAAGTGGTACATAATCATTTTATTACTTAAGGAACAAAATATGTATTATTTCACATTTTCCCTCAAATTTCTGTCATTTTCCTCATCTATGATTTCTGGAAATTTCTAAAATTTCTGGAAATTTTCAGTATCTAGTTAGTTAGTTAGTAATTATATATCACTTTTCTGACCACCAGTTATGAAAGTGAAAATTTGCAAATAATAATGCAAAACATCAAGAACAGATGAAGTACTAAATGAAGGATAGCAACAGGTGGAGGTCAGGAACCCTGAAAACACTGCTCTAAACAATAGAATGAATACAAAAACAGGACCAACACTTAAAATGATTTTGGAAAATTATACAAAAGGTGGTTACTGTATCTGTGTTAATGGCCCCTCCCCTCAAGCGACACTGTTCAATCACACCAAAGCTGGGTAATCAGGCTTAAGATCAGAACTTCTAAAAGAGTTAGTAATGGAACTTCTGCAGAAACTCTGGAAGTAATCATGTCATCCTTAACCATAAATGACTTTGCAAGGTCAAGCGGCTGCATTAGAAGTATCTTAAGCTCTTGGGGCATGTGTTATTCTCTCATCTTGACCTCCCTCTTTTTGGTAGTCAAAAAAGTCTGACCTTTTGCTCCCAGGAACACAATTAACTGTGGAGAAGAGATTATACCATAAAAAAAGAATCATAATGAACCATGATGGCCTGATAATTAGCCACTAATAACTCCCATGCAGAGGAAAAGAACATAGGAACTTGGGTAAATGCTCTACAAAGTGTTAAAGTATGTGCAAGTCTTCAGGAATTGGTGCTGTAATCCTACTGGACAACCCTCCACACAAAAAAGTAATTGGATCAAATTAGTAGCCCAAATGTATTAGGGACTGAAATTTCATCCTTAAAAGAATTGAAGCTCAACAGCTACAAAGCCTGCATACTTTATCTATACAGACACATGAACCTTATCTCTGCCTTGATACAGCTAGCAAAAACTTTCATGGGAACCTAAAGCAATACATCCCAATAACTACAAAAGCCTTTTAAAACTGGACACTTTCTTTTCCTGAAGCTCAAGAAAAGAAATCTTCCCAAAATAGTAGCCAGTAAAGTGAATAAAACCAACTACTTTTTAAAACAACAGTGCATATATTTCTTTTAAAATGTGATTTGTTTCAAATTGAAATCTGGGTATAACAAAACAAGTTAAAAATAAATACCTCAGTTCATAATACTTTCTCATAGACAATTAAGGCTGGCTTTTATTTTATAAATTTTTTTACAAAGAATATTAAAACCAGGGGAAGAAAGATTTGACATATGAGTATGACAAATATGATAGAACAGGTCATGCATAATGAAACATTTTATAAAAATTAGAAAATGCATGATGACCCTCAAGCAAACAGGATGTAAATTATTTATGTCTTATGGAAAAATGCTGGTCTGGCACATTAAATGGCCATCTTTGCTTCTAGGAAATTCTGGGTACTTGCATCACAAGACAGTACATCTAAGCCTCTAAAGCACGGGTGAGTAAAATAGAGGAAGCCCCTTGCCTTATTTTATAAGTCACTCCTATGGTGTCTCCTGTACCTTACAATACCAGCTGCCTGTGCTTTTGTGAGGATGCAGACTGGCAAGCAAGCACATATGTATGTAAGCTCAGAGACTATGGAGTGCTGTAGCTACAGCAGAAAAAAATTGTCTAGCTGTCACATTCTACAGCTGGGTCTCTGGGCTTATGCATATACTTGACTCTTGATCGCCTTTATTCTTGGTTTGTTGCTGTCTGGAGGGTATCCAACAAACTGGCAAGGCCTTGGCAGGGAGGAGGGAGAAGTGGTTTGGCAAAG
Organism: Gambelia wislizenii; assembly: GCA_030847615.1. Lineage (NCBI taxonomy): Eukaryota > Metazoa > Chordata > Lepidosauria > Squamata > Crotaphytidae > Gambelia > Gambelia wislizenii. Next base: position 97,671,653 of record JAUMIR010000005.1, on the reverse strand, counting down.
ATGGCGATAGGAAGAGAGAAAACACAACAAAAATCATCATCTGCAGGAATTTGATACATATTAAAAAGAGGGACATCTCAGTGCAGAATGAAAGAGAGGAAAAAATGAGAAATATGGGCAAGGTATGCCAAAGAAAGTGGGGTGATGATCTTAAGATTATTGCACACAATGGGGAAAAAGTAACTGATCCTGCTTTGTGTCCATCAATGGATACTGAAACCAAAACAAACCCAGGAAACATATTTGGGGTAGCCATGTTGGCCATACAATAAAATACAAGTTGGCCCCTGTATCTGTGGGGGATACGTTCCAAGATCCCCTCCCGTGAATACCTGAAACCATGGATAATAGGGAACCCTATTATTTTCAATAACAGCAGAGGTTGACCATAGAATCACACTGGAGGACTGAGAAATGCCTACGAGAATCCCCCCCCCGATATGGAGAAGTGAAACCGTGGATACCGAATCTGTGGAGACGGCTCAACCTGTACAACAAAATACAAAACCCACAAAAGAGCAATACCTTCATTGGCCAACCAAAATGCACAAAATATACTCTGCAAGCTTTTGAAGCTTTACTGGCTTCACAGTACAGTTGTCCCTTCATATTCGCTGGGATTTGGTTCCAGGACCCCCCGTGGATACCAAAATCCGTGAATATTCAAGTCCTATTATATGTAATGGCATAGCAAAATGGTGTCCCTTATATAAGATGGCACATCAAGGTTTGTTTTTTTGATTATTAATTTTTAAAGAATATTTTCAAGCTGTGAATACTTAAATCTGTGGATACCAAATCTGTGGATATAGAGCGACAACTGTAATTTCAGAATTGTCCCTCTGTCAGTAAGCAGACACTGTTGCAGGGTTGAAAAGGCATGCTTGCTGAATGAAAAAGGCTCTTGTTAATGTTCCTAGCTAATACTAAAGAGTTTATTTAGCTGCAAACCAATGTTTTGCATGTTATAACAACTAATTAGGCATATTTATCTGACCAATTCATAATTTACACAACATAATCTAACTTTAATCCATCCCTCTTGGCAGCCACTATTTAAGTATGAATAAATCAAAAAAGATAAATGGGTTTTACATTCTCTTCTGATTGCAGATATGCACACGTGTGCTGGCAGCCAGAAAGACTCAATACTTGTAAAAACAACAAAAAACCCAAGCAGCATTTATTAGTACGTATGTTTGCATGCCTACCCATGCGTAGCTATGCTTCCTTTCAGTTCAGAGTTGAATTCTAATATGCTCCAAAATAATTTAGAATATTGATTTAATAACTTATCTACCTAACAGCTTTAAAGTATGATACATCTAAAAACAACTACATCTGCTGTACAAACTCCAGGATAAACATTGGTGATATCTTTATTCGGCTGACAAGAAGGTGCAAAAAAAATTGTAATTTGTAAAGATAGCCTTGTAATTGTGTGGAGTGGGGGTTCTGCTTAGCCCAATATGATCCCCCTATATTTTTTCAACTGGCAACATAGAAAAAGTTGTGTGTGTGTGTGTGTGTGTGCGCGCGCGTGTATAAGCACATACCTTCAAGTTGTTTATCTACTTATGGTGACCCCATGAATTTCATAGGGTTTTCTTAAACAAGGAATACTCCAAGGTTGTTTGCCACTTTGTTCCTACGAAACAGCACCTAGTATTCCTTGAGATTCCTCATTTAAGTACTAACCAGGCCTGACCCTGTTTATATCGCCCATGTCCAAGACTGTTCTCCCTTTTAAATATTTATTTTCTGCTAGGGCATTTAAGAAGTTTCACAAAGAGCTCACTTTGAAGGAAAACAGAGAAGCACAAATTAGAGTTCCATCCTTCTATAGATATTACAATCATTCCAACAGCAAATACTTCAAGATAGTCTCTCAATAGACCCAAGTCCTAAATACCATTTTAAAAATCTATAATTATTTCTTCCTGTGTATTCTCTATGTCCTGTAGTTTTCAAAAAAGTTCTAACAAGTGGTTGACTGAGATTAAGGCTAAATTCCTAAATGCCTTTACCTGTGAATAAGTGCCATTGAACTCAATGGGACTCTGAGTAGACATGTCTAGGATACTACTATAGATTAATGGTCCCTCGCTTAGGGACCAGAGCAGTAAAAAAAACATAAATCATTGAAATGCAGAACCATTATGTGTCATTATGAATATTACTGTACATTACTCTGATCTTCAACCTGTTGAATGAGCAGGGGATGCCTATATAGTACACCGACTGCAAAAAAGACTAAACAAAAGTTGAAAAAAATGGTGCGTGGTTGCATAAGAGTCATGCAAAGTGCTACCTTTTTATTCAGTCTGAGTATAGTAGCAGTCACAGCTACTAAACTACAGAAGGACAGGAATGCAACCACACAGGTGAAACGTGCTCTAAACCACCTTCTGCAATGACCAGCTCTCCCTCTGGTAAAGGAAACTGCTCACAGACGTCCCTTCTGAGCACATCTTCCCCTCCAGGAAGCTGCACAGAATGTACTCTTAGTGAGGGACCTCCTTCATTCTCCTTTAGGTTCCCTCATTTTTACCAGAGTGAAATCCCACAAAGCAACAGTGGCGATCACAAACAACTACAGGTGGAGGTGCAGTGGAGCACACTCTGCTGTCTGAGTACAATACTAAGCAGCGGCAGCCCTCTTCACTTGTCTGACTGGCAACTCCCCTAAGGCCAAGGTTATCTTGGGCCATTTCTTAGATGGGGTGTGTGTGTGCACAGGAGACCCCACCTCCGCTCTTTCAACCCTACTAAATTATACGTAACCAGAACACAAATATCCACCCCCACAGAAAAAAAATCCAAAAAGCAAACCTTGATTTTGCCATTTTATATAAGGGCCACCATTTTGTTATGCCATTGTATATAATGGAACCTGAGCATCCATGGGGGGGGGGGGAGAGCAGGATCCTGGAACCAAACCCTAGTGGATACCAAGGGCCCACTATAATTTGACATGTGATTGAAAGGGTGGACCAACATGTTGAAGTAACAAGGTCTGTTTATAATTTTAAAAGGCAGAAAGAGTGAATCATCAAAAAGTGGGGGATACCTGTAGTAACATTTCAGTTCCACTGAAATTAGTGTGGAAAGTCAGTTAAATCTCACTAATTTCAATAGGCCTTAAATGGATCTAACTAGAGATTCACATGCGAGAGCCAGTGTGGTGTAGTAGTTTGATTATGTTCCATTATAACTCTTGAGACCAGGGTTCCAAACCCCACTCAGGCATGAAAACCCGCTGGGTGATCTTGGGCAAGTCACACTCTCTCAGCCTAGAGAAGGCAAAGGCAACTCCTCTGAACAAATCTTGTAAAAAAAACAACCCTGTAATAGGCTCACCTTAGGGTTACCATAAACCTGAAACTACTTGAAGGCACAAAATAGAGTAAAACACACATCTAGTCTATGAGTTTCCTTCCAGACCTTTTCCCTCATCTCTTTCAAGAATCATAAGAATACCTCAAAGAAGGGAAAATATTTCAACCATTATTTCATATTACAGCAGGGAAAAATCTCACAAACACCAGACAGTGCAACCAATTCAATCTTGCAAAAATATCAACTATATGTTCAGCACACAAGTCAACACCAATCTTCACAAATCATGTTCATGTGGCAACTGGACCTTACTGCAGGAAGACTTCAAACATTACTACATTAGCAAGAAACTCATGCAAATTAACTATAAGGGCAGATTCCACAATGCAACCCTTAATCAGTCGGCTCACTGGCAATATGAAATAGTCCTCCTTGGAACAACTACTTGGAACAAGTTCAGACAACAAGAACTTTGTAACAATTTATCATACCTAACTCTGGCTTGTAGGCAGAAAAGAATACAAACTCTCATGTTGCCATTTTTGTTGAATGCTTGCAGAGACCTTCTTATAAACAAAACTCACATTTGTGAACAGCTTTGAACCACACTCAAGACAGCTAGGCCAATATAAAAATAAACATCTCATTACTAATTTGGAGAGGCTTGGATGTGACACTGATTGGACACAGAAATCTTAAAAGTACTTAATGTTAACATGGATCATCAGAGTATTATCTGATAACAGAAATGTTTAAAATGTTGATACAGAAATATTTCTCTTTTCATATAAGAAATGCAATGACTGCTTAAAAACTGACTTTTAAAAATGGAAAGAAGTCTTAGGAAGTGCACTGACAGAAAAGGTCAGTAGCCAAGCAGTTCAGTTCATGGCATGTTGCTCTATCAGGAAATAAGCATTACATTTTGGAATCTCTGGAAAAGGATATTGAGATAACCAACTCCAAACATCTTCAGATACAGTTTTGGAATAATATTTCAACTGCTGATGTATTATTATAATAGGAAGCATTTACACAGTACTATTTCAACTGTACCTAAACTCAACAGATTGAGGATTAATAGACTGATAGCCATCTGTTTGTTTTAGAAGGATGAACCACCTTCACAAATGGATTTTTAATATGTGGATCTTCCTTCTGAACTTAGGAATATTTATACTGCTATTAACATCTGTGCTGAATGCAAGTTTCCAACCAGCAGGCTCCCTCTGAAGTTGGTCGATTTTTAGCTGATGTTTTAACAGACATGCTTATTATAGAATCTGGTTAAAGTATTAAGAGGCACTCCTAACACTCCAAGGAGGAACATACAGATTAACAGGTGCTAAAACTTTCTAGGAGGAATTCATGTCCATCATAACAAGTTCAGGAATAATGTTATGATCTTTCCCAACCATTTTTACAGCAATTATTAGTTTAGGTGTTTTACAGCTACGACTTGAAGCAATTTAACTAGCAAAGAAAAACAACTCTTTTTAACCATCTGTCAAAGGAAAACTAAAGTAGTAAAATTCTACCTCCTGGGCCACTCTGCAATGCAATATTGGGATAATCCTGAATCTGTCTAGACAACATGGTGTCATGGGGACTCCAACAGCCAGGGGTCCTCTTCCCTAACCTCATCTAGTGAAAAAGGATAACGTCCTTTCTTCAATTTGTTTTCAAACTTCCTTGTAACTTTGAGACTCTAGATACAAATTTCAGGCTGTGTTTTAATTTTTACATGTTTTGCAGTGAGATGCTCTTGAAAACTGTCTCTGGCTTACAAGTGTCCATTGGGAATGCACTACACAACTACCCTACAGCCTTCCAGACTGCACACAAGGTGTTCATTTTTTAATTTTGTGTTCCATATGACTGCTATGTCCCACTGTAACCATGAATAGCAGGGTCTGGGAAACTGCTGTCTGTGGGCTGTGTGTCCAGACATCTTCAAGCCTACACATCCCTCCCTCCTCATGGGTTTCATGAAAATCACTCTAACTAGGTAGTGACAGTGGCATCAATACCCCCATAGCTCCCTGAAGACAAGGAAAAATTAGCCAAAAACAGGAAGAGAAATTTACTTCCAGTCTGTCGAATCTACTCCCACAGAAAGCTCGGCTTGCTCCCTTTTTGCTTTCCTTCTGCCAGCAGGCAGATCTGTTTGCAGGCTAATTACAGGGATCATGGCTCCCCTGTTGAAAGAGCTTCACTGGCTATCAGTCCATTTCCAGGCTGAATTCAAAGTGCTGGTTTGATCTGTAAATCTCTACACAGCTTGAGGCCAGACTATCTGAAAGACCATATTTCCTTATACAACCCAGTTTGAATTTCAAGATCTGTAGGGGAGGGCTTTCTCGTAGTTCCACCACCATCACATGTGCATTTAGTGAGTGCCTGGGCTGCTCCCAGGCTGTGAAACTCCTTCTGTCAGAGGTCTGGTTGGCTCCCTCTTGCTCTCTTTCTGCAGGCAGGTGAAGACATTTTTATTCAAGACAGACTTTTGAAATTTAATTATGGAGCAGTAGTGTGTGCGTGAACTGGTGTGCTACACAGTCAGCCCCAACTTTTGCTGGAGTTAAAGGTGCAGAATACCCATGAATATAGGATGCTAATTTTTTTAAAAAACCAAGAGAACACTTCTCTAGGCATTTCTAGGTCTTCCAGCTTGGTTCTATGGTCAATGGTTGCATATAAGACAGCAGTAGAGGTAACTGCAAATACAGTAACCTGCAAATGATAAACTCAACGAAGGCTTAACCTGTAAATGCGGAGGGATTACTGTATTTTAAATCCTTTTACTGATAATTATCTTTCAATGTTTTTACTGCTTTTAACCATGTTTTTTAAACAATACTGTGATTTAATACTTTTTTTTAGCTTTTGTGAATTAATGTTTTAGCTTGATCTTTTAAAAATTATAGTAGTCCCGTCACATTTGCGCGGGTTAGGTTCCACAGACCCCCGCGAATGTGAAAATTCCGCAAATAATGACTGCCCTCCTCCTCCCCCACCAAAGCGACCACGGGGCCTCTGGAGGCCCCATAGTCGCTTCCCCCCACCTCCCCCTGCCTTCCAAGGCCTATATGGGGCCTCCCCGGCCCTCCCCCCCAAGGCCTTTGGAGGGTCTCTGAAGGCCCTGCGGAGGCCTCCACGGCCCTCCCAAAACCACAAATATGCAAAATCGCGAATGCTAAGTTCGCGAATGTGGAGGGGCAACTGTATTGTAAGCCACTTTGAATCCCATTTCAGGAGAAACGCAGGATAGAAATTCAATAAATAAACAGATAATATTTGTTTAGACAGGTTTTGGGTTATTAACTGGTTTTTGTGGAAGGGTCTTTTAATGGAGGCATGCAACAATTTAATTCTCATTATGATGTTTTAAATTCTTTTAAATTTGTGTTATTTTTTATAGCATAGCTCATTTAATTGTTTAAGTGTGCAGATGCTTGTTTTTAACCTGTATTTTAAAAAATCTATGTTGAGAGATGCCTTGGATCCATATTGACAGAAAGGTGAGATATAAAAATTATTTAAATTCTTCTTTTAACTGCATTCATAAGATTTTGGGGTGTGTAGCCTACTGGGAGACAAAAACTGCTCCACCGCGTTCTCTGCAGTTGTCCAAACGTGCTGTAAAGCTTGCTGAAGATGGCATCTGCAAATACTCCATGTATCACCAATTTGAAAACGAGGAAAAACTGGCGAGTCACATTAGAATGTTCCATAACTGCTAGCACAGCGGATGAAAAATAACTGAGGTGCTTTGGGGTGGGCTTGGTATTTATATACCACGTGGAGGTGGGCGAAGCTACCACCAAAAGTTTTGCCTAACTGCTCTAGAATGTTCTGAATTCTGCTCTGCACAGGCACACAGTTACCCAATTGTGTGAATTCACAGAGACCATGAAGAAGAACTAGCATTTTAGATTGCCCTTCTATTCTGCATCTCCTTATTCACTCCCTGAATTTTGCTAGACAGCTCACTTCTTCTGGACATACATGTAATTGTGTGTACTTACTAGAAACTTATGTAGCACATGTTAAGCACAGCAGAACAGTAAGTTCTCAACCTTTGCTCCATTCTGATACAAGCTGAGCATGTTAAGAAGAAACAGCTACATGAAAAGTAGTATCATATGCCAACTTTTATTTTAAAAGTAAATAAAGCTTTTTATTTCATCAATATCTAGTCAATTAGTTTACTATTAACTGGAAAAGTAAACTTGAAGATGCTATAAAGTGCAAAGCTTTTGAATTTGTTCATATGTGGTGGGACTGCAAACTGTCAAGGAAATTCTGGAAGCAAGTTCATCAATCAATACAAGAAATATTAGATGTACAAATGCAATGGAAACCTGAGGCATTTTTATTAGGAATGGTCGAAAAGGAATTGGAGAAACAACATGGCAAAGTGATTTTTTATATGATAGTAACAGCTAGAATCGTATTTGCTAAATTGTGGAAGAATAAAAAATGCCCGACAAAAGATCAATGGTTAGAAAAACTCTATGAGTCCCTCAACATGGACAGACTAACAATGTTATTGAAAGGAGAATCTATGGAACAGTTCGAAAAAGACTGGACAACTATAGTGACATATTTATCGAACAGATGGAGTAATTGTGTTGGAAATCCATTTGTTTAAAGGCTAGATACTGTAATATTGATCAAAAGGAAAGGAATGTAATTATATAATTTATTGACCTTATAGAATAACAGTTAAGAATTTAAATAGTATTATGGAAAGAAAGACGAAAATATAGACACCAATTGTATACTTATTAAATTAGCTAATAGATGTACTGGATATATGTAAATGGAAATAGTTGACAGGAAGTCCCAGAAGGGAAGTCAGCATAAAATATTGACAAGATATAACTCTGTATGGGTAAGAGAAAGTATATATATTAATATGATTATTGACAGTGTAAATGACTTAATTGAGATTGGACCTATGGAGAATATGAAAAATGTATTATTGATATGGTTATGATGCCATGAATTTCCTTTTATTATTTTAATGTGTATTTTAATAAAAATATATTTTAAAAAAATAAATACTTTTTATATTTGCTTTATGTCTATTCAAATTCTGCAAACTGACCCAATCCTGCTAGAGCAGTTAGCACACCAAGACAATCTTGTTAAATGTTATCTGATTTGTTGGCATAATCATTCATGGACTAGAAATAAAGTGAGCATCAGATGAGACCTTTCTACGCTTTTGTTTAGAGACAAAGGTTTTCTCTTCCATTACAAGGACTTTATCAGACATCCCCCTTGAAACGTTCTTTTGCCGGCATTAAAAAATCATTTTTTATGCAGGCAAAAGAACATCCCCACACACACACTTACCTCCCTTCCTGGCAAAGGCTCCTCTGGCAATAAAGAGGAAGTGAACAGAGCTCCATTTGCTTCCTCTTTTGAAATCCCACACAATGAAAAATAAAAATAAAAGTCAAAAAATTAAAGTAAGCACACACACACTTTAAAACTTACAAGTAATCCAGGGAGGGTCAAAAAAAGTTTGTCACTTACCTGGATGTCCCAATCTGACCAGGAAGTGTTCGCGCCAGTCCAGCCATTTGTTGGGGTAAGTCCGAGATTTAAAGGGGGGTTCTGAGAGCCACAAAGACACCTTTGGGGGCCACATGCTAGCCATGGGCTGTACTTTGCCAACCCCTGTTTTCCAGAGACCTGAACACGCTCATGGATAGAGAAATATTAAGTAATAGGTGCTAGACATTTTATTACTACATTGTGCTTCTTTTAAAATAAATTTCATTTAGTTAAGTAACCATACCTATTACGAATTTAGGTATAAGTGTTCTATTGCTGAGATTCCTAATATACAGTATGAACTCCATATCCACAGGGATATATTCCTGCACTTACCGTGGAAATGCAAAACTGTGGATAATAGCAAATCCTACTGAAATGAATAATTTCCAGCCCAAGCATACCATAGAGTCGGGCTGGAGGACCTAGAGATTCCTAGAAAGAACTTTCCAGGAGGACCTATTTTCTAGGTCCTCCAGTGTAACTCTGTGGTCAACTTCCAGTGGAAGCATACTACAGAACCACACTGGATGACCTAGAAAATGCCCAGAGTGAACTTTTTTTTCAGAAGCAGGTAAGTGAAACCACAAGTACTGGTCCCACGGATAATGTTGTATCAATAATAGAAACAGGCTTGCAGCAAATGTTGTGTATCCTCCTAACAAAATTGCAACTGCAAGGTGGAAGGAGACACACTACCTTACGAAGAATAAGGTGAAAATGTTATGAAATGTCATTCTATTGGATTAGACAAAAGTAACTATAAAACATTAAAACAAGCCTATGCCTCAAAAGGAGCACTGGTTCCCACGTTTTATGAATTTATGCCCCTTACCACTGGCACACTTTTGGACAGCCTCCACAATTCCTTTGGTTCAAAGATGCCAACGAGAAGTCATGCTATACAGTAGGACAATGACATTTCTTAGCTTGTTTATGTCAAGAGGGAAAGAGGGGGAATGTCTACTAAATGGGTTCTCAATAAGCTAGGATAATAGTATAAAGTCTATCAAACAAAATCAACAGTTTATGCATTGGACAATTCAAAACAACTTATCTAGCACCAAGTGGAAAGATTTCTCCGCTGCCTAGACTAGACAGGTCCGATTCACATATGGTGTAGCAATGTCAAGCTTCTTCCAGAGACATCCTCAGGCTCAGGCTCTTGTAGCCTTACCATTGGATTGGTATGGTCATATGTACTATAGGCCAGGGGTCCCCAAGCACTGGTCCCTGGACTGGGACCAGTCCATGGTCTGTTAGGGACCAGGCTCTGTGTAAGGTATCCAATTGGCAGTCAGCCTGAGCCTGGCTGCCTGGTTGCTACTTTTTGCAAGCTCTGATCATTTCCCTTCAATCAGCAATGCTTGAAAGGGAGTGAACGGAGCCTGCAAAAAGCCTATCATGCATGCATCACAAGGCTGGCTTGGCGGGAAGCTATAGCAGCCTCCTTCTCAGCCTAGCTGCCTGGTTACTGCTTAAAGGGGCAGAGAACAGAAGACACAGCTAGCTACCTGCTCTTCTATGCCAGGCAGTAGCTGCTTGCTCCAGCCTCCCTCCAGTAAGTCACAGTGATCTTTTTGTATATAAAGACATTCCCCACAGTTTTTATCTTAGAAGAACTCATTTGGATATTAGGTTTTAAAAACCTTTATCCTTCCCAGTGCTGGCTTCCAGTTCCAATGCCAGCTGCAAAGGGAAGGCAGGAGCTGACAGGGATTCCTCCCTCCCTTTTCCAAGCAGCTCCCCTGATTGCTACAGCCTTCCCTTTGCCCTCCTTGATGGATTTTAGTGAGCAAGTGGCTGGAAAGCCACTTTGAAAAGGGAGAGGGGAGGGGAGATTCCCCCCTCTGCCCAACAGTGAAGTGTGCGGCCCACAAGAAATTCCTTGAAATTGAATTTTGCCTTTGGGCTGAAAGAGATGGCTGGATGGCCATCTGTCGTGGATGCTTTTGATTGTGATTTCCTGCGTGGCAGGGGGTTGGACTGGATGGCCCTCATGGTCTCTTCCAACTCTGCAGTTCTATGATTCTATGATTTTTATGGCAGTGGGTACTCTAGTTTTAACTTTTCTATGTTTTTAAATGATTTTATATTGTTTAATGTATGATTTTGAAAATGGCAATATTTTAATTGGATTTTAATTTTACTGCTATGCTTTATAAAACATTTTATTGTTTGTGAGCCACCTTGGGTCCCACACCAGGAGAAAGGTAGCATATAAATACAATAAACAAACAAACAAATAGTTCTAGAATCTATTGAGTATCGGTGGGTAAACTTTAAATGGGGTCCAAGAGAAAAACTGGGATAGAAGGGTTTTTCATATAAAGGAGCTCCTGGATTCTTTTGAAGGGCCCACATTTTTTGATCCCCCTCCCCCCCCCCGTCCGTGGAAAAATTATCTTCCACGAAACCAGTTCCTGGAGCCCAAAAGGTTGGGGGCCACTGCTATAGGGTAAGCATTGTTATACCTTTGTTGTTGCTGCTGTTTCTGGCTTATGGCGATCCTAAGGCAAACCTACCATGGGGATTTCTGAGGCTTGAGTGTGTGTGACTTGCCCAAGGTCACCCAGTGGGGATTCAAACCCTGGTCTCCAGAGTCACAGTCCAATGCTCAAACAACTATACCACACTGTTTAGAATTTTTGTCAAGCTAAGCAAAATTGTTGAGGCTGCAAGCAAAATGTGTCTATCCATAACTTCAACTGCACACTATGGCATTATAAATGCTATACTATTACTACCACCACCACCACCATCATCATCTTTATTTATATCCCACCTTTTCCTCAAGACTGGTACTCAAGACGGCTTACACATTAAAAAGATTAGAATTAAAAATATAAAAAAAAACACATTAAAACTGAATTAAACTAAGAACCATATTAAAAACATACACCCTAAAATATTTTAAAACCAATAAACAGGTCCAGTTCACATATGGTGTAGCAATGCCAAGTTTCTTCCACAGAGACATCCTCAGGCGCTTGTAGTCTTACCACTGGATTGGTATGGTCATATGTAGTATAGGCCAAGGGTCCCCAAGATAAAATAATACAGCACTTACAGCCCTTTTTCTATTCTAAAAGCCTGTCTGCAGATGGAAGGACAGCAAGAAGGGGACTATTTTAGCCTCCCTAGGGAGGGAGTTCCAAAATGCAGGGGCAGCCACTGAGAAGGCCCTCTCATGTTCCCACCACCTGTACCTGTGAAGGTGGCAGGACCAAGAGAAGGGCCTGTCCTGTGATCTAAAGCTTATATGGGGAGATATGTTTTCCCAAGGCAGGCTTATATTGGGAGATATGGTGGTCTGTCAGATACCCTGGGTCTAAGTCATATAGTGCTTTATAGGTAATAACCAACACTTTGAATTGTGCCCAGAAACAAACTGGCAGCCATGGAACTTTTGCAACTGGGGATTGGTATGATTCCTGTAACCCCAGTTAATACTCCAGCTGAAGCTCTTTGTACCAACCAAAGTTTCCGAACACTCTTCAAAGGCAGCCCCACATATAGTGTGTTACAGTAATCTAAATAGGATGTAACCAAGGGATGTGTCACTGTGGCCATATCAGGAATCTCCAGGAACAAGTGCAGTTGGCACACAAGCTTTAAATGTGCAAAGGCACACCTGGTCACTGCAGAAACCTGGGCCTTCAAGTTCAAGGTGGAGTCCAGGAGTACACACAAACCGTGAACCTGAGTCTTCAGGCGAAGAGTAACCCCATCCAGCACAGGCTGCATCCCTATTCCCTGATCTGCCTTTTGACTGACCAGGAACACTTTCTTATTTGGACGGAAATTCTATTTGTTTGCCCCCATCCAATCTATTACTGATGCCAGACACCAGCTTAGAACAGAAACAGCTTCCTTGGAGTTAGATGAAAGGAGAAATAGTTGGCTGTCATCAACATACTGGTGGCACCAAACCCTAAACCTCCAGACAACCTCTCCCATCAGTTTCATATAGATGTTGAATAGCATGGGAGACAGAACCGACCCCTGAGGGACCCCACAGATCAAAGGCCAAGGAGTTGAACGGGAGTTCCCCTTCACCACCTTCTGGGTTTCCACCTCTAGGAAGGAACAGAGCCACTGTAAAGCTGTGCCTCCAAGTCCCACCCCAGCAAGGTGGTCCAGAAGAATACCATGGTCGATGGTATAGAAAGTTGCTGAGAGGTCCAGCAGAATGAGAGGTCCTGCCTAGTTCCCAGCATAGGTTGTCCATCAAGGTGACCAAGGCTGTCTCTGTGCCATAACTGGGCCTGAAACTAGACTGAAATGGATCACGATAATCCATTTCATCCAGGAATCTCTGGAGCTTGAAGGCAACCACACATTCTATTACCTTGCCCAAAAATGGAATATTAGACTCTGGCCAATAGTTACACATTATAGAGGGATCCAGGGAATGTTTTTTCAATGAATGCCTCACACTGTCTCCTTTAGGCATGTTGAAACCCTGTCTTGTTGTAAGGAGGTGTTGAAAACTCTCTTCATCCACTTGGTCGGTACTCCTCTGGCCTTTATAATAAGCCAGGAAGGGCAAGAATATAGTGGACATTGGTGGATCTCACCACTCCAAGGACCCTGTCTACATGCTCGGGCTGTACAAACTGAAAAGAATCCATTATTATTGGACAAGCAGGGACCAAGGTTGCATCCTCTGGGACTGTATCAACTATGTAATCCAAATTGGAATGGATCTGAGTGACTTTATCTGCAAAGTACTGTGCAAATACTTCACATTGGGCTGTTGAGTGGTCTACATATTCTACTTGGGGGCTGGAATGTAATAATAACAGATCTTTGATCACTAGAAACAGTTCTGCAGGACAGATCCTTGGAAATACGATGGTGGCAGAAAATAATAGTTTGTCTGCCCACACTGCCATGGAATAGGCCTTCAATCAGGCTCCAGCCCATTTATGAGAACATAATCCAGACTGCTAATTAAGCTGCTGGCCTCTAACTGAAAGCTATATAGCCACCACTCATGAGGAACACTCTATTTGAAATAATTCATTAGCACTGGCTAGACAATCTTTTGGGGGAACATCCTAAACTCCCTTCCACAGTAGGCTACGATAGCTCCTTCACTGCTTTTCTTTTGCTGGCAAAGACCTTTTTATTCAAACAGGCTTTTAATATGTAGTTGCACTCACAGAGGCTTTTTATTGCGGGGGTTGACTTTTTAACTTTTATATGTTTCAAATAATTTTAATTTCTTTTAAAAAATGTGATGGTTTTAATTATAAATTGTATATGTATTTTAAATGATGTTTCTATGAGCCGCCTTGGGAGAAAGGCAGCATATAAATGTAATAAATAAATAAATGTTATGTATTTATTACAGACTCCTTCCTAAACCAAGCAACTGGGACCTCCTCAAAGGTGATCCAAGTATGCTGCACCCCACCAGGATTATCCTGACACCACCTGAACTCATGCTTCTTTTTATGATGAGTAAACTAATTCTAAGTATATGATTCTACCAACCAAACCAGAAGGCTACTACTAGGTAATGCCATCCAGAGATCTGGAATCTAATGCTGGCAGTTTGTTGGTGATACAGTATTCAGTTATCACACACATTTACATATTAACCCAGGAAGGTTATGCACTGGAGCATGAGATCACTGAAGCTAATATGGACTAACACAATTAAGTTTAATCCAAGCAACACAAAAATGCCTCTGGAAACAACCCAGGGAATAGTTTCAACATCTTTTGCATGGGTCTGCACTGCCCTGGAACACATCAGGTTTGTAATTAGGAGCTCCTTGATGTGGTCTTGCTAGTAAATATCCCAATGGAAGCTGTGACCAGGAATAGTTTAGCCCAGCCAAGGCCAGTGTACCAATTTCATCTGTTCTTAGAGAAGGTAGATCTGATTATGGTGACACACACCATATTTACCCCAAGACTGAGCTACTGGTAATGTACTTCATATGGAGTGCTCTTTAAAAAGCACTTAAAAACATACACTGGTGTTGAACAGTGCAGCACAAATTATGACCAACAATTGTCTTCTTGATTAAGTGGTTCTTTTGCTGTTCCAATTACACTGGCTACTGATCCATTCCTAGACTGAATTCCAAATGTTGGGTCATTATACTTAACGTCCAAATGTGTCAGGATCAGAACACTGAAAGGACCACCTCTTTCTGCTTGATCTTGCTGTTTACCCTTTAACATTCAGAGAGGGAGACTGCTTTGTGCATCCTAAGATACATAATGGGCCGGCCGTTTTCCACAGCACCGATCAGGAGGCATATCTCAGTGTCCGAAGAATTCATCTAGCATTCTTCTTGGTAATATTTTGTTTCAAGCATACCTCCTTTTTACAAAGTCTTTTTATATCCACTCAGTGTCCCTTTTCCTCCTCATCCTCTGTCTACATGGAAAGGCTTTTTAGCAGAATCGGCACTGAAAGGATGGTGAAGGAAGGCTGGAGAAATACACCTTTGGTCTATACAATGCAATAAAGGTTTTGCTGGTGGTGTACAATGGGCTTCTGCTCTAACCGATCATACTGTTGCTGTGTGTGCCCGCCTACAAGAGACAAGGTAAACAGCATCTCTCTTCAGAATCCCTAAGCATACATAAACAGCAAAACAGAGAGAAAGGGGAGACCAGATAAGCCTCCGTCAACAGCTATCCTAGCAGGTTAAAAAAGCACAGATCTACAACTCTGTCCACCAAAACAGAAATCACAAGAAACATGGAGGCTGGTGAAACAAAAAGTCATCCCCAGCTGCATTTTGGAAGAAGCTTTCAAGTGGTCTCTGAAAGCTTCAGAATGTTTTTGTTTACTTATGCAAGGCTTACCTGACTTACTTGTTATCATTTCATATATCCATATTGTTAGTTTTTTAGGGGGAAATGCTCAAATTAAATTGAAATGCTCTTCACTGTTGTGGTATAGGAACTAATTCATATTCTTTCCATGTTATATCTGCCTCTGGTACCAAATTTTCTGTTAAAGAAGTAATGTCCAGAAACACATCTACTGCATTAACTGAAGTATTGCTGTTGTTGTGTGCCTTCAAGTCATTTCTGACTTATGGCAATCCTAAGGTGAAACTATTATTGTGTTTTCTGAGGCTAAGAGTGTGTGACCTGCCCAAGATCACCCACTGGGTTTTCATGGCTGAGTGGGGATTCAAACCCTGGTCCTCAGAGTTGTAGTCCAACACTCAAACCACTAAGCTACACTGGCTCCCACAACTAAGATATAACTGTACCTCACTAAGATATTTGTTTTAAACCAAGCATTTCACCTCACTTGTAAATTATACCTGGTTGTTGTTATGGACTGCTTTGTCTGTAATCCTTAGTCTTGTTACTCCCTCCCCACATACACAGACCCCTGACAGATTGATTATTTTTCTCATTTTGATTGGCAACTTTCTTTAGGCATTTGGGCAAGATATTATCTTATAAATAAACTAAGGACATAAACATTTTTATCTTATAAAGAAACACTGCCATGCCAAGTAGTTTCTACGTACCTAGATAAAGTAATCTTGCATCAGGTCCCTGTACTATATATACAGTTGCCCCTCCACATTCGTGGCTTTCACACTCGTGGTTTTGATTATTCGTGGCTTAGCCCTGAGCCTCCTGGGGAAGGCAGGCGAGAGGCGGGGCAACCTCCCGCCCACGCCTCCCCCAGCCTTCCAGAAGCTAGGCAGCTTCCCTTGCTCCTACCTGCTGCCTTCCCCAGTCTTCCTAAGGGGGCTCCGGGGTTGCTAAGGCCTGGAGTCCCCTCAGGAAGGCCGGGGAGAGGCCAGGCAGCCTCCCTCCCTCCCGCTGCCTTCTCCGGCCTTCCTGAGGGGGCTTGCGGGAGAAGCCTTTTTTATTCCTGGTTTTTCCACATTCGCGGGGGTCTCAAGACCCCTAAACCCCACGAATGCGGAGGGACGACTGTAAAGCCAAATAGAAACAGATTGTTGTGATCCCTTTGATTCCCATCTCTCTCTCTCTCTCTCTCTCTCTCTATATATATATATATATATATATATATATATATAAATATAGTGCAACACACATGTGGGGAAGCATGATAAAAAAAGAATTAGGGGAGTGGTGGTACTACTTAGGATCTATGAAAAATGACCATTGCTTCCTCCCTCTCCCATACCACTTATTACATTCTGGAAGTACTCCACCTCATGATCACAGGAAACAATACTAACAGTCACATAAAATGAGACCCAGTTTAAGAAACATCAGAGTAAGTTGCACACACCATGTACCATACCACAGACAATCACACTGCTCTGTGATTGCCTGTCCTATTTACTGGATGTCTTCACATCAGAACCAGGTGGCAGAAAACAAACTTGTTATTACATAAATAGTCTGAGACTGTGACTAACAGAAGCATTAACAACTTAGTACATTTAGCTATTACACTGCTGGCGATGTGTAAAAACACTCATTTATCCAAACCTCAGGCTCACTACTTCCTGCCAAGTCATCTTTATTTGGTTTAATACTTTACATTCTGATATTAGTCATAACTAACCTCATCAGCTCAATTTTCTTATTGCTCCAGACATCATGTTTATAAAGACCAAAAATAAAAATGGAGCATATTCTATAACCAAAGCAATAACAGACCAGAAATTAAAGCAGATCATGTTCTTTTGACTTATACTGTCAACAAAAGATTTTAAGTTCAAGTAAGTTATACAGTCATTATGAGGCTTAGCACTAAAGCAGTTTCTAGCAATGTTGTGCTTTACAGATATTTTGGATCACAAATTCCATCACTTCTAGCCATTAGTAGCTATGCTGGTGATAGATAACGGAAATGTGGTCCAACATACCTGGAGGATATAACATTGAGGAAGGCTCCTCTTGGAGAATTAGGTTTGGAAATTTGCCTAGACATTTTGCAGTTGCCCCACATTATTTGCTGCAAAAGACTAATCCTAAGCCTTGCACAAAAATGTGATGAGGCTCTTCAAGGTATATGGAATTCTTTGTACAAACAACTCCAAAGCAAAGCACCTGAGTTGACAGAGAAATCTGCAGGGAAAGACAACAGCATTGTTCGGTACAATTACTACTTGCTGTCATTCATGCAGCACCATAAACAGATGAAAAATACATAAACTACAAATGATTGGGTAATAGGTAAATATTATAACCACTTTGACAAAATCTCATTCATCTGCTCTATCTATCTCAATATACGGACTGGGAAAATAGAGTTAGCAGTCCCAAGCACATCTTAGATGAAGCATATGGGATTATTCTGGGTTTTCAACTGTTAAATGAACAAAAACCATAAACCTCTCAACAATGATAAGTTAAGTCAAAATGGGTGAAATTCCCCATTTCAAAGATGCTGTGCAAATGCAGTCTCCTCTCTTTTACCAGACTGTCATGAGTTTAGACTACCATGAGCTAAGGCACTACAGTGCTTAGTGTCAGCATACAAGATCAACATCAGTCTTCCTGAGATCTGGATCTACTGTGTGGTCTTATAACAAAAAAATCCTAATTTGTTCACTTCAGTTCTTCACCCCCTACTGTAAAATTGAAACAACTGTGATCTACTTCATGAAGTCAAGGCAAGAATAAACCAGAAAATAAAAGTCATGCTTTCAAAATCACATTGTACAGGAGTGTGCTTACAATTAATAAAAAAATATCTTGATATCTTGTTCCATATCGAACATCTTTGATTTCTTGTTCAAAAAAGAACTATAATGAGAGTGGGGTATATCAACAGTTGTGTATTAAAAAGATTCTACACAATATTATGGATGTACTACACACATGTAGCACAGCAACTTGTGAGACAGACAGCCCCTCCCATCTTACCAGAGTCAATATGGGGACAGCAACACTAGCCTGCTCCACAGGCTCACTAAGATAGAGAGGCTGTAGTATAAGCTTTCGTAGACTTGGCCTGCTTCCTCAGATGCGTGGAGGGCATCTGAGGAAATAGACCAAGTTTAGGAAAGCTTATGCTACAGCTTCATTATCTCAGTCTCTAAGATGCTACATGATCCCTTTGCATACTGATATTTCACATTAACAGGGCTACAGCTCTGAAGTCTGCCTCACAGGATAACTGCAGAGATTACTCAGATAACACAGAGCGATGTGTACAATCAGAAGTGCTGCCTGTATCCTAGTGTACCAGGTAACATTTTGCAGAGTTTACTGTCAGTGGCTCTTAACCTCTATGTATAGTTTACATCAGTGGCTCTTAACCTTTTCTTTACCAGGGACCCCCTTTAAATATATTTTGTTGCCACGGTCTCTCAAGACTTAACTCAAGATTTGAAACCATAATAATAATGATGATAACAACAACACTTAATAATAATGATGATGATAATAATACAGTTACACCATCCATGAAACCTTCCCTCAGAGGCACTGGAGGGAGAGGGAAGAATTTTCTCCTGCTTCTTCCTGCAAGTTTGTGGCTGGAGCAGATTCTATGGCAATGCACAGGCCAAGCCAGCTAGCCTTTGCCTTGGTTCCTGTCACCTGGCCACTCCACTGAGGGCGGGAGGAGGGGGGCTAAGCAGCCTTGAAGCCTTAGCAGACCCCCTGTGAGGATACCACCCTGGCCCCCTGGGGGTTCCCGGAGCCCAGGTTAAGAACCACTGGTTTACATCACCGTTTGTGACGGTGGCTTCGAGTCTGCGGAGAGCCAGGCTGAAGGGTCAGAGGCCTCTCTATCGATACCGGGCAGAGACGCCAGGCAGGAGCCCAGGCTGGGGCTGGGCCCACAGGGCACTCCTGGCTTGGCTTGACCTCCTCTCCTTCTCCTCTCCTCCCCGCCCTTCCTTCCTTACACGGTGACATGGCCGGAGCCGCGCACCACCACCGGGTCCGGCGAGTGCTTCAGCAGCTGCTCCTCCAAGGCTCGCTCCTCGTCTTCCTCTTCCTCATAAATCTCGTCGAAATCCGCCATGGCCAGGATGAGTTTGCTAAGGGACCGACCACGAGAAGGGAGGCCGGGAAGAAGCGAGAGCGGAAGAAGCCCCGGCTCAGGCTCGAAGCCCCGGCCGGAGAAGGGGGAGAAGGAGAAGAAACCGCCGCCGCCTTCGCGAGCCTCCCCCTCAGAGGTGCCGGCAGGAAGCGCCCGTCCTGATCCCTCGGAGGGGACGGACAGGAACCGCCACCACAACAACATCCGCTCGCTCGCCCGCGCGCCACCCGGCAGCCACTCAGCGTCGAGCCGCAAGCGCAAAGCCCCGCCCCCTCGGAGGACGCTGCCGTTGCTGCCGTTGCTGCCATCGCCGCGCGCGCCAATCTCGCGGCCGCAACAAAGCCGTCCGCGGCACCCTCGCGAGCGCACTGCTGAACCCTCTGAGGGCGGGGGGGGGGAGGGAAAGGCTGGAGAGGCGCATGCGCCTTTCACGAATGGCTCATTAGACTCTAGCTAGGGAAATAGGCTGACTGAGGAAGGGAAGGGAAAGATGGAGCGCCTTGGCTTGGCTCGCCTGATGTTGAATTTGCCAGTTATTTTAAATACATGCACTATTATATGTAATTTTAAGGGGGGGGGTTTAAATTATTTTAAGTTATTACTATTGTTATGGATTTGTTTTTATAACCAATTGTTGTGAGCCGCCTTGATTGCCTAATAGGTAAAAGGTGGGGTACAAAAATAAAGTTGTTGTTATTATTATTATTATTGATTTGGGGACAGGAAGCAGCCTGGATGACTCCTCTTAGTTACGCCCTGTTTAATAGGCCTGGCTTTGGTGCCCAGGCTTTTCCAAACATGTTTGTGATTACTGGGAAGGACGACTTGCTGAGGTTTACTCGCAAGTAAAATGTTTTTATGAGTTGGCTGTTAGGAGTGTAGCCTAGCAGGTGGAGCCAAACGCGTTTACTCATTTCCCTTTATTTATTTATTTTATATACCCCTATTTCTCCCAGTTTCCAGATCCCAAAGTGATCCCATCATAATTAAAAAAAAAATGCACCTAAAAACACAGTCAATTACAGCATTAAAAAGTCAACAACCCTGGTTTACATTGTTGATCTTAACTACCATCAAATTGGCTTGACTGAGAGTCAATGTACTGTAGTGGTTTGGTTGTTGGACTATGACTGTCTATGCGCCCATTAAAAAAGGAATTCCTCACACTAATGACATTTTGCAGCAGCTGTGACCTGTCCTAATGGTTTTTCTGCCCCCTTAAGCTCCACATGCCCACTAGGGAACATGGTAGCTGCGAGTGATTTACTCGCATTTCCACTTACCTGAATTTGCCACGCCAACCTTATTTTTAAAAAAATAATGTCCAAGGTGCGATTGTGTGATTTTTCACATTAACACAAAAGTAAAACAAAAACAAAAACATCCCATTTTCTTGCCTTAGCACTTACCCGCTAAGGTGAAAATCTAACATGGTGGCAGTGGGCGTTAGCCTTGGTAGCAAGCCCCGCCTCCTGCACTCATCCGGCCAATCAGATTTGCACGTCCTCTCATTTCGGCAAGCAGATCAAAGCAACAAGCAGAAATGCACACCCTCTCATTTTTTAAAAAAAGACAGGGGAAACCGCAAAGGCTTTTCTGGTGAGGTTTTTGGCCTTTTTTGTCACCCTCCTTCACAATATGGTGAAATCACAGGGAATGCCATTAAGACAGGTAGGGCTCTCCTCACATTCCATGAGGAGTTTTTTCACTCTTTGTACAATCCCCAGGTTTCAAATCCCTACTCAGTCATGGAAACACACTGGGTGTCCTTGGACAAGTCACACACTCTCATCCTCAGAGGAAAGCAATGGCAAACCTTGTCTGAACAAATCTTGCGAAGAAAACACCACAAATAAGTCTGAAACAACTTGAAGGCAAACAATAACAATCAGCACAACTTATGGCAACCCTATAAATGAGAGACCTCCAAGACACCCTGTGATCAACAACCCTGCAACTCAAGGCTGTGGCTTCCTTGACAGAATCTATCTATCTAATAAATCTGTCTTCCTTTTTCTTACTGCCTTCAGCTTTACCAAGTACCCTAATTTACATATCAACCCCAGAATAAGTTCCATTGACTTCATTGCCTGAAAATGGCATCTACAGTCTGGTGTTGGGCAAAAATTAGCCCTTGCACTTGATTTGGTTTCCCATTCCAGCTGTACAGTATCCCTGCTATGACTTGTCCTTCATTAGATTGTTGCCTTAACTGGAATCTTGTGTGGGTAATGATGACCAGAACAGTAGAAGGTTAAACCAGTGACTACAAAGAGATTCCCAGAATGGGAGGAAACAAAGAAGTAGATGATCACATAAAACTTTAACTGCTATGGGTGCCTCCTGTGGAATCCTGGGATTTGCAGTTTAGGGAGGGGCATTTAGCATTCTCAGCCAGAGAGCTCTTAGGCCTCACTAAACTACAAACCTCAGTATTCCACAGGAGGCAGCCAGAGTTAAGTGACAAACATCTCCTTCATGGATTATTAATAGTTCATTGACTACTAATGAACTGATCTTTGATTGTGGAGGAACTGTATAGCTTCCACTTGCAGAATTTGTCTACCTGAAACCTAGATTTAGTTAAGAATTAAGAAGGTTGTGTCCTCAAAACATTGAATAGTTGAACCATGTAGCCCCTTGACCTGCATGCTAAGACACAAATTCTACTTTTATTTCCTAACAACACTATGGATACAAAGGAACCCAATGCAGTCTCAGTTGGAACCATACCCAGTGATTATTAAGGTGGCTTACTCTGTAGATCTTCCCTAACTAGGAATGGGAGAGGGGGGTCATTTTATTTTGCTTGCCTTTGCGGACCACAGCTTGCTGACCACAGTGGTCCGAATCATGATGATGATGTTTTCCTGTGAAATCTTGAACCCAATATTTGCTAGAGGGAATGCAGCTTCAATGGCTTTGGTGCAAATGTCTCCACCCTGCTATATTCTAGAGTTCTGTTTGTTCCAGATTACCCCACAGTTGCCTTTGGGAAAGTTGTGATACAAATGGATGAATTGTTCTTTTCAATCCTTTGGCTATGCACATGAACTACTCTCTCAAACCTAATAGTTTCTTGATAGGTATGGCCCATAATCTTCAGGTGTATTTGTAATGTTCCCCTTGTGCCAGTAATCCTATGGACATAAGGAGCCCCACTGCATGGGATCGTGGGAACTCAAAACAAATGCTTATTTGGAGATTGGTTTCAGCTATCCTTGATCTCTCCTGAATACAGTACTGTATTAGATTAATAATGCATGCATTGATATGAAGTGAAGGAAACATGATCCATTCTTTTCTCCCCAAAGTTTTAATAATTCCAAATTTATCTTTGATGTCACTTTGGAAAGACATTCAGCAGTTGCATATGCAGGGAAATGATGTTTGCTTGTCAGTATGTGGTTTTAATGCAATTCCATTTATTCTGGGACCCCTTACTGTAATGTCTTCAGTTACCATAGGGTGTGTCCTTTTTCTGTTAGTTTATGCTCTTTCTTAAAGCCATGATCCAGAGTACCTTGTTAGTTTGCCCTCTTCTTTTCAGTACTCCAGCTAGAAGTACAGCACTCCCTAGCTAACAGATAATTTGTATCACTCCTACCTCATTTTTGTTGTGACTTAGGGAAAGACCTTTACTATCGCCACTCTACTGTTCTTCATTCTCCTGGTGGCAGGTTCCTTCTCTCCTGGTGGAAGTTTCCTTCACTCCAAACAGTACTACCTCTTGCAATTTGAATCCAATCCTCTTCTATAGCCTCCCTCTTGTGCTAATGGCCCGATCTTAATACCTTCTCAGCCTTGCAGATCTGCTTCTTTGAGTTATTTTCCCCCATTCTGAAGCAACTTAAACAACTAAAGCTAGTGCAATCTATTTTTTGCCATGTATTAAGCTCTCCCATAATATTGACTGCTTCCTAGTGCAGTCGTTCTTATGTTTTGCTACTTGTGCATTCAGTAAAATGCCCCTTAGTTAACTCTGTGTGGATGTGAGTTACTGGGTCCAGATACACTCCTGCCAAGCTTAACAGATGCCTTTGAGGCATATCTGTTCAGAATGTGCATGAGTTCTGAGAACATATTTAGTAGCACACTTCAGATTGAGTTGGTAGTGTTGCTAGCACAGTTTTACTGTCTCAACAAATTGCGCAACCGTGGCCTCCTTCAGCTGACAGTGAATGAGTGCTTCATTGTGATTTGATTCTGTTGTGCCTTGTCCTGGAGGTATCCTGCAGAGCCAGGGGTTTGGCTATGGGGGAGGCAAAATGAAAGCATTGCCCTCAAATAAGAATTCTGCTTCCCCGTGAAATGTTTCTTCAGTCTCCAAACGTATAGCATTGTAGTAATTTAAAATTTCAGTTGAGCATTTAGAAATACAGTGTAGGCTTCCAAAGAAAAGGGACAAGGAAAATTACCAAGGGAAAGCAGATGCAGAGTGTTCTGAGTGAAAGATTTTCAGTGTCTTATTCTCTGCAATGCTAAACATTTTGAGACTGAAGGAATTTTCGTTTGGTGGAGCAGAATTCTTATTTGGGGCGGAGCAGTGCCCCTATTTTGCCACACACAGAGACATCCCATAGTTACACCCCTATGGAGAGTGCTGTTTAAGCTGTGGGTGGCACGCTACTGATGGAGAGACAAAATAGACATTGCAATGGTCTAGTTTGGTGGAACATGGTTGTTCTTGAAAGGGAGGAGGATGCAACAAAGTACTGTACCCTTCCACTTCTGGGGAAAGTGACTCAGATTTCAATGACTACCTTCACTGCTATGTATGCTCTGCCTGTGTTCCTGCAAGGAAGGCCAATACAAATGTTGTATTGGATACACTTATCTACATCCAATACAAATTAATGGGGGCTTCCTTCTTGAAGCAAAATTGCAGCTGGGTGTGGGTGGCGACTGTGGACACCAGGGAAGGAAAGGGGAGAGTCACCTCTCCTTCCCACATGCTGAAATCCTAGTATAGCTCTCATGCACAGCAGCAGCAGCTGTTGGTTAGAAACACACACACACACACACACGTGAAGAATTCTGTGACACCTTTTTATGTAAGGTCTAGTCTGGCTGTTATGAGTAGCGATCCTATCCTGCCCATTAGATTTAAACCAAGGATAAGATTGCAAAACCACTTCTGAGTATTTCTTGCCTAAGAAAACACTATGAAATTCATGAGGTTGCCATAAGTCAACGGGCAACTCGAAGGTGCACGCACACACATGCACACAAGATTGCTCTGAAGGCTACTTTTAAGAAGAAAGTAAGTCCTCTGGATTCAACAGAAAGGCTTCCCTTGATTCCAGTTATGTAGATTACCCAGAGCTTGGGAAAGTCACTTTTTTGGACTATAAGCCACTAATACCTGGAAGACTCTGACCATTTTACATCAAAATGGTAACTTTTGCAAGTTCTTGGATTTTCTGACCAGTTCTCTACTTATGGTTTTGCTTGGAAGAATTTTGTGAGATGAATAGCAATTGAAATTTACATGATTTACTAAGATTTTTTTTTAAAGCAAGCAAATAGCCCCTTTTCCAAACCATAATTATAAAAGCATTATGAAGAATCAGGGCTTGTAGCTTAATGACTGCTTAAACCATGGATGGATGCAGCTGGATGCTGCTCTGGAGGACCACATGATACAACTCATTATTGAGGGTGGAATCCCTTAATCCAGAAAGAATTTGTAACATGCCGGACTTAAAGAACTACTTGTGTTCCGCATTATACTCTGCCAAGAAAAACTCTTGGATGTTGTTGGGCATTCCACTAATTCCCTTCCCCCGCACCTCTCCCAATCCTTAGTACAATTCATTTAAAAAAGGATGTGTGTGGTCATTTTTTAAAATGCTTTTCCACCAATGTGTGCTTTGTTCTTCAGATATTTTTATTTGGTTATGTTTGGTTAAAAAGAAAGCCCTTTATAGGACACTTGTCTAAAATTTCTGGTCAATCTGAAGAGAGATCAACTCTTGACGAAATTAGTGGACTACATTCCAGAGATGTCTTCCCTCCCACCTCTGCCAGTCTGCATGGCCATGGTGGCAGGGTGTGTGTGTGTGTCATTCTGGGATTTGTAGTCCACAAAAGTAACTTTTCTAAGCCCTGGGAATGAATGACTCAATGATAATACACATGCTTGGCATGTAGGCAATTTAAGTTTCTATTCCCACCTACAGGTAGGCATGAGGAAGAGTTCCATCTGGAGCCTTGGAGACCCACTTCATGAGGAACAAGAGTGGGGAAACTTTATAGTGTGCAGTTGGATGTAAAATGTGCACTTGGAAAAGTGGGAGGGTAACTAGATACATGATTCTATGAAGTGTTTATGGACATTTTCAGACGATCCTTGCTGCACAAGGATCGCCCGGGAGAGGTTCGTTGCAGCAGCGCGTCAGAGGGTCGATTTCGGACGACGCCGTCCCTGCTGCGAGATCGTCCGTCCTTCTTGCGCTCAGGCTTGGAGCCTGCCGCGCTATATTCGGCAAGATTTTATTCACGGACAACGATCTCGCAGCAGGAACGGTGTCGTCCAAAATCGACCCTCTGCCACGCTGCTGCAACGAACCTCTCCAAGGATAGTCTGAAAATGTCCTATGACAGTGTTTATCAGGTGGATCTTGGTGAAAACAAGAAGAACCCGATGTTGGAGAGGTACTGGTTTGAGCAGTACAAAGCTGATCAGGCAGCAGGAATGACTTTTGCATTGATGTAAGTGTGACTGAATTGGGCCTTAAATCAGCATGCCAGCCATTGGATTGTCCTTTTACTTAATAAGCTAAGGCAGATTCATAGATAAATTGTTGCTGCGTAAAAGATAAACACTATAGTATTGCTTCCTATTGTGAAAACTGCCATTTATACAGGCTGTAAGCAAGGAGAGAAGCATGTCTTGTGCTTATGTAGCTTTAAAAATTATATTATTATTACTTGGGGGAATTTGTGAAGTTTGGATATTTGCTTTAAAAAAAAAAACCTGGAGGGGAAATTGGAAAAAAAAAACCCACCTCTTTCTCTGTTCAGAATGATAGAAGACATTGGGACTGATTTCTTAGTAGACACACATAGATGACACCATTATTCTAGTGTTCCCATTGGTCAGATGTCCACTCCGACTTACTTTTAAATCTCAGAAAATATCTGAAAGTCACCACAGACCACAGGTGGTCCCTACATAACCATTTAAGAATCATTTGTCAAGTATTTAGTTGTGGGTTTTTTTAAAAAAAGTTTGTGTGTATTTTAAACCCCTTCCATTGAAAATCCAGATTTATGCATTCCCCCCAGGGGTTTGCCTGTCAAATCACTATGATAAATTACATCATAATATCTTTTCCATTAATTACTGTGACAAATTTTGATCTAGAGAAAATAAAGACATCTGTTTCAAAACTGTCAAAGCATTCATATCCATTATTTTTCATATACTTTCTTATATTTTCTATGAGTATTTGGGAATACAAATATCACTGTATAATTTAAATCTGAACTGTTTCTGTATTTTGAGAAGCAGTAGACAACATTCTTCCAGACATTTGCAAATACATACCTCATAGAATCATAGAATTGTAGAGTTGGAAGAAACCACAAGGGCCATCCAGTCCAACCCCCTGCCACCCAGGAATCACAATCAAAGCATCCCTGACAGATGGCCATCCAGCCTCTGTTTAAAGACCTCCAAGGAAGGAGACCCCACCACGCTCCGAGGGAGTGTGTTCCACTGCTGAACAGCTCTTACTGTCAGAAAGTTTCTCCTAATGTTGAGGTGGAATCTCTGTTCCTGGAGCTTGCATCCTGTACTTATTTTATTAAGGGTACATAGATTTTGTTTTGAATAGTTTGTGATTGTGTTGAACTTAGGATTTAATTTCACATACAGGTTGACCCCCGTATCCATTGATTGGTATCTATAGTTTCACTTATCCACATTCAAAAAATAAGTTCTCTCTAGGCATTTCTAGGTCCTCCAATGTGATTCTATGGTCAATCTCATTGAAAATAATAGCATTCCCTATTATCCACGGTTTCAGGTATCTGGGGTGTATGTGTGTGTCTTGTAACATATCCTCCATGGATACATACAAGTGCTGACCTGCATACAGATGATATTTATCTCCATAGCCACCAGAATTTCTCTTGATTTCTAAAACATGGGAAAGGGAGAGAAAGTTGCCAAAAATGCAAATTTTCCACCCTGGAAGTTTTTTTAATTCAAATATCAGTAAGCAGGATTGTTGTAGTTATTAGATGGGAGGGAAGGGCATTGTACAGATGCTCAAAGCCATTCTTTAAATAAAATGTAATAAAATTTATTCGGTCTTTGACCAGTATAAAAACCAAGTCATACAATCGTACAATCATACAAATGGCGTATCAATAATACAATACCAAATTAAAATATAAACTAATAATGGACTGTATATGTACAGTATTCAAACAAATCTTACTGCACAGTGATAGAATGTCCATTTGTCAATTGAGGGCGCAGTTTACAAACGATGTAACAAAATTTAGCCACCTTGTGGGATACTGTGGGGTCAATGTTATCCAATAGAAAGTGCAAATAAACAGAGTCAGTTTTACCTGGAAATTTACTCAGTAGTGGGCTAATCAGTTGGTGACGAATGTCCCTATAAAATTGACAATATAGGAGAACATGCTCATTGGTTTCCACAGCACCCGAACCACATGGGCAAAAGCGAAATTCAAAAGGTATTTTTTTTAATCTACCTTCCAGCATGGCCGTAGGCAACACATTGAACCGTGCCAAAGTTAAAGCCCTTCTAAACTTCGGGAGAGTGACATGGAATAAATATGGAGCTGGGGAGGGGAACAAGGCTTGAAAGCTAAACAAGGCATATTTTGAAAGAGAAGCAGAATCCATGTATCTTTCTGCTTCTATAATTTTTTGTTTAATAATAGATTTAGCTCTATCGGCATCAAGCTTTAGAATTTCATTTTTATTGAGACCTAGCTCATTTATTTTCTTATAGATAGAAATTTCCCAAGAGGATTTGAAAGGATCCAGAAAGATTAAATTTGTCAAACCTCCAGGAGTTTTATGCAATTTTTGCCAATAGGTGGGTCTTTAAATAAATAAATACATAAAAAATTGTCCAGAATATTTGGAAGTCTTCTGAGCCATACAGAGCCGTGGGAAGAGAAAAAGAGGACAGATGGAGCAGTTGAAGTGAGGAAGGGGGATATGTGGCAGGTCTGCAGGAAATAGTTGTTGCACATGTATTTGATAGGTGGCATGCAAATCTCTTGAGAAATAAGGTAGACACATATGGTAACAGTGGATTAAGGTTTTTGGGACACTGGAGCAGTTCCAAAATCAAGTACTCCTTCGTCTTCCTACATGTTCATCAGCTGCAGGAATACAAGCTTCATACCATAGCAGATTAGGCTTGGCACCTCTGTTGAGGCTGCGAGGAGACCTTTGTCTCACCCAGTGTGACTGACACTGGCATCTCAGAGGCAGCAACACAAATGGGCCATCCACTTCATTTACAACTAGGAAATGGGGCTATGGTGTGGGCCATGTTTACCACCTCTTATGCACACTCTAGCATATCACAGATGTAAACAAGGACAGGTGTGCCCTAGGAACATCAAAGTATGGTAAAAAAGGAAGACGTTATTGATGAGGAAGCATGTGCAATGAGGAAGCACATGCAACCTTGTCATTATGTGCCTTCAAGTCATTTCCAACTTATGGCAACCCTAAGGCCATAAGTCATGGGGTTTTCTGAGGTTGAAAGTATGTGACTTGCCCAAGGTTTTCATGGCTGAGCAGGGTTTCAAACCCTGATCTCCAGAGTCTTAGTCCAATACTTGAACTACTATGCCACACTGGTGAGCCACTAGCAGCTTGCTTTTGCCTGAGACTACTGGAAAGAGCAAGATACCGCTCCTCCTCTCCTCCTTCCTCCAAGTTGAGTGCAAACTACTTTTGCTCTTTGAATTCACTTTGAATCAATTGAAGTAAACTGAGGGAAAGGGAGACAAGTGGGGGAGGAGAGAAAAACTGGGACATGGGAGTGTTTTCAACAGCCCCCCCCCTCTTCAGGGGCATTTCTGTCATGAAAGTATTTTACTACAAAAAGTGTTTGTTTGTATGTGTGTGCATAGGGCCGCTAACCCCTGAGGGCCCTGGGTATTTACATTGATAATCCAACCTTGACTGTGGGCTCCTAATCCTATCCTCTCCGCAAACTCTGCCCTTGCTGCTCTGAAGAAAATAGAACAGAATACCTTGCCTTATCTGGTGCCCATGAGATATTAGTGATATACAGTACTATATTAGCATTCCTAATCTTTAACCATACTGGTTTGGGCTGATTAGAGTTGGAGTCCAAATGCCAAAACTTTTTGAGAGCACCACTTTAAGGGAGGCTGAAAGAGATGAGGGCAGCCCCTCAACTGATTTTTTTTTAAGGGCTAGTTGAGGTATTCATTTGGTGCCTGGGTCCTGAGCTGTTTAGGGCTTTAAAAGTTAAGGAGCACAACATTGATTTGGGAACAGAAATGAACAGCCAATGAAGCTTGTTCAACAGCAAGGTATGTATGTATGTGTGTATAGTATTTCTGTATCACCTCCCAGTCCAAAAGTGGTCCTGAGACGATGAACAAATAAAAATCAATTTAAATATACAAAGATAAAAACATTTTAAAAACACATATACTCTTTAAAAACTCTTTAAAACAGTCTAAAAACAATCCTAGAATCCAATTTTGAATCAGTTGAAACAGCAAATTCAAACACTGAATGCCATGCAAAACAGCACTGTTTTGGCTGCCCACCAAAAGCTTAAAAGAGATGGAGCCAGCCTAACTTCCTTGAGTGGGGTGTTCCACAGTCAAAAGAGCTGCAACAGAGAAAGCTCTGTTCTGTGTACCCACCAACCGAACTTCACGAAGTGTTGGGACATGCAACAGGGCCTCCTCTGAAGCTCTCACATTTATGGCAGGCTCATATGGGAGAAGGTGGCCTTTCAGATATTGTGGCCCTGAATAGTTTAGAACTTTGTAGATCAACACTAGCATCTTGAATTGAGCTCAGAAGCAAATTGGAAGCCAGTGTAGTTCTTGCAGGACCAGTGTTACATGGTCTCTAAAATGCACACCTGACACCAGTCTGGTTACTGCATTTTGCACTAACTGCAGCTTCCAAACACTTTTCAAGGGCAGCTCCACATAGAGCACATTATAGCATTCTAATCAAGAGGTAACTAATAATGGTACCAACAATCTGTGCTGGGCAAACTTTTGGCTGCCATCTTCTGTACAATCTGAAGCAATCTTCAAAGGCAGCCCCATATATAACACAGCAATTTTGCTAGGAGGTTACAGGGCCATGGATAACCATGCCAAGATGATCTCTGACCAGGAATGGTCGCAGGTCACCACTCAGATATAGCTGGTAAAAGGCACAACCACCACTTGGGCCTCTGATGACACAGATCTATGGGAACCTCCAAAATAGAACCCCATCAAGAATAAGTAGAATCCCATTTCCCCAGCTTGAAGAATGGTCCAGCTACAGAGGAAAATTTTGTTCCTCTGTTACTAAACTCAGGCGTACTTTCCTTGGTGGTGTCACAGCCTTAACTGAGTTATAAGGCAAGGAAAAATAGTACTGAGTGTTATCAGCTTATTGTTGAGATTTTACTACAACCGTACCAAGATATTCAACATATCTTTTAAATGTATTTGGTTAGGGAGCTGCAAGTTAAAAGGTCCAAATCATGGCAGGAAAGCAACCTGTCTCTAAAAAAAATACCAGGTAGCTAGGAAGAACCTTCTTTCCTTCTTTCTTTCTTTCTTTCTTTCTTTGCAGAACTTGGAAAAGTTACCTTTCGGACTCCTAGAATCTTCCATCTAGCATGGGAGTTGTAGTCTACAGAGGCAATTTGTCAGATACCAGCTTTCCCAAACTCATAGAGCACAGACTGCAAGTTGCATCAGAAAGCTTTATTGCTAGAAATCCAGGAAGCATACAATGCAAAGTTGTTGTTGAGACTGAAGGCCTAATGTATTGTCAGGGAAAATAGATATTGTGATTAGAAGTTTGTCTTCCCCCCACCTTTGGGTAAATTTTGTTCACCAAGGCACTAAAAGCGCCAGCTCGTCTACTAGAGTTCATAAATCTGTCTCTTGATGTTATGTTTCCTTTTCTGTTCTTCCGGGTTTGAGAGTGAGAAACGAAACTGAGAGTCCAGTTTTTCTTTCATTTCTCAGAAAGGTTGAATGTTTGAAAAGTATATAACTGGGAGGGGTTTTTGGAGCTAGCTAGTCTCTAGCCTGTGTGTGTCTCCTGCATTTTGGGGGCTCCTTTTTCTTTCTCTTAGCTCCTGAGGAGCTTGGAGCATATAGAAGCATGGATGAATCTCTTCTGCTGTTTATTCTACTTTCATTTGTCTGTTAATAAAAAGCCATAAAGGAGTTTTGATATGGCCTTTTCTTTTGCACCAGAAGTGTACTTGTTTTGCTCAAAAGCCCACGCTATTTCGCTGCAAGCATTTCTGCTCGGATGAGCAGAAAGTGAACACACTCTGAAGCATTTTATGACATGTATACTCTAAGTTAAAACCATTTTACAATCAAAAATCTGGTTGTAAAATCTGGTGAGATGCGTAGGTATTGGTTCTCGATCATCCATTGACAAAGGAATTCCTTAAAAGGAAAATTTTCCCAGAGGTTCTAACCTTGAGGCTAGAACCATTATTTGCAGATGCCTGTATTTTCCCAATCACAATCCAGACGTTTACATATACCTCATTTCACCCTCACACAAACTGTTATGCACATTCTGCATCAAAGCCCAGGGAAACTAATGTGGCAGAGGCAGGAGCGAAAGGACTGATCCTGACACACCTTTTCCAAGTTCTACATCTTTGTAATTGAAGATAAAATCTTGCAACTACTTCTCATGATGGTTTGTTGGATGCAGCCATCTCACAGTGTTTCTCCTGGGGACAACTATGTCATTTGCAGGACAAGTGCCAAGGAGCTGTACAAAAGTCCCCTAGTATCACCATCAGAAAATTACTGCAAATAAGGTGAAATCACCTCCCCCCCCCAACTCACAGAAGCAGTAACATCATGATTCACTTCCTCTTCCCTTCCCTTCCCTTCCCTTCCCAAGAGAGTTTGGACAAATTGTATGAAAATGGCATGCATCATATACATCCTGAAGCAGAAAGATGGAAACATTCAGAAAAATAGGTGCAGAGGTTAGGGAATTATGGTGTCTGAAATCCCATTTAAGGCTTTCTAAATTGTGGTCTGTACTGTTAGGAAGGAAGAAGCACTGTCACCATTCTATTGAGCAGAATACACACATATATACCTTAATCCAAATAAATATACTTTGTCACAGGGGGAAATGGAATTATATATCTGGAACTGAACCCCTCCAATGGTAAAGATCTGATAAATAAAAGAAGGCTTTTTCCCCCAATTCAGAAATGATTAAATCATAAAAAACCCCAGAGAAATAAAGGATCAGCCATGTAGCCAGGGTTATGCCATCCTACACACCCCAACACCAACAAGAAAAGACTTCTTGATGCTACAGAACAATGGCGTGGACTGAGAAGTGTTGGAAAAACTAGCATTCTTCCGGCACCCCCCCTACTTGCTTGCTAGTACAGCAAGGCAAGTCTTAGGAAGTTTTTAGGGACCTCCTGTATGTGAAAGAGTTCCTCATCTCCTCACACTATCCTATTGGACTTTACTTGTATCTCGGTCACAGCGAAGCCAGATGATCATTGTGACCCAGGTCTACTGACCTTGCAGTTCAAAGTTTTAGTATTCTTTGTTCTGTTCTCCAAGGAAGAAGGAAGCATCCCCCTGCACCACCACCACCCCCCCCCCGTGCTCCTGTAGGAATGGCTGCCTTACTTATTTTTCTCCAGGCCTCACTGAATGGTGAATCACAATATCTATCCTAACCTAAATCCCTAGTCAGCTAGAATGTAGCTTCCCATACATATATAGATTGAAAAGTCATTAGTAAATGTTTAAGTATTCTTTCAAGAAGAAGTTGTTTGTTTTCTTTTGTTCTTAAGTGGTTTGAGTTCTGAGTCCTTTACTAATTGAGTCCAGTCTCTGTCACTCTGCTATACTAGAAGTTAATTCTTAACCATTTTAACTTTGAAGAAAACTTCCCAAAGGGCTTGCACCCTGGGACCTTTAATGGTTTTTTTTTTATTTTTAAGTTCATACACCCCAACAAGAGGATACGGGAAATCACCTGGTACTTTAACCCTCCACCAGAGTGTAATGATTGCAGAATTGCTTAGAAAACATGCTCAAGGATTTGAAGGTGAACTTGTGAGTCACTCAACCTCACAACTTCTCTCTCTCCCCCACCACCTTTTTCTGCAGAACTAATGTTATTTTAGGCAGCAGGTTGTCTGCCTTTCCAAAACCATAGCAGTTCTGTTCACTTTGAGGAGAGCCTGTTTCACTTTGGTAACATGCAAATTGGCCTGAAGGTGCCAGTATTCAGACTTCAGCTACATTTGATGAACATGTTTAGTACTGATCCTTGGATTTCTGAAGATTTCTAGCTGCCGCAGGGAGAGTAATTTGTAGATATCCATGCATGGCCTGATAGAGAGAATTCTGTGTGCCAACTTCCACCTCAATCCAGGAATCCGCTTTTGTTCAAGGGTCTCCAACTTCCTGTAGCAACTGTTGGTTCTGGCAGGATTCCCCATTCCAAAGCATTTTTCTACACTGCTCAGTTGTTCACCTGCCCTCCAGCATTGTTGGAATGCTCCTGGCAACACCAGCAATTAACAACAGTCATGATATCTCTGGGCCTCAAGGTTGTGGGAATCTGAGTCCCAGCAACTGGGAGAGACCTCTGGGGAGTCAGTAACCCCATCAGCACCTCTATCTGCCTAGGTCAATCATCTTCAAAACAGTAGTGATACCTAATAGTTTCCATGTGAGTGCATGGTGAATCTCTGAACGTTAGGCTGAACCTGTTTGGAAGATAGGGTTCAGCACCTTGGACAGCTATTCTAAATAAGACCCAGGGCAGATTCACTGCTCCAATGATACAGAAGACACTAGTAGTCAGGGGTAAGAGGGTGATGGCCCAGTGATGGTGGTAGTCAGGTTCCCTTGAAAGACTTCATGTTCTTTGAAGAGAACATGGGCTGTGCTCCCACCCAGCTCACACTCTCCATTCAAGAGGGGCAAGGCTTTCCCCAGAGAATTCAGTTTAGTCCCTAAAATAGCTTTCAGAACCATCCAAAAGTGGATAGCAGTGGTGAGGAAACTCAGATTCTGGGGTCAAATGCAGCCCTCCTGGGTTCTCAATCTTGCCTTCAAGAGTTTTCCAGAAGGCCATATCTACATGCCCATTGCACCACTATGGTGGTTTCCCAGCTTTTGTGTCTACATGTGTTTGACCGTTCTGAGGTTGAAATATCTCAACTTGTATCTACAATGCTCCACTATAGCACTTCCATATCACTTCAATTGTTATGGCTCCATCCTCTGGAATCCAAGTATTTGTAATTTTGGGAGGTGTTTAGAATTCTCTACTGGACATCTTTCGTGCAGTAGCTCAAGGAATTCTATGTCCCTCCCAAACGACAAATCCTGTAATTCCATAGGATGGAGCCATGGCACTTGAAGTGGCATCAGCCTGCAATCATTCTGCAGTGTAGATAGTCCCAATTTAGTGGTAACCTATAAAGTGGTAACCTATAAGAGCTGTAAATTAAAATATGTTGAGGGGGTTGGTGCCACCTTTTGGTTCAAGCACTGGCAAAGCCCTACCCCTATGCACCTTTGAAATCAAACTCATGGGGCTCACCCAGTCAGTGGTGGTGGTGGGGACACCCTCACCCCAAAACTTCAGGATGAGGCATCCCCATTCCCTTGTGGACCAGCAACTGCCTTATGGATAAAGTGTCTGAAAACCACTGGTCTTTCTCTGTGTATCTAAGTAAGTGACACCATGCTCACCCAGCCTCACTCCAAGTCTTGGCTGCAGTTGAACTGCGGGGGCGGGGGAGTGAATTAACCCCCGCTTGGAGTCCAGCTTCCTACTCACAATCGGAATCCCTACAAAGGCTTGCGGGGAGCGGGGGCGGGTTGAGGACGTCCTGCTCCACTTTCTGCTGAATAAACTGAGGATCCCCAGGACAGCCTTGGGGTCTTTTAATGTGCCACAAAGCCTCCCTGCGCCCCAAAATTGCCTCTCCGGACAAGTCGAGAGCAGCCACCCGGCTTCTTCTCTCCCTTCCACGGTTCTCCTGGCTCGGATTTCCGCGTGTACGTGTGAACCGAACAAGATGGAGGAAAGGGAGCCTTAGGTCCTGAAGACTTTTTTTAAAAAGAGGGGAGGGAGGTCACTTCTCCTCCCCCGCCTCCCAAAAAGCCCCATACGCTTTGATAAGTTTAAACTAACCAGTTTCTTTTCTTGAGAGCTTTTTCAGCCCGGGAAAAGATTGTTACTTTTTCTAGGAAGTCAAAATTGATGATTATTCAAATATTCCGCACAGGAATTGGGAGTGGGGAGGTCGGGGAAGAGAGAAGAGAAGACTTTGAAAAGAGAGGAAGAAAGCGAGAAAATTAATATTGCAGCTGTTCTTCTGATTAATGAGAGATAATTGCTCTTGAAAAGTCACCCCTGTGGCATTTTGTTGTCTGCTGGATCTTTGTTCTCTCCCCCCCCCCGCACAATTATGGAGGACTTTTTTTCTTGAAGACTAAGCGGTTCTTTTCAATTTTTGGAGTATTCAGGCAGTGTTGCCTGGTTACAGAGAATGGAGGGAGATCGGGGGGCTCGATTGGCTCTAAGAGGTGCCACAGGCAGCCCCATCACAATGCCACGCTCGGGAGAGAAAGGATGGCTACAAGTTAACGATGCGCTTTCAATAAAACATTCATAGGCTTGTTCACGCTTTTCGAATGGCCTCATTAAGGGGAGCTGGGGCAAGGCACGAGTATACGCACACACACACACACACACAGAAGAGAACTTTGGAAGAACACCGCCAAGATCTGCAAAAAGAAAGAGTTCGAATCCTCCAATGGGAAAGTTCGAGAAAGTCCATTAGTTTTTTGACCGCAACTCCCAGAATCCTCCATCCAGCCTGGCTTGGAAAAGCCCCTTGTTCTAGAAGACATCTTCCAGATTTTACCAGCCAGCATGGTTTGGAAAAGTTCCTTTTCCTAGACTGTGATGTGCCTTCCAATCGACTCCGACCCAGGGCGCTCCTATCCTATGCTTTTCTTGGCAAGATTTGTTCAAGTGTTGCCTTTGCCTTCCTCTGAGGCTGAGAGAGTGGGATTTCCTCAAGGCCACCCAGTGGGTCTTCCTGACTGAATGGGGATTTAAAGCCTGGTCTCCCAGAGTCACAATCCAACATTCAAACCCCTACACCATTCTGTCTCACACCACGCTGGCTCAAGGGTCACTTGGTGGGGGGGGAGAGAACAAAAAGATCACAAAAAGGAATTTGGGGAGTTGTAATCCAAAAGGAATGTCTTTATTTTTTATTTGTTTATTTAGGTATTTATACCCCGCTCTCCAGCAACAAAGGCTCTCAGAGCGGCTTACAAATGGTTAAGTAATAGCACTTTATACATCTATACTGCATTAAGCGATTTCCAATGTGTGTTAGCTAATTGCCCCCACAAGCCCGGTACTTATTTTACCGATCTAGGGAAGGATGGAAAGCGAGTGAACCTTGGAGCCCTTGAGATCAAACTTGCAACGTTGGGGCTACAGTACTGGCATTTAATTTCTAGAATTCCCAGAACTCCCCAGCCAATGAGCTTGGAAAAGTTCCTTTTTGGACTACAACTTCCAGAATCCCCCAACCAGTATTTCTGGAGTTGTAATCCTGAACATTTCCACCCTCTTGTTCCGTTGGCACCCAAACTAAAGTTCTGTCTTTTAGTTCTCCAAGCCAAGCTCTTGTCTGGAGCCATCTAAATGATTTAGCTTTGTTTTGGGGATGGTATCTGACCCCAGCAAAATTGGACAAGATCCGTAAGACAGGAGAGAACCGCTGTTGGAAGCGTCCAGAGGAAGTGGGTTCTTTTATCCATGTGTGGTGGAACTGCCCTAAAATAAAAAGGTTTTTTTTGGGGGGGGGAATTCACAGAACAATTTTAGAAATGCTGATGGTAAATTTTGAGATGTCCCCAGAACTGTATCTACTGAATATGACTACTAAATTAGACAGAAAGATAGAAAGGATTTTTTTTTACTACTGTATATATGATATTAGCCGCAAGATTATTAAAAGGAAAAGAGTGGGAAAATGTGAAGTTCCGAATTTGGAGGATTGTAAACTTAAGGTTATGGATATGATTGAAATGGATAAATTGACAGCTTGGCTGGATTTTAAAGTAACAGAGCAGGTAGAGAAATATTGAATAGTTAAGAAATATTGGAATTTGGATCGGTACAGAGTGGATTAGGAAGAGTACGATGGGGTTCTTAAGAAAAGATAGGAAATTCAGAGAAAATAAGTTTTTAGTGTGTGTGTGTGTGTGTATATATATATATATATGTATATGAAAAGGTAGTGGATATAAGAAAAGTTGTCGAATAAGGTTACAAAGTCTGCATTAACAAAGGTATGAGTAACCAGGACCAATCAGTAACGATTTAGGAAGGAAAGAATAGTGAGAAGGACAAAGAACAAGTAATACATAATTTCTTAGGAAAAACTGTAAAATAATAATCATAATAAAACTGGTATTTTACAGAAAATGTATAAATAAATAAGTATGACTGATATAAATGTAATATGCATATGAGAGATAGCATGACGAATGGAATACGTTTTATGGAAAAAAATGAATTTAAAAGAAGATGATTTAGCTGTTTTTCGAATTTTCGTGCAAATAAGGAACTGGGAAGAATTAGCCAATCTCAGCCTCGTTCCAGACCATCAGGAGGGTTAGAGCCCAGAACAGATTTTGGGAGACCTCTCTCTCTCTCTAGCCAACACTTTTGTAAATCCCATTGATCCAATGGGATTACTGTACTTGCAGCTATCAGTTATGCCATTGAAAGCCAAGTACTCCGGCCCTTCTAACTCGCGGAGCTCGGGAAGCTATTTCGGCGGATGTTGCTCCAGGGAGTACAAGGGGACCTGGGTAGTAAGGATATACCCTGAAACGAGGGCCTCGAAGTTGAGCAGAGGACAGTCTGAAGTTGTTTGTTTTAAAACGGACCTGAAGATTTTGCTTTCAGGTTCGGATCTTTACGCAAGGAAACGGTCTGCGATTTAGGGATGGCTCCGTAGTTTGTTTGAGAGACAGCTCTGAGCACCTGAGAGCCAGCGTGGCTAGTGGTCTGAGCATTGGGAGAAGACTCTGGAGACAAGAGTTTTAATCCCCTCTCAGCCATGAAAACCCACCGGGTGACCTGGGGCGAGTCAGACTCTCAGCTTAAGAGAAAGGCAATGGCAAATCTCCTGTTGTCTTGGTGGTACACAGTAGCAACGACCTTGAGTAGGCTTGGCATGGCCCCCACAAGGAGAGGGCGACTGTAGGGTGTGTTGTTATTTATATTGAGCAGATTGTAACAGAGCTCCCTTGCATCATGAGCTTCTGGTACAAAACAGGATACAAAACATGCAGGATGTTCCAATAAAGTTATAAAGGATAACTTAAGTTCATTATGGCAGAGAATACATCTTAGATAGGAAAAATAGATAGATAGAAGAGAGTTATCTAACTTGGATGAAAGAGTCCCTAGTGCTGATTCTCATGAGTGCATGTAAGGCATCTTGAGGCTGATCTACCTCATGTGGCTGGCTCCTTGCTTCTGAAACAAAGGATTGTAAAACACTAAAACTTCTTGCAGCAAAAGGGAGAAAGTGACCTCTGCATGCAAGAAGGAAGTAAACACATATCAGGGACACACACACACAGATGTAAACCAGTCTTGATGCTTCTTCACTTCCAACAGGTGACAAGGTGCTAGCCGGGACGCCCAGGCCTGAGGTTAGATGAGGGGCCTAGTGTGACATTATTGTAAGTTTTCATTATGTAAATCCCTTTAGTTTTTTTTTTTTTTAAGAAATATAAATATTGCTTTGGTGTCATCATTTAAATTGACTTATTTTAATTTTTATCTCAAATCCTGTAGAGCATCTCGCTGCTCTTAACCTTAGCAGTAGGTAGGGGGCCTGCCAAGGATCCTGGCCTGGGGGCCCACTTCAGGATGTGGAGGCCATGGTTTCCTATGCTGGAAACGATGTTTCCAAACTTGGAAATGCTGTTTCCGGTATAAAAAAATGCTGTTTCCAGTATTGGAAATGCTGTTTCCTTAACCTTAGCAGTAGGTAGGGGCCCCGTCAAAGATCCTGGCCTGGGGACCAGCTTCGGGACGTGGGGGCCATGAGGGTCAGGCTGTAAAACTGTGATCCTAAACCACACTTCCTACCTAGGGAGTAAGGCCTGGCGAACTCCGTGGGATGTGTCTCTGGGCAAACCTGGTGACTCCGGTTTGCCAGTGTTGTACACAGACGAAGAGCTGCAAGACGGTCCAAAAGAATCCGTCCAGAGCACCAAATACTGTATAACACCTGGCGCCGATTCAGAGGTTTAATGCTGCTAAGGGCATTCTTTCTTCAGTGCGCTTTGAAGAAAAGCCCTCTTTATTGGTGTTTTCATGCAATATCATCCTCCTGCCCGCCCCCCAGATTCCTGGGCCAGACCTAACCAGTTGGGCTGCTTCCGGCAGCAGATTTTGGGGGGTCGTGACGGAACAACGAGGGACTAGTTAGAGATACCCTGATGGCTGCCTTCTTATTTCTTGGAATGACAGAGGGACTTCTGGGATTCTTCTGCGTTATGGGCCAAAACATGCTGGCTGTTCCCCCCGTCTTGATCTGGGTGAGGGTTGGAGGCGTCCTTTCCTTTTTGCCTCAAAATGTCTTGAGCCAGTATTGCCCGATCCCATTAAATTCCTACCCGATCAACTTCCAGGCAAACCCCACTCATATCTGGGGTTGGGATTGGGTGGTTGCATTGGTAATCCCGGTAAAGCCTTTTTTTAAATTTCTCTAGAGTTTGGGGGTGTGGTCCTTTTTTGGACGACAACTCCCAGAATCCCCCCCCCCGACAAAAACATAGTAATTTTTCCAGGCTTTGCACTGGTGTGGTTCAAACAAACACGAAACATATAGCGCCTTCGCGATTGATTCAGGAATGTTTTTTTTTTTTTAAAGTATAATAACTGGAAACCTGGAGATCAATGTGGTTCTCGGATCCTACAAGTTGCAAGGAGGGGAAAGCAGGCGATGCGGAAATTTCCTGTGCTCTTTTTTAAAAAAAAAAACCAAAACCACACAGTTCTGGCTCCTGTCTCTCCCCCTCTCTCTTTATAGAAAAACGGGGGGAGGCAATTTTGTCACATTCCCATTTGTTACACTGTCTTGAACTGAAAGCAGACAAAGCTATACTCTGTCACCCCGAGCAGAATGAAGGGAATCAAAGGATTTCCCCCCCTTAAAAGGACTAATTTTCTCCTTGAATTATGAAAGTAATGGCAAGGTAACAGCCCGCGCTCTGTACCCAGCCGCTTAATACCTTCTAAATCCTTCCACGTGGCTCGACTAGTCGTGGCAATTAGAGCTCATTATAGGCTCATAAGAGCTCTCATTTCGGGGATTACTTAATGGACAATGAAATTTTATCGGACAGAATTATTGAAAAATAAAATTGTAACGAGGGCGATGTGATGTAGGCGCACGCCCTGCATCATTCCGCCTGGGCTGGGTTGGAATATCTCGCTTTGCTTTGGCAAATCGCGGTTTGGGTTGTGTGTATTTCCTCGTCTCCTCCTCGCTGGCTTGGTTTGTTAGAGCAATTACAGGTTCAGATACTGATGGGGCGGTGTGTGTGTAGGGGGGGAATCTCCCTGCCTTTGAGCTCCCTTCCAGTAGTACATGGCCAATATTCCCCAGCTGCTCGAGCTCCGAGGCCAGATCCTGTTGCAGCTCCGTTTACTGGGATGTACTTCCCCATATGGTAATCCATCCGCAGGTTTTGCG
The DNA here is from genome assembly GCA_030847615.1 of Gambelia wislizenii. Classification (NCBI taxonomy): domain Eukaryota; kingdom Metazoa; phylum Chordata; class Lepidosauria; order Squamata; family Crotaphytidae; genus Gambelia; species Gambelia wislizenii. The sequence continues at coordinate 97,629,722 of JAUMIR010000005.1, read as the reverse complement.
TCCAAGAACCCAAGGCAGTAGGCCAGTGTGGTGGCCCTACTTTGAGTGTTGGACTAGGATTCCGGGAGACCAGGATTTAAATCCCCGCTCGGCAGGGAAACCCACAGGGCAGCTTTGGTCAAGTCACGCTCTCTCAGCCTAAAGAAAGCAATGGCAAACTTCTTCTGAACAAATCTTGACACGAAAGTCCCATGAGAGATTCCTTTTAGAAGAGACCACAAGGACCATCTAGTCCAACCTTCTGCCATGCAGGAATACCCAATCAAAGCACTTCGGACAGATGGCTATCCAGCCTCTGTTTAAAAACCTCCAAAGAAGGAGACTCCACCACACTCCGAGGCAGGGTATTCTACTGTCCAAACGCTCTTACCGTCAGGAAGTTCTTCCTAATATTTAGGTGGAATCGCTTTTCCTGTAATTTGGACGCCTTAAGTCAGAAACGACTTGAAGGCACATAATGACGACAAATTCTTTCAGTACAAGCTGTTTAGTCCTTGGATGGGAGACCGCCAATGAATTCCAGGTACTGCTATATTTCAGAGGAAGAAAGTGGCACCTCTGAATATTCCTCGGCTAAGAAAACCTTTTGAAGTTCATGGGGTCACCATAAGTCCATAGGCGACTTGAAGCTGATGGGACACACAACCATCGCCTGTGTGGCTGACCCAAGGTAGGTTTTCATGGCCGAGCGGAGATTCGAACCCCGATCGCCCAGTGTCCTAGGCCACTACTCTATGCTGGCTCACAGATAAACCCTTAAAGTTTAGCCTCCAAACCAATGGTGAAACCCCTTCCAAAAGGAAAATACAAAAACAATCTTTCCAACTATGCTTCTCCCTCTCAAAATGTTCCAGGTAGACACGAGTAGGAGAACTTCGTTCTTAAATTATGTCCGAATGAAGGCGCTTGAGGTCTTCTGAGAAACGAAGCTCAGCAGTACTGACCTATTACTCGCAAGGAGGCGCAGCTCCTAGCCTTCCCACCCACCAAGGGCTCCCCTTGGTTCTAGTCACAAACATCTGGTGGGTCCAAGATATCAGAGTTGGGGGGCTGGGACGGGGCGGGGGTTACATTAGTCTCGCCGAACCCAAGTAAGGAAGCCTAGGATCGGCCTGCGTATAGATTAGATGCCGTTTGCTCCGCTGGATCTGGAGGGAGCGCTTTCTTCCGATTAATTTTTCAGACTCGCCCGCCGGTGGGGCGGCTGGAGGCGAGGGGGGGAGAGGGCTTTGGCTCCCCGCAGCCGAGGCAGGAGGCTGGCCAGCGCGCCGACCTCTTCCTCCTCCTTCCCCGGATGCCTAATTGTTGTCACAAGACCTCGGATTAGCACATAGCTGGAATAGCTGCCTGTTTACCCTCCGGAGACCCCGCCGTCCAGTAAACACTTTCTAATTGAATCCTAATCGCCGTCGAATAGCTCCATCGCCGCTCTCAGCTGCAATTCATAAAACTTTAATTGCCACCCATAAATCCTCTCACCGGCCAGGAGCCGTCCGACGGCGACGGTCACGGCGACCTAGCTCGCCCAGCACCCAGGGGAGCCTTCGGGCAAGGGACTTTTCACGGGCACCTGTAATACCGGCATATGATGGGGCCAAGCGGTGAAACTCCAGAGAAACCGGATAGGCTTCGATTCTGTTTCCCGCAGGTCGCGGCTTGCAAGCGCACCCCATCGCGCAAAAAGGCGAGTTTGGGTGGAGCCTGGGAATGGCCGTGCCAAGGATCGGACTACAGCTCCCATCGCTCTCACGCTACTGTGTTGATGCCCTCATGTAGACCGATCCTTGCAGGTTGCGGTGGCCAGGGACACCTAGGGACCCTAAATGTAAAAGCGAGGTTGACGCTTTTGGAACTGGAAGAGTAGGAAACTGGGAGGAAGGGGGGTTGGCAGCGGGCAAGAGAGTGTCCGTCGCCTCCGGGAGCTCCAGAGACCCAGGTTGGAATTTCCACTCTGCCTGCCCTACCTCACAGGGTTGTTGTGAGGATAAAAGGGGAAAGCTCATTGTTTGGCCTCCGACACATACCTTACCTCAGTGTGGTGTAGTGGTTTGAGTGTCGGACTACCACTGTGGAGACCGGGGTTCGAATCCCCACTCAGCCATGGAAAATGTGACCTTGGGCAAGTCATGCTCTCTCAGCTTCCGGGGAAGGCAAAGGCAAACCGTCTCTGAACAAATCTTGCCAAGAAAATTCTTTGCTAGGGCCCCCTTGGTGCCATTATGGGGACTATGGTGAACAAATATCACCAGAAAAACAAACACCTTGATCAAGAACTCATCAATTCAGCCATTCATATGCCAGAATCTATGCAGATCTGAGGCTCTCCCACCAAGACCGTATAGATTTCCCAAGATTCACAAGGATTCCATTCCACTTCGACCCATACTGAGTGCCATTGGATCCCCCACGTATGACTTGGCCAAGTTTCTGGCCACACAATTGCAAATCCACATAGGACAACTCCCCCCCCCACTACATCAAAGACTCAGCCCACTTCATAGAAAAAAATCAACAACATTGAACTGAAACCTGGAGACAGACTGATCAGCTTTGATGTGGTCTCCTTGTTCACCATAGTCCCCATAATGGACACTATGGCACTAATCCAACAAATATTTCCAGAAGACATCATAGCCCTGTTCAAACATTGTCTCACCAGAAGCTACTTCCAGTGGGATAACAAAATTCGAACAGATGGAGTAGCCTCTGAACACCGTGATAGCAAACTTTTACATGGAACATTTGAAAATCAAGCCCTGAAAACAGCACCAATAAAGCCCACAGCATGGTTCCGATATGTGGATGACACTTTCACCATTTGGAGCCACTGAGAAGATTTGGCTGCATTTCTGAACCACCAGAGCAGCATCCACCCGAATATCCAATTCCGATGGAAAAAGAAAAGGAAGGAACATTGCCATTCTTGGATGTCCTAGTCATCTGCAAACCAAACCAACAGCTGGGCCACATAAAACACACACAGAGAGACAGATACCTACACAAGAACTCCAATCATCACCCAGGACAAAAAAGAAGCACAATAAAAACATTGGTAGATGGCACAAAAAGGATTTGTGAACCCCACTACCTGGAGGACAAACTGAACCACCTAAACTGGGCCCTACAGGCTAATGGTTACTCCAGATCAGACATCACAAGAGCAGCCAGACCCAGAAAAAAACACAGGAATGAAGAAGAAAAACAGCCACCCAAGGGAAGGTATTTTTACCATACATCAAAGGAGTCACAGACAGAATAGGGAAACTGATGAGGAAACACAACCTCCAAACAATCTACAGACCAACCAAGAAAATCCAAGAAATGCTATGCTCAACAAAGGACAAAAGAGACGCTCCCCACAGCCGCAGGAGTTTACCGCATATCATGCAGCTGTGGACAAGTTTACATAGGGACCACTAAACTCAGTGTGCAAACATGAATCAAGGAATATGAGAGTCACTGCAGACTGGGCCTGCCAGAAAAATCAGCAGTAGCAGAATATGTTATAAACCAACCTGGACACAAACTGTTCTTTAAAAATACCGAAATTCTGGACCAGGCCAACAACTATCATGTCAGAATGCACAGAGAAGCTATTGAAATCCACAAACACCTGGACAACTTCAACAGGAAAGAAGAAACCCTTAAAGTAAACAAAGTTTGGCTACCAGTCCTGAAAAACACCGAAATCAAAACTCAGCACGTGCAAATGAACTTCACCCAGGGACAGGGGGATTTCCAGCAGACAATGGACCATTAGCCAATCATTAGCCAAACAGACACTAATCCTCCTTGCATATCTTCCCCCAGTAACTAGCCATTTAAAAACACAAATTTACATATCCTCTCCAACAGGGACTCACAGTATATAAACCCCACACACCCCTGGCCAGGAAAACCCTATCAGTCAGAAATCACTTGAAAGTACACAACAACAACAAGAATGCTGTTCCAAGACTCTTACATTAAATGTGGTGTCTTTAGGCTGTAATCACCTACTTATTTGCCTGGGAATATATTCTAATATTTCAGAGGAAGGAACTGAAAAACCACCCCTGGGTATTCCTTGCCTAGGAAAGCCCCATAGAATTCATGGGGTCGACATAAGTTGGCAGGCGACTTGAAGGCACATATGTGCACCTGTTCCAACTGACCCCAAAGGGGCTTTCTTCTGAGTCAACTGCAGGCAATTTCTATCTCATACTCCTTCATGGACCCCTGGCTTTCTGCACCCCCCTGTTGGAAGTGAAGAAGCATCAACACTTGTTTACTTCTCTCTGTGTGTGTCCCTGATATGTTTACTTCCTGCTTGCATGTAGAGGTCACTTCCTCCCCTTTGCTGCAAGACGTTTTAGTGTTTTACAACCCTTTGTCTCAGAAGCTAAAGGCCAGCTACGTGAGCAGCTCTGCCTCAAGATGCCTTACATGCACTCTTGAGAGTCAGCTCTAGGGACTCTTCCATCCAAGTTAGATAACTCTCTTCTACCTATCTATTTTTCCTGTCTAAGATGTATTCTCTGCCATAATAAATGTAAGTTCTGCTTTATAACTTTACTGGAGCATCCTGCATGTTTTGTGTCCCATTTTGTACACCTCTGAAGACTCAAAATGCTGCTTTTGCTACATTTATGGAAAAAGTAGCTGAAAGTCTGAACGCCATGATCTGGTCCACTGAGGAAACTTTTAGGGGGTGGGGAGGGAGGAGAGAAAAGGAAGAAGGACCTTTGAAACTAAGGCCAACGGTGTAGTGGTTAGAGTGCGGATCTGGAACTTTGGAGAGCAAGGTTCTAGTCCGGAGTGGACCATAAAGCTCACCAGGTGACCTAGGGTCAGTCACTCTCTTTGACCTACTTCATGGGGTTGCTGGGAGTACAAATTTGAGATCCGCCTGGAGCTCATGAAAGGAAAGGCAGACAGAAATGTAAGAAAAAGCAAAGTGTATGCATGTGTGTTTGTGACGTAAATATGATCCAAGTGGCTGTTTCAATCCCAGTCCAGTTTACTCCGAACTTTAAAGGAACTGCCCAAGGTGCTGAACCTAAGCCAAGGGTGGGGTGCAGCTCTTTGGACTTGGGCAACTGGACTACCGCTCCTATTGGCCACAGGCAGCATCACCTATTAGAGAACAAAATATTTGGTGCCAAAAGCAGTTGGCTGATATTCTGTAGGCAGTAGCAGAGTAAAAAACAAACATGCACACAGCGGTACTGGTTCTAAATAGATCAACAATTATAGCCACCCACCACAATCCCCTTTAGCAGACTAGCAAACAAAGGAACACTTCTCAGAGACTTCTTTAGAAGTATATAAAACCAATTTACTGATAGTATCTTGTTTAAGAAGGTGACATAGGCTGAATATTTGAAGAATATATGCAGATAAGTTAAAAAAAAAGAAAGAAATTTTACATTAGGTGGTACATCTTTAAAAATCAAAGAGTGAGAGCACCTGGTCTGGGTATCCTCCATCCAGGAACCCTTAATCGCAACTGCAACTTGTGAGCCTAACAAAGGCTTCAAAGACAATTTCCCTACCGGAAGACAGGTTGTAAACATCTCTTGTTACAAACAGGAAATTACCTATACACATCTGTTACATGCAACCTAACTCTTTAACTGCCATGTAAACATGCAGCATGTTAGGTTGCCTAATCCAACATCACCAGTAATAATAAGAGAGGCCATACGGTTCCTAACTCCTGGCTTAAATTGTCCCCGGTTCTCTGCAAAGTAACACCCCAAACATGGGGGAGCATCAGTTGTTTTTTTCTCTCGACTCCCTGCTTCTGTGTAGCCCGACCCTATGAGTGTACTATTCAAAGACAGCCATATTAGTCTGGAATATCAGTATGCAAAAAGATCTTGGGCTTGAGATAAAGAAGCTGTAGCGTGAGCTTTGATAGACTCAGAGTGCATCTACACTGTAGAAATAATGCAGTTTAACAGCACTTTTAGCGCTGTAGCTCCATCCTATGGAATCCTGGGATCTGTAGTTTTACAAGATCTTTAACCTTTTGTGGCAGAGTGCTGGTGCCTCACAAAACAACAAACCCCAGTATTCTGTGGGATGGAACCATGGCAGTTAAAGTGGTGTCAAACTGCATTATTTCTACAGTGTAGATGCACCCTCTGTTTACTTCCTTAGATGCATGCAATGAACTAGTGCGTAGGAACAGACTTTATCAGCAGACTGTATGAATAGCCATAGAAATGCGAAACTTGTGAGTATGGCGAGGAGATGACAAGTTCAGTTATGAGGTGGTGGAGCTTCCTTCCGAGGAACTGTGCCCAGGATCGCGGCCTTCTCGTGATTCCTCCCCTTGGGTCTGAGCTCCATTCATGGTTTTCTGAGCTCCAAAGGCCCTGCTGCCTCTGTGCTGGGCTCAAATCGGGTGGAAACCAGATCAGCAGCAACCCCCCCTCTCTTTCTCTCCCCCCACCCCGCCTGCCTGCCTGCCTGCCTGCCACGATCCTCCCCTCTATTAAACTCTTCTCCTAAGCCGCTTCTTAAACTCCCATAAAGCAGGTCATCGGAGATATCGCCTAATATGCCGCGAAGTGTCTCGGGCCTCCTCCTAATGCAATCTGAAATGCTCAGGAGTCGCCGAGCTGCGCCTTTTGCGCCATTGCGCCGATTTTCCCTGGGTCTGCTCGCCTCGGCGAACTGAGCGGAGATCAAAGCCGCCTTCCGGCCAGCGTTTTCTCTTCGCATTAAGGTTTCGGAATCAAGTCCCTCCACACCCATCGCCAAAAAAAGTTTCAGTTGAAAGTCTTCCGTTTTGGGCCCAGAAGCCTTCAGAGGAGTCCAGGGCTTTGTGTATTAAACTAATTGCCAGTTTGACAAAATCCGAGCCCTTCATTCTTTCTCCACGCCGTTCTTTTAAAAGAAATGGTCGGAGAAAATCTTGTGGCTCACTCTTACATCCTCATTCTGAACGCGTTTACTCTGTAGTAAGGCTGAAATCCTAAACTCAGTTACTACGGAGCTAATCTCACTGAAGTGACAATGGATGGTCCGCAGCTAGTGGGGAGCAAACTACCCCCCCCCCAGAGTTATGTTGGGAAAAGATTTGTTTCCTCCTGCCCCCAAACTGCAGTATCTTAATTTCAGCTGAGTATTTAGAGATAAGTCTAGGCAGCCAAAGAAAAGGAGCAGGCAGAGTTACCAGGGAATCACAACACAGCAAATGTAAGAGTTCTAGGTGTGAACGGTTTTCAGTAGTTCATTCCCTGCCATGCTAGAAATCTGGGGACTGAAGGAAAGTTCATTTAGTGGACAAGTGCTTCTATTATTTGGGAGGGGGCAATGCCTTCATAACTACACCCTTGATTGTCCCATTCTTAGACCTTAATCCAATTGCTAGTCCGAACTAGAGTATACCCATTGAATCAATGAGATTTACATTAGATGTCTCCTCTAGTTGGGATTTAGGCCAGGGGTGGAATCATGACAGCCTCCAAATGTTATTGGACTGTAGTTCCCAGCCTTTGTCACCATTGGCTATGCTCATTCAGGCTGGTGGGCATTGCAGTCCAGCAACATTTGGAGTGCTGATTTATGGCTAAGGCTAGACTTAATTAAAAGTAGAATTCAAAGACATAGTCGTGTTAGTCTGGAATATCAGTATGCAAAGGGATCTTGTAGCACTTTTGAGGCTAACTGAGAAAAGAAGTTGTAGCATAAGCTTTGGTAGACTTGGATTAGTTCCTCAGAGGCATGGAGCGCATTTAGGATGGGGCTGAGACGATTGAGCCGTCCGGACTTACTTCCGTCAAAAAGAAGCAGGCTTCAACATAGTCCAGTTTCTTGCTGCCCAGAAGCTAATCTCACTGTGGGCAATGGAGTTTACTCCCAATAAGTGGGCACAGGACTTTGGACCTGGGCTGTCAGAAAGAAGTCACGCTTACTTCTGAATGCTTAGGATCAGAAGAACATCTTTATTCTTCCACACTAGTTTTGTTTTATGCCTTTAACTCCCCTGCGACTTATGACGACCCTCTCTTACAATTTTCGGGGCAAGATTTGTTCAGAGAGGGCTTGCCATTCTGAGGCTAGGAGAAACTGTGGCTCAGTGGGTTTTCGCGACAGAGTCAGGATTCCAACCCTAATCTCCAGAAGTCATGGTTCAGCACTCAGACCACTACACTACGCTGATTCCCAACCTATAAACTGACCCAAAATATTCACTTCAGAAGCAGATTCCCGCTGAGTTCAGGGATGCCTAGTGGGACTGCGGAAATGTCATTTGCTCTATCATATCTTGGTCCTTAGGGTTCCCGCTGTTGATTTCCAGGGAATTTCAAAGAAGTAGATTTATAGGGCTTCGGGTGTAGCTTCTCAAACCAATGACACAGTGGGATGCAACCTAACGCAAGACGGCAGCTTTTGAATCTGTTTTCAAAATGCTCCAAACATAGAAAACAGAACAAATGTTAAGAATGACGAAAGCAGGTAGTCTTTTGGACCTAAAGCCACCTCTCATTCAAGAAAACAAATTGCGACTTCTTTCCTATTCACTCCCCTCTGAAAAGCCCCCAAAATATCTTCTGGAAAGTAAACCTGAATTCAGTCAGGTGTGTACAGGGCTGCCTTGTACCAGGTTGAATTTGCACTCACGTGAGTGGCATACATGTTCAAATGAATGGAAGTTTTAGACTGCTGTCACACATGCAAAAACTAAACGCACTTATAAACTTTATTTTAACTAGAAAATCAGTTTAAAAATATTTCGGAGTTACACGCAGGAAAAAATGCAGGATGTTGAAGTTTTCTGCTGCTGCATTATGAAGTTTCACAAGAGGCTATGGGGACATTTAAACTATACTTGGTTATCTGCAATCAGCATGTAGATTATTCCTGTCCTGAACACACAAAGACGACCCTATGCAGTTCAGCGGAGAGTAAGTGCCATCGGGTTCAACTGGGCTTTCTTCTGACCAAGAATGAGGGGACCTCATCCTTCGTGAGACACACTTCCCGATGGCATGATGGAAACTCTTAACACTTGCACGCATAGTCAGACGTAGCTTTCCGTGGAAGTCAGTGGAACACACTGGTAAATAAAGGCGCGGGGGATTCGAGCAAAGACACGTGTAGGAACTGGGCTGTAAATTAAAGTCCTACAATTCCGAACTTGAGCTGGGGGGGGGTAATTCTTTTCGGACTACAGATCCCACAATCCGCCAGAGGCCATGCTGGCTGGGGTAGCCCAAGAGTTGGAGTCCCAGAAGCTAACGTTGCTAAGCGTTGTTTCTACATCACAAGACATCCCCCTCCCCCACGATCTAAGAAGAAGAATCTCTCAGGGGCTGAGGAGGAAGGGTCCCGTTGCACCTGGACAGCGACTGGAGCTTGGAGAGGAGTGAACCCAGGTAAGGTGCGGGAATGAGTGACTAGGATACGGGTTAGCCTTATAGTTGTGTTGCCTTCCTCTGAGGCTGGAAGAAGATGACTTGCCCAAGGTCACTCAGTGGGTTTCGGTGGCTGAGCAGGGATTTGAACCTTGGTCTCCCAAACTCCTAGTCCAACAATCGCACCACTACAAAACTCTCGTTTTGTCATCTAACAGCCACCTCGGGGGTCTCCAGGGCCTTTCCTTAGAAGCCCCACGAAGCGAGCTGGCATCCGTGAAAGCTGGTGCCTTCCCAAACGCACAAGCCTTTTAGGGAGCCCACAAGCCTGTTGGTTCCTTTGGGTGCCAACAGCCTAAAACAGCAAACCCCACGTACAGGCACACCCGCCCGCGCCCCTGGAAGTCTGAGCCACAGAGAAGCAGCTCGTGGTAGGACGCCCTGAAGCTAAAAGGGAAGAGAACCAGCCGGGAAGAGATGGAAACAGAACACTGGCTGAGCCCTGGGATCCCGAGGCGCAAAGTTTGGCCCGAGAGGGGAGGCCGGCGTCGGGGAGGCCCGGAGAGCAAAGTTTGCTCGGCGGAGATGCTGCGGCTGGAAGTGGCGCCCGGCTCCTGGGCTCAAGCAGGTGCGTCTTTCTCGGGGGGAGGAGGAGGAGGAGGAACAAGACGCTTCGGCGGCCACTGGTTGTCCCGGCGAAATCCACAAAACACCCCACGCCCCCCTTGCCGCTGTTTTGTTCCATCCCGCCAGGGCGGGCGAGGGCATCCTCTTCTGAAAGGGGGGGGGAAGGGAAAGGGCTCCCCAATAAGAAGCCCCAGAGGAGCTGGAGACGCGCGTCGGTCTCCAGGCATCACGTGTTGAAAGAGTTGCTATAAATCCCCGCGCCCGGAGTCGGAGGCAAGCTTGGGGGGCACCGAGGATCCAGGGGAGGTCGGGACAGAGAAAGAGTGAGAAGAAAAGGGGGGGCGTTGAAGACCAGCCCTCTGCGGAGCCCCCTTTGTTCGGCTCTCCGACATAAGAAGCCCCTGGGGGCTCGCCCAAGGCTTGGGCAGGAGGCGGCTTGGCCCCAGGAGGACCCGCCGGGCCGAGAGAGAGGGCGAGAGGGCGAGGGGCCGCCGGCTCAGCCATGTCGCGCTCCTTCTATGTGGATTCGCTCATCATCAAGGACTCGGCGCGGCCGGCGCCTTCCTCCGCTGCCTCGCCCGCCTTGACGGAGAGCCATCCCCATCATCCCCACCACCACCACCACCACCCCCCACCTCCCGGCCCCCAGGACTTCCTCATCCCGCTGGGCGTGCCGGCCCCTCTGGTCATGTCCATGGCCACCGGCACCGGAGGCGGGGTCCCGGCCTGCCCGGCGTCGCGCAAGAGCGGCGCCTTCTGCGTCTGCCCGCTCTGTGTCACCTCGCACCTGCACGCCTCGGCGGCCCGGGCCGGGGGAGCGGGAGCAGGAGCCGCCGCCGCCGCCATCCCGCTGCTCAAGGGCCACCACCACTTCTCCCCCGGACCTGCTACCGGAGGAGGAGGAGGAGGAGGAGGGGGTACTGCTGCTGGTGGTGGTGGTGGAGGAGGAGATGCGCCGTTTTGCCCTCGGATGAGCCACGCGTCGCAGCAGCCGTCCCCGCAGCAACAGCCGCAGCAGCCGCAGCCGCCCGGCTCGGTGGCCTCCGCAGCGGCGGCGGCGGCGAGAGCTCACGCCCTGGGCCACCCACCTGTCTGCACGGCGGCGGCCGCCTACAGCATGAGCGACCCCCGGCGATTCCACTGCCTCGGCATGGGTAGGACCCCCGGCTCCCCCTCCACGCCCCCACCCCGCTCCCTTCCGGGTACCTGCGGGAAAGGCTCCAGGCGGCAGCGGGTGGGGAGAAGGACTCCGAGGGCAGCAGGCAGGCAGGAAAGCAGTCCTCGCACTCAGGCTCAGAGCAGAGCTCGGGCAAATGCCCTTTGGGGACCCCGCTTTCTGGAACCCCCCCCCCTCCTTCCATGCTGGGGACGTTAAAACGCTCGCGCTCTTATTCTGGCGCCGGTCGTGCTGGGGTGGGGGGATTTGGGAAGTCAGAGTCCTAAGAAGGAACTTTTCCGAGTTCTAGCCTTGCGATAGTCATGCTGGGTGGGGGGATCTGGGGAGTCGGAGATCAAAAGAGGAACTTTTCCAAGGGGAGTATTTCCTCCAAGTTCTAGCCCTGCTGTGATCACGCTGGCTGGGGATGATTGGAGTCAGAGTTCAAAGAGGGAACGTTTCCAAGTTCCAGCCCTGCGGCGGTCGTGCTGGCTGGGGGATTCTGGGAGCAGGAGTTCCCCCAAAGGAGCGGGCCCGACGCGGGACAGCCTTCAAAGCGGCTTGTCTTCCAACCCCCGCGGCCCAGAGTCCGAGATGGCCCGCATGTGGCCCCTCATGCTGGGTTAGCCTGCTGGACTGGGAGGTCCCTTGGGGTGGAGCATCCTGATCCCGGCCGTGAACTGTCGTGGTCTCCCAAATGCTCGTTCACCTCTAGAGTAATCCGATTTCATGTGATTTTATCCTGTTGCCCGTTCAGCTGCCGTCCTACACCCACAGTCCTGGGATTTCTGATGCCACTCCTTCTGCCCAAGAAAGTTAGGCCACAACCCAACTCGAAAGTAACTTCCCAAACCGAGTCCTCAGATCCGGCACTTCCCCACCCCAAAATCCTCCTGGGGCGGATCTCATGCTGGGTCTACAGAGTGCAGAGGCTCCCTAAGCACTCCTTCTAGCTTCTCTGGGCTTGTTTCATTGCGATCCCGGAGGACGTTAAGGCGGGGACCTCAACTCCCTCCCACCCCCAAATCCAGAAGTTAGTTCGGAAACGGACCCGATCGCCTTCGTTTACCGAGGTTTTTCTTTCATCGTCCTTAGATACGGAGCGAGAAACGGTCGAGGGGGGTGCGTGAGCGAACCTCCGAAGGCGCACGGCTTTCCATTTTTCTCCCAATTTAGCGCAAAGTCTTGAAAGGAGCTTAAATTTTAAATAAATAAAGGGTGTCGACCAGAATGGAGCGAGAATGCCTCTCTCCGGCTCCAAGAGAACAGGTGCAGGTAGAGGCTGCTGGCTCTGGCGGCTCAGAGCAGAAGATGATCTTTGGGGTCATCCTCTGGAGCAGACCGTGCATGCATCGACCCCGAACCGGGGGTGGGCAAAAGGGCTTGAGCCACTTTGTGGAGAGGCTAGGCTGAGTCCACCCACCCCACCTGACAAAAATTAGACCACCAAGACTCCTGTGTAGTGGAGTCTCCTCAGCCATTTACCGAATGATCAAGCCCATAGAAATAGTGAGAGAGCGACGGTTGTTGAGCTCTCCCAGGAATTATAACGGCTGCCTGCAGCCCACGTGTACTCACTTGGGAGTCAGCAACACCGACAACAGGGAGGGCACTTTTAAGGACCCATTGAGCTTGTAAGGGTGTTTCAGTGATAACGGAGGCGAAACGGAATTTGCCCTTTGACAGCAACCTGTCTGCTTGCCAGTGTTGAACTTACCCACATCTTAAAACCAATTCCGGGTCCTTGCGTGCATGTCCCAGCTAGGAGGACCAGAACTCAAACCCACCAAACTTCTGAGAATGGACCTCCGTTCACTCCTGAGCAGCCCCATTGGCTTCAGTGCTCCCTCTACACATTAGGCCAGACCACTCAGTGGGAAACTTCTCCAGAGTAACAAATTAGACAATCGCAAGCTGAACCTTGAGGTTTTCACGTAGAGTTGTGAGGGGCACTAAGACCACTTTGAATCTGGATTTTGTAGGATATGTTTATTTATATTGAGCAGATTGCAGCAGAGCCCCAGTGCAACATAAGCTTCTGGTACAAAACAGGACATAAAACATGCAGGATGCTCCAGTAAAGTTATAAAGCAGAACTTACTTTTAATGGCAGAGAATGCTTCTTAGATAGAATAGATAGATAGTTAGGAGATCCTTATCTGACTTTGGGTAAAAGAGTCTCTAAGGCTGACTCTCATGTGTGCAGGTAAGGCATCTGGAGGCTGATCTGCCTCATGTTACTTGGCTCCTTGCTTCTGAGACAAAGGGTTGTAAAACCCTAAAACTTCTTGGAGCAAAGGGGAGGAAGTGACCTATGCATGCAAGCAGGAAGTAAACACATATCAGGGACACATACACACACACAGAGAGATGTAAACAAGCATTGAGGCTTCTTCACTTTAAACATATTTTGTGTTGGTGAAATCCAGGTTCATCTTGTCTAGATTTGGAATTAGTCTGAGACGAGTGTCCTGTAACTGCAAACCACAGGTCAATAAGACTTGAGGATCTCAGCACAATAGCTGCAATCTGGAGCAGCTACAGGAGGGTTGAACTCCCTGCAGTCCAGTAGATGCTCCAGATTAGTGCAGGTATAACCTGGGGACTTGGAATGGCTGGGCAAAAGTGGTGTTATAGAATCATAGAGTTGGAAGAGACCACAAGGGCCATCCAGTCCAACCCCCTGGCATCCCGGTGAAGTTAAAGGGAAGAGTTTGACTGTCTCAGTTTGCCTTGCCTTCCATTTGGAGCAGGTACTTTAATTTTGGTAAAACAAAAGCTCCAATATGTAAACGGATTTGTTGTCTAGGAGGGCCTAAATGCAAAGCCAAGTTCCTCCCGGAGGGGCAAAAAAGGAGAACAGTAGAGATGTAAGAGCAACCTGCTCCTGATTTCCTTGATCAGTTTCAGCTACTAATGCTGGCCAAGGAGAGTGTTTCTTTTCAAAAGTTAAGTCACAAAAAGCCAGGGCAGCAACCTATAGGGAATAAAAGAGGTGAAAGCAGAATTTAACATTTAGAAGCGGGGCACAGATCTGGAGCAACCAGTGAGAGAAGGCAAAGCAAGCCTTGAACTACTTCATGCTTACTACTGAGAAACTACCACCCTCAACAGGCCCCAAAGGTAAACTAAGCCAGGTCAGATCTAGTAGGGAAGACCCCTAGGGAGACTAGGAAAAGATCTTGCTGGGAACCTTGGAAAGTCAGACTTGACAGTGCTGCCTGTGGGACTCAGAGCTGAAAAGCCTGGGTTAGAGGGACCAATGGTCTGATTCCGTTTAAGGCAATTTTCTTCATTCCTAACTATTTCTAACTAGTTCCACAACTATTGAGAGGGATTGAGAGGGGAGGGCTTCCATGCAAGGAAGTGTGGCTTTCAGGTACCCTTAAGCATTGGCATTTCTGTTTGGATAAAAATGATATGTATTATTGGACCAACAGCAGAGAAAGAGTATCTCATAGAAATCACCATCTGTTAGAACTGTGATCTTCATCAGTTAGTACAGTACTGTGAAATGAGAGTGAGCACCCACATTCCCCCCATTAGATGGTGAAATAAATTAGAATTACTTTTACCTAGTTGGACAAAGAGAAGGTGCCCCCTCCGCCTTCCCTTTTACTAGAATATTATAACTCAAGACCATCCTCAGATGGGTTTGGGGGAAAGGAAAATGTTGCATGATGGTGAATGAATGTGTTGGATTTGCTGCCTAGAGGTCTGGCCATGATCAGCAGTTCAGATGGTGTGGGAAGGGGATTTAGACAAGCCCATGGAAGGTGAGCCTGTACCTATCAACTAGTCTTGATGGCAATGTGGAGCCTCCATGTTCAGGGAGAATCTCTCTACAAATACCGTGTGGTGGGATGCTTTGAGGGTAGAGAGTGATTGCCTTCATGTCCTACTTTGTGGGCCTCTCTGCTCTCTGGTCGCTCTGTTGCTGGACTCTGTCAAGGCCAGTTGAAGACATACTGAGACCCTAAATTTCACCAAGTTTAAGAGGTCCTACAATAGATCTAAAAAGGTGTGTTATTGTTAGCTTAGAAGCCTCACAGTCTAATGCCCTAAGCTTTAGCTTACTTGTCTTTTGCATAAATCCTCGTGAGGTTGTATATCTCAAGGTAATACAATGCCCACTCTGCCTGGCAAGGCAGTGGGACTGTTGCAGAGTTTCAGCAGAAGACGTGAGCTTTGAGCAAAAAGATTGCATATCTCTGGTAAAAATCCAGTAGAGTCCAAGAGTCTTCCATAGCTTTATTGTAAAATTAACAAGTTAAACAAAAATACACAGAGCATTAATTTCTGCTTCTGTGTCTCTCCAAACTTTCTTCAAACTAACAGGGAAAAACAGCTTGCATTGCATACACTAAAATTCTCTCCTGCTTTTATAATGAAATGCTTACAAGACATTCAATTTACTATGAGAAACGAACTTAACGGTTTGCATCTCCACTCTGTTTACCTAGCCTTGAAAGGCCAGGCTCAAGACACAAACCAGGATGCCAATCCTGACAGATTTACAATCTTTAGCAAGACTAGCTGGCTGTTTTTTGCCTGGTGATTAAAATTATCTAAAAGGGCTCATAGATTTTAATTACAACACCCATTTTCCCTGACCCCCTCTAATTTTTCATCCAGGCAAATTGATTTTACACTTCAGACATTACACCCAGTTTGTTGCACAGATAATTATGTTTTGTTAATCCCAATGTTTTGGTAAACAAATCTACTACATTTTCTTCACTGGGACAATAAACCAAATTAATTAAACCATTCTGAATAATTTCTCTGACATTCTGAAACTTTACAGCAACGTGTTTGGTTCTATTTTTCACCCCCTCTGCAGTGGCCATTTTTATGCAAGCTTGAGAATCTTCAAAAACTTCTAATAGGCTTTTCAATTGGAATACCCAAATCACTAAAAATTTGCCTCAAATAAATCAGTTCAATAACTAAACTGGACAAAGCCGCATATTCCGCCTCTGCAGAACTCAAAGCAATAGTTGACTGTTTTTTTTTTTTTTGATCTCCAATGAATGGCAGTGTCAGCAAAAAAATGACCATTCCTGAATTGGACTTTCTATCATGGATTTCACTGGTGAAATCTGCATCAACATAACATTTTAGCTTATGGCAGCCTTGTGAATTAATTATCACACCATGATCCAAACTGCCACACAAATATCTAAGCACCCTTTTTAAACCTTGCCAATCATGTTGGGTTGGCTTTGACACCTTTCTAGACAGAATATTGACAGCATATTCAATATCAGGGCGAGACCATTTTGCAATATACAACAGACTTCCAATTACAGAATGAAAAAGGTCAGAACATTCAAACAACCTATCATCTGTAATATTTATAAAATTTGTGCACAAAGGAGTTTTTGCAGATTTACATTGAGACATATTACACAGGTCCAGCACTTTTTCAATTTTCTGGGTTTGGCTCATTTTAAAATCACCATTTCAAGTCTTTGAAAATCTACTCCCAAATAATTTTTAATTTGACCAAGGTCTTTAAGTTTGAGCTTTGAACCTAGTTCCTCTTTAAACTTCTGCACCTGAATGTCAGTTTTTGTGATCAAACATAAATCATTGACAAAAGCTATCAGAATTTAATAATTCCGATTAGAACCTCTAGTGTACAAACATGTGTCAGCAATGCTATTCTGAAAACCAACATTTTTCAGCTGTTGATCCAAACATAGATACCAACATCTCCCACTTTGTTTTAATCCATACAAAGCCTTTTAAAGTTTGTACACATGATCTGGCCCCCCATTATGAAACCCAGGAGCTTGTTCAACATATATGCACTCATTCAGTGAGGCATTCAAATATGCAGTCTCTACATCAAAGTGATTAACTTTGAATTTGTGCAAACTTGCAACAGACAAAGCAATCTTGATACTCTGTGTCCTAGCAGTGGGGGCTAAAACTTGATCATAATTCAGATACCTTATCTGTGAATACCCTTTTGCCACCAAACGTGCTTTGTACTTAATGTTGCCATCATGCATCTGTTTTCTTTTATACACCCAGTGGCAACCAACAGCCTTCTGACCTTCTGGCAGTGGCACCACATCATACACGTCATGGTCTGCAATGGATTGCATTTCACTCTCCATTGCCAGTTTCCACTTTTGTTGTTCTTCTTGAGACAACTTCAGGATATCAGTAAAACTGTCAGGTTCAAAAGTCAGTTGGCACAATTTACATTTTGCACAGTGAATCTCAGAGGTGGCACCCCCCCCTTGTTTCTCTTTTAGAACTTCAGGGAATGACAGGCTCAGCTTGATCACTGTCAGAATCTGCATTTGTTTCATTTTCTGTGTCAGAGGATTCCTACTTTGGACCCTTCCCTTCTGATTTTGGGGAACTGCCAATGCCTGATCCAGCAGCCTGCTGTTGCTGCTGGCTAGGCTGTGTCTCATCCAAAAGTGAAGGCAAAATTACTTCTGGGTTAGAGTGTACATGATTCCAGTTAGCATGCTCCTTGAACTTAGCACTTCTGGAAATCAAAACTTTCCCTTATGGGAGGACAAAATGGCACGCTTTGCTTGCCTGCTCATATCCCAGGAATCTTAGCCTCCTAGCTTTGGGCTCCCCCTTCTTTCTGATTGCCTTGGGGAAGTTTACCTATGCTTAGGATCCAAAGACCCTAATATGCTTTACAGATGGCTTCTTGCCATAGAACACGAAGAAAAGGGTATTTGAAACCACAGAACTTGGCAGGCAGTTAGTCAAATAATTAGCTGTCAACATGACTTCTCCCCAGTACTTCTGTTCAATGTTTGCATCAAACATCAGGCTATCTTTAATTGTCTGCAAAACACCATTTTTTCTCTCTGTTACCCCATTCTGGAATGGGGAAAAAGGGGCCATCAACCTATGAAAAATTCCCTTTTTCTTTAGCCACTTTTGGAATTCATTTGACATGAATTCTCCTCCCATATCTGACTGGAGAGATGACAGCTTCTGAGAAAAATGTCTCTCAACATAAGCCACCCAGTCTTTGAAAATCTGAAAAGATTCATCCTTACGCTTGAGCAGAAACACAAAGGAGAAACGACTGAAATTATCTACAAGTACTAGGACATACTTGGCCCCTCCCAAGGATGTTGGATAGGGGCCAGTCAGGTCCATATGTATCAACTCAAAAATTCTTTTGTACTTCCTGTCATCATGTTTGGGGAAAAGAAAAGCCTTTGATTTCTATTGTTTACAAACCCGACAATCCAGGTACTTTTGACACCTCCTCACATTCAGACCATCTACCATTTCAGGCATCTGCTTAAGAACTTTAAAACTAGTGTGACCAAATCTCCGATGCATCAAGTGCACACAATTGTCATGCATGGGAGTATTTGCCATCACAGCACCAGTTTGAGGTTCCTGCACACAATTATACATATAATAAAATTGATTATGAAACACACCCTCAGCCAAAATGGCACAATTTTTCAAAACAAAACATTTGTTCCCTTTAAATTGTATCTCACAGCCCTCCTGTGTCAACTTGGCAACAGAAAGCAAACACATTTTTAAACTAGGAACAAACTGAACATTTTTTACATCCATGTTTAAACATTGTATAAAACATGTGCCTTCACCCAAACATTTTGACTTTGACCCATCAGCTAGACTCACATTGCAAGTGTTAGTCGCTTTAAAGTCTTTAAAATTGTCTTTAAAGTTGGAAATATGTTTGTTACACCTGGAATCGAGGGCCCAGTCGCTGAACTGCAGTTTTTGTTCCTTTGTAGCTTGCAATACAACTGCAGAGACAGTCATGCTTGAACTATATTTTTTAGTTTTACCATCTTTTTTCTTCTTTATAGCCTTGCAATCTTTGGCAAAATGTCTCTCTTTACCACAGTTCCAGCAACTTTTTCCCTTTACACCAAAAGCAGGAACTTCACCCTTACTGCAGTCTTTGGAGTCATCTATTGGGCCATTTGTGGAACTGTGGGTCTTCGGCTGTAAAGCCTTAGAAGTTTGTAAATCGTGTTTACACTCAAAAAGTTTGGCCTCCTCCTCTAACAAACGACCAGTAATAAAATTAATGGTCAAATTTGCTGCTGGTAAATTTTCTAAACTATGAACTAGACTATCATAATCGTCGGTGAGAGATGACAAAAGAATGTAACGTTTGTCCCATTCCGTGAAATCCACATTCACTTCCTGGAGGCGATCAAAATATTCTCTCAATGAAGCAATATGATTTGTGATGTCCCCGTCGGGCTGTAATTTAAGTCTATAAAGCTTTCTCATCAACATGAGTTGTGACCCCATCCCATCATGGACATAAACTTGCCTCAGCGCCTCCCGTGTTTCCCGGGCTGAAGCACATCCTCGCACATAAACCAGCTGGCTGTCTTCAATTCCTAAAATGAGTGAAACCTTAGCTCGTTCCTCAGCTTGCAATTGAGCATCTGTAGCACCCTGTCCTGGGGTAGCTAAAATAGGGGCATGTATTAGTTGTTGGTGCAAATAGGCTTCTATCTTCACAGCCCACAAATGATAGTTTTTATCATTTAATTTTTGGAAAGGAAAACTTGCCAAACTTTGAGCCATTCTCTGTAAACTATCAAGCCCCTCTCAGCCCAATAACTGCTGCTCTAGCACAGGTAGCTTACCAGCCAGGGCTCTGCAAATAGTTTTGTCTCAACAGCTCTCCACAGGTGTTCTCAAGTTCCAGGATTTAATGATCCTGTCTCTGCTGGCTGGTCAGCTTGATCAAACTTTTGCCAGGCGCAGACAAAGAACTCCAACAGCTTCAAAACAGCTTCCAAAATTAAATCCACAGCTCAGGATTCACACCAGAGTAGCAATAATGCCCACTGTGCCACTTGCTAAGAGCCCCTCAGCTTGGACTCAAACAATCTGTGGCCATAAAATGCTTTCCCGGCTCATTAAAAGTCTTGAGCCAGCCACTCTGCTGCAAAAATCTGGGCTCATAGCCTCTCAAGGTAATACAATGCCCACTCTGCCTGGCAAGGCTGTGGGACTGTTGCAGAGTTTCAGCAGAACACGTGTGCTTTGAGCAAAAGGATTGCATATCTCTGGTAAAAATCCAGTAGAGTCCAAGAGTCTTCCATAGCTTTATTGTAAAATTAACAAGTTAAACAAAAATACACAGAGCTTCTGTGTCTCTCCAAACTTTCTTCAAACTAACAGGGAAAAACAGCTTGCATTGCATACACTAAAATTCTCTCCTGCTTTTATAATGAAATGCTTACAAGACATTCAATTTACTATGAGAAACGAAAGTAACTGTTCTCATCTCCACTCTGTTTACCTAGCCTTGAAAGGCCAGGCTCAAGACAGGAACCAGGGTGCCAATCCTGACAGATTTACAACCTTTAGCAAGACTAGCTGGCTGTTTTTTGCCTGGTGATTAAAATTATCTAAAAGGGCTCATAGATTTTAATTACAACACCCATTTTCCCTGACAGTATAGGCCTTTGGTCTGAACTGGCAGCACTCTTATATTTCTGCCTTTCCTATCTGATCAAATACTTATTCCAAGCACAGGAAAGCAGTGGCTCTCTGGGTGGTGGTGGTATTATTATTATTATTATTACATCAATATCCCAACCTTTCCCCAATACTTGAGGCAGAGTGCAAAACCTAAGACAAATATAGGTAAAAATACGCATGAAGACACTGGCAAAACACACAAAAAGTTATTTTGGCAATACAGTCAATCTATATAATTAAGAATCTATTAGAAATAATAAACAATCCTATATTTCCCCCTTGCCATTGGCCACGGCTCTGCTAGTTTTATATCTAGCCAAACATCTACACAGTGTGGCTCAAAGGCTGTTTTTCTGACCCTGACACCCTGACTACTCCTTTGGCTGTCCTTTTTTCTAACAAAAAAAGAGGAGGGGTGAACTTCTTCTGGAAGGTTCCTGGAGCAGCAATTCACATTTCCAATAGTCTGTCCCCCTCTGTACCCCCACTCTGCTTTACATCCTGCAATACCTGTTTTCACAACTAGAAGTAGACTTCTGTGGATTTCCCTAAGAAAACTCTATGAAATTAATGAGCTTGCCATAACAAATGACTTGAAGGTACCCCCCACACACATTCTTTGCAGTCCCTGTGTTAAGGGAAGGACATTGTCCTTTTAATCCCCAAAGTCACTCACCAGTGATCTTGCCAGTGGCCATGTTGGATGGGGGATTCTGAGAGCTGTAGTCCAATGCTAGCTTGCATCCTTTTAGCAAGATAATAATAATAATAATAATAATAATAATAATAATATTGTTAAAACAATCGGGGAGGCTTACAAAAATTAAAATACAATACAGTTAAAACCCCTAAACACCCCCACCCCCACCCTCCCCCATAAAAAAATATTAAACAAATATAAATTAAAAGCAACTTTTATATATAAATTAAAAGCAAGTTATGCCTGTGTAAATTCTGTTACACATGTGGTTGTATGGTGCCAGTATGGTGATATGGTGCCAGGAAGCCAAAATGGCATAGTGGTTTGGTTGTTGGACTCTGGATGAGCAGGATTTGAGTTCCCGCAAAGCCATGGAAACCCACTGGGCACCCTGGGCAAGTCACCCTCTCTCAGCTTCAGAAGAAGGCAAAGGCTGTTGGACTGGTTTTGGTACGGTATTTATAGTAATCTCATGCATGTGTATAAGAGATCTTGAAGCTGGTCTGACTCATGTTGCTAGCTTGTAGCTTCTCAGACAAAGGGTTGTAAAACACTCAAACTACTTGGGAGAAAGAAGGAGGGATGTGACCTCTGCATTTAAACTGGAAGTAAATACAGGTCAGAAACACACCCACACAGAGTTGTAAACAAGTGTTGATGCTTCTCAGTGACACTTGTTTAAGTCCACAAGATTCATCTTGTCTCTTAGGAACTGGAAGTGGTCTCTAGGGAGTGGCTTGATGAGAATCTGCTATCATTTCTCTAGATGGACAATACTTCATTTCAATAAACTCCTACTCTTGTAGATCTCTCAACAGGTGATGCTTCACATCAATGTGCTTCGTTCGTGAATTGGTTCTCCCAGTTTGTGAGAGTTTTATGCAGCTTTCGTTATCTTCATGGAGCTTTACAGATGTTGGTTCAATGATTCCAAGTTCCTCTAGCAATTATTCTGCTTCAGTAGAGGAGAGTGCTACAGCCTGTTACTTCTTGCTCGTCCAGCTCACTGCTCCACCTCCATAGAAGAACAGGTTTCCACTTGTGGATTTACAATCTGTAAGGTCTTCAGCCCAATCTGCATCTGTGTAAACTACTAGTCTGGGACTGTTAGTGGCTTGTAGCTTTAACTTTAAGTGTGCAGTACCTTTTAAGCATTGGCCCACTCTCTTTACGGCATTCCCATCCTTTCTTCTTGGTGAGTTGGTTCTTCTACAAAGAATTCCAACTGCGGAAGCAATATCTGGTCTCATGGAGGTGGCTAGGTACAGCAGCTTTCCTATAGCACTTCTGTATTTATTATTATTTGGTAGAGGCTAACTGTGCTCATCTGTCTTAAAGTAATCTGCTTCCATAGGTGTGGCCACTGGATTGGCCTCCTCGAGTTCTAGCTATTCCACAAGTTCATGAATCTTTTGCTCTTGACTGAAGAGATAGTTTCCATCTTCCACTCTCTCTACTTGCATTCCCAAATAGTAAGTGATGTCTCCTACTCTTTTCACTTCTATCTCATTATTTAAATGGGTTAAGATTTCTTCACAATCAGTCTCATCTTGGAAAGCTAAAATCAAATCGTCAACATAAGTAAAAATGTAGGTCCATTTGTCATCTTTGGATCATGTGTAGAGACAGGGTGTGCCTTGTGTAAAGCTTTCCTTAATTAGCATCTTGTTTAGTTTTTCATTCCAAGCTCTTGTAGTTTGCTTTAGACAATAAAGGCCTTTCTGAAGTTTGCAAACAAGTGATTTGCTTCCTTCCTTTTCAAATCCAGGAGGCTGTTCCATGTAGGTCTCTTTCTTGAGTTGTTCATTTAAGAAAGCTATCCAGACATTCAAGTGTTCAACATGCATTTTTCTGGATGCTGCCACACTCAAAAGTGTTTTTATTGTGGCACCTCTCACCACAGGTGCAAAAATTTCATCATAATACTTGTCGTATCTCTGGGAGTAGCCCTTGGCTACCAATCTGGCTTTGTATCTCTGGATTTCCCCTTCTGAATCTTGTTTGATTTTACACCCCACAGGCTTCCTACCAATTGTCAGTTCTGTGAGTGTCCAGGTTTGATTCTTGTGCAGGGCGTCTATTTCCTCCAGTGCTGCTTCTTTCCATTTGCTTGCTTCTGGTGCAGGCAGCCTTTCAATTTCTTCACAAGTGAAGGTTCATGTGGCACCACTGTCCTTGCAAAGTAGGACAGGCATATGGATGGCACTCCTCTGATTGGGATGAGTGTCCAAGTTCTGGTTCCAGAGCCCTGTCT
The DNA here is from genome assembly GCA_030847615.1 of Gambelia wislizenii. NCBI lineage: Eukaryota > Metazoa > Chordata > Lepidosauria > Squamata > Crotaphytidae > Gambelia > Gambelia wislizenii. The sequence continues at coordinate 97,606,152 of JAUMIR010000005.1, read as the reverse complement.
GCTTCTGTGGTGACTTCCAGCTCTGAACTTATTCCTGCTTGCTCTGCATCCCCTTCTGCTTGTGTATTCACTTCTACTTCTTCATTTACAATGAGTGTTTGAGGCAGGCAGGGTTCATCTCCGCATTTAGGCCATTAGGCTATTACCTGTTCTGTGTTGTGAGGTTATTCTGTTGTGCAGTCTGTGTCAGTATGGTTCACATCTGTTCTCTCAGTCTCATCAAAGTACACAACACTTCTCACTGTAATCCTTCCTGTTTTTGGATAGAGAATTCTGTAGCCTCTACATCTGGGTTGATAGCCCACCATCACACCTTCTTCAGCTCTGTCATCTAGTTTGGAATCTTCTCCTTTGGCACATGAGCATAGGCTCTGGATACAAATACTCTGATATGGTCTGTGCTCCATTTTCTGTTATGCCAAAGTTCAAATGGGGTTTTGTTGGTTGCTTTGGTTGGTAGTCTATTCTGCAGGTATGCAGCTGTCATCACAGCCTCTCCCCAGTACTTGTTGGACAGTTTATAGTCTAGCAACATGCATCTCACCATTTCCATTAGTGATCTGTTCTTCCTCTCTGCAGTCCATTCTTCTCAGGAGTAAAGGGAGTTGTGTACCTGTGTACAATGCCTGCTCTTTCATGTATGTTTGAATGTGGTGTGAAATGTACTCACCACTGTTATCAGTCTGAAGAGCTTGGGGTCTTCTGCCAAATTTGTTCTCCACCATTGCAATGTATTCCTTCAGTAGCTGAAAGGTCTGGCTTTTCTCTTTGAGCAAATAAGTCACACAGTATCTGGAATAGTCATCTACAAAGGTTAGTAAGTAACGATTCCCAGCTTTAGACAAAGTCTGAATTGGACCACATAAGTCACTATGGACTAGTGCCAGTGGTTGCCTTAATTTGTTTTCACTCTTCTTGGGAATGGAAAGCCTAGTGCCTTTCCCTTTTATGCAGTTCATACACATTGTGTTGTCATTGCTGCACATCTTTATCTTTATGCTTTTGGTCAAATCATTTCTCTTTAGATCTAATATACCATTCATATGATGGTGGCCAACCTGTTGATGCCATAACTGCACACAATCTGCACTTGTGTGGCATCTTATCATATGTATTTGCTCTTAGGTACAGTCCAGTTGAAAGACACCATCTTTCTTAAATGCTTTGGCATACAATTTCGCATCTTGGGTCACTGTGCATAAGTTTCCACTGAAATGCACTTCAAAGCCCTTGTCTGTTAGAACAGAAACACTCAGAACATTTCCATCCAGGGCTAGAGCATACAACACACCTGTTGCTTTGACAGGATTATTACTATATTCTGTGTTACAGTGCAAGATGCAATGTCCCTTCCCTTTCACAGCCAAGCTCCTCCCATCAGCAACTTTAACATTTCCAGCTTCACAGGGAGTCATATCACTGAAGAAGTCTAATCGTGACACCATATGGCTGCTTGCCCCCGAGTCTATGAGAATAATTCCATCATCAGACTGACTCTGGGTTGCTTTAAAACTCTTATAATTGTGAGGACCACCTGAACCAGTGTGCCTTGAATCATCTCCTTTGTCTTCCTGTTTTGGTGCTTTGTAGACTGCCTTTGTCTAAAGTGAGAGCTACCATTGGCTGATTTTTAAAGTTTCCTACACACAGAGATGCCCCAACTGGCTACATTCATAACATCTGGCTCCTTCTCTCATTGGCTGCTGAGCTCTGGGGACTTGACATGGAAATGCTCCTCTCTTGTGTTGCTCTATGGCAGTGTAATTTGAGCCAGAAGCCTCAGTTCCACTCTGGCAGCCAGACCTGGCCCCACAGAGAGAAATCTGCTTAGCCTCTCTCTTGAACTTAGCGAAAACATCCTTAAACAATGGGTCTGTAATCACATTAATCCCAGAAATAAAGGGTGAACATTCCTTTGGTAGAGATCTCAGCAAATATCCAATCTTTTGTTGATTATTAAGTTCACCCCTGCTATAGCCCATTTATCCATTAAAGACAGGATTGTTTCCATATGTTTCAGAGGATCATCATCAGCCTTTAGCTGTAAGGAAAATAGTGATCTGTATAATTCAGTTTGATCCTGCAGATGAGTTTGCCCAAATAAATCTTTTAAGGATTGAATCATATTCTTAGCAGATCTCTCATTCTTTATATGAATGGGATGAACGTCTTCTAAACACTGAATTATTAAACTTCTTGCCTTACTGTTCTTGTAATACCAGCCAGTGATGCTTACTTCTCCCTCTGCTGGTCTCAGCATTTTGAGGGCATCCAAAATCCCTTCCTCTGCCATTTTTGTTTCCACTCTGAATAGCCATGAATGGAAATCATTCCCTTTCAATTTGGGAATTAAAGCATGTCCATTTGTGCTAAATTGAGCCATTATGGGGCGGGGGTGCTGGGTGTCCATAACCTGTTGGACTGGTTTTGATATTTATATTAAGCAGATTGCAGTAGACCCCCAGTGCTTCATGAGCTTCTGGTACAAGACAGGACACAAAACATTCTGGATGCTCAGTAAAGTTATAAAGCAGAACTTATGTTTATTATGGCAGAGAATACATCTTGGATAAGAAAATTAGATAGAAAAGAGTTACCCAACTCAGATGGAGTCCCTAAAGCTGACTCCTATGCGTGTTTGTAAGAGGTCTTGAGGCAGAGCTGCCTCATGTTGCTGGCTGTTAGCTTCTCAGACAAAGGGTTGTAAAACGCTAAAACTACTTGAGGGAAAGAAGGAGGGGGATTTACCTCTGCATGTAAACAGGAAGTAAATACAGGTCAGAGACACACCCACACAGAGTCTAAACAAAGTTGATGCTTCTTCACTTCCAACAAAGGCAAACCCCCTCTGAACAAACCTTGCCTAGAAAAGCCCATGATAGCATTGCCTTAGTTTCTATAAGTCAGAAAATGACTTGAAGGCATGCAAGACACAGGTGGTCCTATGTTTTTGGCCACAGCATAACCTCTATATATAGTTGAAAACTGTTGAAGCGCCTGTAATGCCATGGCACATTGCACATGCCAATGTGCATTGAGCATAGTAATCAGCATGTTACATTTACTGGCACATTCAATTATGCAGTGTTGCTGTTCACTAATGCAGCAGTCTCATGAAGTGTGAAGTTGTACTCCCATCTCCTTTGATGAAGGATCTTGGCCAAAGTAACTTTTCCAAGCTCTGCAAACCACCTGAAAGTGGCATTCTGCACTCCAGAGGTCTGTGCCAAAACTAAGCCCGGGTGTTGCTGGAGTGGGAGTTTATGCCATTCCTTGCCCCCATTTTTAACAGGAGCTTCCTCTGTTCTCTTGCCTCATGTGCTGCAGGTGGTTCGGATGGGACGGGTCCGCTGCAAAACGGGAAGCGGATGCGGACGGCCTTCACCAGCACGCAGCTCCTGGAGCTGGAGCGGGAGTTCTCCTCCAACATGTACCTCTCCCGGCTGCGGCGGATTGAGATTGCTACGTACCTCAACCTGTCCGAGAAACAGGTGAAGATCTGGTTCCAGAACCGGAGGGTGAAGCACAAGAAAGAAGGCAAAGGCACCCAGCGCAACACACATGGCGGCTGCAGCTGCACCAGCAACCCGGGACGTTACCCCCGCTCCGAGGATGAAGACTCACTCTCTCCGGCCTCGGCCAATGAAGACAAAGAGGTCTCCCCTTTGTGAAAAGAAGGGGACACTGCACCCCCTCGCATGGCTGCCCCTCTTGGATTGGGGGGCTTGCTCATCTTTGCTGGATGGGGCCAGCGGCCAACAGGAGGGAAAACAGGAGCTTCAAGGCTCTGTCCAACTGCGCTGGTGCTAGACAGGGATTTGAATGCGAATCACCGGCTGGAGGAAGTGGAGAAAGTGGAGAAATTCAGGCGCGCTTCTCTTCTTCCCTGGTCTGGAACTGTGCCACACAGGCCCAGCCTTAGCTCTAAAGAAAGAGGGGTTTTTCGCTTCTCACTCCCAAAATTTCACACTCCAGGTTTATGGGGCAAGTTTTAGAAACTTAGGGGGAGGGTGGGACAAGAGGAAAACAACAGTGTCCAAGACTGTCCTTTTTTGTACAGATCTTTGTATAAAATTTGCAGGGCATTGTGGGGTGGGGGGAGGAGGAAGGGGAAGAATCCGAATTAAAGTGGTTCAGATTTTCTTCTTTGTGAATTCTTTTTTTTTTTTTTTAAATCAGAGGTGTATTTATATTTATTTAAATAAAGGCAGTCAAGCAAGAAGTGGACCAGTGTTTGCTTTGTAAAGGAAAGGATGACTCCCTTGAAAAGAGAGGGTGTGTCAAACTTCTTGCAAAATAAAAGGCTTGACAGCTCAGCTCTGTCACATGTCACATGTATGCTGGGGAGTAAATCCTGCTGTGTTGAGTAGGACTATTCTGTAAGCTTGTAACTTTAGGGTTTCTTAAGTCTTGCGAATTATACTGCGGGCTGGGAAGTAGCTGGGCTTTTCAAAATCATGTGCAAATGGCTTAAAATCCATACATTCAAAAGTAAACAGGATTACAGAGTATCCTCAGTGCACAAAGAGACTCCTCGTGCTGACAACTTTAGCACAGGGATGGAGAACTGGTGCTTTCGCACCTTTCTGTGTTATCCATTACTAAAGGGATCAGGTGCCAGACTTGAATACTCCACTACAAGAACAGGCCCTACCATTAGGCAAAGTGAGGCTGTTGTTCCCCTTGGAGGACAGAGGGGTGTGTGTCTGCCTCACAAAAGGGAACCGTTGCAAGGCCCACCTTGTTCCCCTGGAAGGCCTCCACAAGAGGCAAGCCATCCTTTTGGAGGCCAGAAAAAGGGCAGTTTGGAGGAACAGGGAGCTGCACCAGGCATAATTTCCTTCAGGGAATGTGTTGGGCGCATGCTCAACAGAGGTATACCAATAATGGACAGGGCCAGAGCCAGAAGGGAGTTCACTTTCATTTACAGCCACCCCTTCTGCCTGTCTGATACCCCTTTTCCTCTCTCTCCCACACTTTTATCTTTTCTCTCTGATATCCCATTTTTATTTTGACACACCTTTTCTCTGTGTAACACCTCCCCCTCTCTGTCTTTACCCACCCAAGAAAGGGGAAAATGACAAAAAGAGAGGGGAAAAAGTTCCTGGAAAAAAGGAGGGGGTGAGAAGGCATCCTTTTTTTAAAAAAATTCCTCCCATTTAAAACTTTAAACTTCCCCATAGAGTTCAGAGAGTAGGGGGTCTAAATACGCTGAAGGCACCAGATCCCATGTGATCCTAGAAGTTAAGTAGGGTAAGTCCTGGTTAGTACTTGGATGGGAGACCACCAATGAATACCAGGTGCTGTAGGCTATATTTCAGAGGAAGGAACTGGCAAAACCATCTCTGAGTATTCCTTCCCTAAGAAAACCCTATGGAATTCATGGACTTGCCATAAGTCACCAGGTGACTTGAAGGGCTCGCGCACACAAACACACACACACACACACACACAGAGTTCAGAGGGGACTTCACCAAGAAGCTCATCTCAGTCCTCCAGTTCTGAAGCAATTGCTGTACTACCTTTCCACACTCTTACCTTCTCCACTGTGCCCAGAACATACAGCTCTGCAGAAAAGCAACATCACTGGAACTCTGAAGAACTTGATTATCTATTTGAGGAAAAAGCAATTGACTGGTTGATAATTTTCTTCCATTTGCATGAAAGCAGCTAGGGAAAGTCAAAGAGCTTGAAAAAGTTACTTTCTTGGACTACATCTCCCAGAATCCATCAGCTAGCATGACCAGTTCAGCCTCAACATTCAGCTATTCAATTCTACTTAACATTCTGTTGGTTTTGGCAGCCACAGGATTGTGTCATACTGCTTGAGGGATCCTGGAGCTAGTTTAAAAAAAAGTGAATTTTCCAAGCACTGGGAAGTACTGCCCTCAAACAAATCATCCTGTTGCTCTGTCTCACATCTCCCTTCACACACAGATGCCTTTCAGATGCAGCCAGATCCATGTGGCCTTTGCTTTTCCATGAAATGATTCCTTATGGGGCTGCATCTTCATGAAGCAACCACACAAGTCTTTCCCTCTTTCTCTGTCTGGAGTTGATATTAACTTGAAGGGACCATTTCATTCTCCCCAGCACCAGCTTCCTTTTTCTTTCAAATCACACACTTAAGAACAGCTGCGCTACTGAAAGTTAAAATTCAGAGGGTTCTTTGAGGGCCTAGTGGCAGCTCATTGAGCACTAGGTGAGAGGCTCACCCTGAAATGGGGCAGTAGGCCCTCTATGGTAGGTCTGTGAGCTGCCCATAGTTGGGCTATAGAGAAGGAGGTTATCTTATTTTTCCTTAAAAAAACAAACAACCCCAGAACTATGTCCATAGAATTCCCTGAATAACACATGGGCTTAATTTGAGGTGGCCATGTTTTTTTCTCAGAGCAACAGGCACTGAAGAACTCAGCGAGGGTAAGGGTGACTCAGGTTGTACGTTATATAAATCCTGGAAGTCCACTGCTTTTGTTAGGGAATTTTCTTTTGGTTTTGTTTAAAATATTTTTCTTGTAAGTTTACAAAAGGATTTTTGTATACAGGAATACTCTAATTTGACTCTCACAAAAACAAAACAAAACAAAACAAAACCTTGTTGTAGTCCCAAAAAGTAACAATTCAAAGGTCTGCATCCTCCTTATTTTTAAAAGGCCTTAATTTGGCTCCATTCCTGTTAACACTGTCACCTAATCAGGGGCCAATAACTTTCAGGGGTGGGCAAATCTCAGCTCTTAGCCTTTTTCAACCTTTTTATCCCGGAGGAACCCTGAAATAATTTTCAGATCTCAGGGAACCCCTGCATAAATCCCTGCATAAACATTATTCTATATACAACTATTGCTTTCACCCCACTGTCACAATCTCTTGAGGAACCTCTAGCACCCTCTTGGGGAACCCTAGGGTTCCAGGGAACCCTGGTTGAGATGTTGTTAGACTGGAATTCCATCACCCCAAGCCAGTATGAGCAGTAGCAAGAGATGGGGGGCCTGTCTATAAGAGGCGATAAGATGTGGATAGATGCACACTAATGCCAATTTGCAACAGCTTTCATTTCTCTCCACAATTTTTTTGGCAAGATTACAGGCCTGCGAAGCCATAGGCATTTGTTGTTTGAATGGGCATGCCTGTGAATCAAGATGGTGGGTGTGAGTGAGTTATTGTCACCAGTTGTTGCTGCCGAACAGTACTAAGAGAAAAAGGCTGTTTCATTGCCTCTGTGCACAATCACTATAGCAACAACCCAACATGGTGGCTCAAAGTGCTTGCCTTGCCAGAAAGCTCCACCCCCTGTGCACGTCCAACCAATCAGTTTTCTACTTCTGCTCATATCAGGAATGTGCATCAAAGTGAATTAGTATGAGTGGGAATGTGTGTTTCCTTCGGATTTTTTTTTAAAAAAATATGGGAAAAGCCACTAAGGCTTTTCCTGCTGAGTATTTGGCATTTTTGGCCCCCCGCCTTCTGAATACACCAGATTGATGTGAGATCCCATTTAGACAAATTGTATTCTCCTCAAATTCTATGAGGAGTATTTTCATCATATAGATAAGCCCCGGGGACCTGAAGTCCAATGACACCTGGATTACCATAGTTGCTCAGTCCCTTATTAGAGAAAGTGTTGCATAAATGAATCCATCCATCTATCCATCCATCCATCCATGTATGTTTTATTGCGGATTGTCTTTCTCCTAATGATTACAGCATAATGTGGACAGGCTAATCACTATTTAAATTCCTGTTTAACTTTTAAGTGACAAATATTAATAGGCTACTTTAATACAAAGGCTGTGGTAGGAATCAACTGTGGTTGGGACCAGTTTTTATCCCTGTTCCCATTCCCCCTGGCGGCCACACCACTATATTTTCAGCTGCAAATTAGCCAAAATTACAAATCAGAAGTGACCAGAAGTCACTTCTGTTTTTAACTTTATGTATTTTTAGCTTATATTCAGCTTAAAAAAATTTTTTTTGCAGTTTTTTGTGGGTATGAATTTGTCATGTTTGTCACAGTTTCAGATGTTTGGGGTTACTTAGGGATTATTTTCCCAAGTTTATTTTTTTTTTTGAGGATCTGGTGGCATGGGGGGGGAGATGATGGAGATGTGGGGAGCACAAAAGGGATTGGAGCTGCACTGTGCCTGCGACCCATGCTTTCCCCATGCCTACTTTAGGGAAGTGGAACAAACACAGCCAAACCCAAGCTCACACTATCACAAAATCAGATTTCTTGCTCTCTTGTATCAGCTGTCCTGTGTTTCACTGATGATTGAAAATACTACTACTACTGCTACTACCACTAATAATAATAATAATAATAATAATAATATCTTACCCACTCCTCCCTGTACAATGAGGTAGGGGACAACAACAAATTAAACATATAATACTAGTTAAATGAGCACATAAAAACAATACATATTAAAGTCCATAAATACATTAACATTCATTGATTCAAAAATCATTTGGGTTGCTGTGCCAGAAGAGACTGGTCATTACTACTGTTTTAAACTCAGAGAGTATATCTAGCTGACAGATCTCTTTTGGAAGGCCATCCCACAATCTGGGGACAGCCAAAGAAAATGACCTCTCGGAAATGGTTGCCAGCCTATTTTCAGCTAACTGAAGCAAACTTCCCCCAGAAGACCTGAGCATAGGAGGTGGTTTATATGGGAGAAGGCAGTCTCATAGGTAACCTGGACCCAAACCATTTAGGTCTTTAAAGGTAACAACCAACACTTTGTACTTTCCTGGAAATTGGGAGCCAGCGGAATGATTTCAATATTGGTATAATATGATCAATCCTGGATGTACCAATAACCAGTCCTGTTTGTCTAGAAATGTCCATCTAGAAGCAACCTGTATTTTGATTGACCACACTGTCTCAGTCAGTCCCATTTGCAGATACATAGTCTCAGGAAAGATAACGAAATCTCTAAACTCATAACTGAAAGTTTGAATGCAAAACTTCAAGCAGCCCCAGCTGTTTGCTCCTCCCTGAACTACTCTAGTTCCCTAGATGTTTAGTGTGGTGTAGTGGTTTGAGTATTGGACTATGACTGTGGAGACCAGCGTTTGAATCCCTGCTCAGCCATGGAATCCCATTGGGCAATTTGACCTTGGGCAAATCACAGTCTCTCAGTCTCAGAGGAAGGCAAAGGTGTGTTGGGGATAATAGAACATTCAATTAGTAAATTTATGTAGCAAAAGAGCCTGTTTGCAAGCTGCAAACTCAGGGTGTAAAAGTTTCTTGGATGACCTTGAATTCTGACATTTATGACTTGGTAGATTAATGACTGTAGCCAAGCTGTCTAGCTGACTTCATCAAGCTGGGAGATAGCTTGGTAGTATTTTTCTATTTAAACTTAGAAAAATTGGATATTTAACTCATTTTGCTTTTCAATCTCTGTATAGCAAGTTGTATTTTACTTATGCTGGAGTAAAACAGTTTTTTAGCAAAAGACCCTGTTGTGTCTTTATTCTGAGGCTGGAAAAAGAAGACTCTATTGCATTCCTTTTGCTGCCTAAATCCTTTGTATGGGCTTTGAGGTTTAGTGCACCTCCCATGACAAGGTGATCCCCCTCTTAAGAAATCTTTCCAAGAAAACCCGCAATATGATTGCCACAAGTTGGAAACCACTTGAAGGCACATAACAACAGCAACAAGACTTCCCTAGAAGTCTCCCTTTCCTCTTAAGATACTGACTCCACAAACTCTAGTACAAGATTAGAGAACTGTAGGGGAAACTGGAATGGTCAAGAATGGAGAGATCAGTGAACTGAAAACAGCAGCTTATTTAATGATGCAGTGTTGGTTGTGTTATGGCTTGGAAAACCAAGGACCACCTCAAGCAAGCAATTACAGTCATCCCTTCACATTCGCGGGGGTTAGGTTCCCCAGACCCCCGCGAATGTGAAAAATCCACGAATAACAATTGCCCTCCCCCTCCCCCACCAAAGCAACCACAGGGCCTCTGGAGGCCCTATAGTCGCTCTCCCTCGCCTCCCCCTCCCTCCCTAGGCCTTCATGGGGCCTCCAGAGGCCCCATGATCGCCTCCCCAGCCCTCCCCACCCCTTCCCCAGGCCTTCATGGGGCCTCCGGAGTGTCTCCGGGGGCCCCGTGAAGGCCTCCCCGGCCCTCCCCCTCCCTCCCAAGGCTTTCGCAGGGCCTCGCAGGGCCCCACGGAGGCCTCCCCGGCCCTCCACCCTCCCTCCCAAGGCCTTTGCGGGGCCTCTGGAGGGTCTCCAAAGGCCCCGTGGAGGCCTCCCCGGCCCTCCCCGCTCCTTCCCAGGGCTTTCATGGGGCTCTGGAGGCCCCCTGTCATGGTTTTGGGGGGCCCCGGGGGGGCCCTCCCAAAACCGCGAATAATCAAAACCGCGAATGTCAAGTTCACGAATGTGGAGGGGCAACTGTAATCTAACTTTATATAGGGTTCTTACAAAAATAAGCAGTTTTGAGCCTCAAAAAACATGTAGCAATTGAGCAACCAAAGGATATAACAGTAATACAAACTCACCAATAACGAATTGGTGCTGTTTCCAAATCATCTATGTCACACTTGTTCTTTGTATTTTGCACTGCTGTTCTAGCTGGTATCTTTTATGAACAGAATGTATCACAATTGTAGACACTTCAAAATTTGATGCAATGATTTTGGTTTTCCAGGTTCTACTGGCCAGTATGAAGTCAAAATTTCAAATAGTGTGTATGGCTTCCTGCAGGCAAAACAAGATAGGGACACTATGTCTTATCAGACTTTTTTTAAGTGCTAGAAAACAGAAGAGGACCAAATCCTTGTGCCATTGTGCTCAGTGAATACAGCATCAATTGTCAGAACCCTTCTGGATGAGATCGGGACAGCCAGGTAGAGGGCATACCTTTTTTTTTTTTTACCCTCCCCAGTTTACTTGTAATTTTAAAAGTGTGTTTCTGTGCTTGTGTATACGTTTAATGCCTTTGTCTTTCTTAATTTTTTGAATTTGCTCACTCACATCTTTTCATGAGAATTGGCAAGATCTTAACCCCAGAAGTAAATGGGGCACCATTCCTGCTCTGTTTATGCCAGGGATGCCTCACTGGCACTGCTAAAGGTAGGTCTGATAGGGGGGGTTCTTTTGCCGGCATAAAAATGCCACAAAATATGCTGGCAAAACAACATTAAAGGTGAGTAATCTGATAAAATCCAAAAACTGATGACAATAGTATTTGCAAATAAGATAGTTATTTATTTATTTATTTATTGGATTTATAGCCCGCCTTTCTCCCAAGATAGGATTCAAAAAAATACAAAAAATACAATTGAACATTATAAAAGTTTTAAAAAGAATTAAATAATTGCCATTATTAAAACACAACAGTTAAAAACAAAATTTAGCTTAAAATTATAGTTTCAGTAAAAATTAAAAACAATAAAATACATTAAGAGCAGCATACCAATTACACCCCCCCCACACACATAATTCCATAATTAAAATTCACATTTCAAAAGCCTGCCTAAATAGAAATGTCTTCACCTGCTGGTGAAAAGAAAGCAGGGAGGGTGCCAATTGGACCTCCTATGGAAGGGAGTTCTGCAGTCTGGGAGCAGCCATGGAGAAAGCTCTGTCCAGAGTCCTCACCAACCATGCCTGCAAAGGTGGTGGGACTGCCGATCTTAACACATGGGCTGGCTTGTATATTTGCTTAGATGAGCCATGATTTTAAAAAATCTAATTACAGTAGGCACTAGCCTATTTAAAAAAAAACCAGTTTTCAGTGTTTAGCTTCAGTATGGCAGATTTAAGACGATAAGTAACTCACCCTTTGACATCAGTAGGACTTGAAGGTATATAACCGTGACCATTGCAATTTACTCAAAGACGGTACACAATCAACTCATGTTATTAACTATGAATCAAAATATTTTAGTAAGAAAAATGGGATGACCCAAGCTCAATTTAATTATAAATCATGAACTGCTTGATCAAGATCTGCCAGTAGTAAACTTCTGTAAACTAAGCATTTGTAAGCAGTCTTAGGAGAAATTAGGTTTTACTAAAAAGGTGGGCTTAGTTTAGGAGTAAACATGGTTAATAGAACTGGGTTGCAAAACACATTTCCATTAACACTCAAAAGACACTTCATTTACTTCTGTCTACTGACTGTAGCCAGTTTCTTTATATGTAGAAAGAAGGATCAAAGCATGATCCAAATTTGATTTAGTTGGATGAAATTTAAGTATGCACTTAATTTCCCCTGAAAACCAAAGAAAGTGCAGGCTTGTCTTAAACATATATTACTTGGAACCAAGACCCACTGAGCTTAGTGGGTTGTACTGATAAGTAAATGTGTTTAGGAATGCAGCAGTAGAAGAGCTTAACAATTTGCTATTGTGATTTTATGAGAATGAAAATAGCCTCCTTGGAAACCCGTTTTGTAAAGGATTAAATGAAATAAAATTGGTTTTAAGGAGTCGAAGCAGAGCACAGACTCTCAACTGCCAGAAACCCTCAGCCAACAATGCCACTGGTTATGATCATTGGCATTGGGGGATTCTGGGACTTGTAGCTTTAAGTTTCTTTGCTATGATTTGAAGCTACATTAGCCGATCATTATAGTAAGAAGTCCTTTCATGTAGATTTCAAAGCAGCAAATAAGCATCCAGGAGGCACTGCCCCATCACACACAAGCAGGCATGATTCCCCTTTGTGGAAAGTGACTAGTTCTAGATTAATTAAACCAGGAGGAGCTCAATCTGCTGTAGGGTCGAAATTGGCAGTGCCCAAACCTGAGCGTGGAGAGTTGGCCAGGCTTTGCTTTTTTATTGTCTGCATTTTCTCTGCAGAGCAGACAAAGCGGGATAGAGAGAGACTGAAAAGCAGGAGGCGTATTTCAAACAGGCAAATAAAGGCGCTCTGTCACTGTAAGACAAGAACCAGAGTGCTTTGATGACTTTGTATTGAAGCATCCCTGGTTCCAGTAAGTGACTCCGGACTCCCTTGAGACAGGAGCTGAAAGGAAATTTAAGGGGATGACACTTCAAGTGAAGCTACTTTAGCTAGGCCACTCCAGGTCGAAAATCCGCTTAAAGAGAAGAAAGATATACAGGATGGAAGACTTGACCTGTGGGTTTTATTTTGTTTTCCTTCCCAAAGTCAAACAAAATGTAGGGATTTGGACTTGTACAAAAGGGAGAATGCAAGCCATGAAAGCCAAAATCCACAGAAGGGCAATACTTTTATTGGTCAACCAAAATGCAGAAAATGCATCATGCAAACTTTCAAAGCTTCACTGGTTTCTTCATCAGGCAAAGATGTTACAAATCATACAGGAGGAAAAAAAAGGTGAAGATGTTAGCATCACAGGCTATATTCTCTCCCAGATGTTAATCTGTTGTCAGTTAAGATGGTACTGAGGGATTTCAGTGCAGAGGCCACTTCTTGGCCATGTGTGGACCAGGGTTCCAGGGCAATAAAAGACAAGTAATAAAATTTCAACTCCATTAGCAACATAAACGTTACTAAAGTGTACAACATTAGTATATAAGCTCTGAAGCGAGTTCCAGCACTGTGTAGAGGATGGATTAGGACTTTGGGAAATCTGAGTTCAAATCCTCACTCAGGTATGGAAGCCCTCTGGGTGACTTTGGGAAGTTGCAGTCTCTCCTCCTCAGAGGAAGACAATGGCAAACCACTTCTGAATAAATCTTGCCAAGAAAACCCTAGGATAAGAGTCACCATTGAAGACCCTTAACAACAAAGCCCTTAAGTGATCTGGGCCCATTAGCCCTATGCAGAGTAGGACTGAGAAATAATCTTTGAGCAGGTAATCTCTGGTTAGCTAGGGAAGATTTGAGCTGCTACAACTCTGTAGACCAGATTTGAAGCCTGTGATAGGTTTGCCTTAGGGTCACCATAAGCCAGAAAAGACCTGAAGGCAAGAAGAAGAAGAAGAAGAAGAAGAAGAAGAAGAAGAAGATTTAATGGCAGCCAGGTTCTTTGTGAGTGTCCTTTAAAGCAATATTCTATCTGTCAAAATCTGGTGGGTTTAGCCTGTCTAATTCCATATGGTGACCCCATGAATGAGAGACCTCCAAGTCACACTATCATTACTAATAGCTTTGCTCAGGTCTTGCAGGCTCAGGGTCTACCCCCATTTCTAAAATGGTCCAGTTTCCTTAAAATGTAAACACATTCTCCATGAACAAAGTGAGTCATCTTAAAACTGCTATCTAAAATGAGTCTATGTAGAGTGGGGCTTGCTTCACTAAATTATTCCCATCCCCAGGCAGTTCAGGTGGAGGTTTTGCTCCTAACACACACACCTACGTCCTAAGGACATTTGGCTTCTCTGGTCTAGATTCCAAATTCTGCCCCATTATTTGGAGAAAGTGAAACATTGATGAATACAAGAAAGTCAGCAGGGAAGTAACAGAGGGTGCATCTTCACTGTAGAAATAATGCAGTTTGGCACAACTTTAAGTGCTATGGCTCCATCCTACAGAATCATGGGATGTGTAGTTTTGTGAGGCAGTAGGACTCTTTGGCTGAAGACCTTGTAAAACTACAGATCCCAGGATGCCATAGGATGGAGCTACAGCACTTAAAGTGGTGTCAAACCACATTATTTCTACAGTGTAGATGCAGAATATGGGGTGTGAAAATGAATTGGTATAGAAACAAATGGGAACAAGGTGTACCTGAATGATAACTTTTTTTCCTTGAGAAAGAAATAAGGAAAGACAGTGGCTATATTGTACATATGTGCCATGTGCATGTATGTGGGGGTAATCATTTTGTATATTTCTGGGAGAGAGAGTTTGGATGGAAGGCGATGTGCCCAGACAAGTGTTAGTCTAGGTGTGAGAGAAAGAAGGAATGTCTTTCTGTGACTGAGAGTAAAATACTGTAGCATTATGCAGATGAAAATTGTTTTTGTGAGAAATTATTGCCTGCACATTTCTCAATCTGAATTGTGGGAGTGAGAGGAACCCATTGCCCCATAGGGAGGAGAATCCCATGTGTGTCAACAGGCATCAGCATCCGCAGGGGGGCCCATCATTGTGGGGGGGGGGCAGAGTAACCCTCCTCCTTCTGCAAAAACAT
The DNA here is from genome assembly GCA_030847615.1 of Gambelia wislizenii. Taxonomy (NCBI): domain Eukaryota; kingdom Metazoa; phylum Chordata; class Lepidosauria; order Squamata; family Crotaphytidae; genus Gambelia; species Gambelia wislizenii. The sequence continues at coordinate 97,591,067 of JAUMIR010000005.1, read as the reverse complement.
TGTAATAATCTGAATAGCCTGTACTGTGACTAGCTTAGGTTGAGTTAGGTTACACTGACCTGAGATAAACATATGCCCCCCCCCAAAATAAAGCATTGCAGGGAGACCCAAAACGGGTCCTGTGTGTCAAGAGACCGAACTACAGTTGTGTCCCTGCATATGTGAATAGATAAAGTGAGCAGATGAGAATGAGTTATGTGTCAGAGTGTGGGGTGTGTAGGTGTGTGTGTGTGTGTGAGAGAGAGAGAGAGAGAGCGCTATGCCAGGAATAGAGAAACACAGTGCTGAGTGAGCTTGAGTATATCTCCTGAGACCGAGGAGTAAATGTGGAGAAAGAGTGAAGGCAGTGAATGAATATTTGTGACAAGCTGCGAAGCGCCAACGAGTGCCCCTCGTTTCCTCACAGAAAAAGTATTATGGGGCGGGGGGTAACGCTCCTACACTGGTCTCCTTTAGGGGGATAGAGGGTGGGATTGAAGAAAGAGGGTTAAACCCACTGACTAAGCAGCCACAGCCGTTGACAGTTCGGGGTTTTCTGCCAAAGCTTTCAGAAAAACCCCGAGGGGACCCCCTCCGGCTGCAGTCTCCCGCCTTTTTGAAGGCCCAGGGAAAGGCCCAGCCAGGCTGAGGGGCTGGAAGAGAGACGTTTAGTCACTGTTTCATTAGGGCCCCGTTTGAACCTGGCAACATGTAGTAATTTCTGAGGGCTAAACTGACAAGCGAAGGGCTGGGGGGGGGAGGAGGGGGGATTACGGCGAAAGGAGGCCAGGCAAATTAGGCAACGGTTAATTTAACGCGTTTTCTCCATGCCCCCGAATTTTCGAGGCATGGAGGCAGGTGAAAGCCGAGTCTCACGCCGGCACATTCACGGTTGGGAATCAATGGCTCTTCCCCCCCAACTCGCAAACTACTCCTAATATATCATGAGGGGAAAAGACATGCCATGAATGTGTTACTTAAAAAAACCCCACAGCTAACAATTATTATTATTAATGGAATTACGCCCTGCCACGCAGGTGTGAGGGGAGTTGAAATGTGTCCTAGTCCACCCCCGGCCACGGTTCTGCTTCAAGGAAATCAGATTAACGATGAAATGAGCATTTTATGAGCTCCTTTTCCCCTCACACAGACCTGGATTCAAAGTGTCAAAGCAACAAATGGGAAGGGGGGAATGAGACCTTTCTGAAGACGGGTTGGCGTTGGGGCGGGAAAGGAGGAGATGAGGGAAACTTAGTAATTAATAATTAGCTGCAGATGATAATTAACAGCCATTCTCAATGCCTCCGCCGTCGCCGCCTACCCTATTTGTATCATATCTTTGAGTTATGAATAGCCTCTAATAGGCAGCCGGGGCTACACTCACGAGCGCCTTTCTTCGTCAGGCAGGAAGGTATGGCTTACTTACGAGTAAAGCCGTCGTTGTGTAGTGGCGAGTCTCAGCACTTAGTTTCATTTCAGTCGCCACAAAACAAAACTGAATCTCCTGTGATACTCTTATTTGACCGAGACCCTGGATCGTTTCATATCTCCTTATTTTGAAAGCACAATTATTTCTCACCACAAAGGCTCCCACTCATGAAGGGTATTCCCTGTGTGTGTTTAAAAACGTGCCTTCATAAAATGGAAGGAGCAGAATGTGGGCAGCATCCAAGGAGATCCAGAGAAGAAGCTGGAGACTGATTTTATGGTTGTTGTTGTTGTGTGCCTTCAAAGTCATTCTGACTTAATGGTGACACTAAGGCCAAACCTGTCACAGGGGTATTTCTTGGCAAGATTTGTTCAGAGGGATTCGCCATTGCTTTCCTTTGAGGTTGAGAGAGTGTGACTTGCCCAAGGCCACCCAGGAGATTCCCATGGAGCAGGGATTTAAACTCTGGTCTCCCACAGTCCTAATCCAACACTGAAACCACCACGCTAGGCTTTATAGCCCCTTGAGTAAGGCCTTAAATGTAAACACAGGCGGAAAAGTGTTGGGCTTTTAAATATATCTACCTATATCTATCTCTATCTCTCTATATAGATAGCTATAGGTATAGATATAGATATGGATATAGATATAGATGATATAGATATAGATATACAGTACTGGGTTTTTTAAAAACTCCTCAACCATTTTTTTGAGCAGCTTGCCACATAACTCCAATTTCTGGGGGCATTTTTTTTTTTTAAGTAAGTAAAAGGGAAAAACCCCACCATCGACTTCATTTACCCTTCGGCTATTTAAGTCATCATCTCAACAGCCAACAGCACAGCCATAATTTAGAGTACAGTTGTCCCTTCATATTCGCTGGGGTTTGGTTCCAGGACCTCCCCCCACCCACCCGTGGATACCAAAATCCGTGAATACTCAAGTCCCATTATATGCAATGGCCTAGCAAAATGGTGTCCCTTATATAAGATGGCAAAATCAAGGTTTGCTTTTGGGATTATTCTTTTTTAAAAGAATATTTTCAAACCGTGAATACTTACATCCTGGATATGGAAGGACAACTTGTACCAGAAAGCAGGCTGCACCGTGTTTAACCCCAGGGGTGGAAAGGGGCGAGTGTGGTTTGGGGTGCTACCTGAGCCTGAAGAGGGGACCCATGCAAATAAGATCTCCTGAGCCAAGCAAGAAATAGTCCCAATCTTCCAAAAGCTGATTTCTCTCTCTCTCTCTCTCTCTCTCTCTCTCTCGACGCCCCCCTCCCCGCGACACTCACCCCTTTGTACCCTTTCCCCCCTTAGAGAAAAGGGTGGTATTCTGCATGACAAAACACAATTAAGCTTGCTATTCAGGAGTTTTTGCAGCTGGTAGCCCATTGGAAAAGTGGGAGGAAACGCGAATATATTACAGTAATTGTGTGCAAAAAGGTTCCCTTTCGCAGGAGGAGGATCTCCCAAGGCAGCTTTTGGAGCCCTGCCACAGGAACAATATCGCCGCTTCCCACGTTCAGAGGCACGCTTGTCACGGATCGAGGGCCTGCCGGCGTGAACCCGGCGACCTTCGGAGGGGAGAGGGGGGGCGCACGCGTACCTGGGCTTCCCCTCCTCCGCCGATCCGGGGCAGTGGGTTTTTAAAAAGACCCCCCCCGCAGCGATGGGTCAGCGGGCACCCACCACGCATCCCGCCTCTCTTTGGCCGAGAAGCGAGCCAGATCGATCGAGATCAGAAGGCGAGGAAGGCCCCTTTTGCGCGTGGGTCGTGTCTGGAGAGGGTCCGCGAACAGTAGGGGGGGTATTACAGCTGGGCAAGTGATTTATAGCCTACAGCTTGCTACCTCCTTGAAAAAGAAGTCTGCATCGAAATGAATCTTGATCAAGGGATGGGAACTTGGTGTTCCCAGACCTCACAGAAACACCTCACTCCTCCCAAGCAGTGAAATGATCAAAATAGCCGACGGCGATGTTCACTGCTTGCCTTTTCTTCCCCCCAGCAGCTGAAAAACAGCCCCTCCCCACTTTTTGGGGGGAATAATTTAGGAACCTAGGCGTTTATCCTGTTGAACATGAAAGCTCTGGTCCGCATGATGACCTTGATTAAAGGGCTGGCTTGCTATTGAGGGTTGTTGAGAGCCCCTCACTATGAAATCCCAAGATATTTTGGGCAGAATGTGGAAGATCCAGTTGAAAGTGAGTCTTGGAGAGAAGTGACTCATGGCGTGCCTCAATTGCCTTCCTTTGAGGTTGAGAGAGTGTGATTTGCCCAAGGCCACCCAGGAGATTCGAATGGAGCAGGAATTTGAACCCTGGTCTCCCACAGTCCTAATCCAACACTGAAACCACCACACTAAGATTTATAGCCCCTTGAGTAAGGCCTTAATGTAAACACAGGTGGAAAAGTGTTGGGCTTTAAATATATCTAGCTATCTAATAGCCTCAAGATTCTGTCCTCTGCCCCTGTTGTTTAGCATCTTTATAAATGCATTAGAGCAGCCTTTCTCAAACTTTTTACCCTGGTGGAACCCTTGAAACAATTTCCAGGTCTAGGGGACCCCTGCCTAAAAATGATTATATCTACAGCTAAAAAAATGTTAATTTTTTTCCAGTCTCAATATCTCATGGGACCTCTGGCAACCTCTTGTGGAACTCTAGGGTTCCAGGGAAGGTTCCAGGGAAGGGTTGAGAAACCCTGCCTTAGATGATGGAATAGAAGGCATGCTTATTAAATTGTCAAATGACACCAAATTGGGAGGGGGGGGGAGTAATGAATACCCCAGAGGACAGGGACAGAATTCAAAATAATCTTGACAGAATGAAGAGCTGGTCCAAAACTAACAAAATGAACTTCAAGAGGGATAAATGTAAATACTACATCTTGGCAGGAAAAATGAAATGCACCAATATAGGATGGGTGATACCTGGCTTGAAAGCAGTAGTACATGTGAAAAGGATCCAGGGTCCTAGTAGACCACAAGCTAAACATGAGTCAAGAGTTATGCAAAAGACAAAAAAGCCAATGCAAATCTGGGTTGCATCAGCAGGAGTATAGAGTGCAGATGAAGGAAAATAGCAGTACCACTCTATTCAGCTTTGGTCAGACCTCACTTGGAATATTGTATCCAGTTCTGGGCAGCACTGTTCAAGAGGGAGATCAACAAGCAGGAACATATCCAGAGAAGGGAGACCAAGATGATCAAAAGTTTGGAAACCAAGTCTTATGAAGAATGACTGAGGGAGCTGGGTATGTTTAGCTTGAAGAAGAGAAGACTGAGAGGTGACATGCTAACTATTTTTGAATATTTGCAGAGATATCATGTAGAAGATGGAGCAAGCTTTTTTCTCCTGCTGCTGTAATATGAACCAATGGATTAAAATTACACGAAAAGAGATTCCATCAAAACATTAGGGAAAACTTCTTCTTCTCTCTCTCTCTCTCTCTTTTTTTTTTTTACTGTCAGAGTTGTTCAGTGGAATAACCTCAGAGGGTGATGGGCCCTCCATCTTGGATGTTGGATGGGCATCTTTCAGGAGTCCTTGAGTTGTGTATTCTTGCATGGCAAGTGTTTGGACCAGATGGCTCTTGTGGTCCCTTTCTGCTCTATGATTTGATGACTCAATACACATAAATTAGATAATGACATCATTACTGTGTCATCGCAGTGAGGAAAGGATGATACCATACTATGCCTGTTCCTCTTTAATATTGAAGCTAACCAGGTCCTACTGTTTGTAACACTAACGAACATGATAAACTTCTGGAAACAATCCAAGCATAAAAATCTTTTTATTACAAGGAAATTCCAGTTTAAATTATTGGAATAAAATGTTTAAGTTCCAGCCTGCAAAGCCTCATTCCATAACATGGATAACTTCCTTGATGACCTCAGATTCTTAAAGAAAACAGATTTGGCTTTTCTTCCAACAATTTCATGGACCAAGACCAGTTTACTTTGACCATCTAATTCAGGAGCAGTCACTGTAAACTCCTCCTAGTAGAGTGCACAGTAAGACTGAGATAATAAAATTTAGCAGGTAAATTGTGCCAAGAAAGGAGAAATTCTTTGTTGGAACTGAGATCCATAATGTTGTTGCTCCCAACTACCAGCCAGACATTTATGGGAACTTTCAAACTGGACAAGGGGATAATGGTTCTTATTGATTTATTGCATTTGTATGCTGCTTTTCTCTCAAAATATGACCCAAGGTGGCTTCCAAAAACAACCATATGGTTTTCCATATCATTTGCCACCAGCATATAATGACCAGAATTATAGTGCTTTTTTAACATGGAGGGTCTGTTTAGCTATTGTAGCTATCATAGGAATATAGGAAGCTGCCCTTATACTGAGTTAGATAATTATCCCATCTGGCCTAGTATAGTCAATGTGGACTGAGAGCAGTGGCTGTCTAGGATTTCAGGCCAGATTCTTTCCTAGCCCTAACCGAAAATGTAGTGTAACTTCCAGAATTAGAAGAGATCATGGTGGTATTGTGGTTAATATCTATCTGTTGATGGAACTGTTCTCTGTGAATTCATTTAATCCTTTTATAGAGCCATCAAGACTAGTTGCTATGGTCTAACCTCCACATTTGGTGCTAATGAATTTTATGTTAATTAAGCACTGGGAAAAGTGTTAGATTGGTTTTTGGTATTTATATTAAACAGACTGCAGCAGACCCCCAGTGCTTCATGAGCTTCTGGTGCAAGACAGGACATAAAACATTCTGGCTGGGCTCAGACTAAAGTTATAAAGCAGAGCTTACGTTTATTATGGCAGAGAATGCATCTTGGATAAGAAAATTAGATAGAAAAGAGTTACCCAACTCATATGGAGTCCCTAAAGCTGACTCCTATGCGTGTTTGTAAGAGGTCTTGAGGCAGAGCTGCCTCATGTTGCTGGCTGCTAGCTTCTGAGACAAAGGGTTGTAAAAAACACTAAAACTACTTGGGGGCAAAGAAGGGGGAAGTGACCTCTGCAAGCAGGAAGTAAATACAGGTCAGAAATACACCTACAGAGTTGTAGACAAGTGTTGATGCTTCTTCATTTGCAACAAGAAGTGTGGTTTTTTTCCCCTTTGTATGGCACCTACTGCCAATCAGCTTCAATAGTGGATCTAAAAAAAAAAGATTGAATTCAGAGATGGATAGATGGATATGGGGTGTGTGTGTGTGTGTGTGTATACACATACATGTAGATATGTGCAGATCCAATATCTATGCACATATGGATATATACACACACATCCATCATGATATCATCTCTTTCACATAAAAATCCCTACTGCACGGCACCAGTTTTGAGGGTTTTGTACTTTGTAAAGAGGCAAAGGGGCAAAGAGACAGAACAACTGGGCATTGTTGTTTCTACACTCACATAGCTAGGGAGGAAGCAATTTACTCTGAGCTTTTTCAGATAATGGCAGATAAGACAGGACCAGTAAATCAAACAAAGGCTATTGACACACTGCAGAAATAATGCAGTTTTGACACAACTTCCATCTTATGGAATCCTCGGATCTGTAGTTTGTTGTGGTACCAGTACCAGAGCTCTCTGACAGAAAAGACTAAATGCCTCACAAAACTACAAATCCCAGAATTCCATAGCATTGAGCCATGGCAGTTAAAGCAGTGTCAAACTGCATTATTTCTTCATTGTGTCAGCAGCCAAAGTCTCTGGAAAGCAATCTTGCCTGAAAAGGTTCATTTGTGAAGGAGACATGCAGGAGACAAGTCAAAAACAGTCCATAGTTTCGAGAGCCAAACAGGGTCATCAGCCAGTAGATCTGCGGGAATGCCATGTCAGAGCCAGATATCAGATGGTTGTTTCCAACAGAGAATGTGGGTCAGAGCTGTTTCTTAAATTGGCTTCTTCTTTTGGTTGGCAAGAAGCCTCCTTTGTTCTGCTCTTTTCTGCACCCATAGGATCTAAGGGTTTGGGGACCCTGCCTCCTCATCTGATTGTTCCCATTGTTCTGGTGGTGGCTGTGTCTGATCAGTCACAGGTGAGTCCTGGCTCAGTCTGTTTTGAGGCTGCCATTCCACAGGTTCAGCTGGAGAAGTGTCCTCATCTTTGCAGTCTGAGTCCTAGCCCATGAAAATGGTCCCAGAGTGTTTCTGGAGACTGTTGGATTAGAAATAGATTACCGGGGGTATTAGTCCCTTTTCTGAGAAAGATGAAGACTGGGTCAATTAAGACTCAGCCTCCTTTTAGCAGAGTTCACAAGTGGGAATGTTGAATCTCTTGGGTCTCTCTGAGGCTAGTTTTAGCAAAGTAAGACAAGCAGGCAGAACACAAACTTCATAGCTAAAACCTTTGCTAATTACATTTAAAGGTACATCTAAAATATATACAGTACTCACCATCTTGAGGGAGGAAGAGAGAAAGAGAAGAAAAGAGGTGCTTGCAAACATACTTGGAAGGTTCCCTGGTCATATGATACATCCCCACAATGGGTGACTGAGCAAATGGGGAAATTTCAGAGACAGTATGTGTAAGGTAGAGGCATGCAGGAAACCTTTACTGTCTAAAGCCTCATTACTCTAATAGCAAATAAGTGAAGAGGATGCTTGGTTGGAATGCTTGGCTGGGAAGAATTTTCCAACAAAGTACACCTGGTCTGTGGTTTGAATGGCAATGCTGTCCTGAAAGGACCCAGTGAGGACTTTATGAATACCATAAAAACTATGAAGCTGTATCATCATTGGTCCAAGCATGTGGCAAGAAACACCCTGTAGCCTGGTTTTGCTGTTGGGCAAACATAAGGTCTGATCTGATATTCTTACATGATATTCTTGCAAAAAAGTTAGTAACATAGGGCTCACCTGTGACTGGTCAGACACAGCCACCACCAGAACAATGGGAACAATAAGACGAGGAGGCATGGTCCCCAAACCCTTACATCCTATGGGTGCAGAAAAGAGCAGAACAAAGGAGGCTTCTTGCCAAGCAAAAGGAGAAGCCAATTTAAGAGACAGCTCTGACCCGTGTTCTCTGTTGGAAACAACCATCTGATATCTGGCTCTGACATGGCATTCCCGCAGATCTACTGGCTGATGACCCTGTTTGGCTCTCGAAACTATGGACTGGTTTTGATATGTCTCCTGCATGTCTCCTTCTCAAATGAACCTTTTCAGGCAAGATTGCTTTCCAGAGACTTTGGCTGCTGAAACACTGAAGAAATAGACAATGCAACTGTTAGGTTGATTTGTAATTGGCTGATGGGCCAAACCCGAAGAGTAGTCTCCAAGGCTCCTCTTCATCCTGGAGAGAAGTGACTAGTGGGGTGCCACAGAGTTCTTTTCCTGGCCCAGTGTTATTCAACATCTTTATCAATGACTTGGATGAGGGAATTAGGGGCATACTTATCAAGTTTGCAGATGACACCAAATTAGGAGGGGTAGCAAATATACCCCAGAGGACAGGATCAGAATTCAAAATGACCTTAACAGATTAGAAAGCTGGGCCAAAACTAACAAAATGAATTTCAACAGGGAGAAATGTAGGCTACTACACTTGGGCAGCAAAAATGAAAAGCACACTTATAGGAGTTGGGGATAATGGGATGTCCAGTTAATATATTTGTGCCATGAAAGAGCTTGTTTGCATGAGCAGATTGTGTTAAGAGTTCATCCCAATCTTGAAGGAAGATTTATGACTTGATGTTTTGATAACTCCAGACAAGTAGTCTGGTGAAGTCTAACAAGCTGGGAGAGAGTTTGTTTTGGTTTCTCTAATTAAGCTTGGGACAATTGTGTGTGTGTATGTGTGTGTGTGTGTGTGTATATATCTTTCTCTGCTTGTTATTATATTCAGTCTTATTTTGTATTTCTATATAGCAAGTTGTGTTTTAGCTTATGCTGAAGTAAAAGGCAGTTAATTCAGAAGACTGTGTTGTTTGTTCATTCTGATGGCTGAAATGAAAAGACTCTGCTACATTTCTTTTGCTGCCTAAATATATGCTCAGAGGTTTAGTGCGCCAACTGTGACAATAGGATTAGTGACACCTGGCTTGATGGCAGTACATGCGAAAGGGATCTAGAAGTCTTAGTGGACCACAAACTGAACATGAGTCATCAGCGTGACACAGCAGCTAAAACAGCCAATGCAATTCTAGGCTGCATCAATAGGAGTATAGTGTCTAGATCAAGGGAAGTACCGGTAATCTTTCTCTCTCTCTGTCTTTTATTCGCAAATGAAGATTCAGGAAGAACTCATCCCGCACTTTCTGAAAGCGTGCTGATGACTAAAAAGGCCATTCCGAAATAAACAAGTCCGGTTGCAGAAAGCAGAACAGAAGTTCTCCTTGGGTGATGTTTCCGGGTTGTGATTCTTTCTGCGTTGCCGTTTTTCTTCAAGACTTGTTCGGCATGAGTTCTCAAATAAGGCTGCAGCATTGTGGATAGTGCATCTTCATGCTTCCCAATGTGAAGCCAGGGCGGACCATTGTTGGTGATCAGTTTGGCCGAGCCTGAGATATTGTTTCAGGGAGTCCTTGTAGCACTTTTTTGGAGTGCTCCTCTTACGCTGACCTGTGGCGAGTTCACCATAGAGTACTATTTTTGGGAGGCGATAGTTCTCCATCCTAGAAACGTGCCCTGCCCAGTGCAGCTATGTTCTCAATATCATGGCCTCAATGCTGGTGATCCCTGCTTGCTCAAGGACAAAGGGAAGTAATAGTGCCACTCGATTCTGCTTTGGTCAGACCTCACCTGGAATAGTGTGTCCAGTTCTGGGCACCACAATTCCAGAAGGATATGGAGAAGCTGGAACACATCCAGAGGAGGGCGACCAAAATGGTGGGAGATCTGGAAGCCATGCCTTATGAGGAGTGGTTTAGGGAGCTGGGTATGTTTAGCCTGGGGAAGAGAAGGTTAAGAGGGGGCATGATAGCCATGTTTAAATATTTGCAGGGATGTCATACTGAGGATGGATCAAGCTTGTTTTGTGCATCTCCAGAGACAAGGACACGGAGCAATGGACTCAAACTACAGGAAAAAATTATTCCATCTAAACATTAGGAAGAACTTCCTGACAATAAGAGCTGTTCGGCAGTGGAATGCACTGCCTTGAAGTGTGGTGGAATCTCCTTCTTTGGAGGTTTTTAAGCAGAGGCTGTATCAGCATCTGTCGGGAATGCTTTGATTGTTTATTCCTGCATGGCGGGGGGGGGGCTTGGACTGGATGATCCCTGTGGTCTCTTACAACTCTATGATTCTATGATGGGGAGGGGGTAGGGATCCCATCTTCATGGTGAGATCACTTTCTTGTGAAGCTTGGTTTGACAAGAGCAGACTTTCCTTGTAGGGATGGGGGAGCTGATTTAAGAAGATCCACTTCTGAGATTTGTGGGATCTGAAGGATCCCTGAATGCTCTGGGGGATTTCCAGGTTGACAGAGTTGCAATTTGGTTGAGATCCTGTTTCCATTATGGATTGGTGAGATGGAAAGGGCCATCAATACAATCACAGTCCAGTGTCCATTCCAGTACTGTGGAGCCCATCATTCTACTTAGTTTGCTGTAGATCTCTGTGTTGGAAGAGCACAGCATTTTCTCTCCCACTTCACTCTCTTGCCATTAGGACAAGTGGATCCTAGGTTGGACAGAATTTCCTGCATACTAAAATCCTTATCTTTCTGTCATTCAGAACTTGCTTGTTCCACCTTTGAAGTTTGCAACCAAGCAACAAGACTATGTGACCTAGGAGACTTCCTTTGGTCTTGGTTAAATAAAGATATATCCATTCTTGGCTCTCCCCTTTTTTTGGTACTTTGTTATATTCTCCCTAAAGCATTTATCTCTTACCCAAACCTATTCATTAGTTAGTTAGGATGTAGACTCTCCATGCATATGTAAGTGCATAGCCATTAATAAAGTTTTAAGTCTTTTAACTTGAAGCTGCCTGTAAGATATTGGGTCCTGTTTTAAACTACCAAGAAAGTTAATTCTTAACAGTTTTAACTTCATAGAGTTTCCCCAAAAGGACTACCACCCTGGGACACTTTAATTCCCTACACTATGAGCAATGGAATAGGCTGGATGACTGTTAGAGCGCTGGTGGTGCAGGTCATGGAGGGAAGAAAAGATCAGTGGGGACTTTTCATTGTACCTTGTATGTTGCAGTGAGGTTGGTTTACTTTGCCTCAACTGTCTCATCTTTAATATAAGGCACAGCAGGTTTATTTCCGATTGGAAACAGGTTGCAGCTTGTTGGGATCAAGTTCATTTAGTGTAGCAGTGGAAGCCTGTGGAAGTCACTTGGAAGCAGTGGAAGCCACTCCTCGAATGTTTTCATCAGTGCTGTATACGTACAATCCTAAATATACACTGGACTGACTATGTTGCTGTCCTTGAGCAAGCAGGGATCACCAGCATTGAGGCCATGATATTGAGAACACAGCTGCGCTGGGCAGGGCACGTTTCTAGGATGGAGGACCATCGCCTCCCAAAAATAGTAGTCTACAGTGAACTTGCCATAGGTCAGCATAAGAGGGGCACTCCAAAAAAAGCGATACAAGGATTCTCTGAAACAACATCTCAGGCTCAGCCAAATTGATCACCAACAATGGTCCACCCTGGCTTCACATCGGGAGGCATGGAGACGCACTATCCACAATACTGCAACTTTATTTGAGAGCTCACGCCGAACAAGTCTTGAAGAGAAACGGCAACGCAGAAAGAATCACAACCCGGAAACATCACCCAAGGAGAACTTCTGCTGTGCTTTCTGCAACTGGAATTGTTTATCTTGGATTGGCCTTTTCAGTCATCAGCACGCTTTCAGAAAACGTGGGATGAGTCCTTCCTGAATCTTTGTTTGTGAAGAAAAGCCAGAGAGAGAGAGGGGAAGCCTTGGTTGCCTGCTATCATAAATTTGTTAGGCACTTTGAGGAGAAAGTTGACCATATTTGTTCAGAATATGACACATTTATTGCAGAGTCTGAGGAAGTTTCCAGTGTGCCATCTTACCTAGTTTCTTGGGATCCATTTCAGTTGATGCAGCATGATGATGTGGACAAAATGCTTGAATCAGTTTGTCCCATTACATTTAAGTTTGATAGGACATGTAAGTCTTATTGAACTGTGGTTGATTGGGTGATAGCTATCTCACCATATCAGGAGTGGTGCCTGCTGCTTTGAAGTAGACTGTAGTGTATCCTCTCCTTATGACAGTCTCCCTGGATGTTAGGATGACTGTCCTATCACTAATGTTCCCTATAGGGTGAGGTGCTTGAGCCAGGCAATTTCAGATGTTCTTGGAAGAAACAGGTTATCTGGACCTACTCCAGTCTGATTTCAGGTGAAGATGTAGTATTGAAACAGTCTCAGTTTCCTGACCAACTAACCATTCCTGGCTGCAGTAATTCATGCACTGGTAATTTTCCACACTTAGGTTACTGCAGTGTTCTTCACATGGAGCTACTCTTGAAGATGAGTTGGAAGCTGCAGCCAGTGCAACATGCTGATGGAAACATCATATAGAACACATTTAACACACACACACATACACCTGCCCAAAGACTGAAGTCTGCTAGAGGGGCCCTTTTCTATGTCCCACCACTAGGAGTAATACATTGTGTAGAGACCTGGGAAATTGCTATGATGCCCCAGTTGTGGAACACCTTCTGTCCTTAGTGTTGGAAGACTGATTGGTGATGATGTTGGCTTCATTAAATTGCCCAAGTAAAACATGGTTTGTTATGAAAACAACACCATCATCAACAACAAAACTTTGAGGTTTAATGGTTTTATCCAAATCTGTTCATGTACATGGTTTTAAGCTGTTTTAACTTCTTTTAAATTGTTAAATCATTTAATATGTTTTAAGAGTGTTTTATTTTTTACTGTTTTAAATTTTAAATTGTTTAAATACATTTTATTATTTTAAAATTGTGACCTTATGATATAGGATGGGATAAATATTTGAAGAGAAAGAGAAAAGGAGATTCATCTGCTGATTTTCACCTTGGATATAAATGGATTTTTTTTTAAGATAGCAAAACCTTGCTTGCAAGAGTATCCAAGTCATTTATGAGAGTGGTTCAGACTACGAAGAAAAGGGATGTTTGCATGCATGCAAGCAAACACAATGGGCCTTAAAGTTCTGGGTAAGGGTCATCAATGAGGGAGGGGGTTGAGCGCATGCTTTGAATGTGAAAGGCCCCACATTCAATCCCTGGTACCTCTGTGCGGGGTTGGAAAAGGCTCATTTCTGAAACCTTGGAGAAGAGTGTCAAGTCAGTATACCGAACTAGATGGGACAGTGGTCTAACTCAATATATGTTTTTCTCCTACCATAGTTTTCTGTGAAGTCAGGTGAACTCTGTGCGAGAGAAGAAAACAGGCCTACAAGAACATGTGGAGTCTGGAGAAGAGCTCAGAATTGCCAGTCTATGATTGCCAAGATGCATCCATCAACATTTAAGACCAAACCTCTGGACATATGGACAAGGGAGAGAAGTTGTGGCCTCTCGGTGCTAATAGTTGTCAACAATTCTTATAGAACAGTGCACACTCACTGACATACCATAAGCTCTCTGTGAACAGCTGAAGAATATTTTGTGTTGCAAACTGGTTGAGTGGAGCACATAACACCCACAAAGATGCACCAGTGGGATATCACCAGATGTTCACTAATTTTTATTTTCAGGTTTAAACCAGACTTTGGAAAATGTTTGTTTTTTCAATTACATCTCCTTAGACTCCCCCAGCCAGCATGGTCATTGAGATTCAAGGAACTATAGTCCAAAAGTGACTTTTCTGATTTCTAGGTTAGAGTAAAATTTTTGAGAGGACATTGAAATATGTATCCTTCAATCTAAAGGTATTCATCTTTGCTTGGATCCTGTTCATCCAGTACTTCTCTTGTTGCTACTGATTCAACACCATTTTTATCCTTCAAATTAGTGTATTGTTTGGTTTAATCACATGAGTGATCTGAGCCAGTCTGGGATCATGTAGAGAACAGGGTGATATGACAATATATAGCGAACCACACACTGACATCACTGAGGCAAAATGAAACAAGTTCTGAAAGGGTTCCTTCTTTCTCTGTCAAATATGCAAATGCTCTCAAACTCTTTCAAAATAATCCCTGGGAAAAAATGTTAAACGATGTGTATGGAAGGGGTGGGGGTATTGGAATTTCCAAAAAGGCTCAAGAAAATCTGCACCCTTTGCTCCAGCTCCAACAGAAGCAGTGTGGAACAAATGTACCTGGATATTGGGCATGAAGAACAAGGTAGCTTCCTTTCTGGAACAGGGCCATCTAGTGGATATGATTACACATGATTCAATGTGTCCACAGTTTCATGAAGGAAACTATGAAGAAGAACTGGTGTTAGCACAATTTTGAGGTGGGGGGAGTGTTTGCTTATTTCATGGAGTCATTGGGATATATTGTGAATGGAAAAGGTTAAAAAGAGAGAGAGAGAGAGAGAAACAGAAAAAGAACAGAAATCAAAGAACAACACTTTCCCTCCCAAATGTGCATTTTGACCCCCTGACAATTTCACTATTCCAAGCTGCCAGGATTTCATGAAAGGGAGTACAGGAGGAGTGATCAACCAATCAAAGATTGTATGTGAGTTTAAATACTTCATTCTTAGTGCAACTAGAGCAGAAAATGGCACAACATGAATCCATTCTAGGAGCACTGATTGTAATGAGAATGGGAATGGCACAAAGGTAACCTATTACAGTTTCAATAAAGTAATCTTGTGTGGTCTTCCTTGGATGGCCTAACACCCTTGTGCTCTTTATTTTGTGCAACCTTTGGTTTCTTTTGCAGAATGATTGCATGCTACACAGCCGTGGAACTACACTTTTGCAAAGCCTTATTCATCATTAAAGGCTATCAGCTCCCACTTTAATCAAATGGATGTTGACAAGTAAACTTCTTTCAGCCATATTATTTCAGTATCATGAAAGTGATACCAGAGTCACTAAGGAGGCACTCATCATGGCAGACCCATTTCTAGGCACTTACAACACCACAAAATGTAGACTTTTTGTCTGGAGAGAGGAGGAGAAAAATGGCTATGCATCTGAAGAAATGGGCTGTAGTTCACAAAAGCCTATGTGAAATGAAACTCCTTGGTCTTTAAGGTACCACAAGACATGGCTGCTTTTGATATGACCATGTGCAAATGCTGGTTCATCACAGGAAAAAATCTCAATGCAGCTACAAATAGGTATTAATCAAAAATTGAGTTCATGTAATGAGTTTTGCTTATTCACAAATGTTTGAATATTCCTGACTGCATTCTTTCATTTTCTTGCTTGTTTTCCATTTTGAAGAAAACCAAACTACAATGGTCTGCAGGATTGGAAAATGGATGCTGTAGTAGAAATAAATGTAAATGCAACAGCTTTTTATGAGTAAGGATGCAATAGAAAGCATACTTGTTTAAATCCAACTACAACAGAGAGCTAGAGCTAAGAAAAGACAAGTATACGTTTATAACAGCAACCGTGTCTTTGATTCCATCACACTTTTCAAGTTTTTGGAATCCAATAGATCCCAAATGTCGGCTGTTCGAAAAAAAAATCATAATGTTGCTATTGAAGAATAACTGACTGAGAATTCCTGTGCTCCTAAAATTTTGTCTTTGTCTCTTTGTTTACTATATTGCTATCCTTAAAGAGCAATATAGGATTTTTTTTTAAAAAAAGTATATTTACTGGAAAGGTGCTGTTCATGGATAATAGATACTTGCCTTTGCAAAAATGTATACAAATGCTCCTTTTGACTTAATTATGTGATTACTGCAAGAATAAGTCAGTTTTATATAGAATAATAGACATCAGTGATTTGTGAGCAATCTCAAGGTGTTTGGTTTGGTCTGTGTATCAGGTGAGTTGCCCAGGTCCTCATTTGCTTCCACATTCATTTCCCCACCTGCTACCAGCATCCCTTCCATTTGCAACTCCCCCCCCCATCGAATCCCAACTTATATCCTTGAGATTCCAAACTCCTGGAGGTATGAAGTTCTGCAGGAGAAGGGAACATTCAATTCTGTGAATATGAACTCTACCCCACCAAGTTAAGACCCATGCACTTTAGAGTACAGTCAGACCTTGGGCAAGTCACACACTCTCAGCCCTCAGAAAACCCTGTGATAGGTTCACCCTAGGGTCGCCATAAGTCAGAAATGACTTGAAGGCACACAAAAACAGAAGAATAGAAAAAAGACTATACACTGTATGTCTAGCATGTGAAAATGTTTGTTTCCTCTGTTGTTTTAATTGCTTCATATCTAATAAGAAGAATCTGTTTTGGCACTTCAAAGTGGAAAACAGCTTGTTAATAACATTTGTGGGCTGTGATTAAAAAATGTTATATTCTTCAACAACAAAGTGCAGCTCTGCTGCCAGAATGTTTCTATGTGAGATAACATTATTTGGACACATCTTCTTGCATCTACTTTCCTGCAAAGATACCTGTGCCCAACTCCTTGGATGGTCTAACAGGCATGTATTCTTTACTTTCTGCAGACTTTGGGTTTCATTTGCAGAATGACTGCTTGTGACATAGACATAAAGCTATATTTCTGCAAAACCTTGTTCATCATTAAAGGTCATCCATTCCTACTTTAATCAAGGTGAGCTTGACTAGTACACTTTAATCAAATCAGTGTTGACCAGTAAACTTCTTGCATTCAGGTGCTACCTAAAACATTTGTTTTTAACCACTCCCTTCCTTTCTACAGACATTCTGTGTGTGTGTGTTATATTGTTTGCTATTGAGAGCTATTGTATCAGTTAAAAAGAAAGTCAGCAGTTTGATTATTTACTGGTTATTTACTCTAACCAGTTTGATGAAAGAATAAGCAAGGAAAAACTTATTTAGAAGATCATTGTGAATTTGAATAATGGCAAACATTCATGACTCCTAGAAGCAATTTTATTCAACTCCATTTCAGTTCTTATAGCACAAAAGCACCTGCTATAGAAAAGAACTTGATAACAAAACACTAATAATATAGCACCAGATAAAATAACAAAACATTAATCATAGTGTTCTGTACAGTACAGTAGCATATTACTTCACAGTGGTGGCAGTGGTGGTGAGCACCTTCAAGTTGACTTCAATTTATGGCAACCCTTATGGGGTTTTCTAGGCAAGATTTATTCAAAAGAGGTTTGCCATTACCTTCCTCTCAGGCTGAGAAAATGTGACTTGCACAAGGTCTTGATGGCCAAGCAGGGAATTTGATACTGGAGCCTCGTCACACTACACAATTATAGCACTATGTTCTATTTTAACTAGTACCATGGCAACATCATATGGAATCTTGGGATCTGCAGTTTAGGGAGGAGTATTTAGAATTCCCAACCAGAGAGCTCTTGTGGGTCACCAAACTACAAGTCCCAGGATTCCATAACATGTTTCCATGGCAGTTAAAATGGACTCTAGCATGATATAATTGTATAGTGTGAATGGGCCCCTGCTGGTCTTGTGGGGTTCTTAAGCAACTCTCTAAACCATGCTGGCCTTGTCATTGTAGAGTTGTATCAGAGATGATTTTGGAAGATGGGGATAAAAGTAATGCCTGCCATTACTGAATCATGAAAAGAAAGCTTTATGGTCAGTGACACACCTAGCATATTTGACACCAAGTGCAGATTATTTTTTAAATTATTTTCAGTAATAATTATGAAATAGAACAAATCATGAAATCAGTAATAATCATGAAATAGAAGAAATAATAACAATGACCAGAAAAGAAATGCAGACAGTGAAAATTCTGTTTTATTGAACTTCATATATATAATCATTCCAGTAAAAACAAACAAATATTACAGTACAAAAAAGAAAAAAAAAGTAATGGATTAATATGTTTAAATTGCATTAATGTGTGTTTTTTTTTAAAAGGGAGAAAACTTACCCAACGTATGTTTGCAATATGATCCCTAGTGCCTCTTCCTTTTCTGAACCCAATATTTGGCATTTCTCACTCCATATATGGTAAAATTCTGAGCATCACTTTGCTTGCATTGGAAATTAATGCAGTGGTCCAATGGTGATTGTAATCCCTGGTGTCCTATTTCCTGGGGACTGGAATGTATATTGAACATTTCCAATTTGTAGGCCATTGTTTTGTTTTCCATATTTGTTGGCAGATTTTATTTAGAATTTGAGTGGATTCTATCTCTGTAGCTTGAAAAAGTTCTATTGGTATGCCATCTGTTCCTAGTGATTTATTTCTCCCAAGTGCTTTGAGTGCAGCTTCCATTTCACTTTCTAAAATTATGGATTTATCTTCAAATGGTTCTTCCTTTAATGTGACAACCTAGACAATAAATTTATTCGACACCATTAAAAAAATGCACACTTTCCCCCCAAAACACAAGTGTGATTCAGAAAGGATGACTTTCTTGAAATGTCTGATTCAGAAATGCAGTTTCTCCAGCATTCTTTGTTTTGTGACTCATCATGTGGTTTTCCCATTTTTATTTTATTGCCTTTTCAAAAGCGAGCCAGACATTCACTAGAGAACAGAGAGACACTAATACTGTAGTATTTCTTCTTTCATGAAGATAACTTAACAAGATGTACTGCTGGAAGAAAGTGTAATCATTAATATTCTATGCATTTATGTTCTTTTTGAACATACGACTGGATGTTTAAGGTCCTTCTTGTGCTACTTAGTTGAGCTAAAAATGAAAAATAAAATAAGAAATAACTTCTGGATTAATCCAAGGTTGAACAATTTTAATCAGAGATAATGGGCCTTAAAGTATTAAAGTATTTAACTTTGCTTGGAATGTACCATTTTATTATGGATGGTTTTCACAGAGGAAATCATGTCAGTGGGGTGGTGAATCCACTCTGGCTTTCAATCCTAATGTTCAGGGAGCTATCCAAGGTACCAAACCCTATCTCTGCCCTGCCTCTCCCCGGCCTTCCCAAGGGGGCTCCAGGGCTTCGAAGTCCTGGAGCTGCCTCGGGGAGGCCAGGGAAGGCAGTGGGAGGGAGGGAGGGACTCTGCCCAGCCTCTCCCCAGCCTTCCCGAGGGGGGTCCGAGGCTTCAAAGCCCTGGAGCTGCCTTGGAAAGGCGGCGGAAAGGAGAGACTCTGCCCGGCCTCTCCCCAGCCTCCCCGAGGGGGCTCCAGAGCTTTGAAGCCCCGGAGCTGCCTCAGGGAGGCTGGGAAAGGCAGCGGGTGGGTGGGCAAGGGTACGACCGGCCTTTCCCCAGCCTTTCTGAGGGGGCTCCAGGACTTTGAAACCCTGGAGCCACCTCAGGAAATCTGGAGAAGGCGGTGGGAGGGAGTCTGCCCAGCCTCTCCCTGGCCTTCCCAAGGGGGCTCCAGGGCTTTGAAATCCCGGAGCTGCCTCGGGAAGGCTGGAGAAGATGATGAGAGGGCGGGAGGGAGTCTGGCCAACCTCTACCTGGGCTTCCCGAAGGGGCTCTGGGGATTGAGAGCCCCATATAGCCTCTTCGGAAAGGTTGGGAGGGGTGGAGGGAGCACGGCGTAGAGGCTTTTCAGCCACCCCCACCCTCCCAAAGCCACAACAAGGCTTAGAAAGCTCAATAGTGACTTTGGGAAGGGCGGGGGGCTAAAAAGCGCCTTTCCTGCCAACTGCCTGGAGAGACGCTGATTTAAATAGGGTGCTTGCTGAGCAAACCGCGAATAATCGAAACTGTGAGAGTGAAAGCTGCGAATGTGGAGGGACAACTGTATACATTTATGTTATTTAAACAATAAATATCGCGAAATAATGTTTTTTTCCTCAAAGTGACACACCACCCGAGTTATGCTCAGTTTTTTAGTGAAGTTTGACACACCAAGCTCAAAAGGTTGCCCATCACTGTTTTAGGCAGTCAATATTCAAAAGTGGTTTTGCCAGTTCCTCTGAAATATAGCCTTTAGCACCTGGTATTCATTGGCAGTCTCCCATCCAAGTACTAATCAGGCTGGCCCTGCTTAGCTTCTGAGATCAGACAGGATTTGGTGCCTTCAGGGTATTTAGGCCCCAATACTCACCCAAATACTAGAAGCAATATAACAACGACAGACAAAGCACTCCAGCTGCAAAAAAAGAGAGCTGCATTTTAGCTCAAAGGCTGTGCCTTGTCTTCACAAATTGTCTCCAAACATTACAGCTTTAAATGGAAAAATATAATTTATAATTCTTGTACTTCATCCACCACCATGGTACATAAATTGTACAACTTTCCATATCAACTTTCCATATCATATTTCTAGATGGAAATAAATTTTGTATTTCCTTCAAATGGCATGCATAGTCAATCTGCATACATGGAATATCTGCATTCTACATAAAGCCATATCTTGGCCTCTGATATTCTACAGATAACAACTAGACAGAGATCCAGCATGGTATACTGGTTTGGGTGTTGGACTAGGACTCTGGAGACCAAGGTCTGAATCCCTGCTTCACCATAGAAACCCACTGGGTGACCTTAGGCAAGTCACACTCTCTCAACCTCAGGGAAGGCAAAGCCAAACCCACTTTGAACAAAATTTGCCAAGAAAACCCCATGATAGGTTAACCTTAGGGTCACCATAAGTTGTAAATAACTTGAAGGCACACAACAACAACCAGATAATACCAAACCAGATCCAATCTTCATGTAGTCAAACCCAGAGGAAATCATTATGATCTTATAGAAATATTATTGCGTTGTTCTGATAACATAAAACAGAGTGGATAAGATATGTGACATTTTTTTCATGGACCTTATAACTACAGATGCTGTTTATTCATCATTCTGACAGGTCCTGGCAGGACTGGAAAGAGATCTGGGCTTTCTTTCTAAATCTCTCTGTTCCACATACCTTTCCCTTACATTTGATATAAAACTGATTTGACCTGACAGTGTTATGGCACATGAATGTCCCACAATCCACATGCTGATAACACATTGCGTGACTTGATGACTATGAGATAGTACCATAATCATAATAACCAGAACAGAAGTCACAGAATCTTGTTAAAACAAAGAATTATCTGTAAGGCCTGACAGAGCAATGATGCCTTTCACTTCCTGGAACTCGGGGCTGTACAGTGTTATGTTTTTGCACATTTTTGCTGTGGAAAGTAGTACTTGAAACAAAATAAGATTAGCTCCCTTACTTGTAGCTTTCCAAAACAAAGGCAACCAGTTTTGAATAATACCAACACAAGAATTCAAAAATTCCATGATTAGCTATCTTGTGTATGTGACTTTTGGAAATCTTACTTATTCTGAAACTGAGGTCTTTGTCACACTATACACTTACAGCACTTTGATACCACATTAACTGCCGTGGCTACTACAGAATCCTGGAATTTGTAGTTTGGTGAGCAACTACTACTCTCTGATACAGAATTCTAATTACCTCACCAAATTACAAAACCCAAGATTCCATAGAAAGGAGCCATGGCTCTTAAAGTGGCATTAAAGTGCTGTAATTGTAACTTTTTTCTCCTTTTTGTCCATAGACATCTCAGAAAACATTGTTGCCATTATTTCTTATGTTAAAAATATGGCCTCCAGAATGCTTAGTTGCAAGTTTGAAATTAAATGGGATCTGTTTAAGAGGACTGAAGATTAAAACAAAACAAAACACAAATATTCATTCACATACAGAATCTGCTGGGTTGCTCTTGTAAGTAATGGGACTTCCAGTCAAACTGCTTACTTGCTTCATTAGTATAGAAAAAGGAGAACTGCAACCAAAACAGTAAAAATTACTATAAAAGTCCCAATATATCCATGTGCATAGCTAGGTTATTTTCTATTTTGTGCTGACTCCATCCTACAGAAGACAGTGATTCTCATCAATGAACTAGACTTTACCTCCTTCTGATTGTATTGATTAGCTGGGAACATGATGCCTGAGAGCCGTTCTTCTCAGTTGTGTTAATCAAGACAATTCAGCTTGTACAAGGAGTACAAATCATGTTGAATCATCCAGTTATCTGAAAAGATCAGTATCACACATGTAGAAATCCTAATCATGGGGAAGTAGGTTCATCCAAAAATAAATAGAACTTACTCGTAAATCAATATGTTTAGAAGCAGGGTTTTATATGACACTGTTACTCTGGGCATTTAAGTTTTCCTATTGTTACTTTTGGGGGAGGGGCATTAGCAAATTTTTATCACTTCTGCTCACATAACTTTAATACGCCTTTATTAATTCCCCTGTTGCCCCCATGGAGCTCCTCTCTAGCTGACTTCATTTGGGCCTTTGGAGATGCATATGTTGACAGTTCCAGATTTATTATATTGGATGATTAGAAGTATTTTTGGAAGTTAACTTCTCTGAGTGATTCCAGCTGTGGAACACACACTCACTAATATTCTCTTTTGTCCTATGTGCTAGCTGTTTTCCAGTACTCTTGAAACCATAGCAGATCTCAGGATCTATTATCTACAACTGGTGCCTCACAAAAGGTGACTATGGCTGATTGGATGAGGAGACAAGGAGAGAACAACCCTCTGCAAAGATATGGACTAGCCATAGAAAACAGGAGCAGTTTAGGCACACTAATAAAGATAAAGGTGTTTCTAATAATCTGCCTGAGATTACCTGGGGAGGGGTTCATATGAGTGAATGCTTACTGGTTGTTTATAAACAATTTCATTCCCATATAAAACTAGATGTTAGAGAAGTTTCTAATCTGTGCATCTTTTGGGTTAGTTTTAAATATGATGGGATTTCCCCTCCACATGGAGGTACATTCAGACATGCAACATCTCCCTCCCCCCTGCAGACTCAAGTGGTACAATCAGGATTAATTTGAACAGAAATGTTTTTACCATATGATGAGCTACTTCACTACTCCAGGTTTAATCTCCATTCAGAATCACAGAGGATACTTAGGGAACACATTCTTGAAAGGGTTTTTGTCTCTCTTACATATCAATTCAGGGTAATTTATAGAACAAGATAGAACTTAAATCTCCCACTTTTTCATTTTTCAGAACAAAGAAACTGCATTTCCTACCTATGCCATTTATTTCTTCTAGGCCAAACAAAAATGGCTTAAATTGATGCTACTGTTCCAAAACTTCAAAGCAAAAATGGGTAGTGGAGCTGCCAGAGTGCAGGCCATAACCGTTACTTCAACTTCTTTCTTTAGTCAACATTGGGACAGGCTGAGATGAAGAAGGATGGAAGTCTTAACACATGTAGAAGAACTTAGGAGACTTCTTAGAAGCAGTGGCCACATGGATCAAAATGTTATACAGGGCTACTGACAGGTGCAACTGGGCTGTGTACCATATATGTCTCTGAGAAAGAAGGTGTCTGGCCCTTGCATTTTACTCTGATCTGTGTCCCTTGGATTTTGCTGAAAAATAGCACTTCATACAAGCATTCAGACCCTCTCTCCCTTTTGCTCTTAGAGCAATGCAGGCTTCAGGTAGTACAGTTGTCCCTCTGTATCCACGTTTTTGGTATCCACAGATTTAAGTATTCATGGCTTGAAAATATTCTTAAAATAATAATAATCCCAAAAGCAAACCTTGATTTTGCCATCTTATATAAGGGAAACCATTTTGCTATGTCATTGCATATAATGGGACTTGAGTATTAATGGATTTTGGTATCAATGGGGGGTGGGTGGGTGGGTTCTGGAACCAAACCCCAGTGAATATGAAGGGACAACTGTATAAGGATTTCGCATGCCTCTATTCTTTTCACACTGCCTCTCAAGCTTTCACTATTTGCTCAACTATAGATTGGAGTGCATGGTCATTAATAATCAATGTATCTAGCCAACCAGACCATGTGACTCCAGAAACTTCCAGGTGTCTGTGGTCATGTAGAGACTACTTCTTCTTCCTCTCTTTTCCTCCTTCACGATGGGGAGTGCCAGCTCTCCGGAGTCCCTCTCATACCTGAAACTTTCATTCAGTTACTCAAGATTTAGGTAATCTATGGATATACATTTAGAATATATGTTTCAATACAATTAGTAAATGTTCCAGCTATATAATTTTAATACTGGCTGTTCACCTTGGTTTACTGAAGTTAGTCTCAGAGGCATATGCAAGACGTTCAGTGCATTTCTCTGAAAACTCTGCTAAACGGGACTGCCTTCTCTTCTACAAGACTTCATCTTTCTAAAAAAAAAAAAAGTGGGAGAGGCTAACACCACAGGAAACCACCCCCAATCCAATAGATTTATCTAATCTCACTATATGTCCTCTGCTCAAGCAGATTCTAATGCTTGGATGCTGCCACTGTTTTATGCCAGAGATATCAGTAGTATCAGAACTGTTTCTGCTGTTCTAAGAGAGGGGACATTGTTGCACTTAGCACTATTATATAGAGCTCCAGAATAAAATCATTATTCTTGCTAGATTTAAATCAGCAGCAATATGATGCAATATTCAATAACTTTATTTAGGGCCAGTAGTTTTCATGTCAGAGGTTGGTGAATCAGCTTTCAGTATTATTCCTGACTTTAAAGGAACTGAACCTTGCGAGGGGGAGAGGGCATAGGGATCAGCATATTGGATATCTCCTTTAAAGTCTGGAATAAAATCGAGAATGGATTCACCCCGCCCCAGATATGGAAGAAGCCACTGATTGTTGCTGTTAAGGCACTGTACAACTTGTACCAAAGCAGATATATGTAGCCGACCAGCAATCTATCAGGACTTCTTAGGTGCTTGACTATTCGCCTTCTCTCCCACTTCATCTTCCCATATTTGCAGTCCTGAGAAAAGGAACAAAACCAGGAAGTTCATTAAACCCCTAGTGAAATGTGTACAGGCAGGTTGCATGAGAGCCAGTGTGGTGTAATGGTTTGAGCTTTGGACTAGAACTTCAGGAGACCAGTGTTCAAATCCCCACAAAGCCATGGAAACCCTCTGGCTGATGTTGGGCAAGTCACTCTCAGTCCCAAAGGAAGGCAACAACAAACCCTTCTGAACAAACCTTAACAAGAAAACCCACAACATGTTCACCTTATGCTTGCCATAAGTTGGAAATGACTTGAAGGCACACAACAACAACTACTAAACTTATGCAACCTTGGGTTTTTTAAGCTATATATATGCTACAAGGTCCTTGCCATTAGCCCTTTTACAAGATATTCTTATTATAAATTAGAAAACACACTGAACTCTACAATGATCTTGTGGATAGAGTCCTTGTGAAAGACTGAGCCACATTTGGAAGTAATTGTGTCTGATTCTCCCCAGAGACACTGTCCCATTCACTATACTTACAGAGGTTAGCTAAAATCAACAGTGTTCTTTGGGACAGCAAATAGAAAAGGTTCATAAGATGGAATTGGCTAGAGATGAGAGACATTTGCCATTGAAGGGAAGTTTGAGTGTGTGTGTGTTTAATTGGGGGTCATATTTTTTGTTGTATAAAGTTAAGGGAAGCAGAGCACACACAAATGCTCCATTTGCCTGGAGAGGGCTGCACTGTTTTGTACAGAGGTGAAATTTGAATACCTTGTCTGCAATTCAACTGATTTTGCTTGGACTCCTGCCAAGCAGCCTTGAACTAATTTTGTTTTGCTCGCCTGGACTTGAGTGCCCCCTAGTGACTCAACTATAAAGGCCACCCAAGAAAAATACACACACATGGCCACACAACACATACATAACTTCTGTAGATTTTAATCTATTCTTGCCTGTTGCATGTTACGAAGATACTAGGACATTACTGTGTGGTGGTGGCAGTGATGTTTGCCTGTGTGTATTTTCAGTGAAGCTGCAGACTGGCCTTTTCTAAATTGCTCACAAACAGCTCCACAGCAAACCAAGCTATTTCAACAACAACTAAACCCAATCTGTATTGTGCAATATTATATAGCCAGCAGCACAGTCTGCAGAGGAAGTCTCTCCCCCCTCCCCTGCCCTTCATCATTTAACAGATGTTTGTGCTGTGACATTTGGAAATTCTCACAGCACAAAGGCTATTAATAATCTTTTAGTTGACTAACAATCTATCCCAGATCATTAGGATTTAATGCCCTTTTACTCAAAGCCACCTGGAGGGCTTTTGTATCCAGTACCTCTCTGTTTACCTTAGGGACACTATCTGGCTTCTATTCGTCCACATGTGCAGTGCACTGGCCTAGATCTTGGTGTCTGATACATTTACAAAACATTCAGCTTCTTGGCTTGGTTTCTACCTCTGCCACAGAGCTCCTCTCAGAAGCTGACCAAGAGTCTTAAATATCATTTTCAAGTTCACAATTAGAGTTATGGCCTATGTAGGGACACTAAAGATGCTCTTGCTTTCATGATGTGAAATTAGTATGTTAGAACACCTCTCCCTCCCTCACTCCACAAAATGCTCCCACAAGGTGTTCGTGTGAATTTGCATCCAGGATTACATACCTTCCATGGGTGATATAGAGCAACTTTAGGAACCGACCAATCAACCAAACATAGGTTACTACATTTGTTCTTTAATGTACCAACCAACAGTATTTTAATTTATTGTTATTGCAAAGACTATCAGGTACTACTCCTAGCACTGGCCTAAGTCTAGCGATGGCTCCCAATTAAAGCAAATCAACTCAACAGTTGGTTCAATGGATGTATTTTAGTTGGGACTACAAACTATATTTAGGGCACTCTATTCTTCCTAGGCCACCGAACAAAGGAACATCATCTCAGTGGCAACACACATACACGGACATACCTCTCTTTCCACTCATCACTGAGAGAATAAGATCTGCTTGCCAAGACAGATTCAGTGCCCTCAAACTCCTTCCTGTCCATGGCTTTTCTAGCAACTAAAAATATGAAGGCATGGATGCCAATGGAGGCAAAGCTTTGGGGTGTTTGTTGCTGTGGTTGATCTTCCTGGCACTTCACGTATCTACTGGTAAAATTCTATTACATTTATAAGCATCATTTATATAGCACTAATTGCAGAGCCCAGCAAATCAGGGTTGTGTATGAGAATTTTTTTTTCATGTTAAAACTTGTAAATGGGTAGTTCTTTTTTGGCTGCCCAAAGAAACGTAGTATTGGGCACTGGTTCTTAAAACTGTGTCTTCCACATGTTTTGGGCTTCAACTCATAGAGGCTCCAGCCATTTTTGGCCAATTTTCATAGATTCTGGGAGCTGAAATCCAAAACATCTGGAAGACTATATAGTTTTAGAACCACTGGTCTAGAGCCTCCTGCATAGCAGCCATAAGCTGAGCTGAAGTACACAGTTCCATTCCAACTTTTAGGTTTTTTTCAGCCTGGACTGAATGTGTTAAGTAGTGAAAGAACCATTTGAACACTTCTATAATGAGCTGCCATATACAGCAAGCCCAGGTAAGTGAAGCAACCTTGACTCATTTTTAGAGAATGCTCATAACTTGTAACACTTCTGCCAAGTGAAAACAAGCCATGTATGCCATATCAGCAAAGATAAGAAACTTTCTGGGTTTTGCTACATGGCGTGAACTGCAAAAGCACCTGAAATAGTGCTGGTGACTTGCATTCATCTTAGTGAGTCAAAACTACACAAACTTGGTCTATGCTAAAATGTATGGCTTCCTTGCTACAATGGTGACTAACGGTGCATCTGCACTAGAAATAATGCAGTTTGATACCACTGTAAGTGTTGTAGCTCCATCCTATGGAACCCTGGGATTTGTAGTTTTACAAGGTCTTTAGCCTTCTATGCCAAAGAGTGCTGATGCTTCACAAAACTACAAATCCCAGGATTCTGTAGGATGGAGCCATGACAGCTCTCTCTCTCTCTCTCTCTCTCTCTCTCTCTCTGGCTTTTCTTCGCAAACGAAGATTCAGGAAGGACTCATCTCGCGCTTATTGCAAGCGCACTGATGACTAAAAAGGCCAATCCGAGATAAACAAGTCCAGTTGCACAACAGAAGGTCTCCTTGGGTGATGTTTCCAGGTTGTGATTCTTTCTGCATTGTTGTTTCTTCAAGACTTGTTCGGTGTGAGTTCTCAAATAAGGCTGCAGCATTGTGGATAGGGCGTCTCCATGCCTCCCGATGTGAGGCCAGGGTGGACCATTGTTGGTGATCAATTTCGCCGAGCCTGAGATGTTGTTTCAGGGAGTCCTTGTATCGCTTTTTTGGAGCACCCCTCTTACGCTGACCCATGGCAAGTTCACCATAGAGTACTATTTTTGGGAGGCAATGGTCCTCCATCCTAGAAACGTGCCCTGCCCAGCACAGCTGTGTTCTCAATATCATGGCCTCAATACTGGTGATCCCTGCTTGCTCAAGGACAGCAACATTCATCACTTAGTCAGTCCAGTGTATATTTAGGATTGTGAGTATATAGCCCTGATGGAAGCGTTCGAGGAGTCTTAAGTGGTGGCGATAGGTGACCCATGTTTCAGACCCATAAAGGAGAATAGACAGTACAATGGCTCTATACACACTGTTTTTTGTGCTTTGCCTCAGGTGTTTATTACTCCAGACTCTTTTGTAAAGTCTTCCAAATGCACTATATGCCTTTGCTAATCTGTGATTGATCTCTCTCAGCTATGTAAAGTGGTGTCAAACTGCATTATTCCTACAGTGTAGATGAACCCTAAGACTGCAATCTTCAACCCTCTTGTCTTTAGGACAAAACTCACTAGACTCACTTCCAACTAAACTTTTATTATATTTTATTAAATGTATATCCTGCCTTTCTCCCAGTATAGAACCCAAGGTAGTTCATGCATAGGACTGTATTGTAAATCCTTCCACAAGTTAAAACATATCTGTGTGGAAGTTAATTTATCCTTTTCTTTCTAGAGTTTGAGATCTTTAAAATACAAATGCTTCAATGAATGATAAACTGGCCTTAAAATGCAATCTTCATATTTGAATACAAAGTGTGAATTTCTCAAAAATTGAAGACTACTCAGAATATTATACTTAATTTTATTATACTTAAATTTTTATTTGCCCACAAATCATAACAAAACTGAAATGTAAATACACAATATAATATAAGAACAGTATTTCCCAACTTCTCAATCTGTATTGTATGTGTATTTTGTCCCAAGATGAAGCATTCCAATTTGCATGCTGGCAACAGAGACTGTCCACTTTTGTGGCTGTCCACTTGCTGAAATTATTGACAGTGCTCTGTGCCAAATACAAACAATATCTTACTTCTCATTGGTTTCTTTCTTTCTTGTCATTCTCTTCTTTCAGTATTTTAAGCAATGATGTGGGCAGCCTTCCCACTCATTTTCTATTTTGCTCTCCACACCCCTGGTCTGGGGATCCATGTAATTGCACTTCATTGCAAGGGTAAATCTCTTTATATTAACACCTCTTCCCTTCCCATTTGGTGATGTTTGAGGAGGCCCAAAACTGTGGGTTTTGTACAATGAAACAGTATTAAGAACCCTTCATCAAACAATACTCATGCACAAGTAATTAATGATGTATAAGTACATCTCTCTACATCCCTAGTAATGAAATGTTTAAAGAACTTTCCAAAAACTCTCTTAAGAGTAGGGGTTGATTTGAAGTAAAGGGTCTTTTGCTGGTACTCCTTAGAATGCATACATAGAGACAGGGACAGCCCTGTCAGTAGGCAGAGTGAGGCAGCTGTTTCAGCTGTCAAATGTGGATGAGTGAGGGACAAACAAAATCATGTGTGCCATATGGCTTGCCCTTTGTGCCTGCTACACTACATTTCTACCCTCTGGTGCAGTCACATGGAATGAAGGGAAGTGCCATTTTGTCTTTCACCTCAGACAGCAAAATGTTGTGGATTGTTGTTGCTTTTTAAATACCCCCAAACATTAACTAGTCGGTGACACACACATACCAACTTACTCCTTACAAGGAAGCTGTCTCTTTACAGGCTCTGTGAGTTTGGTATCAGGAAAGATGGAACATGAAATAATATCTAAACACATAATTTATCTGAAATTACCCAAGCCTGCCAGAATTTTAATATCATAGGGAAGGGCTTTCTCTCAGTCCCACCACCAGCAATGTTTGGTGAGGATACAGGAGATAACCTTCTCAATGGTTGCTCCCAGGCTGTGGAACTCCCTCCCATGGGAGATTTGGTTGGCTCTCTTTCTGTTGGCAGACAAAGACCTTTTTGTAAAGTTAAGGGCTTTCATGGCCGACATCCATAGATTTTCCTTGTTTTTTTTCCAGGCTGTGAGGCCGTGTTCTGGAAGAGTTTCCTTCTGACATTTCGCCTGCATCTATGGCTGGCATCTTCAGAGAATGGTTAGGTAGGAGTGGGATGGTGGTGGTTATATACTGTTGGAGAGATTATGTAAATTTGTGTATTTGAATGGGTAGTTCCTGGGTGAAGATATGCAAGGAGGATTAGTGTCTGTTTGGCTAATGGTTGTTTAATGGTTCATTATCTGCTAGAAATCCCCCAGTCCCTGGGTGGAGTTTATTTGCAAGTGTTGAGTTCTGATTTTAGTGTTCTTCAGGACTGGGAGCAAGATTTTGTTTACTTTTAAGGTTTCTTCTTTCCTGTTGAAGTCGTTCAGGTGTTCGTGGATTTCAACAGTGTTTGTGGATTCCAACAGGGGCTCACAGTATATAACCCCCCCCACACACACACACACTCCTACCCAACCATTCTCTGAGGATGCCAGCCACAGATGCAGGCGAAACATCAGAAAAAAACCCAAGGAAAATCTAAAGATCTTTTTATTGAGGCAGGCATTTGGCTCTTAACTTGTGTGGCAGAAGAGTCTTTTAATGTGGTGGCCTGTGTTTTATCTTTTTAAATTATGTTTTAAACTGTTTTAACTTTGTGCTTTTGACAGAATTGCTTCTTTAACTGTTTTTAAACATTTGCATAATAACATTTTAGCTGAGCTGTGTTTTAATTTGTTGTAAGCCATTTTGGATCACATATCTGGAGAAAGGTAGAACATAAATGAAATAAACAGCATGAATAAAAATAATTATGGCCTTTTAAAAAAAAGTTACATTTTTACTAGAATCTAACTTTGTTACTTACAATAGGTGAAATTGTTTGAAGGAGATATATGCAGGGAGTCTTTTTAACAGGGTGTTGTACACTGGAATTCTTGATCTGCATGTGAACTTATACATGCATGCACATATGTGCACACACAAGCTTTTGGCTCCATGGCTACATTCCAGAGTAGAGTTTCTAGGTCTGCTTAAAGCCTAGAGGCCTGCTGGCTGCCAAAAGACTAAAACCTCAGAGCTACAGAAGAAAACTAAACTTGTTTCCAGGAAAACAAATAACCACATTTAACTTTTTGGAAGCAAGTTTCAGGGAAGGAAGGAACCAGACTTGAACATTAAAAGCAACAATGATGCTGACAATGACAACAACGTGGAAGAAAGTATCTTGAGTCTGCAAGAGTGGCCACAGTCAAACTAGCAAAGAACATAATCAATTACCTTTAGTTAAACAACCAAGTTGTGAGTAAAACAAAGTGAGGGGGAGGGAAGGGGTGGGAACAACTTAGCTCTTAACTTCTTTTGTCTCTAACTCAGTTCTTTCTCGCCTTCCTCCCCTCACTGGAGCCATGCTATTCAAAGCCAAATTATGTTGAGCAAACAGAATGAGTAGGCTGGTGCTGTAGAAGAAAAACAAGAAGCCAAAGAGACCATCCATGTGAGCACGTCTCCAAAAGAACTGCCTAACCTAGTCAGACTTAGTGCAGATGATGGTTGAGATTTGGTGTTGTTCTGTCTTCTCTGTTCTTTTGTCTCCACAATGGAGAGGGTTTTTAGTGTCTCTGGGAAGAGCAAGAGCTGGAGCTTCACTTACATGCTCTTCCCATTGTTTATTCTGTCAGAACAAACATTCCTGTATCTACCGTGCCAAAATATGGTGTTAAAAGAAAAAGGGGACATTAAGGCCTGTCTGATACCATCCTTAGGCTGTCAATGACAATTGTGTAAGTCAAAATACATGTGATCTACATTGTCTTTTATGGAACATAGTTGATTTCTTCTTCTACAGTAATTAAATCTAATTTTATTTTTATAGTAATTTCTATACTAATTGCTGTGGACCTGTAACTATCATACCCATGCTGCAATTATTCTCATCGAAAGAGCTCTGCATTTTCACTGACTTATTTCCCCACTATGGTTTCTGCCTCTCTACATGTTGTGGTTAATACTGCAACTGGTAAAGTTGCTCTTCCAGACGGTTAAGCAACATTCATTGTTTCCAACATTATGTTGAGACCTGGCCCAGTTAAAGTAACCAAATGATACTTTCCCCTATGAGTGATAGGTCTTTAACTAGAGTTTCCATCAGTTTACCTGGCAAGGCTCCTCCCTACAATACCAACCCCAACCTTTTTGTTTTCAGATGCAAAGCATATGTGCATGCACATGCATGGGTCACCAGCAACAAAAAATTTTGCAGCATCACTCAAGCATCAAAGCATCTGCTTCCCACCCCTCGTGGTTCTGTCAGCTTGCTTAATGGTGAGGAAGGCCCTGGTTTCTGTATTTTAAGACCTGTATGACAGATAAAAATTAACTGAAGTTTCTCCCATTAGTACATTATACATCTCTCTGGCTTTTCTTCGCAAACAAAGATTCAGGAAGGACTCATCCTGCACTTTCTGCAAGTGCGCTGATGACTAAAAAGGCCAATCTGAGATAAACAAGTCCGGTTGGAGAAAGCACAGCAGAAGGTCTCCTTGGGTGATGTTTCTGCGTTGTGATTCTTTCTGCGTTGTCGTTTCTCTTCAAGATTTCTTTGGCATGAGTTCTCAAATGAGGCTGCAGCATTGTGGATAGTGCATCTCCATGCCTCCTGATGTGAGGCCAGGGCGGACCATTGTTGGTGATCAACTTGGCCAAGCCTGAGATGTTGTTTCAGGGAGTCCTTGTATCGCTTTTTTGGAGCGCCCCTCTTACGCTGACCTGTGGCGAGTTCACCGTAGAGTACTATTTTTGGGAGGTGATGGTCCTCCATCCTAGAAACGTGCCCTGCCCAGTGCAGCTGAGTTCTCAATATCATGGCCTCAATGCTGGTGATCCCTGTTTGCTCAAGGACAGCAATATTCATCACATAGTCAGTCCAGTGTATATTTAGGATTGTGCGTAAAAGCTTAATAAAGGAACAGCAACCTTCAAAAAGAAAAAAAGTGGCAGTCCTTTCTTTATCATTGTTGTAGCTTACTTCCACAATCCTCTGTAGCTTCATCCCTAACATCTTTTTACAAATCCAGCAAATATTTCCCTTCCCTTCCTTCTTCTCCTTCACAATTACTGTCTCTAATTGTCATAGCCCTGAACACAGCCATTACATCAGAAGAAAATAAATCATTGCCCTGCAATTATCTGGTAAAGGGTGAGCCATCTGGGCCCCATATTGGGAGAAAGGTGGGATATAAACACCCACACACACACCTGCCCACTAATTCTACTTTCCCCCACTGTGAGATCAGCAAAAGGGCAGTGCAAGGTTGTGGTGGAGGGACTAAAGGATAGGATATGTCAGAGATAGTAGCAGTGGTAGAAGGAGGTAAGAGAAGTATGTATAATGACAAAAACATTGGCAAAAAGAGGGCTGAGTATCCACAACTAAAGCAGACTGATGCTTTGGAAGGCAAACCAGGCCTTCTTCCAAGTCTACCTTTTCCCATGAAACCCTTCAACTCATACTCAAACTAATGCTGAAATTATCAACTATTTATCAGTTCCTTATTTGTGTAAAAATTTGGTCAGTAAACTGAATGAGGACCAAATATTTATATGGTCCAGAACCCCAAAAATAATCTCAAGACAGCCCCATATTGTGTACCTCTATGACCAAGAAATTGATCCCTTAAAGATAAACTGTAGTATGTGGGGAAATAATCATTGTAATGTAAAAGCAATCTTGTGTACCTCATTCACATCCTTAGATAAGTCTAGGGTTTTTCCCTGCATGCCTTTTGTTCTCCCAAGTTCCCTTTCTCTTATTTCACTGGGCACTTCCAGCCAACTAGAGTGCTGGGTCATTCCACACATGACCTAATTTAAATTGTATTGCTTTGTGTAAGTTCTCTTTTAAGTTTGAGTCTCCATGAGGCTGGAGCCATCTTGAGCCATCTTTATGCCATCTTCGTCTTAAGCCATCTGAAACCATGCCATGATGCATCGCAAGCCAGCCTCTTACTGCTGTAGGCTGAGTGAGTTTTTCCTACCCTATTCTTAGTCAGTTAGGAACCTTTTTAAAGTTTGTTTTAGTATGTAGATTGAGATTGATATACCTTCAGTAAACTTTGATTTGCATTTTAAACTGACTCCTTTGTTTTGTAATGAGTCTAATTTAACTGGGTGATCCCAGACCTCTGAACACACTTTTCTTTTAAATGTTAATTGAGCTTAAGTCAGCCTTCTTAAGTTGCACTCTGCATGAAGTTAAAAGTAAACGAATGATTTTTAACTCTTTTTAAATGAAATAATTCTTGTTGCTTTTTAAAAGGACTAGATCCTGGAATTTTTAATACAGTTTTATTTTTAGACTCATTACTCCTACATAAACAATTATTATTCTTCATGGTCTATGACTCACGGAACTGGGTTATTTCTGCACCTGCACAGTGCACTTCGGAACCTTCTAGAATATTTATAGAATGCTTTTTGGCTGTAGCTCCATCCATCTCAACAGTTCCTCTCAGGTGTTCATGCTAATTTACCTCAGTTCCTTTTTGTCCACCATGCCAGCAGTACCTAGGAACTTTCTCTCTGTACTCGGTAGCTCTTTTCTTGGTTTTCGAGTAGTTTGGCTTTTGGACTTCACTTTTTCTCTTTGGCTGATTTTCTCCTTATGATTGACTCAGACTGCCTTTTGGATTTTCTTCTGCTTGCTCCCTTGGCTTGTTCTTACTCCGACTTTTGGCTATGACTCTGTTGACAGCTCTGCTCTCTGTTTGGTGATTTTGCTCTGGTTTGATGATCTGCTATGGCTCCTCTGGCTTCTTTTAAATGGTGTGTGGAATGCGGGACCAAATTACTGGGCTCTGATGGGCATTCCTGATGTCTTTTTTGCCTGGGCGAGTCACACAATATGTCCTCTTGCCTTCACTGCAAGGCATTCACTCCCCAGGTTCGCAAAAACTGGCAATCACACCTGAAGACCCTTCCTTATGAACAGGCCTCCTTCTGCGATGGTTTCTGTGCCCCTGAAAGATCCAGGCAAGCTGACACATCGTCATTCTCCAACCCACAAATGGGCCCATACAAGCTCTTTGAGCCCAGACAAGCATTGCCATCTAGATTCAGCTTCATGAACCTGACCCCTCAAATCCTGGGGGTTCTTCTACTTTGACTAGGGCTCAGACCGCCCTCTCGAAGTCAGGTGGAGAGAAAAAGAAAAAGAAGAAGAAGCATGCTAAGCACTCTTCCACTCGTCACTTTGCTGTTCCTTCCATGGCCTCTGTCATCCATGTCCCAACTCCTCCTCGGGATCCTTCCCCTGCAGGTTCAGTCCAGATCATTAATGTGGACACGGCCTCTATCTCCAAGGGTGAGATAGTTGAGTCTCCGCCTGCTTGAAACCCTCCTCCGATTTGATGTTCTCTGGCTCTAGCAGTCTCTAGGGTTCCATTAGGTTGCGGTAGCAGACTCCCCCCACCAGGACATAGAGGGTTACCCACTTTCTCGGTCCAGATCATCCTCTCTTCACTGCTTCAGATCCATGTCTCCATCCCCAAGGGGATCGGTGTGCCCACCCTCCTGGTTTGAACATGAAGACTTCCTGGGGGTATGGGGTGCAGTTTGGGTCCTGTTTCGGGACGAACAGTCTCCATCGTACCATCCATTCCATGGAAAACTCCACTTTGATAAAGCCAGGGGGTACTATATTGCAGAGGGTGAGACTACCTACATCTGGATCTGTTGGATTACTGCCAAGGGCCTCTGCATACACTGGCCAGATCTTTCGTCTTGCTACCCAATCTGATTTGACACTGTCCTCACAACCCTTCTTGGCCTTTGCTGAAGGATGCCATGAGTCAGGTTATGCCTGAGTGCCCAACATCCAACTGTTTGGGCTCTCTCCCAGACTGCCCTCTTCCAATCCCTTGTCACACACATTCTCTCCATCCAGATTGACGGGACCTTCCTCAAAGTAGGTGCCCTTCGCCTGCTTTGTCTATGGGGTCCTCTTCATTAGACCTACCTCGCTACCCATCCCCTCCTTCCCGCCTAGTGGATGATGATTTTTCCTCCCCAACCAATGATGTGTGGGCATTTTCTGAGCAAATGATCAGGGTGTTGAATGCCCTAGATCTTAAAACTGCTCAAAAGGAGTCCGACCCCTTGGATCCAACATATAATCAGATCACGTTTTGGATGACACTCTCCCCTGCTGATCCCCTGCTGATACTGTTGCATAAGTGCTGGGACACTGCAGCGCCATATTTGGCGATTTTCTAATCATGATCAACTTTCGTGATTAGAAAATTGCCAAATATAATGCTGCAGCGTCCCAGCACTTACGCAACAGTATCGGCAGGGGAAAGCGTCATCCGAAACGGACCCCCTGCCATGCAGCAGCCTCGCAACGGGGACAAGGCTGCTTCCGTTACAAAACCTCGTCCGAAAAAGTCCTAAAACTCTGCCTGTGGTGACATTGGCCATCTTGCCCTCACTCCTGAAGCTATCCAAGGATTCGTGGGAAACTCCCTCTTCACTTCCCTTTTAAATTGAGGTGGATCGACCACCTATACAGGGTGTCTGGTGAAGATATTGACTGGCTGCTTGAGCACCTGAAATCAAATTTGGTGATTGTCAAGGCCTCTCAGTTTCGGACCCTCCAGTGCTCCCAGGTGACCCCTGCTGATAAAGAAGGCTGTAAACTCCGTGTGATGGCTAAGAAACTATATTTGTCTACGGCCCTTAGCCTTCGCATCTCCAATTATTCAGCATGCATGGGGGCATATCAGCAGGTACTGTGGGACGGCATCTCACCATTCCTTGACTGTCTTCCCAATGCAGAGAACCATCTCATGCATGCCATCCAGGCAGAGGCACAGTCATTAGCAGGCCAGCAGATTAACGCCTTCTGTCATATTGCTGACTGCTCTGCAAAACCAATTGCTGGCTCCATTGCTTTCCATGAACATGCTTGGCTCAGGTCATCTGGCCTCTTGCCTCAGGTGCGCACCACAATAGAGGGCATGCTGTTCGATCCACCGGGCCTGTTCCATCAGTCAACAGATGAGAAATTGGAGTTTACTCAGAAAATGCGGAGCACAGCCAGGAAATACAACATGTCCTCACAACCCTCCTTCGTGCCCCATGGTTGCTCCAGGTGGCAGGGGTCCAGTTACTTTCTCCAGCATGCAGTCAGTCCCTCGTCTTCCCACCAGGCACAGTACCTTTCACAATCCTCTGCCTCCTCAAGTAAACACCAGTCCTCCATGTCCCAATTTCAACCGCAATTCAAGCCACAACCCAAGCACCACCTTTGACTTCTCTCATCCTACCATCTTACACCCTGGGGTGCAATTCGGAGATTGTCGGCCTAGTCAACCATCACGATGGACCGCTGGGTGTTGTGAATTATCTGGGATGGGTACTCCATCGAGTTTGAGGATTACCCTCCGACAGGTAAAATTCACATAACATCATCTTCCCCAGTCTTACTCAAGGAGGTGCAAACCTTACTTTAGAAGGGCACTGTTGAACCAGTGTCTCCTCAGTTTTGACACCTCTGCTTCTTCTCGAGGTACTGCCTCATAGCCAAGAGAGATGGAGGGCTTCAGCCCATCCTTGATCTCCGAGGGGTGAATTCATACATCCTCCTGAAGTGCTTCCACATGGTCACCCTGCCTTCAATCCTTCCTCTCCTTCAAAGGGGGAACTGATTTGCTACTGTCAATTTGAAGGATGTGTATTTCCACATTGGGATCCACCCATCTCACAGACGATTTCTTGCCTTTCAGATTGGTGACAATACCTTCCAGTTCACAGTTCTGGCCTTCAGCCTTGCGACTGCAGCCAGGGTCTTCACCAGATGCATGGCAGTGGCTGACAGCCTGGCTTCTGTAACAAGGAATTGTCGTCTTCCTG
The DNA here is from genome assembly GCA_030847615.1 of Gambelia wislizenii. Taxonomy (NCBI): domain Eukaryota; kingdom Metazoa; phylum Chordata; class Lepidosauria; order Squamata; family Crotaphytidae; genus Gambelia; species Gambelia wislizenii. The sequence goes on along the minus strand of JAUMIR010000005.1, from coordinate 97,552,696 downwards.
TATATCAACAACTGGCTCCCAGTTGCCAACTCATGTTGCCAACTTCTCTGGAACATCAATGTGACTCTGCAGCTCCTCAGCTCCTTCGACTCCTCAGCTCCTTCCTGGTGATCAACAAGGAAAAGTCACATCTCAATCTGTGTCAGACTGTTCAACTCATTGGGGCATTCTTGGACTCCATTATTGCAGCTGCCTATCTTCCGGAATCCAGATTCCATACTCTGAAGGCTCTCATCCATCAGTGCTGCAGGTCCCACTGTAAGCATAAGCTTGCACCCCACTTCCAAGGCACCCCACTCCTGGAATGTTAGCATTGCCCTACACCCCATTTTCACAGGCCTCAGAGACTGGCCAAGTTTGGTTCATTAATGTGGCATTTTACAAAGGGGAAAAAAACCAGGATGGTCTCAGAAAAGGTTATTTTTGTTCTTCCCTGGAAAGCTTAAGACCTGGGGCTGTAAGGCCAAAAGAAGACACATTCCACATAAATGGGAGGTTAATGGATGGAGAAACCCTTTTGTATTTGTTGATTGTGAAATTTCCTTTCCTCAGCTCCTAACCTTAAAGAAGCTGCTCAAAGCTGTTAAAATCCAATCACTGGACATTAAGAAACACATTTAGCATCTTTCTCACCTTTTGTCAAGACCAGGAAACTCATTGTGGAATCCATGAAGGCTCATGGAATTCATTGTTTCAGTCCATGAAGCAACCAATCCCCTCAGGTGTATTTAGAGGTATAAATATCACCCCCAAAATATGCCTCATTGCGCACAGTCAGTAACAGGGGGAAACTCTGTTACTCTGTGTTAGCCAACCCAGGTTCCTCCATCCACTCTGCCAGATTGACTACAGGACAGATCTGTATCACCTCAACAGAACCCTCTTGCAACCCTCTATCCCAAGTTTTCCTACTGTTTCTTTCTATAGCCTTGTGTGAATGCTTTCTTTGGGTGAATGTGTGTGTGTTTGGTGTTATTTTTGAACTCCTTAATAAAAAACACATACTTAATTTTAAAATGTGTATGTATTCCATCCAGACTAGTAATGGTATAATAGGTTTAAAAGATTCCCTGGTTACCCCCTCTTGCATAGCTAAAGTTGAGTGCTGCTAATTTCCCCAACATATTAGAAACTCGATATTTTCTTGGAATTTTCCAAGGAGCATTTTGGGTAACACCACTGTTTGCCTGCCCAGGCTGTCAAGTGCTGTTAGAACATATGGCATTAACCACATGTGTGACATCTGTGACCTCCTTCATGAGGCTTTATTTCTGACCCCTGAAGTCATGTTTCCTCTCTGTCTTCGATTCCCTGCAGGGTTCCTTAGGAAAATGTCTGACCATGCCAAGGTTGGTTCAATGATCCCTGGGTTGGTGGCTGGACCTAGTGAATGTATTTGCGGGTCTTCCATTCAACCCCCCTACCCTCAGGTCACCCTCATGACGGATGCCTCCCTATAGGGGTAGGGGGCTCATCTTGGTCAGTTCTCCATCAATGACACCTGGTCCGTGGAGGAACATCAGCTTCATATCAACATCTTAGAGCTGTTGGCTGTGCAGAAGGTGCTGAGGTCATTCAAATCCCTCCTCCTTGTTATGGACAATACATCTGTAATGTATTAACTCAACAAGATTCTCCACTCTACTTTTGACTATTCCAGAGATTAGGAACTGGTGTATACCAAGGAACATCTTTCTCTAACCCATTCACCTCCCTAGAGAGGACGATATTCTTGAAGATAGACTGAGCCCTTCCAGTTCCACGATTCACGAGTGGATGCTTTACCATTCCATGGTCCTTTCTCTCTTCCACTGTTGGGGGGACTCCAACAGTTGACCTCTTCACCTCTCCAGACAACAAGCAGTGCTAACAGTATTGTGCAAGGTCCACTGCGAAGGACTCAAGAGGGGACACATTTCTCTTTCAGTAGACTGGGCCCCTGATCTATCTATTCCCTCTATTTCTGTTGCTCACACGGGTGATCTCCAAGTTGTGCCACAACAGGGCAAGCACGATCCTGATCACGCCATGGTGGTCCCATCAACCGTGGTTCAGCCCGCTCCTCCAGTTCGTGGCACACCAGTTCATCCATCTTCCTCTCTGACCCAACCTCCTGATGGTTCAGGGAGGTAGGGTTCAACACCTGGGTCTGATCACCTTGTGGCTGACAGTTTGGAGGATCCTGCCCTGAACCCTCCTTCACATTCAAGGCCGGTTTCGGGCAATTCTCTTGATCATCTGCCTCCAGAAGTTAGACTCGCTTCAGAAGATCATCTCCCTTCAACCCTCGACTCATCACTCTTATTCATACAACTGGCAAAAGTTCATTACTTACCTGGCAGATCAGGGTATCTCTCCAATGGATTCCATTGTGTCAAATGTTCTTCAGTTTCTCGTCCATCTTTTGGACTCAGGACTTTCGTTCTCCTCCATCAAGTGCTATCTTGCTGTAGTTTCTGCTGAATTCCAGGGGTAGGGTCACTCCTCTCCCTTTTGGGACCCTACTGTTAAGAAGTTTCTGAAAGGTTGTGTTCACCTTCACCTGCCTGTGGTGGAACCACCCCTGCATGGAGCCTGGAATTGGTTCTTTTGCAGATTTCCAAGCTTCCGTTCGAACCCATGGCCATATCTGATCTTCATCTCCTATCTGGAGATGTCCTTGTCCAGACAGTGACATCTTGTCACTTGTCACCATGACATCACCGTGACATCACCGTGACATCTTGTTCCTTGTCACCATGACATCTGCCAGATGTGCGGGAGAACTAAGTGCTTTGTGTTCAGATCCACCTTACCTGGTCTTTCACAAGCATAAAGTGGTACTATGACCAGACATGTTGTTCTTACCAAAAGTTGTTTCCAGTTTTCATCTTAACCAATCCATTTGTTACCTATGCTGATGCACAATTCATCTGATGACTGTGAACGTGTATTCCGCACATTGGGTGTTTGTTGGGCACTTGCAGAGGAAGAGCAGTAAAGTGTTCAGGGATTTGCTAAAGGCACTGGTATGGATCCAAAGAGACCCAGGAAGAGCTACTGGCAAAATTCCAAAATTATGAGGAAACATCAAGAGGTCAAGGGGACACAGTCTCCACTACACACCTGAGTGGCAGACAGTAGAGGGATGGAGTAATCCTTTGTGTGCAGGTTTTGAACTTCCATTCCTCAATCACCCAACCATTAAAGAGACAGCTCAAGCTTTGTGAATCCAATCATCAGACATTAAGGACAGTTTGCAACACATTAACAGTTTCAGGCACCTATTGTAGACCAGGACACTCTCCTGGAATCTGTTGTTTCAAACCAGGAAACTTGCTCACCTCAGGGCATATTTTTGGTATAAATATTGCCCCCAAAGTCTGCTTCATCGCATACAGAGTCCATTTCCAGGAGATATGCTGCCCCTTTGTGTAGCCAGGGCACATAGAACATGTTCCTATAGACTCCACATCACTCTGTGTTAGCCACTCCAGATTCATCCATTCACTCTGCCGGTTTGATTAATGAACTTTGGACTACAAGACAGGTGTAGAAATCTGCCTACCTATTGCTCTGGCAACTTCTCTTCTTCCATTCCTAGTGATCTTGTGTGAATGTACTCTGTATGAATGTGTGCATGCTTGCAGGACAGGTTTAAGGAATTTTGGGGGCCCCTGCAACACTTTATTTTTGGGAAGCATATTTTTATCTCAGGTCAATCTAACCTAACCTAACCTAACCTATTCACAGTACAGGATATTCAGATTATTACTAATAATGTTTTTGCAGGAGGAGGGTTACTATGGGGGGGGCAATGATGCCCCCCCTGCGGCTGCAGGTGCTGCAGGGCCCTTAAACTGGCTTTGCATGCTTATTCTTATGTCTTTAAAAATATCATTGTTAATTTTTCATCTTGTGTGCGTCTATTCAGAGGGAGTTGGGGTGTACAAAGGTATAAAGATGCCCTTCTCTGTTTCCCCCTTTTGCATTGCTAAGTCGAGTTGCTGCTAATTTCCCTAAAATGTTAGAACTCAATATTTTCTTGGAATTTCCAAGGCCTCTTTGGGTAACAGCAGGAATAATCCAGTTGTGCAAGTTCACAGATGACCACTCGAAGAACTACAGTTATAGGTATGCAACTTGTCCATTTTCTCTAATTTATATAATCAAAAGCATCCCTTTTCTGTAATGAACATTAATGTGTGATGAGATCAGATGACAATTACAAATAAAGAAATAGCATTATGAACTCCAGAATAAGCTTTGGCTCATCTCAAATGATATACCTGTACCTCAAGTAGAGTTTCATCTGTTCTATGACAGTGAATTATATTTTATATCCAATTCTTTCTTTGGGTTCAGGAGACCATTAGTGAGTGAGTTCATGACAAGGAGGAGGAGGAGGAGGAGGAGGAGGAACTGGCTGTTTGCACTCTGCACTCGCTTTTCTTCAGTCCAAATAATTCGCCCATTAACTAGGAGAATCTCCTCTAGACAGAATTGAATTGAATCTGGCCCAGTCCTTTCTTTGGGCATAGGCCACCATCAGCCCTAGCCAACAGATGTTGAAAAGAATAAGAAACTCAAACTGCGCAGCCCACAGTAACCACTGAGATTTCCCTAATCACACACCCACACATCTTAATTATACACCCACATAATCCCTACTCATACATCCACACATCCAGGGCAGTGTCATCTACAAGGCAGAAATGAATCACACCCAGCCCAATATTTTTGCCAGATACAAGCATGATTATAGCAAAGGTGAATAGAAAAGAACAAACAACTGGGAATATACACAATGAATGAGAATGTATCCAAGCTGCCTTGGATCCCACCCTGGGAGAAAGAGGGGGTATAAATTCTATCTGTCTGTCTGTCTGTCTGTCTGTCCAGGGTTGTACACCTCCATTACTTACTATTTTCTAATTATATTTCTATTATATTACATTTTGGATGTAATTGACATGGGTGTGCCAAGCATAGCAATGCCAGATGCAATTCAATACTATCTGGAAACAATTCAACACCATCCAGTAGATGGCACTCTTCTAGATGCATGGGTGTATGAACTGGAATACTAGGGACATTATCAGACTAGTGTCTAAAAATGCTGTAATTCCATGAATGAAGATAGTGGGGACATAGTGGCATTATAACACTTATTATCACATGTAGCTGTAATCATGTGAAAGAAACGCCACAGAATTATTGCACAATGACCACTAGCACTTTAAGAACAGGAGTGAGATTTCGGCAGTTCTCATGAGAAGATACTAAGTGCACTTAAAACTCCAAAAACCTCTTAATTAACAAAGTAAATGAACACACAAGCACTGAAACACACCCCAAAATGTTGAGACTAAAAGGAACAGTTCATAAAAAGAGCACCCTGTGCTTCATGTTCTCACCCAGAAGTTTTCTCACTGAGGACCACCCATTCATGCTGTAACCACAATTGCAATGGGATGTGGTTTTGCACATAGTCAATATCGCAAAAAAAAAAAAAAAGCACTATTGACAATCTATTAACAGCTTGTCCCATGAATTATAAATAATGCCTTTTCCTCGGCTGAAGCACAAAATAAGAACATGATGACATGCAATAGCGGGGCCCATTTGCACTACCCTGATGTAATCCCGCAATTTTTGCCACGTCTGATAATGTCCTAGGGCTCAAAGCTTGTTGTGGAATGTAGAGGTGTGGTTCCTTCTTCTCTTCTCTTCTTCTCTTGGATATTATAGACATGTAGGTGCCATGCTTGACTGTGTTTGTGCCCCAAGAAAGTATTGGGTCAGACTCAGTGGGAACACTCCTCTAGAAGCTATTTCAAGGTGCAGGGAGAATACAAAATTAGGTCCTTTGTCATGTCTTGTTTCATTCATGCAAACAAGGAGCTCAGCACTGGTAACTAATAACAAACTTCAGCCTAACTATGTGAAATGGAACCATCTGTACTTGTTAAATTTACTGCCATATCCTTAATCTCCCTCTACCTCTGTTGCCTATGCCAGCATTTAGGTGATAAACTCTGTGGATCAGTGATCTGTTTTCTTGCAGTTACTTGAACCATGCAATCACTGATTGTATACCGTAACTATAACACCACCACCACCAGCAGCAGCAACACAGGATAAGTGCCATAGTTATTGTTGCTAGCTGTTATCAAGTTAGCTTCCTTTATGGTGGCCCTATGAATGAGAGTACTCCAAGTCACCCTGTCATCAACAGCCCCCCTCAGATCTTGCAGACTCAGGGCTGTGGCTTCCTTGAAACTGTGATGCAGTCTTCCTCTTCTCCTCTCTCTCTCTCTGGCTTTTCTTCGCAAATGAAGATTCAGGAAGGACTCATCCTGTGCTTTCTGCAAGCACGCTCATGACTAAAAAGGCCAATCCGAGATAAACAAGTCTGGTTGCAGAAACCACCCTCTTCTCCTACTGCCTTCCATCTTGCCAAGCATTACTGTCTTTTTAAATGAGCCATAGTCCCATAGTACTGTGTAATTAACAGAATGAGATGCCTATAGCCATGCCTGTGGTTTCAGCAACAATGTAATGGGTACCATTAGAGCAAATGCATCTTTAATCTCCCATGCTCCATCTCCATCCATAGAAATGTAATAGAAAGAAAGCTGTGACCATGCCTTGTTGGCTCCATGGAATGAGAGATGCACAAAGTGCAATCAGGAGCTGCCTTTTAATAGGCCAAGTGAAGGAGATGAAAGAGCATGCACACTTTTTAAATACACAAAACCCTTGGAGTATGTCTGTGATCTTGGGCCTCACAACAAGTTATAAGAACAGCATGACAGGAACCTCCCTCTCCCCAATATTGCTAACTGTTGGGAAAATTTCAGCATTCTCTCTCCCCCCACACTCTGGGCCCATCTACATGAGGGGAAAAAATCTAAAACACTTTGATATGTCTAAATGGTTTTTCTGGCCTTAGAAGCCCCCATAACCTTCCCATTCCTGAAGGCAGCTGTGAGTGATTTACTTGCATTAGTTCTTCACCACACCATTGTTTTTTTTAAGTCTTCCCAAGGTGCACTGGTGCAATAGAGCGATTCTCCAATTTTATAAGAAAGCAAAACAGAAAATATTGATCCTTTTTATCGCCTTAGGAAGCGATCGCTAAGGCGAAAATCCAACATGGTGGCAGTGGGCACTTGCCCTCCTAGCAAGCCCCACCCCCACTGTCACCCAGCCAATCAGCTTTGTGCTTCCTTTTGAGTTTTTTATTGTTTCATAGTCCAAAAAAAAAAATGTGCACCCACCTTGTGGTCTGTGAAAAAGTACAGGGAAATCTGTGAAGGCTTTACCCCTTGTTTTTGCTGTTTTGGGCCCCCCTCCTTCCAAATAGTGTGGATTGGCACTGGATCCTGCTTAGACAGGTAGGATTCCCAGCAAATTCCATGAGGGGTATTTTTACCATTTAGACGGGCCCTCTGTTGCCATTAGGGCAAGAGTGTAATAGGCTGGACAGGATTTCCTCCATTTTGAAATCTTTCTCTCTTTCTTAGTTTACAACTAAGCAACAAGACCATATGACTTAGGGCAACCCTGTTGATATTGGTCATATAGAGATTTGTTCCTTCTCAGCTCCTGTTGTTTCCATGCTTATCTGTCTTGACTTCTTTTTTGGCAGCAATATTATTATGTTCTCTACTCCTTGAGCTAGTGAGCCAAGATGGACTCTCCTTATTTCTCTCTTTCACCGAAATCTATTAATTAGGTTAGCTAGGATTTAGGCTCTTTATGTATATACTGTACTGTATATGAATAGCCATTAGTAAAGTTTCTAAAGTTGTTTACTTGAAGCTGCATGCCTCTTTTGTCATTGGCATTCAGGGCAAAGTAATGTATATTGAGTCACAGCTTTCTGCTGCTCTGCTAGAGGAAAGTTAAGTTTTTTAATTCACAGAGTTTCCAAAACAGGAACACTCTAATTCCTCAACACTAACCCTATAGGCAGTGCTTTTATCTGCATGTGCATTTGAAAAAAAAATACAACTAGTGTTGTTGCCATCAATTAATTGCAATTAGTGTTGTGTCTCTTCTCAACCACTCCCCTGTATTTAGGAAAAAGGCTTTTGTTTTTGGATAAAAGAAATCTCCAAGTCATTTTCTCTGCTAGTGCTTCTTGTTTCACTGCGATTACAAGATGTCAGTTAGGAAAGCTTCCCCCCTCCCTCCATGTTTGCAGAATGTGGAGAAGACTTTCAAACCTTCATGAAAGATCACTTGTTCAAGTAAGTGGTGGTGCTTCTAAGTTTGTTGCTATGTGCCTTCAAGTCATTTCTGATTTATGGCAAACCTATCGCGGTGGGGGGGTGTTCAGAGGGGGTTTGCCTTTGCCTTCCTCTGAGGCTGAGAGCATGTGTCTTGACCAAGGTCACCCCATGGGTTTCCATGGAAGAGCAGGGATTCGGACCTTGGTCTCCCAGTATCCTAGTCAAACACTCAGGCCCTACACCACTCTGGCTCTTTGTTTCTTAGTACTGTGGGGAAACCCCACACTATCTGCCTTGTTTAGAAGATATGCTCTGGCCTATCTTCCTTTCCCTGCGCGGGGGGGGGGGACAATACTATCCACTCCAGGAATGGGACAGTTTTGGGAAAAGAGTAGGTGGAATTCTTCACAGAGTCATCTGAAATAGACTGCAGGAGGGCAGAAAGAGGGATAGAGGCACAGGGCCATCTGGGGACAAAGGAAACCCAGCCCCAGACTTTCAAAAAGGGGCCAGTTCTGAGACAGTCCAGAGAGCAGAGCAGACTAGCAGCAAGAAGGATTTCAGCTGAAATCTGGGAATGGGAGCCTATTAGCTGGGGGTGGGAGACGGCATAAACACGGTCCACCATAATTGAAGCCAGGCCTTCCACGGAGCAAGACAAAAGGCTGGAGCCCGCCTCAGGGACTCCTCTGCAGAGGGGGAGCTTTCTCCTCTCATTTCAGCCCCCTTTCCCCCTCCCTCTCCCTCTTCACCATCCTCCCGCTTATAAAATAAGCCGCTGAATAATACAGTAATTTCAAAAATGCATCACTCATGTCGGGGAAATGAGGAGAGCAAGAGGGGTGGGAAAGTACTATGAACCAAAGTCCCTTCCCATCCTGCCCTCTGAAACACAACAACAACAACCTGGACAGCAACAACGCCTCCCTTTGCTGCAGTCAAAACAAAAGGAAGTCAATTAGCCCGCTATTAGTTTTATAGGAGAGGCAGCCTGGGATGCCCTAGTTTCACTCCTTGAGGTGAGGCGGGAGGGAGCTGGTGGGGGAGGAAGAGAAGCGTATTTCTGTGTGTGAGGAGAAGGCAAAATAGTGCGGGAGGGAGGGGCGGCTTGAAGCTTTCCAGCCTCCGTGTGGACCCCACAACAAGTAATGAGCAGCCGCGGAAAGGAAACGGCTGTTGGCCTTCATTCCACCGCCCCTCTCTCCCCGCCTTCCCGAAGTGAGAGCGGTTCTTCCCGCCCTTCGACCCCCTCGGTCGAGAGAGTCCGTAGTGAGGCAGACTTTTTGGCTGTCAAAGGGAGACGGGGTGAGGGCGCGCGCAGAGAGTGCAGCCCAAGGACCGCGCTTTCTGAGGCGTTTATGCGCACAGCCGACGACCGCCGGCTTCTCGAGGGACACGAGGGCGCGCAGGGTTGGGATGGGCAGCTGCAGATAGTCCCTCAGTAGTTTGGGAAGGCAAACTTTCCTCTCATCCATCCCTCTCTTCGGAAATGAAACCGCTTCCATTCAACGAACCGACAGTTCCCTGAGTTTTCCTCAGCAGGCTCAATTTTCAAACGTTTGGGAGTCTTCCCTCGGCTCTCACACGTGCCTCGAACTTGCGAAGCAAAAAAGGCGGGAATTTTTGGAAAGCTTTAGGCAGGGAAGGAGCTAAGGAGGTGGAGAGGAGGGAATCTTCTCCCTTTTGCTCTTGTTACAGTTTTGAGAGAGACAGAAAGAGATGCACAATCCAGTGAGGCTACCGCCACTTTATGTGCATATCACAAGGTCAAGGTGGCCAAGGGCAAACTCAAACAGCTCACATTTTCTTAACCCTCAAGACCATGAAATCAGAAAGTTAACGGCTGTTGATATTCAGAATCACAAGATGGGTCCATAGTTAGAAATAAACAGAGACTGTCGTCGTGGCCAGGCAACTAGTGGCATCCCTTTCTCTCCTCAGAATCCCCACCCCTAAAATGTCCCCTTCCTCACTTTTCATAACCCATGGATTTCGTGACTTTCGAGCGGGAATATTTACTGACTCCTTATTCACTGAATACAATTTTTTGGCGGGAAAGGCGAAAGACAGAAAAACATCTACTCTGAGAGCATGATAGCGCGTGGCGCCCTCAAGGGACAACGCAACAACACAAGTTTTGTCGACACACGAAAATGGAAGCGCCCCGTCAGTATCTGGGCGTTTGACACTGAGGGTTTGGGAGCAACACCAGGATCAAGGGGTGAGGGGGTGCACCTTGTTTTTAAACGATAATCGATAGTTTTAAGGCGCGCTAAATCTGATTTTTCGTTGATAGGAGGAGTTTCTTTGAATTCTCGGGGGTTTCTAAGAGGAGCCCGAAGGCCGCAAAACCTCCTGGAATCCCCCGATCCCTCCCCATTAGAATAATCGCTCCTTTAAATGAGATGGTGTTTTGTTTTGTTTTAAATAACTATATTCTTGAATGGACTTGAACGTCCATTCCCTGATGAGTGTTTCTTTAGCTCGATAACCAAACTCTCCCCACACCTCAAGAGCTTCTTTCTCTCTCGCAAACGGATCGGCCACGTTTCACAGGGGGCCACAAGTAGAAACTAAGCCCCGCTGGACTTCTGTAAAATTTTGTGTGTTTGTGAGTGTGAGAGAGAGCAAGAGAGAGCGCACACTTCCAAGTCGCCTGCCCACTTATGGCGACCTCATGGGTCTCACAGGGTTTTCTTAGGCAAAAGATGGCTTGCTATTGGCTTCCTTTGAAACGTAGCCAAGGCAAAGAGACAGAGAGAGAGAGATACCGCGAGGATGTCTGGAAAAATGATAAGATCCCATCTTAAATTTGCGCAGTCTTTAAAGTCTTCCCGGCTTTGAAGTATACCACAGCACACGAACCATAGCCATCAGCTCAAAGAAATGAGAATCCAGATATGCAGAATGATAACAAAAGAAGATTAGAGATGCCGTCTGTCCTCTGTCTTTGTCACCAGCCAATCAAATCTTTAAGAGTGTATGAAATGAAAGCCCTGCAACTGACAAATACATTGAATGTGCAAGCTTTGAACGTCAGCTTTTCCAAATAACAGTGCTTTGAAAGATCTTATTCTCTGAACCTACACCCATGGTAATCTTCTTCCATGTTAATCTGATCCATTAGCTTTGGTTGAAAGCATTTCAGATCTATTTCTATCATTTCCAAGGGCTAGCTTCGTCTTATTGGTGAACACTGAGCTCCAGACTAGAGAGACTTTTTGATTTTATAAGATTTCAAAGCTTATATAAAGGAAAATGCTTGGAGAAGGGAAAAAAAACACGTTTCCATAACGTGAAATGCTGGATTTAGAATTCCAAAATCTCTTAGAAAAGGTATGGCTGGAATTCAATCTTTTACAGTCTAGTATATTTTTTACTGGTCATGTTGCATTCTAAAGTAGAAAAATAACTGAGAAACGAATTGTGCCCCAAAGAAGGCACTTTAGGGAAAGGATATAAATTAGGCACCTGAAGTGATTAAATGGGTTTAAACTGCACTCCCAAGTACCTGCATTAAAATGAAGGTGTCCAGCAATTTCCATTCCAAAAGTGCAAAGTAAACTCCCTTCTTGTATGGAGGGTGAAGTGCTCGTCTATCTCGCCCTTGTTTGTAATAGCTTAATAGCACACCCCTGTACATGTCTGCTCAGAATCAAACACTTTTGAGTTAATTGTTGTTGTTGTGTGCCTTCAAGTCGTTTCTGATTTATGGTGCCTCTTTCACGGTGTTTTCTTGGCAAGATTTGTTCAGGGGGAGAATTGTCTTTGCCTCCCTCTGAGGCTGAGAGATTGTGACTTGCCTAAGGTCACCCAGTGGGTTTCCATGGCCGAGTTGGGATTCGAACCCTGGTCTCCAGAGTCATAGACCAAAGTTCAAACCACTGCCGCCCGGCTGGCTCATTGAGTTCATTAGTGTCTCTTTACAGGTAAGCATCTGCAAAAGCGAAGCCTTATATGGTAATTTACAGTAATTTAATTAGAAGAAAGACTGAAGCGTTTTTATATAGTTTTATATAGTTTCTTTACATTAAATACTTATGGGAAGATATATTTATGTAAACAAAAATCCGTACACATTGCACACCAAAAAACCTACACAGTACACACCACAAAGTGCATATTGTGCCTGCGTTTGTGGCTGGTATTCGTTGGTGGTCTCCCATCCCAGTACTAACCAGGGGTGACCCTGCTTAGCTTCCAAGATTAGGTGGGATCTGATGCCCTTAGGGTATTTAGACCCTGTAATATAGATAGTAGGCTGTTTAAAATAAGGTCGGCATCATTCCACTTTCTTCCAATACATTTCAAGTTTGATGAATATGTATTCAACGTTAGATTTATGAATTAATGGATTAATTATGCCAAAAAGATTGAGTCATACTTTAACAGCAGGGGGGCAGAATGGAACCAAAGAACGGTAATTTCAAATATTGAGCAATAAATGTTCTTCCTAACTTGAGTGTAAGAGTCTGTATACAAAACTGGGAGTTAACTGTTGGACTGTTCCTTTGATGGATGCCCATCTCTTGATGAGTACATGAAGACTTGCAGGTGTGAAGGAGCCATCAAACATCCAATATCACAGAAAGAATGTCCGTATGATTCACTGCACACATCAGTCCAAACTCAGTTATTTTCAGCGGAATAAAGCCCCACATTCAGCCGAAAGCCATCAGGAAATTAGTTGAAATCAAGTGGCCTGATGAAGAGGAATATGCATACCAGACATCAATAGGTGTAAATATCCTGCACTTGTACAATTCACCGTCTGTATATCTGAGGTACCCTCTCTGGGAATCGGTGGACATTATTTTCCAGTTGGTTTTCATGGACTGGGATGGGGCTCAGCAATTCTAACAACCTACATGTGAGAATAACAAAAACTGAGTGTGCCATCCAGTGCCCCAGAACTCCATGAGACATTTGAGTAGGTACATATCGAATTGTACTGCAAAACTGGAAGGATCTCGTCCCATATTGAGTTCTGGTAATTTTCCAGCGGAAAATAATTGGTGCAGAACAGCCACTCTTGTCCTTTTCACACCTTATTAAGTACGCGGGTATTCGCATCTCACCCAACATACTATTTACAATTTCTTCTGCATGCGGAATTTGACTAGCCATCCATCCATCATCCACCCACCCACTGATGTTTGAAACTGCTCTGCAAGCAGCTGCAGATCACACGAAAGGACTGGCTTCCTTTAAAAACATCAAATGCCTCTCCAGTGTTTGTTGTCTTAAGAAAAAGAGCACCCAAACAGATGCTGAGCTGTACCGAAAACTTGTTTCCACCACACACCCCACCCCTAAGCCACGGCTGCTCCGGTTACCCTTCGCGGGGGTTTCCTGGCTTCCCATTTGCCCCTGAAGACGCATTCTGGACTTTTAGGCACACAGGCGGGAAAGAGAGTGCCCGGTGGCACTTTCCCTTTTGGGCCAATAGCCACAGTTCATTGATCACAGCTCAGCCCCATCATTATTAACCGAGCTGGCTGGCTCCTGAGCACAATGGGATCGGAAAGGGGGCGAGGACTTGGGGTGGGAAGGGTTGACTCCAACTCCGCGGGGTGCCCCTCCAAGCAAATGGCGAAGAGAGCACTCTTGTTTGTGTGTGAGAGACAGAGAGAGTAACCAGGGCAAAGGCTCTCTACCCAGGGGCACATATGGTGTCAATATTCCCTGCTTTCTGTCAACCCCTCGCTACCTAGATAAGGAGGGGGGAAGGGGGGAATAAACATAGGCTTGTAAGGAGGCATTCGGGGCGGGAGGGGGAGATGATTTCTCGCCCATCTTCCCAGCAAGCACAGGACCACACAGAGGTGGCACCCGGGTTCTTCTTTCTCCAACCGCCTTGTCAGATCGTACTACAGCAACAGCGCGGGTTCAAAGCGCTTTCGTGGTCTCTGTCTCCCTGCAAAGACGGAGAAAAAGAGCTGGAGGGGTACTGAGACGTCCCCCCTCCTCTCTTATTACAGATGGGTAAGTAGACCTCACACTGAGCAGGTCAGCTCCACCCATCTATCCTTCTATCTAGCTAGACCTTGGAAAAGTTACTTTTCAGACTGCGTTTTCCAGAATTCTGTATCCAGCATACCTCTGAGTAAGCAACGCTAAGGGTCATGCTGTAAATCTGGTGCGCACACCTACGTTTCAGCGGCGCGGCTGTCCCTGCTTCTCTACTGCATGTATTACAACAGGAAAGAGATGGAATTTGTCGTTTTTAAGGCAGTCTTTCTTGGCTTTGCAAGGTCTGGCTGCTGCATCCTTTCGGAGGCATCTGCTACAGCAGAGGTCCTTGGTTTACAACGTTACTTTCTCTTTTTGGATTATAGCCGAGCAGTTCTGGAAGCTGTTGTCCAAAAAGGTTTTCCAAGCTCGAGTGATACATCCCATCTTCTCTTCTCTTTGATGGGTCAGCAGACCCCACACTAACCTGTCGTCCTTCTGCCTCTGCGCCTATCCATCTGCATCAGAAGGGACGTGTAACGCCCTCCATCCGATTCCCAGTTCCTCCTTGCTAACGATCATCACAAAGGTTTTATTCAAATCAGGCTCCTAATGACAACCAGAAGAGGCTGTTCTGTCCCCCCTCCGCGCTTTCTCCTTCCCACCCCCTTCCCTTCCTCCCTCTGCCCCTCATCTTTCTTCTTCTTCCAGAGCAGTTGCTCTGTCTTCTTCTCCACATCTGGGCCAGAGAACTACCTCCTGCAACAAAAGTCCCCTTTATCAGCTCCCTCTCGGCTTTATCTGCCCGAAGAAGCCGCGGCCCCCGCTTCTTCCTCCACTCCCACCCTTCAGATTACAGGGAGCAGGAACAGATCCAGAAAACTCAATGAGCGGCGGCGGGTGGGAGGGGGGAGGCAGAGTGAGGCCCAGGGATATCAGTAGGACCTGATCAGCTTAAATGCAAAGGATTCCAGGGATCGGTCGGCGGAAACTTTCCCTCTCCCTACGAGAAGGGTGTTAACGAAGCATTTTGTTGTTGTTGCTGTCTTGGAGAGGAACAGATCGGGAGTGCGTTGCTTTAGGGCAGCGCAATCGTGTGCGTGTCTTACTCAGGAGAAAGTTGGAGGGAATTAGAAGGTATTTAACGCCAGCTCCCACCCGGACATGGAAACCCACTGGGTGACCTTGGTCAAGTCACATTCTCTCAGCCTCAGAGGAAGGCAAAGGCAACCCCCCCTCTGAACAAATGTTGCCAAGAAACCCCCCCCCCAAATAGGGTCGCTCTAAGTCCAACACAACAACAATGAAAATTCTTTTTAGAAGGCGTGTTCTCGGGCTGTGTCCGTGTGTTTCCCACTGAGCTTCCCCTGAAGGCTGCAATCCACAACTAGCTTATTCCAAAACACTCGCTTTCCGAGCCCCACTGCAAAACCTCAAGAGAACGTGGGACTCCACGGACTCCTTAGCTCTAGGCTGGCCACGGGTCGATTCCACAAGCTCCTCTCCCTCGCTCCCGTCTCCCTCCCCTCCCTCCATAAGATAAACCTGTATTTCCTGGATTAGCCTTTCCAGCCATAATAAACCCCACCAAGGTACGTTCTATGGGGCCGTGTTCTCCCTTCGCGTCTGAGAGCCCCCGTGGCCGCCTGCGATTCGTTTCCAAGCAATACGGTATCCTGTTAGCATTCCGAACAAGGAGGCTGCTGTTCAGTGGGTTTTTTTTTTCCTCCTCCAAAGGTTTCCTGAAGGAACATGTGGAAGCAATAGCCCTGGCTGCGCGTTCAGCCGAGCCCAAGACGCGGGAGTGGAAAGGGGACGGCGCTAAGGGGGTTGGAGGCAACCGGAGCCCAGAAAGAGAGGGCGACCCGCGGGCTGGGGGCTGGGTGGGGGGAGGGCTGCAAATAACAGCCACGGCGTGAGTTTTCTGAAGCCGTGGTGCCTCCCCTCCAGCCCTTTCACCCTTCACATTGCCAGGTGCTCTGGGTTAGTCAGCTGCCCCATATTTCAGCCCCACCAGAGGGCTCGTGTCACGTCTGGAGGGGAAAGCCCTCTCCCTGTTCCTTACTATCCCGCGCCAGTATGCCTCTGGGTACCAATTTGAAACCTCGGGTCAGGGTTCCATAAGGGAAACCAAACCCAGTGCAGCTCCATCCCCAAGAGAGGGTCTCTGTCTCTCTCTCTGGGCCCCCTCCACCCAGCCCCGCTTTCTCTCGGGACAGATCCGTGAACCCCAAAACGCCCCGAGCGACACACAGACACAGCTTGGCTTGTCATCACACACGGGAAAAGAAGGGGAGGGAACCGAGCCAGAGAGAAAAGACCGACGGGGCAAACGCACCCCCAGGACCCTCACTCTCCCTCCCCCTCGTTTCTGGAGTGGTGGCCCTTTCTGTTTTCTGCTCCCAACGCGCGCCTCGAAATGGATCTGGTCAAGGAGGCCTCCCCTCCCCCGCCTTTCGCGCCCCCCCTCCGCCGCCCTCTTTCCTGGACCTCGACTGCCCCCTTGGCTTCCCAAGCTGAACAGCTCCGGAGTTTCGGAGGAGCGGCGCGTCTGCCCTTTCCGCGCCTCGCCATCCGCTACGACCGAGGCAGAAAAGAAAAAGCAGCCCCTCCTAGCTCCCACCGCCGCCCCTAAGGCGCCTTGGCCCCTTCTCCCCCACCCTACGGCCACGCGCAACCCCCCTCCAACCCCTACCCCCGAGGATCGGGACCTCCCGGTGCGCCTCTCAAACTTATTGGAGGGCAAACTTCTTTCTCTGGCCGGCCGACGCGGCATCGCGAACGGACATAGGGCCAGGTAAGGCGCTGAGGGCTCTCCGTTGACCTCCTTGTCCTTTCTTCCTCCGTAAGGTTTTCTCTCTCCCCCCCCCCAAATCGAAACCCACCCAGTCGATCGGCTCTGAGGAAGCCCTCGATCCCTTTCCTCTCTTCAGCCCAGGATGCCCGGGGAAAAAAACAGGGTATAATGCCTAGCAAATGGAGGGGGGGGGGAGGATTATTACCAGCAACCGGTGTGGAAAAGTAACAAAAGAAAGGACTGACTACCCTCCCAACAGGACCGGTTTAAGGGCCCTGCATCAGCTGCAGGGGGGGCGTCATTGTGGGGGTCCCCCGTAGTCACCCCTTGTCGTGCAAAAACATTCTTTAGTAATGATTTGAATATCCTGTACTGTGAATAGGTTAGGTTAAATTGACTTGAGCTAAAGATATGCCCCCCCCCAAAATAAAGCATCGCAGCCCCCCATTCTTTAAACCGGTCCTTGCCTCCCAATTTACCCCCTCCCCCGGTTCTCCGCCCTCCCGCACCTTCCATTCGACTCGGGAGGAATCCGAAGTCCGTGCGCTCCCAAGAGCTACCTCCGTTCCCGCGGTGCGCCCAGCGCAGCGCGATCCTACGGGCATCCTGAATCCCCCCAGCAATGCTCAGGACTGTCCTCACAAGGGGAAACGGCGGACCCGAGCAGCCTGGGAGCTCTGGGTGTCTAGATGCTTGTGAACGGGTGTTCATTCATGAAATTGGGACCATTTGGGATGGGGGGGAAAGGGGAGGGGAGGAAAGGAATGCACACACACACACACACACAGAGTGCAAATGGCCCCCTTCCCACCCCTTCCCACCGCCAGCCCTTGCTGCCATCTGGCCAAACTCTCCCCCCCCCTTCGCGTCCACCCCGTCCCAGATGAAGTCTGGAAGGAGCCCGATTCTCTGCCTCCCCCCCCCCGCACACGTCTTGGTCTCGCCCCGCCAGCCTAAAAGCCTTCTAGGGGAGCTCGGTGGTTTAGCCCAGCCGGGGGAGGCTCTTGTTCTGAAAGGAAGGCGAGAGAGAGGGCGGGTGAGCAGGCGAGCGCCCGCTTCATTTCCTGACAGCTCTTTTACTCCCAGCCCTTGATTCGTTTGGGCAGGATGGGCTCTCGCCTTGAAGCAATTACGGGACTCCGGGTCTGAGTGCCGGAGAGAAGAGCTCGGTGGAGGGGGGGGGAGCATACAGGACCCTTCTTCCTCGGGTCCCCTTCCTTGTGTTGGGGGGGGGGACAGACCAGGAGAGGAATGAGCTCTCTCTGAAGATTTGTGCGGATTATTCACACAAATAAGGCCAGAAGGTAAGGGAAGAAGTAACACCCCCCACCACCACTACTCCATCCCAACAACAACAACTTGGAGATTGTTAATGGAGGGGGGGGGTCTTGTTTCCAAGTCGGTGAGCCTCGGATCGGGTGAAATGGGGGCGTCCCCCACAATTGTAGGAAAGTTTGGAGGGTGTCCCCTTGGAGAAGCCAAAGGGGTTGCTTTGGACAGAACGTGGAGGGGCATTTCGAGGAGCTGATCTGGACGAGCTGAATCCGTGGGGATGATGGAAACGACGAGCCGGGCCTTGCCCGTCCCAGATCAGCTCCTCGAAATGCCCAAGCTCCACTCCCTAGAGAGAACACAGGGATGGGGATCCGGGGCTGGATCTGTCTCCCTGTCTCTCCCATTCTCTCCACTGGGGACTGCGGGGGTGTGTGCCTCTCTCCCTTGCCTCTCTCCCTTGCGGGCGGAGTGGGGAAAGCAAAGGGGGGAAATCGCCCAGCCCAGCAGCGCCGCCTTGGCTTTTTGGGGGCAGCGCTAATGACAACCAGACTCGGCGGCGGAGGGGCCACCGCGCCACATTCCTGCCCAGGCTGCTCAAAAAGGAGGAGGAGGAGTGGGGAGACTCCTCCAGGGTTAGGCAGGGGAGAGGGAGAGGAAATCCCCCCCACCCCCAGCCACCCATTTGGAGTCAACCCCTTGGGCTGAGCCAAGGAAAGTGGGGCGCGGAGCTAGGCAACTGCATGCCCTGGTCCCTTCTTCTCTGTCCTGCCTGCCTGGAGCAGATGCTGCCCGGGAAAGTTGGGGACTTTCTCGCCACCGCCTCTGGAAGAAGGTAAGGAAGGAGAAGGGGGAGGAAGAGTCCTATTTGAGAACTTCCAGGTTTGCTAGCCTTTTTCTTTCTTGCTTGCTTGCTTGCTTTGCTTGCTTTCTTGCTTGCTTGCCCTGTTGTAACTTTCGCCCCCTACTCCCTTTTCCAAGTGTTTCCTGCAATCCCTGAACCGGGGCGAAGTGCCCCCCGACTT
The DNA here is from genome assembly GCA_030847615.1 of Gambelia wislizenii. Taxonomy (NCBI): domain Eukaryota; kingdom Metazoa; phylum Chordata; class Lepidosauria; order Squamata; family Crotaphytidae; genus Gambelia; species Gambelia wislizenii. The sequence continues at coordinate 97,533,431 of JAUMIR010000005.1, read as the reverse complement.
CTCTTTGCTGCCCCACTTTTTCCATTTTCCATTCGAAGCTGGGGCCAAAGCTGAGCGGTGGGCAGTCGTGCCAACCCACCTGGGGCGGCTCCTGCCAGTTCTGGGAAGGGATGCCAACGATATAGGGCCAAGGGATTCCCCCCCCACACACACACATCTCGCCTCTCCCCTCCCTGGCCCTGCTCGCCTGTTGACTTCTCCGGCCAGATTCCTCGCCCCCGACCTGGCCGCGGAGTCGGGGAGGTGTGGGAGGTGGCTGTTTGGCTTGGGAAGCGCGGCCCACGGAAACCCCGACAGGGCCGGGCGCCTGGCACTGCCAACTCTGCAGGCCAGCCGGGTTGCCTGGGCGGAGGAGGGCAGCGAAGGGAAAGGAAAACGTCCTGGGCAGGGCGCGCACCAGGAAACCGCTCTCCCGCTCTGCGCTCGCTTGCGCAACGTTGTCTTTGGACGGGGCCCATCGTGGGCGATCCAAAGAACACGGCCCCGGGCGCCTGGATTTGGAAGCGGAGGGTGGGAGAGAGAAAAGCGAATGGGGGACTCTGCCCCACGGCCCGTCTCAGGGAGGCAGGGGAGGGATCGTACGCCGGATTAGCGCCCCCAGATGGCGAGGTTTGCCTTGTTTTGGGAAGTCTGCAGGCAGGACCGGTTTAAGGAATTTTGCCCCCCCCCGCAATGCTTTATTTTGGGAGCCTCATATGTTTATCTCAGGTCAGTGTAACCCGACTCAACCTAAGCTATTCACAGTACAGGTTATTCAGATTATTACTAATGATGTTTTTGCAGGAGGAGGGTTACTATGCCTCCCCCCACAATGATGGGGCCCCCTGCGGATGCTGACGCCGCTGGTGCCTTAAACCAGCCCTGTCTGCAGGGCGGGAAGGAGTGGGGAGGTCCCCCTCGAACACCGGCTGGCTCGGAAAAAACGAAGTCGGGTGGACTTTTGGCTTCTTTTCGGACCCTAAGAGCTGACCCAAGAGTAGGGCTTTTTTCGCCCCTCCGCCCCCCCCCAGGGTCTGAAGAAGAAGCCGTGGGCGCCCCGTCCCCTCCTCAGTCCACGAGCCGGGGTTTCTACCGCCCTTCGTGGGGGGCGAGGTACACCCGACGCCGCGGCTCCACCGAGGCGCCCCCCGCTCGGGCTTCTCTTTGTCTCCTCCGCGGATCGGCCGGGGCGGCCGGGAGGGGGGGGGAGTCGGATGGCGCTCCTCCCCCTCGGCCCCCCGCCCCGCCCCGGGCTCCCCCCTCTCGCTTACCCCACCCCCGACGTGACAGTTTGTTCCGGGGTATATCACCCCCTACTTGGTGAACTCGGGAGTTTTCCGAAGCTGCAGCCAGTCGGAGGAGCTGGAGAAGAAAGGAACAACACGACCCCCCTCCCAGGAAAAAACAAACCCCTTTGGTTTCCCTCCTTTACAGACTACATCCTCCTATCCTCTTGCTTGCCATTTTTTTCTCCCTGCCGTCGGACTGGAATTCCTTGGAGCGGCAATCTTTCTTTTCTGTGGTTTTTTGTCATCATCATCATCATTATTATTATTACCATCATCATCATCATCATCATCATCATCATTTGATGAGTCCCCTTCTGGTGGTTTGAGGGAACTTTTGGTCAAGATGGTTGCGTCCCACGGATTAATTCTTTCCGCCGACTCCCAAATTCAGTTGACTTTTTGAGGGTCGCCCCCTCCCCCTGGAAGGCAGGGCGGCGAAGATCTCTTGCTCGCCGGAAGACTGGTTTCCCCAAAGGACCAAGGAGCCGAGGTATCTTTGCGCTGTGCAACGCCTTCCCGGACGCCCCGTCGAAACTGGGGAAGGGAATTTGAAGAGGTGATTTGAGAGCCGCATCTCGTATCCCCGAGGAATACCACAATCAAGAACTGGTAGTGGGGGGAGGCATAGGAAGCGCCCCTTTCCCCCCTCAACCCCCTCCCCAATTCGGTTCTGGAGCTAAGCACTAATACCCCCCCCCCCAGCTGCAGAAAGCAAGCAAGCAAGCAAGCATTGAAGCGGGTGGGGTGGGTGGCATTGTTCCCTTGTTCTTTCCTTGCCTCCCTTTCTCTTTTCCCGGTGCTCCCCGAGGTGAAGGCTTTGGTTTTCCGAGGAACCCGATCCACAAACCCGTGAAGCCTCCGCGCTGCGCCGTCTCTGCGCCGTCTGTGCCTTAGCTGCGCTTTCAGACCCAACGGCTCCGGCTTCCCTCGGTTGCGCCCAGCAGGGCTGCTGAATAAGGGTGGGGGGCTGGATTGGTTGCACCGAAGACCGACGAGGCAAGGGGCCGGTTCACACGTGCGTGGGTCATCCCTGGGAAAAGGGGTGAAAGGTTCCGTGCTCCCAAGTGCGGCGTTTGGAAAGGTCGGTTTGGTGTGATGCACGCGTAGTCTGTGATGGCTTGTTCACACGTGCAATTTTGTTGTCTTCTAGTGATGGAAACCCGGCGGTATTGTCGATTGGCAGGGCCGGTTTAAGGCAGCCGCGGCATCAGCATCCGCAGGGGGGCCCATCATTGGGGGGGCTATAGTAACCCTTCTCCTGCAAAAACATTATTAGTAATAATCTGAATATCCTGTACTGTGACTCGCTTAGGTTGAGTTAGGTTACATCGGCCTGAGATAAACATGCCCCCCCCCAAATAAAGAGTTGCAGGGCCCCCCAAAATTCCTTAAGCCGGTCCTATCGATTGGGGAACGCTTCGAATTCAGGTTTATAATTGAACCTGCTGAAACGGCGGCAGAGGGTGACAAGAGATGGCTCGCTGGACAAAATTTGTGCCTTTAAATTTATTTATTTTTAATTTGGGTCTCTTTCTAGATTAAGATCTCTTTCAGAGCTATGATTCTACTTAATTGCCGTGGCGCCATTGTATGGAATCCTGCGGTTTGTAGTTTTGTAAGGTATTTCGAATTCTCTGCCAGAGAGCTCTTGTCCTTTCCCAAACTACAAATCCCAAAGTTTGATGCGGTTAAAGTGGCATCAAAGTGCTATAAATCTGCCCGGTGACGTAAGGTTTCCAAGTGTTTTTGGATTACTACGCCGATCATCCCTGACCATTAGCCGTGCTGGCAGAGGATGACAGGGCTTGTAGTCCGACTTCATAAACAGATGTTGGATGGGCATCTTTCAGGAGCGCTTTAGCTGTGTATATCTGCAGGGCAGGGGGTTGGACTAGATGGCCCTTGTGGTCCCTTCTAGCTCTAGGGTTCTATGGTCATTTAGGGATTGGGCTTCATATTCATTGTGAAAGGCTGCAGACGAGAGCTTAGGAAACGGAAAGCGGTTTAAAATGCTGTCTATAAAATATGGAACAGCACGGAGCGGCGTTTGTTAATTTTTGGGATGAAATGTCCCTTAAAAGGGACTGTGGGCGACGTTTGTAGACGTTCAGAGCATGGAAAAAAATTACTGCTTTCGTCAACCCCCAGAATCTACAGTGCTCACGTTAGCTGGGGGATACTGGGAGTTGCAATCCAAAAACAATATTCCCTAACTGTTGAATTTTAGACTGGGAGAGGCCGCAAAATCTCGGCGTTTGCCGCGTTTCCTTGTGTTTTGCTTCCTCCAGCCAAGATCTGAGTAGTTCCCACATTGCGATGGTGGAAAAAAAACCAAACCTTTTTTAAAAATCGCTGACGAGGGATGGGGTTGGCGGCAAGTCCTGGCTGTGGTTTGCTGGGCTTCAGAATCCTTTCCTTCCTCCTTGGAAACGGTTGACTCGGCAATTTTCTCCCCGCCCCTCTTCTTTTAACCCCCCCTGGAGGGAAGACCACCCTCTGAACTCCTACATTGGAGGGGAGCCCCACAAAGGTTCCCCCCCATTCCCAGCCGGGGTTTCCAGCCCCTTGTGGATGCGGGGCTCAGTATTTGGAGGCGGGGGAAGAGAGAAGAGCGTTGTGGGGGTTAAGCTCTCTCCAAGTCTGGGGCTATATAGGGGGAAAGTCCGACGAGAAGAGCTGGCCGGGGGAGGCGCAGGGACGTCGCCGCTTTCTGAAGGGCTGCTGTGGCGACTGGGTGATGTGGCGGGGCGGGTCAGCGGGACCGTGCCAGAGACTCTGATTTCCCCCGAGAAGAGGCTGCGCTAAATTACAGCCGCCGCCAAAGGGTCACGTCGGTCTTTGCAGCGGCTGCTGGTGTTGATGTTGGGGGAGCGCAGCCACTTCTTCCAAGTTTGCGGTACTATAGTGCCCCCCAGTGGCTATTTTCTTGAATAGCAGGCGTATCGTGCCGAAGGGTGCTGGCCATCTCAACCCTTATCACTACTACACTGTTCTAGTGCTATGATTCCATTTAAACTGCTGTGGCTGCCTCCTGTGGAATTCTGGGCTTTGTAGTTTAGCGAGGCCTAAGAGCTCTCTGGTTGAGAGTTCTAAATGCCCCTCCCTAAACTACAAATCCCAGGATTCCACAGGAGGCAGCCACAGCCATTTAAGTGGTGTCATAGCACTAGAACAGAAATCAATGGGTGCATCCACACTACACAAATAATCCAGTCTGAAACTGGATTATTTGCCATGGCTCCTTCCTATGGAAACCTGGGATTTGTAGTTTGGTGAGGCGCCAGCACGCTTTGGCAGAGAAGGCTAAAGACCTTGTAAAACTACCAATCCCAGGATTCCAATAGGAAGGGGCCATGGCAAATAATTCAGTTTCAAACTGGATTACTTGTGTAGTGTGGATTTGGGCAATGTCTCTTTTCCCTCCATACTTCTTTCCTCCCCATGGCATGTGAGGGATGAAGTGAAAAGTCTCATTGCCAAGGTGTGCAGGGAAAGGGCCCCGTGTTACCATACAATTCCTTCTCTAGTTTGGTCACTCCGCATCTAGTTCTCCACAAAAGTTCTCCTACAGTCTATTCACATCTGAACATTAGAGTGAGGGCAATGCAGACTTATGCCATTAACATGATTCAACACACACTGGAAAAGTTGACACGGACGTCTCTTTGATGTTGGATTCTGGAATTGAATACTGGTTGTTGTTGCTCTGGGGTGCAGTCAGCTTCAGCTTACGGCAACTCTATGAATAAGAGAGCTCCAAGAAAGCTGTTTTTTAACAGCCCTGCTCAGGTCTTGCAAACTCTTCCTCTTTTCCTACTGCCTTTAGCTTTATTGAGAATTCTCTTCTCTTCAGGTTGTCTAATGACATGTCTAAAGTAAGTCAGCCTGAGTTTAGTCATCCTGGCTTCTTAATGACAGCTGAGGATTAATTTGCTCTTTGAACCATCCATTAGTCTTTTTGCCTATCTGGGGTATTTGCAGAATTCTCCTCAAATATCACATTTCAAATGGGTTGATTTTTGGGGGGAGGGGTATATGCTGTTATAATTTCTGAGTCTTCCCTCTATTGAGAAACTCAGGGTTTATGTGCCCACAGAAGCAGAGCCAAATCAGAGCCACCAAGAAACAAAATGAAGATGTCCGTTTCCTCAGCCTGTTGGGAGGAATAAGGGAAAATGTTGCAGGTCTCACTAGCAAATATAATAATTTCATTTGCAATGGAATGCAAACTACATAAGGAATGAGGGCTCATTCCTGGAAACTTTTCAGTGGAACATGTAATTTAACAAATAATGCCCACGAGCATGTGCAAAGTGGATTTCTCTTAGTAATGAAATGACCACAATCCCACAACTATTCCTGGTTTTTCACAGTATGAGGTATAACATCTAGGAGTCTGAGCCCTGTTGTCTTTATTATTAATTACAGGTAAAATATCCTGCTCCTAAAAACAAGCCAAACTTATTTCCTCTTACAGAGTCTACTTATTTTGGTTAAGCAACATCTTGCTCCTGAAGAAGTGAATGCGGGCAGTGTATTTGCACATAAAATGGGAAAAGAAGTACAATAAAGCCAGTGCAAGGATAGTTTCAGATGACAGTTTTTTTAAATGAGGTTGGCTTCCACCATCAACTTTGGCAGCATGTGGATGTGCAATTTTAGACTTGGGAATGATCCAAAGACATGTACTGTTGATATATCAACAGACTGGATGGCCATCAATCAGGAGTGCTTTTGATTGTGTATCCCTGCATGGCAGGGGTTGGACTGGATGGCCCTTGTGGTCTCTTCCAACTCTATGGTCCTATCAATCTGAGCCTGAAGTTGTGAAATCTTTTTAGCATGGATTGGTGGAACCAGACACACTTACTCATCAGTGTATTTGCACAGCCATTTTATACATGTTGTATGCGAGCTGACCTTTTGGTGATCTATCTCTGCTTCTAATAGACTTGTGCTTCCAACACATCCTCCAGCCACTTGCTGCTTACATTTTTTTTGGATACATTTTTTTCAGGGTATGTTGAGTGGCAGTTTGGCCATAGAGTGAGCCTGTCCTTTTTCTGGCAGCTCATGATCAGAAAGGGAGAGAGGAGGGTAAAAGAAAGCCAACTGCCACAGGCTTCAGTACTGCTCAGTTGCCAGCATATGGTTCTTGGAAGGTTATACCTTGAGGGAAATGGATCCCTGGATAGAAAAATAATTTGACTCCAGGGGAAAAACATTGTATAGTGTGCTATCTTACATTTGTATCTGTGATTTTAGATCTGTTATGGCTTCATATGGAAGGAAGCTTATGTCTTTGTGACTTTCCGTTGATAGCAATTAAAATTTTGTGCTACTAGATTTGTACTGAATGGTGTACAATAGATGCTAATCTGCTGCCTAAACGGTGAGATATCGTGTTTAGAAAGAATTGCCTCAAATGTTATCTTCCCTCTTCTTAAGAGACATTGTCTAAGGCAATAATTTAGGTTGAACATGGATAGGAAATGAGATGGAGTAGCTTTACAAGTGGAGCAAAAATATACTTAGTGTGTATGTTTGGATCACATTTCCTTACGCTCTCATTTTTAAGAGTCCATTGTTACTGGGGGAAAATAAGATAATCCCGTTTATGTAAAAACAAATGGGTTAGTAATTCTGGAGAAGTTTTCTCATAAGTGTGGCTGGCTGATTGTGTGCTGCTCTGTGTTCCATGCTCAATAAGATGTACTTCTCTCATTGTACATCTTGATCTGTACTTGTGGCACACTCTGATTAGAGGAAGTTCACATAGGGTGTTAAGGACTGATGTTATACATGTTCACTTCAAACTGAGTGCTCCATGAGTTCAATGGGGTTTATCCCTGGGGACTATGCATAGGATTGCTTTCAACTGCTTGTCATAGTGGGGTCAGGAGGATTTCTCAAGGGCTGGTATACTACATACCTGCAAGAATGTCTACAGTAGCTTCTGGTCTGTTTCATTTCTGTTTGAATAGCATAACCACATAGTCAAGACATTTTGGCTTCCTTGACATTAGTGACCTATATGCCCTGAGTTTTCATACATCAGAGATCACATTCAGAAAATACAAATGTTCAACAGCCTGGGGTAACTTGTTATACACCCTTATAGTCTGAATTAAAACTCTTGCATAAAGCCAGAAAGGCTAACATCTGGTTCTAGAATCTCAGCCAGATAAAAGGCAAATGCTGCATTTCTATTATGGTCAAATGATCTTTTAATGGCACAATGGATAAATGTGGTAAGGGTTGTGAAGATTTACATTTCTGCTAGCAGAGCTTAGAAAAAGATACTTTTGGAGGCACAGCTCCCAGAATCCCCTAACCAGCATGGTGATATATAACTGTTCCTAGGTTACTGCTTTGCTGTTGTGCCATGATGTCAATGTAACCAACAAAAGTTTGTATGTTCAGAGATATTTTATATTTTAAAATGGGACGGAATCATGTAGCCCTTCAGATGTTGTTGGACTGCAACTCCTAGCAGAACTAGCCAGTGTAGCCCATGGTGAGGAATGCTGGGTGTTGCAGTCCAACAGCATCCAGAGGGCTGTTTGATTCAGATTATTGTTTGTAAAAAGAATAGAGCAGCTTTGTTTGTGGCAAATACGTATCCACACATGGTGGGTATAGGTGCAATCTTTTTTCTCTACTGTATGCAAACAGCATAATGCATCAATAAATACCACGCTTAACGAAAAGCCAAGGACAGTTATACAACAGACATCCACCCAAATCATGGTAAAGCAGAAACAAATTGCAGTGAAAGCCACCAGCAGTCCTATTAAAAACAAGAAACTCAAGAGAAAGCCAAGGAAAACATATGACTCTTGAAGGCAACAACAGCTGTATTCCATGCCATCTGAACTCAAATGGAAGGCTGGCAGAGTGACTGGCAATTAGACCCATCACTTAAATAGCCCTGGTTTGCCATGGCAACCAAACTCATATTTTTCAAGCAACCTCATGGGCAGACAGTCTTCCTTGCACTGGAGCAGTGCAGTAAACAGGTTCCAATCAGGAAAGCAGTGCTGGCCCTACCACTAGGCAGAGTGAAGCAACAAATCAGTTGACAGCTGGTGCCTGGCATGTCAGTGAGTAGTGAATCTATTCTGGGTTTTAGTCTGAATTTTAAAGAAGCAGTCCTAGGTGCTGAACATAAGTTTGGATATAAGGTTCAAAACCTTGGGTGCTGAACCTTTGAGATTTTGGGCTAAGACCCAATGTAGATTCACTGACATGGAAGACACTAGCCTCCACTGCAAGGGGGCAGCAGCAACAACCCCCACCCAGTCCTCTGAAACCCTCTGACCATTTTTCTCTGTTGTAGGATGAAACTGGGTGTGCCACGAGGCCTGTTCTGCACCCCCTCAGTTAGCCTCAGGACAATGTCACTTTGCCAGGACATACCTCCTGACTGTCCCAGTTTGTCTGGGACAGGCTGGATTAATCCTCTTGCCCGACTTTTTCAGCTGCTTTTAAAAAGTCCTGGTTTCTCTCTCCTTCTCCCCCCTCCCCCTGCTTTGCTGTGGCTTACTTCAGTTGCTGCAAATTGAGTTCAAAAGTGGTTCATACTCAATTGACTCAGCAGGGGAGACAAGAGGAGCAGGCAGAATCTTGCCCTTCACAGTAGACTCAGGGAAGAGCAAACTGTTGCATCCTCTCCTAGCTTGTGTGTTCTTCCTCATTAATAACATTCCACATCTCGACCACACTCTGATGTTGCTTGGCCACCCATGTCCCAGTTTTCATCTGTGAAATGTTGCAGGGTATGCCAGGGTGTTGAACTAAAATTCAACCACCAGTCAAGTTTGGTTCTGCACATGGAAATGACATGTGTGCATGCTGGCCCTGCTGGAAAGGACATTCTTTCTTTTGAAGTCTTCTTTCTCAGCTGTCCTGTCATCATTTCCTTGGCACAATTACACTCCAGGGAAGTGAAACACTTGCAGTGTGTGTGTGTGTGTGTGCATGAGCCAAACAGGAATGTTTACCTCCTCATCAAACCAAGGAGAAATCAACATCTTGGAGACTTTTTAGACAGTACCTTGGATGGTGAATATGATCCTAGTAGCTCACTTGGGCTTTATGCTCATAGGTTGAGCCTGTTGGAAATGCATCTGGACAGCCAAGTATTTTATGGCTCCTTCCTGTCTCCAGGGAAGTTACTAAAAGCTGCAAAATCTCCTGCTCTTCCCTGGACAGGGAGTTTCTGGTTTTGGTGGAATGTTATAAGGAAAAAGGGCCAAGGCCTGTGAAACTTTGCAGGTGGCCCTCTGCACATGTTTAAATGAGGCTTGCAAAATATACCACTTTCTTCAACATGATTCCTCCATTTTTATTGGGAGTTCCTGAAGCCTTCTTGGAAAAAAAAATAATCTCCCCTGGCGAGGACTGCCTTGTGAGCATGCAGCAACCCACAGTAAGGTTCAGAGCCCTTGAAAATGTTGGATCATCTTGCCATGATGTCACCCAAACTGGGAAAGTGTTCCTACCTGATCCTAATTGTGCTGGAGCAGTTTCTTGGCAGATGGGAATCATGGCATTTTTGCAAAAGCAGAACAGCAATACAAATGAATTCCATTTTAAAGTTACAGTTACTCCAACAGATGTTATTTAGGCAACCTGGATCCAGGCCAAAATCGAATCACTACCTGGAAAAGTTTCCTCAGTAAAAAAAATAATGGAATACAATATGGCTTCATTAGTGTGGATCAACATTGCCACCATCTGGCTTGTTCCTGTAAATACAGGCAAATTATATGATGCAAGGCGAGAAGTTCTTCTATGTTACAATGTAGCTGCCTGTAAAATTTTATGAGTTGGAAAACTGAACAAGGGGTGCTTTAAAAGAGAGGGCAGAATGAGAATGCCATTCCTTTTGCATTCTTCATGCTCCCACCCATCTTCCCCGACTCTACCCCATTCTTTCCCTACACTCACTTTTTACAGCAGTTCCTCTGACTTCTGTTTGTCCATCACACTTTGGACACATCACTGCTAGAGTGTGAGAGATAGAGAGCTGATTATAGCCAGAAAGTCTATTATTTAGGGAGCTGTTGAATGAGATTATGGCAGCTTTATTTATCTTCAAAATATATTTTATTATAACAAAGAAATATAATAATAACATGTGAACAGTCATACAAAAAGAGCACCATTGTTATCCAGATAAACAAACAGAATAGGCAAAAGAGCAGACTTTTTACACCTCATGTATGATTATAACAAGGAAAAGTGGTCTCTATTAAGCTATATCTAGCCTTCATAGAATTGAGAAAAGGATGCCATAAAAAGCAGTGTTTTGTTCAGATTAGATCTTAATAAAGAGATGGGGGCAACTTAGAAGCAGAGACTCTCACATTTTTGTAAAATTTTGGGGGGGAGGGGGTAGCTATGTTTGTCTATTGCAATTGGGGGGGCAGGATTCCAGCGTTTTGAGGCACTTTAAAGACTAATGAATTTTATTTGGCCTTCAAGCTTTTGGGACTGCAGCCCACTTCATCAACTACCATTTTTTTAATGATGCTGGCTGCAGTCCCTGACAGTGTAGGCCAAATTAGGTCTTGGTAATCTTCAAGGGACCAAAAGACCTTTTGTGGTCTAACCTTTTTTGCAACCCAATCTTGCGCATATATACTTAGAAAGGATTCCTCTCATAAAAGCCTGCATAGGATTGCAGTTCTAGGCAGCCATCCTGTGTTCATTTACAGTATATGATGACAACAACTGACACAGGTATAAACATTTTCTTGAGATCAAATATGCAGCATGGTGCAGTGGTTTGTGTGTTGGATGAGGATTCTGAGAGACCAGTGTCTGAATGCCTGCTGAGCCATAGAAACCCACTGGTGACCTTGGGCAAGTCACACACTCTCAGCCTCAGAGGAAGGCAATGGAAAACCTCCTCTAGAGAAATCTTGCCAAGGATGAAAAGGTTGCCATAAGTTGGTGCTGATTTGAAGACAGAAAACAATGTAAGCTTGGGCTATTGGTTCAATTGCTTTTTGAGCAACTAAAGCCTGGCTGGTCTGAGTATTGGTTTATGTTAGCAAACTGCTGTTTCTGATCTTAACTTTTCTAACAAAAATTGCAATTCCATAGAAGTTGCAGATGGTAGATTGCATTTCCATTTACTGTACACTCCACAGTGAATGGAACCAGCGAGTCATGCCAGAAACCTTATATATTATATGCAGATTTGAGGGGGAGGAAATATATTACAAAATGTTGGCTGGGATGCAGTACTTGGATTTTTATTTTTGTTACTTAGGGTTTTAAAAATGAATAAAGGGAAGCATAATTTTTACCCAAAAGGACAATAAATCCATCAGTGAGTTTAGAAAAAAGTGAGTGATCTTAATCCTGCTACTCTTGTGGTTGCAGTTCCATGCACGTGTATCTGAGATTAAGGTCCAGTGGAAGTTGTTGCTATCCTGTGCCTTCACATTGTTTCTGACTTATGGTGACCCTAAAGCAAATCCAGTGGGTTTTCATGGCTGAGCAGGGATTCAAACCCTTGTCTCAAGGGTTGTAGTCCAACACTCAAACCACTATGCCACGCTGGCTCCTCCAGTGGAAGTTACTTCCAATTAAATATGTATAGGATTATGCTGCATATTGCAAAACCTTACTCAGATTTTTATTCTGCCTCCCTATATGTAATTTCTCTCCCTGGACCAGAATTAAAACCCTTCAGTGCTTTCCAGTCTGCTGATCATCAGGTCAGGCATTTATGGGAACCTCTCTTCCTCCATTCTATATATAGACCAGGAAAGGGCTCCTCATGTGCTTTAGCCTAAACTTGAGTTTAGAAAAGTTTCTTTTTGGGCCACAGTTCTCAGAATCCCACAGTTGGCAGGCTCACTGACCATACTGGCTGGCTGATTCTGGGAGTTGAGGTCCAAGAAAATTATGTTTCCAAGCTCTGAATCCAGGTATGGTTTACATGGTAACAGTAAGACCTGCAATAAAATGTTGCAAAGTGAACCAGTCCTGTTGCAGATTTCAGCCATGCTGTTTAATTCTCTGAAGTAGTTTACAACTCCCCCTCTCCCAAACTTGAACTGTCAGTCAATATTCCCTGGGCAATAAGCACTTTCAGTCCTCATGGGACCAGTTTTGGGATGCCCTCTTATTTTTATGCAGAAGTATGCCATCATGTAAGATTGTGCCATCACTCTGTTACCATAGCACCCAGACTGCACCTGCGCTTGTGTAAATTTGGAAGCTAAGCTGGTTCTGGCAAGTATTTGGACAGGGAATACCAGGGATCTCCTAGTATACCTAGGGACAAATTCTGACTGGAACCTTGGAGACCTACTACTGCCAGTTGGAGCTACCAGTACCACCAGGGTAGGTGGACCAATTGGCTCAATGTCAGCCAGCTTTTTATACTCCTATGGAACACAATGCTAATCTTTTTCTTTTTTTTTATTCTTCCCTCTGTTTGCCAGATTCCATTCAAACTCCCTTTTCTTTCATCATTAATTGATCAAGATCTTTCTTGTTTCCCAAAGCTTTTGGAGTTTTAGTTTAGGCTTTTAGAGTTTTAGTTTAATATTGTTTTATTATCTTGTATATTTTGATGATATGTACTTGTCACTTTGCTTTATTTATATTGTCTTGTTTTTTTCTATTATATCTGGATAATCTGTTTTATAATTTTACTGCATAATTTTATAGTTGTATTACTCTGTTCCTCCCCTGTGTGTGTGCACATTTGTATATTTTAGGTTGTTTGCCTTTGGCAGGGCTGGCTGTTGTTTTATTTGTATAGCACTATGTAATTGATTGTGCAGTATTATGATGATAGTGGTGGTGGTGATGACTGTAGAAGTTTGGGCTTCTAAAGACACTTGCCTAGTGTCATTTTCAGTGAGCTTCATGGGTTTGTCTTCTAAGTAAATATATAGAACTGACCTGAAAGTATAGATGGCAGAAGTTGCTTAGAAGCCTTAGAAAATACGTAACAAATGACAGAAAGAAGTGGGAATTCTTCTAAAATGTATGTTATGCTTCAGATTTCTTTATCTTGAAAAAATACAGAATAGAGCTGTGATTTTTTTTAAAAGGGGAGAGCTAGTGAAGGGGGCAAAGAGAAGGAAGCTGGAAAGGAAGACAACTTTGATGTGCGGAGAGGCCTGTTATCAGTGGGAGGCACTTACATAAACACATGGCCATTATTGCTAATTGAAAAACCAAGGCGAAGCAGGAATGCCATCTGCTCAATTTCTGAAGTGGCTGAGACCCCTGCGCCTGTTTTCTGGTTGTTTGTCTGTCTTATGGGTGGAATGTACCTTCTGATTCATGCCCCTTCCCCCTTTACATGCCCTGTTCAGATGGAACCTTTCAAAGGACAGTAATCTCTCTTTCAGGCCTTCCTAATGCAAGCTGCTCAACCCTCCACACTGATACTGCTCTGAAGTTCTCAAGGCGGGATTCACCTCTGCCTAGAGATGGTCTGTGTTTTTTCTTCCTGCTTAAACTGAAAACCATTCACCACAGAATGCCTCAGTAGGCAGGCATAGGAAAATGGGCAACAACCCTATGGATAGTTATTGGGGAGCAGCTACAGATTGGGTGTTTGTTTGTTTGGTCGCGGGATCCTATGGGAGAATTTTTTTGGGGGGGGGATTACTCATTTGAGATTACAGATCTCTGAATCTTATAGCCAGCATGGTCAGTGGCTGTGCTTGCTAGAGGATTCTGGAAGACATGATTGAGAAGAGTTGCTTCCCAAGCCCTGATAAAAGATGGATGATATTTAGCAGCAGTCTTATAGTATGGTTCACAGTATTCTTGGTAAGAGGTTTGCTCCACAGAAGTCAGTGGGACTTAGCTCTGAGTAAACAATTCTTAGGGTCATGCTGTAAATCTGCTACATATATCTCTGGTACTAAACAGAGGCAAGAAGAAACCATGCATGAAGGCTTCTGGCACAAAGCGCTGTAGGCTCTCACTGGTTCTTTACTGTACATGTTTCAAGAGTAGAAATTATGGACCTTGCATTCATAAGACAATGTTTCTTGGCTTTGTAAAGTCTTGTGGCTGCATTGTTTCAGAATCATCTGTTACTTGGGTTGATCTACACAGGTCCCTAAGGCAAGTCATAGTTGGTTTTGGACTATAGCTGAGAAGTTCTAGGAGCTGTAGTCTAAAAAGGTAACTTTTCCCAAATGTTGAAAAGCGAAAGTAGTCTGCCATCTAGGGTATTGCCAGCATCCAAAGAGTTACTTTAGTGCACCCAAGTATTTAGGCATGCTCAGTGGGATGTTTTGCCATATGGCATGGAGAGGAAGGGGCTGTGGTTCAAGCTGCCCCCCCCCCCTGCTCCAAAGGACTGAATATCAGCTGTAGCCAATTGCACCTTGGCATGTCTTGTGTGAAAGTTTGCCACATATTTCTGTAAGCCTGCTAAAGAGTCCAGCACTTTCACAGCCCTCTGAGCACACAACTCAGGTCACTGCCACATTGCAGAAATAATGAAATTTGACACCACTTTAACTATCATGGCTCCATCCTATGAAATTCTGGGATTTGTAGTTTTGTGAGATATTTAGCCTTCTCTGACAGAGAGCTCTGGTGCCACAACCATCTATATAAGATGGAGTCATGATAGTTAAAGTGGTGTCAAACTGCATTATGTCTGCAGTATGGAAGCAGCCTCAGAAATGTTCTCTTTTTAGCCTTCTCCAAGTCATTCAGCCAGCCCTCAACAGAAAGGTGGCTGGAAAGTCCTTTTCAGTGTTTCTAGTTGACCAATATATGCTTGAGCCCAATATTGTATTCTGCTTCCTGTCTAGCAAGAAAAGAATTTCAGTATATGTTTAGGTGAGAAAGGAAATTCTGACTTCCCAATATAAAATGTGTATGAAATCAGGAGGACTAGAAACGTGGTGTTCCTTAGTGCTTACTCTTAGTTTGAGCGTATACATTTGCACCTGTCCTTGTGACAAAGATCTTTCCTCTTTGGGTATTTATGGGGCATTGAGAAGAGCTAGGTCAAAGCAGAGGCTGGATTTATTTTGGTCTGTTTTCATAAGAAATTCCTGCAGCTTGAGGTTGACATTCTTAGTGCTAATGAAGGTATTTTGGAGAACAGTGTGACTGAGTGAGTCCTGGGTGTGGAATAGTCTAATCAAGATCTAGGTTTCTTTTCCCACTTTTTTTTTTTGTCTTCTTCCCCATACTGATGCCTTCTGGAATCACAGGTAGCCTTTCCCAAAATCTCAGAATCTTGGTTCAAATATTGAATTTAGAAGGCTGGAATTCTACAGCACCCCTCTCATCATGTTGCTGAAAGCTTTGCATTTCAGAACCGGGAGTGTTGGGGGAAGTTTCTAGTGGACCAAGATGTGGAGGGCAAGATTTGGAGCAAGATTCCAGGACATGCTCTTAAATACATATAGGCTGGGTGTCCTAGTTTAGAGAGAACAGTCCTCTATTTGAAGGGATGTCCAGTTCAAGTCTTATTTAAATATTAAGAACAATCAGAAGAGCTAGCAGGGACCTACCTTAATGTTGTCCATCCAGTTAGCACCAAGACAGCAGCCTGAGCAGGCATACAGGTCATTTTGTCACAGTCCTTCCAGCTATGGTGAGGTGCATTTTTTGCTGTAATTTATTTCTAAATTTGCTTCTCTGTATATAAATTAACATATGCATATTTTGTGCAAATCTATGTTGTCTTTTGCTGACTTTTTCTGGTGACATGTTTCCTCTCTTTGTGTTGATGTTAAAGTCTCCCTTCCTGCTAAGTCAATGTGGATAGGGCTGTCTTGACCACTATTAAATGTATTTGTTGTGGTTGTCATTTCATACCCTATATTAAACAGAAAAATATGTGCTGATTTGTTGCAATCAAAAACACTGGCCTGAAACCTATTGCTAATAGGATTGCAGCTCAGGGCTATCCCAGTCCCTGGGATTTCAGGCCAAAACTTGAGGCCCAGAGATGGCCCTTGTGATGTCATGGGGATAACATGGGGTAACCCTGCTGATGTTATCTAGCATGATACTTAAGCATCAACCATACCTACAAAGAGTATACCCTTCAAATCAAAAACAGCAAATCTAAAAAATTAAGAAATTCTGGGATTTGTAGTTTTGTGAGATATTTAGCCTTCTCTGACAGAGAGCTCTGGTGCCACAACCATCTATAAAATCTAAAAAATTAAGAGCACACACACATATCCACACATATCCTTTTCAAGATAGCTCTCTTGCCCTGAGATTCATCCCCCGTACCCTGAGGAGTGGAGAAGATGGAGCCAGGACCCTGAGATCTGGGTAGCGCCAACTAGAGTAGAGCCATTGAATCCATGGGATCTACCTATGGGTTGATTCACCCTTCAACAAATGATTCAATTGTCTACTTCAGTTGAGACTAACAAATAGGATTCAGACAATAATCTCTTCTTGCAAAATGGCACTCTGGTAAGTGTAAAGTGGGCTTGAATGCCGAGTTGAATAAACCAGAACTGAAAGTATTTAGGACTCTGTTAATTTTTGGATACAATTACAAATATTTAAGGTACAAATGTGCATGGCAGATGTACTGTTGTCATTTTCTAATTATTCCACAACTAATAATGTTTTTATTTCCTGATTTGCTTTCAGTTCACGATCACAATGGGTCCGTCTCAAAGGACGTACCTGATCCTGGGCTGCTTCTTAACAGGTAAGGCCTCCCTTTGAAAATATTCATTAAGTTCAATCTTCCTCAATAGACAGCAGGTAGTTTTATCCTGCAGGTGGTTGGGTCAAAATGCTATAAGCCAAATTACTCTTTCTAGAATAATCGTTTTTTAAACTTGAAAAGAATATTTATACAAATCAATTTATTCACTTGACAGTTCTCATAATGTTGTCACAATCTGATTTCAGAGCAAGTATGTGTTCACGAAGCTGCTTTGAGGTTTCTTCTCATGCTTTATTATTTCTCTCTTCTTAGAGAAGAGATGATGAATGCAAGTAGTCAAGAACATTTCACATGCTCTGTTGAGACTCAGACCATCCCTCATTAAAAAAAAAAAGATGGAAAAAGAAAAGGAAGAGAGGATTGGGAGGGGATCTGAACTGCTTCAGATTTCATAAATTTTGCTGGCTTGGCCAAGCAATGGTGTAGTAGTTAAAATGTTTGATGTAGGACTTGGGTGACCCAAGCCCATGGAGCCAAGGAGATTCCCCTAGTGACCTGGAGCTGCCCACCTTCTCTCAGCCTGACCCACAGGGCTGTTGGCATTGAGAAGGCAATGTACAATGTATACCATCTTTTGCTCACTGGAGGAAAGATAGAACATAAATGCAAACAAACAGAGAAAGGGGAGGCTAATTGACTATGTCTGATTTGCCCCACAGATTCTAGGGTTGGGGTAGGCAAAATGCAGTCCATTGGCTGTTTGTGGCCACCCAGCGGTCAAAAAACATTTTGCATTTTTTTACAAATTCTTTTTGTCCTAAATGCCCTTTGGCAGCATGAGGACATTTTCTGGGCATAAAATGGCCTAGGAGTGCCTCAAAACATGATGAAAATGTGCCCCATGACTACTAGAGGGCATTTGGGGAAAAAAAAACTTTTTGATTTTTTGTGGGGGTGGGTTCAAGGGGGTGTGTAGCCTTCCATGGTCTCCTGGGGGGACTAATGCTGCTCCCAGCCTTCCACGGCTGCCCACCTCTGCTCTAGGGGTTAAATTTTGCTTTGGTTTATTAGTTAGGCCTTCAATTTGTAGACTGTGTATGCTGGTGGTAGGTTTCTATGGGGTGGAAGAGAGCTGGCGATCTTACAACTATGGGAAAGATAGTGTACTTGGGTCATATTTTGTAGTCCACATGAAGAACTACAGTTTGCAAAATGAAATTGAAATGTAAAATCCCTTTAAAAATTCTTATTAAAACATGCGACTTCAAATAAGGTGCTTATTTTAACAAATAAGATAGTAGGTTATTTGCTATGTTGAGTCTTTTTGCAACCACAGAAATAAAAAACTGACCATCACAGTACAATAAAACAAAGTCTGAACAGATATATAAAACATATTTGACAAAAAAAGTGTAAATAGTTCTGTGGAAAGTATGTGTCTAAGCAAGTGTTAGTTTTGAATTCTTTAAAACTGGTTGTTGTGTACTTTCAGTTTCTGACTTATGGCAACCCTAACGTATCATTGAGTTTCCTGAGGCTGAGAGTGTGTAACTCCCCCAAAGTTACCCAGTGAGTTTTCATGGCTGAGTGGGGATTCAGACTCTAGTTTACAGAGTCATAGTCCAACACTCAAACCAGTATGCCGTGCTTCAAAACTACCTGTCATAAATATTGCCAAAAACAAATAGCTGGACAAAAGATCACCAAACTCCATCCAAAACCTGCTCCAAGACAGGGTTCAGAAAGTAGCTTTAAAAAAAATAATCATATAACTATCTAAAACAGTAAGAGAATGGCTTAAGGGGTAAAGGGGAGGGGGCTTCACATTTCGCACTGAAAAAAATTATCTCCCTAAAAAGTAAAAAGAAAATGTAATGAGGAAACATTAGTTGTTACACAGAAAATTCAGATATAAGCTGTTACTGCAGGGGGGGTTTGGAGTGTCATTATGTCCCCAGTTTACACCTCCCCAGATGAGTGTTGTAACCCCACTCTTCTGAACTCTTCTGCTCGAAGAGGGGATTCTTGAACTCCTGAAACTTGTGATCATATATTTAACTTCCTTTCTTGGTTTCTTCACCCACTTGCCTGTCAAGCCCTGGAAGGAGCCAACAGTTGGTGCAAATACAAGCTCCAGTGATGTCAACCTGGAGTTGATGGAGGAGGCATGATGTAGAAACAACCAAGACAGCAGTGCTCTAATAAAAGGCGGAGTGAGCTATTTTCAGCACTAGGGGCAAACCCTGTTTCTGTATGCTCTCTGTTATTTCTGTTTTTGCAATAAAGGAAATTTTCAGATGCGATTTTCGGGTCCATATATTCCAAAAGAGCTTCGTTGCTGCCGCGAGGCAGGGGAGCAGTTTTGGACGACGCCATTCGTCTGGCGAACCTCTCCGTGACACTTCCGTGACAGAATGGAGGAAGCTGCGTCATATTTCACTCATGGGCAACAATCGTGAGTGAAATATGATGCGGCTTCCTCCATTCTGTCACGGAAGTGACACGGAGGGGTTTGCCAGAGGAACGGCATCGTCCAAAACTGCTCCCCTGCTGCGCGGCAGCAACGGAGCTGTTTTGGAATATATGGACCTGAAAATCGCGTCTGAAACTCTCCTTAATTTCTTCCCCAGAAAGACCATTTCATGCTCTAACTTACTAGAGCCCAATAAAATGCAAAAACCCAAGGCAAGAAATAAACTTTACTGGAGGATGGGTGTGGTGTGGGAATGGGGGAAAAAATCTAGGTGGGAAGCACAAAAATGAGAGGGAAGCCAGCAGGATGGTGTCATGGAGGTTAAAGACTGGTTCAGCAAGGAAGAATAACACAAGGAGGAAAAATAGAACCAAAAGAGGGAGAAAAAGGACCATTGGCTATATTGATAGTAGTGCTATCTTTTTAGCACAGACAAAGGCAATGAGTAGGCCTGGATCCACCTTAGAAACTGGTGGTTCAGCACAGTTTACCTGTGCCTGCCTAGAAATAAACCCACACCTGACCTTCTATTACAGTGTGGAAAAGTTACTTTGGGGGACTACAACTCTAGAATCTTTTTCAAGCCCTGCCACAGGCAAGTGAGTGTGTGTGCTCATTGTACCCCATGGATAGTAGTATAATATTTGGGGGACAGTGTGGTGTGGTGGTTTGTGGGTTGGATTAGGATTCTGAGACCAGGGTCTGGATCACTGCTCAGCAATGGAAACCCACTGGATGATCTTGGGCAGGTGACACTCTCTCAGCCTCAGAGGAAGGCAAAGGCAACTCTTCCTCTGAAATAAGTCTTGCCAAGAAAACCCTGTGAAAGAATCGCCATAAGTTGACGTTGACTTGAAGACACAAAAGAACAACAGCAAAACCCATGTGCTTCTTGTGTATCTTCAAATCATTTGTCCAAACCCATTTATTCTCATGGGCTCTTTCTTCTCTAGTCCTACCTGTTCTCTCTTATTTGAAGATATTACCTTCTCCTTTAAAAGTATGTTTTTATGGCCACCCACCATAGGCAGATCTATAGCCTATTATGGAGATTTTCAGACAACACTGTTATAGTGTTACTATTCCACTTTATTTGCTATGGCTGCCTCCTCTTGAATCCTGGGATTTGCAGTTTAGGGAGGGGCATTTACAACTCTCAGCCAGAGAGCTCTTAGGCCTCACTAAACTACAAATCCCAGAATTTCACAGGAGGAAGCCAGAGCAGTTAATGTGGAATAGTAACACTATATCAGTGTAGTCTGAAAATCTCCTATGTGTAGAAAGGGCTGGTATTCTGAATGAACTTCCTCCCAAATTTTGAGGTTAAAAAAAATTCTCCTGGTAACATCTTACGTATCTGTTTTCACAGGTGTGTGGTTAGCCTCTTGCCAGATATTGTTTCCTACTATTCTTCCAAACAAAGATGAAATGGTGGTACAGCTCAATTCCCCCTTCACCCTGAAATGTTCTGGAGACAGTGAAGTAAACTGGCAGCATCCAATACCAGAAGGCAATGATACTATAGACATCAGAAATGAAGAAAACAATAGCGGCCTTTTTGTGACGGTGCTGGAAGTGAAAAATGCTTCTGCTTCTCACACTGGACTGTACACTTGCTACTACAATCACTCCCAAGAGGAAGAAGGGGAGGTTGAGGGAAAGGATATCTATGTCTACGTGCCAGGTGAGTTGATTTGTTTCATTATATCTACAGCAGGCAATCAATGAGTGCTTTTGGATGGAGAGATGGTGGAGAAAATCAGTATTATAAATACAGTTATTTCTGCTGATCAAAAGTACATAATTTTACGAACTGTGAGCAGAATACTTCCTCTGCTCGTGGAAGATTTCTGTCAACAGTAAGAGGAGGAGATAAGTCTTCAAAATCTACTCTAGAGAAACATTGAAAATTATCCCTTCCTTGTTTTGCTGACTGAAGCATTCTGTTCCATTGGCAGAGGGAACAAATTGAAACACCCCCACACACACAATTTGTCAATCCTGTTTAGAGCTTTTTCTGGGTTTGGGGTTTTCAAACCTTGCCTGAACCCAAGCTTTAATCAAAAAACTGAGCTTAAAACAAACAAACAAACAAACAAACAAACAAACAAGCAAACAAACACCAACCAAAAAAACAAAAACAAACCATGTCCAAGGTGCAATAGAATAGTTTTTTGATTTAACAGAAAAAACCCACCTTATTTTGTCACCTTAGCACTCACTCGCTAAGTAGAAAATGTGAGAGAAGGCTGTGTGTTTACTTGTGGAACAATTGGCAATACTGGGGACCTTACTTAGGCAGCCTCCAAGCACAACTGTTTGTGTAACATGTCTTACACTGTTGTAGTGCTCCAATGAGATTCCAGACATTGTATTTTTCTTGTAGGTAGGGGGAGAGGCACTTGTTGGCTTTTCTTCAGAGGTATCAAAATAAGTTGACAGTCTTGTGCACCTTATTTTGGAGGATGGGAATACTAATTCTGCTGTCCCTTGGGCAGCAAACGGTTGGGCCATTCCCACTTGCATGACTGTGTCCAGGATGGCAGAAATGTGCCTGGGTAAGGGGAAATTAACCTGGAAATCTGTGGACGCCATTCCAAACCTTGCTTTCTGTGAAAGGTGCAGGATGGAAGCTGAAGATGTTAACATAACCACTTATTCCTCTGGCTGAATCTCAGTATCTCATTCTGAACAGATCCAGCAGTCCCCTTTGTACCTACATCCCCAGAAGATTTGTTCATTGTCATTACTGAGGAAGACGAGTCCTCCACCATCCCTTGCCGCACAAGTGACCCTAATGCTCAAGTAACCTTAACGAACAGTGAAGGGAAAGTCATGTATGCCTTTTATGACAATAGACAAGGCTTCCTCGGAAACTTCTCTGCAGGCTCCTATACATGCAGGACCACGGTGAAGGCAGTGGAGTTCCTGTCTGGTGAATTTTTTGTCTACGTTTACAAAGGTACCCCTTTACATATTTTTGCAATGACAAACAACGAGTTTGAGTCCCCTATCAGGCTCTGAAGAGTATAATTATTACATTTCAGGGTAAGGTCAACATGGCACCACATTTTAGGAAAAGGACTCCTGTGAGCACTTTTTGTGGTATAGATAGACCCCCGTATCCATGGGGGATATGTTCCCAGAGTTAATGTGGATACCAGCAACCATGGATAATAGCAAACCCAATTAAAAGTAATGATTTCTGGCCCAAGCATACCAGAGTGAAGCTGGAGGACCTAGAAGATGCCTAGAGAGAATACCTCTCTAGGCATCTTCTAGGTCCTCCAGCATGACTCTATGGCCAGCTTCTGGCAGAAGTGTACCATAGAATCGTGCTGGAAGACCTAGAAGATACCTAGAGAGACAAATTTTTTTGGCCATGGGTAAGTGAATCTGCAGATATGGGTCCCATGGATACAGGGCCGGTTTAAGGAATTTTGGGGCCCCCTGCAATGCTTTATTTTGGGGCCCCCATATGTTTATCTCAGATCAATGTAACCTAACCTATTCAGTGTACAGGATGTTCAGATTATAGTAGGACCCCCTTATCCATGGATTCATTATCCATGGGACACAAAACAGCACACCTACCATAGAGTCTTCCTAGAAAATGTGTCCTTCCTAGCCCTTTTCTAGGCCCTCCAAGGCAACTCTATGGTATTTTAAACCAGAAGTCCCATTATTTTCAATGGCGTTCACTATTATTCATGGTTTTCAGAATCCACCCCCCCCCGAACCAATCCCCAGTGGATAAGAGGGGCCTACTGTATTACATAATTTGACACCAATAATTTAGTTTAAAAACTATATTATAGGCACTAACATAATATTTTTAGTTTATTAGCAATTAATGTAATGATGTAGATTTCCTCAAAGAAAAGAAAGAGTGGACTACAAGCTAAACATGAGTTAGCAGTGTGATGTAGCAGCAAAAAATGCCAATGCGATTCTAGGCTGCATTAATAGTGTCTAGATCAAGGGAATAGTATCACTCCATTCTGCTTTGGTCAGACCTCACCTGGAATATTGTTTCCAATTCCAGGCACAACAATTCAAGAAAGATACTGAGAGGGATGGTGGGAGGTCTGGAAGCCACTATGCCCTATGAGGAACGGCTTAGGGAGCTGGGTATGTTTAGCCTGGAGAAGAAAAGGTTGAGAGGGAACATGATAGCCATGTCTAAATATTTGAAGGGATGCCATACTGAGGATGGAGCAGGCTTGTTTTCTGCTGCTCCAGAGACTAGGACACAGAGCAATGGGTTCAAACTACAGGAAAAGAGATTCCACCTGAATATTGGGAAGAACCTCCTGACAGTAAGAACTGTTTGGAAGTGGAATACACTGCCTTGGAGTGTGGTGGAGTCTCCTTCTTTGGTTTTTTTTAAACATAGGTTGGATGGCCATCTGTCAGGAATGCTTGGATTGTGTGTTCCTGCAGGGCAGAAGCTGATCGGATGGGATTGCTGTTGGGGTCCCTTCCAGCCCTATGATTCTAGGCTGCATTTAGAGCCTGGAAAAGTTACTCTTGGATTACACCTCCCAGAATCCTCCTGCCAGCACCCTTCTCAAGGTCTGGTTGCATTGTTCCTTTTCCAGCATTCCCTAGCCCAGTGGTTCTTAACTTGGGGTCCGCGATGTCCTCACAGGGGGTCCTCAAAGGCTTGAAGACTGCTTGGCCCACCTCCTCCCTGTAGTGGAGCAACCACATTACAGGAACCAAGGCAAAGGCTGGCTGGCTTGGCCTGCACATTGCCATTCAATCCACTCCGGTCACAAACTTGGAGGAAGAAGCAAGAGTACCTCTGAGGGAAAGTTTAATGAATGGTGTAATTGTATTGTTGTTGTTGTTAGCTATTATTATTAGCTATTATTATTAGTGTTTAAAATCTTGAGTTAAGTCTTGGGGCAACAAAAGATATTTAAAGGGGGTCCCTGATAAAGAAAAGGTTAAGAACCACTGCTCTAGGCCAATGCCTCTCACATAACACTAATGGGATACTGGTGAGTTTTAGTGACAAGAATAAAACCATTGTTCCCAGTAATATTACTCCAAATTTTAATTTATATTCTTTATATTCTTCTGTTAAAAGAGCTAGAGTGTTGTAGAAGTTTCAGCATTGCACTATGACTATGGAGACCAGGGTTTGAATCCTTACTCAGCCATGAATGCCCATTGGGTGACCTTGGGCAAGTCACACTCTCTCAGCCTCAAAGGAAGTCAAAGGCAAACCCCTTTGAACAAACCTCACCTAGAAAACCCCATGGTAGGTTGGCCTTACTCAGAAATGATTTGAAGGCACATAGGCAAACACACACAAATTTCTTTTGCAGGCTGAACTTAGTTGGCAGCAAGGGGAGGAAGCTGAAGAAGACCAAGGGGGAAAGGGAGGGGAGAGGAACCAAGACAGGTTAAAAGCAGCTGGAAAGATGGATGGAGAGGATCTATGTGGAAGGAAGGGAAGGGAAGGGAAGGGAAGGGAAGGGAGGAAGAAAGAAAGAAAGAAAGAAAGAAAGAAAGAAAGAAAGAAAGAAAGAGGCCCTTTCTGAGGGAGACAACCCTCAAATTCCCTGTCTCTCTCTCTCACACACACACTCACCCTCTCGGACGTGCCTCTCCCTCCAGCTTCTGCCACGGAGGGCTGCTGTTTCTCTTTCTCTTTAGTTTTGGAGAGGCTGGTTTTTGTTTTTTTTAAAAAAGCCAGCTGGAGGTTTTTGGAGGAGGAGAGTAAGAGGGGGCTCCTCCTGGCTGTCTCCTGGCTGTCTCCTTTGTCAGATTAAGGAGGCCAACACGGGTCCCTCTCTTGAACTTGGGGCCCCCTCTTGTCCTTGGGGCCCCCTGCCAATGCTGATTTGGCAGACAGGTTAAACTGGCCCTGCATGGATACGAGGGTCTATATGTACTCTTCAATAAATATGTTAAGCATGGATAGAATAAATCTCCATATCTTACTGGGTCCTGTTCGATGTGGCCCTATCACTCAACTGTGCCTCATCAGGAGAGATGCATAATATATTTGGTGAAGCCACAGCTGTGTTCAGCCTGCTTTGAAGTTCAGGAATTTTAAAGACACCACAAGAAGATCTACTTGGCAAAATCAGGATGGTCAAAAGGGTAATGTTTAAAAAGGGAAGCCTAGGATACCCCTTATTATGTGGAATGCTTGGGAAGAGTAATGTCAAATGTTGAATTCTGGTTTCTGAAAGCACCATTTGGATATGCCTATTTCAATGGCTTAGTGTGCAGAGTGCTCTCAACAGATGCTGACAGATTTTTTTTTAAAAAAACCCTCTAATGTCTTCATTTCTTAAAAGTGTCAATTTTCTTTTTCTGCTTGCAGCTACTTCACATCTTCAAGTTGAGGTTGAATCGCTTAAGACTGTGTATAAAACAGGAGAAACTATTGTTGTAACTTGTGTGGTCTTGGATAATGAAGTTGTGAACTTGCAGTGGAATTATCCAGGGAAAGTGGTAAATACCCTCTTTGTTGTGAATAAATGACCAGAGAAGACTGTAGGTGGGGTTTTAGTTCTTTTTTTTTTTTAAAAGAACAAAAACAGATGAGGAGAGACCAATTTCTCATTGCATTAGGCTGGTATCAACACTTCACTAACAATAAAGTTAGTATGCAGAGCTTTGCAAGATTTTATGAGGAGATGGGTAACATATGAAGTTGACAGGAAGTGGGCCTATGGTTATAAAGTAATAACAATCCCTTGAACCTGGAAAACATAATAGAACAAAAATGGAGTGTTTATAGAGTTGCCCACATGTTACACTTATGTTGATGAGAATGCATGACATCATCATAATCTGAAGAGAGCAGTACTTTGCCTAGTGCAATACAATAATTTAAAGTGCATAGAGCCACAAAGATCTTGGTTGAACTCCCTGTTCAGTCATGAATCTCCTTAGTTGGCTTTGATCTCTTAGGAGCTTATCACACAAGGGAAGGAAGTGGCACTGTACCCTAATAATAGCATCACCCACCTTGCCTTATCGCACAATGCCGGTGTGTTTCAGCTGTTCTCCCGTTCCAGTCATGTGGGAGATGATGGTAAACGCAAGTATTTTTGCTAACTGGAGAAATCTGTTACCAAAAAGACCCACCTTTACTACCGTCTCCTACAGGACCGGAAGAGGAGAACTGCTGAAACATGCCAACATCATGAGATAAGGCAAGGTGGAATGTGCTACTCTCAGGCTTTAAAGCTGCTTCCCTTCCTTTGTACAATAAGGCTCTTAGACTGGATCCAGCCCATTGTGATAACAAAATGATCTAAAACAGTATTTAAAAAACCACCACAAAATCTAGTTAATTTTTTTTCTCATGTACAATTTTAAAAATGTTAAGACAGCAACATGGTGAAGTTAATATCTACTTAATACTTGTTGAGATAAAGAGAAGGCTTTGCTAATCTCCAGAGGTTAAGGAGGGAAATGATCTGGTCAATCTCTAAGTGAAGGGAAGGCTGAACAAGTTAAAAAGTCCTTAGCTCCATCCACCTGGCCTTGGAATTAGGGTGGGTCCTGGTGCAGGGCTTCCTCTGAAGATCTTTGTGTACCTGGAGAGTAACAATAGATCATAAGGATGACAAATTATTTTCTGTAGCTAACCTGTTTAATGAGAATTTTTGTCCCTTCCCACATGCAGAAGAACAAAGGCATCATCTCACTTGAAGACATCAAAGTGCCAACCCAGAAGCTGGTCTACAACTTGACCGTTCCAGGTGCTTCAGTAAAGGACAGTGGAGATTATGAGTGTGCAGCTCGGCATGTGACCAAAGATTTTAAGAAAGCAAAAAGAGTCGTCATCACAGTTCATGGTAGAGTCTGTTTCTAGTTGCCACACTGTTTCTAACTGAACATGCCAACAGCTTGTCATGAGGAGATACTCATGGAACTCTTTGTCCTCCCACAGATAAAGGGTTCATTCATCTGGAGCCCCATTTTAATTCCATGGAAGCAGTCAATCTGCATGAAGTTAAAAACTTTGTAGTTGATGTGCATGCATATCCAGAGCCAAGACTCTTTTGGC
The DNA here is from genome assembly GCA_030847615.1 of Gambelia wislizenii. NCBI lineage: Eukaryota > Metazoa > Chordata > Lepidosauria > Squamata > Crotaphytidae > Gambelia > Gambelia wislizenii. The sequence continues at coordinate 97,505,997 of JAUMIR010000005.1, read as the reverse complement.
TAAAGGACAATGTCACTCTGATGGAGAATCTCACCGAGATTGTCACTAGTTCCAAGCAGATCCAGGAGACGAGGTGAATAAAATTGGTGCCAAGATTATCTGTTGATGTCTTAGCAGGTCCATTAGTTCTCCAGTTTGCAAACCAAACTATTGCCTTGGAACGTATCCTTTGGAGAAGCGCCAACCTATTCCACGTCATTCCCATTCCTCCTATCGCTTTAGCTCTGATCATTTTTATATATTTATTATTGTCATACCTTCAATATCATTCACAAACATTTAACTTCTACCGAATTGAATTGAGCCAAAGGGCTCATTTATTGTCTCTCTGAATCTGTGGGAACTTGGTAAATCAAAGGATATACTCTGGTTGGGACTAATAACTGGATTTAGACCATTGGTACCACTCTTCTGTAGTAAATGTCCCACAGGGGTGGGGTGGGGGGCAGGTTCTTGTTTTCCCCTGCTAAATAGTTCCCTTTTCCTAATTTTCAAAGTTATTGAAAATACCGCTGTTTTCCATGCAGCTTGTTTACAACCTGGGCCTTGTCTACACTGGCCAGAAGATGCTGGCTTCTCACATATTCGGGCCCCGGATCAGGCCTTTTGCTCCCCTATTACCTGCACAGAATGGGCCAGTGTGCTTGTATTGGCTTGTGTGGTCATGTAGGGCCCAATCCGTTTTTTTTTTTTTGGCTGAAGCTGGTTTTCATGGGTGTTATAATAAAAGTGTGTAATGAGCTTTACCCATCTTAGCCCTATCTTTGCCCTGGGCATTGTGAGGACTGCCTGGGGACAAAATGGGGCAAAAGCCCTGTGTTGTTAGAACTGCAGGGCACCAAGACAGGGAAAATAGCTTGTCTAGACAAGGCCCTGGACTTTATGTTCTGGTCTTCCCCTCTTTCTTTCCAACAGACTCCTGGTGCCCCCCCCCTCTAATAGGCAAGCATCTAGTTCTGCATTTCCCACCACACACTTAAGTGCATCCTTTTGTGCTGCAATCTCTCACAGGGGATATTGCTGTCTTCTGTAACTTAGCTTTGTTTCTTTCTTATGCAGGACCGGTTTAAGGAATTTTGGGTCCCCCTGCAATGCTTTAATTTGGGGGCCCCCATATGTTTATCTCAGGTCAATGTAACCTAACTCAACCTAAGCTATTCACAGTACAGGATATTCAGATTATTATTAATCATGTTTTTGCAGGAGGAGGGTTACTACGGGCCCCCCCACAATGACGAATTCCACTCAGTTTAGTAGGGCTTATTCCTAACTGCACATAGGACCCCCACTAACATATTTATTCCAAAATTAAATCTGATTGTCCTCAGTAGGGCTTACTTTCAAGTAAATTGGTAACGCAAACCAACGCTACAGTCCCTTACATAAGACTGGCCTATTTGAGAAACAGGAGGAGATTCCAGAGAAGTAGGCACTTCATCACGCAGATCAGAGCATTTGCCCTTTTCTTCTGCAGTGTATAAGTCAAAAAAAGATAAACTCATTTGAGCTGGATTTGAGCTAAACATTGAGCTTTAAATATTTAATTATTGTTTATTCCAATTGGAATTAAATGCACACAGCTACTCTGAACTGTGCTGAACTGTGAAATGATGTGGGTGTCAGTTCTTCTAATTCAGGGGTGCAAAGTCTGCACCCCTAGGCTTCATAAGACATTGTCTAGACCCCCCCCCCCGCCCCGCCTGGACTATTCCAGGGATCAATCACTGCTGGGAGTGGCAAATCAGACCCAAATGTTCCCCACCCCCTCCAAATCTTTCAGACCCTTGAACAAAGCAGGAAGTTGCAGTCAGAACTACTGTATGTGGGCAGAAAATTGGACCTCTGGTTCTCAGTGCATACTCACTCTTGCTCTAAATAGGATTCATTTCCTTATCAATGTGTTTAGGATCAGGAAAAAAGAGTTTGTTCAAAACTGTATTATTTCCTTATAGGAAATGTCTTTTACTCTTATATTGGTTTCCAGTGTATCTGTTCTAGTTGCTAAGAATCATTTGATTGTACTGTTTTGCAAGAATGACTGTGTTCTGTCTATTTCCTACAGGTACCGGAGTGTATTAAAATTAATTCGTGCCAAGGAAGAAGATAGTGGATACTATACTCTTGTAGCACAGAATGAAGATGAAATTCAAAGATATACTTTCTCTCTTCTCATACAAGGTAAACTTGTACAATGGGTAAAGTCTATACTAAACTATAATAGTGAAACCGAAGTGGAAGAGGAGAAAGCCCTGTGTTGTTAGAACTGTGTTGTTATGGAGAGGAGTGTCAGTTTAATGTGTTAGGAATCCATGGGCCAACAGATGAATTTGAATTACTATGAGGCTATTTGCAGAAAGTCTAAAATGTTTAGATTTAGACCAGGGAGTACTGGGTTAGGCCTTTATGGGAAGATGGAGGGACACCGGAAAATGGTTGCGGTATAAAGATACAGGATGTATAGAGAACAACAGTGATTTAATCATAAAATCAAGGCAACAAATGGAAGAAATACAAGGAATTAATTAGTTTACATATGCACAAATAAAAGCAAGATTTAAGGAAGACTGTAGTGAGGTAGGCTTTGAGTTAGAGGAGAATGAGTTAGACTTGTTAATCTGGACAGAACAAAAGAAAAAGAAAATTTCAAAATATTATAAGCTAATTTTGACAAGAAGCCTAGAAGAGGAAATCATAAAAAATTACATGATAAAGTGGGCTAGGGATTTGGGATAAACTTTGAGTTTAGAAAATTGGGAAAATGCTAGGAGAAAGACACGGAGATTTACTGATTGTCAGAATCTGAAAGAGAACTTCATAAAAATCACACAAAGGTGGTACTATACACCTACTAGGTTAACTGAAATGTATAAGACAATTGATAATTTATGCTGGAGATGTAAGAAGAACCCTGGATCATTAATCCACATGTGGTGGAAGTGTAAAAACATTAAGGAATTTTGGTGAAAGGTGCATAAGAGAATAAGGCAAATTCTGCAAATAGACTATGATCTCAAACCGGTATTGTATTTATTGAATATGACTGGTACACTTGAGTCTGAACTAGAACAGAAATACTGGAGGATTTTACTTTATATGGTGACTGTAGCTAGGTTGGTCATAGCCCAGGAGTGGAAGGCAGTTGAAGCACCTAAGATAAGCGACTGGTCTATGAAACTGATAGAAATGATAGAAATGGACTATTTAAAGATTTAAGTTATGAGACCAGTCATGAAAAAGTACACTGGAGGAATGTTCAAAGGTCATAGAATTTTGGGAGAACAATGATTTTGTGTTTGATAAGCAGTTTGTGGAAGGATCGATTAAGGGGTAAAAATTTGATAGAAGAGCAGAGAAATGAAAATAGCATTTCAGAGCCGAGGGTGGTACAGTAAGGAAGGGTTGTGTTTTTGTTTTTGTTCTTGTTTTTAGCTTAACATAAATTTAAAACAAATACTCATGGATAGATGAGTTGTATAGATGAGAGAAGAGAATAATGCTATGTTCAGGTTCTTTGTGCTTTGTGCTTTCTTCGCTTTTGCTATATTTAAGGACAGTGAGTATGTTGAAGAATATAGTATTGGTGCTATAAGGTGTTATATACCTTATAAGGTGTTCTATACACTGTGTAGGGTGAAAGTGCCCTTAAGCAGAGATGGCTGTCTGGGTGTTTTTGGGCCATGTCTCATATCAACCCTCGACAGTATAGATCGTAATGAGGGCTCATGGGAATTCTAGTGCAAGAACATCTGGATGGCTACAGTTACCCACTGTAGTCTAAAGTGTGATCTACACAGATAAAGTAGTAAATTTGTTTCCATTCAGACTGCAGATTGTAGGGGTTTTTAAATGTATATTTAGTTTAGAATTACTGTATTCCTGTACTTGCCTCTGAAGCACAACCTTCCCAAGCTAATTGTGAACATTCTGACATGACAAAAAATCAGTACATGTAGGATAAAAATGCATCAGGGAGAAGGTTAATCTGAAATAGTGCTTGACATCTACTGTTTTTTATATGTAGGAAATGTTTTCTATGGCCATGGTTACCTAGGGAAACATTCAGTCATGTAGCTGCCACTCCCCATTTGAAAAGATGCAATCCAAGAACAATTTTACCACCTCCTTTACTATTTGCATGATGGACCAAACTCTGCAATCTAAATAGCTCATTTGTTCCATGGCTTTTAACCCAATTTTAAGCCCTTAGTACAAATAACAATACATACATTAAGCTTGGCCCCTAGAAAGTAAATTTATCTGTCATAGCGTATTCAGCATTTGCATTCTCTCAAGAAACACCATATGGTATGAATAATACTTCTGAAAATCAAAGTCTGTAACATGGCAGACTATCTAGGAACAAACTTGCTTGCTTGCTGCTGTCTCTGGAAGATACTTTGGAGATTATTTCAGTTCCAGATGTTGACACACTTAAACATCTGTTTTGCCTGGCTGACAGTCAGAAATGGTCCCTTCCACATGGATTTAATTTGAAGAGAGGAAGAGGTACATTAAAGGGATAAGAAATCACAATGCAAAATGAACATTTAGTGGAGAACCTAGCTTGGTGACCATTGTTCTGTGATGTTTTTATAGAAGCATTTGGAGTGTTCCTACAGATGTCTCCTTTCTTGCCCACCAAGACTGTTGCATGCTTATTCTGCTATATTTTACTGTGCTTATATATTCCCCCCCCCCCTCTGAGTTGCTTACATACTAGATCTTCTTGGCTCCAGTAATAAAATGGCTATTGTGTCATTTGCCTTCATACTATTCTCTTATATGTGCAATTGTAGCTCAGTAGCAGAACACAAATTTTACATGGAGAAGCCTCGATCCAACATCCCCTCAACATAATGTAAAATATCTGCATGAGAACCTATGCTATGCTGAGCCCCACAACTTACTGAAAAACCCCTGCAGCCCCAAATGGCCATTCCATGCTCTATAGTGAACGGGCAGGATTGGAGAAGCTTCTGGCTATGTTCCCATAGCTAGATGCAAAATGAGAACAGTAGCACCAAGACCCTTGGAGGACTCTGGGAGATTTGAGTTGACGATATCATTTCTTGTCAGGCTACGAGAATGTAATCAGACCCTTCTCTGATCCTGCCTGCTTGCCCCAAAGCACTGAATGGCTGTGTGGGGAGGCTTCAGAGTCTTTTCAGTAAGTAGGAGGTGGGGCTTGGGCACTACAGTGGGAGGAAAGGAATACCAGCCCCTGCAGTGCCCCAAAGGGGATGCCTGTATGTATACCTGTGTATGTCCCTAACAAAATTCCAGCTAGATGGTTTTAGGTTCAATCTCTGGCATATCCAGTTAAAAGGATTAATTAGCAAGTGACAGAAAAGAGTTTTGCTCAAGAACCTAGAAACCCTTTGCTCATCAAAGTAGAAAATACTGGGCCATGGGATGAATGCTATGACCTGGGAGATTATGAGATGGGGACAAAAATAGCATCCTCGTCTCTCTAGCTTCTCACCCGCCCCTCTCCCGTCCCTGTCCTGGCACACAAACGAAAAGTTTCAGACCTACCTTATAGCATGTCCGTCCACCCCTTGGCAGCCCAGGAGTGAATGGAGCTTGATTGGAGCTGCATTCACTTCCTGGTTTGAAATCCCAGCCTGTTCTCACAAGAGGACGAGCATGCGGGAAATTCAAAAATAAAAAGTAAAATAAAGATCCAAAAGTGACAGCAAGCACAAAAACACACTTTAAAAAATACAAGTAACCCGGGGAGGGTACAAAAAAGCGTGTCACTTACCTTGATCTCCCAATCGCACCAGGAAGTGTTTGGCATGGACCTCCCACTGACGCTGGCATCGCACCAACATAACAGTGCACCTTTTCACTCGCCTGTCATTCTGTTACAGAAATGGAACAGGTGATCTATTCATGGCTTAGCCTGTGGATAAAAAGGAGCGCTGGTGGAACCAAAGCAGCACAGGAGCATGACAACTTGGGGACGACATAATCTGAAAGGAAAAGCTTTCGTGATATCTCCTGGTGGAGTTGTAATGCCATATTTAGCCCGTCTGATAATCTCTCTAATTCTCTATGATGAAGCACATCATAGAATAAAAGTTTTTTTCCCCCACATTGTGAATCCAGTCAATGATTCTCTGAACAGTCACAGATAGCCTGGTTCTTGGGTTTCACTGGGCCATCAGTAGAAAGATAGATGAATCATGACAGTGTTGCTTTCTCCAACATTCAGTGATGTAGGTTTTCTAAAATCTTAAGTTCTTTCTATTGAACTCTGGAAATTTTGGCAAACTTTTATTATGAAGCACCTGGACAAAATTTGTAAACTGAATTTGGCATTGGCATTGGCCAAATGGAGTAGGTCCATTTATTCCCAGTACAGAGAGGACCATTTTGTGTGTGTTGCCATCTAGCTCTAAAAACTGGAGAGCCTGTCAGCAAAAAAGAGTTGGCAACCTGAATTCATGGTTGAGTTTACAGGGATTAAAAGGCAGACTTTTGGCAGCTAAGTACTCAAAGACCCCTTCAGATTTTGTCCCTGGCTGGAGTTCATTTGCAAGTGTTGAGTTCTGATTTTACCATTTTTCAGGATTGGCAGCCAGATTTTGAACTCCACCCAGGGACAGGGGAGTTTCCAGCTGATAATGGACCATTAACCAAACAGACACTAATCCTCCTTGCATATCTCCACCCAGAAACTAGCCATTCAAATACACACATTTACATATCCTCCCCAACAGGGGTTCACAGTATATAACACCCCCACACACTTCTACCCAACCATTCTCTGAAGATGCCAGCCACAGATGCAGGTGAAACATCAGAAATAAACTCTTCCAGAACATGGCCTCACAGCCTGGAAACCCCCCCAAGAAAAATCTATGGATGCCGGCCGTGAAAGCCTTCGACTTCACAACAAACCAGATTAAATTCATATCCATCTCTAGCCCTACTGAGAAACTTACTTTTTTTTTTTTTTGCACTATGGCGTCTTCAGTCTTCAAGCCAGCATGCCATTGGCCATGTTAACTGTGGAATTTGGGGAGCTGTAATACGTTCCCCCATGTTGGCTGGGAAATCTGGGGAGCTGTAATACAAAAATGTAATTTTTCTAAGCTGCAGTTGACATACTGCTGTGCCAGCAGTCAACCCATACAGATGGACTTCATCAGAATGGATCCTCTCCTTCCTCCCATCTCCCACCCTTTCCAGAACTGGCAAACTGTTCTGCTGGGTGCAGCTAAAGAAGCCACTTAGTTTGCTCAGCCCCAGTGAAGTTCAAGGGCAGAAGAAGCTGCCTAATACTGACTGAGATTGGAGCTGATAACAGCCCTGTTTTTCTAAAAACTGGAGATACCATGACTTGAAGTGAGGCTGCACTAGGTGAGTAATAATTTGGATTAACAACACTTTGGAGCAAATAAAAAGGGCCCAAGATTATTCTACCAGCAGATTAAAAAGCTAAGATTAATACCACTGGAGATAGCACGTAGTATCTTCAGAGAGGCATTCTCTCTTTTCTCTGACATTCCTGCTTCTATCATGGTGCCTGCCAGAAGACACTCCTGTGTCTTATCTTGAAACAGTGTGTCATTTGCTTCGCAAATACTGCTTTTACTGATTTACTCATATGATGATTGATAAGCTAAATAAAATTCATGAAATTAACTAAACTTACATTTCACCAATGAGTTTCACCATCTCAATTGAAACTAGAAACTTCTATAAGCAAGTCCCAAACACTGATTAATTATAGGGGTTGTCTATCTGTCATTTTGTGACTTTCAAATTATGACAACTAACAATAGTGTAAAACTGGATGAATAGTGCATGTTTACACAAAAACCTACTCCATTAAGTTCAGTGGGATCTGTTCTCAGGCATGTGTATGCAGGACGGTACCCCAAGTAATATTCAAACTATTCATTGTAAGCATTTTTTGCATAGCAGAATTGAGAAATACTAGCATACTTAGGAGATTATCAGATGCACTGAATATGGCGCTATGACGATGCCAGGAGATTGCTAAAGGGCTTCCTTTTCAGATGACGTTGGTCCCATGTCGCCATGCACTCGTGCTGCTGCCATTCCGCCTGTGCTTCTTTTTATTCACAGGCTAAGCCATGAATTGATCCCCAGTTCTGTTTCTGTGACAGAATTGACAGCTTGTGAAAAGGTGCCCCATTATGCTGGTGCGATGCCAGCCTCAATGGGAGGTCTGTGCCAGAACACTTCCGGGTGAGATCGAGCCCGGGTGAGATCCTTCAGCCCCTGATCTGCTGTCACTCATAGCCTCCAATCTTCTGCTCCTTTCCCACTCCCCCTCAAGTTCCCCCCAAGTTCTTCCTCCAACCCCTTTCCTTAAGTCCCTCCTTCAGCCCCTGATCACTCGTAGCCTCTGATCTTCTGCTCCTTTTCCACTCCCCCCCTCAAGTCCCCCCCCCAAGTTCTCCTTCCAACCTCCCTTTCTTGCTCCTGTCACTTTTATTGTTTTATTTTGCTTTTTACTTTGGAATTTCCCGCTCTCTCATCCTCTCATGAGAGCAGCCAGGATTTCAATAGAGGAAGTGAATGTAGCTCTGTGAGAGCTCCATTCATTCCTGGGCTGCCCTACTGAGGGAACAACACACAAACAAAGTAAGTCTGAAAACTTTTTTTTTTAGCCTGACAGGGATGGGAGAGGAGACTGTGAGACAAGAACACTTTTTTTTGTTCCCATCTGATAATCTCCTTAGATTCTTTAGGGTGTTTGGGATATTTTGGTTAATATGGCAGAGAATGACCAGTACTTCTATTGTTTATATACAAATAACGTTTTCTTCTAACAGTCAGGGATATCTTTAGTTTATTACACTGTATGCTTCCAGAAAAAAAGGCACCTTTATTGAGGTTTTGATAATTTGCCAATTTCTTAACATGTATTTTATTGTGGTTTAAGAAGTGGGGGGACTAATCAACTAAAATTACTGAATGTGTTGGCAGCCTTAGTCCAAAGATGAGTTAAGTTTCATTAAGGTTTTCATCTGAAATGGCTGACTCAAAGAGTTCATTCATTTTTCTGAGTGATTAGAGTCAAACCAGCTGCGTGGCTGACTTGCTGCTCTTGTTTCTGTCTCCATCTTCCTATATTCCACTTCTGAGCCTATTGTTGCCAAATGACTCCCATATGTTCTTCACCTGAAGCCAGGCCCCTGCTGAATCTCTACTAGGGATGGAAATAATATTTGGGGAAAAATGGTTTCTCAAATGTCAGGAAATCCTGATGAGGAGAATCCTAGACCAGTGATTCTTAACCTGTGGTCCACAGATCCTCAGGGGGCTGCAATATTCTCACAGGGGGTCTGCAAAGGCTTGAAGGCTGCTCAGCCCACATGACAGAAGCCAAGGCAAAGGCTATCTGGCTTGGCCTGAGCATTGCTCTTCAATCCTCTCCAGCCACAAATTTGCAGGAAGAAGCAGAAGAAAAGCCTTCCCTACCCTTCCAGTCCTTCTGAGGGAAGGGTTAATGGATGATGTAATTGTATCATCATAATCATCATAATCATCATCAATTATTATTATTATTATTATTATTATTTTAAATCTTGAGTTAAGTCTTGGGGGATTGGTGGCAACAAAGGATATTTAAAGGGTTCCCTGGTAAAGAAAAAGATAAGAGCCACTGTCCTAAACTGGTGAGAATCTTCACCATTTGAAACTAGCTTTGTACAAAATTGACACTTTTCCTGATGAAAACAGAATTCTCTGCATGAAAACCAGCATTTTCTGTGCAGATAATGCTGTTTTTATTGAAAAAGTGTGAATTTTGTACAGAATTAGTCCCAAATGGTGAAGATTTCTGCACATATTTTTCTGTGTGCAGAAAATGCTGTTCTCTGTACAGAAAATGTTGTTTCCTATGCATAATTTGCACAGAATAAGTTCCAAACTCTGAATAGTCTTTGAAAATCTTGCAGTTTACAAAGACTTTCTTGCAGTGGGATGAAAATGTCTAAAATTACTTGTTGCTTCCTTCAAGAACAAAGTTAGTAAAGAATTGCATACCTATAAGATATAACCCACAGAAGTCAGAACTGCTTCAAACTGGGACAGAGCAGCAGCTTAATCCTACATGTTCACTCAGTCCATCCCTCAAGAAAGTTTGCAAAGGATTACAGTCCAACAGAGCAATCCTCTGCAAAGACTGCAGAGCTTCAAATAGTTATTTGTGTGGACTGCAGCTCCCCAAAACCCACAGCTAGCATGGCAAAATAAAATAAAATAAAGCTCTGGGTACAAGTCACACTAATGGTCCTCATTCCCAATCAAGTGTTCATTGAACTGCAGCTAGCAGTCCAATCCTATGTGTGTTTATTGAAAAATTAGTCCTACCAAATTAAATGGAATATTCTCTAGAGATATAGATATAGAATTGCAGTTTAAGAATTTTATATAATACAGTTGAGCAGTGCTACTCAAAGTGGTGGTCTCTGAATCAGTACCAGTCTGTGAGACATCAGCTGCCAGTCTCTGGTGAGTTTCTGGGAAAGAAAAAGTAATTGTAATCTATGGCACAAATATGGAACTGGTCTCTGGAAATTTAGGGGTATAATGCTGGTCCCTCACAACAGATAGCATGAACCGCACTGCAGTAGGGGATCCAATGGTGAGAAAACAAACAAGGAGTTCCAGATGCTCTGGATTTAGATAGCCTGAAGGAATGAGTCTGCCAGGCAGATAGGGGGCTTTTAAGACATACCTTGCTTCTTCTTCATATATTGGTATGCAGTGGGCCTGATAGGATCTTCCCCATTTATTTTTTTGTTTCAGTGCCAGCTTTAATTCGAGACCTGGTAGATAATCATCATGGCTCTGCTGGGCAGATAGTGAGATGCTTGGCTGAAGGGACACCTCTCCCTGATGTGGAATGGCTGGTTTGCAAGGACATTAAAAGGTAAGGGCAAATGGTTCTGACGCTCTTCGAACAGTTTTGATTTGACAGTGTGATTTTAAGTTTATAACCTTATAAATGTTTGTGTAATATGTGTGGAATTAAATGTTGGGAGACACAGTGTGTGTATGTGTGCTCACAGGGATCTGATTTCAGTCAATAAAATTATTCTTGATTTCCGTTAGGCTAAACCTGTGGGCATTGTTGTACATTATCTTCTTAATGTTATCCTGTCAGGGCCAAGTAGATGCAATGCTAAGTATGTGAATACATTTAATTTCTTTTGACTTTCCAAAACCAGTCATAGGGTTGCCCAATCAAGATTGAACCATGGCATATAAAAAAGATGCTGTTACTGGTACTCTCCCCACAACAAATGTCAGTCCTTCTCCCCTGTCAAATAGCAATTTCCTACAGGAAGGACACTGCCAGCCTAGTGTATTTCTGTATCACTAGAACCAGTGTGGTGTAGTGGCTTGAGCATTGGACTACGACTCTGGGACCAGAGTTTAAATCCCTGCTTGGCCATGGAAACTCACTGGGTGACCTTGGGTCAGTAACAGTCTCTCAGCCTCAGAGGAAGGCGAAAGGCAAAGCCTTCGACAGGTTTGACTTAGGGTTACCATTGGTAATGACTTGAAGGCATACAACAAGAAGAAGAAGAGCTGAAATATAATGGTTTCCTAATGATCTGGCCCTATAAGATTTATCTGCTTGACAATTGGTCTAAAGAAGTGTGAGCTCTCCAGATATAGCTCCATTAGTTTTGCAGGCTTTACCAGTTGTTGCCACTGCTGTATCCACACATCCGATGCTTTTGTTTGTGGCAATTTCTTGGATCTCCACCATTTTTAACTTGGGCATGATTTGCTGAGATGGTCCTATGATTCAAAGGGCAAATGTTTACTATAATGTAATATGTATGTGCATATATATAGAGAGAGGGGGGGGGGAGGGAGGGAGGGAGGGAGGGAGGAGGATAAAAGAAGGAAACATTCCAGTATGTCTCAGAATTTTTTTAAAAAAACCCACTGTTGCAGCTGAAGTCAAGAAATTGTGAGAAAATAGCCCAGGACAACAGAAATCTTGGTTTGGATATAGATGTGTGTGTGTGTGTGTGTGTGTGTGTGTGTGCATGCATATGTTTGTGTGTGTGTATAACACCTAAACATATTTCCAATAAATACCAACCTGCCAATATTTTTCCCCCATCGGGAGAAGTTTACTATTTTGTAAAATGAACAGCAGACTTAAGAGCAGATGCAGTTGAGACAATTGGTTGATGAGCTGAATCCAAAGGGTAGCCACCAATGGCTCCTCTTCATCCTGGAAAGATGTGACCAGTGGGGTGCCACAGGGTTCTATTCTGGGCCCAGTGCTATTCAACATCTTTATCAATGACCTGGATGAGGGAATAGAGGGAATGCTTATCAAGTCTGCAGATGACATAAAATTAGGAGGGGTAGCTGATACCCCAGAGGACAGGATCAGAATCCAAAATGACCACAACAGATTAGAAAGCTGTGCCAAAACTAACAAAATGAATTTCATCAGGGAGAAATGTAGGATATTACACTTGGGCAGTAAAAATGAAATGCACAGATATAGGATGGGTGACACCTGGCTTGATGGCAGTACATGCGAAAGGGATCTAGGAGTTTTAGGACTTTTTCAGATGGTACTTACCATGCTAGGAGGTCTCGTGAGAGGCACGGTGCTGTTGCGCAGCAGGGGGTCCGTTTCGGACACCGCCGTCCCTCTTCCGAAATCACCAGTGTCACTTCCATGAAGGATTGGAAGCGGCTGCACCATATTTTAATCACGGAAGTTGCCCGTGATTAAAATATGGCGTGGTTGCTTCCAATCCTTCACGGGAGTGAAACAGATTATTTCGGAAGAGAGGCGGCAGCGTCCGAAATGGACCCCCTGCCGCGCGACAGCACCGTGCCTCTCGCAAGACCTCCTAGCGCAGTAAGTACTGTCTGAAAAAGTCCTTAGTGGACCACAAGCTGAACACGAGTCAGCAATGTGATGCAGCAGCTAAAAAAGCCAATGCAATTCTAGGCTGCATTAATAGTATAGTGTCTAGATCAAGGGAAGTAATAGTGCCACTTTATTCTGCTTTGGTCAGACCTCACCTGGAGTACTGTGTCCAGTTCTGGGCACCACAATTCAGGAAGGATATTAACAAGCTGGAATGCATCCAGAGGAAGGCAACCAGGATGGTGGGTGATCTGGAAGCCATGCCCTATGAGGAGTGGCTTAGGGAGCTGGGTATGTTTAGTCTGGAGAAGAGAAGGTTGAGAGGTGACATGATAGCCATGTTTAAATATTTGAAGGGATGTCATAATGAGGGTGGAGCAGGTTTGTTTTCTGCTGCTCTAGAGACTAGGACACGGAGCAATGGGTTCAAACTACAGGAAAAGAGATTCTTTTAGGATTCTTCCTAAACATTAGGAAGAACTTGACAGTAAGAGCTGTTTGGCAGTGGAACGTGCTGCCTCGGGAGTGTGGTGGAGTCTCCTTCTTTGGAGGTTTTTAAACAGAGTCTGGATGGCCATCTGTCAGGAATGATTTGATTGTTTATTCCTGCATGGCAGGGGGTTGGACTAGATGGCCCTTGTGGTCTCTTCCAACATTTTGATTCTATGATTGTAAGAACAGTGTTTGGAATGAAAGGATAAAAGTCTAGATCTGTATTTGCCTGCTGTAACAGAAATACTGCTCTGACCACTGGATATCATCACCAAAGGTTCCAAGCTAATAGCTATAGTAAGGATGACAAGCTTGTAAAGTCTTCAAGGATGAACATGAGATATCTTAAGAAATATATCCTTTTGCATGTATTTTTTCCTTCTATAAATGGTCCTCAATAAAAGCCAAATGTTTGGCCTGATCACCCAAATAACATCTGCACATATCTCTAGGTGCAGCAATGATACTTCGTGGACTCTCCTGACTAACAATATCTCTGATATTACTATGGAGACTCATCTGGATGAGAGGAACATGGTAGAGAGCCAGGTGACTTTTCAGAAGGTGGAAGAAACTTTGGCTGTTCGATGCATGGCAAAGAATGACCTTGGAACCGTAGCACGGGAACTGAAGCTTGTGGCTCCAAGTGAGTTAACTTTGTGCAGTCTTAGCTCGGCTGATGTTGTCTCCACCTCCTTAAAAAGGTCCAAACAAATATGAAAATGTTTATGCAAAGAGAATATAATATTCACCATTTAAGAAACAGATAATGTTGGGGGGAAATATGACACCTTGCAGGAATGTATGATGTCCCAATATGTATTTAGAACAGGGGTGGGCAACTGTGAAGGGGGTGGAGGCCCATGTTTTGTTCCCAGTGGTCTGTATTGTTGTATTTTAGAGTGCCAGAAATGGTGTCATATCATTTCTAGTTATGGGGCCTAAATACCCTAACAGCACCAGAGCCTGTCTGATCTTGGAAGCTAAGCAGGGTTAGAACTGGTTAGTTCTTGGATGGGAGACTGCCAGTAAATACTAGGCCCTGTAGGCTATATTTCAGAGGAAGTAACTAGCAAAAAACACCGAAAACCCTATGAAATTCATGGGGTCTCCATAAGTCAACAGATGACCTGAGGGCACACACACACACCCATTTCTAGCTGCCATTTGGGGAGATTTTTGGCCAATTGAAGCATTTTTTCCCTAAAGTTGTAGCAACTTCAGGGGCTAGAGAAGAAAAATCATTGCATTTGTAGCCATTTTTGAATTGATTTGGCCAGCTTTTTTGTGGGGGGGGGGTTGCCCAAAAATCACCAGGATTTTTTTAAATTAAAGGGTTGGAGGCTTTGGAGGGATCACCTGAGGATCCTTCAGGCGCTGCAATATTGAGGTTCAGGGGTTGCATACTTTGTCCATCCAAATTAGAAGGCATACATGAGATGTCCAAGAGTTCAGTGTAACATTATTTTTGTACAAAGCCTAAATCACTGAATATCTTGATGAATATTACTCATATTGTAAATATGAATATACCTTGATATATTGCATGTAGTATTAATATTAATAATAATGTATATTCATATACTTATTATTAATGTTGCCATACCGAAGACCACAAAATAATTTTACTCTTTTTCCAAGCAAGATTACATTGTATTTACTGTATTTAGAATATGTCTTAGTTTTTAAAGTGCCACAGGGCTTTTCAGTTTCAGGAGATTTTCAGACAGGCAAAAATCGCCCCTTGCCGTGCGAGCAGCCTCCCGAAACTGCTGCGCGGCAAGGGTCTTTTTCGGACGACGCTGTGCCTCTAGCGAAGCCGTCCGTGTCACTTCCGTGAAGCTTGGGACGGCTCCGCGCCATATTTCAAGCACGGAGGCTGCCCGTGATTGAAATATGACGCGGAGCCGTCCCAAGCTTCACGGAAGTGACACGGACGGCTTCGCTAGAGGCACAGCGTCGTCCGAAAAAGACCCTTGCCGCGCAGCAGTTTCGGGAGGCTGCTCGCGCGGCAAGGGGCGATTTTTGCCTGTCTGAAAATCTCCTCAGTGCTGTAGCAGACAAACAAAGGTGCCCTTTCAGAAAGTGAGAGCTTCTTCTCCCTGCCTCAGATCTATGTTTCACTACAACTTCAGCCATATTTGAGTCCACAGGGATTTTTTTTGACAGAAGAAGTATTGATTGGTATCGTATGAGTGTTTAATCTTAAGAAAGACAGAAAACAGCAACTGGTAATTAAAAGACAGGTGCATTTAAACAATAGGGAAGGGGCATGATTCAGCCAGAGTTGAACACTTTTAAATCCTTCTGATTTCAATAGGACAAATATAAAGCACAATGGTATATATAACTAACCAGAAGTAAGTCCTATTGAGTTCAGTCAGATCTCCTTGAGAAGCAGATATATATAAGAAATCCCCCATGAGTACAGTTGGACAACTCATGTAACTCATACTTAGTTCTCCAGTTTTCAGAATCAATGGGACAAAGGGGCTTATTGCATTCTGAAGTAAAGCAGCAGTGCAGCAGGAAGGTTACGCCTTCCATGCTGCCTTACCACATGACACCATCATTCTTCTGGTGTTCTTCCATTCCAGTCCTGTGAGACGGAAGTACAGTCATGTCTTTTTGCTAACAGGTTTTTCTGGTTAGCAAAAAAGACATGTTTTTACCTTGGTCTCCAACAGGACTGGAACAAAAGAACGATGACATCTTGCAGTAAGGCAGCATGGGAGACAGAACCTTCCTGCTGCACTGCCATTTTACTTCATAGTGTGGTAAGCCCCTTAGCCTACAGTCCTTACAGTGGAACTTTCATCTGAATAAACATACATAGGATTGCATTGCTACAGTTCTTAACTTTGTATCTTGACCCCTCCCTCCCTCCCTCCCTCCCTTCCTTCCTTCCTTCCTTCCTTCCTTCCTTCCTTCCTTCTTTAACGAGATAGAAGAGGAGACAGAAAAGAGAGGAAGCAGACTATGTGCATAATACTTCAAAGGTGTTCATTCTAGAGCAACGATCTCTTTCTATGATCCTGAGACACACAAAGTAGGATTTTCTGCTATACAAGATTTAGCACAGCTTCTGGAGGATAATTTAACCATTGTATTGCTGTCAACACCCATTGCATTTTATAGTAGAACATAGTACAAAAGTTATTTTGCTTTAAAAAAAACCCAGCAACATGAAATTAGTAGATGTTTTCTGTTAAGTTGCATCCTGACCCATCCATCTGCTAAAAGTAAATGAATCATGGTGTCCTTTTCTTTTCCCTGCAGCTTTAAGATCAGAATTGACTGTGGCTGCTGCGATCCTAGTGTTGCTAGTGATTGTAATAATTTCACTGATTGTCCTGGTTATCATATGGAAGCAGGTAATTTAGAAACACACTCCTCTGAAAGATTCATCATTCACTTACTTGCTAAGGGTGAAGCTAACATCCTGTATTTCATCTCTTGCACATTGCAGAAACCAAGATATGAGATTAGATGGAGAGTCATCGAGTCTATCAGCCCAGATGGCCATGAATATATATATGTGGATCCCATGCAGCTGCCCTATGACTCAAGATGGGAATTTCCTAGAGATGGATTAGTGCTGGGTAAGGATCACAACTGGGCCTGCTACTGCTCTGCTACACAGAAAAGATTATCATTCATTTCATATGTAACAGTAATATCCTTAATCAGTATTGCATCACTTAGCTGCCAAGAAAGTATTCAGTTGTATAGTTAGAAAAAGGCCCTTATCTGCTTGGGCTGGGGGAGACCAGAAACAAATCTCAAAGTGCTCAGCTGATGGATGTTTTTATTGGTAGAAAAACCCAACCAGTTTTGGCCTGTATATGTTCTTCTTCAGGGGTTATTTGAAATTTAACTTCAGAAACTACTGGAGCTGAAACTTTCACAACATTTACTAGATTTAGGACTTTTTTTGGACCACTATTTGTAGCGCAAGCAGGCTTGTTCCTGTTGCGAGGCTGCTGTGCGGCAGGGGGGGAGTTTCGGATGACGCTGTCCCCCTGTCGATACTGTTCTGGAAGAGCTGGGAGGCTGTAGTGCTATATTTGGCGATTTTCTAATCACAGTCAACTTCCGTGATCAGAAAATCGCAGCCTCTCAGCTCTTCCAGAACAGTATTGGCAGGGGGACAGCGTCATCCAAAACGGCCCCCCTACCACGCAGCAGCCTTGCAACAGCGACGAGCCTGCTTGCGCTACAAATAGCGGTCCGAAAAAATCCAGAAACAAACATGTGAACAAAGGCTAAAGGTTTGTAAAAAAAGTTTTCTCAAGGCTTGATACTGGTGTGACCAGTGTCAACCATAGTCCAGGCTCCTTCTGAATTGTCCAGGGCATCTCATGTTACCATTGATATGTAGGAAGAGGTGGCATGTTGTAGTCTCAACATCTTCAGAGTTACCTATGAACCTGCCTAAGACTAGTTCTAAATATTGTGGAAAATGAGGTGGTAGTCTGAGGTGGTAGAATTCTGGTTGATATCACTAGAGACTGGCAGGTAGGTGGTTTTCCTACAGCTCATTCTCTGAACTGGATCCTTATGTATCCTAAAATCAGAACCACCCACAACCAAGAGGGGAATATTACAGCCTTGGGCTAAGTAAGGACTGAATTTACAGTAAAGATTATAAATCTCCTTGTTTTGGATCTATAGTAATAGCTGGGCCTTTATTTCAAGTTAGTCTAAAAACTATGACACCATAATTGAACATGAATGTACATTAGATCCTCCATTCATTGTTCATGGGTGGTGGACTCCTTCCCACATTGCTGGAGGTAATGAGAGATGTCCAAATTACACAGAAGGAGCACATGATTCTCTGCAGAGCTTAGAAAAGATCCTTTTCCAGGCTACAATTTCCAATATTCACTAGCCAGCATGCTCAATTGCTTTTTTTCACTCTACTAACTTCTTTCAACATCCCGTTTGTAGGGATGGAAGGAATAGTCAAAAATATTTGGAAAATGGTAGGAAAACATGTTTGTTGCATGTCAAGAAGCCCTGATGAAATGAATCTTGAGACTTTTTCAGACGAACTTTATTCCAAGAGAAGACATCGGGAGAGGTTTGCAGCTATCCCGCAGCAGGGGGTCCTTTTTGGATGCCGCTGTCCCTCTCCCATTGCTGTCTGTGATAGTTCTGGTGCGGATCTATTGCCACCATGCCATTTTTTATTCAAGGACAACTTCCGTGAGTAAAAAATGGCACGGTGGCAATAGATCCGTGCCGGAACTGTCACGGATGGCGACGGGAAAGGGATGGCGTCGTCCAAAAAGGACCCCCTGCTGCGGGATAGCTGCGAATCTCTCCCGACGTCTTCCCTCAGAATGAAGGTCGTCTGAAAAGTCCGTAGACTGAGGAGAATCTTTGTAATCCAGGACTTATTCTATAGAAAACTGACATGTGTTTCTTTTGCACAGAAAAGAGCATTTTCTGCACAGAAAACATATTTTTTTTCTCTACAGAAATATTATTTTCTATGCAGTGAATGCTGTATTTCCTGTTACCTAATCGCCTTATTCCACTTTGTTTTCTTAATGTAAGCTCTATCATAACCTCTATCAACAAAACATTAAACAACATTGTTGATGTCCTCTTC
Source organism: Gambelia wislizenii (assembly GCA_030847615.1). Classification (NCBI taxonomy): domain Eukaryota; kingdom Metazoa; phylum Chordata; class Lepidosauria; order Squamata; family Crotaphytidae; genus Gambelia; species Gambelia wislizenii. Next base: position 97,486,987 of record JAUMIR010000005.1, on the reverse strand, counting down.
TTTTGAAACTCAGTTTGGCATGTTCATCTTACTTATTTACCCTTGACAAAACCAAATGAAATCATATAATTTTTAGGTATATATAATAACTACCTCAGACATTGGAGATAAGAGCTCAAATTAAAACAGTTTTTAACATTCCTGAATAAATTTCCCCCCTTTTTTCTTTCTTTTTTGTATATAAGAATGAGTTTCAAATTGTGAATAGGCTTTGAAAACTGTGTGGTTTTTGAGGAGTTTCTTGCAGCAATAAGAAAACTGCTAAAATGATTCTTTGGTTCCCTCAAGAAGAACATTAGTGAAGAATTACATCCCTAATCATTGCTTACTTATGCAGAAATCATCATTGAACAACACCTTTATTAGGCCAGATGTTGCAGGCATGAGGTCTCCAGTTTACACCGAGTGTAGCGGTGGAGGTTTACACCCAGTGTAAAGATGCAGGCAAAGTAAATTAGTCACTAGAAAGTGTTGCAGGTTTCAGATTGTACCAAGCTTTCTGCGACAAGGAGGTAATGGGGTTGACTCCTATTATAAAGGCCAGGTATAACTCAGATCTATATCATTATCAGCTTCCCTCCCTCCCCTCTTCTACATTTTCAAAGAAGCATGGCCCAATCACAGTCAGGCCTCAGAAGAGCTGAGTCTCAGAAGGAGCCCAGCCTGCTAGTATCTCCCTTCAATGCATAGGGCCAGATTCTAGAAGCTATAGACTGCCACTCTGCACTAATTAGCTACAGCCTGCAGAAACAAGCTGTGAAGTTTTATCTGATACTGGAAGTTCATGCTGTAAACACCTGGTAAACAAGCCTTTTATCCAAAGGAATCTACATCAGGAGGGTGAACAGATGACCTGATGACAAAGCCTTAACACTCAGGAAGTTCGCCCACCCCTCTCTGAACATATTTAGCAGAGGTGTGGGCAGAATAGGAAGTATTTCTCATGTTGTGCACATACAGCCAAGTCACTGAATAGAATGGGTGCTGGATGGTGACTAGATCGATCCATAGCAGCACATACTTAAAAAGGGGCTGCATCCTGCCATGTGGTTCACAGACCTTCTGTCACAGAAAAACCCTTCAGGGCTTCAGTTTAAGCTAAGCATGGTGGTGTGGGCTTGAAATGTTATCCGGGCTATGACGCAAGAAACCAGATCAAAGCTTCGTTCAGCAGACAAACTGTGAGAACTTCCTAGTTTTTTTTTTTTTTTTTTGATAAGGGACCTAACTGTGCTTCCATTTAAAAGTAATGAGACATTTTAATGGGGACATGTTAGGCCAAGTTAAAATTCTCCTAGGACCACCACTGAATCATCATATGGGTCCTTAGGGTTGCATTATACACAATGAGAAGTCATCAGAGAAATACCAGGTCATGTTCCTCTTGAGCTCAACTCAATTGTCATGTGGATTCTGAGGCTGCCTTGAAATCTTTGAATAGTGACAATAGGTTCCAAGGTCCTTGATTTTGCCCCAAAGTAGGAAATGAATATGTCCATCTTTTAAAATAAATAAATAAATCAGGACCTGAACTGGTTGTACTGGCATTAAGAATTTAGGGAGTCATGTTAAAGCACAGGAGATTATCAGACGCAGCAAAACATACCTTACCAAAACACCAGGATGACGTTTCTGTCCCACAAACGGTACTCAGTTTCAGACGATGTTGTCCTTGTCATGTTCTTCTCCTGTGCTTTAGCAGTTAGTAAAGCAGCATTTTTTGTTGATGGGAGCTCCCTGTCAATGAAAAGTGCCATCTTACTAACTACTGCAGCACAGAAGCAAACACAATGAGGATGTGTGAAACCGGGTCCCGTTCGCAGGACAAAAATCTTGTCCTGGCATTCTGGTAAGGTATTTTTTGGACGTGTCTGATAATCTCCACAGAAAAAGAAATGGAATAGATATTTAAATGCAGGGGGAACAATAATTGGCAACATTAGGAAAGGCAGCCACTTGTGCAAAATGGGAAAAATAGAAGATGCATGCACAAATCCTCTTTGTGTCTTCTCAGCAAGAACTATCCATATATTTTCAGAGGCTTCTTTTATAACCATGAGGTCTAGAGACATGCCCTTAGAAATGAAAGCTGTGCTGCTTACGGCTCTGTAGAAACTGCTAGGGCAGATCTTCACTATACACAGTTTAACTGTCATAGGCTGCTGACACAGTATAGAAATAATGCAGTTTGACAAAGCTTTAACTGCCATGGCTCAATGCTATGGAATTCTGGGATTTGTAGTTTTATGAGATATTTAGCCTTCTCTGTCAGAGAGCTCTGGTGCCACAACAAATTACAAATCCCAGGATTCCATACGATGGAGCCATGATACTTAAAGCAGTGTCAAACTACGGTACATTATTTCTGCAGTGTGTCAGCAGCCATGGTTTCAGCCAAATAATTCTGGGAATTTTACTCGAAATAGAGTGCCATGATGGCATTATACTAGATTGCCATCTATTTACTGAACTGTGGTCCTAATGTTCCATGAGTGGGAATCAAAACAGTAGTAGAAGACAGGATATGGTATTCTGGTTTTGGCCAGTTTTTGCTAAAAAATATTCACCCAGGTTGGACTTTCTCACTTAGCATGGGCTGTAGCCCTTCTCATGACAAAAGTGAACACACATGGTGATGGGACAAAGACAGATTGTCCTCCATGAGGCTGCCTCCTATGCACTCTGTAAATATATGGAGCACCTAAAAAGTGACATGACATAGAAGTGGTGTAGTGAACCCTGTAGTAGACAGCTGCCACAGAATACTGGCATATTACAGAGGAGTTTGCTACATGCTCTAAAATAGATGAAGATGGCAGCCCAATTAGAGTAAGCCATTTTATGCAATGTCATTGGGATGTTTAATCAAACTGCAGTAGCTTCACTGAAGATCATGCTGCCTACAACATCAGTGGGAATGCCCTGTGACTGAGGGTTGTAGACTGAGGGTTGTAGACTTGTACAGGGAGCAGTCCAATCAAATGATGGATGGGAGCTCTGATAGGCATCCAGATTTCCCATGTGAGAAGGAACCCCTCATCACTCTGTGGGAGGAATTAGCTTGTGATGGGCACAGGGATGTTTTATTTTGATTAGAAGAACAAATGTGCTCATTCAGTTCACTCTCAAAGGCATACTAACAGCATGACATAAAGAGTACTAGAGGCAATGAGATAAGATACAAGGTTATTTTCTCCATTAATAACACACTCTGTTGTCTACAGGCCGAATTCTTGGCTCCGGAGCTTTTGGGAAAGTAGTTGAAGGAACTGCATACGGATTAAGTCGGTCACAGCCTGTGATGAAGGTGGCTGTGAAAATGTTGAAGCGTAAGTGTTTCTCAGGTTACAGATAATCCACATCATCACTCTCATTAGTGCCAAATATTAGAATGACTGAGTTAGAATTTGAAAGCAAAATTAATTGGCATGGTATATTTGTCATGGAAGGAGGGGTTCATTCTTTAATTTTTGATTCCATCAAGAGGTAAAATGAATGTGCTGTCACAAGAAATGGGGGGCATTTCTTAAATATCTACAGATATTCCCTATATTCTGTTAATACTTTGACCAGTGTATTAATTGTTTAAAAGCAAATCTGTTGCTTCAGTTGTGAGCACCTTTGTTTGGGAGTGAATTCCATAGGTTTCAATAGAAAGTACTGACAGATAAAGGATGGAGAGATCATTCTTGCTCTCTTGCTTGGTGTTCTTTGGCATGTACCAGTGAGTTAATTCCGTCTTCTTCTAGACAGGCAGGAACCATGTAACTTCTTCCTCTTCTTTTGTATTGTCCTCTCCCTGGTAGGCGCCTCTTCCTTCTCAGTTTGTTCCTGCTTTTCTTCAGGGTAGAATATAGTTTCTCCTCTCCGCTTCTCATTTTCTGACAAGAAGATGGAGAGAGATAATAGGACTGGCCACTGAGGGTACAAAGTAAAAACTTAGATCTGTCCAAGTCCCCCCCCCCTCCAGTGTAGAAGAAACCTTTGATGAGAGCCTGACTTCATCATACCTCTCAGGCTCAAGAGAACCTAGATATTTCTGCTCGCTTCTTCCAAAAATGCCTTTTGCAAATTAAGCAAGCAATTACTATTACTGTATTGATTTTTCAGGGGACCTGCTGAAACATGCAAAAGCTCAGCTCTCTTATAAACAAAGCAGGCATGTTCCCCTTTCCTCAAACAACTCAGGGTGGCCTTTAGAAACGGTGTTTCATAGGGATGCAAATCCTCACCTTTTGTGTGCAATGATTTTCACATAACCTAGGGTGTGTGTGTGTGTGTGTGTGTGTGTGTGTAGGCAGGCCTCTGGCGCTACTGTCTTGCTGCATGAACTTTTTTTTAAAAAGTGGAAGCACTGAATGAGTTGTTCACATATTTTTTATTAATAACCTTCTGTATTTGCTCTCTCTGTGTATTTTGATTAACAAAGGGGAAAAGATACTGTATTCATTTTGTTCAGAAGATTCTTCTGCAAAATGTTAAGACTCTGACACCGCCCACCCCACCCCCCGCTCAAACAAAACACCCCACTCATCCTTTTTGCTTTCATACAGAGGGGTGGAAAAATCTCACAGGAGTCAACAGTTCTTTCAGTGGGATATCTTAACATGCCAAAACAACATTTCTCATCAGGGATGAGAAAATTTACTAAAATCCATAGCTTTGTAGTGTTCTAACACACTCTCCAACCTACCTAAAATAGCCACCCAATGCTTTCAGGATACTATCTATGGTTATATATAGTTATTTCTCATTCTACTACTGGATATCTTCTGTGTCAAAGAAGAGAACAGTACACAGTTACTTAAACATGATGGTTCTTTTTTGTTTGGCATATGGAAACATCTGACACAACACCATAAGCAGCAAGCAGTCTTCAGTGATATATCTGTTGTTGATGATGTTTTGTGCTCTCCAGCCATTTTCAACTTACGGCAACCCGAAGGCAAACCTATCACAGGGTTTTCTTGGCAAGAGTTGTTTGCCTTTGCCTCCCTCTGAGGCTGAGAGAGTGTGATTTGTCCAAGGTCACCCAGTGGGTTTCCATGGCTGAGTGGGGATTCAAACCCTGGTCTCCAGAGTCATAGGGCTTGTCTAAACAGTGAAAATACTCCTCGTAGAATTTGAGGATAATTTTTTTGCCCCAATGGGATCCCGCATCATTTCACCATATTCAGAAGGAGGGGGCCAAAAATGCTATACGGTATACTCCACAGGAAAAGCCTTTGTGGCTTTCCCCAAAGTTTTCTTTTAAACTACAAGGGGAATATGTATTTCTGCTCATTGGGACAACTGATTCACTTTGCTGCACTTTCCCAATAAGAGCAGAAGTGGAAAACTGATTGGTTGGACATGCCCTGGGGGCAGAGCTTGCCAGCAAGGCAGCACTTGGAACCTCCATGTTGGATTTTTGCCATAGCAATCGTGGACTGAGGTGCCGAAACAGCTCCCCCCCCCCGCATTTATTTAAGCGGATTTTGATTTGCACCTTGGATTTCCTTTAAAAAATGTTTGGCAGCAGCAACTGGTGAGAATAAAAACGCGAGTAATTCACTCGCACCTGCCATCTTGATTCGCAGGCATGTCCATTTGAACTTCAAACGTGGATAGCTTCGCATACTTGTGATCTTGAAAAATAACCATGGAGACAAATGAAAGCTGCTGCGAATTGACATTTACTGCACACCAATCCACATTTTATTGCCTCGTACAGACAAGCCCATAATCCAACACTCAAACCGCTACACAAGATTAGAAGAAATCCATATTTTTTCTGTTCTCAATTCTGGACTGAAATCTATACCTTCTCTTCTAGTCTCAATTCCTGATCACTTATTTATTTTCCAATCACATGAAATTTTTGCTGCTACAAGTTGCCATGAAATGGAACTGAGAAGGAACAGTCTACCAGGAGAGGCAGGTGGTGGTAGGGAACCAGTCAAGCAACTCCTGCCCTCTGAACATTTGTAGGAGTTAACTCTCTGTTGGGTGCCTCTGTGTACCAAAAGCATGTTCCAGTTTCTGGTTCATGTAAAAACCAATGTCTGGTTTCTAGCCCATGCCACTTTACATGTATTCATCCATAATTCTCTTCCATCCCATTTCCACACAAATGTGCATTTTAAAATCCACATAAAAATCATATATCAGTACACATATTTTTGAAGTATTTTCATATTGTATATACCTCCCCAATGATAATTTCATAAATGTACTCAGTTATAAATGTATTTTATCCTAAAATATTCATTTTTAAATTATCATGTATGAGCATGCTTAAAGTCTGAGTTCCTCAACAGAGGCCTTGTTTCATGTCTCAGTACCACTAGAGGTGAGTACATATGACAAGGCCTTCTCTGTTATGGGATCTCAGATGTGAAACTTTCCCCGGGGAAGTCAGGATAACTCCATCCTTCTTGAGCTTTCAGTGAATAGCTGACTGTATTGTTTTGTATGTCCTTCAGTTCTTATAATCAGGAGTGGCAGCTCTGGCTGTTTTAACTATGTGTAGTTTTTAAATGATATGTTAAGAAATGTTCTGTTCTGTTTTTAAAGAATGCTTTTTCTGTTTTATGTGTTTATTTTTAATGTTTTAACAGCTGTTAAATATGTTGTATATTGTTGAGGGCCCTGGTGGGCTGAGAAGTGATAAATAAATGCCTTAAATACAATAAAATAATTAAATAAATCAATTTAAAATGGATTTGGGTATATTTTTTGGGCTGAGATACACATCGAATTCAGAGAGGTAAGAAATACAAAAGAGAATCCTGTTCCAACCCACACATTAGTCTGGGAACATAGGATCAGGTCAGTTTGCACAGTAATTCATAATGGTCTAATTTTTGGAGCATCCACACTCCTTGGTAAAAGGAAATAAACAAATAATCTCATTAAGGAAGGATGAGCTGGTAGTATAGGCTGCACTGTTTTGTAGTTTCTATGGGTGACAAACAAGCATTTTTAAAAAATCCACTAAAAGTTCCCTTTGGTTGTGGAAGGTGGAGCAAATGGCCAACATCTAAAGCAGGGATGGGCATGCTTTGAGGGCCATTTTTAGTTCCTCTTAGAATCTTGAGGGTCACATCATGACCACCATTTGGAGTGATTGGAAGGAAATGCTTCATCACTTTTGGGAACTTGGGAGAGATTTGCTGCAATGGGGTGGTAGACCTCAAAGCAGCTTTTTTGTGTGGTTTTTAATCTTTCTGGGTCTTTTAGTCAGCTGAAAAATGGGGGGGGGGTTGGAGTCAATTTGTGTGTGTGTGTGCAGGGCCAGTTTAAGGCACCAGTGGTGTCAGCATCCACGGGGGGGCATCATTGTGGGGGGGCCTGTAGTAACCCACCTCCTGCAAAAACATTATTAGTAATAACCTGAATATCCTGTACTGTGAATAGCTTAGGTTGAGTTAGGTTACACTGACCTGATAGACATATGGGGGCCCCAAAATAAAGCATTGTTGGGCCCCCCCAAATCCCTTAAACCGGTCCTCTGTGTGTGTGTGTGTGCGCGCGCGCGTGTGTGCTGAAGTTTGGGGAGTTCAAGAAGGCCTGCAGATCTTTGAAAAGGCAGCATGCATGCTGCAGACCACAGAATCACCAACCGAGATCTAAAACCACATTATCTACTAGTGTTGTTAAGCTTTCTTTCCTATCCTTCCCCTCATAGCACTCTATGCTGCCTCAAAGCCATCTGTGAGAAGTTTTCCAAGGCCTGAAGAACTAGTATTGGAGATGCCTAGGAGGCTTTAGAGGAAAGGAAAGGAAAGGAAAGGAGACATTGTTTCCCCCCAGTTTGGCTGACAGAAGGAATTCCATCATGAAACCATTCTATTTGATCCTGGCCAGTGAAAACAGCAGCTTCTTTTTCAGATCAGGTCCAATGTATTATACTTAGATTCTTCAGAACTGTTACCATATAACCCTCACAGAGAGCTTAATTCTGAAACTAATGATACGGACAGAAACAGAGTATAAGACTTTACCTTGGTTAATATTTTTGAATCCAAAATTCAATGCCCCCCCCCTCTCTCTCTCTGGCTTTTCTTTGCAAATGAAGATTCAGGAAGGACTCATCCTGCACTTTCTGCAAGCGTGCATATGCAAGTCTTCTGTCAGTGAATCCTGTATATACGTGTATGCAGGTTCGTAGATTGCTGCTGAGGGACAGGTGGAAGCTCCAAAAGAAATGGAAATAAAATTAATTTTTGGCATGATTTTATGGTTTTGTCCTCCTCATTCCCAAAGAAAGAGATAGGAAACACATCATTTAATAGGTTTTACTGAATTAGTATCTCAAGGCTGACCCGGTTCTTTTGCTAAGAGAAGCCAGAGAGAGAGAGAGAGACTGAATTAGTAGCAGAACTAAGAAAATCTGTAACTGTTAGAAATGGGTAATAATTACATGTAATAGGGTGCCAATTAAGCCAAGCCAGCTGAATCTTTAGCAGTTCAAACTGACTTTTTAAATATTAGACTCACATCAACACAATCTTATTCAGACATTTGACCTATTTAGAAGCATTTAAAATGAATCGCCACCATACAAATGCATCATTGTTTATTCGTTATACCAGACATGTCTCCTAGTGGAGAAATCAGTGATTAAAAATATCTTTTCCCCTGAAGCTTTGCTTACTTAAAGGGCCTTCACTCCAGCACATTATCACAAGGAAGTAAGGGACATATAAATTTAAGCGATCATAACAAAATCCCCTTTTTTCTATTTAATATTATATAAGTGTTGCTAAAATACCCATAGAATTCTAATTAGCTGTCCTGCTTGTTTTCCCTACAGCCACTGCACGGACCAGTGAAAAGCAGGCTCTCATGTCTGAATTAAAGATAATGACCCATCTTGGACCCCACCTGAACATAGTCAACCTGTTAGGAGCATGTACAAAATCAGGTAGGTTTATTTAGCAGTTCTATCTTGCCATTGGAAAACAGGAAAGGAACAGTTCTTCAGTGTCCTACTTGCTTCGACCATAATTTTCCACATCAAAAAGTAGCTACCTGTTGGTTCATGATATTCACTACATCATAGTTATTTTAGAATTATTTATATAATCTTAGAATCATAGTTGGAAGAGACGACAAGGGCCATCTAGTCCAACCCTCTGCCCTGCAGGATTACACAATCAAAGGATTCCCATTATCTACACCATAAAAACACTTGCCTGTTGTTGCTATCATTGCATATAGTTTGTCAGGCTTGCAGAATCTTTGACCCAACAGGCCAAAACAAAGCCTGGTTAGCCATGGATAGAAGTTCTCTCAGAACTCAAACCCCAGGAGGATTGTCCAGGATCTGGCATGTCACAATTCACAGTTGTGAAGGTTTGAACCAGATTTTCAATTAACCTTTCATGGACAGGGCTTTTAGGCATTTGTATAGAGGACTTAATGCCGCAAAGTTCCTCACCATTGCTAAAGATTACTCGAACTATAGTTCCTAACTCCATGATCCAAGGGCCCTCACATGAAGATTTTCTGTGGCCTGCTTTAACCTGAAAAGATGGGACATGTTGTCAACTGACCTTCTTGGTCAGGGGTAGGCAGACTTCAGGATTGTGAGATCTGTTTTGCTTTATAAATAAATTGTTGTTTTTCTAGAAGTATTTGCATAGTAGCTTAGTGGGGCAAACAGACACTTAGAAATAAAGAAGGTTAAAGAATACCTCTGAGCACACTGTGAGTCCAGAAATTAGTTGTTATTACAGAAACTGGGTTCTTAAAACTTTCACAAAAAATCTTCTTCTGGTCCCCACCCCACCCCCACCCCACCCCCATTTTGTTTTTACATTTTAGCAGAGTTAAGGACAGAGAAACACACTTACAGTTGTTAGTGTTAAATAACTGGAAGTTAAACCTTGCTGATTTACCACAAATCAGTCAGATATCTACCAGTAGAGTTAGAGCAAGGCAAAGTTACTTTTTTGGTTTATATTTCCCAGGATCCCTAGCTAGCCTGGCCTTTGGGAGTTGCAGTCCAACAAGGTAATGTTACTAAGCTCTAGGTAGCAAGTACATTTCTACGTTGTGGTCTATTTTTTGCTTATGCTGTTCATGGGTATTCATACACAGGCACTGTGCTAATACTATCAGCTTCTTGGTGATCTTACTCCTGGCTTCAACCATTCTCCAGAAATGCCCCTGGTAAAAAATGAAGTATTGTTTTCCCTTTTCTTCCCTAACATCACTAGGTCCAATTTACATCATAACAGAATACTGCTTTTATGGAGACTTGGTCAACTACCTGCATAAAAACAGGGACAACTTTCTGAACCGGCACCCTGAAAAGACTAAGAAAGATTTGGACATCTTTGGGATGAACTCTGCTGATGAAAGCACTAGGAGGTAGAATTTATTTTAAATATCTTTAAATCTGTGATACTCTTAATGGAATGAAAATAAGTCTAGTTGAATTCTCAGTTGAACTAGACATGAAATAATATGTATTCCCTACAGTTAACCATTTCCCCTCCTACAACAGGATTTCTGCAGAGACACTGTGCCACAGCAATCAGAATTTCAAATTAAGCCCAGGTTAATTTTCCAGTAACTAATCACACATACACAAAAAACATAAAGGCAAGATGTACAGCTGAGAACAACCATGTGCTCCATGGCCCCCCACATCCTGAAGCAGGCCTAAGGCTAGGATCTTTGGCGGGCCCCCTACCTACTGCTAAGCTTAAGGAAACAGCATTTCCAACAATGGAAACAGCATTCCCTATATTGGAGACAGCATTTCCAACAATGGAAACAGCATTCCCTACACTGGAAACAGCATTTTCAACAATGGAAACAGCATTTCCTACATAGGAAACAGCATTTCCAACAATGGAAACAGCATTCCCTACATTGGAAACAGCATTTCCAACAATGGAAACAGCATTTCCTACATAGGAAACAGCATTTCCAACAATGGAAACAGCATTCCCTACATTGGAAACAGCATTTCCAACAATGGAAACAGCATTCCCTACACTGGAAACAGCATTTCCAACCTAGGAAACCATGGCTCCCACAGGATCTTTGGTAGTCCCCCTACCTTCTGCTAGGTTAAGGGCAGCGAAATGCTCTACAGGATTTAGGATAAAAATTAAAATAAGTCAGTTTAAATGATAACACCAAAGTAATATTTATACTTATTTTAAAACATCTAAATGTCTCTGTCAGAGCACCTCTGACTTTCTTTTCAAGGTTTCATTAGTTTGATCAGGACCAGTTTAAGGAATTTGGGGGGGCCCTGCAATGCTTTATTTTGGGGGGCTCATATGTTTATCTCAGGTCAATGTAACCTAACTCAACCTAAGCTATTAACAGTACAGGATATTCAGATTATTACTAATAATGTTTTTGCAGGAGGAGGGTTACTACGCCCCCCCCCACAATGATTCGGCGCCCTGCGGATGCTGACACCGCTGGTGCCTTAAACCGGCCCTGAGTTTGATCAACAGTGGGACTTCTAAGTAGCCATGCATAGGGTCATACTGTAAATGGAATGAAAAAGTTTGATGGTATGAATTATTTTGCTGTTACATATAAACTCATCTATTTGCATGAATGGGCCAGGCCCTACAAAGAACAGCCACAATGTTACAGCATTTGGTACCTATGTTATTACAAGGCCACCTTGTAGATGGGTTGCTTATTCAGAAAGATCACTGAAGGTCAGCTCTCATGGCCACATTATCTAAAGGAACATGGATGATCTTTTGTCAATTAATCATGGGAAGCTCCCATCATCCTGTGTCCTGCAGCTCAAAGGTTTACAGCACTGTACTCATGCTGGTATGCCACATTTTCATATCCTCCAACATCTCAGAGATGAAAACCGGGACAAATGTGTCCAAGCAACATCAGAGTGTGGCCAAGGTGGCAAAGGTTATTAATGAGGAAGAACAAACAAACTAGGGAGAGACTATAGTGTTTGCTTTTGCCAGTGCCTGCAGGGAAGGGCAAGATTCTGCCGCCTCTTCTCTCCCACCTGCTGAATTAACACTCCTTTACTCTACTCTGTGATCAACAAATACAGAGATGAGCATGGCATGAGAGTGTCATCTATCCCACCATGCACCAATTTATTTATAATGTTATTGTGGTTTTATTCCAGCTATGTCATCTTGTCATTTGAAAACAATGGTGAATATATGGATATGAAGCAAGCAGAGACAACCCAGTATGTGCCAATGCTAGAAAGGAGAGACAGGTCAAAATATTCTGACATCCAAAGGTCTCTGTATGATAGACCTGCTTCATATAAGAAAAAATATCTGTCTGGTAAGTTCATGTACATGAATCCCAACTCATTCTGAATATGTTCCTCTCCTAAGGGATCAAATTAGTAGATTTCTTGTGAGAGATTTCCTGATATCATTTCAAAAGATGTGGCACTTCCCTCTGTACCATTTCCCAGATTCAAACCATTGCCCATTCCCCAGTGAAACTGCTGAAAGCCTTGCATGAGAAATAATGCAAGTATCTACTGTCCTGGCTCCATTTTAGTTTATCTCTCTCGTTTGTAGCCTTTGTGCTTTGAAAATATGATGGATGATCTGATTACCAATTATCTTCTCCATCACATATAGTGTGGCTGTAATATCCACATTACACAGTAAATTTGTTTTGTGCTAAAATTCATGGCACAAGTGATTGCCCTAGTTTTCTTCTCTCAGGCCTAACAATAATAGATATATTCCCTCTACACTTGACTGTTTACTTATTCAGAAATACTATTTAGGGTCAGCTCTCATGGTCATTTTGCCCACAGGAACATTCCCCCCCCCCCGCCGGCCTTGAATAACTTTTAACCAATAAATAGTCAAGGAAGGTTTCTAGCATCCTATATCTCATAGCTCAACTAGTTTTTGAAGGTTTGCTGCACTGTGCTCAACAATCTAAGGAGCCAGCATGGAGTAGTGGTTTTAGTTTTGGATTAGGACTCTTGGAGACCAGGGTTTTAAAGATTTGAAAACCTACTGGGTGAGCTTGGCCAAGGCACACCCTCTTAAGCTTCCCTTGCCAAGAAAACCCTATGATAGGATCACCATAAGTAAGTGTTGACTAGAAGGCACATAACAATAAGAAATTTTACAATATACCATAGAGTTGTGTTGGAGGACCTGGAAGATGCATAGGGGACTCTATGGTATGTGTCCCCTATTTTGTGTCCCATGGATAACTGAAACTGTTGATATTGGTTCCATGGATATGGGGGATCCAACCGTATTCCCTTCCTCTTTGTCTTCCACACAGCACACGATAATGACAGAACGTATGGAAAGAACAGAGTTAGCCAGTGGAATGATACCAGCCACTATTAGGCTTAGTTAGAGCCACTGTCATACGTGGCACTGGTGGATTTGTTACCTTTATGTATTTAGCAGAACTGGAGCCATTTGGCTGTGGGATATCCCTCCCCCTTAAGATTCATTCCCAGAAGCCAACAGCCCCCAAACAGATCATTCCCAAGTGATTTGTAGAGTACTAAATTGAGGGTTAGTGAAGGGTGAAATGGCTAACTCAGCCCTTTCATTGTCCCTTTACAGAGAAATCCGATCCACGGTTTCCAAAACAGGCTTGGCCACCATAGTTCATTGGTCTCAGAACCAGATTCTTTTCCAGGCCCAGTCTTCCTTGGCAAACACTTGTACACAGTAGTGTTTCACTGAGCTAAAGGGGTACTCACATAATTGGGCTTTTAGTCTATCTCCTGCTGCCAGTTTCCAGAACAAAATAAGAACTGCTGCCATAGAATCACTGGTTCATTGATGGCACTGGATGATTCTCCAATGAATAGTTACTAAAGAACATGACTATGCTCAGCCAAGCTAAAAGGGACAGAAATGAATTTTTAAAAGTAGGATAAGACTATGCCATGTCTAAATGATTGCTTTGGGTTTAAACCACAAGTGGAATAAGTACAAACAAGCTGTATAATATGTAGGTGGTACTTCTTTAATCCTACAATTTCTTGGAAAAAGTCTATAATCAAAGGCAAAATCAAAGCTATATTTAGTATATGGATTTGTTTAAAAACACACAGATTGATGCAAATGCACAAAGGAATCACTTGTTTTGCCGAAATGTTTTGGAAGGACATGTTGTAAAGCTATAAACTCAGAGCCATGGAAAGCACAGAGAAATGAATGACCCTTGAGCTGCTGTAGGAAAACAACAACAGCTGTGTAGGCAGAGACAATATCTGTTTAGTCTTAACTTGCTTTGAAATAAATTCTTCCTCATGGGAAGTGGCCTTTGCAGTTAAATCAGGCCATTGGACTGGCTCGCCTTCTTAATACACATGGCCCCAAACCCTCACATGTTCATAAGTGCACCTGTTCAAAGACTGAAACAGATTGATGGATTACTGCATCTTCATGTGATAAGTATTTTTTTCATTTCCCCTCCTCACAACAGAACAAGATGTTATCAATCTCCTTTCAGATGACAATTCAGAAGGCCTCAGTTTGCTGGACCTATTGAGCTTTACCTACCAAGTTGCCCGGGGAATGGAGTTCTTAGCATCTAAAAACGTGAGTGTCTTCACTGTGAACTCCTATACATGTCTACGAATAATTTAGTCCACTTGTATTCACTGTGGCTTGCTTCCAGGTAAGTGGAGACTGGATTACAGCCTAAGAGGACAACATGAAGGGATTGCCTAATTTTAAGCAATGTTTGTTTGTGGGATTTAAACATGTCTGATAAAAGAAAGAGCCAGCAAGAACCATGCTGGTAGCCAAACATACAAAATGAAAAAGATGATTTATTTCTTCAATCAATTTCTTTTGTTTGTTTTATAGCCTGCATTTCCAAATTGGCACCCAAGCCAATCAAAATGCAATATAAAAACTAACAGCCAATCCCTGCAAACAATAAAATCCAAAACAATATTAGTAATATACAACATTCCTTCTGCCTAGAAAATAAAAATTACATTACAGCTGTCTCTTCAAAGTGGTGTCCTTTAAGATCACTACTCCCAGAATTCACCCCAGAATTCATCATGAAAATTCATGATCTTATATATCCTTACCCAAAAGTAAGCCATGCAAAGGTCATTCCAAAAAGGTAGGAGAGCAAGGTAACAAGGTATAAACTTCACTGATAGTACTTAGGGAAAGCAGAATATAGGCTTGTAAGTGATTTTTTGTTATATGGATGCCAACTTTTTAAAAAAAGATCAGCAGATATGTTTTACATGACAAATCTTTGAAAAATTACAATTGGGAAAGAATGGGGAAGGAAAAAAAAATTCCTTCATTCACTTGCAAAGACCAGTAAGTAGAAGTTTCTGTCTGAGTGGCTCAGTTGGCCAGTCGGCCAAATGAGCCATACTAATAAGTGGGGTAGAATGGTGGAAACCTGCCCCCTATATACTGGTCAGCAATTGAGCAACAGCTAGTGATGGTGCAGGGTCCAGCCTCCACAACTTATGTGTTACAAGGACTGATTGGCAGGAATCAACCCTTCCTCCCATACTTCGTGCCAATGAAGATACATAGCAGAAGGCCCAGCACCCACAGCTTCACACACTGTAGTATGCCACACAGTATAGGGGCCATTTCTGGATAAGTGTGGTCAACCCCCCCCCCAAAGAGTTGATAGTGTGCATGCAAAAAAGGCATCCAGTTTTTAGATTTATTTCCAGAGGAATATGAGAAGCCAGCAGCCACCAGATGTAATATGAAACAGGTTACAGCCAAACAAGCCACATGTTACCTCTCACATGCTATGGAAAATGGATGCATTTTATTGGTGTGTTCTCTACAGACTTTTTCAGACAGGGTTTTGCAACACTAGCAGCCTCGTCCCCATTGCGAGGCTGCTGAGCTGCAGGGCGTCCCTTTCAGATGACTCTCTCCCCTGCCGATCCTCTGCCGATACTGTTGCATAACCGCTGGGACGCTGCAGCGCCATATTTGGCGCTTTTCTAATCACGATCAACTTTCGTGATTAGAAAACCGCCAAATATAATGCTGCAGCGTCCCAGCAGTTACGCAACAGTATCGGCAGGGGAGAGCGTCATCCGAAAGAGATGCCCTGCAGTGCAGCAGCCTCGCAACGGGGACGAGGCTGCTAGCGTTGCAAAACCCCATCCGAAAAAGTCCTACATCTCTCTCTCTTTGACTCTCTCTGTGTGTTTTGGGGTGGGTTCTATAAAACTATGTTTTCACAGAAACGTATCTGCAAACTGAAATGTAGGCCCAGCTAATGTGCAAGCTGAAGTGAATCTTTCAGATTGAAAAGTTCTTGAAATGTCCTTCCCTATCCTATTGATGATTCTTCCATTTTCCCAATCATGACGTGAGGACTTTATCAAACCACCCCATGGTACTGTTCTTTTGCCTGTATAAACTGTGGCATTTTATGCCGCCAAAAGAACCCCCTCTACTAGGCCTACCTTTAGCAGCATCAATGAGGCATCCCTGGCATAAACGGAGCATGAATGGAGCTCCATTTAATTCCGGGGTTGAAATCTCACTGATTCTTGCAAGAAGACTCTCACACAGGAAACTTAAAAATTAAAGAAAAAAACACACACAAAGAAAGCAAAAACACACTTATAAAGTCCCGTGTGTGTGCGAGAGAGATAAAAAGAGTGTCTCCTACCTGGCTGTCACAATCTCACCCAGAAGCGTTTGCCCATTGATGCAGCATTCACAAGTAGAATGGCACGTGGATCCAAAAGCCAGCAATGCCAGCAAGACATCACTATGGGAGATCAATTGATGGCTTGGCCCATCAGTAAAATAGGATGGCTTATTGACTCGACATGATCGTGAAAGGGTGACGTTGTCTGGTATGTACACGCTTTAATGATCATTAGGCATCTTTCTTTGCCTGGTCTGATAAAAGTCCTGAGACTTTAATGATAAGGATTGTCATTGTTTGCTTATTAATATTGGACTTTTTCAGACGATCCTTGCTGCACAAGGATCGAGCGGGAGAACTTCATAGCTGCAGCACAGCAGGGGGTCCATTTCGGACGACGCCGTCCCTGCGGCGTAATCATCCGTGTCTCTTCCGTTTAGCATTGGAGCCTGCCGCGCCATATTCAGCCAGATTTTATTCACGGGGGTTGTCCATGAATAAAATCTGGCTGAATATGGCGCAGCAGGCTCCAATGCTAAACGGAAGAGACACGGACAATTTTGTCACAGGGACAGCGTCATCCGAAATGGACCCCCTGCCGCGCTGCAGCTACGAAGTTCTCCTGCTCGATCCTTGCACAGCAAGGATCGTCTGAAAATGTCCAGAGTCAAAGGCCACAATCATTGAAAGCATTTTATTATCGTTAAATCCTATTAATGTCACCTATCTGTTCTGCAGTGTGTGCACCGTGATTTGGCAGCAAGGAATGTCCTCTTGGCTCAAGGAAAAATTGTGAAGATCTGTGACTTTGGTCTAGCTAGAGACATCATGCACGATTCAAACTATGTCTCCAAAGGCAGCGTATGTATTTTTGAATTTCTTTACTGGAAAGAACAATCCTATGGGGCAGGAGTGGGAAAGTCAGAGGCAGACAAACAATCTTTTCCCAATAAGGCAAAAGGAGTAGCAGCCGTGTTCCTTTGCTACCACTGTTACCATCATTTTGAGAGCTTCTTGCTAAAAGGAAACAAGTCAGTTTTCCTTCTGTGATGTATTGCCAGCCAAACTGCCTTCAAGTCTCAGCACTGGCTGCCTATCACTGCCACCCTACTCAAAATCCCCTCTATTAATCTCTTATCTGGACTGGGGCCTGAGTCTCCAGGTGACCCTTCCTTTGGCTAGATTTACCTACTAGTGTATATTCTCTTGGTTAGCATAACCTTTCCCTTTTATTATGAGGGAGATGATGCAGGAGATGATGCAGTGGAACAGTTAACAAATAAATTTATTTGGTTTATTGTATCAAAGTAGCTATAAGTTCCAAAACTGTATGATAACTCTGTACTGTATATAACAAATGGTTCTTTCATTTAGTTCTCCTTAGTAGTTCCTTTTGTGACAGATTATTTATATTTAACATCAACTTTATCTTTTCATCCTCTCATCTGCTTCACACAACTTTCTTTCATAACAATGCACTCCCCATCTCTCTCATACATCTGACACACCCCACTGCTTTCTCTCAACTGACATTCACTCAGATCACTGTCACAGAGGCCCTGCCCATCACAGCTTCCTGCACTGGGATTTGCTCCCTTTCATGCATGCTTTCCAACCTAGTTCTCCACACCTTCTCTAGTGAAAAGGTGGGAGAATAAAGAATATGGCCCAGAGCTGGTGTATCTCATATCTGTTCCATGGATGTGACAGAGGGTGGGGAGATCTTGCAGATCTTTGGATCTTGCAGATCTACAGCCTCTTTCTCACTTCTCCTTTCTGCCCTGTTTAGAACAGAGCTTGGAAAATTTACTTTTTGGAACTCAACTCCCAGGTTTCCCATCGTCAGGGATAGAGATCCAAAAGACTCGCTGGCCCGGGATGCTTTCCCATGCACTATTGGATTGTATCCCAGGTCTTTTTTGGCATTAAGAAACAAATTTGTTGTGCCAGAATTGTACAATTTTATATATATATATATATAACCTGAGGAATATTGGATGAAATAATTTTTGAAAATTTGGTTTATCTAGACATATATGTATACAGTTGCCCCTCTGTATTCACAGATTTGGTATTCCCGGATTTAAGTATTCACGGCTTGAAAATATTCTTTAAAGAATAATAATCCAAAAAGCAAAGCTTGATTTTGCCATCTTATATAAGGGACACCATTTTGCTATGCCATTGCATATAATGGGACTTGAGTATTCATGGATTTTGGTATCCACAGGGGGTCCTGGAACCAAACCCCAGTGAATGTGAAGTGTATATCAAGAGCTCTTTTCCCATCAACATATCAGTTCTCAATACTTTCTGTCCAACCTTTCCAACTGGCATAAAACACATACTTCACACATTATAGTTAAGTTGTATTTTGCTATGCAGAGCTATCCTGTCTCACCTTAAGAAGATTCTGTTAATATATGATGTGTCTCTCCAGCTGCAATTAACAGTGAACAAGATTTTTGCAGGACTTAACCATCTAAGAAAATTTCTTCTGATATAATAGACTGTATCAATTGATTTTCATTCAGTTACTTGTCTACTTCATACAAACTTTTCTCAAAGCCTCTGTACCATTTTCCAGTATTTGTACTGTACATTCATTCATCAACCAGTTGTTTCTGGATTAGCCTTTGTGCAGATAATTTTTGAATGTCTTTCAATGTGGAAAAATGGCTACATTTCCATTGGTTTCCATATGACAAAAAGATGCTCAAGACTCATAACAACAGTTTTAATGCAAAAACACATGATGACAAATACATGCTGAACAAAGTAGAAATGTGGTGGTATTACATCTTCAGATACTACTGAACTACAGTACTGTTAAGACTTTTAAAATCTTCAGTTGACTTTGGGTGCAGATGGAGATTTATTATCTGTGGCTATTGGGGTTTTGTTTTTGTTTTGGTTACTTTCCCTCCCCAAGCTTTTGGAATGGGCTATCAATTTTAACTATTTTAAACTATTTTTTAAAAAGTTTGATGATGAACATCTGCTTTATGATTGCTTTTGAATCCATTCTTTACTCTATTTTTTAATTCTTTCAGACCTTCCTTCCAGTAAAGTGGATGGCACCTGAGAGCATTTTTGACAACCTGTATACAACATTAAGTGATGTTTGGTCTTATGGTATTCTGCTCTGGGAAATATTTTCTCTTGGTAGGCACTCTAATTATTGTGACACATAAAAGAACTGAGTTTGTAAATAACTGGAAAACCATGCTGTTAAGTACATAGGAATCTGGACCATGGATGGGGAATTGTGTTGGCTTCCAGATGTTATCAGACTGCAGTTTCCATCATCCCTGAGAAGTGGCCATTTTGGCTGGGGCCATGGGTACTGGGCGGGGACAGGGGAGTCACCTGTTCTTCCCTGGAATCCTAAATTTATTTATTTATTTTAGCATATAGAGATTAACATCCAGCAAGAGGTTTAAAGTGCTGGTTGAGACTACACCTGAGGGCCTGGCTGCCAGATTTGGCCTCTCTGCACTGGTTTAGAGGAGAGCCTTCCTGTAAAAAGCAGGCAACTCAGATGGATACCGCTTGTTCTGATGTAATAATGCTACTTCTGCAAATTTTACAAGATCAGACATGCAAATCTACAAAGATAATGTAAACCTTGCCTAAATAAGATCTTGATATCAGTATGGCTTTTATAGCAATAAGATTCCTTGTAATGGCCTCTCAAGTTTTCCTTATTGTAATATATTCCCCTTTTAAGAGAAGATAGCTTGTACCACTATATACACTGAACATGGGAATCTGGAAGGAAGGGGGAGAGGGTGCAGTTCTCTCCCCTCCCCCAGTAAGCCAAAATTCTGGGATTCCCTTGGATTTTTAAAAAAAGCAAGTTTCTACTCCTGTAAAAGTTGAAATATGTGGCATGATGTGCAGCCACTGTTCTGATGATTTGTTTTGTAATCAGCTAATTTGTTCCTATAATATTATTTTTTTAAAAAAATCCAATGATAGCAACTAATTTATTTTATATTTATTTATTTATTTATTTATACCCCGCTCTTCAGCCACAAGGCTATCAGAGTGGCTTACAAATTGTTTTAAGCAATAGCAATTTACACATCTACACTGCAAACTATTGACAATCTAAAAGAGACAAGTTTCATAGTGTATAAAAATAGGTTTAATGCATCTTAAGATTTTGCCTGTTGTTTCTATTGGTTTCCATTGGATGTTTCCAGGTTTTTTTTTCTTTCTTTCATAGCTACAGTTGACACACCTTTCTTGACAACAAAGAACTTCCTGGTTCTTTGCTTTTGGTTTAGTTTTATGTTTTAATATAATTTATTTTTGTTTTAATATTATTTATTATTTAAGGTAATAACATATTTTCTGTATTTTTATTTCCATATTTTTTTAAAAAAATCCCATTGTGAGCTTCCTTGAATCCCTGTTTTGGGAGAAGAGCAGGATCTAAACATGTTATTTGTTACTAACAACAAAAATAACAAAATGCATGTAGTGTTAATCCATGTTTGAATCACAGGGTGCATCTACACTGTAGAAATAATGCAGTTTGATACCACTTTGACTGGCATAGCTCCATCCTACAGAATCCTGGGATTTGTAGTTTTATGAGGCACCAGCATTCTTTGGCAGAGAAAGCTAAAGACCTTGTAAAACTATAAAAAACCTAGGATTCCATAAGATGAGCTACAGAACTTAAAGCTGTGTCAAACTGCATTATATCTATAGTGTAGATGTACCCTTAGTCAAGCTACATTTAACATCCAATGCAATATTCCTAATATTTTTTGGCATTTCCAGGATTTTCCCAACCTTTGGCAAGCACAGAGGTCAAGAGGGGTTGTCTTATTCAGAAGGTCCGTGAAGATGGTTCAAGGATGTGGCCAGATCACAATTTGGCTACATCCTAGCTCAGTCTGCTTTCTAGACACTCAGGGGGCAACACTGACATACCTTAAGGCACTTACATTACATCATTAAAACATTCATAGAGAAAGTTTTCTTATGGCTTCTTGAATATTTAATAACATTTTATTTCACTTGGCTTTTAGGTGGCACCCCATATCCCGGCATGATGGTTGATTCTACATTCTATAACAAAATCAAAAGTGGCTATAGAATGGCAAAACCTGACCATGCTACCAGTGAAGTGTATGTATTCTCTTTGCCTCTTCCTTCTACAACATTTCTAGTTGTCATTGTTTTAAGAATGATGGACATAATATGTTTAGAAAACTGGACTCAGTCAATCCCATCTGAAACCATTTGATTCAAACATGCCTCAACCTCTCCAGGACTGAAGTTTTGGGAGGGGAGGAAGAACCCCTCAGCTGTGGATTACGTGATTGGCTTCCCTTCACCATCTTTTCACAGTTTTGCTCTTTAAGGACTTTTTTAGACACCCCTTACCGTGCAAGAAGCCTCCGGAACAGTTATGATGTTGTCGCGTGGCAGGGGGCCCATTTTGGACGCCGCCGTCCCTCTCTCGGTGTCGTCCGTGACTGTTCCGGTTATGATTGGAGGCAGCCGTGCCATATTTTACTCAAGGAAGTTGTCCGTGAGTAAAAAAATGGAGCGGCTGCCTCCAATCATACCCGAAACGAACCCCCTGCCGCATGACAGTGTCATAACTGTTCCGGAGGCTTCTTGCGTGGTAAGGGGTGTCTAAAAAAGTCCTAAAAATAGTTTTTTTTAAAAGAATAAGATGACAAATAAACAAAATGTTCATCTAGGTGTTCTGAGAATTAAAAAGGGTGGATATCCTATTGTAAACCATAGGGAATGGAGCAAAATTGTGGATGAGCCAGTGTTTGGTTCACTGGGATTTGCTTTTTGGAGCAGCAAAACTGAGCTCACCAACAGTGGCTATCTTTTGCTGCTGGGTCTATCTTCTCATCCTGTATTCGGCTGTTAGGTACATGTATGAAATCCCCAAGATGATTATGTTTTCTTCCATATTGTTCACAGGTATGACATCATGGTGAAATGCTGGAACAGTGAACCTGAGAAGAGACCTTCTTTTTACCACTTGAGTGAAATAGTCGAGAATCTTTTGCCTGGAGAATACAAGAAGGTTTGTCTTTGGGGAAATTAGGCTTTCTGAGGACTTTATCAGACGACCCCCTTAAAGCGTTCTTTTAGCTGGCATAAAAAATCCATTTTTATGCCAGCAAAAGAACGCCCCACCACTGCACTTACCTTGCTTTCCCATCAAAGGCTTCCCTGGCAATGAAAGAGTAAATGAACGGAGCTCAGTTCACTTCCCCCTTTGAAATCCCACAGATTATCGTGAGACATCATTGCATGGGAAATTCAAAAACAAAAATAACACTAAAAAAGTTAAACAGAGCACAGGAACACACTTTAAAAGTCCCAAGTAACCTGGGGAGAGTCATAAAAAGTACACCAGTTACCTGGATGTTGCAATCTCACCTGGAAGTGTTTGCGTCAGACCAGCCATTGATGGTGAAAGTATGGGGGAAAAAATGTGAGGTTTCACACGCTGGCAATGCCGGCACAAAAGCGCCATGGGGATCTATTGGCGGCTTCAGCCTCCAATTTAAAAGTATGGGGTTTGGCGAGGACATAAAATGTGAAAGGGCGACGTCGTGTGGTACACGCCCTTTCGTGTTTATGTGGCATTGTTGTGATGCCATATTTTGTGCGTCTGATAAAGTCCTAAGATCTCAGAAGAGTTTGCTCATTTATACTTATGATTCATAGATCCTAAATAGGGCAGGGAGAAGCATCAGCATACTGGTTTGAGTGTTGAACTACAACTCTGGAGACTGGGGTTCAAATCCATGGAAACCCACTAGGTGACCTTGAACAAGTCATATTCTCTCATCCTCAGAGGAAGGCAAGGGCAAATACCCCTCTGAACAAATCTTGCCAAGAAATCTCCACAATAGATTTGCCTTAGGGTTGCTATAAGTGAGAAACAACTTGAAGGCACACAACAACAAATATGGTGAATTAAAGTTGTTTTAAAATAGGGGTGGAGAAAGTACAATCTGTGTGCCACATGAAATTCCTAGACACCTGTTTTGCAGATTCTGAGCTCACTAGGAGACCTCAAAAGCCTCCCACATTTTTTTAATTGTCCAATTTTATAAAGAAAACATTCCCTTCCCCAGCTCCCACAAAAACATGGCTTTTTGGGGGACCCTTCTCCTGAACCGAAGAAAAATGACCTTTTTTCAGCTCAAAACCAGAAGCGAGAGTGTTATTATGGTACTTCCAGCTGGGCTTAGAGCAACCTTGCAACCTGTAGGCGAGTGTTGGTGGGAAGCAGAAAGTGGGAATGCCCACAGAACTTAGAGAAGTCTACCAATCCATGTGACTCCTGAGTTGCTCACCACTGAGTTGCTCACCACTGGTTAATATAATTCAAGACAAACTGGGCCACAATTGGAGCATCAGTGAGTGAGATATCTGCAGGGACTTCATCTGGCAAGCTATGTGCTACAGGGAAAGTACACTATCGAAGACCACAGTAGATATGATGGCCATTCAAGATGGAATTCCCACAGTCACTTAGAACAGGAGTGGGCAACTGCAGCAGGGTCCAATTCTTGCAACATGGCAGGCTGCGTGATTACATTTTGGCTGAAAATTGGCCCAAAATGTCAAAATTGAGTTTGCATTTTCAGCTTGCTTGGAGGCATTTCCCCCCCAGTTTGGTGGCTTGATTATTAAAAGGCAAGCTGCCCCCCTTTTTGGTGGTTCTGGAGCATTTGGAGCCATTGTAAGGTGTTTTTGACATCCAAAATTTCAAATTTGGGTTGGGGGCCTCATGTGATCCACAGACTGAGCACGTCCCAGCCTTGATATAGAATGAAGAGCAGGACAGGCTGATTTTAAAAGCATAGGGACACACAGGCAAGGTGATGAAATCTTCCCTCTTTCTCACAGATTCTGTGCATGAAACAAAGTTTGTGTACATCAGAAAGCAAAGATGTCACTATCTCAGCCACCGATGTAGACAATTTTAGAATATTTTGGAATATTTTGGATTTTGGAATATTTTGGATTTTGGAATTCCAGATAAGGATAAGGGAGACTCAACTTGTACCAGAGTCCACCTAGGAGAAAAATGCCTAGAGAAAGGGGTTGAGTTTGGTCTGCAGTAAATGTGAGCTGGCTAATAGCCTCCAGGCAAGAACACGTGTAATCTAAAGAATGAGGTAGAGGCAACCCTCATGCTTTTCTTCTGTGGTGCTTGCAGACAGAAGGGGTTCTAGGCAAGATGTTGCTTTACTGTCCTGCATGCACTACTGCCTATGTTCACCCCTCCCTGGGCCACTGTAGGTTATTTCCACCACTGTTTTGGTCATTCACTCCCCCTGTCCCCTGCATCCCTTATGAGGCAGTGGACGGGGACAAACAGGCCAGTTCCTTTTAAGAAAATAAAACCACTTTCACCAAGATCTTCTAGCATGCTGGGCAGCCCAGCAATGTCTGTAATGTTTGTAAAATGGGGGGTGGGGAGGGAAGCAACATATTTTCCTGTCATTTATTTCCACCTCACTCCCCCTTTAGGAATTGGAAATTCAGTCAGTTTTCTTTTTTCCACCTTTGAATTTTTTAAAACCTCAAGTGCTTTGCATCCTGAATACGAAGAACTGTGTGAATTTTGTGAATTCTTAAAAAATGAATGAAGCAAAATTCTACCCCATCTACACTGGCCAAATCCAATAGGTGTGAGTATTCCCAGCATGGAGAGGAGCATGTTTTGCCTGCCTGCCATGTAGCTGTTAAAGTTGAGGAGTCTCATAAAAAATATGGTTAGCTTAATATAGCATTAGCATTGTTGAAGACTGCTTTGTTGTTATGTTATATCAAGACCCTATGAATGAGAGATTGTGGAAGCCACGGACTTGCAAACTCAAGCCCGTGGCTTCCTATACCTAGCCAATCCATCCAAAATGTGGTTTTCTTCCTTGCCCACTGCTTTCTTTCCCCCGAATTATTACCTTCTCCATTGACATGTCTTCTAATGATATGTCCTAAGTATGATAGCCTCAGTTTAGTCATATTGGCTTCTAGGAAGAGATGCGGCTTCATTTTAAGGCAGTTGATGGTATTTGTAAAACTCTCTGCCTCTACCATATTTTGAATGAGCTGATTCTCCCCTCTCCTGTCAGCTCTTACTGTCCAGCTTTCCACGCATACATAGAAATCAGAAATACAGTAGGACCTCTGTATCCACTGATTCATTATCCACTGATTCAATTATCCACAGGACACAAAGCAGCATACCTACCATAGAGTCTTCCTAGAAAATGTGTGCTCTCTAGCCATTTTCTAGTTCCTCCAAGGCAACTCTATGGTATTTCAAACCAGAAGTCCCATTTGTTTTCAGTGGTGTTTGCTATTATCCACAGTTTTTGGTATCCACGGGGTCCCCCAGAAACAATCCCCAGCGGACATGGGGGTCCTACTGTACCATGGTTGAAGATGCAGGGATTCAAAGCTAGATTTTGAAGAGAGCAGCTCTCAAAGTCTGGGCCTGGATGGGCAAATATGTCAGTTTTGGTTTCTCTTGCATTCAGATTTGTGATTTCTGGCCTCTCTGGTTCAGCTAGGCAGACATTTGTAGATTTGAGTAAATTCTTATTTTTTTTAAAAAAAACCCAGCTGAAACAAAATCCTCACCCTTTCCTGCTCTCTACCCATCACTAGGCCAGCAAGATACCAACTCTGAAACACATCCTCTGCACCTCAAAAAGACCTTATACTGTGGCACAGTATTAAGTTTTATAAAGAATAGGTACAGGACAGTGGGATGGGGTGATAAACAAGTTTGACCAATTTTTCAAAATAAATGTTTTTCAGAGTTATGAGAGAATTCACTTGGACTTCTTGAAGAGTGACCATCCTGCTGTCACACGCATGAGAGCAGACTGTGACAACACTTACATTGGTGTCACTTACAAAAATGAAGACAAACTGAAGGACAGGGAGAGCGGCTTTGATGAACAAAGACTAAGTGCTGACAGTGGCTACATCATCCCCCTGCCAGATATTGACCCTGTATCAGAAGATGAACTTAGCAAAAGGAACAGGCATAGGTAAACATTGGGGGGGGGGAATCATTATGATCTCAATTTTGATGTCATAACCCACACAAAGAAGCACATCTGGAATAGTTATGCAAATGATTAATTAATGCTAAATAT
This sequence comes from Gambelia wislizenii, assembly GCA_030847615.1. Taxonomy (NCBI): domain Eukaryota; kingdom Metazoa; phylum Chordata; class Lepidosauria; order Squamata; family Crotaphytidae; genus Gambelia; species Gambelia wislizenii. The sequence goes on along the minus strand of JAUMIR010000005.1, from coordinate 97,460,207 downwards.
TGACAGCTGTTTATCATCGTCATTTACCACAATATTGATTGACTGGCTGACTGATTGATTTAAATCTCTATATGCACAATATACATAGAACCAATTGATAACCTGGTTTTCTGTACAGTCCAGCAAGTCATGAGGGCTCTTCAAGATTTTGTCACTTCCTGGGTTTTTTGCATATATGTGCCATATTCACTCCTTGCTTTCCTACTAGATTTCTTATTGGGAGTAGAAATTTGCTAGAGTGCCTGTTAGTCCCAGAAGGCCTGGCCTGTGTCCTATGTGAAGTGAAGATGCAGCTTAGAACAGCCTTGGAATTGCACAAGAATCTTTTGTGGCATATACAAGTTCTGTGACAAATGGGAAGGGATTCATTGCTAGATTATTAGGAAGTGGATTCAGATGCCTGTGAGAAGGTCTGCAACAGGGGTGGGCAACTTGTGGCTCCTAAGGCATCATTGAAACTACAACTCCAGCCTAGCTAGTAGTGAGGGGTGTTGGGAACAATCAACAGGCCACATGTTACTCATACCTGATCTATAAAATCAGCAGTTCAGGAAGCTTTTTTTGCATTACAGGACTACAGTATACAACTATACCTTCTGGTAAATTCTTAAGAAGGATTTCTGTTGCCTCTACAATCGAATAATGTGTTTCTCAGAGTGCCTTTTTATCATCCTAATTTCCTTGGTTGTCTTTTTTTACAGTTCCCAGACCTCTGAAGAAAGTGCCATTGAAACCGGATCCAGCAGTTCTACATTCGTCAAGCGAGAGGATGAAACCATTGATGACATCGACATTATTGACGACATTGGCATGGATTCGTCAGAATTGGTTGAGGACAGCTTCCTGTAATTCTGAAGGAAGGGGTGGATATCCTTTGAGCTGTGTGAAATGGAAAATCAAAGCTCAGTATGTAACTCATGGATTTTTGACACCGTAAGGGAAACCACTTTAAAATAAATGGCAGAGGGTTATAGTGCCAAATGACCTCACAAGGGACACAGAGGTCTGGGACACAGAGGTCTTATTTACTTCATGGAACAAGACCAAGCATTTGGAAACTGGTTTTGAAGTATGTCAGTAGCATCTCAGTATTGTTTGCAGTTTCAATAGACAGGTGGATAAAGGAAAAGGCCACGGACAATCCAGTTTGTGTTTCAAGGGCATTCATGACTCAGATGGATAATATTTCCACTATGGCGAAACACCACCAATGCAGCAATGTAAATACCCCATCTTTACCAGGATATTTTGTGGAATATGCCTTTTTTTTAAAAAAAAAAAAGACCACTCAAGACGTCTTTGTTTTTTTTTCTTCCTTCAGTCTCAATATAAGCTGCTGTTGAACTATCACATGAGATGAAGTACATGTTAAAAAAGAAACCACTTTTGAAACTCAAAGGGATTGGTACTAGGTAATGTTTTACCTTTCATAGCTAATGCAAACAAAAGGGAATGAAAATAATTTCCAAACCTTATACAATAGCGTAGTAAATGAAGTGAGATTCTTCATAGCAATAGAGGAATAGCTGTTACCTATTACTACTGCTCTCAGTATCACTAAGTATAGTTTATAACTACTCCTTGTACATTAAAAACACAGGAAACTTTACTAACAAACTAAAGTATTTTAGATTAAAAGGTTTACAACAAGGAACTCTTCTATTTGATGGTTAATCGTTTTGGTAAATTAAAAATAACTTAGGAAGTAGGAAAAGCTAACTTATTCTAAGGAATCCAGATGTATTTTTCCATACTTAGTGGAATGGCTTTCTTAATACAATGGATTGATATGCTAGTGATTCCTCCTTTGATTCAGCAGAACTCTTAGAAATCTGAAGTTTATTTTTAGACTTCCATCCGCAACCAGATTTCTCAAGTTATTGTATAATAGATGTGTGTGGCTAATCAATCAATAGCAAGGCTGCTTGAAGCATTTAAGAAATACACTGCACATCTGAAAGTTTGTTTTGGGTTTACATGTGGCAAATTGATTTGATGCACCAAATAGTCTTTCTGAAAATGCTTCTTTCTGAGCCTGTGATTTCTAATTATGTATGTGGCCACTTTGTGTGTGTGTGTGTGTGCTTGCACACACAAAAGTTCTAGTTTCAGCATTGAATTTTAACAGAAGTATAACTGGATCCTGTTGTTTTTGTCAAGTTCCACTAGTTGCCAAAACGGAGAAGTTTTTTCAGTTGTTCCAATGGGCATTGACTGAAGAGTAAGGCAATCCTAAAGGCCTTCCTATGCATTACATATGGGGAGGTGGGGAGAGGACTGTATGCACATTTAAGATGTAGGATTCGTTGCACCTCTCTCCTGTGTTTGGCAAAAATCTCTCTTTAATAATATGGTGAATGGTCCTGGACACCATTTTAGTCATTTTCAAGCAAGAGTTTGGTGGCTGTTTTTCCTTAACCTGCATTACTTATGATAGTGTATCTTTGACAAAATTATTTTATGCTTTACAATGCAATCCTGATCATGTTTATTCAGAAGTAAGTCCCATTCGGTTTAATGGGACTTATTCCCAGCCAAACAAGCATAGGATTTCAGCTCTTGGCTGTGATTTTGTCACAGAGTCATTGGAAACCATCAGCAGGAATCAGTCTGTGAAAAAGAGAGGCTTGGACAGTATGGTGCACAAAAAGAGATTCTCTTATATTAGAATCATAGAATCATATAATTCTTTAACATAAATTCACTGCTTAATTATTACAGAGACACATCCGAGTGCAAACTTGCTAAGGAGCTGTGCCATTAACACCAAACCATATTCCTTAATTTTAAATATGGAGGTGCTTTACTATGGAGGAACTTGGCTCATCCTCAGAGGTATTATTTTTTCCTTAGCACTACACAAGTGCCAAGATGCAGACCTGGTTCTGAAACTATGTGCCAGAGCTAACTCCTTGCATTCACTTAGTCTTGGAAAAATCTGGCCCAGTGAGGATGCCTGCTGGATTTCTTGCAAAATCTGTGGTTCTTAGTTATTTCTTTAGTATAGCACACACAATCATTTGATCGGGGTGAGTAACCACTTGGAACAATATGATATTTTATGTGACAAACTCATTTACCAATGATTACAGCTGTATCTGAATAATTTACTAATGTGATGGTTAAAGGGCTAACATAGCAATATCGCTTGTGCTTGGGATAGTGCTGGTGCTGAGCGCTGTAGCAGTTGATAAGCCTCTGAAAGGACTAAACAATGCAATGGAAATCAATGCTTTGGGCTGGGCCAATGATGACTCAGTGAATAATTAACCACAACTTAACATGAACCATTAAGGGATGCTTTGGTGAAGAGTATGGAGGAGACCTCAATTTGTTTTGCACAAACATTTGGCATGATCCTGCCAAATTTAAGTTCTGAAAGTCTAACAGATTTTAGGGGGAGATATTTAAGGACATGCTTAATAGTCTTCCACTGAAATCAATGGGATTTAAATGCGCACCTCTGATTTGTGCACACAAGGTTATCTTTGGTGGATGATTTATGGTGGTTCTGAATGGTGAAACACAATGTGCCCCAAAATAGGCAACTGCTTGGTAAACTGGCTAAGTCCAGCCCTTCTAGATACCCAGCACTGGCATTATTTCTATTAAACCAAGTCCCATTCACTGCAAATGTGTTACTGCAGTGGCTGGAAAGAAGCTACAAAAGCCTACCTTGCAGGTGTGTTTATCACGTGGTTTCTCATGCCTTCCTACACTTGGTCTAGGAAGTTTTGCAGACCTTCATGTTTTATGGGCCACTAAATTAGCTATGCTAGTCTTCCATTGTTTCCTCTTCTTATTGTCTTTATTCTGTGCTTGTGTTAATGCAAAATGGGCATAGCTTGCTTTGTATGTGCATAGATCACATTGCCCACTTTGCAAGACTTGTCTCTTCATTCTATTTGCCATCAGCTGAATACCCATTTGTTTTCTTTCTGCATCACAGTGAGGAAGGGATTGTATATCACTATCTGGTCTGTCATGCCAATCACGCCTAACATCTTTTTGAATGTAACTATTGCTGTATTGGGACCAAGCTCTAGGTGTGGACCAAAATAATTCTTAGATTTACTGTCTTCTGGAAATGACATTTCTTACAATACTGCAATGGACTGCACTTTGGAAAACTTTATAAAGAGAAGAAATTAATGCAGGAGGCACATCTTCAGCTATGGCTGCAATCCTAGATCCATTTACTTTTCAGTGGATGTATAGGACTGCACACTTAAGTTGTTCAATACTAACCTGGAAAGCAACAACAACCACCTGGATTCCATTACTGTAGTGACTGTTTGGTGTTAATCTTACCTACTGTTTTCTTTGTTGTGGCTCAGTTTTGAAGGAAAAAACCCCCACTCAACTCCTGTCTGTGCCACATTCATATGACAATCGAATTTTGCCTGTGAAACATGACTTTCCCATTTTGAATGGTCAACTTTAATCCTTTAAATGTGGTCTGCAAATGTATAAAACAGTCCTATGATATAATGAGGGACATAAGATGAGGTGATGTTATACATCAGTATGTATATATGTATTTTTATATCGACTTTGAGGAGTACTGCCAAAACATTTATGACAAGCTATATCACTGCCTTTGTTTATGTTTTTTTTACTGTGATATACTCCACAGGCACGCTGTTGCACTTTTAAATGTCCGAAATTTATATTTTAGAATGAGAAAAGTGAGTAAGAGAGTCCATGGTGATCATATTGTGAAATATTTGAGAAGAGCAAGCTAGAATGAGTTACTATAGGTACAAAATGTAATGCAAATGCCCCATTCTTATTTTTGTCTTTAAAAAAACATGTAAATTAAGATCTTTATATTTCAATAAATGATATATAATTTAAAGATATTTAAGAGGTTCTTACTCTGACTCAAAGCAGACCACTTTATTTCATGCAGCTCTATCTTAGGCATGATTCAATTCAGTTTACAGTACTTGCTTTTAAAGAAATTGTTATTGCTAATAGAACAAATTTTCAATCAGAGGGTCCATAAGCACAAATGAACTTCATGATCTACAATTACCAGTGCACATTAACTCAAAAATAAGTCCCAGTCAGATTGGTGCAGCATTCTCTAGTAAGTATATATAGGATTGCAGTGTTAGTATTTATTTAATTTAAAAGTGAGCATCTCAGCTTTCAGTGTTACTCTTCCTAGGGCACTGCACAATCAAATAAAACAGATTAAAGACATTTTCCTATAAACAATAAAAATGGAGACATAGTAAGAGCATAAAATCAAAGCAGGAGAATAAAACCACCTCAGTCGGGACTGTAAAATGTTTGAGTATATAAGGTTTTTGCAGGCCCTCATCAAAAAAGAAATAAGAATAGACTGTTCCAAACTTGCATGGAAAACATTCCAAAACTGGGATACCAGAACTATATTTCTGAAAGATCTCTCCCCAATAGCCACAGCCCTGACCCTCAGAAACTATGAACAACCTGAAAAAGTTCCCAAAGACTGTTGTAAAGTATAGTCAGATTAGAGCTGAGAAACAATTCCAAGAATCTCCAAGGCCATTGGCAATGCTTGTTGGGTGATTCTGGGAGTTACTGTTGAAAAAGTAACTTTTCCAGTCTTCGGACTTTATCAGATGAGCCCTTAAAACCCGTTCCTGTTCCATTACCCACCCTCCTCCTGTCCCTGTAACTGAATAAAAAAAATGTTCACACCTTTACCTTAATCCAGGGACAAACTGCCCCCTCCTCCTCTAGTGTCCAGGAAGGGAATGGAGCTCTCACAGAGCCCCCTCCCCTTCCTGGAGACCAAATCACGTGGGAAATTTAAAAATAAAAAAATCCCCCAAACCTCAAAGAAGTACACCAAGCACCTAAACACCCTTAAAAGAAAGCCAAGTAACCCAGGGAAGGAACAAAAAAGGCTGTCACTTACCTCTTTGTCCCAATCGAAGCAGGAAGTGTTTTGCAGGGACCTCCCAGGACCTTACAGGGAGCCCTGCATCGCGCAGGAAATTTAAAAATAAAAAACAACAACCAGACATCAAAAATTTAAATCAATCACCTAAATAGCCTGTAAAAGAAACAAGTAAACAGGGGAGGGTACAAAAAAGTCTGTCACTTACCTGGATGTCCAGATCGCCACCAGAAGTGTTCTCTACTTACCTTCCAGGACCTTACAGAGGCAGGCAGCGGGGGGGGGGATTTAAAAATAAAAATACAGGAAATAAAGGCAGACTTCTAAAAATTAAAAAAAGCACTAAAATACTTTTAAAGCTTTAAAAGCTACATGGGGAGGGTACAGAAAAGGCTGTCACTCACCTGGATGTCACGATCGTACCCGGAGGTGTTTTAATATCACACCAGCATAATGGCAAACCAGTTCACACATCCGTGATTCCATTACAGAAATGGAACAGGAGATCTATTGATGACTCTTCCCCATGAATAAAACAAAACGGAAAGCACACGGGGTCAGAACGGGTGAGGAGGAGGTTGTCTTAAAAAAAAAAAAAAAACCTCTTTAGCGATCCTGTGGCATTTCTGTTCCATTTCATTAAGCCCGTCTGATAAAGTCCTTTGAGTCAGAGTCGTGTTGATGGAGTAAATCCTTCAGTTACTCAGGTCAGAAAGCATGTAGGGCTTTAAAGATAAACAACAGGACTTTGAATTGTGATTGGAAATGGCACAGGAACCAGTGAAGGTGGTTTAAGAATTGGTGAGATGGTTCCAATCAGGCAGATACTATTAGAAGTCTACCATCTTTATTTTGGACTCCAGTTTTGGAGTACTTCTGAAACACAGCCCTACCCAGGGAATACATCACAGTTGTAGGACTTTATCAGATTACCCTCCCCCCCATTAATATTCTTTTGCCAGCATATTTTGTGGCATTTTTCTGCCGACAAAAGACCCCCACCCCCACCACCAGACCTACTTTTATCAGAAAGGCAGACACAGCAGTAAACAGAGCACAAATGAAGCTCTGTTTACTTCCAGGGTTGAGATCTTGCCGATTCTCATGAGAAGACGTGAGCATGGCAAATTCAAAAAATTAAGTAAAATGCAGACACAAAACATAGACACAAGCACAGAAACACACTTTAAAAATTACAAGTAAACCAGGGAGGTTCATAAAAAGAGTGTTCCCTACCTGGCTGTCGCAATCTCACCTGGAAGTCTTCTGTCATTGACACTGTATTCCCATGATCACAATGGCGTGAAGTTTCAAATGCTGGCAATGCCAGCAACAAGGCACCATGCAGATCTATTGACAGCTTGGGCCGTCAAAAAAATAGTATGCCCTTTTGACAATATATGATTGCGAAAGGACAATGTCATATGATATGCATGCCCTTTTGCATTCATTAGGTATTGTTATGATGCCATATTTGCCTGGTCTGATACAGTCTGTAGTCTAATCTGGAGGCTACCTGAGGCCAGGCTATCAGTAGTCAGGAGGTGTTATAGGTGATCTATCAGCCACCGCTGGCAGAAGGCACTCTGTGCTACTTCGACCTCCAGTGACAAATCTGGATCTTTTTACAATCCCTGACCATGAACCTGATCATTCAGGGAATTGCAGCCCATCTTCCACCAAATGTACCACAGTCTCATGAGGACTGAATTTCAGATTACTGGTTCTTATCCACACTGTTACTGATGTCAAACAGAAGTCCAATATTTCCACTACCTGCCACAATTGGATAAGACTAAATGGAGAAGCATAGCTGGGTGTTATCAACATCCTGATGATACCCTGCTCCAAATCTGTGAATGACCTAATGCAGCAATTTCTTGATAGTTTTGGTTACACTGGGAAATAGTTTCCAGAGGGGGTAATCATGTCTGTAACAGCAAAAACAGGAATGATGTGGCCTTTAAAACTAACACATTTACTATGGCGTAAACATGTGTCAATCCACAAAAACACATGCTATAATAAATATGTTGGCAGAGTTTGGGATATTACTCTTAGAGAGTAATTAGTTGCTTGTTATTTTTGAAGAGTGACATTTTGACATTACTCTTTATTGAGAGCAATATGTTGCATTACTTGTTAATAGCCAGTTACTTTTGGGTACTTAGGATTTTTTAAAAAGTGCTTAAAATGCAAACATGGCTAAAAATGTCCCCCACCATATGCAATGTTGTAGGAGAAATAAATATTATTCATCAGGCCGCCAAATCAGTAGTCCTGTTACTTATTTAAAAAAAACTGTTACCAAAGCAACAACATTGGTAGTTTGCTGTTATTACTATGTGTCTTCAGCTCTGCTCTAACTTACAATAACCCTATTGTCGTGTTTTCTCAGGAAGTTTTATTCAGGGGAAGTTTGCCACTGAATATAGTCTTCCTCTGAATATAGTATACATTGCCTGGTATTCCCTGGCAGACTCCCTTCCAAGTACATTAGGACACCTGAATCCACGGGGGATTGGTTCCAGGCCCCACCATGGATAACAAAATCCATGGATAATAGCGAATGCCATTGAAAATAATGGAGCTTACGGTTTAAAATACCATAGAGTTGTCTTGGAGGACCTAGAACATGGACAGAGAAGACACATTTTCTAGGAAGACTGGTAGCTGTGCTGAAACTGAAACTGTGGATAATGAATCAGTGGATACGGGGGTCCTACTGTACTACCATTGCTCAAAAAATAATATGCTGCAGGTAACATTGTTACTAGGGGGTTGTCTAAATGGTGAAAATAACCCTCATGGAATTTGCTGGGAATATGACCTGTCTAAATGGTATCCTGCATCAATCCACAGTATTCAGAAGGAGGTGGGCCCAAAATAGAAAAGAAAAAAAAACACCCCAAAACAAAACACTGGAAAAGCCTTTGTAGCTTTTCCCATAGTTTTTTAAAAACAGCGAGGGGGGGGTGCATTCCTGCTTGTTAGGACAAGCAATCTACTTTGAATCACTTCCCCATACAAGAGGATGCACAAAGCTGATTGGCCAGGCAAGGGCAGGAGTGGGGTTTGTTAACAGGGCAAGCGTCTGCTGCTGCCATGTTGGATTTTTGCCTTAGTGAACAATTGCTAAAGTGATAAAATGGGGTGGTGGCTTTTTTTTTTCTGTACTATGTCATCAAAAAATTGCTCTATCACTCTACCGCACCCTGGCCATCATTTTTTTTTAAAGTTAGGCAGCAGCAAAGTACTAACGTGAGTAAATCACTCATGGCTGCCATCTAGCATGCAAAGCTTATGGGGGCAAACACACCTTTAAGACAAATCACTGCTGCTGCAAAATGCCATTACTGCAAGGCACTCCCGTTTTTTTCAGGCTCGTATAGACAAGCCCCATCAGTGCATCATTTCCAAAACCAGTGTGTTCCCATTTACATTGCCGGAAGACCCTGTCTTGTTTTCGTCAGGAAACACTAAACACCAAGTAAACCACCTAGGAATTGGATTGGCTTATTAGAGGGACAGGCATCTTCATGGGGTCTGGATTAGGCCATCCCAAATGATACAATTTTTCTGCTTGAATGCTCAGTGCTTGACAGGCATTCAGTGAGTCCAGGAATTCAGATTGGTGTTACACATTCAAACAATGCAGCTGGAAAGGACACACAAACCATAGAATCATAGGATTTGAAGGAGATTTCTTGGACCATCAGGTCCACTCCCCTGTTCAATGTGGGATCTCCATCTAAATCATCCCCAGCAGGTAGCTGTCCAGCTTCTTTTTGAAGACACCCAGAAAGAGAGACCCCACTACCTTTCTAGGCAATTGGTTCCAAATCATCTTTCTATCTCTGAGAAAAGTGTGTGTCATTTTTTCCTTTTGCCCTTTAGCTAGTTTTTACCACTACACCATTTAGCCTTCCTACCCATAGTGTTCCAAAACTAGCTAAAGCCAGTCTCATCTTTCCATCCTCTGACCACACAAAGTTAGATTTTGCAAGGTCTATTTTTCTTTAGCCTAGACACCAACACACCCTGTTCTGTGGTGTGTACTTGCTGCTACTCAAACCAGAGCTGACCTAGAATTTCTGGACTCTTAACTCCCAGAGGGATTCTGAGAATTATAACTCCAAATGTAACACTTCTAGGCTCTGAGATGGACTCCTGACTATAACTCTGGACCTCAAAAAACCATGACAGTTTGAGGTCTGGCTACAGACACAGCAGTCGAAGATTGCCCAGATAACAGAATGACTTTGCTGATTTACCCAGAAGATGGTTACACCTTTTTGAAAGACCCCCACATTTATCAAAATAACACTCCCACCTTTAAAGCAAAAAACAAATGAAACACAAGAAAATAAGAAAAGTATATCAGGATATGGAATGACATATAATTTCTTTATGATGAGTTTTCAACTGTCAGAATCTGAAAGTGGAAAAGAATTCGTAAATATCAATTCCCCTCCACAGACTAATGGAGTAATGTCTGTGAAGATTTGACCACCACATTCTTCTGCATATCTGCAGTCTACAGATCACATGGTCCTAGGGTAGTCCTAATGTCCAATGGAATCTACATGACAGCATGTTCTGATGATGATGGTGATGATGATGATGATGGTTTTATTCATTTATATCCCACCTTTCTTCTGGCAATGGGATTCAAGGTGGATAGCAACACATTTAAACCAATACAAATTAAAAACAATACAAAAGCCAAAATAAAAATATAAATATAGGATTTAAAAAAACAATTAAACAATTTACTGTATAAGTTAAAACATTAAACATTAAAAGTATTAAAATGCATTAAATGACAGGTGATGGTGTAAATAGGGTGCACACTGGGTACCTAAACAGGTCCAGGCAGCAAAAATAAACAGAGTATTGTTCCTTTAGGCATAAGAATAAAGGCGCAGACACAGGCGGTGTGTCTAAAAACAACCTCTCTTTACTTGGGCATAATAAAGAATATTTATAGTAATATACAGCATCACGAGAAAAATATCTTTATACAGTGAGATTCAAAACAGAACTGCTTAACTCAATTTATCCCAAGTCTAACTCTGTTCCAGGGCTGTGAGCTAATCAACATTGATACATTTATCCAGCTAGCTTCTGCAAACTGTTGTTAGCTCACAATGCTGCAAACTGTAGACTGTTTGTTATATCTCTGCTATGTACAAGATAAATCTGGTGGGATTCCCACCTGAATCCCACCTGAAGTTTGGAAACACGGAGGTCATGCACTCCACGAAAAATTCCACAAATTCCTTGTGAATTGCTGGGAAAAAGGGGAACTGCCATCAGACCTCCGAGATGCAGTCATCATCACCCTGTACAAGAAAAAAGGAGCAAAATCCGATTGCTCAAACTATCGAGGCATAACACTGCTCTCTGTTGCTGGAAAAATCCTTGCAAGGATACTCCTGAACAGGTTAGTTCCTGCTATTGCAGAAGAACTTCTCCCTGAAAGCCAATGTGGCTTCAGAGCCAATAGGAGCACTACAGACATGGTATTTGCCCTTAGGCAACTGCAAGAAAAATGTAGGGAGCAGAACAAGGGTCTCTATGCAACATTTGTCGACCTCACCAAAGCCTTTGACACTGTAAGTAGAAAAGGTCTGTGGCAGATCCTGGAAAGACTAGGATGTCCTCCCAAATTCCTTAAAATGATTATCTTGCTACATGAGGGACAGCGTGGTCAAGTCAGATATGGCGATGCTCTTTCAGAACCCTTTCTAATAACTAATGGAGTGAAGCAAGGTTGTGTTCTTGCACCAACTTTATTTACAATCTTCTTTAGCACGATGCTCCAAAGGGCTATGGCAGAGCTTGAAGAAGACGACGGCATCTATATACGCTACCGTACTGATGGTAGCTTATTTAACTTAAGCCGTCTGAGGGCTCACACTAAGACTCTAAACTATCTAGTCCGTGAGCTGCTCTTCGCCGATGATGCTGCCCTTGTTGCCCACACAGAAGCAGCTCTGCAGCGCCTAACATCCTGCTTTGCAACAGCTGCAGAGCTGTTTGGGCTAGAAGTCAACCTGAAGAAAACAGAAGTTCTTTACCAGCCTGCACCACAGGACGAGCACCACCATCCCCACATTGCCGTCGGCAAATCAGTGCTCAAGTCTGTTCAGCAGTTCACCTACCTGGGAAGCATCATCTCCTCAGATGCCAAGATTGACAAAGAGATCGATCACAGATTAGCAAAGGCATATAGCGCATTTGGAAGACTTCACAAAAGAGTCTGGAGCAATAAACACCTGAGGCAAAGCACAAAAATCAGTGTGTATAGAGCCATCGTACTGTCTATCCTCCTTTATGGATCTGAAACATGGGTCACCTATCGCCACCACCTACGACTCCTCGAGCGCTTTCATCAGCGCTGTCTACGCACAATCCTAAATATACACTGGACTGACTATGTGACGAATGTTGCTGTCCTTGAGCAAGCAGGGATCACCAGCATTGAGGCCATGATATTGAGAACACAGCTGCGCTGGGCAGGGCACGTTTCTAGGATGGAGGACCATCGCCTCCCAAAAATGCTACTCTACGGTGAACTCACCATGGGTCAGCGTAAGAGGGGCGCTCCAAAAAAGCGATACAAAGACTCCCTGAAACAACATCTCAGGCTTGGCCAAATTGATCACCAACAGTGGTCCGCCCTGGCCTCACATCAGGAGGCATGGAGACGCACTATCCACAATGCTGCAGCCTTATTTGAGAACTCACGACGAACAAGTCTTGAAGAGAAACGACAACGCAGAAAGAATCACAACCCAAAAACATCACCCAAGGAGACTTTCTGCTGTGCTTTTTGCAACCGGACTTGTTTATCTCGGATTGGCCTTTTTAGTCATCAGCGCGCTTGCAGAAAGCGCGGGATGAGTCCTTCCTGAATCTTCGTTTGCGAAGAAAAGCCAGAGAGAGACAAGATAAATCTACTGTATGTTTTAATATCTTGACATTAAAAGACTATACCTGTATACAAACCCTAGAAAACCTTAAAAACATCACCACACAGCATTAAAAGCCCAAACCTGATGGCACAAAATGTTTTGACCCGCTGACAGTAGGAGAGCAAAGACAGGTATTCTGTGGTGATCCCTGTAAAACCCATCAATGAAATCCAGACTGTTGGTGGATTTGTAATTGGGCAACAATATAACCACCTCAACAAAAGATAATAGCAAAGATAAGAAGAATTTAAAAACTTTCCAACTCAAGCCTAACTTCATCCCCTCATCAAACTAATTTTGATTCCTGAGCTGTCCTGTTGATAAAACGAAGCCCATTATTCTTACAGGCATCTTAAGCTGCCTTCAGAATTTTCTGATGGCACAGTTTTAACATTTGTGGGATGAAACGTTTTTTCAGGGTAGGAATGGGGGGGGGGTGTCATCAGAGCAAAGGTAAAGCCCAACAACATCCAGAGGGAAATGGCTGCTGGATCCTCATAGTTTGCCCAGCTCTGACTTAAAGCAATTGATATGAAAATCTAATATCAACACATACTACTACACATGTAACCAATAACTTTCCTGTCTCCTATACATACAGCCAAGGTTGGCAATAGCTCCCCACGAGGTGTGTACATAGTTGAAAGCATGCATTTGCCATAGTATGAACCATAAAATGTATCCCGGCAGATTTATATCTTTTGATGTTGAACTAAATTATACAGAAGCCTGTCTGCACGTCTTGGGATTATTGTTGATCATAAATTGAACATAAGCCAGCAGCGTGATGCTGCAGCAAAAAAGGTGAATGCTATTTTAAGCTTGCATTAATAGAAGCATAGTTTTCAAGTTGTGGGGAGTACTAGTCCCACTATATTCTGTGCTGGTCAGGCCTCATCTGGAGTACTGTGTTCAGTTAGGGGCCTCATTTTAAGACATGTAGACAAGTTGGAACAGGGCAACAGAGAAGGGCAACAAGGATGATAAGAGGTACAAAGAACAAAACATATGAGGAAAGGTTGCAGGAGCTGGGCATGTTCAACTTAGTGAAAAGAAGACTAGGGGGTAACATGACTGCACTCTTTAAATACTTGAAGGGCTATCACAGAGAAGAGGAGGCAGGCCTGTTCTCTGCTGCCCCAGAGGGGAGTAGAACCAGGTCTAATGGTTTGAAGTTACAGGACAGTAGATTTCAAATGAATTTTAGAAAGAACTTATTGACTGTGAGAGCAGTTCAGCAATGGAACCAATTGCCTAGAAAGGTGGTGGGGTCTCCTTCTCTGGACATCTTCAAGAAGAGGCTGGACTGCTACCTGCTGGGGATGCTTTAGCTAGAGATCCTGCACTGAGCAGGGGACTGGAGTCGATGGCCCATGGAACCCTTTCCAACTCTATGGACTTTTTCGGATGTCGATTTACCGTGCCAGAAAGCTCGTAACACTTGCTATGCTGCTGCGCGGCAGGGGGCCCGTTTCGTACAATGCTGTTTCAGTACTGTGAGAGATTGGTGGCAGCCGCGCCATATTTTGCCATTTTTTATTCATGGGCAACTTCCGTGAGTAAAAAATGGCAAAATATGGCGCAGCTGCCTCCAATTTCTCACGGAACTGAAACAGTTGATTTCGGCAGGGGGACGGAAACGGGCCCCCTGCCATGCAGCAGCATCGTGAGTTAAGATTCTATTACTCTCCTATCACTAAAACCCTTGAATCCCAAGCAGGAGCAAAATTTAGCTAGACAAAAATAATTAGCTTTCCTGAATCAGCCACAAGATGGAAGTATTGTTCAAGAATCCATTAAACTCAATGCAGTAGACCCCCCCCCCCCGCACCGCCAACCCTGCAATCTTCCACAGGGAAATCTTTGGAAAACAATGAACAGCGTTCAGGTTCATAGCCAGGAGATAATATTTTCTTTCCCTCTGAAAATTATCCTAGCTTTCTCAGTTCTTCTCAAATGTACCGTATCTTTCATTTGGGCTCAGAAATTTGATATGGAGATTTTCTTTTGCTCAAGAGGGATTCAAGGTACAATCAATGGAATCAGTCACTGGGAAAAGAATTTATTACTACAGTACTTTATTCCTTTTGAGTTGCAGATTTTCTCATGGAAACACATGCTGAGATTCTGGATTGGTGTTTCAGATTATTACTGGACTGGGTAAGGGCTGCAAAATGAAGCTTAAGCCATGCAAGGTAATCTGTACTTCATGGTATCACCCCAGCCAATCTGGATCTTAGCACCACATGTCATGTCCATGCTCTTCTCCACACTTTTATAGTTCTACATCACTGTTTTTAATTGATCTTCTGGCTCTTGGCCTTTCAAAATCACCTGGCATGGGACACTCACCTCCTCTGGCTGATTCGCCCTTTGTCCTCACTGGTCTCTGCTCCCCCCTCTCCTATATAACTCGTCATATCATAACTATCATTTGTGTAGTAGCAAGTGGTGCGGTGTAGACACTGGTTTCCAAGCAGGATCCAGTAGGCAGCTTTGCTGACCCATATCAACAACCCTTTCTAGCTGCTTCCATCTCCAACAGCAGCAAGTCTTTTGTAGAATGTTCAAATATATGTTCAAAACCAAGCTACCTCAATGAACATAGGGGCTGTCTAAATGGCAGAAATACTCCTCACATAATGCAAGGAGTATACGACCCACATCGTATCGCCACATTCAGAAGGAGGGGGGCTAAATATGCCATATACTCCACAGGAAAAGCCTTTGCGGCTTTTCCCAAAGTTTTTAAAAAACAGCAGGGGGATGAATATTCCTGCTCATTGGGAAAAGCGACCAAATTGATTCACTTTCCCAAGGGAGCAGAAGCTGAATGGTGATTGGCTGGATGAGCATGGCGGTCAGGGCTTGCTAACAAGGCAAGTGCTCAGAACTGCCATGGGTTTTTTTTTCCACCTTAGCAAGCAAGCACTAATATGATAAAATGGGGTTTTGTGGGTTTTTTTGACTTTCTGTTAAGGTGAAATATTGCATTTTCACACCTTAGATATGCTTTTTTTAAAAAAAAAAGATTACTGTTTGGCGGGGGCAACTGGTGAAAATAAAAAAGTGAGTAATTCACTTGCGGCCACCATCTAGATTCACAGGCATGCCTGTTTGCACAACAAGCACAGATAGCTTTGCATGCCTGTGATCTACCTAACCCCCCCACACAAAAACCATTAAGACAAATCACAGCTGCTGTGAGTTGCCTTTACTGTGGAGCAATTTGCTTCTTTTTGCCTCATCTAGACAACCCCTTAGTATTCTACCAGTGATACCTCACAACAATATATATGCATGTTTTCCCTTGGGAATTTCATTCTTCACTCAGTACTGTAAGTTCAGGGGGGAGGAGCAGGGAAACCCAGGGCAAGGTGGCAAATGGTGTCATTATCTCTGCAAATCAAACAGTACCAGCACTCTGACCCTGTGAGTGTTAGCTCCACTACACCACTAGCATACCTCCAGTATTTCACAGATGAAAACTAGGATACATGTGTGGCCGAGCAACATCAGAGTGTGGTCAAGATGGCAAAAGTGATTAATGATGAAAGGACAGACAAGCTAGGAGTTGTGCTTTTTTCAGAACCTACTGGGAAGGGCAAGATCCCACCCCTCCTTTCTTCTCCCAAGAGGCTGAATTAGTTGAGTGCAAACTACGTTTGAACTTACAGCAGTTAAAGTAAGCTGAGGACAAAAGGGAAAAGTGTGAGGAGGAGAGAGAAGCTGGGATATTTTTGAAGAAACTGAAAAAGTGGGATGACAGAGGATTAATCAGGACTGCTCCTGTCAAATTGGAACAGCTGGAGGGTACGCACTCAGTCTTCTATTTTAACTGTTTTCAACAACAGCTTTCAGAAACAGCCCTGATTGCAAATATCAGCTCTTGCAAAACTGGATTCTTTTTTTACACACTGAGGGCTCTTACTTTTCTATTTTATTCCACTGGCATCGCATTTGTCACCATCTTATTTCTATCCTCCTTTATGGATCTGAAACATGGGTCACCTATCGCCACCACCTACGACTCCTCGAGCGCTTTCATCAGCGCTGTCTACGCACAATCCTAAATATACACTGGACTGACTATGTGATGAATGTTGCTGTCCTTGAGCAAGCAGGGATCACCAGCATTGAGGCCATGATATTGAGAACGCAGCTGCACTGGGCAGGGCATGTTTCTAGGATGGAGGACCATCGCCTCCCAAAAATAGTACTCTACGGTGAACTCGCCATGGGTCAGCGTAAGAAGGGTGCTCCAAAAAAGCGATACAAAGACTTCCTGAAACAACATCTCAGGCTCGGCCAAATTGATCACCAACAGTGGTCCACCCTGGCCTCACATCGGGAGGCATGGAGATGCACTATCCACAATGCTGCAGCCTTATTTGAGAACTCACGCCGAACAAGTCTTGAAGAGAAACGACAATGCAGAAAGAAGCACAACCCAAAAACATCGCCCAAGGATACCTTCTGCTGTCCTTTCTGCAACCAGACTTGTTTATCTCAGATTGGCCTTTTTAGTCATCAGCGAGCTTGCAGAAAGCGTGGGATGAGTCCTTCCGGAATCTTCATTTGCGAAGAAAAGCCAGAGAGAGATTTCACCATTCTTTCAATTACACCTGTTTTGAGGACTTCCCCTACAACAGTGGTTCTGCTGTTATTATTGATCCCTTTGTAAAAATCTATGACTACCTCATCTCTTTTTCCACTGTGCCTTCATATACCTTTGGCCTTTCAAAATTATTGTTTTATAAATGTATAGCTTGAAAACATTACTTTTTGAGGCCCAAACTCCCACCAGTGCCCATACTGGCTGATGAGTTCTAGGAGTTGTAATCCAAAATACATGCACACATCAATCTGAATAAATGTGCCAGTGTTGCTTATCCCAGCCTTAGTCATCAGTGAAGTTCACTCAGTGTTCTTGGGCCAGTCACTGTTTTGAGCTCAGTCTCCTAACACAGGGCTCCTCTAACCACCCAGACCTGCCTTCCAGACTCTCAGGTTTCTGGCAAATACCCACTCTGGCAGATAATGTCTCTGTTCCTGCTGTGAGAAAAAACTATGGAAGCCACACTTTTCTATGTTCCTGTTCTACTACACCACTGATCACAGCAGAATTTTTAACATTCTTAGTAAATCAGCAGGCTTTTGGGAGAAACAAGCCCTGACCATTAAAACTGGTGTAAAATTGACATACGTATGTAATGCAGATGTGTCCTCAAATTTAATTCAAACAGCAAAGGAGGGAAGACCAGCAGTCTTTCAAGCATTGACATTCAATACTTCATTTGTGAGGTATATCCTTGGAGTCTAGTATATTCTGTCTGTTACCAATGGAACTACTTTAGAAAACTTCATTCTTAAATCACTGATGAAAACTTATTGAAATGGCTCTCCATTCCTGGGAGTAGTTGTATTTTAGCTCTTTGTTTCAGTTCTTTAGTGCTACATAGATCTTGGACTATATTTTGTTCATTTGTCCTAGTCACATGGATGTTTGAAGAGACTTGGATATTTATATGGCTCCAGCTTCCATTGTGGAATTCCATAGCTGGTCTTAGAACTATTTATCAGTATTGAAGCTGCTCTTGTTTTATGGTTGTTATCTGGCTGTATATATTCTTACAAGATTTACACATTGTCAATATCATTATTTGCTTGTATATGGCCTTATAAGTTGTGATAGTTATATTGCGTTGACTATAGGCTTCTATTGTTTTGTTTCCCTACACTACTCACAGTGTTATTTACTGCCCTACTAACACTGTATAAATGATCTGTTTGGAGTTTGGAGTTTGTTTTGCTCACCACCAGAATCTTGTGATGAAGGGTATCTTTCAATACCCATTTATTTGTCATTCTATAGGCAACTCCCTATTCCGTCAAGGGCAACTGCATAATGATTGCAGTTCCTCAAACACTGGTGAGGGACCCCATTTAGGGTTATTTTCAAGGCTGTAGTTATGGTCCCCATACTCATAATCATCATAATCTCTGTGGTGAAAAACAACAGCAAAGAATATTGTGGGATCTTTAACACATTTTATTTGGCGTAAGCTTTCACAGACTATAACCCAATTCTCTTCACTTCACAAGACGGCACCACAGGACTGTTTGTTGTTGTTTTTTGCTAGAGAGGACTACAACACAGCCTCCCCAGGCTGGCAGTATACAAACATAGCTCTCATTCGATTTTAACTGCCATGGCTGCATCCTATGGAATTCTGGGGTTTGTGGTTTAGAAGGCACTAGAGCACTATGGCAGAGAATGTGAACTACCCCTCCCTAATCTGCAAGTCTCAGAACTCCATGAAATATTGCCATGGCAGTTAAAGTGAAATTATAGCACCATGATTATGTACTATGAAAGGACTCTTATTCCATCTCTACTGGAAAGTTCTGCAGTGGTAACTTTAACTCACCACAATGTTAAATTGTGCTTTTTTAAAGTATGCAAATTAAATCAATGTGCATTATGTCTATGAGTTCTGTAATTCACTGACAAAGAACTAAAAGGTTCTTTGTCCCCTGCCTGCTAGGTATCCTACACAGAACACCCACCTGGTTTCTGAGATTTAGCAAGGTACTGACCATGGTTCAGGTTCCTCCTGAGGGCTGGAAACTTGATTTAAACAAACTTTATTTAAATACAAACACCAGAGTTTTTTTCAGGATGCAGGTTTCAGATCTCATACTTATGGAAATGCTCACAGCCATGACTATGGCTGGGATCTCAAGTCTGTTCCACATTCTGTTTTGGTACTAGGGAGGGACTGTACTATTGCAATAAAGACCACTGGGATATGTGTATCTTAATATCTACCCTCTTCCCTTTTTTTTAAAGCACCCTTGCATTTTAGTGCTACATACATTAATCTCATATAGCAATCATTGATAAGTATCCTTACTGGAAATGAACAGTTTGAAGGGCATAGCAAGTCTATTTCTATGTAACTTGACACAATTGCCAATAATTAATGGACCTAATAGCAATA
This sequence comes from Gambelia wislizenii, assembly GCA_030847615.1. NCBI lineage: Eukaryota > Metazoa > Chordata > Lepidosauria > Squamata > Crotaphytidae > Gambelia > Gambelia wislizenii. The sequence continues at coordinate 97,440,330 of JAUMIR010000005.1, read as the reverse complement.
TGTGGCTGTCCCTTGATGGAAAAAAAAGTGTGGTCACTTGTCTTGTGTTTTTCAGTCAGAAAGGAAATTAATAATTAGAGATGCTCAAAAGCTGCCCACAGCATCACAGGCAGCTTGTCTGTCTCCCAGTAGGCATTTTTATAGTTGAAGATTGAGTTCCAAATGCTTGGCAAAGACATTAAAATCATTGCATGACCCCCATTCTTCCTTTCAACCCCATGCATGTCTACTCAGAAGGATATCCCATTAGATACAATGGGGTTTACTCAAAGTGGGCAATTTAGCTGTCTGCCAGCTATAGAGAATTTTATGTTCCAAGGGTCATCCAGTGTGACCCCTGTTAAAAGATCAAGAACCATCAGAAAGGAGAGCAGGGGTCTTGGATTTGGCTACCAACTACTAACTCCTAAATGGCAGATTGAGCAGGCACAGATAGATTACTTTGTCTGGCCCTTCAGCACTATGGTAGAATGTACAGCCACCTTGAATCCCATTTTGGGAGAAAGGTGGGATATAAATCCAATAAATATTTTTTTAAAATCCGTTTCTATTTAATTATCAGTAATTATTTCTAATGTTCTATCCATGCATATAAATCACTAGATGAAAATTTGAGGCAAATCTGTGTCTTCAGCACAGAAATTAAAAGAACACATGAATAAATAGTGCATACTTGGACTTTGGTAAACACATGGGAAGCGTCCATAGCTGTGTGAAGAGTGGCACTGTTAATTTTCCTTGGCATTTCTGTGGTACCCGATTGAAATAGTCACACTACCAGCTAAAAATTATCATAAGGCAAAGAGAGGCACCTGCTTCAGGCAGCAGATGTGGGGGGTGGCAACAATGAGTTATGAGACTTCTATGTGACAGCTGGACACCCCAGCACTGGACAAGCTAGCCTGATGCTCATGGGTGTGGTGGAGAATGTTGTTACATTGCTAGCCTTGTAAGACTCTGGCTTCTTCAACAAGGCAACAGCACTTTAGTTTAGAGAACGAGTGTGGTGTAGTGGTTTGAATGTTGGGCTATGACTCTGGAGACCAGGGTTTGATCCCCATTCCACCATGGAAACCGACTGGGTGACCTTGGGTAATCATACTCTCTCAGCCTCAGAGGAAGGCAATCCTTTGAGGAAATCTTGCTAAGAAAATCTGTGATAGGTTCATTTTAGGGTTGGAATAGGCTAGAAATTACTTGAAGGCACACTTTGCTTTGAATTGTATTATACTGTGATTAACTGTATTACATTGTGTTACATTGTACAGTATTTGTATCACTGTGTTGTTGTACCCCGCCTCGATTCTGATGAGAGAGACAGGTAATAAATAACTGAGTATTATAAGTATTAAGGCACACAACACCACAATTTCTTATACAGTTAAAATGAGCTCCTCTTAAACAATGCCCCTCACGATGATACTGCCCCTCACAAATGAAGCCTGAGAATCATAGGGCCATTCCTACCATTAGGCACAATAAAGTTGCTGTCTCAGGTGATTAAATGACAGGTTTTGGGTGGCATGTCAATATCAGGGGGTGAACTGAAAGACATCACTAAACTTTCAAAGCATGAAGAGCAGAAAATGGTTAGCTATTTAATTTATTGCAATTGTGCATTTTACTGCCAGGAAGCAGGAGAGCCATTTGTGACATTTTCTGCCTCAGGTGCCAACATATCTTGACTGCCAATGTTTGTTGACATTGGGATAAAAAGGGGCAGCATATGCAGGCAACCTTAGGCAACAAAATGTCACAGGCTGGTCTTTGTTGAAAGCTCTACATGTATGTTTGTTTTTCTGATTCAGATGGCAAAAAGTTATCCTGGTGAGATCATTTAGATTGGGGCAAGTGGCTCACATGGTCACCAACCAGTTCTTACTGCTGTCTCCCACCACTGGACCATGCCTGATGGTTCTTTCTTGAAGCCTTGTTTACAGTCATCAACCTCTTTGTCTTCTATTCTCTTAAGAACTAGAAGATAAACCAGATGGATTGACTATAACTAATTGGACTGTCTCTAAAACTTAAAACAAAGCCAGCAAACAGGTAAGACTGTTGTATGTGGGGAAATAATCATTGTAATGTAAAAGCAATCTTGTGTACCTCATTCACAATCTTAGATAAGTCTAGGGTTTTTCCCTGCATGCATTTTGTTCTCCCAAAATTCCCTTCTCTTACTTCACTGAGCACTTCTAGCCAACTGGAAGTGCTGAGTGATTCGACACATGACCTAATTTGAATTTTATTGCTTTTGTGTAACTTGCCCTTTCTTCTGAATCTGACTCTCAATGAGAATGGAGGCATCTTAAGCTTTCCTGTAACCATGCCATGATGCATCGGAACCCAGCCATGGCTGTAGGCTGGTGAGTTTTTCCTACCCATTCTTAGTCAGTTAGGGACCTTTTCTTAAGTTTGTTTTAGTATGTAGATTGAGACTGATATACCTTCAGTAAACTTTGTTTTGCATTTTAAACTGACTCCTTTATTTTGTAATGAGTCTAATTTAACTGGGGGATCCCAGATCTCTGAATACACTTTCAAATGATAATTGAGCTTAAGTCTGCTTGCTAACCGCACTCTGCATAAAGCGTGGAGTCAAAGGTGACTGAATGTTTTTAACTCCTTTTTAAAGGAAATAATTCTTGTTGTTTTTAAAGGACTAGATCCTGGAATTTTTTAATGCAATTTTATTTTTAGACTCATTACCTTCCAACAAAGACTAAGGATATATTTTCGTAAATGTGTCTAGATAGAACAGGTTTATCCACCAGTCCTACCCAACCATATAATCCAGAAGGCACACAGTTTCAACAAACAAGCAGTTTTCCCAATAGCTTTAAGACAACAGATAGGATTGCTAGGTCAGAATCATCCCAGACTATGAGATTTCTGGGCCAAAGCCAGAGAGGGCCTTGTGATGTCATTAAGTATTATGCATTATGCAGCAACCATGGTTGCTCACTGCTTGCCATTCAAACACACACAAACACAGAATACATTTCCCTAGCTGCAAATTAAGTGTCTTTGCAAATTGCAATACTTGATTTAAATCAATTAACCTTTGCAAAGTACAGCAAGCTGCACAGCCAGGAAGAATATGCTCCCTGCTTGACCAGAATTTGTACGCAGCCTGGTCTTTTATCCAAAACTGATCCCACAAAAACTGGAGAATTTGACAGCAGAAACAAACAACCAGTTAAACCAACCTATTTTTATCCTGGAAAATATTGAGGAGATGGTATAGAAAAATTCTGATTGTACTGAGAGCTGAGAGGAAATATCCTAGGATGAACAAAACTTCATATGGATTTCCAGAATAAAATCGGAAAGGATAGGAACAAAATCTGGGACTTTCTGGCCATTTTAATCAGTCTTGATGTTCCCTTAATCCCTTCCTGTTGGCCAGAGGTGACTCATAAAAACTAGGGACTCGGGCAGTACTCTGAGATCTGGCAACCCTAGTTGGAGATGAAATGTATCTGTAAACTATTCTTACTGGTTTTATTTATGTGTTCTATATATTCTGCCTTTCCTCCAATGAGCTCAAGGTACCATACATATCTCCTCCTCCCCACCTTAATCTCACAGCAACCCAGTGAGGTAGGTGAGCATGAGGGACAGTGGCTGGTCCAAGGTCACTCCATGAGTTTCATGGCCTAGTAGGGAGTTGAAGACCACCCATTCTGGCTCTCCCACTGATCCTCCCCATACTTAGCCCTGAACCTATTAAAAGATAGATGGTATTTTGCTGCAGTAGCTTTCCTTTTGTTAATTGCTGCATGTGTTCATTCCAGGCAAAGTGAAATTTAAGGGCCACTTATGCCATGGTGAGTCATGGCTCACATTAAGTCATGGATTCATCCCATAGTTTGCTTCTACATAGAATATAGCAATGGAAATTCATAAGTAATAAAGGACAAGTTTAGGCCCAGTGCTGCCTACAATCAAGCCAGAGTTTGTCATCAAACCTTTGAAGATTTTACTTCAAACCTAAGTACATAAGAATTCCCTCTGTAGGACGTTTAGTCCTCCGCTCTGGGAGATAATGCATTTTCCATATATCTACATACACATAATCAGTCAGTGTATATAGAGCCATTGTACTGTCTATTCTCCTTTATGGGTCTGAAACATGGGTCACCTATTGCCAACACTTATGACTCCTCAAACATTTTCATCAGCGCTGTATACGTACAATCCTAAATATACACTGGACTGACTATGTGATGAATGTTGCTGTACTTGAGCAAGCAGGGATCACCAGCATTGAGACCATGATATTGAGAACACAGCTGCGCTGGGCAGGGCACGTTTCTAGGATGGAGGACCATCGCCTCCCCAAAATAGTACTCTACAGTGAACTCACCACAGGTCAGCGTAAGAGGGGTGCTCCAAAAAAGCGATACAAGGATCCCCTGAAACAACATCTCAGGCTTGGCGTAACTGATCACCAACAATGGTCCACCCTGGCTTCACATCAGGAGGCATGGAGACGCACTATCCACAATGCTGCAGCTTTATTTGAGAACTCATGCTGAACAAGTCTTAAAGAGAGGCGACAACACAGAAAGAATCACAACCCAGAAACATCACCCAAGGAGACCCTCTGCTGTGCTTTCTGCAACCAGACTTGTTTATCTCGGATTGGCCTTTTCAGTTATCAGCGTGCTTGCAGAAAGTGCAGGATGAATCCTTCCCGAATCTTCATTTGTGAAGAAAAGCCATCAACACACACACACATACCAGAAACCAGCCATTATCCAACCAAAAAGTTGGAGCAACCTGTTGCAAAACATTTTAACTCTGAGGGCCACAGCCTTTCCAAAAGGGCAGTATTTCTAACACAGAAGCCCCATGATCTAACCATGCTTGAGAAAAAAGAAAAAAATATCAATGTACAGACGTAATTCCTTGGTGCTCATACAGCCTGAAATCAGAGGACACTACTGCTCTGCCTTCCAGCACCCTCCTCTGAATTCTGTGCTTAGATCTTGGAAATTCTATAACTGCCACTAGATGTGGCTTATCACTTCCATTCCAATGGACATCACCAAGGAAGGCGGAATCCTAAATACCTGGTGCTTTATTAATGTAAATATCTGTTTCAAAACATTATAATAGCTTCTGTGTCAGAGGAAAGAAATGGAAGCTAATAGAAAAAGCGGTGCCATTGGACCTGAACTCCAAAGTTATGGTTATCATCTTTCATTTAATCATGGGCATCCTGTGCCTTTAGAAGTTCAATTAGAGGCAGATTATGGCTTGTTTATTTGTTTGTTTAAGGCATTTATATATCACCTCACAGCTCACCAAACCCTCTGAGGTGATGCACAATGGACAAAAACATTTAAGACAATACATAAATAAATATTTATAAAAACTAAATAAAAATACTCCTTAAAAATAATCTAAAACCAAACAATTAAAAATAGCCAGAGAAGTTTCAAGGACCAAAGGCCATGTGAAACAATACTCTTTTAACTGCCCATCAGATGCTCAGAAGAGACAGAGCCAACCTTACGTCTCTTGTCAGGGAGTTCCACAGTTGTGGTGCTGTTACAAGGAAAGCCCTGTTACGTGTACACACCAAACTAACTTCACGAGCTGTTGGGACATGCAACTAAACCTCTGCTGAAGATCTCAGATTTTGGGTAGGCTTATATGTTGCTTTGCAAAGACTTTCCTAGCAGAGGTATGTACAATATGACCCCTGGATCCACAGGGCCAGTACCCAGGGATTTACTTATCCATGTCCAAAAAAAATGGTCTCTCATAGGACTTATCTACACAGGTGATTTACCCTGGTTTGCCCCTGTTTCAGAGCCCTGCAGTCCAAACAATGCAGGACATTTATCCTGATCTGCCCTGGGCAGTCCAAATGACTCCCAGGGCAGATATGGGGCTGGAATGGAGACAAGCCAGAGTAGGACCTGATAAACCATTTTAAAAAATACCTGGTTTACCTAGCCAGAACCAGCTTGGGCTCTATGTGCCCTCAGGAGCCTGTCCAGTATGCTACTCCTCACTGCCGTCACCAGCTCCCTGGCTCTCCCAGAAGCCAGGCAGGGGTCCCTCAGCATTTGACTGAAGCTGGTCACAGTCCCTGCTGGCTTCCATGTCAGCAGGAAAAATGGTGGCAGTAGCAGTGGCTGCAGCGACAGACTGGTGACCTGTTTGGACTCTGGCCCATTTTCTTCAGGTAACAAGGGAGACAGAATGGGCCAGATCTGGAGTCAGGATATATGAGAAGGGAACCAACATATCCTACCTGGTGTAAATGAGCCCTACGAATCTCTAGGTCCTTCAGCTTGACTCTATGGTATGCTTTGGCTAGAAATCATTCATTCTAATAGACTTCACTATTATCAGTGGTTTCTGGTATCCACAGTAATTCTGGGAATGTATCCCCTGCAGATACAGGGGTTGTACTGCACTGACAGGCAATGCTGTATGAACATTATTTCTGCCTGTTTGGTAGCTGTGGAAATATATAGGAAGAGCCATAACTCAGCAGTAGAGTGTACACTTTTCATGGGGTAAGGTCCCCAATGAACAGCCTGTATGAGGAACCCTGCAAAACCATTATTAGTCAGTGTAAATATTGAGCCAGATGGACCACTTGTTTGACTCAGTATCACACAGCTTAGTTTGTGAGCATGCCTATATGTGTATGTGAATGGGACAAAGAGAACAAGGTCATTAGAAAGCTTGTGATAGGTTCCTTTACCCTTTCTACAACTCCTTTCACTGTTCCCTTTTCTCTAAGCTTTCTCCCCACAACCCTCACAAGCACAAAACAACTGATAAGTCTTCCTTTGGAAGTTTAAGACTTCCTTATTCCACTCATTTATTTTACTATCACATTTCTTGTCTAGAACAAGGGATAATTTTATTGAAATGGGAGAAGAGGCTTAATAAGAGGATGCATGGTACATTAGCTGCTCTAAACCAAACCTGGGTGCCAGCATAAATAACTGTAGTGAAATGGACATCCCTGACCATCTGTCAGCTGCTCGACCTATGAAGAGTGAATCATTGTCTCCTTCAGATATTTTTAGAGAACCACCCCCATTGTTTGCGGGTACATGCAGCTGTCTCCCTCTCAATAGGTCTTTTTGCACCAGGTAGGTGGTTCCTACATTTACAACTTGAGTGTTAACCATTATGTGAACAGTATTGTGGGGGACACACAGTTCTGGTACTTTTTTTTTTTTTGCAGGGGGATGAATGACATCTTCTGCTGGAGCAGACATTAGCCAGTGCTGTGAGCTTGGGGGGGGGAGTGAATAATGGGGCTGGTCTAGAATATGACCCCTTCGTTAGGTTTCCTAAGTTCAGAGAGTGACTGTCCCAGATAATAAATAGTTAACTTCCTGGATGTGAAAACACACATAGAGAGATAAAAAAGAGAGAGAGAGCATCACCTGCTGCCCACATTCTTGGATTCTTCTTATACTTTTAGTTGGGTTGCAACAGTGTGTCTGCAGTAAACAATGCAATAAAGCTTGAGCTGGGAAAGAATGGGACTCTGTTCTAGCCGATCCTACTGTAGCTGCGTGCCTGCTTACAAAAGGCAAGGTAAAGAGCAGCTACGTCCAGAAGCCTTTACCAAACAAGTGTGAACAGCAAAACAGAGAGAAAAACAGAAAGCATATATAAGTCTGCTGAACCAACTACCCTTGACATTTTCAGAAAGCATAGATCTGTAAGTCTGATAACCAAAATGAAAATCATTAGAAAGCGGAAACTGGTGGAATTAAAAATCACCTCAGATGCATTTTGGAAGAAGCCTTCAAGTGGTCTTTAGAAGGTTCAAAAATGATTTTGTTTATTTACACAAGGCTTACTTGACCTGGTTGTTTTATTTCACATGTGTGTATTGTTAGTTTTGAATAAAAAGTTAAATGAAACATATTGAACTCTCTTCTTTCTTGTGGTGTAGGAAGCTATCCCTTTTCCTTCTGTTATTTCTGCTTCTGGTACCAAATTTTCTATTCAAGAGGTAAGGCTCAGGAACACATCTCCTTTGTTAACTGAGGTATACCTGTATTCTCCCTCTTCTGCCAACTATGTGGTCTGTGCTGAAGCACAAACCCAAAAAATCCAGGGTTCATGCTGATACTCAGTTCTATGCAAATTATTTTCCAAAATGCATGCACTAAAAATATTTTCTTTAAAAAACATTCAAATGTCTTTAATAGAACAAAGTCAAGAAATCTTGAAATAAGCATCTCATGAAAGATCTGCTGGCAAGACTTTAGAACTGAGCTATTGAGCAGCTGAGACAGGAAAGCAGGGCTTTCCTCTTTGTTTTTAAAAACCCTTGTTAGATTTGGTTTGCAACATAGACAATTGAATTTGAAGGTTGATTATCTTTCCAAGGAACTGGGTTGTCTTGGAAAAGAATTAGCAGGAGAGCAAAGAGTCTCTCCTGTTTAAAGGTCAGTTAGTGAACACCTCAAAAAACAATTTTGTTTTGTAAAATGAATGTCAGACTGATTTCTCTTTTCCAGACCCATCCTGAATATTCATGTTGGCAGATGGTGGTTTTCTTAATAGGAAACCAATATACAGTATGGGTGCAGATTCCAAAGGCTGCTTTGAGGCCATGTATAAATATACATATGTATCTTCCCTGCCTTCCCAAACACCTCTTTGAAGACTGGGATGAACATTTTTAATGTGGTTTCTCCTATAGAGATATTCTGTGGGCTGTGTCATTGATTTCAACAGATCATCCACTAAAGAAAACCCTGCTTACTTTTATACAGTGCCACAAATGACACAAGGTGTGGCATGGAGGGAAGATGGAAGGGTGAGTGAGAAGTGTGTGTGGCAGAGGGCAAGAAGCAAGGGAGGGATGCATTCAGAGGGTGCAAGGTGAAGCAATGAAGGGAGTAGGAGGGAAGGACAGTGAGCAGTGTGAAAGTGCGAGAGGATGTAAGGGGGTACAAGGTCATGGAGTGAGCCAGGGGAAGGAAGACTGACTAGTTTGAGAGGTTGAGTGCAAGAAGTAAGACTGGATATGACATGAAGCAAGGGAGAGCATGGGGGAAGAAAGAATGAACTTGGCAGAGGGCAAGTAGCGAGGGAGGTGGCACATTGTGAGGGTATGAGATTATTTATTTATTTATTTATTTATAGATCGCCCCATATCTTCAGGGGATATGTTCCCAAAATTACCATGAATACTTGAAGTCACAGGTAATAGTAGCCCCATAGAATTGCACTGGAGGACCTAGGAAATGCCTAGAGAGGCCGCCTCTCTAGGCGTCTCCCACACAATATTATGGTAACTTCTGCTGGAACTTACCATAGACTCATGCTGGAGGACCTAGGAAATGCCAAGAAAGACCATATTTTTGTATGAGAGATAATGGCAACTGCAGGTACTGGTCTTGCACATATGGGTGAGTGACCTGTATATAGTGCCATCACTGTACATGGCGGTTTAAAAGTAAAAGAACAACAAAACAATTCCCTGCCATCAGGCTTACAATCTAATTAAGACATGACACAAAAGGAAAAGGGGATGGCAGTGTGGGAAAAGTTTAAGCAAGCATATACTGCCTCTTCTTCTCTCCGTCCATGGCTAGGGCAGTGGCAGTTGGGATGGAGGGGAGGGCCTTTCATCTGCTTCTGGGCCCAGGCATAAGGGAGCTGTGCTTGCCTTGCCCTGTGCTTGAGATGAGGCAGGGATGGGAGTATGAAGGAAGGAAGAATGAGGGGAGGGGAGAGGAGAGGAGAGGAGAGGAGAGGAGAGGAGAGGAGAGGAGAGGAGAGGAGAAAATGGAACAAGAAAAAGTGTGTGAGAGAAGTGTGAACACTGGATTACAAGTAGCAAGAGAGAGGCACATTGTGAAGGTGCAAGGTGAGGGTATTGCAAGGGTGGAAGTTGATAGGATGGAGGCAGTAGGAAGGAAGGAAGAGTAAGCATAGGGGAATCACAATGAAGGAAGCAACGAAGGTGTGCATTGCACATTTGTAAGTGAGGTGGGGATGGGAGAGTGAGAAGTGTGAAGGGTTGAGTATAGAGAGCACATTGCAAGGAAGTAACATGAAGTGAGGGAAATAGTATGAGCGAAGGAAAAAGTGGTCAAGTGGTGAAGTGAAAGAAGCACAGGAGGGGAGTTTACTACTGAATGAGTTGAGATGAGGGCCAGAGTAGGAGGGAAGGAAGAGTTAGTGGTGGGAGCAACAGAGTGAAAAAAGAAAGTGTGGGGTACAAGGTGAGGGCACAAGGTAAAATAGTGGTCCAAGTAGTTGGTAAAGAAGAGTAAGCAGTGCAAGAGACAGAGTACAAGAAGCAAGCACATTGCAAGGGTGAGAGATGAGGCAAGCAACGAAGTAGGAGGGAAGAAAGACAGAGTGGTACAATTAGCAAAGGGTACAACAAGCAAGGGGTGGGGCATTGTGAGGACACATATTAGACAAGAAAGGGAGGGCAGAGAGAAGGAGACATGTGAGTGGCAGAGGGCATGAGGTGAGGGTGGAAGTATGAGGGAAGGAACAATGTGCAGCGCAAGAAAGAGGTGGAATGAAATAAAAAAGAGGGGTGCATTTCAAAGGTGAGAGGTGAGACAATGAAAGGAATGGGAGGGAAGTGAGAGTGAGCCATGGGAGAGTTGGAATGCAAGAAACAAGGGCAGGGTGTATTGTGAGGAAGGGAGGTAAGAGTGAGTAGGGTGAGCAGCAGAATGAAATAAGCAAGGGAGGAGTCACTGTAAGGGCACGAAGTGAGGTAAGAAGCAGAAGAGAAGGGAGAATGAGTGATGAGATTGGCAGAAGGTAAGAAAGAATGGAGGAGAACATTGTGAGGACATAAAGTGAGGCAAAGGATGCAAGGGAGAGAAAGAAGTGTGAACAGTACAGTTCAGGAAGCAAAGGAGGGGCTCATTGTGTGGCCACAAAGACAATGAAGTGAGGGAAGGGAGTGTAAGCAGTACGAGAAAGAAAGGAGGGGCACATTCTGAGGTCCCAAGGCAAGTGAGAGAAGGAGTAGTGGAAAGAGAGAGTGAGTGGTGCAAGGAGCAGAGGAAAGCAGCATAGGAGGGCAATGGAGGGAGGAGGGGAAAAGGGGAGTGGAGGCAAGGCAGAGGTACACTGTCAGGGCCTGAGGTGAGATGATGGCAGGAGTATAAGGAAGAGTGAGCAAGCTGAGTGGACAAAGGAAAGAAGCAAGGGAGGAATGCATTGCAAGGATGTGTTTTAAGGCAAGAGATGGAGTAGGAGGGAAGGAAGAGTGAGAAATGTGAGCGGTGTATGGCAAATAGTAAGGGAGGGGCACATTGTGACGTGAGGCTGTTACCTGGCCTTACACCCACTCCCTCCAATAATTCATAATTCAATTTATTAGATGTTTCACATGGCTTTCAGTAGACCAGGACAACCCAAACATTAGGGCTAGTGCAGCTTACTTGAAGCTTACAAAAAGTTCTTGGAAATTTCCCCAAAACAGATATGCCCAGGATGTGATTAAGCAAAGCTCCCTCAGACAGTAATTATGAAGGAATGTGATAATCTCCCCTGGATGCACCTGGCAGGGAGACATACATCAGAAAAAAACAAGTGTCCAGAACACCCATTATCCTGCAAAGGTCTTCCTTCACACCTCTGCCTACCCACAAGGCAAAGGTTGTCTTAAACCCATCAATCTTAATGTCCCAACCATCATCAGCAATCAACGAAGCCAGAGCTTCCATTATTTAACTCTGGGAAACTCACTCAAAACTCCCCTCAAGGGTACGATATTGAGTATAAATATTACCAAAATCATAACCAAAGTATGCACAGTTCTTCAGGCACCATTACTCTCCTGGTTCACTGTTGCACCCTCAGACCCAAATCGGAGTCTTTCTCTGCTGCACAAATCTCTGCTCTCCAGGCAGGTAATTACAGCCTAATCCTGAATCTATTCCTCTATCTGAATACTTCCTCCTAATTCTTTGCTATCTTTGTGTAATCACTTGTAAATGTGAGTGCATATGTGAATGTTTCCATGATTATTTTCCAATAAAAACCATTTTATTCTGGCTTGGAGTCTTGTCCGTTAGTATTGGTATACACAGGTGTAAAGATCCTGAAGTACCCAGTATCTTGCAATCATACCTTTGAGCTAATTAAAATTTCCCAATATAATATGATAACTCAGAGGTCACAAGTGGGTCCCACAGACCCACACAATTTGGATAACAAGGCGAAAGAAGTAGCAGGAAGGCAGGAAAAGTTGAGACAAAAGAAGGAGTGAGAGGCAAGGAAGAATGAACAATGGGATGGACAATAAATGTAAAATTGGCAGATAAAAAAGATACAAGGGGGGCTGCATTGCCAGGATGTAAGGTGAAGTGAGGGTAGGGGTAGGATGGAAGGGAGAGTGAGCATCGTGAGAGTCAGAGTGCAAGAAGCAAAGGAGGCTGCGTTGCCAGGACAAAAGAAAAATGATTGGTATGAGGCACAGAGTGAAAATAAGAAGGAGGGATGGATTGTGAGGGCATGAGGTGAGCCAAGTTCAAGTGGGAGTGGGAGCACTGAAGTTCAAAGAGGGAGAAGGAGCACTGCAAGAGGCAGAATGCAAGCAGCCATGGAGGGGTGCATCGAAGGATGAGAAATTACACGGCAGAGGGCATATGAGGGAAAGAAGAGTTGAGTGAACAGAGAGATGTAAGAACCAAGGGGTTTGCTCAATGCAAGGCAGCATGTGAGATGAGGGAGTAGGAGAAAAGGGAGAGTGAGCAGTGTGAAAGTCAGAATGAAAATGCATTGTGAGGACATGAGTTAAGACAAGGGAGGGAGTAGGGGGAAGGGAGAGTGAATAGCAATGCCAGTAGAAGACAAGCAAGAAGGGAGGAGTGTGAGGTGAGGAGAGGGATGAAGTGGAGAAAAACAAGAGTAAACTATATCAGTGGTGGAGTGCAGTAAGCAAGCAAGTGGTCCATTGCAAGGAGAGATAACATAAGACAAAGGAGGAAATAGAAGGGAAGGGAGAGTGAGCCAGGCATGAGGCAGAGAGCAAAAAGCAAGGGAGGGATGCATTGCAAGGAAGAAACATGAGGTGAGGGAAGGACTGAGATGACAGAGAGAGTGAGAAGTGTGAGTGGTGCAGTGAAAGAAGCTAGGGACTTTATCACAGGAGGCTGAAATTGTGAAATTACAATAGGATAGTAGCAAAAATGAGTCCCTGTTATTGCATGACATTGTTGTCCTCCCGTGGTCCACGTGTGCTCCACCCATTAATTTTGCATAACTTTTCACTGATGGGCAAAACCCATCAATAGCCCTCAGTATTGCTCTTTTCACAGTATTGACGAGTGTGCAAAATCATGTCCTACTGTAATTAGTCCTCTTTTTCCCCCTCCCCTTTCCCAATGAGAACACATAGGGCTTGTCCGTACAAAGGACTAAAATGGATTGCTCCACAGTAATGGCAAGTCACAGCAGCTGTGACCTGTCTTAATGGTTTTATAACCCCCATAAACTTCACATGCCTGTAGCTGAGATGGTGGCCGCAATTGAATTACTCGTGTTTTTAAATCTGCCGCCACCAAACTTTTAAAAAACCCTATTTCTATGGTATGCACAAGTGATATTCGTCTTTCCAAAAAGAGAGCAAGAGAAAGATAGCACAAATCCCTGTTTTGTTGCCTTAGTGGTCATGCGCTAAGGCGAAAATCCAACATGGTTGCAGCACGCACTTGCCCTGTAATCAACCCCCACCCCCTGCACTCATCCAGCCAATCAGGTTTGCACATTGTCTTGTATGAGGAAGCGATTCATGTCAAATCTCTTGTCTTAATGAGTAAAAATGTGCATATCACAGGAGCTTTTTTTTTAAAGTCAGGAAAAGCTGTGAATGCTTTTCTTGCATAGTTTTTCATCTTTTTGGCCCCCCTCCTTCACAATACAATGAGACAGTGTGGGATCCTGGTAAGACAGCTCATATTCCAGGCAAATTCTGTGAGGGGTATTTTCACCGTATAGACAACCCCAGAATTAAACTTCCAGGGGAGAACATGAAGAGGACTGACAGGATGCTGTTTTAATGAACAGTAGCCTTTGCTTGGTAGGTTTTTATGTTTAAGTGTTTATTTGTGAAGTTCTTGCATTATGTATTTGTTTTTGGTGTTTTTAACTGAAGTCACATCTTCTCGCAAGAATAGCCCAAATCTCGCCCATGCAAAATCACAGAAATAAGGACTTTATCAGACAAGCCTCTAAAAACATTCTTTTGCCAACATATTTTAAACCATTAGTGTGCCAGCAAAATAACCCTTTATATCAAATGTTGCCATAATAGTGTGAAAAAGCAGCCCCATACGTCCATGGTGGCAGGTGAGCATGATCTCAGAGGTTTTCGCAAGAACATGCAAGCACACTGAAAAGTCTAAAAACAGCTAAATTAAAACAAAATAAATACACAAGCACTGAAACACACCTCAAAGCTTGCCTGCAAAACAGGGAGGTTCATAAAAAGAGTGTCCTGTAGCGAGTTTTCACATTCTCACCTGGAAGTGTTCTGGTGGGGACCACTCATCGACACTTGAATTGCACCAGCAGAACAGGGCGCGGTTTCAGATGCTCACAATCACAGCAAAAAAACCGCCATGGCTGATCTATTGATGGCTTGGCCCATCAATTATAAAGAACACCTTATTTTCAACACAAAAATGTGAAAGCACGACATTGTGTGAAATGGGTGCCCTTTCACATTCATCAGGCATCATTATGACACCATATTTGCCACGTCTGATAAAGTCCTAAGAGAAAAATCTTGCATGCACAGGCCAGCACAAAGTGTTAATACTCTGTCATTGGAAGGTAATGTAAAGAGAAGTGTTACTATACCACAAGCTGAAATCCTGTTTTTAAACCACTAGTGGTTGTACAATAATTCCGTGGCAGTAGAAGCATGCAATTACAGCAATGTGTAATAATTACTGTCATCTATGCCACTATGTTTCTGCTTTCCTCAGGCATGGAGTTTTAGCAGCACCCACGCATCTGCTGATTCGCCATCCACGGATTCAATTATCCGCGAATGGCGACAGTGGAGGAGTGGACGGGGGAGGACAGGGAGGAGGAGAGATCTTGCCTTGCTCCTCCCTTTGCCCCTGGGATAGCTCTCCAGGATCGCTCCTGGGCAGAAACAGTGGCACGGGGGCAAAGGGAGGGGAGGAGAGATCTACCTCTCTTTGTCCCCGGGATCATTCCCTGGGATCGCTCTCGGGGTGGAATTGGCAGCATGGGAGGGAAGGGAGGGAAAGAGAGAATGCACCTCACTCCTCCCTTTGCCCCCAGGATTGTTCCCTGGGATCTCTCCCTAGGTGGAAACAGTGGCACGGGGGAGAAGGAAGGGGAGGAGAGATCTGCCTCCCTCCCTTTGCCCCCGGGATCACTTCCTGGGATTTCTTTTGGGGCTGACATGGTGGCATAGGGTGAAAGGAGGGGAGGAGAGAACTCACCTCCCACCTCCCTTTGCCTCCAGGATAACTCCCGGGGTAGAAATGGGGCGTTTGTAATTATCCACAGATTTCATTATCCGCGGAGCCCCCTGGAAACACTCCCCCATGAATATGGGGGTCCTACTGTACAGCATTTTTAGATGCTAGTCTGATAAAGTCCTATATCTGTCTGTCTTTTGCTCTTGCAAATGCTAAAACTAGACCCTTTGAGGCATAATCCAATTCAAACCATCCAGACAAAATGTGAACCTTAGCCCGGAGAAAATCTGAGGTGCGGGGATTCTTCCCCAGCTCTTTTCCCCCTCCAACTAATATATATGAAAGACTGATTTCACAAAAATATGTGAATCAATAAAACAAAGGAAAGCAAACATGGCTTTGCTTCTACTCCATCTGCTTTTCCTCGAGCTCAACCATGCTTCCATGTGGCTTTCAAACTGGCCTCAGTTCAGCCCAGCAGAGGGTGATTATCATCAGGGTCTCTGCCCAGGGGCCAATACCGTGCCATGTATGTTCAGTGAACAATCAGTAGAAATGTCAGCAAGTGCTGGATGGGTGGTGGAACTGGCTTTGGACTTTTGCAAAATAGTTCTTGCCACCTCCCTGCCATCTTGCCACCTGTTTAGTAAATAGATGGGGTTTGAAAAATTGGCCCCAGATAGCATCCTCATCATATATTCTTCAAAAGACGGGTGAAAGGGCACTTAATTGGGGGGGGGGGAACAACTTTGACATGCTTTGAAAAATTGTTGCATCATTGTGAAGACAAGTCTAATGTGTTTTTTTTTTAATTGTCCAGAGCTTGGACCACAAATATGAGAATCCTCCAGCAACATGTAATTTTAGTCCAAAATGTAACTTTTCAAGCTCCTTTTTTGTTGTATGAAGAGCATGTCAATTGATTATTTCAGGAATTACTGCTTCTTCAGGGGTGGGTCTGCTGCATCTCTCAGGCCACATGAGGGTCTTGGCTCTCTCTAGACCCCCCCCCCCAAAAAAAAACACCCAGCCCATTCCCAAAACACTTGGAAGAGCTTTCTCAGAAGCCAGTTTTTGCTCTATAAAACTGTTTTAACCCCTTCATCCTGAAATAGAAAAAGAAAGAACACAAAAGCAGCCATGAGCCATAGACCACCAGTTCTGCTTATTCAAAACGGCAGCTGTAGTTGTATAGCCTGCTATGTTCTCAAAGGCAAAAAAAGGCCCTCTGAGCTCTGGAGTATGCCCATCACTGACCTAATATGACCCAAAACAAAATGTTGTGGTGTTCTCGTCTACAAACAGGAATGTTACTGTTTAGCATTCCTGCCACCCTTCCCTAGGATACTACATTCCATTATTCTTGAACCCTTCACCCCTGTTTTCCAATTTTCTTTTTCAGCAGAAACTTAGCATTCCATGGCTGCTGAATGTGCTTAGTCTTCCTTGAGATACCTGGCTTAAGGGAAAACTGCCTGCTGTATGTACCAGGGAGGGGGGAAATACTTGCATATTTTCTCAGACTCAGTGAATAAAGATGCCTGCACATATCAAGGTGCCGTTTACACGATGAAAATGTCCCGGGAAGAATTTGTGTCGATCCCTGGCAGTTTACACGTACATCGGGTCGTGTACGTGATTTTCGGAAGGGGGGGCACCGTTTATCCCTCAACCTGCGGGACTTCCAGTCCCGCGGTTTGTGTCGGTTTTTAAAAAAGTCACGGGAGGATTCGGAAAATCGGAAATGTAAACAGCCTGGGACAAAATATCTCGGTACTAGGGGATGACCAGAAATGGTGACTGGGGGTGGGCTTAGAGATCAGCGACCAGAAAAGGAGGGGTCAGTCACCCTTTCAACAGATCCAGCCTCACCAGCCGAAAACAAAGGCATCCCTTCCAGCTGCACGAAGGTTGATGTGTGTGTGCGCACGCGTGTACTCAATCACCTTTTTAAATGGATTTCTACACTGCAAACCCTTCAGCTTTAACCTCTTCCTCAACTGCATGTTACAAAGAGATCGTGGTGGGCAGAGGGTTGCCCATTCATCCCCTGCCTTGATCACCTCCCTGGGTCTGAACAGGCACAGTAAAATATTCCAGCCTCTGAGCGAATGAACACCCTTTAATTCCCCCTCTCTGTGTCTGTGTCTTTCAAAATGCCTGTCTGTCACTGGCTTGCTGTAAGGGTTAACATTTTAAAGAGACAAGGGGAAACCCAACCCCCCCCCACCTCACTCGGCTTGATTTCAAAAGGAAAGCACTCTCTGCGTCTGAGCGAAAGATCTCAGTCTGGGTCTTTCAACCTCTGTTTAAAGCGAAAGAAATTCCAAGCCTCTACTCGGCTTGATTTCAAAAGGAAAGGACATGGTTTAATTGTTCCTCCATCTGAGATCTTTCAAAATGCCTTCTGCCTCTGCTTAAAGGGTTAACATTTTAAAGAGGCAAGGGGAATACCAAACCTCTGCCCCCTCTCTCTCCGCCCCCAGCCAGCCAATAGCATCGCTCGTGGCACAGAACTTGAAAGGAAGTGTGTCACCGAGGTTGTGAAAACGCAAATAATCGCATCCTTGATTGACAGCCCCCCCCCCAAAATAAACATGTGTAAACAGCAAAAGCATGGGATATAACAGTGCGGGACCAATAAAGACTTTTGTCGTGTAAATATCAATCACGGGATCTTCCAGGATTTCCTAAAGAGTGACAAAAATCGTATAAACAGCAAGGGACGGATACAGGATCAAGAAATCACGGTAAGCTCTGCTACTATTTTTGTCATGTAACTGCCACCCAAGACACCCCTTTGAAAAAATGGTCAACCGCTAGCAAGATTTTTTCTATTCTGACATTTTTTCCCTGCAGAAAGTAATGTGTGTGCACACACACACGCGCATGTGTGTGTGCATGCATACATATGCAAAATCTTGCAGGAAATGCAAGCAATACTAGTGTATCACACAATCAGAGTAATTATGTGCAAGCAAAAGATGAGCAACAACCACTCTCCATTCACATAAAAGCTCTAGTAAAGAAAAAAAAAGCAGGCTTACTCTTTTTCCTAAAAACATATGACTACAGGTTCCTTACCAATGCTAAAGATTTATAAAAGAATGTTTATATTACAAAGCCTACTTTAAATACTATATAAATCAGTAACTGTCCGAAACAATTTAGGAAGTGAAGATGCAATAACTTAATGTAACGATTGACATATGTTAAACAGACTAATGGAATGGTGTTTTTAGATGTTAAAAAAGTATAATTCTTTTATTTGGCAAAGAGCAGTATGTTACCTGAATTTTCTGTGTCAAATTTATGTTTAAGCATATCAGGAGTTTATCAGATAAGCCTCTGCAAGGGTTCTTTTGCCAGCATAATTTAAAGTGTTTTTCTGCTGGCAAAAGAACCCTTCCTACCAGACCTACCTTGATCAGCATTCAAAGGCAGCCCCTCAGCATGAACAGAGCACAAATGGTGCTCTGTTCACTTCCGCGCTTGTGATAGTGCCGATTCTTGTGAGAAGACACAAGCATGGTAAATTTAAAAAATACAAAAAAACAAAGTAACAAAACATTCACACAAGCACAAAAACACACTTTATAACCTAAAAGTGAACCAGGGAGGTTTATAAAAAGAGAGTTCCCTATCTGGTTGTGGGAATCTCACCCAGAAGTGTTCTGTCAGTGATGCTGTATTCCCATGAGCACAATGGTGTGAAGTTTGAAATACCGGCAGTGCCAGCACAAAAGTGGAATGGGAGATCAATTGACGGCTTGGCCCATCAATAAAATAGAATGTTTTTTTGACAAGACACGATCGCGAGAGGACAATATCATCTGAAATGTGTGTCCTTTCGCATTCATTAGGTATTGTTATGGCACCATATTTGCCACAGCTGATAAAGTCCTGAGTAATAAGTATGCTTTTTTTTAATATGGAAAAAAATAAAATTAAAAAATGCTAGATTGTTTAACATCGCATAGTGAAAGGCTCTGTAACACGATTTTCAAACATGAAAGAGAAAACCTCAAACTCCAAAGCAGAAAATTAACAAACTAGGGCTGAATCCACACTACACAAATAATCCAGTTCGAAACTGGATTATTTGTCATGGCTCCTTCCTAGTGAATCCTGGGATTTGTAGTTTCACAAGGTCTTTAGCCTTCTCTGCCACAAAGTACTGGTGACTCGCCAGACTACAAATCCCAGGATTAACTAGGAATGAGTCATGGCAAATAATCCAGTTTCAAAGTGGATTATTTGTGTAGTGTGGATTCAGCCTGAGTAACTACAGACTAACTAATACAGGAAGAGAGTGGGTGTGGCTAAGACCAACAAACAGGAAATGACATAAGTACATGCCATGCCTAAACTGTTAAAGAGAACCTCACATAATTCTAAGATCTACAGGAGAGGGCTTTCTCTAAGTCCCACCACCATTGCAGGCTTGCTTGGTGAGAACATGAGAAAGAATCTCCCACCCTCTGGAACTCCCTTCCACAGGAGGCTAGGTTGGCCTCATCCCTGCTTTCCTTTCACTGGCAGGCAAAAAGCTTTTTGTATAAGCAGGCTTTTTAATGTATAGCAGGGAACTTTTCATTGAGATGTTTTATCTATATTTTATAATTTTGTAGAGGTGTGTCTTTTAAATAATTTTGCATTGTTTTATGTCATTTTAATTGTTTTCAAAGTTTATTGTTTAGGTCCCACTCTGGCAAAAAAGGGGGGATATAAATGAAATATATAAAATAAATTAATTAAAGAGATCTACAGACTAGGAACTACTGAGTAAAGGCATGCTAAGTTTATTACCTGTAACAAAAACCCTAAACCTTTTTACTGAGAAGATGGTGTCTTTTGTTCAAATTATTCTCTTTTTTCCAAAAAAAAAAAAAAAAAAAAAAGGTTCCCCCAATGCAAAAAATAATTGAGAACCAAACAGAAACTATCAGACTCTTAAAAAATTCTTTGTCCTTGAGTGGGGAAATGTAATATGCAAACATTTGTATTCCATTGACATTTACATATAAAAATACTGGTGTTCATTCACACATGGGGGATACCTTTCTCTTGTTTCTTAGTGGACTTGTTTTAGTGCCACTGTTGTTGGTGGTCACCATCTGAGTTTACTGTGAGACAGATAAAACAAGGTCAAAATATTTCAGTACAAGTATCTTGGGATAGATCCACACTGCACAGTGATAGCAGTTTGAGATCACTTTTAACTGTCATGACTCCATCTTATGGAATCCCGGGATTTGTAGTTTGTTGAATACAAAGAATGCTCCACTAGAGAGCTCTAGTGTGTGTCTGTGAAGAACTCTCAATGACTATGCCAAACTACAAATCTCAAGGTTCCACAGAATGGAACCATAGCAGTTAAAGTGCTATAACTCTGTAGTGTGGATACACTCTTATTTGTTAGCTGGATGAATACCATCTTGCTGTTCTTGTATATTTGTTTTTTCCATTCCAGCCATATACTTTTGACCCTCCATATCCATGGATTCTTTATCCACAGATCCAATCATCCATGGCTTGAAAATGTTGTTTTTTTAAAAAAACAATTTCAAGATGTAAACCTTGATTTTATCATTTTATATAAGGGACACCATTTTACTATGTCATCATATATAATGGGACTTGAGCATCCACAGATATTGGTATCCACAGGGGTCCTGGAACCAAACCCCATCAGATACCAAGGGCCCACAGTACTATCTAAAATTAAGTCCACAAATCATCCTGTATGGGAACGGGAACCCCATTCATCAGAGCAGAAACCACTGTGCCATAAAATCTGCTTTTACCACATAGCTCCAGCTTTTTTCCACTGCTCTACTGGAGAAACTGTTGGCTTCTACTAAAGGGCAGCACTTGTGGCTTCCAAGCCCTTAGTGGTTATCAGGAGAGGGAAGCAGAGAATTAATAATGTGAGGCTGTTACACTTTGAGATGAAGAAATCTAGTGCTGTTGAGTCTGGACACATCAGACTCAAATGGTTTGAAGGTAAGGATGAAGTGTAGTTTGGAACAAATGGAAAATAGTGGGCTTTGACAGTAATGTTGCCAACTGACTGAGAAAAAATATAGTCTGTCCTGTTCCTATCCTTTAGCAACAGTTTCATATGTATAAATCTGCAGATGATATTTCCTATAGCAATTATCACGTTATAATGTCTAAACATCAAGCTGTTCTTAAAGGCAGAACGAAAGCAGCTGCTGGGAAAGTTGGCAATGCTAACTGGCAGGGAATAGTGAACTGGAACAATTATTTTGCGTTGGGAGTAAAAACTTGGGACTTTATCAGAAGCACTAAACATGGCGTCATAATGACACCACATAAATATGAAAGGGTGCACATATCAGACAACATCCCCCTTTCACATTTATATCTTGTCCTTAAGCCGATCTATTTTATTGACGGTCCAAGCCATCAATAGATCGGCTGTGCTGTTTTTTGCTGGCATAGCCGGTGTGTTAACCTCATGTCCCCGTCCCCCCCCACATACTTACCTTGTGAATGGCCGGACTGGCCAGAACACTTCCTGGTGAGATCTCAACATCCAGGTAGGTGACATTTTTTTTTAAACCTTCCCTGGTTTACTTGGAAGTTTTAAAGTGTATTTTTGTGCTTTGTGTAACTTTTTGTGTTTTATTTTTTGTTTTATGTTTGAATTTCCTGCACAATGAAGTCTCATGGGATTTCAAACGAGAAAGTGAATGGGGCTTCGTTCACTTCCTCCTTCATTGCCAGGGAAGCCTTTGCTGGGAGAGAAGGTAAGGGTGGTGGGGGGCGTTCTTTCGCTGGCATAAAAATTGATTTTTTTTTTATGCCAGCAAAAGAAAGTTTTAAGGGGCTCGTCTGATAAAATCCTGGTACTCAGGTGCAAAAAAGAGTGTGGCTAAATGGAAGGTTATTCATCAGGATTAAAAAAAAATTAAAGACTTTTGATGCAGCTTATAAGGCAGTGGAACACCCTCTTTCTGCTGCTAAACCAATTAAGGGTTGGGGGAAATTACCAAGGTAGTGGTGGAAGTATGAAAAGATACATATCAAAGGAAAGGTGGATTTTCAAAAATGCTTTATAATAAAGTCCAAAAAGGCAGGGAAGGGGAGCGAACCCCCAGGGGGCCATGGCAGCAGCAAGAGTAGTGCTTGGCAGAAGAGGGAAGGGGCTCTGCTCCCCATAAGCCCTTTGTGGCCTCCCCATCAATTGTCCAGGGTGTGATGGATGGCTGGATGAGCGAATGGGAGAAGTGTGTTCCAGGAGCCAATCCTATGGCAGGAAACTGAAAGGGGAGGGGCTTTTGGATGTTTGAAGTCTGGATGACAGTTCGGAGAGAGAAGACAATGACAGTTGAGAAGAGAAATGACAGTTGAAAGGGAAAGAGTGAAAGATGCGATGTGTTGAGGAGAGGCTGGAACGTGTGTATGGTTATGAGTGAAGATGAGGGAACGTATGTGTAGGAGGAAGAATATGTATTAGGAGGAATAGTGGCTGGTCCAGAATAAAGACCAAAGTAGTTCTGATATCTTGTTAAAACAATAAACCCATCTTTATGTTTATTATTCACATCCATTCTCCTCATGACTTTATTTAGCCTTACTGATATGTAATGGGCATTCTAACCCTGTGAACACCTACACACAAATGCAAGTATTATCCATCTAATTGTGGAACTGTGGTCTCCACAGTTTATTAGTTTGGTGGCAGCAGTGAGAGGTGAAAAATCCCTGTGTCACAAAAGTGGTGGCAGCCTAAGTGACAAGGTGGCCAGGCTGAGTGGTGATGTACATTCAGCTGATGCGCCTGATCGTCACACTGGGCTCCTCTCTACTGAACCCAGTGCCTCCCCATGTGGCCTGACTGTGGGAGAAAAAGGCAGGGAGGGCAAGCAAGCTCCCTGGGGACTATGGCAGTGGCACATTGTTTCCTCTCTCCAGCCCCTCACCACCCCTGGCACGGTCCTGGAGATATTTGCATACGTTCCACTTTCACAGGGGTGCTGTACCCCTAACCCCTGTTGAATGTGGAGGGCTGACTGTATATCACATAACAGTTGCAGGAGATTATCAGATGGGTCAATTATTCCGGGACAGGAATGGAACAGTGGCGAGAAAGGGGCTCCCTTTTGGATGATGTTGAGCCCCTCCGTGCTGCTCCCGTCCTGCTCCTGTCCTGCGCCCGGTGTATTCTATTCATGATGAAACGTCATGAATACAACACCTCTTCCGTGTTCTTACGTGTCTGTCATGGTATCAGGGACGTGGGAAAAGGAGCCCAGTCCCTGTTCCGAGATGATAGGCAGTGTCAATCACTTCCAGCCATCAAGGTAAGTGGCACCTTCCCCCACCCCCTGGGTTGCTTGTTTTATTTTAAATTTACTTTTGCCTTTTATTTCTTTCTTTGACAGCTGAGGGGGGGTATTTTTGAATTTCCCTCCCGCTCATTCTCTTACGAGAATGAGTGGGATTTTGTATGGGGGGGCTGTTGGCCTCACTGCTTAGCTGTTTTCTGTAGTCTAGGCAAGCAGTGTGTAGTATTCTGTTGTTGTTTTGTAATAACAAAAATGTAATTATGGCAGAAAGTCTTTGCAGCAAAAACAAGATCTGAACTGTAGACGTGCTAAGTGGGGATTTGCTCTACCAGAGATCATCTTCCTCAGGCAGCAGATTTTGGGTATCATGAAAGGGCAGCAAATTCTGATTTATTTTGTGATTATTGTATCTTTACTGCCAGGGACGGGGAGAGGTGCTTGTGGGATTTTCTACTTCACGTAACACAATGGCTTGGCTGGCTTTGTGCTCACTGTCTCTAGATATGGGAAGTCAAGCAACATTATTGCTGCCCTGCTTCAAGCAGCAAACTTTCTTGGGATGGCCCTGTCTTTGGCTTGTAAGAGAGCTCTTTGCTCAGCACTATGCTACCTTCACCCATTGAGTGGCTTAAGACACATCCATAAACCCTACAGTCAATACAATCTCTCTGGAGCCCCCAAATTCAAAGTTATTAGCAAACCTGTATGTCAACCCAAGGCAGCTGCATGGGAGGAGAAAGGAGGCCTTTTTAGTGCCCCACATAGAAAATGAGAACCAACCAAATGCTGGGTGACATGGCTTCTTTCCAATCTTAGAAACTAATTACTGTCAGGCTGCAGACCTCTTCAGCTAACTTCCAGAGTTCACCTTCTAACTCAGCTAACCAGAGGCTGTCTGCACAGTCTGCCAAATCAGCCTGAGCTACTTTTCCATCCCTGTTTGCAGGCACAATGGTACTCTTGCCTCAGAGCTCTTATTGATGTGGAAGAAACAGCTGGAGCTGCTTCATTTGACCCTGTTTTCATGTGAAGCCAGAGAGTGCCTCCACGGGGATACGGCTTCCTCTCCTTGATTTCATTGTGTGTGGCTCTGTGGCATAATTTGTTTTTTTTCTCCCTTCAAAAAGTATGGGTTGAGTTCTTAAATAAAAGACCAAGAGAGACTACATTTAAACCCAAATTTTGTATTCCCTCATAATTTCTCCTCTATCAATGTATAAATTAAGTATGTCAACTGGTAACGGATGTTTTATATTAAACACCTGCCCTTCACTAATGAGTTAGTCAGTTTTGATAATAAACTTGCATCTTCCCCAAACCTCAAACCTCTGTGAGATACTGACAGAAGTCTTAATGACCAAAACAGCTACCAGCTTATTAGAAGGAAAAAGCATCTTTCACATCTCCTTTTAAAAAGCATTGCATGACAGATTGAATCTCCTTATCCAGAATTCTGAAATCTGAAATACTCCAAAATCCAAAATTGCCCACATGGGTGGCTGAGACAATGACACCTTTGCTTTCGGACAGTTCAGTGTACACACACTTTGTTTCATGCACAAAATTATTAACAATATTGTATATAAAATTTCCTTCAGGCTATGTGTATAAGGTGTATATTAAACATAAATTAATTTCATGTTTAGACTTGGGTCTCATCTCCAAGATATCTCATTATATGTATGCAAGCATTCCAAAATAAAAAATAATAATAATACAAAATACGGAACACTTCTGGTCCCAAACATTCTGGATAAACAATACTCAGCCTGTACTATAAAGAACCAACATAGTCTTCAAAAATCCCCAAGTCTGTCTTCAGATTAGAGCCTACCAATTAAATTTTCCCTCATGATTATACCCCTCCAAATAATAAGCTGAAGCTGTAGTCCAGCCTTCCCTAACTACAGATCCCATTTTCAGATAATTGGAACTGTAAGTCTAGAGGGAGCTATATTTGGGAAGGCTGTTGCTTAGCTTGGGATGTTATTATTACTATTTTTTTTTAAAAAAAGAAGTCCTAAGACATTGGTGGTAATTGTTACTTTGAGGTTAATTATGGGAGAGTGATGAATGGTGAACTAAAATTAACATTAGATTTCACTATTAATGCATTACTAACACACTAGCCAAGATTTTTACATCTAGCACAGTTCCACCAGGCTGCCTTCTGATCTTGTGGAAGGCAGCATTGTCAATGTGAATGCACAGCCCATGACCATTTAGTGGCCCTCCATATCCATGGAGCCACATCTGTAAAGTGGCATTTGCTGTTGTTAACTGCTGTCAAGTCGACTTTGACGTATGGTGACCCTGTGACTGAGGAGGTTATCACACCAGCCTCTTTTTCCCTCTTTCTGGCAACAATGGTATTAGTAAAGCAAACAGGAACATAGCTGTTTGAAATTATTTATTATCACACTGTGTCTTCAATTGCACTAGTATGCTGCAGTTATGGTGCTTTGCCAATCATCTGTCCTTCTGCACTGGCTCTGTAACCCCACCTTCAGTACATGTGCACCTTCCTTTTTTAAATAAAAAATCCTGCAATTGTGCATTTATGAGGAAACAACAATTTGTTTTTATTTTATCATATCCCTGTAATTGCACAATCACAGCAAAAAGGAAAAAAAAGGGGGGGCATGGAGAAAAAACTATTTTTGTCAGCTTAGGAACAGCAAGGGGAAGAGGTGGGAGAGGAGGAAGATAATGCCCCCTCATGCCACATGGCTTGCCACGGAAGGGACTTATTGCATGAAGGAGAATACTGGCATGCCAGTGGTATTGAGAGCCATTGATGAGTTTTCCCTGTCAGTGAAGAGATGTGCTGCAGAAATGCCTGGAATGCAAACCAGCAATAGGATAGAGATAATGCTGTGCAATAAGTACTGACCAAATTTGCTAATATCTTCGTGTAATTCTGGAATAAAGTCTTGTGTGATAATCTCCTGAGAGACCTCCAAGTCAAACTATCACCAGCAGTGGCATTACATTGGCATAATCCCTTAAGTGCTGATAGTGTTGTTAAGAGGAACACAGTTATTTCTTCTCCTCCTCACACATAGGTGATTTCTGTAAAAGTTAACAACATTCCCAGAAGCCTGCTGGGAGAGCTAGCAGTATTGTTAGCAAAGAACACAGGTCATCTGTGCACTTTGCTTCTGCTGCATGGACACTCTGTGCAGCTTGGCTTTTGAGACATGGGACCTTATCAGACACACTAAATACGGCATCAAAAGGATGCCACATAACTGTGAAAGGGCACGTGAATCAGACGACATTGCCCTTTTGCGGTTAAAAATAGCCCAAACCCTGTACCTTTTAATTGACAGATTAAGCTGTCAATAGATTCCCCTGCTGATTTTTTACCAGTATTGCTGGTGTGCAAAGCCTCTGTCCTTTTAAATCTCATACTTAACCCGATAATGGTTGGAGCAGCCAGAACACTTCTGGGTCAGATTAGGACATCCAGGTAAGTGACAAACTTTTTGTGACCCTCCCTGGGTTACTTTGAGGTTTTTTAGTGTGTGTATGTGTGTGTGTGTGTGTGCGCTTAGTTTTACTTTTTGACATTTATTTTTGTTTTTATTTTTGGATTTCTGCACAGGATTTCAAAAGAGGAAGTGAATGGAGTTCCGTTCACTTCCTCTTTATTACTGGAGGAGCCTTTGCCGGGAAAGGAGGTAAGTGCAGGGGGGAATGTTCTTTTGCTGGCATAAAAATTGAATTTTTTATGCCAGCAAAAGAAGGTTTTAAGGGGGACTTCTGATAAAGTCCATGGTCAGATTCCAGATCCCATCAGCCAAAGGTCAGTGGTGACTGGAGCTGCAGTTTAACAACTTGTGACCACAACTCCCCACCTCATTTAAGATGTTGATTTTCTGTACCTTGAACACATAGGGGATGAAGGGAGCAAAACCAAAAGGCATGACCCTGAAATCCCTCCACATGTTTCTACATAGAATAGATATTTTTGCAGAGAGCTTACATCTTGTTGAAATCAGTAGAAGAAATGATTAACTTAACCCTAACTGATTTCATGGACTCTAAATAGAAATCAGCTGGAGTTAAGTTAATCATAAGTCTCTCTGGGTTAGAGCCATTTAGCATTTCCTGACTAGTTAGGACACTAATGCCGTGTTTGTGATATATAGATGGATGTGTTTCACACGTGTGTATATTTGTTTGAAAACCAAGACACTAAAATCTTCCCAATTGCCTGGAGTGAAATACAAACAAATGGAGGAAGTTTAGAATGTATTTTAAACACTATTCTTCAAGTTTCTCCACCTGCTGCTGTGTCCTATAAATGGATTTATGGCTTTCCATTTATTCCAAAAGCATTGGAAAGATATTTTCTTGTTAAGACAGGCTGAGCAGAATTTGATACCTTAATGGTTTCTTTTAAGAAAAGAAAAGTTAACGCCCCCTCACAAGAACACCACACAAACATCTTTTGAAGGGTGAGTGAATGCATGTATACAGTCCGAAGTTTAGAGGTAGCTGTGTGAACCAGTTAAAAAAAGAGCTGGTAAGGTATAATAACTGCGTGACCTGTGAAGTGCTCCATGTCTAATCATTCAGCCTCAACCCACTCTCTGAAGTATGGGGATATTAACAATGCCCAACCTTACAGGGCAGTTGCAAAGTTTATTGAGAGAATGTATTTATTTATGTACTTATTATTTAGAGTATTTCTACCCTGCCTTTCAGCCAAAAAGGCTCCCAGGGTTGCTTTTATGTTGTTGTGTGCCTTCAAGTCATTTCTGACTTATGATGACCCTAAGGAGAACCTATCATGGGGGTTTCTTGGCAAGATTTGTTCAGAGAGGGTTTGCCTTTGCCTTCTGTTGAGGCTGAGAGAGCATGACTTGCCCAAGGTCACCCAATGGGTTCCCATGGCCATGCAGGGATTTGAACACTGGTCTCCAAGGTCCTAGTCCAACACTCAAACCACTGCACCACACCAACTCTCCACAAGGTGGCTTACAAATCATTAATTCTGAGTGGCGAAGCCCCTTATGTCTGATCACTCAGCCTCACCCCATCATCTGAAGTATGGGGATAATAACATTGGCCTACCATATAAAGCTGTTGTAAATAATTATTATGAGTATTTATTTATTATTTAGAGTATTTATACCCTACCCTTCAGCCAAAAAGGGCTCCCAGAGCCTGCCCTTAGATTTACAAATGAAGGGCCTTACCACACTCCAAAGAAAAGTGGAAAGGCAGCAGGAATGTTCTGTCTTTCCTGCTGCCCTTCCGCATGGTGTTGTCATTTTTTTGTTCTGGTCCCATGAGGGATTGAAGTAAAACCATGTCTTTTTGCTAACCAGAAAAACCTGTTAGCAAAAAGACATGGTTTTAGCTTGGGCCCCCATGGGACTGGAATGAAAGAAAGCTGGAAAAATGACAACGTCATGCATTAAAGCAGCAGGGAAAATGGAATGTTCCTGCTGCCCTGCCACTTTGGAGTTCGGTAAGCCCTTAAGGCATTACACATACAGAAAAGGGAATGGCTGTGGGGGAGAGGATTAAGTCTAGCAAATGCCCTAAGAACCTTGAACTGAGCCCAGAAGTGGGGTTACCATACTCCAATTGCGTTGCAGAGGGGCGGGATATAAATAAAATTGTATTATTATTATTATTACTCCCAGTTTTGGGGATTTTATCCAGATTATAGACATGCCACATGATGCCAGTTTGGGCCATGAGTTGACATAGATGACAAGCTTTGGGTTTTTTTTTTTAATACAAAGCAAGTTTCTAGCCTTTGTAGGAGCAGAAAGCAAGGGAAGGAAGAGGTGTGAGAAGAAAGTGAGGGGAGCACATGGCAAGCTACAAGATGAAGGCAATAAGTGAGTAGGAGAGAAGAGAGAATGAGTAGTGTGAGCAGCATGTTTCAAGAAGCAAGGGAGGAACATATTGCAAGGTCATGAGGTAAGGTGAGGAAGGAAGAAAGAGGGAAGGGAGAATAAGCAGTGTGAACCCTGGCTTGCAAGAACTGGTAAGATGCTTGGCACCCCCCTCACTGGACCACCATGCATTTGGGTAAATTTTATCGGGGTGTGTAATCTGTGTGTTTCAAATCCTAGTTTGGGCACTAAAGACAGGTGGATCAACACTTGCGTACACCCACAATCCACCATGGCCATTATTCTACAGGGGGTGGCTTTCCCCCTTAACCACAGTTTAGTCTGTATAAAAAATGGAGCTTTTACTCCACTCACCACAGACTCTGGGCACCCTTCAGGATTAGCCCACCCTCTGGCACAAATTAGGATGGGCTTTGACCACTTCCTGCCGGCTCTCCATCAGAGGAGGATGAGTGGTCCACTGTTGTCTCCCATGAGGACTCGCCTGCTGGATGGCCCATGACCACCACTTGCACTGCTGCTCTAGGCTTTGCCTTTCTTGTCAACTTCCAGGGTGGTGGCTTCGCGTTGCTCTTCTTGGGCTTTTCCTCCTTCTTGCCACTGTCATGGGTCTTTTCCGGGCATTCCACAATTCTGTGGCCTCCTTTGCCGCACCATAAGCACAATCCTAGTGGCATTCTCTGCTCCCGTTCCATCTCCATTAGGGAGGTCATCGCAGGAATTGGTTACTGAACCCTGAATTTTAAAATGGCCAAACAACTGCAGAAATCATGCTGAGACATGATGACTGACTCCATGACTTCATGAACTGCCAGTCATGCTAGTTATGCCACAGCTGCATGAGGGGAAGGGTTACATCAGAAGAAGGGTTACTAGAGTACAAAGCCATGTAGTATGGAAATCTGATGCAATGTAACCATGTGCTTGGGTAAGCCAGTGCTGTGCTGAGATGTATATAAGAGAGCCAGATCAGTGTTCGTTCTCTTCCTATGATCCTGAGATGCCTGGCGTGGGACTTTGATTGTACATACTGTGAATAGCTGAAACTTTGAAAATTAAAAGCACCTCCTGTTTTCTGGACACCAAACACTGTGTGTGCGTATTCTTGGGAAAGGGTTGCTACCTAGTCTGCTGAGACAGTTTTTGGCTTCTGCCAGGGATTGAATATCCTATCATCCCCTGACAATGGTTATGGGCCCATCTGATTGATCTCAGATTAGATAAGGTGTGCCCAGGAAGTTTCCCAGAAACTCTTTTGTTTTGAGTGTTTTGGCTAGGTGGCTGATAAACAGTTTTTAACTCAGCTCTGTTTCCGCGAGGCTCTATCTTCAGATGACCTTGGAGTATTGCCAGCTGCCGGCTGTTTGAGTTTCACAGTTGGTGAAGTTTTTTTTTGAGGCAGCACCATGGCAGAGGCTGAAATCTCCATACGCTTTGAAAAATTGAATGATAGCAATTATCCAGTATGGAAAATATACATGCAAGCTTTATTAATTAAAGACAATTTGTGGCATGTTTTGGAGAATGAGAGCGTAAGCCCAGAAGGCTCTGAAAATGAAATTGCAGCATTTAGACTGGCTGATCAAAAAGCCAGAGCTGAAATTCTTTTATGTCTAAGTCCCTCGCAAATGATTCATGCTGCACAAAAAGTCACAGCTTTTCAGCTCTGGATGGCATTAGAGGATATTCATCAGAATTCATCTTGCTTATCAAAGATGATCTGGACAAAGCGACTGTATAACACAAAGCTGTGTCCTGGAGGCTGTGAAAAAGCACATTTGGAGGAGATGAGACGGCTTCTCCAAGAGGTAGCCAACAGGGGGGTTGAGATTCCAGAAGCCCACAAGTGTTTTGTATTATTGGGCAGTTTGTGAAAGGAATGGGATTTCCTAATCTACAGTGTGCAAAGCATCAGAGAGCATGATTTATCTGTAGACCTCATGGCTGGGCATATCCTGAAAGAGGTCCAGCGCAAGCAGTTTGATTCCGGCAAGGAGAGGAATTCTTATTCAACAATCTGCAGAATTGGATGCGTAGGAGGGGCATCAGGCACAAGACCACAAACCCAGTGTCTCCAGGGAAGGATGGGCTTGCTGAAAGGAAGATTGGGATGTTAAAGAGTATGATGGAGTGCATGATGGAAGATGCACAAGCCCCAGCTGGGCTGTTGGGGGAGGCAGTGAGAACTGCTGCTTACCATGTGAATAGACTGTGGACATCCAGTGTCAATCAGACCCCATATTGTCTATTATATGGCAGAGCACCAAACCTCAAGCACCTGAGGATTTTTGGGCAATTTGCAAATGTACTTATTCACCCTAGCCTAAGGAAGCCTGGGCAGCCTAAGACCAGGAGACTGCGTTTTCTTGGCTATGAGGGTAATAAGTACATATTTTCCCTCTCTCCTGGTATGGTGACATACTCCAGGAGTGCAAATTTTGAAATGCACTCAGGGTGGGATAGATTGCACTGCAATCAGGAGTTTTTTGTTCCCTTAGGGAGGGATGTGCCAGCAACAACTTCCAAAAGTCCCACAAATGGAGGGGTGGTTGAAACTGATGATGATGAAGGGGACGCTGAGGAAGAAAAGCCTAGTACTTCAACACACACACAAACAAACAATGAGCCCAACATGTTTTTGAAGAGGGAACCTGACACAAGGAGAGAAAGCAGCAGTAGTGCAAGTGAAGATGAGTCAGGGAGAACTAGGGTGATCATCCCCAGAAGGTCAAAGAGGGTCAGAAAGGCTCCTGACAGATTTGTAGTTCAGGAAGCCAGTCTATGCAATGTCATAGCAGAGGAGCCTGCAAGTTTTCAGGATCTCCTAAAACTTCCCCAGGAAGAGCAGGAGAAGTGGAACTCAGCCATGGACTCTGAGTTCAAGTCACTGGTGGAAAGGAAAGTGTTCCAAGTAGTAGAGAGGCCCAAAGACCAGAAGGTTGTTGGTTGCAAGTGGGTCTGCAAGCTGAAGGACATGCCTGATGGGACACAAAAGTGTAAGGCATGCTTGGTTGCAAAAGGTTTTTCGCAGGAGCGCTACACAAATTTTGACAAAAATTTTTCGCCCACAGCAAAGCCAGAACATCTTAGGTTAGTGTTAGCTGTAGTAGCCAAAAGGAAGATGGTTGTGCAACACTTTGACTTTGAAACAGCATACCTGAATGCTGATCTTGAGGAGACAGTGTTCATTGAACAGGCCCCAGGGTATGACAGCGCAGGTGAGAGCAAGGTGTACTTGTTACGCAAAGCACTCTATGGTTTGAAGCAAAGCACCAGGTGCTGGAACAAGTGCATACACCAAGTTTTGGTGTCATTAGGGTACACATGGAGCATTGCAGATGCCTGCGTGTACACCAAGGGGGCAGGAGATAGCGCTATCATGCTTGTCATCTACGTGGATGACCTCTGTGTGGCAGCAAAGAGTGCCAAAGATGTCAAGAAGGTGCAGGTGGAGTTAGAAAACCAGTTCAAGTTAAAGGATTTAGGCAACCTGAAGTGTTATTTAGGCGCAGAGGTAGAAAGGGCTCATAATGGAGAATCTTTCCTCAGTCAGAAAAAGAAGATTGACAGTTTAGTTGCCAAGTGTGGGTTACGTGAGACCAAAGTGGTCAGGACCCCAATAACCACTGATTTTGTAAACTTAGAGGCAGAACAGGATTTTGAGAGGCCAGACCTGTACCACTCAGTGGTAGGCAGTCTGTTGTTTATCGCAAACAACACAAGGCCTGACATCAGTTTTGCAGTTGGGGTACTCAGCAGAAGAGTCTCCAAGCCCAAGAGGGCAGATTGGGAAGCCCTGAAGAGAGTAGTTAAATTTCTCAAGGGGACCAGGGACATGACCTTGAAGCTGATAGGAAGTCAGGTGACCCTGGAGTGCTATGTGGACAGTTTATTTGCTGCAGAGACTTTAGACAGGAAGTCAGTGGCCAGGTTGGTGGTCAGGTATGCAGGGAGTCCCATAGTGTGGAGATCAAGGAAGCAGAACTATGTAGCCATTAGTACCATGGAAGCTGAATTTGCAGCCTTGTCTGAGATGACAAGTGAGGTACAATGGGTAAAGCAAATGCTTGCAGATCTTTGGGAGCCATGCCAAATGTCTCTTGAGGTACACGAGGACTCTCAAGCCTGCATAGCGATGGCAGAAGCAGAAAACCTGAAATATAGGACAAAATACATTGTGGTACATTACCAAAATGTGAGGCAGTTAATATAGGAAGGTGTCCTGTGTCTGAAGTACTGTTCATCTGAGGACAATGTTGCAGACCTGTTCACAAAAGCCTTTCCAGCAGGAAGCCATGAGGGGATGGCAAAGAGGCTGGGCCTTGACGCTAGTGTGTAAAGTGAAAGGTCAAAAAAGGGAAAGGTCAACTGACAGACCATTGATGTCTAACAATGTATGTGTATGATGTTATGTTGCAGTGATAACATGTGTCCTGCGCAGTAGTTTTACCATTTTGGAGGGGATTGTCAGGAATTGGTTACTGAACCCTGAGTTTTAAAATGGCAAAACAACTGCAGAAATCATGATGAGTCATGATGACTGATTCCATGACTCCATGAACTGCCAGTCATGCTAGTCATGCCACAGCTGCATGAGGGGAAGGGTTACATCAGAAGAAGGGTTACTAGAGTACAAAGCCATGTAGTATGGAAATCTGATGCAATGTAACCATGTGCTTGGTGTATATAAGAGAGCCAGATCAGTGTTCATTCTCTTCCTATGACCCTGAGATGCCTGGCGTAGCACTTTGATTGTACATAGTGTGAATAGCTGAAACTTTGAAGATTAAAAGCACCTCCTGTTTTCTGGACGCCAAACACTGTGTGTGCGTATTCTTGGGAAAGGGTTGCTACCTAGTCTGCTGAGACAGTTTTTGGCTTCTGTCGGGGACTGAATGTCGTATCATTCCCTGGCAGGTCGCCAGGCATGCTGGCTTTTTTGCCGCACCAGCCCTGGGCTTACTGGCCCACCCCTGCCGTTGCTTCACCAATTTGATACTCAGCCGCAGCGCCTCTACTTCCCCCACCAGACAAACCCACCCAATAAGCATCTCTGGATTGCCCTGTACCAGGGCCCATTCTAGGATGTCAGCGTTGAACTCATCTCAGAAGTACTGGATCTTAGTCGCCTCAGTCCAATCTGAAACCTGGCTTGCCAGCCAGCAGAGCTCTGTCGCGTACTCAGCCACAGGCTGATTGCCCTGGCACGTCCACTGCAACTCTGCATGTGCCCATTCCTGACAGAATGGGTCTTCGAACCATGCTTAAAGGGCCATCATGAAATCATCCAAGCTGTCCAGTTTAGGCGCTGCCATGTTGTACAGCCCCACCAACCACTCTGCTGCTTCTCCTTCTAGTTGGCTAGACATGTACTGGAACTTCACCTGCTCCTACTGGAAGGCCCCTTCCCACTGCTGTGTATACCCTTCACCTGGGTCAAGAAATAGGGTAACTTCTTGGCGTCCTCATTGAATGTTGCCTTCAGGCCTCTGTCAGTTAGGGATCTTGGCAGTCATCTTGGCTCTGCTGGGACTGGAGCCTCTGGGCATCCCAGCACTGGAGGAGCTGGGGCAAGCACCGGCTGTGCTAGGACTGCCTCTTCTTCCTCCTCCAAGCTCTTCTCAGGACCTCCACCACCCACAGCAGTCACTATGGCTCCCACTGGAACCGCTCCTCCTGCCAGCATGGATGTGAGGCCTGTCCTGGGTGCTCCTTTCTCTTTGTGGTCCAGCTTGATGAGGCGCCCGGCCAGGCAGGACTGTATTTCCTGCATCTCATTCTCTATGACATCCATCTCTAATTCCAAGTCGATGCAGGGCCAACCTGGCATACTATAGGCTCCACGTGGCCTCACGTGCCACCATTGGGACCGTTTGGCCACATCCCGGCCTTGCCCATCTAGGTGAGGGCACCAAGCCCACTGCTATTTTGCCACAGCTCCCATCTCTCTGGCTGGAGTAAAGCTGAATGAGGAAACCACCTCCTCCACTTCCTTGGCGGCATCTCATTGGGTCTGCATACCCACCTTGCGCCACTTCCTAGCTGCATTGCTTTGGGAGGTATCCTCAGCTCCACTGCCATCTCCCACAACATCTGTTTTAACCACATCTGTCTTGGCCAGGGCCGATTCCTCCACCTCCATGTCAGGCACCTGCTCATTGGCTCCCTGGGACATTTCGCTCCAGGGATCATGGCAGGGACAAAAGGAAGATCCGTCAATCTGTGATGAACCCCGTCAAACTGCAATCACTTGAACAACAAGCATCAGTTCAAATGCTTCATTGCAAAGCATTAAAATGAACAGCATCAGGTTATTGACAGATCTGAAGCATGCCTGCCAAAAGCTCAGTACTAGTATCTTATTTAGGTTTCACTTTGCCCCACCCACCTGGCTAATTGGAGCCTGTCTGTTCCAAACTCTAACTCTCTGATTCTTTCCCAGGCTAAATGTCCTTGAGCCTACCCGCAGATAGTATCATCACATTCCAGCCACAACCAGCCTTTCCCACAATGCACTCTACTCATGTCAAATCTCTGGCTCGCAAACAGGCCTAACAATGGCTAACTAATACAACAACATCTATCTAAGTAACTAATATAGCCAGAGACATGGCACCCTCTGTGGGCATGAAGTGAGATCAATATCTATCTACAGTATCTATCTATCTATCTATCCATCCACCTACATACACATTGGTTGTTAGTGTGTGCCTTCAAGTCTTTCCCAACTTATGGTGACCCTATCACAGGGTTTTCTGAGGCTGAGGGTGTGTGACTTGTCCAAGGTCACCCAGTGGGTTTTCATTGCTGAACAAGGATTCAAACATCGTCTCCAGAGTTGTAGTCCAACACTCAAATCACTACGCCCCACTCTACACTATTTAATTTACCTGGCATTGCTGGTGTTGATTATGATAATTATAATTTGAATGAAACATTGAATTCAATTCAGTGCAGCTCAATTCATAATTTGAATGAGTGAAATTTATAATCTGAATGAAACGAACATTTGAACAGCAGCAGCTACAATAAAAAATAAATGCAGAAATCTGATGTGTTTATCAGAGAACATCTGAAGTATTTGACGTATCAGGTCCACAACCTTATGGCCACCATGTGTTCTTGCTGAGTAATACACCAAGTTTGGTAATTGTGATAATGCTGGTGGATTTGATCAGACAAACACTTTACCCTGTTTTATTCATTTAATGTAATGTTTATCCCTTTAATATAACTCATTGACTAAGTGTTACAGCTCAGAATATTAACTTGGGCAATTACTAAGGCTAAAAGCCTGAGACAGATACCAGTGAGAGTGATGTGCATTTGCCTCTGCAGTCAAATGAGGGTGTGCATCCAGATGTACCTCCTGAATCCTGCCTGTATAATGAACAGTTCTGGATCTGGCATGGGAATCTGCATGTAGATGGTAGCTCTTGCATGCCAGTTTCCCTTTCTTGATTGCACTCTATTGTTTTCAGCTGTCATTCCTGCATCCCAAAGTTCTGCTTGCAAGTAGGCATCGAACAATCCCAGAAATCAGGAGCATCATGTCATGCGCTCAGAAAATGAAAACAAAAAGGACAGAGAACATGTTGCAGCAGGGTAGGTGTGTACTGCAAGCTCTCTACTCACCTCTGTGACCTGTAATGCACCCAAAATCCTCGTGCATACTTAAGTGATGAAATAGGGCCACTCCTGTGGCATTCAGCAAAGCAACTATTGGTCTGTTCTGGCTACCCATTAGTTTTCTGGTAGAATATATAGTGCTAGTTATTACCTTGGGTCACACTACTGATTGATGAAGAACTACAGAGAGATTTCATGTCTCCACTCATCCATCTGTTCCACCTTTCCTCCAGAACTGGGACTCAAAGTGTCTCACTACAAGCCTAAAACATGCCCTTCAGAACCAGATTAAAAGAAGTACTAACAAAAACAAACAAAATGTGCTAATGTTCAAAGTACAAACAAATTATAGCATTCAAACACTATATAATTGAAAAGCAATTTAAAATGGCATATGTGTTATGTGCCTTCAATTTGTTTCTGATTTATGGCGATCCTAAAGCAAACCTATCATGGGTTTTTCTTGGCAAGATCTGTTTGTTGGGAGGTTGTCTTTGCTCCTCTCCAAGACTGAGAGTGTGACTTGCCCAAGGTTACCTAGTGGGTTTCCATGGCCAAGTGGGGATTCGAGCCTGATCTCCAGAGTGGTAGTCCAACAATGAAACCACTAAACCGTGCCGTCTCTCTACATCAATAAAACGTACAGCAGCATTCCATTAAAAGCCTCGTCCTCAGCAGCCAGTCAATTACCAAAATCCTCTTTGAATAACAGGTCTTTGCCTGCCAGTTGAAGGACCACAGGGTGGGTATGTTCAGCTTCACTCGGAAGGGATTTCCATAGCCTGGGAGCAATCACAAAGAAGTCCCTCTTTCAAGTAACCAACAAGTGCGGCAGAGGGGGTGGTGGGACAGAAAAAAAGCCTCCCCTTCAAGATCTCAGAAGCTGGGCATAGTGTGAACCTAAAGCATACAGTATTCCAATCCCTTTCTCAAAACATTCATTTTGGAATAATTCTACCAGGATTCATACTAGGACAGATGGCAGGATCATTGTAAATGTTAAAATCAGAAGTGTGTATGTGCTTGCATGACAACAATAATAGAAAGGAAATGTTCAATTTTATTTTCAATGCAGTCACATATAACATTGAGATAGGAAAAAAGTGGGTTTAGAAGGGTTTGGAACTAAAGTGAAAAAGGAGGTTATTGCCAAAATACAGCTATATAGGCACAACTATGAAACACAGATGAAGGGCTACAGGCAGTTTCTCCCTTCTGCTGTATTTGCATCCTCTCTTGTTTTTCGTGAATGGTATTTGCTTGTGTCTTGAGAGAAGAATTTATCTCAGGAGAAATAACTGGTCTTTTGATTTTTGTCACAAGATTCAACGGAAACCATCTATGTCTTTAGAAGACCCTTCCACTGGGCATTCATATCAGCTGAGGTAATCATTTCTAAATACAGCCAAAAGCATAAATCAGCCTAAAGATTAAAAAAAGAAGGTTCATTGGAGGTTCAATATCTCCAGTTTAGAAAATTCTGTTCAGATTCCCTATAAGAGTATGAACTATCTCAAAGAATCACATTTGATAATAATCAGCATGGGCCAAGTCTCCTTCTAAGGTTTCCATGTTATTTGTCTACTCTTCAAGTAGCAATAACAAGTTCGCTCTAACATAGGGTCTACCTGTGGTCCATGGACACCTTTAGGTTAAAGAAAATAAGATTTTTACCATTTGTTTTCCTTCCAATTTCTTTGAAAATTGCCTTTGTTATTTTTTTGATATCAAATTATGTTATTAGGACATTGACTCACTCAAAAAAAAAGTATAGAGTGATATGGGATGCTAGTGTGCATACTAGGTAACATACAATCAAGCCTATATGGTCAGGCACTCCACAGTTTCATTGACTTAAGGGCAAAGGAAATTATACATCATGAATTTAATAAAATAATTTTGCTGAATTCTGATATTGACATAAGCCTATTTGATGGAGGACCATCGCCTCCCAAAAATACTACTCTGCGGTGAACTCACCACGGGTCAGCGTAAGAGGGGTGCTCCAAAAAAGCGATACAAGGACTCCCTGAAACAACATCTTAGGCTCAGCCAAATTGATCACCAACAATGGTCCTCCTTGGCCTCACATCGGTAGGCATGGAGATGCACTATCCACTATGCTGCAGCCTTATTTGAGAACTCACGCCAAACAAGTCTTGAAGAGAAACGACAACACAGAAAGAATCACAACCCAAAAACATCACCTTCTGCTGTGCTTTCTGGAACCGTGTTGTTTATCTCGGATTGGTCTTTTTAGTCATCAGCGCACTTGCAGAAAGCGTGGGATGAGTCCTTCCTGAATCTTCGTTTGCGAAGAAAAGCCAGAGAGAGACTTTCATTTGGTAAAGCAAGGTATGGGAGCCCTAGTTCTGTTTACTACTATATACCTTTGTGAGTCAGTTTTCATCATTTGTTGCCATCAAAGTCAAAACTGATTGAATGTAAAAAATGACACAAGTGTTTCCCATGTCAAAGACCACACCCTGATTTCAAATTCTGATTCAAGCCAAATAATAGCAACCTTCTTATTGAAATTTACTTTTCAGCAGAATTAGTTTGCTGTTCATTACACTTGTACTATTAGGATAACTTTTGGAAGTGGTCATTAATTTTTGTAAGTTAGAACAAATGGGAGAGTGGCCTAGTTCTTTGGAAAGATGTTATTTCCTGACCAATTGGGGGAAACATTTCCAAAGCAATAAAACAAAATGTATGCAAATTTTTTTTGTGTGTATATATATTTATGTGCATTGGGGACAGGGGAAGATTCCTTAGATTTAATTAGATTCTCAAAGGGGAATGTGGCCTCAAAAAAGGTTAAGAATCACTGGCTGGTAGCATACCCCCTTGAGAAAAGGAAAGGCTGCAAACACATAAGCAACAATGCAAAGGTTTATTTTTGAAATGTGGGTTTGGGGTGGAAGATAGCAGAGAACATGTAAAGTCAAATGTCCAGACGTAAATACAGTCAGCCATCCACATCCAGATTTGGTGTCCACAGATTCCACCATCCACAGCTTGAAAATACCCCCACCCCCAAAGCAAACATTTATTTTGCCATCTTATATAAGGGATGCCATTTTACTATGCCACTATATATAATGGGATTTGAGCATCCATTAATTTTGGTATCTATTGTGGGTCCTGGAACCAAACCCCAGTTGAAACCAAGGATCCACTGTATGTTTGGACACATGATTAATTTTGTGTTTCAGTTTATCATCTAGGGCTTCCCAGAATGGTGTTGCTACATTTGGCTTGTGTACATCTGGATGAAAGCAGTTTCCCTCCCCTTTCCCCTGACTCACGCCAAAAATTGTTGAATGCATGTCAGGTAGAATTCATCCTGGGTTGAATGATGTTACTGTATCTCCTGTAATCTAATCAAATTATTGGCATTTCCGAGTGTGGACTGTTTGGACTTGAGAGATTTTCAGACAGCGTTTTAGAGAGCCTACCGCGGGATGAGGTCCCGGGAGAGGAACGGCAGTCTTGCGCGGCAGGCGGTCGTTTTCGGACGCCGCCGTCCCTTTCCCGAAATCATCAGTGTCACTTCCGTGAAGCTTCGGAAGCGGTCGCGCCATATTTTAAGCACGGAAGTTGCCCATGCTTAAAATATGGCTCTGTGGCTTCCAAAGCTTCACGGAAGTGACACTGATGATTTTGGGAGAGGGACGGCGGTGTCTGAAAACGACCCCTTGCCGCGCAAGACCGCCGTTCCTCTCCCGGGACCTCATCCCGCGGTAGGCTCTCTAAAACGCTATCTGAAAATCTCCTAAGACTTCACATAACCATTGTTACAGTATTCATTTTCTAATTCTGTTAACTCCAAATTGAACCTTCTTTTTATATGAAGCATGTGCTTTCTTCTTACATAAAGCGTACACTATGGCAAGTCCTTTTAAGTAGGCTTTCATGGTATCCTGCAGTGAGTTCCACATCTTCAGTGTCATTGTTTTTCAGGAATTGTGGTGTTCTTTCTCTCCTGTTTAGCAAGATCTTGTAACAGCTTTAATTAAAGCTTAACTTAGATCAAATACTTGGAAGAGGTTACACTCTTTTTTTAAAACTTATTTTTATTGCACATCTCAATTGACACATTCAAATAACATACACATTTATAACATTAGAAAAGAAAACACCCAATTTCTAACTGATACCAGATTTCAACTTATATTTCTTTATGAATCTAATCACGACTTTGATTAAATTCAATAGGTTCAATCAAGTATTAAACTCAAAAACTATGTGTAGATAGGATGCTTATACTTAAACA
This sequence comes from Gambelia wislizenii, assembly GCA_030847615.1. Taxonomy (NCBI): domain Eukaryota; kingdom Metazoa; phylum Chordata; class Lepidosauria; order Squamata; family Crotaphytidae; genus Gambelia; species Gambelia wislizenii. The sequence continues at coordinate 97,398,785 of JAUMIR010000005.1, read as the reverse complement.
GTGTGTATAGAGATGTTGCATCAAACACAAAGAAAAAGAACAAAACAAAACAAAATTCCTAAGAAGAGCCCCTAAAATCCTCTAAAACACCCCTCCCCCTTCAACTTCCTATCTGAATCTAGCTCTGCATTCTTCAACTTTGTTTGTGTCTCATATCACTTTAAATCTTTCTGCTACTTTTGCTAAAATTGTTACCCATAAGGGGTTTTTTTCCTCTATTGCTCCTTGTCCATAGGCCTTTTTAAAGACAATTATGTTATCAATTACAGTGGATTGATAATATTGGTGTTGTTATTGAATTTTCAGTAATTGAACTTATTTCTGTAATTAATATTTTCTGTATTTTTTATATATATATTTATGCATATTATTCCCTCTATTCCTTTCCCTTTTTCCTTTTTCTCACTCAGAGGGTCAAGTTTTCTTAATATTTGATTGCTGCCAAATCTCCCCATTTGTTCTTTATGAAATTTGAGAATTTCATCCAGTCCTCATGATGTTTCCCCAAAGATTTACCTTTCATAAGGTAATGAGGATGCCGACCTGGCTTGCTTCATGGAAACCTGGCTAGGAGAGGATAGTGCTGTCACGTGGGTGCAGGCCCTCCCAGCTGGGTATTCTGTCAGTGAGCAGGTGAGGGGAAATGGGTGGGGGGGGGCGGAGTGGCTTTAGTTTATAAAGATAATCTGACCTTGACCAGGATACCTGTCCGAAACACAGTCCACTTTGAGTGTATGTACCTTAGTCTGAGGACCAGGGATTCTGCTAGTATACTGACCACCACGTTGTCTAGCAGACTCCCTAACCGAGCTGACACAGCTGGTCTCGGAGTTGCTGTTGGAGTCACCCAGACTTTTAGTTTTGGGCGACTTCAACATTCCACTCTAGACCAGCTTGACAAATCTGACTGGTGCGGCTCGGGAGTTCATGGAAACCATAACAAACATGGGCCTATCCCAAATGGTCGTTGGGCCCACGCATTGTGCGGGTCATACCCTCAATGCGGTCTTCAGTACGGAACAGGAATATCCGTGGGCGGAGGTTATAAAAACCACCGCATTGTCATGGACGGAACATTTCCTGGTCAAGACTGAACTAAGAGTCTCTTCCCACCCCACCGGGGCATCAACAGGGATAGTGTGACCCTGTTGGTGCTTTTAGACATCTCAGCGGCTTTCGATACGATAGATCATTAGAATGGTCCGCCCCCAAAGGCTAATGGAACCAATAGGATTCCAGAAAGCCTTGGAGGGTTTAATTGTTGGTAACGCCGGTGACCCTATCGAAGCTTTGGTTAATACCTGGAACACTGACATTACCAAGGCTATTGACACGATCGCTCCCAAGCGTCCTTTCCAATCCGCTTCAAACCGTAAGCCATGGTATACAGCAGAGCTTAGGAAAATGAAGTGAGTTGGACAACAACTAGAGCGCAACTGGTGGAAAACTCGACTCTTATCGAACAGGACTCATCATAGGAACTTTCTTTGGTCCTATCGAGAGGCAATACATGCAGTGCAGAGATCCTTCTCCTCTGCACGTATTGCATCTGCAGAGTCACATCCAGCAGAGCTGTTTAGAGTGGTAAGGGAGATGACGCAGGTTATTCCTGCGCAGAACCCGTTGCTTAACCCAACGACAGCATGCTGTGATGCGTTTAACAACTTCTTTGCAGATAAAATCTCTCAGATAAGAGCCAACTTAGATGCCAGCAATTTGACAGAAACAGTTGATGAGGTGTCCGTTGATGTAAGTTTACTGGATGAATTTCAATCCGTGAGTACCGAGGACGTGGACAAGCTACTTGGTAGGGTGAGGAAGACGACCTACCCTCTCGATCCTTGCCCTTCATGGCTGGCCATCTGGGGGGGGGATGCCTTGATGGTGTTCCTTAAGGACATAATCAATGCATCCCTCAGAGAAGGGTGTGTTCCATCTTGCTTAAAGGAAGCGGCCATTAGGCCGCTCCTGAAAAAATCTTCCCTTGACCCCTTGGATATGAACAACTATAGGCCGGTTTCTATGTTACCATTCTTGAGCAAGGTGATCAAGAGGGCAGTTGCGCTTCAACTCCAAGTGGTCTTGGATGAAACCGATTATCTAGACCCATTTCAAACTGGCTTTAGGTCGGGATTTGGAGTTGAGACTGCCATGGTTGCCTTGACCGACGACTTGCGTCTAAGCATCAACAGGGATAGTGTGACCCTGTTGGTGCTTTTAGACATCTCAGCGGCTTTCGATATGATAGATCATAGCATCCTCTTGGATTGCCTGAGAGGGTTAGGAATCGGAGGCACTGCACTCCGGTGGTTCCGGTCCTTCCTCTCGGGCAGGTCCCAGAGGGTGTTGCTTGGGGACAGTTGCTCCAGCAGAAAGGATCTTACTTGTGGCGTTCCGCAGGGCGCCATCCTGTCCCCGATGCTGTTTAACATCTATATGAAGCCGCTGGGTGAGATTATTCGGAGTTATGGGGCTGGGTGTTATCAGTATGTGGATGACACCCAGATCTATTTCTCCTTGTCCCGATCGTCAGTCTCAAATTCTGATAGCGTCTCTCCTCTTAATGATTGTCTAAAAGCAGTAATGGGCTGGATGAGGAAAAACAGATTGAGATTAAATCCAGACAAAATGGAGGTGCTCACAGTAGCAGCCCCAAAACCAGGAGTTGGGTTGCAACCTCCAGTCCTGGACAGGGTCACGCTCTCCATTAAGGACTGTGTTCGCAGTCTGGGGGTGCTCCTTGATTCATTGCTACAGATGACTAGTCAGGTGAATGCGACGGTCAGGAGTGCCTGTTATCAGCTTTGGCTGATATGCCAGCTGTGCCCTTTCCTAGAAGGAAGGGACCTCGAGACTGTGGTGCACGCGCTGATAACCTCTCGTCTAGATTTCTTCAATGCGCTCTACATGGGGCTACCCTCATGCTTGGTCCGGAAACTTCAGTTGGTACAAAATATGGCAGCCAGAGTGGTCTCGGGAACATCTCGGAGAGACCATATAACTCCAGTATTAAAATCTCTCCACTGGCTGCCTATCAGTTTCCGAGCCCAGTATAAGATGTTGGTTATTACCTTTAAAGCCCTAAATGGCTTGGGTCCAACTTATCTCTGGAACCACCTCCTCCCATACAATCCTCCCCGCACACTCCGGTCCTTTGGGAGAAATTTGCTTCAGCCACAAAAATCTAGGCTGTCTGCAACCTCCCAGAGGGCCTTTTCAGTAATCGCCCCCAAATTGTGGAATGACCTGCCGAACGAGATCCGTCAGATGACAAGCCTAAGTAGCTTTAAAAAAGCACTAAAGACGGATCTCTTTTGGCAGGCCTTTCCTAATTAGATCCCAGCCTCAAAGGCTCCTGGCCTCTTTTAGTCTGCTGGCTATTTATTGTATTTATTGTTTTGAAATGTGATTTTAGATAGTTGCTTTTAATTTATATTTGTTTAATATCTTTTTATGGGAGAGGGTGGGGGTGGGTGGTATTTTGGGATTTTTATCTGTATTGTATTTTAATTATTGTAAGCCACCCCGATTGTTTTAACAGAGGGGTGGGGTATAAATAAATAAATAAATTATTATTATTATTATTATTATTATTCATAAGAACTGTCAATCTATCTGAATCCATCATTTCAAGTGTCTTTAGAATCCAATCTTCTATTGTTGGTGTTGTTTTGTTCTTCCATACTTTTGCATATTGAATTCTCGCAGCTGTCACCATATAAAATAATATTTTACTGTTCTCTCTTTCAGTTTTCTCATCCATCATCCCCAACAGATAAAATTCTGGTTCAAATGGAATATTAATATTCCAGATTTCATTTATTGTTTTTTGTATTTTTCACCAGTGAAGAGGTTACACTCTTCACTGGGACAGGTGCACAGTTGGTGGGTGGTCTTGATTTCATCTCTTGCAAGGGGCCTCTGTGACACAAAGCACCAACTACCAGCTTCAACTGGTTTGTCAGCTAAGACCAATCCAGCACACAATTATCCACATTTTCCTGACTTCAAGACTGGACTACTGTAATACAGTATACATGGGTCTACCCTTGGATCTACCCTGCTGTTAGTGCAAAATTTGGCAATTGGGTTGCTTAGTGGGGCCTCCCACGTTGATTCTCCTGTGCTGAAAGATCTATTCTGGTTGGCAATTAGATACCGAGGTAGATTGAAAATATTGCCTTTGGCTTGTAAGACCTCTACATCTCAGGATAAGTCATTTGAGGGACTGCTTTCTCCCGTATGGATGGCCTCAGACTTTACGCTTGGGTAGTGCACTCCACTTACCACACTGTTATCTGATGAGTTCCTTTGGTTATGGTGCAAATGAAGGCCTTCTCTGTTGTGGCACCCATGTGAAATGGTCTCCTCACAGATATTAGGTGCACTCCCAGTTGGTGGGTGTTTCCATTGTCATCCAAAAACTTAGCTGTTTCCTCAGGCACTTTTCTGATTATTTTCCTACTTGTTGTTAAATAACCCTGGTTATTAACTTACACTATTAGTGTCATAGAATCATAGAGTTGTAGAGTTGGAAGAGACCACAAGGGCCATCCAGTCCAACCCCCTGCCACACAGGAATCATGATCAAAGCATCCCTGACAGATGGCCATCCAGCCTCTGTTTAAGACCTCCAAGGAAGGAGACCCCACCATGCTTCAAGGGAGTGTGTTCCATTGCTGAACAGCTCTTACTGTCAGAAAGTTCCTCCTAATGTTAAGGTGGAATCTCTGTTCCTGGAGCTTGCATCCATTGCTCTGTGTTCTAGTGTCGGGAGCAGCAGAAAACAAGCTTGCTCCATTCTCAATGTGACACACCTTCAAATACTTCAAAACAGGGCTATCATATCACCCCTTAACTGTCTTTTTTTTCAAGTTAAACATACCCAGCTCCCTAATTCTTTCCTCATAAGGCATGGTTTCCAGACCTTTCACCATTTTAGTCGCCCTCCTGTGGACATGCTCCAATTTGTCAATATCCTTTTTGAATTGTGGTGCCCAGAACTGGACACAGTATTCTAGGTGAGGCCTGACCAAGGCAGAATAGAGTGGCACTATTACTTCCCTTGATCTAGACACTATACTTCTATTGATGCAGCCCAAAATCGCATTGGGCTTTTTAGCTGCCACATCACACTGTTGACTCATGTTTAACTTGTGGTCTACTAGGACTCCTAGATCCCTTTCGCACATAGTCTCATTCAGCCACATCTCCTCCATCCTGTATCTATGTGTTTCGTTTTTCCACCCTAAGTGCAGTACCTTACATTTCTCTGTATTGAATTTCATTTTGTTAGCTTTGGCCCAGCTCTCCAGTCTATCCAGGTCATTTTGAATTTTGATCCTGTCCTCTAGGGTATTAGCTACTCCTAATTTGGTGTCATCTGCAAATTTGATAGGTATGCCCCTAATTCCCCCATCCAAGTCATTGATAAAGATGTTGAATAGCACTGGGCCCAGGACAGAACCTTGTGGCACCCCACTGGTCCAAGATGAAGAGGTGCCACTGCTGAGTGTTACTACAAAACAGAGAAAATACTGTTGTTACTCCATGCTAACCAAGCAATATAACATTTTATGAGTAATGTTAGGAATAGTAAAGCATTTCATCCAAGTTCTGTACTCAGCTGGCTCTTTTGGAATCACCAGCACTTGCACCGTAGACCTCTCCACCCCACTCAGGACCGGTTTAAGGAATTTTGGGGCCCCCTGCAATGCTTTACTTTGGGGCCCCCATATGTTTATCTCAGATCAATGTAACCTAACCTATTCACCGTACAGGATGTTCAGATTATAGTAGGACCCCCGTATCCCTGGATTCATTATCCATGGGACACAAAACAGCACACCTACCATAGAGTCTTCCTAGAAAATGTGTCTTCCCTAGCCCTTTTCTAGGCCTTCCAAGGCAACTCTATGGTATTTTAAACCAGAAATCCCATTATTTTCATATTAAGGAGGCCAACACGGGGCCCTCTCTTGACCTCGGGGCCCCCTCTTGACCTCGGGGCCCCCTGCCAATGCTGATTTGGCAGACAGGTTAAACCGGCCCTGACCCCACTCTTTCTTGGTCGTTTTGAGTTTTCTACTAACAAAAGTGCAGAAACACATATAGTGTGGGTTTTGTTTTGTTTTGTTTTGTTTTGTTTTGAGGTGGCAAAGCTCTTGCATATCTTTGGGGAAGCACAGCTAGGAGAGCCTAAGTACTTAACATGACCTGAGATACCATGTCATCATGGATAGAACGGTGTGACCCATCTAAGTAGCTGAAAGGCAAATGTCATTAATATTAAATTTAGCCAAAGTACCTCATGAGATGAGCCATGGTCATGCAATTGTTTGTTGGAAAGGACATGTCCAGTTGTGAGTTTAACCCATGGTCACTTTGGAGAGAAGAGAGGTAATACTGGAACTTTGACAAAAAAGAAAAATAGTACCTAAGTTAAAATCCACACAAGGCAAGATTAAACTACTAACATTCACTGCAAACTGAGGTGACTTCACTTTCCCTTTAGCCAATGCCCATGAATGGGAAGGTTCAGTTATATATGTATTATGTATTTATTATTTATTCATTTCATTTATATTCTTTCTCCCAAAATGGGGCCCAAGGTGGCTTCTATAAAACAACAGATTAAAAATACAATATATAGAATTAAAATTTATAAAATCAGTTTAAAACATATAAAATCTAAAACATATCAGATAAAAACAAGCCCTGCTGCTTATATGTTAAAAGCCTTCTTCAAAAGAAAAGTCTGCCTGCCGGCAAAAAAGAAATCAGGGAGGTGCCAGCCTAGCTTCCAGTGGAAGGGAGTCCAAGAGGGTGGGAGCAGCTACTAAGAAGGCGCTCTCTCAAGTCCTCACCAAGCAAGCTTGTGATGAAGGCTGGACCAAGAGAAAGCCTCCTCCTGATGACCTTAGGGTTCTGGATTGATTGTATTGGGAAATCCGGTCTTTCAAATAGTCTGGACCCAAGCTGTTTTAGGGCCATAACCAGCACTTTGAATTGTGCCTGGAAACGAACTGGTAGCCAGTGAAGCTGTTTAAAAAAGGGAGTTATATGCTCCCTATAACTGGCCATATGTATGTATGTAAGTTCTGCAAGTTGTGGGGGAAATTCCTATACTTCAGACCAACAGAAAATAGGCACAGAATCCTGAAAATGCCGTCTTAATGAACATTAATGACTGCCTTATCTAATTGTGCAGCCCTGTCAGATGGCTCTCTTGAAGTGGTATGCCATGTGTCAGGGAGAAGTGGATGCCTCAGGCACCAGCTCTGTAGTGTTATGAAAGGCAGTAAGTTGCCAGTAATTGATTTATTATTCATTATATTGTTACTGTCTGGGATGGAGAGAGATGGTTGTGGCATGTCTCAGGTATCAAGGTTGACCTTGGGAACTTTGCCCCTTGACTTTTGGGGAAAGCTCTGCCCCAGGGAGCAAAACATCTTGGATCAGCCCTGCCAGGTGTCCCTTGCTGGGCAGCACTTTCACTGTCTAACTGATTTAGAACATCCTTGATCTGTCCATAACAGATTTTGATTCCAATTCTGTCTTTGAACCGAATTTTAGTTTTTTAGCTTTCCCTATTCTAAATGAGAGACCATCTCACATAGACTCTCTTCAGCAGATTCTCTTTAACTTGAAAAATTATCACTGGGTGGGTACATTTTCAACTGGTCTGAATTCCAGCACTTTGGGGATGTTCTCCATTTCCAGGTATAATGTTAAGGCTTCAGAAGCTTCGATTATAAGCTCTTAAAATACCCTTCCCATCTCCCCTCAAACACAAAAAGGTTATTTTGACCTATAGATCCCTCTTTATTTTGGAGATAGCTTTATACTTCATTGCAACCCACATTATTTCTAAATATAAATGTGCAAACTAAGGACTTACCTAGTGGGGATCTGCCATCTATCCTGCACAATCTTAAGAGATTATCAGATGTGTCCAATAACCTGGGACAGGGAGAGGGGAGATCGCTATCAGTCTCCCTTTTTCAGATGACATCGTCCCTGTCCGGGAACCTCCCATCCTGCTCCTGTCCCCACCCCCCACTTCTTATTCACAGCTTAAGCCATGAATAAGAAGCCCATTCCGTTGTCATAACCGAATCATGGGCGTTTGAAAATGTCCCCTGTTGTGCTGGCGCGATGCCAGCGGCATGTGACGTCACCAGGAGGTCCATACCAAAGACTTCTGGGTTCGATAGTGACAGCCAGGTGAGTGTCACCCTTTCCCTCCCCACCTCCCTGGGTTACTTGGTGTTTATATTGTGTGTTTTGGGACTTGCTTTTCTGTTTTGATGTTTGGTTTTGTTTTTCTTTTCAAATTTCTCGCGCGATCATTCTCTCACGAGAACGAGCGGGATTTGGCTTCACTGCAGTAAAAGCAGCTTTATGACAGCTGCCTTTACTGCAGTGAAGCTGAGGGGAGAGGGAGCAGTTCCTATAACGGAATAAGACAAGTGTGTGAAAAAAAATTGTTATTCTGTTACAGGGATGGGAGTGGAGCGGGAGTGGTATAGGGGAGTAGCGGTACAGAAACAGTTTTAAGGGACACATGTGATAATCTCCTTACTACAAAGAAGAGGTGACCAATTGCCTCCTGCTAATGTTTTTGAACTACAGCTCCCATGATCCTGGTGATAGTGACACATGCCTTAGTTACATCCCATTTGGATTACTGTAATGTGCTCTGTGTAGTGCAGCCTTTGTAGAGTGTTCAGAAAATTCAGCTGGTCCAAAGAGCTGTAGCCAGATTGGTAACAGGGGTTGGCTACAGGAAGCATACAACTCCCTTGTAGCAACAACTCCATTGGCTGCTGGTCAATTTCCAAGCACAATCCAACATGCTAGCAATGACCTATATGGCTATATGGCTCAGTCCGGGTTATTAGAAAGACTATAGTCTCTCATACAAATCTTCCTGTGTTTCTGAGATCTTCCAGGGAGGCTCCTTTCTATGCTTCTCCACCTTCACGGCTACACCTGGTGGGAACATGGGAGAGAGCCTTCTTTGTGACTGCTCCCAGGCTCTGGAATTCCCTACCCAAAGACATTAGACTGGCATCCTTATTATTATCTTTCCATGGGCAGGTGAAGGCCTTTTAATTCCAGCAAGTCTTTGAGAATGAATTTTTAGGAGAAACAGTATTATTATTTTTCCATAGGTAGGTGAAGGCCTTTTAATTCCAACAAGACTTTGAGAATGAATTTTTAGAGGAAACAGTATAATGTGCTGGACTTTTGTTTATTGTTGTTTTTAAAGGTTTATATTTTAAAAGAACTTCCTGATAGTAAAAGCTGTTTGACAGTGGACTACACTGCCTCAGAGTGTGGTGGACTCTCCTTCTTTGGAGGTTTTTAAACAGAGGCTGGATGGCCATCTGCTGGGAGTGCTTTGATCATGTATTCTTGCATGGCAGGGGACTGGACGGGATGGCCCTTGTGGTCTCTTCCAACTCTGTGATTCTATGGAGATTATCAGACGCTAAAAATATCCCAGGACAAGGACAACAGGATATCGCTAAAAGGCTTACCTTCTAGACAATATCCCTGTCCTGGGATGATCCCATTCTGCTCCTGTTCCTCCCCCGTTTCCTCTTATTCATGGAAAAATCCATGAATAAGAGGCCCATTCCATTATTATAACAGAACGATGCGCGAGTGAACAGGAGCCCTGTTGTGCTCCCGGGATGATAACTGGCTGTGAAGTCACTGGGAGGTCCTTGCCAGACACTTCCGAGTGCAATCTGGAAAGCAAGGTAAGTTAAAACCTTTTCCCCCCTCCCTGGGTTGCTTTTTTAAAAAAATGTGTTTTCCTGGTTGGTTCATTGTTTTGACAGCTGGGGGGGCTATTTTTAAATTTGCCGCCCAGCCGTTCTCTTGCAAGAAGAACAGCTGGGATTTGAGTTCCTGGTTGTAAAAGCAGCCTTACGGTGGCTGCATTTACAGCCGGGCAGCAAAGGGAGGAGGAGCCCGTTCCTGCCGTGGAATTAAGGTAGGTTTGTAAAATGTTTCTCTTTATTCCATGGCAGGAACAGGATTGGAGTGGGGGTAGCGGGACAGAAACGGACCCTAATCTCCTATGTTTTTAACTGGTTTAAATATTTTTGATAGTTTAATTGCTTTTTAACTTGTGCTTTGTGTAAAAAATTTTTTACTACAGTGGACTCTTGGTATCTGCTAGGGTTTGGTTCCAGGACCCCATATGGATACCAAAATCCATGAATACTCAAGTCCAGTTATACACAATGGCATAGTAAAATCTTGTTCCTTATATAAAATGGCAAAATCATGGTGTGCTTCTTGGATTTTTTTAAAAAAATATTTTCAAGTTGTGTATGGTGGCATCTGTGGATGCCAAATCTGTGGATACAGAGGGCCGACAGTATGCTTGTTTTAACTATTGTAAGGTGCCTTGAGTCCCCCATTGGGAAAAAGGTGGAATCATCGCCAGCAGCAGAAGTAGCATCCCTTACCATTGGTTATCCCAGCCAAGCAATGGAACCTGTAGGGAAAATAACATCTAAAGGGCTGTAGTTGCCCACCCCCACCCTTATCATATGAAATTACAACTGCATGGCAGCAGTATGTGATGCCAGACACTCAAGTGATAATCACCAACATCTGTAAACTGCAGGAAGAGTGATTCTTTTGGTATGGGCTAAATGGGGACTGTTTTGCTCCATTTCACAATGGTAGTTAAATATCAATCACTTGGTTGACTAAAAGCATAACAGGATTAACATCTAAAAATACATTAGATATAAAACAGAGTGCATTATCTAACATATACATCCTTTCCTGTTCTTTCTGTAACCTAAGGTCAAATAATATAGACTTTAAAAAGAAAAAACCCAAAAACCCTGACTTCTTTCTGTGCTGCTCTTCTAGTTTGTTTAACAAAAAACAACCCTACACCATCAGTACACAAAGTAACTCCTCAAAGTCACTCAATAACTGAATCAAATAAATCCATAGATATTCACATATGCTCTGAGTTTAGTAATGTGTTTGACAGATACAGTACAGTTCTCATTTTCACATAAATATTTAAAGTTGTAAACCTCTTGTGTTAGTTCAATTTCTGTTAAAACATTCTTTCCCATTGTTTTTTTTCCACCCATAGAAAAAGGATTCTCAAAACTTCCTACATAACATTCAAAGAATCATTGAGATGGACAGTACCACTAGGGTCATCTAGTCCTGAGATGCAGAAGTATTGCTGAGCACTGCTGAGAGAAGGCCATCCAACCTCTGTTTAAAGACCTTCAAAGATGTAGAGTCCATCATCATCTGATGCAATCCATCCTATTGTTGAACAGCTCTTACAGTCACGTTCATTAGGCATCATTATGACGCCGTATTTGCTGCATCTGATAAAATCTCAAGAAGCCAAATCTTTCCTAACAGCACCATCTGTGGAGCCAATTCTTCATTTCTAGTAATCTTCTTTATCCTCTTGGGCCATGCTCATCAACAGGAAGGAGTGGTAAAGTAACAACCTGTGCCCCAAGGTCCTTTAGCTTCCCCCCCCCCAGATCCTCATAGTGCCCAATATGTTAAAGGTTATCTCTTGTAATATCATTTGTTCCAACATATATCAGAAGGAAGGGGTAATGGTTGGTGGGTTTGATGAATCTTGTCCCCTGTTACATCATGGATCTTTGCCCCTGAGAGACAGCACTCCTCCAAAGACATCTTATCAGAGGCAGAAACCACTGCTCCTGTTCCTCTCAACAAGGAATCACCTACCACCACCACCACCACCACATGTCTCTTTCCTCTGGGAATTGGCTGGAGTCCTTCCATCCATAGAACCATTCAATGTCACCCCCATGCCTTTGAGGAGTGAGGCTCTTGTCCCTGTTCCTGTGCCTCATAATTTTGTGTGTGTTTTTTGTCAAGGTGACAACTTGAAATTGATTGTGTAACTCCAAACCTCCCAAATGTTTGTGGAGGATATTTTTGGTGGTTCTGCTTTCATGTATCACATTCTTCTGCCGCCTATGTTTGGGAATTGTCCCCCTCCTTAGAGGCATATCCCATGTCTTGCCTTTCCAAGAGAGTCTGCTCTGCTAAAATCTCTGTCCACTCTGATAAGTTGAAGTGTAGATACTGAAGCTTCAAGCTCCAGTGCCTTTTCTTTTAGAAGGACAACCAGCCTGTACTTGCTGCAGGTAGAGCTCTCACGCCCTCTAGCAAGAAAACAAACTTGCCAAAGATGTTGCAGATTAATACTAAGAATATAAGTACAATGTGAAGCAGACCAAAAGCCTATTTATATACAGTATTCTATTCTCATAGTGAACAACCAGAAAACCTAAAAGGAAGCTCACATTCCCCAATTTCTCAAAGATTTAATTTCCCTAAAGAATAACATTTCCAAATTAAACTTAACCTGGTTAAGAGCCCACTGCCTCATAGGCTGTTATTAACTATTTATTTCTTGCTTTTGTCTCCATCTCCAAGGGCATATCTATGCAAACTGGTTAAATGGTCATGCCTTTGTTGCATATGAATTGGGGTTACCAAGGTTCCAAAATAGACCATCCTCTATAAAGCTAGCTTCAAGTCTTGCAAGAGAGATCTCATATCTCATGGGATTCCTGCAAATCCCTGAAAATGATTATGAGCCAGCAGCCATCACAAGGGAAGAAATTTCACCATCGTCAGCATGTTGCTCATACTGGAGTGGGAACAGCAGGTACTGACTTCATTCACAACCCCCTCCCCAGCATTTCTTGTGCAGTTTGGAGGTAGAGTGTTCAGCTGATAGCCAAAATTATGGGATATTTGGCATCCCTTTCATACAAGACAGGCTTTCTGGCCCTCAGATAAGGGGCATCCATTACAATATGGGACACCTTGTAACTCTAATCTGAATCATCAAGCCACAGTTAGGTCCATTGGATACCCTTCAACTGTCCCAATTTGACAAGGACAATCCCCATTAATTATCTGTCATCTCCCTTCTTCAGCTGCTTTAAAATGTCCAAGATTTTCTCTCCTCCTTTCACTTTCCCCCTTTATCCTCAGCTTACTTCCATTGGCTCAAACTGAGTTCAAAGTACAAAACTAGTTTGCACTCAGTTAACATAGCTGGGGGGGGGACAGGGAGGATTCTTGTCCTTTCCAGTAAGCTCAGGCCAAAGCAAACTGCTGAAGCATCTCCTAGCTTGTGTGTGTCCTCATTAATAACTTTTGCCATTTTGACCGCATTCTGATTTTGCTTTGCTACCCATGTTCCAGTTTCACCTGTGAAATGTTGGACGTTATATCATTACACCATCTCAATAGGCTCATTGTACCATGTAAGAACTTGCAAAGCTGAATTTAGATGTAAGAGGAAAGCAGAAAAGCAGACGTACACCATGACACGTCCGCTGTGCATCTGGAAGCTCACACCATACTGATAACAACAAACCATGGTTTAGTGTGACATCTGAATTCAGCCAGTGTGTGATAACATGGAAGGGAACTTGTTCTCTCCCTCCCCTCTTCTCACTGCTTCAAACAGTGAGTGTGAAACACAGATTCCCAGTATTGTGATGTAGGCACTGACCACAAGAGTTGTCCTCTGTTATTTTATAAATCTAGATGGGACAGATTTTAGTTCATTCAATGTAATGTTGAGACACTTGTAGATAACTGACCCTTAAAGGACTTTTTCGGACGTTTAAAAAGTAACGCAAGCAGCCTCGTCAGCTTGCGAGGCTGCTGTGCTGCAAAGCATCAGTTTCGGATGACGCTCGCCCCTGCCGGTACTGTTGCGGTACCGTGGGGAGAGCTGAGCATCATATTTCCTTGATTTTTACTCATGATCAACTTTTGTGAGTAAAAATTAAGGAAATATGACGCTCAACTCTCCCCGCGGTACCGCAACAGTACCGGCAGGGGCGAGCATCATCCGAAACTGACGCTTTGCAGCGCAGCAGCCTCACAAGCTGACGAGGCTGCTTGCGTTATTTTTCAGCGTCCGAAAAAGTCCTTAGTGTAGTATTATCATGTAACCACAGCTTGTGACACAATATACCAACACTTTCTCGACAGCCAACTGAATGATTTTTCACAAAGCAGGTGAGGGGCATCCCAATCTAGACTAGAACCAGAGAAGTGAGTCATTTTTGTTTAAAAAAGAAACCTTTTCTCCTCCTTTAAACCCAATCCAGTTTGGCCCCTGGCCCCTGCTATTTGCATTGGAAGGAAAGGTCCCTGACATACCAGTCAGAGCTTTCCTTCCAATGGAAACAACTGGATGATCTGGGTTATAATTATTTATTAAAATTCAATAAGCAAATTATTCAGAGAGACTGATGAAGGCAGAGGCTGAAACATCTTGCCATAATATTAGCATATTTTTGTTTAGTTACTCTAACAAATATTTGTTTTAAACATGTATGTACCACCCTTCATCATACTAGATTTCAGGGGAGCATACAAGCATTAAAATTATGCAATAAAACACAAAAACAAAGATAAGCAAAGCTAAATAAATAAAAAAATATTTGTGATTAGTACTTATAGATAATATGAAAGAAAGAGCTTCATGCTCCTTTATTATTATTATTATTATTATCATTATTATTCTTTTTAAAAAATCTAGATGTTAGTGTAAATTCTTAAATGAATGGGACAAAAATACATCTGAGGAACAAAGAGGCTAGTTTGGAACAAATGGCACAGCCCTGTAATTCTTGACAATTGGAATTAAAAATTAAATAGCAAAAATTTAAGCAAGCAAGCTTTTCTTGTTTAACTAAGGCTTTGCATCTTTTTAATTGGCTTTTCCCTCTAACATGGTTGGAAACTTCATGTGTATTAGCTTATTTGCTTTACAGCTTGTGGCTTTAGTGGTTTAGGCCTGTATTTTAAGATCATTGCCCTTTACAGGAAAGGGAAAGATGTGGAATGCAAAAGATCAGTTTAATACAAATAATACCACCTAACAAAGCCCAAATGATTTCGCATGTGTGTAAAAAGGTCGATGAGGGCCTCACAACAGCAAAATAATACTGAAAGAGTAATCTCAGCAGCATTTTCTCTTTAACAGAGAATGCTAGAGACGTGAAATCAATATTGATTTGCTGTTTTTATTTAAAGTGCATCTGTCTGAAAACAAACACTGAACTTCAAAAATTATACTTTTTAATGTGAAGTTTTTAGGCTTTAGCTCATATTTTACCCTCCACACCTTCTAATAATTTGACTCAGAACTTCTCCTTTGTCCATCTGTCCAGTGAAGTAGTCATAGCTGCAAGAAAGAGTCTGGCAAAATTAGCAACACTTTTCAAATACAAAAAATATTTATAATTTCTCTTTCTGAAGTATCTTTCCCACATACATTTACTCACCCTGGGTGAAACCAATAGGAACACATAGTATATATATGCAGAGATCATTCTGTCAGCACACCCAGTTCCCACATTCTGCACCAGATATGGGCGAAAGCAGTCGGATTGAGGGATAATATTCTGTCCTGGGACAGGAACAGGTAGTTTCAAAATGTCACCAAAAATATCAAACCCACAACCCCCACCTTAGCAGATGAAAACATTTGGATACAAACTGTCTGCACTATACTATATTTAAGGCAGTATTAAACCACCTTAACTTTCATGGTTCCTCAGAACTGTCTCTGCAAATGGGTAAGGAGATATCCTTATCTCCCTTCTCTCAGAATTAACTTTTTGTGAATAACTTTCATAGTACACAAGTGGGAGCTGCAACAAAATGGTGTGACGTGGTCTGCCTTCTGCTTAGGAGACCTGGGGCTAAAACTGATTGTTAGTCCCAACTGGAGTAAACTCATTGAATCAATGGGAACTTGATAAATCAACACTTATGTAAGTTCCATTGATTTGGCAGGTCTACTGTAGTTGGAACTAACAATTGGACCTAGCCCTTCATTGTATTCCTTGACCTGACTAGCTTTGTAACTCCCCTTCAGACACAGCAATCAGATTTTATTTGATTTTATTTATATCCTGCCTTTCTCCCAAAATGTGTTTCAAAATGACAAAGGGGACTCAGTTAGTATTACATAGCTACAGAAGCACACTGTTATGGAGTCCCTATTGGTTTCCCCCTGTTGGTACTTCTGCAAACCTTGGGTATCCTGCAACCCTTCTGATGCCTCCCTTCTGGGTGTATACGTTGTCACTTTGGATACAAATGGTTCGTCATCCAGAGAACTGATACTGGTGTTATATTAGATTGTTTTATGGGTGTGTGGATTTCAGCTATCAGTGGCAATTCTAAATTTTTACTGAATGTCAGGAGATCTAAATACGACATGGATATAAACAGGTTAGACCTTTATAAATTATTTCAACCAGAGGAAACTAGTGGCTCCCATAACAGTGGCATGGGACCGGTAGTGATGAATCCACTCTGGAGGTTAGTCCAGACATTAAAGGGGGTATCCAAGGTTCCCAACCTTTTTTTTTGGGGGGGGGGAAATAAGGTTCAGCACCTTGAATAGTTCCTTTAAAATTCAGACTAAAACCCATAGCAGAACCAGCAGCCTAGTGACATGGAGACCACCAGCTGCTCCTGTTTTTAATGGTTATTGTGAAAACAGTGGTTTGTATTCAACTAGACTGTCTTTGAAATAAATGCCTTCATTTGAATACTTAGGGTCAACAAACTCTTCTGTTACCAGAGACATGGAAACAGCTACTTCTGGTAGTGTGGTTTTGGTTGTTTCATTCAGCAAGGTTATTCCAGAACTGTCCCTGAAAGACTGTGCCTAACACAAACTGTTTTCTAATATGATAGCACAGCCCTATAATACCTTATAGCCAACTATAGTACAAACTCCATGAATAAAGCTGAAGTAGCATTAGTTGGCCCATTTCTAGTAGCATTCACCACATTTGGCCTTGGCTTTCACCTTGCAAACAATCATTGCCTGTGATCATAGACCCACCTGCAAAGCAATCCAGATTTCCATAAAAGGTTCCTGTGGGATGTCAGTTTGAATAATTAGACTTGACATTTTACTGACCAGCAAAACAGAGGCCTTCTTTTTCCTAGAGGAAACCACAACGATAGCAATATCTTTACAACAAGCTGTGCACTGCCATCAAAATTATCTAATCTATTCTTTTTCATACATTTGCAATGTCATTCAGCCATCACATATATCTTCTTTTACTTAAGGCAAAATACAAAGCGAGCCTCAGAATTTGTATCTGGCTTTTTGAAAACTTTTTAATGTAAATTGATAACATACTGGTTTGGGAAGTACCCATCCTGCCCTGTTTGCATTTTAGTGCTTAAAATGTCTAAACTTTTCTCACTTGCCTTTCTTTGTTCATGATTCAAGCCAAAGAATAACACTCAAAGCATAACAGAGGACTTTTTCAGACAGGACTTACCGCGCAAGAAATCTCCGGAACAGTTACGACACTGTCGCGCGGCATGGGGTCCATTTCGGATGACACCATCCCCTCTCTCGGTAAGGAGATATCCTTATCTCCCCTCTCTCAGAATTAACTTTTTGTGGCGTCCGTGACTGTTCCGGGTATGATTGCCCGTGAGTAAAAAATGGCGCGGCTGCCTTCAATCATACCTGGAACAGTCACGGACGGCATCATCCAAAATGGACCCCCTGCCGTGCGACAGTGTCGTAACTGTTCTGGAGTCTTCTTGCATGGTAAGTCCTGTCTGAAAAAGTCCAGAATGTGAGGGAAAAGAACAGATTTTGTGATTCTGAAAGATTCTGTACAATGACAGAGAGCAGAGGTGGGCAAAAAGTGTCCCTCCCAAAATACTTTCTGCAGCCCTGGGCCCCAGGCACCTCCAGGTATCCCTTTTTCTGGGCAAAACCCTGTTTGGATTACTGTAACACATTCTACATGGGGTTGCCTTTGAAGACTGTTTGGAAACTTCAGTTGGTAGCAAAGAGCTGCAGCCAGAATATTATCTGGGGTGGGATAGAGGCATTATACAGTTATCCCTTCATATCTGCTGGGGTTTGGTTCCAGGACCCCCCCCCCGGATACCAAAATCCGTGAATACTCAAGTCCCATTATATGCAATGGCATAGCAAAATGGTGTCCCTTATATAAGGTGGCAAAATCAAGATCTCCCTTTTGGATTATTATTTTTTAAAGAATATTTTCAAGCCATGAAAGGGTTTTTGTTTTTGAATTTCCCACACACTTGTCCTCTCGCAAGAACCGCCAGGATTTCCATTCCAGGAAGTGTATGGGGCTCCGTTCAAGCTCCATTCACTCCTGGGCTGCCAGGGGGAGAGAATGACGTGGCAAAGGCAGGTGTGCGAAACTTTTAGTGATAGTGCCGGGACAGGGACAGGAGAGGGGCGGAAGAGGAGGTTGCGAGATGGGAATGCTATTTTTGTTCCTGTCTGAAAATCTCCCATATCAGCCAGCCTTCTTGTGTTAATATCAAAGTCTTTCCATTTTTCTGCATATAAAAATCTAGCTGCAATCAGCATATTCAATGCAATATTCTCTCATATTTCTTCTCTAGTTCCCCTTCTGCTAATCCCATGAAATAAAATTCAGGTTTCATCTGGAATTTAAATTTTTCCCATTATTTCATGTATGCAATTCCAGTATTTCTTAGCTTTTTTTCACATCCACCACATATGAGTAAAAGTTCCAGTTTCATTTAAACATTTCCAACATTTATCGTATGAACCTCTATATATTTTTGAGAATGTCTCTGGTGTCAAATGCCATCGATACAACATTTTATAAAAGTTTTCTTTCAAACCTTAGCTCAATGTAAATCTCAAATTTTTATTCCACATTTTTTCCCATTGTTGGAAGAAGAACAAGTTAATGATTGTATAGTTAAACGAGCACAAAATATGTCCTGTCACAAATCTTGAAGTTTTAACTGCCAGTTTGCCCATACATGTCATGGAAAGGGGGTGCTATCTTGATTTGTGCTTCAGGCAGCAAAATATCTTGGATCGGCTCTGAAAATAGTTTTAATCACTTGACACAGACTTCCTACCACTTTTACGGTGTCATCATAATTGTTTTTCCCCCATGAGTGAAATCTGTGAACTGTCAATCCAGAGTTACCTTTTTTTGTTTTTCTTTCAAGTCCATCTTGGGTATAAGATAATTTCCCAGTGTGCTGATTGGCTACTCAAGAAATACACTCAACCAATCACCACCCACATGCAAATTCCCTCTCCACCTCACAATCCTGCCACTTAATTTGTGGTCTAGATTCCTGCCACTCAATCCGTGGCCCAGATTGGGACTCAGACAGTCAAGCAGCGGTGGTGACGGGCCATCTGTGGTGGAACCCAGCCAGTCAACTGGTGGCCGTGGCAGGTCACCTGTGGATGGGACCCAGGCAGTCAACTGGTGGTGGCGGCAGCTGCAGCAGGGCAACAGAGCAAGTCACCCTCAGCAATTCCGGCAAAAGTGTGGAACACTGAAAAGGGGGAGAAGGAATTTAAAAATCTGCCAGCCTACCTTACAAGGTTGTTGTGAGGTCTACTGGGCATTGTTTGGGAGTATTTTAATGGTGTATGTTATGCTGGGTACAGTTAGTTGTTATTTATTTCTCTGCATTTCTGAAGAATGCACATTCACCCTGACAATAATGAATGTATTTGTGATTTACAACTAAGTCTTAAAACCAGGATCTGCTAAAGCTCTACTGCTATGCAAGATGGCAGCTGTTTGTTTCTTCCAGAAAAACAAAAAATGAAACAAAAACATGCCCACTGAATTAACTGTCTTCAGTCTCTCCCAGCATGCAGCTATTAGAAGAGAGAAGTTCTTAGTCTTTTCTGTCTAAAAGGATGCTTGTATATTGACCATTGTTGCTGAAATTCTGTCTTTCACAGATGAGCTACTGGCAAATTGGCAAAACTGCCTCTAGAAACCAAAAAAATAAAAAAATGAAGGCATTTAGCCAAGACTTGTTGTGTACTGTCAATAAATTCAGCTGTAACCTCCCTACATCATGATTTCCTTCATATCCCACACACTTAGTACCTTGGTTTGCCTCTTAGATGGAAGCAACATTGAAAGTACAATCACTCACCCTTTGCAAAAGGCAACAAGAAAAAAAAACAGTATTGCTTAACAACTATACAAAGATGCTACTTTGAGAGAGAGAGAGAGAGAGATTAAAAATATTGACCACCAACACACTCTATGCTCTGACTACTGTAGTGGCTGACAGCTGATCTGGAATCTCATGAAAGGACAGCAGCAAATGGTTAGTTATTTAATTTTTTATCAGTGTGGCTGGCATCTTGTTCAGTATTTACAATGCTGTAAGTCTGACTTACAACCTCATAACTACAGTCATTCACTCTTATGGTCACAGCACTCCCCACTACTGAGAGAGGGCTGGATCCTTCATCGCTCATTGCCCTGCTCTCCAGCCCCACTCTCAAGGGCCTACATCTCCCATTTCAGGATATTGGTCAATACTGTTAAATTAAATAACTAGCCATTTGCTGTTATTCATTTATGGTACCCATAATCAGCTGCTTCCTTCAAGCATTACGGTAGTCAGAGCATTTAGTACATCGCTAGTCAACGTTTTTAATCTTTTTTTGTTATGACTATATTTTTGAGAACCAGCATGGTGTAGAGATTTGAGTGTTGGACTAGGAATCCAGGAAACCAGATTCAAACCCCTGCCCAACCACGGAGACCCACCCAGTAGCCTTGGGCAAGTCACACACTCTCAGCCTTAGAGGAAGGCAAGGGCAAACATCTGAATAAATTTTACCAAGAAAACCCTGTGATAGGGTCAGAATGTCAGAGTCAATTGGAAGGCACATAACAATAACAACAACAACAACAACAAAAAACAACAACATGTTTTTACTGCCAGGGAGAAAGAGAGACAGATACAGGATATTTTGATCCAGGTGCCAAAATTAGTTAACTGGCCTCAGGTATTACTACCAGGACTTGGAGGGGAAGGATGTTATTTATTACTCTTCACAGGCAGCAAACTATCTTGGACCAGCTCTGTTTCATTTCATCCCAAGCCGTGATGGCTGAAAACTTTTCATTGCCTTGATGGAAATGGCACATTAAATGCTTGAAGTATAAAAGAAGAAAAAAAGAAAAAGAAAAGAAAACTTTTCATTGCCAGCACAGAAGACTAAATCTGATTTTAAGCACTAGAAACTACCTGAGAAATACCTTGTTCTTTACCAAGTTTCCAGTGCTTAATCCAGGAGGGTGATGCCCTTCCCTTTTCTCAGCTGAAAACCTGCTCCTTGGTGGTATCTGGAATCACCACTGACCATTGGGCCCTGGTGCACTCAGCTGACGTTGTACCCTGAAGTGGAAGCAGAAGCTTGATGGAAGAAAACCAGTGATGACATCATATAGGATTTTGACCCAAAATTCCCTTTTGACTCTTGTCTGCTGCTTCCAGAGACCAGCCTGTTACAAATCGACTGGCTCCTGGAAATGCAACCTGAGAGCATTTCATTCTTTTTCCCTATTCCCCACTTTGGGAAGAGGGAGGGAGACCAAAGCCTGGTTCCCACGCAAAGTATACTGTGCATCAGCCAGCATTCCCATGATATCAAGAGGTATGGTCGCACTCTCTAAGTTCATCCAGCCCATGGAGGGGTAGCTGGTCCTGACCCTAAGGTAGTTTGCTGCAGTACCCCAAATAGTTGCCATATGAGAAGTGCTTTATAAGCACCACAAAGGAGGGGCCCTTTTTGGTACACTCTCGGACTGGAATGCCCTTACTAAGCAGGTAGTAAGGTGACTGGTGGCTCTCGGATCAGTGGAGTGGTGAATCTGTTCTGGGCTTTTATAGAGAACTTTATAGAGGAGTTATTTAGGGTGCTGAACATATTTGAAGATAAGGTGCAGAACCTTGGATAGCACCTATAAAGTACACAACAAAACTTGGAGCAGATTCACTAACTCTGAAATGGGTGCCACCAGCTGCCACTGGCATATCTACTTGGAGTAAGCCTCACTGAATTCAGCTGGGCTTACTCCATGGTAAACAAGTATGGGATTGTAGCCTATGCCATTCTTATTCACTTCAGCTGTTCAGACTCCATTGAAATGCATATACGGTAGTTCCTCAGTGTTGTTTTGTGACTGTAAGCTGCCTTTTTATGATATTGTGATTTTTATTTTATAGTATTGTAATCAGTATGTGTTGTATATGCTTCTACAATCTGATCTGATGAGGAGGAGTACCTGTATAGAAACCTTTTAAACTACACACGCACGCACATGCACACGCACACACATACACACATATATGAATGAATGAATGAGAAAATCAGAAGTAGGTCAGCCCAGAAGCAGTTTGAAGATAGGCTGAACTATTTGTGTGGACTGGTCTTTCAAAACAACTTGAAGTGACAAGCTGTTTGAGGCATAATCAGCAATTAATCATGGGAAAGGCAAGCACAAAACCATGCTATTTCATCTTAGTTGCCATATGATCACGCACAAAAAACTGTGGCTGAACACACAACACATATCTGTGGGAGAAATGTTTATTCCCAGTCCCTCCTCTTCTCACTGAAACTAGTATGGGAAATTGGACTCTCCCTCCTTTTCATTTAATTATGCTTTTAGTGTTTGATTTCATTGTTTTGTGTGCTGCAGAGGTCTATAATTGTTGTTGCTGCTGCTGCTGTTACTATTACTATTTCATTAAATCAGTAATATATCACTTTGCTGATAGCAAGTCTGTCACTAAAGCATTGCAAACATAGTCTGTTTCTTCTATTCATTCTTATTTAAATCTCAGATTAAAATCTTAGAATTGTCATGTGTGGTTTATATTTTAAGTTGATTTTCTCTCCCAGACCTTTGCACATAGGATTTGGAGGAGGGGAAAATCCTCAGTAAGCTTTGATGGACAACACAATGAGCACTTAAGGCAGATTGCTCTTCCTACATGCAAATACTTGTGAACAAGCCTTTTCAAAGTGCATAATCCTATTTACAACCCCTAATTGGAGTACCATGTTTGTCAAAAACACCAAAGTCTTCACTTGTTTAGAAGCAAGGCTATCCCATCAGCTTCAGAAGGAAGAAAAGTGCTGTTTTAATTATATTATCCATCAAGCCCCAGTGTAAAAGGACATAATGAAGTTGTCTCTTAATGCTGATCTATTTCATGTTAAGCTTGTATTGAGCTAGCCTGTGCTCATAAAGCTACCATGGCAAACCAAAAACATAAGCTCCATGGAGAGGCCTTATAGGCAAAATCCATTAAAAAAATTTTTGAATGCTGACTCCCAGTCTCTTGCTTCAGGTAAAAAAAGAATAGGCTGAGTGAGAATTTTATTTAGTTCCTAGACAGACACACAGTCAGATGAATATCTTTATGAAAATCTATACCCCTCCCCCGCAAAAGGGACGGAAAGATTTTTAAAATTGAATGAGGGAGGGAGTCAAGTAGATAGTCATCCATCTAGGCAGGGGTCTTTAGCTCTTAGGTCTTCACAGTCCAACTTTGAATCCCTGCATATTTAGCCAGGTTTATGGTGCTGAATTAGAATGATAATCACTATGTGCCTTCTGTCAATATCATGTTGTGTAGATTCAGCCCCCCCCCACGCTCTCCCTCCCTTTTTCATTCTCTGTCTCTTCTGTATGGCATCTTCATCTTCAGCAACTGCATGGCAGGCAGCTACAACATGATCATGGCTATCATATCACCTCTTAACTTTGTCTTCCCCAGGCTAAACATACCCAACTCCCTAAGCCGCTCCTCATAGGGCATGGCTTCCAGACCCCCCACCATCCTGGTCACCCTCCTCTGGCCACATTCCAGCTTCTCAATATCTTTCTTGAATTGTCATTCCCAGAACTGGACACTGTATTCAAGGTGAGGTCTGACCAAAGCGGAATAGAGTGGCTCTATTATTTCCCTTGATCTAGACACTGTTCCTATTAATGCAGCCTAGAATCACATTGGCTTTTTTAGCTGCCACATCACACTGCTGACTCATGTTCAACTTGTGGTCCACTAAGACTCCTAGATCCCTTTCACATGTCCTGCCATCAAGCCAGGTGTCATCCATCCTATATCTGTGCATTTCAGTTTTACTGCCCAAGTATAGTATCCTACATTTCCCCCTGCTGAAATTCATTTTGTTAGTTTTGGCCCAGCTCTCCAATCTGTTAAGGTCATTTTGAATTCTGATCCTGTCCTCTTGGGTATTAGCTACCCCTTCTAATTTGGTGTCATCTGTAAACTTGATAATAATGTCTGCTATTCCCTCCTCCAAGTCATTGATAAAGATGTTGATTGGATAAGGGAATAGCAGGCATTATTATCAAGTTTACAGATGACACCAAATCAGCTTCCCATACTGAGAACAGCAGCAATAATTTGATTGGTGTAGAAGGGGGCAAAGTTTCCTGAGTTAAGTTTTGGGCAGAGGGAATTAACGTTAATGAAAATTTATTGCCCCCAGCCCAGACAGGGTGAAAAAAACCTTGAGTATGTGAATAGAAAAGAGAAAGCAAAACTGGTTACCCCTAGTAACCAGTTCTAGAGTCTCAGCTCTAGAGGCATACAAGATGGGGTCAATAGCCTGTCTAGACAAGGGCCTAGGACATGTCTATATGTGCCCATAAAAAATGGAGCCCCTCATAGTAATGACCAGCTGCAACCTGTCCTAATGGGGTTTTTTTTTGCCCCCTTAGGCTTAGCATGCTGGCTAGTAAACATGGCGGCCACGAGGGATTTATTCACATTTGCACTTACCTCAATTTTCTGCTGCTGACCTTATTTTTTTTAAAACGATGTCCAAGGTGTGATTGAGCAATTTTTCGCTTGAACACAAAAGCAAAAACAAACAAACAAACAAAACACAACAACACGTTTTCTCATCTTAGTGCACGTACACTAGGGCGAAAATCCTACATGGCAGCAGTGGGCACTTGCCTTGCTAGCAAGCCCTACCCCCTGCACTGGTCCAGCCAATCAGATTTGCACTTCTCTCATTTGGGCAAGCAAATCAGATCGAGGCACCACTTGGTTTTTTTTAAAAAAAGATAGGGGAAGCCACAAAGGCTTTTCTGGTGAAGTTTTTGGCCTTTTTTTGCACCACCCCCCTTCACAATATGGCAAAATCACATAGAATGCCATTAGGACAAGTAGGATTCCCCTTGCATTCTGTGAAGGTGTTTTCCCACCGTTTGGACAACACCCTAGTTTCCTCAAGCCAAGAACAACTGCTATGGCTGAAGAGCTATCAGTAAAAATGCTGACATGTTTCGGGGACAAAATGGAAGTCTATGCTGACTTCTAAGCCTATGCTGACTTCCAGCATGGTGTAGTGGTTTGTGTACTGGATGGGAGACCAGGGTTTAAATCCGCATTCAGCCATGGAAACCCACTGGGTGGCCTTGAGCAACTCACCCTCTCTCAGCAACAGCAAACCTGTTCTAAATAAACCTTGCCAAGAAACCCTATGATAGGGTCTCCATACGTTTTAGTCAACTTAAAGGCCTATGACATACACATGCTGATTTTCAAGCACTAGAAAACTGTAGTCTAGTCTTTTAAAATCCAGGGAAACATCTACATGATGAAAAAACCCCCGGCAAGAATGCAGGCAGAATACCTTTCATTTAGATGAGCTCCTACCGGGATTCGCTGTATTTCAGAAGGAGGGGGGCTGAAAACGCCAAATAGACCGCAATAACAGCTTTTTGCTGTTTCTCACAATCTTTTTTTAAAAATTGCGTGAAAATGAGTATAATAGGTCATTTGTAGGACCTCAGAGGGGGCGGGCTTGCAAGGGAGGGCTTGCAATGCTGGAGCCGCCATTGTTGTTGTTTTTGCCGGCTGATTGACCAAGTGGCAGAGCGGCAGAGCAAAAGTATGATCCTTTTTTAAAACAGAAAATAGCTGTTCCACATCTGTCATTTAAAGGGAAAAAAAGGAGGGGGGAGAATGGAGGGAGATTTTCCAGATGCAACTCACTTGTGGCTGCCATTTCAAACTGCAAACTGCAAGCTATTCCCCTTCCAGCAAGCTTGCGAATGAGCCACAGGCACAAATGGGCACTGCAGCAACAGGGAGGTAAGGCAATATTTTTCACTACAAATTCTCCCATCTAGCTGCACCGCAGATTTAAGCAAGAGATATAAGTCTTTTTGAACAGTATTCAACCAAGTGCCTCAAAATGTTTTTATCATCACATGGAAACCACCACTGGGTGACGTTTCAACATATGGGACTTTTAGTTTAGACATGGGGAACATGTGACCTTCCAAAGTTTCTGGACTGTAGCTTACAGCATCCCCAATTAGCAGGGCCAAGAGCCAGGGATGCTAGCATAAACAGTTCAGTATAATCTGGGGCTGGTTTACACGGCAGGTTTTATTGTGTTAAGTTGCACTTTAGCGCTTTCCCGCATAAGTGGTGGGTAGTTTACACGGTATATGTTTACACAGCTATATTTTGTGGCTCTTTGATTTTTTCCACTTTGAGGTTCACACAGCCAAAAGTGCTGGGGGCATGGCCAAGCATTGGAGAGGGAAAGGAATGCCATAGGAATGTCTGCCCTGGCCCCGAACAGCTTAGAGGCAGTCCCCCTCCCCCCTCCCTTCCCACAAATCAAAGGGAATGTTTTCCTCCTTGCTTAACAGCATTTTCTCCCAAATAGAGGAAAGCCAGAAAAAGAGAGAGAGGGAAAATAACAGTTTAGATCTGATGCAGCCCTTTGTGAAATGGTTTTTCTCCCTCCCCCATGCACAGGATCACAGCTGACGAAATGCGCTATTACACACTTGCAAAACAGCAGAGAGGATGAGAAGGAATGCTCCCTGAATGAAAATTGTTGGGAATCCTTTTTGTTTGCAAACTGGCTTGCAAAATAGCAGAGAGGATTTTTCAAAGTTTCCTCTAATAGCTACTGTCTTTCCCTCCCTCCCTGCCCCTCTTTTAAGCCCACCCCTGCATCATCAACCAATCACAATGCAGCTCTGCTTTAACCCTTAGCGGAATGGTAGTTTACACTGCCAATAATGCGCTACATTGCAAATATACCTGCAAAAGTAGCGACATCCCTTGCCACGCTATATTTGGGTGTTTTACCTTCCTCCCTTCTGAATGAGGCGATGCTGTGCTGCAATCCGTGGGAACTATGAGCTATCTTAGCGATATATTTAGAGGAATATTTGCCCGTGTGAATGACACCCTGGAGACACAATTTCCTCATGTCTGTTCTAGCTGGTTAGCACTAATCCTCAAATTGAAGTTTGTGAGTGCACTTCGACCCATTATTTGAAATTAATAATAAAAACATTTTGCTAGGAACAAACAGAAATGGGAGTGTGGTCAGATGTGGTATCATGAGATTCCAGCAACAAGAGGTCAGTGGCTCCAAACTACGTACTAATCTACCAAGCCAAATTAGAACCAACCAGCTCTTGCGCCTGTGATTTTCTCTGCAAAAACAAGGGCTAATGAAACAGACCCCGAACAGCTTCATGCTAAATTATTGAGAAAAATTTGGATCTGTGCCTCTGGACTTTCTATATCTCTAAAATAGGGTGTTTATTAGTAAAGGCGCCTTTCTGTCATGTTCACATGAGGATCATGGGTTCTACCAATTTCATTGGCTTAATACCCATGATTTCTGACATTTTTGATAAGCTTAAAACAGGGATGACAAAACTTTTATCAGCCTGAGGGTTGTACTCCCTCAATCTCACTTCGATCACATTCCGGCAGTTGAAATCAAAACTGGGTGGGACCAAAGCAGCACACCCTTTCTGGGCCACATAAACCCATTCATGCACATCCTCCCATGCACATGTGCGCATGCGCGCACACACACACACAGAGGGAGAGATGCCCTCCCAGGACTGCCTCAAGACATTTTGCTGCCAGAAAAGCAGAAGCCATTGGTGCCTTCACTCACTGAAATCAAGGCTCGTAGTATGCAAAGTCAGCCAGGTTGT
This sequence comes from Gambelia wislizenii, assembly GCA_030847615.1. Classification (NCBI taxonomy): domain Eukaryota; kingdom Metazoa; phylum Chordata; class Lepidosauria; order Squamata; family Crotaphytidae; genus Gambelia; species Gambelia wislizenii. Next base: position 97,370,844 of record JAUMIR010000005.1, on the reverse strand, counting down.
ATTGTAATGAGGCAGAATAACCATCTCTAGCAGGAAAAATACAATGCCAGCAAAGTGAATGGCAATTTACTGCCCTTTTCATGACATCCAGAATCTGAATCCACCCACTTCTCTCTACTAAATGACAGAGGCTGCCCTCCTCATGCATCCAGTGTGGTCTAGAGATTAGAATGTCAGACTAGCACTTTGGAGATTTGGGTTCTAGTTTAAGCTATGAAGTACCCTCAGGCTCCTGCCACACTGCAGAAATAGTGCAGTTTGACACTGCTTTAACTGCCATGGCTCAATTCTATGGAATTCTGAGATTTGTAGTTTTGTGAGATATTTAGCCTTCTCTGTCAGAGAGTTCTGGTACTACAACAGACTACAAATCTCAGGATTCCATAGGATGGAGCCAATAGTTAAAGTGGTGTCAAACTGCATTATTTCTGCAGTGTGGCAGCAGCCTGAATGACTTGTACATTCCTGCATGGCAGGGGGTTAGACAAGATGGCCCTTGTGGTCTCTTCTAATTCTATGATTCTGTGACCTTGGGCCAGTTGCTCTGTCTCAGCCTGACCTACCTTACAAGATTGTTGTGAGGATAAAGTGTGAAGGAAGAGGCATGTACCTTGCCTGGAGCTCCATGGAGAAAAGACAGGATACACATATAACTAGTTAAATTGTTTTTGGGGATGGTGGTAAATCACACCTTCCTATTAAAAGGTAAAGGAGGCTTTAAAAGGCAAAGGAGGTTTTAAAAAAATCTCACTGCTATACAGGAATGGATTTTGACAGATGAAGGGTTGCTTTAGGAAGAGAGGGATTAACCTCCCCTCCCCATCTGTTATTCTCTCCCACATCTCTCCATCAGCACACATACAAATCTCTCTCCAAACCTATGCTGAAATTAGGATTTCCAGTGTGGGATCTAGAATGCTGCATGGAGAAGCTAGATCTCAGAAGGGAGAGGTCACAGCACAGAACTCCACAGCTCCATCACTCTCTGGCTGCAATTATGTTCAAATCCCCTTCCCTTTGATTAAAGTGGAATGCTTTTCTTTTCACACCTAAATGCTTTGGGAGTAAGAGCCAATGAGTACAAGGGCAGATTAAACAGTTCCAGAAAGAGGGTTCCCTTTGTGCTTGTGAGGGAATTCCAGTGTTGGAGGGCCAGCTTCATGCTGCAGTGTGGCTCAAGCTCGGCAGTGGTGCCAAGCCAAACAGAGCCCTTCTTGGGGCCAAGCCAAGCTCCTGTTAGACCTGAGGGAGAGAACAACCTGGGGAATCTCCCCATCTTGTACCAGCTGGCATGACCAAGACTTGAGTATCAGAGGCAAAGAACCACAACATACCACGTTCCTCTTCACTCATTTGGCAGCTGGGAAATGAGGTCAGGGGGTGCAGCTGCCAAACCTTGGGGAGGACAGCAGGAGAGAAATCTTGACATCAGACTTTTTCGGACAGGACTTACCATGCAAGAAGATTCCGGAATAGTTACAATGCTTTCACGCGGCAGAGGGTCTGTTTCGGACGCTGCCGTCCCTCTCTCGGCATCATCCGTGTCACTTCCATGTATGATTGGAGGCAGCCACACCATATTTTACTCACGGAAGTTGACTGTGAGTAAAATATGGCGCGGCTGCCTCCAATCATACACAGAACTGACACGGACAATGCCGAGAGATGGACGGTGTCATCCAAAACGGACCCCCTGCCGCGCGACAGCATCATAACTATTCCGGAGTCTTCTTGCAAGGTAAGTCCTGTTTGAAAAAGTCCATCATCACAATATTTAACCACTGAAGGCACTAGAGCATTAGCTCCTGTTGTAAATTGATAATCCTGCCCTCTGTGGGCTGTTGATTCTTCATCCTTCCTAGCTTAGTGGAAAGGATAGTAATAGACTTCATTGTAGGACATTCTAAACAAATTGAAAGGAGTGTTGGGTATTTCTGGTTGCATTCTCATAGGATTTGCTATTAGAAGGATGGTGATTATAGAATATCATTAGGTTTATAGTAGCTGATAATGGTCAATTACCTGCTTACACTTTATCTTTGCTCATTTCTCAGGTGTGCCTCCAGGATGCACCCTGTTGTATCCCTACTGGAACAATCCTTTTTGCAGATGAGGTGGGGCTCACCAATGCCATGGACGAGTGGTCCATGTCAGGGGGCCTAGGGGCAAATCAAGGGGATCCTAGACCCTCATGGAGATGGTAGTCAGACCCTCCCCTCAAGATGTGGGTAACCCTCAGTCTCTGACAGGTAGAGTGCTGTGGCTAGATCAGGCAGTTGGTGCTGGATGCCAACTGCTGAGTTCCAGAAGTACCTGTTTATATAAATTTTCAGAGGTTTTCAGAGTAGACAATTACATATTAATTGCAGTTTGACTCTCTTCTAGCGTATGATAAAAGTTTTCAATTGCAGCTAAAGTTCTTTTGAAAAGGAGAATGACAAAAATCCCCTCTAGCAAAATAGTTATGTGGCCTCTCTCTCTCTCCTTTTCTCTCTGAACTTTATCAGACCAACCCACATGACTTTTCTTTTGCTGGCATAAATGGTGGCGTTTTTAAGCTGGCAAAAGAACCACCACCACCACCACCACCACCACATTTACTTTGAGCAGTGTCAGTGAAGCTTCCCCAGTAGTAATGGAGAACAAACGGAGCTCTGTTTACCTCCGAGGTTGAGATCTCATGGATTCTTGCGAGAAGAGAGATCTCATGGATTCTCACGAGAAGAGACTAGTGCAGGAAATTTTAAAAATAAAGCAACACACACACACACACACACAAGTACAGCAAAGCACAAAACCACACATTTAAAGTCCCAAGTACATGGAGGGGGGGTTATAAAAAGAGCATCCCCTACCTGGCTGTGGAAATCTCACCCAGAAGTGTTTGCCCATTGATGCTGAATTCAGTAAGTTCAATGCCGTGAGGGTTCAAATGCCAGCAATGCCAGCAATAAAGTGGAATGGGAGATCTATTGGCAGCATGGCCCATCAATACAATAGGATGGCTTTTTATCTAGATACGATCACAAAAGGATGACATCCTCTGGTATGCATGCCCTTTCATGATTATTAGGCATCCTTATGACACCAGATTTGCAGTGTCTGATAAAGTTTTCTGTCTCTCTCTTTCTCAGTCTCTTTCTCCTCCCCCCCCCCCTCTCATTCTCTCTCTCTGGATATCATTGTTATCAGGCTTTCTGAATCACAGACAGATCAGAACCTCTTAGTAAAAGTTACCATGGCAAGCCACTTGCTGTTATAATGAATTGAACTCAGCACATCCATATTTCTTAAACCAAAAACCAATGTTTTGAGTTATTTACTGCCTGGCAACCATGATAGGCAAGGTAATATGTTCTATATAATCTCAATATTTTTTAGTGCACCAATTCACAGGCAGAACCCCTTTATGAAAGATAATAGATTTCCTAATTTTAAAAAAATAGCTCTGCTTCATATTCATATGGAGGACATACATGTATGGCAAGTATAGGCCTTTTTATTCAGGTAGGCATTTGCCAATTAACTGGTTGCTGGGGAAGGGGCTTTTCACCAAAGGGGTGCTGTATTTCCTTTTAAAATGTGTTTTTTATAATTTTTAATTCTGTTTTAATATCTGAACTTGTTTTGGGTTTTAATTGTATTTTGGTAAGTCTTATTGTGAGACACCTTGAGTCCCATTTTTTGGTAGGGAGAAAGACAGCATATGAATCCAATAAATACAAACATAAATCAATGAATAGTACAAACATTTTTTTAAAAAACAAAGGGTTCTCACCACCAGCTGTGCTTGGTGTCCAAAGGAAGGGTGGAAGGAAATGGAAGGGTGGAAGTGCCCATTGACACTGTATTCACAAGAGCATAATGGGATGTGGTTACAGACGCTCACAATACCACCACAAAAATGCCATGGGAGATCAACTGATAGTTTGGCTTGTTAATAAAATAGAATGCCTTATTCACAACAGCATAAGGCAAAAGGAGCCCTTAGGTGTTATCCTGTCATTGTTATCACACCATATTTGCCACATCTGATAATCTCCTCTGGCTGGTATAAAATGAAAGGAGAGGTTATTGGTTTCTATTCTGAGAATGTTCCTGGTGTAAGGAGGGGAGGCATGGGCTGTGAGTTTGCACTGGGTAAGAATGGCAAGGCAAGGGAGACAACCTCTGGGTGAGGTAGGTAACCAGACCAGTATGTGTCTTTGTTGGCTATTTGTTTTTCCTATTAGTTTTTATGTTATTATTTTATTTTTGTACTGTACCACATAAATCAGTAGCGCTATATAAGTAAATGCATAAATAATGTTGTGTTCTTTTAAAAAACATTTTTGTTTGTTGATGACTTAGGATGATTTTGGCTTGTTAGATGTTATGTTAAGTTTGGGGAGATGATCTTTCAGAATTTTTCAAATTATCATCACTGAGATAATGAAAGTGTTGATATTGGGTTGAGACCTAAATTGCTCTTCCATTCATATTAACCAAAAAAACCCCCACCTTTTATTTTCCTACAGCACCATATTTTGCATCATTCCTCCACGTCTCACAAACCCCACAAAGTAGTTTTTTAGAGATCATGAGGGGCTGATGTAGAAAGGGAGAGGAAGGAAAACTTCCATTTCAGGAACTGGAATAGATCCAAGCCATTTTGTTTTGAAATCTATTGCTGCTTATCACTGAAGTGTTTATCTGGTTTAAAAATGTTTCGCTGTTATTTCTGGTTGCATACTTTGCATAGGATGAACCACCTTGAACACAATTTCCTTTGTGATAAGGGGACATATAAATCAAAATTTAATGTAATCAGCCCTCTATGCTCCTCTCTAGGTGCTGGAAAAAAATCAGTGAGGATTAGAATATTAAGAATTACTTGAATGAGTGAGTGAGTAAATGAGTGAGTAATCTGAACCCACTGCAGGTCTTCTGTACAGAGACAACCTTGTCAATCTCCATATGAACTTGGGGCTGTTTTTCACAGGCATTTCTACTGGCCTTAACAACTCCTGTACTTGCTTTCCCCCCACTGATGAACTACATCCCCCTTCCCTGACCTGGAACCATCTAGATGTGTTGGACTACAACTCACATCATGGATAAATTCTATGGGGATGATGAGAATTGTATCTCAATATATCTGGAGATTTTGGGGACCATCCACTAGGGATGCTCAAGATTTTGGTGGGCTTCATTGTTAAGGAAACTGACCTGATTCACTGTTCCCAGACTAATATGAACAGAACGGATAACAATTATCCTTTCACTCATCTCAGAATGTTGAAATACACTTCTCTATTCCAAAGTGTTTTTATAGGCACATAAACATGTATATTTTAGGGTTAAAATGCAAACAAAAATGGACATGGTTAGGTTAAAATGAATACAAAAATGTCTGTTTTGTGGGGCGGAATGCATTCAAACATAATGTGGGGGTTTGGAATGGAATGAAATTATTTATTTTTATTATTACACCTACATTTTTACATTTCTAAAGTACATATATAACACAACTAACAAGTACTACAAAAAAGAAAAAGAAAAACAGGAATGGAATGAATTTATGAATAGAATTAATTTATGAATGAACACACATAAAAGAGACGCAGAATAGAAATGAATGGATCCATCTAATTCTAGCACTGACACAGTTGTAAAGAGGAGAAAGTGAAGAGAGACATTAAAAATATGAAAATCATATTCTTGTCAATCATTATCATTTCTGTTATGCTGCACAGTGTAACTAAAAACAGGCTGGAGAGACAAAATGTTAGGGCAGCAACACACACACACACACACATCTATGATCAAAATTTAGCCAGGGTTATTGAAACCTCACTAAAACATGTATAACAGAATAGTTAATTTAGCCGTTGTTCTGAAATTTAGATGTTGTTCTGTGACGGGAATGGAACAGGTGATCTATTCATGGCTTAAGTCATGAATAAGAAGAAATGAGGGCAGCACAGAACCAGCACGGGGGCATAACAGGACGAGGATGACGTCGTCTGAAAGGTAAGCCCTTTGGCCATCTCCTGGCGTTCATGTAACACCATATTAAGGGTGTCAGATAATCTCCACTGAAAATAGTTCACACCCAGAACACTTAACATTTGATGCGTTCCCATTCATTCCCTTAGCCATTTTGTTTGCTCCTTTTCTTTAGATGCCTAAACTGTATTTCTAAATGCCCAAATGAAATTTTAAGTTACTGCAGTACTAGAGATTTGGAGACTGAAGGAAAAATTCATTTGGGGGAGGTAGAAATTTTATGTGGAGGCCAATGCCCTCATCTCCCCCTCCCATAGAGGATAGAGACAACCCAGATCCCAAGAGAAGCCACTGCTAATGGACTTTAAAATTCACTGGCCTTTGTCTCAGTCCGCACATGGCCAAGAAGAGAAGTGGCCTCTGCCTGAATTGAGATCCCTCCAGACCAACTTAACGACAACAGAAACAACATCTGTTACAAAATGTAGGCCTGTGACTCTAACATCATCACTTTCTTGACATATTTTGCTTGATGAAAAAGCAAGTGGAGGTTCAAAAGGTTGCATGGTTATTTTGTTTGCCCCCCACCCCGAAATAAACTATCTGTCAGGAAATGACATGGATGTGACCACAAAATGGAGCTGTAAGCTTAGTAATGAAAGTAGTTAAGCTCCAGTGGCAGGTGTGTGTGTGAGTTAGCACTTGAGAGTATGCACATCTGAGATGCTGATGTAATAGGCATTGTTTAACTGCCTATAAAAAGGAGATGGGAATTATCTCCAGTGTGGGTTTGTTGTGGATGGTGGTTGGCGAAGCAGTTTCTTGGTTTAAGAGAGATTGTCCTATACTCTGTGTATATATTGTAAATATACTGCAAACAAAGATTAAAGCCCTCAAGTTGAGTGAAGGCTGGCCTTGTTGCTGTCTTTATTTGGCAAGCCAGAGCTCAAGGCAGTGTGCTGGGGTGAAGGAACTTCTCCTTCTCAGCCTGAACTCTTTTTGCAGAAGTCTCTCAAGAAAACCTTATCCTTGGTGTCCTGTTGATGTGGAACAACTCTGCAGGTGGTCGTGGTGGACACAGCACGTCTTTCTACATCCCAACACTATCAATGTTTTGTGGACTTTGGATGTTGTATTTTACTGCATGGCCAGCACGGTTGCCATTGAATGTGATTCCTGTCTGCAGTTGCTTTTAGCAGATGGAGCATGGAGAGCAATATACAGTAGCTGAAAAGCAAAGAATTTTGTGCTGATTGGTGGCGAAGCAAAATATCCAACAGTCATTGAAATATAGGACTTTATCAGATGAGGCTATAATTACACCATTACAGCATCACACTAGCATGAATGGGTTCCTGCAATTGCACGACATCATCGTCCTCCTGTGGTTACTGGTGTTCCAGCTGCCAATAACACATCCCTTTTAATTGATAGGATAAGTCGTCAGTAGCTCTCAATCTCGCTATTTTAGCATCCTGCGGTAATCGTGAAATGACAGCATGAATGGGCGGTCCTCTTTCCCCCCCTCCCTGTTCCCAGTGAGAAAACTTCCAGGTAAGAATGTGAAAACATTCTACAGGACACTCTTTTAATGAACTGTCCCATTTTGTTTCGATGTTTTTAAGTTTAAGTTTTTATGTGTTGATTTGGGAGATTATCACACGGGACCCTGTAAACTATGTGTGTCCCACTATCCCCCACCCAACCCACTCCCATCCCTGTAACACTAAAATAAAAAACTTTTCCGACACCTACCTTTTATCGGAAGAGAAATGGCTCCCCCTCCCCTCGGCTTCACTGAAGTAAATGCAACTGTCGTAAAGCTGCTTTTACTGCAGTGAAGCCAAATCCCGATTGTTCTCACGAGGGAACAATCGTGTGGGAAATTCAAAAATAAAACACCAACCAAACATCAAGAAATAAAACAAAGCCTCAAAACAGAAAAAGAAAAGCCCAAGTAACCCAGGGAGGCAGGGAGGGGAAGGGTGTCACTTACCTGGCTGTTCCACTCGCACCCGGAAGTCTTCGGCATGGACCTCTCGCTGACATCATGTCACAATCTCATCTTGCCATCATAATGGGTCCTCTGTTCACTTGCCTGTCATTCCGCTATAATAATGGAATGGGCTTCTTATTCACAGCTTAAGCCATGAATAAGAGGAAGCGGGTGGGAACAGCAGCAGAACGGGAGCATCCCAGGACAGGGACGGCGTCGTCTAAAAGGTAAGGCTTTTAGCGATCTCCTGTCGTCCTGGGATGTTTTCAGCATGTGATAATCTGATTAGTTTGTAAATTAAGGAGTTTTGGAGTTTTTAAACGCATTCACATCTTCTCACGGGAACCACCACAATCTCGCCCATGCTAAATAATGGAAGTAAAACCCCATTCTTAAAGCACTAGTGGTGGTCATGTGATAATTCCATGGCAGTAGTATTACATGATTACGGCTACATGCAATAAGAATTGTAATAATGCCACTATTTTTTCCACTTTCCTCAATAGTGGAATTACAGCATTTTTAGATGCTAGTCTGATAAAGCCCTTAGGCACTAAAATTTAGATTATTATGAGGAAATAGCCCAGGAAATGTTTAGAAAGGGACACAAATGGACTTTGGAGGAATGCTGCACTGTAACAAAATCTATGAGGAGGCAATGCTACTCTGGGTGCCCCTCTATACACAAAGACATAAGAGTCCCATCCTGTACCTGCAGTGCTTGAGTAAAAGAAGGATTTTCTGCTAGTTTCTCTGCCCCTCCTTTGCAGCACTATAACCTAGCTTCCCCCTAGCTTTCAGTCACATTCCAAGTTTTATACAATATGAGTGAAACTGTTCCTCTACTAATGATGTTCTTCCCTATCCATTCCGTCTCCTATGTGAATTTTTGGGAGTTGCCACAGTCTGTTTAACCCTGAATCTGTAAAATGGGATTCAGTTTGAATTTTTGCTACTTATGCAACAAGCTGGAAGTAGTGGTACCAATTTCATTACATGCCTCTACATCCAGGAAGAGGAGGAACATTGTACATGAACTGACACAGGCCTTGAACCAGCTTTATCTGTTTCCACAAAGAAGTTGGAAAGGGATGGCAACATGGGATATTTTGTTCAGAGACTCCTCTCTGGGTTGAGAGTGGGAGCAGAGGCACAGCTAATCCAAAAGAGATCCACAGTTTGCCTATAGGTCTTATGTTTTGTGGGGCTGCTCATGGCTCCCACATCCTGAAGTGGGCCCCCTACCTACTGCTAAGGTTGAGGGCAGCAAGATGCTCTACAGGATTTAGGGTAAAAATTAAAATAAGTCAATTTAAATGATGACACCAAAGTAATATTTATATTTATTTTTAAAAAATTAAATGGACTTGCATAATAAAAACTTACAATAATATCACACACACACACACACACACACACACACACCTAATCCTGGGTGCTCAGGTCCCCAGGCTAGAGCCCTGTCACCTCCCCTTGTGGGGGCCATGGTGCTGCTATACTGAACATTACCCCCTTCCTGCTTCTCTATAAAATTATTGAAGTATCATTATATTCAGGCTTTTCATTTTTAAAACATTCATACTTCATAGCCCATGATGTAAATTTTGTGAGTGATTTGGTAACCCCATTTCCTGTTCTGTTTGCTTCTGAACAAGTCTATTGAAAGCATAAATAGCCAACCACATTAAAGGCTTCCTAGCAACCTAGAACAAATAAATTATGGGGAAGCAGACAGGCAGGTGAGCAAATGAATGTCAGGCGCATGAGACCACAATGATACCACACAATAGCACTGCATATTGGCTTTTGCCACTGCCATTAGCACATACACTAGTGGAGCTTTGGTGTGTGCAAATGCAGATATCTTGTGATAGATAATTGTCCCTCAGAGGGTTGATTATCTACCAGAAGCTACAGTCTGACCATACTAAGAGTGTTAGTATGGTGCAGTGTTAAGAGCGTTGGACTGGGACTCAGGAGATCCAAGTTCTAGTCTTTACTCAGCCATGAAATTCACTGGATAATCTTGGGCTAGTCATTTTTTCTTGGCCTGAGTCCCCTTCACACTACAGAATTATAGTGCTATTATTCCACTTTAAGTTCCATGTTTCCATCTTATGGAAATAATTAGTTTCCAGGCAAAGTACAAAGTGTTGGTTATTACCTTTAAAGCCCTTCATGGTTTGGGTCCAGATTAATTTCAGGATTGCCTCCTCCTGTACAATCCACCCTTTACTCAGGTCCTCTGGCAGACATTTACTTCAACCAGCCAGGACTAGACTACCTACTATCACCGGAGTACCTTTTCATCAATTGCCCACGGACCTTGGAATGACCTGCCGGAAGAGATTTGACAGCTAAACATGCTGTCAGAATTTAAAACAGTACTAAAGACCTATCTCTTATGGCAGGCCTAACCAGTTGATTTTAATCTATGAATTTGAAATTTGTAGTTTAAGTTTATGGATGATTTTAATGTAATGTTTCTTTTAATGGTATGTGTTTTTACATGTGTTTTTAGATGATTTTATGTTATATATTGTATTTTAATTCACATTGTACCCCACCTTGAGCCTTGGGGAGAGGCAGGTAAGAAATAAAAATTGATGATGATGATGATGGAATCCTGCTGAGAATTCTAAATGCCCCTCCCTAAACTACCAGTCACAGGATTCCATAGGATGGAACCATGGCAGTTATAGTGGAATAACAGTGCTATAATTTTCTAATGTGAATGGGTCCTATATCTTCTATATATGAGAACAAAATGGGGAGGTGAAGAACTATATGTGACAGTACAAAGATGAGATATGGAACTAATAACTAAACAATCCTTTCTTGTTAAAAAAAAAAAAAAGCCCAACTGAAATCAAAGAGACATTCTTGCAAGCACCAAACAAGTGCACATGGCTAAATTGTTATGCTGCTTTAAGGAGTAGTAGGCCTGAATGGGCTTCAAAGGGAGAAAATTATTCATTAGTTCCTTTTACTTTATTTCAAAATGTATAACTCATTTCATTTCTTCTTCTTCCAAAAGGAAACCCAAACTAGCTAAAAATAACATTGTACCCAAATAAATACAGTTGTCCCTCTACATTCACAGATTTGGCATTCACGGTTTTAAGTATTCATGGCTTGAAAATATTCTTAAAAAAATAATAATCCAAAAGGCAAACCTTGATTTTGCCATTTTATATAAGGGGCACCATTTTGCTATGCCATTGCATATAATGGGACTTGAGTATTCACGGATTTGGGTATTCATGGGGGTTTCTGGAACCAAACCCCAGCGAATGTTAAGGGACAACTGTACAGTGCTAGAGGAAACAAATGAAATGCATTTGTTTTCTGAGTGGGATCACTAACAGCATGAGGATAACATGCTGGCAAAGCCCTCAATCTGCATCAGATTTGGATATTTGGGGAGCAACAGGGATTGTTCAGACCTACAATAGTTTCCTGCACGGGTTGACAGTCCCCTCCATTAGCAGAGACCCTTAGAAGGCCAAAAGGAATTGAATAGGCAGGCGTGGGTGGTAGCTTATGTGTTTGTGGGGCATGCACTCTAGGTTTCAGCTTGATGTTTAAAGGAGTTATCCAAGATGTTGAACCCTACTCCTTGAAATAGGGTCAGCGCCTACAAGTTCAGCCTAGAATCTGGAGCAGATTGATGGAGGCTACCAGCTGCCATTGTCCATAGGAGAAAGCAGTCTTTTCTGTGGGACTTCATTAAAGTATTTTGAGGGAAAGAACCTGTATGTTGGCCTTGCCTTTGTATTTTGGTCTAATTCACATTATTCATTCCAGTGCCCTCCATTGATAGCTGTTTTTTCTCTCTTGTGTTAAGTGCTTTTGCAAGAGCCTCCTTTCATCTTTCTACAACAAGCAATGCCTGTGACTCTAGCACCAAAGACATAAAACACAAGAGAAAATTTGAAAGACTTAGTGGTCATAAATGTTTTATTTCAATCCTTCCAGCCAGGCCCTTTGGCAAACAATAATGTCACAAGGTCAAATAGACAATGAATGCTTTTAAGCTTTGATTTCCTCAAACTGCTTAAGTGAAGCAAAAACCTACAAGGCTGTCCATAAATCTAAACCAGGGTCATGCTAGCAAAAATTAAGTTTGTCAGTACATTCTGTATGAAGTGCACAACAGCCCCCAAAAACTAAGTCAAGATGTGATGGCGTTGCAAATGAATCAACAGAAGCCTATTGGATGGCTGGATGTGGAATGAGAGGATGAATGGACTATCCACATCAGCCTGGGCTCCTTAGACAATATGTATCAGCTATTCCATGTAAGAACACAATTAGCATGCAGCTTGATTTGGAGAAAGGGTACAATCATGGTAATTCAGGTCTTTAGACCATAGCCTTTTGTTTCATTGGCCATTATGGTCATTTCTTTTCTATTGTGCTATTGCTATTTCTTTTCCACTGTCTCAGTTTTCGATAACGGGCAGGACTGTATTCATAAGCATTGCCATAATGATCCCTCTTTTTTGCCTCTAGAAGAGGTGTTGATCTTCCAGAGGAAAGAGAAGCACACAGGCACCTGCTAAGGCCTGTTTATTCCAAATAAACTGTGCCTTGTGTGTTCTTGCTGATGAAGTATTGTAAAGGTGCCAACTACAGTAATGTCACTGGATAAACATAGAAACAAAGATTGTGGGGAGGAGCACTTTCCTATAGTCCTGGGCTGCTGACACCCTGCAGAAGTAATACAGTTTGACACTCCTTTAACTATCATGGCCCCATCCTATGGAATCCTGGGATTTGTAGTTTGATGCAGCACCAGAACTCTCTGATAGAGAAGGCTAAGTATCTAAAAAAACTACAAATCCCAGAATTCTGTAGCATTGAGCCATTGCAGTTAAAACAGTGTTAAACTGCATTATTTTGCAGTGTGTCAGAAGCCTTATTTTGAGGAATTAAAAAAAAGGAACAACAGAACAAATGCTCTTAAGATAACAGGATTTTTTTTTAAAAGACAATGTTACCTTCACTGTATCCCAGAAGCGGCCTTGGGATTTTGATGTAAATGTCATCCTCTCCCTGTGTTAAGCAGTGAGTCCTGACACTGTAAATATGAAAATGCTATAAATATTTGGTCGAATGTTGTATCATAATAGCTGTTCAAGCTGTCTGTTGAATCTACATGCACAAAAGTAACCTCTGAACAGATAGGAAAGTTAATAAAAGAGGGCTAAGATGTTAGTAAGCTACAAAATAAAATTCAATTGTATTTATGTTAGAAGGAAGGAATTAATTATTAGGTTTATGTTGAACTGACATTTAAATATAACACTAAAATCCTTACCAGAACAAAGCTGAAAAATACCATCCATGATTATTACTGATTTATCACTTGATTACTGATTCCCACATGGATCTCAGCAAAAGTCCTATGGTTAAAAGCGTCAATATTCAGTTTCTTATGGCAAATGAGAAGCCTCTGTGTGGTGTTTAGTGTAGAACACAGGAAGACTACTTGCATGGAACAAAGGCCATGTTCCTTCCAAGCTGGGCTTACTACTTGTTGGTTTTTTAAAAATTAAGCTTGGAATTAACTAAACTGTCATAAAATGTGTGGTCTCCTTAGCATTGTCTCTCATTTATTTAATTAGTAACTTATTCCAACATAATCCAGCTACCTCTTGTATAGAATCATAGAATCACAGAATTGTAGAGTTGGAAGAGACCACGAGGGCCATCCAGTCCAACCCCCTGACACGCAGGAAATCTTGATCAAAGCATCCCCAACAGATGGCCATCCAGCCTCTGTTTAAAGACCTCCGAGGAAGGAGACCCCACCACGCTCCGAGGGAGTGCGTTCCACTGCCGAACAGCTCTTACTGTCAAAAAGTTCCTCCTAATGTTGAGGTGGAATCTCTGTTCCTGGAGCTTGCATCCATTGCTCCATGTTCCAGTCTCTGGAGCAGCAGAAGACAAGCCTGCTCCATCCTCAACATGACACCCCTTCAAATACTTAAACAGGGCTATTATATTGCCTCTCAACCGTCTTTTTTTCAGGCTAAAAAGGCCAATGCAATTTTGGGCTGTATCAATAGAAGTATAGTGTCTAGATAAGGGAAGTAATAGTGCCACTCTATTCTGCCTTGGTCAGACCTCACCTAGAATACTGTGTCTAGTTCTGGGCACCACAATTCAAAAAAGACAGTTAAGAGGCGATATGATAGCCCTGTTTAAGTATTTGAAGGGGTGTCACGTTGAGGATGGAGCAGGCTTGTTTTCTGCTGCTCCAGAGACTGGAACACGGAGCAATGGATGCAAGCTCCAGGAGCAGAGATTCCACCTCAACATTAGGAGGAACTTGTTGACAGTAAGTGCTGTTTGGCAGTGGAACACACTCCCTTGGAGCGTGGTGGGGTCTCCTTCCTTGGAGGTCTGGATTGCTATCTGTCGGGGATACTTTGATTGTGATTTCCTGCGTGGCATGGGGTTGGACTGGATGGCCCTCGTGGTCTCTTCCAACTCTACAATTCTATGATTCTAGACATACCCAGCTCCCTAAGTCTCTCCTCATAAGGCATGGTTTCCAGGCCTTTCACCATTTTAGTCACCCTCCTCTGGACATGCTCCAATTTGTCAATATCCTTTTTGAATTGTGGTGCCCAGAATTGGACACAGTATTCTAGGTGAGGTCTGACCAAGGCAGAATAGAGCAGCACTATTACTTCCCTTGATCTAGACACTATACTTCTATTGATGCAGCCCAAAATCGCATTGGCCTTTTTAGCTGCCACATCACACTGTTGACTCATATTCAGCTTGTGGTCTACTAGGATTCCTAGATCCCTTTCGCACGTAGTCTCATTCAGTCAGGTCTTCCCCATCCTATATCTATGCATTTCATTTTTACACCTAGAAAATTTCCAATGTGATTGATAACTTAAACATACATGAAAAGGATCTAGGGGTCTTAGTAGACCACAAGCTAAACATGAGTCAACAGCATTATATAGTGGTCAAAAAAGCCAAAGCAAATCTATGCTGCAGCACCATGAATATAGTGTCTAGATCAAGGGATGTAATAGTACCACGGTATCCTACTTTGGTTAGACATCACCTGGAATACTGTGTCCAGTACTGGGCACCAAAATTCAAGAAGGATATTGATAAGGCGGTACATGTCCAGTGGAAGGAGACCAAAATGGTAAAAAATCTGGAAGCTATGACCTATGAGGAGTTGGGTATGTTTAGCCTGAGGAAGAAAAGGTTAAGAGGTGACTTGATAGTTATGTTTAAATACTTGGATGTCATATTGAAAAAGCAAGCTTGTTTTCTGTTGCTCCAGAGACCAGAACACAAATCTATAGATTAAAATTACAAGAGAAAAAAATTCTACTTGAAGACAAGGAAAAACTTCTTGACTGTAAGAGCTGTTTGACAGTGATATGGACTGCCTTAGAGGGTTGTGGACTCTCCTTTGGAGGTCTTCAAACAGAGGTTGGATGGCCGTTTCTCAGACACACTTTGGTTGTTACTCCTGTGTGGAAGGGGATTGTGGTCCCTTCTAGTTCTACGATTCTTATTATACTGTAAGTGATTGTACATATTTAGTTATTTTCTCTGCATTTGGAACATGTAAAACCATAGATAAGAAAAAGGGAAGTCTTTCTCTATGAAATGCTAGTGACCTGTGCAAAAAAATCTGCCTGGGGCTTGGAGAAGCAGTGGGTCAAATCAGATCCCAAGATGATGCACCTCATCATCCTCCCAGTTCCCTAAACATACCAGTACATTAACATCACACTCTCTTTTTCTGCCATTCCCTCCTCTCTCTTTTTGCCACTTCATTCTGGTCTTTTCCACAGCACACTGTGATAACACTTTGATACCATTTTTAATGGCTATGGTTTTATCTCATGGAATCCTGGGATTTGTAGTTTCATGGGTTATTTCTATTTCTCTGCCAGAAAGCTAGAGTTCCTCAACAAACTACAAACTCCAGGATTCTATATGATGTTAAAATGGTATTGAAGTGCTCTTTTTATGGAGCTTGAAAGAGACCACTTCCACGCTCACTTTCAATAACTTGTTTTCCTTTTCCTCCTTCTCTTTCTCTCTCACTCCCCACCACCACATCTCCCTGGGTCCCCTTCCTAAACACAACAAAGTGATATAGTAAGCCACATGAAATTAAGCCACAGGTCACACACTGCCCATAGGCCATGGATTCCCTACTCCAACTATAGAGATATAGGACATTATCAGACTAGCATCTAAAAATGCTGTAATTCTGCAAATGAGGATAGCGGAAACATTGTGGCATTATTACACTTACTATTACATATCACTGTAATTGCATGAAAGAACCACCATGGAAGTGCCGACCACTAGCACTTCAAGAATAGGAGTTTACTTCCGTATTTTAGCATGGGGGAGATTTCTGCAGTTCTCGCGAGAAGACGTGAGTGCACTTAAAGCTCCAAAAACTCCTTAATAAACAAAGTAAATGAACACACAAGCACTGAAACAAACCTAAAAATGTGCAAACTGAATGGGACAATTTATAAAAAGAGCATCCTGTGCTTTGCTTTTATGTTTTCACCTGGAGGTTTTCTCACTGAGAACTGCCCAGTCACACTGTAATCTCGCAATTATGATGGGATGTGGTTTCTCACACCATCAATATCACAAAAAAAGGCTTGTCCCATGAACTAGAAGAAATGCCTTTTTTTGTGGCTGGAGCACGCTGCAACCACATGAAGACAATGACGTCATGCAATAGCAGGACCTGTTTGTGCTATTGTGGCATTGTAATCCTGCGATTTTTGCCGGGTCTGATAATGTCCATAGACTCTTAAGATTCTTCCCTCTCTCCACTGGAAAAGAACAGGGGATTATCAATAATGGGAGAATTTTGCTTGACTTCCTTCTGTCCATCCAGCCTGTCCCCTTTAGCTTCATGCTTTCATGCCATCTCTGAATATGAGGCAGGGAGGAGGTGCCCAGGACAGGGTATTGGAGGTACACACATCTGTGGTGACATCAATTATTCCTTGTTCTACTTCCATCTCAGACTGTTCTACAGCACTGAGCTGCTGGACGAGTTTGCTCAGTTATGTCAACAATATCAGTGGCTTGTAAGGCATTTGGCAACTTTCTTGTGATTTACCCTTGCACTGTATGACATTCATACTGTTATGGGATATACAATTCTGCTGTGTGAAGCAAAGAGATGACCTTTCCTCCAGGATTTTGTAAAGTGCGATGGTGGTAATTGCTTTATAAATAGCCAATTACTGTTGTAGTACCAGACTTGCAAGTCACTCCTTGCTGTTACTATGGGTGTGGATTGTTCTTTCTGGTATGCGTGTGGCAGGCTGCAGGCTAGCAATAGAATCATAGAATCATACCATTTTGGTCACCCTCTTCTGGACACGATTCAGTTTGTCAATATCTTTCCTGAATTGTGGTGCCCAGAACTGGACACAGTATTCAAGGTGAGGTCTAACTAAAGCAGAATAGAGTGGCACTACCGTATTACCTCTCCTGATCTAGACACTATACTCCTATTGATGCAACCCATAATCACATTGGCTTTTTTAGCTGCCACATCACACTGTTCAGTCATGTTCAGCTTGTGCTCTACTAAGACCTCTAGTTCCTTAGATTTTCCTTGTTTTTTTTTTCCGGGCTGTGAGGCCATGTTCTGGAATAGTTTCTTTCTGATGTTTTGCCTGCATCTGTGGCTGGCATCTTCAGAGAATGGTTGGGTAGGAGTGTGTCTGGGGTTTATATGCTGTGAATCCCTGTAGGAGAGTATATGTAAATTTGTGTAACTGAATGGTTAGTTTCTGGGTATAGAAATGCAAGGCTTGTTAGTGTCTGTATGGCTGATGGTTGGTTGATGGACCATTATCTGATGGGAATCCCCCGGTCCCTAGGTGGAATTCCTTCGTAAGTGTTGAGTTTTAATTCTATTGTACTGTAATTCAAAACTGGGAGCCAGATTTTGTTTACGGCCTCACAGCCCGGAAAAAAACCAAGGAAAATCTATGGATGCCGGCCATGAAAGCCTTCGACTTCACATCCCTAGATCCCTTTCACATGTACTGTTGTCAAGCCACATGTCACCCATCCTTTATCTCTGCATTTCATTTTTTCTGCCCATGTGTACTATCCTACATTTCTCCCTGTTGACATTCGTTTTGTTAGTTTTGGCCCAGCTTTCTAATCTGTTAACGTCATTTTGAATTCTGATCCAGTCCTCTGGGGTGTTAGCTATCCCTCCTAATTTGGTGTCATCTGCAAACTTGATAAGAATGCCCTCTATTCTCTCATCCAAATCATTAATAAAGATGTTGAACAGCATTGGGCACTGGACAAAACCCTGTGGCACCCCACTAGTCACTTTTCTCCATGATGAAGAGGAGCCATTGGTGACTAAACTTTGGGTTTGGTAGCAATTGCAATTAGTGAGGAGGCCTTGGGGGTGGAGGGTGAGATGGCTATTGTCACTTAGAGGGGTCAGTGCTGTACTAAGCCCCATCAAGAGGTTGGATATGGGGGCAGGGACCTTTTGGTGGTGGTACCCAGTAAAGCAAAAGCAGGAAATATTTTTCAGCCTGAGGACAAAATCAGTTTTCACAGTTCTTCAGGGTCTGCATTCCAGTGGTAGGCAGAGCCCAAAACAAAAGAATGGGACCAAAAATACCAGCATAATTTATCTTAGAATCCT
This sequence comes from Gambelia wislizenii, assembly GCA_030847615.1. NCBI lineage: Eukaryota > Metazoa > Chordata > Lepidosauria > Squamata > Crotaphytidae > Gambelia > Gambelia wislizenii. Next base: position 97,352,149 of record JAUMIR010000005.1, on the reverse strand, counting down.
TACTGTCAGTAACAAAGCCTTAAGAAGAGTATGAATCCCCATATTAACCTTGAATCAGTGGTGTCATAGGGAACCAGATTGGGACCCCAGGAGAGCTGGATTCAACTCCAGGGACTAAAGTTTTCTATCCCTGCGGTCAGGGCCGGTTTAAGGAATTTGGGGGGGGCCTGCAATGCTTTATTTTGGGGGCCCCATATGTTTATCTCAGGTCAATGTAACCTAACCTATTCACAATACAGGATGCTCAGATTACAGTAGGACCCCCGTACCCATGGATTCATTATCCATGGGACACAAAACAGCACATCTACCACAGAGTCTTCCTAGAAAATGTGTCCTCTCTAGTCGTTTTCTAGGCCCTCCAAGGCAACTCTATGGTATTTTAAACCAGAAGTCCCATTATTTTCAATGGCGTTCACTATTATTCATGGTTTTCAGAATCCACGCCCCCCCCCCGAACCAATCCCCCGTGGATAAGAGGGGCCTACTGTATTAAATAATTTACATATGAGGAACGGCTTAGGGAGCTGGGCATGCTTAGCCTGGAGAAGAGAAGGTTGAGAGGTGACGTGATAGCCATGTTTAAATATTTGAAGGGATGTCATACTGAGGATGGGGCAAGCTTGTTTTCTGCTGCTCCAGAGACTAGGACACGGAGCTATGGGTTCAAACTACAGGAAAAGAGATTCCACCTGAATATTAGGAAGAACTTCCTGACAGTAAGAGCTGTTCGGAAGTGGAATACACTGCTGCCTTGGAGTGTGGTGGAGTCTCCTTCTTTGGCTTTTTTAAAACATAGGTTGGATGGCCATCAGCCAGGAATGCTTGGATTGTGTGTTCCTGCAGGGCAGAAGCCGATTGGATGGGATGGCTATTGGGGTCCCTTCCAGCCCTATGATTCAATGATTCTAGGCTGCATTCAGAGCCTGGGAAAGAAACTCTTGGATTATACCTCCCAGAATCCCCCTGCCAGCACCCTTCTCAAGGTCTGGTTGCATTGTTCCTTTTCCAGTATTCTCTAGCCCAGTGGTTCTTAACTTGGGGTCTGCAATGTCCTCACAGGGGGTCCACAAAGGCTTGAAGGCTGCTTGGCCCACCTCCTCCCTGTAGTGGAGCAGCCACATGACAGGAACCAAGGCAAAGGCTGGCTGACTTGGCCTGCACATTGCTACTCAATCCACTCCAGCCACAAACTTGCAGGAAGAAGCAAGAGTGCCTCTGAGGGAAAGTTTAATGGATGGTGTAACTGTGTTGTTGTTGTTGTTAGCTATTATTATTAGGGTTTTGAATCTTGAGTTAAGTCTTGGGGCAACAAAAGATATTTAAAGGGGGTCCCTGGTAAAGAAAAGGTTAAGAACCACTGTTCTAGGCCAATGTCTCTCACATAACACTCATGGGATACTGGTGCTTTAGTGACAACAATAAAACCATTGTTCCCAGTAATATTACTCCAAATGTTTAATGTATATTCTTTATATTCTTCTGTTGAAAGAGCTAGAGTGTTGTAGAAGTTTCAGCATTGCACTATGACTATGGAGACCAGGGTCTGAATCCTTACTCAGCCATGAATACCCACTGGCTGACCTTGGGCAAGTCACACTTTCTCAGCCTCAAAGGAAGGCAAAGGCACACCCCCTTTGAACAAACCTTGCCTAGAAAACCCCATGGTAGGTTCGCCTTAGTCAGAAATGACTTGAAGGCACATAGGCAAACACACACAAATTTCTTTTGCAGGCTAAACTCAGTTGGTAGCAAGGGGAGGAAGCTGAAGAAGACCAAGGGGGAAAGGGAGGGGAGAGGAACCAGGACAGTTAAGAGCAGCAGGAAGGATGGACTGGAGGGGATTTATGTGGAAGGAAGGAAGGAAGGAAGGAAGGAAGGAAGGAAGGAAGGAAGGAAGGAACCCTTTCTTGAGGGAAAGAGACACCCCTCAAATTCCCACTCTCTCTTATACACACACACTCACCCCTCTCCAACATGCCTGACTGGCTTCCTTTTGCAGCAGCAAACTCCCTCCAGCTTCTGCAACAGAGGGCTGCTGCTTCTTTCTCTTTCTCTTTCTAGTTTGGGAGAAGCTGGGGTTTTTTTGGTTTTTTTAAAAAAAGCCAGCAGGAAGTTTTTGGAGGAGGAGGGTAGGAGGGGGCTGCAAAGCAGCGGCTCCTCCCAGCTGTTTCCTGGCTGTCTCCTTTGTCAGATAAGGAGGTCAGCAGGGGCCCCCCTTGACCTTGGGGCCCCCTGCCAATGCTGATTTGGCAGACTGGTTAAACTGGCCCTGCCTGTGGTGAAGGAATGCTCACCTGAAATAGGCTCTTGTGGTCTCTTAGCTGAGTCCTCAATGATACATAAAGACTTTTTATTCTCCCAGGATTTTAAATTATAATTTTTTGAATGCACATATCTTTTTTTTAAAAAAGTCTAGTTTATATTTTTAGTGATGCTGTTTATTTTTTCAGTGCTCTCTTACTCTGCTGATGAATTTATATTCTAATTGTGTGGGGTTTTTTTTACAATAATGTGTGTGCTGTTTTATTGTACTATGGTTATTGTTATGTTTTAATGTTTTATAGCTTACAAGCTGCCCAGAGAACACTGTTACCAGGTGGAATATAAATGCTATAAACAAACAAACAAACAAACAAATAAATAAATAAAGGCTGGGATATGTGGCAGACACACACCAAGCACTGCCTTTTTAGGTGCATGACTGTTGAGTGTTTACATTTGTAAATAGCAAGATGTTAATGGAATACGAAAATTTCCAGTGTGGTCTGCTTACATAAACACAAGTCTCTATAATGACTGCCTCTAGAACTTTCTATAATCCAGGAAAACATAGAGCACAAATTAGCACTTCTTAAGCCATGAGCAGCACTAACCTAAGAACTTTTGCTGTCTATGCAACAGGCAAGCTGATCTTCCTCACCACACTTTTCAAAGACAGAAGCTGCATGAAACCTGGATCTTCCAGTATGATCCTGAGACAAAACGACAGTCAATGCACTGGAAGACACCATCATCAGCAAGAATGAAAAAAGCACATAAAAGCGAGTCTACATTCAAAGCCATGCTCATTGTTCTTGGTGGGTTTTTTTTTTACATCAAGGGCTTAATTTTGGCAGAATGGGTTCCAGAAGGCAGAAGAGTGAACCAGGATTATTATAAGGAAGTTTTGACAAAGCTGAGAGAAAGAGTCCAAGACTGTGGAAAAATGGTTTCATTTTTCATCAATACAATGCGCCTGCTCACACAGCACTTTCTGTGAAGCAGTTTTTGGCTGAGAAACACATTACTACACTTGAACATCCCCTATATTCACCAGATTTGGCACTGAGCAACTGTTTTCTTTTCCCTAAAGTGAAATCGGTGCTGAAAGGAACACATTTTGAGTCAATTGATGTAGCAAAGAAAAAAAACGGCAGATGTGCTGAAACGGCTGACAGAAACTGATCTGCTCCACGCATTCAACCAGTGGGAAACAAGACTGCATCGGTGTGTGAGTGTGAATGGGAAGTACTGTACTGTATATTGAAGGGGACAAGCCTTAGAATTGTAATACATATAAATAAAGATGGGTTATTGTATCAGTCTCATTATTTAATAGACAGACCTCGTATGATGTAGCGTAATTGAGGACAGCCAACTGGTTTAGGGGTTGTGGGTCAGGGTATATGGCGCACACAGCTTGGTCTCACAATAGAAGAAAATGGCCAAGAAGGCCAGTAAGAATGGTGGAGAGGCTAATGCTGCTGCTGCCCCTCCCCAGTGTCTGCCATCTTAGGCAGTTGCCTCACTCTGTATCAGGGTAGAGCTGACTATGGCAAAATTTCACAGATGAAATTGGGACACATGTGGCCAAGTAACATCAGACTGTGATCAAGATGGCAAACAGTACTGAGGAAGAAGAAACAAGCTAGGAGCAGTGTGATTCTGTCTGAGCCTACCGGGAGGTGCAAGATTTCCTGCACCATTCCCTCTGCTCTCCCTCACTGAGCTAATTGAGTGCAAACTACTTTTTCACTTTGAAGCAATTGAAGTAAGCTGAGGATAAAGGAGGGAGATGGAAAGAGGAGGGAGAAATTGGGACTTTTTAAAAACAGCTGAGAAAGTGGGATGACAGAGTGTTAGTAGGGATTGTCCCTGCCAAACTGGAACAGTTGGAGAGTAGGGCCACATATAGAATGACCAGAATCTGAAGGGTACTACTTTACTAGATTCCCCCCTCCTCTCACACACTACTCTTAGAACCCCACCTACCACCTCAAGACTGTCTGACTGACTGGGTGGAAGTTTTACTGTTCTTCCCTCCAGTTGTCTCTATCTCCTGACTAGTCTGTCTGAGTGCCCTAGAACAATGTGGTTGGTGGCATGGGCAACTGCTGGAAGGAAATCCAAATTTGGTCGATTTCCCAGACCCACACTCCACTTTACATTGTTTACAAGCTCCTCCCTGTTTTGGAGAAGTCATGGTGGTGGGAAATGTTCAAGTTAACATCACTTTCCCCAACCTACTGCTTGCGTAATGTGTTGAAATGCAATCCCGCAATCCCCCACTCAGCTGGTTGCTGGCCTGGGGGATAGTGGAAGCTGGAATCCTACACAGATGGAGGAAACCAGGATGGAGAAATCTGTGTTGACTTAGCTAAGGGTCCATGCAATAGCCTACCTTTTAATGTTGATCTTTGCATTTTCAATCTAATGTTCTAGCTCAGGGGTGAGGACATTTTGGCCAATCAGACAGTTTAGACTATGGGCTTTATCACACAAGGGTTTTATTGTGGGACTAGAACAGGATAGTAGCGTTATTGGGGAGTACTTATGGTATGACGTCATCTTTATCTCATTGGTGGTGTGTGTTTCAGTCGTTTCTAAAGCACGCCTTATCATTGATGGGGAAAGCCTATCAATGACTCCCAATAACGCTGCTATCCCGGTAGTCCCCCTCATTTCAGAAATGGAAGAGCCAGCTGTCATGTGGCACAAGGGGGCAGGATTCGCCTCCTCTTCCACTCGCTTCCCCCTCTCCCATGCTGCTGTCAAGCAAGTCAGCAACGCCTTCCACTTTTTTTACTTTATTTGCTGCTCTGATCTGCTGGCCCACTCTCACTCCTCCTGCCCCCCCTGCTGCTCTCTGACCCCCTCACACCTCCCAAGCCCAATCTCATTTCTCCTGCCCTCCCTGTACTGGACTCTCCCTCTCCCCCACCCAATCTCATTTCTCCTGCCCTCCCCTGCTGATCTCTCACCACTCCCCCACCCAATCTCGCTTATCCTTCCCTCCTCATGCTGGTCTCTCACCCCCCTCCACCCTCCCAAGCCCGATCTCACTTCTGCCCTCCCCTGCTGATCTCATTTCTCCTGCCATCCCCATCCTGTAGGGCAATAATGGGGAAGAAGTGGACAACGTGGAAGGGAATGTGCACCACCATACTGATATTGAAGCAGAGGTGCGATAATTATTGTCCCCCTACCACTATGTTTCCACTTGCTTCTCCAACGGTATTGCTGCCAGATGATTGCCTTGTGTGATAAAGTCCTATAATTCACAGAAGCTCTTACCATTGGCTATGCCAACGGGAGTTTCTGTAACAGGAAATCAAAAACATATTGAGGGTGAAAGGTTCCCCACCTCTCCTTTAGTCTGGTGTCCACAAAGCAGCCTGTTCTGTGGCAGAACACACTGAACAGCCTCCCAATCAGTGGCTGGGAAGCAACAGCCTGGCTAGACAGCCACACTCATCTGTAGCATAACCTGCTTTTAATTGAAAACATAATGTTCTTTCAGCTGTGTCGAAGTTTATTATGATGTGCCATGTAGCACAGTGGTAAAACTAAACACCAGTTCTGTATTGTTTAATATGTCATTGTAATTAATAACTGACAGACTCTTATCTTGTGTTGCAGTTGAAAAACATTTTGATTATAACGAACAGTAAACTGAAAAATCGGTCGTATTGCGTCATAAGAGCTTGCATGTCAGAATACTTGTTGTGACTGAAAAACAGTAAACAAGCCCGGAGACAGAATGCCTGTTTAAACAATATGCCACACAAGGTACCTGTGGTGGAAAATGGGCAGCCCAAATAATTTGGGGGCATACATTTCAGGGAATAAGAAAAAAATCCTCAAGCAATACAATACTGTTTCCTTGATCCATTTCTGTGGGGTAAATTTTTGGGCTGCATGGAATAGTTCAGTCAGACATAAAGAGTTTTGTACAACCTTCACTGGGAGTCAAGTCTTTGTTATAGTATTATAACATTTTTAATATTATTTTTTATTAGTTTACTTGGAATGCAGAGACAAAATATCAACAAATAGATAGAAACATAAAACATAAAAATAAATATAAATATACCACCATGACAAAACAGATTACAGTATATTCAAAGGAAATCATCTCAAATATAGAATCCATTTTCCAGCAGAGTAAAAAAAAAATCTTTCCTTTTTCTCTAGTAAAGGTTCCTGAATCTTCATTTTTTTTAACAAAGTAAAGTATTATTGTTGTGTGTGCATGTGCCTTCAAGTTGCCTGTTGACTTATGGTGACCCCATGAATTTCATAGGGTTTTCTTAGGCAAGGAATACTCAGAGGTGTTTCTGCCAGTTCCTTTACAGCACCTGGTATTCATTGGCAGTCTCCCATCCAAGTACTAACCACAGCTGACCCTGCTTAACTTCCACAATCGGACAGGATGTGGTGTCTTTAGGGAATTTAGGTTACTATCAGCTCTTTAAGCCACCAACTACCCCCAAGTATTTTAGGTCTCACCTAAATCCTTGAATTGGAAGCTGAAATTACTCCATTAATATTCACAGTGGAGCTAATATGCTGATATAATTAGATGGTTATTAGCACTTGACTGAATGCTGATGAAAACAATAACAACAATAATAATACCAACATTTGATAATAATAGTGTTTAAAACTCTGGGAGCATGCACTCTTAAATCTATTTTTCTCTTTCTGGTATGGGGATGTGGCATTAAATGTGTCTTTGTAAAAATGTGCAGGTTACAAAACCTGCAACTAGGGGTGATGGATGGGGAAAATTAAGCTTGCTTTGGTCCCTAGGGTGGGCTGGAGGAGGGGGAATAATTCCAAAGCTATTTGCAAAACCTTTTTTTATTATTTGCATTGTGATGCAAAGTTTAAGAAACCAGATTCCCCCACTGTCCATGCTGGCTGAGGGATTTGGATAGTTATGAGACCAAAGGAATATTTTTTCCAAGCTTTGGAAGAAATCTACCTGACAGGTTAACATGTTGATGCAGTAAAGTCCAGAGATGCAGACTAGAGTTGCTGCAGAAGTTTGCTAGGCCAAAACCTAGAAAAAAACAACTGTGGGAGCTTGGCAATGCTTGCCTCAAAAGAGAAATAAGCTTTAGAAATTCAAATTCCAGTTTCCCAGGTTGTTGAGGTAGGAGAGGCAGTTTAGTTTAGACCCTGAATCAAGTACAATATCTCAAATCTATGGTGAATATGTAAAACCCACCCTATTCATCCTTAGTCTCCATCTCCAAATTCAGTGGGGTCTAAATGCATTGTTTTAACTTTGGTAATTTTGTATTAAGATTTTGCTTCTATTTGTTGTAAGTTCCCTTGATTCAAGAAGGAAGGAGGCATATACATTTAAATAAATAATTTTTCCCCATCTATCCTGTTCCTCTCTTCTTGTCACACTATAAAGCAAAGATGGGGGGGGGGAGTTTTCAGCCCAAAGGTTTAATTCAATTTCAGAGAGGTGCCCAAGGACACATTTTAGTGGTGAGCAGGGTCAAAGACAAAAGAGTGGGACCAAATGTACCAGATTTTAGATTAAAGTCAGTGCCTAAGGGTCTGCCTACATTGCAGAAATACAGCAGTTTGACACCACTTTATCTACCATAGTTCTATCCTATGGAATCCTGGCATTTGTAGTTTTGTGTGGTATTTAGCTTTTTCTATCAGTGAACTCTCATCCCTCAGCAAACTACAAATTCCAGGATTTCATAGGATAGAACTATGGTGGATAAAGTGGTTTCAAACTGTTGTATTTCTGCAGTGTAGGCAAGGCCCTAAGTCTGAGGAGAGGCATGCTATCCTTTTAGAATGGATCAAAATCCGTGCCTAAGATATAACCACCATACAGAGATATTGTAGTGGAGGTCAAAAACATCTGGACTGTCTATGCTGCAAGCCCAGAAGGCCAGACTGCCTATTTTTCACATCCAGGAACCTCAGTGGCCTGAGATTTCAACCCTTGGCGTAAAATGTTATACTGTCAATTCCTTAAGACTGGCGGTAGCCTTTGTTAATATTGCTCATACTGTGTTTATGATTGTTAATTTTGTTCATGTTGTTAGCTATAATAACTAGCAAAAAAACTTTCCCCCTGACATGCATATGAGCAGGTTGTGGCAGTTTATTACAGAGCCATTAATCAGTTTGTACTAGCAAAGAGATTTGGCTGGTTTTTCAGGCTACTGAAAAAGAATATAAAAGTGTGCACTGGATCACTGCTTTATTTCCTGGCAAATTCAAGATACCAGGCATTTTCTGCTACCTCCAGTTCAGCTGATGATCTTCTTGCAGTCTGTGGTCTCCTTTTGCCTCTCCAGCATTACTTGGTTTCCTTTAACCAAAGTAATTATTAAAATGACAGATCTGCTAAGAGCAAAACAAAACATCAGTTAATACTGGAAAAGAAAAAGGAACAGGAAAGGAAAAGGAAATGGGAATAAATGGCCTAGGGAGACACAAGAAAGAACAATAGAGATGGGGAAGGGGAAGGCAGAAAGGGTGACTTCCTGGTTGTAATAGATGGAATTCTTATAGTCCTTCTGACAAGATATAGTTATGAGAGCAGCTAAGGAGCTTGTCCAACACTCCCTGAGTCAGCCTGCTGCCTTCAGGCACAGTGGAAGATGTTGGTAGATTGTCAAGATCAAAGTAAAATTCAGCAGCCAGGAATATATCTACATTAGACTCTTATAGCACTTCGATACCATTTTAACTGCCATTAATCCATCCTCCACTGAAGATTAAATTCAAGTACCTTCGGGGCTTAAGTTCAGAGGAGTGACCGAAAGGTCTCTAGCATAGAATTCTAACTACCTTACCATATTACAAAACCCAGGATTCCTTGGCCATGACAGTTAAAGTGGTATCAAACTATTATGACTGTATGGTGTAGATTGACCCCAGTTGGCTTCTATATATGTAATGGGCAGGCCAGCCCTGTTTCAGTACAAGGTTGTCCACACCATACAAGTGACAGAATCAGGTAGTTTATACAGGCTGTGAACAATCATAAGATATGAAGTAAGAAACTTAATGCATTCTTCTGTTTGTTTGTTTGGTTGGTTGGTTAGTTGGTTGGTTGGTGCCACATATTAGACCATCCAGTAAATTGAGATTTCTGGGCAATACATTGAAATATAAAATACAGTAGCACCCGTATCTGCGGGGTTTGGTCCTGGGGGCCCCTGAGGATACTGAAATCTACAGAAAACATTGAACACCAGACCCCACCCACCACCACCACCACCACCCCACCTTGGGATGGGGCCCTCCTGGGGGAAGGGAGGAGGGAGGCGAGATTTCTCCTCTCCCTCCCTTCCCCCTCCCCCCCTGCCATCACCAACCATGGTGCTAGGCCATAGATAGCATGCCAGAGAGCCTGACATGAGCAGAAGGCCTGTATGACATGGCAGCCCCCAAATTGAATAGCCTCAACGAATTCAGGATGGCACTGTGGGTCAGGTTTGAGGACCCATTCCAGAGGGAGTGGGCCTGAACGGAGCTACAGCGAATGCACCAAGAGAACCGGTCAGTAGCTGAGTACACCACAGAGTTTCAGCAGCTGGTGAGTAAGGTCTCTGATTGGACCAAAGTCACCAAAGTGCAGTACTTCAAGGATGGCCTCAATGCCGATATCCTTGAGTGGTCCATGGTCCAGGGCAACCCCAAAATTTTGCTTGGATGAGTCTGATTGGCCAGAGAGGTGGAGGCCCTGTGGCAGAGTGTCAAGCTGGCAAAGCAGCAACAAGGGTGGGGCAGTGGAGCAGCCAAGAACCCAGCTCGGCCTGCAACCACTCCAATGGAGACAGAGCGCAAGCGGTGGGTACGAATGGGCCTGTATCTGTGCTGTGGCAAGAGCGGCTACCGGATCGCGGAGTGCCCAGAGAAGCTGGTGAGCAGTGGCAAGAAGAAGGAACCAGCAAAGAAAGGTGAAGGGAAGCCTTCACCGTGGAAGACTTCAGGAAAAGCCAAATCTAAAGCAGCAGTGCGAGCAGTGGTGCCTGGTCACCTGGCCGGGGAATCATCCTGGGAGACTGATGAAGCGGACGCCTCATCCTCTGATGAAGAGCCATTGGGAAATGGGCAGAGCCCGCCCTAGAGAGCGGCAGAGGGTGGGCTGATCCAAAAGGGTGCCCAGAGTCTGTGGTGAGTGGAGTACAAAACCTATTTTTTGTAAAGGCCAAAATTTGGGCACCAGGGAAGGGGGCCTCCATAGAACAATGGTTATGGTGGACTGTGGCTGCACCCAGGTGCTGATCCATCCCTCCTTAGTCATGGAACTGGGGCTAGACACCCAAAAACTCCCGGCCCCCATCAGGCTCTCCCAGATGGATGGCGATCCGATGAAGGGGGCCCTGCCAAGCGAATGACTGAGCCCATGAAGTTAACGATGGGAGGCCATGGGGAGGAACTCAGATTTGTGATCGCCCCAGAGCTAATGCCGGCAGTTGTGGTTGGACTGAACTGGCTTAAGTACCACAACCCCTCCATAAGCTGGATCAAAGAGATCATAACTTTTACCTACCCAATCTGTATACAAGAACACTGTCAAAGGGAAGGTGGGGAGAGTACTGAGGGGCCTGAACTGGGTGGACCACCGGATCAGTCAACCCCTGAAGGATTTAGGTGCCCCTGTTCAGTAGCCAAGGTCATGGGAGAAGTGAAGGACTTGCCAGTGGAGTATAAGCCTGGCGAGTGGTGTTTGAGGAGAAAGAATGTGACATTCTTCCCCCTCACTGCCCTCTGAACAGCCCAGAGTGTTGATGTTTGTCATGCAGTTTCAGACATGTTCAAGGTCACCACTCAAGAGTTCACTATCTGTTCTCCCTGATTTGTCTGAAAGGTAGAAACACAGTCTCATTATTGAATAGACAGATCTCCTTCAGGTATCAAAGAGGATTATGAACTCATGTTTTAAGTATTTCCAGTCTGCAAGAGCTGGCATGGTATATTGGTTTGAGGGTTGGACTATGACTTTGGAGACAAGAATTTGAATCCTTGTTCGACCATGAAAAGTCACTGGGTAACCTTGGGCAAGTCACCTACTCTCAGCCTCAGAAACCCCTGTGATACGGTCACCGTAGGATCGCCATAAGTCAGAAACGACTTGAAGGCACACAACAACAATACATTTCCAGTCTGTACCTTTGGTGGCCCAGGTTCCTCCCCAAAGTCTCCTTTCTGAGGAGTGATCATGTCTGAATACGATTTCCTGCTTCTTCCTTCCCCCAATTTTAATCTTTGAATTTTTCCTTAGTGTGGCTTCCTGGATCAAATTGCAGGCCAGTAGGAATCTGGCTCTGGGAGTGACTAATAAATGCCCTCCGGTTGCTTTAGAGATCAATGTATCCCATGGCAGGCAATAAGACAAACTGTTCTTTTGCATTCCTATTTTGAATACAAGGTTTTTCCTCCTATTCAATAACAAAGCTCAGCGTGAATAACAATTTTAATGTACGCTCTTCATGTAGCTGGTACATATCACTGAAATGCAACAGCCAAACATGACCTATTTATTTTGGAGCAGAATGCCACAGGCTGACATCTTAATAGAAACTGTGTGAGAAAGAAAAGATTAAACAAAGATTACCCGTTTCTGGCCTTTATTCATCTGTTGACAGGATCTGACTATATTTGCATAGCCAGTAATGCCAGCTACCAGTATCCAGCAGTATCCTGATGCCATTAAGCCTTACCTGACTTATGCAAATATTCTTTTATACAACTTGATCTCAAGAAAGCCTTGCCAACAGTATGGTGTTGCATCTTGTATCTTAAAACAATGCATTGAATAGCACAGTCTAATTTTTTCCTGCTCTCCAGATAATGTTAAATATATGCTATATAGATGTGTTTATAATATAAGAAAGAGTGGTATGAGATGCAGAGGGGGAGGGAGAACAGGCTGGGAACAACTGAAAGGCTCTTTACCTTTCAGCAGTGTTTTTTTAGAAAAGTGCTGCAAAAGAAAACAGAAGTGTTGCATTCCCTGCAATTGTCCTGATTAATTCTCAGATGTCCCACTTTTTCAGCTGCTTTTATAAACATCCAGTTTCTCCCTCCTCCTCACTTCTCCCCTTCATCATCAGCTTACTTCAATTGCTGCAAACTGAGTTCAAAGTGCAAAATTAGGGTAGGGGAAAAGATGAGGGAGTAGAATTTTACACCTCCTTGTCTTTTCTTCTTCATTAATAACCTTTGCCATCTCGAGGACACACTGATGTTACTTGGCCACATGTGTTCCACTTTTCATCTGTGAAATGTTGGAGGGCATAGTGTTGTCCTGTTCAAAAAGCATTGGCTTCCCTTGGAATAGACTTAATTTGTTCTCCGTGACATAATCACATGACTAAATTGGATCGGTTACATAATGTTGTGATATCAATATATGGTCCCACTGAAGCTAGGCAAGGAACAGAAAAAAAATCTATGGGCAAGGATCAGACTATAGTGCTATTATTCCACTTTAACTTCTATAGCTGCCTCCTGTAGAATTCTGGGGTTTGTAGTTTAGTGAGGCCTAAGAGCTCTCTGGCTGAGAGTTCTAAATGCCCCTCTCTAAACTACAAATCCCAGGACTCCCCAGGAGGGAGGCAGAGCAATTAAAGTGGAATAATAGCACTGTAAAAGTATAGTGTGATAATCTCCTAAAACCTGGAGTTGTTGTTTCAGCATGGAGCAGTCAGGGAGGGCATGGCATTTAAAATAATAATAATACAGGGCCCATTAGCCTTAATTCTTCCTGGAACGGCTGAGATCCAGGATTCAGAACATCTTGGGGCTTATTTTTTCCCCACACACATATGCCCAATGCCTGAGGCTGAATTTGTTCTTTGTGTCATCAGACCTGTAATGATCGGTGCCCATCCTTTTTCCCAGGATGATTGGTGACACCACCCCTACAGTAGTTGTAGAGATTATGAGGTAGGGATGGGGACATTCCATAAGGCATTGGGGTCCCCATTTTGATCACCATTCTGAATGCTATCTTTTTAGAGAGTCACCTCTGAGTCTCAGGAGTCACTGAGTTTCTAGGGCCTCTTTTTGTTTTAGGTCCCTTAAGAAATTGTGTCCCCACCACATAAATTTTTCATAGGAGGTCTTATCAAAGCTGACATTTAAGATTCAGTGTTCCTAATGTGGAATCACAGTCAACGTGTAATCCCTAATTGGTTTGGATAACTCCAGGAAGAAGCCACAATCAGAAGAAAATTTTGCCACAAATTGCAGTTGGGGGAAAATGTCAAGGAATCACTTTAAGAAAAAAACACACACCATACATTTCATTAGATTTTTCAGAAAACAAATTTTGTCCCCTTGACCACACTACTTTTATCCCCAAAATATAAAGTGAACATTTGGTGAACTGCCAGTTTTAACCATGAAGTATTAGGTTATGGAAAAATATGAAGTCTCAAAATTTAAAAGGAGCAAAAGTCAGCTACTATTATAATATACCCTCCAACATTTCACAAATGAAAACCAGGAGGTGTCCTGGTTGCAGCTGTTTGCTTTTGCCTGAACCCACAGGGAACAGCAAAATTCCTCTTCCTCTCTCCTCTTCTGATTTAACTGAGTGCAGATTACTTTTGCATTGCTGCTCAGTTTGCAGCAATTGAAGTAAGCTGAGGACAAACGGAGAAAGTGGGAGGAACAGAGAGAAAGCGGGACATTTTAAAAGCATCTGAAAACGTGGGAGGGCGGATGATTAATTGGGACTGTCCTTACCAAATAGGGACAGTGGAGGGGCACCTGATCAAATGAAATGGTACATACAAGGAACCATTGCATACAGAGTTGGGCCAATGGTCCATTGTATTTAGTTTTGTTACTCTTGATACAGCAACAACCGTGATAGCAACACGGTAAGTACTCTAACGTTATAATGAGAGACCTTTCTCACCTGCAAGATCTGAAGCTTCTGGGGACTGGAGTGAAGATCATGGAAATGTCACATGAACATCCTAGCACTGGGATGCAGCATGAGATATAGATTTGATTATAAGAAAGAATTGGAACTTGCAGCCCAGTGAATACATTATTTAAAACACAAGGAAAGAAAGGGCAAAAGAAGGCTTTTTCTTCATTATAGGTTATTTCTACATTTGACTCAAGCTGATTATGCCACTGAGAAATGGCACAGCCATCTGTTTCTTCAAAATTCTTTGATGAACTTTTAGTTCATATGCAAATGGACATAATCCCCAAATGTTTGCAATTATATATAAATAGAGCCCAAAGGAGATGGTTAATTGTCAGGTATCAGGATAACAGGCATTGCTGAAATACAATTTTTCTTCACCCATATGCTTATATTCCCCTTTTGCAGTCTAATAGCATTGCAGAAGCAACTCTAAAGGTAATAATAATAATAATAATGAGACTCCCTTTTATATTACTGGCTTTGCATACGTGAGATTTTGCCTACTTACTTGTTTGTTGTTGGTGTTGCTTGCTCTGTGAGGGCTTTTTTGAGGACTTTAAAATTATTTAAACCCATGAGATGTGATAAAAACTGGTAACCCTGTGACCTCTTCCTGCATTTTGCTCAGTGACAGAAGAGTAATCTCCAAGACCTTTCTTTGATTCCTTAAGTATCCCTTAATATTGATGAGAAAAATACTGGTAGCAAACTTGTCCTGACATTGTGGGTTAGCAAGGAGGGTATATCTCAGATTTCAAGGTTGACTGATAAATTTCACATGTTGCAGGTTTCCAGCAAAATATGTTATGATGAAAATCCAGGATGGGGGAAAAAAAAAATCATCCTGACAACCTAACTAAGGGCTTGTCTACATTGGGTGTGTGTGTGGGGGGGGGGGGGAATGCGGCTTCACCCCAAATCCAGTGCTGGCAGTCCAGACGATGTATGGTTACTTCCAGGGAAGAAGCACATTTTTTTGCCCTTAACCTGACTTTGCTCTGACTTTAGCAAATCAGGGAAAATTCTGGGGTTTCCTAGAAACACTGAAGTGACCTTGGCTTCTTTTGCTGTGTGGACAGCTGGATCGGCTTCGATTCAGCCCAATCCAGTTGTCCACATGCATATGCAATACCATCTCTCTTACACTGCAATGAACAGCACTGGATATCTATCAGAGCTGCCGCCATCACCTCGCCAGCCAAGCAGCTCCCTGCTTTGACAGCCTGGCCAGCAGCATCACTTCTGCTGAGGTCAGAATGGGGTGCCCATGCACTCAATGAGGAGGGGTTAGAGCTACCCCCTCCTTGTTGATCATATGTCTGGTCACTCCGTCCTGACTTCAGGAGAAGCGGCAGCACTGTCCAAATTCTCACAGACAGCTACTTGGCCAGTGAGGCAGTGGCAGTTTCAAAAACAGGGGGCAGGCCAATGGAGCCAATGCAGTGTCAGCCTAGCTGGCCCATGTGGACAATGATGGCTGTCACACCATATTCAGCTCTGTGCATGTGGCCATTATCGTGGTCAATCAGAAACCAGTCTAGAGCATAATGCTCCATTTCATTTGCAGATTTTGTGTTCAGATTCTTCAAACTGTGGGCATGTCTACACGACTGAAAAAAAAATCAGTTTGGAGGGTAAAAAATATGAAAAGTCAGTACAAATGCGTACGATCTGCCTAAATGATTTTTACCCCCCCCTAAACTCCATATGACCCCCCTTGCCCAGCTAGCTGAAGCAAGAAAGCCAAGCAGTGGTTTTAAATCTCCCGCCGCTTTTTTTTTAATTTAAAAAGGTGCCTGTTATGCAGACAGTCGGTTTTCCGTATTTACAATATAAAATAAAAATGAATAAATGTCAAAATTCTCCATTTCATGGCCTTACTGGACTCTTGCTTAGCTGGGAATCCAACATGGTGGCCGCTCCCAATTTCCCTCCTTGCTAGCCCCACCCCCTCTGCTCGGCCAGCCAATCAGATTACATTGGCTGTTCGTATGTGTGCGAACGGGGGGGGGGTACAGATGATCAACCATTTGAACAGCTGTACGGATTTTAGGTGGAGATCCGCTAATCCTCCCAAATGCCAAATCCACGTAGTTTACAGGGGATTCGCTAGCCCCCCTTCCATAAGACACGTATGCATCCGAACGGCCATGTGTATACATGATCGATCTTCCAAATGCCGTACGTATTTTTTTCATCATGTAGACACCCCTAAGCTTCCACAGCCATGTTCACATTCAGCTAATGCTGCCAAAGAAAGGCACACACTCAGACATGTTCATTTAGTTATCCATGGGACACCTATCATACAATCTTCCTAGAAAATGTGTCCTCTCTAGCCATTTTCTAGGTCCTCAAAGGCAACTCTGGTATTTTAAACCAAAAGTCCCATTATTTTCAGGGGCATTCACTATTATCCACGGTTTTCGGTATCCATGCCACCCAGAGCCAATCCCTAGTGGATATGGGGGTCCTACTGTATTGTGTTTTGACTGTGGCCTCTGGTTCTGTGTATAGGATGTGCATCAGGATAAACAAATATTGTGGCACACCCATTTCTTTTAAAGCAATGCAGAGTTTTTCATGATCTACACAATCAAAGGCTTTGCTATAACCCAAAAGGTGCTGCAGAATTTTCTTCTGAAATCCTTTAGTGCACTCCATTAGCCAGTGTATGTTTGCAGTATGATTCCTAGGTCCTCTTCCTTTTCTGAACTTACAAGGTCTGTCTATTAAATAATGAGACTGATAAATACATTATGTAACCGATCCAATTTAGTCATGTGACCATCTTTATTTTTATGCATTACAATTCTAATGCTTGTTCCTTTCAGTATACTCCGCGTTCACATTCACACACGGATAAGGTCTTGTTTTCCACTGGTTGAAGGCATGGAGCAGATCAGTTTCTGTCAGCTGTTTCAACACATCTGCCGTTTTCTTCTTTACTACATCAAACATTACTTTACTCAAAACATGTTCTGTTAAGCACCGATTTCACTTTAGGGAAAAGGAAAAAGTAACATGGTGCCAAATCTGGCAAATATGGAGGATGTTCAAGTGTAGTAGTTTGTTTATTAGCCAAAACTGCTTCACAGAAAGTGTTGTGTGAGCAGGCGCATTGTCTTGATGACGAATGAAACCATTTTCCCACAGTCCTGGCCTTTTTTCCCCTGACTCTTTCTCTCAGCTTTGTCAAAACTTCTTTATAATAATGATGGCTCAGTGTTCTGCCTTCTAGGATATCTTTTATATAGTTCCTAAGGGTATTGCTTCAATTTCTTTTTATTTTGTCTTGATTATATAGGTTGCCCCCTGTCGGGGTCTCTCATTTATATATGTGTGTGTGTGCTCATGTAAAATAAATTGTGTAAGTCCCAAACAGTTGTCTTCAGGGTTCTGCCCCATTTCTGTCACCTGCTTTTGCTTCTCATCTCCTTTGGAGGTTTCAAAGCAGAGGCTGGATGACTATCTGTTGGGAATGATTTGATTGTGTATTCCTGCATGGCAGGGGGTTGGACTGGATGGCCCTTGTGGTCTCTTCCAACTCTATGACTCTATGAAGAGTAGGGCGACCAGGATGGTGGGAGGGCTGGAAGCCATGCCCTATGAGGAGCGGCTTAGGGAGCTGGGCATGTTTAGTCTGGAGAAGAGAAGGTTGAGAGGTGACATGATAGCCATGTTTAAATATTTGAAGGGATGTCATGTTGAAGAAGGAGCAAGCTTGTTTTCTGCTGCCCCAGAGACTAAAACATGGAGCAATAGACTCAAACTACTGGAAAAGAGATTCCACCTAAACATTAGGAAGAACTTCCTGACAGTAAGAGTTGTTCGGAAGTGGAATACACTGCCTTGGAGTGTGTTGGAGCCTCCTTTGGAGGTTTTTAAACAAAGTTGGATGGCTGTCTGTCGGGAATGATTTGATTGTGTATTCCTGCGTGGCAGGGGGTTGGACTGGATGGCCTTTGTGGTCTCTTCCAACTCTATGATTCTATGATCTATGATCTCTATGTCTAAGTGGTGGATGAGAGGATTGGCTTTTCTTATGTTTCTGAGTCCTACACATGGGGATGATTCAGGAGAAAGCCTCCTGAATATTTTCTACAAGACAACCCTATTTGAGCAGGGCAAATACCATGGGAGTAGAATGAAATGAATGATTTAGACTTTTCATTCATTCATGATGAATGAAAAGTCTAAATCTTCCTCCCACATCATTTCCAGAGCAGAGTTTTCCAGATCACCCTCTGGTCCAGATGTGTTTCAGTAGCTGTAGCCTGAAGATGTGAACAAGATCATTCACAGGGATGTAAATCTTTTATCTCATTGGTGCATGCAGGAATGAAGAATTTCAACAGTTTTCTCTGTGACAGATGAGATTATGAAGGTTTTTCATGCAAAAATCCCCAACATTTTTGCACAAAAGCCCAGTGTATTTGGTACAGGATGTAAAGTTTGCCAGCTACCCGTGAAACAAGAGGCATAGCTGCTTTAGTAGACTACAATGTCATGGCAAGTGTGTTAACAGTATTGTAGCCATGAATATTAAGGGATACTTAAGGAAGCAAAGAATGGCCTTGGGGTTGTCACTGTCACTGAACACAATGCAAGCAGAACTCACAGGGCTGCCAGTTCTTATCATGTCTCCTTTTTAGGGGGAATCCCCCAAATCTCATGGCAGTTAACCTTATTTCAATGGGATATCTTGAAGTGTTGGGGACAAGAACGTTTGCAATATTCTGTCCACCCCTGGTGCTTGATCATGTGTGGCTGATACCCAGTGGTACTTAATACCAGTGAAGTAGTTGAATTAGAGTGTAGTCATGGTTGGCATGGTGGTGAGCTGGATAAGGACCAATACGCTAAGGACTTTATCAGACCACTGTCTAAAAATGCAGTAATTCCACTATTGAGGAAAGCAGAAACATAGTGGCATGATTACAGTAATTATCACATGTTGCCATAATCATGAGATACTAATGAGATGGAATCATCACACAACCACGACTAGCAGTTTAAGAACAGGTTTCTACTTCCATGATTTTGTATGGGCAAGATTTCAGCTGTTCTCACAAGAAGATGCGACTTTTATTGTTTAAACATACCAAAAACACATAAATAATGAAATAAATTAACAAATAAACACTCAAACATAAAAATGTAACAAGAAAAGTTGACAGTTCATTAAAACAGTGTCCTGTGCGTCTTGTGTTCTTGTTGGAAAGGGGGAAGGGGAAAAAAGGACTGCCCATTCATGCTATAATTGCACGATTACAGGGGATATGATTTTGCATGTTCCTCAATACTGCAAAAAGAGCAATATTGAGGGCTGTTCATGGATTTTCCTGTCAATAGACAAGTGATGAGCCATTAATGGGTGGAGCATAGATTGACAACAACTTTGTGCAATAATGGGAACCCGTTTGTGGTACTGTCATGCTGTAATTCTGCATAAAGTCCTAAGAATCAGTCTAGAGAAGACAGAGGTAACAGTTGTTTATCTGATGGTCAACCTGCTCTGTATGGGGTTCCCTTTTCCTTAAACAAGTGTATAGAACTTCTTTTAGCCCAAAGAAGAATTCATTATTTAAGAAGTTCTCTGGTCCAAGTTTCAGTGGTGATTGGGACAAGGGAAAAGATTGGGGCCATAAGCCAGTGTGGCGTAGCAATTTGAGTGTTGGACTACGACTCTGGAGACTGGGGTTCAACTCTCCACTCAGCCATAAAAAACCACTGGGCAACCTTGGGCAAGTCACACACTCTTGGCCCTGAGAAAATTCTGTGATAGGGTCACTATAAGGTGGAAACAACTTGAATGCACATAACAATAACAACAAATAATTAATTTAAAGCCCCCTCAAGAGAGGCTCTCCTGGTGCCTACATTATTTTCTTTTCAATGCCTGTGAAAACCCTTTTAACTGTCCAGATTTTTAGGAACTGCTTTCAATCCCTTTAGATTGAAAGGTGAGAATCATGTGGCCCTTCACATTGGTGTGCTGCAGTTTGAAGGATCCCTCCAGTATCCTGACATAGGTTCCCATCTTTTTAAAAAACTCTTTTATCTTGCTGCTATTTGCATTTTTTTTAAAAAAAATCATATACTGTGACCTTTTTACTCTTTTCTTCTGTTTTTAACTTTTTTTATTATGTACTGTCTTTGGTTATTGTTTTATTGTTCACTTTTTTATTTTTAATATACTGTACACTACCCAGAGGACTCTGGTTGTTAGGCAGTCTAAAAGTATAATAAATAAATAAATATCCTCGAACAACGATACGAGCAGAAACCAATGCTGAATGTTTAAACTGCAAATGTTCCCATTACGACAATAATTATCTACACAAGTTGAATTCACTCTTACATATTCATACGTAGCTGTACAATGAAGCAATGGCTTAACATGTGTGTCAAACAAACATTACAGCATGTTAGGGTAGCTAAGCCTGCTCTTAGAGAATATTTTTTCCTGAGACAGCAGGGAAAGCTTTTTGTCTTAGGGGAAAAGCCAAATGCCATTAAAGCATTAGGCTAGGGTTTTGTTTTATGTTTCAGTCTATTTCCCAGGGCCATCCATGTTGATACCTGAGGCAAAGGACAAGATGGCACCTTCCTCCATTCTTGGTGCAGAAGCTATCTGGACTAGTAACTGAATAGTAGAGGGCACCAGACCAGTTTAATGGGTTCAGGCCAGGCCATGTGCCACACATAACTTTGTTTTCTAAGAGGAGAATGACCAGGGCTTAGGAGGAATGGCTGGGAGAATGCCACTTGTTGCCCTTTGCATTTTGCTGCCTGAGGTGGTTGCCTTAATTTGTGTAATGGTAGGGCCAGTGTGGTGTAGTGGTTTGAGTGTTGGACTATGACTCTGGAGACCAGGGTTTAAATCACTGACAGTCATAGAAACACACTGGGTGACCTTGGACAAGTCACACTCTCTCAGCCTCAGAGGAAGGCAACCCCCCCCCTCTGAACAAACTTGCCAAGAATACCCCATGATAGGTTCACCTTAGGGTCACTATAAGTTGGAACTGACTTGAAGACATACAACAACAACTGGTCCTGCCCTTTGGTCAGTTTTCAGTTTGCTGAAACCTTTCAACATCAAGCACATTTGGGAAGCAGTACATTGGCAAGCAGTGTTTTAAAGGCATACCATAGATAAGATGTTCTTCTTCAAAAGAAAAAGATATGCATTCATTCATAAGATCCACTACTGAGCATCCAAAGATAATGAACACTAGGCTATGTTTCCTTGTTTAATGTGTTCCTTAGAACCAAAGGGATTTTTGAGGACACAGCATGGAGCTATGATCCTTCTAGTAATCATGTTTTTGTCATGCTTCATGCTTCGTGTACTCTGTTGCTATATTGGGCAGGAAGCCATATTCACAAACAAAGATAAAGAAATAAATATGTATTGTAGGCACCCAGGAACTGCTTGAAGACATAACAGCAAACAATTATTTGCATCAGGTTATAAAACACAGTGCCTGTTGAAGAAAAATGCAATTGAAGGTAGATAACCTGTCCATTTGAACTCCGGAGCAGTTTCACTTAAGCTTCTTCATAAAGAATATATTCCTTGGCAACAAGGCTGCAACCTTCAAAGCACTAGTTTAGTCACATACTACACTATTCCAGAAAATGTTCTTTAATAGAAATGGGGCAACTAAAAGTTCAATTAAGCCTCCAAGCAACAAGACAACCCAGGGTTTATTTTCCTCTGGATGTGATGTCTTGGCAATGTTTATTTCAGGGGTCCCCAAACATTTTGGACTTTTGGAATTTTAAGAAGGTGTCATGACAAAATGGCTGCCAAGAGGAGGTGTGACCATTCAGAAAATGGCTGCCATAATGAGTGCAACCAGGTGCAAAACACCCTAACTGAGGCTTAATGACAATGTGCCCTGAGTACAGGTTAGCAGGTGGTCTAGTACTGTATGCTGTCATGCAAAGCACCTTGACCTGCAACCACCTTCTCTTTTCAGTCCCTTTGAGGTAGGTTAAACTGATGTCATCCATGACCTTATGACTGAGTGGTAAGCTGAGCACTGGTCTGTTGAGTCATATTTCAAACTATGAACAAAGTCATAACATTTATGTATTATTTTATTATTATTTATTTACTTTATTCTTATTAAAGTATTTATACCCACACCCTATAGCAGGGGATCTCAGAGCAGCTTACAAACAGCATTAAAACAGGATAAAAACAGTAAGAATGTATAAATAAGCTTAAAATATATTAAACAATACAATGAGTTAAAAACAGATGTAATTAAAGTTTTAAAAACTATAGATAACAGTCTTGGGTTGAATTAATAAGGCCAAAAGGCTTTGGTGAACAGCCATGCTTTAACTTGGTGCCTAAATGGCAAGTGTTGGTACCAGTTGGGCCTCCAGAAGGAGAACATTCCACAGCTGGGGTGCCACAGCTGAGAAGGCCCCCTCCTATGTCACAACAAAGTGTATTGCCTTCACTAGTGGGACATGGAGGAGCGCCCCCACTCGCAGATCTTAATCCTTGGGCAAGCACATATGGGGAGAAGCACTCCCTCAAGTTTCAAGGTATTTAGGGCTTTAAATGTCATCACCCACACCTTGAATTCAGACCGGAAATCTCTTGGTAGCCAGTGCAATTCTTTTAAGACTGGCATTACATGCTGTCTGTATGAGATCCAGTCAGCAGTAGAGCTGCTGCATTTTGCAGTAGCTGCAGCTTCCAAGTCTTCTTTAAGGGCAGCCCCACATAGAGCACTTTACAGTAGTTTGGTTGTAAGATTACCAGTGTATAGACTACTGTAGCTAGATTATGTCTGTCAAGGAAAGGCTGTACCTGGTGCACCAGTCAAAGCTTTTGCCAAGCACTCCAAGCCACAGAGTCCACTTGTACCTCCAGTGGCAGGGATAGAGCTAGGAGCATTCCCAAACTATGTACCTACTTCTTCTGAGGGAGTGCAACCCCATACAGAACAGGCTGTGTACCCAATCCCTGGACCTGAGAACCACCAATCCACAGCGCCTCTGTCTTATTAGGTTCCAGCTTCAGTTTATTGCCCCTCATCCAGCCCATTACAGCATCCAGACTCTGGTATAGCACCTGCACAGCCCCAGCTGACTCTGATGGCAAGGAGAAAAACAGCTGATTATTATCAGCATATTGATGGCACCCCACTCAAAACCTCTTTATGATCTCTCCCAGTGGCTTCATGTAAATATTGAACAGCATGGGAGAGAAGATGGAACCCTGTGGCACCTGGTAGCTTAATCGCCATGGGGCTGAACAGGAATCCCCCAATGCTACTCTCTGGAATCGGCCCTCCAGGTAGGAGCAGAACCACTGCAGAACAGTGCCTCCTACTCTCATCCCACAGATCTGCTCCAGTAAGATACCATGATCATTTTGGGAACTAATAGAGATTTAGTGGATCTCTCTAGTAGAGCAACTGGTGAGCTGATAGGAGTTAGAAATAGTAACCAGCCCAACTCCCTCATGAACAGTATCTAGCAGAGAAAGAAATCAAGCTTAGTCCTCTTCATAAGTCTATAAAAGTAGTTTTACTCACAATATGTGTGTGCATACATCACACAGGTTCAGCTTCTTGAGGAAAGGTAGGAAAATAGGGAGTTCTACATAGTATCAAAAAGTTGGAGCATCTCACACAGGAAGAGCCCTTTCACCACATCCTTCATGGACGCAAGCAGGAAGGAAGAGAAAGAGAGAGCAAGCACATGGGACCCCAGAGAACAAAGGAATGCCTGCAGAGTGGGTGTGAACAAACAAACAAACAAACAAACAAACAGAAATTTACCATAAACATGCTTTCCTAATGCAGGCAAAGGTTGCTAAACTCCAGCAGATCAAAGGTATCCAAAGCCACTGAGAAATCCAGGAAGATCATCAAGGTAGCATTCCCCCTGTCTTTCCCCCAGAGTAGGTTGCCAATTAGAGCAACTAAGGTTATTTCAGTGTCATTCCATGGCCTGAAACCAGACTGAAATGGATCCAGATAATCTGTTTCCTCCAAGAGCGCTTGAAGTTGCCCAGCTACCACATGCTCAAACACCTTGCCCAAAAAGGGGATATTTGTAATAGGGCAGTAGTTCCCATATACCTCAGGGTCCAGGGAGGTCCTCTTCAGGAGAGGGTGTACCACTGCCTCCTTCAAGGCAGCAGGCACCTCCCCTGACATAGTGAGGCCTTTGCCATCTCCTGGACCCACCAGGTCAATCAGCCCTTGCTAGATTTTATCAGCCAAGAAGGACAAGGGTCGTGCTTACATGTGGCAGGCCAAACTGCTTCAATTGTTTTGTCCACATCATCAGGCCTCAATAACTGAAATGGTTCACATAAAAACTAGCCAGATGGTGTACTGGATACCTCCCTGGGCTCTGTAATAAATGTGGTGTCAAGTTCTGAGCAGATGCGATCAACTTTATTCTTGAAGTACCTAGCAAATTTTTCACAGCAGGTAGCCTTGGGTTGCATACCTGAGCTCTCTGAGCCTGTACTCAAAAAATTCCTCACCACTTGGAAAAGTCCTACTGGTTGCAGGTTGAGGCTGCAATCCTAGAGGTGTAATATTTATTTATTTATTTATTTATTTATTTATTTATTTATTTGGCCTGATTCACAGCTGCACAGTAGGCACAACAAAGAGTCTTGGCTGATTTCCGATCACATTCATTCCAAGATCTACGCCACCTGAACTCTAGCCTGCTTCATTGCCTGCAGATCTTCTGTAAACCAAGGTGAATTACAGTGCTCCACAACACTGGACTGGGTGGGTGCTTAGGAGCAATTGTATTGATAGCCCTTTCCATCTCTCTATTCCATAATGAAACCAAGGCCTTGACAGAATTGCCAGCCCTGTCAGTGGGAAAATGCCCCAGAGCATTCACGAATCCTTCTGATTCCATTAGTCTCTAGGGGTAGATTATTTTAATAGCCCCCCCCCCACTCCTGCAGGGAAGATCTGCTACCACCAAACCAAATTTCAAGAGGAAATTATCTGACTGTGATAATGGGATTGTTGAAATCCTCCCTAAAATCAGATCATCCTCCATCCATCCAGCAGCAAAGACCTGCCTCATATGTTGGACCAAAGACAGGCTGAGACAGTCCCATGGTTGTCATGGCAGCCATGACGTCATGAGCTGGCCTGTCAGGACAGCCTCAGTGTGTGTGTTGAAATCCCCCAAACCACAGTCCTAGACTTTTCCGACACAACCTGCAAGACTTTCTCGACCAGCTCAGACAAGGAGATTGCTGGGCAGCAGAGTGGGCAGTATACCAGGCATCATCACCATTCTGTCTCTCTGCCCCAACACAAGGTACAAACTCTCAAAAACTCCAACCTTGGTTGGTGCTACATCCGGGTAGACAAAGCTAGGTGAGATCAACTCCTCGAAGCTCATCCACCCAGGTCTCAGTGATACATACCAGGTCAACCCCTTCATTTATAATCAAGTCATGGATAGATAGTTGTTGTTTTATTATGGACCAACCTAACATTCAGGAGCAGCACCAACAGATTAGAGGATGGAGGAAGGACCGAAACTCAAGGATCTGCCCTGTCTTTCCCTTACCTGGTATGCCCAACCGCCAGCACCATTCTTCTCTCTGCCTGAGGCTACCTCAATAGGGGCATCTCCCTCCTCTGAAATTCACCCAAATACATACACTGGACTGACTATGTGATGAATGTTGCTGTCTTTGAGCAAGCAGGGATCACCAGCATTGAGGCCATGATAGTGATAACACAGCTGTGCTGGGCAGGGCACGTTTCTAGGATGGAGGACCATCGCCTCCCAAAAATAGTACTCTACGGTGAACTCGCCACGGATCAGTGTAAGAGGGGTGCTCCAAAAAAGTGATACAAGGACTCCCTGAAGCAACATCTCAGGCGCGGCCAAACTGATCACCAACAATGGTCCACCCTGGCCTCACATCGGGAGGCATGGAGATGCACTATCCACGATGCTGCAGCCTTATTTGAGAACTCATACTGAACAAGTCTTGAAGAGAAACGACAACACAGAAAGAATCACAACCCAGAAACATCACCCAAGGAGACCTGCTGTGCTTTCTGCAACCTGACTTGTTTATCTCCAATTGGCCGTTTTAGTCATCAACGCGCTTGCAGAAAGCTCAGGATGAGTCCTTCCTGAATCTTTGTTTGTGAAGAAAAGCCAGAGAGACATTAAGCACACACACACACACACACACACACACACACACTAAGGCACAAACTCTGGTAAGATGCTAGTGCTGCAGTCTGAGCAAGTGTGCTAGGCCAGCTTCCCAATACTTCCCAGAGAGCACCAGAAATGCAGGAACCAAACAGAGGTGACTAGAATCAATTAGCAAGGCATCTATCCTGGTGCTCATCTCTCACATGGGCACCTAAAGATCCTGTAGTCCCTGCCTCTCGCCCAGGGACTATGAACTGGCCTCCCAAGAGGTTTAATCCACACTCTCACTGTGAGTGATATTATTTCAAGATCCTAACTCTCACCCAAGGTCTGTTTCTCTACAATCACTCAACAATCTACAGTTCTTCACAATCATCCCTGCCCTTTGTTTCCCTCAGGTGGTCACCCCCACAGGAGTGATCCACTGCTGACCACCCAGCACCATTTAAGTGGCTGCCTCTGCATATATTCTTCCCACCCAGGAAGGTAAAGGCTTGGGAAGGGAGGGCCAGTTGTTCAGGATCAAGTGCTTAGATCTTCCACAACAGTAGGCAGCACAGTCCCAATCCTGTGGAGAAAACAGCAGCTCCATGGGAGTAGAAGCTAGCAGAGGCCTGATGCCAAAGTCACTCCCCCAGCCCAACTCCAGATATCCTGGCTGCAGCACCCACCATTGTCAGTTGTTCCTATACAATTGAGATGCTGCTACAGAGAAAGATTTGCATCATGGGCTTGGCAACTTAGTGTTTCAAGGTGGTGGGACAAGTTAAAGGGCTTCTGCTAAAGATCTCTCATTCCAGACAAATTAATGCAGGAGGATACAGTCTTTCAGAGATGCTAGTGACATGCTATTTAGACCTTTATAGATCAAAATCAGCACCATGAATGGGACTCAGAAATCAATTGGAAGCCAGTGCAATTAGTTAAGGGCCAGTAACACATGGTTCCTAAAGCACATACCAGACAATAGACAACAATACTTGATATATAATGAACATTATATAATATACTAGTGACATTTGACACAATATTCAGCTAATGACATGGAAGGCTTGTGACAGCTGCTAATTCTGTTTTTATTCCAGGATTGATTTGCATGTGTATGATGGCTTTTGCCATTGAGTTTCCTTTGCTGATGGGCTTATCACATCAAAGGGGCAATCCTAGGCACTCAGGAGTGCATCACTTCTATGATATATCCAGAGAGAAATTATTTGTATGATATTCTTGAGCTTGGAAAAGTACATTTTTTTTCTATTAGAGTTGTAAAAATCCCCAAGTAACCATGAGCATTGGATTCTGGGAGTTGTTGTCCTTAAATTTTCCCCAAGCTGTACATACAGCTCCACATTATCAGAGGATCCATGTGGGTAGAAAGAGCTACATATTGCCAAACTAGCATAGATCAGCTATGGCAGTGGCAACAGCCATTGCCTCCACTGTCTGTTTTCCCACATGGAAATGCAACCTGTTCTGAACCTCACTTGTACTGTGTGTCCCATATCTGAATATTGTTAAAGCTACTAAAGCATATGTATTATACAGCCAAAATCTAGTGTACTTTCTAGCTACTCTCTAAGCTTCGTAGTACTGTGACTTGCCTGGTTCATATCCATTTAATGTTCCATTAATATTATTATCTTAAGAGCACACAGGAACCCTACAGCTTGTAAGTCAGTTGGACTCTTATCCAGACACCACAGAGACCATGAATCTGGAGGGGTAGGATGCTTCGTGAATGTGACCTGGGCCCTAAATGCCTTTTAGGCACTAGTGCTGTCCCATGTCATTTTGCTTCCAGAACTAAAGAGCAGAACACCCCCCCCCCCGTTCCTTGCACAGATGTTGATACTGGTGACAGTTCTCCACTGCAACAGAAATTATTCTCCTTCAACAACTTGTTGCCATCACTCAGCAATTGCTGACAGAGGTGACTGCTTCATTCTGCCTAGTGTAGGGCCTTGCGTGTTAGAACCAACTTAAGTGCCATTTTTGAAAAATGCTTTATGTCAAACATAGGTCTGCTCTGTGGCCCTCCTCTGTGCCTCATCAGTGAGGTCAATGCTCTGTGTGATGACATGGGAGAGGGCCTTCTCATTCCCAATTGTGGAATGCCCTCCCTTTGGAGGCCCAATTGGTGCCAACATTGCTTTCATTTAGGCAGCAAGTCAAAACATGGCTACTTATTAAAGCCTTTGGGCCTCACTGATTTTGGACTTTTTCAAACTCCTCTCCTCTGGCTTTTCTTCGCAAACAAAGATATAGGAAGGACTCAGCCCACGCTTTCTGCAAGTGTGCTGATGACTAAAAAGGCCAATCAGAGATAAACAAGTCCGGTTGCAGAAAGCACAGCAGAAAAAAAACCCAAGGAAGTCGGGAGAAGAATGGGGCTGTCGTGCTTACAGAGCCCCGTTTCAGACAGCCCCATCCTCCTCCTGACCTTCCCCCATCCTTCCTCCGTGCTGTGGGCACCTGTTTTTATTGACAGGGGTTTTCTGTCAATAAAAGCAGCACGTTTCTCACACCGGCAGCACAGAGGAAGGACGGGGGAAGGTCGGGAGGAGGACGGGGCTGTCTGAAATGGGGATTTGTAAGCGCAATAGCCCCGTCTTATCCCGACCTCCTTGAGGTTTTTTTCACCCCTTTTGAAAAAGTCCTTACTCTAAATGCTATACACAGAGGAATTTTAAAGTTTTAATCTTTTAAACCTGTTTTAACTTGTTAATTTGTTTAATATGCTTTTTAGTCTACTTAAATGATTTTTGTTGTGTTAAATTGCTTTAACCTGTTAGTATTGATTTTACCTGTAGCCCCCTGCCCCAGATCATTTAATATAGGGCAGGACAGAAATATTTTAATAAATTAATAATAGGCAAACTTTCCTTGCTTAAGTAGCAGGGACAGGTTTTAGAGCTAAATTCTGCATTCTTACTGTTCTGAACAGATACCAAGATAATCTAAGATTTACCACTGTCCCTGATTACTCTTGCCCACTTGTGGGTAACGTTCACTTCTCCTTTCACAGTTATCCAGATGTTTCAACAAAACGGACAAAGCCATTTTGAAATATAAGCAATGTAAAGCCACAACATAGTGGCAGTTGCAGATATGGCAAAGGAGTCACTTTTTTTATAAATGCCACCATAAAAAATGAATAATTTTGTATGGTATTTGTTGCTGTTGAGATAGTAAAACAAGATTGTAACAGGCAGCTATGAGCAATGATTAAAGGGAAGAATTAATGAAATGGGATAGCCAGAATGCTTATATTGAAAACAATGGGGTAAACTCTCATTTGTTATGGAAAAATATTTATGCATCATCTCTGATCTTGGATCCTACCATAGATGTTCATGTGTGCCCATATATTTTTAACAAAAATGATGGAAAACAAGTGTTCCTTAATCTTATATCCCTTTTGGATTACTGGCAAGTGTTCCTTCCAATACAGATCAATTGATCACATACGCACACACCACTGCTAGATAGTTAATTTATGCCTAAAGCTGCTTAATGCCATTTTCCTTTCCTGGGGCATGATATACACATCTCCAGCTTCAGAGATGTGTTGCCTTATTTATTAGTATGCAGCTTAATCTTCAGCACATTTTCTGTAAGATTTTTAAAAAAACACACAATGTGTGCTATTTTAATTTGGGTTATTGCTGTGATGACATTTATATTTATTTTCCTGCTTTCTTATGCTGATCAGTTAAAAATTCCCTTCAGCAATTGGCTGTGTGTTTGTATGCCTTACCATGCCTGTGTCTGTGTGTTTTCCAAAAAGTTATACATTTGGAAATTCAAGGAAGTAGTATTTTAAAGCTATTAACCAGATCTTAGGAAAGTTAGAACTGCTGGCTGGGGGAGTCTTGGAATTATAGTAAAAAAAAAAAAAAGGAACTTTCCCAAGCTCCTCTTTAAATTTATTTTGCAATCATCTCCATAATATTTGATACTTATTATGGATTTACTTATAGCACTTAATACTTATTATAGCAAGTTTTTAAACTTGGGTGGTAGTTGTGCTGCCTTCCAGATGTTGAACTGCAACTCCCAGCAGTCCTAGCCAGCCAGTGATATAGACCTGGATTGATTGATTTGGATGCAAGTCTCTTCAGTGACCTGAATTGAACTCGACTAGGCAATAAATGGCACACTGACTCGACTCGCAGCTTACTGGTCTTGGTTCAGTAACATAACGCATTCATCCAGAAATGTTATGGAGCAGAAAACGGTTATCCTCCTTTGAACAATGCTTCCATGATATCACTGTTTTTTGCCTACTGGTCATTAGACAGAAGTGGTAACAGCAAATGTGTTAGGCAATGGGCTTGAGGCTGAAGGATCCTTCTCAAGCTTTTTAAAAGCTTTGGAAGGCTCCTCCGATGTGCAGCGGGGACAGGCTGCCATGCAGACCTCAAGCCCTGACTCAAGCCCATTGCATTTGCTGATAATATTTTTTTAACCTAACTTTGTGTACATCTTTTTGATTTCTAGTTATTGAAACTCCACACACACACACACACACACACACACATACCACCACCACCACCACCTTTTCTTCTGTTAAAATTCACTCTCAGACTTGAGACTCAACTTGAAAGTATCTTTCAAGGACTTGAGACTTGACTTGAGACTTGAAGGTAGAGCCTTGAGACTTGACTTGAGACTTAGGACTTTTTCAGACTGGCTAAAAAAAACCCACGGAGGTCAGGAGGAAGACAGTCCTGTCTTGCTTCCAGCTATCAATTTCGCATGACGCCGTCCTCTTCCTCTCCTTCTTTTGTGCTTCCTCCATGCTGGAGGGATGAAAAAGAAACAAAAGAAGCGTCAATGAAAAGCGACACCTTTCTCATCCCTCCAGCACAGGGGGAACATGAACGAAAGATGGGAGGAAGATGGCGTCGTGCAAAATCGATCGCTGGAAGTGGGACAGTGCTGTCTTCCTCCCGACCTCCGCGGGGGGGGGGGGGTGGCCATCTGAAAAAGTCCTTAGAGTAAAAGAGTTGAATACATCACTGCTAGCCAGCGTAGCCAACAGTAAGCAATGCTGGGAGTTTTACTCCAAAAAACATCTGGAGAGGCACAATATTTGCACCCTTGGTTTAAAAAGCTTTGCATGCATCATCTAGTTGTCATCCTTATGACAACCAATGAGTAAAAATTATTATGTGCCATATTGCAGATCATTAATAAGAATTTTTTACTCTTGGGTTGAGAGGGAGTGGCTTGAGTAACAACCTAACGAATTTACAGTAGAAGTGACAGTCAAACCAGGGACAATTTGTAGCTCAGTTTCTTAGCTGCTATGCCATGTGTGTGTGCGTGTGCATATGCCTTCAAGTTGCCTTTTGACTTATGGTGACTCCATGAATTTTTCATTAGGCAAGGAATACTCAGAGGTGGTTTTGCCAGCTCTTTCCTCTGAAAAACAGCCTACAGTAAATGATATTTGTTGGCGGTCTCCTATCCAGGTACTAACTAACCAGGGCTGACCCTGCTTAGCTTCCAAGATCAGACAGGATCTGATGCCTTCAGGGTATGCTAGCTCTTAATCAACTAACATCTCAATCCAACAGTAACTATCTATGCTTTCCTTATGGTAAGTTGCCTGCCAAATGCTA
The DNA here is from genome assembly GCA_030847615.1 of Gambelia wislizenii. Taxonomy (NCBI): domain Eukaryota; kingdom Metazoa; phylum Chordata; class Lepidosauria; order Squamata; family Crotaphytidae; genus Gambelia; species Gambelia wislizenii. The sequence goes on along the minus strand of JAUMIR010000005.1, from coordinate 97,320,118 downwards.
TGCATACTGTATATGGACATAGTTGTAGCTTTTGCTATTAACCTAACTTTTATTTTTCCCCACAACAAGGAATTATATTTGGGCTTACGGAGTCAGACAAACTCTTTGGTATTAAGGAACTCTCTATGTGTCGGTATGGCTGAAATCTTCATAACAGATCTTGATTTCCTCAGGCTGGAAGAAGGAGCAGCCAAAACTGCTGACAAGCTCATTCTTAGTCTTTAATTTCCTTAGCAGTCAGAATCACATGAACTCTTGCAAAGGCTGGATCGGAGATTATTATAAAATCATTATTATTTATTGGGCTTATAGAAACAAGCCAAAGGGGGAGAAGAACTCAGAAAAGACACTAAAAATTGTAAAGTTTTTTTGTTTTTGTTTTAAAAAGCAAAATAACATTTACTCAGTGGATAATTAAAAGTATTAAACTCATCAAAAGAAAAAAAGATAATGTTGTTCTTTGGCTGTTGCCACACTGCAGAAATATTTCAGTTTGACACTGCTTCAACTGCCATGGCTCAATGCTATGTAATTCTGGGATCTGTAGTTTTGTGAGACATTTAGCCTTCTCTGTCAGAGGGCTCTGGTGCCACAACAAACTACAGATCCTAGTATACCCAAGGATGGAGCCATGATAGTTAAAGCAGTGTCAAACTGCATTATTTTTGCAGTGTGGCAACAGCCCTAGTCTCTTAGATATCCAGTGCTTGCTTAGAGCTGACATCCTAGTATCTTTTTTTTTTCTTTTGTGCCAGACAATCAGAGATGTGATGCCCTAGTAGCAGAAACCTGTGTGCTGGTGTCAGAGGAAGCTGCCTACTTAGAGGATTATCAACACCTTTTTCACTCTTGCCAGAGCTTCTACTTGAATGAGAGAAAGCAGCTAAAGTACATAATAACCCTGGGAGGATCATTGGGTTCAGTTATAGGTTCCCAATACAGTCGCCAGTCCTTGTGTCTGTGTATGGTGCCTTCAAGTTGTCTCTCAACTTATAGCGACCACATGAATTTCATAGGGTTTTCTTAGGCAAGGAATACTCAGAAGTGGTTTGCCAGTCCTTAGATCTGAAAAATGTATTCTCCTAAAGTAAACGTTTGGAAATTTTATCTTTTGGACTATCACTCCCAGCCAGCATGGCTCTGCTGGCTGGGTGATACTGGGAGCTGTAGTCTGCAAAGTATCTTTTCCAAGGTCTGGCTCTAACCAGTGGCAGCTAGTGGCTGCTGTGTCAGGGAGGTGGTGAATCTGCTCTTGGTTTAGATGTGAACTTTAAAACATTGGGCTGGTCTAGATGAGGAAATAAAATGTGAATTGGAGTGCAGAAATGCCCATTCACAGCAGCTGTCATCTGTCTCAATGATTTTTTTGGTGTGTTTGCTGGTGTGCAAAGCTCTCTGTATCCTGTTCACACAGAGGCATGCCAGTGAATCAAGATGGCAGCTGTAAGTGAATTATTCCAGGTTTTGTACTCCCCAAATTGCCCATGCCAAACAATTTTTTTAAAAAAATAACTCCAAGGTGCAGAAGAATGATCTTCTACTTAAATAATAATAATAAAAAAAACATGGAAAGAAAGTCTGTTTCATCACCTCAGTGCACGATTGCTACAGCGACAATCCAACATGGTGGTTCTGCAATCTGCTGTCTTACCAAGCTCCACCCCCTGTGCACATCTAACCAATCAGCTGTCCTCTTCAGCAATGCTATGCAATGTTATTCAGTTGTCCTTAAAAGTGAGGGTGTACATTAAAAAAACTTGGGGAAAGTCTCGGAGGCTTCTGCTGCAGACTCTCCCTGACTTTTGCTCCCCCTCCCTCCAGAAAGGATGAAACGCTGCGGGATCCCATTTGGACACATGGGATTCCCTGCGGATTATAAGAGGTGTTTTCTCACTCTCTGGACTACCCCATTATCCAGGTTGCCAAACCCTATTTCCCAAGTGGGTTTAGCACCTTGGACAGTTTCTTTAAAATCAGGACTAAAACCCAGATTCACTACCCAAAGAACATTGGACCCACCAGGTACCTCTGATTCTAACCATCATCCATCCTCTAGTTCTAAAATTCTTGGATAACATCATAAGAAAAGTCCTGCTGGATTAAAATGAAGGTACATTTAGTCCAACATCCTGTTTCCCACAGTGGCCAATCAGATGCCTCTGGGAAACCCAAAAGGAGGACAGGAAGGCAATAGTCCCCTCCTACTCTTCCTACTGTTTTCAACTGGTGTTCAGAATCATACTGACTCTGAACAGGGTGACTATATTTACATATGGTGACTAATAGATGCTGATATAAGCTAGAAACCATGTAATATATAGGCCACCACACCACATCTCATGGAATTTAATTCCATAGTTAAACATTGAGCCATGGTTGTCTGAGGGAGTCTGGAAGTTGTAGTCCAAAAAGTAACTTTCCCATGCTTTGAATCTACCTGACCTCAAAAGAAGGAGGCAAATAGAAGCTTATTTTTTAAAAAAGTTAAACATTAATCAGCCATCCTTGAGCAGATATGTTGCTTTATCCCATGTTTACTAAATATGACACCCCCCAAAGTAGGTCCAGATTGGACAAATATTGTACATTATGACAAAAATAAACAGGGTGCAGTCATGAAAAAAGTTAATAAATAACACTGGGAAGAGAAAACCACCACCTCTCTGCTACCCCAAAAAAATAAAATGGAAGAAATAAGGGCAACTTTCTTGTTGAAGTTCCTGGTGCTGAAAAGATCCATTAGGAGAATAACAGGCGCTTCAAGGACTAAACAAGAGAACTACAGCTGAAGGGGACAGCTGTATCATGACAGCTCTCTGTTTACCATTGCTAGCAATTGTCAATAGCACCTTAGGGTTGATGGTATCAAGCAGCAGCGGGTAAATCCAAAGGAATCAGCACTGTCTTATCTCTTCACAGAGATCACAAGCCAAAATAATGGCCATGGAACGTTACTTAAAATGGATGTGCTGGACAGTAATACGAGACGGTGACCCTACCATCCCAATTTGCATGGTGCCAAAAGTGTTTTGGAACTGATTTTGCAAGTTTAGGCTCTAGGTACTGCTAGACAAGCTAATTCTTGTCATGCTTCTAAAGTGTCACGCAAAACAAGAAAAGTGGAGAGTCTTGTTCTAGTGTCTGATCTTCTCTCAAAATGATGCCATTATGGTTGCTACCGCTGCTTTTTTATTATAACACCTTCTGTGTGTGTGTGTGTGTGTGAGAGAGAGAGAGAGAGAGAAAGAGAGAGAGAGCTCAATTTTGCTGCAAATCTAATTTTTGGAGTTCTCTAAACAGCGAAAATACTCCTTGCAGAATGAGAGGAGAATACAATCACTCTAAATGGCATCCCATATCATTTCAATCCACCATATACTGCATGGGAAAACCCTTTGCAGCTTTTCCCAAAGTTTTTAAAAAACAGCAGGGTTTGTGTGTGTGCAGTCCTGCTCATTGGGACAAGCAATTTGATTTAATTTGCTTTCCCTATACAAGAGGAAGTTGAAAGTTGATTGGTCAGACGTGCATGGGGGTTGGAGCATGCTAATAAGGCAAGCACCTGGAGCCGTCATGTTGGATTTTTGCCTTCACAAGTGAGCGCTAAGGCAATAAAACAGCTTTTTTTGTTGTTTGCTTTTTTGTTAAAGCAAAAGATTGCTCTTTTGCACCTTGGATATATATATATATTAAAAAACTGTCAGGTGGCAGCAAATTGAGTTAAGTAAAAATGCAAGTAGTTCACCATGGCTGCCATTTTGATTCGCAGATGCTACCCGCTTTTCCAAGGCTCTGGCTCTTCCCCTCAACTGGGGGAAAGCAACCTGGCTTGCCTATGCTGCCTCAGGTATTATGAAGAGTACACTTCTGTCATTAGTTTTAAGAGTTACCCCCTGCCCCAGATAGCAAAGTGCCTAGGACTGTGCCTATTTGTCATTGGCTAAAGAACAGAAGGAGGTGAGGCACAGAAGGGGAAACAGTGTGAGAGAATGTAGGTGATGCTTGTATCAACAAAGCTAACTTGCTTTTGTACCTTTTATTATGTGTTTACAGCACTACCAGTACATCTTTGTTTGTACAATACAAATTGAGAAAGACTAGTGGTCCATCCAATTTAGATAAACAGTGCTTTGAAAAGTCACTTTTTGTGGCCAGTGGCCATGCTGGCTTGGGGATTCTGGGAGCTGTAATCCAAAAATGTAATTTTTCCAAGCTCTGAGTTTATACCTCTCATCAGAATCTTAGAACAAGTCCTTATAACATCTAAAGATTATTGATATGCCTTTCTGGATGCTGTTTTTAAAATTCCAATGGGGATTATAGTACCATATATGAAATACAGAGGCTGAGCATCTAATAATACTGAAGTCAGGAAATTAAAAAAAGTAATGGTTTCCACTACCTATCCATTCCTGCTGCCTAATATGTGAACACACCTGATATTTACAAGCATATAAAATATGAAAATAGACTTAGCAGTTGCTGAAGGAAGTATACTTTTGAATTTCCTGAGTACTGTACAGCCATCAGTTTGCAGTAATCTGATTTTTCTGAACAGTATTATACATGTTTGCATTGTATTCTTGTGTCATAATCACACAAGCTGCTATTTTACTTTTAAAGGGGGAAAATCTCCACCACTGTCTAGTTTGATTGGACACAGAAATTAAAAGCATGCATTTTGAAAAAGTGTTTTTAAGATTCTTCAAAAGGCCATGCAACATGGATGTCACACCACAAAATTAGTTCTCTGTTCTGAACTTTGGAATCTATAGCTTGTGCTGTAAATTATTCCAGTTAATAACCCAAACCAAGTGACATTAAAATAAGTGAGGCATTTTTATATAAGCAATAAACAACTAAAATTGAACTGAAACCATACCCTTATCTAACCCTTATCTGACAGTGAGCACACTGAACTCAGTGGATCTTTCTAGCACATATAGAATTGCACTGTTTGACCTTCTGTAAAATTCTGGTTTCTTCTAGCACACTTGTATCTCATGTAGATTAGAGAAATATTTGTCTAAAATCGAGGTGGCAAGATTTCCCCTGCAAATGATATACAAATGGTATCATTTATTCTGAGTAAATGATCTGAAAGAATTCAGAAGAAAATCAGCCTGTGCTTTATAGACGACATCAAAGCCTTTGATTGTATAGATCATGAAAAGCTAAAAGAAATGGAGGTGCCGCAACACTCAATTGTCTTCACGTGTAACATATATTCAGGAGAAGAAGCTCCTGTCGGAACAGAATATGGAGAAACAGAAAGATTTCCAATCGGAAAGGGGGTCAAGCAAGGCAGCACTCTATCACCTTATCTGTTCAACTTGTATGCTGAAAACATCATACACAGAGCAGGATTAGACTTGGAGGAAGGACGTGTGAAAACTGGAAGAAGGAACAACAATAGTTTAAGATATGCAGATGATACCATACCATTAGCAGAAAATCCCAAAGATTTGGAACAATTATGGAAGAAAGTCAAGGGAAAAAGTACAAAGTCAGGTTTACTGCTGAATATTAAAAAAATGGCCACAGACTATTTAAATAACTTTAAAGTAAAGGATGAAGAAATTGAAATAGTTAAAGATTTTATATACCTTGGTTCAATCAATCATCAGAATGGAGACTGCAGTCAAGAAATCAGAGGAAGACTAGAACTTAGAAGGGCAACTATCCATGAAGTAGACAAGATCCTGAAATGTAAAGATATATCACTGACTACACAAGTTAGGATGGTCCATGTCATTGTATTTCCCATCACTATGTATGGTTGTGAGAGCTGGACAGTGAAAAAAAAGCTGATAAGAAGATGTTCCACTCATTTGAGATGTGGTCCTGGAGAAAAGCTCTACAGGAATACTGTGGAAATAAATGGGTCCTACAGCAAATCAAGCCTGAACTCTCCCTAGAAGCCAAGATGATTAAACGGAGACTGTCACTCTTTGTACATATCATGAGAAGACATGACTCACTAAAAAAAAGGTCATATTTGGTAAGGTAGAAGGCAGTAGGGAAAGAGGAAGACCGTATTACAGGCAGGCAGGCTTAATCAAGGAAGCCATGGCCATGAGTCGCCAAAGCCTGAACATAGCTGCTGAGGATAGGGTGTTGTGGAGATGTCTCATTCATAGGATCACCATAAGTTGAGGTTGACCAGTTAACAGCAACAACAAACATTTGTTTATAGAGGTGAAGTTGGGCACCAGACAATATTATACCAATTTAATTGGACAAATAAAATTCAGTCAGTCAGTCTTGTGATGGTAAGTGGTTTCTAACAGTGGTGGTTGTAGGGATCTAGCAAAGCGCTGTAATATCTTTCAGATTCTGATCATTTTATACATGACCATACCCTCATGCCAGTTTCCAGGTCCCAACTAATAATCTATTGTCCCACTTTTTCAGCTGCTTTAAAATGTACCAGTTTCTCCCTCCTTTTCCCCCATCCCCTTTTGTCCTCAGCCTACTTCAGTTGCTACAAATTGAATTCAAAGTGTGAATTCAACTTACCAGGTAGAGAGGAGAGGAGGAGGCAGAATCTTGTCCTTTGCAGGAGAAAGAAGCAAAGAAAACTGCTGCAGCCTCTCCTAGCTTGTGTCTTCTTCCTCAGTAGTAACTTTTGCCATCTTGACCACACTCTGATCTTGCTTTGCCACATGTGTCCCAGTTTTCACTTGTGAAATTTTGGAGGGTATGGGGTCACCATAAGTTGACTTAAACACACACACACACACACACACCTATGACCCACTAGTTTCCACCAGTTTTCAGCTATTGATATTATCAAATGCTAGGGACTTCCCTGATTCTGGTTCTGGGCTCTGGGAACAAAAAGTGGAGTGGTCCATTTTCCTCCATCCTACCTGGTTCTGGTCTAATTTTCGCTGTAGTCATAGTCACAGTTTTCCAGTAAACCAATAATGTTGAAATCAAACAGTAGCCCTACATTGGCCTGACTCCTTGGTTTTATCACTTATCACAGTAGTAACAGGCACATTTTTCTTGCTAACCACTCTCTCAGCCACATTAGTTCCACATGGTCGTAAGACAGATAAGACCATTGAGTAGCATGGAAAGATCTCACAGGTGAGGGGCTGTTGTGCCAGCACACCAAATGTGAAATTGAATATCAAATGCTTTCCACATTATAGATAGTAGAAACTAGCTGGGTTTTAAAGTAAAACTCATTAAAGCCTACTTAAGTATTTATTTGTTATAGGGGGGGGGAAAAACCCAAGGCCAGATACAAACATACCGGTAGATGCTTCTTGTAGCAAGTACAGTCTTTTCTGGCTGGAGTAAATCCAGCAAAGTCTAGAGATGGGCACAAAAAGTTATGTACACACTAAGGCTTGGCACAGAAGAATAAATACTCACTAACTAATACTATTGGCCTGTTGCACAGAACTAAAGAAGAAAAGAGTTAGATTTAACTTAACTCTTAAGCCTCATGTTGTATTTGCTGCCTGTTCATAGGTGTATGTGTGTCCATGTGTGCATGTGCCTTCAAGTTGCCTGTCAACTTATGGTGGGTCTGTGAATTTCATACAGTTTTCTTAGGCAAGGAATAGTCAAAGGTGGTTTTGCCAGTTCCTTCCTCTGAAATATAGGAGCTGTCTATACGGCCAAAAACCAAACCAAAACAAAAAACAAATGGCATGTGAACAAATGGGTTTAGAGTATTTAGGCATGTTTGCAGGTAGCATTTTGAAAATACCATTTAGCGGTTATTTAAATGTATGCACAAAATTCCTAAACAAATGTTAGAACTGGATGCATATTGTAGCACAATGCCATACTCATAGATTTAAACTGTTCTTTTCTCCATTTGCCAGTTCTAATTGTAGTGGTATTTTTGATCCCTAGGAATAATATAGTACTTGTATTTCAACTGCAAGAGGAGCTAAGGTCTTGCAACTGTCTAGCTTGTGTATTCATAGAAGCTACTCAGTTATATGGTGCATTGCAGGAAAGTGTGGCATGGATGAGTTGAATACCTTAACTTGTTTATGGTGTTCTATACTCTGTTGCAGGTAATATGAAAGTCATGCATGTGGAAAAGTGGTGGAAAGCCATGCATGTGGAGAAGTGGTGAAAAAATAGCTTCCACTTTGAAAAATGCATGTTATTTGTCTGCTTTTGAGTTGGTGCAGCTACACTTTTATTGATTGTGAGCGAAGCACCTAAAGAGTTTTCTTGAGCAACTTGCCTGCATGTGTGAATAGGCTTGAAGAATCCCTTCCAGGATTATCAGGAAAAGTGGTTTTCATCTATGCAAATCCAAAAGAGCTGTCATTATGATGAGTTAATGTTTTGTCTGGAACATAACAAAGTGAGTTTCAAATAAATGATGGTAGAATTCAGAGTGTGATTTCAAACTTTACCATTATGAGTGTTCATATGTCAAAAAAAATTATCTGATGAAAATGTACAGCTTGTACTGTTTCCTTAAAGGAGAGCTTTTTTAAAAAAAAAAAAGTCAAGTCAGAATGTGTTAGGTTTTGCTTAGTTGCTTTATAAGAAGGAAGAGTCAGTGTCTTATGGTAGGTATTAGAATTGAAAGTCCTGGAGAATTTTAGGAGGTGTGTTTGGGTGTGACACTGTTAGCAGAAGTCTGCTTTGGGGAATGGTTAGGGATCCAGCCTGTTACCCTACATCTTCTCCTTGTGGTAGTTCTGAACCCTGTAGTAAACTACAACCAGAAACATATGAACAGGACCAGTTTAAGAAATGTTGGGCCCCCCTGCAATACTTTATTTTGGGGGCCCCATATGTTTATCTCAGGTCAGTGTAACCTAACCTAATCTATTCACAGTACAGGATACTCAGATTATTATTAATAATATTTTTGTAGGAGGAGGGTTAGGATGGGGCCCCTCACAATGATGCCCCCCCCTGCGGCTGCAGGTGCTGGAGGGCCCTTAAACCAGCCCTGCATATGAAGCCAAGGAAGCTTCTGTTTTATCTCATGAACAAACAGGCTTGGAGTAGAAGTATGTGCTTCTATCTGTTGTTCAGAGTTATTTTCTTATTTTTACATGTTATAATTGAATAGTCTATGACTCAGAGTTGGCTATATATGTGTCAGGATGTGTTCTGTAATTTCACAAATGGAGGGGGACCCCTACACACCCCATTGAGGTAATTAAATCTGCTAGAGTTGATCTAGTCAACTGGATCCAAAGGACAGGGAAAGAGGCTGTGGCAAAACCTTCACTATTGACTTTATCAGATGAAGCAAAAACCACATCAGAAGAATGCTACAAGAACAAAAATGGGTGACATTACCAGATGACATTGCCCCTCAGCCATTCCAGGGGCGTAGTGCAGGTATGACTATCACATCCCTTTTTATTGACAGTTTAGCCCATCAATAGAAAAGGGATGGATTTTCATGCCCACGCTATGCCCCCAGAATGGCTGAGGGATGTGGGCGTCTGATAATGTCACCCTCTGTGTTCCTGTAGTATTCCTGTGATGCAGTTGGGGATGTGGTTTTGTGCTGCGTTCTCCCCGTGTCTGATAAAGTCCTATGTTTCACTATAGTGTATTGGGTATTTACTGAGCAACTTCAGGTCTGCTACTTTAGGCCAAGATAACTTGCACTTGCAATACAGGTTGAAACTCCCTTATCCAGAATTCTGAAATCCGAAATACTCCAAAATCCAAAATTGTCTACATGGGTGGCTGAGATAGTGACACCTTTGCTTTTTGATGTTTCAGTGTATACAAACTTTGTTTCATGCACAACGCTATTAAAAAGATATTGTGTATAAAATTACCTTCAGGTTATATGTATAGGGTGTATATGAAACATAAATTAATTTTGTGTTTAGACTTAGGTCCCATCTCCAAGATATCTCATTATATATATATATATATATATATATATATATATATATCTTCAGGTATTCCAAAATCTGGGGAAAAAATCAAAACATGGAACACTTCTGGTCCTAAGGATTTCAGATATGGAATAGTCACTCTGTGGTATGAAACAGAATTCCTCTTACTGGTGATTCCAAGTTTTTCTACATGGTATTTATGGATTCATTTCTAGGATCCATTTCAATCTATTTTCTGGTTCAGTTTGATGACTCAGAAAATTCTGGAGTATGATCTGTGCTTGAAAAATAGGAGGGAATGTGTTTATTTTTGGTATGGCCAGGCCTCTCAGTAGCTTACAATACCTTTTACCACAATGGACATCTGGATTCCCTGGCTGGAATAGGGCATGGAGATGTTTTATAACCCATTTTGGGCCCAACTGAAGGTGCTGATCATTCAGGTCTAAGCAGCTTGGGACTAGGGTGTTTTCTAGATGAGAAGATATAATGCTGATTGCTGTGCATTAATGCAAATTTGCAGCAGTGTTCACAGAATCTATCCATGTTTCATGTTCACATGCAGCCATGTCTGTGAATCAAGATGGTGGCCAGAAGTTAATTACTTGCATCAGTATTCTCCACAAGTTGTCACCGCTGCACAGTATGTTTTTTAAACTGTAAATCTAAGGTTTAAAATTACAAGTGTTACCTTCTAATTAAAAAAGCTGTTTGGTCACCTCAGCACAGCAAAAAAGCACACAAACAGTAACACAGAATTCCAAAATGGCACATCTGGCCACTTCAGTGCTGGCAAGTTTGCCCTCCACATACGTCTGACTAATCAGCTTTCCACTTCTGCTCTCATCCAGGAATGCGCTGTGATGCAAATTGGTTGTCCAAACGGGCAGTAATGCACATTTATGAGTATTTTTTAAAAAAACCCTCAGGAACAGTTGTGAAGACTCCCCCCCCAACAGTATGGAATTTTTGCCCCCCCCCTTCCAAATACGGTGAATCACCATGGGATCATGTTAGGACAAAAGGTATTCTCCTCAAATTCTATGAGGATTATTTTCACTGTCTATAGTAGACAACCCCAACAACCAACTAGGATACTAGAAGGACCATTTCCTCCCATCTGAACCTGTCCACCAACTAAGTTCATCAGAAGAACGCTTTAAATATATCCCACAACTATGTGTGGTGTGGTTCATGACAAAACAGTAAATTTCCCTTTTGGTGTTATCTCTCAGGTGGTAGAACTTCCTTCATTGGTAATCCAAAATCAAGTCAAAAATCATGTCCTGCCAGACCTATTGCCTGAGTGTTCTTGATTCTGTTTGCTTCCTTCTTCTCCAAAAACAGAATTAAATAGTCTATGCTATTTGCATATGTAAGGAAATAAATAAGTATGTTAATCTCTGCAGTTATACCTAGAGTTTTTAGGAAGGAGAAGAATCCCCTCAGGAGGGACTCAATTTGAAAAGATTGGATCTAACAACCCTAGGCCTGAGGTACATCTTAAACAAATCTGATTTTGTGTGGGTTTTTTCCTTTTCTGGTTATGTTTATTTTATGTTGATGTTTTCCCTGTACACGTTGTATTTTGGAATGGAAAAAAACATAAGAAAGAGATCTTACAGCCCAATACTTAGGGCTGTTTCATGCTTTGTTTCCCATATCAACTGACTACTCAACCTATACATGGGACTGGTGACATTTCAACCTGTGTGTGCTACTTTAAAGTATCCCTCCACAAATTACAGCTTCACCACCGTGCCAAATGCTTTCCACCAGCCAAATATTATGACCTGTAAGACCTCCACATTGCAAATCTAGCAAAAATCAAACTAGCAAACAAACAAAAATCCTGATGATGGAGGCATCATACATGGTTGGGAGACTGAGCTGCATTTGGCTGTTGTTGCGCAGGCACACTCTATAGCACAGATGAGGAACATGTAGATATATTCAGGAGTTTGATTTCAATTTCCGTCACCTCTCAGCATTGGCTATGTTAGCTGGGTTTAGGGTTGCCAGGTCAGCTACCTCCTTATTACTGAGATTACAGAGCCAAAACCCCTTGTCGTGTCACCTCACCCTCCTAAGAATCAGAGAATCATAGAGTTGGAAGAGACCACAAGGGCCATCCAGTCCAACCCCCTGCCATGCAGGAAAAAACAATCAAATCATTCCCGACAGATGGCCATCGAGACTCTGTTTAAAAACCTCCAAAGAAGGAGACTCCACCACACTATGAGGCAGTGTATTCCACTTCCCAACAGCTCTTACTGTCAGGAAGTTCTTCCTAATGTTTAGGTGTAATCTCTTTTCCTGTAATTTGAACGCATTGCTCCATGTCCTAGTCTCTGGAGCAGCAGAAAACAAGCTTGCTCCATCCTCAGTATGACATCCCTTCAAATATTTAAACATGGCTATCATGGCCCCTCTCAACCTTCTCTTCTGCAGACTAAACATGGCCAGCTCCCTAAGCTGCTCCTCATAAGGCATGGCTTCCAGACCACCCACTATCCTGGTTGCCCTCCTCTGGACACGTTCCAGCTTCTCAATATCCTTCTTGAACTGCGGTGCCCATAACTGGACATGGTATTCCAGGTGAGGTCTGACCAAAGCAGAAGAGAGTGGCGCTATTACTTCCCTTGATCTAGACACTATACTCCTGTTAATGCAGCCTAGAATTGTATTGGCTTTTTGAGCTGCTGCATCACACTGCTGACTCATGTTCAACTTGTGGTCCACTAAGACTCCTAGATCCCTTTCACATGTACTGCCCTCAAGCCATGTGTCACCCATCCTATATGTGTGCATTTCATTTTTAGTGCCCAAGTGTAGTATTCTACATTTCTCCCTGTTGAAATACATTTTGTTAATATTGGCCCAGATTTCTAATCTGTTGAGGTCATTTTGGATTCTGATCCTGTCCTCTGGGGTATTAGCTACCTCTCCTAATTTGGTGTCATCTGCAAACTTGATAAACATACCCTCTATTCCCTCATCCAAGTCATTGATAAAAATGTTGAATAGCACTGGGCACAGGACAGAACCCTGTGGCACCCCACTAGTCACTTCTCTCCAGGATGAAGAAGAGCCATGTTTAGTTCAAAGCAAGCTTTAGACAGTTTTGTTAAGTGGCTGTTGAGAGATGTCTCTGTTTGTCCTTGCAGGTGTTAGGCAGGAATGGTTTCGGATACATCATGGGAAATAGGCTTCTCTTCAGTGTGGGCTTCTTCCAGTGAGAATTTTCCTTATAAGTTAAAATAGTTTGCTGGAAGCCATTTTAAACAGGCAGACAGATTCATTTTATATAGGTCCAATGCTTACTGTCAGTCATGTCACAGAAGAAGTCCCTGGTATATCAGGTGCAAAGTGTGTGTGCATGAGGGGGGGTATATTCTGCACCATTTCCCTAATAAATACTTCTGTGCAACCCATAAATCAAGCACAACATACATACATTCACACTGAGATAGGGAGCCCTCTTACCATTTGCAGGGGTAGAGAAGATGGGTACCCAAGTTAGTTTTAAGACACATGTTTTAAAGCCATATCACACATAAAATTCAAACAATCTCCTCCTCCAGCATCACTTATCTGGATATTTGTCTAGTCTGACACCACTTTATCTGCCATAGTTCTATCCTATGGAATCCTGGTATTTGTAATTTTGTTAGGTATTTAGCCTTTTCTATCAGAGAACTCTGGTGCCTCACCAAACTAGAAATACCAGGATTCTATAGGATAGAACTGTGATGGATAAAGTGGTGTCAAACTACTGAATTTCTGCAGTGTAGACAGGCCCCTAGTGAAGTAAAGCAATCCCCCAGGGGTCAGCCAAGGAGCCCTGAGACCTTGCAATTCTAGTTATACAGTAGCTGAAGGGAATTCCAGTCCCACAGTGTCTGGAGGCCTTCAAATTCCCTTTCCCTGCTCTAAAGGAACAAACATTCAGAGTGGTAAGGAGGGGATATTTCCCACTCACTGCATTTTGTGGTATTAGATTTTTGTAAAAGGATATACAATTTAAATCTACAAAAGAGAATTAAATATGCAATTTTAAGTCTTGCCAAACTAATGGTGCTATCTGTGAGGAGGCAGTATCTGTGTCCCTGCGGCATGTGTACCACAAGTACAGGATTCCAGGGACAATTTCAAATAATTTCCTCATGCAGAATCAGGAATAAATACTCCCTAAAGCTAGTTATAATATATTGTTCATAATAAGAAAACTGTGACTTTTTAATATACATAAACATATTGTTTATTTAAAGATTCCCACCATCGTTCTCTAAAGATTTTCTCAGAATGAGCTAAATGTGAAATGGGCTACTAACTAAACTGCATAAAGAAAAATACATCTATGAGCACCATAGTAAATGTTTTCTGCTTTTCAGGGGAGGCATAGATCCACCAATCAAAGGCGATCCCCTGTCAAAGATTAAAACAACCAAAGAAGTAGAAAGACAGTCATTTTAAATATAAAGGCAAGACTTTTTTTCTGATGCTGCCAGGTCATATGGGATAACACTGTTAACCTTTGAAAGAAAGTTGACAGTTAGGGGCAGGAATAGACCTAACATCTAGCTACTGGCAATTTCTTTCTAGTAGTGCCATTGAAGATGTCGCCAGGGTGGGGAGGGGGAGAGAAATTCTTATTTATTCTGGTAGCAGCTGCATTGTTCTGAACAGTAATCTATCTTTCTTTTTAAGATGTCTGTGTGGACTTCCTTTTGGCATATGGTCTTGAATTCTTTAAAGAGATGTCATCTTCAGAATATTAATTATGAGACTTGAGATAGGACGTCTGTGTATGTCTTTGTCTTGATAGTCAACACAAGGTTACCTTCTCTAAAAATACAAAACACTGATTCAGCATCTGTCTTGAGATTTTTTTTAAAGGAAAAATTCTTTTATGGATTTGTTGTTGTTGATGACTTAATTCTTTCAGGAATAATATGTCAGTGCTAGGTTAAAACCTAGCGCATTGATGGATAGAGTCAAAGATGAACGTGGTCTGCAACAATACAATTAGCTAACACACATTACAATTAGCTAACACACATTGGAAACTGTTTAATGCAGTGTAGATGTGTAAATAGCTATTGCTTAAAAAACAATTTGTAAAACGCTCTGATAGCCTTGTGGCTGAAGAGCAGGGTATAAATAAATAAAATAAAATAAAATAAAATAAATAAATACAAGTTTGTTTCTCTTCCCCTTCTCAGTCTTCCAGTTTTTCTCCCTGCCTTTGTGTCACCTCACCTTTGTGGGCCGCATGAAATTAGTCTGAGGATGGGATATGGCCCCAGTCTATAGACACCATGTCCTCTGCTTTAAGTAAACTTCCATGCAGCACAAATTTGAACAGTCATCTTCCAAGTGGACTAATCAATAACCTGTCATGATCAAGCATCAGTTTCTTAACTTTCAACCAAAACCATTAAAGATCCCAGACACTGATTCAATGCTTCTGCTGCCACAACTGAATCATATGACAAAGAGAAAACAGAATTGTGTGATGTCAGCATACTGATGACACCCTATAAAAACCCAAGCCGCCGCTCATAGTCACAACCCATTTATATGGAAGAACATATTTAAGTGAGTAGGGCTCTATGTGATAGAAAGAGGTTCGTACCATTAATCCAAGCCTGTTTATGAGAACATTATAGGCAGGAATAGGGCATCTGTTGTCCTCCAGATGTTTTGGACTACAACTCACACAATTTCTTACCATTAACTGTTCTGGCTTATGGGAACTGAAAAGGGCAAATGGTTTCCCACCCCTAATTGACCTCCTTCTTTTGCTTCATATTTTTTGTGTTTATTGTGTTTACATTAGTGTGAACACTTACACATGGCTGAGAAAGAGAGAGAGAGAGGAAACACATCACTAAAAGCAGAGAGAATAAGGCAACAATTTGCACAAAATGTGCATAGGCTAGTTTCTATAGAGAGGAGTGGAGAACATAAATAATTAGTATAATTCTAAAAGAAATCCAAGGCATATCACCTGGACGATCACTAGGTGACCTGGTGTCTCCACTGTCTGCTATTCAGGTGCTAATTAATGGAAGGTAACTTACAGAACATATATTTTATCTTTAATGCAGACCTGGACCAGGCATCCCTTTATACAGAAGATATGTTCAAAAGCTGTGCTCTAACAGGTTTTAAAATAGAGGACTTTTCTTTGTAGAAGAGGACACATGGCCAGTCTTGATCAGCACTTAACTTTATCACTGTGCAGAGAAGATGGATTCTGATAGGCCAGGAATCCACCTGCTGCCCAAAGTAGATTTCTATCAGTGTTGTCCTGGCACAGATAAAGTCCTCCCAAATTGGTTTTCCTTGGGTTTTTTTTCCAGGCTGTGAGGCTGTGTTCTGGAAGAGTTTATTCCTAATGTTTCGCCTGCATCTGTGGCTGGCATCTTCAGAGAATGGTTGGGTAGGGTTGTGTGGAGTTTATGTACTGTAAGTCCCTGTTGGAGAGGCTATGTAAATTTGTGAATTCGAATGGCTAGTTCCTAGGGGGAAGATATTCACATCCCCCCAAATTCTCTGGGCTGGCCAACTGATACTTGTTCCTGGACCTCCAGATCCAAATTCTAATGAAAGATACTCCCTCAAAAAAAAAAAAAAAAAAAAAAAACCTAAGCAAAATTGAAGCATATCCTCCTTTTACTTCAAAGAAATATACTGCCCTTCTAGGAGAACACCCCTTTCTCTCTCCCTCCCCTTCTAAGCAACTCCCTCCCTCTCCAACACCCAGCACAGTGTTGAAAAAGGAACAAACTGATCATACAAAAAGTCTGAACTGAACACTTTTGAAACAAGCCAAGAGCTGTTGGTGGTCCATACCAGTCTGCATTCACATGGAGCAGCAGTTTGATATGACTGTTTTAGGTTTGTCTCCTTGTGAATATGCCCTAGAACAAGTTTTCTACTCATTTGCAGATACATGTTGCAGAGGAATATACAGAAATAACAGTTGGCAAATTTGGGACATCTTATCCTACATTACATCTTGCTCCTTTAACAAAATAATTATGAATCTCTGAAGAATCTTACTCAAATATTCCTAGGAACATAAAATTCTGTTGTAACGAATTGAAACAGCAGTACGATACAAATCTCTTTGAGTTCAACAGGCCCTGCATCTGAGGGATGCACTTCAAATGGGTTTCTGACCAGGCATGCATGAAAAAAGCACAAATCTATACGAGTTTTTTAAAGCATCAACAAGAAAATCAGCAAGTTTGCTATTGTTACTGTTTCCCCAGCATGGGTCTCTCCAAGTATTTTAGACTACAGTTCCTATCAGCTTCAGACAGTATGGCCTGTCTTCAGGGATAGAGGATGGAATAAAAACAAACACACTTAAGATTTATTAGTTGTACAAGTTGGTATATGTGTAGCTTAATCATAAATAATTCCATGGACAGGAGCTAAATCCAGTGTTGCTCCTACTTAAAGGAGAGTTATTGCAATGAATGATACTTCTTTGATATAATAAGTCCTTTTGATTCCAATGGGTCTGCTGTATGTCGGCTTAAGTCTGGATTTACCTCCAAGTCTTTAAATCTTGTTATAACCTTTGCCAGCCACTCAATGGTACCTTTTAAAAATCTAATGGAATAATATCTCTTCACAACTTGATTCCTGTGTGGCAGTCTCACTAATTGGAAGAATGAGGTGGCTGTTCATTGTATGTGCTGGGGGTATAGCGTGAGCCAGTGAGGTATTAAGTGACACAGGTTTGTGTTTTTAAGACCTGTGCTTTGCCTCTTAAGCTAGCCTGCTGCCTTTAAGTGTGGCTGAACTGATTTTATTGTAAACCACTCTAAGATGAAAGATGCATTTTTAACACACAAACACTTCTCCATATCATGCCAAGCTCTTCATTCATTCATTTACCTTACATTCCTGTTCAGTGGTCATGTGAATTCACTGTGTGTGTGTGTGTGTGTGTGTGTGTGCCTTCAAGTCACCTGTTGACTTATGATGACCCCATGCATTTCATAGGGTTTTCCTAAGCAAGGAATACTCAGAGGTGGCATTGCCAGTTCCTTCCTCTGAAATATAGCCTATGGCACCTGGCATTTGTTGGCGGTCTCCCATCCAGGTAGTAACCAGAGCTGATCCTGTTAGCTTCCAAGATCAGACAGGATCTGGTGCCTTCAGCAGAAATGCCAGAAGAGATACTGAAAACAGTATGGGTACAGTTCAGCTTATAATCATCCCAAGGCAATCTGATGCCTGATACAATGGATAAGATGGTCCCTTTCCTACAGCCCCTGTTCCTTATAAAGAAGCAAGCAGGACTGGCAGTTGAATCTTCCTGCAACTGTGACAATATTGTGACAATCTTCCCTCAAATGATGACAATTTTTGACTACACTTAAGTGAAGTAGGCTGGTTAGGGGCTGCAAAGACAGTCCCTTTAGGGGTTGAAGCACACACAGCTCTGTCCCCTTGAATGGTGAGGGACCTAAGGAGAAATGGCTCAGACATCACTACTGCTGTGGTTCAGCATTTCCCACCTGAGGCTGGGGCAGCCCCTGGTGGAGCTGTACTTAAGTATTCCTAATTGTGGAAATTATGAATCGAGTACGCTCAGTTGTGCTCTGTGAGCGACTACCATGCCAACCAAGGGTGACTAATATGATTTATGGATACTTGGTTTATTTTTATTTTTTTTAGCATATATTAATATCAATGCATTGACTGTTAGACCACCCTCCAAACAACTGCGGCAGTTCTAGAATGATGTCTTCTGAAGTTGTGTTAATGTCCTGGCTATGGCTGTCCTGAACTCCTCTTCCTCTTGAAATAATCGTCAGAAAGACAATGTTCCGTTGGGATCTTGATCTCTCCCAGTATCACTTTATACTTACAAAAATATACCAAGCTTTGTACGTATATTGTTAAATGTAGTAATTCAATAAAGAGACACCGCGTCCATTAACTTTTGTGTGGTAGACCAGAAAGGCCATAGTTGACTCTTCCATCACAATCAGTGGGCCATCGATGCACTTTATACTACGGTTGGATCATTACAGTTCAATCGTGGTTTACCCCTGGAAGATTATCACACTACACTGTTATAAGCGTGCCCTTCATATAGATTTCAAACGACTTACAGACAAACAGCTCACAAACCCTTCACAGCAACAATTTTATTTATGGAATGTGGATGGAAGTTAAGGTGCCATTCATGGCAAGGGAAAACTGAGGCCCTTTGGCATGAAGCTGTCTCCTTTCCCCATCCCCTCACATTACAAAAAGAAGAAACTTCTGAATTAAAACCCTTCTCTTGAGACTTTCCAAGAACTCTGACACAAATAGAGGAAGGTTGGATATTTATTTATTTATTTATAGTTTAAAAAGGCAAACTGAGTTGTTAACAGAGGGGTAGGGGGCAATTGCCTGGCTCCCCTTCCCTCCTCTCTCCACGATGTCTATCCAGGGCCAGTTTAAGGTCCCCGCAGCACCTGCCTGCCATTGTGGTGGTGGTGGGGCGTAGTAAACCCTCCTCCTGCCAAAACATTATTAGTAATAACCTGAATAGCCTGTACTGTGAATAGGTTATAGGTTAGGTTACATTGACCTGAGATAAACATATGGGCCCCCCAAATAAAGCGTTGCAGGCCGTCCCCCCCCCCCAATGCCTTAAACCGGCCCTGTGTCCCTCAGCCCATCTTTTCCTTTGCCCGCCACCGTCGCGGCTGCCTCAATCCCAGGACTTGGAAGCGCGACGACGGCTGAGGCGTGAGGGAGCCAGTGGGCTGGGGGGGAGGATTGAGATTGAAATTGAGAGAGAGGGGGGCGTGGCTGGAGGCGGCGGCCGCGTGAGTTCGCCTCCCCGCGCGGCGGCCGGGCTGGGGGTGTCGTGTGCGCGGCGCCCGCTCTTTCCCCTCACACTCGGGCTCTCTCTCGAGGCGCGCGCTCGGGGAGAGGCGGGGGGGACCCTCGGCCTGGACAGGTCAGCTTGGCGGGACTCTGGGCTCGGCGGCACCATGAAAGGCTCCTCCTGGGCTTGGGAGGTCGCTTTGCTGAGGGCGCTGCTGCTGCTGCTGCTGTGGGGCTACCCAACAGGTGGGCGCAGCGAGGGCGGCGCGGCGCTGGCTTCTCTTTCTTCGTCTCCCTGCTGTTCGGGCCGGACCTGGCTGGGAAGGGAAGGGAAGGGAAGGGAAGGGGGCTGTTGTTGGTTGAGCGGGGGGACGGGGAGACGGACGGAGGGGGCGCGTCCGTTGGTTTCGCGCCTCTCCTTCGAGAACCGGGCCGGCGCTGGTGAGGAGAAGGCGCCCCGGAGCTTCGGGAGAGAGGACGGGAGAAGGCGGAGGAGCGCGCCGTGGAGGGAGGGAGTTTCGGCGGGGAGCCTCCGCCACCTTTCCTCAGAGGAGGCGCCCTCCCGACCCCGTTCCGCCCAGCGAGGGGGTGTTGGAGCCGGCTTCCTGAGCTTGGGGCCCCGGGGGAGCTTCGCGCGGGTCCTCCTGCCTTCGGAACCTCCGCGACGATCCCGGGATGCGCCTCCTCGGGGGCGCCGCTCCCAATCCAAAGCTGCGCTCGGGTTGGGGAACTCGCTCCGCGCCCTCTCCCCACGCCCGGCTCGAGAGTTGCAGCCCCTGGTGGGGTTTTTGTTGGAGAAGCGCTTCCCCAAGTAACGCGCGCTCGGTGGAGTCAGGCGAACCCTTCCAATGACTCTGTGCCCCAGGATTCCTGAAGCAGGGAAAGCATATCTCAGTGAGCTAAATTCCTTGAAAGAGTCGCGGGGGGGGGGGGGGACCCAGGTTCTATTGGAATTAGTAGGGCTGGGCAACCCAATCCTTGTGCATGCTTCGCGGATGTAACAGTGATGTTCTGTGCGTGCCTACTCATAAGTAACTGCCCGGCTTTCAACTGAATTTGCTCTCAAGAAAGCGCAGAGGATTGCAGGCTAAATCCTGCTGCGTTGAGTGCTAGGTGAAGCTGGATAGGGCTGCGGTTGCATGCAATTAGGAAAAGTTTAACGGTGCAATGTCATGTATGTCTACTCAAACTTAAGCTCTTCTTGTAGGATATTTTGTTATTTATATTGAGCAGATTGCAACAGAGTCCCAGTGCAACATGAGCTTCTGGTACAAAACAGGACAAAAACATGCAGGATGCTCCAGTAAAGTTATAAAGCAGAACTTACGTTCATTATGGCAGAGAATAAATACATCTTAGATAGGAAAAATAGATAGATAGGAGATAGTTATCTGACTTTGGGTAAGAGAGTCCCTAAGGCTGACTCTCATGCATGCATGATGGTAGCTGGCTTCTTGCTTCTGAGACAAAGGGTTGTAAAACACTAGAACTTCTTTGAGCAAAGTTTATTTATTTATATTTATTTTATTTATATTAGTTATTTATACCCCACTCTTCAGCCACAAGGCTATCAGGGCGGCTTACAAATTGTTTTAAGCAATAGCAGTTTACACATCTACACTGCATTAAGCAGCTTCCAGTGTGTGCTAGCTAATTGCCCCCACAAAACGGGTACTCATTTTACTGACCTACCTGGAAGGCTGAGTGAACCTGTGACTCTGCATGCAAGCAGGAAGTAAACACAGATCAGGGACACACACACACACACACAGAGCTGTAAACAAGTGTTGATGCTTCTTCACTTCCAACACTTCTGACATCAGTGGGTTTTACTCGCAGGTAATGGATAGGCTGTAGTTCTGTGGCCATCACCTTGGAAGAATGCACTACTGAATGCAAGGAGATTTACTTCAGGGAAGATGTGTAAGGTATAGCATTGCTCTGCATGGTTAGACTCCTTACCAAACTGTAAGTTAGGTGATTAGGCACTCCTGGTTGGAGAAAACCCAAGATGTGGAACACTTCCTAGCATTGTTTTGTAGGTGTGTAGTGCACTTGCGTTGAAAAAACACACACATACAGTACTGTAAGGGGAAAAAAAATCTTTGAAAAGGCAGAAAAGCATGGTGTATTTTTTTTTCATTTTAAACATTTTTCCGTGGTAGGTTTTCAGGGCAACCCTTTTCATCAATGCAACCTTTAATGGCTTCAGTTGGCAGTCTTGTGTTGATTCACACAACTGCTGGGTGTTGCTTAAGAATCCTGTTTCCAGCCCAAGCATAGCCAGCAGCCCTGTGCATTGATTATCAGAAGCAAATTCCAGTTTTTGGCACTCTGTTTGAAAATAGTGGGTTTTGAGATCTGCCACTACATGCCAAAAGCAGTACCTATTAATATAAGTGGGTGTCCATAACTGACTGGACTCTGGTGGGTCCTCCTGCCACTACACAGCGTTTTGAAGAAGCTCCTTTTGGCCTTGCCTGGTAGATTATCCCTTTCTCCCCTGCCATGCTGTGATTCCTACCCCCAAATCACCTGACAGTGAGAGCCACTTCACACAAGGGGAAGGAAGGTTCCAGTGTGTTACTAGAATAAGTTATTTTCAGGATCACTGTATATAAGCATACATCAATTTTTAGACTGGATTTTCCTTTCATGACTATGTGTTTGATGTCATTCAGAGTACCTGAATTTCAATCATTCTGCAGTGTAGGAATGGAAAGAACATTTGAAAATGTTTGAAAAATGGTCCCAAAAAACATGTTTCTTCAGCCCAGATAAGGAGAATCCTGAATTGGTGAGAGTCTTCACAGTTTAGGACTTACTCTGTGAAAAATAACGGTGGGGGGGGGGGATTGTGCAGAAAACAGCACACGGTTTCCTAGGCAGAAAATGCTGTTTTGTGAGCCAGAAAACCATGCACAGATTTTGCACTGCAAATAGTTTTTTTGGGGGGAAGTGCAATTTTCAAACACTTGCAAAATTGCTAAGTTTAGTTGTTCCCTTTGAGAACAAAATTAGCAAAAATAATATACCTACTACAGTGCATATTTCTGTGGAAATGCATTGTTGAACCTCTTCAATGACTAACATATGCATCTCATGGCAGCTGAATAGATGTGCTGTCTGAGAATAATGGAAATTGTAGACTGGCACAACTGGAGAGTACCAGATCGAGGACATGTAGTCTTAAGGATTGCTGTACACAAAGTATCCCTCTCTGTTCAACACACCTGTTATGTGGAGCACACCCAAAGAAGCAATCCCAGTCACCTTGCAAATCTGATACTGCAATTCTGTGGTAGGATTTCATTGGAAATAAGGGACCTTGTGCATACAGAAAACAAAAACTCCCATCTCTAATTGCTTTTGCTTTCCAAGAATTGTGTTTAGGATCATGAGGTTAGTGAGGAATAAAAGGGGTGCTCAAATAATTTTTGCCCAAAAAGTTGCAGTATAAAGTAGTAGCAGGCAGAAAGTTTAACCAGTATTAACCTGGATCCAGAAGAGAACAGTCTGGAGAAGCCAGTGTGCTGTATTGGTTAGAGTGTTGGACTAGGACCTTGGAGATCCAAGTTCTACTCCCCATTGAGCTATGAAACTCACAGAATGACTTTGGATGAGTTATTCGCTTACAGTTGACGTACCTCACAGGGTTGTTGCAAGGATAAAGCGAGGAGGATGAATGCCATGTATACCATTTCAGCACCCTGGAGGAAAGGGATGAACTGTAAATCAGTTCAAATAATAATGAACATTTCATGTAAGAGTTTGTAGCTATACATTCCTTGTTGCATGGGAGCAACATTTTAAATGTTGTCAAGTCTTTAAACAGAGGCTGGATGGCCATCTGTCGGGGATGCTTTGATCGTGATTTCCTGCGTGGCAGGTGGTTGGACTGGATGGCCCTCGTGGTCTCTTCCAACTCTGCAATTCTATGATTCTATGATTCTAAGTCAGTCTTCTTCATCTGGTGTAACTTTTTGGTTGAGATGCTGGTGTTGTGCATTTTATAAGACTTATAACATGTGGCAAGTTTCACTTTTGAACAACACTGCAGTATAAAGGAGCACAAGGTGCATGCTTTGTAAGTGCAGTGCCAAAATTTTCCACTGAGAGGAGACTTTAGCAACATAGTTACACCTCTTGTGTGCTCAGAAAGTTGCTGCCTATGCTGACAAGACTTGGGGTTGGGGAAAATAGTTTGGAATAACTGCCTGTCATTAGAGTGGGGGGGTATCAATCTGTCTGTGCAGTGCTCTCTTTGAGGTGAGCTTATCTCCTAATCAGAACATCATGCCTTTTTTGGTTAAACAGTATCTTTATAGCAGGAAGGAAAATACTCATAATGTTGATCCTGTTGAGCCCTTTCCAGGGGAGCTGAGAACTTTATCACACTGCACTGTTATAGTGCTATTATTCCACTTTAACTGCTATGGCTGCCTCCTGTGGAATTCTGGGGTTTGTAGTTTAATGATGCCTAACAGCTCTTTGGCTGAGAGTTCTAAATGTCCCTCCCTAAACTGTAAATCCCAGGATTCCACAGGAGGCAGCCATAGCAATTAAAGTGGAATAATAGTGCTATAACAGGATAGTGTGATAATATCCTGAAACCAGACTCTATTCTGTCTTCATGTAGGCAGTTTCCTTTTATTCTTTATTTGGCTACATTATAAGGCAATGTTTAATGGAGATGCACTATCCACAATGCTGCAGCCTTATTTGAGAACTCACGCTGAACAAGTCTCGAAGAGAAACGACAACACAGAAAGAATCACAACCCAGAAACGTCACCCAAGGAGACCTTCTGCTGTGCTTTCTGCAACCGGACTTGTATATCTTGGATTGGTCTTTTTAGTCATCAGTGTGCTTGCAGAAAGTGTGGGATGAGTCCTTCCTGAATCTTCGTTTGTGAAGAAAAGCCAGAGAGAGAGAGGTGTCACACAGCACATGTAATCTAGAGTTTCTCCAATGGTTTTTTAAGGAACCCAGCAGTATAAATTAAAATTTTGCTCCCAGTTGTGGTTTCTATGCTGATCTTGTCATGAATACCTCTTCTCTTGGTTTGTTGTGCAGCATTCTGTTTAGTATGTAGTTCTGGCAGCTTGATTATATACCTCCATGATAGACCCTTTCAGATCTTAGGAAGTACTGATCCCCATCTCAGGTCCAAAACTGTTACTTTGAAGACAGACATGGAAAGTTACCTTTCAGAATGACATGCTGAACTCATCCATAACTGAGGTGTGGTAGATTGATGCTTTGAGTCCCAGACCATCATCTTATCATTACTCAGTTATGTATATTTTCAGCCTGTCATTATATTCACTTTTCTTGAAGGTAATTTTCAAAATTCTGATTGGAGGTGTGTGAACCACTTCAGATCCACAATCCAAATGTCATACCCGTGAATCCACATTAGGGAGAAAATTGACACAAACTGGCCCATTTATTAATTGGTATACATGGATGCTCACCAACGACAATACCTTTCCCTGGTGATAGAATTGCAGGCTCCTGTGATGTAGGAGGTTATGCTGAAGGCAGCAGTGCCTCTGGGAAGGTCTCTCATGTCGGATAGGGTTTTGCTGAGGAGCCAGACTGAATGTGCCAAACAGTTACTGGGCAGCAGCAGCAGTGGGGGAGAGACACTGGTGGAGGATCTCTCAGCGACAACGGCAGTGGCACCATAGCTAACATGTGTTAGTACTGCACAGCAGGAGACATGATAAACCTCCTTTTGAATATGATTTACGAGGAGAACCCTATGATGAGACGATCCAAAATGAAACAAGAGATGGGACAGAAGATGAGACTCCTGGATTGGATGGCATTCAATTAGCAACTGAGGAAGGCCAGAGGACAACTACAAGTAGTGCTGTGGCTAACAGTGCAGCTGAACTCAAGCTGAAAGGATGTTCAGCTGTTCAGATGCTCAGAAGTGAAAGAAAAGTTTGAAGCTACATAACTCATATTGTAGGGATATAGAATGTGAGAAGCATGAATCAGGGGAGGCTAGACATAGTAAAACAAGAAATGGAATGTATAAACGTTGCAATACTAGGGGTGAGCAAGCTAAAGAAATGGGACATTTTGAGTCATATAATTACACAGCGATTTACTCATGAAATGAAAATCTAAGAAGAAATGGGTTAGCATTAATAGTGAGGAGAGATGTAGCAAAAGCAGTCAAAGGATATAATGTAAAGTCTGGCTGAATCATGTCAGTAAGACTTCAGGGAAAACCCATAAATATTACCATAATCCAAGTTTATGCCCCAACTGCAGAAACAGAAGAAGAAGAAATGGAAAGATTCTATGCTGGAGGAAGAAATCGATCACACACCAAAATAGGACTTCTTGTTAATCATAGGTGATAGGAATGCAAAAGTTGGAAGCAGGAGAATCAAGTCTTGTCTACATGAAGCAATTTTGTGGATTGGCACGCAGAAATGCCACTTCACAGCAGCTTCTATTTGTCTCAACAGAAGCCCTAAAAGCCAAGATGACTAAACTGAGACAGCCATACTTTGGCCATGTCATGAGAAGACATGACTCACTAGAAAAGGCAATAATACTTGGTAAGGTAGAAGGCAGTAGGAAAAGAGGAAGATCCCATTACAGGTGGATAGACTCAATCAAGGAAGCCATGTCCCTGAGTCTGCAAGACCTGAGCAGGGCTGTTGAGGATAGGGTGACTTGGAGGTCTCTCACTTATACAGTTGCCATAAGTCAAAGTCAACTTGATGGCAGTTAACATACAATACATGAATGATGAGTTGCAGGCTTTTGACATAAAGCAATGCTTATTTATTTTTAAAACTAGGCTTTATGTTGGACTTTGTGTTGCTTACCAGATCTCATAAACCTGTGCCCTATTGTTTGCTTTTAAATTGTGTGTTGTCTCTCTTGGAGTTGGTACAGAAGTAGGATGAAGCAATTCTGAGCTATGGCTGTAATACCAGTCTGATTGCTTGATCCTCAGAGCAAATATGTACATTACTGGTTACAGTACATGAGAGAATTATATCAACACAACACCAGAGCACCATGGTGCAAGAAGAGGCAAGAGGTTTCAGGAAAGCAGACATGTTGGTCATGCTACATTGGCAGCAGTTGTTACTAACTTCTAAGAACAAATCCTTAAGCTTGAGCCTGTCTTGACCATTAATCATGGCAGCAAAACTACGTAGCCTTCTTCAGGTATTCATGAAGGCCTTTAAGCAGCTAGAAATAAGATGCCTGTCAGGGCTGCCATTTTGTGGGACTGTCCATGACACTCTCTTACACTTCCCAATATGTCCACTGGCTCAGCAAGGTTGAGCCCTGCTCCAGGGTCTATTGTCCTCTGGTTGTACAAAGAGAAGAAAAAAAGCTATCTCAGTATTGTGGGGGGAGCGGAGAAGGAAGGAGTGGAGGGTAAGTAGAAGTGAAGGCAAAGGAAATGGGATAGAAATATTTGCAAACTTGCTGTAGAAATTATTTCAAGTAAGATATTAGACACAGTTTGTTCTTCTAACTTCATCTTTCCACCTATTGACCTAAATATTTGTGGCAAAAATCACAGAAGTGTGTGTGAAATCTATATTTAATATATTTCTGAACATTCTCCCTCAGAACATTGTCTTCATTATCTCCACGGATGGTGATTTATTTATTGCAAAAAATTAAATTCTAGTCAAATATGTCAGAGGTACATCATCCAATTTTATTTCAGTATGTGAGATAGGTGCTTCATAATTTTTGTTGGATCCCCCAGGATGTTTTTTTCCTCAGGAAAAATCTGGGAGAACATGTTTTGTCTTGCAGCTTCTTCAGAAGGTCATCATTCCTCCTCAGGCATTGGTGTGCTGAGGACTAGAGGTTGCTGGAATGATTATTTCTGTCTCCTACGTCTTTGTTTAACTATACAGACATTGGAGGATCTCTGGAGCCTCACAAAAGAGAACGCTTGTTTGTTTTTGCTCTGAGTGACACATTGGATTAATTTATTAATATTGAGTAGAAGCATGAAGTACAGAGAGAGAGACACTGCCCTAATGGATCTCTACCTAGACAAACAAGAAGGAGACATTTACATTGGGTTTAGTTTCTTTGTTTGCTGTTCTGCTTCACTCCTTACAGTATACAGAAATTGGCACTAGATTTAACTTTAAATGTAATTTTCTTATGAATTGAGGTGTTAAACAAGGTGTAGCAACTCTGCTGTGTGTAAGAGGGGGGCTAAATTGTTACACCCACCCATCAGAGGGATTATAGTCTTCCTTGGTTTCACCACCATTTCTACCTGATGTCCCACAGCATCATAGAGACTACAAAGTAGAACAGTTTCCCCCCCTTCTTTGTTTACATGAATTGACAAGAAAGGCCCAACCACTGCAGATTGTGATGTGGATCATAGTGGGCAATAGTGCTTCAGTGGCGATGCTATAAGGCCCTTAAAAAATTAAGCTTCATGTGGCCTATGCTCTATGTAGTACTTGCCTCTGTTATAAAGCGTTCAGCTCTCCTATAATTTTACATATACCCTTGCCTTAGTTAATGAGCTAATAACTCCTATACAGTTCTTTCCTTTTGTAGTTTTAATGGAAGGTTACATCCAGTGGCTTCTTTCTTCTGGTTTAGCAACCATTATCATGTTCTTATTTTTTTTTAGAAAGTTTGCTAGATTCACGGTCTGGAAATCCTCACATGGCTATGAGTTTCTCAGTGTGGCCTCAAAGAAGTAATCTCTCTCTAACATTCCTAAAAGGCAGAGCTTAGAAATGTTACTTTTTAAAACTATAGTTCCCACAACTCCCCAACCAGTATGGCCATATTAATTGGTGCATTCTGCAAGGTGTAGAGTTTTATATAAAAAAATCATTTTTCTGAGCTCTGCCGGAAGGACTGTTGTGCTGATACAGCCGAAGAACCCTATGAGTGCTGTACCCAATAGCCTCATAGTCCCACCTGTCCCCTTACCACATGACCATTTTGATTTCATCTTACAAGTCATGTTTCACAAGACATTGCTGAGACTTGCAGAAAGGACCTGCGTTTCTCAGTTCGTGGCAAAGGCAGATAATCCTGCAGCACTTGAAAGGCTGAAAGGCTTTGTGGTAGCTTTCATAGAAGAAAGCCACTTCCAAAGCTATGTGATATATTCTTGGAAGTTGGCTGGTTTGTTTATTTATTAAAATATTATTTTTTTTTATCATGGGATCTTAGGGCAGCATGCAAGTAAAATCAAATAAAGCAGATGAAAGCAATTTAAAATGCTAAAATAATTTAAATGGATTAAAAACAGAGTAACAACTTCGCAGGTTAGAAACGGGCTTAAAAGGTTAAAATGATCTAAAACCATGTACATAAATCATTTCAAGTAAATCTGTTAGAACCTAAAGGCAAGAAATACATCACCCTAAACAGGACTAAAGAGAACACAAGATTTGTTCATGTTAATATATATAGGTAAGTACACATAGCCTAAATACCCTAAATGCGCCAGATCCTGTCTGATCTTGGAAGCTAAGCAGGGTCAGCTCTGGTTAGTACTTGGATGGGAGACCACCAGTGAATACCAGGTGCCGTAGGCTATATTTCAGAGGAAGGAACTGGCAAAATCACCTCTGAGTATTCCTTGCCTAAGAAAACCCTATGAAATTCATGAGGCACATATGCACACATACTCATATTTTGAAAGAATTGTTATTATTAGAGATGTAGTATCTTTCACCAAAATGGGAATCATAGAATCATAGGCCTATATGGTCACTCAGTCTGCTGTCTGGGTGTTAATGGTAGATGCACAACTCCAAGAACCCTTTTCTCCCTGTGGTTATCTTTAAATTGGTCATGGACCTGAGAAACTTCAAATAAAGGGGTTCTTTAACTTCAAATAGAGAGTCGTTCTTTAAAATAGGACTACACTAAATATACCAGTTTCCAATACTAAATATACCAGCTTCCAGCTGTAAACCTAACATCTTTACTCCATAAACAATTATAG
This sequence comes from Gambelia wislizenii, assembly GCA_030847615.1. Taxonomy (NCBI): domain Eukaryota; kingdom Metazoa; phylum Chordata; class Lepidosauria; order Squamata; family Crotaphytidae; genus Gambelia; species Gambelia wislizenii. The sequence continues at coordinate 97,290,421 of JAUMIR010000005.1, read as the reverse complement.
TATGACCCTTGTATCTGTGGGACCCATATCCGCCATTTCACATACCCACATCTGAAAAAATATGCCCTCTCGGCATTTTCTAGGTACTCCAGTGCAATTCTATGGTATGCTTCCACCAGAAGTTGGGCCGGAAGTAATTCATTTCAGTAGGGTTTGCTATTATTCATGATGTTATGTTTCCACAGATAGGACATTTTCAGATGCCCCTTACCGCGCAAGCAGCCTCCGGAGCAGTAACGAGGCTGCTGTGTGGCAGGGGGTCCTTTTTAGACGATGCCGTCCCTCTCTCGGCATCATCCATGACTGTCGGTGACTGTTCCGGTTAGCATTGAAGGCGGCTGCGCTATTTTTTACTCACGGACAACTTCCGTGAGTAAAAAATAGCGCAGCCGCCTTCAATACTAGCCAGAACAGTCACAGACAGTCATGGATGACTCCGAGAGAGGGACGGCGTTGTCCAAAAAGGACCCCCTGCCGCGCAGCAGCCTCGTTACTGCTCCGGAGGCTGCTTGCGCGGTAAGGGGCGTCTGAAAATGTCCTAAGTCTGGGAACGTATTCACAGATATGGGGGTTGTACTATTTCTGGAACTTTTTGATGGACTACTTGTAATAAATGGGGCTGAAGATACCCACTGTAGGAAGGAATGAAGGATGTTAAGTAGGTACAGGGTTGTGAACTTTTTTTTTTTTTTTTGTGGTGGTGGTGGTGGTACTACACCTAAGGAACTCCCTGCCTGGAAGTTTTTCCTGTCACTCTTCTTAGTGGTATTTCAGATGGGAGATTATGCTTAACAGCTTGAATGTACATTTTTAGCTGGAGTATTATGGTTCATTGTGGTTGAATGTTTTAAAATTTGTTCATGGCATTTTCTTGTATTTTATTTTAAGCTTCACCAAGAGATTAGCTTGTGGAGGGGTGAAGACTGTACACTCCTGTACATGTCTAGTTAGAAGTAACTTGTGCTTTTTTAAGTGGAGCTTGCAATCAGGAGAGAGTGTATAGTCTTCTAGGCAGAGTAATGGTAGACTGATGAAATGGTCTCTAGCTATGGCATGTTCATGCCACAATACATTTGCTAATCATAGGATTCTTCATTGTGTTTATTGTCAACTGTTTTATTTCCTAAAGAAATGTCTACATATGGTATTATTTTCTCCATTTCCAGTGCTGTACTGACCCTTGCTGATCTTGATAGTCCATCCAAAAGTACTCTGAGGACTGGAGTGGATGATGGCATCCACACAGTGGAAAGAGGAAAAAAACAGGCTGTTGTGACCTTTCTTCGTTCACCTATGCTTTGTTTCCTGTGTTTATTGTTTCCTAAGCAGGAAACAACGGAGGGTTTTCCAGGGATGTATAGGATTCTGTTGTGAGCAGCATATGGTATATGGTTTCAGCTTACAGCTTATATCTGGCTGAAAATATTGCAATAATTGCTGTGACTGGCAGTTCAGCTGGAGGTATTAGTGTCCTTATCCTCTTGCCATTTACATGCCCAGTTCTAGAAAATGTTTCTAATATCTAAAAAGTGAATGGAAGTTCTTTATTAAGTGTTTCAGCTCTCTAAGGATCAGAACTGAATTTCTAGGCATCTAGACAACTTTTCATTTGGCACTGTCGCAGACTTCCTTCAACTACTCCCACTCCCCACATTTTTGTCCACAAAGGTTGACTTGGCTTGCTAGTCATCCTCTATTTCCAGCTTTCCTTTCCACTTCCAACTATCTCTGTAGCATGCTTGGGTTAAAGCAAGGTTTGTTTTGTTTTGTTTTGTTTTGTTTTTTGGTCATTTCTGTTGTAGAGAGAAGGCAAGATGCAGTGGGAAAGATTCTTGTGCCTTCTTAACTTCTCAAAACCATAATGTGAGAGACTCACACAGGACACCTTACATGGTGGAAGTGCTAGTTTCTTTTGAGCTGGTGGTTTGGGTTGTAGATGCCTCCCTTCCTCTATTTCCCCACCTTGTTTTAAAATGAGGAACATATATCCATATCATCCAGTTTTTCACCCCATTCCTTATATATTTATATGGATTTCATAATTATGATGTGCAGGAGAGTTTGCAAATTGTGGGTTTCTTATAGGATTTGAAGAACAGGATGGAGGAAGATAGGTAGGTTGGCTTACACCATGCCAACAGAGAGAGTGGCTCATTATTTAGCATAATGCATAAAGACAAAACAGAGGTTATTTGATATTTGATACATGATAGAGGAGAATGGCAGAGTGAAAAATAAAAAAGACAACATTGAAAACCAAAAATATATACTCTCTGACAGGAAAATCCCATTGTGGAGACAGAAGCCCTTAGAACCCTACTTGTTCCATTAAATCTGACGCCAAAGTTGAATGAATGTGGGCTCCATTCAGAATTTGTCCACTTGGTGTCTTTCAGTAATCTGTGTGCAAAATGTATTTCTACTGCCTAAGAGGAAGAAAATTGTCTCTCCAGTGCACCCAACACGTGCCAGTCCTGGGAGAAAGAAGAGTTCAGGTGCACTTCCACTAAATAATCAGTGTTTCCCCTTGCTTTCTTTGTTTCTAATGGGTTTGTTTATGACTTCCTCTCTTCTCTTCAGAATTCAAAATAGCTATGTTCTAAATATGGGCCTGAATAATTCCTCCATTTACCGGAGTAAAATGCAACACAGACGGTGTGCTACTTAAACACCCCTTTACCACGAGATAAGTAGTAAAAGAAGAACTACTGGTTTTGTATGCCTGTGATGAAGCGTGTTTAGGATTGCAGATTTGGGAATAAATCCCATTGGAATCAACAGATCTTAATTCCAAGTAATCTGGTGTAGGGTTAGGCTATTCATTTATGAGAAGCTTTTTGTAAGCAGAAGTGTTAATAATCAAGATTCACTGGGCAATCTTATGTGTGTCTACTTAGAAGCAGGCCCCATTGAATTTGATGGGGCTTACTCCCACAAAAATGTATGCATGTTTGCAGTCTGAATTCAGGCAAGGCTCCCCCCCCCATCCTTCTGTCATTTTTATTCTTCCAGAGAAGTGCCATCCCACACAGTATTACCCATTACATTTAAGCAGCATTTTACAGATGTTATTTTTCTTTGTAGTGCTGTACAAATATCTTCCAGGATCTTGACTCACTTCCTCAAGTCTCTTTTAGCTGTTGTAAAAGGACAAGAGGAAATTAGCTCTAATGTCCTGAAAGGAAGGTAAAAAAAATCCAACAACTTGTAGTATTTGGTTTAGTGAAATACAGTTTATTTACTGTTTCTCTCTCACTTGGCCTTTCTCTCATCTTTTCCTCAACCAGGAGATTCTTTTCAAATACTTTCCCAGTTATTATTTTTACTAGAATAAATCCTTTTCAAAATTCCCAGTTGTGATTCAGAGAATAAGGCTTGGTCATAATTGTCTTTCACATTGGTTTCAATGGTAGTTGTAGATGAAGGCAATAAAACTGGATGGTTAGTAGTATACAACTTTCTGAATATTTCATTTGGGCAAACAGTTGAACAAGATTGCTGAGCCATAACTGAATTGCCAATTTGTAATGGCTGCATGCTATATTTATTTTTAAGGATTCTTAGTAGCAATATAGAGATGCCTTCAAAGTGTAATAGCAAGACTATTATTATAAAAAAGAGAGAAAAGAACTACAGGTCAGCCACTAGATTCACAGGGGATACGTTCCAAGAACCCCTGTGGATACCTGAAACCATGGATAATAGGGAACCCTATTATTTTCAATGAGACAATGCCAGACGTTGACTCTAGAATCGCATTGGAGGACCTAGAAATGCCTAGAGAGAACATATATTTTTCGGATGTGGATAAGTGAAACTGTGGATACCGAATCCATGGATACAGGGGTTGACCTGTATGTTGAATCCTAGAAGGGTGTGCTCAGCTCTTGTAACTAGACATTAATCCAACACATTGCTGTAGCCAGTCTCACAAGTGAATTTTGTACATAAGCAGGCCTGTTTCTGGAGAGAGCAAGAGTGTTCTCATCTCCCCTACCTCTGTCCTCTCCAGACTGGATATCTCTAACTGAAAGCAGTATCTAAACAGGAATGGGGAACTTTTGTTTCTTCAGATGTTATGCACTACAGTTCCCATAAGTGTTTACAATTAGCCATTCTGGATAGGGAATTCTAGGAACTGAAGCTATTACAGACGAAGCCCTGATGTAAAACAATAACAACAAACAAAACCCCCATTAATTGGCCTGAGTGTGCCAAAAAAGTGTTAACCTTGTTAATGTGTTGGGTTCAAGGCAAACTGTACTCCACCATCCAGTTGCTTCAGGTAACTGGTAATGTGTGTGTGTGTGACTTCAAGTCACCTGTCAACTTATGGTGACCCCATGAATCTCATAGGGTTTTCTTAGGCAAGGAATACTTTGAGGTGGTTTTTGCCAGTTCCTTCCTCTATAGTCTATAACACCTGATATTCATTGGTGGTCTCCCATTCAAATACTAACCAGTGCTGATCCTGCCTGACACTATATCCATTCATCTTCCTTACCCCAGTACATTCATTCATACCTAGTCACAGCTTTGGTCCCTATGATTCAGTATTTTCTACTGGCAGCATTTCTCCCAGGTTTCACACAGGGACTGGATGTGGATACTTTTGATGTGCAAAGAATGATCTCTACCTCTATGTTACAGTAGCCATAGTAAACACTGCTCCCTCCCCTGCCAGACTGTAAGGACATTGCCTTAAACTCCAGATCCTATTACCCTGGTGTGGAAAAGGTTTTTCCAAGAATGTGTGATCACCTATTTTTGGTGAGCTAGAGCTGCAGGAAAATGAGATCCTCACGATGTCATTGGGGCCAACATTGCAGCTTCTGTCAACCCTGATTATCCTGCAAACAACATTGCTGTTGTGGTCCCTCTGCAAATATATAGAATCATAGAATTGTAAAGTTGGAAGAGACCATGAGGGCCATCCAGTCCAACCCCCTGCCATGCAGGAAATCACGATCAGAATGAGAAAGAACCCCTCTAGCCTGGATAAAATCAGGTAAACAATAGTCTGGAATAAGCTATAAAAGCTTTCCACGGACAGCAGGTAAGGGCCAGTTACCTCATAACAGAGCCAAAGATATATGCTGCAGGCTGTATGTAATCTCCAGAATGGGGTGAGAACACTTTGAACTTATAATACTTTGACTGAAATGTTAGTTCACAGACAGAGTGAGAAATACTCTGTGCAATGATTATAGCTATGCTGAATTAATATAATGTACTGGAAATGCTGCAAAATACTGAAATGTGTGTAAATACCTGTATCAGATGTGCTCATGTTCTCAAAAGACAACATGTGAAATGTATGATGGCTCATGTTTTACAAATATGGTGTAAGTTGATATTTCTGAACAGAGATATACAACAGATACCATAAAATGGAAAGGGGGGGGGGAATGGGATCCAGCAGCACTTTTTACACTAACTCACTTATTTAAACATGAGATTCTCCTGTAACATACATTTCCTGAAAGCCCAAAGCTTAAGATATTCTTAAGTAGAACGTTGATGCTGATTGTCCTGCTAGATAATACAGTCGCCCCTCCACATTTGCGGGTTAAGCATTCACAAATTTGATAATTCATGGATTTGATTAATATGTTCTTTCTATGCATTTGTAGGTCCTCCACCGTGATTCTATGGTCCACTTCTCCCAGAAGTCGACCATACAGTTGCACTGGAGGACCTACAAATGCTTAGAGAAGTGTTCTCTCACATAAAAAAAAATAGCAGGCCTATACTTGTGATTTATTCACTTCTGTGGGGCTGCTTCATCCCTAACCTCTGTGATAAGTGAGGCCCAACTATACTGTTGTTTACAGTCTTGGGAGCTCAGGTGAACAAAATGGTAAGATTTAAGGAACTCTAGCTAGATACAGATCAACATGCATAAGGCCAACAGCCTTCAGTCTCTCAGCAAAGAGGTAGGGGTGAGGAAACCATGCCTGTTTCAACAGTTTAGCAAAATTAGAGACATTCAGAATTGGAAAAGATGTATGCTTGTGTTTCCCTTTAAATATCAGACAAATAATTGTGTTTGTCTACTGTATACATTATCCAAGAAGACATAGTAATCAGTTGGCTATATGGCAATGTGTTCTCATGGTTTTTTTTATTGACATGGGAAGAGTTCTCTTGCAAGTCAGTCCCATGATGCCTGTAAACTGGTATGAGAATCCTAGGGCTCATCTACATGGGTCAGAATACATTGGCTTCCCACCAGCCTATTGCGCCCACGGATCTGGCCCATTCTTCCCCCATTACCAGCACAAAATGAGCTGGAGTCCAAACGAGCATGTCGGCCTGTCCCTGCAGCTGCCGCCTTCTACATTACACTCTCTAAAGTCAGGAAGCAGATCTACAGCATGTGAGCAAGGCCCCCTGCACATGAGCAGCCTTGGTTACATGCTGCAGGCCCCCTTCCTGGCCATGGAAAAGTGAGGCAGGGGGCAGCTGCAGCAATGAGCCAGCATGCTGGAATGGGCTCCTGTGATCATACGGGGCTGATTTATTTTTTGCTGGCTGGAATGGATTTTACCAGCTATTTTTTTTAATGGTATAATGGGCCCTAGCCCATCTTCCTCCTCCCCCATCTTATCCCCAGGGGTTATGAGGACTGCCCATGGGCAAAACAAGGCAAAAGCCCTGCATTGTCATAACTTCAGGACTCCAAGATAGGGGCAAGACAAGGTAAATTGCCCATGTAGATAAGCCCTTAGACCAGTGGTTCTTAACCTGTGGTCTGCAGACCCGCAGGGGTCCTCAGTGTCCTCACAGGGAATCCACGAAAACTTGAAGCCTGCTTGGCCCACCTCCTCCCTGCAGTAGAGTGGCCACATGACAGGAGCCAAGGCAAAAGCTGGCTGGCTTGGCCTGCACATTGCCATTCAATTCATTCCAGCCACAAACTTGAAGAAAAAAGCAGGAGAAAAGTTTTCCGTCCCCCTCCAATGCCTCTGAGGGAAGGTTTAATGGCTTGTGTAATTGTGTTGTTGTTGTTTTAAATCTTGAGTTAAGTCTAGGGGGTCCACAGTAACAAAAGATATTTAAAGGGAGTTCCTTGTAAAGAAAAGGTTTGTTTGTTTGTTTATTTATTAGTTATTTATACCCCGCTCTTCAGCCACAAGGCTATCAGAGCGGCTTACAAACTGTTTTAAGCAATAGCAATTTACACATCTACACTGCATTAAGCAGTTTCCAATGTGTGTTAGCTAATTGCCCCCATAAGCCAAGTACTCATTTTACCTACCTACGAAAGGATGGAAGGCTGAGTGAACCTTGGAACCCTCTGGAATTGAACTTGCAATGTGGTGACTTGGCAGTACTGGCATTTAACCAATAGTGTGGAGGAAAGGGTTTGTCCTTTAGATAATCTCTGGTATCCTTATTTTAGGATGTTTAATTGGGGGGTGAATCTTAATTGTGGTCAGTAGGCCTACAGAGTATATGTGTTAAGGATCAGAATGCAAATTCAAGAACGATTTCTGTGTTCTTTAGTGTTGTACAAAAGCAGGTTGTATAGCAGATCCCAAATAACTATTCTTAAAAAAAAGTCATGGTGAATCTTTGCAAACATGCTGTGCAAAAAAAGAGAATATAACTTGGTTTTTCTTCTGGCACAGATAGAAAGAATGTGAAGTTCTATGCTTAATTTTGTGACAATTTTACTCAAATGTTTTTAGCAACATACAGTGATTATGAGCATAACTGCTAGGAACTTAATGAGCCCTGTATTTTCAAGTCTGAATTATGGTTAATCAGCATTACCGCTAAACATTGGGGGATTGTGTTCTACACCATAACAGCTAGGCAAGTGTTTATATTTCTGTTAGATTTTTTTCTTTTCTTGTGCTGTTGTTAAAATTACCTTACAACCAGGGAAACCTCATTAAGCAGATTTCATAGCCACACTTACAGTTTAGCTTTGAAGAAAGAAACTGTGAAGAAGTTTCTGTGAAGAAGGCACCAAATACAGGCAAATTATGGAATGGCCTGCTGAACGAGATCTGTCAGATGACGAGCTTGAGCAGCTTTAAAAAAGCGCTAAAGACGGATCTCTTTCGGCAGGCCTTTCCTGATTAGATCCCGGCCTCAGGAGCTCCTGGCCTCTTTTACTCTTGCTGGCTATTGATTTTTTTAAAATGTGATTTTAGATTAGCTGGTTTTAAAATTTTATACTGGTTTAATATCTTTTTATAGGGGAGGGTGGGGTGGGTGGTGTTTAGGGATTTTAATCTGCATTTGTATTTTAGTTGTTGTAAGCCGCCACAATTGTTTTTAACAGAGGGGCAGGGTAAAAATTATTATTATTAAATTATTATTATTAATAATAATTAAAAATAATAATAATTATTATTATTATTAACAAAGCCTCTGACAAAGAAGACTTTTTACACATTCTTTTTGTACCTGTACACACACAACCTTTCTCATTCTCTGTCTAGCTGGAAGTATTTTTTAGCAGCATTGGCATTGGGAGGGTGGTGAAGGAGAGGTGGTGAAACACTGCCTTTCAGTGTCAGGCGACAGCAGTGTGTCTCCAGTAAACAATGCAATAAAGCTTGAGCTGGGAACGAATGAAATTCTACTGCAGCTGTGTGTACCTGCCTAAAACAGGCAAGGTAAACAGCAGTTGCCTCCAGAATCCCTTACAGATCATGCGTGAACAACAAAACAAAGAGGAGAAGAGGAGGTAAGCCTGCCTCATCAGCTACCCTCAGCACATTAAAAAAGCATAGATCTTAAGTTTGGCCATCAAAATGGAAATCAGAAGAAAAGTGGAAGCTGTTGAAAGGAAAAAAAATCATCCTGGGATACATTTTGAAAGAAGCTTTCAAATGGTCTGTAGAATATTTTTTAAAAAGCAAGGCTTGGCTGACCTGGTTGTTTCATTTCACATGCACATAATGTTAGTTTTTAATAAAAGTTTGCTGAAACATGTTGAACTGCTCTTCTCTGGGTTGGTGAGAGGAGTAATCCAATACTGTTGGGATGCTCCCATCATCACCCAGAGAAGAGGCAGGAAGTAGGAGGAGACTAAGTCTTGTGATAGCTGGAGAGAACTGTAGACTCCTTCCCTCCAGCCACCACAAGGCCATTTTTCTTGAAAGAAGTAGTGTCCAGGAACACATTTGTTAACTGAAGTATAGCTGTAGTACATTTCTTTAAAAAAATTGACTTGCTTGGACATTGGCAGCTTTCTTTGACAAAAATGGAAGAAGTTGGCTCTGAATCATAACAGCTCCAAATCTGTTCTGTTTGCAGTTAGTAATGCAAGTGGGGTGTTTCTCTTTGGAAGTGTGACAGATGAGTTACTCTACTTGGAATGAGAGATAACAAAGGTATTCGGATGTACTGTGCCTTTTCTTTCCTGTGAATAGTAGTCTTTGCTTGGCAGTTCTCAACAAACTACTAAGAACGGATGTCCCTCATGGCATCAGATGAGCTATTACAAACAAAGCCCTGATGGAAGTGTATCGATGCAGGAATGAAAAACTCTTCATATATGAAGAAAGTTTACATGAAATAACAGGAAATAAAAGTACAGGAAATAAAATTTCAGATGCATGACAGGAGAGGCAGCTGTTGTGGGACTTCAGTTCCTATACATACGGCCAGCGGTCCGGGATTGTAGTAGCTGTAGTTTGGAGGACCACAGGTTCTAGCACTGCTTTAAAGGAAAAGTTTTGTAATAAGAAAGCTGGAATTGAGAATTTTCTAGGGTTTAAGTGTTTCAGAAAGTGATAGTATACTCATAGGGGAGAGAAATAATGTACTGTTAATGTATTGAACATGCTTATGTCAAATGAATGTTTCTCTATAAAAGGTCTTTATGGAGCCCAGACGCTTAAGGTTTACTTACTATAAAAGTAGTATCACGTATCACATGTGGGACTTCAACTGGACAGAGCTTCAAAATGGCAGATTCAACAGGGGGATTATTAGAGTTGTGGTTGAAACTTTCTTGAATCAAGTGTTTTGCTACCTCCAGGTCTCACCTTCCAGCCACCTAACTAAACAGCTGTTATGGATCAAGCTTTTTAAACAAATGCATGTACATTTGGAATCAGTGCAAATTGTAAAAGTGATAGAAGAATGTTTATGAACAATACACGGATCTATAGTGTCCATCTTGAAGGATATAAGTCACTGCAGATTTTATCTCCCCTCCTTAATTGCAGGATAATTAAATAAGCCACTTATTTCCAAATGATGAATCAAAGCCCAGTTTTGTTGCATACCCTCCCAACATTTCACTGATGCAAACTTGGACATGTCTGTCCAAGCAGATCATAGTGTAGTCAAGATAGCAAAAGTTATTAATGAGAGAGAACACACAGGCTAGGAGAGGCTGCAGCAGTTTGCTTCTGCCTGAGCTTACTGGGATGGACAAGATTGCTCCCCTCTCTATCCCCCCCCCCCAGGCTGAGTTAATGGGGTACAAACTACTTTTACCTTTTGAACTCAGTTTGCAGCAATTGAAGTAAGCTGAGAACAAAGAGAGAATGTGGGAGGTAGAGAGGAAAACAGGGACAGAAGGTTTTAAAAGCAGCTGAAAAAGTGGGGTGACAGAGGATTAACTGGGACTTTCCTTCCAAATCGGGATAGTTAGAGGGTACATTGTTAGGTTTGTTAAACTAGAGATGTTATGTCATTGTCAACAAAATTGTGTAACATGCTACGTTTTGACTTCCCTTTCAAGAATTTTTCATCAGCTAACTTGTGGTCTTTCTTTGAAGCTGTTTGGGTACCACTAAAATAAGAAACACTCTTTACTGCTGAAATAAATGCAGTGTCCTCACAGGAGAAATGACCACATTGTGCCCCTAAAACTCTTTCTTTTAGTTCAGGAAATATAGCTGTAAGTTGGGCTATTGCTAGTCATTTGATGATGATGATGATGATGATGATGATTAAAAGAATGGAAGCATAACATTTGCACATGGAAATGTGTGTGTACATTATACATGTAGAAATAGATGTAGAGTCCTGGGAAATAGATTTGAAATTAAGACCCCACAAATCCAGATCTGGTTACAGATACTGTCAGAAGTAATAGTATTGTTTGCAGTTGGCTTTAATTGGCTATAATTCACAGAATCATAGAGTTGGAAGAGGCCGTGAGGTCCATTCCTTGCAGGAATACACAATCAAACCACCCCTGACAGATGGCCATCCAGCCTCTGTTTAAAAACCTCCAAAGAAGGAGACTCCGCCACATTCCCAGGCAGTTTATCTACTGTCAAACAACTCTTACCATCAGGAAGTTCTGCCTAATGTTTAGGTGGAATCTCTTTTCCTGTAGTTTGAGTCCATTGCTACATGTCCTAGTATCTGGAGCAGCAGAAAACAAGCTTGGTACCTCTTCAATATGATATCCTTTCGAGTATTTAAACATAGCTATCGTTTCGCTTCTTAACCTTCTCTTCCCCAGACTAAACATACCCAGCTCCCTAAGCTGCTCCTCATAGGGCATGGCTTCCAGACCTTTCACCATTTTGGTTACCCTCCTTTGGACATATACCAGCTTGCAATATCCTTCTTGAATTGTGGTGCTCAGAATTGGACACACTATTCAAGGTGAGGTCTGAACAAAACAGAATATAGTGGCACTGTTACTTCCCTTGATCTAGACACTATACTCCTATTGATGTAGCCTAGAATCACATTGGCTTTTTTGGCTGCCACATCAACTGCTGACTCATGCTCAGCTTGTGCTTTACTAAGACTAGATCCCTTTCACGTGTACTGTTGTCAAGCCACATGTCACCCATCCTTTATCTCTGTATTTCATTTTTTCTGCCTAAGTGTAGTACCTTACATTTCTACCTGTTGAAATCCATTTTGTTAGTTTTGGCCCAGCTCTCCAGTCTGTTAAGGTCATTTTGAATTCTGATCCTGTCCTCTGGGGTATTCACTACCCCTCCTAATTTGGTGTCATCTGCAGATTTAGTAAGCATGTCCTCTATTCCATCATCTAAGTCATTTATAAAGATGTCAAATAGCATTTGTCCCAGGACGGCCCTGTGGTACCCCACTAGTCACTTCTTTCCAGGATGAAGAGGAGCCATTGGTGAGCAACCTTTGAGTTCAGTTGGTCAACCAGTTACAAATCTACCTCACAGTAGCATTTTGTAGCCAACATTTTACTAACATACTTGCAAGAATATCATGGGGACCTTTGCCAAAGGCCTTCCTGAACTCAAGATCTACTACATCCACAGCATTCCCTTCATCTACCAACTTGTAACTCTAAAAAAGAGAAAAAGATGAGATTAGTCAAGCATGACTTGTTTTTGAGAAAGTCATGTTGGCTTTTAGTGATCATGGCATCCCTTTCTAAGTGCTTACAGACTGTCTGTTTAAAGGATCTGCTCTAGAATCTTTCCTGGTATTGATGCCAGGCTGACTGGACAATAATTGTTTGGGTTCTCTCTTTTCCCTTTTTTGAAGAATATTTGCCCTCCTCTAGTCTTCTGGGACTGCTCCTGTTCTCCAGGAATTAGGGTTTCAAAAAATTATTTTTAAAAGAAGGTTATTTTTAAAATGGCAACACATAGAATTCCACAGGCAGCATGACTACTTGTCATGCCAGCTTGGAGGTTATGGAGCTGTAGTTCAAAGAAGTAACTTTCTTAAGCTTCAGCTAGAATGGCTCCTTCTGGATGTAACTACAAAGATCTTTGGGGTTTCTGGGCCTGCTCTATAAAGAGCAGGCAAGGTAAGTGCCTACCATTTGGGTTGCTGCATCCCAGGACAGTATTGCCCATTTTGCATGCTATGTGACAGGGCAGTCAGGATGACAGATATCTTTTCTTGCTATTCTCTCCTTTAAAGATATCTGGGAATGTGAGGCAGGGATGTTCAGCAAGATGATAAGAAAGAGTGATTTCACATAATTTTACCTCATTGAGTGTTTTTCGGTAAGGAAAAAAGGAGTTCCTACTATACTGCTGCAGACTCCATGGGTCAAACTTTAGGCAGAATGGAATGAAGCCAGACATTCCACTTTTCAACAGAACCTTTTAAGAATAATAATAATAAAAAAAATAGTTCCTCTCATCCTGGGACTGAGATCAGTGTGAGTGCTCTACACCAGAAAAAAGAGAGAGGGCAATCTGGGTCCTCTATAGAAAGTACAAACTCAGAAAGTGTTTCTTGACTTCACTAGCTTGTCAAAAATGCAGTTGGTATCAGTGCTGGAAGTGATTCAGTCGTCTCTAGGGACATCCACTGGGATGTTCCACATTTTCTTTGGTTTATGCCTAGAAAACTGTCCACAATATATATATTGTTTAAAGTACTGACTTGGAACTTGCAGATGTGTAGTGAGATTGGGAGTGAGCCATGAACTGTCTTGTCCGGTTTTGAAAATAATGACTTGTCAGTTTCCCAGACTCAAGAGAGAAGAGCCTTTGACTACGTGAGGCAAGCAGATCAGATGGTGAGGCTTCTCACAAAGAGATGCACTCAGTGGTTGGCTTGAAAAGTGTGTGAATTAATTATTTTCATCAGTTGTACTTCACAGACAAAGGTGGAGTCTGAGCGTCACTATTCCAGTGACAATTTACAGCAATAGTGTTGAAACAAAAATGGTTCCTCTATATTGTATAGATGGCATGTGGATTGGCATTCAGCTCACAGCTTCATTAGCTGTGTAAGAGAAAGAACCACTTACAGACAGGTTTTTCCTCCCTGTGGCCACCCCTTCCCCCATAATGTGATCTGTGAATGAAGTGCTCAACATGCTGAATGTAAATTTTTATTTGAACAAACTAGACACATTCTGCTTCTTTTTCTTAAAAAAATTAAGAATTACCGAAATTAAAATAATTTAGAAATTAAATTACCGGTATATTGATGCGAATAATATTTATGGGTAATGATACTCTTTCCTAAAACCTACCAAGAGACTTTCACAACTTGTAATCAACTGAACCTGATCCAACCCAGGTAATTTGGATACCCTTTCCCCTTTGTAGTCACAGATTGCAAATACAGGAATTCTGACAAAAGTTTGTCAAGGGAGGTTTGTCTTGGTGGGTCACAAGTCATACAGGCTTGCTATAAATAAGGCAAGTTCTTTATAAATTGGTCCTAGTTTTATTTGCCATTTAAGTTTCGTTATCATTGTTCTGTATCCTAGATTTTGGTATTTTAAATTAGTACAAAAATAGTATGTCATGGGAGGATCATAGAAGGGTTACATTTGATGAGGACACAGGAGTGAGTCTTCTCAGTGGTTGCACCCCACATTGTGGAGTTCTCTTCTGTGTTGGGTTCAGTTAGCCCCCTCTTCTTTCCTTTTATCAGCAGGCAAAGACAAGACCTTTGTATTTAGGCAGGCCTTTGGCTTATCATTTATGTGACAAAAATATATTTTAATAGGTAGTGTTTTTAATCTGTTTTTATCTTTTCAACTATGTTTTAATTGCATATTATATTGTGTTTTTAACTAAACTGACATTTAACAGCTTTTAAAGTTTTGTATGATTTTTTTTTTAAACTGTATCATGTTTTTTAAATCTTTGGGTCCTGTATAAGGAGAAAGGCAGGACAGAAATTAAGTTAAATTAAGTAAATAAGTAAATGTAGTCTCCATAGTGCATGGCATCCATAATAAGGTCCTTGGCATATTGTCATTGAGCACGCAAGACAATAGAAGAAACACATTTGCTCAGATGTCACAGTATCAGCTGAAAAGGACATCTGGAGACATAGCACGCAGTTCAGAATATGGCCTATCATTGTGAGCTAAAAAAATCTATATTCCAATGTTACCCAAAATGCTCCTTGGAAAATTCCAAGAAAATGTCAAGTTTCTAATATATTGGGGAAATTAGCAGCAACTCGACTTCAGCTATGCGAAAGGGGGTAACAAGAGGACCTTGAAACCTGTGTCTACCAGTACTTGTCTGGATGGAATACACACACATATAAAATTAAGTATGGTTTTAATTAAAGAGTTCAAAATAAAATAACACTACACACACACATCCACCCAGAAAAAGCATTCACACAAGGCTGTAGGAAAAGCAGTAGGAAAAACTTGGATAGAGAGTAGCAAGAGGATTTGTTGGGGTAATACCTGTTGTCAATCTAGCAGAGTGGATGGAGGAATCTGGGTTGGCCACACAGAGGGAGACATAGGATCCCCTGGACCTGAAGTCTGTGCATACTTTGGCATATTTTTGGAGGTAATGTATACCTCCAAATACACCTGAGGGAATTGATGTTACATGGATTGAAACAATAGATTTCCTGAGCCTTCGTGGATTGCACAATGAGTGTCCTGGTCTTGACAAAAAGTGGGAAAGATGCTAATGTGTTTCTTAATGTCCAGTGATTGGGTTTTAAAAGCTTGAGCAAGGGTCTTAAGGTTTGGGGGATTTAGGAAAGGCAGTTTCAAAATCAGCAAATACAAACGTTTCATTTCATCCATTGTCTCCCTTTCCTGGGAAATGTGTCCTTTTTGGCTTTTAGCCTTAGGCGCAAAGCATGGCATTCATCTGTCCTCTTCTCTGAGACCATTGTGCTTTTGCCCTTGTGGAAGGTCACATTGATGAACCAAAATTCTAGAAGTGGGGTGTAAGTCTCTGGAAGTGGGGTGTAAGCCATGCTTAACACCAAGATGTAACTCAACCTTGGTGATTCAATTACAGTTACACCGTAGTCCTCTGCACACTTTTCTAGGACTAAGCCCTTTCGAATGCAGTGGGGCTTACATCTAAGTAGACATTCCTAGGATTGAACTGTTAATATGTTGGTCAGGGTTCTCTGTGCTCAGATCTTCAAATCTGTACTCTGCTACCCATTTTAGTGAGCCACTCACCTGCAGACTGAAAATTACTTTGACTAGGATGTCCCTATAGACTCCAGAATGACTCGCCACTTCTGAATTTCCTACTGCCACCCAGGTATTCAAGACATAGGTGCAGCCATTGTCAACATGAGTTGAGATACATTATTAGTATTCTTTTGTCCCCAGTTTAGCTGTGGAGATTATTTTAATCTGCATGTTTTATTCATTGTTGCATTTTTCTTGAAATGAGATATTGCAAGGGAAATAAAATCAAGAGATAACAAAATAGCAACAGTAGAATAATTATGTAGTTATTGCTATTTTTCTTCTAAAAGCTTTATCTAGCAGACTTATCAGAATATCTTTAATGAAACTTCAATATCTTGATTAAATTGCTGCCATCCTTTGAAATAATTAGCATTCATATTGCTAAGAGAGTTACAGTTTGATTCAGTTCGGTGTTTTCTAAATGACTAGTTATTCAACCTATGGTATTAGAGAAGAATATATTGTATATTCCAGCTTTCTTGCTTTCCTTTCTTATAGACATCAAGAAAACATCACCCAATATGCAGAGTGTACATTCCAAGAAATATTTCAGAGTGAAAGGGTAATATTCTTTTAAAAGTGCTTCCAAAGATGAGTCTGGGTGGGAATGCTAACCCATTAAGCAAAATGTCCTCTGAGGGCTATGATGAATGAAAAAAGTGAAATCCCCACACATCTACATAATCAATTTTCCATTAGTGCATGTTTTGATCCATTTTATTTGTTCCAACTTAATTATTTCATATTTTGTATATTTAAATATAGAATAGTCAAGAAGGAAAATTAGCACTGGGAGCAAATAGGTGATTAGCATTTTCTTAATCTGGAAGAAGGATGAGTATATTTTAGAAAGGAATTTTTATCTTGCAGATTTAAATGAAGTCTTGACACAAATTTTTAGTAGGCAGTGTTTTGTTTGGGAAAAATTCATGAGTTGAAGTGGTACATAAGTTAATCATAGTAAGCATAGTGCATCATTTATTTTCAGAGCAAACTCTACATAAATGGAATCACTGAGAAATAAGAGAGAGGTACCAGAATATTGGGAGGGATCACTTTAAATGAGGAAACAACACACACACCTACCCAAATAGCGTAGTGAGACTTTTGAGTTGGAAAAGAAAACCAGGTGGGGATGGAGTTAGAGTGATGTCCTCTGAGAGCTTTTTATAGTGCCCTGGAATTGGATGTGGCTAGTTGGCTGGCAAGAACTTATTCATGTGAGGAAGATATTAACCCATTTAATTCACATGACACAAGAAGACTGATGCTAAATTAGTTCAGCATTTTGTCCCACTATGACCCATCAGAAGTCCTTTGTGCTGTGTTTCCCAGCAAGTGTTAATAAAGTAACTTAAAGTGTGATACTGGTGGCAATACAAAGCCATAATGACTGCTAGCTATTCATTGCCTGCCTAGACCTATGCATACTGTAATGCATGAGGTAGAAGCCAAACAGAAATGTACACTGCTGCATTCACTTTTCCATTCTGTTACCTGTTATTGCTTAGGTACACTTACATTTTATTTATGTTATTTCCATGTTGGCTAGGCTAGTTAGGACTGATGGGAACTGGAGTCCAACAATATCTGGAGGACCACAAGTTCCCCATTTCTATATTATGTCATGCAACATGAGAATAGCTTTTTGAACCAAAGCTCCATCCACATCTTTTAATGATAGACAATGACTGAAGCAATTCTTCCTTGTTTAATCACCTTCCAGTTTGGCATGGGAGGCTTGGGTGCTTTTACTAGGTGAGCATCCAGGTACCCACCTTTGGGAACCTCATGTGCCCTGTGGCTATTTGATATGCACACAGAATAGAAATGTGACGCAGCTGTCAATGTGGAATTGTTCCCTGGCTGCAGCAGAGAAGCCTTCGTGTGCAGCTGAAAAATGATTCTAGTTGGGTTCCATCTAACCATTGCAGTTCTAGCACCACAGACACCTCCTGTCATCTCAGCTGTAACTCAGTGCAGTTGCCAGCCGACATCACTGGCTTCTGTACTTGTTTCCCACCTGCTCCTTCTTGCCCATTCTGCAGCTGTTTCCATGTAATTTTGGCCAGCTAGCCACTTCCCTCCTGTCCACTTAGCCTCTTCCTGCACACATCCACAGCTTGGTCTTGGCCACATGAAAAGTCTCGCATGGCCAGATCTATGGCCATGAATTTTGGAATTTTTTTTTTAAAACTAATGCTGCCACCATTTTTATTTATTTTCTTTTTCTATGTTGGCTGGTAATTAACTACCCTTGAGGCAACCTGCCATTTTCTCTCCTTAGTTATTTGTATTTTGATTTGTTGTTCTTTAGAGTTTTAAAGATAAAGAGATTAATCTTAAGAGAGAGGCGAAGAGAGAGAAAGATTATCATTATCACATTAACTTCACAGATGGTGGAAACATCCCGTTTGGTAAACAACAGAACTCTTGTTAATCCTGTCTCTCCCCCTTCCTTTAAAGAATTTCCAAAGAAACCACTATTGATCTGTTGGAATAGTTAGCTCAGGAACTGTAATTGTGAAGGGTAATTGACCTGTTTTTATTAAGCCTTCCCAGCCTTTGGTGTTAAACTGAGGCCAGAGAATGCTTTGTTCCAAAGGGAGACTGTGTGAGATGTCTGTGTAGCTGTGAACAATGAATAGGTATTTGTGGTCTTTGTTGTTGTCCCCCCCCCCCCCGGTACTGAGAATATAAGAAGGAATATCAGGGACCAGATCTTTCAGAAGCTCCTCCTGGGCTCAGAATAAGAAATACAGATGATAATCACTGTTCAGATAAGATTGTTTTTGGGTAGTCATGTGTAAAATGCTGCACAGGTGGATAGCTAATTCAAAGCAAACAGTGGCTGTGCCAAGTTATAAGGGCTAAAAATACACAACTGAAGATACAGCGGTGTACTTGAACAGCACCAGTGTTATACTGTGAGACTTATGGTGACCCCATGCATTTCATGGAGTTTTCTTAGGAAAGGAATAGTCAGAGTCCTCTGAAATATAGCCTACAGCACCTGGTATTCATTGCAGGTTTCCCATCCAAGTACAAACCACAGCCAACCCTGCTTAGCTTCCAAGATCAGACAGGATACGGTCCCTTTAGGGCAGTGGTTCTCAACCTGTGGGTCCCCAGATGTTGTTGGACTACAGTTCCCAGGAGCCCTCTGAGGCTCACCTTGGCAGTCAGGTGGTCCTCCCAGTCATTAGTGAGGCTGTAGGATTGAACTCACAGCCTCACTAATGACTGGGAGGACCACCTGCCTGTCAAGGTGAGACCTCAGAGGGCTCCTGGGAACTGTAGTCCAACAACATCTGGGGACTCACAGATTGAGGTTATTTAGGCCATTTAATAAATCAAAGCTTTCACTCAGTGAAGGAATAACTATCTTTGTTCAACAATTGTGTATTAATAACTTTTTTAAAAAGTTACAGCATGTTACAAGTTAGAAAAGATACAACTACAACAGCAACAACAACATGCCTTTTCCACAGTTTGGAACTGGAGGACTTGCAACAGTTAAAACAGACATACTTAAACATTCACAGAATAAAAAAGTTTAAAAGTAATTAAATATCAAAAATATAAAAACAGTTAAAAACAGAAAATATTTTTAAAAGAACAACAAATAAAAGTCTAAAACATCATTTCCCTTAAAAACTCAATTCTTAAAGGTCTGCCAGAATAAAAAAGATGTCTTGAAGTGCTCTGTAAATTTTAGATTTCAGTCGGGCCTCCATATCCATGGGGATTTGGTTCCTGAACTTACTGCAGATACCAGAAACCATGGATAACAGCAATCCCTATTAAAATACAGGACTTTTGGTAAAAACATACCATAGATTTTATTGGAAGACCTAGAAGATGCCTAGAGAGGATGGCTATCTAGGCATTTTCTAGCATGACTCTATGGTATGTGTCCCTATTTTGTGTCCTACAGTACAGATAACTGAAACCATGGATATTGGTTCTGCGGATCCGGGGGTACGACTGTAGTTCAATTACATTGCTGAGGTTGAAATGATAAAAAGTAATGGTATTGCCCCTTGTTACTAAAAAAAAGAAAAAGGAAAAAGTGACAAATAATACATGTTTTTATAATGTTTTACTTCCAATGGTTAGGATTGCATTGGGCAAATATAATCATATATAGGAAATTGATATCACCACCAGTATCATTAACTCCTTGTTAACTAAAGATGCACTATCTGGAAGGGCAAAGGTATTATTTATACTTGATTTGTGGCAGTAGTGCAACTACTAGTACAGCAATGTGGTTACTTTTTTTATACAATCACATAGCATTCTCTTTCTTTTTGAAATTGGGGATTCATAAGTGGAATATAATGAAACACACTTTGAATCGTGATTAAGGCTCCAAGATTTAAGTGCATTCAGGTTTTGTTGACTTCCATACAATTTAACTCCCATGTAGGATTACAACCATATTATTTCTCTTTCATCACATTGCATTTCTGTGGTGCAGTTATTATACTGGGGTTTTATAGAATCAAAGGAAGATACAATGTACCTGTCAAAGTAAATTGTATGTATATTATAGCACATGTTTAATATACATACCAATGCAGATGTGGATATTGGGCTAAATCCAACCTTCTGCTGGCAGAACTTTGTTCCCTTGTCTTTCCTACCCCCCCCCTTCAGCCCTATACATCTCCTGTAAACCAGTTCCTGTTGATTTTCTAGCCCTCTAGGGGTGTTTAGGGATGCCTAGTGGGCTACAGTAGGGGGAGGGGATTGTTCCCTTTCCAGTTCCCTCAGAACCCATTGTTCTGCCACAGGAGGTCCACCAGTGGAGTCTGCCTAGTGTATTTTGTAGACTTCATTATAATGGATGCTTGCCTGGTTCTCTTGTCATGTGCCATTCTGCTATAGTGGGCAGAGGACATCATGGAAGATCAGAGGACAGCCTTGCACTTGGTCTGACAGTAGGAAAAAGGCAGCTTGTCTCCTTTAGTGGAAGGATGATCGTGTGATCTTCCAGGATGTCTTCTGCTCACTACAGAGAATGATTGTCTTGTAAATGCCAGTATTCCTATTTGCTCTGCAAGCATGTTCACATATACCCATACACTTAGCTACAGTGCTCTGTGGGCCTTTTCATCATGTCAAAGAGCATGATTTGGATTCCTTTTGCCCTATTTTGGCATTTGCTGTCAAATTAGGGATGGTTTCCCCATATTCCAAATCGGGAACATCTCAGAGAGACCATATAACTCCAGTATTAAAGTCTCTCCACTGGCTGCCTATCAGTTTCCGGGCCCAGTATAAGGTGTTGGTTATTACCTTTAAAGCCCTAAATGGCTTGAGTCCAAGTTATCTTCGGAGCCGCCTCATCTCATACAATCCTCCCTGTGCACTCCAATCCTCTGGGAGGAATTTGCTCCAGCCACAAAAATCTAGGCTGTCTGCAACCTCCCAGACGGCCTTTTCGGTAATCGCCCCCAAATTATGGAATGGCCTGCCGAACGAGATCCATCAGATGACGAACCTCAGTAGCTTTAAAAAAGCACTAAATACGGATCTCTTTTGGCAAGCCTTTCCTAATTAGATCCTGGCCTCAGGAGCTCCTGGCCTCTTTTAGTCTCTGGATATCTATTATTTTTTAATGTGATTTTAGATTAGTTGTTTTTAATTTATACTGGTTTAATATCTTTTTATGGGGGTGGGTGGGGGTGGGTGGTGTTTAGGGATTTTAATCTGTGTTTGTATTTTAATTGTTGTAAACCACCCCGATTGTTTTTAACAGAGGGGTGGGGTAAAAATAAATTGTATTATTATTATTTCTTATTTCTTTTGAAACTTAAACCCCTACATTTGGATATACACATCCCTACATTTGGGAGGGCAATGGCAGGAGTAGGGTTCCCCTCCTTTTCCTGCCTCTTTAAAATTAAAGCCGTGGCAGCCAGAACAAGAGCGTTGTCTGTCATCAGGTTTCCTCCCAGCATGCCCCTGGAATCAACTGGAAGTGAGGAAACATGGTGGCAGCTGCTGCCATCACCACTTTAATTTTAAAAATGGGAACCAAGAAGAGAGCCACTATTCTTAGGCATAGCAACTTTGAAGTGCAAAAGAAAGGAAGGGAGGAAGAAAGTTCATCTTGCATGCAGGCTTCATTCACAAAAGAGTTAGATACAGTAGGACTCCCTTATCCACAGGGGATTGGTTCTGGGGGGCCCCATGGATACCAAAAACTGTGGATAATAGCAAACATCATTGAAAATAATGGGACTTCCGGTTTAAAGTACCATACAGTTGCCTTGGAGGACCAAGAAAATGGCTAGAGAGGACACATTTTCTAAGAAGTCTCTATGGTAGGTGTGCTGTTTTGTGTCCCGTGGATAATTCAATCCGTGGATAATGAAATCAGTAGATACGGGGGTCCTACTGTAAATGGTTTTGCTCCTACTCTTCTGAAAAATAACTTAAATTCCCCAGTTAATTCCAGCTACAAATTGTGACTGTTTCATTTCATCCCTAAATTTCCAGGTTTGGGGGTTTCTTCACATTCCATTCAGGCATGCTTGAGAGGCCCTAACATCTCACACTTCGTATGTATAGAGGTCCAGAGTCTATATCTGTCTTCAATGGATAAAAGAATCTCAGATGGCAGGGCTGGGAAAGTCTAGATCTTGAGTTCCTGGTGGGCTGCTGCCACACAGAATAACTGGTATGAAGCTTGATGGCATATTGGTCTGACTCAGCATAGGGCAGTTGCTGAAAAAAGACAGTCATTTTCAGCAAGAATGCGATTAGTGTGCCTTCTGAATCCTTGCCAAGGCTACAGTCCTGTGCTCACAGCTGAGACTAAGGCCCATTTTATTTTATATCCTGCTTTTCCCACCAAATGGGACCCATGGTGACTTACAGTATAGATTAAAACAGAATACACTTAGGATCAAGAATAATATATGAAACATTTAAAACAGCACTATTAAATACAGCACAGTTTAAAAACCATTTAAAATGTGAGAAATGAGGAAAAAGAGCAGCATCCTACCATCAACCAAGACCAAAAGCCTTTCTAGTAAGAAGATCTATGTCTGCTGGCAGAAGGAGAAAGAGGTAATTCCACAGTCTGAGGTAGCCTCCTCAGGCTTGTATGGGGTGGTATGGTCTTTCAGATAGTCTGGAACCAGGCTTCATGTGTCATGATCAGCACTTTGAATAGTGTCTGGAAGTGAAGCTAGTGTAATGGAAGAATTAAGTGTTCCCTGTTTGCCAACAGTCTAGCTGCAGTATTTTTACCTGCTGAAGTTTCCAAACACTTTCTAAAGGCAGCCCGGTGTACAGTGTGTTACATCAATCCACACAGGATGTAATCAAGACATGTGTCACTGTGGCCAGATCAAACATATCTAAGAACTCCTTGGCCCTGCTGAAACTTGGGCATCCACATTCAGGGCTTGTTACAGCCAAGGGGGTAAACAAAGTGTTAATGAGGTGTTGAGTTTTAAGTTTCACATATTATGAGTGTCAGCATCAGGAAAACATCAGAGACCACAAGACATGACTGACCAATAAAGATGACCAGCTGGAGGAAGTTTTGAGATGCTTCTGTGATTAAGTTATAAATAATACCTTGGGACCACAAGGCAGAGAGAAGAGTAAAGAGAGACAATGGGGGGGAGGGACTCATGTCCCAGCTAAGAAGGTGTTTGGTAGAGACTGGGCCAAAGTGCCCAGGCTCCCTGCCCCGATGAACATCCAAGAGGCTCAGAACTCCATCTGTAGTTGTGAGTTGAATAGGGTCTGTTAGTTTAGTTGCAATTAGAGGATTTGCATTTGATTTTTGAACTTGGCTGGAATGACTTAAATTATCTGTAAGTTTATAACTTCCTAAGCAATGCCTGAAAGGAGGTGCCTTTCATGTAAAGAGATATCTTCTCCTATGTTGATTCCTTACTTAGAATAAACCTTTCTTTTAAAACTCTCCTGCATTCCACACTCTTTCACATGCCTTGTTCAGTCTTATTCTCCACAAGGGTGGGGAGAGGAAATCTATGCAGTGACAAAATGGAAAGTGCAAGTTTTCCCTGATAATTTCCAATTGGATTACTATGCTGGGGTTTAAAATCAATGAGTTGTCGCAGCTAGTCTATATGGTCTCTAAGGGTCCCATTCTGGTCAGGCAGAAGCAAGAGGAGACCCTAGAAACCCTTGCAGGAATCCAGGAGTATGTCCAATCCAGGAGTATGTCC
Organism: Gambelia wislizenii; assembly: GCA_030847615.1. Lineage (NCBI taxonomy): Eukaryota > Metazoa > Chordata > Lepidosauria > Squamata > Crotaphytidae > Gambelia > Gambelia wislizenii. The sequence goes on along the minus strand of JAUMIR010000005.1, from coordinate 97,266,337 downwards.
AAGCTGTGAATGTGAGATTTCATGTTTGTGTGTGTGTGTGTGTGTGAGAGAGAGAGAGAGAGAGAGAGTAAATCCAGTCCAGAACTGTCTGAATCCCTATACAGTGATCCATCTTTCATCTGATCAGAAGCATCTCAGTCTTGTTGGATTAAGACGTACCTTAAAACATTTCATCCTTAGTTTCATTGTTACTCCCAGACCCATCACTTTAATGGTATTTACATAACTGTCGACTCCCAGATTAAGAATTGATTCAGGGTGTTTACTATATTTAGGACTGCTGAGCCTTGTTTATTGTTGTTATGCACCTTCATGTTGACTCTGATTTATGACAACCCTATCCCAGGGATTTCTTGGCCAGATTTGTTTGGGTGGGGTTGCCTTTGCCTTTCTCTAAATCTGGGAGAGAGTGTGACCTGCCCAAGGTTACTCAATGGATTTCCATGGCTGAGCAGGGATTTAAACCCTGGTCTCCCAGACTCTTAGCCCAATACTCAAACTACTACACCACACTAACTCAGGCCTTGAATTCAACCTTATATCAAAGGATCTCAAGACAGGGTAAAGACAACAAAACTATGTAAGTAATACACAAACACAAGCACACCAATTTAAAATAAGTTTAAAATAATTCAAAACAATTGAAAATGATTTCAGACCATGTACACTGTAAGAGTATGCCACAACCATGATCTGTGCTTCTCTACTGAACATGGTGTGATTTACTTCTGAATAGATAGGTATAGGATTGTATTTTTAGCGTGACAGAAATAGCCACTGTAAAAAAATTGATAGGATAATTAATGTCTCAGCAAATTATGATACATCTGTCTGTTTCGTACATCTCAACACTGGAGATTATCAGATGGGGACAAATATAGCGTCCCCATTTTGCAGTCTCCTCTCCTGCCCCACTCCTGTCCCTGTAACGTTTTAAAAAAATATTTTTCAGACCTACTTTTTTTCGCACTGTAAAAAGTGCTCCCCTACCCTCCGGCAGTCCAGCACTGAATGGAGTTCTCATGGAGCCCCATTCACTTCCTGGAAAGGAAACACCGGCCGTTCTCACGAGAGGACGATAATGTGGGAAATTCAAAAAGAAAAAAGAAAATACATGTCAAAAAGTAAAACAAAGGCTTAAAACACACTTTAAAAATCTGAAGTAACCCGGAGAGGGTAGGAAAAAGTGTGTCACTTATCTCGATGTCTTGATTGGAAGTGTTCGGCATGGACTTCCCTGTGATGCTGGCATTGCGGCAGCATAATGGGGCACCTTTTTGCTCACCTGTCGTTCCGTTACAGAAACAGAGTGACGAGTCAATTCACGGCTTAAGCCATGAATAAAAAGGAGTGTGGAGGAAATGGAAGGGGCACTGGAGCATAACGACACAGGGATTATGCCGTCTGAAAGGGAAGCCCTTTCGCGATTTCCTGTCGTCCCTGTAATGGATTAATTTGGTCATCTGATAATCTTCTAAGGCAGTTTACACAGAAGAACCCAAAGATTATAAAGCAACCAACATAAAACAATCAAGAACAATAATATCACAAAATAGAATAATAAAGTTAACCATCTATAGTTAATAATAATTTAGCAAAGTCCAAATTTCTGGTGGAACTGAATAATCTGTTACTGTTCCAAAATTCTCCAGAGAGAACCTAAAAGGTTTCTCATAGGAGGGAGCTGGACAGTTATGGAGTTACTAAAAGAAAGACTGTGCTCCACATAGTCATCAGCCTAATATCTAACAGTGCCAAGAAGTTCACACAGCAAGGCTGACTTTCCTGACTTCAGTTGGAAGGGGTTCTCTGAAACACTTAGGGTTTTAATGGTGAAATAACAGTTCTTCATTGTTTCCAGAATGTCAGTCAATGAAGTTCTAGCGAGATTGGTGTCATGTATTCACTGCAGTAAACATCATAACTAATTTTTTTATTGTTCTAGTTATGACCCTCACTGCTGAACACAGAGAAGCAATCATTTATGACTGCCTACTGAGGGTTGAATAATCTTCCCTAATTTTGGTAATCCATAGACAGAAAGGAAGTCCCAATGGATCCCGTGTGTAATAAGAATGCAAGATATAATTTAAACAAACAAGCAGTGTGTGTGTGTGTATGTGTGTGTGTGGTGGCAGCTTTTGGTTGAATTGGTGAATCACAAGTTAATGGTCTTAGCCTGTTCTAGTCCCAAGTATGGCTGTGACATTTTGCTATGTGCTGTATGCTGCTTTTCAGTCACAAGTGTTGTTGGCTTTCCCTTCCTGGGAAGCATAAATGGACACATGACTGTTTGGAAACACAGAGCTCAGTCCTGTGACTTTGCATTCATGATTGTTAGGAGACATTCTTTTATATATTGACTACCTTATTAGAGGTGCATGCTGACTTAAAAGAGAAGATCTATTGTAAGCAGAACAGTAGCCTTTGAATGAATGACTTGGAAATTAGAGAATGAAAGAAGGTTGTTGTTCCACATGCGTTACCAAAGGAGCAACTACAAGGCCATGCGTGCATGGAAATATTAATAAATGGCATACTGTGATTTTAAAAAATGCTTTAGTGTGCATATTTGCTGCTGTTAAAGATTCTCTGAAGATTGGAAGAGATTGAAATTAATATAGACATCACAGGAGTGATAAGTGCTTTGTTGCCACTAGTCTGATATTATCTACCTACCTATCTATCTATCATATCTCCATCTCTATCTATTCCAACAAAGGGAGGTATGTCAAACTGAGAGATGAGCCCAAGGTCAGCCAGTACTGGTTAATACTTTCAGAATTTCTTATTACAGTATAGAGCTTTCATGTGTGAAGAAATAATGTATAGAGACATAAATCCAATTGTGTGTTCATATATATATATATATATATATAATTAAAAAAAGGTATAATTAACAACAAGCAAACAAGGGAAAAACAGCATTTTCTATAACTAAAATTACAGGATATCTTCCTGATAAGGCATAAAAAGAGAACAGAAAAAAGAAGAAAAAGTATTTCAAATCTACAAATCAACAGTTATGTATAACAGCCTCATCTCAACCTCTCTAGCTTTCCTAATACACACTTCTTTCTATTATCACTAACCTACTAAACTGCTAGTAATCAAATCAAACAACCATCAAATCACCTTCCTCTTTCCTCAGAAAGCCCATAATAGGTTTCTACTCTTCAAGAAATCTTAAGTATCCATCTTGAATTAAAAGTCACTTTGTCCATCTCAGCTAAGTCCATCAACTTTGCCATCCATTCATCTATAATTGATATTGCAGATTTTTTCTAACTGTATGTCCATAAGTCCAAAAAGAAAAAAAACCTCAAGTTTTAGTTAGGCATTTCTTTTCAAAATCTTCTGCAACAATGTATATATTTGTATCCAAAAGTTTTTAAAGACATAAATCCAATTGCTAGTCCCAACTAGAGTAGACACATGGAACTAATTTAATTTACTTAAGTGTTGACATATGATTCGGCACTTGATTCCATTGGTACATTTTGTTTGGGATTGGCATTTGGATCTAGGCCAGAGAAGACTGGGCATCTCTCAGAATAGGAGGGAGAAGTTGCAAAATCAGGCCTTCCATGTGATCTGGCATTCAGTGTAGCATGCCCAGTTTGCACATTCTTTCCCTAATTGACTGTGATGTTGATGCCACTTCCCCATGGGTTGACTGTATTAATGGGTTGCATGGTTTTCATGACTTAGCTAGGATTTAAATTCAAATGTTCCCACTCCTGTCCAAAGTGTTATCCAATGTAGCAGGTTCAACTGTCATTGATTTGAAAGGTTCTCTTTTGATTAAGTTGATTAGATTCTCTAGAGAATCTGACCTGCCCTCTTTGCCTTATTGTGTTTCACTTTCTTTGGATTTCTCACTAATTGGAGTATTTACCTGACATTCTCTTAATCCATTGTGCTTCGAAGAGTTGGTAAAGTGGAGAGGTAAACACATTTGAGGTTGTGTGATAATCTATGCAAACTCCATTTGTAGACTTAGCTTGGTAACATTGTCCTGAACAGGGAGAAGAATCAACTTTTGAAAGAAATAATTAAGTGGAGGGTTTCCCCCCCCCTGTCTGCATTAAGCAAGTGCATTGTAAGCCAAGTGGGGATGTACCTGCACATTAAAAAACCCAATATCTATCAGAGTGTCAGTTGATAGAAATAAAGAAGGCATCAGATAACCAGATAGAAATTCTTACAACTGATGTTGTGATGCTAAATGGACAGAGCTTGTGATAAACGTATCTCTTTTTTACAAGCTATGGCCATTTATCACCACTTCTTATGGATATCTGTGCACAGCAAACCATACTACAGAAACTTGATTAGAATTAACCCAGTTTCCAGATCACCTTTAACTCAGTAACTGCTGTTTGCAGTAAACATGGCATTATGTGTGGCTTAAATGTGATAACACACAGTGGCTGAACCTAGTTATTTGAATACAGAGCTTACCATATTAGTCAGAATAGATTTAAACTTTTTCTGTTTCACTGCTGAAAGGACCATACCTTATTGACAGACCACATACTTTGTGTCTGAAAGGTTTAAAATTGAATCCTCTGCATCTCAAGGTAAAACTAGATAGAGCTCCTATTTGAAACACTGGAGAGATGTTGCCACTCAGTATAGAAATCACAGTAAGTGAGATCAACCAGTGATTGGCCTTCCTATGATGTCAGACTTTTTAATGAGTTAGAAAAATTACATGTGGTAAATGAACTCTTATGTAAGTTCCATTGATTCAGTAGGATTTAGACCACAGTACTCTTCCATATTTACATCAAGACAAACTGGATGAAAAGACTAAAGTTCCCATGTACTCATATAGGACAGTGATTGTAGGACTAGATGCCGCCAGAAAAAGGCTTATAATCAAAGCTTATAATACTTTACTATCTTTATAGGTAAGGCCTCTGAATCAAGGCCAATATTCTGTGGCCCTTTCACATGTCTGGGGGACATTTACTCCAGTCAGCCAGGATTAGGCTGGCAACTGTCACTCAGAGGACTTTTTTTTCCGGCTGCCCTTGAATTGTGGAATGATCTGCTAGAAGAGATTTGACAGCTGAATACGTTGTCTGAACTTAAAACAGCATTAAAGACCAGTCTCTTCTGGCATGCCTATCCAGATGGTTTTTAAATTGTTTATTTTAAATTATGAATTTTAAATATGGATTGATTGTTTTAACAGGTATTTGTCTTATTTGTTCTTTTATATTGTTGTTATGCATTGTAACTGATGATGTATGTTTTAAACTGATGTTGTATGTTGTTGTTCCCCACCTTGATCCATGGGAAGAGGCAGGCAAGAAATAAAAAATTATAATTATATTAGAAGTTGAAGCACAAGTAGAAGCAGTAGTAGTGGTGGTAGTGCCTAATCACACTACAGTCCCCAGGATTCCATTGAATATTGCCATGGCAGTTAAAGTGGAATCGTAGTGCTATAACTGTGTAGTGTGAAAGAGCTCTACACTTCTAGATTTCTGTCAACTGGATAGGGCAAGCTGGATAAAAAGCAGGAGAATTCATTCTTGGTCTCTGGAACTATTAAAACTGTAATACTTTAGTTACCTTTTTCAAAAGATGTAAAGTTATAAATTGAAATAACACTGTCCTAGACAGCAGGATTTTTAAAATCCAGTTAAAGGGCATAAACAAAACATTAACCACCAAAATGTGTTTGTTTGTTTATTTATTTGTGGCAGGTGGCACAAGACCTTCTATCAGTCCAGCAGGATCTCCTTTGATTGTGAATAGCGGGGAAGAATTAAATCTGGTTTGTAGTGATGATGGCCCTGTCACCTGGCATTTCCAGTATGCAGACCCATCAGCAAAGCCCAAGCATTCAAAAGACAAGGAGTTTCACATAAGAAAAGCTGGACCCAGAGACACAGGGACATATATATGCAAAAACAGAGAAAGCTTGAATAATTCCATTTACGTCTTTGTTAAAGGTAAGATGTTGCCAATATTTTCTTTCCCTCCAGGGTCTCTTCTTTTTACACAGATCCAGCTCTCAGTATCAATAGCATACAAAGTGTTGTTCTGGTACCACTGGCTGTTAGATTCCGTTCACATGTGGTTTGTCAAATGCAACAAAGAACATAGTATTATGTATAGCCACAGGATGTTACATTACTGTATCTGACTCATTGCTACCCTCCACCAGATAAATCGGTGATTCTTAACCTTTTCTGTGTCACGAACCCCTTTCAGAACTTGATGAAAGCTGTGGAACCTCACCCCACTCCAAATAATACATATTAACATATACAGTTGTCCCTTCACATTCACTGGGGTTTGGTTCAGGACCCCCCATGAATAACCATATCCATGAACACTCAAGTCCCATTATATGCAATGGCATAGCAAAATGGTGTCCCTTATATAAGATGGCAAAATCAAGGTTTGCTTTTTTGGATTATTATTTTTTAAAGAATATTTTCAATCCATGAATACTTAAAACTGTGAATGCCAAATCCATGAATGTGGAGGGACAACTGTAAACACAAGATTTTACATATGGTGTATTTTACTGCATTGCACATTAATTTCCTGCATGTAGACTAGACTGGAACAAAAAAAAAATTGAATGCTTGAAAAAATTGTAAGGTAATTCTTACCTTAATATTTACTGTGCTGGGGGGGGGGTGGAATCAAAGTAACAAGAAAGAAAATCAAAGAATTTTTTTTTTTAATCCAGTTTGTAGATTCCCAATAGGCTTTTCCCTCCTCAACATCTATGAATCCTATATTAGGATCCCTGACAGATGTGTGTGTTTATAGGCTATAGTAGGTCAATAATACTGTGCAGTAGTTCCTTATACTTAATAATTGTATCGTCCTTCACATTTACTTTGCCTCTTATCACACCCAGATAAGCTTTTCTCTCAACTCACAACAGAACCTCTCTCAATAGTCTTTTCCTAATCCAACTTCATCCCTCCCGCTTTCACCCTTACACATATCATCTCAAACAATCCTCAGTCATATGCAAATGTGCATTCTCTGTCAGTCATGACACATTTTAATAACTTCACATACAACTAATTACTATATAAACAAAGAGTGATATAAATCCATCTTAAATTATCTCACATCTTATGTTACATCACATAGTTGAAACGTGTTACAACACTCAGTTGAAATGGATTGTACAGTGAGCCTTCTGTGTCTGTTGGGGTTTGGTTCCAGGAGGCCCCCATGGAGTCAAAAATCCATGGATGCTCAAGTCCCATTATATACAATGGCATAGCAAAATGGCATGCCCTATATAAAATGGCAAAATCTAGGTTTGTTTTCTGGAAGAAATTGTTTGAATATTTTTGAACTGTGGTTAGTTGAACACATGGATGCAGAATCCGTGGATATGGAGGGGCAACTGTAAGTGAAGTGATTTGAAGTGATAGTCCATGCTATAGCTGAATTCATGGTGTAGATTGGGTAGCAGTCATTAAACAGTGAAACTGTCTGTCAAACAAATACTGGGATTCAGCTGAAAACTCCTGAATCAAAAAGCGTTACTCTGTCACTCTGATATCCATATTGAGAAGATTCAGTCTGATCCATGAATAAAGCCTTAAACTGGTTTTGAACAGCAAGGTACAGTTCTTGGATATATGAAGATGATGATAATGATGATGATGATGATGACAATGCTGCTGCTACTGCACTACCACCAGGTAGCCCCAGTCTACTCCTCTGTGTCAAAAACAGGAAGCAGAACTTCACTTCCAGTGAGACTTGAGGTCCTGCAACTCTCTTTGGAAACATTACCTAAGGGATTTGTCCTGGACAACATGGCTTCAAAAAGATTCCTTTGAGACACTGCTGTTCTTGTTGGTGGTAATTTAGGCTGTGGCTGTCTCTCTGAGCAGATTGGAAACATCCCCAAGTGATCCCAAACCTCTTGAGACTAGTATAAAATGATGGGAGCTGAAGATCTGGAGTATGGGCTTCTAATGAGTCTTCTAATTCAGTAGCCAGCTGTTCTGTGGGCCATTATAGCACTAAAAGGATTTTTAGAAGTACTCTCTCTGGCTTTTCTTTGCAAACAAAGATTCAGGAAGGACTCATCCCACGCTTTCTGCAAGCGCACTGATGACTGAAAAGGCCAATCTGAGATAGACAAGTCCGGTTGCAGAAAGCACAGCAGAAGGTCTCCTTGGGTGATGTTTCCTGGCTGTGATTCTTTCTGTGTTGTCGTTTCTCTTCAAGACTTGTTTGGCATGCGCTCTCAAATAAGACTGCAGCATTGTGGATAGTGCATCTCCATGCCTCCTGATGTGAGGCCATAGCGGATCATTGTTGGTGGTCAATTTGACCGAACTTGAGATGTTGTTTCAGGCAGTCCTTGTATCACTTTTTTGGAGTGTCCCTCTTACGCTGACCCATGGTGAGTTCACCGTAGAGTACTATTTTGGGGAGGCAATGGTCCTCCATCCTAGAAACGTGCCCTGCCCAGCGCAGCTGTGTTCTCAATATCATGGCCTCAATGCTGATGATCCCTGTATGCTCAAGGACAGCAACATTCATCACATAGTTAGTCCAGTGTATATTTAGGATTGTGTGTATACAACACTGACGAAAGTGTCCGAGGAGTCATAAGTGTTGGCTATAGGTGAGCCATGTTTCAGAACCATAAAGGAGAATAGACAGTACAATGGCTCTATACACACTGATTTTTGTCCTTCGCCTCAGGTGTTTGTTACTCCAGACTCTTTTGTAAAGTCTTCCAAATGCGCTATATGCCTTTGCTAATCTGTGATCGATCTCTTTGTCAATCTTGGCATCTGAGGAGATGATGCTTCCCAGGTAGGTGAACTGCTGAATGAACTTAAGCACAGATTTGCCTACAGCAATGTGGGGATGGTGGTGTTCATCCTGTGGTGCAGGCTGGTAGAGAACTTCCATTTTCTTCAGGTTGACTTCCAGCCCAAATAGCTCTGCAGCTGTTGTGAAGCAGGATGTTAGGCGCTGCAGAGCTGCTTCTGTGTGGGCAACAAGGGCAGCAGCATCAGCGAAGAGCAGCTCATGGACTAGATAGTTTAGAGTCTTAGTGCGAGCCCTCAGACGGCTAAAGTTAAACAAGCTACCATCAATACGGTAAACGCATATAGATGCCGTCTTCTTCTTCAAGCCCTGCCATAGCCCTTTGGAGCATCATGCTGAAGAAGATTGTAAATAAAGTTGGAGCAAGAATACAACCTTGCTTCACTCCATTAGTTATTAGAAAGGGATCTGAAAGAGCATCACCATATCTGATTTGATCGTGCTATACTAACAAAAGGGAAATACATATTTTGCCAGAATGTTCATAATCTTTTCATGGTAACACTTGGGGCGGGAGTGGGCAATTGCAGAGGGTATGGTGACCCCCCCCCCAAACTGTACAGCCACTCTCAGAAGCACTTCAGGTGTGGGGAATTGGTCAGAATATGGTTGATTTTTACAGTTTGGGGTGTTAGTGAGGGAAAGGGGAGCAAAACAGTAATGTTCTATGGTGTTTTCAGTGGTTTTCCATTTATTTAGCTGTTGTGGGGTTTTTTTTTAGTGGGGGTCATGTAGACTTAAGGGTTTTCTAGGGACTTCAAAAACCACATGTAGTCCACAGGGGATGCTTTTAACACCTGGATTTAAGGAATAGTTCACACATGCAGATCCCTTGGTTTCTGACTTCCTTCCAGTTCTTGCTTTGTCTGGGGAATGCTTTTCTTTTCGGCTCATTTTCAATGTTCAGATGAATGAGGAGCTATTTCCTCTTCTATCGTGTTCCATGTATTGTAAGACTGAATAATGTGTAGCCTTCCTCACGTTATTGGGCAATAATGTCCATAATCCTTTATCATTGGGTATATTGGACAGTGCTAAGAGAAATTTCAGTCCAGTAACATTTGGAGAACCACATGTTCCCCAGCCATGACATGTTGTTTATGTGTTTGAACTACTCTTGGACTTTAATGTATCCACTTCCTCTCCTCTGTGAAGGCCCTGGGCAATTGTGGAGTGGACTGGGGCCATATTTTTGCGCCTGGACCCTCTGGTGGGCCACAGCAGCATGCTCAATGTGACTGGAAGTGATGTCATTTTCAGCCAGTTTTGAGGAGAGTTAGTTTGGGGGTATTGTGGGAAATGTAACATTCTTCTTGCACCCCTGCTTAGTAAGTTTAGGAAATTTCTTTGCATGCTTAAGTTCCTACCACCCTTCTCATCTCAAGCTATCTTAGTTATTTGGAGCTATGGGGTGACCATTGAGTCAGTCATCATGTGGCCTCTTAATTTAAATGTTTTATGATCCGTTGTCTCTTCCTGGGGTTTTGTAGCCTCAACATGAGGTAACTTCCTTCTTCCTTTTTCTCCTTTTCTCCCCTTCCTACCATGCATCTGACCTCCATACATGAAGAAGAGAGATGAGTTCTCACTTACCTACAAACACCACTTTTTCTGAGGAAATATGGATGTTACTGCTGCAATACTTAAAAACGTCTGATTTGATTATCCTAACCTGAACCTCCCAAGATTTGAGTGAGTTTACTACCCTGAACTGTAATCTTCTTAGTTAGTTAAGGACCTAGATTTGCTTTGAATACGTAGATTAAGATTGCTATACCTTCAGTAAACGTTTTGATATGCATTTTAAAGAAACCATCTTGATTGTCCTTAATTTGTTGTTTGACTTTAATGACTGGGTGATTCAGAACACATACAATTGCAAATTGAGCTTGGTCAGTCTTCCCTAGGCTAACACTGCTTACTTTAAAAGAAACTTTTCTTAAGAAGATATTCCTAAAGGGCTTGCTCCCTGTAATCTTTAATATATTTTTTAAAAAATTTACTCATACACCCCAACATGTATGTGCTGTGTTTTTCAAATGTTTTGACCCATCTTGGATGGGATTTTAAGGCAAAAAATTGCCCCTCATAATTCTAAGGATTTGGGGGATCTGGGGGCTTTGAGGCAGGGAGGATTCAGGGACCACAAATTGGGGACATGAGGGCCATAAGCAGCTTGCAAATTGCATTTTGTCCACTCCTTCTATAAAGGGTGAAGGGCAGTTATTACATCTCTTTGAAAATTAAATATGATTTTCTGAAATTGGCCCAGTGTGATCAAGCGGAAGACGGAAGGACTCTCCACTAGCTTCTATAGCAAGGTGGTTCTTTGTTCCCTAGGGTGGTTCATTTAGGATGTTTCTGTATCAGTCCCTTTGAGGACCAACAGCATTAATGTGGGAGCATCTTACATGACCTGCCCGTCCTGTGTAATTCCATTATCCAGGTTTGATTAGCAGGACCCTTTTGTATACAGGGGGATGGCAACATGATCAATCAGTATCATAACCATTGACCTGTTCTCACTCTACCTCATGAGAACTACACCAAAGAAGTCCCCTTGCCCTCTGAGTTAAGAGAAGCTGCACACACCATTCTCCTTTAGGGAAGAGACAGCTCAATGCTTCCTAACAGGTATGTTGGAAAGCCATTAGCAAGGATGGAGAATGTGGCTTAAACATTCATCTCACATTGCTCATCACAGTGGACTCAGAGTCTGTGGATCTGAAGTGGTGATGGTAGTGCTCAGGTATTTTCAAGATTGAAGCAGATAGAATTAAGCTTCCCTGCCAGTGTGGTTGAGTGTTCAAATCCCCTCTTGGTCATTGAAATCTTGGGCAAGTCACACTCAGTCTCAGAGGAGGGCAAAGGCAAGTCCTCTCTGAACATTTCTTGCTGAGAAAACCCTCTGATGGGTTCGCCTTAGGGTCACCAACCAGTTAAGAACTTCTCTTAAGGATCTTTTCTGTTACAAATGGATTAAACATCTGATCTCACAGCACTTTCCACAGGAATCCCCCTTTGTTAATGAGATGGGGAAAAGCAGTTCATGGTAATGAACTGAAGTATGAATGTTGCTGTGCAGGATACATTTCATGCTAAATAAACAAAAGGAAATAGAAATATGGTGGGAATTTATGTGATATTATTCCTTCCTCGCCCACAGAGTCTGCAAGCATACAATAGGATGAACTGGAAAGTATAAGCAGAGTAATTAATTCATTTCCTATTTTAAAAAGTATCTATGATTTGATCTGTTGTGTTCTTCCAGTCACCTAAAAATACTTCACAGGTTTCCAGGAGAGGAAATACACAGTTCTAGTCTTTCCTCTGGTTCCAGAATTTGCATATTGTGAACAACTGAAGTCTGTTACTGACTCAAAACTCTGGTTATCATGCAGTTGTTGGCTCATGAAGTCCCCTTTGATTCAGTGGGTCTGCTCTAGTTGGGACTAACAACTGATATTATACCTCACTTTAGTGATGTTCAAAGGCCCATGTTATAAACACCATAAGTACAATAAACTGATTTTATAATTTGCCATGCTGAGATAACACAATATAGGGTGGGATATAAATATTTTAAATTTAAATTATTTAATAAACGATGAAATAATTATTTATAATAAATAAAATAAATTAGTTAAAGCTCCTATTTCATGGAAGTTCCCTATCCCTGGGTTAGAGGATGAAGAAGAGTGTAAAACATTTGGAGGAAAGGTTCACTGAGGCCCAGAATCTGTCCTTCTTGTGACCTATTGGCTGGTATGCCCTTACATTTGTTCCAATTCGTTCTTCAAGTCTGGATACATCTGGAGGAGAATTAATCATGTTTTCTTAACAACCAGCAAAATGTATTCTGACAGAGATTTTTGATTTTTCAATTAGACATGAAGGTTGATAATTTAAAATAGGTAAGAATTCATTTGTACAGAGGGCTTAAAACCTTGCTTTTAAAAACAAATAGGCATTTCAGTAGTGTTACAAAATTCAGACTCTGCAAATAGATGTCCCATTAGCTTTGCTGATACAAGCAAAGTCCCCATTTTCACAAACAAATGGTAGAGGTTGGGTTGCAGGAAACCAGAAGATAATCACATTCAATTCAACATTCAACAGTAAGTAACATTCAACAGTAAGTAACATTCAACATTCAACAGTAAGAGCTGTTGGCAGTGGAACACACTCCCTTGGAGTGTGGTGGGGTCTCCTTCCTTGGAGGTCTTTAAAAAGAGGCTGGATGGCCATCTGTCAGGGATACTTTAATAGTGATTCCTGCATGGCAGGGGATTGGACTGAATGGCCCTTGTGGTCTCTTCCAACTCTACAGTTCTATGAGTCCATGAATTTTCTTTCACACAGTATTATTTGCTCACCTGCCCCTAACATAGTCATCAATGCTCTCTCTGGCCATCAAGTGCTGCGAAGAAGCAAAAGGACATAGCTGGTGCCTTCACACTCTCCTTGTGAAATTCCCAAATGTACCTGACTGACCAAGTGTGTTTGTACTTTTGCATTCAGTGGGATTCAGGATGCACTACTAGCAGAGAAGATAATGCTGATGGAATGGTAACTTCCAATTACTCAAATTCTGAGACGCTATAGATGAAGGTTAGCTGGTTAAGCAAAAGCTTAGCTCACTTTAAGTGATCTTCAGTGTTTCATGCCATTTGAGTACACCCACTCTTTAGATATGCTATCCTTGATTATTTTCCCAGGGTCAGAAGTGGTCCTTGGTTTCTTGGAAGTTTGCTAGCCCTATGCTATAATAAATTCTTATAATAATAATAATAATAATAATAATAAAATTTTATTTCTATCCCGCCCCTCTGCAACGCAATCGGGGCGGCTTACAATATAAAAACTCCATAGTCCCAGTACCCTAGCCCACCCCCCCTTAAAACAATATTAAACTATAAAAGATTAAAAACATACAGTAAATTAAAAATATATAAATTAGAAAATATTAAAACATACAATAGGTTTAAAAAAAAATGATTACAGCTCAAGGAGGACAGCTGAGTCTTGGGCCGGGATAGTTATTCAGGAAAGGCCTGCCGGAAAAGATCCGTCTTGACAGCTTTTTTAAAGCCGTCTAAGGTGTTAATAAGACGGATCTCGTCCGGCAGGCCATTCCATAATCTGGGAGCAGCAGCGGAGAAGGCCCTCTGGGAGGTCACCGACAGCCTTGTTTTCATAGGCTGTAACAGATTCCTCCCAGAGGACCGAAGTGCGCGGGGAGGGTCGTACGGAAGGAGGCGGTCCCGGAGATAAGTTGGACCCAAGCCATGCAGGGCTTTAAAGGTTATAACCAACACCTTGTACTGTGCCCGGAAACGAATAGGCAGCCAGTGGAGAGCTTTTAGCACAGGTGTTATATGCTCTCTTCTGGAAACACCAGAAATCAACCTGGCTGCCATGTTCTGAACTAGTTGAAGTTTCCGAGTTAAGCACAAGGGTAGCCCCATGTAGAGCGCATTACAGAAATCCAGACGGGAGGTTACCAGTGCATGTACCACAGTTTCGAGGTCCCTAATTTCCAGGCAAGGGCGCAGCTGGCGTATCAGCCGAAGTTGATAACAGGCACTCCTGACCGTCACATTTACCTGATTAGACATCTGGAGCGTCGGGTCCAGGAGCACCCCCAGACTGCGAACACAGTCTTTGGAGGAGAGTGTAGTTCCATCCAGGACTGGAAGTTGTATTCCCAGACCTGGTTTCGGGCCTGTAACTGTTAGTACCTCCGTTTTGTCTGGATTCAGTCTCAATTTGTTTTTCCTCATCCAGTCCATTACTGCTTTAAGACAATCATTGAGAGGAGAGATGCCATCTGAAGTCGAAGCTGATGACCGAGACATGGAGAAGTATATCTGGGTGTCATCAGCATACTGATGACAACACACTCCATGCCTCCGAATGATCTCTCCCAGCGGCTTCATATAGATGTTAAATAGCATCGGGGACAGGATGGCACCCTGAGGAACGCCACAGTTAAGCTCTATTCTGGTAGAGCAGCTGTCCCCGAGCCTCACCCTCTGGGATCTGCCCGAGAGGAAGGAACGGAACCACTGCAAAGCAGTGCCTCCAATTCCTAACCCCCTCAGGCGATCCAAGAGGATGGAATGATCTATTGTGTCAAAGGCCGCTGAGAGGTCCAAGAGCACCAACAGGGTCACACTACCCCTGTCGATCCCCAAGCGGAGGTCATCAGCCAGAGCAACCATGGCAGTCTCCACTCCATATCCCGTCCTAAAGCCAGTTTGAAATGGATCTAGATAATCGGTTTCATCCAAGACAGCTTGGAGTTGGGAAGCGACCGCCCTCTCAATCACCTTGCTTAGAAAAGGCAGCAAGGAGACTGGTCTATAGTTGTTCCTGTCCAAGGGGTCCAGGGAAGGCTTTTTCAGGAGCGGCTTAACCGCCGCTTCCTTCAGACAGGGTGGAACGGACCCCTCCCTGAAGGACGCATTGATAATATCCCTAAGGAGTACTCTCGATGCGTCTCCCCCTTGGGTGGCCAGCCAAGATGGACAGGGATCGAGGGGACAGGTCGTCTTTCTCACTCTACCAAGGAGTTTGTCCACGTCATCGGTACTCACAGATTGAAGCTGATCCAATAAAATTTCATCAACGGAGTTGCTGGACACCTCATCTATAGATTCTGTCATAACACTGGCATCTAAGTCGGCTCTTATCCGAGAGATTTTATCTGCAAAGTGGATATTAAACGCATCACAGCAGGCCGTTGTCGGGTTAAGTAAGGGGTTCTGCGCAGGTGGAATCTGTGTCAGCTCCCCCACCACCCTAAACAGTTCTGCTGGACGGGACTCTGCAGACGCAATACGTGCAGAGGAGAAAGACTTCTGCGCTGCACGTATTGCCTCTTGATAAGAGTCAAGGAAATTCCTATGACGAGTCTTGTCGGATAAGAGTCGAGTCTTCCACCAGGTGCGCTCTAGTCGTTGTCCAGCCTGCCCAATTCTTCCCATTATTACCTCCCACCTTCATCTACTTAAGTTTTCTTGTCATTTTCCTCCATTCTATTGCCCTCTTCATCCCCCCCCCATTTTTTTCTTGCCACCTGCTGTTTTTATTAGGGCTTTGAAAAATATTTAACTGAATGGAATTGGACAGATTTGGATTGGTTAAAAACAGACAGTGTGTCCCCAAATCAGCCCCATCAAAGAACATTGACAAAGGACAAGGATAAACTAGGCTTTGTTCATTGACAGCTCTATTTTCCAAGTTCCTGTGCATGTCAAAAGTCCAATCACAGTGCTGGTGGGGGATACAGTAAAGTGTATTCTTTTTTGCTGGTTCTCAGTTAGCAGGAAGGATTTTTGAAAGTGTGAAGTTGAAGGCTTTCACAGCTGGCATCCATAGATTTCCCTTGGGTTTTTTCCTGTGAGGCTGTGTTCTGGAAGAGTTTATTTCTGACATTTCGCCTGCATCTGTGGCTGGCATCTTCAGAGAAAGTGCTTTCTTGGACTCTGGTGGAAGGGTTCTTGGAGAGGAGTTGGGTCTACTGTTGCTTATGTTTCTCATTTCTTCATTCTTCCAGGTCCAAAGATCAGTCCTCCTTTCCTAATGCATTCCTCTCCTTCAATACTCTGTCTTTGTTGTTTGTTTGAAGTACCTTCATGATGGATCTTTGTGCTGGCCAGGCTTGATTTAGTGGTGTTGGTAGCGCTTGTGGCTCACAGCTGTGAACCATTTCCGAGAAAGTAAGACCGAATGGACAGATGGATGGATGCATCCTTCCTTCTGTTCTCTGTTCCTTACCAATCGTGAATGGTCAGAGCTCATTTCTTTTTCCTGAGATATTGATTCATGAGAAACTATTACTTTGCCAAGAAACAGTCTTTCCTATTTTTCTTTGTCTACCAAAGACAAGATTACTCATGCTTTCCTTGGAACCAGTACTGTACGGTAGTGTTTCCTAGTTCTTATAAGACGGTGGAATCAGTAAATGCTTTCAGGGAATTACATGAAAACTAACAGAGGAGTCTTGGATAGTCTGACATCGGGCTTGTCTACACTGGTGGGAAACCCCTCACCTACCTTGGAGCCATGGCAGATTTCTTTGATACTCAGTCGCCCCATAAACAGCACATGCACCAGGCTTCTCTGATTGTAGATTGGAGTATCCTGCCACACTGTAATCTGCTTCAGAGAAGAAGGGCAGTCCTATGCTGATCACGCGTCCTATGCCTCATAGTAATTCTTGGCCACATGGCCAGGGCTGCTCCTTTTTTTTCCTTTTCACTTGTGCATGCGAATATGCAAATATATGTGGTCCCAGAATACTGTATTATTGGGTATGCTTATCCAGATATGTGCACAATCTGATTTTTTTTAAAAAAATAAAAAGTTAACAATATGGGGTAAGTATGGGGGGGCAGGTTGCCCATATAGACAAGCCCATGGTTTCATTGACGCATGTGAAGGCCAGATAATATATAAAAATGTATGAATTGCTTAAATTGTAGACATGCAGGCATTGTAATGGAGAATATACTTTAATATGCCAAACAAGACAAGGAATAGTTTTTACCTATGCTTCATCCTACATAGGTCTGCATCCAGTTACATTCTTATCTTAATAATTGTGTTTTAATATGTAGTCTTCAAGAAAATGTTTTTTGTTTTCATTTCAGATCCGAAGGTTTTGTTCTTTCATGAGCCTATGATATTTGCAATTGAAGACAGTGATGCTCTTATTCAGTGCCCAGTGACAGACCCAGAAATTTCAAATTTCACTTTGAAAAGATGTAAAAATGCCAAGTCTCTCCCTGAGAATATTGTCTTAATACCTGATCCTCAAAAAGGAATTACCATAAAAAATGTACAAAGATCATTTTGGGGTTGTTACCGATGTGTAGCACAACACAATGGAGTGGAAAAAGAGTCAGAAACCATCACCCTTATTGTGCGGCCAGGTAATACAAACCTTTGTATGGTTTACAATGTCTTACTAACAGCTAGTGCATAGTTGTTTGCTTCTACAAGTTAAGCAACTGGTAGAGTTGTTTTATAGAAGACTGAATATTAACAGAGTTGGACAACCTAGAGGTCTCAGGCCACATTCAGGCCTCAGTCTGATCTCATGTGGCCCTCAGTCTAATTTCAAAACCCTTCTGTAAGTAACATTTCAGGCTTCTGCAGTATTGTCCATTCCCCAGGAGCCCTGCTAGGTGGAGAGGAGGAGAGAATGAGGTGTGATTGAGAGAAAAGGCGGGGAACTCACCTGCTTTGGTTCCATCTTCCACTGGTGTCAGGCCCATCCATGTCTAGCATCTGGCCCTTGAAAGATTATCCCCAAGGGAATGTTGCTCTTCATAGAGAAAAAGTTGCCTACTCCTGAATTAGCTAATTAATGTATGCTAATAGTACACTCAGCTTCCATGGGTGGAAAACAGATTTATGAGTTTCCACCTTATAAAAATGGTTGTGGAATATGGTTCCTGCTTGGTCTTCAGTCTTTGTGAGATTAAATACTGCATAGAGTCATCTGTGCATGTTATGTACAGTGCCAATAATTTTTTTCATGCTTTAACCTTCTCATCTCCTTCACATGAGGGTACTATCCTAATGTATTACAGAGATTTAAAGTAAAATCTGGAAGATGTGACATTTTATTGAGAGGTTAATAATTGTTGATTTCACTCCCCCACTTTTCTCTTAAAGGCTCTGCATGTAATGAACAATAATGCATGTCTAAATTGTTTTCCAGTACACAAATCCCTTCCAGACATCACCCTATCAAAAGCCGACCTGCTTCTTAAAGAAGGTGAAGAATTTGAAGTTACGTGCACAATCAGGGATGTAGATAGCACTCTGCGGGCTAATTGGATTTTTCAAGGCAACGCAGTGAGTTCATTATAACCCATCAGTCTTAACTAATGTACTTGAAACGAGCAATCTTTAAAACACAGGATGGCTTTCGGGGATGTATACTTCATTAGTTGTGACAAAACAAAATTCCCAAAAAAGTATCGTTATCCAGAACAATAGCCTTGGCAGATCTCAGGTGGATGGCCAACCTTTGAGAGGATTTCTAGACCTTTCTCCCCCACACCATTGGCAACAGGGCTCTACTCTAAGGAAATAGGAAGCAGTTGCAACTTTGGTCTTGTCTATATGAGGGAGAGGGGAAATACGAACACATATGAAAAAGCAGATATTCACAACAATACGACCTGGCTTCATGGGCAAATGAACCCCCTTAACTCTGCATGACCCCTAGCCAGGATGGCAGCCGCGAATGATTTACTTGTGATTTTAAATCTGCTACTGCGCTACCATTTTGGGGGGTGGGGGGGAGTTTTCATGATGTGCACAAGTGATAGTTCTTATTTAGAAAGAAAGAAAAAGAGTATAAGATCGCCGTTTGATCGACTTACTGGATCCTTGCTTAACCAAAAATTTAAGGTGGCAGCTGCAGGCACTTTCCCTGTTTGCTGGCCCTGCCCCATCCTCTTCCAACCAATCAGATTACACTGCCAGTTCGTATCTCTGAGAATGTGATTGTCCAAACAATCACACATTCATATGTCATATGGAGCTTTTAAAAAAAATCTGTACGAACCCCCAGACACAACGCACATGGACTTTGTGGTGGATTTGGCTTCCTCCCTTCCAAATGACATGTATATGTGCGAATGTTTGTATGAATAGATAGCCTTCCGTTTGTGTATCATTCATATTATTTTGACCATAGACAAACCCTGAGTGTCTCCTTCCTGCCCTGCTTGGCAACCATCTGTAAGTTTGTATGAAGTGTCTGATTGATACTATAGGAGTTTCTGATTCCACTGATATGACTTCCCATCTACTTTGGTTCATTTTGTCAAGAAGTCATCAGCCCAGTTCAGAACAACTAACAGACAGTTGTGCTGTTGCAGCTTTGGATTCCATGCTGTTTTTTTGGGCTTGTCTTGATCCTTTTAACCATAGTGATCCATGTTTAGATCTTTGCTTTCATTTACATTTTATTTCATGTGCTTTGACATTGTTAACACAAGCCCAGTATCTTTGGTTGATGTGTGTGTTTGCCTTCAAGTTGCCTGTCAACTTATGGTGACCCTAAGAATTTCATAGGGTTTTTAAAGGCAAAGAATATTCAGAAGTGGTTGGTCATTGTCTTCCTCTGAAATACAGCCTACAGCACCTGGTATTCCTTGACAGTCTCCCTTTCAAGTACTAGTCAGTCTAGATCTTGCTTAGCTTCCAAGATCAGGAGCTGGTGCCTTCAGGGTATTTATTGTGTGGGATCACAAGTGAGACCTGTTAAGAACTGTTATGTCTCAGCTGCCTTGACTGTATGCCTCTAGAAGTTTTCAACTTCATTTCCCATTATCTCTGGCCATAAATAGCTACTGGGAATTGTAATCCAAAATCAAATTGCAAAAAGGACTCCAAAAGCATTTTTAAGGCAAGATTTTTTTAAAGACACCCCCCAAACAGGCAACTGTCTATTGAACATGACCCAGGTTTTCCAAAACAACAACAGATGGAAGTGTGTTGTTCAGGGGAGGAGCAGAGCTGCCATGGTGGCTAGGGGATTCAGGGAGTTGTATTCTTAAAAGGAACATTATCAGGCTCTGGGGAGAAGACAAGGATAGAAAACCAGACTTTCAAAAAGAGGAGCTTGAAGTCCTGAAGCAATAGTTCTCCCACTTAAGCCCTCTAGATCTCTGGTATTAAAGTTGTCTAGATTTTCCTTGCTCCTAATGTGATGGTCATAGGGAGAATGATGCAGGTATGAAAAAGGTTCACAGTTGAACTCAGAAATCACTGATGTCTCATGATCACCCTCTTCTTCACCATTTACTATTTTCAAGAATGGTTTTGGTTGGCTGAGCCCAATTCAGATTGAGCCTGGGCTAGGGTAGGCTGAGGGTTTCTCAGTCATTAGTGGTCAGCAAGCAACAAGTGTACCAGAGGGACTGAAACAAGGCAGAAAAAAACCAATTTTAGTAGCAGCCACTTCATTGAAGTAATGGCTCATCTGTCTCTGAACCATTGGTCACTTAGAAATTGAGAGATTACCTGTGGCCTGTCTTGTAATTTGAGGGCATGTGGTAGGGGAAATAAAACCTCCCAACAGGAATGCTTCTAACCTTGCTGAATACAATTTCACTGTTAATTGGCAACTGAAAATGGGAGTGATTAGAATATATAATCAACAACTTGTGTATGGACAGAAAAAGAATTTGTATGGCATTGTAATGCCAGATAAATCTCACAGCCTTGGGGAAAATATGTCCTGGGTAATCTCTCCCTGGAGTACTAGATGCCATTCTCTGCTGCTGTCAGCCCTTGGGTCTCTTAAGTGCTTTATCTGATGGCAATTTGCAGCTCACCCATTTGAAAGGTGAAGTAAAGCCTCACTAGCAACCAGTCAGAGATGGGACCTGCAGATGGGACTTCTGGGATATTTCCAAGATCATTATAAATGTTTTATTCAAAAACTAGTTTTTCATTTGTTGGCTTTTTATGCTCATATTTTGCCCCTTGTAGTTGCTTTTGTTCCTGTGTTCTCCTTTTCATATTTGTGTGAATAAAAAACTAGCAATAATATTTCAAGAGGTTGACACTTCTGCTCTAGCATGATGCATGGCAAGCTGCTGAACTGGAAATGAAGAATTTTCCCCCAAAAGTGTCTTGAAACTGTGTAGGATACATGTTCAAGCACTGAGCCTGGTAAAACTGATCTCCCACTAGGAAATCAGTAAAACTTAAAAAAAAAAAAAAGGTATTTGGGGGAATGGGTGTCCACACTGGTTGGATGATTTTGGGAGTTGTAGTGCAAAAAATGTGTCTCTCCCCACCAGCTCTACAGATCAGGTGCTAGCCTAAGAAGTGAGTGGTCCCTTCCTACAATGCTACCCCATCTCTCTCTCTCTCTCTCTCTCTCTCTCTCTCTCTCTCTGGCTTTTCGTCACAAACGAAGATTCAGGAAGGACTCATCCCGCGCTTTCTGCAAGCGCGCTGATGACTGAAAAGGCCAATCCAAGATAAACACGTCCAGTTGCAGAAAGCACAGCAGAAGGTCTCCTTGGGTGATGTTTCTGGGTTGTGATTCTTTCTGCGTTGTCATTTCTCTTCAAGACTTGTTCGGCGTGAGTTCTCAAATAAGGCTGCAGCATTGTGAATAGTGCATCTCCATGCCTCCCGATATGAGGCCAGGGCGGACCATTGTTGGTGATCAATTTGGCCAAACCTGAGATGTTGTTAATACCTACATTGTCACCTCAGCACTGTAGGAACTACTGCATCACCTTTTCTTCTCTGAGATTGCCTGGAGGGAAAATAGTGAATTAAGAGCTGCCCCTACTATTAATTAGTGTGAGGCAAATTCCTCAGGCCAGTAGGTCCTGGGGAGGGGGACAGGGAAGAGAATGAAAGTGTTGGAGAATACAGCTGCGTGTTCCAAGTGGTCTTCCCTGCATCCCTAAGTTGACCGCCTCCTTTCAGTTTGATGGAAGACACTGCCCCCTCACCAGTATCAAATGAAGATTCTTCTATGTATGGAAAGGAGGACGTGCCATGAGGCAGGGAAATGTCCAAGGTTAGTCCCAAGCAGTGCCCTTAGTGATGCAGCTATTAATCAAGGCAGCATTTTCTCCTGCAAACTGCTGTAAGGTGGCTATGTTGTAAGTCTTGTCATGCCAATATGATCCATGTCTTGTAATATCCTGAAGGGGCACAGCAGAAGAGAGCCTGCAGTGGCCTCCTTGCTGCTGAGATAATATTGGAAGGAGCTCAAAGACTGCACATGTCTTAATAAGGACAAACCTCTTATGTAGTTATTACTAGAAAAGAAGGCAGAATACCAGGGATATAGGAGTGGATCTGAAGAAAGAAAATAAGAAGAAAGAGGATGTGTGTGCATACACTGGTTTAGGAAGGACATTTTTCTTCTTCCAGAGAGAGTTTTGAGAGTGTCGGTGTTTTGTATGGAGAGGTTCCAGTGACAGGTTTGTCATGATGGCTTATTATTCTGGTTTTAAGTTATGAATATTAATATGGTGAAGTTATAATTACATCTATTTTTAATTTATCTGGGAAAGATGCTGTGTACACTGTATCTTAGATGTTAATTTCCCCCCCTTGCCAACAGAATCTTACAAGCAGAAGCAAGAATGTGGGTGATTATGGATATGAACGAAAATTAACTCTGAGCATCCGTTCAGTGGGAGTTAATGATTCTGGAGCATTCACGTGCCAAGGAAGCAACCCTTTTGGAACATACAATGTCACTATAACCTTGAAAGTACTAGGTAAATAGTAACTTGCAGATATGTAAGATTTCTGTGCCATGGGGAGGGAGAGCAACTAATAAATACATGTATTGTGTGTGTTGTCCAGCCCATTGAAGGTGAAAGGGAGAAGAAGGGAAGGTCATTGGAGATATGTATGGTTGATTTTTAATGTTATGCTTAAAAACAAATTTGTTTTATAACAACCACCTTGAAAACATGGTTTTGAACAAAAGCACACAATGTGGTATGCTCATTGTATGTATTTATAAAAACACAGATAAAACAAGTTTTCTAGGCTTTGTTACTGTTAAAGTGAACACAAAAGTTACAAAGTACATTAACACTAACTTGAAAAAAAATGCAAAGTCGAATGTAAATCTTGAGTATTGATTGAACAGTGTTTCCACATAACACCCCATGCCTCCCATAAAGCTTATTGCATATATTCTTCTGTGTGATGTGTACTATTAAGTTGTGGAAGCCTTGAGACTGCGATTTGTTTTACATTTAAGTAAAGCACTCTGGGCCCTGAATGCTAGCAAAAATTTGGGCATTATATGCATCTGATGTGTGGAACTTTAGTAGGTAGTTACCAAGTCTTCCCCATCCCTAGAACCTATTGGGGAGTGTATATTTCCACTGCCACTATGCACTGGTGAAAATCAGCCACAAAATCAAAAATGAAGGAAAATAAAAACATGTATAGTTGAAAATAAGCTACATAGGGATTGTATGCCTTGTTTTAAAGGAGAATGACACTTCTCAGAAGCTTCCATGGGAACAATTCTCCTTTAAAATGAGGTCTATGTTCTCCATGTGCTTTGTTTTCAGCCTTAAAAGAACCAGAAAGTTGAGTTCTTTTACACCCCTGCCATGTCCCTGAATTTCAGCCACATGCTGTTGAGTGCTGGGAGTTGGTAGCAAGACTGGTTGTATCTGTAAGCCATGTGCTGCCCACCCTAATATTATAATATTAGTACATACCAAGCAATATTGTAATACAATTGTGTGGTGTTTTTTTTTTAAAACTTTTATGACTTTTGGCATATTCATTCTAATGTATGCTTCTAGTGTACTTAATTGTACTGCCGGGGGGGGGGGAATACTTTGTTTCAGGTCCAAGCATATTGAGGTTTTGTTTTGTTTACGTGGCAAAGAACTACAATTTATTAGAAACTTTTTCTGGCACAATCCTGCATTGAAATTAAATGAGAGTTGCACAAGAGCTGTATGCAGGACAACCTCCTGGTGATGACTTGTTTTTGCATCCATAAAGTCATGTTTTCAAACAAAAAATTTCTTGGTGATGTACAAACCAAGTTTAAAATGAAAATAATCTGTAAACACATTGAAATGATAGGTAAGTTACTGGAGAATATGGCTATCAATGACTACTAGCCACAAGGGCAATACATTACTTACAGCAGTGTTTCCCAAAATCTGGTGTTCCAGGTGTTTTGTTTTTGTTGTTTTTTTTTTGTTTGTTTTTGTTTGCTTCAGCTCCAGAATCCCTGATTATTGGCTAAGGTGGCTGAGGCTTCTGGGAATTGCAGTCTGAAACACCTGGAGAGTTAGAGTTTGGGAATCACTGACTTATAGCATTAGAGGCAGCATACCTCTGAAGACCAGTTGCTGGAGCACATAAGTAGAAATACCATGTGCTCATGCCCTTCTTGTGGACTGTAGAAACTGAATGTTGGCCTGGTCTGGCAGGTTTCTTCTTATATCTTAAACATGATGAAAAAAATAACTCAAAACTGTAACATGAAAAAGGTGCTAATAGTATTTATTAATTTCTTCCACACTTCCCATCTGTAAAAGTCCTGTGCTTACTTATCTGAACTCAGTAAAACTCTATTCTGGGTGGAGAGGTATTATAAGATTGTATTTGCACACTGAAGACCCTAGAACAGAGCTGGGCCATTACAGTGATTCCAGCTTCTCCCTCTCACACCTTACCTCTGGATCCACTGCAGACAGTATCATATCCTTTCTAAAACTGGAACTGTCCAGAAGTCACTTTTGGTTTCTCAATAACTTATTTTGTGGGGTCAAAACAAGGCACAGGGAAGCACAAACCTTGTTTTATAGGAGGACCACACTTCTTGGAGGCTTGTGGAAGTGTAATTCTCTCTTTTTTTTAATGTAAAAAAAATTGAGAAGCTTCTTGAGGCTCAAGGTTGCAAAATTGACATGCAGCCCATCCTACCATATTGGGGAAGAAATGTCCATCTGTATAGAGAGCAGAAGATGGCGTAAAGACTTGGTGGACATTTTTGGAAAGTCTAACCTGGTAAAATGATTGCTGCAATTGAGAAAAACTTGTCCGTGATTGGCTTTACAAAGGACAGAGATACCCTGGATGCCAAGAAGAATTACTTTACTGCTGCTAATGGAGTTTAAATTTTACTGTCCGTTGTCTCAGTCCCCACATGGCCAAAAAAGTAGGAGTGGCCTCTGCCTGCATTGAGATCCTTCCATACCAACTGAGTGACAACAGAGACAACATCTGATACAAGATGTAGGCATGTGACTCCAACACTGTCACCTTCCCCCCCCCTTTTTTTTTCTTTCTCTTGTATGAGTTTTTAAACATCTTTTTCCTGATGCCAGTGGTGGAGCCTCAAAAGCTTGCATGATGAGTTTTGTGCATCTCAGTTGGCCAATAAAGGTATTGCTCTTTTGTGGATTGTCGTATCCTGCATTAATATGTTCTTTACTTTCTGAATGGAGAGCCTATCAAATAAAGCCTTTTCTGGTAATCGAGCACGGAAGAACATATGGGAGGAGCTGCTCCCAGAGGTATGCTGGATTGTGCCCAAAGAGCACAATTTAGTGTGAAAGCTTTGATTTCCAGGGCTCACTTAAAAGCCTGATCCATTGTTTCTCCAACACACTCTCTAGATTAGTTCCGTCAAGAGCCATCAGAGGTGCTTACGTTGTGCTGTTTATTAACATGCTTTCCTGAAAAGCTGCCCCAGAGTGCTGGATTCCTATGACACATAGTACTTTTTAAATATTAAAATTACCATAAGTGCTAAACTGATTAGGAACATATTCATGTGCTGTAATTAGCAGGAGCATTCTGAACATGTCTTTATCCATAATTGGCAAAAAGGTTTTCCCACTCCTCACCCCCTGGTTTCCTCTGCTTCTTAGATGGTCTTATTTAACACAGAAAATTAGTACAGTCGCATAGGGTTGAAGTGGGACCAGGACAAGGGATCGTTCCTCCCCATATTTACCCTGTCCACACCCAAAATCTACCCCAGAAAACTTTGAGAGCAGGTTTGGGGAACCAGAGAAGGCTGCAGGGGGGAGAAGTGGGGGGAGTCAATCACCAGCCTAATGTCTTTTTAAAAATGTCTGTTTTAAAATTATCATTCCATGATGCTTTGAATTAATTTGTACTGTTTTGGCTTTTATTTTATGCTTGCTCTTTGACTTTTAAGTTGTACAGGCCACCACCACCACCCCCACGTATCTGCACGGGATACATTCCTGGACTTATTGCAGATATGCAAAACTGAGTATAATAGTGAACTGCCATAGAATACCATAGAATCACACTGGATGACCTAGAAAATGCCTAGGGAAAATGCCTCTCTAGGCATCTGGCATGACTCTATGGTTAACTTCCAGAAAAAGTTGACCATAAGAGTCCCAATGCTCAGAGAGACCACCTCCAGCATGACTTTGTGGACCTTTTCCCCCCAACCGGGGGTAAGTGAAACCAATCCCGCGCAAGTGGGGGGTGACCTGTAGGTGGTTTTATTATTTAACTTTGTTGTGTTTGTGCAGCTGTTTCTGTCTTGTGAATCACCTTAACTTTCTGATATAGGCCAAAGTGTGGGGTGTGAAGTAAATAAAGCAGATTAAGGAAATTGAGCCACAAGTCCCATAGACTTAAATGCCCCAGTGAAAGCAGTGGCTATATCCATACAAGTGTCTGTAGAGAAGGGAAGATCCCTTTGTGAAACATGAGAAGTTATTGCTCGCTTCATTCAGTAAAATGTCATTAGCACTCACTTTTACCTTCAAATGATAAGGCTTGCTTTTCTACACATTGCAATTTATGACATACTTTGTAAATTTTCCTTCTGCCATTGACCTTGATTTTAATTTTATGTGCTTGGAAAAAAAAACCAAGAAAAAATCTAATGATTTTTAAAAAAATAATATTTCCATATTTCATCCACCAGGTAAAGGATACGTCAGTTTATCAGCTTCCACCAACACAACAGTGCATGTCAATGATGGAGAAAATCTGGGTTTAATAGTGATCTATGAGGCATATCCCAAACCAGAAGAAGAAGTATGGATGTATATGAATGAAACCTTGCAAAATTCATCTGATCATTATGTGAGAGCCACAAACATAGATAAAAACAGGTAATGTTAAAACCTGATTCAACCCAATAGGCTTTGATGTGGCTGCTGGAGTCCTTTTTTCAGAAGGGAAGGCATATGGAAGGTTTATAACAATCCATAGCAACCTTTAAATACAATTTACAGAAACTGAGAGGGCAGAGGCATGTCCAGGCTTTCCTACATTTCTAATGCCCAAGAGTTAGCAAACCTAATTGATTTGGTGGGACCCTTAGTGTCCTTCTACAGGTGGACTTCTTGCCTCCCCTGATGTGATGGGCCACTCTCCTTCTACTTGCTTTAACAGAAGTAGGAGTAGCAATAATCAGTCTAGTTGGCAAACAGTTATATATCCCACTACATCTATGAGTCCCATACTTAGCATAGTTCCAGAGCAGTGTTATGCCAGAATCCCAGGGGCAATGCTGATATTCCTTTGCCCAGAGCTGAAGTGGCTTTTGGGAATGTGTGGCTGTAGCCAGTTTTTGAATCACTAGTGGACCTTCTTGAATGACTAAAGTGAACTATGATACACTGTTCCCTTTGAAGATTTCTGAGGCCCTTTCACACCACACAGTTGTAGCTCTATGATCCCACTTTTCCATTTGTGTGTGTGTGTGTGGGTGGGTACTTAGAATTCTCTGCCAGAGAGCTGTAACTAAACTACAGACCTCAGGATTAGTCATGACAGTTAAAATGGAATCTTAGTACTATAATTATATAGTGTGAAATGGCCCCAGGCTGCTACTCTCTTCCTTTAGAAGTAGAGTGCCTAGGTTAAGGATATATACAGTGGGCCCTCCATATCCACTGGATTACAGGTTCTGAAACAGGTTCCAGGACCACCACCAACAACAACCCCATGGATACCAAAATCCATTGGTTGCTCAAGTCCCATTATATACAATGGTGTAGTAAAATGGTCCCCCTTATATAAAATAGCTAACAACAAGGTTTATTTTTTGGATTTCTCCCCCCCCCCCGAATATTTTCGAGCTGTGGTTGGTTGAATCCGTGGATGCAGAACCCATGTGTATGGAAGGCCAGCTGTACTTTCTCAGTTCCCATTATAAATAGTTCCAATAGTACTTTAAGTGCTATGGCTTAACCCTGTAGAATCCTGGGATTTGTAATTTAGTGAGGTACTTAGAATTCTTGGGTAAAGAAATCTAGTGCTGTAGTTCAAAGGAGTACACTCGACCTTTCTAACAGAGAGTTTGAGTACACCAGACCACAAATCTCAGGATTCCCATAAGATTGAACCATAACACTTAAAGTGATATCAAACTGCTATAACTGTGTAGTATATACAGTGGGACCTCAGTATCCCCTGGAATTTGGTTCTGGGATGCACATACCCCTCCCTCTGTGGATATCAAATCTGTGGATGCTCAAGTCCCATTATATACAATGACAAAGTAAAATGGCATCCCTTATAGAAAATGGCAAACATAAAGGTTTGCTTTTAGGAATCCCCCCCCCCCCGCAAAAATATTTTCAAACCGCGGTTGGTTGAATCTGTAGATGCAGAACCCATGAATATGAAGGGCCAACTGTATACAACTGCAGTTAAGAAAGAAAAAGATCTCATGATCTTTAACAGCCAAGTCAGTGTTGGTAAATACATAGTTACCTCAAGGAAAAAATGAGATCCTGATGAAAAATATTGGAAGACAAGTTTCTAAGTAATAGCAAGTGGCAAATTAATCCAGTGTGTTATTGCTTAGCTTTGTTAAATAGCAAAAGGTGTCACTAGCTTCCCCTCCCCCTTCTCACTCTACATGCAAGGAACACACAGCACAATCCTATACTATTTAACTCAGAAATATGTCTCATTGTATTCAGAAGACCTTACTCCCAGGTAAATGAGATTAGTATTACAGTATAACCTTTGCATTATTTTAGCATCCTAGCATATGTGAAATAGGTTAGGTTGAGAAACATCTGCTTGTTCATAAAAAATTGTTAAAGTCCATATTACATGGTATTAAAACTTCACACAATCAAGGCTGGTACTTTAACCATTGCATTAAACTGACTGGGGAAAATGTGATATTCTTAAAGGTGCAAAAAACCAGAATAGTTGTCTTTAGTGCAACAAAATTTAAGGACTAGTGTCTTAACAGTCTGTTTAATCTCACATGCATAGTAAGATAATAACTGGCCTTTCTGTCCTTTTTTGTGTGTGTGTGAGTAGCATGAGTAATAAAGCTGCACTTCTTCCTCCTCCTATAGATATTCTAGTGAGCTTCACCTTACTCGGCTGAAAGGAACAGAAGGAGGCATTTACACATTTTTTGTGTCCAATTCAGATGCCAACGCATCTATAGCATTTAACGTCTATGTCAACAGTAAGTAGAAAAGAGCAGCCCATAGTATGGCTTTATCATAGATGTTTCATTTAACAAAAACAATGCACAGTAAGATGCCACAGTATCTTATTGGCTGAAGCAGAGGGGGCACCCCATAAAGCTTGGTTAGCAAACTGCAATGAGCCTCAGGTGTGTGCAGTCTTTCCCTTCTCCCCCCTCTGGAGGAAGATCCCTTCCCTTCCTTTTTTGGCATTAAACATTGTTTGGTATTACAGTCTGTGTTCTCTCAAAATCATGGTTTTCAATTCCTCTTCTCACTTCTTAATTGTAGTTTATTAATCATAGTTTAGTGTTGTTTTCTGGTATTAGCCATGGGTTCATTTTGCATGCTAACAGTATTCTCTCAGAATCATGGTTTCCAATTCCTCTTTCCCCTTCTTGGTATTAACCCTAGTTTGGTATTATATGCTGTGTGCTCTTAAAAGTGGTTTCTGTCCATACTCACATTTTTGACGTTAACAATGGTTTAGTTTGATATGCTATTTTCTTAAAACAATGGTTGACATATTCTAATAGGAAACCATGGGTTCAAGAAAGCATAGGGATGTGGGAGGAAAGTGTACATTTTTCATGGTTTTGTTGTTTGGAAACCATGAAATCATACTTCTGCATATATCCTGGCCCTCCAAATGTTAAGTTCAAGTTTGTCATATGTAAACAAATTTATCTTGCTGTATGAAATACTTTTAATTTATGGAATATATCTCATGGCATTTTAAAAGGCTGAGATTTCCAGAGGTTAGGGTCTATACACTATGATTATGGTGCCTCGTCTCCAGAATTCAGAAAATGACATTTTCTCTTCTAAATTTATGGTGGACTCTACTAGGGTTGCTAAGGTTACCTTCTGATAACACAGCAGGGCTAGTTCATGCTGGCTAGGCAAGAAGTGTAGGCAGTCTCACCCAGCTTTTGAACCCAGTGGATTCCGTATTTACTTCTTTTTGTTTGTTAACAGCAGTCTGTGGTGGTGTGGAATTAAGTAGGAACAGTTCCAGGGCTGGCCTGAGAAAAGAGCAACTTTTGATCCAGCTGATCCAAAGCTGGCTTCTCCCTTGAAAGCCATGGTTTGGGGCTTTCTTCCTACCTCTGCTGATGGGAAAACAGATAGTGGCAGCTTTCTGATGTGGTAGAGCATCCTCACCTCTCTTTAGGAGGCAAACACAGAGGCGTTATTGTACCATCCTAACCACTTCTGTTACCAACAGTATTGCTTAGGACTGGCATGACAAATATAATTGTCATACTCTTTGACATGATAACTAGTGATACTTACCTGGTGTAAATTACTTTGTAGATTGCTGATTTAGAATGAGTCTTCTCAGTACATCTGCCATCCTTCTTCTCACTCAAGAGGTGTTTATAAGAAAGTTTTAAATTAAGGAAGGAAAACTTAATACACACATTAAGTGGAAGGACTGGTTACCCCAAGTATCTCTCAGCCAATTTCAGAGGGCACATAATTCCAACTTGTTACAATGATTATTTATTATCATCTTTGTATCCAAGGCTTCTTGCAAGAGCTGGGCTTCCCATGTTATTCTGGCAGTGAGTAGATCAGGCTGACTCATGGGTAGGGAACATTTAACCCTTCTTATGGTTTGGACTACGATTCCCATAGTCCTTAGCAGTGGCTATTCTTCTGAGGCTCCTAGAAGTTAATGCAAAACATAAAGAGTACAAAAGGTTCCCTTCCACTAAGCTAAGGATAATGATTGACCTAAGATCACAACAGTGTACGTTTCATGGGTGAACAGAATTTTGAATGGAAGTTTCCTAGCCAAAGTACAATACTGAGAGCATCAAATTTTAAAATTTGAACAAGGTGCAAATTTTAAAAATGATCTGAACTTGGGCCAGTGCTAGCAAGTGTTTTTCCTTTCCAGTGCCCCATTCTGAGAGCTCTTTTACAAGGGCTTTCTTGATACACTTCATTGTTCCTAATTATCCCCTGTTGCAGAAAATGAAGATGCTAAAGGCTATATATTGTTCACTGCTTCAGCTACAACAAATTAATTATTGAATGTTTCATTAAGCTGTTTTGCATAGTTCCATCCTCTTGTCAATAATCAGCCATTAACTGCTTTAAATCTCTAATTTCATTACTTTATTAAGTGCTGTTGAGATACCAGCAAGAGAGATTCCAAGAGAGATTAAAGAAGTGACTTTTTCTTTTGCATCTCAATAGTCATCACTTCAGCACCATTGAGCCGATTTACATTACATTTATAGCCAATTTATTTTTCTTCCTAATTGTTGTTGTTGTTCTAAGCCTTCAACTCATTTCTGACTTATGATGACCCTAAGGCAAACCTATCATGGTGGTTTTTTGGCAATTTTTTTCAAAGGGGGTTTGTCTTTGCATTCCTCTGAGGTTGAGAGAGTGTGACTTGCCCAAGGTCATCTAGTTGGTTTCCACAGCTGAATGGAGATTCACACCCTGGTCATAGTCCAACATTCAGACCACTGCACCACAGTGACTCTTCTTCCTAATTAGTAGAAGCAAATCATAGAATCATAGAATTGTAGAGTTGGAAGAGATCACAAGGGCCATCCAGTCCAACCTCCTGCCATGCAGGAAATCATGATCAAAGCATCCCTGACAGATGGCAATAACTATTATAGCAATATGTGTGTTTATCCTGTAGTGTGCAAGAGAAGTATGTAAGGGCCAAAGTATGGCTTTCATTAGCCATACAGTTTGCCTCTTGAGTTTTTTGTGGGGTTTTTTTTACAAGTAGCAAGTTTGGGGGCCCTGTTCTGGATCAGAACCCTGGTAAAAGAAGTAGAAGGAATTTAAGATTCCCCCAATACAGTGGTGGCCCAGTCCAGATCAAATGACCCACACTTGCTCCTGTTAAATATTGGGCCCTGCCCAGATTGCCCCCCCCCCACAAGCTGGGCCTTTCCCCACTCCTGGACTTGTGTGAGCTGTACCTACTTCCCTTCCAGTTTTTGTGGGGTTTTTGTGTGTGTGGGGGGGGAGCTACTTTGAACACACACAGAGACACACACATCCTGCAGGAAAGCGGCATTATAATGGGCAACCACATCTCTTTGAGGCTTCCACAGAGACAAGGGTCCACTGACCCTCTTCTGTCTGTGTTTGGCATTTCTGTTCCCCTTGGGTTGCTCAAACTTTGGCAAATAGCGATGCCAGCAAAATCACACTTGGAAACAAATTTCAGGGACTCATTAAAGCCCATCCTGAAGAAGAGACAAACATACACACCCAGTTGACTGGGGACAACAAACCCTTTTTTCATTTCATTCCCTTATATGTTTACTCGTTTAAATTAGAATCAGGCTGCTGCCACACTGCAGAAATGTTTCAGTTTGACATCGCTTTAACTTCTGTGGCTCAATGGTATGGAACTCTGGGATTTGTCATTTTGTGAGATATTTAAGCCTTCTCTGTCAGAGAGCTCTGGTGCTGCAACAAACTACAAATCCCAGGATTCCATAGGGTGGAGGTATGATAATTAAAGTGGCATCAAACTGCATTATTTCTGCTATCTGTCAGCAACCTCAGAGGCTGAAAGTGAGTAAGAAGGGATCCCTAGCAAAATCCTTTATGGCTCATCTCTTTCATCCCAAGCTCAGCAGTCTTGAAGAGTGTTATTGTTACATGCCTTCAAATTGAATTAGACATCTGGTGACCCTGGGAAAGGGTTTTCTTGGTAAGATTTATTCAGAGGAGGTTTGACATTCTCTTCTTGTTCACCTGAGAGAGTGTCACTTGTACTCTTAGGAGCCATTTAAACCCTGATCTCTTGGAGTCCTGGCCCAACACTTCAAGCTCTACATCAGCATGTCTGTTTGATACATTTCAGTTTAATGAAAATAACATAGAGTTTTGTGGCACCTTTTAGATTAACACATTTATTTAGGCTTATAAGTTTGCTGTGGAATGAATCCATAAGATTTTCTGCTATTTTTGCTTCAACAGTTTAACATAACTACCCTTCTGGAAACTGATCTAAATGAGGCATTTTAAAATGTATTCTAAATTTAGGAAGACTTTAACTCTGAGAAGACATCCAGTCTCTAATACATAGAATTTGGTGCCAAAGCCAAGAAGAATAAATAGTAAAAAGTATATCCCAGGATTAGATTTGCCAAACTTGCATTAGCTTTGGTGGCAGTGCCACAAACAGAACTGCCAGTACTTGGCTTCAGGGAGTACCTACAGTTGCAACAATATCAGAAAGTAAATAAAACTGGCTCACACTAGTGTCTGAGTCCTGATAGCCAAAAGGGGGGAATGCAATTAAAAAATAATTTGAGGAGGGACATAATATAGATGAAAAACAGTAACAGTCCTAGATGTAGTGATTCAAAATGCAGTTCCAGCAGCCTGTGCTGGATTTGATCTGTATATTCTTCCTTCAGTGGCTTATGGCTCAGGATGCCTGAGTTCATTAAGTTGGTTTGATAAGTAAAGAGAGTCTCTCTCTAAGAGCATAATAACAATACAGCACTGTAGAGATTTGTGCATGCTAAAAGATTTCACCATCCACAATAGATCAGCTGAGAATGGCCCACTTCTGTAATCTCAGTTCCACTTTATTCTGTAGACATGATCTGGAGGCTGGGAATACTGCTTCATTTCACTGCACAACACCACACCTTCCTCTCTAGCCAATCAGGGTCTGTGCTAAAGCTGGTAGTTTATCTTACACAGATTTAATAAATGTGAAAAGCACTATGTGTTGCAGTTAAGGGCAGTGGTGGCTGGTGGCTCTAGGTCAGTGGGGCAGTACATCAGCTCTAGGTTTTAGTCCAAAGCTCCAAAGAGGCAGACAGAACTTTGAATAATTACTTTAAAGTCTGGGGTAAAACCTGAAGTGGATTCACTGTCCCACTGACATGGAAGTCAACAACTGGCACTGGTTAAGGGCATTAACCAGTTAGCTCTGGTTAGCTCTGTTTCTCACAGCTTTTGAAATTGTTCTCCTTATAAGTGAAATTACAGGCAACATGTTGTCCCCTGCTTTGTTTAAAACTTGAGGGGCCTGCCATGAGTGAGGTAAAAGTACTTTGTGAACTGGATATTGCTCATGGACCCTCAGTTGGCCATCCCTGCTCTAGGAATGACAGGAATATGTCCAAAGCAAACAGGATGAGTGCATGGGGTCAGGGTGGGGAGCAAAATATAACTTGTCTGAGACACTTGTAGTATGAGCAAAGCATTTAATAAAATATATTTAAATGGATCGGCATTCTACACTTGTTGGAATTTCAGAAGTTTTGTTTTGGGCAGTTTTAGTTGTGAGCTTGGATATTTTCAGATGGAACAATATTTTCTCTGGTTACTGTGGCTGAGTTGTGTGCAGGCTATTCACTCCCATTGTGTTCATTTCCACCAGTATGACCACTAAACAAACAAGGTGTGTGTGTGTGTGTGTGTTCAGTCTTCTTGTTCTCTTCCCAAGCTAGAATTGCTGAGTTTTGCTCTAGGTTTACAATTGTTTGTCTTTTGGGGAGCAGCAAAGCCAGGAGTCTGTATTTGAGTATCTTGATGAGAAAATAGCTCCAGGTTTATTTGTTGGCCAGACTGGCATAGAGGAGCAAAGCAAGACTGAAGGAGGCAGCACTCAGCTCTTTCAGAATAAACCAGAATGCTCCAAAATTCTGGATTAGCCTCCTGTGTGACTATGTCC
Organism: Gambelia wislizenii; assembly: GCA_030847615.1. Lineage (NCBI taxonomy): Eukaryota > Metazoa > Chordata > Lepidosauria > Squamata > Crotaphytidae > Gambelia > Gambelia wislizenii. Next base: position 97,230,820 of record JAUMIR010000005.1, on the reverse strand, counting down.
CCCATAAATGTCTGTAGCCTAAGATCAGCTACAAGAGTCATGCTGACTGTCAAAGTATCTTATGGTGGGTGGTAGGGAGGTTAGTTCTTGACTGTGATTGTTTGGGAGTTAAATAAAACAGTTGAAAACTTGCCTGGGGCTCTTTTCCCTGACTCTCCCTCTGACCAGGATGTGTCTGATCAACACATTGTTGATTGATGTTGCAAATCAACCCTGGCAGCTTTACAAAAGGGGTGGTTGGTTTGATGTATTAAGAAGCACACTGTATGCAAATACAGGGACAAAGAAAGGAGGATATAACCTAAAAGCACCAGATCCTATCTGATTTTGGAAGCTAAGCAGGGTTGGCCCTGGTTAGTACTTAGATGGGAAACCACCAACAAAGACCAAGCACTGTAGGCTATGTTTCAGAGGAAGGAACTGGCAAAACCACCTCCTTGCCAGAAAACCCTATGGAATTCATGGGGTCGCCTTGCCATAAGTCAATAGGTGACTTAAATGCACATATACACACACACATGGGGAATGTGTGGCTCTTCAGATCTTGTTAGACTGCAGCTCCCACCAGCCCAACCAATGGTGAAGAATGATGGAAATTGCAGTCTAGTGGCATCTGGAGAGCCACAAGTTGCTCACTTGTGCCTATATGGATGGTAATAAAAAGAGAGTGCACACAGAAACTAGTGCCTTTCATTCATAACCTCATAAATGATCCATATTGTTAAAGCTTTACACCCAGTGACAGATGACCTGCTGCTCTGCTAAATAATATTTAAATAGGTTTATAAAATAGCATTATCCACAGGGGCATACATAATACTAAAAACAGCAACACTTCCTAACCACAGGGTTTCCAGAACTTTGAAAAATTGTTTTGGAGGAATACAGCTTCTAAAATCCACCAGACAGCATGGCCAGTGGTCCTGTTGGCTGCAGAAGTCTGGGAGTTGTAGTCCACAAAGTAACTTTGCCAAACTTTGGGCTTCCCATATTCTTCCTAGATAGTGGGATGGGTCACCTAGTGAATTCATGGCTTAGCTAAGATTAGAAATAGATATTTCCAGAGCTCATCCTCTCACCATTCCTCTACTGTGGCAGTCACAAGTACCGTAGTTTTTTATGGGACCTCCCTGCTTTCTACTAGCCTAGGATCCTGGTGCCTCTTTCCTGTGTCCTTGTTCCTAAGGGCCTGGCAACTCTGGATCTTTTGGGTCATGGCAAGTCTGGATCTTTTTTCTGATTAGGGACAGGATTGGGACTTTCTTAGAGGGCCAACCTCTTAATGGCAATTAAAAAATTATGGGACTCTTGCCCATTTCCAAGGTAAGAAGCTAGAAAAAAGCACTTTTTTGGACTATAACTCCCAGATTATTTTAGTGATGTTGTTACTTGGGGGGGGGTGTCTTTGGGGCTGTAGTCCAAAAATTAACTTTTCCAAGTTCTTGCAAGCAGTGGGGTGCTCATGCTCTTTCCATTTGTAATTTTCCTTTTGCATCTGACGATGTGAAATGGCTGTGAATTACAAGACATACATGGGTGTTACCAAATGATATTGGCTACAGTTCCCGTTACAGCTGTCCAATTCCTCCATTAAATAAATCCTTACAGGATGTTAGGGATAAGTTTGTTAAAAGCCTTTCCTTGGTGTACCTGTTCTTCTGAATGCTTTTTTCAAAGACAGCTAGCATAAACGTCTGTAAATCCTCTTTGTGGCTGCTGTCTTCCCTTGGGCTGAAGATAGTAATCATTTAAACACATCAGTTCTGTGATTTCTTAAATATAATAGAAGAAAGCATTGGAAAAGGAAGCTGAAAACCATAAACTTCAGCGAGTGGAGATACATATTTTAGTTATGTAACAATGTGACAAGCCATTAATCTTCATCCCACTTAATCCAGGGATGAGGAAAAAGAGGCCTTTCAGCTGTTGTTGGACTGCAATTCCAGTGAGTCCAGGTGAGGAATGATGGGAGCTGGGATTCATTAACACTGCCATAGGTTTCCCATTCCTGATCTAGAAGTTAAACTTTGAAGAATCTAGGGCACATCCTCCAAATACAGGATGACTGAACCAGTGATGGGCAATGCTTGTGGAAGGTCTGACCAGTACACAGTTCTCTTGCCCATTGGTGTTCCTCATTCCTCATTTTTAAGGGGATTGAATGTTTGCGCTGAATCTCTTTTAAATTCTTAACTCTGCTTGTGTTAAAGGGCATGCAGAACTAATAACCCCAGGCATCAACCCTGTTTGAAATTCCTTTATCTGCAGAGTGAGAATAACCTTAAATTAGGATGGTGTGCTCGACATAGCCACTTCATTCATTCAAACACAGCCACTACATATTTGCCAAGTGCTCTCAGCAGAGGCTGTTGTTGGCTTCCATGTCAGTGGGGTGTGAAATCTGCTCCAGGTTTTAGGTTCAGCACCATAATTCCTTTAAAATTCTGGCAAAATAGCCTAGAATGGACGCACTGTTTCACTGACATGGGAACCACCAGCAAGCACTGGCTCTCAGTTGCAGCAGAGAAGCAGTAGGTGTGTGTGAGAAAGATACAGAGGGAGATTGACTAACCCGTCCCCAACCCTTCCACCCTCCCCAAAGTGTGCAAATTACTTTTAACCTAACCAGATTCTAGACGCATTGAACATCTGTATTTGGAAGCCTAGCCAGGGTAAAGGGAGCCGTTGCAGGGGAAGACACAGTGGGTGGGAGATGGATTAAATGCCCACTCCACTACTTCCTGCCTCTCTTTACTTCAGAGAGTGGCAGCATCCAGGAGTTCAGTACATGATAGAACAAGCTGTTCAGTATTTTGAGTGCTGTTGACCATTCTTGCTGGGGTTAAGTGTGTGAAATGCTTTGAATACTTAATGAAAATTGTAAGCATTGTTAAGATGAAAATTAGTTCTCTGATACAGTACACATGCAGTACCTATGTCAGAGCTTGAGATTTTGGGGGTAGGAGGGAACTACAGCTCCCAGAATTCCATGGACAACATAGCTACTTGTTGATGGGTTGTTCTGGGAGCTGTAGTCCAACAAAGCACTTTTCCCAAGTGCTACAGGGCAAACAAATTGAAACTTAATCCAGAGAAGTCAGAGGTATTCCTAGTAAATTGAAAGGAAGACCAGGGAGTAGGGATTCATGCTGTGCTAGATGGGGTTACACTTCCCTTGAAGATGCAGGTTCACAAGGTGGATGTAATCCTGGATTCAACCCTGATCCTAGAGGCTCAGGTTTCAGCAGTGCATGTGCACAGTTAAGGCTTGTGCTGAGAGATGTTGGATCCAGCCATGGTGACACATGCCTTAGTTACTTCCCTTTTGGATGACTGTAATGTGCTCTACGTGGTGCTACCGTTGATGAGTGTTTGGAAAGCTCTGCTGGGCTGCAGCCAGATTGTTAACTGGAGTTGGCTACAAGGAGCACCTAGATTCCTTCTTGCAACAGCTCCACTGCCTGCCAGTCTGTTTCTGGGGTCAATTCAAAGTGTTGTGATTTATAAAGCCCTACATGGCTTGAATCCAAGTTAGCTGAAGGATGTGTTCTCCTATACAAACCTGCCCCTATTTTCAGTTCTTCAGGAAGGCCCTTCCCTCTTTCCCACCACCCTCACAGGTGCATTGGTGAGAACATGGGAAAGGGCTTCCTGACTCGGCAGTGGCTCTTCCCAGGCTCTGGAATTCCCTTCCTTGCTATCCTTCTGTTTGCAGGTGAAGACTTTTTGTTTTGACAGGCTTTTGGGAAGTGATTGCTCACAGGGAAAGTGCCTTTAAGAATGTACTGTATTGTCTGTATTTTGTTCTTCTTTTTAAATTTTTATTTTTATTTTTATTTTTCTCTGTTTCAGCTTTTGTAAACCATCTTAACTCCCAGGGTTGGAGAAATGGTGGGATATGAGTATATGAATGAATGAATGAATGAATGAATGAATGAATTGCAGATTCAGAACTTGGTGTAGTGGTTTGGGTGTTGGACTCTAGGGTGTTGCCTAGACAGTGAAAATAATCCTAATAGAATTTGCAGAGAATACCTTTTTTCCCAACAAGATCCTGCTATGATTTGCCTTATTCAGAAGGAGGGGGCCCCAAAACTCCAAAAACTGCAGCAGGGGGGGAGCCTTCACAGTTTTCCCCAAGGTTTTTAAAATAATGTGTGGAAATACTCGTTTGGGCAGCCAATTCACAACACAGTGCATTCTCAGCAAGGGGGGGGAAGTGAAAACCTGATTGGTCAGATGTGTGCGGGGGGGGGGGGCTTGCCTGCAATGAAGTGGCCAGAAGCTCCATTTTAGAGTTTTGCATTGCTGATTGTGCACTTTTTTGCTGAACTGAGGTGACCAAACAGCTTCTTAAAGTGGAAGGTTGTATGTGCACCTTTGATTTGCAATTAAAAAAAATACTGTGCATCAGCAACAATTTGTGGAGAAGAATAATGCGAAAAATTCACTCTCAGCCACCCTTTTTATTTGCAGGCATGGCTCTGTGTGAACTTCAAACATGGATTATATCTTCTCATCTAGACAAGCCATAGGACTCCAGGAGACTGGGGTTCAAATTGCTATTCAGCCGTGGAAAGCCATTGGGTGACCTTGAGCAAGTCACACTCTTTCAGTCTTAGAGGAACAGAATGGCAAACCTTCTCTAAATAAATCTTGTGAAAAAGATGCTATGATAGGGTTGCCATAAATAAAAAAAATCAACTTGAAGGTACACAACAACAACAAAATCTAGAATTTGTCTACACAGGTCTAAGTGTCACAGTGGTTGATAGAGCTTGCTCAGGTACACAGAGGTGTGCAGTCTTAGGCAGATGCCTTAGTCACAGGGCACATTTTCAACATGTTTTTACTGTCTGGCCAGTAGTATGAGCAAAATAGGAATGTGCAATAACCAAGGAATAACCCTGATCTGCCCATTTACTTTCAGCCAAACCAGAGATTGTCACTTCAGAAAGGCTTAGCAATGGCATGCTTCATTGTGTGGCTGCAGGGTACCCTGCCCCTACAATAAACTGGTATATTTGCCCAGGAACTGAGCAGAGGTGAGTGGACAAATCATTTTAATGTGTGTTAGAAATAGATGTGTAATGCATTCTTATAATCAGTTCCATGAGTTTAAATGTGAGCACTTCATATGCCCTACAACACTGATCAGCTATAGCAGTGAATTTTCTTGGAGGGTCGTTTGAGAAGGAAACAACAATACAAGGGGACCAGTGCCACAGAGTAACCTGTTAGCAACTTCAGATGCTGCAGAAGTTATTTTCTTTATTGGGGTGTTTTTTTGTGAAACCCACATATGTTCAGTGAATGCACAGGGGATGTGGAGTTGGATTGTGCTCAGTAAATTCAGTTTTGACATACCAGGTAATTGCAAAGGAGAGCCTATATGTGTGTGCATCTGTATGCATTGCATGCACAACCCTTTCAAGCTCACTCTAAACATACCAGCAGTGGGACTAGTAGGTACAGTATGGTCCACTTTACCTCTCATGCTTTTACAATTATGCATGTGTGCATGCATGCCTTCAAGTCACCTGTTCTTTATGGGGTGGTTCAACTGAATAGCTCTCATGTTTCTTTTTCCCTAGGTTGCCTGCTGCAAGACATGGTTTTCCTTCCCCTAGGTTTCTCTTTCCCCAAGTTATCAGCTGTGTGACCAATCAGTATCCCTCAGGGGATTGGGTTAAGACAAGCAGTCTCTACTTGTTAACACCCACTCTACAGCTAGCTTTCATTCTTTCTTTTTTAAAAGTAGAACTCTGTAGGTTTGCTTCCTTTACTGGAAGGAGTCACTGTGATTTATGACTAGGAATTGTGGGCCAAATGAGACTTCAGAGGACTTACACCTATTTACAACCAGGCTCTTCTTGGCCCTAATTATTTAACCCTGTAGAATGACAATTACAAAATAGCTTCTGTGTATGGCTATTATCTTTGGGATTTATCATGTAATAACACAATTTTCCAGGACACAGGGTAATTAGATTTCCATTTCCACAGAGTAGCTTATATGGTAAATGTGTCTTGTAAGCTTAGGGAAAAGAAAAGAATTCACTACACAGGTAATTACCAAGTTTCTAAGATGATTGTATGTATTTGCAATGCAGGTACAGGATTTGCAAACAGGATTATTTGCTTATTTGACAGTGTTCTGGACTTTATTACTAGCAGATAATACATTTTCTATCTGAATCATTCTTCAAAAGTTTTTTTCTTAGTTTTCTTTTGAAATATGTGTTTATCATTACAGTGATAATGGCAGCATTTGTCAAATCCATACATATATTTTGTCTTACAGAGATTTTGAATTGTGGCATTACAACATAAAATGAGAAAGATCATAGCAGTGATTCATAAAGTTTTGTTTACACAGGTTTTGTCTACTGAAAAAACACAGTGTTTTGTTTGCACCAGGAGTGGCTAGAGCTTAGAAAAGTTACTCTTTTGGCTTATAGCGTCCAGAATCTCCCAGAGGAATTAGATTCTGGGAGCTGTAGTACAGAAAAGTAACGTTTTCAGTCCCTGAGGCAGTTTCTAAGGGAAGTCCCATCCTGTCCCTGACTGTGTCAGTTGCACAGCTGTCTTCCTTGTTGTGTTGCAGGCTCTTTCATTCTTTCTCACCTGCCTATCAGATTTCCCTTTCCTCCACTATCTTGTATGCTTGTCCTAGGAGGAGTATGATGCTGTTCCCAAGAACTACGGTATATTGTTGGAGCTGAGTGTGGCCCCTGCCACCCCCACTAAATATGCCCTTACATAATGTTCCTGCCATTGCAAGAGGAGGAGCCCAATTGTGGCATAGCAGAATGGAACATTTCTTTGTACCGGTGACATGGTTCCAGTGCACAGGATGGAGTCCTGTTCTTTCTTCACTGTCCCTCTGTATTTGCTTCAGCTTTTGCTAGTATAACAGCCCTCTCACACCAGAGAAACTGCCACAAACCCATTTTTTGAAGCAGTGAAGCTGCCAGAAACAGTGGAAATACCTCAGAAGGGTGCTATGCTATCCCTCCCTAAAGATTTTCAGGGAGGAGCTGGGTAGCCATCTGCTGAGCTACATTAGGCCTTGATTTCTTGTACCAAGCTGGCTTTGTACTAGGTGGTCTATAAATCCCCCTCCAGCTCTGTGCTTTTATCTCATTACTACCTTGTCCAGCTCAGTATTTTTAAAGTTGTTCAACAGAACTCCCTCACTGAAAGTTGCCCATGAAAGAGATATCCTGTTAGATTGTGCCTAATGTCTCCTTGACCAAAACCACAGTGTGACACAAAGCACAAACAGGCAGTGAAATGTGCCATCATTGATATTATGTTGGAGTCTGGCTTTAAAGATGGGATCCTCCAGAAAAGGCAGATGTGTCAAGAGGTTGCAGTATTTGTTGCTGTAGTTCTCGAATTGGAACAGCAACAACAAAAGTCCGAAACTGCACATGTGCAAAAATAGTTGTGGCTCATACCTGTTTTTTGAGGGGAGCACTCCCACAATAATTCATATGGCAACATATACTGTGGTGTTTGCTTACTGGTTGAACTTCCTCTTCCCTTGCCCGCTACTTCTGTTTCAAGATGAACAGTTGGAAAGGTTAAAAGAAGGTGCTTTAATCTTCTCCTCTGTCTCTTCTCCTTTCTCACTGGTTTTTTTTTAAAAAAAATATTTTTAGAGTTATAACACCATAGCTTTGGGAAAGCTTTAGCACGGATCCAAGAAATCACTACACTCCAATAAGATGAGAGCCCCCAAAAAGAATAGAAAATAACACACTGAAAGGCAAAACTCAAGGAGCTATATTGAAAGATCTTATGCTTAGGTTTTTCATGGGGTTTTTTCCAGGCTGTAAGGTGGTGTTCTGGAAGAGGTTTTTTTCCTGATGTTTCACCTGCATCTGTGGCTAGCATCTTCAGAGAATGGTGGTGTAGGCTTGTGTGGGGTTTATATACTGTGAGTCCCTGTATACACCTCACAGTACATAAACCCTACACACCACCATTCTCTGAAGATGCCAGCCACAGATGCAGGCAAAACGCCAGAAAAAAATCTTCCAGAACACAGCCTTACAGCCCAGAAAAAAAAAACATGAAAAACCTGTGAAGGCCAGCTGTGAAAGCCTTTGACTTTCACATCGGTCTTATGCTTCTTTATTGCATGAGTTCATGCTTCTTTAGACCAATCTGTTAACCTCTGGAATATTGTAATGTGTCTGATCAGTTATCACAATAAGGTGTGAACAGTTTCTTGACATGTTTTTGTTTTCTCATTGAAGATAATTGGCAAGCTAATGAAAAGATAAATAGAATAAATCCATGAAATCTAGAATCATACTTTACACAAGATACAGAATTAAAAGTAGTTGATATAAAAGTAGTTTATTGTTTAATTTGGGGCATATTCGTTTGGATCTAGAGTAGACCTATTGAAATAAATTGGACTTAAGTTTGAAACCAGGAAAGAACTGAGGGAGAAATAGTGTTTCTGGATCAGGATTTCTGGTTTTGTGACTCCCCTATGAAACTAGAGTCTGAAACCAAGGTTTGATGATGATGTGTGTGAAAACCAGCTTCTTGTAAAGCAGAGGGTAAAAACACCCTGGAGTGCCAAAGTTCCAACCTTCAACATTGAGTTCTGAACAGGGAAATGGACTCCATATTGAGGGTTGGAGTTCTGAGCACCACCTTCAGGGTTTAAATGAAGACTTAGGCCAAATCCACACTACACAAATAGTCGAGTTTGGATTATTTGCCATGGGTCTTTCCTGTGGAATCCTGGGATTTGTAGTTTGGCAAGGTGCCAGCACTCTTTGGCAGAGAAGGCTAAAGACCTTGTGAAACTAAAAATCCCAGGATTTAATAGGAAGGAGCCATGGCAAATAATCTCGTTTAAAACTGGATTATTTATGTAGTGTGGATTTGGCCTTACTGTTTAGGAATGGCAAGCCAGGAACTGTGTTCAGATGTAGGACTCATCTCAGTTCTTATTTACTTAGCCAGTTCTCTTGACAAAAAGATGTAAAAAGGAGTGATTGAGCAGTGTGTATGAACACACTTGCATGAATAATAAACCAGAATTCTTCAGAACTCTGACTTATCATGTAGACAAACACAGCTAATGTTTTAAAGGGGAAAAAAGACATTAATGGTAGAAGATACAGACAGAGCATTTCGCTGATTGTTTGTCTGCTAGGTTTTTTTTTTTTTCATCCAGGTAAATTATTTCTTCCAGATGTTCAGATTCACCAAACATTTCTCCAGTGGATGTGAAGACCAGACATGATAATTCACCCTTTCCTTCTTTTGGAAAGATAGTTGTTGAAAGCACCATTGATGCCAGCATGTTCAAGAACAATGGCACAATCACATGTGAGGCTTCCAATGCTATTGACAGACGCACAGCTTTTTTCAACTTTGCAGTCAAAGGTAACAGCAAAAGTAGTCTTTGAAACTTCATTTAAATGATATGTGTATAGTTTGTATACATATATACGCAAACATACATACTATAAGCTCTCTGAGACCAGAAACATCCTTTTGGGCTTGTAACATAATACATCACATTTTGTAATTTTGCTATAGAAATAAGTATTTAATTTTTCTTCCTCAGTGTGCTTTTATATTTTGTGTAGCAGGGCTTGGAAATAACTAAATAATGACCTAAATCTAATGTTAATCCCAACTAAGGTAGACCCGTCAAATCAATAGTACTGAAACAGTACTTAAATCTGATTGATTCAGATGAATTTAGACCAATGCATTACTTGTAATTAATTCCTCTGTCTCTTCAACAAATGTATGATTAAGCTACAATATGACTTGAACATAACAAGGGATAGCCTCATTCCTTTTGTTATGTAATTAGCATTTCTATTTACTTTGTTTATGCTTTCTGTCAAGAAGCACCATAGATCTGTGACACTTATTCCAGGTAATTTTTATAATTTTTAAGTAATTACAAAACAACAGTTGTAGTTACGTTTGAAGAATGGAAAGGTTTAAGAGTTGCTTCTTAAAAGCTGAAATCGTAATAGAAACAGGCAGGGTGGGTTTCTGCTATAACTGAAACTAATTACTCTTTAATATAATTTACCAAGCTCTGCTGTATTCTTTGATATACTGTATTAACATTTCATCCGTGATTTCCTGCAGTGTAATCCCAAAATCAGTGTTCTATACTGGAATGAGAATCAAGTTAGTGTTACAATTCTCCTTATTCAAGATTTAAACTAGGCTCTTTTTTGTTATCTTGTTCTAGAACAAATCAGCACTCATACCCTTTTCACACCTTTATTAATTGGCTTTGGAGTTGCAGCAGTTCTTATGTGCATCACAGTCATAGTTCTTGTGTACAAATACCTTCAGGTAAGAGTCTTGAATAAATAAATTAAATAAGTAAATATGGATTTAGTAAGCACCCTTTAGCTGCTTTCCTCCCTCACATTTAGAGTTTGAGCACTCAAAATATTGTATCTGTCTTCCAGAAACCAAAGTATGAGATTCAGTGGAAAGTGGTTGATGAGATAAATGGGAACAGCTATGTTTACATAGACCCAACACAGCTTCCTTACGATGATAAATGGGAGTTTCCAAGAAACCGGCTAAGTTTTGGTTAGTTTATACAAATTTGATTTTGCTGGTAATTAAAAGTTGTCAGATCTGAAGAATTGTGTGTCAGCAGAATTGTATTGTTCATTGGAGGGCAGCGGAGTAATAATATTAATAGTTTGTGCAGGTCATTTGAGGAGATTGTTTCACCCTTAGGTGAGAGCTAGGGAGGACCAAAGCCAAACAAGGATTCTCCCCAGTCTGCAAACCTCACCCACTAGGACACTGTGGTATCCACAAATAGCTCTTCCACCTGGTTTGCATCCTCCTGTGCTGCTGCCTGTCACTGGCTAGTCCTGGAGGGAAAAGATAGGAAAAAAACTTTCCTGGAAAAAAATATCCTGTAGATTGTCCATTACTGATACCTTGCTTTTAAAGTAATTTCTTTTTCTTGACCTAGTTTTTGTTTAATATGGTTACAGTCCCAGCCAAATATATCACACATACTAGGACTATGCAAAGCAAAATATATCACCACCCATATTTGACACCCCAGCTTGCATTGTATTGCATGCTTGCGATGTATTGTGTTTATTATATATCACATGTTAGATAACTAAGAAATAGGAAGAGAAGAGAACAGGCAAGAATTAAGTCACATAACAGGTTGAGTGAAGAGAAAGAACAAGAGAAAATACAGAACTCTGCTCCCCCCCCAATCAAAGTAATTACAGTGATTGTTACACTGGATACTGTGCTTGTTACAAACAGTGACAGCTTTTCTTGTCCTCTCCCTTGTTGTACTGAATAATTTAGGAAAGAATACACGGGTGCACAGAGAGCCAGCATGGTGTAGTGGTTTGAGCATTGGTCTATGACTCTGGAGACTAGGGTTCAGATTCCCCCTCAGTTGTGGAAACCCACTGGGTGACCTTGAGCAACTCACACACTCTCAGCCTCAAAGGCAAATCCCCTCTGAACTCTGTGATAGGTTCACCTTAGGGTAGCCATAAGTAAGAAACAAGTTGAAGGCACACAACAACAACAACAACAACAACCATGGATATTTTCTTAGGATCTTCTGTTTGTTTGTTTTTAATCAGATTTGTCAAAACTGATAAGCTTATTTAGTACATTATATGTTTAATTGCATTGCTAATCTGTTTTCTTGAATGCTTGTACTTATTTTTTATGCTCTCTGGAAATCCTTTAGGCAAGACTCTAGGAGCTGGAGCTTTTGGGAAAGTTGTTGAAGCAACTGCCTATGGTCTGTTCAAACCTGACGGAGCAATGAGAGTAGCTGTAAAAATGCTCAAGCGTAAGTTCCTCCACCTTCCATTCCTTTCCTTTGTTTTAGTTACTGTCTCTTGTTTTGGCATTCACAGAGGCCCCAAAGCAGTGCAGATACCAAATGTAAAACCATACAATAAACCAGAGAGCCACTGGTTTACAGCAGTATAGCACATCAAGTGCTGGACTAGGACTTCAAGAGACCAGGGTTCAAATCTCTGCTCAGCCATGGAAGCCTAGTGGCTTGGGCAAGTCACATTCTCTCAGCCTAAAAGGAAGGCTATGGCAAGCCTCTTCTGACTAAATCTCACCAAAGAAAACTCTTATGATGGCGTCACCATAAGTAGAAAACAACTTTGATGCATGAAACAACAATAATAAACAGTTCAGCCATAATAATTATGCTGAAGGGCAAGCTTTCAACACAGCCATCTGAAAAACAGGAAATGAGCACCAGTTCCTACCACGAGAAGTGAATTCCTGTCCAAAACAGACAGGTTTTTACTAGGTTACATTCTACATAGTAACAGAGAATGACCCCAGAGGGCCTCCGTGGGGAGTGAATGAAGTTACAATTGTTAGGAGGACCCATTTCCCCAAAGTTATGTGCTCCATTTTTGGTGCAGTTCAAGCATTTCAGGGGCAACTTGAACAAGATTTGAAGACCTCCAGGTACAGAACACATGCCATAAAAATGTGCTTATTACCACATTTTAATACCACCTGTCCACTAAAAAGATTACACTCAAAACAGGTAATAGATATTACTAAAAACAACTTAAACTGTAAAACCAAGGATATCATCACACTTATTGAAACAGGTTTAAAAATCCTGATAGAAAAGATATATCTTCACACTCTTCCTAAAAGAAGTTCATCACAACTCTCAGGTGCATGTATTCCAAAAATATGAGAGCAGTACAAGAGAAATAAAATATTAACAGTACTTTAAATGGTCTTTGACGTTCCTTTCGCTCTACAAAGCTCTGATTCTATTAAGAGAATATACCATCCTATTGCAGTTGTTGACTTTGCTATAGGTGTGAAACTTAATACATGAATTTCATAAGTAAGAAAATGTCCCATGACAGACAGAAAAGGCAGAAAGCTAGTGTGAATCAGGCCTCCTTAGAAGGTTTTCGAAAACACATAATTAACACACAAAATTAATTAACTATGTGTTATGTGTAGTTTTAGGAATGGTTTGTGTTGTTAGTGTCCTGTTTGTTTAGTTCTTTGGGGGGTTTTTTCTGTAGCATGTATTTGTATTTTATTGTATGTTTTTTTGTTAATAAAATATCATTTTTGAAAAATGTCTTAGAAAACATTGAAAGGTGTCTATGTGAGAATGAGCAGTCTGAGCATACCACGTTGTATAACTTGTATGCTAATTTGTGACTTTCTTCTGCTCCCTCGTTTGCTGAGCCTCATGTTTCTTTCTCCCTCTAGCCAGTGCCCATTTCACTGAGAGGGAAGCCTTGATGTCAGAACTGAAAGTACTGAGTTACCTTGGCAACCACATTAATATTGTGAATTTACTGGGAGCCTGCACTATTGGAGGTATGGTTTTTGACAGTTTCCTCCATTTGTGTTTCTAGGACAGAGTTTCTAGGCAGAAAGGCACAGCCATGACTGGTTTCAAGTGTGCATGGAAAAAGGCAGCTTCTGTCTCCCATGGGACACTCTGGCTCTGGTTGCTCAGGGAACCGGAAGGGTTTGTGGGCCCCAGGGCAAATGAACCTCAGTTATCCTATATACAGGACTGTTGGGCAGGTTCTAAACCCCAGAATTTCTCTGGGCTCCCTCATAGTGAATTAATTGCCTGATCTGGATCATTATATAGCTAGACCAGCACCATCCCATTCAAGAGGGAGATTGTGTCATCAGAATGCTTGGGGAAACCCCAACCTTTGCAAAAGTATTTATAAGAACTACTACCTGAGCATTCTCAGTGGGCCCAGAGTCCTCAAGACAATCCTGACCCAATCCAATGTGCAAATGCAAATCATGATTTGGTAATCCAGATTGCTGCTCCTCCCCATTCACTTCTATTGGAAAATTTATACATTTTCTTGTCTGTAACTTTTTCTTGTCACATCTAGGTGAAATTTGGAGTTTCAGGAGAGAATTAATGCTCTCAAATTGCAGTTAGGTAGCTTCATGTTAGACAGTTTTAAAGAAACATTTTAAAATTCTACTTGTGATTGAATTTGATTAACAAATATGTGAGGTGTCTGTTCCTATGCATTTTGTATATTCTGCATTAAGCAAGCAAGGTTGCTTGCTGTCCATCCTGACTGATACATTAATCCACGATTGCAAACTTAATATCTTTTTAGCATCTAAATATCTGAATAAACAAAATAAAAATATACCTGGAGAGCAACAGAATAGTGGAAGTAGAAGGGCTAGCCTAAACCCCAAGCAAATATGTAGTACAGCAGTGACAATGCAAGTTGAACAAAACATTTTTTTTAAAGTGGCACTTTCAAACACACACACACATATATACACACACTACCTTTCAGTCCCTAAATATTAGTACCTCTTAGTCAAAATGTCAATCTATTTGATTTCACCAAAAAAAGAGAAAATTAATTAATATTGTGAATTGCCTTATAGGCAACATTGGGAGAAAGAAAAGGTGTGTGTGTGTTTGTGTGTGTGTAAATAAAATTAAACTTACAAAAAATAAGGAAGAAAGCTCTACTACCTCTGAAAGACATAAACATGCAATTGCAGAATGGCTCAATTAAGCCTAAGAAAAATGAGAAAAATCTTACAAATGCACATACACACCCAGAAAGCTCCAAAAGAAAAATCTTTTTTAAAAAGCCTCACAGTTGTAACAACAAACATTGCACAAAGAGAAAGTGAGAGATCTGTCAGCAGTCTCATCAAATTGATCTCTCTAGTCTCTCTCTCAGTCTCTCTACCTAGTTCCGAGCAAATCTAAAGGATGGGGGAAAGTGAGAGACAAGTGAATATTTGACATCACTCAGAAGCCCTCCGTGCAAACACGGAGTAATTGGAAGTGTCAGAAAGTACTAATGAAACTTGCCATGAATTGGAGGCTAGACTAAAATTCCAACTCCACTGTTGTCTCTCCCCATCATACCACACTGTGAACCACCCCACATTTACTCACCCCCACCACCACTGATGGTCCTGTTATTCCAATGTGATCCAGAAAGTAGTGGAGGTCTTTGGGTTGGTACAAACCAATCTAGAACCCATCTGACAAAAAACAATCCTATCTGGGCTCATTCTAGATAGGACTGAATCAGGCCAGTCTCCTTAGGAATCCAGGCTTCAGCAGAACCACAAGAAAACCCTAAAAAAAATCCCAGGAATAGGATCTAAGGAATGGAATATCCTGAAGGAAGAAATGGGTGGTTGGCACCTGAACAAGAGATTCCAAACTGTTAAAAAGTGCCATTTGTAACATGCATGGGTTGAGTAGTCCATGTCTCCTTTCCCCAACAGCTGGTCTGAGTTTTGGACATAATATTTGCCCCTGTTTTGCCAACATAAACAAACAAGTGTATTTTTTTTTATTTTTTACTTTTTTTTTGCTATCATAGAAAATAGTTACTAAAAGATGTTTGTGTATCTTTATGTATTGGTGTGTGTGTGTGTGTGTGTGTGTGTGTGTAGAGGAAATATCCAGAATAAGCACTAGTCCATAATCCTGTAATAGAAATCCCAGACAATATTATTAGATATTCAGATGACTCTGAATAAGCCAGGAATCTATAAAACACATTTTGATATTAAAACAACTGTGACTTTATTAATATTGATACTAAAACAACTGTGTCTTCAGCCTCTATTTTAATAGTTTTGAAAGTCTGGAGCATTTAGCTTTGTGTCTTAGTGAGATGGTTCTGTCTGAATTGTTTTTTCCTGAAGACTATAATATTTTATATCATTTCCAAAACATTACTGTAAGAGTGAGATGTCCAACTATAAACAGAAGTGAATCAAAGGGATTAATGTGAGAAGCTTACATTTGGAACAGATAACTTCCTTCAGGAAGGGCTCCAAAATGAAACAGATGTGTCTGGTTTGCACCATTATCACAAGACTTATTTAATTCGTGTATGTGTGTGCTTTTAACACTGCAGTCCTATTGATGTGTGGAAATAATTAATTGGGAATGACATCGTCTTAATTGGAAATAGGATCCAGCTTCTGAATAGGGATGCTGCTGATGTAATTTCACCCTGACTTTTCAAGCTGAAACACTGCTCTGTAGTGTGATTTGAAACAGCCTATTTTTGTACACATGGCCAAATAATCTTTTTTCTTTTTTTTTTTTTAATGTCTGAGCCAGAATGCAAAATGTACTCACCACTTCTAACTTCCTCTGCATCTGCAGGTCCTACTCTGGTCATCACGGAGTACTGCTGCTACGGCGATCTTTTGAATTTTCTGAGGAGGAAACGTGATTCTTTTATTTGCCCAAAGCATGAAGAAACTGCTGTTTACAAGAACCTTCTTCATCAAAAAGAACACATGTAGTAAGGATGTGGTGCCAATACTTGTAGTGTCTTTTGTGCATTTTTGTTTTATACAGTTTTGTACCCATTTTGTGATGGGAGTTTTTGTTTACCACCTTTCCATTTCACTCTTCCTTCTCAGGGGATTCAAAGTGGCTGCATAGAATTGTTCTGTTTACCAAAGCGGGCTTGTGGTCTGAGTATTTGGAGGTGCTGCACCTTGAAATGTTGCTGTGTTTTATCTTTACTGCTTTCCAGTGAAAGGCTAGGGTAACTCTAGTGTTCTGTCCCCACACTAACCTGCCTTCCTTTTAATGTCTTTCAATCTTTATGGATTAGGTCTTTATATGTGGACACCACAGTATGTTGAGCCCCATAAAAAATTCTACATAATTTGCAAGCCACACTAAGAACAGGTGTGCCCTGAACAAAAATGAAAACACAGACATCATAGTGAGACTTTAATAAGAGCTGTAACTTTCTTTAGGAATCATACAGGCATTGAAATTTTGTTCAGGTTAACACCCCTTCCAGTTTGCCACTTGTTCAAGTTTTGTGCTACTCAAATACCTAGATTGTTGAAGCCAAATGCCAGTTTGCTCTTTCATTGGCCTTCAGTGCAGGATGCTTTAGACTAGAGCATGTGAGGCCACAATCTCTTCTGTTGCTAAGCTGCAGATCAGTTGAACATGTGGGCTAGACTGTTACCTGTACAGAATGGCAGCTCAGGTTTTTTTTTTCCTTCTAGGGGAGAATCTTCCCCCTCATACAAGCAGTAAAGGTTAAATGCCCCAAACCAACAACGGTTGGAACCTTCTAAGTTTTTATTCAATTGCTTCATGTCTATCAACGTGAAGTAGATGTTCATTGAAGAGGCCCAAGGTCTCACAAAGGGCTGTATCTGGGTTATATTGTTTCAGATTTCTGGGACAGATTGAGATGATAGAAAATTCCTTCATATACAAAAAATTCCATAAATACAAAAAAAAAAGTATTCCATGAAAAATATTAAGTTGGAACCTTCTCTGTGACATCTTGTTTTCTGTGAATTTGCTATGGCTTATCATTATGTTTGAATGCAGTCAATATGTCAGGGCTGTCTGTAATCTTCAGACTACCAAATGTGGGCTCATGAATGATTACATGGTTCTCCATTTAAGGAAAAAAAAAGGGAAATCCAAATCTTTACTCCCAAAGCAGGCTCAAATGCTTGTTACAGCCACCAGTGAGACTTTGGAAACTCTCACTTCTGTCTTTGGACTTTTTCAGACCAGCCTTACCGCACAAGAAGACTCCGGGAGAGGTATGACACTGTTGCATGGCAGGGGGGTCCTTTTCGGATGATGCTGTCCCTCTCGCAGCATTGTCCGTGACAGTTCCGTGTCCTGTCTACAGCAACCGCGCCAGATTTTACTCACTGACAACTTCCGTGAGTAAAATATGGCGTGGTTGCTTGTAAATGGGACACGGAACTGTCACAGACAATGCCGCGAGTGGGATGGCGGCATCTGAAAAGGACCTCCTGCTGCATGACAGCGTCATACCTCTCCCAGAGTCTTCTTGCGTGGTAAGGCTGGTCTGAAAAAGTCATTTGAATCACACGCCATTTGAACCCAGTAAACTCTGGTTAATTTTAATTATGGTTCATTTGAAACATCCCACCGTAATACTATGGATTATGAAATTTGCTTTTATCTATAAACCATAGCTAAAATTAAACTGTTTGTGGTTGGAATAACCTGCTAAATTGTGGTCAGTTTAATACAAGTGGTCTCTTTGAAGCCATGCTGAAGGAGGAAGGGAATTAGATTAGCTCGTGGGAGGGGAACAAGGAAGAATGCTGGCTTGTTTCTGCACAGCAACCCAAAGTTTATTGTGATTCCAAACACAGCCAAAGAAATCTAGACCTGGGAGTAAAATAACAGATGAACTTATGAGTATATCAACAGCTAGTCAGTTTGAGGGGGAGAGGAATTGGTCCACTTAACAAAGATGAAGTTTTCTCAGATCCAGAGCTTAGAAATAATACTATTTGATGTTATCCTAAGATCCCTTCATTTGAAATGCCAGCAGTCAAAACAAGGGCCCTTTAGTCATAGTCACTGAGCTATGTACCCTCCCCTTAGTTTTATTGTTCATTAAATGTATTTCCTCACATTCTGTGTCAATATGTTTGCTTTCCAAGCCTTTTATTCTTCCCAGGTGGCTCTTTTATAACAGCTGTTCTTTGTTTGAATTGCAAAGTTGTCCTCTGCTTTCCCTGCAGTGATGCCACCAATGAATATATGGATATGAAACCTGGAGTTTCTCAGGTGGTCCATGCCAAAACTGCTAAAAGAAGTCCAGGAAGGACAGGTGAGCTGGCAGGAAGGAAAGTAGAAAAATTTCTCTTTTGAAATTGCTGAAACCTATTGAAGTATGTCTAATTTTTTTTTAAAAAAAAACCTAGCTTGAACAGTTTACACGGAAGGTGAATGCAATTTTATATTGGGCTAGCAGACAGATTCCAATAAGATGTTCAGAATTGCTTCGTGTTTTCGTAGCAGATTATGTGTTTGAGTAGCATTGCTGTGTTAATTTGGTGTCATGCTCTGTTAATAGAAAGCCTGCTATCTTCCCAAATGCCCATAATTAATCCATTTGTGCATTGTTCCTACCTGCGTCACTTAGGATCATTTACTAATCAGGATGTCACCATTGCCATCTTAGAAGATGATGAACTGGCTCTGGATATTGAAGACCTATTAAGTTTTTCTTATCAGGTGGCAAAGGGGATGAGCTTTCTGTCGTCCAAAAATGTAAGTCAGAAACTTGGAAATTAATGATTTCCTTTCATACAGAGTGACATTAAATGGTGCCCATTTTCCCTGTTGGATAATCTTTAAGAAAAGGGGGAGTCAACTTATATCTTGCCTGCTATTCTGATTTTTTACACCCTTTCTTGTGCCAACTTGTGTGTGGCAACAATCCTTCCCTATCTCATGCACCTCCCAATTGTGAAAGAAGAGGTTGCAGAAGACGTACAAGGAACAAACCATGTTCTTCAGCCTGAAGATTCACACTCTTTCTATCCAAGCTGCTCAGGATATGGGATGGATCTGCGTGGAGCAGGGCAGTAATTGTAATATTGTGGATTGAGAGGGTCCATGTGCATTTTGGTCTGACTTTGGGAGAGGCTATCAGATTTAGCCATCAGTATTTTAGAGCAACCTTTCTAAATTGTGGCTTTGCTTTTTGCTCCTGTTGATACCATATTATAGGGTCAGCCATTGGTTTCACCTACCTTTATCTTCTTTAATCAAAGTATTTGGATTCAATTGTGCAACAGAACTGCTCAAGGTCTTTGATGTTGAGGAACCCCTAAAGCGAACAACAGCAACAAAAAAATCCAATCCCAGAGGCATTACTTGGAAGCATATTCTTTTGATTTCCATGGGACTTGCTTTTAATTAACTATGCAGTGACTCACATTCTAAGCTACCAGTCTCAGAAGGCTAAGGTACAATTTCTAGAGAGAAAGGTCTAATAGATAAAATGAAATAAAATCATAGTAGAAAGTGACACAAGGCAAAGTGTCTTGCCAAAGTGTCTTCTACACTGCAGAAATACAGCAGTTTGACCACTTTATGCCCCATAGTTCTATCCTGTGGAATCCTGGAATTTGTAGTTTGGTGAGACACCAGAGTTTTCTAATAGAAAAGGCTAAATACCACACAAAACTATAAATACCAGGATTCCATAGGACAGAACTATGAGAATCAGATAACTAAGAAGGACCAGTTTTCTAGTTGTGTGTTTTGAAATTATAATCCTAAAGGCAGAGATTATCTCATTATATTGAACTGTAAACTTTTCTGGTTGAGGAGAGGTGTGTTTAAATGCTTTAAATGAGGGGTAAGCAACGTGCTTCCTCGGAGCCACATGCAGTCCTCCCAATAATGTTTTTGTGGCCCTCAGCAGCTCTAGAATCCCCATCTCAACCTTTTTCTGTCCAAAAAGGAAGTTAATTGCCTCTAGAAGCAACAGTTTATCTTTTAAATAGGCTACACGATCTCTCTGTACTGTTTAAGATCAAAGGGTACTCATTCTTGAGGACCAGAAGCCGTCTTCTGGCCACTCTGGTTTTTTCCTTCTATTTTTCAGTAGTCTGTGTGGTCCCCAGAGGCTCTCTGGGCATAAAAGTGGCCCTGGACCTGCTTTAAATGAAACAACAGCATACATACATTTGATTTATATGTCACCTTTTCCCCATAACCTGACTCTGCTACAAAATATAAACAGTTCCTTTTGTTTATTGATGTTGTATGTATATTTTTTGTTGTTGTGTTCATTCCATTCAGTGCATCCATAGGGACTTGGCAGCCCGAAACATCCTGCTAACTCGTGGGCGGATCACCAAAATCTGTGACTTTGGTCTTGCAAGAGACATTAGGAATGATTCGAACTATGTTGTCAAAGGAAATGTAAGTATGTTTGGATGCAACCAGTATCTCTGTAAAACATACCATAGAACTTTCCTTGATGCTTAATGGCTGGAGAATACCCCACTAACCTTTTTTTTTTTTAAACACACAAAATGATTACTGCCTATAAAGCACAAATGGGGGTGAAGGTGGGCAGTAGAATCAAACTGGGCTGGACATTCAAACAGAAGGTATGAAGAAGGTGCCTTCAGTCATCAGTTAGCTTACTACAAGTGGCCTTCCCTCAAATAAACTTCCTCTCAACTAAATCTCTTTATTAAACCCATAATCTCTTCCTGTGTACTGGGGGTGGGGGCACCATTGAAGCCATCTCCTGAGATAATGAAGATCCGATTCACCCAAGGCTCAAGCAAAGATGACTGTATCCCTTCCTTTTTGGTCAGTTTTTACTGCCACTACTTTTCTCCTGCAAATTTCAATGTGAGATGCAGGTAATCAAGAGGAAGGAGATCAAAAATTTGAGCAGCAAAACTAGCAAATTTAGGATTAAACCACTCAATAGTGTATCTGTGTGCTAGCAAACTGAACTGAGACACACGCTTTAATTTCCAGCCTCAGTCTAATTAACTCCATATTCTAGGGGCTTTTTCTCCCCCTTTAAGCATAAGGCAACAGCTTGCAGGTGGGCAGTAAGTAATTGCACTCCATTTGTCTAGATTAGGGGGTTTCAGTGTCCTGAGTTGCCTGATGTTTCATGGCATGTAAGAGTCGGCAGAGGGCTTAGCTGCAGCTGTTCGGAACTAAGAGAAGAAAGATGCCCTGTAATTGTGTCTGGCGTAATCTCAGAGCAGATGCTAAGGGAAGCCCCTGCTCACTCTGAAAAGTGACAGCAGGCAGTGCCTCCCCAAACTATGACAAGAACAGATTTGCTCCTCCTTGCTTGATCAGAGATATGACTTTAAGCTTATCATTCTAATTCAGAGGTCTTGCTTCATACAATTAGATGAAACAATTAAGCACATTGCTTCCTTTAACCAAAACAGCAAGTTCTTGTTGTACTCTACCATGGTAACTGTGGTGATCTCTGCTTATGTCCCATCACTGGAACCACCAGATGTGGGGTTTTCCACTCAGGCAATCACACCAGTGTCACCAACTCTGAGGATTCCTGTCAGACAATCCCACCACTATGGTGAAATGTGGGGGTCTTTATTCTTAGACCCACCAAATGTGAAGCCTTCCACAGTGTTACTGCAAACACTGAGTGTGAGGGCTTTCCCTGATTCCCCACCTCTGCAACATGAAAGGACTTCTTCCTGGTCCACTTGTGTGACACCAACTGTTGGATCAGTCTAAATGTCCTCAAGGTTCCTACGAGGATTTATACTACTTTTATCCCCAATATGACACCACCCTTCCACCTTCAATGCTGCCACCACAGACACCTTGTCTGAAACCAGGTTCTCAGAATGATAGTGATTCGAGAAGCCAAAACTGTATAAAAAACCAAAACTTTATTTACAGAAGTTAAAACATTAACAGCACATTATTTATATATAACATTTAAAATCCCACACTCTCTCCTCTCAAACTAAACCAGACCCTCACCAATCACTCAACTCAAACTCATTTATCTTACTCCAACCCTAGTATAACTCAAACCCCCTTTCCCTGCTGCACTTTTCTCAAACTCTAGGCTCCAACTATTCTCCCACTCCATCTGAATTTCCAACTGCCGTTCACCAACTGCCTCCAAATCTCCAAATATTCCACCAATCAGCACTTCAACACCCCATTCTCTCCCCACTCCCAACAGCCACTTGCTGCATACTCACCAATAAAACAAGCAACATTTTTTTTACATACAAGCCCACAACATCACAATAACTGTTTGGTGAAATGAACCGTGTGGTCCTTTGAAGTGTCATGGGTTATAACCTCAGGCTTAAATCCCAACTAGAGTAGACTCTTAGATTCTGTAGGATTTACATAATGCTGATTTACCATTCAGCATTTTGCCCTCAGACTAGCCATCATCAGGTTTAAGGCTAAAGCTGTAAGGATCACCATATATATAGGTGTAGAAAATGAATTTGTAGTAACAGTATCAAAAAGTAGAAACCCAGACCAGCTATTTAACAAATATTCAGACTAATAGCATGAGCAGTCTAGAAAAAAGAACCAGAGGTTCCAGGGAGTGCTAGTTTAATACAGCCCAAAGGAGAACACATTACAACTTTAGCTTAATTTTTCTTTTTACAGAACCCCATACATATATTTTATTTATTTGTTTAGGTATTTATACCCTGCTCTTCAGCCACAAAGGCTCTCAGAGCAGCTTACAAATTGTTAAGCAACAGCATTTTACACATCTGCACTGCTGTTTCCAATGTCTGTTAGCTAATTGCCCCCACAAGCTGGGTACTCATTTTACCAACCTATGAATGGATGGAAGGCTGAGTGAGCCTTGGAACCCTTGGGATCAAACTTGCAGTTTTGTGGCTTGCAGTACTGGCATTTAATCACTGTGTCACCAGTGCTCCTGTATCACAAATTGTTACAGAAAGTCCCTTCATTTTCAAAAAAGTGCTCTGCTGTTCAAGAAACATAGGGCTGGTTTACACAGCAGGTTTTATTGCGTTAAGTTGCGCTCTAGCGCTTTCCCGCATCAGTGGTGGGTAGTTTACATGGTATATGTTTACACAGCTATATTTTGTGGCTCTTTGATTTTTTCCGCTTTGAGGTTCACACAGCCAAAAGTGCTGGGGGCATTGCCAAGTATTGGAGAGGGAAAGGAATGCCATAGGAATGTCTGCCCTGGCCCCAACTCCGTATCCTTAACAGCTTAGAGGCAGTCCCCCCCAACTCCCTTTCCACAATTCAAACGGAAGGTTTTCTTCCTTGCTTAAAACAGCATTTTCTGCCAAATAGAGGAAAGCCAGAGAGAGAGGGGTGGAATAACAGCTTAGAGGCAGTCCCCCTCCCCCCCACTCCCTTTCCACAATTCAAACGGAAGGTGTTCCTCCTTGCTTAAAACAGCATTTTCTGCCAAGTAGAGGAAAGCGGGGGGGGGAGAGGGGGGGAAATAGCAGTTCAGCTTGCTACAGCCCTTTGTGAATGGTTTTTCTCCCTCCCCCATGCACAGGATAAAAGCTGATGAACGAGCTATTACATACTTTCAAAGCAGAGAGGATGAGAAGGAATGCTCCCTGAATGAAAATTGTTGGGAATCCTTTTTGTTTGCAAACTGGCTTGCAAAATAGCAGACAGGATTTTTGCAAAGTTTCCTCTAATTGCTACTGTCTTTCTCTCCCTCCCTGCCCCTCTTTTAAGCCCACCCCTGCATCAACCAATCACAATGCAGCTCTGCTTTAACCCTTAGCGGAATGGTAGTTTACACTGCCAATAATGCGCTACATTGCAAATATACCGGCAAAAGTAGTGACATCCCTTGGCACGCTATATTTGGGTGTTTTACCTTCCCCCCTTCTGAATGAGGCGATGCTGTGCTGCGATCCGTGGGAACTATGAGCTATCTTATCGGTATATTTAGAGGAATATTTGCCCGTGTAAACGACCCCAATATCTCAAAGCCCCCTTCAAACACACAAAACTAGTTGTTCAGTTCTTTGGCCTAGGATCCTTTTGTCCCAACTAAAGTAGACTCATTAAAACAATAGAGTCATGAAAAGTCCACACTTAAGTAAGTTTGACTAATTCAACGGGTCTGCTCTTTCAGTGACTAACAGTTGGATTTAGGCATTTGATTTTTCAATGTTTTTCACTGTATTGGTAAGAAAGCTCAATTATTTAATGTAAGTTAAAATTTCTTTAATCAAATAAAAATCTAAAAGATGAAAGGAAGAAAGATAGGATACAATAAAACAATGTTGAATAAACAGGACTATTGTCATCATTGTGCCACCATTTAACAATGTGGCCAAATATAGTATGAGTAACTTTTTGTGGATATTGCTAAAGATTTTGTGGGTTGTCAGATTTGCCAAACCTTTGAATCGGTTTTAGATTATATGTAGCAGAATATAAAAGATGCCACCACCACCTTCATAATTTTAGCATTTTTATGAGACATAAGTCAAATCATTTTTTGTCAGAACAGAACAAAATGAAATTCTTTCCAACAATACCAAATTGGCTTTTAAAAAATCAGAGCATAAGGTCACAACAGTACTCCCAGATGAATTTTAAAAAACTTTAAATAACACCCCTTCTGTTGCCTTGGTGGTATCATCTGGTATCTTATGAAAGGGAATGCCCATCTCTGTTGCTCCTTGAACTCTGATAGTGATCACTTTCCCAGTGGGCTGTATAATACTGTAATTGAAGCTGTAAACTGTAATTGATTTAATTGCTAGATTCATCAACAAAGGTTGTAGTGATAAATCAGTGAGAACCAATTTTAACTGTCAGGGCTTCAAGTTAAGGGCACACTTAGAAAGTATTTATTTGTGTAGGAGGCTTATATGTTGCCTTTTCATTGAAAGATCTTCAAGGCAGCTTAAATTTCCACAGTGAACACAAACCCTATGCCTAGGTCCACATCATTCAGCAACCCTAAGTCCCTCAGCCAGTGGATGGGGCCACTGTACATTCCTTCTATTCTACATTCAGAGGATAGCAGAGTTGTTCTTTCTGATAGGGGAAGAGTGAAGCACAGCTTACAACTCTTTCTGTGGTTCCTTCAAGGGAGGAAGGTTAGACTTCCTCTTGCTGTTATGCTCTTCCTTCAAGGCAAGGGGTGCACCATCCCAGCAGTCCTTGGTCCATTGGCTAACTGGGGTGGCCAAGGTGTGATTTTCATTCCTGTTAGTGTATTACAAAATGAATGAGGAAAGATTAATCACACTCATTAGTTCTAAAAATGAGTGGGATCTTTTATTAAAATAAATGTAATTATTACTATTATTATTATTATTATTATTATTATTTATACCCTGCCCCTCTGCAAAAAACAATCGGGGCGGCTATATATATATTCAAATTATAATCAATCAGTGATTAATCTGTTCAAAGGCTGATGGTTAATCAGCTAAAAACCTTTAACCTTTGACAGGCTTATTGTCATATTCCACATTTTAGTATGGGATCATTTTTCATCTTCCCTTCCTTTGTCTTGCTTCCTTTCACAGGCACGACTTCCTGTTAAGTGGATGGCACCTGAAAGCATTTTTGAATGTGTGTACACTTTTGAGAGTGATGTCTGGTCTTATGGAATTCTGCTTTGGGAACTCTTCTCTCTAGGTAAAATGCAGTTGACTTTCAAGTTTCTGCTTCATACAAATTAACAAGATTACTTCTTGGATGTTTTATTACTCTTGTTTTTAAAACACGCAATGATATATTGACATCTTCTGTGTTAACAGGAAGCAGCCCCTATCCTGGAATGCCTGTGGATTCCAAGTTCTATAAAAGGATTAAGGAAGGATATAGAATGTTTAGCCCAGAATTTGCACCTGCTGAAATGTAAGAGACCAGGCATCTAACAATTTTGAAATGGAAAATGACAAATGTCCAGATTTTGATTTAAATAACCATTTTGTTTTGTTTTCTCTCTTTGTGAAGTTGCTGTAGTGAAAAAAACCCTTTAATTATATACTGAATATTCATAAGATTCCCTATCATAGCCTTACAGCTGTTCGTAATTCATTTACTTGGAAGTAAGCTGCTGTGAAATCAGTGGGATTGATCCCCCAAGTGTATGCTTGTGAGATTGGGATATTAGTTTACTGAAATATTTGTACTCAGAGTTGTGTGATTTTGTGCAAAATAAACATAAAACTGAATACTAAAATCCATCACTCAGGTGAATCAAATGCTCTACCAAGAAACTCTGTATTCAGCAGCATGGGCAATTTACCTCCATTAAGTACATTACTTGTAACACTTGTTCATTATTGTCAGCTTTGACTGACCAGCAGCTTTGCATGTTCTTAGACGGATATCCTCTTAGTTCTCTTTTTCTGAGATTGTGGACACTTTACTGGCAAAGGCCATGATCTACAACTGAGAAAGGATCCCTTTCCATATTTGCATCTATTTGCTTTTTGCACAATTCTATTTTAACTGACATTGAAGAGGCGGAATGACATGGGCTTGACACTTACAGCACTCTTTCACACCAGTGGCTAGAAGTATACCTCCAGCAGGGTGCCTGTCTATGTTTAGAAATTTCAGCAGCATCACCCTCTTTTACCTAGTGCTTGTGTGTCAAGGTGTGTAGTATAACCAAATGGCATATGCATAGATGTTCTCTACTGAATTAGGCAGAGGAAGTTGTTGTATGGCAAGGAGGGGTAGCTAAATGGAAATTAGCTCAAAATTAGCCTATTGCAGTTCAATATTTGATTGTTTGTTGAACTGCAGGGAAGGATAATCTTTGGCTCTTGAAATGCTTTGGCTTACATTTCCCATCAGTCCTATCCATCATGGCATTATGAGTCTTAAATCCTGTGGCTAGTCCCAACTAGAATAGACTTATTAAACAAGTGATGTTTACATATGTATTAATTTACAAATCAGTAGTTAATTCAATGGAACCAGCAATTGAATTTGGGCCTAAAAATTGTAGTCTAAGGCTGCTGATACTGTAAAAATAATGCAGTTTGACACTGCTTTTACTGCCATGGCTCAGTGCTATGGAATTCTGGGATTTGTAGTTTTGTGAGATACTTAACCTTCTCTGCCAGAGAGCTCTGGTCCACAACAAACTACAAATCCCAGGATTCCATAGGAAGGATTGTTAAAGCAGTGTCAAACTTCATTATTTCTGCAGTGTGTCAGAAGACTAAAACAGTGCTTTCCAAACTTTGGTCCTCTAGGTGTTTGTGACTTTCACTCCCAGAATTCCCTGACCATTCGTACTTCTAGAAGTTGAAGTCTAAAGCATCTGGAGGATCAGAATTTGAGAAATGCACATCTGAAATGTCTGCAGTCATATGTTTCCTGCCCCTGTCACAACCAGCCAGTAGGACATGGCTATCAATAGATCCTGACAGTTGGGTCTTGAGAATATGAC
Source organism: Gambelia wislizenii (assembly GCA_030847615.1). Lineage (NCBI taxonomy): Eukaryota > Metazoa > Chordata > Lepidosauria > Squamata > Crotaphytidae > Gambelia > Gambelia wislizenii. The sequence goes on along the minus strand of JAUMIR010000005.1, from coordinate 97,203,029 downwards.
ATTCTCATGGCTCCTTTGGAGGGAGGTGGAATTTCCATTAGTAGCACACTAAGGGAGTCAGTGTGGAGTACTGCTTTGAGAGTTGGACTATGACTCTGGAGACCAGGATTTGAATCCCTGCTCAGCTATGAAAACCCACTGGGTGATCTTGGACAAGTCACACTCTCTCAGCCTTAGAGGAAGGCAAAGGCAAACCCCTTCTGAACAAATCTTGCCAAGAAAACCCCATGATAGGTTCGCCTTAGGGTTGGCTAACAAAATGACTTGAAAGTAAACAACAACAGCAAGCACACTAAAAGTGAACCAACTGAAGCACTTTGATCTATCACTAAGGCCTTCCACTAAAGTGCATTTGTAAAGCAGTGAACATGACAATGAGCCAGGGGCCTGCACCTGAGAGCAGAAAGATTGAGTAAAATCCAAAGGTAGATTTTTCGAAGGGATTTAATGAAGAGAAGAAAGCATTCCACAAATGGCATGTCCATTGAAAAAATCTTGACAAGAAAAACCTGTGGTAAATTGCCACAAGTCAGAAAAGAGTTGAAGGTGTACAACATGGTTTGCCATTGCCTTCCTCTGAGGCTGAGAGAGTGTTACTTGCCCAAAGTCATCCAGACTGAGTAGTAGTAGTTGAGCAGGGGTTCAAATCCTGGTCTAAGGCCAAATCCACACTACACAAATAATCCAGTTTGAAACTGGATTATTTGCCATGGCTCCTTACTATGGAATCCTGGGATTTGTAGTTTAGTGAGGCACCAGCACTCTTTTGCAGAGAAGGCTAAAGACTTTGTAAAACTCCAAATCTCAGGATTCCATAGGAAGGAGCCATGGTAAATAATCCAGTTTCAAGCTGGTTTATTTGTGTAGTGTGGATTTGGTCTTAGTCTGATACTCAGACCACTATACCACATTAGTTCTCTGAATGTACATTTGTTATAAATTCTGATTTGATTTTATTTTTTTGGTTGACCAGTAGATTTAATAGTTTGTTTGGAAAACAAACAGACTTTTCTCATGTTTGTAGTTAACGGTTTATCTACTTCCAAAATCTCAGTTGATAAATTCCTACTGTGCCTGTAGGTATGAGATAATGAAGAGTTGCTGGGATGCAGATCCTGTAAAGAGACCAACCTTTAAGCAAATTGTACAACTGATTGAACAACAGATTTCAGATGCTACAAACCATGTAAGTGTCGAGTATTCTAGGCTGAATTCTGAAGGGAGATGAGTGCTGAATGCTTAACATAGTTGCACACTATAATCCATTCCTTTCTTCGTGTTATGAAGGTTTTTTAATAAAAGGGAATAGTATTGAATTTAAATATTTCTGCTGCATATTTTCTACCCATTTCCATAGATCTTGTTGCAGGAGCAGCACTCAGTGGATTGTGGCTCACAATTAGAAGTTTTATTGAAAACACTGATGTCGTCTTCTCTTGTCACAAATGTTGCTAGGTGGAACAGTTTCTCCAAGAGCTTGAAAAAGTTATTTTTGGACAATTCCCAGAATATCAACAACAGTTGTCCCTTCATATTCTCTGGGATTAGGGATGGAGCACCACCACAAAAGTGGGAAAAAAAACGCAAATAAGTTAAACCCCACCCCCAACGTACATAACTACAATACTGTAGACTCCTCTCCTGCGAACAGGACTGCCAATACCTGCCACCACACAACTCCAGCTTGCTGTCTTACCTCGCACCAAAATAGCACTGCCCATTTAAAACAGTAAGGTTTAAAGTATTGGGCAGTGAAGTTTTAGTGCAAGATACGAAAGCAAGCTAGAGTTGTTTTATTGCCAGGACAGGAGGAGAGGGGATGAGGGTGGGGTCTTGGAGTCTGAGTTAGTTGAGCAGCAGGTACAAACCGCAAATACGTAAAACCGCGAATGTGAAAACTGTGAATATGAAGGGACAACTGTATATATTTTAAATTTTATGGAAGCAGTATTGGGGATCCTTATGGACCAAAAGGCTGGGTAGAAATCAAATAATAATCATTTCTGGAATGAATTGGTCTGAAAATTTGAAAGCAAATTTCTGGAGTCCATTAACTTTTCCTCTGTTTTTTGATAAAGTTGAAAGAATACTTTTTTAAAAAACGAGAGAAATATTGTAAATCGTTATTGGTTTCTAGAAATGTAGATCCTTTATTAAGCATGGATGAAAATTTAATCTAACATTTTCAGCATAGACCCATAGGATTGTTTTTGAGGGTAACAAATCACCCAAAGGTGGCATTGGCCTCTAAACTGGCCCTGCACTGAACCTATTCTAGGATAAGGTTCAGCTACAAGGTTTTGCTACAAGTGAAAATAATAGTAAAAAAATAGTTCTATTCTTGTGACACCTTAAAGTTAATGAATTTATTATAGCAGAAACTTCAGTGGCCTTGAGTTTATGTCATCATATGCCTCATGAAGTATTAAACTGAGCTATAGCTATAAACTGCATGGTTGATGGGGTGGGAATATATAGAGTGAGGTCAGAGAGAAATGAAAGACAGAACTGACCTCAGAGGCATAGTTGAGGGGGGCATGGCAGATGAGAACATTTCCCCCTCAAATGAGAATTCTGCCTATCCAAAAGACTCTCATATTTGCTGTGTTCACATTCCTTAGTAACTATGCCTGCCTCTTTTCTTTGGGTGCCTAAACTGTATTTGCAAATGTTCAACTAATATTTTAAGTTACTGCAGTGCTAGAAATTTAGGATCTGAAAGAAAATTTCATGGGAGAGGGAGAATTCTTACGGGGGGGGGCAGTGCCCCCATTCCCCCCATAACTATACCCCTTACTGACCTCACTGTTTACACTTCCTTCCTCCACATTCAAACAAGTGTGTATAGTCCACCTGTAATGCAGCAAATATCATGTGTCTGCTGAATTGGAATCTAGCTCATGAAATTGGATGCTGTTCACGAGTGTTTAATGTTCCTTAAGGTTACTGTTTTGCAACAAGAGATTAAACTCTTCAAAGGTTGTCAAACATTTATTGTAGCATGAGATTTTGTAACCAAGACTGTACATCATAAAATGGCTGAAGGTAAACAACAACATCATCAACAATAGCAAGCACACTAAAAGTGAACCAGCTGAAGCACTTTGATCTGTCACTAAGGACTTCCACTAAAGTGCATTTATGTGTTGACTTGCCTCAAATACATGCAAAAGAGTTGATGGGTACTTTGATGTTATGTGTAGTCATTCAGTATTGACTCAGGTTTACATCTGTTCCAGATTTACTCAAACGTTACAAGTGGCATTTGCAGTCAAGGAAATGGTACTGATCACTCTGAGAGAATCAACTCAGTGGGCAGCAGTGCTTCATCTACTCAGCCCCTCCTCACACATGAAGATGTTTGAAATCAAATTCAGCCAGCCTTGAATGAGATTCTGCCGTTTTAAGAGGAATAACTACTGGTGGTTCTCATTTTATTCACTGCTACACCAAGAGTAGTAGGAATACTGCAGTAATTTTCTCTCTCTTTTTTTTAATTACACGCTGTTAAAAACAAAAGTAAATTACCATCACAGTTATAGCATTGTCGCACTGTTTGCTAGAGTCTGTGTATAGTCGCTATGTTATTTGCATTTGTAGTGTAGAAATGGAAAATAAACATTAAAATTTGGGAGTGGGGAAGAATGTCTAAGAAATAGGCTATGGAATTGCCTGAGAACAAAAGTTTTAAAAAGGAGAACTTGAGAGCTCTAACTCTAGAACGTTGGTGGTCATGTTTAAAAATCAGTAAACGCAAATGTCTTAGCCAGTTTCCATTATTTCTGGAAGTTTGAAATCTTAGAAATGGAAGCAAAATTGGATATTCTGGGCTAAATCCAATGTGAAGCAGAATTTTCGGTTTTCCCCCTTGCAACCCTTACTTGCCCAAATTCAGTTCTGGAAGGTTTTGCAGTCATCTGAAACAGTTTCTTGGGGATGCTCATAGGGCTGCAGTGGGAAGAAGGTTATTGCACTCCCTGTGTTTATACTATGTTCTGCTTCAACATGAGCAGAAATCCAGGATTGGATAGAGTCATCTGAATCCAAGACAGTGCTCGCCTGACTAGAAAGAAACAGAAAGACATTAGCCTAACATCACTTCTTACTCCCACCTAGAGTAGACCCATAGAATCTGTTGTTGAAGGGTAAATCGACACTTATGCAAATCACACTGAATTACAGTGTATCTGCTCTACTTTGGACTAGCAGTTGGATTTAGGGCACTGAATAGTATCAGCCATCAAAGATTATGGAACACCTTCTGGTAGGGGAACCTGAGACCCTGAAGATGTTGTTGTACTCCATCTTTCCTAATGTGTAGCCAGCACTGCTGGTGATCAGAGATTATTGGAGTTGTAGTCTTGACAACATCTGGAGGGACATAGGTTCCCCAAATCTTTGAGGAATTAGAGACCATGGCAGATAGCTACTGTGTCTGTCTTCCAGTTCATGTTTCTGCACATTCTAGTCAATGCAGGTTCCCCAACTCTGTATGTAAGGGACAAGGAGGAGAAAACAGAAGAAAATTTCCAAGCTTCTGTTTTGTATGCATAGATGCTGATTTGTATACACACACACGTGTGCCTGTATTTTTGTTATGTGGCAGAGGGTGCCCAGGGTTTTATTTTTACCCCTATCATACACACCAAAAGGTCAGTTTGTGCATCTATTTCTTACAGCATATATTGGGAGGAAAAGACACATTATTATATGGCTAATTTCAAGTGAACAAATTTGCCGGATTATCACAAACTGTTGGGAGAACTGAGGGCATTAAAATATGATACCAAATTAGTTTCCAGATCTGGTGAAGACACAGCTGCTTGTATTTCAACAGGAAATATGTTCCTTGTGTAGCTCTATAGTCTGGTTAGGAAAAGAGATGTGCTGTTAATGCTGTGAGCTGTGTATTTCCTAAGGAAGGTTCTTATTTCATAGTTATTTTGTATGTGTGCCTATATATGTAGAACAGTCAAATAACTTTCTTACTCTCCTCAAAGTATCTCTTGGGTACATGCAATTGTGAAAGCCTATGAGGAAAACCCCACACAGTCACATCTTGAGAAGGGCTTATTTCTCTGTAACACTGACTACTGTAGGAATGGCAACAATGATAAATAACTAAATTTTTGAAGTTAGTGGATTTTCAAGTTAGAACTACATGGAGCATAGCAGGCAGGTGGCTTTAGGAATTACATGTCTATAATGCCATGGTTTGTTTCATTAGTTGACCTAACCACAAACAAAATTATAACATTCTGAATACCTTTTGATTTTCTAAAAGGTCCTGTCCATCAGTCAATAAAAATCTTATAAAGCAGCTTTTAATTAATAGACTTGTGCTAAAATACTGGTATATTTACAGCTTCCCTTTAGCACTCTGTTATTTACACTTCATGTAACAACGTCTTTTGTTGAGCTTACATTTTTACATTGTTAGATGTAACGGTGTGCCCAAAGCATTATTGAGCAACTATTGGCCCAGATGAAAGTTAATTTTAAAAATACACTGCCAAAGGCCTGCTCAACTTATGTTGAACACCCTACTAGCTTTTGCTATGTATTTGTTATGTATTTCACCAGATTGTTTGGTGTTAAGGTTACAGAAATATGTTAGTGTGTTTTTAAAAGGTAGGCACTTGCACTGGAGTTATTTACACTGTTGCACCTTTCAAAAGTTTGCTGAGGTTTGTGTGGAATGGCTTGATCCAAGCTCCATGTATGTAGGGGCTTTCCATTCTCTTCCATGAAGCAAAATGCTCCATACATGCATCATAATCTCTCATTGTACATGCAGGTTCTCTTCCTGACAGCGGGGAAGCCTCCACACACCCAGAGCACTGTGTGTGTTATCAGAACTGTGCATGTGAATGGGAATTACTGAATTAGAATCACTCTGTAACTGTTTTTCATGTAACAAACACACAGGAGCAGGATTGTGCCAACTGGCCAGTGTTCTTTGCATTCGACTGAAAGTATGAAAGGGGCTCTATAGAGTTCTTTGTAACTAGACTTTGTATGTGCAGGTAGGAGCATTGCACCGTTAAGGTTCCCAGTTGTGTAGAAGAGGTTTCATGCATTCCACTATACACAGTGAACTACTTCACACCTTCCACTGGATGCCAAGTAGGGAACAGGGACCATCAATCCTTGTCTCCCATCCACACATTCAGTATGTGTGTGTGTTAATTGCCTCCTCCAACCGTACTTCTAAGGCTATGATGATAATAATAATCATAATAATTGTATGCAAAACCTTTTTTGGCTTTCATAGCTGTAAGACACAAACTTGTAATAATTGTTGACACCATGGTACTTCTTTGGCACTTGGATGGACAATGTTTTTTCCTGTAATATTCTCAAAAGTTATATTTTTATAATTCTGTTTTTGTTGACAACTTATTAACAGAGCAGCTTGATAGTTTCAGATTTGTTTAATTGTTCCAATTGTTTTATGTAAATGCTGAAATGTAGCAATAATGTCTTCTCAACTCCTTTAGGCTCTTGAGTCTTAAAAAATATTTTTCTATAAATATATAAATATATATATGTATATAGATATAAGCATAATGACTGTATGTATAAATATGTGGATGTTTGAAAGATGTATTGTTGGAGTTTAAATAAAAGTGTAAATAGTATACATAAATTTTCAGATGTTGGCATGGCATGCTTTAGCAGTCACACACTTGATGTAATCAAAGACCCAATTAACATGTTCTCCCAGATAGCACTCAATCACTGTGGTGGGAGAGCATCATAAACACTGGCCTGATTGAGCTTTATTGTAGATTGTCATGTTGCATTCAAATATATTTGTGATGTGGACAGTTATTAATAACCATTTTTATCTTACTAGTAAGCCTCATTAGAAGGATTTCTGTCCTGAAAGGCAGAATCTAATAATGGCAATTACATCCATTTTAATTAAATCAGTCAATTAAAATAATGGCTGGCATCCTGTTGATGAATTACAATGGAATAAGTCAGACTTATACCATTGCAATTCAATTTTTTTGGTTGCTGTGCAGGTTGGAAGTCCATACTGACCAGAAAACAACCCAAATCTCCCCTAAACCTCACCTGTTTTCATCAGCAGTCTCCCAAATGTGGCCATTTCCTGATTGGTGGAGAGCAGGGGAGTAGCAGACAAGTATTCAGCCATTTTTTCTGTGGCTGGATGCAAAGCAGTGATAGCATCTTCAAAGATATTTGGAAGATGTCTCTGGAGGTCCCTGCAGATGCCAGTCGCTGTGTGTCATTATAGGAAGATAGCTGGACTCTTGTCTCCTGCTTCCCTTGCTCTTCACCAACCAGGAAATGGCTGGGTTCAGTGAGGCTGTAGCTGAAAAAGGGTGGGTTGAGATGGGGTTGAATGAATGACTTGTATCTATATCTTCTGATGCAAGATTGTGACCATAATTAACTACAGGAGCATCCCCATATCTGCTGATTCGCCAACTGCTAATTCAGTTATATGCAGTTGGCGATGGTAGGGGGGTGGACGAGGGAGGGAAGAGAGCAAGTCGCTTCCCTCCTCCTTTCCCTGCCGAGGTCCAGTGGTGTGGTGGCAGTGGTGGTGGGGGGGAGTGGACAGGAGAGGAGGGAGGCGACTTGCAGTTCTTCAAGCTCTGCAAGTCACCTCCCTCCTCCCTTCCCTGCCAGGTCCGGTGGTGCGGTGGCTGTGGCAGGGGGGGTGGATAGGAGGGAGGGGGGAGAGAGCAAGTCACCTCCTTTCCCTGCCAGGGTCCAGCAGCATGGTGGCTGTAGCGGGGTGGACGGAGGGAGGGAGGGAGGGAGGGATCAGGTCACTTACTCTCTTGTCTGCCGGGGTCCAGTAGCAGTGGCGGGGTGGTAGCGGACAGGGAGCGTTTGCTGTTATCCATGGATTTCAGTATCTATGGGGGGGCTGGAACAAATCCCCCGTGGATACGGGGGTACTACTGTATTGAAATAAGAGAGAGGTTCAGACACTTTCCCCCACACAAATAGAATAATATCAGAAAACCCATAAATATCAGTCTTTAGTTATTAGACAAAGGGCATTACCAATTATTCTATAATACAAAGAGAAGAGAGACAAAACAGTTTTAACATTTTAAAATATCACCTAAGATAAACTATTACTATGTCCAATGTATATCTGGTATATTAAACAATTTGTTCTTGTATGCCTTCAAGTCATTTCTAACTTATGGAGACCCTAAGGCAAACCTATCACAGGGTTTTCTTAGGCTGAGGTGGTGACTTGCCCAAGGTCAACCAGTGGGTTTTCATGGCCGAACAGGGATTCAGACCCTGATCTTCAAAGTCAGAGTCCAACAATTAAACCACTACTCTATGCTGGCTCCTGTATTATAAATTATAAGGCTAATTGCAATAAAGACACAAAATTTTTGGAAGTATAACCCCCAAAGAGACCAAATATTTCCAACAAGCCATGTTAACAAAAATAATTCTCATGTCAGTGGAGGGACTAGGAAAGCTATGTGCTGTGAGCAAAAAAGCTATGGACAGAATCACTGTGCCCCTAACCCTCAGTCTACAGACTTCATTTAGATGTTTATCATGGTAAATTAAATCAAATGCCACAGAGATTCAGTGGCAAAGTCACCACCACTGTTCTTCTCCTGATAAAGGTCATCCATTGTGGTGACCAAGACCAATTCCATCCCATAAGTAAGAACAAATCCAAACTAGAATGGGTCTAGATGTGAGTTCAGCAGGCCCAGGGGCCAGTTTTCTGCCTCTGGAAGCCTCCAAGGGCCACACAGACTAAAATACCAAAAAAACATGGGGAAGAAAACCAGAAATGGTTAAAAGTCTACTTCTGGTCTTGATTTTTTTAAAAAAATCAACTATATGCATTGGGCGGAGGGGGGGGATTGCACTTGGAAGGTTCCTGAAGCAATTCTTTTAAAACTAGCTATAGCCAGCGTAACATACACCATTATCCATACATATAAAACTGTTTGGTATGTTTCCATCCCCACTCTGCTGATTGGCCACTTGGGAAATGTGTCAAGAGTACACATTAATACATAACCTTTCAAATCAACTATAATGGCATATGTTATGCTGGGTACAGCTAGTTTCATACTGAGAACCCTTCCTCCACTGCCATCCAACCACGCGTACACACAAACACACACCATGCTACACACACACTATGCACGCCAGGACATGAGAGCCACTCCACTGCCGCCATGCAACCCCCTGCACACATACACACCATGCTACACAAGCACACACACACTATACACACCACACTACACAGACACACACCACACATGCCAGGATGCAAGAGCCCCTCCACCACTGCCATGCAATCGCACACACACAAAGCACGCTGCACACACACACACACAGCATGCTACATGAAGACACACAACGCTACACACACACCACATGTGGCAGGATGCAAGAGCCCCTCTGCTGCTGCCATGCAACCGTGCATACACACACACACACCAAGCTACACACACACTACACACAGCAGGATGCGAGAGCCCTTCTGCCACTGCCATGCAACCAAGCGTACACACACACCCCACACTACACGCACACCACGCTACACCTCCATGCTATACACACACACACCATGCTACTCCCCACCCCATGCTATACACATACACATACTTCATGCTACTCACACACCCCACACTACACCCCCATGCTATGCTCACACACCCCATGCTACACACACACCACCCTATGCTACACACAAACACCCATGCTACACACAAACACCCATGCTACACACACACATCCCATGCTACACACACACGCTACACACACATCCCATGCTACACCCCCACGCTACACCCCCACCCCATGCTACACCCCCACCCCATGCTACACACACATCATACTACACACAAACACCACGCTACACACAACTTGCTGGAGAGCCCCTCTACCATTGCCATGTTTAGAAGCTTGAAGCTTTCTACATGTTTCTGCCCACAGTGTGCTGATTGGCTGCCAAACAAAGAGCTTTGATTGGTTGTTAAGTTTCCTAAGCGGCCAGTCAGCACACTGGAAATGGCAACATACCCAAGAGCATTATATATGGAGTTAGAAAATGGCCAGGAAGCCTGGGAATACAGCCTCAGACAGCCCCATTCAGGCCCAGGGCCACGGTCTGCCCACCCCTCTAAGCTCTCCATCAAGACCTGATCCTGGATAGCTGGCACTCTTTCAAGCATCTTGTCCAAAAAAGTTGAACAGTTGGCTGTGGTCTGGTATATTCAGTCCTCATTGCTCATTTTAATAATTTCATTTTGCTGCCTATTCTCTCCTATGCTAAATGAAAACTAAGTGAAACCTTTTCTCTCACAAAAGATTTGGATTGTGCACAACTAAGAAGGTGAGTAATTCAGATCTCTTATGATGGGGGAAAAACATGATGGCAGTCATCCTGTTGGTAAGTTATGATGTCATGAGACTTGCTTATGGCAGCACAACTCATTTCAGTCATTTTCTAGGTTTGGAATTCTGTTCTGACCATGCAATGACAAAAGTCCCTTTCAAAACCCACCTTTTAAGCTACAAAGCCCCCACAATATTACCATTTCCAGGTTGTCAGAGAGAGAGGAGATGAGCAATGATGTGTCCAGCTATTGTCCTTTAGCTGGACATACTGCAAGGACATCATTTGCAGGCATATCCCAGGGATGCTTGAAGGTCCCTGCCAGTGTTTGTTGCAGTATATCCAGCTTAAGGAAAATTGCTGGATGTGTTGCTGCTGATCCCCTCACTCACCAACAACCTAGATATAGCTGTGTTGTGGGGACTGCATGGCTTACAAGGTGATGAGGGGAGACGTAGCTGTGGAGATGTACATCTCCTGATGCAGGATCTCAGCTGATATTTCAGAAATCATCTCATTGCACTGATCCAGCTTGACTGGAATCTCGCCCTGAGTTGTAAAGAGATCGTAGAGACCATCCAGTCCAACTCCTTGCCATGCAGGAATACACAACCAAAGCACCCCAGTCTTTTTCTGCATAGTGGTATTGAAAAACCAAGGGACAAATACAGTTCTGCTAATTCAGTTGCCAATGAATATTCCCTATTGCAAGCAGTCAATTACGACTATTAACACTTATTTCATAATAATCTAGAATTAGGTCAAGCCACTTACAAAGTATGTCAGCTACATGTCATCTTTAGAGAGGGGGATACACTAACATACTGAGTTTTAAAACATTGATGGAAGAGACAGAAGGCATGAAATCAGAAGATTAGTAGCTATGAGACAAGCAGAAAAAACAGGGCTGGGAAGAGAATTGCACCAGACAATACACATGATTATGCCTGTATCTTCTTAACCATTTTTGTTTCAAATCTTTGCCCCCCAGCACCCATTGCCTAACGTTTTACTTAAATGAAAATTGGATACATAATAGGATTTGAAGGTCTACTGAACAAACATATGGTCATCTTCAAGTCCATTAACCCTCACACTCTGTTTATGACTATACTCTATGACAGATAAGATTTGTTTTCTTTCTGACCAAATGTATCTTTTTATTTGGTAATATTTAATGAAGATATGGAACACAATCTCTTTGATTGTCAAAAATTAGTCACTTTGGCATCAACTGTCATTAAATCAGAAATGCTACTATTATTTCTGTTCAAAACAACAGTGAAGACATTTTTAAAACCAGTCTGCTCTGGAAGTTAAGAAATGTTGTGACATTATGGAACCTCACCATGATTGGAACGTAATTTACACTACAAGTTATACTTCAGGAATACAAGAACAATCGGGATCTTCCATTTATGCCAGACTTCCTTCTTAATTTTAATAAATTTCTTCAGAGACTAGTCCACAGTTTTATAACTTCAGTGCCTATGCCTTGGTGTGTGTAAACATGTGTTTGCTTCACAATTGGAAAGTGAATTCAAAATAGTTTAGATGTGCAGAAAGCAGAATTGCTGTTAACATCGCTTGGTGGTAGGCCATACTAGTATAAACAATAATGGTCTTTATTTTTCAAGTTTCATTTCTGTGTGCCTCCCTACATCTAGTGTTAATTTTTGTATGTCTCTGGTAAGTATCAAGAAACAATTAGGCACACTGGATTGTTTTGTAGCATTACCTGAGCAACAAGACGGCTTCACTTCTCATCTAATCAAATATCCATTATTAAGAATACTGTCTCTTGCTGACTATTAGCAGATCCTTCAGTGCAATTTGGAAATACCTACGTGAACATGAGATTTAGAAATTACCACGCTACACTGTTATAGTCCTATTATTCCACTTTAACTGCTGTGGCTGCCTCCTGTGGGATCCTGGAATTTGCAGTTTCAGGAGGGGCATTTAGAACTCTTAGCCATAGAGCTCTTAGGCCTCACTAAACTACAAACCCTAGAATTCTACAGGAGGCAGCCAGAGCAGTTAAAGTGGAATAATAGCACCATAACAGTGTAGTGTGATAAAGTCTGTAGAAACTTTGAGGGGCCTATGGCCCATGTCCCCAGCACTCATTTTTCTGTTGATGTGCCCTTTTGGGCTTATCTAGATGAAGTGGTGGGTGGTGGCAGCAGAATGGATGAGACAGGCCATTTTAATTCCCTACAGTGTATGCTGTGGGAGATTTAAATAACAGAATGAGGTGGGAGTGTAACTGCAAGGGGTTGAGTGGGCACAGTGAGCCAGCACACAGCTCATTTCAATTTGGGAGTCAAATTTATATTTCACCGCCAAATTGGGCAAAAATGGCCATAAAGTGTTGGGTGTGTGTGTCCGTCCCACTGACTAGTTCACTGTACGGTAGGACCCCCTTATCTGCTAGGGATTGGTTCTGGGTGGCCTCGTAGATACTGAAAACCATGGATAATAGTGAATGCCATTGAAAATAATGGGACTTCCTTTTTAAAATACCATAGAGTTGCCTTGGAAGACCTAGAAAATGCCTAGAGGACATATTTTCTAGGAAGACTATGGTAGGTGTGCTGTTTTGTGTCTCATCGCTAATGGAATCAGTAGATACTGAATCAGTGGATATAGAGGTCCTACTGTATTTTGTGGGTTTTCCCCATCACATATCAATTTTTTCAGGCAAAGATAGGCCTTATCTTCAGAAAGAAAGTAATCCAGTGGTCCCTTTCTGTTTGGAAAAAAGCTCCATCCAATCCATAAAAAGGCAAATGACTCCTGTAAGCCCCAAGACTAAACAACAACAATAAAAAGACCTATAGCACTCTGCCAGGCTTTGGGACTACTATAAGCCATTGGGGCGGGGGGAGAATTGATACTCGGGACTTTTTCGGATGGGGTTTTGCAACGCTAGCAGCCTCGTCCCTGTTGTGAGGCTGCTGCGCTGCAGGGCATCCCTTTCGGATGACGCTCTCCCCTGCCAATACTGTTGCGTAACTGCTGGGACGCTGCAGCATTATATTTGGCGGTTTTCTAATCACGAAAGTTGATCGTGATTAGGAAAGCACCAAATATGGCGCTGCAGCATCCCAGCAGTTACGCAACAGTATCGGCAGAGGATCGGCAGGGGAGAGTATCATCCGAAAGGGACACCCTGCAGCACAGCAGCCTCACAATGGGGACGAGGCTGCTAGCATTGCAAAACCCTGTCCGAAAAGTCCTCAGAGGGGAGTGTATATGTGGCCCAATGTAGATGTTAATGATGGGCCTTGCTAGGATACTGGGTGCTCAGAGCTGTCCAAGAATTCCAGGTCCTGATGCTGGCCCTAAGTAGATGCCAGGTATGGTTCCCACAAATGTCTGGGCCCAAGGTAATATATCTTCTTGGCTTGTTAGATGGAAAACATTCAGAGAAAGATGTACCGTTTCACCACCAGAGGCCAGTACCAATGGCTCCACCTATCCTAAGCTTTTGTCATGCCTAGACTCTAATGTGAATGTGTGGGTGGGTGGGTTTTAAACTGAAGCAATGTTATGGGGCTGTGTGTTATCAGTACGCGGATGACACCCAGATCTGGTTCTCCTTGTCCCAATCATCAGCCTTGAATTCCGATGGCATCTCTCCTCTTAATGATTGTCTTAAAGCAGTAATGGGCTGGATGAGGAAAAACAGATTGAGATTAAATCCGGACAAAACGGAGGTGCTCACGATAGCAGCCCCAAAACCAGGAGTTGTGTTGCAACCTCCAGTCCTGGACGGTGTCACGCTCTCTATTAAGGACTGTGTTCCGCAGTCTGGGGGTGCTCCTTGATTCATCGCTTCAGATGACTAGTCAGGTGAATGTGGCAGTCAGGAGCGCCTGTTACCAGCTTCGGCTGATATGCCAGCTGCGCCCTTTCCTGGAAGTAATGAACCTTGAGACTGTGGTGCATGCGCTGGTAACCTCTCGTCTAGATTTCTGCAATGCTCTCTACATAGGGCTACCCTCATGCTTAGTCCGGAAACTTCAGTTGGTACAAAATATGGCAGCCAAAGTGGTCTTGGGAACATCTCAGAGAGACCATATAACTCCAGTATTAAAATCTCTCCACTGGCTGCCTATCAGTTTCCGGGCCCAGTGTGAAGAGTGAATGAGTTTTCTGTTTTAGTGGCACTAACAGACTGGCTAAGAAACTTAACAACAAAAAAAGATGGAGAACCACAATGCATGATATGGGAGTTACCCGGACAGCGAAGCGAGAAGTCTCAAACTGCTGAGGTGGCATTGACGTATCCTAGGATACGCAGGATGCTGCTTCCTGTTTATCTAGGAAGGAACAGATCCTTCATACAATATGGACAGCAAGTAATAAGCTACCAGAATGTTTGGATACAAACTGATAAAACTTGGAGTGCTTCTGAAACATCAACAAAAGACCAGAAAGAGCTGGTTGAAGATTTTGTGGACAGACGCAAAAGGGTGATGCTGTTTGATGCGATGAAAAGACATTAAAAAGATGAGACTTTCTAACCAGCAGGGGTGTTCCTGTTCCGCGGCAACAGGACTCCCATGGTCTTCATGAAGTCTGCCTGATCAACAATCTTCAGTGAAGAGCCACTTGGTGTGTATGTGAGTATATGTGTGAGTGCATGGTTAGAATGAGAGAGCTCTCTTGGTACTAAATGTTATGTGTATGATCCTATGAATAAATGTTACATACAAAGTGAAAAAATCCAAATTTGGTGTCTCTGCCTCTGTATCAGCCCTATTGGGGTATCTTCTCTGGGGTATCTCCATTACACGTTTTAAAAATTAAACGAATGGCCTTATCACCTTGGCCATGACACCAGTATAAGGTGTTGGTTATTACCTAAATGGCTTGGGTCCAAGTTATCTTCGGAACCACCTCCTCCCATACAAATCCTCCCCACGCACTCCGGTCCTCTGGGAGGAATTTGCTTCAGCCACAAAAGTCTAGGCTGTCTGCAACCTCCCAGAGGGCCTTTGTGGTAATCGCCCCCAAATTATGGAATGGCCAGCCGAACGAGATCCGTCAGATGACGAGCCTGAGTAGCTTTAAAAAAGCACTAAAGACGGATCTCTTTCGGCAGGCCTTTCCTAATTAGATCCCAGCCTCAGGAGCTCCTGGCCTCTTTTTAGTCTGCTAGCTATTTATATTTTTTAAAATGTGATTTTAGATTAATTGTTTTGAATTTATATTGGTTTAATATCTTTTTATGGGGGAGGGTGGGGGTGGGTAGTGTTTAGGGATTTTAATCTGTATTTGTATTTTAATTTTTGTAAGCCACCCCAATTGTTTTTTAACAGAGGGGCAGGGTAATAATAATAATAATAATAATAATAATACCCTCCAACTGTCCCAATTTGGGATGGACAGCCCCAATTAATCTTCTTTCTTCTCACTTTTTCAGCTGCTTTTGAAATGTTTCTGCTTATCTCTTCTCTTTCCACTTTTTCCCTTTGGCCTCAGCTTGCTTTAGTTGCTGGAAGCTGAGTTCAAAGTGCAAAAGTAGTTTGCACCCAACTCAGCAGTGGGGAGCAGCGAAGAGTGGGCAGTGTTTCACTTCCCTTTAGATTCAGGCAAAAGCAAACTGCTGCAGTGCCCCCAAGCTTGTGTGCTCTTCTTCATAACTTTTGACCACACTCTAATGTTGCTTGGCCACATGTGTCCTGGTTTTCATCTGTGAAATGTTAGAGGGTATGACACCAGCCAAAAGAGAAAGTAGTGAACAAACTGCCTGTTGCGTACTTTTCCATAGGCCTGATTAAGGATCACATTCAAAGCTCTCCATAGTGTTCCCTTTGCCCCACTTATCTCTCTGCTTCCCTCTGCCAAGACATCCCATCGCATGACTTTTATTCTTTTAGCTATGCCACATTTGCTACTACTTCATATCATCTTTGATGCCTCAATCCAAACGGCTACGTGATGCTGCTGTTTTCTCTTCCTTCAAGTCTTTCCTCAAGGCCCCATTTTCTGGGAAGCCTTGGCTTATCCATCTAGCCACATCCCCTATGAAACTCCTTAATCTAAGGGTAAGGAACACCTTTCAGTCCTAGGACTAAATCCCATTTCAGAGAAGTTCTCAAGCCTCATTATGGAGAGGAAAGCCAGGGCAAAATGTTAGGGTCAAAATTTTCAGCATATTTTATCTTAAAGCAGTGATGGCAAACCTATGATATGCGTGTCAGCACTGACACGCATAGCCATCTGGGCTGACACACAGCTAGGCCTCCCCCCCGCCCACAACCCTCCCTAGGAAAGTGGTGGGCGGGGCTATGATCGGCACTTTAGGGAGGCTGGAGGGGAGGGGCTGGAGGGGGAGGCGTTCCAGTCACCATCCGTGCTTCTGAAAGCTGCGATCGGGGTCCCGGTCACTGCTTTCAGAAGGGAGGGTGGCTGGTGGCTAGAGGGGAGGGCCTGGGGGGGAGGCTTTCCAGCCACCACCCATGCTTCCGAAAGCCACGATCGGGGTCCCACTCGTGGCTTTCGGAAGGGAGGGTGGCTGGTGGCTGGTGGCTGGAGGGAAGGGGCTGGAGGGGGGAGACTTTCAAGCCACCACCTGCCCTTCCGAAAGCCGTGATCAGGGTCCCGGTTGCGGCTTTCAGAAGGGAGGGTGGCTGGTGGCTGGAGGGGAGGGGCTGGAGGAGGGAGGCTTTCCAGCCACCACCCATGCTTCCAAAAGATCGGGGTCTCAGTCATGGCTTTCAGGAGGGAGGGTGGCTGGTGGCTGGAGGGGAGGGGCTGGAGGCTTTCCAGCCACCACCCGCAGTTCCAAAAGCCCCATCGGGGTCCCGGTCGTGGCTTTCAGAAGGGAGGGTGGGTGGTGACTGGAGGGGAGGGGCTGGAGGGGGGAGGCTTTCCAGCCACCACCTGCCCTTCCAAAAGCTGTGAACGGGGTCCCGGTTGCGGCTTTCAGAAGGGAGGGTGGGTGATGGCTGGAGGGAGGATTTCCAGCCACCACCTGCCCTTCCAAAAGCCACGATCGGGGTCCTGGTCGTGGTTTTTGGAAGGGAGGGTGGCTGGTGGCTGGAAGGGAGGGTCTGAAGGGGGGGAGGCTTTCAAAAGCCGCAATCGGGGTCCCAATCGCCACTTTAGGGAGGGGGGAGGGGGGAAGAAAGTGGCAGGCAGGGTACAAAGCCCCGATCTAGGCAGGCGGGGGGTGGAGGAAAGTGGCAACTGGGGCTTCAAAGCCCGGTCCCACTTTCCTCCAGCCCCCCCTCCCTAAACTGCTGGTCAAGGCTTCGAAGCCCCAGTCGCCACTTTCCTCCACTTCTGGTTAAGCCAGGATCTTTGCCCTCACTTCCACCGGCAGAGCAAGAAGCAGCGGAACGCAGCGGGGGACGCATCTCTGGAGGACCTGCCATTACCAGTAAACAAATAACAGTTAACCACAGCAACCATTATCTACTGTTCTGGGGTGTCATGGATTTCTAATCCATCATTACTGAGATAAGTGAGGGGGAGGCTGGGAGAGGCGAGGGCCTGTGGCGTGCTATGGGTGCTCTTTTTCCACCATTAGAAATAGCAGCAGCTTTTTTAATTCACATACGGAACACCATCTTGCTCCATAGTGCAGAGTCCATTTCACCACTATTATTGTTGTGCATCCTTATTAACTCCTATTTCTGCTTATTAACCCTGCCCTTTCCTA
Organism: Gambelia wislizenii; assembly: GCA_030847615.1. NCBI lineage: Eukaryota > Metazoa > Chordata > Lepidosauria > Squamata > Crotaphytidae > Gambelia > Gambelia wislizenii. Next base: position 97,184,979 of record JAUMIR010000005.1, on the reverse strand, counting down.
AAAGATAGCTAAATGCACCATTTTGTGGCTAGTTAAGCTAGTTAACCCCTAATTGCCTGCAGGCCTAACAAGCTATCTATAAATCTATCTTCTGTCACTGCCCCCCTGATGGAGAACCCCAAAAATAAAAAACTAAGGTTAAGTAAAGGAAGTGGTAGTAGCAGTTGCCGACCCTTTCAAGAGACATGGACCAAGATGGGACTGAAACTGGAGAATAAAGAGTGCCATTGGTTATTATATAGGCAACTAACGGAGAAATTCAAGATAGACCAAAAAATGGAGGGAATAGAAACTGAAAAGACAAAATTGGATTGAGCTGATATGGGGAAACAAGAAAAAGATGATTTCAAAAATATATAAAATGATATTACAGATGAATTTGGAACAAGAGACTGTAAAACCCTATATGATAAAATGGGCACAAGACTTTGAACATGCAATAAATTTAGAACATTAGGAAAAACTTTGGGGGAAGAACCTTTATTTTACAAGAAGCTCTAATTTAAAAGAAAACATGTATAAGATAATGACCAGATGGTATCTAACACCATCAAGATTGGCAAAAATATGTAAGAACATGTCCAACCAATGTTGGAAATGCCAAAAGCCTCAGGCACTTTCTACCATGTATGGTGGAAGTGCAAGGAGGCTGAAAAATTCTGCGGGAAAATAAATAAAATTATTAACAAAATATTTAATTTAAATCTTTTGCCAGACCCAGAAATGTATCTATTAAGCATGATCTATAAAGTAGATGAAAAACTTATATATATATATATATATATATATATATATAGGAGGGTTCTACTGTACATGATAGTTGCAGCCAGAATACTTTATGCAAAGTACTGGAAGACAGTGAAAATACCATCAATAGATGAATGGTTATTTAAATTGCAAGAAATGTGTGAAATGGACAAGCCAACAATTATTCTGGATGAGAGAACAACGTTTAAAGAATTGAAAGAATGGGAGATTTTAAATCCCATATGTAAAGAGAGATGGGGGGAGGAATATATCATAAGTTAGACTTATAAATAAAGATAAAGAGAAACTAAGAATGGAATAAGAAGAAAGGAATAAGAAGTAGTACAAATATAAAACACAAAAGGGAAGGTGATCCTGGAAAAATCAAAGGAGATAGAAAAGGAAAAATGGAAGTCAAATGTATGAATGCAATGAATGTATGGATTTGCATGTAAGCTGTATGTATATGAGGGGGGGATAATTGGGTAAATGTAAATATGATATGATTTGAGATGTATGCTTTATATGTATAAAGGGGAAGAATGACTATTTTATTGTTTGTTTGTTGAAAATGAAATTAAAAAAAAAAGAGAGAGAGATGGACCGAGATGTATGGCTTTATAGGAAAAAAAAATGGCAGATCATTTTGTATTCTATGTTCTGAAAAGGTAGTAAGCAGAACGTGGACTATAAATAGACATTTTGAAACTAATCATTCCCAGCTCTTGGAAAAAAGTGACGATGAAAGGAAGGAATACATTTCCAGGCAGCTACACCTTTATAAGAGCCAATCTAATTCCATTCTTAAATTTATGAAAGGCTCTACAAATTTAACATCTGCAAGTTTGAGCATTGTTCACTCTATAGCTCAGCATGGAAAAGCGCTCAGTGAGGGAGAATTTATTAAAGAAACTCTCCTAAGATGTGCACCAGTTCTATTTCACGATATGCAAAATAAAGATGCAATTATTAAGAGAATATCTGAGTTACCACTCAGTAGAAATATCATAAAAGACCAAATAATGAGACTGAACACAAACGTACAACATCAATTAGACAGGGACCTAAGGAAGTGTAAATATTTTTCGATCTCTCTTGATGAAACTACGGATCTCACATCACATGCTCAGTTGGCCATTATTGGTTGATATTCTGATGGTCTCACAATGAGAGAAGAGTTGATATAGTATCAGTGCCAACAAGCAGGAAGCGAAATATGCAAGGTTGTTCTACAAACATTTTGTGACCTAAGCATTGATATCTCTAAAGTTGTTTCAGTGATGACAGATGGGGCACCAAATATGGTCAGGGAAAAAGTCGGATTTGTCAAATTGTTTACAGAAGCTATTGGACATCCGATTGTGCCTTTTCATTGTATTATAGATCAGGAGGCCTTATGTGCCAAGGCAGGATTCACCGACTTAAACGACTTAATGTCAGTTGTTACAAAAATAGTTAATTTAATAGCTGCTTGCCCCCTTCACAAGTGAGAATTTTCAGCACTTTTACTGGAGGTTGATTCCACCTACAGTGGACTGCTGATATACAATAATGTAAGATGGCTGAGCCAAGGCAAAGTTCTTGAGCACTTTGTGGAGTGCTTTGAAGAAATTAAGGTATTTCTTGACGATAAGTATCTGGGAAACTTTCCTCATCTTAATGATGATAAGTGGGTCAACACCCTGATGTTTTTTACAGATCTCTCTGTTCATATTAATGAACTGAACTTAAAGTTACAAGGTTTTGGCAAAAGTATTGACGTTATGTTTGGATACATAAAAGCTTTTGAAAGTAAAGTTAAAATTTTCAAGCGAGATGTAGAAACTAAAACTTGTAAGTATTTTCCTAGAGTAGCAAAGTATTTTGAGAAGGCCAGTGCAGCTGTACAAAATGAAATGGAACTCTTGCATATGAAGTACCAGCATGTTTTAGACTCGTTACTTGACCAGTTTAGTGATAGATTTAGTCAGTTTAGAAGTCTAGAACAGACCATGAAAATAATTAAGTATGTAGTAGTCTACAGTAGTTTGGAATTAAATGGTTTCCAATGGATGCAAATTGATGATTTGGAGATGAAACTTGCAGAATTTCAAGACAGTATCTGGGCTCAGGTGTTTGTTGACTTGAGGTCAAAGCTTGAGATTTTGGAAAGGCGCCGCTTGGAGAATCAAGAGGAGTGCCACTACGAACAGGAAATTTGGAGTGCCTGGAACTGACTACCAGACACTTTTAGCACCCTGAAAAATATAGCAATGGCTTTACCCACAATTTTTCCCTCTACATACTTTTGTGAGGCCTTATTCTCAGCGTTAAATAATATCAAAACCAACAAAAGAAACAGAATGACAGATGAAGTTAGTAGCGCTTGCTTGGGCCTGAAGTGTACAAAATACCAACCTTCAATTGAAGATTTAGCCAATGAAATTCAGCAACCAAAAAGTCACTAATAGGCAGGTTAGTTAAAGAATTCCCCCTCCCCCTCACTTATCTCAGTTCTTGGCACCCCACACAAGCTAAATAATATCAAGACCAACAAAGTAACCAACAGACAGATGAACAAAGTCACTAAGCAGGTAAGTTAAATAATTAGTTTTTGGTTTATTAAATACAATTATATATAACAATTATACATTTATGTTATTTAAACAACAAATATTGTGAAATAATGTTTTTTCCTCAATGTGACACACCACCCAAGTTATGCTCAGTTTTTTGGTGAAGTTTGACACACCAAGCTCAAAAGGTTGCCCATCACTGTTTTAAAGCAAGTAACAGCATTAGGAGAGGCATATCAAGCCTTTCAAGTCATTTCTTTTTAGAAAGGGGGGGAAACCATGCAAAGGCTGGGACAAAATTACATAGTGCAATCATGGGTAGGGGAGTATGGCCTACCCTCCAACAATTTACATATGGAAACCAGGACACATGTGGCCAAGCAACATCAGAGGGTGGTTAAGATGGCAAAACCTATTAATCAGGAGGAGTGCTCAAGTTAGGAGAGGCTGCAGCAGTTTGCTTTTGCTTCCGCTTATTTGGAAGAGCAAGATTTGCCCCCCTCTTCTCTTCCCCCTGCTGAATTAATTGAGTGTAAATTATTTTTGCATTCTGAACTCAGTTTGCAGCAGGTGACATAAGCTGAGGACAAAAGAGGGAAGAAAGAGAAACTAGGACATTTTAAAAGCAGCTGAAAAAGTGGGTTGACAGAAGGATTAATTGGGACTGTCCCTGCCAAATCAGGACAGTTGTTGGATACAGCATGGACACTGTGAAACTTCAGATGGCTGGTTTGAGACCTGAGGAAGTTTGGATTCTTCTCTTCCCCACCCCTGAGCTAGATACATGTAATTGAACTGAGCACATACTTCGCCTGTCTCTATCGCTTTCCTGGTTCAGAGATTGTAAGCTCCTGAGAAAGAGAAATGTCTGCCTTGTTGTAAAGCAGCACATGTAGGAACGCACATAGACACACAGCCCAGATATGCACATAACTTCTTGAAAAGAATTTTCATGAAAAAGACAAAGAAGCCTAAACTCAACATCCCTAGAATCAATGGAACTTGCGCAAGTGTTGCCTCACCATGCACATGATTCAATGTGTCTGTTCTAGTTGTGAGTAAAAACTGGATTTAGGCCAGAAAGTCAATTATTTAACTGGACAATAAAGCAGGCAGCAGGTGTGCAACATTTAGCTACAAACCACGTTACTTGCCCAACTAGCTCTCATTTCTTTCCTTTTCTACATCCCCCTGTACTATTTCTTCAGGAAGTGGGACTTTCAGACAGTAGCTGCTTTGAATGTCTTGTCAACAAAGGAGGTAGGTCAAACCAGCATCATATGGCCAGCCAGGCCCCTGCTTCTGTTGCTTCAAGGGAAAGTAATTGACGCCAGTAAGTGGCAGAAAATGTCTTCAGGAGGTAGAATATCTGTTATTTCAAAAGATAAAACTACCACAGTTAATAATCAAAGCACATGACTATCACACGCATAGTTGGGTATAGCACTGCCGTGATGATTTCAAAAAGTGGTGTAAAAGAAAGAATTGTTCCCAAAGCAGTTCAGAGGAATGTTAACTGCCTTTTGTGATCATACAGTCTTTTTATGCTCACCCATCAAATGTAGAATATGTGTGACATCCCACCCTGCTATCCCCACTCTTGATTTCCTCCTCTTTATCATCTAGCTGGGAATCTTTCTTCACACTCATTCTTCATTCTACGCTTCCACTTTACTACCATACCACCTAGGAGATTTTCACACAGGGCCAAAATGCCCTGTTACTGCCCCGCCACCTCCTCTCCCGTTCCTACCATAGAATAACGTAAATCCTTCACACATTTACCTTAATTCCGTGGCAGGAATGGGCTCCCCCTCCCCTCGCCGGCTGGCTGTAAATGCAGCCATCGTAAGGCTGCTTTTATGACCAGCCATCTGAAATGTTATCATGTTATCGCGTGATAATGGCTGGGTGGTAAATTTAAAAAATAAAACTCCCCCAAACATAAAATCAGTTCACCAAGCACAAAAACGCACTTTAAATCACACAATCAAAACAGGGAGGGTAAAATAAAGGGTGCCACTTACCTGGATGTCCAGATCATACCAGGAAGTGCTCGGAATGGACCTTCCCTCCGTGGTTGCCATTTCGGAACAGGAACGGGGCTCCTGTTCGCACACCCATGATTGCGTGATAGTGACAGAATGGGAGGTCTATTCACGATGAAAAATCATGATTACATTGTTCCAGAACAATCACAGGAGCAGGATGGATGCAGGACAGAACAGGATCAATGTCATCCAAAAGGGAAAACCTTTCCCGACCCTGTTCTGTTCCTGCCACGGGATATATAGCCTGTATGAAAATCTCCTTAGAGGCAAATCCTATCAAACTTCCTTCATCTCAAAATCTGTCCGCCAGCCCAAGATTGAAATTATAGGCTGCAATCTTGTATCTGGAAATGTAGCTACCAGTCATAGCTATAAAGAGCCCTGGTGATGCAGTGGCTAAATGCTGGTACTGCAAGCTACAATGTTGTGAGTTCAATCCTGCAGGGCTCCAGGTTGACAGCTTTCCATCCTTCCATAGGTTGCTAAAATGAGTACCCAGCTTGTTGGGGACTATTAGCTAACACATTGTAAACCGCTTAGAATGCTTAGCACTATAAAGCAGTACAGAAGTATAAGTGCTATTGATATAATAATCTTCCATCCAAACTCCTTCCCAAACCCACCTTTTTCTCAGCTGCTTTTCCCACCTGAACCTGGCCATTTCCTGCTCAGACTGGAGGAGCAGTAAAGTGTCTAGCCTGACGGGTATTCACAGGGCTCCCAAGAGTCCTTCAGAGCTCACTGCAGATGGTGTTGTTGCTCAGTTTCCAGGCAGAGGAAAATAGCTACCGGTAGATGCTTGTCTGGTGTTCCTCCTGCTCTCCACCAACCAGGAAATGGCCGGATACAGGAGACTGCAGGTGATGAAAGGTGGATTGGGTGGGGAGACTTTGGGGCCAAATCTACACTACACAAATAATCCAGTTTAAAACTGGATTATTTGTCATGGCTCATTGCTATAGAACTGTGGGATTTGTAGTTTGGGGCAGAGAATACTAAAGACCTTGTAAAACTATATATCCCAGGATTCCATAGGAAAGAGCCATGGCAAATAATCCCGTTTGAAACTGGATTGTATAGTGTGGATTTGGCTTCAGTCATCGCACAACTGGTAGTGAATTCTGACCTTCGCAACAAGGGGGGAAAGTGAGTTGTGATGGCATAAATCCAACATATCAATAACCAATTACAAGAGAGACCAAATATGCTACTTACAAATCCAGAATATACTTCCACTAAATTATGTATATTTTTACCAATAAATCATATATATTTTCTCTTTTAAAATTAAAGCTGTTATATTCACAATTATAATCCAGATAATTACTTCATACACACTATATACATAGAATCATAACTTCTCATCATACATGACCATTGAACAAATAGTTATTATTAAAGTCAATTATTGTCTTGTATGAAGAACAGATGGATACCTTCACACTTGCAGTTATAATGATAATGCTATGCAGGAGGAGCCAGAGAATATAATCCCAAATCAGTAATTTCTCTTCAGTCCCTGTTGATAACAGGTAGGTCAACACTCCTGTCTGCGAGGAAAATTTCCCAAGTCACGTAGCTGCCAAACAAATGCTTGCAGAGTTTTAATACTGTACATTTGTTTCAATAAATCTTCTTCATTGGCAACAATGATATAAGAAAGTTATTCAAGGTCAGTATATACACCACAGTAATTATAACTGAACTCTATATCAATTGCCTAGCTTACCTCCACAATGAATATACAGTTTCCCAATGCAGTATGCCTTTCTAATTTCGAATGTATCCTCCTCTGGGATATTTCCCTGTGCTAACTCAAGCAGTTTCACTATTTTACCCACCCATCCGCCCCTGGTGCCAAGGAAGGGGGAAGATGACAAAAGAGCCCTCTTTCTTGGTTTTTCTGCTGCCTGCCCATGGGGACAAGGACCGGGGAAGAGGGTTCTCTTGCCCTCCTCTACCTTCCTCAGCTGTGATCTGGGATGTGAAGCTTATGGAGGCTGCTGGGGATAAAACCACCGTTAAGACAAGTCAAAGCTGCTGCAACTTGCTTTTTCTATGGGGCACTATGCTTCTCTGGGGCTCGTATAGACAAGCCCTATGTATATTTGGTTCTCTCCTTGAAGTTTTTCCACACCAAGACAATAAAAACAGAAGTTCTCCATCCAAACAGCTCTTACATCAAAAATTTGTCCTCTTTCCACTACAAAGGAATTACCAAATGGTAGGCCCACTAGACATTCTCCTTAGGAAGCAACCTTTGTGCTTTCGCAGCACTTAATAATAGCTAAGATATGCATTCCATAAGGTATATTGATATAACCAAGGACCTTGGTGGTAACAATTTTGATATTTGGTCATGTGTACAGGGGTCCTTGTTGTCATCACTGAGGGAAGCAAGTCACACAAAAAATCCATGGTGTCCTATTGTATAAAATCTCCACGGAGTTCACGATTCATTGGAATCATCATATTCTTTTTCTTTTCTGTATAACACTTGCCTTTGAGTCAATATTTTGTTCCCCTCTGTGTGTGTATTGATATTCTTTTTCTTCCTCTCTTTAATATTTGTTCTGTAATTTTATTAGGCAGTGAAGCCAATTTTGACAGGTGAATGGAAAATAATTATCTGGGTGATTATTTTTTGTATGTTTCTCATCTAAAACTACCATTCTAATTGCTTTTCTTTGTAATAATGTAGTTCTCCTGCACTACCTGCCATTCCTTTTCAATCAATTAATTCCATTAACTGGTGGCCCAATTCTATGAGCCATTGCACACATAAAAATGGATAAGAAAGAGAAGAAACATGTTGCATCTTTGATAACTTGCTAAGTTAGGATACTGCACTGGATCCATAAACCTATGTGTTGCTGGCCAAATACTGAATTGAGAGAGACTGATGGTGTGATCTAGTTGGGCTATTCTTATTCTATGAAATATGTTCCAAGAGGTCACATTAGTGAAACAATCACCATTAGAAGATCTCTGATGCACAGCTGCATTTTAAAAAAAGGTTTTGATATAAGATAAATAAAGATGGTACAGTATATTCCGGCGTATAAGGCGACTGGGCGCAAAAGATGACCCCCCCAATTTTTAAGTTAAAATATAGAGTTTGCCCCCCCCCCCGCCAGCCACCTGGCTGGAAAGCCTGTCCCCCACCAGCCAGCCAGCTCAGTGGCTATAAATGATGGAATAGTCTGTGAAATTAAAGGACTGAGAACAGCTAAAAAAGCATGGGATACTTTGAAAAATCTCTGTGGTGTTCAGTCTTTGGAAAGTAAGGTTGCATTAATACTGTAAGTTGGTTAATATGAAGCTATCAAATCCCAAATTTTTGAATGAGCACATTAATGAATGAGCACATTAATGATTTTAGAGCCACAGTGGTAGACAAGAGAATTTCACCATAGACAAAACTTGATGCAGAATGATAAATCTGAATCCAGAAATTCTAATTTTAGGCTAACTTGTCCTGAAAAGAAACATTATTTTGACTCTCCTGAGCTAAATGGGGGGCCATTTAACTCTTCAAAGGCAAAGCAGTCATTCTCACAGCAGGAGGAAGGATCTGCTGGGAAAACTGCCCAGGCCATTTTACACTTCAATCATTCTCACAGCAGGGGAGTATGATTACTGGGGTATAAGACCACCACCCCACTTTTGAGGAGATTTTCAAGTGTTAAAAAGTAGTCTTGTATGCAGCAATATACGGTAATTCGATTAGAAATATGAAAATGGAAGATCAAACTGAACTGATAGATAAAACTAGGCTTAAAATAGAGAAGAAGGTGAAGTACTTAGGTATCACTATGACAAATGTGAATTGTATGTTCTTTCAAAACAACTATGTTAAGACATGGAATGAGATTAAGAAAGACATGAGCAGGTGGGAGAAACTAAATTTGTCACTGTTGGGGAGAATTTCTGTGATAAAAATGAATGTTTTAGCTAGAATGCTGTTCTTATTCCAGACAATACTGGTTTTGATGACAGATGTACTATTTAAGCAATGGCAGAGGGACATATCTAAGTTCATATGGGAAAGGGAAAAAACACAAGGTGTTGCAAGGTGCAAAGCGAAGAGGAGGATTGGGGTTACTGAATTTGAAATTGTACTTTGCTGCCTGCTATTTGGTATGGTTGAAGGAATTGATGATGTTGAGAAATAAAAAGATTGTTAGATTTGAAAGGGCATGACCTGAGGTTTGTGTGACATGGATATTTACGGTGCGATAAAGTTAAGGTGAATGTAGATTTTAATATTCATGTGGAAAATGCCATACTGAGAATATGTAATAGATACAAACCAAGGTTGTAACCGAAAATACCTTTATGGGTTTCAAAACCAGAGGCTTTTTACAGAAGAGAAACAACAGGTTAGAAAAGATGGTTAAGGTATCAAGATATGTTGGAAATTTTCCAAGGAGAGTTTACAACCAAAACGAAGGATACTTTGCAGAGGGAAATAGCTGCCAGTGGTTTTCATATCTGCAGTTATATGAAAGATCTGAGATGGCAAAAAGAATTATGGATTTGAACAAAATCAGAGTTTGAATTACAACTATATATAGCTGATGAGGATGTGATGGGGAAAATGTACAAATTTTTGTTAAGATTTAAAATGGAAGAAAAACAAGTGAAAGATTGTATGATAAAATGGGCTAGGAACTTTGGATACAATGTTCAAATGGAAGAATGAAAAAAGATGTGGTTATTAAGGGGTTAAAATTTACATTGTGTTATAATCTTAAAGAGAATTAAGGGAGCTTCAAAGGTGTGTTGGAAATGTGAACAAGCACCACAGAATGCGATTGGGCCATAGGGATCCACTAGGGAGGCCATAGGGAAACCTAGGGCAGGGGTGCATAGCTGTACAGACAGACAGTAATGCTAACAAATACAAAAAAAAAAAAAAACACACAAAAAAATCCAGTCCATTGCTGTGAAGTCAAAGGCTTTCACAGCCGGCATCCATAGATTTTCCTTGTTTTTTTTTTCCCGGGCTGTGAGGCCGTATTCTGGAAGTTTCTTTCTGACATCTTGCCTGCATCTGTGGCTGGCATCTTCTCTGAAAGGAACTCTTCCAGAACATGGCCTCACAGCCTGGAAAAAAACCAAGGAAAGTCCATTGCTGATTGGGAAATGGGCATTATCTGATGATAAATAGTGCAAGGGCTCTCTGAAAGTTTTTTAAAAGGTGAATTATTGCTCCTGGGGACGTCTGAGAGATAAAAATTTAACTCTTTTTTCTTATCTAGACTGCATTCCTCCCCCCACCCCCAGTATTTCCCTCAGCCGAAGTTCTGAGCCCCCTTTGCTAATCTGCAATTCAAGCTTTCCAGAAAGTGTATAAGCAGCCGCCTGGCCAATTTCATTCATAAAATGGGAGTTTAAAATGTGGTGCCCTCAGGTTGTTTATGGAAGAGGAGCAGCAGACAGCAAGAGCATAGAAGCAGCCAAAGTACACGAGTACTTTGACATTTCAAAGGTAACATTTCATGAATAAGAGCTAAGGTATTGATGCAATGAACAAATGATTCCTGCTTTCCAGAGTTACTTTTAAAGGGCAATTGGACATACATTCTGACAGGTGTACTAGGGCTTGTCTATACAGCAAAAATACTCCTCATGGAATTTGAAGAGAATTCCATTTGTCCTAGTGAGATCCTGCATTGAATTGCAGTATTCATAAGGAGGGGGGCAAAAAACTGCAAAAACTCCGCTACAAAAGACTTCGGGACTTTTCCTGAGTGTTTAGAAAACTGGGGGGCGATGCACACTCCCACTTCATAGGACAACCAAATTGCATCGCTGCACATTCCTGAAGTGGTTAGTTGATTGGTCAGAGAAGCACAGTGTGTGGGGGGGCAGAGCTTGCCAGCAAGGCAGTGCCTGGAACCACCATGTTAGATTTTTGCCTTAGCGATTGTGTGATGAGGAGATGAAACAGTCTTTTTGGTTGTTTATTTAAGTGGAAGGTCGCACTTCTGCACCTTGGATTTATGTTGGAAAAATTCAGCATTCCCTTCCCCGCCCCCACATACTCTGTTGCCATTACGGCAAGAGGGTAGTAGGTAGAACAGGATTTCCTCCATTTTGAAATCTTTCTCTCTTTCTTAGTTTGCAACTAGGCAACAAGATCATATGACCCAGTACACCCCTGCTGGTACGGGTCATATAGAGATTTGTCCCTTCTCAGCTTGTTTCCATGCTTTTCTGTCTTGCCTCCTTCTTCAGCAGCCATAGTCTGTTCTCGCTACTCCTTTAATCTGGTGAGTAAAGATGGACTCTCTTTCCTTCACTCAAATCTATTCATTAGTTTAGTTAGGATTTAGGCTCTTTATGTATGTTAAGTGCATAGCCATAAGTAAAGTTTGAAGTTGTTTGACTTGAAGCTGCCTGCCTCTTTTGTTTTGGAGTTCAGGGCAAAGTACAGTAGGACACCCGTATCAGTGGGGGATTGGTTCCAGGGGGTCCTGTGGATAATGAAATCCACAGATAATAGCAAACACTCCCATCACCATTCCCACCATGTGAGCAATCCCAGGGTGGCAACCCCGGGGGCGAATCGAGAAGGGAGGCAGATCTCCTCCTCCCCTCCTTTCACCTCCGCATCACCATTCTCGCCAGGGGAGCAATCCTGGGGGTGAAGGGAGGCAGATCTACTCTTCTTCCTCTGCCTCCCCTGTCCACCCCCACTGTCACTATCCATGGACAATTGAATCAGTGGATGGCAAATCAGCAGATGCAGGGGTGCTACTGTAACATACAATTGAGTCACAGCTTTCTGCTACACTGCTGCTCTAATAGAGGAAAGTTAACAGTTTTTAATTTCATAGAGTTTCCCAAACAGGGATACTCTAATTTAATTATTTTAATTATTATAAAAAAGTTTAATTATTTTTAAAAAATACTGTTCAGCAGCAACAACTTGGGGAGAAGAAAAATGTGAGTAATTCACTTGTGCTTGCCATCTTGATTCACAGGTATGCCCATTTGAACAGAAAACATGGATACCTTCACATGCCAGAGATCTTGCCAAAAATACGTGGAGACCCATGAAAGATGCTGCAAATTGGCGTTACTGCACACCAATCCACATTTTATTGCCTCATATAGATGAGCCCCTAGTTTTATGTCATTCTCTTACAAAATTCTAAGGGTTTTATTTAAAAAGTAACAGAAAGTAATAGAAAAGTAACAATCGATTTACTTTTTCAGCCTTATGACAAGTGATCACGGTGGCTACTTCTCCAATGTCTTAATTAACAACTTGAATTAACCACTTTTTAAAGGGAAATTTTCATGCTCTCCTTCTAGGCCATCCTTAACTTCAAGCTGCTCCTCTGAAGCCACCAGTGCTTCACTCAGATGTCAGGATGAAATTATCAACAGTTCTACCTTAGCAACCAGATCACATCTTCCCATCTCCAGGACCTTGGGCAGTTACCATTAGGCAACGTCACATGTACCACCATTTCCCAGAACTAGGTAACCAGATTTCTTCTAGGCAACAAATATTAGCATTTAAACTGAGAATTCTGGGCAAGGAAAAATAGTCTGTCCAGAATTCACAGACTTGTCACGGATGAATATGAGTGTGACCGTTAGAAAGAAACAAGGAGAAAGGGCCACATATAACCTTAGCTAGTAAAGAGGACTGAGTGCTTTGCAAATGATGCTGACTTCTAAGACAGGGTCTGAAGTACTGTGAGACAGCAGTAGCCTAGTTGAACAAACCCATAATCATCATAGACACTGGCCATACACTCAGTTTGCATCTCCTCCAGCTGCCCCAAATTGTCAGGGTCAATCCTCCATCATCCCACTTTTTCAGCTGCTTTTAAAATGTTCCAGTTTCTCTCTCTTTCCTCCCACTCTCCCCTTTTGTCCTCAGCCTACTTTGCCTGCTACAAACTGAGTGTGGAATAGCTCATGGTCTTATTAACTCAATGGGAACAGAGGGAAGGTGGAGGTGGAGATGAAGTATAGCCCTTCACTAGAGACTCTGGCAAAAGTAAACTGCTGTGGCCTCTTTTGGCTTGTGTGTTCTTCCTCATTACTGTAATAACTTTTGCCATCTTGTCCACATTCTGATGTTGCTTGACTACATGTCTCCCAGTTTTCATCGGTTAAATGTGTCAGGATATTGGGACATACAGTAGATTTATTCTGTAAAGAGCTGGAATGTAACAAACAGTCTGCAGAGTACAGCGGAGATAAAGCTAGTGGCAGTTTGCAGAAAAGCTAGCAAATGTATCAATATTGATGAGCTCTCAGCTCTGGTGCAGAGATGATTGGGGGAGGTGCTAGGAACTCTGCAGAGCTGGGCATTTGTTTGTCCTATAGAGTTGAACTGAGCAGTTCTGTGTTGGATTTCACAGAGGGAAAATGTTTTTCTCTTGAATGCTGCGTATATTTGTAAATATTTTTCACTATGCCCAAGTAGAGACGTTTATTTTAGACACAAAGCCTGTGTCTGTGCCTTTATTCTTATGCCTGAAGGAACAACACTCTGCCCCATCCCCATGTGACCACAGGAGCCTGTGCCTGCACACCAGCCTGTCTCTGCAGCTGCCCTCTATCTTGCTCTTCCGTAGCCAGGAAGGGGATGTGACCAAGGCTGGTCACATGCAGAGGGCCTTGGTCATATGCTCTGGGCCTGCCTCCTGACATCAGAGTGTGGCACAGAGGGCAGCAGTGGTGGTGGCTGCAGGGACAGGCCGGCGTGCTTGTCTAGACTCTGGCCCGTTTTGTGCCGGTAACAAGGAAGGAATGGGCCAGATGCACAGGTGGAATATGCCAGCGGGGAGCTGGTGTATTCTGGCTCATGTAGATGATCCCTCAGTAAACATGTATTGGCAGCTTGTATTGTTAGTGAGTTATAGGCCGAGGGGACTTTTGAAAGAAGAACTCACACTCTTGTCTATAAAATTATACCAGCTTTCAGGGAATGGTAAAATAGAGCAATGAAGAGAAGGAGGGAAGATTCCCTGAACTGGAGAGAAACTAATTCTTTTTGTCAGAATACATATTATTTATATACATTTATATCCAACCTTCCTTTTAACATATCCAAGTTGAACTGGAAGAACTGGGAGTGCTCAAAACTTCCTACAGCTTCCCTTCTCCCCAGCTCTTCTAAAAGGGCTTCTTTGTTTTCCTTTGGGCCTGATACAGTAATTTTCTCTCTCTTTTTTTTAACATTGTTATCTTTAGCCTGCAAGCTTTGACTATAATTCATTGCTTGTTTTTCTGCCCACCTTCTCATTTCAAGTACAAGTTCCTTTTTAACAACAGACTTGGAACTATCTTGCATGAAACCAAATTACCACTTCCTGTACCTAACATTCTGCCCTCCCCCCCACACTTTATACCTCAAAAACTAATTTCTGACTTGAATTACTACAGGGATTTTAATGTATTCTTAATTATTCTTCTAATCTTCTTTTTTTTTTTACTTCTTCCTGAGCAGCATATGTGCACTTGAACAATGACAAAAGTTTTCTACACCTAAGTGACCCTGTGCATAGAAACTGGTATCAATGCTATCTTCGCTGTTCTTTTGGTCAGTGATCAGAGGTGACCACAACTAAACTAGGAAACCCAGGGCCTTGCCCTGTTCATCATGAGTGTGGAAAAATAATGAGTTATACATAGGGCTGACCCTACTGGCAGAGGGAGGCAGCCACCTCAGGCCACTTTAAACTCTGGTTGTCAGGCAGTTTTAAAAAAGTACAATAAACAGATAAATAAATACATTTGGGTTGTCATAAAAGGGCAGCAGATATTTACAGCCCATTCATATGTATGAAGATCACCACATTAAATTCAGTGGTGCTTACACTCATGTAAAGCATGCATGGGTGAGGAACATAGGAAACACAACCTCTGAGAAAGTGTGACCTCTTGCATAATAGGGATTTATGCCAGAGTAAAGCCACAACAAGACTGTCAGCAAGCTCAGCAAATTCATGTCGGATCTGGTGGGATGGCGAAAGGATGCCATGAAACTGTGGGTTCTTCTTTCCCTATGTTGGTAGAAAATGGACAAGTAGATTGACAAGTATGGTTGTGTTCCATCCTTGGGGGATGGGGGGAGTAACCTTTAATGGTTGTGACTCTTTCATCAGAGAAGATTGTGGTTGCAGTCTCATGCCCACAGTTGGGCCATAGTTTCCAATGTCCTAGGTGGGACCTATTTCTCAGTAAACAGAAGACTTGACTGCAGAGGAGGGAAGGAGAGGGAGGGGAGGGGAAAGAGAGAGAGAGAGGCTTTGCAGAAGTATTCACATCCTTTCCTGTTGATTTGTCTACATTTTGTTGTGTTATAAGCTGGAATTAAAATGGATTTATTGATATTGTTATCATTTGATCTACATAAAATAGTTAACACAGCAAAGGTGCCAAATAGTTTTTTACTGTGACACAAAATTTAAATAAACAAAAACAAACTGTTAGTAATCTTCACAGTGCTGTGTATCTTATGTGCATCAGGCAGCAACTATGCCAATTAAATCCATTTCAATTCCAGGCTATACGACAATAAAATGTGCACATATCAAAGAGGTGTTTGTGAATATTTCAGCAAGGACCAGTACATGGATGAACTCCCAATTTGGCACTTGTGCATCTTCCTCAGATGAAATTAGTGGGCCTAACAACTCAATCCCATAAATGTTTACTCATGACTAAGTTTAACAATGGGACTTTCTTCCAATTACCGGTAAGTGTGTCCAGAAGATTTCAAGTGCCTTTCTCTGGCCCAGATTGCACTGCTGCTGTTGTGTGCCTTCAAGTCCTTTCTGAATTATGGCAACCCAAAGGTGAACCTTTCATGGGGTTTTCTTGTTTAGAAGGAGTTCGCTTTGCCTTCTTCTGAGGCTGAGAAAGGGCTTGTATACACTGGCCAAATACCCCGGATTGCCCCTGTTCCGAGCCCTGCAGTCCAACCAATGCAGGGCATTTATCCCAATCTTCTCCCAGGCAGTCAAATGACCCCCCCCCCGAAGATATGGGGCTGGAACGGGGGCAAGCTGGGATAGGAGCTCATAAACCATTTTGAAAAAAATATCCAGTTTAGCTCAGTGTACCTACGAAAAAATGGATCATGCCCCATGTGTCCACAAGAGCCCATCCAGAATACCACTCCTCACTGCTGCTGCCATCTCCCTGGCTCTCCTGGAAGCCAGGCAGAAATCCCTCAGCATGTGACCAAGGCTGGTCACATGCCCCTGTCTGGCTTCCACATCAGCAGAGAAAATGGCAGCAGTAGCAGCTTCAGCGCATCCTGTGTGGACTCCAGCCCATTTTCTCCAGGTAACAGGGGAAAGTACAGTGGGGAGCCAGCATATCCTGGCTAGTGTAGATGAGCCCAGAGTATGACTTGCCCAAGGCCACCCAGTGAGTTTCCATGACCAAGTGGGGAGTCACACCCTGGTCTGGTAGTGTTCTAATACAACACGCAAACCACTACACCACACTGGTTTACTCTCCAACAATTTGCAAAGGAAAACCAGGACATGTGTGGCCAAGCAACACCAGAGTGTGGACAAGATGGCCAGAGTTATTAATGAGGAAGAACACAAAAGCTAGGACAGGTTGCAGCAGTTTGCTTTTGTCTGATGAGACTACAGGGAGGCACAAGATTCTGCCCACCCACCACCACCACTGAATTCAGTTGAACTCAGTTTGCAGCAACTGAAGTAAGCTGAGGACAAATGGGGGAAATAGGAGGAGGAGAGAGAAGGTGGGACATTTTAGAAGAAACTGAAAAAGTGGAATGGCAGAGAATTTATTGGTACTGTCCCTATCAGGAACGTACGAGATGGTACCTATTGCAAATACAAACATAAATATGGTCTGAGCGAAGAAGAAAAGTTTGGAATGGGGAGAAAAAACAGTTCACCCCCTACTTTTTTTGGTGAGCATTACTCTTTGATTATGAAGCAGAGGAAATTGTTCTCTTCATCCATGAATCTTACATAGATTTTCACCAAGTAATATAAAACCATTTACACTGTGATTATTTTTAAAGTAAAATAAGGTGCTTGGAAAGGTTTAAAGTAATTCTAGTTCAATTTACTGCTGCTTTCTGGACCATTACAAATAGATGAGCATCTGCTTCCCCTCCCCACCCCCCAGCCCAACCTTTCGTACATACCAAATTATACAAAATGCAGTCACCGTGTAGAAATCAAACATCTCAGAAATGATTCTTTTGGCTACATAATCAAGCAAGCAATTATTGCATTATCTTCAAATTATGGTTATACATTATTAATATGTATTCTGTGGGGAGGGGGCATGTTTCTGTAAAAGCATTATTTCGAGCATGTATGATAACCCAGGAGCCAGTGTGTTGCCCTATGACTCTGGAGACCAGGGTTCCCTGCTTGGCCATGGAAACCCACTGGGGGACCTTCGGCAAGTCACACTCTTTCAGCCTCAGGGGAAAGCAAAAGTAACCACCTCTGAACAAATCTTGCCAAGAAAACCCCACGGTAGGTTTCCTTTAGGGCTGCCTGAGTTCCAAATGTGAATGTGCACAGGCAAGACATGTAACTATGCTGGGCTCTTAAATTCCATTAGATATGGCTGAAAGAGAAGGTGGGAGAAATAGTGCACCTGGAGGAACCACCATGCACAGACCTCTTCCTGGTAGCCATTTTTTATTATGATAGGAACAGTACTGTTGTTTCTGAGGTCCCAGTCAAAAGGCTTCCAGAGTAGTGTGTTCAACAACCTGCCAAAAGAGAGCACAGTAACACTCAAGACCACCATATTGTAGCTAGAAAAATTTAGCTCCCAACACCAAACTGATTGATTGATTGCATTTACTGATTGCATTTACTGATTGATTGACTGATTGATTGATTGATTGACTGATGCTGCCTTTCTCCTGGTATGGAAGCCAAGACAACTCACAATTCAGTTCATCTTCATTTTGCCCACATGGAAGGAGTGGCGATATAACAGGCCATGAAGGCTGGAGAGAGATGCCACAGTTGTGTCCAGTGGTGTCGTGGTAAATTTTGAAGTGCAGATGCTCATTGTAATAAAACTGCCAAGGAGAGTCTAAAAATGGAGGAAATTGTATCGATCCATTGCAACACATCAGATTTAGCAGCTTCAACCCCACCAGCAGGTATTTGGGATGCTAGTGGATCTTAGGGCTTTATCAGGCTCAGCAAATATGGCATCATAACGGCACCTAATGAATGCAAAAAAGGTGTGCAAACCAGATGACGTCATCCTTTAGTGTTCCACTTCTGTTAATAAGGTGTACTTTTTTAATTGATTGGCCAAGCCATCAATAGATCTGCTGTGGCATTTTTGTGCCAGTATTGCAAGCATATGAAACCTCACACCATTTTAATCTTGTGAATACAACATCAATGGGCAGAACACTTCCAGGTAAGAATGCGAAAGCCAGGTATGGGGGACAGAAACAGGTTACAAAGGCCCGTCTGATAATCTCCAACGTTTGTTGAGGCTTGTCTGATAAAATCCTTAATTGCTCAAGCCACCCTACATAACAACTTGCTGTTGCTGGAAAAACCATTTTCCCATGGCTGTGAAGATTATAGCTAAGCTCAGTGGCTACAGAGAAGCCAGTGGAGGGTAGCAAATATTGTTATCAACAGGTGCTAATGCTTCATCTCTGCAAATCCTGGCTCCACTACAATGCTGGTGGTATCTCTTCCTTCTAATGGAAGGCTGGGGAAGGTTCTCTTTTCTGGCTTCGGGAGCCAGCATGGTGCAGTGGTTGAGCATTGGACTATGACTCTGGAAATTAGAGTTTGAATCCCTACTCAGCCATGGAAACCCACTGGATGACCTTGAGCAAACCACACTCTCTCAGGAGATTTTGAGATAGGGGTAATATGGCGGAACAGGCATGGAACAGGGTCGAGAAAGGGGCTGTCGTTCGGACGACATTGACCCCTTCTGTCCTGCTCTGTCCCTGTGCTGCTCCCGGGATATTCTATTCATGATGAAAAATCATGAATAGAACATCCCTTCCGTACCTGCCATGGAATCAGGGACGTGGGAAACGGAGCCCCATCCCTATTCCATGATGACAGGCACGGAGGCGGAGCTCCGTGGCAGGCACTTCCGGCCACGAGTGGGACAGGCAGGTAAGTGCCACCCTTCTCTCCCCCTTCTGGGTTCCTTTTTTTATTTTAAATTTATTTTTATATTTGTTTTCTTCCTTTGACAGCTGGGGGGGGTTTTCTTTTTGAATTTCTCTCCCACTCCTTCTCTCGCGAGAACGAGTGGGATTTCTCCCCCGGCCGTTCGTAAAAGCAGCCTTACGACAGCTGCATTTACGGCCGGCCATCAAGCAGGGAGGGAGCACATTCCTGGAGCAGAATGGAGGTAAGCGTCTGAACTTTTACCTCCATTCCATTGCAGGAACAGGAGAGGAGGTGGTGGGGCAGCAACGGGGCTTTTTGGCCCCATCTAAAAATCTCCTTAGTCTCAGAAGGAGGCAGTGGCCAACTGCCTCTGAACAAATCTTGCCAAGAAAACCCTGTGATCGGTTTGCCGTAGGGTCGCCATAAGTCAGAAATGACTTGAAAGCACACTACCTGGCTTTCTTAGAATTGAGCCAATTTAAGAATGTGCATGGAGAGATACAGGCTTCCACTGTCCATTAGATGATACTGACAGAAATACAGTTGTCCCTCCACATTCACGGATTTGACATTCACGGATTTGAGTATTCACGGCTTGAAAAATATTCTTAAAAAAATAACAATCCTAATAGCAAACCTTGATTTTGCCATCTTATATAAGGGACACCATTTTGCTCTGCCATTGCATATAATGGGACTTGAGTATTCACGGATTTGGGTATTCACGGGGGGTCCTGGAACCAAACCCCAGCGAATGTGAAGGGACAACTGTACTGTACTCTTTCCACTATACACTGGTAAAGAAACATAGACTCGACAAGCCTTATTTCAGGGAACTGAGTGAGAACTCAACTATAGATTCAATGAGAAATAGGCCCTCATTCAAGAAAGGGTTTTTTGCATGCCCACGATAATACTGCTTGAAGCATCTTTTGCATGAATACTACCTTTGATGGAGTACAAGAGCATGATAATGCAGGGACCAAAAATCTCCACAAGCCACTTAGGTTAAAAGTCTTGTAGTTGAATTTGAGATGTCATGGTACTTGGCCAGTATAAAGAGGTTCATTCATTGAATGATGTATCTCAAGATTTTGTTTATTGGGATAAATATCTACTAAGCAATATTACACTGAAGGTCAGTCTGTTTGAAAAGGCTTTTATATCACGTAATGTGCTAACAAAGGTTTACACATGAAGGCCCCTTTGATTTAATAAAAAGCAAAACAAAAACAAAAACAAAGCAACTCCACTCCGCCCTATTTATAAGTTCCCTTTGAATATAGACTGTCTCTCTGTGTTACATTCAACTTCTGTGTGTATTTTATTTGGGTGTATACACACCTCCAGATACATTAACCAGAATCCTGTTGGTTGCTAGCGGCTGCAATTTTCCCAAGGTTATGCAACAATTGGCAAAGGGAAGAGAGGCCAAATCTGCTGGCTCTGAGCAGCCCATTTCTTCCTTCATGACCACTGCTCCTGAAGGCTTTTTCTTCCTGTCACTGTTACTGTCTGCACTGGCAATGGTGATGTTGGTGTAGCACACCAACAATTGCACTGGCCACAGTTACTTTGTGCAAGGTTTTCAGTGCTTCTAAAAAGCAGGGTAGCCTCTTTACTCCTATTTTTTTAAAATTTTGGTTAATTAGAACTGGTGCTAGAAGAAGTGGTGTTTTCAAGATTGTAAAATATCTCTAGCATGTGAAATTTCATCCTCTCTGCATTTTTCTTGCAGCACAGAGCTCGTTAGGATCCCCACCCCAAGTTCCTCCACATAGAATTCTTATTTTTAAAAATATTTTTGTTATAATATTTCAAACAAAATTATTAAACAATGAAGACACTTACTACAAGAGCACATATAATGAATGTGATCCAATATCTTGAAATTAAAGCATATGGGAGAAGGTGGAGGCTTAGGACTTTATCAGACGAGGCCAATATCACTAAAAAACCGCATCATTAGGATGTGACAATAGCAGAAATGGCTGAAATTATCAAACATCATCGTTGCTTACCCATTCCCCACTGCGTTGTGCTGGCATGAATGAGGTGTCACTTTTTATTGATGGGCTAGCCATCAATAAAAAGTGATCCTCATTCACGCCAGCACAACACAGCAGGAATGGGTAAGCAATGACAACGTCTGATAATTTCAGCCATTTCTGCTATTGTCCCATTCTGATGACACAGTTTTTGCTGCATCTGATAAAGTCCTTAACATAATGGCCTAAATCCTGTTATTAGCCCTGACAAGAGTTGGTCTACTGAATTAAATAGATTTACCTATATATTGACATTTGTTTAATGACTCTACTCTAGTTGGGAATAATCAATAGGATTCCATCCCCTGACAGGCCAAATCCACACTACACATTTTGAAACTGGATTATTTGCCATGGTTCCTTCCTATTGAATCTTGGGATTGATAGTTTGTAAGGCCTTTAGCCTTCTTTGCCAATTAGTGTTGGTGCCTAACCAAACAACAAATGCCAGCATTCCATAAGAAGGAGCCATGGCAAATAATCCAGTTCCAAACTGGATTATTTGTGTAGTGTGGATTTGGCCACTATGGTCCAAATCCTTTTGTTAGTACCAACTAGAGTAGACTCGCTGAATTATGGGGTTCATTTGTGTGTTCTCACCATTCAGCTATTGGATCTACTATAGCTGGGCTAACCTATAAGATTTAGAATTACCGTATACATTGCTCTCTGAACAAAAGGAAAATTGGCAAAGCTTTCATGGTGATGAAGCAATTTAGACCCCAAAGAACATTTGTGTGAGGTAGCAGGACAAGACACAAATTAAAAGACATGGAAAACTAATTTCAGGTCACAGGCAAAATCCTAGCAGTTAATGATGTTTGCAACCCAGGAGATTATCAAATGAGCCTCTAAAAATGTTCTTGTCCCACTATATTTAAAAGTGTATGTGTCCCAGCACAATAACCCTTTTTATCATGTTGCTGTAGTAATGAGAAAGAGCAGCCCCAGTATTATCAGAGCATGACTACTAGAACTGTTTACTTCCACATTCGCTGGGGTGCATGATCTTGGCAGTTCTTGTGAGAAGATGCAAGCGCGCTTAAAAGTCTAAAAATAGCTAAATTAACAAAGAAAAAGAAAACACACACACTGAAACACACTTTAAAATTTGCAAGCAAAATGGGGAGGTTCATAAAAGAGTGTCCTGTACTTAGTATTCACGTTCTCACCCGGAAGTGTTCTGGTGGGGACCGCCCATTGACGCTGTATTCGTGAGAGCATAATGGGACACTGTTTCAGACGCTTGCAATACTGTGACAAAAACACCATGGGAGATCAATTGACAGCTTGGCCCAGTAATAAAAAAAGAATGCCTTATTCACAACAGCATAACACAAGGAGCAAGATGTAGTGCGATAGGGGACCCCTTTTGCGTTATCCTTTCATTGTTGTCATATCATATTTGCTGTGTCTGATAATCTCCTTGCTCTCAACATTTCACATAGTAATCCGTCAATGGAATTTTCGGTTTGAGGACGAGGACAGATTTCCAGACGAACTGTAGGAGACAGTAGTAGATAGCTATTAAGGAGATGTGACATTGATACTGAAAAAATAAAAACCTGTAACAAAATGGACGAGAGGTATGTTTAAGTGAAGTATGTAAAGACATTACCTAGGATAAGACAATGGCACGAGCATCAAAGAGGGAAGGATAAACTTGTAACATGGCTTCCCACCACACACAGTACAATCTCATGAGTCTCATGAGTACAATCCATTCAGTCTCATCAGTCACGAAATAAAAGTTTCTATTTTAGCATGGAAATTTAAATTTTCTATATTTCTGAAGCAATAACATAGCCCACACTGAGGTTGTTCTACCAAACAGACCGTTTTTTGCTACTTTTGTTGAACATAACACACATCTTGAAGGAGAGTACTGTAAAGTTTGCTGTCTATTTTGTATTTTTATCTCTGCTTCTTATAAAGAAATTATTCTGCTGATCTTTTGATTTTTTTAAAAAAAATCAAACAGACTAATATACCTGCAAACATTTATAAATATAGTTGGCCATCTGTCAGGGAAGCTTTGATTGTGTGTTCTTGCATGGCAGGGGGTTGGACTGGATGGCCCTTGTGGTCTCTTCCAACTCTACAATTCTATGATTCTATGATTCAAAATGCCACTACTGTGAGGCACTCCAGGTTTTTTGCCTCATATAGATGAGTCCTCAGTTAAGTCAGCAGGGGGATACCACGGATTTGCTATCCACAGATTCAAGTATTCACGCCTTTAAAATATTATTTAAAAAATAATAATCCAAAAAGCAAATCTTGATTTTGCCATCTTATATAAGGGACACCATTTTGCTATGCCAATTGCATATAATGGGACTTGAGTATTCACGGATTTTGGTATCTATGGGGGGCCCTGGAACCAAACCCCAGCGAATATGAAGGGACAACTGTACACCAAATTGCTTTTAAATATATATCCAAGGCCTAAATCCAATCCTTAGTACCAGCCAGAACAGGATCATTAAATCAATGGCATGTACACAAATGTTGATATACCAAGTTTTTCTTGTTTCAATGGATCTACTTTAGTTGGGGTAAACAACTGGATTTAAACCCTGGCTTTTTTCACTGAAAAATCATGAAGTTTCTCCTCTCCCCCCATCCTTGCACATCTAGCCTTGATAGACAAACCCACATTTCTATGTCTCCCCAGTTACCTTATTCTGGTTTTATTATATCAAGCATGAATTGCTTTTATTATATCAATTGGTTTTATTATATCAAGCATGAATTGCTTTGTCTGTAATAGAAAACATGGCCTCCAACATTTCACAGATGAAAAATGGAAAACGTGTGGCCAAACACCATCAGATTATGGTCAAGATGGCAAAAGTTAACCATGAGGAAGAATACACAAGCTAAGGGAGGCTGCAGCAGTTTACTTTTACCGAAGTCTTCAGGGAATGACAAGATTCTACCTTCACCTTTCCTATCCCCCTGCTGACTTAACTGAGGGCTCATCTATATGAGGCAAAAAACCTGGAGTGCCTCACAGTAGTGGCATTTTGAATCACAGAATCATAGAATTGTAGAGTTGGAAGAGACCACAAGGGCCATCCAGTCCAACCCCCTGCCATGCAGGAACACACAATCAAAGCATCCCTGACAGATGGCCATCCAGCCTCTGTTTAAAGACCTCCAAGGAAGGAGACCCCACCACGCTCCGAAGGAGTGTGTTCCACTGCCAAACAGCTCTTACTGTCAGAAAGTTCCTCCTAATGTTGAAGTGGACTCTCTGTTCCTGGAGCTTGCATCCATTGTCTCTGGAGCAGCAGAAAATAAGCTTGCTCCATCCTCAATGTGACACCCCTTCAAATACTTAAACAGGGCTATCATATCGCCTCTTAACCGTCTTTTTTCCAGGCTAAACATACCCAGCTCTCTAAGTTTCTCCTCATAAGGCATGGTTTCCAGACCTTTCACCGTTTTAGTCACCTTCCTCTGGACATGCCCTCCAATTTGTCAATATCCTTTTTGAATTGTGGTGCCCAGAAATGGACACAGTATTCTAGGTGAGGCCTGACCAAGGCAGAATAGAGTGGCACTATTACTTCCCTTGATCTAGACACTATACTTCTATTGATGCAACCCAAAATCGCATTCGCCTTTTTAGCTGCTGCATCACACTGTTGACTCGTGTTCAACTTGTGGTCTACTAGGACTCCTAGATCCCTTTCACACGTAGTCTCGTTCAGCCAGGTCTCTCCCATCCTATATCTTGCATTTTGTTTTTTCGCCCTAAATGCAGTACCTTACATTTCTCCGTATTGAATTTCATTTTGTTAGCTTTGGCCCAGCTCTCCAGTCTATCCAGGTCATTCTGAATTTTGATCCTGTCCTCTAGGGTATTAGCTACTCCTCCTAATTTGGTGTCATCTGCAAATTTGATAAGTATGCCCTCTATTCCATCATCCAAGTCATTGATAAAGATGTTGAATAGCACTGGGCCCAGGACAGAACCCTGTGGCACCCCACTGGTCACATCTTTCCAAGACGAAGAGGAGCCACTGCTGAGCACCCTTTGGGTTCGGCCGGTCAACCAATTACAAATCCATTGAACAGTTAACTTGTCTAGCCCACATTCTACAAGCTTGTTTGCAAGAATGTCATGGGGAACCTTGTCAAAGGCCTTACTGAAATCAAGGTATGCAATGTCCACAGCATTCCCTTCATCTACCAAACTGGTAACTTTATCAAAAAAAGAGATCAGATTAGTCTGGCATGACTTGCTTCTCTGAAACCCATGTTGACTTTTTGTGATTATGGCATTGCCTTCTAAATGTTCACAGACTCTCTGTTTAATGATCTGCTCTAGAATCTTCCCTGGTATTGATGTCAGAATAACTGGATGATAATTTTTGGGATCCTCTTTTTTCCCCTTTTTGAAGATGGGGACAATGTTTGCCCTCCTCCAGTCTCCTCCAGTTTTGCCACAGCAGCAACTTGTCTTAATGGTGTTTTTGCCCCCATAAGTTCCCATAAGCTTCACATGCAAGATGGTGACCCTTGTGTACTTACCTCAATTTGCCACTGCTGAACTTTTTTAAAAAAAAATCTGAGGTGTGCTAGAGCAATTTTTCGATTTAACAGGAAAGCCAAAAAAACTCACCCCGTTTTATTGTCTTAGTGATCGCTCACTAAGGAGAAAATTCAACATGGCGGCAGCAAGCTCTTGCCTTGTTAGCAAGCCCCCCTTCGCACTCACCCAGCCAATCAGCTTTGTGCTTCATCTCCTATGGGAAAGTGATTCATATCGAATTGCTTGTCCCAACGAGCAGGAATGTGCATCCCCTCGCTGTTTTTAAAAAACTACGGGAAAAGCCACAAAGGCTTTTCCTGTGGTGTTTTTGCCATTTTGGGGCCCCCTCCTTCCGAATATAGTGGATTGATGCAGGATCCCATTTAGACAGGTAGGATTCCCAGCAAATTCCATGAGGGGTATTTTCACCATTTAGACAACCTCTGAGTTGTCTAAATACTTTGAACTCAGTATGTAGCAACTGAAGTCAACTGAGGACAAAAGGAAAAGTTGTAAGAGAAGACTAGGATATTTCAAAATCAGCTGAAAAGGGGGGACAGGATTAATCAGGACTGTCCCTGCCAAACTGAGACAGTTACAAGGTATGATAGAAAATGTTACTGTATACAATATGTCTTCCTTGTTTATAGGCTCACCTATACTACGCCAGCATGCTGGCTGTGGAGGTGGGCCATTCCCCCTACACCTGTTGCCTGGAGAAAATGGGCTGGAGACACTGGCCTGTTGCTGAAACCACCACCGCAGCCACCATATTCTCACTAACACGGAAGCCAGGCAGGGGTCTCACAACACGTGACCAAGGCCTCGATCACATGCTGCAGAACCCATGCCTGGCTTTCAGGAGAGTCAGAGAGCTGGCAGTGAGGGACAATGTTTTGGGACAGACTCCCATGGACACACAGGGCCCGATCCGGTGGTACCAGATTAAACTGGGTATTTTCTAAAACACAGTAAAGGGCCCCATATCTTTCCCATAGGTTGTTTGGACTGCTTGGGGGCAGATTGGGGTAAATGCCCTGTGTCATTTGGACTGCAGGGCTCAGGAATGGGGCAAGCTGGGATATTTGGTTGGTGTAGACAATCCCTATATGGTTGTTCTGTATCCCTAGTTCATTTCAGTGGAATCAGTGGATCACCCTCAGCTCAGAATCTACAGCTAAAGTGCTCAGTCTATTGAAATTAATTAGGAAGCAAGAGATCCTTGAACTGGTTTCACCTACCACAAGCATTGATTCCCATGTGCTGGTTCAGGGATCTGTCATAGATGATAATCCAATCTCTAGACCAGGAGTGGGGAACATAAGGCCCTCTAGATTCTTGACCATTGGCCATGTTGGCTGGAGTTGGTGGTAGTTTAAATCCCAGAAAAATTGGGTGGTGGTGGCAGGGAGGTTCCCCTTCTCTGATCCAGATGGGTCAAGTCCAAGCAGAATTGACTTTTGGTGGGTCATCTTCACCTACACTATGAGCTTCACCAGCCTGCCCATCTTCTTCCCATCAGCTCGATTTCTCTTCATGGGGAAGCTAAGACTTGTTCTCCAAAATATGGCTGTGAAAACAACAATCTGCCTGACTGTTCCTGGAGTTAAAGTATATTGCTTCCCATCACCCACTTCTCATCTGAGAGAGTGGTTGTTTTGAAGACTTCAAAGACTTCAAAGGCAAAGAGTCTTTGCTATGCTGCTTGACTTTGAAGTCCTTCATGCAAGACATAAATGGCTTTGTAATGAATTAAGAACCTTGGTTGTTTTAGGGGACAAAAATTGAAAGATTTCCCCCCCTTAGCATTTTGTCTCTGAATTTTAAGTGGACTTTCCTTAACAAAAAGAGGTCTTAAAAGGCAAGAACTTAAACCGGCATGCCAAGGGACATTGCACCATGTGACTCCCATCAGAATTTGTTTTCTCATCTAAACTCTTGTGAAATCCTGCACAAAGCCTTAAGACAAAGTGACAACCACCCACAAATCAGCCTATGCACAAATGCCAGCCACAAGACTGCACAGACTACCAGAAACACCCCCGTGAAGAAAGAAAACAAAACCAGAAGAGCCCAGAAGTCTGTCTATGGCTTTGGAAAGCAGGGTTTTTTATGTTAGACAGTGTAGGAACCCTGTAGCCTATTTTAGAAGATGAAGTCCCATTCTTGGAAGCTTCCAGGAGAGGCAACTCAGCCTTTTGGGCAGGACAGAGAAAGTTAAGTCTGGGGAGACTGGAGGAGTTGAGAACTGCAAAAACAGACTTGGGAGATTTTCACACGGGCTATATATCCCGTGTCTGGAACGGAACAGGGTCAGGAAAGGTTTTCCCTTTCGGACGACGTTCACCCTGTTCCGTTCCTATGTTATGCCTGTTCTGTTTTCTCTCCATGATATAGCAATCACGGGGAGAAGTCATTAATAGGCACCCCATTCCGTTTCTGTTACGGAATCACGGGTATGCGAATCGGACCCCGTCTCTGTTCTGGAATGACAGAGACGGGGGAGGAGCTCCGTGGCAGGCACTTTCTGCCACAGTCTGGACAGCCAGGTAAGTGCCACCCTTCCCATCCCCCTTCCTGGGTTACTTGTATTTTTTTTTAATTATTTGTATTCTTTCTTTTGACAGCTAGGGGGTTTTTAATTTGAATTTCCCTCCCATTCTTTCCCTCACGAGAACGAGCGGGAGTTCCCCTGGCCAGTTGTAAAAGCAGCTTTACGGCAGCTGCATTTACATGTGGCTGGGCAAGGAAGGAGGAGGACCGTTCCTGTTCCGGAATGGAGGTAAGTGTGTGAACATTTACCTCCATTCTGTTGCAGGAACGGGAGAGGAGGTGGTGGGACAGAATCGGGGCTTTTAGCCCCCATGTGAAAATCTCCTTGGAGGGCCATATCTGAGCCCTGGCATACACTTTTGCTCACCCTTGCTTTAGATTGAGGCTCATGTGACCCTCCAGAGTGTTGGGCTACACTCCCACCAACCCTCACCATGAGATGGGGGTTTGCCGCTGGCCGGCAGGCCTGTTTGCGGCCCGGCCGGCGGCCCCAAGAAGCAGCCTTCCAGCTATGCCCCCCCTTTTCCCGCTCGCCAGGCGCTGTCCTGGGTGGGGCGGCACCAGCCATTCCTTCCGGATTGGGGCAGCAACCATGGCAGCGGAAGCCGGCATGTCTTCAGAGTCAGTTATGCACCTGAGGCGTTGGCGATCCAGGGCCTATGCGGCCTACATCAGACAAGGCAGGGCTCTGCCTGCTGTGCCAGAGGCCCAGGGGGACCAGTAGGCCTGCCTGTTGATAAGGTAATGGTTGGCGGAAGGCAGTTCCAAGGGAACGCCTTTGTGCCGGATGTTTGGGTCGTGAGAAGCTGGATATTCAGGGGTCTCCATCAAGTTCAAGTGCAAGTTCAAGTTCAAAGCCAAGTTCAAGTTCAAGGGAGACCCCTGCTAGCTGCTAATATGTTTGTTTACAGGGAAGGAGAGAGCGTCGAGCGGACGGCTCGGCCAGTGCTTCTCTCCTTCATGCAGGGGAACCGGGATGGACCGGTCCCCGCGCCACCCACATGTGTGGGCGGCGGGGTGGTCACGACCCATACATTGCCGCCAACCATTAGCTGGCAAATTGCGGCCAATTATTGCCAAAATATATATATCAATTTATCTACCTCCAACATGTATCTTTTATCTACCTCAATGTGTGTATATTACTAACCTGTACCTAACTATGTTTTCTGAAGTTTATATTTGCAAGCAATACATGGTCAATCAAATCTGAGTGTCTGTGATTATTCAAGGGGGGCTGTGGGGGCCGTCCGGTCTGGATCCGCAAATGCCCGCCAGAGCAGATAAGCATTGCAATCTCACACCTGGAGGGCTGCATAGTTCCCACTTCTACTTTATCCACAACTCAGTTCTAAGAATATCATACCCTCTAACTGTTCCAATTTGTGAGGGACGATCTTCCTTAATCCTCTGCTGTCTCACTTTTTCAGCTGCCTTTAAACTGTTCCAGATTGTCTCTCCACCTCCCACTTTCCCCCTTTTTCCTCAGCTTTCTTCAGTTGCTGCAAATTGTGTTCAAAATGCAAAAGTAGTTTGCACCCCATTATCCCAGCACTGAGGACAGGATTGGAGAGGAGAAGAGAAAAAGAGGTGTAATCTTGCCCTTCCCAATAGGCTCAGGCAAAACCAAAGTGCTGTGGTTTCTCCTAACTTGTGTGTTTTTCTTCATTAATAATTTTTGCCATGCTGAGCACACAATGATGCAGCTTGGCCACCATGTCACAGTTTCCCTTTGAGAAATCGGGTATGGAATATATGAATGACAATAGAATGACAATTAAATCACACAAACACTTGAGGGATTTTGCTGGAGATGTCTCCATAAAAATATCTTCTTTCAGGTTGCTATTCTATTAAGTGGAGAACCGTAGTCTAAGCCATATGAACTGATGCCCCTGAATGTGTTATCAGATGGCATAGAAACCAATGTGTCCTGATAGCTGGGGCAATAAATATACTACCCTGAGGGTAGTATATTTATTACCCTCTTGTGGTTCAGCATCATCCACTTTCTAGGGCATTTTGAATGTTAGATTGTTTACCTCAAAGTGAAATATGGCCCAACTGAAGTTACCATCCAGTTTAACTGTGGGGCCTCTGCTATGTTGCACAACATAGGTAGTTTTCTAGGTTTTGCCTTTACAGAAAGGAAACTCGAGGCCTTCTTAAGGAAATCCAGGAGGTCTTGAGGTGTCATGAAACACAGATGCTCAGGAAGTGTGGCACTTGTGTGGGTTCCTTCTAAACTAATATATTGTCCTTTCAAAAGGAGTGTGAGTTCAGTCAGTGCAAGTACGCCTAACAACAACTGTAACCCAACAACATTCCAGTTTATCTAAGGCATCGCAGGGTTTCCTTGTGACATGTGGCAATTTGACTCTTTATTGCATAACAAACCACTTACTTCAGAGGATCTTAAGAAAGGATAAAATAATTAACAGTACATAACTGTCACTCTATGTGATACAGTTAGAGAAGCCAGTTATTGTAAACAGGACTTTAAAAAAAAGCAAGGAAAGCAACAAGGAGACAATTGTTTCCTTAAATACCCCATGACTGATTTAAAAAATTCTATTTAACATATTCAGAGAAAAAAATAATAAAGAGAAAAAAAGAAAGAAAGAAAAAAGAAAGAAGGGAAGAGGAACACTAATTATCTAAGACAAAAATAGTTGACTCCTGGTCAATCATCTATTTTTAGCAGCTGTGTGACTTAATTGGTAATTCTATATTACACAGCCGCACACAGACATGCTGTTTTGGAAAATGAACTTTTTATGCAGTCAGAAAAGTTAATAGAATATTTAATATATTCCAGAAGATTGTGCATACATTTGCTTTCTTCTTGATAAATGCTAAACTTTTTTAAATCCTAAAGTTCTTTTGCAGAACAATTAGTTGACAGGAAGAGAAATATACTGGGCCAGTCTCTAATAGTAAAAAAGCTGCATTTCAGCACAGTCCATCTCCTAATTTCCAATGTGACGTTTCTCTCTGATATAATATCAACCTTTTTGGTGTGCCTTTGCCATCTAAAATGCACATGGAGAATTGTTTGCCTGGCAGAATCTTCCTGAATGAGGGAAAACTTGGGGTCATTCCTGCAATAGTAAGGAGTGTCATTCTGTAATTTGTTTTTCCTTAATTGAAGTTACATGTAGGGTGTGTGTGTATGTGCATGTGTGTATGTAGAACTGTAGATGGAGGAAGTGGGTTATAAAGGAACAGTCCATCAGATAATGTGGGGGAAGGCAAGAAATAGGAATCAGTATTAAACTATAGTTTAACCCCCTTCTACAGCAAACAAGATGAATGCACAGCAAAGATTGGAAGATGGTATTTCCCCTCTATGTTCCCTTCCTCCATTAATTCTGTAAACCCTTTGTATATGCCCAAGCCTACTGGTTCTTTTTTTTCCTTGAGTTTGGGTGATACTGAGCCCCCACCCAGCACCACCAATGCAAAGAAACCTCAGGTTGTAGTCACAGTCTGCACATTTCCTCCTCTCCTCAGTACCTTGTATCTAATCCATCACAAGTAAATCACTATTCCCATTCCTCACCCTCTTTATGTATTGTAATTTTCAGATGCAGAATACAGCCTCTGAACATGGTGGTTCCATTTAGAGCCCATAGCTGACTGAAATTCATATAACTATTGATGGACCATTCCTCCATGAACCATCTGCTTCATCTCCTCATAAAGCAGGGATGAGGAAAAATGCAGTCCCTTTGGCATGCCATCCCTCTCACACCTTTTTCTGAATCCTGTTACCTGGCCTTACATCCCCCTCCCTGTAATAATTAATAATTTGGCAATATTGGGCAGTTTATGAGGTCTAAGATAGACCAGAGCAAACCAAACTTAGGTTCAAGTAAAGGTCACCCAAAAGCCTAACAAAGTTGTCTTGGAAATTCCCAGCAAACACACCCAAGAAGGAATTAAGCAAAGCCCCTTAGGATTAGGATAATCAAGGTGGAATGTGCTAATCTCCTCTTGGACACACCTGGCAGTGGTCATACTCTAAAACAAACAGTGACTGGAATCCTAATTATCCACGGAATGTCTTTCCCTCACACCTTTTCCTCTCCACAATACAAGACAGCCATAAACCCATCAAACTTTAATGTCTCAACCATTAATGGTAATCAATGAAGCTGAAGTTTCCTTTGTTTAACTATGGGAAACCCATCTAAGCATTGTTTTCCACTCAAAACACCCCTTAAAGGTACAATATTGGGTATAAATATTACCTTTAAATAATAGCCATGTGTGCATAGTTTTTCTTGTACTGTCACTTTGCTGGACTGCTGTCAAATTCTCAGCTTCAAGTCTGAGGTTTGTTGCTACACGAATATCTGCTCCTCGAACAGGTAAATATAGCCCATTCTTCCTGAATCTATTCCTCTATCCCAGTATTTCTGCCTTGACTCTTCATTAGCCTTGTGCAGTTGTCTTGTGAGCATGTGTGCATGAGTGAATGCATCTGTGATTATTTTCCAATAAAAACCATTTTTATTTCATTTTGACTTGGCGTCTCGTCAGTGAGCACTGGTACACACAGGAGCAAAGGTCTTGCAAGTTACCCGGCCTCTCACAGTCATACCTTTGAGCTTATTAAAATTCCCCACCTTAATATCATAATTTTAGTGTCATGAATGTGTCCTACACACCCCCAGCAATTTGGGCAACAAGCCCCCAAGTGTCCCAATTATTTGGGAGGGGGGATTCTCCCGCCTGTAGAACTGATCTGAAGTTCGGGCTGCTTATTCTCTGAATGTTTCATGAGCACTATGATTATTAATTGCTTTATCTTTTACTTTTGAGTCTTCCTATTCTTGGGATCATAGTAAGATCTTAACGTGTGTGTGCACGCAGCTTCAAGTTGCCTGTCAACTTATGGCAACCACATGAATTTTACAGGGTTTTCTTAGTCAAGGAATACTAAAAGGTGGCTTTGCCATTCCTTCTTTTAAATTATAGTCTACAGAACCTGGTATCATTGGTGGTCTCCCATCCAAGTACTAACCAGAGCTGACCCTGCTTACCCTCCAAGATCAGACAGTATCTGGTGACTTTAGGACATTTAGGCCTAAAGATCTTAACATACAACACAATAAAAAACAGTCTTATTAAATGGCAAATTACAGTTAAAGTATGGAGCAGATACGTGGTAAAACCCCCACTATTTGATGCACTTCTTCCAGAGAAAATGGTGAGTTCAGTTACCACTGGGGGGAGGAATTGTCCACACATAAGGCCCAAGCAGTGCCTGGCGCAGCCATTTCCTTGCTGGGTTGTGCATGTCACATCTGCTGAAGTCACAGCAAGGCACCCAGCCACGTGACCACAGCTGGGCACTTCGTTCCTGGCCTTGGGAGACACAGCCTGCATGGGGAATCATAGAATCCTAGAGTTGGAAGAGACCACAAGGGCTATCTAGTCCAACCCCCTACTATGAAGAAATAAACAATCAAAGCATTCCAGCAGATGGCCATCCAGCCTCTGTTTAAAAACCTCCAAAGGAGGAGACTCCACCACACTCCCAAGCAGTGCATTCCACTGCTGAACAGCTCTTACTGTCAGGAAGTTCTTGCAAATGTTTAGGTGGGATCTCTTTTCCTGTAGTTTGAACCCATTGCTCTGTGTCCTAGTCTCTGGAGCAACAGAAAACAAGCTTGCTCCATCCTCAATATGACATTCCTTTAAGTATTTAAATATGGCTATTATGTCACCTCTCAACCTTCTCTTCTCCAGGCTAAACATACCCAGATCCCTAAGCCGCTCCTCATAGGCCATGGCTTTCAGACTTTTTACCATTTTGGTCACCCTCCTCTGGACATGTTTCAGCTTGTCAATAGCCTTCTTGAATTGTGGTGCCCAGAACTGGACACAGTATTCCAGGTGAGGTCTGACCAAAGCAGAATAGAGTGGCACTATTGCTTCCCTTGATCTAGATACCAAACTCTGGGAAACTGAGAGGAGAAGGTCCAGTTCATATGCGGCTGTGTGTGTGTGGACACCCCTCTATTACCACAACATTATAAGGGTAAGTAACAGGGGTAAACGCCACAGGCCTGGGTTTGGAATATTCCATGCTCCACCTGGGGTATTCCCACCCATGCAGAAAAGCCCTTGCCAAATTCTATCCAACAGCAAATCTTTTAAAATGCGCAGCCTCAAACTCTGATATCACCTGGAGAGGGAAACTGTGTGACAGCCATGGAAGCGAGTCTTGCTTCTTCCTGTAGCAATGTCTCAGGAGCAGTGGTGGCTGATGCCTAGTGGGACTGGTAGCATAGAGGGCAAGGTCATTAGCATCAGTGCCAAGGGGGCACCCAGAGGTGGAGTCAAGTTCATTTACTTTACCACCTAGCACCCTTTCTTTCAACACCCTAAGGACACTGAAGCAAAGCATTACAGTTATTTGGCATACCATTTAAACTTGAAGAATAGTCTTGATTCAGAATGGTAGTGGGCTGTCATAGTAAGTTCTGGCTGTCCTGGAAGAAAGAAGGTTTTCCTCCACCCCATCCCAAAGGAATACTCACCCTTTTCATGCCAGTAACAGCAGAGAAGGTGGCTGAGAAATTCCTGACGGAATATGTGTTTTCTTCTTATTTTTGTATTTATTTGAGAACATCAGTCAGCCACTTCCTGAGCAACAGGGGAACAAACCCCTATCATCACAGTGGCTGCTGATCATTAAGTGAGAACTGGGAGATTTTTACAGTTCCTATGTATCCCCTAAATGAAGGGATATGCAGGGATTGTGAATACGAAGCAGCCATGGGTGAGTAACTCTTCTCATTCATAACTACCCAATTCATAACTATTGAATAGGATTCCGGCCACCATAAGGCCTTCCGTGTCATTACCCAGCACTGTGAATTCAGACCAGAAGTATATTGATAGCCAGTGGAATTCTTTTATTCAGACCCATGTTATATGGCATCTGTACAATACAATTTGTTTTTCACGTCAGTTACCATAATCCCTTATCTTTGGCTGTGGGGCTGACAGGTGTTGCATTCAAAAATGTTTGGATGGCCTCAGGTTCTCCAAATCCTTCAGTATGACACAGCTGTGTCACACACTACATACTCCTCTTTATTTCAATGGGAAGGGGGGGTGTAACATAAAATACAGGAAACTTTTAACTGGGGTCACAGGAGCTGTTGGCAAAGTGTGGAAGCCAACAGTCTGTACTAAGATCCCCATCCAAATCAGGAGTGCCATGGGGACAGTTTGGTCAGTAGGGAGGGGAGACCCTACTCAAGGACAGAATCAGGGATATAGTTATGGGGGAATGAGGGCACTGTGGGGGGGAACATGAATTCTAACATCTCAAATGAAATTTTCCTGCAGTCCCCACATTTCTAGCACTGCAGAGAATAAGACACTGATGTACACCGTATACAGAAGCACCCACGCATCTATGGGGGATTGGTCCTGGGCCCCACCGTGGATAATGAAATCCACATAAATAGCGAACGCCCTTGCTGCTGCCACTGGACCCCACCCCCCACATAGAGAAGGGAGAAAGGAGGCGAGCTCCCTCCTCCCTCCCTTCCCCACCCCCCCACCAGCTCTGCCACCACCACTGGACCCCGCCCCCCCCATGGAGAAGGGAAAAAGGAGGCGAGCTCCCTCCTCCCTCCCTCCCCTGCCCATTCCCCTACCAGCTGAGCCGCATCACCGGAACCTTCCCAGGGGAAGGGAGAGGGGAGGCGAGCTTGCCTCCTCCCTCCATCCCCGACCTATTCTCCAGTAGCTCTGCTGCATTGTCAGAACCCGTGCCACCAGAACCATCCCGGGGAAGGGATGGGGAGGCAACCTCACATCCTCCTCCCCTGCCCACTCTCCACTAGCTCTGCTGTGCCACTGGATCCCCCCTTGCAGAGAATGGAGAAGAGAGGTGAGCTCACCTCCTCCCTCCCTCCCCTGCCCACCCCCCCTGCTGTCACCATCCGTGGATAACTGAATCAGCAGATGGCAAATCAGCAGATCCAGGGGTGCTACTGTATATGCAGAACATTTACATTTGCTGTGTTCTCATTCTCTGGGAACTCTGCCTGCCCATTTTCTTGGATGCCTGAACTACATTTCTAAATGTTCAACTGAAATTTTAAGTTACTATAATGCTAGAAATTTCAGGACTGAAGGAAATTTTAATGGGTGGGGAGAATTCCTATTGTGCGGGGCAATGCCCTCATTTGGACCCCTTCCCCTGTTGCTACACCCCTGGGCATAACTACTTATGAAGTGTAATCTTGTTCCAGTGATGCAATGGGCAGCATCCAATAGGCATTCTCAACAGCTATATATACACTGCCATTTAGTCCACGTTTGTTTCTCTTTTGGATAAAAGGGGTTGTTGTTGTTTTCTGAACCATGCTGAAAACCTGTAGGACTAATTTCATTAGAGCATGAGGGTAGTGGGATGGGTGGGATGGAGGAGTCTAGAGATGTTACCTGCCCTGACACTCCCACCTTTCCAATAATTCATCAATTGGCTATATTTCCTTCATTGGTTTATTTATTGATACTGCACAAGGTTAGCAGTAGACCTGGACTTCCCTAGATATAGAGACTGAGTGAAGGTTTGCTCAAAACCTAATGAAGAGGTGTTTCCAAATTCCCAAAAGACACGGCCGAGTAGTAATTATGCAGACCCACCAACCATGAACAGTGAATTAGGGTGGAAATGTGCTAATTCTCCTGGATGTACCTGGAAGTGAGTCATTCACTAATTCAATCAAGTGATTGGAAAACTCATTACTCTGCAAACTGGTTTTTCTTTGCACCCCGCTCCTCAACAATGGAGATTATCAGAGAGGAATGCAGAAAGCATTCCTGTCCCACTATCTTCAATCCCACCCCTGTCCCAGCACAATAAAAAACCCCACTGCACCTACCTTCTCCCATTTGTATTATATTTAAAGTATTTAAAGTGTGAAGTTATTTATAATGATAGAAATGATTTTAATGGTGCTGTTTTAATATTTGTATTGGAATGTTCTGATGTTTATATGATGTTTGCTGCCCCAATCCTGATGGGGGAGGTGGGATACAAATAAATAAATAAATCATCATCATCATCATCATCATCTTCCATCATTCAGGCAGCCCAGGAGTGAAATTCCGCATGTTCTCGCGAGAAGATACAGATGTGGGAAGACACGGATGTGGGAATGTGACACCAAGCACCTAAACACACTAAAACCATTACAAGTAACCCATGGAGGGAACAAAAAAGAGGGTAGCTTACCTGGATGTCCCAATCGCACCCAGAGATGTTCTGGCAGGGCCGCCCATTGACGCTGGAATCTTGCCAGCAAAACGGGGCATGTTGTCGCATACAGGCAAATCTGGAATGGAAATGCTATGGGAGATCAATTGCCAGCTTCTCCCCAACAATAAAAAAGAATGCCCCCGTAACGGCAGCAGAACGCTTGGGAGGTGATGGGGGATGGCGATGTCTGATAAGAAAGCGTTTTGCAATCTCATGGCATCATCATAATGCCATTTTTTATGCGTCTGATAATCTCCTTAATGTCTCAGCCATTAGCAATCATTAACATAGCCAGAGCTCCCATGGTCTACCTGTGGGAAATTCTAGCAAACCTTGTATTCCACTCAAAACACCCTTTCAAAACACCACCAAAATGTGCTCAGTTTCCCAGAGGCTGTCACTCTGTTGGTTTGCTGTGTCACCCAGCACACATAGCCATACTTCTTCTCTGCACAGATCTCTGCTCTTCAGACAGGTATAGTATAGCCCATCATCCCTAACTCTATTCCTCTATCCCAATTCTACCTCCTATTGTTTGCTTGCCTTGTCTGATTGCTTGAAGCCTGAGTGTTGGTGTGAATGCTTCCGAGATTGTTTTTCAATAAAAACCATTTTTATGTTATTTCCTGGCTGTGAGTCTTGTCAGTTAGTAC
Organism: Gambelia wislizenii; assembly: GCA_030847615.1. NCBI lineage: Eukaryota > Metazoa > Chordata > Lepidosauria > Squamata > Crotaphytidae > Gambelia > Gambelia wislizenii. The sequence goes on along the minus strand of JAUMIR010000005.1, from coordinate 97,146,387 downwards.
ATAGGTCAAAAGATCACATAGTTACCTGATCTCTCGCTGCCATACTGAGCTAATTAAAATTCTCCATATTAATATCTGACATGAGTGGGGTTCCCACAACCCCCAGTAATTCAGGTAACAGAGATAGTGGGGATGCTGCCAAACCTCCATTGCCTTTCTTAAAATTTTGCATTTGCCTTTATTCTTTATTATTAAAAAAAAAAAATGAAAGCATAATGTCTTTCGAGAAACTCCTGCCTGGGGTACCAAAGGCACATTTAAGTCAGTTTCCATTATGATACCTTGTTGAGCATTGCTAAAGGCTCCAAACCTGCACATGCGAACCCTTCATAGCACTTCTGTGTGCACTCACACAGCTGAGTATGTGTTCAATCCCCAACCAGGGATTTTAGATCCCTTGTTAACCTCAAGAGCCAAACAATGTTAGAGACAACAAGAGGGGCCCTAATGCCAGCTGCCAATAAAAAACATATCTTTGTCAAAAACCATTGCATGTAATCATGCACAACTTCATAAAGAAGCTTGATGGCTTTAATTACAGTAATATCAGGAAAGCTTTTAAAGCCTTCCAGAGTCATCTGCTCCCCACCATTTCATCATTGATCCCTGGGTAATTGATTCTGATATTATGTATCATTTGTGGACAATAACATCTCAAAGCTTGATAGAGACATGATGCTCTACTTAAATAAAAAAACATTTCTGTTTTGCTTACCTGAAAACCACAGAATGTGTCATAACTTCAAAAATGGAGATTCCACAATAAATGGTCCTTACAGGACACACAAGATACTCTTTACAGGTCCTAATTCAGGGATGGGCAAAGTGTGGGCCATGGGCTACATGTGGTCCTTAGGACCTTAAGTGTGGCCCTTGCCCCTGCCAAAACCTCTCAAAGCATCCAGACCCCCCCCTTTAATTTTTACAGGTTAATTTTTGAGGCGATTTTGATCCCCAAACTGGCTCCCCATCAATGAAAAGTGCCGCCTTATTAACTGGTGCAGCACAGGAGCAGAACACAATGAGGATGACATCATGTGAAACCGGGTCCAGGTTCGCGGGACAGAAATGTCATCCTGGCATTCTGGTAAGGTACTTTTTGGACGCATCTGATAAAATCCTCAGGAGCAAGGCCCCATGTCACAAGTCCTCATTGCACCACAGGTTTTTACAGGGGGAGCCCTGGAAACATCATCATGCAGAACCCTGATCGCCAGCAGAACAGACCACCATTGCTTGCTGCAGCTGCTGGATGTTAGGGTAGGTTTGGAGAGTTGTGTCAGGGTATAATACATAGTTACACATTTGGATGCCTGAAGCATGATCTTGGCCAATCGTTTTATCTGCTAGACATCACCTTGGAGGCCTGGTGGACTGAAAGGTGATAAATAAATGCTATAAATAAATGAGGATCCAAAAACAGAATTCAACCTCTAAGAGGATATCACTCCTGATCTAAAGCCAGCCTGGAGATCTTACTAACTATGTTGTTTACTCCTGCATGCAGCTCCAATGCACCCCAAAGCATTGTGTGGATGCATGCAGTCTCCAAAGCACCCAGGAAAATAAAAATAAAAATAAGTAACACATCTGAAAATTGCTAGTATGATTTGCCAACAAAATTGGCCAGCAAACTGCTAAATGCACTAGCACACTGCAATTGATTTACATAGGAGATTTTCAGACAACACTGTTATAGTGTTACTATTCCACTTTATTTGCTATGGCTGCCTCCTCTTGAATCCTGGGATTTGCAATTTAGGGAGGGGCATTTACAACTCTCAGCCAGAGAGATCTTAGGCCTCACTAAACTACAAACCCCAGAATTCCACAGGAGGAAGCCAGAGCAGTTAAAGTGGAATAGTAACACTATAACTGTGTAGTCTAAAAATCTCCATAGTAAATTACAAGAAATGCATACTGCTACATGCACTAACACACTGCAATTGATTTACATAGTCAATTACTTTGTCAATTACAAGTCTAAATGCAAACTACTACATGGACTAACACACTGCAACTGATTTACATAGTCAATTACCTTGTCGATTACAAATCTAAATGCAAGCTACTAAAAGCACTAACACGCTGCAATTGACTAACATGGCCAATCACCTTGTCAGTTACCGGTCTGAATGTGAACTGCTACATGTCCTGCAGTTGGCATGTATAGACAATTATCTTATCAGTTACCTGCCAAGCAGAAACTTTCCTTTTGCAAATCTTTGAAAACATTTGAAAGTGTTTCCCTAGTGAAATGGAACAGGAAGTCTTTAATTCGCTGCTTCTCTGACACTGCTACTGTGTATGCTGCTCTACCACAGCAAGATAATTTGAAGTTGATGGTTTCCCATGGTGGTTCAAAAATTAAAAATTATTCCGTAAGAAATTAAAATCACACCAGGCCACATATGACCATCAGCAACACATGCAAATAGAGGCACTAACAGAAACAGTCAAATCAAAGGCTCAGTCCTGACACTGGAGATTGGAAATGTTCCTTTTCTTTTTTCTTTTAACTACAATTCCCAGAATTCTCCAGCCAGTGGCCACAATGACACACAGTCCTGTGATTTGTAATCCAAACAGTAAAGTTTTCCAAGTTCTTCAGCTCAGTATGTGCCACAAGAACACTGAGAGAAACCTATCACAGATATCAGAGCTAAGTCAGGCTGCCGGAGCCAGCTCTAGAAATGTTGTTTCCTAAGGCAAACCAAGAAATGGTGCCCACTTCTATCCTCCACAAAATCAAGAGGTCTAGTACCTGAAAAATCCTAGAAAATTATTTTATGGCACGTGAGAAAGAAAATGCCACACGTGCCTCTCTCCATCCATGTAAAATACACCACCACCAGATTAAAAAAAAAAAATCTTTGCTGCCATTCCATGATGCTTCAAACCGGCTGCCTGAGGTTGCTGCCTCACTCTGCTTTCCAGGGCTAGCCTGGAAGGCCACCATTATCTCATCTGCTATATGCAGAGGGCAAGAGATTGTGCAAAGGAATTCCCTGTCTTGGAAACTCTGTGAAGTTAAATTTTGTTAACTTACCTCTAGCAGCGTAGCAATTTAGGGAGGTGTGACTGAAATGTAATTACAGTACTTTACCCTGAATTCCTATGACCAAAAAACAACCACCACCACCATGCAGCTTCAAGTTACATAACTCAAGAAACTTTCCTAAAGGATATATGATATTAACATATATACATAAAAGGCCTAAATCCTAACTAACTTAATGAACTGGGTGAAGGAGAGAGTCCATCTTGACTCAACAATAGAGAACAGAAGAATAAAATGGCTGCCCAAGAAGAAGGATAGACAGAGAAGCATGCAAACTATACTAGTTGCAAAGGGACAAATTTATATATCCAGCAAGACTAACAGGGGTGCCATAGGTCAAATGTCTATTACCTATTACCCTCTTATTACCCTATTACCCTAATTATTACCCAAACCTATTACCCTCTTATTCTAATAGCAAGAGAGCGTGGGGAAAAGAGAATGCTGTAACCTTTTCCAACAGATTGCAGTGTTGCTGCACACCAATAGTGAGACACCGTAGATTTTCAGACAACACTGTTATAGTGTTACTATTCCACTTTATTTGCTCTGGCTGCCTCCTGTTGAATCCTGGGATTTGTAGTTTAGGGAGGGGCATTTACAACTCTCAGCCAGAGAGATCTTAGGCCTCACTAAACTACAAACCCCAGAATTCCATAGCAGGAAGCCAGAGCAATTAAAGTGGAATAGTAACACTATAACAGTGTAGTCTGAAAATCTCCACCATCACACAGTCCACATGGGTTACATCTTTCACTCAGTGCTCAGTAATAACAGTTGTGGCAGCTAGTAAGCAACAAGAGCTATAATCAGCATCCATCACACCACATCTGCACACGTGAAGAGTCAGACTGAAGCCCCCAGGGTTGGCTCTACTGTTAGGCAGAGCGAGGAGGCTGCAGGAAAAGACAGCAAATAACCAATTATTTTATATGTTACTAACACTATGCCTCAGTATTTAGAGAGTTAGGACTTACCAGACTAGAGTCTAAAAATGCTGTAATTCTGCAAATGAGGAAAGCGGAAACATAGTGGCATGATTATACTTATTATCACATGTTGCTGTAATGGTGTGAAAGATGCACCATGGAATTATCGCACGACCCCCATTAAAACTTTAAGAATGCTATTTTACTTCTGCGATTTAGCATGGGTGAGATTCTTGCGAGAAGACATGAGTGTGCTTAAAAACACCAAAAAAAAACCCTTAATTTTCAAAGTAAAAGAACACAAACACTTAAACAAACCTAAAAACATGCAAACAAACTGGGACAGTTCATAAAAGGGGTGTCCTGTGGGATAGTTTTCATGTTCTCACCCAGATGTTTTCTTGCCAGGAATGGGGATGCAGAAAAGAGGACTACCCATTCACACTCCCAATCTCACAATTACAGTGGGAAGCGTTTTCACATGCTCTTCAATACTGCAAAAAGAGTGATATTGAGGGCTATTATTGGTTTGTCCTGATAATTAAAAGCAACATCTTATTCGCAGCTGGAGCACAGACTGACCACGTGAACATGACAATGTTGTGCAATAGTGGAAACCATTCGCACTACTGTAACGTCATAATCATGCAATTTTTGCCACATCTGATTAAGTCCTTAAACTGTGGGTTATGTAATGACCTTGCTTTTCCTAGACCAACCCCAAATGGTTCTGCGGAGGTTGTTGCAAAAGGTGCAGCAGGCTGCCTCAGCTAGCACAGAAATCAGAACTTGGAAAATTACTTTTTAAAAATACAGTAGAACCCCGTATCCATGATTCATTATCCATGGATTCAAGTATCCACAAGACACAAAACAGCACACCTACCATAGAGTCTTCCTAGAAAATGTGTCCTCTCTAGCCATTTTCTAGGTCCTCCAAGGCTACTCTATGGTATTTTAAACCGGAAGTCCATTATTTTCAATTGTGTTTGCTGTTAGCCACAGTTTTTTGTATCCACAGGGCCCCCAAAACCCATCTCCAATGGATTACAGGGGTCCTACTGTAATTCATTCTGTTACTCATTGCAGTACTGACAATGTGATAAAGTTGCTATTATTCATTGCAGTGATGGAGAAAGATAACTCATTTCACTAGATGTTACACAGCTTGCTATTTATTACTTTTTGTTACTTCTTTGACAGAACAGCCCCCCCCCCCGGAATTGATTAGAGGACAGGATAAAACTTCAGCAATTCGGAAAGAGAACATAGAAATTTGTTAAGCTATTTTGTAATGAAAGCAAGACTAGTTTTCACAAGAGAATGGAAAACCAACAAAATTCCTACATGTATGGGTTGGTTAGGAAAGGTGATGGAATTAAAAGGCGAAAGATTTATACGATCTGAAGAGAAACCAGAGTATACAGTGTATGTTAAATTAACAAAAGGGTATACTAGTGTTATAGGGTTTGATAGGAAATAGAAGTCCCACTTTTTATTGATTGTATATGAGTTGTATTCTACTAGGAAGAAGAATGTAGATTTTTTTATTAGTACACTTAAATTGATTAAGCAAGAAAGATAGTGGATAAAGGAGGAACTAACAATATTTCTTTAAAAAAAACAGTTTAAAGGATAAGCAGGAATGCATAGCCTCAGAGTGTGGTGGACTCTCCTTCTTTGGAGGTTTTTAAACAGAAGCTGGATGGACATCTGTCTGGAATGCTTTGATTGTTTATTCCTGCATGGCAGGAGGTTGGACTGGATGGCCCTTGTGGTCTTTTCCAACTCTATGATTCTATGATTCCAAGACATTTTGTTTTTATTTGGAGGGGAGGGAGGCAGATGTAAGGGGGGAAGTGTGGGTTATCGAGTATAGTTAGATGTCTGTTTCTTTTCCCCCTTCTTTTTCTTTTCTTGGTGTCTTAATATCTATGTATATACAGTTGTCCCTTCACATTCACTGGGGTTTGGTTCCAGGACCCCCCGTGAATACCCAAATCCGTGTATACTCAAGTCCCATTATATGCAATGGCATAGCAAAATGGTGTATGATGGCAAAATCAAGGTTTGCTTTTTGGATTATTATTTTTTAAAGAATATTTTCAAGCCATGAATACTTAAATCCATGAATGTCAAATCCGTGAATATGGAGGGACAACTGTATGTGCAAATATTTGAATAAAAATCATTTTAATCCTAACAATTAAAAAAACAATCCTGTCAGGATGCCTCTTAACTATCCTTAAAGGTATCTTTTGAAAATAACTAGACACAGTTTCTCATTACACCAGTAAAGTAACTTTGCTTTTGTTACATTGCTTGCTGCTGCAAAAGTAACTCGTTACCCTGTTACTTATAACTTACTACTTTCAAGTTGTAATAGAAACTGACAAGGACATAAGTCAAAGAGATACACACACTTGTTCTGAAGAGCTCCAAAGGGTGTTTTCAGATTTCCTCCCTTTCTTGGTGGCTTGAACAGCAGTGCTCCCACAGGCATGCCTCTGCTGTTGCCAACTGCAATGACCTTACCATCATGCAGAATGAGGCAATTCCTTCGAAGCTAATTGATTAATTAATTAATTACATACAATGGCTGTTGCTTTATGTTGGAAGGCAGAGCTGTGTGCTACTGCATGGCCTATCTTGCACTTCCTCAACTCCTGTTATCCTCAAATGTAGGGGAGGACACTGAGCCATCTCCAGCACTGAAGTAAGAGGAGATTTTCAGACCTGCCAAAATGCTGGTTTGCCGCGCGAGCAGCCTTCCGAGACTGCTGCGCAGCAAGGGTCTACTTCGGATGACGCTGTGCCTCTCGCGAAACCGTCCGTGTCACTTCCGTGAAGCTTCGGACGACTCAGCGCCATATTTCAATCACGGGCAACCTCCGTGATTGAAATATGGCACTGAGCCGTCCGAAGCTTCACGGAAGTGACACGGACGGTTTCGCGAGAGGCACAGCATCGTCCGAAGTAGACCCTTGCCGCGCAGCAGTCTCGGGAGGCTGCTCGCGCGGCAAACCGGCATTTTGGCAGGTCTGAAAATCTCCTCAGTCTACTTCAGTTCCTTATATGGAACTGAGGAGAGGGTGTCCTTGGCCTAAGGTAGGAAAATGTCTTGGATCAGTCCTGCTCAAGCTGTTAATAGGTCATTAAAGAGGTAACTTAGAGTTTCACCTAAATAGCATTTGCAGAATTATAAGACAATAGGGTCTACTGCTACCCTAAGAGGTGGGAGTACATTGGAACCCCACCCATGATGCCAAAATCTCCTGTAATTTATGGGGGAATTATTAGCTCAAACAGGAGGCCTGTGAGAGGAGGGTAACTTCAGGGATATTTTCAACTATGTATACCAGTACTAACTGTAGAGAGCACTCCAGCTAAAGTGAAATAAAGTATTTTATTGGAATAAGATAAAAGTGAACTAACATACACAACATACGTTCTTAAGAACCATACAAGGCTATAGCAGAGTAAGGCAGAAAGGTTGGATAGAGGGAGAGAAGTCTGGGAATATAGATAGGGTGATATTTAACAGTCTTGAAGAGGAGAGTTCCATGCAGTGAGGATACTCAGACAGGTGTCTGAAGGTGGCAAAGGAGGTTCCAATCTGGGGCGCTCTGACAAAGATAGTGGCTGGGTTCATCCACTGTGGCACACTTTACTATTGTTAGGGCTCTAATATTTATACCTTATCCCATGCCTTGGAGGGGCAAATTTAGTAATAACAAAGCTTGGATGACTCTCCCACGGAAAAGACAAAGGAAACTGAAACTCAATTGATTGTTTCAGTTGATTGCAGAGAGACAGAAATTGATGGCTTTGCGACAACCTTTTAAAGTTGGACAGGAAGGGGTTGTGAGGAGAGATTTCCATGGGGTATAGATTAAGGAATGGTCACTTAATTGCTTGATTGGATTATTGCTGGAAATGCCCAAGGCTGGAAGAAAGGATTAGCACATACTCCTCTAATAAGTGGGTTGTTAACATAATCCCATTACGGGCGGTTTCCTCTCAATCCTAATTTGGGTTTCTGCCTGCATATGTGGCTGGCATCTTCAGAAACGTCAGAAATGAACTCTTCCAGAACACGACCTCACAGCCCGGGGTGGGAGGAAACCCAAGGAAAGATCTCTACTCTGTTGGAAAAACTCAGTATTCTCTCTCCCCACACATTCTGTTGTCATTAGGGCAAGAGTGTAATAGGTAGGACAGGATTTCCTCCATTTTGAAATCTTTCTCTCTTAGGAGATTATCAGACGCGGCTAAAGTGGCACCATAATGACCCCAGCGGAATGCAAAAGGACACCAATATCAGACAACATCGTCCTTTTATGTTCCATTGGCATCATTATAGCAGTTATTTTAATTGATGGGCCAAGCTGTCAATGGATCGCCCATCCTGTTTTGGTGCCGGCATTGCTGGCATCTGAAACCTCAGGCCATTTAACTCACGGAAATGCAGCATCAATGGGCGGTCCTGCCAGAACAGTTCCAGGTGAGATCACAACATCCAGGTAAATGATGCACTTTTTATGACCTTCCCCGGGTTACTTGTAAGTTTTAAAGAGTGTTTCCGTGCTTAGTGTAATTTTTTTGTGTTCTTTTACTTTTTATTTTTGAATTTCCCACTCTTGCATCGTCTTGCAAGAACAGGCAGGATTTCAGTTTAGGAAGTGAACAGAGCTCCGTTCATTCCTGGGCTGCCTGTCGATGGGAGAAAAGGTAAGTGCGGAGGCTTATTGTGCTGGGACAGGGACAGGATTGGAGATTGTGGGACAGGAACACTTTTTGCGTTCCTGTCTGATAATCTCCTTAGTTTGCAACTAAGCAACAAGATCAGATGACCTACTGCACTGCTGCTGGTATTGGTCATATAAAGATTTGCCCCTTTTCAGCTCCTCTTGTTTCCATCCTTCTCTGTTTTGCTACCTTCTTCGGCAATCATTTTATGTTCTCTCTATTCCTTGAACTGGTGAGTCAAGATGGACTCTCTATCTCTCTTTCACCCAAAACTATTCATTGGTTTAGTTAGGATTTAGGCTCTTTATATATGTAAATGCATAGCCATAAGTAAAGTTTTAAGTTGTTTTGACTTGAAGGTGCCTGCCTCTTTTGTTCTTGGAATTTAGGACAAAGTAATGTACAATTGAGTCATGCCTTCTTAAACTGCTGCTCTGCTAGAGGAAAGTTAACAGTTTTAACTAAATAGAGTTTCCAAAAATAAAGGGACACTCTAATTCCTCAACATAGTCTGCCTAAGCCAACCAGATCCTAAAAGTGTCCAATATTTCCAATTATGAACTACTATGGGGAGAGAGTAGTAGGGCATACTAATGCTATCTTGAGTCTGAATTTTAAAGAAGTGGAGCACACACAACAGAGAACTCAACCATGCTCTTTTTGGATGCTTGGTTTGTAGTGGGATGAGGTAAGGCCTCTTGTAGTCCTGAATGCTCTGATCATTTCCATGAACACAGCTGTAAATTTCCCCACATTTACAATACAGGTACATTGTTCACCATACACATCAGCTTTCACACCATGCCTATCAACAAGGTACAGTAGGACGCCTGTGTCCATGGGGGATTGTTTCCAGGCCCACCCCCCACCCCACAGATAATGAATTCAGTGGATAATAGCAAACATCCCCCCATCACCATTGTCACCATGGGAGCCATCTAGGGGGCAAAGGGAGAAGGGAAGCAAGACCTCTCCTTTCCTCCCTTCTTCCCCCCCCATCATCATTGCTGCCATGGAAGCCATCTGGGGGGAGAAAGGAGATGAAACTTCTCCTCCCCTCCCTTCGCCCCCCCCGGTCAACATTGCCACCATGGAAGCTATCCGGGGTGCAAAGAAAGAAGGGAGGTCCTGCCTCCCTTCCCCTCCCTTTGCTCCCCCCAATCACCATTGCCACCACAGAAGCCATCCAGGGGGAGAAGGGAAGCAAGAGCTCTCCTCCCTTCCATCACCATTGCTGCCACCAGAGCCATCCCACCACGCGAAGGGAGAATGGAAGTGAGACCTCTCCTCTCCTCCATTCGCCCCCTCTGTCACCATTGCCCCCATGGAAGCCATCCCAGGGGGTGAAGGGAGAAGGGAGGTGAGAACTCTCCTCTCCTTCTTTTGCCCCCCCCCCATCGCCATTGCCGCCATAGGAGCCATCCTGGGGACAAAGGGAGAAGGGAGGTGAGACCTCTCCTCCCCTCCCTTCACCCCATCACCATTGCCACCACAGGAGTCATCCCAGGGGCGAAGGGAGAAGGGAGGTGAGACCTCTCCTCCTCTCCCTCCCCTGCCCACCCCCTCTGCTGTCACCAACCACGGATAATTGAATCGGCAGATGGGGAATCAGTGAATACAGGGGTGCTACTGTATATGGGAAATTTCACCTTTATGAACTGGGTCCCTCTCTCTTGGGAATCTGTGTACATTTCCATACCTTGACAGAAGATACACACATTGGTTTTGTTTGGGGTTTTTTTAGGACATGGGATACACTTTTCACTTTCTTCTGTTTCTAGTCTGAGTAGTTTCTCAAGATCTCTGTAAACAGCTGTACTATGAGGTTGTGCAACATGAAATGTGGCACGTACATTCTCAGTGAGAAAGTCATAGAACCACAGTGTTGGAATTAACAAGCTGCCTTTTGGAGAAGTGGATTACACAGTTTCTTCTGTCTCTTTTGGGAGTGTTCTGTGTTCACTGCCTTCTCTCAGGCCACAAGCTCTAATTTAATAGCACATAGATTTCTGAATCTTGCATTCAGGATATTTGGGACTAATATCCGGTTCTTAGGAAAAGGCCAAAAAAGGATGTGTGTGTGTGGTAAAAATCACATCTCATTCAAATTAATTTGCTGGTATAATACCTACCACTGGGTAAAAACTGAACATGGCCTTTTCTTTTTTCTCTTCTGAAGATTCCCCCCTGTATCTCCCCTGGCCCAAATTTTGGGGCATGATGGACAAAGGTAGATTGGATGTACTGTAGGGGTGTGCTTGCAATGTAAAAGCCTGGCCAGAGTCATGACTTCTGCTGAGGTCAGAACAGGTACTGTGGCCCCCTCCTTATTGATCACATATCTGGGTGCCCCATTCTGACTCAGCAGAAGCAATGACACCAGCCAGGCTCTCACAGAAAGCTGCTTGGCTGACAAGGTAGTAGTGGCAGTAGCTCCACAAACAACTCAGAGACATGCAGAACAAGTGGTGGATCCCAAAATTAGTACTCTACAGTGAACTCTACAGTGAACTCATGGGTCAGCGTAAGAAGGGCGCTCCAAAAAAGCGATACAAGGACTCCCTGAAGCAACATCTCAGGCTCGACCAAATTGATCACCAACAATGGTCCACCCTGGCCTCACATCGGGAGGCATGGAGATGCACTATCCACAATGCTGCAGCCTTATTTGAGAACTCACGTCGAACAAGTCTTGAAGAGAAACCACAATGCAGAAAGAATCACAACCCAGAAACTTCACCCAAGGAGACCTTCTGCTGTGCTTTCTGCAACCGGACTTGTTTATCTTGGATTGGCCTTTTTAGTCATCAGCACGCTTACAGAAAGCATGGGATGAATCCTTCCTGAATCTTTGTTTGCGAAGAAAAGCCAGAGAGAGAGAGAGTTCCACAAACAGGAGACGGGCCATGTGGGGCTGATGTAGTGTTTGCCCAGCTTGGCCCTTGCGGACAATGACAACTGTCACATAGGTTTCAGTCTGGTGCATGTGGCTGCCATCATGGTTGATCTGGGGCCAGACTGGAGCATAATTAATTAATTTTAGGTATTTATACCCCAATCTTCAGCCACAAAGGCTCTCAGAGCAGCTTACACATTGTTAAGCAATAGCACTTACACATCTATACCTTTCACTAAGCGGTTTCCAATGTATGTTAACTAATTGCCCCCACAAGCCAGGTACTCATTTTACCGACCAACAAAAGGATAGAAGGCTGGGTGAACCTTGGAATCCTTGGGATTGAATTTGCAACATTGTGGCTGCAGTACTGGCATTTAACCACTGTGCCACCAGGGCATAATGCTGCAGATCGGCCCTGGATTTAAGTGGCTGTTGTAGACAAGCCCCTAGATAAAAACCAAAACCAAGGTAGCCTCCACAAGGCTGAAGTCTATTCAGCCCTGTCTTAGGGCTTGATATACTGTACTTTTAAAAATTATTCAGAAAACATGATTTCATTTCATGATTGCAGCTGGGATACTGTTATTGACATATGCATGCATAAACCACACTAAGCAGGTGAGGCAAGTTATTTGTCACAGCACAATGGACAAATTATGCTGACAAGCAACTGTACTGGAGTTGTGCATACAGCAACACTGAACATTGCAGTTGTACATTGTGCATTGCAATTGTGCATTGCACAGCATACAGTATGTTTGCACCTTGCACAATGGCACCAGGCCCTTGATATATACTGTATTGTGAAGTATTGTTATTCTGCATGGCTGTTGCTTAGTGCTGGCATAACATATCTCCACATGCAAGTGTTTATGCTGCACTGAGAGGATGTTGGATTGTAGCCATCACATTCAGAGAAAACCATTTTCTTCAGAGAATCTCCTTTGAGTCTCTAAGGTTTACACAGCATCACCCATAATAATTGCTCTGAGGCTGGAATGGGAATTTAGAAGGGAAACATCAGGTCCTGGGGACAATTAGCAAGTGAGAGGGAAAGTGAACATAGATTTTCCTTGGTTTTTTTCCAGGCTGTGAGGCCGTGTTCTGGAAGAGTTTACTTCTGACGTTTCTCCTACATCTTTCTCTGAAGATGCCAGTCACAGATGTAGGTGAAACATCAGAAGTAAACTCTTCCAGAACACGGCCTCACAGCCTGGGGAAAAAACAAGGAAAATCTATGGATGCCGGCCATTAAAGCCTTTGACTTCACATGGAAAGTAAAGACTTTCTTCACTATTCTGAGCTGGTTCCTTCATGTACCTCATAGTTTAAAATATTTCCCCCCATCCTTTTTGTGCATTATGTTAATGTTTTGAGAGTTATCAGGCATAGACCCCTCACAGTTAAAACTCTGCAGCAATTCCATCTTCTTTGCTTAACAGACAGATGGAAGAAATAATGAGAAAACATTGGAAGGTTACAAATGGAAGGTGGCAGTGCCTGGGCCTCAGGTTAATTTTCTGTGATTGAGGCATTTCCCACAGTAAAAGTTTTTCTAGAAGAATCCATACCAGTTTCAGGAAAATAATAAGTGGACACCTAAATGGATTTGGATTACTTTTAAACCTTCCCCCTGTTACCCAAATTGCAGGGGGTCCATGGGAACCCCACACATGTCCAGATATTAATATGGGGAATTTTAATTAGCTCAATACGACACCAAGAGACTGGATAACTGCGGGATCTTTTAACCTATGTATACCATTACTAACTGATGAGACTCACAGCCAGGAAATAAAATAATTTTTTTAATTGGAAAATAATCTCAAAAGCATCCGCACCAACACTCAGGCTTCAAGCAATTACACAAGGCTAGTGAAGAATAGGAGAAAGTATTGGGATGGAAGAAAAGAGTTTGGGATGATGGACTATACTGTACTGTACCTATCTGAACAGCAGAGATTCATGCAGCAGAAGATACTTAGCATTCTGAGATACTTACACAGCAGATGGACAGAGTTAGGAAAGGAATGAAGGCTGTGCACGTGGAGACACAGACTGACAAGAGTGATTAGATGAAGAAAGCTGTGCATGCTTTGACTGTGTTTTGGGGTGATATTCCCTCTGAAGGGGTGTCATAAGAGTAGAATACAATGTTTGCTGGAGTTTTGCATAGTTAGATAATGGAAGCTCTGATTTAGTAATTGTGCCAATGATTGCTAATGGCTGAAACATTAAGATGGATGGGTGTCACACAACCTTTTATTGTCCTAGGAGAGGTGTGAGTGAAAACCAGTTTTGCAAGACAAAGAGTGTCCAGCCACTTCGACTGAATTAGTGAATTACTTATTTCGAGTTACATTGAGGAGAATTAGCTCATCTCCACCCTAACTACCAGTCCAAGGGAGGGGGTCCACATAATTACTACCCGAGGGTGTATTTTAAGAATTAGGGATGGCATCTTCCTTAGGTTTTCTGAGCACACTTTGAGTCCTTGCGTTTGGGAGGCCCTCATCTACTACCAACCATGTGGAATGCCAATAAATAACCCAACTTGTGAAATATAGCCAATTGATGAATTATTTGAAGGGGGGGTATCAGGGCAGGTAACACCCCTTCCCATTTTAAAGTCATCATCCAACAGTCTTCTCACAATTTTCAAAATTCTTTATTTACAATCATTTGGACTAGAACAGAAAGGTTAAAAGAAAGAAAGGAATAATAGAGATTGTTGAGATTTGAACAAAACCCCAGACCATTAAAATGTGTTTTAGGAGGCACAGGCATCCCAAGAAGTACATGCTATTTGCCACCAGATGTGAAAACCTGAGAAAGCATATAGCATGCAAGTCTTGAAACTTTATTAGGATATATTGATATCTCTCTCTTTCTCTCTCTCCAGGTATGTTGCCCACAACGATGGCTCCAATATTAAACCTAATAATACTCCAGTAATAGTAATTGTTCCATCCAGGGTGGAAACAAATTAATTAACTGTCCAACTAGACACTTCAAACCACAGGGGTTTTTTGGGGTGGTGGTGGAGGGGGGTGGCATACCATTATTTTCATCTAGAAGCAATTGTTTCTTCCTGTTCAACTTCCTCCAAATTTCTGTTCATGCATGAGCAAAATCTGATCAAAGTGATTCCTTTTCCTAAGGTGACAAATGTTGCCATCAGCAAGAGAAATTGCTGAATGCCAAAATCTTGTCTTTTTCAAAACGTACTGTTTGTGCTGAAAGTACCAGATTTCACAGCATATGGACAGCCTGCCAATTTGTGGAAAGCCATGTCACATGTCACTTTCTGTCAGATTGCTAGGCAATGTTCCCAGAGCCTGGAGACATTATTTATTTATTTAGAGTATTTATACTCCGCTCTTCAGCCACAAAGACTCTCAGAGCAGTTTACAAATGATTAATTTGACATTTCTCTGACCTCCAGCTTACAATCCAAAGAAGACACAACATACAAGGAAAAGAGGATGGCAGTGTGGGAGAGGATAATGTCTGCAGATACTGTCAGTTATCTCCCTCCCAGGACAGGGTAGTGGCATTACCTACCTTCCTTCCTTCCTTCCTTCCTTCCTTCCTTCCTTCCTTTTCCTTCCTTCCTTCCTTCCTTCCTTCCTTCCTTCCTTCCTTCCTTTTTTGTTTTGTGGACCACAACTTCTAGATTCCTCCTTGCTGGTGGGGGATTCTGGGAACTGTATTCCCCCCAAAAGTAACACTTCCAAGCAATGGCATGTTCTGCAGCCAAATAGGACCCATGTGGTTAAACCTCTAACCAAAAAGGAAAAAAAAGAATGTATACACCATAAACCACAAAATCTTTTCTTGATTTGACAAGCAGTGTTCTCCTTTTTGTCATACTCCCACCAATATGTTGCTAGGAAGCAAGTGAAACAATAGAGGACTAAGTAGATGTTATGAGGGACACGTGGTTGCCTCCAACCTGAGTCCCCTCCATGTGTCTCTCCAGTAATGTCTGGGAAAAGAAAGATGGGGTGATGTCACTGTGTTCAGCACTTCCTGGCTCTTGCTCCAATGCAGAAATGGCACCTGGCATCCTTGGGCAGCTGCCAGGGCCCCAATGCTTTGGTAGCCCATGGTTGACATCTGCTCTTGGGTTTCCTCTCTCCCCCTCCCTTTCTTTCTAGCCTGGTGCTCTGAGTAGCTGAGTCCAGCTGCCATTCCAGTTTCCCAAAATATTTCCAATGTAGTATTATTCTGAAGAGAGCTTGGAAACATTACTATTACTTTTTTTGATGATAACTTCCAAGCTTCTGAGGATTTGGGGTAAAAGAAACCCACCTATTTGCAGGGTCTGGCTTTGGAACAATAGTGGCAATTAAAAGGGTAGCTGTCAGCCACCCAGTTCTGCTTGTAACACTTCTTCAGCTTTCAACAACTCCCTGGGAAGCCCTCCTGGGCCCACCAACAGAGGAGGGGTCCCTTCACCCATGACTTTGCCAAACCTGGTGTGCAACTTGCCAGGTTCATTGGCTGCTGTCTGCAGAGGGCAGGGAAACATTCCCTTTGATTCTGCTGAGAGATGCTGAATGTTAGGGCTTATCTACATAGGCAATTTACCCTGTCTTAGTTGTGTCCTTGAGCCTTGAAGTCCAGATGACATAGGGTATTTTCCCCATTTTGCCCCCAGGCAGTCCTCACAACCTCTTGGGACAAAATGGGGCAAAGATGGGCTAAGGCCCAATCTCTCTGGCTTTTCTTCGCAAATGAAGATTCAGGAAGGACTCATCCCATGCTTTCTGCAAGCGCGCTGATGACTAAAAAGGCCAATCCAAGATAAACAAGTCCGACTGCAGAAAGCACAGCAGAAGGTCTCCTTGGGTGATGTTCTTGGGTTGTGATTCTTTCTGCATTGTCGTTTCTCTTCAAGACTTGTTTGGCGTGAATTCTCAAATAAGGCTGCGGCATTGTGGATAGTGCGTCTCCATGCCTCCCGATGTATTAAAATAATACCTGTTTAAATCTGCTCCCAGAAGAAGAAGAAGAAGAAGAAGAAGAAGAAGAAGAAGAAGAAACAGCAGCAGCAGCAGCAGCAGCAGCTCGGACCCTACCTGACCATGGGAGCCCGTTCTGGCGTGCCAGCCGATCACTGCAGCTGCCCTCTGCCTCGCTCCTGATCACTTGGGTCCTGATCAACCAACCCACCTGTTGATCACTGAGCCCAACTGCCTGGCCTGATGCTGGAACCACTGGGATGACAGCTGTGGAATCCACATGTGCAGAATCCCCAGCATGATCCCTCTGCCAGCAGAGGGTGTAGGAAAGTTATCCATCCCAGAAGTGGGTGAGACCAATTCTGCCTCCTCCCCAAATCTCTTAAGGGGACTCCAATCCCTTACCAATGCCTATAATTAATGTCCTGGATCCAAGACCTATACCAGCCACTCCAAATAGTTGTGACAAGATGACAATACAAAAGACAAACATAGATGATAACACTTGCACCTATGCCATACAATTACAAGCCTGAAACCTACAAGATAGTTGCGGGGTGGGTGGGACAACACTCAACAAGTAACTGGAACATGCATGAGAGCACAGAAATATATCCCTGCCACCACCTGACTGGAGTGAAGCCTCATCCGGGTCACACCTCAGTTTAAATTCATTGGCTGGCATTTCCTGCTTCCTTGAGGGCTGTGCCAAGCCACACAGGCCCCTGGGAAGAAGCTGGCTAACTGCCATGGACAGAAGGCCAACAGTGCTCCTGCCCTGCCCTGCAAACTTGCTTCATGGTAAGTTGCAGAGTGCTCTTATTCTCCCATATATGGGTCTTTATTTATAGCTGGGTCATTCAGTTTTACTATTATCATCTCTCAGCTGCACATCATTCTGTTTCTTCTTCACACTTGTTTGGAGATTCTGCTATCTGGAAATGTCCTTTCTGGAAAAGCAAAATGTTTGTTTGTTTGTTTCTCTCCAAATACTTTGATTTTTCCTTTTCCACAGAGTACCTTCAAATTTGTCTTGGAATGTACCCTTTAGTAAACTCAGTGACAATTTAGGGACGTACAAGACCTCTCCCCACTCCTCAGCTCAGATGTGTGCTGTCTAATCTGTACTGTCCATCCCTTGAGATTCCTCAGATGCTTCACCTGAGCCAAAATCACCTTGGAAAACTGCTCTACGAGCAATTCAGTGGCAAGGGTAGTTTCACTGTTTAATTTAGATATGCCCTGACCTTCTATAAAACAAACCTCCCCCCACTTACAGTAAGAGATGCAGAGCAGACAATGTTCATATGCCTATCTAATTCAGTATTATCCGCACTGGGTGGGCAAGCCATGGCTCATGGGATGCAGGCAGCCTGCAAGACAATTTCTATGGCTGCTGCAGCTCCTACCTTTTCCCCAGAGTCAGCAGCATGCCACCATTTCAGCAGCATGGCAGTGTGGCACTATAAATAAAAAAAGTACACTTCGTTCTAGAACAAGGTGCTGTAGGAGTAGGTGTGTTGTTTGAGAGGAGACTCATGTTTCCTGTTAGCTTCTGGGTGGATAATTCTTCATTCAGACAAGGCACTCACATTCTCAATTTTATCATTAGTGCATGTTTCAGGCAAGCCGGAAGTGAGATTTTCCCACTTCCTCTTGCTAGTGCACCACCATTTCAGCAGGGCACAGCAGTGGCAACAGCGGATGTGGCCTTCAGTGTGACTCAGAGACATAAAAGTGGCCTCCACATGCTCTGAGGTGGCCCATCTTGGTCTCCCATGACTGGCAGTGACTCTCCAGAATTTCAGACAAGAGCCTTCCCAGTCCTGCCTGGAGACACCAGGACTTGAACCTGGGACCTTCTGCATGCCAAATATGTGTTCTTCATCACTGAGTTACAGCCCTTCCACATCATTAGTGGGTATGCATGAGGGATATCAGAAGGTCAATGTCTTTTTCTCAAAGCTAGAAACAAATATGTGTTGGTGGCCAAATCCACACTACACAAAAAATCCGGTTTGAAATTGGATTATTTGCCATGGCTCCTTCCTATGGAATCCTGGGCTCTCTTTGGTAGAGATGGCTAAAGGCCTTGTAAAACTACAAATCCCAGGATTCCATAGGAGGGAGTCACAGCAAATAATCCAGTTTCAAATTGGATTATTTATGTAGTGTGGATTTGGCTGGTGTCTCTTTTACAAATTTGCAAGTATAAGAGGAAGTGATCAGGCTCTCCTTTCATACCTCTCTCTCTATGTGTGTGTGTATTTAATGCACACACACACACACACACACACGCTTCCATATGACAAAAAAACCTGCCAAGTCAGACAGCTCACCCCTACAGTTCTTGCCAAGGGAGGCAGTTGCCAAACACGTGAGTGGCAGGCTCTAAAGAGACTTAATTGGCCTAACAGGAAACTTCTCCTAAGTTTCCTATGAACTCTTCACTTGGTCACCCCTGCTTTCCAAGGGCACTTACTCAGGTTGTGGTGTGGTGTGGTGCCACCCAGTCCAAAAAGCAGCATGCGAGTGACTCACTGGACAGTTTCAAAGGCTCAAAGCAAAAGCAGGCCTTGGAAGCCTTCAGGGCAAGCTCTTGTTCTTTCCCTCATCCTCTTCAGCCTTCTTGCATATCTCTGTTGTGCCTGTCAGATGACACCAGAGGAGATTTGGTAAAGAAGAGGAGAGGGCTTCCTCAGTGGGGATAGAACTGGGAGTCAGAGGCCTCATTTAATGTGGTGAGGGAGGGCATGGCAGAATTCCTACAGTGGTGAATGAGCAAATGGGTCTTTTGTCCTAATGCAGCATGGCTGAACAAGCAAATGGGAAAACTGGTTTTTAAAAAAGGTTGGCCTACATAACTAAAATGCTGCTGCTTCCTTCCACAGAGAATTTTCAGCAGTGGCATATAAGAAAGAGTTATAAACATTAAAAAAACACATTACAATAAAGACACTTTTAAAACACTATGGGACCTCCTGCAGCTTAGATCGTCAGCATTTTGTGATCTAGCCCTGACTTGGAGCAAAGTTTGCTCTTAGGGCTGCTGACACACTGCAGAAATAATCCAATTTGACACTGCTTTAACTGCCATGGCTCAATGATATGTATCAGGTATCAGCATTCCCAAACTCATGGAGCACAAGCTTCAGGGTTCATCAGAAAGCTTTATTGCCAGAAATTCAGGAAGCATACAATACAAAGTCGTTGCTGAGAATCAGAACCTAATGGATGCACTGTTAAACGCATTTTACAATCAACAAAATCTGATAGGCTGCATAACTATTGGTTGTCCACCATCTACTGACACAAGAATTCCTTAAACTGAAAGTTACTACAGTTGTCCCTCCGTATCTACAGATTTGGTATCCACGGATTTAAGTATTCACAGCTTGAAAATATTCTTTAAAAAATAATAATCCAAAAAGCAAACCTTGATTTTGCCATCGTATATAAGGGACACCATTTTGCTATGCCATTGCATATAATGGGACTTGAGTATTCATGGTTTTTGGTATCCACCGGGGTCCTGGAACCAAACCCCAGCGCAGGGCCGGTTTAAGGAATTTTGGGCCCCCCTGCAATGCTTTACTTTGGGGCCCCCATATGACTTGAAGGCACATGGGAAAAAAAGAAAGAAAGAAAGAAAGAAAGAAAGAAAGAAAGAAAGAAAGACAACCCACAAATTCCCTGTCTCTCTCTCACACACACACGCTCACCCTCTCCTAAGTGCCTCTCCCTCCAGCTTCTGCCAGGAGGGCTGCTGTTTCTTTCTCTTTCTCTTTTTAGTTTTAGAGAGGCTGTTTTGTTTGTTTTTAAAAAAAAGCCAGCAGGAGGTTTTTGGAGGAGGAGGGTAAGAGGGGGCTCCTCCCGGCTGTCTCCTGGCTGTTCCTTCGTCAGATTAAGGAAGCCAACACGGGGCCCTCTCTTGACCTCGGGGCCCCCTGCCAATGCTGATTTGGCAGACAGGTTAAACCGACCCTGCCCCAGCGAATATGAAGGGACAACTGTATTTCCAAGCATCTCTAGCCTTGAAATGAATACCGTTAATTGCAGATGCCTTGTCATCTCCTCTCCCAAGCAAAGTCCAAACAGCTGCACATACATCATTTCACCCCTACACAAACTGCTATGCACACTCTACACAAAGGGAAACTAATGAATGTAGCAGGAGAAGGAGCAAAGGGAACCAGTCCTGATAATATGGAATTCTGGGATCTGTAGTTTTTTTGAGATATTTATCCTTCTCTGTCAGAGAACTCTAAATAGATTCTAAATATGAGCAAAACCTCTTGTAATGAGGTTCCCAATTTCTCATTTCCCAAATGAAAAAGGGCTGTGTGATTGAAATTATTCCTTTTTTGTGTGCAAAAAATGAAATAAGCAAAAATTTACATCTCTAGTTCTGGATTTATTCTTTAAATAAGACCCCTTTTCTCTGATCCAGAACATGCTGAACATCTATAAAATGGTGTGTCTATTACCGCTTGTTGTAGTAGTTGTTTTAAAGCTTTCAGTTTCTTCACATGTTGCTGGAAACTGATAATGGACCGGTTTAATACTGTGGCATTGTTATCCTGCAGGCATCTCTTTGGAGTCTTTTTACAGTCCTTGCCACTTCTCAGCATTTCTCCCTCTACTTATACCCTTGTAACTGGACTATATCCAAACATGCATAATTTTTTTAAATTCTGTTTCTACCCAGGGAAAGCATACATGAAATTAGACAATATGCTACAAATTGACATGGAATAACCTCTCTCTGCTCCATGGGAAGTTTAGGAAAACGGCTAATTACAGGAATTAGAAAGAAGGCAGAATCGTAATTACATGAACTGGACAAAATGGATTTGAAGATTATTGTGGCAAAACAAGTCACTCTGACTGGGCAGAACAGTCCTTGACTAATTTGTTAATGTGGGCAATGAACATATCATACAAAAACCAATGGACAAAGCCACAGAGAGACCATTTTTCCCCAAATACACATTTTAAACAACAACAACAAATTTAAAGCTTGGTCCTCAGTCAATTGTTCTGGATATGTGCTCAGTACTATGTGCTAAGTACTCTTCTACAACTGGTGTGTGTTTTGAAAACGAGAGTCCTGTGATGATAATGAAGCAGCCTGTTTGTAATTTTATGTTTGTTTCTAGGGAGAAAAAAAGATGTAACTGCTTTGAATAGTCTTTCTTGTGCATTCAAAAAGATCTGATTCCTTTAAAACTGCTCTCAGTTTTGAACCCACAATTCTCCTCCAAACACCACCAGTTTTCCAACCCTATTATCCTCCCTCTCTGCAGGCTATTTGTATGACCCTGTCAAAAACCTCTTCTGTGGCTAAGGATGATAAGGAACCTTTCGGCTACCTTGTACTGTCAGGCAGGAAAATCCTGTAACATTTATTCAAAATGGAAAGAGAAGCAGGTATTCTCTTCATCTTGGGATATTATGCTTTATGCTTCCTGCTTGCCTGGCCTTGAAGCCTTCCCCTGGGTCTCTTTCCTTAAATCTGTTGCATATTTTAGAAGAAAGCTTGTCACAATTCAAATCAAACTGTGTCTGGAACACTTTCAAAATCCCATTTTGTACAGTAGAATTACAGTATATCAGTCAGTTATGTTCTTTTTATGGCATCTTGTTTCTTATGTTATAGGGAGTTTTCCACCATCATCATCATCAATATCATCACCACTATTATTGTTTCTATCCTTCTAATATTATTGAAGTTATATTATGGCTGCAATCCTATAGCCAGCTACTTACAGGAAGTTCTATTGAACTTAGTAGTACTTACTCCTGAGTTGACTTGCCTGAGACTGTTTTATTAATCCTTCAAATTATGCATTGTTGTTGTTAAATGCTGTCAAGTCAACTTCGATTTATGGTGACCCTATCAATGAGGGAGCTCCAAGTCACCCTACCATTAACAGCCCTGCTCAGGTCTCCCAGACTCAGGGCTGTGGCTTCCTTGATTGCGTCTATCCATCTGGAATGTGGTCTTCTTTTTCCTACTGCCTCCTACCTTACCAAGCATTGTCTTTTTCAGTGAGTCATGTCTTCTCATGATATCTCCAAAGTATTTAGTCATCTTGGCTTCTAGGGAATGTTCAGGCTTGATTTCCTCTACGACACATGTATTTGTCTTTTTCGCAGTCCACAGTATCCATAGAACTCTTTCCTATCATCACATTTCAAATGAGTAGATTTTCTTCCAATCAGCTTTCTTCACTGTCCAGCTTTCACAGTCTTATAGAAATGGGAAATACAATAACATGGGCAATCCTAACTTTAGTATTCAATTATATGTCTTTAGATTTTAGGATCTTGTCTAGTTCCCTCATAGCTGACCCTTCCAAGTCCTAGTCTTCTTCTGATTTCTTGACTACAGTCTCCATTCTGATTAATGACTGATCCAAGGTATGGAAAATCTTGAACTATTTCAATGTTTCAATGTCTTCATAACCAATGTCTTCACAACCAAAATAATGACCAGAGATGATTTACATAACCTTAAAGTAAATAAAGGTTATGTAAATCATCTCTGGTCATTATTTTTGTTTTCTTAATGTTCAACTATAAGTCTGCATTTGCACTTTCTTCCTTGACTTTCTTCAGTA
The DNA here is from genome assembly GCA_030847615.1 of Gambelia wislizenii. NCBI lineage: Eukaryota > Metazoa > Chordata > Lepidosauria > Squamata > Crotaphytidae > Gambelia > Gambelia wislizenii. The sequence continues at coordinate 97,123,159 of JAUMIR010000005.1, read as the reverse complement.
ATTGTTCCAAGTCTTTGCTATTTTCTGCTAGTAGTATGGTGTCATCTGCATATCTTAAATTGTTTTTGTTCCTTCCTCCAATTTTCATGCTTCCTCTGAGTCTAATCCTGCTTTATGTACGATATGTTAAGTGTACAAGTGATATGACAGCCATGTTTAAATATTTGAAAGGATGTCATACTGAAGATTAAGCAAGCTTGTTTTCTGCTGCTCCAGAGACTAGGACATAGAGCAATGAACTCAAACTACAGGAAAAGAGTTTCCACCTAAACATCAGAAAGAACTTCCTGACAGTAAGAGCTTTTCAGCAGTGGAATGTTTCAGAGTGTGGTGGGGTCTCCTTCTTTGGAGGTTTTTAAACAGAGGCTGGATGGCCATCTGTCAGGGGTGCTTTGATTGTTTATTTCTGCATAGCAGGGGGTTGGACTAGATGGCCCTTGTGGTCTCTTCCAACTCTATGATTCTGTGATCTTATGATTCTAAGTTAAAGAGATAAGGTGACAAAATGCAGCTTTGCCTGACCCTCCTCCCCCACCGACTGGAAACCATTTCATTTCTCTGTGTTCTGTTCTGACGGTCACCTCTTGTCCTGAGTACAGGTTAAGCATCAGGGCAACCAAACATTGTGGCACACCCATTTTTAAAAGAGTGATCCATAGTTTTTCATGATCTACACAATCAAAGGCTTTGCTATAATCTATAAAGCACAGGGTGATTTTCTTTTGAAATTCTTTGGTGTGCTCCATTGTCCAACATATGTCTGCAATACGTTCCCTAGTGCCACTTCCTTTTCCTGAATCCATCTTGGACATCTGGCATTTCTTGTTTCATAAATGGGAAAAGTCTTTGTTGTAGAATTCTGAGCATCACTTTGCTTGCATGGGAAATTAATACAATGGTCCTGTGGTTACTGCAATCCCTGCTGTCCCCTTTTTTGGAGATTAGAATGTATATCGAGTGTTTCCAATCTGTGGGCCGTTGTTTTGTTCTCCATATTTGTTGACAGATTTTAGTTAGAACTAAAGTAGATTTTGTCTCTGTAGATTGTATCTACTCTATTGGTATGTCATCTGTTCCTGGTGATTTGTTTCTCCTAAGTGCTCTGAGTACAGCTTCCATTTCACTTTCTAAAATTTTAGTTTGTCCTCAAATCATTCTTCCTTGAATGAATCTGTCATCTTTTCATCTCTTTTATAGAGTTCTTCAGTGTATTGTTTCCATCGTCTTTTTATTTTTACTTGGTCATGTAATCTGTTCCCCTGCAGGTTGTAGCATCCCTACTCTTGGTTTAAATGTCACTTTGGTATCTTGGATCTTGTGGAAGAGGTATGTTGGTCTTCTTTTTTGTTGTCATCTTCTATTTCTCTGCATTGATTATCATAATAGTTGTCCTTGTTCCTGTGCAGAAGTCATTGAACAGTTGCATTCAGGGTTATGACTCTATTTCTGTCCCTGTTTACTTTTGCTTCTCATCTGTCCTTAACTGCTTGAAGAGTTTAATCTGCTATCCATCAAGACTTCTCTCTGTCTCTCTCTTTGGTTGCAGATAGTGGGGGTTTTGTTTTTTTTTTGCATTCCTCCCTGATAATGTACCAGTCTTCAGTACAGAGTCCTTCTGACTCCCAGTCAATTAGGCTTAATAGTGCAAATCTATTTTTTACATTATCTTTATGTTCTATGGGGATGTTCTTCAGGTTGTATTTGGGCACAATGGTTGGTTTAGTGTTCTTCTTTAGCTTTACTCTATGTTTTTATATTAGTAGTTCATGGTCTGTGCCACAAACTGCTCCTGATCTTGTTTTTGCAGAGACAATGGAGCTTCTCTGTCTTCTGCTTCCAATTATGTAGTCTGTTTGATTTCTATATTGGCCATCAGGTGATGTCCATATACAGTCACCTCTTGGGTTGTTTGAAGAATGTTTTGTGAAGAAGAAACTGTTGGCCTCACAAAATTAATCGGTCTCTCTCCTGTTTAATTTCTTGATCCGAGGCCAATTTTTCCTACAATTTCTGATTCTCTTCTGTTTCTTACTTTTGTATGCCAATTACCTATGATTGACAAGAAGTCCTGTTTTGGTGTGATCAGTTTCCTCCTGGACTCCAGCATAGAGTATTTCGGTTCTTCTTCTGCCTCTGTAGTGGTGCATATTGGTTATATTGCTGGGTTTTCCCTTAAGTTGTATTGATATTATTCAGTCAGACTTTGTATTATATCCTTTGACTGCTTTTGCTACATCTCTCCTCACTATTAAAGCCACTCATTTCTTCTTAGATGTTCATTTCCTGAGTAAAACATTGTATAATTATCTGACTCAAAATGTCCCATTTCTGTCCACTTTAGCTCACTCACCCTAAGTATTACAATGTTCATATGTTCCATTTCTTGTTTTACTGTATCTAGCTTCCCCTGATTCATGATCCTTACATTTCCATGTTCCTATACTATGTGTTGTGCAGCTTCATTTCCTTTCATTTCTGAGCACATCAACAACTGAATGTCCTTTCGGCTTGAGTACAGTTACATCATTAGCCACAGCGCTGCTCATAGTTGTCTTCTGTTGTATCCCAGTAGCTTGTTGAGTGCCATCCAACCTCAGCATTTAATCTTCTGACACTATCTCTTGTTTCATTTTGGATTATCTCATCATAGGGTTTTCATAGTAAAAGACATCCAAAAGGAGTTTTATCATGCCTCCCTCTGTTCAGTACTAACTTTCCCCTTTTCTTCAGCCAATCGGATTCAAGCTAGATCCTCTGTTCTGACTGGCTGAAAACAAACTCCCCCCAGCCAATCAGAGCCAGCAGGCAAAGCCCTGATTGGCTGCTGCTCCATCCCCAACCCAGCCAGCCTGAAATCTGCAGGGATGAGGGCAGACGTATTTTCCCCATGGGGTGACTGGGCCCTTCGCCAGACCGCAAAATGGCCACCAGGTAAATCTGGCAGCCTGCTTACCATGCTTCCCTCTGTGCAGTACTAACAAGCATTAGTTATGATGCCACTGCCTTTGGAGATTATCACACTACACTGTTATAGCACTATTATTCCACTTTAAATGTTGTGGCTGCCCCCTGTGGAATTCTGGGGTTTCTAAAATTTAGTGAAGCCTAAGAGCTTTCTGGCTGAGAGTTCTAAATGCCCTTCCCTAAACTGCAAATCCAAGGATTCCACAGGAGGGAGGCAGCCAGAGCAGTTAAAGTGGAATAATAGTGCTATAACAGTGTAGTGTGATAATCTCCTTTGTCTCTGAGAGATCCTCTGCGAATGTCACCCCACAATACTTCTGCTGCCCAGTAACTGTTTGGCACATTTAGTCTGGCTCCTCAGCAAAATCCTGTCTGACATGGGAGACCCTTCCAGCAGCACTGCTGCCATCAGCATAGCCTCTTGCCTCACTGCAGTGCTCTCTCTCTCTCTCTCTCTCTCTCTCACACACACACACACACTTCTAAAAGAAAATAAGTTTTCACTTCTTCACTATCTTTCAGTGGCTTTTTAAACACTTCCACTCTTTTTGTGATGCCCTCTTAGTCTTGTGGGGATCGGTGTGTGGAGTTCTGGAGGGCCTGGCACTTTCATAATAGATAGATAGATAGATAGATAGATGCTTTTATTGGGGTGTGGTTTTATTGTTTTACCTTATATATGTTTTTTAAAAATAATTTTAATTGTTACTTTTTAATTGTTTTTATCTTATTTGTTTTTACATTGTAAACCGCTTAGGGAGTGCTTTGGCATTGATAAGTGGTGTAGAAATTTAGAAAATAAATAAATAAAATAGATAGATAGATAGATAGATAGGATGCCCCTGAGTAATATCATCTGAAACTTGGTTGACTGGATATGATTAATATGCTCATGACAGTAAGCTCTAGAGTTCGTTTGCAGAATATTAATGAAGAGCTGTGGCCTCCATCTTGAAAGTATGGTCAAGTGGATGTGGGCAAATACATTAAAACAGAACAGAACAGGGAATGCTTGGGGACTGAGGGGATTGATCTGCTTAGCAACAAATAGGATATAATTTTCCTTCTATCTCATGAAGAACCCTAGATGTGCTACTGGATGCAGCCATGGTTTTTAAGAGGTAAGTGGTAAGTCATAATTATAGCTAATTTTAAACAAATTATGGTTGCTGTAGAGGGTCTTGCTATTCAGCCTTCTCTCCCTTCCCCATGATGCTTTCCAGATAGACAACAAAGGTAATAATGGTCAAGGATGATGGGGTTTTTACATAGCTACATAGCTAGAGGATGCCAGGCTGGGAAAGGCACGTCCCAACACTACTGCCATATTTAGTGGGCCTTTGGTATCCACCGGGGTTTGCTTCCAGGACTCCTAAGATGCTCAAATCCCATTATATATAATGGCATAGTAAAATGGTGTCCCTTATATAAAATGGCGAACAGTAAGGTAATTTTTTTTCCTGGATTCCCCCCCCCCCAAAAAAAGAATATTTTCCAGCCGTGCTTGGTTGAATCCATGGATGCAGAATATTTATTTCATTCCTTTTTTTTCTCCTTAACACAAACAAAAATCATAAATGCAAGCTTATTTTAAATGCATAAAATACATAAAAGATACTAACTAATACTAATAAACAACAAAAACAACAAAATCCAATAAGCAAACTAATACAAACAAAACTACTAATGACTTCCCCCTCTCTAATTGATGATTATAATTCTTCTAATAAAGTACTTCCATTAAGTGATAATAAATTCCAAACTCTATTTTTTTTTTAAAAAGCCCAAAATTGATACATATCCATTCCCAATCTGTTTTAAAGTTAACCAAAGATTTCTCCTTAATCAGCATTGTCAGTTTATCCATTTCAACCAGTTCAATGTTTTTGGACTTTATCAGATGAGCCAAATCTCACCAAAAAACTGTGTCATTTAGGATGTGATGACAGGACAAAGTGCAAAATTATCAGACGGCCTCATTGTTTACCTGTTCCTGCTGTGTCAGACTGGTGAAATAAAAAGTGACACCTCATTCACACCAGCGCAATGCAGTGGGAACAGGTAAACAACAATGTCATCTGATAATTTCAGCCCTTTGTGCTATCATCACGTCCTAATGACGTGGTTTTTGCCGTGTCTGATAAAGTCCTTTGTCAGCCAGTCTTCTGGTGAAGGAATTGATATATCTTTCCATTTCTGGGCATGTAAATCTTGCAATCATGATCGTATATTGTAATGTTCTCACATACTTTTTCTCTAGGTTTTTTTCTAACATTCCAAAGTATATAAGGAGATTATCAAATGTGTCAAAAAATCCAAGAGCAGCACACAAGGATGACGTTACTGTCCCACAAATGGGACCCAGTTTCAGATGACATTGTCATCATCACGTGCGCTTCCTGTGCTGCAGCTGTGAGTAAAGTGTCACTTTTCATTGCATAATGCTTCAGCTTCCCAGTACACCAACAAATTTGCCCACTAGTTTAGAAGTGGTTTATGTCTGAAATAGTTTATTAGATGTTCCTGCAGAATCACAGTTTCAAATAGTATTATAATTAATGTTAATTAATTGATCACTCGAGTATGACGGACATCTCGAATGTTTCTCTGGTGGACTAAAACATAGTCAATGAGGTGCATGGGTCACCTATCACCACCACTTACGATTCCTCGAACACGTTCATCAGCGCTGTATACGCACAATCCTAAATATACACTGGACTGACTATGTGACAAATATTGCTGTCCTTGAGCAAGCAGGGATCAGCAGCATTGAGGCCATGATATTGAGAACACAGTTGCGCTGAGCAGGGCATGTTTCTAGGATGGAGGACCATCGCCTCCGAAAAATAGTACTCTATGGTGAACTCACCATGGGTCAGCGTAAGAGGGGCACTCCAAAAAAGTGATACAAGGACTCCCTGAAACAACATCTCAGGCTCGGCCACATTGATCTTCAACAATGGTCCGTCCTGACCTCACATCGGTAGGCATGGAGATGCACTATCAACAATGCTGCAGCCTTATTTGAGAACTCACGCCGAACAAGTCTTGAAGAGAAACGACAACGCAGAAAGAATCACAACCCAGAAACATCACCCAAGGAGCCCTTCTGCTGTGTTTTCTGCAACTGGACTTGTTTATCTCGGATTGGCCTTTTTAGTCATCAGCGCGCTTGCAGAAAGCACAGGATGAGTCCTTCCTGAATCTTCGTTTGTGAAGAAAAGCCAGAGAGAATTAATTGATAAAATACTAATTAGATTTTTTAAAAAATAATAATAATTAGCGGTATTAAATTCTCTTTTAGTCCTAACTAGAGTATACTCATTGAAACAAATGGGGATTATATTAGTGTTGACTAACAAGCATAATTTATTTCAACTGTGATATTATTTAGTTGGGACTAAAACTGGATTATTAAAATTACAATGAATGCGGGCCTAATGTGTACATTAATAAAAACCTGTAATTGCCCTCCACCCTGACATAATTGCCAAATATTAAAAAGCAATTGGTAACCAAGGATGCTGGACTTCTATACCACATGTTTGTGCTACTGAAAACCTTTTTTTTCCTGGTCAATATTCTCCTGCACTGTATTGTGACAAATGACATCTGGCAGCTAATCCCTTTTGCACAACCACTTTAGTCCATGGTGGCTGGCAGTTACAGCTCACTTTCATGTCGGAACATAAATGTAATTTCATAGTCTTAAGTGCACCGGCATTCACTTACCACTGTGGAAAGAAGCTATTCCTTAAGGGATATGCATTACAGGAGAATTGTACTCCACGACTGACATCAAGTATTTGTTTCCTAGCCTGTCTAGGCTTGGCACACAAAATCCTCTTTAGTGCCCAGTGGTAATCGCTCACTTCAGGTCCAATCCAAGTCCTACTGAATGTCTTGGAAAGACTCCCAATGGCTTGAGCAGGAGTTACGTCAGATTTTTGTATTGCCAAAAATTGCTCTTGGGAGGAGGGAGCAGGCATGTTTTGATTATGTCATTGGAAACATGTTCAGTAGAATTGCTCAAAAGGTTTCCAGACTGTTGGTGTTCTCTGGCTAGTGCTATAGCTTAGCAAGATGGTGTTCTTTGGAGATAGCAAGTACTATGACCCAAAGACCAGTATGGGACTTAGTAACTCTCACCTTGATTGTGGCCATGAGAAAGATCAAATGTCTCTTGGTGTTGGTGAATCTGATTTTCGAGGACTAGTGGAGAGTTCTCATGGAGTGCAAGAAAGATGGGGACAGATAATACTAGGTTGGAATAGAAACATCAACTTTATTGAATACCGCTGATAAAGGTGATCATAACATCGAGTAAAAGATCCCAACATCAGGAGACTCACCTGCCACCCAGTGTAAGAAAATCCCATCCCCCATCCCACTTGCCAGGGTGAACTATGGAACAGCAGATATAAATCACAGAATCATAGAGTTGGAAGGGACTGCAAGGACCATAAAGTCCAACCTTCTGCTATACAGGAATATACAACTAAAGCACTCCTGAAAGATGGCCATCCAAAGACCCCCAAAAAAGGGCAGTCCACCAACCCCCAAGGCAGTCTACTCTACTGTAGAACAGTCTTTACAGTCAAGTAACCTTTCCTAAGTTCTTCCTAATGTTTAGGTGGAAGCTCTTTTCTTGACATTTGAATCCATGTACATACATGCCACCCTTGTGTGGTTCTCTCACAACCTGGACTAAGGCAGGAGCAACAGCATCTGACCTGGCATGTTCACAGAATGCCTCAACCCCAAGGTCCTTAAGGGGACTCCAGCAAGGGAAGCTGAGTATGCAGGCCCAGCCTCTCCAACACTGTGCTCATCCTCACACCAAAATTTTGCCAACAGAAGCATGCGAGAAGAAGACCCCAAATTAAAACAACCAAAAATTTCCTGATAGAATGTGAGGAGAATGCCTTTTGTCCCAACAAGATCCTGCAATGATTTGCCATTTTCAGAAAGGGGGAGGGGGCAAAAACTCCATTTACTGTGCAAGAAAAGCTTTTGCAGCTTTTCCTGAAGTTTTTTAAAAAAATTCTCAAAAATGAGCATTACCACCCGTTTGGACAACTGATTCTCAGCACAGCACATTCCAGAAGTCAATAGCTGATTCGTTGGACATGTGCAGAGGGTGGGCCAGAACCACCATTTTTGAGTTTTGCAGTAGTGATTGTGCACATTTTTGCCGCGGTAAGGTGACCAAACAGCTTTTTAAGGTTGCACTTCTACACATTAGATTTAAAGTTTTTTTTTAAAAAAAACTTTGCAGCAGCGGCAACTTATTATGGACAATAATAAAGCAAGAAATTCACTTTTGGCCACCACATTGATTCGCAGGCATGCTTCCGTGTGAACTTCAAACACTGATTACTTTGCCTGCCAGTGATCTTGCCAAAAAATGTGGAGACAAATGAATGCTGCTGAAATTTTGCGTTAATGTACAGCAATCCATATTATATTACCTTGTCTATACAAGCCGTACAAGAAATAGACCCGAAGATTGAACATAAAATGGGAAGATGGTGTAACACCAAATGCCAGTGCAGAGCAAGGGGAACTTGGCTGAGGCCTATTGTTGACTGTATGTAGACGAGGAGTCTCCAACACCCACTTCATTTTGGATCTCAAACAGCCAATTGGTTGGCTAGATAACACTGTAGGAGCTCTTGTGAAAAGGCATGAGAGCTCCTTGGATGTGACATTGCTGAGACACCTCAGAAGCTGGCAGCTCCCACTGTTCTAGAGCCCTTCAGGAAGGCACTTAGGGATCTCCAATGAGTCTGGGATTGCAATGTTTCCTGTCACCCTTCATAAAATGAAAAATCTCTCTTTTGTGACATACTAAGGATCTATAGAAACCACAAAGATGGAGCATCAGGTACAGACTGGGGAGAGTGAGCCAGGTCCAGATGAAGAGAGAAGTATGGAGCACTCAAGCACCCTACTTGTCTTCATCTCACTAATTTGGAGTGTGTGTGTGTGTGTGTGTGTGTGTGTGTGCAGATATCAACTTAGGTGTCTCTTGTTTGAGAGCCTTCATACTTTTGGAGGTGGCAATCAATTAATCAATTAATCAGTCATCAGTCTTTATTATTGTAAATCATTGTAATGACTGCAGTTACTTCCTCTGAATCATTCCATGTTTTTTGCCCTGCATCTTCAAACAACTTTCCCATCCTTCCATTACTACATCCATCTTAATACTGTTTGATATTAATATTATTTGATCTGCAAGGTTCAAGTCTTTAAAACCATGCTACATGACTTCTCTTCCTACTCTTTATTTCGTTTTTTGAAGAGATCATGGCTCACTGGTAGGGTACATGCTTTGCACGCTGAAGGTCCCCAGATCCAGTCCCCAGAATCTCCAGATAGGGCTGGAAAAATTCCTACCTGAAAGGAGTGCTGTTGCCAGTCAGTGTTGATTACATGGAGCTAAACAGGCCAAAGGACTTACCCAGTATAAGGCAGCTCCCCACATTCATGTCTTTCATACCAACATGAGAAAGAGTTCTTGAGAAACTGAAAGTTTCTCACAAAATTTTGACATGCCAGTTGGTCCATACCTTTCCTTTCTCCTGAACAAAACTTGGGAAAGCTATTTTGATTACAGCTCCCAGAATCTGCCAGCCAACTTGACCAGTGACACTGATGGCAGGGGGATTCTGGGAGTTTCAGTCAAAAAAGTAACTTTTCCAAGTTCTACCATAACTACTGTAATAGAGGCACCTCCATAACTCCCCAGATTGTTAAAGGAGCCTAGGAATCTCAAGAAATCTGAAATGATCTTTCAGCAACCTCAAGGGAAATAGGTTGGCCCTCACCTTCACACCACCCTCAGAACAACATCCCCAAAGGAGTACTTCCTCTTTGGTTTTGCTCACTTTTACAGCAACCTGGAAGCAGAAACACCTTGCCTGAAACAGGCCATAAATATTATCCAATAATGATAGTATCATTGTTTTCATGCCTGCTCTCCATAGGTAGACCAGTTTGATACCAGAGTCATGGCTTCAAGCTACAGAGGCCCTAGGATTTGTCTCTCTGGCTTTTCGTCGCAAATGAAGATTTAGGAAGGACTTATCCCGCACTTTCTGCAAGCACGCTGATGACTAAAAAGGCCAATCTGAGATACACAAGTCTGGTTGCAGAAAGCACAGCAGAAGGTCTCCTTGGGTGACGTTTCTGGGTTGTGATTCTTTCTGCGTTGTCGTTTCTCTTCAAGACTTGTTTGGCGTGAGTTCTCAAATAAGGCTGCAGCATTGTGGATAGTGCGTCTCCATGCCTCCTGATGTGAGGCCAGGGCGGACCACTGTTGGTGATCAATTTGGCCAAGCCTGAGATGTTGTTTCAGGGAGTCCTTGTATTGTTTTTTTTTTGTTTGTTTTGTTTTTGGAGCACCCTTCTTATGCTGACCCGTGGCGAGTTCACCGTAGAGTACTATTTTTGGGAGGCGATGTGTACTCTGGTGAGGTATATAGAATTTTCTGCTAGAGAGTGTTCTAGTCCTGTAGTTCCACTGAGTGCAGTAGAACTCTCTAAAAGAGAACACCAAAGGTCTTTTTACCAAACTATAAATCCCAGGATTCTATATAATGAAGACATGTGAGTTAAATCTGTATCAAACTACTATAACTGTGGTTTAGGTATACTCAGTGATTTCATCATGAATTTTAGAGGCAGTTCATAAGTGGGCAAACAGTATACTGAATGAAAACACTGGTTTAATGATATCTTTGCTTCTTCTTCATTAGAAGGAAGGTTTGGACAGAAATTGCTCTTCCATGCACATATTCTTTCTTCCAGCATTTGTTTCCTTTCTCTTTTCCCTTCATTCTCCCTTTCCATCCTCTTTCTTCCTCTTCCCCCTTTCATTCTACCAGGGCCCTTTGAGGGCAAATGTCTGAAAAGCCAATCTGGCAAGGTACAGGAGCTCTAAGGATAGAATAAGAACATTTGTTTAAGAGATGTGTATTGTGTGAGTTCCCGTCTTGAGGGTATCACATGAAGAGGAAATCACACGATTACTCTTGGCCTTCGCCCAAGTGTGGGACACATTGTTAGTCCCACCCTCCAGTGTCTGTCCAATTGGGATTGCATACATGAAGAGGCTTATATGGAGTCACAAATATTACTCAGAATTTCAGATTCATCCCTCCTGCAAGCAGCCAGTCTGCAGTAGGAACAAACAAACAAAAAAAAAGCTCAGTAAACATGGGAACAGAGATTCACCTTGATATTTTCCTGCATGTTCCCCACTGAAAAAACTAGGGCCAAATCCACCCTACACAGATAATCCAGGTTCAAGATGGATTGTTTTCCACGGTTCCTTCCTGTGGAATCTTGGGATTTGTAGTTTGGGGAGGCACCAGCACTCTTTGGCAGAGAAGGCTAAAGACCTTGTAAAACTACAAATGCCAGGATTCAATAGGAAGAAGCCATAGCAAATAATCCCATTTCAAACTGGATTATTTGTGTAGTGTGGATTTGGGCTGCAAGAACATAATTGTTTTCTTACATAGCATTTAATCGTTCATTTTGATGTAACTTTCAGAGAAGGACTTTCTAGTGGATTGGGCCCAAAAATAATATTGAGACTTTACAATTGTTACCATTTAAACAAATTGCTGGAGTGAGAAAGGGTGACATTAAAAAGATGCATTTGTTTGGCCATTCATGTTTGTTGTGAAGGGACGTAGCAAGGCTGTAGCCAAAGGTGCTTAGTAATCTTTTTTGAAATAATTGGAGAATATCCCTCCTCCCATCAACAAGATTATTTGTAAATATACATGCAGAGGTGCCCCATAACTGTGCTTAGCTAAGGTTCCCAGGATAATTTTATGCTGTGTACTTTCAACATACTAGGTACCCTTCATACATCTTAGGGAAAAAATAGAAAGGACTTGGTTGTGATTTCATCCTTATTGAAATCAGTAGACTCAAGCCTAAGCATGTCTACTCAGGAGTGAGACCCAGGGCTTAACTAGACATGAGAATTAATAGCGCAAAATAGCTCCATACCTCCCTATCACAACAGTGTTCATTTGTGCCTACTACTCATTCGCAAGATCGCTGGCATGAAAACTTGGCCGAGTTTGCAGTTTACACAGAGAATGCCTCCCCCCAAAGATGGTGGCTGTGAGTGAATTGCCTGCCAAAAATCTCCCTCCATTCTCCCTCCTTTTTTTTTCCTTAGATGACAGATGCGGAAGAGCTATTTTCTGCTTTTAAAAAACCTTTATTTTGCTCTGCCGCTTGAACGATAGTGCGCACAATCATTCAGCCAACAACAACAACAAAAAAGGCAGCTCCGGCCGCTTCGTCCCTTGTAAGCCCGCCTCTGCCAAGGTCCGACCAATCATGTTTGAGTTCTTCTATGTGCCCCTGTTTGAACTGGTTGTTCAGATGGCCTGTTATGCACATTTTTGCACAATTTTAAAATAAGATTGTGAGAAACAGTGAATGCTGTTAGCACGATCTATTTGGAGTTTTCAGCCCCCCTCCTTCCCAATATGGCAAATCCTGGCAGGAGCTCATCTAAACAAAAGGTATTCTGCCCACATTCTTTGTGGATTTTTTTTGGTCATCTAAACAACCCCCCAGTGTTTTCAGTGGGACTCCAGATAAATGTGCACACAGCTGCAGAGTTAGAACAAAGGGCATTTGTCATATTATGGTCATTCTCTTCATTTTTATGCATATTATTCAGGTGAGCCTGTGAGAAATCACATTCTTTGCATGCAAAGAAAAGGTCCTGAGTTCACTACCTGATATCTCCAGGTAGAGCTGGGAAAGACTCATATCAGAAATCCTGGAGAATTGCTACCAGTAGGTGTAGGCTATGAGTGGAGAAACTGAACCCCTCCAGATCTTGTTGGACTACATCTCTCATCACCACTGACCTTTGGATATGCTAGATGGGATGGTGAATGTTGGGATCCAACAACATCGGGGGGCGGGGGACTCACCTTTTCCATCCTATGTGTGGACTTGCTATCCACAATATCTAGAGGTTCATGTATTTGTACCCCAATGTAAGCCAGAGCCATTGGGTGTGTTGGCTGGGATATTCTGGAAGCCGTAGTAATATTTCCAAATGGGCTCTGGGGCAAGCAGTGTCGCCTAACCAAATGCTAGAGGTTGCCCATCCCTGATTTAAACAAACTAAGAACCATTTCAGATGTAATGCATAAATGGTCCAATATGAGTTTGCAGTCAGAAACACCACACTGACAGAATCATCACATAAGGTTTTGTGACCCTGAGGAGGCTTTTAAAAGTCTCTTTATTACAGAATCTTGCCGGTAAAAACAATGGTTTCAGATACAGTAGAACAGAACTGAAGGTGAGATTAAGCGTGAGGGGCCCTGCAAACCCACAGCTAATCTTCACAAAAAGCCCTCTGAAATTCAACACTGTTTGGCTCACCTATTTAACCTGAATGGCTCCTGAAAGCCAAGGAAAGTGGAATACAATGGCAGCCAATTGGCTTTGATATTTATGAGCTGTCAAATTAATTTCTGCAGACCAATATTGGCTTCCCAAGCACTGTTGAACAGGGGTTAACCCACCGCATGCTCAAAAATTCATAACTCTAAATCCTTTCCTTTTGCACAGAGGAAGAAGCAAGAGCAAGAGAAGCAACAACTGGGAAAATATACCGTCGTCATCCGGAATCTGTAAAATAAACTTCTCAGCCTTTCATTGACATCTGTGCCGATAAACACTTTACAATAAACAGTGTGGGCTTTTCTTAAGCCTCAGTAACGTAATAGCTTTCAGAAAAGTTTTCAGTCAAAGGATTTTTTTTAAAAAAAAATCTGAATATGGTTGCATTTCCAGGCTTTGTTATGCTTTCTGCAGAAAATGAATCAGTCTTTCTGAAGGAAGTCAGCTGATTAACCCTTCAGCCAAGAAAGCTTTTTGCATGTGTCTGTCAGTAAGAAGACATTTCAAGGAGGAATGCCCAGTTTCACAAAGCTCTTCAGACATCTTCAGAATGACTGAATTTCTCACATCCTTAAGGTCAGAAGCGTATCTACCTGATAAATGGGTTTCACAGTATTTTCTACTCCTGGCCCCACTAAACTTTGGGAATTGCGGTTGTGTCAGTTCAGGATTGGGGAACCTATAGCCCTCCAGATGTTGGACTACAACTCCCATTGACCCTAGCTAATGGTCAGAAGTAGTAGGAATTGCCACCCAGCAACACCCTGGTGGCGCAGTGGTTAAACGCCAGTACTGCAAGCCACAACATTATGAGTTCGATCTCAGAGGGCTCAAAGGTTGACTCAGCCTTCCATCCTTCCATAGGTCAGTAAAATGAGTACCCAGCTTCTTGGGGGCAATTAGCTAAAAAAAAACAATGTAAATCACTTAGGGAGCACTTGGCACTGATAAGTGGTATATAAATATCAATGCTATTGCTATTGCGTCTGGAGGGTTCAGATCCCACATCCTATGTTTCAAGGAACAAGAATCACACAGAGACACTCTCAGATGCTTTCCAGTTTCTTGGGGAGGGGTGAGAAAGAACCGGTATAGCATCAGATTGGTATTAAACTGTTATACATTTGTGGCACAGATAGGCTCAGAAATACCCTTTCACACTACACAATTGTAGCTCTATGATTTCACTTTAACTGCCATGGTCCCATCCTATGGAACTGTAGTCTGGTGAGGCATTCACTGTGGCTGAGAATCCTAAGCACCCCTCCCTAAACTGCAGATCCCAGGATTCCATGGGATGTTACCAGAGCAGGAAAGGTGGAATTATAGCACGATAATGGCATAGTGTGAAATGCTATCATTTTTGCCAGTGTCCAAAGCCAGAAATGCCTTCAGAATGGTCATGTCAGAAAAAGGAGCTAGTACCATACTGAAGTAATCCCAAAAATATGAGAAACATATAATGGGTAAAGGGATTTCTTTACATGACTGGTTTTTGAATGCTGATAAGCTTTCCAGTTACACAGGACCGTTTGTCAAGTGGGTTGGAAAGCTTGCTGAAGAATACTTAATCATGTGGATGACATGAACTCGCAAACAGTTGGAGGAAGATAGGAGTTGATGACAAATTGTACATTGATTGGGGACTTCCTGAAAATATGTTCTATGTGTGTCTGCCAACAATGCCATCAAGCTGAATATCTGCTCCAAGCTTGCTAGAATCCCAGTCAATGGTGTCTCCATCTTGTCTAAATTAAAATTCAGCTGCTTTATCCTCATCCCTTCTAAATCTGATATAAAGTAAGAACTTGGAACGAACGGTATTTTTATTTTATATTTTAAGGAATGAGTTATAGTTATAGTTCTCCCAAAGTAGCCAGTTACTGTTAGAGCTACAAGTTTTTAAGTAAATCCTGTTTCTCAAATGGTATTTAGCCCAACAATATCTGGAGGGCAATGGCTTCCAGACCACTGGTTAAAAACTTCCATGGCCTCTCTGTTTGGAGGGGGGGGGACATGGACATCAGTGTACTAACTGTACCTTGCTTCATTTTGAACCAATGAATCAACCTCATTCTTGCAGTTATGTATATAAGAAAAAGAAAAACATGAGCAGGTGATAATGTTTATCTCTATGCTACGAAGAGCTTCACCTGCTGATTTCTGTGGCTGAAGCTGCTGTTAAAGGCACAGGAAAGGAATACACCAGGTTGCCAGTGTTTTCCTCTTCATATTAATATGTAGTTCTAATCTCAGCTCTACAGGACAGGTTCGTTCCCTGGATTAAGCCTCCCAGTCCCCTGTATCCACAGAGGATATGTTCCAAGACTCCCTGTGGATACAGTGAATAATAGGGAACCCTATTATTTTCAGTAAGACAAACACCAGAAGTTCACCATAGAATCACATTGGATGACCTAGAAAGACCTAGAGAGAACATATATTTTCAGACGTGGATAAGTGAAACCATCAATACCAAATCTGTGGATATAGGGGTCGACTTGTAGTTATGATTACTATCCATTGATATACAAAGAGAAGACTGGCAAAACGTTTCATTGCAGTTTGGTGTTTTGGTTTTGAAAATGCATGCAATGACCTCACCTCAGATCTTGGAAATGTTGGAAATTGCATTGAATCTATTTTCAGTGCAAGGTATTATAAGCCACTCTTACTTATTACTTCCCGATAACCAGAAAAATGATTGGTGAAAGTTTTCAGAGGTGTCACAAGAGTCTCTATATTAATTAGCTCTTCAAAAACAGCAACAAAACAACAACCAGAAACAACAACAAAACAACAAGTAATAAGGCATGTACAAACTACTAAAATTTGTACATAGCATTTGAAGATTTAATTGCAACACTTTTAGTATTTACACCACACAGAAAAGCTGCTGCTGATGATAACAATAATAACTGTAAGTTTAATTGTGTGGATCTTATAGCTTCTTTAACTTTTGTAAGTCTTAGACTGGGGGGAAATCAGGATATAAATAAATATAAATAAATAAAATAATCATAAATAATATTTTTGTGTCAATTTAGTCTTACCTCTTTTTCTTTTCAGCACAAAACAAATAGGAAAACATTTATTCCGAGTACTGAATTCAAATCTAAGTACAGAAGAGGGGAATCAGCTCATGGTTTTTTTCCAATTGTGCCTGAAGTGGACCATAATGTTTTAATGATATCTTTAACAAGAAGAACATCAGCTGATGTTCTTCATCATCCACAACATTTCCCCTCCTCTCATTAAGATTTTTTTGTTTGGCACGTTGGTGATCTTTTGACAGGTTTTGAGGTAGGGTGGAATAAATAAGTTTATGAATGAAACTTTGAGAGGCCAGATGTTGCCAGTATTAAGAAGAGCAGCTGAAATTCACACCATTGTTTCGGTTGTTTTGTTTTCCTCTGTAGCCTTTTCCTGTGGTGGGTCAGAGAGCCTACTAGTTTGAAACCGCAATCTGGTCCTTAAGAAGCATCAACGGGACCTGCGCAAGGCAAGGAGGCTAAGAGTTTTCCTTTTCCTGTGCAGCTGGTGTTTGCGAAGTGGGATCATTTGTATGTGAATTTATTTACCTAAGTCTCCCCCCCCCCACACACACACCTTCTTTTTTAATCAGTGGACATCAGCAGGCTCAACATTCCTTGTTCATTTTGAAACAATGAATAAGCCTAATTGACACAATTATGTACACAGAAAGAAAGAAAAAACATATTTGATTCACAGGTGGAAATCACAGTCCTTTTTCTTCATGAATACCAGTTAGTTCCATTATTATTTTTTAAAGCATGACTCCATATGTTTAATCATTAAACAATATCACTAGCAACAAAAAATATGTTATTCTTCCTGGGTTTAGTTTTTTTTTTTTAAAAAAAAAATAAAGACAAAAACATAGGCCCTGATTTATTTATTTTTTAGTGCTAAATCATACCATGGGAAATGCATGTATGTGTATGTGTCTTCAGGTTGCCTGTCGACTTCTGACAACCCCTATTTCATAGGTTTTCTTAGGCAAGGAATACTCAGGTGGTTTTGCCCGTTCCTTCATCTAGAATATAGCCTACAGCACCTGGTATTCATTGGCCATCTCCCATCCAAGTACTAACCAGGGCTGACCCTGCTTGGCTTCCAAGATCAGACAGGATCTGGTATCTTTAGGGAGGAACAACGTCTTGATTCTGGGGAGCCACACACTTGCTGAGTGCATGGAAACATTACCTTTTGGTATGAAGTTGAAGGCTTTCACAGCTGGCATCCATAGATTTTCCTTGGTTTTTTTTCCAGGCTGTGAGGCTGTGTTCTGGAATAGTTTCTTCCTGACATTTCACCTGCATCTATGGCTGGCATCTTCAGAGAAACCTTTTGGACTGCAAATACCAGAATCCCTCAGCCAGAATGGCTAGTACCCATATATGGGCCATTGGCTCTGAGTGCCTCAGCCAATCCTGTAGTATTGGAAACACTAGCTGTATATGTATGTACTCCACAAAATAGAAACCAACAAATGTAGTTTATAAATGATTGTTGGAAAGCACAAAGATGGATATAAATGAAATTCGAACTGAGTGGAATAAACAGTTAGATTTGCTTGTGCAAATCAACCAAAACAAATTGCCATAACCTCAACACCTACAATCTCATTAGCTTTAAAACAAAATGGCAGTTTGGGATATATTGGCCACCATGATGTCTTTTTTAGAAAGGAGTTGGCCACTTTGGTTAAATGTTAGCAATGTAAAACAGATAATTCTTCCTTGTGGACAGGAAGATGTGGACATACCCAATGGTTACTCCTTTCTGGCTGGATGTATTCTCATATCTTTGATATTCACATATGCATATGTATTAAAACTACGGTATTTTTCTGCCTTGGAACTTAGCAGGATTGCTAACACAATTGGATCTTGCATGCTAAAAGTTCCTGAGGTTGGAACAATTAATCATCCATTGTCCAATGGTCAGGAGAGCTTACTGCTTAGCCACACATTAATATGCATTCTAGAGGATCCAACTTCAAGTAAATATCTTTGGACAGACAGTCAGCATGTATTGTTGTCTAGCCCACATTCATATCATATATACAATATTTCTGCCCCTCTTTTTACCACTTCTCTCCCCATCTGTGCTTTTTCATTTATCCTTTAAATATCCAGTTTAAAAAGCTATGACCATGGGCCATGCTGGCCAGGGGATTCTGGGAGCCATAGTCCAAAAAAGGATAATTTCCTAGCTCTGCACCTAATCATAGCTCAGTGCTTCACAACTTGTCCCATCTCATGAATGGTTAAGTGCCACAATAAAGTCTCCAGGTAGCTAATGCCAGCTTGGTTGCATGTTAGAAGAAACATTGGCTGCAGCCCTGCATTGGGGGATGTAACTATGAGATGTGGTCAGGATAGTGTTGCATTCAGCATCCTCCAAACCCACTTTTTCTCAGCTGCAACCCCCCAAACTGGACCATTTCCTGGTTGGTGAAGAGATGAAGGAGCAGCTGACTAGAGTCCAACTAATTTCCTTAAGGCGGAAGCACAGCAACAGCCATCTGCAGGGACCTCTGGTGCTCCTCTGAAGGTCCTACGGATAATGTCACTGCTCTGTGCTGCCTCGGGTGTGGTGGCATACACCATCCCACCAGCATTGTTGAACTAAGCATGCACTGCCAGTTCAGTCCAACTTCTGTATTTAGTGTGGAGAGGGTCAACGTGTGGTCATTTGCCTCATACAATATCATGTCATGAGGCAGACCTGGTTCAGCTGAGGATAGACTTGTCTTGGGAAAGACCTGATTCCATTCGTTCAGTTGACAACAGGCCCTCTCCAACTCTCTCACAGTATGTATCAAAGCAAACTTGTGACATTGCAGACATTGTTGGACTCCAACTCTTACCAGTCCCATCCAACCTGGTCAATGAGCAAGGGTGATGGGGGTTGGGTTGTAATCCAGTAACATTTAGAAAAAGCTGTCAATCCCCTGCTTTAAAATGAGGGTTATCAAATGTTGGCCCCATTCCTATAAGTGTTGCTTTAATGGTAATTTGAACTAAAGTATTTAGCAGGTAACACAGTGGGCCCTTGGTATCTGCTAGGATTTGGTTCTAGGACTCTGCCCAACCCCCTGTGGATACCAAAATCCATGGATGCTCAAAGTCCCATTATATACAATGGTGTAGTAGAATGGTGTCCCTTATATAAAACAGCAAAATCAAGGTTTGCTTTTTGGATTTATTTATTTATTGTGAATATTTTCAAGCCATGAATGTTTGAATCTGTGGCTACAGAATCCATGGACATGGAGGGCTGGCTGTAATGCATAGCCCCATGTCAGAAAAAGCTCCACTTGCTGATTTCTAACTATCCAACCTTTGTAAATTCAAGAGTGGATGATGTTGTCTCTCTTGCTTTGTTTCTGGCTGCCTCTCGGCCTTCTGCAATGGAATCTCTTTGTTTTGGTGGTGGGTTGTTTTTTGTTTTGAGTTTTCTGTTTGTGTTTTGCTGCAACAGACCAGCTCCGTTCCTGTTGGGGACACAAGTCTTGTTGCCTGCCTTTCAGGTGACCTGTTTCTACTGATAAACTGAGTCCTAAAGACTCAAACAGAGAATTTGAAAATTGTATCTAGACGGAAGATCTTTCTAATTCACTTTAGTTCATGATACATCTCTTGTTTCTGACGACCCTAGTTGAGAGGTAAGAACAGATCCCCTGAAGATAGGCAACAGCCTCACATAGGATTGTAGCTAACACCCAGGACTTTATCAGACTTGGGGAATTGCAGCAAAAAACCACATCCCACATTGTGTCATAAAAACAGGACGATAACAGAAAAGGCAACATTATCAGACACCCGCATTCTCAGCCGTTCCCAGGATGTAGTGTTGGTGCGGATGAGGCTTCACTTTTTTATTGACAGGCTAAGCCATCACTAAAAACTGATGCCTTATTCACACCCATGCTACACCCCCAGAATGGTTGAACTATGACATTATCTGATGATTTTGCCTGTTTCTGTTATCCTCGCATTCTTCTGATGCAGTAAAGTCCTCAGTATTGGGGTGGGGAAGCAATGGGAAGAAGAAAGTAGTTACATTATTTCTATATTATTCCACGGACTTATCTGGACTGGCAAAAAGCCTCAGTATTTGGCAGGATTTGTTCCTGTAGGGATTAGGGATCTATCTGTCTGTCTGTCTGTCTATCTATCTATCTATCTATCTATCTATCTCCATCCATCTATCTGAATATCCAAGCAATGTGCCTCCTGTCCCAGTCTATTTCTGATGAAGTCCTGTGATCAGCCATGACTTTTGAAACCCAAGGCAGGTGGTGTTTCTTTCTTTCCTTTTATTCCTGGAAAATTCCAGTATAGGCAGGGATTGTCTCTTATGAGGAGCCTTTCCTTTACTTCCTGCAGCCTCTCTGGGCTGTTCCTGATGATATATTGCATGGGGGGAGGGGGAGGGAGGAAAACCTTGCTGGCAGAGCAGTTAACCACACCTCCTGCAGGACAACACAACCTGGTATATTTATGGCACAACTGGAAGTGGGGACTGGAACAATCACTAGAAGGCATGCAACAGAGGAACAAAATAGCTGGATTTGTATTGGGACAGGTGGCCATCTGGTGGAGCACTGTGTTAACAAATACTTGGGGACTGTCAAAACAATGAAATAAATGCTCGTGGAATTTGTATGGAATGTTACCTATCTTAATGGTTACCAGCATCAAGGCGTCTTATTTGGAAGTGAGGGACCAAAAAACTCCCCCCAAAATGCTGGGAAAGTCTTTGCGGCTTTCCCCTGAGTTTCTGAAAAACAGTGAGGGGGGTGCATTCCCCCTTGTTAGGACAGCAATTCGAGTGTACAGGAAATGTGACCCTGATTGGTTGGACAAGTGTGGGGGCGGGGCTTGCTAACAGGGCAAGTGTCCGCAGCCACCATTTTTTCACCTCATCGAGCCATCAGGGGTCAGGAAAAGGAGGAGGGTGGCTGTCATCTTGGATGCAAAGTTTATGGGGGCTGCTGTGGGCAAAAACACCATTAAAACAAGTCACAGCTCCTACGACTTGCTATTATTGTGGGGCACTCCTCCTCCCCCCCCCCAGTATAGACTTTGGACTATGATGGGAGGCGGTTAAATCCAAAAGCTAGTAGATTAGAGCCACAGAATTTATGGATAGTGTTGACTTGCCATTCAGCAGTTGAGGAGAATGTTTCCAGAACTTTAGATTTTCCTTGGGTTTTTTTCCCCCTAGGCTGTGAGGCCGTGTTCTGGAATAGTTTCTTTCTGACGTTTCGCCTGCATCTGTGGCAGGCATTTTCAGAGAATGGTTGGGTAGGAGTGTATGTGGAGTTTATATGCTGTGAACCACTGTTGGGGAGTATTTGTAAATTTGTGTAATTGAATGGTTAGTTTCTAGGTATAGAAATGCAAGGAACAATAGAATTAAAACTCAGCACTTACTCCAGGAGATAATGGCCCATCAACCAACCATTAGCCAAACAGACACTAACAATCCTTGCATTTCTATACCCAGAAACTAACCATTCAATTACACAAATTTACATATACTCCCCAACAGGGGTTCACAGCATATAAGCTCCACATACACTCCTACCCAACCACTCTCTGAAGATCCAGCCACAGATGCAGGCGAAACGTCAGAAACTATTCCAGAACATGGCCTCACAGCCCGGGGTGGGGGGGGAACAAGGAAAATCTATGGATGCCAGCCGTGAAAGCCTTCGACTTCACATTTCCAGAACCTGTTGGAAATATTGTGTATATGTGTGCATGCATTCATTGGGATTTAGAGACTGACCTTTCATGTTAACTCTCCCCAGGCAGCTCACAATACATTTTTTTAAAAAATTAAATGTTACAATGAGGTGACAACTACCCATAAACCCACAATCTAAAAAAAAAATTATGTTATGACAGCAGCAGTTAATACCAGTAGAATAAAATAGGAAAAATAAATAAAAAACCAATAGGAGAAGTTAAATAGAAAGCACAAAAATGTCACTTACAAGCTGTTTGGGGAAAAAAAACTTCAAAGCCCGTTTAAAAGTCAAGTGATCCAGACAGAATGAAAAGAGTTTGTTCCCTTTCTTTCTGATTTTATACTGGGTTAAAAAAACTGACCTAGGGAACTGGTATAAAAAGTCTCTGATCGTATCAGGAGCTGACAGAAAATAGTTTGGGATAAACAAAACACACATGGATCTCCAGAATATGTAAAATTGGAAAGAACAGAAACAAAATCTGAGACTTTCTGATCTTTTTAAAAAGTCTGGATATACTCAGTATGGTGATCATACACACTTACCTGAGGAAGGAGTTACATAGGCATGAAGCCATTCTCTCCACCCCAACCCACCAGCAGTAATCCTAATATTACAGTGTCTGGGTGCTTGGTTCTGAATGATCTAGTCCACTGCAACATATATGTTTCCATCAGAGTTAGGCAACTTAATGACCTCCAGATGATTTGGACTACAACTCCTATCAGTTTGAGCCAGCATAGCTGCCAGGTGGGGATTGTGAGACCTGGAGGCTAAAACATCTGAAGGGCACCAGGTTTTTTCTTACTTCTGCTTCACAGACTACACATTAAATGAAAGGATAATTTGATCATGAGAAATTCCATAAGGTGATTGATGAAGATTTAATTATCTGCCAGGCCCAAGCCCTGGCACAAAAGGCAATAATGAGGCAAAATTCTTAACTGATGTCTCTGAAAGCCAATGTTCCATGTGCATTTACATTTTCCAAAAACATTTTAAAAGGTATACGTTGGGGTTTTCTACTACCAGGTGTGCAACTTGGCCTGGTCTGAGGGGCCAGTTTTCTGCCTCTGGGACCCTATGTGACCATACGGGGTGAATCTATACCTAGACTCTGTCCCAGATTCAGTTATTCTTGTTCCACACTGTCTGCTCTTGAACCATACATATCCCTTCTAATGCAGCTTGGAATTAGGATGGCAAATTATACAAATCCCCCATCATAGAGCTAATTTGGCTTAAGGGGGGATATCTTTTGTGATGGTCACATGCTGACTATATTAGATTATCTTCACCCACATAGGAGGAGAAATTAAGGCAGCCGCAAATGGTTTGGTTTTATTTCCTACCATGCATGTGCATATCTGAAGGGCTGGCCAAAGATCAATTAAAAGCAAGTGAGCAATAGTGATTGCACAGGCTATAAACTTTGCGTACATGGAGGTTAGAAGTTTGCATCCATGAACACATGGAGATTTGAAGCAACCACACATACAAAAATGGCGTGAAGCTTTGCTGTTGCCAGTCCCAAATGGGAGCATGACCTCACCTTGCAGGAATGACCCAGTGAGCCATGAATGACCCCACTAAGGTGTCCCACCTCCTGACATGCCTCTCTACCCACCCTTTCCCCCACTCCACTCCACAAAAGTCACTCTGATTCCCAATCTGAGTGGCAAAGAAAGATAATATGGTTCCTCACTCGCGAAATTACTGCATTTTTAAACACTAGTCTGATAATGTCCCTAGTCTCTGGAGCAGTGGAAAACAAGCTTGCTCCTTCTTCAATATGACATCCTTTCAAATATTTAAACATGGATATCATGTCACCTCTTAACCTTCTCTTCTCCAGACTAAACATGCCCAGCTCCCTAAGCCGCTCCTCATAGGGCATGGCTTCCAGACCTCCCACCATCCTGGTTGCCCTCCCCTGGACACATTCCAGCTTCTCAATATCCTTCTTGAATTGTGGTGCCCACAGATTCCAGGTGAGGTCTGACCAAAGCAGAATAGAGTGGTACTATTCCCTTGATCGAGACACTATACTCCTATTGATGCTGCTTAGGGTCACATTGGCTTTTTTCGCTGCCTCATCACACGGTTGACTCATGTTCAGCTTGTGGTCAGCTTGTGTAGATGAGGTGTTATTGATGATTTTGATGATAATGATGAGAGGGAGTGGGAGGAAGAAAAAAAAAGCAACCGTAGATTTTACCTACCCTGATACCCCCATCACCATGTCTATCTTATTTATTAACAATATTTAATAATTAGGTCAAATGTGGCCTTCCACACAGTACAGCCATTAAAGCTGGAAAATTCCAACAAATTGTAAAGACTAGCTTTCAGACTCAGTCAGGTATGCACTTAAGGAGGGGCTACCTAAATTCCAAAGAAATGTTAATCTGCAAGGCAACTGAAGGTCCGAATACCTGGCTAATCCTATCAGCCAAGGCTGGGAGACTCAAACCTGTAAAGGATCTTCATTCCTTCACCCTTCCTAAACAAAGGAAGTTGCTTCCTCCATTCAGTCACAAAGTATCTGCACATTAAGATGCATTAACCTATCCAGAGTGTCTATTGTCTCACCTCGAGCAACTCCAAGAAGCATTGTCTCCTACTATAGATTCCATACCCTGAAGGTAAATATTGACTATAAAAACCCTTTCAAACCTCCACTCAAATGCACACAGATCTCCTTCCTGTGGACGCTATGCCCACCTGTGTAGCCAAGTGCACAGTCCTCCTGCTTCTAGATGTCACATCAGATTGTGTAGCCGTTCCTGATCAGGACCCCCGCACTGCTGGTTTCTTTCATGGCGTCATCTCTACAGGATAGGTGTCCTATCATCCACAAACAACTCCCTTCTCTATCCCTCTGTCCCAATAGTTCCTACTTTGTTTGCTAGCCTTGCGTGAATGTTTGAAGCCTGAGTGTGTGCATGAATGCTGTTATTACTGTATTGTTTTCCTCAAATAAAGATCATTTGTTGTACTATCTAGCTTAATGTCTCCTCCTTAGTACCAGTAAACATAGGTCAAAAGATTCTGCTCTGTTGCCTCCTTCTTGCATAGCCAAGCTGAGTACATTAATTCCCCAAATTAATGTCAATATTTTGAGTCTCCTTAAGACCCCCAAGCACAGAGGGTAACTAGCAACAGCATGAAGGCAGGATACAGGAAGTTAGGCCAGACCTACTATTGGCCGAAGTGGGACAGCTGCCTCAATCAGCAGCTGCTGCTATGTACATGTGATCAGGGGACAGCAGCAGGAGCAGCCGTTTCCCCTGTCAGAAGATAGAATTCTGTGTGCCACATGGTATACCGTATCTCTCTCCCAAACTAGCCTGATCCCCTCAAGTGCAATTGAAGGTCCTGTCCTATTGTCAGCACTGAAGAAAGATTCAACAGCTAGCCCAATCAGTTCCTTTATATGGAACTGGTGGAAGGTCTTATCCTTTGTATAAATTAGCAAAATCTCTTGGGCCAGCCAGCCATGGGTCTTTGCTTCTATTCATATGCCTGCAGAATGGGCAAAGAGGTCTCTGTGTACCATGCCTTTCAATGGGGAGAGAGAGAGAATTCATAAAAACCACATCCTATTAGGGCTGAGCACTAATCTCGCAAGAGATTCCCCACTATGGCCACCATGGAATGAGGTCTTGAGGAAATGATGGAGCCTACTTCCAAGTAAATATTCTTAGGACAGGGTGTGAGAATGTTGATTTCCACATGACATCTGCACACATTGATGATTGTATATTGACTTTGTCAGCACTGGGGGGAAAAAGTATACATAAACTTCCAAGACAGATTAGATACATGTGCTTAAACAAACCACATGGAGTCTGTTTAACCAGTGACAGGAATTTCCCATAGATATAAGAGAAGCATTTTTAAAACTCTCTTCCTCCTCTTCCTCTTGAACTCAGTTTCTTTAAAAAAAACTGGTAAAGACTACCTCCTTGTGGTACAATCATACCTAAAACAAGTGGTGCAGTCAATACACTCTTACTATTGGGACTCTCTGGCCCTTGTTATCCGATCAATGCATATGAAATTCATCTGGTGAGTACTTTTACAGCAACAAGTCAATACAGTTCCAGTTGAAATCCATTCTCACTTGGGGAGAAGGGCAGCATATAAATGAAATAAATAAATAAAAATCTATGTGATATAAGCTGTACATACACTAAAGCCCTTTAGTTGATATCCATTGGACATTAGCGTGAGCATTTTAAGTCTTTTGTGAGCCTGTTCTTTTCCAAAACAAGGATTCATTTCAATATATGTAAAAGCCAAGATCCAATAGAAGAGTTCACCATACTAACAGTCTCTGTTCAGAATTAAGTCCCAATCAGCCAGTTAAGCACTCTAAAGCCCATTATCTTTAGTAAACAAGTTTAATTCTGGGTATCATTAATTCTGTAGAATTCATCAGGATTTCTATATCTTTTTTAATTGTACAGAAGACATCATAGGATTAGATACCATTTTTCTTACCCTTGTTTTAACACTCTGGAAGACCAGAGAGTCATTGGAGATACACTTAAATATATAGAAAGAGATACATGGATACAAAAATAATTGGCCTGGGGGAAATGATCTCCTTGAAGTAATCTACCTGTGGTAGGCTAATATTATGCAAAGAAGTGCATTTGGGAGTATTTTCTAGGACTGGGCAAACAATCTGAATCCTTAATAAAGTGAATCTGGCTGATTTGGACAGATTTGCATCAGCTCCAGATCAGATCAGACTGGGCCAATTCAATTTCAGATTCACTTTGCTTTGGAACAGTCCAGAGAGCCAGCCATTACCAGCCATTAAAAATAAGAGGGACAAAGACACAGTGTCTCCAACACAGCCATATAAGAAAAAAACGTAAAGGTGAGGTAATGCAGAGTGGATGAGGGAAGTTTTGTCTTGTTCATTGACAGTTCTACTGTGAAATTTGGGGCAAAAAAGAATCTCACCAGCACTATCCATTCACAGTGCTTAAGGGGAGATCATTGAAGTTATATAGTCAATTATCCCCTCTGGCATCTCTTTGTTCATTTGCTAAATTTAGCTTTGTTAGTAGATGATCATGAAAGAACTATAATGAAGGCTGGGCAGTTAATTTTTGACTGAGCTGGTGTCTCTGAGTTTTTATCTTTTTAATTTCCTTTTGTCTTGTTGAATAATCTTGTTCAATGTATTTTTCTTTCTTTTTCTTCTGGATTTTTTTCCTGCTCATGAGTATGTCTGTGTTTATTCTCCTCTCCTTACCACAGTTGTACCTAATTGTTTTTGCCAAGTGTTAGATGGAAGACAGCCAGTTTGAGTTATCACAGAAAAGGCAGAATGTTGTCTGGGATCACTTTAATGTAGAAGTGGATCCCATGAATGCTATGTGAATTCACTGTGGGCAGCAAATGAGCAAGAGTAAATTGTCATCATATTACAGTGGGACTCCCTTATCTGCTGGGGATTGGTTCGGGGGGGGGCATGTATACTGAAAATCATGGATAATAGTGAACACCATTGAAAATAATGGGCCTTCCAGTTTAAAATACCATAGAGTTGCCTTGGAGGACCTAGAAAATGGCTAGAGGACACTTTTCTAGGAAGACTCTATGTCAGGTGTGCTGTTTTGTGTCCTGTGGATAATTGAATCAGTGGATAATGAATCAGTGGATACAGGGGTCCTTCTGTACAGCACAAACAGCTTTCTCCAAGACCTTAAGGGACAGTACCAAGTGGTCTTGCTCAGGATAGAGGCAGAAAGTCCCAGCAATGAGGCAGCAGGGGCAAAACCCATAGGGTGGAAACAGAGGGTGACAAATTCCTGGCAGAAGCATTCCCCCCCACACACCTCGCTTGGACAAGCAACTCTGGAAGATGGATAAGATGAAAGCCTGCAAAGCTAGCCCAGTACCTTAAGGGGATTTATTGGGGGTGGGGTGTCTTACTGGTTAGATTGCTGGTAAGGATCAGCTCATAGCCATGTTATATGTACTGGAGACCATATAACTCCAGTGTTAAGATCTTTCCACTGGCTGCCTATCAGTTTCCGGGCCCAGTACAAGGTGTTGGTTATTATCTTTAAAGCCCTAAATGGCTTGGATCCAACTTATCTCCAGAACCGCCTCCTCCCATACAATCCTCCCCGCGCACTCCAGTCCTCTGGGAGGAATTTGCTTCAGCCACAAAAATCTAGGCTGTCTGCAACCTCCCAGAGGGCCTTTTCGGTAATCGCCCCCAAATTGTGGAATGACCTGCCAAACGAGATCCGTCAGATAACAACCCTGAGTAGCTTTTTAAAAGCACTAAAGACAGATCTCTTTCGGCAGGCCTTTCCTAATTAGATCCCGGCCTCAGGGGATCCTGGCTTCTTTTAGTCCGCTGGCCATTTATAGTATTTTATTGTATTTATTGTTTTTAATTGTGATTTTAGATCAGTTGGTTTTAATTTATAATTGTTTAATATTTTTTTATGGGGGAGGGTGGGGTGGGGGGTGTTTGGGGATTTTATCTGTATTGTATTTTAATTTTTGTAAGCCGCCCCGATTGTTTTAACGGAGGGGCGGGGTATAAATAAATATTATTATTATTATTAGTAGTAGTATCTCCTTACATTGCAGCAATGAACTGTATCCATTGGCCTCGTGGTAAAATAAATGAAAAGTATCCTCTCTTCAAGTAAAGTATCATATCATTATCACATCTCCCAATTAAACTATGGGAAGATTAAACAGTCAACAGCTTTTAAGGAATTGTTTACAGATAAGTAATTTGAAAATCAGTGGTTTTACCTATCTGAAATCTATCTGGGTTAATCCATTCTTTAGGGTTTATTTAGAGTTCCTTCTCTAAGGGGGCAGGCCCTACTTCTCCAGTTCTGAAAGCAGTGAGTTGAAAAGTGTGTGTGTGTGTTTCCCCAATTGTTAGACTGGGTACTTTTTATTGTAATGTGAGCTCTGTGCAACTGTGATTGATACTTAATGACATCATTAGGGGCTACCTCGTGTGATATCATCCTTATAACATTGCTAGTGACTGCCTCCTGCCTCACAAATTTCAGGGCCTGGGATTGTCCTGATCTGGAAACCCTAACTGTGTCTTCAAGTTTTATGCAGATATGTGTGTGGTGGTGGGGAATTAAGAAGGTACAAACATTTATGGTTTTCCAGTCAAAGCCAGTGAAGAAAGACAGGTGATTCAAATTAATAATTTTGACTGTGGGTTTGTCTGAGATCTCATCTGGATCAATGTGGACTGAATCAGGCCCAGATCCAAATTACTGAATCAGGCTTTAAACTGAATCAGGACCCCTGCACAGTCCTACTGTTTTCCAGCTATGTAGATATTTAATATAGAAGAGGAATTATGGCTTGAAAGGACTGCCTCGAAGTTTGATCTCAAAATTCAGCACTGACACTTCAGAACTGAATTTTGCCATTGATATTAATCTCTTGCCTGGATGAAGATAATACAGAACCCTGTTCTATTGTGAAGGCAACTGTCAGATAGTATTACACATTGATGAAGGTGATTTGGGATAACCAGCTACAAAGAAAGGATCATGTGCCTTTCACAGCTAAACAGAAAAGGAAGTTTGAGAAGCTTTTACAAACTGCTGTATGAAATGTTTCTCCTGCCAAAATTCCCACTTTTACAGATGATTAAAGATATGGGAGATCGAAAGAGAAACCATCTTTTTGGCAAACTATTAAAGATACGGAAGATGGGAATGCTTTTGTTTTAATCTCTCTTACTTCAGACAACTCTGTGGCTGGATCCCTATCTGTAAAATTATTCATATTTACCTGGATGTTGATCCTGTTGGAACATATGACGTTCCTCTGGATTTGAAGTGAAAGCACTTCTTTTCGATGCCTGAGGGCTTTAAAGTGATTTAAAAAAACCAAAAACGCTTTTCACTCCAAAGGTTCTTGGAAAAGTTATTTTTTAAACATGTGCCCTGCGCTCTGAATTGGGATCTGGGTCAAATCAGGAGAAGAGGTTGTTGGAGAGCAGGATAGGTTGGTGGGAGGTTGCCTTGGCATCATCCAACAAGCATGGCATCAGCATTTTTTTCATGGGCAGTCACTTATTTTTGCAGTGCTTGGACAGGTGTATGTGAGAGAGAGGTATTTGTGTGTATGTTCAAGTGTGACACGGTGGGTCCAAGGGCTGGTGGCAGCAGTGGCCACGTTCCATAGCAGCAGCCGCTCCAGAGCAGCTCTACAGGCCATCCTGCTGCCCCAAAGCCACAGGAGAGGAGCACACTGCCACCAGAGCTGGCTGGAGAAGGAGCAGGAATAGGAGTATGAGCCAAGGAGGGGACAGCAGAGTGGCTGCAGCAGCACTAGCAGACACCCTCCCTGTTCTGAGCAGCCCAGAAGGGAAGGCGCATCACAGGGATTTTCACATATGCACATATGATCGTCCCGCATTTCAGAGAAACATGGGGAGGATCAGGCTGAAGTTTTTGCTGGATTGGGAACAATGGGTTTACAATTCTGTAGAATTTTTTTTTTAAATCCTGTTAATCTTGAGGGAAGATCATCTGGGCACTTTAAATGTCATGGGTTTCCCATTTAATTTTCCCAGGTGAGCGAACCTAGAGAGGGAGCAATCCAATGAGATTGCAGGTGGGGCCATCCAATGGGAGTGCAGGTGGGCGGTAACAATGACAGGAAAACGAGAATGACTATTGGTTGATATGGATATGCATAACAGAAAGAAAGAAAGAAAGAAAGAAAGAAAGAAAGAAAGAAAGAAAGAAAGAACAACTCAGTTGCCACTGTCATGTAACCTAAAATACTCCATTTCAGACATGAGAAGAAACACTCTTTTGTACCCATTTGATTTCGGGTGGGAGAAATGTGTGGCTGTCAATACAAATTGAGTCCGAGTTATAATGAGTTAGTGTGGTGTTAATGGGGTTGAACTGGGGCAGAATACTGTGCAATGGAGCTGAATTATTCTGCTGTTGTGGATTCAGCCTGTGTCAAACTCAGCAGCTTAACAAATTATGGGTCAAGGAAAGACCTTCAAATATAGAGCCTTTCCTGTGAAATCAAAGTACATTAATAATTAGCGTTGCCATAATTTTCTGCCACAAAACTGGGACAAAAGTATACAGGACTGGATTGGGTGAACTATTGACAAAAAATAAGACACCCCCCCCCAACATTTTGACACTTAACATTGTTTTATTGCATATTTCAGAAGTTTGAGGTGTCTTGTACCGATTGTACTTTTCAGAATTCTGCTAAAGACTTTGTAAAACTACAAATCCCAGGATTCCATAGGAAGGTGTTTCAAACTAGATTATTTGTGTAATGTGGATTTTGCCCTGGTCTCTTCGTGTCCTAAGCCAACACTCAAGTCACTACACTATATTGTCTCTCAGGTTGGCTATGCATGTAGAAACAGTAAAATACCATCATTTGGTGTGTGTTTTTCAAAGGTGCCAGTTAGCAATCAGAGGCATTTGAACTAAAGGCTTGCTGCTTCTTCCTAGAGCTTAGAAAAGTTACTTTTTATTACAATCCCACAGCTAGTGGCTGTGCTGGCTGGGGGAATTATGGACGTTACAGTCTCAAGCCTCTTTCCAGCTCGGTTGTGGGGCTTGGAAAAGGAAGGGAGATTTCCCCCTCCCCTTCTGAAGCCTCTTTGCATTCGCCACCAGCCCATTGTCCAAGGGGTGGTTGCCTAGGAGGCCAGAGATTCGCCACACCCATGCAAGTAAAGTTACTCTGAGTCTGAGTCTGCTGCTGGCCTTTTTTCCTCTGAATTTCCTTCACTTTCTCTGCTGCTGCCTGCTTGGCACTCTCCTGACTCCCACCTTCTGCACTCTCCCGCTTAGACTGCACTGTCCCACAACATGACCCCAGAGCCTGCAGACAGTGAGCCTGGAGTCTGAATCTGGGATCTGCTGCTTGAAGCAGCCCAGCCAGGCAGGACAACTTTCTGTCCCTTTAACCTGAGATTTTCCCAGTTTTCCAGGATTTATGGCAACCCTACTAATAATCCAAATCCAGGTAGATTTGCAGGCCTAAAATGGCCTGGAGAAGGCAAAAAAAAAAAAAAAAAAAGAGTGAAATTTCAAACAGTCCCCTGGAGGCATTGGGGAGTACTGCGGTGCAAACATTTAATTTGTGGGCAGTCAATGCAGTCCCAATGATGCAAAAATCATGGAACAGCAGACCCACGGATTGGAAAGTAAGTTTTATTACATCGGTGGGCCTGACTGGTTTTATTACATCGGTGGGCCTGACTGGAATATCTGGCCAGACCGGCCAGAACACTTCTGGGTGAGATTGTGACATCCAGGTAGGAGACACACTTTTTATGACCCTCCCCAGTGTACTTGTAAGTTTTTAAGTGTGCTTTCTGTCACTTTTTATGTGTTATTTTTTGTTTTATTTTTGAATTTCCTGTGCGATGAAGTCTCGTGAGAATCCGCAAGATTTCAAAGGAGAAAGTGAATGGGGCTCCATTCACTTCCTCTGTGTTGCCAGGGAAGCCTTTGCCGGAGACAAAGGTAAGTCTGGTGGGAGGCCTTCTTTTGCTGGCATAAAATGGCTTTAATTATGCTGGTCATAGAACATTTTTATAGGCTTGTCTGATAAAGTCCTGAGTCTTAAGCTTAGCTCCTCCTGATCTGAGGAATTTAGTCCAATGATTTTGTCTGACTATGGACTTTTTCGGACACGAAGAAAGTAACGCAAGCAGCCTCGTCAGCTTGTGAGGCTGCTGCGCTGCAGAGTGTCCCTTTTGTATGACGCTCGCCCTTGCCGGTACTGTTGCAGTACCGCGGGGAGAGTTGAGCGTCATATTTCGTTGTTTTTTACTCACAATCAACTTATTTCATGTCCGAAAAAGTCGCATCCGAAAAAGTCCTATGTTTTGGTGACCTGTAAGGTCAAGAAAGTTGCAGGTTGGTGTTTCAACAAACTACGTGTAAGAAACAACTTATAAAAGAGTAGGAGACTGGCTTCTGATCACTCTACTAATGAGAGGATTCCTGCCTGTATCATACTATGTAGTCCTATTAATTTTAAATACATTGGCCTACATTATTATGTAAGTCCCAATCAGAATAGACCCATAAGATTAATGGGTTTTACCTGTATGCTCACTCACCACTTAACTATTGATTCAGTCAGTCTACTCTAGTGGGACTAACCAATATGAGTCAATTTTTAATTCACTTAATTTTTAACAGTGAATATTGTTGATTTTATCTAGGAAATAGGTGGGATGTTGGAATATGTTTTTTTCTCTCCTTCGAATGAATATGCTATGCTTTAATGAACTATTATCAAACTTTTTTTTAAAAAAAAGTAAAGTTTTAAAAATTAGGGATGCCTTGTATATTCATGGTATCTCCCCTGCCAGGTAAGTATATGCATATCCATCTCCCAACTACTTTAGCTGGTAGCAATTAACATTTGCCATAGTTCTACCCTTGCTTAATTCCTCTAGACCTTTAAAAACTCAATTAAATTACTTGCAAATGAAGTCTATACAGGCTTTTTTTAAAAAAAACCTGTGGCTTATGGGAACAGGGAATGTCCCTTTGTTTTATATACCTGCTGTATTCTGTGCAACCTTTTTTTCCCCATCAGAGCTCCTGCTGTATCTTTAACTAATGCACAGCAGACAGAAATTCAGCAGGTGAATCTTCCATAGCTTGGAGATGCAGTTATAGAAACATTTATCTCTTAATTTCAGCTTCCTGTTCAGCTATTAAGAGGCACAGAACCTCTGTCCATTAAAATACAGCAACCTTGTGTCAGAATGGGGCTGACAAAACTTCTAAGCTTTCACTAATATCCCCCAGGGAGTATTAAAAGGAAATAGCAGGAATATAAATAGGTATAATTATATGCACTTGAAGCTGAAGCCTTGATAACAACAACAAAAACAACATTCAACTCAACTTCATAATTACTTTAATTAGCTAATTGGTGATCTAGTCACTGGCAAATCCTGCTAGTGCCTCTCCCCATGCTTCTCATACAGTGTTTAATTTCTAACATTAAGGGGGAAAGGAAGGGGTTCAAACGTGCTCTGAAATCCATAATCTGATTGGGAAGAGCATCCCTTTCCTAATACCAAGGCTGCAGGAACTAGTTTTACTTCACTTTTTGGTAAGGGAAAGGCCCTCTGTTTATGTTTTTAGGCACTCCTTTCATTGCCTCAAATGTCTTCACATACAGAACACATCATCATCATCAAAGATTCTTGCATTCAAGGTGACTTCTGGAGATGATGGAATTCGTTCAGGATCTTATTGCTGATATTTCCTTTTAATACTCCTTGGGGGATATTAGTGAAAGTTTAGAAGTTATGTCAGCCCCATTCTGACACAAACATTCATCTTCATGACAGTCCCTTTAGCCACATCCCAAGAAGAGTCTTGGGACTTTATCAGACAACCCTCCTTTTCTGTTCTTTTGCTGGCATAATTTATGATGTTTTTATGCCATCAAAAGAACCCCCTTTACCACACTTACTTTCCATCCCATCCAAAGGCAGCTCTGGCAATGATGGAGGCGTGAACAGAGCTCCGTTCACTTCCTGGAATGAAATCTCATGGATTCTCATGAGAAGATGGAGTGCGGGAAATTCAAAAACAAAAATAACACTCAAAAAGTTTTTTAAAGCACATAAACACACAGAAAAACTTCCAGGTAAACCAGGGAGGATCATAAAAAGAGCATCACCTACCTGGATATCGCAATCTCACACGGAAGTGTTCTGGCTAGACCGGCCACTGACGCTGTATTCACGTGGGGGGAAAAAAAGCGTGAGGTTTCAAATGCCAGCAATGCACGCAAAAAAGTGCCACAGATGATCTATTGATGGCTTGTCCCATCAATAAAATAGAACAACTTTTGGACAAGACATAAATGTGAAAGGATGATGTTGTTTGGTATGCACGTCCTTTCGTGTTTATGTGGCATCATTATAGTGCTGTATTTGATGTGTCTGATAAAGTCCTAACATGCAGGGAGCGGTGTTGATTTTTATCAAGAAACCACTTCTAGATTTCACATCCCAACTAGGATGAGTTTTTTGTAAAGTTCAGGGATCTTAATGACCCATTCAAGAACAACCCAAACTACATACTGTATTTGGCATTGCAACTAGGATAACTGGCAACAATATATTGTTGGGAACCATTCCTACCCATACCCACCCCAGCTACTGTGAGGATCAGCATCCAAACTCAGAGGGAATAGGAAAGACTGGGGGAGCATTGGCAGGTAAATAAAACATGCCTTCTGTTTTCTTTTTTAAATCCTGTGGCTTCAACCCTGCAGACCTTGATCCGACTGCCCTAATTATGCCATCTGAAGGCTATGGCAATTGCTTTTGAGATGGAAGTTTGGAAAAATATATTCTCAGAAGTCAGCCTCTGGTAAGGCTGCTACATAGTACCAAAAAAAAGAAGACATAGCTTTGTATGACATTTGGATATACCAATTTAATTAGAGGTGAATATTTAGAAATAATTTTGTTGTTGTTAACTGACATCAAGTCAACTTCGACTTATGGTGACCCCATGAACCAGAGAACTCCAAGTCATCCTATCGACAGCCCTGCTCAGGTCTTGCAGACTCAGGGACATAGCTTCCTGGATTGAGTCCATCCATCTGTAATGCGGTCTTTCTCTTTTCCTTCTGCCTTCTACCTTACCAAGTATTACTTGTCTTATCTAGTGAGTCATCTCTTCTAGTGACGTGGCCAAAGTACAAGAGTCTCAGTTTAGTCATCTTGGCTTTGAGGGAGAGTTCAGGCTTGATTTGCTGTAGGACCTATTTGTCCTTTTAGCAGTCCACAGTATCCGTAGAACTCTTCTTCAGTACCACTTTCAAATGAGCTGATTTTCTTCTTATCTTCCAAATTAAAAATCATTACTGTAACTTGAAAAGCAATACAGTGATTCTTACCTGTGTATTTGCGCAGTTTGCTCTCTAGTGCTGAGTGTTGATGGACAGCTTCAAATAGAGAACTATCGTCTATCAACTGAACAAGCCCTCTGTTATAAGCTGTCCTCTATAAAGTGAGATGTAAGGACCACTTGTTCTCCAATCCAGATATGTACAAGCTAGT
Source organism: Gambelia wislizenii (assembly GCA_030847615.1). Lineage (NCBI taxonomy): Eukaryota > Metazoa > Chordata > Lepidosauria > Squamata > Crotaphytidae > Gambelia > Gambelia wislizenii. Next base: position 97,086,827 of record JAUMIR010000005.1, on the reverse strand, counting down.
TATGGTTATTCAGAGGTAAAAGGCACTCTGACTTGCATGAAAGCATTCTTGTACCAATGTGTTTAGGCATGTTTGTTTATTGTTTAGCATTGTGGCACACACCATGGAGAATTCCCTTCTCTCAGAAATTTGACATGCTCCAGCAATTAATAGTTTTAGGAGATTATCAGACAACCTTAATATCCCACCACAGGGATGACAGGAGATCGTGAAAGGTCTTCCCTGAGTCATATGGGGGAGGGAGACAGTATTCTGGAAGGCAAAAGAGCTGGAGAAAATAGTCAAGCTGTCATAGAGGGAACAAGGCAAACAGCGCAAGGACCTAACAGTGGGAGGCCAAAAAACTTGCACAGGCAGCAAGTAAAGGGAACACATGGTCTTAGATGTCTCTACACTAATACACAGAGCATGGGAAATAAGCAAGATGAACTTGAACTCCTAGCACTACAAAACAAATATGATATAATAGGCATTACTGAAACCTGGTGGGATGAGTCTCATGATTGAAATGTAGGAATAGAGGGGTATAACCTTTTTAAGAGAAACAGGCCAAACAGGAAAGGAGGAGGAACAGCATTATATGTCAAGGATATTTACACCAGTGAAGAGATCCATGACATCAATACTGGAAGCCAGGAGAGCATCTGGATAAAAATTAAAGGGGAGGGAAACAACACGGATGTTATTGTGGGACTCTACTACAGACCCCCAAGTCAGACGGAGGAATTGGATGATGCCTTTCTAGAACAGATATACACACACGCAGAAAGGAGAGATATAGTAGTGATGGGTGACTTCAACTATCCTGATATTTGCTGGAAATCTAACTCAACCAAAACTTCAAGGTCTAGCAAATTCCTTACTTGCCTGGAAGACAATTTCATGGTCCAAAAGGTGGAAGAGGCAACAAGGAGATCAGCTATTTTAGATCTGATCCTAACCAACAGGGATGACCTGGTTAATGGGGTGCAAGTGGTGGTATCCTTAGGTGAGAGTGATCATGTTCTCCTGGAGTTTGTTATACAATGGAAAGGAGAAGCCAGGCATAGTCAGACACGCATTTTTGACTTTAGGAGACCTGATTTCAATAAACTCAGGAAAAACTGGGGGTGATCCCATGGTCAGGAATACTAAAAGAGAAGAGACCTCAAGACGGATGGGTCTTTCTCAAAAGGGAGATACAGAAGGCACAATTTCAAACAGTACCATTGAGGAAGAAAAATGGGAGGTGTCTCAAGAAACCAGGATGGATGACTAAAGAAATATCAACAGAGCTAAGTTTTAAACGAAACATGTGTAAGAAATGGAAAAAGGGGGAAATCACCAAAGAAGAATTCAAACAGATAGCGAACACATGTAGGAGTATAGTCAGAAAAGCTAAAGCACAGAATGAGCTCAGGCTTGCTAGAGAGGTTAAGAACAATAAAAAAAGGTTTTTTGGGTAAGTCCGCAGCAAAAGGAGGAAGAAGGAAATTGTAGGGCCACTACGTGGAGAAGATGGCAAAATGCTAACAGGGGACAGAGAAAAGGCAGAATTACTCAACATCTTCTTTGCCTCAGTGTTTTCAGAAAAGGTAAAGGGGGACCAACCTGAGGATAAAGGAACAGAAGACACAACAGGGGAAATCCAGCACAGAATAAGCAAAGAGGTAGTACAGGAATACCTTCTTAATCTAAATGAATTTAAATCTCCAGGACCAGATTAACTACATCCAAGAGTATTAAAAGAGCTGGCAAATATAATCTCAGAGCCATTGGCAATAATCTTTGAGAACTCCTGGAGAACAGGAGAAGTCCCAGCAGACTGGAGGAGGGCAAACGTTGTCCCCATCTTCAAAAAGGGGAAAAAAGAGAATCCCAACAATTATCGTCCAGTTAGTCTGACATCAATACCAGGGAAGATTCTAGAGCAGATCATTAAACAGAGAGTCTGTGAACATTTAGAAGGCAATGCCATAATCACAAAAAGTCAACATGGGTTTCAGAGTAACAAGTCATGCCAGACTAATCTGATCTCTTTTTTTGATAAAATTACCAGCTTGGTAGATGAAGGGAACGCTGTGGACATCACATACCTTGATTTTAGTAAGGCCTTTGACAAGGTTCCCCATGACATTCTTGCAAACAAGCTTGTAAAATGTGGGCTAGACAAGTTAACAGTTCAATGGATTTGTAATTGGTTGACCGGCCAAACCCAAAGGGTGCTCAGCAATGGCTCCTCTTCATCTTGGAAAGATGTGACCAGTGGGGTGCCACAGGGTTCTGTCCTGGGCCCAGTGCTATTCAACATTTTTATCAATGACTTGGATGAGGGAATTAGGGGCATACTTACCAAATTTGCAGATGACACCAAATTAGGAGGAGTAGCTAATACCCTGGAGGACAGGATCAAAATTCAAGATGACCTGGATAAACTGGAGAGCTGGGCCAAAGCTAACAAAATGAAATTCAATACGGAGAAATGTAAGGTACTGCACTTAGGGCGAAAAAATGAAATGCATAGATATAGGATGGGGGAGACCTGGCTGAATGAGACTACGTGCGAAAGGGATCTAGGAGTCCTAGTAGACCACAAGTTGAACATGAGTCAACAGTGTGATGCGGCAGCTAAAAAGGCCAATACGATTTTGGGTTGCATCAATAGAAGTATAATGTCCAGATCAAGGGAAGTAGTAGTGCCGCTCTATTCTGCCTTGGTCAGACCTCACTTAGAATACTGTGTCCATTTCTGGGCACCACAATTCAGAAAGGATATTGACAAATTGGAGCGTGTCCAGAGGAGGGCGACTAAAATGGTGAAAGGTCTGGAAACCATGCCTTATGAGGAGAGATTTAGGGAGCTAGGTATGTTTAGCCTGGAAAAAAGACGGTTAAGAGGCGATATGATAGCCCTGTTTAAGTATTTGAAGGGGTGTCACGTTGAGGATGGAGCAAGCTTGTTTTCTGCTGCTCCAGAGATTGGAACACAGAGCAATGGATGCAAGCTCCAGGAAGAGAGATTCCACCTCAACATTAGGAGGAACTTTTTGACAGTAAGAGCTGTTCGGCAGTGGAACACACTCCCTCAGAGCATGGTGGGGTCTCCTTCCTTGGAGGTCTTTAAACAGAAGCTGGATGGCCATCTGTCAAGGATGGTTTGATTGTGATTTCCTGCATGGCAGGGGGTTGGACTGGATGGCCCTCGTGGTCTCTTCCAACTCTGCAATTCTATGATTCTATGATTCTATGAGATAACGTCGTCACTATGTCATTATGCTCCCATGCCCCTTCCGTTCCTCCCGCACTCCTTTTTATTCACAGGCTAAGCCATGAATTGACCAGTCATTCCATTTCTGTAACAGAATGATGGGTAAGCAAAAAGGCACCTTGTTATGCTGCTGCGATGCCAGTGTCACTGGGAGGTCCCTGCCGAACACTTCCAGTTGAGATCAGGACATCGAGGTAAGTGACACACTTTTTCCTACCCTCCCCGGGTTACTTGGGCTTTTAAAAGTGTGTTTTGGTGCTCAGTTTGAGTTTTTGACATTTCTTTTTCTTTTTGAATTTCCCGCACGATCATGCTCTCACAAGAACGGCTGGGATTTCCTTTCCAGGAAGTGAATGGGGCTCCGTGAGAGTTCCATTCACTCCTGGACTGCCAGAGGGGAGGGGAGCACTTTTTGCAGCACTATTAAGGTAGGTCTGAATTTTTTTAAAAAAAGGTTACAGGTACGGGAGTGGGGTAGGAGAGGGATGCTATATTTGCAAGATGGGAACACTAAGGATAATCTCCTTAGACACATGGCACAAGCATACCTATTTTTCCAAGTCTTCCTATGCACTCCAAACATACCATCTCTTTTTCATGGATAATGTAAATGTTTATTTTGTTTTAGTTTATTGTTGCTGTTGGTTTTTCAATTAATGATTATACACTACTTTGAAATGTCTAGATCTAAGTAGTCTATGAACCTTGCAAGGGTTGTCAAAATGAAAACTGGAGAAGACTCTCTAATGGTTGTGTAAAAGACAGAATTTCAGTGCTTCTTGTTACCATTAAAGGTACAGAAATCCTCTCTAGGGGTTTGTCTCCACCAGCAAAAAAAAAATACTGTACTCATCCTATATTCGTGGCACAGATGCCATATGATGTTTTTGATGATGCACATTTTCACCAGGGTTTCTGCAGGAAAGTCCAGATATGTAAGTTTCATGGTTTGCTCTGCATTTGAGGGGGAAACTTGAATTATTGACCATGTGGTGTCTGCAGATTGGCTTTGGTGTGAGGTGGGGGGTGCAGGACTTCCAGTGGACAGGACTCTGTTCTGGTGCTTTTATTTTTATGTTTTCAATTGTGTGCATGTCTGGGTAAGCATATCTCTGCTTATACAGTAATACAGTACTCTGGGACAATGTATACTGTATTCGCATGCACCAGCAAACGGATTTTTAAATCTGCTGCCACCAAACTTTTTAAAAAACTATTTCTAGGGTGCGCACAAACAATATTCCACCTTTGGGGAGGGGGGAAGAGAGAAAAAGATAGCACAAATCCCCATTTAATCACCTTAGCAATCACTCAGTGGCTGCTCCCACCATTTGGAACTCTCTTCCATGGGAAGCTAGGCTGGCCCCCTCCTTGTTGTCATTCTGTTGGCAAGCAAAAACATTTTTGTTTAAGCAGGCCTTTAGCGTATAAGTGTGGCTTTTATCAGGGTATGTTTTTTATGCTGTTTTTATGTTGTTTTTATTGCGTGTGTTTGAATTGCTTTTAATTGTGATTTTAATTGTTTGTAAGCTGCCTTGGGTCCCACTTTGGGAGAAAGGCGGCATAGAAGTGACACAAATAAATAAATAAATAAATAAATACATGTCGGCAGCGGGCACTTGCCATGTAACCCAGCCCTGCCCCCTGCACTCATCCAGCCAATCAGGTTTGCACTTTGTCTTGTATGGAGAAGCAATTCATGTCGAAAAGCTTGTCTTAACAAGTGAAAATGCACATATCACTGGAGCTTTTTTTAAAAGTCAGGAAAAGCTGTGAATGCTTTTCTCGCATAGCTTTTCCTCTTTTTGATCCCTCTCCTTCACAATATGATGAGACAATACAGGATCCCATTAAGGCAGCTCATTTTCTGAGTGAATTCTGTGAGGAGTATTTTCACCATATAGGCAACCCCTACAATTGGAGAAACCCAGTGCATATGGCTTTTACGGAGCCACTCCAGATCAAAAACATCTGTTGCAGCTACAAGGTGAATGTGGGGTTTCCCACCAGTGTAGACAAGTTACAGGTTTAATCTGGCAAACCTATTTGTAAATAAAAAGAAATGAAATAAAATTCATTCTAACTTTTACAAACCTCCAGGTGGGGTTGTTGCCTGAGCAGACTCAAACAGGCAAGTTGTTAATATCAGCTTCATTTCTAGATTGGAGGCTGTGAATGTGGAGAAAGGTGTTGTAACTGGTTAATATCCACAGACTGAGCTGCTCTTATAGAACAGATATTAATAAAAAGCAGTTTAGAAGTCTTGAGTTCCAAGGCTAAGCCTTAATATATAAAAGCTACCCTAGGTAGCTCTGGCATGGACTCAACCCTCTGAACCATCCTGTTATACAGATAAAATATACAGACCATGAAGAATTCAGTTAGGAAAATCAGTGCATTTTAGAAGGGTGCAAATTGGACATTTTTTCCCAAGGCCCAAGAACACAATATTGCCAATTCAAGACTACCGCAGGCCCTGAGAAGAAGAGCAGTAAAGTTATTGCAGCTGATGATCACCTTTATTAATTCAGAGCAATGCAAGGTTCTGATTGCTTGCCCTTATTTTGGAACAATCAGAGCTCTCTGCTATCATGAACTGAATGAACCTTCTTTGCGGTGTGGTTTGGAATTGTTAATATTGCCTTAATTCAAATGCATTAGCTATTGACTTGTTAGAAAGCCAGGGTTTTCATATTCAATAGGTTGAACTGTTCTTACTATGAATTGTCTAGAGAATATGGCTGTAGCACAGAGATGCTTACAGCTCCCATCAGACCTAACCAGGGGCTTGTCTACATGTGGGGCAAAAACTCCAAATGGATTTCTGCCCACATGCCCCCACATCCCCCTCAAAGCGCTCTGCATTATTCTCCACAGGGACATGGGGTACCTTGTCTTCACTGTCCGTGTGGAGTTTCATCTGCCGCCACTGCCGCCGCCACCACCACCACCTCAACCATAATTTAAAGCCCAGGAGGCTGCAGAGATGGGCCAGTGTGTCCATGCAGACTCCATCCCATTTTGTGCAGGTAATGGAGGAGCAATAGGCCCAATCCAGGGCCAGAATATGTCAGAGGGAAGCCAGCATATTCTGGCCAGTGTATAAACAAGCCCATAGCTTCATTTCTGGAATCAAAGTCTACAGTCTGTGGCTCTTTGATCCATATTTATCTATTTACACATTTCTTTATTAAAATATCTATATTGCGCCCTATCACTAAAGCCTTTATCAGACCAGGCAAATATAGCATCACAATGACACCTAATTAATGCGAAAGGACACACATATCAAATGACATTGTCCTTTTGCAATAATATATTGTCAATAAGGCGTACTTTTTATTGATGGGCCAAGCCGTCAATAGATCGGCCATGACACTTTTTTACCAGCATTTCCAGTGTTTGAAACCTCACTCCATTGTGCTCAGTGAATACAGTGTCAATTGTCAGACACTTCTGAGTGAGATTGGGACAGTCAGGTAGGGGACGCTCCCTTTTTTTAACCTCCCCAGTTTACTTGTAATTTTAAAAGTGTGTTTCTGTGCTTGTGCATATGTTTTGTGTGGATTTTTTCTTGTTTTTTTTTTTTTTTAATTTGCAACACTCATATCTTCTCACAAGAATTGGTGAGATCTGGAACCAGGAAGGGAATGGAGCTCCGTTCCTGCTCCATTATTGTTGGGGATGCCTTTGAATGTGAGTAAGGTAAGGTCTGGTGGGGTTGGGGGTTTCTTTTACCAGCATAAAAACACCACAGAATATGTCGGCAAAAGAACATTAATGGAGGGTGGTCTGATAAAGTCCTAAGTATATTCCCAAATACTTTGAAGCCAAGCACAAAGGTGATATCATAAAGTCCTGCCTTTTGCTTTGGAGCGAAAACCAAAACTTTTTCTTTTCTTTTCTTTTCTTTTCTTTTCTTTTCTTTTCTTTTCTTTCCCTTCCTTCCTTCCTTCCTTCCTTCCTTCCTTTCTTTCTTTGTCACTTATCCCGGCAATTTATAGAGGACCCAACTGGACATTTTATTCATTCATTCATTTATTATCCCACTTTTCTCCTAATATAGGTCCCAAAGGGGTGTTTGACCTTCATCCAATATTCTGGGGTCAGGAAAAATGGACTATCAAGTAAATAAGGTCCTGTGAGGTTGCCTCCCCACTTCATGGTATTTGGTGACCCTGTATGCACTTCCCTTTGAAAGTGCATGGCATACCCTCCAACATTTCACAGATGAAAACTGGGACACATGTGACCAAACAACATCAGTGTGGTCAAGATGGCAAAAGTTATTAATGGGAAAGATCAGACAAGCTAGAGGAGGCTTCAACTTTTGCTTTTCGCTGGGCCTACTTGGAAGGATAAAATTCTGCCCACTGTTGAACTGAGTGCAGACTAGCTTTTGCACTTTGAACTCAGTTTGCACTATTGAAGTAAGCTGAGGACAAAAGGGGAGGGGGAAGGAAGGAGGGAAAAACCAGGGTTCATGGCACAGACAAGACTGCACAAAGGCATAAAGGCAGAAACAGGAAGGTCCTCCACTCAAGGTCCATATATGTGACTTCCATTATTTGTGCAATTATACAGTGTGGCATCAGATGTTCTTCAAAAATGATGAGGAAGGAACTGCAAGCAACTAGGACCTCCTACATCACAAGGCCAAGAACGGCAACTGTTTTAGATAGCAAATGTTGGGAGACAGGTGGCAGAGTCCTGCCTCTTCCTCCTGAACTCCCCAGCTGTTTCCCTTTGTTGAAAGACAGAGCTGTGTACATCACATAACCAGTCCTGGGGCCCTTAAACTGGTCTGAAGCCTTGGGTGTAGTAGATGGCACTAAGTCAACTGCCCATCAAGTCACCTTCTATAAATAAAATTAAAAGGGGTCACCCTGTTGTCCTTTGCCTCAGGCAGCAAAAAGTCCATCATTAATTCTACTCTTGGAAAAAGGAAGTCAGATGCCTGTACAAGACATTGGGGTAAGTTGCTTGTCCTCTGAAGTGTAAACACAATACATTTTTAACTCAGCCCAGTTTTGGCTTAAGAGTTTGAACAACAAGAGTTTGTTAAAGCCTCAACGCCCTGTTGGACCACTCCTTCTAGAACTCTTTTCCCTCAGTGACCTTTCAAGTGCACCATGAAACGTTTGGGCAATTAGAAAGAATTAATGCTTGGATTTCTTTTCTTTTTCTCTTCTCTTCTCCTTCTCAGTAGAGCGCTGAGCCTTTTGGAGATGTTCAGAATGTAAGCCTAGTAGTCAGCATAGTCTAGTGTTGTTGTTGAGAAGCAAACTGCTCTGTGGCTATTCTAACTGTAGAGTGGGGTATAAATCTTCAAAGAAATACATGGCTGTGAGTTTAGGACCCGTATAGGGGAATTCCACAAATAGTGTGTGATCACCACTTGTTTGTTTTGGCATTGGCCATTGGCCAAACACATCATTTATTGTCCACTGACATCTCTGCTTAAACAGACATGAGAATTGGGGAAGACTGTAGGTGGAGTACCTCTGAGGACCCCTGCCCATCTAAATAGGTTGTGCTGAGCTAGATGAACCATTGGTGCCAGTAGGAAGCAACTCTGTATGTTCAGCAGCTGGTGCTAGAGTTCCTAAATAGGTGGCTCTCTTAATGAAAAGTTAATGTGGCACAGTAGTTACAGTGCTGGACTGAGACTTGGAAGATCCAGGTTCTAGTTCCCTCTTAGCTATAAAACTTACTGGAGGATGGCCTTGAGCTACTCAGACAATCTCAACCTGGCCTATTCCCTTGGGTTGTTGTGAGAATAAAATGGGGAAAAGAAAATCCTTGCTCATGTTGGTGAAAAGGCAGGCTAAAAGGTAACTAAGCAATAACAAATGAAATAGTACAGTGGCTCTTAACTTTTTCTTTACCAGGGATCCTCTTCCACGGACACTTCCTCCCTGCAGATTTAACTCAAGATTTAAAACCCTAACAACGACAACAGCTAACAATAACAATACAGTTACACCATTAAACCTTCCCTCAGAGGCACTGGATGGGAGAGAAGACTTTTCTCCTACTTCTTCTTGCAAATTTGTAGCTGGGGGCAGATTGAACAGCAATGCGTAGGCCAAGCCAGCCAGCCAGCCTTTGCCTTGGCTCGTGTCACATGGACTGAGCATTGTTCAAGCCTTAATGGACCCCCTATGAGGACATTGCAGTGCCCTGGGGATCTGCAGACCACAGGTTAAGAACCATTGAAGTAACATACTCATGTGTGTATGCATGAAAAAGCAAGGAAATCCCACATATATGGGCAATAAATATGAAGAAAACAGTGAAATCTTGAAGAAAAAAATGTGTGGCAAATGACTCAAGTAGAGACTAGGGACAAATCAGCATCTTTAATTAAGATGAATTTCCACTGGAAGATATAGTAAGAGACTTCAATGACACTTTGAACGCTGCATGAATTGTAGGTTGGCAAATTTTCCTTTGATTTGTATAGTAAACAGAGCCCTCCAGTGGACACAAATGGAAAAAACAAAGAGTCCCATGGCTCCTTAGTTCACAAACGCTCAACTATAGTATCTATCTCCAAGGTGGCCCAGGATTCTTTGCTGGATTTGCCGCAACTGTTTAACACAGCTACCATCTTTGGAAATTCTCACAAAGTGGCGTGGCACTTTGAAAACACAAGAAAAATTGAACAGTATAGTTAAGATCATCTAGTCCACATGCTTCCCCTCCCTCTTGTGCTGAAAGCATCTTTTTCTGCCTGAATTTTATTTGAAATCCTTGAGTAAGAGACTCCACAATGTCTTTTAGCATCTTATCTGAGTCTTGATTTATTATTACTGTTGCTGTGGTTGGTGTTATGTCAGCTGCATGGAAGGCACTTCAACATATCTCCTTCCCACATCAACCCCACTAGTAACATCAAAGTCCAATCATATGATGCATCTTTCAGTGCTAATGTCATCCTTCCATTCATGCTGGTATGGAAAACAGCTGCATCACACAGGAGATTATCAGACACATTAAAAGTGATGTTATACAAACGCCAAGAGATTGCAAAAGAGCTCTTTTCAGACAATGTCATTCCCTCTTTGTTATGCACCTATTCTGCTGCTGTTCCGCTGGCACTGCTTTTTATTGATGGGAGAAGCCATCAATAGCTCCTTTGTTCTGTTTCTGTTATGGATGTTCCTGCAAGCAAAAAGATGCCCCATTATACTGGTGAGATCCCAGCATCAATGGGAGATCCCTGCCAGAACACTCCAGATGAGATCAGGACATCCAGGTAAGTGACACACTTTTTATGACCCTCCCTGGGTTACTTCTACCTTTTAAAGTGTGTTTTTGTGCTTGCTGTAATTTTTTTTCATGTTCTTTTTATTTTTATTTTTTAATTTCTCATGCTTGCATCTTCTTGTGAGAATCTGTGGGATTTTGAACCAGGAAGTAAGGGAGCTCCATTAACGCTCCATTCACTCCTGGGCTGCTGGAACAGCAGGAGAAAAGGTAAGTGTAGTGGGGAAGTGGAAATGGAGTATGGGGCGGAAGTGGAGATTGTGGGACAGGAACGCTTTTTCATTCCTATCTGAAGATCTCCACAGTCCTTTCACATGTCCTTTCAGATTTCTGGTGGAAAAGAATTGTAAGAAAAGGACCGTCTGGAGAGTTCTTGAATCTTTTGTCCAAAAAAAAAAAAAACCCACAAAAAAAAACTTTTCTAAGATTTTTTGTGACAAAAGTAATGTTACAAAGGATGAGCCCATCATAACGCTTGTTAGCTAGCTTGGGCACGTATAACCCTATTTCACAGGTTGTTAATGTTAAAATATGTGAAGGAGGCTGGGAGTAAAACAAACCTCTTGATGCTGCATTCAGGACCTCCAAAGCACATTTTATTTTAATTTTATTTTTATTTAGTTATTTATACCCCGCTCTTCAGCCACAAGGCTATCAGAGCGGCTTACAAATTGCTTTAAGCAATAGCAATTTACACATCTACACTGCAAGAAACAGCTTCCAATGTGTGTTAGCTAATTGCCCCCACAAGCTGGGTACTAATTTTACTGATTAAAATTTAGCTGATTAAATCACCAAAAAAGGATTTATTGCTAGCAAAGTTTAAAACAAAAAACACAAGCCATAGCAAACTGTCAGAGCAAAACAATACAATCAGCAGCAAAAGTTACAGCACAACTTTTGGCTAGCATAACAAACAGAAAATGCCAGCAGTAGGCAGAGCCCACACCTCGGCTCTAGTAGACTTTCTAATTAGGAACCATGTACACCTGAGACAAAACTCATCACTTGTATGCACATGTTTTAACCCTGCTTGCAAGGGCTGTGGGTGGAGGCCTGCATACTGCAAAAACTTGTGTCGGAACACACCATGAGGAAAATTTAAACACACAGGTAGAACTTTATTACATCTGACAGTTAAGAGCCTAAAAGAATTTGCTGAAGTTCTTAAAGAAATAATGGGCTACATAAATAGCCCTATTTATTTCAAAGCACAAGGAGAGCTTGTGATAAAGCTGTGGTGATCATCAGTGTATAAACCACAATAGCAGAATAGAAATGGAGGAAGAAAAATTCAAATTTCAGCATTCATTGTTAGAGGTCATATTAATCCTTATGCACCAAGAAAGGACACTCTAGTTCCCCCAGAACCATGTTTCTTGCAGAATCTACACAAAACCAGATCCTCAGTGTAGCATTCTGTGGCATTGTTCATCTACACAGTTTTAAACAGTTACCTTGTACTGACCATATACAAGGTTTGTATACAAACAAATGACAGCTCGGGTGTGTGTCCAAGTTGCATTTTTGCCATTATTGTTATGTGCCTTCCAGTTGTTGCCCTAAGAGCATGGGGGTTGCATTAGAGTCCCACTAGTGATGCCAAAATCTCTTTTAATATTGGGGGGAATTACTAGCTCAAACAGGAGCCCTGTAACAGGAGGGTAACTTTGGGGATTTTTTTCACCTATGTATACCAGTACTAACTATAGAGGAGACTCCAGTCAAAGTAAAATAAAGTATTTTATTGGAATGACAGAAAAAGTAAACTAACGTACACAATATACATTCTTATGAACCATGCAAGGCTATAGCAGAGTAAGACAGAAAGGTTGGATAGAGAGAGGTCTGGGAAGATAGGGTGATAGTTACCAGTCTCAAGGAGGAGAGTTCCATGCAGCAAAGATACTCAGACAGCATCTGATGATGGCACAGCGAAGAAGAGAATGAAGGGTTCCATCTGGGGCACACTTTTCTGCGCCCTGGGCCCTAATATTTATACAGTTGTCCCCCCATATCCACAGATTTGGTATCAACAGATTTATTCCGTGGCTTCCGTGGTATTCATGGCTTGAAAATATTCTTTAAAAAATAATAACCTAAAAAGCAAACCTTGATTTTGCCATCTTATATAAGGGACACCATTTTGCTATGCCATTGCATATAACGGGACTTGAGTATTCAAAGATTTTTGTATCTACGGGGGGTCCTGGAACCAAACCCCAGTGAATATGAAGGGACAACTGTACTCTATTTCATATCCTGAAGGGATACTCTGGTTATGACAAAGCTCAGATGGCTTTCCCATGGGATAGACAAAGGAAACTGAAACTCAACTGATTGCTTTAGTTCCAGAAAGACAAAACATTGATGGTTCTGCAGCAACCTCTTAATGTTTGGTCAGGTAGGAGGTATGGGAGAGATTTCTGTGAGGTATGGGTTGATGGAAGGTCATTTGTTTGCATGATTGAATTATTGCTTGAAACACCCAAGGCTGGAAGAAAGGATAACACATACCCTTTAATGACTGGGTCATTAGCATAGACCCATTACTGCAGGGGCATTCTGCATAATCTTAACTTTGGCTTTCCCACCATTATATTTCTAGAAATATCCCAGGTCATTGTGACCTTTGGCTGACCTCCAATCTGCCTAACCTCCCAGCCAAGGTGACTCTAAAATGTGTCTAATATGTTCAGTTATGGAATCTCACAGGGAGGGGTAGTAGGGCATACTAACAAAGTCAACCCCAACTTATGCTGAGCCTATCATAGGGTATTCCTGGCAAGATTTCTTCAGAGGAGTTTTGCCATTGCCTTCCTCTGAGGGTGAGAGAGTCAGACTTGCCCAAGGTCATCCAGTGGGTTTCAATGGCTGAGCAGAGATTCAAGCCCTGGTTGCCCAAAGTCCAACGCTCAAACCACTGCACTGTGCTGACTCTGTCTTATGTATTTTGCCATTGGGAGATTATACTATTATTATTTTGGCCCAAGCTAATGTAACAAATTAGGATTAAAAATTGCCCATAGCTGTTTTTCCATGCACTGTGATGCAGCAAAGCAGAAATGAAACACTCTTGTCAGTATGTTGGCCTCATTCAGACGATATTGAAACTTCTTCCATAATGGAAATGCTGAAATCACAACAGGGTTGGCAAATACAAGAAGTGTTCCTCAAACCCTAACCACAACCCTAAACCTGACTGTAACTCTCAATATATTGAGATTCTAATGGGTTCAGAACATACCCCACAACAGTCACACTGCAAGTTTTGTTAGTTAGTTTGTTTGGTCTCCTAACACAAGGATTAACACTGCAAACATATATAAAACTGGATTGGGCTGGGGATCTCGGTGCTATGAAATTAAACTAGATTTTCTTTCCAAACACTAGATGTCTCTATAACCCCAGAGTTCAGTTTTGTCTCCTGAGGTTGTATCCTCCTCTTACGGACATACTGTCATCATGCCACTTCCCCCTGTGTCTCATTGAATTCTGTTTATCTGTGTGTAAACATGTTCCAATGGGTCACAAAAGGCCTGAATTATTAATTTTCTCTGGATAGCAAACAGGATGGAGTAACACTCCTAGATCCTCTTATCACTTTTTCCCATTTTAAAAATTTGAAATTTATGTATTCCAGACTAAATTGTGTTTCTGTGTCACGTGCAATTATACCCCAAGTTGTCTTCCCCCAGCACATCCACCCAAGACCAGGGACTACAGAACTGTCTTTAAGGTGAGAGGGGTAACCTCAACATTGGCAGGCAGGTTATTATTAATTTTGCCTTGTAGGTACTTTTTAAAAAAAACAAAATAATGAAAACCCAGCATGCATTGGACTAAAATAACAACCACCAACTGGAGCAGGAAGCAATCTGAATACAGTGAAAACAATGACAAAATAAAACATGAATGTTACAAATTGGAGTAAATTAAAAAGACACAATAGATACGAGGTCTCTCTATTAAATAATGAGACTGTGTTTCTACCTTTCAGACAAATCAGGGAGAACTGATTGTGAATGCTTGAGTGGTGACCTTGAACATGTCTGAACCTGCATGACAAACATCAGCACTATTGGCTGTTCAGTTAATTGCCAGTTGTTGTTTAAAGCAGCTGTGTTGTCTGTTGTGTGCCGGAAAAAAATGCAAAGTTTAAAAGTCAAGCAATGTGACATTCTGCAGCAACTTGAGGTGGACCCAACCTTTTTCAAAAAATCATCACTTGTGATGAAACCTGGATTTTCCAGTATGATCCTGAGACAAAACAACAGTCAATGCGCTGGAAAACACTATCATCACCATGAATGAAAAAGCACGTCAAAGCAAGTCCACATTCAAAGCCATATTCATTGGGTTTTTTGACATCAAGGGCGTAATTTTGGCAGAATGAGTTCCAGAAGGCAGAAGAGTGAAGCAGCATTATTATAAGGAAGTTTTGACAAAGCTGAGAGAAAGAATCAGAAAAAAAGGCCAGAACTATGGGGAAAGGGTTTCATTCTTCATCAAAAGAATACGCCTACTCACACATCACTTTCTGTGAAGCAGTTTTTGGCCAATAAATGCATTACTACATTTGAACATCCTCCATATTCACCAGATTTGGCACCATGATACTTTTTTCTTTTCCCTAAAATGAAATCAGTGCTTAAAGGAACACGTTTTAAGTCAACTGATGCAGTAAAGAACAAAATGGCTGATGTGTTGAAACAAGCATTAGAATTGTAATACTGTACATATAAATAAAGATAGGTTATTCTATCAGTCTCGTTATTTAATAGACAGACCTCATATATCAAGTAGAGAAAAATATATGTAAACCCTTATTAAATGAATGGAAAAATTGCTTTTAGACTGCTTTTAGGAGTTTTTAGGAGTACAGTCAGACCTCTGCAGCCACGGAATATCCAAGGTTTCAGTTATCTGCAGGACACAAAATAGGTGACTCATACCATAGAGTCATGCTGGAATGAGTCACGCTAGGTCCTCCAGTGCAACTCTATGGTATGTTTTTACCATGACACCATAGGATCACCTCAGCAAACTAAGCCCCAGTTTAGAAACACCTAAAAGAGCTCTAGTGCAGATCCAAGAAACCACTACAAACAACACGCCAGTACCCCTAAAAGAATGGAATAAATGGATATGGAGGTAACAACAACCAGCAAAACCTAAACGTTACATCTAAAATGTTACATCTCTACATTTAGGGATTACATCTAAACGTTAGGAAGAACTTCCTGACGGTAAGAGCTGTTTGGCAGTGGAGTGCACTTCTTTGGAGGTTTTTAAACAAAGGCTGGATGGGCATCTGTCAGGAATGGTTTGATTGTTTATTCCTGCGTGGCAGGGGGTTGGACTGGATGACACTTGTGGTCTCTTCCAATTCTATATAATTCTGTAATTCAAAGGAGCTTCGTTCACTTCCTCTTCATTGCCAGGGAAGCCTTCTGCCGGGAGAGAAGGAAAATGTGGTGGTGGTGGGTATTCTTTTGCTGTTATAAAAATGGATTTTTAATGCCAGCAAAAGAACATTTGAAGGGACTCCTCTGATCAAGTCCTACTGCACAGTCTTTTTCAGTTCTTTGCAATGGTCTTTGGACTAAGCAATAAACATTCTCTATGTAAATGCCTTTTTCAGTTGGTCATACTAAGAGCTCTCTGTCTAGGAAGATTCTGAGACGCTCTAAATATGGCGTGATAACGATGCCAGGAAATCGCTAAAGGGCTTGCATTTCAAATGACGTCGTTCCCCTCCCATTGTGCTCCTGTTCAGCTGTCATTACACCGGCGCTTCTTTTTATTGACGGGCTAAGCAGTCAATTTATCTCCTGTTCCGTTTCTGTCATGGAATGTCCTGCGAATGAAATGGTGCCCATTATGCTGGCGCGATGCCAGCATCTGTGGGAGGTCTGTGCCAGAACACTTCTGGATGAGATCAGGACATTGAGGTAAGTGACACACTTTTTTGTACCTTCCCCAGACTACTTGTAAAGTTTTAAGTGTGTTTAGGTGCTTAGTGTAACATTTTGATGTGTATTTTCCTTTTACAGTTTGAATTTCCCGCAGTCTCATCTTCTCGTGAAACATAGGGACCACTAAACGCAGTGTGCAAACACAAATCAAAGAACAAGAGAGACATGGCGGACTGGGCCAGCCAGAAAAATCAGCAGTAGCAGAACATGTTATAAACCAACCTGAACACAAAATGTTATTTAAAGACACTGAAATTCTGGACCAGGCCAACAACTATCATGTCAGAATGCACAGAGAAGCTATTGAAATCCAAAAACACCTGGACAATTTCAACT
This sequence comes from Gambelia wislizenii, assembly GCA_030847615.1. NCBI lineage: Eukaryota > Metazoa > Chordata > Lepidosauria > Squamata > Crotaphytidae > Gambelia > Gambelia wislizenii. The sequence continues at coordinate 97,069,994 of JAUMIR010000005.1, read as the reverse complement.
TCAATTAGGAAAGAAGAAATCCTAAAAGTAAACAAAATCTGGCTGTCAGTCCTGAAAAACACTAAAATCAAAACTCAACACATGCAAATAAACTCAACCCACAGACAGGGGGATTTCCAGCAGACAATGGACCATTAGCCAAACAGACACTAATCCTCCTTGCATATCTCCACCCAGAAACTAGCCATTCAAATACACAAATTTACATATCCTCTCCAACAGGGGCTCACAGTATATAACCCCCACACACACTCCTACCCAACCATTCTCTGAAGATGCCAGCCACAGACGCAGGTGAAACGTCAGAAAGAAACTCTTCCAGAACATGGCCTCACAGCCGGGGGGTGGGGAACCAGGGAAAACCTATGTGTCCGTTTTTATTCGTGGCTTGTCCATCTCAATGGAAAAACGAAGCCTCGTCCATGGCAGTGCTATGCCCCCAGATTGGCTAAAGGACATGGCTATCTGGTAAGGTTGCCCTTTCTGTTCTCTTCCCATTCTTCTGGCGCAGTTGGGAAGATGATTTTTGGGTGCGTTCCCCTGCATCTGACAATCTCCAAAGACAGGCAAGTCACCCTTTTATTTGTCTAAAAAGAAGTTGTCTGCGGGATCCAGAAGAGTCTAAGGCCACACAAAAAATTAGTTAAGGGCTCTATGTTGCTCCAGAGACACATTTTGCTCTCCTGTGGTCTAGATGGAGCACCAGCACTTTTCCCAAAGAAACTTTTTTTGCTGGAAAGCTTAGAATGCAAATACATTCTGCAGGAGCAGCAAATAGCTTTCTTCTGAAACTATGGTTTGTTATTGAGGTCCACTCCCCCGCCCCCCAATCCATCATGCTTACTTGCATCGGAGGACCAAGAGCTTACTGAATGGGGGAAATATTCCAGTCATGATACATGTAATTAATTATTGTCAGAAACCCTACCCAAGCAGAGTTACTTTTTGCTGCAGTTCATCTACCTCGTATGGTTAAGTAAGAGAAGTTTAATTAAAAATAGCTTTGATGCCGTTCATCAGAGTGAAGTAAAGTAGAAAAATGCAATTAAGGCTAGTGCTTATGACAAAGTGAAAGGCATGCAAGACTGAGGTGGTTTATTCTATGAAGGTAGCCAAAGTTGAGGGTTTTTTTTTTATTTATTTGAAAATTTCAAGTACTCAAGGAATTAACTTACAATGAATACAAGATGGCAAAATCAAACAAAAAAATAGTGCTGTGTGACACACCAGTTTACATGGCTCAATGCCTCCATGAAACTGCACACAAATAAACAAATATGTGAACATAATGTTTTACTTTGAAAGGGATTGTTTACATTGTGCTGTTTTTATGTGCATTCAAGTCAACCCAGCCTATGGACGTTATTAGACACATGAAATACAGCGTCATAATGGCGCCACATAAACATGAAAGGGTGCGCATACCAGATGACATCACCCTTTTGTGTTTATGTACTGGCCAAAACCTGTCATATTTTATTGATGGCTCAAACCATCAATAGATCTTCCCTAGCACTTTTGTGCTGGCACTGCCAGCTTTTGAATCTGTGCACCATTGTACTCACGTGAATGCAGCACTAATGGCCAGTCCAGCCATAACACTTCCGGGTGAGATCACTACATCCAGGTAGGTGATACACTTTTTATAACCGTCCCTGGTTCACTTGGGACTTTTAAAGTGTGTTTCTGAGCTTTTAAAAACTTCTTGTGTGTCTATTTTGTTTTGGTTTTGGAATTTCCTACGTCAGCATCTTCTCACGAGATTAGGTGAGATCTTAAACCAGGAAGTGAACGGAGCTCTGTTCACTTCCCATTAGTGCCCGGGAAGCCTTTTGCCAGGAAAGAAGGTAAGTGTGGCATGGGGAGTTCTTTTGCTGGCATAAAAATGGCAAAGTTATGCCGGCAAAAGAACAGGTTTTAAGGAGGTGGTCTGATTAGTCCTGTCATACAATTTTCCTGGCAAGATCTATGTAAAGGAGTTTTACCATTGCCTTCCCCTGAAGATCACAGAGTATGACTTGCCGAGGGTCACCCAGTAGGTTTCTATGATTGAGTTTGGGTTCAAACTTTGGTTTCAACTACACCATGCTGGCTCTTTTCATGAACCAAGAGAGATTCCCATGATTATGCTGGCTGGTGGGAATGTACCTGAGAATCATGAAATGGAGGCAGTGCCAGTTCATGGTCTGTAGAGCTTGGTTCATATTAGAAATGTCAATGAAGTCTATCAAAACAGATTCTCACTCTGGAATTAGAAATGGAGGCAGCAAAAAGATTGGATGCCAGACTTTCTTATGTCCAGGTCCTCTTGGAAAAGGATCCAGATTCAATTGTTTGATTCCTGGCCCCAGCATATGATGTCAGTGTTGTCTCTGGAGCCTGAAAATGTATTTGAAGGAATGAAACTCGGCCTTCCACCAACACATCAGGTTGAAGGTGGGGGGAAACAACTGCAGCAGGGTCAGGGGAAACATTTGTGCTTGTGGAACTGCCCAAGGGCCACATCTTTTGCATTTTTGCAGTTTTCTATTTTTCTAAAATTTTTATCATTAATTTGTGAGGTTGTTTTCTGAGGTTACCATTCAATCATAATCACCTCCACCCTCTCTGTTGACTATGTAAGTAGGGCCTAAACTATTGTGAAAAAGCACAATCTCTTGCAAAAGAAAACTGCATTTACTACTGGTTGGAACTTCTAGGAAACCATTTTGAATCCAACTTGAAGATCTCCAGCCACCAGGGAGGAGAGGGAGGATGAAGGAAACTGGATAGGCTATTTGGCCAATAAACATTTAGATTTCATAACATTATAGACAATTTGATAATTATAGATCTCTTCTGTGTCTTTACTCACGATTTGCTCTGGAGACATGAATGGGCATGCTTTCTTTTTAAAAAGGTACAATATTCCAAAAATCTTACCGTACTATTCTACCATAAAGAACCTGTGCTTGCCCTCCCACCCAGCAAAGACAAGCCATACATCCAAAAAAGGGGTCTTTTTGTTGTTGCAACATATCCTGGTTTAAAATGAACCCAACCTTTAGGCAGGAATAAAATACTTCTGTTTGTGCTGGGACTTGACTCTGTATTTTCCATGAAACACACAATGTCATTAAGTTGTTTAAAAACAACAACTTTAGCAATAAATAGGGCAACCAACAATAACATTTCCTCCATTTCCCTCAATTATAATTAATCTCTTCTAATTAATTAATTGATCAATTAATTAATTATGGCATTCATTAAAACCAGCACAGTCAGCCCTCTGTATCCACAAATTCAACTATCCATGGCTCGAAAATACCCCCCCCTTGAAAAAGGCAAATATATATATATATATATATATATATATATATATACCATTTTACTACACCATTATATATAACGGGACTTCAGAATCCACAGATTTTGGTATCCATGGGCGGGAAGGCCTTGGAACGAAACCCAGCTGATACCAAGGGCCCACTATAACTCTGTGGTTAATAGTCAGTTGGTGGGCAAATAGATTATTTTAATTAGTAAAGTAAAGCCAGAGCACATGGATATCATATCAAGGGCTTAAGACCCCTGGACACTCAGTGATGATGCCATCTGACAGAGTCCCATTGGAAGCAAGAGGGTGGGAAGCATCCAGGTCTGACATGGACACAGGACAAGGGGCTGCATGATCTCAGGATGCATATTTGGAAGGAGGGGGCCCAAAATGGCAAAAACTCTAAGGGAAAAGTGAGGAGGGTGTGCATTTCCCCTCATTAGGACAGCGATTTGATAGGAAGCCCAGTGCTGATTGGCTGAACAAGGATGAGGGCAGAGCTTGCTGACAGGGCAAGTGCCTGCAGCCTCCATTTTTCGCCTTTAGTGAGCTATCAGGGATTACCACCGCTGAAGTGGGGATCAGGGGAGGAGGGCTTTCATACTCTTCTCCCTTCCCCAGTTCCCATCCCATGACACTGTTGTCGCCGCCGCTGAGACCAGGGAAGGGGAGGAGGGCTCTCTCACCCTCTTCTCCCTTCCCTGGTTCCCCCTGTGCCGCTGTTGCCACAGCTTCTGCTAAGACTGGGGAAGGGATGAGGACCAGGGAAGGGAGGAGGCCTCTCTCTTCTTGGCTGTCATCTTGGATGCAAAGTTTATGGGGGCTGCTGGGGGCAAAAACAACCATTAAGACAAGTCACATCTGCTACGATTTGCTATTACTGCGGTGCACTATGTCCCCCCTCTCGTATAGGCGGGGCCAGGGATAAGAGGCAGTTTTTAAAATAAGATTGCCTTAGGGTTCTAATACACTGCTATTTGTCTAGGAAACTAAGTCAAATATCACCCAGCATTTCAAGGTCTCTCTTATTTATCATGCCATAGAATTTCCTTCTACTAGCCCAAATTTCTATGGCAGCCAGAAGTGCATAATACTACTTTGTTAGTTTATGGCACCACAGGCTAATATCCCATAAAATCAACTGCTGCTCAGTACCTAAACTGTGGCCCTCACACTTTAGTCTGGATAAACACCAGCTAAAGCAGTTCATATGCTAGGATTGTTTATCTACAGAAAGACAATCCTGAAAGTAACCCCAGTCAATAGAAGGGCAACATTAAAGACAAAAAGTGATCTTCTTTTGAAAGGGTCTTTCAACACACTGAGGTTAAAGAATTGCTCTTGAAAGTTTAAAGCTTAGTTTTGTAGAAGAATCATTGGTCTGTTGCCAATAGTTCACCCTTTCCTTAGTCAAAATATTTTCTCAGAAAATATTATTCGTCACACAAGCAGATGTCAGAACACAATCTGTTATTTTTCTTAAGTATGTACACAACAAAAAATGGCTTAGGCACCTACAGGGCGTGACTTTGCTTCTAAAGTTACTTTTAAAGTGGCCAAAGACAATCAGAAAGTTCAACGCAGCCAAAGTCAGTTGGAAATGGACACATTGGAAACAATGGAAGGGGACATGCACGCAGCAAGATCCAAAATGTGTTTACTCAAAATAAAGCCCTACTTAATTAAGGGTGTCATCCTAGGATTATAGTCTTGGCCCCATCCCCCCCCCAACCTCCCATGCCCCCAATATTCTCCCTCCAATTTTCCCCCCTAATAGAGCCAATTGTGTCTTATAGAGCATGCAGATGGCCATTTCACTACATTTTGCTCCACCTGTCTGTTGCATTTTCACACCAGTGAACCAGCCACTACATACAGTCCTAGGTAAAGAGATCATTTCTGGGGATTGGGGAGGGAAAGCCTAGAATGTACTGGGGAAACTGCAAATGCAGCAAAATGGCCAACTGTGCCTCCCTAGAGTGAGCTGTTGGCATGGAAGGTGGTCAGAGACAGGACCAGCCCTCTGTGGTCTAAATGGCAAAAATAATCCTCATAGAATTCAAGGAGAATATGTGTTGTCTTAATAGGAGACCACATGATTTCACCATATTCAGAAGGAGGGGGGCCAAAACCTCCAAGAACTATGCTGGAAAACCCTTCGTGGCTTTTCCCAAAGTTTTTAAAAAGCTCTGCGGCGAATGTGCATTCTTGCTCATTGGGACAACCAATATCGCATTGCTGCGCATTCCCAGTAAGAGTGGAAGCGGAAGGCTGATTGGTCAGATGTGCACAGGGGGTGGAGCTTGCTAACAAAGTAGGCACCTGAAACTGCCATGTTGGATTTTCACTGTAGTGATCATGCACTGAGGCAATGAAACAGCTTGTGAAATCAAAGGCTTTCACGGCTGGCATCCATAGATTTTTCTTGGGGGGTTCTCCGGGCTGTGAGGCCATGTTCTGGAACAGTTTCTTTCTGACGTTTCGCCTGCATCTGTGGCTGCATCCTCTAAGAGGCGAAACGTCAGAAAGAAACTGTTCCAGAACACGGCCTCACAGCCCAGAAAAAAAACATGGAGACAAATGAAAGCTGCTGCAAATTGTTGTTAGTGCACATCAATTCACATTTTATTGCCTCGTATTGACAAGCCCCTCTGAGTTCCAGGGAGAAGAGGGGTAAACATAGCTTCTCTGGCAGTTGCCCACTGTTATACAAACTTACTGTAAGCCAGTGTGGTAAGGCTTGGTGAATTCTGAGAGACTTACTCATGAGCAAATACGCGTGGGATCAGGGCCAGTTTAAGGCACCAGCAGCGTCAGCATCCGCAGGGGGCCCCATCATTGTGGGGGCCCCCGTAGTAACCCTCCTCCTGCAAAAACATTATTAGTAATGATCTGAATATCCTGTACTGTGAGTAGGTTATGTTAGGTTAGGTTACATTGACCTGAGATAAACACATGGGCCCCCAAAATAAAGCATTGCAGTGGGGGGGGGGCAAAATTCCTTAAACCGGTCCTGCACGGGATTTTGTGGCGAATAAATTTTCAAGGTGGTATATGCATCGGTGCATTTTTTTTCCACTAGGCCCATGAGGTCCACACACACACCCCCACACACCTCTGCACTACCTTTCCATGGTGGTGGGATTTTGTGCTCCAGTGAGGAAAGAGGCTGTGCTGATGCCTCCCACATCAGGCAGGATTTCGCTGAGGAGCCAGACTAAATGTACCAAACAGGTACAGGAGAGCAGCAATAGGGTTTTTTTTTGCTGGGGAGAGGGACAATGGTTGGAGGATTTCTCAGAGACAATGGCAGTGGTACTTTCTCTAACTCTAAAGGGGTGAGTACTACACAGAAGAAGGCAATGGTAAGCCACTACTGAATGCCTTTTGTCTTGAAAAACTTATACTGAAACAATCCAAAATGAGCCAGGGCTCTTGGAGGTCTCTTATTCCTCAGATCGCGGTGAGTCAAAGTTGATCTGATAGGAAATAACACCAACAAATGAGACCTACCAACTGGAGCTTGGTGGGAAAGACATTCTTTTAAAGTTCAGAGGCCAGAAATACATCAAATGTTAGTGATGTAATGGAGCTCACCGTCCTTCCATATGTAAGTTTACTCATAATTATGCCAATCTTTTTGCCCCAATTCAATGGTTTAATGTGGGGGTAAGGGAGCCATTTTATTGCTGCTAAATAGTTCAACAATTAAGTTACGCATCCTTGTTGATCTACTATGAATCACTCAGACCTACCTTTTTAAACTACTGCTAGATTGCAGGAGCCTTGAGAGAATTTTGTTGTGTCATTGGTTATTCAAGTCAAAGTAGTAGTCTGAGTCGGGAAGGTTTTATTTCTAGACTAAGGGCACATTATAGGTAGAGTTCAATAATAACAAGATCAAAATTATAGTGCTGGCTCTGTGCCTTGAAATGCTATGTGAACTCTCCATCATAAGCAGTCTTGTGGCATTAACACATTTATTATGGCATACATTTTCATGGAATAAATTTCTTCAGGTGAATGGAATATTGTTCTAAAGTAACAGGCATAGGACTTTTTCGGACAATGTAAAAATAATGCTAGCAGCGTCGCCAGGTTGTGACGCTGCAGCGCTAGAGGGCGTCAGTTTTGTACGATGGTCCTTCCCAGCGGTACTGTTGCAGTACTGCTGGGACATTTGACCGTGATATTTTTGCTTTCTACCGTCATATTTTACTCGCGATCAACGATCGTGAGTAAAATATGACTGTAAAAGCAAAAATATCACGGTCAAATGTCCCAGTGGTACTGCAACAGTACCGCTGGGAAGGAGCGTCGTACGAAACTGACGCCCTCTTGCGCTGCAGCGTCGCAACCTGGCGACGCTGCTAGCGTTATTTTTACATTGTCCGAAAAAGTCCATATACAAATGGGTATAATGGGAATAGTGTACGTTTTGAGGTCAGATTTCATATAAAATGCAAACAAACTGTGATAATACAATCGTCCCTCCACATTCGCAGGGGTTACGTTCTTGATTCCAGCAAATGTGGAAAAACCACGAATAACAACTGCTCCCATGACCCCACCCCCAGAGGGAGGGAGGCTGTGGGAGGGTGTCTGGCCAGCCTGGCCGGCCTCTCCGCAAACCTTCCTGAGGGGACTCCGGGCCTTAGAATACCCGGAGCCCGCTTAGGAAGGCCAGGGAAGACGGCCGGGTGGGCGAGTGGGCGGGCAGGCGGGGAGGAGGCTGCGCTGCCTCTCCCTGGCCTTCGGAAGTGGACGCCGGGACTTTGGAGCCCCGGAGCCAGCTAACAAAGGCCGGAGAAGGCAGCGAGCGGGCAGGCGGGGAGGAGGCTGCAGTGCCTCTCCCTGGCTTTCGGAAACAGATGCCGGGGCTTTGGTGCCCCGGAGCCCGCTTACTAAGGCCGGGGAAGGCAGCGAGTGGGCAGGTGGGGAGGAGGCTGCACTGCCTCTCCCTGGCCTTCAGAAGCGGCGCCGGGGCTTTGGTGCCCCGGATCCCGCTTACAAAGGCCAGGGAAGGCAGCGAGCGTGCGGGCGGCCAAGTGGGCGGGTGGGCAAGTGGGGAGGAGGCTGCGCTGCCTTTCCCAGGCCTTTGGAAGTGGACGCTGGGGCTTTGGAGCCCCGGAGCCCGCTTACAAAGTCCGGGGAAGGCAGCGAGCGGGCGGGCGGGTGGGGAGGAGCCTGCACTGCCTCTTCCTGGCCTTCGGAAGCAGACGCCAGGGCTTTGGAACCCTGGAGCCCGCTTACAAAGGCCGGGGAAGGCAGCGAGCAGGCGGGCGGGCGAGTGGGCAGGTGAGGAAGAGGCTGCGCTGCCTCTCCCTGGCCTTCGGAAGTGGACGCCGGGGCTTTGGAACCCCAAAGCCCACTTACAAAGGCCGGGGAAGGCAGCGGGCGGGTGGTGAGGGGAGGCTGCGCTGCCTCTCCCTGGCCTTCGGAAGCAGATGCCGGGGCTTTGGAGCCCCGGAGCCCGCTTACAAAGGCTGGGGAAGGCAGCGAGCGGGCGGGCGGGCAGGGAGGAGGCTGCGCTGCCTCTCCCTGGCCTTCAGAAGCGGACGCTGGGGCTTTGGTGCCCCGGAGCCCGCTTAAAAAGGCCGGGGAAGGCAGCAGGCGGGCGGGGAGGAGGCTTTCTGAGTGGACTCTGGGGCTTTGGAGCTCTGGAGCCTGCTTAGGAAGGCTGGGGAAGGCAGCGGGTGGGCGGGAGGGAAGCTGCCCGGCCTCTCCCAGGCCTTCCTGAGGGGACTCTGGGGCTTAGAAGCCTCGGAGTCCCTTCAGGAAGGCCGGGGAAGGCGGGAGGGAGGGAGGCTGCCAGCCTCACCCCGCCCCCCGGCCTTCCTGAGCAGATTCCTGGGTTTTGAAGCCCCAGAGCTGACTCTGGAAGGCTGGAGAAGGCGCAGGCAAGAGGTTGCCCTGCCTCTCGACAGCCTTCCCTAAGGGGCAGGGGCTAAACCGCAAATAATCAAAACCGCGAGTGTGAAAGCCACGAATGTGGAGGGGCAACTGTAATGCTAAATTTCAATATAAGCAAAATGATTACAGGCATACCTAAGTTAACAAAGCTTCTGATGAAGAATGTATTTATTTAGTTTATTTAATTTAAAAGTTGCCTTTCTTCTAGAATGGGACCCAAGGTGGATCACAAAATAGAAAATACACCATGCAATTAAAAATATTACAATTAAAAGTTAAAAACAATTAAAATCAATTTAAAAAGAGAAAAAAAATATTTTTATCTTCACTCAGCCCCCCAACTTTTCCTCCCTGTCCTCTATCTAGCTGGCAGTCTTTTAGCATTATCGGCACTGGGAGGTGAAGGAGGGCTAGAGAAACAAAGACATTTGGTGTCAGGTTGCATCAGTGTGTCTGCAGTAAACAACGGAATCAAGCTGGGGCTGGCAAAGAATGGGATCCTACTCTAGCTGATCCTGCGGTAGGTGTGTGGGCCTGCCTACAACACACAAGATGAACAGCAGTTGCCATCAGAATTCCTCACTCAGCAAAACAGAGAGAAAAGGGGAGAGCAAATAATCCTGCCTCACCAGCTCCCCCACGGCATTTTAAAAAAACACATACAGTCAGACTCCAGTATCCACTGAACCAATATCTGTGGTTTCAGTTTCCACAGGACACAAAATAGGGGACACTGTTACCATGCCTTACATCCCCTCCCTATAATATTTTGCAATTGGCAATATTCATGGGATCTAGTAGACTGTGGTGGACCAGAAGTGAAGTCAGATGGAGGTCACCAGGACTTGAGGAAGGCATCGTGGAAAACTTCCAGTAGACACACCCAAGATAGAATTAAGCAGAGCCCCTAGTAAACAGAGCCATTAAGGTGGTATGTGCTAACCCCCCCTTGGCACCCTTGGCAATGAGTCATACAATGCAAACAAACAAGTGACCTGCATACCCTTCATCCCCAGGAAATATCCCTTCATGCCTTTCCTATCCCACAACACCGAGGTTGTCATAAACCAATTCCTATTCCTCAGCCATTAACAGCAATCAGCAGAGTTTCAGTTTTCTTTGTTTAAACAGTGGGAAACCCATCTACCCTTTGTTCTAAGCCCAAGCACCTCCTTGGGACACAAAATACAGTACAAATATTACTTCCCAAACAATAGCAAGGTGTGCCACTGTGCTACTGTGGAATTGGCATTCCCAGACCAGACTTCAGTGCCACCATCAGACTGCTGTCTGAGTCCTTTGCTCCCCTCTCTTCAGGACTGGTAAATATTGCCCTATCTCCCGAAACTATTCCTCTGTCCAACCTTTCTGCCTTAAACTCTTTGTTAGCCTTGTGTGGTTCTTGTGAGCATGTGTTGCACGTCCAAGTGCTTTTTGAGTTATTTTCCAATAAAAACCATTTATTTCACTTTAACTGGAGTTCTCTGCAGTGAGTACTGGTATACATAGGTACACAAGATCCCAAAGGTTACCTGACCTCTTACAGCCATCCATTTGAGCTAATAATTCCCCCAATTAATAACTGAGATTTTGGCATCATGGGTGGGCTGCCACAGACTCCCCACCTCTTTTGGTAACAACACATACCATAGAGTTGCACTGGAGAATGCCTAGAGAGGGGATGGCACATTTTTAGCAAAAGTCCTTTATTTGAATTTGGTTCACTGCTATCTGAGGTTTCTGATACCCACAGTAAGTCTGAGGACTTTATCAGACCACCCTCCACTAATGTTCTTTTGCTGACATATTTTGTGGCATTTTTATGCCAGCAAAAGACATCCCCCCCCCCGCACAAGACCTTAATGTTAGTTGTGTTAAAGAGGCAGCCCAGACACTAATGGAGAGTGAATGGAGCTCCATTTACTTCCTGGTTTCAGATCTCACTGATTCTCATGAGAAGATGCGAGCACAGTTAATTAAAAAATAAAACTAAAATAAAGACATAAAACATGCACAAGCACAGGAACACACTTTAAAAGTCCCAAGTGAACCAGGGAGGTAAAAAACAAAAACAAAAAAAACCCCTATCCCCTATCTGACTGTCCCAATCACAATGGCACAAGGATTCAAACGCTGGCAATGCCAGCAACAAAGTACCATGGCCAATCTATTGACAGCTTGGGCCATCAATAAAATGTATGCTTTATTGATAGTACTTGATTGCAAAAAAGATGACATTGTTTGATATGCACACCCCTTCATGATCATTAGGCATCATTATGATGCCATATTTGGCACATCTGATAAAGTTCTAGGAACCAAACCCACAGATATGGGGGTCCAACAGTATAGAGAAGTTTGACCACCAAAATGGAAATCATAAGAAAAGTGGAGGTTGAAAAAGAAAAGAAAATATTCCTCAATACATATCGGAAGGTGCTTTCAAGTGGTCCCTAGAAGGTTCAGAATGTTTTTCTTTACTTATCTTAGGCTTATCTGAGTTTATTGTTTCATTTCACATGTGTAAATTGTTAGTTTTGAATTAAAAACAAGTTTGCTGAAACATAGAATCATAGAATCATAGAATTGTAGAGTTGGAATGTTGAACTGCTTTTCTTTTTTGTGGTGTAGGAACTGATCCCTGTTCTTCTCATGTTATTTCTACCTCTGGTACCAAATTGTCTGTTAAAGAAAGAATGTACAGGATGGCCTCTACTTCGTTAACTGATGTACACCTGTATAGGGACCACTGTCCAAACAGTGTTGATAGCACAAACATTGCATCATTGGTAAGGTAATTAACACCTGCATTAAAACAAACAGACATGATCTTGATTCAGGCCACAAGTGACAGAAGTAAATAATAAGATAGATCATCCATTAACTGCGGAGATTATCAGACACCCTTAATATGTGCGACAATGATGCCAGGAGATCACAAAAGGGCTTGAATTTCAGACAATGTTGTTCCCATCTTGTTATTCTCCTGTGCGGGTCCTGTTCTGCCATCATTTCTTTTAATGCACAGGCTAAGCCATGAATAGATTGCCTGTTCCATTTCTATGATGGAATGATGGGCAAGTGAAAAGGTGCCCCTGTCAATGGGAAGTCCATGCCAAACACTTCCAGGTGCGATCAGGACAACAAGGTAAGTGACACACTTTTTTGTACCCTCCCCGGGTTACTTGTATGTTTTTAAGTGTGTTTAGGTGCTTGATTTTACTTTTGTGTGCGTATGTTCATTTTAACTTTGAATTTTCCGTGCACTCATCCTCTCACGAGGATGGCTCGGAATTTCAACCAGGAAGTGAATGCAGCTCCATACGAGCTGTATTTATTCCTGGGCTGCCGAGGGGAGGGGGCAGATGCAGAAAAAGGTAGGCCTGAAAACTTTTTGTTACTGTGCTGGGATGGGTGCTGGAGGGGGGTGAGAGATGAGATAGCGAGACAGGGAAGCTGTTTTTGTCCCTGTCTGATAATCTCCTGCATGCTGCAAGGTGGAATGGAATGGAATGAGATTTCAGATGTCTGTGAGGAGAAAATAACCATTCAGATGTCAACTGATCAGAAGCAAAGAGCTTGTCTGGTTTTTCTTCTGTCAAAAGCAGAGTGCTAGGCAAAATTTGGAGCTTTTTACAGCAGAGAAAAAAAGATTTTGACTTACTAGCAGCTGAATATCAGAAGTTAATTAAAGGCACCATTACAATTGCAAGGATGACAACCTGAGTATCCATCCAGTAGTAGCACAAGCAGCTGTAATGATAGTGACCTGAAACCTACGAAATACATTTAAAGCTGACCACAGTTAACACCAACAAGTTTTACATTTGGGCTGTAATATCACTTGAGTGCATGAAGCTACAATTAAGATATACAGCTTTATTGCTGGAGGGCTGATACTGACCGTTTTGTTTTCTAAACAAACAACCAGAGACCACAAATCAGGCAAAAAAAAATTGAAGCCTCTTGGGATGTGTGCAAGACAGAGGCTAAAGGCCCTCAAATGAACCAAGACTTACGCAGCTTCTCTTACTGCAAAAGATGATGAATGAACATACCCATTGCCAGCAAGTTCAACACTCTTTTGCAGGCAAGGAGAAACCCTTACAGCTAGGACACATGAGAACTTTCCAGTGATTATTTTCCCATGCAATGATTGTATTGCCAGAACTGAAAATAGAAATAATGTAACCACTTTAAGTTAAGAGTAAAGGGTGAGTCAGAGCCAGCACTACTATGAGCGAGAATGAAGCAGCCACCTCCAGCAGCAGATACAAGGGCGGGGAACAGAGCTTTGTATGTTGTGTTCCCTATACTGTGTCCCTCCAAACTATATTACAGTTGCCCCTCCACATTCACAAACTTAGCATTCGCGGTTTTGAATATTCGTGGTTTTGGGAGGGCCCCCCGCCCTCCCAAAAGCAGCGACAAGGAGCCTCCAGAGGCCCCGTGAAGGCCTGGGGAGGGAGGAGGGAGGGCAGGGGAGGCAACCACAGGGCCTCCAGAGACTCTCCGAAGGCCCCATGAAGGCCTTGGGAGGGAGGGGGGAGGGCCGGGGAGGTATCCATGGGGCCTCTGAAGGCCCGGTGAAGGCCTTGGGAGGGAGGGGGGGTGGGGAGGCATCCACGGGGCCTCTGAAGGCCCAGTGAAGGCCTGGGGAGGGAGGGGGCTAGGGAGGCATCCACGGGGCCTCCGAAGGCCCCCTGAAGGCCTGGGGAGGCGACCACGGGGCCTCCGGAGACTCTCCGAAGGCCCTGTGAAGGCCTGGGGAGGGAGTGGTGAGGGCTGGGGAGGCATCTACAGGGCCTCCGAAGGCCCCCTGAAGGCCTGGGGAGGGAAGGGGGAGGGCCGGGGAGGCATCCACGGGGCCTTGGGAGGGTCTCCGGAGGCCCTGTGAACGCCTTGGGAGGGAGTGGGGAGGCGGGGGAAAGTGACTATGGGGCCTCCAGAGGCCCCGTGGTCGCTTTGGCGGGGGAGGGGGAGGGCAGTCATTATTCGCAGAATTTTCACATTTGTGGGGATCTGTGGAACCTAACCCCTGTGAATGTGAAGGGATGGCTGTATTGCCCTTTGGGATACACCCAAACCATCCCCCTGGCTGTCCCATACCTTCCAACATTTCACAGATGAAAACTAGGACACAGGTGGCCAAGCAACATCAGAGTGTGGTCAAGCTTGCAAAAAGTATTAATGAGGAAGAACACACAACCTAAAAGAGGTTGCAGCAGTTTGCTTTTCCCTAGGCTTACTGGGAAGGACAAGATTCTATCCTCTATTTTCTGTCGAATTGAATGTAACCTACTTTTGCACTTTGAACTCAGTTTGCAGCAAATGAGGTAAGCTGTGGGAGAAGGAGAAAAGTAGAGGCGGGGGAGAAACCAGGACATTTTAAAGGTAGCTGAAAACGTGAAATGCTAAATTGGGACAGTTGAACAGTGAGCCTCCTCCTGCCATTCCCCTTTGTTGGGAGACAGAGTTGCGTGTGCTACACAACCACTGCTGATGTCTGCTGAATGAGCCCATGGCCTCAGGTGAAATGGGGGTCACTCTCCAATCGCCAAGGTTGAAATAAAGTTTCATCTGCTAGTCTGGTCAGCTTCTATATGCAGAATTGGGGTAAGGAGTTCTATATGCAGAACTCTTGTGCTCCATGCAGCCATGTAGGGGCTCACCCACTGTCTCTCATACAAACCTCACATTTTGAATGTAAAAAAACCTGACTCTTTCGAAAAACAACTCCATATGCTTTTCTTACCTGTTGCTATTAATAAGAGCAACAAAGTGGGCACCGGTGGCCATTTCTTAAAATGAATTATGAAGAAGCCAAAAGATATTACCAAACCACCCCAGAATAAACCTACTACGTGAAAACCGACAGGCTGCTATGCATCCTTGAATAGAGGTGGGCAGTTCAGTGTAGGTTTTTTGTTTCCGTGTGAACCTGAGCCTTTTATAAATACCAGAAGTCTTCTTCCTTTCTCTCCTCAATTTACCTTCTTCATGTTGCCTGTTACTTCCTTTAACTAGATAGGGAAGTGCAGTGCTGTTTTGTTGCCAGATAACTATGGGGTATTGTTTTTCTAATCCTCATTGTTGGTTTTCATGTCCTGAGGGATTTGGTTGCAAACAAAAAAAGAAAACAAAAACAACTGTACTCTGCAGACTCAATAACTCTGAAGCAAACTCAAAGCAACATCCTCCACCCACCCACCCACCCAATGCAAGATCTTGCTATGTTCAAATAATAGAAAGGGCTACAGTCCTTCTTTAAGATTATTCACACATGGGAAGGATTCGTATATACTCACATAGGATGCTGCCTATCAGAAGAGTTACTTTCATAAATTACAGTCTCCAACTCTTGCAACTCTCAGGGACTTCTGGGAGTTGCAATCCCAAAACTATCCTGTTCAAACTCTGGATCTAGCTCAGGATTTTTTTCTCTGGTAAGCAGATGTTCTTCAAGTCTTGCTCTGGTCCTTCTCCCTTTATCTGTCCTGTAATACTTTGAACTAGAGGCTGTGAAACCACTTGGGACCTTCTGCATAAAAAGCCTGTGGCCAAATCCACACTACACAAATAATCCAGTTTGAAACTGGATTATTTGCCATGACTTCTTTCTATCGAATCCTGGGATTTGTAGTTTTGTAAGGTCTTTGGCCTTCTTGGCCAAAGAGTGCTGGGGCCTCACCAGACTGCAAACTCCAAGATTCCATAGGAAGGAGCCCTGCAAATAATCCAGTTTCAAAATGGATTTTTTTGTGTAGTGTGGATTTTGTGAAACCTAAGAATGTATACAATTCTCGTCTGCAGAGTCAGACAATTGGTCCACATAGCCTCATATTGTCAACAGCTGTCTGGCAGCAACTCTCCAGGTTTTTCTCAAAAAGCTGTCTTGTACTGGATCTTTGTATAGCAGAATATGGATACAGGAATATCTGTGGTTAATTAATCCACGGTATCTTCTGTCCTTTATAACAAGCATGTGTAAGTAAGTTGTAAAATCATATGATGCTATTATGGGGTTTTCGACACCCTAAAGAAGCAGTTTTCTCTGACATGCTGGCCTTAACACAAAAATACTCTTTCTAGAAATAAATAATTCCCATAAAAGAAGGTGCCAATACTTTTTATGTTTAAAATTCTCTCTCTCTCTCTCTCTCTCTCTCTCTCTCTCTCTCTCTCTCACGCACACACACACAGTTAGCACTGCCAAGGCTGTAGATATGTACAGGATATCTATAGTTAGAACCAGCTTGTTTACAGTCCATGGGAAACTTAGTGGTTCCTGAATCTGTAGTAGACTTCCGTTTACATCACTTGTTGAAGGCTGATGTCTTGACGTCCTTGCTGCATCTTTGAAATTTTAAGAATGCATTGTTCATATCCCAGCTAAAAGACTGAAAAGCAAAGGCTAAATTCCTTTACCAGATTTAATAGGTGTGCCCCAGCCAAAGACAGACAGACAGAACTAAGGAAAATGGTAGCCACTCAGTGGAATCTGGGGATGAATTTTTGTTCCTCACTAGTGGCATTTCATTTATACCACATTGTTATGGGTGCAGAGGGTGTAAGGCAGCTGGAAGATGCTGTGGAACACTAGAAGATTTCCAAATTTCCTCCCTTCAGGGATGCTTTTTGACATGGACTTGTTTTCTGACAAGTCCATGGTCTAGATCTTGCATGAGTAGACAAAGAGCAAAGTTGTATCTAGATAGGACTCTGGTCCATCTCCCCTGCCATAGGACCCACCTTCCTCCTCTCCCTGTCCCCAACATATCCATGCAAAGGCCATGAGAAGCCAGGGGTGGCTTGAGCCCGAAGGACAACAATCAAGGTATCTGATGTTGTTCTTGTAGGTTCAGTCCTGGGGACATAGTCAGATGCTTCTTGGCCATTCTGGGCCACTGCTGTTCATACAAGGTTGCATTGAGAAGACCCTGCAGAACATGAGTCTCAAAGGGATAGGAGTCATTGCATGAGGGAAATAATGGATAAAAAGACATACGCTAATGTAATGACAGCAATTTTCATTAACAGGATGCCAGCCCATACCAAAAGCATTCCCTGAAGGTTTCCTTCCAAGCTATGGGACTCTCTTATAAAAGGGACTGCTCTGCCCTTCCCTCACCCCAGTTTTTCCATTGGCAGGCAAAGAACCTTTTATTCAAGTAGACTTTCCGTTAACTGAAAGCAAATCCTTTCCATGGGTTGGCATGACACTTTCCTTGTTGTATTTTTAAAAATCAGTTCTTCTTTAACTGTTATAATGTGTTTAATTAATCAATAAATAAACATCAAATGCTCCAGACCGCTATCTTCTTCTGTAATCTCTCTCTGTTTACAGTACATCAGTTGCAGCCTGTACTGGAAAACAAAATAAGTTATTTGGTTCAAAGGACAACAGCAGAGCCAGGGCTGTTCTATTTATAGATCAGAATTGCTGTATCCCATCATGGGGTGATCAAGCAGCTGAGGGGTGACTGACAAATGCTTTATGTGTTCCTGTTATTATGGCTAATTGGTTAGTTGTGATTTGGAGTTGCTTTGTGGTGGATGGGTTCTAGTCTTGCTTGTTCCTTGTTTGGTTTGTGGGTCTGTTTTTTGGTCCACCTCTCACAGAAGTGTGACTTGCCTAGACATACAAAAAGTGAGCTCAGCCTGAATTCTTCTACTTCTTCCCTGGCAGGGCTTGATCTTTTCGTGTTGCCTGTTTCATATCCTTCAGCTGCTCCAATTAGGCAGGGATGGTCCCAACTGATCTCTCTTGTCCCACTTTTTCAGCTGCCTTTAAAATGTCCAAGTTTCTTTCTCCTCCTCCTCCTTCTCCCTTTGACCTTAGCTTACTTCAATTACTGCAAATTGAGTTCAAAGTGCAAAAGTAGTTTGCGATCAATTTACTCAGTGGCAGGAGAGGAGGGACTCTTGCACTTCCTTGTAGACTGAAGCAAAAGCAAACTGATGCACCCTCTCCTAGCTTGTGTTTTCTTCCTCATCGATCACTTTTGCCATCTTGACCACACTCTGATGTTGCCTGGCTATACATGTCCCGTTTTCATCTGTGAAATGTTGGAGGAACTGCAAGTAGTAGTGAGGGCTGCCAAAAGGGAACTGGGCAAATTGATGTCGAATTGACCCATCAGTAGCTATTAGCCACAATGGGTATATATGCTCTCCTGTACCAGAGGCAGTATGCCTGTGTATACCGTATATGTTTTGGAGAGCATGAGTGAGAAGGCACTGTTACCCTCACGTTCTGCCAATGGACAACTACTTGGCTACTGTGTGAACAGAATGCAGGACTAGCTAGGCCTTTGCTCTGATCCAGCAAGGCTCCTCTTATATTCTTATGCAGAGATTCTTCTCTTGCAGAGCACCAATTATTTCTCCATCAGTCTACACATGTAAAATGGCGTCAACAAAGGCTATAATCATTGGGGCAGATCACCATTATTATACAGTGGTGCTATCTACAATATCCATAAAATTAATGCAAACTGGAAATTGCTAATAAGACCTAATTATCTTCATCAAGGAAATAGCAGAGCTAATGTGAGGACATGGTTGGAAAGGCCATTGATTTAATTATATGGCCAGTCTTTGTGTTTATAATTGCATTTGTCTTATCTGCATGTGCCATGCTGGTTTAGTACTTAACCAAGCTGTGACACTAAACTGTTGCTGGCAGCTTAATAGGTTTATCAGAAAATGTATAGAAGTCTTGGTGGCTATAATTTAAAACTAAACATTTAAGCTGTTATTGTAAAATTATCTCCTGAAGGATCCTATGCAGTCAACACATTACATTTTATGCCATGAAGCAAAGCTCATTAAATAATCTTTAGTGCAACCTACTGGCTATATTTCACCATCCTAATGGTTTCTGCTTCCCAGTTTGGCCCATCATAAGGTCAGTTTTTTGCAGTAGATTATTGTTAATCTATAAACAAAGCAATAGGTGCTTCCCAGTGCTTTTAAAATAGCCAATGGAGCTCCATAAACCGAAAGGAAAGAAACCTATACAATCCCACATAACACACTGGCTGAACAACTATTCCTGCAATAGCTTTCTCAACTGGAGCACTTCTGCATTTAGCTTCATCGTTCGTATATGGATCATTACTTCCCCAAAGTATTGATTCAGGACCATTGCGGCCTCTCTGGAATGAGAAGAGGAAAAGGAGAGCTGAGTATCATCTGAAGACTGATCGCACTGACCTCCAAAACCCTGGTTGTACAATCAAATAGCATGGGATTAAACTGTGTAGGACTGACTACGTAGGCCAGCAATCAAGGCATCCAATGAAAGTCTTTCAGAACCATCTTCTAGAATTGTTTCCTTTCTCCCTACACCTCAGAAGGATCATCGGCAATGTCATTTAGGGCTGATGGGAATTTAAACCAATTGTAAGTGAATGGTCAGAAGCTGCAGACCAAAAGACTAGTAGATGGTCCATGAACAACCAACTCCATGAACCATTTTCATTTCCACCATGAGCAAAGCAGATGGGTGTTAAATGGCCATTCAAGACAAAGCTACCTCCAAATGATTTGCATTATACCAGGGACAACTCACAACACAATATTGTTGGTGGGAAAAATCCACCCCCTCTCCCAACTACTGTGAGTAATAGTTGCCAGGTGAAATAAGGGACAAGGCTCCTATACCTTTAATGGTTGTGTAGAAGAGGGAATTTCAGCGAGTGTTGCTCACTTGAGAAGCAACACCTGCTGAAATTTCCTCTGCTACACTATTGTTAAAGGTACAGGAGCCCTGTCCCTTATTTCATCTAGCAACCCTAGTAAAGATTGCTGTAAAAGTCAGAGGAGCCAGAGTTGGGGTGTTGGCTGGACATCATTGTCCAAATGGGAGCCCTGGTGGCGCAGTGGTTAAATGCCAGTACTGCAAGTCACCACGTTGCAAGTTCCATTCCAGCGGGCTCCAAGGTTCACTCAGCCTTCCATCCTTTCATAGGTCGGTAAAATGAGTACCCAGCTTGTGGGGGCAATTACCTAACACACATTGGAAACTGCTTAATGCAGTGTAGATGTGTAAATTGCTATTGCTTAAAACAATTTGTAAGCCGCTCTGATAGCCTTGTGGCTGAAGAGCGGGGTATAAATAAATAAATAAATAAAATAACCCAAAAGTGCCATGACCCTCTTGAGTTGTGGCTCTATGACACCACTGTCAATGAGCAATGAATATTAATTCAAACCTTCTCAATTTGCCACTTGTAGAAGCCTTCTTCTGTTGTGTGCAACATGGTGCCTCCAGTAAATTGCTGGTTTGTAATCCTTCTCTTAAACCAATCTGGGGAGCTAATGGGCTACAATTTTATGAGTTAGAAAGTTATGTGTTACTCATCTTGAAGCCAGTAGGGTTAACAACTAATTACCTCAGTGAGAGGATTATGCTTTATGCTGCACAACTTTATAGAAACAAAAGCCAAACTTCCCCAAATCCCATTAAACAACTTCTTATCTCAGAAGCTGAGATCTGTATCAGCACCATATGTTAAAGGGCTCCTACCCTTTCCCAAAGGACCCCATGGGGGCTTTCTAAGGACTTAATCAGTCTGAAATGCTAAGAGAGAGATACTGTCGGGTGATTTAAAGGCACAGTTCCACGCCAAGCAAACACACAGGCCTAAATGGCTCAGCATGGTAAGGAAGTGCTATCACAACCCATCTATAACCAACTGGGCATATAAATAAGACTATGGGTGTGCAAAGTTTCCACGTTCAACACTAAGCTGTTGTTGCCGACCCTTTCTTTTCACAGCAGCAAATACACATTTTGTGGTAATGTGGATTCTTTCACAACATCTTCACCAATCAAAAAATAAAGTCTCTCCTTATTTGTTGGTATGGCCTACATAAAAGATCCCTTATTCTTGGCATCATCTAAAGGCTGTTCAGGTGGAGCATCTTTTTAAACAGGGCAGTTATTACAAGGATGGATCAAATGTTGCTACTTATTTGGACCCAAATCCTTCATGAATGGGATGGTGACTCAAAATTCCACAAAGCTGGTGTCATGGAAAAAGTCAGAAGGGCCATCTTCACTGCCAGAACATGGTATCAGATAACTGAGCCATAGACAAAAAGGATTGACATGGTTAACTTGTGGGGAGGGGGTGAGGGCTGCAATTAATGCAGGAAATTCAAAACCACATGCTCTCAGTTCTTTCAAATTGCAGAAGAGGATAGTTCATCCTATTTTCTACCCCTGCTAAGTCTGCTTAGCTGTAAGTTTTTCATGGTTTTTTAAAATTATTATTTTTATTTTCACAGGTCTTAATCTGCAATATTACATAGAAATTATTCCATTCACCATTTTATTTCTTTACAATATCTTAAACATTCAACATTTGACCCTTTCAGTCACTTCTCTTATTCCCCTCCATCCACCACCCGTCACAATCTCCCCACCCACCCCGTATCCCCATCACCCTTCTTCCACTTCTTCCTTTCTTTCTTCTACTTCTCTTTCTCCCTTCCTCACCTTTAATCATCTTCCATTTCTTCACACTTCCTCATACCCTCACACATACCTTCTCCTTTCAATTTTATGGGGTTTTTTTCCGGGCTGTGAGGCCATGTTCTGGAAGAGTTTATTTCTGATGTTTCGCCTGCATCTGTGGCTGGCATCTTCAGGAAATTCTCTGATGATGCCAGCCACAGATGGTTCTCTGAAGATGCCAGCCATAGATGCAGGCAAAACATCAGAAATAAACTCTTCCAGAACATGGCCTCAAAGCTCAGCAAAAAAACACGAAAAACCTATGGATGCCAGCTGTGAAAGCATTCGACTTCACTCTGCTTAGCTGCTTTGGCTTTTAGCAATGCCTTGTACAACATTTGTCAGTATGATCTGCAAACATTGTTTTACTTTATGCCTTCTTCAACTTGGCCCATTCTGAATGTGTTGAATCACAGTTTCCATCATGCGCATCAGATGATGGGAGTTGTGGTTCTGCTCCTCTGGAGAATGCTGGGTTTGGAAAAGTTGCTTTAGATCTAAGTATTGAGTCCAGATCTAGCATTTCCTAGAAGACAAATCTTTGATGGCTTCATTTTGTCTCTGATGTGCACTAATCTAAAAGTGTATATGGCTGAACACTAAAATGCCATACAAAGTCTTTGTTTCCAATACTGGAATTTCCAGGGTATATTTTGAACACTGAGTTACGTACTATAGAACAATTCTGTTTTCCAAGTCTCTAACTAAAAAGAAAAGTTGGCAAATATAGCCAAGACTACTAGGAGGTACTGCAAAATAAATAAGCATCCATTCAGTAAAATTTAAAAAGCCTTCAACAATATGTAACAGTGGGATGGATGAAGGCTAGGAAGTGTGCCTTGGAATAAGAATGGACTCTTACAAAAAGATATCCCAATTGCTCTCTTGGTCAGACCACATCTGGAATACTGTGTCCAGTTCTGAGAACCACAGTTCAAGAAGGATATTGACAAAGTGGGATGAGTCCAGAGGAGGGCAACCAGGATGGTGGGAAGTCTGGAAGCCATGCCCTTTGAGGAGTGGCTTAGGGAGCTGGGTATATTTAGCCTGGGAAGAGAAGATTAAGAGGTGAAATGATAGCTATGTTTAAATACTTGAAAGAATGTCATACTGAGGATGGAGGAAGCTTGTTTTCTGTAGCTCCAGAAACTAGGACATGGAGCAATGGCCTCAAACTGCAGGAAAAGAGATTCTACCTAAACATTAGGAAGAACTGTTTGGCAGTGGAATACACTGCCTCGGAGTGTGGTGGAGTCTCCTTCTTTGGAGGTTTTTAAACAAGAGGCTGGATGGCCATCTATCAGGAATGCTTTGATTGTTTCTTCCTGAATGGCAAGGGGTTGGACTAGATGGCCCTTGTGGTCTCTTCCAACTCTATGATTCTATGATTCTTAGCATGCTAGCAGGTATGGTTAAAATGTGTGGGCCTACTAGACAACCAGCCTTCCTATCTAATTCTTAAGCTATGGGGTCCTACATGGAGATCTGTGAGAAGCCCTGGCCATTTTTGTTTCCTGTTATGCTAGCCCATGGCAAGCCTTATAAGTATAAATGCTTAATGAATCTTAAGCTTTATGAGTTTCACCTGATTATGCTACCTTGTGGCCACCAGGTAAGGTGTGATGTTATGGACAATTCCTTTGCAGTAAGCCCTACTAAAGTCAGTGGGACTTGCTTCCCAGTAAAAATGTATCAGAATGGTAAAGCAACAACTATGGCCATATCCACACTACACAAATAATCCAGTTTGAAATTGGATTATTTACCATGGTTCCTCCCTATGGAATCCTGAGAGTTGTAGTTTTAGAAGCCTGCTCTGCCAAAGAGTGCTGGTGCCTCACCAAACTACACATCCCAGAATTCCATAGGAATGCACCATGGCAAACCTGTTTCAAATTGGAGTATTTGTGTAGTGTTGATTTGGCCAAAATCCAATACCTATGTGGAATGAATGAACTGCATCATACCATTCATATTCCCTCAGCTTCAATATATACAGTAAATTAAGTGCTATGGGTGTATATCTATGAGAGGTGTATTTTGTAATGAATCTACAGACTTTGGATTAGGCTTTATTTACCATACATCTTTTAATTAAAATATGGCAGAGCCTGACATCTGCTGAGCCAGATGTTTTCCAGCTGGTGCTTTGCCAAGAATATAGCACTGAGAATATATATTTTGAAAGACCAGGTGCCTTTCCATGAAAGAAAAAACCCTAATAACTGTAGATGAGTGCTAAATGGAGTAACAGATTTCCGACTTATTCCTGAAATGGAATATTTGCGGGGTGAGGGGGAGCAAGTAAAGACAACTTCCTTTCAAAACCAGGTGTGAAGTTGTTCATTTGCTTATCTGAATTACTTATAAAATATTTTTGGAGAAAAATGGATTGTCCAAAAAAATCAAAATATATAAAACATTTGAAATGATACAGAATTTATTTATTGGCTCATTTTAGAAAAAAATATTGGAAATACACAGACAACATATGTCAGGGAACATGACTGCTCTACTGAAAGTGATAAACAGAAACATTTACCGGTACTTGCCAACTGCGAAGCTACCATGAGTTGAGAAGTTTTCAGTCTGAAGTTTTGGGCTGGAGACCTTTGTAATTAAGATGCCAGTGTGCTCATTTTTATTCACAAGTAAATCCCATTGCACTTTTTTGTATATAATATATATTTATTTTTATAATATATTACATTTATTTCTACACAACCAGACTATAAATACTATATGTGCCATTTTTTGTTAATTCATGAGTTCCCTGTTCTTGAAATATTATACAAAATACAAAACAATGAATAACCCCCCACCACAAAAATACAAAAGGAACAGCAGTCAAAATAGTTTCACAACAGTTTTTTTTTAAAAAATCTTGTAATATACATCATATATTGTTAGACATCTGAGGAAGAAAAAAACAGAGAAAATGGTCTCACAATGCCTACGCTGAAAAACATCAGCCATAACATCTCAGCAGCTTGTTATGTAATTTTATCAGTTGAATTATTGACAACATTGTTTGTAAGGTTACATGGACTGTACATCTGGGTATTTGTTTTTTCCTAGGAAGACACTTGGATTTCCAGAGGAGCCAAGGTTTGAAATGTTACTGTTTAGAAGTAACTAGATATAGTTCTGAGACAAAAAAAAAGTTAGTGACATTATACTAACCATTTTTTAAAAAAATAACATTACTTGCTTGTTATTTAAAAATAACTAAAATAGCTACTTTTAGTTGTAGCTTTTTTTTTAAAAAAAAATCCAAATGCTACAAACTGCTGGCCTGTAGTAAAAGCATACCTAAAGAGTGAGGCCACGCACCCCAATAACTACAAAAGTAACAAAAACACAATTATAGTTTAAAGAAGTAAAATCATCCCTGCTTAAGTTACAGTCATAATGTAACTTACTTAGGCCTTAGTTATTGTGGAAAAAGTGTTCCATTACAAGTAATTCAATACACATTGTTTGTAACTAGTTCCAGGCTCAAACTTTACAATGAACATCATGTAAATCCAAGATCACCAAAGTAAAACCCCTGGATCATTCAGCTGATATTGTATCTATGGACCAAGCCAAGGTTTAATGATTCATTTCGGTAGGAAACATCCATTGATGGAAGCACCTCAGCTGATTAAGGCTCATATACCGTAGTCCAAATAAACCTCTTTTAAAAAGAGGAATAAACCACTCTGCTTTTCAACAATATTGTAGCTCAACATTATTTATCCATTTGCTTCATCTGGCAGACTGAGACTGAAAGTTCCTTTAGTGGAAGCAATGTAAGTGAAAGGGAATTCTGCAAGTCCAGCAAACTGTACTGACAGCATCTTTTGGAAGACTGATGCTCAGGGACTATAAAGGCACAGCTGAAACTCAACTGCTGACATAACTGAAAAATCCAAAAAATTCTCACTGAACACTCTTCCATCTTCACACAGTTTCACAGAAATATCTTGTCAGCATAACATTTCATGTATATCTTTAAGTCTGTAATGCTTTCTTTGTAATCAAACCACATCAGTAGTTATAGTCACATCCCATTAGCAGTGCTTGGTGATGTCTGATGGGGTTTCAGCTTCTTTCAAACTACGATGCTGGATTCAATATTCCACACTGCATTCTGGGTCCATGTTATCAAAGAAGAAGTAGGGAAACATTCCCCCCCCCCCCGCAATCCCAGGAATGCCAGAGGTTCTAGCCGTAGGCTGCAGCTAGTATTTTTAGAAAGGCAGTGGGTGGTACAAGTTCCAGTTAGGACCTACTTGGGAGGTTTCTTAAACAGCGGGTGAGCTAAGAGGTATCACAGGACCAAATGCCAGTGTGCAGCAAGTCTGAGAAACATCTTCCCTGAGAGGTAAAAGTTCAAGTTCTTCACCAGAGTAAACTGTGGTGTCCATGTCGTCTGAGTGATAGCCTGACTGGTAGCCGCTTGTTGGATTTGAAGCTTCAGACATGACAGACTCCTTACTTTTACTGGAGACAAGTCCACTGCAAAATAAAAGTAAAAGTCTATAAAGAAATACTTTCTTTTATCTGTTTTGAATCTCCCACGATACAGCTTCAAGAGATGACTCTGGGTTCTAGTTATTATGACAGCAAGGGAAAAGACTCTTCCTATCTAATTTCTCTGCCCCATGCACTATTTTGTACACTTCTGTCATAGTTCTTCCTACTTGTCTTTTTTTTTTCAAACTAAAAAGTCCGAAATGTCACAATATTTCCTCAAAGGGGGGTGTTGTTCCAGGTCCTTGATTATTTTATTTGCTCTTGACTTCTTGATCTGCTCAGAGCCCTTTTCTGACTCTGCAATGTCTTTTTTTACAGTGCTGTGGCTAGAATCTGATCACAGTATTACAAGTATGGTAGCCCCAGAGAATTTTTTTTCAGTTTTTTTTTCCATTTCTTTCTAATTACACCTACAATAGACAAACGGCCTCTCTTTTTTAGGCTAACATTTTCAAGTGGGACAACACTTTCATCAAGCTATCCAACAGAACTCCAAAATTATTGGAAATTTTAGTTAGTTATTGCCAGCTCAGATCCCATTGGTGTGTATGTGAAGTTGCCACTGGAGATTGGGGGGGGGGGCGCGACCACACTATGCCTTATTTTTGCACTTGTTCATATTTAACCATGCTTGCCTTCCTGGAAGTATGCCAGTATTGACCCATCCCATTGCAAAGTCAAAAAGAAGACAACCATGGGGCTGGGATGGAGAGATGAAGCAGGTGCATTACAGGGACAGAAGGCCGTCAGGTCAAGAAAGGAATCAACAACTATACCCATCTTGGTTCTAAGATTCAAGACGTTCTAAGACATCTTGAAAATGAAACTGTACATGATTGTTGCTTGTCCAAACTTACCTAAAGGGCAACATCAGTTGTTTAGATTTATCTTCCAGTGTCTTTAGCTCTTCAGAAGCCAGAATCATCCCACTGTCTGTTTGATTATCCTGAAAGACCCCAAAAAGTCATGTCTCACATGAGAAGAGCCCAAGAAGAATCAAAGAGCACAAGGGTAATAAAATAAAATATGGACTTACCTCCTGAACCACTTTTACTGTTGGTTCAACAGGCACCAATTCAAAGGTCTTTACACTCACAGGACGGCTTTTTCTTTTACTGCCTTTTCTGTGCTGACTGGAAAACAAAGATATTTTCTTTGTGAGGTCTAATGTAAGTTGATCAGAGTGCTGAAGAAAGATGTGAACCTATCATTTTAAATTTTGCTGCCTGCACTGGACTGCAAATATTGGGGGCAGGGAAGCACTAGATATGTTACAATTCATGGCTTGGTGGGTGACCAGCCTTACCACCCTCAGCTTCAAAGTATCCATGAGCTTTATAGAAAACATCTCAACAAGAAAACAATATGTTTTAGGATCAACTAGGCATTTTCCTCCCACCTGAATTAGTCTATGCTTTTGGTGATCAGCCTGTCTTAATCAGTCAAGGCCAGCCAATTCAAGATGCTTTATTGTCCGAGGTGAAGAAAAAGGCAGCATTCTCCCCTCCCATTCTATGTAGAGAAGCTGGACCAGTCTAGGAGGTGAGTTTAATCTTATTTCATCACTAGCAAAAGGAAAATGCCCTTCCCTGTACCTCTAGGATGCTGGCTAGGTGGGTTGTGGCTTCATGGTATACATAACTCTGTTGCCAGCAGTTTGCTCTTGGTTCCTCACTATTCTGCCTGATACATGCTCACTGCCCACTCAAGCATATGTTCCAATGCAAAAACAGTGCCAATATATCAATACAGCCACACACGCTCTGCCATGAGTGCATGATGTGAAATGACTATCTTTTTGTCAGTTTGCTAGGTTAGGGTCCTTTCCTATTAGTGCTACCCATAATGGATTGGGAAAAGGCAACAAATCAGGACAGACTGTCATTTGGGGCCAGCATCAAGCAAGTATTGCTGCTGCCAAAACAACAGCTTGGAACATTGGAAATAGCAGAGTAGGAGGCTTGGGTGTGTGTGTGTGGGAAATAGCCAGAATGGCTCCTGCCTGAGGCAGCTGCTTCAATTTGTCTAATGGTAGGGCCAGATCTGCAGTGAATATAAAACCAAATATTTTTCACACTGCTTGTATATATGTTTTGAGCAGTGGCAATTTTGGCTTGTCTTTGTGGCAAGGACATTAAGACGACTCCTTTGCCACAAGCATGTTCTAACCTAGACAGAAGAAAAATGGCCCACCATCAGAGAGGGTTTTTTTTAAAAAAATCTGATGCTAAAAATACTTTATTTTCCTGAAGTAAACTCAAGACAGAATATTTTATTTAAAAAAACACCCAATTGTGTTGGTTTCTGAATTGAGTTTGTTGTTCCATTTTTTTTTGTATTATTTTGCAAACTGTTTCTTAAAGTACAATAAACAAAGAAGCCAGGATCATAAGTCTTTTTCTTTGGACTCTGCTTCTGAGACCCCTCGCTGGACTGGCAGAAGCGACTGCCAACTCAGCAAATTTCACTCCCTGTTAAACTGTTGGAACTGGTGCAGACTGTTCCATAACTCCCATTCCCAAAGGCTTTTCTCCAAAGAAAACCATCTGACCTAGACGTTTTCCTAACTCCATGACAACAAACATATCATTTGATCATCACAGAGGGCCCAAAGGAGAATCTACCACTATCAGCTATTGAAAATTCCTTCTAACAAGTAACCAAAAATTGAGGTTGCCATGGTATAGTTGATGGGATATGAGAATTACTCCTCCCTGACACATGAACCAGAAGACTCCCACTAAAGAAGTGCATTACTGTATTTGAATAAGTACAATTTAGGCATAAAGGAATAAAGGCAATGTAGAATTTTAGTTGCTTTAGAAATAAAGAGGCCCTGCAGCTGCTTCCTCTCTTGATTGACTATTTCGCTTAAAAATAATAATAATTAAAAACCAGTCTGAGGTCCCTTTAGAGAAGATAAAACACTGAATGGCTTTCCAGTTTTCCTTTTCATTATCACAGAATAACAGGAAAATGTAGGTTGGAGAGCAAAATTAGTGGGAGAACTGAAAATAGAAGACAACAGCAAAATGCTGCCAAAGTTTCAGTCACCAAATTTGTTCATGTTGCAAACATTACTGACCCAGTGCTATTAACGGGGGGGGGGGTCCCATCTTTATTTTGCCAAAAGTACAATGTGGAACATAGAGGTTGGAAACATTCCATTTTTGGACTGTAATTCCCAGAATCCCCTAGAATGGGAGATTTGCAAGCTCTGCAGAAGGCATGGTTTTACCCTCTTATTTATTTCCTAATAGTAAGAGCTGTTTGGCAATGGAATACACTGCCTCTACACCATCTCACTCCCAAAGAAAAACTAAGGGAGAAGTGCTGAATGTTCCCAGTGGCATGTTTATTATATTACTAACCTCATTTCCAGTGTGCTGTCATAATGGAATTGAGGATCACACACTTCCTCTTCTTCTCTACAAGAAACAGGTGAGGTTGGCAGAGAGAGTCCAGAATCCTCTTCAATGTTCAGCAATGCTGTTTGGGGAAGGTCAACATAGTCCTTTCCATCCTGATGTGAAAGATAAGCCAAAACTCATTTTAAATTCCTAGTACCCTGCTCGGCATGGAAACCCACTGGGTGGCCTTGGGGAAGTTGCACACTCTCAGCCTCAGAGGAAGGCAAAGGCAAATCCCCTCTCAACAAATCTTGCCAAGAAAACCCCATGATAGGTTCACCTTAGGGTCATCATAAGTCAGAACTGTCTTGAAGGCACACAAAAACAACAACAACAACAACAACAGAACTCTTCGGGGAGTTTTTCTTTCTTCAGGGAGTTCACAGCATTTATAGAGCAAAAACATACCTGACGTACACTTGCTTGCAATAAGTTTCCCAGGTGTTCCACCAAATCTGAGAAAGTCGGTCTCTGTTTGGGTTCCCCATGCCAGCAGTCCAACATTGTCTGATACCTGCAGAAACAAAATGGCAACTATTATGAGTAACCAGAGGTGGCAATCATGGAGCCATCCAGGTACTGATGGACAACAGTTCCCAGTAGTCTTCAACATTGGTTATACTGGGGAGGGGTGCTGGGACTTGTAGTCCAGTAACATCTAGATAGCTGTATGACTCTCGCCCCTGTTATAAATAAAGTGCCCTTCAATTAATACATTCCATGTATTGATAGCTATTATTAGAACAAAATAGGGAGCAGTAATCAAAACCATTCTGTCAGAAGGAAGGAGGGAAGGGAAGGGAAGGGAAGGGAAGGGAAGGGAAGGGAAGGGAAGGGAAGGGAAGGGCTAGACAGATTTATATTCTTGTGGTTCCTCCCACCACCTTATTAGTACCAACGTTCTACTGATCCACAGTGGTAGGTTTAGTATATCTTTCTCCTGGCACATTCCTACATGAGCCCTCAACTCCTGCAACAAGGCTTATTTACACCAGTAAAAGTTCTTACATTTCAGGTGTTGTATAATCTGGAGGCCTCATTCGTGTCCCCTCTTTCAGTCTTCTACAGAATTCCTCGTCAATTTTTACACCAGGATATGGTGAGGCTCCTGAAATGGCAAATTTCTTTTTAGTAAGGTGCTAACAAGTCTGGCCTTACTGCTCAACTTTATCACTGTTCGCTGGTATGAGAACTAACTAAAATTGTTGCAGATCACTAAGACTGGTATCTGCACTGCACAGTTTTATCAGTTTCATACCACTTGAACAATCATAGTGCCATCCTATGGAATTCTTGGATTTGTATTTTGGTAAGGAGCCATCATGGTGTAGTTGTTTGAATGTTGGACTAGGACTCTGGGAGACCAAGGTTTGAATCCCCAACAGCCATGGTAACCCATTGGGTGATCTTGGAAAAGTCGCACTCTTTCAGTTTTGACAGGAAGGCAACTGAAGAAATCTTGCCAAGAAAACCTTCTGATAAGGTCACCATAAGTCACAGTTGTCTTGAAGGCACATAACAACAACACTCTTCTAGAAAGCTCTGGTAACCTTTAAAAGATCATTTTAAGCACCACACCAAACTACAAATCCCAGGATTCCATAGGATGGATCCATGACAAAGTGATATGAAATGAACGTAACCATGAAGTGTGTACATGCTGGACTCAAAGAGGATCAAGTAGATGAGAACAGCACAGTAGACAACAACTCTGTTTTCATGGGCAACATTCAAAAATGTTACTAAAATGTCTTTATATTGTTTACTGAATTTTGACTAGCTGGGCTATATATTTTTCAGTGAGGAAGAGGCTGTTTGCATCCTGTGTGAGTAGTCTTGCATTGTAGTAGCACAACTTGCTTAGACAGAATCAGGAAAATTCAAAAATCACTTGACTAATGATACAGTATGTATCTGTACTCTGGGTATGGAACAGAGTCTTTCCCAATAGTTGGGATTCCCTGATGAATGAGCTGGGTTGTGGTGGGCTGCATGGTAAACAGGAATCCCCTGTAATTTGATACATGCAACTCCCAGACCACTGATCAGTACAAGTCTTCCTCCCCTCCCTGATTAAATACCCTGAAGGCACCAGATCCTGTCTGCTCTTGGAAGCTAAGCAGCCCTGGTTAATACTTGGATGGGAAGTTGTCAGGGAATACCAGGTGCTATAGGCTATATTTCAGGAAATAGCCAACCACCTCTCCAGAATATTCAGAGAAAACTCTACAAAATTCATGGGTGACTTGAAGGCACATACAATCACAGAACTGATTCTACAGTCCACCCTGCCCCTCCAGTTTGTGTCTTAAGGTCCAATAGACTAAGGCTCCAAATTCATTCTTGATGAAATAGTTAATAAACATTCACTCGCTTGCCCTGCATTCATGGGGAAGCTGGTATAGAAGGGCCAAACAGATGCTGTGGGTACAGGGGGCAATTTTCTTCCCTTGAAACTCTCCAGGGGGCAAACAGAGTACCAACTCCCCCTCTGAAAATCCACTTCTGGTTCTGAGAAATTTGTGAGAATTTTTGATGTAAAAATATATATTTTAAAATTGCAATCCTCACACTATATAATTACAGTTGCCCTTCCACATTCGCAAACTCGGCATTCGCGGTTTTGATTATTTGCAGTTTTGGGAGGGGCCCCCCGCCCTCCCAAAACCGCGACATGGGGCCTCCGGAGGCCCCGTGAAGGCCCTGGAAGGGAGCAGGGAGGGCCGGGAAGGCCTCCACGGGGCCTTCGGAGACCCTCCGGAGGACCCGGGAAGGCCTTGGGGGGGAGGGGGGAGGGCCGCAGAGGCCTCCACAGGGCCTTGCGAGGCCCCGTGAAGGCCTTGGGGGGGAGGGAGAGGGCCGCAGAGGCCTCCATGGGGCCTTGCGAGGCCCCGTGAAGGCCTTGGGGGGAGTGGGGAGTGGGGAGGGCCGTGGAGGCCTCCATGGGGCCTCGTGAGGCCCCATTAAGGCCCTGGGTGGGAGTGGGGGGGTGCAGAGGCCTCCATGGGGCCTATGGAGCATGTCCGTAGGCCCCATGAAGGCCCTGGGTGGGAGGGGGAAGGTCTCCGGAGGCCCCGTGAAGGCCTTGGGAGGGAGCGGGTAGTCCGGGGAAAGCGACTATGGGGCCTCCGGAGGCCCTGTGGTCGCTTTGGCGGGGGAGGGGGGGCAATCAATTTTCACGGATTTTTCACATTCACGGGGTCCGTCGAACCTAACCCCCGCAAATGTGAAGGGACGACTGTATACTGCTATATTCCACTTTAACTGCTAGGACTGTGTCCCAAGGAATCTTGGGATCTGGAGTTTAGGGAAGGGCAGAATTCTCAGCCAGGTTGCTCTGGTGCCTCACCAAATTACAAACCCCAGGATTCCACAGGACACAGCCATGGCAGTTAAAGTGGAATATAGCGCTATAGTTGTGTAGTGTGAAAGGGCCCCCGGAGCTTCACATAGAGGCAATTCACTTCCTTTTTGGTCAGAAAAGGAGCAATCTAGGGAATCTGGAGGGGTTAAGGACCACAAAAACAGCCTCGGGCCTGCATGTGGTTTCAAGGACACACTTTGCCCAGCTCTGCTATATATCCTAATTCTGAAAAGTGGGGCTAAATATGATGACCTTCTAGTAGCTCTATTAAACATTTGAATAGCTTAGACTGCAATGCTATATATACTAGACTGGGGTCTTGTTTATACGAAGGCGGGAAAATATGAACATGTCTGAAAAAGCAGGCATTCACAATGATGCAATCTGTCTTCATGGTGAAAAGAGCCTCCCTAAACTCTGCATGACCCCCTAGCCAAGATGGTGGCTGTGACTGATTTGCTTGCAATTTTAAATCTGCCACTGCCAAATTTAAAAAACAAACAAACAAAAAACAGCTCCCCATGGTGCGCACAAGCGATAGTTCGTATTTATAAAAAAAGAAGGAGTATAAGATCGCTGTGTTATCAACTTACTGGAACCTCACTTTGCCGAAAATGTAATAAGGAGGCCTAAGGCACTTTCCCTGTCTGCTAGACCTGCCCCCATGCAAATCCAGCCAATCAGGATCATGCTGCCACCTGTTTGTATCTGTGCAAATGCGAGTGTTCAAATGATCACACATTTGAATGTTGTACGGAACTTTTTTAAAAATCTGGACAAAGCCCCGGACACAACGCACACAGACTTTGCAGTGGATTTGGCTGCCACCCTTCCAAATGGCATATATTTATGTGCATGTCTGTATGAACAGATCACCGTACTTTTGCATCCCGTTCGTATTATTTTGCCCATATAGACAAGACCTGGGAGTGAGTTCCACTGAATTCAATAGGACCTCTTACTAAATATGCATAGGATTATGTTTTTAGTCAGCAAAGGAATATAACTCACCTAAAGAAAATATCTCCCACATCAATACACCAAAGGACCACACGTCACTCTGAATTGTGTATACTCTATCAAAAATGGTTTCTGGCGCCATCCATTTCAGGGGTAGCCTAGCCTAAATGTTTTTTTTATAAAACAACAATGCATTATTTCAACATTTACTTCTTTTGCAATATTTCTGCACCATCCAATAACAAAATATTATCTGAGTTGTTTGCAATAAAGCCATAAAGCATACAAGTGAAACAATTATAGAATATCAGCAAAGTGATTGATTAGGCAAAAGGAACCATTATAAATATAAGCCGAAATGCCATTGTTAGTATCATTTCCTATAAAATGTCTCCAGATTTCAGACTTCGAAACTTACATCTCCTTTCCGGACATAGTCAGGATCTTTGTAGATATCCCGTGCCAATCCAAAATCACAAATTTTGACAACATTGTTCTCGGATAAGAGGATATTTCGAGCTGCCAGGTCCCGGTGGATGCACTAGAAGGAAATGAAGAGAATATCAGTTCTTTCAGTTCTTTCTACCACCACCATCACATCATTAACTTTATATCCCTTTTCTCCCCAAACAAGGACTCAAGGTGGCTTACAATTTTAAAAAAAATACAGTATAGCTAAAGCGCATAAAAAATTAGCATTACAATATAATTAAGCTGTCAGTAACATTAAAAAATCAACAATTTAGAACTTACAATTAAAAATAATAAAACATTTTAAAACAACCAAGTTAGTACAGCACACTACTTAAAAGCCCCATTTAAAAAGGAGGGGGTGGGACATTCTAGCCTCCCTTTGAAGGGGATTCCAGAGTGAAAGCAGCCACTGAGAAGGCCCCCCATTATGTCCTCACCAGATGTGCCTGTGAAGATGGTAGGACTGAAAGAAGGCCTACCCTGAAGATCTCAGGACCCAGATGGTCTGTCAGTTTCAACCTAAGCCATATAAGAATGTATAGGTCATAACCATAACTTATATTAATTTGTATATTCCTCAAGGCTTACCTCCCTTGGGAATCTCATCACAGAATTGTTAAAATAATGTGCCAGTGAAATTCAGATGAGACTCAGACCTTGTCCAGATGGGCTATTTACCCCATGTTGCCTGCATCTTGGAACCCTGCAGTCTAGACAATACAGGGCATTTGCCCCATTTTGCCCCCAGGCAGTCCTCATGACCCCTGGAGCAAAGGCCAGAAGGGGGAAAAGACGGGATAAGGCCCATTACACTGTTTTTAAAAAAAACTGGTAAAATCCACTTCAGTCAGCAAAAACGTGTTTGGCCCCACGTGACCACAGGAGCCTATTCCTTCACACAAGTACATCTCTGCAGCTGCCATCTGCCTTGCTCTTCCATAGCCAGGAAGGAATCCCGCAGCATGTGACCAAGGTTGATAACACACAGGGGCCTTGCTCATGTGCTATGGGCTAGCTTCCTGGCTTCAGAGAGTGGGGTACGGGTGACAGCGGCTACAGAAACTGGCCAGCATGGCAATCTGGACTCCATCCCATTCTGCCCAAGTACCAGGGCAACAACAAGCCAGATCTGTGGGCAGAATACGCCGGGGAGCTGGCATATTCTGGCCCATGTAGATGATCCCTCAGTTTCAAAGTGCTGTTTCTGTCAGGCATATTCCTCTCAAAAGACTCCACCACCTTAGGAAATAAATCAGGAGCTTGCTTGTTTGAAAACACCTCCATATTAAAAACATCCTGCTGCTCAAAAAGTTATACGTTAGGGAGAAGAAGGCTTGGCTACAAACATTCCATATTCCATTCCATGAGAGCATTCAAATAAGACATTTTCCGAAGGATTCTAGGAAGGTACCAGAATCTCTTTACCAGAAGACCACATAAGAAACTTCTTAATTGATCAGTGGACCCATGCCTTGATATAGAGGGTGCTACATGCTTTGTATACAGGGCCTCCAAGAGAAATTTTGCAAAGCAGAACAAGATGGCTTTTGGGCCTTAGAGGAGGGGGTCTCCTCTCGAAATCTTTTGTCCTTTCTTGTCATTTCTTGTGAATTTTGGATTTTGTTGTATTTTGCTGCATGGCCAACACAGGTACCTCAGAATATATACATTTTTTCCTGATGTATCCAATGTATTACATAAATGTTCTATTCCAACAATGGGTGTAAATCTACTAACAGCAAAAGCCTATGCTAATTTTCTCAGAAGGAAGTGTCATTGTAGTTCAGTAAGGCTTATTCCCTTTGCTAGAATTGCAACCTACAAGACTGCAACCTAGACTGCCTCAGAGGGTGGTGGACTCTCCTTCTTTGGAGGACTTTAAACACAGCTTGGATGGCCACCTTTCAGGAGTACTTAAGTTGTGTATTCCTGCATGGCAGGGAGTTCAACTAGTCGGCCCTTGTGGTCCCTTCCAACTCTATGGGCTCATCTACATGAGCCAGGATATGCCAGCTCCCTGCTGACATATCCTGGCTGCAGAGCTGGCCCATTCTTCCCCCAGTACCTCAACGAAACAGACCACAGTCCAAACAGGATTGTTGGCCCAACCCTGCAGCCACAGCCACAGCCATTTTCTGTGATGACTTGGAAGGCAGGAAAATGGACTGAGACATGTGACCAAAGGCCTTCTGCATATGACCAGCCCTGGTCACATGCTGAGGGACACCTGGCTGGCTTCCGGGAGAGCCAGGGAGATGGAGGTGGCAGCGAAGGCCGGCATGCTGGATGGGCTCTACGGACACGCAGGGCTTGAACTGGTTTTCACTGGCAGAAACAGAGTAAACTGGGTATTATTTCAAAATGATTTATCAGGCCCAACTCTGCCTTTTCCCCTTCTCAGTCCTATATCTGCCCTGGAGGAGGCGAATCACTGTCCAGGGGCAGAATGAGCAAATGCCCTGTGTCATATGCACTGCAGGGCTCTGAGATGGGGGCAAGATGGAGTATTTAGCCCATGTAGACAAGCCTTGTGATTCTATGACTCTATAGATTTGGTAAAAGCATGCTTCACCAAATGACCAGAGCTTGAAAAAGTCACTTTTTGGAACTGGCTAATAGGCATATACTATTGGGAGACGTCTGAAACTTGTGGTCCAAAAAAGTTACTTTTCCAGGCTCTGGAACAGATTAAATTGGAAGTCAATTCCCCACATGCCTGGTGGTGAATTTCCAAGTGCTGACATTCTTATCAAAGCAACTTGGTAATATTAACTGCTTAGATTCAGTCTGTTCAGAAATGTTGAGTGAGATCCGGACATGAGCATTACAGTTTCCTGCTATTCAGCACCATCCTTATCACTATCATTTCCTGAAGCACGGAGTCATTTGATGAATGTCATTTCCCTGAGAGAAATTCCTTACTTTCCGTGAGGCCAGGAATTCCATCCCCCGGGCCACCTGGAAGCTGTAGCAGATGAGGTCCTCCAAGGTTAGAGCATTTTTGTAAGGATCTTCTGATGTTGCTGTAAGAAAAGATTAATTCATAAACAATGCCCAGTGACAATGTACATCCTGGTTAACATGGTTCATACTTAAGTACCAGTGATTCCCATCCTCCAGTTTGCTTCCTTAAGATCTTGTTCTCAGGGTTTTATGCATGGACAACATATTCAGCAGAGATAAGCCCTGGATCTCCT
The DNA here is from genome assembly GCA_030847615.1 of Gambelia wislizenii. NCBI lineage: Eukaryota > Metazoa > Chordata > Lepidosauria > Squamata > Crotaphytidae > Gambelia > Gambelia wislizenii. Next base: position 97,032,313 of record JAUMIR010000005.1, on the reverse strand, counting down.
TATCTGTGAGTAAGCCTTACTGAATGCAATCTAGGGGTTTTTCTGAGTACACATGGTTAGTACTTAGAAGGGAGACTGCCAAGGAGTAACAGGTGCTCTATGTTATATTAAGAGGAAGACAATGGCAAACCTCCTCTGAAAAAATCCTGTGAAGAAAGCCCTATGATGGGGTCACCATAAGTCAAAGTCAACTTGGGGCCTGTCTACACTGCAGAAATACAGCAGTTTGAAACCACTTCATCCACCATAGTTGTATCCTGTGGAATCCTGGTATTTATAGTTTGGTGAAGCACCAGAGTTCACTTATAGAAAAGGCTAAATACCTCACAAAACTACAAATGCCAGGATTCAAACTGCTGCATTCCTGCAGTGAAGACAGCCCCTTAAAGGTACATAATAGTGTATAAGATTGCACTGTTCCTGAAGAAAGTCAAATCAATGATGAACTATTACAGAAAGCATCCGTTATGACGAGTCAAAGGAGCAATATTCCCTAAAAAGCTGAATGATAAGAGGATAAATTTCTTTAGGTAAAATGTATTGTTTCTACTTCCATTGGAAGAGGCAGGCATGAACTAATTACACACAGAAAACCAGTTGGGTGCCTTTCTATATCCCACCCCCTGCATACACAGAAAAAAAAAGTTTGCAGCATCTCAAAGGGGGAAATGTTTGAAAAAGACGACTAGGGCAGACCTCTGGAGTCTGGTCACCTACTAGATATTTACTCATGTATATTGGAGGTTGTTTGGGATTTACCTCAAGAAGTATTAAAAAGCCAAGGCAGACCTAAGCACAAATCTTCATCATTGCTGTGAGGATAAAGTGAGGAGAGCCATTTTTGTACTGCCTTGTAGTCAGTCGAGGGAGGGCATGACACACACACACATAATTAATAAATAAATAAGCTAAAGCCTACCTTCCTCCTCTTCCACATCACTGAGGGATTTCTCCTCTCCAAACCCAGAACTTGCTGAACTTTGGCTACTTGTGATGCTGTCCAAGCGTTTCTTCAAGTCCCCCCCTTTTTCCTGCCTAAACCGGGCATTTTTAGTCTGTGAAGTCTAAGAAGAAAAGGGAAACAGACTTTCTATTAGCAAGAGGTAAAGGAGTGCAGAATGCAAATTATTACAAGGACTTAAAACTTTGGCAATATCTGTATTGAAGCTTTCCCCACACACTTAAGTGGCAGCTGTGGCACCTACATTAATGGGCTGGTAAATAAGTTCTGAAGTATAGTCTGACCTTTAAAGAAGTTATTTGGGAGCTAAGATTCAGCATCTTGGATAACTCCTTTAACATTTGGACTAAGACCCAGAGAAGACTCACAGCCCCACTGGCATGGAAGCCATGTGGTCCCATTCCCCACGGCTTGAAAGAAGGAATTAAAGAGAGAAAGGTCCAGTTCTTAAACAACTGGAGCAATGGCTCCATCTAACACAATTCCTGTAATTTCTTCGTACAGGAAATCATCAAAGTCAGACCATGACTCACTTCTTCATCAATGATCCACTGGTGTGAGGATAAAGTAGAGAGGAGAAGCAGAGTCTTTACAGTGCCTTGAGCTCGCTGGAGGAAAGGCAGGATATGGATGTAACGATTATTAAATAAGATAAATCCCACTTTTTCCCTCTTGCTACCATTGCCGCCACAGAGTAAGATAGCACCTATGTCAGGAATAACACTGACCTCTGCCACATGATTTCCTGTCTAAAAGTTCCAGTCTGGTTAAAGTAAACTGTGAGTAAATCCTAGTGACACTAATAGTTAGCAGTGACTAATTTGTCCCATTGCTTCTAGGGTGACTTGCAGCACAATCCAGTGAATGCCTACTTAGACATTAGTCTTGCTGAGTTCATGCCCAAGAGGTGTGTTTCTAGGATTGTGAACTCAGCCATGATTAACTTAGCTGAAATTGAGCCACAGACTGAGGAGATTTTCACACGGGGAAATTATTCCCTGGGGAAATTGGGAGAGAAATGGGGCTGTTCTTGTTCGTTAGTAAAAAATCACGGAACATACCGGGAGAGAAATGGAAGCAGCACAGAGGGAAGACGATGGGAGATCGGGAGAAGGAAGGGGGTGTGCTAAATGGGGCGCTACCAGAACAGCCCCGTTTCTCTCCCGATCTACTGAGAATCGTCTCCCAGGACATTTTGCTGCCTGATGAGGCAGAGAGCAAGACAATACCGCCCTCTGCCCCGCTATTCCACCTATAGAAGCTGGCTAGACTGGTTGAATTTCATTTCTTATCTGACAATAGGATGGGGTCTTCCACCACACCTGAGGCAGCAGACTAGGTTAAGAGGCCTAGGACACACTGTGGTACACACAACTCTGGTTGCCAACAGAGGGAAACAGTCAAGAGACTGTCACCACTGCTTCCCAGCTTCTAATGCCTGTGACAATTGTTCCAACCTGCATAAACTTTACTGGAATGGTAGGCGAAGAACCTTTGAGGAAAGAACAGTCATACATCTCCAGTAGTGGAGGAAGAGGCCCCAAGCTTGACCTCGATTATATATAAAAAAAGGCCTACCAAGGGAATAGTAAAAGTCTTAATTACTTAGCACATCTGTACACTTAATAATAGCCAGAATAATGTGTGAAAAGCAGTACAAAGCAACGTTGACCAGCCGATAGCCTGCCTAAGCTTAGGTCTCACCAAGAAAAAAAAAATTGTTTTAACTCTAGTGACATCCCACAGAGCTCACAGCAGAGGAGACCTTAACCTTAAAAAGCTCTTAAACTACGCACATACACACACACATTCATTCCCAACATTTCACAGAATTCTCACCTTGTATGGAACAAAATCACTTCGTTTGCTTCTTAAATACACTGACAAATTTCCAAATTTGCAGTATTCCACAATCACCATGAGTGGACCTGAATATGTAATACATAAACAAGATTTTAAAAAAATAAAGCTTTTTTAAGAATTCTGTAACAAATGTCTACCACTGCAGTAAAAACTGTGGTCCAACAATCTAAGGCAGCCCAACCCACCATTCATGAAACCCAGGAAGGTATTGATTGATAAGCTCTGTTTTGCTCAGGGTTTGGATCACAGCTCTCAAAATTCCCAGAGAGCATAGTCATGCTGGCTGGGGAATTCTAGGAACTGCAGACAAAACAAGTAACTTTTCCAGGATTTGGTTTTGTTCCAGAAGTCAAAAGTTGTACAGGACTGCTTTGTGCAGCACATCAAACCACAGAGCTTAGACATGTTTGATTTTAAAAGTTCTCTCTTTCACTTTCCCCATGCAATATTTTGTAAAAATCCCAAAAATATTTATAAAGGAAAAGAAACTTGATTCTCATTAACTTTTCAATGATAACAAAATTTGGACAACCAATTTTGGCTAAGACCTAAGTAAAATGCCTGGTGATATTTTGAGGCCATTTTGTTACACAATAGCACAAGATGGACAGAGCTTAGAAAAGTTACGTTTTGGACTATGACTGCCAAAATTTCCCAAATAACATCACCATACTGGCAGAGGGGTTCTTGAAGCTATACTCCACACACACACACACACACACACACACACACCTTTTCTAAATTTTGGAGTTAGCACAGATGCTCTACCCATGCTGGGAAGTCTTTGATTTTATTTTTTGTTTGTTTATTGTGCTGTTCTGCTTCAAAGTGCTGTTCCTGTGGTTTTTCTATCTTCATTGCTAATCTCTAGACTGTAGACACAAATATCTGCAAGCCAAGCTTTTGGAAATCAATTAACAGCAGATGCTCAGGATCGAAGCACAATGCTTGCTCTCTACCAACTAGCTATGCTCTCTCTACAAAATAAAAAATGTCCTCCAACACATACCTCCTGGTTTTGTGCAGGCTCCAAGTAAATTAACCACATTGAGATGATGACCGATATGAATGAGGATTTTGAGCTCAGACATCAGTGCCCTGTGTTCACTGTGTGTTGCACCCTCTGTAAAAGGAAAATAAATATGCATATTGTTTTTGCTACACGCGTAGAGTACAAATAAAGTTTCATCTGCCACATTTCATCAAAGTAAGAGGAGAAAGAACAAATAAACCCAGTAGTACAATAGTGGTAAGCATAATCTTATGTTATGGCACCTGGAGGACCAATCTAAAACACAAACACAAAACTAAAAAGCTGGGGAGTAAGTTTTTGAACCTTTGCTTGATCCTATTTTTATTCAAGCATTTTTTTATTCAAGCATCCTATTTTATTGCAGAGCTTTCTTTGACTCTCTTGTTTCAAGGACAACCACTCCATCAAGAGCTTTTATAGGCCTGACCTGGAGCAAATAATCTACATGTTACATTTCATTAACTTTTTCCTAGAGTAACTACCATGCTTAAGTCTGAATGGCCTGTTTGTGTTTGAAGCAAGCCAAAAGAGGGAGCAAGACAGTATTTCCTCTAAGGCAACAAGAATATGTTGTCTAACTTCAACGGAGAACATGCAATAACCAGTGACTGTACATATTCCCCTAAAGACAGTATGACAAATGTATAAAAGTCAACACCATGAGAAGGGGATTTCAGACACTGCAGAGGTAACTTTCATTGTTGCCAAGAGATGGGTACAGACAAGAGGGTGAGGATAATCAGCTGTGTGTACAATGGTCAGTCAATGAATGCACCCTTTACATTTCAACTATGCATTCTGTCCTGGAAATACACTATCATTTATGCAAAAGCTAGGCAGATTAACTAGACTGTGATCTACAAAAAAAAATAAAATAATGTTAAGACAAATAGCAGCTGGTGCAAATTCCCATTACTACGGAGCAATCCACATATTTTTGCCTTGTGTAGACAAGCCCATGCTTTCTTTTACCCTATCACTTCTAGTTAGTTAGCTCGTACAGCCATAAACTTGTGCTGATAACTCAACAGTTCCCCTTTTGAGGTGATTTTTAGTTTTTGATTCTCACCTTTAAGCATTTTGACAGCAACAGTTCGGCAAGCAGAAGCCTTGTCGATTCCAAAGGCATCTGCTTCAATGACTTGGCCAAATGCTCCCCGCCCAAGTGGCTTACCTGTATGCAAAGGAAAAATAAAAGAAATGGGTAACTTTTTTACATCTCTGTGATCCAAATAATGGAGAAGAAAGCTAACCATTCAGTAAACAGGACCTAGACAGTGGGCTAACACAAAGGAATAGTGTGAGAACACCACAGCTAGCCAGAGAGCAATCAGACACAAGCAGAATCCTGTCACTTCATCCTCTGAATAACAACCCCTGCAAACATATGTATGGCCAAGCTTCTGCTGATGCAACTGCTTCTTTTTCATGGAATTAAAGAGTAGACTGCCCTTTTTCTGGGTGAATTGGAAGCCTCTGAGAGCAGTGGTTCTCCTTTACAATAGACGGCAACACTCCCTACCATACCCATCTTCCAAAATCAGAAGCAAACTTCTGGCCACATCTGGGTTTTAAAATCCCATTTTTGGTTATCTGTGTTACCCCGGAAGGTCTCGGGGCAGAAAATTGGCCTTCATACTTGTCCACTCCTACTCTTTGTTATCCTATGTAATTCTTAAGACCTCTGTTTTATGGAAAGGTAAGTGGTGATTTTGAAAGATGGGCATGGCTTGTATTAAACAAGTTTCTCTCTCTCAGAGGAAGAGAGCAAAAATGAAAGCAAATATCCCATTAAAGAACAGCCACTTCTAGTCAATTTATCAAATGAAAGGCACTGATAAGAGAAGCCCTGTTTAGAAAGGAGGGACTCTGATGAGAAACCTCAGCTTGCCAGACCCACAAGTGTGCACATATATTATGGTTATTCTATGACAATGGAAAAGTACTCTGGAACATCTTAGGATTTCCTCTGCTATTACATAGCATGTATCTGAGTTGAGGCCAAGTATTAACAGACAGGTTCCAGTGCTGGGGTCTTGTTAAATTAAAGCCAGTGTTGTTTAAGCATTGAACTACACTTATGGAGACCAGGGTATGAATCCCCACTCAGCCATGGGCAAATACTCCTCTAAACAAATCTTGTCAAAAAAACCCCAAAGCCATGATAGAGATGCCTTAGAAATAACTTGAAGGCACGCAATAAAAACCTTGAATACACCCATAAAGCAGACTCCCTAAATCAATTGTTGAATGGTTAAGAGAACTAGCATAGTGTAGTGGTTTAAGTGTTAGGCTACGTAGGACTCCAGGAGAATAGGGTTTAAATCACTGATTGGTCACGGAACCCCACTGTATGACCATAGCTAAGTCACGCTCTCCAAGTCTTGGAAGAAAACAAGGATAAGCCTCCTCAGAACAAAATTTTGCCAAGAAAATCCTGTAATAGGTCTGCCTTAGTGTTGCCATAAGTTGGAAATGACTTGAATGTACACACCAACAACAAAAATGAACACTAATATAAATCTCTATCATTCTGCGGGTCCAGTTTATGGACCTCACAATAATAATAATAATAATAATAATTACATTTATTGATATAGCGCCATAAGCTTTACATAGCACTTTACAAAAAAGAAAAACAACAATCCACAATAAACACAAAGACCTGCCTACGGTGCACAATCTAAAACCACAAACAAAATTATAAAATTAATAAAATATTACTATAACAGGATTAAAACAATACTATAAAAGTGTAAGTTAATAAAATAATGTGGACATAAAATCAAAATGAAAGTTGGTTCATTTTGAAAAGAAAATTGGATTTAAGCCAGGGAAATTCTAATTTTACCCCCTTTCAGAGGCAGCCTTAGGTGGCTAACCTAATCCAATCTTAACCAACTTTATCCAATCTTATTGATTGATGACTTTTCTCCTGTCTCTCCTCTCTCTACATAATAATGCCAACCTAGGAACTCCTTACAGATTCAGGATTGCTAACATATACTGTACATAGTGTTCTTTCCAGAGGAGAACGCATTGGGCATTGGCTGTATGTCACATGATCCTCAAACCAATATCCAACAAAGCAGCCTCTGCTTTCAGGAATGATGCACATTGACTTCATGAGAGGAAAGCACACCTAGTTTGAGCCTCTCCCTGGGGAACTCCCATTTGTTGGCATCATAAGGAAGGCGTTCACACTGTTCATCCATAGGGACTTCATCTGGATCCATGATGATGGACAGGTATCCAGTCTTTAGTTCTCCACCATTGGCCTGGAAAAAAAGCAGGACCATGGCTAATTAAATAAAATTATCCTTGCTGGTTAGGCAACGTGCAGTTGATCACATTTACTGGCTTCACTGAGGTCTGGAACATTCTTACTATTTAGTCCCCAAGAATGCAAGCATGTAGTTCCCTCTACCAGCTGCACTGCAGGGCATGTGCCTACAAATCATTGCTAATGACTTGCTTCAGTAATATCTGAAAAAGGGACATTTTTCTCTCCACCAAATGCCTGGTCAATTAAATCGCAGACCTTTCTATGTCCTCATTTCCCAGCAAGAATGTGATGGTACCAAGAGAGGAAAAATGCAGCTGTTGATTTAAAGACAATGCAAGAAACAACACAAAAGAAAGCCCATCACTTTGCATTTGTCATGCAAGATTGATGCTGACAGGGACAGTGGGAGAAGTTGTTTCATTACCCGTTTAACGGTCCGCAGAATGATGACGAGGAGCAACCAGAAGAACATGGCAATTACGGCTGTTCCAACCAGAATAATGAGCTCGAGGTTCGTTTTCTCATCAGTCCCTGGAAAGAAACAATTGAATGGTTCACTAGTAGGAGATGAGAGCCTCTTTGAGGCAGGTCATCAGTTGAAGCACTGAAAGGGGTTCCTTGTTCAGGAAAGACAACCTGAGAAGACTTATATGTAGCAATTCAGTTATGGCAAAGAAACAGACAAACATGTCAAACACCATTCCTTGGTGTACACATTACTCAGAGAGATGGACCAGTAGTCTGACTTTATACAAAGCAACTTCCTTTTGGTAAAATTATCTGCACCTTTGGTACACATAATAAATCCACCAGTATAACACCACTGAGGTAGATAGAGCCAAGAATTATCCATACATCAGGCCAATACATTCTCAGATTACTCTTCTCTGTTGAAATTTATGATTTAAATTAAGTGATACAAAGTGCTATGGCAGCAATTCGAACCTTTCAGTGAGGACCAAACAAACTTACACCATTCAGTCAAATTAACTTTAGGTTTACCTACATTCAAATCTTTCCACTGAAATCCCTAGACCTCAAAATTGCTTTCATTTGGCTGGGTCATAGATTAAAGGAGGCTCTCTTCATGGCTTACAGGGGGTGCATCTACACTGTAGAAATAATGCAGTTTGACACCACTTAGTGCTGTAGCTCCATCCTATGGAATCTGTGGCATTACTAAGGCCAGTGTCACCCCTCCCGCTGACAGTATCACTGGCTGCAGTTTGGTGTCTCCACCCACCTTTAGTGTTGCAACTGTATGGAATCCTGGGATTTGTAGTTTCATGAGATCTTTAGCCCTCTGTGCCAGAGTGCTGGTGCCTCACAAAACTACAAATCCCAGGATCCTATAGGATGGAGCCATGGCAGTTAAAGTGGTGTCGAACTGCATTATTTGTACAGTGCAGATGCACCCAAGGACACTGCCTCACCTAGATAGGACAGTTACAATGGGCTCATAGCCCAAGAGCTCCAGCACCTGATAGAGTCTGACTCCATTTTAATGTAAGGTAAGCCATCATGTCCAAACCTGGTCTTGCTATTTGGGGAATAGTTCAGGAGCAGAGCATGCCATTTGTATGAAGATGGTCTCAGGTTCAAACTACATCATCTCCAGGTTGCAGTGGGATTGATTCCTATCTGAAATCCTGGAGAACTTCTGGCCTTTAAAGTAGACCAGAGGTGGAGAACCTATCACCCTTCACAAGTTGATCAGCTCCAACTCTTACCAGTCTTTGCCCACATAGCTAAAACTGAGGGGCTGTTGGAGCTAAAGTCCAACACTGCCTGGACAGTTACAAGTTCCTCATCCCTTGGTGTACACATTACTTAGAGAAATGGACCAGTAGTCTGACTTCATACAAAGCAACTTCCTATTTGGTAAAATCCCCACAAACACAGATTAAACTTATTATCACTGGACCACTCAGCAGTCAGCATCAAAGAACTCATTTCTATCCTCCAGTTCCCTGTGTGTGCATGCATTTCAGATCTTGTGTCATGTAGTCAGTATCTCACAATGGGATACTGCTTCAAAATTATTCCACAGCCTCTGATGAAACAAGTCATCAATTCTCCCATTTGAAACAATTTATCACAATTGTGCTTGCATTTCTTATTACTTTTTAAAAAATTTATTTAGATCCCACCTTCCTCATGGCACAAGCTTACAGCAAATTAAAACATGTCTTTTTTAAAAAATCAAAGCATGCTAGGCTATATTTAAACAAGTCACATTTGTTAGATAACTGAACACATATATTTACATGGAGGACTATTTACAGGCACTTTCCAGCCAAATAAAATATGTTACATGGCACATCACTTCAGTATCTTGCTGGGGATTTATAAGAATAACAGGATATAGCTTTGACTCACTTGGTCATAATAATTTATAAATCAGTGATTTATCACACTGGAACAAGGTTTTTCTCTCTATCTGAAAAGTACTTAAAATTGTATATAGAGAGATTTATTGAATATAGAGAGATTTAGAACCAAAAAAATCTGATCATAGTTTTTTGACAAGAGGATGAGATCTTTCAGTTTATTTAAGGACTTACTTATGCTATTGACTGCTTGTGGAAGGAGAACAAGGAGAAAGGAAACAAGGCCAGCCTGACCATTAGGCAGAAGCCACCTAGGCAGCTGCCTCCAATAACAAACTCCAAAGTTGTAAAAAGCAACAAATTGATAGGATTATTGCTAGATCCAACTAGAAGACCCATTAAATCAATGACATTTATGTAAGAATTGATTTACCACTGTGCAATTGATTCAGTGTGTCCACTTTAGCTGAGACTAGCAACTGGATTCAGGTCTTAGGGGTTGTCTAGATGGTGAAAATCCTCCTCATAGAATTCGAGAAGAATACCTTTTGTCCCAATGAGATCCCATGGTGATTCGCCTTATTTGGAAGGAGCGGGGGCCAAAAACTACATTATTGTGGCTTTTCCCAAACTTTTTAAAATAATGCATGGGAATGCACATTACCACTTGTTTGGACAATCTATTTGGGATGCTGCACATTCTTGGAGGAGTGGAAGTGGACAGCTGGTTGGTTGGATGTGCGCTGGGGGTGGACTTGCTGGCAAGGAAGCAGCTGGAAGCACCATTTTGGATTTTCATGTTGCCAATCATGTGCTTTTTTGCTGCTCTGACATGACCAAACAGCTTTTTAAAGCAGAAGATCGCACTTACACACCTTTGTTTTAAAGCTAAAAAAATACTATATTGTGGTGACAATGTGTGGAGAAAAATAACATGCTAATTTACTTGGCCACCATCTTGATTCACAAGTGTGTGCACTTCAAAAGCGGATAGCTTCACATACTATCAGTTTTGCCAAAAGACTGTAGACAAATGAATCCTGCCATGAATTTGCAATAATGCTCAGGAATCAGCATTATATCCTCTCATCTAGACAAGCCCAGTTAATATATTATTTTCACTGGAGTTTCATCAGAGGGGCATGTATGTGTGGTTTTCTGCCTCAGGTACTAAATAACTTAGTTGGTATGGATGCGATGGACCATGCGTGACTTTGAGAGGAGGGGTTGCTATTGCTTCTGTACCTCAGGCAGCAAAGTATCTTGGTTCTATTCTGCAAAGAAGTTACTCAAAGTAAATGTAACAGCATTGCTCTCTGCGTACTTAGCATTCTCCTAGCCTTTTCACTTCTGTCTTCTCTTTGGACTTGGCACTTCATGGCCATTGTTTCTTAGCTACCACTCAGCTTCTGTCCATCTTGCTTTTCCAACTTTGGTTTCCATCTTCCCCAATTCCACTTAACCACTCAGGAATAATTCAAGCACAGTTTATTTCTCAACAGAATCATTTACAGAATTCAGTGTAAACATAGATCAAATCAAACATAAATGAAGAAAAAGTTAACACATAGGAAAACGTTCCCGTTGCACATCGATACTAACCTTCTACTTCAAAAAATGCTGATGCTTTTGTGCAACCTAGAACATTGCAGGCACGGCAGGTGTAGATCCCTTCATCTTCCTTCCTTACCCTTCGGATGGTCAGATTTCTATTCCCATCTTTCAAAACAATACCTTACAGAAGACAGAAGCATCACAATTACTCTTCCACTTCTATGTTTGTTGGGATTAGATCTCATTGCTGAGCAGGAGGCACTGAAGCATACGTATTTTAATTTTTTAAAAAAATCTCCCAATGTGCATAAAATATGATAATGCACGTTCAAGAAACACTACTCCATATCTTTTGTTCGAATAAGGGAACATGCGAAATGGATGCAGATCTTAGGTAGAACCAGAATCAAACCTCCAAACCTGCTTTCATTCATGAGGCTCAGTCAGGGACAAAGTTTGGAAAAGTTATTTATTTGAATTCCCAGCTCCCTCCCTTAACCAGCATAGTTATTGGGAGATTCTAGGAGCTGTAGTCCAAAACAATTAATCCTAGATCATATTTGGAATAGACAGAACATTTGTTGTTATTCATTTTTTGGCTGAAAAATGGAAAAATAACACAGTGACCAGAAACTTGTGTAGTTTTTGCCTTGTATTCACACATCCTGGAATTTTTCTGGAAATTATTCTGCACAGACATTTAAATGGGTTCATTGTGCAACAGTTGTGGGGTTTTGTACAAAAAACACTGTTTCCTGATAGCCACAGCTCTACGTATCCAAGATTTGGTGCAAAAGCCAGCAATCTTTAGGGGGAGTGGGATGTGGCTTTTTGGAAACGTGTTTCAAACAAAATATTTGAAGGGGTGTCACATTGAGGATGGAGCAAGCTTGTTTTCTGCTTTTCCACAGACTAGAACACGGAACAATGGATGCAAGCTCCAGGAAGAGAGATTCCACCTCAACATTAGGAGGAACTTTCTTACAGTAAGAGCTGTTTGGCAATGGAACACACTCCCTCGGAGCGTAGTAGGGTCTCCTTCCTTGGAGGTCTTTAAACAGAGGCTGGATGGCCATCTGTCAGGGATGCTTTGATCATGATTTCCTGCATGGCAGGGAGTTGGACTGGATGGCCCTTGTGGTCTCTTCCAACTCTACACTTCTATGATTCTATGATTCTATGATTATTCTTGTTCAAAACCATGTGTATTTTGGCACAGAATAACATCCTAAAATATTTTGGGATACACGAAAACCAGATAGGAAATGCACAATGGTAATAAAACTGAAGACACTATTTGTCCTCACTTGCAAGGATGAAATACAGGTGTCCCCCCTCCCCATATCCATGGAACCAATACTCAGGGTTTCAGTTATCTGCAGCTGAAAACCACAGAGTCGTGATGGAAAATGCCTAGAGGTGTCCTCTCTAGGAATTGCTAGGTCCTCCAACACAACTCTATTGTCTATTTGTACCAGAAGTCTTTTATTTTAATAGGGTTCACAATTATCTGTTTCCGGTATCCACGCTAAGTCCGGGAACTGAACCTCCATGGATACAGGAAGCAACATGTAGTAAAAAATTTGCATCCTTAGATCATATATGTACTACAATGATAAAAAAAGGGAGTTCTTCTGAGAATGTGACTGTGGGCAGTGCATCCACACAGCTAGCACTGAGAAGAGACTTCTAGATCAAAGGACAGAGCTTCACTATTGGCCTGATTTTTGCTATTCCATCTGTATTTTGCTATTCCATCTGTGGCTGGATGGAATTTGAAGACCATTTCATCTCATTTCCTGTAGGATTTCCCATATACAATGCTCTGTAAGAACGTAAGAACTCTATTGAATCAGAACAAATACTTCTTTATCTTGTCCAGCATTCTGTCCTGTCCAGTGGCCAACCAGACATCTACGAGAAATCCAAAATAAGGACATGTGATACGGTTGCCATAAGTCAGAGCTGAGTTGAAGGTACAAAATGACAACAAACTAGCAACCGTCAGTAATCCTCCATGAATCTAACTCCTCTTTTAAGGATCTTTCAATATTGTACTACTATTCATTTGAATATTCAATAAATCACAGGCAGAATGAGGTTGGCCATTTAAGGTGCAATTTTCATGTGTTAACTGGATGCATAAACAAGGGACCCAATGTTATCAGCTCTGTCCTCATAAATTAGGAGGAATACCACTACAGGGTTCCCAACAAAAAGGACAGGACCCACTACCCATACATCTGGCCCTGTTCAGACAGGGCAGGGACTGTAGTTGCAGTCCTGCCCACCTCCTCACGTATTCCCTAAATATGCAGAGGAGGAGCAGCTAACATACAGTAAAGGCTGTTCACACGCTACAACAAAGATCAGGAAGGCACTCACAAGACAATGTAATGTGAAAGGTGCTTCCCAGACAAGAACAAACTTAAGCACAACCAAAGTCAATGGAGGATTTTACATATGCAACACGGCATGTGGAACTGCTAGACAGAATCTTCAGTCTCACCTGAATCTTCGACAAGAGATTCATTGTTTTTAAACCACGTGATGAGCGGAGAAGGAATTCCATTTGCTACACATGATACTTGTATTGTTTCACCGATATTCGTTGTTTGATTCACAAGATTCCCCATAATTGTGGGTGCAAGTGGTTCTGTTTATGAGGGAGAAAATTTAAATTTAAATGTCAGATATTTTTAAAATGCATTTTTAGAATCACAAACCTGAAATTACTGATAAGTCATTAAGTTGTCTGATACCACTGGTTAAAGTGATCAACAGAGAAGACCTAGTCTCAGGATCATGAGTAGTAGCCAGTGGTATATCTGTCCTGTGAAAAATTGTTATAACCAGTTTTGAAAGTTAGGGGAGCTACAAGCTATCACAATACCTACACAATAAATCCCACAATGTAATTATACCTCGTATTGTAGAACTGCTTCCTTCCATTTTTCTCTTCCATCTCTAGCTGTTCTGCCTTTATGGCCCTCACACTGTCTGCAAACCAAGTGGACTAGAAACTTCCATGAAATTCTCCAGAAACCCATGTGCAGCTGTTACCATGCCCTGCATACACTCCCTATAATATCTCATAATTGGCAATATTAAGATGCTTCAAGGGGTCTAGTAGACCGGGGTAGACCAACAGGGGATGTCAAACGAAGGTCACAAGGACCTGGGAAGATGTCAAGGAAAAATACTAGCAGACACACCCAAGACAAGATTAAGCAAAGCCCATAAGAAACAAGCCCCAGTACGGAGGTATGTGCTAATCCCCTCTTGGGTACCCTCAGCAATGAGTCACACATCACAAACAAACAAACAACTCCTATCCCCCCGAAATATCCCTCATCACCCCTTCTTGTCCTACAATATGAGGTTGTCTTACACCTATCAATTCCTTTCTCTCAGCCATTAACAGCAATCAGCAGAGTTTTGGTTTCCTTTGTTTAAACAGTGAGAAACCCATCTAAGCTTTGTTCTAAGCCCAAATACCCCTTCAGGACATGAAATACAGTATAAATATTAGTCCCAAACAATAGCAAGGTGTGCCACTGTGGATGAGACCAGCCACTCTCTCCGTTGGTGCACTCCTGGATTGAAGCTTCCAGTGCCACCCTCAGACTTCCACCTGAGTTCTCCTCTACTCTTGGTAACTATAGTTCCATCTTGCAAACCTATTCCTCTATCCAATCTTTTCTGCCTTAATTCTTCATTAGCCTTGCATGGTTCCTGTGAGTATGTGTTGCATGTGTGAGCGCTTTCTGGGTTATTTTCCAATAAAAACCATTTATTTTACTTTAACCTGGAGTTCTCTGCAATAAGTACTGGTATACACAGGTGAAAAGGTCCAAAAGTTACCTTCCTTTCGCAGCATTCCATTTGAGCTATAACAATTCCCCCAATTAATAATAAGTCATGGGCCCCCCACCTCTTCGGGAAACACAGCCCAAATACAGTGCACTCCTTTATCTATTTCAGGTCACGCCCCCCCATTTACATGGAACTGGTACCCACAATTTCACTTATCTGCCATTGGAGGAGTACCAGAGAGTAGCTTTGGAGGTGGTCTCCCTAGGCATCAGGAGGTCCTCCACTGTGACTCTATGGTCAACTTCTGCTGGAAGTTGACCATAGAGTCGTGCCAGATGCCTAGAAAGGAATGCTCTCTAGGCATTTTCTAGGTCCTCTGACATGATTCTATAGTTTAATTTGGTGGTTCACTATTATACACAGTTTTCTGTATCTGCAATAAGTCCAGGGCCATTTCCCCTGTGTAAATGGGGGAGGACATGTATCATTAGGAGTGTACAGGTTAGAATAGCAGTGATTCACTAGTTCCCCAAATATTCCAAAGACTCAAAAATCTGTATTTAAAATGCATATTTAGAGAGCAAATATTTTAAAATATGCATTTAAATATGAATTCAAAAATGAGAATTTGGGGGCAGTTGTATATATTTTTTAATCACCTAATCATTGTGATGGTGAATGAGATGTAATGAACTGTGCAATAAGCACATATGAAAGTGACTAGAAGCAGATGGATCCATCCATTCCTGAATCCTGGAAAAGTTACTTTTTGAATGACCACACCAGCTGGTTTGATAAGTATCTATGGTTGGTGGGGTAATCTGGGAGCTGTGATTTAAAAAAAAATCAACCCCTGCCAGTTCCTAATCATAACATGACATAGCTTCCCTTCTCATTGAATAGTATGAGCTTACCTTGAATAGTGAGGTGTTTGACAAGGCAGTGGTGCAGTTTGGTCTTTTTTTCTTGTGCGATGCATACATAATCCCCACTATCTTGAAGTGAAATGTTCTGGAGAAGGAGTTCCATGGTAACATTTTCCCCATTGGCACTTGCAGCCGTGGCGCTCAGCCTCTCAAGAGCCTCCAGGTTCTTGCAGATGGGCATGGGCAGCCTGCCAAGCCTTGTCATCGAGGCACGAGGGCTCAGCTTAAACCAAGCCAGGTTTTCAAAAGTGAGCCTGTCAGCTGTGCACTGCAAGGAGACATTGTGGTTCTCTGTAGGCTGACTCTGAGGCCGAAGATTAATTTCAAGGCCTCCTACGAGAAAAAATATTGGAAATGAGAGAGAGAGATCATCCATCATGTCCAGAGATCTCCATACCTTTGGTGGTTTTCCTACTGAAATGTTCATGGCAGTGTCATAATTCTGAAAATGAATGGATTTCAGTCCCCAGTAACTTGCCATATGATCAGCTTAGAGCTTGGAAAAAATATTTTTTAAGACTACAACACTCAGAATCACCAGATTGCATAGTCATTGCTGGCTGTAGGATTCTGGGAGTTCAAGTCCAAAGAAGTACCGGTAACTTTTGCAGGCTCTGATCACTATTATGTGTGCTTTGTGCCTCCTGGCACAAAGTACCAAATAATAAAAGTGAGTGCAGGGGAACACACAAATTATATAGACAGTACGCATATGGTGAGTTATTCACAAAAGGATTGTTTAATTCAATCAAACTGTTTAGTCAACTATGCCCTATTAAAAATTCATTAACAAACATTGCACTGTCCTAAGCAGTTGCAACAAATAGCCCACCACCTCTGTGCTCCTGACTACATGTAAAAACAAGCAAACCTTTATTGTCCATAGATAAAGAACTCAGAGTACCTCCCATCATCAGATTTCTCCTACATCATACAAGAACCTGGTCTGGACAATATGAGAAACAGTGATTTATCACAATATGCATCAGTGCTCACCCTCGCATCTCCTCTAGGATGGCCATGAGTGGAAACTTTTACTTTCAGTTTCAATTGACCACAGTTTAACATTGTGTCTAACCCTGAACTGTGGTTAAGCTTAGCTACAGGTACAGTACAACCCCCATATCCATGGGAGCCGTATCCACAGTTTCACTTATCCATATCTGAAGAAATATGTCCTTTCTAGGCATCTTCTAAGTCCTCCAGCGTGGTTCTGTGGTATGCTTCTGCCAGAAGCTGACCATAGAGTTGTGTTGAAGGACCTAGAAGATGACTAGGGAGATGATCTCTCTAGGAATCACTAGGTCCTCCAGCACGACTCTATGGTATGCTTGGGTCAGGAGTCATTCATTTTAAAATGATTTGCTATTATCCACAGTTTCCGGTATCCATGGTAAGTCTGGGAACATATCCCTGTGGACACGGGGGCTGTACTGTAGTTGAAACAAGTTAGCTTCGTAAGTGAAGGTATGAAGTTGTTTCAACAAGCCATGCTTAAGACTAGAGGCAATTTATTGATTTTTGATATGGTGCTTATACACAGTTAATCTGAAAAGAAGGGGAAGTTTTTTAGCTTTTTCTTTTGGACACCCTGGAGGAGATGGGGAGCAAGTGAGCCCAAGCCTCATGCATGTAATGATAAAGCATGGTTTATTGTAACATCCAAGTGAGGTTGAAGATTATGCCCTGTTTCATGGGAAGGGAGCAATGGGGTGTCATTACTGTTGGACTTGACTGCAGTGCTTCACCTGACCAGTGCTGTTTGATCCGACACTGCTGACCATGCACAGCAGACCATGAATTCTGACCAGGGTCTTCCCACCTACAGCACCCTTCTATAGAAGGACAGATTCAGCAGCAGAAATCTTTTTCCTATTCAGGATCACTTTCATTTAAAACTGGGTAGCCTGTAACATCTCATGTTGTATATGAATCGTTTTCTCTTTTGTTGTTTGCTTCCGACTTAGGGTGACCCTAAGGCAAACCTATCACGGGTTTTCTTGGCAAGATTTGTTCAGAGGGGGGGTTGCCTTTGCCTTCCTCTGAGGCTGAGAGTATGTGACTTGCCAAAGGTCACTGTGAAGAAGGAGCTAGGCAAACTTGGCTTCAAGCCAACCAATCACACCTCAGGAAGTGCTGAACAAGGAGGCTGTGGGTGATCAGAAAGTATCAAAAGCAGGAGTGTGTGTCTGAAGGGATTCAGACAGGGTTAGAAGTTGACACAAACAGGGTGCTGAGCTGATAGAGACAGGCTATTGGATTTATGAGAGAAGGGAGAATTACCTATGGTTTGGGGAAGCCTAGAGTAACAGATTATCCAAGATTAATATATTTTCTATTGTCTTTAACATATCTATTCTTGTTGTTGTTTTAAACCTGTCTCTGGCAATCTGTCAAGCCTGAACTGGAGTCAGGCCATGCATAACAACCCCAAAGAACCCACACATCAAAACAGCCACAAGTCCACATTTAAAGGGGTTACCCTGAGGCCCAGCAACCAAATCCAGCAAGGGAAGAATTACGGGAGTGACAGGATTCCTAAGGGGTGGAGTTTTGGAACCAGCCTTGGTAAAGGGATCTGTCACAGTGGGTTTCATTGGCTGAGTAGGGAGCCAAACCCTGGTCTCCCTGAGTCCTAGTGCTTGTCTGCACTGGCCAAATAAAACATCCTCACTCCATCCCCACAGCAATCTGTCCAGATGACACAGGACCAATGCTGGTGCAAACAATCTACATGACGTTTGGCCAGCTCAGCACTGAACCTGCACTAAACTACCCTTAAAATTAAGTAAAAGAAGTCAGCATTTGCTCTGGATTTTACAGGAAAACCCAGTGCACTGCGTGGATGTCTACACACACATCACAATGAGGCACCCAGCCATGTGATCGATGCTGAGTGTTTTGTTTCTGGCCTCAGAGGATGTGACTTGTGCCAGCAGCAGCAGTGCCGGGCCACACAGTGGGGATGCATGTATTGACATCCACCCGGTGTCATCGCAGAAAGCACTGGTGACGGGGGAAATCTGCACCAGAATACTCTGGGCAGCATCCGGATTATCTTGGCCAGTGTAGGTGAGCCCCTAGTTCAACATTCAAACCACTATACCACACTGATTCCTTACTACAACTAGTTTATCATCATAGTTAACAGTTTACTTTTCACAGTCAGAACTGGAAGTTAACAGTTAAGAGTAAAAACTATTATAAAAATAAGTAACAGGGAAACCCATCATGCATAACCATTATAGAGTACATGAAGTCGAAGGCTTTCACGGCCACCATCCATAGATTTTCCTTGGATGTTTTTCAGGCTGTGAGGCCGTGTTCTGGAAGAGTTTATTCCTGACGTTTGGCCACAGAAGATGCCAGCCACAGATGCAGGTGAAACGTCAGGAATAAACTCTTCCAGAACACGGCCTCACAGCCCGAAAAACACCCAAGGAAAATCATTGAGTATCATTTGCTTAAAAAAAAAAAAGAAAAAAAAAAGCATGGGTTTAAAAGAAAGCAACTCTGAAATTTGAACTGGAAGTGAGTGAATGCTGGCAGTCTTACATATCACCAGGAAGTATTTGTACATACTGACAGCACAGAACAGAATTGTGCAAAATGTGGCCCTTAGATCCCCTTTTCTGTGCCCCCCAGTCCATCAAAGCCCCCCAATTTTTTTAAAAAATGGCACATTTGGGGGCAATTTATAACCCAAATTATACAGAAAGAAAATTGCCCCCAAATTCTACAAAGAGCACAAAAGCATAGGAAAATAGCCCAGCCTACCTCAACAAGGACCTCAGAATCTCATAGTATCCACAAATACCTCTATTTTCCTTTGCACACCCTCTCCAAAGGGTGACTGGAAGTGACTAGATGTCATTTTCTGTTGCCATTTTGAGAAGAACTGCAAAGGAAAATGGAAGTACCTAGGCTTGCTGGGGTGGAATTGGTCCCTAGCCCCCACACAGTTCTGTGCCCCTCTACAATAGGATAAGAACCCCAGTGCGTTCAATGAAAATGATTGAGAGATTATTTGCAAACCCTTGTGCAGTACTTACTGGTAACATGAAAGGAGATCACCCTCTCGCCTTCTCCAGCTTTATTACTAGCCACACATCTGTACAAAGCAGATACATTTGCTGCTTGAATGATGAGAGTGCTTACGGTCTATAAGAGAATAAGGCAAGCAAAGTCAGGCCACACTATTGCCGAAGGGCTTCTCTGAATCCCACACAATAAGTCAGCTGTAGCTATCCAGGCTATTATAAATTCCAGCACAACATAACCCACCATTGTTTTAGGTATCCTGTTTGCATCTGAAGCTTACATGACCTGCTGCTTACCCATTCTGGCAAACAAAAGTGAAATTGTTTGCCCTCCCTAAACCATCTTGCTACAATTGTCAATAGAGATCTGACTGTGGCCAACAGAGATCTTAACACTTTACCCAAAATAGAACACTTTCTTCCACATTCCTTTTGCATCAGGCTGGCCAGCTTGAAGCCTGTTTAAACAAAAGTGAGTCTCATGGTGTCCAACATGATTTACATTCTAATAATTCAGTTAGGAATTCACCCTTATGCTGCAATCCAAACCAGTTAGTAGTGAGCAAACCCTACTGGACACAATGTGACTTTCCTCTGAGTAAACGCAGACAGGATTCTGTTCTGAGTCTCCATAAATGCTTAAATGCCATTTGCCATTGCCCCTCATGCAATGTAGATACCTACTATTGTGGTTTACCCGTTATAAAAACTTGAATTTTCACAGTGTTTTACAGGTCTTATTCTCCTGTCCCCCACATCTTTTGTGTATTTTTGGCAATATTGTTAGGGATTGAGAACCAAGGGATGGATCCAGATTTAGGTGCATACAACTGAGCTGGCTAAAGGGACCTTTCCACTGCAGCTCATCCATCCCTCTGAAAATGATACACAGATAATCAGGACTCCCTGCTCAATGGGGGTAAGCTGCAGTGCAGGGCAATACAGAAATTCCCCAAATATCAGGATCTGGGTCTATGAGTACAATCGGACCCCCCTTATCCATGGAACCAATATCTGTGGTTTCAGTTGTCCACAGGACACAAAATAAGGGACCTATATCATAGAGTTGTGCTGGAAAATGCCTAGAGAGGCATCCTCTGTAAGCATCTTCTAGGTTCTCCACCACAACTCTATGGAATGTATTTACCAAAAGTCCTTTACTTTAATAGGGTTTGCTGTCATCCATGGTTTCCAGTATCCATGGTCAGTTTGGGAACCAACCCCCCATGGATATGGGGGTCCAACTGTATTTGCCAAGCATTTCTGTTACAACATTTAAAAACTAACCTATTCCTGATGGGGAAACTTAAGTTGATTTTACTATTTGCTGCCCTGCTTTTTAATTTTCTGTTACTAGAAATTATTACGCATTACACAAGGGCTCTTAACGTGTTTCATTCCTTTTAAAATATAATTTAGTTACACTCTCATTATCAAAAAAAAATTAATTAAATGCTCTTAGCAAAGTTATTTGTAATGTCTTACTTCCAAGCCTTTGGGCAGGATTTTAAGTTTTCCAAGCCCAGTTGTCTCCATCACTGAACTGTATGTCTCTCAGTTTCATAGCTATAGTTCTACATGTCTACAGGAGAATGTCACACTTAAATAGTTCTGTCCATTTATCTGTAGATGCAGCCGTTTGTAATTGTGTTTGGATCACAGGCCCATGAGTCTATTGTTTACAAATAAACCACTAGATTAGATCTATTTTGATACCTTCAAACAGCATTTCAAATACAAGCTTACCTTCCTTTTTCCAGCAATAACAACAGACTGAGGTTTCATTATTTCAATCTGATTTCCACCTCTTCTGTCAGTTATAGCTTTCCATTTCTTACAGGAATAAGGATTGTTCCCCAGTCCAGCTTGGCTGCAACAGAAAAGATGACCAAACATTACATATCGAGGCTTGGTTGGTTAGTTTGTATGCATTAGCAAATGACAAGATAAGTGTGTGCATAACAGAGAGAGGAACACAGGACAAAAGTGCGCCTCAAAACCTTCATGGGCATAGTCTGGGAACATCTAATGCTGCAAAATTATTGGAAATAATCCAGAATCTGAATTAATGCTGCTGGAATCCCTATGAAACACATTCTAAGTAACAACATTACATGTAAATGATTACTTTATGAAAGCATTTCTTTCTTTCAATGTTTATTTCTTGCCCTCTCAGGGCAAGGTACAGAGGCCAAAACAACATTTAAACATTATCAAGGGTGGGGTATAGAGACCAAAACATCATTAAACCATATTAAATGGTCTAAAATGTTTAAACCATTTAATCATGTTTTTTTGAATTAATTTTGTATTTTAATATTTTTTTCAACAGTTTAAATCTCCACAACATAACCAGGCCAGTACAAGTAATGTAAGGACTGGTAAAATGATCAGTTTCTCAATGTAAGTAGTAACTCTTACTTATGAGTCCTAGAATGTTATTTTTCTGGGGTCATTTTGAAGAATATTTTGTGGGGGTTGGTATTTGGAGGAATTTTTTTTTTATTAAAAAGTAACTCAAAGGTCACATATTTGTAATACATTATTCTTCTAATAGTAACTGACAAGTAATAGCAACAAGCTACAGTATGAATCCCGCATCCATGGGGGATAAGTTCTCAGACTTACCATGGATACCAGAAACTGCAAATAATAGCAAACCCTATTAAAATGAATGACTTCCAGTCCAAGAATACCATAGAGTTATGCTGGAGGACCTAGAAGATGTCTAGAGAGAACACCTCTCTAGGCACCTTCTAAGTCCTCCAGAGCAACTCTATAATCAGCTGAAGCATACCACAGAGTTACACTGGAGGACCTAGAAGATGCCTAGAGAGACCATTTTTTTGGATGCGGAGAAGTGAAACCACAGATACTGGTCCCATAGATATGGGGGTAGTACTGTACTTTGAAACAGTACAGTGGACCCTTCAGATCTATGTTTTTTTTTTTTTTTGCAGATGACAAAAAGTGTGGATGATCGCATCCCATATTATTAAATGGTGATGATGTGCATGTGGACGTTCATGTTGGTGCCATTTTAAGTGGCGATCCATGGTCACTTGAAATTGCGGATAGGGCTCACTATAATGTCTAACAAGCTAGTATATGCCTTTCAAAAATAACATTCCAAGCTCTGTGAAGGTGCTATGAGTATCATTTCCTCTAAGAAACGTAAGCAATTTCCAACAAAACTGGGCCACTGAGAAACAAGAAAGTGCTATCAGCTTGGCTGGATGAATCCAGAGTGATGAAAAATATAAAACTTTAAAGAACAGAACCCAATGAGGACTAAGGAGCCATGGAATGTTAGTTTTCACTGGAAAACCAGACCCTCCCTGCAATACTGGGGAGGGGATTGACAGAGAAATGGGTTGCTAGAGTCCCTTACAGCTGACTGAAGCTTTGACCAGTGGTAGTTCTATTCTGTGGATGATGATGTACTGCAACATTTTGTTGCAGATCCTACTTTTTATAAAGTAATAAATAAAATAAACAATGCCCAACTTTGCTTCTACATAAAAATAGAAATTCCCAGGCCCTAAAGGTAAATCCCTTCATTATTCTGACTAGGTCAACCTAATCAGGATACTGATGGCAGGAGAGGGGGTTGTAAGCAGCTATTCTGGGAACAAACCTCCATTCATAAAATGGACGATTTGAGTTAATTTGGTTCAAGAGGAAGACAGAGGGGGACATAAAAATCACTGGATTCCCTAATGGATTTCTCTAGGATACTGGACTTTAGCTAGGAAATGACTAGGCAGGCACCAAAAGGAAGAAGAGAGTGGAAGTCATTTTAAAACAACAGGAAAGCTGGCTCCTTTTTTTTCTTTTTTTTTTCTTTTTTTGGGGGGGCTTCCTTTTTTGAAAAAAAAATGCTAAAAGGAAGTCTGGCCTTATGCAAAACTAAGATAAGGGAAGTGGAGAGGCTCTCGCTCAGAAGCCCCTTCTATCATTCCCTAGCATCAATCAAGGCACTTCCTCCAAGATACACTTTCACATAGATAAGAGACAGTGTCAAATTCAGCAGTGGGTTGATGTAAATAAGAAAAGCAAAGCAACAAACTAGCTGTTGCAAGCATATACAACAGTTTCAGATGTAGCCACTGTCCCAAAGCTAAAAATCCTGTGCACACTAGCTTTATTCCTGACTTATTCAGAAGATACTTCACTTCCTCAGATGAATGTACTGTTGCTAAGTGCCTTCAAGTTGACTCCAACTTAGGGCAACCCTATCATATGGCTTTCTTGGCAAGATTAATTCAGAGAAGTTTGCTATTGCCTTCCTCTATGGCTAAGAGAATATGACTCACCCAAGGCTGGCCAGTGGGTTTCCATGGCTGAGCAGGGATTCCAGCCTTGGCCTCCCAAAGGGCTAGTCCAGCACTCAAACCACTGCACTATGCATGCTGAGGCCCTGAAATCAATCGGAGTTAGTTGTGACAGATTTAAATCCCACTGATTTCAATGGGTGTAATTTCCCTGGATGTAATTTAGGCCTGGCCCTCACATACTGAAATGGGCCCCCAGGCCAGGATTGTTGGCAGAGCCCCCACCTACTGCTAAGGTTAAGGGCAGCGAGATGCTCTACAGGATTTAGAATAACAATTAAAATAAGTCAGTTTAAATGATGACATCAAACTAATATTTGCATTTATTTTTAAAAAAACTAAATGGATTTACATAATAAAACCTTACAATAATATCACGGCGGTCCCCCCTCCTAATCCCAGGCCCCTGGAACCCCAGAAGGAGGAGGCCAGATCATCAGGCGGAATACACCGGCAGGGAACAAAAATATTCTGACCCATGAAGATGAGCCCTCATTCTTGATCCAACCAAATGGGTTCAATAGGATTAAAGCAGTTTGAACAGATGTGAAATTGTAGCCCAAGACAACTATGAGCATAGCTTCCATGGAGCATATAAAAATTTTATTTAGAAAATTTACACACAGACACACCCATTTTAAACAAATGTTCCTCAGGGTAGTTTGCAACAGATTATAAACACACATGCCACCTCTAAAACCCATGAAGCCAGCAGCCCTTAGTTCCTCGCAGCTAGAAAATGTCCAAATCTTGGATCTCCTTAAGCTGGCACTTGTTGTATAGCTCATGTGTTTATTATTGTTGGGTGGGTTTTTTTATTATTATTATTTCATACTGTCAGAAGCCTTGCACATCTCTGTATGGAAAAGGAGAATGTAAATCACTTTAAATCAATCAGTCCAACATTGCATCATCTAAAATAAATAATTTCAGTTAGAAGAATTAAGACAAGTCTGTGTTTGTTTGTGTGTGTGTGTGTGTGTGACAGAGAGAGAGAGAGAGAGAGAGAGAGAGCTCTGTCTGTACATCTGAAGAAGTGGATTAGAACAGATTAAATTAGTTGCCCTTAAAGGTACCACATAACTACTTCCTTCTTTTGGTGAGTCTGTCTAGATCCTAGTGGCTGAAAATTTTAGGGTTTTCTTTTTGAACCAGGGGATTCTGGGAGTTGTCATCCAAAAAGTAACATAGCCCTAAGATGAGGGCTATCTATTTGGGCTGCTTTTGTATAAGCATAGACAGTTATGGCTTGGCATCCTGTTAGTGACTTAAGCAGGTCCAATTTGAATCAGTGTGGTGTAGTGGTTTGAGTATTGGCTGACTCTGGAGACCAGGGTTCGAATCCCTACTTGGCCATGAAAACTGAGCCTCAAAGGAAGGAAAAGGCAAACCCCTCTGGACAAATCTTGCCAAGAAAACCCATGAAAGGTTTGCTTTAAGGCTGCCATAAATTAGAAATGACTTGAAGGCACCCAACAACAACAACAAAGTCCAATTTACACCTGTGTAATTAAGTTTTTTGGTCAGCCTAAATATCCTAAAGCCACCAAATCCAATCTGATCTTGGAAGCTAAGGAGGGTCAGCTCTGGTTAGCACTTGGATGGGAGACCGCCAATGGATACCAGGTGCTGTAAAATATATTTCTGAGGAAGGAACTGGCAAAACCACCTCTAAGAAAACCCTATAAAATTCATGGGGTTGCCATAAGTCCACAGGTGACTTAAATGCACACCACACACACAATTAATTTTTGGTAACTGCAGACGTTGGAATTCTCTACCAGCCACACAGAGCAACGAAGCCTTCCCCAATCCCACCTTTTGCCTGCTGGTATCAAAGAAAGCATGGTTGTTATCCTCTAGGACCTCTGAAGGCTCCCCAGGAAGTTCCAGAGGATGCTTCATTGCTGTGTGTCCAGCTCTGTCCCTATACGTTCTATGGTTTCTGCAACCAACACCAACCCATTCCCCACTGGCCAGTAAATGACCATGTTGTGGAAGACTACAGCAGGTAAAAGGTGTGTTTTGGGGAGAACAGGAGGAGACATGGTGTAGTTCTGCCTGGTAGGACTTTATGCTACATCTCCCTGATACAAGATCTAAGCCTACATCTATCAACAGGAATCTGGACATTTCTATGACATTATGGGAGCTTTGCTACTAAAAGTGAGGAGGGAATTGCAGTGGGTGGGAGAAAGAGGAAGGCTTCTGCCACTTTTTTGTGTGTTTATCAACCTGTTTGGCTGAAAGCAAATCCCAAGTGCTTTTGCATTCACAACAGAGGAAGTTTTGTCTACTGCCAGGAAGGGGTGGAAATAAATATTTTTATACAGATTTTGCTCTTCCTCTAGCCTGCGGCCAGGTTTATTATCTATCTTTGTTGCCCCAAAAGGCTATTTTAGTGAACAATATCTTGCAGAACACATTTTTTAAAAAAAATATTCAGACTCAGGGCCATAGATGATCTTGGGGATGACAAGGAACAAGAGGTAGCGGTGAGGTGTGCTTTTCATGAAAGGTTCCAGCACTAGCACCATAGTCCAATAGAAAGCTGAGATATCTTAGAGAGATTGCAAAATAGCAAATTTGTTTGCCCATATGGAGTGAGGGCAGGTAGCACTGTCCTCACTTTGAACTAGTTTTGTGATATTGTGTGTAGTCAGACCTAACTGGTTATGTGGTATTGTGATGTCATGCTTTGGCCAATATGATTGGATCGTATGTTCAGAGTGAAGACAAGACATTTTGCCTTCACTTTGAATAAACTTTGTGACATTATCTCTGTGACCTAGAGCTTGTCTACACGATAAAAATACTCCTCATAGAATTCACAGAGAATATGCTCTCTCCGAATGCGATTCACAGTATTCAGAGGGAGGGGGCTTAAAGCTCCACAAACCGCATAGTAAAAGGATTCATGGCTTTCCCCAAAGCTTCCTGGAAAATACACGTAGATGTGGCTGTACAAATTTGCATCACTGTGCATTTTTGCTCAATTGCTCTTTATGAGCAAGGTACCTGCTCAATCCAAATGAATGCAAATGGATGTGAACAGGCACAGAAATGTGAAAACAAATGAATTTTGCTGCGAATGGGCAAAAATGCACACCTGGGCTCAGTTACATGACAGTTTTTATCCTGGGGAGAAGTGAGATAGCCTCATCCTGAGTTCATCTCTTATTGTTTACACGATTTGTCCCAGGATGAACAATTTGTCCCAGGATGAACAATATCCCGGGATTGTTGTTTACACGACAACCTCTTCTGTGACAAAAGCAAGATCCTGAGACATAGTATTCGTGTTTTTTTGTTTGTTTGTTTACATGTCAGTCAAGGATGCGATTACAGTTGTCCCTTGACATTCGTGGGGGTTAGGTTCCACGGACCCCCGCAAATGTCAAAAAACCGCGAATATTGATTGCCCTCCCCCCACCCTCCCCAGGCCTTCACGGAGCCTTCCAAGGCTCCGTGAAGGCCTCCCCCCATCCTCCCCCCTCCCTCCCCGGGGCCTTCACGGAGCCTTTGAAGGCTCCGTGAAGGCCTCCGCGGCCTCCCCCCACCCTTCCCAGGCCTTCACGGAACCTTCCCTCACCCTCCCTCCCCGGGGCCTTCACGGAGCCTTTCAAGGCTCCGTGAAGGCCTCCGCAGCCTCCCCCCACCCTCCCCAAGCCTTCACAGAGCCTTCCAAGGTTCTGTGAAGGCCTCCCCCCATCCTCCCCCCTCCCTCCCCAGGCCTTCACGGAGCCTTCCAAGGCTCCGTGAAGGCCTCCCGCCAACCTCCCCCATCCCTCCCTGGGGCCTTCATGGAGCCTTCGTAGGCTCCATGAAGGCCTCTGCGGCCTCCCCCACCCTCCCCAGGCCTTCACGGAGCCTTCCAAGGCTCCATGAAGGCCTCCCCCCATCCTCCCCCCATCCTCCCCCCTCCCTCCCTGGGGCCTCCCCCCTCCCTCCCCAGGGCATCCCCCCACCCGCCCCAGGCCTTCATGGGGCCTCTGGAGGGTCTCCAAAGGCCCCGTGAACACCTCCCCGGCCCTCCCCGCTCCTTCCCAGGGCTTTCAAGGGGCCTCCGGAGGCCCCTTTTTGCGGTTTTGGGGGGGCCCGGGGGGGCCCTCCCAAAACCGCGAATAATTAAAACCGCGAATGCTGAGTTCGCGAATGTGGAGGGGCAACTGTACTCATTTTTTCACAACCTTGGTGACGTATTTCCTGTGGCGTTTCCCGCCATGAGCAATGCTATTGGCTGCCACAAATGTTTGCTCAAGCTTCTGCTTTGGTCAGAGAAGGAAGGCGAAGGCAACCCCCTCTGCACAATTCCTGTAAAAAAAATCCCCTGATGGGCTTTGCCTTAGGGTCTCCAACTCCGTTTTATGCTGAATAACGTGGCTGTAAATCCACAGAGATTAATGCCAAATAAATGTAAAAATCCATTTAAAAGGGTGACTGATGTCACACACACACACAAGCCTCCATGCAGGGGAGGGGAGGGGAAAGGAAAAGGGACAGGCTATCTTGGAGCTGAGAGGCTGGCAATGCAAAAATCCATTTAAAAGGGTGACTGACCCATCCTTCTCTGAACTCTGTGTCCACCCCTGCCCACCTCAACTTCCGGCCATCACCTACTCCCGAGATATTTTGTCATGACCTGTTCACATATCTGATTTTCCGCAACCTCCTGAGACTGTTTTAAAAACACGGGACAAACTGAGGGACAGAAAGTCATGCTCCTTGGAGGATATATGGTGGGCCCCCCTTCTGAAAAGCTCGAGATCATCACGATGAACGTGTGAACAACCAGGGTTCATCGTGAGTTCATCCCAGGACATTTTTGCAATGTAAACAGGCCCCCACTTGCAGTAAAACTGTTGTGTCTAGACAAGCACACAGTTAATGTGATCACTGATTGGCTGTGACTGAGTTACCAACCAAGACAATGATTTTAATTCTGTGATTAATTCTGTGATTATACTCAAGCACTGAAAACTCATACTCAATACAGAGCAGCTTGATGATCTCAACTTTCCACTTCTTTTTAATAAAGATATTTTTTTTACTCTACACAACTATTTAGATATAACATATAGCCCAATTCAGACATAACAGAAAACCATGTTTTCCTCCTGTGTGAAAGAGATAGAGTGAGACTTAATCTCACTCAGTCCTCTTTTGTGCCAGTGGACAAAATATTGGATGCTGTCACCTCCATTAAAACAAATGCACAACATGCACAACCTACAGATCCCTGTAATATTTAAACTAGGAGGAGTGTTATTGTTTTAAACTGTGATTCATGAGAAAGAGCCAAGCTCTGTTGGAAGCAAAGAGGCATCAAGACTTGTAAAGTCTTTCGTAGGAGAGAGGAGTCCAGATAATGACCACCCTTTTTGTTTCACCTCTCTATATCTTTCTTTAATCTCTGTGCTCAAGCTTTTTGCTTCCTTCTTTCCTTACCTCCCGCTTCTCCCAATAAGTTAATTAGGTCTCTTTGTTTTCCTTTGTTCTGGAAGGAGCATCCATGAGACTCCAACCACAACAGTGGATGCTAGTTTACACCAGCTTTTAGGGGCTCTTCTAAGCGCGGGATGAGTCCTTCCTGAATCTTTGTTTGCGAAGAAAAGCCAGAGAGAAAGAACCAAGTTTAGATCAACTTCTTTTCCCTAACTCTTTTCCTATCCTAAGATAGATTTCCTAAGACAATAAACACAAGTTTTTCTTTTTTCTTTTTTAACTTACAAGAGTCATTTCTCCTGTTTCTTCCACAAGCACATGTTGCACTAGCCAGACTGCACTCTGCTTAATATAAATACCAAATATTCCTACAAGCTCACACTGTGGTTTCAGATCCTTGCTTATTCTGAACCATCATTCAAACAAACTGCAGTTCCCTGAATTCAGATGTCACAGAGAACTATGAGCAGTGAAAACCAGCATAAGATTCTTCTGATCAATTCTAGTTTGCAAAAGAGGAGGCAAGAGTCCATAGTAGCTTCCTCATCTAGCAGGAAACCTTTGTTTCCTCTTCTATCTTAAATGAGGTTTATGTGAAGAGGAGATTTAAAAGGTTAGAGATTAGTTTGAAAGATCATCTCCCATGGTCCCAAAAGATGCTCAGGGTGAATTTGTGCAGATCTCTAAGGAGTGACAGCTACTGAGATATACTGATGACTGTGCACACTGTTATAATTTGGCATACAAACAGCGTTATATAAGAGGGCGCCTTCAAGTGATCTTAGGAACTGTCAAGGGATGACAAGTAGGGAATGAGTCCATCTCTTTGATATGTTGGATCCAAACAAGGAAAAAAGTGGATACTAAAACAGTCAAAGCTTTTTTTTTTCAAAGAAGAGGGTCAGAGTAATCGTCAGAACAATGCACTCATGCCTAATAGTGTAATGGGTATTATACTTACTGAGGGTTGAAAGTACATTCTTCCTCAAACTGCCAGTACCACTGAATCTTGGCCACTGCTGGAACAGCATATACTGTACATGTTAGGAATTGGGTGGAGCCATACTTATAAGAATCCACAGGAACCAAAAGAGCATTCTCTCCAATCTGAGGCGGAACTACAGGGGAGGAAAGGAGATAAAGGAATTACATTATTAATGGTGTCCTGCATTTAATGCCTATAATTAAATGCATATAATTAACCTGCATTTAGTCAAGACAAATGGGACCTTCAACAAAATGTTGCTTTATGGAGTGGTCCTTTTCAGACCTCAGTCAGCCATGCCCTCTTCTGTGATACTCCATTCCATTCTGCATTCCACTTATGGTAGTTTCCTGGAGTGGTGAGTGGATGCCTCAATAACTCATCAGCATTCAGTGAACATCAAGCATACAAGAGTATCCTCATTCAGCTATTTTGCTAGGTTTCCCACACCACAGGTTTTTCCTAAAGATGTTTTGCATTTCTGCATACCTTGGGACTTTCCCCAGGCCTGTCCCTACCTCTCTTGCATTAAAAAGTCTAAGCCCCACCTCTGAATTTGGTACTAAGAGGACACAATATTGTTTGGTTTGGTTCAGAAACCCCAGGAGCAAAACCCCAAAACATTAAAAAAAAATACAACTTCCATCCTGCTACCTTGAAAATCAGGGGCTTATCTACACAAGCCAGGATACGCTGGCTCCCTGCTGGCATATCCCAACCACAGATCAGGCCTGTTCTCCCCCATTACCTTGATGAAATGTGCTGAATTCCAGACAGAACACTAGTATGTCACTGCAGCTGCTTCCACCGTCGTCATTTTCCTTGCTCTACCAGGTCCAGGAAGCCAGCCCACACCATGTGACAAGGCCCCCTTCTTGCGACCAGCCTTGGTCACATGCTGCAGGCTTGCTGCCCAGACCCAGAAGTGTAAGGGTAACCGGCAGCTAGAGCAATGGGGCATCCTGCAGGGACAGGCTCCCACAGACATGCAGGGCCCCATCCATTTCCTCCCAGCAGAAACAGAGTAAACCAGGTATTTTTCTAAACTGCTATAGCAGGCCCTACCCTTGCTTGCCCCCATCTGAGCCCCATTTCTACCATGGGGGTCTTAAGGACTGCCTAGGGGCAGAACGGGGCAAATACCCTGCATCATTTGGACTGCAGAGCTCTCAGACGGTGGCAGAACGGGGTAAAAAGCCCATATAAATAAGGCCCATGTCACAGTGCTTTTTCCCCCCAGCCTAAGATCCATAGGTTTCATCAGATTCTTAAAGAGGTTGTAATCCAAAAAGGTTTAGGTAGGTTAGTAAGTAGATAGTCTGTCTGTCAGCAGACATCAAACAATGCTTGCCAAGGGAGGTAATTCAAATGTTTCTCTCCAGAGATTAGAGGTAAGGACAAGGCTGTATAGAAGCTGCTGAAGAAACTTGTGACCCAGAGAATGAGATACAGTAGGACCCCCCATATCCACTGATTCATTATCCACTGATTCAATTATCCACGCGACACAAAACAGCACCTCTACCATAGAGTCTTCCTAGAAAATGTGTCCTTCCTAGCCATTTTCTAGGTCTTCCAAGGCAACTCTATGGTATTTTAAACTGGATGTTCCATTATTTTCAATTGTGTTTGCTATTATTCACAGTTTTCAGTATCCACGGGACCCCCCAGAACCAATCCCCAGCAGATACAGGGGTCCTACTATACTACAGAACAGCCCCCAGGCTATGTATTACCCATTCCTCCATTATGGACACTGGTCAAGCTAATGCCCTTCATTTCCCTCACCCTTCCATAGCATCAAAGGGATACTGTTGTCCCCCAAACTGGCTATTTTTGTAGCCACTGCAGACAAGAATTTCCCCAGCAGCCATGGGGAGGAGGAACTTGAAAGGTGAAGTTGGATAGGATAGTGAGGGAAAAGCAGGAAGGATGGGTGAGGCATACAAGGACAGCAGGGAAGGGTTCATGGTGGATGAGCATAAAAGAACATACCAAAGACAGGAAAAGAGCAAGACACACAGACAAATACACATGCTGAGTAAATTGAAAACAATGTTATTTTTATAAAACAACTGCATAACCAGAAGTCTTTTAAAAAACATAATGAACTGAGGAGAGGAATAGAGTCAAGCAAAGCAACTACCGTACACTGGATGTGGGCCCACCTGGGGCTTGATAAGTCAATGTTTTTTATTGCCTGCCTGAGATTGTGAAAACAGATGTGGTGAAGCACAGAGCAACAAGACACTTGTTCGAGTCACAGGCTGGCCACTCTACATAGCTGGAGGGATAGGCTCAGCTTTGGACTGGAGGGTGGCAGGTGGGGAGTCAGGCTTGTCTCAGAAGATGTGTACTTTGTATGGGTGCCTTTTAAAATATGTTGTCATCAATTCCGCCCCCGCCCAGGATTTGTAAAAATGACACCCAAACATCTGCATTGACTCAGTCAGTTAGAGCAGGTAGAGTGGAACCACATGTCCTGATAATTAAGACGTGCATTTAAAAGGCTTTTGGGAGGGTTGGGCTGCTGCCACACTGCAGAAACAATACAGTTTGACACCCACTTTAACTGCATTGGCTCACTGCTATGGAATTCTGGGATCTGTAGTTTTGTGAGATCTTTAGCATTTTCTGTCAGAGAGCCCTGGTGCAACAACAAACTACAAATCCCAGGATTTCATAGGATGGAGCCATGATAGTTAAAGCAGCGTCAAACTGCTTTATTTCTGCAGTATGGCAGCAGCCTCGGGGAGACTATTGTGACACGGGAAGCTATACCAAGTCCAACACACCACTGGTCCATTTAGCCTAATATTGTCTACACTGAGTGGCAACAGCCCCCCAGGGTTTCCAAGGTGTTCCTCACTCTCCTTGGAAAAGTCAAGGCTTCCTCTGTATATGCTCTGTGCAGAACATTGGAACAGAGAGTTACAAATAACTAATTATTTTATTAGTTCCTTTCCTACTTCTTACTTTGTTGTGGCTTGTTATATGTGACTAATTAGTTTTTATTACTTCCTTTCCCCATAACAAAGGTATGACTATACTACAATATGGTTCTAACCTGGTAAGGCTTTATATTTTGCAGTGTGGGTGCAACTTTTAGTTACCTTTATAGTTACAGGAATATTGTTTCACTCAATCATAGAGAAGAAATATATTGTTCAAGCTCTGGCTTGTGCTTTGCCTTGTGCTACTAACTCATACTGTGTTTTGGGTGTTGAAACAATAGTGTAGTCTATGGGAGGAAATTATGCTTTGTACCACAGGCCAATGGCTTGTAGCATTCTGATTTTCTAATAACTGAAAAGTAATTATTCAGTTACTTTCAATAAATGAAAAAGTGAAGAGTTTTTAAATGAAATTAAAATAACAACTAATCATTGGGAGATTTTGGAACTATAACTGTAATTAACAAACTATTAAAGGCAACTTTCCCAGCTTTGGCTCTGTCACTGAACTAAAGCCGAACACCACCCAAAGCAATCAGCTTGTGACTCCTGCTTCATATTTTTTTATAACACTGTCCTTACAGTAATTCCTGTAGCGTGGATGATGTAACTTGGATTTGCTGAATCAAGACAGAGAATGAAATGTCACTTTTCTGCACAGTTTATCATTGATTGGAATGGGAGCAGAATTTTATTCTGTTCAAACCAAAGATTTTAGAGATAGGATTTTACCGTTCACAACCAGATGAAATGTATGCTTTTTCTGCTCCTTGTTTATGGGATTGGTCAACACGACAGTATAATTCCCAGCGTCTCTTTCACTTGTTTCCGTAATCATCAAGGAGTAACCAAGTTTAATGGTACGATTTGCAACAATGGGTTTTCCATTTTTATACCTGCAGGGAAAAAAAACCAATTGGTCCTTTGTTAAGCTTAAATGATAAGGTATTTATATAACCTAGATATAGAATTACATCTGTATCCAACCACTCTACTGAGGAACTCAGGGGAAAAAACCACAAGAAATATACTTTTATTATCCACACAACATTCCTATAAGGTAGGTTAAGCTCAGAAAATCAGTGATGCCCATAAAATGAAATGATGACTTTTAATTGGAGTGAGGAAATATTGAGAGAGACAGAGACAGAGAGAGACAGAGAGAGAACTTTTAAGCATCAAACCACTTCAGACAAGATGCTCCAAATCCTCAAAACAAGCTACTAGTGAGTAAAACCATATGCCTATTATGGTGACCTGCATAACTGAAATATTAAAAACTCAGAACACCTCAACATCTCCTTTCATTAAAGCAGTTGAAGAAGACAAAAGACAAAACATTTTGCTTTAAAGACTTTCATATTTTCATTGTGTCACTCACTGTATTATTTAGTAAATAGAAATATAGTCCTGTTGTTACTTTTAATGTTTTTAATTATGACTTTGATTTTATAATACTGCTGATTTTTCATTTTTTTAGCTTATTGTATGATGCCTTAGTGGTTTTACTGAAAGATGGTATAAAAATATTTTAAATAAAAATAAATTATCTTGTGATAGTAGGGAGACAGACGCAAAAGAGAGAATTAAAGAAAATTTTTAAAGGAAGACCTTTTCTGATTCTTACCATTTTGCATCTGGAGATGGATAACCTCTGAACATCACAGGAACTTTAGCTGGTTCATTCACTTTTGTCTCCACCAAAGATGGCATTCTTCCCAAAAAGATGAAAGGCTTTTCTGTCAAGATGTTAAAAGGCAACAAACATATGAGACAATTTAATTTCTTTTCCTGTTTCCAGAAAGGTACGCTTTCTTATTACTCATATATTTTAAACGCAGACAATGGACATCTCACCCAAAACATATAATGATGATTGAACTACGGCCATATTATTTTTAAAAAACAAACTGAGTTGACATCATCATGCCACACTTTAAACTATCAACAGTTATTTCTCAGCCTTTTGGCTAAGATCAAGTATATCAGCAGTCACAAGTGGATGACATGTTGATAACATGACATAGAGTTCTTCACTGTATGATATAGGGGAGCAATAAAGGAACTATGAAATTTATCCTGTAGGCAGAAGCAGCTTTTGGACTAAGCCAGGGGGTACTTCCTTCCACTGTTTAGGGATGATGTGTCCCCGCCATCCAGCCCACAAATAGCCACTGCCTGCAGAGTGCTGCAATATTCTATCTTATCCTACTATGCTTATTTAAAAAAAAAAAAAAACAGTCCCAACATTTTCAAATTGACCAGAGATTTGGCAAATGTAATGTTCTGGCTAACTCCACTCCAGCTAATACAAGCTCTCAGCAGATTCAGAAGAACTTTAGTTAGCAAGCAGAATTGATCACAGTACAAAACTGTTGTCAGGACTGGAGATTTGTCTAGTTACACCAAAAGCTCACACAACTCAACCATTACACAAGCTTTCATCCCATTGGTCAGTAACTCAAAAATTTTATCTTCCTAGCACTACCCCCCTCCTTCTTCCCACATACAAAGCTTCCCACAAGAATGACCTTGGCCCCTCACATCTCTGAGTTCCCCCCTACACATCTGCTCATTATCTCAGGCTGTAAACATACACAATGTATTTTCTTCCCAGCTGTTTGGCATATATAACATGTTGCATCATCCACCAGTACCAAACATATGCCCAAGCATGTCAAACACGCATGGCATACCATGGCTGAATCATGATCCTGATAGCAAAAGGTGGTCTATTTCTCCCTTTCATCTCAACCAGATGTGGCACTGGGAATCCTGAAAGGGTCTCTGACATCAGTAATAGACAAGGATGAATAAACTACAGATCACTCTAGACAAGGTACAAGTTTTAATTCTGATCATAGGGCTGCCGTCTGGATGTGCTCTCCAGGCCAGAACTACTCCCTGAAGTGCCTCTGTGAATGGGAGAGGCTCTTTATCCGTGTCAATGGATCCTTCAACTGAGGCAAGAAGTTGGCCAGTGCTAGACAAATCTTGGAATCATTGATTGATTCAGAATGTGTTTATCTGCTTTTTGATGGACATCAATTGGAGAAACAACATCACCATTGTACTGGAAGATCTACCTCAGCTGTGGTTTTAATTTTGAAACCCTAACGGGATTAGATCCAATATATTTAAAATACCATCTTTCTTCACAGAAGCCTAAAGGCAGCTGGCACAAAGGGTACTGTCATTTTAGTGGTGTTCCTTTCACTGTACAACTCTCTTCCTTGTGAAGTTTGGCAGACCTGCTCAGTTTGGGTTTCTCAGTTACAAAAATACTAGTGATATTTTATTGAACCCTGCATGTATTACACATGTCCATATGATTTTATATTCTGAAAATTTTACTTAATTTTATTGTACAATTTTTTGTTACTTGTTATTTTCAATTGTTGTCTTTCAGTAAAGTTTTTTTTAAAGTATATCCTGAAAAATGAATTTAAACAAACAAGGAGACATGGAAGTGCTGTTTTAATGGCAGCCATGTGTGGTACAATTATCTATATGTTTACTAAGAAGTAAGCCCCATTGACTTATAAACTGTAGTCTATGTCCTTCCTACCTCATTTTTTTTCTTCCTACCTCATTTCTCCCCAACTACAAAGCACTGTCCTCAGAAATGAGAAAGTGTATCTTTATTTTACAATTTTTTTTTTAAAGATGGAGGAAACCCTTGAGGTTCAGTCTGATAACCATCCTGATTCTGTTGCCTTGTCACAAGTATCAAACAGAAGTAAACCCTGAGATGTACCTTACCATAAATTATAACATTGGTGCTGCTTTTCTTAGTCATTTGGCTGCTGGAGGCTGTGCACCTGTATTGACCTCCATCAATTAAGTCCACATGATCTATGATGAGAGTGCTGACAAACTTCTTCACTTCATTGCCAGGCAAGGTCACTCCATCCCTGATTGTAACATGCTTTTTCTGTAAAAGAGTTTTTAAAAAATTATTCCAGCCTCACCCTTTCAACTTCCCTGCCCTACATATATGAAATTCAATGGACTTTTTTACCAAGTTGATCAGAGAGGGCAGAAGACAAAGCCCCCATCCTTCAAAATACCAATCTGTAATAGCCCCTCATCTAATTGCAGATGGCAAAAAGGATTATTTTTATTTTCTTTTATTTATAGCCCATCTTTCTCCCAACATGGGGCCCAAGGAAGCTTTCAATAATGTTAAAACAAAATACAACTAAAAACCCAAAGACATAAAAGTTTAAAAACAATTCAATTAGCTATCACCTATCATTTGTTGCTGTTATGTGCCTTCAAGTCGTTTCTGACTTACAGAAACCCTAAGGCTTATGGAGACCCTATTACAGAGTTTTCTTAGCAAGATTTGTTCAGGGGGGTTTGCCTTTGCCTTCCTCTGAGTCTGAATGGGTGTGACTTGCCCAAGGTCACCCAGTGGGTTTCCATGGCCGAGCAGGGATTTGAACGCAGAGTCACAATCCAATGCGCAAACCACTCCACCACTACGGCTTTCACCAATAATTTTAAACAGTATAAAATGATATTTAAATGGCAATAAAGATTACTCAGAGGAGAGAAGATAAAGAAGTTTTTGTAACCTGATTCACAGTTGGCATGAAAATGATCAAGTCAGAAGGCATGTCAAGGAATGATACTAACAATTTTTCTATACTGATAACTAAGTGTGGTCATATTTGAAAGACAACTGCATAGGAAGAAAGAGCTTCAGCAGGGCTGCAGAGGCACTAAAAAGTTATACATGTAAAATAATTTCTTCAACACCATAATTCAGAAGGTTGTATGAGCCTTGTTTAAATCTTGGATGCACTCATACATATATGTAAACAAGATGTATTATTTTAGCTTCATAGAACTTTTAAGATATCCTCCTCTCAAGCACCTGCCCACACACAGTCTGATAGGACATTGTAGAGATCTTATAAATCACTCAGAATTCATGGATTTTTATTGAAAAATTGTAACCAACAGGCTTTCAGTTTCTCATTTACCTCTGGTCACCTTCACTCTTAGTGCCTTTTGCTCTTCGTTATAGCTATTTTCCAATTATGCCTCATAGAACCGGTCACTCATAGGAACTGCTGGCTACCACTAAAAAGGGAAGCATTCCTGCTCCAGAGGCGGACATGGAGAAAGGATCCGTGGGTCATGTAGCACTGTGCAAGTGTGTGAGAGGCTATTTCTGACTATCTAGTCAAGAGCTTTGGGGGTGGTTCCTTTTCTGCACTACAACTCCCAGAATCTACCAGCCATACCGGCTGGGAAAGGCCTGGGAGCTGTAGTCCAAAAGAGGATTTTTGCCAAGCTCACGTTGAGTTGCTCCTGACATGGGCACAGACTGCTGATATCAGTGAGTAGTTTAAGCTAATAAACATCTCCACCTTTGCATGGTAGTGAGGTGCCCCCTACCTCCATCTACCAGCAAGGGCAGGGCAGGTACAATGAGCCCTTGGTATCCACTGGCTTTTGGTTCCAGGAGGAATGAAGATTCCACCTCAACATTAGGAGTACCTTTCTGACAGTAAGAGCTGTTCAGCAGTGGAACACACTCCCTCGGAGCGTGGTGGGGTCTCCTTCCTTGGAGGTCTTTAAACAGAGGCTGGATGGCCATCTGTCAGGGATGCTTTGATCATGATTCCTGTGTGGCAGGGGGTTGGACTGGATGGCCCTTGTGGTCTACAACTCTACAGTTCTATGATTCTATGACCCCTCGTGGATCTGTGGATGCTCACGTCCCATTATATACAATGGAATAGTAAAATGATGTCCTTTATATAAAATGGCAAAATCAAGGTTTGCTTCTTGGAATTTATTTGGGTGGATGGGGGGAATATTTTCAAGCTGTGACTGGTAGAATCAGTGGGTACAAATCTGTGGATACAGAGGGCCAACGATATAGTAGGACCTCCGTATCTGCTGGGGATTCGTTCAGGGGGGCGTGGATACCGAAAACCATGGATAATAGTGAACACCATTGAAAATAATGGGACTTCCTGTTTAAAATACCATAGAGTTGCCTTGGAGGACCTAGAAAATGGCTAGAGAGGACACATTTTCTAGGAAGATTCTATGGTAGGTGTTCTGTTTTGTGTCCCGTGGATAATTTAATCAGTGGATAATGAATCAGTGGATACGAGGGTCCTACTGTATTTCCTTTCTCTCTCCATTGCCATGAAGCCAGACCCAAAAGTTTCTATTAGCAAAAAAGCTACATTGGCTGGTGATCATCATCATCACACATCTCTATCTTTTGAAACCTGAGGATGCTCATCCAAAATGTGTAATTCTTATCCAGAGTCTATCTTATCTGAATGTTAACAATGAAATAAGACTCCTTGGGCTTCGGTCCAAAAATCTTTCTTTAAAAAGGAACGCTACCTTGCTTGTTGCTGCCTTCTTTGATGGGTAGTCCCATTCAAATACAATCCCCACATTCAGCTCAGTCCTTGCAGTACAGTTTAGAGCTAATTTCTCTCCTACTGCCAGCTCTACATGGTGTGGAGGGCTCATAGTAAGGTCATGGATTTTATATCCTAGGTGGAGAAAAAAAGGGACAACAATTTGCACAGAGCCTATAAAGATTAAAGCAGACTTCCCTAACCTGCATCATTTGTTGGACTAAACTTCAACTCCCATTATCCCCACCTCATGCATCCAGTGGTTGCGTTGTGCTGGTGGGAGTTGGAATGGAGAAGGCAGGAGCAAAGTAAAAGCATCTCCATTCTCAGTGATAACCACAATAGTGAACTGTCTGATAAATGAATGATTTGGAGAAGTGGATCTGTCAAGCAAGCAGAAAGGCTGGAAAACCAAACTTTTCACCAAATTAACAGTATTATTTAAAATTATATTTGCATAACCTACTTCAACTAGTCATATGAATGGGGCAAGAACACAGTCTTTTAAGAACATTTATGACAAAGACATAGTTCTAGAAGAAGCTTTATAGACTAAGAACTTCCAATGTATGTAATCTACCTGAGGTTTAATTTAACATATATTAATTTGTTCACATCAGAAAGCCTTTTCTTCAGGCTTTGTGAAAAACTGAAGGTAAGAGGAAAACCATCTAGAGCCAGCCAGAATGAGCTGACAGTGTGTTTCTGCCTAGAATGACTTGGAGGAACAGAGATGCCAGCTGATGCAGTAGGATTCTAGACCTGATCTGTAATTCTACTTTCAAAACTCTCTACAATTATGCTTTAAAAGCAGCAACTCTTGCAGTGCTTGAGTTCTCTCTCTCTTTTTTTTGGGGGGGGGGGACTCACGCAATATCCCAGCCGACATGGCTACTGGTTTGTGGAGGACTGTGGGAGCTGTAGCCCAAACACGGCAAATCTGTATTTTGAAATATTGGTCTGCCACACCACTGCAACATTGTGAAATTTTATGTAAAGGAGCATGAGATGAGAGTAGAGGTTCTTCAGAGTCCTGCTGCTTTGCCTTTACCCACAACTCCACTAGTCTGCCTATGATTCCCCCCCCCCCTGTTTGGCCTGGCTACCCATCTTGAAGCCCAGACACAAGCTAAGCAGCTAGAGGATGTGGATTCAGGGGAGGTGTTCAACATCCTTCTCACACCTATTGTTTCTTGGGTTTAAATTTCCACCACCTTACTTGTTTTGCAGCTGGAAGGCATCAGCACTGGGCAGACCTTACATTAGACAGAATGAGATAACTAACAGATTCATGTATGCTTGTCCCTTGTCCGTGGCAGATAACAGGGGGGAAATTCTATAATTCGATGTACACCTTGGCACCCTTTTGGTGAACGGTGAGGCTTTGGAACTGCCACCACAGGTTCTGAAACCTAGGAAGTGGGGAAAGAGTCTGCTCTTGGGGCTGATCTGGGGGTTTGCTCTCTCTTATAAAGTCTTGTTTCTTGGGAGAGGCAACCTGGGTTTTGCCTTCCAGAATACGACCAGCCGGGGAGCAGCCCCATTAACTGGGACTGCCCTTGGGGTCAGGAGTTTCACCCAAGTGAAGGTTGAGGAGGTAGTCACCATGTTAACACCTGGGCTGAGCTGGACCCACACCAGGTCACTCCCTCTCTTTTGCTTATCTGCAGTTTATTTAAATAGTTTTAGGCCAAATAAAGTAGCCCTTATTTAACCCAATTCCTTTGTCTGGTCTTGTCATTTCAGGGTTGGTCATCAACAGCCTCATGTAACAGATGCTGAGGACCAGTGACAGACAGATACCACACTGCCTGTTCTATGAAACCTATGGTATTCTGTCACCCTTTCCCTGCCTAAGAAAGTTAGCTTTGCACAGGATAGGGATAGCTGGATCTCAAGAGAAGTTACTTTTCTGTTGCTAATGGACTTGAAATGTTACTACCTGTCTTTTTTTGCTCTTTGCTCCTAATCCTCAGATGGCCAATAAGGGGAGTGGCCTCTGCCTGCATTGAAATCCCTCAGTACCATCTTAACAGACAACATCTCCAACAGCATGTAGGCTTGTGGCTCTAACATTGTCACCATTTTCTCCTGTACAATTTTTAACATCTTTGCCTGATGAAGAAGCCAGCAAAACTTTTTTATGCTTTCGAGTTCACCCAATAAAGGTATTGCTGCTCGTGTATTTTATATTTCATTGTATGTTATACCCTCAGGTCCAAGAAGGATGCTGTCCAATCACCAAGCAAGCACAAGGCCAGACAATATGAAGAGAAGATGCATTTATCTCCAAAATGCTTTAAATGGGAAGGCAGAAGAAATATTCTTTGAATAAAGTTGGGAATACATTACTTCTTTTCAAAGCCTCCTCAATCAACACATCAATCAACAATAAAGTGTTGAAGCTTGGAAGTTTGCAATGCCCTTCCTTCATTATGCCAAATAAAACTGCAACAACAAAGAAAATGTTCACAGATAGTAGTTTATATTTTACCTAAAACCACCACAATGTACATCAGAGATTGATAACTTTCACCATCTATCTTAGCTTTGCAGAAGACGATGCCGACATCACTGATCAAGCTGGTGGGAATGGTGAAACCTTTCTGACTGTCCCAGGTTATCGCTTTACCGTCAGGAACAAACACTTTGTCTGGATACTTCTGCATGAATATCACAATAATGATAGGTTAAACTCTTAATATTTTCTAAAAGAAGCTGGGAAGGAAAATCCTCCTCCCCACAACATAGAAAATATATTATGTCACTGGGACAATGAGTACAGCTGAAACACTATCAAATAGCATTCTGCTTTGTCTTACCGTATAGAGTGAAACATTCAGATTTGATGTGGACCCAAGGCAAGGTATCACCACAGTTTTGTTTCCAGTTATGTAGATTGCACCCAGTTGTTCACTGGCTGATGTCACAAATGGAGATCTATAATCTGGAAGATCTGTAAAATCTACAAGATTTAAATAAACACTACTAGTTTGCATGAACTTCTTTTAAAAAAAAAAACAAGGGGGAGGGATGCAAAGGAGTCGTTTGGTGGCAGTAGATTGGAATCTTTCCCTGGAACTCCTGAAGGGTTGAAACTCACTGGAATCCAATGAGACAATACACAGGTGCAATAA
Organism: Gambelia wislizenii; assembly: GCA_030847615.1. NCBI lineage: Eukaryota > Metazoa > Chordata > Lepidosauria > Squamata > Crotaphytidae > Gambelia > Gambelia wislizenii. The sequence continues at coordinate 96,989,251 of JAUMIR010000005.1, read as the reverse complement.
TGTGGCACTAAAAAAAAGTGCCTAAATACCCTAAAGACATCAGATCCTGTCTGATCTTGGAATTTGCTAAGTGGGATCAGCCCTGGTTAGTACTTGGATGGGAGACCACAAACAAATACCAGAGGAAGGAACTGGCAAAACCACCTCTGAGTATTCCTTGCCTATGAAAACCCTATGACATTCATGGGGTCATCATATGTCAACAAGCAACCTAAAACAAATATAGACACAAGGAGAAGAGAGGAGGACTTCTTAGACGAATGTGAAACTGACTCGAGGCTCATGTGGAGAAAAAAAAATGTTGGTGAGCTGTTTTGAGAACAATGATAAAGCAGGGATGCCTTTCAGATTTTATTGGACTCCATCACTCACCAGTCCCAGCCAGAATGGCTTGTGGTCAGGGATTATGGGGCTTGCAGTCCAACAAAAAAAGAATACCAGGAAAGAGAATGTGAATTGTATTATTTATTTCCCAATAACAAATAAAAACTATATATATATTCCACCCCAATTTTTATACATTAGAGTGGCTAAACACACATAGACAACAATAGGACCCCCATATCTGCTGGGGATTGGTTCTGGGGGGGGGGGCGTGGATACCGAAAACTGTGGATAATAGCGAATGCCATTGAAAATAATGGGACTTCCAGTTTAAAATACCATAAAGTTATCTTGGAGGACCTAGAAAATGGCAAGAGAGGACACATTTTCTAGGAAGACTCTATGGTAGGTGTGCTGTTTTGTGTCTTGTGGATAACTGAATCAGTGGATAATGAATCAGTGGATACGGGAGACCTACTGTATTCCAGACCACTTATGCAAGGTTTGCCTGACACACAAAGAAGACATACAAACATTTCATAAATCTAAGGTTTTGTCTACACAAAAGGGAAAAAATGGACTGCTCCACAGTAATAGCAAGCTGCAGCAGCTGCAACCTGTCTTAATGCTTTTACAGCCCCCATAAACTTTGCACACCTGTAGCTGAGATGGTGGCCGCGAGTAATTACTTGCGTTTTTAAATCTGCCGCCTCTGAATTTTATTTTTAAAAAATATATATTTCTATGGTGCACACAAGTGATATTCCACCTTTCAAAAGAGAGAGAGAGAGAGAGCACAAACCTCCATTTTATCACTTTAGCAATAACTTGCTAAAGCAAAAATCAACCTGGCGGCAGTGAGCGCTTGCCCTGTAACCCAGCCCTGTTCCCTGCACTCGTCCAGCCAATCAGGTGTTTAGTTTGTCCAGCACGGGGAAGCGATTCATGTTGAATTGCTTGTCTTAACGAGCAAAAATACACATATCACTGGAGCTGTTTTAAAAAGTCAGGAAAAGTCGTGAATGTTTTTCTCATGTAGTTTTTCCTCTCCCCCCCCCTCTGCCTTCACAATATGATGAGATAAAGCAGGTTCCCATTAAGATAGTTTGTTTTCTGAGCAAATTCTGTGAGGGATATTTTCACTGTGTGGACAACCGCTAAAACAGTTTTGCATAAATAGCTACAAATACAAATGCCTTGAGCAAGCCAATATTTAAGAAGGGGACATACAAACATTTCAGAAATCTAGAACAGCTTTGCATACATCACTGTAGATATAGGTGTTCTGTAAAAGTCCAACATGTTTCGATAAACTCTGGCTTCAACAGTGGCTGATAGGGTTGCCAATTCAGGGCTGTCCCAGGCCAAAGATGTCTGGGCCAAAACCTGAGATGTAGGAATGGCTCCTGGTGATGTCATTAAGTGTTATGCATTAATGCCAGCCACAGTTGCTCACAACTTGTCATTCATTTTCACACACACACACCATATTTTCCTGTTTGGAAATGAAGGATTAACCAAAGGGGCTGTTCCCAGAAACAAGTGGATTATGCCTTCTCACTTACTTAATAATAATAAAAAAAATTATTTGTACCCTGCCCCTCTGTTAAAACAATCGGGGCGTCTTACAAAAATTAAAATACAAATACAGATTAAAATCCCTAAACACCATCCACCCCCACCCTCCCCCATAAAAAGATATTAAACCAATATAAATTAAAAACAACTAATCTAAGATCACATTAACAAAAATAATAAATAGCCAGCAGACTAAAAGAGGCCAGGAGCTCCTGAGGCTGGGATCTAATTAGGAAAGGCCTGCCAAAAGAGATCCGTCATTAGTGCTTTTTTTAAAGCTACTCAGGTGCATCCTGGATTTGTAGTGTTGTGAAGCACCAGCACACTGTGTCAGAGAAAGCTGAAGACCTGGTCAAACTACAAATCCCAGGACTCCATAGGATGGTGCTACAGCACTTAAAGTGGTATCAAACTGAATTGTTTCTACAGTGTAGATGTACCCCAAGCCTTTCTTATTCTATTAAAAATGAAAGGTCAAACTCCAGGTCTATATCAATTTTGTTCTCAGGGCAAACCTCTCTCTTTCTAAAAGCCAAAACTGTGCATATTTTTACCAACACCACTGTTTCTTTTATTGCAATGTTGTCCTTTCTATTAGGCAAACATTTATATCAATCTGATAGGTGTGTAGAAATGAAAGTGTTGCCTAGCACAACCTGTTTTTACAGTGCCATGTGGAGCCAAATTCCATGGACTGCTGCTAGGGGCTACGTCACAGAATATGAGTATTGTCTCTCAGTAGTAAAACTGAGCATACACATAATTTGCAACATACCTCACCTCGTGTAGCCTAAGAAACTGCAACTGATACTTGGATGACCCACACCATGTTATACATGCTGGGGTTTTTTTCCTGGGCCAAAACATAAGGTGTATGAACTGGCTTTCAGGCCTATTTGCAACATGAATAGGATTTGTTTTGACCAGCGTACTGAACAAAGATCTGACTCCAGCTGTGCTCTAGCCTTTCCCCACCACAGCATTCTATTCAGCTGCAAATCTTCCAATTTGTTTTGTTGACTTCTGGTGCTAGGTACTAAAGAGGTCAACACATTTTACATTGCAAAGCTTCAAGTACCCTCTATCTTCCACAAAAAGGAAGTGTCCATACCAATATGAGCAAAGAAGTTTCTTCTCTCATAAAAGAGAATGGGTATGCATAGGCCTTTTACAGCCAACGTGGGCATAGTGGTTAGAGTGTTGGACAACAACTCTGGGGACCAGAAACAGAGTTCAAATCCCCATTCAGCCATGAAAACTCATCAGGTGACCTTGGGCAAGTCACACACTCTCAGCCTCAGAAAACCCATGATAGGGTTGCCTTAGGGTCGCCAAAAGTCAGAAACAACTTGAAGGCACACAACAACAACAACAACAATGGCCTGTTACAGCACCATCTTACAGCCTGAAAATAACCCAATTACAAAGTTATAAATAACTCCCTTTTCTTCAGTGGAAGAAGAAAGTACAGTCAGCCTTCCATATCCACAGATTCTGTATCCACGGATTCAACTATCCATGGCTTGAAAATATTCAACAACAAAATTCCAAAAAGAAAACCTTGATTTTGGCATTTTATATAAGTGACAACATTTTACCATGCCATTGTATATAATGGGACTTGAGCATCCACAGATTTGGGTATACTGGAACGGAACTAAGCCAAGGGCCCACTGTACATATAGAACTTATGTGTTAATCTTTTGTTTCCTAATTTATTATTAGGAAAAGAACATTGCTGCAGTAAACACCTACCTTGTACATAGATATTAACACTTGACACTGCATGGGTGTCTTGGTAAAAGCACTTGTAGGCCCCACTGTCATTGCCTTTTACTTTGGTGAGTGTAAGAATTTTACAGTAGACATTGTCCATACAGTTAGTCACTGTGACACGGTTTTCAGAACTTGTGCGATTGTTAGGCCAAAACCATTCCAAGGCTCTTTCACCACTAAGGGGGAAACAGAGAGGTGTAAGGATACAGAAGCAATACTTTAAGGATATTCCCACATCCCTAATACACATCTTCACAATTCACTCGGAAGGTTCTATAGTGCCTTTGCTACATAGCCACATGTCTGTAAAGTCACACAATGTAGACTGTGATATAGAATCACAACCGATATTCACAGTGCTTTAATGCTCTTTCTTACTGTACTTGCCACTGTTGTCACAGCAAAAAAAGAATGTTCGAACCTGTCATAATCAAGACATACTAGGAATTTTACAGCACGAGACAGACGTTCAGGATTAGCTGTTATTTCAAGAGAGAATGAATAAGCACATCAGCTGGATATTGCAAAAACCACTGAAGCATTTGGTCATCCCAAAGTAAAAAGAAGCCCTGTTTGAACTGGAGTGGAAAATTTGTGAAATACAATTTGCAAAATACTGCGCAACAATCAGAAGTTATGTAACCGGCTACTGGGGTATCAAAGCTAATGGGGGGGGTATTTTTCAGGTGGGTTCACTCCTAATTAAGGCTGCCCCAGAAAGGAAGAGCTGACTTCTTAATTCTTCAGACTTTTCTATTATGAACACATTTGCGGTAGATCTAAATGAATGAATACAAGCTCTCGTATATAATCCGGCAGATATAAACATATATTAAAAGGTTGTATAAAATGCCTGCATACAATAAAATCTCCCATCCTTTCAACATTTGCTAGGGCCCAAACACAATATGATTCTTCTTTTTCTTTTCTAAACCCTTAAGTCTTGCATAATTGAGCCAAGTGGCATTTGGCATAGTTTGACGTTTTTGGATTTTTCACAATGTCTTTGTTTACATTCTTTATTGTATGTAACTATCTATTATATGCCCATGATAGCTAAGGATGTCAAATAATAGAGGAGATAAACTAATTTAAAATCTGTGTTCAAAATTACTCTCATCTCACTGCTTCCTCCTTACCTGCAAGTAATTTGTAGTGTATCATTTTCAGTGACAGTAATGAGAGATTTTTGGGTGCTAAGCAATGGTGGATCCAAAGAAATAGAGGAGCCTGCAAAATATGAAAGGTCAGTCACTCAATATGTTAAAGGAAACCTGTTCAACATAGATAATTACATCAAATCACACATAACTTGTATATTTGAGTGAGTGTGCATTCACGATGCACACTGAGTTATTGCATGTAAAGAAGAGCTTCACGGTTGGCTACCCTAGTGTAGGAGTTGTGCAATTTACAGGTTAAATTATGAAGGACAAAACATGTCCTTTCACATATCATACCAGATTTTGTGAGCTCTGTCATAACAGGAAGAATGGGCAGATGGTCAGAAGCTAGCAACTCAGTTCTGCAATTCATAAAGCTAGGGTGGAGTTCCTGTTTTGATGCATTGCAAACTTCAAGGTCTAACTAAAGGATATGGGTCATTGAAATGAAGTGAACTTAACTTCACATGATGATCTCATTCACTCAGGAACCACTGAAATCTTTTCTGATTTATGTTTTAAAAAATCTCTTTTTAAACATAACTATAACCTGCCTATACTTTAGATTCATTTCCATTGCTTAGAATTACTCAGAATTATTTGTTTATACCTCTTTTTATACTTCTGTATATAATTTATACAATAAACTATATTTTATAACTAATATCTTATATACTTCTTTTCCTTACAAAACAACCAAGTTGGTATACACGGAAAGAAAATCATAAATCATTAAGACGAAGTCAATGTTGTGAAACATTTAAAAATTAAACATCAAGAAAACAACACAATCAGATTAAAAGGACAAATTTTTAAAATGTATATAGCACACATGTACCTTCTGTTATTTTAAATAATAGGGCAGCTTCTCAGCTCTATACCAGAACTCCAAAACAAACTGGCCATGCACCACTAATTTACTGCTATTGTATCTGCAAATGAAATTTGGTAGTAACTACAACAGGTAACAAGAGATTTCTGAAGATGCCAGCCACAGATAGAGGCAAAACATCAGAAATAAACTCTTCCAGAACATGGCCTTGCAGCCCAGGGAAAAAAAACCAAGGAAGACTCTATAGCGGTGACCCTCTATAGTGGAAGGCAGGCAGGAAGGAAACAAATAAAGGACAGGAAGGAAGAAGCAAGAGGAAACAGCAGGTAAGTGTGGGTTTGGCGACATAATAATGTGATTTTAGTGCCAGAAGGGCAATGCAATAGGAATTGTAAAACATCCTTGGGGAACTGCATGGTGCTTATGTGTTGCCCACCCTGATTTAAGCATTATGCATCAATGACCTGAAAGCTGTCATTGTACAACCAAAGGAAGACTCCAGGGCAAAACAGCTGTATTAAAAGAAGTTTAAAAGTTTGAATCTTTGTTTTGGTTTGATAGAAACAATGGCTTCCAGTCCCATTTTAGATGTTAATGAACTCAAGAGATCAGAACCAATGCATTCACTCTGAAGTGAATTCGTCAATTTAATTTATTTTTTAATTTAATTTAATTTAATTATCTTAATGTTTAAAAAAAAGACGCAAGCAAGAACATAAAGTTCCTTCTCCCCAATGAAATTCAATGTAGCTTTAAAGGAATTTCCCCAGGAATAATATGTCTGCTACATTGTTTGTATCCCTTCACTACCTCCCCTGCTATCCTCATTGAAGTTTTTCACTTTGTGGCATGCAGCAATGAGCAACATGAAGTGTGACAATCACGAAAGAACAGGAGGAAGGCAGGGAGAAGCTGAAAGTGGAACCCTGTGGTACCTTGCCTTGTGGTGCAAAGGAACACAGGGGTTGTGGGGTGGAAGAAGCCCAGGGTAGAAAATGAGAATGGGGAAAGTGAATGTGCAACAGGCAATCCAAGCCAAGAGAGGAAAGTGGAAGAAGAGAGACACATTCAGAGAAAGACCATACTAAGGGACTCATAAGAGATGAGACTGGAAACACATGGAGAATAGGAGATGGAACACAGAAGAAAGGAAAGGAAAGCAGGATGAACAGATGGACAGCCACACAGAGAAATGAAAGTATAAGAATCTTAGAGAAGGGGAGTGAAGGACAAGAGGAAGAGGACACTGGCAACTGGAGAAGCAATGAGGACATATGGGTAACAGAAGAATTATTGCAGATGAAGAATGTGAAAAAGGTAAAACTGAGATTGAGACTGTGTGTGTGTGTCTCAGTTGTAGATAAGTATGTGCAACCTATGGTCATTAGAAGAAAGATGAGCTGAAAGTCTTATTTAGGTATTTTGAATGTGCTGTGTATGTCACCGCAATTTTTCATGGCAATTCTTTTCCTTTTCCTTTTGGAAGTTGCAAACTGTAAAATGGACTAGTTGCAGACATGAGGATGCTCAGATAAACAGATAAGATAGGAAGGGGAAGGGCATTTCAGGCAAGTCATCAAGCTAGGTTGGGTGTGGACGCATGTAATCCAGCATCCCATTTCTTTCATGGCCCATCCAAAAAATTATCTGATCCTTTCTTTCTCTTAAAGCCTTTAGGCTGGCAGTTGTCATCCGGATACCTCAACATATATGACTCAGGTGTGTCCTCCTCCTCTATGCTTTTTGCAAATATCACACAGCCAAGTTATCCACTGTGGTGGCTGAGTACCTCTTCAGTGTTGGTAACAAGATCACATTGGATAAAAGACACAGATTCTCTGGCTGACAACCTGATTCCTTTGAGGCAGGGCTGTGCTCTGATGGAATCACATATTAAGCTTTTAGAAGAGGGATCATACTGTTGGACTGTTTCCTTTTTTTTAAAAAAAATCTGAGACTGTTGTTGTGGAGTATTGTTGATGGGGGCAGGGATAGGCTGATCTGGCATAGGGTTTCTATTTATAGATAAAGTTTTTTGTTTGTTTGTTTCCTGCATTCCTCCTGTTTGCATTTATTTTTAAATTCACTTACTCCCTTTCAGTGAGTAAGAGGGTAAGAAATGGGTTTTTCAAACATGTACACAGGTGCTTCTTTATCTCCCAAGTTCAAAACAGGGAAAGAGGTGAGAGAGTAATAAAATGATGGATGGGATTTCTCACTTAGTAAGGTAATAAAAATTTAAACAGAATTAACCTAAGTCCAATATATGTTACTTTTTCAACATAACAAATATAATTATTTGTAAAGGGTTTTTTTTTTTAAAACATTATGTAAGAGCACTTTACAACTAACTTTCCTATCCCTGAAAATTACCTTTTGATTGCTGGCACTACAGTACTTTTATCCTTTTTTCTTATCTAACAGAAGATAGGTTTCTCTCTGACACTCAGAAGTCAGTTTCTAGCAAGAGCTATGATTACCAAGCCTGTAGTCCTCAGCAACACCTACTGGAAGATATGGCCCACTGAACTCAGTGGGATTACTTCTGAGTAAGCATATCTAAGAACATTCTGCACATGCCATTGAAAATTACTAATAGTGTAATCCTACCCTGCCTATTCAGAAGATCCATTTATTTCAGTGCAGTATACTCCCAGGCAAGTAGGCATAGGATAACAGTCTTAAAATCTTGTGTACAAATAACTATCTGGCATTCACTGGAGTTATATCTGAGTTAACATGCATAGAGTGCACTGTTAATTATCATTTATTGCAATGGAGTTTAGAAAAAAGTAACTGTGCTGCCAGATTCATTGACTTATCACATGATTTATGTGGATCATGGAATGATGAAATGGTACCAAGCACACATTTTTGGCCTAGCCAAAATACCCTAAAAGCACCAGATCCCAGTTGATCTTGAAAGCTAAGCAGGATCAGCCCTGGTTAATGCTTAGATGGGAGAGAACCAACAAATACCAGGTGCTGTTGTCTATACTTCAGAGGAAGGAACTCTTCCACTTCTGAGTATTCCTCGCCTTAAAAAAACTCTATGAAATTAATGGGGTCACCATACATTGACAGGTGACTTGAAGGCACACACATATTGATGTGAAAGGAATTAAAGTAAAAAAAAATCAAGTAATTAAAAGGCTTGATAGATAAAGACAATCAGGCAAGTATTAACATAATGAAAAATATGAAACATTAAAAAGAAAAGATAGGTACAATAATTTTTAAATATGAGATTTTCTTTTCACAAAAAGAGAAAATCGCAAAGTATTGCAAAACTTAGCTCTTCCTATCTGGTCATATTTCCTTGAAAATCAGGAAGATGGTAGTGGCCAGGGGGTAGAGCTGGATCCATAATAGATCTGTGGGTGATTTTAGAACATCAGGAAAGAATTTGTGTCTTCTAGTAGTTTTAACAACAGCAACAACAAAACAATTCTTCCACTACTCTAAATTTTACTATGGAAATGATGAAAACTTGGGGATGACAATAATGATTTTTTTTCCCCTGCATGCTCTGTTCAGTTCTGCTACTTCAAACAAATTCCTGGGTTCAGAATTATTTCATTCCAAAGGGTACACCTTTTGTACCAGACTCTGGTTAGAGAATCTCAGGATTCTAATGATAATTAAAAACAACAACAACAACAAAGTTTACCCCCATAGGCTGACTTTTCCCCTGCCTCTACTCTGCAGTTTGCAACTAGGAAACTTTGGGATGAGAACAAAACAAAACAAAGACAAACTAATTTCTTCGGCGTTTGCTGTCATGGACTAGATCCTCACAGATTCTTGATCCTTTCCTCCACAAAATGAAGAGCTATTTTCTTTCATACACAATGCTTTACTATATTTCATTATTAGCTACACAACATTCAGAACACTGTCAATAGAAAAACGCAGTAGTTATTCGTCTTTAACAATAAAGCACCACAAACAGTCTGAAACATTTTTTTTAGCCCCTCAGGGTATTGGCAGCATCAATGGCCTGCTATTTACATACAATGCTTGCAACCTCATTAGCACAGATAATAGCTGAAATGAAATTGCTAATTCCAACTGGAGTAGACTCACCAAATCAATGGAATTTACATTAAATGTTGATTTGCCAAATTCTAGTTGATTTAATTCTAGTTTCTAGTCTGTTCTAGTTGGGATTAACACGTGTGTTTAGGTTACTTAGGTATAGCCACAGAAGCAGCAATCCCTCTCAAAAGTATGCTACTTTGGTTTTGTTGGTAATTTCCTTTGGCATGATACGTATCTCATGGTAGTCCTAATTATTCCTAATTATTACAGTAATTCAAATGCCCAATAATTTTCCTGCAAGGAACCTCAAAGGTTGCTGGGGTGGCATTTATTTGACTTGAGATACAGTTGTCCCTCCGTATCCATGGATTTGGTATCCACGGATTTAAGTATTCACGGCTTAAAAATATTCTTTAAAAAATAATAATCCAAAAAGCAAACCTTGATTTTGCTATCTTATATAAGGGGCACCATTTTGCTATGCCATTGCATATAATGGGATGTGAGTATTCACGGATTTTGGTATCCACAGGGGGTCCTGGAACCAAACCCCAGTGAATATGAAGGGACAACTTTATTTTTGGTTGTTTTATGTTATACAGTATTTGTACTTCGTTGGTTATTTTATATTTTATCACTCAGATCATTATGTTAATGATTCTGAATATACAAAGAAGCAACAGAGTCACCCAGACTTCTCCAACTTGGGGTCTTCTTATAAGTCCCATTATCCCCAGATAGCTCAGGGTATAATCAACACTTCTGGGAGCCCCTGGATGGAGAAAGTTGGGCCATACACAGCTGATAGGAGTTGAATTCTTGAGTTTAGGCCATACAGTTTATGTTTCTTCCATGCATATCTTTGCTGGATAGGGAAAACATTCTGTATAAAAAGTCTGAGCCAAAGTGGTGCAGTGGTCTGAATGTTGGACTACAACTCTGGAGACCAGGGTTCGAATCCCTGCTCAGCCATGAAAACCCACTGGGTGACCAAACTCTGGGTGACCGTGGGCTAGTCACAAACTCTCAGCCCGACAGTTGACATAATCAGAAATGACTAGAAGGCCCACAACAACATCCAATAGAAAGTCTTCTACTAGAATGCCATATGCATCGGTGAGTGGTGGTGGTTAAGGACATGAAGAGATTGCTTTTGGTGTACATTCTCTCCCTCCACAACTGGCAATGCCTTCCTGTAGTATTCTTCTGTCCACAGTCTAGAACTGGGGTGGGAGGGGGACCATTTTTTGAACTACAACTCCCAGGATCTGCCTGTAGGCTGGAGGTTGCAAGAATTGTAGTTCAAAAAGGCAACTTTGCCAAATTCCAGGGTGTAGGTGCAACAGGATGAAAACACATACATATTTTGCAAATGGCAGGGGGAGTGTTGTTAGTTATCCTCAGCATCCTTCTCATTGGGCTTGACAGCCCCCCCCCCTCCGTTCAAAGGGACTGATAAACTAAACCTTGGCCTCACTGTTCACCCTGATAGAGATTTGATAGATCTCCCACTTCCTCCTCCTCTCCCTCCCGCCCTTGCAAGGATCCAACAAGGAGGAGGGTTGTCACTTTTGGCAACACCTGATCTGGGTCCCCTTGCTGCAGAAGAGGACTTTTCAAAAGGCCTGGCAACCCCGCTTTTTTTGCCCTCCTTCCCTGAGGCCCCCCCCCCCCGCTAGACACCAGGCATTCTCCACCCAGGGCGGAGCAGGAGGTGAGTCCACCATAGTCTGGTCAAATTTCCTGGCTGGGGAATAATTACAGGCTGTTGGGATGATGATGATTATGATGATGATGACAACGTTAATTTCTATCCCGCTTTTCCCCCAATTTGAGAGCAGTGTACGATAAAAAGACATTGTTAAAAATCAGCAAAATACAAAAGTTAAAACACAATTAATCAAATAAACAACTAAAAAAGGATGGACCTTCACAAATGAGGAGGCATTTATAATGTCTATTTGTGTATGATACATGCTACCTATATGTAAGAAAGATGAATGTTTTTTATTCAAGAAATTGTAAATAAATATTTTTTAAAAACAAAACAAATGAGGAGGCATTTTACCCCCATCACCAAGTAGGAGGGGGAGCATGGCCGTGCACATGAGACACCCCGCTCCGTTTTGGGGGGAGTCAGGTCTTATGGAGAAACCACGTCAACCCCTAGTTATTGTTATGGCCTTTTGCAGCTGGGTGTATTATTCTGTAGAATGGTTTTATTTCAATTAAAAAAAAAATCCTGATTCCCCAAATTCCTAGTTAGAGTTAGTTTCTTCACCTGAAGCCCCTTGCCTAGGGGTGCATCCACACTACACAAATAATCCAGTTTGAAACTGGATTATTTTCCATGCCTTCTTCCTATGGAATCTTGAGATTTGTAGTTTGACGAGGCACCAGCACTCTTTGGCAGAAAAAAGGCTTCAAGTAAAACTAAAACAAAACTCGTAAAACTAAAAATCCTAGGATCCCATAGGAAGGAACCATGGGAAATAATCCAGTTTCAAACCGGATTATGGCTGCAAGGAAAACGGCACGGCGTCTACTTTTCCCACCCACTCGGGAAAAGGGGCCCTCGTGTCCCGTCTCCCCCGAGGAGGGCTGGGGCGGATCCCTTCCCCGCCAAGCCTCCTTCTCATCAGCCACCAGGGTAAGCCCCTCTCCCCATAGATTCCCGTCTAGATGTCCTCTCCAACCCCCCGAAGGGAGGAAAAAGAACCTTACCCGAGCGGACCCGCCAAGGCTCCGCAGCAAACCACAGCACGACGAAGAGCCCCGCTCGGGCTGCCAGCTCCATCTCTCCTCGGAGCAGCACCCAAGAAGGTGAGGCGGCGCCCGGGGGAAGCAGTCCGGCCACGGGAGCCGGAGATCGGGCAACCCAAGAGCCGTGAGCAGCGCGGCCGGCCTTGGAGCCAAGCGCTCCCTCTCAGCCAAGCCAAAGGCACCACCCCAGGAGGCGCTCCGGCTGGGAAGCCAGCGGCAGGAGCCTTACCCCCCGAGGGGCGGGGTTTCCCAAATCAGGGAGGACCAATCCCCAGCGGCAGCGCTTCTTGTTTGGCCCGGGGGGAGGAGCCTGATGGGCCAGCCCCGCCCCCGGAGCCGTCTCAGAGAGCCCAGCGCTTAGCAATAGGGTGGTGGTGGGAAAGGGTCTAGCTCAATGGTTCTTAACCATTTACTTACCAGGGAACCCCCCCCCTTTAAATATCTCTTATCTCCCCGTTTAAGGAAGTTTGGGCCCCCTGCAAAGCTTTATTTTTGGGGGGCCCATATGTTTATCTGGGTAGGGTGGGGTTGATGGAGTTTAGGGGTTTTAGTCTGTATTGCTGTATTTTAACTGTTGTAAGCCCCCCCCCATTGTTTTTAACAGAGGGGTGGGGTAAAAATTATTATTATTATTATTATTATTATTACTATTTATACCCCACGCATCAGCCACAAGGCTATCAGAACGGCTTACAAATTGTTTTAAGCAATAGCAATTTACACGTCTACACTGCATTAAGCAATTTCCAATGTGTGTTAGCTAATTGCCCCCACAAGCTGGGTACTCATTATTATTATTGTTGTTATTATCACAGGTCAATGTAACCTAACCTAAGCTAAGATATTCACAGTACAGGATATTTAGATCGTTACTAATAATGTTTTTGCAGGAGGAGGGTTACTACGCCCCCCCCCACAATGATGGGGCCCTCTGTAGCTGCAGGTCCCTTAAACTGGCCCTGATCTCCAGGGACCCCCAAGACTTAATGCAAGATCTAAAACAACAAGAAGAAGAATGCAATTACACCATCCATGAAACCTTCCTTCAGAGGCAGAAGGGAAGAATTTTCTCCTTCTTCTTCCTGCAAGTTTGTGGCTGGAGTGGACTGAATGGCAATGCGCAGGCCAAGCCAACCAGCCAGCATTTGGGGAACTTGGCTCCTGTCACATGGCCACTCCACTGCAGGGAGGAAATGGGCCAAGCAACTTTCAACCCTCTGCAGACCTCCTGTGAGGACAGTGCAGACCCCTGGAGGTCCCCAGACCCCAGGTTAAGAACCACTGGTCTAGCTACTATAGGGGTGGGGATGAGGGCATTGTTCTCCCATAAGAATTTTGCACCCCCATAATTTTCCTTCAGCACCCAAATGTCTAGTCTTGCAGTAGCTTAAAATGTCACCTGAGCATTTCCAAGGGCAGTGTAGGGATCCAAAGAAAAGGGGCGGGCAAAGGTAGCAAGGGGATGCCAACTCTGCAAATATAAGTGTTCTGGGCACTGCAATTCATAAAGGACATTGACAAGCTGGAACATGTGTTCAGAGGAGGGCAACCAAGATCATAAAAGGTCTGGAAACCAAGTGCTACGAGGAACCACTTAGGGAACTGGAAATGTTTGGCTTGAAAAAGAGAAGACTGTTATGTGATATGATAGCCATACATATATATATATATATATATATATATACACACATACATTTGAAAGGATGTCTTGTTGAAGATGGAGCAAGCTTCTTTTCAGCTGCTCCAGGGGCCCGAACATGAACCAATGGATTCAGATTGCAAGAAAGGAGATGCTAAACATGAGAAAGAACTTCTGGCAGGAAGAGTTGTTCCACAGTGAAACAGAGTGCCTGGAAGGGTGCTAGATTCTCCTTCTTTGGAGATCTTTAAACAAAGGTTGAATGACTATCTCTTGGGAGTAGTTTGACAGTGTGTCCTACATGGCAGGAACTGGACTAGATGGCTCTTGTGGTCCCTTCCAACCTATGATTCTGTGATTCTAAATGTGAATGGTTTTTCAATGTCTCTCCAAACGCTAGAAATGTGGGGAGTGAAGAACATTTCATTTGGTGGGGCAGAATTCTTACTGGAGGGCCATGTGCTAATTTTTTCCCCTGGACATACACCCATTGGTGGGAGCACAAGGTAAATGATTCAGATTCACAGGTAGAGAGCTTGGGGAAGGCACTTAGTTGGACAATAGCAGTCAGAAATGCCCCGCCAGCCAACAAGACTGGGAGTACACAGCAGCAAGGGTTTCTAGCTCTCAGCTGTTTAACAATAGCAATTATCAGGCCTGCCCCACAACATTATACAGTACTGCCTTAGGGAGAAGACAGGGTGGTGGCCCCTCACTAGTCCATGCTCAGTTTAACTGTACTGGAAACCTAAGGCCTTTTTGCACCGCAAGATTATAGCACTATGGTTCCACTTTAAGGCCATGGCAATGTTCTATGGAGCCCTGGGGATTGTTTGTTTGTTTGTTTGTTTTATACCCTCCCCCTTTCTCCTGATTGGGGCATGAACTGAAACAATGTGCATGAATTAAAACCAAATAATCAAAAAATGTTTAAAAAACCAATTATCACATATCAAAATATCAATACTTTGAAACAATATAAAATCACATGAAAACATGACAATAACAAAGTGTGTTTGCAGCTTAGAGAGAGGTATTTAGAGTTCTTACCTAGGGTGCCTTACCAAACTACAAAGCCCAGAATTCCATAGTTAGCAGCCAGGGCAATTAAAGTGGAATCATAGCACTACAAATGTGTAGTGTGATTGGATAGTGTCCTTCGTGAAACCTAAATGGGCAGTTTAGGAGGTCCACCCACAAGCTGGGTGGCAGACACTGGTGGCTAGGGGCTCCAGTATCAGTGGGGATGGTGAATCTGCTCAGGGTTTTAGTCCACACTTTAAAGGAGCTATGCAAGATGTCCAACTATTGGGCAGGTATGGTTCAGCACCTTGGGCAGATCCCTTAAAATTCAAGCTAAGAGTTAGAGCAAATTCACCGCTTCATTGACATTAGGAACACCACCTACCACCGGTGGCTGACAAAAGTCAAAGAAAGGAAAACAACTAGGAACAACTGGAACCACTGCCCTTCTCCCAGCTTCTGTCAACAGGCACAATTGTCTCATTCTGCCTAATGGTAGTGCCAGCTCTGCCAACAATTAGAAAAAGCTCCTACCCCACCCACCTTAAAATTAGGTTTCTGGAAAAAAAATACACTTAGAGTAGGTTTTTGTGGGATGATACATAAAACAAATTTCCACACTGAGCAAGTGGTCAGTGATGACTTGGACCTTCACCCAAGTCTATGTCTGGCTGCCCAAATCATTATTTTACATGGCTTCTATTAAACAATAAACAGATCACTCAAACCTCAATCTAAGAAAAAGCTTAGAAAATTTACTTTTTGGACTACAACTCCCAGACTCTGTGGAGGAATCCCTAGAGGATTCTGGGAGTTGTCATCCAAAAATAACTTCTCCAGACTGAACATGTGAAGTTTTAGCTCAAAGATCCAAAGTCATTATGTGTTTTGGTTCTTCTCTTTTATTCTCCTCACACTCTGGGATAGCTCATGGACTGAACAGGTGTGTGTGTGTGCAAGTGCGTGCACTCAATTCTAAATTTTAAGGAAAGGGTACCCTACCCGATTTGGTCACAAGCTTGTGACAGATTACACACACTGTGTGGGAGAAAGGCACAACATTTACCTTCAAGCCTTGTCTCATCAGTACTGGATTCAATGTTTTGTCAAAACTCCCGTCAAACAACTACTTGCATCCTGTTTTTCTTTGTATAAAATAAACTCAAAGTGGCTTCCATTACTTAAAAAAAAAAATATCCAAACATATCTTACACTAAATGACAAAAATCAAATTGCCAACATGACAAAACTCCCTGCATCCAGAGGACAGCAGCAAGAAAATGCCTCAGTATGAACCACAATCAGCCAAGAGCTTTCTGAAGCTGTCATATTTTGGCCAAATGCCTAAAAGAGCAAAGCATTGGGTACTAGGACATGGTGAACTTTCCATAGTGTCTGAACAAATTCTTCCTGAAGTTTTAAAAGTTAATTTATGCAACACTGTATGCCCTGGAAACTGACATTTGATATAATATTTAAAATGAACCTAACACTCCTAACCAAATTTTATCCTTCTGCATTTCCCTGCATTTTATCCTTCTGGATCTCTGAAATAGGGAAAAGATTTATCATAGTTGGTTGTAGGAACACTTAACTGGACACTAAGCTCCATGGGACAAGTTTAATAAACTGTGCCCTTTTGTGTGCATACTTGTTGAAATTGAAATGCTTTCTTCTAGCCACAATGCCTGAAGGCAACACTTCCATCAGAGGTACCATATAGAACTTGAGCCAGCCAAAGACAGAACTTCAGCCAGCCTGAGGCAGAGCTGCAAATGGCACTCCTCATCTCACCTATCCAAGCCAAGATACATAGTACATGAAGCCAATGAAGTCACTTTTGGTAGCATGAAAGAAAAAAAAAAAACATAGACACATGTCTTCAGTCCTGAAAATTAAAAAAATATTCTCTCTCTGGCTTTTCTTCACAAACGAAGATTCAGGAAGGACTCATCCCATGCTTTCTGCAAGCGCACTGATGACTAAAAAGGCCAATCTGAGATAAACAAGTCCGGTTGCAGAAAGCACAGCAGAAGTTCTCCTTGGGTGATGTTTCCGGGTTGTGATTCTTTCTGCGTTGTCGTTTCTCTTCAAGACTTGTTCGGCGTAAGTTCTCAAATAAGGGTGCAGCATAGTGGATAGTGCATCTCTTGCCTCCCGATGTGAGGCCAGGGCGGACCATTGTTGGTGATCAGTTTGGCCGAGCCTGAGATGTTGTTTTAGGGAGTCCTTGTATCACTTTTTTTGGAGCACCCCTCTTATGCTGACCCGTAGCAAGTTCACCATAGAGCACTATTTTGGGGAGGCGATGGTCCTCCATCCTAGAAATGTGCCCTGCCCAGCGCAGCTGTGTTCTCAATATCATGGCCTCAATGCTGCTGATCCCTGCTTGCTCAAGGACAGCAGCATTCGTCACATAATCAGTCCAGTGTATATTTAGGATTGTGCATATGCAGCACTGATGAAAGCATTTGAGGAGTCGTAAGTGTTGGCGATAGGTGACCCATGTTTCAGACCCATAAAGGAGGATAGACAGTACAATGGCTCTATACACACTGGTTTTTGTGCTTTGCCTCAGGTGTTTATTACTCCAGACTCTTTTGTAAAGTCTTCCAAATGCACGATATGCCTTTGCTAATCTGTGATCTCTAATCTGTGATCTCAAGATAAACAAATCTCTTTGTCTATCTTGGCATCTGAGGAGATGATGCTTCCCAGGGGAACCTGGGAAAAAATATTAATAACTAACTATATAAGTAATATTTCCTTCCCTTTAATGATATCCAAAATCTACTGCCTGAAACAGCCACCTCCCTCTGCCTAATGTAAGAGTGAAAGTCAGGCAGCCCTACAGATGTTGTTACACTACAATTATCAGCATTTCTCTCTATTGGCTATGCTGGCCAGGGCAACAATATTTGGAGGGCCACATGATTCCCATCCTTGGCCTCATGGGAGGGCTAGACCTGTACAGAACAACTGTAGAGCAGACAAAAAAGTCTGACTCCGAACAGAAACCATTTCCCTTGTATCATATTGAATGTTAAGCTTATGGCATACAGTTCTCTGCAATGTGTGTTACAAAGACATACTGTCTTCAGTAGAAACTTCAGGAAGACAGTAATTGCCATATTCTGTTCTTGTTCAACATTTCTCTCTACACATCACGGAAGCTACCGGTATATCAAAGTGTTTTTGAAGGAGAGGGGGACACTAAAAAATTCAATATTTACAAGTTACATGAACATGTCACATATTTAGTTGGAGATGGAAGAAGATATAGTCATAGCATTGTTACACTGTGTCCTTCAGTTGCTCCGAGAAACAAGTTTCTCTTGCCAAGAAAGAAAAAAAAAAACTGGCATAAAAAAATCAGCTAATTTCTTTCTATTTCTCTCCCCCAAGTTCCTCCTACAGGAACTCCCTCCCCATTTTAAAAAAATCAGGATGCATTCCAGAATTCCTGGAGTATATATTCACATGGTAAAAGTCCCATTTTGAGGTAAACTTAAATTACAAATTTATTACAAATTATCTCGTTTTATGTTCCTTCTTTTGAGTTGGAAAGGCAGTTTTATAAAAAAGAACAGCTGAACCAAGAGCAATGTAATAATGCTTCTGGATAGGACCAATTCAAGACCTTTTGCTGCCTGAGGCAAAGGACATGATGGTACCCAGTCTCCCATTCCAGACCAGACCAGACCGTGAGTTCAGTTTTACCTCAAGAGGGCTGATGGGACAACATTTCTTACTGCACTTAGGGTAGGAGGTGAGGTTATGGGACAAACTGTTGGCCACATGGCACATGCACAACTCTGTCTTCCAACATCTTGCTACTGCTTCCAACCCATTGGGACAATTGCTTCCTAGTGATTTCTTGTGTTTTCAGGTTGTTATCACAAAAAAATAACCTCTAAGGAGTCATTTCCAAGATATCAAGCTTGAATTCCACTAGATTAAAAAAGAAAAAGAAAGAAATCTCCTATGAACCACACTAGAAACATTAGCTATAGTAGAAATTCAACTTTGTTTGTTTGTGCATCTGCTACTTCCTTTCCTGGCCAAAATCTCATTTTAAGGCAACACACAAAGTTCTACCAGAAGCTCATGGAAATTGATCCCAAGCCTGTGAGAAAAGGGCTGATATCTCTCAGTCATTTCCCAGGGCACCTCTCCCCCCTCCTGCTGCTCCTGAGTCAGTCACGACTTCTCTCCCCAGACCTGCCACTGGCACCTCATGGACAGACAGAGTCTGGCTGAAGGTGTCTGGTCAGGGCAGGCAGGAGGCAACAGCAGGAACAGCCATCAGCTACAAGCTGTCTTTTGTTTCCTTAATGGTTAAAAATAACAACAGGCTGGGAAGGGAAAGATCTTGGCACAGAAGTGCCTCTCTTAGAGACAACCTTATAACTTCTGCAATAAGAAGGCAATAGAAATGTCTTCACATTTATAACTGATGAGCCTGCTGATTTTTTTTTATAAAGGTCTCCAGTACCTTAGGACACAGGGCATCTTTTTCTTATACTATGCTAATCACCTTCCTACTTAATAAAATCACCAAATTGTAAGGCTGATGGCAGGGGGGGGAGAGACGAAATTTCCTGCTCTGAAAACAACAACACAACTTCTTATATACAGGCATACCTCACTTAACAAAGAAGGTCCTTTTCACAGTCTTTTTACATTTGCCCAGCCTCCACCTTTTCCTTCTTATCGTCTGTTTAGCTGGAAGGATTTTTTTTAGCAGTATCAGCACCTGGTGAAGGAGGGTGGGAGTAACACAGGGAGCAGCTAGACGGGAGAATTTGTAGCAAAAAATATCGCCTTACCTCCCTATCGCTGCAGTGCCTAATTCACAAGCTTGCTGGAAGGGAATAGTTTGCAGTTTGCAGTTTACATGCTAGAAAAGAAATGGTGGCCGCGAGTGAGTTGCATCTGGAAAATCTCCCCTCTCCATTCTCCCCCCTTTTTTTCTTTTAAAATGACAGATGTAGAAGAGCTATTTTCCACTTGAAATTTTTTTTTTAGTTTTGCTCTACCACTCTGCTGCTTGAACAATCAGCTGGCAAACAACAACAATGGCGGCTCCGGCATTGCAAGCCCTCCCTTGCAAGCCCACCCCCTCCAAGGTCCAACCAATCAGCTTTCAGCTCTGCTGCATCTTCTTTTCGAATTAGTTGTACAGATGACCTATTATATGCATTTTCGTGCACTTTTTAAAAAAGATCGTGAAAAAAAGAGAAAGCTGTTACTGCGGTCTATGTGGAGTTTTCAGCCCCCTCCTTCTGAATATGGCAAAACCCAGCAGGATTTCATCTAAACTAAAGGTATTCTGCCCTCATTCTTGCCAGATTTTTTTTTTTCATCATGTAGATGCTCCTACAGACTTTGGCTATCAGGTTGCAGCAACGTGCCTGCAGTAAACCATGCAATAAAGTTCCAGCTGTGAAAGAATGGGATTCTACTGTAGCCAGTCCTCCTGTAGTTATGTGGGCCTGCCTAAAACAGGCAAGGTAAACAGTAGCTTTTCCCAGAATCTTTTACTGGGCATGTGTGAACATCAAAACTGAGAGAAAAGGGAAAAGTGGATAAGCCTACCTCACCAGCTTCCCCCGGCATGTTAACAAATCAACTTCAGTGAATTTGAATCTCAAAGATTTGGTAATATCATATAATTCTGGACATTACACATTCAGTACAATTAGCAAAGCCCCCTTTTAAAAGTCTGTTCATTTCACACCACCAAAATGAACTCCATATGACATCTAAGGGATAATGTCTTTACTGGTGGGAATGAAGTTGGCATCAAGGACCATCATTCATGGATGAGTAAATAATCTACGAGCTGCTCTTCACCGATGATGCTGCCCTTGTTGCCCACACAGAAGCATCTCTGCAGCGCCTAACATTCTGCTTCACAACTGCTGCAGAGCTGTTTGGGCTGGAAGTCAACCTGAAGAAAACAGAAGTTCTTTACCAGCCTGCACCACAGGATGAACACCACCATCCCCACATTGCCATCGGTAAATCTGTGCTCAAGTCCGTTCAGCAGTTCACCTACCTGGGAAGCATCATCTCCTCAGATGCCAAGATTGACAAAGAGATCGATCACAGATTAGCAAAGGCATATAGTGCATTTGGAAGACTTCACAAAAGAGTCTGGAGCAATAAACACCTGAGGCAAAGCACAAAAATCAGTGTGTATAGAGTCATTGTACTGTCTATCCTTCTTTATGGGTCTGAAACATGGGTCACCTATCGCCACCACCTACGACTCCTTGAACACTTTCATCAGCGCTGTCTACGCACAGTCCTAAATATACACTGGACTGACTATGTGACGAATGTTGCTGTCCTTGAGCAAGCAGGGATCACCAGTATTGAGGCCATGATATTGAGAACGCAGCTGCGCTGGGCAGGGCACGTTTCTAGGATCGAGGACCATCGCCTCCCAAAAATACTACTCTACGGTGAACTCGCCACGGGTCAGCGTAAGAGGGGCACTCCAAAAAAGCGATACAAAGACTCCCTGAAACAACATCTCAGGCTTGGCCAAATTGATCACCAACAGTGGTCCGCCCTGGCCTCACATTGGGAGGCATGGAGACGCACTATCCACAATGCTGCAGCTTTATTTGAGAACTCACGCCGAACAAGTCTTGAAGAGAAACGACAACGCAGAAAGAATCACAACCCAAAAACATCACCCAAGGAGACCTTCTGCTGTGCTTTTTGCAACCGGACTTGTTTATCTCGGATTGGCCTTTTTATTCATCAGCGCGCTTGCAGAAAGCGCAGGATGTGTCCTTCCTGGATCTTCGTTTGCGAAGAAAAATCCAATCAAATAATCTAATTCTTTTTCTCATCTTTCCTTACCATTGACCATGTTGGCTGAGGCTGATGGGAGTTGGAGTCTACCAGGCTGTGAGCACTAAGCTGGCTACCTTTTTGGAGGGTTTTATTTTCAGGCATGTTTGGACATGTGACTTTTTTTGTTTTGTTTTTTAAATGTTAGATAGGAAAAAAGTGGTAAATTGGTTTTTCCCCAAAAGGTGGATTACACCAATTACTGGTGGATTGACATATCTGGCTAATGAACCATAACTGGTATTGGTGTGTATTAAGATGTAGGGCACAGAACGTGTGCCATTCTGGACATTGTTGGACTGCAGCTCCCATGATTCCTAGCTAGCATTGTCAATGGTGAGAGATCATATATCAGAAGCACATGAAAGCCTAATTCTTAAAGGTCTCTATGGATTAAACATCAGGAAATATATCATTACATTATTGTTGTCCAGATATGCATAAAGTGTTAACATAGACATAAAAATGGAGTAGTAGAGTAGTAAATTTCCATTTTTTTAAAGTTCAAAACCTTTTATATACATCCACTTAATCTATTCTAAGCATACAGGTATAAGAACTGCACATCAACAGCTTTTATCCAACAGGGAACTCCTCACCATTCGTCCTGAACTGCAATCTAATTCAGTATCTTGTGATCTAGTTCCTTATATTTTTGGAAACAACGTATTTATCTGTACTTAGGACATTATCACATGAGGATTGTGCAGCGTGATTGCAACTATATAAACAGCATCTATGGCTGTACCTTGTCACATTATGTCCTCTCTGTCCTGTTGCCGGCTTGTATTCAACTCATTGTTGGAGCGCAGGTTTTTATTGATGGGGAACCCTGTCAATGACTGACAACTTCTCTATTGATCGGCTGCTGCTCCAGTGTGACAGGTCTCTTTTTGTTCAGTTCTGGGATGCGTTCAGTTCCGGGATGTGGCATGAGGAGGCCTGATTTTCCTCCTCTCCCCCTCCTGCTGGCTATTCCAAAGCAGGCAGACTCAATGCTGCTTTGGAAAAGTGATGGGGGTGGGGAGGAAATGAGAATAAGGACCCCTCATGACACATGACTGCATTCATTCCCGGACCGAACCGAAGCCTATTACACCATGGGCAGCAGTAGGGGTTGCCAAATGGACACCATCACAGGAATGGAAGAGAGGTGTGATAATGAATATTGCAGGACCAGTATGTTTCCATTTCTTTTCCATAACTGAAGTGAGACATGAGGAGGCTGTTGTGATAATCTCCTTAGAGTATGCCAATACAGCAGATTCCTGTGCCCATGTGGAGATACAAATGTTGGAAAGATGTGAGTTTTAAATATATTGGGTTCTACTTTAGAAGCACTGCTTCTTCTTGGGTCAAAGTATTCAACAGAGGAAATGTATAACCTACAATCAAGCTGTTTTCCCTCTGATGTTTACTTTCCAATGAGCAATCACAAAACAGAGCAAGTTGAACACAAAATACATAGGTGAGAAAAAGCATATGGTAAGACTGCTTTCACGATGTAGGAGAGCACTTCTAAAAAACGTATGATAAACGTATCAGCTAGTTTGATCCCTGCCCTTTCATCACATCTTATGTATACTAATGGTGAACACAGGTGCTAACTTATGAAAGCTATATAGCAAAATGGGGCTTCTGAGAAGCAATGCTTCCACAGCCTGCTTGCTAAGGTAGTAAAATCTTTAAGGAAAAACAAACGTCAAGACACTCAGGACCAGTTTAAGGAATTTGGGGGGGCCCTGCAATGCTTTATTTGGGGGACCGGATATGTTTATCTCAGGTCAATGTAACCTAACTCAACCTAAGCTATTCACAGTACAGGATATTCAGATTATTACTAATAATGTTTTTTCAGGAGGAGGGGTGCTACGGGGAGTCCCACAATGATGGGGCCCCCTGCGGATGCTGCCACTGCTGGTGCCTTAAACCAGCCTGAAGACCCCCCACACACACAACTAGTCCAATGAGGACTGGGCATGCTTGGGGGTCACAGAATTCTGAGTGGGTGCCTGTAGAATAGAGTACCCTAAAAGAAGTCATGGCCGGCTGTTTAGAACTATTACAGACTGCAACATTTTGTTATATTTTTTGTGCATTTCTCAGATTTTGGAAGTAATGAGTCACACACAAGGTAGTTATAAAAAGCTACATTTTTCTTTCGTAGAAAGGTTGTAACAGTGTTATCTTCCAAAACTAACATAATAAGTTGTTTCGTTATTGTCATGAGTAATGTTTCCACATATGCTTTGAAATTACTTTCCAAAATTATTCTTAAAGGGTGTTTTAGAGATTATCACACTACACTGTTATAGTGCTGTTATTCCACTTTAACTGCTATGGGTGCCTCCTGTGGAATCCTGGGATTTGCAGTTTAGGGAGGGGCATTTAGCATCCTCAGCTAGAGAGCTCTTGGGCCTCACTAAACTACAAACCCCAGAATTCCATGGGAAGCAGCCACAGCAATTAAAGTGGAATAATCGCGCTATAACAGTGTAGTGTGATAAAGTCCTTTAGAGGCATTTTTAAACCATTATTTTTATTAAGTACAAAATCTAAATTATCATCATTCAGTATTATATATCCATTGTGTTATGATTAATAATAATAGTAATAGTAAAAAAGATATACAGAATGATAATCAAATATAAGTTATTAAATAAACCCATGAATTATTAAATAAATCAATGTTTGTATGTATTTTCTATTCTTTAAGTTTCAAAGTATTATCAGCTATTAAGGGTGTTAGTGACTTTCTATTTCAACTTCTTTATACCAATGTATTCCATAAGGGCGTTTTAGAGGCATTTTGACAGGGATTCTCCCAGTTTTAGGCCATTCCCTTACTAATCTGAAGATTTTTTTTTAAGTCATGAAAATGAAAAAGTAACAGTCAGTGCAACAAGTAGTGCAACAAGTTACTTTTCAAACATTGTAATGTGCAATGACAATGAATTCCTTCTAAAACTATAGCACAAAACAGGAACACATTGCTTTTAAAAAGTAAACTTGAGTTCTCACACCACAGCATTGTGGGACATAAAACATAAGCATCCATGAAAGTCATCACCCAAGAGACACCCACAGGAAGCTGGAGCAGATTTCCTTTTCCTGTAGAGATAGAGCAATGCTCCAAACCATGTAATTTCCTTTTAAATTTTGCAAAAAGTAAATAGCAATTTCAAACCAATCCTATGAAATATTGAGAAAGGAAAGAATATGAACACGGAGGAAGCGCATATACAGTAGCAGGAAAATGACATAGAGCAGAGAAGAAGAAGATGGTTGTTAAATGTGCTAAGTGGACAACAATACATGGAAGATGAGACATAATGGGCAATCATGGTAGTTGTGGCAAGATATTAAAATGATTGCCAAAGTCAGGACAACTATCTAAAGGTTGCACTCTGTATGCTCAAACAGTGGAGCCCTACCTGTAGCATATTCCTTCTTCCATTTGTTCCCAAAGTATCAGGTCCTAAGCTTGAATGTGTTTTCCATGCAAAGCTGAAATTAGCATCTGTACAGCAAGATGTACCAGTAGTCTTCTCCCGCCAGTCCCTGAACGGTTAGGACTGCAAAAGAATGGTTCAAATGTTGAAGATGAAGAGAGGCCACTAGCACTCTCCAAGGGAGCATATGAAAAGTGATATGGAAACACATTTTTATGGGAGGCAGGACTTGAATGGTAAACAACTCTGCTCTCTCTCTCTCTCTCTCTCTCTCTCTCTCTCTCTCTCTCTCTCTCTGGCTTTTCTTCGCAAATGAAGGTTCAGGAAGGACTCATCCCGCATTTTCTGCAAGCATGCTGATGACTAAAAAGGGCAATCCAAGATAAACAAGTCCGGTTGCAGAAAGCACAGCAGAAGGTCTCCTTGGGTGATGTTTCTGGGTTGTGATTCTTTCTGCATTGTCATTTCTCTTCAAGACTTGTTCAGCATGAGTTCTCAAATAAGGCTGAAGCATTGTGGACAGTGCATCTCCATGCCTCCAGATGTGAGGCCAGGGTAGACCATTGTTGGTCATCAATTTGGCTGAGCCTGAGATGTTGTTTCAGGGAGTCCTTGTATCGCTTTTTTGGAGCGCCCCACTTACGCTGACCCGTGGCGAGTTCACCGTAGAGTACTATTTTGGGGAGGCGATAGTCCTCGATCCTAGAAACGTGCCCTGCCCAGTGCAGTTGTGTTCTCAATATCATGGTCTCAATGCTGGTGATCCCTGCTTGCTCAAGGACAGCAACATTCGTCACATAGTCAGTCCAGTGCATATTTAGGATTGTGCGTAAACAGCGCTGATGGAAGCGTTCGAGGAGTCGTAAGTGTTGGCGATAGGTGACCCATGTTTCATACCCATAAAGGAGAATAAACAGTACAATGGCTCTATACACACTGATTTTTGTGCTTTGCCTCAGGCGTTTATTACTCCAGACTTTTTTGTAAAGTCTTCTAAATGCGCTATATGCCTTTGCTAATCTGTGATCGATCTCTTTGTCAATCTTGGCCTCTGAGGAGATGATGCTTCCCAGGTAGGTGAAATAACCCCACTACTCAATGAAGTAACTAACCAAGATATGTTTAGAGTCAGAAGTACTTCAAACAATTGTATGTTGTTGTTTTGTTGTTGTTGTTGAATTATTGAGGTCTTTGTTGTGTATTCATGTCCTAGTTGCCTAGTTGGATTTTTCTGTGCCTGGCAGTATCTTCACCTTGGACTGCTTCCTGGATAAGTGGAGGACAGGACTTCTTTGGACAGCCATGTAAACCCGCTGTTTGCCTTTTTGCATTTCTGTTCCACACTGGGAGGGGGAAGAGAAAGGGGAAGAGCTCCCTATCCTGTTTTTGCTAGGTGGCTAGTAACCCTGCATAAGATTATATCAGTCTTCATTCATCTCTATTATTATGACCAGCACAATAAAAAAGAAAGAGCATACCAGCCATCACCTTCCCCATTATGAAGTATAATCTGTCTTAATTATGTTTTGCCCCTCTGTTTTTTTAACAACTTTATTGTAAGCTCTTTCTTTATTGTAGTGCTGGTCATAGACCATAATAATAAAGATCAGTTGATTGAGTGGCATAAGATTATATCTTCCTGCTCCCCACCCCACCCCAATCAGCTCTGACAGTTACACCTGAGTTAGAAGTACTATGTATTCCCCCAGCATTCCAAAGATGAAAACCAGGACATACGGTACATGGCCAAGCAACACCAGAGTGTGATCAAGATGACAAACATCATTAATGAGGAACAATACACAAGCTAAGAGAGGCTGTAACAGTTTGCCTTTGCCTGAGCTTACTGGCAAAGGTAAGATTCTACCCCCTCCTCTTCCTACTGAGGACTAAATGGACTGCAAACTATCTTTGCACTTTGAACTCAAGTTTTCTGCAAATGAAGTACCGTAAGTAAGTTGAGGACAAAGGGAGAATTGAGGGTGGGGGGGAGAGATACAGGGACATTTTAAAAGCAGCTGAAAAGCAGGACAACAGAGAATTAATCAGGACTGTCCCTGCCAAATCAGGACAGTTTGGAATATGTAACTTTTCTTACCTCTGGCCTTAACCCTAACTTCTCCCCACCATTTTCCAATGGAAACTGCTCCTTAGCTCTAGGTCGCTGCAGAAAGGAGGACACTGTCCTCGATAGAGCAGTGTGCAAAATACATAGGGAAGTGAAGATACCTCATGGAATGACATGGATGATAAAGGGGTAGCAGTGTCTGAAAAGATCCAAAATATACTTAGTTTTTATATTACAGGGGTGTTGACGTATCATTCAAGATCCCCCTGGATTTTTGTCTGTATTTAGTTAAAGGGAGCTACACATCCTGCTTTGCAATCAGCTATCATAACACTCAAAGGAGATAATGGGTTTATTTCCCCTCAACAAACCAGCAAAAATATTTTGACTCAGGTGCTGCAGGAGGGGAAGGAGAATTCCACATGACCTAAGAAATGGACATTGCAAACTATTTGGGCTACAGTATTTCCATATTTCTTATGTTTCAAAAGCATGGGACAGCAAAAGAGGTGGGGTTCCACGTAACAGGAAATTAACTCACTTGTGTAAAAACAGCTTGTTAATTTGGGTCAACCAAAGCTGGGAGGAGACCCCCAATTAACACAGTAGGGATTACTTCTGAGTAAAGGTACATAGGCGTTCAAAGGACTATCAGATACACTAAATATGGAATCATAATGACGCCACATAAACACGAAAGGGCGTGCATATCAGACAATGTCGCTCTTTCACATTTATGGCCTGGCCAAAACCCATCCTATTTTCTTGATGGCTGAAGCCATCAATAGATTCCCCCGTGGCACTTTAGTGCCGGCATTGCCGGCATATGAAACCTTACGCCATTTAACTCACGTGAATGCAGCATCAGTGGCCGATCCGGCCAGAACACTTCCAGGTGAGATCGCGACATCCAGGTAAGTGACGCACTTTTTATTACCCCCCCCGGGTTACTTGGAAGTTTTTAAGTGTGTGTATCTGCTTTTTAAAACTTATTGTGTGTTTTTGTTTTTTAATTTCCCACACGAGCCTCTTCTCGCGAGAATCCGTGGGGTTTTGAATGAAGAAGTGAGCGGAGCTCCATTCACTTCCTCTTCATTGCCAGGGAAGCCTTTGCTGGCAGAAAAAGTAAGTGTGGTGGGAGGCGTTCTTTTGTCGGCATAAAAATGGCTTTAGTTATGCCAGCAAAAGAAGTTTTTAGAGGCTAGTCTGATAAAGTCCTTAGTAATAATTAATGTTAGCGGTTCCCAACCCTCTTCCAATACTGGGTGGGCAGAAAAAAGATCAAGGACCACCACAAGCCATTTCCTTGCTTTGCATCTCCATGCTATTCCAACTCTTGAAGAGAATGATAGCGAAATTCAATTTTTTCCTTGTCTTCAAAATCATGGTGGCAGGGCCTTTTAAAGGAGGCATAGGGGACAATCACCCCAGTCCTCAGCTAGAGGACTCACACATGGAGGGAGTCACATTAACATTGACATTGCTGCATTGATACTCACTCATTCCTTTCAGAATCCCCCTAGCTTAAGCTTCATTATTTTACTATTTTAAACTGCTTGACTCATTTTAATGCTATTTGTCCTGAGATCTTTTGCTATAGGACAGGGGTATACATATTTAAATAAATAAACAAACAAACCTAATGGGGGGGATCACAAAGGAAACTCCACCCATGACATGACAGCATGAGCACGATAGTTACAATTACAGGCAGTGCTAAGAGCAGCAAGCCAGCCCAACCCAACTCGGACATGTTGTTGTTGTTGCTGCTGCTGTTGTTACATCTATATTCCTCCCTTTTCTCCCCTCCAAACTACCCAAGGTGGCTTAATTATACTCCTCCTTTTCCCTTCCATTTTATCCTCACAACAGCCCTGTGAGGAAGGTCAGTCTGAGAGTCAGTGGACAGCCCAAAATCACCTAGCGAGCTTTATGTTTGGAATCTGGATTTCTCAAGTCTCAGTATCACTACACCACACTAAAGTGACCTCTTATGAACATTCTGCCTTGAGTCTTTCAGTACCTTGAGGTATGTGGCCCTCCAGATATTGTGGTATTAAAACTCCCATAATCTCTCACAACTGGTTATGTTGGCTAGGGCTGTGGGGAGCTGCAGTCCAGCAACATCTGGAGGGCCACAGGTTGCCTAGCCTGTGTATTTTGTGTATTTCTCACGTCTTTAAGCAAGACTATATAGAACTAATTATGATTATTTAATTACAGGTCGTTCCCTCCCCCCCCCCAACATGTCTGTGAAACCAGTAACTTCAGTTTCAGTTATCCACCACTGAAAAAAATAGGGAGACATACCATAGAGATCTGTCACACTACCACCCTGAATAGCTTTTAAAAAACTCTTAAGACAGATCTCTTCCGGCAGGCCTTTCCTAAATAGATACCCAGCCATCAGAGAGAAAAAATCTTATTAATCTGATCCCTATCCAGTTATTTTATTGTGTTGTTTTTTTAGTATTTATTAAGTATTTTTTAAATGTTTAATTATTTAATTGTATTTAAATGGGGGGTGGGATGGAGGGTTTTGTATGTATATTTTAAATGCTGTAAGCTGCCCCGATTGCATTTTGTAGAGGGGCGGATATAAATAATTTTTTTTATTATTATTATTATTATTATTATTAGAGTCACACTGGAAAATGCCTAGAGAGGTGTCCCTCTCTAGGAATTGGTAAGTCCTCCAATGCAACTCTATGGTATGTTTATACCGGAATCCTTTATTTTAATAGGGTTTGCTATTATCAGCGGTTTCACTTATAAATGGTAAGTCCAGTAACTGGGGGGGGGGACCTGTATACCTTAACTATTAACAGATTTCTGTATTAAATTTTAAATCCTATAGGAGTGGGTTCTGTTGTTTCTGGGGGAGATGTTGGGGCAGAAAAATATATAAAACGACCCACCACTGCTCTCAGTTATGGGATTCACCCAACATTTCCTATCAGAGAAGAGTGGGAAAATGTTCACGATTACAGAACAGTGCTGAAAGAATCAGTGAAAGTCATTTTCCGAATGGCCTGCTTTCCTTTTGAATCGGCATGTCATCAGGAAAATGAGTGGGGAATCACTACTTTCATTTCCTCCCCATGAGGCCCACATGTTTCCTGACCTGTTGGCTTTTGCAGCAGGGAGGTTTGCCACCTGTGCCTCAGATCTGTCAACACCATGACATCCTGTACCTGTCACATGCCCAGAAATTGTTATTTGAACAAAAGTGACCACATTGACTGATCCATTATTCAGGAGATAGATGTCCACTAGTTGGTTTCCCTCCCCTCCCCCCGTTATTTCATCCTAGCTTGATGTTTGCCAGTGTCCCATGAATGCAAAGAAGTGGCTAAATTGGGGGCTGTACCTGAATCTATCTTCTCAATTTTACCAGTCTAAAGGGCTGATTGTGGCACTTTCAGATTAGACTTGTTTGTTGTCAGCCAACGACAACAATGGTAGTGTTTTTGTAATTTTTGTAAGCCGCCCCGATTGTTTTAACAGAGGGGTGGGGTATAAATTATTATTATTATTATTATTATTATTATTATTAGTGGTTTATCAATGCTTGGGCCATAGCAGTTCATTTGCATACAAAATGGATACTATTAAAAATGCAGCATAGAATAAATCACATATAGAATAAAATACTTAAATAATTCAATAAGATTGAAGCACATCAAAATCAACAACTGTGATTAGCTAAGAACATCTCTGGAACAATCACCTGCAATGTCAGGAATAAATTTTACCCAAATTTCCATTACTGCCATGGCAAAAAGAGAAACCTTGTGAGTTACCCCACTGTTGCTGTCTGGATATAATTTTCCTGGTCTCACCAGTAAAAACATATTCTGATTTATTTTTTTTTGAGGGGGTACTTCTGAAAAACTAGGTGCTTCCCCAGATTTACAAATACTTTGTATGGGAGTGCTGCCCCTTTGGTCATATAATGAGGACTAGTAGCCATATTTGCTGGTAGATTATGGGAGCTGTGGTCAAAAACATAACTGCATAAGTCAATCGGAGAATGAATTTGCTGCTAGTATATCAGAAAGGCCAATCAAATGCAGTCAGCTCAGGACCGGCTTAAGGCACCAGCGGTGTCAGTATCCACAGGGGGTCCCATCATTGTGGGGGCCCCGTAGTAACCCTCCTCCTGCAAAAACATTACAGTATTAGTAATAATCTGAATATCCTGTACTGTGAATAGCTTAGGTTGAGTTAGGTTACATTGACCTAAGATAAACTTATGGGCCCCCCAAAATAAAGCATTACAGGGGCCCCCAAAATTCCTTAAACCGGTCCTGAGTCAACTGACCCTGCAAATTATCAGTCTTCTCACTTTTCAGCCCTATAGCTGCCAGGGGTGATGAAGATGATCAATGGTATGGAAAGCAAGTCCTATGGAAAAAGGTAAAGGAGACTGATTATATTTAGCCTGAAGAAACAAACAGATGGAAAGGGTGGTGGAGTTGGACATGATAGCACTCTTC
This sequence comes from Gambelia wislizenii, assembly GCA_030847615.1. Taxonomy (NCBI): domain Eukaryota; kingdom Metazoa; phylum Chordata; class Lepidosauria; order Squamata; family Crotaphytidae; genus Gambelia; species Gambelia wislizenii. The sequence goes on along the minus strand of JAUMIR010000005.1, from coordinate 96,957,226 downwards.
AAATACCTGGAGGGCTTTTACACAGAAGAGGAGGAAGACATCTTCTCTATTAACTTCTCTGTAACGTAAATGTAATAGGCTGAGCCAAAGGACAGATGATTACAGCAGAGCATGAGGGAAGAACTCTTGCCTTCCACCTGTATTGATTTGGCAGGATCAGTACTGATTAATGCTCTGCTGTCTCACTTTTTTAGCAGCTTTTAAAATTTCCCAAATTTTCTTTCCTGCTCCCACTTTCTTCCTTTGCTTGCGTCAATGGCTGAAAACTGAGTTCAAAGTATGAAACTCTTTGACTCAGCAGTGGGGAGAGGAGAGGGTAGAACCTTGACCTTCCCAGTAGGCTCAAGCAAAAGCAAGCTGCTGCCATCTTTCCTGGCTTGTGTGTTCTTCCTCATTAGCACCTTTTGCCACATCGACCACACTCTCATGTTGCTTGGCCACATATGTCCCAGATTTTATCTGTGACATGTCGGAGGGTATGAAATCTCTGTAAGTATAGTCTGATAATGGAATAAATCATCGAGATGAGTGGTGTGGTTCCTCTCATAGGAATCTCCTTTATATGAAGTACGTTCCTATGTGGTTTGGACAATTTTCATCACTCCAAGAGGCAGGGCAATACAGGACTTCCCCTACCATTAAGAAGGGTTAGGTGGCAACCACAAACAGCAGTTTTTTAGTGTCATGAAAGGGCCACAAATTGTTAATTACAGCTTGACCCCCCATTCCACGGGGAGTATGCTCCAAGACCACCACCAGCTGTGGATACCTAAAACCATGGATAATAGGGAACCCTATTATTTTCAATGAGAAGAACACTGAAAGTTTTCCATAGAATCACATTGGATGACCTAGAAATGCCCAGAAAGAACATATATTTTTGGATGTGGATAAAGAATCCATAGATACAGGGGTCAACCTGTATTTTCTGCCTTATGTACCAGAATAACTCAACTGGTTTTGGGTACCATGTACCTTGACTGATAGAACAGACAACCCTATTTGCTGGTCTGCTTCAGACAGCCAAATGTCTTCAGTTTGCCCAGGGAGAGGGGGAAACTGTGAAAGTGTTACTGGATGTGACCAAAGTAGTACCAACTATGAGGAAAGCTTCATACATATGGGCAGCCGAACCTGCTCTGCTTCCTAAACTCTTGGCAGCTTTTTTTCAAGTGCCATTATCATATCACAACTTGCATGTGAGAACTGGGCCCCAGACAAGGTGCCTTCCAGTCCAATAGCCATGGGGTAAATGCATATCTGGTAGGAGGCTCGTCTCATGACTCCTTAGCTGGCAACAGATAAATCCTCTGAAAAACCCTCTTTGAAGACTGACACTGATGCATTGCTTGCAAAGTACAATATGCACAGTCTGATAGGTAGAAGCTCATTATGATTAGGCTGGCCAGACATCCTGCATTTCAAGGGATGTGCGGCCTATGCTTCAAGAACACTCCAGTTTCACCCCTTTATTTTTGAAATGATAATCTGGAAAACCCTAATTGTGTTTACAAAGAGAGGGAGCAGTAGCAAAAAGTTGAGGTTTAAGATAAGCAGGCCAGAGAGTGGATTAGCTCTAATCTGCAGGCCTAGAAGCAGGAGGGAGATGGCCACATCACAAATCATAGACTCGGACTTTATAGTGTAACATCTGGAGTCCGCCCCCCCGCTCCCCAATCTCATGTCTTGGTGGTTTTACTTTGCTTCCAGAAAAAGCACATGCTTAGCTGCTGTAACTGAACTGAAAATATGAAAATGGGTAGCTAGGTCCTTTCCATTTAAAAGGTCCAGGAATTGAATGTTTGGATAGGGAAGTTCAGTGGTGTACAATCTGTAGGAACACTTTATCCTGTTACCAGTCACCATCTTGTCTGCCATCTGCTCCTTCTCAATACTGAACCCAATACCAAACAGAGTCATAGACGTGCAGCCCAAGGAGAACACAAGCGCTCTGCTTAATTCCTATTTTGCTGTGAAGAGGAACAGGGGGACAACTAAACTTATATATCCTCCAACTGCCCAAAGTTGTCAGGGCCAGTCCCAATTAATCTTCTGTCACCCCACTTTTTCAGCTGCTTTTAAAATGCCCCACTTTCTCTACCCTCTTCCTACTTTTTCCTTTCATCCTCATCTTACTTCAGTTTCTGCAAACTGAGTTCAAAGTGCAAAAGTAGTTTGCGCTCAGGGGGGGAGAGGAAAGGAGGGGAGAAGCTTGCCCTTACCTATAGACTCAGGCAAAAGCAAATTGCTGCAGCCTCTCCTAGCTTGTGCATTCTTCCTTGTTAATGACATTTGCCATCTTGACCACACTCTGATTTTTTAAAAATGTGTCTTTATTCCAAAGACAACAAGACATATTGCTTGACTGCAAAATTTTGTGAAATTTTGGATGATGCAATTTTGTGAAATTTTGGACGGTGCAAAGTTACATCTGCTACTGCAATGGTTCCCAAATTTAGATCTCCAGATCTTGGACTAACAGTTCCCAGAATCCCTGAGAACTGGCTATACTGGCTTGGAATCTGGGCATGGAAGTCCAACAACATCTGGGAAACCAAGGTTGGAATCAATTGCTGAACACCAGAACATTTGAGAACATGAGAAATTGGGAGCCACTGTCAAACATTAAACACAAGACTCTTCCTGCCTCATACAGCGATATATATTTTTTCATTATTGCATCCATGTTGCTACTCAAAATCAAAGACAGCAAATGCAGCACCTTTTAGGAGCTTCTCCTGAGGCTGAAAATGTTGAATGCTGCCTTTCTGAGCAGTAAAAACGACAACACTGAAGGACATATTGTGACTTTAACTACAAATCTTATCAATTTTCAAAGTCCTCCCGCCCCCCAAGTCATCCTAGTTCCCACCTAAGAAATCATAGAAATTGTAGTTCCCAGCTAGATATATCTCTAACAAAGAATGGTTAACCTTGTGTGAACTACCTCCATAGGATGACCTCAGTCCTGCAAACATTTTCACTGGTATGTTTTCCTTTATGACACACTGCAATTCAAGGACTTACTCAGAGCCTCAGAAACACAGAGTTGGAGGGGCTTGTAGGCTATTTAGTCTAACCTCCTCCATGTATGATGCATCTGTGATGAAGAGGACCTTCTTAGAGGTATAACATTCACAACAATATGAAGACCTTAGAGTCTTGCTCTTATCACATTTAAAAGACCTGTTTAAAGTCCAGGAAAGCTCAAAATCTCCAAATTGAGCAAGCCAACCTCTCCTCCTGCCTCACACAGACAGACAGACAGAATGTAAATCCTCACTTTCTCATTCTGTGTGCACGAAAACGAGAAAGCACAAAAAGTTTCTCCCTGTCTAGGATGCAACAAGCCATTTTCTTCCTGGATTGATAAAAAGAGTTCTCACATTTGCAGAAATGTTTTTTTGGGGGGGGCAAATTGCACAAAACTATGATAGCTGATGCCTTGTTGCAAGAGCTTTTAAAAGTTAAAATCATCAGACAGGTTACTTGTATCAGACAGTTCTTCTGTGCTTCCTCTCTGTGTGTGCATGCATGCTTTGTTTCACAAGGGGAAAATACAGTAGTGGGGAGGGAGAGAGAGAGAGAGAGAGAGAGATTGCCACAATTATGGAAACCTCAGTAAAAAGCAAAACACCTGGCATTCTGTTATATGTTCAGTTGCCCTAAATTTATAATTATAACCAAGTTTCTCTTTTTGCACAGATTTATTACTGAATGATCAAGCATCTTTGTGCCATGTTTGACTGACTGTCCTAACAAATCTCTTCTTTTTGGCCTAGCTCTCCTCAGTTATCTTATTTTGCAGCCTAAAGTGTCTTGTCTCCACATGTCCCTTTTACTTCATCCTATCATGCCATTATAGGAGCTTCCCTTTCTTTCATTTCACCTGACATTCCTTTCTTCCTTAATTAAGTATTGGTGTCCCTTACTAGTTGTCCAAGTGGGAGAATAAATTTGAAGATTTTACTTACTTCAGCATGGTTGGATGTGTGTTTAGTTATCTGGCTGGACACATACAAAGCAAATTGGGTTCAGCCCAGAATAAACATGCAAATCATCATCATAATCAGTTGGCCCTGAGTTTCCAGTTTTCATGGGTCACTTCCAAGAAGGGTGCAAATTCTCTACTTTTCCTGTACTCAGCTCCAGGGAAGAATAAAGGCATGTGTGCAAGTCTCCCACTCAGCTAGTAGAACAGCAACTTGCTACAATCTGCAAGGCTTACTGGTAATTTACTTGTTGTGGCAACTTGCAAAGACTTTCTGGAGGTGTGGGTGTATTAATTTGTCTGACTTCTTCTATATATATAAATTTATCTGACTACCTCTTTTCCTTCTTGCCGGTGTGGTGCCAGAGCTCACCCTCCACTCTGCTCTGCATCTACCTTCTGGCTAGAAGCAAATAAGCTAGATTAAATGTTCCTTATCACATCTCCCTAATTTCCTAATAATCCCCTCTATTCATGTTGAGCCAAGAACAGTCCCTTTATTTAAAATTTATGTCTTAATTTCCAAACAGGAAAATGTGGTTTCATTGTGTGTGTTTGAATGACAAGCTGTGAGCAACTGTGGTTAGTACTTAATGCATAATGCTTAGCAACATCACAAGGGTCTGTCCCTAGGTCTCAGGCTTTGACTTGGAAACCTCAGGGCCTGGGAAGAGCCTGAACTGGCAACGACAACAACACAATCAACCACAGGATAGAGTTTCAAACTATGCTTCTGTCACCAGAGATGTTAAGAAAAGGGACTTTGATGCAGAATGTATTTAAATGACAGCTGTTTATTTATTTTACATTGCATTGGGGGTGTTTACTTTTTTATGATATGGTGAGTTATCTGCAGCTTGTATAATCTTTTCCTGTCATTCCTAGAGATTAAGCACCAGTTTCACAGTAAACATTTCTTCTCTCTTTCTGATTTCCCTACAGGCAAACAAGTTCAGAGGTTCCTTCACATCATGAGCAAGCTGGGCTTAAGAAATACATCACACACATAAAAGAAATCCTGCAACAAAGGGATCTTGCACCCTTCTGCTTATCAGTAGATATTTCTGTTTTACTTTGTTTCCTGATTCTCCCTTTCTTGCTCTCTGTTTTTAATGAGAAGCCATTAGAATATGTATAAACATGCATTTTGGTTATAAAAAAAACTAATGGGAAACTGCATAGGTATCTTAACTTAAAAGTGTCAGGATGCAAAATTATTATGAGATCTGTCTATTAAATAATGAAACTGTGTTTCTATCTTTCAGACAAATCAGGGAGAACTGATTGTGAATGCTTGAACATGTCTGAACCTGCATGACAAACATCAACACTCTCAGCCATTCAGTTAACTGTCAGTCATTGTTTAAAGCAACTGCATTGTCTGTTGTGTGCCAGAAAAATGCAAAGTTTAAAAGTCGAGTAACGTGACATTCTGCAGCAACTTGAGGCTGATCCAAAACTTTTTCAAAAAAATCATCACTTATTATGAAAGCTGGACCTTTCAGTATGATCCTGAGACAAAACAACAGTCAATGCACTGGAAAACACCATCATCACCAAGAATGAAAAAAGCACGTCAAAGCAAGTCCACATTCAAAACCATGGGGTGGTTTACACGGGCAAATATTCCCCTAAATATACCACTAAGATAGCTCATAGTTCCCACGGATCGCAGCACAGCATCGCCTCATTCAGAAGGGGGGAAGGTAAAACACCCAAATATAGCGTGGCAGGGCATGTCGCTATTTTTGCCGGTATATTTGCAATGTAGTGCTTTATTTGCAGTGTAAACTAGCATTCCGCTAAGGGTTAAAGCAGAGCTGCATTGTGATTGGTTGATGATGCAGGGGTGGGCTCAAAAGAGGGGCAGGGAGGGAGGAAAGACTGTAGCATTTAGAGGAAACTTGCAAAAATCCTGTCTGCTATTTTGCAAGCCAGTTTGCAAACAAAAAGGATTTCCAACTATTTTCATTCAGGGAGCATTCCTTCTCACCTTCTCTGCTGTTTCAAAAGTATGTAAAACCTCACTTCGTCAACTTTTTTCCTGTGCATGGGGGAGGGAGAGAAACGATTTCACGAAGGGCTGTAGCAAGCTGAACTGCTCTCCCCCCCCCCTCTCTCTCTCTGGCTTTCCTGTATTTGGAAGAAAATGCTGTTTCAAGCAAGGAATAAAACTTTCTAAGCTGTTCAGCACGGAGTTGGGGCCAGGGCAGGCATTCCTATGGCATTCCTTTCCCTCTCCAATGCTTGGCCATGCCCCCACCACATTTGGCTGTGGGAACGCCACAAAATATAGCTGTGTAAACAATTACCGTATAAACTACCCACCACTGATGCGTGAAAGCACTACAACGCAACTTAACGCAATAAAACCTTCCATGTAAACCAGCCCTAAGTTCATTGAGTTTTTTGTCATCAAGGGTGTAATTTTGGCAGAATGGGTTCCAGAAGGCAGAACAGTGAAACCAGCATTATTATAAGGAAGTTTTGACAGAGAAAGAGTCAGGGGAAAAAGGCCAGAATTGTGGAAAAATGGTTTCATTCTTCATCAAGACAATGTGCCAGCTTACACAGCACTTTCTGTGAAGTAGTTTTTGGCCGATAAATGCATCACTACACTTGAACATCCTCCATATTCGCCAGATTTGGCACCATGCAACTTTTTTCTTTTCCCTAAAGTGAAGTTGGTGCTTAAAGGAACACGTTTTGAGTCAATTGATGCAGTAGGAAGAAAACAGATGATGTGTTGAAACACCTGACAGAAACTGATCTGCTCCACACCTTTGACCAGTGGAAAACCAGACTGCATCAGTGTGTGAGTGCGAACGGGGAGTATATTGAAGAGGACAAGCATTAGAATTGTAATACGCATAAATAAAGATGGGTTATTGTATCAGTCTCATTATTTAATAGACAGACGTCATATACCGGTTAGAATATCAGATGGGTGATCAACACACATTCCAGGACACTATCTTTCACAAACTGACCAACCACAGATGGAATTATTTCAAACTTTTTGAATATCATCTAGATTTTAATGCATTTTACCTGAAGTCTTTCCCAACATCAAAGATGGTTTAGCTTCTCCATATTGACTCTTGCAAAAATTGGAGGTCGATATACTTCTTGCTTACTCAATATATTGATTCGGAATTTGTTTGTTTCTGTGCCTTTAAGTCATTTCTGAACCTATCACAGGTTTTTCTTGGCAAGATTTGCCAAAAGTTGCCTTTGCCTTCCTCTGAGGCTGAGAGAGTGTGACTTGCCCATGGTCACCCAACGGTTTCCATGGCTGAGGCCCCGTGAAAACCCTGGGAGGGAGCGGGGAGGGCCGGGGAGGCCTCCGCAGGGCCTTGCAAGGCCCCGCGAAGGCCTTGGTTGGGAGGGGGGATGGCCGGGGAGGCCTCCGCGGGGCCTTGCAAGGCCCTGCGAAGGCCTTGGGAGAGAGGGGGGGACCGGAGAGGCCTCCGCGGGGTCTTGCAAGGCCCCACGAAGGCCTTGGGAGGGAGGGGGAGGGTCAGGGAGGCCTCTGCGGGGCCTTGCAAGGCCCCGTGCAGGCCTTGGGAGGGAGGGGGGAGGACCGGAGAGGCCTCCACGGGGCCTTGCAAGGCCCCACGAAGGCCTTGGGAGGGAGGGAGGACAGCCAGGGAGGCTTCCGCGGGGCCTTGCAAGGCCCCACGAAGGCCTTGGGAGAGAGGGGGGAGGACCGGAGAGGCCTCCGCGGGGTCTTGCAAGGCCCCACGAAGGCCTTGGGAGGGAGGGGGAGGGTCAGGGAGGCCTCCGCGGGGCCTTGCAAGGCCCCGTGCAGGCCTTGGGAGGGAGGGGGGAGGACCGGAGAGGCCTCCGCGGGGCCTTGCAAGGCCCCACGAAGGCCTTGGGAGGGAGGGAGGACGGCCAGGGAGGCTTCCGCGGGGCCTTGCAAGGCCCCACGAAGGCCTTGGGAGAGGGGGGGGAGGACCGGAGAGGCCTCCGCAGGGTCTTGCAAGGCCCCACGAAGGCCTTGGGAGGGAGGGAGAGGGTCAGGGAGGCCTCCACGGGACCTTGCAAGGCCCCGCGAAGGCCTTGGGTGGGAGGGGGGAGTGTCAGGCAGGCCTGCACGGGCCCTTGCAAGGCCTCGCGAAGGCCTTGGGTGGGAGGGGGAGGGTTAGGGAGGCCTCTGCAGGACTTTGCAAGGCCCCGCAAAGGCCTTGGGTGGGAGGGGGGAGGCCCGCAGAGGCCTCCACGGAGTCCCCGGAGACGCTCCGGAGGCCCCATGAAGGCCTGGGAAGGGAGGGGGGAGGCGGGGAAAAGCGACCATGGGGCCTCTGGAGGCCCCATGTTCGCTTTTGCGGGGGAGGGGGGGCAATCAATATTTGCGGATTTTTCACATTCGCGGGGGTCCCTGGAACCTAACCTCCGCTAATGTGAAGGGACGACTGTATAATTTAGTTATTCTACCAGTTAAAATGTGATAAAATTCTCATATTAAAGGCATGTCGGTGAGGAAATCCATCATAGTAGATGGAGCAAGGCATGGCTGTGACTTACGGATAGATTCAAAGTTTTAGTTCCACAAACAAGATAATCTATCCATAGGTAAGTGCTTCATATTCAAAGGAATTGTTTACAGCTCTTCCGGTGACAATCACACAGAATAGCTACATTTTTCCATGTGGATTCCACAGCAAAATATTACTCCAGGGATCCTGTCCTGTTGCATGAGGACTAAGAAGAACCCACAGTTTAAAAAAAAAATGCTAATATAAATTATATTGATTTGATTTCACATTTCTTGAAGCACAAATTGTTCCTTCTTTTGTTCTTTTTTGCACAAACTACCACACAACCTTTAGAGAAGTTTTGAACAAAGGAAGAGGAGGGGATGATGTGGAATTTTCCTGTCTTGTTAACAGAATTAGGTGACTTCAGCACATTTTTTGGAGCTGATGGGGGCCTTTTTACAGAGGAGTACAACAGCTGCAGGGCTGCCTCTAAGACTATCATCCTGAGCTGTGTGGTGCTCTTTGACCACAATCCTTTTGAACTCTACTGTTCATGGGAGTTTAACCATCAAGTTGATGAAAACATTGGGTAGAACATTATGGCAATCTCTAATTCTGAAGGATCTTAGGCATAACTTTACTTTCCAGCAACTTTATTTTCCAGCAAGGTCTTTCACAGAAAGCAGTATGAAGGTGGGCTAAAGGACTTGGTTTCTGGCTAGAGCTTCTAGGGCTACCGGTCTGGGGGGCGGGGGGGAGGAATCTGATACCTTTTTGGGATCACGTCCTGGATCTCAAAGTGAAGCAAAGAGTGGAGGAAGGGTTGGGCCACACTTCAATATGCTTGTAGACTGTGGTGACACCTTGCAGAATAAATGCGACTCTACTTTCCAAGGAAACTTTTAAAGACAATGAGAATGAAGAGTAAAACAAGGCACTTGAAAGAACTCTCTAAGGGCCTGTCTACACTAAGGATAAAATGCATACTCACTCTGTATCTGTGGTGATTTGTACACAAGGTGCCCTCTCATATGTGTGTTTTAACATATCACTTCTGTCAAACCTAAGACGTGTTATTATTTCTGCTTAGCACTGACTCCCAGCTTCAAAATGCTGATTTTCATAATTAGATGGAGCTCTTACATCCTCAAGGATTTTCTTGTGTTTAATGAGCTTTACAGTATTTTCCCCACCAAAAGCCTACTGACCATATCTGTTCCCATGCTAAAGAAGGAAGCCTTCAAGTTTTAGTGCAGCTCTTATTAGCCATTTAGCAAGTTGATATTTTCTGGGTACACCTGCCTGTACTCTCCCACACGTTTATTACTAAAACAATGTAAGAATAAAATTAATTAAATCTTTTGTGTTTGTAGCCCTCAAAGCTTATTAGAAAGCAGAGGGGGAAAATAAGCAGGTATTGGCATTAGGGCTTGGACCAAGACATTGGATTTCAAGGTGAACAAAATGAGTACCGTAATATAAGAGCTAGTTTGGGGACATTATCACACCAGCTTCATGTCTCACAGCAACTATCTTATTAAAGAAATAGGAACATGCCGGTTATAAAATGTTTATTATCACGCCTCTCTTCATTTGTGCTCCTTTGGCAACCCCCTGGTGCAATGACCTGGCTGCAGTCATCCCAGAACTGAAGCAAAGGGACCTCTGGCACCAGGAATAGCAGTGGAACAATAGCAATATTGGCAGGTATTGACAGGATTTTCCTGTTAATTGAAAGGGACACAACAGTAATAACTAGAATGTGAAGCAGCAATAGGATAGCCAGTACTGTACATCGTTTGATAAGTACTGGCCAAATTCATTACTATCTCACTGAAATTCTACATTAGCAGCCTTGTGTGATAAAGTCTGCAGATGATGGATAAAGAACCCAAGGCTCTCAAGACTGTTGTAAGAATCACTGAGCCAATGTGCATGAAGTTTATAATAGGGGTGGAGACAGATGCAAACTATCACCTTTAGAAATAAGTGCTTTGCATTAAGGAGAGAGCAGCACTCTCACACTATTGTGTTATTGCAACAGACAGCAAGCAATACTATTCTCAGAAAACAGCTGTTGATTGGTAGAGGACTGGGATAACTGGGCCCCACAAGCTGTTTTTGCAGCCCTTGATCCCTTCCAGTGCTCCAGACTGTCCTTCCTTTGTCCAGAAAGAGGGAGAATTTCCTCTCCTAGAAGCCATTGTTAAAAGCAGGAGCAGATTTCTGGCTACTCAGGGGTTTAGGATGCTGTTGCTCTTTGGCATTTGTGGTACCTGGGGGTAGAAAATTGGACTCAGACTGGTAGTAGTTGCCACCCCTGTTCTAGTCCCACTTTCATAAGAGGTAGACTGTGACTTGATATTCTGGTGTACAAAGACAGATTGGCTGCATAACAATAAATATACCCAGCTCCCCCTTATTTGAAATTCATGTATAGAAACCTAATGAAGGCTTGGCATTGACAGTTTCTCTTCTCTGACACGTCTTTTGTGATGTGTATAACTTTAGCAGGGAGTGGGGAGTAAGGGGAAGCAGGTCTTGGAGACATTAGAATAATGTGGAAGAAAATACATTCTTTTTATCTCTCCTGTCGAGTGAGGAGTAGGACTTTTATCTGCTCAAGTCTGCGGCTGGATTCACCATCACCTTCTGGCTGGTTTTACAGTCTGATTAGGCCACTACTTCCGGTAGTAAACCACCATCAACTGTCAAAATTATAAATGGGAGTGGGGGGATAGAGTCAAGGACAGGCTGTAAATTAGAACCCTCCAGTCATAACACTGGTTGAATGTGCATGTGTATGCATGCATGTACCTTTGTGTGTGTGATTTTGCATTATCCAGAATAATATGTACTGATAATTTTCATTGCCTTCAGATAGGGTAACAGATGATGGCTAAATAAGGTCACTACACACAGGGTTAGGATTATGTACAAGCTAATTAAGATAGAGTTTATGGCTTCAGATTATAAGAACTTTTGAACAGAAAACATACAAAAAATGTTTTGGGGTAATTCTGTGTGTGCTCCCAAGCTTAACATAATGTAGAGTCTCAGAATGTCTTAATGCCAGTCCTGATGAATAAATAAAAACAACACAAGGCGGAGTGTGTAAATTGCCTACAAACAATCTAGATGGGCAATCAAGAAATTAACTTTTATATAAAGGACACCCTGCACTGGACTAGGGACCCAGGAATAAGAATGATTTTTAGCACCTTTTGTGTCTGGCAGTAACAAGAAATATAGTTGGTTGCACGATGGCAATTTCTTGAAATGGTGGTTTAGATAAAGCTGTTGGTCTAGATCTGCATCATTTCAATTAATAGTAGCTAAAGGGAAGCTTTATGGAGGACCTCATGAGGAATATGCACATATACTGCGGGGGGGGGGGCAGAGAAAAGTAATAACATGCATTTTGTCCAAAAGATGAAAATATCTAATGTGAGCCTCACCAGAATATTATGTTTCCTTAGTGCCTCTGTTCAGGTGAGTGTACAGGACAAAAGGCAGGGATACACATGGCTGCCACCATTTATGCGAACATGGGAGCCTGAATAATGTTGCTGTGGCCACATTAGGGGAAATCTGGGAGCTCCTGTCTCCAAAAGTAACATTTTAAAGATAAGCATATAAAGTAAACTATGGTGGTAGCGAGACCTGACAAGCAATCTGGACCAGGCCTCATAAATTATAAATAACACAAAGACTTCATTTAAAATCCATGCAACAAACATGTGGCTAAAGATCACATTCTTGAGTTTCATAAGGAAGTATTGAAACCCAGACTTTCCAGGCCCAAATCATCTATGTAAATGGTCTTGGCTAAGCCTCCTTCTTATTATGCAAAAATTTGGAAACAGACCAGAACTTAGAAATGTTACTTTTTGAACTATACCTCCTACCATTCCCATTCTGAATGGGGATTCTGGACATTGTGGTCCCAAAATGTATCCTTTTCAAGACCTGAGACAAACACACTGGTCCATGATGATAGCAATGTAAGAGCTCAGTAAGCATTGCTCAACATCTGCTTGAGTGAAGTTATTTGGCCCTTCATTTATGAGATACTTGTACTGTCTACAAGAAATAAAGCTGGATGCTAGTCGAGGCAACTGTTATGACTGCTACTTCCGAAATGTCTTCCTGCTTGTGACGAAGTTTCCCCGAGTTTCCCAAAATGGATCAACACAGGAATTTTTTTTTCCACTGCAAATTTAGTTATTGTTATGTTTAAGCAAAAGCAGGGGAAAGAATTCACATAGATTCCAATAACCAAGAAAATTCAGCAAACGCTGTAGGACTGGCCACTTTAAATAATTACTGATGTGGAAGCATTGTTCTTGGAGAAATGGTTCTTGTTCAGATTTTTGTTCCAGAGTACAACATTATTCTGTATCCTGATGACACACTCACACTTGCAAAAGTTTTTCTATATTTTCTTAGCCACTAGATGGCAGCACGCCCAGATACGGTACTATTTTAAGTCGTCAACAGAAATACTGCGTAACACAATGCAGTTCAGTCTAGCTGTGTAGTTTATGGGTCCTTTCCTTTTGGAGAGATTATATGTTGACAGAGATCATTGGTTGGAAAGTGTTTTTAGTTTTATAAATGTTTCCGTAGGAAGGGAGATAAGTGGTAGCAACAGGGGCCATAATCTTTGCCAGAGTTCATCATTATTTAGACTTGATATGTGTTTTCAATAACATGTTGAGTCCTGTAATATGTGAAATAATAATCAAGAATAAAAAAAAAATGTGCATGTGCAAAATTTCTGAATATCTACAGGGCCAAACTGCATCTGTACAGTGCCCTGAGATATCATGATATAGGGTGGCATTTAAATATTTTAATAAATACATATATATGCAAACTGAACATTGACAGATAAATTTGGGTCTGGGAGCAATCAGCTGATGCAGAGAGGAGATGTATCCAGCAATAAAATTTTGGATTAATGTTTATATCATTATTGTATTTGATTATCTGTACTGATTATTTTGTTTTATTCTGAATTATCTCTATGGAGGTTTCCCCCCCCCTTTTCTTATTATGTTTTAGTATTGTATTTTAGTATTTTATATTATTGGAATAGTGGCAATTGTTTTATTCTGTAACCTTTTATAAAGTGCCATGTACATCAATGGCACTATATAAATAAACAATAATAATAATAATAACAACAACAACAACAAGAGAGGGAATGCTTACCACTAGTCAGCATTCCTTGTTAGCCATTTTGTCTCTGCTTTCCACAGCTAGGGTTGCCGTTCATGTTTGAGAGGCTTCCCCCAAAATACGAGTCTCTAATGCTCTCTTATCTGTAAGGAAACTGAACCCCCAAAGGCGGCTGTCTTTAGAATTTCTCAGCATTATAGAACTGAGGAGCACACATCAGTAGGAACATGGTAATGCTATCCACACACAAAAAAATCCTAATATTTACGTGCTATAATAATGCCTACAATAACAGCCTGATTTGAGAGAAAGTGTCACTCAATCAGACAGACTCTTTCTTTAGGATGATGATGCACAATTTGTTAGGATAGCCCAAATGTTCCAAGGAGAACATTCCAATCCCCAAACGAACAAGGCCAGATGATCAATGGTTTGACTGGAGCAGTTGCTCCAGCCTCCTCACAGGTTACGGGGACCAGTGCTAAACGGGACACACACACACACACATTCCTTAATCTTCTTCTCTAGTCACTTTCTGAATTAGCCAGTGCTTCAGATATTGTCAGTATTTCATATGTTACTTGAGTAAGTGACCAAGGACTTTATCAAACCATCCCCCATAAAACTTCTTTTGCAGGCATAAATTGAGGCATTTTTATGCTGGCAAAAGAACTCCCCCCACCTGACCTTACCTTGCTCCCATTAAAGAGGCTTCCTAGGAACTAAGTGAATGGAGCTCCGTTCACTTCCTGGTTTAAAATCTTGCCGAATCTCGCAAGAAGATGCTCGTGTGGCAATTTAAAAAACAAACAAACAAAGAAAGACTAAAAAAGTACATCAAAATACCAAAACACACTTTTAAAGTCTCCAGTAAATTGGGGGGGGTGTCATAAAAAGAGCATGCCCTACCTGGCTGTCCTGATTGCACCCAGAAGTTTTTGCCCATTGATGCTTCATTCATGTAAGTACGATGGCGCGTGGATTCAAATGCTGGCAATGCCGGCCACAAATTGCCACGGGGGATCAATTGACGGCTTGGCCCATCAATAAAAAAGTATGTTTTTTAAACAATACATGATCACAAAAGGGCGATGTCATCTGGTATGTGCGCCCTTTTGTGATCATTATGTGTCCTTATGACACCATATTTGCTGTGTCTGATAAAGTCCTAAATCTGCATGGAGTCAGGTTGCTACTCCCAATGAAATTGCACAGCTGAAAATGGGTTCACACAATGAAAGATTTAGAGGCTACTGCCTATTTCACTTTATATTTACTTTATTTATAACTTATTTTATCCACCTTGGGCTTGTGTTTCAGGGCCCTAACCAGCTTAATCTAGCCTGGCACACAGGAGATTGGTTCCTGTTGCATGTTCTGCCTGCCTGCGTGTGCAGAGATTTCCCTCGTTGTTTTAGCTTATTTTTTAGCATGGCTCAGAAGAAACTTTGCTACTGGTTATTGTTGTTCTATGTTTAGCATGTTTTCCTTTTCCTATAACTGCCTTTCAGGATCTCCTGGGTATCTGTTGTATTTCAGACAATAGTAAGTAAGCAGTGCAGATTTTTATTTTTGGTATCTTTCAGCCCTTTCCAAAGGGATGCAGACGGAAGGAAACTCTTGTCTGCTATGATACTTCAGGAGGTATTATTGGGGAGGGGGAGCACAAAATGGTTTAAACTCCTAAGTTTTGAATGTTTCACAAGAAACATGGAAACTACAGTTGTCCCTCCGTATCAACGGATTTGGTATCCACAGATTTAAGTATTCATGGCTTGAAAATATTCTTTAAAAAATAATAATCCAAAAAGCAAACCTTGATTTTGCCATCTTATATAAGTGACACCATTTTGCAGTGCAATTGCATATAATGGGACTTGAGTATTCATGGATTGATGTCCACGGGGGGGGGGGGTCCTGGAACCAAACCCCAGCAAATATGAAGGGACAACTGTATTTCAGCACTTTTATGGGTAGTTTTCTTCAGAGAGCATCAATATACCAGATGTTTTTAAAGGATCAAATCTACCTCCAGAATCCAGTCCCAAGAGTCTACTGAGAACTACTTTCATTCTTGTTCCCTGCCTATCTGTTTTGTAGGCAAGGATGACAGCGTAGCTATTTACAGAATGTGCAAAGTTGCACAATCTTAATAGTAATGTCAGTCTGGAGTTTCTAATACAACCAACAGTGACTAGATAGATGCCTGCCATCAAGGAGTTGGATAATTAAACTAAAGCAAAATAATACATTCAGCCTTTCACCACTCTTCCTCACCCCATTTCCCCTTAGGAAAGTTAAATTATAATGATGCAGTGACAACACAAGCTACAACTAGAAGAAATATTGGCTAGTTCTTAGAAAGAGCAGCCTTATGCCAGCTTGGCTCCATCCCTTATCTGTCCATTTCCTTCCCAGCCCCAGTCCTACTTTCCAGTTTTGCTTTAATATTTCTCCTTTCTGCACCTCCACATGTGCCTTGTTAACTCTGACTTGTGGTCATCTATCATAGTTTTTTCTTGGCAAGATATATTCAGAGGATGTTTGCTGTTGCCTTCCTCTTAGTCTGAGAGAATGTGACTTGCCCACGGTCACACACTGGTTTCCATGGCTATGCAGGGATTCAGATCCTGGTCTCCTGAGTCTCACTGTATGATTACAGTGCTTTGATTCTACTTGAACTGCCATGGCTCCCTCCAACAGAACCCTGGGATTGGCAGTTTAGGGAAGGGCACTTAGAATTTACAGCCAGATAGTTCTAGGATGCAGTCTATAGGATTCCATAGGATGCAGTCAAAGGCAATTAAATCAGAATTATAGTCCTACAACAGCATAGTATGGGAGACCTGCCAGAACAGGGGTTTAGCCTCACAATGGTGGGGCTTGCCGGGGGTTCTGCCCTCAGAGAGAGTGACTATTGCTGGGGTTCTGCCTTTGGAATGAGAAGTAGCCCTGAAGTGTCGGGGGGGGGGAGAGAATGGTAGTGCCTCAGGCAGTACTTCTCCTTCTTCTCCTCTCCTCCCCACACCACCCCCTTATCCAGTGTGGATGGCTTGTTCACACAGCAGTTTTCTCTGCAGTTTCCAGCAAAATCCAGAGAAAACTGAGTTTTCTAAAGCCCAGATAAAGGAGGTATTCCCCGAGTCTGGTGTGAATAGGGCCCTACAGTGTGTGTCACTATCAGCCCAGATTTGGGGAAAGGGCCATGTGTCGTGTGATATTATCAGGCCAGATTTGGGGGGATTCAGGGTTTGTGACTGGTGTAGTCAAGCCTGGAGGGAGGGGTGATGCATTTTTGCACTTTCCTCAGGCATCAATGCATCTTGGGCCATCTCTGAGCGAAAACTAAAGTAGTATCAATTAGCATTCAAAATCTCTGTAGTTCAACTAAAAACACAAATGAGAGACACCCTAAAAGAGGAGTCTCACTGGGGATGTTTGCTCATATGGGACTGGTTAGTTACACAAGCAAAGAGGGGGAAGACGATAGTGTTACAGGTGAAGTCCTTCAGCTTCTCCAATGAAAATGTCTGGGCTTCTCTTCCTGTTGTTCTTTTTTTCTTCTCACTCTTCAATATTTTATCACAGTCACACTTCCACAGTAGTTGAGTGTGGGTTATGGCTTTTTTTTCCTCCAGTGATCCTTGCACATTTCTTTTCCTGCCTTCTTTTGAAAACATACAGTAATTCAGTTGATCATTCTCCTACCTTGTTTTGATGGCCATCTCCAAGGGAGGCCCTCTGACCCTGAAACTAAAGCCACTTCAGGGGCCAATAATGAGTGAAATCAATGACTGAAGATCAAGTCAAGACTCCACTTACTAAAAGAAAACATGCTTTTAAAAAGTTGTTGCTTACAACTGACCCTTGATCTCTTATTTTCTTTTAGAAGAGACGAAAAACAAAGTTCAGCACTCTAATAATCTGTGGGGTTTTTTTACCATTGTTGAAAAGTAGAGGAGGAAAGGGATCTTTTCAGGACTGAGGTTAGAAGGGGGAAATGTAATTTACACCAAAAAAGGGTCAAGCCATGGTTTAATAAGGCCCAGGGGAGCATTACTTTTGATGTCACCAACAACATTAGGGTTTCAGTGAGAATTCAGAAGATCTCAAAGGGGGATTTAAATAGCCACATATCATAGGCAAACTTGCCTCCCATTGACAGTACCTTCTTTGATGTGATAAAAAAGTTGGATCTGTGGTAAAAGTTCAAGATGAGCAAATAGTTTGTGTTTTAAGTACTGTATGACAAGCTTATCATCTATGATTCTATGAAGCAGCACAAAGGTGCATTTCTTATTTCTTTTTTCTTTCTTTCTTCCTTTCTTTGGTCCAGTTTTGTGTGCATGTGCCTTCAAGTTGCCTGTCAACTTCAAGGGGGGGAAATCACTCTTTGTTTTTAGAGTCTATCTTTAATATTTTTGTACATTGCTTCTGCTTTTATTAAAGGTACTAACAATTCAGCAACACACAGAGAGAGGGGAGGGGTTGACACAGTAAAAAAAAACAGTGGTAACAACGGCAGTGGTAAAATAGCAGCCATAGTTCACAAATGCAACATTTGTTCCATGATGTTTCACAATACAATGAAGTAAAAGTAAAATTTTAAAACAAACTAGTATAAATCTCATCACTCATAACTACCTACACAAGGATGAATCAGGCTTTTGTTTGATTCATTATTTTTGGACAATCTAACATTAAATTCTACATTGTGTGATATATGAGGACTGAGATCCTGCATAATCACCATCGTTATGACTGATGATGCCCTCTCTCCCAAAAAAACTACCTTCTCAGTCTGTGACTGAACTGTTTCCAAGGCGCTGGAAATCAGAGCACTCTGAAATCACATCCACAGCACTCTCCAGAGTGCCTTGAGAACAGGGAGCTGGAGAGACACAACTACTTATCCCAAGGCACTCCATGTCCGGGAGTGCACTGTGGATGTCATTTCCCAGTGCTTCAATCTCTAGCAGTTCAAAAACACTTTGGTGGGGGGGGGCTGCTACCCCAAAGGTAGAATTGAGGGTCACATTCAGTTGCTCATGACTGTAACCATGAATCCCAGCTGATTATTTTTTTTTAAATGCAGTGTACAAGACAGCAAAACTCAAAACCCAGGGAGCTCGTTTTGAGTATCTAGCTCTTAAAAGTCTGAATTGGTATCCCCATATATTTGACCATGTTTATGATAATGAATTAAAGTTGTTAACTCTCTCTCTTTTTTCCCTGACAGGCTTCTCATCAGTAACAGTTATATGGTAAGAAGATACAAATCTTGTTGTCTCAGAGGGTGCTAGAGCAAATTAAGCCTGAATTCGCCTTAGTAACCAAAATTATTAAATTGAGTCTATCGTACTTTGGACACATCATGAGACAATTTTGATCCACTGGAAAAGATGGTAATGTTTGGTAAAGTGGGAGGCAGTAGGAAAAATGGGAAAGCATATTACAGGTAGATAGACTCGATCAAGGAAGCCATGGAGTTTAAAAGACCTGGGCAGGGCTGTTAATACAGGGTCTCTCAGACATCTCTCGTTCACATGGTCACCATAAGTTGAAAATGACTTGATGGCACATAAGAACAACAAATTAAATTTGGCCAATTTAGATGACAGAATTCATTTTGTTTGGTTTTGATCTGAACATTTTAAAATCCACAAACATTAGACTTAAAAAAAAATCAAGCATGTGAGAAAATGAAACTGACCAATTTGTCCATTGGTCCCTAAGACTGAGACAGTAGCTGAGAATGTGCATTCTTATCAATGGTGAAATTGAAGTAGAAATGTAATACAAGACTTTTGTCCTGTCAAGATGAACATCACTGTGTAGATGTACACTGTGGGCTTGTCTACACGGCCCAGATAAAACGATCTCACTTCGTTTTCACAGCAAGCTGTCCAGACGATGTACAGCTCAAATCTGAGTCTTTTCAGCACCTCAGGGCTTTAATCCAGATCAAAAAAGAATTTGGATTTACTCTGGATTTAAGTGGAAAATCTGGATATTCACATGTGTGTGTTGACTGTGCTCCATAGCAACGTTGGTATAGGGTGGGGGAGAGGAGTTTTGGTGGGTGGGCAGATGAGGTCAGAAGGAGGCTCCCTGGGCCAGGTAATCAGCTGAACTTGTCTGCCAGGAAATGTGTCTTTCCTTGTTCCAATTTCACTTTTTAGCAGTTCCTTCATCAGCATTTATTTTGCATGCATGGCAGTTGTTCGGAGAAGCACTTACAAGCATATCCATATCATTAGCTGTGCGTACCTCCACTAAATCAGATGTCCAAAGTTCCTTCAAGCTGTGGGGAAAGAGGCAGGGGCAATGCAGGCATACATACATTCATATGCATGACAGTAGAGGGAAACTGGAGTGGCCATGACTGTGTGGCCACACATATTGTGATTTCTCAGACTGGGATGAGTTTGGAAAGGAGCATTGTGTGGACAGTGCTCCCAAACTTGCCTCAGTGTAGGTGGCTATCATATGGACAAGTCTGTGGTCACTGTGGACCAGGCTAACCTAAAGTTAAGCTGGATTTTCCTGTCATTGTAGACAACCCCTATGTTTTCAGTCTCATCCAGTATCTGTGTGTCTGATCCAAATAAACAAATATATACATGCAATGTGTTCTTATACATGTGTACTTGGAACTGAGTTCTGCTGTTTTCTATTCAGTGTAATCTTAGGAAGGGGTTTCTGGATTCCATCCACAGAGGATATTTTTACACAGATGTTGTGTTTTTGTTCTTAGGACTTTTTTCAAACGGGGAATAAAACCCCCGTCAAGGTCAGGAGGAAGACGGCGCTGTCTCACTTACAGCGCTCTGTTTCATATGACGCTATCCTCCTCCCGACCTTCCCCTGACCTTCCCCCGTGCCAAGGGTGGGAGAAATGCACTGCTTTTATGAACAGAGAACCCCCATCAATAAAAAGCAGCATGTTTCTCTCTCCCCCGGCATGGAAGAAGCATGGGGAAAGGTCAGGAGGAGGACAGTCGTATGAAACGGAGCGCTGTAAGCGAGACAGCGCCATCCTCCTCCTGACCTCGACAGGGTTTTCATTCCCCGTTTGAAAAAGTCCTGTGCCTGAACAGCTTTGAATTTTATTTTAGAAATGAATGGGTATATTCTGTGTAAATTCAGGTTGGAAAGACCAAATCCACTCCAATAAGATGAATGTTCCAGTATTGTCAAATGTATAGAAATATAATACATATAAGAAATAAAATGCATGAGAAAAATGTAGAGAACATTAAAGCAACTATGGTGTCTGACAGAAATACGAAGCCTGGTATTGAAATAATGATATGAAAGAAACATTTTTAAAGGATATGAAGAAATGAACCAATCATTTCCAGTACAATATTTGACATTTTTTATTGTTTCCTCCTAATCCTGTAATCTTACCCCATCTACAGTAATTTCTTTGCAAGCACTTGAAATGAAAAATGGTTTCAACCAATTACACAGTTCTCTGGGGAATTCCTATTGAATTACTTGATAACATAAAACAATAGAACTTCTTTTTCAAAGTGCAAGAAGTCGCAATAAGAACAGTAGAAAACATACTGCAAATATCTCATCACTTCAGATACATTTTTCTTTGATTAATCACATCAGTCCTTAAAGGAAAAATAACAATGTATTGTGAGGCTTTCTATAAAATTATTTTGTTAAAATAGCAACGATAATACTGGGAGTGGGGCCAGGAAGCCAATAGCTATCTTTATTTCTTCTTTAAAAATCTTTATCTCAAAAAAAAAAAAAATCTCTAGGAAGAATACAATCAGTAAAATGTATATCTTACCATGAACCTAATAAAGGAGGGGAGAGAGAATGGATAGTTATTCTTGGCAAGTTAACCCCCCCCAAATAATTTTTCTAAGATCAGTCTCTATGAGATGCATATTGTCATGGTTACCACAGCCAACACAGGGAGTAGTATCTAGAGGGTGCAGGACTGCTGTGCATGTCAAGAGGTGATGACATGCCTAGAAAAACAGAGCTTTGCAAACTGTGGTGTGTGGACAACTGATGGCCCATGAGCTCCATTCACAAAGCTGGCCCATGACATTATGCCATGGAAAACAGCTAATGGGGCCACCCACCCATGTCAGGTTCCAGAGTGCTCAAGGCCAGCCAAATTATTTTGGCACATGATGCAAAAAAAATCCCACAAGCCCTCCTCTCTATCATCTCTACCAGTAAAACAGCAGCAGCGGCAACAACAAATAACTTACAATATGTGGCTCTTTAGGAACACTCTTTTGTGACACTCAAACCCACATTTTAAACTGCTACAGTCACCCCACAACACAGCCATTTACCGGGGGATGGAGGAGAATCTAGCTATGTTTCTATAGTTGGAGACACAGTGACATATACATCCTCTGGGACCTACTGGGATGCCATTGTTCTGCATCCAGCTACAGGAACATAGTGGGATGCTGCTCCCCCATTCTGCATTGGCCAATAAATGGCCACATTATAGGGGCTGCAGTAGCTTAAACGATGGGCTGGGGGTATTGGTCATTCTGCAGTTGGTAGAGAATTCCAACCTCTGTAATGACCGGTTATATACCCTGACTGCTCCCATCTTGGAACATCTCATAACTGGCAATATTTAATAATTTGGCTTTATGTGGCCTTCCATGCGGTTAGCAGGTAAGCCAGAGACCCCTAGATACCAAGGGTGGAGTCACATATAACCTAGGGAGGGGCTTTCGGAAATTCCTCAAACAGGTTGTACCCAGGTCATAGTTAACACCTGGAGAGGAGTCATTCACTAATCCACTCAACAATAGCAGAGTCCTCAATGGCTGCAAAATGGGATTTTCCTCTTCCTTTCCCCTCAACAATAGAAGTTGCCTGCTCCTATTCAATTTCAAATGTATTGCCCATTAACGATCATTAATTCTTCCAGAGAACCCTTTGTTTAGTCCTGGGAGACTCCAAGAAACATTGTATTCCACTCTAAATCCCATCCCTTCAGGGGAATTATCACATCTGTGAAAAGTTGGCAGGTATGCATAGCATAGCATGTGAGGAGTCCATCCAGAAATAAGTGAGATCCAATCAACATTTTTTCGAAGTTCTCATCTGGTGAGGGGCTGGGGTAGAAGATTCTAGTAATAAACAAACTCAGACTATCTTCATGGAAATCCATGATAGCAAAAACCATATCACTATGGTCCAGGCCCACACTATGAGGATTGCTAAGTTTTTATTGTACCATCAGCAGACCTTGGTTAAATTACAGTTTTGGAGCCCAACTGTCAGAATCCCATACACACACCAGCATGGCCACTGCCCTTGCTGGCAGATTCTGGCTCTTGACATCCAAAAAATTAACATGATTTCATAAACGCCATGTGACAGAAGTAGGATAGATACAGCCTCCTTCCATACAGCATTTACAATTGTACCAGCCACCCTAACCTGTGTGGCAAAGACTGGGAATCACGATTTATCTCTATAATAGTGCTAGGAAAATTCAACATCCCTATAGCAGAGGTTGCACATGATATACGAATTTCTCCACAGCAAATGACAGCATTTATTGAATGGTAAAAGCAATAATTGGCAAGATCATGAGTGAAATTAATTCATGCATACTCATATGGAGGAACATGCTATTGATTTCAGTGAGACTTCTGAGTAAACATTTAGGAATGGATTTAGCGTTTAAGAAGGTTGGCTGTGTCTCATACTAAAGCACTGTTTAAAAAGCCATCTAAATACCTTGTTTTTAATGAGACTGAAAAACATTGCTTTCTCTTTTCAACTTGACATCAGTGAGCTGGTCTTCTGCTGTTTATTATTTCATGAAATCCCAAACATGGGGTGTAAGTGGTTTTCCAGTCTGTAATGAAACAGATCTAACCAGAACAAACAATTATGGAAGCTTTATTATTGAAAGAACAGAGCTTGTCCACCTTATCCACACTAGTTGTCATGCTGAGATCAATGTGAGTCTTCAAGGCAGTGAGAGGAGCAGGAACTAGCTGTCTGTGAGCCCTGGAGATAGCATTGTCCTGTCAGTTTTCACTCCCACCAGCAACAAAGCCAGATAAATGGCTTCCTGCCATATGGTGTAACTTCCATTCCAACTTCTCTCATTCACACTATAGTTGGCCTCCTCTTGTGCAAAGATTCATTTTCCTTGCTGCTGAAATCTGAAGATTGTTATTTACAGACACCTCTTTCCATAGCTTGACAGTATAGCCAGCCCTCTGTATCCATGGATTTGGCATCCATGGTTTAAAAATATTCCAAAACCCCCACAAAAAAATTCTAAGAAGCAAACCTTGATTTTTCCACTTTATATAAGGGACACAATTTTACTATGCCATTGGATATAATGGGACTTGAGCAGCCACAGATTTTGGTATCCACGGGTGGTGGTGGTGGTGGTGGTCCTAGAATCAAATCCCAAGGGATACCAAGAGCCCACTGCAATTCACTACAAAATAACAAGTTATTTGTAATTAATGTTTTTTTCAGTAACTAAGGCACAACAAAGTCACATTGCAATTGTAACATGACAAGGAATCACTTCTTTTGCAGTGTCACTGTAACTGTTTTAGTTACTTTTACAATTACCAGGGATGCAGCAATGTTACTTAGATATATTTTGTATTACAGGCCATGGGTGCATAGCATTCCAATGGGTACTAAAATCTCTCTCTCTGGCTTTTCTTCGCAAATGAAGATTCAGAAAGGACTCATCCCATTTCTGCAAGCGCTCTGATGACTAAAAAGACCAATCCAAGATAAGCAAGTCTGGTTGCAGAAAGCACAGCAGAAGGTCTCCTTGGGTGATGTTTCCGGGTTGTGATTCTTTCTGCGTTGTTGTTTCTCTTCAAGACTTGTTCGGCGTTGAGTTCTCAAATAAAGCCACAGCATTGTGGATAGTGCATCTCCATGCCTCCCAATGTGAGGCCAGGGCGGACCATTGTTGGTGATCAATATGGCCGAACCTGAGATGTTGTTTCAGGAAGTCCTTGTATCACTTTTTTGGAGTGCCCCTCTTATTCTGACCTGTGGTGAGTCCACTGTAGAGGACTATTTTTGGGAGGCGATGGTCCTCCATCCTAGAAACTAAAATAATAATAATAATGGCCATGCTGCAGGGGGGGGGGGATTCTAGGAGTTGTTGGTCAAAAAGTAACTTTTCCAAGCAGCATTTCAGGGTTTCAGGCAAAGGATCTTTTCACCTCCAGAGATGTCAGAGGAAGCTGGAGATAGAGAAAGAAAAGAAACCTTGCTAATAATAGGGAAACAGGTGAAGTTGTTTGTTTTCCCTTGCTGTGCTGAAGAACAACTGGAGGAAATGCACTAAGAGCCTCAAGCTGTGAAGAGAGATTTCAGCTTGTTAGCTCTTTGGAATTTTAGTTTTCAATCAAAAATCTGAAATGTCTTGCTTGCAGACTGAAGGTTATTTTGTCTGTTTGACTGCTATGAGACAAGGTATGTTGTTCCAATAATGATAATAATAATAATAGGTTTTCTGTGGGGGGGGGGTTCCGGGCTGTGAGGCCATGTTCTGGAAGAGTTTATACCTGACATTTCACCTGCATCTGTGGCTGGCATCTTCAGAGAATAGTTGGGTAGATGCCAACCACAGATGCAGGTGAAACGTCAGGAATAAACTCTTCCAGAACACGGCCTCACAGCCTGAAAAAACCCCACAGAAAACCTATGGATGCCAGCTGTGAAAGTCTTCAACTTCACAATAATAACAACAAACAACAACAACAATAGAGGAAGAGGAAGGAAGGAAGAGTCCATTTGAAATTTGAAATCCAACCAATCAGTAGTGTGACTCAGATCTTGGTTGTTGTCTAAATGGCAAAAATACTCCTCAGGGATGCGAGGAGAAGATGACCTGTCCTAATGGCAAGCTATGTTGTTTTGCTGTATTGTGAAAGAGAGGGGCCAAAAATGACAAAAAAAATCTGCAGGAAAAGCCTTCGTGGCTTTCCCCTGAGTTTTTATAAAGCTCCATGGGGAATGCGTATTCCCACTCATTGGGACAAGCGATTTGATATGAACCACTTTCCCATACAAGGGGAAGCGCAAACCTGATTGGCCAGATGAGTGCAGGGGGTGGGGCTTTCTAACAAAGCAAGCACCTGCTGCCACCATGTTGGATTTTCACCTTAGCAAATGATTGCTAAGGTGATAAAACGGGGCGTTATTTTATTTCTTTTTTTTATAAAGGTAAAATATCACTTATGTGCACTGTGGAAATAGGTTTTTTTTAAAAAAAAAAAGGTGGCAGAAGGTTTAAAAACGCATGTAATTCACTTGCGGCTGCCACCTTGGCTAGGGAGCATATGAAGTTTATGAAGGTGTAAAACCATTAAGACAAATCACAGCTGCTGCATCTTGCTATTACTGTGGAACAATCCGTTTCTTTTTGCCTTGTTTAGACAACCCCTTAGTCATTCCTCTAGGGCCTTTTCTCACGCCTTCACAACCTCTTTTTGAAAGGACAGAACTTTGAACTGTTAGTTTTGTGGGGCACAGCTGCCAGCATCCCCCAGCCAGTATGGATGTTAACCATGCTGGTTGGGAGAGTTGGGGAGTTGCTGATCAGAAAGTAACTTTTGCAAGCTCTGCTAATGAAACAGCCTGTGAAATACCTGCTCTAGCAATGTAGGCTTTGACCATCAGATACCCATGAAGAGGGCCTGAGATTGCAGTGGATGATTCCAGTCACCAACAATCTACTCACCATTCAAAAACTTTATAAAATGTTGATTTGATCTTCTCATTTCAGGATAGATTCCTCCCATGCCATACCATTCAAGTCTGTGAGGATTTTGCATAACAGTAGTTACAGCTGATGACTTGTTAAACCTGGGGCCCTTTCACAGGGGCCCTTTCACACTACATCTATCTATCTATCTATCTATTGAATTAATATCCCATCTTTCTCCCAAGATGGGATTCAAGGCAGTTTACTATACCATAATTTTTAAAGGATTAAGCTAAAACATTAGTTTACAAAAGCTTTTAAATAACAATATTATTTTAAAAACATGATTGAAAACAGTTTAAAATGTTTAAAATATATTTGAAACACAATTTCCAGTAAAAAATTGAAATTACAGCACACCATTTCTCACACACACTTCTGATTCATAATTAAAATTCAAAGTCCTTCCTAAGTAAAAATGTCTTCACTTACCAGTGGAAAGAGAGCAGGGACAGGGTCAACTGGATTTCCCATGGAAGGGAGTTCCACAGCCTGGGAGCAGCCACTAAGAAGGTTCTCTCCTGAGTCCTCACCAAATGCACTTGCAAAGGTAGTGGAACTGAGGGAGAGTCCTCCACTGCAGATCTAAAAACTCAAGTTGGCTTGCATAAGGACATGCAATCTTAATATCCTGTGTCTTTCAGATAGCCTGAACCCAAGCCATATTGGTCATCACCAGCACTTTGAATTCTGCCCAGAAATGGATTGGCAGCCAGTGGCACTGTTTCAACAAGGGTGGTTGACACTGACACTAAGCCCTGGAACTTCAGATGACCTCTCCCAGCAGTTTCATGTAAATATTAAACATCAAGTGGGACAGAACCAAGCCCTGAGGGACATCAAAGATTAGTGGCCAGGGTACCAAGCAGGCATCCCCCAGCACTACGTTCTGAGTCCAGGCCTCCAAGAAAGACCAGAACTACTGTAAAACAGTGCCCTGAGCCCCACCCCAGAGAGGTGACTCAAAAAAATAACCATGGTTGGTGGTATTGAAAGCTGCTGAGAGATCCAGCAGAACCAAAAGGACCCATGTTCCCTGTCTAGTTCCCTGTGTAAGCCATGTACAAAAGCAACCAAAGCTGTCTTTGTGTCATAGCCAGGCCTGAAGCTAGATGGAAATGGATCTAAATGATCCATTTCATCCAGGAACCCCTGGAACTGGAGGCCACCACCAGGGCCAGTTTAAGGAATTTTGAGGCCCCCTGCAACACTTATTTTGGGGGGCCCTAATGTTTATCTCAGGTCAATGTAACCTAACCTAACCTAACCTAACCTATTCACAGGATATTCAGCACAGGATATTCAGATTATTAATTTTTGCAGGAGGAGGTTTACGATGCCCCCCCAATGATGGGGGCCCCTGCGGCTGCAGGTGCTGCAGGGCCCATAAACTAGCCCTGGCCACCACATACTCTAAAACATTGCCCAAAAAAGGAGGAGGGGATATTGGAGCCTGGCTGTTAGTTCTCTAGTATAGTGGGACACAGGGAGGATTTTTTTTCCCAATAATGGTCTCACCACAGCCTCTTTTAGGCAAGATTGAAACCTGCCTTGCAATAGTGAGGCATTCACTATTCCCCTTATCCAATCTGCCAATCCCCCTTGGCCTGCTTTTAACAGCCAGAAAGGGCATTTGCCCAGTATGCATGTGGCGGCTCTCACCTCTACAAAGGATTCTGTCCACATTTTCATTTATAGTGCTATAATTCCACTTAAACAGACATGTTTCTATTCTATGGAATCCTAGAGTCTGAAATTTAGGAAGGTTTATCTCAAATTCTTGCTCAGAGAGTTCTAGTACCTCACCAAACTACAAAACCCAGGATACCATATGATGTAGCTATGTCAGTTAAAGCAGAATAATTGTATAGTGTGAAAGGGGCCTTGATAATCCAAGGATGTCAGATTTGGAGTAATTGAGGTACATCCATGCTACACGAATAATCCAGTTTGAAATTGAATTGTTTGCTGTGGCTCCTTCCTATGGAATCCTGGGATCTGTAGTTTGGTGAAGCACCAACACTCTTTCGCAGAGAAGGCTAAAGACCTTGTAAAACTACAAATCCCAGGATTCCATAGGAAGGAGCCATGGCAAAGAAATGGAAAATACAAGGCAAATACAAAATAGAAGAACGGTATGATGAAGTATGGAATATAGCTATAAATGAGAAATTAACAAATATGGTTAAAGAAAAAAAAGGAGGGTTAAATAAGAATGTTTTTGGTAAAAAATGGAGTAAATTTTTAGAATTTGTATTAATAAAGGGGAGAGGAAGCAAACCTGAGTTGGAAACAATGATTTTTTGGAAAGAGGGATGAATGTAAAGGGAAGTCCCTCGGTGGAGGGAATCACTGTTATATATGTTTGTTAAGTTTTATGTAGTAATTGCATGGTTTTTTTAATTTTAAAAATTAATAAAATTATTTTAAAAAAAAAACAAGTACCAGAAGATTTAAAACACAACTTGAAAGCACACTAGGAGAATATACAGCACCCAACCATTTAGAAACCTCTTTCTCCATAAAATGAGGTCAGGTGCCACAGGCCTCCATGAATAAAAAGTTTTTTGTTGGCTGGTGGCAAACAGAAAGAGAGCCTCTCTCGCTAGAACTTGAGAGAAGCCACCAAGAAAGCCTTTCCTCAGTTATCTGAAGATTTACTGAACCTTTCCCCAAACTGGTGTCCTTCCCTTAAGTTTTCTACTATTGTTGCTGCTGTTGTTTTTCTTGTTAGGTCCCTTCAAGTCATTTCTGACTTACAGCAACCCTAAGGCAACCCTATCATGTGGGTTTCATGGCAAGATTCAGAGCTGCTTTGCCCTACCCTAATTCTCTGAGGCTGAGAGAGTGTAACTTGCCCAAGGTCACCCAGTAGATTTCCATGGTCAAGCAGAGATTTGAACCCTGGTCTCCAGAGTCATAGTCCAATGCTCAAACCACTATACCACGCTGGCTTCTCTTATACTATTGCCATCCCCATTATCCTTGATCCTTGGTTCCTTGTTGTGGGTGATGGGAACTGTAGTACAAAATATCTGGAGAATGCCAGGCTGAGGGAGGCTGATCTATTGTAATGAAATTAGCTTATGCATCTCTTCTAGCCACACTCATGGTAACAATTGCCAGGCACAGTATCACTCCTTCCTCAAAGAGATCTCCATTGATCAGTTTTTAAAAGTCAATACCTCATCAGATGTAGAGAATCACGACAGGGCACAGGAAAAGATTGTGATTTATCACTCTTAAGGCTTATCAGCCACTGATGGATTCTTTCAGGACCCTCCTGGCAAGCATTTACAGTTCTTTAAATGCTAATCAAGAGATATGGAACTTTCTGTGATCTCACCAAATGTTTGAACAGCAATTTAGCTAGAAACACCACAGCATAAACATTCTACCAAATACATCTTCACTGGCTGGGAAATGACAGTCAGTATATAACATCAAAATACTACCAGTCCCTGTGTTGTTATAATCATCCCACAATCTACATATTATTATTACACGTAGGATAATTAAGTCATTTGAGCTATAGCATCACAGGTTTTGTTTAATAATTCTTGACAATTGTTCATCTTCAGAGCTTAGAAATGCTACTTTGGGGGTATGCTGGTTGGGGAATTCTAGGAGCTGCAGTCCAAAAAAGTAACTTTTCCAAGGTCTATTCCACCTGTATCCTATGGCAGCCTTTCCCAACCAAGGGGTTGTCTACACTGGCCAAATACACCAGCTTGCTGTCTTTTCAGAACCCTGTAGTCCATATGATACAGAGCATTTACCCCGATCTGTTCCTGGGTAGTCCAAATGACCCCTGGGACAGATACGGGTCTGGAACAGGGGCAAGCCAGGTTCAAGCCCCTTACTGTGCTTTAAGAAAATACCTGGTTTAATCCGGTACCGCAGGATAGGATCCCATGTGTTTGCAGGAGCTCGTTCTTTGCTGCCGCCGCCAGCTCCCTGGCTCTCCTGAAAGCCAGACAGGGTCATGCAGCATGTCACCAAGGCTGGTCAAATGCGGGGGGGGGGGGGCTTGGTCACATGTTGCAAAAACCCTGCCTGGCTTCTGCATTAGTAAGAAAATGGCAGCCGTGGCTTCAGCAACGGGTGGGCATCCTGTTTGGACTCTGGCCCATTTTCTGCAGATAATAGGGTGGGGGGAGATGGGCCAGCTCTGGAGGCAGGATATGCTAGCGGGGAGCCGGCCTATCCTGCCTGGTGTAGATGAGCCCCAAGTGCCTTTGAATTATAAGTCTCACCAACTCCAGACATTCTGACGATGCTATTTGGGGATGATGGGAGTTTTAGCTGCAGGGCAGCAGGTTGAGGAAGGCAGTGACAGGAATATGTGGTCAATACACATGCAAATAGTTCCTCTCCACACAACCCTCTAGAAATGTTTCAGCAATTTGAAGAGGATTTCTTTCATTCCCACCACATCATAGGAGATAATCTTCCATTTTCTACATCTTTCCAATGAATCTGAGTGAACCATCCATAGGGAATTCAATTGCATGTATACATTTTCCCCAAAAGAAGCTGTGTGTTCCATTTCTCTGTACCCTATAAGCTCAGGGCAGTTCTGTTTCCTCTTTATGAAAGGACTAGTTTCAATGGAAAACTGGGCATTTTCCAGACTGATGTCTACACAGACCCAAGGACAATGGCACCACTGTGTCCTGGGGAGCATCCAAAACCCACAGTCAAATACAAGAAAATCATGGGAAATGACCCTTTAGGTCCCAGATACCTACATTAAAGGTTTTTTTTTTTTTTTTTTTTACAAATTCATTTACATCCTGACAGATTTTTTAAAAAATTAATTTCTGATAAAGTTCTATGGTCAAGTTCAATCCTTTGGCCTCATCAAAATGTATAGGGATACCAAGGAGATACAAGCAGATATGTTTATCTTTCCAAAGCATGCTCTCTACAGTGGGTCGTGTGCCAGATGTAGCCACAGCTGCAGGAAGTTGTTTATCTGTCCTGCTGACCTTTAAAGATGTGCCAGGAGATGGTAAAATCATGTTTTTATTGCTGATTCCTCCTCTTTAATGAGAACCTTCTGGCAATCAGTTGCAAGCATATCAAAATGCATAAGGAGGTCAAACAGCTACAGTTTAGAAGACCTGTAATCTAATAACATACTTAACAATGTACTTGCTGCAATGATTTAAGAGCATAGCAAAGGCCCTAATGTGCTTGTTTTCTAGCGGACATCTATTTATATGACAGGAGTCACAACTCCTGTACTTCAAAAGGTGGAGCCCCACATGATCCACATGGGACTCCCACAGTAAATGGCTGCCCAGTGTGCCCTCCTTCCCACATTATAACTTGTGTGTTGGAGGGGTGCAATTAATGGCTGGACCTTGTCATATTATACATTTCCCCGCCCCTGGTGACAGTAGTGGCGGCGGCAGCTAATAATGGTTTCAGGGCAGGAGAATGCACAGTAGGATGATGCCTGAACACCAAACAGTTTTCATGTAGAACTTAATAAAAGGGAGAACTTGACAAAGAGCTGGCAGTTTCAGCAACAATTTCATGCTCATGGCAACAGGCAGTGCTGCCCTAACAGTCACATATTCAATAACAGCTGGCATCTTGTTAATAAGTTATGATAGTATTAGTCCAACGTTGTTGTTGCTGTGTGCCTTCATACGTTTATGTCATTTCTGACTTACATCGACCCTAAGGTGAAGTTATCACAGGGTTTTCTTGGCAAGATTTGTTCCAAGGGGATTGAGGCTGAAAGGGTGTGACTCTTTGAGGCTAAGAGAGTGTGGCTTGCTCAAGGTCACCCAGGGGGTTTCCATGGCTGAGTAGGGATTTGAACCCATGTCTCCAGAGTTGTAGACCAACACTCAAACCGCTACACCATTCTGGCTCTCTATAAATCCAACTTATGCTATCATAAGCCACATTTTGGGTTGCTGCAGTAATTAGAAATGTGTACTGTCTACACAACCAAAATGTCCCCCAGTCCATCTTTTAAGTGACACAACCTCCCTCTCAACACAGCCATTTCTATGTTGTTGGAGAGTAGGGAGATCAGGGGAGATATCTCCAACTATTTTCCTGTAGCAGGCATGTTGCAGGATCTCATCTGCAGGGACCTCCCAGCACCTGAGGAAGTCCCTAGAGATGCCTGTTGCAGCATGTCCAGCTATAGGAAAATAGCTGCTCTCCAGTGTCATAGAAATGGCCATATTAGGGGGAAACCAGGCATTTTTTTTAAGTGAGCACTCTCACAACAGAAAGCCTCATGTATTACTGGTTGAGACTTCCTGGATGCTGTATCCAGATGTACCTCTCCAGAAGGCAGTGAGGGAAGAGAGGATGAAGGATGCTGGGTAGGCAATTTGGCCAATAAACATTCAGATTTCATACAACTGGCCAATCATAGATCTGTTCTGTGTCTTTGCTCACTATTGGCTCTGGAGACCTGGATGGCCATGACTTCTTTTTTGAAGGTACATTGTTCTAAAAATCTTACTGTTTAGAACATTGTTCTAAAAATCTTAATGTTCTACCCAAAAGACCCTGTGCTTCTCCTCCCTTCCAGTGTGGAAGAGGAGGAGAAACAACTATACCTCCTTTTCAAAGGTTTGTTGTTGTTTTTCTGTGATGTAGACTAGATTTAAAAAAAAAAAAACAGCTTCTAAGTAAGAATAAAATGTTGCTGTTTGTGCTGGGAATCGCCTCTGGATCTTCTGTGACAAAGGACTTTTTCAAACGGGGTAAAAAAAAAACCCGAGAAGGTCAGGAGAAGAACAGGGCTGCCGCACTTACAGAGCCCCATTTCAGACAGCCCCGTCCTCCTCTGTCCTCCTCCTGACCTTCCCCCATGCTTCCTCCATGCTGCGGCTACTGTTTTTTATTGACGGAAAACCTCAAGGTTTTGAAAAAGTCCAAAGGCAAAGTTGTGTTGTTTTTTTAATGGGAACTATAGCAATGTATCGAGCAAGTAACTGGAACATTTACTCTGGGGTTATCTAAACAGTGAAAATACTCCTCATAGAATTCAAGGAGAATACAATTTGTCTAAATGCCACCCCACATCAATCCACAGTGTTCAGAAGGAGGGGGGCAAATTCACCAAAATCCCTGAAGGAAAAGCCTTTGCGGCTTTTCCTGAAATTTTTAAAAAGCTATATGGGGAATGTGCATTCCTGCTCATTGAGACAAACTGATTTGCATTCATTCACATTCCCAATAAGAGTGGAAGTGGAAAGCTGATTGGTCAGACATGGGCAGGGGGTGGAGTCTGCTAACAAGCCAAGCGCCCAGAACCATCATCTTGGATTTTTGCCTTAGCAATCATGTGCTGAGGCAATGAGACAGCCTTTTTCTTTTCTTTTCTTTTTATTTATTTAGGCGGAGTATTGCACTTTCGCACCTTAGATATGCTTTTTTTAAAAAAAAAATGGTTCAGTGGTGGCATCTAGCAACAATAAAAATGCAAGTAATTCACTCACCCATCTTGATTTGCAGACCCATTGGGACAGCGAAAACGGATAGCTTCAAATGCATGTGATCTTGCCAAAAAAAGTTAAGACAAATCAAAGCTGCTTTGAATTGGTGTTAGTGCACATCAATCTACATTTCCTCCCTCGTACAGACAGGCCCTCTGTTTTCACCCATAGGGGGGCTGCATCATTTAAAAGGTGGGTTGGTAAAGTAGAACCAGGAGACGTATTTACAGGGATCTAGCTACATGGCAGACATGCCTTTCCTAATGCATCATCTCAGGCAACATATTAATGCATCCTTCACTGATATTTTAACTGCAGAATCCTTGGCTGCCATTCTGCACAGATTCAACTTCAAGGAGATATAAGTACTCCAACAATGTTCATGATGGTAGCTTTGGGCCTAAATCCAATGGCTAGTCCTAAACAGAGGAGATCCTATTGAATCAGCTGCTGGAGAGTTGAGCAATAAGTATGCAACTCCATTGATTCATTGGGTCTACTTTACTTTAAGTGAGATTAGCAATTGGATTTCAACCTTAATCTGAACCTTCCTCCACTGTTTACAATCCCTCCCCCACCCAATGTATTATAGAATGGAAAAATCATGACTGGGCAGGGTTGGAGAAATTACTTTTCTTAGACTGTAATGTGGAATTTTTTAAAATGATCATTGTTTCTACATTGTTGTATTCTCAATATGGATACAGTGATAATTATCTATGTACAATACAAATTTAATGTTGTTGCAGAATATTGTGAGGCAACTCTTCCTTACATTTTAATTTTTGATAGCAAGAGGAAAAGCCAAGAGGAACCCTAAAGGGAGAGCCAACTGTAGAATAATGAGTTAGGGAGAGATGGAAAGGGAGAGACAAGAAGAATATTTCCATTTATTTTTCTTCAAACAAAAAAATGAAACTGATGTTGCCATGTCCTCTCCCTTTTTCCCCCATCTCTTTGGTCTGACAGTCGTTAGGTTGGAGCCGTTTCACTGACACTGGGTTATTCTGATTTGCTCTGTGTGTGTGCATCAACAAGAACACCTTAGAATAAATTAATTAATAAGATAAATAAGAATATATTATAACTAGCTGTACCCAACGTAACATACGTTGTTGGTGCGTTGAGGGTGAGTTCCTCTGTTGACCTGTCTCCGACCCTCTCTAAATGGCTCCACTATACCAATTTCCTTTCCCTTCTTCCCAGAAACCATTCCCACCCTGATCGGCCAAGCTGTGCAGGCTTGGCAGCTGCAGCATCCCATTGTGCATTGCGGCCACACGGAGTAACCTCTTCAAAATGTCTCCCCACATTGCCATTTTCCTCCACCCCTTCTTCACAGGAGTTTGGTTCTCAGGTATGCACAGGCATATCCACCGGGCCATTTCCCATCATGGAGGGTGACTGCATCTGTGGAGTATCGCAGACTGCGGAGAGCGAGAAAGAAGTCAGGGATGGTACTATTGGGGAGGGGGATGGTGGTCTTTCACCCCACACCCCTCAACTAAGCCTCCTTTCCTTCTCCCAGTTGCCTTTTTATATGGCAAAAAGTTACTTTTCCCGCACTCCCCTTACTGGGGGACAGCCTGGCAGTTGCAGCCCCCTCCAAAGTAATGTTTCCAACTCCTGGTGGCAAAAAACTCAGGAAAAGGTTACTTTTCCTGAACTCCCCTTGGTGGGGGATGCCCTGGCAGTCACAGCCCCCTGAAAACTAATGTTTCCAGCTCCTGGCAGCAGCGTTCCACACATTTCTGCTCCCAGGACATTTTCAGACACAACTTACAGTGCAAGGGGCCGTTTACACGATGAAAATGTCCTGGGAAGAATTTGTGTCGATCCCTGGCAGTTTACACGTACATCGGGTTGGGTACGTGATTTTCGGAAGGGGGGGCACCTTTTATCCCTCAACCTGCGGGACTTCCAGTCCCGCAGGTTGTGCCGGTTTTTAAAAAAGTCACTGGAGGATTCGGAAAATCGGAAATGTAAACAGCCTGGGACAAAATATCTTGGTACTAGGGGATGACCGGAAATGGTGACTGGGGGCGGGCTTAGAGATCAGCGACCAGAAAAGGAGGGGTCAGTCACCCATTCAACAGATCCAGCCTCACCAGCCGAAAACAAAGGCATCCCTTCCAGCTGCATGAAGGTTGGTGTGTGTGTGTGTGTGCGCGCGAATGTACTCAATCACCTTTTTAAATGGATTTCTACACTGCATGCTACAGAGAGATCGTGGTGGGCAGATCCTCCCTGGTTCTGAACAGAGAGATCGTGGTGGACGGGCACAGTAAAATATTCCAGCCTCTGAGCGAATGAACATCCCTTAAATTCCCCCTCTCTGTGTCTGTGTGTTTCAAAACAGCCTGTTTGTAGCTGGTTTGAAGCATGAACTCTGCAGCTAATCTGTGTTGTAAGGGTTAACATTTTACAGAGGCAAGGGGAATACGATGCCTCCCCTCCCCTCCCCTCCCCCTCACTCGGCTTGATTTCAAATGGAAAGCACTCTTTCGTTCCTGCGTCTGAGCGAAAGATCTCAGTCTGGATCTTTAAAAATGCTTTCTGCCTCTTCTGAAGGGGTTAAAATGTTCAAGAAGCAAAGGGGGAATAACAAACCTCTGCCCCCCTCTCTCCCCCCCCCAGCCAGCCAATAGCATCGCTCGTGGCACGGAACTCTAAAGGAAGTGCGTCACCGAGCTTGTGAAAACACGAGTAATCACATCTTTGATTGACAGCCAAAAAAAAAAATTAAAACCTAAACAAAACCGGAACTATGGACGTGTAAATATCAGTCACGGGACCACACGGGATATCCAGATCAGTGACATAAATCGTATAAACAGCGAGGGACGGATTCGTGATCACTTTGTCACGGTAGGCAATGCGACAATTTCTGTCGTGTAACTGGCACCCAAGAATTGAGCGGGAGAGCTTCGCAGTTGCAGCACGGCAGTGGCTCCATTTTGGACAACACCGTTCCTGCAGCAAAATCGTCCATGTCACTTCTGTTTAGGACTGGAGCCGGCTGCACCATGTTCCTCTAGATTTTATTCACGGAAGTTGTCTGTGAATAAAATCTGTTGGAATATGGCGTGGCCGGCTCCATTCTTGTGCTGTAAGTCGCGTCTGAAAATGTCACCAGTGTGGTTACTGGCCAGCCAACGGAGAGCTGTTTCCTAAGTGGCCAGTCAGCACACTGGGAATGGCAACATACCTAAGAGAGAGAGAGAGAGGAGAGTGTATATTATATAATTATAGATAGATAGATAGATAGATAGATAGATACCGTATATTTCTGCATACAAGACTACTTTTTAACACTTGAAAATCTCCTCAAAAGTGGGGGGGGTGGTCTTATACCCCCAATAGACCTTTTCCCCTGCTGTGAGAATGATTGAAGTGTAAAATGGCCTGGGCAGTTTTCCCAGCAGATCCTTCCTCCTGCTGTGAGAATGACTGCTTTGCATTTGAAGAGTTAAATGGCCCTCTATTTAGCTCAGGAGAGTCAAAATGATGTTTCTTTTCAGGATAAGTTAGCCTAAAATTAGAATTTCTGGATTCAACTTCTCATTTTGCATCAAGTTTTGTCTATGGTGAAATTCTCTTGTCTGCCAATGTGGCTCTAAAACCATTAATGTGCTCATTCATTAATGTGCTCATTCAAAAATTTGGGATTTGATAGCTTCATATTAACCAACTTATAGTATTAATGCAACCTTACTTTCCAAAGATTGAACACCACAGAGATTTTTCAAAGTATCCCATGCTTTTTTAGCTGTTCTTAGTCCTTTAATTTCACAGACTATTCCATCATCTACAGCCACTGAGCTGGCTGGCTGGTGGGGGACAGGCTTTCCAGCCAGCTGGCTGGCTGGCTGGGGGGGGGCAAACTCTATATTTTAACTTAAAAATTGGGGGGAATCGTCTTATGCGCCCAGTCGTCTTATACGCTGGAATATACGGTAGCTAGCTAGCTAGCTAGCTAGCTAGATAGATAGATAGATAATAAGAGAAAGATAATATATTCAAAAACAGAGCTAAAGATTTTTGAAGTGACCTATGGAGAATTGGGCAGGGGAGAGAGACCTAACTAAAAGACACTCCCACTGAACATAATGGTATTTACTCCCCAAGTAGATGTGTTGAACGATCATCAAAACGAACCAGCAAAACAAAGGCAAGGAAACCATTTCACAAAGCCATTTCTCCTTGAATTGCTATGTCAATTTTGTGCCTTTTCTTTATTGAATCAGTGTTTCTCACTAGCTCAAATCTCTCTATCCACCTTTACACACAGTTTCACATCAGCTGTACCTGTTAGGGTAAATCCAAAAATATATTACTAATTTGCTACCAGTTCCAATCCAACCTGCATGCATTAATGCAGTGCTACTAGGGAGTCTTTATATGTTCAATTAAATAAGAAAAAGTAATGACACAATGGAATATCTGTACAACTTTTCCTGGGATAACTGTATGAGAAGAAACCTAAGCTAAAAGAGATGTCATAGGAAATACAGGATGTTGGTTGCACCAAAGCCAGCCTAAAAGGTGTTGATTGGCCTAATGGCATAAAACCTCTAATGGCATAAACGAAGGGCACAGAATTGGATCAAAAGGATTAAGCCACATACAACTGGCATGGATCTATCAACCTTATCACTCAGGGGAGAAACTGTGGTCATGTTGTTAGCTTAATGTTTCAAAAATAACCACTTCCTGTCTGAAAGCCAATCTTTCACAAACCTGTTAGGTTTTAGCTTTGTTATGACATGTTACCAAAATCTCAAAGGCTGCTTTGGGAGTTTTTTTTTTTTTTTCCTCCTCCCCTGTCAACATCAGGTTGTTAATGGGAAGTCAGCAAGATTAAGAGGAAAATTCCCTCCCTGCTGCACACTAGATTGTGAGAATCAGTATAAATGCACCAAGTCTATAGTGATCAAATCATTTTTGAAGATGCATTGTTTTTCATACTTGTATTTGTCCTCCCAAATGTTCCAGAAGCTCTTAAAAACTTTTTTGGGGAGGGTATTTTATGGAGCATAAAACAATGAAAGAGTCCTCTTTCTTCCATTCCCCTGCATATGACAATAATAAAAAAAAACCCTGTGTTTCTTAGGTTGCATAATTATACTGAATTTACTGGGCTACATGACTTTTTACACTTTTTCATAGGAGATTATCAGACGGTAAAAATATCCTAGGACAGGGATGACAGGAAATCACTAAAAGGCCTACAGTACCTTTCCTGGGATGCTCCCGTTCTGCTCCTGTTCCACCCCCGCTTCCTCTTATTATTTTCCCATGAATAAGAGGCCCATTCCGTTATTATAACGGAATGACAGGCGAGTGAACAGGAGCCCCATTCTGCTCCTGGGATGACAATTGTATGTGACGTCACCAGGAGGTCTCTGCTGGACACTTCCAGGTGTGATTGGGACAACAAGGTAAGTTAAACATTTTTTTTTCTCTCCCCAGGTAGCTTTTTTCCCCCTTTAAATGTGTTCTGGTGCTTGCTTGCTTTTTTGACAGCAGAGGGGGGGGGTCTTTTAAAATTTGCCGCCCGGCTGTTCTCTCACAAGAATGGCCAGGATTTGAGTTCCCAGTCGTGAAAGCAGCCTTACAACAGCTGCATTTATGACCGGGCAGTGAAGAGAGGGGGAGCCTGTTCCTGTCGTGGAATCAAGGTACATGTGTGAAGCTTTTTTATTTATTCCACAGCAGGAATGGAAGCGGGGCAAGGGTGGGGGGGGGGGAAGCAGGACAGAAACAGACCCTAAGGGTCCATCTGATAATCTCCATAGTAGGGTAGTGTTTAGACGTATTTGTTAGCTGTATCTAAAAATATTATGGCAACAGAGGCATTTAAAGTTTCATGTGGACTTCCAGTCAAGATGTGGATACACAAGAAGATTTTAGATCAGGGCTGCTTCCAGACAGGGCCTATAATTGCTCTGCCTCATTCATGGAAAATTTTAATGGTGAATCCAGATGACATTGTCATCTTACATATGTTAACATTCCAGTTTTCCCCTACCACTTCTTCCATCTTTTTCTTTTCTTACCACATAAAAATCCTTGAATGAAGGCAAGACAAATTAGCTACAATATCGTGACCCAAAGAATTGGGACCTCTCTCTCTCTCTGGCTTTTCTTCGCAAACGAAGATTTAGGAAGCACTCATCTCCGCGCTTTCTGAAAGCACGCTGATGACTAAAAAGGCCAATCCGAGATAAACAAGTCCGGTTGCAAAAAGCACAGCAGAAGGTCTCCTTGGGTGATGTTTCTGGGTTGTGATTCTTTTGCGTTGTCGTTTCTCTTCAAGACTTGTTTGGCGTGAGTTCTCAAATAAGGCTGCAGCATTGTGGATAGTGCGTCTCCCTGAGATGTTGTTTCAGGGAGTCCTTGTATCGTTTTTTTTGGAGCGCCCCTCTTATGATGACCCGTGGCAAGTTCATCGTAGAGTACTATTTTTGGGAGGCGATGGTCCTCCATCCTAGAAACATGCCATGCCCAGTGCAGCTGTGTTCTCAATAGCATGGCCTCAATGCTGGTGATCCCTGCTTGTTCAAGGACAGCAGCATTCGTCACATAGTCAGTCCAGTGTATATTTAGGATTGTGTGTATACAGCGTTGATGAAAGTGTTCGAGGAGTTGTAGGTGGTGGCGATAGGTGACCGATGTTTCAGATCCATAAAGGAGAATAGACAGTACAATGGCTCTATGCACACTGATTTTGGAAACAGCCAAAGTTGGACAGACATACAGTTCTCCACAATAAGATGTTATGGTGATGCTGCCAGTACAGAAACACATTATAGCATGGTGATTAAAGCTTTTCTTGCACAGTTGCAAGCAGGGTGGTGGTAAACTGGATTCTCATCCTATCAAATCCTGTGGGGTCGATGATGTGTGTCTGTGCCTTCAAGTTGCCAGTCAAATTATGGCAACTCCATGAATTTCATAGCGTTTTCTTAGGCAAGTAATACTCAGAGGTGCTTTGCCATTCCCTTCCTCTAACAGACCGGGGTCTGTTAGGGACTGAGCCATGAGCAAGGTTCCCTCTTGGAAAACATACATGTGTTGCCCCTCCCAACCCACCCACCCCCCAGTCCATGCAAAAATTGTCTTCCACAGAACCGGTCCCTGGTGCCAAAAAGGTTGGGGGCCACTGGTCTATTGCACCTGGTATTCCTTGATAGTTCCCCACTAAGCACTAACCAGGCCTGCTGCTGCTTAGCTTCTGAGATGAGATGCAATCTGATGCTTTTAGGGTATTTAGGCCTCTAGGGTAGAAGATATCAAGAACTAATATCCCTGGAGCCACAGCAGACATGCCAGCTGTCAACTCGTTTCCCATTGGTGTTTCTGCTGGGGAGCCAGCTTTGACCCCTTCCCCTTGCCTTCCATGTTCACAAAATGTGATGGACAAAGCTAGCAGCAGAGATCCCTATCTTTCTCCTGTCCCATCTCCCTGCTGAGGAAATGCGGCTTTGTGAAGAGTAGAGGCATGGGCCAGACTGGGAACTCTGGTTGGGCAGATAAGGGCCATGGGCCAGGGTTTCCTCCTTCCTACTCTAAAGTCTATGCTGGGTGTGCTGTATTCTTGAAACTCTTTCTAGCCCATAATTGCAGTGATGGGGTTAATGGCTAAATACTAAGTACCTAAACTGAAAACAGAGCTATACTTGACAGATATGTATACATAGCGTAAGACTGAATTTTGAGATAATGATTCACCCAACAACACCTACTACATTGAAGATAAATCCTTGATCTCCAATTCGAACATGAACCACAGAGACATATCATTAATTGGATGGTGTTCATTTCTAGAAGAAAAATTATTTCCTGTCAGTGTTAGCAGGGATGCTTGTGTGTTTTGCTCTTTCTCTAGTCTCTGTATCAAAGGATTTTATCAGACGTGACAAAAACTGTGTCAGAAGAACGCTACAAGAACAAAAATGGGTGACATTACCAGGCAATGTTGTCCTCAACTTTTCTGGGGGAGTAGTGCAGGCATGAAAATCGCACCCCTTTTTATTGATGGCTTAGCCCATCAATAGAAAAGGGATGCAATTTTCATGCCCGCACTATGCCCCTCGAATGGCTAAGGGACTCGGGAGCATCTGGTGTCGTGCTTTGTGTTCCTGTAGCATTCCTGTGATGTGGTTAGGGACATAGTTTTGTGCCGTGTCCCCCCCCCCCGACCATGTCTGATAAAGTCCTATGACCCTCCACAGGGTTGGGGATGAGCAGGTACTTTTGCTAAGATTCCACTTTAAAAGTGCCATGGTTCTGTCCTGTGTAATCCTGGGGCTAGCAGTTTAGGGAGGAGGATCTATAATCTTCAGCCAAAGAGCTCTAGTGCCTTACCAAACTACAAACCCCAGGATTTATACATGGCCATAGCCATTGCTGTTAAAGTGGGGTTATAGGGCAATGCTCCTTCCATCCCAACTGCTACTGCCCTGCCCTTGGAGGAAGAGATGAAGAGGCAGGCACAGCTCCATCATGCCTATGCCCAGAAGCAGATGAAAAGCCCTCCCTCCATCCCAACTGCCACACTGCTTTGGCCTCAGAGGGAGAGAAGAACCAGCAGTATCTGCTGGGTTTAATCCCTACCCCCACTGCCATTCCCTTTTCCTTATGTGTCATGTCTTATTTAGATTGAAAGCCCGAGGGCAGGGAACTGTTAAATTAACAATTTGTAAGATGCTCTGACAGTCTTTGTGGCTGAAGAGCGGGGTATAAATACTCTAAATAAATAATAAATAAATAGTATGGAAGGGCCAAAGACTTAAACCATATAAACTGCAAATAAGCCTAGAAAGAAAGAAAACCAGAACTCAAAATCCCAGAAAAAAGAGTGGAAGGAATACTCTTCCATGCATCCAATATTCTTAATACTTTTCTGAATGTGGCTACATGATAGATATGCTGATTCTTGTTAATGACTCCAATAGACAGGACCAACATGAGTCAGTCACTGCTCATAGCTGCACCACTATCTGGCTGTTTTTTGGGAAGGGGGGGGTTGGTTTATGCATATTTTTCATTTCACAGATGTAGGCAGAGGAAGATCATATACTTTATAACACCCCAGTTCTTAAAACAATATCCTATATGCTTTCATACCCTCAGGGCAAGTGTGGCCATGCAACATCAGAGAGGGGCAAGATGGTAAACATTCTTAATGATGAAGAGCATAAAGGCTAGGAGAGGCTGCATTAGTTTGCTTTTGCCTCACCCTACAGGAAAGGGCAAGATTCCACTCGGTCCTCTCCTCTCCCCACTACTGAGTTGATTAAATGCAAACTACTTTTGCATTTGAATTCAGTTTGCAGCAATCAAAGTAAGCTACAGACAAAGGAGGAAATGGGAGAAGAGAGAAACTGGGACATTGTAAAGCATCTTAAAAAGTGGGATGACAGAGGATTAATAGATACTGTTCCTGCCACATTAGGACAATTGGTGGGTATATGCTTTCATGTGCTACGTAAAGGATGCCACTTGAAGCCCTCAGCCTAATTTCAAAAGCCCTAAACAAAGTCTCAGCTCAGGCCTCTCGGAAGAGCAATCTGCACCTTCTGTAGCAGCCTACTAGGTGGGGACTATGCTGGATTAAGACATACAGAAGCTCCAAACCACAAAGCATTATGTAAATCTTGAAATTTTAATATACAATTTCAATTTTATATTAGTACAATGAGTACAAAAGTACAATTTTCACTTATTTGTAACTGTAGCGGCTGCTCTATTCTCCATCCTGTACAACAGGATAGGGAACCTTTGGCCCACCAGGTCTAGCTTTTTTTTTTTTTTTAATACAATTTACCATTGGCCATTTAGAGTAAGGAAAGAACAGTTGCAACATACACTGGGGATCATTATCTGATATCTAAATTTAAAATGATATCTTCAGTAGGAGGGGAGAGACAATCAGGAACAGGTCTTGATATGTACCTCACGGTTTGAGATGTTAATTTAAAAGATTACAGTCTCTAATCTGCCCACAGCAGGAGTGTCACAGGCACGTGGAGAGCCAGTAAGCTACAGAGCCATTTACTTAGACATATATACCCAATTAAACTTAACTAAAGCCACTCAGCTACAGCTTCTAACTGAAGGGAAGCTCTTTATACAAATACACAAATTCAAATGGCAACAGTAGGAAGGTGTGGGCATATGTCTACACGCATGGTGGTTGTGTTCACACATACTGAAATTTGGCTTAGAAGTCTTCCAGACTGGAAATAAAATTAGAAGCTTACAAATAATAATGTTGCCATAACTGGTCATATTATCCCTATACATGAGGAAAATGAGCAATTATGCCATCAAAATCTACTTACCTTGTGTTGGATAGTAGCCTGACTTGAGGTGGCAGCAGCCTAGAGATCAACTCCAAAAATGTTAATGGACAAGTGGTCAAACATACTATGGTGACTGACAGCCATGGATAAATTAACAAGCCAAACAAGAGCCAACAGAATGGAATCATTAATGGGTGACTTCTACAGTTAATGGTGCCCATTATTAGCTATACTAATTGCAAGGAAAATAGTATATGTATGTAACTTGTGGCAGAAGCTGCAGGTATAATTAGCCAGGAAAAGTACCTGTGATTTGCATTATTTCAACCCACAAACAAGGCATCTTGATGTGCAGTCTATTCTGTTAATTGTTGACTATTGATTTTCTAATTTTGTAGGTCTTTTCCATGGATATTAAATTTTAAACAATAAATTCATAGCCGTAAGTATTTCTTCGTCACTTCCAGGTCCCTCACCAATCCATACATACCCAATGTTTTGGTCATCATACTAAAGCTAAGGAAGAGATTCCATCAGTTAACACTAAGACCAAATATGACATGACAGGCCACAGTAGTAGTCAACTGATTAAAACAGTTGGCTTTCATACCTTCTCATTCCACCTTCCATTTCATGAAGGGAACAAATGGTTATAACAAGATACAACATAATGTTTGATTTCCCAGCCACATAATTTGCTTCAAGAGTTTCACTCCAGTATGCAGATGAAACAACAGTGCACCATGGCATGT
This sequence comes from Gambelia wislizenii, assembly GCA_030847615.1. NCBI lineage: Eukaryota > Metazoa > Chordata > Lepidosauria > Squamata > Crotaphytidae > Gambelia > Gambelia wislizenii. The sequence goes on along the minus strand of JAUMIR010000005.1, from coordinate 96,912,261 downwards.
CAATTTGTTCAGCAGTATGAACAATTAGAGCTGACAGCTATATGGACTGAGGAGAGCCTGAAGACTTAATAGTGACCTTGATTTATCATCTGCTACCATTGAGGTCAGCTGGGTGTGCTGAGATGCCTTGCCTTTTGATCTAACTCTAGTTGTGTTTCATGCGCTGTAGAGAGAGTGTCTTCAATAAACGCTGTTAAGTACACAGCAGCAACTACTAATCTGAACAGAAAGTTTCCCAATTTGAATGGCTTTCGAAAGTAAAGCGAAGCTTGTGTCCTAGTGCAAGCAGGGTAAAGGGATGCCCTAGTAAGGATGAAAAGACCAGTCCATCTCCAGTGCGTCCATGTTTTTATCGAGCAGAGACTTGTACTATTTTCACATACCTACCAATCTACAATCAATCCGATTTGTGTTTACTATGAACTTAGTTCTCCTACTGAGCTTGGTGAGATTTCCTCCCATACAAATATGCAGAAGACTGTGGCCTAACCATACATTTATATGAATTTTTGTTTCCCAGTGTTCAGCTGGACTTGCTCCTAAGTACATGTGAGCCAGATTACAAATTTTGTTCCTTTCTCTCAACAATTTCCAAGGCTATTCTACCCTGTTGTCACAACAAAACTACTAGACAAGTTACCCACACATACACATATCCATGGGGGGGTTACGTTCTGGACTTACCATTTATAAGTGCAGATAATAGCAAACCCTATTAAAATAAAGGACATCTGGTACACACATACCATCGAGTTGCATTGGAGGATCTAGTGATTCCTAGAGAGGATACCTCTCTAGGTATTTTCCAGTGTGGCTCTATGGTATGTGTCGCTATTTTTTCAGCCATGGGTAACTCAAATTGTGGATATCTGTTCAGCAGATATGGGTGGGGGGGGCTGTATGTTGTTATTCCAGAGTTTGTGGAGTGCTCCAGATAATGTAATAGCAGTCACAGCTGGTGGCTTCCATGTTGGTAGGGTGGTGAATTCAATCCAGGTTTTGGTCTGAACTTTAAAGGAATTCTCTACGTGGCTGAAACCTATCTACAAAATAGGTTCAGCACCCTGGGTAACTCCCTTAAAGTTGAGGCTTAAACCCACAGCAGATTCACTACCTCACTAATACGAGAGTCAACCAGCTTATGTTGGTAGTAGTAGTCAACATCATTGTAGCAGTAATAGGAATGGGGACTATTTGACCAAACAGACGTTTTGGCCGTCAATTCCCAGAAGTCCCAGCTAGCATGCATGCCACTTGTCTGTTTGAATTATATCCTATATTTCTCCCCAAAAAGGAACTCAGTAACAGTAAAAAAAGAAATACACTTAAAATATAAAACAAGACTGACAGTTTAAGCCACATTAAAGGTATAATTTAAAATAACTAGAAACACAATTTAAAAATATTATTTATGTATTTCATTTACACCCCACCTTTCCCCCAATATGAGACCCATCACAAAATAGGTGTGAAGGGGTGCTGAAAAGTTCTTGGCCCAACAAAGAAAGGAATGACCTAGAGCCATGAAATGTACATGCTATTCCACATATTCACCCCAAAGTTCGATGCACTTGGCACATCTTTTCTCAAGTTTCTTTAACCCTCCCCCCCAAAAAATTCTGGTGTCTTGTTACTGAATACTGCCTTGCTGCCTCTATCACCTCTGAATCATTTGAAAATTTCTTTCCTTTCAAGCTCTTTTTACAATCTGAAAATGGGAAATAGTCAATGGAACAAAATCTGGTGAGTAGGGTGGATGGTCTATGCACTCAAACCCCAAATTCTTCAAAATATCCATCATCTTGCCAGGTCTGTAAGTGCATTGTCCTGCAAAAAGATAACACTTTTCCACAGTTTCCCTCACCGTTTTTCCTTCAATGCCTCCATTAATTGGCACAGCAAGTTAGAGTAGTACCGTATTCTGCATTAATTGTTTGGCCCTTCTGAAGATAGTCATGAAATACCTTCTTTATCCCCCCAAAATGTGGTCATGACCATTCTGGCTGATTTTTGAGTCTTGAATTGCTTTAGCTGTGGAGAACCCAAGTGCCCCCACTGCAATGACTGTTTGTTTGGTCTTTGGATGATAGTGATGTAACCAAGTTTCATCAACAGTGATGAGTCATTCCAAAAAATTATCACTAGATCACTCAAAACGCTGCAAAATCAAATTGGAGGTATCCACTCAATTTCATTTCTGTTCAACATTCAAACATTTTGGCACCCACTTGGCTGACAGCCTCTGCATAGTCAACTGTTCATGAATTATAAACCCAATGCATTCCCGGGAAGTCTCTAGTATCTTAGCAATTGTTTTAGCTGAGATTTGCCTATCTACCAAAATCAGGTCATGAACACACTCAACAATTTCAGGAGCTGATACTGTTGAAGGCCTCCCAGACCTTGCTGTATCTCAAAATCTTCACGCTGACGGTTGGCTCACCACTTCTTCACACCTGAGTATGATGGACACTTGTCGCTCAATGGTTGCATCATACACTCATGGATTTCTTTGACGTTTTCTTCTGCAGGAACAGGAACTTCATGACACCTGGAGTTCAGCACTTGAAAATTCCACACTTTTCTTTGACATGGTTCTGTCAATGATATGAGAAAATTCAGAAATTAGAACTATAGTCCTGCAAATTGACAATTTACATTACAAAAAAAACAGTCTTTAAATCTAATGTGACAAAATTATGCTCAGATTTTGGAAAGTGGATTGGGCCACTTTTCAGCACCCCTGGATAAAACAATATTGTTTTAAACAATAAGTTGAAAGCAAATTAGGCAAAACAATACGTGGCACAGAAGTTTTTAAAAACCATTAAACAATCAATCCAATTAAAATATTAATTTAAAACATTAGTTTTAAAACAATTCAGAACACATATAGCACATATCATATACAGTATTTCACTTCCCTATGAAAATTACACACCCAACTGGCAGTAAGTGTCACTCTCAGCAGCCTATTAAAAAGCATGAGTAAATTTAAAAATACCTGATTGTAGAAGGACAACAAGGAGATGGGCAACCTAATCTCCCTTGGTAAGACCTAACCTCCCTTGGTAAGTGGCTCCTCTTTGTCTTGGAAAGATGTGACCAGTGGGGTGCCACAGGGTTCTGTCCTGGGCCCAGTGCTATTCAACATCTTTATCAATGACTTGGATGATGGAATTAGGAGCATACTTATCAAATTTGCAGATGACACCAAATTAGGAGGAGTAGCTAATACCCTAGAGGACAGGATCAAAATTCAAAATGATCTGGATAGACTGGAGAGCTGGGCCAAAGCTAACAAAATGAAATTCAATATGGAGAAATGTAAGATACTGCACTTAGGGCCGAAAAATGAAATGCATAGATACAGGATGGGGGAGACCTGGCTGAATGAGACTATGTGCAAAAGGGATCTAGGAGTCCTAGTAGACCACAAGTTGAACATGAGTCAACAGTGTGATGCGGCAGCTAAAAAGGCCAATGCGATTTTGGGCTGCATCAATAGAAGTATAGTGTCTAGATCAAGGGAAGTAATAGTGCCACTCTATTCTGCCTTGGTCAGGCCTCACCTAGAATACTGTGTCTAGTTCTGGGCACCACAATTCAAAAAGGATATTAACAAATTGGAGCGTGTCCAGAGAAGGGCGACTAAAACGGTGAAAGGTCTGGAAACCATGCCTTAATGAGGAAAGACTTAGAGAGCTGGGTATGTTTAGCCTGGAAAAAAGATGGTTAAGGGGCAATATGATAGCCCTGTTTAAGTATTTGAAGGGGTGTCTCATAGAGGATGGAGCAAGCTTGTTTTCTGCTGCTCCAGAGACTAGAACACAGAACAATAGATGCAAGCTCCAGGAACAGAGATTCCACCCCAACATTAGGAGGAACTTTCTGACAGTAAGAGCTGTTCAGGAGTGGAACACACTCCCTCGGAGCGTGGTGGGGTCTCCTTCCCTGGAGGTCTTTAAACAGAGGCTGGATGGCCATCTGTCAGGGATGCTTTGATCGTGATTTCCTGTGTGGCAGGGGGTTGGACTGGATGGCCCTTGTGGTCTCTTCCAACTCTACAATTCTATGATTCTATAGCTTCAGTTACACAACAGTTTTTATTGCGGTAATTTGCACTGTATCGCTGTTCCGCACCAGTACTGCATCGTTCACATGAATTATTGCTTGATCTACTGGTTTAGTTTTCAGCTTTTTTCTGCTTTGATATTCACACACAGACTAAGGTGGGGGGTGTGGCCTCCCAAGCACATCCTCTGATTACCACAGGAATGCTTAGTTTCTATTCCTATAGCATGGAGTGTCAGCCAAACACACACTCACACACACACACACACAGAGGCTAGTTTGGGATTCTTCAGCTGGCTGCAGCCAAGCACAAAGAGACCAAGGAGTGAGGGAGGGAAGGAAAGGAACGGGATCTCATCAGGGGAGACGAAGAACATTCACACAGAGAGACTAAAAGGCTACCCTGAAATTCTTCAGCTGGCTGCAGCCAAGCACGAAGAGACCAAGGAGGGAGGGAGGGAAGGAAAGACACACACACACACAAGGCTAGCAGTCACAGTCTTTTCCGTGGCTGGAAACAACAGTGGATGGATCTTTCCTCCATCTCCTCCTTGTCCAAACCCCTCCCTGGTGAGTTCAACCAATCATGGCAAAGCTCTGCTGTGAATGTATCGGAAAGATTGCTGGTAATTCACACAGCACTTAGTGTAATGGTTGTTCAGACTATCGAAAATGCGCTACTTTTCAAAAAAGTCGGGGAAAGTCCCGAAATCCTTTCTTGCATTACTAATGGGTTTTTGTGTCCCCCTCCTTCTGAAAGAGGTGAGTTTGTGGCACAATGCATGTAAACAATTAGGAATCTTGGCGAATTCTTCACGGTATTTTTTCATTGTGTAACCAAGCCCTATGTTCCTATGATTCTAAGATGTTTCAGAGCCTGGGAGTTCTAAAGGAGCAATATTCGTTATGATATTGTAAATAAACACAATAGTGTCAGGCTTTGTATGCAAATTCACTGACATTAAATTAGTCTTTGTAACCATTGTTTTGAATCTGAGCAGAATGCACATTGATTAAACACTATCATAGAAGACATTTTCATATTTCAGCTGTGCACAGCCAAATTGGCTGCAGTACTATTTAGTGCTGCTGGTAGTATCTAACAAAATTGTTTACAGATCATTTTTTGCCAGGAATTTTTTCCAAGCCAACCCTGCCTCTCAGAATGGTTTGTTTTCCTAGCATTGAAATTCAGAAATGTGATTTACATGAAACACAGTCCTCTAGGAATGCTCCCACTGATACTAAGCTTGCCAGGATTTGATCCACTTCACTGCTACATCATTTTTATACCGTCAATAAACAATGTGGTAGTATTTCATTCTGTATCTATCTATCTATCTCTATGAAGCATCAACATTAAATTCCCAAATGCATCTTTTTTGTGATCAGCCATTGTTTCTCCCAGTGGCACTTTGTTTTTCTTTATATGAAAACAAAATGTGTCTTTTGGTACAATAAAGATTAACACTTTTTTTGGCATAATCTTTCTGTGAACTATAGCTGGCTTCATTTTGTCTTTATGAGAAAGCATTCAAAAGGATACAGTAGAAGTAAGCACACAACTGCGGCAAGCCATTTATTTAACTGACATGACTATCATGGTGATTAATAGCAGAAGAACATCAAACCTTGCCATCTTGGATCCGATCAAGTCACACCTGATCCTGCCTTTTCTGTTTCAAACAAGGCCAGGCTGGCACCTCTATAAACTTACAGGGAGGTCACTGAGATCATGGCCACCATTTTTGCATGTTCCCCTTGCTGCTTTCTCTTGAGTAGCCCTACTGAACAGTCACTTGCCAATCATTGGGAAAATAACTTTTTGCACTACAACTTTCATAATCCCCCAGTCTGTATGAGGGCCTTGCTGATTGAAGCAATCTAGCAGTTGTAGTCCCAAAAGTAATTTTTCCAGGCTCTCATTTTGCCCCATTCATCACTGAATTTCCCAAGGAGTTGGATGATGGGGGCAACATGTCCCTAAAGCGTAATAAGCACTTACATTCTCTCTTTCAAATATTTCAGCTCTTCACACCTATATTCCTAAACCTTCAAAGCTGGTGACGTGCTTATGGCTGGTTTATTTCCTGCAGCCTGAGATTAATATTATCACAGGTCTCCCAAGATTAGCAAGGGCAAACGTTAGCACATATTTATTGGTCATAGCATTACCCTCAAACACATTTGTAATAAATATTTACAAAGCAATTTTATGGAAAGGAAACACACTGACACTTTTTAAAACTTGAAAAACAGAAGAGAAAAACCACCCCACTACTACAAAAATAAACTCCTAAGCAAGCCCTTGGCAGACAGAGGTTGAAAACATTAAGCGCGTGCCAGACAGGGAAGTACTACTTAAGAGTACAGACCTCCTATCTCCAAATCAGCCACAGACAAAGCGGTGGAAGAACAAAAGTTCAGGGGAGCATGAGGCCAGAGGTGGTGGAATCATATTTATTGTTAACTGCCGTCAAGTTGACTTCAACTTATGGCAATCCTATGAATGAGAGACCTCTAAGTCACCCTGTCATCAACAGCCCTGCTCAGGTCTTGCAAACTCAGAGCTATGGGAATGTGTTTACTCCACCCATATGTCTAAATTCCTAAGAACAATAAGAGAGGCCATACTTAGTCAGGACATGGTGCCATTGAGCTGAACAGCCTGCCCATCTGCACTGGCCAGACTGCTGTCATGGCTGATTGTGTGACATGAAGATGACAGCCATCTTCTGCTCTTCATATCTGCAGGATCTAGGAATTTGGGGAGGGGGACTTAGTCTCAATGAAAGTAATCTCACCCCTCCTGAGACATGTTGCAATAAGAAACACACCTTTTGTTAGGAATTCACACATCTGTGGGTCTTGTGAAGCATTTTGGAGAATTTAAAATGCACATAAAACCACTGCAACACTTTCTAAAATATGAACAATGAATGCCTTTGAAAAACCAAGAATAAACATGCTCGAGTCAGTGAAGGAAAACGCACCTTTTAGATAATATCCATAAATAAATGCATGCATTAGGTAAAAGGCATTGAAATGCATCATAACCAGGTGCTCTTCCCCCGCCCCACAAGTCTCACAACCTAATATGAAAGAAGAAAATGTTGGTGGGATTTGGAGAGACAATGAAATTGAAACAGAGATTTTTACAGGCATCCTGGGATCAGAGATAAACTTTATGATTTTTTTTTCTTCTTCTTTGTTTGTTGCAAATAGTCTTCAAAACCAATCACACATTTTCAAATATGAATAACAAATTCAGGCATCTGAATTATGTAGAACAGCCTACATGTATACAGATATTACACACATAGCTGCCCTTTTCACACAAGGAAGTATGTGCACATCCATGTGCATGCATGTGTTTGTGAGACTAGTAATTTTGAACTATTTCCTCTTCATTCAAAAGCATGGAAGAAACATGTCAAGATGCTTTAAATTGGTGTATATAGGGATCCTCCCCATATTTCCCCCCTGTCCTGAAACACTAATCTCCAAAAGCAGTTACTAGTTAAAGACAAGACAGAGAAGAAGGTCACTATACTGTGTGGGTCCATGGCAGAGGGCCTTCTTAGCTGTGGCACCCTAATTGTGGAATGCCTTTCCCTTGGAGGCCCGATTGGCACCAACACTGATTTCATTTAGGCGCCAAGTAAAATTATGGCTGTTCATCAAAGCCTTTGGGCCTCGCTGATTTTGCTCAAATACTAATGTACATAGTTTTATATTGTTTTAATATTTTAAATCTGTTTTAACCCATTCTTTTCTTTATTTAAATTATTTTCATTGTTTTAAACTGTTTTAACCTCACTGTTTAACCTCAGCTGTTTTAATTTCACTTGTAAGCAACCACTTTCACTTGTAAGCAACCGCGAGATCTTTTTGATATAAGGAAGGAGTAGAAATAAATAAATAAATATGAAGAGGAAGAAGAAGAAAGTAATTAGTATTTGCTTCCATGGCTAATAGCAATTTTGCAAGATAGGATTTAAGGTGGGAAAATGACCTTTGGTAAAAGGTTAAATTTCTCCAGTCATGACTAGTCCAATAAATTTTACTGCCTGAGTCAGAACAGTAAGCAACACCTCAAACTGAAAGATGCCCCAAAGCAAATGGAGTTATCCTTGAACAGCCTCATCTTGGAATAAAAATAAAATGAAAAATTAACCAAACAGCTAACCATTTGCTGCCCTTTCATGATTCCCCAAGCCAGCTACCTGAGTGGCCACTTTCCTCAGTGAAATAACAGGGCCAGTCCTGCCTCCAGTCCTGTAGCTTTGGTTCAAATGGGGGCATGTTGCAGCTTCTTTTAACCAAGTAAAAAGATGCTAGAATGAGTCATAAATCTTCCACACACTTGTAGTCTCTCCCTCAGTTTTTTTAATATATATATTTATTGGTTTTATATAGATAGATAGATAGATAGATATAGATATAGATATAATTTATTTAGTCTCTCCCTCAGTTTTTGATGGTAGAAATGAAATGGACAATGCTTTTTAGTCACGTCTCTGGAAAATGCTGCTTATGGGCAGCAAAAGGAGAGAGTTTGGAAAATAATTTTAAATCAATTAATCATTATTGCATTTCTAAGGCTCCTAAAAGTAATTTTTGACCATTGTAGTTTATTTTTTTAATGCTTTGGTGTCCCCCCACCCCCGCATTTCTTAAAAGTAACTAAATAATTTATTTTAAAAATAACACAATCCACATAAGACTGCTACAGTCTGATAGCCTGTACAACAAAACACATTCCCCATATCCACCTCAACTCCCACAACAGAATATGAAGCAGCACCAGAGGAGGGTGACTAAAATGGTGAAAGGTCTGGAAACCATGCCTTATGAGGAAAGACTTAGGGAGCTGGGTATGTTTAGCCTGGAAAAAAGACGGTTAAGGGGTGATATGATAGCCCTGTTTAAGTATTTGAAGGGGTGTCACATTGAGGATGGGGCAAGCTTGTTTTCCGCTGCTCCAGAGACTGGAACACGGAGCAATGGATGCAAGTTCCAGGAACAGAGATTCCACCTCAACATTAGGAGGCACTTTTTGACAGTAAGAGCTGTTCGGCAGTGGAACACACTCCCTCGGAGCATGGTGGGGTCTCCTTCCATGGAGGTCTTTAAACAGAGGCTGGATGGCCATCTGTCAAGGATGCTTTGATCGTGATTTCCTGCGTGGCAGGGGGTTGGACTGGATGGCTCTTGTGGTCTCTTCCAACTCTATATAACCTACAGCACTTAGTGGTTCCCCCATGATTTTGCAACTTCCTTTAATACTAAAATTGAAACTATTCATTCTGATCTTACTGCTCCTGAACCTTCTTCATTACCAATATATCAAATGTCTGTTTCTTCTATATTTTTCTACTCCCTCCCCCATCTTGTTAGAGGAACTATAAAAATGTCAATGTCTTCAAATTCTTCTACCTGCTTTCTTGATCTTGTTCTTTCTTGCTTCTTAATTACTGTTGCCCCTGCCATTCCCCCTTCTCTTCTTCATATCTGTCCCTTTCTACTGGTTAAGTTCCTTGTGAGTTTAAACATGCTACTGTTTTTCCAATTCTTAAGAAGTCTTCACTTAGAATCATAGAATTGTAGAGTTGGAAGAGACCACAAGGGCCATCCAGTCCAAATCCCTGCCACACAGGAAATCACAATCAAAGCATCCCTGACAGATGGCCATCCAGCCTCTGTTTAAAGACCTCCAAGGAAGGAGACCCTACCACACTCCAAGGGAGTGTGTTCCACTGCCGAACAGCTCTTACTGTCAAAAAGTTCCTCCTAATGTTGAGGTGGAATCTCTGTTCCTGGAGCTTGCATCCATTGCTCTGTGTTCTAGTCTTTGGAGCAGCAGAAAACAAGCTTGCTCCATCCTCAATGTGACACCCCTTCAAATACTCTAGCTTCTCTTTCTAATTATCACTCTGTTTCACTGTTGCCTCACCCTGTTTCACTGTTGCCTTTGGAACATGTATTTTGTATATGGTGCCTCAACTTTCTTTCATGTATTTCTGTAATGGATCCTTTTCAATCTGGATTTTTCCCTTTGCACTCTTACAAAAATCTCATACAAAAATCACAGATGACCTCCTTCAGGCCAAGTCAAAAGGCCTATATTTAGTCCTTATTCTCCTTGATCTCTCTGTAGCCTTTGAGAGAGCTGATCATGCTCTTTTATTGGATTCACTTCATGAGCTAAGGTTTACTGATTCATTCCTCAGCTGGTTCACATCTTATCTCGCAGGTCGGTCATTGAATATGATAGCTGGAGGTCATGTATTCTTTTCCCCTTTCAGTTTGGGTTCCACAGGGTTCTGTTTTGGGTCCTTTGTTGTTTTCGCTTTATACACTATCTTTACGTAATCTTATCAATTCATATGGTTTTCAATATCATCTTTATGCTGATGATACTCAACTGTATTTTTCCACTTTAGAACTCTCGCCTGACATCGGACATCATATTACAGCACATCTTTCAGCTATCTCTGCATGGATGCTTCATTGGTGCCTGTTCTTCTTCTTCATGGTCTCTATGAATGCATACAAATGGGTTTGTGCGCCTGCATAGAAACAGCTTCGGAACTTTCTAGAATCTTACATAAGGCCTTTTTGGCGGTAACCCCACCCATTCCCCAGTGCCCTTTCATCAGCGCTGTCTACGCACAATCCTAAATATACACTGGACTGACTATGTGACGAATGTTGCTGTCCTTGAGCAAGCAGGGATCACCAGCATTGAGGCCATGATATTGAGAACACAGCTGCGCTGGGCAGGGCATGTTTCTAGGATGGAGGACCATCGCCTCCCAAAATACTACTCTACGGTGAACTCGCCACGGGTCAGCGTAAGAGGGGCGCTCCAAAAAAGCGATACAAAGACTCCCTGAAACAACATCTCAGGCTTGGCCAAATTGATCACCAACAGTGGTCCGCCCTGGCCTCACATCGGGAGGCATGGAGACGCACTATCCACAATGCTGCAGCCTTATTTGAGAACTCACGACGAACAAGTCTTGAAGAGAAACGACAACGCAGAAAGAATCACAACCCAGAAACATCACTCAAGGAGACCTTCTGCTGTGCTTTTTGCAACCGGACTTGTTTATCTTGGATTGGCCTTTTTAGTCATCAGCGCGCTTGCAGAAAGCACGGGATGAGTCCTTCCTGAATCTTCGTTTGCGAAGAAAAGCCAGAGATATAAGCAGGGTTCCCACCTAAATGTCTCAGTTCCTTTCTTGTTCTCATTTATCCTGTGAAGGAGGCATGTAGTCTTGGCTTCATTTTTTATTCCTCTTTGCCTTTTGTTCTTCACATTGAGGCAGTAGCAAAGTCATGATGATATTTATTTTTTTATAACATTGCCAAAATCAGACCTTTTCTTTCTGCTTCCTCGGCTAAGACCTTAGTTCATGACTTGGTCATTTCCCACCTAATTCTCTTTTGACTGGTCTTCCATTATCTCAACTTAGTCCTCTGGTTTCCATTCATCATTCTGCTGCTAAGATTATCTTTTTGGCCTGTCATTCTGATCATATTAAACCCCCTCTTTGATATCTTTTCATTGGTTACCCTTTCCTTCTAGGATTCGGTACAATCTTCTTGTTTTAACGTTCAAAGTCCTATATAACCTAGCTCCCCCCATCTTAACCCCTTATTTCTTTTTACCAGCCTGCTCAAGATCTGCATTCTAGGAACTCTAGGCTTCTCACCCAACCAAGGGTTTCCTCTTCCTTGGCTCGGGTTTGTCCTTTTTCACTCACAATACTCTTGGAATTGCCTCCTTGAACACTTGGGGACTGTTCCTTCCCTTGTTATTTTAAAATCTCAATTAAAAACTTTGTTTTCCAAAGCTTTGGGGATTTTAGTTTAATATTGTTTTATAATCTTGTATATTTTGATTATATGCATTTGTCAGTTTGCTTTATATTATACTGTATTTTTTGTATTTTTCGTATTTTATCTGGATAATTTGTTTTACAATTATATTGTATAGTTTTATATTTTTACTATTCCTTCCTTCCCTCTCTGTGTGTGTGTGCATGCACACATGTATGCACATATATTTTAGATTGCACACCTTGGACAGAACCCATTGTTTTTGGTTCTTTTACTTGTAAAGCACCATGTACTTTATTGTCATTGGCATCTGTTGGGGTTTGGTTCTAGGACCCTGGTAGATAGCAAAATCCATGGATGCTCAAGTCCCATTATATACAATGGCATAGTAAAATGGTGTCCCGTATATAAACTGGCAAAATCAAGTTTTCCTTTTTGCATTAAAAAAAATGTTTACAAGTCATGGATGGTTGAATCCATGGATACAGAATCTGTGGATATGAAGGGCCGGCTGCACATCAATGGCACTACATAAATAAACAATGATGATGATGATGATGATAATAATAATAATAATATTTACCAGAACTAACACTGCTTAGCTTCTAAGATCTGACAGGATTTGGTATCTTCAGTTTAGACTTCCAGTCTTCAAAAGTCTTCTACAATACGGGACTTCCGGTGGGAGGCAATGGGCGACGGACACGCTACAGCAGGGCTCTGCTGATAGCAGTCCAACAAACGCTGCAAACAGGGTCTGGAGAAGGCTCTGCAAGTGCTCTTACCTGGGAAGGTGAGAGACAAGTGGGGTTTGCAGTAAAGTCTCTCCTGACTCCCCCATTTTGTAGGGGAGAGTTGTGTGGAGAAGTCTTGGAGCAGCCATTGCAGCGGGAGTTCGCCAGTAAGGCGGTAAGCCCAGGATACCTCCCACTCGTAGGCGACTAAGTTTAAGAGGGCAAACTTTTTTAAGATAGCTCTCGAGAGCTCGGTACTGCCTTCACTGTTTTTTTTTCCACTGGCGTGAAGAGTGGTATATTTTTTTTCTTTTTTTATTTTTATTTTTTACTTTCGCTACATCTTCTCCCTGCTGGCTACTTTATGGTGGAGGAAGCGGAAACAGTAACCATAGAAAACAGAAGAGACGGAAGAGACGAGATAGGACGGAGGAAAGGAGAGGAGCATAAGGAGGCGAGATAGAGACAGAAAGGAGACGGAGAAAGGAGAAAGGAGACGGGGACGGAGATGGAGGTGGGCAGAGTTGACGGTGGTGGGACGGAGACAGAGACAGAGGCGGAGAAGAGATGAGACGGTGGTGGTGAAAGAGAGAGGAGAAAGAGAGAACAGAGAACGGAGAACGGGGACGTGGAGGGAAGGTGGTAGAGAGAAGACAGCGGTGACGAGGGAAGACGCGGAGTGTGGAGGCGAGGAAGCGTGGGTGCAGGAAGAGAGAAGGAGAGAGGAGAGAGGAGGTGAAGCAAGGAGGGGCGCGACGGAGACAGAAGGAGGCGTGTGTGAACGGAGACAACGGTGACGAGGGGAGACGAGAGTTTGGGGAGAAAGGAGGCGAAGCAAGGAGGCGAAGAAGGAGAGAGGAAGGCGGAGGTGAAGGAGACGCCGGTCGACGGACGACGGAGGCGAGAAAGGCGGGTTCGGGTGCGGAGGCGAGAGGAGGTGGAATAGAGGAGGTGGTAAGCCAACAACGGAGGCGGAGAGCACGCAAGACCAATAAGGGACAATAATAGTGACTGTGGACTGAGGGGAAGCAAAGGGGATCTACTAGAAACTGCAATATTTAGTACAGGAGTGGTAACAGTCACATGTAAAACCTTTTGAGAATATATCCACCTCTCTTGTAGGTGAATTGAATATCAAATGTGGTGATATGGTGAAGGGTGAAGGGTGAAGGGTGTAAAAGGTAATAGAAATAGACCGTATTAGGAGATCTGTCTTAACCCCTAATAACTGACCTGCATAAATACTTGGTTATACATTAAACAGAGGAGTCCTGCAGATATATACAATATAATTTCAGGACAGTTTTTAGATGAAATTGATAAACTGGGGATTAGAGAAATCCTCCAGACTGGTGTGATATACTTTAATTAAATCTACATAGTACAGTCCGCTTTTTGGAAAATAGAGATTAGAAACTCAGAATTTGTGCTGATAAGTTAATTGTGAATATTATAAGAATATTGTGGTATTAAATAGTTGTAGAGGGACTGGTAATTAAAGTTGATGGCTACAGGTTTGCGTCCAAGAGCATATACGACAACACAAACAACAATAACCAGAAGAGGCTCAATAGAAATGCCACCCAAGCAAACAGAAGTTAATACAATGATTCTGGAAGAACTGAGGGCCTTTAAGAATGAGATGAGGGAGGAAATCCGATCTTTGAAAAGAGAGATGAAAACAGATTTCAGTAAAATAGAGAAAAGATTAGATAAAATGGCATCTGAAATAAAAGACATTAAATCGAATGTAGATTCATTGACAAACAGGACCGCAGATTTAGAGACAAAAACTGAGACAACATGTAGAGATTTGGATAAGACAAAACATGCAAACTTGGTGCAAGAGATAAGATACAGGGAAAAATGTCTAAAACTAAGAGGAGTTTTAGAAAGGACATATGAAAACCTGTACGAACGTTTAACTCCTATATTGGCAAGTTTCATGGAAACAACTGAAACACAAATGGCCCAAGAAATAGATAAAGCGTTTAGAGTAAACTCAGTAATTGCCAAGGAGAGAAACCTCCCCCGGGACATAGTAATTGTATTCACCAGAACCAAGATGAGAGATGATTTAATTCAAAGGAATTATACAGAGAAACTGATAATAGACGGGAAAGAAATACAAATTTATAAGGATACCCCAGTGGAGATCCTAAAAAGAAGACAGGAATATAGAGTGTTAACACAGAAGCTAACGAATTTAGGAGTGAGCTACAGATGGGAAAGAATTGAGGGCTTATCCTTCACTTACCAACAAAAACGATACAGAATAACATCAACAGAGAAAGCGGAGGAATTTCTGAACAAGCTGGAAGAGGACGAACATAAACGCGATCAAAGGAGAAGAAGACGTAAAAAGAAAGAACAAGAAGAGAGGGAAGTTAACGAGAGCCCTCATGAAGACTTGGAAGCAGAGAAGGATATTCAAAAGGATAAAGAATCGCGACAAGGAACGACACTAGAGGAAGGGAATGTACTTGGATCTGATGATGAGGAAGAGGAGGGAAGTGCGGACCTAGATACACAAGAATGACATCTTCGATAGTATCTTGGAATGTTAAAGGCTTAAATACCCCGTTAAAAAGACAGAAGGTATTTCACTATTTGGAAAAAACAAAGTCGAGTATTATCTGCTTACAGGAAACCAGGATCCGCCAACAAGACAAGAGATTATTGAAAAATTACAAATTAGGACAAGAGTTTGTGTCGTCATCAAGTCAAAAGAAAAAAGGTGCTGTAATTTATGTGAGTAAAAAATATCAAGCCAAAGAAGTTCTGAATGATAATGAGGGACACTATATAGGGGTTGAAATAAATCTGGATAACTGTAAAATAATTGTGATTGCAATATATGCACCTCTGGAAAAGAAAGATAAATTTTACAAGAAACTACAAAAAGATATGGAGACTTTAAAGGAAGGAATGCTTATTCTAGCTGGAGACTTTAACGGTGTTTTGAACACAAAAAGGGACAGATCAAGTAATGACCAGAAGAGGAGAGCTCAAGGTAAACTGCCAAGGGTATGTGATGAGATTATGGAGGAATTCGATTTAACCAATTTATGGACGCAGAAATATGGATTGGAAAAAGGATTCACTTATTATTCAGAGGTGCATAAAAGTATGTCCAGGATTGACATGTTCTGGATCTCAACCCCGCTAGTGACCAAGATCATAAAGATGGAAATTTTGTCTAAAATTATGTCAGATAATAACCCAATTAAATTACAAATTAAAGGCTGGAAATCTGAATATATTTGGCAACTAAAAGATTTTATGTTAAAGGACGAAGAATTTGTTCGAAAAGTAAAGGAAGAAATCAATCTCTTCTTCAAAATAAACAATACAGGAGACGTAAAAAAGAAAGTAATCTGGGATACATTCAAGGCCGCCGTAAGAGGTATATTCTTAAAGAAAGGTGCAGAGATAAAGAAAGGAAGGGAAGAGAAAGAACGTAGACTACAGCAAGAGTTAAAGAGGCAAGAATTGCAACTGCAGCAACAACCAGATAATAAGATTATACATAACAAGATAAAGCTTCTTCAAAAGGAATTAGATGCCATCCTCTTAGAAGAGGTAGGAAGAAAACTGCAAAGATTAAAACAAAGACATTTTGAGCAGGCCAATAAAATAGGGAGATGGCTATTGTATAAGCTCAGGGAAAAAACAGGAAGGAATATGATTACAGAAATCGAATCTGATGGGAGGACGCTCTTGAAACAAGAGGACATTGAGGAAGCGTTTCAGAATTACTATGAGAAATTATATAAAGAACAAAGTGCAGGAGAGAATCAGACAGAATTAGAAAACTATATTAATGAGAACATATATGCCGAAATATCACAAGATCAAAGAACATACCTCTCTGACCCATTTTCGAAGGAAGAGATTGCGGCAGCAATAAAGCAACTCAAAAATGGGAAATCACCTGGTCCTGATGGCTTTACTCCTTTGTTTTATAAGATATTTGAAGAAGAAATATCGGATAATCTACTACAAACAATTAATCAAATAGCTTCTGAAGGGACCCCAGAGACGTGGAAATCTGCAAATATTACAGTTATCCCGAAAGAGGGGAAAAATAAGAAAGAAGTCAAAAATTATCGTCCAATATCTTTACTATGTACGGATTATAAAATTTATGCCTCAATGATGACTAATAGAATTAAACCAATATTAGCGGAAGTAATACACTCTGATCAAAGGGGCTTTCTTCCGGGTAGGTCAATCTCTGATAACACCAGAACAGTTATTAATGCCCTTGAGTATTACGAAAGGAACAATGAAAGGAAGGCTGCCTTCATATTCGCAGACGCGGAAAAAGCTTTCGATAACATCAGGTGGCCCTTTGTAATGACGGTATTTAATAGATTGGGAGTAGGTCAGTTTATGATTAACAATCTAAAAAAAATATATGATAAGCAAGAGGCCCGTGTTAAAATTAATGGTAATAGAACAAATCCAATAACTATTCAGAAAGGAGTCAGACAAGGGTGCCCGCTCTCGCTGCTACTTTTTATAGCCACCTTAGAAATCTTGTTACATAAGATTCGAAAAGAGAGTAAAGTAACAGGATTGAGAATCTCAGATGAAGAGTATAAGATTCAAGCTTATGCAGATGATTTGGTATTAATCATAGAAAATCCTGAACAGAATATTAATAAAGTATTAGAGATAATTGAAAACTTTGGTAGATTATCGGGATTTAAAATCAACAAAGAAAAGACGATCATAATAACTAAAAACATGCAAAGAAAAGAAGAGGAAGAATTGGAAAAAATGTCAGGATGTAAGTTGGTGAAAAAAGCAAGATATTTAGGCATTTGGATCTCTAACAGGAACATGGACTTGGTAGAAAATAACTATAACAAATTATGGGAATCATTAAAATCTGAAATGAAGAAATGGGAGAAGCTAAAATTAACGCTACTTGGTAGAGTGGAGGCAATAAAAATGTTAATTCTCCCTAAGCTTCTTTCTTTATTTCAAACTATCCCAATATTGACGAATGATAAGCTGCTACTGAGATGGTCGAAAGATCTGCGGGACTTCATCTGGAGAGGACGGAAGGCAAGAATTAAATGGCTCACTATGATTGACAAGAAAGAGAAAGGAGGCCTGGCGGCTCCTGATCTTATAACGTACTATTTAGCGTGTAGTATGATCTGGGCAATGGAGTGGATCAAAATAAGTAATAAGAGACTGCTGCTGCTAGAAGGCGAGGGGCTGAGATACGGGTGGCACGCGTATGTATGGTATGAGAAAGATAAAGTCCATAAAGAGTTTAATAATAATATCATACGGAAAGCAACATTAAGAACATGGCGAAAAATCAAAAAACAATTTTATATCAAAATGCCCCAATGGATCTCGCCTCTAGAAGCCTTCGCACGAAGATGGACCAAAGAAGATAGGTGGCTACGATACAGGGATGTATGCAATTGGAAGAAGGATAATACTTACGAGATAAAGACAAAAGAAGAGTTAATTAAGGGAGGATGGAATATCTATTGGCTGACATACCAACAACTATGCAGCAGATACAAGGAAGACAAAAAAGAATATGATTTTGACTTAGAAGGGAATGAAATTGATAAAATAATCTGGAAAGAGGATAAAAAGAGAATAGCTAAGCTCTATAACATATTGATGGGAAGGAAATTAGAAACAGAAGTGGTTAAACCTGTGATGATAAAGTGGGCAAGAGATATAGGGGAACAAATCACGCTGGCAGAATGGGAAGAAGCCTGGGTCAAAACTAATAAGTTTACAGCATCTCAAAATTTAAAAGAAAATTATGTAAAAATATTCAATAGATGGTATTTGACGCCATTAAAAATTAGTAAAATTTATAAATTGAAAGATCGCAGTTGTTGGAGATGCGGTAAACAAACAGGCTCTATGTATCACGTTTGGTGGAACTGCCCAATAGTTAAGAAATTTTGGCAAAAGGTTCACAATTTAATACAGAGAATGTTAAATACTCAATTTACTATGGATCCGAGATTGTATCTATTGAATATTACCTCTGTTCTACCCAAGCAAAAAGAAAGAGAACACTGGAGAATTATGCTGTATCTAATTACAGCTGCAAGAATGCAAATAGCATCTAAATGGAAAAGTAGTGAATATTTACAGGTTGAGGAGTGGTTGAATAGAGTAATTGAAATAAGAGATAATGATATATTGACTTATTTTATAAATAAGAATAAAACAGGGAAGGTAGAAGAAGAATGGCAACCAGTATTCAACATCTGCAAAAAAAGATGGAACATAAGTAGTGATTCTTGAGATATAAAGGAATTGTGTGATGAAAAGGAAGGATAGGAAGGGAGAAAAGGGAAAGAACGTTGTTAAAACGGTGGATTGCTTGGTTATTGATGGAGAATTTTAACGGATTTAGAAAATAGTTAAATACAGTAAGATAAAGGAAGGAACAGTAAGAAGAATGGATGTAAAGAGAACTCTCGAGAGAGTCTTACATAGGAGGTCAATGTAAATGTTTGATGTATATTGGAAAAGTGATGACTGGAGATAAATATTTTGTTGGAATGTGGAATACTTAAATAAAAATAATAATAATAATAAAAAAAGTCTTCTACAATACAAGCCTCAGTCTTATTTACTTCAAAGAGTACATGAACATATGTAAAATATTAGAAGTATTAGGAGGAATTCTGGAATCAATGGTATATGGAGACTGTTAACACAGCAGGCTGGGTTCCAAAGAACTTCCAATGCATGACTATGAGAGCTTTGGGCTTGTGTTTTTTGAACAGTAGGCCCTCTCATCCAAAGGTGTACATGGCAAACCGTATTTGACAACAACCATTTCAAAACCAGTTTGTCAGATGATACACACATCTTTTGTTTATAGGCGGGTGGGAAGAAATTAAAATAATTCCACTGGTGGGGCTCAAACTTAACCCTTAAACTAGAATACACCTCAACAACATTTCTAATGAAGATATAAAACAAAAATCTCTCTCTGGCTTTTCTTCGCAAACAAAGATTCAGGAAGGACTCATCCCGCGCTTTCTGCAAGCGCGTTGATGACTAAAAAGGCCAATCCAAGATAAACAAGTCCGGTTGCAGAAAGCACAGCAGAAGGTCTCCTTGGGTGATGTTTCCGGGTTGTGATTCTTTCTGTGTTGTCATTTTTCTTCAAGACTTGTTCGGCGTGAGTTCTCAAATAAGACTGCAGCATGTGGATAGTGTGTTTCCATGCCTCCAGATGTGAGGCCAGGGCGGACCATTGTTGGTGATCAATTTGGCCGAGCCTGAGATGTTGTTTCATGTGTATAGAGCCATTGTATTGTCTATTCTCCTTTATGGGTCTGAAACATGGGTCACCTATCGCCACCACCTACGACTCCTCAAACGCTTTCATCAGCGCTGTATACGCACAATCCTAAATATACACTGGACTGACTATGTGACGAATGTTGCTGTCCTTGAGCAAGGAGGGATCACCAGCATTGAGGCCATGATATTGAGAACACAACTGCGCTGGGCAGGGCACATTTCTAGGATGGAGGACCATTGCCTCCCAGAAACAAAAATAATAAATAATAATAGTGTTTATCACTGAACAAACTGAGGAGGAACTGCTTGTCCAAATCATCCAACTGAAGACTGATTACACATGACACATGTAGTCAGTGGACTACACCCTACAAATATAATGAGATCCTTTCAAAAAATCAGGCTGAAGGAGCCTGTTTCTTTTAAAACTCAAAAAAAGGGATGTGGTACCACCTAGTGGCGAGGTGCCGTGTGTATTCTCTTCCATTACAAATACAGGTATGCCTCAGTTAGTCAAGTAAATATGCTTTACTTCTTAAACAGGAATTTTGGTACCAGAGCTAGAAATAACATGGAAAAAATAGGGATAGATTCCTACACCACAATAAATTAATTACAGCAGTTCAACATGTTTCAGCAAACTTTATATTCAAAACTAACATTATGCACATGTGAAATGAAACAACTAGGTCAGGTAAGCTTGCATAAATAAACAACAAACATTTTGCATCTTCTAGAGACCACTTCTTCCAAAATGCATCCTGGGATGATTCTTTTCTTTTCTTTCAACAGCCTCCACCTCTCTTACAATTTCCAATAATATAAAATAGTAAAATACTATAGGGGAAAAACACACATACACATAAAGCAAAATAAACACAAAATAGTTTAGACTCTCAGTCAGAAAGGTCTTAGGCTTCACTAAACTACAAACCCCAGAATTCCACAGGAGGCAGCCAGAGCAGTTAAAGTGGAATAATAGCGCTATAACAGTGTAGTGTGGTAAAGTCTGAGAGAACAGCAGGGATTTATAGGCATAGCTTCACAAAATAAACAATGGTATTGTCTACATTTGACTTATCTCTACGGTCGAAGCAGTCCTGTTTGCTTTCAGAGTGACAAACCGAATAGCCAATAAAAACGAAGAACGCATACTCAAGCCACTCAGATAATGCATCTAGATCTATGCTAAGGGTTAATCATCTTCCTTTACGATGATTGGATAATTCTGAGACAAAGCCCCAGCCCTTGGTGGCTCTTCTTCGTTTCCATTGGCTGCCTGAAAGGAAATAGCGAGTCTCCCTGAGAGAGAAAGAGAGGAAGGCGCTTGAGGGTTTCATTGGTGGGCTTTGGCCGCTCCGGCGCTGGCTGCCATGTTGGCGCTGGTCTGGCTCGGGCTGGCCGCCGCTTTCTTGGCCGCGCTGCTGGCGCTGCATTTACCGCCGTCTCAGCCTCCGCCCGGGAGCGCCTCGCTCAGCCTGGCGGGGCTTTTCCAGGACCTGCTCCGGTACGGGAAGACCAAGAGCGGCTGGAAGCAGCGCCCAGCCCGGCTGCAGATCTTCGATGTCCCCAAGAGGTGAATGAAGCCGCTCCTCAATCCGCCTCCCCCTGCTAGAGTCAGCTGGGGATCACTTTTCCCTGGTAGGGGCTTGCATGGATTTGTCCGTTGTTTCTAAGCATGTGCAGAGTGCTTTCCCCTTATATCATCTGGTGAGGACATGAGAGATTGTCTTGTAGGTGGCTGCCCCACCCTTTGGAACTCCCTGCCACTGGAAGAAAGCCCCTTCCCTGCTTTCCTTTCCCCGGCTAGACAAAGACATTTTTTATTCAAGCAGGCTTTTAATATGTAGCTGGGCTTATGACGGTTTTTATTGGAGCGTGTTTTTTATGTGTGTGTGTCTTTATATACATTTTTTAAAATTTTGCTTATTTTAATCTCTTAACTTTATGTGTTTTTATTGTGAGGTTTTTAAATGATTTTAAATTGTATTATATGTAATTTTGTGAGCCGCCTTGAATCCCTTCTGGGAGAAAAGCAGCATATAATATAATATAATATAAATGAATAAATAAAATACCATCCCACAATCACATTTAGCCCACCGTCCTGTGTATGGTTTACATCCTTGTAACTAGGCAGGATATAAATTAAATATAAATAAATAAAATACCATCCGACAGTCACATCTAGCCCGCCTTCCTGTGTGTGGTTTACATCCTTGTAACTGCACAGGATATAAATTAAATATAAATAAATAAATAAAATACCATCTCACAATCACATCTAGCCCGCCTTCCTGTGTGAGGTTTTACATCCTTGTAACTGCGCAGGATATAAATTAAATATAAATAAATAAATAAATTACATCCTTGTAACTGGGCAGGATATAAATTAAATATATATAAATAAATAAATACATTCCCATCCCACAATCACATCTAGCCCGCCTTCCTATGTGTGGTTTACATCCTTATAACTGGGCAGGATGATGTGGCTAAGGCGGGGGGGGGGGGGCTGTAGCTACATGATCTTTGGCAGGCCCCCTACCTATGCTAAGGTTAAGGGCAGCAAGATGCTCTATAGGATTTAGGTTAAAAATTTAAATAAGTCAGTTTAAGTGACACCAAAGTAATATTTATATTTATTGTTTTAAAAAACCAAATGGATTTACATAATAAAAACTTCCAATAATATTACGCCAGGGGCTCCTTCCTAACCCCGGGCCCCCAGGCTAGAGCCCTGTCAGCCCCCACCTTCATGATTTATTTTTTTCAGTCTCTAAATATCTAGCATTGCAGGGATTGGGACATAGAAAATCGTTCACATCCAGAACTCACATTTGCTGTGTTCACATTCTCTTGGTAATTTTGCTTGCCCCTTTTCTTTGGCTGCGTAAACTGTATTTCTAAACAGCCAACAAAGGTTTTAAATTACAGCAATGCTAGAAATATGAGGACTGAAGGAAAATTTCATTGGGGGGAACAGAATTCTTATTTGGGGGGAGCAATGCCCTCATTTTGCTCCCCACCCATACCTACACACCCCTGATCACCAAAGGCACACCAATGTGAAAAAAGATCTGTCTCCTTTTTGGGTTCTTTACAGTCTTGTCAAGTTTCCCAAACTGCAATAAAGGAGAGTCCAAATTCATGACATACAAGATTGACAATCAATAGGTAGCTATTAAAAAGTTTGCGTTTGACCTAAATATAAAATTAAAGTTTAAATATCAGTTTACTTAGTTATGTGCTTCTTTGTAAAATTAATATATTGTCCGTATTTATAAATTACATGGTACAAACATTCATGTCTGTATAAAGGTCCTCTGCCAAAATATGGGATTTTTTGGCATCTCGTTCAGTCTGTGTAAAATACAATACAGTCCCTTTTCTGCAGATTCATTTATTGCTTGTGTCTGAAAAAATATGGTCTCTCTTAGCATCTTCTATGTCCTCCAGCGTGACTCTATGGTATGCTTGGGCTGGAAGTCATTCATTTTAATAGAGTTCGTGACTATCTGTGGTTTCTGGTATCCAGGGTAAGTCTGGGAACATTTTCCTCATGGATATGGAGGTGTACTTACTGTACTCAAAAAGGGGGCTTCCTTTATAATAAGGGACACCTGCCAGTCCTAGAAGCACACTTTCCAACCCTCAAATAAGGGGCAACTCTATTTTTTAGCCCCTGTGTAGTAGCTAAAATGTGAGTCTTTCAAGCTAAAAATTACATTCCCATCCAAAAATGTAGCTGTGTTTGTTAGTTTGTGGTAGCACAAACAACAGTGAGTGGTGTGACACATTAAAAGAGTTAACATTGATTTTGGCAAAAACTTTGGTGGATTAGAACCCACTTCGTCGGATGCAGGTCCACACCATTTCCAGTGGGAGTTAAGTTCTCAGCAAACAAGCAATTACTTTCTCTCCCTCTCCCTCTCTTAGTCTATGTGCAGTGAACACATTATCCAAAGCACCGGTCCTTATATAGCCAAAGTAGTTCCATCCATGCACAGGTTGGAAGTATTGGCAGGCATGGGGAACTCTGCAGTTTGCAGAACTGGGGGAAAAATCAGCAGTGGTGAGAGTATCATCAAAAACAAGCCATTTGGGACTGAGTATGTTTGTGGCTGTGACAGATTGGTTGCATTTGGGGAGTGGAAGGGAAGAGAATGGCAGGAATATCATGGAAGGAGGCATAAAGAAGGCCACCCTGAACAGAAGTACTCCATACTTCCAATTTTTTGTTTCAGTGTGTCTGTATAAAAAAGCTGAAAAGTCTGGTAAGAGGCCTTCATTACACATGAAGACTTCTACAGTCAGACACAGCAACCTACCTAGCAGGCAAATTCCTTGTTTTATCTTGTTCTTTTATGCTCTGGGGTCAACCTTGACGTACTATGGTAACCTTATGAATGAGAGATCTCCAAGAGCCCTGGTCATCAACTGCCTTGCTCAGGTCTTGCGAACTCAGGGCCGTGGCTTCCTTGAATGGGTTGATCCTCGCCTTGCTCAAAAAGTGGCTCAACCTTCCCAAACGAGCCACGAATGACATCCTGCATATTGCTCAGCGACGTGGAGGAATAGGAATTCCAAAGCTTGGAGACTCAGGGGACGCCGCAACCATCGTTCACGCGTTCCGTCTTCTCACTTGCCCTGACAGGACTGTAAAATCTGTTGCGCTTGGTTCCCTTAAGGAAGTTGTCCAAAAGCGTATCGCAAGGATTCCAACTGACAGCGACCTGGCAACATACCTCACTGGGTCACTGGACAACGAATTTGCACGCGATGGTGGCGACTTCTCCTCCCTCTTCACCCGTACCCGGAACGCAACCCGTCGCCTTAACAAACTTATTGGGTGCCAATGGGTGTGGGTTCCTGAAGAGGGTCCACGGTTCACCGCCACTAAAGGGAACCCGCCGGTGATACAAGTGTTCTCCCACAAAACAAGGCACCAGCTAGAACATGCATTGAAAGAAACCTTAAGAGAGAAGTATACCGCTGCCCTTCTGAGCAAACCTGACCAGGGGAAGGTCTTCGAGGTGACTTCACAATGGGATGCAAGCAACCACTTCATACCGCGTGGAGACTACACCCGCTTCGCCGACTGGCGATTTATCCATCGAGCCCGCCTGAATGTGGTACCCCTCAACGGTGCTGTGAAATCTGGCAACCATGACAAACGCTGCCGTCGCTGTGGTCACCCGAATGAGACACTACCACATGTGCTCTGCAACTGTCCCCCACACTCTACAGCCTGGAAACATCGACACGACGCAGTGATGAACCGACTGGCTAAGGCCATCCCAGCCACAATGGGCACCATTACATTAAATCGGACTGTGCCCGAGACTGGTAGCCAGCTGAGACCGGACATCGTCATCACCGACAGAGACCAGAAGAAGATCATCATCGTGGACATCACAATCCCCTTTGAGAATAAGAAAACAGCCATGAGGGAGGCCAGAGAGCGTAAACACCAAAAATATGCCCCTCTGGCTGATACTCTGAGACAAAAGGGGTATGAGGTCTCTGTCCATGCGTTGCTTGTTGGGGCCCTGGGTGGCTGGGACCCTGCAAATGAGCCAGTGCTGAGAGCTTGTGGGGTGGGAAGGCGCTATGCCAAACTTATGCGCAAACTAATGGTATCAGATACCATCAGATGGTCCCGAGACATTTACATCGAGCACATCTCGGGTCACCGCCAATACAAGGAGTCAGTTTCTGCCCTTGCAGAGAGGGGTTGAAAAGGTAAAATTCTATGTAACCAACCTGTACTTGTATGGTATGCATTATCTGTAGATATATATGTTAGTGGTCACACTGTGATTTGAATGTAAAACTATTATTGGTCTCCTCTTAGTATGTGCTGTTCCCTTACTAAAGCTATTGTAATATTTTTGACTTATCCCAGGAATGAGATTTGCTTTGTATATATTGATTATACTGCTTAGTACTCTACTGTAATTTTTCCCTGCAATTGCATTCTTTGGATCTATCATGTACTACTATGTTTTGTTCTGTCAAATTGTATGCTAAATATTCTCTAATAAAAGGATTAATCTTCCTCTTTTCCTGCTGCCTTCCACTTTGCCAAGTGTTGCCATCTTTTTGTTGTGTCATCTCATTATTTATACTCCCTCCCTTTAAACTGTCCTCACCAATGTACTGTATTGTACTATATTGTACTGTCCTGCAGTGCCACTCAAAAGTGGTTGTCCCTGAGCTATCTGTCTTTGGCAGGCTGCAAGGAAACAAACAAACTGTAGCCAATGGGCACAAATATGATGCTCATCCCAGGCACATTGGGGGGAAAAATCTTAGTCCTCCACATCAGATAGTAGACTATTCTATACAGTACAATCTCCATATCTACAGGGGATACGTTCCCAGACTTACTGCGGATAGCAGCGAACCCCTGTAGTTCTGGTGGAAGCATACCATAGAATTGCATTGGAGGACCTCCAAATGCCTAGAGAGGTGTTATCTCTAGGCATTTGGGGACCCTCCAGCATGACTCTATGATCAACCTCTGTTGGAAGCTGATCATAGAATCATGCCGGAAGACCTTGAAAATGCCTAGAGAGAACATTCTTTTCAGACATGGGCAAGTATGACCTCCACAAATATGGAGGTTATACTATGCAGCAGTGACATTCAAAGTGGTGGTCCCTGAATCAGTGGCAGTCCCTGACAAGTTTCCAGAAAAGAAAGAATTATGCCCAATGGACAAATATTGTGGCAGTCGCTAGCACCTTGGGGAAAAAATATTTGCCAGTTGCATACATCAGATATCCTGAGAAGCGCAGTGCAGTACTGCTTTCTATATTTACACCCTGCCTTTTCCCTAAAGCTGGAACTCAAGGAAGCTTACAAGATAAAAAAGAAACACAAGTAAAAACACATGTAGCTAAAAACATACAAAAAGATGTTTAAAATAGCATTAAACCATTTGTAGAATTAATACCATTTAAAATCAAAGGATGAAAGTAGTACAGCATACAAAGAACAGCCCTTTCCTTGTAAAAGTGGTCAGCACCACAGTTATATTAAGAGTAGCTTTAAGTGCGCCAGTCTGAATAAACAGGTCAAGAGGCGCAATGCCAGTTTTGTTCATGGCTGTGCAGTAGTTGAAATCAGTAGAGTTGTGCTTGGAAGTAAGTTACTCTGATTTCAATAGGACTTATTCTTGGTATGGGACTTATCCCTCTGTGCATAGAGTTGCAACCTAAGAATTATTGGGAAGGAGGGGGGCTGGATTGTTATTTCATGCCAGGGTGGAGTAAAGAGTAACATCCTTAACAAGAATTCCAGGTAAACCAGATGAATATCTAATCTAGCTTGCTAAATTTCTAGAAATACAAGTTAGTCTTCCTTATCCAGAATTCCAAAATCCAAAATGATCCACATGGGTGGCTGAGATAGTGACACCTTTTGTTTCTGATGGTTCCGTGTACACAAACTTTGTTTCATGCAAAAAATTATTAAAATATTGTATATAAAATTACCTTCAGGCTATGTGTATAAGGTGTATATGAAACATTAAATGGATTTCGTGTTTAGACTTGGATCCCATCTCCAAGATATCTCATTATATCCATGCAAGTATTCCAAAAATCCCAAATATTCCAAAATACCTCTGGTCTCAATCATTTTGGATAAGGGAGACTCAACCTGTAGTCCACTCTGCGATGGTGATGATGACTTTATTCATTTATACCCTACCCTTTTCCCAATATTGAGATTCAAGCCTGTTTATAGACTATTAAAATAAAAACAGATTAAAAACTTACAAAAACATTGGTAAAAATACAGTATATAAAAATTATTTTAAAAGCAATTTAAACAATCTATAGAATTAAAACCATTAAAATTCATTAAAAGACAAAATATAAAAGCAACAGAATAACTGTTATTATTTTGTCATAATATTACTATTATGATCTTTAAGTAATCTCATTCAGTTTAAAATTAAGCCATCTTCCTATTGTGTGTCTTCCTCTTGTAGACTTCTCCAACAGATGGGGAAGGGCTATGAAAATAGTCACAAAGATTGGGATTTGATACTTAAGAATTGAGACAGTTGACTCTTGCCTTCTCTGTGTCACTGAATAGTGCTAAATGGTGGACTAAACTTTCTGATTTTGCTGAAGTTGTGCTAGATGTAGGAAAGCTAGTACAGTAGATGATGAAGATATGGAGAAATTGGGTAGTTCTGTGTAGGTTAATACTGTAAATTGATGATGCTTTCTTTTGCAGATGGTTCTATCACTTCTATGTTGTATCTGTAATCTGGAATGGTTTCCTGCTACTGTTGATTCTCCAAAGCCTGCTGGTATCCTGGCCCTTCCCCATTTGGCTTCAGGACCTGCTCAGCATTCTTGATGGAGCCTTAAACAGCCAGGATGGAGACATGCACCCTTCTGTGAATGGTAGGACCTTTTGCTTCTAGTGTTGAATCCTCCCACAATTTTTTCAGGAGCAGAGGATTTATTTTATTTTATGTATTATGCTTTTTATTAATTTTTTAACAAAAACAATACAAACAACACAACAATACAAAAAATACAACAAAAGATACGTGTGTGTGTGTGTGTATTAGCAAAGGCATATAGTGCATTTGGAAGACTTTACAAAAGAGTCTGGAGTAACAAACACCTGAGGCAAAGCATAAAAATCAGTATGTATAGAGCCATTGTACTGTCTATTCTCCTTTACGGGTCTGAAATATGGGTCACCTATTGCCAACATTTATGACTCCTCGAACGCTTCCATCAGCGCTGTTTACGCACAATCCTAAATATACACTGGACTGACTATGTGACGAATGTTGCTGTCCTTGAGCAAGCAGGGATCACCAGCATTGAGGCCATGATATTGAGAACATAGCTGCGCTGGGCATGGCACGTTTCTAGGATGGAGGATCATCGCATCCCAAAAATAGTACTCTACGGTGAACTCACCACAGATCAGCGTAAGAGGGGCACTCCAAAAAAGTGATACAAGGACTCTCTGAAACAACATCTCAGGCTCGGCCAAACTGATCACCAACAATGGTCCGCCCTGGCCTCACATCGGGAGGCATGGAGATGCACTATCCACAATGCTGCAGCCTTATTTGAGAACTCACGCCGAACAAGTCTTGAAGAGAAACGACAACGCAGAAAAAATCACAACCTGGAAACATCACCCAAGGAGACCTTCTGCTGTGCTTTCTGCAACCGGACTTGTTTATCTCGGATCGGCCTTTTTAGCATCAGCGTGCTTGCGGAAAGCATGGGATGAGTCCTTCTTGAATCTTCGTTTGCGAAGAAAAGCCAGAGAGAGAGAGAGAGAGAGAGAGAGATGACTGAAACTAACCTAACACCAAACTACACTAAGACTAATACAGTTGTCCCTCCATATCCACGGATTTAGTATCCACAGATTTAAGTATTCACAGCTTGAAAATATTCTTAAAAAAATAATAATCCAAAAAGCCTTGATTTTGCCATTTTATATAAGGAACACCATTTTGCTATGCCATTGCATATAATGGGATTTGAGTATTCACAGATTTTGGTATCCATGGGGTTCTGGAAGTAAACCCCAATGAATATGAAGGGACAACTGTACACAGTACTTAGGTACTGTACTAAATACTAAATATTAACAAACTAAAACAGTTGGGCTCTAAACCCTCCCCACCATCCAAGCTGTAGTTAATAAGAAAAAAAGAAAATCCAAAAGAGAAAAAAAAATATTATTCTGCCATTACAGATCCAACTAAACAATTCTATTAGGGTTGCTAATACCCATAAACACAAATTATTACATCATTACTCTATTCTTATTGGTCAAAAAGTCCATAACGTTTTCCAATTTTTCAAAAAATCTTCAATTAGTTTATCCTTTAAAACCCACATTAGCTTGGCAATTTGGACTAACTCAGAAAGTTTAGCCATCCTTTCTTCGGTCGTTCAGTGCTTCAGTTTGTTTCCAGGTTTCGGCAACCAGTATTCTTGTTGTTGTTGTCATGTATTGGAGGAGTAGTCCATATTTACTGTCTACCATATATACTAGTGTATAAGTCGAGGGCAGGTTTTGGTGCCAAAACTATGGATTTTATATGATCTGTGATAAGTTGTGAGTGCCAATGCCACTGCTGTGTTCCTGCAGCTCTTGGTGGTACTTTGAGAGAAAGTGCCAAAGAGCCACCACTGCTGCCTTTTTCCCACCCAGGCATTCAAAAAGTGGCACCACAGGGGAGAAAGGGGGTTGTCAATGCTTCTTTTAGGTTCTCCCAGGATGAACTATGTTCTTTCCTTTTGCCCTTCTCTGACTAGAGTGGTGAAAGGAGAGAAAAGATTAGAAAAGGAAATGCTATTCTGACGCCCTGACATGAGGGTGCAGCTGCCACTTGGGGGTGTTGGATGGGCTTCCTCATGAGTAAGCCCAGGCGCAGGATCCAGGCCATTCTGTACATTGCACTTGCCAATGAGGAGGGAAGGGAAGCAAAGTCGAGAGCAAGCTTTCTTCAGCCAGGCCTGACAAGACCACAAAAGTGCCGCCACATAGCTCAAGGCTGGGCAGGTGCAGGAAAGGATGGAGCAAGGAGGTGAGGCAGAGCTGACAGAAGGATTGGGCTGGGCCAGGGAGCCATCATGGGGCTGATCAATTTCACCCAGGAGCCAGTGCCAAAGGCATTCTCCACAGAATGCATCAGCTCAACCCAGGTGCCAACATTGCTGCCACTGCTGCTGCATTCCCTCTGCTCCCCTCAGCTCTTGGCACTCCTTTGAGGGGAAGCGCCAAAGAGCTGCCACCACCATTTTCCCACCTAGGCATTCAAAAAGGCCAGAAGTGGTGCCACGGTAGAGAGAGTACCAAGTTCCAAAAGTCTCTCGTCTCTAAGCAGAATCCATTCCTTCAACCACACAAAACAGCAGGCCTCATAGTATAGTTTGATATACAGAAGTCCCAAGCGACTCCTTCCTTTAACATCATAAAATGTTTTATATGTTGTTCTAGCTTTCCTTTCCTGCCAAATAAATCTAGAGATTTCTTTCTGTCATTGCATAAATGGTATTCCATTGGTTATTCCATTGGAAATAAAAATCTTGGCAGCACATTTGTTTTTACCACTGCAGTTCTTTCAGTAAAGTAAAAAAATAGCTTTCCCCATTTTTCCAAATCTGTTTTGATTTCTTTTCAGACTTTTTCATAATTATTTTGAAATAATAAACTGTTCATCATAATTAAAATTCCCAAGTATTTGATCCCCCTTTTTCCACTTTAAAATTAGAAAGAGCAGCTGATTCATTCTCCTCTTCTGAATTCATGTTTTTAGTCAGCAATTTTGTTTTATCACAATTCACTTTAAACTGCAGGACATTCCCCAAACACCACCAGGTTCTCCAACAGACCCTTCATTGAATTCAGTGGATTTTGTGTCATTATCACAAGATCATCTGCATAAGCCCTCAACTTAAACTCTTCTTTTTTTTTAACTCACTCCCATGAATTCTATTATCTTGTCTGATGTCTCTCAGTAAAGTCTCTAGCACCAAAATAAAAAGCAAAGGTGAGAGGAGATATCCCTGCCTGGTTTTCTTTCGTATCTCAATTGCTGTTGTAATTTGTCTTCAAATTTCTTGCAACAGGTTGAGTATCCCTTATCTGAAATGCTTGGAACCAGAAGTGTTTTGGATTTTGGATTTTTTCAGATTTATGGAATATCTGCATATACATAATGAGATATCTTGGAGATGGGACCCAAATCTAAACAAAGATTTCACTTAAGTTTCATATACACCGTATACACATAGCCTGAAAGTAATTTTATACAATATTTTAACATTTTTTATTTTAATATTTTTATATAAATATTTTAATATTTCAGATTTTGGAGGATTTTGGATTTCTGGAAAAGGGATACTCAACCTGTAATATACTGCAGATGGTCCATCTGGGCGTGGGCCTTTCCCAGATGCAATCTTTCTGATTGCCTCAACAAGTTACATCATTGTCCATTCAAACTTTGTTTTTCTTCCAACCATAATTTATCCAATTGGAGTCTATCCAAATATTCTTCCATAGTTGGAATTTTTTCATTACCCTTTGCTTATAAACTCTACAATATTCCTCAAAAGCTTTTAATATCTTTGTATTATCCGTTACATACTGATCTCCCTTCTTAATCTTTGTGACAATTTTCTAAATCCTTTCCTATCTCAAGTTTATAAGGGAGCCACTTCCTGGGTTTATTTGCAAATTCATTTTCTATTCTTTGAGATACAGTAGTTTAGCATTCATTTCTTGGACTGTAAACAACAAAAACTGTTGTTGCAGTAACTTAATCTTTTGTTGAATTTCCTTGTCAAACTTCTCTTTGAGCTTCTGCTCTAGACTTTGTTTCTCCTGCAGCAATTTATTTCTTTTTGCATCTTTTTTCAGTCTTGAGCCATTTTATAAATTGTACTCTCATATAAGCTTTACTTGAATCCCAAACTATTGTAGTCTGTATCCTCATTTAAATTCATTCAAAAATTCCCTCAACTCTTTTTTAACATTGTTGTAATGTTTCAGTCTTCAAAAGTAAATATCCGTTAAGTCTCCATCTGAACTTTGTTTGCTCTGTTTTCAGGAACATCGTGGTAGGCTTATGGTGAGAGAAAATTTTTGGCAGAATATCAATCCTTTTTACTAAATTTGCCAGACATGTCTATTCTTGAGAAGGATTTGTGATGACTTGAGAAAAAAGTATAGTCTCTGGAGCTTGTGTGCAAATATCTTCAATCATCTATTAATCCAAAATGTACTGTATATTTGAAAAAAAGTTCTAGGTAGTTTCCCTTGATCTTACTTAATTTCTTTACTAGAAGATTTATCTTTACTGGGATCAGTAACTCCATTCCACTCCTTCATACAAATTAAATTTTTGAAGTCTAATGCTGAAGTTTTTCATAAAGCATTGCTTTCTCATTATTTGGAGCATAAATACCCATTAAATACACTATCTTGCCATTCCAATTGATGTACACAATTACAGATCTACCTTGTTCATCTTGAAAAATCAATTTTGGCTATAGTGTTTGATTTATAAAGAAGACAACTCTGTTTCTCTTATTCTTATTTGCAGAGACATATTTCAAACAGAGGATTTTTGTCGTACACTAGGGATGGGAATTCTGCGGCCTTCCAGATGTTGTTGAACTTCATCTCCCCAAATTTCCTATCTTTGTGCTGGCTAGGGCTGCTGGAAGCTGCAGTTCAACAATATCTGGAGGACTGCAGAACTCCTACCACAGTCACAAAGCATTTTTTCACTTGAATTCTCACTTGGTACTATCCCAAAAAAGTTCTTTATGAATATGTAAATTAGCTCAACAGTAATCTCACAGGAGGGTGAAGTCTCACAGATGGGAGGAAATTATTTGTTTTACAGAAAATTCATGGTTCTGATGAGATGGCCAAGACCTTTCATGCAGAATAAACATGCAGTAAAGGAACAACTTCTAACATGCCTAATCTGCTCTGCCAATATTTCTAACTATGTAGAATTCTGCATGCTAATTTGTTGTTCTGTGCAATGTCTCTAACTGTTGAAAATATGACTTCTGTCTTTTAATCCCGCTGTTTACCTGCTTCCTAATGAAACTTTTTCTGTGACTGAATTTGGCAAGCCTGGTGAAGAGACTGGTTGTTAATGACCTGTGTTGGATTTCTAGGTGGCGAGTCCCTGTCTGCTTTCCTCGTATGCCTTTTTGTCTGGTTAAACAGCTGTAGGCGATTAAGCGAGTGTCTTCACATCAGTGTATTCTCTGGAGGTGTCATCCATATTGTACAGTACTGCTTTGGACTCTGTTACTATGTTCTGGTGGGCTTAACAGTTTTATGTCAAGTGCCAGCCAACATCCGGGAAGGTAGGTGCCATCTTTAGAATTCTTGTTGATTTGCCAACTCTCTTCACTCATATGCTGTGCAATTTTTTGTCTCCACTCACCTTCTTTTGCACTGCAGCTCCAAGGCTTCCTTAGTCAGCATGGAGGATTCTAGGAGCTATAGTCCAAACCAGGACTATAGGAGACAGAATAATGGTCTGCAGAGCAGAATTTAATACTTCCTTCTTGAAAATGTCAGAAGAGCCTCTTCCAAGTTGTAATTGAGTCGGATTGCCATTAGAACAAATACAGGTCACCTCCTGTATCTGCAGAGCCAATATTTGCAGTTTCAGTTATCTGCAGCTGAAAAAATACCATAGAATCGCATTGGAAAATGTCTAGAGAGGTATCCTCTCCAGGAATCACTAGGTCCTCCAATGCAACTTTATGGTATGTTTCATTTAGAAATGGTAAGTCTGGGAACGTATCTCCCACAGATACAAGGGGTGGTCTGTATTATTTAGAGGCATATCTCAATTAACAAAGTTTGTGACAAAGAAGCTCTCTTTTTTGCCCCCCCCCACCTTTCCTCTTCATCCTTTGAAACAGCTTCTACATTGGGAGGATGGTGAAAGAGGGCTGGACAAACACAACACTTCCTATGTCAGGTTGTGTAGCAGCATGCCTGCAGTAAACAATGCCAAAAAGCTTGAACCTGGAAACACTGAGATTCCACTCCAGCTGACCTTATAGTTGCCGTGTGAACCTGCATACAACAGGCATGGTAAACAGCAGCTAACTCCAGAATCCCTCACTGAGCATGTGTGACCAGCAAGACAGAGGAAACGGTGGGAAAGCTGATAAGCCTGCCTCACCAACAGTCCCCAGCAGGCTAAAAAAGCATAGTACTGCAGGTTTGGCCACCAATGTGGAAATCATAAGAAAAGTAGAGGCTGGTGAAAGAAAAGTTCTTCCTGGGGTGCATTTCGGGAGAAGCCTTCAGATAGTCTTTAGAAGGTTCAAAATGTTTGTCTGCTTATACAAGGCTTACCTACCTAGTTGTTTGATTTCATATGTGCATATTGTTAATTTTTACTAAAAAGTTTGCCAAAACTTGTTTGTTTGCTCTTCTTTTTTGTGGTTTAAGAACCTATCCCCATTCTTTCCATGTTATTTCTGCCTCTGATGCCAGATTTTCTGTTAAAGAAGCAATGCCACATCTGCTTTGTTAAGTGGGGTATCACTGTATTTAATTATTTGATAGATGTTATAACCCAGCTTTCCGCCAATGAGTTCAAGCTTTTTCTCCTTACAACAACCTGTATGGTAGGTCAGACTGAGAGAAAGTGACTGTCCAAGACTAACTGATAAGTTTCATGGTACAGAGGGTACTAGAAACTTGTTAACTCGTGTCCAGTACTCTATCCACACTTTGGATCATAACATTCTGATCTTATATAACTATAAGAGAGAGGAACTTCAGTGGTTGGAACCCCATCCTGCTCTGTAAGAGGTATACCTAGTGCCCACCTTGCAAATCTTAAATACAGGCCAAGATATTCCTTCTTGACCAGGCAAGACTGTGCTATCTTAACTACATTGCTTCGATATTAAGTTTTTATTGTCTGCTGCCCTGAAGTCTGAATTTGATGAAGGTTGGTACAATAAATAAATAAATATATCCTATTTCTGCCTAATCCAGGCAAAGATCCCCAACTGGCAGTCTGTTGGTATCATGCCCTAGGACTCCTGATGTTCATTTGGGCCTCTCTTCATCAACATAGATGCCACGTGATTCTAGCTAATCTTAGAAAAAATAAATGGGGTAAGATGTTTTGCTGCTTTGTCTTGTACATTTTTTAAATCCTTCTGTGTAAAAAATACTACAGCACTGGCCATATCAACTATTTTCCTGATGGACCAGTGGAGCTATTTAAACCAAAAGTGTATATATGATGGAACAATTGCAGACTGCTAGCTCTTTAAATGCAGATATATCCGAACCATGTGTAAGTAGGGAGAGAGGTTCAGTTCAAGGAGCTAAATGGAGTGTGGTTGATGGGTGCTGAACCTTCTTTTCCACCCACTGCTCTCTGTCCCCCCATAATCCTCTTCTGCAGGAACTTTTCTCCACTTGAGCTCTTAATAGCTATAGGCAAGAGATGTTAGATAACAGACCTTAGGATGGTAAGCTGCAGGTAGTGGAAATGTTCATAACTTGATGCCTATGTCCTCCTTTTGCTCCCTGAGTCAGAACACACAACATATTAGCACAGCAGATCCACATTTAATGACCTAGCTCTTCTACTATTATGGCTAGTTTGGATTAATGGATCTGTTAAATAGAATGTTGGGAGCAACTTTTACACTCTTAGGAGCAACTCACAATCATGGGAGTCAGGTTTTCAAATGGGCTTTGTGCATCTCAGAGCCACCATCTATATTATTTCATATGGTTTGGGTAAGCAGGCTCTAAGACTGATGTTCTGTTGCTCACATTAATCTCTCGATGGTACTAGGCCCGGTGCTGTAGAAAGTTAAGAAACACAATTGGCCATGTTGACGCAAGAGATGGACCTTACGGATCAACAGAATATAGTTCATGAGTTCATAAATTAGCAATCAGGGAGCTGAAAACAACATCAGTACTGTGGATTTGTTAGATTTCTGTCCCACCTTTTGCCTAACGTCTTTGAAACAAGCAAGGTCCTAAGACCTACTGCTCATAACTGGAAGCCTCCGCTTAGTGGTAAAAAGTTATCTCTTGTTTATTTAACTAGTTTATACACCTGGCAACAGACATCCATGCCTGTGACACTTTGCATCATGATTACTGCAATGTGCTCTGTGTAAAGCTACACCTGAAGAATGTTCAGGAACATTGGAGCGACACAGGTTAGCTGAACTTCTAACTCATACATGGTATTGAGATCATATTGCCCCAATCCAGAAGACCTGTACTGGTTGCCAGTTGCTTTCTGGGCACAAATCAAGCTTGGTTTTAACTTGCAAAGCTCTGAATGGCTTAAGACTGGTCTGTCTAAGGGATCATCTGCCCTAAGATCTGTGTAGATGTTAAGATCTTCAGGAGAGGCCCTCTAGAGATTACCATCACCTACAAGGGCAGTTTGATAGGGAAACAAAAGAGGTCTTTCTCCTGTGTTGCTCACAGGCTGTATTGTGTAGGGTTTCTCCTGTGTTGTACTTCCCACAAGAGTTGTCATCAGTTCCCACTCTTGTTGCTTTTAAGAAATATACAAAGCTGTATCTTTTTGGCCTGGCCTTTTAAACTATGATGTTTGCTGATTGTTGTCGTCTTTTAATGTGGGACAGGAGTTTTTAAAATTTATTTTTAATGCCTGTAAACTGCCTTGAGTACTATTCATTTAGTGGAAAGGCAGGACGATTGATTGATTGATTAACTGATTGCATTTGTATGCTGCCTTTCTCTCAAAATGAGATTCAAGGCAGCTCCCAAAGACAATAATAAAAACATTATAAATTGTATACTAAAGTAATAAGGCAATTTTAAAACACCGCAGTAAAAAAGGTAGCAATCAACTGTTTAGGCCACTCTTAGCCGCAGATCAGCTTATGTGCCAATGGTCTGTCTGCATAAAAATGCATTTGCCTGTTGGTGGGAGGATAATGCAGAGGGATTAAACCTAGCCTTCTTTGGAGGAAAGTTCAAGAGCCTGGGATAAGCTGTGGAGCAAGACCTCTCTCTGCCTCTGGCGATAGTGGGTTTGGCTGAAAGCTCTCCCTTGAAGATCTTAAAACCTGAGCAGACTTATATGGGAGTCTGCAACTTTTCAGGTTGTTTCACCCCAATTTGAATAGAGCTTTAGGCATCATAACCAGCGCTTTAAATTGTGCCCAGAAACAGATCTCAAAAATCTAATCTTTTGACCTTAGTCTTAGTATCCATACATCACACAGTATAAGCTCAGGGCATTTTGACAAGGCTTACTATTGTGTTGTTTTGTTTTGTTTTTGTCAATTTCCAGGAAAAGTTGTGAATTTGGACCACAGCATTCCATATGGCGATTGGTTTGAAATGGTGTCCTGCCCTCATTATTTTGCTGAATTCCTGATATACATATCAATGGCCATTACATTTGGATGTAAAAATTTAACTTGGTGGCTGGTAGTGATGTATGTGTTCTTTAACCAGGCCGTGAGTGCTGTTCTGTGCCATGAATATTACCGAAGCAACTTTAAACACTACCCCAAGTGTCGGAAAGCATACATACCCTTCCTTCTCTAGCCTGCTAGAGAATTACTATCATACTGGGATTCCAAAGCCATTTTTTTCTATGTATAGCCTTATTGAAAGGGAAATATTTGCGTAGCTGGGGTGAAGCAAAAGTAACATATGAATGGAAGGTACTATTGAACTCACAAATTTTTAGTCTGTACAGAACACAGATAAAAATGAAACTCCTGTATCTTCAGTCTGATTCACACAAGAATGTACATGACTTCAATAATGGCATTACTGAAAATTTAACACTTGGCTGGCAGTTTCATGTATGTATGAGCTGTGCCGAGAACCACTGCTTTTTGAGGAAGGATGAAAAATCTGTGTTGCAAGCATCTGATGATTTCAAGTAATCTGAAATGGCCGTTCAACCCACAGCAATAGAAGTAGTTGATTCTGCAATGAAGCACTGAATATCCATGCCTTTCCTTTTCAGGTATTAATTTAAATGCTACTTAGAAATTTAAGAGTTCATGTGTATGCAGTTACGAAGGCCTGTTCAGCATATGTACAGAATCTGAAGGGAGAGACAGGGCTTGTATGTGTACACATCTCCCTACAGAAAGTGTAGCTCTTTCTGTGTGCAGGCAAATGTCTGTATAGGCCTTGTGCAATGGACTGCCCTCTAGTTACGTGTGCACACACACACAAGGGACATACTGAAAGACTGGCATGGGTTAATCCTGCCTATAGCTTGGCAACGTTACTTTTATGGTCTACAGCTTCCAGAATCTCCTAATTAAGCATGGCTAGTAGCTGTGTTGGCTGCGGCATTCTGGTAGTTTTTGTCCAAAACAGTAACTTTTCAAAGCTCAGATCCGATCCTCATCTTTATTCCAAGGCTCTTGAAAATATTACCTGGTGTTTGGTATTTAGAAGAGTAGCAGACTTCATGCAGATAGTCACAGCCTGGCAGAGGTGAACAGCACCCTTCTACTAAACCTAACATCTACAGTTTTTTGTATGATGTACCAGGACAAAAAAAGCTACATGCTACCCACAATATTTCTAATTGGCCACTGTAGATTTTCTGTCCTCAATGAAAATTTAATATGATCAAATTTCATCTGGTACAGCACGTGCACTGTTTTTACAAAACTATTTTGTACTATTTTTACATCCATTGTATAGATAATATAAATATAATATTTATACATGTTTAATAAAAGCTTGAACCACATGTCTGTTGTGGATTAATAAAGTATAATAGCATACAGTTTAATTTTTTTGCAGCAAAAACAGACTACAGGGTAGAGTCTTTTCAACTCACATATAAAGTAACAGAGTAAGAGAAAGCAAAAGGCTGTGGAGCCAGTTCTCATGGTTAGGAAAACAAACCATTGTGCCAAGAAAAGCTGAATGTTGTAACATGTACTTGCATCATTTGTACATAAATTTCTAAATGTCATCTTGGCTAGTTGGGGTCAAGAGCAAAGAGTGGAGGACATCAAGCCCTGCAGCTCTGAGGCCTAGGCAACCTGCATGGCCTGCAGTATCTCCTCATTTGGAAGATCTGCTCTTTTACTCAGTCCATACGTTTTCAAGACTCCCTTTGCAGGCAGAAGTTAGAACCTTATTTTAAAAGAGGGAAATAAGAGCTCATGTGCAGAATTGCCTGTTTGGAATTGCCTCCCAGAACACCTGCCTGATGTCAGCATTCCAACTTAATTCAAACCCCATCATAAATAGTGAGGTTTCTGGCACAACTCTTAGGGCCCATCTACATGAGGGGGGGAATCCAAAGTACCTCGTAGTATTGGCACCTTGCAGCAGCAGCGACATGTCTAAATAGTTTTTCTGGCCTTGGAAGCCCCCACAAGCCTCACATTCCTGATGGTGGCTGTGAGTGATTTACTCGCATTAGTTTTTTACTGTTGCCATTTTTTTAAAAAAAAGTCATCCCAAGGTGCGCTGGTGTGACAGAGTGATCTTCCAATTTTATAGGGAAGAAAAACAGGAAATCTCCTGTTCTATCACCTGCAAAGGCTTTTACTGCATTGTTTTTGCCATTTTGGGCTCTCTTCTGAATAGTGTGGATTAGTGTTGGATCCCATTTAGACAGACAGGATTCCCAGCGAATTCCATGAGGGGTATTTTCACCATTTAGATGGGCCCTTAGCTTCCATGGCCTGTTGTTTACCAGAACCATATCAGTATCTCATGATTTCAATTGGATATTTGAAACCGACTAACAAATACAGCAGTTTGTCTGGTAGAAACATACAAGGACAAACTCTCACTAGCTGCTCCTGGGCTATGGAACTCCTTTCCCAAGAAAGATTCAGTTGGCCCTCGCAACAAGCCATTAACCTTTAACTGGTTGTGGTAGAAAGATGTGCAATG
Organism: Gambelia wislizenii; assembly: GCA_030847615.1. Lineage (NCBI taxonomy): Eukaryota > Metazoa > Chordata > Lepidosauria > Squamata > Crotaphytidae > Gambelia > Gambelia wislizenii. The sequence continues at coordinate 96,871,834 of JAUMIR010000005.1, read as the reverse complement.
AGAGTGATTTTTTAATCTTGTGATATGTGTTTCATTGTTTTAAATCAGTGGTTCTTGACCTGTGGTTCAGGGACTCACAGGGGGCCATGATGTCCTCACAGGGGATCTGCAAAGGCTTTAAGACTGCTTGGCCCACCTCCTCCCTGCACTGGAATGGCCACATGACAGGATCCAAGGTAAAGGCTGGCTGGTTGGCTTGGCCTGCACATTGCCGTTCAATCTGCTCCAGCCACAAATTTGCAGGAAGAAGCAGGAGAAAAGTCTTCCTGCCCCCTCCAGTGCCTCTGAGGGAAGGCTTAATGGATAGTGTAATTGTATTATTATTATCATCAGGTGGTATTATATAATTTTTAACACCCCTGAGACAGGTGAGGGGCGTAAGGCTCCAGGCAGGCATTCTCCTGGTTGCTTGAGCTGAACTTGGGGTCTACCATTGGAGTGAGGCACACTCAAAGACCTGTGGGAGGTACCTCACCCTCCACAGGAAACCCAAGCCAGAGCCCTGCTACCACCTCTATTCTCCTCCTGTTGCTGTGGCTGCTTCTTCCCTTTGCTGCCCCGGCAACCCTCAAGCCCTGAGCCTGAGCCTGCACCACCACTTCCTCACTTGAGTTGCTGCTGCCACTGCTACTGAACAAGACACTGGGCTTGGCAGGAGGCTAAAGCTGAGGAGAGGCCCCATCAGCCTAGATCCACACCATCACACTGCTACTGGGAGCAGCAGTGGGAGCTGGAGGAGCCATTGGTGGGCCAACAGCGACAAGGCTGTGGCTGACAGGCCCACCCGAGTCTTTTAGTGGTCCAGTTAGTGGAGGCCTGGACCACTTCCCCGGCTGCTGCTCCCAGTGGCTGTAAGAGCACCAGTTCCAGACAGGCTGTTCTTTGCTCTGCTATAATGCACCCCCTGATTGTTTCTAATCCACTTCGAGTCCCATATTTGTAGAAATGTCGGAAACTAATCAAATAAAATAAACATCTGGTTGTATAACTGGCTTTGTTCTCCTTTTTGTCACGCTATGCCTTTTAAGGTGTTTGTGATGACCAACAGCTGAAGGCCAATATCAGGATGTAGGTGCTCCTGTACAATTTCATCCTGATAGCATATGCTGAAGTGTTCATTTAATGAAACTATTTTAGTGAATTGCAAGCCATGGACGATACTTTCTATAGCCCCCACCATCCCAAACTGTTGGCCATGTTGACTGTAGATGATGGCAACTGAATCCAACAAATTCTAGAAGGTCCGAGATTTCCTCTCTCATATATTTATTTGATTATACAGGTCTGGTACCCACGGTTTCACTTACCTGCAGTTGGGGTGAAAGGGTCTGTAGACATCTGGAGGACCATAGAGTCGCGCTGGAGGTGTTTCTCTAGGCATTGGGGAGGGGGGTTCCGCCAGCACAACTCTGTCAAAAGTTGACCATAGAGTAACCCCAGATACCTAGACAGGCCTCCTCTCTAGGCATTTACTAGGTCCTCCAGTGTGTTCTGTGGTATTCTGTGGCGGCTTGCTATTGTATGTAGTTTTGTGTATCTGCGGTAAGTCCAACCTGGGGGGCAACCTGTATTCTTATTTTTTTTTCTCATTCACAACTTATGAAAAAAACAGATAAAACAAAATGTAGTAAGTTATTAAAATACAATTAGATTATATTCATGGGTTTAAAAGCAATTAAAAGCACGTGAATTGAGAAAAAATGTTTAGAGTTCTTTAATACAAAGATTTAGTTATACAGGGGGGGCTTGGTATCTGCTGGGGTTTAGTTCCAGGACCTCCTGTGGATACCAAAATCTATGGATGCTCAAGTCCCATTATATACAATGGCATAGTAAAATGGCATCCCTTATATAACATGGAAAAATCAAGGTTTGCTTCTTGGATTTGTTTTGTTTTTAGTATTTTCAAACGATGGATGGTGGAATCTGTGGATGCCAAATCCATTGAAACAGAGGGCTGACTATCCAGAAGACAATCTGTTACCCAAAATGCTCCTTGGAAAATTCCAAGAAAATATCGAGTTTCTAATATGTTGGGGAAATTAGCAGCAACTCGACTTAGTTATGCAAAAGGGGGTAACAACGGAATCTGAAAACCAATTATACCAGTACTAGTCTGGATGCAATACATACACATTTAAAATTAAGTATGGGGTTTTTTTTATTAAGGAGTTCAAAAATAACACCAAACACATACACATTCACCCAGAAGAAGCATTCACTCAAGGCTATAGAAAGAAACAGTAAGAAAACTTGGGACAGAGGGTTAGCAAGAGGATCTTGAGGTGATACAGATCTGTCCTGTTGTCAATCTGGCAGAGTGGATGGAGGAAACTGGATGTGGCTAACACAGAGCAACAGAGTGTCCCCCTGTTACTGGCTGTGCACAATGAGGCATATTGGGGGGGGGGTCTTTTATACCTCCAAATACACCTGAGGAGATTGGTTGCTTCATGGGTTGAAACAATGGATTCCATGAGTCTTTATGGATTGCACAATGAGTTTCCTGGTCTTGACAAAAGGTGAGGAAGATGCTAAATGTGTTTCTTAATGTTCAGTTATTGAATTTTAACAGCTTTGAGCAACTTCTTTTAGGTAGGGAGCTGAGGAAAGGAAATTTCACAATCAGCAAATACAAAAGGGTTTTCTCCATCCATTAACCTCCCATTTATGTGGAATGTGTCTACTTTTGGCTTCTCAGCCCCAGGCCTTCCTTTCCAGGGAAAACAAAATGACCTTTTGAGACCATCCTGTCTTTTTCCCTTGTAAAAGGCCACAGTAATGAACCAAGTTGGCCAGTTTCTGAGGCCTATAGCCAATGCTAACATTCCAGAAGTGGGGTTCCTTGGAAGTAGAGTGCAAGCTTGCTTACAAATCTGTAAAGCAGACAGAGCATAACATAACTTTCTCTGGACCCCTGCACCCCTCTTTTGCTCCCCAAGTTCCCTACCATTCCCAATCTCTGGACCCCTTCCCAACTTAATTCTCAATGAGGCTGGTGGCAAAAATTGCCTAATCTTCAGTTGCACACTTTCACTCTAGACAGAATGTAACCAGTCTGTTGAATTTTAAAAACTGAGTTTTAAAAAAACCAGGCAATCTGAAAATTACTCACCCTAGTTTTGCTTCATTTTCTAGGGGAACTATTAAACAGAACCTTTCCCCAACATCAGGGTAAGGTTTGCATTGCAAAGGAACCTGACAAAACATTTTGTGCACCAGTACAGAAGTAATGTAACTTCTTCATATCCAAGTAACAAAAACATAAGAAATCTGAGGAACAGCAGGTAGGCTCCTCTGATACAATTGAATTTGACTGTTTTCTTGTATCTACTAATTGGGGTGAAATGGACGAATGAACTGCTGGGCCTCAGGACCTTCTGGATAGTTTGCTTCATATATACATTACCTCCAGAATGGCTCCTAGTTTCAAAGTCTCCCTTTAGTTTTTCAAAGTTTACTATTATAACCTCTGAAAATGTATCTAACTTAGTAACAGAAGCCAGCCTTAGTGGAAATCTTTACCTTATTCCTACCTACATTTCATGCTTTCTGTAATAGAAACTGGGCTTGGTTCCCAAGCAGACACCTGGCTTTTATTCAAGGCTTTTTAACATTGGCAGTCTTCTAGGTCTGATCAAGAGACTTGTAAACAAGAAAAAAATTACCAGTTCTGTCAATTTGCTTGGCAAAGGTCGGCAGGAGGGAGATGTATGAAAAAGCCCTAGCAAGTATGCTTGCTCCTATACCTCCCAAAATCCACTTTAAAAAAATCTTGGAGATGTATGGCAGGAATACAGTTATGTCACTCTGACTCTAGATCTTTCAAATGCACTGTTAGGAAAAGCTGCTGAAGTGAACAGGGCTTGTGTCAAGATAGCAAATTTGTACTTCACAGTCAGAATGTCAAGGCTGCTGAGGCAGCCCTCTTCTCAAATGCTTACTTCATCATGGCAATGAACAGAGAATGACACCAGCAGGGCTACTTTGGAGTAAATGGAGTAACATGCTATTTGGACTGAATAACCGTGCAGCTAAACTTCTAATCATAGAATCATAGTGTTGGAAGAGACCTCAAGGGCCATTCAGTCCAACCCCCTGCCATGAAGGAATACACAATGAAATCACTCCCAACAGATGGCCATCCAGCCTCTCTTTAAAAACCTCCTGTGATGTCCAGCCAGGACTGTTTGAATCTCCCCTGCATTTTCCTTCGTTTTAGTTGAGGCCTTTGTATGTCTGAGCATAGGAATGTTTCATTGTATTAGAGTTGTGGAAGGAGCTGAAGAATTCCCCTGCATTTTTCCAGATTTGGTTTGTTCCTTCCCAGCAAGCTCTGTTTTAGCTAGATGTTTTTTAGCTCCTTTTTGGCTCAGTCTTTGCTATGAGCTTGCAGGGAGCTGTTTTATTGGTGGCAAACAGGCCCAGACAGCCGGGAAGGGCATTTCTTACACCATTTAGCCAAATTAGTTACCAACAACAAATAAGTCAAAGGAATCGAGCTGAAAGACCCTGCACCAGCTCCACTGAGTGAGGACATCAAACCCAGAGAGATGACACCCTAAAGATTGCTGAAACTCAAACTGTAAAGTACCTTTTATTTCAAGCATTTTAGAGCTGGGGAGGAGAAAGCCATTTACTTTTGTTCTTTAAAATAAACTTCCTCCTTTTTTGAACTTTATATTCAGCATCAGTGCCTTTTTGGGTAAAAGAGTTTGATCTCACCAGGGTACTGGCGTTGCACACCCAAACCTGCCACCACCTTTAGTTGGGTGTGTCTTCACACATCCAAAGAAGGAGACTCCACCACACTACGAGGCAGTGTATTCCACTTCTGAACAGCTCTTACTGTCAGGAAATTCTTCCTAATGTTTAGGTGGAATCTCTTTTCTGTAGTTTGAACCCACTGCTTCGTTTCCTAGTCTCTGGAGCAGCAGAAAACAAGCCTGCTCCATCCTCAGTATGACATCCCTTCAAATATTTAAACATGGCTATCATGTCCCCTCTCAACCTTCTCTTCTCCAGACTAAACATGCCCAGCTCCCTAAGCCATTCCTCATAGGGCCTAATGGCTTCCAGACCTCCCACCATCCTGGTCGCCCTCCTCTGGACACGTTACAGCTTGTCAATATTCTTCCTGAATTGTTGTGCCCAGAACTGGACACAGTATTCCAGGTGAGGTCTGACCAAAGCAGAATACAGTGGCACTATTACTTCCCTTGATCTAGATGCTATACTTCTGTTAATGCAGCCTAGAATCACACTGGCTTTTTTAGCTGCTGCATCACACTGCTGACTCATGTTCAGTTTGTGGTCCACTAAGACTTCTAGATCCTTTTCGCATGTACTGCCCTCAAGCCATGTGTCATCCATCCTATATCTGTGCGTTTCATTTTTACTGCCCAAGTGTAGTATCCTACATTTCTCCCTGTTGAAATTCATTTTGTTAATAATGGCCCAGCTTTCTAACCTGTTAAGGTCATTTTGGATTCTGATCCTGTCCTCTGGGGTATTAGCTGTATTAGCTACCCCTCCTAATTTGGTGTCATCTGCAAAGTTGATAAGCATACCCTCTATTCCCAAGTCATTGAAAAAGATGTTGAATAGCACTGGGCCTAATCCATCTGGATATAAAATTCTGCTGGGCATGTAGTCTTGAGTTAATGCGCTGACAACATTTATCTTACTTCAAATATTTCTATACTGCTTTTGAGGACAAAATCCTCCCAGTGGGGTTCAGAATAATCAAATATAAGGCAGGGTTTTGTAAAATAACATGAAATGTTTAAATCAGTTTTTAAACATTGCAGTATAAAAGATAGGCCTATGTGCAATGAAAATAGCCTAGAACAACCAAATCTTTTTAAAACCAGAGGGAGCCATGCAGGGTTAGGGAATTCTGCAAAGAATTCCACTACAGAAAATATCCTGTCATGTCCAACAACGTAAATAAAACTTACTGGCAGATACATGAGCTGATAATTAATTGTGTGAGAATATAAAAAATGTGAAGCCGAAGGCTTTCACGGCTGGCATCCATAAATTTCCCTTGGTTTTTTTCCGGGCTGTGAGGCCGTGTTCTGGAATAGCTTCTTTCTGACGTTTCGCCTGCATCTGTGGCTGGCATCTTCAGAGAATGGTTGGGTAGGTGTGTGTGTGGAGTTTATATGCTGTGGACCCCTGTTGGAGTGAATGGTTAGTTTCTGGGTATAGAAATGCAAGGCTCATTAGTGTCTGTTTGGCTGAGGGTTGTTTGATGGGCCATTATCTGCTGGGAATTCCCCTGTCCCTGGGTGGAATTCCTTTGTAAGTGTTGAGTTTTGATTCTATTCTATTGTAAAACTGGGAGCCAGATTTTGTTTACTTTTAAGGTAACAGGAAAGAAGAAACCTTAAAAGTAAACAAAATCTGGCTTCCAGTTTTGCAATAAAATAGAATCAAAACTCAACACATACAAAGGAATTCCACCCAGGGACAGGGGGATTCCCAGCAGATAATGGCCCATCAACCAAACATCAGCCAGACACTAACGAGCCTTGCATTTCTATACCCGGAACCTAACCATTCACTCCCCAACAGGGGGTCACAGCATATAAACTCCACACACACACCTACCCAACCATTCGCTGAAGATGCCAGACACAGATGCAGACGAAACGTCAGAAATAAACTCATCCAGAACACGGCCTCACAGCCCAGAAAAAAACCAAGGAAAATATAACAAATATTAGCTGGATTCGGCATACCATATGCCATTTAAAAACTCCCCCAAAAAGCCTGGTAGAACTCACAACAACCCTGTAAGGTAGGCCTGTGGATTTAAATTCCTTCTCCCCCTTCTCAGCGTTGCACACTTTTCCTAGAATTGCTGAGGGTGACTTGCTCTGTGGCCCTCCGCCGCCGCCACCAGTTCACTGCCTGGGTCCCGTCGCAGGCAGCCTGTCACCACCGCCAGTTGACTGTCTGGGTCACAATCTGGGCCACAGATTGAATGATAGGAGTGCATTGTGAGGCGGAGAGGGCATTTGCATGTGGGTGGTGATTGGTTGGGTGTGTTTCCTGAGCAGCCAGTCAGCACATTGGGAGAGGCAACCAACCCAAGATAATTATATATAGATAGATGAATACTTGAATGAGTTCAGACCAAGCTGTTCATCCCATACAAAGTGATGGACTGCATTCTCACTTAGATGGGCATCTGAAAGCAGGGTTCATTTCTGCCAAATTTGTATTCCTAATTGTATCTGTCTGCAAAATGCCAACCTGCTGTGGAACAGAGTCTGCTGTCACAATTAATGTAAAAATAGATATCATTTGAAAGGTTACTTTTTGGACTATAAGTTAGCCAGTATGGCCTCTGGGAGAGTGGTAGTCTTTAAAAAAAAAATCCTGAATTTTGTGTTGAAAACATCTTATTAGAGCAAACACAATTAAGCACTCCAATCATTCTGGAGTACTCTCCAATGTTATGATTTAAACATCCACATTCAGCACCAGGTGTTTGATATCACACTAATGAAATAAGGATTTGATGAAGCAATCCTGTTGCATTAAAGTAGCATTTTAGTACTTGTAAAAATAAGCAGATAATGGGAGGAGGTGAGTGGGCCATGCTGTAGTGGCCATGTAGACTCTAATGTCTATTTGCTGAATGCTGTTACTTACAATAACTATTTGGGATCAGACTAGATAGAACATCCAAATCAGATTTAATAAAGATCTCTGTGGAAGTTCCATCAGGCTGCTCAACGTATGGTCAGATCCCAAACAGAATTAACCTGCATGCTGTAATGTTGATTTTATTGTCATATGATATAACCAAAAGGGAGGGCTCTGTTACAAAAGTTTTTCAGAAAACCTATGGTTACAATTGGCAACTATTTCAGGGGTGAATTTTTCATTGTTTTCATTCAGGGAGATTATTTTTAATAGACCTAAGATGGTTAAAAGGATGGTTTATGTTATACTTGTTGACATTGTTTCATTGTTATTCTGCTATGCATGCTCATCTCATATATCTTTTGTTTCCTGCCTGCTATCGTACACAAATCAATACTAGATATGCTTTGATGGCTTAAATAGGGATTTACTTGTGTGAAATGTATTAATTGTCTTTGAAATTAATCATTTAATTTAAGGGAGGAAATGTAGTGGCCATGTAGACTCTAATGTCTATTTGCTGAATGCTGTTACTTACAATAACTATTTGGGGTCAGACTAGATAGCCCATGAGACTCTAGAAGTCTGCAAAGTCTTTTCAATGTTCCTTACTAATCAACTCTATGTTCCAGAAACATATGATAAGCTGAGGTAAACAAATTCTTTCTCTAATAGCGGTCGAACTGTACCTAAATGTTCCTAAGCTATTTTGCCTTGAACTATCAACAAACTGTTTCAAGGGAAACTCAGGGGAAACTGCTGACACCAAAGAGAAGGAGGGAGGAATTGCTTTTTGCATACAGTATAAAAATATTCTGTAACAACAACTCTGGGTTCTGACTCTTTGGAAGATATTCCAGTCAGGCCCACCGGTGTAATAAAATTCACTTTCCAATCCGTGGGTCTGCTGTTCCATGATTTCTGCATCAATGCAATAGATTTATACTTTTGGTGAAAATGGTTTTATTGGCACAAGCCTTGAGGAAAGCAAAACACAAAGCATAACAGATTCTCTTTTTGGAGTTGAGGGAAGTGCAATCAGCAAAACCAAAAATTCTGCATCTCAAAAGCTAATATGTTTCGTTTAGTATAAACCTTCTGGACTATAGCCCACTTGATAAACTGAATGTAAAGTTGCCTTAGCGGGCAATTTAGGGTGGATCCATTTAATGGCTAATAAATGTGGTATCTAAAATATCACAGAACCAGAGACACTGAAATCACACATGGAGACCTTGACTATCAAAGATAGTTTGCACAAGAAATTAATTCTGTGTACATTTTTTTACTCCCATATGGTTACCAGGTCAGGACAATCTCAGCCCCTGAGCCTGTCTGTAGATGACCCCTGTGATACCACAGGATGGTCTCTGGTGATGTCATGATGACATCAAACAAAATTGCACATTCAAAAAATGAAAAATGCAAAGAGATGCACACTTTTCACATCATTGCTCTTGTCCTGAGATTCCTCCCCCACCATGCCTGAGGACTGGAGAACAGGGGCAAGCCCCTGGGATCTGGCAACCCCAGGACCGGTTTAAGGAATTTTGGAGGGCCCTGCAACACTTTATTTTGGGGCCCCATATGTTTATCTCAGGTCAATGTGACCTAACCTAGTCACAGTACAGGATGTTCAGATTATTACATAATTTGCCACCAACAAGTTAGTTTAAAAAACTATACTATAAGCACTAATGTAATTTTTTTGTTTATTAGCAATTAACATAATGGTGTAGATTTCCTCAAAGAAAAGAAAGAGTGGACCACAAACTTAACATAAGTTAGCAGTGTGATGCAGCAGCAAAAAAAGCTAGTGCAATTCTAGGCTGCATTAATAGGAGTATAGTGTCCAGATCAAGGGAAGTAATAGTGCCATTCTATTATGCTTTGCTCAGACCTCACCTGGAATACTCTGTCTAGCTCTGGGCACCACAATTGCAAAAGGATATTGAGAAGGATGGTGGGAGGTCTGGAAGCTATTATGCCCTATGAGGAGCAGCTTAGGGAGCTGATCATGTTTAGCCTGGAGAAGGCTGGGAGGTGACAATATAGCCGTGTTTAAATATTTGAAGGGATGTCATACTGAGGATGGAGGAAGCTTGTTTTCTGCTGCTTCAGAAACTGGAACATGGAGCAATGGACTCAAACTTCAGGAAAAGAGATTCCACCTAATCATTAGGAATAACTTCCTGACAGTAAGAGCTGTTCGGAAGTGGAATCTGCTGCTGCCTGGGAATGTGGTGGAGTCTCCTTCTTTGGAGGTTTTTAAGCAGAGGCTGGATGGACATTTGGTGGGAGTGCTTTGATTGGGTATTCCTGTAGGGCAGAAGCAGATTGGATGGGATGGCCCTTGGGGTCTCTTCCAAACGTATGATTCTATGAGTCTAGGATACATGCAGAGCCTGGGAAACTTACTTTTGGATTACACATCCCAGAATCCCCCTGCCAGCACCCTTCCCAAGGTCTGGTTGCATTGTTCCTTTTTCAGCATTCTCTAGCCCAGTGGTTCTTAACCTGGGGTCTGCGATGTCCTCACAGGGGGTCCACAAAGACTTGAAGGCTGCTTGGCCCACCTCCTCCCTGCAATGGAGTGGCCACGTGACAGAAACCAAGGCAAAGACTGGCTGGCTGGCTTGGCCTGTACATTGCCATTCAATCCACTCCAGCCACAAACTTTCAGGAAGAATAATAAAAATAATAATAAAATGTATTTATATCCCGCTACTTTACAAAACGCAATCAGGGTGGCTTACAACATTTAAAATATACATCCCAAACCCTCCATCCTACCCCCCTTTAAAATACTATTAGATAATTTAGAAATTAAAACTCTTAAAAATACTAAAATTAAACAGTAGACAATGGCTATGGCGAAGTCGTGACAAATTAGATGTTCTTTTCTGATGGCTGGGTATCTATTCAGGAAAGCAAGAGTGCCTCTGAGGGAAAGTTTAATGGATTGTGTAATTGTATTATTATTATTATTATTATTATTACCACCAGCTATTATTGATATTATTATTAGGGTTTTAAATCTTGAGTTAAGTCTGGGAGCGACGAAATATATTTAAAGGGGGTCCCTGGTAAAGAAAAGGTTAAGAACCACTGCTCTAGTCCAATGGCTCTCACATAACACTAATGGGATACTGGTGTTTTAGTGACAAGAATAAAATCATTGTTCCCGGTAATATTACTCCATTTTTAAAATTTATATTCTTTATGTTTTTCCATTAAAAGAGGCAGGGTGGTGTAGTAGTTTCAGCATTGCATTATGACTGTGGAGACCAGGGTTTGAATCATTACTCAACCATGAAAACCCACTGGGTGACCTTGTGCAAGTCACACTCTCTCAGCCTCAAATGAAGGCACACCCCCTTTGAACAAACCTTGGCTAGGAAACTGAATTATTGGTTTGCCTTAGTCAGAAATGACTTGAAGGCACACAATAATAGTAAAAGAAGTGCATGCAAATGTGAGAGTATGCTTGCATGTATGATTGTGTCTATCTATGGGTTCCTGGTGAAACAAGGCCTTAAAATGAACCAAGAAAATGGATGCCGCGCAAAGCATTGCTTGAGGTATAACTTGGAAGCCGGACCGAGAAAAGGAGAAAACGTGGAAGCTGAGATGAGGTGGTGACCAAGCATAACCAAAGGCAATGGGACCTGACAACCTGGCCTGGGAGCGTTCTGTACAAGTGAGTGGACTGCTGGCCAGGCGTGACATGGACAATACCAGCTGTCGGCATGATTGAGGGAGTTCTTTGCGAGCACAGAACATACCTTGCTCTGCCTAAGGAACTGTTCTAACCTGAAAAGCCTGCCTTTCTCAAGGAAGGAGATGAAGAAGGTATAAAACATGGGACTTTTCCCAGCCTCAGACATGGTTCCTGAATCCGTGGCAATGGGCCATCTGACTTTTGTGAATCACTGGATCAAGGGGGTCGTATGCAAGTGTGTGTGTGTGTGTGTGTGTGAATGGAAAAAGAGTTCTTGATACTTAACTGAATGTTTAATGTCTTATGTCTAAATAAATGTTACATGCATAGTGACTAAAAACCAAATTTTGCCTCTCACTTCTCTTAGAAAATCTTAAACACTACCTGATTAAAAGGACCTCTTGTGGCCGTAATATAATTGGCGTCACGAACAAATTGGTGCAGTGAGCAGGGTCAGGAAAGTGTGATATTTCTGGGACTTTTGACAGGGTTAAGGTTGGAGGGTGGAAAACAGGGGGACGCCCCTGACTGGGCATAACTAAGGACTTTTTCGGATGGGGTTTTGTAACGCGAGCAGCCTCGTCCCCATTGCGAGGCTGCTGCGCTGCAGGGCATCCCTTTCGGATGACGCTGTGCCCGCGCCAATACTGTTGCGGAAGTGCTGGGAGGCTGCAGCGCCATATTTGGCGATTTCCTAATCACGATCAACTTTCGTGATTAGGAACGGTCCAAATATGGCACTGCAGCCTCCCAGCACTTCCACAACAGTATAGGCAGGGGAGAGCGTCTCCCCTGCCTGCAGTGCAGCAGCCTTGCAACGGGGATGAGGCTGCTTGCGTTACAAAACCCCGTCCGAAAAAGTCCTAAGTAACTGAGTAACTGAATAACTGGATAAAGGGTCAGAAAGAAATATGGCTCTTTTTGGTAGGAAAAAGGACAAGAAGGAAAATGGAGAGGTTTGAATCCGTTTATGGGAACCCTTTTTGTTCAATTGAAGGATCCTTTGGATGAGGATTGTGAAAACGGAGAGGTTTGGATCCGTTTATTGGAACCCTTTTTTGTTCAATTGAATGATCCTTTGGATGAGGATTGTGAAAATAAGGCAGGAGATTGGAGAATAAATTTGTATAACAGTATAATAACTAACACTAAAATGAAAGAAGCCTGGAAAAGGCTTTGCAGTATTTTAAGTAACAACTAAAGGAAGATACTTAAAGGAGTGAGGAGAAATTGTTTAAAGTTGCTTTACTTTGCCAGGAAGCTGACAAATACAGAGAAAATGGAAGCAGGCTAAAGTCATGACACTTTTAGCTTTAAATGGGATAACCCAGTGTTATTTAAAACCCAATGAGCTGAAGGGAAAAATAGATGAGGGGAAGCTGAAAATGGAGTTTTAACACTACACAATATTAGTAGGTTGCAAGAAAATATTAAGCTTGAGGATGAGAACAATGTCCTAAGAAAAGAAAAGAAACTCTTAGAGGTAAATATTAAAGAGTTGGCAAACAGAGAAAAAAATTGGTTAAACAAAAAGTTAAGCTATTAAAAGAAGTCCTTATATAGAAAAAAAAATGATCAGGACAAATCCCAACTAAAAAATAATGTTTATGTAAAACAGGTTTCTTAGAGCCTGGAAAATGATTATGATTGTTGTTGGGAAAGAACCTGCCCTGATAGTCCTGATTGCAGTCCTTTAGGGGAGACAGGGAAAAGGCAGCAAAAATGGCCAAGCGAGTGTGGCTGTCGATATGATAATCCTAGAATAAAAGCTGTCAGGAAAAAGGACAAGCTGGTGAGATATTCTGTCTCAGATGATCCTATGTTAACTGGGAAAATGAGGAAATTAAAAGAATCTTTGGGACAGCCAGGGAGCAGGAAAATAAAGTGGGCTATTAAAGTATGGAAGGCAGCAGATAAAAATGATATGACTGGAAGAAATAACTAGACTAGTTAAACAAATCCCAGGCATGGCACCTTATATAAGCAAAGCCCAAGATAATGGGGATGGGGTGGCTTTGCAAGATTGGGTTTTAGAATAGGGGAGCAGAGCTGCTAAAAAAGACATTTGGGACAGGTACTAAAATAAGATTTGTAGATTCAGGGACCATATCAGAAATGATGGAAATTGACACCAGTGTCTTTTTGGCTCCCTATGAATGGCTAAACCCAGAATGGAAAATGCATCTAGCAATGCTTATAGCTATACAAGGGGAAGCAAAGGCAGAGTGCACTTTGGAAAAACTTAAATTGCTATTTTCCAGCCTTAAGAAACAAGGAGTTGGGAAAATAAAGAAAGCCCAGATTCCCTTTTAAGTTGGGGTGAAACAAGTTACCTCCTCCTCAAAATGGGTGCCAAAAGGGATTAAACCCAAGAAAGAGGGGAAGCCAGCCCCTTTTAAAAGAGTAATTTTGTGGAGGAAGTTAAGGGAACAAGTGCTGCCACAGAACAAAGACAAATAAAGCCAGGAATATGGCAGTGTTGGGGGAAATTAATTAGAAAACCTGGTGATAATAGGAAATTTGCAGTAGCAACCGATCAAAGAGGCAGAGAATATGTCACCCTAATGGACTCAGGTGCCGATGTTAATGTGACCAAATTATGGCTACCTGGCAATAAGTCTCTTCGACCAGTATTATTAGAAATTGCCTCAGGATCCCCTGTACAAAAACAATTAATTTTAGCTATGGATTATGGGTAAGCCCATAAAAACTGAGTTTATTTTGATCAGGAGGGAACAGAAGAGGGATGGATGCAATGTCATAAATTTTGGAGATTAGTTATAGACTTTAGGAAAATACACCATGGAACACCCCTTACGGCACCTATGGTGGCTAACATCATAGGAACAGTAGGGAAATACTAATTGTTGGTTTTGTTTTGTTTTGTTTTGTTTGCATAACCTTTATTGGAAGGAAGCAAACCTTGGTTTGCCGTCACCTTTGAAGGTCAACAATTTACATTTTTCAGATTGCCAATGGTAAACATAATAGCCCACCATTATGTCAGACAAATGTCAGAGAATTTGAGTGCAGAAGATCAGGAGGCTGTGATAATAAAATTGTGGCAGCTAAGGGAAGGGCAACCCTTGGAGGTTCTTGATGGGAAAAGGGTGAAAGAATCACTGCCTAGGCTTGGTATAATCCTAATAGGGGAGAAGAAAAAAGAGAGATCATCCCTAACAGACAGTTATTGATGTTCTTTTTATGTTAAAAGAACAAGAAGGGGAGGAGAAAGAATTTATATTAGTTATGGACAGTGAATATGTATAAATGAGTGTACAAGGTTCATTCAGCTTTGCGCTAAAAATGGTTTGTTTGTTTGTTTGTTTGTTTGTTTTAAATGCAATTGGTAAAGACTTAAAGCATATTAGTCAATGGAAACAAATTTGGGCTCTTATGAAAGAATTACCCAAAGTAAAATTGGCATGGATCAAAGCTCACCAAGATAAGAAAAAAGAAAATAGAATAGAATGGCAACAACAGTGTAATATATACATACACCAATTGGTCAAACAAAGTAAGAAATAAATAAAAATGTTTAAAGATGAGGGAACCAAAATAGATCAATACCAAATATTAAAGGATTTGCATGAGATAGGAAATAATGTTTGGTAATGAAATGAATCTGGGATTAATAGCAGTGAAATTTCCACTCAGACAGAAAAGGAAATGGTACCTTTTCAATCAATAGATTGGAAATCAAGTTTTGTACTTCTACTTGGGTCCAAAGGAACATGCTTTGAGACCCAAGTGGAAGGAGCCATATGTTGTCATGGATCAAATATGGCCCACTAGTTATTTGATCAGAAAGGAAGAAAAATCAAAGTGGGTTCACTGTAACCAGATAAAATTGTACAAAGTTGATGAATAATAAGTGTTACATTTTTTTAGGAATAATTCATGCCAGATGAATCGATGGGAGGACCCCCATGAGGAAAATTGGACCTAGCCCCTTTTGGATCTAACAGATATGTTTATATTTCACAGGCTCTTGCGCTAGCAAGAGGATACCCAGTTTTTATATACATAATAAAAGGAAAATATTTGTGGTGGTACCTTAGTTGGAAAGAGGATTGTTTTTATGTTAAGTGGGTTTGAGATCCCCCGGATAATTACGGAAAGAGGATAAACATGAAATGGCAACATCCACGAAAATGAAGAGGTGGTGGGTAGAAATTGTCCTTTTTGGAATTTTATTTTGTGAAAAGACACAAGGGAATTGGATTAGGTGACATGCTGAGCACATGTTTGAATATCATGGGAAAGATGTAACATTAGTTTATGCCCATCCACATTCAGTAGGGCATATGCCCTTTTTGCCCACTCTAATTGAAGACCTTGATGTCATTTTATTGGGATTATCAAAAACACCTGAGGGCCCTCCCATGTTATTTTCTATGGTACCAGATGGACTTGACACTACTCGATTTCGGAGGATGAGATATCAAACTACCACGACGGGAATGTGTTTTTATGATATACATAGGGGGACTTGGAACACTAAATGGAAGGATTATGCAAAACATAAAGACTTTTTTTTTAAAAAAATTAAGTAATTATTCTTTTTGTAGAGATAAATTTTACTTGTATGGAACTTATAATCAGGGTGAGATATTTGACTTTTCCAGTCCAAGTATATAAGTCCAAGCATCCCCAGGCTAGATGTAAGCAGAAAACATATGACGGGCCTTTGGGATCCACGTGTTCAGATGAAGTTATAATCTATGTTCAATATTCAGACACTTTGGGGAGCCAGTTGGCAGCAGGGTCTATCTTTGGGGTATTAACTTTGGGGGCATATCCAGGGATTATTGCTCAAGAAAAACACAGGAGCATACTAGGACTTACACGCAGATTGGAAAAGTCAATAAATGCTACTGGGGGAATTGTTTGTATGTTACAATCTGAAATAGAAGAATTGAGTCAAATTATAATGCAACAAAGGTTAGCTTTGGATTATTTGTTGGCTGCAAAAGGGAGGATTTTGCAATATGATAGGGAGCCAATGTGTTGTTAAATTTCACAATTTAAATCAGCCAATAGAAGAGGTAATGGAAAAGTTAAGAAAAATGATCCAACATAATGTTCATGAAACAGTAAGAAGTTGGTCTCTTTTTGGATGGCTTAGGGATCTATGGCCTTCTGCTACTTGGATAAAGGAAATACTTTATATCACAGTTATGATCATAGTTATGATTGTTATAATATGCTGTTGTTTTCCTATTTTTTTCGGGTGTGTTGTCGTAGCATTGTTTCAATTTTGCCTGATAAAAAGGAAGATGAGAATTCCTATATGACTATGAATTCCCTATAAGTATTCAATTTGAGGTTCTAGAGATATATAATCATAGTTGTCATCTATAACTTTATTCTTTTTGATATACAGTCATCCCTTCACATTCGCGGGGGTTAGGGGCAAACAACCCCCGCAAATGTGAAAAAAACGCAAATAAGAAATGAGCCTGCCGGCGAGCAGTTTTCAACCCCAGTCCCTTCCCAAGGCAGCGATGAGCGTCCTAAGAAGCCCCTTGCTGCCTTGGGAAGGGAGTGGGGTGTTGAGCAGCAGGGGGGGCAGGCAGCTTTCCGCGAATGATCAAAACCACGAATGTGAAAGTGGCAAATGTGGAGGGGCAACTGTATATACCATTGTCATAACCTTTTCGTTTATCGTTTAGTTTTTTGTTATTCCTGACTATTGAAGGATATTAATTCCTTTTTTATTCTGGAATTTTTGTCACATTATTGCCAATGATACTCAATTATAGAATTAATTAAGTATCAAGAGTGGGAATATGTGAGATTATGCTTGCATGTATGATTGTGTCTATGTATGGGTTCCTGGTGAAACAAGGCCTTAAAATGAACCAAGAAAATGGATGCCGCGCAAAGCATTGCTTGAGGTATAACTTGGAAGCCGGACCAAGAAAAGGAGAAAACGTGGAAGCTGAGATGAGGTGGTGACCAAGCATAACCAAAGGCAATGGGACCTGACAACCTGGCCTGGAAGCGTTCTGTACAAGTGAGTGGACTGCTGGCCAGGCGTGACATGGACAATACCAGCTGTCGGCATAATTGAGGGAGTTCTTTGCGAGCACAGAACATACCTTGCTCTGCCTAAGGAACCGTTCTAACCTGAAAAGCCTGCATTTCTCAAGGAAGGAGATGAAGAAGGTATAAAACATGGGACTTTTCCCAGCCTCAGACATGGTTCCTGAATCCGTGGCAATGGGCCATCCAACCTTTGTGAATCACTGGATCAAGGGGGTCGTATGCGAGTTTGTGTGTGTGACTGTGTGTGTGAATGGAAAAAGAGCTCTTGATACTTAAATGAATGTTTAACGTCTTATGTCTAAATAAATGTTACATGCATAGTGACTAAAAACCAAATTTGGTCTCTGTGCTTTTTTGCCTGTCACTTGTCTTGGAAAATCTTAAACATTACCTGATTAAAAGGACCTCTTGTAGCCGTAACACAAATGTATAAAACTTCACATAAAAAAGTAGATTTTTGTTTCTATCATTGTATGAACCAGGTTGTTAGAATGATTGGTGGGTCTTATGATATGAAAGATTGAGAACCACTCTGTGCTTTTTTGCCTGTCACTTGTCTTGGAAAATCTTAAACATTACCTGATTAAAAGGACCTCTTGTAGCCGTAACACAAATGTATAAAACTTCACATAAAAAAGTAGATTTTTGTTTCTATCATTGTATGAACCAGGTTGTTAGAATGATTGGTGGGTCTTATGATATGAAAGATTGAGAACCACTCCTCTAGGCCAACTTCCATTGATTAAACATAAAAGAAAGCATGAAAAATGGGGTAATCCTACCAGCTTCTCAGTCAGCCCTATAGCTGCACTTTTAATCATAGTATGATATGGGAGACCGCCAATGAATACCAGGTGCTGTAGGCTCTATTTCAGAAGAAACAACTGGCAAAACCACCTCTGAGGATTCTTTGCCTAAGAAAACCCAGTTAAATTCATGGGGTCGCCAACAGACAGCTTGAAGGCACATAGGCAAACACACAAATTCCTTTTCCAGGTTGAACTCAGCAGCAAAGGGAGTAAGCTGAGGACAAAGGGAGGGAGGGAGGGAGGGAGGGACGGCAGAGAAACCAGAACATTTTAAGAGCAGCTGGAAAGATGGGCTGGAGGGGATTGATCTGGAGTGTGGCTGCCCAATGGGACCCTTAGAGCGCAGAAGAGGGGGGCACCCTTCTTCCCAGTGGAGGCAGGAGAATGAGAGAAGAGAGATCAGACAGGAAGAAGAAAGAAAGAAAGAAAGAAAGAAAGAAAGAAAGAAAGAAAGAAGCACCCTTTCCCCAAGAGAGGAGGGGAGAAAGAGAGGGAAAGAGCTGAAAGAGAAATGGGGGGGAGCAAGCCCCACCCAGAAGAGAGGGAAGGAAGGGGAGAGAGAGAGAGAGGACCCTCTTTTGAGAGGGAGAGAAAGAGAGGGGGTGCCCTTCCAGAGAAAAAGAAGGGAGGGAGGGAGGCCCCCCTTCCTTCCCTTCCCCTTTGCTGTGAGGGGGATCTCCCTCCCTCCTTTTTTCCTTATCCTCCACTCCCCCCTCCTCAAGACACCCCCTTCCTCTCCCCTCCTCTGGCGCCTTCAGGTGGGACTATCCCGCCACAGCGCTGCTTTTGCCTCTCCTTCCCTTCTGGGCCATCGCCATATCCCCCTGCTGTGAATGGAGCTCTCTGGGGAGGGGGGAAGGGAGGGGGAGGGAATTCCTCCCCTCCCTCCCAGCATCGCCAACCGCGGACTGACACCCCTCAGGAAAAAGCCCAGGGAAATGCAGTCTTGAAGAGAGGGAAAGTGAGCTGAGGCAGAAGCTCCTCTATCCACTGGTGGCAACTCCAGCAGCTCCTCATCACTCTGCAAGGCAACCTCTGGTGGATAGCGGTACTCCTGCCTCAGCTCAGTTTCCCGCTCTTCAAGGAGGCATTTCCCTGGGCTTTCTCCTGTTTCCTGCAGCCACCAGAAAGAAAGCCACCCCTCCTCCGAGTGAGGAGGGAGTCACAATCGGGACCTCTGCACGATGGGGGGGGCCCCTGCAGCTGCAGGTGCTGCAGGGCCCTTAAACCGCCCTGTTTGCAGGGAGAGAGATGCCCCACCTCCCAATGAGACCCCCCTGACCTCACAGGCAGAAGGGAGGAGTGGGAAGGAGGGGCGAGATGAGACCCAGGCAGGGAGGCCTTTGGGAGGAAGAGAAGAATAATAGTGGACCAGACCCCCCCTCCCTCCCTCCCTCTGCCCCCTACGCATAATGGAGAGAGGATAGGTTTCCATTTCCCCCCAAGCTCCAGTCTGCCTGGTCCTCTTCAGCCCTCGCTCTGGGGGAGTGTGGAGGGGAAGGTGAGTGGAAGCTCAGCCAATGAGAAAAGGAGCCCAATAATGACAAGGCTATTGCCAGGTAGAATTTCCTCCAGCTGGAGTTGCAGCGGGAAAGAAAAAGGCAAGCAGAGGAGGGGGTGGCATGGAAGGAGGGGGCAGAGGGGAGAGAAGGACAACCTTGCTTCTCCTTCCCAGGCAGGGATTTATATATTCCACCACACACACACACACTCCGGGACAGGTTGCTCCACAACCACCCTCTCCAGGTCCAATGTGTACAAAGGGGGTCTACTCTGCAGGGCTGTTGTGAATCCCCCATCTCCCACTCTCTTTTCAAAGGCACCATGGGGAGATGGGAGCTTGAAGGGCCTGCAAGAGGAGAACTTGGCGGCCTGGGGGAACTTTTCATGGAAGGAGGAAGAAACTCCCCCTCCCAGTAGCCCCCTCAGCACTAAGGAGGGCAAGTTCATCCCTTTCCAGTGAGGTGAGGGGGTCCTTCCCAAAAAGACACTGCCTGGTAAATGGACAGCTAGTGAGCCAATGAGGACCTGGTACTCCAGGAGTAAATCCTCTGTGAGGAGGTGGAAGGAGGAGGGGTTTCTGGAGGAGATAAAGGGGGAGTGAGTGAGGAAAGTTTTCAGTTTAAGTTAGAGTTTTCAGTTTGAAGAGCTGAGATGAGGCTTTGAGTGATTCAAGACAGTTTAAGTTCCTTTTATGTTAGAGGCTTAGAGAGAGAGCAAATGTCTGTGCAGGCCCAGTAACTTGGTTATACAGTTACATGGTTTATTCGTTTAACAATAAACTTTCTTCTGCTAATAAAAAAAATCCAGCTTGGCATGCGTGATTCTCAGGCAAGGAGACACAGCCAGGAATACACAACAACACCTGAGTGCTTGTGCTATACCACTGGGAGATGTAGTTTGGCTGTGATGTGGAGGCTGTGAGTCACAAAGAGGTGGCAGTGTCGGGATTCAAACGATCCAGTGAAGGGCTGAGAATCCAGTGAAGGGATTCAAAAGATCCAGTTATGGACTGAGAATCCAGGATTGAATCCTTGGTGACTCTGGCAGGGGGGGTCTAAGAAAGCCAGTACAGAAAGGTCTAGGAGAGCTCTAGTGCAGGGGGAGAAAGATGCAGGGGCCAGAGAAGGATCTCAGATGATATATTTGGTTAAGAAGAACCAAATATAAGTTTGTGTGTGTGGATAGCACAGGTGTGTGTGTGGTGAAAGGAAAAGCACAAGTAATCCCTGACATAATTGTCCTGTGGTAAAGTAAGGAATTCTTGTGACTGGAAAAAGTACAGTATACCGCTGAGGTAACAAAATTAGGGTAACATAAGGGGATACTGGAGTGAGTGGTAACAGCAAACCCTGAGGTAATTGTCCAAGGTAATTGTAAGGGTTGCTGAAAGTTAAGCCTCAAAATAAAGTGCTGACAGGAAAAGTGCTGCCAGTTTGAACTAAGTACAGTACACACCTGAGGTAAAAAAAGACCAGGTAAAGTAAGGGGATAGTGGAGTGTGTGAACACAGCAATCCCTGAGGTATCAGTCAAAGGTAATTGTAAGGGATTCGCTGAGAGAAAAGCCTCTAAGTAAAATGATATTAAGCACAGACCTGCACATTACAAGAATTACCTGTATCCCTGAGGTCAAAGACTTGGGTATAAAGTAAGGGATACAAGACAAAAGGGAAAAAGTGACTCAAGCCTCTAGAGCCATTTTAAAAGGGAAAGGGAAAGACAGACAGCAAACTAAGGGCTGGGCTGGCTGACATTTGAAACAAAGGTGATTTCTGAAGTAACAGTCTCAGGGTAAAGTAAGAAATCACCTAGATCATTAAAATATTAGTGGTTTATCCAGCAAAACAAGGGCTGGGCAGTTTGAAATTGGAAATACAAGTGATTTCTGAGGTAAAAGTTGTCGGGTAACGTAAGAAATCACCTGTACCAGTGTTTTCTGAGGTAAAAGTCTGTAGGTATTGGAGGGAAACAACTTCAAATTGCCCAAAAAGATTAAACAAGCAGCTAAAGCAGATGTGGCTGAAGGAGAGGAGGAAATTGAGGAAGTTGGGTCCAGAGCTGGAAGCTTAGAATCTATTACATCTGAAAATGCAGGAAATTTGGAAGTATGGAAAATAAAAGAGAGAATTGAAATGGCTAGAGTACAGACTGAAAAGGAATTAAGGGAAAAGGAGATAGAAAAAGAAAAGGAATTGGCTAGAATTAGAGAAAGAGAAAAGGAAAAGGAGAAAGAGATAGAAATGTACAGGCTCAGAGTAAGAGAAATGGAATTAACAAACCAAGCAAGCACAAATCATAGTAACAACAGTAACAACACTAGTGGACCTACTATAGATGTAAAAAGACTGCCTCAATAATATATGGGGGATAACACTGATACCTTCTTTATTACTTTTGAAAGAGCATGTGTTGACATGAGAATTAAAGATGAGGAAAGAATGGCATATTTAAGATCACAAATATGTGGCAAACTAGTTGAGATTTATGGTGAGATGAGATTAGAGGAGGTGCAGGATTATGAATTTTATAAGGAAAGAGTTAAGCAAAGGTTTGGGTTAACACCAGAACATCACAGATGACGGTTCAGGTCCATTAAAAATAAGCCAGAGGAAACTTATACACAATTAGGGTGTCACCTAGACAAAATGCTGAAAAATTGGCTGAAGGGATATAAAGCTGAAACCAAAGAGGATGTTGAAAATATAGTGGCATTAGAACAGCTGTACAGAATTCTTCCTGAGAAGTATAGATGGATAGTCCAGGACAAGGGGCCAAAAACTGTAGCTGAAGCCACCCAAAAAAATGATGGATAATTTAGTCATGATGAGGGGAGAAAAAGGAAAGAAAGCCATGGAGTACAAATTCCAAACCCCTATACTCTGACAGGAAACCACCTCTTAAAACCACCTCTTAAGAAACCTCTGCCTATATCCCAGAACCTAGTAGAAGAGAAATCCCCAAACGGACAGGTGAAAGAAGCCCAATTCATGAGAGGAAGAGAGAGTTTCCCTCAGAGAAGTCCTCAACCAGAGATGATATGACAAATAGAGTTTGTTACGAGTGTGGAAACATGGGCCGCATGAAATATGAATGCCCTAAACAAAAAGCAAAAGGAGAAAATAATAAAAGCATGCCAGTATACTTTGTCAGAAGGACAGTGGAGGTGCCAAGGTAACTGAGCCCCTAGAGGCATAAACCAGGAAAATACAGAGAAATACTGTTTATTCCTCAACATAAACACCTCTGTTGACAAGGAATACCAGCAGTCTTTAATGGTGAAAAATGAAAGAGTATGGGGACTGCAGGACACTGGATCCCAAGTTTGTGTTATCAAACCCCATTTGGTCTCAGGCCAAAATATAGTGCCTGAGGAGAGTGTAAAGATTAAAGGCCTAGGAGGATCAGCTTTCTATGCCTCTGTAGCCAAACTTCCCATTCAATATCAAGGCTGGGAGGGAGTGTGGAAAATGGCTGTGTGTGATGACATTCCAGCTCCAGTTGTAACTGGAAATGACCTGCCAAATGTTACAAAACAGGCCAGTGTGATTAACAGACACCATGAAAATACAGAGAGGAAATTAGCAGACCCAGTTGCAGAACCAATAAGAACGGAGCCTGATAGTAGAAAGGGCATTGAAAACCAGCCTGATGGTGATCCACAGGAGAATGAAATTAGAGAGTTAATGGCTATTTATAATTTTGGAAAAGAGGAGTGCCCTGGAGATGAGAAAGAAGAACAACTGTCAAGGACAACCCTGAAAAAAACCTCTGTGTATGCCCAGAACACAGTAATAGAGAGTTTAACCAGAGGAGGGGTGAAAGTAGCCCATTTCATGAAGAAAAAGAAATTTGTCTCAGCTAAGTCCTCAAATAAAGAGGCCATGAAAATAAAGAGTATAAGCCTTGGAGAAGTGTCAGGAAAACCTTTCCTGAGAGGAAAAAAGAATTTGTTGGATATAGTCATGCTAACAGTGTGAACATGAGGATGAAAACTTGTTTTAAATGTAGAAAACAGGGACATTATCAATTTAATTGTACAAGTCAAAGTGACAGAAATATATATTCAAAAGTTAAAACGGATCTATGTGGGAATGCCAGTCCTCCTTTAGCCCAAGGTTCACTTACAGTCCAGAGAGACAGTGATGTTACCATAGAGACTGAGACGCCTCAGAGAGGCCTAAGCAATGAAGCCAAAGAAAAGCCAATAAGTTTAGAAGGAAAAATCTTTAAAGGCCTTACCAATAGAGTGCCTATAAAAGACTCTGACTAACTCATGAATATGTGGGTACCAATAACATAAAAGATTCAGAACTAGTTTTGAAATAACAGCAAAAGACCTGAAAGTAGGAAAACAATTGTAGAGTTTTCAGAGATAGTGAGGTGCCAGTTACACGGCAATTTTTGTCGCAAGGCGTACCGGGACTTCCTGATCCTGTATTCATCCCACGCTGTTTAAACGATTTTGTCCCTCTTTAGGAAATTCCAGAAGATCCCATGATTCATATTTACACGGCATCAGGTCCCGTATTTTTTCATTTATCCCGCACTCTTATACCCCGTGCTTTTGCTGTTTACACATGCTTAGTGTACCGCAATTTTTTTTGGCTGTCAATCAAGGATGTGATTACTTGTTTTTTCACAATTTGAACTACGTGTTTCCGGTTGATCTTCCCACCACAGATACAGTGATTGGCTACCTTCTGAAAAAAGAAGGACATCACACGTCCTTTTGAAGTACTTCTTCCCCTATCCAGCTGTTTATGGCAACATGGAGGTGAGCACATCAGCTGCTCTGGCTTCCGCTGCCCGTTTGAGGGTATCTCTTGCAGCTCTGAAAAGATGGGTTATTACCAGACGTAGAAGAAGGATGCTTCTTATTTTTCAGATCCTTCTCCATTCACAAATGATGGCATCGGCTTTCATTCGTCCAGAGTGTATGCACTTCGCAGCCATCGACACCCCCCCCCCGAGGTACGGATGCATGTTCGCCAACATCGCCAGCTGTGGCAGTGGTGGGTGTACCCGACAACGGAGGAGTGGTGGGAGAAATTTGTGATGAACATCTGGTCGGACGAATGATGGATAATGTACTTCAGGATGCCTCGGTTCCTCTTTATGCGTCTTGTGGAGATACTCTGTCCAGAGATTGCAAAGTCTGACACCAACATGAGGAAAGCCATCCCTGTGGAGAAGAGATTTGCAATAGCCGTTTTCCTTCTCACCCACCGTTGCTCCTATGGGGCTGTATCTCAGTTGTTTGGTGTCGGAAGAGCCATGGTGTGTAAGATTTTTGTGGAGGTCGTCCTCGTGATGGAGAAGTTACTTCTGAAGCGGACAGTTTTCCTTGGAGACCATAGAAAGGTAATTTTTTTGGTAGTATTTTAGTTTGTGAAAATACGGCTACTCGCATCGCTTCTTCAAAGTTTAAGTAGGACAAGCTTGACTGTAATACCAATGTGATTAAATATATACCTCCGCATGTGTTATGCAGTTGAAAACCAATGGCATGTATAAAGAGCATTTAACTGTGTCTTTATGTACATATGTGTTTAATTGAATACTCGTGTTTGCATGATCTGACATCTACCTTTTGTTATTTTGTTTTTTTTATTAACATATAGGTGATGGATGGCTTCGCTGCCATGGAATACCCACAAGTGATCACTTGTTTAGCTGGTTGCCATGTTAATATAATTCCCCCCGTTCATCAGGGAGACGAATTTATCAATAGGAAGAATAGGTACAGTGTTCTTCTGCAAGGAACTTGCGATCACAGGGGAGTGTTCATTGACGTGGAGATCGGTTGGAGCAGCAAGAATCACGATGCTCGAATGTTAAGGAACTCTGTTTTTTTCGAGACTATGGAGGCTGGGATCTTTGTGCCTGGAAATCCCACCATAACAATTATGGGACAGCATATAGTTCCATTAACACTGGTTAATGATGCATATCCAATTAGGAATTGGCTCCTGACACCTTATAGAGGTACAACAAATGCTAAATAGAGACTGTACAATAGGCACCATAACAAAATTCGTTCGACGGTGGAGAGGTGCTTCGGCCACTT
Organism: Gambelia wislizenii; assembly: GCA_030847615.1. Taxonomy (NCBI): domain Eukaryota; kingdom Metazoa; phylum Chordata; class Lepidosauria; order Squamata; family Crotaphytidae; genus Gambelia; species Gambelia wislizenii. Next base: position 96,846,025 of record JAUMIR010000005.1, on the reverse strand, counting down.
GAAATCTAGGTGGAGGGCATTAAGATATTGTATTGAGGTTGCTGAGGAAAATGTATGTTCAGTGATATGTGCATGTGTTATTCTACACAATATCTGCAAAACCAAAGGTAGTATCCTTGATGATCCAAATCGCCGTGTGCAAAGGTTTGTTCTTGACACACTTGGAGCTCCAATGGTTAATAATGATGCTGCTAAGAAAGCCCGGGGGGAGGCTGTTTGCAACACTTTAAAAGAATACTTCTGGCTTGAACATCATCGGGGGGGAATAACTTTGGAAAGTATTCCTTTTCAATCATTCTGTTAAATTGCTCCGTGTATGTGTAATAAAAGCCTCTTGTTTTCTCTAAACGTACTGCATTTGCTTCGTCCTTCTCTGAACGCTACACAACTTTCCCAGCTCGATATTTCTGATCTAGTTGCCCATAAAATTATCACTGCATCAATCACTCTGTAGGGCCAGTTTGCAAATATTTTGAAAAGTAGGTCAAACTGGCTACAATTATACATTAAAACTAACAGCAACCTCCGATACTATGTTGCGGTTTTGGCGGTTGAAGCAATTGGCGGGCTTTCCCAGGGATTATGCTTTCTGGTAAAGGTTCCAGACACTGCCGAATATCTAAACATAGTTTCCTCCGCTACTAAACCAATATATCATGGTACTCAATTTAAACCTTTGAAAATCAAGGGTATTCCAAGCACCATAGGCTTGTTTAAAAATGAAACGGTCAACTCGAAAACTTATAAACTCGAGTTTTCGCATCCCATCACATGGCGTTACAATGGCCGAAGGGGAGAGAGGAGGTGTCAGGCTAGGTCAGTGCATCGCCTACTTGGGGCACCAGGGAGACCAACCTCCTGTTGGAATCCCTGGCCCAGCAGGCTGGTGCGCTGGACCGGCTGATGCGGTCCTCTAACTGGAGGAACTGCAACTTCTTCATCGAGGCAGCGCAGTTCCTCCGGTCGAGGGGCTACATTCGAACTGGCCTCTAATGCTGCTCCAAATTTAAAACCCTCAAGGGTAAATTCTTCGTGGCATTGGAGGCCAGTAATGGTACCCCTCCTGTAGGCGGCCGCCTTTTTATGCCATCCTGCACGACCTGTGGGTCCATGCAGGGCGGCCAAGCTGGGGAGACCAGCTGCCACGAGGTAAGTTCTGCCACTGATTTGCACAGCTCTTCGCTAGTGAGTCAATGTGTGTGTGTGTGTGTGTGTGTGTGCGCGCGCATGGGGTGAACAGAACTAAATTATTTTGTTGTATCTATTACAGCGGTTCGGATCCAGAGATGGGCTGCTGGTGAGCCCATCTCTGATTCATCTGAGGAGGAGGAGGGGATTGAGGAGGCAGGCCTGGCTGCAGCTGCACCCCAGCCAGGTATACCCTTTGTTTATGTTATTACTGACCAAATCCATCAATAATAAAAAATTGTTAGTGTTACATGTTTAATTAAAGTTATCCCTATGCATTACTTTTTTAAAGGTCCACAAGCTGCCCATGAGGCTGCAGCACAACTTGCTGGCCTCAACATAATAGCAAGGATAGAGGAGTTTGGTAAATATTTTAAAGTCTCATTTAAAAAATGTGCCAAAAGTTTGCCTATCAGATGCTATATTGTGAAACAATACTTTATTTTCCTCATTACAGGGACAACTCTACAAGCAGAAATTCGAGACCTAGCTAGGAGGGTGCAAGCCATAGAGGAGAGGCTTGCCTTGTAAATATTGTAAATACACCGTAAATAGTTTGTGAATATAAAGAATGTAAATACTGTAAATACTATATGAAAAATGTAAATAATGTTAATACTTTCGAAACAATTGGTTTATGTATCTTTTCCCCCATATTTATTTTTCTACCAAACATTTTGTCCTACATATGTTGATTTTTTAATGTTGTTTATATGTAATGCTATTTATTTATAATGTTTGTAACTTATTGCTTCATTTGTGTCTTGTTTGTATATTTGTGCTTACTTTCTGTATATATATATATTTAAAAACATTTGTTTGCAAGCATCTTTTAAAAGTTTATTTAAAAATGTAGATATGTAAATAAACAAATCAGTTTTAAAAATAAAACAAAAAAGTTATTTATTCAAACAGTAGTCCTTGTGTATTTTCCATTAAAGCATCATAACCTGTTGTTAAGTTCAAACAGCAGTACATTTATTCTTGTAAGATTATTATTTTTACTACTACATGTATATGATGTCCTTCAAATAGCATTATTACGCAGTATTGTGTAATTTTTACCTTATAAAAAAGTAATGCTTTTTGTTTCTACAATTACCTATAATGTAAGGGGAACTCTTTTTTTTACTGTTCTAGTTGGCCTACCAGCAGCAACATTACCACTACAAAAACTTGTGGATGGTATACATTGTTGTGGTTCTTGAGAGTTTTCTTTATTTTCTTCCACAGAATGTTTTGGCTTGCACAACTTTCTTGACAACAACAACATGTTTCTTGGAATTATCCAAAGACTTAATGTGTGTCACAAGGTCTCCAAAGAGATCATTTTGCTGTTTTATTTCTTTGAGCATTTCCTGAGATTCCTCTATGGAATGCTCATAGAATTTTTCCAGATACCTTTGTAAAGACAAGGCCCTTTGATCCTGCCTGTCAGCAATTTTTGTCATGTTAGAAACAAACAGTTCACCTATTGATCTAGAGTTTGCCATTAATTCATTTACATCAGAAGAGCGTTTTTTTCCTGCGAAACATGGCCAATCTCTCAGCAGGGGATAAAGTGGCAGTCGGGTTGCTCAAGGATGCAACTGAAAAAGAATAAAAGGAAGTTTTGGTTACATTATTTAGTTATTAAAAGTATATCCAACTAACACAAAAGAAACAAGCATAAAATGAGGAGAGAAATACCATTGCGAGCTGGAGTTGTTCCCCACACAGTATCAATTTCAGTGACAACAACTGTTGTGTTTTCTTCAGCATCATTGATTGCCAGGCTTTCTCTGGACTCCCCAGTTAAGGTTTCGGTAACTGCTGTTTCATCAGAACTGTGGGTCCCCAAACCATCTGGGGGAAGGAAAGTTAGAAAGAATAGAACTTGTATTGGTGAAAAATAAATGTAAAATACACAGGCATAATCACTAATTAAACATATCACAGAGCTGGGGGCAGAGGTATACAGAGAAGTGCAATAACTGCTTATGGCTGTGGCAGGAGATGCCATACTAAATGTGCCAAGATGCACACACACTTTAAATCCTTAGGACACAAACAGAGAAAAGCACCATTTGGCTTTAACTGCCATCATTTGCATACCAAAGGAGAATGCTAGGAACACACTAACACATTCCATAGGCATATCGGCTAATCAGGTAAAATGATCCTTTCCAGCTAGCTACAGTGGTTCAGTGCATTGGGAAAGGATGTAACACTTTACAATCCCTTTCTAAAAAGTGTGTTTGATTTAGAGAAACGGAGTTTTAAACATTCGAGTTTTCACATGCATGCCTTTTTTGGGAGAATATAATGAAAACTGAAAAATTATCATGGTAATTGCCTGCTCAAGTGAAATACATAGCATGCAGTATATTGCCATGAGAATATTACAAAAGCCAGCCCCGATTTCAATTGGTCTGATTTTGAAAACCGAGTACTTAGTTAATCGAGTTTTCACATAATGCAAACTATATTTTTAAAAAATAAAAAATGTAACCTTACCTAGATGAGTTGAGAACAGTTCCTCTGAGTATCACTGCAGCATCTCCTGGGATGAGGGAGGGAATCCCACATCTTCTTCGGGGAGGGGAGCATGATGGGGAGTCACTGACCCACGCGGAACATGCACAATGTCGGTTGTACTCCCCAGCTGCTTTGGGTGGTAGTTGGCATCGCTGCCAAGAATTGCATGGAGTTCTTTATAAAAGGGCATCGTGGCCACATCGTTGCCACTTTTGGAGTTGTGGTCATTGACCTGGCGGTAATTCTTACACATCAGTTCTGTCTTCATCCTGCACTCCTCAGTGGTGGGATCATGTCCTTTGGTTTTCATTTTGGCAGCAATTTTTTTTTAACAGGTTGATAGTTCTATGGGACCCCCTCAGCTGTTCCTGCACCTTTTCCTCGCCTGATGTCACCAAAAGGTCTATGGTCTCATTGTAGGACCAGTAGATCCCACGGTCTCCTTTCCTAGGGCGAGGAGTGGTTTCAGCATCCATCTCTGTAACTGCACAGGTAAAGGGCAGGAGAACAATGGAGATGTATCTAAAATGTGTGATGTAGAAAAAAGGGGCAGGTAAACCTCCCACTTACTGGCCAGAGCCCACCCATGGTCAAGACAATTTCCAGTCATCTCCTGAGTCCGTGATATCTTGTCCTGGGCTGTTTACATTTCCGATTTTCCGAATCCTCCCGTGAATTTTTAAAAAACTGGCACAACCCGTGGGATTGAAAGTCCCGTGGATTGAGAGACAAACGGTGGCTCCCCTTCCGAAAAACACGTGTCCGACTCAATGTACATGTAAACAGCCAGGGTTCGACACAAATTCATACCAGTACATTTTGACCGTGTAAACGGCACCTGAATGTCCTGCAACTTAACCAGCAATTAACCCAGCTGGGATGCGAGCTTGAGAGCACTTGGTCCGGGCACAGATGAGTCACCAGTGGAACACAGAACCTGGAATCTTGAAGATAGAGGAGCGTGACAAAGACAGGGAAGGAAAGATTCTGGAGAGTCCAAGATCCTTTATAAATCTGCTGAAAGTCAAGATGGACATTGAAAAGACTGCTGCGGCAAGTGTGGAGGCAAGGGAACCATCAGAGCTTGCAAAGGGCCATCAGAACCTTGCGGAGACCAAGGCAAAGCTGGGCCTTGGAAACAAAACTGCTAGTATATTTTTCAAACAAGGGAAAGGTTAAAGGGAAAAATGAACAGGAAATGAATGCTTATATCTATGTAAATGTATAGAATTTACAGAATCTTTAAATAAATTTAAAAATTAAGATAATTATATAATACAATGTTTGAATTGTAGGAAGTGTCAGGTAGGATAGCCCTGTGATGAATGGGTAAGTTTATGTGTAAATATGTACAATTGCCAGAGTGTTTACATAAATAATTCAATAATTCACAGTTTTAAGGAAATAATTGTATAATGTACACAAGAATGAGTGTTTAGGTGAGTATTGTTTTACTCGGGTAACATGTAACCCCTTTTGATATAATTATGGCCTGTAGAGGGCCACTACGCGGAGAAGAAGGGCCACTACGCAGAGAAGATGGCAAAATGCTAACAGGGGACAGAGAAAAGGCAGAATTACTCAACACCTTCTTTGTCTCAGTGTTTTCAGAAAAGGTAAAGGGGGACCAACCTGAGGATAAAAGTACAGAAGACACAACAGGGGAAATCCAGCACAGAATAAGCAAAGAGGTAGTACAGGAATACCTTCTTAATCTAAATGAATTTAAATCTCCAGGACCAGATGAACTACATCCAAGAGTATTAAAAGAGCTGGCAAATGTAATCTCAGAGCCATTGGCAATAATCTTTGAGAACTCCTGGAGAACAGAAGTCCCAGCAGACTGGAGGAGCGCAAACGTTGTCCCCATCTTCAAAAAGGGGGAAAAAGAGGATCCCAACAATTATCGTCCAGTTAGTCTGACATCAACACCAGGGAAGATTCTAGAGCAGATCATTAAACAGAGAGTCTGTGAACATTTAGAAGGCAATGCCGTAATCACAAAAAGTCAACATGGGTTTCAGAGTAACAAGTCATGCCAGACTAATCTGATCTCTCTCTTTTTTTTTTTTTTTTTGATAAAATTACCAGCTTGGTAGATGAAGGGAACGCTGTGGACATCGCATACCTTGATTTCAGTAAGGCCTTTGACAAGGTCCCCCATGATATTCTTGTAAACAAGCTTGTAAAATGTGGGCTAGACAAGTTAACAGTTCAATGGATTTGTAATTGGTTGACCGGCCGAACCCAAAGGGTGCTCAGCAATGGCTCCTCTTCATCTTGGAAAGATGTGACCAGTGGGGTGCCACAGGGTTCTGTCCTGGGCCCAGTGCTATTCAACATCTTTATCAACGACTTGGATGAGGGAATTAGGTGCATACTTACCAAATTTGCAGATGACACCAAATTAGGAGGAGTAGCTAATACCCTAGAGGACAGGATCAAAATTCAAAATGATCTGGATAGACTGGAGAGCTGGGCCAAAGCTAACAAAATGAAATTCAATATGGAGAAATGTAAGATACTGCACTTAGGGCCGAAAAATGAAATGCATAGATACAGGATGGGGGAGACCTGGCTGAATGAGACTATGTGCAAAAGGGATCTAGGAGTCCTAGTAGACCACAAGTTGAACATGAGTCAACAGTGTGATGCGGCAGCTAAAAAGGCCAATGCGATTTTGGGCTGCATCAATAGAAGTATAGAGCGTGTCCAGAGAAGGGCGACTAAAATGTTGAAAGGTTTGGAAACCATGCCTTATGAGGAAAGACTTAGGGAGCTGGGTATGTTTAGCCTGGAAAAAAGATGGTTAAGGGGCGATATGATAGCCCTGTTTAATGGAGCAAGCTTGTTTTCTGCTGCTCCAGAGACTAGAACACAGAACAATGGATGCAAGCTCCAGGAACAGAGATTCCACCTCAACATTAGGAGGAACTTTTTAACAGTAAGAGCTGTTCAGCAGTGGAACACACTCCCTCAGAATGTGGTGGGGTCTCCTTCTTTGGAGGCTGGATGGCCATCTGTCAAGGATGATTTGATTGTGTATTACTGCATTGCAGGGTGTTGGACTAGATTGCCCGCATGGTCTCTTCCAACTCTATGATTCTATGACCCCCCCACAGCCCTTTTCCAGGTGGGGGGAGGCATTCTCTCTGGATTAGGACCCCCACTTGAGGGGGTCCTCTGAAAGCTTTTGCATTGATCCGTTAAAAAGCTGGAGGTGGGTTTTTTTGTGGGGGTGAGTCCGTTCTCTTCTGAGCCTTAAGCACCTGATCAAAGGGGTCATCTTGGAAGTCTTTTAGTCTCCCCACCCCCAAAAAAAGGTTGTACCCCACACATCCAGTGTTTCTGGCATCAATCTAAGCTTTGCTGGGGGTGTCTTTGAGGGGGGTGTCTTCATCTCCGCTACTTGTGGGGTCAAGAATTGGTCAAGAATGGATGTTCCTTCATGGAAACCATTATCAGATTGCTGTTTAGTCAACTGTTGGTCCAGATCCTTTCCAGTATCCCAAGGAAGATTTGCCCAGATTGATTGTTCATGAAAACTATTATCAGGTTGTTTAGAAAAATATTGGTTCAGATCCTTTTGATTATTCCAAACAAGATTTGCCCAGAATGCTGATTCATGTAAACCATTATCAGATTTTTATTTAGTCAACATTTGCTCCAGATCTTTTTGAGTGTCTCAAACAATATTTGCTGAGGATGGTCATTTATGAAAACCATTATGAGGTTACTGTTTAGCTAACTGTAGCCCCAGATCTTTTTGAGTTTCCAAAAAAAAAGATTTGCCCAGGATGGTCATTCATGAAGACGATTATCAGATTGCTGTTTAGTCAGCTACTGCTCCAGATATTTTGAAAGTTCCAAACCAGATTTGCACAGGATGGTCGTTCACAAAAACCAATCTCAGATTGCAGTTTAGGGAGCTCTTGCTCCAGATCCTTTTGAGTGTCCAAAACAAGATTTGGCCAGAATGCTTGTTCACGAAAACCATATCAGGTTGCTGTTTTGTTAACTGTTGCTCCAGATCCTTTTGTGTATCCTAAAGATTTGCCAAAGATGGTCATTCATGAAAACCATTATCAGCTTGCTGTTTAGAAAAATGTTGCTGCAGATCCTTTTGAGTATCCTATGGAAGATTTGCCCAGGATGGTCATTCACAAACACCATTATCAAATGGCTGGTTAGTCAGCTGCTGCTCCAGATATTTTGGGTGTCCCAAACAAGATTTGGCCAGGGGGGGTTGTTCCCCAAAACCATTATCAGATTTTTATTTAGTCAATACTGGCTCCAGATCATTTTGAGTGTCCCAAACAACATTTGCAGAGGATGGCCATTAGTAGTTATAGGTGTCTCCATTTACGAGGGGGGAGGGTGTTGATGGGGACATGAGCTATAAAGGATATTCCACCTGAAATGGATGGAGGTGCTGATGCAGCTTTGCTGGAGCTAACCTTGGACACATGTTTGCATCTCTTTCAAACAGTGTGCCTTGAAACAATCACCGGAACATCTGCGGAAAATGTTCTGTGGTGGGAAAGTGACCTCAGCACATGTGCAAGGAGTGAGTAATTTGGCAGACATGCATTTCTTTTCACACAATGGGTTTTTTCTCTCACCAGCATGGCTGCTGATGTTCTGCTGGGACGACTGGGGAGGGGAATTCTCCATCCAGACGCCCTGCAGCGTGGATTGGACTCAGAGCTGGGAGGAAAGACTTTGCTCATCAGCTACATTTACCCAAATCCCTTCAGGATCCATGGAATTGTGGATTTTAAGGTTCATATATAGTTCCTAATATACTTTAAAATATATTTTAAGATCTTTTATCTGTAATGTTTTTAACTGCATAAATTGTTTAACTAGTTGTTTTAAATTGTATATCTCTACTTTTAATGCTTTTGTATTGTTTTTAATTTGTTCTTATTGGGGAGAAAGGCAGGATATAAATAAAATAAAAAACAAAATAGGGGTTATTTCACACCACTTGTGTATGCACAATCACAACCACACTTAGAGCGGGCTGAGAACAAACATTTCTGGTTTAGAAGGGGCAGTGAAGCCACCTGAGGATAAAAATTCTTGCTGAAATGATGCCCCCTCAACATCTTTACACTATCCCCATCTCCAGAACAAAAAGATGGGAAACACAATCCCACAAATCTCAGGAGATGTCTGGTGATGCTGACAGACAATGATGCAGCCTAGAATTGCTTTGGCTTGTTTAGCTGCTGTGTCACACTGCTGGCTAATGTTCAGTTTGTGGTCTACTAAGACTCCTAGATCCCTTTCATATGGACTGTTGTCAATCCAGGTGTCCCCCACCCTATATCTGTGCATTTAATTTTTTTTTCCTGCCTAAGTGTAATATGTTACATTTCTCCCTGTTAAAATTCATTTTGCTAACTTTGGTAACTTATGTTAACAAGCTGGCACTTGAGAAGCAGGACTAATAAGAAAACACGCCAACTCTTTTATGAGGAATATATAGTGTAGAGAAGATGAAACCAAGCCATACTTGAAGGGAAAAGTCATAATCATGGAACCAATTAGACTGGTGGCAGACAGATTAATAATTAGAAACAGAAAGGCAGAAAGGTAGTGACTGGCCTTTCTTGAAACTCTAAGATTTCCCCCTTTCAGAACTACAGACCAGGAGGTTGGACTAGATGCTCCTTATGGTCATTTCCAACTGTATAATTCTATGATCCAATGGCATAGAGCAACAACCCACCTCCTGGAGCATTTCTCTTTGTCTATGCTGGTTTTTGCTTTACTATCAGGAGTGGGGTGGGGGGGGGTCTCTTAGCCCAATCCCTCCACATGGAAGCAGAGGATGTCTTCTTTTTGAGTCTCCATTTGAGGTGTTTGTATGTTTGTGTGTTTTGGGGAAAGAGAGCTATATAGGATAGTCCCTATATTGGATGAATAGCAGGATATAAATAAATAAATTAAACCAACAAAATCAATGGGGCTTATTCACACCATTCCTGTATGCCCATTTTCCAATGTGAAAACAATTTTTTTCTGGTTTAGAAGGGGCAGTGAGGGAACCTGTGGATAAAAATTCTTGCTGAATTGATGCCCCTCAATGTCCTTATGGCACTCCTACCTCCAGAACTGAAAAGATGGGGAACGCAATCCCACCAATCTCAAGAGACATCAAGTGATGGTGACAGAGAAGGTTTAATAGGCAAGCAGAGTTGGTGAAGCAGTTTCCATTGCGAACCACAGAGAAAAAGATTGTTCACATGGAAGGAGGGGTGAAGAAATGACCCAAGGCAAACAAAGAGAGGGGGGTGTCTCTGGGTGGAGGCCTTCAAGATGCAGGCCTCTGGTGTCTTCTGGAATTGTCCAAAGTCCATGATGGAAAGCTGGAAGTGAGACTTCCTGGTAAGGCCTAGACTTCCTATGAAGGTCTATTTTGTTGAACACTAAGTCCCTCTTTCTATTCAGGCCTCTGAAAGTAAACCTAAGCCATTCTTTCTACTATGTTTTGCCTGAGCACAGTGGAGGGAAAAGCCGTTTAGATAAGAAAAGGGATGGAAGAGGTGGAAGAAGGAGGTCCTGTGTAGGGTGGCCTACTGCTAAACAACTCGTAGCCCAAGGAAAGGCCAATCATAATTTCCTATTTCTATATCTATATCTACTTCTATATCTATTTCTGTTATGACTCTCACTATGGTGGCTACATCAATAACCATGTCCACTTCTGGTACCATGACGTCTGAACCCACAAGTGGATCTGATGGATCCCTCATGGTTGCAGGCAGAATATTCGACATCTCGATAAGCAGAGGGTGAATCTGGAATGACATTGGCACAGAAACGGTCAGTCCTTTCCTATCCTTCCTGTGTGTGAGAGAACTCGTTCCACAACTACCACCACAATCACACCACCATGAAAAGTGCTGGAACTCACTCCAGTCTTCAACCAGAAAACCGTAATTTTCTATGAGCAGAAAACCAGCCCCCAGCTTGCCTGTTCTCATCTCTGCAAAAATAAGTTTTTTAAGCATTCACCAATTGGGAGTGGGCTGGGATGAAGTGGGGGAGAAAGGCTTTGTGTATAGGCACTCTCTTTACTCTTGGGGCTGCTTGGAACCCTCCCCTCACACACCAGCTAGAGGAACAGGGGGTCTCTTTGCTTCCAAGCAGCCCAGAGAGTAAAGCGACTAAAACAAAAATAAAAATTACCAACACTATTTTTCTTACCCGAGAACACTCTAGGAATCTCTGGGTCATCCACTGTGATTCTCTGATGTACTTCTGGAGGAAATGGAGCAGCAGTGGCCATTTTTAATATGGGCATAATACATAAGCTTCTCTGCAGAGAGACAGTGGTCACTATTTCTAAGAGGAACAAGACCCTTTTAAAAATTGCCACCACAGTCTCTCTGCAGAAAAAATTATGTATTATGCCCTTATTTTAAATGGCCACTGCCACTCCACTTTCAGCAGAAGTAGGTCACAAAATAAAATAAAATAAAATAAACCTCAAGTAATGAAATCTGTGCATGCTGAACCTGATAAGTTAATGGCTGACTATTATAAGTAACGCCAGGGTGGGGGCAGTAATTATAATATTATTACTAGCTACAAACAAGTAGTGTTTTATTACTTTGGAAAACAAAAAGTAATATTATTATGTAATGTATTATATTACTCCATTGTATTACACAACACTGATTTTATTGTTTGTGCTGTGGGCCTTCAAGTAATTTCTGACTTATAATGCCCCAAGGCGAACCTATCATGGGGTTTTCCTGGCAAAGTTTGTTCAGAGGGGGTTGCCGTTGCCTTCACCTTCCTCTGAGGTTGAGAGAGTGGGACCTGCCTAAAGTCACCCAGAAGGTTTCCATGGCTGAGCATGGATTTGAACCCCAGTCTCCAGAGTTATAGTCCAATGCTCAAACCACTACACCATGCTAGCTCACAGTGTCAGCTTTATTCCTATTGAAATACAGTTTGTTAATTCTGGCTATACACTCATCCCCTCCCCAATGTGATGCTTCCTGCAAGTTTAAATTTCAGTGTTGATCTCTCTTTGGCACCCACGTGGGAAGTGCTTGGAGGGTGTCTGTCTGGGAAATTTGACCATTCGGCTCTACCATTTTGACTTGAGATAAACAATTGCACATGTGTTGCATCCCTCTGAGGGCCACCATGTTAGAGCAAGACCCACACAGCCAATCCAAGCAGGTGGAGGAGGAACTGTTCCCTGCCAGATGGGGGCTGTGCCTTTTCTCTCTTCAGGGCCATTGGTATGGCTGAAAAGCAAGTCTGTTGTAGCCACAAATATTTCAGACCTCTCTGCCCATTTCCCACCATCTCTCTTTTAATTATTTTAAGTGTCCTTGAGCAATAACCCCCTCACTATCTGTTAAAGAGTCCCCCTCCTTTTTCCTGATCTGACAAGAGATGGAGTAGAGGATGACTTACCAGAAGCAGAAAACGCTGAGCCAGAGAAGGAAAGGGAGGCAGAAGAGGCTGTTGGAAAAGTGGGGAAACTTGAAGTTTTTATAAGGTTCCTTTTGGAACAGGAAGGCAGGGCTCAGGTGTGGGTTGAAATTAGTGTAGCTCATGAGACATTCTGGAATATTTCTGCCACCCTCTGTGTAATAATGGTCTGGTAATAATGATAATAATCAGCAGAACTGGTGCCAATAAGATTCTTGCCCAAATGCTCAGGTATGACGTGGGGCTGGTTGGTTCTTGGATGCCTCTTGGCTTTGTTTCATCTTGGCTGTTTTTCATGTTCCTCTAATAGCCATTGGGGTGGTTTTGTTCATTAACTATGACTCTGAGGTGCTGTCTTAGCAACATAAGAATTGTTTTGCAGGTTTTGTGAACGCCAAACACGATGTTTCATTTCTTCTTGGCTGTTCTTCATGTTCCTATAAGAGGTGCCAGGATGTGTTCATCCATTAGCCCTGTTTCTGAAGCACCATCTTAGTCATGTAAGTCTTCTCTTTGTAGGTGTTTTGAACTCCAAACCAAGTTCTTTGCATCCCACATCCACAAAACATATTTCTGGTGGGGACATAAGGGCAATGCAACCCACAAAGCCAAGTCAAGAAGGGTGGAGGAAGAGCTGGTATTCATGGACCCTATTTCTCCTCTTGGCTTACAAAATAAAGTCCAGTCCTTGCCTCCTTCAAAACAGTTCCTGAGTCCCCGTGGTCTGAAGGTGATGAAGGTGGCACTCCAAATAAGAAGAATACGGCAGGATGAAGGCTGACGTCCCAGATCAGACTACACAAGGTCCAGCCCATAGTGTCATACACTGGAAGCTGTAGTCTAGGAATTCCTTTTTTATATGTATTATTTTTATTAATATTCTCCAGACATCTTACAATAAAGCATTCTGATTTCTCAGTCCCACATAGCGATAAGACACTTATATACCCTTATATACCTGTAAACCTCTCCATTGACGCCCCCTTGTCATGGGAGAGAGGCTTGCGTACCCTAATGATGTTTTGAGCTATGCTGGCGGTGACATAAAGCCACCGGTAGGGTCTCCCATGCCAGACAGGTTAAAACCGAAGGGTCTGACAAAGAGCGTCAAAGGGCAGGATGGGCTCTCTAGCCTTATGGCAACCATCCTAGGAGAAGGAAAACTTTAATCCCAAACCTGGGCAGATGGTGCTCGTCCAACCCTGTAAGGTCAACCATCTAAGAGAAGGAAACTCTAATCAAACCTAGAACCCGAGGACCTCGCTGCTATGTCCATGCCACGGCAGATGAACCTTTGGTTTAAGGGGTGAGGCCAGTTCTGTGCACGCAGTGCTCCACCAGAAAAATCCATTGCACAGGCTCGAAGGACAAATCCCGAACAAGTCTTGAAGAGAAACAACAACACAGAAAGAATCACAACCCAAAAACATCACCCAAGAAGACCTTCTGCTGTGCTTTCTGCAACTGGACTTTTTTTTATCTCGGATTGGCCTTTTTAGTCATCAGCGTGCTTGCAGAAAGCGCGGGATGAGTCCTTCCTGAATCTTGGTTTGCGAAGAAAAGCCAGAGAGAGAGAGAGGGAGAGACAGGGGCTTCCTGATAAATTTTTAACAGATACCTGTAAAAATTATAACTCTCCTCATATCACATTTCACATTTCATATTCTCCCCCCCTTTTCAACTTCCCACCCAACACTTTTGTATGGATTAGTGTGGTATGGATTACCTAGGACATACTCCTGATCTGACACAACTTGCTGAGTGCTGAAAGACTGACAAAGGGAGAACATCAAGAATTTCAACAAGCTTCTACAAAATGCCTTAAGCTATTTTTCAAAGGACTTGTCTTAGAATCACAGAATCCTAGAGCTGGAATGGGCCTCCTGGGCCATCGAGTCCAACTCCCTGCTCACGCAGGACCTCCAGCTAAAGCACCCGAGCCTCTTATTGGAGATGACCAGAGAAGGAGACCCCACCAATTCTCCAGGTCATTGGTTCCAGGGCATTGGTTTCATTGCCCAAACATTCTTACTGCCAAGACTTTCCTAACGTTCAATCAAAACCTCCTCTCCTGTAACATAAAAGCTGTCCAGACTCTTTTTGAAGGAGAATGAGACTCCAGCACCTCTAGGCAATTGGTTCCATTGCCCAACCACTTTGCCAAACAGTCATTGCTGAACGGTTGCTGTGAGAACGCGTCCTTCCTGAATCTTCATTTGCGAAGAAAAGCCAGAGACATCCTTAGGCCTGCAGGAAAAGTATCCTGAAGTGTGCATTTTAGGAGAAAAAAGCCACAACAGAGAATTGTTATAGCTAAGGACTTTTTCGGATGCAGCGCTATATTTGGCGATTTTCTAATCACGGTCAACTTCCATGATTAGAAAATCACCAAATATAGTGCTGCAGCCTCCCAGCTCTTCTGAAACAGTATCGGTAGGGGGACAGTGTAATCCGAAACTGTCCCCCTGCCGCGCAGCAGCCTCGCAACGGGGACGAGGCTGCTTCCATTACAGATCGCCATCCGAAAAAGTCCATAATCTGTTAAATTTAGTGAAAATGTTTTAAGTTTGCAAACTGCTTCCTTCTGAGCACATGTTGACCATGTGATTAGATTAAGCCCTAACCATGTTTAAAATTTAAGAATGTTTCTTTTTTAAGTTTCATTTTAGGTTGCATTCCTGTAAAAAAGGATTTTGAATGTGGTGAAATGCTGTTTTATAGTTGTTTTTTTCTTGCTAACTCTTAAAAATCTAGTTTTATAAAAAAAAAGGCCTTCCTTCTGAGCACATGTTGGTCAGATGATTAGATTAAGTTTTATAAAGGACCTTACTCCTGAGGTTGGAGTTGATAGGATTAACTCTCCACGCCCTGGGGCAGAACTTCTTGTATTAGCTATATAGGAAAGGGATGTTTTGTAAAAATATATTTTTTAAATACCTGGATTTCTGTGTTAGAGGAGCTTTGAATAGAAACCAGTTTTTATTTTCAAAATGAATCTTATTTTGAAATCTCTTTTTTTTTTAGGGGTGGGGGGAGATGAGCACATGTTGGCCAGATGCTGTTTTTTTTTTTAATTAATCTCATATTTATTTATTTATTTATTTATTGGCAACATGGTGATGTTTTTGTTTGTTTTCTTACATAAACTTGTTTTAAAACCTCCTCTTTAGGTAGGAGCTTTTATATTAAAACATTAAAACAAATATTTGCTTTTATTTTAAAACATGCTGATTTTAAATAAAATGTGTGTTTTGGTAACAGGCATTTACAAGTATCAGCTAGTTTTCACAAAAGCTTTTATTTTCTGGAAGGGCTTTTCTATCATACACAATATTTTATGCTGGGTAAAATAACCATTTTAAATAGAAGAGATGTTTCAGAACATGCATAATTGCTGCTCCCGTGTTTCCAGTTATAACTGCATGCTTCAATTTTAATCCATTTTTCTGAAATAAAAATGTTTTGTTAGTTTAAAGCAGTATTTTTCCTCACATGCTCTATAAATTTGTAGGGTTTTTAAAAGAATATATATTAATACTTACCCAACCACCATTTTCTGCTATCCATGTGCCTTTCTCAGTTAACAAATAATTTGTAATGCAGTGTGCAATCTGGTGCATACTTCTAGCTGTGAGAGGTACACTGGAAGTCTTCAGTTTTTTGCAACAACGCCCCCAAACAAAAGGGTTGTTATGATCCTTCCCCAGTTGGTTTTGCCATCAGAAAATGCAGACTGCATCACTAGTAGGATTGTTTCACAAGCCTGAGAAACAGTTGCCATTTCCTAACATGTTATTGTTGGCATCAATTTTTTCTCCACTTGTTTCTGAGTTGAATTGGCAAGTTTTTGTAAAGCGTAGTACACTTTGGGATCTGCTGTCTCACCAGGAGTTTCCACACACACCAAACTCAAGTAAACATGAACAGTGTTGAATGTCTGTGTCTCCATTTCCTGTCAGGATTAGAATTGAGTCCATTCAGGTTTTGTGGTCTAACTCCCAGGGTGTTTTTGATTGGCTAGTGACTTTTTGGGACATGTCTATGACCCCACATCTGAGCTAATCTTGTTTTTGCCTCTAGATTAACCAAATCTTCACCCTACAAGACATGGATAAAAAACAACCACAAAATCTTTACCCAGAGGTGATTGTGCAGAAGCCACAAAACAGGAAGACAGAACAACCACATCTAGGACAGCTTGAAGCTAAAGAAATGGGTAATTCTCTTTGTTGTAATTAACAACAATAATATTGTTTTGTTATTTTTTGTGCTGGTTATTTCTGAAATGGGTGTATATTCTCTACAGAATTGTTGTTTGGTGAGGACTTTTGTGAAGAGAGCCCCACATTTCAAAACAAGGCAACAACATCTAAATGTGGAGGTAAATAGTTTTGTGTGTGTGTGCGCGCGTGTGTGTGTGGAGAGTGTGTGTGTGTATTAATCCTTCTTTCTTTGTTTGCATGCTTTTAGGCAATGCAAAACGTGCTGCACCAGAACAGAATACAAAGCCTGCTTCTAAGAAGAAGAGGCAAGATGAACAGCCAGCTGATACAAACCTTTTGCCTGACAGTAATTTACACAAGCGCGTTGAAGTGCACAAGAAGAAAACCGCAAAATTAATGTCCACGGAAATTGAGAAGATGAAGGCAAGAAGTTTGGTATTTAGAGGTTTGATTTTGAGCTGGGTGGCCCTCCTTGTACACACAGACATTTTGCTTGCCTGGACATGTTCAGAGGAGACAATTATGGAGCTGCCAACTACTCCTCCAAACTCCTTTAGTGTTCCCATGCCCTCTGCCCCTAGAAAAATGCCCCACAAAAAGGAGAAACAGCCTGTGTGGAAGGAACGAAGCTACTCTTTTCCAGAAACCATGTCAGGAGCTGAGGGTTTTTCCATGCCTTTGTGCGTGGAACTTATGGGAGAGGCAATGAAGCCTAGAAGGGATTTTTCATCCTTGTTAGGTTTGAAAAACAGCCTTAGTGAGGAAGAGACTGATACAACTCCTCAGAATCTAAGACATTTTTCTGCAATGGAGAGTTCACTTGTGGATATTTTTACAGATGCACAACCCCCTGAACCTGAAACAGTATGGCCTGTGGACTGGAGTATAGATTGGCCTGATGACTGGTCTGATACAGAGTGTGATTGTGGTTGTTCTCGGAAAGGGCTTTTCTCAAGGATGCAGAGATTGCACAACATTGAAGATGTAGATGGTGGCCTGCTTTGTAAACCAGACCACCAGAACACTGAGACAGAGGTGGGTGATCCTGACCCAAACTGGTCTACTTACCAGTTGCTCCTTGATGACCTGTTGGAGGATGATGCATCAGAGAATGCTTTGGTGGACAACTCTGAAAAACCAGATTCTGATTATGAGAGCTCAATGGTAAGAATGCTAGCACTATGGGGTATTATTTTTAAAGAGGGAGAAAGAGAGTTGAATAAAATAGCCTTGTTAGTAAGAATGTTTTAATTTTTCCAACAGGAAGATGGCATGCAAGGTGGTGAAGTGCAGAATCTTCAGGTCAGGAACTCACAGAATGTAAACATATCATGCATTTCATGTGATTCCATCACTTCTGAAGAGTAGATATGTTCTGTAAAGTTTACAATAAAAATGCTTTGTTCTGTACCTGTGTGAGCATACTTAAATTAGTTGCCAAAATGAAAAAAATCCTAAAGGCTATATATTATACACCTGGAGAAGTTGGAAGTTTTGGGGATGTTTACCCTCTCTTACAAGAAGCAAAAAAACAGGACAAAACCATCCGGAAAGGGGATGTTACTAAATGGCTTTCCAAACAAGACAGTTACACACTACATAGGCCAGCCAGGATCCATTTTAAAAGAAACAAGACTGTAGTATACAGAGTAGATTCTCAGTGGCAGGCCAATTTAGCTGATATGCAGCAATATTCTAAGTATAACAGTGGTTACAAGTACATTTTAACCGTAATATATATTCTGTCTAAATATGCCTGGGCTGTGGCTCTGAAGGACAAATCAGGTAGAGAAGTGTCCAGAGCCTTTAACGCTATTTTCAGACAAGATAGAAGAAAACCTGGAAAATTACAGACAGATCAAGGTCGTGAGTTTCTAAATAAGACTGTAAGTAGTCTGTTATAACAACATGGTGTGCATCACTTTGTCACCAATAATGAGGTTACAGTTGGGGTTGTGGAAAGATTTAATAGAACTTTAAAAACAAAAACATGTAGGTATTTCACAGCTAATAACACCTTTACTTACATTGATGTACTGCCCCTGTTTCTAAAAAGTTATAATCATAGTTATCATCGTACTATCAAAGCAAGGCCTGTTGATGTTAATGATTCCAACAATCTAGCAGTGTGGAAAACAGTTTATGGGGCTCCTGTCCAAAGAAGAGCTCTGCTACTCAGAAAAGGAGACCATGTGAGGATTTCTAAAAGCAAGGGCAAATTTGCTAAGGGCTATGAACAGAATTTTACGATGGAGATATTCATTGTGGACTGAGTCATTAGAAAAGCAGATAGGCCTGTGTTTCTGCTTAAAGATTATGGGGGTGATGCTGTTGTTGGTAGCTTTTACCCTGAAGAATTACAAAAGATTATTGCTGAGGAAGACAGGGTGTATCGGATTGAAATAATTCTAGCCACAAAAGGGCGGGGCTGGAGAAAGCATTACCTAGTGAAATGGCTAGGGTGGCCTAGCAAGTTCAACAGTTGGGTTCTTGCTTCTGAAGTCAGTGAACCTGTGCTGTAGTGCAGGAAAAGAAGAAAAATGGGTGATGGGGGTTTTTATGTTTCACTTCCTAGCAATGCCTGTGTAGATGCTTTTCCAGATAACACAATCTCAAGCTTTACTATCTCTTTAGCAAGACCTCTTGAGCTTCCTGGGGCTTGGGAGGTGGGTCTAGCTGAGATCCAGTACCCTCACAGTTGGAACACTGTAACTGCTGATGTGAGGTTTGAAATTGCAAATGGAAAAAGGAAATGGCACTACCTTTTGCAACGTGGGTATTATTCAAGTATCCCTGCTGGAATACATGAACAGCCTCATAACAGCCCACAATGACCCTCCTGAAGTGTTTCTACACTATGACCAAGTGCCTAGAAAGGTTAGGCTTGAAACAGCTGGCCTGTACATGCTGCTAGTTGGTGCAGAATTAGGGAATATATTAGGGTTGTTTCCCAACCATCATGTCAAAGTTCTACCTTTTGCAGCAGACATCACCAGTGGATTCAACAGCTTATATGTTTACACAGATATTGTGGAGCATCAGATAGTCGGGGACTTCTATGTACCTCTGCTACGCTGTGTACCTGTGCAAGGCCAGAATAATGAATGTGTCAATATTTGTTATGACAAACCCCACTATATCCCTGTGAGCAAGCACCATATTGACACTAACACTGTTGAGATAAAGACAGATCAGAACGAAAAGGTCTCATTTCATTTTGGAAAGGTGATTGTGAAGCTTCACATCTGGCCCCGGATAACCCTGCTTCTTTAAAAAATTGTGATTTTGAAATCATATGGGGATCCAACCCTTTATATGGATTATTATAGAGCCCAGGCTGGAAATGGCCTTCCTGGGTATCATGATGTTCTCCAAATGTATGGGGCAGGGCTTGGTGGGATTTTCAGAAGCCTTTTCCGAAAAGCTGTTCCTCTTTTGAGAAAAGGCCTGGACATCATTAAACGCCATGCAAAAACAGCTGCTCGTAATATTGCCAAAGACGTAGCCAGCCACGTTACTCAAGCAGTTCTAAATAGAATGGCCCCCACAGATCCACAAGGAGGATCGGGTCTGACGTACATTCAAAGGCGAAAAGGGTTAAAGAGAAAAATATCACAGGCAATGGTGATAGGTCCCCCTCGACCCCTTAAAAGGAAAGGTCTACAAGGAAAGACAACTCAGAAGCGGAGAGCTGTAAGAAAGAGGCAGAGGTGTCCGGCTAAGGAGGACATCTTTTAAACAAGCATCATGGCTTTTATCCATTGCAGCTCTGAAGAGTGCACTAAATCTGAACTAGACCCATTCCATGTTGGACCTACTCAGACCAGTATCGAGAGAAGCTTGTATATTGCCCCCCCCCCGACTGTCCTTACAGAATCTGCACCGTTAGATTTTTACATTGCTGGGAATGGTGAGGATTATATGGATCTGAACAATACCCTTCTATATCTGTGTTGTAAGATTGTGAATGAAGATGGGTCAAACCTAGCACCAGATGCTGAAGTAGGACTGGTGAATTATCCTATAGCCTCCATTTTCAGCCAGTTAGATGTGACTTTAGGGGACCAGCTCATCAGCCAAAGTAACAACTGCTACCCTTACAGAGCTTTCATAGAATCTGTGCTAAACTACAGTGAAGACACCCTAGCAACTCAGTTTTCTGCTGGACTGTTTTATAAAGATACAGCTGGAGAACATGAATTGGCAGACCTGGAAGGAGATAATAAGGGGGTTATTAAAAGAGCAAACCTGACAAGTAAAAATAGAAAAATAGATTTGCTGGGCCACCTTCATGCTGACCTGTTTTTTCAAGAAAATCTTCTGCTAAATAGCATTGATGTGAAAATTAAACTTACTTGCAACAAAGATACTTTCTGCTTAATGACTGATGATGCAGGCAAGCACTACAAACTTCAAATTTTATCAGCATCTCTTTTTGTAAAAAAGGTGAGAGTGTCACCAGGTGTCCGTCCTGGACATGCCGAAGCACTAATGACTTCAAATGCCAAATACCCTGTGGATGGTGTAAGCATAAAAGTATTCAGCATGCCCAGAAGCTGTGCCTCTAATCAGGAGAACCTGTTTTGGGGGCAATTACTTAAGCAGGTGATTATAGGCCTGGTTGACAATGACTCCTTCAGTGGCATTTACAACAAAAACCCTTTTAACTTTAAACACTGTGACATGAATTTTGCTGCACTCTACCTGGATGGAGAACAGCACCCTATGAAACCATTTCAACCTAATTTTGAAGAGGGAAATTGCATGAGAGAATATATGAGTTTGGTACAAACTGCTGGAAAACATATGAAAGACCGGTCTCTTTTAATTAACTGTGAGGAGCATGCAAGAGGCTAAACACTCTTTGCATTTGACCTGACTCCAGACCAAGAATGTAGTGACCACTACTCTTTGATTAAAACTGGAAGCCTGAGGGCAGAGCTGCATTTTGCCAAACCCCTGCCAATGACTGTCAATATGATTGTTTACGGTGTCTTTGACAATGTGATAGAAATAAATCACCAGAGAAATGTCGTTTGATTATATGTAAGATGGACAGCCTACAGTTAACCTGTATACTGACTTCAAACTGCTATACTCAAGAGAGTTTCTCTGGAGTCTTCCCCTCTGATATGCTTCCAAGAAAGAGGCTACTGAAAAGACCCCTGTGTCTGGTCATCAACACACATCCTCACAATCTCCCAGGAGAACATTGGCTTGCTGTATACTTGATAGAGGAAAAGACTGGTGAATTTTTGACTCTTACAGCCACCCTCCAAACCATCCCCTCTTTCCTAAAACCATCATGACATTTTTAAGAAAAAATGCCAGCAAAACTGTGTTCCAACGTAAGGTTGTACAAGCCTCAGACTCTGTTGTTTGTGGATATCACTGTGTATTTTTTCTGCAACAACACTGTAAGGGTCTCTCATTTAAAAATATTCAAGACTTATATTCTCATGACTTTAAGGGGTGGTTTACACGGACAAATATTCCTCTAAATATACCACTAAGATAGGTCATAGTTCCCATGGATCGCAGCACAGCATCGCCTCATTCAGAAGGGGGGGAAGGTAAAACACCCAAATATAACGTGTCAAGGGATGTCGCTACTTTTGCCGGTATATTTGCAATGTAGCGCTTTATTGGCAGTGTAAACTACCATTCTGTTAAGGGCTGCAGCAGATCTGCATTGTGATTGGTTGCTCTGATGCAAGGGGTGGGCTTAAAAGAGGGGGACTGAGTTCAGTAGCATTCAGGAAACTTTGAAAAATATTCTCTGCTATTTTGCAAGTCTGCCAAGAAAAAGGATTCCCAAGACCTTTCAGTCATAAAGTTCCCATCTGTCAGCTCTGCTTGGGGGAGGGAGAGAGAGTGAGAGAGGGGGGAGGTAGGGGGACTGAGGGAGGGAGAGTAAAAAATCCTCTGCTATTTTGCAAGTCTGTGAACCCTGACTAAACAAATCGTGCTAAAAAAAACTTGTGATAGGTTCACCTTAGGATCCACGGCACGGCAGCAAAGTCTTTCAGCAGAGCTTGCTTCGGGGAGTGACTGAGTTCATTTACAGGCAGATTTAGAGAGAGAGAGAAACAGAGCCACTTCTTTGATCTTCCCCCCTGCTATTTTGGCAGTCTGTGAGTCTTTCTTTAGCTTGAAAATGCAGGGCTTCAAAGGAGGGTCTATGCCCTTCCCCATAAAGCCTGCCTCTGCTTGGGAGGCCACGCCCCCCACACTTTTTCAAGTCTGAACAAAAAAGCAGCATAATTAGAAAAAAAAACCCTGACTGGTACAGCTGCGGGAAAGAATTAAAGCACAAGTTGCCGCAATAAATCTGCCGTGTAAACCAGCCTTTGCAAAAAAAATAAAATAAAAAAAAAATTAAAAAAAATGATGAGATGGTTGTGCAATTTGTAAAAAAGAAAAAGAACATGCCCAGACTTGCAGACATGTTTCAGACTACACAGAGTTGTATATTATGTAATGATTTTCACAACTGTGTTTCCTAATAAACATCCCCAGTGTTTTTTTAAATAAAAATGTTTCTTGTTATTTTTTTAAAAAAACATATGCAGTAAAAAAGGCAAATTTATTTTCTGAAAATAGTTTTGTTATAAGCTGAGCCAGGTAGGAGTTCTACCCTGCCTCTGTTTTTTAGAAGAGCCGTGTGACAGTACAGGCGTTTGAGCTGGCGACACACCCTTTGGGTTCTTTAGATAGTCCAAAAGTTTTCTATTGGCAGTATTCTCTACCACAGAAGTTGGGGCATTTATTTCAGCCAGGGCCCTCATAAAAACATCCCATCCTTTGGGGAGGTGTTTGGGTGGTAAGGCATGAGTTTGGATTACACATTTTACCAGGTCCAAGATGTTAGTACCAGTTACAGCTTCTCCTTTATATACAAAAGCCCCCTTGTCATCCCACGAAGAAATATTCTTATTTTGTCTCATTCTATTTAGTAATCGTTTTGCATGATTCTTGTATCTAGCAGGCAGACTGTCCAGCACTTCTTGAAGCACTGTGTCAGAAGACCCCACCACAACTACTTCAGAACCAGGTTCTGTTAGAATCAGGTTCAAATTTTGTTTCTCTGCCTCCTTCTGTCTTACATGGGTTAGATATTTTTGAAGCAGTGCATTATAATGCGTGGCTTTTTCATATTCAGTCAAGTCAGTCCTATGTAGAATTCCCTGCATCTCAGTATCTAGAGAAAAGATGGCTGCAGTTCTGATGTTTTCATCCTTAGAATGTGTCCCCTTTAATTGTTCTAGCTGGTGGCTGGGAACCAGATACATTTTTTCAGCGTATTCCATTACTGATTAGTTAAAAGTCCTGTTATCAGGGGAACCAC
This sequence comes from Gambelia wislizenii, assembly GCA_030847615.1. Classification (NCBI taxonomy): domain Eukaryota; kingdom Metazoa; phylum Chordata; class Lepidosauria; order Squamata; family Crotaphytidae; genus Gambelia; species Gambelia wislizenii. The sequence goes on along the minus strand of JAUMIR010000005.1, from coordinate 96,822,286 downwards.
AAAACTTAATAGGGGCCCCAAAAGCCCACCAGACTGTTTCACAAGACACTTCTTTTTCCTCAGGGACACTTTAGTGTCACCCAGAGTTTTAATAAGGCTATGCCTTTTTCTTAATACACGTACCTGGTGGGGAGAAAAGGGGATGTTGCCTTTTAAAGTATTGAGTGCTATTTCTGAGATGGCAGCAATCAGGTCATCTGAAGCTGAACACAAAATGGCTTTTCTTTGGTGTGGCGGCACCCTAATAAGCAGTTTTAAGAGTTCCAGGTTTCTCTTTACATGGCTAGACATGTTGTCTTATGGAGGATCAGCTGGCAACAGATGGCGATGTGCTAAAACCTGCTCCTTTTGTGGCCACTGGGATTTTTCTTCATGATATATACCGCAGGCCAGTCTGGAGGGAAGATTCCAGTTCTTAGCCTGTAAGATTCTGGGGTAGTGGCATTCAAATCCAGCACTAAATATCCATGGGGCTTGCTTGTAGAATCAGCAAATGCCTCCATGAAGAACCTCACATTTCCTGGGTACATCTGGCATGCCAAAGTGGCTATTTGTAACTTATCCCTGGGATTTTTAAACAGCACCATATATTTTGCATTAAGGCTGATGGTCCTGTTGCTTTTTCCTTTGCAAAAAATATTTTGTGTAATGAAAAAAAATGCTCAGATTGCGATGGTGGACATATTGTGTAAAACATCTTTCTACTTCGTAGTTATCACAGCCAGCCTACATCAAATCATCTATGACCAAAAAATTTACTTTATTGAGGGGTAACAATTCATCATCATCAAATTTATCAGAAAGCCCCTGTCTCTCCCTCTCTCTCTCTGGCTTTTCTTCGCAAACGAAGATTCAGGAAGAACTCACCCCGCGTTTTCTGCAAGCGTGCTGATGACTAAAAAGGCCAATCCGAGATAGACAAGTCCGGTTGCAGAAAGCACAGCAGAAAGTTTCCTTGGGTGATGTTACCGGGTTGTGATTCTTTCTGCATTGTCATTTCTCTTCAAGACTTGTTCGGCATGAGTTCTCAAATAAGGCTGCAGCATTGTGGATAGTGTGTCTCCATGCCTCCCGATGTTAGACCAGGGCGGACCCTTGTTGATGATCAATTTGGCTGAGCCTGAAATGTTGTTTCAGGGAGTCCTTGTATCGCTTTTTTTTTTGAAGCCCCTGTACAAATCGAATAAAGGGATATTTACATTGGAATTCTTTGTACAAAGGTTGCCAGCAACTATAGCACCAGACAATATTCTGAGGCAATACTGAGAACACATTACTAGCATTATCCAACATATTTTTTTTTATAAAAAAAGTTTTCCCACAACCACTAGGTTCTGCAAGAATAGCTGAGAATGGATGTTGCCAACACATTTGCATGTTAGTATCCATAAGGGAGAGTTGTAAACCCTTCAGTAATAACTCGTTTATCAAAAACAACTTTTTGTGGGGGGCTTTTGAGAATTTTAGTGTGGAGTGTCCACTGTTGCTTATTTCTAACAATACCTGGTTGCTGTATCACAATTTCACGAGGAGGGCATCCCTTTTTGTCTGACACGTAGGCAAATACCAGGTCTTTGAGGCTGTCAAAATTAATTTTTTCACAGTTAGCACTGTTCAGTGTAATCCCCTTGACCTTCATACAGGCTGTCCCATTAGACAACTTATACCCATAAGTTTTAGGACCTGCTGACACAAACTCTGTGATAGTCTGATCTGCAGGAACCTCACTTGTGAGGTCTCCTAAATAATCTCCAAGAGACGGGTCCCAGTCTCTCTCCCGACTCACAAATACGATGCTGTCTGTGTCATGATACAAAACACGCCTTTCTAGCTTGTCTAACAGTCTATAGAGCTCCAACCGTGCGTATGCTGTGGTAAAACAGGGTATAAATTCATTTTTTCTACTTGAGGTTGTCACACGGTCCTCAGAATATTTCTAGGACATGCAGACAGCCCCATCATCAATGAATTCACACATAGAAACTTTGTATGCATCAGAAAACAGGAGTTGAAAGAATTCATCAGGATCTCTCAAAACCTGTGTGTTAGGCAAGTTTGTTCTCTGCCCAAACTTTCCCCACAAAGAGTTTAAAAACAATTTGGCTATCTGCCGCTTTGCAGGGTTCACAGCAATTTGGTCTTTGCACAAAATAACACCCTTCCTCAAAAGATAATCAGTTATATATTTATCTTTATGCTCTTCACTAATACACCAATGAGGATACCCAGAGGCTTCCTGTTTCTGGCGTAAATGCAGCTCAATATATTTTGAAAAACAGCTCAGAAGACCTGCATGCAAAGTGCCATACCTCATAGATCTCCACAACTCTATAGCCCTTCTCTATAGCCACACCCAACTCTATAAGTACACCATGCTCCCATGTTCCCACTAATGCTCTCTCCTCATCTGTGTGATTACATGGGTCCAGCTGACGAGCTTCTGCACAGGTTGTGCACAGCACAAACATAAGATTTCCAGAGATTCTGGATGGCAAAACTGGAAAATAGAGATTTCTAGGAGGAAAAACGTTTGCCTTCACTATGCCAAGGTAGTTTGAGAGTGGTTTGAAATCTTTATAAATGATTTCAGGATGCCCAACAGGGTACTCCTTAGCTTTGTTGACATAAGGGTACAGGCTGGTAAAATTAAAATATTTCAGTCTCCCCATTTTTAGGCTTATAGTAGAGGCAAATGGCATTTGTGCGCCCCACAAAGAGGGCGACTCTGGGTTGTAGGCATTCTGGAAAGTGTGATGAGACAAGAAACATTTGGAGTTCCAAATCTGTTTTTACTACATTTTTCCACTCATGTTCCCAAACCCCAGGCTTTGGAGTTCTGCAGCCTTTTTCTGTGTGGAATTGTGGAGAAACTCATATGATTTTCCCACCAGAGGGTTTTTCTCCTGTGGAGAATAACAAAGGACACACCCATGAAAAAACAACAGTAAAATTCAAATGCTACCTTCTTATTACCTACAGCTGCATAACCATCTAGAAAATAATTACCAATTTTCACCTCTCTGCCATTTAAGGCATGCTGGATCTCAAGCTTTTCCTTGTCCCCAATATAGGAAAGTCATTGAATAACTGGCGTTAAGAACCGCTTGCACTGGTTGTGGTAATTGTTAAAACTTGGAATGGCAATCCTGTCTTCCTGAAGAAATTTAAATCTGTACATTGCAAGAGACACACTTGCAAGGGTGGGATATTGGAGGGGATCTATAGCAAACCATGCTTCGCACTCTTTTTCCCCTTTCTTCACCATTCTCTTTTCCTTTGTGAGTTCTATAATCTCATGTCTGTACCTGGTGCAGGCCTCCATCAAAATTTCAACATCCTTTTTGTAATAAAAGACTAACTCTTTCTGCATGTCAAATACTTTTTCCTGGTCCTCTGCATACCATGCTAAAAAGGTGACCTTTTCAGTGGGCATCATATATTCTACACCATAGTATTCAACAGGGGGCATTGGGCCTACATAATTCCAATTTTCTGGTGTATTGAAATAATGAGGAAAATACCCTTTTGCGTTTTCAAACCCTAGAGGCTTTGGTAGTTTAGAGAGGGCCATGGGAAGGTGACTAAGCGAATCAATGAACTTTATATCCAGACCTTCCACAGTAACACAAATGAACTTCCCCCCTTGAACAATAATTTTTACATTCAGTTTTTCTTTCACTAACTGATTAAGGACAAAGTAACAGTCATAGCCCTTAGAGCTGTGGGCTATGAACATGCACCCTGAAAACACTACACCTTTTGTAAATGTTCTAATAAAGTCAGATAAACATGTCTCACCTTTAAACTCCCAAGTTTGTCCAGCTAAGGGCCAACGGTATTCTACATCATCATCATCATCATCATTACTGCTACACTGCTTTTTAACACATTTCTTCTTTACATTCTTATGCTTCCTCCCCCTTTTGTTACCGTTTTTAAAATACTACAGTTTCTCCTGGAAATGCTTTTACAAAACAATAATTAGGAACATGCACACCCGATGCCTGATGACACACAAAATCATAAAATAAATATTATACAGAAACTTTTGGCTTTTTTATGGGGTGCATGAAGCACTTGTGTTCATCATCTTTTGTGATGAACCCCCAGCAGACAGTGCATTGTCTGCCTCTGCACTTATCCTCATCATGACGAACTTTCTGGTAATGTGAGCAGGTACGACAATATTCTCTAGCTTCACATTTGACTTTGTTCTCTGTGGCTAGCTGCGTATGCAATTTCAGGCACTCTTTAGACCTGCAGTTCAGCTTACACCTAGGGCATCTAGCCATCTCATCTACAAAAGCATCACACTCCTTTCTCAGACACAGGCTACAGAAAAAGATACATGAATGCAAATTGTGGTTATACAACGTGAAGCAAAATGTACAAAAGTTCCTTGCACCAAAAAGGGCTTTTACATTAAGAACCCTATAGAAATGTTCTTCATTCAGAAGCAGAGTGTAAGTTTGTGGATATTGGGGGCCATGTGTTTTAAACAGACTCCATCCTTTCTTAGTAATAAGCCACATGAATATTGACTATTAAATGGTTTTCAATAATTGAAATGTCACCAAGTGACACCTTTTTCTGATCAGACCAGCCAAGTTCCTTATGCAACTGTCTGGCTGCTGCGAGAAGCTCTGTATCAGAGGGCCACTTTTTACTCATAACAGCAATCAATGCTCCTCCAAAACAGAGGTTACTGCCTGTATAGTTTAAATCTAACAAATACTTTCCTTTTTTTGGCAACTATTTCACTAGAGGGGATGGAACCTATTGATCTGTGACCTCCACCCCTGGGAGGTTTCACAATAGTGACAATGAGACGCAGCTTTGCATGCACACAGATCTCCATGTTGCTTTGCAAGAGGTTACTCAACTGTGAAAGAAATTCCTCAGCATTCAAACGATCCCTGCTTCTTTTAACAGAAAACAGAGGATCCCTTAACCCTAGGGCCTCCACCCGCAACTGAACAAAATCTTCATCATCTATTCTCTGATATATATCATCTAAAATATTCTGTATTGCTGTGTATAATGCATTGATAACCTGTGTGTATGATGTCAAATGTTCTAAATTTCTGAAATGGAATTCCTCACCAATACGAATTGTGCGTTATAATCTATGTGTCCACTGCCATGAGTGCATGCGCTCTGCATATACTGGAGGTGGCCCTTCAGAATCTGGAGTGTTTGCATTTGGGGGTTGGGGCTCACCTGAAGACGATTCCAAAGACTCTAGAGCATTCTGAGAAGCACTGGAAGGATAAGACTTGTTATTATCAGGGTCAGAGTCATGTGGTGCTTGAAACTCATCCCCAGTTGATTCAAAAAAACTGCTGAGGTTCTGTACTGACAGAAGAGGAGTGCTTATTAGCTTTATGGCTAATGGTTAAGTTTTTGCAGCTCTCCTTGAGGGCAGAACCTTTCTTTTTGTCCTTGAGGAGTGCTTATTAGCCTTATGGCTAATGGTTGAAGTTTTTGCCCCTCTTTTTGAGGTCAGAACCTTTCTTTTTGCCCTGTTTATCATCTTAATAAGCCTCCTTCTCCAGTACAGTTCCCCAAGGGTAGGCTTCTTCCACCCACCCCTTCTTCTCCACCACTTCCCACGCTCCCTGCCTTTGTGGAGCTTTGGGTGCTGTTTACCCATACCTATCTGCATGTGTTCAACATTTGGATTGGATTTGTCCTTCGAGCCTGTGCAATGGATTTTTCTGGTGGAGCGTAGCGTGCACAGAACTGGCCTCACCCTTTAAACCAAAGGTTCATCTGCTGGCCTTGCGAGCATGGACGGTAGCAGCGAGGTCCTCAGGCCGTAGGTTTCATTAGAGTTTCCTTCTCTTAGATGGTTGACCTTACAGGGTTGGACGAGCACCATCTGCCCAGGTTTGGGATTAGTTTTCCTTCTCCTAGGACGGTTGCCACAAGGCTAGAGAGCCCATCCTGCCCTTTGACGCTTTTTGTCAGACCCTTCGGTTTTGACCTGTCTGGCATGGGAGACCCTACCAGTGGCTATTATGCCACCGCCAGCATAGCTGAAAACATCATTAGGGCATGCAAGCCTCTCTCCCACGACAAGGGGGCATGATGTTATCTTTTTTAATAGTTTCATAAAGAGTGTCCACATCAGATTGTGTAAACTGGTTCCCCAGGGCTGCCAGGGTGGCTTCACGTTCCTTAGCACGTCTAAGGAGGTCCAAACCTCTTGCCTTCATCTTCTCAATTTCCGTGATGCAGGACATTAATTTTGCGGTTTTCTTCTTGTGCACTTCAACGCGCTTGTGTAAATTACTGTCAGGCAAAAGGTTTGTATCAGCTGGCTGTTCATCTTGCCTCTTCTTCTTAGAAGCAGGCTTTGTATTCTGTTCTGGTGCAGCATGTTTTGCATTGCCTAAAAGCATGCAAACAAAGAAAGAAGGATTAATACACACACACACACTCCACACACGTGCGCGCGCACACACACACAAAACTATTTACCTCCACATTTAGATGTTGTTGCCTTGTTTTGAAATGTGGGGCTCTCTTCACAAAAGTCCTCACCAAACAACAATTCTGTAGAGAATATACACCCATTTCAGAAATAACCAGCACAAAAAATAACAAAACAATATTATTGTTGTTAATTACAACAAAGAGAATTACCCATTTCTTTAGCTTCAAGCTGTCCTAGATGTGGTTGTTCTGTCTTCCTGTTTTGTGGCTTCTGCACAATCACCTCTGGGTAAAGATTTTGTGGTTGTTTTTTATCCATGTCTTGTAGGGTGAAGATTTGGTTAATCTAGAGGCAAAAACAAGATTAGCTCAGATGTGGGGTCATAGACATGTCCCAAAAAGTCACTAGCCAATCAAAAACACCCTGGGAGTTAGACCACAAAACCTGAATGGACTCAATTCTAATCCTGACAGGAAATGGAGACACAGACATTCAACATTGTTCATGTTTACTTGAGTTTGGTGTGTGTGGAAACTCCTGGTGAGACAGCAGATCCCAAAGTGTACTACGCTTTACAAAAACTTGCCAATTCAACTCAGAAACAAGTGGAGAAAAAATTGATGCCAACAATAACATGTTAGGAAATGGCAACTGTTTCTCAGGCTTGTGAAACAATCCTACTAGTGATGCAGTCTGCATTTCCTGATGGCAAAACCAACTGGGGAAGGATCATAACAACCCTTTTGTTTGGGGGCGTTGTTGCAAAAAACTGAAGACTTCCAGTGTACCTCTCACAGCTAGAAGTATGCACCAGATTGCACACTGCATTACAAATTATTTGTTAACTGAGAAAGGCACATGGATAGCAGAAAATGGTGGTTGGGTAAGTATTAATATATATTCTTTTAAAAACCCTACAAATTTATAGAGCATGTGAGGAAAAATACTGCTTTAAACTAACAAAACATTTTTATTTCAGAAAAATGGATTAAAATTGAAGCATGCAGTTATAACTGGAAACACGGGAGCAGCAATTATGCATGTTCTGAAACATCTCTTCTATTTAAAATGGTTATTTTACCCAGCATAAAATATTGTGTATGATAGAAAAGCCCTTCCAGAAAATAAAAGCTTTTGTGAAAACTAGCTGATACCTGTAAATGCCTGTTACCAAAACACACATTTTATTTAAAATCAGCATGTTTTAAAATAAAAGCAAATATTTGTTTTAATGTTTTAATATAAAAGCTCCTACCTAAAGAGGAGGTTTTAAAACAAGTTTATGTAAGAAAACAAACAAAAACATCACCATGTTGCCAATAAATAAATAAATAAATAAATAAATATGAGATTAATTAAAAAAAAAAACAGCATCTGGCCAACATGTGCTCATCTCCCCCCACCCCTAAAAAAAAAAAGAGATTTCAAAATAAGATTCATTTTGAAAATAAAAACTGGTTTCTATTCAAAGCTCCTCTAACACAGAAATCCAGGTATTTAAAAAATATATTTTTACAAAACATCCCTTTCCTATATAGCTAATACAAGAAGTTCTGCCCCAGGGCGTGGAGAGTTAATCCTATCAACTCCAACCTCAGGAGTAAGGTCCTTTATAAAACTTAATCTAATCATCTGACCAACATGTGCTCAGAAGGAAGGCCTTTTTTTTTATAAAACTAGATTTTTAAGAGTTAGCAAGAAAAAACAACTATAAAACAGCATTTCACCACATTCAAAATCCTTTTTTACAGGAATGCAACCTAAAATGAAACTTAAAAAAGAAACATTCTTAAATTTTAAACATGGTTAGGGCTTAATCTAATCACATGGTCAACATGTGCTCAGAAGGAAGCAGTTTGCAAACTTAAAACATTTTCACTAAATTTAACAGATTATGGACTTTTTCGGATGGCGATCTGTAATGGAAGCAGCCTCGTCCCCGTTGCGAGGCTGCTGCGCGGCAGGGGGACAGTTTCGGATTACACTGTCCCCCTACCGATACTGTTTCAGAAGAGCTGGGAGGCTGCAGCACTATATTTGGTGATTTTCTAATCATGGAAGTTGACCGTGATTAGAAAATCGCCAAATATAGCGCTGCATCCGAAAAAGTCCTTAGCTATAACAATTCTCTGTTGTGGCTTTTTTCTCCTAAAATGCACACTTCAGGATACTTTTCCTGCAGGCCTAAGGATGTCTCTGGCTTTTCTTCGCAAATGAAGATTCAGGAAGGACGCGTTCTCACAGCAACCGTTCAGCAATGACTGTTTGGCAAAGTGGTTGGGCAATGGAACCAATTGCCTAGAGGTGCTGGAGTCTCATTCTCCTTCAAAAAGAGTCTGGACAGCTTTTATGTTACAGGAGAGGAGGTTTTGATTGAACGTTAGGAAAGTCTTGGCAGTAAGAATGTTTGGGCAATGAAACCAATGCCCTGGAACCAATGACCTGGAGAATTGGTGGGGTCTCCTTCTCTGGTCATCTCCAATAAGAGGCTCGGGTGCTTTAGCTGGAGGTCCTGCGTGAGCAGGGAGTTGGACTCGATGGCCCAGGAGGCCCATTCCAGCTCTAGGATTCTGTGATTCTAAGACAAGTCCTTTGAAAAATAGCTTAAGGCATTTTGTAGAAGCTTGTTGAAATTCTTGATGTTCTCCCTTTGTCAGTCTTTCAGCACTCAGCAAGTTGTGTCAGATCAGGAGTATGTCCTAGGTAATCCATACCACACTAATCCATACAAAAGTGTTGGGTGGGAAGTTGAAAAGGGGGGGAGAATATGAAATGTGAAATGTGATATGAGGAGAGTTATAATTTTTACAGGTATCTGTTAAAAATTTATCAGGAAGCCCCTGTCTCTCCCTCTCTCTCTCTCTGGCTTTTCTTCGCAAACCAAGATTCAGGAAGGACTCATCCCGCGCTTTCTGCAAGCACGCTGATGACTAAAAAGGCCAATCCGAGATAAAAAAAAGTCCAGTTGCAGAAAGCACAGCAGAAGGTCTTCTTGGGTGATGTTTTTGGGTTGTGATTCTTTCTGTGTTGTTGTTTCTCTTCAAGACTTGTTCGGGATTTGTCCTTCGAGCCTGTGCAATGGATTTTTCTGGTGGAGCACTGCGTGCACAGAACTGGCCTCACCCCTTAAACCAAAGGTTCATCTGCCGTGGCATGGACATAGCAGCGAGGTCCTCGGGTTCTAGGTTTGATTAGAGTTTCCTTCTCTTAGATGGTTGACCTTACAGGGTTGGACGAGCACCATCTGCCCAGGTTTGGGATTAGAGTTTTCCTTCTCCTAGGATGGTTGCCATAAGGCTAGAGAGCCCATCCTGCCCTTTGACGCTCTTTGTCAGACCCTTCGGTTTTAACCTGTCTGGCATGGGAGACCCTACCGGTGGCTTTATGTCACCGCCAGCATAGCTCAAAACATCATTAGGGTACGCAAGCCTCTCTCCCATGACAAGGGGGCGTCAATGGAGAGGTTTACAGGTATATAAGGGTATATAAGTGTCTTATCGCTATGTGGGACTGAGAAATCAGAATGCTTTATTGTAAGATGTCTGGAGAATATTAATAAAAATAATACATATAAAAAAGGAATTCCTAGACTACAGCTTCCAGTGTATGACACTATGGGCTGGACCTTGTGTAGTCTGATCTGGGACGTCAGCCTTCATCCTGCCGTATTCTTCTTATTTGGAGTGCCACCTTCATCACCTTCAGACCACGGGGACTCAGGAACTGTTTTGAAGGAGGCAAGGACTGGACTTTATTTTGTAAGCCAAGAGGAGAAATAGGGTCCATGAATACCAGCTCTTCCTCCACCCTTCTTGACTTGGCTTTGTGGGTTGCATTGCCCTTATGTCCCCACCAGAAATATGTTTTGTGGATGTGGGATGCAAAGAACTTGGTTTGGAGTTCAAAACACCTACAAAGAGAAGACTTACATGACTAAGATGGTGCTTCAGAAACAGGGCTAATGGATGAACACATCCTGGCACCTCTTATAGGAACATGAAGAACAGCCAAGAAGAAATGAAACATCGTGTTTGGCGTTCACAAAACCTGCAAAACAATTCTTATGTTGCTAAGACAGCACCTCAGAGTCATAGTTAATGAACAAAACCACCCCAATGGCTATTAGAGGAACATGAAAAACAGCCAAGATGAAACAAAGCCAAGAGGCATCCAAGAACCAACCAGCCCCACGTCATACCTGAGCATTTGGGCAAGAATCTTATTGGCACCAGTTCTGCTGATTATTATCATTATTACCAGACCATTATTACACAGAGGGTGGCAGAAATATTCCAGAATGTCTCATGAGCTACACTAATTTCAACCCACACCTGAGCCCTGCCTTCCTGTTCCAAAAGGAACCTTATAAAAACTTCAAGTTTCCCCACTTTTCCAACAGCCTCTTCTGCCTCCCTTTCCTTCTCTGGCTCAGCGTTTTCTGCTTCTGGTAAGTCATCCTCTACTCCATCTCTTGTCAGATCAGGAAAAAGGAGGGGGACTCTTTAACAGATAGTGAGGGGGTTATTGCTCAAGGACACTTAAAATAATTAAAAGAGAGATGGTGGGAAATGGGCAGAGAGGTCTGAAATATTTGTGGCTACAACAGACTTGCTTTTCAGCCATACCAATGGCCCTGAAGAGAGAAAAGGCACAGCCCCCATCTGGCAGGGAACAGTTCCTCCTCCACCTGCTTGGATTGGCTGTGTGGGTCTTGCTCTAACATGGTGGCCCTCAGAGGGATGCAACACATGTGCAATTGTTTATCTCAAGTCAAAATGGTAGAGCCGAATGGTCAAATTTCCCAGACAGACACCCTCCAAGCACTTCCCACGTGGGTGCCAAAGAGAGATCAACACTGAAATTTAAACTTGCAGGAAGCATCACATTGGGGAGGGGATGAGTGTATAGCCAGAATTAACAAACTGTATTTCAATAGGAATAAAGCTGACACTGTGAGCCAGCATGGTGTAGTGGTTTGAGCATTGGACTATAACTCTGGAGACTGGGGTTCAAATCCATGCTCAGCCATGGAAACCTTCTGGGTGACTTTAGGCAGGTCCCACTCTCTCAACTTCAGAGGAAGGTGAAGGCAACGGCAACCCCCTCTGAACAAACTTTGCCAGGAAAACCCCATGATAGGTTCGCCTTGGGGCATTATAAGTCAGAAATTACTTGAAGGCCCACAGCACAAACAATAAAATCAGTGTTGTGTAATACAATGGAGTAATATAATACATTACATAATAATATTACTTTTTGTTTTCCAAAGTAATAAAACACTACTTGTTTGTAGCTAGTAATAATATTATAATTACTGCCCCCACCCTGGCGTTACTTATAATAGTCAGCCATTAACTTATCAGGTTCAGCATGCACAGATTTCATTACTTGAGGTTTATTTTATTTTATTTTATTTTGTGACCTACTTCTGCTGAAAGTGGAGTGGCAGTGGCCATTTAAAATAAGGGCATAATACATAATTTTTTCTGCAGAGAGACTGTGGTGGCAATTTTTAAAAGGGTCTTGTTCCTCTTAGAAATAGTGACCACTGTCTCTCTGCAGAGAAGCTTATGTATTATGCCCATATTAAAAATGGCCACTGCTGCTCCATTTCCTCCAGAAGTACATCAGAGAATCACAGTGGATGACCCAGAGATTCCTAGAGTGTTCTCGGGTAAGAAAAATAGTGTTGGTAATTTTTATTTTTGTTTTAGTCGCTTTACTCTCTGGGCTGCTTGGAAGCAAAGAGACCCCCTGTTCCTCTAGCTGGTGTGTGAGGGGAGGGTTCCAAGCAGCCCCAAGAGTAAAGAGAGTGCCTATACACAAAGCCTTTCTCCCCCACTTCATCCCAGCCCACTCCCAATTGGTGAATGCTTAAAAAACTTATTTTTGCAGAGATGAGAACAGGCAAGCTGGGGGCTGGTTTTCTGCTCATAGAAAATTACGGTTTTCTGGTTGAAGACTGGAGTGAGTTCCAGCACTTTTCATGGTGGTGTGATTGTGGTGGTAGTTGTGGAACGAGTTCTCTCACACACAGGAAGGATAGGAAAGGACTGACCGTTTCTGTGCCAATGTCATTCCAGATTCACCCTCTGCTTATCGAGATGTCGAATATTCTGCCTGCAACCATGAGGGATCCATCAGATCCACTTGTGGGTTCAGACGTCATGGTACCAGAAGTGGACATGGTTATTGATGTAGCCACCATAGTGAGAGTCATAACAGAAATAGATATAGATGTAGATATAGATATAGAAATAGGAAATTATGATTGGCCTTTCCTTGGGCTACGAGTTGTTTAGCAGTAGGCCACCCTACACAGGACCTCCTTCTTCCACCTCTTCCATCCCTTTTCTTATCTAAACGGCTTTTCCCTCCACTGTGCTCAGGCAAAACATAGTAGAAAGAATGGCTTAGGTTTACTTTCAGAGGCCTGAATAGAAAGAGGGACTTAGTGTTCAACAAAATAGACCTTCATAGGAAGTCTAGGCCTTACCAGGAAGTCTCACTTCCAGCTTTCCATCATGGACTTTGGACAATTCCAGAAGACACCAGAGGCCTGCATCTTGAAGGCCTCCACCCAGAGACACCCCCCTCTCTTTGTTTGCCTTGGGTCATTTCTTCACCCCTCCTTCCATGTGAACAATCTTTTTCTCTGTGGTTCGCAATGGAAACTGCTTCACCAACTCTGCTTGCCTATTAAACCTTCTCTGTCACCATCACTTGATGTCTCTTGAGATTGGTGGGATTGCGTTCCCCATCTTTTCAGTTCTGGAGGTAGGAGTGCCATAAGGACATTGAGGGGCATCAATTCAGCAAGAATTTTTATCCACAGGTTCCCTCACTGCCCCTTCTAAACCAGAAAAAAATTGTTTTCACATTGGAAAATGGGCATACAGGAATGGTGTGAATAAGCCCCATTGATTTTGTTGGTTTAATTTATTTATTTATATCCTGCTATTCATCCAATATAGGGACTATCCTATATAGCTCTCTTTCCCCAAAACACACAAACATACAAACACCTCAAATGGAGACTCAAAAAGAAGACATCCTCTGCTTCCATGTGGAGGGATTGGGCTAAGAGACCCCCCCCCCACCCCACTCCTGATAGTAAAGCAAAAACCAGCATAGACAAAGAGAAATGCTCCAGGAGGTGGGTTGTTGCTCTATGCCATTGGATCATAGAATTATACAGTTGGAAATGACCATAAGGAGCATCTAGTCCAACCTCCTGGTCTGTAGTTCCGAAAGGGGGAAAGTCACTATCTTTCTGCCTTCCTGTTTCTAATTATTAATCTGTCTGCCACCAGTCTAATTGGTTCCATGATTATGGCTTTTCCCTTCAGGTATGACTTGGCTTCATCTTCTCTACACTACATGTTCCTCATAAAAGAGTTGGCATGTTTTCTCATTAGTTCTGCTTCTCAAGTGCCAGCTTGTTAACAGAAGTTACCAAAGTTACCAAAATGAATTTTGACAGGAAGAAATGTAACATATTACACTTAGGCAAGAAAAAAAATTTGAAATGCACGGATATAGGGTGGGGGGCACCTGGATTGACAACATTCCATATGAAAGGGATCTAGGAGTCTTAGTAGACCACAAACTGAACATGAGCTAGCAGTGTGACACAGCAGCTAAACAAGCCAATCCAATTCTAGGCTGCATCATTATCTGTCAGCATCCCTAAGCATCTCCTGAGATTGGTGGAATTGTTTCCCATCTTTTTGGTTCTGGAGGTGGGGGCAGTGTAAAGACGTTGAGGGGGCATCATTTCAGCAAGAATTTTTATCCTCAGGTGGCCTCACTGCCCCTTCTAAACCGGAAATGTTTGTTCTCAGCCCGCTCTAAGTGGGGTTGTGATTGTGCATACATAAGTGGTGTGAAATAACCCCTATTTTGTTTTTTTATTTTATTTATATCCTGCCTTTCTCCCAAATAAGAACAAATTAAAAACAATGTAAAAACATTAAAAGTAGAGATATACAATTTAAAACAACCAGTTAAACAATTTATGCAGTTAAAAACATTACAGATTAAAAAATCTTAAAATATATTTTAATATATTTCAAAATATATTAGAAACTATATATGAACCTTAAAATCCACAATCACATGGATCCTGAAGGGATTTTGGTACATGTAGCTGAGGAGCAAAGTATTTCCTCCCAGCTCTGGGTCCAATCCACTCTGCAGGGCATCCGGATGGAGAATTCCCTTCCCCAGTTGTCCCAGCAGAACATCAGCAGACATGCTGGTGAGAGAAAGACCCCATTGTGTGGAAAGAAATGCATGTCTGTCAAGTTGCCGTATATTCCAGTGTATAAGACGACTGGGCATATAAGACGACCCCCCAATTTTCAAGTAAAAATATAGAGTTTGGCATATATTCGCCGTATAAGACCACCCCCCAATTTGGCTGGCTGGCTGGCTGGCTAGCTGGTTGGGAGAGCCTTGCCAGCTGATCCTCTTTGTTTCCCAACTCATGAGGATCTCCTCATGAGTTCTCACAATCCTACTTTTGATTATTTGTAAGTAATTCATTACTTGAATATGAGCTGTGGTCATTACATAGGAATATGAATGGCAATCTATAAATAATACCACAGTGTACCAAGTACAGTAGAAGTAATCTAAATTAAAGTCAACAGTCATATTATGAAAAATGGGTGCTAGAAAAGGTATTGGTAATTAAGTTCAGAAGGTGGATTAAAAAGTGTCATACAATGACACTTTTGGAAAGGGTCTCAATGTCTCTCCAGCACTAATGCAATTTCTGTTACAATTTTGCACAGCCAATTTAATTTAAAAGAAAATTCTTAAGATGAAGTGATTCCAAAGTTAACCTTCTATTCTAACAGCTTCTAACATGACCCAACATTGTGAAATCACTTCCAAATCTCCTTTGTTATCAGTCTATAACCATGTATCAGTGCAGAACTTGTTATGGTAACTCATTTTCAGTATGCTGCCTTCATCCTACTCAGAAGATGAAGCATCAAAATATATCCAGGAATTCTGTTTTCTGAATGAAGATGGAGGGAATGGGCAGCGGCCACTGCAAACCTCAAGATTCGCCCCTTTTTTCCACCTTCCAGGAAGGTGGATGAAAGGGTCGAAAATACCCAGTTTGCCTCGTGCTAGATTAGCACCTCCATCCCTTTCAGGGGGAATATCCTTTATAGCTCATGTCCTCATCAACACTCCCCCCGGAAATGGAAACACTAAAAGGAGACTTTCTCTGCTTCTCTCAGGGGTGGGACAAGAGACCCCCACCTCACCCCAGATAGCAAAACAAAAAGCCAGCATAGAAACAGGTTAACACTCCAGGAGGTGGGTTATTTGGTGAGTGTTGGACTATGACTCTGGAGACCAGGGTTTGAATCCTCGCTGAGCCATGAAAACCTGCTGGATGACCCTGGGCAAGTCACACACTCTCAGCTTCAGAAAACCCCATGATAAGTTTCCCTTAGGGTCAACTGAAGTCCAAAATGACTTGAAGTGATGCAACAACAGCAACAACCCATAGTTCTGGAAGAGGGGGCATTCTTAGTGTGTATAGGAACACGAGTACGAAGGGCCCTCCAAATCTGAGGTCTATGGAGGGTTAAGGACAATGTGCTTCCCTTTGTCCAACTTGCTTAAGGGAAACAAATACTTTTTTCTAAAGCAGCAGCTTTCCCTGCTGAAATCATGTTCTAAAAATCCTGGGCTTCAGAGAGGCTTCAGGGGGATTTGGAGGGTGATCTTTGCCACCTTAAGAGACAAAGGGGCCGTTTACATGACAAAAATGTCATGAGATGAATTTGTGGTGAACTCAGGTTGTTCACGTGTCCTGCATGACGATCTCGAGCTTTTCAGAAGGGGGGCACCTTTTATCCCTCATCAAGCAGGACTTTCCATCCCGCGGTTTGTCCTGTGTTTTTAAAAAAGTCTCGAGAGGTTGTGGAAAATCGATTATGTGAACAGATCAGGACAAGATATCTCAGGACTAGGAGATGCCCAGAAATTGAGGTGGGCATGGGCGGGCACATAGTCCTGAGAAGGAGGGGCCCATGACCCTTTTAAAACTGTTTTTAAATTGCCAAGCTTATCCGCCATTGTTCTCCTGAGCCTTCACCTGAGAGGTCAGTGATATGGATGACAAAAGCAGTACTCAAACAAGGAAAGGTGGGCACGGGATCTCCTGGTCCTACATGGAGACCGTAGACTTGCTTGCAATTTGGGGTGAGTAGAAGGTGCAGAAACAGCTTAACAAATGCCTTAGAAATATAGAACTTTTTGAAAAAATCACTACTGAGATGAGACACAAGGGGCATGATTGCACCGTGGAAGAGTGCTGCATGAAAACTAAACTTATGAGGAAATCGATCACAATGCTAAAAGTGGGAACGATGCGGCAAGGATGCCCTTTTTTAAAGAGCTCCATTACATTCTCGGAAGCGATGCAAACTACTATCCTAAACGACTGGCTAGAACAACCGACATCATAAGTGTTCCCTGTGGGTCAGTGACCCCCCCCCATCATGATCCCCTCCCTGAAGAGCAGCAGCTGGCTTTGTCTTCCAAAATAAATGTGGAAGGATTCTCAGAGGAACTTTTTGGAATCCTGGCTGGTGAGCATAAATTCCCTTTTAAAAAGCTAGTTTGAGCTTTGTGAAAACTTGGAAAAATTTATTTCCGATTATCTCTTAAAGAACATTCATGGTGTGTTGTTCTGCATGCAGTCTTTTTAACTGTATGAATGTAATGTCCTCAGGGAAGAACCTACTTGGCCTACTCGGCCAAAAAGTCTATGCGAACATCAGTGAGCAAGAGGGCCTTCTCCACTGCTGCTCCAAAACTGTGGAATGACCTGCTGGAGGAGATCCGTCACATCTCTACTCTTACAGCCTTTAAAAAGGCTCTTAAGATGGATCTCTTCCGGCAAGCCTTCCCAACTTAACTCCTCTCCCCGCACAAGGTGATCTACATCACTCTGTCCACCAATTATCTCCCTTTTTAAACTTTTGTATTCTTGTTTATAAACTTTTTGACAGTAAGAGTTGTTCAGCAGTGGAACACACTCCCTTGGAGCATGGTGGGGTCTCCTTCCTTGGAGGTCTTTAAACTGGATGGCCATCTGTCAGGGATGCTTTGATTGTGTATTCCTGCATGGCAGGGGGTTGGACTGGATGGCCCTCATGGTCTCTTCCAACTCTACAATTTTATGATTCTATGTGTTTATTTAATAGTAATTTTTGTATTGTGTTGGGGAGGGTCTGGGAAGGGACTAATTTGAATTTTATTGTGTTCCATGTGTTTTTATTGCTGTAACCCGTCCGGATTCCTTGTGATTGGGCGGGCTATAAATAAATAATTTATATTATTATTATTATTATTATTATTATTATTTCCATCTGCATGTTACCCACATCCTGATTTTTAATTAATTATATGTGAAAACTCGTATATTTATATTTACAAAAATCACCTACCACTTCCTTTAAAAAAATGAATGTTTACTTATTTGGGTCACTTAAAGGTTGTTTACTGCCTGCCGAGCATTGTAAATCACCATCCTGTTTCTGCTCTCTGGCTCCAGATCTTTTACATGCTAATGTTGGCAGTAAGAGGGAGGAGGTTTGTGGGTTGCTAGGTTAAGCAGTCACATCATGGTACATGCGTAATTGCACCCAGATTATGGCTGGAGTCAATTGGATTATAATAATAGTGCCCTCTTTATTCCCTTTTCTTAATTACAGTTTCTATGGTAGGACTGATAAAATGAGGAAGCCGTGCAGTGCTTATGTATTGCTGAAGTGTACTTTACTGTATTTAACAATTATTTTTACAGAGGAAAACCAAACACAGGCTACAGAAGACGGTACAATGACTCTAACAGTAACAGAGGAAAATGAACCTAGTTTAAGTGTGACACAGATTAACGACATCTCTGAAGTGGAAGAGGCTGAATTAGATGCTGTTTGGACCACCATCCCTCTCCAGAATGGTGTTTTTTTTCCCCCTATGGGCTAGCCAAGGTTGGGGGAAGTTTCTTTCACCACTATAATATGATTGAACTTATTTTTATTTTTTCCCTCCCTTTGTTACCCAAAATGCTCCTTGGAAAATTCCAAGAAAATATCGAGTTTCTAATATGTTGGGGAAATTCGCAGCAACTTGACTTTAGCTATGCAAAAGGGGGTAACAAGGGAATCTTGCAAACCTTTTTCTACCAGTACTACTAGTCTGGGTGGAATACACACACATGTAAAATTATGTTTTTTATTAAAGAGTTCAAAATAAAATAACACCACACACACACACACATTCACCCAGAAAAAGCATTCACACAACGCTATCGGAAAAGCAGTAGGAAAAACTTGGATAGAGAGTAGCAAGACGATTTGTTGGGGTGATACAACCTGTCCTGTGGTCAATCTGGCAGAGTGGATGGAGGAATCTGGGTTGGCCACACAGAGGGAGACATAGGGTCCCCTGGAACTGAAGTCTGTGCGCAATGTGCAGATTTTTTTAGGGGTCACTTATACCTCCAAATACACCTGAGGGGAGTGGTATTTCAAGAGCTGAAACAATAGATTTCATGAGCCTTCATGGATTGCACAATGAGTTTCCTGGTCCTGACAAAAGGTGTGGAAATTGCTAAATGTGTTTCTTAATGTCTAGTGATTGGATTTTAAAAGCTTTGAGCAAGGGTCTTAAGGTTTGGGGACTGAGCGCTGGAAATTTCATAATCAGCAAATACAAAGGTTTCATTTCATCCATTGTCTCCCTTTCCTGGGAAATGTGTCCTTCTGGCTTTTAGCCTTAGGCACAAAGCATGGCATTCAGCTGTCCTCTCTTGAGACCAATGTGCTTTTGCCCTTGTGGAAGGTCACACTGATGAACCAAAATTCTAGAAGTGGGGTCTCTGAAAGTGGGGTGTAAGCCTCTGGAAGTGGGGTATATGCCATGCTCAACATCTTCTCCAGTAACTTCCCTTAGCAACTCTGTTGCTTCCCTTACCCCTGCAGAAAGGCTTCAGATGAACTGCAGGAAACAATGCTCCTTTGAAACTGCAGAAATTATTAACAACTCCAAGGCATTGATGAATCAACTAATAACCCATCTTGATGCTGGCACAGAGAATATGGACCAGAGGGCTAAAGTTATAAATGAATACCTTGAAAATTTTTATCAGCATGAGATTGAAAATAGCAGGGCTATGTGTGAATAAATTAATAGTCAAACAAATCAGACTGGAGGAGGGCAAACATTGTCCCCATCTTCAAAAAGGGGAAAAAAGAGGATCCCAACAATTATCGTCCAGTTAGTCTGAAATCAACATCAGGGAAGATTCTAGAGCAGATCATTAAACAGAGAGTCTGTGAACATTTAGAAGGCAATGCCATAATCACAAAAAGTCAACATGGGTTTCAGAGAAACAAGTCATGCCAGACTAATCTGATCTCTTTTTGATAAAATTACCAGCTTGGTAGATGAAGGGAACGCTGTGGATATTGCATATCTTGATTTCAGTAAGGCCTTTGACAAGGTTCCCCATGACATTCTTACAAACAAGCTTGTAAAATGTGGGCTAGACAAGTTAACTGTTAAGTGGATTTGTAATTGGTTGACTGGCCGAACCCAAGGGGTGCTCAGCAGTGCCTCCTCTTCATCTTGGAAAGATGTGACTAGTGAGGTGCCACAAGGTTCTGTCCTGGGCCCAGTGCTATTCAAAATCTTTATCAATGACTTGGATGGCGGAATTAGGGGCATACTTATCAAATTTTCAGATTAGGAGGAGTAGCTAATACCCAGATTAGGAGGAGTA
The DNA here is from genome assembly GCA_030847615.1 of Gambelia wislizenii. Taxonomy (NCBI): domain Eukaryota; kingdom Metazoa; phylum Chordata; class Lepidosauria; order Squamata; family Crotaphytidae; genus Gambelia; species Gambelia wislizenii. Next base: position 96,802,028 of record JAUMIR010000005.1, on the reverse strand, counting down.
GCTAATACCCTAGAGGACAGGATCAAAATTCAAAATGACCTGGATAGACTGGAGAGCTGGGCCAAAGCTAACAAAATGAAATTCAATATGGAGAAATGTAAGGTACTGCACTTAGGGCGGAAAAACGAAATGCATAAATATAGGATGGGGGAGACCTGGCTGAATGAGACCATGTGTGAAAGGGATCTAGGAGTCCTAGTAGACCACAAGTTGAACATGAGTCAACAGTGTGATGTGGCAGCTAAAAAGGCCAATGCGATTTTGGGCTGCATCAATAGAAGTATAGTGTCTAGATCAAGAGAAGTAATAGTGCCACTCTATTCTGCCTTGGTCAGGCCTCACCTGCAGTACTGTGTCCATTTCTGGGCACCACAATTCAAAAAGGATATTGACAAATTGGAGCGTGTCCAGAGAAGGGCGACTAAAATGGTGAAAGGTCTGGAAACCATGCCTTATGAGGAAAGACTCAGGGAGCTGGGTATGTTTAGCCTGGAAAAAAGATGGTTAAGGGGTGATATGATAGCTCTGTTTAAGTATTTGAAGGAGTGTCACATTGAGGATGGAGCAAGCTTGTTTTCTGCTGCTCCAGAGACTAGAACACGGAACAATGGATGCAAGCTCTAGGAACAGAGATTCCACCTCAACATTAGGAGGAACTTTTTGACAGTAAGAGCTGTTCAGCAGTGGAACACACTCCCTCGGAGCGTGGTGGGGTCTCCTTCCTTGGAGGTCTTTAAACAGAGGCTGGATGGCAATCTGTCCGGGATGATATGATTGTGTATTCCTGCATTGCAGGGGGTTGGACTGGATGGCCCTCGTGGTCTCTTCCAACTCTATGAATCTATGATTCTATGAAATCTGCTTGAAAAACTAATAGAACACTTAACATCTCCTGAAAACGCTCAGAGAAGAGTTGTTGTAAAGAGAGTTTTTTAAAAGTACGGTTTTAGACTCTGAGAAGGAGAACTCCCAGCCACAAGAAAAACAACTACCATGCACAAGTACATCAGGTGGAAGGCTAGGATTAAGTAGACCAGTTAGAAAAATTAAAAATTATACATTGTAAATCAAAATACTACTAAAACACCTACAGCAGCTGTACTGGTAGATTATGTTTATCTTGTGGCATTAAATTTCATTTTAATTGTTTTCTTATAGTGTTTAAAATGAATGTGGCAATTTCAATGATGGATGACCAATATCTTCTACTGATTACCTCATAAACTGAAGGTACAGTAAAAAAAAATTGGTTGATGTTACACGCCAACAGGTAAAGCTGCATTACACCACGTCTGTATATCTTTATTTCCCTTTCTATCTCCTAAAATATATATTTTAATAATAACCAAAATGCTGAGTATTATGTAGAATACCCACCTTACTTTACCAAGAAACACAGTACAACTGTTTAGTTAAAACATAAATTCTTTATAAATTCCTTTTTAAAACAAAATATTTACAAGTATATTTATAAGCATTATTTATTCATTATTTACAATGCAGAAATGAAAGGAATAAATACAATAATGAGGGAGGGTTGATAATAATCAATTTCAAGAAAACATATAAAAAATACAAAGGTAAATATGGAAAGAAACATAAAGTACAAATGACACGTAACAGTAACATAACGGTGCAAAATAAATATACCATACGTTAGCAAGTCAAACATGTTTACCCAAAAAATATACAGTTGTCCCTTCACATTCGCTGGGGTTTGGTTCCAGGACTCCCCGTGAATACCCAAATCCGTGAATACTCAAGTCCCATTACATGCAATGGCAGAGCAAAATGGTGTCCCTTATATAAGATGGCAAAATCAAGGTTTGCTATTAGGATTGTTATTTTTTTAAGAATATTTTTCAAGCCGTGAATACTCAAATCCGTGAATGTCAAATCCATGAATGTGGAGGGACAACTGTATATACACAATTGGCACAACAAAAAATACAGACTAAATCCCCAAGTGCCTCTCAATGTTGCTAACCCTTCCCTCAAGTCTCTGGATGCTTTCTTGAATAGAGTTTGCTGAAAAAGAAAAAAAAGGAAAAAACAGTGTTAGCTTTTGTCATGATGGACTGACCAACCCATCATGGTGAGTTCATCTGCAAAATCTACAGGTCACAGCATTGGAAAATTTCACTCCCTGGTTCCATAGCAACAGGTATGGTAGGGGGTGGGACCCTCATTTCCTAAACATGAAAGAAATGGATGCACAGGTTGTCATCACGTCTCTTCTGCCAGTTGAAGGGCATGGTCCAGGAAGAGAGAGGAAAATAGCTGATGTAAACAACTGGCTCCATAGATGGTGTCGCCAAGAACAATTTGGATTCTTGGATCATGGGCTGCGGTTCCATGAGGGGGGACTTCTGGCAAGGGACGGGGTGCATGTCACGACCCTTGGCAGAAACGTTTTTGCCAACAGTCTCAATAATTTGATCAGGAGGGCTTTAACCTGAGTCATATGGGGGAGGGAGACAGTATTCTGGAAGGCAAAAGGGCTGGAGAAAATAGTCAAACTGTCATAGAGGGAACAAGGCAAACAGTGCAAGGACCCAACAGTGGGAGGCAAAAAAACTTGCAAGGGCAGCAAGTAAAGGGAACACATGGTCTTAGATGTCTCTATACGAACGCGCAGAGCATGGGAAATAAGCAAGATGAACTTGAACTCCTAGCACAATAAAGCAAATATGATATAATAGGCATTACTGAAACCTGGTGGGATGAGTCTCATGATTGGAATGTAGGAATAGAGGCATATAACCTTTTTAAGAGAAACAGGGCAAACAGGAAAGGAGGAGGAATAGCATTATATATCAGGGATATTTACACCAGTGAAGAGATCCATAACATCAATACTGGAAGCAGGTGGAGAGCTTCTGGATAAAAATTAAAGGGGAGAGAAACAACAGGGATGTTATTGTGGGACTCTACTACAGATACCCAAGTCAGATGGAGGAATTGGATGATGCCTTTCTAGAACAGATGACCACACATGCAGAAAGGAGAGAGATGTGGTAGTGATGGGTGACTTCAACTATCCTGATATTTGCTGGAAATCTAACTCAACCAAAACTTCAAGATCTAGTAAATTCCTTACTTCCCTGGAAGACAATTTCATGGTCCAAAATGTGGAAGAGGCAACAAAGGGGTCAGCTATTTTAGATCTGATCCTAACCAACAGGGATGACCTGGTTAATGGGGTGCAAGTGGTGGGATCCTTAGGTGAGAGTGATCATGTTCGCCTGGAGTTTGTTATACAATGGAAAGGAGAAGCAAGGCATAGTCAGACATGCATTCTAGACTTTAGGAGAGCTGATTTCAATAAACTCAGGGAAATACTGGGGGTGATCCCATGGTCAGGAATACTAAAAGAGAAGGGACTTCAAGATGGATGGGACTTTCTCAAAAGGGAGATACTGAAGGCACGATTTCAAACAGTACCAATGAGGAAGAAAAATGGGAGTTGTCTCAAGAAACTAGGATGGATGACTAAAGAACTTTCAACAGAGCGAAGTTTTAAACGGAACATGTATAGGAAATGGAAAAAGGGGGAATTTACCAAAGAAGAATTCAAACAGATAGTGAACACATGTAGGAGTAAAGTCAGAAAAGCTGAAGTACAGAATGAGCTCAGGCTTGCTAGAGAGGTTAAGAACAATAAAAAGGGTTTTTTGGGGGTATGTCCGCAGCAAAAGGAGGAAGAAGGAAATGGTAGGGCCACTACGTGGAGAAGATGGCAAAATGCTAACAGGGGACAGAGAAAAGGCAGAATTACTCAACACCTTCGTTGCCTCAGTGTTTTCAGAAAAAGAAAAGGGTGATCAACCTGAGGATAATGGAACAGAGGACACAATAGGGGAAATCTAGCACAGAATAAGTAAAGAGGTAGTACAGGAATACCTTCTTAATCTAAATGAATTTAAATCTCCAGGACCAGATGAAATACATCCAAGGGTATTAAAAGAGCTGGCAAATGTAATCTCAGAGTCATTGGCAATAATCTTTGAGAACTCCTGGAGAACAGGAGAAGTCCCAGCAGATCGGAGGAGGGCAAACACTGTCCCCATCTTCAAAAAGGGGAAAAAAGAGGATCCCAACAATTATCGTCCAGTTAGTCTGACATTAATACCAGGGAAGATTCTAGAGCAGATAAGTAAACAGAGAGCCTGTGAACATTCAGAAGGCAATGCTATAATCACAAAAAGTCAACATGGGTTTCAGAGAAATAAGTCATGCCAGACTAATTTGATCTCTTTTTTTGATAAAATTACCAGGTTGGTAGATGAAGGGAATGCTGTGGATATCGCATACCTTGATTTCAGTAAGGCCTTTGACAAGGTTCCCCATGACATTCTTGCAAACAAGCTTGTAAAATGTGGGCTAGACAAGTTAACAGTTCAATGGATTTATAATTGGTTGACCGGCCGAACCCAAAGGGTGCTCAGCAGTGGCTCCTCTTCATCTTGGAAAGATGTGACCAGTGGGGTGCCACAGGGTCTGTCCTGGGCCCAGTGTTATTCAACATCTTTATCAAGGACTTGGATGACAGAATGAGGGACATACTTATCAAATTTGCAGATGACACCAAATTAGGAGGAGTTGCTAATACCCTAGAGGACAGGATCAAAATTCAAAATGACGTGGATAGACTGGAGAGCTGGGCCAAAGCTAACAAAATGAAATTCAATACGGAGAAATGTAAGGTACTGCACTTAGGGCGGAAAAACAAAATGCATAGATATAGGATAAGAGAGACCTGGCTGAATGAGACAACGTGAAAAAGGGATCTAGGAGTCCTAGTAGACCACAAGTTGAACATGAGTCAACAGTATGATGCGGCAGCTAAAAGGGCCAATGCGATTTTGGGCTGCATCAATAGAAGTATAGTGTCTAGATCAAGGGAAGTAATAGTGCCACTCTATTCTGCCTTGGTCAGGCCTCACCTGCAGTACTGTGTCCATTTCTGGGCACCACAATTCAAAAAGGATATTGACAAATTGGAGCGTGTCCAGAGGAGGGCGACTAAAATGGTGAATGGTCTGGAAACCATGCCTTATGAGGAGAGACTTAGGGAGCTGGGTATGTTTAGCCTGGAAAAAAGACGGTTAAAGGGCGATATGATGGCCCTGTTTAAGTATTTGAAAGGGTGTCACATTGAGGATGGAGCAAGCTTGTTTACTGCTGCTCCAGAGACGAACACGGAGCAATGGATGCAAGCTCCAGGAACATCCAACATTAGGAGGAACGTCCTAACAGTAAGAGCTGTTCAGCAGTGGAGCACATTCCCTCGGAGCATGGTAGGGTCTCCTTCCTTGGAAGTCTTTAAACAGAGGCTGGATAGCCATCTGTCAGGGATGGTTTGATCATGTTTCCTCCATGGCAGGGGGTTGGACTGGATGGCCCTTGTGGTCTCTTCCAACTTTACAATTTTATGATTCTATGACATCACATCACCTGACTGGAGAGTCAATCAGATTTGGCAATGCAGAACCAATCAGATTTGACCAAAAGACTTTTAAGTTTCTGAATCTCTTTTATTCTGAGCCACATGCTTGAGCCACATGGGTTGACCATCAAGATAACCAGATATGATAACTGAAGTCGGGGGAGCGACCTCCCTCATGGCTCTCTAACATCAAGGAGCCCCAAATGATATATGAAGTCTGGGGAATAGACTTCTATCCAGATTACTCTGAATTTCAATCTCAAGACCCAGCTAGGCCGGCTATGATGAGCCTGGCCTAGCCCATCCCAATTGGGACGTGGACTGGTTGCATGGACATCGTAAATGTGAGTTATTATTTTCTTAGCTTTGGGAATATGTGTAGTTAGCATGCATTAGATTTATGATTTATTTGACCCTTATGACTGAATGTATTTCATGTAAACCTTAAGCTGTGTTCCTGGAGGAGAGATTCCCCTCCATGCTAAATATTTAAGTGCTTGGAACTCAAAAATAAAGTTTACTCTCTTTTTCTCTACCAACTTGCCTCACGTGCTTGTCGGTCAGCTATCTTGTCTCTTCTCTGGGGGAATAGAGAAGGGGAGGTTGGGAATCCCCAACAGAGTGAGTTGTTCACTGGTTAGCCAAAGAACTGTCCCAGTTTCCCACTGAACTTGGTTCAAGGACTTTCAAACAGTGGGTGGTGGCAGACTAATGAAGGATCGGTCTCTAGGGACTTCTAGGCTACAGGAGCCCTGGGAGAGTGTGTTTCAGATTGTACAAAAAGGCTGGGAGCCTTCCTTCCCTCTCTGTGATAGAGAAAGGCACAGAGAGGCAGGAGAGGCTCAAGCATAATATGGATGGCAGTGAGTTATGAACCTATCCCTCACCACAGCAAAAATTATTAGTTATACCTAGTTCCTCAATCCTGGTTATTATATTAAGGCTGGCCAGTTGGGCTGCAGCCTCTCTTGCATCACCATGCTCTAGGAAGGAAAAGTAAAGATATGTAACTATATTAACTACAATGCATCAGTAAAGGTATAGTTATTGGAGTACTTAACTTGTATTAAAAAACAAATGTTCTCACCAGGAGGTGGTGGAGCAGCAGCTCGGCCAGCCTCATTTCCCCCTCATCCTCAGATGAGGTATCAGACATGGGCTGACCTGCCCCCCTTCTTTGGATCCAGACCACTAGGGAAATAGAAATGAAAAGAAATACACTAAGTTTCAGAATGTTAAGCCAGTAGCCTGCACAACAGTAAGTTTAGAAGTATAAGAAATTACCTCTAGGTAGCCAGTCCCACCAGCTTGGGCACCCTGTATGGACCCATAGGTTATGCAGGGCAGGATAAAAAGGCGGCCGCCTTCGGGGGGGGGAGCTCCCATTATTTGCCTCCAGTGCTGTGTAGAACCTACCCTTTAAGTTCTTGAATTTAGAGCTGCACTGGATACCAGTTCTTTGGAAGCCCCGCTCCCAGAGGAACCACACTACCTCGATAAAGAAGTTGCAGTTCCTCCGGTTAGAAGAATGCATCAGGCGGTCTGGCGCCCCAGCCTGCTGGGACAGGGACTCCATGAGGAGGTTGGTTTCCCTGGTGCGCCAGTAGGCGATGTGCTGACCCGCCCGAACACACCCTCTACCCACCTCGGCCATTGTAACACCATGTGGTGGGATCCGAAAACTCGAGTTTTTATGTTTACAAAAAGACCGTTATATTATGAACAAGCCTATTCATAATATCATCATAATTTATCATTTTGAATTTTAAATACCATTTGTTGAAAACAATTGGCTTATTAGCGGAGGTTCCTCCATTTAGGAATTTGCTGCTTTTGGGAACCTTTTTTTACAAAGATTAGTCCCTGTTGAAGGCACCAATTCCCCAAACTTGACATCATTGAAATAAAGTATCCATTGCTGGTCATTGTTAAAGTATCACTTGTAGGTTGGCTCTACAAAGGAATACTTTAATGCTAACAGTTCAAATGTTGGTTTGAATGCAGGAATACTTTTTTTTTTTAATTGCATTCATTTCCATGAGAATGCTTATCACTTCTGGAATAAGGAAAGGATGATCTTAAAAAAGTTTACCACACCATGACATATATTTTTACTTTATTGAGGGAAACATGTAAAATAATAAAACATTGTGATGTTTTCAAACTGCATACATAAGATGGATATAACTACATGATTCACATCAGTTATGATGACTGAGATGCCAAAAGTACTCCTTTAGGGTGTCATGGACTGCTTCACCCTCTTCTTTTTTCCTTGCATCGTCATTAACTAATGGAGCACCTAGAGTGTCTAGGACAAACCGTTGCACCCTTCTGTTCTATTCCTCAAGTATTTTACCCCTAGTTTCACATATGTTATGGAGTATAACACAAACACATGTCACAGAACATATGTTCTCTTCAGCCACTTCTAAACTTTTATTTTATTTTATTTTTTAAACTAGATCTTAATGATCTCCAGTGTCCCTTAAGACAATCAAACAACCTCTCTGTGGTACTCCGAACCCTGTTATGGTATCTGTTGTACAGTCTCTGTTTTTCATCAGTTGTCTCCCTCTATGGTGTAAGCAGCCACTTTCTAATAGGGTATGCTCCATCCACAAGGGTAAGCAGAACTATCTGTTTTCCTATTATAGTAATGGCAGGGTTCCCTGGAACAAAAATACCTGCCTCCATAGACTCAAAAAAAGGAAAATTTCTAAGCATTCTAGCATTGTGAATCTTGCTGCTCCAACCAACCTCCATGTCAATAAAAACACCTCTGTGATCCACATCCCTTGTAGCAGCACACTGTAGCTATTTTTTCTATTAATGTATTTGTTTCCCTGGCACACAGGTGGAATAATTTTGACGTGGCATCCATCTAGACAAGCAATAACTTGAGGGTATCCCAGGGCTGCAAAGCCATCCATTACCTGTTTAAGCAGAAACAAAAAGCACAAATTAGAATGGACATTTTGAAATGAGTATTCGAGTTTTCACATAAATAAGAAGCAAAAAATAAAGCAATCCAGCAGGGATTCCATTCTTCAGTGGACTGGTAATTCTAAGAATAAGCTTAAACACATGTAGTTTGATTATATATAAAACAGCTACACAAATATAAAAGCACCAACAGTATGCGAGTAATCACATTTTCACATATTACATTTAGAATTTTTTAAATTCAAATTCAAAGTCTAAAAACTATAAAAACATTACCTTTCTATGATCACTGAGGTATACTGTATGTTTCAGAAGTAACTTCTCCAGTATGATCACCACCTCAATGAAGATTTTGCACACCGTGGAGTGTCCGACGCCAAAAAGATTGCAAGCGGTCGCATAAGAGCATCAGTGGGCGAGAATCCAAATAGTTATTGCTAGGCGTTTCTCAGCAGAAATTGTTTTCCTCATGTTTGTGTCCGATTTCACTATCTCTGGTCATAGAATATCTACTAGTTTCATGAAAATGAACCACGGCAGTCTGAAGTACATGATCCAGCATTCGTTGGACCAGATAGACATTACGAATTTCTCCCACCAGTCCTTCGTTGTAGGATATACCCACCACTGGCATAAGTGAAGGTAAGGGCAAAAACACTGAAACAACATAGGCGTATCGATGCTTATTGAAACCCAAAACTCCCTCCCATGCTCATTGGAAGAGAACTGTTCCATTTGATGAATGAGAATTAAGAGACAAAGCATCCTGCATCGCTGCTGCCAATATCTCCACCTGGACAGCTTTTCAAGGGTACTTCTGAGCAGTACAGCGATAGCCATACATGAGGCAATGGACATTTCCATTATGATAATAATGGTGTATCAGAAGCTCTATCTGATTTGCAAATGGTCACTGACCAATGAAGACTCTTTGCAGTAATCTAGAAATAGCCAATTGCTGTGTTTGTGGCGGGAAATTGCACAGGAAATACATCAACATGTATGTGAAAAAAATAATTGCATCCTTGATTGACAGGTTAAAAAAATCCTGGAATGAATTACATGTGTAAAAAAAATCACAGGATAATATGACTTGAGATCTTGATTTCATCACAGGACTAAATGTCGTGTAAACAATGATCCCGGGAAATTCTTCACACCATGACAAATTGTGTAAACTACAAGGGACGAACTCAGGATAAGGAAATCCCGTTTCTCCCCATAATAAAAACTGTCATTTGAATTAACTGAGCCCCAAGTGACCCAAAGAGAAAATCCTGGGAAATCTGATCAGACACTGACAGAGAAGTTTAAGCAAAGGACCTCTATGACCCTCAGAGAGGTGTGCGTTTATGTGTGAGGGGGAGTTCATGTCCCACCCATGATGCCCAAATCTCCTGTAATCTCTGGGGGAATTATTAGTTCAAACAAGAGGCCTGCAAGAGGAGAGTACCTCCAGGGACCTTTTCACCTATGTCTACCAGTACTAACTGTAGAGAACACTCCAGTTGAAGTTGAAGAAAGTATTTTATTTGAATTAACACAGGGGATAGGCCAACATACAAGAACACATACTCTTAAGAACCAGACAAGGCTACTGAAGAGTAAGGCAGGAGAGGTTGGACAGAGAGAACACAGGGGTGGAAGGGTGACAGTCGCCAGTCTGGGGACTCAGACCATGTCTTAGGGTGGCACAGGGGAATCCGGTCCGTGGCACAGTGAGAAAGAGAATGGCTGGGCTCATCCATCGGTGACACCAATGGCTAAGGTTGGAGTGAGGCTATTTATCCCTTCTTATTTCATACCCTGGAGATGTGTGCTAGTTGTGACAAAGCCTGAAGGGTTTTCTCATGGAACAGATCAAAGGGCCCAGAAGGGGCTGGTTGGCTTAGCTCTGGAGTGACCAAACACTGATGGGATTTGCAATAACTTCTGAATGTTTGGGCAGGTAGGGTGTATAGGAAAGATCTCCCTAGGTCGAGGGACGGTCAGGGATTGGAACCAGTTCTTAAAGAGCCCAGGGATGGGCAAAAGATTCACATAGACCCCTGAATGATTGGGTTGTCTGCAGAATCCATTCGGGGTTTCCCACCATCATGGTCATGGTGACCTCAACCACAGAGGAGGCTCCAACTGTACAGTTGTCCCTTCATATTCGCTGGGGTTTGCTTCCAGGAGCCCTGTGGATAATCAAAATACCTGAATATTCAAGTCCCAGTATATGCAATGGCATAGCAAAATGGTGTCTCTTGCATAAGGTGGCAAAATCAAGGTTTGCTTTTTGGATTATTATTTTTTTAAATAATATTTTCGAACCGTGAATACTTACATCCGTGGATACAGAGGGACAACTGTATATTACAGAAGGTGATCTGGGCCCCATGGGTGGGGAAGTGTGAAACGAATGAGCTCAGCCAATGAGAAAAGGGGCCTGGTGATGACGAGGTTGTTGCCAGGTTGAACTTCCCTGGGCCAGAGCTGCTGCGGGGGAGAAAAGTGGGCGGGGGGTGCCAAGGAAGAAGAAGAAGGGGGTCATGGGTGGGTAGGGGGGCAAAATCCTACCATGATGTGATAATCTAGGTTGCCAGTGAAAACTGAAGGGGGTTACACTGTGCCTTTAATAGTTATGTAGAAAAGGAAATCTCAGCAGGTGCTCTTTATCGGTGTGCTGCTTTTAATATTTTAATGTTGTATTTGTATTGATTTTATGTTTTTAATTCATGTTGTGCTTTTAATTATGTGGAAATTAATTTAATGCTTTTTAAATTGTTGTAAATTGTGATTTTAGCTGTATTTTTTAAATGTTGTAAGCTGCCTTGAGTCCCTTCTTAGGAGAAAGATGGGGTATAAATCTAATAAATAAATAAATAATTACCTAGACATGTGACAATCAACATCTGTTGAAGCTCCCAATTCTACACCACCATTAAGGTACAGCAGCCCAGCCTATAATACAGGGTTTCTCAACCAGGTTGACTCTTAGGGTGCCATAAGAGGTTGGTTGGGGTTCTGCCAGGTACTGAGACTGAAATAAATAAACTTCTTTTTGGAACTACAGATATACAGTTGTCCCTTCATATTCGCTGGGGTTTGGATCCAGGACCCCCGTGGATATCAAAATCCATGAATACTCAAGTCCCATTATATGCAATGGCATAGCAAAATGGTGTCCCTTATATAAGATGGCAAAATCAAGGTTTGCTTTGTGGATTATTATTTTTTAAAGAATATTTTCAAGCCGTGAATGCTTAAATCCATGGATACAGAGGGACAACTGTAACAATTTTTACGCAGGGGTTCCCTAGACCTGGAAATTGTTTCAAAGGTTCCACCTGGGTAAAAAGGTTGAGAAAGGCTGCTGTAATGGATGTGATTCGATCTCGTGGGGTCTCAAGGACCCCCGACCATCCACCCCCAAATTTCCACCTGACACTTCCCAGACCTCACCGTTCAAAAAGTCGGGCGGAGTTATGAGCTCAGCCACAAGAAAGCGGGAGAGGGAAGAAAAAGAGAGATCCCTGATATGTGTTCAGTTCAGACTATGGATAAGGGAAGCTGAAGCTTTTGCTTTCTTTTGCACTCATTAAAAAAAAAATTCCAACTAGAATATGCAATTGACGAATTTTAGTCAATTCCTTAAAAGCAAACAAAACAAAATTAATGACCATCTTCAGTGACAAAAAAAGTCAATGAATGTGAAGTCGAAGGCTTTCACAGCCAGCATCCATCAATTTTCCTTGTTTTTTTTCCAGGAGGTGAGGCCATGTTCTGAAATACTTTCTTTCTGATGTTTCACCTGAATCTGTGGCTGGCATCTTCAGAGTTGGGTAGGAGTGTGTGTAGAGCTTATATGCTGTGAAACCCTGTTGGGGAGTATATGTAAATTTATGTGTTTGAAAGGCTAGTTCCTAGGGTGGGAGGATATGCCAGAAAAAACCCAAGGAGAATCTATGGATGCCGCCCTGAAAGCCTTTGAGTTCACAGTTGATGATAATTTGCAGCCTCCTACATCCTAACTAACTTCCTAGATCTGAGAGAGAGAGAGAGAGAGAGAGAGGAGATTTTCACACTACACTGTTATAGCGTTATTATTCCACTTTAACTGTTCTGGCTGCCTCCTGTGGAATTCTGGGGTTTGTAGTTTAGGGAGGCCTAAGAGCTCTCTGGCTGAGAGTTGTAAATGCCCCTCCCTAAACTACAAACCCTAGAATTCCACAGGAGGCAGCCATAGCAAATAAAGTGGAATAGTAACACTATAACAGTGTACAGTAGTCTGAAAGGCTCCAGAGACAGAGAGAGGAGGGCACGTGACCCCCGGTAGATTGGCAGCTGCCTAGCTCCTCCCACTTCCTTGGCCCTGGAAGGAGCGCGGCTTCCTCCTCCTTGAAGCGGGCGGGGCTTGCCGGCCTTCCGAACGTCTCCGATGACGTTGCTGCTGCCGGCGCCTCCACCGCCCAATGAGAGAATCGGAGGCAGTGCGAGGGGCGGGGCGTCTGTAAGGCTTGGGCTGCGTGGCTGAAAGAGAGGAGAGGGTTGGTGGAGGGAGCGGGAAGGAGGAAGCGGCCATGGCGGTGGGGAAGCGCCGCCTCTGCCGCCCTCGCGCGTCGTCGTCTTCTTCCTCCTCCTCGTAGCCAGGGAGAGGCCGTTGGGGTTTGGCGCCGGCCATGGCGGACCCCCCGCGGCTGCGGCCGCTTCCCTGGCTGCTCCTGGTGGTCTTCTTGGCCGCCGCGGCCGAGCCAGAGGCCGGCAAGGCCCGGGAGGCCCCTCCGGCGCCGCCTCAGCAGGAGCAGCAGAAGCCGCCCCCGCCGCCTCAGCAGCAGCAGCAGCAGCCCGCGGTGCAGGGACCGGAGCTGGCCCGGGCCGAGGTGAGTGAGGCTCGGCCGCGGGGGCCCCGCACCCCTCGCACTCGCCGCCCTTCGGGCCACAACGCTGGATCACAACCCCCATCATCCCCAGCCGGGGCGACTCGGGGGACGAGCGGAGTGGTGGTCGGTTGGTTGGTTGCCCGTCTTATCAGCTCCCATCGCCATGCTGGCCGGGACTCCTGAGCCCAAAGCAAATGGAGGCCGTTGAGTTGGGAGCAGTTACAGTTGTCCCTCCATATCAATGAATAAGGTATCCACGGATTCAAGTATTTACGGCTCGAAAATATTTTTTAAAAAATAATCCAAATAGCCAACCTTGATTTTGCCACTTTACGTAAGGGACACCATTTTTGCTGTGCCATTGCATATCATGGGACTTGACTATTCACGGGTTTTGGTATCCACGGGGGTCCTGGAACCAAACCCCAGCGAGTATGAAGGGACAACTGTAATTGGGCTGCTCAGGCCATCGCTTCCCTCTCTCCCCTCCTCTCCCTCCCTACCTTCAGTTGTGGAAGCAACTTCCCCTTTCAGGGTTTGCAACGTTATCACAAGGGCGAGCGGCTAGTAGTGGCCCACCAGTTGTTATTCTACAACTCCTAGTGGGATGATTGGGGGGGGTGCAGTCCAGCGGCCTGTGCAAGGCCTTTTCAGGTGACCCAGAGAGCTTTTAGGTGCTGCAGGTGCAAAAGAGGCACTTGAATGTGTGAAGTCAAAGGCATCCATAGATTTTTCTTAGTTTTTTTCTGGGCTGTGAGGCTGTGTTTTGGAATAGTTTATTCCTGAGGTTTTGCCTGCATCTGTGGCTGGCATCTTCAGAGAATGGTTAGGTAGGAGGAGTGTGTTGGCTTTTTTTTATATACTTCGAGCCCCTGTTGGAGAGGATATGTAAATTTGTGTATTTGAATGGCTAGTTCCTGTGGTGGGAGGATATGCAATGAGGATTAGTGTCTGTTTGGCAAATGAATTCCACCCAGGGACAGGGGGATTTCCAGCAGATAATGGGCCATCAACCAACCATTAGCCAGACACTAATCCTCCTTGCATATCTACACCCAGAAACTAACCATTCAAATACACAAATTTACATATCCTCCCAAAAAGGGGTTCACAGTATATAACCCCCCCCACACACACACACACTTACCCAACCATTCTCTGAAGATGCCAGCCACAGATGAAGGCAAAACGTCAGAAAGAAACTCTTCCAGAACACAGCCTCACAGCCTGGAAAAAACCCAAGGAAAATCTATACACTTGAATGTTTTTGGATAGTTGAGCTGAGCTCAGTGATAAAGCACATGCTTGGTTGACAGAAGGCCCTGCCTTCCATCCCTGGCATCTTCAAGCAGGGCTGGAAGAAATTCCTGAGGATTCAAAGAGCTGCTGCCATTCAGCATCAGTATTGAGCTACATGGAGCAACTTTGGCCTCACTGAGAATAAAGTCTGTCTCTCTATGCACCATCTTCTATTTTGATAGATGTTTCCTTCCATTAGGATAGGATGGGTTGGGGTGGAGTGGAGTGGGGGAAGGCACACCTTCAGTGTGGCTTGTACCTGAGAGATGAAAGCATAAAAATGTATTATGGTGATTGGAGAGCAGCCCTCATTTTCAATGTCTTTTGGAATTACTTTGAAGATACTCTGGAGATACGTGGGTCTAAGAAACAACACTAAAGGATTACTGGATTAGGTCCTGCTTTATTTACAAAGAAACATGACCTTCAGGACCAAGAGCAAGAGCCCAGCACCACAGCTCAAGCTTTACAGGATACAGTGATTTCTGTTTTTTTGTTTTCAACCCCCTCCCCCAATGTATCTTTATATCTGTCATTTGTGGAGAACATTGTGTTTGATGAATTGGTTTCTCTGTCCATGAAACTCTATACAGTAAGTCTTGAAAGTGCCACAAGCTGTATTGTGTCAGGAAGTGCACTTGTCACTGAACTGGAAAAATCTGTTTGCTGTTTGCTTCTTTCCTCAGAGGTAGCTTGAGGGAAACTTTTTTTTTCATCTATTCTGTGTTAATTAGGCTGCTTGGACTGCTCCAATACATGTCACCAGACACTTCCTTCTCCTCCTCCCTTCCGTGAAGGAAGTAACTTCCCACCCTAGGAAGTTTCTACTATCCCTGAGGTTCCTGTTAAGAGAGTGCTTAAGATAGACATTGTATTGTGGGAGCTATGAGGAGAAAGGATGTTGAGGAAATCAGAAACAAAATTCAGTAGATAAGATCAAATGATGGTATGCTGTTATAACTATAACTTTAAACATATAAAGGAAAAACAAACTATTCTCTTGGTGATGATAAGGCAGTTAAGGGAGCAGCATTTAGTCCTGAAGAGAGAGGTGCCAAGCCCTATATCTTTGTTGGATCTCTACATCAACATTTAATAATGTTATACTTAAACAGAAATGTATGAAGTCAGTATGCACTTGAAAAGGAGATGCTTTGAATGTACTGAGAAAGAGAGTTTTCTTTCTTACATAAACAGTGTATGTCTTTATACAAATATAAATAGAATATGGCCATAGGGTGAGTGGTTTAAGTAGTCATTGTTTCAAAGTGGAAGGCCAATAATTACCTGAAAGAGATTTTTTGTTTCTGTCCATCACTGTTAGAACTAAGAGAAAGGATGGACAGGAGAAAAGCATGACTGCACAATTCTGATGGTGTGTGGTGTGTAATGAACAGTCTCCATTATGTGTCAAAATCCTTGTTTGTAACTTTATTTAGTATCTGTTATGCATAAGAATTCTTCCCTGTAGGTTTCATATTGAAGACATTTTTACAGCATTCTATAATTGGCCTGTGAGCAGGACTGGCTAACTAAGGAGTAGGGATTAATAATGTGAGTGGTGTGTGCATGTATGACAAATGGCTTTGCACTACATTAGAGTTTGGGTAAGGATTGGCTTGACATTCTTGAAAGTGTACAGGATTGTGGCTGACACCTTTTTACATTTGTGCATGTATTTCATTATGAGAAGGCAGCAAAGGGATTGCCTCATTCTTGGTTCTTCCGCTATTTGAAGAAGGGGCTCTTGTCTCTCTTAATGACTGTGTGGCAATAGAATCATATAATTGTAGAGTTGGAAGAGACCACGAGGGCCATCCAGTCCAACTCCCTGCCATGCAGGAAATCTTGATCAAAGCATCCCCGACAGATGGCAATCCAGCCTCTGTTTAAAGACCTCCAAGGAAGGAGACCCCACCATGCTCTGAGGGAGTGAGTCCCACTGCCGAACAGCTCTTACTGTCAGAAAGTTCCTCCTAATGTTGAGGTGGAATCTCTGTTCCTGGAGCTTGCATCCATTGCTCCGTGTTCCAGTCTCTGGAGCAGCAGAAAACAAGCCTGCTCCATCCTCAGCGTGACACCCCTTCAAATACTTAAGCAGGGCTATCATATCGCCTCTTAACCAGTAAGTCATCATCTCCAAGCAGGCAGATACGCAGAAAAGCATTGTTGCTTAAAATGTGATGGAATTCTTACAAACATAACTGGAACTTGTAGGACTGAATGAGATGCATGGCTTGTGTGTAGCCCAGCTGGAGATCAAAATTTTAAAACAGTAGTGTTTCAGTATAATTAAGATGCCAACCCAAACCAGGTGTCTCAGGACACCTCTCAGCAGCCTTGAAAGCTCGATATATTTTAGAGGTTTTGCTGTTGCAGGGTAAATCATGGGAGTTCAGATTCTAGTGACATAAAACGTTACTTTGTTCTCCATGTTTCTATTGACAACTGACTCATCAATCTTCTCAACCTATAGTACTGGATTAGGAACCATGCCATAATTCTGATATATTTTTCTAGCTGTTCAACAGCTCTCATGACACAGTTCACCCTTATTTGTAAAATCCCCAACTTGGATTAAAGGAACATTGGAATAAAAGGCTTCATTAATGCTTCTAGAATGTAAAAGAGGTTATCTCTTTCTGAATGAAATTAACCTCTTTTTATCCATAAGATTTGGTCAGAAGATAAACCAGTTCTACTTTAAAACTGCTTAAGCATTGTACAGAATACCTACTTTAAATATTAATTATCCAATAGCAGTGAAGGGCTTAAAACAGCAGAAGTCACATAGCTATAAACCTGCTTTTCTTTCAAAAGGGTTATGAATGAAAGCGTTTATGTCTCCCAGTTTCAACATGGCATAACTGATCTGTCTGGAAAAGTCAGGGCAGGTAGGCTAAGCAAACTGGAGATGTTGCCATGAGCATTACTGTTACGTACAAAACCAACTTTTCCTGTTCTTGATCTCCAATTTACTGATGTTTGAGTCATCATTGACAAAGGACTGGCAGGATAAAACATGTTCTGTATGCTAGTTGAATGTGTACATGTGTCTTAAAATGGTAAACGTTTTAAAATTTTCACTGCATATTTCAAGTCTTAAAAAAAAAAAAAAACGTACAGGTGTCTTCATTTACCTAGACCTGACTGGGTTTGTATTATTTTCATACGGTACATCCAAGGGTAGTGTATACATGTTTGAGCAATATTGTAGTTTTCAGTTCTATGAATCTGTGCAGCATTTTCAGTGCATCTAATGAAGAGTCTGTGAAAGCTTATGCTGCAAACTTATTTCTCCCAGTGTTTTTGTTGAATATTATTGCCTTTTGTTATATACTACGCTAGTGTCTTATGATGAAGAGTGCTATAGAATTCTTAAAATAAATACAGTGAGAAGTACAGGATTGCCAACATAGTCAAAAGATTACATGTTAGATGAGTTCGACTTAAGGCAGAGGCAGCAGATGGCTATGTTCCTACAAGGGTCGTCAATCCACCCTTAATTTTACAGATGCTCCTGCAACTGCCTCAGGTTGTACAGGAGCCATCAAGTGCTGCTGGACCCTGTTCCTGACAGAGGTTTGGCACTGAGACAGTTCCTGTCAAGTTCCTGTCCAGCCCAGAGCATCTACAGAATGACTGGTTGTAGTAATGGATCCACTAGTGTTAGAGGTGAGCAGATCTGTCTAGGGTAATTGCAACTTGGCAGTTAAGCAGGAGAGGCTACAAAAATATAATATGAAAATTACCAGAGTACAGTTGACTCAAAGTCTGAAGGGCAAAGTATCTTCATAGGGCAATTTTCAAAGTGCTACTTTCAAAGATAAAATGACAGGTTAATTAAAACATTCCTAGTTAACAACAATGTTAGGGTCAAACTAAAATATGCTGAAGTGGTTACAGGGCTTGAGATCATATATGAAGTTAACATTTGTCATTTGCTCAGGTATGTGTAGCAGAAAACAAAAAGTGATGTTTGGGGTATTTCAGTCTGATTAGCTAAAATTAGCCAGTTAAATGATGAATGAACAGAGTAGTTTTGTAACTTGGCATGTTATACATCAGATTAAATGGCTACTTTGTTTTTATATATTAGGGATTTATATATGCTATTTCCTTCTCGTTTTCATTTACGGCTGAGTTTGATCTGGAAATAAGTCTCATTCTCTGAGGGAGGGGTGATGCGGTTCCTTTACATCTGGGTTTCGTCAGTCACCGCCCAGGTGCAGCAGGAAGTTACATCAAGCCTCTTCATATTCAAATTTCTTTGTCTTCATCTCCTCCATCCTGGAGCCACGAGGCCAGTTCTAACTTCCTGCTTCGCCCAGTAGGTAGCTGAGAAATCTCCTCCGTCTGGAATTTCTATCTCCACCTTTATTCTTTTTCCTTTCTTGTTCCTTTACCTACCTTTTTCCTTCTCCAGGCATTGCTGCTTTTCAGCCCTTGCCTTTCTCCTTTTGAATTTCCCGCCTATTAAAAAAAAAAAATCCTCTCCTCTCTCCGCGCGCGGCTGCTCAGTCGGCTCCAGCCTGCTCCTCCTCTCTCTCTTCCCCCCTCCCCTCTCTCCTTACTGTTTTCTTTTCTCCGAGGCCATGCAGGCCCAGGAGATTCCCCAGCAGGCGGGGAAGGACTCCGGAGTGGCCGGGGATGCGATTCTCGACCGCGGCCACTCCGAGGACGCGGAGAGCGCTGCTGAGGGAGCCGCGGTCGCCATTGCTGCCGCTGCCGGCTCCCATGTGGGCGTCCCTCAGAGGGACGCGGCCCGGAAGGCACACCAGGCCATCGTGACTGGGAAAGCCTCCGATGGCCAAGCAGCAGCTAAGCCACGGAAGAGGCCAGCACAGCCCAGGAAGAAGCTGGCCTCCGATGCCTCCAGCGGGACCGCGATGGAACCTCCGGCCCTATGGAGTGCTTGGCACGCGCCAGGTGCCTGCTGCCAGGACTGGCCAGGGGCAGGAGCCCCTAGGAAGGTACAAGGGGCCCTTGGGGGGAGCGGGGACGAACTGCCCCTTCCCCCACGCATCGTGCCCTCCCTGCTTTTGGGGACGGCACGTATTCTGCCCCCCTGGAGGCCAAACGGAGCGCGGGAGGGGGAAGGGGAGAGCGAGGACTCGCGCTCCCATGCGGAGCCCTCACCATCCACCGGGCCCCAAGCAACCGCCGCAGCTGCTTCGGGGGAGGGGGGCACACCGCATGGGGAACCCCATTCGCTGTCTGACCCCACTCCAGGAAGCAGCCAGGCCCTACCCCAACCGAGCCAACCACCACAAAGCCTGGGCACGGAGGAGCAGGCCTTACAGGCCCCAACTCCTCAAGCACCCCCCCCACAGGCCCTGGCCTCCCAACCTCCACTCCTCCCGACCTTGCCTGCCCAGGTGCCACCCCAGCAACACCAGCTGCCCTTGGTGCTCCAACCAATGCCTCAGCAGGCAGTACCTATCCAGGCGCAGCAACCGTTGGTTTACCAGGCCCTGCCGCCACAGGGGCCGGTGAACCAGACCCTGGGCTTGGGTAACCAAAATCAGGTTTTCCTCCCACCAGTGGTCCAGCCTCAGCCTATGCAGGCGGTGGGTTTTCAGGCACAGCCCTACCAGGCCCCAGTCCTTCAGGCCCCGCCTCTCCAGGCACCCACGGGCCATACCAGCCAAAACCACCATGGCATCCCAGTGTTTTACGATCACTCTAGCGGGGAAGAGTCCGACATCGAGGGGTTGGCCGCTCACCCACCCAAGGCCAGGGGAGCTAGACCCACACAGCGGGGGGGTCGTAGAAAGCGTAAGGGCGCCATTAAGGCAGCCCTACAGCTACTCTCAAAGGCATTGCTCTCAGACGAGGATTCGTCAGAAGAGCCTGGCACGAGCGCCTCAACCTCGGGGGTTCCCCCTAAGGACCAGGCGAACAACGCGCAGTCCCAGCAGCCAGCAGGACCGGGCAAGGCAAAAGCTAAGTCCGCGTCCAAGGGCCCTAGGGACCCATTAAGAGGCACAGATGTCCTGGCCAAGAAGAGGAAGGATCCTCCCTCCACCCACTCTTCTGCAGAGTCCCTACCTCCCTCGGATGAGGAACGCGCCCTCACCGACGTCGTCAGGGCGTCTGGGACCCACGACGATGTAATCCTAACCGACAAGGAAGAAGGAGAAATCTCTGATTCCGAGTTTGCAGACCAGGACCAATCGGATCGCCTTTTCCAAGGAGAGTGGTATGTTCCCCTCCTTACTAGGGTGATGGCAACACTAGAAATTACTCCTACAGACACAGACCAAGCTCCATCGACATCGTCGTCCAACGAGAAGGTCGCTGCAGTGATGCGCACCTCACGCCCAAAGAAGCCGGAGCTTCCCTTCCCAGAGGCCTTCTGGTCCCTGGTAACTGACGAATGGGAAAAACCCTCAATGGGAAGGCGGGGCACCACTGTGGCTCAGAAATATTACAACACCACTCAACGCTTTCTGGACCTCCTAAAGCCCCCAGTGGTCGACAATCCTGTCGCGTCCCTCGTCTCCAATTGTCTGGCTCCTAAGGAAGGAGAGGGCTCTCTCCGGGACCCAGACGAAAAAAGAACCGACGCAGCCATCAAGAAGGCCCACGACTCCGCGGCATGCGGGGTCAGATCCACGCTGGCAATATCGCCTTTTTCCAGAGCGGCGATAGTGTGGCTGCAAGAGCTCATGGAGATCCAGGAGCTCGATCCAAACGTGCTGCACAAGTCTCTGCTTAGATTCCTGCGTACCTTCTTCTTCATAGCCGACGCGGCACAAGACGCCATGATTTTTTCCGCCCGTGCGATCGGGGCCCTCACGCTGGCCAGGAGATCAGTCTGGCTAAAGCACTGGCAGGTGGATACTCCTACCAGGGCAGCATTGGCCTCAGCGGCCTTTAAGGGCCTTAAACTGTTTGGGGAAGAGGCCCTAAAAGGTATCCTAGTCGAGACAAAGGACAAAAAGTTGGCCATGCCCTCCACACTCAAGAAGCCAGACAAGAAGAGCGGCAGACGACCCTTTCAGACTTCTCGTCCCTTTCGTTCCTTTCGGGGATTCGGGAAGCAGCGAAACTACAACTCCTTTCGCCCACCATGGGTTAAGCCAAACTACGTCATCAGACAGAACACTGGACCGCAGCCCAACAACAGCAGAAGGGGAGGCTCCAACGCCCAGCGTGGAGGCTCGCGACAACAATCCTGACTCGGGGTCGCCCCCAGTGGGCGGCCGCCTCAGTCTGTTCCTGCAGCTTTGGTCGAACTCGACAACGGACAGGTGGGTCGTCTCAACAATCACCCACGGGTACAAAACCGAGTTCGACTCAAGGCCAAGGGGCAGATTTCTCCCAGCCCCAATACCCAAAGACCCAAAGAAGGCGAGAGACCTGACGACAGCCATATCTCACCTAAGACACATAGCAGCCATAGAAGAGGTACCACCCTCTCAGCGCTTCTTAGGCGTGTACTCCTTCTTCTTCACAGTACCAAAGAAGGATGGCAGCCAGAGGTCCATCCTGGACCTAAAATACACCAACAGACACATCACATACAGAAAGTTCCGGATGGAGACGCTTACATCCATAAGGGAGGCGCTCCAACCAGGAGACTTTCTAGCCTCACTCGATCTCTCCGATGCGTATATGCACATCATGATCCACGAGGACAGCAGACAATACCTCCGCTTTGCATTCGGGGATCAACACTTCCAGTTCAGGGCCCTTCCATTTGGTCTGGCCTCAGCACCAAGGGTCTTCACCAAGGTCCTGGTCACCCTAATCGCCAACCTGAGGGCACAGGGAATCCACCTGTACCCATATTTGGACGACATCTTACTGCGTGCGTCCTCTCTGAACAAAGCAGGGAGAGACCTGCAGACCACAATTCACTACCTGCAGGCCCATGGTTTTCTGGTGAACTTCAAAAAGAGCAGCCTGTCTCCTGCCCGCACCATCGTCCACCTGGGTGTGGAAATAGACACACAACGTTCCAAGATCACCCTGTCCAAGGAGCGACAGGAGGTCCTCCTACGGGAAGTTCGCACCGTTCGTTTACTAAGGAAGGTACCACTGTCCCTACTAGCCAGACTCCTCGGCCTTATGATATCAGCCTTTGGGGTTGTGCCTTGGGCAAGGTTCCACTCCAGACCCCTGCAGAACTTCCTGATGCCTTACCAAAAGGAGATCGCATTGAGGAAGTCCCCTCTCCTTCTCCTCCCACAGCATGTGAAGGATTCGCTGGCCTGGTGGTCTCAGATGAAGACAGTCAGCAAGGGTTCTCCGTTCACAGTACCCCAGGCGATCCTGGTCACCTCCGATGCGAGCCTACGGGGCTGGGGAGCACACTGTCAGGGACAAGTGACGCAAGGGATTTGGAGCCCACAGGAAAAGACGCACAGCATCAACTGGTTGGAGCTACGAGCGGCTCGCTTGGCCCTGCAACACTTCACCCCAGTCCTGAGGGGTCAACACGTCATGGTGATGACGGACAACACTACAGCCCGATCGTACATAGCGAAACAAGGAGGTTCGAGATCCCGGTCCCTGCAACAGGAAGCGGATCTCATCTTCCTCTGGGCCGAACGGACGGTGCAGTCCCTTACGGCTCAGTACCTGCAGGGGGAACGCAATCAACAAGCGGACTACCTGAGCAGATACTCGGTTCTACCCGGAGAGTGGGAGCTAAACGACGACGTGTTCACTCAGGTCCAGGCCAGGTTCGGCCAGCTGGAGGTGGACATGTTCGCGACAAGATCAAACGCCAAGCTGGACAGGTTCTTCGCCAGGTTCTTTCACCACAACGCCGAAGGCATGGACGCCCTACGATCCCCTTGGCCGGCCGGTCTCCTATACCTGTTTCCCCCACTTCCCCTCATAGGGAAAGTCTGTCGGAAGATTCGCCAGGAGAAGGCACAAGTGGTCCTGATAGCGCCCCATTGGCCGAGGCGCCCCTGGTTCTCCGAGTTGATGGACATGAGGGTTCAGAGCCAGTGGCGTCTACCTCAGAGACCCGACCTTCTTCATCAGGGTCCGATCCTCCACCCAGATCCAAGCTGGTTACAACTGACAGCTTGGAGGTTGAGCGGCAAGCCCTAAGAGAACATGGATACGACGATTCAGTCATTAGTACCCTTCTTTCCTCTAGGCGCGTGTCCACCAGGAGGATCTACGAAGCTACATGGCGAGCCTTCAAGAGATGGTGTGCCCCTCGCCAATTGATCGCTGAAGAAGCTTCGGTGAAACATATCCTGGCATTCTTACAGAAAGGCCTCGAGGCGGGCTTACGACCAAATACCCTGAAGAGACAGGTGGCCGCTCTGTCGGCCTTCCTCACAGCACAGGACGGAAACCGCCTCTCATCGCATCCCCATATCAGGCGTTTCCTCAGGGGTGCCTCGATAGTTTCACCCCCGGTGCGGCACAGGTTTCCGTCGTGGAACCTCTCCCTAGTCCTCAGGCAACTCATGAAGCACCCGTTTGAACCGTTGCGCACAGTTTCCCTTAGAATTCTCACCATCAAGGTTGCCTTCCTAGTGGCCATCACCTCAGCGCGAAGAGTGTCGGAGTTGGCCTCTCTGTCAGTTAGGGAACACCTGTGTTCCTTTACCAAGGATGTAGTGACCCTACACCCAGACCCGTCATTCAAACCAAAGGTAGTCTCCGAGTTCCATGTCTCGCAGCCCTTGATTCTGCCATCCTTTTGCCCTGACCCTTCGCACCCGAAGGAGAAGCTCTGGCATAACTTGGACGTCAGGAGGGCCCTGAAGATCTACATTAGACGTACTGCCCCCATCAGACGTTGCGACGCCCTATTCGTCTCTTTCTCTCAGACAGCCATAGGGTCCAGAGCTTCGCAGAAGACCATTGCTTCCTGGATCAGGGCTTGTATCTTCGAGGCCTATGACTCAGCTAGGCTTCCCAGACCTTCAGGGGTCACGGCACATTCGACTAGGTCAGCCGCGACATCCGCGGTCTTCTCCACTAACGCTTCCCTGGTAGAAATCTGCAGGGCAGCAACCTGGAGCACACCGTCCACCTTCATTAGACACTATAAGGTGGATAAGTTCCGTTCCGCCGAGGCGAACTTCGGTCGGAGGGTGCTCCAGGAGGTGCTCAGAGACTGAGTCCGCCAATCCCGCAGTCACTCCCGCCCTATTGAGTCAGCTTGGGCACGTCCCAGATGTAAAGGAACCGCATCACCCCTCCCTCAGAGAATGCCACATTGGTTACTTACCGTGAAGGTGCATTCTTGAGGGAGTGGGGTGATGCGGGTCCTTTCCCCGCCCAGTGACTGCGTGCGTTTTTCCTTACATGGCGGTACCCTTATTATTTAGCTCTGCTTAATGTTATTTGACTTAAACGATTTCCTTAGTCCTTACAGGGCTTTGCTAGTCAGTGAACTGGCCTCGTGGCTCCAGGATGGAGGAGATGAAGACAAAGAAATTTGAATATGAAGAGGCTTGATGTAACTTCCTGCTGCACCTGGGCGGTGACTGACGAAACCCAGATGTAAAGGACCCGCATCACCCCACTCCCTCAAGAATGCACCTTCACGGTAAGTAACCAATGTGGCATTTCAGGAAGATACAAATGCTGTTGTTTAAAGCCATGGGTGTTGGACTTTTTAAAATGTTAATTGATACTACAGTGGCTTTCATCTGTTGTCAGTGAAGTAGTAGAAATTTGTTGAAATCATTTGAGGACCTCAATGTGATGTAAAGAAGAATATTGAATAGGGATGACTTTGTCAAGTTTTCACCTTGTCCTGAATGTTACTGGTAGACTTGGGCCAATTATTGTCCCCCTAAACTACCTCACAAACGTATTGTGACATGAACATGGGATAACCTCATGTCTCCTGCCTTAAGTGAACTGGAGGAATAAGCTGGGATATAAATGTGATTTAAACAACTAAGTAAACATCACATTCTGATGTATGTGAACATTGCTGTGAAAAGCCTCAATCCATGTCATTTCTATTAAAACTGCATACCAATATCAAGGAAGTACAGTGCTGTTTTCCAGAAAATATAACACAGCTAACCCTGAATGTATTATATTCCTGCTGCACCTGGGCCTGTATACCATAACAACTCACAATCCTTAAGTTATTGAATTGATACTTAGAAAGCAAGATATTCTCCTGTCCATTGTCAAAGACTAACGTTTGCTGTGGCATATACATTCAGGGTTAGCTGTGTTGGCCATGCATCAAAACAAAATCCACAAAAAAGTGATACTTTTATTAGCCAACCAAATGCAAAACACATGATGCAAGCTTTTGAAGCTCAACTGTCTATTACATTAGGTAAAAGATGTTTAAAAAGAAAAGTCACCATTTACTGCGGCCTTCAGGTTGCTAGTAGCATCTGCTTCTGTTGCAGTTACAACAGACATTCATGGCTGTTCTTCTAATACATATTTGTAGTTCTTCAACACAACTCTCAGCTAGTGTAATCAACAACAGTTTCTTACCATGAAGAGTTTCTTTCTTAAATCCATGTTTTTCTTGAGTGACATTATTCTTGGGAAGAGGCAAACAAGTCTTTAAAAAAAACTTCCTGTAAAGAAGCTAGCGTTTTAACGGAAACTGCTTTTTGAATCATTCTGAATCATGAGAATGACTGAACAATACAGCTATGATATGCCAAATGTATTGTATTTGTAAGGAAAATAGGAAAATCTCTAAACCCATGTTGGGTAATAATACCTGTATTAGCTAAGTTAAAGGATGCAAAATATGGTGTGGCTTTCATGTTTGCTAGAACTCTTCAATGGAGGATGTAGTATTTTAAAAAAACAAACACCCCACTATAGACGGTTTGTGGAGGAAACTATTTAATGTTGAAGACATGGAGTCTTCATTTAGTTATTTTTAAGATGGAAGGTGGGAGAACGCTACAGATGTTCAAATTGGGCTCTACTGGGTATTGTGATGATTTTCCTTTGTGGAAAATATAAAGAAGTTTATATACTCAAAAGTAGAATGATTTGAAGGGAAACAGCTAAATCTCTTCTCTTTTCAGAAAGGGCCCACTCCTGTTGTTCCAGTTCATTCTGTTAGTGAAGATTCTACAGAGAAGACTAACCTGGGATTTATCCATGCATTTGTGGCTGCCATATCTGTCATTATTGTCTCTGAACTTGGTGATAAGACTTTCTTTATTGCAGCCATAATGGCAATGCGTTACAACCGCTTAACAGTGCTGGCTGGGGCTATGCTTGCCTTAGGGCTGATGACTTGTTTATCAGGTTAGTGCTATGATATATCTGTCCTGAAATGTATGAATTAAAGCCACACTCCATGAGATGGTACTTACTTGTTGGAGGGAGCAGCACACAGCAAAAGCTTGCTTTGGGTGTTTCTCTGTTACAGCAGTTTCTGCTGCTGAAGAGAGAGGTCGTAGCAGTTCACAGAAGTAATAATTACTACAGTGTGTCAGCATTTTGCTAGTTCATTTAGTTTAATATAAGCATTACCCTTTCCCTTAGAGATGTTGGCATTTTTTTTTTAAGAGGGTAATTTTTGATCTTTTAGAGTGAGGTCAGTAATGTATTAATAACTGAAGTAACAGCAGCCTTTTTTATTTGAGACATAAAACTGACTTTCTTTGATAACAACATTTGGCATCCAAATAGTAAACTTCGTCTGCTGGAGGACCGTGCTGGAAGGATTTGACTGTATCACAGGGCATGAATACAGACA
The DNA here is from genome assembly GCA_030847615.1 of Gambelia wislizenii. Lineage (NCBI taxonomy): Eukaryota > Metazoa > Chordata > Lepidosauria > Squamata > Crotaphytidae > Gambelia > Gambelia wislizenii. The sequence goes on along the minus strand of JAUMIR010000005.1, from coordinate 96,774,787 downwards.
TATTTAGGCAATTTCAAACATTCAGGGGGAAATTGTCTGTTGAACAACAAGAATTTGCAAGGTATTCATTATCTAAATTTGATTTTTTTAAAAAAGAAAAATTCTGATGATGTAAAATAAATCACATTCAATCTGCCAATCAAGGCAAAAGCTTTTTTCTCCCTGTACAAAGCTGGAAGGTTACAAACTGTATAAATATTAACTTTCTGATATGTTGTATGGTTTAATAGATCTAAGGACATGGTAACAATTTGTCTGTTTAGCTGAATGTCCATAGAGTAAATGTTTTATGTAGGAATGTTCAAAACTAAGAAAAATTTGGTCTGTGTGCTGTGACAACATAAGATGTCAAACCAAAATTTATATAGACAATTGAGTTCTCAGAACTGCTGCTGAATTTTGATGATGTAATGGTAAAATAGCTAGGTTATCCTGGGAGTTGTAGTCCAAAAAGTAACTTTTCTAATCTCTGACAAATATGGAGATGGCAAAGTAAGATGCAAGGATGAAGAGAGCAAAATCCAGTTGTTGCATCAATAGATGGTGGCTCTCTTATGAGATTGGTGCACTGCATCAAATCCAGAAGAGCTGGCAAGATAGAGAACTGTAAGGCCCTGCTTGGTTGCTCTTTACTGGAAGATATTAAGAATTCCTAAATTAACAGAGAATATAATGTTCAGTTACCCTTTTTGTAAGTCAAATTTTGCTAGACAAAGGGAATGAGCAAGTTGTACTTCACAGGTAACCTGGTATCTGCTTTTTATATCTTTAGTTTTATTTGGCTATGCCACCACTGTGATCCCCAGAGTGTACACCTACTATGTGTCAACAGCACTCTTTGCCATTTTTGGCATCCGAATGCTTCGAGAAGGCCTGAAGATGAGTGCAGATGAGGGTCAGGAAGAGCTTGAGGAAGTTCAAGCAGAACTCAAGAAGAAAGATGAAGAAGTAAGTTAAAAGTATGTAGGTGAATACACTGTAGAACACCTTGGTGAAATCATAGTTAAGGAAGTGCCAGTGGCTGCTTAGCCACATTTTTTTTTCTTTTTGGTTAGGATTAGCGCAGTAGAAGTACAGTTGAACCAAAGAACCTGCTCTCACAGTTTTGGCATGGCGGTTATGTAGCAAAATAATGTCCAAACAAGTGACAGTTGAGGCTGTTCTAGAGACCTCTGGACAATTGATTCTTGTCTTAGCTTTGGTTTAGAGATCCTCATAAATAGAACCTTCAAATAGGCTGTTGTGCTTTAAGAAACAAGCACCCAGTCTGTCTTTTTCCCTTGATTATATTGTAGGATTATTTATACCAAGATCCACTAAATTGACAAAACAACCAGGATCAGCAGTGAATCAGTCTTGTTCTATTAAGATGCTTTGATTACTTCACCTTGTTCTAGGGCTTCATTCATATTGCCATGTCATATATATTTTTATTATTGATATAAGGCAGAAACTTCAAACAGTATTAACTTGAAGATCCGCTTCTGTATTTCATTAATTGGGTTCTTTCTGAAATTACTTGTGGTGATTAGAATCAGCATTCCACATTGGCTCCCATTTTTGACAGACTATTAATGATATAGAGGATCGAGATTAAAAAGGGGCATAATCTGGACATTAAATTTGCCCACCCCCCGAACCAGCTAGGAAGGGCACCCAACATGGTAGTGCTACACTAACTGCCCTGGTAGCAGCAAAAATTGAAATATTTTTGTATAAAGAAGGGTGTTGAGAGTGGGATTGTTCCAGTAATAATTATTAGTCTTGGAGACAAGGTATTTATACCCTACATATCTTTTACCTCGGAACTACCACATGCGCACCTCTGATACTGTCATGTCAAACTCATCAGTCAGGGCAGGGGTGGGCAAGACTTGAGTGGCTGCAAAAGTGGTGGGAGAGGGCCATGCATTGCCAATCTCCAGTTTAGATACATTCTTTTTCCACCTTGGAAGGGTAAAAGGAGGAATATTTAACTTGTGGGTAAAATTCCACACTTTGTAACTCAAGAGTTGTTAATACGTACAAATAAATCACTATGTATTTCCAACAGTGTTGGGAAGTATAGAAAAGCAGAATGGTCAAACTGAATCAATAGTATGTAAAACAGTTGTGGCTTGGGTAATAGCCAAGTAAGTGTGGCATTGATGTGTGCATGTATGCGCCTTCAAGTGGCTTGTTGACTTTTGTAGGGTTTTCTTAGGCAAGGAATACTCAAAGGTGGTTTTGCCAGTTCCTTCTTCTGAAATACAGCCTACAGCATCTGCTGTTCATTGGCAGTCCCCCATCCAAGTATGAAACAGGGCTGATCCTACTTAGGTTCCAAGATCAGACAGGATCTGGTGCTTTTAGAGCATTTATTGTTTTCTGACATCTTTCTTTTGTTTTTAGCTGCAGAGAACAAAACTGTTAAATGGGCCTGGAGATGTGGAAACAGGAACAGGACCAGCTATACCTCAGAGGAAATGGCTGCATTTTATTTCTCCAATTTTTGTGCAAGCTTTTACTTTGACATTCTTAGCAGAATGGGGTGACCGCTCCCAGTTAACGACAATAGTTCTGGCAGCGAGAGAGGTGAGTGTACAACGAAAGAGATGTCAGCTGTCAAAGCACAAAGTGACAAAATTCTGAAGTTCTGACTGTATGTAGACAGTTTCATGTCATGACTGCACCAAGGGACAACGCTTAAACATAGCTGTTGTCTTTTCTTGGGTTCTTACTTGCAATGCTATACTTTTAGTCTACTGTATTTTTAAAACCCATATTTATAGTACGTATCTTGTGGTATGTAGTCGCTGTCATTTAATTCCTCTGGAAAAGGGCTCTTCACGTGCTTTTAAGGTCCTTATGCTGGGCTGACCCACATACCACCCCCAACTTACTTTAAAATCCCAAAGCTGCCCCACACAGGCACTCCTTGCTTCATTGTGAGCAGGCAAGATCAAAGAATCATCTGCAAGCAGCCCTTCACACCCCCAGCCAGATGCACAGTGATTACAGAAACATTGAGGCCTCCGGAGGACCCCTGCAGTTCTCAGTGCTGGTATTGTCATTGTGCGTCTGGATATGGGAAGGTTCTGGTTCTGCCTGCTTTCACTGAAGCACAATACCTATGTGAGGTGGCTTTGGCGCTTTAAAGTAAGTTGGAAGGGGGCCTTTGGGTGCTGCACAGAGAGGACGGGAATACCAATTCCTACACCGGCCAAAGAAGCTCGTATGCATGCAGATATTCTTATCTGAATTCCGTCTCTTGTCAGAGAATCCCAGACTGTTTGATATTGCTGCATTTCATATTCACATTATTCTGATCCACATGATACAGTTGAATGTAACTCTACTCCTGTTTTAAGTGTGTATTGTAAGTTTCACCCATCAGTTGTCCAGTTGGTGTTGCTAATGTTGCAGCTCCTTCTTCACAGTTCTAGTTTGGCTTGTATACAGAATGCTTTGTAGTATTGGGTTCTTCTGCCAGTGTTCTTGGCAAGAATGAAAGAAAGCTTATGCGATGGCAGCGTCAGTCCCCTCATTGCAACAAGTACCTGGAACTATTCTTCTTTTTTGACATTGTTATAACCGTGTACAAAGAGCAGATAAATAGCAAAGGATTAGGAAAGGATAAGAAGCATAAAGGAGAGGATGGATCTGTTAGCAAGAGCCATTTGGGAAGAACGTGCAGGGTGATCACACTTACTGTTATCATTTACTTTTTGAGAACTTATTCTAGTGGGGGGAAAATCTGCTAAGCTTATTAAACAAAAGTAGGACAATGGGTAGCTGAATCTGCTGGTGCCTGTTTGGAAGGCAGATAAAAATGTCTCACTGCAGTTCTTCAAATAGATTTTTGTTGCTGCAGGGACTTAAGAAGTAATGTGTGTTTTGAATCCTCCTTTTGCTGAGTATTACTGAGGCATTGCAGCAGTAACCCAGCTTCAGTTTCTGGGAGAGGGTTGTGGTACAGCAGTTATGCTGTCTATGCTACCTTGTATTCTTTCTTAAGCCAGAGGTGAAGGGATACTCACCTCAAATTCCCATTGAATCCTCCCTCTATCCTTTGTATTGGAGGAAGGACAGGCTAACAGTAGGGGGTCCCAGGCAAGGAGCAAGTATACTCTGTTCTGCTCTGTATCAGGGATTGAAATTTTGTAGTATTCCAGATGTTACTGAACTACTTCTCCCATCATCCCTAACCACTGGCTAAGCTGGGGCTGATGGGAACTGGAGTCCTGCAGCACTGGAGAGCCACAGCCCTACTGTATATGCCTATAGTAGACCGTGTCTGCAGACATGGACTTTCTTCCTTCTGATCTCCAGTTTGAATTTACGTTGTCCCAGTTTGTTTACTCCTTTAATAATACTCCTGTTGCTTTTTCTTACTGCTTCTCAGTCCCTGTAGTTTAACTGGTCTGATTTCTTTTCATGATACAGGACACACACACACACACACACACACACACACACACGTATCCGGGGGGAGGATATGTTCCCAAACTTACCTTTTATAAGTGAAACAGCAGGTAATAGTGAAACACCATAAAATACGATAGAATCACATTGGAGAGCCTAGAAAATGCCTAGAGAAGATGTCTCTCTAAGCATCTGGAGGACCTCCAGTTGCCTAGAGAGAATCCCCCCCCCATTAAATGACACTGCAGTTACCAATACTGTGGATGTGGGGGTGGGGGAGGACCTGTATTTGTACAAATGCATCATAGATCAAGCAATCTAGAGGTACAACAATTTGTATGGTACTTTCTTTGTAGAGTGGCAGTGTCCTTTGGCATAAAGTGGATGATAGAAAAACTTAGTGCTCATGTCTTTGGGCTGCTTTGAACTTAATGATTAACAGTACAATCCTATCCCATTGATTTCATTGTGGCTTACTGCCAGATAAGGGTTGCAGACTTAAATACAGGTGCACCTACCCACATACCTGTCCTGCATTTTCAGGTACTTTAAAACTTGTGAGCAGGTTCTGCCCAGATCCTAGGCTTAAATTGTTGATTTTTAATCAGCTTTTTGTGAATTGGTGACTACATACGGCTTCCAGGCAGGTCCCTATCAAGACCTGATAGGCTACTGTTGTGCATGCACGCACAGGTCCATCAAAATTATTTCAGAGATTTTCTTAATGTGAAGGATGTGTTCTATATATCTGTGCATGTCCATTGAGGGAGAAACCTACATATTTCTTGAAGACAGAACCTGGCTGATAAAGCAATATAGCAAGCCCTGCTGCCCTATGCACATACTCACTCACTCCTGAGGATGTGCCGTTAACTGACTTGTGTAACAGCTGTCAGGTATAGCCACCTATGCAGAACCTTCTCCTAGCTTCCCCTAATGCTCTTGGTTAATGACTACTGGCTGCCTCTGAATGGGTGATAGTTGCCTCACAGGTTGCTATGTAACTTGGACCCTGTTAAGCAATTAGTCCAGGTCTTTTATTGTCCTTCTGTTCCCGAAGCTGAAGTATGAAATAAGCTGGAAAAGCACTTATTTACATCTTTTCTCTGCTATAATGTTTAACCCTATTTAAGAGATCATGGTGCTTGTCCTCACCCCATGAAACAGTTGCACAATGGTATCGACCTAGACGTTAACTCCTACTTTGATTTAGTTGACAGTATTCTCTGCATCATCAGTATTCCCAATAAAAAAATTGCTGTTAATGTCTGCAGCTTTCAAATTGCACATAAAGTTAATTCTTTGTATTTGTGCAGGACCCCTATGGTGTGGCAGTGGGTGGAACAGTTGGACATAGCTTGTGCACTGGCCTGGCAGTGATTGGAGGACGAATGATAGCACAAAAAATCTCTGTTCGGACTGGTAAGTGTTCTCTTTATAGGAAAAATAGCTTGTCTGACACTTGTAGACTGAAACAGAACATGGGGAATATTCAGGTTTAGAGACTGTTTTGCAGCTAAAAGAAATCTGTGTATGCATGGACTCCAAGACATGTCCCTGCAACATATCTATAATCATAAGAGAATGTCTCTGGTAGCCCTAACCCATTGGACATCATGTTGGAAGCTGCAACATTTCAGTATTTTGATTGTTGTCCAAATTGCAATGCCAATTTTCAGTTTGAAATTCTGCCCAAGGGGAGGGCTTGCTGGAAGTGAAAAGGTGGCTTGCCATCACTCATTTGGAAGTGTTGCTGCTTAGATTGCGGAGACAGTAATAATAACAACAGCTGCTACTACTACTAATAAAGCAGCAAGACAGGAGATTCCTGAAGTTTTAAAAAGTGTGGGGAAGTTCTCTAAGCTGGTGCTGGTGCAATTCCTGAAATCAGAGGGTGAAGCACAAAAAACCCATGAACTTTTTTGGGCAGGGATATTAGATGCATTTGTTCCCAAAAAATTCTCTCTTATGCTGACTACTTAAAATGATCCACTTTCTGTCATGAATTGTAGGAGGGGAGGTGAAGGATGGCATTTAAAAAAACCCCTCTGCTGTCCACAACATCTGTTTTCTTCATGTCTTCCTGCCTCTCCTCTCTAGTGTGAGCCACAGTGACTTCTCTTAAGAATACAGAGTGTTTAAGAATACAGAGTGCCCCTTACGGTTTCATAGCTATGGGAAAAAATAAATTGTATGTAGCTGTGATACTGGAAGAATCAGAAGCTCCTTTACATGTTGAGCATTAGTTTGGAGGCATGCAAGTTGTCTAAAATAAAACCCTATTTATTTAAGGTTTTAACCATTTTCTTCTTTTTTTTCTCTTGCAGTGACAATCATAGGAGGCATTGTTTTCTTAGCGTTTGCATTCTCTGCACTATTTATAAGCCCAGATGCTGGTTTTTAACAAGATGTTTTTCCCATTACTAGAAGGACTGAGAATTAAGAGCAACAATTCTATCCTTTCTCCCTGTATATAATGTACAGCTACTTAGTCAAACAAGCACTGAAGATGGAATGCTGTAATTTTTATAGTGACATTTCGTTTGGAACACTTCACGGACACAATGTATGCTTGGAGATCTACTTCCTCTATGTATTTGGGATGTAAATGATGTTTGCTCAGGTGAATTGAGAACCACCTCCTGAAATGGGATTTGCTACTTTATCTACAGATTGCTACTAGCCATTGCTTAAAGATCCCCTTTTTGGATGAATTGCTGCTGCCTGTGGCTAGCAGTTATGCCTTATAAAAAGTCTGGTACTAAATATTAAGGAGAACCTTTTGCCTATGTTCTTACAACCCAAGCACATGATTCCACAATCAAAATTGAAAACAGGAAATGAAGAGCTGCTCTTCAGATTAAGTCGTACACAAGAATTTGTAAATACTTAAATTTGTAACCAGTGTGTGTGGGGAAATGAGGTTATTTTGGTATGGAACGTGTTATTCAGAACTTAAATGTATTAAAATACACAATCCATCTAGGTATTTACCAGATAAAATATCTTTTTGTATTTATGCTAAACATTGGTTGCATTCCCAGGTTAAAGTACTTGTTAATTGTTTTCCATTTACAGTATGACTCCCATATCTGTGGGACCAGTACCCATGGTTTTGCTTACCTGCAACAAAAAAAGAAAAAAGTTCTTTGCAGGCATTTTGCAGGTCCTCCAGCATGATTCTGTGGTCAACTTTCACTGGAAGCTGACCATAAGAATTGTGTTGGAGGACCTCCAGATGCTTACAGAAAGCACCTCTTTAGGCATTTGGAGACCCTCCAGTTCAATTCTATGGTCAACTTTTGCCATTAATATAGAGTTCACTATGATCTGCGATGTTCATTATCTACGGTAAGTCTGAATATTGGGGGAGGGCTACTGTATTATTTAAAAATATATTTAAGAACATGAATAAACTAGGTGTCATCAGATGTAGTAACTTTTTTAGCTTAATTCATAGGAAACTATTGGGTAGTAAACTTACCACTCAGTATGTTTTTAGTATACAAAAACATTTTTTTTACTACCTTCAGTGTGTTTTGGGTAGATTTTTCTGTAGTTTTTTTTTTTTAAAGGTTGCTGTCCATCTGTTTAAGTCAGTTCTGTCATGACTTCAGTTTGACAGTTGAGGATTTTGAATAGACTAAAATACATTCAAGTACTGTAACTGCAGTAGTTCAAATTCTAGAACTAGTGTATGCATATTAAATATGAAGAGTACAGCAGTAGTAGGAAACAGAGCACCTTTTCAGAAGTAGTCTTCCTTTAAATTTAATAGGGGTGTAAGCACATTTTACTCCTCGTTATAAAACCAGATTAAATAGCCAAAAAGCAAATCTCTCTCTCTCTGGCTTTTCTTCGCAAACGAAGATTCAGGAAGGACTCATCCCGCGCCTTCTGCAAGCGCGCTGATGACTAAAGAGGCCAATCCGAGATAAACAAGTCCGGTTGCAAAAAGCGCAGCAGAAGGTCTCCTTGGGTGATGTTTTTGGGTTGTGATTCTTTCTGCGTTGTCGTTTCTCTTCAAGACTTGTTCGTCGTGAGTTCTCAAATAAGGCTGCAGCATTGTGGATATTGCGTCTCCATGCCTCCCGATGTGAGGCCAGGGCGGACCACTGTTGGTGATCAATTTGGCCAAGCCTGAGATGTTGTTTCAGGGAGTCTTTGTATCGCTTTTTTGGAGCGCCCCTCTTACGCTGACCCGTGGCGAGTTCACCGTAGAGTAGTATTTTTGGGAGGCGATGGTCCTCCATCCTAGAAACGTGCCCTGCCCAGCGCAGCTGTGTTCTCAATATCATGGCCTCAATGCTGGTGCTCCCTGCTTGTTCAAGGACAGCAACATTCGTCACATAGTCAGTCCAGTGTATATTTAGGATTGTGCGTAGACAGCGCTGATGAAAGCGCTCGAGGAGTCGTAGGTGGTGGCGATAGGTAACCCATGTTTCAGATCCATAAAGGAGGATAGACAGTACGATGGCTCTATACACACTGATTTTTGTGCGTTGCCTCAGGTGTTTATTGCTCCAGACTCTTTTGTGAAGTCTTCCAAATGCACTATATGCCTTTGCTAATCTGTGATCGATCTCTTTGTCAATCTTGGCATCTGAGGAGATGATGCTTCCCAGGTAGGTGAACTGCTGAACGGACTTGAGCACTGATTTGCCGACGGCAATGTGGGGATGGTGGTGTTCGTCCTGTGGTGCAGGCTGGTAAAGAACTTCTGTTTTCTTCAGGTTGACTTCTAGCCCAAACAGCTCTGCAGCTGTTGCAAAGCAGGACGTTAGGCGCTGCAGAGCTGCTTCTGTGTGGGCAACAAGGGCAGCATCATCGGCGAAGAGCAGCTCACGGACTAGATAGTTTAGAGTCTTAGTGTGAGCCCTCAGACGGCTTAAGTTAAACAAGCTACCATCAGTACGGTAGCGTATATAGATGCCTTCGTCTTCTTCAAGCTCTGCCATAGCCCTTTGGAGCATCGTGCTAAAGAAGATTGTAAATAAAGTTGGTGCAAGAACACAACCTTGCTTCACTCCATTAGTTATTAGAAAGGGCTCTGAAAGAGCATCGCCATATCTGACTTGACCACGCTGGCCCTCGTGTAGCAAGATAATCATTTTAAGGAATTTGGGGGGACATCCTAGTTTTTCCAGGATCTGCCACAGACCTTTTCTACTTACAGTGTCAAAGGCTTTGGTGAGGTCGACAAATGTTACATAGAGACCCTTGTTCTGCTCCCTACATTTTTCTTGCAGTTGCCTAAGGGCAAATACCATGTCTGTAGTACTCCTATTGGCTCTGAAGCCACATTGGCTTTCAGGGAGAAGTTCTTCTGCAATAGCAGGAACTAATCTGTTCAGGAGTATCCTTGCAAGGATTTTTCCAGCAATAGAGAGCAGTGTTATGCCTCGATAGTTTGAGCAGTCGGATTTTGCTCCTTTTTTCTTGTACAGGGTGATGATGACTGCATCTCGGAGGTCTGATGGCAGTTCCCCTTTTTCCCAGCAATTCACAAGGAATTCATGGAATTTTTCGTGGAGTGCATGACCTCCGTGTTTCCAAACTTCAGGTGGGATTCCATCAATCCCAGCTGCCTTGCCGTTTTTCATCTGCTGTATGGCCATAAGGGTCTCTTCCAAAGTGGGAGCTATGTCCAATTCATTTTTCATTGGTTTTTGTATCATATATTGGATAGCTGAGGCTTGGACTACTCGGTTGGCGCTAAAGAGACTTTGAAAATGTTCAGCCCAACGATTTAGGATGGAGGCTTTATCAGTACTTAATGTTTGACCATCTGTACTGTATAAGGAGCTTTGGACCTGATAAGTAGGTCCAAACACTGCTTTAAGAGCTTCATAAAATCCTCTATGATCACCCAGATCTGCACAGCGTTGTGTCTTTTCTGCTAAATTGATCCACCACTTGTTCTGCATGTCTCGGAGTTTTTGTTGTAGTTTGCTACATGTGAGGCGGAAAGCTGCTTTTCTTACATGACAGGTTGGCTGGGCGAGGTATGCCTGGTGAGCAGCTCTCTTCCTTGCCAACAGCTCCTGGATCTCTTGGTTGTTTTCATCAAACCAGTCTTGATTTTTCTTGTGGGAGAACCCGAGGGATTCTTCTGCAGACTGGAGGATACTGTTTTTGATATGTTGCCAAAGCACTGTAGGAGAAGGATCTGTAGGATGGTCTTCAAGTTTCGTTTGTAGGTTTGCCTGGAAGTTGTCTCTCATGGTAGCTTGTTGAAGATTGTTGACTTGGAGCCTCTTCTTTAAGATGCCACCCCTTTTAGGTTTGAACTTAAGATGAAGATTTAGTTTACATCTGACGAGGCGATGATCTGTTTGGCATTCTGCACTGGGCATCACTCGGGTATGACGGACATCACGAATGTCTCTCTGACGGACTAGAACGTAGTCAATGAGGTGCCAATGTTTGGATCGGGGATGCATCCAGGTTGTCTTCAAGCTATCTTTCTGCTGAAAGATTGTGTTTGTAATAGTCAGCTGTTGTTCTGCACAGAACTCTAGCAGGAGGCGTCCGTTATCATTGCAATTTCCAACACCATGCTTGCCTAAGACACCTTTCCAGGCTTCGGAATTCTTTCCTACTCTGGCATTGAAGTCACCAAGTATAATAATTTTATCTTCTACAGGGACTTTTTGTATGAGTTGGCGTAGGTCTGTGTAGAATTTGTCTTTCTCTACAGGGTCGGCTTGCATAGTTGGGGCATATACACTAAAGAGAACAACATGTGGGAGGCGTAAGGAAATAATGCGATCAGAGTGTCCTGTTGGCAAGGTTTCGAGTTTGGAGGCAATGGAGTTTTTAATCATGAAGCCTACTCCTGAAAGATGTTTTTCGGTTTTGGGTTTGCCAGACCAGTAAAGTGTGTAGCCGGCGCCATGTTCTTTAAGGCTGCTTTCCTCATGGAAGCGAACTTCACTAAGAGCAGCGATGTCAATATTAAGCCGTGATAGTTCAAGGGCTATTAGGGCAGAACGACGCTCAGGCCGTCCACTATCTTTAGAGTCTTGCATGGTTCTGATGTTCCAGCATGCAAGTGTCAGTTTATTTACACCTTTGGAGGCCGGTGTGTGCCTTTGTTTCTTTGCCTTGGTTTGACCGCATCAGAAGATTCCCGTTGGCCGCGGCTAGCCAACCAGGTAGTTGGGGATGAGCTTTCTTTAGGCCACCTTTTCTAGGCCCCTCTCCATATGGAGCAAGCAGTGCTCTCCTTAAAAAAGGCTGCTTGGTCGTTCAGAATGCTGCCGAACAAGACTGTCATCTCCCGGGTCAGGCTTGAGCGACCAATGTCCTGAACCGCCTGCATGCAGGGTTGGGGCTGCGGCTTCCAGTGCATCTTTACACCTGCCGGTTTCGTCCCTCGCCAGTCGCTACAGGGCTTTTTTGGAAATGGATTTGTCCTTCGAGCCTGTGCAATGGATTTTTCTGGTGGAGCGCAGCGTGCACAGAACTGGCCTCACCCTTTAAACCAGAGATTCATCTGCCGTGGCCTTGCAAGCATGGACGTGGCAGCGAGGTCCTCGGGCCGTAGGTTTGATTAGAGTTTCCTTCTCTTAGATGGTTGACCTTACAGGGTTGGACGAGCACCATCTGCCCGGGTTTGGGATTAGAGTTTTCCTTCTCCTAGGACGGTTGCCACAAGGCTAGAGAGCCCATCCTGCCCTTTGACGCTCTTTGTCAGACCCTTCGGTTTTGACCTGTCTGGCATGGGAGACCCTACCGGTGGCTATTATGCCACCGCCAGCATAGCTCAAAACGTCATTAGGGTACGCAAGCCTCTCTCCCACGACAAGGGGGCGTCACTGGAGAGGGCCAAAAAGCAAATACTGTATGTATAATTCACCAGGATGGAGAGATTACTTGAAAAATAAAACCCTTTATAAAGCTGATTCTTTCCCCTATTTTAACTGAGAAAACAAACATGACCTGAGAGTTTGTGGTATGTGGGGTGCCCATTGGCCATTCCAGCCAGTGGGCCACACATTCCTTCACAATACTTAGTTCCATTCCTCCTCCCCATCACTTTTCCATGACCACTGAATGCACTTGTTAGCTGTTCAAAGAGTCTCTCCTCATGTTTCCCCCAAAATACTTGTTTGTACTTCTACACAATTGAGAGTTCCTTCAAGCCTGCTGACACTTTTGCTTCTTGTGCATGGATTGTGCCCCTTTGAATAAGAAATAACATTTGGCGTTGAACATTGGATTAACAGGAAAATGATTACTGCCAAGCAATAGGATATTGGAGATAACTGAATATACTTTGGAAGCTATTAACACAATTTGTATGAATCATATTGTGCTCACTTTGCAAATGAGCAAGTAGGACAAGATGCTCACCAAGTACAAAGGGCCAGTTCTGATTTGAAGTGGGATATTTTGGAGCAAATGACACTAACTTTCAGCATTATTAAGAGACTAATACTTTAGACAAGTGGGTTAATCTAGGACAAATAAGTGCAGAGAAGGTTCCCTGAAAGACTGGTTCTTCTATTCTACTGATCTTTACCTGTAAAATGCAGCCATAGGGGTGCGTTGACTGATTACTGATGGATATCCTTAGTTTTCATGTAGACACAGTTAGCTCTTGATATGTGACTAGTGCTCTTGTGTGAACTAAATTGTATATAGCCCACATCTGAATTCTCATGTAATATTGACTGAGGCTAAGTGTTGCTCAGAGGTTTTCTGCCCTGATTTAATGGAGGTTTCACAAAGGAGGGAAGTGTGAAGGCTGCTTCTTGTTTTATGGTGTTGTCCAGAGATTCTCAGACTTTTTGGTTTTTCCTCTACGATTAAATAGACTACTAGAATATGACTCCCATATCTGCAGGGGATGCATTCCAGGACTTAACCTGGATATGGAAATGGAGTAATAATGAACCCTATATTTTATTGCTCAGAATATCTTGCTGCTCCACAGAGGGGGGAATAGCTGAAGAGAGACATGTTGGGGCACAACTTGATCCCCTTGAGTGCCAGGGCCATGTCTGCCACTGCCAGCCATCATCCTTCCTCACAACTTGCTGGCTGCCACCTAGTCACTGCGCCAAAGGCAGCAAGGGACCAGGCTGCACATGCTGAGCTCCCCAAAGCAGCGCTTCCCCAGGTGCCAAATCTGGTGGCAAGACCGGCTGTGCCACTTGCCCCTCTCAGCCGAGGAAGGAGTGTCTTGTTTTCCTCCTCAGCTGAGAGAGCCTGAGGTGGCAGCGAGCCAGGTGTATCTGAGTCAGATGTGGCTGGGTGCTGTGCAAAGTGGGTGGGGGGCAACAGCCCCCCTCCTGGTTGTATAGAGCCATGCACCTCTCTTGGCTGAGTTAACAACCTTTGATGTGGTGACTTCTCCCTCGTCCAAGAGAGGCACATGGCTCTGCGCAGCTGGGCTTCCCATTGGATTTGGCACCCAGGGAGGGGGCTGGACAGAACTTAAGAATCTAAGAGAAAGAAGCTGTTCTTTGGAGGCTTGGAGTGCTGCCCAAAGCCAGTGTACAACTGATAAAATCATAAACATTAACACAGCATGTGGTCAAAACACTTTCCCAAAGCAGAAGCACTTTCCAAACAAGCAGTTCACTGTACACACAAGCACAAGAACCTTAGACAACCACCTAGATCATGATCAGATCAGGGCTAGTAAGTTCATACAGTAAGGTCCACTTAGAATTATAGATATAGCAAAAAAATTTTGTTTAAAAAAATGCAAGAGTGCGAGAGAACTGTGCCCCATTTCTGCAATTCTCCATTCCCTTCTATTTTCCATAGAATACAGCACAGGAGTTTGCATTTTGCTCATATCCACTTATATACAGTATGAGGTCAGTCCATTAAATAACGAGACTTTGTTTCTACCTTTCAGACAAATCAGGGAAAACTGGTTATGAACACTTGAGTGGTGACCTTGAACATGTCTAAACCAGCATGACAAACATCAACACTCAGCCATTCAGTTAATTGTCAGTTGTCATTTAAAGCGGCTGTGTTGTCTGTTGTGTGCTGGAAAAATAAGTTAAAAAGTTAAGCAACATGTCAATTTGAAATTTTTAGTAAAATTGAACAAAACACCAATGGAATCTTTTCAAATGCTTACCGAGACCTACAGGGAAGATTGCATGTCTTATGCGTTTGTGTTTGAGTGGCACAAAAGATTCAGAGAAGGACGTGAGAATGTGGGAGACAATGAACCCCCTGGATGACCTTCCATTTCAAGAACCGAAGAAATTGTGGGGGGAAATGGAGTCAGATTGAGGAGACCACCATCTCAGTATCTGCATGATAGTTGAAGCCGTAAACATTGACAAAGGCACTGCGAAAATTTTGCATGAGGATCTCAACATGAGAAAACCTTGTGCCAAGATAGTCCCTAGGGTTCTCACACCAGAACAAGAAGAGTGCTGCAAGAAAATTTGCACTGACATTCTGCAGCAACTTGAGGCGGACCAAAACCTTTTTCAAAAAATCATCACTTGTGACGAAACCTGGCTTTTCCAGTATGATCCTGAGACAAAATGACAGTCAATGCACTGGAAAACACCATCATCACCAAGAATGAAAAAAGCAGGTCAAATTAAGCCTACATTCAAAGCCATGCTCATTGTTGTTGCGGTTTTTTGACATCAAGGGCATAATTTTGGCAGAATGGGTTGCAGAAGGCAGAACAGTGAACCAGCATTATTGTAAGGACATCGACAAAGCTGAGAGAGAGTGAGTCAGAAATAAAAGGGCCAGAACTGTGGGAAATTGGGTTTCATTCTTCATCAAGACAATGTGCCTGCTCAGACAACACTTTCTATTTAGCAGTTTTTGGCCAATAAATGCATTACTACACTTGAACATCCCCCATATTCGCCAGATTTGGCACCATGCCACTTTTTTCTTTCCCCTAAAGTGAAATCACTGCTTAAAGGCAAACATTTTGAGTCAACTGATGCAGTAAAGAAGAAAACGGCAGATGTGTTGAAACAGCTGGCAGAAACTGATCTGCTCCATGTCTTTGACCAGTGGAAAACAAGACTGCATCAGTGTGTGAGTGTGAACGGGGGTTATATTGAAGGGGACACACATTAGAATTGTAATGCATATAAATAAAGATGGGTTATTGTATCAGTCTCGCTATTTAATAGGCAAACCTCATATTTGCCTTTATTTCAAATTTAAATTAATTTTCAATAAATTCTGTTTAATATTTCAGGTTGCTTTTCAGCATGTCTGTTTCCTTCCTTGGCCAAGAGAGGTGCATAGCTCTGTGCAGTTGGGCTATCCATGCCTCTTCAGGTGAGGAAGGGGACAGAGATTCCTTCCTCAGACAATAGAGGAAGTGGCAGCCCAGCTATGCAGATCCATGCATCTCTCAGCCAAATAGATGTCTTCTTGGCCAAGGAAGGAGTTTTGGTCTTCCCTCCTCATCTGAGAGAGTCTGAGGTGGTGGAAAAGCACGAACTGGGGGAGATGGTGTGCTGGGTGCAGCAGAGGCAGTCACTGCTGCCTGCTAGCCTGCCTGCCAGCCTGCCTGCTGCACAGAACTGGGGCAATGGTGGTTAAGGAGGAAGCCTCCTGTTTTCGTCATCTTATGTGTGGCAGATGTGCCTTCTATGCAGGTTCCGCGGTGCTCTCTGCGAGAAGCACCACAACAAGGCCTTGTACACCCTCTGGCTCCTGCACAGGGTGAGTACCCAGGATTGGCGAGGATGGAGATTGGTGTATGAGGAGCTCACCAAGCCCCACCAGCAAAGAAGGAACACAGGCAGTCAAAAGGAAGAAAGGAGGAGCTGTGTGGTGGTGCTGCCTCCCTCCCTCCCTGCCTCACTTGAGGAAAAGGTGAGGAAGTATTTTTGGAAAGCAGTGGCAGCCATTGATCGCAGGTAAGTGAAACTGTGGATACTGGTCCTGTGGATACAGGGGTCATATTGCACCTTTTTTAAAAAAAAGAATTGTTTTTGAGAAGCAAATAAACTGGAACACGAGAAGTGATTGTAACATAAAAACATCTGAATCAGAAAGAAATGTAACTAAGGACCTAAGTTATTTGGCATTCTTTGCCAGAGAACTCTGGTGCTTCACCATACTACAAATTCCAGGATTCCACAGGATGTAGCTATGGCAGTTGAAATAGAATCATTGTGCTATAATTGTTTAGTGAGGAAGGGACCTAAGGTACTCAAAGTCTGGGTTTTGAAAGTGACAGATACAATGAATGGGAAGCAGTTTTATTTTACTAATCTAACACACCAGTATGATTATGGGGACTCTGTTTACTTGGTATCACTTGTATAAGCAATCGACATCCAGAGCAAACAAACTACATCCCTCCCCGAGCTACTTGTTCCTGAGGGAATGCAGCATCAGAAAAACTGATACATAGTCAAGACATACAAAGATACCCAAAAGCCAGTAATACAGTATTACTATGACTGTAATGCTACAAAGAAGCAGAAATTTCAAATGTTACATTTATTCAATTAAAAACTGACACTTGGTAATGATCACATGAACACTAGGGAACCATATCTACAGTTTCCTGATGTCAGGTCATGAAAATTGCACAGGTTTTCTACATATACAAATCTAATGCCAAATTTTAAAAATGCAAAACCAAGCCCATGTGAAATCAACATTGAAAAAATCCAATTAGACAATTTAAAAAATAAATACTTTTAAGAATAAAAAACAGTTCCAAAGCAGCTGTATCTTTAAGAACACCCCCCCCCAAAAAAGTCTTCCATAGATTTTGATTGTCTACTAGTGCAGCACCTCTCCTCAGAGCTGGGATCTGTGTATCAGGCAGCACAGTATTTTGTTCATACACAGTGTTTCATTTTGCTTTTTTGTGTTACTGGTAGAGACGTTATCTTTCAGCAGTATCATGCTGGCTGGCTAACACCCATGCGGATGAGAAAGCATGAAGCATAGCAACACAGACTGTAAAGTACTTGTTTATTAAAAGACAGAGGAATGTAGTGTTAAAAAAATATATATATTGACAAACTACCCAGGTTCATAAGCATCCAAATTACTTTTTTAAAAAAATCTCTCAAAGCTTTTCTCATTTACTGTTAAACATTCAACTTCAGACAACTGTATACACCTTGGTTCATTTAAAAAAATCAAATGTTTTTACTGGGGGTGGGTAGGAAGAAAGGATGTTCTTCCTCCCTGTTAAAGTAAATTTGCTCCCTCCAGTCCTCCCCACCACATAAGTTTTAGCAAAACACTTCTCTAGGAGACAATTTATGAGTCTGACATGCTGAATCACAAGACACTGTGACATAAAACACATGCGTGCACACACACAACAAAATGGTCTTTCTCTAAAAACAGAAACTATAGTTGTGACTGAAGCATCTACTAAAGGCCACATCTGTAAACCCTCTACACATTTTAATCCTAAGGACCACTTAGAATTATTTTTTAAAAATTGTCACAAACCTCAGGTTAATATCTCTCTGTCAACTGTGCAACATAAAAAATGTGTAGATTTATCCATTACATACCAAGCCAACTAATATAGAATGCCTGCATAAACTTGTATTAAGCGTCTCAAAGGATCACCATATTGAGAAACATTTTCCAGCAATGCCTCTTTTTGACAGTAAGTCTACATTCTGATTCCTTTGGACTCTCTATGAACAGTTCCCTTGCCTAAAAACAGTAATTCCAAATAAATATTCTCCTCACACCACCATAAAGTGCTTACATTTATAGACATCTTTTCCTCTAACCTAATTCAATATGATGCTCAAATACAATAGATGGATGACCACTGCGGAGGGACAAAAACATGGCACTTTTGAGAAACAAGTTTGACTTGCCAGTCTTTCAAAGGCCAGCAACACACTATCTTTGGGGTGGCCTCTTGATGAAGCCAAAGACCAGCATAAAATTATTTTTTTCTACTGCTTTTTAAAATCAGTATTTCCTGTCCTGCCCCAAAATGTGGTTACCCTATTAGGAATTCCATTGACTCCAGGTATAGATCAGTCCTGCCCTTAAGCATCTAGCTGAATTAGGACCAACAGCTTTGCACTTGTATGGATGTTAGGTAATTTTTGTTATTGGCTGGCAGCAGATGGGCAGCCTACACAATGCTGTGACATGCTGGAGCCATAACACCAGCAAGTAAACTTTAGACTAAAAAATGGAAGGCATATGGAGAGCTCTGACTAGAATCTTTTAATATGTGTACAAATATAGTGTATATATATTTTAAATATAATATAAAAATATTTATACAATTCCCTCGAACATTTCCCAAAGCTGATCTATAAGTTTTTTCCCTTCCCCAAATTTAAGCAAACCTATACCCATAATTCTCTTCAGCAGCACTTTGTCATACATCCTGTTGGCTTTGTTGTTGTTTTAGCACTAGTGCATTTCTACAACATTCACTATCAGATCACTATGCTTTTCCTGCCCTCCCCTTTCCCCTGTCAAACACAGAGATTCAACTATATTAAATTCCAGAAGGCGGAATATTGATTCCTACAGTACTACCAGGATAAGACAACAGTCCTACAAACAAACATTATGATGGCAGAGAGCACCAAAGTCTAATCTTATTGTAGAGGAAATCATACACCACAGAAGCAAGTAGATCTTCTTTAAATCTACCAATAATCAGTAACACCATGCAGAGAACATCAATGCCAACAGAAATTCAGTATCGAGGTTTTGTTTTTTGGCCTCCACATACTGCCTGAACTTAAGTAGAAATGTTTTTTAAAACCTCAGCCATTATTTTTCACTTTGTCACTGCTTCTCTTTCACAGCAAGCACTCATAAATCCCCTTACAAATAGGTCATATCTAACATCAGTGGATCCTCAAAAAACAGCCATACAGGTTATTGTATCCAATGTCAGCCGTGCTCTAGGTTCCCACTTATAAATACTAAAGCTTTACCACCCTTGCCTAAAAGCCCTATTAAAGCTCTCCCAATATTCTTACTGAGTGCTATGTTGCTGATGATGAATCACTTAAATCCCACAACAGTTCACTAAATGTAACTAAAGCACAAATCTTTGTTCTACACAACCTAATCTGAAATTATAGTAGAATGCTATGACAAGACAAAGCTATTTGCAATTATGTTAATGCAATTATTTCCTCACAATATGTGCTTCTTCACTTTTGACTAATTTAGGGAATGCCACAAAGATCCTTTAAAGGAAATAGCTAGAAGGTGCCCTAGATACTTGTATCCACTAATTTACTGTTCATGTCTACTTTCCTTGCCTTGGAAAATAGTCCAAATCTTTGGTTTTTTATTTCTTCAAACCTCTGTCTCTTTACTATAGTGATTACTGTGCACATGTGTTTCCAGGAAGGGGGGGGGGAATCATGCAAGGGTATGGAAAGGAAGAGGACTCCAAAGGTTAGTTGTAATTGTTAGTCCCCAACGAGAATGAGACTTGTTGAATCAACAACTATGGATCTACTGTATTTGGAACTAACTAGTGGATCTAGCCCTATGAATTAGACTCAGAGAGAACTGCTGCTATCATTTGCTACCAAGGTGTTGCCTTTGTTGCAAGCTTTGTTCACCCAGCATTACATTCTTAGCATCTCACCACACTTTGGTTAGGTTAATAAAGCTCCTCTATAATACTCCATCTTTCTTGATTTGGACATTCCTTCCTCATAATAATATTCTTTATCTAATCTATCTCTGTATTAAAATTCATTTTACTCTGCAGATGTGATTTTTAAAACTAGTACCATAAAAGCTATTCAATGTTTATTTTTTTAAAGGTACAGAATTTCTGTTGGATCTTTTTATTATCTTTATGAAATGAATTTGCTATCTGAAGTCTCAGTGTAATAGAGGCTGCAGTCCTGATTATCTCTTATTTATAGTTTCCATTAAATATCAGTAAAATGTGAATTTGAGCTGCTTTACAAAATGGTCACATTAATTACTATTCACTTCACATTTTCAGTCTTTTAGAAGAACTGAATTTCATATTGGACGAATACATCAGAAAGTCATGACATCATGCATGTCTGCAAACTTAATAGTTGAGAAGCAGAAATGCCAGACTTAAAAAAAGTTCTCAGCTTCTATGAGCCTTTAAAATATTTGTACATATAAATACAGTGGAGATACAGCCATATAGAGTGTTTTGTTAACAATGTACTAAGACTTCAAAAATAGCCATAAATTCAATATAATGATGTGATCACCTGAATCAAAATCAAGGCACTATGGGTTTTTTGTTTTGTTTCAAATGACCCTGAATCATTTTCTGATTAAGTGACGGTCACAATTTTCAAAGGAGAATAAAAAGATTCCAACAAATTCTGAGGTTATGTTTCTCACCACAGAGAAAGTTAAAAAGTGCCTACAATTATTAAATTCAAATATATTCTTGTGCAAATTACTCCTACATTTGAGACATTCTTGAAAAGTACTTTCATATTTTTAAACCTTATTTTTTTACATAAATATTTCCAACTATGTATTATATCAAAAGATAGCTTTGGGGAAGTAAAATTCCAAACCATCAACAATAGAGCAGTGCAAATTCCTATTTTTTTCAAATAAAAAAAATTAGAGTATTTATGAAATGACAAATGATATTTATGAAACTGAATGCCTTGAACCCTCCACAGTTCAAAGAGTTTCATCAATAATTTAACTTCAAAAATTCCACAAACCAGCACACTAGATAACCTCATTGAACAAACCATGACATCACATATAAACCACAAATAGGAGACTTGTGCCCACATTATAGGTGAGAATAAATGATGGTGCATGTTGTAGAAGACAAACAGGTATAACAGATGAAAAGAGCAATATGAGCATTATGTGAAAATTAGGGGAAAAACATATTCAAACCCAACAGTTTCATGCATCATATAAAATATTCTGCTTTCTTTGCTTTTTATCCAGACATATACACAGTATTTTACAGTATCTGTACAATAAAGATTGATTCCACACAATATTTTGAAAATATTTACTGTCCCATAATATATGAAAAAAATTAACTTTTAACTTTCTTTTGGAGCATAATTGCAGGCATACTTAAAAAAAAAACCCAACCCAACAAACTGCTGTAGCAACAGCATGTTCATTGTAACACTTAATCAGAGAGGTGTTAAAAACATCACAATATTTAAGTGCCCTATTTAGTCCACTGAATATTTTGAGACTTGATCTGGACAAATTAATACATGGCAGTAAGTGCCTTTTGAAGAAAAACAAAATACAGAACCTGGAGCAATTAAGATACATGGCAAAGGTAGCCACATCCTTTGTCTCCAGCATTTTTCTGCATTTATATCTACTGTACCTCCAACAGCATTTTGCATTATATTCCTCAGCAGACACATTCCAAGCTGTTAGGATAATACTCAATACTGCACGTCTGCGAAGTCTGTAGGCTTCTCTCTCTCACACCAGTGCAAGTACTAATGGAGCAGCCTTGGGTTTGCTCCCAGAAGGACAGCCCCTGCTACTGTGGCTGGACTTTGGAAGCCTCAGTCATGCTGTCAGTTCTGTGTCGTGAGATTTGCTGCTGTTGCTGCTGCTGCGACTGATGTTGCTGGTGGTGTGACTGTGTAAAAGTGCTTTGTTGTAGAGGAAAAGCAGCGGAGAGAATTAGCTGAGTTGACTGATTTCCATGAAGCAACCTGGATGTCTAAAAACACAGATGTAAAAATGAGATACTGGTACTCTCCACAAATGTTCATTCTTGGAGGTGTAGAGGAGAAAACCACTGTCTTGTGGCCTGTATCCCTTGCACTAGCTTCAAAGGTAAGAGTCACATAATTTTCTGTTATTTCTATTGACTCCCTCTCTGTACTTTCAGTTTAATTACATAGTCTTGCCAAAGAAATAAAAAATGACAGGAAACATTAATATGGAGACAAAGCAAAGAGAACAGCTGAGTGTCAAAAACATCATCTCAGCCACTCACAGACATTCACTACTTTTGCAACCACAAAAGGGATACTTCCTGGGTCCAATACAATGTTTTTAAAATTTAAATTATTTTAAATTTAAATTATCTTTTGATAATTCCACTATGTAATGCCATCTGCTTATTGCCATTTGAAGTGGTGTCAGCAGCATTTGCAGGCCCCTTGTGTAAGATCAAGCCCATGCATCAACTGAATTGCTGATACCAATAAATACAAGTATATTAGTTACAGATCTCAAAGTCTTCAGCTTCTTCAGTTCTGACCTTATTTTTCTCTTCTGTCTCTCAATAGAAGATGAACCTGCTTCATCTATTTGTGCCCCTAAATGAGCCATATACTGTACATGGTTAATGTGAAATGACTTGTAAAACTCTTTCTGCTTTTCATCAGTTCCCACAGACATCAGAAGGATGTCATCTAGGTATGGAAATAACTGAAAGTCTGTCGTCTCAAATGTATTATCAACAGGACCAAAACTTCCATAAATATCCTTCCAGAAAATGCCAGGCAAAAGGAAGGGCTTTGAATTGATAATATTGATTTTAAAATTGGAAACATAGAACCAGTCTGCAGATTGACTTCACTGGAAGGTGAAGGTAAGTTTCTATTAGATGTATCAATGCTGGAAAACTGTTCTACTGTAAATTGTCTCTTACAGTCTGAAGGATCCCCATTTTGAAATGCTGATTATTTTACTAAGCCGTTTAAGAATCTGAGATGTAAGAGCAACCAAAAGCAACCACTGTGTGTGAGCAATGAGGATTAGTGTCTGTTTAGCTAATGGTCCACTGTCCCTGGGTGGAGTTCATTTGCATGTGTTGAGTTTGATTTTGGTGTTTTTCAGGACTGGTAGCCAAATTTTGTTTACTTTTAGGGTTTCTTCTTTCCTGTTGAAGTTGTCCAGGTGTTTATGGATTTCAATAGCTTCCCTGTGCATTCTGACATGATAGTTGTTCGCCTGGTCCAGAATTTCAGTGTTTTCACATTAAATAACATTTTGTGTCCAGGTTGGTTTATCAAGTGTTCTGCTACTGCTGATTTTTCTGGCTGACCCCATTTGCAGTGTCTCTCATATTCCTTGATTCATGTTTGCACACTGCGTTTAGTGGTCCCTATGTAAACTTGTCCGCAGCTGCATGGTATGTGGTAAACTCCTACAGCTATGAGAGGATCTCTTTGATCCTTCGCTGAGCGTAGCA
This sequence comes from Gambelia wislizenii, assembly GCA_030847615.1. NCBI lineage: Eukaryota > Metazoa > Chordata > Lepidosauria > Squamata > Crotaphytidae > Gambelia > Gambelia wislizenii. Next base: position 96,751,245 of record JAUMIR010000005.1, on the reverse strand, counting down.
TTTCTTAGATCTTCTTGGTTGGTCTACAGATCATTTGGAGGTTGTGTTTCCTCACCAGTTTCCCTCTTCTGTCTGTGACTCCTTTGACGTATGGTAAAAATACCTTCCCTGTGGGTGGGCTGTTTTTCTCCATTCCTGTGGTTTATTTTGGGTCTGTCCACTCTTCTGATGTCTTGAGCTGGAGTACCCATTAGCCTGTAGAGCCCAGGCTTTAAGTGCTTCAGCTCGTCCTCCAGGTAGTGGGGTTCACAGATCCTTTTTGCATAGTCTACTAGTGTTTTTATTATGCTTCTTTTTTGTCCTGGGTGATGATTTGAGTTCTTGCGTAGGTATCTGTCTCTCTGTGTGGGTCTTCTATATACCTTGTGGTCCATTGGTTTGGTTTGTGAATGACCAGGACATTCAAGAATGGCAACGTTCCTTTTCTTTTTCCATCATGAATTGGATGTTTGGGTGGATGCTGTTCAGGTGGTTCAGAAATGCAGCTTCGTGGCTCCAGGTACATATCTTCTCCAACAGGGACTCACAGTATATAAAGCCCACACACATCCTACGCCACCATTCTCTGAAGATGACAGCCACAGATGCAGGCATAATGTCACAAATAAACGCCAGGAATAAACTCTTCCAGAACATGGCTTCACAGCCCAGAAAAAAAAAAAACATGAAAAACCTTGAAAAGGCTGGAGACAGGACAGACACTAGAACTCATCTAGTTGGCAAGGCAGGATAGAAACTACAGAGGGGGAGAGGTGAGTCAATAGAACTATGGGAAATCATGTGACTCCAGCCTGTGAAGCAGGGGTGAGGGGTAAAACCCACAGGATAGTGGATTGCCCTCTACACCATCTCTGTCCTGAGAGTAAATTGGCATATTATGTAATTTGACAGATTAATTTAACGATCTTTAACCTTCTTACAATCACATTTCTCAGTCCCACAAGACAAGAACAAAGTATATCTAAGCAGTTTAGTTTTGTTCACTAGGTTTCAGGTTGTTGTTCCTGTTTTCCTCCACACAATCCTAACTCTGAAAGGATGCAGCACTTTTCATGTGTTCACTTTAAGACAAATCCCAGAAAATGTGTCCTACAATTTTTTCTTCTTATTTTAAGTTAATAAAAAATTCTCTTTTCAAGTCAGTTATTTTCTCTGCCAATCTGTTCAATCATTAACGCTTATTGATGTATACAACAAAATACTATGGCTAGAAAACAAATAATTATGTACATGGTCACATAAGGGAGTTACACTAGCTCTGGGAAAATACTGACTTCCTCCCCTCTCTCAACAGTTGACTTCCATACCATATCAAAACCTGCTTTTAAAATCTCCTCAGTTTCAAAAGCAGAGTTAGATTTTTGTGTTTGTTTCTTTCAGCTTCTAGCCTTTTAAATCACTCATTCACTCTTCTGCTTTTGCTTTCTTCTTGCCACTTAATAGCAAACACCACCTGCTATGTAGACCGATACATGAAGCTTCATGTGGCAAAAAAAATAAACAAAAGGTAATTTTCTGAAACATCTCTCAGCATAAATACTGTATTTTCCAGCGTATAAGATGACTGGGCGTATAAGACAAGCCCCAACCTTTCCAGTTAAAATTTAGAGTTTGGGATATACTCACCGTATAAGACTACCCCTCTTCCAATGCACACCAAATAAACATTTAAAAAAACATTTAAAAAGCCTCCCCCCATCCAGCCAGCACCACCCACCCTTCCCGAAGCCACGATGGTGAGCCTCCGTGCCTGCTTGGGTCTTCACTTCTCTTTGTAAAGGGAGCGAAGACACAGGCAAGAGCAGGAGGTGAGGTAAAGCCTCTTAAATCGCCCCTCTACTGAGTCTTCGCTCCCTTTGCGGAGAGGGGTGATTTTAGAGGTTTGCCTCACCCTCTGTGCCTGCCTGGGTCTTCGCTTCTCTTTGTAAAGGGAACGAAGACACAGGCAAGTGCAGGAGATGAGGCGATGCCTCTTAAATCGCCCCTCTGCTGGGCCTTCGCTCCCTCTGCAGGGAGAGCGAAAGCCCAGAAGAGGGGGGATTTTAGGGCTTTGCCTCACCTTTCATGCCTGTCTGGGTCTTTGCTTCTCTTTGTAAAGGGAGCGAAGACACAGGCAAGTGCAGGAGGTAAGGCAATGCCTCTTAAATTGCCCCTCTGCTGGGCCTTCACTCCCTTTGCGGGGAGAGCAAAAGCCCAGGAGAGGGGTGATTTTAGGGGTTTTCCTCAACCTCCCATCACGGCTCCCATTCGGGAAGGGTGGGTGGTGGCTGGCAAGCCTGACCCCAGCCAGCCAGCCAGCCAGCACCCACCCTTCCCGAAGCCATGATGAGGAGCGACACCCGGCATATAAGACGACCCCAACTTTTGAGATGATTTTCCTGGGTTAAAAAGTCATCTTATATGCTGGAAAATACGGTAATGCTCAGAAGCTGGAAGAACACACATGAAGGTTCTCAAATAAGGTGTTCCGAATTCCTTTCAGCTGTGGAAGCAGAAATGAAGCAAGCTATGGGGGCTGAATTGCTTGAGTGCAGTGCACCTCCTCTTTCTTTTATAGCGTCCATGCTTTCAGAGTTGAAGGCCTAGGCCTGACTTATACTTCCACCCTTTCAATATTACCTGCTGTGCATCACTACATATAATGTGCAACATTATTACAGTATTTATACCCTGCTCTTCAAACACAAAGGCTCTCAGAGAGACTTACAAATTGTTTAGCAATAGCACTTACACATCTGCACTGCTTTATAGCACACTAGGCACTCTCTAAGTGGTCTACAATGTGTGTTAGCTACCGTATGTTCCAGCGTATAAGACCCCCCCCCCCAATTTCCAGCAAAAAATCTAGGCTTAGGCATATATTCGCCATATAAGACCACCACCCCAATTTGGCTGGTTGGCTGATTGGCTGGGGGAGCCTTGCCAGCTGATCCTCTTTGTTTCCCAACTCACGAGGACCTCCTCGTGAGTTGGGAAAGCAAACAGGATCAGCTGGCAGGGCTCCCCCATACAGCCAGCCGCAACATTCGCCCCTCTCTTCAACCTTCCAGTCAAACTTGACTCGAAGGTGGAGGAAAGGGGAGAAAATGCCCAGTTTGCCTCAGCAGCCCCCTTCCCTCCGTCTTGGCTCTTCCAAAGGGGACCAAGGCGGGGGAAGCGGGGGTTGCCGCGGCAAACCCCTAGATTCTCCCCCTCTCCCCACCTTGAAGGAAGGTGGGGAGAAGGGGCGAAGATGCCCCCTTTGGCTCCACAGTCCCGATCCATCCTTCTGGGCTCCCTTCCAAACGGAGCCCAGAAGGAGGCATCGGGGCTTCGGAGTTAAAGCCCTAGATTCGCCCCCTCTCCCCACCTTCAAGGAAGAGGGAGCGAATCTAGGGCTTTAACTCCAAAGCCCCGATGCCTCCTTCTGGGCTCCCTAAGGCATCAGGGCTGTGGAGTTAAATGGGACATCTTAGCTCGCTCTCCCCACCTTCCTGGAAGGTGGAGAGAGGGAGCAAATCTAGGGGTTTTAACTCCACAGCTCCGATGCCTCCTTCTGGGCTCCCTTTGCAAGGGAGCCCAGAAGAAGGCATCGGGGCTGCAGGGTTAAACGGGCCCCCGTTTGGCTGCACAGCCCTGATCCCAGGAGGGGGATGCGGAGGCTGTGCAGCCAAACCTGGGATTTGCCCACTCTCCCCACCTTCAAGGAAGGTGGGGAGAAGGGGCGAACATGCCCCTTTTGGCGGCACAGCCCCGATCCCTCCTTCTGGGCTCCCTCCTCCCACGATTCCCCAACCCACAAGGAAGCTGCCCAAGTCCTCCTGGGTTGGGGATGGCCAGCTGGCTGGGGGGGGCTGGAGGGAGGGGGCTTCAGGGAGGGTGGACGGGTGGCTGGAGGGAGGGGGCTTTGCAGCCACCCACCCACTCCCCGAAGCTGAGATCTCGAGTGGGGTCACGGCTTTGGGGAGGGGGGGTGGCTGGAGGGAGGGTGGAGAGGTGGCTGGGGGGAGGGGGCTTCGCAGCCACCCCCTCCCCAAAGCCGCGATCTCAAGTGGGATCGCGGCTTTGGGGAGGGGGAGATGGACGGAGGGCGCTGGAGGGAGGGTAGACGGGTGGCTGGGAGGAGGGGGCTTCACAGCCACCCCCCCTCCACACGATCTCAAGTGGGATCGCAGCTTTGGGGAGGGGGGGTGGATGGACGGAGGGTGCTGGAGGGAGGTTAGATGGGTGACTGGGAGGAGGGTGCTTAGCAGCCACCCTCCTCCCCAAAGCCGCAATCTCAAATGGGATCGCAGCTTTGGGGAGGGGGGGCAGATGGACGGAGGGCGCTGGAGGGAGGGTAGACGGGTGGCTGGGAGGAGGGGGCTTCGCAGCCACCCCCCTCCCCAAAGCCACTATCTCAAGTGGGATCGCGGCTTTGGGGAGGGGGGTGGATTGACGGAGGGCGCTGGAGGGAGGGTAGACGGGTGGCTGGGCGGAGGGGGCTTCGGACAGAGGGCGCTGGAGGGAGGGTGGATGGGGCTTCGCAGCCACCCCCCTCCCCGAAGCCGCGATCTCAAGTGGCATCGTGACTTTGGGGAGGGGAGGTGGCTGGAGGGAGGGTGGACGGGTGGCTGGAGGGGGGGCTTCTCTGCCACCCACCCCCTCCCCAAGCCGCGATCTTGAGCTGGATCGCGATTTTGGGGAGGAGTGTGTGGCTGGAGGGAGGACACTGGAGGGAGGGGCTTCGGGGAGGGTGGAAGGGTGGCTGGAGGGGGGCTTTCCAGCAACATTCGCCTCCCTCGGTTGCTCCCCAAAGGCGGAGAAGGCAGGGGGGGCGAATGAACTGTAAGCACTTTGCCTCACCCCCCCCGCCTGATCTCCTGCCTCTTCTCCATTTGGGAAGGAAGCGAAGAGGCAGGAGTTCAGACGGCGGGGTGAAATGTATCCGGCGTATAAGATGAGCCCTGATTTTGGAGCCTATTTTTCATGGCTCAAACCTCGTCTTATATGCCGGAATATACGGTAATTAATACTGTTACAAAGCAAAACTTGTATGGCATCATCTGTCACAAGAAAGATCTTTTTATGTAGATTCTAGAAGTAACATACTGTTTAAATTAAGCTGCACACACATTCAGTTAGCTTGTTGTATGGGAGAAACATGTGGCTTTACCTGCAAGAATTGTTGTGGGTGCTGGGCCAACTGTGTCTGAGCTGGTTGCTGAACTGTAGTAAGTTGTTGTTGTGGTGGTGGTGGTGGCTGCTGCTGCTGTTGTTGCTGCTGCTGCTGCTGTTCCTGCTGGCTTTGCTGTGTTATTGATAATGTCTGTGGCTGCTGCTGTTGCTGCTGAGCAGCGAAAGTGGGATAGGCAGTCACCACCTGGCCCATAAACATAGTACTTGGTACCATTACTGCTCCACAAGCTACAGGGGCAGTGACTAATTTTGTTACAAGCTGCTGACCTTGGGAAAACCTGTGAAAAGAAAGAAGTTTTCTCTCTCAAGTGTACTAAATAAGATTAGCACAAATTAATTCAGTTTCTTTCAAGTCCCACTGTATCAAACCAAGGCTCCATCTAGCCCAGCATCCACTTTCCAGTAGTGTTAAGCCTGTTTATATTTATTTCACTGGTTTATGTATTAATAAAAGTATTTCCATGGTAACTAACATAACCAAATTAGTTTTTTTTAAAAAAAAACACAACAAATAAATCTGCACCATACCACTAAAATTAGAAGTTTAAAAGCCTGGAAAATAAGATCTTTACCTGGTACCAGAAAGTCATAACAGTATGTGCCAACTAAGATTCCTTGGAGAAAGCATTCCAAAGATTAGACTTTACAAGTTGCCACCCAGCAAATGGCATCCACAGATGTACTGTTTACCTCTATATCTGGGAGAGTCCATTTAGCCATCATGTCTAATAGAACAGTGATCAAAATAGGAACGTTGGTCTTACCTGTGATACGTTCTTTTCCAGTGTAGAGGCGAAGAGCATCCGTATGCTTGGGTTGTCCCTCCCACTTGCTCCCGGTAGGCAGGATACAGAGAAGTCTTATTTTGAAGAGTCTGACCACCAGTGGTCTCATCCAGGAGGGACGACCCCTCTGCTGGCCAGTAGATATCACAGCCTCGTGATGCCATAAGTTGACTCATCCAGCCATGACCCCACCAGGTGTTCATCTTCTACTGTTCAACCGTAAACTCATGACCGGTCTTCTTTCGTCCTCCTCTTGGGACTCCGTCATGTTCTCCCTGGGGGGGTCGGGTGCTCTTCGCCTCTACACTGGAAAAGAACGTATCACAGGTAAGACCAACGTTCCTTTTCCCAGTGGAGAGGGCTCCAGAGCATCCGTATGCTTGGCATTTACTAAAGCTTCCTGAACCGGGTGGGCAAGGGCGATCCGCCTGACTCCTAGGTCTGAAGAACTTGCTGAAGTACCCTTCTGCCAAAAGCAGCCTCCGCCGACTGCATTCTGTCCAACCTGTAATGTCTGACGAAGGTCGAGGGAGTCTTCCAAGTTGCCGCCCTGCAGATTTTTTCCAAAGGCACATCCACCCAGGCCATCGAAGTTGCTGCACTTCTTGTAGAGTGAGCTGTGATGCCTTCCGGCACCAGTTTGTTCAGGGACTCGTAACATTTCACTATGCAGCACTTTATCCACTGTGCCAGTGTGGAGGGTGATACCTTCCTCCCCAAATACTTCGAATGAGGAGAGACAAATAAGGTCTCAGAGACCTGAAAAGGTGCCGTTCTTTTGATGTATACTCTGAGAGCTCTGTGAACATCCAAAGTGTGCCATATCCTTTCCAGTTCCCTTTCTGGTCTTGGACAGAAAGAAGGGAGTACCACCTCCTAAGCTCTGTGGAAGGCCGAGTCTACCTTTGGTTTGAAGTCTGGGCACAGTCAGAGGATTACTGAGTCCTGTCTAAAGATGCAAAGTTCTCTTCTGACTGACAGGGCCGCTAGTTCAGACACTCTGCGAGTTGAGGTGATGGCCACAAGAAAAAGTACCTTCCATGTCAGGAACTTCAGTTGTACTTCCCGAATCGGCTCGAATGGTCATAATGTTAGGGCCTTTAACACTGTATGAAGGTCCCATGAAGGGAATCGGTGTACCGTCAGTGCAGCTAGGATAGTGAGGCCCTTGATGAAGCGATGCACGTGGGGGTGGATGCTACCGCTACTGCTTCTTCTGGAGACAGGAATGACGTTATTGCTGCAACCTGTCTTTTGATTGTATTCAGGCAGAGTCCGGAGTCAACTCCATCCTGAAGAAAGTCCAATAACACTGGAACTGTGACCTCTGAAGTCCTGTTCTTTGCGTCTGCACCATTGTCGAAACACTCTAAATAAATCTGCTAGGTGGATTCCCATCTAGACGCCAGAATCGTGCTTACCATCGGGCGAGAATATCCTCGTGTCATCAGCATCTGGTGTTCAATCTCCACGCGCAGAGCTGTAGCCAGCCTGGGTCCGGATGGTGGAACTGACCCTGAGATAGTAGGTCTACCCGAAGCAGAAGAGGTATCGAATCCACCTGCATCTCCAGATTATCTGGAAACCATGTTCTTCGGGGCCATTCTGGGGTGACTAGAATGACCTTCGCCTCCTCTGCTCGGATCCTGCTGATCACTCTGGGAATCAGTTGGACCGGAGGAAAAGCGTAGAATAGTGTTTGTGGCCAAGGGCACATCAGGGCGTCCATGTCCATTGCCCCCTCTGACAAGTACCTGGAAACAAAGCAGGGAAGCTTCACATTCACGGGTGAGGTGAACAGATCTACTTCTGGACGTCCCAGAGCCCAAACTACGTCATTGAACACCTCCTGGTGTAGGCTCCATTCCCCTTGGTCTATGTCTGACCGGCTGAGCCAGTCCACCTTCCGGTTGAGGACTCCCTGGAGGTGTTCCGCCGATATTGACACCAGATGTTTCTCAGCCCAGGCAAACAGACGTGATGACTCCTCCGTGAGGGTTCGTGACCTGGATCCTCCCTGGCGATTTATGTGCGCTTTCGTCGCGATGTTGTCTGTTCGGATGAGCACTGGCCTGTCCCTGACCAGGTGTGCAAAGGTCTTCAGGGCTAGTCTGACTGCCCTCAGTTCCAGCCAATTGATGCTGTGGGTCGCTTACTCTGCTGTCCATCTGCCCTTTGCCAGGTGGATTCCGCAGTGTGCTCTCCATCCTCGGAGGCTGGCATCCATGGTCATCTGGATCCTGTCCCAGATCCAAAGCTGGTGACCTCTGCAAATCGCTGGTGAGAGCCACCACTGTAGTGATGTCCTGACCTCCTTCGGGAGTCTCACTGACTGATGCCTCCTGTTGGCTATTTCCTCCTGGAATGGTAGGAGAAACCATTGTAATACCCTGGCGTGAAATCTCACCCACAGTACACAGTCTATTGCTGCTATCATGAGTCCCTATAGATGTGCCAGGTGCATGACGTCCGATCTGGCTGCATCCAGGTTCTTCTGCGCTGTGCTCTGAATTGTCTTGATCTGTTCTATGGGGAGTCGGATTAGGGAGCTCTTTTCCATATTTATCTGGAATCCATGATGCTGGAGTGATCCCATGATGTATGTGAGGTCCCTTTCCGCTCCCTGTTTGGATTGAGAGCAAATCAGGAGATCGTCCAGGTAGGGATATACACATATTCCTGAGCGTCTTCAGGAAGCTACTAAAGCCACCAAGATCTTTGTGAATACCCTGGGAGCCGAAGAGAGGCCAAAGGGAAGAGCCTTGTATTGAAAGTGTCTGTTGTTGTAACAAAAATGCAGGAATTGGCAGTGATCCCGATGAATTGGGATGTGAAGGTACGCATCCTGCAAGTCCAGAAAAGATAGGTAATCTCCTGGTCTTATGGCCTTCAGGATGTGTTTCAAGGTTTCCATCCTGAACTTTCTTTTCTGGATGAATTTGTTCACTCCCCTTAGATTCAGGACCACTCTCCAAGTACTGTTCTTTTTTGGCACTAAGAACAGAATGGAATAACAGCCCCTTCCCTGCTAAGACCTTTGGACCTCCTCTATGGCTCCCATTCGTAAAAGATGCTGGATAGCTTCTGTCATCAGGGATTGTTTTACTTCGTCCTTGTGGGCAGGTGTCGGAAGGAACCACTGTGGGGGAAGTCGAGAAAACTCTATCCGGTACCCCTGGTGGATAGATTGTAGGACCCACTTGTCTGAGGTAGAGCTCTCCCAAGTCCCCACGAAGGCCTGCAGTCTTCCTCCCACCTGGGTGAGATTGTCATTGCTGAGATTTGGAATTCTGTTTGGTGGAGTGAGATTGTGTGTTTTTCCCCGTTCCACCTTGCTGATTTCTGCGATGGTATCTGTTCTCTCCCCAGCGTGTCCTCTGGGATCTGGAGTCCCTGGAGCCAGAATGGTTTGAAGTGCTTCCACCAGCCTGGTGGCTGCCTGTTGCACGAAATGGACGATAGCGTCTTGCATATCTCTTTTCCTCCCTCCTGTGGGAAGTGAGTTTTTCTTATCCTTATCCTCCACTAGAACCATTTCCAGCGATTCCCCGAATAGCTTCTCTCTGAGGAATGATGAGGAAACCAGGTTCTGCTTGGATTTGAAGTCCACGTTCCAGGACTTCAGCCATTCCTGGCGTCTGGCCGCCACTGTCGCTGCTTGAGCTCTAGCACAGAACTGAACAGAATCCAAGGTGCTGTCTGACAGGAAAGCCGAAACCTTAGTTAATTTATTAAGGTCCTAGCGAATCCTTGTCTGTGATCTTGGAACATCTTGCAGGGCATCTTTTGACCATTGGATAGCAGCTCTAGCCATCATAGTGGTCATCGTTGAGGCCCTGATGGCTAAGGAAATTGCCTCATGTGCCCGTCTGAGAGCCAAGTCCATTCGCCTGTCCTCTGGAATCTTCAAGGTCTCTTTGCCATCTCAGCAAAAACTCGCAGAGGAGACCAGTTCTGAAACTGGAGCGTCAATGAGGGGGACCTGTAGCTTCCCCATAACCTTTTTTGATAGGGCATACAGCTTCTTTGCAAGGCGCGGTTGTGGCTTGGCTACTGCCGGGGCCTTCCATTTGTCGCAAATTAGTCGCATTAGTGTCGCTGGTACTGGCATCTCCAGAGCCACTTGCTGGGAATCTGGGAAAAATTCATCAGAAATCTCTGGTACATATGGGTCCATTTGTGTTTGCTGGACAGTAGGCAAGGTCAGGCCCAAGGTCCTGACAGCCTTCTTCAAGAGAACTGTGAAGTCCTCGGGGGGAAAATGGTGTGTCAAGGGGCGTGAGTTGCTAAGTTCCTCCGTCTCCTCCTCCGACAGTTCCCCTTGCTCGCAATCCAATTGGTCACTATTAGAATCCTCCCCTGATGTGTAAAGGGATATGACGTCCTCGTCATCCTCATCTCTCGCCCGCTTGCTAGGGGGGGTGACGTCTAACCTGATCCCGGGACCAGTCCTCCTCGTCCTCTTCACTGGGTGGCCTGGGGTGCCCAGTGCCTGAAGTGATTGTACTGCTTATGCCAGGTATGGCCTCCATGTCATTTTCGCCCCCCGCCCTATGAGCCTGGGAGCGTGGGCACTTAGCCTTCCCCTTACTCATGCCGTCACCTTTGCCACCCTTCTGCCTCTTCCGGGCCATCTCAGCCACCTGGATCACGGGGATAAGATTGGCAGTCATGGGACACGCGGGGGGGGGGGTTTGCAATTCACGTCGGGGAGCCGCACGGGGGGGGGGGGGGCTGCACGGGTTGGCTAGTGTCCGCATTGATGGAACTGGCTCCCATGTCGGGTGTTCTGGCCGGGCCCACTCCCCCCCTGGTGTTGCACGCTGCTGTCCCCAAGGTTAGACTTCAACAGGCTAGCAGCCATTCACCTTGCTGCCTCCCTGGCTAACTCCCTCCAGCCACGATGGGACGGCTGTGGGCTCCCCCTCCCCCAGTTGTCTGGTCCCAGGGGCTTGTGTCCCACTAACTGCGCCCTTCAGTTGATGTCCTGCGTTGCTGGGGGATCTGCCAGGGGCGCCGCCACTGCGGAGCTCGTCCTGGCTACGGGAACATTCTGCACTTCCTCCTCCATCTGAGGCCGTGTGGCGGACTCCTCTCCAGGCCCGCAGTCACGCTCGATCTGGCAGAGAGGGGCTAGGTTGCAGGTGGCGGCGGCCGAAGCTAGGGTCTTTCCCCCCCTTGTTCGGCCTCTTCTTGCTGCTGCTGCCGCCATCGGCGGATCCTTTTGAGCTGCCACTCTTGGCTGCGGACCTCCGCGGCTTACTAATTTCCTCTCTGGGGCCAGCTGAGCTGGCTTCAGTTCGTGATGGGCGATCCGCATCAATATCCTCCACTGTGGTCATTCTCCTCTCCTTCGTGGCCAGGGCTGTTTCCAATTAAGTCAAATTTAACATTTTTTTTTAAAAAAAATTAAATGGCGCCCGCCACGTGTGAAGGGACAAGGAGGACAAAGGAGGAGACATGTCCTACCAGGAGCGTAGGCAGGAAACTGGCCAGCAGAGTGGTCGTCCCTCCACCATGACACCACTGGTGGTCAGACTCTTCAAAATAAGAGTTCTCTGTATCCTACCTACCGGGAGCAAGTGGGAGGGACAACCCAAGCATACAGATGCTCTGGAGCCCTCTCCACTGGGAAAACAGTTGGACCCCCATATCCGCAGAACTCAAAACAGCACACCTACCATAAAGTCTTCCTAGAAAATGCCTAGAGAGGCATCCTCTCTAGTAATTTTCTAGGTCCTCCAAGGCAACTCTATAGTATTTGTAACTGGAAGTCCTTTTATTTCAATGGTGTTCGCTGTTATCCACAGTAAGTCTGGAAACTGAAACCCTTCGGATATGGGGATCTGACAGAATCTCATTATGCTAGTCCTTCCTCCCTTCTTTTCCTAGTTTGTTTCCAAGTAAAATATACTTAAAACATAATCTTGAGTGAAAAAGAACACCAAATGATTTTACTCTAAAAGAACCCATCATATACAGCAGCAGTGAATTCAGTTGCTGAATTATAATGTCTACATGGCCAAAACCAAACTCATGAGAACCCAGAAAGAATTTATGCTTAGAAGAAATGTAAAACTTACAGAAGTAGAAAAAAAAATCTATATAGGAAGAAAGAAACCACAGAATGCTAAATGTGTATTGGGAGATAGACAAGAAACTAGTTGCAGGCAAGAATAAAATGGAACTTTGTGCAAAAAGACATAGCTGGCTGGCACACTGAACAGGAGCACTCTGCTCTCAGCACCTTATGTTGCAGATCCTGCATGTCTCTCAACACTCACCTGATTTGTCTATCCTGGGCAAATGTGGTAATAGCGGCATTCTGGTTATTAGTCTGTTGTAAAGTAGAAGGAATCTGAACCACATTGCCCATAGCTGGCTGGGAAATCACCATAGTGTTATACAATGGGGTTGGCAGCATGTTCTGAGATTGAGTAGCAAGAGAAGTCTGTTGACTGTGCCCACTGAGAATGTTTTGTTGACTATGCTGCAAAAAACAGTAATACTTTTGTCAACAAGTTTATTAAGCATGATCAGATTTACACACACCACCACCACTCCCTTGATACCAACTCCCAGAATTCTCCAACCAGCATGATCAGAAAGAGAAAAATTCCTGGTATCTGGTAAGAACCCCTCCCTAGATGGTGGTCTTCAGTCCTACACATTTCTCTCTGGCTTCATTAACTCCAGTTTTAAGGGCTATTATTGCAGAATGTGTCTAGAGAGCATTTAGCTGTGAAACTTGCAAAGTTTGGGTCAGTTAAATCATTTAAATCTTCAGTTGTAATTGCTGAATTTATCTGGAAGCATTGCTATTTACTAAGTTGTAATTGCTGAATATGGCTTTATCATGGAAAAGCAGTATACAAATAAATATACTACTTTCACTTAGCATAGACAACATTGGATTATTTTACACACCTCAATTAGGATTCCAAACTTTGTGGAATTCCCATTCTTGGGAAAGTTATAATTGGCATCTCCTGCAGCTCTTAAAGGGAGAAGAGCTCCACAAGGAGAAAAGGTACAGAAAAAAGGTCAAATTGAGAAAAGTGCTTCTCAATGGGAAATTAGTATGTGTGCCTGCTGGCCAGCTCTTTCACGACCAGCCACACAATCTGTGTAATAAGTACATTATTTGCATAATATGGAAATATGGTTGCCCAGATTTTGGCAACAAAAATAGGGCAACACAGAGAAAGAGACTGTGACTGACTGCTGCTGTATTGCAAGCATGGGCAAGGGTTATAGGATATGGAAAGGTTGAACGAGAAACTGGCTGGAAGAAGAGAAAGAACAACAAGAAAACAAAAGAATAAGTGAGGAGAGAAGAGAAACAAGCCTGGGGTGAAATGGACAAAGAGGCCTTTAATCCAGGAGAAGCTGGTATAAACTGAATGACTACCCAGGTGGGCAGAGAGAAAGACCACTGTGAAGGAAAAACCATTGGGGATGGAGCAAAGTGCCTTCGGCAGAAGGTGTGATGAATGGGTTTTTAACCCAGGGCAAAATTGGCGATGTTTTCTGGCAAAGTATTTAATATGCTCTCTTAAAAACTGCCTGCTGATAGATTAACACAGAATAGATGTTCACAACTGCATTGTTTGCCTTTACATTAGCCTAATTTTGGGGAAGCTTAAACCTTTATTTTTATTTTTTTACTCTGAAAAGCTCACCTTGTCAAAGTTTGGTATTTGTAATTTACAACTGCAACACAAGAACAGTTCCAATTAAAAACTGAATTCAAACATTATGGTTAATACAATCAATTGATTCTTTCAGTTAAGTGATCGACCCTTATGCAATTTCAGCTTATGCTGGTCTATTAACAATAGTTGCTGTTGAAGCATCATACATAATTAGTCTGTATAGGTGCAGAAACTACCTCTAGCTTCCAAAAAAAATCAAAAAGACAAGAAAAAAGAAAGGAAGAGGAGACATTATCTGCCTTCTGATACAACTTATTTTTAACAGCACACCAAAGCCAAGAACTTCCCCTAGATAGCATTATATGCCACAAAAGCTTCCAGTAAGTGCTGTCCCCATCTATGTACCATGATAACAGACACTGCACTGCTGCAAATACAGTTATCCCTCCCCATTCACGGCTTTGACTTCCGCAGTTCCATTTATTCATGAAATTTCTTCCCCCCCCCCTCCCGGGGACACACACCTTTCATCGGCCTTGTTCCCTGGGGGAGGGGAGAACCGAAGCCCATGAAAGCCGCTGCTGTCACCACCAAGAAGCCTCATTTTAAAGGCACTCGTCTTGCCACCCGCAAGGTGGGGGGGCACCCAAGGAAGGCCCATGCCATCCGCTGCTGTCCACTCCGTGGGGGGCTTCAACTGAAGCCGCTTGCATAGAAGGCAAGGCATGAGGGAACCCCCGCTGTGTTCCCCACAAAGCCAAGCCTCCAAGTGCTCAGCAGCGGCAGGCGCGGGGATTGGAGGGGAAGGGGGTAAAGAGGCTTTGCCTGTCTGCCCCCTTTCCCCCACACTCAAGACCCAATCAGCACTGCAGCGGATTGGGCCTTGAGCGAAGAGCAAACAGGGAGGAGAGGCTCTGCCTGTCCACCCCCTTTCCCCCTCACTCAAGTCCTGATTAGCGCCGCAGTGGATCGACCCTTGAGCAAAGGACAAACGGGGAGGAGAGACTCTGCCTGCCCACCCCCTTTCCCCCTCGCCCAAGACCTGATCAGCACCACAATGGATCGGGCCTTGAGCGAAGGGGAAATGGGGAGGAGAGGCTTTGCCTGTCCACCCTCTTTCCCCCTCGCTCAATACCCAGATTGGTGCCACAGCAGATCGGGCCTTGAGTGAAGGGTAAACGAGGAGGAGAGACTCTGCCTGTCCACCTTCTTTCCCCCTCGCTCAAGACTCAATCGGCACCGCAGCAGATCGGGACTTGAGTGAAGGGAAAACTGGGTGAAAAGGCTCTGCCTGTCTACCCCCTTTCCCCCACGCTCAAGACCCAATCGGCACCACAGCAAATTGGGCCTTGAGCGAAGCAAACGGGGAGGAGAGGAGGGGTGCCACAGTGGATCAGGCCTTGAGCGAAGGGGAAACTGGGTGGAAAGGCTCTGTCTGTCCGCCCCCTCTCCTCTTCCCCCAAGGCCCTGCGGATCAGGCCATGGGCAAAGGGGAAAGATGGCAAACAGACCATGGCGGATGCAGCGCGGAGGCCCCAGAGGTATGGTGGCAGAGCAGTGGTGCCATGATGGCAGTGATGGAGCGAGCAACAGTGATGGTGGCAGTGGAGGAGTAGGAGGCCTGGGAGGCGTAGCCAGGCTGGGTTGCGGTGGCTGCGGCCTGGGCCACGAGCCTCTCTCTATCCCTTCCTCCTACAGGGTCTTCCATCCACGGGCCGCCCCAACCAATCTTTACATAAATTTTTATTCATATTTTTTTTCCACATTTGCAGGCGTCTTGAGCCCCTAACCGCTGTGAATGTGAAGGGAGAACTGTACAGATTACTCCTAAATGTTTTCCCCCTATTCCCCCCATAACAGAAAATTGTTTACTTCTGAAGAATTTTGCCTCACCAATATTTTGTTTTTTCTAGCCTCCCGACTTGTATTTGATTTGCCTAATACTTCTTGCTGACTTCGTATCCCATGAAAAACCCAGAACAAGAGTTCTGCCTGTCACCCACCCAGTTCTCAAAGGAATTTCCTAATATTAATTTTGGCACATAAGTCACACACTTTTGCACTACCTTCATAGGCCAGGGTGGGCAACTGTCAAAAGCAAGGGGCCACATTAGCCTCCTAAGAGATATTTTTGGGGTCCATTAGGCCATTTTAGGCCCAGGAGAGGCTTTTTTTTTTTTTTTACAACAAGAAGTGAACAGGAACTTACTTGTTCTCTTTTTAATAGCCTCTTCTGTGCCTAGAATGGCCCAAAAGGAACGGAAAACATAGCAAAAATGACCCACCACACCCCCAGACAGTGTTTGGGACAAAAATGTCCCAGGGAGGCCACATGTGGTCTGTGGGCTGCACTCTGTCCACCCTGTCATAGGCCATGCATTTTGGTTGAGGACAACACGCAGACACAATGGCTGCATTTGACAAGGAACAATATACAAGCATATAGCTCAATGGGCTTAGTTACCTGTACAGCAGTATTTTGTAGAGGCTGTTGCTGAATCATGTGTTGAGTACCAACATGACCAGTGTTTATGCCACCTTGGATCTGATTAGTTTGAACAACTTGACCTTGCATGTTTATTGGTGTAATCTGTTGAATATTTGATGGGTTTCCAGAAGTTAACTGCACAGAACCAAAGTTTAATGCAGGAGTCGACTGCTGCAAGAACATCTTTCAGAGGAAAACAGAACACATGCCAATATTTAAAATATTACTGACCACTGAGAACATATAATTTTTTTAAGCACTGAATTCTTAGTGGTACAGGTAATTACAAATGCTATTAAACTGTATAATAAAATTGCTTGTCAGAAATATCTCTAATAAGCCAATGGACATAAGAACCTTAAGTTGTAACCCTTTCACTTACTTGGAAGTAAATTCCACTGAACTCAATAAGACTTACTCCAGAGTAGACAAACATAGGTATTTACGTTATTCTGAAGAAAGTCACAAGATTCTAATTGATAACATACTGAACATCTTTGCACTTTACTGAGTTATGTCAGAACCCGCAATACTAATTTTACAGAGACTTCATTAGTTACTGATATGAAGTATTTCAGTTCAATAGTTACTGATATGAAGTATTTCAGTGAAATATGATACTTAGCATTAAAGTTTACGGAATTAAATGGCAAAGTATAAAATGTTTTAGATGATACTTTATTTGCTAAAACTAATGCTCATCTCTCCTTTTCCTCTCATATGTAATACACATGTACACTAAGTGAAGAACCAGTAGTCATGGTGGTATTTGCTAAGCTTTAACCAACCTGGAGTCCTTGCCCATGGACCATTTGAAGTTGTTCCTGAATCTTACGCAACTCTTCCTGTTGGCGATGGATGTTAGCTTCTATCATTCGTGTCCTTTGTTCCAATTGGTCCTTTAAGTGTTGCATAGCTCCTAGTTGAGCTGAAAACTGAAGCATAGGCTGAAAAACACCATTTAAGTAAAATATTTTGAGCTTGTAACCAATATGTTGTAAGAAAAGTAATCATTTACCATATGAACATCCTGCTAACAACACACTGCATAATGAAATGATTTAAATTTCAAGAAAACTAGAACTGCTGAACCAAGAGAAAACAAATCAGCTAATGGGAGATAATAGAGGGGACTTCCTTTCTTGCTTTCAGTTGTACAAATCCAAGTGGACACAGAAAAATGGGACAGAACTCCAAAATAATAGCCCTTGTTTAAGCAATAAGATTAACAACATGTGTTCTGAGAAATACATCCATCTGTTACTCATGGGATGCAGATTCAGCTAAAACCATATCCTTTTTGATTTGGCAGTACAATACAGAAAATTATTACAGATTCAACACTAAGACGTTCTAAGAGCCATGGACTGAATCCTCAGTAATTTGCAGTCTTCAGCTGATAGTTTAAGAATAATCTGCATCACATTTTCTTTCTTTCTTTGCGCAAGATGGGCTTGTAACTTGGGTGTAGTGATGTAAATAAATGAAAAGCAAAAATGCTGTGTCAACCCATTGCAGTGATTTTATACACAAGAGTGGGCAAAAAAAAAAAAAAAGTAAAATATACACATACACAAGAGAAAGAGCTGCTGAATCAGGACAATTTAAATATGTCCACTGAAACCAATAGGACTTTCAGAACCATGCTCAAAAATCATCTCTGAAAGCAACTCATGGATCACTTGGGGCCTACCAAATTTTAATCAAATAAGGGTGGGAGGGAGTATGTATGCAGGTAAACCATAACGGAAATAATGAGATGCTATATGTAATTTCATTTATACATTGTTGATTTATTATTTCATATACATTCTGGGAAGACAAACTGCCACTGGCCATATATCTCTCAAGGTTTTTTAAGGAAAGATTTGCTCCTAAGAACACTTCCCCCTCCACAATTCCCAAACTGATACCTTTGTACTGTCCATGTTAATGTGTCCCACAACACTGAAACAGCTAATATTGGTAATACCATTTTTATTATATAGCCTGACTGACCATCAAAGTAAATTTCTATATTCTGAGAATGCAAAAATTGACCAGTCCTGCTTAAACTAATTGATTGGGATAGTTGTATCATGAAGGCCCATGATAAACAGCAGAGAAGGAGACATTCAAGAACAGGTTAACTGTCATTGCTACCCAGGCCAGACAAAGTTCATATGACCTAAAAGCCTACTTTAAACTACTGAGCCCCTGGCTCCTCCCTACTTCTTTCCATAACCAAGCATACAGGAGAAGACAGGTAATACTCAGGAAAGCAGGGAAAACAGGAAAAAGAAGCAGCCTTCTGAATAAATAGAAACTGTTACAAAGAATTCAAAGAACAACTAGATGAGAACAGCATTCAACTACTGGCCTCATGCAGGATGAATCTAAGTGTCTTCTGTGCAGGCTAGATAGCACCTTCAATAACCCTAAATGTTCAATGTCTCGTTCCCAAACTACAGAGACAACTGTTCAGGCATGGGATATACTTAAGCTCAATACTGATTTACACAAAAGGCAAAAAATGCCCCAGTAGCTGACTCTATTAGGGAACCACCTGCCAAAGCACCTCAGCAGAGGTAGACTTGTCTAAAGATTACACTAGTGTAGTGAAGTTGGATAGGTTAACCCAGGTAGATTCTACAAATTTGACTAGTTTACAAGGACACATACACTCTAGAAATAAAAGCTTCAACCAGCATGCTAATGTAAAGGCAGTGTCCTTCTTTCCCAAGGCAACAGAGAAGAAGGAAACAACCCTTCTGGGAGGGTGTTCTGAGCTGCAATTGTCTGAAATTCCATTCCTCCCCAAGAGTATGTTTATTTCTTTTCTTTTTTTTAATTTATTTTCCACATGGAAAATCATACATAATATTCAGTAAGCTTAAACATACATTTAGTACAGAAAATTCAAGTAACTTAGGTTGTTGCCTTTTTACTTCCTAATTTGTTTCCGACTGTTGCTGATTTATAAAGTATTTAAACTAGGCTTTGTAATACATTTTTTTTGTTTACCATTCAACTACTTTTCCCATTATGTACTCTTAAAATTATTGTGGTTCCTGTACACCTTTGTTACTAGCATATTTAATCGCTCCACTGTCAGTTATCTGTGAACTCACTCTTTTCTGGTCTAGTTTCCAAAAAGCTATGACTGGTACCCCGTCTCCATTTACTTCATCTGTTGTTTTAAAATTCAACCAGGTCATTAATTTGTCCAGTTCCATCATGTCTATGACTCTGAATTTCCAATCTTTTGTTTTAAGGTCTTCTTGACTTTTCCAATTTTTTGCAATAATCAATCAGGCAGCAAAGATTATATAAAGCCATTTTTTTTTCTGTGCTTTCTCTTGATTTCTTTATCAAGTATGGAGGTCATATTTAACAAATACAATTTAGGTGCCATTCCAAAGTTTACACTTAGTATATCTAATCTTGATTTATGATTTTTTCCCAAAACCTTCTGATTATAGGACATTGCCACCATGCATGAAAATATTATTCAACTGCACTCTGACACTTCCAACAGAGATTATTTCCAGTTTTGTATATTTTACTGATTTATGCCAGTGTTAAATGCCATCTGTGTTGTATTTTAAAGAAGCTTTATTTCAGATCTTGATAAGCTGTGAATTTATTTGAGTTTGCCCAAGTTTTTCCCCAATGTGAAAGCTCAATTTCACATCCAATATCTTTAACCCATTTCAGCACTGAGTTGCTAATTAGTTCTTTTTCTTGTTCACTCTCTCGCGGTTTTGATTATTTGCGGTTTGCTCAGCAAGCACCCCATTTAAATCAGCTTCTCTCCCTCCTACTCAAGGGAGAGGAGCTGATTTAAACGGAGTGCTTGCTGAGCAAGCCAGGCGATCAACTCCCCTCTCTCCTAGGGCTTGGCTCCATGGGGGGGGGGAGCCAAGCCCCGGGAGAGTGGGGAGTGGCAGGAAAGGCACTTTTTAGGGGGGCCCGCCCTTCCCAAAGCCGCTATTGAGCTTTCTAAGCCTTGTTGCGGCTTTGGGAGGATGGGGGTGGCTGAAAAGCCTCTACGCTGCGCTCCCTCCACCCCTCCCAACCTTCCCGAAGAGACTATATGGGGCTCTCAACCCCCAGAAGCCCAGGGAGAGGCTGGCCAGACTCCCTCCCATCGCCTACTCCAGCCTTCCTGGCAGCTCCGGGGTTTCAAAGCCCTGGAGCCCCCTTGGGAAGGCCAGGGAGAGGCTGGGCAGACTCCCTCCCACTGCCTTCTCCAGCCTTCCTGGCAGCTCCGGGGTTTCAAAGCCCCGGAGACCCCTCAGGAAGGCCGGGGAGAGGCCGGGCAGAGTCCCCCCCCTCTCTCCTGCTGCCTTCCCCGGCCTCCCCGAGGTGGCTCCAGGGCTTCAAAGCCCTGGAACCCCCTTGGGAAGGCCAGGGAGAGGCGGGGAGACTCCCGCCCGCCTGGCGCCTTCCCTGGCCTTTCCGAGGCAGCTCCAGGGAAGCATGGTAGGCCTCAGGGGGGGTGGCCAGGGGGGGGAGGCTCCACCCCCCGCCTCCCTAAAGTGGCCATCGGGGCTTCGTAGCCCCACCTGCCACTTTCCTCCACTCTCCCTAAAGAGGCGACCAATCGCCACTTTAGAGAGGGTGGTGAGGTTGCGGGCGGGGGGAAGGAGGAGGCGGCCTACAGCTGTGTGTCAGCCCAAATGGCTACGCGTGTCAGTGCTGACACACATGTCGTAGGTTCGTCATGACTGCACTAGAGCACCCCAATCCATTAACAGATGGGTTCGAGAATCCCCTCACAGCAAACGGTAGAATCAGTCCCTAAACAATGAATACTATACAGATCTTCCCAGGACCAACAATACACATCTCCATGGCTGGAACATGGACCCATGCTTATATCCTACATATGCCCCACTGGTTTTCCTTTGTTGTCCCCCTTAATGCGTTACATTTTAAAAACCAATTTTTTAAAAAAGCAAAGGGGTCACTTATTTGCCTTAATCTCAGGAGCATTTATTACTATTTGTTCCTTAATGAACCCCTCTAAACTGCTGTAACAGTCAAGCATTGGAACTACCAATTCATCTTTGTCTGAGGAACATTCCATTTAGATAAACCTCTCTTGCATCGCTTCAGCAAGCAATAATTGGAAAGAAGGAATAGGATTCTTGGCCTGGTTTCCCATGGCAAGCCCCAAATCAGCAGTAAGCATAGCTGAATGGACTGCCTTAGTACTAAATAGCTCCCAGAAGACTTAAATTTGTTCTGGTGTCCTTCACCAAAGGAACTATTTGAGCAGCAGTTTCTGGTCTTTGTCCAAAGACTGTGGAGCTTTAGCAGTCACTTTCCCCACAGATGCCACAACGAACAGTTAAAACAGGCA
This sequence comes from Gambelia wislizenii, assembly GCA_030847615.1. Lineage (NCBI taxonomy): Eukaryota > Metazoa > Chordata > Lepidosauria > Squamata > Crotaphytidae > Gambelia > Gambelia wislizenii. Next base: position 96,729,813 of record JAUMIR010000005.1, on the reverse strand, counting down.
AGGAAATGGACAGGGAAAACAGTAAGCAAAATAATAGAAAGGAAAAAGGATTTAAAAAACAAAACAAAACCAGAACTTAAAAGTCATTAAGAAAATTGAAAGAAAAGAAGTACAAACACAGCTAAGGAAGACTATAAGTGAAGGTAAGTAAGATCATGGAGGAGTAAAGAATGTTTGACTTGGGCTGATACATAAGGAAGAACTAGGACCAGAGGCTTTAATAGGTTAAAACATACTTTTAGGTCATGTGACTCCTGCCTGGCTTTGATGGCAAGGGTAGTTAATCCATTCCTTACTGTTTCCTTTCTGCAGTCTGAGAAGCAGGTGTTAATGCCAGATTATACCAAACAACTTATATAAAGTATTAAACGTATACAGTCGTCCCTCCATATCATGGATTTGGTATCCATGGATTTAAGTATTTATGGCTTGAAAAGGAAGAGTTTATTCCTGACGTTTCGCCTGCATCTGTGGCTGGCATCTTCTCTGAACTACCCTTCTACTCTGAACTACCCTTGCCACCAAAGCCAGGCAGGAGTCACATGACCTAAAAGTATGATTTAACCTATTAAAGCCTCTGGTCCTAGTTCTTCCTTATGTATCAGCCCAAGTCAAACATCTTTACTCCTAGTTATGGTTTGGGTTATCTGCATGATGAAAATGTAATTATTTGCTTTAATATGGATTCAGATTAAATTCCTACCTGAGACATGCCTTGTTGAATCTGTAAAGTTGTAGGCTGAGGCATCACTGGTTGTGATAATGGTTGTCCAACAGATTGTGAATTTAAAGACTAGGATTTAAAAACACACATACATAGTGTAAATAGCAAGCCCAACCACTGCCATGGCTAATCCTTTTTTAAAAAGTAAACTGAGTTCCAAAATATACTGTGGGAGCAGTGAGGTTAGAGGAGGTTTTAAAAGCACACACCCAGATGAAATTTTCCTTTCCTCCCAGAACTGTATGAGTAGAAATAAATCAATCTGTTATGCAATAGCAAGAAGTTTAGACCATTTTAGTTTCTTTGATTTTATTTGCCCACATGTATAAATTTCATACATAAGAAGCCACATATAAAGACTATACATGCCAAGGTCTTTCTTTGGTCCCTAGTGTCTTCCTCTCTTCCTTATACAAGACAAGCTGACCTTTTATAAGCATCCTCAAGTGGCACCACTAATGATGAATTATAGTATGGAAAAAAACATGAAACACAATAGCACATACACAAGGCAGCAGCGAGCTCTCCAAGCAAGGGGATAAAAACGAATCTCTCTAAACTGGATAACCAACATTCTGCTTTCTCATTCTGTTTTATGCTTTTGTTTTCAAAGTGTGAAATATAAAATTTGAAAAAGAGATGTGGTATGTGTGCATTGAGGAATGTGTTGGAAGAATTACCTGATTCCCAAGTGATGCCCTCCTTTGTGCAGACTTTTCATGAGTGGATAAATTTTGCCGTGGAGGAGTGCTAGTATCCACTGTCATCTTCGTTGGTGTTGCTAAAGTCGCAATGAATGTAAAATTGAAGACATTTTTATTCATCATCATCATCACCATCCTGTGCTTTCACGTATAATTATACTTGGTCAAGCAATTAGTTTTGTTATTGTTATATGCCTTCAAATTGACTCTGGCTTATGGCAACCCTGTAATACGGTTTTCTTGGCAAGATTTATTCAGAGGAGGTTTGCTAGTTACTTCCTCTTAGAATGAGAAAATGTGACTTGTCCAAGGTCACCCAGTGGATTTCTATGGCTGAACAGTGATTTGAAGCTAAGTCTTCTGGAGTCCTAGCCCTACACTCGAACTACTGCACCATGCAGCTCAGTGATTAGTTTGCAGAAGTAAATTCGTAGATATTGCAAAACTGGTAATACTATTGTATTAATTCTTAATTGCTACTATTAATTATGATTTACTTATACAAACACATAGTTTCACTATTTCAACATCATAAACAAAACAGAGAAAGACATGAATAAAACTAATAACCTCCCATGTGATAGGTTTCAATACTGAACACTCACATGATGGGTCTGAGACTGCAGTATGAGAAGATTTCCTTGAACTTCTGGAGGAGGCAGAAGGTGTTGGACTGTGATCAAATCTCTCCAATGCTTCTTTGAGGCTCACTGTATTTATATTATCAGAACCAGAGTCCTGACTCTGAAATAATTAAAAAACATTTAGTCTGGCTAATCACAAAAATGTAAGTTGGCAAACAATGATTATAACGACAAATACTCATATATGTGCATATTCAAAAACACTTTAAATATTCACACTGCAACCAAATTTCCAGTGACATCCTCTAGATCTTAAAAGCTTGCACATTTTTGTGATAGTTAAGCTAGAGTAGTGAAAGTATTACTTAATATACATGCAGAGATGTTAGGGATTTAATATATATTTAGGGTCATTCATTTTTCTTTTTTGTGTTAATATGCTTCACTTTCTTTAGTTTATCCTAGCCCTGCTTGCCATCTCACCAGTCAAAGTATCTTATCTATCCTAGTTCTACCCTATGATTCCTGTCTGTGTGCTTCCATTTTCTCTTTCACTACAAAACTACTGTAAAACTCAACCTCTATCAGACCTATAGAATTCTAAATTAATCCAATGTTGCTAAAACAATTTGCCTTAATCTTAGGGCTCAGATTAATCTAAGGCTCACCTCCGTATAACATGCTATATTGTACATACTGGACAAGTGAAAAAAGTAAAATCATGCATAAACTACCTAATGTCCTCTAGATATTTTGAGTACAACCCCACCATACCCAGAAAATGATCAGGGATGATCAGGGACACTTACTATCCAACTAACGTATTATGTAAGATGTGCCATATCAGAAATAGTGGTAGCACAAGGTGATAAAAGCATGATACTAGGTATCTTGCAACAGCTCATGCAAGTCATGTTTAGGATTAACCCGTGTTACATGGCAAAGATTACAGATTAGCTCTGGAAATGCCCTTTTATATGTGATGTCTGCTACTCTTGGAAAGGCTTTTTAAATCTACAAGTTCGAAATATACATGTCACTGTAAAATGGATTGGCAACAATAAATGTTTTGCACCTAAGGAAACCTACCACACACTCACAACACCACTCCCTTCTGTTACCTGCCCACTCTCAGGTGGCATTTAAAAAAAAACAATGAAGAAGACAAACAGCTTCACTCTGAAGCAAACCGCTGCCCAAGGCTCCTGAATCTCATTTTTATTTCCATAAAATGCCTCTGGACCCCATGTAACCCCACAGCCATCCTGAGGAAATGGAGATGTGGGTCTTTGTTGGTGCTTTTCAGTGCACTGAACCACTCTTTGAAAATGTTAAAAGTAAAGAGGGGGTGGGGGAAAGAGAGAAATAAACCTCTTATCTGTGTCTGGAAATGAGGAACATGCATATATATGTAAGATGAATGAATGGAACTTATATAGCTAAATGTGCCTATGTGTGTGAGAGAGAAAGGATTCAGGAGTGACCTTGGAAGGGAAGGAGAAACACTTCTCTTAGGGAGTTCTGGGGGAGGGAAAACTGAGGCATCAATTTTCTTGCAGTTATATGTTTTTAAAATGTTTTCTACATGGATTACAGTCAGCCCTCCTTATCCACAGATTCTGCATCGATGGATTCCACCATCCATGGCCTGAAAATAGCAACAACAACAAAATCTAAACAGAAAACCTTGATTTTGCCATTTTATACAAGGGACGCTGTTTTACTACACCATTGTATGTAATGGGACTTGCTCCTCCACAGATCTTGGTATCCACAGGAGGGTCCTGGAACCAAACCCCAGCGGATACCAAGGCCCACTGTAATTGATTTTAGTTAATTTAAATCTGCCTGTAATCTGCAATACCAACTTCTGTCACAAGGTGGTAGACTTTGCTAACCACCAGCGGGGCAATTCTAGTAAGGTCTAGCATACTTATTTCTTCAGAGAACCTCTGAGCAGCTCCATGCAGGCTACAAGGAAGTGTGGAAAATAACATGCCAGGCACCACTTCTGATAATCTCTGCAGATCTCCCCAACTCTTCAAAAAGTGGGGGGAGAATTAACAAGTTTCTAAGCCATGTCGGATAGATACTCCTCTCTTCCACACATAGACACACATCTTTTGCATTAAAGTGGCACATTTTGGAGGGCAGAGTTTCTCTTTAAACAGATAAAACAGTGAAAAGAAGCAATATAAGACTGGCGTAAAACGTACTTTATCTGCTGCCATCTCTGGCAGAGACTCTTCAATACCAAGTTCACGCCGCCTTTCTGCTCGAACTTCTGCATAACTACAGATTTAAAAACAAAAACCAAAGGTCACTGTATTATCATGTCAGATTATCTTTCTGAAAGAGTAACATGTAGCTCTATATCCACAGTCACACTAGCAATCTAACATTCTTTCCCTTCCCAAAAACCTGCTCCAGAGTGTTTTAGGGCACAAAGGGAGTTGCTGGGGAGTGTGATTGCTTCTGGTGATGGTATTTGCTTCTGTCAATGGAAGTACACCAATGAAGCAGACTGGGATTGTAGAGTACAGTTTTAAAGACAGAAACAGCACAGGGTTCTAGATTAATGCATTAATACGCAGTAAGACCCCTGTATCTGGGGTGGGGGATTGGTTCCAGGCCCCACCGCGGATACTGAAATCCATGGATAATACCAAACACACTCCCTTCTCCGTCTACCCCCGCCAGCCATGCCGTGCTGCCGAACACCCCCCCCCCTGGCGGAGAAGGGAGAAACAAAGCGAGCTCCCTCCCTTCTCTGTCTACCCCCTGCAAGCCATGCTGCACTGCTGGACCCCACCACTGGCAGAGACAGTAGAAAGGAGACAAGCTCCCTCCCTTCTCCATCTACCCCCCCTCCAGCTCTGCTGCCAGAAGCTGTGGCACCGGAACCATCCCAGGGGAGGGAGGGGAGAGTCGAGTTTTCCTCCTTCCTTCCTCCCCTGTCCACCCACCCCCCGCCATCACCATCTGCAGATAATTGAATCAGTGGATGGTGAATCAGTAGGTGTGGGGTGCTACTGTGCTTTATTTCTGACTAGTTAAGAAGACATGGGGGGAAACCAACTGTTAGACCCTACAAGAGTAGACCTACTGAACCAATGGGCATTAATGTAAGTATTTACATAAAACGTCCTATTTCTTCAATTGATCTATTCTACTTGGGACTAAGAATTTCATACTTTAATAGTTCCTTAGCTATTTCCCAATGCTTGATAAAATTATCAAAAACACTGTCATAAAATTTGTTGCAAAGTCTTGACTTAAAAAAAAAATCAGAATTCTGTGGTTACCTTACTACTGTGTGTGTACATACGATGAACTCTGGTCTAGAATTCCACTGATGGTAAGTGATATAGTAATGTGTCTGCAACCAAATCCACTGTTGCCCCTTTGTGAGGAATCTATAATAGCAGGACTTTCCTTTTCCATACTGCATTACTAAAGAATTAAAGAATAAAGTTTTGCTTCAAAATATGTCAACTTAGGAAAATTGGTTCAAATAGTATACATCATTTTATTAAACAGTCTTGTCATATTAATCTATTATTGCAAAGATAAAAATTTCCCTCCACTTGAAATGGAACACTGGTACTTACCGTGAAGGTTCCTTTTCTGCAGTATTAGGGATGCAGTCCTTTTGTTGGGTCTTGCTCCTCCCACACTCTTCTGAGGCAGGCTTTTTTCCCAAATGTCAATCATCTTATCCACCCTAAATGGGAGACCTAGTTCCTCCCCCAATGATGGAGTAACAAGCTCTAAAGAGACACCAAAATACCACCAGCAGCTCCAAACAACAACAAAACCACCAACCAAGGTGGGAAGGATTTCCTCCTCACAACTGCAGAAAAGGAATCTTTACAGTAAATACCAATATTCCATTTTCCTGCAGTATGGAGAAGCAGTCCTTATACTGGTACCTACACAAGTGGCCACAACACCCAATAAGAGAGCAACAAATCGAAACTACAACAACACAATCTGCTGCAGAACATGCCTGCCAAAGGTCATGTCTTTTGAAGCAAATTTGTCAATCCTATAATGCTTGACAAAACACAACAGGGGAAGCCCAAGTGGCCTCCCTGCAAATCTCCACCAAAGATGCTGCCATATCCAAGGCCACAGGTGTCAGCACTTTGAGTGGAATGTGCCTGAATTTCCTCAGGAACCAGCATGGAACTGTGAACATAAGCCAATTCAATGCAAAGCAATGCAATGAGACAAAAAGATAATCTGATTTCCGTAAGTCTTTGGTTCTCTCCAAATAGAACTTAACAGCCCTATGCACATCCAATCTGTGCCACTCTTTCTCCTGTGATGCCCTGGGATCCAGGCAAAAAAGGAAGAACAATCTCTTGAGATTGATGAAATATCGGATTCACTTTAGGAACAAAAGAAGAATCTAACTGAAGAGCTACTGAATCCTTATAGAAAATACTGTACAACCCTTTACGCACTGACAGTGCCTTCAACTCAGAGATTCTGCCAAGTGGACATAATAGCAACCAAAACCAATACTTTCAGTGTAAGAAATTTCAAATCCACAGATCTCAAAGTTTCAAAAGGATCCAAGAAGGAAAACAATGGACTGTCCACAGCTGAAGCAAGGAAACGCCCTTCAAAAAACTGCCACGCTTCAAGGGATGTGAGGGAAGCAGGAGTGTTGCCAACTCACTTGTGTGGCCAAAACTGCATGCCTGTTCTTTTTTGTCAGGTGTACCATGATCACATGCCTCCGTCATTCGCACAGCACACAAAGGGTCTGGATCCAATCTCCCAGCCTCCCTTCGGTACATCTGGATTGCACCTCCACCACTGCCTAGTCACTCCCCAACTACTTGTTAGAGGAGAGATCAGTCCATCTCCCTAACCATCTCCGGTAGGGTGGAAAAGCTGGGAGAAAGATTAGGAATCTCTTAAAGAGAAAAAAAAAGGATGAAATCTGCCCAAAAATGGCTCACGAGCCTGGAGCAAAGCAAAGCCCTGTCTTGATCACTGCAAGGCAGGACAGAACTGGGGGGAGGGGCTAGCTCTCCCACTTAGGGTGGATAAGATGATTGACAATTGGAAGAAGCCCGGCCTTGGAAGTGTGTGGGAGGAGCAAGACCCAATGTAAGGATTGCCATGTGCAATAAGGGTCTCTTCTTAGAAAATCATAAGCCAGATGTCCAGGTTACTGGGGAAATAGGACAGGAAACTGGAGTACTCCTTATACAAATGAAGCATTGATCTTGCCTCCATATATCTTGTTCCACTTGACCATAAACTAAGAGTAGGTTTTGTTATTGTTACAAACATACTGGAGACTACATTATCACATGGGTTTGCTATCTACTATACAAGATCTAAATTAGTATTAGTTTTATATAAAACTGTATGACATTTACTTACAGTGTTCATGACACTTTGCCAGATTTTCTAGGTCATCCACATGATAATAATCATAGCCTGAAGTCCCCAACACTTCAAATGGTAAATAACCTATTATTGGTGGTGCCCTAGATAATGACATAGGAGTTATTTTATTTCTCACAAAAGAAATGAGTCACACTCTTTATTATATACGTGCATACAATCAAGAGAGAGGTAAAGAAGCAACATTAATTTCTTGCTATAAATAGCCAATGCCAATAAGTTGCCACTAACGGTAACAGAATGCTACCGTTCAGTACTACATGGTAAGAAATGGCACCTGTGATCCAAGAAAAGGAACTTCCATTCTAAGCTATGTCTAGAGGTGAACTCTTCATTGGGTTCTTCAACAGTGCTCATTTCCTAAAAAAATAAAAAAATGTAAGGTTCTCAGAACTGCACTACTCTAATTTTAAAGCTCATCTGAAACTGACTTCCAAACAATCAAATTAACATGAATGTAACATGCAATATATATATTGCTGTTTCATTGCTGCTTGGAAGAATAATAATACAAGCAACTAATCACTAGCAATCTGCATGTGCTAAGCCTATTTTTTCCAGGATGACAACGGCAAGCCCATCAGCATATGAAGCCTATTCAAGGGTCAGCAAAGCAAGCTGTATGTTAGCAATCTGTTCACCACATTTGGATATGTGAGAGAGCACAACCTGCATTTTAATTAAAAGAGGAAAACTTTCAAATCAAAACTTCAGCCAATTTAACTTAAGTTTGCAGCTTGGAAGGCAACATAATGTATTTTGAAATTCTTATATGGAAGGAGACGGAGCAGCTTTGAAAAGAAAGTGTGCCTCATTTGAGTATCCTTGCTCCTAGAGATTGAGTATCCATATAACAGCTGGTTATAGCTGCCAGTTTTAACAGCATAATCCATCTGTTGAGGATGTATGTTTGGATCTGATCCAGCTACAGCTCTTCAACCATGCTGTAACATGCTGGATGTTTTTGACTGCAGAGCAAACAGTGTAAAGAGTAATTCGTGGAAGAGATCAAACTTCCTGGACTGGTGGACATTTACTTAAATTATCATTTATTAAACAGGATCAACTTAGATTAAGTTAGTTACAAAGGAAAAACAAATATAGATTTTGAAGAGATGGTAATTCTAACATACCTTAATAAACTGAGGTGTAGCTAATCTAACTGTGGCTACAAAGCAAACTCTGTCTTCATAGGAAGGTCTATGAGACCGCTGTATAGTTTCTTCATAGCCGTTATGTGCAGAGTTAGGCACTATGAAGAAGAGAAAGATAAAAATTATCATAGTTGCCACATGTTGTTGTTTGTTGTTTGGTGCCTTCAAGTCATTTCCCACTTATGACAACGAACCCTAAGGCGAACCTGTCATGGGGTTTTCTTGGCAAGATTTGTTCAGAGAGGATTTGCTTTGCTTTCTTCTGACACTTAAGAGAATGTGACTTGCCCAAGGTCATCCAGTGGGTTTCCATGGGCAAGCGAGGATTTCTCGATCCCATTGGTCCCCAGAATCCAATGCTTAAAAACTACATGACCAATCTGCAAATTGAGATATAACTAATAATCCAAGTTATAAGCCAACATCACCTGGGGAAAATGTAAAACAATACTTCATTTAAATTATGTGAATTTAATAGTGGCATGATCAACCACAAACTGTGTATAGCAATGAGTTTATTAAATAAAAGTACTTGCCTACTTGATTCTGTCTAAGTATAACCTCACATACAGTTCAAGTTAAAATGGAAACAGTCTGTATTTTGTGCATTTGTCTGTCTATATATAACTATCTAGCTATCTTCACAGCTATCTTGTAGAAGCAGAACATTTTAAAAATTCTGTTCAACTGCACCATTTGAGGAATTTAAAGTATATGGATCCGAAGTTCTTCTCCTCTAGGCCCAGATCACCTATGAGGTAGACTGAACCAAAGGTCATGGGTGCAAAATCAGAAGATGTGATGGATCACAGCGATGGAGCCCTCCAGCCCCATATGATACTGGCTACAGCTGCCTAACTTAGCAAGGCTTAAGCTTGGTGCCATTTCCATAGGTCAGATCAGCAGCTTCCTGTAGCAGTAGTCTGCCATTCCCCTTTCCATTTGGACTGGCCACTGTTTTCTGACATTACTTCATTTGCTTCCCTAGAAAGCAAATATTTCTGCCTGCTGCCCACTTGCCAATATTCCCACCAGCCACAGTGCTACCAGCTTTTCCACTGCTCATCTGTACACCTGCTCTGTGCCCACCAAGCAGAGGATGTGCCTGGAGTAGTTGCCTGGCAATTGGCTTGTGGGGCAGAATGGCAGATGGCATTTCTTTCTCAGAACTGAAGTTGTACTGCAGGCACATCAATCCAAGAAGAAGAGAGAAATCAACTGCTGGGCCAGCTTAGCTAGGTTCCTACTGTGGCTTCTTGCCTCACGCATTGCCTCAGAGTGAGGCAGAAGGAGAGGATATGGGAGAGAAAAAATGGGTAAAGGGGAGAGAGAAAATGAATGTATACACTTGGTTGAAAAAAATGCATCCTCCATCACCCACTAGCACTGAGCAGTGCAAAACCACTGAGGAGAACTACTGCACTAAAGCTGTGCTACTCAAAATAGTAGCCCCTGGACCAGTGCTGGTCTCTGAGCATTGCCTGCTGGTCCCTGTAGGGTTTTCTGGAAAGGAAGAGTCAACTATAGCAAATGGGAAAAAATATGGCGCTGCTCCCTGGCACACTGGAAAAAACTAATTGTTGTCCCTTACTTCAGACAGCCTAAGATGCACTAGGACAGCACCAAAAGCAGCAGAAGAAATGCAATCGAAGTGGAATTGACTGTTAGCTAATAAACAGTGTGCTGTTAGTAAGATTCCTATTTCAGAAATAAGGCCTACATGTTTTTACATTCATTAGTGTACTTAACAATTTCATTAACCCTCCCCCTTAGCATTATTGCTAATTAAAATAAAGGAAAATTGTATTTTATATTTCATTTAATGTTTCATATGTGAGTTGGAATTTATAATCTGGGGGGAAAATCAATTATTAAATATAGTATATGCCATAATTAACTTACTGTTACTCAAAGATTTGAAGTTTCCTATACATTTGACATATTCATATGTAGGTGGCTCTTTGGGGTCTATTGTCCCTCGGAGCATATGGCAACAGAACTCAAGCTGATTTTTTGCTGCAACAACAAAATAGTAAGGATTCATATTTCACAGTAAACCAAGATGAATATCGAAACATTACAAGTTGACATTGTTGAGTAAAATATGTAAAGACATGAGAACCAATTTGCTGTGTTACCCACTGCATAATTAACAGTGACTCTTCAGATCTCAATCTTTTTCCAGCCCTGCTACTACAATGGTCTTCAACTGGAGATGACAGGGATTGAACTCATAAGTACCTCCCAGTGATTTCAAGGTGGATTACCCCTAGGTAAGAACATACAGGAGTGTAGCCTTACTTTAAGTGCTGTCACCTGAGAATGCCCCTTTCAATAACAGTCCTTTGAGCAATATAAAATAATACTGTGGATAAAGGTCATTCTCTTAACAATAAATTTTGGATAAAGAACATTCTCTTAACAAGAGCTTTTTGGAAAGGCTTTAACTAGGTGTCCATCAATATCCTAAATTGAGAGAATTAAAAAAAAGGTAATTTAATAATACAGTCCTATTCATTGTGCAGAAATCTGGAAAATGTATAGTACACATTCACATTCCCTCTATTTCCAAAGTTTAGAAGTGAATGTGGATCATTTTGTAGCCAAAATGGCACCATCTTCACACAAAAAGTAAGTATCAGCAGGCATGGGAAAACCCTGAGCTTTTAAGAAGTATAAAAAAGACAAAAAAGTGGGGGTTCAAAGAGGACTGAATATGGACTAGTGCTAAGTTACTGTTGGGGGATGAAAACATGATGGATGAGGAATTAAGTGGACTATCGTGGAAGAGGGAATGACTATCTGACCACTAGCCAATAACTAAATAGAAGCATTCCAGATTGTTGCAAATCCCACTTGTCTAGTATAATGCTATAGCCTATCCTGTATAATGTACCTCAAATATTAAAACAATTTCAAGAAATTCTTATCCCAGTAGAATAAACCAATGCCTGTACCTTCATAGAACCACATATTTTAAAATGTGCAAACTTTAGGAATTCTACATGTATGTCAGATAACTGAGCAATGTAACTTACATTTTAAATATTCTGGAGTCAATGAATCGCTTTCCAACAGATAGGTAGACAGTATTTTATAAACCTCTGAATGTTCCCCCTCTGGGACAAAATTAAATATGCTCTGATCCACAAGGTCAGACTATAAGAGAAGAAAAAAATGAAATGAAAACTAAAATGCAACCTTGTGAAATTTCATTTTTGAGTGCCACATAACTACGAGTAACAAAGCTGTCAAAGATAAAACTTTAAAATTATACAGCCTGTAACATGTAAATGTTAGTGCTACATCATTCCAAAATATTTTTGCAACATTAAAAAATACTGATTACACCAATTTTGAATGCAATGAGCAAACATCACTTCTGTCTGAAACACAGAACCACTCTCCTCTTTTGGCTGTTAAAAGTACTGAAATCTCTATTCCAAGTCATCCACTTATCATTTAAATTACCAGCATGCTTCTGGGCTGCATAAGGGCATCCAATATTTTAAAACTACATTTTAAATTACATTTTAAAAATACAGTGATATTTACTGCATGCCTAATTAGCAGTGGCTGGGATCAAATAACAGCTTTAGTTATTCCCAAGCACACATGTAGGCTCTGTTGGAATTTATTACCTGTTTTCTTTGAGACTATAAATTAGTGTCAGTTCCAAAAACAGTTTGTAACATAAACTGGGAGGCTACTGATCAAAAATCTGAAGCACAAAGTTCTTTGTGCAAAAGGAACTAATTGCAGAATGCTAAGGAGCTTCATCAATATCAATGCAATATTACGTTTTTCATCTTAAAACTCACATGCAAAGTATTTCCAGAAAATAATCTACTACTACTGCATTAATTTCTCTACTAAAGAACATAGATGGCACATACTGACAGAAACATTCATTTGAGAAATAAAAGGAAGGTTTCACCATGCTCCAGGAAAACTTGAGGCCTGGAGAAATTAAAAATTCCCTTTTTAAAAAAGAAAGAAAACACCAAAGAGGGCAAAAAACAAAGAACAATCCAATAAAGAGTGAGTGTGCTGAAGAGCCACAAAATGTTCAAAATCAATCAGGAAAGACAGAAAATGTGGGAGAGGGAGTGAAATACCCTGCTTAAGCACTTTGCAGCCAAGCCATACAATATTTTGAAGGAGGGTGTGGTTATCAGACAGGAAACTGTAACAGGAGGTGAGGATACATGGCAACATTTTGCTGCAAGCAAAAGCTTCACTTAGATACTGACCTTATATTGGTCTGTATCTGAACTTGCAAAAGTAGAAAGTACTTCCACAATGGTGTTTCCTGTCCCCCTGTCCTCCACTGCAGACTCCTATACCTGCTCTGAAAGCATCCCTGTTTATCTGAAGACCATCAGGGAAAGTAAGGAATACTGTACGTTCAAGGGGATTGCAGCAGAACAGGAAATCAGCAAAAATTAGCAAGCACAGTATATATGAGTAGGACCTCTGCTTGTACAACCTACTGCCATGCAGTTTTTGTAAATTCATCCCTGCCCCCCAATGCAGCACCCTACATACCTCTTTAAACGGTATTCTGAAAGGCTCCCTCACTTGCAGGAGCAGCTTTGGGAGAAGTTATAATAGAGAAAGACAGCAGGAGTACCACACTGTCCAAGATGAGTTTTGCTTGTGTAACTTTGGACATATACATTTTCTTCACCAATGCTTTGCTCTACCAATGCTTTATTTTAAGCAACAGCGTGCAAAGTTTTGGCTGTGGTGCAGTGAAGTTCTGAGGCAGAAGTCAAAAAGCAGTGAAGTACAAGGTAAATGGACCCAGCTATGCTTGACAGTGTTTCAGATACATCACGGGCTGAGATATCCACAAATCTGTCATTTTCTCACCATCCCCATCATTACCATAGCGTAGTGGTTAGTGTTGGATTAGAAATGAAACCTGAGTTCAAATGCCCAATCAGAGATGAAGCTAGCCTAGCCTAACTTGTGAGGGTAAAAAAGTGACAACACTCATGAACCCTGAGCTTTTTGGAATAAGGACTGGATCAAAATATCACATTAAAATTAAATTAAAATGCCATTTAGGCAGGTGAGAACAAATACAGTTGTAAGGGCATAGCATGCAAACACCTACATGGAAGGAAGATATGTACAGGTAGGTTATTATCTTTATATGTCATTAATGGCAGCATCAACAAATGTACACACTTCAGTACACCATGGTAGTTGTGTGTATATGAGTAGAGAAGACTGCCTAAAGCTGCCAGTTCAAGAATTGTTGAAGCAACATCACATAACTCATGAGATACAGAATAAGAAAAAGCAGGAGCTGCAATGAGGAAAACTGTAAGATATTTTAAAAGATATAGAAACTCTTTAAGCTGCAGAATCTTAAGTGACACATGGGAAATTGTGTGTATAATGACTGAAAGTGTAATACTTTCTTGGCAGCAACTCATACTTACAGGCAAATGTTCAAGTAAGGGGGTTACACTTTCTGATACATATATTATACTTCCATCTGTCATGATTGCTAAAAAGAAACCATCAAGAGCCTGAAATTAAACAAAAAGTTACAGTTAAAAAGAACCAAACACCTGTGCAGTTTGGTTAACAGAGAAGCAAAACTGACTTAGATGATTACAAAAAACCATCCTGCTTTCCCAACCTGAACAGATGGTTGGCAGGACTGAAAACCATTTGACTATCAGTTTCTAGATTGAGTTCTCACTCTAGTGAAAGGCTGAGATTTATTTTATGCTGCTCATCAGCCAAAAGGCACCTAAAGTGATACACAAAAGTAAAATAAACTACAGTACTCTGAGATAAATATTCTGAAGGATGGCAGTTACATACCTTAAATATAAACATGCAAGTACCAATATGAATATGCAAAGACCATAAATATAAATAAAATACCAACTACATTTATTTCAATTTCTTTATATCTCGTCTTTCTGCAGCACAGGACTCAAGACAGCTTACGAGGCTAAAACAAGATATAGCTAAAAATATTATAATAAAAAAATTAAAATGCAGTTTTAAAAGTTATCATACCAAAAACGAAAATCATATAAAAATATAACTGCAAAGTTAAAAACACAGCACACACACCCCTATTAAAAGACTCCCACCAATCAATCATAAACTGCCTGTTTGAATAAAAAAAAGTTTTTGCCTTCCAGTGAAAGGAAAGCAAGAGGGGGCCACTGAGCTTCCTGTAGAAGAGAATTCCACAGCCTGGGATCAATCACCAAGAAGGCTCTCTCCAATGTCCTCACCAGACAGGTCTGTGATGGTGGTGGGACCAAGAAAAAGCCCCTCTCTAAGGAGCTTACAACTCTGGCAGATTCACATAGGGAAATTTACAATCTCAATACAAATGTTTCAGAACAAGTTACACTGATAATGTTTCTTTAAAAACACACACACACACAACAGCAGATGCATAAAATCAGGGGAGTGAAGCAATAAATCAGCAGTCAGAAAATGCCCAAAAGAGAGAGGCTAAACAAGTCTTCTATGGCTGTGACAAACTGTGGAGAATGCCCAGTTCCATGTATTAAAAGCAATGGTGTGATGCACAGCCCTTTCTGAGCATCTCAACAGGCAAGCAACATCATATCAAAATAAGTGTCCCTACATATACATTGGACAGAAACTATTTAGGAATTTAAAGGTCAAAGGGCTGTTTAGGAATGGACCAGATTTTTTTTAAAAATTAGGAATGGACTAGATTTTTTAAAAAAAGTAGTTCAAAAAGTTTACGAATATGATGATCAAGGTATCTGCTCCTAATGCACACACCCCCAAACTCACCAGCGTGCTGCATTCTGCAGATGCAACACCTTCCTTTGTGCACTGTCAATCTATATATATAATTCTCTTGGGTATGTTGCCATTTCCAGTGTGCTGACTGGCTGCTTAGGGACCTGACCAACCAATCACAGGTCTGTTGGGCAGCCAATCAGCACACTGAGGGGGGACCATGTAGATTCCAAACATGGCCGACACAGAGGGAGAGTGAGTACCATAGGGGTAGATGTGGTGTGTGCTGGAGTGCAGGGGGTGGCAGCCAAGGGGCAGAATGCGTGGAGGGGGGGGCGGCAATGGGGCAGAACAAGCGGAGGGGGGTGGCAGTGGGGAAGAACAAGCAGAGGAAGGAGGCAGTGGGGCAGAAAAAGCAGAGGGGGTGGCAGGGGGCAGAACAAGTAGAGTGGGGTGGCAGTGGGGCAGAATAAGCAGAGGGGGTGACAGTGGGGCAGAAAAAGCAGAGGGGGTAGCAGTAGGGCAGAAAAAGCAGAAGGGGTGGCAGTGGGGCAGAAAAAGCAGAGGGGAGGTGGCAGGGGGCAGAACAAGCAGAAGGGAGGTGGTAGGGGGAAGTATAGGGGCTGGCAATGGGGCAGAATAAGCAGAGGGGGAGGCAGTGGGGCAGAAAAAGCAGAGGGGTAGCAGTAGGGCAGAAAAATCAGAGGGGGTGGCAGTGGGGTAGAAAAAGCAGAGGGGGTGACAGGGGGCAGAAAAAGCAGAGGGGGTGGCAGGGGGGCAGAAAAAGCAGAGGGGGTGGCAGTGGGGCAGAAAAAGCAGGGGGTGGCAGTGGGGCAGAAAAAGCAGGGGGTGGCAGTGGGGCAGAAAAAGCAGGGAGTGGCAGTGGGGCAGAACAAGCAGAGGGGGTGGCAGTGGGGCAGAACCAGCAGAGGGGGGTGGCAGTGGGGCAGAAAAAGCGGAGGGGGTGGTTGCAGGGGGCAGAACAAGCGGAGGGGGTGGTTGCAGGGGGCAGAACAAGCGGAGGGGGATGGCAGGGGACAGAGTTTTTTAATGGTGTGTGGTACGCCAGGTCCAGCTAGTATAACTATATTCTGATTAAAATAAAGCTGAAAATATACCCAACTATAATCTTTTAACACAAAGTAATAGTTATGAGAACAGAATATCCATGCTTTTAAATATAAAAGTAATGAAGCTACCTCTAACATTAACTGGGTGAACTCTTCATTACTAAGGAATGTGGGTTTCCAATCTTGTCGGATTTCACTGGCATCTGACTGGGCAGTGATTTCTGTAAAGGGAAACAAATTATCTGCACATGTATTTATTCTAATCCATACATCTGGCTGTGCACACTAATTTATAGCTTAAAGAATAAAAGCTCTTCTAGGGAAAAATAAAGAAGTCCCTGGTCTTTTCTTCCATTCCAACAGAACCATAGTCAATTTAGTGCACCATCCTAGTAATTTAAGATGGCTCTTTTAAAAAGGAAGGAAGGAAGGAAGGAAGGAAGGGGAAGGTGAGAGAGTGATAAACATAAACAGTGCTCATGGCAACATTCAGTGTTTGAGTGCTGAGAAGAAACATAGGGAGAAAATGGAAAAAAAGGATAAGAAAGGATAAGAAGGTGAGGAAGGAGGGAAGACTGCTTTACTTTCTCTAGTTTGGGCAAGAGAGGGGTAACGGGGTGGGAGCACTGTTTCTACGCCACACCAAGAAGGGATTCTTGCCTTTGCCTCTTGTCATTGCCTTTGTGCTGGGTCCCTGTTCCAGTACTGACCTGTGTATATGTCGACCAAGGATTTGGGGGTTGATTTTTTTGTCCAAAAATTTTCAATGTATACATGGGTATATGTGGTAAATAAATGTGATGTTCCACTTCACTTAACTAGTCTATTCCAATTGGAACAACTGGATTTAGCCAACTGTATAAAAGAGAAAACTATTTTATTACAGTAGGACCCCTGTATCCACTGGGGATTGGTTCTGGGGGGGTCGTGGATACCTAAAACCGTGGATAATAGCGAACACCATTGAAAACAATGGGACTTCTGGTTTAAAATACCATAGAGTTGCCTTGGAGGACCTAGAAAATGGCTAGAGAGGATACATTTTCTAGGAAGATTCTATGGTAGGTGTGCTGTTTTGTGTACCATGGATAATTGAATCAGTGGATAATGAATCAGTGGATATGGGGGGTCATACTCTACATAAAATGTGTATGTGCCTTCAAATCGCCTATTGATTTATAGTAAACCCATTAATTTCATAGGGTTTTCTTAAGCAAGGAATGCTGAAAAGTGTTTTTACCAATTCCTTCCTCTGAAGCATAGTGTACAGCACCTGGTATTCACTGGTGGTCACCCATCCATGTAACAACCCAGGCTGATCCAGCTTAGCTTCCAAGATCAGATGGGATTGGTGCCTTTAGGATATTTAGGTATTACATAAGATACAACATTTATATTAAAAGACGATACAGGACTGAATATACTGAATGAAAAATTCTACAACACATACAATCTATGAATGAATTCCTAACACATTCATTCTTCCAGAAGGCTGTGTGTGGAGGGAAGAGTGAGGAAGACAATGAGAGAATCATACAGTTGTATCTACTCGTATTAGATTAATGGAAAGCGAGTGAAAAAGACTGTAACAAAAGATTCATTATGTAAGAGCAGAATGCACAGCGAAAGAAATGGGCCCTCAGGAAGAGAGAACTACACATACCAGAATGATTTGCTTAGCAGTTCATGTGACATAAAAACTGTGACACACAAACAGACAAATCATAAACAGCATTTATCAGTAGAGTGCAAAATTGGAGAGCCTTTTGAGCAACAAGTATACAGACAGATACCAGAATGATTTGACAAACCCTTCAAAACAATTAGTTCATCATTACTTTATAATAATTCCATTAACTTTTCTTAAACTGCATCTACGTATGTTAGGGAAATGCAATACTGTAGTTCACTGATCAATGTCTTAGAAGCCCTAACAGCAATTTTACTGCCAAGGCCTTTTGCTCCCTTATCTATTTTGATGCTGACATAAGATGTTAGCCCAAAACACCTGACACATTTGGGTCTCTGACCTAAAACTAAACATTGAACAGCTGGAAGTTGTGAGTTTTCAAAGTTGACCTGAAATATGAAAAAAATTCAGGGCAACAAAAAGAGAGACTGATGTTATCCTAATTTGTTCTCTACTTAGGCACTCACATAATGTAAATGAACATTAGTATAATGTTCAGACCACAGATAATACCATGGTGTACAATTTCCTTCAGCTATCTCTTCTAATTTCTAAAGATGCTGGTTACACTGTATGAAACCAAAAAATCAATTATTTTCAGAAACAATCCCTTGTCCAAACAGTTTCTTTAATTTGCTAAAAGATGACTGGTTATCTTCATTAACATAATGAAACTGAGAAAGGGGTATGTTTATTCTCCATTTTTGAAACACAACTGTTTCTCTTAATGATTATTTTCTATAGCAGCAGCTTATTTAGAAACTAACAAGAACTAATTTGCCAAGATGACTTAAATATTCAATGAATTATTAAACAAAATGCAACACGTGTTTATATATGCTTAAATATTATCAGCTGTAGGGAAATATTAAATATTTTTAGTGTATAAAAAAGAAAAATAGCTTAGATTTTCCTTGGGTTTTTTTCCAGGCTGTGAGGCTGTGTTCTGGAATAGTTTCTTTCTGACATTTCGCCTGCATCTGTGGCTGGCATCTTCAGAGAATGGTTGGGTAAGAGTGTGTGGAGTTTATATATTGTGAACCCCTGCTAGGGAGTATATGTAAATTTGTGTGATTGAATGGTTAGTTTCTGGGTATAGAAATGCAAGGCTTGTTAGTGTCTGTTTGGCTAATGGTTGGTTGATGGGCTATTATCTCCTGGAAATCCCCTTGTCCCTGGGTGGAATTCCTTTTTAAGTTTTGGGTTGTTATTCTATTGTTTTTCAAAACTGGGAGCCAGATTTTGTTTACTTTTAAGGTTTCTTCTTTCCTGTTGAAGTTGTCCAGGTGTTTGTGGATTTCAATAGCTTCTCTGTGCATTCTGACATGATAATTGTTGGCCTGGTCTAGAATTTCTGTGTTTTTAAATAACATTTTGTGTCCAGTTTGGTTTATCACATGTTCTGCTACTGCTGATTTTTCTGGCTGGCCCAGTCTGCAGTGTCTCTCATGTTCCTTGATTCATATTTGTATACTGCGTTTAGTGGTCCCTATGTAAATTTGTCCACAGCTGCATGGTACGCGGTAAACTCCTGCAGCTGTGAGAGGGTCTCTTTTGTCCTTTGCTGAGTGTAGCATTTCTTGAATTTTCTTGGTTGGTCTATAGATTGTTTGAAGGTTGTGTTTCCTCATCAGTTTCCCTATTCTATCTGTGACTCCTTTGATGTATGGTAAAAATACCTTCCCTTTGGGTGGTTGTTTTTCTTCTTCATTCCTGTGGCTTTTTCTGGGTCTGGCTGCTTTTGTGATGTCTGATCTGGAGTAACCATTAGCCTGTAGGGCCCAGTTTAGGTGCCTCAGTTCATCCTCCAGGTAGTGGGGTTTGCAGATCCTTATTGCACGGTCTACCAATGTTTTTATTGTGCTTCTTTTTTGTCCTGGGTAATGATTAGAGTTCTTGTGTAGGTATCTGTTCATGGGGGGGGTGTTCTGTATACCTTGTGGCCTAACCATTAGTTTGGTTTGCGGATGACTAGGACATCTAAGAATGGCAGTGTTCCTTCCTTTTCTTTTTCCATCGTGAATTGGATATTTGGGTGGATGCTGTTCAGGTGGTTCAGAAATGAAACCAAATCTTCTTCTCCACGGTTCCAAATGGTGAAAGTGTCATCCACATATAGGAACCATGTTGTGGGCTTTTTTGGTCCTGTTTCCAGGAGTTGCTTTTTCAAAATGTTCCATGTAAAAGTTTGCTATCACAGGGCTCAGGGGGCTGCCCATGGCTACCCCATCTATCTGTTCGTAGAATTCGTTATCTCACTGGAAGTAGCTTGTGGTGAGGCAGTGTTTGAACAAGGCAGTGATGTTCTAAGGAAATATTTGTTGGATGAGTGCCTTGATGTCCATTATGAGGACTTTGGTGAACAAGGAGACAACATCAAAACTGATCAGTCTGTCTCCAGGTTTCAGTTCGATGTTGTTGATTTTTTTTTATGAAGTGAGCTGAGTCTTTGATGTAATGAGGGGTTTGTCTTATGTGGGTTTGTAATTGTGTGGTCAGAAACTTGGCCAAGTCATACATGGGGGATCAAATAGCGCTCACTATGGGTCGGAGTGGAATGGAATCCTTGTGGATCTTGGGAAGTCCATATAGTCTTGGCGGGAGAGCCTCTGATTTGCATAGATTCTGGTGTATGACTAGCTGAATTGATGAGTTCTTGATCAAGTCATTTGTTTTTCTGGTGATTTTGTTGGTCGGGTCTTGCTTGAGTTTTCTTTATGTTGCAGGGTCGAAGAGCTCTCTTATTTTTGTCTGTATTTTTCTGTTTCCATTATTACTGTGGCACTGCCTTTGTCTGCTGGGAGAATAATGATTTCTGGGTCTGCAGGATGGTATTTTTACCAAAGATCGAAGGAGTAACAGACAGAATAGGAAAATTGATGAGGAAACACAACCTTCAAACAATCTACAGACCAACCAAGAAAATTCAAGAAATGCTACACTAGCAAATGACAAAAGAGACCCTTTCACAGCTGCAGGAGTTTACCACATACCATGCAGCTGTGGACAAATTTACATCGGGACTACTAAACGTAGTGTACAAACACGAATCAAGAAACATGAGAGACACTGCAGACTGGGCCAGCCAGAAATATCATCAGTAGCAGAACATGTGATAAACCAAACTGGACACAAAATGTTATTTAAAAACACAGAAATTCTGGACCAGGCCAACAACTATCATGTCAGAATGCACAGAGAAGCTATTGAAATCCACAAACACCTGGACAACTTCAACAGGAAAGAAGAAACCTTAAAAGTAAACAAAATCTGGCTCCCAGTTTTGAAAAACAATAGAATAACAGCCCAATACTTACAAAGGAATTCCACCCAGGGACAAGGGGATTTCCAGGAGATAATAGCCCATCAACCAACCATTAGCCAAACAGACACTAATGAGCCTTGCATTTCTATACCCAGAAACTAACCATTCAATCACACAAATTTACATATACTCCCTAGCAGGGGTTCACAATATATAAACTCCACACACTCTTACCCAACCATACTCTGAAGATGCCAGCCACGGATGCAGGTGAAACATCAGAAAGAAACTATTCCAGAACACGGCCTCACAGCCCAGAAAAACCCAAGGAAAATCTATGGATGCTGACCGTGAAAGCCTCTGACTTCACAAAAATAGCTTAGATTGTATAAGTTTCATGTAATATCCCAAAATTACCTTTGTGCTTCCGTAAAAAATCAATGCTCTTCTGTAGTACAGTGGATTTGTCCATCTTCCGAGCATTGCCTGGAAGCATGGATCCCAGCTCTTTGATGAGTACATTAAACTGATCTCTGCGTTTCTTTTCAGACTTGTTTCTTGATACTCTAAAAAAAGCAGTCGGGACAATCATAGGAAAAAAAGGGTTTATACAGATTCTTAGGGGCTAATGGGTTGGATCCTCACTAAAATGATGATGATAAGAAGTAGTTAGCCAGGTGTCTCACTGAGATTATAGGGATTTAAGTTAGTCATGACTAGTTTAAAGCTCTGCCAAAGGCCAGCTGAAGGGTTGCTGAATGTGGCCCAAGCGCTGCTCTTCTGGTGAAAAGGAGCCCTGTGAACAGCACAGCTGTTCTGTGCCATATGCCCTCCAGTTTTCCTAGGGAAAGCTCACAATGTATCAAGTTATCACTGATACTGTATCTCCTGGCAGCAGAGCCTAAAATGAGGCATTCTGAAGGGATGACGTAGGTAGTTTAGGATTCACTGGACTGAAATATCACTTATTGCTCTAACACTATTACATGTTGGGGCCTCCAAAGTATTCCAACCTCACAACAGAATAGCTGTTTTCTCACAGATATCAAAGGTGAGGATAATTTAAACCACTGGTTTAACAAGAACCTTTCACTTTGTGCCCTAGCTGCAGTGAACCAGCAAGACTTAGGCAGTGATGGCTCCTCTGCTACAGAAATCCACCCCCCTTAGGATGATCTATTACTTGGCCAATTATTTCAATGCAACTAAACCGTGCCATATATACTCATGTACATGGTGAGAAATTTTAGTCAAACCCCCCCCCCAAACCTGGGTTGATTTATCCATGAATCAATGTAAGTACTGTACCTTAGCTCTTATCAAAAAAAGGAATCATCCCCTTCTCTGGGAAGAGTGGTTAAAGTCTTTTTTGAATATTTGTGCAGGAAAACGTTGGTCACCAGGCAGTTGACCACCTGGGGCTGTGCTGGTGTTTTTCCTTCTCCACAGAATGACCCTCAACTTACCATATCATATAGGTTGGGTCATATCAAAATCCATCATTTTGGCCCCCAAACCTACCCTCAAATTGTACATGAGGTCAACTTATACACAAGTATATATGGCACCTAAGTTAAGTTTGGATCCATCTAATGTGCTGTGTATCAATCAATGAAAAAACATCAATCATTTCAGCTATTACCTTTGCAAAAATATCAGGAAAATGTTAAGAGAAGGAAATGTGTAAAAAAAAAAATCAGCCATGAAAATACTTAATATTAGGTTTTGGAGCCATGTATGTGGAAGGCTTAGAAGTGTGGTCAATAATCTTTAAACTTTTTTTAGAAATCTAAAAAGGACAGGTTGCATACCAGTAATTGTGGTTCTTCGAGTGGTCATCTGTGAACTCACAAATGGATTATCTGTGCCTGTGCAGAAGATAATTCAGAACCTTCTAGAACAATTACATAAGCTTTTTGTTGGTAGCAATACAATGTCCTGATTGATGTGGAATGTTGTCACAACTTTAGGTAGAAAGGTAATGTCCAGTCTGAGAATAATCTTGCCATGATATAATTGTAAATAAGGCTGGTCCTCTCTGAGAGCACACAGACCTCCTGCTCATCTGGGCAATGTATAGTAATAGCCACCAGGGGGAAAAAAAAAATCCAGGTGAGCAGACAGAGATCACAAGATGCCACTGGTTCAAACGGCTTCCTGGAGAGTTGTGACAATAGTAGTTCCAAGCTCCATTGAGGTGCTGAACCAGAAACTGGAGGATGAAGGTTCTTATAGCCCTTCAGAAACCTCTCACCAATGGGTCCTGGAAACAGGAGGGCTTGCCCATGGACTGGAAATTAACAGAGATTGCTACCAGGTAGCATCTGATAGAAGAGAGAGTGTATGTGACCCCTCTCAGACATGGAGAGAAGAAATTCAAGCACATGGTTGACTCATGCTCAATCTGAAAAGAGCCTTTGAGGTGACAAAAAAAGACAAAAACATTTTCCATTTATACAAATAGAAGCATTGTGTAGATGGCCTATGTGCTGCAGCAACGATAGCTCTGACAGTATCAGAGAAAGAAACTAAGGAAACACCCTCCATGCTGTTAGTTTGAGAGTATCTAGGCAGATGGAGAAGAGGGGTGAACCAAGGTTCCTGGGCCACCATGCTGTGGCCAAGAAACACTTCGCCTTGTCACTCCATATATTCACAAGTGCCCTGGTATTTGAGAGGGAACAGTGGAAAAGCATACATGACGGAACCTCCCCAATGAAACACAAAGGCATGGCTGCATGAGCCCTTCACCTGGAACAGAACCGTCCTGCACTGGTTGTTCTATGATGAGGCAAAGAGATACACTTCTGTAGTGCCCCATCTTCAGAACGCTATCCTCAACACTTTGAGATGCAGCTTCCATGCATGGCATGAATCTGAAGCTCTACTGAGTGCATCTGCCAAGCCTTTCTCCTCCTCAGCTGATATGAAGATGCCTCTAGTGAGGCACCAGTTTCAAAGATGGATTGTGAGGTGAAGCAGGGTAATTTATTTTGTTCTGTCCTGCTTGTTCTGGTAATACATTGCCATGGTGTTGCCAGTAACTACCTGAACCACCTTGCCAAGTAGGGGTGTCTCGAAAGCTTAAAAGGCCTTCTCCACAGCCAACATCTCATGAGCATTTACATGGAAAACACTCTCTTTGGGTGTTCAATGTCCCTTAACTGAGAAATCTTCCACATCAGCTCCCATCCCTCCAGGGAGGCATCCGTGTGGACTGCCACCTCTGATTGAGGAAGAAGGGCATGCTGGCTTGGATGTTTGTGGGTTCAAGCCACCATGCTAACAACTGATGAACACTTCTTGGTATGGTAAGGTAAAGACAAGGAGAGTCAATCAGGGGGCTGAAGCAGGACAGGTACCAAGCCTGCAGAGGATGAGCCATGCCAGAGGTGTTACTGAAGTCATGGAGGCCATGAATCCAAGCAGCACCTGGGTGGTCTTGGCGTACATCTGTGAGTGCTTTGACATCTCAAAGTGGCCCAGAGTAGAGCATGGTACTGTTCATCTGGTAGATAGGCAGTCAAAATGTGAGAGTCTAGGATAGTGCTGATAAACTTTATAGCTTGGGCTGGATGCAGATGAGACTTTGTCCGGCCTGACAATGAGCCCCAGCAGGTTGAGATGGTAGAGTGTGAGGTCTATGTCATCTAGCAGCTTGTCCCATGAACGAGCAACAAGAAGCCAGTTGTTGATGTAGGGGAACACGATCTCTTCTTGTTGCCTGAGCCAAGTTGCTATCATCTCCATGCATTCCATAAAGACTCAAGGAGCAGTAGACAATACAAATGGAAGGATTGAAAACTGATACACCCTTTTCCCCCACAGAGAAATAAAAGAATTGCCTGTGTCACAGCCAGATTGCAACATAAAAATATACATCTTTCAAATCCAATGTCATAAACCAATCTCTGTGCTGAAACAGGGGGAGGATAGATGCAAGGGTGACCATCCTGAATCTTTTTGCCACTATTAAAGAATTGACCTTTATCCTGAAGGTCCAAGATTGGGCAGAGGACTCCATCTTTCTTGCACATGATGACAGCGTGAGAAGAACCCCCACAGAATCAATGGATCAGGGATGGGTTCAGTACCAACAACCTCAGTATCAAGGGCATCTTACGACAAACAGCAGAATTAGATGCAGGGCAGCCGGAACTACCTCGTGAGGTCTTCAGAAGGATCCCAGAGTCTTGTAGGGATCATTTTACAGCTAGTCTCACAATCGACCCAGAAGCAGTGGAGACCTAAGTGGCATGAGGTGGAGCGGTTCCAGAATCCAAGGCTATGGGTCTATGATTTTGCTCATGTAAGAGCACTTTTAACCTTAAAGACTGGTTTTTGCAGGCTTGTGGCATGAAGGCCTTGCAATGGATACAAGCCCCTACATTATGGCTTTTACCAAAGCACAAACGGCAAAGAGAGCGCCCATCTGTTTCTGGGATGTTGGCACCACAAGCAGTGCATTTTTAAAAGAAGTTTGAGGAAACAATATTAGACCACTGAAAACATCACTGCTAATACAAGACATAACTGGAGACAGATGAAGTCAAGCTGAGAGTTCAGAAGCCAAATCAAGATCTGAGAGAATAGCCAAGCCAACAGAATATCCATAAGAACTGCCAAGAATCGAACAGTCCCAAAATATAATCCAAACCAAAAGCTGAATAAGCCTAGTAACAGAAAACCGAACCATTCTGAACAGTTCCTTTAATGCTGCTGCAGCAGTGGACAAAAAGGAACTGAGGCTTTAGGTGGGAACCATGCCATTAGGTACCCAGGGGTAGGCAGGGTTACTGCCCAAAAGTTTATGTAACAGCTCTAGAAGGTTCTGAATGATACACTGCGCAGGAGCAGATAACTCATTTGTGTGAGTCACAGAGACCATGAACAAGAACCTATCTGGAAACACCTGAATGCTTGGCTACCTTTTAAAAAAATTACAAGTCAATACTTGCAAAAGAGCTTATACTGTTCTCTGAGTGTTAGCCTTTATCTTATAGATACTATAGTAGCTTTTTAAGAGACCAATTGGCAATTAACTGTGTCAGGATCTTGTAATGGATGTATCTAGCCTTGAAAGAACTTTCAGTCAATACATACTCTAAACTCAGATGGCAGAGGTAAAAGTGTAAATCTGATAATTTAAAATTGTACTGCATTATACGTTTGCAGTATATACTTATGTTAATCTTTCATTTGCAGTCTTTTAATGTTATCAGCAAGCCAAACGTACACACACAAGCCACAACTGCCATCCAAAGATTTTAACACACAACTGCCAACTACTTGCAAATATCTCCTCCTGTGATGTGATGGCAGAGCATCAATTTGGCCTACAACTAAGAGGGTAGGAGGAAAAGAAATGTCTTATGTTAGGGGTCCCTTCTTTTCTCCCCACCTCCAAGCTAGGTTATTAGGATGGTTCTAACAGATGGTTAATGACTGTTTGGCAATGCATGTAAGGGTTCCTTGCACAGGTTTCTTTTCATTGCATATGGGACTCCCCCTGACACCATTTGCAATAAGAAGAAATGCATCCCATATATGTCCTGATCATAATAAAATGTTTAGTGCTAGTTGTCTCACAAAGCATACCTCTTTGCTTTATCCTTGTCATCTTCTTCCACAAGACCATCAAAAATACTACAGTCATCCCTACAAGAGCCAAACAAATGTCAGAGAACAACTACATGGTACAGAATTCCCCCAATGCAAAATATTAGAGAAGCATGTCAGAAAATATTTCCAGCTCCAAAGAAGAAGAAAACCACAACTTTATAATGTTTACAGTGGACAGCAAACTTCAACTGGACATTACTTTTTCTATTCCATCCAAAGATACAATTTTGGATAAAACATTTAAACTGTTTTGTTGAATCTTTGCAATTATGTACTCCAACTGAGTGAAGTTTGCCATGGGTCAAGTTGTGGCAGGAGCAGCAAGCAATGAGCATATTAACACCAATTCTGAAATCTTGGCATTGGTGCAAAAGAGCCAGTAGGTGTTAATTCAAGGTGTTATCATACAAAGCCCTAAACAGAGCAAGACCCAGATACATAAAGGACTTCCTGTTCAATGCAGTGAGGCTTTTCTCCCTAGGTTGCAGTTATTTACATCCATCTGACTCACTTTCAGCTTTTCGTTCTGATTTTGATTCATGGTTGTCTGTTTGTCTTTTGTTTTCTTTCTTTCTTCACTTTAATTGTATTTTAAGGGAGGTGGGATTGAGGGTTCAGGATGTATAATTTAATTGTTGTAAGTTGCCCCGATTGCGTTTCGTAGAGGGGAGGGATATAAATAAATAAATAATTATTATTATTATTTGAGTAATTTTAGTATTAATGCAAATTATCCCCAGGACTCTGCTGAGTTATGTTTTGTCTGTCTTCTTCTTTATATCTTAACCTTTGGTCTGATTCAGCTACACTTTCCCACACTCTCCGTACTGTTTTTATTAAGAGCTATTCCATTTCTGGTTTTCTGGCTACTGATTTTCCTTTCTCTGATCCTCATCTTGTTTCTTTTGTACTTGCTCATAATCTTTCTCTTCAGCACTCTATTCTTCATTCTTTAAGAGATAACAATGAGGGTCTCTTGCAAGCATTGCCTTCTTTCCCTCTCTTCCTTTACTTCTGTAGGTTATTTGGATTTGTCCATTTTTTCGTTTAATTCTGCTTCAGTTCTTGAAAACTCTGCCCCTTTGTCAACATGCACTGCTCCACATTTCTATTTGTAATCTTCTTTTAGTGCTCCCCCCCCACTACTAACTCCCCTGTCTGCTCATGAGTTTCTTTCCTTCTTTAATACTCAATTTGAAACAATTTGCTCTGCTCCTCTTCCATTTTCAACTTTTCAAACACCTGTTTCTTCTTCTATCTTTCTATATTTTTCAGTTTTGTTCCTGTTTTCTTGGATAAATTGTCTAAACTCCTGTGGCTTTCAAAACCTTCTATGTACTCTCTTGATCCTGTTCCTCCTCAACCAATGTTACTCCCACTATCTTCCTGTCTGTTTTTCACATTACTCCCACACCCCCAGTGATTCATTCCCTTCTGCATTTAAACATATCACTGTTCCTACAATTCTCAATCCAGTCTTCCTTTCCAATTACCAGTTCTTTGTTGCCTTTTAAACTGAAAGTCTAATACATTCTGTATCTTATTCACATTGCCTTGATTATCTTTCTGCACTGGATTCTTTTCAATTTGTTTTTTGTCCCTTGCATTCTACTGAAACGGCCCTTACAAAGATCATGGATAATCTTCCAGCCAAGTTGAGAAGTTGCTATACGGTTTTTATATTTCTTGACCTTTCTGCAGCCGTTGACACAATGATTGTACCCATCTGTTGGATTCCCTTTGTGACTTTGAATTCACCAATTCTGTATTCTGTTAGTGTCTCATCTCTTCAACTATTATTTTAATGTGTTGTTTAGGGGTTCTGTGTCATTTTCTTTTTCTCTTTTGGTTACAGTTCTACAGGGCTCAGTCTTTGGCCAGTCGTTGTCTTCTCTTGATGTTATCCCTGGGTAATCTTATTTGATCCCATGGCCTTGAGTACCATGTCTATGCTGATGATATTCGATTATATTTTTCAATTCTAGAACTTTCTCTTGATGTCTCAGCTATTTCAAAATGTATATTTCATTGTTGCCAGAACCTGAATATAGCAAAAGGAGAGTTGTTTGTTTTTCCTCCAAAGCCTTCTTCTTCATATACAACCCACCCTGCACATCCATGGAAACAATATCTGTGGTTTCAGTTATCTAAGGGAAACAAAATAAGGGACACATACCATACAGGTGTGCTGGAAAATGCATAGAAAGGTGTCCTCTCTAGGGATTGCTAGGTCCTCCAACACAACTCTATGGTATGCTCGTACAGGGAGTCTTTTATTTTAACAGGGCTTGCTAATCTGTGGTTTCACTTATACACAGTAAGTCCAGGAACGTATCCCCTGCAGATAGGCAGTGTGTGTGTGACCTATACAATTTCCTATTACTGTTAACAATGTTCCTGTCCATTCTGTAGAGAAAGCATGCAGCCTTAGTTTTATTTTTGACTCATAATAAGGTTGAATCTAAGTCACCGTGAGGCGGAATTACACAGTTTCTTCTGTTAAGATTTAAGTTTGTGCTTTAAACATTTTCTCATCGTAGCTACTCCAATCTTCTTTTGACCAGTGTTCCCCATTAGCACATTTCAGTCCCCTGGTTTCTAGTCAACATTCTACTTCTAAGATCGTTCCTTTGGCTCATCACATCGTGTTACTCCACTTTATTGTCCCTTCATTGATTCCCTGTCCTTCTCAGAATTCAGTAAAACCTTCTTGTTCCACATACTGAAGCCTTAATGACTTGACTCCTCCCTATCTTTCAGCCATCTTCTCCTCTTATTATTAGCCTGCTCTCTGTCCCTTGAATTCCATGTTTCTTGCCTAACCCAGGGTTTCCTGCTCTCTAGCTTAGCTTGTTTCCTTCTCTATTGTTGCTCCTTACTCTTGGAACTGTCTTTGCCAAAACTTTACCCAAAACTTTGTCCTTTCCTCCATAGCTTTTTATTAGACTATATGATATTGTCAAAGGTATTTTTGCTTTTTTTCCTATTCAGCACCATCTATTTGAGGAGGCTATATACATTGCCTTGCAGAAGTACTCACGTATACATCTTTCTCACTATTCCACATTTTGTTGTGTGGCAACCGGGAACTGAATTGGATTTAAATGGCACTGTTATCACTTGATCTACATAATATTCTCAAAACTGTGAAGATTCACAATATTTTTTTATTGTGCCACAAAAGGTAAGTAAACAAAAATGGAAGTGGAAAGGAGAGGAGGAGCAAGCAACACGGAAGCTCACCATATCTCTTTCTCAGAACACAGATTTTCCATGACCTCCAAGCACAGAGCCTTACATTGCAATTCTATTTTAAATCATGAGGAACTATTAACAATGCATGTGCAAAACAATTAACAGCACTAAAATATAACTTACCTGTCTGCAATGGAGCTCATTTTATGGGTGCTTATGGTAAAGAACATAACACATTACACTTTAGTCTTGTGGTAGACATTTGTATTTCTGCTCTATGAGAGAATTGAAAAGGAAAAAAAAATGTAATTTCTCAAACACAGCTCTTTTATTTCCCCAAAATAAATGCCATTCTGCCACCAGAGCAAGTAATGTGGAAAATTTCAAAAGAATCATTCTAAATGACCAAGAGGCTTCAGACTTAGACTTGTATCTCTTAAAACAGTAAAGCCTTCCCAACTAGGCCACATAACAAACTGGAAACTGAACAAACTTTTAAAAGCAGTTTGTGATATGATATTGTATAGTATTCTGATTTTTAAAAAACAAAGTCAGAATTCCTACTGGAAACCACAGCATGCAAAACAAAACGCTCTAAATCCCTGCCAACATGTTTCCAAGTAGGTTCTTTTGTTGATACGGCATCTTAATTATCTGAACATAATTTTTTGTGGGCTTACCATTTATACTTTTCTGGATGATGAATGGTAAGGCTCTTGAATGATCAATTGCAGAAGAAGCCAACTGTGAGATATGAGTATCTGAAACAATATTCCCAAGAGAAGATCATGGAGTTCCAATTTGGTTCTTTTAACAGAAAAATAAAAAAGTTAATGTTATTAGAATTCTGCACTAAATGAATGTTTCCACATAAAATAATTGCACATGTTAAGAACAAAGCAATATATTTCATAGTATAAGAATTTAAGAAAATACCTGATGGATCAATCTAACCCTAGCCCAACAGCCTGTTCCCACTTGGTACAAGACATCCATGGAAAGCACATATGTAGGACATGCAACCTCCTACTGATGTTTCCCATCAACTAATACTGAGAGACAAACTGCCTCCAATAACAGAGATAATATATAGCTGTAATCTGTCTGATTCCCTTGGAAAGCCACCAACATTGTGACCAGTACTACAGTTATGGAAGCAAATTCAATAGTTTGGCTATGTGCTGTGTGAAGTACTTCATTTTGTCTGTCCTGAATTTCACAGTATTTAGCTTCCTTGGATAACTCAATTTACCATTACTATATGAAAGGGCAGAATAACTTCTCCCTTTCCAATTTCCCCTCAAAAGGTGTGACCTGGAATGTGTCCCTTACTGCTTTTCTCATGTTTTTTTTAAAAAAAATGTTAACTCTTCCTCACAAGAGATGTGCTCCAGTACCTTGATCATTTTGGTTGCTTAATGTAATACAGTTGTCCCTCCATATCCACAGGTTTGGTATCCACGGATTTAAGTATTCACGGCTTGAAAATATTCTTTAAAAAATAATAATCCAAAAAGCCAACCTTGATTTTGCCATTTTATATAAGGGACACTATTTTGCTATGCCATTGCATATAATGGGACTTGAGTATTCACGGATTTTAGTATCCACAGTGGGTTCTGGAACCAAACCCCAGCGAATATGAAGGGACAACTATAAATGCTTTGGGGCTTAATTAAATAAAACAGAATTTCTTATCAGACAAGAAAAATGTTCTTGAGCCACTTCACTTTCATTTTCTCTGATTAGAGCAGCATCCCTAAATACTCCCAACTTGAAAGTTCAGTTTCACTATAATCTATGCAATTCAATTTTAAATACAGGTCACCCATCACATCTATGCGGTGGAGCGGGGGGGTACATTCCCAGACTTACTGCAAATATTGAAACCACAAGTAATAGCAAACCCCATAGAATCACTCTGGAGAACCTAGGAAATGCCTAGAAACCATATTGTTTGGCAAATGGATAATTGAAACTGCAGGTACCAGTCCCATGCATGTTGGGGCGGGGGGGCCTCTATATTAAACAAGGTTCTGATTACCTGATCTTGGCAGATTCCCCCTAAGCCCACTGCAGTTTCCTAAGATATGAAACATGGCTGTTTAGGGAGAGGTTCCATCCAGACAACTTTTCAGGAAGGAAGGAAGAAAGGGAAGATAAAAAATAGTTGTGCAAGCTGCTTTCTGTTCTCACAGAGCTTTTTCAAATGGGGGGGGAGGGCTCCATACTGTAGGTGCCAGAAATGCACTGCTTTTATTGACGGAAAAAAACCATCAATAAAAAGCAGTGCCTGCAGCATGGAGGAAGCATGGGGGAAGGTCAGGAGGAGGACGGCACCATCTGAAATGGGGCGCTGTGAGCACGACAGCCCTGTTCTTCTCCCGACGCCCTCGAGGGGGGGGTTCCCCCATTTGAAAAAGGCCATAGCCTTTGGCTTCCACCCATTAACCTTGGATATGTTGTTTATTAATCATTTCTATTCTTCTGCATATCTCTAAATTTACATTCTTTTAGTTTAGCTGTATCTCCAAATCTGCTGCTTCTTTTTTTCTTTACACCAAATTTGCCAAATCATTTTTACGGCAACTTCAGTTTACAAAGCACAATCCCAAGCACCACACTCATACAGGTAACCAAAAAACTATCCATATAAAAATTATAATGTCTACAATGACCAAGAACTTAATTTGACACAGTTCTGATTTAAATGCACTTTTTAACTGCTTCTAGGAGCAAATTTATGTTTGATGAATGTGAATTTCACAATATGAATACTGTGAATGTTAGTGATACTGCATTGCTAGCACTGGACTGTATCACCTGACAGGGCCACTCCAACATATCACTTTTTTTAAAGCTTTAGAACAGGAGTAGGCAACTGTGGAGGGCTAGCCCACAGGAGACCTTGGAGGACAACACCTGCTCCCAATTTTAAAAAAAAAGAATAAAAGAAGTCCCCAAATGCCTTTAGGTGATATGGAGGCATTTTCACCATGTTTTAGGTTTCAAAAAAAAAAAAAGCCTCTCTTGGGCTTAAATTAGCTCAGATGGCCTGCAAGATGTGGTGGAAATGTATTCCATTTTGGAATATTAAGGGGCTATATATAATATATATATATTGCAAGAAACACCTC
The DNA here is from genome assembly GCA_030847615.1 of Gambelia wislizenii. Classification (NCBI taxonomy): domain Eukaryota; kingdom Metazoa; phylum Chordata; class Lepidosauria; order Squamata; family Crotaphytidae; genus Gambelia; species Gambelia wislizenii. The sequence goes on along the minus strand of JAUMIR010000005.1, from coordinate 96,696,485 downwards.
TGGGAGCCCCAAACATGGTGGGAATACCTTCCACACACCCTAGAGTGCATTGGGGGCACTTTGAACAAAAACACTCTTTAAAAAAATTGACCCTGGGGGACACTGGGGACCATGGCATGCAGGCTGCATTTTGCCCACCCCTGCTTTAGAATAACTGCTTCTCGAGTTGGGCCCAAGGAGTATAAATATGCCAAATGTCTCCTATTCTAAAATACACCATTATCCTGACAGTTGAGGTTTCTTCAGAATGGGCAGGGTTTGTTCCTGTCAATCTCTCACAAATACGTAAGATAAAATGCATCATTTTATACAAAGTCTGAATACTGTTGCTCCCAACGGGAAAAACAGAGCCCTTTGCACTACACAATTACAGTTCAGCACTGTGATTCTACTTTAACTGCCATACCTCCATCCTATGGAATCTTGGGATTTATAGTTTAGAAAGAGGTATTTAAAATTCTCTGCCAGCAGTGCCTCACAGAACAACCAATTCTGGGATTCCATATTATGCAGCCATGGCAGTTAAAGAGGAATCAGAGTGTGTAACTATGAAGTATGAAAGGGCCCACAGTCCAAAATCTTTGGGGCAGGGGAAGAAGTGCTGCTATAGTCCATTCCATTGCTTGCACTTACTGTCTGTAATAAGCAGGAGAACAATGCAATACTGCCACTGTTCTATTATTTTGTTCCTACTAACTGTGGTCCTTTTAAAAACAAAGTATTTCCTGAAGTACTTCTGTCCAGTCACTGAACTTGTATTTTCAGTTCTATTCTGAGACAATTACAAAAGGAATGTTTAACCTTCATTTACTATATCCTTCTGGCACTAGTACTATCCAAACAAGAGATTGCTTATTTTTAAAACAAATGCTTAAAAGTAGGCAACAAAATACAGAGAAAAGGAATCTGCCTAGAGGGTGGAGGTGGGGAGGAACACCAACCACAGCATGACTCAGAAAACCTGCTTGTTTCTTCCTGGCCTGATAGCCTAGTGTCCTATTGACCTACTTTTCCTGTTATGGGAGTTAAGTCCTTATCTCCCATTTGAATAGACTTCTCTCTTTCAGTGAGCAAATGTATCCACTAATATGTTTAAACAGACCTTGTGAAATCTAGAGTACAGACACTGTAACATGAAGCTAGTCTTTTAATACATTTTAAATATGGTTTGCCAAGTATTAAACAGGGTTACGGGAAAACATATCAAAGAGGCAAATATTACTTCTCCCACAATCAGTCTTTAGAGTTGTATCTAACTCTCACTCAGTATGCAATGTGTAACGTTAGATTATTTTGGCAGGTATTAGCTGCTCTGGGCATACTCAAAAGTATTTTTCTTCCCCTGCCTCCCTTCCAACAGCAAACTCTCTTGATTTTTTACAGTTTCAAAAATGGTTTCATATTAAATTTTAAAAGAGAGGAGAAGCTGATTTTGGGAAAACACAAACCGAAAGTCACTTTGGGGCCATGAAAGAATTTGCACTGTTCTCTGGATCCTAGCCTAAGCTTATAAATCAGCAAAGAGGAACATTTTAGAAAACGTGTTAACAAAAGAAAAGAAAAATCCTGGCCCAGCAAACCTGCACAAACAGAAACAAGAATAAATTGGCCCAAGATATTTGCTGCCTCAGGTAGAGCAACAAGTGGTGCTCCTTATCCACTCAAATCAAGAGGCATAGCACCCAATGCTAGGGGAGTTATTTCAGCACTGAGACAGAACATCCCAAAACTCCCTCACCAAAACCCTGGCAATAGAAATACAATATCCAATTGAAGAACAAAACATTTGCCACCCTTTCAGGACACTTAAAATTTACTACTCAAGTGCCATTAAAGCGCCTACTGCCTAAGGGCTGGCCCTCCTAAACAGTATGAAGGCATATACTTCTTAGACCTAATATCATACAAAGATATCTACAGGAGACTGATGTGGATACAGTCAACAAATTCACTATAATGATCTGCACTGAAAAATCAAATGTAAGGTTCACTTCAAGTATGCATGTATGACGTGTAACATTTTATGGATTTTTATTTATATCATTAAGAAGCATAAAATATTTAAATCTACAAACCAAAAACAAAAGAACTGCTATTTACAAGCACTTAAACACATCTCATTATAAATTCTCCTTCATACTATTTGGCTTAAAGCTATGAAAAGTTCAACATCAAAAACATTTTCTAGTAACATGCAGAAAGGAGGGTGTAATTCTAAAATCTGTTTTTATTGAAATACATTGGCTCATTTCAACACCCCAGATGAGGCTGCTGTTTGCTTCACATCAGCACTGAACACTTAATGCCAGATTTGATTGCTATTGCACAGCATAGCAAAGGAACAGGCTATATTTTAGTCCCGAGTCTATCCAGTCACCAGAATGAAATGAAAGCGAATGGCAGACTTCAGGCATTTTTAAGTCTCCCTTTGCTGGCTTAAACATTGTTCCTGAATTGCAATGGTGAGAATTTGTTGTTTCTTAACTGCCATCAAGTTGATTTGGACTTACAGCAACTCTCTGAATGAGAGACCTCCAAGTCACCCTGTGAGCAACAGCTCTGCCCAGGTCTTGCTAATTCAGGGCCATGGCTTCCTTGATTGAGTCTATCCACCTGTAATGGGATCTCCATCTTTCCCTACTGCTTTGTACCTTGCCAAGTATTCTTGTATTTTCTAGTGAGTCATGTTTTCTCATGATATGTCCACAGTACAACAGCCTTAGTTTAGTCACCTTGGCTTCAAAGGAGAGTTCAGGCTTGTGAAGTTGAAGGCTTTCACCGCCAGCATCCATAGATTTTCCTTGGGGTTTTTCTGGGCTATGAGGCCGTGTTTTGGAATAGTTTCTTCTGATGTTTCACCTGCATCTGTGGCTGGCATCTTCAGAGAATGGTTGGGTAGGAGTGTCAGGGGTTTATATGCTGTGAACCCGTGTAGGGGAGTATATGTAAAACACAGAAATTCTGGACCAGGCCAACAACTATCATGTCAGAATGCACAGAGAAGCTATTGAAATCCACAAACACCTGGACAACTTCAACAGGAAAGAAGAAACCTTAGAAGTAAACAAAATCTAGATCCCAGTTTTGAAGTACAATAGAATTAAAACTTAACACTTACAAAGGAATTCCACCTAGGGACAGGGGGATTCCCAGCAGATAATGGCCCATCAACCAAACATCAGCCAAACAGACACTAACGAGCCTTGCATTTCTATACCCAGAAATTAACCATTCAATTACACAAATTTACATATACTCCCCTACAGGTGTTCACAGCATATAAACCCCCAGACACACTCCTACCCAACCATTCTGTAAAGATGCCAGCCACAGATGCAGGTGAAACGTCAGAAAAAAACTATTCCAGAACACAGCCTCACAGCCCAGAAAAAAACCCAAGGAAAATCTATAGTGCAGGCTTGGTTTGCTCTACGACTTCTTCTTCTTCTTCTTCTTCTTTCTTTTTTTGGTCCTTTTGGCAGTCCAGGGTATCCACAGAACTCTCCTCCAGCACCACGTTTCAAATTATTCTCTTTCCATTAGCTTTCTTCACTGTCCAGCTTTCACAACCACACTTAGAAACTGGAAATAGAATGGCATGGACAATCCTGGCTTTGGTATTCAGTGATGTATCTTTCCACTTGAGGAACCTGTCTAGTTCCTTCATAGCTGTCCTTCCAAGTCCTTGTCTTTTTCAGATTTCTTCACTGCAGTCCCCATTTTGATTAATGACTGAGCCAAGGTATAGGAAATATTTCATTGTCTCAATGTCTTCATTGTCTACTTTAAAGTTATGCAAATCATCTGTTGTCATTACAGACAGACCCCCATATTCACGAACCAATAGTCATAGTGTCAGATACCCACGGGACACAAAATAGGGACACATAGGCATCTTCTAGGTCCTCCAATGCAACTCTATGGTAAGTTTTTTATCAGAAGTCCTTTATTTTAATAGGGTTTGTGTTATCCATGGTTTCCTGTATCCATGATAAGTCCAAGAACTGAACCCCTGCAGATATGGGGGGGGGGACTGACTATTTTTTGTTTTCTTAATGTTCAGCTGTAAACCTGCCTTTGCACTTTCTTCCTTGACTTTCTTCAGTAGTCATTCCAAGTCTTTGCTATTTTCTGCTAGTAGTATGGTTTCAACTGCCTATCTTAAATTATCAATGTTTCTTCCTCCATTTTTCACACCTCTTTCTTCAGAGTCTAATCCAGCTTTGCATACTATACATTCAGCATATAAATTAAACAGATAAGGTGATAAAATGCAGCCTTGCCTGACTCTTTGCCAATTGGAAACTACTCAGTTTCTCCATATTCTGTCCTAACAGTGGCCTTTTGTCTTGAGTACAGGTTACGCCTTAGGATAATCAAATGTTATGGTACACCCATTTCTTTAGTTTTTCATGATCTACACAATCAAAGGCTTTGCTATAATCTACAAAGCACAGGCTAATTAGAATACTTAGTGTAAATATGTAACTTTAAAGAGAAATCAGCTGTGAATCCAAAATCTTGGAGAAAACTTCTACTAGCCTCACACATCAATTTTATATAGGTTTATTCAGAAGTATGCCCAAATATGTTCAATGAGACTTACTCCATGGCAAGAATTATAGGACTACAGTCTGAGAAAGGAAGACAAATAGCTATATGCAAGTCTAGATTTATGGCTTGAGATACCACTTTTATGCATTAAAGATGTGTGATTACTTTTGTCTTTGCTTCCTATAAACTTTGCCCTCCATGAATATTATATTTTATGCTGAGAATTCTTGTTTGAACATTATCATGTTAACAACCTGCCAAGCAATGTAGCTATTTGATTTATTCTTAATGATTAAATACTATCCAAATGGAAAACTTAACCCAATCCCCATCTTCAGAAGGTATTCACATGTATTGCTACTATAATAAGAAATAGTTGAATACATCAGAAGAGCAGCAAAGTCATTTGCTCAACCACTTCAGAACAGGTTTTGAAAAGAACACATACTTGATTTCATTTGTTCTTGCACAATAGACAGGAATTTAGCTGGGCATGAAGATACAGTGCTACTGCACTGGCAGAATGGCCAGCATATCTATGACATGTTTAATAATAATAATAATAATAATAATAATTTTTTATTTTTAACCCGCCCCTCTGCTCGGGGCAGCTTACAGCAAGATTAAAACAACATCAAGCTAAAACAATCCTTCCCCATCTTACCCTCCCACCTGTTTGGGAGGGTGTTTGGTTAGTCTGTTTGCGGAAGGGAAAAACGCAGACTCAACTGGAAAATAGAGAAATGGTGAGACCTAAGACTATGGCACACACAGCCGGCATCCCTGGAAACTCTGCCAGTGCCCACTAACTGAGACTGTACCAATGGTGACATTCACATACTGCCCACATACAGAGGCAGCCAATTAACCTATGACAGGGACTTGTTTCCTGCACACACCCAGACTTACCACATACAACATATATACCAGTACCAGAGCACCCCACTCTGTTAGCTCCAGTGTGCCAAAGCTAGCAATGACCCTACTCCTGCTAGTTCACAAAAATCTCTACAAGCAGGCCTCTGTATCTCCTTATGCTCATGTCAATGACAGTTTTATAGAAAAATGCACACATGAGGGGAGGAAGAAGAGAGCACTCATACAATTCTTTAGGCAGCAGATCTGAAGTAAGAACGTACAGCCTTCCTGTGATGGGGCAACACACGGCTCCACCTCCCCTTTCCATGCCTGGGCAGATGGGGGGGATCTGCCATGCCAAAGACATATTCAGAGCAGCAGACATCCATAAGACTCATTATCAGATATTTGTCTCCCCCCTACCAACACCTGGTCATTACTCCAAGAACACAGCACAGCTCATATTTTACATGCAAGAGGCCTCAGACCTGAATTTAGGGTTTTAACTGTAAACTAGGAAAAGAGGGAGTCTGGGAATATTCCCCAATCCATCTGAGCCAATCTGGAGCACTACATCAACAATTCAACACTTTTGGTTCATCTCTTCTACTGGTAAGCTATGCAACTAACTCACCACTCCCTACCCCGACACACACACTCTGCAAGTAGCCTCACAGCAGAAGTTATTTCTGCTCTCCCACATCATCCCTCTGTTCCCATTCCCATCATTTCCTTATAATTCTTTCCTCTAGATACAACTGTATCCTGATAGTGGCATCCATTCTGCTTGTGCACCTTATGCGACCTGTTCCTTGTATAGTCCCACTTGCCATGTGGCCCAACATGTCCCTGCCTGATCACTCCTAGAAGCCAGATAATCCTAGATAGAGGAAAGGGGGATCCTGATCAACCTCTAGTAACAAACCACAAATATAGCAAAGTTAAGAGTTACACTCGCCTTTTAACTCCATCTGCCAGTGAAGCAGGACTGATGCCTGTTCTAAAACTTCTTATCAGCAAATAGAATTGCTCCCTGAATGTCCTAGTAGACTTAACAAATTTGATTAAAACGTTTCAGGAAAGACAGAGAAAGTTCAGGAAGAACTGAACTTGATCTGCCTTGGGTCTCACTCCAGGAGAAAGGAGGCATATAAAATAAAATAAATAAGAAAACAGGCTATAAAACAATTTCCTCCATATCTATGAGAAGGCAGGCCAATTCCACCACTTGACTTTAGAAAGGAATCACTACTTCAGTGATATAATTAAAGATTCCCCCATTTAGTGAATAACCTTCTAGTTGCCAATATTGATTTATAATACATTTTCATATAGATTATCATTGGTGTAATGCCAACATCAGTCAAATGAATGGCACTATATTAAACTGAATTTCTGAAAGGCAATTCATATTTATCTGCAACGTCTTCGTAATATTTGTCCACCATCTTTCTGAGACAATACATTTGCTATGTACAAAGAACAGGTGCAAGAAATATTTCAGTACAATTCAAGGGGCTGCTTTGGCCTTTAAAGCCTTCATATCTCCTGCGAAAATGGGAAAAAATTTGGACCTAAGGACTGAAGAAAATATTATGCTATGTCTTCCAAGGAAACTTCTACAAAATGATGTATAGGTGGTACCTGACCCCAGAACAATTGGCTAAAATGTACAATGGCTTTAAGAATGTATGCTGAAAATGCAAAAGACATAAAGGGACATTCTACCACATGTGGTGGACATGTGAAAAAGCAAATACGTTTTCAGGGCAAATACGGATATCACTGCAAGAAATTTTCTGAAAGAAGTTACAAATGAAACCAGAACTCTTCCTGTTGGGTATACCAGATGAAGACACTAAGACCATAAATTATACATTATTACATTATATGATTCTAGCAGCCTGAATATTATATGCACAAAATTGGAGGGGGGGGGACAAATTCCTACAATGGAAGATTGGATAGTAAAGATATTCAAAATGGCTGAAATTGATAAACAGACTATAATAATCAAAGAGAAATTTCTAGAAAACTTTTTTAAAAGATTGGGAACCTTTTTTAGACTATATCAAAAAGAAAGGAGGGTCATTGCTGTTGGGTTTTGAACACTGAAAACTTATGATAATAGGTAGAAACAGGAAAGGAAATGTCAAACATTTACATTGAGGTTTTCAGTATGATGAGCAGGAAGTCATAAGTATTTGTTTGTCTTGGTGGAGGGGTGGTACACTTTCATCTAGATGATAGCGATGTATACAGTACAATACAATGAAAATGTATGGCCAAATGTAATGTATTGTATTACACTACATTGTATGCAAGTGTCTATAATATGTATAATTGGTGTGTCCGTTTAATAAATAAAAATAAAGCCCTTGTATCTCCCTGCCAGAATTTTAAGATCTACAGGGGAGAGCTTTCTTTCAGTCCCACCATCATCACAGGCTCACTTGGTGAGGACATGCCGAGGTGTGTGTGTGGGAGACTTCTCAGTGGTTGTTCTCATCCTTTGGTATTCCCTTCCATGGGGGGGAACTAGGCTGGACCCCTCCCTGCTCTCCTTTTGTAGGTAAGCAAAAACCTTTTTGCTTAAGTAGGCATTTAATGTGTAATTGCACACAGGGAGCTTTCTGTCTGTTGTTTATTTTTAATGTTTGTATTTTGTTTTAAAGTATGTTTTAACTCCTGCATTACTTAACTATATTTTAAGGGGGGGTGGGACTGAGGGTCCGGGATGTATACTTTAATTGTTGTAAGCCACCCCGACTGTGTTTCGTAGAGGGGCAGGATATAAGTTGTTGTTGTTGTTATTATTATTATTATTATTTAGGGGAGGTGCTTTATTTTTTAACTTTTGTATGCCTTTTAAATTATTTATGTTGTTTTAATGTGATGATTTTTTAATTGTTTATACATTTTCATTGTTAGGTTTTAATTTATTCTTTTTGTTAGATACCTTAGGTTCACTCTGAGAGAAAGGCAGCATAGAAATGAAGTAAATCATAAAAAAATAAATTCAGTAGGTTGGGACCAAATTATCAGAATTTCTGCCTAAACTTATATGAGCTAGCTCCAGCCTTAAACAGCAATGGAGGCTCTATTCTCTAACCCAACAATGAGAATCATTATGCAAGCAGGTATATGGCATAAGGCTATCTCAGTGGCCGACCTACACTTTTGGAACTTCCTCTTCTGGTAGATATATATGGCTTCATCATTACTGCTTAATTTCCCCCCTAGAGATGTGATATGGATCTAGGGGTCTTAGTAGACCACAAACTAAACATGAATCGACAGTGTGATGCTGCAGCCAAAAAAGCCAAAGCAATTGTAGGCTTTATGAAAAGGAGTGCAATTTTCCGATCAAAGAATGCAGTTGTTGTGTGCCTAAGGCAAACCTATCATGGGGATTTTCTTGGCAAGATTTGTTCAGAGGGGGTTTGCCTTTGCATTCCTCTGAGGCTGAGACAGTATGGCTTGTCCAAGATCACCCAGCACGTTTCCATAAGTAGGAATTTGAACACTGGTCTCCAGAGTCATAGTCCAACACTCACACTGCTACACCATGTTGGCTCAAAGAATGCAGCAGTGCCATTCTATTCTGCTTTTCTCACACCTCACCTGGAATACCGTGGTTCTGGGTATCACAACTGAAGAACATTGTTGACAAACTGGAATATGACCAGAGAAGGGTGACCAAGACGCTCAAAGGTCTGGAAACCAAGCCTTATGAGGAATGAAACAAGAGAACTGGGCATGTTTAGTCTGGAGATGATGGAAAGGTGACATGATAGCTATCGTATTTGAAGGGATGTCATGTAGAAGATGGAGCAAGCTTTGTTCTTCTTCAGAGATCAGAACACAAATCATTGAATTCAAATCATAAGAAAAGAGATTCCACCTACACATTAGAAACACTGTTGATTGTTAAGAGCTGTTTGACAGTGGAATGGACTGCCTTAGAGGGTGATGGATTCTCTTTCTTTGGAGGTCTTTAACAGAAGCTGGATGGACATTTCCCAGGAGTGTATTACTTACGTATTTCTGCATGGCAGGGAGCTGGACTAGATCATCTTTATAGTCCCTTCCAACTCTCTGATTCTATTTATTCCAGTATGCACTTACTACTTTAAAGGCCTTTATCTGCTGCAACATACATGTGTTTAACTGTAACTGTCATGTTTTATAAAAATGTAAGACACATTGCAAGGGCAATGCATCCTAGGATGTGGGTTAATAATATTTGCAATAAATACATTACAAATAATAATCCAAACTAAATCAGCAGTGTCCTCCATCAACACAAAAACCCCTCCAAATAGATTTTATTTTTAAATTATAATATACAGAATGATGTGTCTGCCTGTCAATACCATAGCTCCAAGATGGCGAAATATACTAAAGCTATATACTAGGGATGTGAATGTGGAGTTGTTGTTGTTTAAAAAAAACACACAACGATTTTAATTAATGTAAAGACATCCATGATCCAAGATCACAGTACCAATTGCAACACTAGGCGACAGATGCTTCTAATTAGGTTTGCAGTAGATACAATTTGAAGTTAGGAGTGGATAGTGTGAGGAACAGACATAGGGCTATGGGCAGAGGCCTTGCCTAAGCATACAGTGGATACAGCTTTACTCAGATGGAATAGGCACATTGTGTTTAATTCTGACAGCTGCATAACTTTGTTTCAAAGCTTTGGTGCATCAAACTAAGCACTACTACAACAAGTGCAAAGCCAAATATAGGTATTTATAGGTTCCTACCTATTTATTAATCCAAGACAATCATTCCTTTCTTTTCCCTATATATCTGCTCATCAGTTTGTTTAAAGTACCCTTACAGCTTTTTTTATCCATTCTGGTTAAAAAAAAAACCTCTTCAGATTTCCAATATCTGGCTCTGACAGCTTTTACTGCAAATAACCACTTTTCAGTGTATTTGTATTTCATATTGTATTTTATATTGTGCCTAAAGGACAGCAATATATACACTAGATGGTCATCTTAGGAAGGGCAATATACAATTGTATGACTGCTTATTTACCTAAGAGGAGAACAATCTCTCAGTTCTCTATTAACTGCCTAGTCTGAATAGGAAAGTGAATTAGAACTACTGTACTTTTTACATGTAGTTCTACATGATACTGTTTCCTAGCCCTTTCAAGTCAGTCTTTTAGTCTCTGCTTTAACTGTACTGTAGTTACTGTAACAATTCAGTGTTTCTATCCCAGCAATTTATTTGATGCCTTCCAGCAGCAGCTGTTATAGAACAACAAGTTTTTCTCTCAAGTAATTTTCTTACTATAAAAGCCAAAATAACTCAATTGTAAACCAAGGAGTAATCTTGCAAAGGAAAAAAGCAAGAGACAGAATAAAGAAACATGGGAGAATAAATTAGAAACATCCTCAGAGAAAGAAAATGTTAGTGTACATCAAATAAACACAGCATAGTATCATAGAGAGTTGGAAGAAATCACAAAGGCCATCCAGTCCAACAGCCTGCCACGCAGGAAATCACTATCAAAGCATCCCTGACAGATGGCCATACAGCCTCTGCTTAAAGACTTCCAAGAAAGGAGACCCTACCACGCTTCGAGGGAGTGTGTTCTACTGCCAAACAGCTCTTACTGTCAGAAAGTTCCTCCTAATGTTGAGGTGGAATCTCTGTTCCTGGAGTTTCCATCCATTCTTCCATTTTCTAGTCTCTGGAGCAACAGAAAACAAGCCTGCTCCATCCTCAATGTGACACCCCTTCAAATACTTAAACAGAGCTATCATATCGCCTCTTAACCATGTTTTTTCCAGGCTAAATATACTCAGCTCCCTAAGTCTCTCTTCTCTCTTCATAAGGCATGGTTTCCAGACCTTTCACTATTTTAGTCACCCCTCCTCTGGGCACGCTCCAATTTGTCAATATCCTTTTTGAATTGTGGTGCCCAGACTGGACACAGTATTCTAGGTGAGGTCTGACCAAGGCAGAATAGAGTGGTACTATTACTTCCCTTCACCCAGACACTATTTTTCTATTGATGCAGCCCAAAATCGCATTGGCCTTTTTAGCTGCCGCATCCCACTGTTTACTCATGTTCAATTTGTGATCTACTAGGACTCCTAGATCCCTTTCGCACATAGTCTCATTCAGCCACGTCTCCTCCATCCTATATCTATGCATTTCGTTTTTCCATCCTAAGTGCAGTACCTTACATTTCTCCATATTGAATTTCATTTTGTAGCTTTGGCCCAGCCCACCAGTCTATCCAGGTCATTTTGAATTTTGATCCTGTCCTCTAGGGTATTAGCTACTCTCCCTAATTTGGTGTCATCTGCAAATTTGATAAGTATGCCCCTAATTCCCTCATCCAAGTTATTAATAAAGAGGCTGAATAGCACTGGGCCCAGGACAGAACCCTGTGGCACCCCACTGGTCACATCTTTCCAAGACGAAGAGGAGCCATTGCCGAGCACCCTTTGGGTTTGGCCAGTCAACCAATTACAAATCCATTGAACAGTTAACTTGCCTAGCCCACATTTTACAAGCTTGTTTGCAAGAATGTCATGGGGAACCTTGTCAAAGGCCTTACTGAAATCAAGGTATGTGATACCCACAGCGTTCCCTTCATCTACCAAGCTGGTAATTTTATCAAAAAAGAAATCAGATTAGTCTGGCATGACTTGTTTCTCTGAAACCCATGTTGACTTTTTGTGATTATGGCATTGCCTTCTAAATGGTCACAGACTCTCTGTTTAATGATCTGCTCTAGAATCTTCCCTGGTATTGTTGATGTCAGACTAACTGGATGATAAAAGTTGGGATCCTCTTTTTTTCCCTTTTTGAAGATGGGGACAATGTTTGCCCTCCTCTAATTTGCTGGGACTTCTCTTGTTCTCCAGGAGTTCTCAAAGATTATTGCCAATGGCTCTGAGATTACATTTGCCGGCTCTTTTAATACCCTTGGATGTATTTCATCTGGTCCTGGAGATTTAAATTCATTTAAATTAAGAAGGTATTCCTGTACTACATATTTACTTATTCTGTGCTGGATTGCCCCTATTGTGTCCTCTGTTCCATTATCCTCAGGTTGATCACCCTTTTCCTTTTCTGAAAACACTGAGGCAAAGGAAGTGTTGAGTAATTCTGCCTTTTCTCTGTCCCGTTATCATTTTTCCATCTTCTCCACATAGTGGCCCTACCATTGCCTTCTTCCTTTTGCTGCAGACATACCCCAAAACCCCCTTTTTATTGTTCTTAACCTCTCTAGTGAGCCAGAGTTCATTCTGCGCTTTAGCTTTTCTGACTTTACTCCTACGTGTGTTTGCTATCTGTTTGAATTCTTCTTTGGTAATTTCTCCCTTTTTTCATTTCCTATACATGTTCTGTTTAAAACTTAGCTCCGTTGAAAGTTCTTTAGTCATCCATCCTGGTTTCTTGAGACAACTCCCATTTTTCTTCCTCATTGGTACTGTTTGAAGTTGTGTCTTCAGTATCTCCCTTTTGAGAAAGTCCCATCCATCTTGAAGTCCCTTCTCTTTTAGTATTCCTGACCATGGGATCACCCCCAGTATTTCCCTGAGTTTATTGAAATCAGCTCTCCTAAAGTCTAGAATGCATGTCTGACTATGCCTTGCTTCTCCTTTCCATTGTATAACAAACAACAGGAGAATATGATCACTCTCACCTAAGGATCCCACCACTTGCTCCCCATTAACCAGGTCATCCCTAATAGCTGACCCCCTTGTTGCCTCTTCTACCTTTTAGACCATGAAATTGTCTTCCAGGCAAGTAAGGAATTTACTAGACCTTGAAGTTTTGGTTGAGTTAGATTTCCAGCAAATATCAGGATAGTTGAAGTCACCCATCACTACCACATCTCCCTCCTTTCTGCTTGTGTGGTCATCTGTTCTAGAAAGGCATCATCCAATTCCTCCATCTGACTTGGGGGTCTGTAGTAGAGTCCCACAATAACATCCCTGTTGTTTCCCTCCCCTTTAATTTTTATCCAGATGCTCTCCACCTGGCTTCCAGTATTGATGTTATGGATCTCTTCACTGGTGTAAATATCCCTGATATATAATGCTATTCCTCCTCCTTTCCTGTTTGCCCTGTTTCTCATATAAAGGTCATACCCCTCTATTCCTACATTCCAACCATGAGACTCATCCCACCAGGTCTCAGTAATGCCTATTATATCATATTTGCTTTGTTGTGCTAGGAGTTCAAGTTCATCTTGCTTATTTCCCATGCTCTGCGCGTTAGTATAGAGACATCTAAGACCATGTCATTTCACCTTATTCATCTTTGTGTTTATTAGGAAGAGTTCCATGGTCTTTTCTCTAAATTTGAACTCTCCTTTTAACTGGAAGGTGCAGGAGCCAATAGCCCTATTATACTTTACCATGAGGAAGAGAGTAGAAGGGGAAATCTCGAGAACGCGAGAGGGAGTGATTTTTTTTTAAATAGGCAGGAAATTCAAAAGGGCAAAAGTGAGAGCTCTAGCACTGATCAGTGTCTAGAGGGAGAGAAAATGAAGGAAAAAGGAAGAAAAGGTAAAATGGAAAGAAAAAGACGGAGGAGATTTCTCAGCTACCTACTGGGCGAAGCAGGAAGTTAGAACTGGCCTCGTGGCTCCAGGATGGAGGAGATGAAAACAAAGAAATTTGAATAACAAGAGGCTTGTTGTAACTTTCTGCTACACCTGGGCGGTGACTGACGAAACCCAGAGATAAAGGACCCGTATCACCCCTCCCTCAGAGAATTGTAGAGTTGAAAGAGACCACAAGGGCCATCCAGTCCAACCTCCCGCCATGCATCTTTAGTTCAAAATTTTATTATATGTAATGGTTTTCATACTTCAGCTGTATGCACACCTACCTAAGAAAAAGCTTTACTGAACCCTGAATTATGCTGCCAACTCATAAAAAACACTGGCCAGAATATACAGATCCATGTTGAGCACAGTTAAATTCTGCTCTAATTTGGAGTGCATGTGTTTTGGAGAGCAAACCGGTATGCCATATTACATAGCATTTTAAAACTTTTCCCAGTTTGAAGAGTCATTGGCCATACAGCTTGGGAAATACCGGTAGTTGCATGGGATCAATACAACCAAGCCCTGCAAAGAAGTATTGCATAATTTTTAGATCCAAGAGTCATGTGTAGGATGTATGGCCCCTGCCAAAAGATGGATAGGGTTTAGAATCCTTGCGGGCATCCCAGCCAAACATAGCCCCTAACAGGCAGTTTCATTTTGGCCTTGCAGTTCAAGGGTAAGAACGGTCCAAGGAAGTAAACTTTCCTTTTAGCAATGTGTCTGTACTATTCCCATAGCTATAGTATTAGCATGGGAGATGGCCCATGCTTGCACAGTTCATTTTCCTTAACTTGATCTCCCCATATATCCTTGGAGATCTCTTCTAGTTACCTCCCTCTGAGAGTGGGAGTATTCTCCACCAAGGGGACCTGTTATCCAGCCACTTGAGGAATGTTGGGCCTGGGACAGAATTTGCTGTTTTGGGGCCCTACTGCACCACTTTCTGCAAGAGGATGCTGGAATCCATCAGCTAAAGGACTAGAATGCTTTCTTCTCCTATAGATCACCTACTGCATCATTTATCATATATAAATCTTATTTTATAGCAGTAGTATGTATGTCAGGTTTTGGTACCAACATTTCAGAGAGGCCTGGAACTGCAGCCAATTCCAGCTAAGTATGCCATTTGAAACAAAGGTCAACCATAGTGCCTATGTAGCTTCAGAAGGTCAAGATCTTAAAAATTTATAAAGCCAAATTAAGACCGCAATCACTTTATAGTATATTTACCTGGATTCCAGCCTTTAAAGGAGACTGAACGACTACAGACTTCTTTTTTCAGGAGAATATTAGCGGTTCCCCCTTGTGTACACCATCTGACTCTTTATGCAGAACTGGGCTTGAATTCTCTTGAAACTGAAGCTTGGCTGTTGACTTATAGATTGTGCTTTAAGATCCACTTTAGGCCTAATAGATCTGGCCTTTTATGCTTTCTTCTATCTGACGTTTACTACACTAGATGGGCAACATTTTATGAAAGTAAAGTAGTGTCTATGGGTATAAATCTTGATTCTCTCCTTTTGTTATCTGAAAAGGAAGGTCTTAAAACTACTAGGCTCTGCCTTGTCGAGAGGGAGCATCAGCTGTCTTATCCAACACCTCCTAGAGTTTGTTCTCCAGCAATGCTTGGTATCCCACCCGTACGGATCCCAGATTATTTTCAAACTTTCTCATTGCTGGTGGCAAGGAAGGCTTTTCTCCTTGCAAGGTTGAATGAATATCCCTCTAATGTGACCAAGGGTAGATATTTGCAGACCCCTTTTTTGAATCGTATATGTCATTGTGCTCAAGCCCCTGATGTTCTCTATCATATTGTATTGACTTGCCCATTGTATATAATTCCAAGGGAAACGTTGATGAGGAGGTTATTGGAAAGTAATGTCTGTACAGATAGATTAACAGTGGAATTCTTATTGGAAGATCGTAATCCACATAATACCAGACTAATGGCTAACTTTTTTGTTGAGGCAGCAAATATATGGATTAAACTGTCTAAAAATGATCCTTGATATTGTTATTGTTCTATTGTTATATGTATATGTTGTATTATGCCTAATCAAGGTTGTGGATGGATGGAGATCAAGATCTCAATTTCCATGGCTTCAGTATCTGCTTAAGAAAGGAAAAAATGTTTTCCCAATGACTCCACTGTGGACTGATTTAAATCATGACATCACCAAGAGAAAACCCTGATTTAAATGAAGTCTCCCCCAATACAGTTGTCCCTCCATATTCACAGATTTGGCATTCATGGATTTAAGAATTCACAGCTTGAAAATATTCTTTAAAAAGTAATAATCCTAAAAGCAAACCTTGATTTTGCCATCTTAAACAAGGGACACCATTTTGCTATGCCACTGCATATCATGGGACTTGAGTATTCACAGATTTGGGTATTCACAGGGGGTGGGGTGTCCTGGAACCAAACCCCAGCGAATATGAAGGGACAAATGTACTTCAAATCTGATTACTAAAATATGTTTACAACTTAATCGAACAGTTAACCGTATCTAGGAAGGTATAGGCTGTGCAATTTTTAAAGGTTAAAGATTTAATTTATTTAGAAAATAGTAAAACATCATACACGCATTGCTGGTATCAGCAGATCAATTAGCTCCCAGAAGCTACATGCTGCTTAGCTGCACATCAACTAACCTCCAGTGCTGCTGAACCAGATTATTTAAGTAACCTTATTTATTTTCAGGCCTCTAAACTTAAAATTATGAGGGCTTCTCACATCCCAAAACTGCTTAGTCATCATGAATAAGAGTGTAAATTCTGGCAGTGGGCCATAAGTAATCAATGAAGTAGCTTTTGAGGTATATTCCACAGTGAATAAGCTTCAGAGACCATTTCAGACATTCAAAATTCTTTTAATCACCAATCTAAGAAAAAGTAACACAGGACACATTGTAGCTCCTAAGCAATTAACCCTACCATTGTGCTGCATCAAAAATTGTACTAATGACCAGAACTCAAGCTCTGAAACCCGCAGAGTTCAACATGCCTGCCTCACCCACAGGTAGCAAATTAAAGGCTTTGATCAGGAGACAAGAGATGCCTGTGTTACTCAGCAAGACATCTGTGACAGCTAGCAAGCTTTCTATGCAGGGTGTACAGAACTGCTCAGTGGTGGTGAGTTCAAGCTTCTAGGGGATTCTTGGGACCCAAAACAATGTCATGCTGGAACAGATACAATAGTTCATCTAATACAACATTCTGTCTTCCAAAAATATTCCGCCATATGTCATAGAGAAGTTCACCACTAAAAGAAAAACACAATAGCTATTCTATCTGTCCATTCTATGCCACATTCTATCTTTGTACAATAACCTGTGATCTCAAATAATGTAAATAATGGCTAGGAGGGCTGCACCCCCTCAGTGCAGAAGAAAAAAAACAACCAAAAATGTTTTGCCCCCAAAGCCCTCTAAGTGGTGCAGGGTGCATTTTCAGACACCCCCACCCCAGGCTATTTTAGGCCCAGGAGAGGCCTTTTTTTCAAAATAAGAAGTGACCAGAAGTTACCTTCAGTTTAATTTGTTTTTAAAAAGGCCTTTTCTGGTCCTAAAATGGCCCAGTGGGTCTCCAAAATGTAGTGAAAATGCCCCTTCACCCCCCTAAAGGACAATTTAGGGCAAAAAATATGTTTGCTTGTTTTTTAACATAGATTTACACCTCCCAAAACCAGGGAAGGCTGAGGTATTAAAAAATGGCCCTGGAGCCACACTTTGCCCATCCTTGGTTTAAGGAAATGTAGTAAACATTATGGCTGAAATCCTCCATCAGCAGGCGTAGCTAATGACAAGAAAACTCTGTCATTGCTGATACCTCTGCCAAGGCTATGCCCCAAATACCTACCTCTTAAAGCAACCCAACCAAAGGGTTTCTGAGGTGCTGCAGATTGGGGAACTAGGGAATGATGACCACAGTGCTCTCCTGGTACACTGAGATATGAAGCTGGAGAAACCCTTTGGGGTCCTGCTGCAACTGCTTTTCTCAGTGCATCCTGCAACTTGGAGAGCACTGTGCTTGTCATTTCCCAGGATCCCAATCTGCAGCATCTCAGAAACTCTTCAGTTGGGACACTGGCTGACTTAAAATGGTTTAGGAGATCATTAACAATCATATGTGAGTCCCCAAAAATAGGTCTGGCTTATAGTTTCATGTCAAACAGGATGCCAGCCTAAGTTTTTATATTTATTTTTAATTTTTGAACTGAATGGGATAAAGACGTTAACTGGAATAGAGCTACACAACAGCAGGACCACCACTCTGAAGGCCCTATCTCACATACTCACTCATGTAACTGATTTCACTTGCAGGCCCAAAAGTTGCATCTCAGGTCAGATCTTTGAAAATGGGCAGGGTCATATTTAGGGCATTTAAAATATAGTACATTAATTGTGTATACTGTCCTTCATAATATATATATCCAAAGATCATTTTAAGCTTCAACCATTGCCTAGTGTTTCACCCACACCAGCACTACCATATATTCTGGCGTATAAGACGACTTTTTCAGCCTCTAAAATCAGCTGAAAAGTCAGGGGCCATCTTATACGCCGGATATAAGTCGGAGGTGGGGCTGTTTCAGCCCCATCTCGGACTTGGAATGACAGGGTGGCTGACTGGGGGAGGGGGAGAGCTTGCTAGCCAACTTCCCCCTCCCACTCAGCCAGGCTGGAGGGGGAGAGGGAGCCTTGCTGGGTGGGAGGGGTCTCCTCCGTGACTTTGGAGCCATGGAGAAAATACCCCCCCCCACTTAGCAAGGCTGGAGGGGGAGAGGGAGCCTTGCTGGGTGGGAGGGGTCTCCTCCGTGACTTTGGAGCCATGGAGAAAATACCCCCCCCCGACTCAGCCAGGCTGGAGGGGGAGAGGGAGCCTTGCTTCTTTGGAGAGGTCTCCTCCATCATGGAGCAAATCTCTCCCCACTCAGCCAGGCTGCAGGGAGGGCGGGGGAAGAGCCCTCCGTGATTTGGTATCCACAGATTTAAGTATTCATGGCTTGAAAATCCTCTTTGCATTTAACCATTTGTTGTGTGGCTTTCGAGCTCACTCCAAATTATGGGTAACCTATGCTGGGTTTTCTTGGCAAAATGTATTCAGAGGTTTGCCATTGCCTTCCTCTTAGACTAAGAGAGTGTGGCTTACCCAAAGCCACCCAGTGGGCTTCCATGGCTGAGTGGGGATTTGAACACTGGTCTCCTGAAGTCCTAATCCAACACTGAAATCACTATTCTACAACGGCATTTTAATTTATATCAGTGTAGATATTGGGAACTTCTCAAAAAGGATCCTTAGAACAAATCTCACAGCTCTTTCTACAGTTTAGGAGCCCATTCACACTACACAATTATACAAGTATTATTCCATTTAACTGCCATGGTTCTGTCCAATGGAAACCAGGGAGAGGGCGTAGTTTGGTGGGGCACTGGAGTGCTTGGGCTGAAAATAAATGGATGGATGAATGAATGAATGAATTCTAAATGCTCTTCCCTAAATTGTAAAACCCAGGATTTCATAGGACAGAACCATGGCAGTTAAGGTGGAATAACAGCACTATAATTGTGTACCCATTTCTGGGTATGGTTATAAAAGCTGGACAGGGAAGAAAGCTGATAGGAAGAGAATCAGCTTATTTAAAATGTGGTGCTGGCGAAGAGTTCTGCAGATACTGTGGACTGCCGGAAAGACAAATACAATTGTTCCTCCGTATCAACAGATTTGGTATCCATGGCTTGAAAATATTCTTTAAAAAATAATAATCTAAAAAGCAAATCTCGATTTTGCCATCTTATATAAAGGACACCATTTTGCTATGCCATTGCATATAATGGGACTTGAGTATTCACGGATTTTGGTATCCAAACGGGGGTCCTGGAACCAAACCCCAGAAAATATGAAGGGACAACTGTATTCTGATTGCTTTTAAACTGCTCTAAACTGATTTTATTGAATGCCTTCCTGAGATCATTGCTTAAGGGTGAGAAATAAATATTTGAATAAATAATTTTAATAAATAAGTACTAGGATTTACTATTTCCAGGTCAGTCAAGCTGCACCTCTTCTTAGGGACTTAACTCCTGCTCAATACAGTGGCACTTCTGAATAAACACATATCACATATTTTCATTTTCATGACAGGCATGAATCTCATGGCATTCTAAAGGCACATTTTATTTGGCCTAAGTTTTCATGGACTCAGATCCACTTCATCAGATGCATGAAAGTGCAATGAAAAGATTAAGCCACATAAAAATGGCTAGTCTTTAATGTTCAACAAAACTCTTTGGAGGGTTCTTTGGGCTGCAACAGACTAGCACAGCTGCTTCTAGGGGGACTGTTTCCCCGATTTTCCTGGTTATTGAGTGGTCCTTACTTCAGAGGAAACATACAGAGGATCAGTGTGGCCATAATATACACCTGTGGCTCTTAACTTTTTCTTTACCAGGGACCCCTTTTAAATATCTTTTGTTGCTCTGGACCACCAAGACTTAATTCAAGATGTAAAACCATGATAACAACGCATAACAACAACACACCATCCATTAAACCTTCCCTCAAGAGGCACTGGTGGAGGAGGGAAGACTTTTTTCCTTCTTCCTGCAAGTTGGTGGCTGGAGCAGACTGAATGGCAATGTGCAGGCCAAGCCAGCCAGATTTTGTCTTGGCTCCTGTCACAGAGAAGATCTCATCCTGCCAGGGAGGCTGCGCAGGGGGGGAGCCTTGCTGGGCAGGAGGGGCTGAGCCTCCTCGCGGGTTGGGGAATCCTGGGAGGTGGCTGAGTCTCTCCCCAGCCAGGCAGCTATCCACCGCGATTCCGGGAGGCTTCAGGAAGGGTGGCTGGCTGGAGTGGGGGAAGCTTTCCAGCCACCACCTGCCCTCCCCGAAGCCATGATGGGGAGCCTGATCGCAGCTTCAGGGAGGGTGGGTGATTGGGGGTTGTCTTATACGGCGAATATACCCTAAACTCTATATTTTGACTTTAAAAATTGGGGGGTCGTCTTATACGCCCAGTCGTCTTATACGCCGGAATATACGGTAGATAATGCTGAATAATGTTATGATTAATGCTACCTACAGTTCCAGCTTGATCAGCAACCTTTTTATATCAAGTGGAAATTTCACCCATTTTGCCAACTGGCGAGTCATCCATCAAGCTCACTTGAATGCTGTCCCTCTTAACCATGCTGTTAAATCTGGTAACCACAACAAACACTGCCATCACTGTGGCCACTCGAACGGGATGCTACCACATGTTCTCTGTAATTGTCCCCCACACTCAAACAGTCTGGAAACATCAGAATGACGTAGTAATGAATCGACTGGCTAAAGCCATCCCAGCCTCTATGGGCATCATCTCTTTAAACTGAACTGTGCCTGAGACAGGTAGACAGTTGAGACTGGATAGAGGCCCTGGTGGTGCAGTGGTTAAATGCCAGTACTGTAAGTCACTACGTTGCAAGTTCGATTCCAGAGGGCTCCAAGGTTTACTCAGCCTTCCATCCTTTCGTAGGTCGGTAAAATGAGTACTTGGCTTGTGGGGGCAAATAGCTAACACACATTGGAAACTGCTTAATGCAGTGTAGATGTGTAAATTGCTATTGCTTAAAACAATTTGTAAGCCGCTCTGATAGCCTTGTGGCTGAAGAGCGGGATATAAATAAATAAATAAATAAAATAGAGTCATTACAGAAAAAGATAATCATTGCAGACATCACAATCCCCTTTGACAACAGGAAACCAGCCATGAGAAAGGCTAGAAAACGCAAACACCAGAAATACACCCCTTTGGCTAATGTATTGAGACATAAGGGGTACAAGGTCTCTGTCCATTACTGGCTTGTTGAAGCCCTGGGTGGCTGGGATCCAGCAAATGAGCCTGTGCTAAAAGTCTGAGGGGTGGGGAAGCACAATGCTAAACTTATGCGCAAGCTAATGGTACTGTATCCCATTAGATGGTCCCGAGACATTTACATTGAACATATTTCGGACCACCACCAATACGAGAAGTCAGTTACTATTCGTGTATACAGGGAATAAGTTTGGGAATATATATGTGTATGTGTACACACACACACACACACACACACACATAAACGCTATCAATCTATCTATCTATATACTAGAAATTATTTTTTCTATACTAGAAATTGTTTATATCCTGTGCATGGTATGCATCTGTTGGCTATATTAGTGATCACTTATCTAAAGGAAAATATATTTTTGGTCTCCTTTAGTATCCTCTCTTTCTTTTGAAATATGTTTAAAAAATTTAATCTCTCCGAGGAATGAGGTTTGCTTTATATATATTTCTTATTCAACATTCTATTATATTCTTGTGCAATTGCATTCATTGGATTTGATATGTATTATTTATTCTTCTTATGTTAAATTGTATTTATAAATATTCTCTAAGCATTAATCTGGATATAACTAAGTTTTGGATAGCCTAAAATCAAGCCTTATTATCCAAGTTAATATACTAAAATACTTGAAATTGGAATGGACAATTTTTAAACATGTGGTCAAAGTTCAAATAGTTTTAATCCTATGAATCCTATGATGTCCTATGAATTATGTAATTATTCGTTCTGCATAATCATAATAATCATCAACTTTATGCCCTACTTTTTCCCCAAAACCAAGACTCGAAGCATCTTATAAACTAAATGAACACAATATAAATTAAAATGTACGAAAGACTAATATTAAAATAGAATTAAGCTGTTAACATTAAAAACAATTTAAGACATACAATTAGAAATTATTAAAAGCAATTTTAAAACACAAAACTATGTAGTACCTTTTTAAAAAGCCCTTTCCTTAAAAACCTCCCAATTCTCAGAAGCCTGACCGAAAGACAGAAAGGACAAGGCCATTCTAGCTTTTCTAGGGAATGATTCCAGAGACTGGGGTAGCCACTGAGAAGGTAATATTTCACATCCCCACCAGCCACATCTGTGAAGGAAGGGGATGAGAGAAGGGCCTTTTCTGAAGTTCTCAGGCCCTGGGCAGGCTCCTATGGAGAGATGAAGTCTCTCAAACAAGTTTTGACTTAAGCGCTATAGGCTTTTATAGGTCATATACATGTGTATATTTTCAATTTTATTTTTTAAAAAGAAAAGCAATACCACATAGTGAACTGAATGACTATGTGACAAATGTTGCTGTCCTTGAGCAAGCAGGGATCATCAGCATTGAGGTCATGATATTGAGAACACAGCTGTGCTGGGCAGGGCACGTTTCTAGGATGGAGGACCATCACCTCCCAAAAATAGTACTCTACGGTGAACTCGCCACGGGTCAGCATAAGAAGGGCACTCCAAAAAAGCGATACAAGGACTCCCTGAAACAACATCTCAGGCTCGGCCAAATTGATCACCAACAATGGTCCGCCCTGGCCTCACATCAGGAGGCATGGAGATGCACTATCCACAATGCTGCAACCTTACATGAGAATTCACGTCGAACAAGTCTTGAAGAGAAACAACAACGCAGAAAGAATCACAACCCAGAAACATCACCCAAGGAGACCTTCTGCTGTGCTTTCTGCAACCGGACTTGTTTATCTCGGATTGGCCTTTTCAGTCATCAGCATGCTTGTAGAAAGCACAGGATGAGTCTTTCCTGAATCTTCGTTTGCAAAGAAAAGCCAGAGAGAGAAAGTAATGGCAATCAAGTATTTTTCAGATGTATCCCATATTTCCACATGAAAGGGAACACATGAGATTGAAGCAGCAGTTCCATAAACAATGATGTGGAAACAAGTGCCATGTAACCAACAGAACAAAAAGGATGTGGAAGAACTCCTTTAGGCAAATACTATTCTTCCCACAAAAACAATATGCATCACCAGCTATTTGTTGCTAACTGCCCTTGAATAGACTTCGACTCATGGTGACCCTATGAATGAGACATCTGCAAGACCCCCTGTTCTCAACTGCTCTGCTCAGGTCCTGCAGGCTCAGGGCCATGGCTTCCTTGATTTAAGTCTATCCATCTAGTATGTGGCCTTCCTCTTTTTCTACTGCCTTCTACCTTACCCAGCATTATTATCTTTTCGAGTGAGTCATGCCTTCTCACGATATGGCCAAAGTACAACACTCTCTGTTTAGTCATCTTGGCTTCTGGTGATACCTCAGGTTTTATTTCTTCTAGGACCCATTTATTGGTCTTTTTGGCAGTCCACGATATCTGCACCACTTTTCCCCAACACCAGATCTCAAATGAGTTGATTTTTCCCCCCTATCAGCTTTCCTCACTCTTCAGCTCTCATTTTTGTACATGGTGATGGGAAATACAATGGCTTGGACAATCCTTACTTTAGTGTTCAGCTTTATATCTTTCCACTTTAGGATTTTGTCTAGTTCTTTCATAGCTGCCCTTCCCCTTCCTAGTCTTCTTCTGATTTCTTGACTGCAATCGCCATTCTGATCAATGATTCATAGAATCATAGAGTTGAAAGAGACCACAAGAGCCATCTAGATCAACCTCCTTCCATGCAGGAACACACAATCAAAGCATTCCCAACAGATGGCCATCCAGCCTCTGTTTAAAAACATTCAAAGAAGGAGACTCCACCACACTCCGAGGCAGCGCATTTCACTGTTGAGCAGCTCCTACCATCAGGAAGTTCCTCCTAATGTTTAGGTGGAATCTCTTTTCCTGTAGTTTGAGTCCACTGCTCCATGTCCTAGTCTCTGCAGCAGCAGAAAACAAGCTTGCTCCATCCTCAGTATGACATCCCTTCAAATATTTAAACACGGCTATCACGTCACCTCTTAATCTTCTTTTCTACAGGCTAAACATACCCAACTCCCTAAGCTGCTCCTCATACGGCATAGGCCAGACCTCCTGCCATTTTGATCACCCTCCTTTGGACACGTTCAGGCTTGTTAATAGCCTTGAATTGTGGTGCCCAGAAATGGACACAGTATTCTAGGTGAGGTCTGACCAAAGCAGAATATAGTGGCACTATTACTTACCTTCATCTAGATACCATACTCCTATTGATATTGATCACAGATATAGGAAATCTTTAACCATTTCAATTTCCTTGTCATATATACTGAATTTATGTAGATTCTCTGTGGTCATTATTTAAGAAATGGTCAACAGTAAGCCTGACTTAGCACTTTCTTCTTTGACTAACTTTAGTAATTTTTCCAAGTCTTTGTTGTTTTCTGCGATTAGTATAGTGTCATCTGCATATCTTAGATTGTTGATATTCCTTTCTAAGATCTTCACTACTCCTTCTACCAATTATACTCAATATTTTACCTGCTGTTTCTCTCTTTAACATAATGTTACTGTTTTGGAATTTTATTGCATTATATTAATAGCTTTAATTGTTGGTAGCTGCCCTGAGTGATCTGTAAGCATTAGAAGGGCAAGACCTGAATGTTAAAGACATACAAATAAATATTCTGATGAAGCCTAAATTCATATTTTCCTATTTGTATTTTAAAATACTAAAAGCAACAATACTAGTCAGTATTGGATGGCCCTTGTGGTCTCTTCCAACTCTATGATGCTAGTCTTCATCTCACCAGCATGTAATCTATACAACCCTTCAAAGGTTTGCAACATCTTTTGTACATATCTTTGTTTAATTTCCCCTTTACTACTGTTGGGTAAGAACAGAGAAGATTTTTTTAGAAAGGAAGGTAGATCAGTTCAAAAGCTTCCAAATTATTACAAACTCAGTACTACCCCACATGCATACCACCTATTTCCCCTTTGTTCATAACAGCTCTACACCAGTTCTACCAGTTCTCACTCAGACACTTCTACATACTCACCAAGCTGCAAGAGGGGGAACAGGAAAACCACAAGTGAGATTAAAGTTGAAAGACTGCTTATAAGCTATTTGTATATTGTAAGATGGTTCTGCAGATGAATTCTGGGTGTAGACGGGAGTTACAATTTATTCTTCCTGGCTCACCAACTGGGAATACTTTTTCAAACTATAGTTCTAAAAATTAAGCAAAGAAGACTTTTAAAGACTCAATCAAGAATGAAGAGCTTGCTTTGCTAACTCTGGAAAGTTTAATGTTCATGTTGAAAGTTTAATGTTTTATCATGTTGTTAACATAGGAAGAATGCAAAAGACCATGAGTAGGCCACCTGCAGCCCTCAACCTTATCTCTTCAAAGATCTTCAAAGCCCTCCACAAATCCTCAGGCCTCTACAAGTGATCTTTCTCCTCTCCAGTAGTCCACCAGATGTGAAGGGAGGGGAGAACACAGGATAGGCTTATCTCCTTTAACTCTAGTTCTGTCCACCACTGCTTTCACCCTGCTCACCATTAAAATATAGTCACCACTTGCATAATTACTCACAAGGGAATGAAGCCCTTAAGAGAGAGTGTGGGGAAAGGTTGCCTAGCCCTGTCAAAGACAACAGGGTTGAACATGCTGAAACATCTCCACTGCAGAGCTAAAAGCTTAGGGAGAGTCCTCAGCTCTTCCAACCACTTCAGCAAACCTGAAGTGCTAGCAGTAGAAGAGGAACTTCCCTCTGGTGGCTTTTTCTAAGTCTTTACAGAGATTACTAAAGAAAAGCTTTCTAATATTCTTAACCCCACTCAGAAAGGGGTTAAGAAATACAGTAGAATCCCCTTATCCACTGGGGATTGGTTCTGGGGGTGTGTGGATACCAAAAACCATGGATAATAGCAAACACCATTGAAAATAATGGGACTTCCAGTTTAAAATACCATAGAGTTGCCATGGAGGGCCTAGAAAATGGCTAGAGGGGACACATTTTCTAGGAAGACTATGGTAGGTGTGCTGTTTTGTGTCCAGTGGATAATGAATCAGTGGATACGGGGCCCTACTGTATCCAAGCCATAGCAAATTGAATTCACCATCATGTCTTCTCTCTATCAAGCTGCCTTATTTCAGAAAATACAGCAATTTCATTAAGAAGTTTACTTTCTTTTCTAAAAATATATTATTTCATATCTTATTTAAACTACATTGATGCCTTTATGGGCCAGTACTGTATTGAAAAATCCAAAGTCAAAAGGAAGCAGTGATTCCAGCGATCAGGAGAAAAGTCCAGACATCCCCAAGTAATCCTACAGTTGCCCCTCCATATTTGCAACCTTCAAATTCGCGATTTTGATTATTCGCAGAAAGTTGCCTCTCCCCCCGCTGTTCAAAACCCCACTTCCTTCCCAAGGCAGTTAGCCCGTCGCTGCCTGGGAAGGCGGGGTGGGAAGCAGCTGGCGCCCTCCCGCTTCACCCCACTCCCTTCCCAAGGCAGCGAGGGGGCTCTCAGGAAGCTCCTTGCTGCCTTGGGAAGGGGGGGTAGGAACCAGCTGGCGCGCTCGCACTACACCCCACTCCCTTCTCAAGGCAGCGAGAGGCTTCTCAGGAAGCTCCTTGATGCCTTGGGAAGGGGGGTAGGAATCAGCTGGCGCACTCGCGCTACACCCCACTCCCTTCTCAAGGCAGCGAGGGCCTTCTCAGGAAGCTCCTTGCTGCCTTGGAAAGGGGGGTATGAACCAGCTGGCGCGGTCGCGCTACACCCCACTCCCTTCTCAAGGCAGTGAGGGGCTTCTCAGGAAGCTCCTTGCTGCCTTGGGAAGGGGGGTAGGAACCAGCTGGGGTGCTCGCGCCACACCCCACTCCCTTCTCAAGGCAGCGAGGGCCTTCTCAGGAAGCTCCTTGCTGCCTTGGAAAGGGGGGGTAGGAACCAGCTGGGGTGCTCGCGCTACACCCCACTCCCTTCTCAAGACAGTGAGGGGCTTCTCAGGAAGCTCCTTGATGCCTTGGGAAGGGGGGGTAGGAACCAGCTGGTGCGCTCATGCTACACCCCACTCCCTTCTCAAGGCAGCAAGGGGCTTCTCAGGAAGCTCCTTGCTGCCTTAGGAAGGGGGGGTATGAACCAGCTGGCGCGCTCGCGCTACACCCCACTCCCTTCCCAAGGCAGCGAGGGGCTTCTCAGGAAGCTCCTTGATGCCTTGGGAAGGGGGGGTAGGAACCAGCTGGTGCGCTCATGCTACACCCCACTCCCTTCTCAAGGCAGCGAGGGGCTTCTCAGGAAGCTCCTTGCTGCCTTAGGAAGGGGGGGTAGGAACCAGCTGGCGCGCTTGCGCTACACCCCACTCCCTTCTCAAGGCAGCGAGGGACTTCTTAGGAAGCCCGTCGCTGCCTTGGGAAGGGGGGTAGGAATCAGCTGCCGCCCTCCTGCTTCACCCCATTCCCTTCCCAAGGCAGCGAGGGGCTTCTCAGGAAGCTCGTTGCTGCCTTGGGATGGGACTGGGATGGAAAACTGGTCACCAGCAGGCTCATTTCTTATTCGCGGTTTTTTCACATTCGCGGGGATTGTCTTCCCCTAACCCCCGCGAATGTGAAGGGATGACTGTAATTCACAATGCAAACCTATTACAGGCATGTGAAATTGCATCACTAAAGAAATAAATGTAAGCTTTAAAAAAATCAGGACAAAAGTCTAACTGTATGCAGAGAGAATATCCTGAATATTAACTAGCTATTTTAGCAGATAGCTAACAATGCAGTCCTTAACTAGGAACAGCTATCATTAATCACAGTGAGACTTAGTTTTGAGTAAATCTGAAAAGGACTGCACTACAAGTATATTTAATCCTACTGATATGAGACTGAATTAGGAACTTTAGTATTAGGCATACATTTGCATATCTCTCTCTCTCTCTCTCTCTCTCTCTCTCTCTATATATATATATATATATATATTTAATGAATCAAAATGTTTCATAATACAGGCTCGTAAGGACACAATTATGGTAATCAGCCTTTTTTTGGAGAATTAGTTGACTGCTTATACTTGCTAATGAGGATTGGCAAGTAGAGTATGTATACTGAAAACACTCTAATACATATCATAATTTCCACAGCCTGACAAGGGTTTGTATGAATTGTAAAAGAACACAACATGTGTAAAAGGAGAATCAACATCACTGTAACCAGCAAAAGTACTCATTGCTAGATCTTCAATCCCTTATTTATAGCTGGAAGAAAACATGTAACAAGGTAAGGACATCTATGCAAATTGTTCAGACTAATACACTGAAGACACGCATATTAATAATCTTCAAAGGTCTGAGAGAAAAATACTTGAATAGCTATAAATATATGCAGTAACAATACTTTTGAATAAAACCTTGAAATGAATACCTAAACAAGTCCAAGAAAAATAATTCAACACTGCTACAATATATCCTGTTTTTCCCCTGTGCATTCAAAGTTTGCAGACACTTACATTCAATGAACACTACAAATAACACTACAGTACTCAAAAAATAGTTGGTATCCCAGCTTTTGAATGTCCTCCACATGGAGATATGATAGGCCACAAATTTGGGTTTTGGTGCTGTTTGCCAGAGTACTGAATTTTAAAATTTGTATTATAATTTATTACTGTGTTATTTTTGTTAGCTTCCTGCTCATAAAAGACTTTTTTGGTGCCTTTTGATTTGTAATTCCATTTTTAACAAAGATTGCATATGCTCTTTTAAAACATTGCAGATGGAACCCTGAGATCCCTTATACAGTTGTTCCTTCATATTTGCTGGTGTTTGGTTCCAGGAGCCCCCGTGGATACCACAATCCGTGAATACTCAAGTCTCATTATATGCAATGGCATAGCAAAAGGGTGTCCCTTATATAAGGTGGCAAAATCAAGATTTGCTTTTAGGATTATTATTTTTTTAACAATATTTTCAAGGCGTGAATAGGAACATTGGTCTTACCTGTAATACGTTCTTTTCCAGCGGTGAGGTGAAAAGCATCCGATAGCTTGGGTTGTCCCTCTCCACTTGCTACTAGTAGGCAGGTAACAGGAAACCTTTGCACTGCCCACCGGTGAGGTCATCTCAGAGGGACGACCCCCTGGCTGGCCAGTGAATATCACAGCCTCGCGACACTGTAGCCTCTCGTGGAGAAGATCCGAAGGTAGAAAAAGAAGTCCATATGTACCAGCCCACTGGAAGTACACCCCACACTCAGTGTCCATCACCCAGGGCGTCTTTTGCCCTCCTCGCCAGCGGGTGGGTCCGGATGCTTTTCGACTCACCACTGGAAAAGAACATATCAGAGGTAAGACCAACGTTCCTTTTCCCAGTGGGGAGGGCTCCAGAGCATCTGATAGCTTCAGATGTACTAAAGCTCCAACAACAGGGTGGGTCTGGCGAGGCGAATCCTCTTCATGCTTGCGTCATGTGCTGCAAGACCCTTCTCCAAAAACCGCCTCAGCGAACTGCAACTTATCCAGCTTGTAGTGTTGCACAAACGTTGAAGAAGACTTCCATGTAGCCGCCTTGCAGATCTCCAATGGTGCATCCCTTTCCCAGGCTGCCGATGCCGCCGCACTTCATGCAGAATGTGCCATGATCCCTTCCGGAACCATTAAGTTCAATGACTTGTAGCATGCGGCAATGCAATTCCTTATTCATCACTCCAGCATAGATGGGGAGACCTTTCTTCCCAGATACTTAGTGTGAGGGGAAACAAATAAGGCCTCTTATGATCTAAACGGCCCAGTCGTCCTGATGTAGATGTGTAGTGCCCTACGAACGTCTAGGGTATGCCAGGTTCTTTCCAACACCCTCTCAGGATGTGGATAGAAAGAGGGCAAAATGACTTCCTGTGATCTATGGAACACTGAGTTGACCTTTGGCTTGAACTCCGGTCGTAGTCGTAAGACTACTGAATCTGGTCTAAAAATGCAAAGGTCCCTCCTGACCGACAGGGCAGCTAATTCTGAGATTCTGCACGCTGACGTAATTGCTACCAGAAAAACGACCTTCCATGTCAGGAACTTCAGAGGCACCTCTCTAATCAGTTCAAAGGCCCGGACTGTTAAGGCCTTCAGAACTGTATGGAGATCCCAAGATGGAAACCTATGGACTGTAGGTGGGGCTACATTGCTCAGCCCCTTCATAAAGTGATGGAGGTGAGGATGGGAAGAAAGACTTGATGCCTTCTCTGGAGGCAAGAAGGACCTGATGGCCGCCACCTGTCTTCTAATTGTGTTTGGGTGTAGTCCCATTTCCACTCCATCTTGAAGAAATTCCAGTAACGTAGGTACCACAACCTCTCTGAAGTCAAGGCCCTTTCGTTTGCACCAGTGACGGAAAACTCTAAAGGTATATTCGTAGATTCACTGCATGGACTCCCTTCTAGAGGCCAGTATGGTGCCCACTACTGTCTGTGTGTAACCTTTCGCTGTCCGCATCTGCCGTTCAACTTCCACGCATGGAGCTGAAGCCAGGCAGGGTCCGGATGATGTACTTGCCCCTGGGGCACTAGGAGATCGGGATGAACCGGGAGAGGAAGTGTGGCCACTCTCATTTCCAGGACGTCCAGGAACCAAGACCTCCAAGGCCATTCTGGCACTACTAAAATCACCCCCGCTTTCTCTTCACGGATTTTGTTGAGTACCTTGGGAATGATATGCCACAGAGAAAAACCATACAGCAGCAACCGTGGCGAAGGAGTCATTACTGCATCCATGGCCTCTGCTCCCTCTGTTAGATATTAGGAGAAGAAGCGAGAAACTTCACGTTCACTGGTGACGCAAAGAGGTCGATCGATGGGTGTCCCAACGAGCGGATGACATCATCGAATACCTCCAGATCTCCAAATACCAAGGAGAATACCATTCTCCTTGGTCGATGTCTGTGCGACTGAGCCAATCCGCCTTGAGGTTGAGAGTACCTTGGAGATGTTCTGCCTCTATCGAAATCAGGTTCTCCTCCACCCAGTCTAATAACAAGTTCGCTTCCGCCATGAGCGCCCATGATCTGGTGCCCCAGTGGCAATTTACATGTGCTCTCATCGTGACGTTGTCTGTTCAGATCAGGACCGCCCTGTCTTTGATCAGGTCCCTGAAGGCTATAAAAGCTAGTCTGATCGCTCTTAGCTCCAGCCAGTTGATGCTGTGGCCTGATTCTGTCGACGACCATTGGCCCTGGGCCAGGTGTGGGCCACAATGGGGCCCCCACCCTCAGAGGCTCGTGTCTGTGGTGATTTGCACCCTGTCTTGTCTCCACAATGGGCACCTTCTGTGGATGGCCAGTGATAGCCACCAGTGGAGTGAGACAATGACCTCCTTTGTCAGCCTCCCCAGTCGATGTCTCTTCAGGGCGACCTCCCTCTGGAAAGGAAGCAGAAACCACTGCAATGTCCTGGAGTGAAACCTCGTCCATGGAAGGCAATCAATAGCCTCTATCATTAGACCCTGTAGGTGAACCAGTTGCATGATGTCCACTCTGGGGCTCTTCTTGATTTTCAGTACTGACCTCTGGATGGATTTGAGTCTCTGGAGGTAGAGAAACCTCACCCCCCCCCACTGAATCCACCACTGCCCCCAGGTGTTGAATTTGTTGAGCGGGAATCAGAAGGCTCTTGTCGAAGTTGACCTGAAAACTGTGAGCTTCAAGAGATGCTAGAACCTGGTGGAGCTCCCTCTCCACTCCCCATTCGGATGCCGAAAGTATTAGGAGATTGTCCAAGTAGGGATAGATATGTAGCCCTGATCATCGCCATAAGGCCACCAAGGCCACCATGATTTTCATGAATACCCTGGGTGCTGAAGAGAGGCCGAAGGGAAGCACCTGTACTGGAAGTGCTTGTTGTTGTAAAAGAAGCAGAGGAACTGGTGGTGATCCTGATGAATTGGAATGAATCGGAGGTAAGCATCCTGAAAATCCAGAAGGCAGAAAGTCCCCTGGACATATGGCTTCCAGGGTGTGCTTCAGTGTTACCATCCTGAACCTCCGCTTCTGGACAAAACTGTTCACTCCCTTCAAATTCAGCACTGCCCTCCATGTCCTGTTCTTCTTCAGGACCAGGAATAGAATGGAGTAGCAGTCCCTGTTCCATTGTGCTCTCTGGACTTCTATTGCGCCCAGCTGTAATAGGTGATGGATGGCTTTTCTGGATCTGTTGGAACTGGTGTGGGGATAAACCAACATGGAGGTCGCCGAAATAACTCTATTTGGTAGCCCTGCCAAATGGACTGCAGGACCCATCTGTCCGAGGTAAGTTCTCCCATACCTCCACATAGGCCTGCAGCCTTCCCCCCACCGGAGGGGTGCTGTCATTGCTGAGTCTTGGTACCGTTCTTGGGGGGGTTGGGACTGTGTAGACTTCCAAGAAGCTCCCTGCTGATTTCTGTGGTAGTATCTATTGTCGCCCCAATGTGGTCTGGAGGGTCTAAAATCTCTGGAGTTGGAGGAGCTCGATGATGACGATGTACCCTGATGTCCGCCTGAGGCACGAAAAGGATGATAACGTCTTGTGAACTTTTTCTCCTTCCATCTGCGGGCAGAAGCCAATGTCTTCTTTTTATTCTTGTCCTCCACCAGGACTGGCTCCAGGGATTCGCTGAATAACTTCTCCCCCAGGAATGGCGATAAGACCAGGTTCTGCTTTGACCTGAAGTCTGCATTCCAGGATTTCAGCCACACCTGTCTCCTGGCCGCCACAGTCGCCCCCGGGCCCTAGTGAAGAACTGTGCCTAGTCCAGAGTACTGTCAGCAGAGACCTTTGCCAATTTGTGCAACTCTTGTCTGATTCTAGTTTGTGACTTAGGAACATCAGCCAAAGCATCCTTGGACCACTGGATAGCAGCTCGGGCCATCATGGTTGTCGAAGCCCTGATAGCTAAGGACAACACCTCGTGAGCCCGTTTAAGCACGATGTCCATGAGTCTATCCTCCGGGACCTTCAGGGTATCCTCCCCATCGCGGCAGAATATCGCTGATGACACTAATGCTGAGACAGGCGCGTCAATGAGGCACCTGAAGCTTATCCATCACCTTCTTGGGCAGAGAACCTCTTCGCAAAACTCGGCTGGGATTTTGCTGCCTCCGGAGCCATCCATTCATCGCAAAACACACGCATCAACACAGTGGGCACTGGCATTTCTAGCGCCACTGGCTGAGAGTCAGAGAAGAAATCCCCTGAAATTGCTGGCAAATCAGAATCCATCTGAGATGGCTGCGTGGTGAGTAGTTTTAAACCCAGTGTCCTAACTGCCTTCTTCAGGAGCACTGAGAAGTCTTCGACCGTGAAGAGCCTTGAAGAGGTACGCGGAGCATTCTCCGCCTCAGCTGACTCCTCCTCTGATAGTTCCCCTTCCTCCCGGTCGGACAGCTTGTCTGGCTCTACACTCCCCTCCATGGAAGAGTAGAGTGAAATCGCATCCTCGTCCTGTAGCTCCTCCACCTCGTCCTGAGCCCTACTGTGTTTGCTAGGGGGGTGCGATGTCTCAGCCTCAGAGTCTGATGCCCACCAACCATCATCCTCATCACTGAGGGGCCTAGTTGTATGGGCGACCACGCGATGTACACTGGCATGGCTGGAACCCAGGGCCTCCTCCGACCCCCTACTCCCTCTGGTGGTTACCACGCGGGGGTGTTTTGACTTCCTTTTGTCCGCCCCATTGCCTTTGCTGCCTCGTTGTGGGCACCTTAGGCCCTGTGCCTGAATGGGCACCATGGCTGGGATGTGTTGTGGACACCCAATGCCCTGTGCCTGAATAGGCACTGTGGCTACGACGCCGGTGTGGGCAATGGGGGAACTCGCCTGGGCCCCACTGGACTGGTTCCCCTCCCAAGGGAAGGACCAATGGGCCCCTGTGTGCCCAGCTGTGTCAAGCTGGACGCAAACCAGAGTGCTGCTTCCCTGGCCAGGAGGCCCTGCATCCACTCCAGGATGGCCATGGGCGCTCCCCCACCTGCTGTTCCCAATCCAGGGGCAGCCGCCGCACTCACAGAAGCCGCCAGCGGCAGCTGGTGGCTGGGTCCGGGTCTGTCTCCATTCTGGGGAAGGTTGGTCAGGGCCACCGTCACAGCGGAAGGCGCCCCGTTCTCGGGGGCAATCCACACAGACTGGCCAGCTGGGAGGTCGTCCCTCTCAGATGACCTCACCGGTGGGCAGTGTAAACGTTTCCTGTTACCTGCTTACTAGGAGCAAGTTGGGAGGGACAACCCAAGCTATCAGATGTTCTGGGGCCCTCCCCACTGGGAAAACTTAAATCTGTGGATACCAAATCCGTAGATACAGGGGGACAACTGTATATTAAGGGCCATTTCAGCCTAAGAGGAAGCCAATGACAAGCCTCCTCTGAATAAATCTTGTCAAGGAAACCCTATGATAGGTTCATCATAAGTCAGAGTCAAACTGAAGGCACATAATAACAACAAAGCAAATAAACACATCTAAACACAAGATAAAAGGCACTAGCATGTTATAGTTCTTTAGCTCCATGACATAATAAATGACTCTTGGACAAACGCATAATAAATAACTCTGGGACAAATGTGTGCTTTTCTCTTCTTAAAGGAATCCTAATTTCAGTAAAGTCATTGAAATCATGTTAAACATTCAAATGTGACAAGAAATTTGACGAGCCTTATAGTACAAAACTATAATATTCTATAACTATAATGAGAAAGCAGAATAATGACATAACTGAAGGACACTGAAGGGCTACCCAAGCTGGAAGAAGTGGTGCTGCCTGCCCTTCTATTTTGCCTTATATTACTTGCAACTTGCCTTGCAATCATGCAACATTATAGTTCACAGACTACAACCAAGGTTTTTTTTAACCAGGGTTTCATGAGAGATCATATTTTTTAAAAAAAAGATTGAGCTATAGGTATAATAATTTTTACACAGGGTTCCCTGATAGCTGAAAATTATTTTAAGGGTTCCTCCAGGATAAAAAAAATTGAGAAAGACTATGCTAGTTTTAAGTATGATTATAAAACAAAGAAACAGAAAAGAATGTGATTTTAAAAAGGAAGAAAAAAGGGAAGAGGAAGTACATGGGATATGAACAAGGAACAAGTATATACAGTGATAGAAACTGATCATGTTTCCAAAAATACACTTTCTTGAAAATGACTTCTATAAAATACATGTTTGTGCATAGTTAAGGCACTAGGGTCTTCCAACCATTGAGCAATTGATGAAGAATGTTTATTTTTCAAAAATGTAAGTCTTTTCGCAATACTAAAAGCATCCAGGATACAAGAACACTGACCCTCAGTTAAATTCCACATTACAGAACTAAAAAGTAAAAATAACATGTGCATCTACAAATGTAAAATACAACATTAATACATTGCAACACATCCTTACAAAATGGAGTAACCTCTGTATACGCTCATATGATATGCCACGGGAAGCATTATCAGTATTATATCACCAATAGTTAGTTGAAGCAGACAAATTCACTCTAAAAAGATGTAATGGTGTCCAACACACCCAAACCATCAATTTTTTGCTGGACCACACATACCGGTAGTTTTAGATCTAAAGAAGTTTTAAATATTGAAGGTAAGGCAGTTTCAAATTTAGTTTCATATCCAAGCTATTCTTCCAAATTCATAAGTGGACAATCTTTTTCCTGTTAAGGTCTAAATTCCCTTAGTGGTAATTTGTTGGGGGGGAGGGGTTTGACACCAATGGCGGGTGGGGCTAAGGCTAAAAGTAGGTGATCTTTCCCCCTTTTCTGTATTATCCCTTTCTTTCCTCTCAGGGACAGATCGTTATTGCAGAATCTATCCTGATCCTTTGTGAAGGGCTTTTGAGCTACAAGACATCATCTCAATGGCCACAAATAAACCATGATGTACAGTTGTCCCTCCACATTCACGGGGGTTAGGGGTCTAAGACCCCCCCCCCGTGAATGTGAAAAAAATGCAAATAAAAACTAGGTCACGCCACCGCCCTCCCGCAACCCCCTCCCCCTCCCGCCCTCCCCAGGAGCAGCAGCGGGGCTATCCAATCCTTGTCGCTGCTTCCACCCGCCCCCTCCCACCCCCCCCAGGAGCAGCGACGGGGCTACCTAAACCTCGTTGCTGCTTCCTCCCACCCCCCCAGGAGCAGCGACGGGGATAGCCAAGCCTCGTCGCTGTTTCCTCCCACCCCCTACCGCCCACCCCAGGAGCAGCAACCCCCTTGCAGGTTTTTTGATGGCGGGGGGGTGCTCCCAAAACCGCGAATAGTCAAAACCGCGAATCTTAAAGCCGCGAATGTGGAGGAGCAACTGTACATACTTGAAGCAAGTGGAATTATTTATAAGATACTATATACAAAATATGGCGAGCTGTAATCTGGTAATGTATCCTGCTGGCTGGAGTGCTTTATTAAAGAAGTGTTACAGATGTTACTAGATGGGTCCAAAACTAGTACTTGTCCCTCCATATCCACGGATTTAAGTATTCATAGCTTGAAAATATTCTTTAAAAAAGCAATAATCCAAAAAGCAAACCTTGATTTTGCCATCTTATATAAGGGACACCATTTTGCTAGGCCATTGCATATAATGGGACTCGAGTATTCACGGATTTTGGTATCCACGGAGGGGGAGGGGGGTCCTGGAACTAAACCCCAGCAAATATGAACGGACAACTGTATTTCTTTATTTAATAACAATATATTGGCCTGAAGCTAAACATGGTAAGAAGTCTCCAAATTCAACAAGATTTACTTCTAACTTGGTTTGGAATGCATCGTTTCTTTAGTATTATTTTTCAAAAGAATAAAAAGAAACAAGACGCTGGAGTAGTAGCTTTCCACTTTACACACCATAGAAAACACACCATATTAGAGGCAGAACAGATGGCCGACAATCAAATTGGACATTTCTTCCTTGACATTCAGCATCCTATAAAACAGGCACGGTTGCAACAGGTAGCCCTAAAGAGAGAGTGGAGAAGAAGGTTCTTTGGCTGCAGCAAATAAATAAATAAATAAAGGAATGCCTGCTCTTCTATTTGTGATCCAATGCCCCACATTCCCTCATAAACAAGCGGCTTGTGGAAAAGGAGGAATTCCCTCCTCACTTGCATCATCAGAATTTAAATAAGGCAGAAAGGCACCCAACAGCAACCATATTTTTTTTCTTCAAAAAAAGAGAGAGAGAAAGAGAGAGGCAATATTCACATGATCAGACATTGAGGGGGAGTAGTGGGTCGTTCCTGTCTTTCAAACCTTCAGGATAATTGTAAATCTTCAGGATAACTTGTAAATTAGCTACAGCTGCTATCTTTACCCATGGGGAGTGGAAGAATTTGAATTAAAAGAACTAAAGAGAAGGGGGTTATATTAAATGGGAAGGGGGGAGGGATAGGGAGGGAAGGAGTAAGAATTATGTGCAATGTTGTGCACATTTTCATATTGTTTGTTTTCATGTTTGTTTGTTTGGATGGATGAATATGTCTGAAACAGTTATCCCTTCATATTCGCTGGGGTTTGGTTCCAGGACCCCTGTGGATACCAAAATCCGTGAATACTCAAGTCCCATTACATGCAATGACATAGCTGAATGGTGTTCCTTATTTATATAAGGTGGCAAAATCAAGGTTTGCTTTTTGGATTATTATTTTTTTAAGAATATTTTCAAGCCATGAATAGTTAGTTACTTAGTTATTGGTTATTTATACCCCGCTCTTCAGCCACAAGGCTATCAGAGCGGCTTACAAATTGTTTTAAGCAATAGCAATTGACCACATCTACACTGCATTAAGCAGTTTCCAATGTGTGTTACTTAAATCCGTGGATACCAAATCCGTGGATACGGAGGATACAGCTGTTTACAGCTGGATACAGCTGTTTATTTTAAATGAAATACCATTTCTGCATGTTGAAGACAAGCAGTAGAATACAGTTTTCAAATGCAAGAGCTATCTGCTGTTCCCACCATCCCCGCTGTATGTAAATCACAATAGATCTCTACCAACCTTATGTTTTGTGGCAAAGTTATGTACCACGTTAACTGTATAATAAAATAATATTGTTGGGCGGGGGGAGAGGGATACTTCAGATACTCCCGAAGTGCCCGTGCAAACAAGCGGGGGAAGCGAATGGGCGCAGCCAGGCTGCCTACTCCTGAGGCGCAGAGAAGAGGCAGGCAGGCAGGCAGGCCGGCCGCCGCCATGGGTCTCCGTTATGAAAGGCCCGCTGCCCCGTCCCCTCCTCGCCCAGGGGCACCTGAGGGCGAACGGTCCCCTCAGGCGTCCCACGAGGCCTTCCCTTGGGAACCCCACTGAGCTCCTAGAGAAGCGCCCACCCGCCGGTCAAAGTTTACCTCAGCCTCGGGAGCTCATTAACCACCACCCCACCCCGGTTCCCGACCTCCACAGCCAGACTCGGTCAGGGCGGAGGCCGCCACCCTCAGCAAAGCCACCACCCCCGCAAGAGTCTCCTTACGGTGCCTCAGCCGCATCCCGTGCTCTTCATCCTCCTCCCCCGCCGCACAGATGGTTTCGCCCTCGCCTCGCAAGCGGCAACAGCGACGGTAGCAGCTACCACCAGGCCTGGAGGGAGGGAGGGAGGGAGAGAGGGGGGGGCACCTTCGCATATACCACGCATGCGCCACTCTCGAGTTTACCGGCAAAACAGCAGCAGCAGCCGCCAAGCCCGGAGAAGCCTTTTGCCGTATTGCGCGTGCGCCAATGGTCAGGGACAAACCGCAATGAGAGAGAGACAGCGGAGCCCTATTAGCCGGCAAGGCCTTGTGTTTCCCTGGCCGCTCCCGAGCATGCGCAGTGGCTTCGTACTACAACGCGCGAATGAGGTGGATGGTGATTCCCCTTCTTCGTCAGGCGTTACGGACGGGGGGGGAGAGGGGAGGTTGCTCTGCGCGTGCGCTGTCAGAGC
This sequence comes from Gambelia wislizenii, assembly GCA_030847615.1. Classification (NCBI taxonomy): domain Eukaryota; kingdom Metazoa; phylum Chordata; class Lepidosauria; order Squamata; family Crotaphytidae; genus Gambelia; species Gambelia wislizenii. Next base: position 96,656,804 of record JAUMIR010000005.1, on the reverse strand, counting down.
CGATCTAGGGGGTGTGTTGCGCATGCTTAGTGAAGGAAATCGTTCCCGCTGAGCCTTCATGACCTCAGATTACCTTGCCTGGGAGAAGTTTGATGGACAGAAGGGAGAAAGGAGGGCAGTGAGGGAGGGACAGAGGGCTGGGGAAGCGAGTGGAAATTTGGGGGGATTAGGAATATTTTTATTGAAATAAGACCATTCTTCTCAAAAATCCACCCTACCACAACAATAATGCAAAAAATTTGTTTTCCTCTTTTCTTACTAATACAAAAATAAAACGATCTATCCTAGCACTAATACATTTTTCCTCTTAATCTAAACACACTATAATCAACACTCTTTTTTCTTTTCCAATGAACATTATATTTACACCTTTATACTAAAATCAGAAGTTACACATTACAATTATACATATTTGGAAAAGAAAAAAATTAATAAAAGTAACAATACAAAAATAATAATAAAATATTTATTTAAAGATATCCCTTTAGCTATTGCTGGGTTGTCTCATTAAACCACGGCCAACATTTTCTCCAACTATGATTTGGCAATTTCTCTTTTTCACTCTAAGCTAAATTTCCAATTACATTCTTGAGTGGAGGGGAACTTTGGTCTGGTCCCCAATCATATGGGTTTCAGTGATGCCAGGTTATCAAAATAAAAATAAGAGATTATTGAAATTAACTTCATGCACCAGGAAGAAGCTATTAACACGTTTGCAGTCTACCTAAATACCAATAGGAAAGTACTGATTTCCGTCAAACTTGACGTGTTTTCCTCTGCAAAATTAACACTGTTGGCATTCATAAATTTGATGGTGCACACATTTCTGATTTTATGAAGGGCCCACACCTAAAATTACAAGGTTTTTGGCAGTCTTAGTACTATGCAGAACTTAAATGCAAAATTTGCTTTTGAAGTCTAGAGCAGTGGCTCTTAACCTTTTCTTTACCAGGGACTCCCTTTAAATGTTCTTTGTTGCTGCAGCCCCACAAGACTTAATTCAAGATTTAAAACCCTGATGATGATGATGATGATGATGATAAATACAATTACACCAGCCATTATACAGTTGTCCCTTTGTATTTGCTGGGGTTTGGTTCCAGGACCCCCGTGGATACCAAAATCCATGAATACTCAATTCCATTACCAGTATATGCAATGGCATAGCAAAATGGTGTCCCTTATATACAATGGCAAAATCAAGGTTTGCTTTTTGGATTATTATTTTTTAAAGAATATTTTCAAGAATATTTTAAAGAATATTTTCAAGCTGTGAATACTTAAATCTGTGGATACCAAATCCGTGGATATGGAGGGACAACTGTGCCTTCCCACAGAGGCCTTGGAGGGACTTTGCTTCTTCCTGCAAATTTGTGGCTGGAGCGGATTGAACAGCAGTGCAGAGCCAGCTAGCCAGCCTTTGCCTTGGTTCCTGTCATGTGGCCTCCCACCACTGCAGGGAGGAGGCGGTCTTCAAGCCTTTGCAGACCCCCTGTGATGACATCATGGTCCCCTGGGGGGTCTGTGGACCACAGGTTAAGAACCACTGGTCTAGAGTATGTACATAGCCAAATACTGTTGTATACAACTGCTGTGCTCATCACTGCTTAGATCACATGGAGATTTAAGCTGACTTAAGCATGCCAGAAGTAAGGATACCATTTTCTCTCCCCACTGCATCCATCAGCATTCCTGTACCATTATTAAGAATTAAATAGTGGAGGGGGGGGGAATTGAGAAGTGCTTCATGGCTTCACTCATTGATCCAGACCGATTGTAAACCTAATTAAGTTCATGAGACCTGTTAAAAAGGCAACAATACATGTAGGTATCTAAATAAAGATGTCTGTTAGGTTTTGGCATGGATGCTTCCAGTTCTGCCAATTATAAGGAAATGTGCAGCTCTTCTGTCTTTCTCCCTTACCTTTTCTGCTGAGAAAACACAGAACAACTCAAACTCCAGAACTCAGCTATTATATTATTAAGAAATCTTCTACTGTTTGTGTTATGTAGATTGAGTTTATGTAGATTATGTAGAGTTGACAAGTAAAGCTGTAATCCCATGACATTTTATCTTTGATCCAAGTCTCATTGAGTAAAAGTATAATTAACAATATGCAAATGTCAGTATTCCTCATACTGGGGGAAAACCCAGAGCATTCTAGCATACCATTCTATTTATTCCCAGCATCCACTTATTGGGTGTGATATTTGTTTGGATACCTATGCATATAAACCTGAATCATGCAGTCTGTATGTTTCAAAATTAATATGTATAGCTCGTACTATGTGGGCCTGTATCCAAATGTTAGGCCCCTTCTATGTTGGACATTCAGCACATTGTTGTAGCAAGGGCAAAGTGGAGTTGCGAAGTGGAGCATCCGCTGCTCCAGCATCTCTTAAAAGAATCTTCCCAGTGGCCGACCAATAGTGGGGTAGGAGTGCAAAGTGAGCAGCAGACACTGGCAACCTGCATCAAGTCAAGCCAACCTCCTCTCCCCACCCTTTCCTTGGGAGACAGAAAAGAAGGGAGGAGAGGGGGTGGGGAATGATAGGTGCCATTTCCTTTTGAGGATGAAACCTTCCCACCTCAAAAAAAAAAAAAAAAAGTAGCCCTGCAGCAGAAGGAAAAAGGTAGAGGGAGGAAGAAAGGAAACGAGCTGTCTTTTAAAGACTGATTTATACTAGCTATGCCCAGTGTAACATACACCGTTTTCCCGCCCCCCATGCACTACACCCCCCATGGTACACATGCCACTCCTCCGTGCCACCCTCCCTGTGCTCGCGCCTCCCTCCCCATGCCCCGTGCTGCCTCCCCGCGCTCTTGCCATCCTCCCAGCACCCCGCACTGCCCTCCCCGTGCCCTGTGCCACCCTCCCTGTGCTCATACTGCCCTCCCCATGCCACCATGTGCTTCCCTCCCCGTGCTCATGCCACCCTCCCTGCATCCCGCGTTGCCCTCCCTGTGCCCTATGCTGCCCTCCCCATGCTCACACTGCCCTCCCTGTGCCCCATGCCGCCCTCCCTGTGCTTGCACCACCCTCCCCACTCCTGTGCCACCTTCCCCATGCTCCGTGTCTCCCTCCCCACACCCGTGACACCCTCCCCATGCCACCCTCCCCACACCTGTGCCACCCTCCCCGTGCCCCATGTCGCCCTCCCCACACCCTGTACATGCCACACACACACACCATGCCACATCCCCCCATGCTACTCATACTCCCTCTGCCAAGTTTAGAAAGGAGTGAAACTTCCACATGGTCCTGCCCCCAGTGTGCTGATTGGCTGCCTAAGGGAGCTTTGATTGGTTGGTCAGTTTCCTAAGCGGCCAATCAGCACACTGGAAATGGCAACATACCTAAAAGCAATATATATTAAGAATATTTTAGCATGAGTACTTGTGGATATCAATCCACTTCCCTAGATACAGTGACTGAGGAAGTAGATTGATATCCACAAAAGCACATACTAAAATATAAATCAATTAGACTTCAAGAGATTGTAGATTCCTTTTACCCTCTCCTTTTTCCTTTTTAGTCATCCTCAAATGTGAGTTATAATTTTCCTTCAAGCATCTTTTCTTTCCTGTAGAATGGTGAGTCCAGTGGAGATTTTATAGAGAGAGCAAGCATTGGGCCTATACAGGATGGACCTGTCTGCCTATCTAAAATGGCTTCTAGCATCCATTTTGTATTATAAAATTCTCACTGAAAGGAAGCCCTTACTGAGAAGAAGTTCCACTCTCATAGCTACACAGCTGCAGGTCAAGAGGGAACATCTTTCAACAAGACATTTAATAAAATGACTGAAGTTGCTTTGAAATAAGCAGGTCACTATGCCCCACTAAAAAGTCATGTCTCAGAGCTACTCTTGCATAGCTGGTCATTTCACTAGGTAATTTGAAAGTACAGGTATTTCTTTTGAAGTATGTTGATAGACATGGTTGTGACTCCTGTTACATGCATTCTGGTTGTTATGTTCCATGATTCACATGTATTCCTTTGATGGATGTTGATAGACATACTTGTACCTACTGTAGCATAGCTTATCCGTTATGCTCCATGATTCCTATGTATTTCTTTGATGTACATTGAGAGACACATATTGCATGCTAGCCAAAAATGAGACTATAAAAGATCGAGCTCTGAGACCAGTAAGTTGTCTCTTCCAATGGAGGGCACTAAAGCTCTGCTTCTATCATAGAGGACACCTAGAACAGAGAGGTCTGTACCTCTCTATTCTAAAACCAAAGCATGCTTTTACTTAGCTTTTAGATGTAAGTCTATTTTATAATTGGCTTTATCAAATTTGTAATTGGCTACTTTGACTATTTTGCAATTGGCTTTTTGTCTATCTTTGTAATTAGATGCTTTGTTTATTCTGTAAATGCTTTGTTATTCTATTTTTGTAATAAAACTCCTGAACCAAGAAAGCTGGGGTCTATATTGCCTACTTGTTCTGAGCTGTGAGTTGTTATCTTTCAGGGGAGTAAGGTGACAATCGAGTTTGGGGGGAGGCAACTTATCCAAGGCTCATATTGTAGGGTTTCCGCATGACTGGAGTGGCCAGATTAAATCCAGATTATAGGCATTCTACCCAATAACTGGCCCAGATTATAAGGTTTAATTAAAAAAAAAGTCCCTAGCTATCTTGAAACAGCGATAGACTGCAGAAAAGGAGAACCCTCTAATCTTAGAAGGAAAAGAGCTTGCTTTTACCATCCCAGCATCCTGGGGAAAAGTTGCCAAAAATTGGTATTTAGACATTGGTAGGGTGGAGAAACCTGGTGTGTGCACAGAGGTTTCTTTCTTTCTAACTTTTTACAGAGCTATAAACATACCAACACACAGTGAAAAGATGTGGCAGTCATTACATGGTTTTCAGAAAAATGTAAACTCCATTTTATTTTTCTTAGGCTTCTAGAGAGCTGAACAGGGCCGGCTTAACCATACCGCCAAATCCGCATTGGGGGGGGTCAAGGTCGAAGGGCCAAAGAAGGCCCCCCTCCTAACCTCCTGCTGTCTCCTATCTCCTTGTCTGATGAAGGAGGCAACCAGCAGACAGCCAGGAGCCGGAGGAGATGCTGCTTTGCAGGGGGCACCCTCCCTCCTCAGGTGTGGGCGTGGCAATAGCACTGAGCTGGAGACTGCTGGTGGAGATGGAGAGGGATTTGCTCTTGGTACTGAATAAATTGGAAGGAGCATGGTGGGGTGGAGGTGGTTATTTAAGTTGCTGGAGTCAAAGTCTTAGTGGCTGCTGGACTTCTCTCCCTGTAGTGTTGCTTGCAAAGAGACTAATACTGGAATTTGGAAACAGCCTCTGCATTGCTGTGAGGAGGAATGGGGGAAGGAAAGAGGGAGAGAGGGAGGGAGGGAGGGAGGGAGGGAGGGGGAGAGAGAGAGAGAGAGAGAGAGAGAGTATTTGTCTGAGACACAGAGAATGAGAGATGGGAGATATAACCCACTGGGATTTTTGTGTGTGTGCACATGTGCCTTCAAGTTGCCTTTTGACTTATGGCAACCCCATGTAATCCAAAAATAAAAATGAGCTGTGGGTGTTTATTCAGGACACTAAATGCATTGAGAAGTAGTGGTGATATAATTCCTCCATAAGTGGTATCTTGCAGCATAAACCTAAAGCAAAATCAGCTGCACTAAATAGCATTGTAGCATGAAGTGGACATCTTCTAGACTGTTTTGTAAAGTTGAAAAATGAACACAGAACTCACACACATAAAGCATTGCAGGGGGGCCCAACATTCCTTAAACTGGCCTTGGAGCTGAACTAGATGCTTCCAGATGGGACAGAGATGAGAGATAAAAGATAGATAGAGGCATAGACAGACAGATGGGCTCAAGGAGATGGTTCTTGTGGAATTTTGGGGGCTTTTTCCACATGTTGCTTTCTTCAGGCAATCAAAAAGACAACCATATACATGGACATCGTATGTTGGCCAATATAGAAATCAAATAGATGACATAATTGGAAGCATAAAATGGAGAAGCTCCATTCCCTAAAAGCAAGACCAGGAGTAGTTGTGGCACAGAACATGAACTGCTAATATTAAAAAGAGAGAGAGAGAGAGAGAGTAAAGCTACAGAAGTATCAATCAATTGTATCAAATGCAACCTGGAGAATATCCCTGTACAGTCAAATGTAAAAGACTATGTAAAAAAAAAAATAGATTTGCACTGTAAAGCCTAATTGACCAAGAGCCAGTTCCAAGGACAATGCCAGAGAAGAATCCAAAAAGAAAGATAAGCCTCAGTGGATGACATCTGAAACTCTCCAAACAGTTAAGAGTAGACAAGAAGCAAAAGTAAAAGGTGACAGAAATATGGTCAGAATTTTGAATATAACTGTTCAACAACTTGTGTGCAGGAACAAAGAGAACTATGTACTATAATAATCAATGCAAAGCAATAGAAAATGACAACACAAAGGTATAATAAGAGGCCCACAAGATCTGAGAAACCAAAGGAAAATTTAAACCGAGTGTTAGGGATGCTATATGAGCAGCAGGAGAACACAGTACATGATCAAGAAGAAACAAACAGAGGATGGAAACAATACAGTGAAGAACTATATAAAAGAGATGAAAGGATGATAGATTCATTTGAGAAAGAACCATTTGAAAGATTAACCCAGAATTTTAGAAAATGAAGTGGAAGCTACACTTAAAGCTCTTGGTCACCAGAAACAGACAGCATACTAATACAGCTGTTTCAAGCTAGAGAGGTAGAATCCACTCAAATTCTAACTAAAATCTGCCAACAAATATGGAAAACAAAACAATGGCCCGCAGACTGGAAACGTCCAATATTCATTCCAGTCCCCCGAAAAGGGGACTTTAGGGATTGTAGTAACCACTGGACTATTGCATTAATCTCCCATGCAAATAAAGTGATGCTCAAAATTTTACAAGAAAGACTTTTACTGTATATGGAGCAAGAAATGCCAGATATCCAAACTGGGTTCAGAAAAGAAAGAGGCACTAGGGATCATAATCCAAATATACATTGGATGATGAGGCACATCATAGAATTTCAGAAGGAAATTGGCCTGTGCTTTATAGACTATAGCAAAGCCTTTGATTGTGTAGATCATGAAAAACTATGGATTGCTCTTAAAGAAATGAGTGTACCACAACATTTGACTGTCTTGATGCATAGTTTATACGCAGGACATGAGGCTGCTGTCAAGAGTGAATATAGCGAAACAGAAAAGCTTTCCATTAGCAAGAAAGGTGTCCTGAACTCACAGTAGCAAGTGCGCGAGGAGCAACAGGGGAGGCATGCAGGAACAACAGGGTAAGGGGTACAGTTCTAGCCTGTTGGCAATTGTCTACCAAAAAAGCAAGAGAAGTCAAGAGCCAGTCCAGAGTTCAATTACCAGGTGCCCATGCCAGATGTCAGGAAAGCCAATAGCCAATCCACCAGAGTTCAGTAGTATCAGGTCCACGTCCATGGTCAGCAAGGGGTTAATGCAGCAGTCCAGAAATCCCTCCGAAGCAAAGGCAAAACAGGAACGTGAGAGGAATGCAGCAGCTTGAGATAAGCAGTGGCCAGCTCTGAGATTCAAAGGGAAGTTGCTGCTAGATTTATGGCAGCGTTGGGTGTGGCACTTCAGCCTGCTGTGTTCAGAGAAGGGAAACAGTGTGGCATCTAGATCATCCATCACTGGTTGACCAGCTGTTTGTTCTTCTGAGTGAGGTATGTGGCACGGGAGCCAGGGCAGTATCTTCAGGCTGAACCAGGCTATCTCTTTCTGCTTCTTTAGATTTAGCTATACTTTCCCTCTCTACCTTGTCTGAGTTCTCTGCTTCCTCCTCCTTCTCCTCTTCCTCTGAGTCCTCAGCCAGGGGGTTTATGACAGGAGTCAGGGAAAGCTGCATTTTATTTCCATATCTTTTTATACACTAAACATATCATACAGAATTTGGATTAGACTTGGAGGAAGGAGACATAAAAACTGAAGGAAGGAACATCAAGATTTGCAGATGACCCCATACTACTAACAGAAAATAGCATAAAATTGGAACAACTATTGAAGAAAGTCAAATAAGTGCAAAGGCAGGGTTACTATTTATTTATTTTTGCAGGCTTTATTGTATACAGAAGGTTCAATAAATTATTTTCATAATAAAATAACATTTTCACTGTTTCTTTTCTGGCCATTGTTATTCATTTCAGTTCATGATTATTATTGGGGGAAAATTGTTGTAGAGAGGGGGAGCGTGTTTAAAAAATGACCCACATCTGGTGTCAAATATACTAGGTATGCCACTGAATCTCCTTGCCCCCTTTATACACCTTTAGTTCATGGAACACTTACATCTACACAGGACTTATGGGGAAAACTTTTTTTAAAATATTAAAGCCTAACACAGAATGGTTTAGTGCTGAATTCAGACATCATGGTTTCACGGTAAACATTCTTACACAAAAACGTGTTTTAGCTGCCCTGAATACATGTTTTATATTTTTAAAAATGCTACTCCCATGATTCTCCACAAAGCAGATGGCACTGTTCTAGAATGTTGTTTTTTATTTGCAATTTCCCTTCATTTGTGTGAAAAATCAACAAAGAATAAGAAATGAAGTGTGGACAACACAACATGTTCAAACATTAGACCTTGTTTAGAAATGTATGGTTGCTGACCTTTTATTCCTTGTAGGACTTTTCAGCCTGCTCACACATGGTTTGAAGTTATTAAAGGCAGAGTATGTCTATTATCTTAGTTGTTTAAAACTAGCATTGTCACTAACGTTGCTAAGCAACTTCACATAGAATGTATTGGATATATAAGCTGTATAAACATATATCTAGAATGGACATGCTATTCTGAAGGAAAGCTTGACCTTAAACGTTTGCAAAAATTACTGTGAAGTGTGGGGTGGGGATGGGTGATTCTCCAGATATTCTTGGACTGCAGATCCCACCCAGCATAGCAATGCTCAGGAATGACAGAAGCTGTAGTCCAACAGCATCTAGAAATGTACACATTCCTCATCCTTGGCATGAAGCAGAAGTGGGCAGCATGTCGCCTTCCAGATACCTACCATTGGCTATGCTGGTCAATGCTGATGGCCCTTGCAGTCCAACAAAATCTGAGGACTACAGATGGTCCACCTTTAGACTGACATGCTTCTCTCTCTGGCTTTTCTTCGCAAACGAAGATTCAAGAAGGACTCATCCCATGCTTTCTGCAAGCGCACTGATGACTAAAAAGGCCAATCAGAGATAAACAAGTCCGGTTGCAGAAAGCACAGCAGAGGGTCTTCTTTGGTAATGTTTCTGGGTTGTGATTCTTTCTGCGCTGTCGTTTCTCTTCAAGACTTGTTCGGCATGAGTTCTCAAATAAGGCTGCAGCATTGTGGATAGTGCGTCTCCATGCCTCCCGATGTGAAGCCAGGGCAGACCACTGTTGGTGATCAGTTTGGCCGAGCCTGAGATGTTGTTTCAGGGAGTCTTTGTATCGCTTTTTTGGAGCGCCCCCCTTACGCTGACCCGTGGCGAGTTCACCGTAGAGTAGTATTTTTGGGAGGCGATGGTCCTCCATCCTAGAAACGTGGCCTGCCCAGCGCAGCTGCGTTCTCAATATCATGGCCTCAATACTGGTGATCCCTGCTTGCTCAAGGACAGCAACATTCATCACATAGTCAGTCCAGTGTATATTTAGGATTGTGCGTAGACAGCGCTGATGAAAGCGCTCGAGGAGTCGTAGGTGGTGGCGATAGGTGACACATGTTTCAGATCCATAAAGGAGGATAGACAGTACAATGGCTCTATACACACTGATTTTTGTGCTTTGCCTCAGGTGTTTATTGCTCCAGACTCTTTGTGAAGTCTTCCAAATGCACTATATGCCTTTGCTAATCTGTGATCGATCTCTTTGTCAATCTTGGCATCTGAGGAGATGATGCTTCCCAGGTAGGTGAACTGCTGAACGGACTTGAGCACAGATTTGCTGACGGCAATGTGGGGACGATGGTGTTCGTCCTGTGGTGCAGGCTGGTAAAGAACTTCTGTTTTCTTCCGGTTGACTTCCAGCCCAAACAGCTCTGCAGCTGTTGCAAAGCAGGATGTTAGGCGCTGCAGAGCTGCTTCTGTGTGGGCAACAAGGGCAGCAGCATCAGCGAAGAGCAGCTCACGGACTAGATAGTTTAGAGTCTTAGTGTGAGCCCTGAGACGGCTTAAGTTAAACAAGCTACCATCAGTACGGTAACGTATATAGATGCCGTTGTCTATAGACTGACATGCATATAGCTGCAAATGTAATCAGAAGGTTAAAACATGCCTTTTTAGAAATCAGAGTGCAGATGGGGAATCCCACTTGATTTCAAAAGGAATTCAGCTGATGACGTTATGACAATGAATTCATTCATTACCCTTGAATATAGAATGGTAATTCTCATGCAGTTAGTGAGCTGTGGGAGGAACCAAGATATGTCTATTAAATTAAATGTCTATGGTAAATTAAAGCACTTTGATAGATACTTGCATCCCTCCCTGTTCAATAGAGATGCCTCTCTCTGGCTGCCAATTAGTTTCCGGGCAAGTTACAAAGTGTTGACTATTATCTTTAAAGGTCTACATGGTTGGGGTCCAGGTTCCCTACAGGATCGCCTCCTTCTGTATAATCCACTCCTTACACTCAGGTCCTCTGGGGTACATTTACTCCAGTCATCCAAGACTAGGCTGCCAACTGTCACCCAGAGGACTTTTTCTTCAGCTGCCCCTAGACTGTGGAACAACCTGCCGGAAGAGATTCAACAGCTGAATGCACTGTCCACATTTAAAAGAGCATGAAAGACCAGTCTATTCTGGCATGCCTATCCAGATGATTTTTAAATTGTGAATTTAAATTATGAATTTTAAATATGGATTAATTGTTTTAATAGGTGTTCATCTTATGTGTTCTTTTAAATGGATATTATGTGTTTTAATAGATGTGTGTTTTAAACAGATGTTATATGTTGTATGTTAATCTGTTGTTGTTCCCTGCCTCAATCCATGGGGAGAAGCAGGTAAGAAATAAATACGATGAAGATGAAGATGATGATGATGATGATGTAGGTGTTGGGTGGAGCCGAAATATCAATTCTACCGTTATCTCTGAGGTGAGACACGGAGCTGGATTTGAGCCCTGAATCTGGATAGGAAGGGGAGGGGACAAAACAGAAACAGTATTTCTTTGATCAACGGGATTGTCATCTCCAACCGTTGATCAGGTTCACTGCCCCACAGAAAGAACTAATGAAGATTGTTATAAAGCACAGCATTTTATATCCTTTCAGTCTTAGCAAAGCAGCAGATGGAACTACTTGCGAGCAGACCCTGTTTTCCCAGTAAGCAGTGTATTTTTCTTCTAATGTTACAGAACTCTTTGACCAATATAAGAATCCTTGATGAAAACAACAGCTGTCCTTCAGAAAGAGCTCCCCTTACATAGGAAGTGACACCAACCCAAGCTCAGGAATCCTTCATACAGCCCATGCTGTGACTGACAAGTATAATTAAAAAATCCCTGAAACAACATAATTCCCTAGAAACCATAGACTCATCACTGAGTTACAACTGAGGATGCAACTGAGGAGCCAAAAGACAATATTAACTCACCTGTCCTCAGAGCCTAAAAGGGTTGGTCTACATTTCCAAGCCAGCACGAGTGGAGGATTGTAACACTTGAAGTCCAAAATAACTTTTCCAAACTCTGGTTATCCTGGAGTTTCAGTTGGAATGTCTGCTCATAGTTCTGGGAGGTGCTGTGTCATTTTTATTTCAAGATGAAAGAAGTATTAAATAATAGTACTGTTATTAAACAATAGCACTGTTAAGATGAAAATCTGCACCAGTGCAAAGCCTAAATATGTGTGATGCAAGCTGCATAAAGGCAAATTGCTTTAGTTCTCCACATACTTTGGCTATCTTTTCCCTTTAGTCCCATCCAGCCTGTCCAATGGTCAAGGGTTATGGGAGTAGCAGTGGTAATGGATTATGGGAATTGCAGTTCAAAAGATCTGGGAGTATTGAAGGTTCTCTATGCCTGTTGCAGCATTAGTGCTCCTCATACCATTTATTTGGAGTCATTTCAAGTCTTCAAGGCATGTTCAATGAGAAAAATCTTTATTACCATACTACTTGCAGGATGTTTGCACCAGTGTTGTACAGTAGGATTGCTTTCAGCTGTAGTTTTCTTTTAGCAGCATGAGAGGAATAGAACAGGACCACTGGATTTGGTTATGTGCACATACTGTATGTACTCCACATCCATAGGGGAAATATTAATTAACCTATACCAATGACTTGGAGCATTCATGATCCCATGGCTCTTTCTAGAGAACTCATTCCCCCATATGCCCATATGCATGTCATCTTCTCCATTAATATTTTCAGTTGTAGCATCTTAATTCTTAGAATGAGGTTACTGCTGAGTCAAAGCTTCAAGCTGCTAATTATGTGCTGCTTTTGTGACAGACAACTGAGAAATTATTCTTCGTATTGACTTCAGTCATCATCACCCACACTGTGAAATCAGTTTATTTAAAGGCAAATCGCAAGCTCTGCTGTGACAAACAGCTTGAGCTCTACAGATACAGGTAAGTTCTCATATTTGGGAAAAGATATGACAGATATTCTTTTTAATGCAAGGGGGGGGGTAGAGAAGGCATTCATTAAATGGGAGATATACTTTTAATGAATTCAAACTTCTGAAGAGAGCATTCACTGAGCCAACCCCTCTCCTTCCTCATGTCTTGGGAGGACTAGGTATCCATCAGTCTGCCTGCTGTGGAAAGATCCCTTGCAGTTAGAATGAACAGGCTGCTGCTGGAGATAACACTGGTAGTATACTATTTGCACTGAGATACGTGAAATCTCTTCAAAATCATCCATTAGACCAGGGACAGGGAAACTTTGGCTCTCTAGGAGCTTGTCTACATGAGCTCCCCAAAAAACTGTAGTGCCCCACAGAAAAAGCAAGTTGCAGCAGCTCTCTCTCTCTCTGGCTTTTCTTCGCAAATGAAGATCCAGGAAGGACTCATCCCGTGCTTTCTGCAAGTGCGCTGATGACTAAAAAGGCCAATCTGGGATAAACAAGTCCGGTTGCAGAAAGCACAGCAGAAGGTTTCCTTGGATGATGTTTCTGGGTTGTGTTTCTTTCTGCGTCCCACAGGCTGTAGTGTTGATGAAAATCAGGGATGACTCAGCTGAGGAACAGCCTTTTATTAACCCACTGTATCTCCACAGGCTCTGTGACTGCTCTTAACTGAAAAAAATCCTAATGGGATTTCTTGAATTTATTTATATATTTTAACATAGGCAGTCTAATTCACATCAAAGTAATAAACACTCAGAAAAAAAGAGTAGAAAGAAAAAGGAAATAAAAAAGGAAAAATACACAGATATATAAGAATACACACACAGAGAAAGTATATGTAGAACTAAAACTAATACACAATACTACAACATTAAACTAAATTACTAAACACTAACTAAAACTCAGAAGGACTCTGACCCCCCCGCCCACAATCCAAACTGTAATGAGAGGGGGGAAACCAGAAAAAAAGGGGGGAAATCCTACCATTACAGTTTCAACTAAATAATCCTACTAAAATTACTAGTAACCATAGCCAGAGATAGTTACATAATTAGACTTCTTGGTGCTCAAAAACCCCATAAACAGTTTCCAGTCTTTTAAAAAAATCCTCAATTGGTTTATCTTTTAAAACCCATGTTAGTTTGGCAGTTTGGGGTAAATCAGCCACCTTAATTTTCCACTGTTCCATTGTCAGTGCTTCAGTCAGTTTCCAAGTTTGAGCAAACAGTATTCTTGCTGGTATTATCAAATATCAGAGAAGTAATCCATATTTGCTGTCCAATCTTTGGCCCTAAGGGTCAGCAAAAACATTTCTGGTGACATTACAAAATCTACCTTTAAATTTTTTAGGATTAACTAGTAAACCTTAGACCAATAACTTTTCACTTTCTTACAAGTCTACCACATATGGGAAAAGGAGCCCTCCTTATCTTGACAACCCTAGCATTGATCTGAGACATTCTTAGACATTTTTGACAGCTTATTGGGATTAAATACCATCTATACATCATTTTATACGTTTTCTTTTAAATTACAACACAAAGTGATTTTTATGTCTTTGGCCCACATTTTCTTCCATACATCCATTTGAACATTAATCCCAAAATGTTGGGCCCACTTTATCATGTCATCTTTTACAGGTTCATCTTCTGTCTCTAAAGATATTCATACACTTTTTAAATTACATGGTCATCATCCTACCACAATTTTAAATAAAACTTATTTTCTCCAACCTCTATGGCTAGATCTCTCTTATCTTGATTAAATCTATCATTAAGTTATGTCCCCCCCCCCTCTCTCTCTCTGGCTTCTCTTTGCAAACGAAGATTCAGGAAGGACTCATCCCGCGCTTTCTGCAAGTGCACTGATGACTAAAAAGGCCAATCCGAGATAGACAACTCCGGTTGCAGAAAGCACAGCAGAAGGTCTCCTTGGGCGATGTTTCCAGGTTGTGATTTTTTCTGCGTTGTCGTTTCTCTTCAAGACTTGTTCGGCGTGAGTTCTCAAATAAGGCTGCAGCATTGTGGATAGTGCGTCTCCATGCCTCCCGATGTGAGCCAGGGCGGACCATTGTTGGTGATCAATTTGGCCGAGCCTGAGGTGTTGTTTCAGGGAGTCCTTGTATCGCTTTTTTGGAGCGCCCCTCTTACGCTGACCTGTGGCAAGTTCACCACAGAGTACTATTTTGGGGAGGTGATAGTCCTCCATCCTAGAAACATGCCCTGCCCAGCACAGCTGTGTTCTCAATATCATGGCCTCAATGCTGGTGATCCCTGCTTGCTCAAGGGCAGCAACATTCGTCACATAGTCAGCTACAACTTGTCTTAATGGTGGATTTTTGCTCAGCAGCTCCCGTAAACTTCATATGTTAGATGACAGTTCTGATGCGGGGGCAGTGATGGCAGTGGGGGGGACAGGAAGGGAGAGGAGGGTGAGTAAGCCCTCTTCCCTCCCTTCACTCTCTGTGGCAACAGAACGGCCATGGGGGGGCAGAAGCCTCCAGGATTTTTTCCGAGGTTTTTAAAAACCCCAACGGAAATGCACACCCTTTCCTGTTAGGACAACTGAATAGCATCACATTGCATTGCTGAAGAGAACAGCTGATTGGTTGGACATGCACAGGGGGTGGAGCTTGGTAAGACGGAAGATCACAGAACCGCCTTGTTGGATTGTTGCCATAGTGATTGTGCGCTGAGGCAATGAAACAGCTTTTCATTGTTTGTTTTTTATTATTTAAGCAGAAGATCACTCTTCCGTACCTTGGAGTTAGTTTTTTTTTTTTAAATATTGTTTGGCGGGGGCAAGTTGGGGAGTACAAAACCGCAAGTAATTCATTTGCGGCCACCTTCTTGATTCATTGGCATTCCTCCATGTGAACAGGAAACACAGAGAGCTTCGCACACCAGCGATCTTGCCAAAAAAATCATTGAGACAGATGACAGCTGCTGCGAATTGGCATTTCTGCACCCCAATTCACATTTTATTCCCTCATCTAGACTGGCCCATGTTTGTTTTCCTCATAGGGCAGGGAACCTATGTTGATAAGACCAGAATTTCAATAACTAACAAGGAAAGATACATACAGCAAAGTTTTTAACAGTACTGAAGCACTGCAAAACCTTTGAGACTGTTTGGTCAGATTAGAGTTCTGATAATAGGCATAAGCAAAGTCATCTGGTTCAATAAGTCCCTTTGTGAATTGTTCCATAGCTATTTTAGAAACATTGGCTTGGAGACAGAGAACCAAGCGAATTGCATTCTGTTCATGGAATGTAGCTTTCTCACTTCTGTCCTTAGCCCCTTGTGGTCTACAGCGATGCTACTCAAAGTGCTTGTCCATAGACCAGTGCTGGGCCACAAGCCATCAGCTGCCGGTCCTGGAGAGTTTCCAGAAAAGAAAGAATCAGCTGCAGTCAATGGGTTCAAATGTGGCACCAGTCTCTGGAATAATGGGGGTGGAATTGTTGATCTTCCACATGAGATAGTTTAAGAAGCACTGGTCTAGGGAACCTGGAGTTTGCTGAGAGGGATGAAATGAGTGGAAAGCCAAAATTCTTCCATGAGGGGAAGAGTCTTCCTGATGTACCTTATGCTCAGTTGGATATGAGCCATTTTGTACATTATAATTCTATGTATCTCAGTGTTGGTTCAAAATTGTGTTTGAGAATGTTAGTGACACAACTGCAGAATTCTTTGTGCATGCAGAAAACGGACACCCTAAACTTAGCCCTTATACAAACCGCTTTTGTTCCACAGGACATTGGAGCAAACTGATTCATGTTTTCATATACCCCAAACTGGAATATTCATTACACTAGAAACCAAAACCAAAGTCTTTTTTTGGGTGGCTCTCAGAAGAAGCTCCATTTCAAGGTTGTTAAATAGGGTAAAGTATGGCCTTTTCAAAACATTTACCTTGATCCCATACCTTGAAAACATTATTCAGTATGAGACCACTGAATTTACCATCTTGGCAGAACTTGGAAAAATCACCTTGCTTGGACTACAGCTCTCAGAATCCAGCAGCCATTAGGGTTGGGGGATTTTGGGAGTGTTCATCCAACAACAACAACAACAACACAACCTTTTCCAAGCTCTGCTTTTTGGGAACATCTCTGTAAGTGAATGAGGCTGCAATCATGAACTGTACTGTGGCAGAAGACTCCTAGAAGACAGCTGGACTAATGCCTGAATAGGTACGCATATCGCTGTTGTATACTGACATTGCCGGAGCTTCATGTACACATTGGGAGGCACTGAGAGCACCAAGTTGATGCAGAAAATATTTATAACTTAGGTATTGATATAGCAAAGATATTCAGCTACATTCAAGCAGTCATTTATTTGTTTAGCAGTGTGGGTTAAATGTTATTTGACCCAGTATAAATGCAGAGATGTCAGCTCCTTTAAAGTATTTATCCTGCATCAGCAGCATCCGTCTCTTTGCAAGCCTTGCTACTCCTTGTCTAGTTGTATTTTATAGAAGTATTTCTGAGTGAAGAGGTCATCATATCTACAACATCCTTCTTGGGATTTTCTTCTAAATCAGTTTTTACAGCACCAATCTCTGCCAACTTCCATTCAAGTTCTGCAGCAAGAAACAATGTTCAGACAAATGGGAAGACTATACTGTACATATTTATTTAATACATACATATTCCTTTTTGTTTGTTTACAAAACCAACATGTGTGTATGTGCATGCAGGGGCTACACGGTGCCAAGATGGTATAGCCAGGTAACACTAGAATAGGGATGGGGAACATTTGGCCCTTCAGATGTTTTGGCCTCCTGCTCCTAACAGCCCCACCCAATTTGTTCAGTGGCAAGGAATTGTAGTAGTTGTACATAGTCCAAAACCTCAGGAGAGTCAAAGTTTTCTAAACAAGCAGAAGAACCTATAGTTGCTATTGGGTCATATGCTCTAAACCAGGGTTTGGAATTAAGTGGCTCTACAGATATTGTTAGGCTGCAACTCCCACCATTGTTCACCACTGGCTTGGGCTTCTGGGATTTATAGTCCAACAATATTTGAAGGGTATATGATTCCCACACCCATTCTAATTCAAAAAAATTGCTAGTTGCCCTTGATTTGTGCCCTAAGCTACATGGGCCTTAGAGAGAGGTTCAGAGCAGGCAGAAGGGCATTGTAAGGGGAGGGGGTTTCATGATTACATAGCAGTAAGAAAAAAGGGAAGGGACCCTGGGAATGAAAATTGCAATGGAAAAAAGAAAACTGGAAGTAAAAATGGTCAGAAAGGGGAAATTAATGTGGCCAAGAGAAGGCTGAAGTCCACGTAGTTTTCAAATAACCAGACAATTGTTTTTCTGCAGTTCCCTAAAATGTTTTGAATATTACCTTCAACTGTGAGCTGTGTTCCTCCACATTCTGTGATTCCAATCAAGTTGCCCTTTATTTCTCCATTTTTATATACAAACAATGTAGGTAAGCAGCTGTCATGGTAGTTTTCAATACAGCTGTTGGCAATGGATTTCATAAACTTGGTTTCAGGAAACTTTGTGGCCAGTAAGCTGAGGTGTCTATTAACTAATGAACACATTGGAATGCTAAAAATAAAAATGTCCAAAGGGGAAACTGTGTTTGATCATTAAACTGTGACACAGACAAGAAAAGAGCAGAACATTAAATATTGCAGTAGAGATTAGTCATACATTCAAACATGCAGTTCCACATCAGAAGTACAGTATTATGGAGATTTTCAGACTACACTGTTATAGTGTTACTATTCCACTTTAACTGCTCTGGCTTCCTGCTGTGGAATTCTGGGGTTTGTAGTTTAGTGAGGCCTAAGAGCTCTCTGACTGAGAGTTGTAAATGCCCCTCCCTAAACTGCAAATCCCAGGATTCAACAGGAGGCATCATACAAATATAGTGGAATAGTAACACTATAACAGTGTTGTCTGAAAATCTAGCAAATCACATTAGCATTGACTTGACTGTTTGGCTTTACTCCAATTTTCTCCGTGTTAAGTTCAGCATATATCAGACAAAGAAGATGGAAGTGTTACTTTCTTGGACTTCAGCTCCCAGAAGTCAGTGGACATGCTGGCTGTGGGGATTTGGGCAGTTGTAGTCCAAAAATAAATACAAATGGGAAAAAATGGCTAAATTGGGACACACACCACAAATTCCAAACTGTTAACAGAGGTGAACAGAAGTAATAATTTCTTAGCATGCTACATATATGTATATATACAGGTCCTCATAACTACAATTTAACTAAAGAATTGTCTTCACAGGATTCTCTGACACCTAGGAGATGGTAAGGAGATTTAATGCTTTCAGACCACTATTCCAGGTACTTGAAAGAGCTGGATTGTCTTACCCTACTCTTTGAAGTACTCACACTTTGCATCTTTTGGTATCCTATTACATTTTGATCACATTCCCACAGCAATGTAACTGTACTTAAACACCTGGGCTGTGATACTATACTCCATCAGTAGATCTGAAGGAGAGGATCAATACCTATGAAAGCTCATGCTGAAATAAACCAGTTGGTCCCAAAGGGTGCTGATAGCTTCCTTCTTTCCCTCAGCACCATTTTCTTTTTTATGCTGTGATAGACTAACACAGCTACTGTATCTCTTTGGAAACTAGATGGATATATGTTCTTCTATGCGTAGCACCGGTCTGGGATTCCATCAATCAGTGACACCCATAATATGAGATGTACCCATGGCAATCCATCTCATGCATGTAAGAGTGTATCATATTTTTTTTTTCTTCCAGGATTACGGATAGGAACTTTTAGACCCAAGTGTGCCTTTGTTCTTCAGGACCCATTACAGGATGCATTAATGGACAATGAGCACACACATGCACATGTGTGTGTTTAAACTATCCACATTATTACCTTGATCTGTATAGATGGATGACAACCCATACATCTTTATGTGCATTTGTAACTTCTTTCACATACTGCTCGCCAGAAATTTCTATAAGTTCACCATATCTTTGCCTCTTCTGTAAAGATTTTAATTCTTCTAAACGTTGTTTCCTAATTTGAAGAAAAAGTTGAAGTAACCTTTCCTGTCATAATCATTAAGAAATTTAGGAGGAAAAATTGGACAATGTGCAAGTGAACCATAATAATTGTACCACTCTCATTCTTCAGGGATTTGGAGATAGGAGAGTTGTGAGTTATGGGAAATGTAAACTGAGCAATTTTACTTTTATTTTTATTTTTTTACTAAAACTCTCAGAATTTCTCTGGAAGGTTCTGGAAGGTGTTGCCAAAAAGTAACTTCCTTAAGCTCTCAATGTGAATCAGTTCAAATGTGCAGTTATGTACACAGGCAGTTCCTTTTCCACCTCAGATAATTTGTTTGGAATCTCTCCTATGCATGAATTTCTAATAGTTTGCTATTGATAATTACACTTCTCCTATTCCAGACATTGAGATTATAATTCTATTTATTTCTGTATTTTAAATCTAATATAACAGCCCAATGCAACATACATGGCCCTGCTAATCCATTTAACTAAGTTGTTTTTCTGTATCCTGTTCCTCCGCTCTTGTGCCATGTTTTCCACAGGACTGTGGTGAATTAGGCCTGTTAGCAAAAGTGGTCCCCTGGAAATATTTGTACAGTACTGTATATCCTATTTCATTGTCTTCATTGATATAACTTAATGTATAATATATGTACAGAATTTCCAGATAAGAAAGAAAACCTATTGTTTTTCTTCAGAAATATTGGATTCCTGAAATGTAAGGAAACCACTTCAACTGCCCATCCTACACACATACCTGCTGCTCTAGTTGAACTCACTGGGACTTAGACCCAGTGAGAAGACGTAGGATTTGCTGTAAAACCCTTGATTCAAGTTTCTTTAACACATGCTAAATTCACTGTTTCTATGGTAGCAAAAGTTTAGAAAGCATAAGACATACGTGATCCAAAGAAGACAGTAACAAGCTACAATCCATAAAGTACATGTTTGAGTAGATGGTATAGAGAGTTCTATTTAGGAATGAATTACAGATAGACACACACACACTGTGTGTGTATGAATGAAAACGCTAGGTGGCAGTGGTTGCCTGTGGAGTTCATATAAGTTTTTGAAACAGAAACTGTTTCTCACTGACTGTTAAATGCTTTGCTTATTAGCAAGAAAATCAAATATGAATAAAGAAGTAGAATGGATTTATTCTACATTTAATCTCCATTTTGAGCTCTTTCCCTTTCTCATGTAATGTTACCTTTGAATATGCTCATCAGAAACTTGGCATACCTGTACATTTCAACAGCTTTCATATCTTCTTCGTCAAATTCATCTTCAGCTTCTTTGAGTTGTTTCAGATTCATTCTTTCATATGGCTTCACTGAGCAAGAAAATGAGTTGATTAAACATTAGAAGCTATAATTTTTTTGTTTAACAAAAGACTAAAATAAAATTATTTGCCATGGCTCCTTCCTGTGGAATCCTGGAATTTGTAGTTTGGTGAGGCACTAGCACTCTTTGGCAGAGAAGGTTAGACCTGGTTAAAGACCAGGATTCAATAGGAAGAGCCATAGTAAATAATCCTGTTTCAGAGTGTAGCCAGCTGCCCCATATTCAATGTGGAGAGGATAACACTCTCTACCTGTATATGGTTGTTACAAAGATTACCAGGCCAATGCATGTGTAGTGGTTTGCTTAAGACAACAGTATTTCATAGTGGCTAGAGCAGAGAATCCCCAGTCTGAATGCCAAATCTGGCCACCAGAACCCTACTCCTAGGAGAAGGGATCCAGCTCTGTTGAGAGGTCTGGTCGACTAAAGGAAAGGGCCAAGTGAGCCAGCTCAGGAAGGTCCTGCCACTTTAAGGCACTTCTGTACTTTGAGGCAATGGCTACTGAAGGCCCCATCCAACCTTCTCATTTTATTTGGAAGCAATTAAGCTGTGGAATTCACTGCCACAAAATATTGCGATGACTTCCAGCTTGG
This sequence comes from Gambelia wislizenii, assembly GCA_030847615.1. NCBI lineage: Eukaryota > Metazoa > Chordata > Lepidosauria > Squamata > Crotaphytidae > Gambelia > Gambelia wislizenii. The sequence goes on along the minus strand of JAUMIR010000005.1, from coordinate 96,635,249 downwards.
ACAGCTTGAAAGGGGGGCTGGATAAATTTATGGAGGTTAAGGTCATCACTGGCTACTAGTCAGAATGAATATATATCACTTTCAGTATCAGAGTGAGTGTGCTCCTGTTTATCAGCTGCTGGGAAACACGATGAAGGGTTCATGTCCTGCTGGTGGTCTTCACTTTAGGGTGACTGGTGGTCCAGCCATGAGAACAGAACGTTGGCCTTTGCTCTGATCTGGTGTGACTTTTCTTATATTCTTATGTAAAAGCAACACAGTTAAGGTCTGGGTTATTCATTGTATTTTTACAATGTGGATTTGTTCACAAGCCATCTTGAGGGCACTTGCTGAAAGGCAGGATATACAGGATGTAAACAAAAACAAACAAGTAAATGAAATTAAAAATCAATTTTCCCAAGATGTGTCCGATGCTGAATCTTAAATAAAAGCCCTGTGTTTACAGAATTCTAATTCATGACCATTAAGTGCAATAACCTTCTGCCAGATGTTATTTCCAGATGTGTTCTAATTGTGTCAGCATTAGAGCTGATCTGCTAATTCAGAATGCAGAAAATATGGGTTCTCATTTTTTTGTGACTGGACTGTTTTAAAATGTAGTAGTAAAATATCATGCTTGGGTGTTCTTGTGTTAAAAAATTCTGACTTGTAGAAATCAGAGGAAGGCAAAGTTAGGCTAGAACGCAGCCACATTCTCTAGAGCATTATTTAATTTTTGATGAATTCATGCATATGATTTTTCCCATTTGAAATGTCAAGTACTACACTGCTTAAGAGAGCTATATAGTGTTCCTTTTCTGAATGTGCAGATCAGCCCTAGTAATGTATTCTTTTGAAGACATATAGGCAGGACAGGATTGTATTATTGTGCCTAGTTACTATACTGCTGAAATTAAATGATCTTAATTTTAATAATTGACAGCACTATGTTAGCAGCCCCTTACCTTCAGCTTCTTTTTGTAAACGTAAAACCATTTCTTCAGTTTCATCTTTAACCTCTTCTTTTGGGGGCAGAATCCCAAAATCTCTTAAAATGTCATTCCACTCTGTATCTTCATTTGGATCCTTTTAAAACAGAAGTCCAGCATATCACTAATTTACAGTATGCTTGTACAGTATGGTGCCTTGGATCCAAACAAGTGCAACCAGCATTGTAATCATACAACATCACTTCCTTACCCCATATCACCTGAAATAACACTTTTGGGATTAGGGATGGGTAAGAATTGAATTTCAGTTAAGTTTTGATAAGAATTTGCCCATTTTCCCTACTTCACTATGTTAAGCATGAAAAAAGCTTGGGAATTTAAAAATCTGTTCGTGTGAGAAACCAACACTGACGGATCAAACCATTACAGTCCCTATGTATTCAGTTGTGTTACTGCTGAATTAGGGTTGCTAGTTCCACCTCCCCACCCCCCTGAGAATCTGAGAACGATTAAATTTGATTGGTACAAATGAAGAAGGGGGAAGATAATTTTGCTTCAGTTTGTTCTTGAATATTTTTTTCCAAAATTTGTAAACTTCATATTTTGGGGGTGGAAAAAAGAATATGATGTTTGAAAAGTTCTGATACTGAAGAAACTTAAAATTGACAGATTTCCCATCCTGCTTTGGAGGAAGCTTTGGAAATCACTCTTGAATTGTCATAGGAAATGTACAAAGAAATGATATATACTGGTTTATTTTTTCAAGTGCAAATTTCCACTCTGAAAATATTTGTTAGAACTAATGACAGTGAAGACACAGTAACAGACTTAACTTTGGAAGACTGTTTTAGTATCTAGCTTTGGTTTAATTTCTAACTCAGACTCAGACTTAGACTTGGAAAAAAGTTACCAAGTCCTGTCTATAAAGTGGAAATAAACACATAATCATGTCATGTTGTTGTTGTTGTTGTTGTTGTTGTTGTGTGCCTTCAAGTCATTGCTAAATTATAGTGACCTGAAGGCAAACCTGTCACAGGGTTTTCTTGGCAGAATTTGTTCAGAGGGGATTTGCCCTTGCCATCCTCTGAGGCTGAGAATGTGTGATTTGACATAATCCAAGTTTTCATATACCAAGATTTGGCAGGTGTCAGAATAGCTTGCATTTCTATTGCTATTCTAAAATGTGTGATAAAGAGCTAGCATGATGTAGAGGTATGAGTTCTAGATTAGGATTCTGGAAGACCAGGGTTCAAATCCCTGCTCACCCACGTAAACTCACTGGATGACCTTGAGCAAAGTCAAGTCATACTCTTTTAACCATAGAAAAGGCAATAGCAAACCTCTCAATAAATTTTGCCAAGAAAACCCTATGATAGGGTCACCACAAGTCTGAGTCAAAGGCACATAACAATGCAAATGGTAAATAATAACGCTGGGCTGAACCCTCTTGAACTTTCTAGGACAGGGCTTCTTAGACTTTTTCCACTGGTGACCCATTACGCCTGAGAAATTTTTACGTGACCCTGGGTATATAGGTATATAAAATAGGTATACAAATCAAATTTACTGTTGCCAAATGGTAGACTGCGCAAAAAGGATCTGCAAACCCTACTACTTGGAGGATGAACAGAAGCACCTAAACTGGGCCCTACAGGCTAATGGTTACTCCAGCTCAGACATCACAAGAGTGGCCAGACCCAGGAAAAACCACAGGAGTGAAGAAAAACAACCACCCAAAGGGAAGGTTTTGCCATACATCAGAGGAGTCACAGACAGAATAGGGAAACTGATGAGGAAACAAAACCTCCAAATGATCTACAGACGAACCAAGAAAATCTAAGAAATGCTATGCTCAGCGAAGGACAAAAGAGACCCTATCACAGATGCAGGAGTTTACCGCATACCATGTAGCTGTGGACAAGTCTACATAGGGACCACAAAATGCAGTGTGCAAATATGAATGAAGGAACATGAGAGACACTGCAGACTGGGCCAGCCAGAAAAATCAGCAGTAGCAGAACATGTTGCATGTTGTAAACCAGCATGGACAAAAAATGCTATTTGAAAACCCCAAAATTCTGGACCAGGCTAACAACTATCAGGTCAGAATGCATAGGGAAACTATTGAAATCCACAAACACCTGGACAACTTCATCAGGAAAGAAGAAACTCTAAAAGTAAACAAAGTTTGGCTACCAGTCCTGAAAAACACCAAAATCAAAACTCAGCACATGCAAATGAACTTCACTCAGGGACATGGGCTTCCTAACCGACAATGGACCATGAGCTAAATAGACACTAATCCCCCTCGCATATCCTCCCACCCTAAGAACTGAACATCCAACAACTGAATACACAAAATTTATATGCTAATCCTCTTCAACAGAGACTCACAATATATAAACCCCACACACCCACACTGCCTACATTTTCTGAGGGTGCCAGCCACAGATGCAGGTGAAATGTCAGGAATGAACTCTTCTAGAACATGGCCTCACAGCCCGGAAAAAAACCCACAGAAAAAAACTATGTTGCCAAATTTTTCATGACCCCCACAATCAATTATGCAACCCCATATGCGGTTTAAAAAGCTTTGTTCTAGGATATTTATCTTCAAATTCCTCTTCAGAGATGCCTAGTACATTTAATTCTTCCCCTTGCCTCCATTCCCCCCCCCCAACTATGCTCAGGTACAGCTTGAATGAATGCCGTTGGTTAGAATTAATAGATAATGAGCAAATATAATTTAAGTTTTTTTTAAAAAAAAAACACACACAAAACCCCAAACCCACCATATTCAGTTCAATGCATGGATTTTCATGCCTGTGATACCATTGGCAGAGGACATTTCAAGTGATTAGGGACAAGATGGATCTGATGACATTCTGGTTCGTTATGGATACATGGCTTTCTTATATTAGCTGATTGTAGCATTATTGTTTGCTCATTTCAAATGGGCTTAAAAGGAGTACATTTTGTTCATTTAAAGCAGGGATGGGCAACTGTGGTTGTCCAGGTGCTTTTGGACTGCAGCTCTCAAAATTTCTCATTGTTCTCGACACCATCTAAGGCTGATGGGAATTGTAAGCCAACAATATCTGTAGGGCAACAGTTTCCCATTCCTAGTTCCCATTCCCAGACTCACTTTTTTAAGACCACTGTCACAGATTACCATGCCTAGTCCTTTGCAGCCAAATGCAAAACTGGCTTGGAAATTAATTCAAAAGCTGTTATAAAATTAAAAACTTTACTCTCAATTCTGCTCCCCCACAAACACACACACAGACAGAAGTGGAGAGGTGGGGGAAGAGTCTTGCCCTTGCCAGATGAATCAAAGGATGATGAAAAGGACAAAGGTTCTGCAGCCACATGAACTTTGGAATGGGTCTGTGTACCTACGTGCTTTCAAGTTGTCTGTCGATTTATGATGACCCCATGAATTTCATAGGGTTTTTCTATACAAAGAATACTCAGAGTGGTTTTGCCAATTCCTTCCTCTAAAATATAGCCTTCAACTTGGTATTTGTTTGTGGTCTCCCACCCAAGTACTAACCAGGGCTGACACTGCTTAACTTCCAAGATCAGACAGCTTCAGTGGTCTTTAGGGTATTGAGGCCTAAGGCCCTCATTGCTTCCTTTGGTAAGCAGAAAGAATATACAGCAGACTACTAAGAGGGGCTTTCCTTGAAGGGATTCCCTTTTGAATTACAACACCCCCAGAACTACATTGTCTTGTCGTATTGTGAAGTGGGGGCAAAAAGAGGAAAAACTACACAACAAAAGCCTTCGCAGTTTTTCCTGACTTTTTTTTTTAAACTCCAGAGATACGTGCATTTTCTCTCATTAAGACAAGTGGTTCGACATGAATCACTTCCCCATGAAGGACACAGTGCAAACCTGATTGGCTGGATAAGTGCAGGGGGCGGGGCTGGGTTACAGGGCAAGCATTCTGTGCCGCCATGTTGGATTTTCACTTTAGCGAGTGATCAGTAAGGCAAGAAAGGAGGTTTGTGCTATCTTTTTTTCTCTTTCTTTTTGGGGAAAGGTGAAATATCACTTGTGTGCACCATAGAAATATTTTTTTTTTTTTGAAAAAAGGTCAGCTGCAGAAGATTTTAAAATGAGAATAATCTACTCATAGCCATCGTCTCAACTACAGGCATGCGGGGTTTATGGGACTGTAAAACCATTAAGACAGGGCAGCTGCTGTGACTTGCTATTACTGTGGAGCAGACTGGTTCTTTTTCCCTTCCTGTGGATTTGGCCTAGGTCTTATTTTTACAGGTCTTCTTCACCCCTTCCTTTTGATTTACTAATCCTGTCTGTACGTTTTTGCTGGGCTGCACAGTGACATAGAAAAATGTAATTTGTAAAAATCCAGTATTAGGAGAGCTTTAGGAAATTATCAGATGCCCTTAATATGGCATTCCAGGAATGCCAGGAGATCGCTAAAGGGCTAACTTTTCAGAAAACGTCGTCCTCGTCCTGTGTTGCTTCCATTCCATCTGTGTTCCTTTTTATTGATGGCTTAAGCTGTCAGTAGATCACCTGTTCTGTTTCTGTAACGGAATCACAGGTGAGCAAAAAGGTGTCCCATGCTGGCACGATACCAGCTGCACTGGAAGTTTCGTGCCGAACACTTCCGGGTGCGATCAGGACATCCAGGTGAGTGACACCCCCCTTCTGAGTTACTTGCATTTTTTAAACTATTTTTTGTGTGTGTGTGCTTGCTGTCACTTTTCAATCTTTATTTTCCTTATTTTTGAATTTCCCACGTGCTCATTTTCTCATGAGAACGGCCAGGAACTCAAAACAGGAAGTGAATGGGGCTCTGCTTGAGCTCCATTCACTCCTGGCTGCCGAGGAGAGGGGGCAGTTGTGCGAACAAGGTAAATGCGAAATGGGGGGGGGTATTGTGCCGGGACGGGGACGGGAGGGGGGTGGAATATAGTATAGCAAGATGGAGACACTTTTTTGGTCCCCGTCTGATAATCTCCTTACTGTCTACTTGCTTTGAGAGAGTTCCCCCCCCGAACAATATTCCCTTCCCATTAACATTGCAATCATGCACAGAAATAATGTAGACCCCCCCAATAAGTTCATTGGGACTAATTCCTTGGGGAAACTGTACATAAGATTGCAGCTTTGTAGAATGTGTAAAATTGTGCACATTCTAAAAGACTATTGGACTGCATCTATTTGTTTATGGCAGACCTTTTTTTTAGAATTATACATTTCATTACCAATGTTGTTTCCTTTATTTCCTGAAGCTAAAAGTATTTTACCTTATTCTTCCCTACCCACCCCCCACTTTGATACTAGTTGTTAGATAACAAATGTATGCATGATTTCCTTAAGGTAACCACATGAATGTTATAAGAAAGCTGGGATTTTACCTGATACATGATATACATTGGGCAGAAGGGGTATGAACAGACTGCACATCCATTATATTTGTTAAACATGCTGTATATGTGCATGCGCACACATACACACAGAAAGACAGTATTTCTTGATTTGGGCTCTCTTTTTAAAGGCTTCCCTAAACTCTACATAAAGTCCTAGGATTTTCTGTTCAAAATACAATTTTGTGTGCTAATTCTCATTAATGACTTTTGCCCTCATGTTCCCTGGCCACATGATCCAGTTTCCATCTGTAAAATGTTGGAGGGGATGAGACATTAGAAATATAGCGGAATGATAACTATGTTTACTTCTGCCCTTGTGCAAAAGATTATTGACCCAAAGTTCCTTCTTAGTAGTTTCAATATGAATGACTTTGAACACTAGCTGTGATTCCTAGACCTCTACTTCTCTATACTTTTAACATGCCTTTGAAACAGTGTTTGGGAGAAAAAGGTATGAAGCCATCACCATTAGCAGGAGTGCTTTTCATAGCATGTCTCAACCATTGTTTATTTATTTATTTTAATATATATGCTGCCTTTCTCCCAAGGAAGCTCACCAACAAAACAAAACCTTTATGCTGGAGCCCTGATAGATTGCAGTTCTGGGCACCTTGTTTTACAAAGGATACAGACAACCTGGATTGGGTTCAGAGAAGGGCAACAAGGATAAAGAGGTATGGTGAACAAGGCAGAAGTTGAAGGAGGTGGACATGTTCAGCTTGATGAAGACTGAGAGGTGACAGGATCACACTCTCTAAATACCTCAAGGGCTTCAGTGATTATTAAGGATTCTCTGTTAGCAATCTTTGCATGCCTATACTCACTAATTGTTAATTTGCTTGGTAGGCATTTAGGTGCAGCATATATTTATGGAAACTTCCTGATTGTCTTCTTCTATTACTCTGACTTGAAGATATTTGTTTCTTCCCTTTCCTCCACAAACCCTGTTTGATTTTGAACAACTGCATTGTAAATAAAACTACTTAGATTGAGTTTCTTTTTCTCTTCAAGACTGTGTGTGTGTGTGTCTGTTGGCTGTTGTTCAGCTTCATGTCAATTTGACTACTTGAGAGATCTAGTAATATTGTTTTCCAATATGTTCCCTCATCATTGGGGGAGTCCCTGCATCTCTTTCAGATCCCCCTACAATGTTTATATGCCTGCAAACTATGGGGTTCTTCCAAGCCTGCTGGTATCTCCATCCTGTGCATATATTCTACCCCTCTAACTACATGAAGATCAACAGATCTTTATATAGATGTGTGTGCCTCATGTGTACTCTAAAGTAGAACAGTATAAAAGAAATAAATAATAAAGTGTGCAACGTCCCATATTTTAAACATCAACCAACCTACTCAGTGGTGCATTTAATGTTGTAAATGAAGTATCATAAACTAGTCTAAGACATACATATTCCTATGAATGGAGCTAGTAACAGTTATAAATTGAACATTTGGATATGTCAACTTGCAAGTCAACTGTACTTAGAGCATATCTGCACTACAGCTTTATGTCTTTCTTTGCCACATAGTTACTTGAATGGTCGGGGAGCTCCCACAATGAATTGTCAACACCCAGACAAAAATACACTTTCCAGAATCAGAAACTAAGTAATGCTCATAACACATTGCAGTGTTGTTAACATGCTCTAAATCTTTTCAGGTATCTTGTTTTCTTGTTCAATTATGTCTGAAGAACTGTATAAGTCTAATTTTTAAAAATTGTCCTACGGTTTATATTGTTGCTTGATCCTGGAACATTTTACATTTTATCTGCCCAATGGTGGGTGCAGAATATGTGAAGGATCAACAAGTAGAGCATGATTAGTATCTCTCCTTCCACTTCTATATTCCTTCAATCATACCTTCAAACAGCCACTTGCTCTTCTCCAAGCACCAACATACTCAAGCAGCTTCTTCTCCACAACCTGTCCCATCAGTTGAGTCAGTGTCTGCTGCTAACAGCTTGTGGTCTGAACAAGGTTGGAGGATGGTAAGAATAATCTAGGGTGACCTTTTCCTTGTGTCTCAGACCATAAAGCTGCCCTGTTGTTTCCACTGGCACTTTATTTTTGGAACAGCTGCTGGATACGCCCATTCCACACAATTCACATTTTACTAGAGGTAGTAAATTCTTAAATAATAGACAGCTAATTCTTAAATCACTAATAGTACTTGGTTTTCCTGAACAAGAGACTACATGGTACTTCTCAATCAGAATACAACACAGAAAGGAATAGCAGTAGTTCCTATTAAAGTGGCAGCTTGAGCTGCATTCATGACCGAAATTAATGTAGGAATAAATTACTGCTGTCTGAAAATGCAGGTGTGAATGCATCCCAAATTTCTTCCATCTTAGATACGTCATCTTGTTCCCCTTCTCTTACCTGCATGTTAGCTTCCTCACAGGCAGTAAATGTACTCCCTCATTACCTGACCCTCCAATTCTCTGAAAGATGAGACCTGGTCTACATACAGCTGGCCAACCCAGTAGGTAGAATGGCCAATAAACTGTTTCAGAATGTTGTCAGTTCAGAAGAACACATGGGAGGAGACCATAGAACAACAACAAGATGCCAACTGCGAGCTCCATTTTCTTTCAAGTATCAGAGTTAAGTTTCCACAATATTCTTATGTGAATGAGAGGGGAGGTAGCTGTAAATACGCAAAAACAAGCAAATGTTGAATGTAAGTGACTTCTGTATGCTGATATCCTGGCCAATGTCTAACCAATCCTTCTTCCATGTGTATGGTGTGTGTCATCTGAACTGACACTGTGCTTGATTTTTAAAAGAGATGCTATGGGGCATGAAAGCTTTTTTCATTCCCTGATAGATTGTGAATGTTGTGGTTACGGAGTGGTTACAAGGTAACACAGAAGGCATACAAAGGCACTTTATTTTAACTTAAATGTATTCCACAGCTAAACTTCTGAGGATCCCAAGCACAAATTAAGTCTCAAGTGATGACAAATGGCTTTTTTTTTTTTTGGTTGTTAGTTGTAGGGTAGCAGATTGCTTTTGCTGTAATAGTATAATGTGAGCATCCCTCTGCTACAAATAGATTTAGTCAGCTCAATAACTGGCTACTGTCAGCTGTGTTTATAAATGCAATTTGTATTTATGGCAGCCAATTCTACTCTTTGTAGGATTTTACACTGCTAAATTTCTTTGACTATAGTTCAATTGCTTTGTTCCTCTGACAGCAGAAATCATACACAATGCAAGGATGGCCCATTTGATTCTAAGTTAGATATTAGCATACCAGTTATATTACAAAAACACTTAAACCATAATTGCAAATCACAAGACCCACACCATGAAAAAGATGACACTAAAAAGTGAAAAATTCTCATTAAATAGTCTCATTAAAAACAATTCTCTAGTGAGTGCCTTTATTTACAACAAAAGGAGAGAGAAACCATATACGTAGCAATGCTGCTACTGACAAAGTCTTTTGCATGCAATTATCTCAACACTGACATTATTATTATTTTAGTTTTATTACACACAGTTACAAAGATCATAACATGAGGAAACAAAATTATTTCGAGATGCTTCAAGAAAGAAACATTTGTGCCTTAGGCTACAATCCTGCACACTATTACTTGGGAGTAAGTGCCATTAAACTTAATGCGGCTTACTGGTAAGTAAACATGCATAGGATTATACTGCACTTTTAACTATAAGAAATTTACTTGCGAATGAAATATCTAAAAAAACCACAGTTGTATAATGTAATAAAGGACAGGATGCTCATCTTGTCCATACTCCTATGGTGATTCTAGGTTCAAGGATGAATAATTCTGAAAAAGACAGAAGATGTTGACATGATATAAAACAAGTTACATTATTCTAACTGTCTGCTTTTTAAATATATATATATATATATATATATATATATATATATGTTTTCCTGGGATTTTACAAAACACTTAAAAGGTAGCAATCAATAGACACACAGAGCAGTATAAAGGACAACTCAAGAGTTATTCCCTTACCCTCAATATTTTATTCCACAATGAAATCCTACTGAGTTTGCACAATCATTCTCTCTAAAGTTCTCCATGGGAGCACATGAGTTTATTATGTTTCAGTCAGTTAAAGGGAACCATGTGTCATAAATAGCATATTGATATCACTTATGGTGTAGTGTTCAGATCCGTTATGTAGGTTTCTCCATGGGAACTTGGTGCCTGTCCATTTTTTAATGAAGTGACAAAGGGCTCATCTACACAGGCCAGAATACGCCAGCTCCCTGTCAGAATATTCCACCCCCATTACTGGCACAAAACAAGCTGGAATCCAGACAAGCACACTGGTCTGTCTCTGCAGCCACCACTGCTGCCCTCCACATTACACTCTCTGATGTCAGGAAGTAGGTCTGCAGCACGTGAGCAAGGCCCTTGCATGTGGCCAGCCTTGCTCACATGCTGTGGGCCCCCTTCCTGGCTACGGAAGAGCGAAGCAGAGGGCAGCTGCAGCAACAGGTTGGTATACTGGAACGGGCTCTTCCAACTCTATGATTCTATGAGTCACACGGGCCTGATCCATTTTTTTGCTGGCTGGAATAGATTTAAACAGGTATCAATTTAAAAAGTTTCATAGGGCCTGTCTTTCCTCCATCTTTGCCCCAGGGGTTGTGAGGACTGCCCAGGGCAAAAGCCCTGCATCATCAGGACTGCAGGGTTCCACGATGGGGTAAATTACCTTAGAAATTATTACAGCCTGTTGTGTACATTTCCCATATTAGGAGATGAAGTACTGTATATCCCTTTATTCTAATGCAAAATCATAGCTGACACTGCAACCTGAAATTTCCTAAAATATTCCTTCTTCTATCATGTCCAGAATTGTGGGTTCAGGACCCGTATTTTTCTCTCCTCAATTCATTAGTTCTCCCTGTGGTTTACTGAAGCTCAAGCTTTGTAGTCAAATGGAGGTGAAGAGAGCAAACTTTCTTCTATATTATGTCACCAAGGTTAAAAAAAGGGAGAAATAAAACCTGACAAGCCTGTGAAAACCATGAACTATGAGCACATAGACAGCATGGATTTTTTAAGCCTGTGATCTCAATCCCCAAACTAAACTCACTCTTTACCCTCAGTGGAGGTAGATATCCCTTGGTACAATGCACCCTGTAATTCGAAAGGGCTAAGTCATTATTAAAGTTGAATTCTGATAGCCCAATTCTAAGAAGTCAATGTTGTAATGGCAGCATAAACAGCACTACTACCAGAATGGGCCATGTGAAGCCAGTTGTACCATAACATGCAGCCAGGGCTGATGCTATCATTAGGCCAACTAGGCACCTCAGAGGGGCACAGTACTGACCTTTGGGGGGGCACAGTTTTATACAGATTTGTTTTTTTTAACCTTTGTAAAAAACATGCAACCGACTTATTTAAAAATTTAAGATAAATACCACAACAGTGCTATAGAATAAAATTAATTATAAAGTCAAAGATTGTTGTATTTTAATTTAAAACAATTTAGGAGTTTAAAAATATGTGGTTTTAGTTTTTTGTTTTTTTTTACAAGACATTTATTTTTGAAAAGTGAAGTTAGCAATTTGGAGTGTATGTGAAAGTAGTCAGCCTTGCCTAGGGTGCAAAATAGCCTAGCACCAGCACTGTATGCAGCAAATAATTAACAATGGTTGTCTAACTGCGTACTACACATGAAACGTATAGTTATTCTGCATCACCAGCTGCATTCTGTAACCCATGCTACAACTTTGACAGCACAACCTCGATGTTGCAAACTTCCCAACAACACATATGTCAGCAATGAAAATTTCCAGTGCTATATTACTTATTTGCTCTACTCTACCAGCATGATATTGCAGATTGTTCATGACCCATTCAGTGTTATGAATCATAAGTCAACAAAGCCATCCTTAAGTTTCATTCTGAACAATTAGCTACTCAAAATGCTGAGCACTTGGGTGTTAGGTATACTTTGAGTCTAATCAAATTTCATTAATAGCAAATACAAATTTTCTTAGCATGACAGTTCTATAGGCATTTTATACAATGTAGATTTTGGCATGTGTGTCAATGGCCTTTATATAATAATTCTGAATAAAAAAAATCAAGTTAATACCATATTAAGGAAATGTAGCAGATCTCCTTCCATTGCGTGGCTGGAAAAAAATAATGATGGATAAACAGTGAGTAACTTAAAATGCTTCCAGAATTTTTTAAAGTGTGCATTGTTAATGATGATGCTAAATGTAGAAAAACATGGTATGAGTTCCAAAATGCTTCTTCAAATTATTGATACAAGAACTTTCTACTGGTAAAAAAATGAAGGTTAGAATTTCAACTTTCTGTATGAGCTGAAAGAAGAGCAGAAAAAGACTTGAATTCAGATCTCACTTTGAATATCTGTGAGTTGTGACTTACTTAAGCTAGCTTCTAGGCTGTAAGGCTAGCCTCTACATATACAAAAATTATGAACTCTCGCAGCTGGTTAATTGAGTTAATTTCTCATGCAACAGGATATTTAATGCTAGATCTTGAAATATTGACCTTCTGTTAGAGCAGAAATAAAACTGATGGATGACCCACTTACTGGTTGTCAAAAGTAAGGGTCGTAAAATGTATCAGGCAAGTCCTACCTACTACCTTTGCTAATCACTCCTCTCCTCAGCAATTGTTTCTGTCATGTTCAGTGGGTTCTCAACCTGTGGGTCCCCAGATGTTGTTGGACTACAGTTCTCAGGAGCCATCTGAGGTCTCACCTGGACAGCCAGGTGGTCCTCCCAGTCATTAGTGAGGCTGTGAGTTCAATCCTTCAGAGCCTACGAGGGAGAGCTAAGTGGGGCTGGGCTGTGCATGCGTGTGAATGGTGTAATTGGGCAGCCCAGCAGTGTGTGTGTGTCAGCTGCTTGTAATTCCTTAATTTCTTGTTGCAGTTAACTTAGTGATTGTCTTTAATTTCTTACCGGTGGTGTGCCTGTTCATTTGTCTGCTTTGGGTGAGTGCGGTGTTACTCAGTCCCGGGGAGCCCTCACCCCCAGCTTCTCCTCCTGCACCACTGCCTATATGAGGAATTGGATATTTTTTCACTGGGCACTCTTTTGGACCAAGGGCCAAATTCCAGTTTGGAAAGGGTCTTGAAGCCTCCCTTTCAAAACTGTGTGGGGCTGAAGGACACAACAGCAGGATGGGCAGGGCCATATGTGATTCTTACCTCTTTGGACATTTTCCCCCTAAGTAGGCAAAGCACAGCTCAATTCTAGACAATGCCTATTCAGGAGTAAGCTCCCTTGCAACAACCTTCAGGGATGCAAAGCACACCTCAGTTTTATATATATCTACTCAAAAGCTTAAACTACAATCTGTTTAAAATGCTGGGTTGCTTTGAGGGTCCTTTTGTGTTGCAGTCAACTAAATAAGAGGTCCTTTGTGTTCCAGCCAAACATTTCCAAAATGAAATAAAGTAACGTACTTCAAGGACAGATGACGAGTGCCATCAGTCTGTTAATTTTAACTGGATTGCAGCTGTTGTCAATTGGGTGGTGACTTTGCTCCAAGGTTGAGTCAGAATCCAATTAGGATCAGTAACTTGGATAGCACCTTTAAAATTAAATAAAAACCTGCCCCACTAATTTAGGCTGCTACCACACTACAGAAATAATGCAGTTTGACACCACTTTAACTATCATGGTTCTATCCTACGGAATCCTGGGATTTGTAGTTTGTTGTGGCACCAGAGCTCTCTGACAGAGAAGGCTAAACATCTCACAAAACTACAAACCCCAGAATTCCACAGCACTGAGCAATGGCACTTAAAGTGGTGCCAAACTACATTATTTCTACAGTGTGGCACCAGCCATAGAAACTTCCCTGGAACTAGATGTTCACCCTAGACATTTTTGCACTATACGCTCAGAGTATGTGCATTAAGATGATACCATATATTGGGTTTCATCATCTATTATCCCCCCTATCGGTGACTGTAATGTATTAATCAGCCCAAGGACTACTAAAGCAAATTTCTCCTAAATCCTGACAATGCTGTCAATGTTTTGTAATATAGCAGTGAACTTCAAATAAACAAAAATCTACGTACCCTGAAAATAAAGTAACCCCTACTTTGAATTCCTCCAGGTATTCGAAGTTCATCCTGAAAAGAAAATAAAGTTCAAACCACATATTCCCATATTTTTAAAGACATAGATTTTCCTTGGGGTTTTTTTCCGGGCTGTGAGGTCATGTTCTGGAATAGTTTCTTTCTGACATTTCACCTGCATCTGTGGCTGGCATCTTCAGAGAAATGCCAGCCACAGACAGTTTTTAAAGACAGTTTGGAAACTTCAGCTATGAACAATAGCAGAAAAGGTGGAAGTTGACACAGTATACTCATGTGATACCATGCCACTATACAGACTACCAGTACATTTCCAAGCTCCATTTAGTGTCTTGTTTTTTATGCCTTAAATTATCTTTGGCCAAGGGCCTTCTTATTTTCCCACTAGAAAGGGCAGTTAGGCTGGAAAATACTAGTGAGAGGCTTTTTTCAGTGGTAGTCCCATATCTCTGGAATTGACTTCCATCAATTTCACTGCAGGTCTTCAGAAAGTTCTAAAGTCTCATTTGTTTTTATTGTATTTTCCTTAGCTTTATGGTCTGATGCCTTTCTCAGTAATTCCTGTTGCTTGTTTATCACACTGCATTTGTTCTGTATTGTTTCTATCTTGTACATCACCTTGGACCTAGAACTAATTTTAAATATTTTATGAAGTCTGCAACAACCTGCCTGAATGTACCAAATGTTTGAAAAGTATATCTAAATTCTTCTTGTAACAACATAGTAACACAAGTGCTAATATGAACAGTAGTTGTCTATATTAAATACAGATCAATATTGAAAAGCAGCTGTTGAATACTAGAGTATTGAGTCAGATGAGTGAGAATCATCTTCAAACACTTGCTTAGCTATGAGAGTTTGTGGCAAATGGCCAGAGCCTGGAGAAATTATTTTTTGAATTTCAATTCTCAGAATTTCTCAGATTGCATGGCAACGGATGAAGTGGCCATGCTATCTAAAAAATTCTGGGATATGTAGTCCAAAAAACTAAGCTCGAACCCAACTTTCCCAAGCTCGAACCCAACTCAACCCTTCATAAGGCTAACTAAATTGAACAGTATGAATAAATGTCCCTATTGCTTACTAAAATGACAAGCAAGAAATGGACAACCAAGGAACACATAAACCCTGGTGGTATTTCAAGATGGTATTTCCTTATGCAGACAATCCTAGTCAGGGAGAGGGGAAATGGTGTCACTATGAAAAAGTTCAAGAGGGTTGGTAGAACTGAAGAACCATTAATCATTGAGCCAAATACACAGAACTTAAACTAACTGAACAAATTCCTAATACAAAGTAAATTTTAGGAATTAGAAAGGGATACATGGAGTCACCTTGCAAGGTCTACAACAGGGATGGGCAAAAATTAAAGTGGATATTACTCCTGGCTTTTCTTTCTGGGTTCTGGAGAGACCTTTTGTGCATTTTGGAGGACTTTGGGGGGGGGCTGTTTTAAGGTGAATTGTAAAGGCATTTTACATTTTAGGGGCATTTTTTTACATAGTGGCTGGCAGCTTTGTGGGGTTTAGAGAAGTCTAAGGGGGCCCATATGTGGCCGTAAGGGTGCATGGTTCCTACCTCTGGTCCACACGAGTACTGGTGGCTCACCAGAGACTTCTTTCTTGTCATGTGCTGCTACCTAATCTTTGTAAGTACAGTTGCCACAGAATGTATCTGGAACCCCCTACATGCATATCTTTGTCAGTACCACTGAGGTGTGGTCCCTCTCTTTTTTTAACCTGTTCTTTTCCCATGCCTTCTTACTTCCATCTTCATATGAGCTTGTTATTTTTCACTCTGTAGTCTGCAGCAACCATTTGCTAAGGGCTGAAGCACACTTTAATAGTCTGGTAAACTGTCACATCTGGAGTTTAACATCAAGTGAAGGGATAGGGCACGTTTTTATTAGGCCCACAACACACAAAGATGAGAGGTTTCCCTTAGCGACTTCAGTCCCAATAAAGACTATCCCCTCCCCTATGCAATAACCATGCTGCGGTAGAACCCAATTGCTATGCCAGAACAGGGTGAGGATTTTTATCAGATTCATATTTGGGAGAAGAAAATGTGAGGCCTCCACTCTCTGTGTGCTGGGTCCCAGTTACGATCAACCACATTCCCATGTCTGCCAATGATTTTTTAAAAACCAGTTGTGGTTGCTAAAATGCTATGAATGAAAGGTTTGGCCCTATCTCTGAAGTTGGCAACGGGCTAGCCAGATCAGCAGCATCCCAGGCTCTGAGATGTCAGGGCCAAAACCTGGGACCTAGATTCACCTGATGTCACAGATGATGAGCCCTGATGAAGTCACAAGGAACAGGCCTTGGTGATGTAATTAAGCATGATACTTAATGCATCAGCCACAGTTGCTTAGAGCAAGTCATCTAAATGATAAACATCAAGTCTGACACAAACAGAAAAAGGTTGCTCTAGCTGGAATTCAGTTTTCCAAGTTTTGCCCTGAAGAAAACCCTACTCTTTTTCCCTACTCTGTTTCAACATCTTTGGAAGTACTGCCTTTAAGAACACATGGGAGTTGTAATCCAACCAAAGAAAGTTTTACAAATTCTGTTTTGATCAGGAGACAGTCTACAGTATCCAAGTGTACTGTACAGTCGGACCCCTGTATCCACAGAACCAATATCCAGTTTCAGTTATCTGCAGGACACAAAGCAGAATACATACTATAGTCTTCCTAGAAAATGCCTAGTGAGACATCCTCTCTAGACATTTTCTAGATTCTCCAAGGTACGGTATTTTAAACTGGAAGTCCCACCATTTTCAATGGTGTTTGCTGTTATCCACAGTTTCCAGTATTCACAGTAAGTCCGGGAACTAAACCCCCACAGATATGGGGGTCCGACTATATATGTAATAACTGAATCCTATTGGTTTGTCCCAGGTAGAGTAGATCCATCAAATCACTGATTACATGGTAAGTCAACACATAGGTAAATTCAGTTGATTCTGCAGGTCAGCTATAGCTGGGGCTACCAACAGGATTAATGCCGTGTGTGTGTGTGTGTATTTCAAGGCAATGCTCTTGCCCTGAGATCCCTTCCCCTGAAGACTGGAGAAAAGGAACCAGGTCCTGAGTCCTATTAAACCTACCCCACCCCCAACTAAGGTCCAGAACCCACCAAAGGACCTTCACTTAAAAACAATAATACATTTTTACGTCTTGGTGGCTGGAAAGAAAAGTGCTGGCTTTCAACTACCCCACCAAATTCTATTCCTTTTCCTAAAATGTCTCTGGGCCTCACATTGCTGACATACTGGTTGCAGAGCAGTAGCTTCTAGTTGTCCTCACCATTTCCTTTCCCCTGAAAAGAGTTTGGGGCAGGAGAACTAGAGGCTGGTGCTTCCCAGCACATCCAACCAGTTTGTCAGCCATGACTTTTTTAATTAAAAAAGAAGAAGAAGAAGAAGAAAAGGGACCCAGCACTGTCTGCTAAGCTTTGGGTTGGATGTGAGGAGTAGCAATAGCGGCTATTTTGTCTGCAGATTATGTATGAATTTTCTCCAAAATAGAAACATGTGAGGAACATATAGTCCTGAAGGCTGAGGCTCCCAAACTCTCAGTTGTAGTTAAGACTGAATGAGCCAGTCTAACATTTGTATCATCCATCTGTGCAATTCACCCAAAGCTTCCTAGATATTAAGCAGTGAGTAGCTGGATAAGGAATAGCCAGGAAGCTTAAGAAGCCTTTGAACTGTTAGGAACTTATTCCAAGTTTTACAGAACATAAGAGGTAATTGTCTAAAGGGCAAAAGCATGAACCTTCCTGTTTCTTAGTTTTAAAAGTTATGCCCTATACAATAGATAATACTTTGAATAAATAAAAGTACCTCAGCTGCATCTCAAATTGCTTACTGTTTCCTAGGATTATGCTGCAAGTCATTTTATATTAAGCTGTTTAACCACGCCAACCAGCCTGCCCTGGTTCTATGCTATTCAGATAGATTTTCTTTTTACAACAAAATTCTATGTACGTCTACTCAAAATAATTCACACTGTGTTCAGTGGAGCTTACTCCCAAGTATAGGATTGCAGTTTTATAACCTTCAGGCACTGTGATACTGATAAGTATGGATGTCTGCTTAAATCCTTTCGTTCCTAAAGTCATAACAGATGTTCTGAAATATTTATTACTAGGTCACATAGTAATGCTTTGTTCTGATCACGATCTCTTCTCTCTCTTTGCGCTTAAAGGCAAGTGAGGAGGTGTTGGATAGTTCATCTTTAATTATCTTTCCAGTACCTCATGAGACAGGCCTAACTGAATCAGATGGTTTGAAAATGAGATAAATGATCCATACAAAAAATGTTGAAATTAAATCTAATGAGTTATATCTGTGAAATTAGGAATAGACAATGGGATATCCTACCTGGTGTTTTGAAGCTATAAAGATCAGGGACAGTCCTGATCAATGTCTCAGGGCTTATACATACGAGGGGGGGGGGAAGCAGATTGCTCCACAGTAACAGCACTTCGCAGCAGCTGCAATTTGTCTTAATGGGTTTTTTGCATAAGCTTTGCATGCTTGCAGATCCAGATGGCGGCCGCAAGTAAATTACTTGCATTTTTACTTACCGCAATGTGACACCGCCAAACTTTTAAAAAACTATTTCCAAAGTGTGATAGAGCAATATTCCCCTTTACAAAAAAGAAAAAAAACCAGCACCCATTTTATCTCATTAGTGCTCATTTGCTAAGGCGAAAATCCAACATGGCAGCTCCAGTTTACCTTGTTAGCAAGCTCCACCCTCCCTGCTCATCTGGCCAATCAGCTTTGTGCTTCCCTTGTATGGGAAGGCAAATCAATACTCTGGTTTCTCTTCAGATCGTATAAATCTTTTGCCTTTTACTCCTGCTGTTTTTTTTTAAACTCCTGGGAAAGCCACGAAGGCTTTTCCTTTGGAGTTTTTGGCATTTTTTGGCCCTAGCTCCTTCCCAATACAGTGAAACCATGAGGTATGCCATTAAGACAACTCATAGTCTCCTCGCATTCCATAAGGAGTATTTTTGCCATTTAGACAATCCCCCAGTTTCTCCTCATCTCACTTCTCCCCATGCATCCTTGCTGTACTTCAGTTGCTACAAGCTGAGTTCAAATTGTGAAACTGAATTGCAGCCACTTAACTCCCTAGTGGAGATAGGAGGAAGCAGAATCTTACTCTTCCCAGTAGGATAAGGCAAAAGCAAACTGCTGCACTCTCTCCTAGGTCATGCATTCCTCCTCATTAATCACTGTTGCCAGCCTGACCACACACTGATGTTGTTTGGCCTCTTGTGTCCCAGTTTTCATCTGTGAAATGTTGGAGGGAATGCATCATCTAAGGTGCTGCTCTGAGTGCCCCTACTAATTTGTATTGTTAATTTTAATGTTCCTTCTCTTAGTTATGTTAGGTGCTTTGGGTTATTTTGGAAGAAAATGTGAGCTGCAAACTTTAAAGTATAATGAAATGGAACCAAAACGTGTCATAGTAGATCAGTAGGGATTCCCTTTTTAAAGAAATGCATGTTTGCAAAATGAGAAGCTTAAGATAAATCTGTGACTTAAATCAGGTTTGTCAGAAACATATGCTAAACTTTTTTTAACCAATGAAACCAATAGCTTACCAGTGGCTTTAAAAAAAAGTAATTGCTACCATGCCCAGTGCCGTACAGTTTGTTTTCCCCAGGGCCTGTGATACTGCAACAGAGTTTCTTTCAAGTTAGTATTTTGCTCAAGGAAATCTGGTATTCACAGCTGTGGTAGAGAGGCCTAATTAGTGCAGGAAATTGATAGGATACTGACACAACGTTTTGCTATATATCAGCTTTGTAAAGACTGCAATCCTGTATCTACTTAAATAGGAAAACCTCATTAAAGAGAGTAAAGGACGGAACAAGAGTCAGTATGGTGTAGTGATTTGAGTGTTGGACTATGACTTTGGAGAGTCTAGATGGTGAAAAAACTCCTCATAGAACTCAGGAATACCTTTTGTCCCAATGAGATGCCCCAGTGATTCACCATATTCAGAAGGAGAGGGGCCAAAAGTGGCAAAAACTACATGGGAGAAACCTTCATGGCTTCTCCTGAGTTTTTTTTTTAATGTGGTGGAAATGCACATTCCCACGTATTAGGACAACCAAATTGCAGCGCAGCGCATTCCTGGATAAAAGTGGAAGCGGAAACCTTATTGGTTGGATGTGCATGGGGGTGGGGGGGGGCTTGCTGGCAATGAAATGGCTAGACATGCCATAATAACAATTTTTTAAAAAATCTGAAATAAAATTGAAAGTTTGTATAGATTTATGACCTCCCCATCCCAAAGCACTATGATGTGTCTCTCTCTCTCTGGGTTTTCTTCGCAAACAAAGATTCAGGAAGGACTCATCCCGCGCTTTCTGCAAGCGTGCTGATGACTAAAAAGGCCAATCCGAGATAAACAAGTCCGGTTGCAGAAAGCACAGCAGAAGGTTTCCTTGGGTGATGTTTCCGGGTTGTGATTCTTTCTGCGTTGTCGTTTTTCTTCAAGACCTGTTCAGCGTGAGCTCTCAAATAAGGCTGCAGCATTGTGGATAGTGTGTCTCCATGCCTCCCGATGTGAGGCCAGGGCAGACCATTGTTGGTAATCAATTTGGCCGAGCCTGAGATGTTGTTTCAGGGAGTCTTCGTATCGCTTTTTTGGAGCGCCCCTCTTACGCTGACCTGTGGCGAGTTCACCGTAGAGTAGTATTTTTGGGAGGCGATGGTCCTCCATCCTAGAAATGTGCCCTGCCCAGCGCAGCTGTGTTCTCAATATCATGGCCTCAATGCTGGTGATCCCTGCTTGTTCAAGGACAGCAACATTCGTCACATAGTCCAGTGTATATTTAGGATTGTGCATAGACAGCGCTGATGAAAGCACTGAAGGAGTTGTAGATGGTGGCGATAGGTGACCCATGTTTCAGATCCATAAAGGAGGATAGACAGTACGATGGCTCTATACACACTGATTTTTGTGCTTTGCCTCAGGTGTTTATTGCTCCAGACTCTTTTGTGAAGTCTTCCAAATGCGCTATATGCCTTTGCTAATCTGTGATCGATCTCTTTGTCAATCTTGGCATCTGAGGAGATTATGCTTCCCAGGTAGGTGAACTGCTGAACGGACTTGAGTATGATGTGTAAAGCACTGATTATTCTCAAATTATAGAAAGTTGACCCTTGCTCTGAACACTTTTGGTTCATCATGGTGATTACTTGCCTGCCCTGTTCCCTGTGGCATTTGTATATTCTGGCAGAGGTCAACAAGGGCTTACTTTTGGGGACTACAACTTTTGGGGCAATGACAGCCATCCAGCCTGGAAGATTCTGAAAGTTGTAGCCAAAGTGTGAAGAGAGGAGTTCGGCAAGTCTGAATAAAGCTAGCCAATCACAGCTTTTGGAATGGGGAAAAATATATAAAACTACAAGTCTGACTCTTAAATAGTCAGAAAGGGCCAGCTAGGAATAGATATATTTATGGGGCAGATAGGGCCATTTAGGAATTGTGATGGGAAAAGGGACTGATAGGGCTGGTTAGGAATACAGAAATAGCTGGAGATGGGATAGGATAAGATCACAACAGGAACCTTGGCTTGATGGGAGCCAACAGTGTGGAAAGAGTTCAGGGAAAGTTGTTACTTTGTTTTAACTAAGGTGTTATATTGTGTATGGTCCCAGTGTGATGTTAGATGTTTAACTTAAAAAAAAATACAATAAATTTTAACTATTTTCTACATCTCTGTCTGGATATATATTAATTTAAGAATTAATGAATTGACAACACATTTCCAAATTGAACCCAACTATAAACATATCTGTTTGTCCACTATTATGGTCGCCGTGAGACTCAGGTATCAGATCCAAGGAGGGACCATAAGCAGAAAGGGGCAAAGTGGGTGAGCGAGGCCCAAGAGCTAGAATTGGAGTCAACCTGGAAAGAGGATCTGTTGCAAAAAGTAACTTTTCCAAGCGCTGGGGTTAACTATAGGCACAGCAGTGGCACCGCTGATACTGCTGTTGCTACACCAAAGATCAGTTCACAGCACAGACTGTCTGTGTGTCTTATATAGCTATAGTGTGAAGTGCCAAGAAGGTGGATGATATGACTGGGCTTCTGGACAATATTATTCAAATACTTAATTTCAGCCAGAATACCTAAGACCAAACACACACACATTCAGATTTTCCTTATGTAACTTTTTAAGATGCCCTATATCAACATATGAATAACGTCTGAAGGGGGGGAAAGGCATGCAGAATATCAAAGCTTAAAACATGAAAATGCAATAATATGATACATATTAAAAGACGATTGTGTTGGATCCAGGCCAAGTGAGCCATTCTTTAGGACCACTAAACATAATGGGACAAGTTGGTCAATAGGACTAATTTAAGTCCTATTGATTTTGTGGAACCAAGAAGTAAGCCCCACCAAACACAGTGGAACTTAACTTCTCAGTTCATGAGCATGACTGAACCCAGTGAAATGATCAATAAATAAATATACAGTACTGTGTTTTTAAAAGAAAGAAAGAAAGAAAGAAAGAAAGAAAGAAAGGAAGGAAGGAAAGAAAGAAAATAAATGAAAGGGATACTTAAATAATTAAAACTGCATATTTTTATGCAATTGCATAAAATGCATAAAAAGTTACATACGTCTTCTTTGTATCTCTTCAGTCTCCTCTCATGCAGTTGGGGAACAAGCTGCAGCAAGGGATGCAGGACAGACGACTAAGAGGGCATGAATACAGACACATGAGCAACAATGAAATCCTGGCTTCAGGATGTAAAAACAAAACAGAAACTCTTTACTGCAGCACTGACTCTTTGGACTTTTTTGGACATTGATTTACCACGCCAGAAAGTTCGTAACACTCGTGACGCTGCTGCACGGCAGGGGGCCCATTTTGTACGACGCTGTTTAAGTACCACAAGAGATTGGAGGCAGCCATCCCATATTTGGCCATTTTTTATTCACGGGCAACTTCCGTGAGTAAAAAATGGCCAAATATGGCGCGGCTGCCTCCAATCTCTCGTGGAACTGAAACAGTTGATTTCGGCAGGGGGACAGTGTCGTACGAAACGGGGCCTCCTCTGCACAGCAGCATTGCAAGTGTTATGAGCCTTCTGGTGCAGTAAATCAACGTCCAAAAAAGTCCATAAATACAACAGGCAAAGCAAAGGACAGATGGTTCTTGATGGGCCGTATTTTTAGACATTCTTTGGGCTGCTTCTGAAGTTGCAGTTTCCTTCACAGCTGGACATCATAGATGTAATTCATTAAGGAAATCATAATGTCAGAAGGTCTTCATTACCTGTGTTAGTTTGCATGTTTGAGATGGTATGCATGCCGAGCTGAAACCAATTGGTCCAGCCTTCTGCTCAGTGCAATGCAGAATGCTGCTACACACCCCTGACAGATGTCTGACCACCTTATGCTTCAATATCCCTAGCAAAGTAGAATCGTCCACCTTCTGGGGGAATCTGTTCGATTGCCAAACAACTTTCACTTACTGCTAGAAAGACTCTGCCAAGCTTAGCTGACACTTGCAATTTCTACCCATTGGGTCTGTTACTGCTCTCTGAAGTAACAGGGAACAGGTGGTCATAGCCTGTCTCTCATTGTAACAGCACAGGCATGAAACAAAGAACAGTTCTGAGATAAAAGCAAATTCTAAGATTGCAAGACAGCAAAAGTTTACAAACCTACACCAGGAAGAAACAGCAGTGTAATTCTTAGTATCTAGGCATCATTTGGTCACAAAGAAGAATGAACTATCACTAATGAAGGAACAATACAGAGCTGAGGAAAATTATCTTTGGAGGTTACATGGCCACTGGGGGCTGGCTAGAATATTGTGGTAGTTGCAGCCCCGAAAGTAACTTTTCCTAGTTCTAGAGCAGTGTCCCTTTGATCTCATTCAGCACCCACCCCCAATTTATACCATTCTAACATTGTACAACACTCTGGAGAAGGATTCATTCTATTTCCCATTAGTATACAAAGATTTAGACAACAACAGCCACAGACATGGAACACTGATATAGTGAAGGACACAAATGTACACATATGACATGTAAAGGGGGTTTTGGTGTACAGTACTTTAAAAGCAGAACCTCATTAATTCATGTTTTATTCTTTTACATAGAGTATCCCATCCCTTATTTCTGAGCAAATTCAGAACAGAAATTAGTATAGCCCTGTAATTTCTGAAGGCAAATTTTATTACAAGATTTATCAACAATTCTAGTTTTAATTCTTAATAAATATGCCTTGGTATTTTATCAGAACACTAACTTGTATTTAGTGGATATCCATCTTTATTATTTACTTGAAAACATTTAGGTTGTCCTAGATACTTTTTAGGCAGTAGCTGATACTATATTCACCCATTTCCTTCTTTTTTTAAATAGGTAAATTGTCCCACATTTTGTTTTAATTAAATAATCAAGATATTTAAAACACTTTCAGGGATTATGAACTTGATATCTACCTAGAGGAATTAAATAAAGTCAAAATAATAATGATAATATGCTGTTTTTAGGTGCAGGCACATGTTTACTGACAGGGAGAGGGGGCAGTTCAACTTACCAGAACGTTTGAGTTGCCCGTATCAGGGGTCTTAGAATAATGAAATAAGAACTGTTCAAAGAAATTAAAATTGGGTTTTATTTTGGGACAGATTACTGTTATGTGTTTCTAGACAGACATTATACACATTAAAAAAAGAGCAGGGGAAAATAACTTACTCTTTTTGTGATGTCCTTTTCATCTAACCCCTGTGGAAATATTGGCACAAGTCATTTAATAACCCAGCATGGCTCATTTGGATGGGACAAAACAATGTGGTACAATGTGGTACAATGATACTACTATTGCTTATATAATTTGTAATTGTTGATTTGAGGCTGCAGTCCTAGGTACAAGTAAGACCTATTCAACTGGCTGTGTTTTACTTCTCAGTAAACATACAGTTTGCTCACCATTAATATAAATTTATTTACTCATTAATCTAAATGTATTATTGAAATACTACTACTAATAATAATACCTTATCCTAGTTATGTGAGATCACATTTATATTGTTAGTGTCCTCCATTTACTCATGACCACTGATTCAGAAATTTGTATTCAGGTGGAATATTGCAGCTGATTAGTATAAATGAATAATCAAATTAGATAATGTGTTTTTCAGAAGACATGTGGACTGTTAAGTCAGCTTCATTTTAAGAAGGCATTACTGCACACAGTACTTTCAGTAGATGTGTTGTTAACTTTTTGGTGCATCTTACACTTTCAAGGAAGCATGTGATGGCTGAAGGATGGCATGCTTCCTCAGACAGTTGTACTACTACTCATAATAATTACAAAGCAATATGGAATTATAACATGGCGGGGGGGGTCCAAGAACCACTGTAGAATACATTCTGGAACAGGGGTAGATTTGGTCTTAGGGATTACTGACTTCAATATGAGGATCTGAGTACTCTAATCAAAAACCCATCATCATCACCATCATCTTCTACTATTACACGCAGCCCCTAAGCTTGTTCCTGCAGTTCTCCAAACCCCTAAACCAGCCTTTCTCAACCTTTTTAACCTGGAGGAACCCTTGAAATAATTTCCAGGTCTCAGGGAACCCCTGCCTAAACATTATTTTATCTACAGGTGGAAAAATGTTTAAAAATCACCTCTCTCAGGAAACCCGGGTTGAGAAATACTGATCTCACCTGAAGATAGTTCCAAAACAGAAACAGAAGGAACCCAAATCAACCGAGGTTTCCTATTTTTCTTTGAGCTGGGGAGAGAAAGTCCTCCCTGTTTAGTGGCAGCCTCACTTAAAGGACCGGATATTTGGGGACAGTGCAGAGTTTCATGCTTTTGTTGAAAAAGATATTGGTGTGTGTGTGTGTGTGTGTGTGTGTGTGTGTGTTTGCAAGGGGAGGCTTGCAAAATCAATGTCCCAACTTTTCCCCGCTGGGAGTGGGGTGGGGGCAGCCTACCTTTGTACTCAGAGTCTGAGGAGCGTTACTACCACCACCACCTTCTCGGCCTTCTCGCAGACGTCCTGGCCAGGAGGTGGAGGGGGGCTGAGTCATGGATGCTGCCACATGGGCGCTGCTGGAGTAAGGGGTGCAGGTGGCCAGGCGTTTGCAGGAGGCCAAAATGTCCCGGATCAGGAAGGAGGAGGTCACCATCCAGGACTGGGAGGGGGCGCCTCCTCTGCCACTGCCCTGGAGGTGGAGGTCTGGGTGCTGCAGGTGGAGGGCCTGCCGGATGAGTGGGCAAAAGGCAGCTAATGCTGCTGAGCTGCTCCAAGCAGGGGCTGAGCTCCAGTGGGGAATGCCCGTTGCCCACGAGCACCGGACACCCCTTGGCCAGGCT
This sequence comes from Gambelia wislizenii, assembly GCA_030847615.1. Taxonomy (NCBI): domain Eukaryota; kingdom Metazoa; phylum Chordata; class Lepidosauria; order Squamata; family Crotaphytidae; genus Gambelia; species Gambelia wislizenii. The sequence goes on along the minus strand of JAUMIR010000005.1, from coordinate 96,608,417 downwards.
GGTGACGGGGACTGAGGGGCTCCCAGGGCGGTGCGATTGCAGTGAGTCAATCCCAAAGCCACCTCCATCGCTTGCTCCAGATCCAGATGGATCTGGCTCTGTCAGCTTAGGGTGACATGGGGGGGCCCTCACCAGCCAACGGTAATTGGGTGAGGCCTCGAAAGTGGTTGGTGGGAAGGAAGCCCAGTGCTCTGAGGTCAGGGTTCAGGGCCAAGTCTCTGCCTTTCCTGGCAGTTCTCATCCAGGCTAGCTGCAGGGGGGAAGGGGAGGGAGGGAGGGAAGGAAGGAAGGGGAGAAGTGAACGAGAGAGGGGGAGAGGAAGAAAGAAAAAAGAAAGGGAAGGAGAGAAAGAGGAAAGAAAGAGAAGAGAGGGAGAGAAAGGAAGGAAGGAAGAGAGAGAGAGATTGAGAGAGAGAGAGAGAAGAGAAGGCGAGAGGGAGGAAAGGACAGAGCCAGAGGCGGGAGGCAGAGAAAGTCAGATTTTGTCTGGGCACCAGAACCCGCAAGAGCACTGTCTGGGTTCTGCCGACTCCAGGCTGAACCCCATCGAGTTCAATGGGGTGGAGGTGCCAGCTGTCTTGCACAGAAAAGAGCTGGCAGGGCACTCTGAGGAGCCAGCAGAGGCAGCTTGGACACAGCTGGGTCCTAAAGCCCAATGTTACTATATTATACACTTATTATAAAAACCTCCAAAAATTACTATAAAGCCTAACGTAACTATTTCTCGTTACTATTTCTCACGGAACCCCTAGCCAAGTCTCACAGAACCCTAGGGTTCTCTGGAACCTGGTTGAGAAACACTGCCCTAAACTGCCTTTAATCTGGTTAAAAAATGGAGGTGAATTGCCTCCAGCAACAGCAATTCACATTTTAAATAGGACACTGTGCCCCCTGCACTGTTTAGCAGTAAACAATACCACTGCCAATGGACATTTTCTCATACCATGCTAAAATGTGGTGACTTGCAGGAGTGGGCATGTCTGGGGCAATTTTTCACTTCTAGGACCTCCTGGAGGCTACACAGACTGCCAAATATTAGAACAAAACAAGAAACCAGAAGTAGCTGGATGTACACTTCTGATTTTGAAAAGCAGGGTGTTTTTTTTAAGTTAAACAGTGTGCAGGAGGACAATGCAACTTATTTAAAAGATAAATTGAAATTGCTGGGGGCTTCTAGGAGAGGCAACTGACCCTTTTTGGAGTAGGGAGTGTAGTGTAGGAAGGAGTGGAGAACTGCACTTTGCCCACCTCTGGTTTACAGTGAGGTACATAAATAGAAGCAATCTAAAACAAGCCTTGAGTTCCCATGCTTCCCTCGTCTCTTCCTGGGCAGCCAAAAGAAAGTGTTTGGAAGTGTTTGCTTTTAGGTAACCATACCTTTCTGTGCTGTCTTCATTGGTAACTGCACTTAACATTAGCTGTAGTTAATTTAAAGCAATTCCAGTCATTCCCAATCAACATGGTCATTGCCTAGGAATAATGGTCCCCCATAAAAATGGAGACTGCAGAAGGCTGCTCTACTCTGTTGTTGCAGATATAAGAGCTAGTAACTTTTAAGGAAACTTATATAGAAAACTTGAGATAACTCTGATTTTTATATTAATGGCAACAACATCTCAAACTTTGAAAGCAGAATATGACTCTGGGCTTGTCTAGACGGGCAATTTATCTGGCTTCCCCCTGTCTTGGAGCCCTATAGTCCAAACAATGCAGGGTTCTTCCCCCAATTTGCCTCTGGAGAGTCCTGACAATGCCTGAGGCAAAGTCAGGGGGAAGCCAGGGTAAAACCATTTTTTAAAAAAAAATTCCCCCCCATTATGTGGGAAACCCAGATGGTCCAGGGTGGGGACACAGGATTTGTACCTGCATGCTAGTATGACTCTGCAGCCAGGAAGGAGACCCTCAGCATGTGATAAAGGCCTCCAGCATGTGATCAGCCTTGATCATATGGCTGAGGGCCTCCTTCCTGGCTTCAGAAAGTATAACACAGGCCAGCAGGGGAGGTGTCCGCCGACAGCAGCCAGTATATGTGTGCAGCGGCCAGTGTGCGTGTGGACTTCTGACTATTTCATCACAGTAACGGGGGTGGGTGGGATCTGGGCCAGTTCCAGGGCCAAAATATGCGAGCTGGAAGGCAGTGTATTCAGCCAGTATAGACAAGTCCTCTCTCAGTGACATGAGGAAAACTCGCCTAAGTTTCCACCAATGGTTGTTATGCTGCTTTTCCAAGCTGAGAAATTTCTTGAACTTATGACACATGAAGTAAAATATTAATTTCCTTGTATGGATTAGAAGTAACTTATTCTGATCTACTAATTAGGAAAGAGTTCTCTCCAGAGCACGAATGGCAGGTTACTTCAAATCTACATCAGTTATTATGCCTGAGCGGTAATTTTGCTAACCATATCAATCTGGAGGTCTATAGATGTCCCTGGAGCATCAGCTAACAGGGAACCACACAACTGAGAAATTAATTAGTGCATGGTAGTAATTGTAATGCACTGTATTGCACAAGATATACTGGCAATAATGTTTTAGAAATACAGTATAATGTTAACTGCCATTACCTGAGCTTTTTGCAGAAGTTCCAGAACCATAAAGCAGAGATCTTCCAATGCATTAGAGGACTAAAGGCAAGGAAAACAGAATATCAGAGACATAATTAGTGAACTGATAGTACTTGCTTTGATAAATTGACTATTATTGAATTGATCTGTTCTCTTAATTGGACTGACCTGAGGTGAAGATTCCCTGGTCAGGTAAGTAGAACACACATCATCTATCTATAAATATTGACAAGAGAGCAAAGACAAGACAGCAAAAGGTTGAATCGAGAAAAGAAAAAGGAAATTGAGCTTTAACTGAGGTGCTAAAATGTGTAAAGTCAAAAAAGGTTTTCAATGAAGGCTTAACAGCCAGACAATTTGATAGCCCTTTCTGGAAAGGGATTCCCACCAAGGGCTGTGATATGTATTCTGAAAACAACTCAGGGCTGCCTCAAGTATATTGGCAAGACAGATGAAGATGGGATTCCAAGGATAACAAGAAAAAGTAAAAGGACCAGTTGATCAGTGAAAAAGCAAATGAATACTGTAATGGAAAGTAAAATAAACTAATTTAAGCAGGCTATATAAACACTAAATACACTCAGAATAATGTATTAATGGATACATTATTGAAAGACAACAATAATATAATAAGGAAATTAAAACAATGCATTCACAAATACTTACACTAAGGTGTAAGAACAAGAAAGGCCTAGGTATATCAGAAGAGGAAGAAATTGTAATGGAAGCAGAAAGATGTGGGAGGACCCTGAGAAGTGTATGTCTATAATATATCTTCTGCTAGATCACACAGCACCACCTGACCAGGTAGGTTCACATGGGTTCACGCATTCCTCCAAATCAGCATATCTCAAACTATTCAGGAAATAAAGGTTTAGACCAGCATCTTAAATGCAACCCAGGAATAAATTTATAGCCAATGCAGATGAAGTAGGGCTAGTATGTTACAAGCAAGCAATCTAGACCCTACAACTATCCTATCAACTACAGTGTTGTCCATATAAAATGTTGTCTTAGGAACAGTTATAATTTGGTATCCATCTCGCACTCTCAATGACTGACCTGTTTCTTCATGTTCAGGTATATGACCTTGAAAGCACATGCTTTCCTGGGAGAATTGGTAGAAAACCAAGAGGTAATGCTCACACAGAAGGTCCCCATCAGAACCCAAAAGGGGGATTTCCAATTCTATAGGAAGCTCTTGCTGTTTTAAGCCTCATATTACCCTAATAACTGTGGGTAGTGGCCTGCTGTACTGTGAAAGTCCACCAAAGCATGTCCCTCTAAGTAATCCTTCCCTGTCAACCTTGCAAGCTTCTTGTCACAACAGGTTGAACCTGAACTGCAGAGACACCCCATTCCAAAAGTGTAATGACAGGTATTTTCATCAGGTCTATCTGTCTTTATAAGCACAACAGCATTCTCTGAAATGGGGCAATGTTCAATGACACACAAACCAACAGAACCACTTATTTAATCTTCCTGATGTTTCCTTCTTTCATTGTGACAATTAAAAAAATACTTCTAATTGATTTTCAAACACAACACTATATATATGGGGCTAGAAAAGTTCTTAATGTAAATGAAAAATACACTCTCATATAAACGCATATAAAATCCAAGTTTCTCTGATTGCTAGCAAAAAGTTGTAGGCTGTATTTCTGTGCCCCATTAGAATCCTTACTTGTTAATCCTACTTTTAAAAACAGGATAATAGGGCTGGCATTATCATTATCATTATCATGCCAGTGTCATAAATAATAGGAAAATTAAAAACAAGCAACATAGGGGAAATTTCTCTCTACCTCATTCCACAACTGCAAATCTTGTTCTCCTTGTAGAACATGGGATCCCATTGGTGCACCTGGAAATAAGAAAACATTTCCTGTCCTTAAAGCTATAAAGTTTCCTATTTATAATATTATTCATCCCACAGAGATCTCTGTCAGTAAACGTGAGAGTGAAAACAAACGAGTTGTCATAAGCAAGAAAATAGCATTCTGTTATTTTACACCTTAGCACCAAAACCAAGCTAATACTGAAAATCACATATGTATCAACTTCAGTAACATTCTTATCCTACTGAACTCCACTACAGATAGTAGACATAATTCACCAAGGATTGCAATTGTACTGTGAAATTTAACAACTGTACAGGATTACTTTCCCAGTACTTCCATTTATTCCAGTGGTGCTTGTACAAGAAAACATCTTAATGAATTGCTCCCACAGATTGCAATCCAATAGGTAGTTCTATGCACTATTGTGCACAAGCCTTTACACAGCTACTCAGATGTAAAGCTCATTGAGTTCAGTGGTCCTTATTCTCAGTGAGTGTGAATAGGATTAAAACTTGAGTTCCATGGAAATCAGTGGAACATTATCATGCCTAGGCTACATTGTAATTATCTCTAATTAGTCCTAATATATCAGTACATAGTTTTTAATCATGAATCTTGTCATTGTAATATAAAATTTAAAAAGTATTGCTTGTCTGTCCGCATACAGTCTACGTGTGCATAAAAATACACATTCTCATCTCCATCTCTCATACCATTTTTGGACAGTTTCAAAATAGTAAGATTAATTTGCCCACCCAACTGAAGAAGGTGCATGAATTTTAGTTGACATATTCTGTTTCTCTTGTGATTACAAATGGTAAGGATTTATAATAATACAGAATTACTTTCCTCATATCCCAGAGGACTAAGCATTACCACATAGAGATATTACAAGACACACAATTTTTAGATTCTGGTTCATTCAATATATGGTTATGGTAAACAAGCTGTTTTAGCTACATTAAAAAATCAAGAACGTTGATACAACGCAACACACTTTCCTTTCAAACCAGTGGATACCAGATGTCAACCATGTCTAATCTTTCTCAAAGTATGAAGTGAGTTTCCTTAAAGAATTGGTATTTATTAAGAGAGGAGATGTATTGGCTCAGAACAAAGGGGAAAGGGTGGTGATGATAATAGGACTGAATCCATATCTGAGATATAATAAGGGTTTCACACAAAATTTTAAAAATTAGTAAGGGTTTTTTTTTTCCAGAAAGTACAGCTCAGGTTCTAAACAAAGTCATGGGAAGAGCTTAGCTTTAAAGTACTGAACAAGAATTTTCTTTTTGCTTAATTAAAGATTCAGCCAAAAAACCCAGGATGAAAGAAAACATCATTTCAAAATTTTAGAATTGTAACAACTGTACTTAAGATATTTATTTAAAAATATTGTTAGGTACATGGAGAGTGACTGGAATTAATGTAATATTAATGTATAATACCCACATTTTTTATTATCATACAGGCTGCTATATTCTGCAAACATCCCTAATGAATTCAATTATTATTCCATGTACTTTATAGTGTATAGTGTCATCAGTGTATGCTGAATGTAAAATCCACTTCAAATATGTATACATGTTTCCCTTATCAAGCAACTATAGAAGTAATTTTTTTTGTTCAAATGTGTAGATCCTAAGCATTTTGAAAGACAGCTAAGTACTTCTGCACAAGAGATTTTACAAGAAACACCAGAAGTTAAGGTTGCTTCAATGTCCTCGACTCTTTATTGTATCATCATTGTTGACCTATACTTAGTGATAACATGTGGCAAAGGAACTTCACTGATCCTGAATCAGAAAAAGAAAATGATTACTCTTCAAAACCAGGTAATCTGTCAGTTCTTTCTTTCTACAATAAACTCCTATAGGTGTTTATTCAGAAATAACTTGCTCTCAGGTAAGTGTGTACAGGATTGAAGCCAGGGTTCCCTCACTCTGCAATATGCAATCAAATCCTAAAGCGAAGGACAGACATGAAACATTCAGCCACATTCCCCAATGATTATGTTATACATAGGAGCCATGTTTCCAATTACTTTCAGTCACAAAACTACATTCTACTTTCCCTACACTACACTTATTCAGATTTTAAACTTCTAATTAGAGTGGAGACTTAAATCACAGAATCGATTGTGAAGAGAAAAAACTCTCTCTGTGTGTATTATTTTATAGCTTTGTAAAAAACACACTCCAAAAGTGGCTCACATCAATCAAAACTGCAATGCAGTGCCAATCATAGGCAATGAAACACCAGTGTGACACAGTGGTATCTGCTGTAACATCACTGATTTGAAAAGAAGCAAGTTAATAATTTTTCTTCCAGTGCAGACAGTAAAATGTAGGTGAGTTTCTGTTATGCAGCAGAATTCTTACAACCACCGAATTAGGTCTAATCATCTGTATCAAAAAATAGACTTATTACTAATGAAGTGTTTAATTAAAACTTTTACATTTAAATTGATACCTGAAAACTGCAGAGCTGAAAATGCTTGGGCAATACAGTTTACCATGAAGAATGATTAGTAGAGCAATCTACAGATTACACACCATTAAAAGGAATTATCATTTCTCTTTGGTACATCTCTAACTGCAGCAGAAGAGGCAGTAGAATAATGTTCTGTACCAGAGTTATTCCTGTTGATGATATTATTAATCTTTTTAACATAATTCCATTGTACAGAAATATTGGCCTTTTCTGATGCCACAACATGAGGACATACATACAGTATGAGAACATGGCAGTGGCCTACAGTGACTACAAAGAAAATAACTTTGTAATTCAACCTAACTCCAACTATCCTGAATGGGGCAGGATTTTAAAACTTGTTTTGTATTCTTCCTATTCCTAGAATAGCATTGCATTCCATTAGCAGGAGCTACCAGATTCCACCTAGCCCTTGGGATTTGTTTACCTGTAGGTGGCTGGTTTCTTTCCTTCTTTTCTTTCCTAAAGCAGATAATATATATTTTAAAAGCTCAATATATTACATGATTGGATCATTTTTTAAACTAGAGAAATAATCCAGGTTGGAACTGGATTATTTACATGGCTTCTTCTTATGGAATCCTGGGATTTGTAGTTTGGGGAGGCACCAGCAACTTTTGGCAGAGAAGGCTGAGGACCTTGTAAAACTGCAAATCCCAGGATTTTTTAGGAAGGAGCCATGCAAATAATCCAGTTTCAAACTGGATTATTTGTGTAGTGTGGCTTAAAGCCTAGGTCGGTGTAAAAACCCTGCAACCCTCAGCAAAGAAGAGCATTTGGGGCGGGGGTGTCACCAGACTTAGAGAGCGACGGAGGAAAGAGGCTAGATAAGTTTTAAAAGACCCAAACACACAAGCCTTTAAGATTTTCTAGGGGCCAGAAGCAAGCAAGCCCAGCCAGCCAGCGCAGGAAATAAAGCTCTAACGCGGGATGAGATCGGCAGCCCCCCCCCCCCACAACAGGGAGTGGATCCGGACCTCTACAGAAGGGAGCGCCTGGTTGAGCGCCACACGCGCGGCGTGGGGACGGGGAAAGAGGCGGCCAGCCCTTACCTTTGCACGAGCCCACCCAAAAGGCCAGGAGGAAGACGAGCAACCCCCAGGGAGTCCCCGGGCCAGGCTGCGGCTTCCTCGGGCTGGAGTGGCCGGGGCTGCTGGCGCCCTCCTGCGAGGCTGCTGCCAGGCGAGGCTGCTGTGGCCGGCAAGGGCTCGTCCGGCTTGGCATGGCGTCTCCGCGTCCCCACCGGAGCCTCGGCTTTTTTGCGCGCGCCTTTTCCCGCCGCCGCCGCCGCCGCTTTCCTCTCGCCTTTGAAATTCCCAGTCAGGGAGCGCAGACTTTTAAATCTCCCGGACATGAGGAGGGCGGCAACAGCCTGAGTCAGGGAGAGTCACGTCACACACACACACACACACACACACACACACAAAACCTCCCCGAGGCTCCCTCTCAGGCGCCGCTCCGCGTCCACGCGCGTCCACGCAGAGAGAGTGGGAGCCTCACGACCGCTGGGCCCCCCCTCACAGGGCGGCCATTTGCCAAGTGAGTACAGGGACCCACAAGGGCCGAAGAGCCGGACGGTTTAGCAAGTTAGTTTTCCAACTCCCAAAGTCGCCCCGCCAAGATAGGCAGAAAGGAAACTCTCACAACCTGGTCATACGAGCATGGCCACCCAGTCCCAAGAGTCAGGAATTTTGAGGGGGATTAGGAATTTTTTATTGGAATTAAGACTATTCTACTGAAAAATACACCTGACGGCAAAAAGTCATCACGATAACGCAAAAATAATAATAATAATTGTTTTCCTCTTTTCTTACTAAGACAAAAATATTAAAAGTCAGGGGTTGTCTAAACTGGGAATGTGAGGAGAATATGGGCTGTCTTAATGGCATCCCGCATCGTTTCACCGTATTCAAAAGGAGGGGGTGCCAAAAACTTCAAAAAATGTGAAGGGAGAGCCTTCCAAAAACTTCAAAAAATGTGAAGGGAAGCGCAAGCTGATTGGCTGGACGAGCGCAGAGGTGGGGCTTGCTAATGGGGGAAAACGCCCGGAGCCGCCATGCTGGTTTTTCACCTTAGTGAGTAATCACTAAGGGCCTATCTACACGAGTGGGAAAAACTTCCAAATACCTCATAGTATTGGTATCTCGCAGCAGCAGCAGCGACATGCCCAAACAGTTTTTCTGGCCTCCGAAGCCCCCCATAAGCCTCACATTCCTGATGGCGGCCACAAGTGATTTACTCGCGTTAGTTCTTCACTGCCACCAGTTTTTGGTTTTTTAAAAATGTGGTCCCAAGGTGCGCTGGTGCGATAGAGCGATTCTCCAAAGTAAAACAGACAATATCTCCTTTTTATCACATTAGTGAGTGATTGCAAGGCGAAAATCCAACATGGCAGCAGTGGGCACTTGCCCTCCTAGAAAGTCCCATGCCTGCTCTCACCCAGCCAATAAGCTTTGTGCTTCCCTTCGAGTTTTGTTTGTTTATTTGTTTTTGTTTTTTTGTTCTATAGTCCAAATGAGCAAAAATGCACACCTGCCTTGCAGTTTGTGAAACAGTACGGGGAAATCTGCAAAGGCTTTTACTCTGTTGGTTTTGCCATTTTCCCCTCCTTCCAAATAGTGTGGATTGGCACTGTATCCTCTTTAAACAGGTAGGATTCCCAGCAAATTCCATGAGAGGTATTTTCACTGTTTAGACAGGCCCTAAGGCAATTCAACCGTGTTGTTTTTTCTTTTATTCTACAGGCGAAATATCGCTGAAGCACATAATGTGAAATAGTTTTTTTTTAAGTTCTGCAGCAGCAGCAAATAAAGCAAGTAAAAATGCAAGTAAATCACTCGTGGCCGCCATGTTGACCAGTGTGTATGTGAAGCTTTGGGGCACAAAACACCATTAAGACAAATTGCAGTTGCTGCAATTTTCTATTACTGTGGAGCTATCCAGATTTTTTTCTGCCTCATATAGACAGGACCTAACATTTCCCAACTCTGCCGGTTCTATTCTTCCTTATGACTGAGTGATTGCTTGGCTACCAAAAATTATGCTGTTGATTCTTCCTCCTCTGGTTGCCCACATGGCCCCCACAAGGGAGGGGGGCTGACAGAGCTCTACCCTGGGGGCCCGGTGTGATACTATTGTAAGTTTTTATTATGTAAATCCATTTAGTTTTTAAAAATATATATAAATATTACTTTGGTGTCATCGTTTATACTGACTTATTTTCATCTTTATCCTAAATCTTGTAGAGCATCTTGGTGCCCTTAAATTTAGCAGTAGGTAGGGGGCCTGCTAAAGATCCTGGCCTGGGGGCCTGCTTCAGGATGTGGGGGCCATGGTTGCCCATAAGACTACCTTACTAAGCCACTGGCTCTAGCTGGCAGCCGTGGGGAAGGAGAGCAGTGGGGTTTGTGAGGTTTTGCCTATCCACTTCCACCAAATGTGTGGACTTCCATTTATCTCTGCCACCAATTTGAGGACCTCCTCCTGTCCCACCTCTGTGATCACCATCTGTGGGGACCTCCTAGATGCCCTTGTGGTTCCTGTGTGTGATTTTATTTATCTTCTCTTCCCAATTCTTTGCTGCCACCAGAGACACTGTGTCAGAATTCAACTTTATGATATGTAACATTCCCAGAGGCAAAAACATATACTGTACTACAAAAATGATTTTTTGAACAGAAATTTAACATAACATCACAGATTAATTATTTAATTGATCTAAATCATATCACTTACTCTCTCCACACTCATCTCTTAGCTAAGTCTGTCTCTGACTCTCACCTTGTCTCTGACTGATTTTCCTAACCACTCAAACTCCTCTACCCCACCAACTAATTCCTAACATGGACAGATCCAACTCTCAGCCAGAATAACTGCCATTACACACCTGCCTTTTTTTAAAAAAAAAACTCAGATATCACCAGTCACTCTCAACAGTCCATACTCCCACCGCCTCCAACAGCTCGCCAGCTTATTACATCTATCTCTCTGGCTTTTCTTTGCAAACAAAGATTCGGGAAGGACTCATCTCATGCTTTCTGCAAGTGCACTGATGACTAAAAAGGCCAATCCGAGATAAACAAGTCCGGTTGCAGAAAGCACAGCAGAAGGTCTCCTTGGATGATGTTTCTGGGTTGTGATTCTTTCTGCGTTGTTGTTTCTCTTCAAGACTTGTTCGGCGTGAGTTCTCAAATAAGGCTGCAGCATTGTGGATAGTGCGTCTCCATGCCTCCCAATGTGAGGCCAGGGCGGACCATTGTTGGTGATCAATTTGGCCGAGCATGAGATGTTGTTTCAGGGAGTCCTTGTATCACTTTTTTGGAGCACCCCTCTTATGCTGACCCATGGCGAGTTCACTGTAGAGTACTATTTTTGGGAGGTGATAGTCCTCCTTCCTAGAAATGTGGCCTGCCCAGCGCAGCTGTGTTCTCAATATCATGGCCTCAATGCTGGTGATCCCTGCTTGCTCAAGGACAGCAACATTCGTCACATAGTCAGTCCAGTGTATATTTAGGATTGTGCGTAGACAGCGCTGATGAAAGCGCTCGAGGAGTCGTAAGTGTTGGCAATAGGTGACCCATGTCTATACCTTGCATACATAACCATATTGTATCTTAATTTGTCCAATAAATGCAATTACAGCCCCTCCCCAGTCCAGAACATCACAGGGTTCACACCTGAGCCTGGAAGTCAGTTTCTTAATGAAGCATCCCTGACATTGGATTGAAGGTATATGCTTGAATGTTACAACATCATAAAAGATGCTGGTGTTCCCATCAGTCTTTTATGACTAGCATGTGTTGTGTAGAATGAGGTGATAAAATCTTAAAGTGGCAGAACAGACCTTAGCCCTTCAGTTTGGGGCACTGAAATCACTATTCAGTGATTTTCCCATGCAAAGAGGGAGAGAATGTACAATAAGGAGACTGATCCTGTTCTCCAGTTCAATTCTGTTATGGTTTTCTGCTTGCAGGAAGATTCCTTTCCCAGGGTGAGCATTCAAGAAATGTCATCCCCACCTCCACCACTAGCATTCTGAAATAATCCAGGAAGCTGTCACCACATGGTAGAGATGCTCCATTTGAGATGTTTCTCCCATTTCTATATGCATTTGCTTCAGGGCCTGTCAGATGTTATTGGACTTCATCTCCCATCATCCCCGTACCAGCATAGCCAATGGTAAGAAATGCTAAGAGCTGCAGTCTAGCAGAATCTGGAGGGTACTGTTGCCCATCCTGGATTTACTGTATGGCTATTCCTAAGAACCCCCTCTGTGTGCATATTCCAGCCTCCCCATACCAGTTGTCTTTCAGATTTGTTGGACAAGAACAGTGGCTCTCAACCTGTGGGTCCCCAGATGTTGTTGGACTACAGTTCCCAGGAGCCCTCTGAGGTCTCACCTTGACAGGCAGGTGGTCCTCCGAGTCATTAGTGAGGCTGTGAGTTCAGTCCTACAGCCTCACTAATGACTGGGAGGACCACCTGGCTGTCAAGGTGAGACCTCAGAGGGCTCCTGGGAACTGTAGTCCAACAATATCTGGGGACCCACAGGTTGAGAACCACTGGACTAGAACTTCTCTAAGTCCCCAGTTATCTATGGGGCTGGCTGGAGGCTTCTGGGAATCGGAGTCCAAGACATCTGGAGGGCAACATGATGAGGGAGGCTGGTATATTCATAGTGAGGAAGGGAAAGCACCTTCTGCCAACTCCACTCCTGACACTTGTCTACACCTCCCAGTCCCAGCTACAATGTTCACACACTGAGCAAAAAGTTGCCCACTGTCATGCCTCTAATATTGAAACAGTGAGTGTAACATCAGCAAGTAGACCAAACCATGTATCATTGTACACATATAGACTCTTCATTCCAGCAGAAACCTTAATCTTAAGGCTCTCGTGGTATGAAGAGCCTGCAAAGCTTTCCTGTTCATGTTCCATTTAATGCATAGATGTTATGGGACAAGAGCACAGTGCTGCTGCCTCCCTTTCCATATGTTTGATATATGTATGAAGAAGATCCTCAAGCAACCTTCCTGTTAAGGATATAAAGATTCTGATGGTTTTTGTGAATCCCTGTATGCCTCTGCAAGGGACATATACAGCAGACTGGATATTGGGTTTTTAATTGGGAAAAGGTGGGGAGGAAGATGGAAATCCCTTGCACAGCTCTGCAGTCCTTCCTAGAATTCTCTCTCTCCCTTTTCACAGCTGCTATTTTTAAAATTGGTTTGCAGATCTTTTGATGTCATATCTAGTTTAGCCCTGAGCAAGTGGTGGGTGTAGGTTCCACTGAACATAGTGAAACATACTTCTAAATAGCAGGCATATGTTTGGGATGCATGAAAAGTGTCTCGCAGAAAACATTTTGCAAAGAGGGAGGAGGTCCTCTTGTTCATTGGTAAAGCACCTGCAGTTGCATGCAGAAAGTAGCATATTCAGCCCCCCAATAGTGGATCTTCAGTTAAAGAGGGAATTAAAGAAACATCACAAGGAAACATAGTTTCTTAAGATCCCAGAAAGCCACTTCTAATCACAGTATGTAGTTATTACTGGTCTGGACAAACAAAGCTGACCTAGTTGGACTCTGTATCAATTTTTGAGAATTAGCTCAAGTAAGGATGTTGTTGTAAGCCCAAACCCTAACAGAGACCAAGTCAGAGACCATGAGAGGATATTGGGGCGGACCTAAGCACTGTATCAGAGAATCCCAAGCCTAATATGCCCAAAATTCCCAAATCTGAGTTGACCAAGGCTCCTGAGCTTTGATCCTCAGAATGTGTAGCCTCAAAATCCATTTCCGTTGAGGGGCCAGCATATCACTAAGCCAGTGTGCCAACATGAGATGACAGAGTTGTAGACACCAGACCAAAGGGCTCGCCTTTAAGGCTTTGTGCTCTTCAGGCTATGTTTCCCTGCTGAAAGGGGTAGTCAAGTTCAGCGAATATGAAAGGACTTTTCTTGATGCAATGCATGGTTGTGTGTGCTATAGACTCTGTCCAGGGTCCTGAAAGGCTTACAGTACTGCTCTGTTTTGGGAACCCTGTTTCAGAGGAGAGGAGAGCCAGTGTGGTGCAGTGGTTTGAATATTGGACTATGACACTGGGAGACTGGGGTTCAAATCCCTGCTTGGCCATTGAAATTTACTGGGTGACCTTCAGCAAGTAATACTCTCTCAGCCTCAGAGCAAGGCATGGGCGAACTCCCTTTGAACAAATTCTACCAAGAAAACCCCATGATAGGTTCACTTTAGGGTTCACATAAATTAGAAATAACTTGAAGGCACACAACAATAATAATTCTACAGGAAGGAACTGGCAAAACTACCTCTAAGTATTCCTTGACTAAGAAAACTCTATGAAGTTCATAGAGTTGCCATAAGTTGACAGGTGACTTGAAGGCAAATACACACACATTGCTGATGAAACCCTGCCAGTCTGTTTCCTGCCTGACATCCTAACCATGAGCTCTTCTTGGCCAGATGGCAAGCACAGCTGTAACAGCCAAGAATATACAAACATGAAGCCACCATTACAAAAATTTGCATAGAAATATCATAAGACTCTGAATGACAACACACATCTTCTGTTCTAATGTATGTTGGAAAGCAAAATAGTTTTTTAGTTGAAATCTCCTGTTAATATGTTAGGGAGGCACATTTTCCCCCCAGACATCACCACCTGCATATGTTAATTTATAGCTTTTTGATGCATTTACATTTTATACAAAGCTGAATAAGAATAGATTTTAAACTATTTTAGTTGACCCTGACGCATTTTCAGCCTACCAGGAAAATGTCTTAATGCATTAAGAGTCATTTTAGAATAATGGAAACAATATGGAAAGCAGTGCAACAATCCACAAGGGGAAAAACTAGAAGGAACAAGAGAAATGACAGAGAGCAGTGAGTGGAAATAAATCTTTGTAAATATGTACATACCCTAAAGAGGGCCTAAATATCCTAAAGGCACCAGTTTCCATCTGATCTTGGAAGCTAAGCTGGGCCAGCCCTGATTGGTACTTGGATGAGAGACTGTCAATGAATATCAGCTACTGTAGGCTATACTTTAGAGGAAAGCAATGGGAAAACCACCTCTGAGTATTCCTTGCCAAAGAAAACCCTACGAAATTCATGGGGTCACTATAAATTGAAAAGAAACTTGAAGATGTGTGTGCAGGCACACACACATATACATACTTTTGTAAATATGAATCAGTTTTAATTTTACCAATATTTATTTTATTTTAATTAAGTTTTGGGGTCATAAATTGACCCTCTTGATTATACATAACAACAACAACAGTTAATTTTGTAACTGCATATAATTCAGTGTCCATAGTTCGTTTCTTGTTTTCCTTTCTTTTTTAGATCTGATTCACTCAGGGATGTGTGCTATACTTTATCATTATTTGATTACCAAACCCCTGGGTCATTTTCCAGTGCAAAGTCATGTACAAAGCATGTGCACCAGGGTTGAGTATGGCTCTGGAGCAGCACCATATCCTTTCAGGCTCCTCCAGAGCTCCAGTGGACTGCAGAGCCACCATTTTGGGTGACTGGAAATGATGTCACATCTCTGCTGGTCACTTTTTGGACCATCACAAAGCCTGTGGTTTTCTGGGCAATACTTCTAAAGGCCTGCTTTTGGGAGGGGGAGTTTCCCCCCCATATTTTACTGGAACTCTTTCACATGCCATTAATTTCCCCCCTTACTGTTCTTGAGTCATCCTTCTTTTTAGTCAGCTCAAAATATCCCTGCACATATTTGAGGTTCAGTTTCAATCAGGAACAGCAAGTTCATGGATTACAGGCTTAACAACAACAGTAGCACCCAGTCAGTGACAATTGTACCAAATTATGTACATTTTAGAAAGCCCTATCCATCTCCCCTCCCATTGAAAGGAAAATCTGTGTTGTTAAAATGATTTATATGATCTAAGGAACCAATGCATGCAGTTAATAAGACAGGGGAGAATGTTATACCTTGCTTTCTAAATAAACAAATAGGAAATACATTAAAAAAAACTTTAAATCTTCTTGTGTGACAGAGAGGAAGGCTGAGAACCACAGAGAGGTTTCAAGGATGACAAGAGCACATGGTTCTTTGTGTTTTTCTGCCCTTTATAAGGTGTACTACAGTATAATAATTTTCAGAACTCCAGTAATCACAAAACTGTCAGGGAGAGTGGGTAGAAGCTTCTTGGTTTTGCATTTGCAGTATTTGTTTCTATCTGTGGCAGAATTGCATTGACAGGGCAGACATAACTCATTACTTCAAGGTTTTTAAAGATTTCATTGTAGTTCTCAAGGAAGTAAATGCCTTGAAATGTCATGACCTTTTATAGAAGAGGAAGAAATGCTGCCCAGAAGAATGGGAAGCACAGGGGTGGTGACACAAGGGGGAATGAGAAAGATGGGGGAACTCTCAAACTGCTCTTTTTTAAAACCAATCTTTTTTTCCCCAGCAATAGCCCCTGTCTTTTCATATGTGGGTGTTGCTAAAATATGGAGGAGGATGAATGTTTTGCAAAATATTGGGCCAAGAAAAAAAAATTAGCACTTTGTTTTTTAACAAATTGTTGCTAAGTGTTGGATAAGAATTGAATTTCTTTTGCATATGAAATGAAAAAAAATCCTGCAATCATGAGATTCTTATTGACTCCCATAGATCAGGGTTTTACTTATACATATGTATGATATACAGATGCTCATGGTTTGAGACCATAAGCCTCAGACGTATTACTTCAGTGTATTGTCATGGAAGCCAAGAAAGGAAGCCTATGCTCATATACCCAGAATAATTCAGGCTACTTTCTGAAAGATCATATCTCCCTATACAAAAGTACCCAAGATCTCCAGGAGAGGGCTTTCTCTCAATCCCACCACCAGCGCAGGTAAGGCTGATGAGGGCTGGAGAGAGAGCCTTCTCAGTAACTGTTTCCAGGCTATGGAACTCTCTGCCGGGAGGGGGGGAGTGCTCTGTTGGCCCCTTCTCTGCTCTCTTTTTGCTGGCAAGCAAAGACTATCTTAGCGTAAACAGGCCTTGACCTTTTACTAGTTGGGATAGTGCAGGGGGTAGGTTTTAATGTGCTCTTAACTGTTTTAAATAAATATTTTAAGTGGATTGTGTTTAATGCTTTTTTAATATTTTGTATTTCAACTTGTTTAGCTGTATTATTTTTAATGTATTGTGTGAACTGCCTTGGGTCCTGTATTGGAGAAAGCAAAATATAAATTAATTAAACAAATAAATAAAGAATTCTACTGTAATCAGTGGGGCTAGTTCAGACTGAGGAGAGGACTTGCATGAGTGCATTCTCCCCATTAAAATGTATTACTATTGTTATTATTTTCTGACTTTTTCCCAGTCCAGGATTCCAAGTGGCTTATAGCTGTGAAAACAAACTTAGCTAAACATCAGAGAATACAAAAGTTAAAAAAAATAATTAAACTATGAAAAAAGTTAAAAACAGAAATGTAAAAGCAAACAATAAATTAAAAAATCCAGCACCTTATACAAGGCCCAGTCCCCTCTCAAAAAAATCAAATGCAAATAGAAAGTTGATCTCAGAAGGAAGGGTCCTAGCCCCACTTCCACTCCTCTCCATTTGCTCTATTGAAAAAGTATGCCTTGTTAGATTCTAAGAGGCTTATCACACAAGGAAGTAAAATGGGAGTGTGGCCAGATTGTTTAGCCTTCTGTTCTGCCTTACCACATGACATCAGCTGCTGTCACACTGCAGAAATAATGCAGTTTGACACCACTTTAATTGCCATGGCTCAATGCTATGGAATTCTGGCATTTATAGTTTTGTGACATACTTAGACTTCTCTGTCAGAGAGCTCTGTTGTCATAACAAACTACAAATCCCAGGATTCCACAAGATGGAGCCATGATAGTTAAAGCAGTGTCAAACTTCATTATTTCTGCAGTGTGGCAGCAGCCATCATTGTTCTTCAGTTGTTCTTCAGTTCTGGTCCCATGAGAGACAATTGTAAAAGCGAGTCTTTTTTTCTAAAAGATTTTTCCTGTTAGAAAAAAGACTCATTTTTATAACTATCTCCCATGGAACCACAACTAAAGAAATACTGAAGAATGGCGATGTCATGCAGTAAAGCAGAATGGAAGGCAAAACGATCCAGTTGCAGTCCCATCTTACCTGCTCATGCAATAAGCTCCAAGCCTATAAAGAGGGGTATGTCTTTTTAAATTTCATGTATTATTTAGTTATATAGTGCACAGTTTCATTGGTACTGCTATTATTTCTGCTGCTGGTGGTGTTGTTGCTGTGAACCAGTTGCAATAATTTAATTTTTTTCTGCCTTACAGTGCACATAGAATCTTCTTTGTTAATGTGCTGTTTGATAGAGGCACACACCTACTAAAATGTAAATGTTTGACAGCCTTTCATTTCTAGGGAAATGGCTGAAGTAATAGGTGCTCGGGCTTTATGCTGCAGGAGGTAAAAATGAGCCCACTGGTCCATTTGACAGAGGCTGGAAGTTGTCTTATCCCTCAGCCTAACATGGGAGCACATGAAATCCTGTAAGTCCTCATAGACTGGTAAGTCAATAGAGCTGAAATTGCCAACTGTTAAGGATGTCCAGAACAGTCCAGGCCCTTTCCAGTAGCCTTGGTAGCTGAAAACAGAAGGAAACAATGGAGGAAACAGAAGGGACAGTGTTTGACCATAATGAGAACTGAAATGAATTATATCACGTCACCTGATGGGTCTGCAGCCCATCTGAGTGACAACACAGGGGGATGACAGAACTGTAAACTGCCCAAGCAAGGTCTCTGTGTAAATGCCTGCATATTCTACAATAGTCTCTGTTTACCAGGAATAACCCATAATTTCTGGTATCTCTCTTTTGTGAATTGCCCTCTCTTTTGTCTTTCTCTTTTAAACTTTTGGGGTGATTTGGAGTCAGCCTTTTAGAAGTGTGTGTGTGTGAATTGGCCTTGGGTATAAGGCCTCAGTTGGTCTTTAGAACTGTGGGAAGGTAATGAATCTAAAAATAAAATTGTATTAAAAAATTGCAGGATCTAGTCCTTTAAAAAACAACAAGAATTATTTCCTTTAAAAAGAGTTAAAATCATTCAGTCACTTTTGACTTCATGCTTCATGCAGAGTGCGCTTAAGATGCAGACTTGTAAGCTCAATTATCATTTAAAAGTGTATTCAAGAGATCTGGGATCCTCCCAGTTAAATTAGACTCATTACAAAACAAAGGAGTCAGTTTAAAATGCAAATCAAAGTTTACTGAAGGTATATCAATCTCAATCTACATACTAAAAAACAAACTTAAAAAAAGAGGTTCCTAAACTGACTAAAAATAGGGTAGGAAAGACTCACCAGCCCACAACGATAGAAGGCTGCATGGTGAAACATCATGGCATTGTTTCAGAAAAGCTTAAGATGGCTAAGATACATCCATCCTCATGGAGAGTCAGATTCAGAAGGGAGTTACACAAAAACAATAAAATTCAAATTAGGTCATGTGTTGAATGACCCAGCACTCCAGTTGGCTGGAAATGCCCAGTGAAGTAAGAGAATGGAATTTTGGGAGAACAAAATGCATGTAGGGAAAAACCCTAGACTTAGCTAAGATTGTGAATGAGGTACACAAGATTGCTTTTACATTACAATGATTATTTCCCCACATACTACAAGAACTGGTTAGAGCAAGTGGTGTGTTTCCACGCTTGCTGTGATAAGGTAAATAGACCCTCCATTTGTAAAGGCATTATACTTCTGGTTGCTAGGGGTGCTATACTTCTGATGCAGATGAACAATGGGGAAGACCTTCAAGTCTTCAAGTACTTTCAGAAATATCTGCCTGGCTACTATAGGAATAGATGGACCTTGTGTGATCCTACTGAAGTTGCTTGCGTGTAATCTCTTGTGTGGGGTGTCTGTATGTTGAAAATACTTCGTAGCAGAAGAAACATCACACTTCCCTCACCCACTCTTTTCTTTCTGTGTAGTATATCCTCTTAGGTATACACACAGAGCAATTTATCTCTTTGTTTAAAAATTTGGTCCACCTGATTTTGGTGTGGGGTTATTTTAAAAAAGCAACTTTGTTATTTTAGAGCTACAAAGAGTACGTGAACTATATAATATGTGAGCTGTGTTTTACAGATTTGGCAGCTTATGCTTGGTCTAACCCATCAAGCCAGATATTATGTTTTCACATCTGTAGTAGCTATGTTTTTTAAAAATATGTTTTCTGAAGGCACTGTAAATAGCTTATCTATTCTGAACTTCACGAAACAAGGAAAAGCTGTCTCCTATCAACAACCAATAAAACAAAGAAAGTAAAACAAACCAATATAATGGAAATACACAAAAGGTGCAAAAGTCTTTGGAGATTTTCAGACTACACTGTTATAGTGTTACTATTGCACTTTATTTGCTATGGCTGCCTCCTGTGGAATCCTGAGATTTGTAGTTTAGGGAGGGGCATTTACAACTCTCAGCCAGAGAGATCTTAGGCCTCACTAAACTACAAACCCCAGAATTCCACAGGAGGAAGCCAGAGCAGTTAAAGTGGAAAAGTAACACTATAACAGTGTAGTCTGAAAATCTCCTTTGTTGCATGTGACAGTGCATCAAATGACCTTTGGGGTGTCAGCAAGTGCTTTTCTCTATAGTATAACTGTAAGCCAGTTACGTTGTTTCCCTTGATGCAGAACCTGGCATGCTCTAAATTCTTTGGGATAATTTGATATGTTGTAGTAAGGAATAAAGATTTTTATACTTTTATATTTCCAAAACAGTTTATGGTTGCTCAGAACTACATATATACCTTTTGAGAAAAAGGATAAAACAAAAGAAGTGCAGCAGAATAGTTCTGATACAGCTATATATCATATTTCTTACTGGAAAACAAGAATCCTAATCAAGCAAACAGTATATTGTTATCAGGATTTGCATTTAGTTTGCAAACATAATGCTGGCAGGAGAACTTTAAGATGGAAACATTAACAAGCCTGCAAATGCATGGTGAATCAGTTCAAACATTCCCAGGTTTTGTATGTAGGATTCACAAGTGAGGCCAACTTTCCTTGGTGCATGGGCTAATTTTAAAGTTTCTTTAAAGTGTACTTCAGCCCACCACCAGATCTTTTAAAAAATGAGAATGGAATAAAGTACCCCCTCTAAAATAAATTGCAACCTAAAGTAATCAGTCTTCTCTGATAAGTAGAAAAAGAGTATTATCCACTTGATAGTCTCTTTGAAATTTTCTTTAAGTGGTTTTTGCACTTTGTCATGATGAAAGCAGATGAAGGGCATTGCTATCCACTAGGAAGTTCTCCTGGGCAAGTTTCACTGAAATTAATGGGAGCTGCGCAAGAGTTCAGACAGCAGAATAATAATACACTGCTTGCGCTGAGCTTGCAATTTCCATTCCATTCCCATTGTCTCCTGTGTGGATCATTAGGGAATCAATGAAGACTGTCCACAGACTAGGAACACACCCACCCACACATGCTAAATAAGTGTATCATATCCTTAAAAAAGAAACAGCAATGTGCAGGCACACCCTCAATGTGTTTAGGACTGGGGTGTAAGACAAATATTGCTAATGGGCCTTCTGCTAAGGACATTTTTTTTCTTCCTTAGACATGCTGTATCCCAAGAAGCACTGAACTGTGCTCTGAAGAGAAAAACAAATAATTATGTTATGTCTGGTTATATCAGAGTCTGCATAGACCTAGTTCATTATTTGTAAGCTTGATGTACCATACTGTGCTCTTGCATTCTTCACTGACGACAATGTAGTTTTGTAAATTGTTGCAGTACAGTTCATTTAAAAACTGTAGTGGAATGTCCGCTACTATTACTAGATTTAAAAAAAATCTTTACCCATAATTGGTGGACATTGATGATGTCTAATAGATATTAACAGGAAATAAGCTCAGCGTCTGACTTGTAATCAGATGCAAGTCCCATTGAACTTATTTTCCAAGAAAATATATTTAGAATCAAATTATAAAGCATTAAAAGGACTAATTATAATTTAAACAATTTAATTTTCTGTTTTCTAAAACTGGCAGGGGGAGAGAGTAAAATGTAGAATGTGGCATAAAGCACTTTTTCTTGTAAAAAACCTGTATATTATCTCAAGCTGTTCAAAGTCAAAGGAAAGATGAGGGAAGAGGGGTGGCAGCCTCTTGTACTTCCTACTTTGCATTTCTCCAGGGTAATTTCCATACTGTGGAGAGAGCTTGAAAACGGCCTCCACTCAATAACTTCCCTGCCATCCTATTATGCAACATCAATCTCAATTACCTAGGTCCTCACAATGCAGTCAAATCAGTGATGTGGAAGAGCCTTCATCTAGGTGAAGAAGTGGCATATGATGAGGAAGCAGGAATTGTATAGACTAGTTCTGCACAGTCCTTGGGTACCTGAGGAAGTAAATAAATGGAGATCTTTTTCCCAATGGTAATACAAAAGTAAAGTGGGCATGCCATATCTATGGGCTAGCCATCCACGGATTGGAGTTTCCACACATTCCCACATTCCATATTATTCAATGGCAGTGCATGCACATGGGTGAGTCAGTGTGCGCACACTGCTTGAGCACCTATTTTTTTCCCCATCCATGGTGGGAAGGGGGTGGAACTGAGTCCCCACAAATGGGAAGGGCCCCTTGTAACATGAAGATTCAGCCTGAATAAAATAAAATCTCTCCATTGTTCCCACTGGGAAAATAAGCAAGTACCTTTCCCCAAATGGAGAAGTTGCTAAAATTCTGTTTTGGACAAGATCAAGAAATACACATATACATGCACACAAAGAGAGAGAAAGAAGATCTAAAGTGGTGGATTTAGGAATCTCAAACATTGCCCAGTCATAACTCTGTATAGTTCAGCAGATAGGGAATGGTTTTCCTAGGAACTATTGCAGAGCTTTATAACTGTGTGGGGACATTAACTTTGGTCTTTTGGTCCAAATCTACCACACTTTCTGATGCCTCATACTGTTTAATTCAAATTAATTAAAAGACTTTAAACATGTAACATGCATTGGCAGTTTGGAGGATTATGCACAGATTACATGTTATAAATGATCAAGATACTGAATACCTCATTTCAGTGTATTCTGTAGCATTTTGTGTTTTACGAAGTTGTTGTTGTTATGCACCTTCAAGTCAACTCTGACTTATGGTGACCTTATCATAAGGTTTTCTTGACATTCCAGTAGACAAGACATGCCCATAGAAATAGATTATGAGAGGTTTGAAATGTATTTCCGTTCAACTATAAATTTAGCAGCCACCTAGCAAAACCACCATAAGACCTGTAACCAAGGATGCAGCTACTGGCAGGTCTGGGCTGGTGCTTGGTCACCATTTCACTGCAAATTCAGAATTACCTTGAACATGATAATCTACATCTCACAGCATCAAGATATTCACACAAATTACTCCTTTCTTTCTTACTGGTTGAGTCAGGTGTGCCAGTGCAGTTCCAGGAGGGGTGTAGCAGTGAAAAATGAGCCCCTGTGCAGTTGCCCACCCCTGAATCAATGAAACTTACATGAGTATTGACTTAGTAAGTTCCCATTTGTTCAATGCATCTACTCTTGTTGGGATGACCAATTGGATTAAAGTATATAGTAGTGGAAGAACATAGTTGATAAAGGTACTTACTGGCCATTTCTCACTCCTTATCTCAAAGCCTACAAAAGTTACTTGCAATGATCTTATATAAATTTACATACAATCTGTATACAGTAGGTGGTTTTGTTTTTTTTAAAGAACATATCTCCCAATATCATGGATAATTGTCACACCATCCCCCACTTGTAAGCTTTAAGGACAAGTTCTGGAGTGTGAAAATGAGCAGTAATGATTTTGTTGTATATTCTCAATGTCTTTTGCAACTTCATTAATGTGAATGTACTGTACTTCTAACCTTAGACATTATGCTGTTACTATAATTGTAATATGATGCTAAAAGAAAACTCAACACTTTAGGAAGGCCTGTGGAGACCAGCAGTCCCTGCTTTTATAATGCTTGACTCGTTTAGCAAATGTGTATAACAAAATAATGAGCATATTGAACATAAGAATGGAGAATTTGAAAAAAGGGGGACTAGCAGCAGGAAAAGTCATTCCCCTATCACAGATCTGCAATACAGCTGCTCTCTTGGATCTCTTCAGAAGCAATTTCCATCATCTGCTAGCTCATCTTATAATAATAATAATAATAATAAATTTTTATTTTTAACCCGCCCCTCTGCTCGGCAACCGGGGCGGCTTACAGCAAGATTAAAACAACATCTTAGTAACTAACTAAAACAACATCTTAGTAACTAACTGATTACTACAACATCTTAGTAACTCACTAAAACAACATCTTAGTAACTAACTAAAACAACATCTTAGTAACTAACTAACTAACTAAATAAATAAATAAAGGTCACCTCCCATATCAGCAGGGATTTGTTCCTGGACTTAGTGTGGATATTGGAAACTGCAGGTAATAGCAAACCTTATTAAAATAAAGGACTTCTGGTACAAACATACTATAGAGCTGCATTTCAGAACCTAGCAATTCCTAGAGAGGACACCTCTAGACATTTTCCAGAGTGATGCTATGGTATGTGTCCCTGTTTTTTCAACCACAGATAACTGAAACCATGAATATTGGTTCCATGAATATGGGGGGCACCTGTAAATAAAAAAATAAAAATAAAAGAGAGAGAAAAGTCAGGGTTTTAACTTGGAGCCTTCTGATTCCTGTCTACATAAACCCTTTAGTTTATGAAGTTGCCTTGGAACTTACTTTCATTTAGAGATGAGGAAGCATAAAACAATGCAAAGGAGAGTCTAGGCTATTCGTCACCTATATGCTAGACTGTTGTTGTTGTTGTATGCTTTCAAGTTGTTTCTGATCCATGGTGACCCCAAGACGAACTTATTATGGGGTTTCCTTGGCATGATTCAGTTGGGGTTTGTCACTGCTGTCTTCTGAGAGTGAGAGAGTATGGCTTCCCCCAAGTCACCCAGTGGGTTTTGTGGCTGAGTGGGGATTCAAACCCATGTCTTCCCGATCCTAATCCAGCACTCAAGGCCACTACACTATGCTGGCTCTCAAGTTAATCATAGCATATGCAATTAATGCAATTAATTGCAGTAATGTTATGAACCAGTCCTAAGAGCAAGTGGTAATATCCCTTTCATGAGGGCAGCAGGAAGCTGGTTTAGTAGGAGGAGGAAGAGAAACCTTATGGTTTCACTGAGAAAGAAGATAAGAGCAGCTTAATTTCATGCCTAAAGCTGATATTTCTCCTGTGCTTATGCTTTCAGATTATTATTGAAATCTGAAGCTTCTGTGATTTGACTGTAGCTATAGTTGTCGGATTTGTCACTTCAGCAATGGAAGAGGGAGGAAAGATTCTAGGAATGAGGGAGAAATAAAATGAAAAGACAAAGCAATAAACTGAGGGCACTATAGATGCTCTGTTAGGGAAACCAGGCACTGAAACATTGCCAAAGGCTTCTGGACAGCACATTACACTCTGCAGATCAGGGTATGCCAGAACTCACTGGTTGAGGGGTGATAATATGGGAACCTGTCATCCTTCTGCTGTAACCCTGACAAGTGTAACATGCATATGCATACTATCCATGTGTAAAGTAATAAATAGTTTACCTAGTAGAGGAAGAACAGAAATTCCTTCTTATGGATGCAGCACTGGCTTCTAATCTGTTTATGAGCACAGTTCAAAGTGCTGGTTATGACCTATAAAACCCTGTATGACTTGGGTTCAAGCTACCTGAGGGACCACCTTTTCCCATATGAATCTGCTCCAGTCTTAATTTCTCCAGGGAATGCCTTTCTCTCAATCCCATCACCTTCAAAGGGATGAGGACATGAGAAGAATGCCTTCTTGGTAGCTGTTCCCTGGCTGTGGAACTGTTTTCCAAGTGGGGTTGCCATATTATATCTTCCTAGATTTGGGGGACTTTTATTATGCTAACAATTATGTAATTGTTCAAATCATGCTAAGTTGGGTAAGGGTTACACAAATATATTCCTACTTCAAAGCAATCCTCAAACAGCATGGCCAAATATAAAGAGGCTTGGGCTCTTAAACCTCTTGGTGTTTTCCCATGGTGTAGCACCAAAAAGGGCAAGAAGAAGACAAGGCAAGGTGCCAGGGGACTTGGTGGCATGAAACCAGGGGCGGCCTGGACTCTTCTGCACAGGAGGAGGGGAAAAAAGCCTTCATTGCTCCCAGTAATATTACCTTCCCCCCAACCCATATTACCTTGTTCTGCCACTGCCTTTCCTATCACCTTGTGTCCCATTCCCCCTCCTCCTTGGTTCATGGTCATGGTGGGATTACCACCCTTTCCTATCTACCTGTCCTCTATTTAAAGCAGTAGCAGCTGTTTTGTACAGCCAGCATTGGCAGGCAGACAAGGGTATGAAGTCAAGCAAGCAGGGAGGAAAGACAGAACAGAACCTAGGAGGCCTGGTGACAAAGTTTGAGGTACAAGGGAGGGGAATATGGTATAAGGTGAGGAAATGGAGGAGGAAGAGGGCAGTCTACAGTGGCAGAAAAGGAAGGATGGGAGATGAGGAAGTGGCTGCTGGAGCTCTTCAGGAGGGGAGAACAGGCAGCAGTGCAAATCTGCCACCTGAGGCAGGCATTTTGCTTAATGGAATGGCTGCTTGAGAGCGGGCAAAGTGGAGTGGGTAGCAAGGATGGGAGCAATGGGAGCTGTTTGCCTCCCAGTCTCAGACAGAAGAGCTGAACCCACCTCTGGATGGTAATATTGTCTACTGCGTCATTTTAAAGCACCTTTTGAAAAAGAAGCATGCATTTAGGGCTGTTCCATGTTTTGGTTTGTATTGCTGGTTCTAATATATATTGAACAATAACAGATTGACATAAATTCTGTTGGCTAGTCCCAGCTAGAGTAGATCTCCAATTATGTGGTAAATCAACACAAAGGTAACTGCCATTTATTTAATGGGTCTCCTGTAATTGGAGTATGGTGGAGACTCCTTCTTTGGGGGGGGGTTTAAACAGAGTCTGGATGGCCATCTGTCAGGAATGCTTTGATTGTGTTTTCCTGCAGGGCAGGGGGTTGGATTAGTTAGCCCTTGTGGTCTCTTCTAACTCTATGATTCTATAACCAGGCTTAACAGCAAATTGAGGCCATAGAATCATAGAACCATAGAGTTGGAAGAAACCACAAGGGCCATCTAGTCCAACCCCCTGCCATGCAGGAACACACAATCAAAACACTCCCAACAGATGGCCATCCAGCCTCTGTTTAAAAACCTCCAAAGAAGGAGACTCCACCACACTCCAAGGCAGTGTGTTTCATTGTCGAATAACTCTTACTGTCAGGACGTTTTTCTTAATGTTTAGGTGGAAATCTCTTTCCTGTAGTTTGAGTCCATTGCTCCATATCCTAGTCTCTGGAGCAGCAGAAAACAAACTTGTTCCATCCTCAGTATGACATCTGTAATCCATTGGTTCTCAAAGTGCAGATACTGTATTATGTAACAGAGAGACTACTTGTCAACTCCGTGTTGGCTCCAATGTCAATGGAGTGATGAATCTGCTCTGGGTTTTAATTTGCTCTTTAAAGGCTCTATGCAGGCCTATCTTGGGGACAGGGTTTAGCATCTTTGGCAGCACCTTTAAAGTTCAGACTAAAACCCAGAGTGGATTCATCACTCCCACTGACACTGGGGCCATCAGCCTCCATTCTGTCAAGTCAGCCACCCCATGTCAACTCAGAACCTGAAACGACTTATTCCAACAAGAGTATCAATGGCTGTTGTGGGACTGGTTGATTTGGAGAGTATGGCTGTAAGTGAAGAATACCATCTTAAAAACTCTCACATCAGAGACAAGGAAAGGCCACCAGTGACAAGAGCACTTGGGAGGCAGCCCTCACCTCAGTCAAATGTAGCCACTGCCTGCCAGGAAGATAGCATTGTGATGTGTATCTAGTTAGAATTTCATAAAAAGATGAAGAGGAGGAGGAAAAAGAAGAAATGCTGAGTTTCCGCCATTGTTGCTCTAGTCTCCATCCCACTTCTTTCATCACTGCCAGCTCCCTAGTAAACCAGGGGGCTTGCTTGGCTCCGTTTGATGGGAGGGGATCCATAGGGGCAATTGTGTCCACCACCCTGGCCATTTCCCTATTCCAGAGATCAGCCAGGGCTTTGACAGGATCACCTGCCAAGGCATCAGCAAACTCCTTAAGAGCTGTCAGGAATCCATCTGGATATTAAGTGTCCTGGGGCAGACCATCCTAATTGGCTCCCCACCCCTGCAGAGGCTCCGAGTCCCAGTGAGTCTAAACCCTACCAGGTAATGATCTGTCCATGACAACGGAACTACAGAGAGTTCCTCCACACCCAGATCACGGTCATCCTGCCCAGAACAGAAAACCAGGTCCAGAGTGTGTCCAGCAGCAGGGGTGGCAGCAGATATTACTTGGGACAGCCCCATAGTTAGCACGGTGGACATAAAGTCCTCAGCTCCTCCTGACAGAGCAGTCTCCACATGAAGGTTGGTGTCCAGTACAGAAAGGTGAGGGGACTTGAACACTGCTGCATGCTCAGGAAGGGAGATTGTTGAGCAATAGGGTGGGCAGTACACCAACAGAATCCCTATTCTGTCCTAGCTACCCACCTTCAAAAACACACACGCAAACTCAACAGACTGTGGGACAGGGCACCTGGTGAGGGAGATGGAATCCTGATAGACCACTGCAACTCTACGTACTCTCCAGGCCTTGCCTGCTGCCCTACAGAGAACCTAGGTGGACAAAGATGGCAGAGGTTAACCCCTGCCCCCCCCACCTGCTTTATCCAGCCAGGTCTCTGTTATGCAAGCCAGGTCAGCATGCTCATCCAGAATCAAGTCCTGGATCAAGATGTTTTTTCCATTCACTGGCCTGGCACTGAGCAGCAGCATTTTCATAATCTTGTATGTTAAGGAAAAAAGCACTCCTTCCTTTTTAATACAAAATAAGATGATAGATTCTAGTCTGGACATGTTACAGAAACACAGGGGGGCACACACACACCCCATTGTTTTTAGACTTTTAGTTAGGAGTCTGTAGAGAGTACAGTATTTTAATGCGTTTTTACAATGTTTTATCTTTGTATTGTTTTAATTGGTTTGTTTTAATTGGTTTTTATTTGTTCATCTTGGGAGCCCTTGTGGATCAGGAGGGGATACAGAAATACTATAAATAAATAAATATTCCAAATTTATGAAGTTTCAAAAGGTTTCTTTTACTTCTGAAGGCGTACAGCAAAAAAAAAAAAAAAGGACTTTAAAAGGGATTTAAACTAAAGTCTGCTCTGCAAGAAGCTGTTTTGCAGATTTGGGAGCAATAATAATTTGCCTCCACATAATTATCTCTTCTTCAGTGACATTTGTATCTTGAGAATACCATACTTGTAGCTTGAGTATGACTTTCCTTCCAGTCATAGCTCTCTCACACCACTCTGGAAAAAAAATCTGTTTTTCACATCTACTTTCATATCTAAAGTGTACTTTTAGATTACACGTGGAGAAAAAAATAAGAGTAAATCTGACTTGCCCACTCGTCATCACACATTACAATATGTTAACAATGCATTTTTTTAAAAAAGACAAAATTCTCCACATGATTCTTCACATGATTGAGTCATTGTGAAAAAAAATAGACTGTGCTTTCCCGGTCTCTACTTTTTTGCAAGCAGAACTTGACACTTCATTTTTTCCTCAGTGCAATGTACTGAAATGCTCTGCTCCTCTAGAGGTGGGGGGACTCTTGTGCCCTTGTGCCACTCCCATTTAGTTCAGTGGGGGCTGTGCAAGGGAACTTCTGAGGGGATTGTGTCCATTGTCTCAAGCATTTACAGTAGGACACCATTATCCCCTGGGGATTGGTTCTGGGGGGGGGGGCATGGATCGCAAAAAACAAGGATAATAGCAAACACCATTGAAAATAATGGGAAAATACCATAGAGTTGCCTTGGAGGACCTAGAAAATGACTAGGGAGGGTACATTTTCTAGGAAGACTATGGTAGGTGTGCTGTTTTGTGTCCTGTGGATAAATAAATCAGTGGATAATGAATCAATGAATATGGGGGTCCTACTGTACTATGCATTTACAATTTAATACTGTACAGTTTCAATATAGCTATATTCATTTAGAGGACACAAATTTCAGCTTTGTAAAGGCATTGCTAACAATTCATATATGAAAAAAAGTTGGAATTACAAATGATGGGTAGGATGTACATAAAATCAGTTTCAATGAGTTCCCATTGAAATAAATAATACCTAAGACAGACATAACTGGTTTTCGCCTTGGTTTCAATTACAATGAAGTACAATATACTTAATATGGGTTCGACTCCATGCCTTCCTTAGGACCAACCAAAATTCACAGGGTTTGGGATCTTGAGAAGCACAAGAGAGCTAGTAGAAGTTATTGATAGATGATGTGTGCATGCAGTGGTCAATTAAAGATCCTGTCTTAAGGAGCAAAGACACCAATGGCCTCTTCGAATCCAAGTTCAAGCAAATGGTCACCAATTTGGTAGACTCCTAATAATCTTTAATACAACAGCAGTGGTACAGTTCAACAATATTATCCCCTAGTGCTTCTAGATACACAAGAAAGATTTAGTGCACAGGGGGCATCCCATTCAGTTTAGTAGAATCATAGAATCATAGAATCATAGAATTGTAGAGTTGGAAGAGACCATGAAGGCCATCCAGTCCAACCCCCTGCCATGCAGGAAATCACGATCAAAGCATCCCTGACAGATGGCCATCCAGCCTCTTTTTAAAGACCTCCAAGGAAAGAGACCCCACCATGCTCTGAGGGAGTGTGTTCCACTGCTGAACAGCTCTTACTGTCAAAAAGTTCCTCCTAATGTTGAGGAGGAATCTCTGTTCCTGAAGCTTGCGTCCATTGCTCCGTGTTCTAGTCTCTGGAGCAGCAGAAAACAAGCTTGCTCCATCCTCAACGTGACACCCCTTCAAATACTTAAACAGGGCTATCATATCACCCCTTAACAGCCTTTTATCCAAACTAAACATACCCAGCTCCCTAAGTCTTTCCTCATAAGGCATGCTTTCTAGACCTTTCACCATTTTAGTTGCCCTTCTCTGGACACGCTCCAATTTGTCAATATCCATTTTGAATTGTGGTGCCCAGAACTGGACACAGTATTCTAGGTGAAGTCTGACCAAGGCAGAATAGAGCGGCACTATACTTCCCTTGATCTAGACACTATACTTCTATTGATACAGCCCAAAATCGCATTGGCCTTTTTAGCTGCTGCATCACACTGTTGATTCATGTTCAACTTGTGGTCTGCTAGGACTCCTAGATCCCTTTCGTATGTAGTCTCATTCAGCCAGGTCTCCCCCGTCCTGTATCTATGCATTTCGTTTTTCCGCCCTAAGTGCAGTACCTTACATTTCTCCGTATTGAATTTCATTTTGTTAGCTTTGGCCTAGCTCTCCAGTCTATCCAGGTCATTTTGAATGTTGATCCTGTCCTCTAGGGTATTAGCTACTCCTCCTAATTTGGTGTCATCTGCAAATTTGATAAGTATGCACCTAATTCTCTCATCCAAGTCCTTGACAAAGATGTTGAATAGCACTGGGCCCAGGACAGAACCCTGTGGCACCCCACTGGTCACATCTTTCCAAGATAAAGAAGAGCCACTGCTGAGCACCCTTTGGGTTCGGCCAGTCAACCAACTTACAAATCCATTGAACAGTTAATTTGTCTAGCCCACATTTTACAAGCTTGTTTGCAAGAATGTCATGGGGAACCTTATCAAAGGCCTTACTGAAATCAAGGTATGCGATATCCACAGCGTTCCCTTCATCTCCCAAGCTGGTAATTTTATCAAAAAAAGAGATCAGATTAGTCTGGCATGACTGGTTTCTCTGAAACCCATGTTGACTTTTTGTGATTATGGCATTGCCTTCTAAATGTTCACAGACTCTCTGTTTAATGATCTGCTCTAGAATCTTCCCTGGTATTGATGTCAGACTAACTGGATGATAATTGTTGGGATCCTGCTTTTTCCCCTTTTTGAAGATGGAGACAATGTTTGCCTTCCTCATGTCTGCTGGGACTTCTCCTGTTCTCCAGGAGTTCTCAAAGATTATTGCCAATGGCTCTGAGATTATATTTACCACCTCTTTTAATACTCTTGGATGTAGTTCATCTGGTCCTGGAGATTTAAATTCATTTAGATTAGTATTAGAGAGTTCAGTTGCATGTGACTGCAATGTTTTAATGCTTAAAATTATTTTTCTAGGAGTAACCATGAAAAATTAAAGGGATCTCCCAATGGACACTGGACTCTGTTGAAAAAGAACGTTTACGTACAAACAGAAAATGTTGCAATTCCCCTTTCTTGGAAGAAAATGTGATGTTGACAGGTGAACTCCACTTTAAACCCCTCTTTGCATGTAGTTGGGTTGACCATTGACCCAGGGCATGTCTGCACATCTGTCCATGCTTTCTTGTTACACAGGAAGGTGGAAACAAGCAAACAAAAAGGAACCCATGAAGATCTCTAGTGTCACTATGGCTCCAAACTCCCTGATTCAACTCTCACTTTCACCCCACAGTCCTTAGGGGGCTTGGTTACATGATGGAAAAAAAAAACAGTGAAGAATTCGCCAAGCTTCTTAATTGTTTACATGCATTGCACCACAAAGTCACCTCTTTAAGAAGGAGGGGAGCACAAAAACCCATTAGTAATGCAAGAAAGGATTTCGGGACTTTTCCCGACTTTTTTGAAAAGTAGCACATTTTCGATAGTGTAATTAACCATTACACTAAGTGCTGTGTGAATTACCAGCAATCTTTCCAATACATTCACAGCAGAGCTTTGCCATGATTGGTTGAACTCACCAGGGAGGGGGTTGGACAAGGAGGGGATGGAGGAAAGATCCATCCACTGTTGTTTCCAGCCACGGAAAAGACTGTGAGTGCTAGCCTTGTGTGTGTATGTGTGTCTTTCCTTCCTTCCCTCCCTCACTCCTTGGTCTCTTCATGCTTGGCTGCAGCCAGCTGAAGAATTCCAAGGTAGCCTTTTAGTCTCTGTGTGTGAATGTTCTTCATCTCCCCTCATGAGATCCCGTTCCTTTCCTTCCCTCCCTCACTCCTTGGTCTCTTCGTGCTTGGCTGCAGCCAGCTGAAGAATCCCAAACTAGCCTGTGTGTGTGTGTGTGTGTGTTTGGCTGACACTCCATGCTATAGGAATAGAAACTAGGCATTCCTGTGGTAATCAGAGGATGTGCTTGGGAGGCCACGCCCCCCACCTCAGTCTGTGTGTGAATATCAAAGCGGAAAAAAGCTGAAAACTAAACCGATAGACCAATTAAGCAATAATTCATGTGAATGATGCAGTACTGGTGCGGAACAGCGATATAGCACAAATTACCGCAATAAAAACTGTCGTGTAACTGAAGCCTAGGTATTCTCAGACAATATCACACATCTCTCAACCTCCATTCCTCTGCAACTGCAGCATGTGGATAATACACTATATGAATGCCAGTGTTATCATTGTGATTCTTGGATGGGATCTGCCTTGGATCCCATCCTGTGAGAAAGGTGGGGGTATACACTAAATTAAATTAAATTATTAAATAAATACAATTCTGTTTACTGCAGGGGTTGGACTAGATGGCCCTTGTAGTCTCTTCCAACTATGATTCTATGAGAAACAAACTAAAGGTTTATTGTAGGAACTCTATTCTAAGATAGGAAAGTTACTCAGGGTGCTATCTTAAGCTACCTGCATCTCTAAGGAGTGCTGAGAGAGCTCTGGGTAGGAGAAGAGGTGGAAACATCCCTAAGAGTATCAGTTTACATCACAGAGGGAGCAAGATAGGTAGACAAGCAGAGAGTTCTGTGGATCACTCAAACTATCTGACGCTAATGCTACTGCCCACTCAGGCATTTGTGACTCTTCAGTGCTAACCATTGTTGCACTTCTAACACCCCTTCTCAATTATATGTGCATTAGTCCACAAGATTCATCTCTTCTTGTAGAATTTCATGATGGTCTCTGGGTAATGGCTTGGTGAGGATGTCTGCAATTATGTCTTCTGTTAGGCAGTATTCCAGCCTGATAAGCCCTTGTTCATGTACATCCTTTATGAAGTGATATCTTGTGTCAACATGTTTAAGCTGAGAACTGATCTTCTCTGTCTGAGAGTTCTTTATACATCCTTGGTTGTCTTCATATATTTCAGTTGGGGTTGGCTCTTCTATTCCAAAGTCTAATACTAATATGTGCAACTACTTCAGTTGTTAACATGCTTCTGAGGCTGAGACGTAGCCATCTTCTGTGGAGGAGGCTGTAACAATCCTCTGCTTCTATGTAATCCAATCAGTCACTCCATCTCCATAGAAGAATAGTTATCCACTTGTAGATTTCCTGCCAGTGCCATCATTGGCCCAGTCTGCATCTATATACCCTGTTAGTTTAGGGTTGCTGGTTGCTTGCAGTTGTAGTTTTAGTTGTGCAGTTCCTTTAGGTGTCTGGCTACTCTCTTTACTGCCATTCAGTCGCATGGTGAGTTGGTTCTTCTGCACAAAATTCCAATGACGGCTGATATGTCTGGTCTTGTCACTTTGCTTATGTATAAAAGCTTCCCAATTGCTTCTCTCTACTGGCTGTTGTTCGGTAATACAGTTGTCCCTTCACATTCGCGGGGGTTAGGTTCCACGGACCCCCACGAATGTCAAAAAACCGCGAATATTGATTGCCCTCCGCTCCCCCGCTAAAGCGCCCATGGGGCCACCGGAGGCCCCATACTCGCTTTTCCCGGGCTCCCCACTCCCTCCCAAGGCCTTCATGGGGCCTCTGGAGACTCTCCCGAGGCCCCGTGGAGGCCTCTGCGGCCCTCCACCCACCCTCCCCGGGGCCTTCCCCCACCCTCCCCAGCACCTCCCCCCACCCTCCCCAGGGCCTTCACGGAGCCTTCCAAGGCTCCGTGAAGCCCTCCGCGGCCCCCCCAACCCTCCACAGCGCCTCCCCCCCCTCCCCGGAGCCTTGGAGGGCTCCGTGAAGGCCTCCCCGGCCTCCCCCCACCCTCCCCAGCGCCTCCCCCCACCCTCCCCGGGGCCTTCACGGAGCCTTCCAAGGCTCCGTGAAGGCCTCCGCAGCCTCCCCCCACGCTCCCCAGCACCTCCTGTCACCATCCCCGGGGCCTCCCCGGGGCCTTCACGGAGCCTTGAAAGGCTCCGTGAAGGCCTCCGCGGCGGCCCTCCCCCCTCCCTCCCAGGGCCTTCACGGGGCCTCCGGAGGGTCTCCGAGGGCCCTGTGAAGGCGTCCCCGTCCCTCTTCGCTCCCTCCAAGGGCTTTTACGGGGCCTCCAGAGGCCCCGTCTCACAGTTTTGGGGGGCCCGGGGGGCCCTCCCAAAACCGCGAATAACCGAAACCGCGAATGTAGAGTTCGCAAATGTGGAGGGGAAACTGTACTTCACTTGCTATAGTGTGTTTCCAGTAGTTGGTCACCATAGGAGTGCTAACTGGGGGGTGCCTTTGTTAAGGCAAGATCCTTCAGTAGTTCCATTATCTTTGGCTTTGGGTTGTAAAGTGCTAGTCCTGCACAGGTCTAGCCCACTTTCTCTGGGAAGGCTGGTACTAGTGGCAGTGCCCCTTTTCTTGCCAGCGTTTCCTGCCTTCATAAATATGGAGCTAAAAAGTGGGGCTAAAAAGATACTGTTAAAGAAAGGTGGAACTACAAGACCACATCCACAGTACCTGCCAGAAATTTATTTCCTTGTATTAACGTGTGACTCTGAGTTTCTACTGATTCCATAGAGAATAATGATGTTGAGAGTGTTCCGCAAGCTCTTTGATAAGCATGTGGTGTGAAAGATGCTTCTAGATGAGACTTTAACTGTCTAAATTACAATCTTCCTCACTCATTACAGCAGATTCAGCTGACACTTATCTTCCATTCATCATCACTCTTTTATCCCCCCCCCCCCGTTTCTTCCATCCTTATTCTTAATCACAAAAAGGCTGGCATCCTGTTAGTGACATACATGAGCATAAGTCCATTGTATACCTCTGTATGGTTGTTGCTGGCTGTTGTGGAGATTGATATTCTCTTCCTTCTTTTTCAGTGACCCCCCTACAGGACTCACTGTTTTGCTACAATAGCCCCTCTCTATGGCCATTCAATGGCTGATGGTGGGGGGCGATTAGAGAAACATCTGACTATGTCCGGAATATCATCCAGTGAGACCTCTGGATGACTCCAAGTATAGTGTAGTTCCATCTGCACAACTTTTACGTGGTGCTTGGTGATATAAGATCTTGACCACAGTATGTAAATTTGGAAATAGGTTCATAATGCCTTTTGACTGTTAGCATTAGAATGCTCTCAGAATGCCATGTTGTTTTTCATCCAGTCTATGTTAATCACAGCACAGTTAAAAACACCTTTAATAAAGATGACAAGAAATTACTAAATCTCCTGTCTGTCATTCCTTCCCTTCCAGCACAAGCAAGGCACAAATCCCAGCATGAACTGGACAGACAGGAGCAAAGTTCTCTTCTTTGTGGCTAGGATCAGGGGCAGGGGACAGGTTTGGCATCTCCTCCCTTATGGTGTCCTTTTCCAGTTGCTCTTATACAAGAGGATGTCATTCATTCATTCATATGGTGAAAAGCACTTCTGGAGACAGAATAATTCTTGGAGCAGAATTCCTAGAAACCTAACAGTGGGTGGCCCAGCTACTACAGACAGAGATACCTGGAGGGTTGTCTAGATGGTAGAAATACTCCTCATAGAGTTCAAGGAGACTACTTTTTATCCCAGTGAGATCCCACGGTGATCCACCCTACTTGTAAGCCAAAAACTCTAAAAACTGCACAGGAAAAGCCTTTGCGACTTTTGAGTTTTTTTAAAAAAATATACACAAAAATGTGAATTACTGCTTGTTTGGACAACCAATTCGCATTGCAGCGCATTCCTGGATAAGAGTGGAAGTGGAAAGCTGATTGGTCAGATGTGCATGAGGGACAGGCTTGGTGGCAATTAAGTGGTCGGAAGCGCCATTTTGGAGTTTTGCGTTGCTGATCATATGCTTATTTGCTCCACTGAGGCAACCAAACCCCTTTTTTAAAGTGGAAGGTCTCACTTGCACACCTTAGATTTATAGTTTAAAAAAGTACTGTGCAGTGGCGACAACTTGTGGACAATAATAACATGAGTATTTCGCTCCTGGCCACCATCTTGATTCATAGGTATGGCTACATGTGAACTTCAAACATGGATAGCTTCACATACAAGTGATTTTGCCAAAGGACTGTGGAGACAAATGAACACTGCTGTGAATTTGCATGAATGCCAGCAATCCACATTATATCTTCTCGTCTAGAGAAGCCCTTAGAGAAGGCAGTGTGATGTCTCTTCTTCCTTCCTAAGAAAACTTAATGGTTATAGTGAAGGAGGGACAAACATTTTAGCATTTCTCTTCTTCCCAAAGCCTTTTAGTTCAGCATGGGAGAATGTGCTTTGTCTCCTTTTCAGGATCTGAAGACAGTGGTAAACTTGGAATCAGCCCAATTTTTGAGCCACCCCCTCCCAGGCTTAGCTTAGTGTGTTCTGCTCTTAATGGACTCAGTAAACCTTTGAAAAACTGTTCTTTTGACTATAACAGCCAGACCTCTGCAACCAATATAGCCACTGGGTATGCTGGCTGGGGGATTCTGGGAGTTATAGTACAAAAAGTAACATTTCGAATCTCTGGAACTCAATTATGGGAGGTCAGAGGATGATATAGAAGAGCTCCTCTACCTCCCACCTTCTCATAGTCCTATCTGTCACTGAGGCCTTTGCTGTTGTAAAAGATAAAGCGGGGAATTAAACTGGGATTGTTCAGGTGATGGGAATGGAGGGGGTGGTATACAGATGTGGTGAAGGTAGAAGTTGCCTTCAGTCTTCACACTATCAGCAGAGCCCTACAGATGAGTGCAAGGGATGAATCCTCCCTGCCTTCTCATATTGCCCACCATGATGGCATTTTGCTAGTATACTAATAATGCTCAAGTACACTTTGTTCCAAAAATCTCTGAAGTTCCTGTCAAATTCATAATGAGCCTGTGGAAAACCAGATTCTGTGTATGTCAGAAGCATGATGTTCAGCTTCTTGTTTTTGTCATTTTTACTAACCAATTATAAACCATTTTAGGGACTACATGACAGTTAGGTGGCACATTCAAATTGTTAATTTCTTTGCTTATTATTTTTGGTCACCACTTGCTTATTCTGAGTTGCCCTCATCACGATTAATCAAAAGGGAGAATATAAATGGAAGCTAAGGAAGGCTGGAAGTATTTGCTTCTGTGTCAATAGGCAGAGGAAAGGAGGCTGAGAAAACTAGGAGAGACACTGGAGATCTGTGTCTGGATCTCCCAAATGTCTTACAAAAAGCAGCTAAAGAATGGTGGTTCAGGGCCATAGTACTGGTGGGTGGGGGAGAATTAAATCTTTTCCCCTGTGCCATTTTGCCAGTTGAAATCATCCACCACCACAGCTATTTGCCTCCTTAGGGAAATTTAGGCAGGCAACTATACTGTATTATATAGCACACTTTACTTGAATTGCAGCTTGAAGTCACAGACAGTAAACAAGTAACTGTGTTTAAGGCAAAATACAAACCTTACAATGGTCTATGTTTAGGTTGTAAGACATGTACAGGCCCTGCAGACTGTCTTGAACTCCAACTCCCATCAACTCTAACCAGCAGAGATAGTAATCAGGGAATATGGGAGTTATAGTCTAAGAACATCTAGAGGGCTATAGGTTCTTGACCGCTACTGTACAGTGTATGCTTATGTATAAGTCTTGGGAATAGTCCAGTTTTCACTTTCTGCTTTCATTGTTCTGCAGTTTTAGTATGTACAATTTATTATGAACTCCATTAATACATAATAGATTCTTAATTTAGGAGCTGGATCCGTAGAGGGGAAAAAACCAGCTTTAAACATAAATCTAAAATTGCTGTCTAATTATTATAATTCATAGAATCATAGAATTGTAGAGTTGGAAGAGACCACGAGGGCCATCCAGTCCAACCCCCTGCCATGCAGAAATACACAATCAAAGTATCCCTGACAGATGGCCATCCAGCCTCTGTTTAAAGACCTCCAAGAAAGGAGACCCCACCACGCTCCGAGGGAGTGTGTTCCACTGCTAAACAGCTCTTACTGTCAAAAAGTTCCTCCTAATGTTGAGGAGGAATCTCTGTTCCTGGAGCTTGCGTCCATTGCTCCGTGTTCTAGTCTCTGGAGCAGCAGAAAACACGCTTACTCCATCCTCAATGTGATACCCCTTCAAATACTTAAACAGGGCTATCATATCACCCCTTAACAGCCTTTTATCCAAACTAAACATACCCAGCTCCCTAAGTCTTTCCTCATAAGGCATGCTTTCTAGAACTTTCACCATTTTAGTCACCCTCCTCTGGACATGCTCCAATTTGTCAATATCCTTTTTGAATTGTGGTGCCCAGAACTGGACACAGTATTCTAGGTGAGGCCTGACCAAGGCAGAATAGAGCGGCACTATTACTTCCCTTGATGTAGACACAATATAGTCATCCCTTCACATTCGCAGGGGTTAGGGGCAGACAAACCCCATGAATGTGAAAAAAACGCGAATAAGAAATGAGCCTGCAGGCGAGTGGTTTTCCACCCCAGTCCCTTCCCAAGGCAGCGAGGGGCTTCCTGAGAAGACCCTCACTGCCTCGGGAAGGGAGTGGGGTGAAGCGGGAGGGCGCCAGCTGGTTCCCACCCAACCCTTCCCAAGGCAGCGAGGGGCTTCCTGAGAAGACCCTCACTGCCTCGGGAAGGGAGTGGGGTGAAGCGGGAGGGCGCCAGCTGGTTCCCACCCAACCCTTCCCAAGGCAGCGAGGGGCTTCCTGAGAAGACCCTCACTGCCTCGGGAAGGGAGTGGGGTGGAGAGCGAGCATGCTAGCTGCTTCCTACCCCCGCTTTCCAAGGCAGCGACGGGAGAAGCCCCTCACTGAGAAGCCCCTCGCTGCCTTGGGAAGGGACGGGGTGTTGAGCAGTGGGGGGCAGGGAGGCAGCTTTCCACAAATAATCAAAACCGCGAATGTGAAAGTCACAATTGTGGAGGGGCAACTGTACTTCTATTGATACAGCCCAAAATCGCATTGGCCTTTTTAGCTGCCACATCAAACGGTTGACTCATGTTCAACTTGTGATCTACTAGGACTCCTAGATCCCTTTTGCACGTAGTCTCATTCAGCCAGGTCTCCCACATCCTATAGCTATGCATTTCTTTTTTTCTCCTTAATTGCAGTATGTTACATTTCTCTGCATTGAATTTCATTTTGTTAGCTTTGGCCCAGCTCTCCAGTCTATCCAGGTAATTTTGAATTTTGATCCTGTCCTCTAGGGTATTAGCTACTCCTCCTAATTTGGTGTCATCTGCAAATTTGATAAGTATGTCCCTAATTCCCTCATCCAAGTCATTGATAAAGATGTTAAGTAGCATTGGGCCCAGGACAGAACCCTGTGGCACCCCACTGGTCACATTTTTCCATTTTCATTTTCTTCATATAGAATAAGAAACATTAAAGTTAGCCAAATATGTCTATTCTGAGTCCATAACACTTAGGTATCCATTTATAATCCATTTTCTTTATATAGAATAAGAAACATTAAAGTTAGCCAAATAATGTCAATTCTGAGTCCATAACACTTGGTTATCGATAGTCTTCTATGCATGTATATATTGTCGCTGATATTTGTTGCTGCAAATTCTATAAATGATGCAAAGGAGACTTTGCTATGGCCCAGCCTAGGCTGTATTTCTTAGTTTAGTTAGGAAAAGCTGTATTTTGTTGTTCAATTGGTTATTAAAGGAACAGAGCTTTAGGAAGCAGCCCTACCAGGCAGGAGCTTCCGATTGAGAGAATCT
Organism: Gambelia wislizenii; assembly: GCA_030847615.1. Taxonomy (NCBI): domain Eukaryota; kingdom Metazoa; phylum Chordata; class Lepidosauria; order Squamata; family Crotaphytidae; genus Gambelia; species Gambelia wislizenii. The sequence continues at coordinate 96,567,519 of JAUMIR010000005.1, read as the reverse complement.
GTGTGATCTAGGTGTGTACATCATGTGATAGACCAACCTAATCACAGTCTATCATGTTCAGAAGAGAACATCCTGTTCACATGGGACTTCACTATCACAAGATAAACTATTTGGTCCAGGATTGCAGAAACAGATGCCTGGGCAAAAGTTGTTGAGACTGGAAAAGACCAATGTGTGGCTTGCTTGGTACATTCAGCTTGGTGGGTCTCAAATTTTGTAGGTCTGGTACGATCTTGCTAAAAGTCTAACCAGCCAAAGAACTCTTTCAAATCACATTAGCAAACAGGATGTTATATGCTAAGTCACTGGTGCTCTTGTGCAGAGAAGCACACAATCCAGGTAGCTTATAGTATTGGAATTAAAATTGATTTAGACACATTGATTTCTAACCATTACAATCCATAGTGTTTTTGGATAACTGTATGTTGGATTATGCTCATGCTCTCTCTTCATTTTATTATTTGCCTGAACTCTAAAGGGAACAACTGAAGAAAAACAACCCTCCAGTCAAAATAATAATTTGAATCATGAATATTGCCCTTAACCTCCATCTTCAGGTCATTCTAAGAACCATTCTCCCATTGGGCCATAAAACTTGTAAAACCAAAGAAGCCTGCAGTTAGTAATTTTCTTTTTAATTGATTCTTATTGTAGTGGTGCATTTTGGGTACAGAATGATTCTTTTTCTATCCTAGATTTTTCTTTTCCAAAGTTTATATTTGTTTTATACTGCAATTACTTTACAATATTCAAATGAAGTATTATGTTGTTGTTGTTGTTGTTGTTACTGTTGTTGTTTTATGCCTTCAAGTCAACTCTGACTTATGTCAAACCTAACCTATGGTTTTCTTGGCAAGAGTTGTCCAGAGGTGGTTTGCCTTTGCCTCTCTCTGAAGCTGAGAGAGTGTGACTAGCCCAAGGTCACCAAGTGGGTTTCCATGGCTGAATTGGGGATTGCTAACCCTAGTCTCACAGAGCCCTAGTCCAACACTCAAAGCACTGTGCCACACTGGCTCTCTCCTCTAGTAATATTAATCAAATAAGTTCATACTGTTTGTACCCTAGATGTAATCTTAGCCAAATATGTCCATACTGAAATGTAGATACATATGGACATACCAGAGGAAGTATGTCATGGAAATAAGAGTGTCTTATCTTGGTAGGAAGGGGATAGCATTGCCTGGTTTCCCTTCCAGTCATTGCTTTGAACTGAGGGATAGAGGGAAAGGCTTCTACTTGTGAATGATCACCTTTTCTCCAGTTCTGAAGCTGGAAGTGGTGACTCTAGAGGGGACTCTGGAGGGATATATCTCTGATGCCTTTTTCCTGGCACAGATATAAAGTGCAACCAGCCGGGGATCAAATTACGCAGATACAAGAGGAAATGGGGGTTCAAGACGAATGATGCAAAGTTCTTTCTTGTTTCCTCAATGATTCCAGGCCCACCAAAAGTCCACCATCTTTCCGGTTGCTGCCTTCTGGATCCATTCCAGTTCTGCAGCACCCTTGCTAAAGCTCAAACTCTAGTAACAGATTGTGAGCTTGTTCCTCCCTTCTTATTTATTTATTTACTTATTTATTAGATTTATATCCTACCTTTCTCCCAAGATCGGAGTCAAGGTGGCTTACAATAATTAAAAAAATACAACTAAAACATTACAAGTTACAAAAGTTAAAAAAAAAAAAGGAATCTATATATATAATTCTCTTGGGTATGCTGCCATTCCCAGTGTGCTGTTTGGCCGCTCAGGAAACTTGCCAACTAATCAAAGCTCTCAGTTGGCCAGCCAATCAGCACACTGGGAACAGAAACGTGTGGAACATTTCCACTAGCTGCAGGCCCCAAGTGGCCACTGGGCAGGTCCGTAGGGGTTTACTTGTGAGTAAAAGGTTTCTCCCCCCCCCCACCCGGGCTGTTCAGCTGAACCCTGCACATGCCACCAGATCTAGGTTCCTCGTGGCTGCCTCAGATGCCTGTGTCACAATCCCAGGTAAGTTTACTTAGGAGTAAAGCCTGACTGGGCTTCCTTTCCTGAGGAACTGGCAGAACTTGGTCTCTCTCCCCCCCCCAAAGTGTGTTGGAGGAGCAGGATAAGATAATGGTGTATGTTACACTGGGTACAGCTAGTTAAATTAATTAACATTATTAAAATATGAATGTTACTTTGCACAGACTTTGAGAAAGGATAGAACAACATATGATCCCAATTTTCTTCAGCTTTCAAGTCATACTTGAGACCAAAGTTTTAATTTATTTAGAAATTATACACAGTAATTACATTCATAGCTGTATATTTATAACAGTAATTCTATGTTTTTGCCATGTGTAGCACATTGGACCTTATTACAATTCCCTCTTTTTCATTTTATCAGGAATTATGAAACATGTTTGATAAACCCTGAAGAAATCAAGCAGCTGTTTAATGCATTATGTTATTTACCAGTTAGAACACAGAGTATCTAAGAGGGATTGTTTAAAATGTAACCTTTTAAGTTACTATATTTATATTTTGATGAAATTGATATTTTAAAGGGGGAAAACGGGAAGGGAAATTATGAATAGTGACTCTCCAGATGGAGATAATTGGTCAGTGGAGAATGCCTCCTGGAAGCATTATAAATTACGGAAACAGATTCACAACAATTTAGTATTAGGGCCACAACACTGTGAGTCAATGGGTAACAAACTGTGGGCTGGGGGTGAGAGTCTTAGAATACACTGTAATGATAATAATAATCCCAGAGCCATGCCTTCTATTTTGGAGGAAATTCAATAACTCTGCACAAGGGAAACAGGCACCCAAACTTGCATATTACTTGGGGAAGGCCAGCAAAATGTCACTCAAATAATCACCAAGCAAATTAAACGTTTCTGCAGAGAGACAGAGGAGGCCAAAATATATTCTATGGGGCTTAGAAAAAAATACTACAGTTCCCAGAAATCCTCAACTACTATTGACTATGGTGGGATTTTGTGAACTGTAAACCCAAAATTACCTTTTCCAAGCTCTATAATCAGCAGTTTAAGAGCCAATTTCTTTGCATATTTAAGAGTTTATATAGTTCCTATATCATTCCTGTGCTCCCTGTACTGATGGATGCTGATTAAATCTGATTCTCTCTCAAGTAAAAGGTCCCTTTGAGTGTTGTTCACACACATCTGATTGGCCTATGTGCTCACAACAGTACAGTATTCAAACCGAGAGAACTAACAGCAGAGAATATTCTCAAACTCCTCACTAAGCTAAAATTAGAGGATTCATGACAATTAAACAGTTACATAACCAATAATGTGTTGTACTACAGAGAGAACAGTCCTCTCTATGAAGGGCTGCCTGGTCTTGAGTATGAAGAAGCACAGGAGAGCATCAGGGGGCCTGAAGTTGTTTATCAAGAGTTTGTACCTGGAGATCATTCTGAGCAGGCATATAGGTTACCATCATTCCCAGACAACAACCAATGCATTTTCCAGCTAAACCAATAACAGTGTTTGTTAATACTTCTTGAACTGGTCAAACTACAGGAGGAGCACCTAAAACATGCATGATAAACTTTGTTGTCTTTCATAACCTGTAAGCCTATGCCTCAGTCCTCCCATCACATTGGATCTTGGCAAAGAAATGTGAGGAAACTATTGCTCCCAAGAGATTATTTTAAGATATTCGTTGCCTATACAGGTTGCCCCCCTACCCCCAGTATGCGTGAGACCAGTCCCCATGGTTTCAATTACCCGTTGTCTGAAAAATATGGTTTCTCCAGGCATTTCCTAGGTCCTCCAGTACAACTCTATGGTAACTTCTGCTGGAGGTTACACTGGAGAGAAGCATCCCACTCTAGGCATTTTCTAGGTCCTCCAGGGCAATTCTATGAAGTTCACTATTACCCGTGGTTTCAAGTATTCACAGTAAGTCTAGGAACGTATCCTCTGTGGATATTGGGTGTGTGTGTGACCTGTATATATTTAATGCAATTGAATCACCAGGTATAAGGTGTTTTGACCAGTATCTTAAGGGGGAAAAACTGAGATAAATTGAGAACTGCCATACAAAAAGATATAAAAGGGGCTGAATTGAAAAGCTTTATTTTACTTTGAAAAGCTGTATTCAAAAATTATCACAAATAAATACAGTAAATATTTCTTATCCATTCAGAAACTTGTGGTGGTTTACTAAACATACATGTGTGTATGTATGTGCCTTCAAGTTGCCTGTTGACTTATGGTGACCCCATGAATGTAATAGGGTTTTCTTAAGTAAAGAATACTCAGAGGTGGTTTTTCCAGTTCCTTCCCCTGAAATACAGTATAGCCTAACAGCAACTGGTATTCACCGGCAGTCTCTTATCCAAATACTAACTGGGGCTGACCCTGCTTAGCTTCCAAGTTCAGACAGGCCCTGGTGCCTTTGGGGTATTCAATACATTCAATATCTATCAGCCCTTTGAATTTCTACCAGTCACTAATACTTGCTACACCCGCTTTTCTGGTTGCTACTTGCTAAGCATGCTTTTCAAGGCATAGTCCAATAAGTTTTGTCTTGTAAGTGCTCCATGCTTGTTGCATATTGTAGCTTTCCTGGATGGTCTTCTTTGTGGGATAGCTGCTCTGCATCTCTAGTGCTATCTGACTAGATTTTGCAAGTGATGCTTTTAGAAAAAGACTTTTGGGAATAAATATGCACTCTGCACCTTCACTGATCTGTGGGAAGGAGGAAATAGCCATGAATTTAGAAGAAGCTTTTTTCTGCTATTATAAACCATACTTTATTGTTTTGCCCAGTCTATTGTGCACAATATAAATCTAAGTTCTGAAAAAACAACATATTCTATTCTGTATATTTACAACATGCTTAAATAATAAGGCATATTTAAATTTAATTCACACTTAAGCATGGAAGATATTTTTAATCAACGAACAGTAATTGTGCTAAAACCATAGATCTTTTGTGAGTGTAATGGTTGCTTTGGAATAATATATTTTCTGTGCTGAAATAAAATAATAGGGCAGTGCAGCAGAAATTTTGTTGGTTTAGGAATTTCCCATAAAGGCATGTACTTTTCCTAGTTCCTTTCCTTTTGTGATTCCCTCTTGCTACTCTAAACCACAATCAAAAGTTACATTGGGATCAGTCTTTAGAACAGATAACACTAACCACAATCATCTTTTCAACAGGGAACCATCTTCAAACTCTGGTTCCAAATAGTAGTTGTTAAATCCTGGTTAAAATTAACAGTTATAATGAAGCAACCCAAAGCATAATTCAAGTACTGTACTCTGATTTAACTGCTTTGTATAATGGGCTGTATTCATAATGATAATGTATTGCAGATAAGAATGTAGCTTATTCCCTACTGCGAAATCCATTAGTGAGTGGGAGGTGGGTGTGGTGAGGTTATCCCTCCCCCTAAGATGACCAAGGAGATCTCTGTAGCTAATCGGTAGACTACTTCTGGTGGCTGCAAAATAAAGATTTGTGTTTTATGGACAAACCCCATTAATTTTTATTATACGTTGTCATACCGTCCTACTGTCTTTGTGTTTTAAGAGCTCAGGCTTTAGCTCTTGTAGTAGAATAATTTTTAATAAGGTTTTTTTTTAGGCATGCGTGTTGGACAGTGGTGGTGGAATGGAAGAAAATTTTTAGTGCTCACATCATTCATGTGTGGTTTTCCTGCCAGAGCGGGGAGGGAGTTTCATTTTTTTAATGCTTTAAAAAACATAGCACACTGGAGTCAGAAAATGTGACTCCTTCATTTGTACGTAACATGATAAAATGGCAAGGGTGGCAGCATGGCTAGATTCTTTTCCCGTCCTACTCCTAATGATAAAATGTCACTTCTGTTGACATGCCAATGACCTCCTTTCCCACCTCTGTTGTTCTGTGATGTCCTTTGTGAAAGTTCAATTGCACTTTTATGCTGGTATTGGGTGGCCAGGGTGTGGTTAGTGGGTGTGCTTTGTGTGGGGAAATGTCAGTCCACGTGTAGTGATCAGGGGAGAAGGAGAAGGGGTGGACATTTCAATTTGATTTACAGTACTTTCGATTTGCAAAGTAACTGAGAAACTTGTAAAAATTTCTCTATTGAAAAAAATCCATTGGCAAATGACTGCCCCTCCCCACCCAACTGGGGCTTGTCAGAGAAACCAAAACTTTGCTCACTGCCCTCCACCCACTTTCTGAGCTCTCTTCTGGAGTCTCTCTCTCTCTTTCTCACTTACATGTACACACACTTGGAAATGTAAGTGGAAAAGAGTAATTTATTTTTACTAGCTATACATGGTGTAACATACACCTTCAAACTCCCCCCCACGGCCCCTCCCACCAGGATCACACCCCCACCAGGATTGTGCCCCCCCCGCTGCCAGGATTGCGCCCCCTCCCCCCTGCCAGGCTCGGGAGCCCTCCCCACCACCACCGGGATCGCCCCCACCATCAGGATCATGCCCCCTGCCCCACCAGGATTGCCCCCTTTGCCACCAGGATCACGCCTCTGCCCCCTGTGCTCAGGCACATGCCATGCTCCATACACACAACCCATGCCACATTCCCCCCATTGGTACTCACCCCCCTCTGCCTCCACCATGTTTAGAAAGGAGTGAAGCTTCCTTCCACATGGTCCCATCCCCAGTGTGCTGATTGGCTGCCCAACAGAGTTTTGATTGGTTGATCAGTTTCCTAAGCAGCCAATCAGCACACTGGAAATGGCAACATATGTAAGAGCTCTCTCTCTCTCTCTCTCTCTCTCTATATATATATATATATATATATAATTTTTAAAAGTCTTTATTTCATTTACTCTCGGTCTCTTTGTGATAATGGGGGGCTCCTATTCCCATTATCCTGCAAGCTCAGCGATCAGGTAACAAAGGGTGAACTAGGGGTGGGACTAAAGGTACCACCTCCAGAGCAAGCATCATCAGTGATGCCAGATCACCAGGGACAGAACTGACCAATGGGGACTGTCAGAGTGGCAATTTGAAAAAGGTATAAAGACTGCCTCTGAGCATGAGGCTGGGGGAGTTGAACAAAGGACTTGCGATGGAGAACATCCTATCACAGGAGAGCTGATTATAGCATGCCTCTGACCATGAGGCAAGAGAGACAAAGGAAAGCTGAGATGGAAATAACATTGCATCTCAAGCTAAGAGATGAATTGAGAACAAAGGGACCTAAGATGGAGAATGGTGTTGAGCCCAGCCTGGGACAGACAGACTAGCTCCAGCTTCTCCTTTGAACTCACAAACTGGACTGCATATGCAGTGAGTAGGTTTAGAGAAAGTTTAGCTAGATTGTATTAGAAATTATGATTTATTTTCCTTGGCTGAATGCTTTGCTATTTCTGTAACTTAAGACTATGCCTGGAGGGGAAAGAGTCTTCTCCATGTGATTATTTGCATGCTTGAACTTTGCTTGAATAAATAAGCTTTTTTCCCTCATTTCTCTTTAACTAATGTGTACACATGCCTGTGTTGCTCAGTGTCTCTCCTCTTTGGGATAGAAGGGAGGGGGAGGTACATCTCTGCAAGGGCAGGGAATAACAAGGAACTAGAACTCCCACAGCTTCCTTTGCGTTGTGTGGAAAAGGTTCACTCAAAGAGTGGTGGCAGCTTTTTACCATAGGTGGTGCTGTTGAGGGAATTTCCAGGCAGAGGAGTTCCCAAGGTTGTGCCTGTGTCTAAAAAAGAGAAGCTAAGGAGTTCCAGGCAGAGAAATCAAAGGCTAAAACCCTAACGTTCTTGCTTGCTGTTTTTTTTCTAGTCAGACTTAACAAATCACTGGTAGATGCTGGTAGATGAAAGCCAGCATTAGGATAAATCAGACTAGCTGCTTGCTTTCATCTGCCAGCAATTATAAGTCTGCTCTATCCTAATTAGGACCCCCCCCAATAAGGGGTAAAAGGCCTTTTAAAACTGTTTTCATTTATATTTAATTTATGTTTTGGGGAGGGACATCTATGTGTATGTATGCACATGTATGCCAAACTAGGAAAAGGGGTGGGGAAATGTCTTGGAGGAGGTAGTGGGTGGGCAGTCCCATGTGCAATAAGGTTTTAGTACAAATGCTGTAATCCCAGAAAGGTGTTATAGGAAAGATAGCATAGCAATGGCATAATATTTTTTGGGGGGGGACCATTGTTTTAGTGGGAGAAAAGCATCATGGGATAAGGCCTTAACCTGGCAGTGGCTTCTTTACTCTAGTTAACGGTAAGGGAGGTAATCTGCACTAGAGAAGCAGTGAGGAAGTACTTAAGTGCCAGTCCATTGTGTTTTTTCCTAAAAACTTCCACTACTTGAGCCATCTTTATTACCAATGTGTTACTAAGGGGTTTACCGTGCTCCAAAGAAAAGCAGCAAAGCAGTAGGAACGTTCCATTTTTCCTGCTTCCTTACTGCATTCTTTCATTCCAGTTCCATGGGGGACCAAGGTAAAACTGCATCTTTTTGCTAACCAGAAAAATCAATTTGCAAAAAGATGCAGTTTTACCTCAGTCCCCCATGGAACTAGAATAAAAGAACGCCAGAAGAACACTGACACCATGTGGTAAGGCAGCAGGAAAGACGTAATGTTCCTGCTGTTTGCCGCTTTTCTTTGGAGTGTAGTATGCCCTTTAGTTTTACTTTGCAAACACTGGTAGGGAAGTGGCATTCAAAAGGCGGGGGAGGCTACATTTGCTTGCATGTGTAGGCAATATGAAGTTAGGCTATTGGGGATCAGTGAAATCCTTGGCTAAATACAGTATTTATTTGGGGTGGGGAAGGGTGTGAGATGAGGTGAGAAGACATTTGTCTACATTTTTTTATGATTTCACACACACACACCCCAGATTACTTATATTGTCCCACCTTTTGCTGGAAAGTACAGTCCCCCTTTTCAACTGGAGGCTGTTACAACTGGCTCCTAGGCCCAAATTAATATTATTTTTAAAAGCTCAGTTAGGCATATGAAAAAAAAATCTGTTCAGAATCATTTCTTACCAAGCTTAGCTGAAGGGCACTGTCTTTATCCTTTATATCTGTCAGTCCCTATAATGGCAAAGATATAGTTTAAGAAGATGGATAGGTGCTCAAGATCATTCATTCCATGTAAATAATCCTTCAGATAAATGTGCCTGACTAATGGGCAGTCTATCCCTCTAGAATAGGGGTGCAACCTGGGGCCTGGCAGATGCTGTGAAATGGCAAATCTCATCAACCCTAGTTAGCATAGCAAGTGGTGAGGGATGATAGGTATTGCAATCCAACTAAATCTCAGGTTTACATACTCCTCTCTGGAAAGAGCAACAGATTTGTTTTTTCAACAACCTTGAGCTCATCTACACCAGGCAGGATACGTTGGCTCCCCGCTGGCATATCCTGCCTCCGGAGTTGGTCTCCCCCTGTTACCTGCAGAAAATGGGCTGGAATCCAGACAGGATGCTGGGATATTACTGAAGCCGCTGCTGCAGCTGCCATTTTCTCACTAACATGGAAGCCAAGCAGGGCTCCTGCAACATGTGTCTGAAGCCCCCTGCATGCGACCAGATTCAGTAACATGCTGCAGGACCCCTGCCTGGCTTCTGGGAGAGCTAGCGAGCTGGCAATGGCAGCAAGAAATTGCATTATGGGATGGGCTTCTGCAGACACACAGGGCCCAATCTGGTAGATTAAACCAAGTATTTTCTTAAAACATTGATCATGCCCTCGTTCCAGCCCCATATCTGACCCGGGGGTCATTTGGACTTCACAAGGGCAGATCGGTGAAAATGCCCTGCGTCACCTGGACTGCAGGGCTTGGAATGGGGTAAAGCTGGGGTATTTGGCCAGTGTAGACAAGTCCCTTCTTTCCACTTCAAATTTAGGGCTACTGTGCAAGATGTAAGCAACAATCACTCCATTGAGAGGTTTTCCTTGCTGATTTTTAAAATTAGCATGAAAGAATGATTAAGTATGCTGTAATTGCCTTGGTATATCCACCAGTTTATGAACACAATATGTTTGACATGTTTTAATGGAAAGTGGAGCCATATGAAGAGGGTATTGTGGTGAACTGGAAAGGATTATTAATTCTTCCCCCACCTGCAGATTTTGCTTTGCAAAAACTGCCACATGTCATTATCAGCTAGCCTCCAAGACTAGAAATAAGTATGAATAAAACAGACAGGGGAGATTTTCACACGCCAAAAATATCGCCGCCAGAAACCGGGACAGAAATATTTCTGTCCCGGAAGCAGCGCCGCGGTTCGCACGCTCACCTCCCTCTTCCGTTGTTCCGTCGTCCTCGCTTTGGGTTTTTTCCTCTCTCTTCCGGAATATTTTATTAACGGCAAACTCCCATTAGTAAAATATTCCAGAAGAGGGAGGGAAAAACCCAAAGCGAGGACGACGGAACAACGGAAGAGGGAGGTGAGCGTGCGAACCGCGGCGCTGCTTCCGGGACAGAAATATTTCTGTCCCGGTTTCTGGCGGCGATATTTTCGGCGTGTGAAAATCTCCAGGGTTGCTTTTATAGAGGCATTTCAGTAGCTATGGGAAGCATAAAGCATAGTCAGGGGCAGGATAGACAGAAAGGATAATGCATAGGATTTGTAGGATTTCCTACAAATCCATTCCTAATTGTTTGCTTTGGAAAATAGTTTGAGGAACACACATTCATAAGACAGTGTATAGTTTTTGTGTGAAGTGAGCAATGAAAGTTGTTCACGTGACCACAAACAGGCACTCCATACCTAGCATTTTCTGCTATAGCAAATCTGCAGACTTGCCTGACTGGAACAATTTTTAAAATACATTAGACTTCCCAGCTCAGTACTCACAAAAATATCACTTTGTTCAAGAGTCCTAATCTTCAGGAACCGGGGAGTTAATGAAGCTTCCTGTGGTGAAAAGCAAAATGTGGCAAATGTAGCAACAAGCAAGCAATTGCCAAGCTAGGGAAGATTGACCCAGGGCTTCATTTTTACTATACTGGGAGGTCAGGAAATACAACAGTACTATAACCGAAAACACTGGAGCAAAATTTGGGTTAATTTATATTAGTTACAATAATTAATAGGAAGTGCCTTATGAAGAGAACAGAGACATCTAACTCAAGTAGCAGCCTTCAGGGAAAATATAATACAGTATACTGTTGTAACTAAGGACTTTTTCGGATGAGCTTTTACAGCGCTAGCAGCCTCGTCCCTGTTGTGAGGCTGCTGCGCTGCAGGGCATCCCTTTCGGATGACGCTCTCCCCTGCCGGTACTGTTGCGTTACCGCGGGGACACTACAGCATTATATTCGGCGGTTTTCTAATCACGATTCATGTCCTCGTGGTAACGCAACAGTACCAGCAGGGGAGAGCGTCATCCGAAAGGGACGCCCTGCAGTGCAGCAGCCTCACAACGGGGACGAGGCTGCTAGCACTGTAAAAGCTCATCCGAAAAAGTCCTAAGTAAGACTTATTACATGTGTTCTTGGTGCTTTAAAAATGAATTCTGTTTCAAAGTACAGTAATCCAAATTCTTCACAAGAACAGTTAGTTGAACTGGGTAATCTTTTAAAATTCAAATTAAGAAGATTTAGGCTACAGTTGAATTACACATTTCCCTGGAAATCAGTTCCACTGAAGTCAATAGGGCTTTGGAGTAGATTTGATTTGTAGAGCAGGAGTGCATAACCTGCAACTGATACTTATTAGCTGAGTCTTCATGTATTTATTTTGCACATTTTAGTCCATTTCTTCTAGTGGGAGGGGGCAAGAAACAATACACATCTACTAGAAATAGGCTAATTAGAAATCTTTATTTCCAGCCAGAGATACCCTCCAACTGTCCTGATTTGGCAGGAGCAGTCCTGACTAATCTGTTGTCCCACTTTTCAGTGGGGTCGCCGTAAGTTGACAGGTGACGTGAAGGCATCTATATACATACACCGAGAATGTGGCCTAGTATGAGATAATTACTAGGGCAGAAAAAAATCCCCCAGCTGGCCAAATCCCAACTAACTAATTCTAAATGAGCAAGGTCCCTTTCACACCACATGATCATAGCATTTTGATATCACTTTAACTGTTATGGCTGAATTATCTGCCAGAGAGCTCTAGTGCCTTGCCAAACTACAAATTCTAGGATTCTGTAGGATGCAGTCATGGCAGTTAATTGAAGTGCCAGAATAGTGTTGTGTGAAATAGACCTAACCATTTTTCCGTCTTCTTCCCCTCCAGCTCTTCCTCACAACATTTCATTGTATTGTATAGATTCATATCCAGAAGAGGGAGATCTTACAACAGCGATCATCATGTGCTAGGTTGTTTCTCCTTGCCTTCCCTCTTGCTTATTTTTCCATCATATAAAAATGTGATCATATTTCAGTAAACTACTTAGTTCTACTGTTATCTAATCAAATATATCATAATCTATTAATCCCACGGATTTTAACTGATTGACTGATATGCAGTGCAATCAGAATACTAACTACTAACATAAGTCGTATCAATGGGGCTTCTCTAAGTATGACTCAATCTGAGTCCAAGCCATAGACAAATGGACAGATAACATGGTTTTTGTGTAATTCGATGGTAGTAAAAACAGGTTTACAGCTGTTAGGGCAACATAACAAGCACTCTGCAGGCTTATCAAGCTCAAGTTTTTGATTCCATAAATCTATTGCACACCTATTTAACTTGTTTACTGCTGTTTAGCTGTTTAACTGCTACTCCCTTTGTCAAGGTGTTTTGGTGTCCACTTTGTATTATTATTTTTGCTGTGCTTTTGGTTTCCAGTGATTCCTGCCCTGTGTCAATTTCTCTGCACTTTTGTTTTTCATTAGTGATCTGTTTTATTGATTGGTTTGAGTGTTTTTGGAACTTTGATTACTGCTACAGTGGGCCTCCGGATCCATGGGAGTTCAGTTCTGAGATGCCCCACAGATAGGAAAAGAAGCAGATGGTTGCATCCCATATTATTAAATGGCTGCAACATGTCCACATCAGCGCATCTATGTGCACATCACTGCCATTTTTAGGATGGAACACAATGATCTGTGGGTGGGTGGAACCATGGACCATGAGCTTGCAGATTGGGAGGGGCCACTGTACATTTTTAGGGGTACCGTATGAGACTGACTAGTAGGATATTTTTCTAAATAAATAAAAATTACTAATCTTTGACAGAAGAAACATTGACTCTCTCTCTCTCTCTCTCTCTCTTCTTTCTCTCTCAGGCATAAAATAGCTGTTCACATACACAAAGAAAAGAAAGCAAACAGTTGTCCTACCTGTGGCTTCTGTTTTTCAGACTTGTAGCAGAATGTTATTTTTCTTGTAGCTGAATTCATATGTTTGTAAAAATACAGACAATCATAATAAAAGGAATAGCTTTTAAAATATTTTAAATATTAAAACTGAATTCAAATCTTCAGGTTTTTGAAAATAATACACATATACAAATGCATAAAGCTTATTATATATCTAGGATAGATCATCATTACTACATGTTGTATGATCAAATGCCCATTGAACAACAATTATTTTGCTACTAGTTTTTTTAAATATGTGCATAAAAAATAATTTGCTTCTATCATGTAATGTGCTGAAATTAGTGTGGGGATGTTTGCCAAACTTGGCTTAATTGGAAATACAAGATAAATCAAGCAGGAAACAGAGTTGGCTCATTCAGGTTGCATTACTATGCCAATTAGGGCAATGCATGTAGAACATTGCTTCCTGTTTTTTTTAACGGGGAATTCATTGCTAAGTTATCATTCATATCCCAAAATCTGTGCACATGAACTTGAAGTGCTTTGTTATCCAAGTAATTTCTTCATGTTTTCAAGATTCATTCACAGATATGTGTGACTGACTGAAGGACTGCTACAACAACAGTGATCATCCACCTGTACTTCTACATGTTTGTTGTTATATGCCTTCATGTTGATTCAGATGACAACCTTATCACAAGGTTTTCTTGGCAAGATTTATTCAGGTGAAGTTTGCCATTGCCTTCCTCTTAGGCTGAGAGTGTGTGACTTATCCAAGGCCAACCAGTGGGTTTTCATGGCCGAGTGGGGATTTGAACCATGGCCTCCCAGAGTCCCAGTCCAACACTCAAACCACTACACCATGCTTGGTCCACTTCTGCATATATTGAGCAGTTATTCCTAAAGTACAATACAGTATATTTCTGGTTTAACAGCTAGTGCATGTATGACACTAGGATGATATAAATGCAAACATATCATGTAGCTGCTATTTAGAAGCAAACCCAAGACACTTCAGTAGTACTGTATACCTGTTTGCAGAATAGATGAGGAAGCAGCCCAAGTGTCATTGAAATGAACGGTATATACTCTTAAGAGTGTGTTCCATCTTCGCAGATTAAAGGGTGTCAGTCGACACCGCAACATTTTCTTTGGAAAATTAAAACAGCAGTTTCAATAACTGCTGAAAAAGTTAAAGGGAGACACCAAAGACCAGGAACAAAATGTGCTCTATCCATTCCTTTCTCTCTTCCAAACAAAATAGTTTTATTTATTGTATTAAAACACAAAATGTAAGACAAGCAAAACAGTAGACATTTAAAAAAAAAACATTTTTCAGAGGTTCTCACTAGTAAACTGGCAGCATAAATTCCCAATGAGCCAATCGGTTTTGATTTCTTACATATATTTGCCTTTTTACTGTTTCAGTAATTATCTAAACTTGTGGTTTTCAAAATACTGGTGCCTCTTACTCTGTCCATGATGGACTGAAAATTAGTATGGTTTCCAGCAATTAATATAAAGCTAAACATCTTATCATGGGAGATACTTATTTTGCAGAACTCAGCCAGTAAAATCCATATCCTAATGATAACATTGGGTAAATTTTGGTTAATAAGATGAAAGCAGTCACCATTCTGAGTGCCTGTGGTCTTGGAATCCAGCTTTGCTACCTCCATGCAACGACCCTACAAGTACATAGACATCCTTGCATCAATCTTTTTTTTTGTTTCCTCAACTTTAATCATTATTTTTCACTTTTAAGCAAATTTATGACTGTTTGGGCATTGTCCAAATTTTTTTTTAGTTCCACTGACTTCAATGGAAGAAATAAAAACATATATAAAAATAAACAGAGAAGGAGAAAAAAAAACATAAACAAGAGTAAGGACTTTATCAGACAAGCCCCTTAAAAGTGTTCTTTTGCTGGCATTTAAAAAAAATCAATTTTTATGCCAGCAAAAGAACATCCTCTACCACATTTACCTCTAATCCTGGCAAAGTCTTCCCCAGCAATGAAAGAGGAAGTGAATGGAGCTCTGTTTACTTCCTTCTTTGAAATCTCGCAGATTATCATGAGACTTCATTGCGTGGGAAATTCAAAAAAACAAACAAAAATAAGTCAAAAAAAACTTTTAAAAAGCACACACACACAAAGGTCCCAAGTAACCCGGGGAGGTTCATTAAAAAGTGTGTCACTTACCTGGCTGTCATGTGGAAGTGTTCATGCCAGATCGGCCACTGACTGCATTGATGTAAGTACAGTATCACAAGGTTTCACACACCAGCAATGCTGACACAAAAGTGCCATGGGGGATCTATTGACGGCTTCAGCCGTCAATAAAAAACCAAGGAGTTTGGTGGGGACATAACGTCATCTGATAGGTGCACCCTTTTGTGCTGAATCCAGACAAAACTGAAGCTGAATCCAGACAAAACAGAGGTACTCACGGTAGCAGCCCCAAATCCAGGCATTAGGATACAACCTCCAGTCCTGGATGGGGTCACGCTCTTCCTCAAGGAATATGTCCGCAGCCTGGGGGTGCTCCTGGACTCGTCACGCCATATAATGAATCAGGTAAATGCGACGGTCAAGAGTGCCTGTTATCAGCTTCAGCTGATACGCCAGCTGTGCCCTTCCCTGGAAGCTGGGGACCTTGAGACTGTGGTACATGCTCTGGTAACTTCCCGTCTTGATTTTTGCAATGCACTCTTCATGGGGCTACCCTCGTGCTTAATCCAGAAACTTCAATTAGTACAAAATATGGCAGCCAGACTGGTCTCGGGTACATCCAGGAGAGACCATATAACACCGATCACTTCACTGGCTGCCTATCAGTTTCTGGGCCCAGTACAAGATGTTGGTTATTACCTTTAAAGCCTTAAATGGCTTGGGTCCAACCTGTCTTGAGGACCACTTCCTTCCATATAATCCTCCCCATGTACAGTTGTCCCTTGACATTCGCGGGGGTTACGTTCCACGGACCCCCGCGAATGTAAAAAAACCGCGAATATGGATTGCCCTCCCCGGGGCCTTCACGGAGCCTTCGAAGGCTCCGTGAAGGCCTCCGCGGCCTCCCCCCACCCTCCCCAGGCCTTCACGGAGCCTTCCAAGGCTCCGTGAAGGCCTCCCCCCATCCTCCCCCCTCCCTCCCTGGGGCCTTCACGGAGCCTTTCAAGGCTCCGTGAAGGCCTCCGCGGCCTCCCCCCACCCTCCCCAGCCCTTCACGGAGCCTTTCAAGGCTCCGTGAAGGCCTCCCCCCACCCTCCACCCTCCCTCCCCGGGGCCTTCACGGAGCCTTTCAAGGCTCCGTGAAGGCCTCCGCGGCCTCCCCCCACCCTCCCCAGCCCTTCACGGAGCCTTCCAAGGCTCCGTGAAGGCCTCCCCCCACCCTCCCCCCTCCCTCCCCGGGGCCTTCACGGAGCCTTTCAAGGCTCCGTGAAGGCCTCCGCGGCCTCCCCCCACCCTCCCCAGCCCTTCACGGAGCCTTCCAAGGCTCCGTGAAGGCCTCCCCCCATCCTCCCCCCTCCCTCCCTGGGGCCTTCACGGAGCCTTTCAAGGCTCCGTGAAGGCCTCCGCGGCCTCCCCCCACCCTCCCCAGCCCTTCACGGAGCCTTCCAAGGGGGAGGGTGGGGGGAGGCCTTCACGGAGCCTTGGAAGGCTCCGTGAAGGGCTGGGGAGGGTGGGGGAGGCCGCGGAGGCCTTCACAGAGCCTTGGAAGGCTCCGTGAAGGCCTCCCCCCACCCTCCCCCCTCCCTCCCCGGGGCCTTCACGGAGCCTTTCAAGGCTCTGTGAAGGCCTCCGCGGCCTCCCCCCACCCTCCCCAGGCCTTCACGGGGCCTCTGGGGGGTCTCCAAAAGCCCCGTGAATGCCTAGCCGGCCCTCCCGGCTCCTTCCCACAGCTTTCAAGGGGCCTCCGGAGGCCCCTTTTCGCAGTTTTGGGGGGGCCCCGGGGGGGCCCTCCCAAAACCGCGAATAATTAAAACCGCGAATGCTGAGTTCGCGAATGTGGAGGGGCAACTGTACTCAGGTCCTCTGGGAGGAATTTGCTACAACCTTTAAAAACTAGGCTTTCTACGACCTCCAAGAGGACCTTTTCGGCTATTGCTCCCAGATTATGGAATGGCCTGCTGGATGAGATCCGTCACATTACCACCCTAAATAGCTTTTTAAAAGCTCTTAAGACAGATCTCTTCTGGCATGCCTTTCCTGAATAGATACCCGGTCATCAGAAAAGAAAATCTAATTTGTCCTGATTTCGCCATAGCCACTGTTTACTGTTTAATTTTGGTATTTTTAGTGTTTTAATTTCTGAATTATCTAATAGTATTTTAAGGAGTGGGTGGGATGGAGGGTTTTAGATGTATATTTTAAATGTTGTAAGCTGCCCCGATTGCGTTTCATAGAGGAATGGGATATAAATAAATTATTATTATTATTATTCACGGTTAAGTGGCATCATTATGATGCCATATTTTATGAATCTGATAAAGTCCCCTGTGTTGAACTGTGTAGCATTATCCCCTTTATTATTTTTAATACCACTAGGGACAGTTCATGCACTGTACATTCAAGAGCCTCCCCTACTGATAGAATTAAACTCTGCCGTATATCTTTGTGAAAAGGAAGTTGACAGGAGGATTCTAGCAGCTCTTTTAAGGTTAATATTTGTATTTTTGTATGAGTTTTCATGGATTACAATCCATTTCTTCTGGTGGTACACCAATGATGGTACACCATCAGAGCATCTGAAGAACTGGACTGAAATCCACAGAAGCGCATGCTAAAATTAATCTGTTAGTTTTAAAGCTGCTGCTAGATTCCTCCCTCTACTTCCTTTTTATACTGAAAGAGGTGAACTCAGCTATTTATTTGAAAAATGTTATACTATGGAGATTATCAGACGTATCAAAAATGGTGTCATAACAACACAAGGAGATCATAAAAGGGCTTCCTTACCAGACGACATCACACCCCATCATTATGCACTCGTTCTGCTCCAGTTACGAGGATGTTCTTTTTTATTGATGGGGAGAAGCCGTCAATACATCTCCCGTTCCATTTCTGTTACGGATTTGCCAGTGTGCAAGAAGGTGCCCCATTCTGCTGGTGAGATTCTAGCATCAATGGGCAGTCCCTGCCAGAAAATTTCCGGGTGAGGTCAGGACATCCAGGTACGCTACCCTATTTTTTGTACCCTCCCCAGGTTACTTATATATTTTTTTTTAGTGTGTGTATGTGCTTTAAAAACTTTTGTGTTTGTATTTTTGTTTTTATCTTTGAATTTCCCATGCTCGCGTCTTCTTGCAAGAACACGTGGGATTTTGATCCAGGAAATGAACGGAGCTCTGTTAGAGCTCCGTTCATTCCTGGGCTGCGTTTGGAGGCGAGAGAAGGTAAGTGCAGTGGGAAAGGTTATTGTTTCAGAACAGGGGTGGGAGTGGAGATTGTGGATAGTCTCCTATATCCTTATGGTTTCCTTTTGTCTACCAAACCAAATTTCCAAAGCCATAATTAGGATACTTGCCATCTTTGCCAGCCTGGTGCTCTGGTGATTTTGAATCCACCTTATCTTCTAACAATAATCTACAACACAAAGCCCGTTTTGACTTTTTATCATCGGCTTCTTTCTTCACACTGTGTTTATCACCATCTCTTTTTTTCTTATTTACTTTATGTGTCCCTGATATTACTTTTCTTTAAAAAAACACCAACAACACATACTGACATGGAAATGGTGGAACATGATCACCTGCTGAACTGTAGCATTAAATGGCATTCAAAAATCAGTAAGATTTCCACTGATCTGTGTGCATATCCTTCATAAAAGTGAAATACAGCTCTTGAGCATGCATGACTGATTTTGTAATCTCTTCACATTCTAGAAAATTCTGAGAACAAGAATTCTCCATTTTTATATTAGTTTTCTTTCTTGTCTCTTTCTGTTGCATTGCTAAAGCTGAAACAGAAGTGCTGTAAACCATTCTTCATGTTACGAATATAGGTTTGGTTTTGTGCTATTATCTCCACTGTTCCTACTGTTAGCTTTAGTTTCCTAATTTTTCAGTTTCTGGGATCCAGATCTCTCTCAAACTTCCAGCAATACTCCTACTTCATATTAATTTAGCACAAAATATTTTAAATGAGAAAAAATAGTTAACTTGTACATCTGATATCTAAGATTACCAGTCTTTTCACATACAACTGAAAGTTTGGGGAATGCCAATCTATGGCTGAACTTTAAAAAATTGCAGAATCCTAATGCCTCACTTCAAAGGACCTGTCTCAGCACAGTTGAGTTTTGGACAGTTCCTTTAAAAATCTGATCTCTATCACATATAATAAATTGCTTTTGAAATTCTAAACATTTGCAAAACCAGTTTTCCTTACAGCATTGCTGGGGGATGAGGGAGCATAGTGTGGCTGAGCTGAAATAAGAGGAGTTTTCCCATGAAACCCCTCTGAGCAATTAGTTAAGGCAACTGCAAAATGGAATGAAAACATTTGCCCAATCAGAGTTAAGGGCAAGAACTGTTTCATCACTATATGATTTTGTGAACAACAGTTGGAATAGGCAGATAAAGTAACCAGGGGGCCCTCTAAACAGTGAAAATATCCCTCATGGAATTTGCTAGGGATCTTACCTTTCTAAATGGGATCCAGCACCAATCCACACTATTCAGAAGAAGGGGGACCCAAAATGACAAAAACAATGTGGTAAAAGCCTTCTCAGATTTTCCCATACTTTTTAAAAAACCACAAGGGGGGTGTTAATTCCTGCTCATTTGGACTATAGAACGACATGTAATTTTAAGGAAAGCACAAAGCTGATTGGCTGGGTGAGAGTGGGGGTGGGGCTTGCTAGCAGGGCAAGCGCCCACTGCTGCCATGTTGGATTTTTGCCTTAGCAATTGCTTGTTAAGGTGATAAAACAGGATGAATATTTTCTGTTTTGCTTTCCTATAACAGGATATTTTCTGTTTTGCTTTCCTATAAAATTGGGAAATTGCTATATCGCACCAGTGCACCTTGGGATAACTTTTTAAAAAAACAGTGGTGGTGAAGAACTAACACAAGTAAATCATTCGCAGCCACCATCAGGAATGCAAGGCTTATGGGCGCTTCCAAGGCAAAATAAAATAAAATAAAATAGATATATTGATGCTTCTGCGAGATGCCAATGCTATGAGGTACTTTGGATTTTTTCCCCTCATGTAGATGGACCCCAGGATTAAAGTGTAGGCCTTTCGGTATTCATCCCAAATTAGCTTCATGAGTTCACCCTCATTAGTACTGTCATACTTCCCATGTAACCCTGGCTCTCTCTTCACCAGCCTGGTGTTCGCCAGTTGTTTTAGGCAACAACACCCATCACCTCCAGCCACCACATCAGTTATGGAATACCTTGGAACCTAGCTTAGGTGCCATTTAATAACCTCAAGGCAGCTTAAATCCAAAGGTCCCCACTAATGTTACACTGACCACCAGCATGATACAACTTTCTTCCTCCTCAGCCCTCCATGCCATCTGAAAACCAACTGCAGAGGATTTCCTAGCCCTCAAAAGCAGGTTTTGGGGAGTGCATGGGGAACTGTAATGTGGAGAAGGGATGATGCCTTCCTGACTGCACTAACAAAAGCTGTTAGTTAACAAAATGCCAAACAGACACCAATGAGCTTTGCATTTCTATACCCAGAAACTAACCATTCATTACACAAATTTACATATGACAGGGGTTCACAGCATATAAACTCCACATACTCTCCTACCCAACCATTCTTTGAAGATGCCAGCCACAGATGCAGGCGAGAAACTATTCCAGAACATGGCCTCACAGCCTGGAAAAACTCCAAGGAAAATCTATGGATGCTGGCTGTGAAAGCCTTCAACTTCACAAAAGCTGTTTCATCGGTGGAAGAGCCCCTTTGGGTCATGTCCTAATACATTAATTTGCCTGTGACATTTGTTGGTCTTTATATTTAAAATAACACACATAGACTTATATTCTGTTGCTTTCTTCCAACTAGAGTAGACCTATACCCTCCAACTATTCTGAATGGGCAAGGATATGCCCAGTAAATACTGTCATCCCAGTTTTTCAACTGCTTTAAAAATGTCCCAATTTCTTTCTCCTCCACACCCACTTTCCCCCTTAGTCTATAGCTGACTTAAACTGCTGCATACTGAGTTCAAAGTGCAAAAGTAGTTTGTTCTCCATTAACTCAGTGTGTGGAGGGGAGGAGACAAAATCTTCTCCTTCCCTGTAGATTCAGACAAAGGCAAGCTGCTGCCATCTCTCCTGTATGTTCTTCCTCATTAATAACTTTTGCCATCTTGGCCACACTGTAATGTTTCTTGGCCTCGCATGTCCTGATTGTGAAATTCTGGAGGATATGTAGAACCTTTAAGTCCATTGCTGATTGATCAGTCAAGATGTAGGTAAATTCCATTGATTAAATTATTTTACTCTAATCAGGAGTTACAACAGGGTTTAAGCCATAACATTTGTGAGTGTGTGTTTTTGCTGCAAGAGACATGCATAGCTAATTCTTTGGGGTGACACTTAACGGCTACCCTTTCTGAAGACACCCAACATATCTGTTGTACTCATTACAAAACTGTGAGTTAAGTCATTGTGTCCAATATTCATTCGACTCAGAGGAGGTGCTACCCAACACAGCATTGTTATTATGTTAGCTTCTTTCCAGGTACTTACTGATTGGACAATAACCAGAAAGTAAGAATTCAGGCTGTCAGTTACAACAGCTGTACCTGCCCTGCATAAAGTAAAAAATTGAAATGAAATTAGAGTTTCTACTCATTCTTAGACACTTATGAACCATATTAAAACATTTTAATAGCATGATTAGAAAGTGTTCCCAAACTTGTGGTAAACATGCTTTTGGTGGTCTTTGAGTTACTGACTGTGCTGTCACCTTCAAGGAGGAAGACACTGAATCCCCGTCTCATTTGCAAACAGAACCCACCAGGACAAGGCAATGAATAATCCAAGCACTGTTTTCATTCTTCTCACACTCTACCTGGTGCTGACATTACTGTTTGTGCAGTTGCAAAAGGCCAGGTTCTCTTGTTCCAACTTTACTTGGTTATGGCAGACTCTATTGAGATTAGATTAGATTTTCTTTTAAAGCTGTATCTGTTTTTTAACTGTTGCAAACCACCTTGAGTCCCACACTGGGAAAAAGGCGTATTAATAATAATTGTTGCAAGCTAAAAGGGGACAGCTTCAGTCCTAGGTACCAAAAGAAACACCTATTCCAGTATCACCTTGTCAGGATGTAAAGATCAATAGAACAAAATTGGGGCTTGTTGTGGCTTAAAAAAAATGTTTTATACTAATAGTTATCAATCTTAAGTCTTCCCGATATTTTGGACTTCATCTCCCAGAATCCCCTGACCTTGTTAGTCTCTTGGCTTCTGAGAATTGAAGTTTCAAACATCTGGAGTAACAAAGGTTGGAAACAACTGTTTTACAGTGTCTTGATATCTGATATGGTTAAGGATGGTATAAAATATTTTGAATAAGAATCAGACAATCTGTCAGTTGATGTTTTCCTTCAGGTTCTCCCCAATTTGACAGTCAAGGCAACTGGTGATCAAGGAGAGGGCATTTTGGTGCATCACATCTCCTGTGAAACTCTCTCTCCAGGGAGACTTTCTTGGTGTTATTGTTTAGGTGTCAAGGGGAAAAAAAACTTTTCAAAAATTCCAGGCCTCTCAGGTATTTTGAATATCTTCTGCTTTAATTAGTATACTCCTGTTGCTTTATGCTGAATGTGTTTTCTGTGAAAAACATTTTTTGGTGTAGAATGGTACACAGTATATTGAACAAAGATAAATAAAAGGGGATTTTGTTGGAGCCTAATAGAAAAGGATACATCCCTTGAGTATGCATGAATACTCTGCTCCCAAAATAAGCAATTGAAAGTAATAGCTAACAAACTCAAAGGATCCTTGTGTAAGAAAGTACATAAATAAATATGTATGTACTTAAAAAAATAAGTACATAAATAAATTATTTTTAAAAGGAAATTTCTGGTTTTTGACACTCATCTAAGTAAAAAGTTACAGTTATAATTTCAATTTTTGGTTGTTAAAATGTCTCCATGGATCTGTAGAAAATCTGCTATTGATTATTAATGGTGCGGCGGGGGGAGGCATGGAATTCATTACTGACAACCTGTGAAATCTCCGAAGAGAGCACTGAATAAGAAAGTCTATTTGTCCTGGTAGCCATGTAGAGAATAGCAGATGTTTTCTGTAGGGGGGAAAAAGGAAAATATTTATATATTAGAATTGCTAATGAAATATCTGATCTATAGTTGAAATATGTGAAATTATAGTTAGTAGGGCCAAAGTTAGTGGAACTAGAACATTTCTACTCTGGATGAAATCACATTCCCATAAGGAATATATTTATAGCTTGAAGGTACTTCTAGATCCAGCTTTGCTACTGAATTCTCAGATAGCAGCTGTGAGTATGGTTAATCATTTTAGACTGATACCTGCAGCCAGTGCTGGGATACAAAAGACTTGGCTATTATAACTCAGCAGGCAGCCTCAAAGGTATAGTTTAAAATACTGTAGCAAAGCACTACCCTGACACCTATCGGTTAAAGATAAAGTGAACATGATCAAAGCAATTGTAAAGTTAAGAGGAAAAATATAGAATACTATTGTATCAAAAGGTGCAACAAACCTGCTTCTTTATTCTTTCACAGGTTGCCTCTTACTGACTACTGTATCATAGTCTCTCCTACAATAATTTCACATTGATAATCCAACAAAAACTAAAGCATGTGTCCTGTGGTGTTACTAAGGCTGGTGTCATCCACCCAACCCACATGGAGTCACCTGGTGCAGTTCAGCCTCTCTGCATCCCCCTAGTGCTACCACTGATAATAATAATAATAATTATTATTATTACACAATTACACAGTCTCTGTTGGCTATATTCTGGTTACATTTTGGCCTTAAAGCCCAACCTTAGTGCTACATTCTCAGAATTAAGTGAGGTTTGTGACCCTGAAAAGTGTGTTAAAGATGGCAGCCTTAATTTTGGATTCTATGCACAGAATAGAACTAATCTTATTGTAGGGGAAATGGTTTTGATTTACAGTATACACAAACATAAAATGGATAAAAGTCTGCGCAAATCTTTGCCTTTGACTTGTATGCAATCTTTAAACAATAGGGATGATGCATTTGCATTGTTCCGACTTGGTACTAAATAAATTATACTTTTAAAAAGCTTTACAGTCCTAAACATGCTTACCCAGAAACAAGTTTCAATGGAGTTTACTCCTTAAGCCTACTATGTATATATGTTAGTTTTGTTAGTTAGTTCAGCTTCTGTCACTGAACTTTCAGGCCATAATAGACTATGTACCTGAATAAATCATTAAGTATCTAGTTGTATCTTATAGCAAAAAACTATGCTCACATAATTCAGAGATCTGTTTTAAGGGTTTTTCACACCATCAGCTCTTTTCATCTCCCCCCACAAACTTTGAAGAGCTGTTTCCCTGCACCAATGACATATTGTAAACTGATTTTGAATTTTCCCCAGTTTCTAAATACAGCTTTTCATGAGTTGTTTGAGAAGCACAAATCCAAATTCCCATCTAAAACACAGAAGGAGTTGCATGATTTTCTGGACTTGAGGTCTAGAAATACAGGAAGTTTTGATCTGACAAGCTTTCATCCAACATTGTGTGGATATCTGAACCCTAGCTTACTACCTGATGTAGGACCAAATCAACTTTATAAAGCCCATAAAGTCTATGACAGGGTGGGCAACACAGGAGCCATGAGCAACATGGCAGACATTTCTGCACTCCTGAAAGGGTCCCTTCTACAAAGGTGCAGTGAGGAAAACATTGGTTTCCTTTGATTTTGCTGCTATACTCCTGAAATTCAGAAACATGGCAAAAACATAATTAAACGCAAAAACATAATTGAACAAGGTGCTTCAGCTTTAAGCAAGGTGCATGGGAAGTATGCACCTTGTTTGTAGCCAATTAGTGCTCCCGGAGGCCTCCCTAGAGTAATATTTGGATACAAAACAAACACATAAAAAGAGAACTGTTTCATTCATTTACTTGTTTGCCACCACAGTGCCAAATTTGATGGTTTGGGGTTGGCAGCAGTACAATTTGCCAACTCCCAAGGTTGCCCAACACTGCTCTAAAATGAACACAGTAGCAAATTACTGAATAAGTACACCTTATTTCACCTCAGACTGCACATGCCAGATATCCATCTTCTGAATAAAGATACACAAATTTTCCTCTCCTTTGCATCTGGTCAATCTAATTGTGTG
Source organism: Gambelia wislizenii (assembly GCA_030847615.1). Classification (NCBI taxonomy): domain Eukaryota; kingdom Metazoa; phylum Chordata; class Lepidosauria; order Squamata; family Crotaphytidae; genus Gambelia; species Gambelia wislizenii. The sequence goes on along the minus strand of JAUMIR010000005.1, from coordinate 96,541,961 downwards.
TCTTTCGTTCTGGTCTCCCAATGTTATCTTATTGGGTAGTGCCTCACACCATCTAGTGGGCAGTTTTGTTAAAAGAACAGATTACTTTCAGAAGACTGAAAGCACTGCTTTTTTCCATAAAGTAAAAATAAAATAAAAAACATAGTCTGGCATCCTGTTAGGTATTTCCATTGTCAAAAACTAACTTATGAACATGTAAGGTGAATTGCAATGTTGCACCACACTCACATTCTCAGGAAAGGAGCAGAGACATAGCTATGTCTCCAGGACTATTACACAGATGGAGCTAGTAGCATGGCCATTTCACCATGCATCCAATTGCACAGTGGTCATCAGAGTGCATAGCACCACCAAAATGCTATGGGATTTTTTGTGCAACAGGAACTCTCGTTGCTCAACAAGACATCATGTAGGATATCCCAGTATGCATTGTTGCAAATCACTTGAAGGGTTGCGTGCCCTGTCAAGGATGTAGTTATGACATCATATAGTTATGAATCGTAGCCCCTGATGGAGGATCTCAGCCTACACGATTAAGATTATGACATCTGGGTAGGAACACTAAGGTGAACGAAGTGGACAATATGTGATCTATACCAGAACTATTCAAAGTGGTGGAACCTGAACCTGTGCTGGTTCATGTGCCATTAGCTGCCAGTTCACAGAAAGTTTGCAGGGAGGAAAGAAACAGTTGTAGCCACTGGATATAAATATGGTACTGGTCCCTGGTACATGGGGGTGGGGTGAGAGAAGGGCAGTCACTCACATCAGGCAGCCTGAGAAACACTAGACTACATCAATATACTGATGCATAATCTGTAGTCTTTGTGACAGAACCTGGCATGTGTCTGTATATGGACAACTTTGGTGTGTCTGGGAGCCAATTTCCCCTCCTAGGACACATCATGGGCTGCAGCCAAAATCAGAAATCCACTTCTGGTTTGGAAAAAGCCATGTTTTAACAGTGAATCATGCTTCTAGAGGCTTCTGAGAAAGTGATCCCCCTTGTTTTAAGAAAGGAAAGGGGGCAGAGACACATATGGCCTTTGTGTTGACCATCCTTGGACATCTTATATATAGAAGTGATTTTAAAGCATCAAATACCAATTTAAACATTTTTGTTTAACCACTTAGTGCAGTTAACCACTTAGGTAATATATTTATTACAGTGACTAACAAAACAGGAACATTATTGATTTCTGCATTTGCTGTTCTTAATCAATATATACTATAGCCAGAATGGCAATTAGAAAATATAAAGGATGAAATATTCTTGATGTGCATGAATAATGTTATGTGTTATCTTCCAGGCTGAGGTTATGTGTTGAGTCTATTTATCTAGAAGATCTCTCTTGATTGTAATGCTCTTGGCTCTGATGACATTTCTGTTCCAATAAGTGAAAAATCAAATGTGATGGTGCTTAATGTGTCTTAATGACAATACTAGACATTGCCTCTTGTAACATCACCAGCCTCCTCCCATTGTGACATCACTTAGGTCCCTAAGTCTCAGGTTTTATCCCTGAAATCTAAGAGCCTTGGATAATCCTGACCTGGCAATCCTAGTTAGTGGAGATGTTGCATTTACTGGTTTGGACCAAGATCAAACAGGGTCCATTTCCTGATGGAATTGCTTCCATCAGAGAAGCAAGGAGGTGGGATGGTTTCTCTCCCCACTCCAATGGAGCTGTTTGGCATTCCAAAGCCTGCTCCAGAGATGGTTTACAAGCAATGTAAAGGACTACAAGGAAGAAAGTTGCATCACACTGGCAGTCAGAAGCTAGTGTGATGTTGGATCCAGGCTTCTGATTGGCATTCATGTAATTATGACTTTCTCCTTGATGTTGCCACTCCAGCTAACATTCCATGTATCCAGTTGCTACACCTCCATTTATCAATCCATTTATATCATGAAGTGTAGCATAGTACCTACAGTCTAAAGCAGTAGTGGTCCCATCTATACGAGGGGGGGGGGATATGATCTCCTCTGAAGAAGCAGCCATTCACAGTGCTGCGACCTCTCTTAATGGTCAAAAGAGCCCCCCTAAATTTTGCATGGCCCCTACCCAAGATGGCAGCTGCAAGTGATTTACTCACACTTTTAAATCTGCTGCCGCCAAACTGAAAAAGATAATGTTTTATCGACCTACCGGGCAGTCGCTTAGCTGAAAATCCAATATTTTTATTTTATTTTATTTAGTTATTTATACCCCACTCTTCAGCCACAAGGTTATCAGAGCGGCTTACAAATTGTTTTAAGCAATAGCAGTTTACACATCTACACTGTAATAAGCAGCTTCTAATGTGTGTTAGCTAATTGCCCCCACAAGCTGGGTGGCAGCAGGCACTTTCCCTGTTTCCTAGCCCTGTCCCCCCCACCCATCCAATCAGATTATGCTGCCTGGTTGTAGTAACACAAATGTGACTGTCCAAACAGAGAAAAGCTCTGAACGCTTCTCTGAAGGAGTTTAAGGTGGATTTGGCTGCCCCTCTTCTGAATAAGATGTACGTATGCAAATGTCCATTTATATGGATCGCCTTCGCTGCGATTGCCATTTGGATTATTTTCACCGTATAGACAAGCCCAGTGAGTAAAAGGTGGGACTGCAGATTGCTATAATTCCTGATCTGAGCTAACTAAGATACAGCTTTATACTCATCTATGCAGACCATCCTTGTGCATGGCTTGTGAGTGCACTTAACTATTGCTTCCACACATGAGGCACTATTTTTGCTCCTGATTCTGGTTATTGGGCCTCAGGGTGCTAGGTTTTAAAAAAAGGAAAGTTTATCCCATAAATCTGAAGTTGTTAATATCTGATCTAAAGCATTTTAGAGGTAAAAGGTTTACCTTAAAAACTGACACATTGCATGGTGCTGTTCATATCGTATGCTGGCTAGAATACATTTAAAATCCTGTTAAATGAAAAATAAAAGTTATATTTAAAGAGGTAGCTTTGAATGTGCCACAGAGAACAAAGAAAAAAACCTGAATGTTCTTTTCTGTTTCAGTTAGCTTTCATGAATTATATACTGTAATTTAACATTGCCCAGTTTCCTACTGTTCATAGTTTGTAAAGATGTACGTGGTATTTTAGAACGATTTTTGTGCATTATTAAACAATTTTGTGCATCCACACTAGTGGGGTAAAATATAATCCATCCCAGTATCTTCATTATGATCAGGGATATTGCATGTGTCGCACACTCTGTTCCCTCTCCACTTTGTTAATTCTATCTCTCTTTCATTGTTAATATTATCCATTGTGTATCACTGGATTGGGATTTGAAACCACTTTCAAATTCTGGATAAAAACTAAGTGTTAGGATTAGCCAAAGAACAGATACACCATAGATAATGCTGGAAAGTGAAGTGCGGGATTTTCAAGTTTGTTGTTGTTGGCTGCCATCAAATCAACTTTGACTTAATGGTGACCCTATGAGTGAGAGACCTCCAAGTCACCCTATCTTCAACAAGTCATCTGGTCACAGTCTTAACTTCTGAGTGCAATATTCTCTTTTTCTCTACAGTATTTGTTCATAAATGTGAATCTATACAGACTGCCAAGGCTAATATTCTTTGAATGCTGGAAGTGAGGGTCCTCAAGAACACACACACCCTCCAACCTCTCTTTCTGGTTTCTTGGAGCTGGGCTTTATTTTACCATGCTAACTTAATTTCTCCCAAGTTCACTTCACAAGACTTCTCTCTGCTTTATACTGCCCACTGCCATTCACCAAATGTGAATTACATCTTTAGAACTAAAACTTGTCTTTTATTGGCTGGGTAACAGAAGACCAGTAACAGTCACTTCTGATAGGCTGAAAGGAACAGATAGGAGGATCCTGAGAAAGTATAAAAGCAAATCCCAAAGACTATGAAGATAAGCAATTTGCAACTGCTGATCTGTATCTACTGCTGGACTGTTATCTACTGCTGTTTTAAAACTACTGCCTACTATGCTGTTCCTGGCTGAGTAGCATACTTGATAATGCTGATTTTCACTAGGCTATTAGACACTTCAGTGTAGTGCAATGCCTGCTATAGTGAATATGGTGTAAGATGTTTGGTTCCTTACATGCAATGTAAAGCTTTTAACTTTCATGCAAATTGTATGCAAATTTAAATTTTTATATTTTGATTTTTTAATTGTTTTTAATTGTATTTTATGTGACATCTTGTGAGCCACCTTGGGTCCCATTCTGGGAGAAAGGCGGTATACTGTATAAATAAAATAAAATAAGAATGTGCCTAAACATAAGTCTTTCTTCCTCCCCAAGGGGAGTTTGTGTGTGTGTGTGTACTGAACTGTTTATATTAGTACCAAGCTGCATTTTTATTTCTCCATGTCCGATGTTCTGAAATTCCAATGCTTAAGATTTTTTAAGGGGAATGTTGATATTATGCCTGGCTGTTTAGGCAATACTGTTGTCTATGACTTTGGAAGCTTGCTTGAACAAAGGACTCTAGCGAATGCCTAACAGATACAGGACTTTTTCAGATGGGGATTTGTAACACAAGCAGCCTTGTCCCCATTGCGCTGCTGCTGCGCTGCAGGGGGGCCGTTTCGGATGACGCTGTGCCCATGCCAATACTGTTGCGGAAGAGCTGGGAGGCTGCAGCGCCATATTTGGCGATTTCCTAATCACGGTCAACTTTCATGATTAGGAAATCGCCAAATATGGTGCTGCAGTCTCCCAGCTTTTCCGCAACAGTATCGGCACGGGCACAGCGTCATCCAAAATTCCAGTAGTGCTGCATAGTGTCCCCTTTTTCCACAGCAAGTCACGAAGGAGAGGACATTTGCTTTGTCTTACCAATTCTTCTGGAATCCTGCTATGTCCTCCTTCCCATTTCTCCCTCCACCTCATCTCTTTGATCTTAATCTCTTGCAGGTACTAAGCAAAGATTTTGGCTAGCTTCTTTCGTCATTCAACCACATTAATATATGCAAATTTGCATCCTCTTTTTTTGGTGATGCATTTCCTTTATTTTGACACTGCATAAGCGGCTACCCTACCCTCAATCTCTTAGTAAGGGTTAAGACATAGGACATTTTATGGCAAATTTCTGATGATTGTCCAGCATGGAAGACAAAAATGTTAAGAGAGAAGCTATGATGTTAAGACAAAAACGGGAACAGGATTTCCACTTCAGTTAACTTTAGCCACAGTGGCAAGATAGGACTTCCCTTTAGCAAGGCAGAATCTTCAGTTTCTCAATGTGCCATAACTTCTGTCAGTGAAAACCATGAATAATTCAAGTTAATGCCTGGAAGTTGGCACCATCTAGCAGCATGATGACTCAACCTCTTGCATCTTCATTCACTGCACGGTTCAACTACAAAAGCTAGAAGTTTATAAAAAATTCATGGAGAAGTTCTGTAAGTATTAACACTCTAGTTCTTTAAATGTTCATTTCTACATAAACAATGTTGGTTGTGGTATTGTTGTTTTTCAGAAGTTTTTTGATGGTTTTTTCCCCCTACTTGATCTGATATTGTTCTTTCCTCGGCAAATTAAACACTTAAAACACATTAAAGGATTATCTTGGTTTTCAGGGTTTTGTAATGCATATTGCTACCAGAATAGCTTCATGTTCCATTTAAATAGAAATATCTAGTTCCTGATAGAAAATTTGGAGCTAATTCTAAAGATAACAAGTAGAGTCATTTTGTTTTAAGAGATATGTAAAACTCCCCATAGGCAACTACACTTGTCCCTTCATATTTGCTGGGGTTTGGTTCCAGGACCCCCCATGGATACCAAAATCTGTGAATACTCAAGTTCCAGTATATGCAATGGCATAGCAAAATGGTGTCCCTTATATAAGGTGGCAAAATCAAGATATGCTTTTTGGATTATTATTTTTTTAAGAGTATTTTCAAGCCGTGAACACTTAAGTCTGTGGATGCAGTGGGATAAGTGTACATACATAGTGATTAGTTTTGTGTTCAAGGCTGAACTCACTGTGAACATCATGACCATATACATATTTTTACTGGGCTACTCTGCACACTAGGCATATGATACACTTCTGCTAGGTGCTAGAATTCTACAGGAAGATTGTTTCCACTGCTACTGTTTAGCTATCCTGTCTTAAAGCTAATCTAGACAGTGAATGGTTTAATCTACAATATTTTCTGACCCCATGGAAATTCTAGCGTATTACAGCTGCCTTGAATGCCATTTGGGGGGGGGGAAAGTGGGATATAAATTCAATAAATAAATAAAATTACAGGTTATAACCAATCAATGAATCAATCAAGCAAACTGTACAGTTGTCCCTTCACATTCGCGGGGGTTAGGTTCCATAGACCCCCGCGAATGTGAAAATTCCGCGAATAATGACAGCCCTCCCCCCACCCTCCTCTTCCCGGCCTCCCAGAGCGACCCCAGGGCCTCCGGAGGCCTCGTGGTTGCTCTCCCCACCCTTCCTCAGCCCTCCCAGAGCTACCCCGAGGCCTCCAGAGGCCTTGTGGTCGCTCTCCCCGGCCTCCCCCCGCCCTCCCAGAGCGACCCGGAGGCCTCCAGAGGCCTTGTGGTCGCTCTCCCCGGTCTCCCCCCACCCTCCCAGAGCAACCCTGAGGCCCCCGGAGGCCTCCCCGGAGGCCTCCCCGCTCCCTCCCAGGGCTTTCACGGGGCCTCTGGAGGCCCCATGTCTTGGTTTGGGGGGGGCCTGGGGGGGCCCTCCCAAAACCGCGAATAATCAAAACCGCGAATGTCAAGTTCGCAAATGTGGAGGGGCAACTGTATTGTATTTCACTAAGAGCTACTATAAGTCACAGGTTAATGAATCTTCTGCACAATGCACTGCAATTGCATTCAGAGTGATTGCACAAATACTTTTTGCTGCCTTAGAAAAAACGGCTGTTTTTTTCCTGTGCCATATGGGTCACAATATTTCAGAAAAGGACTCTCGCCCTCTAGGGATACCAGGATATGTCCCATGAATCTCTGCATGGGATTTTTATATAACTGGCAATACAATAAGTAGTGTAAGATATCATCTACCTCTCCCACATCACAAGAGCCCTAAATTTCTTGGAACATGCTGTGAAGGCCTGACACTGACTCCCCATAAACTGTAACTTAACCTAATATATCCTTAATCCTTTGTTTACCTGGTTGGCTGTGCTGCCCAGATAATGGGAGAGCCCATTATCACACATACCTTTATCTTCCATCCAAAAATGATATAGGCATCGTTTGAAAACATATTTCTATAAATGCATTTCTCAGAGATGCCAAAGATAAGCATTTGTAAGTACTGATTTTTTTTTTCATTACAGTATTTGTTTTCAGCAAGCAATACCAAGGGGGAAAAGTTTGAAAATTTTATTAGATCTAAAATCTGATTATTATCCAACTTGTAGATCCAATCTCACAGTTTTTAACTCCTGGTATAATAAAAATAACTGTTAAGAGGGTTTAGAAGTGAATATATTTTGGCATAGCTTAGCGCAAATACCCTTCTGTTGTTCTCTCAAAGTTTAGGGATGTGGTCTTTTGACATCTTCAAGACCCTCTTATAGTACAGAAAAGGTGTGTTCAGAGCCCCAGAATTTACTAATACCATGCCTATTTCTGCATTGAAGAATAGGGTTGGAGCCCATGGAGGTACAATAGTGACAATATGTACCTCAGAAATATATTTGGTTGACTTCCTGTTGGGAAGTGAAAGTGAAAGGCGAGCTGCATTGAAGCTCCGCTTGGGGAGAGACCTCCATACGCAGCAATTAGAAGTCTGACACAGGACTACAGTTTTTTCATCGGCGATGATGAGAAACAGAAGGGGCTTGCAGCATATCTCAGGTCAAACCTCTAGCCTCCCAAGGATGGATGTCCCGGCTTGGTGGGGAAGGAGACATGAGATCAAAGCAGCCATTTACCATGGCAGGCAGTCTACGGCCTATGAGCGTTCCAAGCTTCCTGACTTTTAGGTGGACTGGATTACAACCGTGGAGGGTTGCTCCCAACCCAAAGGAGTCAATTTTTTTCTACAGAAACCTTTTCATTCAATCAAGGTGGCAGTTTAAAATCTTTCTTCATTCACAACTACTCTGGCAAACCAGTTTATCCTGAAAGCAGAGTGAGATACGCAACTCGAGGGGCAGCGGTAAAGTTTCTGGGCAATTTGCCTTTCGGTCTTTTTCTTTTGTTTCTTTACAGTTAACTGATAAAGCTGGTGGATACCAGAGGGTTCATACAAATATAGAAGCTTAACAGGTCATGTTGGGGATAATTGGCTGGGGGATGAACCTGATCGGCAATATGTTTGAGGCACGAAACAACTAGGCTGGTAATTGTGGATTAATATTAAACAATGACACTTTGACAATTGGTATCTTGAACTGCTAAAAAAGAGAGAGCAGAGGTGTACACAGCTGTTTGGCATTGAGAATGTCTGCAGAGGGAAAATCGGTGGCATGCCAGCTCTCTGGAGCAGTTATATCTAAGAGGGAGTCAATAGTGGAGATTTAAAGGAGCAGGAAAAGGAAAGAAGGAACAAAGAATACGTCTGATGACAACAGGACAGAAATGTTCAAGGCGGAATGATAAACGTTTAGTGGGATTGCATCAAACAAATGTTATTTCTATTTGTTGGATTACAAACTTTGGGCAACAGCTGGCATTTCGAATTGCTTTGACAGGATCTGGGTTTATTCCCCCCACTTCACTCAGTATTAAGAATCTTATATATCTCAAAAGGGCTGGGGTGCATTCCCAGCTGCATGCATTATAGAGGGAAAGTTGCCGGCGTGCCTGCATGTTGGGACAGTTATATTCAAGAGGGAGGACAGTTATATTCAATGGCAGAGGATTAAAGGGATAAGGAGAAAGAAGGAAGGAAATAGAAGACGTCTGACAAAAAAGGATAAGATTAAAAAGCAAAGAGAAGCAAGAAGTTAGAGTAATTAGTGGACATATTGGGAGGGGAGAAAATGTTATTGGAAGAAATAAGAGAAGATAGATAGGGTAAAACAATTGGAGAGCCGCTTATATGCTCCAAAAGGGTACACTGTAACATTGTGAGCCCCCCTCTCTCTATATATATAAAGAACTGACTTTAAATTATTATATAATCTAGAGAGGTATCAGAATCCGTTATAGACTATTCCAGACAAATTGGGAGTTTAAGAAATCTCTAGAAATCTAGAGATAAATAGATATGATAGGATTATCTTGATTTTCTCTTACTAGTTCTAAAGAAAAAATATTATATGATATGATATAACTTAAGGGACCACATTATATTGGATAAGATCCTCTACAGTAGGTAGCTAACCAATACATATAATATAATTTATTGGTAAGCTGCTTGTTACTGGTGTCCGGAGAATTAATCGAGTTAGCTTGGAGCTGGTTCAAGATCTTGGATAATTTGCAAGGGTTAACTTAAATGGCCACAGGATTGAGGCCTAGAGCATATGCCACATCACAAGCGACAATATCAATATCAAGGAGAGGCTCAATAAAGATGCCACCTAAGCAAACAGAAATCAATTTGCAGATCTTGGAAGAGCTTTGAGCTTTTAAGAAGGAAATGGGGGAAGATCTTCCAAATTTTAAGCTTTTTAGAAAGAAATGAAGCAGGACTTCCGATTCTTCTTCTTCCTCTACTTCCCCTTCTTCCCCTTCTATTTCTGACTCTTCTTCCTCTTTATCCTCTCTTTCCTGCTCTTTTGTCAAGTTTTGTTCTTCTAATATCCCCCCCCAACACCTCCTTGTGCTAAATTTAATTTTCCTTCTTCCTTTGTAGTTTCATTATCCTCTTGAAAATCCCTTTTATATTTTCTCCAAAAATCTCTAACTTCATTTATATTGTTTATTTTAAAGGGGTTTTTTTGGTCTATATTTAAATGATAGCCCTTCTAATTTATTCCACCTGGACATTATTTTTTTCTTTCTAAGTTGAAATGTCACAAAATTATAATTTTTCCTTCTTCTCAGGATCTCTGGAGGGATATCTTTGAGTAGTATTATATCTTCCCCCTCCAAGCAAAAACGATTCTCAAATTCCTTTGTAATATAAGATACCTCACTTTTTCCCATACAAAATATATAGTTATATCTCCTGGAAAGCTTCTTTGTGCTGACATCTTATTTTTCAATCTGAAAATCCTATCCACTTCCATTTCAAACATTTCTTGACTTTTGCCTATAAATTCCACCAGAGCTAGGATTAATCTATCTTCTAATTTTTCATCCTTCTTCTCAGTTAACCCCCTTAATTTAATACAATATTCTCTTTGTTTTAATTCCATAATGAGATTTTCTTCTTCATATTGTGATATGTTGTCATTTATTTTTTTCACCTTCTCATCTAAATTTTTTGCTTTTTCTTCTACCAAATTTACTTTCCTCTCTGTTTTTTTCTACTTGATTTGATACTTCCTCAACTGATTTCCTCAATTCTCTCATTTCTGCCCTGATTTCTTTCTTTATCTTTGATTTTAATTCTCTTATCTCTTTCCTAATTTCTTTAACCTCATTTTTCAGCTCTTGGCCTATTTTTCTTATTTCATTCAACAATACTGTTTGTTCTACTATTTTTGCTGACATCTCCAAATCTTCTTCCTGATTGAGAAGCTGCAAGAGCAGAGGTTTTTCTAGTAACTCTTGACATTATGATTCCACAATTATTTATTACTCTTTCTTTGAATATCTTTTCACTTATATTTTATAATCTTGTCCCCCCCCCCATTTTCTCCCCTTTTATCACACCAAATGGGTCCTAACTCTATTTCCACTTAATGAATTAATACCCTTAACACATTAAATTAAATAAATTCTTCTTTCAAGTCTTTGTATATATCAATTTCCTAATAACCATTCCAGCCCCCTCCTTTATATTACTTCTTACTCAATTTTTTCCTTCCCCCCTTTTACTTTCCTATATTAACCTTACCCCTAATGTTCCAAAATTTATATATTAACCAAATCCTCCCTCCCCACCACAAAAATCCCCAATGTCCAAAATCTTAACTTTGTTCTTTTCTTTTTATCCTCTGGTTGTCTTTCATCCAACTTAGCTTTTGTCTTTCTTAACTTTCCTTCTCAAACTTTTATTCACCAAAGCTCCCACTTCTGTTGTCTGTCTCTTGCCTTCTATAGCAGCCACTTCCAACAGTACTTTTGTTGCTAATTGTTACAGTCCGCCGCAGCTGTTTCAATTCTTTAGTATTTTTTCCATCCCGTCTTCTCTTCTCCTCTTGTTTACCTTATTCTGTTGCAAAGTCTCTTGTTTAAATTTAGATTCTTTCTTGTTCTTTATTCTCATTATTTTCCCCACTTCTTTCCCCCCTTCTACTATATAATATATAGTCCAACTATATAATATCTAATAGATAGACCAACCAAACACAGCCACTTATTTCCTTCTTTCTGACACAGCTGTAAATTTTAAACTGCCCGTATATTGTTTGCATTTACGGTTTTGTTCCCGCCCCTTCCTCCTTCCTTCTCTCTGCCCCACTCTCCAAAAACCCCAAAAAACTTCCATGATCATTCACAAAGTTTCTTATCTACGGTGAGTCTTTAACTAAAAAACAAAAACAAAAGTATTTTCAATTCAATTTGTCAGTTCTTCTCAGTAATGTTGCATCTTATAAGAGAAAGGAGGGTGTACAATAGTCCTTAGTTTTTTTAAAAATCAGCAACGAGGCTTGTGTCATAAAATGATGACAGATAACAGATTTTGGCAAAAACACACTCATTCATGGCATGTCAAGTTTTAGAAGAAAATCACCTTAAGATGGCCAACAGATGGTATTTCGCACCCCTAAAAATCTCTAAGATTTACAAATTAAAGGACAACAAATGCTGAAAATGCAACAAAGAGATAGGAGCAGTGCTGCATATGTGGTGGAACTGCCCAATCATCAGAAAATACTGGTTTAAAAATCCACAAAATAATACAGCAAATATTTAAAATCCAATATATATTTGACCCCAAATTATACATATTGAATATGACCTCGATATTAGGAAAGAAAGTGGAAAAAAGACATTGGCGAGTGCTGCTATATTTAATTTCAGCAGCAAGAATCAACTTGGCAGCAAAATGGAAAAGTAAAGAGAGCCCGGAGATAGAGGATTGGCTATATAAAATAGCGGAGATGAAGGAAAATGACAAGTTGACTCACATACTAAATAAGAGATTCATAGATAAAATAGATTTGGAAAGGGCACCAGTAACAAACTACTGTAAAGTTAGAGGGAACATAAAAACAGACTGTTACTGAAATAAGATAAGTCAACTTGACGATCTAAGAATAGTTGGCAGGAAACTGAGAAAATATAAGGTTTCAGATTACCATTAGCAGATGAAATGTGACACTGTGCATTTTGATAGTAGAAAGTGGTGATAGAAAGAACTACCTAGATACAGATGAAGATTGAACATATATAAAAAATTGAAAAAATCCTTAGGGAAGGAAAAACAGAGGAAGCCAGAGAGATAATGATATTGATGTGTGAATATACTTTAATGAGTAGGAAATGGTTGTAATGTGAAAATCTTGAAAATAAATAATTGGGGGAGAAATATATTTTGGCAAACCTCAAACTCTTTGAAGTTGTTATACCTTATTCCCAATTCTCAATGCCATATTAAATTTGAGCAACTAGTTTTCAAGATAAAATTTCAGTGCTGGAAACTGTCTCCGCTATGATAAACAAACAAGCAAACAAACAAACAAACCCCCCCCATCAAAACAGCTTGGGCTATTGCACTATTATTTTAATATTTTGTAACTGAATCTTCTAAGAACTTTTTTATCAAAATCTACCACCATATATTTAATGGCAGGGGGAACCATTAAATAGCTACTTTATTTCCACCTAACTCTAATTATGCCTAGGAAGACATTTATCAAAAAACCATCACCTTGAATATAGTGTAATTATAAGTTATTCTATTTGAAAGAAATCATAAAGTTTATTCAAACTTCTTTTCAGCACAGTTTTATTCATGCAGAATAGTACCATGTTGTCAGCATATATTAGAACTGCCACTTTGCTGTTTTTTGCTGTTGAAGGGAAGTGGTCTGGACACTTTAACTCAGTTAATGGTATTATTAATGTAAAGATCAAACAGGAGGGATACCAGCAAGTAACTTTGTTTAACTCCTTTTATTGTACAGATTCCCTCCCTCAGTCTTCTATCTGGGCTGACCTTTATACTCCTAGTTGCATTTGAATAAAATTCCTGAATCAGGAGCAGAAATTCCTTATCAGTATTGGTGATTACAGAATATAACAGTGCCCGATATCCAGAAAAATATTTGTGCATTCAGAATAAGGGGTGTTTCATGATAATGAAACATCTAGAACCAATAAAGGACATGTTCCCATGAGGTGGAATGTTTATATTGAGAGCTGTCCGTTCTTGTTTGGGAGAAAAATAACCAACACAAATGCAGTAGGTATGTTGTTAGGACATTTTTTGTCTCAGATATTTTTTACTAAAACATACACACACACACACACACACACACACACACCAAAGCCTTGTTTTTGTCAGGGGCTGGAAACTCAGGGACCTTGTTACAACTCTTCAATGACAATATCATAAAATGCCTACTTATTGGCCAAGGTCTCTAGGAATTCAGCAGCAAAATGTGACCTGGGAGACAACAATATCCCATCTGCCTGGATGTGGGTTAATGCAGTTGGGAATCCTACTTTTCCTCTATAGAGTAAAGAGCTGACTGTACTTAATCCAGCTATCACACAAAAACCAATCAAAATAAATAGTATAGGCAATGGAACAGGTAACATATGAATGGATATATTGGGAAATTTCTGACAGTTGTGTGCTCAGGCAACTATCTTTTGGGCAGGAGCAAGTTGCTATCCCTGGAGAAAGAGGTCTGACAGTGTGCCATATTCAAAGCCATCTCTCCTCTGATCATTTCCAGACATTTATTTTAGGAAAGCATGTAAGTAAATTAATGTGAGAGGCAGCCCTCAAAGCTTTTACCTTTTTCTATTTCCCTAAGAAGGTTCCTTTACAGATGCACTGTTTGAATGGCAAACCTGGGGATCAGACACAATTGCTCTCAGAGATTAATTTTTGCTTCACTAGCATAATGTTTCCTCATCATTACTATTCACACATAGCACTTCTGCATGGAAATCATATAATGACAATCATTACAGGAATATATGAACATCATGTTGTGCTAATGGATCTTAAATGCACCCATGTGCAAGATAGAAACCACCAATGTTTACTTTTGGTATCTTTAAGTGCATTTTGGATCCAGACCAGAATGGGATTAGAGGCTAAAGGGAAGAAAATCCAAGTCTTCTTTTCCTCTGAAAGCACCTTCTCAATCTCCTGGCAATATTCTTCTATAGTACAAAAATACATGAAATTACACTCCAGAGGACAATCCAGTACTTTTGTAAAAGTGTTCTATAACTTCTGTTTAATCAAATGTAACTAGAACAAGCCAGAACCACTAAATATAAACCAGAGTTGGACAACTGTGGTCCTCCAGAGCACCGTGGCCCTCCAGATTACAACTCTACACTCCTTCAGTATTGGGTTTGTTTGCTAGGGCTAATGGTAGTCACAGTCCAACCATGTAAAAAGGCCACATTATCACAGGCCTGAGCCAGACCCTATTGGCAGGTAGGAAGCCTTTATGATGTTTTTTGCACTTGTGTCCATGTTGTTGGTGTGCTCATCTGTGTGTGCTTTCAGGTTAACTGTCAATTTAGGGTGATCCCATTAATTTCATAGGGTTTTCATAGGAAAAGAATACTCAGAGGTGGTTTTGCCACTGCTTTCCTCTCAATTATGGCATATAACAGCTGGTATTCTTAGGCAGCCTCCCTTTCATGTACTAGTCAGGCCAGACGTTACTTAGATTCCAAGATCAGATGGGATTTGGTGTGTTGAGGGTATTTAGGCTGGTATGCTAATACACTGTTGGTTATTAATGTGAATAAATTTGCTTGACTATTTCTCAGGTGAAAGTCAGCTACATGCATACCTTGGTTAACAAAGCCTCTGACGAAGAAGCTCCTTTTTAATAAAGTATTTTATTAGGAGCCTGTCCCAACCCCTCCTTGTCTTGTCTTCTGTCTAGCTGGAAGGTTTTGTTTTGTTTTTGCAGCACTGACATTGGGAGGATGGTGGAGGAGGGCTGGAGAGAGACAGACTTTCCGTGTTGGGTTGCAGCAGCATGTCTGCAATAAACAATGTAGTAACGCTTGACCTGGAAATAATGGGATTCTACTCTAGGTGATCCTACTGTAGCTGTGGGTTCTTATGTACAACAGGCAAGGCAAACAGCTGCCTCCAGAAAAAGGGGAAAGCAGATTAGCCTGCCTCACCAGCTCCCCTTTCATGTTGAAAAAGCATAGATCTATATGTTTTGCCACCAAAATGGAAATTTTTAGAAAAGTAGGGATGTGTGGAAAGGGAAAAAAATAAACCTGGTATACATTTTGGAAAAAGTGGTCTGTAGAATATGCAAAATGTTTTTGTTTACTTATGCAGGGCTTACCTGACCTGGTTGTTTCACCTCACATGGGCATAGTGTTAGTTTTGAATATAAAGTTTCCTGAAACATGTTGAACTGCTCTTATTTTTGTAGTGTGGGAACCTATCCTTGTTATTTCTATCTCTGCTGCTGTTGCTCAAGAGGTAGGGGGATGCTTTAGAGCCCCACCTGTGATGCCAAACCCTCTATTATTGTCTGGGGGGATTATTAGCTTAAACAGATGCCTTCAAGAGGAGGGTAACTTCAGGGATCTTTTCACCTATGTATACTAGTACTAATTGTAGAGATCACTCCAGCTTAAAGTGCAATAAAGTATTTTTATTGGAAATAACACAAAATGCACACTTGCAACACACGTTCCACAGAGCCATACAAAGATATAAGCAGAGTGAGACAGAAAGATTGGATAGGGGAAGAGATTTGGAATATAGGGCGATAGTTACCAGTCTTGGAGAGAAGAATTTCATGCAACAAAGATACTCAGATAGGTGGCTGAGGGTGGCACAGGATGTTCCAATCCAGGGTATGCCGAGAAAGAGAGTGGCTATTTCATCTCCTGAAGGGGTATTCTGGTTATGACAAAGCCTAGATGGTTTTCCCATGGGATAGACAAAGGGAACTGAAACTCAATGGATTGCATTAATGGCTGAGAGATAGAAATTGATGGGTTTGTGACAACCTTGCAACCTTGCAAGGACAGGAGGTGCTGTAGGAAAGATTTCCATAGGAATAGACTTAATTGATTGAATGAATCATTGTCGAGACACCCAGGACTGGAAGAAAGGATTAGCACATGCCTCCTTAATGACTGTATTTACTACAGGGCTTCCGCCCAATCCTAATATGGGCTTTCTTGCCATAATATTTCTAAGACACATCCCAGGTCATTGTGACCTCCAACTGACCTTTGGTTTGCCCCAGCCAACCTGACCCCAAAAAGTTTCCAATATTTCCAATTATAAGATGTCGTAGGGAGGGGGTAGTAAGGCATACTAACAGTACCAACATTTCTTTTAAAGAAGTAAAGCCCAGGACACATATACTTCATTAACTGAAATACAAACATCCAAGCCCTGGGTTTTTGGTGGTGGGGAAGTTAAGCCAGAACTCCCTGAGTCCCACCTTAAGAGTTCAGTTTAGGTTAATGTCTTTTCTCATGACATCTAGTTTCTATGTTAATTAGCTTTAAATAAAAGAGAGAGGGCATTAGTTGTGATTTCTCCATCTATTGCTTGAAATGATAACATCCATGCTCAGTTTTATGACATAATGACTTGCTCTCCTGTCTACAGAAAAGCAAGCTACTTGGAAGGGAAACCCTCTGCACTTAGGGCTGTTGTTCCACATGGGACAGAAGTACCATTCAAATGATTTTTGAAAGGCCAAGTTCAGGAAAAAAAGGCAGGCTGTATCTAGGGCAGAAGGAGAAATGAACCCTCTGACCATTTTTGTCCCCAAAGTATCCATGCCTATACCTCATTCCAAATTTGGGGGAATTGTGACTTCCACCCCACAAATGGCCAATAGCAGCCCCTATGGGGACCATTATTGGCCATTTCACCACATTTGGGGTTTCCCCTTCATTCTTTTTGGCCTGCACAGTCCTTTTAAAAAAGACAGAATGTGACCATTTAGTCAATACTCCTTTGAAAAAAGGATAAAAAGATAACTGGGTGGGGGAACATGTCCTGAGGCATGGTGTAATGGTCAATGGCACTTCTGCAGATTCTACTAACCATTGTTGTGGGGAAAATTTTCCGTCCCATCAAGATATGTTATTTTGGAGTGGGGGAGAACAAGGTAATAATGTTGTGTGGGGGCCACCAGGATACCATAAAGAAGGCCAGTGTGCCTCTCTAGTAATAGCAGTTACCCTTGATATAGTGGAACACTACACTATACTTGAAGGACTGTATTCACCCTCACAAACCAGTCCATGTTTTGAGATCTGCTGGGGCATCCTTCTCTCTATTCAACTATTGCACTATTTATGGCTTATGTACTTAAATGGGTTCTTTTTCTGATAGTTTAATTGTTTTTTATACGTTTATTTGTATTCTGTGAATTTTAGCTATGCTTTTTAAAAATAAAAACTATTGCAAGCTGTCTTGAGTCCCAAATGGGGGAAAAGTCAGGAAATAAATAAATCAATAAACAAATGGGTGGTCCATAACTGTTGTTCAATTTGAAAGGGTATCCTGGTTTAGCCAAAAAAAAAAAAAACCCAACCTCACTGATGGTGATTATTTATTATTTTTAAAAATCATATTTCTATTATACTATTCTGCCAACATCTCAGGTAGCGTAACTTGATTCATCCCACCGATCCATTTACCTACAACAATCCTGTGAGATAGATTAGGTAGAGAGAGAGATCATGAACGGCCCTAGGTTTCAGTGAGAACTTCCTGGATGAGTCAGGTACCACACTGGATGGTAAAGAAAATAACAAAAGCCCAACAAGTCCAGCTTTTTTCATTTCTCTTTTAAATGTAGCAGGTGTTCCAAGACCACATGACATGGATTCTATGAGATAAATCATAAAATATTTGTAAACTATTTTAGTTAAGTGTCTCTAAACAACTCTACATCCAAATATTTTGCAGCATAATCATCCAGCAACCATCAAGCACTGATTAATAGACCTCTATAAAACATTCTACATCAACTTACTGTCAATCCACTCTAATTATTAGATCGCTCTTTCCCATCTTGAGAACAGTTTGAATAGCATGCAGTATTCACGTACAGCTTACTTTGAGGGAAAACGTGCCAGATCTCAGCTCCAAAACCAGGACTGGCTCTGGGTTTGAGGTGATCCTGGATAAGCGGTCTTCTACTTGGCACCTCCCTTGTTATCAGTGGCTCTTGAAAGGTAAGTGACAGCATTGGCCAGCTGTGTTAGTCACCTGTTTAATTTCCCACAATGCCCTAAACACTAGGATCAGGGGCATTATGGGAAATTAAATGGTTCACACCACTTGGAGAGCTAAATCGAGAGAAAAAAGGGTGGAACCATGGACCTATTTTTAAGGAGGAGGGACTCAACACTAGGAGGGTGATCATTATTAGCTTTCCTCCTTGCAAGTATGTTTATACTCAACAATGGAAACAACATATTGCATTAAAATAAATGACTATAATAACCTGCCAACTGAAGCAAGCATCAGACTACCATGAAAGCATGGCAAAACAATAAAAGCTATTATAAAATTAAATAAATAAATAAAAATTGATATCTATCAAGTGGAAGGGAAAATATATTAGATACTATTAAATAAATGCAAATGCTCCTGTAGAGATTTCATAACACACCTAACCTCCCAGTACACTACTTTAACAACAAAGGCTATGGAGATATGTTTGATGATAAATGACTGCAGAGAAAATATTCTCAACAAATTTGCAAAACTTGTATATCTACCAAGATTGAGGTAGAGAGAATGTTCTGATGCAAAACCTGGAGTCGGGGTGTATAGTGAGGTAGACACATTTTTTTGAAGACAATAATTATCTAGGGTAGTGAGACCAAAGATTGTGAAGAATTCTGAAAAGATCACAAGGGCCATAAAATGGTAAAGCGAAATCCAAGGAAAATAAGTGTAAAGAGGACAAATAATCATTTCGGGACAAATAATTTTCATCTTCATACAATGCACTGTTAGAATCTGAGTGGGCAGTGACAAACTAAAGGATCTGAGGGTCATGGCTGAGATGTCTATCAAAATGTCAACCCAGTGTGTTGCTGCTGTAAAAAGGGCAGATTCCAAATTGGGCCCAATTAGAAAAAGCATCAAAAGTAAAATTGTCAATATCATACTGTTACAAATCGATGATGTGATCACATCTGGAATGATGTGTACTGTTCTGGTCACTATACTTGGAAAGGATACTGTAGTGATAGAACAGAAGCAGAAAAGGGCAACCAACATGACCAAAGCACTTGACCAAGTCACCTATAAAGATAAATGGTAATGTCTGGGTCTGTTTAGCTTAGGAAAAATTCAAATAAAGGAAGATGTAATAGGGGATGTATAAAACTGCATCTCACGCAGTTTTAGAATGCAGGGTCATCCACTAATACTAAATGATGGAAGATTAAGGACAGATCAAAGTAAGTACAGCACAAAGTTAATATGTGGAATTAACTGCCACAAGGTGCTGTGATGGCTTGGAAGGTTTTAAAACGGGATAGTATAAATTCACAGAAGATGGTGAATAGCTACTATTCAAGGTAGCTAGCTATATGTCACATCCAGTATCAGAGGCAATAGGTATCTGTGCATGAATTTCTGGAGAGAACAAGAGGAACAGTGCAGTTGTACCCATCTCTTGTAGGTTACCATCCCATGGTTAGTCATTGTGCAAAAAGAATGTTGGACTAGACAATTCCTTGGTCTCACCCAACATGGTGGGTGTTATGGGCTTCAATCAGGACAAAAGTAGGAGAATTAAGAAACTTTCTGTAAAGTTCTAAAAGAAAAATAATGAATTTAGAAAAACATAGCTTATGCAGAAGCATGGCTTTTGAAGAGTGAGGACTTCTTTAGGCAAAGAGCAGCATAAAGATGAATTCCCTTTCCTTTTGGGGAGAAGTCCCACAGATGCTAACTAAAAATAAAATCCATAAACTGAGGGGGGGGGGGGAGGAAGGGGGAAAGGGGGAAACCTTGCATTTGGGTCCCTTGTTAAATATACATTTCAAAATTTTAGTGCAGTCCCTTTGGTTTTCACATACTGATTATCCCAGTTAAAAACTCATTGTGTTGATTGATCACATAATCACTGTGATTGCATAACCAAAAAAAAAAAAAAAGAATTTCAATTTTTAAAAAGACTAAGAGTTTAGGCTTAACATATTAATGTACAATGCAGTTGCCCTCTGCCTGTATAATGCACACAAAAGTCACTTGAAGAACTTTTTTGGAAGGTGGTGGCCTCGTCTTCATTGGAGATGTTTAAGCAGAGGTTGTATGCTCACTTCTCAGGGATTCTTTTGCAGCAGATTCCTGCATTAGCAAGATTCCTGCACTAGATGGCCCTAGGGTATCTTTCAGTTTATGGTTCTGAGCCATCCAGTTTTCCAAAGACCTAAAATATTGAAAGGAGCTACAGAGCATACACAGAGTGCAAACAAAAGTTACTGAAAAAGAAATACTGTGTGATGGTACTCACTCAAGAATGGCAGTGATGTAGCAGGCCTTTTCCTTCAGATTTTTTTCCAGCACACGGAAGTAAAAATGCCTCCTGCAAGCTTTCCTGCTCCAGAAAGCAAGCCCATACTTGAAAAAGCATAAATGTTTTGTATGGCTGCTGATGGACAGTCCATCTCCTGCTTTGATTTGGAATCTCCACTCACACTATTGCAATGGCTATCATTTAAGTGCCTGAGGGTACAGTCAGTAAGTGGGGGAAAAAATACTTCCCCATTCCAGTCAATCATCCTTGATTGTTATAAGCATAATGTGCACTCAGAAATCCCTTCCATGTGTTCGGTGTAGCTTACTTCAAAGTAAGTGTGTATAAGAGAGTGCATGTGCAGTTTATTATGTTTAGGAAGGTTAAAATACAATCACGGTCTTAATTATTTTCCCCTTGATCATTAAGTAGAACTGATTGATAATTCCTGAGCAGACGTGACAACACAGAAGTTTTGTGGTTCAATTTCGCTTGGTCATTTAGAGATGTGGGCTCAGGCCTCCACCAGCTTAGTTTGGGGCATATAGCAACTGTCCAAGGGGATCAGGTGCTGAAACCAGCCCTGCTTTGAATCCTTTCAAAGCCAGCACTCTGGTTATGTGGAACAATAATAGAAACAACCATTTCTATCTGAATGTGCAGATTGTATTTTCTGTATTGCATTTCCATGTCTGTGAATATGGTTTCCAAACAGTTTTCTTGCATTGCACTGTTTTAAAAATGCAAGTCTGCTTTGCATTCACACAATTCATATATGAGGTCTACAAGATCAGAGTTCACTATGTACATAAACGGGGAATCCTATTCACATAGAACAGACTTCTACTTTGCTTTGAAGTAGGAATACATAAAAGACTGTTGTGTCTAAAAGAAATTCTAAAAAAAGATTTTTTAAAAAAAAAAATAAAACATACAAATCTTAATCTGATTAAAATTAAAACTACCTCTTTATAGTCATGCTTTTTAAATTATTGCAGACCATGTCAGGTTTAAAGCTATCTGTCTCAAATGATACTCTGTGAACAAGATAAAAACTGAAGGCACCATAGCATTATCACATTTTAAATATATTTTCTTAATGTTAAGTAAAATTGCTAGTAGAGTTGGGCAAAGGTCTAAAATAACCTAAAGGGAACAGATCCCATCTGATCTTGGAAGCTAAGCAGGGTTAGCCCTGGTTAGTACTTGGATGGCAGACCACCAATGAACACCAGGTGCTTTAGACTACTGTTCAGAGGAAGGATCTGGCAAAACCACCTCTGAGTATTCCTTGCCTAACAAACCCTATGAAATTCATCAGGTTGTGATAAGTTGGCAGGCGATGAAGACACATGCACAAACATAGTGTTGGTCAAAAGAGGAAATGAAGAGACTTGCTGAGATCAGACACTGAGGGGATTATAAAATGCCACAGCATTGTTTTGTCTCTTACCATTTTCTGGCCTTGCTGTAATATGAACTATTTTTCTCTGGTTTAGAAAGTGGTTCTTCTAGGCTAGGGTTACGCTGTAACTTTGATAAACAGTGTTGATCTAATTCACACATAAGCACCATAACAGTAAATCATCTTGGATAATATAATCAACATCCCTTAGGAAGCCCAATTTATTTTGTTGCTGTGCTGCTGTCCATTTGCCCTACTTGCTGTGTGAAGTGAAAGCATTAATAAAGGTCTAACCCCTTCTCCTGCCCAAGAGTTTAGAAGGCTTTTAAAGTACCTTTTTATTTCTTTATCCCATTATTCAATTCCCCTAAGTAGGCATCTTCCTATAGAGTTTAAGCGCCAGTCTCTTGCAATATAAAACAAGAGGACTGAAGGCACTGCTGAGTCTAAAATATTAATAATACATAAAACTTAGTGGAGCTAGGCATTCCTATAGGTGACTGGCAGACACCCTCCTTTTCTCGGAAGGAGTGAACGTGCAAAATAAAATTACCTGACGGGTGTATCTTTCTTTAGAATTTCATAAAGAGAGAACATGTGGAACATTCCAGCCATCTTCTCCTAGTGCTGCTGGCTTGATTCAAAGTGGTGCTGAATTCAGAAAACCAACAAAACTAAAATGTAGAGGAGGATGGGAAACATTTCTGCTTGGACAATTCTATTGATGATTAGGAAATTCCAGTAGCCATTCCTCTAAGGCTAATGATATCTGTGCATCTAGGCCAGAGCTCTGCAAAGTCTAGCCCTCCAGGTGTAGTTGTACTACATGGAATAGGCCAGTGGTTCTTAACCTGTGGTCCCGGGACCCCCAGGGGTCTGCGATGTCCTCGCAGGGAGTCTGTGAAGGCTTGAAGGCTGCTTGGCTCACCTCCTCCCTGCAGTGGAGGGGCCACATGACAGGCGCCAAGGCAAAGGCTAGCTGGCTGGCTTAGCCTACACATTGCCACTCAATCCGCTCCAGCCACAAATTTGCAGGAAGAAGCAGAAGTATTGTTGTTGTTGTTGTTGTTGTTGTTACTATTATTAGGGTTTTAAGCCTGAAATTAAATCTTGGGGATCCACGGCAACAAAAGATATTTAAAGGGGGTCCCTGTAAAGAAAAGGTTAAGAGCCACTGGCATTAGCAATGCTGAGGGACATAGAAATATCTAGAGAAGTGTTATCTCAGGTTAAAAAAAAATAACATCCTATATTCATGTTTTTTCCACTTTCTCAGGGATCCTGCACCCTAACCCCTGCAAAAGGTCAGGGCTTGGCTGTTTTGTTCCCTGTGGAAAATACTGGTGAGATTGTTTGCATCAGGAACCAAACCATCACGTGACTTATGGAGGAAGGGAAGACACTAGTTCCCATTCTGTCTCAGGTAGCAAAATGTCTTGGGTCAGTGAAGTAAGCTAAGAAATCATGAGAATCTGGCACCAGTACAATGACCTGGCTTATACATAACTTCTCTTACACAACTGCAGCACTATAAGCTGCTCCATGTGCGGATTTTTAAATATATAAATCAAGGTAGAAGGTTCTAATATAATTAATACTACCAAATTCCATTTTGTCAGAGAAAAATGAAGAGTACGCTGGGGGAAAGATAGTGACAGATACTGCTCTATAACATATAAAGATACATAAATCATTTGATCACACAGTCATGACTTAAATAGTCTCAGAGAGCCATTTGTATTGACTCCTGGCCCCTTTAGCTTCATGAAACTTGGTTTACAAATATCATTTGAATAAGAGATGTCCCAGACCAAGCAATATAAACTGCTGCCATAACAAAACAGCAAAAACTTTAGAGTTATTCATACAACACCATTGCAACTCACTGCCAAATCGGACTATGTCATAAGGGTTATTTCCATTGCAGTATCGTAAGCAGATAATGCATGGCCATGTACTGGATAGGGTTTCATCAAATTTGTCAGTATGTTGGCTCTGGAATGCTCCCAGCCAAGCTTTTGAGACTGGAGGGCAATGGATTAATTGCCATGAGCTTCCAAGAAGCATGATAGTAGCAAACCCAACCCCACTGGCTGAAGATGTTGGCCATCCCTGGTGCATCTGCTTTTCCCTTTGAAATATAAACTTATAGCTCTATAAAAATATCATTCATAAAGTACCCCTTTGTACATAAAATCTAATTGTGTAATAACTCTATTCTGAACTTTGTAAGAACTATTATATAATTAAAAATATTGCTTTTTAATCTTGTTTCCTGAAGTTAATTGGCTTTGGCCCATCCTAGACAAACTTTGATACTGCCAGATTATGAATTTTTTTTAAAAAAAATATTTAGTTAGTAATATAAGTTAGTTTCCTGTTAATAAAAAAATGTACGAGTGGTGTTGGTTTGTATACATACCTCCTTGCTTATTACAACAAGTTCTGCATCAGATTTGCATATAACTGAACTAGGACGTCTTGTATTAGTCAGCAGGCATGCTTCCTTGAAAAAATAAGGGTATTCTCTAGTTTATCTTTTTATCGAATTGCACAGCAGTATATACAAAAATTTACAAATACAGTTTAACTTAGTATATTATTATAGGTTTAAAATGTGGATATTACTAGCATATTGCTTGGTCACACAGCTTCACAAATCTTCTGTAGTCCTCAGTGATAGTCAATGTAAGACAAAAGCAAGCAAAAGTTGCACAATTGTGCCCATTCCATTTCTGTTCTGCAGTATACAGTATTCTGAACACACTGAGCAAGGAGCTGAGCCATCAACACCTCTGCCCATTTTCACCATGAAAAGACTACAACCAAGGAAAGTGTGAGAGACTTTTCTTCTGCTTGGAATGACTGATTGTGCTCATATTTAGAACCGTGTTAATTTTCACATACTTGGGTTGCAGGTTTATGAACAGGCATTTAGACATGCTTCTTCTGAACCCAGATGTTCCTTTCGTCTACCATAGCAAATAGCCATTGATGTGCTTGTCACCCATGGAGCTGTCTACCCTAAAGTGGTCAGCATTACTGCATCATATGGTAATGAGTCCTGCAAGTTAATTACACAATATTTGGTGGGTGGGAGGCAAAATACTTTCTCTTGTTTGTCCTGAGCCAGTTCATACTGTGGAATCTGTAAGAACCATCTGTGAGGAGTTCTCACATGGTGGAAAACTTGGACAAGGCTGAAGGTGCCTCAGGCAAGAACCGCTGGCACATTACCCAGCACCTAATTGGCCAAAAGACACAAGCTTGCTACCATCTCTGAAGATGAGTTCCATGGGATATCCCCATCTTTTAAGCCTTGCAGAAGTTTCAAAGACTGCAAAATCAAATGAGGGCCCTTTAATGATCCATGCAGCACTTTGCAGAGGGTGAAGCCAACTACACAATAAGGCTTGTCAGTCTACATAAGGATTCCGATGGTTTGAGCTCCTTGCTGAGACATGTTCTTAAAACCACCAGACACCCAACACAGCTCTCTTAGTGCTGTTGTCAGGACCCTGGCATGGTTACTGTATAGCCAGTTAGTTTGTGTGTGCTTTGCTTGTTAGGCCTAGCTAGCATGCCAGGGCCTGTCACGAGGCATGAGGCCTGCTGGGATTTTTGGTAGCTTGCTAAAGCTGTAGAATCAGCATTGCTGGGTTATCCCTGTGCTGCCAGACAGCCAAGGTCAAATGCTCAATTATGTTGTAGAAACTGGTATGTGTTGTTTTCAGTGGAATGCTCCCTAGTTAGCATTACAGGTATGTGTGTGTGTAACTGAACCTTATCTGTTTCTTTCTATGAAATTAGCTGCTTTGAGAAATCTGTTTTAGAACAGTCTTTGACCATGATCCTGAATGCTTCAGTTCCTGTTAAAAATAAACAATTTCTGATCAATGGATATTGTCTCGGTGCCTGAGTATTGACAGAGTCAACACAGCTGTCATATGTTTGTTATTTGTTTTCCCTTCTGCATAAGAAAGATTTTGACTTGCCTTTGCCCACCTGGGCTTCACTTACTTCATCCAATCTTTTGTTTCATGACTTGATTTTGATTATTTTACCTGCTTTGATTGACTTCAGTGGGTATTACTTCGTTCTTTTATAAGGTACCTGTGGAATGGGACTCAGCCACACTACACAAATAATCCCGTTTCAAACCATGGCACCTTCCTATGGAATCCTGGGATTTGTAGTTTGGTGAGGCTCCAACACTCTTTGGCAAAGAAGGCTAGAGACCTTATAAAACTACAAATCCCAGGATTCAATAGGAAGGAGCCATGGCAAATAATCCAGTTTCAAACTGGATTATTTATCTAGTGTGGATTTGGCCCTAGTCAGTTGCAGTGGGTTATCCTGAGCTGAAGTAGTATAAGAGAGGAAGCAAGGATTCTCTCTATGCACACTGCTTATTTTATAAAATTATCATCACAGTCCTGTGTGAGGACAGCTGTACACATTATTATTCCTTCTTCCAGGAAGCTCAGAGCTCTGTATGGGATTATCCTGGTTTTAGCTTTACAGTTTATCCTCTGTGACATAAATTACATTGAGAGACTGAAGCTTTCCTAAGAGACCAGGCGAACTTCATGATCTATGAAGAGATTTAAACTAATACAATACTTCTTTATAAAAGTCCCCTGGTTTAGCCATAGTATCACAGACTTGCAAATTATTTGTGTTTGATTCTATTTAAAAGACTCTTTTTCAGGTTATAAACCACAAAGGTTTATGGATGACACACTACTAGCAGGTTATGTGTAGCATGTAGACCATCTGGATATCACTTATTTAAGACTGAAAGCAGTTCTATACACACTGGTACTCTCACCGAACCTGGTGGCCTTACCTTTAATATATGACTGCAGTGTAAATTGCCTAATTGGAATTATCAAAATAAATACAATAAAAATATCAACAGAGAGGTTCTCATTCAATTCCCCCCCCCCGAATATCACTATATTGAAAAGAATCCCACACATGACTAAGTAAAGAAGAAAACAATTACCCCTATGAAGTCTCCTCCTTCTGCTTCACATAATGTTTCAGAGGTAGAAATCTTGTCTTTTACATTTTCATCAGCCATCATGAATTCTAGTTGGCCAGACAATACTAAATAACATTCTGTTGCCACATGCCCTTGCCTTATAATTACCGTTCCAGCCTCATACCTGTACAAATAATTTAAAACATATCAAGATAAAAGTTAGGAGTCATCACTGTTGTAAGTAAAATAAAGGAGAGTAAGTACAAATAGTCTGACAAATAAAAGATCAGTTTGGTTGGATCAGTATTAATATATATATATATATATATATATAGTATGAACATTTATTGTCCTAACAGTGGCTCTTTCAACCATACCAAAATCCTACAGTGCAATTCTGTGCATCTAGTCAGCACAAAATCCCACTGAGTTCAGTCACACTTATTCCTAAATAAGTAGGTAATAGGAACGCAGCCTCAGGGATAACAATCTTGTGTTTAGCAAAAACAGAAAAGGACCACATCTCCCTGTATGGACCTATTAGAGCACTAATTGTTTTTTTAAAATCTTATGCATTTACTTTTACTTTTGTATGGTTTTTAACTTGTATTGTTTAAATATGTTGCTAGCCACCTTGAGTCCCATTATCGGAAGAAAGGTGGGATATAAATGAAAACAATAACAACAATAAGCAAAATATTGATGTCTCATACATTTCATTGAGATCTGTAGGCATTCTTAAGTTAGTCAAGCATAGAACAGAAAGTGTGGTGAAATATTATTGGATTAGATTGTTGTAAAATACTTTCATGAAAACATTTATATCAGGCTACTCACAGTGTCATTTCTAGACCCCTGAAATCATCACAAATCTCACAGGCACAAAGGTAAGGTTGCTGTCATAACATGAGCACTAACATTAACATCAATATAAAAAAATGGAAGAATTCTGCAGTTAAGGATTTAGTGGCAGGAGCAACTGCACTGTGCCAAGCCACCACTCCTTCAAGCCTAAAACCATCTGACAACTATGCCTTTAATGTCTCTTATCTTAAATACACCAGAACACATTGATTTGATATATAGCAGTGTATGGTTTAAATCTCTGTCCTTCAGATCTTGTGTCAGTTCCTTTATATGTTTGGGAGACCAAAGACAAATCAAATATTCACATACACCCTGGGGTCTGTAAATCTTTTCAGCAACAGAATACCATAGCCTGCAATTGTGATGGTGCTTGTCAGCTAGCGCAGTCTGTTACCTCTGACTCCCTGGCCACAGAAAATACTAGCAGGAACGAAAGTGTCCTCAGACTTGTTTTTGGGAAACCATGGGGCCTGGATAGGCATTCATCTCTGTCACTTAAGCAATAATTAGTTAAAGATGAGCCTTCCTAAAACCATCAGCAGATGCCCTGTTACATATCCTACCATTCTGGGATACATGTGTAAACACACAAGACAGGCCTTTCTCCATAGCAGCACCCTGACTGTAGAATTCCTTTCCAAAGAAGATCAGACTGGTTGCATCCCTTCTGAGTTTCTAGCAGGCAGTGAAGAGTATGCTGTGTTGCATGGCCTTTAGCTCTTAAATTAAAGGTGTCTGCTCTGGCTGTTTTTTAAAACTGTTTGTCTGGTTTTAGACCTATTTTTTAAAAAGGAGTTTGCACTGCTTTTAATTGCTTGTATTTTATTTAATTTTTAAAAAGTGTTTTTATTGACTTTGTATCACCTTGGGAGTCCTGGTGGATCTCTTATCTATTCCAAAACAACAAGGAAGTGTGATAATTAAAAAAATTTTTTAACTAGTTTGTTAATACAATACTATTTTAAAGATTTTTCAACATGGAGTGCCATATCAGACACCCTCTGTCAGAGTTATTTGGATCTCTTATCTATGCCTTGAATAGATGATGATGATAATAATAATAATAATAATTAATAATAATAATAATTTATACCCTGCCCCTCTCTCAAAACAATCGGGGCGGCTTACAAAAATTAAAATACAATACAGATAAAAATCCCAAAACACCACCCACCCCACCCTCCCCCATAAAAAGATATTAAACAAATATAAATTTAAAGCAACTAATCTAAAATCACATTTAAAAAACAATAAATACAATAAATAGCCAGCAGACTAAAAGAGGCCAGGAGCCCCTGAGGCCAGGATCTAATTAGGAAAGGCCTGCCGAAAGAGATCCGTCTTTAGTGCTTTTTTAAAGCTACTCAGGCTTGTCATCTGACAGATCTTGTAAGCCAGGTCATTCCACAATTTGGGGGTGATTACCGAAAAGGCCGTCTGGGAGGTTGCAGACAGCCTACATTTTTGTGGCTGAAGCAAATTCCTCCCAGAGGACCAGAGTGCACGGGGAGGATTGTATGGGAGGAGGCAGTTCCGGAGATAAGATAGATAGATAGATAGATAGATAGATAGATAGATCTAGAGTTTCCTATCAAAGCATTCTCTCCTACTTCTCCCTATTGGAGAATAAGGAGAAGTAGGCCTGGGTGAGCAGTTCATTGATCAGAATTTTTACATATAGCCTGCATAAACATCCACAAATAAAATTATAACCCAGGCTCAGGTTGTTCTTCATAATAATGGGTCTTTGCTTGTTATATTCCTTTCAGCACTCTACTAAAGTTTTCCCAACCTCTTAGCCTATGGTCGGACCCTCTCAAATGGATGGTACTAGGTATGGCGTATACAGGAATGTTGCTAAAGCCCATCCCCAGTTTTTCATTTGACACACAGGTGTTATCTAGACAGTGAAAATACCCCGCATGGAATTCACTGGGAATCCTACCTGTCTATATGGGTTCCTGCACCAATCCACACTATTTAGAAGAAGGGGGGTCCCAAAACGGCAAAAACAATGTAATAAAAGCCTTTGTGGCTTTTCCTGTGCTTTTTTAAAAACTGTGAGTGGGGTGTGCATTCCTGCTCATTTGGACTATCGAACGACAGGAAATTGAAAGGGAAGCACAAAGCTGATTGGCCAGGTAAGTGTGGGGGCAAGACTTGCTAGCAGGGCAAGTGCCCACTGCCACCATGTTGGATTTTTGCCGTAGCAATCGCTCGTTAGGGTGATAAAATAAGATGGTTAATTTTTGTTTTACTCTCTTATAAAATTAAAAATCACTCTATTGCTCCAGCACACCTTGAATGACTTTAAAAAAAAACAACAAATGACAGCAGCAAAGAACTAATGCGAGTAAATCACTTGCAGACACCTTCTGAAATGTGAGGCTCATGGAGGCTCCCCTGGAATGTGAGGCTCACGGAGGCCAGAAAAACTGTTAAGACACATCACTGCTGCTGCAGCATGCAATACTACAAGGTACTCCATTTTTCCCCCTTGTGTAGATGAGCCCACAGAGATCGTTTCTGACTGGATCCTCAGCAGGAAGCCTCCACAAAATGTTGGTTCTGCTTTTAGCCTGTCCATTGTATTCTGGAATGAAAAGCAGTAATTCTACAGTGTATTAAGGTGTTTCTCTAATTAAATGTAAATAAATAATTTTTGTAATATGGAAAACGTCATAGTCCGATACGTGGATTTCATCTCCTACTTTGCTGGATATTTGAATTTAGGCCAATCACTTTAATTTTTGATCCTGTTGTGTACAAATGTGCTGTTGCAAGAGTGACAGAGGCAGTTTCACAGTAAACAACTATAATTTCTTCATTCACTTGCAAACCTCTTTTTAAAAGAGGCTAAGAAGATTTTCACACAGGAATGAAAAAAGTGTTCCTGTCTTGCAATCTCCTCTCCCACCCCTCTCCCATCCCTGTAACAACAAAACAAAAACAAACAAAAAAAACGGAAAAGTTTTCAAACCTACCTTAATTAATTGTGTGTTATTCCCTTGGCAGGGCAGCCCAGGAGTAAATGGAGCTCGAATGGAGCTCCTTTCACTTCCTGGATTGAAATCCCGGCTGCTCTCGCAAGAAGAGGAGAGCACAGGAAATACAAAAATAAAAACAAAAATACTACAGTAAAAATAACACCAAGCACCTAAACACACTTAAAACTTTACAAAAAAGTGTGTCACTTACCTTGATGTCCCGATCTCACCTGAAAGTGTTCTGGCACGGACCTCCCACTGACACTGGTAGCATGCCAGCATAACGGGGCACAGCCTGAATCATGAATACTCAATAGCACATATGAAGTCTAAATCTTCCAATTGTCCTGATTTGGCTGGGATAGTCCCAGTTAATCCACTGTCATCCCACTTTTCCCAACTGCTATTAAAACGTCCCGGTTTCTCTTTCCTCTTCCCGCTTTGACCCTTTCTCCTCAACTTATTTCAGTTGCTGCAAACTGGGTTCAACATGCAAAAGTAGTTTATACTCAATTAGCTCAGCAAAGAGTTGGGGAGAGGATGGTATAGAGTCATGCCCTTCTTAGTAGGCTGAGGCAAAAGGAAACTGCTACAGCCTCTCCTAGCTTGTGTGTTCTGCTTGCTCATTAATCATTTTAGTCATCTTGACCACACTTTTCTGTTACCTGGCCACATGTGTCCCAGTGTTAATTTGTGAAATGTTGGAGGTGGAGACCCCCTTCTTTCCTCAAACAGTGTTGCAACTTTTTCTCCAAAATGTGCATAGAAAAATAAACAAAAGGCTAAATGGGTAAGCAAACATGCAGAATCTGAATCAATTCATTTTTAATGGGGAGGCAGTTCATCTGAAGGATCAGATGGATGGCACGAGTGACCAATGTTCAAGTCACGTGTCATGAAAAACTAGGTTCCCACCATGAATGAGGAACTTGCTGTGACTTCTCTTTTCATATAATATCCTTCACTCTGACTTTTCCCTTCAAAATCAGTACTGCTTTACTTCCCTTCTTCAAAGATGAGTGGTAAGAATTTTTTAAAAATCTCTGATCCCCTTTTTTATGGTAAGGGCCATAAAGTACAAGAAAGGAAAAAAGATTGTATAGACTTAATGCATCTTTGTACATTACTCTTTGAAAGTAACAGCTGCTTATATTATTTTCTTAATCACCAAAGGTCCAGCAGCTCTCTATTAGAAGATTGCTGTTGAAATTGTGGAATACCAGAGAAGTATTACATAGCTCCCATCTGTCAATATTTTATTTTATCAGGGCAGGGCATTTCTGAATTATTATAAATATTTAATTACAAGAATCTAAATCTTGTTGAAAAGTATTCACCTTCTGACCCAGCTTTCTGAAGGAAGCTTATGGAATGGATCCCATCCTACTACCCAAGTGTCGCCCAGGCATCTTACTTACTTTTGGTAGATGATGACTTGGCACAGCTGGAGTTGTGTTTTGCTGGGCAAGCACTGAAAAGCTCTGTTTGTCTTCAAGCATGCTTGTATCTGAGGAAAAGAGCATATTTTATATTTGACACTGTGTTTGTGGGCAGGAGTCAGTCATGTGTCATAGTATACACTCTCTGCTAGGAGCTTCCTATTGCAAATATGGTGTCATAGTTCAGGCGCAAACTACAATTTAGCATTATGAGAATGAGCTACTGTGAGCACGTGGCTCACATGTGTCGCCAACTCCTCCTCCTCTGTGTCTGAGGAAAAGAGTCTCAATATTTGAGACTCATATTTGAAAAACTCAATATTTGATAAGTATTTGAGTTTCATATCTGAATAAACTTCTGTTTTCTGTTATTTTTGAACTTGAAAAACTATGGTTTAATCTAACTGTGATATGTTAACAAGCAAGGATTTGAAAGCTTGATATATTGAACAGAGGCTCACTAAAATTCCACAGAGTTCAAAATTTGACAGCAGTTTCCAAAACACATTAGAATAAGTGTGTGGATAGTAGTGAGCCATAGGCTATATGTTGGCCACTAGGACACTTCACAGTCTGTTTAAACAGTCCAGGGCTGTTTATTGGCCACTAGGACACTTCACACTCCCCAAAAACTTGTCCCCCAAATGCCCCCAATGGTCTCTGGGGCATGTGCACATTTTGTTGCAACCTTTTTTGCCCATGGGCTGTTTTAGACTCAGGAGAGGCCTTTTTCTAACAAGAAGTGACCTGTAAGTTGACCTCCAGATCATTTCCAGTTGTTAAAAATGTTGGAAGTGCAACAACATTTAGCACTTGAAGACTCAAGAATTGCCTCAGAAGGAGCAGAAGTAATAGGGTCAGTTTGAATGACTCCAAGAGGCAGTTTACACGGCAAAATAAATCCTCTAAGAACTCGCAAAGAGTCCTAATAGTTCCCACATCTTTCAGATCAAAGTCACCATATTCAGAAGGAAGGGGGCAAAAAAACCCCATAAGCCTCTCAGCATCAGCTTTTGGTATTTTCCCTGACTTTTTTGAAAAGTAGTGCAAGTTAGCGTACTATCGATTGTGTGAACTACCATTTCACTTACGGCAGTGGGAACTACCAGCAATCTTCCCGAAACAGCCCTAGCAGAGCTTAGCCATGATTGGTTGAATTGACCAAAGAGGGGGTGGACTTGCAAGAGATGAGCCTCAACCGAAAAAATACAGCGCCGGCTTGCTTTCTAGCATAATTACTGTTTCTCTCTCTCTCTCTCTCTCTCTGTGTGTGTGTGTGTGTATGAGAGAGAGAGAGAGAGAATCGGGATCTGCTCCACCAGCGAGGCTGATTGCTCACTTGCCCTGCTGTGATCATGGTCTTTTGTGTGTGTG
This sequence comes from Gambelia wislizenii, assembly GCA_030847615.1. Taxonomy (NCBI): domain Eukaryota; kingdom Metazoa; phylum Chordata; class Lepidosauria; order Squamata; family Crotaphytidae; genus Gambelia; species Gambelia wislizenii. Next base: position 96,508,203 of record JAUMIR010000005.1, on the reverse strand, counting down.
TGTGTGTGAGAGAGAGAGAGAGAGAGAGAGAGAAGCAGTCTGCTCAGCTGGCATGTCACAGTGGGTGAGGGGAATGGGGGCTTCAGGGAAGCTGCTTCCTTTGTCATTATTCCTCTCCCCCCTGTGGTCTCCCTTTTTTTTTTTTTTTTTGGTTGCTTTATTTCCTGTTCTTTGGCTAGAGCTGCTAACTTCGGAGCCCTCGCTCCTTCCCTGCCTCCTGCCTGACTTTAATGACAGACAGCCTATGATCTGGAGGCCATGCCCCCCCCAACCTTTGTCTGTGTGAACTGCAGAAGTTGCAAACTCATCAGATCTTCCAATTTAGCAATATACCATGTAAACTATGCAGCGCTGGTGCGAAAGGACAGTAATCTGGAATTTCGTGCACTTTATTCTGCCATGTAACTGGCCCCCTGGCATCTACCTATCCTGACCACTGTGTGATGTAAACTGGTATTCTTAGAGGTGTTTCCCACCTCTTCTCTTCCCACCAGTTCTCTCTCAGCTCTTCCCTGCAATGAAGCTAGAGTACATTACCCTCCCCCCAGTTCTTATAATAAAGCCTTTAGTTTGTTTCTTCAAGTGTTTGGTGCCTTTGCTCTTTAATGAGGATCTCTAACTGCTGCATATGCTCTCTGTCAAAGAAAAAAAAGGTCTTAAACAGCTCAGAGAAAGCTAAAACTTGAGAAAAATGACCCCCACACCCTGTAGAGGAATAGGCAGTATGGGAATGCTTAAAGGTGCTGTCACATTTATTTTTCCTCCTCCTTCTTCCTTCCTTCCTCTTTTTTTGTATTACAAGCCTGTATCCCTTTTATGGATGTCCTCTAGGAATTTTAGATAAGATCTGCTTAGTGAAAATTGTGAGTCCTCTATTTGAAATTCCAAGACATTCTTACAGAGTGGCAGGGAACACAGGGTGACTTTGAAACCAGTCTGTGTCTGTAGTGTGGACACAAACTTCCTTCTCAAGTGCAAGTATCTCAATTAAAACGAGAACAGAGAGTTATTCCTGAAGCCTAATGTGGTGGCATTCAGCCACATCTATCTTGTGGTTAAATGTACTGCTTCTATAATCAAGAGCGAGCTGCGTTAGCAACAGCATTTTGCCTAGTACAACTAAAACAGGGGTGGGAATTGTGGCAATGTTGTTGAACTGCAGCTCCCAGGAGTCCTAGTCCCCACAGCCAATCATGAAAAATGTGCAGTTCTGCCACAACCAGAGGACCAAAAATTCCATCTGTGAACTAATGCAACATTTTAAGCATAGTTGACCAGATTCTTGACATTTTTCTTTTTGTTTTTACAGTTCCCAGAATCCCACTGGCTCTGCTAATTTGGGGGTTCTATGGACATTATCACACCAGCTTCCTTTCTCACAGCAATCTCATTAGTGAAGCAAATGGGAACATACCAGTATTGAAGGCAAAATTATCACGCCTCCTCTCCACTTGCGTGAGTGTGCTGCAATAGTGCCATTTTGACCATTTCTGTCCTATCACACCAGCTCTGTAACCCACCACTCTGCACATGCATGCCTTTCTTCCTTTCTTTTTGGCTGTGATTGCCTAATTATAGTGAAACTTTTTTTATTTTATTGTTTCTCTGTAAGTATGCAAGCACAGCAAAAAAGAAAGAAAGAAAGACACAGAGAAAAAGCAATTTTCACTGGCTTGGAATAGCAAGGGGAGGGGGAGAAAGGAGGAGAGAGATATTATCAGACGCAGCTAATGTGGTGCCAGAATAACGACAGCGGGATGCAAAAGGATGCCAATATCACAAGACGTCATCCTTTTGTGTTCAGCTGTCATTATTCTGGCATTTCGTTTTATTGACAGGCCGAGCCTGTCAATAAAAAGATTGCCTGTCCCTGCCGGCACGTGAAACCTCAGGCCATTTAATCATGTGAATGCGGCTTCAATTACCAGTCCAGTACGAACACTTCCAGGTCAGATCGCGACATCCAGGTAAGTGACGCATGTTTTTTAAACCTTCCCTGGCTTACTTGGAGGTTTTACAGTGTGTGTATGTGCTTTTTGTAACTTTTTGTGTTTTATTTTTGATTTTATTTTTCAATTTCCTGCGCAATGAAGTCTCACGGGATTTCAAAGGAGGAAGTGAATGGGGCTTCATTCACTTCTTCATTGCTGAGGAAGCCTTCTGCCAGGATTAGATGGAAGTGTGGTGGGAGGTGTTCTTTTGCTGGCATAAACATCAATTTTTTTTACACCAGCAAAAGAATGTTTAAAGGGGATCATCTAATAAAGTCCAAAGTCATGTGGCCCTCTCATGACATGTGACTTCCTTCATATTGCTACTTCCATGGATGTATCTTATCATTCAATGGGGAATGCTGCCTTAGCAGCAATATTGGGAGCTATTGATGGGTTTTCAATTATAAGTTCTACAGAAGCAAATGAACAGCAAGACAGCAACAGAATAGGGAAACATTGTGTGATAAGCATGGGCCACATCTGCTACAATCTTGTTGTAATTCCAGAATATGAGCCTCATGTCCTAGGAGTTGTAGTCCAAAAATAACTTTTCCAGACCGTGACTAAGTTACAGCTCTGCTGCTTCTGTCACTGAAAATCCTGACATAATCATAATCAGTCTAGTTAGAAAGATGAACAGCACATACATTTAGACTTCTCCACCTTTCTTAGCAGAAGCATGTAAACACCTTGTTGTATGAGAAGAAACACTCAGTTTTGGAATTACAGTTGGTTTAAATTAATTTTGAGGGAGAAGTTAGTAATGGAAACACTCCACATAAGAATCCATGTAACTAGGAGAAATAACTGTTAGTTGATGGATAATTTTACTTTGCTAACATTGCTAATGGTTTTTAAATTTACACAACACAATAATTTATGCAACACAAGTTTACTGAGTCAAAGAATTAAATCCATCCCAGGCCTGATACAAAAAGAATCTGTTGCTTGTTGGATATTGTTGGGTATACACAGCAACTCTTTGTGATGCAATGTTAACAGACAGAAAGTTTTGTCAATATTTGTCAGATGTTTTCCAATGAGACTTGTGTTTACAAAAAAGCTTTTTATGTTGAATCACTTAAACAAAAAAAATCTATGAGCTCTAAAAGCTTGTTTATTTTATGGATAGGTAACAAAATGAATCAAAGGTTTCTTTATGCATTAGTACATGAGGGGGTGATTACACTGTTTATTAAAGTATGAAGAGGTAAAAACATCATTTTCTAAGGCAGTCGTAGAAAAGTGGGAAGAGAATGGGGGGGAAATATCCAGTCCTACAAAATACCCAATATCCATTCCATTCGTATTCTGCTACTAACACCAGCAGAACCTGTGTGTATGAAAATTACTATTATCTATCAAGGGATTTGGTGTAGAAATAAGATTGTATTTTTTTTTACAGTAAGTATTATTAATGAAAGGAGTTGAATGATGCTGAATTTGGAAGGACTGTGGCCAAATATATTGTGAAAACAAGAACTATCTACAAATGTAATGTGACAAATTTAGGACATATCACTGCTTTTCATGTTATTCTTTTCAGTAGTATCACATGATTGTGGTACTGGCTATTTCTCAGAGCTTGCAAGTAATATATTACAAGTAATAACACCTTTTCTTTTGAAAAACACAGTAAAACTTGATAATGTTATTATTATTTAGTGCAATGAGTAACATTTATGTGTTTCTTCAAAATGTTATTTTGAGCTTTTTGGTATTTTTAAGTGAATTTTTGTAAAAAATAAATAAATAAAAAGTAACAGAAAGCAAGACATTGGTAGCTAAGGCATCGATATACTGTAGAAATAACAAGTAACACAAAATACATTCTTTCAAAAAATTAAAGAAGCACAAATGCATTTGCTTTTAAAAATATCTTTCCATGTTCTGGGATTGCTTTTCTTTCTTACCTGCAGGATGTCTTCCTGCCGTCTCCGTTTTGGACAGATATGTAACAGTCGCTCAAGCTTTTCAAAACGTTTCTTCTGCTACATGAATTAAAAGTAAATGTTATTCATTGCTTTTATAATTTCTTATAGCTTAGTTACTCCACTGGACACTTTAGCCTGCTCTGAACTATATAAATATGTACATTGCAGTCATGGGTACTTCTTTCAGCTCTGTTTATCTTGAATTGACTGTTTCCTAGAAGCAGGTTACAATCTTGTTTACACACAAAACTCTTCAAGAACAGGATATCTGTCTTTCTTTGCATCAGTCTTCTGAGGTTACATTATATGCAATCCAATCCTTTGCATGTGAGTAAAACCCACTTAATTTAAAACCATCTACCCACAGGTAACCATGCGTAGGACAAATACCTTAGGTAGCAATCCTGTGTAATTTTATTTGGGAGTAAATTCAACTGAACTGAATGGGTACTGACTTCCAAGTAAACATGCATGAGATTTTCAGAAACTTTTAGAGTATTTCCTTTTTTTAGCCCCCTCCCCTAAAGTCCTAGTGCACCTTATTACAGAATGTTTGTTTCCTAACTCGCCAGGAGTGGCAATTTGTGGATCACAGCTACTGGTGAAGCAAAATAAGCACCATGTTTCTGGTGCCAGGGCTATTTCTCTTTCCCAGAAGCTGTTAGGCCCTATAGATTGGTTCAGACTGCATAAAGATGCGCTAAGTCCTGTTTTCCTGTAAGAATGGGTCAAGGAGAGGTTTCTACTCACAGCTGGAGATGGTGGGAGGGAGGGAGCGTCATCCTCCCCCCCCCCACTGCCTAGGAGATAAGGATGTTTAGATTTTGTAGCACCTGGCATGAGTAATTGCCCTGAAAAAGTTTTCCCTTGTTAATTAGCTTGAGAAGAGCTTCATTTCTCACCCACTCTGCTTTTGAGAGTTTGACCCATATAAGTTTGGAGCAGACCTGGGACAGTGCCTTTTCAGTGTGTGCTGCTCTGAAGGGTTGGTGGGTATCTATTTGCCTTTGCCTTTCTATATTGCTTAACCAGAATGCCTGTTTGCTTTTCCATCTGCTGTTCTTAATAAAGTAGCCTACTTCAAGCCTGGGCCTGGTACATGGTTATTTCGCCAGCTTCATGCTTCGGACCAGCAGCCCCCCCCCCCACAAGCCAGGGAGGTGCTGCCAGTGTAACATAAGCCCATGAAATTTTCCTGGGCTCTGATGTGCGCAGGAAGACCAGCCAATCAGAAGCAGCCTAGCTGGTTTGCAGGGCACGGGGCTAGGGAGCAAGTGAAGGCTTCACTCAGGTCTGCTCTCACCACAAATTTGGACAGTTTTGTCATTAGGGCTGATCCAGTTTGAAGGTTGATGGGGCCTGTGTGCCCATCATACCCAGTATGAGGGGGCCCCTTAAGGGAGCTCAGGGGTGTAGGCAACCAGGTCATGCCCAGGTTGGAGGCAGATGGATCTGCTTCACTCCCAAGTGCCAGGGGAACTACACAGTGGCTCCCACCTGAGTGGATTCCTACATCTGTTATTCCAGTGCTACCCAGCAGTTGGGCTGGGTGAATGTGTTTCCATTGACCAGCATGCAGGCCAACCAATATCTAGCTCAGGCTGTGGCCCAAGCCTATTCAGCTGTAACCAATAAAGTTGCGGCCTTTTCCTTTCCAACAAATTGTGACATGTGTTCATTCTTGCTAAACACAAGACCCCAATTTTACTGCAAAAGCTTTCATGGGTGAGAGTCGACATCATCAGATGTATGAAAACTTCACAGAAAACAGTGTGTTTGAACCCTATCACAAGTGTTAGATAACACAACAAATCTAGAATGACTGTGTTACTAACCAGTTACAAATGTTGCCAGTGGTCATTATGGGATTGCCTAGACAGTAAAAATGCTCATCATAGAATTCGACTAGAATATCTTTTGTCCCAACACGCTGCGAACAAGATTCGTAGTATTCAGAAGGAGCGGGGCAAAAACTGCATCTACTGTGGGGGAAAAGCCATTGTGGATTTCCCTGAGGAAACTGGACATTCAGTTTGGGACACTGTGCATTCTCAGTGAGGACGGAAGTGGGTGGCGGGTTGGTCTGCTGCGTGGGCAGTGGGCAGGCTTGCTGGCAAAGAAGTGACTGGAAGCACCATTTTTTATTTTCACATTATCAAGTGTGTGCTTTTTAACTGCACTGAGGAAACCAAAGAGCTTTTTCTAAGTTGAAGGTCATACTTGTGCACCTTTGATTTATAAGTACAAAAAAAATACTGTGCAGCGGCTACAACATGTGTGGAGAATAATAACGTGCTGTGCCCTTGGCCACCATCTTGATTCGCAGGCATGGTTGCATGTGCATTTCAAACACAGATAGCTTAGCATACAATAGATTTTAACAAAAGACCATGGAGACAAATGAGCACTGCTGCGAATCTGTAATCAGGCACATCAATCTGCATTATATCTTCTCATCTAGACAAGCCCTATGTTTGCTTTATATACGTCAACAGATATTTCTCAGGGTGTACTTATTGTATTTTGTGATCATTTGATCCTACTGTCCTGATTTTTCCCTTCTCTACCCCAATGTTTATATTATTTTATTATATTTATGAGTTTCTTTATAGCAAAAATGTTCTGAGAGCAAAGTGTGTGGGGGGGGGGATTTAATACTGACAAACCACTATGTGCTTTACAATTAATCTAAACAGTAGAAAGCATTTTTTAAAGTGCAGCTAAATGCATATTGACAAATACAACACTATAAACATAAGAGCAAACACTAAAATGCTAATATCAATAGAGTCTAAGAATTACAGTGCTTCAGTAATGTCATATGAATTTAAATATTACCATCATTAATATATTAAAATGTTAATAGCTTGGGATAATTTTAAAAAGCAATTTCCCAGTGCTTAAAAGATGTCAGGATAAGTGGCAGGTACACCTTGTATGGGAGAGAATTCCATACTTGGAGGGTCACAAGAGAGAAGTCCCTCTCTTGGGTGTCCTTCCTACAGTTCTCTTAATGAGAGGACACTTTGATACAATGCATTAAACCAGCACTTCAAACTGGACTTCAAAATGGTCAGAAGGCAATACAGTAGGACTCCCATATCCACTGATTCATTATCCACTAATTCAATTATCCATGGGACACAAAACAGCACACCTGCCATAGAGTCTTCCTAGAAAGTGTGTCCTCTCTAGCCATTTTCTAGGTCCTCCAAGGCAACTCTATGGCATTTTAAACTGGAAGTCCCATTATTTTCAGTGGTGTTCGCTATTATCCACGCCACCCAAACCAATCCCCAGTGGATATGGGGTTCCGATTGTATAGGGGGAAATGATTAGTGTAGTATGTTTGCAACATACAATCCCAGTTAGTACAAAAACATGGCAGCGAGAAAGCTAACTGGTATTTCCAGACTGCTTCCAAAGGCAGCCCTACATACAAACATTACAACAATTTAGGAGGTTAGCAGAACATAGATGACTGAAGCCAGGTTATCCACAAAAAGAGAAGTCTTATCGAGGTGTCATAGAAAAAAATGCAAGGAGGGGAGTGTGCTAGGCCTCCCTATCTGTTGGTTCTCTCCTCACATGGAGAGTGGTGGTCTGAAAAGGAGAGCCTTTGCTGTGCATGGAAGCTCTCCATTCAATCAAGAATCTTTAAAAGTCATACATACAAAGCAAGAATAGAGAGCGTGAGGATAGCACACTCCCCTCCTTGATGTTTAATTAACTACATTGTAGAATGCCTGAAGATGGTGATAAGATCAACACATTGACCATATAACACTTCTTGTCACTAACAGCACTTATTCTAGCAGAATTGTAATGCAATTTCAGCAGGATTTCTTCCCCTTTTCATTCACTTGGATCTGGAGAACTGTGAACAGAGTTCCACTCATGCCACAGAGCTTTCCCACTCACACTCATGTGTAGAAGCCAACTGCACCACAGTAAGACATTTCAGGGCCAGGGGACACTGTAGAACTGTGTGTAATGTGGTACGGGGGTGGCAACAGTTGGAAACTCACCTACCCCTTAACTGGAGAAGGAAGTGCTTCCTGCTGATTGCAAGAAACTCTCCCTGGATACAAGCCATGATTTATTTTTTAGGTACACATCCAGTTTAAGACTACTCTTGGAGCTGTTGGTCATCTTGTTCTCAACAAAAACACAGTCTGCGTAAATCTCCCCACTAATGTGCTTATCGTTTTCAAGATTAAGATTGAATAATTAAAGAAAACACTGAGGCTTAAGTCTGAATGATGGGGCAGAAGTATTCTTATGAAAAGCAATACAGGTTGGGTATCCCTTATCCAGAAATCTGAACTCTGAAATACTCCAAAATCCAAAATTGTCCACATGGGTGGCTGAGATAGTGATACCTTTGCCTTTTGATGGTTCAATGTACATAAACTTTGTTTCATGCACAACATTATTTAAAAAAATTGTGTATAAAATTACCTTCAGGCTATATGGATAAGGTATATATGAAACATAAATTAATTTTGTGTTTAGGCTTGGGCCCCATCTCCAAGATATCTCATTATGTATATGCATGTACAGTCGCCCCTCCACATTTGCGAATCTGACATTCGCGGTTTAGATTATTCGCGGTTTTGGGAGGGCCCCCCCAGCCCCCCCCAAAACCGCGACACGGGGCCTCCGGAGGCCCCGTGAAAGCCCTGGGAGGGAGCGGGGAGGGCCAGGGAGACCTCCACGGGGCCTTCGGAGACCCTCCGGAGGTCCCGCGAAGGCCTTGGAAGGGAGGGGGGAGGGCCGGGGAGGCCTCCATGGGGCCTCCGGAGACGCTCCGGAGGCCCCATGAAGGCCTGGGAGGGAGAGAGGAGGGCCAGGGAGGCCTCCATGAGGCCTCCGGAGACGCTCCGGAGGCCCCATGAAGGCTCGGGGAGGGGTTGGGAAGGGCTGGGGAGGCGAACATGGGGCCTCCGGAGCGTCTCCGGAGGCCCCATGAAGGCCTGGGAGGTAGCAGGGAGGACCGGGGAGGCCGCCATGGGGCCTCCGGAGATGCTCCGGAGGCCCCATGAAGGCCTGGGGGAGGGCTGGGGAGGCCTCCATGGGGCCTCCGGAAACGCTCTGGAGGCCCCACGAAGGCCCGGGAGGGAGGGGGAGGGCTGGGAGAGGCCTCCGCAGGGCCTTGCTAGGCCCCACGAAGGCCCGGGGAGGGAGGGGGGAGGGCTGGGAGAGGCCTCCGCGGGGCCTCCGGAGACGCTCCGGAGGCCCCATGAAGGCCTACGTGAGGGCTGGGGAGGCCTCCATGGGAACTCCGGAGACACTCCGGAGGTCTGATGAAGGCCTGGGAGGGAGCAGGGAGGGCGGGGGAGGCCTCTATGGGGCCTCCAGATACGCTCCGGAGGCCCCACGAAGGCCCGGGGAGGGAGGGGGGAGGGCCGGGAGAGGCCTTCGCGGGGCCTCCGGAGACTCTCCGGAGGCCCCGTTGAGGGCTTGGGCGGGAGGGGGGAGGGCTGGGGAGGCATCCACAGGGCCTCAGGAGGGTCTCCGGAGGCCCTGGGAAGGCCTAGGAAGGGAGTGGGGAGGCTGTGGAAAGCAACTATGGGGCCTCCGGAGGCCCCATGGTCACTATGGTGGGGGAGGGGGAGGGCAGTCGTTATTCGCGGATTTTTCACATTCGCGGGGGTCCGTGGAATGTAACCCCCGCGAATGTGAAGGGATGACTGTATTCCAAACAAAAACAAAAACAAAAAAACACCCAAAATCCAAAACACTTCTGTCCCAAGCATTTCAGATAAGAGATACTCAATTTGTACTTTCTTTCTAAAAAGTATGTTAAAACTATTACATCTTATTTGTTAATGTCGATTTTTAATATATCACTTATAGACTATGATAATGTGATTTCTTGTGCCAGAAAAATAAGTGCTTAGAATGGAGCATGCCAATCATCACTAGACATGACATTACAAAATGTTGTGTTCTGTATAAATGCTTACAGCTTCTAAATAGCCCTCCAAGACTTGGCACTATTACCTCCTTTTTTACAGTTAGGGAAATGAGGCTGAGAGTTCATGACTTGTGCCACTGGGTCAGTTTCCTGGGTCCACATCCAAGACTCAGGCTACTGAGTCATGCTGGCTATCAAAGCCAGAGATGCATTTTTAACCTACAGCTATTTAAAATTAGAAAGTATAGTAGCAGTTTCCAAGTGCATAGGGTTTGGGGTGACTTATGACTGAGTAATCAAGTGCTGGAGGGAGAACACAGTTCAATACAATTCTTTATGGCAGAGAGGGAAGGAGCCGATGTCTTGCTTGGGTATATAAAAGATTATAATGCCATTAATTCTATAGTAACTGCAACGGCTCATTAATGCTATAACCATCAACTATCAATTAATGCTTAACGATAATCATCTAATGAAATGTAACAAATTAATACAGAAACCAAGGTAGCAATTAATCATCTGGCACGAAGGAACACCACTTGTTTTCATCCCTGAGAAGCCCACATTTCTTACAATAGGCTTTGTGGCTTTCTTCAAGCAGGACAACCAACCTCCCAATTGCCCCAATCTGAACAGTGAGTCCCTCACTTGGAGTTCACCAGGAACAATTCCACCACTCAAGCCCTTTAATTTTTGCTCCTGCCCTTCCTTCCCCTTCCACGATTGCATGATTTGAACACCCAGCCCTCCACATTAATCAAAGAGCAACAGGTTGTTGAATGTCTAAATGGCCATTGCAGCCCTATAATCTGTCAAGTTAGTTGATATCTCCCTGGGAAGGTGAAAAACATAGCGACCACTTGGTGTGAATTCAGATAGCATAAAAAAAATCCTTCCTGGCTTGTCTGAATGGGCAATATACCCTATCTTGTCCCCGTTTCAGAGCCGTGCAGTCCTGACAATGCAGGGCATTTGCCCAGTTCTGCCTCCTGGGCAGATATAGGGCTGAGATGGTGGGGGGGAGAGGCAGGGCAGGGCCCGATATAATGTTTTAACATAATACCTGTTTTACTCAGTTTCTGCCAGGAGAAAACAGGTGAGGCCCATATGTCTGTAGGAGCCCATCCTGGCAGGCCAGCCCTCACTGCCACCACCATCTCCCTGACTCTCCTGGAAGACAGGAAAGAGTCCCGCAGCATGTGACCAAGGTTGTTCACATGCTGGGTGCCTTTGTCACATGTTGTGGGCCCCTTCATGCCTTCTGAGACAGCAAGGGAAATGGTGGCAGAGGTGGCTACAGCGACAGGCCAGCGTACCTGTCAGGACTTGTTAGGACCTCCTCCCATTCCATGTAGGGAATGGGGAAACAATGTGCCTGATCTATGTCCCCCATACATCGGCAGGGAGCTGGCATATCCTGGCTTGTGTAGATGAGCCCTAAGAAGGATAAGCAGCAGCCTAGAAGAAACAAATACAAGGAGGGAAGGTGAGTCACACTGTCTTTCAGTCCTGGCAATAACAGCCTCCTCATGATGGTGGCAGTGATGGCAGTGGTGGTGGTTATTATTATCATCAGTTTCACAGTCTGCCAGGGGTTATCACCTGGGTTTTGGACTATCAGTTATTCAGATTCTATCCAAGAATGTAGGAATCATTGAGGTATTGTCGAATAATGTGCCTCATTCCAAGCAGTGTCACATATGTGCTATTGTGATCTTGTCCATGCCTATTTCATTCCATCGTTTTGTCAGTCCATCTGGAACTGCTTCCAGAGCATCTATCACTATTGGAACCACATTTGTTTCCTTTTCCTAGAGGAAAGCCCCACTCATTGGTTCTGTGGTGGTGGGATTGCATGCTCCTGTGAGGCCAGAGGCTACATGGAAGGTAGCATTGTACTGATAAGGTCTCCCAAGTCAAATAGCTTATGCTGAGAGAGCAGACAAAAAGTGCCAAAACCCATTAAATATGGTGAAGAAACAAAAAACAAATCCCATACCAGATTGGTTGTCACCTGAGTCAACAAGGACAATATCAGAGTTCTTGGACATCAGATGAAAAATGGGCCACAGGATTCAGTATATTTTGCTAGACAACCAGGGCAAGATACAAGGGGCCCATTCACATTATAAAATTATAATGCTATTATTCCACTTTAACCGTCATTGATCTGAGCTATGGAATCCTGGGATTGGCAGTTTAGGGGCATTTAGAATTCTCAGCCAGAGCTCTGCAGTGCCCCACCAAACTACAAGCCCCAGGATTCCTTAGGATGGAACTATGCCAGTTAAAGTGGAATAATAGCACTATTATTGTGTAGTGTGAATGGGCCCTGCGACACTACTGGAAGGCCAACCAGAGTAGAAGAAATGGACAGCAGCAGAAAGCAGGTTAATAATTGAATGTTGCTATTATTATCTCACCTTTTTCCCAGTCCAAGAGTCAAGGCAGTTTACAAAAAATAAAACAGATACAGCTAGAAGTTCACACCATAATATAAAAGTTAAAAATATAATTAAATCATCAATACAATTACAAGCAGTTATATAGGACTGAACAAGATCCTATCGCACAAGGAAGACAAATTATGTCTTGATAGATTTATGTGCCTTGTGAAAAGCCCATGAAAAAAAGAATTGTGGGATCTTACGATCCTACCCATGCTGGAATCCAGTATGGCAGGGAAGGTCCACTTTGGCTCCTGGCCTCTGAGTGACACAAACACCCTTCATAAGCCATTGGGAGGCACATAGTAGAAGGATAATTAGATAATTAGAGGGCTCGTGAAGCATCAGAAATACTCACAAAATGTTTTTTAGAATAATCACTGATGTTGAACAAGAGGTCACTTCTGAAATTTATCTGCCTCTGCAGGTAAAATGTGGCCCATTGCACTACTGGACTCCTTCCAATATACCTAGAGAAGAAACAGAAGTAAAGTTGTCCCTTCATATTCACTGGGGTTTGGTTCCAGAACCCCCTATGGATACCAAAATCCGTGAATACTCAAGTTCCATTATATGCAATGACATAACAAAATGGTGTCCGTTATATAAGATGGCAAAATCAAGCTTTGGGGTTTTTTTTATTATTTTTTAAAGAATATTTTCAAGCCATGAATACGTAAATCCATGGATACCAAATTGGTTGATACAGAGGGACAACTGTAGGTGATAATTCTGAAGGAATGAGTTACACATTTTTTAAAAATTCTCCCCTCCCTCCAAAGAACTCAGCTTACTATATTAATCATCTTTTCATTAGATAGTTATTCTTCGGCATTAATTTATAGTTGTTATATAAAAATAGCATACAGTTCCATATGCCAATATGCCTACAATTTAAGTACTGTGTCTGTGACTTCGTGGGCAATTTAATGTTGTTCAGGACATGTATTTCTAGTATCTCTAAAAATGAAACAGAAATAAATGAGGACCCTGAACTAATTTACTGTACAGTTGTCCCTTCACATTCACTGGGGTTTGGTTTCAGGACCCCCCCGTGAATACCCAAATCCGTGAATACTCAAGTCCCATTATATGCAATGGCATAGCAAAATGGTGTCCCATATATAAGATGGCAAAATCAAGGTTTGCTTTTTGGATTATTATTTTTTAAAGAATATTTTCAAGCCGTGAATATTTAAATCCATGAATGCCAAATCCGTGAATATGGAGGAACAACTGTATAGTTAGTTTAAGGACACAGTTCTATAATATACTTACCTAAGAGTAAGTCCCACTGAACATAGTGGGGCTTACCACCAAATAAATATGCAAAGAATTGGACTGTGAATTGCAAAGATAAGGAGACCCAGGGGTCAAATGTGTGTGGAGCTGGCCCCTTCTAATCATATACGTACAAGATCTTTAGGTAAATGTTTAGTAATAATGAAACAGGCTCAGAGGCAAATTCTTCTTTCTCTTTGACTTTGCTTGAGGAGGATTGACATAGTTCACCAAAATTCAGGGCTAGGTCCTGAAGCAAATTAAAACCCAGGCACAGGAGAGAAATGAAACTCTGGGTCTTCTGATCATGAGGAGCTATTTTTAAAAATCAGTTAATCTAGGTCTTTATATCTATGTCAATTAACCATTCCAACACAAGGGAATAATTATAGAGCAGCAGGTGTGGTGAAAGTAACGAAGTGTTACACTCCCAAAACATGTGCAAAGGACTTTTCTCTCCCTAATTCTCTTCCTATTGAAGGAAGCCATCAACATATGAAACTAGGTGGCCTTCTCAAATTCAGCCTGTGAGGCTTAACCACTGGCATATTTATTTACGTTTATAAAATATATTATATATGAATCACTGTCTGTCCCTAGAAGCCATGAGGAGATTATCAAGAGAGGAGCCAACTAGCTCAGTAACTTACCTTTTCCCTTTCAATACCAGTCCACAGAGATGAGCAATTGTTGTGGCTGCTTTACAGAACCGTTGCTTCCCCAACAATTCTTCTGCCTTGGCCTGCAAGTGAAAAGACATGCATGAGGATGGAAAGCATTAAGAGTAACAAAGCTGGGAAGGAGAGAGTTTCTTTCACACTGTACAGTGATAGTATGATGATTCAACATTAACTGCCATAGCAACACCATATGGAATTCTGCAATTTAGGGAGGAGTATTTAGAATTCCCAGCCAGAGATCTCTAGTGTCTCAATGAACCAGAAACCCCAAGATTGCTTAGGGTGCAGCCAAGGCAGTTAAAGTGGAATGATAGTGCTGTACTTGTATAGTATGAAAGGGCTTTGAGGGGATGAAGCGCCTACCTCTGCCTGCTCCATGATATCCATGGCTCAGTCTCCAGTACAAATCTCTTCAGTGGCTCTGTGTGAGCTTGTTCTTGTGGTAACACAGAACGAAAACTAAAGCCCAGACAAAGGGGTTCCCTCCCCGCTACCTCAGAATAAGCAAGCAAGGGCAGGAACTCATGCACTATCTTAAGAACATTCCTCAGCTTAGACAAACATAGAAACCATAGACCACACAGCAAACACACACACCACCCAAGGATCTGTTTTTGAAACAGTTACTTAACAGGATTGCAACAGGTATGGTTTCTTACCACTGCATTTCCATGCTGGAGTAATTGATACAATTTTTATTTCTGCCTGTCTTCACATCAGGCAGCTGTTAGTACAAAGGTTATGGGAAGGGGGAGAACTGGCCAAATTAAACAAACAAACAGACAACAACAGCAACAAAACCCTCAAATGTTTTATTAATGTTCACAATTAAAATGGGCTATTATTTTAACACTACTGGGGCAAAAGTATTTGAGGAACAATAATAGCATTGGCTGTTTTGTCATTTATGTGCGTTTTGGAACATGATTGTCTTCTGCTAGAAAGCATATTTGTGCACAAGATGTTACAAAAGAACTCACAAAGCTTAAAATACAAATATTTGGCCAGTTTCTTGAATGGTTATTTGC
Source organism: Gambelia wislizenii (assembly GCA_030847615.1). Lineage (NCBI taxonomy): Eukaryota > Metazoa > Chordata > Lepidosauria > Squamata > Crotaphytidae > Gambelia > Gambelia wislizenii. The sequence goes on along the minus strand of JAUMIR010000005.1, from coordinate 96,492,919 downwards.
ATTAAAAACTACACTCCTGTGTATTTAAAAATAAAAACCATGAATATGTTGCCACTCTGAGAAAGGAGCTAAAGTGTTGTGATGACTGAAGTGGGGTGTAGATGAAGCAGGGGTGTAGGTGCAGGGGTAGCAGAATGAAAGCATTGCCCCCAAATGAGAATTCTGCCCACCCAATAAACATTTATGTAATTCCCTGCATTTCTAGCACACAGTAACTTAACCCTTATGGTTGAGCATTTACAAATACAGTTTAGGCATCCAAAGAAAAGGGGTTATCAAGGGAATGTGAAATACAAGAGTTCTAGGTGTGGATTATTTTCAGTGTCTCACCCTCTGCAATGCTAGAATTTGAGGACTGAAGGAAAATTTCATTGGGGGAGGGTCAGAATTCTTATTTGGAGGAGCAATGTGCTCATTCCCCCCCAGCCCTGTAGCTACACCTCTGGAATGAAGGGTTTTGAAGGGGAGTAGATTTAGGGACCACAGATCTACATGCCCTGATACCTTTTAGTTTGTGCTACTGTCTGCAGGCTTCCAATGTAAACTGGACAGACAAACAGGAAGGGAGAGAAACAGAGAGGAAATATCCAGGGGCTGACTACAAGGCAAAACAAAAACAAAACAAAACAAAACAAAAAGGGAACAATTTGGGAAGAATATCATTGGTCTTCACGTTTGGTGGGCCAGATATGTGCTATTTGGAAGAAGGGGGGCTGAAAACTCCATATAAACCGTGGTAACAGCTTTCGCTGTTTTTTGTGGTCTTTTTTGAAAAGTGTGGGGAAACCCGCATAATTCGTTGTCTGATCAACCAGCCACCATCTCAAAATAGGGGCACAGAGCAGAGCTTAAATGTGATTGGTCGTACCTCAGAGGGGGCGGGCTCGCAAGGGATGTCTAGCAATGCAGGATCCACTATTGCTCTTCCGGCCAGTTTCCCCACTTTGCCAGCACCACAGCCCTCTGTCTGCCTGCTGTGCTCCTCTCTCCCTTCCTCCACCCCTTCCCCCACATTTGCTCCTTGGACTGGCGACAGCCAGTGAGCAAGTGAGGGAGCAGCCAGTCCCCCCTCCCCAGTACATAGGCCCCAATGACCCACTGCCCACTGCCCTATCCCCGAGCCAAAGGGCCAGGCTGGTTCAAGTGAGAGAGCGAGTGAGTGAGGGCTTGGCCTTCATGACTGCACTTGATGGACAGGCAGTTGGGCAGTCATGAAGGCCCTCACTTGCTCCCTCAGCCCGGCCCTTTGGCTCAGGGACAGGGCAGCGGCTGCCTGTCAGCCAGGGCTTGTGGGGTGAGCCCAGCAGCGGCGGCCCTTCACCTGTCCTTTAGCAGAGGCGGTGGCTCTGCCCATCCCTCCATGTCCCCAGCAGCAGCGGCTTCCCAAGGCGGGTGGGCTGTGTGGTGCGCACTGGGTCTGCCCTGCTCAGCCCTTGCCTATCCTGCCCAGCACCTGGCCTTCATGACTACCTGACAGGCGGGTAGGCAGCGGGGCCATCAGGGCCCGTATGCTAGGGAGGGCCCCCGGCTGCTTCCTCACTCGCTCGCTGGCTGTTGCCCATCCTTCCATCTTCGCAATCAGGGCCACAGGACCTGCAAGGGCATTTGGCAGCTGTTCGGCCAAGAGATTGGTGCCCCTTCACCCGGCCTTCAGGCCTAGGGGGCCTCCGGTTGACCACCCCTGCTGGGGTGCATGCTCCATGTGGACTATAAACCCAGGTAGGTTCCCCTTCATCAAATATGCAAATGCATTTTGGACACAACTTGGGACAGAACCAAAATGCAGGTAACTCAATATTTCCCATATTTAATTCTCCTGTATAGCTGACCCCCAGGTTTATGAGAAAATGGTGTTGTTGTTGTTTTAATTAAGCTGCCTCGGATCCCAATTTAGAAAGAAAGGTAGGACATAAATCAGATAAATTAAATAAAATATTAAGTCTAATACATATTGAATTGAAGAATGAGGAACTCTTAAACCATTTCAAATCTGGTATTACACCACTGTTGCAATATGTTTTTATTCAAGTGCAGCCTTGAGAAAGAACAGAGTTCAGAATGTGGACTTCATAACCCCTCCCTCCCCACTGCCACTTTTTGACACACCTAGAAAGGCATGGGATTGGACAAGAAGGAAATTCAGACAATAATTTTTCATAAATTCTGAACTCAGATCAGAAAACAGCACCTGAAATGGAATTTTGTGCACATGCAGTGCAATCCTGTTCATATTTACATGCAGGTGACTTTGAATAAGATGAAGATGCATGTAGGGAAGAAATTAGTGACTTCTGTTCTGGATGGCACCCAAAGCCACCATCAGAAGGAAGCCAACTAAGAACCAAGTGATAGATTATGGGCTTAATGATAGCCTAATGGCCTTTTTCAGCTTGAAAAGCTGCTGGGAGAAAGTTGATTTGGCATGCAGAAATGATTACCACCCCTTACTCCCCTACTATGTTTTTGCTCTCAGTCACCCACCCTAGAAGCATTTTTTTCAAAATGAAAAGGATTTACAGACTTTTGTTTAGATATTTTTTTTAAAAAAAATTACCCCTGAGTAAATGGCCCTGATTAGTACTTGGATGGGAGATGGCTGGTGAATACCAGATGCTGTCAGCTGTATTTCAGAGGATGGAACTGGCAAAACCGGCATTCCTTGCCTAAGAAAACCCTATGAAATTCATAGGTTCACCATAAGTCAACAGGCGACTTGAAGGTACATGCGCGCGCGCACACACACACACACACAATTGGCACTGGCTCCTCAGTAATTCTCCTCAGGGTGGCAACCCTTCATAATCCATTTGTGTACAAGACAGTAAGAGAGAGTGTGTTAAGCTTGAACTGAATGTGCATTTCAACCAATATAATACAGGAAATACTAATAACTGAAGCATCACTTTTGCAAATGGCCTAAGTGGCCACTTGTTGCTAACAGTTTCTGAGGGCAGGGGGTCAAAAAAGAGAAAGCAATTCTCCTAATGAGCAAGGAGATACCTTGAAGAAATTATTTAAAATCAATAGTGTATGCAGATCCTCTTGGCAGTCCTGACAGTACCCTCAAGGCTCAGTTGGTCAGTTCAGGGGAGCTTTGCATATTTAGTATTTTTTGTCTGTTTTTCCTGATATGACTCATTCTTCTAAAAAGAGGAGGGGATATGTTGTGTTGAATTTAACAGGGAAAAATTAGTGTTTAGAAGGGAGGTCCATGATGCAATCAAGGTTGCATAGGAATTCAGAAAATTCAGGAAAACCTTTTTGTACATGATTCATGTTGAGCTTTGGGTAAAAATAAGCTGAATTGTTTGTCATCAATTCCAGCATCACTATAATAGTGGACTAAAATACTGTACCAGGAAGGAAAGAGTTACAAGGAAAGACCAGCTTTTCAAAATATCATACCCTGGATGATACCACCACCCCTTTTGTTTCTGGTGACCTAAGAATGGAGATCTAGATATAGTACTGAAGCTCTTTCTGAATTGGTGGATTGTTTGGAGCCAGAACTGGCTGGCTCTGCTTTCTGAAGTGATGCACGTAGACTTGTGGGAAAAGTTAAGTGTTCAGGAACAGCAGCAGCGTTGCTGATGAGGGCGGGTGAGGAGATTCAGCTCTTGCTCCTGTCTCTTCTTTCGCCAGTGGTAATATCCTTAATGGAAGATCATCCCAATCAATACCTCTGGGCAGCTGTTAACTGACTGGGATAATGGAATCAAAATGAGTTAGTGCGAATTACTGTGTTGGTATTAAAGATGCCTCTGCCTTATGATAGTCAGGGGGCTTCTAAGACCCATAGGGAAAAAATCTCTCATCAAATCAGCAAAATACCGGTATGTCAGAGCAGAGGAACCTCTTATGTTAGGCTGCACATTGAATGGGGCTGCCGCTGCCCTTCTGGCCAGCAAGCTGGACACTTGGAAACGAGGAACAGTGGCCTGATTGCTGTGTGGCAGAACCAAAGTCCTGGACAGACATAAGAGGGAAAAGAAAGGAAAGGCGTGGAAACAAAACAGTAGCATCAACTGTGATCTGACACAAGGCAATGTCATCGCTGGTGAAGGAGGATCTCAACAAGAAGCTGTTCAGATCACTTGGGCAAAGCTTGTATGAGTTCATTGAAGTTGAGTGTTCGGGCCAAGACCGCTTCTACCTCTGTGCTTCAGGTAAACAGGGCAGGGTCTATATACAGCCTTCAGGAATTCATTCCGCTATGCTGAAATGGCTCAAAAAGTGAGTTTAGAGTTAGACATTCCTGTTTCTAAATTCATTTTGGACACAAACTATGTAATCTTGGGTAAGCCAATGTTGTTTTAGCCTTGGTTGCTTATCTACTGACCAATCTACATAAAGGGTGGTATTTGTGTAATGTGTTACAGTCTGTGTGAAGTGAGTATAACAATCTAAAACCTACATATAAGTGTTAAACATTCTGTGTTATCTGTTGATTGCATGCAAGTTCCAACAAGCAGTATTTATTTCCAAGTAAAGCAGCACATCTTCTTGGAATTAAGATCCACTGAAATCTATGAGACTTTCTTTAAAGTAAATTTGACCAGGACCAGGTTTTCCATCTCTGAAGCATTTAGGGATAAGAGGCTACCCCACCCCCAAAGTAGTAATGTAGTTTTACAGTGAAATCTTGTCCCTGTACCATCCTATGCATCCACACCTATGCCTTTCCTCAAAAATAAATTGCACCAAATTCAGTGGTGTTTATTCTCAAGTATGTCTGGCTTTCCAGCTCTAATCTGTTTGCAAATACCAATTACTTCCCACTGTGTGTGTTGTAGGAAGACAGTTTTAATATTTGTGATAGGGAAACTGACAACTTGCTTATCCAGTTCTGTCTACAACATTAAACACAAATAAGAAGTCATTCCCACTGAATTAATTTTCAGGTTAACACTCTCTGCTTTGTCAAGTGCTTCACACCTCAAAGTGGTCAGACTAATATGTTTATAGGTTTCCTATGTCTTCCAGTAACTGGGAACAGTATTTACACATATGGAGCTCTATAGGTGATCTTTTTAGAAACAGAAAATAGAAAGCTGTACAGATGTAGCTGTATTTAAAGGAACAGAATATGTTGTTTTTACTGTGCCAAATACACACAGAGCACATTGCAAACATTTTTGATGTTTGTGTTTTGTACATTTTTGTCTAGACTTTTCAGGTCTGGTAATCATAGGAGAGCATTACTGTATTATGTTTTTGTTTCATATGTCAGTAAGGCTACATCTTTGACAAAATATTAAATGCACTTCTCTGAACCTTAATATTTTGTGGCTCAGCAACTGATGAAAATAACTCCTTTTGCCACACAATAACTTACCACCCTAAGTTATCATTAGTGGGCTGTTCTGATAATCAACAAATATCCTAATCAGTAATGGTTTTGTTTTTATGTGTGTAAAATCTATTAAATAGGATTCTTAAGTATTTAGTTTTGTAGCCAGAGTACAAATTTCAGAACTTTGGCTCAATATTTCTCTTGCATCATTATGTGTTGTTATTCTGTTTAAAAGAGCTTATTTGTCACCTAACTGTATATTGTTAAAGAAATGTATACTCTATCTGCACTGTTGACTAACATATTTGGAGTGGTGAATGTGAGAAGTAATGAGCTGTTAAATAGATTGCTATGGATTTCCAAATGCAAGACCTCCAGAGAATGCAGAGAATCCATTTTTCCCCAGAAATAGTGATAGAGGCATGCAGGGAGGAGAATGGGGGAACTGTGTAAAGGGTGATAAAGAAAAAATTGTGCAACATTTGACCCTAGAGTTTTAGAAAAGAGAAAGCAGGGGCATTCTCAAAAGTACAGAATTAGGGTAAATAATGAATAACTGGAAACTGAATTTTTAAAAGAGAAAAGAAAGTGTAGTAAAGATTTGGAACAACTTTTCCTTCATTGTCTATAGCTAAAAATCTGACATGAACTTTCTGTATGTTCTGAGGAAACCTATTCCCAGAAAATTTGGTCTTTCTACCTAATTCAAGCACTTCCTTTCAGTTTCTTCAAAGACCATGTGTAAAGCCAGAAGAACCTTCCTTATTAATGGCTTGTCTACCAAGGGAGTTAAAATCCAGTTGAAATTTGGACTACTTTGGCCTGGAGTTAAGCGACACACCTTACCTGGCCAAAGCCTGAATCTGCACTGCTCATTACTGGGCTTGTCTACACAAGTGATGCATTTGGGTTTTTACCCCCAGGTATCTTCATAGCACCATTTCCCCCTCCTTAGTGCTGCCACTGCTGGTTTGCAATTGCTCGCTCTCAGGTGAGAATAAGGCAGCCAGCCATGTGACCACATATCTGACTTCTTGTTCTGACCTCTGAGAGAGTAACTGCGCCTGGACTCTGCCTTCCCAGTGCACAGTCACTCACTCTGAGGTCAGAATGAGGTGGCCAGCTATGTGATTGTGTGGCTGCCCGTTTATTCTGACCTCAGAGTGAGTGACTGTGCTAGGGCACTGCCTTCCCAGCCAAAACTGGAATGAGGAAGTGGTGCTGAGGGGGGGATGGCGGCACCTGTCAGGCAGCGCTTGTCCTGCTTCCTCACCCCCCATCCCCGAATCCAGGGCAGAACATTTGTTCAAATGACAGCTTTCTCCAGAGCAAGCAAACTCCAGAGAAAATTGTAAATTTTTAAAGCCTGGATTAAGGTGGCATACCCCAAATTTGGTGCAGATAAGTCCATACATCATGTGGCCTTATCACACCACTTTTGGGGATAAGACCACATGTTGTGTGGCCTTATCAGGCCAGATTCGGTGGGGGGGGGGAGTATCAGGTTTTTTCATTAGTTGTAGCCAGGGCCTAAGTATCTGTCTGCTTATTTCAATCTGTGTCTAGCAGCTGGTTGCTGCAGTGCAAGGCAAAAAATGACAGAACTCAAAACAAATACTGTGGATATGCTAGGGTATTTCAGAACCTATTCCTATTCCTGAAACCCCCTTTGGGATCCACATTCCTTGCTTTGCTTTACATAGGGCTTCACCTTGATACTAACAGTCCTGTTAATTGAAAAGGAAGATCACATCAATCAATTTGTTTTACATACAGATTATATAGAGAACAATGATGTAATCATCTGTTCTTCCACACATTATTTTGTAACAAAGATGATAATTTTTTTCATGGTTGTTACCACTTTTCAAAGAAACATATAAACTAGCTCCACACAGTCAAAGGGATTTTGTATTACATTTTTTAAAATTCTCTAGTCCACAATTCCTTGTAGTTAATCACTTTGGCTTTCAAAAACTGTTTGTGATATTGCGTAGGGATCTCCTGCTCGAAGATGGCATGGAATTCAAAAATTCCTCTGGGCATCATCAAGATTGTGTATGTGCCTAAAGTAGTTCTTTGGGTCTTTGCCAGTATAATTAGGACTGTGGCGTGAAATGGCAGTTCTAGTCTTATGTTCTTGAAAATATATTCCACAGGGGTAAACAAGACTTACCTCTATGCAAGTATTCTGTGGGTCATTCATTGATGTTCATAATATGAAACAAAATCTAAACAAACTATTTAGCACAAGATCAGATTGTTCAATATAACATAACAAATCTTTCCAGACACCCATCAAATGCACAGAAGATGTAGAGTCAGAAACGTGCTGCTGTCTGCTGACTTTTGCTGATTGTCACTGGGAGTTCTGAATACAACTTATAGGCATGCAGTTCTTTCCATGCAATGTAGAGTCTTCCAAATTTATGGAGAGGTTGCATGAAAGAACCTATGTCCCATGAAGTGGCACATGTATTGCTGATTTTTTTTGTCCATTGCTTTAGTTATTCTAATACAGTATTTTTAAAAATTGAATCAGTAGCACAAATTCAGTATCAGAGTGGGGTGGGATGGGGGGACAGAAACCATATAAAGGTCAACCCCCATATCCTCAGAGGATATGTTGCAAGACCCCCTATCTATACCTGGAACCGTGGATAATAGGGAACCCTGTTATTTTCAATAAGACAAACACTGGAATTTGACCATAGAATCACTTTAGAAGACTTAGAAATGCCTAGAGAGAACTCTTTTTTTTATGTGGATAATTGAAACCATGGCTACCAAATCCATGGATATGGGTGTTGACCTGTTCATGTGCATCTGGGTTTTAAAAGCATCACAGCCTTCATTGCCTATAGCTTTTACATAGCTTTGGTATTGTTTAGTGCCTGGTACCTGGACAACCTGTTTCCTGGTCCATTCTCTGCCCCAGCCTTCATACTGGGGTAACTTTGTGAGTTATTTTTCCCATCCCACTCTCTGCACTTCATTTAATGACACAGATGAGGTACTCCGGGGCAGTTGCTGTTACAGTATTATTGGGCCAAACATTTTGGCAGAGATTTTCAATTGTTTTTAGAATCATATTGGACCATGAATTGTTTTAATTGGTTGTGGTGGGGTTCTTATGTTTTTTTGCTTGTAAACAACCCTAAATGTTTGCTTAGAATCCTGTCTAAAATTCAGCCTGCATCTCTCTCTATGATTTTGTTCTGTGTTTTCAAACCATTTCCAACTTATGGCAACCCAAAGGTGAACCTATCATGGGTTTTCTTGGCAAGATTTGTTCAAAGCAGGTTTGTCCCTGATGCTAAAAGAGTGTGATTTGCACAAGGCCACCCAGTGAGTTTCCATGACAGAGAGGGGATTTGAACCCTGGTCTCCTCGAATCCTAGTCCAACATTTAAACCATTACACCTTACTGACACCTTACTTACTCAATGTCATTATAATAGTAGTTACATGTAAAAGTCAGTCTAAGCCAAGGACTTTATCAGACACCTCCTTAAAGTGTTCTTTTGCAGGCATATAAAAATCAATGTTTATGCCAGCAAAAGAATATCCCCCCCACCACACTTACCTTGCTTTACTGGCAAAGCCTTCCCTGGCAAAGAAAGAAGTGAATGGATCTCTGTTCACTTCTTTGTTTGAAATCCCATGGATTATTGCGAGACTTCATCATGTAGGAAATTAAAAAACACACAAAAATAAGACAGAAAAACTTTTTAAAAGCACATGCATATTCTTTAAAGGTCCCAAGTAACCTGGGGAGGGTCATAAAAAGTGCATCTCTTACCTGGCTGTCCGGATCTCATCTGGAAGTGTTCATGCCAGACCAGCCATTCACGCTGCATTGACATGAGTACAATGGCGTGAGGTTTCACACGCTGGCAATGCCAGCAGAAAAGTGGCACAGGGGATCAATTGGCGACTTCAGACATCAATTAAAAAGTATGGGGTTTGGTGGGGACATAAACACTAAAGGGCAATGTTGTGTGGTACACGTGCCCTTTCACATTGATGTGGCATAGTTATGGCACTGTATTTTATGCATCCAATAAAGTCCTAAATAAATGCATAGTGGAAAAGATTGTTAGAACAATCCCATGCATGTTTCTTCAGAAGAAAATCCCATTAAAGTTCAGTGGAGCACACACTTGAGAAAAATTCATGGGATTAGGCTTGATGTTAGATATTTGTCATTTGTTGTTATCCAACAGTTAGAATGCATCTAAAACTGCAATGACCAACACATTAGTTGTTGAATGTTTGATGATGTTTGTGTTTTTGTACTGTTGAAGAAAATCAATAAAATATTTAAATAGAAAAGAAAAGAAAGAAACTCCAGTGAATGGTGTTGGATTTACTTCTGAGTAAGCATGTGTAGAATGGCACTATTTGTCTTTTAAAAGAAAAAAGTAGGACTAAATTGGTGAAATCAAAATAAATTACTTTATTTGTTTTGTGCTATATATCCCTATGCATGTATAAGAATTGATGACAACTCTAGGATGTGTTTAAAGATGTTAGTTATAAAGTTTAGAATATTCAATACTATTTCAATTTTAGAAAAAGGCAAGGCAGTATACCATTGATGGTCAGATGCTATGGTGTAGTTTTTTCCCCATCAGGCCTGCTTGTGGTCTTCCTTGGAAGATCTGGTTAGCCAGTATTAGAGAGAAAAACACTGAACTAGCTGTGCCATTGGTTACAAAAAGCTATTCTTATGTTCTTGTGAGTGGTTCATCATAAACATAGCTTTTGCTTTTAACAGCCAAAAAGTACGCTAAGTTCTAAAATGTGCTTCATTATTTCTATGAGGCAAAACATCACCTCAAAGTCCATTGTATCACTATGCTAGTCATTGTATCAATACTGGTATCCTTGCTCCAAATCAGGGGTGGGAAATGTTTTGCCCTCCAGATGATGTTGTATTGAGACTCCTATAAGCCACCATAGGTAATGGCAGTCCAATACAGGTTGAGTCTTCATTATTCAAAATGCTTGGGACCAGAGCTATTTTGGATTTTGGAATATTTTAGATTTTGGAATAATTGCATATACATAATGAGTTATTTTGGCAGTGAGACCCAATTCATTTATGTTTCATATACATCTTCTACATATAGCCCAAAGGTAATTTTATAGACAATATTGGAAATCATTTTGTGCATGAAACAAAGTTTGTTTACACTGAGCCATCAGAAAGCAAAAGTGTCACTGTCTCAGCCACCCACGTAGACTATTTTGGATTTTGGAATATTTCAGATTTCAGAATTCTGAAGGGAGACTCAACCTGTCATATCTGGAAGGCATCCAGTTCCCCATTCCTGCTTTAACCTCGCTTTCAAAAACATTTACTTAGAAGTACAAATCAGTGCAAGTAATAATCTCTCATTAATGTGTCACAATTGTGACACAAAGTCTAGATATTGTTCTGTGTAAACTACCATTTTCATCCTAGAAAAGCAATAAAAAATGTTGATGATTTGATTTGTGGTGTGTCTTATGCAAACAGATTGTGAGAGTAAGTAGTCTTTAAGAGTATGGTGGTTTGCAGTTTATTTTTTGTTGAGAGCTGTGGTTTTTTGTTTTTTTTTAAATACATATAAGATTGGATCCAGATTTAGAGTGAGTCCATTGAGATCAATGACATTTAAAAAGTAACCTACATCCCATTGGTTTCCATGGGTCTACTGATATTAAATTTGAATCAAAGGGTGTCCTCTAAGGAGATGATAGAAATAACTGGCAACCTGTAACAAATACCCTTTCCCAAGAATGAAGCTATTGTTATATTAAATTACAATGGTGATGAAAGAGAACATTGTTCTTGTTGTGTTGTAACTTTTCGATTATAAAAAATAATTATAATTTAATTTAATTTCTAGTAACAGAGATGTGGTCTCACTAAACATTAGAGAATGTTTAGTGCCACATGTTGCTGCCTCATGCTCTGCTGAGAATGTTAAGGGAACCCTAGGCTTCTCACCCAACCAAGGGTTTCCTCTTTGTTGGCTTGGTTTCATCCTTTCTCGCTTGCTGCCCCATATTCTTGAAATTCCCTCTCTGAACATTTGCGGACTGCTCCTTCACTTGGTGTTTTTAAATCTCAATTGAAAACTTTTCTGTTTTCCAAAGCTTTTGGAATTTTAGTTTGATACTTTTTGTAACCTTGTATATTTTGATTACATGGATTGGTCAGTTTGTTTTATACCATGTATACATATATATTACTGTTTTATATTTGATCACATATATTGGCCAGTTTGTTTTATTTTTATATTTTCTTGCTGTTTCATATTATATTATTGTTGTTTTGTAGTTATCTGAATAATTTGTTTTGCAATTGTATTTTATAGTTTTATGTTTATTATTCCTTTCTTCCCTCTGCGTGTGCTTATGTGTACACTTATTTTAGACTGTACACCTTTGGCAAGACCCAACGTTTTGTTTTCTTTCCTTGTTTTAATGCAAAGCTTGTTTTAATGTAAAGCACCATGTACATAGATGCTGCTATATAAATAAATGATGCCAACGATGATGATGGCAGCGCTAAATGGAAAGAGATTGTGTTTTCTGCCACAGGCCAGTGGTTTGAAGCATTTAGATGGGTTTGACTTTCTTTTAGTAACTGAACGTTTAGAGATAGTTAGAGAAACAGGCAAATACAGAATTCATTTTAAAAAATCAAACTATAATGGCAATGAACTACTGGGAGGCGCTTGGTGCTAAAGTACGACCCCCGCATCCACAGAGGATACGTTCCCAGACTCACTGTGGACACTGGAAGCTGTGGATAATAGCAAGCCCTGTTAAAACAAATTACCTCCAGCCCAATTATACCATAGAGTCATGCTGGAGGACCTAGCAGATGCCTAGAGAGACCATATTTTTTGGACATGTGTAAGTGAATCTGCAATCAACAGTCCTTCAGATACAGGGATTGTACTGTATAACCAATTACCTTTGCAAAGAAGCTTCCCATACTCTGGCTGTAAGTCTGATTAAGTCTTTAGCCAATGGTAAAGAGATATTGACATAAATCCTATTGTTACACCTAACTAGAGGAGACCCATTGAATCAATGCAATTTAACAATTTGTTGAGTTACCTTTCAACAATTGATTCAGTGGGTCTACTTTACTTTCAGCCTGATACAACCAGAAAACAGAGACATACATTTCTTCCTCTTACATCCTAAGAACCTCCAAGAATCTATGTATTTAATAATACCTGTCTGTTCTCTGGTTTTTGGACTCCCCTGTTACTACACAATATAAGGCCACTATTTCAAGCAAAAAGTACACTTTAATATAATGTTTAGCAGCAGTACAAGCTTATTTGGAGAAGAAATGCTTTATATAGTCAGTCTCTGACTATCGCTTGCATACAAAAAAAGTAACCTTAATGATTTCCAGATTAGGAGTGTGCTTGTCCAGTTTGGTTCTTTCTATTTCTTACACATCTCTCAGACGTGAGACAGTCACAACAATGGCATTTCACTCCTGATCCTTCATTAGCCATAGAATACCTTTTGTCAGCCCCAATCAGCACCCTGGATAGTTCCACAGAAATGAAGCAATATAGATCCAGCAATTGTGTGTGTTCAATCTCTAAACCTGCATATGTGATATTTTTAATACTGTGCTGGTTCAAAGGAATATGGAAGATTAAGCTAGAATAATATGAGCTAAGAAAAGGTAATTAACATAGCAGATTTTCTCTCTGGCTTTTTTTTCGCAAATGAAGATTCAGGAAGGACTCTTCCCGTGCTTACTGCAAGCGCGCTGATGACTGAAAAGGCCAATCCAAGATAGATATGTCCGGTTGCAGAAAGCACAGCAGTAGGTTTCCTTGGGTGATGTTTCCGGGTTGTGATTCTTTCTGCATTGTCGTTTCTCTTCAAGACTTGTTTGGCGTGAGTTCTCAAATAAGGCTGCAGCATTGTGGATAGTGCGTCTCCATGCCTCCCGATGTGAGGCCAGGGTGGACCATTGTTGGTGATCAATTTGGCCACGCCTGAGATGTTGTTTCAGGGAGTACTTGTATTACTTTTTTGGAGTGCCCCCCTTACGCTGACCCGTGGCGAGTTCACCGTAGAGTAGCAGAGAAAGTAAAAGCAAAATAATGCACCATTTCTTTGAGAATGTGTACGTATAATCAAAGGTGTTTTTTAATACTTTGGTTGTGAAATAAGATTTCACAGACATGTCAGGAGCCTCCTCCTTCCCACCCCACTTTAATAAGAAAAATATTATTACAGTCAAGGGCCAGAACATAAAATATGCAGCATATTACAATGTCACTATGATCAGCACCATGATTCATAGAGATCACTGTATCCACCTGCTTAACAAAGCGCTACCAGCTGCCCAGTTTCCAGCAGTTATTGGAAGGGGAGGTCAACCATGTCAAACCACAATTCATTCCGCTTGTGGTCCCAGGTAAAGGTGGGTCCAGAGCAGCTCTCACACAAAACTGCTCATCATATTGTAACCAAGCTGATCCCTTGGAGCCAATGTAGGCTCTGAGTATAATGTCCCACAGGTGATCCGCCCTAGCAAAGGTGGAACCAAACCCCAGCGAATATGAAGGGACAAGTGTAGGCTTGTTCTGCAGAGAGAAGACTATTAACTGGGCCTATGGTAAGAGAGGGCTACTGAGGTAGGCCCTTATGGTGAGCGGGGAGGAATGTGGGAGGTGAGGCATTGTTGGAGGCCAGTTGGCAGTGGAGTGTGGAAGGGGAAATTCCTGTGTGGCAGAGATAATCGCTCAACAAGGCGGGAGGAGGGTGGTGGAGGTGGGAGAGGGGGACTGCCAACTGTGAGGAAGATAAAGGGAGATAAGAAGGCACTGTGTCCCAGCTTCACCGACTCCATTCCTGCCCTTTATGCTACCTCCATGGCCAAGGTGGTGTGTAAGGGGCTTGGCGCAACATCACCCCCTCTGTGAAAGTATTGGGGTAAGCCTTCTCATGCTGACAAGCTTTTAAACATTGACACCATAGTGTTGCTGGAGTAGACTTAATGTAATGGTAGCTGTTGTTTTCCTTCCTATCGGTGTGTTTTTATCTGAGTTTGAGGGCCCGTCTACACGGTAAAAAAAAAATACGTACGCCATTCGGAAGATCGCTCTTCCATACACACGGCCGTTCGGATTCACACCTTGCCATGGTCAGCTAAGACTCTGAGGACTCAGAAGGTGAGGAGGCTGAGCCAGTTGCAGAAGGGCTGGCTGAGTCTGAGTATAGCCGTGAAGAACCCAGGGTTCAGCAGCCTAGCCCTCCCCCAGCACAGGGTCCAAGCCTGGGAGACATAGTGGAGCAACAGCAAGAGGTAGAAGAGCAGGTACCTACCTTTAGCCAAAGAAGAGCAGAGAGGGTGTGGCTTCATCTCTGGTGGGAGGTTCTCTTCGCCTCCAAGTTTTGCCAGGAGCACTGTTGGCCGGAGCGGATCCCAGCAGCCATGCCAACAGACGCCAAGGAGTGCTCGGTGATGCTGCCCGAGAAATACCAGGATTTCGCCGATGTCTTTGACAAGAAGGAGGCGGATCGGCTCCTGCCCCACAAACCGTATGACTGTGCGATTGACTTAATACCTGGGGCCCCAATCCCAGCAGGACATCTCTACTCCCTCTCAGAGCCTGAGCTGGCGGCTCTGAGGGATTTCTTGGAAAAGAACCTCAAGAAGGGGCTTATCCACCCTTCAAAGTCTCCTGCAGGCGCCCCTGTGTTGTTTGTGTGGAAAAAGTGTGGGGAGGTACGTCTCTGCAATGACTACCACGCACTTAACCGGATCACCATCAGGAACCGGTACCCCTTGCTGCTGATCCCGGAACTGTTGGAGCAGCTCCGCCATGCCAAGGTCTTCACTAAGTTGGACCTCAGAGGGGCCTACAACTTGGTGAGGATCAGGGCCAGGGACAAGTGGAAGACGGCCTTCCAGATGAGGTATGGACATTATGAGTACACCGTCATGCCATTTGGCCTCTGTAATGCCCCAGCCGTCTTCCAGCACTTCGTCAATGATGTCTTCCGGGACTATCTAGATCACTTTGTGATCATCTACCTGGATGACTTTTTGATTTATTCTCCCAGCCAGGCTGCCCATTACGCCCACGTTCGTGCCGTCCTTCAGCGTCTTTGGGAACACTGCCTCTATGCCAAGTTGGAAAAGTGCGCCTTCGACTTCTGGGAGGTGGACTTCCTGGGCTACCGAGTCTCCGCTCAGGGGGCGGCCATGGACAACTCCAAGGTGGAGGCAGTGTTATCATGGCAAACTCCTCACTGCTGGAAGGATGTCCAGCGGTTCCTGGGGTTCGCCAACTTCTACAGGAAATTCATCGTGGATTATGCAGCCCTGGCAAGCCCTCTTTCCCAACTGCTGCGGGGGAAGACCCCCTTTCAGTGGACACCTGTGGCCCAGAAGTCGTTTGAGGTCCTAAAGGAGAAGTTCACATCAGCCCCAATCCTGCAGCACCCTGATCCACGGACACCTTTTGTGGTGGAGGCAGACACCTCAGACGTGGCAATTGGGGCTGTGCTGCTTCAGCCCACGGGGGCTGAGGGTCGCCTGTTGCCTTGCGCCTTTTACTCCCACCAGCTGTCTCCTCCTGAACGCAACTACACCATTTGGGAGAAAGAGCTGTTGGCAATTAAGGCCACCTTTGACACATGGCGGCATCTGTTGGAGGGGGTGGCTCATCCCATCTGGGTCCACACCGACCACAGGAACTTGGAGCATCTCCAGACGGCCCAAAAGTTGTCCCAGAGGCAGAAGCGGTGGTCCCCGTTTTTTGGGCGCTTCAATTTCCAGCTCCAGTATGTTCCTCGGGCCCAGAATCGGCAGGCCGATGCTCTCTCCCAGAAGCCAGAGTGCACCACGGAACCAGAGGGGGAGCTTCAGTCCACCATTCTGCGCCCAGAGAATTTTGCCCAGAGAAGGGAGGCTACACTGCTGGACCAGATTCGTGACCTCCAGAGCCGGGACCCGTTCATGACCCAGCATTCGGCGGAGGGGGATGCCTCTTCTTTGGAGTTCTGAGACGGCCTGCTCTACCACCAGGGCCGCCTTTATGTACCAGCACGCCCATGTCGGAAGGCGGTCCTGTGGTTGTGCCATGATGCTAAAACAACGGGGCACTTTGGATTTTGCAAGACCCTGCACCTCCTCACCCGGGAGTTTTGGTGCCCTCGGGTCCGTGCGGAGGTGGCCCAGTATGTGGACATTTGCCCTGTATGTTGCCGTGCTAAGGATCATCTGGGGCAACCTGCGGGCTTACTGCTGCCTCTGCCAATGCCTTCGGGCCCCTGGAAACTCATCTCAATGGACTTTATCACGGACCTGCCCCCTTCTGCGGGCTGTACCATCATTTGGGTGGTGGTGGACCTGTTCTCCAAGATGGCTCACTTTGTGCCTTGCACTGGCCTCCCCACGGTGAAGGAGACGGCCTGGATGTTTGTACAGCACATCTTCCGGCTCCATGGCCTTCCTGAGGGAGCAGTCTCTGATCGGGGAGCCCAGTTTACGGCCCAGTTCTGGACTAGTCTGATGTGCTCCTGGACATCGTGCCTCACCTGTCCTCAGCACACCATCCTGAATCCGATGGCCAGTCAGAATGCACGAATGGGACACTGGAGCAGTACCTCCGCTGTTACTCCAGTTACCGCCAAGAGAACTAGGTCGACCTGCTGCCGTTGGCCGAGTTCGCCTACAACAACTCCGTGCATGCCTCAACCCAGCAGACACCCTTCTTTGCCACCGGCAGCTACCATCCATGGGGATTTCTGGCTGTGGCCCCTGGCTCGGCGGTCCTTCTTGAAACCTCTGATATCTTGACCTTGGACTGTCTTCGTTGGCCCACCTGCCGGAATCCTTTTGACCTTGGACTGCCTTTTCGTTCTTCACTCTCTCTGGACTCCTGACCCTCTAGGACAGCTACTGACAAACCCAGGTACTGTGCTTGCAACTGAGTTGTTGTCGAGCCGGGCTATCTTATCAGCTGTTTGACTTGGCGCCCTGACAGACGTGTCATTAAGAAGGGAGGCTAGCAAATCCCCCATAAATTACATGGATTTGGCATTCGGAAGGATTAGCGGATCTCAGCATAAAATCCATACAGCTGTTGTTGGAATGGCTGATGGTCTGTACGCCCCGTTCGCACACATACGAACAGGCTGTGTAATCTGATTGGCTGGCTGAGTAGAGGGTGTGGGGCTAGCAAGGAGGGGAATTGGGAGCAGCCGCCATGTTGGATTCCCGGCTAAGCGAGAGTCCGGTAAGTCCATGAATTTTATCTAGTTATTTTTATTTTACATTGTAAATAGGGAAAACCAAATGTCCGCAAAGCAGGCACCTTTTTAAATAATAAAAAAAGCAGCGGGAGATTTAAAAACCCCGCTTGGCTTGCTCGCTCCAGCCAGCTGAGGAAGGGGGGTCATACGGAATTTGGGAGGGGTAAAAAAATCATGTAGGTAGATCGTATGCATACAAACGACTACCTATTTGTAATTTTTACTCCCCAAACAGATATTTTTAAATTGTATAGACGGACCCTGAGTGTCTTAATTATAATTAATTTTGTTGTTTTATTTGTTTTTTAGTATAAAGATGGAATATGTATTGAATGAATGAATGTATTATGCATATAAACCATTTTTTTGTATCTTGCAGTGACAAAAGGTGAAGAAGTTCAAATATCTATGGTGAAACACTTTAGAATAGGCCTTGATGAGAAATATGAGATATCTGAAAAATGGTTTCTTGATGATCTGGAGATGATTGATGGGAAAGAGGCTGATGCCGTAAGTCCTGCATTTTGTTATAAGGCATGCTTGTTCTGTAGTTTGTGTTGTTATAGCTGGTGTTCTAATGTAAGAATTTGTGTTAAAGTTGTGTTAAAATAGCACTATGGGGTTGCAGGTTCAGTATTTCACAGCATCTCCAATACCCATGATATCAGCCATACAAACTCAGATTTGAGATAGAGAGTGTAAGTACTTGTCAAAACCATATGTGGTCTCTCTCATAAAGTTTGTTTTAGACAAGCATCACATACATTTACAATGTGAGGGCCAATTTTGGATTTGTGTGAAAGGGCCACAACTGTTGTACTCTTCTTGCACACATGCTTTGCCTGAAGCCTGAATTTTCACAAAAGTGAACTGCCTTAGACCTACAACATATGTATAACCTCTGTTATCTTTACTTTTAATGGCGGTCAAGAGGGCCACCCAGGCATCCTGTACCCCACCATTAATAAAAGTGTACATTTTAAGAGTAAATTGAGTGGTTATCTACTCAAATATTTCTATTTCAGCAAAGATTCTGCTGACTTCAGTAGAAGATGGTGTGTGTTTTCCCATCTTAGAAGACAGGCACCATTTGTAAAAATTAAAATAATGGAGTGTTTTGAATATGTTTCTATAGTATATTTTGGTTTAATAAATACTTAATTAATTCACAATAAGATTACAAGGAGATCTGAATGCAGTAGGGATGTAAATATTAAATTATATCATCCTTGTGAGGACAAATAATTTCCACAGTTTTCTCTCCACTGTGGCGAAAATAAATATACTGTAGTTCTCACCTGGTATTCACACATCCCAAAGTGTTTTAGGAAATTATGCTGCACAGAAATCCATGTATGGGTTTTTTGTTTTGTTTCGTCAGAGGGCTAGCATGAGAATCATGGAGGTTTTGTGCAAATATGTACATACATATATTAATTTCCAGGTAGCCAGGTAGCAACCCAGCACCAAAAAATGCACCAAAAAATCCTGCATCCAAAAATATCTTGTGCAAAACCTAGCAATCTTGCACACAGACACAAAAATCTCACATGACTATCTGGAAATAGAGGCTGAGATCCTGCATTGTCAGATATAGCTACAATAATGGAACTCCATGGTCATAATTACATTTGACAATGCTAGCCCCCCCCAACCCCCCACCTTATGAGCCAGACAGTACCCTGTTTCCAAGGCACTGCAGCTCAGAGGTGGGGTGGGAAATGTTGTAGCACATTCATGGTGGCTATAGCACTTTCAAGGTGGCAGGGCACACAGAGAACAGGCAGCTGGGGAGAGCCTTCGGGGTCCTGCCATAACTGCTTCTCCCAATGCACTTTGCAACTGGGAGAGCACTCAAGACATCATTTGCCAGTATCTCATCTGCAATGCCTCAGAAACTCTTTGGTTGAGGTGCTGCCAGGCTGAAAAGGTGGCGTTTATGGGGTCATGTTGACTTGTACCCATGAATCCCCAGCAGTTACAAGACTGGCAGTCTGGCTAATGATCTAATAACTACTGAACATGATGCCAAACAGGTGGGGGTTTCTTTTTTGCACAAATAAACATTTTTGCATAATTGTTATGTAACAATCCAACATGTAAGTCTGCACATAACAATTTCCCAAAAAACGTTGGAATATGCGAATGCTGGGCAAAAACTGTGCAAAATTCCTGTCACTTTGTTATTCATTCTTACCCCATTTCCCAATTATCAAGAAATCCATTTTTCAGCCATGAAACAAATAACTGCAAATGCAATACCCTTTCCATTGCTATGAGTAACACGCAGCACAATAATGGGTTTAGAGGCTATCACAGAAACTATCATTATTCTCTTATATGTTTCTTTATTTTGCACTCTTTTTAGGATAATCCATGGTTTGATATGCATTTCAAGAAAGTCTACAGTTGGGAAGCTTACAGCTGTGCCTCTAAATATGCTTTTGCACGGACTTTAAACAAATTGAATGAGATGTACCTCCAGAAGGACCTGAAGATTGTGAACTTTGATTTTACCTATATCAATGATGATGCACTCTGGTCATCCAGCAATGGGGACTGTGTAGTACTTATGAAGATTTGCTTCTATGCATCCAACCTTTTGTGTCTGTCTCTGTGCCCTTTGCCTGGGTGATTCTTATCACTTTCTTCATATCTGGATGAAATTTACAATCAACATTTTTCATAAAATAAATAGACATTCAGTACTGTGTCAGGGCATCTATTTTTCATAATGGTGACATTTTAGAAAAAGTCAGTTTTCTCAGAAATGTACTCTGGGCAATATATATGTGTTTAAATATTTCAAATATCAAATAGTATTTGATATAATATATAAATAATTGTTAACTTCACCATAATGAAGCACGAATTCAGCCTGCAATACCATATTCACTTACCTGGGAATAAGTCATATTAAACTAAGTGGAGTTTACCTCTGAGTTGACATATATAAAGTTATGCTGTAAGACTATAGCTAAGTAGTCCTTGTTTCAAGACTAACACACAAATGTATGTTTTATACTAGTGTAACTGTTCTGACTTTTCCCAAAGAATCCTGGGAGTTGTAATTTGACACAAGGTGATCTTTGGAAGGTGGATGTTTTCATAGGCAGGCATATTTGCTACTGTGCATACAATAGATTACAGTAGAGAGAGCAAAACCAAGGTTTGTGCATGTTTTCATACAATATTTTTGGTTTGTGGACATCCCAGGCTTTTTAATAGCCTGGACTGCAATGAATATGCATTCTGGTTGTGGGACTGACTGCAACAGGCTCACAGGCCTTTTGACCCACCAGGCCAAACACAGCGTCTGATCCACATATAAAAACTCCCCGTTTTTGCTCTCTGTCTATGACAATGAACAATTGTGATTTGTCTTGCAACTGACAGACCCAAGGCATGACTATTGAATTACGTTCAGTTTTTCACATTGCAAACTGTATATACAGTACAGTACTTGGACTGTACCAAAAAATATTATGTAGACCAACACTAGCTGGTGACTTCTCAGCAGGACAATGAATCTGCTCTGGGTTTTAGTCTGAACATTAAAATAACTATCCAAGGTGCTGAACCCTATCCATAAAATAGGTTTAGTGCCTTGGTTAACTCTTTTAAGTTCAGACTAAAACCCAGAGCAGATTTACTATTCCACTGACCTGGAGGTCATCAGCTGTCACTGATGAAGACTGTAGCGATTGTGCTGGGGGTGGCTCCTTTTCATTTGGATTGTAACTTGTCATAATGTGAATCCACTGGTCCTGAGCTCTAAACATGTTGTATACTTATGTCTTGTCCTTTTGACTGTATGCTATTTTATGGAACATTTTTTGTACAGTTAAACTATTCAGTAAGAAACTATTTCAATGGTTTAGTGCCATGTTGGTTTTTTACTGGACCCCCAAGTTAGAGTCTCTGATTAAAGAACTATACACAAAGGATGTCCTCTTGACCAGTTCAGCTAAACTGGAGACCTTTCATCTGTACTCTATAGTATTAGAAAGACTTTTGGTCTGATATGAAGCAAATTGGAGCCACTAAGTGCTTTTGTGTGCATATGTGAATATTTATTAATATTCAAGTGAATGTCCATTCCCAGAATTTGATGAACTGAGGCTGGCAACAAAAAGTCATGTCACAATGCATTAGTTTTTAATGGGGTAAAGGATTTTGTTTTTTCTCCTGTAACAGATTCCCAAGGATACCCACTAAAATTTGTAGAAGTTGTCAAGAGAGGATAGGAAGCAGAGAACTATTTTTGAATTAAATGTATATTTAAATTACAGATCTGGAGATAGAAAGTAATAATCTAAGTCTCACATCTGAAAAAGCTTGAAGTAGAGCCTTAGAATAATAAATTTTATACTTAACAACCGCAAGAAAGTACTGGTTGCTGCTGGATAAAAGAACGGAGTTAACTAGCCATAGAAATACTTCTTGCTATCCTTTTTAAAGAAATGTACAGGTAATTCATATTTTTGACAGTCTTTATTTTATTTTGTGGTAAAATTGAAAATGTAACTTTAAATTTGTTATACTGAACTACTTCTGTTCTTGCTTGACTCTTAATTGTGTGTAATAAGAATCACATGATATAATAAAGTCTGCACTTTAAATGTCACTGCCATGAAAAAGAGTATATGCACTTTTGTACACTTTATGTGAAAGAGAGTTATTAAATTGAGGTTATACCTTGTTTGCACATTCAATGTACCGGTATTGTAGCTCAGGCATCTTTACATTAAATTATTACAATAACAGGGTTTTACATTATGGTAATTTTACAGATGTTATTTTTTTAAAAAATTGAGTGGAAATCAACCAACATGAATAGCCTTTGTTCCAGAACAAAAAGTTCATTCAGCTACAGCCTAGTTTACACATTGGCCATGCCAAGAGTACTTGGAAATTTGTTATGGGTTTGTAGCCAGATTGCAGATGTAGGGGTGCTATTTGTAGGAACTGGAATTTTCATGTGTAATGTATTTATCTGGCTAGTGTGATTTCTGTGATATGATGGAAATTCTATGGCTCTTCTGCATTGTCTATGATTATGGAGGCACAGCTCACACAAATGGTGCCTTTGGATCAAGGCAAAGCAGTGACTTTTTGGATAGCTGTATTAAACGTGTGAGATACGTAAAGTGCTGAGAATAAGGTCATCACCACTGATTTCCTCACTCACTTCAGGGTTGCCAGTCTGTGTGAACTGGTCCTAAACTTTATACAAAAATGAAAATGGGGGAAATGACAGAAAAAGTAGTTGTTAGTTTCCAGTGCTTTGTTTACACACATACGTCATCTAGAAGATGGTTGACAGTACTGTATTCTTTATGTGCTCCAGAGCTGAGTGGCAGCATAGAAAATAGGCTAGTGAGCCTTTGCTCAGTTCAGGCTATATGTGCTGGTGGTGATAAGGCATTGAACGGACAACTACCTTAATCCTAAACACAGTTCCTTAGCCAGGAAGTAATTCTAACAGTTTTAGTAACTACAGTAGTTGCTTTTTGTAGTAACAAGCTGGAACATAGTTACTTTTCCACCTGTAATGTTCATGGTTGTAATTTGCTATTTTGAGTGGAATTGGAATGAGATGTCTACCTATTACTCATTACTAGCTGTGTGAGGAGGAGGAAGGATTACATGGATGGGAGTCTCAGGTTGGGACCAGGAAGGATTGTTTTGTAATGTCTATGGCACTTTTCTCTGAATTTCCAAGGTACAATATCTTAGGCAAACAAAGAGCATATTCCTGTATTTTCCAACATTATTTGGAATATTATTATTCCAAATAATAACAATAATGGTAATTGGCCTAGGACCTTGGACAGTGGCAGACCAAGTTCTCAAAAGGAAGTGCTCTGTTGCTTCCAGTGGAGGAAATTTTTCTTCCATTTCTACTTTGTTTTTGTTCCCAGTCACCTCATGGCTATGGGAATGTGACCAACCTTTCTGTCTGCATAGACCCACCTCAATACTGCCTCAAGCTAGTTACAGACCTGTAACTCTAACAGCACCACTTTTCCCCCCCTGAATGATTTTTTAAAACCAACTTTGATTGCTGAAGAAACCAGTAGGTTTTGAAAGCTAACATGATGTGTTCTGCACCTTTTTGTTGACCAAATAAAGGTATCACCACAACATGTACTTTGGATTTTGTTTTATGGTCAATAGGGCTACTTCTGCATTTTGTTGTTGTTGTTGTTAGTATTGAGTATTGAATAACTCAGTGAGTTACCTTTCTGGAGTGCACAAAGATAAGAAAGTTAGTAAGAACGTGTTAATGTGTTTAGTTAAATGTTAAGAAGTTAAAATATCTAATTCATTTGTATTTATATTAGAAAGGGGAAACTTAACTATTCAGTTTATGTTAAATTGCCACTTAAATTTAAGTTGCACAAAAAGACTTAGCAGAATTATGCTAAAAAATACCAACCATGATTCCATTCCCCACAACCTTTGCTTGTCCCTGTTTTGAACTAGGAGAGAACAAAGTTGCATAATTTATTTATTGAAAATCTCATTTCTCATCCATCTCACCTATATATATATATATATATATATATTCTTGCTTTCCCCTTCTCCCTCTCTTGTAATCTCTTTATCCCCACTCTTTTAAAACCTTACTTATTCTCACATGGATCCTGGCAAAAACTTCAAAATTCTGTTTCCTTGAACAGATGAGGAGCCTTTTGGTAGAAAATACAGGGGGCCTACTTGGTTGTAAATAACACCACTCTCTTCCAAGCTGTCCCTACAGCTTCTTGGTTTGAAATCTTTTAATCTTGGAATTACTAAATTACTTGAAGGCACACAACAGCAAATAATAGTTTAATAAACACTCATAGTTATTTGTGTGAAGGCATGTTGTTTAAGTAGCAGCCCACCTCCAGGTCTGGACTGGATTTGGATCAATCTGGTTTCTTTTCAAGGTTTGACATTCAGATAGCTGTGGTTACTCTTCTAGATCCTAAAAAATAAGCTGCGGGGACATTCAAACACACCTTTTCATTGTGAGGCTGGCTTCTACACATATTGAATCACACTTGTTACCATCATATTACCAGGGCCAACTTATGGAATGGGCTTATTAAAGCCAAAGGTTATGCATGTGGTAAGTATATACACCATATTGCATATTCTAGTTCCAGTCTGATTATGTAGCCCAAAGAGCAATTACTAGGTACAACAAGGAGTTATCAGCATGCTTGGTGGAACTCCAAGACTGGAGAAATTCTGACCCCTTAAAAAGACAGTAAAAGTCCTAAGGGGACATCAGCCCTACCACATCCCAATGAGGACTAAGCATGCTTACATATCAATGGAACAGGTCAGATGGAAAAGAAAAGTGCTGAGAGGTGGGGAAAGAATCTGCTGATGAAGGGGAAGAAATAGCAAAGAGAGTCCAAGAAATGATGGCAGCTGGTGGCTTGTATGTCAGTGGGGAAGTAACTCAACTACTCAACTTTAGGTTTTAGTGTGGACTTTAAAGGAACTATCCATGGTGTGGAACCCTACTCCTCAAAATATATTCAGTACCTTGGACAACACCTTTGCCGTTTGGAATAAAACCAGTAAAAGAGCAGGTGAGAAACAGAATGGAAAGAAGGTGAGCAATTCTCTCTCTCTCTCTCTCTCTCTCTCTCTCTCTCTATATATATATATATATATATATATATTTGCTCTTGTTCTCTTTTCTTGCTTCCTCTCAGAGTAGCAAGCAAAGGAGGACAGCAGAAGGGATACATAGGCATAAAAGGGACACCTTTCACGGGGCTGTCTAAACAGTGAAAATACCCCTCACGGAATGCGAGGAGAGTCCTACCTGTCTTAAAGGCATTCTGCATTGTTTCGCTGTATTGGGAAGGAGGGGGCCCCCAAACATCAAAAATGCCACAGATAAAGCCTGCACGGCTTTCCTAGAGTTTTTAAAAAACAGCAAGGGAAATGCATGTTCCTGGTCATTGGGACAAGCAATTTGATATGAATCACTTTCCCATAGGAGAGGAAGCGCAAAGCTGATTGGCCAGGCGAGTGCAGGGGGCACGGTTTACTAAGAAGGCAAGCACTAAGGCGAGAAATGGGGTGGATGGGTTGTTCTTTCTTTCTTTCTTTCTTTCTTTCTTTCTTTCTTTCTTTCTTTGCTTTTCTGTTAAATCAAAAAATCACTCTATTGCACCTTGGACATGAGTGTTGTTGTTTTTTTAAGTTCAGTGGCAGCAAACTGATGTAAGTACTAACATGAGTAGATCACTTGCAGATGCCTTTTTGCAGGTGAAGCTTATGGGGCAAAACATCACTAAGACAAGTTGCAGCTGCTACGAAATGCCATTACTGTGGGACACTCTGGGGGGCTGTTTACATGGCAAAATAAATCCTCTAAGAATTCGCAAAGAATCCTAATAGTTCCCACATCTTTCAGCTCAAAGTCGCCATATTCAGAAGGAGGGGAGCAAAACAAACAAACAAACAAACAAAAAAACCCTATAAGTCACACAGTATCAGCTTTTGCTATTTTCCCTGACTTTTTTGAAAAGTAGTGCGAGTTAGCGTACTATTGATTGTGTGAACTACCATTTCGCATATGGCTGTGGAAACTACCAGCAGTCTTCCCGAAACAGCCACTGTAGAGCTTAGCCATGATTGGTTGGACTGAGGGGGTAGACTTGCAAGAGATGAGCCTCAAACGAAAAGGTCCAGCCAGCTAGCTTGCTTTCTAGCATAATTATTGTTCATGTGTATGTGTGTGTGTGAAATAGATAGATAGATAGAGAATAGAATTCTGCTCCACCAGCTGATTGCTCCCTCGCCCTGCTGTGTGTGTTCTTGTGTGCGCGCGCACGTGCACGTGTGTGAGAGAGACAGAGAAGCAGTTTGCTCAGCTGGCAGGGATGCATTGTGAAGGGAATCTAGTTTCCTTCCCTCCTTTGTCAATTATCCCTCTCCCACCACCATGGTCTCCCTCCTTTTTTGGTTGCTTTATTTTATGGCTCAAACGAAGCTATGGTCTTTTGGAGCCCTCTTTCTCTCTCGCACTGCCCCCCTCCTCGCTTCCTTCCCACCTTCTGCCTGGCTTTAATGACAGTGATCTGGAGGCCATCCCCCCCTCCCCACCTTTGTCTGTGCGAACTAGAAAGGCAAGAACTCACCGGATCAACCAATTTAGCAATAAATCATGTAAACTATGCAGCGCTGGTGCAAAAGGATGGTAAGCCAGAATTTTGCGCACTTTATTCTGCCGTGTAACTGACCCCTGGGGGCTTCTCTATACAGGCAAAAAAAAAAAAAAACTGTATAGGGTTTTTTTTTGTCAGTATAGACAAGCCCATTGTTTGTATAGGACCTTTTAGTTCACACTGAAAAGCTGTTGTTCATTGACCCCTGGGACAGAAGTGAGAAACAGCCACAGAGATCATCAGAAGAATCCAACATTTTAATTTAGGCAGGACTGAGCACCCACATGTCTATCCTACCCCCTCAAAAGGAGGAAAGGACATAAAAGCAGCAGGAAAAAAATGGGGCTACCAAACCTAGGGTTTTATTTATTTATTTTGAACCATTTTAAAAATTAGGCATGCTACTGCAGTTTCCCTAGCAAGAGCAACCATTGTCGCCATTGGTCAGATTGAAAAGAGGTTGTGGCTGGAAGATTTTAAGAAAGCCCTCTAATGTTGTTCACACTAACTAGAGCAAGTCAGGCTTGGGGTGGTTTACAACAACCCTGCAATATTGTCCAACAGGACTCTTACTGCTGGTTAGAAGGACTGTGCTGAGAAGGATTATTTTTACAAGAACCCTCCTGTATAGTCTAATACTAATATTACAGGTCAAAGGTGGAGCTCTCACATGTATTGGATTATCACCGGATTGTGGGTGTATTTCTTCCACGTTTCTCACTAGTTTTCAACAGTCTCATAACAGCCGATTGATGAAGCCTTTATTTTTATAAAAATGCAGTATCAGATATTGCCTACAGCCACCAAAGGGTTTCAGTCACTTGTGTGCAAATAGAAATGAAACAGCCCCATCTATATGAGGGAGGGGGAATGGAGTACCTAGCAGTAATGGAGGAGGTGGGACAAGCAACTTTCAACCCTCTGCAGACCCCCTGTGAGGACATGGCAGACTCCTGGGGGTCCCCAGACCCCAGGTTAAGAACCATTGCTCCAAGCTATTGGTAATACAGCTGTCCCTTCATATTCACTGGGGCTTGGTTCCAGGATGCCCCATGGATACCAAAATCTGTGAATACTCAAGTCCCATTATATGCGGTGGCATAGCAAAATGGTGTCCCTTATATAAGATGGCAAAATCAAGGTTTGCTTTTTGGACTATTATTTTTTTAAGAATATTTTCAAGCCATGAATACTTAAATCCATGGATACGGAGGGACAACTGTACACTCACCTTGAATGCACCCGCTCTCTTTCCCAAGCTAAGCAAGTTCAGGGATGGTTAGTATCGGAAGAGAATACAGGGGGTCTTCAACTAGGGTTAGGATTAGGAAAGACTCCTGCTTGAAATACTGGACAGATGCTGCCAGCCAGCGTTGACAGCACTGAGCAACATGGACCAGTGGTCTAAAATCAGGTGCTGTTCTATGTTTTGCTTTTGTTTGCAGCTGCACAGAGAATGTTGATCCACAAACCTGATCCAGCACAACTTGTTCTTATGTTCCTGACCAGGACAGAAAACAGTAGTCTTGTTTATTATTCAAGACAAGAAACTAAAGCTGTTTCCTCACTGTAGGGGAAGTTTTATGTATCTGTCAATGTTGTGTGTAATAGTCCATTATTCGTTAGTTTGTCTGGTTAGTCTAAAACGTGTAGGGTGGGGGAGCAGGGAACATGTTGACCTTATGCACATTGTATGTATGATAATGTATATGGGTGTTTCCTCGCCTCCCCACCCAATGTGGCTGACTGTTTTAGACATGATTGCTAAATTTTTTTCCCCTTTTCTTGTTGTTGAATGTTAATTTAATGATTTTCCTTGGTTTTTTTCCAGGCTGTGAGGCTGTGTTCTGGAAGAGTTTCTTTCTAACATTTCGCCTGCATCTGATTTTTCTGGCTGGCCCAGTCCGCAGTGTCTCTCACACACACCCTACACCACCATTCTCTGAAGACGCCAGCCACAGATGCAGGTGAAACATCAGAAAGAAACTCTTCCAGAACACAGCCTCACAGCCAGGAAAAAAACCAAGGAAAATTTATGGATGCTGGCTGTGAATTATTATTAATTGTATTTAATAGCAAAGGCTACAACAAAGGCTATCAGAGCAGCTTACAAACGGTCAATTTAACAGTTTAACAGGAATACTGAAGGGATTATTAGAGGACCGAGCACAAGCTTAAAGGCTGAATGGGTATGTTCCTTGTTATAAAAAAGCCTTTGACTTCACATTAATTTAATGACTCCAATAAAGAAAAAAATAAATATAAACATATAAAATTTATTTATTTACATATATATATATATATATATATATAAAATTGTTTATTGATTTCTTAATTTTACATATATATATATATATATATATATAATAAACATTTAAAAAGGGGGAAAAAGAAAACAGTAGTCCATTGACTTTCTAAGGCCTTTCTTCACCGTAAACAGTTGCCATGGTAATTGCTGTTAGCATTGGAACCTTGAAGAGAGAGAGAGAGAGAGAGAGAGAGAGAAGAGAACTAAAGACCGGAAGTTCCACAGCTCCTTTGTCTCTCAGTTCTTCTCTCTTTTACGATCTCCGTGTCCTTCCGCTTCCCTGTCACGTGACAGAAGTAGGCCACGCGACGGGAGGCCAAGGAGGCGGGACTCTGGCGGCTGGGCGTGGCTGTGGAGGGAGAGAGAGGCCGTCGAACGGAGGGGTTTCCAGTCCGGGCTGCGTGAGGGGTAAGGAGGGCGGGGAGGCCTTGCAGCGCTTGCAGCCCCTTCATTTGCCCGGCCGGTGGGGCGGCCCGGGACGGTGTGTGTGTGTGTGTGTGTGTGTGTTGGGACGGCTCCCCTGACGTTTCCCTTCCTTCCCTTCCCAGCCTCCGCCGCCACCCTTCCCTATCACACCCCCAGGCCCGCTGTCAAAATCCTTCTGTTACCAGGGCCGGTTTAAGGCACCCGCGGCTTCAGCATCCTCAGGGGGCCCCATCATTGTGGGGGGGGGGCATAGTAACCCTCCTCCTGCAAAAACATCATTAGTAATAATCTGAATATCCTGTACTGTGACTCGCTTAGGTTGAGTTAGGTTACACTGACCTGAGATAAACATATGGGCCCCCCAAAATAAAGCATTGCAGAGGCCCCCGTAGTAACTCTCCTCCTGCAAAAACATCATTAGTAATAATCTGAATATTCTGTACTGTGAATGGCTTAGGTTGAGTTAGGTTACACTGACCTGAGATAAACGTATGGGGCCCTCAAAATAAAGCATTGCAGAGGCCCCCGTAGTAACTCTCCTCCTGCAAAAACATCATAAGTAATAATCTGAATATCCTATTCTGTGAATAGCTTAGGTTGAGTTAGGTTACACTGACCTGAGATAAACGTATGGGGCCCTCAAAATAAAGCATTGCAGAGGCCCCCGTAGTAACTCTCCTCCTGCAAAAACATCATAAGTAATAATCTGAATATCCTATTCTGTGAATAGCTTAGGTTGAGTTAGGTTACACTGACCTGAGATAAACATATGCCCCCCCCCCAAAATAAAGCATTGCAGGACCCCCAAAATCCCTTAAACCGGTCCTGTCTGTTGCAATGGGAGCCCCCTCCCTACAGATTCCTGAATCTTTAACTTACTAGCGGGGAATCCACACAACACAAATAATACAGTTTGAAACAGTATTTGAAACAAACTGACCATTTGTAAGCCAGTCTGATAGCCTTTGTGGCTGAAGAGCAGGGTGTAAATACAATCAATCATAAATAAATAAACAGTAGATTGTTTGCATAGCTCTTTCCTATGGAATCCTGGGATTTGTAGTTTTACAATGTATCCAACCTTCTCTGACAGAGTGCTGGTGCCTCACCAAACTACAAATCCCAGGATTCCACAGGAAGGAGCCATGCAAATAATCCAGTTTCAAACAGGATTATTTTTCTAGTATGGATACCCCCCTAGTAATCACATACATGCCCTCCCCTTGTTTCCTCTTATCTATCTTCAAGTGCTTCCCCATTCTCTCTTCCTCTATAGCAGTGGTTCTTAAGATTTTCCTTGGTTTTTTTCTGGGCTGTGAGGCCATGTTCTGGAAGAGTTTATTCCTCTTCCAGAACACAGCCTCACAGCCTGGAAAAAAAACCAAGGAAAATCTATGGATGCTGGCTGTGAAAGCCTTCGATTTCACAGTGGTTCTTAACTTCTTCTTTTTTTTAACCAGGGACCCCCTTTAAACATCTTTTGTTGCTGTGGACCCAAGACTTAACTCAAGATTTAAAACCCTAACAACAGCAGCAGCACATAATAATAATAATAATAATAATAATAATAATACAATTATACCATCCATTAACCTTCCCTCAGAGGTACTGAGGGGGAGGGAAGATTTATCTCCTGCTTCTTCCTGCAAGTTTGTGGCTGGAGTAGATTGAATGGGAAGGCGCAGGCCAAGCCAGCCAGCCTTGGCTCCTGTCATGTGGCCACTCCTCTTCAGGGAGGAGGTGGACAGAGTAGCCTTTAAGGCTTCGCGGACCCCCTGTGAGGACATCCTGGCCCCCAGGAGGTCCCTGGACCACAGGTTAAGAACCACTGCTCTATAGTATTCAAAACACATTTTTGTTCTTAAAAAAAAAAAAAACAGAAACATGAAATACACAGCCTGTTTTCAGCAAGCTCTAGAAAAAAAGTACAGGTTATATCCCTTTGAAATTGGTCTATCAAAGTTAGGGCAAGGTTTGTGTGTGGGATGGTTTAAAACAAAGATGGAGAAGCTCTGTATCTTCAGGGTTATTTTTTGGTTTTTTGGAGCACAACTTGCATGGTACCTTACAATTGGCCAGACTGGCTGGGGGTTCTGGGAACTAAAGTCCAAAACATTTGGAGAGCCAAAGGGTCCTCATGTCTGGTTAAAGGGTTTCCTAGAAAACAGTTACAATTGTTTCTTATTTCAATGCTTCAAAGCAATGGTTCTTAACCTTTTCTTTACCAGGGCCCCCCTTTAAATATCTTTTGTTGCTGTAGACACCCAAGATTTAACTCAAGATTTAAAACCATAATAATGACAATGATAATGATACAATTATACCATCTATTAAGCCTTCCCTCAGAGGCACTGGAGTGGGGGGAAGGATGACTTTTCTCTTGCTTCTTCCTACAAGTTTGTGGCCGGAGTGGATTGAATGTCAGTGTGCAGGCCAAGCCAGCCAGTCAGCCTTTGCCTTGGCTTCTGTCACATCGCCACTCCACTGTAGGGAGGAGGTGGACCAAGCAGCCTTCAAGCCTTCATAGACCCCCTGTGAGGACATTGCAGACCCCTGGGGGTCCCTGGACCCCAGGTTAAGAACCACTGCCTTAGACCATCATAAATGATTAGGAGTGTTAGCTTGGAAGCATTAGCAGATCTGTTAGTTTTACCATTCCTCTACCTCCCACATATGTCAGAAGTTCTGATTTGTCACAAGTGTGATTATACTCATTGGGATATGACATCTTTAGCTTTAAGTCAAGAAGTCCTCATCTTGAAAAAAAAATCTTTATATATTTAAATTTTACTCAGCCTTTGTTCAGTTTTTGTTTTACTACGTGCAAATCTTCATGTTTAAAATGAACATGTAACTGTAGTTACAGTTTCATTTGTGATTGTTCTGCTGAGTGATCTGGACTGTGGTTTTTATAATGTGGTTTATATTGCTGTGTTTTTAAGCCCAATATATTAAATATTATAATCGGCTGACTTCACAGTGTGAAACATCAGTTAAAATTTCAGATGTGTGAGTGAATTCATGCTTTATTCCACTTACACTATGGGATAAAGCTTGCAAATCCAGCATGAGCTAATGTACAAAACCGAATAATACATTGTACTTTACGTAGAGCCTTTCTTTGAATTCTAGAGCATGCACTGCGGCATTGAGTCAAGCAGCTTTATTGTACTCAATCAAAAGCCATTACAGTTTTCTTTCTAGAGAACTAGAGTGTTCTGTGAAGGGATTTACAAAGTAGAATGTTTTGCTCAGAAATGTACTGGCACATAGTTTTCTTAGGCATGACCTATATCTTACAGTTCAGAGAAAATGACTGCAATCAAGCATGCCTTACAGAGGGATATTTTCACTCCAAATGATGAACGTTTATTAAGCATTGTTAATGTTTGCAAAGCGGGGAAAAAGAAGAGAAACTGCTTTTTATGTGCAACAGGTATGTATTGTTGAAGTATTTTCTTTAGCTCTCCTATCTGCGTATGCTGGTACTAACAGAATTCTTGTTGTTGCATGTTTCAAATAATTTCACCCTAAGGCGAGCCTGTGATGGGGTTTTCTTGATAAGATTTGTTCAGAGATGTCTGCCATTGCCTTTTTTCTGAGGCTAAGAGATTGTGACTTGCCCAGTGTGACCAGTGGGTTTTCATGGCTGAGCAGTGATTTGAACCCTGGTCTGCCAGAGTCCTAGTCCAATACTTGAACCACTATACTAACTGATGCACTGATGTCACTTTTTTAATTTTCTGTGTTAAGTAAAAATGATTGAATGTTGGTGGGATATCTAGATCTTGTCTTGTTTGACGATAATTTATCTCCGTCAGCAACATCTTGTATAATTTTGAATGAAGGCATGCTCTGAATTTCTAGTTGTTTTGCATTTTCATATTGAGTAAACAAGGGAGGATGCAATAAACAGGGTTTTATTGCTGATAGTTTCTCAGATTTCTTACTGATGAATTTTAAACAGCAGGAAAACAAGCATGATCATTTTAGGGTGACTAATTATGTGCTGTACTTGACAGTTACAACTGAACGCCCAGTGCAGGTGAACGTGGTAAAGGTGAAAAAATCTGATAAGGGAGATTTCTACAAGAGGCAGACTGCGTGGGTGCTTCGCGATCTTGCTGTTGTTGATGCCAAGGATGCCATCAAAGTATGTCATAATTCTAATTACCTGTCCTGCAGATCTTACTGTACAAAGGTACTGAGGTGGGAGGGAAGTTTAATTTGAATATGTCATCGTATGTTTGCCAGCTTCACTGTCTGTGGCCAGTGGCCTTAGAAACTAGGATTACCATCATTCCCACTAACTTGGAAGTAAGTCCTGTTAAACTCAGTGAGACTTACATCAGGCTGCATATCAAACTTGTACAGGGAAAAAAAAGATATTTTTGACTTGTATATTGACCACTGTAATTGAACATCATTAAGAACTTTTTTTCTGGGTTGCCATATTTATGTGCATTCTTAAAAGCATTTTTTGGATGGTCAGGGAAACATAATTCGTAAGGCTTTTATTAACTTTGTATGGGATTCTTAAACCTTTCTTCAGCACTGTGTCATTGTAAGCTGGAATTGGTCCAGAGCAAAGCAACCAGTATGATTTGGAAACCAAGCCCTAGGAGGAATGATTAGGGAGCTGGGAATGTTTTGTTTGGAGATGAGAAGAATGAGAGGTGATGTGATAACTAGCTTTAAATATTTGAAGAGATGTCATGTTTAACATACAGTGTGTTTGTTTTCTGCAGTTCCAGAGAGTGAAACATGAACCAGTGGATTCAAACTAGAAGAAAAGAGATTCTACTTAGTTAGGAAGAACTTTATTTTTACTGTAAGAGCTGTTTGAGGGTGAAATAGAATGTGTTGAAGGATAGTAGGCTCTCCTTCTTTGGAGGTCTTTAAACAGAATTTGGATGGCCATCTCTCAGGAGTGCTTTAGTTGTATATTCCTGCATGGCAGAGGGTTGGACTAGATAGCCTTTGCAGTCCCTCCAACTCTATGACTCTGTGATTTATGATTTTTATTTGCAACACTTGGCATGTTATAGGTATTCACTAAATACATTTGCATTGCCCAGAATCCCACTGTTTATATATATATATATATATATATATATATATATTGTGCTGAAAGTATATTGTGAACGCTGTTGTCATTTTTGTGCCTGTTTTTCAGGAAAGTCCTGAGTTTGATCTCCATTTTGACAAAGTGTACAAATGGGTTGCTAGCAGTATAGCAGAAAAGAATATTTTCATTTCCTGTATTTGGAAACTCAACCAGCGTTACATTAGAAAGAAGATTGACTTCATCAATGTTAGTTCTCAGCTTCTAGAAGGTAAATGTTGAGGTGAATTTCTTGTTATGCTATATTATAGTATAAATAGTAATTCAGTGTATGTTAAAACAGTAGAACATTGATATTGGTGCTAGTATTACCCACATTCATGCTTCTTCTAACAGGCAAGGTTTTCCTTTGAGTGTCATATGCTGTTCACCCTGATCCTAAATTTATCCCATGGAATGATTTTCAGCAGGACTGATTTTCATATGATAGTTATGACCTAGAGGCATTGACCCCTGATATTTTTTGTAAATTATTATTAAAAACCCAGTGCTCCATTAAAGTCAAAGTTCAAAATGAGTCCCACTGGGTTTTTACCTTTTCCTTCATGCAAGTAATATTGTACCTGCTTGTCCATTTTGGGCAGTGGCCTGTAGACTGGATAGATCTATAGGTCGCTGTCCAAAAGGTAACCAAGCTCTGCAAACAATTCAACATGATTCAGACTCCTCTTCCCATTTCTTTATTTGTTTATGTAGCTAATATGCTGCCTTTCTGCCAAGGTTGAGACTCAGGGTAGTTCACAACCTGATTAATAACATATACAATAACAATACAGGTTGCCCCCCCACCATCCATGGGTAATATGTTCCTGGGCTTAACATTTATCAGTGAAACTACAGATAAGAGCAAACCGCCATAAAAACCTTTTCCTTAAAAGGTTTTGGTTCTGAAAGCCTAACTGAACAAAAAAAACTTCACTTGCCAACAAAAGACAGCAAAGAGGGGGCCATTGTAGCCTCCCTAAGGAGGGAGTTGCAGAGCCTCTGAAAAGGCCCTATCTCCTATCTCTGGAGCAGCTGCTGAAAAGACCCTATCTCATGTACACACCAACCATACCTGTGAAAGTGTTGGGACTGAAGGAAAGGCTTCTTCTGGGAATTTCATGGTCTGGGCAAGCCCATATGGGGAACTACAGTCTGTCAGATAGCCTGGATCTAAGCCATATAGGGCCTTATGGGTCATAACCAGCACTTCAAATTGTGCCTGGAAACAGACCAATTGCTGGCTGGCTGCTCTCTCCCAAACTGCAGATGCCTGCTGAGACCTTTTGTGTTTTTACTCTGCAAAGACCTGTATGCACTGGATGAGAGCAGAACACTTTCTTTTCCTTCTTGATTATCTAGTACATGAAGAACTGGAGGGGGGGTCAGCCCCCTCTATTATCCCATGATATAAAACGTGTGCTTTACCACCTAGTTATGGCCTCTTCCTTTGTTCACTGAGCCTCGACTGGAAACCTGAGCAGCAATTTACTGAACTAACTGTAGTTTCTAGATGGTCTTCAGCAGCAGCCCCCACACAGACTTGTAACCTCAGTGGTTATACAAGAATCCTTTTTTGTCCATAACTGGCAAGGAAAGCTCCATTTGGACATCTGAGGTGCCTTCCTGGATCATATTCTTTGTATTTAGTACTGTAGAATTAGAGCGTGATTAACTTTCTCAGAGATTCATCTGAAATCAGTGCAATATGTAAGAACTGAGATCCAGGTTTTGACATACCTTGCTGCAAAAATTCCTTTGTCTTTCTGTTTTCCCCTGTCAGTTTAAATTCAGCATTAGGAACAAATTATGAAATTATAATGTAGCATACTTAACCGGTCTAACGTCTTCATTCTCAGAGTAGCAACTGAATAAACCTTAGAATATTAAGGGATTTCCACAACTGCTGCTGATATTAATTGCTGAGCTTGCATGTTGGTATGGGTTTGGACTTAATAATCATGTGTTCTTTCTGCCATTGCATATATATGAAGAAGCCTGCTTTGTAGTTTACTTAGACGTTCTCATATTTTTTTCAAACTTTGAAACTATGACAACTTGTTGCCATTTTAAAAAAACAATTCTCTGTTCATTCACTGCTTGGCTAATATTCTTTGCTTCCTTTCCTCTGCTTTTCTTATACTTTTAATTCTCCAGAACTACCTAAAGTTGCTGAAGGTGCGTAACACCTTTTCTTTCCATTTTTCTTCTTCACTGTGACTAATTAAGTTGCTTTTTGCTTTGTTAAAAACTGTCTGTAAATCATCTTGTTAAATGAAATGCTTTCTTCTGGTCAGTCAGGAAAGTACTGAAAATGCAGGTGAAAATATTGATTAACTTTAAAGTCTATAGCTCTTTTGAAGCTTTAACACTGCAAGGGCAGTTAAATAATCTTCCACTCAAATGTGAGGGCAACTATGGTAGAAAACAAAATCAAGCACCTAATGCCACCCTGTGTCTGAATTTTCAAAATCTGCCTTTTGAGGTACAATCCTTGTTGACTTCCTACCTTAACAACGACTCTTAGAACTAAAAAAAATTCTGTTATTTCCAACAATAACAAATGATCTGATCACTTTCTGAAAAATTCATGTTACATTGTGATCAGAACCTCTGGTCAGATCATTTTTCAACATGTTCCTTTGCAAATATCTTGGTACTGAAAATATCTTCTGCTAATTCATTACGTTATTATGTATTTAATCTGTCATACTGAATCCCTAAACTAGTTCACACTTTGAGGCAACAATCCTATGCCCGTTTATCTGGGAATAAGTCCCATTAAACTTTGTGGGGCTTACTTTGGATTGTACTGAAAAGTTACTTTTTAAATATACTAATTACTTTTGGAAAAGAACCTTGTGATGCTTATGGTAAAATCTTGAAAGCAAGCAAAATTGGTTTTCAGCTGACTTTTGCTGAGTTAGAAGATTGCTTAAATCTGTCCAGCTTAAGGGCTCTGAATCTCCTCATATTTTATGTATGATTAGAGCATAGAAAGAAGAAATATCTCAGAAACTGGCGCTTCCTTTCCCCCATCATTTACCTCTGCCTTTTACTAGGCTTTGTGACTTAGTCATTCTTCCAGAAAAGAGGTGTCCAAATGGCCCAATACTGGAACATGCTCCTGTTCAGATTTTATTACATATTTATTTACAAATATTTAAAGATTTTGTGAAAAATTCAAAGTTGAGTACATTAGTAAAACATAAAATATGCACATACACAAATTAATATAATCTCTTTATGAAATAGATGTTAGCTTGGACTAAATAGGGGAGAGTTGCATAAACATGTATGTTTTTAACATGCACCTGAATCTAAGAATAGTTGGAGCATGTCAAATGGGAGAACATTTCACATAGTAGGTGCCACCACACTAAATGCTCTGCTCTGAAGGACTGCTGCAGCTTAGGAAACTTGTGGAGCTCTCCAGATGATGTTAAAAACTGAATGGGTCTATAAGGAGAAGGTGGTCTCTCAGGTAATCAGGTCCCAAGTTACTAAGAACTTGATAAATTAACAACTAGACCTTAAACTTTGTCCTGTACCAAATAGGCAGCCAACAGCACAGGTGTTATGTGCTGTCAGTAGGCTGCTGCATATAGAAGCCTATCTGAAGTATTCTGCTCCAGTGGCAGTTTCCAGACCAGTCTTAAGGAAATCCCATATAAGTTCATTGCAATAGCTTAGCCTTGAGGTTACCAATGCCTGGACCACTGTAACCCAGCTATTCCTATCTCAGTCTGGCTGTAAATGGCATTGCAAGCAAATGAAATCACTGGCGCCTAAACTGACAAGACTGATCCAGGCATGCCTCCAGGCAGCAAATTTGAGCCTTCAAAGGGATCGTAACCTATCAAGAATAGGTAGTCTTCCTATCTCCCAGAAATGGGAACCACTTATCCAGAAGCCTCTGCCTTGCTAGGATTCATCCTCAGTTCATTCCAGGATACCACTGTATCTGGGCACTGGTCCAGAACTTGCAAAAACAGCTTGTCATCCCAGAGCTATAATTTGCCCACCTGTATTAATGTAATGGGCCTTCTAGGACCAAGGGTGTTCAAATAACAAGCAGCCTTGTACATATGGTAAAAATACTAAAGGAGGAATGTGCACAGAAGAATCATTGTTGCGTATGGTCCCGGGGCGGGGGAGGGCATTGGGAAGACAGCTGGCAAGAGCAGTTTAATGCATAAAATGACTATAGGTTGTGTTAGAATGCTTCTAAATGTTTACTTCCTTTGAACAGCCTTAAAAGAGTATTGCTTTTTTGGATGACGACCACATTGACAAAGTTAATATTCTAGATATTTGAAAAGCACCTTAGGTTATATAACAATATTAATTATTTTTAAAATAGTATTGAGAGGCCCAATGATTACTTTATGTTCTACTATAAAAGTCCTGTAAAAGATGCACTAACCCTGGAAGAAGTGGGAGTAACAAACCATAATGAAATAAAAACTTATTTTCCTCAGTATTCAGTAACATTCATAATATGAGTTCTGGAGCTGACTAAATTTATTTTTTTCTTAATCATGAATATTGCAATCAAGATTTCAGTTATAGATTTTAAGGGATTAAATGGGGTGCGGGGAGAGAGCTGGAAATTCAGAACCCCATATTAATGAATAAACATGCTTCCAGACAGCCTCTTTGCGTTTGATTTTATTTTGCAATAGGAGTACAGGTTCTTATCCTGCAAACTAAACTCAGTGTATCAAAAAAGGCCTGCCAGAATAAAAAGTCATATTAGACATAAGGATCAGACTTTGATTACTAATATACTTAAACATTACCATGCATCCCAGTTTCTGTTTTCAAGTTATTAGAAATACAAGTCATTCTTGATTTAATATTTAACTGACTCAGCTAAAAATTCATTATTGATTTAGATACTTTTTCTCTGTCCATGTGTTAAATACAAGTCTAGGTTAAATGTAAATATGAATTGCTGCCTATATTATCTAAATTTTTTGATATTTTTATTACAGAAATTTCCATACATTAATAAAACAACTATACACATAACAACATTAGCACATTGGTTATACAAATAAAAGAGGGAAATCCTAATAAAATACCAAACACAAATCAACATATTTCCACTTCCTACTCATTTCCCAATTGTGGTGCAAATTTGATATATTATCCTCCCCTCAATTGTCATTTCATTTGTTTATCCATCCTTTCAATGACATATTTTTTTCACACTTTGTTATAAAAAATTACTTTTGTAAGCTCAGTCTTCTGTGCTTACTACTGCTAGTTTCCCCCCATTTATTCTTCCAGAGGGGTAATATACTTTTCCAGTCCTCTTTATATTTTCCTAATATTTTCTCGTCCATTGGTATTGTTAATCTATCCATTTCATACATCTCGTATAATTTAACTTCTCTCTAAATTTTGATATTGTATCAAATCAAGATTATAATAAAAGGCCCAGGTTGTTTGCTGAGGGAAGAGGTGGGCCTTTCTAAATACTGTGTTCTTGTGTGTGGACAATATATTTAAGTTTTATTAAGTTGTTATTAAAAGCTTTAAGTTGTTATTAAAATGAGAAGTGAAAATACTTTTTGTTTTTCAGTATCTAGAGTTATAGACAGATTTCTCCAGGATATGAAGGATATCTGGGCATGAGCTGCTCTCAAATAAATCTTAGGAATGACAATAGATGCCAAATAATATCTAAAATACATTAAGCTTTGATTAAATTACACATAACCATAAGATAGACTTAAAGTTAGGTGGGAAAGCTTTAAATAAACTATTCCTTTTGAAATATCAATCTTAGTATAAAGATTAGGATATTCCTCAGTATATGGTAAGAGAAAAATGTTGGTGGTATTGTATGCAGGTCAGACTAGGATTTATGGTTTGAATAAGCAAGACATAATGCAAATAATGCTAGCTTTTTGGCTATCTACTTGGGACTGTGTAATTATTGAACTCTGTTGGATAATTCTGTTGGACTCTGTTGGAAATGATGAATATTATTCAGTTGATTTGGGAGTAAGAAACTGTGTTTAACTAAGATGGAGGCTAGGAACCCATATAGAAATCCTATGGAGGTCTTTTTATTTTAAAAACAGAATATGGTAAGGAAGAGGACTACTAATACTGTCAGACCCCCATATCTGTGGAACCAGTATCCGTGGTTTCGGTTATCTGTGGGATGCAAAATAGGGGATGTGTACCATAGAGTCATGCTGGAAAATGCCTAGCGGTGTCCTCTCTGGGCATCTTCTAGTTCCTCCAACACAACTCAATGGTATGTTTTTACCAGAAGTCATTTAATAGGGTTTGCTGTTATCCGTGGTTTCTGGTATCCACAGTAAATCTGGGAACGAAATCCCTGCAGATAAGCGGATCTGACTGTATAACTTTTCAATGGATCTTTTAAAAACATTTGGAGGGTAAAAACGTTTTCAGATAATTTTGGAAGGTGAGGATGGCATGGCCATTGGAAGATACTTTCAGTTGGTGCCAACAAAGGTCTGCTGAGGCATGGCAGGTAAGGTTCCAGGAGTGAATCTTTAATGTTGTCACTGCTTTCTCCAGGCAGCATCTTCAGTAAGTTCCATTATCTGTTTCAGTACCAGTTTAGGACCGTGAATGAATTGAAGCAGAATGTCTAGCACTTAGCTAGATATTTATCATTATAATGCTTTCTTTTATATGCAAATAAACTAGAAATAACAAAGGTTGATCTCTGAGTAAAAGAGATCTTGTCAGGCTGACTTTGCCTGGACAGTTATTTTCCCTTTCTTTTGACATTGTTCTCAGTGTATTGAAAAGATTTTGATTACCTATGCACTATGTCAATTTTTCATGAACATGTTCTTTGTATGTGTTCCCCTCTCAAGAATCTGTTCCAAGTGGTGAGAATCAAAATGTGGCAGGAGGGGATGAAGAAGCGGTGGATGAATATCAGGAGTTGAATGCCAGAGAAGAGCAGGACATTGAGATAATGATGGAAGGCTGTGAATATGCCATCTCTAATGCAGAAGCCTTTGCAGATAAGTTATCCAGAGAGCTGCAAGTTCTAGATGGGGTAAGGATGGTGGTGTATTTCACAAGAGGTTGCTCAGCAGTTCTTAATCTATGTACAACAAAGTTTGGTTTGGGCTTAGGATAGGAGCTATTCAGCTGCCCCTTAATTTAAACCTATGTGCATAGTGCTGTTTGTAAAACTGACACTAGATTTCATAGAGTCTCTATTTTATTGCACTTACTGGATTCACATATCTGGCCTTGGAATGTTTCATACTGGACAAAGAATAATGTTTGGGATCTCAAGAACCAGAAGTTGTCTTTAAAAAGTGTATGGAGAAATTAATGGAGGATAAGGCTACAAGTCATGATGGCTATATGTTGTCTCCACTGTCA
Source organism: Gambelia wislizenii (assembly GCA_030847615.1). NCBI lineage: Eukaryota > Metazoa > Chordata > Lepidosauria > Squamata > Crotaphytidae > Gambelia > Gambelia wislizenii. Next base: position 96,450,911 of record JAUMIR010000005.1, on the reverse strand, counting down.
GAGGCACCATGCCCCTGAATACTAGTTGCTGGTATTCAGGAATTATTGTGCTCATGCCCTGCTTGTGGACTTCCCATGGGCATCTGTTTGGTCCCTGTCTAAACATAATGCTGGACAAGATACGCCTTTGGTTTGATCCAGCATAGCTTGCCCTATATTCTTGTGATCATTGAAAGCTGCTCCCAGTCAGAATAGTCAGAACTGGCTTTAGATGCACCAATAGTCTTACCTTATATAAGGATGCCTTTTGCTGGTATTCCAGTGGTGGATAGGACTAAAATCATATGATGACACCAAAACAAGTTAGGAAGGGCCAGATGTGGTTCTGTGTATCAGCTTTTCTGTATACAAAGGATGGTTCAGGGTTGTGCATGTCTGCTCATGAGCAAGCAATAATGCAACAACTTCCTGGGCTGCAAAGCACAGCTCAGTTCTATGTACAGGTCGCCTCCTGTATCCTGTATCAATAGTATTGGTAGCAGAAGTTTCAGTTAACTTTGGTTGGGGGAAGGTGACCATAGAGTCTCTAGGCATTTTCTAGGTCCTCCAGTGCAATTCTGTGGTATTCTGTGGCGGTTCGCTATTATCCAGGGTTTCACTTATGAACAGTAAATCCGGGAATGTATCCCCTGCGGCTAGCTAATAGCTTCCTGGGCTTTATCAGCCTTTTATCTCTTCTCTGTGATCACTGTATGAAGATAATACAAGAAGGTGCAGGCTGAACAGGGAAGCCCCAAAGGCCACATCCCCCATGAGAGCTAGAGGTTCTTCGTCTATTTTGTCAAATTAACAGTTTCAGCAATAAATAGGATGAAAGCCACTCCTATAAATCCATAGCGTCAGTAAGTCTCAGTTTTAAAAGTGTGTGTAAAATATTTCAACATTAAAATACTGCTTCGGGGAGGGGCCTAGCTCAATAATGATGCATACTCTCCACATTTCCCATTCTATGCATTTGCCATTTAATTCCCAAAAAGACAGTGAGTGACAAAACAGGGGAGATCTCTCCTTTGGAGAACTGCTGTCTGCCAGGGCAAAGTATTCAGCTATATGGAGTAATGGCCTGATTCAGTGCAAGCAAGATACATAATGAAGAAGTATACAGTTGTCCCTTCATATTCGCTGGGGTTTGATTCCAGGACCCCCTGTGGATACCAAAATCCATGAATACTCAAGTCCCATTATATGCAATGGCATAGCAAAATGGTATCCCTTATATAAGATGGCAAAATCAAGGTTTCCTTTTTGGATTATTATTTTTTTAAGAATATTTTCAAGCCATGAATACTTAAATCGGTGGATACCAAATCTGTGGATGTGGAGGGACATCTGTATTTAGAATTCTATTGCTAGAATTAATGACTAGCTATCTTTTATCAGTAGCTCCAGGACACTTGATTAATGATGGGCAGGTTTCACTACTCTCACCATCCATAATTACCTCAGCTAAAGCTAATTCTTTTCCAGATGGGAAAGTAAGTGATTTCTGATCCCATTCTGGAGATTGGGCCCATAAACTATGCATAACACCATCTTTAGCAGTTGCTACCACCCTCTAGATTCCCACTACTTTCTCTTCTCTCAAAATTTGCCTGTTCATTGAAGCAAATAATTTCCAGACTTCCTGAGTCCTTATGATGCTGGGGGCAAAATTAAAAACCCCACCAATAGCCTTTCTTGTTGCATGTAAACTTAAATGAGGAAGAAAGATGATAGATAGTATGGAAAACTAGAACAAAGCATGTTGTGAACCAATGGCTCAATTTTTGTACTGGACTCAGAATCTGAGAGAACTGATGTCTGAACTCTACCCTCTTATCCCTGCACCCAGTTTTACATGCCAGGTGGTGCCATCATGATTTAACAGGCTGCAAATGAGTGTTGCTACAATAATTCTATAGAAGAATGGTTCTGCTCTTTAAAATCTCTTAATCAGCTGTGTTCCAAGGTTATGCCCTCCTTTATTGAGCAGTTACTGCTCTTGAGTCATCCAAGCTCCCTTAAGTATTGATTAAATGTTGGAGATGTATAGTTTAGTTTGCATCTGGCTGTTGGCTAATTATATGGATTATTTTGTAGGCAAACATCCAGTCAATCATGGCCTCTGAGAAACAGGTGAACATACTTATGCAGCTGCTCGATGAGGCACTAAAAGAGGTGGACCAAATTGAACTGAAGCTGAGCAGCTATGAGGAAATGCTGCAGAGTGTAAAAGAACAAATGGACCAGATTTCTGAAAGCAACCATCTAATTCATCTCAGCAACACTAACAATCTGAAGCTGTTGTCAGAAATAGAGTTCCTTGTTGTAAGCACGTGAAGTATTTATGGAATCATTCCTTTTAATCCATAGTCTACATACCAAAATTTTAGACTGCATCTCAAAAGATGATAAACACTCCACTGTGATTATAGAAAATATCACTAAAAGGTCAATAACATTGCTTCAAGTTGTATAGGCCAGGATACAGCAAGCTGCTTTACAAGATACTCATTGTAGAATCATAGAGTTGGAAGAGACCACAAGGGCCATCCAGTCCATCCCCCTGCCATGCAGGAATACACATGGATTTGCGGATGTCCAGTTAGATTTTTTATTTGTATCCTGCCTTTAAGCAATAAAGCACTCAAGATGGCTAACAGGAGCGCATATTTGTGTGAAAGAGAAAAACACCATTAAATAAGAGCATAAAAATGCAGATTGAAATTCAAGAACTGCATTTCAGTTACATCTTAACAAAACAGCAGTGTAAACAAAAGAGTGGCTCCATATATACCAATATAGTTTAGCATAAAGCTCTTACCTGCCTAGGAAAGACACTTCAGACTTTTAGAATGCAGGGTGTGGGTGTGGGTGGGCATAGAAAAATAAGGAAACTGCCAAATTATGCAAAGGGAGTTAGTAATCTGGCATCCCAGCAGGACTGACTTGGGGCCCCAGAAGGGCTGAATTCTGCCTGATGTTCCCCACCCCTGGTGTAAATATTTGTTTTTGCAGAACCATATGGATTTGGCAAAGGGTCACATCAAGGCCCTCCAAGAAGGAGACCTTTCATCCTCTCGAGGCATTGAAGCCTGCACCAATGCAGCAGATGCTCTCTTACAATGTATGAATGTAGCTCTTCAGCCAGGTAAGCATTTTCGTAAGTTGTTTTTAATGATAATCTTGTTGTCTTTCTTCACTTTAAGCATTCAGGTTCTTCTTAGTCCCTTTTCCTTTTAGCAGTAATCTCTCATTTTTTTTGGATGACAGGGCACGAGATGCTTCATGCTGTTAGGCAGCAGCAGCAGCGGTTTAGCGACCTGCGTGAGCAATTTGCACGGAGACTGGCGAGTCATCTCAACAATGTATTTGTTCAACAGGTATTGTTTTCTACTCTTTTTTTCACTTGTACAGTATGCAGACAATTGTTCAATTCTGTCTTCAAAGCTCCCCAAAAACGGTGGGTTAGATACAGATTTTGGAGCTTGCAAATGAGCAGACAGATACCGAGTTCCTTGCCCCCTTTTCCCCCAGGCAGACCCAAAGGGTCCATGAAAAAGCTACACAGAAATCTGAAGAAGACTATGAATGAGTTTGGCTGTAGTAATGTGGGGGTAGGGAATGCCTGAAAACAGCACAGAGGTACTTTCTATGAGTAAAATTTAACTCATGAAACATGTTCTTACCTGGTCTTCAAATATTTTTTCCCTGTCCTGTAACTGTTCCCATTCAGCTGGGCACCATGATCCCCTGTGTAGCATGGCGAGGTGGGCTGCAGGAAGGAGGACTCTCGAGTCTGCCAAGGAGAGGAGAGTGCAGTGAAGTCAGTCCTGTTGGACATGCTTAAACATAGATCCAACTTGACATCTTTTGATAAGCTTTGGTTAAACTATCTGACGGTTGCATTGTTTTGCTTAGTGAATGAAACATAGATTAGAAATTCATATGAAATCAGGCAGCCCGTGAGCATACTTCCTACATGACTGCTTTATTTATTCGATTCGTATCTCACCTTTCCCCCGGAATTGTGATCCAAGGTGGCAGTGAAATACAGTTGTCCCTCCACTTTCGCGAACTTAACATTCGCGGTTTTGATTATTCGCGGTTTTGGGAGAGCCCCCGCGGGCCCCCCCAAAACAGTGACACGGGGCCTCCGGAGGCCCCGTGAAAGCCTGGGGAGGGGGTGGGGAGGGCAGGGGAGGCCTTCATGGGGCCCCCGGAGGCGCTCCGGAGGCCCCATGAAGGCCTGAGGAGGAAGTGGGGAGGGCCGGGGAGGTGAGGGGAGTCCAGGTAAAGTGGCGAGGGGAGCAACAACGGGGCCTCCGGAGGCCTCGGGGTTGCTTGGGAAGGGCGGGGGGCGGCAGGGAAAAGCGACCGCGAGGCCTCCCGAGGCCTCGGGGTCCCTTGGGGAGGGTGGGGGGTCGCAGGGAAGAGCGACCGCGAGGCCTCCGGAGGCCTCGGGGGTCGCTTGGGGAGGGCGGGGGGCAGCAGGGAAGAGCGACCACGAGGCCTCCGGAGGCCTCGGGGTCGCTTGGGGAGGGCAGGGGGCGGCAGGGAAGAGCGACCGCGAGGCCTCCGGAGGCCTCGGGGTCCCTTGGGGAGGGCGGGGGGTGGCAGGGAAGAGCAACCGCAAGGCCTCCGGAGGCCTCGGGGGTCGCTTGGGGAGGGCGGGGGGCGGCAGGGAAAAGCGACTGCGAGGCCTCCAGAGGCCTCAGGGTCGCTTGGGGAGGGCGGGGGGCGGCAGGGAAAAGCGACTGCGAGGCCTCCGGAGGCCTCGGGGTCGCTTGGCGAGGGCGGGTGGAGGGCTGTCATTATTCGCGGAATTTTCACATTCACGGGGGTCTATGGAACCTAACCCCCGCGAATGTGAAGGGACAACTGTATAGATAAAACCCTTACATCTTGCTGTTGGGGTTTCAGTGTACAGACATCCAAGTGCTTTCCTTGTGAGATGGTTTGGTAATAAAACCAGAAACTGTTATAGACAGTGATGGACAAATTTTTATCCAGTCTAATCCAGCAAGTTGGGTCTTATATTCAGTACTGAAGATAACTGAGTAGCCCCTGTACAAGTGGATGTATAAGGCTTATATTGGACAGTAGCCTTATGGGGCTGGCATGCTGCCATCCCAAAGAAGTCTTACTTGGATGTATGCACAATTTGAATGAAAGGGATTTGGAATTGAGGGATTAAAAACACTTATCTGCATGTGATCTTGAAGGCTGGGAGGTGTACTATACCAGCGACTCCATCCGCCATTTGTCTCCTGTCCACGTTGAACATAGTGATGCGTATACTATGATGCGTAGCCAGGCAGATGGATGTTGTGCTGTAGTAATGCAAGCCTTCTCCCCACCCCCCAACATCCCTCCATTTTGATAGAACCTGCTTTATTGGCTTTAGTAATACTTTATTATTGAAGATTAAGGAGGTGGTAAACGTTTCTGGTGTGTGTGTGTGTACTTGTGTATAAGGTAACATTACTCTTTGACAAATTAATCTTTGGTCTGTTACCTCTTCCTTTGTTTTAAAGCTCTATAAGTAATAGCATGATCACAATTCCGTGTCCAGAGTGAGGTATCTGGCCATATATACTCAATAGTTCTTTTTTTAATTCCTGTATTTTATCTCCAAATAGTTTATAGAGCTGGAGAAGGGTCTCAGTAACAGATCCTACTATCTTGCAGTGAGTACGGAGTTTGAATCAAGCTGCTTTAATTTTACTTGGCCTTGTTTTTTTAAAAAAAAGCTTGCTAAGCCTAACTTATATTGTGCAGTGTTGCCTCTGCAAAATCAAAAGTGTAATCTTAATGACTTGAGGCAGCAGATCACTTCTGACTGTTACCTCAACTCCAAAGCTTTCTCTGTAAGTGATTGATATGCTTTTGTGAGAGATGCATAACTGAGAAAAGAAGACTTTGAATCAACATGGCGAATGGGAAGAATTAGGGGTCTGTATTAAGTATGTTATTTGTCTATGACTGGTAAATGAATGCTATTTTAAAGTAGGTAACAGTGGGATAATACAGTTGCCCCTCCACATTCGCGGCTTTAACATTCGCGGTTTTGATTATTCGTGGTTTTTGGGAGCCCCCCCTCCCAAAAATGGCAATGGGGCTTTAGAAGCCCCATTGCTGCTTTTGGGAGGATGGATAGGGGGTGGAGAGGAGCAGTGACGGGGGCTTCAGAAGCCCCCATCGCTGCTTCTGGGAGGGCGGGGGGTGGAGAGGAGCAGCGATGGGGGCCTCAGAAGCCCCTGTTGCTGCTTCTGGGAGGGTGTGTGTGGGTTCTGGGAGGGCGTGGAATGACCTATTTTTTATTCGCGGTTTTTTCACATTTGCGGGGGTATTGCAGCCCTAACCCCCGTGAATGTGGAGGGACAACTGTACACTAATTCTAAAAATTAAGTTGTAGATAAGCAAAAAACTATGCCTTTCCATAGAAAACACATAGGACCTGTGGCAAATGTTGCAGTGTGGGAATGTACCTGCTTAAGGATGCCAGCCAGCAATGCCATTTTCCAGAAGTTTCATTCAGTCCTATGTTTTCCCTCCGCCTCAAACAGTCTATCAAGCATGTGTCGCCCCTGAGCACACTTAGCTCTCTTTGGGCTATTTTGGCTTTTCACTTTCCACCATAGGATTTGTTCCTAAATATTTGTACTTCTGCAAACCTTGGCATTTCCCCAAGTCTACTGATACCTCCTTCATTTGTAGATGGTACCCCTTTGGCTACACAGGGACCCATACTCAAATAATGAATTTGCCATTACTGGCTTTGATGGCTTTGAACTCTGTATTTGAATATTAGACCTATTAGCTAACACACATTGGAAACTGTTTAATGCAGTGTAGATGTGTAAATAGCTATTGCTTAAAAATTGCTTAATTTGTAAGCCGCTCTGATAGCCTTGTGGCTGAAGAGCGGGGTATAAATAAATAAATAAATAAAAAAACAAATAAAATAGACCTGATTACATTTAATGTTTTATTTAATTAAGTTTACATAACTAAAGAGAGTGAATGGCTTCCATATTCTACTGTAAATTATGCCTGACACAAACAGATGTTGCCTCTCTTGGACATATACAAGGGGATGTGTTTCCTTAAGGAGTTGGATGAATAGGTGACAGAGTGGCTGAAATCTGTGTAAATGATGTCTATTAACTGGCATTGTATTGTATTTAACATCTTGTCTGGAGTTGCATTTTTAAAAGTGTATATCAAATTTATGTTGAAATCTCTTCCTTGTTTCTCTTTAAAACAAAGAAATTTTGGAGAATTTGACTCAACAAGAAGTCCAGAGGCATCCCCCTCAAAAAACTTAGTTTTCATATTTTTAAGTGATGTGATCAACATTTCAAACTGGAATTTACAGACAGGACAGTGTGTCTATTCTCAAATTTATGTTTAATGAGAGCAATCTTGAAATTTCAAGCAGAAAAAGCAACTCCAGATGAGATGAATGCATTATGGTTGCAAGAAATTATTCCTAACACCTAATGTGTAGTTCAGTGTTTATTTTGTCCTTCTAAATATTAGTTTTCAAAATGTCTTTAGCTCATTTTCTGCCTTTCAGAGCACAGAAAGGAGCAGCTGGAAGGCATACTTAATAACCTGCAAAATGTTCCTTTCACTGACAGAGTTTCTCAAAGTTTCTTGGTTTGCAGTTTTACTTGAATGTTCATTCAGACAACTTTCTTCTGCTGCTTTCTTCTGCCAAGGGCCATGACCAAAGTTCGACTCTTGCTCAACATTCCATTGAGTTGACATTACCGAACCATCATCCCTTTCACAGAGACTTGCTCCGGTATGCCAAACTTATGGAGTGGTTAAAGAACACAGATTATGGAAAATATGAAGGGCTCACAAAGGTGAGTGGCTCAAAAAGGGAAAAATTGACTTAAAATGAAATAGGACATAGGTGATGCTCACTGGTAAAACCAAACAGCCCTTTATTCTGATGACTTAAGATAACAATATGGGATTATTCACTTAAATGTGGTCTACTGACTTTTGTACTTTGTCAAAGTAGCGTTTCCCCTGCTGTCCCACCACTGTGCCCTCTTTGTTCTAAGTTTCTTCTGTTTGATTTCTCAAGGTCATGATGTAGAAAGCTTGCCCCATGTAGTCACTGGTGTTTCCCATCATACTCTCAGTATTTCATTTTCAGTTCCTTCATGTGTAGAAGTACTCACATGTAGGTATATGAAAAGCTGTCAGTCTACTTTTTGTTGTGTTTCTCCAAACCCCACTGTCTCCCTGTTCCAGTTTGCCTCAGGTTGTGACACTTTGTTTCTTTTTGCACAGAAAGGTATGCATGTCTTTTCAAAATGTACCTGTTTTTACTAACATATGCATTTATGCATTTTCCCACTGACTAAAGTAGGCTTGTGTATGTATTTTAGATAGCATGTGTAGTTTTGTTGGTACTTTTCCTCCCTTGCATTACAAGCCTTCAAAATAATATAGATTTGCAAAAAAAGGTGCGCTTCATCACATTAGGATTTTTTAAAACAGAGAAATGCTAACCCAACAAATTTCTGGCCCTGTTCACCTATAGTTGTTAGGTGTTTAAGCTAAGGGCAAAATGGCTTATTTATTACTATTTTTGCATCTGTACACAAAAATTGCACTGCTTGTAAATTATGTTTATACCCCAGCAAATTTGAGCCAAACAAAGCTAACAAAGTCAAGTAAATTGTCAAGCATGATTGTATCCACAGGGCACCTAGTTCTGTGGGTTTTTCTCACAGCATGGGCTTCCCGAAAAAAGAAGAGCACTATTACTGTGAACTTAAATGTCACAATATTTTCTTACTGTGCAATAAATGTTCCTTGCATTTTGTAGTGCAACAATTTGCTGATTTAAGAATTTGGCTTTGAAAGTTAGTGGCTGTTGGTTAGCTTGCAGTTCTTTTTCATTGAAAAACAGTAAAGACCATTGTATTCATGGCTGCCAGCATGGTAAGTCAAATAAGATCCCCTCTGTTTTGTCTTGTCGCAACCAGCTTAGTTTCTGGTGTGGGGAAGCATCTGTTGATGTCTCAGAACAATTCTAAATATATGTTTATAAAAATGTCCTTTGTTTTCTCTTCTTGAGGAGGCAACTATACCTATTATTCTGCATGTGTTTTTGCTTTAAGAACTATATGGATTACTTATCGCGGTTGTATGACAGGGAAATAAAGGATTTCTTTGAAGTTGCCAAGATTAAAATGACAGGTGCAACCAAGGAAGGAAAGAAGTTTGGTAAGTTTCTCACTAGAGCTCCTTCTTTCAGTTTTTACATCCCAAATGGAAGAAAGTGTCAGATTGGGGTCAAAAAGCTAATGCTTTCGCAAGTGACAACAAATATTTGCAACTGCTTTAACAAGTTTTACCCATGGGTGGCCATGCTGCTTGGGGATTCTGGGAACTGTAGTCCAAAACAAATGTTTCTAAATCCTGGGCGGAGCCATCCAACTACGTATTAGTTGTGCTTGGCACTGCCTGGCATTTTGAAGACATACTCTTGGGAGTTTTCTGTGTGGTGACTCAGGGCCAGAGGTCTTGGTGAAGTGTGGCACTTGTCATCACAGATGCTAATATTTGCAACTTATGATGGTTCTATAAACATCAGCTAAAAAAGTAGGAGTTGAACAATGCACCATGGTGCAATTTATATTAAAATGGAAGGTACATGAAGTCAAGTTACATAACAAGACTTTTACAGCAGAGTTCAGAGTTCTTGACTTGTCCTAGTTTGTTGCTTTTCATTCCTACATTTTCTTAACTGAGCATAGAATAGTCAAGATAAACTGTGCTTTGACCAGGCTTGCCAAGTTACTCTTGCCCTATTTTCTTCTTATGAACAGAAATGGAAAATTATGTAATATATTGGGGGTGTTTTCTATTGTTGTTCTTTTAACTTTTATATGTTTTATGTTATATGTTTTAAAGTACCATGATTTTAATTGTTGTATTTTAATTGTATTTTATATGTTGTGAGCTGCCTTGTGTCCCATTCAGGGAGAAAGGTAGCATATAAATAAAATAAATATACATTGAATCCTTGAAATGGGATAGACCTTAACAGGGCAAGAGCCATTCCACATTTTCTCACTCATCCATACACATCTATCCATTCATTCATACCCCTTCTTCCATCTGTATATGCTTACAAACATCCATCTGTTCACATGCACATACTTCTCCATCCTTTATTGACACTCCATCCAAGTCTTCTTTGCAAGCAGCAAAGAAAGAGAAAGTGTGAAAATAGCAAAATAACTGCTCAGCTACAAGCATATGTCCTCCCCACAGCCACAGTGCCATGTCATCACAGGTACTGCCAACTAGCAAAGCAGTGGCAAAATAGCTTAAGGTACCAAGTTTCCTTTACAGACAAAAACAACAAGAGAAAGGAAAATGGCAGAGAAGGTGAAAGATGAAAAGGGAGGGGATAGATCTGTACTAGCTTCAAAAGGCCCCTAATGAGAGCTGGGGGGCATCATATGCTGTGGCATTAGGTCCCTGGCTATTTTCAGGGCAATCCTCCATTGTACCAAATACACATGAGCAATTCAACCCTTCTCAGATTGCCTGTTTTTACTCCCTTGCTTCCTGCACAGTCATATCTTGCATTTTAATCAGGATAGGGTCAGGATGTAAACCAGTGCACATTAACTTAGAAGTAAGACCCATGGAGTAAAGAGCAATCTACTTGTCTGCATAGGATTGAACACCATGTCTAGATTCCCTGTGGACATTTTACATCAGATCTGCTGCATATGCAACCTGTCTTTCTATTTGTTAGTGCAATATTGGAATGGAACTTCCAAATCTTGTTTAGTATTGGATGACTTGTTCTTTGATTTTGTATTTTTTATCTGACAGTTTGTCTCCTTTAACAGAGACTAAATTGTGCTGGATTTGTATCTGTGTAGAGGTACGCTAAAACCAGTGGTTCTCAACCTTTGGACCTCCAGATGTTTGGGGCTTTATCTTCTTGAAATGCTAGCAAGTATAGTATGGTCAGTGATGAAGATTTCTAAGAACTGAAGTCTAAATTTTTGGAAGGTCAAAGGTTAAAAAACAACATTGCTCAAAAGAAAGATATTGGTAGCTACTGTGAAGTTATGGCAAATAACAATTTGCCTGCACAAGGACTAGAAGCCCCCCAGTGACAGCATGATGGAAGGATAGGAATTCCTTCTTCCAAAGTGTTTGGTATATGTGAATTGGGATTAAAATACATTGTATTTCATGACTAGAAGGTATTTCTTCTAATCCTGTATATTGTATGGAAATATATTTATGGCATCGGACTTGTCAATAATGAGCTAAAGCTCCAGGTTTACCAGATTTACAGGAGACTGGAATTTAGATAAATTTTTGCATTAAAATGCAGGTTCCTCCTTTTGTGATGACTGGCCCAACCAAGCATTAAAATGGTCATTTTGTTTGGCACCTTGTCTTCACCAAGAAGGTGTTCAAGGAAGTGGGTTTCTTATACCAGCAACAAGGAACATGTGGTTCCCCAGATGTTTTGGAACTTCAGCTTCCATTAGCCCTCACTCTCAGCTAAGCTGCCTAAGGATGATGGGAGTTGCAGTCCACCAATATCTGGCATGTCACCCATTCCTTTTCCATGTTGTATAGGAGTCCAAGAATGTTGTGAAGAACTGGGTTATGAGCAGCAACTGCTAATAAAATGATGATGAATCCAAAATCTGTCCCTGAATACCCTGGGGACAGTAAGAGATCCTGGAGCACATTTCTCTAATACACATGCAGTCACCTCTGTGAGCAGCCAAGTACCTTAAACAAGATCTCTCTTCTTTGTCATATCTTGAGTTATTTCTGGAGCTCCTTTTGGTGCAGCTAACAACATGGAGTCCTTTGTACAGTCAGAGCTCACTGTTATTGGTTTGTTCTTTCCCAGTTAAATAAACATTGGGAAATTGTTGACAGCCTGTACATAACGCATTTTATGTATAGTAAATATTTTAGACTGGTACCTCCCCAGCTATGTTTGTTTGCAACTTGTAGTTACTTGCTTCTCATAGTTCTCTGCATGTTTCTTTCCAGCTAGTGCTTAACTTGCATCTCGTGCATGGTTTGTGCAAAATGCATTTTTAACTTGTCTTTGTCTTTGATGCTTGCAACTTAATCCATCCCAGCTACACTTCCACGAAAAGAAAGTGCTGTCAAACAGGAAACAGAGAGTGAGTATGATTAGTGCTTTAAAGTGGTTATTGCCAGTGCATTCATGTCTTTGTAAAAACCTGTCATGGCAAAACCTATTAACTCCAGAATTGGTGGATACAGCGTCCCTGCACAAAATTGTGTGTGCTACAGGAAAACTACATTTTATCTAGAAGGTCAGCAAAATATAATAATTCTGTCCTACAGGAGGTCTCCAGTGGGATCTTGAACTGTATGCCAAATACAACAGAATTTTGTTTGTAAACTTAGACAGGCTATTTTTGGAGACAAGCTATACATCTTATGTTTCTAAAGTTCACACTGCAACTGTGATTCAATCCATATAGATTCTCTGCTAAGCTGTACCACAGAAAAGAGTGATCACAAATCTGTTACAGAGACTGCCAACATTGAAATATCACTGCAATACTGCTCCCAAGAACTTTGCTGAAGTTGAATTTGGCCCTTGGGTTGAAGGAGTTTCCCACCCTTCCGCTAGGACCTTTCCTGATTTCAGTTCAGACAGCACAGCCATTTATAGCCTGTGGTTTTCTAATACAGTAGTACCCCCACATCTGCGGGAAATTGGTTCTGAGCCCTCCCACGGATGGTGAATTTGTGGATAATAGTGAACAGCATCCCAGGGGCCATCCTAGGGAAAGGAGGGGACGAGATCACTGCCTTTGCCCCTGCATCGCCATTTCTACCCCAGGAGTGATCCCGGGCAGTGATCCTGGGGGCAAAGTGATGAGGGAGATCTCTCCTCCCATCCCTTCACCCCCGTGTTGCCATTTCTGCCCTGGGAGCGATCCTGGGGAGTGATCCTGAGGGCAAAGGGAGGAGGAAGGGAGATCTCTCCTCCCCTCCCTTTGTCCTCGTGTCGCTATTTCAGCCCGGGAGCAATCCCAGGGAGTGATCCTGGGGGCAAAGGGAGGAGGGAGGGAGTTCTCTCCTCCCCTCCCTTTGCCCCAACGTCACCACTGGGAGCAATCCTGGGGACAAAGGGAGGAGGGAGGGAGATCTGTCCTCCCCACCCTTCACTCCCGCTTCGCCATTTTGGCCCCAGGAACCATCCTGGCGAGCCATCCTGGGGGCAAAGGGAGGAGGGAAGGAGATCACTCCCTTTGCCCCCACATCACCATTTCTCTCCTCCATCCACCCCCCACTGCTGTCGTCATCCGCGGATAATTGAATCCACGGGTGGCAAATTAGCAGATGCGTGGGTGCTACTGTACAGTACGACCCCCTATTAATGGGAAATACATTCCCAGACTTACCATGGATACCAGAAACTGTGAATAATAGCGAACCCTATTAAAATGAATGACTTCTGGCCCAAGCATACCACTCTGGAAGATCCTAGATCTTAGTAGAACAGTTCTCTAGGCATTTTCTAGGTCCCCTTGTGCAACTCTGTGGTCAGCTTCCAGTGGAAGCATATCATAGAATCATGCTGTAGGACCTAGAAGATGCCTAGAGAAACCATATTTTTTCAGATGTAGGTAAGTGAATCCATGGATACGGGTCCCACAGATTAGAGGGTCATACTGTAATTGCCAACAGTTTCCACTGCAGTAGGTTATCATATTTCAGAAATGCTGTATAGCCCTCAAGTGATCTGAATGTCTGCTTGTACATTCATCTGAGAATAAAAGGACTGTTTCAAAGACTTTGAGTAGGGATGGCCAGTTTCCACCATCCTGGGTTTAGTGGCATGATGGCTACTCAAATAGAACCCTTGCACCACCATCTGCATGGGCGTCAAATCACCTGTAACCTCCATCGTACATTGTTTGTGCATAGAACATTATCATGCTGCTGCTTAGTTGCAGGCCTGTGGCAATACTGTGTGGCTGGAGGCTACAGTGACTTCATGAAGCTGGCGGTGTGGTAGTTTAAGTATTTAAGATGCCATTATGCTGCAGGTGGTTGCTTGGACCAGTTTATATATTTTCATTTCAGAAAATTAGCTTGAACCCAGCTGTGCTGTAGCACAAACCGAAGGCATTTCTGATCACATACAGGCTCATTTTTGATTCCTGCCTCCTGCATCAGACACTGGCCAGGTTCACAGGTAATGCTAAAACTTGGCTTAGCATTTCAAGGATGAGCTTTGGGCTCATGAAATCTATTCTCCTCCAATGTGGCTACAAGGAGGAGGTGAGAAGTATTCACTTCCATTTCAGATTTACTGCAGCTTGCTGTGTTGTGTGAGCTCAGCCAAGCTGTGGTTCATATGCAAGATGGTTAGTTGAACGAAGCTAAATTCAAAGCATAGTATGTAAATCTGGCTTCTTTCATTTGACAGATTAATTAAGATTAATCACAGTTTAGACAACACATTTAGCTCTGATTAACGTAAATGGAACTGCACAGATGAAGGAGATGGAGCATTAGAGTCCAAGAGATGCCTAGGCTTAGTCTCATAAAGCTAAGCTATTATTTCGTTTCCATCCATACACAACCACTGTGTATTAGTGTATTCCCCACTCTACACATATGACGTGTGTGTGCACATGCTCAAGAGCTGAAGCACAAGGGTTGGCATTAGAATGCCCAAGTCACTCAGAATTCTTAGAACTTAAGCCAGAATCTGTTGCTTTTAAATTATCACAGAAAAATGCAAAACTGGTTTCTTGCCATAGTGAAGCAGCACAATTGCACAGCATGTATGTTTTTTTTTTCATTTCTCTTTAACTGAAGTGGAAATCCGTAACGGGTTCATGCATACATAATCATTGTGCATAGTCAGAGATGGAGGATCCCAAAATCTTTTGTAGTAAACAAACTCTTCCTTGGCAGATAAAGTCCATTTGTAAAGGGTAGACTGCAGTTGACATACTAATACTGAAAGAGGCCTTGAGAACATGAGGTGGGGGTGGGTGGACCTTCTTTATATTTCTAGCAGGTGAGTGGTACTATTTTCTTTTAAAGAAAATAGTAATGTCTTGCTTTTTTTCTGCTTTGCTTCTAGGAGATGCCCCTTAATGAACTGCCTATCTGTCTCTCCCTTATCTGTGCTCTTTTCTGGAATGTTCTTGGCCCTACACTAGTTCTTGTATTTGCTCATCCCAAGTGTCTGTCACTAAGTGTTGTTTCAGAACAGTTTCTTCCATGTGGTTTCACCTAAGTGAAGAAACATGTTAGTGCAAAGTCATTCTGCCTATTATATAGGGGAAGTACTGACAGTCTTTAGGTGGAGGGGCAGAAAAGCCGTTAAATGCACAGTACTTGTACTGCAGAGTGCTATGTTCTCCATTTAGTATAGCTTCTTTACCCAGCTTTAATTGTTATCATAGGCCTTCATGGAAGCTCTGGGAAACTGACAGGTTCAACATCTAGCTTAAACAAGCTCACAGTTCAGAGTTCAGGAAATCGCAGGTCTCAGTCATCTTCTTTGCTGGACATGGGGAACATGTCTGCATCGGACCTTGATGTGGCTGACAGAACTAAGTTTGATAAGGTAAGACAGGTGTGTGCTGGCTGAAATGACATGCTGTAATTTCAGTAGCAAAATAGGAATATAACTCATGCAAATGTCATGGTGTCCATCTTTCTTGCTTTATATGGGATTGGGAGACCCTCTGCTGCTCTCTCTCCTTCCCACACACAAAGGTAGTCTTTGAAATCCTAGGTCACTTAGAAGAATCATAGGCAACACCTCCTCCTCTTATCATTGTTACTTCTCCCAGAAGCTAGGGCAGTGCTTTTGGGAGATTACAGTGGATTTTATATGGTCAAAACAAGATGAGAATGGGGCCTTAGCAGGCTAGGGGTGGTGGTTTTATAAAGAAGAAAAATGGCTTCTGTGTGCAGCATATCAGAAACGTAGCGCTAACAGCTTGCAGGGCTGTTTTCTAAACCTAAGATTATTGGCTAACATTCAGTACTGCAGTTATGGATTTATAACAGATCCACTACTGCTCTGCAGGCAAGACTATGTAAATCCTGCCCCAAACTTATCTTAACAGCCAGCAGCCATATCGAGTGAATGAGGTCTGTTTAGTTGCCGGTCGGGGAGGAAGGAGGATGGCATTTCCACTATCCCCACTAGCAAGTGAAGGTGTGATAATTAGAAGCAGGACCTCTGTTGCAATCTTTTTTGCATCCTTGTTCACTGGTGGGAGGAAGTTGGAAATGTCATCCTCTTTGCGCCCCAATTGGCAGCTGAACTAGACCTCCTTCACTCAATCCAGTTACTGTCTGTTAAGGTAGGTTTGTGGGGGGGGGTGTTGGGCCAGAAGGCATTACTTGGTTACACATACATAATTAAGTAGCTGATGTAGAATATCAATGATTATTTTTCTTGAGCGTAATGAAGAATGTTGTTGTTAAAGGTATTGCCACTTTTTATAGTATTCAGATCATGTGACTAGAATGTAGGACAGAAGTGAGCATACACACCTTGAAAGAAAGGGTGGTGGCACCCCTTTCACATAATTTCAGATATAGCTGTAACACCTTGTTACTGTAGAGGCAGATACAGTCCTAGTTTTTACCTTGTTTTAGAAACAAACTCAGTATGCTCTGTTATATGTAGTGTAAATGGTCTCTAGACTTCAACAATTAGTTCATCAGTGTGGTGAGGAGCTGTATGAAATCTCTACACCTTACTCAAACACTTCAGCTGAAATTCTACAGGAGCCACATGAACTGGTAGGTGTAGAAGCTCTTTTGATGGGGGCAGAAACACCAGTGCTTAAGCATAAGATATTGTTCACTTTCAGTGTCAGTTCATCTTTTCAGCTGTTTGAGATATGTTGTAGAACGAACATCAAAGGAGATAAGCTTACTCTTCTCCCTTCCTCACTCCAGTATCATCTTTTGATCATGGCCAATAACTAGACAGATGTTCAGTTGGATCTAATGGCAGTGGTAGTTCTCTGTGCTAAACATATATTTTGACCCTTGTAGATTTTTGAACAAGTCCTAAGTCAACTAGAGCCACTGTGTTTGGCAGAACAAGACTTCATAAGTAAATTCTTCAAACTTCAACAACATCTTAGCATTCCTGGAACACCAGTGGTATGTCTCTTAATATCTAAGATCTAAGATCAAAAATTGAATTTTTGTAACTCTAGAATGACTTCTGTGTAAACCATCACTTTCCCCCCCCCCCAGAGTGATGCTGAGGAAATGGATGGAGGAACTTTATCAAGAGTGCACAGTGCCAGTGGCCCACAGTCAATATCTTCTGAGTATGTTTTTGTAGTTTAATGCTATTAGCTTCTGATCCTTCAAAATTACATGTAGCTTGAATAAACTGACAACCTTTAAAAGTGGATTTTTCTTGTGTGATAACAAAGATGGAGCAGGGACTATTTCCTGCAACCACAACAGCAAACAGTGGTCTCTTTTACTGTGAAATATTGCATATATATTATTCTGCCCATATAAGAAGAAATGTAGATTTCTTCGTAAAGCATTAGAAGTTTTCTTAAACAAGACTTGTGAACAAGTCAGGTTTATTTGAAACCGAGGTATGGTAATGTGTGTGGTAAATTCTGCAAACTCAACAGCTGGAGTAGTTGTGTCACTGGAATGTTGATGTCAGTTCCAAATAAATTAGTTTAAAATCACTGATCGGAGTTGGCTAGCTTATATGAAACTGAAGGAAAGTAACCTCCTTCACAGTGGCATTCCAAGAATGGAGCAGCTAAAATTTAAAACTGTTTTAAATATAGGTATTACACAAATTATAAATAATTTGACATTTCTTTGGGAGGCACTGAGGAGAAAACTGTAGATCTCTGATAGAACACACAGTTTGTATGCACAAGGACCCAGACTCAGTCCGTGGCATTCTTAATTAGAAGGTCTAGATAACAAGTGATACAAAAGAATTACCTGCCTAAGACTCGTATGGAAGCGCTGTCAGTGAGCAGATAGTGCTGAGATAGATGGACAAATAGTCTGACCTGGTATAAGGGAGGTTTCTATGGTCTATAAATATAAGCTGTAAAGTTTTGAAATGTAACCATAGACATCTAAAATAATAATAATGATCATAGTACTTAACTGCTTCTGATTCACACTTTATGTATATTTACTCCATATTTTACAGGAATCATATGATCCGGCAGATGATGACAAAAATATTTCGGTGTGTTGAGCCAGAACTAAATAACCTTATTGCTCTGGGAGACAAGATTGATAGCTTTAATTCCCTTTATATGCTAGTGAAAATGAGTCACCATGTATGGACAGCACAAAATGTGGATCCAACTTCCTTCCTCAGCACAACACTTGGAAATGTTTTGGTGACTGTCAAAAGGAACTTTGACAAGTGCATAGTAAGTTTTCAGCAGCTTGAATAATTCTAGGTTTTGTGCATAATTGACAAACTGGATAAAACTTCACATACATTGAGGCAGGAGGACCATGTCATCCAGTCCCTGCCTTATTCTGTTTGTTATAACCTCTAAATCACGATGGATCCTGCAGCCCACATGTAGCCCTCAAGCACTTTTTACAGGGCCCACAGATTTGTATTTTTAATTTTTTAAATCATAAGAAAAAATACCCTCAGGTGCCCCATCAGGCAAGTTGAAGTCTAGATCACTTCATGTTGGAAAAAAGGTCCCTCCTTGGACCTAAAATGACCCAGAGATGGTTAGAAATGTGAATAGATTGCCTCCTAGGGAGTGCTGGAGGGTTTTAAAAAAAAGGGTACAGCAAAGTCTCCTGGGGAGCCTGTGCATCTCTTTAATCCCCACCAATTACCCACTCCTGATATAAATGGTGTGTTTATATTTATAGATTCCTGTGTAGATATGCCTGATAATACTGGCCTGAATCTGATTATTAGAACAGATCAGTTCTGTCAAGGGGAGCTTGAAAAGTCAATACCTACATAAGTTCCATTGATTCAGTGGGTCTCCTCTAGTTGGACTAGATTAGATTGAGGCCATTGAGGCCACAATCCACAATGCATGCATGGATGAAGTTTCAGTATTATAACAAATAAATAAAGGTCAAAGGGCTAAATCAGTACAATTCTCCAGGTCCACCATGCATCAAACTTAAATCAGTTTTCTGTATGTGAGCATAAGTCCTCCTGTTTTTCAATTAAACCTTCCAGCTCTCTGCTAAACCATAGATCTCTTTACTTGGCAATGAGGGGACGTTCCTATTATCTCTTTAGAATAAGGGCAGGGAATGTATAGTTGTCCAGATATTGTTGGACTGAAGCTCTCACCATCTGTAGCCAGCATAGCCAATGGTAAATGATTATAAGAGTTGCAGCTTAACAACATGCAAGAGCTTCCTTGCACTGAACACAATCTGAAGTAAAAATGTAAATATTTCTCAAAAACTAGCAAAGGAGAAGAAGACTTTAAAAAAGTAAGAGTTAGTTCTAGAAGATTTATGTAACTTACAGAAGGAATGAGAGATCTATAGGTAAATAATGCTTATCATAATTAAAGTTCCTCCAATTAAATAACTTTCCATCAGCAGGAATGTATGTGGTATGGAATGCCAATCATGAAGACATTGTCATCACGAAAGACCAGTCCTGCAGTGGTGCCTTTGGCTAAAGACATTAACTCTCATCTTCCTTTTCAGCATCTCTGCTATCTAAAACTGTCTGCCAACTTTCTTTTTAATAAACATATCTTTAGTTCTGTGTCCTGTCACCTTCTGGTTGGTTGCTGATTGGATACATTTGCCTGTTACTTCTTCCTGGTTTTTGGTCAGTTCTTAAACATCTTTTCCCTCCTTTTGTAAATTTAAAACAAAAACTTAGGATCTATCTTCTTTGCTTTTTCATTTTAGAGCAACCAGATAAAACAGATGGAAGATGTAAAGATATCAAAGAAAAGTAAAGTTGGAATTCTTCCCTTTGTTGCTGAATTTGAAGAATTTGCAGCACTAGCTGAGTCGATTTTCAAAAATGCTGAACGCAGAGGCGATCTAGATAAAGCCTACCTGAAACTTATTAGAGGAGTTTTCACTAATGGTAGGAGCCATCTTATGATAAAGTCTTGTGTCATATAAATCAATAACTTTATTTAAGGAATCCTATCCCCATTTTCCTGAGAGTAAGCCCCACTAATTGGTGAGAATTCTGAATAGACATCTTTAAGAGTACAGAGTCCATAACACTTAAACCCATGTTATTCTTGTATCTGCCAGCTGTGTGTTTGTATTGTAGCATTATTAATAAATGAATATGCATCACATTGTATCAGCTCAGTGTGGTCAGTCAGTACATTATCTTTATTAATTTAAATGCTGACATCTACTCTTCCATTTAGATTTGGAGTTGTATAAACGTGATTTTATTATGACAGTTACCAAGGAAAAAAAGTTACAGTGTAGATGAATTGGGTGAAGTCAAGCAATTATATACATGTGTTTCACTGCCCTGTTGAACTCTGGGACTTAGTGGATAACTAAAAGATTAATTTCATTTTTGTACAGTTATCTTTGTAGATTGAGTTATTTTGAACCAAATTTTTAAAAATTACATGCTTATCACCATCTGACTTGAAAACTAATGCATGTTTTCTGTGGCTTCACTAAGGCTGGTGTCACCCCTCCCCCCGACTGTGTCATCTGGTGCAACTTGGCCTCTCTGTATCCCCCTAGTGCCGCCATTCCATGTTTTTAGGAACTGCTTATGTAACACTGGTGTATGTAGATTCTTAGTCTATAGACTCTTGCTGTGTGTTTGCTTTTTAGTGGAGAAGGTAGCAAATGAAAGCCAAAAGACACCTCGGGATGTGGTCATGATGGAGAATTTTCACCATATCTTTGCCACACTCTCTCGGTTGAAAATCTCATGTCTGGATGCTGAGAAAAAAGAAGCTAAACAGAAATACACAGATCACCTGCAGTCATATGTCATCTATTCCTTGGGACAGCCACTTGAAAAATTAAATGTAAGAAGGCTCTTTTATTATTCAGGAATAAAACAAATAATAGATTTTTGTGGAGTCTCTCCTTAACATACAAGGGTGGGCCATTCTCTTTCTTCTGCCCTTAAATATGGCATTTTAGAATATTCAGTGTACATATAGATGGTGAGCAATTCTGTATGAGAAAGTTTTGTAAACAGTATTGAGGTTGAGAAAACAGAAGGAGTAGTCAGTTGTATCAATTGTTTTTCAAAGCGGTCTGGCTTATTCTTTCAAGGTTGGGTGTTTACTACTCTGTGCTGAAAATAGGAAGTGTTCAGTTTCACACATTATCAGCTGGGCTTCTAGTTGAGTTCTTACCCAAAACACTGATAAAATGCCATCTAACTACTAGGTATTTGTGTAAACTTTTCATGTTTGCCTCAGTGAGGTGGTCATGGGAGGAGGGCATGCAGAGACTACAGTATTAACTAGCAAAAGCTAAAGGTCTGTGCCAGGGATGGAAAGTGTGTGGCTCTTGAGATGTTGTTGGACTGCAGCTCCTATTGTCCCTTAATGTTATGTGAGCTGGCTAAAGCTGATAGAAGCTACACGTCAACAATATCTGGAGGGTTACACCTCTCCTAGTCCTGTTCTATAGTGAGATTGTTGAGCCTTCAAAATAATGTTGATTATGATGTCATGTGAATTGTTTTTCTCATGTCCTTGAAAGTGTATAGTGACCAAATCATGCTAGAGCAATGGAATTTAAGGAGTTTACATTTATAGTCGTCTAACCAGCTGATGTGACCATTTCTTGCCAAAGGGTGACCTTTATTTATTTTTACAATGCTTATAAACTTGCCTATTAAAACATACAGACATATTAAGTTACAGTGTGAAGGAGCCATGTAACCCTGCTCAGGGTAAAATGTTACTCTACAGATGATGATATGACAATTAGGTGTATAGTAAGTCTTCACAAAATAGGTGTCAGACAGGTCACTGCCACAAGAGGACTTTCTGGTGGCTCTTGTACTGTCTTTCAATAGTGTCATAGATTTGGGAGTGGGGGAAGAAATCTGTTGTGCAAACAGGAGTAGCATTCTAGGGCATGGGCTGTTTCTTCAGCATCTCATTGGGTTCTGGAGAGGCAGACTTGTGAGCTGTTAAAGAACTTACTTTTAGCTCAGATTTTAGTTCTTAATCATACAGTGGAAATGTGAGATTTATCACCGGAGCACTAGCAGTGAATGTGTAGCTTTGTGGTAATGTATTCCTTATTGCTGATTGTTCATGATCTTAATAGCAAGTAAGATGAACTGGTCAGCGCTATGTTTGTGAAATCAAAAGAAAAACAGTTTTCAAGTAAGTGTTAAGGTATAAACTCTAGGCTTGTCGCTGGAGGTATATTGCTAAATATCCTCTTTTTTGTGAATTTAAATAATAAGATATAGTTATATCATTTCAGCACTTTTTCGAGGGTGTTGAAGCTCGTGTGGCACAAGGTGTGAGAGAAGAGGAAGTAAGCTACCAGTTGGCTTTCAATAAGCAAGAGCTAAGAAAAGTGATAAAGGAGTATCCTGGCAAGGAAGTGAAAAAGGGTTTGGATAACCTTTACAAGAAAGTGGATAAACACCTCTGTGAAGAAGAAAACCTACTTCAGGTAATATAATTGATGCAAAGTGTGACTTAAGGAGTACAGGTCACACACCCCTGTATCCGTGGAACCAATATCCACAGTTTCAGTTATCCGAGAGACACAAAATAGGGGACATATACCATAGAGACATCCTGGAAAATGCCTAGAGAAGCATCCTCTCTAGGCATCTTCTAGGACTTCCAACACAACTGTATGGTATGTTTCTACGGGAAGTCCTTTAGTTTAATAGGGTTTGCTATTATCCGCAGTTTCACTTATACACGGTAAGTCCACGAACGTATCCCCTACAGATACAGGGAGTGGCCTGTAATCATATATTTATTAACCTTGTTAATATAGTATAGTTCCTTTTATGTTGTCCTTGGTCTCTCTCTCTCTCTCTCTTTAGAGTGAAACATGGAGTGGGAGGTGCCTGGCATGGCGGTAGGAATAACTATGGGGACTGTAGATTCCCAGTTTTAAAGAAACTGCTAATGTGATCAAAGGAAAATGTAGATTCTTAGTCTATAGACTTGCTGTGATAGTGAATGTTTTTTTCATGCTAGTGGCAATGAAATGAGTGAGATGGAGACTAGAGTGATGTTGGCAGCAGATTCAGAGCAGGTCTGAGTAAACATGGGCTATAGCTTATTTGAAGGCCTACTCTGTGACACCAAACAAGGAATCATGAGTCCCACCACCTTCACAGGCATGGTTGGTGGGGATGTGAAATAAGGCTTTCTTACTGTAAGTCCCTCAGCTCTGGAACTCCCTTCCTAAAGAAGTTAGAATGGTCCCCTTCATGCTATCCTTCTGCCTTCTTTATTCTGACAGACTTTTGAGAACTGAAGGTTTTTACCAAAAGGACTTTTTAAAAAGAAGTTATCCTGTTTCAATTTTATTGTTTTTTAAACTGCTTTTGTCATTTTTAATTGTATAAAGTATGACCCTCATATCCACGGGACCTGTATGTGTGGATTCATTTACCCACATCTGAAAAAATATGGTCTCTAGGCATCTTTTAGGTCTTCCAGTGTGACTCTATGGGATGCTTCTGCTGGAAACTGACCATAGAGTCACACTGGAAGATCTAGAAGATGTCTAGAGAGGTGTTCTCCCTAGGCATCTTCTAGGTCCTCCAGCATGACTGTATGGTATGCTTGGGCCAGAAGTCATTCATTTTAATAGGGTTCACTATTATCCATAGTTTCCAGTATACACACAGTACGTCTGGGAACATATCCTCCACAGATACGGGGGTTGTACAGTAGGCCCTTAGTATCCAGGACCCTCTGTATCCAGGACCCTCCGTGGAAACCAAATTCCATGGATGTTCAAGTCCCATTATATATAATGGCATAATAAAATGATGTTCCTTATATAAAATGGTGAATGGTTGGTTGAATCCATGGATATGGAAGGCTGACTGTACTGTATTTTAAATTATTTTTAATGTTCTGGATAGTTTAATTCTATTTTAACATTGATCTTTTGTGTTTAACTATATTGATTTTTTTAAATTTGTTGGCTGACTTGAGACCTGATGTTGGGAAAAACTCAGGGTATAAATTTATAACAATAGCAAAAATAATAATAAATCATTAAGCACTTGGGTTGTATCATAGGAGTAGAAAAAGATGACATTAAAAATGTGATACATCCTTTTAATCTTACACAGGGCCACAGGGAAAACACGTTAGTCAGGTTAACTGTATATAATTACTGTTGAACATATGCTTGGTGCATACCCCATGACTAATTATTGTAATTATTTTTTAAAAATCTCTTTTCCTAGAAAACTAGCATATCAGGGAAAAACATGGTAGACTCCCCTCCCTCATATGGTAGTACAAACGGACCCCCATATCTGCAGAACTAATATCTGTGGTTTCAGTTATCCATGGGACACAAAATAGGAACACATACCAGAGTCACATAGGAAAATGCCTAGAGAGGTGTCCTCTCTAGGCATTTTCTAGGTCCTCCAGTGCAACTCTAAGGTATGTTTTTACTGGACATCCTTTATTTTAATAGGGTTCGTTGTTATCCGTGGTAAGTCTGAGAACTGAACCCCTGCATATCCAGGGGTCTGACTGTATTTTAAATGGAGGTAGAGTGTGTGTGTGTGTGTGCGTGTGCGTGCATATGCATGCATGCATATGGATAGAAACATTCAGTTGTGTAACTGGCCTTCTAGAGTTTGAAGTAAACTAATTTAAACAGAGGTTTACAACCCACTGAGAACTAGTCCTGTAGCTCAGCTATTGCTTCATAGAGTTAAGCGTTGGATAAAGTTCCACATGCACATTCCCTGGCAGAGGTATTTGCAACACTGATGTCAATTAGTGGGGTAGGCCTGGAGGTTTGGACTGGAGCCACTGACAGTATTTTTGTTTTTAAAACTCCACTTCCTTCTGTTTATTAGGTGGTGTGGCATTCCATGCAAGATGAGTTCATACGACAATACAAGCACTTTGAAGGCTTAATAGCACGTTGTTATCCTGGATCTGGAATTACTATGGAATTCACTATCCAAGACATTTTGGACTACTTCTCCAGTATTGCACAATCTCACTAATCTGCCAAGGAAGATAAGCTGGCAAGCTTGCTGAGAAGAATGTTGACACTGGAGATACTGTTTTTGGGAGTTGCATTACAAAGGGGTGTCTGTAACTGTCCTCATCCTATCAATTAATGATCTAAGCCAAAATGCTACTTAAGTACTGGGTTTAAAAAAATGTTAATTGTACATTTTCATATGTAATTCAGTTTAGTTTTATTTTCCATGTTAATATTATTAGTTCTGTATATTTCTAGTACATCACACAGTAAGCTCATATACTTTCCTAATCAGCTGTAGTTTCTAGAAATTATGCAGTTTTGAAGTTATTGTAAACAGCTAGGGGAGAGGGACTGTATCAAAGCATTGTTAATATATTGATTGTTGGGACATCCAAGCTTATGTTCTTCAGAATCCCCATACACAACCATTGTTGTAATTCTTCTGCAGTAAAAAGGTTTACAAAGGAGTTGCATACAGATCCTGTGGGAGTTTGTTAGCGATGCCTTAGCATTATACAAAAGAAAATTGCCAGCTATTTGTCCAATGAGACATTCAGAGATGACTGAAGGTCTTGTGTTCATACTTTTTTTTCTTACAACTAATAGATGGTAATGGAGGCTTCCTTTGAAACACTGAAATGACTTTTAAGTTCTACAGTTTAGCATCTTTATGGAGAAAATAGTAAAATGCTATAGCTCATGGTTATACAGTAGAATATATAGGAATAATTTCTGATCCTGTTGTATGCCTATATAGTTGTGGATAAATTTGCTCTTGAGGGGGGTTAGATAAAATAGTTGCAAGAAACACCAGCAATATTTCTTGTTTCTGTTGTGCCGTCTAACCATTGCACTCAAGATGGCAAAACAGAATAAATTGAGACCAACATCTAACATTGTGCTTCAGTGTCCATTGCTAATGTATCCAGTCCCTTTCATAGAACTGAAAACCTGCTCCAGACAAGTTTCCCAGTCCTCCAGAGCATGTTTATAGGATGCTACAAGAGGAAACATGGGGTTTGTCTAAACAGTGAAAATAACCCTCATGGAATTTGCTAGGAATACAACCTGTCTAGATGGGATCCTGTATCAACTCACAGTATTCAGAAGGAGGGGGGTCGAAAATGTCAAAAACACCACAGGAAAAGTCTTTGTGGCTTTTCCTGTAGTTTTTTTTTTTTTTTTTTAAACAGTGAGGGGTGTGTGCATTTCTGCTTGTTGGGATAAGCAATTCTATATGAGAGGAAGTGCAAAGCTGATTGGCCAGGCGAGGATTTGGGGGGTGGGTGGGGGGTGCTTGCTAACAGGGCAAGTGCCCACCGCTGCCATGCTGGATTTTCACCTTAGTGGGTAAGTGCTAAGATGATAAAATGGGGTGGGTTTTTCTGTTTTGCTCTCCAGTTAAATTGAAAAATCTCTCTGTCACACCTTAGACATTATGTGTGTTTTTAAAGTTCAGCAGCAGTTAAGTACAAACACAAGTAAATCACTCATGGCCACCATCTTGCATGTGAAGTTTATGGGGGCAAAAACACTGTTAAAACAAGTTACTGCTTCTGTGAAATGCCATTACTGCAAGGTACTCCATCCCCCTCCCCCATATATATGGGGCCATGGAATTGTTGATTCAAGCAGAAGCAGTAGACTCCAGGAGCAATACACCATTGGATCCTGCCCTTAGTAAACAACAACAACAACAATAATAATAACCCATACTATGAAAGTAGCTAAAATTGTCTGCTTTTTACTTTAACTGAAGGTAACGATTTTTGTTTTTATAAAAGGCTCAGATTTCTCTCTCCGTGATCTAGACAAGGCACAGTGAAGACAATAAAAGAAAAGCTTGGTCTTACTGCACTAAGACAATTAGGGCAGTTGGTATTATGGAGTTCTAGCTTTGATTTCATTTTTTGTCCCCCCCCCCCGGCCAATTATTCAAATTGTGTAATACAGCACAGCTGTACATATTAGATCTGAACTTGAAGAAATTCAAGTGGGAGTGACAGTGCAGTGAAAACAGATGGGTTTTACTCACATTTCTGTACATCAGAAGTTCAAATCATGTGGCCCTCTAGATGTTAGATTCAGCCAGTGGTGAGGAACATCTGAAGAACTCCATAATCCTCACTTCTGCTGTACAACTAGGACTCAGCAAGTGGTATTCCAGTTTGTTGTGCTGATGCAATATTCCAGAATTAACAAACCTGTGTACATTACTGTACCTCAGTTTAGGCAGAATTAAACATTTTATTAGATGCTCTTGGTTTCCTCTGCCTACTCATCCACCTTACCAGAGTTTTGTCGATGTCACTATCTCAGATATCACTATCTTACATTTCTTTCATGAAGGCAATGTGGTCAATCACGGCTCATAAGTTTTAATAATCACTAAATATTAGCACTTGTGCCCTGGGGACTGCAAATGAGAGCCATACCACACTTCAAATCAAATGAGTTTGCTAGTGTATTCTAATATTCTCCTATAGCAAATGTGTACTTTTACTTTATTGCACTTTTAATCCTTTCTACTAAAACACTTAAGGCCACTAATAAATTAAACAGTAGAACTATTTGACTCTAAAAAGCATTGAACATCAAAATGGGGGAGGGGAGGAATCCTGCAGTCCTCCAGATGTGGTTGGAGTGGATCTACCAGTTGTCCTAGCCCAGAGGTTCTTAATCTGTGGTCTGGGGACCCCTAGGGGGCCACAATGTCCTCGCAGCAGGTCAATGGGAAGGCTTGAAGGCTGCTTGGTCCACCTCCTTGCAGTGGAGTGGCCATGTGGCCAGTGGGTTGGCCTGCACATTGCCATTCAATCCGCTCCAGACACAAAGTTGCAGGAAGGAGAAGAAAAGTCTTCTCTCCCCTCCAGTACCTCTGAGGGAAGGTTTCATGGATGGCATAATTGTATTATTTTTATTTTATTTTATTTTTATTATATAACGGGTATTAATATTATTAGGGTTTAAAATCTTGAATTACTCTTGGAGGTCCGGAACGACAAAAGATATTTAAATAGGGTCCCTATAAAGAAAAGGTAAAGAGCCACTGCCCTAGCCAATGGTAAGGCATGTTGAGAGATGAAGTTTAACAGCTTTCGGAGGCCACATGATTCCCATCTTTCCTTTAAAGATTAAAACACCTTGAGTTGGGCCCCCAAGCAACTGGTAATCCATGCAGGTCTTTCAGTCTCAAAACAATATCAACTCAACCCCCTGCAGCAAGAAAGAGTTTAGGTGTTGCATTTTGCACCAATTGAAGCAGATTGCTATTTTTTTTTAAGCCACTGCCTGCCACAAAGGAGATTATCAGATGCGGCTAATGTGGTACCAGAATAACAACAGCGGAACTCAGTATCACATGATGTCGTCCTTTTGTGTTCCACTGTCATTGTTCTGGCATTTTTTTATTGATGCACCAGAGCTATCAATGGATGGCCTGTCCTGTTTTGGTGCCGGTATTGCTGGCATCTGAAACCTTGCGCCGTTTTTAACTTGTGATTCCAGCATCAATGGGCGGTCCTGTCAAAACACTTCTGGATGGGATCGCAAGAACCAGGTAGGCTACCCTCTTTTTTGGCGCCATAACAGTGGTTTGGTTTCGTTCCTCCCTCCACCCCACTTGTTGCAATTAATTTTGTACTCAGGATTTAATGATTTACCTGTTTGTTAGTGTGTGTATGTGCTTTTCTGATTTAATGATTTATTTGTTTGTTTTTTAGTGCGTGTATGCACTTTTCTGAATTTTGTGTGTGTGTCTTTTTGAGTTTCCTACGCTTGCGTTTTCTCATGAGAACAGACGGGATATCAGTCCAGCTCCGAGGTGTATTTTAGGCCTTATCACACTACACTGTTATAGTGCTATTATTCCACTTTAAGTGTGCTGGCTGCCTCCTGTGGAATCCTGGGGTCAGCCAGAGAGCTCTTAGGCCTCCCTAAACTACAACCCCCAGAATTCCACAGGAGGCAGCTAAAGTAGCAGTTAAAGTGGAATAACAATGGCAGCAGTAGTACAATCAACCTGATTGGTTCCTGCAGCCTATAGTGGAAGGGGAAATAGTAAGTGAAGTTTATCAGCAGCCCAAGCGACCGAGAAGCGTCTGTGTCATTTTCACTAATCTCCACCAGGGGCCGCTGTGGGATGATGGGAGGCGAGGAGGCGGATTGCTTCGGTTAGGGCTGGACCGGTTGCCAGGACAACCCGGACTGACTGGGCGGGCGGAAGTGGCCGTCTCTCCGCGCGCCATTTTCAAACGGTCGGCAAAACCCACCCCGCTCTTTTCCGGCGCTTTTTTAGGAGCCAAAGGGAGGCAGGACGACGTTAGAGCAGATGTCCTCCCGTCTCCCGGAGCGGGTGAGTAGTAGTGGTAGTGATGGTGGTCAGGGCGGGGAAGGAAGGCCCGCCGCCGGAGAGAGCGACCGAGATTGGAGGCCGCGGAGGCCCGTTTCCATGGCGACGCGGATGACGGTCGGGCGGTGACGTCACTCCGTCGGCTGCGGCTGTGGCTGTTTCAGGCCTCGGGAGCGGGTCCCGTTGGGGTGGGATTGCCTTCCCTGAGCAGGCCCGCCCGGGGCCGCCAGCTCAGCTCGTCTTCTCTTGTCACTTGGGGCTCCCCCCACCACTCAACCTCCATTTAAACCCTTGTCCCTTCCAGGTAATCCCGGTAGCTTTACAGCCATATCGTTCTACACTGTTATAGCGCTATTATTCCACATTAACTGCTCTGGCTGCCTCCTGTGGGATCCTGGGGCTTGTAGTTTAGTGAGGCCTCAGAGCTCTCTGGATGAGAGTCGTAAATGCCCCTCCCTAAACTGTAAATCCCAGGATGCCACAGGAGGCAGCCAAGAGCAGTTAAAGTGGAATAATAGCGCTATAATAGTGGCATTGGGAGATTATCACTCTGTCTCTCTCTCTCTGGCTTTTCTTCGCAAACGAAGATTCAGGAAGGACTCATCCCGCGCTTTCTGCAAGCGCTCTGATGACTGAAAAGGGCAATCCGAGATAAACAAGTCCAGTTGCAGAAAGCACAACAGACGGTCTCCTTGGGTGATGTTTCCGGGTTGTGATTCTTTCTGTGTTGTCGTTTCTCTTCAAGACTTATTTGGCGTGAGTTCTTAAATAAGGCTGCAGCATTGTGGATAGTGCATCTCCATGCCTCCCAATGTGAGGCCAGGGCAGACCATTGTTGGTGATCAATTTGGCTGAGCCTGAGATGTTGTTTCAGGGAGTAGTTGTATTGCTTTTTTAGAGCGCCCCTCTTAATGCTGACCCATGGCGAGTTCACCATAGGGTACTATTTTTGGGAGGCGATGGTCCTCCATCCTAGAAACATGCCCTGCCCATATGGTAACATATATAGATGCTGTCTTCTTCTTCAAGCTCTTTCTTAGCCCTTTGGAGCATCATGCTGAAGAAGATTGTAAATAAAGTTGGGGCAAGAACACAACCTTGCTTCACTCCATTATCACACTACACTGTTATAGCGCTATTCCCCTTTAACTGCTCTGGCTGCCTCCTGTTTAATCCTGGGATTTGCAGTTTAGGGAGGGGCATTTCCAACTCACAGCCAGGGAGCTCTTAGGCCTGACTAAACTACAAACCGCAGGATCCCACAGGAGGCAGCCATAGCAGTTAATGTGGAATAATTGCACTATAACTGTGTAGTGTGATAAAGTATTTGGTTTCTTTTCTCCCTCCACCCCACTTGTTGCAATTAATTTTGTACTCAGGACCTAATGATTTAACACCAGCTCCCCCCCACCCTTTTACATCGTGATGTATTGGTACTTCATTTACTTCCGAAAGTGTAAGGGTGCATCTACATTGTAGAAATAAGGCAGTTTGACACCACTTTAAGTGCTGTAGTTCCATCCTGTGGAACCCTGGGATTTGTAATTTTACAAAGTCTTTTAGCCTTCTCTGCCAAAAAGGGCTGGTGCCTCCCCAACCTACAAATCCCCAGGTTCTGTAGGATGGAGCCATGGCAGAAAAGTGGTATCAAACAGTGTAGATTTACGCTAAGTCAGCGCTATACAGCCTTCTCCCTTCTCCCTAGTTTTGTTGTGGGAACTTTCCCCTGCGCTGATGGCACCACCACTTTTAGATCATACTTGGTGCACTTCCTTATTTTTTGTTTTTGAAAGATAATCGTACACTTATGGGGCACAGGGCTTTTGAATAAAAGGTCTTAACAGTTCCATTTGTAAGGGCAATTACTGTATCTGTGCACTCGTATGTACTGCTTTTGCTTTTTACTGCAGCTCAGGATAACTCCAGATGCTATGCCTCTCTAGATAATGCCCTCAAATTAATCTGACCGGTAGTGACTGTCCCACAGTCTCCTAGTAAGTATAGGTTTGGACCTTGGTCATCTTAGTTGATGAAAACTGATTTTGGAATGTCCTCTAATTTTACCTGCTTGACATGTAGCATCTTCTTGTGTGTAGAAATTGCTAGAATGTGTATTGGGTTGGTACTTAATACTGGACTATGTTTGTCTCACTCCCTCTGGTATAATTCCCAGGTTGCGTATCTTAAAAACAAACAAACCTACCTCTGGTCAGTTGTTTGTTTCAAAATATTAGTGGGCACTCACCACCTCCCCATGTCAATCTCTTCTTAGGTTAAAAAATATATATTTAAACAACCAAAGTGTCACACTTATTTTTCCTTTATCTTGACTAAGCGCCAATCCTGAGCCTTCATGTTTATGTTAGGGTAAATAATAATGTGTATGTTTTTTAAATTATCTGCAGATTCTGATTTTTAACCCCAAGCCCCTCGGCTTAAAATATCTTCACAATGAGTACGACTGCGGAGCGAAAGTTCATTAATCTAAGGAAACGTTTGGATCAGCTGGGGTATCGACAGCCTCTGGGAGTAGAAAGTCTGCCCTTGGTGGAAAAGCTTTTTAGGTATCAGAACAAAAGGGAATAGCAAAAAGTACTTAGGCCCTGTTGGACTGGTATAAAGTTGTCCCTCTGTATCCACAGATTTGGTATTCATGGATTTAAGTATTCACGGCTTGAAATAAGAAATAAAAAAATAAGAATCCAAAAAGCAAAACTTGATTTTGCCATCTTATCTAAGGGGGACACCATTTTGCTATGCCATTGCATATAATGGGACTTGAGTATTCCCGGATTTTGGTATCCACGGGGGGTCCTGGAACCAAACCCCAGCGAATATGAAGGGACAGCTGTACCCTGTTTGATGATATGAAACTAGTGGAAACTACTGTTTTTTTCTACAGCTGTGTTTTGGGATTGTTTTGTTGAAATAAGCATTTATACTGAAGTGCCATTTAAATGGATCACTTCAAAACTTATTTTATGTTTTAAAAGCATGTCTAGAACTACAGGCCAACCCCTGTATCCACAGATTCAATATCCACTGTTTCACTTATCCACATCTAAAAAATGTTCTCTTTAGGCATTTCTAGGTTCTCCAATGTGATTCAACTTCTGGAGTTCGTCTCATTGAAAAAATAGGGTTCCCTACTATCCTCGGTTTCAGGTAGCGACGGGGTGGTGGTGTCTTGGAATGTATCTCCAGTGGATACCGGGGTTAACCTGTAATTGCACTCATAAGTGGTTTGAAATGGAGGACTGAGTGAATTGCTTAGAAACATTTTAACAGGCATATTCCTGGGACAACGTGGTATTAGCCATTAAGACTAGGACTTAATGAAAAGGTAGATTTTGTTTTCATGCACAGTTGGGATTTCTGGTGTATATCAGCCACAAAGTCTATATTAATCCTAAAAAAGTAAATGCTTTATGTCTATTTTTCTCCCACCAAAAGTTCTTAATATAGGTGCACTGATTTTAGTGAAACCTTGGCCCTGAAAATTGATTTTGAAATTGTACGGTAATTAATTTGAAGAGAATTAAATTATTCAGTTTTAAATGTAGTTTCTAGCATATTGTATCCTCCGTGTACTCATCCTTTCCTATCCATGAGAAGTAGAATGTTATTCTTATGCTGTTTCATCCTCCTTACAAGCTGGATTTGGGCACATATCAGATGAGTAAAAACCCAGGAAGTCCCAGATTTTGTTTTGGTTCTTTCTGATTTTATTTTGGAGCTCTATACATGTTTTGTTTAACCCAGAATATTTTCTATCAGCTCCCAGTACAATCAGAAAATTTTTATACCTGCTCCTCAGGTTGGTTTATTTTAATGCAGTATAAAATCGGAAAGACAGGAGCAAAATCAGGACCTTTTAATCAGTTTGGCTGTGCCCTGAGATGTGACAGCTGCCTCACTTTTGTTCTCTGACAATACTGTACATAGAGGACTTGAGAAAGTAGAGAGCTCAATACTGCCCACAAATTATGACAAGCTAGTATGCCAAACCAGATTCTTGAGACATCTGCTCTGGAGTGTGTGGCTGAAGAAGGACATTTATAGCAAATGGTTGCTTTTTCCATCATAAGATTCATATCTGAAATCTGTTAGTTTGCTCTTAATTTGATTTCAGTGACCTTGTTCATACAACTGAGAGTCTTCGGAGTGCAAAGTTATCTGCTGGAAAAATTGAAAAAGAATACAGCAACTTTGACGTTGTTCTGGAACCTTATCGAGAAGAAAATGCTAGACTCACTCGTGAAAATAATGAATTACATTTAGAAGTCCTGAAACTGAAAGAACAGTTGGATCAACGGGTCAAAGGTAATATGAAAGACAATGTTTATAATTTCTTAGGTAATGGGCCGCACGTTTTGGCAATCTTAACTAGCCAAAATCTGTAGTTGTCCCCACAAGTTGGACTATATGCCTTCAGGGTCCAGCAGGAAGACAGAGTATTTATTCTTTGCCACCTTCCAGGTTTCAAGCTCGGGAGAATGGAAGGAGGCAGCATTTTCACTTTGCTGAGTTTTGGAGTCATTTACTGTTGGGGGGGAAAAGTGACTATATAGGCTCAGTGCTTGATACATGGGTTCAAAATCTTAGCGTGTGCTCTTAATGTTTTTGTTTTTTTTAAAGGGCAAAGCTATCACGATTTTCTTTATAGGAAGACTGAATTAATGTGGGTAACCTGGGTGACAATATATATTGACATCAGCCAATTGGCTGGCCCCAGTGAGCTGGGGCTGGGAAGGAGGGGAGGTATTCAGGTGCTGTGACTACAAAGTGTTGTGGGCTGGTCTGTGTGTAGATGTGAGAGTGAGGCACATTGGAGACTTGATTACATGGGTTGGAGGGATCAGAGAGAAGGGGGAGTTGGCATGTATGGGGGGGGGATTAGGACATCCCCCATAAAAGGAATTCTGCCCTCCATTGCCATTGTTCTTCAATGCCCCAATTTTTACCATTGCAGAGGATGAGACACTGAAAATCGTTCACACTTAGAACTTTTCTATTTTGCTGTATTTGCATTGCCTTGGTCACTTTGCCTGCTCCTTTCTCTGTTACCTCAATTGTCCTCAATTGTATTTCATAAATGTGCCACTGAAGTTTTAATTTAGAAATTTAGGGACTGAAGGAAACTTTCATTGGAGGCACAGAATTCTTTCTTTAGTGGGTCAGCTCTCATGCAGACAGCTATGCTAGAGTGTGGGAGCAAAGTGTGTCAGACAGACTGCCTAAGCTGCAAGGTGCAACTAGAGCCCTCCAGATTTCCTAGGGCGGTGCAGCTCCCATGAGTTGTGTTTATACATTATATTTAATGTCAGCATCCAGAAATTTTTCATCTCTGGCACAGGGAATTTTTCACATGTTGTGTTCAACACATGTATGTTGTTGTTGTGTGCTTCAAGTCTTTTCTGACCCTGTCGCAAGCAAGATTTATTCCAAGGAGGTTCACCATTCCCTTAGACTAAAGGCTAAGGGAATATGACTTGCCTAAGGTCATCCAGTAGTTTTCCATAGCCGAGCAGGCACACATCAGTGCTGAGGAGGGCTGCTAGACCTTTTGCTTGCCTGCCTGGCTGCCTGCTCTTTCTTTCTCTCCCTTCTCTAGTCTCAGTCTCATCTCCCCACTGGAAGAGAGGGGCGAGAGAGAGAGAAGGGAAACAGTATCATCCCAGCCAAAAACCTCGGGGGACTGAGTGCTGTTTGCAGGGGATCCGGCGTGCTGGGAGCTTCTTCCAGAAGCGACTGTAAAGATAGGCTTCTAGGATTGTGGCACTTTCTTGGGGACTGGTGTTTTGCTGGGAATGCTTCTTCCTCCCATTTTTCCCTTGTTCCCTCTGTCTTTCCGATCTCTCCCTGTGATAATCGTCAATGCAGAAATGTGCATGTGAATGCTTTGCAAACACCAACATATTGCTTCAGGTGGTACTATGAAAGGATGCAAGTCTGAACCGACATGTGAGGGTGGTGTGGTGGTGAAGAAATGCCTGTATCTTCTCTTCCCCTTTCAGTGTGGAGGAGTAAGTTACAAAGTTTAGGAACTTGAGCTTGGAGGTGTAGGAACAGTTGACGTGGTGGTGGAAAAGGAGGAGGAGTCATTAGGCGATTTACTCGCCTCAGCCTAAGGCTGGAGACATGGAGGATTTTTGTTGGTGGTATCACTGTTTGAAGAGAGAATTTGGAAGAAAAGGTTGCCCCCCCCCCTTTATCACTTCAGGCCTTGTTTTAGATGTCCCATCTCAATCTCCTTCCCTCCTGATGAAGAAGGGGGGGGGAAAGTGGGTTGAAACGTTTCTGATGGGAGGCTGGACTGCTTCCGGCTGGAAAGGAGGGTAGGGAGATGAAGAGAGAATGCCAAAGCCTTGCTGGCTGTCAGCTCCATTGTTGCTGGACTGCTGTCCACCTACACCTCACAGCAGAGGGGCCACGTGACGGGAAAGGCAGGCTGGCTGGCTGGCAGCCTGGCTGGGCTGTGCATTACAGTTCAGTCCAGGAAGAATTGGTGGGAAGAAGAGGGAGAAAAGTAACCTCCTCCCCCAGTGCCTCTGAGGGAAAGTTTAATGGATGGTATAATTGTTAATGGTTCAGTGTTCAGGTATTATTTTAAATTGAGTTAAGCTTAAGTCTTGGGGGTCCACAGCACCAGACTATATTTAAAGGGGGTCCCTGGTAAAGAAAAGGTTAAGAACCACTGAACTGTTAAGTCATGACATGGAAATGTTAGCCCTGAGAAATTATAATGATTGAAAGAGTGAGTTAGAGTAGTAGTTTACTGTTTCTTAAGCCTGATATAAATACTATTTCCCTATATGTCAATATGATACCCAAGAAGGCAGGCTCAAATTGATCTGTGCCCACATGTGAGTTTTTGGCCACATCACTTTAAAGTAGGGGTAAGGGTTATGTTGCAATGGTAAGAGGCAGGGCCCAGTATTTCGGAAGGAGATAAGCTGTAGTATGTGCGTAAACAAATTGAGAGCTGTAGATTGTATATGATTGTATATGCAGAAAGAAAGAAATATTGTTTGAAGTGGTCCTTATTTATAGTACTATGTAAGAGAAATAAAGTACACCATGGAATGTTATTGTTCTTTCCCTCTCTTTGAAGATTTGAAAGCTACACTGAGGAGAGTTGAACATGAGAATGAAGATATGAAATTTCTGAATAATCAATATGTACATAAAATTCGATCGTTAGAGAAAGAAAACAAAGCCAAGACTGACAAGATCCAACAGCTCCAAGAGAAAAATCTCCAAGCAGTGGTTCAGACACCAGGTACAGTCCCAGATTACATGCCCATTATTCCACCCTGTTTGTTATGTTGTAATTCTGCATCTAGTTTGGGGTGCATAAATATCTTTGATTTTAGTGGGACTTGAACATCTGTCATTATGATCTTATTTCATGCTGGTCCTCGCATACTGATGCTGGCACTAGCATACCTGGTGCTAGTGTATTATGCCAAAAATCTGAGAGAGTAAAGCTTGCTCCTTTTTTACCAGCTGTATATGGCCCAGGTGTATCTCCATAGCCAATCAGTAGCCATCTGAGTCAGGGCAGAACTGTGCAAGATGCTATCCAGCTTTTGCTTAATAGATGGAGAAAAAGTCTTACTCAAATAGAAAATACTTACATTAGTGTAACACCTGGCTGTATCATCAGAAGTCACCAAAAAGATTCTGGTCAATATTAGTCCGCACTTCTGATCCAGAGTCACTTTGTACAGGAACTTAGTGAATATCTGCTGCTACATATAATTCACTCTCCAGAAGGATTCATTTGGAACCTTTTCTTTTATGTATCAGGTGAGATCCTTTGACATATTTATCTTGCTGAAGGTTTACTACAGGTTATAGTTCTGTCCCCCTGTTTTAATGTAGGATTGTTTTATCCTGTTTGTGGTATTAAATTGATTTTAATATCTTGTATTCTTTGGGTTTTTCACTATAAATCTTACATACTTTTTTGTAAGATGATTTGCATTTATTTTATAAAGAGAGCAGAATATAATTGTTCAAATAATAAATGATACATACTCACTTTGAGGAAGAGGGTGTTTCCGTATATGATCTGTTACCCAAAGAGGTGGGGGTGCTTTAGAGTCCCACTCATGATGCCAAAACTTTATTAATATTTGGAAGAATTATTATTAGGTCAAATGGAATGCTGTGAGAGACAGGTAACTTTGAGACCTTTCCACCTATGTATACCAGTACTAACTTCAGAGAACTCCAGGTTAAAGTGAAATACAGTTGTCCCTCCACATTCGCGGGGGTTAGGGTCTTGAGACCCCCACGAATGTTGAAAAACCACGAATAAAAAATGCTGCTCCTGCGACCCACCCCCCCCCAGAGGGAGGGAGTCGGCGGGAGAGTGTCTGACCAGCCTGGCCGGCCTCTCTGTGGCCTTCCTGATGGGACTCCTGGCATTAGAAGCTCCAGAGCCTGCTTAGGAAGGCCAGGGAGCGCAGCGGGCAGGCGGGTGGGAGGCTGCCATGCCTCTCCCTGGCCTTCCTGAGAGGACTCCGGGGCTTAGAAGCCCCGGAGCCGCCTCTGGAAGGCCGGGGAATGTGCAGGCAGGAGGCTGCCCCGCCTCTCGCCAGCCTTCCAGAAGGGGCTCGGGGCTAAACAGCGAATAATCAAAACCGCAAGTGTGAAAGCCGCAAATGTGGAGGGGCAACTGTAAATGGTTTTTATCGGAAATAACACAAAAAGCATTTGCTCACGCAACACACATTCACAAGAACTACACAAGGCTATCAAAGAGTTAAGACAGAAAGCTGGATAGAGGAATAGATTCAGGGAAGATAGGGTGGTAGTTACCAGTCTTGAAGAGGAGCAACATAGGCAGAGGTCTGAGGGTGGCACTAAGAAGTTTTGGGGGCACACAGAGAAAGAGTGGCCAGTATCATCCACAGAGGCACACATTTCTATTGTCTAGGCTGGAATATTTGTAACCCATTTTCTGCGTTGAAGGTGTGTTTTGGCTACTACAATGACCAAACAGGGCCAGTTTAAGGAATTTGGGCCCCCCCTGCAATCTTTTGTTTTTGGGGGGCCCTATGTTTATCCCAGTGTCCGGGAAAGCTATATACCAGACCCCCTCCACATCAGACTCTGCATTTTTAAAAAAAATAAATTGCTGCTAAATTATTTTCAAGAGGTAAGAAGTATGTCAGAGGAAATAAAATCTCCTCTTTTAGCCAGGTTGCAGGAAGGGTGTGACGTTGTTCCTTCTGCAAACTGCAAACCTGCCCCTTTATAAATAAATGGGCCCCTCTTCACCTTAATAATTATTGAAAGGCAAACACACACAGACACAAGCAGAATGAGGTTTTAGTGCCATTTAGAAACCCAAAGCACCCACAGCACCCATAGCTAATAAAGGGCCCCTGCTGTGCTTGTCTTTGGGTTTCCTAGATGAGTAATTTTCCAGGTTTTTATTAATGGCCACACTACATGTAAGGCCACACGTTGACCAAATTATTAAATATTGCTAATTATTACTATAGATGTTACTATAGATATGGGGCTGGGGGTGTCAGGGTAGGTAACAAAACTGAATAACAAATTGACTCATCATTAGATCAAGGGACATAATAGTGCCACTGTATTCTGCTTTGGTCAGACCTCACCTGGAATATTGTGTCCAGTTCTGGGCACCACAATTACAGAAGGATATTGAGAAGCTGCAATGTGTCCAGAGGAGGGCGACCAAAATGGTGGGAGGACTGGAAGCCATGATGCCCTATGAGGAGCGGCTTAGTGAGCTAAGCATGTTTAGTCTAAAGAAGAGACAGTTGAGAGGGGACATGATGGCCATGTTTAAATATTTGAAGGGATGGCATACTGAGGATGGGGCAAGCTTATTTTCTGCTGCTCCAGAGTCTAGGACATGGAGCAGTGGGTTCAAACTCCAGGAAAAGAGATTCCACCTAAACATTAGGAGGAACTTCCTGACAGTAAGAGCTTTTTCAGAAGTGGGATGTGCTGCTGCCTGGGAGTGTGGTGGAATCACCTTCTGTGGAGGTTTTTAAACAGAGGGTGGATGGCCATCTCTTGGGAATGATTTGATTGTGTATTCCTGCATGACAGAAATGGGTTGGACTAGATGGCTCTTGAGGTCTCTTCCAACTCTATGATTCTATGATTAAGATAGGATAGAAAGGATGAGGAGGACAAAATTTAAGTAACCACAACATGAGAGTGTTTTGCCACTGTAATAATTACGTCTCCATGTGTGCAGAGAAAAAATGTTTCTGATTATCTGAACATATATTAAATGAGAAATATAATCAAATGCACTAACTGAGTCTGATGCAATGAAAAGGTGCTGATATGGTAAGAGAAACTGAAACATTTATAGCCTTTACCTAAAGACTGATGTGTGTGAGTTCTGGTTCATTTTTCAACTTTGCAAAAGAGTCTAGAACATGTCCACTTCATGCTACAATGCTATATAGTGCAGCTGGTTTTGCTTTAGGTTTATGCTGCAAGTTGCAATACATCACGTAGCTCATGAAGCAAACTAGCCACTGGCTAATTAAGCAGAAGAACATACCACTTATGGAGTAATTATATCACCACTACTTCTCAATTAATTTAGTGTCCTGAATAAATACCCACA
The DNA here is from genome assembly GCA_030847615.1 of Gambelia wislizenii. Taxonomy (NCBI): domain Eukaryota; kingdom Metazoa; phylum Chordata; class Lepidosauria; order Squamata; family Crotaphytidae; genus Gambelia; species Gambelia wislizenii. The sequence continues at coordinate 96,410,712 of JAUMIR010000005.1, read as the reverse complement.
ACTCATTTTTATTTTTGGAGTACATGAGGTTGCCATAAGTCAAAAGGCAACTTGAAAGCACATGTGCACACACACAAAAATCCCAGTGAGTTTTATCTCCCATCTCTCATTCTCTGTGTCTCAGAGAAAGTGCTCTCTCTCTCTCTCTCTCTCTCTCTCTCTCTCTCTCTCTCTCATTCTCTCTTCCTCCTCCCAGCTCATGCAGGGACCGTCTCCAAACTACAGTATCAGTATTAGCCAGGCATCTTCTCAGTGCTCCCCCAAGAGAGTCAGTACCAAGCCTCTCTCTGCAAGCAGCACTGCAGGGAGAGAAGTCCAGCAGCCACTCAGTCTCTTACTCCAGCAACAAGTTAAATTAGATAGGAGACTGCCACCGTGCATGGCAGCCCCCCCAAGATAGCCCCCCCTCCTCACAGCAATGCAGGGGCTGTCTCCAAAATACAGTCTCCAAATTCCAACTTAGTCAGTAGGAAGAGCAACTCCCTCTCCGTCTCCAACAGCAGCCTCCAGCTCAGTGCTACTGCCACGCCAGGCCTGAGGAGGGAGTGGGGGGGGCTTGCAAAGCAGTGTCTCCTGGCTGTCTCCTTTGTCAGACAAGGAGATAGGAGACAGCAGGAGGTTAGGGGGGGGGCCTTTGGCCCATTGACCTTGCCTCCCCCCCAATGCGGATTTGGCAGAATGGTTAAACCAGCCCTGTGACTAAATGATTCTCCCATTGGAAGGAACAAAGGAGAATGAAACTCCACTGATTATCTTAGATGGCTAAGAGATAGGAATTGATGGGTTTATGACAGGAGAGAGTTCTGAGGGATATTTCTTGGGACTTTGGGTTTTGTAGGTCACTTGATTGTTTAGGATGTGTGACTTATCACCAAGGGGCCCAAGCAGGAATTAGCACATACTTCCTTAATAGTTCTGTTTACTAAGGGCTTCCGCTTAATCCTAGCTTGGGTGTGCTTACGAAAATATTTCTAAGACACCTTCCCAGGTCATAGAATCATAGAATTGTAGAGTTGGAAGAGAACACGAGGGCCATCCAGTCCAACCCCCTGCCACGCAGGAAATCTTGATCAAAGCATCCCCGACACGTCCCCTTGTGACCTCCACCTGACCTCACTTTGGATCACCACAGTCTACCTGACCCTTTCAAAGTGTCCAATATTTCCAATTATGAGATATACGGCGGAGGTGTTAGGGCATGGTAACAGATCCTTTTTCATTTGTTCAACTAAAATTGAAGTTGGTGAAAGCCCAGAGGATTGCTCTTTGCAACCATTGGAGCATTATTGCTTAAAAGAAATTAACAGATTGGGACACACATTAAGGATAAAGCATAATTTCTCAGAGCTTTGTGGCCAGTTCGTAGAGTTTTGCCTCTGCTCACAGGCTGACAAATTACCTATATTATTTTATCACTGAAAGATACTGCTATGGACAAATTAAAATAAAGGTTTGAATCCAGACTACTTCAGTCTCAGTAACTAAAGCAAGAGTGTGTAATATGGGAGGCTGTGCTAGGTGAATTTACGTTCCACTGAAATAAAAACTAGCTCAGCTTAGTCTGGATCCATACCATAGCATTGCATTGATTATAACTTTTTAGTACAAGTTTAAACCTTTATAGCCTTTGCCATTTGGTGTGTCTTATACTGTATTATTCATTCAGTGTATTAAAGTTTATTCAGAATTCTTTTACATTTAATTTAGTGGGATCTACTCCCCAGAACATGTGTATGTGTGAATATTCTGTTAGATTTTGAACTTATTCGTATTTTTCTTTTTAGGTGGGAGGAAAAGAAATATTCCATTTAGGCGTCAACGTATGCAGATAGATCAGCCAGTCCCTCCTTCAGGAATTGGTGCTTATCCTGTTCCTCAGCCAGATGATCCATACATAGCAGATCTTCTTCAAGTGGCTGACAACAGGTGATGGATATGTCTCGTAAAAGGTTGAAATACTTCTAGTGGTACTTTAAACATCTCCCTCCACATAGGATCAGTGGGGAATATGTGGCCATCCAAATGCCAACATTCCAGCCATCAGCTCTAGTTAGCCTAACCAATGTTAAGTATGATGTTACATAGGTGGTAAAAGATGTTTGTGTTTGTATATTTGTGATATTAGATAGGAGAGTGTACAGAGATTGAGTGATGGTTGTAAAGTATTTGATAGAATTTGAGGGAATATTGCACATTAAAATAAAAGAAACTACGGCTATAAGTGTTTATGTGCGAAAGAGTGAGGAATGAAATGATATCCATAAAAACATCTTATGTAGTATTTAATGATTTTATTTTATTAAAATAGTTTAATAAATTGTTTAAATCATTATTGACAAAACTATTCCTTTAATGAATGATGAATACAATACTATTTTTGTTGTTGTGTGCCTTCAAGTCATTTTTGACATATGGTGACCCTTAAGGCAAACATGTCATGGGGTTTTCTTGGCAGAATTTGTTCAGGGGGGCTTACCCTTGCCTGCCTCTGAGGCCAAGAGAATGTGGCTTGCCCAAGGTTACCCAGTAGATTTCCATGGCCAAGTGGGAATTTGAATCCTGGACTCCCAGTGCCCTAGTCCAACACTTGCACTACTACATTTCATGTTTAGATTTGGATCCCATCTTCAAAATATCTCATTATGTCTTCAAAATATCTCATTATGTATATGCAAGTATTCCAAAATATTTCAAAATCCAAAATACCTCTGGTCCCAAGCAGTTTGGCTAAGGGAGACTCAACCTATACCAAACATTTTATGCCAAACAACATTATATAATTGAATTTGTTATCTATATAATACATTTTATGTTACTAAAGTAACAAAGTGAATGTTTAATTTGTTAAAGATGCTAATATCGGTGGTTTTTTTCAATTTTTCTGAAAATTTATATATTTTTATTTTTAAAAAACAGCAAGGCTTCAACATTTCCAGAAATTGTACATCTCTAGGAGGCAGGATGGGAGGAACTGTCCAATCCAAGCCGGGGGTGGGGGGCTGGGCTTTTTTCTCTTCCGTTTTACAGACTTCAGACTTCAGGGGTGGCATAGTTTTTTTCCTATTTGAGGTAGGTGTGTGCTGCAAGAATGAGGGGATTTTGGAACATATGGCTCCAATCCTCTTTCAGAATGATCCCAGAACTCTCTGCCCTGTCAGAGAACCAATAGCAGACAAGGGACAGCCACAGAGGTTTCTGCTACCACAATGAAGAGGCATTTGGCAGCATTGTTCCTTCTCCAGTTGCGGGTCTTTCTAAATATGTTCTACCCCATAGTGAATATAAAATTGTGCCCCTAAAAAATCCATCATATAAAATTGAATATGCATTTTTAATGATCAAGGTAGTTTTTGGGTTGTATGTTGACATTCCTTTGTACTTGCTCGTTGTAATCCCATAACAGGGAACTGCAGTTATTATATTTATTCAGCACATATTTTAACAGAATGTTAGATTAGAAAGCACTGAGCATTTTATTTAGTGACTACTATATGTATGTTTTATGAACATTTAAAGAATTTGAGTGACTAAGCTTGTCAAATTGTCATATTCCTCTGAATCACAGGTGGTCAGCACTGTGGCTTCACTAAGGCTGATGTCTCCCCTCCCTCTGACAGTTTCACCTGGTGCAGTTCAGCCTCTCCACACACCCCTAGTGCCTCCACTGGGTCAGCAACAACCCCACCGTGTTCTTGGATTACAAATCTCAGATCTAGTTATCATAGTCGAAGTATTATAAGGGATTATGGTTCAGAAACATGTAAAGAACTAAATGTATGAAAATAATTTACTGCCTTTTGACCTATCTTGAGTAACCATAAAACAAATAATGAGAAAATTCTTGAGGAATATGTTTTCCTCAGGGTAGAATTCCTGAATGAAACTATGTTCCAATAAATATTTCAGAATTCATGAACTTCAGTTGGAAGTTGCTGATCTGCAGGAAAAACTAGAGATTGCTGAACGTGGAATGAAAAATTACAGCAAACAGGTAAACCAAGTTTCATGGTTTTAAAATTTTTTATAACCTTTAGTATATTCTATACTTTTTCTTGAGTTGTTGAAGGTATGCATCAAGGAACCCCCAGTGTTTTGTTTGTGTATTGGAAGAAGAAAATAAGCATTTGCTCTACTATACCTCACTATCCTGCCAGTATCAAAGAGGAGGGCAATAAGATTTGATGTGATTAATAAAAAGGCCCACAGGCTCCATGTGCTCCATGGGGGTCTCTTGTGTGTCTCCTACAGTTCCCAAAGGACTCAACCCATTGCATATTTTAAAAGAAGAGTCCTGCTTTGTGAGGCTGCAGGCCATGCAATTCCCCTATCCCTCCCCCTAACTTGTTGCCCCTTGTTATGGATCCAAATAGTGTTTTTAGAAAAATTGAAACCCCTCTAGTCAGTTTCTGTTTCTTCAAAAGTGGGGAAAGTGGCTTGTTGCAGTCCAGTTGAAGTTAAAAAATGGGACCGGTGCAGCCTCTGACCCTCCATGGTTGACCCTCCCTGCACTAAAGGATTTTGTTATTGTCTTCACAGGTTGAACTCCGTGACAGTGAGATTGAGCGTTTAGTACTAGCACTCGATGGTGGGCGCTCTCATGAAGTCATATCTTTGGAAGCCAAAAGCAGAAGTAATGAAAAAATTATTGCTCATTTAAATTTGCAAGTAAGACTTTTGAATCTCTGTCAGTTTGTGTACTCAGAAACTTTTGAAATACTCCTTAGCCTCAAGTGAAGCTTTTGTGAAGTGCCCGAACTCCAGAGTCATCTGAGTAGATATCCCATAGCTGGGATATATGCTAGTTCTTTATTTATAGGCAAGAGAGCTTGCAGAGTCCTGGCTTTTGTTGTAGATTTTTCTGTACAGTGGGCCCTCTGGATCTGCGAGAGTTCAGTTCTGGGACCCACCGTGGATGGCAAAAAACACTGATGTCTGCATTCCATATTAAGAAATGGTGTGAGTGGGCGCATCCATATGCATGTTGTCAACATTTTAGGTATGGTACATGATGATCCTCTGACCATTGAAACCACAGATTGGAAGCCCATGGACCAGGAGGGCCCACTGTAGGGCCCACTGTACACGTGTTGAGATAAAGAAACTTTTAAATAGTGATTTATATACCTTGCACATCTTTGTTCAGATGTAATAGTGCTCATATTGATTTGTTAACTTGTATCATTTGTATGGTGTAAATGCATTTTTAGGTTGAATTTCTGCAGCAAACAAACAAAGAGCTTGAAATGCGCATAGAAGAACTTTTGGACAGTAGGCAAAATGTGACTAGTGAGGTGGTGCATTTAAGTAATAAAAATGAAGAACTGTGCCAAGAACTGAGTGAAATAGATCATTTGGCCCAACAGTTGGAAAGGCACAAAGAAATTGCACTTGAGACAGCAGATAAGGAAATTGGAGAAGCTAAGGTAAGGAAATTCTGCAACTTGGTAAAACATCAAGAGTATGTTGTATCCCCCTATGAAAAGTATCAGGAGCAGAATCTGATTTGAAAGGACATATATTCTCTCTTGCATCTTAAACTTCTCAGTGTTGTGCAGAAAAAATGTTTAAATTATGCTGAACCTGATAATTAATGTAGGGTGAAATATTTTTATGTAGCACTGTTCTTACACTGTAGATGAACATTATAATACAAAGGTTTACTTCTGTGCTTATAATGTTTATAACTAAAGTATAGTTGTATCATAACAATAATGGACACTAAAGTGAAAACATTTCAATTTCTCTGATGGGGGCTTGCCTGTATAACTGATGCAGAAATGGTAGCAGTCCCTTTATTTAATTGCACTAGCACATGTGCTGCTTTTTATAGAAATAATAATACTTAGTGTTTTGAAACATTTAAAGCACTTTAAATGAAACATTTAAAGCACTTTACAGAGGATTCCTTGTAATCCTCTGTATGGTGTGTCAGATTATCCTGTATTAAAAAGATGGAGGCAGAGACTAAGGCCTGAATCCTATTGGTTGTTCCAACTACAACATGCCAGTTGAATCAATAGCATTTACATAAGACTTGGCTCATCATTTGACTGTTCATTCAATAGGTATACAGTTCGACACCCGTATCTGCTGGATCAGTACCCACAGTTTCAGTTACTCAGTCTGAAAAAATATGTTCTCTTTAAGCATTTTCTAGGTCCTCCAGTGTGATTCTGTGGTATGCTTCTGCCAGAGGTTGACCATAGAGTCACACTGGAGGAACTAGAAAATGCCTAGAGAGGTGTTCTCTCTAGGAATCGCTAGGTCCTCCAGCCTGACTCTGTGGTATGCTTGGCCAGAAGTCATTCATTTCAATAGGTTCACTATTATCTGTGGTTTTGCATTTCCACAGTAAGTCCAAGAACATAACCGTGTGGATATGAGGGTCATAGTGTACTTTAATTGGGGCTACGAGTTGGATCCAGGCCTATCTGCTTTGCTGGAAGAGTGTAGTCATAGACTACATTTTAGCATGTGACTTTCTGATTCACAGCTCAGTCTCCTACCCTTTCCCCATGAAAGCTCATTTATAATGCATATGATTCTACATAACGTCTGATAATGCAATTTTTCCATAGTGTATTGTGAATGAAAATTGTAGGTAAAGTAATTGGCAATAATATTAAGGCTTACATTTGACTTCCGTACATCTTCCGCATGTTTAAACAGGTGCATATTTTAAAATGTAACAGAGAAAAAAATAAATATGTTAGTCTTAATATATGGGCATATTCATAAAGATCTTCATCTTTAAAAATGCTTTAACTTCTGATTTTTAGAAAGAGATTAAAAAAAAATACAGTGAAATCCAGGATCGTGAAGAAACTATAGCAAGACTTAAGTCAGTAAGTAATATTATCTGTACAATGACATTTAGTTTTCCTAAGTGAATGCATTTTAATATGTTGATATTTAGGCTATAAATCTTGTGTGTGAGAAACAAAAACAACTGTTAATAGTACAAGAAAGCAAAACCATAGCAGCATTTTTCCAGCAGCGACAGGGAGGGAGTCTGGGTATTGGCTCTGCCTCCTCCAAGAAACAGGCAGGACCATCTGCAAATGAAATTTTAGACACCAACAACCAGGAGGTGGAGCCAACCCCAACCTCCCCAGTTCTGTTCTGCCAGGCAACCAAGCAGGTCAGGACCTTGCTGCTCCAGCCAGCTTAGGGAGAACAAAGGCAAGATGGTGACCGTGAGGAAGATAGTTATCAGTGCAGATCTCTCCTTGGAGGAGGAGGAGACCGTTGCGCGGTCTGCTGTGCTGACCGGCCAGCGGATGGAACAGGAGCTCCGGGGCCTCTTAGGAGGCTTTCTGTTGAGTTCTCCATGGAGACAGGCTGTGTGGGAGCATGATGGGGACAGGGACGGACCACACGGTGGCTGAGATTTCGCTGCCTGGCGCTGGACTGGAGGCGACCTAGCCTGGCATGCAAGGGGCCTGGGACAACGACAAAGACAGCGGACAGGACCTTCCTCCGCTAATTCTGGAGGGTAAGCACTTGCCGCCTCAGCTTGCCGATTGGATAGCCTTAGCGGCTCAGCAGGCTGTGGCAGAAAGCGGCGGGGGGGGCGGACCAAGAGGACGCGTCCGTGGGGAGGGGATTTCCCAGTTCTCTTCCGTCCCTGGGAGGTGTGGGGACAAGCTGGCTGAGGACCAAGCAGAAGTACAGCTGGCTTGAGGTCCCTGCCAGCGAACTGGTAGCGTGAGAGGCGGCTGCAGAGCACAGCCCTAACCGCAGTGGGGAGTTGCCCCCCCCCGCAAGAAGGCTCGCAAATTTAAGCATTCCCTGCCAGATTGGGAGGAGGGAGGTGCGGAGGGGGATTGGGATCCCACCGATAGGGAAGAGGGAGAGCTCTCCTCTGGTAGGGAATTAGAGGCTGGTCCAGAGCTTCCCTCTCCCAGGCTCTTGGAGGCTTCACTTTTTCTCATCCTCCTCAGGAAGACCATTAAGGCCTTGGGGCTCAGTGGTGGGGATCAACAGGAAGGGGATACCACTCAAGAGGTCCCCAAGCTGAGGCCACAGAGGAACGGCACAGGCAGCATTACTCCCTTCTTGGATATATTCAAGGAGGCCTTGCTGGGTGAGTGGGAGCAACCAGGGGCGGCTAAGGCTCAACCTGCAAGCGCAAAAAATTTCTACAATTTGCCCAGTGAGGTCATGGACTTACTCAAATTGTCCGCCATTGACGTGCCCGTTGCAGGGCTCATTTGCGGTTTGCTTTTTCCCAGGGATGAAGATGAGAATCTCAAGGGCCCTGAGGACAAGCAAATTGAGGCGTTTTTACATAGAATGCATGAGGCTTCTGCTTTGGCGATCAGGGCGGTGGTGGCTGCCCTGTGTTTGCCAAGGCGACCATTAGATTTGCTGGCAGGGTTACTGGAGGGCGAAAGATAATTTCGTCAAGGGATTAATAAGGTGGCTAAGGCTTCTGCCTTTGTGGCGGATGCAAGCCTAGATGCCCTACGATTTTTGTTGCGTGCGGTGGCAGCCAACAATGCGGCAAGACAGTAGTTATGGTTGAAGAATTGGCATGCAGTCAAGAAAGCTAAGGCAAAACTGTCCGTCTGTGCCTTTAAAGGGGGCAGATTTTTTGGTGTCAAACCAGTTCCACAGAGTTGTGTCAAACCAGTTCCACAGAGAAACACCAGCTTATGAGGAAAGCCATAGAGCATCTTCTGCACATTCAAGCGATAGAACCTGTACCTACGTCAGAGAAATTCAATGGAAGTTACTCACTCCTCTTCTTGGTCCCAAAGAAAAACAAGGATTGGAGGGCCATCCTGAATCTGCGGAGAGTCAACCGGTGGGTGGTGAGATGCAGGTTTTGAATGGAAACTCTTTCGATCAACCTTGGAGAGCATTCAGGAAGGAGACTTTCTGGCTTTGCTGGACCTTCAGGAAGCCTAACTCCACATTATGATTCATCTAGCTCACAGAAGATTTCTGCGCTTTGTGTTCATGAGGGATCACTATCAGTATCGGGCTCTTCCCTTCGGCCTGTTGTCCTCACCCAGGGTGTTCACCAAGGTACTGGTGGCCCTGGTGGCCCATCTCAGACAACAGGGAATCTACTTGTATCCATACGTTGACAGCATCCTGATCAGGGCAGCGTCACAGGCCAAGGCGATTCAGGATGTACAGACAACGATTCACTGTTTGGAAAGTCATGGCTTTGTCATGAACAGGCCAAAAAGCTAATTGATACCAGTAAAACAGATACAACATGTAGGGAACATTGTGGACAACAGATCCTTTCAGGTGTTCTTACCGGAAGACAGGAGAAGGAAACCGCAGGATTTGGTTCAGCTGGTTATAAACCAAGTGAAAGTGCCATTGATGTCTCTGGCGAAGTTATTAGGATTGATGATAGCCTGCATAGATTCGGTTCTATGGGCCAGATTTCACCTCAGGGAACTCTGACCCATGGATGCGTCCCTAATGGGATGGGGAGCACACTGCAGGGATCACATGGCTCAAGGGTTGTGGTCCCTGCAGGAGCAGTCGCTCAGCATCAACCTGTTGGAGCTCAGAGTATTACGTCTGGCACTGCTCAGATTTCAATCTTCGGTGGAAAGGAATTATGTGTTGGTTTGTACGGACAACATATCCACCAGAGCCCACATAACTCGGCAGAGAGGATGCGGTCTCACCCCCTCATGGAAGAGACAATGTTGCTGTTGCAATGGGCAGAGGAACACCTATCATCCCTAAAGGGGGAGTATATTCAAGGTGTGCTAAATTCTCAAGCAGACTGGCTGAGCAGGCGAACGTTAGTCCGCAGCGAATGGGCCCTCAACAGTCTGGTGTTCCAGATGATTGTGTAACCACAAACTTCCTCGCTATGTATCCAGGTTTTGGACTAAGGGAGCATTAGCATACGATGCGCTCACAATACGATGGCCACAGCTGTTGTGCTACACCTTTCCTCCAACAGCTCTGGTGGGGAGAATGTTGTGGAAGATAAGACAGGAGAAAGCAGAGGTTATCCTGATCACTCCACAATGGCCCAGTAGACTGTGGTTTCCAGATCTGGTTCAGTTGCAGGTTCAGGATCCGTGGCCTCTTCCACCTTGGCCAGATCATCTAATACAGGGAGGTCTACCGCATCCAAACCCAGGCTGGTTGCAACTCCACGCCTGGAGGTTGAGTGGGAAAGGTTGTTGAAGGTTGGTTACGACAAGGATGTGGTGGAAACCGTATTGGCTGCTAATACGTCCTTCCACCACTAGGTTATATGAGTCTACTTGGTGGGCTTTCTGTAGGTGGTATCGATCGAAATGTCTTCATCCTTTACATGCTTCAGTGGGAATGGTTTTAGCATTTTTGCAGGCCGGACTGATGAAGGGTCTGGCCCCAAATACATTATGGAGTCATGTTTCGGCCTTAGGGTCCATTTTGAAGGGCGCTCGTAATAAGCCATTGGCAGCACATCCACACGTGCGCAATATTTTCAAGGGTGTGTCCCTTATAAAACCTCCAGTGGTTCATAAATTTCCATCCTGGAAGCTGAATGTTGTGCTCAAAGCTTTGCTGCGCAAACCCTTTGAACCACTGCGTGAGGTGGATGTGAGTTTCCTCACTTATAAGGTGGTCTTTTTGGTTGTAGTAACTTCTGCTCGGCAGGTTTCTGAACTAGGTGTGTTATTAGTGCGTGAAGATTTATGTATCTTTCATAAGGATTCCGTGACATTGCATTTGGATTTTTCGTTTATTCCAAAGGTAAACACTGTTTTTCATAGGATGCAGGAGTTGGTTTTGCCTGCATTTTGTCCAAAGCCTTCAGCGGTTCAGGAGAAGGAATGGCACTTTGGATGTCAGAAGGGAGTTGAAGACTTACCTGAAAAGATCTGAGGAGTTTCATAGGTCAGATGCCCTGTTTGTGGCCTTTTCAGGAGTGACTAAGGGGAAGAAGATGTCTTCTTTGACTATTGCTCGGTGGTTGTGCCGGTGCATTGAGTTGACATATTCCCATAGTTCCTTACCTGTTCCAGATGGGATTCAGGCTCATTCTACATGAAGTGCTGCCACATCAGTGGTTTTGGGAAGAACACCATCTATTGTGGAGATTTGTAGAGAGGCTACCTGGTCATTGCCTTCTACATTTACTAGGCATTATCGTATTGATGCTTATGCATCTGCTGACGTGGCCTTTGGGCAGTGAATTTTGCAGCAAGTGATTTGTCAGAGTCTGTATTGATTCCCCTCCCTAATTTTGGACCGCTATCTTAGGTCCCAGTGTAAGGAATCCCTCCTCTCGCTGCTAGAAAACAGAACATTTGTACTTACCGTGAAGGTTCCTTTTCAGCAGCAACAGGGAGGGAGTCCTTGCCCTCCCAGGTTTTTTCTGTTATTAATTGACATAGTTTTGTGTTGTTGTTGAATTTGCTTTGGACGGAGCTGTTTTATGTTCTGTGGAGGTTCCACCTCTGGGGTCGGCTCCACCTCCTGGTTAGTGTCTAAAATTTCATTTGCAAATGGTCCTGCCTGTTTCTTGGAGGAGGCGGAGCCAATACCCAGTGTAAGGACTCCCTCCCCATCGCTGCTGAAAAGGAAACTTCACCGTAAATACCAATATTCCGTTTGATGGCAGTGAGTTTTTTTTTAATTTAAGTCTACAGAGTTTTAATGCAGAAATATGAGAAATAAAAGATTTGTTTTCTGTCAGAGTTGTGCTGCTAGGGCTAGATTTTGTTGCAATTTTGGAATTAAAATTATCAATCACAAATGTTTTGATGGAAATAATTATTGTGGGTTCTTATCTAAGGAAGTTTATTGTTTGAACACTCTAGTACAGTAGTTGTTTTTGATGTAGAGAATAACATTTTTACTGCTAGAGGATATAAGAGAAAATCAGTAATAATTTTTATGTAGTTGCCTTGGTGTTAAGCATACAATGACTTTAAGTCCCACAATTTCAACAGGGAACAGAAATAGAATTTTAGAAAGGCAGTTTTCCACTCTAACCTGAGAATTAAATATTCTGTTTTTGGAATTTCCTGTTACTATAGACAATTTGACATTTTGCCAAAGGTGGTTTTTTCCCCATTTTAACTTGTCTGAAAGATAGTCAGAATTTAGGCACATTGTCCACATAAAGATCAGTTAGTTAAAAGATACAATTAAATATTAGCTTTTATATACTTCAGATTTTTAAAGATTTTGTGATATTAATGTTATTTCAGGAATTAACTTCATGTCGTAGAGAAAAAGAAAGACTCACTGAAGAACTAATTGGAAAAACAGATGAAAATCAAAATCTTGAGGTGTTGTTAAACCAGGCTCAAACGGAGAACCAAAGGCTGACCAAGAAAGTTGAAAATCTTGAAATTATACGTAAGTGTTTAAGTGACTTCATCACGGAGATAGATCTTCATCCATAACAAAGGATAGGCTGTAGCTAGACCTTGGAAACTGTCCAAGGAGGGAAGTGATTGTTTAGATCACACATTTAAAAAATGTTTAGATATACATCTTTTTAATTGCTAAACAGCTTACTGTTGAAAGAATTTGTTGCGAATCCTTTCTTGAACCTCCTTTGTCTGTGGTGCACATTATGAAGCTTCAAAATGAGACCCAAACGATAAAGCATATGTAATGCATGGCTTCAAAGTGCCCATAATAAAGCTTCAAAGAGAGATACCTGTCAGTATATTTGAAAACAGCATTCTTACATGTGCATAGTATCTTGACAGATGTTCACTTTTAAATGCAACACTACTTATCTATTCATTTAACTTTTGTTTATGCATTTTGTTCTTTCCCAGGTGTAATATGCATTGCATATGCCTTTGTTGAAGTCTATCCAGCTTTTTTTTTCACTTACCAAGATAATTTTTAATTTTTAGATTATCCTTTCAAGTATTTTACATTTGCTCTCAGATTGTTCCCAAAGTGTGAAAACTATTTGTTTATTCTTTCATTTCAGTACACATGTAAAGCCTTTTCTGGTTCTCACAGTTGCCCATCACAATTTACTAGTGGTAGAAATAAGGAATCTGGAGCTGTTTTGCAGTTGCAGCCTACATAATAAAAGATATGATGAGCAGACCTTATTTTCCTTGGATCTGCTTCATCCATGCAATATACTGCTCTGAGAAGCAGGCATTGAATAATTAGAAGTTGGAATCCACAAGATCTGTTGAGTATCAGATTGGAAAAGGCTGAAGTAAAGCTTGATTAATACAGTTGTCCTTCCATATCCATGGATTTAAGAATTCATGGCTTGAAAATATTCTTTAAAAAATAATAATCCAAAATGCAAACCTTGATTTTGCCATCTTATGTAAGGAACACCATTTTGCTATGCCATTGCATTTAATGGGACTTGAGTATTCACTGATTTTGGTATCCATGGGGGGTCCTGGAACCAAAACCCAGGGAATATGAAGGGACAACTGTATATGCTTTAATTCAGTTTTATTCCATGAGGCTTTGAGCTAAAGGCATACTAGTTCAGTTTTTAAAGGCTATTTCAGTTCCATTATGCAACTGTTTTGAGGAATGAAAAAAGAAGTAATGAGAGGTGGCCTTCTCTTCTTGTCACTGCTCAGAACAGAACAACTGCGTTGAGTCCCATTTTGGGGAGAGAGAGGGGATATAAATCAAATAAGTAAATAAATGTTGAATTGTAGTTATTTTACATTTGCTTTAATACCACAGAAAGGCAATCAGGTTTTGATATAAAAATATTTTAAGTATAATCAGTTAATCTTTTGATTGGTTAAAAAGTTATTTGTTGACTAAAAATATTAATAGTACAAGTGTCTTAAGCTGCATGTTTGAAAACCAACTTTCAAATTTTTCACGTTTGAAAATATTCTCCTTTCCCACCCTTGTGAAGGATTCTGAATTGAAATAAAAAGTCTGCAATGTGTCTTGACCTTTTATAATTGTTATAATAAATTTGTTTATGCTTTAAATATTGGTGGCTTTTGATGCATGATAACTTTGTTCACGGTTGTTGGTTACATTCTTCTGTAGATCGAGAGCTTGTTATAGAACTAGAGAGAATGAGGTTAGAAGGTGGCATAGCACTTGGAGACAAGTCGCCTTCTCGCCTAGATGCATTTGTAAAGACCATAGAAGAAGATAGGGACTATTATAAGCGAGAACTGGAGTCTCTCCGAAAAATATTTAAACGAAAATCTAGCCCATTACGCAAGTCTCCAGAAAAGGTAATTCTATTTTGTTAAATATATTATTTATTTAATGCTCTTGAAAAGTTCAGCAACTCCTCATCATTAATTTATCTCACATTATAAGTAAATGAGCTCAGTATAGTTACTGGCCTACTGAGGGCTGATCCTCCTCCAGGTGAGAGTCACCACCTGCCTAATAATTCTTTTCTCTTCCTGGATCATTAAAGAGGGCAGAGGGGGACTGGTAACATGGATGAAAGAAGTGTTTAGTGCCTCGCAACAATAAGGCAGGGTTCCATCATCCCTAAAGGAGACAGTTGTAAGACTGTTGTTGAAAACTACCTTACTGAATCTCACTTTACTACTATACTAATTACTGTCCAGCTCCCACTGTTCCATTTCTGGGCAGTGTACTAGAGCACATGGTGAAATCCCAACTTTAGTGGTTCCGGAATGAGATGGATTGACTAGAGCAATTGCAGCTGGCTTCAGGCTGGTTATGAGATAGAAACACCTTTGGTCATCTTGATGGATGACTTCTGCTGAGAACAGGACAACAAAAATGTGTCCTTTTTGTTCCCACTTTCAGTAGCACAGCTTTCAGTATTATTGACCATTGCATTCTTTTGTGCCATCTTGCTGGAATAGGACCTTGAGGCACTGTTTTACAGTGATTATGTTCCTGGAGAAGTTTAGTGTTGGGGCACTGTTTTTCTCTGCTTATACAGTTGTCCCTTCATATTCGCTGGGGTTTGGTTCCAGGACTTCCCGTGGATACCAAAATCCGTGAATACTCAAGTCCCATTACATGCAAAGACATAGTAAAATGGTGTCCCTTAAATAAGATGGCAAAATCAAGGTTTGCTTTTTGGATTATTATTTTTTAAGAATATTTTCAAGCCGTGAATACTTAAATCCATGCATACCAAATCCGTGAATACGGAGGGACAACAGTACATGAAACTGCAGTGTTGTCCAGAGTTTTGAGGAGCACCACCGCAAGTAAGCTGATGATACCCAACTTTGTCTCCTTTCCACCTAATTCTAAACTGGTTCAGTTCAGTTCAGTTCATAACTGATGTCTGCAGTGGATGAGAGTGAACAAACTGAAGCTTAACCCAGGCAAGACTGAACTGTTCCTGGTCAGTCAGAAGACAGATAGGGATTCAAACTGTGCTGGATGGGATTATACTCCCCCTGAATACACAGATTTACAGCTGGTTTATACTCCTGGCTTCAGCTTGAGTCTAGGTGCTAATAAATAAAATTAAATAAATAAGATTTTGCAGTGGTCAGGGGTGCATTTGCATAATTAAAGCTAGTACACCAATTGCACTGGTTTCTGGAAGTGTCTGACCTAATTACAGTGACACATGCCTTTGCTAGATCCTCTGAATTCTTATAATGTATACTGTATGTGGGACTGGTTTCGAAAAGTGTTTGGGAGCTCCGTTTGTCCAAAGAGCTTCAGCCAAACTGTTTACTAGAACTATTTAGAAGGAGTACGTTACATCTTTGTGATAGTAGTTCTCCTGGCTTGTAACCTGTTTCTGGGCACAATTTAAAGTGCTTGTTATGACCTAAAACATCTTGTACAGCTTGGGTCCAGGTTATTGGAAGGATTGTTTTCTACCATATTAGCCTGCCCAGACCTTGAGATGTTTTGGAGTGGCTCTTCTCTCAGTCCCATCGCCATCACAGGTGTGTTTGGGTGGGAATACAGGAGATGGTCTCTCAGATTTCTTAAGTGCCTGTTTAAGGAGGCTTGACTAGCTCCCTCACTGGTGTTCCTACACCAGGTGAAGGGTTGTTGTTGTTGTCGTCGCTATTGTTACTTCAACAGATCTTGGTAACTATTTATAAGGAAGGGGTTGCATTTTATGTGTATTTTAACTTTGTAAGTCATCTTGAAAAGACTGTGGAAAAGACTACATGATAATGGTAGCTGTGATGGTGATAGTACAGTCGTCCCTTCACATTCGCGGGGGTTCCGTTCCGCGGACCCCCGCGAATGTGAAAAATCCGTGAATAACAAACACCCCTCCCCCTCCCTCCCCAGGCCTTCGCTGGGCCTTGCTAGGCCCCGCGAAGGTCTCCCCAGCCCTCCCTCCCTTCCTGCCCAGGCCTTCGCGGGGCCTTGCTAGGCCCCGCGGAGGCCTCCCCGGCCCTTCCTCCCTCCCTCCCAGGCCTTCGCTAGGCCCCGTGGAGGTCTCCCCACCCCTCCCCAGGCCTTCGCGGGGCCTCCGGAGGGCCTCCGGGGGTCCCGCAAAGGCCTCTGCACCGCTCCCCAGGCCTTCGCGGGGCCTCCGGAGGGCCTCCGGGGGTCCCGCGAAGGCCTGCCCACCCCTCCCCAGGCCTTCGCGGGGCCTCCGGAGGGCCTCCGGGCGTCCCGCGAAGGCCTCCCCACCCCTCCCCAGGCCTTCGCGGGGCCTCCGGAGGGCCTCGGGGGGTCCCGCGAAGGCCTCCCCACCCCTCCCCAGGCCTTCGCGGGGCCTCCGGAGGGCCTCCGGGGGTCCCGCGAAGGCCTCCGCACCGCTCCCCAGGCCTTCGCGGGGCCTCCGGAGGGCCTCCGGGGGTCCCGCGAAGGCCTCCCCACCCCTCCCCAGGCCTTCGCGGGGCCTCCGGAGGGCCTCGGGGGGTCCCGCGAAGGCCTCCCCACCCCTCCCCAGGCCTTCGCGGGGCCTCCGGAGGGCCTCGGGGGGTCCCGCGAAGGCCTCCCCACCCCTCCCCAGGCCTTCGCGGGGCCTCCGGAGGGCCTCGGGGGGTCCCGCGAAGGCCTCCCCACCCCTCCCCAGGCCTTCGCGGGGCCTCCGGAGGGCCTCCGGGGGTCCCGCGAAGGCCTCCCCACCCCTCCCCAGGCCTTCGCGGGGCCTCCGGAGGGCCTCCGGGGGTCCCGCGAAGGCCTTCGCACCGCTCCCCAGGCCTTCGCGGGGCCTCCGGGGGTCCCGCGAAGGCCTCCCCACCCCTCCCCAGGCCTTCGCGGGGCCTCCGGAGGGCCTCCGGGGGTCCCGCGAAGGCCTTCGCACCGCTCCCCAGGCCTTCGCGGGGCCTCCGGAGGGCCTCCGGGGGTCCCGCGAAGGCCTCCCCACCCCTCCCCAGGCCTTCGCGGGGCCTCCGGAGGGCCTCCGGGGGTCCCGCGAAGGCCTCCGCACCGCTCCCCAGGCCTTCGCGGGGCCTCCGGAGGGCCTCCGGGGGTCCCGCGAAGGCCTGCCCACCCCTCCCCAGGCCTTCGCGGGGCCTCCGGAGGGCCTCCGGGCGTCCCGCGAAGGCCTCCCCACCCCTCCCCAGGTCTTTCACGGGGCCTCTGGAGGCCCCGTGTCGCGGTTTTGGGGGGGCCCGGGGGAGCCCTCCCAAAACCGCGAATAACCGAAACCGCGAATGTCAAGTTCGCGAATGTGGAGGGACAACTGTATTTGTAACAGCAAAATATATACAAAAAGTGATGTTAATTTTATTAAATAAAATTGACCATTATGCACAGAGAATACATAGGGTTAGTTTGGGAATTATGCTAAACTATAGTTGTTTTGAGATTTTCTCCTTTCTCTAGCAAGTAATTGAGAAGATTGAAAATTTCTGCTTCTATTGTAGATCAACTGCAGTTTCTCTGAACTGCATAAATTGTGACTTGAATGTGACTTGTTTCAAATGTCCACAGTTAAGATTAAAAGCAGTTTGTCTGGATTTTGATAACACATAGCAAGCTAAAGTTTATCTAAACCAGGGGTGTGCAAATTGCAGATCGTGGGCTGCAAGCAACTGCTGCATCCAACTTTTGTGGCTCTTGAAGCCCCCACCAATCCCACAAAGCCTCCTACCAATCCCATTTTTAAAAATGTGATTTTCAAGCTATTTTAAGGTCACAAAACCTACAGACCCTGCCCCCTAAGTATGAAAACATGGGGAAATAGCCCCCCACACACAAGTGCCTTAGAATCCTGTACTATCACAGTTTTCCTCTGTAATCCCTCTCAAAATGACAACAGGAAGTGATGCAAAGTCACTTCCTGTTGCCATTTTGAAAGGGATTGCCAAGAACAACAGGTATTTGGGCTTGCTGGGGTATGTGTGGCCCATGGGGTTTTAGGAGGAATTGTCCCCTGACCACCAAGCAGTTACCCACCCCTGATCTAAATGGAAGTTCTCAATCTCATTATATCCATGCTGGATGAGATGGGGGTACATGAACCTGAGGTTTGCCTAGGCACATTTTTGTAACACTTAAATATGGTTTAACATCATGGCTTATTATCCTGCCTTTTAACTGACATTAAGCTGAATTTCCCTAGTTCATACATAATGCAGAACTCTGGCTTAATGCAAGTCAGAATGAGGCACTCTACAAGAAACTGCAGAAACCATGGCTTATGAATCTCGAATGATCATCCATAACATTTCATAGTTTGGGACTGAATTCTGTTGTCAAAACATCTGACTTTAGTAGATTTTAAACAGTAAATACTTGTTTCCTGCATTATACTTTTGATTATGTATAATAGTGCATTGTATCTGTCTTACAGTAACAGCTCTATTGTACCATGTAAGCGGAAATATTAATCTAACATTGAATATAATTTCCCCTTTTTTTGTTTCTTGGTGTCTTTATTTTACAGAATGACAATCTTAGATTAATTACCAGAGAGAGGGATGAGCTGCAATCTATGTTAGATAGATTTGAAAAACACATGATAGAAATTCAATCGAATGTTAAATTGCTAACTGCAGAAAGAGACAAACTAAGTATTCTTTATGAACAGGTAAGTAAATATGTGATTGCTAGAAGTCAACAGGTGGGCTAATTGGAATATAATATGGTTGGGTCATAAAATATGTTAATTTTCAGGATCATGTACAAGAATGAAGCAACTTATAATTATATGATTGTAGCAGAGCCAGGGTTAGATCTGGAAGCAACAGTTGGAGGAGCACCTACAAGATGAAAGAACTGATAATAAATTCCTGCTGGTGCGCTGATAGCCTAATCTGGGCCAGATGCACAGGATTCTGTGAATTGGGTAGGAATGGCATGAAGTTCAACAACTAGTGCTGCATTAGAATTAGAATTCGTGTATACCTGGAAGAATTTAGTTCATTCTCCATCCTTTCTCCTTATTCTTATCCCATCTCTTCATACTTTCCCCCACCCTCCTCCAGGTGTGCTGCCATATTTTGTGCATATGTTTCTTTAATCTCTGGCTTTTCTTCGCAAACGAAGATTCAGGAAGGACACATCCCGCACTTTCTGCATATTTTGTGCATATGTTTCTTTAATAGTTACTATTAAAATAATGATTTTGTACTTTTAGTCACAAGACGAGTTAAATCACCTACGGAGAGAAACAAAAACTTACTTGATGACCCAAAGTCATGCAGAAGAGGAGAGAAACATTGCATTGGCTGATTTCAGAAGAGTAGTGACAGAGAAAGAAGGGCTAAGGGAAAAATTAAAGGTCAGCATTTTATAAAGACTATTGTAGTGTTTGAATCTACTAATAACTTGGCTACTTTCTTACCATGTAAGAATTTTCTTTCTCTATGGGTGCTTCATGTAAACAAGGCAGTCTGTGACTCTAGTCATAAAAATTCACAAGTTTTAAGGCTCATTTTGCAGTTTCAAGAATGGCAGAACTCCATAGCTGTACATTGTTATTTCTGAGTTATGGTGACCCTAAGATAAAGCTATCACAAGGTTTTCTTAGCAAGATTTGTTCAGAGGAGGATTGCCCATGCCTTCCTCTGAGACTGAGAGCATGTGTGGCTTCCCCAAGATCACCCAGTGAGTTTCCATGCCTGAGTGGGGATTTGAACACTGTTCTCCAGAGTTGTAGTCCAGTGCTCAAACCTCTACACCACACTGGCTCTCTAAGTCATTCATACTACTAATATATTTTATTTATATTTTATTTTAATATACCGGTATTTTATTTATTTTGATAGATCCATCAGGAGGAAAAATCAAAGTTAGAAAAGGAAATATCAGAATTGGAAAACACTGTTCACAAAGTAAGCACTCACTGATGTCAAAATTAATGCATGCATAATGATGGGATGTCATTTATTTTTCTGTGCTGACTGTTCAGATTGGGATTGGAACTGGGATGTTTATGTACTAGCAGTTTCCTTTTCATATTCCTGATGAATATGAGTACTGTGGACTTCAGTGGCATCTCAGTGAGCCTTAACACTGCATTATAAAATCTATTGAAGCAATGAAGCAAGGACTCTAAAATTGCTGTCCGAGTTTTCTAGTGTTTTTTACTTTAGTGGATTACATGTAGGGTGTTTTTTTTTAGCTTTTAAAAAATACAAATTAAATTTCCTCAAGAAAAATACCACATTTAGCAGATTCAGAAAATAATACTGTACTCGTTTTTGTTTGTTTGTGTTGTAGCTGGAAACAGAACAACTTGATCAAATAACAACAGTTTCATTACTGAAAGACAAAATAGTCTGCTTAGAAGATGAATTAAATGTTAAGTCTCATCAGCTTTCCCAATCATCTGAGGATACTTCACAGTTTAAGACAGAGTTAAACTCACTTCAGTAAGTTCAGCTGTGTATTTTTTATTTTAGAGTATATATAGTTGTGTGCCTTCAGGTCATTTCTGACTGTTGGCGACCCTCAGGTGAACTTATCATAGTGTTTTCTTCATGCAGGCTTGCCATTGCTTCCTCTGAGGTTGGTCACTAGTGTGTTTCCATGGCCAAGCAGGGATTCAAACACCGGTTTTTCAGAATCTTAGTCCAATGTTGAAACCACTCCACTTTGCTGGTTTCCTTAGTACTATATGCGCCATTGTAATTCATGCCATTTTACATGAAATCTTTGCAATTTGCATTATATCCTAAAAGAAAGGTACAGTCTCCCCTCCACATTCGCGAACCTGACATTCGCGGTTTTGATTATTCGCGGTTTTGGGAGGGCCCCCCCGGACCCCCCCAAAACCACGACAAGGGGCCTCTGGAGGCCCCGTGAAAGACCTGGGAGGGAGCGGGGAGGGACGGAGAGACCTCCATGGGGTCTTCGGAGACCCTCCGAGGCCCCGCGAAGGCCTTGGAAGGGAGGGGGGAGGGCTGGGGAGGCATCCGCGGGGCCTTCAGAGACCCTCCGGAGGCCCCGCGAAGGCCTTGGGAAGGAGGGGGGAGGGTCGGGGAGGCCTTCAGGGGGCCCCCGGAGATGCTCCGGAGGCCCCATGAAGGCCCGGGGAGGGGGTGGGAAGGGCTGGGGAGGCAAACATGGAGCCACCGGAGACGCTCCGGAGGCCCCATGAAGGCCTGGGAGGGAGCAGGGAGGCCTCCATGGGGCCTCCGGAGATGCTCCGGAGGCCCCATGAAGGCCCGGGGAGGGGGTGGGGAGGGCCGGGGAGGCCTCCATGTGGCCTCTGGAGATGCTCCAGATGCCCCACGAAGGCCCGGGGAGGGAGGGGGGAGGGCCAGGAGAGGCCTCCGCGGGGCCTTGCTAGGCCCCACGAAGGCCCGTGGAGGGGGTGGGGAGGGCCAGGGAGGCCTGCATGGGGCCTCCGGAGACACTCCGGAGGCCCCGCGAAGGCCCGGGGAGGGCCGGGAGAGGCCTCCGCGGGGCCTTGCTAGTCCCCACAAAGGCCCATGGAGGGGTGGGGAGGGCCGGGGAGGCCTGCATGGGGCCTCCGGAGATGCTCCGGAGGCCCCACGAAGGCCCGGGGAGGGGGTGGGGAGAGCCGGGGAGGCCTCCATGGGGCCTCCGGAGACGCTCCGGAGGCCCCGCGAAGGCCCGGGGAGGGCCGGGAGAGGCCTCCGCGGGGCCTTGCTAGGCCCCACGAAGGCCCGGGGTGGGGGTGGGGAGGGCCGGGGAGGCCTGCATGGGGCCTCCGGAGACGCATCGGAGGCCCCACGAAGGCCTGGGGAGGGAGGGGGGAGGGCCGGGAGAGGCCTCCGCGGGGCCTCGCGAAGGCCTTGGGGGGGAGTGGGGAGGGCTGGGGTGGCATCCGCGGGGCCTCTGGAGACTCTCCGGAGGTTCCGTTGAGGGCTTGGGCGGGAGGGGGGAGGGCTGGGGAGGCATCCACGGGGCCTCGGGAGGGTCTCTGGAGGCCCTGGGAAGGCCTAGGAAGGGAGTGGGGAGGCTGGGGAAAGCGACTATGGGGCCTCCGGAGGCCCCATGGTCGCTATGGTGGGGGAGGGGGGGCAGTCGTTATTTGTGGATTTTTCACATTCGCAGGGGTCCGTGGAATGTAACCCCCGCGAATGTGAAGGGACGACTGTACTGATCTATGTGTGTCTGATGGTTGTACTGAAAATTGTGCTACTTAATCCAGATCGCATGAACTGCTGGCTGGTATTAATTTGGGCACAGTGCATACGTTCAGAGAGCATTTGTAATTTCTTTATTCATTCTGGAGCTTATCCCATTTTTTAAAATTAATAAACAGGTTCTGGCAATGCCCTGAGTCTAATTAAGCTGTAAATTGTGTCACTTTTCCTACTTAAGTAGAGAGAAGATTGTTATAATTTAAGGGTATCGTTTCCAGTATCAGTTTGCATTTCCAGTTGATGTACTGCAATATACTTTTCTACCGTGGAATTTAACAGTAGAGCCTAGCACCTTAACAAGAAAACCAAACACCAATCATTATTCTTGCCTTTGGAAGATATCCAACAATAATGAACTAGTTTTAAAAGGTACAGATACGAATTACCCTTTCTGTGAATGCATTGTATCACTAGTTTAGTAACAGATATCTTTTGAATATAAAATGGGAAAAACTGATATCTTTTGCTTTGCTAATCTCTTTCTGGCTTGTATTCATCGTATTCTAAGTTAATTACATTTAAAAATCTGCATTTTGCATTTCTTCCACCCATACTCCCAAAATGGATATTGATTCTGCAGACTACTAAATGAACAGATACAGAAATCCCTAGATGAGGCGCAACATCAGTTGTCTCTTAAAGAAGATGAACTTCATTCAGCTCAAGAAGAAATTGCAATGCTAGAAGACAAAATAAGTGAGTGCTTTTTCATATCTTTGTGGGGGGAAATTGTATGATTTTTACATTCTATTATAGAGCTATATGAAACAGCTAAGTCAACTTCTTACAAAAAGAGTTTATGACCACCAGCTTTCCTTCTACCTAATCTATATCAATGACCAGTAACTGGAAGCCCAAGAGTGAGTTTGATCATCACCTTTGATAGGTATTTCCAAAGGTGTTTTCTGCAAATTTTAGCTATTGATGGTCATTAAATACCAAAAGACTAGATTAAAAAAATCTTTTCTGGAAGGCCAGGGGGTGATGGACTAGCATTTCTATCATTCAGAGTAGTCTAGAAGTAAAATTATTTGCCAACTGGAGGTCTGGTTGGTCCAGACCAAATTTGGCTACACAATGAACACAATGAATGATATGCCATACAGTTCTGCCCACAAACCTCTATATGCTTGTAGAAAGTGAGTCAAACTATGATGAACACTTTGTTGTTTTCAGATAAGCTCAGTAATAAGAACGCTACACAAGATGAGACCATCCGTGTGCTCAGAAGTACTATAAATATATTGGATAAGGAAAAGGACAGTCTTCAGGAAAGTATAGATGAAAAGACAGAAAAAAATGCATATCTAGATGACAATTTAGCAAACAAGGTATGTATACAAAGAATAAAATAGATTATCTCAAGCATTTTATAATAGAACTATTCTAGTTCTGTACTGTATCATAGGCAGTGGATATTTTGAAAATAATTTCAGAAGGGAATTGTACTGGAAAAACAGAAAACAAAATTTCAGAAGAATCCTGGGGCTTGGTTCCAAAAGATCTCTAGATCCATGCCAGATAGTGTTCATGCAAGCTCCCTCTCCATAGTCTTGTGAATTTCTCTGTCCTGCAGGTTTTCTCATTCCAGGAGACCTCTGAACTTCAAGAGCCAACTTTTGGAAGCATGTTGCCTTCCATCCAGTCCCTTGCTTGCTAAGTGCAGAATAATGCATATTTTTTAAACAAAAACAAAAGAAAATGAGTATGAATTCAAGAAAATCAGTTAACTACTTCATGAAAAGAATATGAAGATGCAAATAGTATATTAAAGGATTAGAAATTGGATAGACAATAAAACAAAAAATATTGTCCAGTTTAATTTTAGAGCAGGTTGCAGCAGGTGTGTAAAAAGGAATGGATCTATCTAGATTCTGAAGTCATGTTTAAATTGATTGGGCCTTTGGTATCTGCTAGGGTTTGGTTCCAGAACCCCCCGTGGATACCAAAATCCATGGATGCTCAAGTCCCATTATATACAATGACATGGTAAAATGGTGTCCATTATATCAAGGTTTGCTTCTTGGAATGTATTAATTTTTAAAAATATTTTCACGCTGTGGATGGTGAAATCCATGGATGCCAAATCCATGGTTACAGAGGGCTGACTGTACTTGAACTTAGTTATAGATATTTAAGACTTAGACGCCAATGTTTTAACAGAAACCATAGGAGAGATGTCCAGCGACTCTGTTGATGAAGTTATTCTGGATCAGCTCCAATCTGTGAGTACTGAGGACGTGAACAAGCTGCTTGGTAGGGTGAGGAAAACAACTTGCCCTCTCGACCCTTGCCTATCATGGCTGGTCGTCTGGGGGGGGGAAGCACTGAGGAGATTCCTTATGGATATAATCAATGCTTCCTTCAGGGAAGGACATGTTCCATCTTGTCTAAAGGAGGCGGCTGTTAAGCCTATTCTGAAAAAACCTTCCCTGAACCCCCTAGATATGAAAAATTATAGGCCAGTCTCTTTATTACCATTTTTGAGCAAGGTGATAGAGAGGGCGGTTGCTCTTCAACTCCAAGCTGTCTTGGATGAAACCAATTATCTAGACCCATTTCAAACTTGCTTCAGGACAGGCTTTGGGGTTGAGACTGCCATGGTTGCCTTGACCGACGATCTGCGTCTGAACATTGACAGAGGTAATGTGACCTTGTTGGCGCTCTTAGACCTCTCAGCGGCTTTTGATACGATAGATCATGGCATTCTCTTGGACCGCCTGAAGGGGTTGGGTATCGGAGGCACTGCATTGCAGTGGTTCCACTCCTACCTCTCGGGCAGGTCCCAGAGAGTGCTGCTTGGGGACAGTTGTTTGAGCAAAAGAGAGCTCATCTGGGGAGTTCCACAGGGAGCTATCCTGTCCCCGATGTTATTTAACATCTATATGAAGCCGTTGGGTGAGATTGTTCGGAGTTATAGAGCTGGGTGTTATCAGTATGCTGATGACACTCAGATCTATTTCTCCGTATCACGTTCGTCGGTCTCAAATTCCAATGACATCTCTTCTCTCAATGAATGTCTTCGGGCGGTAATGGGCTGGATGAGGAAAAACAGATTGAAACTGAATCCGGACAAGACAGGTGGTCATGGTAGCAAAACCAAGAATTGGGTTGCAACCTCCAATCCTGGATGGGGTCACACTCTCCTCCAGTGACTGTGTTCGCAGTCTGGGGGTGATCCTTGATTCATCGCTCCTGATGATAAATCAGGTAAATGTGACAGTCAGGAGCGCCTGTTATCAGCTTCGGCAGATACGCCAGCTGCGCCCTTTTCTGGAAGCAAGGGACCTTGAGACCGTCGTTCATGCGCTGGTAACCTCGCGCCTAGACTTCTGTTATGCACTTTACATGGGGCTACCCTTGTGCTTGGTTCAGAAACTACAGTTAGTACAAAATATGGCGGCCAGGCTTGTTTCTGGGACATCTAGGAGGGACCACATCACTCCGGTTTTGAGGTCCCTCCACTGGCTGCCTATTGGTTTCCGGGCCCAGTATAAGGTGTTGGTTATCACCTTTAAAGCCCTAAATGGCTTGGGTCCAAGCTATCTCAGGGACCGTCTCCTCCCTTATAATCCCCCTGGTCCTCTGGGAGGAATTTGTTGCAGTCTCAAAAGTCGAGGCTTTTGGCTACCTCCCAGAGGGCTTTTTCTGTTGTTGCCCCAGACTATGGAACGGCCTGCCAGATGAGATCCGTCAATTGACACCTTTGGACAGCTTCAAAAAGGCTGTCAAGACGTATCTGTTCCGGCAGGCTTTTCCAGAATAGATTATCCTGGCCTCGGGAACCCCCCATCCTTCAGGAGAGTCCCCACAGCCTCCTTTGTTAACAGAACTGAATATCGCTGGGGACCTACTGTTATTGCCAATGTAGGTATGTGTTTTTATCAAATATTTTAATTGTTGTTTTAATTTGTAAATTGATTTAATAAGTTTTTATGGGGGGAGAGGAGAGGAGTATATTGTTTTACTTGTATGGTTTTTTAATGTTGTGAACCGCCCTGATTGGATTACCAAAGGGCGGTATATAAATACATTTTATTATTATTATTAAGAAATCGTAATAATAAATGGTGGTGGTTGTGATCATGATCACGTTGATGTCATGACCCCTTCAGCTATTGCCTCTCCCTTCTCTTTACTTCCTTCTTTCTCAGTCATCTATCTACTAACAAGTGTTAGAAGAGGAAAAATGCTTACATGTGTGGTCCACATGCTTTTCTGCTGTTTTCTGAGAGTGATATTTCCTTTTCTACTACAGTAAATGTTTTAAGCAAGCAGGAGTAGAGGAGAAGCAAAGCATGCTGCAATAGCTGTGAAGAAGAGAGGGAGCATTAATTTCTCTGTGCCTGCTGTTCCATCTCTTTGTTCCTTATTATCTAAACCCTTCTTTGCTACCACAAGTGTCAGCATGTAATCTGACAGCATATAGTCACATGTTTCCTTGAGGAAATGTACATGAAGGGAGTGGGGGTCTGCCAGAAACCACATACAGTACTTATAACAGATTTGAAACCTGTACATAATAATAACAACAATAATAATAATAATAATAATAATAATAATTTTTACCCCGCCCCTCTGTTAAAAGCAATTGGGGCAGTTTACAACAGTTAAAGTACAGCAATACAGACTAAAACCCCTAAGCCCCACCAATCCCTACCCTCCCCCATAAAAAGATATTAAACTAGCATCAAATTAAAATCCACCTAAACTTAAAAGTCACATAAAATAAACAAATACAAAAAGTAGTGAAAATATGTACTAATGAAATTATCACTTCATATCTGTGGATCAGTAGTAGTGATAGTCAAAGGAAAAATGGAGTACAGAATACAGAAATAAGACAAATATAACACAGTGGGCCCTTCTTATCCATGAGCTCTGTATCTGCAGATTCGAGCAACCATGGATTGTTGCACCCCGTGCCTATAATGTTGGCGACTTGCATGCAGATGTGCTGAAGCATCTGTGCACATGTCACTGCCAGTGAATGGTATGTGGCACAACCATCTGTGGTTTTGCTGTCTGCAGATATAGAGGGCCCACTGTAGATGACAAGAACATCAAATGCCATTGGTAAACCTTCCACTGTTTCTAAAATCTTGAACTACCTGATATTGCTAGTAAGTGGCTGGTAGAGTCTTATGTTATGGTTGTATATTTGTTACAGAATTTTTGGACCCTATTTATTTGATCACTTGACATAGGCCCTAGTCATATTGCTCATTTGGTTCATTAATGATGTGTTTAGACTTTGAATTATAGCAGAAAAATCCCAACCTAAATAATCATGTCTCTTTTTATAGGAGAAAACTATCCTCAATTTGCGGCAAACACTCACTCAGTTGGAATCATCCTTAGAGTAAGTAACAGAGCAAAAAATTGTTACTTTTTGTCTGTCTTATATTCTGATAAGATAATTCTATTTATTACATTTTGTATGTAAATAGAAGTCACAGTTTTCACTGAAAAAAAATGAAATCTGGCAGTTTAGAAATCTGGCACTATTTTCTTGTTTTCCGCTGCTCCAGAGACTAGGACATGGGTTCAAACTACAGGAAAAGAGATTCCACCTAAACATTAGGAAGAACTTCCTGACAGTAAGAGCTGTTCGGAAGTAGAATGCACTTCCTCAGAGTGTGGTGGAATCTCCTTCTTTGGAGGCTTTTAAACAGAGTCTGGATGGCTGTCGGGAATTAACTGATTGTGAATTCCTACATGATAGGGGGTTGGACTGGGTGGCCCTTGTGGTCTTTTCCAATTCTATGATTCTATTCTCAGGAAGGCTAAAGGAGCAATCCACTACCACCAGGGTTATTCCCGCATGCCAGCTAATCAAGGCAAGACACCAAGCCATTTCATCCATTGTTCCTATCTCTCCAGTTTTTATTCTCCTGCCGTGCCAGCTGGTCAAGAATGACTATTTGTCTCATTTAAATAACTTACTTTAGCATTAATAAAGCATAGGTAGTTGGTTATCAGTTATGGCAACATTAGGAGACCTATCAAAAAAGAAGAAAAAAATTACTGAATCAGATAAGGATGGAGAAGATTCCATACTCGATCATATAAAAGGAAAAAGCTGCTGGATGAGGAAGACCCTGCTAAAACTGCTCAGAAACCCACAGGCACACAGGTTACAGAGTGTGAAAGTGTAAACAAAAGCACTACTCCCATTCAGCTGTTGAGAAGAATACCTCTGAACAGGCTGCAGAGTCAATATTAAAAAGATTTTTATGGCATCAACTGAGAGTGCCATGGAGGGAAGGTCCCTTCATCAGCCGTCTGATATGAAAGTGAGAGCAGTAAGACTTACACTAGGGTCTAAGAAAGTTAAAAAGGACAAAATTAAGGATAAAGAGAAAGGCAAAGGGCTTACTAGTTCAGTTTCCTCAGAGAGGGAAAGGGAACTCACTGGAAGTTAGTGTGATCGCACCTTCCAGGTGCCATCTTGAATTGGAGTATTCTAGTTGGAAGGGAGGGGATGGAGCAAGGAGAGCTTCCAGCCACTCAGAGATGGCAGGAGTTTCTAGCATGCAGGCACGTGTGTTGCTAGGCAACCAGGCAGGCACCAATGAAGTGCTGAAACCTTTTAAAATCCAAGTCTTGTGGCTGGAACTCAAGAGGGTTTTTTGGCTCACCTGAACACAATACAGTTGTCCCTCCGTATCGATGGATTGAAGTATTCATGGCTTGAAAATATTATTTAAAAAAATAATCTGAAAAGCAAAGCTTGATTTTGCCATCTTATATACCATTTTGCTCTATAATTGCATATAATAGTACTTGAGTATTTACAGATTTTGGTATCCATGGGGGTGGGGGGTCCTGGAACCAAACCCCAGCGAATATGAAGGGACAACTGTACTAGCACAGCCTCAGCCTCAGGTACAGGCATGGGTAGCTGAATTTGCAGCATCAGTGGAGTCCAGTGCTGCCAGTCAGAATTAGGAGTTTTCTGTATTTAGAGACATAATTAAATAATTAATCAACATGGAAATAGATTCATAGGTGCAAAGCAGTATTTTTAAGCAATCTTTTCCAAATGCAATAGATTTGAATACTATGTTTACTCTAATGAAATTACTAAATCAGACTAATATGACAGCAATGAATTTGAGCAACAATGCCAATTTAAGTTTAATGAATTTGCAATATTTATTAAGTGGAGGAGAAACCTCAGGAGAGTTAAGAAATTCTCAAAGTCAGAAGGAAGTGTCATAGATGCAAGGTTTCAGTCAAAGGGGTTTGGAAAAATCAAGGAAGTGTGCTGAGAAGACAAAGCATGCTTCTGTTAGGAACAATTCAAATAATAGAAATAGTTCAAATACAATGGATGATTTATCAGATGTAGACTCAGAAAGCTCACTAGATGGGGAGCTAGCATGAGAAGAAAAAGGTTTAGAATTGGAGGATTGGCATTCCTTGGATGAATATTGTGTAGTGGAACCAAGTAAATCTAGATCATTTGAGATGGATAAGTTTAAAGGTCTACTTTAGAAAACATTAGTCACTTTAGGTCTGGAAGATGCAGATCAGACTAGAAGTGCAGAAAAGAGGAAGGATACTAGTGTGGCATCAGTGTTACAGAAGATGACTTCAAAGGCCTTGGAGATTCTTATGCCAGAGGTATTCACTGAGTTAATTGAATCAGAATGGGAACCAGCTCTTAATACTAATAGATTGTTAGGTTATGGCAAAAACTTGTATACCTTTGATAAGAAGACTATAGATCAATTGGCTGTCCCATTGGTCCCATTACTGAAGGATTCAGCTTTGAAAAGGTCTCATGAAGCTTTGGCTTTATCGGTTACAGCATCATTAGCAGGTTCTATGTTTGCAAAGGCAGCTATATTATAGGCTCAAGAGATTCTAGAGTCAGACGATGTAAGTGCTTAGTCAGTACAAAGAGCATTATGTAAGTTAGAACAGTTTCTGCAGTATGTGGGATACAATGCTACAGACTTTGCAGCACGGGCAATTACTGCTACTACACCTGGCTGTAGATCTTTTATGGCTGAAGTATTGGGAGGTTGACCAAATGTTGAGAGCAAACTTGATAAACATTCCCTTCAAGGAAAACTTATTTGGAAACAGGTATGCTTTAGGACTGGCTTTTGCTTTGGAATGTGATAAAAGAATCTCCAAGGAAGAGTGTTCTTTTTTTCCTGTGCCTGTTCTGCAGCTACTTAACAGTAAGAGAATAGCTGGTTCATGCTGTGCAAAGATCTTATATACCACAGAGGGCTTTGTTATAGCTACTAAGTATTCACAGGGGAGGTGAAGGAACAACAAGCCAACTTTAAGCAAAGCAAGCTGCAGTTTGGTATCTTGGAGCCAGATCTTGGCTTGTGCAACACCATGTTTAAAACATGCTATGATTTAGCATTAAGTCTAGATGCAGCAAATGTTGCCATCATTCCACAGATTTTTTGAGATGAAGTTGCTAATCAAGAAACATGAGAAATGTTCACTTATTTTGAATAAATATATTTACAGGAAAAAAAACACGAGAAATGTTCATGGTACAAATACAATTATAATTTAAAGTCCATTGATAATATTGCCAATACAGCAGGCATTTTTCAGTCTAAAGCTAAATGTGCTTAAGTTGATGGAACTTTATTACTAGATTATGGTTATTCTATAGACATATATACCATAATGCAAAAAGATAAATTCTGTTTAAGGTTTTCCCAATCCCCCATTTGCTAGCCAGTTAAAGGATGCCTTAAGTGGTAAAGACCGTGAACTAGCCAGTCTCCGCCGCCAGCTTGATAGTGTACACTCTGAGCTTGGAGAAATCAGCACAGTAAAAGAAATGGCCCTGAAGGAAAACAGAAGATTGCAGGATGATCTAGCCACGATGGCCAGAGAAAACCAGGTACAACAATAATTCCTAATGAGTTATGTCATAATCACTTAAATTGAGATTTGAACTAACTGAGACATCCAAAATAGTTATACCTTTTTTTAGTTATTACTTATTTCTGTGTCAAAAGTGAAAAAGCACTACTTATTTAAATGAAATTAAAGATGATCATGTCTGGAACATGCATAGTTTTTGTATGTAGATGTCTGGATGTTACCTTGTTCCTATCCGTTTACTGCTCTGAGTTGCAAATCTACAATCCAAGTACAAACAAAAGAATCTCCTACCAGGAAGTATTAGTTCATATTTCAAACTTGAGCTCCAAATTAAATTCTTCTTTGTAGTCTCTGTGATTCACACGTATGGGATTCTCTGTGTCTGTGCAGTGCATCTTCAGAAACTGCTAGACCTACGTAAATCTCTTCAGCTGAAAGCTTGCTCCCCCTCTGTATTGCACATGCTCAGTATGGTTCCCACTTACACCCACTCAGTTCTCTTTCATCCGCTATCACAACCACATTGTAGGGAATTTTGCTGCTTTCGCAACTCTTCTTTAGCATCTTTTCTTGATTTTTCTCCCTGTTTATGGTGTCTACAGTGTTTTTCAAGAGGTGTATCTCCTGCAGTAAGAAGATCCCCCAGACAGATGGCCATTCTAAATGCCTCCTTTGCTTGGGGAAGGCTCACGTTGTGGATAAGTGCTCTCGTTGTAGATTCTTTCCCCACCAGACCCACAGAACTCCGCTATCAATACTGCTGACCTTGCTGTCCAAAACAGCCCCCTTTTTATAGCCTCTGTGGGCCTTGTTTTGTGTGCTTCGATACTGTCAGCTCCATCTTCTGACATACTGATGGATCATGATGGTACCAGTATGACTCCCTCCTCTCATCAGGGAACTTCAGTACCGTCAACCTTGGATTTGACTAGGCCCCGCATGAAGCTTTTGGCACTACATGAATCCAAGCAGGTGCCATCTGAAGTCTTTAAGAAAAAGAAGAAGCCTTCACGTGATTTTTTTGTCTCATAAGAAGTCTAAATCTGCTGACGTTTCTTCTGAGGATCCCTCATCTCGTCCAAAGAAACCCAAGTACCTTCAGCTCATCCAAAGGGGTCAGATGCACTAATTGTTCCTGTTCTTCCGGTTACAGTCAGTCCTGATGATACATGCTTGGCCTCATTGATGCCTGGGTCACATGCCCCAAATCTAGAGTGGAAAAAGAGTTTCTTCTAACTGAATCGAACCAGGCAGATGTTCAGTGTTAGTGCCCCTGATAAGTCCTACCCCCAGGAACCCCAAAAATTGGCTTATTAATAATTTGGCATATTAATGTAATAATCCATGTGGGAGAACAGTTAATCCCAGGGACTCGTTGTAAGGATCCCAAAGGCACATGCTAAGCCATATATTACCCAAAAGGAAGGACTATTGACAAATTCCAACCTGGAGGAAACATAATGAGGTCAAGAGGACATTGCCTGCACACACCCTAATGACAATTGATCCCATCATTGGTGGTTGGAGTAATCCTTTGTCTGAAGGTATCACTCTTCCCTTAGTCCCCAGACCCAGCCATCAAGAAGGCAGCTCACACTTTGTAACATTAATCACCAGAACATTTAGAGTTATTGCAACACATTAGCATCTTCAGAAGCCCATTGTTCAAACTCGGCAAACCCATTGTTCTATCTTTGGATACTGGGAATCCATTGTTTCAACACATGAAATCCCATCACCTGGGGGCATGTTTTTTGGGCATAATTATTGGCCCAAAATCCTGCTTCAGCACACAGAGATTCCATTCCTGGGGACGCGATGTCTCTCTGTGTAGCCAGGTGCACAGATTCCATTCCTGAGGACACTACGTCACTCTGTGTAGTCAGGCGCACAGATTCCATTCCTGGGGACACTGTGTCTCTCTGTGTTAGCCATTCCTGATTCATCTATCCATGCTGCCAGTCTGCTGTGAAACTTCAGACTACAGGACAGGTGTCATATCACCAGAAAAACTATCTATCCCTTTATCAACCTCTTTTTCTATTCCTAGTGGTCTTGTGTGAATGCTTTATCATATGAAAGTATGTGTGTGATTGATATTATTATATTTAAGTCCTTAATAAACATCATTGTTAACTTTTCATCTTGTGTTTGTGTGTATGTCAGTTCAGAGTTAGTAGGGGTAAATGTAGGCATAAACTCGCTCTCTGTTGCCACCTCTTGCATCGCTAAATCGAGTTGCTGCTAATTTCCCTAACATATTAGAAACTCAACATTTGTATGGGAATTCCACGAGTGATTTGGGTAACCGAGTCTAGGGTCACACTCTGAGGATGAAGTACTTGATTGTCCATACCTTGGTGAGAGGCCAATCTATCACTCCAAGCCACCTTTCTGTTGCTTCACGCAGATTTATGTCTCACCTCGCAGTCTGTAAGAGCATTATCATCCTCAAGAGCTGCCTCATCATTGTCCTCCTTTCCCACCTCCAGTGGTGGTGTACTATAACAATTACTTGGAACACCCTTTACTGGGCTGGGCAAAGTACTATCCATATGATGAGTCTGGTATAGACCTTACTATCTGTATCATCTACCACCAAGGTCTTCCTGTGATTATGCATCTGCTGAATTAAGAGGTCTGCCAGTCCCAAGGGCTCCACCATTGGCATTTCTCTCATGCCCATCTCCATCTGATCAGTTGCCTCTTCCAGGCAACCAGGATCAGCCAGGTCTGAGGGTAAGATGCCTCTGTCTCCTTCTCCTCCCTGTCCACTACAAACTGCTCCATTGGCAACAGATTCAGTGATGCATGCCTCACAGCAGTCCTTCCTTCTATAGCTCTTCCCTTGACTAGAAGATATTCTTCCTCCGTTCAGTCTTGGAGCACTGTTTCCAATGACTGATCCTTTCCTCCTCCACTAAATTAGTCTCCATATCCATATCCTAAATTAGTGGCCCTGTTTGCCAGCCTAGCAACCTTCAGTGCCCTCGCTAGATTCTCCCTGGATGGGCACGCTAGGTGACATGTTCCTTTTCAGCTGGAACGGGCTTCTCCTGTACACCTTCCCTCTCTTTCCCCTTATTACATGGGTCCTGGTAAAGCTCAGGGACAATGCTGCGGATTGCGTTCTAGGTACACCTTGGTGGCCTCATCAGCCATGGTTTGCCATTTCTGCATCTGTCCCGTCATCAGCCATGGTTTCTGCATCTGTCCTGTCACTGCTTTCACAAGTTCCCATTGTCTCAGAATGTCCTCACTCAAGCCAGAGGATTTTGAACCTTTCACCTTTCATCTCATGGCTTGGAAGTGTTAGCCATACTGCACTCTGCATGTAGACAGCCAACTAGGAAGTTGTAGTGCTATAAGTGGTGGCACTTCCTCTTCTCTCTCTGCGGCATCTATGTGGATGGGCACTAGGTTTCCATTAACTATGTTATTTGGTTCTTGTCCTCATTAGCATCACAGGGCCTCTCAATCTCTTAAATACAGGTCTACACGGTGACTTTCTTGGCCTTCATTCAACCATAAGATTTTTCATTTGTTTATCCTTTGGTTAAATTTTTCTTCAAAGATTTCCTGAACACCTTTCCTTTTCAAATTCCCATTACACTGGCTTGGGATCTATGCTAGATGAGACATCCTTTCAAACCCCTGGCTCTGTGTGACTTATACCATCTCATGTAGAAGACTGTGTTCCTTGTGGCCATCATCTTTATCAGGAGGGCCAGTGAATTAGCTGCTTTGTGGGTGGACTCGCTATTCATCCAATTCCACAAAGAGAAGGTGGTCTTCTTTCCAGATGTCACTTTCCTCCTGAATGTGGCTTCATCTTTTCATTTGTTTCAGCAACTCTCACTTCCAACTTTCTCTCTGACCCCATCAACTGATGCTGAGTGGGCTTGTCACATATTAAATGTCAGATGTGCCCTCACCTTCTATGTTGATTGGGCAAAGCATTTCAGGAAATCTCCTAGACTCTTTGTCTGCTATGGGACTAATAAGCAAGGTTGTCAAGCTTCCTCTCAGCGCATTTCCAAATGGATGGCTTCTACCATCTCATTAGCCTAGTAGATTGTTAGGAAGCCAAAGCATTCCTCTGTTCATCATTCCATGAGAGCTGTCTCTACTTCATCTTCATTTTTAACTGAGGTGCCCATTCAGACTGTCAAGCAGCTACTTGGGCTCAGCCACTCACCTTTGTAAAGCACTACAGACTTAATGTTTGGGCCAGAGGCTCTACTCTTTTGGCTTATCCACAGTCATCACAAGCATAGTCATCCTCTATCCAGTTGTTTCTAGCTTGTCAGTCTCCCATATGTGTGAGTCACAGAGACCATAAAGAAGAAAAGCAGGTTGCTTTACCTGTAACTGTGGTCCTTTGAGAGCTCATCTGTAAACTCACATAACCCACCCACCTCCCCTCTCTTACTATGCTCGCCTTCTTTGGTTGCTAGCCACTCTAGCAGACCTGCAGTTGAGGGGGTTTGAGCAGGAACCATACTGAGCATGTGCAGGATGGAGGGAAAGGCAGGCCTTCAGCCAAAGAGATCTAGTTCTAGAAGTTTCCCAAGATGGTCTGTGCAGGCACAAAGAATCCTATGTGTGTGAGTTCACAGATGACCACTCAAAGAACCACAGTTACAAGTAAGCAACTTGCTTTTCTTCTTCTCTCACTGTTCTTTAATTGGTATTGGTCCATAGACCAGCAATGGGATTGGATTCCCCCTGCCAGATGCTGATATTCAGAAATGCATCTTACTACACAGAAACAGTACTTTCTTGTCCAGATAGGAGTGAAATACATTACGGCCTGTAAAATAGGGGATTTACGTATGTATTATTCTGATAAATTGTCTCCTGTGGTATATGGGAAGAGTTCCTAATGCCTTGATATGCCTTGTAACTTAGATGAAAATGTTTTACTTTTAATAAAGCAAGTGCTTTCTTTAAGTCATTGTGCACTATGTGCTCCATGATCCCATATCTGTTTCTTTCCTTATGGCAATAGCGATAGGTCTTGTTGCTTCCGCTGCCTGACAAAAGTGCCATAAATCCTTGCCGTTAACCAGTTCCCCCAATATTCCATTGCCTTTCTTATGTCCTGTAGTCTTTAGACATTAAGCAGCTCTGACTTAATATAACCATTCCAACTAATCTAGTTTATTGGGATGACGGTGAGTTTACTCCTCCTCTCCACTCCTCTTTCTCTTATATAATTAATCTTGAGAAAAGACTTGCTGAGTTGTTCAGTGACAGTTTCTTGTGATGTCCAAATTGCGATTTAAGAGATCAGGAAGTCTCCAGCTGCTGCTTTTGCTGGTTTAAGTTGCATGGGTATTTATTATCCTGAATTACAAGTTTCTTCTTATTCTGCTATCAAAAACATAATGAAATGGTAATGTTTTTCTGATCCTTGTTTCTAGTTGGTAATGTCTGCTTCAGACAAATGAATGATCACTGTATATATTTTTGCCAATATTGAATGTTTTCAGAAAAATGAAAGCTCTGGCCTGCTAACATGTGAACGCAATTTGCAATTGACTTTGCTTTTATGCCTTCTTAACTAGCTGGACATGGTTATTTTTGCTGCTACAAATGCTCAGCTATGAAAATTTGTGAAATGTTAAATTCTGTGGATGTCTGCCTGAGCAATCCACACTCGTGCTATTATTGGTTATTTTGCTCTTAAAGGGGTAAATCTTATTTGGGCTTACCATTTCACATTAGAAATGTGGACTCACATGACTGAATGCTTGTCCATGATTATTTTTTCTATGAAAAAAATGTTCAGTCGAGCAAGCGAGCGAGCATCCACCTAAAGTTTGAACCCAATTACAAGTGGATCACCAGAAATAAGAGTTGTTTTGTTATATATACACATACACATACATATATATGTAATTGTTTGTATGTAATCTAAACAGGCAATCTCAACTGAATTAGAGATAGCCTTGCGTGAAAAAGAAGAAATGAAAATTAGAGTTCATAATTACATAACTGAAGTCTCCAGGTTTGAAAGTGTAATGAGCACAAAGGTGAGAAAATGTGTGTTAAAAGTCAGTACAAATATTTTGTGAATAAAATGTGCTATGTGTTAATTTCATAGCTAGACCTTTTTCTGCTCTCCAGTGAAATAACCCACCTTCTACAGCAAGACAATTTCTGCAGCTTGTATAAATTTTGTAAGTCTAGCAAATATAAGTTTGCTTATTGTGCTTCATTCTCTTATTATATTAAGGATAAATTGTATAAGACACTGAAGCCTTATATTTTTTAATGATTTGGAATCCAGATGAGCTTCTCTCTCACTTTTGAAATTTCATAAGTATTGCCCATGTATTTTCCTTATATTCTGAGGGTTTAAAATTTGCTTTACAAAAGTTAAATTAATTAAGATAGGGGATGATCTAGAAGTCTTGCCCAAAGTTGAACACTGCAGAGATAAGGACAGCTGTCAAGGCAGGAGTCAATTTGTAGTATTTCTTGAAGGAAGCATTTCAGCCCTGGCTAGAACTCTTGCATTTAGAAACAGTGTCCTGGGGCTTGCTAGACAAAGTTTATAACACAGCTTGAAATACATACTGAACTAACGAGTGCTTATGAGTACAGGATAGGTATCTGGCATGCAGGCTTATAAATTCAAGCCCATGTAAAGGGCTGGGTTGTGCCCATTCTCAGGATGCTAAATTCTGGACAAATAGGAAATTCTTCAGATATACAGTGTGATTCTAATGTCAAACTATGCAAAGCCTCTCATGCAACCTAGAGATCATGAATTTACTCAGTTTGCTTGTGAAATATATTTGAAACCATTTGACATCATGATCTTATTCTAAATCATGATCTTATTTCACATTAACAGATCTTTACCACATACTGTTTGTGGCTTGTCTTAAACACAAAGAAAGTATCCTAGAAATCTATGCAGCATCTAGAATACAGGTGGTCAAAGTGTGACTCTCCTAAAAACTGATATTTTTGTAGGCCACCAGTTTGCCTAGCCTCCTCAGCCAGTTTTTTCATGAAGAGATATGGCTGGAAAAACTCAGTTGGCACCCCTGAAGGCTTCTAGGAGCATCATTTTTAACAAGCTGAGGACTGACAAGAAACACCACAAAACACCCTGCACTCCTCCAAGCCCAAAATTGTAACTGGAAGTCTTACAATTGTTGGCTGATTTGGGGATAGTGTGGCCTACTATCACAGGTCTGCAAAGATGACAGAGTTATGATCTAGAGTGATATGAAAACATTGGCTTTTATCAGTTCACACTCCAGCTCCCCACACTGCTTTTAGTATTTTAGTTAGTAGATTAAAAAGCAGCATGGGTCTTTGTCCCAAATGCGCATGTATTATTTTTCTGTTTTGTTTTTAACACATATCATGCTAAAACTCCAGCTTGCTTTTTAAACTTGAAGCCTGTACTTCAGTGTGTATATGAATGGTGCGCATGTACACATGTGGGTCACAAACAAAGACTTTCATTTTACCCTCCCTAGCCCTTTTAAAATTAGTACAGCAGGCTAAACATGAACAGTAACATCCTTGTGTGTAGTAATCAGAATGTTTATCAACTTAAAAAAAACAATGTATAATATAAACCCTCTGAGGTTCTAATTTGATTACTTTGCCTAACTGTAAGAAAACATTGTATATTTTTTTAAAGGGGGAAGAGGAGATTAATATATGTAATGTGGCAATTAACACACATTCATTTTTCCTCTCCGTGTATACTGAAGCAGTTTGCTCATTTGACTCAGAAGCATAAAGAGGATCAAATGATTGGTGTTAAAAGGCATTTGTTACAGTGATTCATTGCTCAGGAGTGGATATTTTTGTTGGAACTAGGAAAGAGAGAACAAAGAGTTGTTGGAGAAGTTCCAGATGCTCCATAGCCAAGCTGAGGACTGGGAAATAAAGGCCCATCAAGCTGAGGGGCAAAGCAGTTCTGTTCGACTGGAACTCCTTTCTGTTGATACTGAACGAAGACACCTTAAAGAGAGAGTAGAACTATTGGAAAAAGAAATTCAGGAGGTAATTATCAATGCTAGCTGAATTGTACTATCTGGTCCATTTTACTAGTGTCCTTTCTAAATCAAATGCCTTGGCATTGATTTGAGATTCCTGTAAGAAGCAGACTTGTGTTAATTAATCATCAGGAGATGCCTAAGACAAAACTCACTTTAAATCTATTTCTGCTCCTGCTCAGTAACTGTTGGATCTTGCAAATAGTTACAAGTGCATTTTGGAAGAGAAAAATAACTTCAAGCTGTTGAGGTCCCTTTCTTGTTTGTTTTTAAACAGTAAACAAGGGAGTTTTAATTTCATTAGTATACTAACAGGATTCTCTATATGTTGCAATGTCCAAGATTTGATTATCTTTGGTCACCACCCAGGAAAGGCAATGAGAAATAAGTAGTCCCTGGCTCCTCCCCCAGTTCTTTTTCTTTTCTTTGCCTGGGATAGCTGTCTTTGACTCTTCTCTTTAATTAATTACTTTCCTATTTAGATCAAGAGTTTGGAAGTGTGGCTCGCAGGCTGCATATAGCATCCCCAGGGCTGTTTTTGTGCCCCCCCAGGTCCAATTTTTTAAACAAAAATTTTGGGAAATGTTTTTGGCTCCAAATACCCTCTAGGTAGTGTGAGAAGGAAAATTTGCCATTTTTTAGGGTTTTTTTCCTAAGAGGAAGTGAGCTGGAAATCTCTGTATATAATTCTCTTGGGTATGTTGCCTTTTCCAGGGTGCTGATTGGCTGCTTAGGAAACATACCCAACCGCTCCCTCAGCCAGTCACCATCCACATGCAAATCTATATATTCCAGTGTAATACTGGGAGCGACCAAACAATATGCTACAGCGTTGGCTATAGTTACTAAGGTTGCAGACCTTTTCAGTTCACCAATGTCTCAGGGCTGCACAATTCCCACTTATGATCTAAGTCTACACAGTAATATATCCATTCCCACTGAAACGGGACCCTGGCAGTTAACTGGTGGAGGGACCCTGCTGCTGAGATGGGACCCAGGCAGTCAAGTGGCAATGGCAGTGGGAAGCCGCTGCTGCTGCTGCAACAGGACCCAGGCAGTCAACTGGCGGTGATGGCAGCAGGACAACAGAGCGAGTCACCCTCAGCAATTCTGGGAAAAGTGTGGAATGCTGAGAAGGGGGAGGAGGAATGCAAATCCCCCACCTTACCTTACAGGGTTGTTGTGAGGTCTACCAGGCGTGTTTTGGGGGAGTTTCTTAATGGCATATGGTACACTGGGTCCAGCTAGTTGATTCCTATTTGCTTGCTATAACAAAAACTCTTTCTGGGCCTAAAATGGTCACATGGCAAAACTGTTGCAAAATCGTCCCCATTCCCCCTAGATGGTGTTTGGGGGCCACTGCAGTAGGGTACAGCAACAAGTGGGGCCCTCCATAGACTCCTGGTGGGCCAGTGTGGCCCACTCACCCCAGAGACTTGCCTATCCTTGATTTAGATCTTTGGGTTTATTTCTCCCCCGCCCCCCATCCTCCTTTTTTCTACTCTTCTCCCTCACTTCCTTCCTGCTTTCTCCTATCATGGGAAAAGGCTCAGTGAAATTCTCAAAGATCTCTTCCATCAGGGCTCAAAACTTTTCCATGCAGTATTTGCATGTGGTAATGAGTAGAAGCACAGTCCTTACTGTTTCCTCTGGGAGCTGTTGAGACCTGCACAGCTCTAACCCTGCTAACATGACTTCTGAATTCTCTGCTGCTGTGACACACACTTCACAGCCTGAAACAGAACTCCAGCTCTCTCCCAAGGAGTGCTGTCTTGCTGTTTCTGTGTTTATCCATGCTGGCAGCTCTATGAGACATGAGAACAACATGCAGGGGGGCATTGTAGAAGAGGGAAAGAATCATAATCAAATTCTTTTCCCTACACTAGGTTTGGAGGATGGGGAAGAGGGCTGAGTAGGGTTGTTGTCCTAACACCCAATGTAATTTGAACTCCTCCTTCCAATCCAGCATTACCACTCCAGGCACCATCAGCACTCAACCTAGCATAATTTACAGACTGTTCCATATGGAATCACTCTATACCATTCAGGAGGTTGTCCATCAGAGTGCGTTCTCTTGTTCCATTGACTTGGCAGAAGCCTAAATAAATGTCTCAGTCTAGTACGATTACAAGAGCTATATTTTTTTTTGTCAAAATGATCTCCACTTTCAGTCCAGGGCACATCCCCATGGTCTACCCTCCCCACCTAGTGTGCTGGCTGAGGTGCATATAAACAAACAAGGAGAATCCTGTTCCCAACAGCAAGAGGCAATCCTCCACCTGTGGAGTGCAGATAAACAATC
Source organism: Gambelia wislizenii (assembly GCA_030847615.1). Classification (NCBI taxonomy): domain Eukaryota; kingdom Metazoa; phylum Chordata; class Lepidosauria; order Squamata; family Crotaphytidae; genus Gambelia; species Gambelia wislizenii. The sequence goes on along the minus strand of JAUMIR010000005.1, from coordinate 96,369,082 downwards.
ACAGACACTCACATAAAGAGGGACCTCAACAGGCTGACAGACTTTTTCAAGCATCAGCACTTGGATGTAGGGAAGTAGTCTAGACCAATCCATGTTCACTCAGATAAATTGCCTATTTGACCCCCTCCATGTAGAATTTGGCATGTCCAAAACACAGAAAGCTACCCACGTTTTTATCTCAGTTCCTCACATCTGCAGCAGATGTGTATGATGCTCTTAACAACTCCTTGACCCTGACTTCGAGAGAGTACTAGGCCATTTCATTAAAATCCAGAATCCTGTGATTGTTCAAACTGGAGAAGCTGGCCCTGCAGACCATGGTTTTCAATGATCTTACACCTGACCCTTGGAGGCCCATGGCTTCTCCCTTGCCTTCCTCATCTTCTCTCTTAGGGATCCATCCACATCCCACTTGGCTGCACCTAGCTCGCTGGAGATTGAGTGGGTCTCCTATTTAAATTTAGGCTATTCTATCAGAGTAATCGATGCCATGCTGGTCTCACACTGCTCCACCATCCACACATGCAAAATCACTTGGAAAGCCTTCATGCACTAGTGTCACAAGAAGTCAGTAAGCCAAAAGAGGCCAAGCTGAAAGATGCCCTGAACTTTTTACCATCAGGTCTTGACGTGATTAAAACTGAATACAAGGAATGACACATTAGATACTTAAGGTGAAAAAACATTCTTGTATGCATCTCACACTTGCAGTGACTTTTTTGTCGGTTCTTCATATGTATTCAACTTGTGCTGCTTCTATTTTTGTATGCCTGTATATATTCCCCTTTGACTAACCTTTTTTGGGCTCAGCTATGAAGAGAACTGGGGGAGGTGCAAGGGTCTGAGTATTTTACTCAGTATCTATCACATGAAATTTGACTTTCCTGGTGTTCTGAACACAAGTCAGCAAATGTCCAAGGAAGCAGATGGTTGGTGTGTAGAAGCTATGTAGTAGTCAGTCTAGTCCGGGTCAGTTACGGATTATCTAAGCAAGAAAAATTGAGAAGCACAAGGGTAGCTGATATCCAGAGGTCATATCAACAGTTCAGAAGTCCAGGTACACAGGCCAGCAAGGAGTTAACAGAGTAGTCCAAAACATAGCCAGTCCAAGGACTTGAAAAACAGGAATGCAAGAGAATACAGATGTCAGCACTAAGGCTGAGAGAGAACTGCTGAGGTGTTTATGGATAGCTCCTTCTAGGCCACAGGTACTTAATGAGTGCCTAATTAGGTCAGTGTCTATGACTTAACAGGTGCTGGGCTTGGCATTTCTCCTTCCTTCATTCAAAGAAGGGCGGGGGGGGGTGTTGTCTGCAGCCTCTGCCAAAACCTGCTGAGGAGCATGGCCCCCAGCCCCCATCTCTTTGGACTCAGAGACAGTTCCACGATCAGGAAGTACAGCTTCCTGACACCCTGCCTCCTCCTCCTCCTTGTCTGAATTCTCCAGAGGGTGAGTTATGACACCTGGGTGATGAAGGGACGTCTCCTTCAGCATGCACTTTCACAGTAAGTATCAATCGTTCCAGTCACTTATATGCATATAATAATACAAACTCTTTTCTCTTACACTTAGCATATCATCGCCCACCAAGCTTATGAATCACAGATCTCTTCAATGGCAAAAAATATGGCCAAACTGGAAGAAAGCATCAGGCGTGAAAAAGAAGAAAAATCTTCAATGACTGTTGATGTGGCTTCTGTTAGAGAGCTATGTGTTAAACTGGAGTCTGGCAAAGACCTTATTTCACGTCAGCTAACATCTAAATCTTTGGATCTTGAGCGGGTAAGAGAAGAAGAATTTACACCTTAGCTTATCATCATAAAGTGAATTTCTGACAAAGTTGGTGAAATTTTGACACCAAATATAAAGACTGTGACTGAAATCCTTTTAGGACTTTACACTAGCAGAAGAGAACAGAAAGTGCAGACTGCATGTGGTCCCTAGCATAATTTTTGTGCCCATAGGGCACTCCCCACAAAATGTTTGGAAACAAAATTAATGCATTAATAATTCATATATTGCTGTTGTGCTATTTTATATAAAGGTTGCCCACTGTATCTGTGGGGAATATGTTCACTGCGAATACTTGAAACTGTGGGTAATACTGAACCCTGTATAATTATGCTGGAGGACTTAGGAAATGCCTAGGAAGGTTGCCTCTCTAGGCATCTCCAACGTAACTCTATGGTAACTTCCATTAAGTTACCATACAGTTGTGCTAGAGGACCTAGAAAATGCCTAGAGAAACCATATTTTTCAGATGACTGATAATTGAAACCGCAGGTACTTGTCCTGTGCATACAGGGGGACGACCTGTATTTGGAAAATCTTAAATAAAATTATATTTTAAAAATTGGAAATAAAATTGCCCCTAAATGCTCAATGGGGGAAGGGGAGAGACCTCCCTGTTTTCCTGCAGTGTGGGGAAGTAATCCTTATGTTGGGTCTTGCTCTCAAGCACCTTTGAGCCGGGGCTTAAATGCCAATCAACCTTACTGCTCTAAGTGGGAGATCTAGCTCCTTCCCGCAGTCTTACCATGCCCCTCACTGATGTAGGGTAGGGCTTCACTTTGTTCCAGCCCTTGAGAACTTTGAATGATTCATAAAGGAAATTTTTATAAAACATACTGAGAAAGGGATCTTCTTTGTCCAAACTTTGCTACCCTAGCAGGACAGCTGGTTATTAAGGGATGGAACGAGATCACAGCCTCAAACTCTCCTCAGACAAGGAGAAATGGTGGGAGGTCTGGAAGCCATGTCCTATGAGGAGTGGCTTAGGGAGCTGGGCATGTTTAACCTGGAGAAGAGAAGATTAAGAGGTGACATGATAGCTATGTTTAAATACTTGAAAGGATGCCATATTGAAGAGGGAGCAAACTTGTTTTCTGTTGCTCCAGAGATTAGGACACGGAGCAACAAACTCAAACTACAGGAAAAGAGATTACACCTAAACATTAGTAATAACTTTCTGACAGTAAAAACTGTTCAATAGTGGAATACACTGTCTTGGAGTGTGGTGGGGTCTCCTTTGGAGGTTTTTAAGCAGAAGCTGGATGGCCATATGTCGGGAGTGCTTTGATTGTGTGTTCCTGCAAGGCAGGGGGTGGACTGGATGGCCCTCATGGTCTCTTCCAACTCTGGTTCTATGAGGAGCCAAGAGGTGGGTAGGTAGAGGCAGAGATGCCTGCCAGATGAGGCCTGATAGGGGACCAACCTACCCAAACATGGGGGATCAGATCCTGCCCTGTTTTGTGCCCCAAATGTGCGTGGTGATGCTTTGCGCTCCAGAGTTGAACATGTACGTGTGTTGGTGAGCATGACTTTGGCCACACTGGTAAGTGAACTCAATGCCCCCATTTACCTCCCATCCTATGTTATTGAAGGTCAGGCCTTACCCCTGGAGTTATGCCATTGGAAGGCCTCACAAAATGGCAGGAGTAAGCATGTTGAGCACCAAAATCAAGACAGGCCCAGACAGAGTGCCTGACAAATGGAGGCCCTCTAGAGGCTGTAAATGCAAAAGGCAGTCAAGTAGGCATCATTCCTCTGAGTTGTCTCTCTTCTCATGGTCAGGGGGAATCGTGAAGGAGAGTGTTCTGTGGCGGTTTCTCCCCCTCACAAGGCTAAAAGAGAGAGCAGGCAGGTTTCACCAACTGCACATTCACTCGAATCTTTGGCCTCGGTGTCTCCCATTGCTTCTGATAAGGAAAGAGGAGAATTTTCTCCAGATGAGGGAGATGTTTCCCCACAGCAACCTTCTGTACAGTGGTTTGAGTTGAATGAGTTTCCTGTCCTTCTCAGAAAGTTTGGAAGGTCACTGAATTTCACATCTGCCACTCAGTTGTCCAGTGCTGCAACTAAGCCAGCGCTAGAATCAGCTCTAAGACTAAGCAGGAGTTTTCTGTTGCACCTTTTCCTTAAGGTGATTGCAGATGTTATGGAAGCAGAGTGGGCCCACCCAGGCATAGCTAAGGCAGCTCCAGCTTATATGAAACACCAGTGCTCTCTACCTCATGAGGTTTTGGGAAAATTGAAGCTATTGGGAATCCTTTTCCTCAGTGATGGAGATGACAACCCCCCAAATCCTGAAGATAAGAAATTGGAGGCCTTCTTGTATAGATCTCATGATGCAACTGCTCTCACAGCTGCATCAGTGACTTCCCTGTTTACTAGGCCCACTATTAGGTTGGATAAGAAATTGTTCCTTAGATCCCTGGAGATGAGACAAAGCTTAGACAGGGGCTTAATAAACTGGCCAGGACTTCTGTTTTTAGGGTGGATGCCAGTCTCCATTCTGTTCAGTTTGCTTCTAGTACCATGGCGGCTGATGTTGCAGCCGGGCACCACCTTGGCTAAAGATTTGGAATTCCAATACCAAATCTTAGGCTAATTTGGCTACTTGTCCTTTTAAGTATAAGTTTATATTGTTTGGGGACACCTCGGATGATATCTTGGTCGGAACCAAGGGTAAGAAAAAAACAACCAGTGCCATCATTGACAAAGAAGGAAGCGAAAAAGTCCTTTTGTCCCTACAGGTCTCAATTCAGTCAGCAAGAGTTCAGATCTAGTTGGAATTCTCCCAAACCTCAGGCCAGGTAACAGCAGTCTTCAGGATTTAACAAGGGATCAAGATCTTTTACCATCAAACAGAGTAGGAGATTAAGCCAATCCTTCAAACCTGGGCTGCTCCAAGTGGGGGGGCATGTTTCATGTACTTTGCCCATTGCTGGGCCCAGGAATCTCCCGGCACTTGGCTATGGAGGACTGTGAAAGAAAAATACACTCTAGATTTCATTCCTTGGATTTCTTTGTTCAATCTCCCATGTCCAGGTCTCTGAAAGAGGCACCAGCAGATGCTGCTGGCTGTAGACCACCAAGATCAAATAAAGGTGATAGAGCAGAGATTTTTGGGGTCCTACTCTGTGCTTTTCTTGGTATCAAAGGAAAAACAAGGACTAGAGGGCTATTCTGAACCTTTGCACAGTGCATCCTGCACATAGGAAATACCTCAGGTTTGCCTACCTGGAAGACTATTACCAATATGGAGCCCTTCCATTCAGTCTGTTGGTGTCCCTTTGGGTGTTCATGAAGGAGTTGGTAGCCTTTGTGGTGCATCTGAAGGTGTGTGGGCTGCATGTGTACCCATATTTGGACAACCAGCTGGTCCACTCACCCTCCCTAAGGAAGGGCAGGCAGGGTGTGCGGACTACCATAAATTGTCTGGAGTTTCATGGCTTTGTCATTAACAGAGAAAAGAGCCACCTGGATCCAGTTCAGAGAATCCAGCACTTGGGAGCCATCATAGACACAATCCTGCACAGAGTCTTCGCCAGAAGACAGGAGGGGAAAACTGCTGTCCCTTATCATAGCAGTGTTACACAAGTCAAGTTCGGAATTGATGGTGTTGGCTAAGTTGCTGGGGTTGATGGTGGCATGTATAGATTCAATCTCTTAGGCCAACTCTGAGGGAGTTGCAGTGGTTCCTTCTATCCTTTCACTATGAGATTTACTGAGGCTACAACTTCACCCCAACAGTAAGGTCTTCTCTAGTTTGTTGGCTGAGATTCTCGTGGTGGGGATGCCCATCTGGGAGCGATGGGGAGTGGTGATCACCACCAATGCCAGTCTGAGGGGATGGGGGATGGTGCACTGCAGTGGTCAGTTGGCACAGGGTCTGTGGTTTCCCAGGGACAGGATATACAGTATATATTGGCTGGAACTCTAGTTGGCGCATCTGGTGCTTCTCAGTCTGCAGTGGAAAATTGAGGGTACTTATGTGTTGGTCTGGATGGGCGACATGTCCACTGAAGTCCACATAAGCAAACTAGGGGGGGCTCATTCTCGATCCCTGATGCCAGAGGTGTCCTTTTTGTTGCAATGGGGGGAGTCTCACCTTCAGTAATTGAGAGGATTATCTCAAGGGACAGTTGAATTCTCGGGTCATTTGCTTGAGCAGGGAGAGTCTGGACCAGGGAGAGTGGGCTCTGAACTCACTGGTCTTTCACAGAGTGATGCAAAGGTTTGGCATCCCATGGGTGGATCTCTTTGCATCCCTGAAGAATCACAAGTCTCCTCGATTTGTGTTAAGGTTTTGGATGGAGGGGCCATTAGTCTTCGATGCTCTGATGATCACTTGGCAAGGGGCATTGTGTTACGCCTTTACTTCAGTTGCACTACTGTCTAGACATCTTGAGGAAAATAAGAATGGAGAAGATGGAGGTGATTCTGATAGCACCTCAGTGGTCACGTTGGCTGTAATTTTCAGAGATGGTAAGTATACAGGTTCAGGAGCGTTGGGCTCTACCAATTGGCCAGATCATCTACATCAAAGAGGTTTTTCTATAACCTACCCAGGCTGGTTATAATTACACACCTGGAGGTTGACTGGGGAAGGTTAGTGGCTACAGGTATGATGAGGATGTTATTCAGACCATTCTGTTGGCTAGGAGACCATCCACTAAGCGCCTGTATGAATCTGCTTGGAGGACCTTTTGTAGATGGTGTAGGCTTAAAGGGTTGTGCCCCTCCCCCATTTGCTTCAGTGGGTTCTATCTTGGCCTTTCTGCAGGCAGGGTTGAATAAAGGCCTTAATACCAATATGCTCAAGAGGCACGTGTCAGATTTGGGGTCCATATTGAAAGGGAAGCAGGGCAAGCCACAGTCCCATCCTCATGTACAAGGTTTTCTGAAAGGAGTTCCATTTATTCACCCAGGGACAGTTCATCATTTTCCTTCTTGGAATTGTCTTGTTGAGCCTTTGAGTTTTGGTGGATTTGAAGTTTCTTACCTTGAAGGTGTTTTTAGTTGCTATTATGTCACAGGGTCTCCAAGCCCAGGGCTCTGTCAGTGTTTAAGGAGTTCTGTGTTTTTCCGTAAAGATTCAGTAGTTCTTTGTTCATATCCTTCCTTTATTCCTAAGATGAATTCAACTTTCCATCAACAGGAGATTGCTCTTCCTTCTTTTTACCCAGATCCAAGGGCAGCATAGGAGAAAGAGTGACATAGGTTGGATGTCTGCAGGGCTCTTAAGTTCTGTTTGGAATTTTTGCAAATCAGATTACCTTTTTGTTTCCTTTCAGGTGGCTACTTAAGGGCAGCAGGTGTCTTCCTCTGCTTTGTCTTGTTGGTTGAGGCTTTGCATTGATTTAGCCTATGTTCACAGTTCTTTGATGGTTCCTGGTAGAATTCAAGCACATTACACAAGCAGTGCTTCCACCTCTGTGGCTTTGGATATAGCAGCATCTTTGGTGGAAATATGCAGGGTGGCCACTTGGGCTTTCCCATCATCCTTCATCAGGCATTATAAGATTGACAAATTTGCTTCTGTAAATGGCAGACCTGTTTTGCAGCAGGTTGTGTCTTTGTAGTTTGGCTTTATGGAAAGTTAACCCACCTGATAGGTATGGTAACTACTTGTATAGGACCCAGCATAAGAATTACCTCCCTGCACTGCAGGAAAACAGAATATTGTTACTTACTGCGAAGGTTCCTTTTCTATAGCAGTGGGGAGGGAATCCTTCCCACCCTTTGTTGGTGGGTGCTAGTGTTTTTGAGCTGTTGTTGGTGTCCTTGTGTCTGTCTTCAGCTTGTTATTCAATCACTGGGGGGAGGGGGCTAGCTCTCCCACTTAGGGTGGTGAGGTTGATTGATATTTGTTAAGCTCTGCCTCAAAGGTGTGTTGGAGGAGCTAGACCAGTGTAAGGATTCTCTTCCCACTACTGCAGAAATGGAACCGTCATGGTAAGTCCCAGTGTTCCGTTCCAGGGGGGAGCAATGCAGCCCTTAACCTGTGACAGTTCCCACCTCTGCTCTAGCATAACTTTTTTCCAGTACTGCATAAGGAGATTTCCATGTGCAGCAGTTTTGCTCAACAGCATGGCAACTGCCAGACAGTGCCTGGATGCATGTCTACCTTCCTGACCAAAACAGCCCCTGATTTTCTCCAGGGATGCCTTGGAAAAGCTATTATCTTCTTGATCTTTAATACTTTATGTGTGATTTATCTGTCTGTATCACTTTTGCTGATGATCTGTCCTTGGGTCAGTTATATAATAAAACTGAGGGGAACAGGGCAAGGAATCTTCAGGAAAGATCTAGATGGCATATGACTCCTAGGCAGTTCCAAAGTCAACCCATTCTTTGTAGATTTTTCCTCTGCAGCCTAGAAGACAAAACATCCCAGTGTGCTGTTGTAACTATTTCATAATTATGGAATTCAAGCTAGGTGTGGTTTGCCCAAATCTGAATACCTGTCTGAACCCAGGCCAATCTATAAATGCCCAGACACTGGTACTGAAACATGCATAAAAAAAAATTAAACGGGGTTAAACATCACACTTGATAAAAGTCTGTATATGTTGAAAGGTTATTTAAGGCATTTCATATTCAGTATTTTAAATATTAATTGGAATAAATTCTTTTTATGCTTTAGGTTATGTCAGAATTAGAAGATGCAAAAACAGAGGCAGAACTCTTAAAAAAGCAGTTGTCCAGTGAGCGACTTACAATTCAAAACCTTGAAACACTCTTGGCGACCAGCAGAGACAAAGATTTTCAGAATCATTTAATAACTCATGAAAAAGATTCAGAAATACAGCTACTCAAAGACAAGTTAACACTCTCGGAAAGTAAACTGTATGTTGTAAAGCACTATAGAATTTTACTCTTGTTCAGTGAATGTAACAGTTTCTGGGCTCTTGAAAAACTTGAGTTGTGTAAAAAAATGTTTCTTCCTGATGAAGATCCAGCATTCTGAACTGAATAATATTCAGATTTGTTATTGGAAATAATGAGTGTCAAGTTATTTTGTCTGGAGCCACAGTCATAGATTTACATTCAAAGATGATGAACACAGAGTGATATAAAATTTACGATGGAGTGAGGGTAGTTTCTGATGTTCTTTAATAGTCATGAGGTACAGGTTGAGTCTCCTCTATGAAGAATTCTGAAATATTCTGAAATCTAAAATGGTCCACATGTGGCTGAGATAGTGATACCTTTGGTTTCTGATGATGCAGTGTACACAAACTTTGTTTCATGCACAAAATTATTAAAAATATTTTATATAAAATTACCTACAAGCTATGTGTATGAGGTGTATATGAAACATAAATGAATTTTGTGTTCAGACTTGGGTCTCATCTCCAAGATATGTCATTACGTATATGCAAATATTCCAACATTCCTCTTGTCCCCAGCATTTCAGATTAGGGAGACTCAACCTGTTACATTTCTCCTCTTGAACAGTGGGTCCTTGCCATGTAATGGGTCATATAGTTACTGTAACGTGAGAAACTTAACATGTGAAAACTGCCTGAAATGGCTGGTTCATGCAAGCAGCATTGCATGTAGCTGTGTCTTTCTCTTTTACATGAAGTGTCTGTTTGCAACTGTGGCCACTTGCAAGTTCAAGGGAAAATATGGAAGGAATTCGAACAGCAGCATGAGGAAATGTGTAAATCTGTTAAATCCCAAATTTGGATTAATTTACTTCAAAGTATGCATATATCAGATACATTGACGTTTTAATCATTTTTTACAGCTTTTGCAATTGAGAAATACTGTTTTTATTTTGTATGGCTGTTGTGGTTTGCATGTGTGTGTGCATTTGCATGAATGCTTGTTGTTTCTTTGTCCTTATTTACCAGTTTGCCTTGTTTCTGACAGTTTTTAAACTTCTGTAAGGAGTCATTTGTAAATATGTAATTCTTAAGACTTTCCTTGTTTGCCATTATTTTAGAACAAGTCTTAATAGAGAGGTTTCTATACTCCGCAATAAACTTGCACAGCTGCAGACTGATTATGACATTATAAAAAGGCAACTAACAACAGAACGATTCGAACGGTAAGTAATTTTTCTTACCAGACAAATTCCAATGTTTGTGCCTTGTGTTTAAGAGGAAAAATATAAAAGTACTTTGAACACAGTTGTAGATAAAATATTCAATATTACCATAGATTAAAATTTGATTTAATATTTATTTATCCATTGTGCTGCTTAGTTGCTTTCTATACTGTAGTCTTCCCAAGATGACCTAGGGTTTAACATCTCAAAAATATAAAGTATTGCCTTAAATCTGTCGCAGACCTCCCAGAGGCCCTTCTCTTCTATGGCTCCCAGACTTTGGAATGGCCTGCCAGACGAGATCCGTCTTATCACTACTCTTAATAGCTTCAAGAAAGTGCTAAAGACGGATCTCTTCTGGCAGGCCTTCCCGGAATAACTTCCCGGCTTAAGTGGAATTGATTGCTTACCCGCCCCCCCTGCCGCTATTGCCATTTTTTGGGTGGGGGTATATTGTATTGTATTTTATCTTTGTTTTAATTCTCTATTGGTTTAATTTAGTTTTAAGGGATGGGAGGTTTGGGATTGGAAATGATTGTTTTAACTTGCTGCTGTTTTAATCCTGTTGTACGCCACCCCGGTTGCCAAGCAGAGGGGCGGGTTAAAAATATTATTATTATTATTATTATTATTATTATAGAAAACAGAAATATAAAGGTTTTAATACACTAAAATGAAATTTCAGAATGTGCACTGGCAGTAAATATTACAATTTTCAATAAGCACCAGGAAGCACAGATGGATTTTTAAAACCCTCGTAAGAGTTCCCAATGGATGCAGCAAGCCATACACCACTTGAAAGAGAATGTGAGGATTGGGACCTTAGAGGTCCTATTTCTAGTGTCCACCAACCCTATCCAGTGAAGATCCAATGAAATAAGGTCTCTAAAGATATTTTCCTAAAATATAAGCAGGCTCATACATGTGTAGGCAGTCCTTCACATAACCTCTGTCCAAACAAGGTCAAAATAATTCCTTTGAACGGGGCTGATAATGATGGAAAAGGATGGATGCCATATGACCTGAATGTCTAAGCCCAAGGATAGGGATTGTGCCCCTCCCCCAAGTTATTTCCCTGTAATTCCCACGATTGCAGACCTTAGGCTGTGCTGGCTAGAGTTGATAGAACTTGCAGTCCAGCAACATCTGAAGGGCCACACATTTCCTACCCCTAGTCTAACCCTGCTCGGATGACTACATTCTGTATCAGCTGATGACATTTCTCAGCCATCTTCAAAAGCATCCTCACATAGAATACATTACAGTTATTCTGTCTGGGTGTCAGCAGGGCATACTTAACTGAGGCTAATCCCACCTTTTCTAAATAGGTTTGCAGACAACAAATCAAAGTCTTTAAAGGGCACTTACCTAAATCCCACTGATTCAGTGATTCTACTCTAGTTGGGAGTAGTAATAGGATTCAGGCCTTAGTATTCTCAGTAGTACCCATCCAGTCTACAATGTTAGTCAACCACCAGGGGGACCTCAGTTGATTTGCTCAAAAAATGGGGCCCAAGGCCAGACTAGAATGGAACCAAATAATCAGTATTATTATTTTTGGCTTGGCTTATTTTTAAATATATTTTTAATATTTTAATATATTATTATTATAGTTATTTATTTATAACCTGCTTTTCCCCCCAAGGCTGGGAATTGCCCTCCTGAAATTCTCTTAGTGATTTATTCACATTTTACTGTTACTTTTGTTGGGAGAAAATCTATAAAATAGCAGTGAAAACTGGCTGGGTTTTTATTGGAAAGGGGAAATTATGCTGTATATGTTCACAAATTAAAAGAGTATATTCGTGTAGTAAATAAAAACATGGACCCAAAGTTAAAATATTAGACAAAGAAGCTGTGTTGTTCAAACATGTCCCACGAGGTCACACTCCTATTTGTTTGTTTGTTTGTTTGTTTGTTTTTTGTTTGCTGTTGCCTTAATATAGTATCAAAACGCTTGGTTAAGAGTGTGTATGTTCATCAGATTTTTATCATTTAGTACTTTTCCATATTCAAAAATACGTTGAGGCACACACAATTCTATGTTGGATTCCCTTTGATTTTGTTACAGGAAACAAAAACTACATATTTGCATCCACTTCCAAAAGAGGAAGTAATTCTCAGTGGAAGAATTCTAATGCTTTCCAGCACCCATGTCTTGAACAAATAGTTGCATAGAGGCAATAAATTTTGTCCTTTTTGCTTCTTTGCTGGCGATATTTTATTTTCTGAATATAATTGCTAAGAATTGGGTCCCTTTTTTGAGATGAAGATCAGTAAATGTGAAGGTTGAACAGTGAAATTACTCTAGAAAATAGTGACAATGAGGGAGTTCCAAGCTTTTCCACTCCTCTCAGCACCAGTGCTTTCTCTTAGAATTGTTCTTCAAGATAGGCATAGACAGGGTTTCATTTGAACATTTAGGAAGGCATTGTGGCCAATCTGCTTATAATGTGGGAAAATGTTTGCATATACAGTTGTCCCTTCACATTTGCGGGGGTTAGGGGCGGAAGACCCCCGCAAATGTGAAAAACCGTGAATAATTATAGTCCTTCCCCCACCCGCAACAACCCACCCCGTCGCCACTCACTCCCACCCCCCCGCCTCTTCCAAAGTGGCGACGGGGGCTTCTGAAGCCCCCGCCGTCACTCACTCCCACCCCTCCCCGCCCTTCCCGAAGTGGTAATGGAGGCTCCTGAAGCCCCCATTGTCACTCACAATCACCCCCCTGCCTGTTCCAAAGTGGCAAAGGGGGCCCCTCGCTGCCTTGGGAAGGCACTGGGGTGGAGAGAGGGAGGGAGGGAGGCTTTCCATCTCCCCTTCCCAAGGCAATGACGGGCTTCATGAGAAACCCTTCGCTGCCTTGGGAAGGGACGGGGTGAAGAGGGGGGGGGCAGGTGGCTTTCCGCGAATAATCAAAACTGAATGTGAAAGTCGCGAATGTGGAGGGGCAACTGTACTCCCAAATTTCAATTCTAATTTTCTTCATAGTGAACGTGCCATTCAAGAGATGCGTCGACATGGCCTCTCCACATCTTCTCTACGTGCCTCATCCCCACTTAGTTCAACGTTGAGATCTCCTTCACATTCTCCTGAGAGAGCACTTACTATAACAACAGAACGAACAGAGAAGTATGTAATTAAATAAATTAGGTGTTTACTTTTTATACTTTTTACTAATTTGCACAGTAAAATCAAAATTGAATGTCAGAGTGGGATGGCATTCTTTGGATGACCTGTAGGAACAATCCACATGATTGGGTTTCTCCTGTGTCTTAGTTATAGATGAGTATTATAATACAAGGGTTTGCTCTGGATTTGCTCTGATCATAGGAAAGATCAGGTGTCAGGAGTGTGCCCTCTTGAGTACCTGCCTTAAATGCATTCCAGCCATTTCTTGGATATGGGGAGCTGCAGTGGCATTTGTGTGGCTTAGAATAACTGAAATTATAGCAGTGTACATTATGAAAAATAATGTTAATATGATGTGGCTTCAGTAACCTAAGAGTACTAGGTATAGATTCTAAAGAAAGTAATATTTTTTCTCCATATAATTGTTTTACTTATTTATTTTCTTCTCAGAAATGTGGGCTTCAATGATTAATCATTTACTTTAAAAGTAGAACCAGTAGTGCAAGGTTTAATATGTTTGGGCTCATAGTCAAGATTGACATGAGTTCTACCTTTACAATAGTGTTAACACCACTGATGAAACAACAAAGAGTCTTGTAGGTCAATATCAAAATTTGTGCTGATTGTGAGCTCACTGATTGTTATGCTTAATCACATTTGTCTAAATCAGAAGTATGCAAACTGCTACTGTTTACAGCAAAGCAGGTGAAAGCGAGGAATTGGAAGTCTTTTAAGCCATCATTTATGTATAGAATTTCTCGTTATTCTTTGGTTTTGGTTTTTACACCACTAATTCTATATAAACTATATGTAGTAAATAATGTTCAGTTTAACATGCAGTAGACTCTCTAAAGCCTAGAGACTTAACAAATAAGTAAAACCACTCATCAGAATATACTGTTACACTATTATTTTGAAATGAAATATGGTCTGAGCTTCAGAAATAAGGCTGTGTTCTACAAGTCATTTTACTTTGGCTCTTATTATAGGATTTTAACAAGTCTTTAAGACATAAACTAAATTATCATGTTAGTATTTTAAAAATATAGAAATATATCTGTCTCCCTTAAAATGATCTGGCAATATTATTCTTTTTTTTAAAGTGCAGAAATAAAGATCGAGGAAATTATAGAACTGAGTTCCAGCTTATAAAGCCATAAAACAAGGCAGGTTAGGATAGTAAAGTTAATAGGTAAGTGAAATAAGAATTAATCTTATTTCAAGAAAAAGTTATAATCTTTAAATTTATGTCACAAAGTAGCATGTTCTGGGCCATCTTCCTCAGTAGACTCAGCTTTTATGCCATCTTGATTCTGTTACCAGTGAGCAACCTTTTCTGGGTCTAGCAGAGTATATTCAGTGCAGAGTTACTTTTGCTCACAGGTTACCTTTCTTGTTTGTGTTTTCATGTTTGTTGCATGGTATAGTACTCTAATCTCTAATCCAGAGATTACAGTACAGGGGCCTCCATGTGCAAAGGATATGCCTCCATATATTTCAGGAGGGACATCAAATTCTGATTTAATGTGTCTGGAATAATAATTGTCTTTCTAGTATACTGATGTTTTGTATCCTTCTGCTGTACCACATGTACTTGATGATAAAGAATAGAATGTCAATTGTGTATTACTATTAGATGAGGAGCCTTCCAACTGACCTATGCACCATTGAAGAAGAATTCTACAGTTTCCATTATAGACACCAATGTGAAGAACAGACAGTGGCATGCAACAGAGGAAGAAGGTCCAAATCTGAAATTTGGCTCTGCTTAAGCTACTTCTCTTAACATTATTGAAAACATGTTTTAATAAATAAAAATATGGTCTCTGTAGAAGAATCCTAGTCAGTTTCATTTTAAGGATTAACATAAAATTGTTTTTAAAGACTAGTGTACCTTAAGGACTTAAAGAGTGCATGATTCCAACCTCAAACAGCAGCAGAAAACAGAAAAGAAGAAAATGGATAGTAACACATTTTTAATATGCCTCCTTCATATTACAGCCGAACTACTGAAGATTCTTTTTGCACATTTAAAGGAAATTTACAAATCAACATCAGCACTTGGTGCAAACCAACTAATTTCAGTGCTATGATTCAGGATTACATTAATACTCTTTGCAATAACTGCTAGATAAAAGAACAAATAGTTTGCAAAGATTCTGCAGTTGATTTTAGAAAAACAACAAATCATGAAACTTTTCTGAACAAGATTTTGGGGTTAATTGTCCTCTCTGTTCTTCCCCTTTACTAATGGCTGCAAGAAACCTATTTCAGACAAATCACAGTTTCCCAGCTCATCCATACGTTTGAAACTGGTTGTTTTAAAACCTCTTTTAGGTCAACTCAGAATGGAACTGTGATTTATGGTCCTAGTTTGTTCATAAATGTAGTATTTTTAAAAAAATCTCCTCCCTGTGGTCATGAGAAAGGAGAGGAGGAGCATACTGAAAGGTCATCAGAACCAGCGCACACAGCAGAATTCCATTGTGTAACATTACATCTGAAGGTAGACCACTTTGAACTGTTTTTCCCATATGCTACGCTATGATTGCCAGACCTTACAGTCTTGAAAAAAGTGTGATTTCCTCCATTCAGTGTCTTGAAATAGTTAAAAAGATACAGCCCTCTTTAGCGATTCGTTATCTTTTCTGTTTTGTATGTTTTTAAGCAACATAAATGTATTAGAAATGTGCCCCTTTTGTTTTTAAACTAGTGTATCATTATTTATAAATAATAAAAATTTTGGTGGCCTCAAGAATTCTTCTAAATGATTTAGTTGCTTTGTTTAAACTATTAAAAATAGTAAACATAAAAATCAAACCATATTGCATAACAAGTTCAGGACAGAACATGTGTAAATGTAAAGGTTTTGTATTTGCACTTTGAATGAGCTTTTCCATTCTCTCTAGGAAGTGCTATTCAGTGTCTGCGGTGTGGACTATATGGACTAATGGTCTGACCTAGGCAACTTCTTATGTTATTGTTCTTCACTGCCTTGGGGGTTCTCTGCCAGATGGGATTTCTGAGGGCGCGGTGGGTAGGAAGATTGTACTGAACAGGACTAGGCAAAATTAATTAGACAAACTGTTTTGACTTTGAACATTTGGCTGTACATTCATTGACTTTGACTCAAAATGCATTCTAAATTGTACTGGTAATTTTGTAGTCTGTTGCTTCCTGCATCATATTCCTTCTAGTTAATATCTCAGTAGTACCGCTTCTCCTCATGCTCCCCATTATGTGTTTCTGTAATCAGCTGTATGACAACTAATACAAAGAGGCAATATCAGGTTCTGTAAACCCACAGAAATATGTACACTTACGTAATGAAAATGAGAGTAGCAAATGTGTTGTTTTTCTTCAAGGTCTCTTTGACTTGTATAATTGGGTATTACACATGCACAAAGCCTCATTCAGAATATCATAAAACTTAAGCATGCTAATAAGCCATGAGAATTCGTTACTACAACTGCTCTTTAGAAAACTGAAAAGTGTACAGTTTATGACTTATTAAACATCAGAACATAACTGACACTCCCTGTAGGCAGAATGTACATTTACTTCAACTCTATCTTGGCAGTGAGCTGCACTAGTGGGAATGTGCAAGTGTGTTTTATTCTGTTTTCTTTGACAGTGTTACACTGTAAACTAGTGACTAGTGAGATCATTCCAGAAAGGGCATAAGGAGGGCATGAAGACAAGAACCTTTCAAAGATTCAAAATATTTCCTCTGACCATGCATTTTCTATTTACCATATATACTTGTGTATAATTAAAAAAAATGCCCAAAAATTGACCCAAAACCTGGGTTGACTTACAGATGGGCAATATGGTGATCCTGCTGGAAAAAATGGTGCCAGCAGCCCTTCTGGATTTCTTTGCTGTGGCTAGGAGAGCAGAGGGGTCTTAATAGAAGTGCTGACCCTCCCTCTCCACACCATGGCAATGAAATCCTAAAGAGCCCCCCCCCGTTCCTGTAGTGGGGAGGGCGGGGAGGATTGGCACTTCAGATGGACTAAGCTGTTGTGCTCTGTCTAGGGAGAGCCTCCAGTAAATGAATCCTCAACCTCCCCTCCACTCTCCCCACTGCAGTGGGGAAATCCCAAAAAAGCACTGAGTTCCCCTACCTCCCTGCCAGGGCAAGGGGGAGGAGGTTGGTGTTTCTTTTACAAGAGGCTCTCCCCAGATGGATTATGGTAGGTTACACCAAAGCAAACATCACAAAAAGCCTTCACATTTTGAAGTGGCCAAAAGCTGGAGCTGATATGTCAACAAAGATGACAACCCATCTTATTGCTATTGTAGAAGGCAGCTGATCCTGCCTTTTTTTCTTTTCTTTTGCAGAAATGGAAAGTTGTGGTGGTAGCAAACATCTCCCTAAATGGGGACCAAGAAAGATGGAGGACTTGGTAGGAGGGGATGGAGAGAGTTATTCAATGGTGATACAATAAACAGCATGTTAAATACAATGTCAAGCAAATGTCCTCCATCCAAAACAGCTCCTGGGAAACCTCTCCCAATCCTCTGTATGCATAAGAAGCACAATAAACTGTGACAGCAGTAAGGGAATATCTTAATGATTAAAGTGAAAATTTTTAGTTGTGTTGTTGGTGGGAGGTTTCTATTAGTATTATTACTGTTGTTCTTCAGGAACTAGAAAAGGAGCTGGAACTGTGGCAGGAAAATTCCAAAGAAGCACCACTGAGGTGGGGAATGCAGAGGAGGTCATGCTTCTTTGGGATTTCCCTGCTCTTGCTGTAGTCTGTCCAGGGAGAATCTACAAGAAGCATCCACCCCACCTCTGCTTTCTCTCCAGCAGCTCTTTTGGGACATCCCCAGCACAGCAGTTAAAGCTGAGGGGATTGGTGCTTCTTTGGACTCTTAGCATGGAGTAATTTCTGAGAGCGGGAAGATTAGAAGTTGGGAGAATCGGAAAGAAGACCCAATTCCCTCCATTCTCCCTACCATGACAGTAGCTCTTTGGTGCTTGCCCACTGTGACACGGAGATTAGAAAGAGGAGAACCTGAAAAAAGCCTCCCCCCCTGCTCTCTCTTGTGGCTCTTCGGGGGCTTCCCAGCCATGGCAGAGAGCAGAGGGGGCAAGTGCTTCTTTCAGGTTTTGCCGGCATGGGCTAAGCGCAAAGAATCCAAAAACATAGTCTGTGCCAAGATAGCATGAAGGAAAGCTCTCTGCTTTCTTTCCAGTGGCTCTTGGGGGTTCCTTGCTGTGGTGGCCAGATTTTCCTTATCTGCTATGGTGGGGAACCGCCAAAGAGCTGCCATTTTTCTGCCGAGGCATATCTCCATGGAATGGATCCGAGGAGCCCCATGCTGAGCCCCAAAGCATTACCCTCTACTTATCCACTGGTCATATCAAAATCCATAATTTTGGCCCCCAAACCTGCCCTCGGCTTATACATGAGGTTGACTTATACATGAGTATATATAGTAGCTATCTTGGCCGATTGCTTTATTTTATTGAAAAATGTCAAATACCGGACAAAAGCGTATACAATTCAAGGAACAATGTAAAGGTCATTAGCAGGTTTGTGTCAATTTTCTAAATTACTAATCTCACAGAGATGGAAACAAAATTAGTTACAAGGTGATTGGACTTACATTTTGGGATATCATGGCTGATAGTCTTTGACTAATGTATCTTTCATTAATTTATCTGCTCTTTTATAGCCTTCATATTCACCTTGCATTGAAATGTATATGCCCATTTTAAATGTCCAAGTTGTAGACAGCCTTTTGGAACTCTCTATTCTGCTCAAACATTATTGATCTATCTGATAGCTGTACAGATGAATGCCAAGTCTCAAAACTGGACCCAGGAGAACTGGGGTAGTGGTTTCAAGTACCGTCAGTACTGAACTGTCTATTCCTCCCATAGACAATGAACCAAGGAAGTAGAGAGAGGGACTATTCATGAGGATTTAGCAATTGCCATATAAACCAAAGGCTCTATAACAGTGGCTCTTAACCTAGGGTCCAGGGTTCCCCAGGGATCCATGATGTCCTCAAAGGGGGTCTGCGAAGGCTTGAAAGTTGCTTGGCCCACCTCCTCCCTGCAGTTGAGTGGCCACATGACAGGAGCCAAGGCAAAGGCTAGCTGGCTTGGCCTGCGCATTGCCATTTTTAAATTTTTATTTATTATTACCCCGCTCTTCAGCCACAAGGCTATCAGAGCGGCTTACAAATTGTTTTAAGCAATAGCTATTTACACATCTACACTGCATTAAACAGTTTCCAATGTGTGTTAGCTAATTGCCCCCCACAAGCTGGGTGCTCAATTTACCGACCTACGAAAGGATGGAAGGCTGAGTGAACCTTGGAGCCCGCTGGAATTGAACTTGCGACGTGGTGGCTTGCAGTACTGGCATTTAACCACTGCGCCACCAGGGCTCCCACTCAATCCATTCAATCCACTCCAACCTCAAACTTGCAGGAGGAAGCAGGAGAAAAGTCTTCCCTGCCCCTCCAGTGCCTCTGAGGGAAAGTTAATGAATGGTGTACAGTAATTGTATTGTTGTTTTAAATCTTGAGTTAAGAATTGGGGGTCTGTGGCAACAAAAGATATTTAAAGGGAGTCCCTGGTAAAGAAAAGGTTAAGAACCATTGCTCTCTAAAATGTTCGTTTTTAAGTCCATAGCACTGGTCAGGTGGAGAAGACGATCCCAGATTGGTAGCCATTTCAAGGTGTGCCTTCTGCCCCAAGTCCTGGTGGCACAGTGGTTAAATGCCAGTATTGCAGCCACAACGTTGCAAGTTGTATCCCAGAGGACTCCAAGGTTCACTCAGCCTTCCATCCTTTCATAGGTTGTAAAATGAGTACTTGGCTTGTGGGGGCAATTAACTAACACACATTGGAAACTGCTTAGTGTAGATGTGTACATTGCTATTGCTTAAAACAATTTGTAAGCCAGAGCGGGGTGGGGGTATAAATAACTAAATAAATAAAATAATATATATGGATGGATGTAAATCCTCTACCTTCCCTTGAAGTCCTCATGTGCCATCGCAGTGCCATGGTGCCCCTTCCTTTCTCCCAAGCCAACCACAGCCAAGTAGTCGCCTTCTCCCCACCAAGGATCAGCTAGGCGAGGCTTAAGGGAGGAGTTAGGGAGGCTCCTGGGTTTAAAAGAAAGAAAACGAAAAGAAACTAGGCAGGCCGACCCAATATAGACGATCCAATGCCTGGACCCCAAGCGAGGCTGTTCCCTCCCTTCTTCCTTGGGAGGCTGGGGGCTGGCAGAGAGAGGCCGGGCGAGGGCGAGGGCATGTGATCCTGGAGACTGAATCCAGGGGCTGCTGCTGCTGCTGCTGGCTTTGCCCTGCCTGGCGTGGCAGCCGCGCGGGGAGCAATGGAGGCTGCTTGAACCGCACCAGCGAGGGAGGCTGCCTTTTCTTGCCGGATCCATTGCAAACCGAAGCAAAGCCCAGCCCCAGTTCCCCTCCCCGGATCCAAACTCCAAGCGAGGTAGGAAAACCTTGTGAGGCTTTTTGTTTTCTTTCTCGGTGGGTGTTTTTTTAATTGAGGGGGCACAGTTTCTTTCCAAGCCTCGATCAGGAGGCAGAAGTTTGGGTTTCGGAGATGTTTTCCTTTTGCACCCAAACCTGGTCAGTACCAGGCGCCGACAGTACCACCACCAGCCCGTGCCCTACCAACCTCTCCCCACACCCGCACCTCCCTTGCTTTGTCAGGGCGGCGGATTCTCAGCTCCCGTCTATTGTTCGGACTGGAGGCTGGTGTGGTTTCCTCCCGAAGGTGACCGTGGTGTGCAATGGTCTGTCTTGGCAAGAAAGGCTTGGCTCTTCTGCTCCCTTGTCAGGGATGGATCCGACCTTCTGAAAGATGGCAATTCTGGAGCATCAGTGAAAGGAGGCTGCGAGGAGGCAGGCAGGCAGGGGGAAAAAGGGAAAAAACCATCACAGTGGCAGAGCTCCTAAAACGATTCAAACCAGAGCCTTGGCAAGGCTTATCTTAGCAGTGTTGTCATGACCTATAGATTTTCTTTGGGCATGTGTGTGAGGGTGTGTGTGTTGATGCATACATTTCTTTCATTCTTGGGTTGGGTTTGCTTTAAATCCTGCATTGATTTTGCAGAAAGGGGTGACTTCTGTTGGTCCTATCCCTCCTTCCTCTCGCCCCCTCCTTTCAGAGCTGCATTGCTTTGTCTACCCTTCTCTAAAGCCATTTATCATAGGACTCGCTCACCATATTTTAATGAGCTGTGAAATCTGCTAGTTGTCATGGTTGAAAGATGGTATAGTTGTGTGGGGGTTTGGGGTGCACTTCTTCCTCTCCTAACCACCCCTCCCCAATACTAGATCAAGTGCACTAAAGGTTACACACTGCCATGAATGGGAAACGGGTTTCAATGTAGACTTGTTAGACATTCAAAAAAAAAAATCTGACATAGCTAGGTCATTCATCTTAATCTGGTTGATTTATTTATTTCCCCCTCAAATAGCTTTGCTCTTATGAATAGCTAAATTATCCAAGGGAAATATGCTATAACTAACATTAGACAAATATGCATCCCTAAAAGAATTTTGCAAGAATTCTTTGGGGTTTAGGGAATGATCGCCTTTGATGTGCAAGGGGTTAAAGGAAAACTAGAAACCACAACTGCACATGTTGAAATTTTAATATGGTTAACAATAGCACTGCTGAAACCGAGCAGCTGGGAGAAGGGAAGAGGTTAGTAGGTAGAAGGGAAAGTGTCTGTTCCATCTACAACAGTGAGTACTCGAAAGCCAGTTTTTAATTTGGGTTTCCTTGTCCCCCCATATTTGGGGCACTTCTTCCCCAAAGAGGGGCTTGTGTCATGTGTGTATTGTGGGGCTTAGCAGTGTAAATTCAAGCAGAATAGTAGTAAAAAAATTATAGGTGAGCTGTGTTATTGAATTAGAATGTTGAATAATTAGTACATTTATTAACATACCATTGTAGTCTAATAATATACATTTATTAGGACAAACTAAGGAGTTCACTACTTTCTCAAATTCTATTTATTTTGTTTGTGACAGTTATTTATATCTCATCTTTAGGATCCTAAACTTTTCATGGTGACATACAAGTAGCATCAACATACAGTAGAATCCCCGTATCCACTGGGGATTGGCTCGGGGGGGGGATGCTGAAAACTGTGGATAATAGCGAACACCATTGAAAATACCTTAGAGTTGCCTTGGAGGACCTAGAAAATGGCTAGAGAGGACACATTTTCTATGAAGACTCTATAGTAGGTGTGCTGTTTGGTATCTAGTGGATAATGAATCAGTGGATATGGGGGTCCTACTGTACATTAAAAACTGTACATGTATGTGTGTGCCCACAACATCAAGAAAATCAGCACATAACAAATCACCAGGACTTTCCAGAAGGCAGCAGGAACAGGTTCTGAGGGGGCCTTTGTTTACCTTCCTCTCTCTCCCACAAAGGTGCCTGATGGCCATCACTGCTGGATGGGCTAGAGCTTGGAAATAACATGTAACTTGTAACCTGTTACTTTGGGCATAAGAATGTGACCAATAGCATTACTTTGGAAAAATGACACAACAACAATTGATAACATTCAAACATTTAGTATAATATTTTCTCTTTACTCCAAAACCATTTCAGTCATTTTGGAAGGAAGTGCATATCAATTACTCATGTATGCAGCAAGTTTCTCTCTCCTGTAGCAAGTGACAAGGACTCTCTGGCCTTGGTTATAGGATGTGTGTGTGTGTAAAAATCCAGATGAAATTTGGACTACTTTGGCCCAGAGCTATGGTACATGAAATTTGGGCTACTGTGGCCCGGATTTAAGCACCATACCTGCCAAAGCCTGAATCCGTATTTGGATTTTACTTGGTTTCCATTCAAAGCTGTTACTCATGTTTGACTCTGAGCTCCATGAAAAGTGAAGCTCCAGCAGTAGTCGCTCTCTCTGAAGCCAGAATAGGTGGCCCATCCTGCCATCATGAGGCTAGCCACCCATTCTGGCTTCAGAGAGCAACTACCACTGGGGCTCTGTCTTTGGAATGAGAAATGGCACTGAAGAGGGAGAAAAATAGCAGCACTCGGGTAGCCCTTCTCTTTCCTCCCCCCCCCCTCCAATCTAGTGTGGATGGATTTTTTATTTATTTAGTTATTTATACCCCGCTCTTCAGCCACAAGGCTATCAGAGCGGCTTACAAATTGTTTTTTAAGCAATAGCTATGTATACATCTACACTGCATTAAACAGTTTCCAATGTGTGTTAGCTAATTGCCCCCACAAGCTGGGTACTCAATTTACCGACCTACGAAAGGATTGTTCACATGACAGTTTTCTCTGGAGTTTTAAGCAAACTCCAGAGAAAACTCCAAGCTTTCTAAAACCCAGATTGAGGGGGTATTCCCCAAACCTGGTGCAAATAGGGCTGTACATTGTGTGGCACAATTGCACCAGATTTGGGGGAAAGGCTGTATGCCATGTGGCATTATTGGGCTGGATTCGGGGGTTTTCACTTGTGTAGACAAGCCCTCTGTTGCATGTTCCACCATCTGAAGAGTTTGGGTTGATGAGTGCACAAGACAAGGATCTCTATGTAGCAGCACCTAGACTGGAACTCCTTGTCAAGGGAAGTCACAGTGGCTGTGTCTGACAGTCAAAACTATATTATTCTATCAAAGTTTTAAGTTTTTTTTAATTGTAAAGAATGTTCTTTTCTGTTCTGTTTTTATATTGTGATTTTATTGTACATTGCTTTGCCTTGGTGGGCAGAAAAGTGATGTATAAATGTGTGTATGTGCCTTCAAGTTGCCTGTCAACTTATGGCAACCCCATGAAACCTGGGATCTGTAGTTTGGTAAGATACTAGAATTCTCAACAGCAAATTCTAAATCTGTTGTTGTTGTTGTAGTTGTTGTTGTTGTTGTGTGCCTTCAAGTCATTTCTGATTTATGGCGACCCTAAGGCAAATCTATCACAGGGTTTTCTGAGGGCTGCAAGTGTGTGACTTGCCCAAGGTCACCCAGTGGGTTTTCATGGCCAAGTGGGGATTTGAAACCTCGTCTCCAGAGACATAGTCCAACACTCAAACCACTACCCCACACTGGCTCCAAAATTTTAAATAATCCTTCCTTAAATGCAAAACCTAGGATTCTGTACAGTGCAGCCATATCAGTTAAAGTGGAATCATGACACTATAATTGAGCAGTGTAATGGCCTTCGATGGATACAAAAATGACAGAAAACCAGTACATTTAGCCCCTATTCATGTGTTCCTGTGCAAGAAACATTGAAGCATAAAAGGCTGAATTATTTTGAAACTCTGCATTGGGATACAAAAGGTAAACTGGATGGGGAAAAAGGAGAAGAAAAAGAAGAAGAAACTGAAAATAAATAGAAGAAAATTTAAGTCGAGACGAGTTTAGTCCAAACACATAACCCATAATTGCCCCCACTGAGCCAGTCAACCAGGATGGAATAAAACATTTTGTTCAAATGTTTAAAAAGCGAGGGCACCCAAGAAGGAAAAACAATGTTCCATCAACCTTGTTTATGTTTGTTACTGGCTATTGCCATGTTAGTTTTCTCCTGTGTTCTGGCATGAGGTAATATGACAAAACAAATAGATAAGCACAGATGATCCGACTATGTGCATCCTTATGGCTGCTGCCCATTTCCCAGGGTCATAATATACTATTGTCCTTCATAGCATTGTAGGCTGATTATACTGTGGGAATGAGGCAGAGTGGTTCTGGAGGACGCCTTCCCTCACTGCCTGTTGCCAGACTGTCAGCTGGCTTCAGGGCACATTTGGAGCACATGCAGTTGCTCTGAATGTTTTGAGCACATTACATATCCTAACAAGGAGGAAATGAGAATCCAGCCTGCTGGAACTGAAATCCAGCTGGGTGGAGAAGTCTGTGGGTATGCTATGTACTGAAGTAAAGGTGTGTCTAGTACTTACAGGTGTGTGGGGATATCTTTGGAAAGTTTGTTTCCCTGCATGCACAAACTGTATCACAACTACATACCTTCCAACAGTCCCAGTCTGACAGGGGCAATCCCAGTTAATCATTTGTTGTCTCACTTTTTCATCTGCTTTGAAAATGTTCCAGTTTCTCTCTCTTCCTTCCCCTTTCTCCCTTTGTTCTCAGCTTACTTGCTGCAAACTGCTTTCAAAGTGCAAAAGTAGTTTGCATTCAATTAATTTGGGGGCGGGGCGGAGGAGAGTTCCCTGTAGAATCTGGCAAAAGCAAATTGCTGAAGCCTCTCCTCACTTGGGTGTTCTTCCTCAGTAATAATTTATCCACCATGACCAAACTCTGATGTTTGGCCATATGTGTCCCAGTCTACATTTGTAAAATGTTGGAGGATACACAACTTCTATTCTCCTACTTAGAACCTGTTGCAGCTCAATGATCCCCTCACCCACAAAGCCACTGACTACCAATTGCCCAGTAGAAAGGATTCTAGCAGAGGAAACTTTAAAAAGTTATTGTTTTGGACTACAGCTCCCAGAATCCCCCAGCCAACATGGCCAGTACACATACTGGCTAGGGGATTGTAAGAGCTACAGTCCAAAAAAAATAACATTTACATGCTCTGGTTGATCCTAGTAAAGGTAGTACAGTATTACCTAAGACTGATGATAGTGTTTGTACTACTATTGCCAGTTTCAGTAAATGGTTATATTTTGCAGGGGCAATATTCTATTCAACTGTCTAGGGAAAACAGTAAGTAAACCACTAAAAAAATTCATGAGGAATAAAGCAGTTTTACCATATGCATGTTGTGTGAGACTTCTCATAAATTTCTATATGAGATGTTTTGATTTAGGCTCAGTGGCAAAAGAGAGTAAAGAATCTTCAGATATGTAATATGTACAGCCAACACATTCTTGAACTCCTGAAAAATATTTCATTTACATGTAATAGCTGAGCACAGAAAACTGGAATACTACTCTGGCAGTTTACGAAAAACATGAAGTATGGTATCCAAATCCCTCTTTTGGGTGTGCCCAATGGGATATTTTGCATATTGAACAAGAGCCCATTAAACAATGTAATCAAGTGATGTTGAAATGTTCCTAAGTTTCAAAAGTAAGTGTCATGCAGCACAGGAAACTCAGATCCAAGTCTTTTATTGGGGGGAAGAAACTAGTTGGGTGGTTTTATGGTTTCTAATCAAAATTAGTTCAGCATTTTAACTCTGTACCATCAGGCTCTTAATGCCCATCAGGCTTCTCCAGTAACAATGGCAATTAGAAATGGTTTCTTCAGTCACATGATGTTGTACGTCAGGTACTTATGTTGGAAAGATGAGATTGAAGGACTTGGCCATTCTGACTGCTGATTATCACATTTGGATTGTAGAATGTTGGTTATTTGGTGGCCTCCAATGTGTGCTTAACTCTGTCCTGTAGAGGTCTATGGGACCTAAATGGGACAATAAGAAGAACCCTTTCAGATCAGGTCAAAGAACAATTTAGTTTGCCATCAAGTTTCCTATTCTGACAACACCCTTTCTGACCATTTGCTCAGGTGTTTCTAATGCTAACCCAAGCTACAGTAGACCCTCTATATCACCAGATTCTGCATCCATGGATGCAACACCATGGTTTGAGAATATTCCAAAAACGTTAATTCCAAAAAACAAACCTTGATTTTGCTGTTTTATATAAGGGATGCCATTTTACTATTCCATAGTATATAATGGGACAGATTTTGGTATCCATGGGTGTCCTGGAACCAAACCCCAGTGGATACCAAGGGACCACTGTAGTCATTTTCCCATTCCCATTTCACAGCCAAATTCATGAGCGAAGAAATGGGAGGCATTTTACTGATATTTTTCACCCAGGGGTGATATTAAACCTGGCTCCTTGACAACATGATGTGCAGCTCCGGGTCTTGGTGACTACTGTCTGACAGACGCCATTTTATTTTGTTCATACTGCCCTCTGGTTCACGCTGCATGATGAGTTTATATTGTTTAGAGAAGTGTTATGGGTGAAAAAACTGGGAGCTCACAACTGGGAGCTTACAGCAAGATGACTGCTATTTTGTTTTATCCATAACACCACTGCAAATTATGCCCCACCACTTAGCTGCACAATATCCATTTTGTGAATATAACTACAGTAGTAACCCAAATGAAGCCGTATCATAGTTATATAGAAAGGAATATATTAGGAATACTGCCTGTCCTGTTTTCATTTTCTTTCCTAATACAGGTACTTTCTAGCATGGAATTTTCCCTTTTGGAGGTCTTGATAGTGTACGGTTTCACCATCTAGAATCATTATTCAGGGTGGTGAAAACGTAGACAAATATTCAAGAATGACTTCGGTGCTCACTTGGTTGTCTTACTGCCTTACTGGGCTAGAATACTGTTCTTTGGACATCAGATAATTTAACTCTTGGGTCCCACTACTGATCCTTGAGAGACACCATTGCTTTCTTCTCTTCACTTGAATGTATACTTTGAATTAGTATGTGAGCCGGGAGCAAGGGTGGTAGGGAGGAATCATGCCATTTTGTATATAATTCATCCCTTCCTGTTGTTGTCCATCTGTACTGTGCAAATGTATATGCGGCAGGAGCAGGGGTCTGTTCATAAAGCTGTACCCACTGAGATTGCCATGTGAGTCAGAAGGCTGATAGCAAAAGGTTTTGGTTTGTTTATGTCACAAGAATCTAGAACTAGAATTCCCAGAACCCCCCAGCCAAGATAGTGACTGGAAGTTGTATATATATATATATATATATATATATATCCAATTTCTGTGTACAACCATAAACGTGGGACTGTTGTTAATGTCTGCATGGTATGTGTGGACATTGAGGTTAGAGAGTGAATTACAATTTCCCCTCCACATTTGCAGCGTTAAGATTCACGGTTTTGACTATTCGCGGTTTTGGGAGCCCCCACCGCCATACAAAAAACTGTGACAAGGCTTGGCTAGCCCCATCGCTGCTCCCGGGGGGGGGAGGAAGCAGCGACGAGGCTTGGCTAGCCCCGTTGCTGCTCCTGGGGGGGGGGGGCAAAGCAGCAGGGGTTGCGGGAGGGCGGTGGCCTGACCTAGTTTTTATTTGCGTTCTTTTCACATTCACGGGGGTCTCACATCCCTAACCCCCGTGAATGTGGAGGGACAACTTGTATATGTACAACATCAGGGCATAACTATTTAGTATGGCCCCACTCCTGACATACAGGTTTACTTATATGATTACTATAAGTTGAACCCCTGAACAGAGCTTAAGTGAGTCTTGATTACTTTAGTATTTTAAAGATTTACGTCTATCTAATGGCACCCACCTCCATATTTCAGTTGTTAGTGTTAGCCTGTGCAGGTCTAAGGTACCTTATCCTGCTGATTTATGAAATGATAGGGACTGTTATTCAAATGTGTCATTGCAGTTGCTTAAAATCACCTCATTTGAGACAGAAAAGGACACAATCTTGTGGCCATAATAATGAAGAACTAGTTTATGAGAATAATGGTACTTCCCACTGTTTTCAATATAGTTTTAAAATGGATTTCCTTTGTTTCATATTTCATGAGGTAGATCTTTATTATTCCCATTTTATTAATAAAGCACTGAGGTTGAAATATAAGTGGCTTGATTTTCTCAAAGCCCTCCAAGGAAAATATGTCTGAACAAGGATTTGGAGCCCAGTATTCCAAGCCTAGATTTAAAGCTGGTATTCACTGGAGGATAAATGGGGCTTTGAGCATCACAGAAGCAGCTCTAGATCAATTCACAAATAATCTCCTGCATGTTCAATCCCATCATCTTTCTATATATTCTTCTCATCTGATTTCTGAGCTTGGCATTCTTGATCAAATGCCCTTCCTCCTCCTCTTTTGGAGTTGAGAAGTTGTTGTTCTATCTTTATGTGCAGTGTTAATCTGTCCAATTATTCTTTTTTCCAATACCTCTTATGTTAGTCTTTCTTCAGCTCTTGTCTGTCAGTGTTTCCTAATAAAATGTTCTTGCTCTTCCTCTTTTCTTTCTTTATAATCTTATTTCATTCTTTAGAAAACTGTCACATCTATGCAAATGATTTATCTGTTGAAACATTTACAAACCACTTTTCCGATGTCCTGCCTTCTAAAGTGGGTTAAAAACCAATAACGTTGTGTCCAATACAATAACATCACACCAGAGGGGTGTTTGGAGAGCCAGGTAAAGCTGAAATGTGTAGTTTCAGTTTTTTGATTCCTCTGCCAGTCTTTCATCATCTATACTTGCTAAAATATTCAGTTATCTTTCTGATATTTTAGGTTGGTTTTTCTCAAGCTGGTTCTTTAAGGGGAAAAACAGATTTTCTTCCCTTTCTTCTTAAGTTTATTCACCTTTCAGTAATCTTACTTTTTATCCTATGTATACTGGGCATAATTTTCAGTATAGAGTAGCACCCCGTATCCGCTGATTCGCCAACCGCGGATTCAATTATCTGCAGTTGGTGATGGTGGGGGAGAGGGAAGGGGGAGGGATCTCACCCCCCTCCCTTCCTCTGGGAGGGCTCTGGTCATGGCGGGGCAATGGCGAGATGGAGGGGGGGAAAGGATTTCGCCTCCCTCCTCCCTTCCTCCAGGAGGGCTCTGGTCATGGTGGGGATGATGGTATGGGCAAGGGGGAAAGGGGGTGGAGGGATCTCACCTCCACCTCCCTTCTCCCGGGAGGACTCCAGTCACAGCGAGGGTGATGGTGGGGGTGAGGGGGTGGGTGGAGGGATCTTACCTCCCCCTTCCTTCCTCCAGGAAGGCTCTGGTCACAGTGGGGGAAAGGGCAGGGGCAAAGGGGGAAGGGAGGGGGAGGTTGGATTTTGCCTCCCCCTCCCTTCCTCCAGGAGGGCTCTGGTTGCAACAGAGGCAATGGAGGGGCAAAGGGGGAAGGGAGGAGGGATCTCGCTTCCCCCCTCCCTCCGGGAGGGCTCCAATTGTAGTGGCAGTGGCAGCAGGGGGTGGTTCCTCTCCCATACCCATCGCCCAGCAGCAGTGGCGGCAGCGACATGGCTCAGCCCAGGCAAAGCCTTCTGCCGCTCCTGTTTCCTCCACTTCACTTCTCCCCCCCACCCCCAGCAGCACCCTTGAAGACTCCCTGCAAACTTTGATTAGTACAAAATGTAGCTGCTTGATAATCCATCATACCTGTATTCTGTGAGTTGTTAAGCTAAATCTGGCTGCTGGTCCATTTCTGAGTACAGTCAATGTGCTGGTGATTACCTATAAAGATCATTTTAAACAGGTGGATGCCCATGTTCCTATGGGTCTACCTTGTACTACATTTTTACAGATTCTGTGATCATTATTCGAGGGTCTCTTCCATGTCTTATGAAGGGTCAAAGGGGAGAGTGAGGAGGAAAAGTCAGAAAGTGACCATAAGACCTAAGTAGGGTACAACCATGCTGAAGAAAAGGTCTGCTTTGACATAGAAATTGTTGTAAGCACTTAGAGATTTCAAATTGTGAAACATATACAAAACATTCCAAGCTAAGCGGTCCTTAAACAGTTTGATATGTTCCACTGATAAGACATACCAGCTAGAAAACCAGTGTGAAGCAGAAAGAACCAGTGTGGCATTCATAGTTTGGAAATACAGTAGTGCTTGTTCATTACTGGCAAGTTTATATGACTGTCACAGTTTCCTCCTCCCCACCCCATGGCCCCCACATCCTGAAGTGGGCCCCCAGGCCAGGATCTTCGGCAGGCCCTCTACCTACTGCTAAGGTTAAGGGCAACAAGATGCTCTACAGGATTTAGGATAAAAATTTAAATAAGTCAGTTTAAATGATGACACCAAAGTAATATTTATATTTATTTTTTAAAAACTAAATGGATTTACATAATAAAAATTTACAATAATCTCATGCTGGACCTCCCTCCTAATCCCCGGCTCCTAGGCTCTCAGGCTAGAGCCCTGCCAGCCCTCTCCCTTGTGGGGGCCATGCCCCCCCCTTCAGGTCCTACCTGGTTTTGTAAGAATGCTATATAAACTTGTAAGCAGGCCTGGTTAGTACTTGGAAAAGGGATCACCAAGGAATACCAGGTGCTGGAGGCTATATTTCAGAGGAAGGTAATGGCAAAGCATCTCTGAGCATTCCTTGCCTAAGAAAACCCTGTGAAATTCATGGAATCAGCATATGTTAACAGGCAGCTTGAAGGCACACATACTATCTGGCCTGATAGCTAGTAGAGTTGACTCTGAGCCTGTATGCCAGACTTCGCTCAGTGTGGTGTTTGTTGATCTATAGAAACTGTGGGTATTAATATTACGCTTATGTGACTTAGTTTGATATGGAAGTGATTCTTTTGTGATGTCCATTTCACTTTCACTTGCTTTCTGCAGGTCAGCAGGTTACTGTGCCGGTAATACTGCACCAAAACCAAAACAAAACAACCCCACTCCATCACTCTGTGTTGCCAGGTTGGTGTATTGTTGCAGAGCAGAGCAAAGAGACAAAGCAGGCTATTTCAGGGATGCATGTGAAGAAGGATGCACAGCCAAGAAGCTCTAAAGGCAAGCAAGCTAGTTTTCAGCTTGCCAACAACCTCATTCTCCTTCTTTTTACAAGCCTTACTGGGAGGCTGAGAGCAGGGAAACTGAGGGATGTCAGTCAAACCTGTAGGGGGGGGGGAAGAAAAAAGGAAAGAAAAAAAGAGCAGCATTGGTCCTCTTCTCAGGCAGAATGAAGCAAAATCTTGAGACACCAGACTCTGAGGGTACCAGTGTCAGCAACTCAGCCAGAACCACCCAGTTACTCACCTCTGATGGAGGACAGGTCTGTGTGCACCACATGGTTTGACCAGAGCCCACTAAGGTAGCCTGTTTCTAGATGCATTGAACTAACTTTAAAAGAGCCACCAAGAGGCTAAACCTATTTCAGCACTTTGGATAGCTCCTTGAAAGTTTGGACTAAAACACATAGTGGAATCCACAGAGCCACACTGATATGGAAGCCACCAATTGCCACTACAGTCCAGTTTGCTTCTGTACAAGAGAAAGGAGGAGAGCAGCAGATTTTCTCGGCCTTCCGTGGGAATGAAGAAAAATTCCTAACATGGGGGACAGTCATTCTCCACCCCCAATTATAAAGGAAGAATCTTTGTGTAGGCAGGTTTATCTCAGATTAAGGCTCTTGGAGATATAATTTATGGATCTTCCTTATTTAATGAAGAGCTTCTCAATCAGTAGCTTGGGAAAAGAATAAAAACAGAAATTCTAAACTTCTCGACCTTCACTATCTACTTTGAGTCAATATCTGTGGCTGCTCTTCATAGTTTCTTCCAGGTACTCAACTGAGTGGCATTTCTGTCCCTTGAGATCTGTAAGGTGATTAGGCTTCAGACTTTTGGGATCTAGTTTGTTTGGTTTTAGGGGAACTGAGTTTTACCAACCAGAACCTGGTACAAAAAGCCATGCCCAGGAATGTGTTTTGTGTACTAGAGCTGAACAAGAGCCCACCGTTACAACAACTGGTATCATTACCCCAGATAATGCTTCCTTTTGGCAGTGTAACTTCACCTTGTTACTATTGATAAGCAGTTATGGATCAAAAGTGCTTGGTGATCATGCTAAGATCTTCCAATAGGACCACATCTATCTTCTGTCCATCTATTTGTTGTGTTGTATGCCCAATAAGATGAGAGCCAGCATGGTGTAGTAGTGGTTTCAGCTTTAGACTATGACTCTAGCAAGCCGAGTTTGGATCCCTGCTTGATCATGGAAACCCAGTAGGGGACCTTGGGCAAGTCACACTCTCAGCCTCAGGAGCAGGTAAAGGCAAACCTCCTCTGAACAAATCTTGCCAAGAAAATCCCATAATAAGTTCACCTTACATAGGGTCACCATAAGTTGGAGATGACTTGAAGGCACAGAATAACAATGCCCAATAAACAGCATTGGCTTTTGCATTATGCATGGAGAAGTGTCCACTCTGGGGTGTAGCTATGGGGTGGGTTAGAGAACAAATAAGAGCATTGCCCCCCACATAAAAATTCTGCACCCCAGTTCCTTCATTCCTGAAATTTCTACTACTGCAGTAACTTAAAACTTAACTTGAGCATTCAGAAGTACAGTTTGGGCATCCAAAGAAAAGGGGCTGGTGAAGTTACCAAGGGAACAAGACCACAGCAAATATGAAGAGTTCCAGGTGTGGATTATTTTCATTGTCTCATTCTCTGCAATGTTAGAAATATGGGGATGGGAAAAAAATTCATGGGAGCAGGAGGGAATGGAATTCTTATTTGAGGGGCAATGCCTCATTTTGCCACTCTTCCCACTTTAGGTAGAGCACAAGGGGTGGCAAATCCCTCCCCGGTACATACACTCTGAGACCTTCCACCAGAACTCTACAAACCTTCCCTAGCTACTCTTTCGTTTACTCTCCAACTGCAACAAATGCAGATGGTAATTGGCCAGTATGTTCTCCAGAGTAGAGAGGACAGACCAACTGTTCCCCTCCTGTTGCAATCCCACATTAGAGAAATGGCCAGTGTGCAGCTGCACAAGCAGTCTTCACAGCCCACAGTACCTCACACTCTGAACCAGGATCCCTCAGAGCATGGCTGTTTAGGAAGATTGGAAGTGGTGGAGGGGAGTATTGTTAGCAGCCTGTGTGGTGGTGGGAGAGCAGTATATGTCCCAGCGTATATCCTGTGTCATACCTTGTGTCACCACTGCCATTAAAGTCTCTTATGCAAGAAATCTCACACAAGCAGTATAAAATAGCCCTAGAACAGCAGTTCTTTAGGTGTTTTGGACATCATGTCCCAGAAGCTTTGACCATTGGCCGTGCTGGCTGTGGCTTCTGGGAGCTGAAGACTAAAACATCTGGGAGGACCAATGGTTGAGAAACACTGTTACAGAGCAAAGAAGTAAACAAAGCATAAACATTGCTTTCAGCTATCATATTAAAACAAGCAGTTGGAGACATGAATTTATTATACTGGCTGCATGGATTTTAATGATAGCCTCAGAGTCTGTTTGCAAGGGGATGGGATTGAATATTATTACTAAGTCATTCTTGGTTCTTTCTTTAAAAGCATGTCCATCCATGTTGCATTCCTAGATAACATTAGCCCTGTAACCCTCACATTTGAAAAGATTGTGCATGTGGTTTTGTACAATGGTTTCAAAGTAGTCATTTGAAGACACTGACAGAAACGCTATACTTTTAACTAAAACTAAAGCAGAAAGCTTTGGCACTCCAGGCATTCTTTTATAAATATTGTACTCTCCAACTGTGTTTGATAATGCAGGTAAATTATCTGTTTGACCTTCATGCAGGGCATTTGACTTAAAGCTGAATGAACAGCAAATGCAGCTTCACCTAAATAGCATATTGGGCTGAAGGAACAACTCCATATGCCAATGCATTTCACCTCTCTCTGTGTGTGTCCCCATTATGTTTCATACTCTCTGGTTCCTTTCATAATTCCACTCTAGTTTGTCAGTCCTTATCAAGGGAAATGGTGTCTTGTGACACCTAAAAAAAAATGTGGTATAAGTTTTCATGGACTACCTCTTCTCTCCATGATAGTGTCAGTGTCCTGTACTATGGAGCACATTAGTTTGACTGGTTTTGTTTTTTGGGGGCAGGTTGCAGATAGAGAACCTTTGGTCAAGGCTTCTGTGATGTATCAGTGCAGATTTGGTTCTGCATGTCTGAGGGGAAACTCCTTGGTCAGGTTTATATAGTTCCTTCTGGTATTTCTCAGTGAGTTTGAGGATAGGGGCCATTAAAATGTAGTATGGGAGAGTTCTCTTTTTGTTTCCCATTTGTAGTCTAACTTATTAATGACAACAGCAGCCACACCTATCAGCCTCTATTTCTGATGTTGTAGTTGCCGTCACATTTTGCACAGCTGAGATTGTACAGTAAACAATGCTGTTTGATTATTATCTCCATTTGGGTGTAGTCACAGAAGCACACAATGTAGAAAAGAAAAAAAAAATCTAGTGCTAGCACTCTGTGAAGTGGTAGAGGTTTGTCTTGTGTCACTGCATTGTGGTAGAATTATTGTAGGCAGTGGGAAATGCCCTCTAGGTCACCACAGGACTGTATCGGACATAGCTTTCAACAATGTCACCTACCACTTGATATGGCATTGGAGGTCCTCATGTGATAGCCTCCCTCACCAACTTTAAAGCTGCAGGGGTGAACAGAGATTATGCTGAAAGTTATTCCCATCACTTCCCCAGTCGCAAAGCTAAGAGAAAGTTTAGTGTTGGTTGGCATCTCTGTAGACAAGGCACTTGGAAAGCCTTAGCCATACAGGGCCAAACTGACAACCCCTGCATCCTGCCCAGGATAGGAAAAAATGGCTAGGTAATGATACAGTGTGTCCAAAGACTGCTGTCCACCCACCTGTCTGAAGGGAAGATGGGGAAGCATTTAACATTACTCCTTCAGTCAGTGCTGGCCATCTGGCCACTTCCCCAACTGGCTATGCCCTTGGGTAAGGTTGTGAGTCATGCTACTTGAGGGCACCAATGAATCCATGCCAGCATGCTCCCCACTGGCCTTTTCCTTCAACAGCTACTGAGTTAACCATAGGGTTGCGCTGCTGTTCCAAGGTATTCTGAGCACCCCCAAGCCTCAGTACACATCTGGCTAATCTCCCTGTTAAGCTTTCCTGGGAGAGGTCAGGCATCATGCTCAGATAGGAAGGCTGAAAGTGATGAGCTCTGTTTCTGGCATGGCCAAGTACCATATGCTAAATATTATGGAGCCCGCCCACATTAGGTTTTTTGGTGGCTAAGATAAGTCCTATGAGAAAATAGACTCTTCTGCCGGGTTTAGAAGACATGTGTGTTCCCAAACTGAGCAGATTCACCTATAATGATCCTAGGAGGCATGTAGCAGGCTGGTTATTTTGGCAGCTTTCTGTTTCTTTGAGATGACTCACCTTGTTTTGAATATTTTCTTCCAGGCACACAAGTATGTGGAAGGCTGGCTCTTTCCTTGAGATTCTAGGTCAGTTTCTTGTGAACAGTTTCCTGTTTGCTGATCAGGATGTTGATCAGATGGTTCAGCAATTTCTCCGAGAGTGTAGCAAGATATGCCTCTCATCCTAGACTGTGTGGTGTGTTAACTACCTTCAGCCCTTTTGGAATGATACACTAGTTGTTTGCATTTAGATAGAAATCTCCATTAGATTGTCTTAATGAGACTGGCATTGTGTCTGATGATGGCACTGTGTGTGCATAATATATTGTGTGTGCATAATATATACATTTACTCCTTTTCAGCACCTACGGCCCATTCTACAACTGGAAAGGCTCTCGGAGTGGTGGTCAGCTTCTATGAAGGTGCAGACAGAGCACAGGTCAAGGATGGTAGGTCTAGGGTAGTGGTTCCCGAAATTTGATCCTCCAGGTCTTTTGGACTTCGACTTCCAGGATTCCTGGGCATTGGCTATGCTGGCTGAGGTTTCTGGAAGTTGCAGTCCAAAATACCTGGAGAACCAAAGTTTGGGATTTACTGGCCTAGGGCATGGTCCATAGTCTATGCTAGGTGGTGTCTAGTACTGCTAGGGGAGAGTCAAGTAGAAAGGTCAGAACTACCAAAGATTTCTGGGTGCAGTACAAAGAATAGACAAGAGGCATAGTCAGACATCCAAAGTCACTCTCCGTGTGCACCAGTAGCCAAGGAGAAAGTGAGAAACAAATTTTATGACAGTTTAAGATACCCTCCAACATTTCACAGATGAAAACTGGGACACATATAACCAGTTAACATCAGAGTGAGGTCAAGATGGCAAAAGTTCTTAATGAAGAAGAACACATCAGCTAGGAGTGGCTGCAGCAGTTTGCTTTTGCCTAAGTATGCTGGGAAGGGCAAGATTTTGCCCTGTCCTCCCCTCCTTTCTCTCCCACATTGAGTTAACTGAGCACAAACTGCTTTTGCACTTTGACTTCAGTTTGCAGCAACTAAGTAAGCTGAAGATGCAGGGGAAAAGTGGGAAGGAAAAAGAGAAACTTGTACAGGGAGACAAAGGTAAACCATGTGGAGTCCAGAACTGACATAAAGATGGTGTCCTAACAGCTCCGTCAGCCTCCATCTCAGGTTCTAGGAGCTGCTGGGACGTTGGCTTTTACGTAGGAGCTGCCAGTGACCCACCAAAGGCTCAGCTGCAGAGGCTTCTGGGAACAGATTTCTTCATAAGATGGAAGGAAGAGATGAATAATGCCATAAAAAGGGTGGGGGGGTAGTCTGTGCAACTTTAATCCATTCACCTTAGATGTAGAGTTGAACTAAATCAGAGGAAGGAGGACAAATGTCTTTGCCCATGCCTGGCTTGTCATCGCTTGAATGCAAGCAGCCTGGTAAAGATGCCACACACTGCTGATATGGTTGTTTGGTTACTTTTCCTATAAGGGTGACTTTAAATGCCTTTCAGTGTGTGTGTGTTGGGGGGGGGCAGAATGTAATGATATTGTGACAGTGGAAAAGGAAATAAAGAAATGAATTTAGGCCAGTGTTGCTTTGCTTTACATTCTGTTCATGGACTTTGCATTCTGTCCACGGTGGTAGTTTTCAAAGAAACAGCTGTGTTAATCTCTTGCAGGATAAAAAAGAGGAGGAAGGGATGGGGGGGGGGAAGAAAAAGAAATATAACAGCACCTTTAAGACTAAGAGCCTTATCACATGAGGGAAAGGAAGCAGAAGTAAAGTCTGAGGGTAGTGCAGGATGCCTTGCCTTATCGTATGATGTCTGCGTGCTTCAGCTGTTCTTCCATTCCAGTCCTGTGGGAGACTGTGGTAAAGGTGAGTCTTTTTGCTAACTGGAAAAGTATGTTAGCAAAAAGACTCTCCCTTACCATAGTTTTCCACAAGCCTGGAACAGGAGAACAGCTGAAGCATGCCAACATTGTGCAATAAGGCAAGATGTCCTGCAGGACTCTCGAGCTGTACTTCCACTTCCCTTCCCTCGCGCGATAAGCCTGTAACTGGTTTTTATTTTCACATGAGCTTTCATGGATATAAGCCCACTTCTTCACTCTGTACTGCTTCGGAAGAAGTGGGTTTATATCAGCAAAAGCTCATGCGAAAATAAAAACCAGTTAGTCTTAAAGGTGCTGCTACATTTCTTTTTCTTTTTTCCCATTCCTCCTTCCTTCCTCTTTTTTATTCTGCCCATGGTTTCTTTATTTTACGGTCTCTCTTCCTTTCTGATAAATGGAATGCTATGGTTCTTCTGTCTTCCCAACCCTTGTTTAAGACTGCACAAAAATGGTGACAGCCTTCACTGAGTATGATGTTTGCTTGTACCCTTAAAGAACGCGTAACTTTCTTCTGAAAACATTGATACTGATTAAACTAAGGCACAACTACAAAATATTCAGTTGGTCGTTTGGTAATATTGCCAAGAGGTTGTGCATTATATAGACTCTGGGAGCTGCAAGAAAATGTCATTAAACAGCAACAGCATGGAGAATACTGTAGTTCCAAAGCTCCAAGTAATTTATGTTTTGATGTTCATAACTTGAACCCTATATATCAGACAACAAATAAGCAGAAAATGTTTTTGTGAGATGAAATTTATAGCTGGCATTTCTTGCCTGTGCGGGATATATTAAGTTTGCATCTCTAGTTACTGTGACAGATTTGAGAGCCTGACAGACAATCAATTTCAAAAGCATCTTTTCAAGCTCAGCCTGAACATTTGTAACTCATAAAGGTCATTCTCTCTGAGCTGTGATGTTCTTTTTGACAGAAGGGGGATCTTCTTGAGTATTTAGTAATTGCTGTTATAATGTATAAGGTAAAATAAACTTATTCAGGGTAGCCATGTTGGCCATACAACAAAATAAAGCAAAATCCACAATCCACAAAAGAGCAATACCTTTGTTGGACAACCAAAATAGAAAACACTTCGTGCAAGCTTTTGAATCTCCACTGGTTTCTTCATCAGGCAAAAGATGTTTTAAAAATAGAATCATAGAATTGTAGAGTTAGAAGAGACCACAAGGGCCATCCAGTCCAACCCCCTGCCATGCAGGAAATCACGATCAAAGCATCCCCGACAGATGGCCATCCAGCCTCTGTTTAAAGACCTCCAAGAAAGGAGACCCCACCATGCTCCGTGGGAGTGTGTTCCACTGCCGAACAGCTCTTACTGTTAGAAAGTTCCTCCTAATGTTGAGAAATCTCTGTTCCTGGAGCTTGTATCCATTGCTTCATGTTCCAGTCTCTAGAGCAGCAGAAAACAAGCCTGCTCCATCCTCAATATGACACCCCTTCAAATACTTAAACAGGGCTATCATATCGCCTCTTAACCATCTTCTAAACATACCCAGCTCCCTAAGTCTCTCCTCATAAGGCATGGTTTCCAGACCTTTCACCATTTTAGTCGTCCTTCTCTGGACACGCTCCAATTTGTCAATATCCTTTTTGAATTGTGGTGCCCAGAACTGGACACAGTATTCTAGGTGAGGCCTAGAGGAGAAGAAAAGTAAAGTGACCGTGTATAATGGAAAATTCTTTTGAAAGAATATTACTACTTTCTTAGCTTGGCTTTCTGGCCATCCATGAAATAGGCTTGTGTCTTCTAGAAGTTGTTTCTTAAAGCATCAGCATACAGTAAATACTTCCTGTAGATCTTCTCTCTCTTTTTCCAGCTAACCAGCAGCCATATACAGTAATGGCATTTGCCGATACTATTGCCTTCCTACCACTGTTTAAGAGTTTAAGGTCCTCAAAGTGGAGACCAGAGCTTGAAAATGTTACCTTTTTGGACTAC
Source organism: Gambelia wislizenii (assembly GCA_030847615.1). Taxonomy (NCBI): domain Eukaryota; kingdom Metazoa; phylum Chordata; class Lepidosauria; order Squamata; family Crotaphytidae; genus Gambelia; species Gambelia wislizenii. Next base: position 96,329,364 of record JAUMIR010000005.1, on the reverse strand, counting down.
AACTCCCAGGATCTCCCATCAGCATAACTAGTGATTAAGCTGGCAGGAAGTTTCTGGGAGTTTTTCACCCTCTGCCATGGACCAACTGTTGGTGCCTGTGTAAGTCATGTATACTGATGGCATGCTATCTGTGTGTATCTTTTGTATAATGTTGCATATTCTCTTAGGCAGTAATTTTTTTAATGATTTCTTGATAACAATAAGTTTTCTAGTACAGAAAAGGGAAGGAGTGTTGGCTATTTTAATTTTAGATTTATTAATATATGTATAAAAGTATTAGGTAAAGTATTGGCTGAATTATTTCTACTCCACCCTGTATCCACAGTTCTCAGGGTATGGTACAGTCAATAAAATCACCTTAAAATAATCTTTTAAAAATTCAATACTTTAAAACAATCCAAATGTTTGTAAACACTTTAAAACTCACCCTGACAGATTAAAAACAGCCTGTACTGAGTGACAACCTGGAGCATTTTCTAACTGAATGAGAATTCCAATGTATTGCAAAGGATGGAAAATGCCTAGTCAACAGCAGTGTTTGTGAATACGGTATCAGTTGTATCCTGAAACAGCCAAACACACAGAGCCAGAAAACACATTTTCATATGAGGAGGAATCTTTTAAAAATACTTCAGTTTCTTAAAAACAAAATTGCACACGGCAGGTCCTGGAAACTCAGGGAGACTCTTCAGAACTCCTCAGGTGACCATGTTATAAAATGCCCACCTTTTAGGCTTGGTTCTGTGTGGATTCCACAACAAATGTCACTTGGGGTTACTGACCAATGGATAAGGGTTAAAACAGCTAATCGTTCAGACAAAACACTATGCAAACAGCAAGATAGGAGGCCAAGCCATCATCTCACAAGATGGCTGAATGTTCAGGGCATAGATCCTAGAACACAGGGAGCTCAAGTCCTTCCAAAGACTTGACTGGGGGGACTAAGCCCTCCCCCAAATTAGACCACCAAGACTTCTACTGAGCCACCTCAGGAACGACCAGCCAGAAGTGTATAAATGATCAAGCATAAAGAAATGGTAACAATGATTGTCATGGAGCCTTCCCAGGAATAACAAAGGCTGCCTGCAAGTCTGTCTTGTGCACACTTACTTGAGAGTAAGCTACACTAAACACATCGATGGCACTTCCGTGCATACACTGAGTGAGACAAGGAGTAAACAGTGCTGGACACGGAAACATGGTTTTTCTGCTTTTTCCTGGGTGCATTTTTTTTGGGGGGGGGGAGGGATGAGGATAGTAAGGAAAGTTTATATCCAAATTAGGATATTTAGCAGGGATGCTTGTAGACCAGGGACTCCTTGTGCTAGCAATCAAAAGACATTGGGCAATCTTCCACCTCTTCTTCTTTAACAGGTTTCCTGTGGTAAGAAAAGAAGGTAGCCGAAGTGATAGGAAGACTCAGGAAGGTTACAAATGGAGGATGTCGGTGTCTGTACTTCCTGCTCCCATTTCCCTCCCCTCTCTGAATGAGGCAAGGTAGTCGCACAACAAAATACTCATTTGGAAGGATCCCAGGTCATAGAGACAATGCTGTGAGCGCTCAAGCTAAAATGGGCAAAATGTTGATTGGAGCATATGTGCAGTTGCCCACAACTACATAGCATAGACAAAATACAGAATAAAATAGCTGTGGCGTGTGCATAATCAGGGGGGAAAAAGATGGTTACAGAGCTGCTTGATATGAGATGTCAGAACAAGGGAACAACACAGCCTCCTAATACAAGAAACACTTTCTGTTTCTCGATAACCACACATAGCAGCTGTTTTGAAAATTCATTCATGACATTGGCGTTTTTGGACAAAGCTGCTGCTGCTGCCATGCCTTTCCAATAACCTTGGTGGTGGTGGTTTTTCTCTCTTTTGACATTCTGTATTTCTAAAGGCTACTTTGTAAATAGGGTCCTTTGGCAGTTTTCTATATTTCCATAGTGCAATATTTCAAGCTGCTTAATACTGTCTACTATGTATATCCACTGCCTCAGCAAAAGCATCCAAACAGGAACAGTTGCCCTAAATCCTCATAGTGACTCCAGATAGCTTAGCTAACAAAACTCCTGGAACAGAAGTAGATAAATTTATCTCTCTACCAACAACTTGTGCCTGCCCATTTTGCTCATGTTCATTTCATATCAGCCTCGCCTCACCATTGTTCCCTTCATTCCATCAAAAGATTTGGATGGTAAGCTCCTCAAAGCAGAAGCTCTCTCCTCCCGCCCCAATATTTTGTAAACTAGCTGCATAAATAAGAACACCCAGCAGTGGAAAAAATGAATATGAAATAAAAATGCACAGTCAGCTCTTTGGCCAAATAAAAAGCTCCGTTTCATTCCACTGGTATTCCTTGGAGCCTTGATTTTTAAATAATTTCAATTTAGATTGAGAGGAGGACTAGAACAGGGAAATTGAAGATTGCTAGTCAAATTTGGGGCATATTCACACTACAGTATGTGTGTGCTGTGTTTTTAACATTATTGGTGTGTTTTTAAATGATTTTATACTCTTTAAAATTTAATAGTATTCTAATATAATGATTTCTTTCCTTGTGTTTTAACTTTTTGTTAGGTTTTTGCTTATTTTGTTTATAGCACTATGTTTCACTTTAACTGCCATAGCAGCATCCTATGGAATCCTGGGGTGAGCTCTTTGGATAAAAACTATAAATGACCCTCCTTAAACTGTCTATCCTAGGATTCCACTGGATGTTGTCATGGCAGTTAAAGTGGAATATAGTGTTATATTTGGGCCCTTGAAGAGAGAGTTCTTACCAGCCTGAATCCTATCGGTTAGACACACTGAAAAAATTGCTAAATTGTAAGTCTATGCTAAAGTAGATCCTGGTTATTCAATGAATCTACTCTAGTTGGGGCTACTAACAGAACTGAGGCCTCCATGTGTTAGGAATTTTTTTTTAATTTTTTTAAATCAATTTTGTAATCATACATTATACTGTCCAATCAATCCTTATTTACTAAAGCACATAATATTACCATAACATAACAATATTTCTATTAACTAATTTCAAAAGTTAACATAAGTTCTTTACTATAATTCTTTTCAACAATATTAATTCCCCTACCCCCCCCCCCCCCGCAACCTCAGTGCTCCCCTTCGCTGGAACCATTATCCCTTACCTCATCTTTCCAGAATCTCATTTCTTCTTGTGGAGGTAACCTCCCATCCTTTGTCTGTAATACCTTTTTTTAACAAATACTTTCCAAATTTTATCAAAATCACTTTCTTTCCATATTCCTCTTCTTACTTTAATTCTACATGTTATCTTGTCATTTATTGCCATTTTCCAAACTGCTTTATACCACTCCTCCACTTGTACATTTATTTGAATTTTCTAGTATCTTGCTATAATTAATCTTGCTTCCATTAATAAATTTGTTATTAAATCATTTTCTGCTTGATTCCTATTCTCTCCATTATAAATTGACATCAATGCTATGCTTGCTTTCCTTTCTATATTTATATTCAAAATATTCTCTATTTCAGTAAAGACCATTTCCCAAAACTGCTGTACATATTTACAATTCCACCACATATGCATATATGGACCTATTTCTTGACAACCTCTCCAACAATATTTAGAGTTATTCTTATCTATATTATGCAATCTTGCTGGGTGTTAGGAATGTCAGTGTAAATGAAATAAGGCTGCATCAGTGTCTATGTTACCTATTGAAAATATTCCCTTTCCTCTGTTATTAGACAGTAATGGCTGGTGGATTTCTTGTTAGTTGGGTTGGGAATCTGTTCTGGGTTTTAATCTGAACTTTAAAGGAGCTATCCAAACAGCTGAACCTGTTTTGGGGATAGCATTTGGTGCCATGGATAGAATCATAGAATCATAGAATTGCAGAGTTGGAAGAGACCACGAGGGCCATCCAGTCCAACCCCCCTGCCACGCAGGAAATCACAATCAAAGCATCCCCGACAGATGGCCATCCAGCCTCTGTTTAAAGACCTCCAAGGAAGGAGACCCCACCACACTCCGAGGGAGTGTGTTCCACTGCCGAACAGCTCTTACTGTCAAAAAGTTCCTCCTCATGTTGAGGTGGAATCTCTGTTCCTGGAGCTTGCACCCATTGCTCCGTGTTCCAGTCTCTGGAGCAGCAGAAAACAAGCCTGCTCCATCCTCAGCGTGACATCCCTTCAAATACTTAAACAGGGCTATCATATCGCCTCTAAACCGTCTTTTTTCCAGGCTAAACATACCCAGCTCCCTAAGTCTCTCCTCATAAGGCATTGTTTCCATTGTTTAAACTCATTTAAAGTTTAGACTAAAGTCCACATTGGATTCACTGTCCCACTGACATGGAATCCACCATATGCCTTTGTAGAGTTTGTAGAAGCTCCAGCAGTTGGGGATAATTTTGACTTGAGGAGCTGTGTAATGCTCTTGATAATACAGTATTTCATGACTTGGGGCAATTGCCTCCAAGAAAAGAAAGCTTCTCATTTTGTAGTGAGTTTATATGTTCAGCATCATTATGCCTTATAGATTCTAACATTTCTTCAATTGAATAGGGAAAAAAAGAAAGAAAGGGGTTGTTTAGATGATGAAAAAAATCCTCAAAGAATGCGGGCACAATAAATACCTTTTGTCCAGATGAGCTCCTGCCAGGATTCACCATGTTGAGAAGGAGGGGGGCTGAAAACTCCCAAGTAGTTCATGATTACTGCTTTTACTGTTTCTAACAGTATTTTTTTTAAAGTACGTGAAAATATACATAACAGCTCATCTGAACAACCAATTCGAATTGGGGCACATCCAGGAAGTAAAAACGTGATTGATTGGATGTGTGTGGGGCAGGCTTGTCAGCAAAGCGGCCAGAGCCGCCATTGTTGTTTTTTGGGGGAAATGATCGAGCGCTATTTTCAAGCAGCAGAGCAAAAAAAAAAAGTTTTAAGTAGAAGATCGCTCTTCTGCCTCTCTTATTTAATGGCAAAAAATGGGGGATGGAGGGAGCTTTTGGGGAGATCATAAGGCAGGTAATTCACACGCAGCCACCATCTTTTCTTGCGGGCATTCTCGTTGTGAACTGCAAAACTTGGATAGCTTTCCTTGCCAGTGATCTTGCAAATAGATCGTGGGGACAAATGAACACTGCTGCAATAGTGAGGTAATGAGCTACTATCCACAATTAACCCTCTTGTCTAGCTGACCCCAAATACTAATTCTTACACATTAATGGTGGTGGTTAACATTGCTGTACTGTTGCTTAGAAAAGATGTAACCATTCTTTAATTACATATACAGGCACCACTTTTCACTCCTTTGGTACCACTTTCAAATAAATCCAAAACTCTTTTGGAAAATTATAAATCCAAAAGGAAATATAACATGCATTTCAAAATTACCCCTGGAGTAGCAGGTTTCCACCTTAGAGAACTAGGGTCCTGTCTTGATTATGGTGTTACTGCAGTTGGGATGCATTTTGCAAGACTGCATTTATTTTGTTTAAAACAGTTTTGCAGCAGCTGCAAAGATGGGGTGAGCCAAAGGACAAGGAGTGAAATGAATATAAAGAGGCGGGAAAGGGAAACGGTATGGCTTTGCCATGCAAATGATGCTCAAACACTGCCGGTATGCATCCAAGCAAGTTGGCTATATTCTACTGGTTTAATGTGGTTGTAGATATTTCTCATATTTGGAATATTGACTTATTTAAGCTGTTTTTAAAATACATGTGGTTCTTATATGGGATCCAATAAGAAGGTAATAACATTTTTTAAAAAAAAGCTTACAAGCAATAAAATTTCCTAAAACTTGCAGTATCTAGGAGCTGCTGTGGAGAAGGCTTTTTCTAGAGTTCTGCTTGAATTACTGGGGAGAGGGAGACCTTTAATAAAATCCACACTCCTTCTTACTGCTTGATTCTCCTATTGGTGCTAATAAACTCCTCCCCCACTGTTTCTACAGTGTGTGTGTGTAAATATGCAATACATTGCATTATGAGAAACTACAGGTTGCCATTTCATGCAGTATTTGGTGAACACTGCTTAAATCCAGGTCCAACTGAAATCAGTAGGACAAGTTAAATCATATCTTGAGCTCCCTTGGATTGCAACAGGCATTTGGTCTAGCTAATTTAGTCTCGATCTGGTCCCTTAGGTTTATTTTTGCAACATGAAGCAGAGTTCTCATTGTATTAAAATTAACATTTATAGCACTTGACATGTACTGTACTATACAGTGTCTGACTAAAGGGAGCCTCCAGAAAACCATTAAATATATGGTCTAAAATGGGGGTGGTAGAATGGAATCTCAGGCCTGAAGGAATTATCTGACCCATGGAAGGTCTGAATCCAGCCTCTGGAGGCCCCCAGACCACCCCTTCTCATTGTTTTTGATCAACCCTTGGAAATAGTACCAGCTATTCTCCTGTGTACCTTGCCTAAATGCTCTAGTCTAAAGGCAATCAGATCCCGAATGATCTTGGGAGCTAAGCAGGATCAGGTCTGGTAAGTACCTGGATGGGAGACCACCAACCAATACCAGGTGCTGTAGGATACATTTCAGAGGAAGGAAGTAGCAAAACCATCTCTGAGTATTCCTTCCCTAAGAAAACCCTATGAAATTCATGGGGTCGCCATGAGTTGACAAGTGACTTGAAGGCACATACATACACACATATTCCCCTGCACTTTGCTTTGGAGAGGCAGTAACAGCTGATGATTTCCATGTCACTGGAGTAACTATTTGCTCCAGGTTTTAGTCTGAACTTTAAAGGAGCTATCCAAGATGCCAAACCCTATTCCTCCTTCCAAATAGATTCAACATCTTGGACGTTCCTTTAAACAGTTTGGGCTAAAACCTGGAGCAGAGCCACTGCCCCATTGACATGGGAGACTCCAGCCAGCTTCCACTGTGGGAGGAAGACCATGACTTCAAGACAACTACTTCAACTTGCATCTCAAAGCACTTATTTAGTTATTTATTCATTTATTTATTGCCTTTGTATTCCACCTTTCTCCCAGAATGAAACCTAAGGTGGCTCCAAAAGACAATAAAAACAATAAAACCAGATAAAACAACATAAAAACCATTTTTAAAAAGAGACACACATTTTAAAAGATAAAACATCCCCATAAAAAGCTCCCCTTCTTAGATGTTAAAAACCTGCTTGAATAAAAACATCTTTGCCTGCTGGTGAAAGGAAAGCAGGGAGGGGGCAAGCCTGGACTCCCAGGGAAGGGAGTTCCACAAGGTGGGAGCAGCCACTGGGAAAGCTCTCTCTTGTGTCCTCACCAAGTGAGCCTGTCTGTAATGGTGGCAGGACTGAGAAGAAAGCCTTCCTCTGATGATCTTAAAGTTGTGACAGGTTCATGTCAGGAGATACAGTCTTTCAAGTAGTCTGGACCTAAGCCGTATAGGACTTTATAGATCATGAGCAGCACTTTGAATTGTGCCTGGAAATGAACTGGCAGCTAATGGCGCTGTTTTAACAAGGGAGGTTATATGCTTTCTAAAACTGGCCTCTGTCAGCATTCTGGCCGCAGGATTCTGTACCCGCTGAAGTTTCCAAACAGTTTCCAAAGGCAGTGCAGCTCTTTTTCTTCTTCATCTGAAGTACTGTACAACCATGTGGTCTTGAGTTCCATGGAAAATTATCAGGATTCCTAACTCAGGGTTGAATCCATATCCTGTTTCCTACCTTCCCTTTTGCAAACAGTTTTAACTTTAAAGTCCAAAATTGGAGGCAGGTGTGCTGATCCATTACTAAAAGTTTGCATATCCACCAGTAGCAGATCATTTGTAAGATTAATGGATCCTAATTCCCCATCTCAGACTATCCCTTCCCAAAATACTTTGCATTAGAACTAGGGTAGCTCACAATAATGTATTGTTGCTTGGAAAAATTATTTTCCCCTCAGTGAGGATTACAGCTAAGGTAGCCTATAGATTTTCCTTCTTTTTTTTCTGGGCTGTGAGGCCATGTTCTGGAATAGTTTCTTTCTGACATTTCGCCTGCATCTGTGGCTGGCTTTTCAGAGAATGGTAGGAGTGTGTGTGGAGTTTATATGCTGTGAACCCCTGTTGGGAAGTATATGTCTCTCTCTCTCTCTGGCTTTTCTTCGCAAATGAAGATGCAGGAAGGACTCATCCCACACTTTCTGCAAGCGCACTGATGACTAAAAAGGCCAATCTGAGATAGACAAGTCCGGTTGCAGAAAGCACAGTCTCCTTGGGTGGTGTTTCTGGGTTGTGATTTTTTCTGCATTGTCGTTTCTCTTCAAGATTTGTTTAGCGTGAGTTCTCAAATAAGGCTACAGCATTGTGGATAGTGCGTCTCCATGCCTCCCGATGTGAAACCTGAGCGGACCATTGTTGGTGATCAATTTGGCCGAGCCTAAGATGTTGTTTCAGGGAGTCTTTGTATCGCTTTTTTGTAGCGCCCCTCTTACACTGACCTGTGGTGAGTTCACCATAGAGTACTATTTTGGGGAGGTGATGGTCCTCCATCCTAGAAACATGCCCTGCCCAGCGCAGTTGTGTTCTCAATATTATGGCCTCAATGCTGGTGATCCCTGCTTGCTCAAGAAGGGGAGTATATGTAAATTTGTGTAATTGAATGGTTAATTTCTGTTTGTCTAATGGTTGGTAATGGTAATTAACAGACACTAATCAACCTTGCATTTCTATACCAGAAACTAACCATTCAATTACACAAATTTACATATATTCCCAACAGGGGTTCACAACATATAAACTCTACACACACACCTACCCAACCATTCTCTGAAGATGCCAGCCACAGATGCAGGCGAAATGTCAGAAAGAAACTATTCCAGAACATAGCCTCACAGCCCGGAAAAAAACCAAGGAAAATCTATGGATGCCAGCCGTGAAAGCCTTCGACTTCACAAGGTAGCCTATGTTGCAGTTGTATAAGAGGGAAAGGAGGAATGGAGCACCACATAACATCCTAGTCCCTGCCAATCAAAACTGCCCAGCATTTCAACCCTGTTGTTGCTTCAGAGCCAGATTAATTAAAAGATTTTCAGCTCCTAATGTTTAATACTTAATTTACTTTGATGGCTATTTTTGAAATGGCAGCTAATTTCCCCCCACATATCTGAGATCCATGTTTGAAGGGAGGGTGGTTGTTATTTTCTTGTCTGATCTGCTTGATTTTTCTGCAGATGGTCCATCATTATACCCCTGCCATCTTTCACTGCTTTGGGTATTAGGGCTTTCTTAGAAGGCCTTCGTCATTATCTGGAGTGTCATTATCTTGTCTGTTCAGTATTCATTTGGCTCTCTCAGGCACTGAAGGATGTTTTCAAGTTCCAATCTCTTTGTTTACTTTGCAGTTGTGTTTTTTTGTGGGGGGAATTGGGTTTGGGTATTCAGGAGCTGAGGGTTACCTTGCAGTGGTGTCATCACCATCCCTGGCTGATTGTTACCCACTTTTCTGCACCTGAATATTGCAGACTGTGCCACAGAACAGGCATTTGTGTGTGTGTGTGTATGTGTGCGTGTTGATACCTGTCCATAATTTATAGATATGTTACCATAATGTGTCTTCATCTTCATTCTGGAGCAGATCTAGGGTTGGGGCTCCTTTGGCTTATCACACGGTGCAAAGAAACCCTTCATCATAGTTGATTCCTTGAAAATCATGTGATTAAGGACAAAGAATATTTTGGAGCTAAGTGCCCTCTTGTTCAATATTCAGCATTAATTGGGCCTTTACTGCAACAGGAAGCACAGATGGAAGGGATTGAAGGGCCAGGAAATACGGAATCTGGTATTTTATAAAAAGATTACAAACTGTCTTAATCAAAACTTTGATTCTAAATAATATAAAAATATGACTCTCCCTGATATCTGGCATCTGATCTGAGAGCAGGAGAAAAGGGTCTTTAACAATGTGCTATGTTGTCTATATTTGTTGGTTTTTTCTTTTTAATGGGCATGTTTTTAATTGCTTATATTTCTGTTGATGTGTGTGTGTGTGTCTTCAAGTCACCTTTATGGCGACCCCATGAATTCCATAGCAATTTTATTTCTATACTGCAATAGCAATAGCACTTCTATTTCTATACTGCTTATCAGTGCCAAAGCACTCCCTAAGCGGTTTATGACATGTTAACTAATTGCCCCTAACAAGCTGGGTATTCATTTTATTTGGAAGGATGGAAGGCTGAGTCAACCACAGAATCGAATTTACAACTTTGTGACTGTAGTACTGACATTTAACCACTGTGCCACCAGGGCTCCCTTTTTAGGCAAGGAATACTCAGAGATGGTTTTGCCATTTCCTTCCTCTGAAATATAGCCTAACTGCACCTGGTATTTGTTGGTGGTCTCCCATCCAAGTACTAACCAGAGCTGACCCTGCTTAGCTTCCACAATCAGATGGGATCTGGTGCCTTTCAGTGTTTGGGTCACCATTTCTATTGATAGTTTAATTATATTTTAAATTTTGTGTCAGGTATACTTTTAACTGTATCTGTTTTAACTTTTGTAAGCTGCTTTGAGCCCCAGGGCTAAGAAAAAGGCAGGATATAAATAAATAAAATAATAGCAGCAGCAACAAAAAGAGGCAAGAACCAAAAATGATTGCCAGCATGAGACTATCCCCCCCACATTGGTTGGCAGAGGCAGAGCTTGAAAAAAAATATTTTTGACTATAGCTCCCAAAATCCCCAGCCAACATGTCCACAGTAGTGTTGTCTGGGGAATGCTGGGGGTTGTGGTTCTATAAAGTAACTTTTCCAAGCTCTAGGCAGATCAAGAACTAGGGCACACATGCATTTCATGCAGGGGATGGATGGACTTTACATAGTTACAGTACAATAGGACCCCCGTATCCACTGATTTATTATCCACTGATTCAGTTATCTACGGGACACAAAACAGCACACCTACCATAGAATCTTCCTAGGGAATGTGTCCTCTCTAGCCATTTTCTAGGTCCTCTAAGGCCCTATGGTGTTTTAAACTGCAAGTCCCATTATTTTCAATGGCGTTCGCTATTATCCATAGTTTTCGGTATCCACAGGCTCACCCCGGAACCAATCCCAAGTGGATACGGGGTCCTACCTTATAGCTTTTTGCCATGGCTTCATATGATGGAATCCTGAGATTTGTTGTTTTGTGGGGGTACATAGAATTGTTTGTCAGGTAATGCTCATGCATTCAGAAGACTGTATTAGAGAATGGTAGACCACCTCATCAAATGATATATTGCAGGATTCCATAGGATGAAGCCATGGTAGCTTTGCCAGACTTGGTACTACCCTGAACTATTTGATACAGGGAGGATATACAGGGCAGATTGTTAGCAAAAGGAACCATTTTGATCCCCAGGTAAAACAGCAGATCTGGAATGTCAAACTTCTCAAGATTCAAAACTATATGAATTTATACACTGAAAGGGAAGAAGATTCTTAGTTGAAGATGTGGTTGCACTGCTCAGGTAGCTTTGACGTTCTGAATTGTACTTTCCCCCCTCCTCTTGTCAGCACTGCAGCTTCAGCTGCTTGCCTCCTGTGATGGTGACAAGCCATCGCTTTCACTTATCTTCTCCAGATGGTGTGTTGAGGAAGACAAAGTCCTTCTGGAAGGACATTTCGCTCCTTCTTTGTGGCAAAAGTAGACTCTTTTGAACACTGAATGGCGAGGTGCTGCCATAACTGCAGACATGAAATCAGTTGATAAAATTATGAGAGCCTGATGAGAATTGAAAGCCCACCCCCTACCTCTCCTCTATAAAAGAATTTTATTTGCAGCAAATTTGGGACAGAGAAAGGAAAGATCTACTTTAACTAACTGTACCTGGTATAACGTACGCCATCAAAAAACTCTCCCCAAAACTCCCGGTAGACCTCATGACAACCCTGTAAGGTAGGCTGGTAGATTTTTAAATTCATCTTCCCCCTTCTCAGCATTCCACACTTTTCCTGGAATTGCTGAGGGTGACTCTGTTGCCCTGCTGCCGTCGCCAGTTGACTGTTTGGGTCCCGTCACAGCCCATGACTGGTGAGTGTCTGGGGGAGTGAGACAAGGGAGGGGCCCTTGTGAGGCTGGGAGTGTAGATGCAGAGTGAGTGGCAGGAGTGGATTATGAGGTGGAGAGGGACTTTGCATGTGGGTATTGATTGGCTGGGTGTGTTTCCTGAGCAGCTAATCAGCACTCTGGGAAAGGCAACATACCCAAGAGTTTTATATAAATAGATAATTAAATGTATATTATCATATAATGTGCATAATGTGATGATAGCAGCTAGCATATATGTTTTTAAAAGACCTAATCTACAAATATGACTGTCAGTGAAAATACCTAAATTGAATGTCTGTGTTCAGAGGCACTGGGCAAATTTGTGTGGTACAAAAAGCCAGGAATCTTGGTTTGGAGGATCCAAATAGCTTGCTGGTACACACTTATTTTATCACTCCTGTTAATAGTGGGAGGAGCTAAACAAACTCAGAAACTTTGCTCCATAGTTGCTTTATTATATCGCCTGAGAGTGTGTAGTTTCCCTCTCTGGATTGTTCCCTATCAGTTAACTAGCTTTATGGATTTTTCTTCTGAGAAGGAAGAGATCACAGAAGGGACCCTGTCCTGCCAGATGATACAATAAGCCAAACACAAGAGTAAAGTTCCATGGTCTGTTTAGCTATTAGCCGGAGGAAATGGATCTACGCCTTGTCATGTCATGTGAATGCATTCATTGTAGATGGTGCCTATCACTTCATGTCTGTTTTGAAAAGCAATTGCAGTGATGCCTCTGACTCTGAGAGCTAAAACAATGCAGAACATTGCAGATTTGCTTTGATTACCTTGTGGCAACATTCAGGTCTTGTCTACATGAGGCAATAAAATGCAGATTGATGCGCAGTAACACCAATTTGCAGCAGCTTTCATTTGTCTCCAGGGCTTTTTGGCAAGATTTCAGACATGCAAAGCCATACTCATTTGATATTCAAATGGGCATGCCTATGTATTAAGATGGTGGGCACAAATGAATTACTTGTGTTTTTATTCCCACCAGTTACCACCACCAAGCAGTTTTTTTTAAAAGAAGCAACTCCAAGGAGTGGAAGTGCTATCTTCTGCTTAAATAGAGGTGGCGGGGGGAGGCTGTTTCATCATCTCGACACATTATTGGTACGGCAAAAATCCAACATGGCGGTTCTGGGCACTGCCTTCCTGGCAAGTGCCAACCCCTGTGCATGTCCAACCAATCAGTTTTCCACTTCCACTCTTTTTGGGAAAGCGCAGCAAAGTGAATTGGTTGTCCCAACGATCAAAGTTGGGAAAAGCAGAGTATTTAGAGTTTTTTGCCTCCCTCCTTCTGAATACCACAAATCATCTCATTGGGACAAAAGGTATTCTCCTCAAATTCTATGAGAAATATTTTCACCACCTAGAGAACAAAAGCAAGCCTGCTATCTCTATCCGTACATTGCATTTATTCTAAGTCAGTAATACTATAAACCTAATAGGAAGCAGTAGCCTTCAAAAGACATACCTGTGTTAGTCTGGAATATCAGTAAGCAAGGGGACCTTGTAGTACCTTTAAGCCTAACAGAGAGAGAAAATTATAGCATAAGAAGTAGACTAGACTAAGGAGATTTTCACACGTCAAAAATATCCTCCGCGGAAATCGGGACAGAAATATTTCTGTCCCGGAAGCAGCGCCGCGGTTCGCACGCCCACCTCCCTCTCCCGATATGCCAGCGTCCTCGCACTGGGTTTTTTCTTCCCTCTTCCATAATATTTTACTAACGGGAGTTCGCCGTTAATAAAATATCACGGAAGAGGGAAGAAAAAACCCAGTGCGAGGACGCTGGCATATCAGGAGAGGGAGGTGGGTGTGCGAACTGCGGCGCTGCTTCCGGGACAGAAATATTTCTGTCCCGATTTCCGTGGAGGATATTTTTGACGTGTGAAAATCTCCTATGTCTAAGAAAGTTTATGCTACAATTGTCTCTTGCTCAGTCTCAAAGATGCTACAAGATCCCCTTGCTTACTAGTTTTTAAATGTTGTCTTCAGGGGTGTAGGTGCAGGGCAGAGGCATTTGCCCCCCCATAAGAATTTTGCACCCCCCAAATGAAATATTCATTCAGTTCACACATTGCTAGCATTGTAGTAACTTAAAACTGCAATTGAGCATCTAAAATAGAATGTTGGCATCCAAACAAAAGGGACAGGCAAAATTACAAAAGGAATGCATATACAGCAAATATAAGAATTCTAAATGAGAACACATTTCAATGTCTCACTCTCTGCAATTCTAGAAATTTGGGGACTGAAGGAAAATTTCATTTGGGAAGGCAGGAATCTTATTTGGGAGGCCATGCCGTCACCCCACCCCCCATAGTTACATCTCTGATGGTCTTCACTATCATTTTGTAATTTCTTTTAATCTGTGTAATAAAATCTTAAAACGTCTACATGTTTTGCTCATAGAAGGCAGTTCCAGCTAAAGCAGGGGACTTTCGTGTGGTCAAGCAGGGCCAATTTTCTGGTCCTACAACTCTCTGGGGACCACAGATGCTGCCAAAATTCCCCCCCCCCCAAAAAAAAACTTCAGTGGTGGCTAGAAGTCCTCTTCTTATTTTGAAAAAGAGGACAGTTGTACCTTTTAGAGACTTCCAGGAAAGGCAGTTCATAGGGGTGGGGCTCAGCAGAAAAAGAGCTATTAGGGAAACCTGGAGGGGTCAAGAGCTTCAAAAATAGTTTTGGGCATTGCATACAGCCCCAGAGCCACACACTGCCCATCTAAACAAATCTGTGGCTTCAGTCCAGGGTCTCTTCCGGTCTGCTGATTTGCTTCAGCAGACCAGAAGAGCATATTCTCCCACATTTCACAGATGAAAACCAGGACCTGTGTGGACGAGCAGCCTCAGAGTGTGGTCAAGATGGCAAAAGTTATCAATAAGGAAGAACACATGAATTAGGACAAGCTGCAGCAGTTTGCTTGTGCCTGAGACCACTAAGAAGGGTAATAATCCACTCTTCTCCCCGCTGCTGAGTTAATTGAATGCAGCTTGCAACAATTAAGTAATCTGAGGATCAAGGGAGAAGGAGGAGAGAGAAACTGGGACATTTCAAAGGCACTTAAAAATGTGGGATGACAGGATTAATCAGGACTATCCCTGTCAAACTGGAATAGGCCCTTGGACCTCATAGTGCTGCTGTCTGTCTGAGTTGATAGTATTAGGCCCACTAGACAAATGTTCTGACTTAATATAAAGCAACTTTATTTGTTCTCTTCCCTTTCCTTTTTCTGAATGCATGAGGGGCTGCCTGCCAATAAGTGATGTGATTAATTATCCCTACTGAATGACACTTCCATTCTTTGCAGAACTGAAATAGAAGTCAATTATCATCCCGAAAGTACTAGTTCCCAGGCTTCAAATAAATCAAAGAGAAATACTTGGTTGGTTATGTGATGACTGTACAGATTACAGAACTAGCTCCCTGTGTGCTTGAAGGCTCCCACCAACACCATCATGCTGCTGGAGAAAATAAGTTGCCCTCAATATGGCATAGTAGTGACTATAGACTAGTTTGACAATAGGCTACAGGAGGAGAAGACCAGAAGCCTTCAGAAATCCTTTGTCTTAATGCTCTGCAATGTGAAAAATGCAGCATAAAATAGTTTGCATGAAAGCATCCTTCTGAATTTGCACTTCTAGAAGGACTACAATTATCCCTTCGTATTTGCTGCGGTTTGGTTCCAGGAACCCCCGTGGATACCAAAATCCGTGAATACTCAAGTCCCATTATATGCAATAGCATAGCAAAATGGTGTCTCTTATATAAGATGGCAAAATCAAGGTTTGCTTTTTGGATTATTATTTTTTAAAGACTATTTTCAAGCCATGAATACTTACATCTGTGGATACCAAATCTGTGGATATGGAGGGACAACTGTATTTATTTATTTTTTTGGTAACAAAGTGAGCAAACCAAGAGGGGAAAACTCAGATATGGCAGAGGATGTCCATATGGCTACATATTTTTAACTTGGTGACCAGTGAGTTGTGATATTATTTTGGGCTATTTCAACCGGGGATCCTCCAGATATGTTGGGCTACATTTCCGGCCAGTATGGCATGTGGACTAGGGATGATGGGATCTCTGGTCCATCCAAATCTAGAAGATGCCTAGCTGGCGAAGGCTGGCGTATGATACAGTTCTGCCCTGCTTTTTGACTACAAAGGAACCCACGATGGATTCAGTTATTCATTTTCAGATGCAAAACTGGTCCTAGGAATTACAGGGCAAAAACATGGCTAGGTGTGCCCCAGAATCCTATGGTTTGTTGCAAATTCTCATTCTCATCTCATACAGAAAGTTTGACTGTGCAGAAGGAAGTGAAAGCCAATATTCACACTCTACTGCTGGAATGGTGACACCTCTTCAGCATAAGCTGGCACTAGCATTTTACCAGAGTTTCTGAGAACTCCCATTTTATTGTTGGTGCCTCAGTAGTATACAGAGAGCTGCATGTTCATTTGGATCAGTGTGGCTTTCACATTTTCATTCTTTGCTAAATCCTGAAGATTCGGGTATTGTTCTTTGTCTCCCTTTTGCCTTTTTTCAGGGAGCTATCTTGATCTAGGCTCTGCCCTTCCTTAACACAGCACCTAGCTGGCTGCCCAGCTAATTTGACAGAATGGGATGAATTAATTAAACCCATGTAGGAATTGTAAGGATGCCAAATGTGGAGTTTTCCAGTCTGAGTGCAGCAAGTAGTTAACTCTAGTTCCTTGCAAAGTCAGTGGTGGTATGCATCAATATTACTCAAATCAGTACAAAGTCCTACATTAGTTACATGATCCTGACATTCACCATAGATGTGAACAACTACAAATACAATCCTTAAATTAACAGCCTGTATATTGCTCAGTTGGTAGACAAGACTATGAACAGAAGTGATTGCTTTAACTCACTGCATTTGGTTTTCTAGGCAATTGCTAAACTTCCCTGCACACACCACCCTATGAAATTTTGTTCCATGGAGCTCACCAAAATTATATATGACAAAAAGGCAGAGGAAACATTGATCCAGTTGTTGAAAGTTTGAAAATTAAGGAAATTAAAAATCAATATAAACTCAAAGATGTTTGGGAAGAACAATATAATCCACATATTTCTATTCCTTTGCTATTATTTCTTCTTTTCCCCAATCCTTCTACCCGTACTTAATCTACTGTTATTTATTTTTTTCCAAAAGAAGGGTCATCTATTTTTACATCCTACTGGCTATTCCTAACCTCTGTTTTAAGAATCCATTTTCACTCCACATACCCTTCAACTGTCTCAGGAGATTTTCAGATGGGGCTTTTACTGTGGAGCAGGCACGGAACAGGCTCGATAAAGGGACTGCCATTCAGATGACTTCGATCCCTTCTGTCCTGCTCCCATCCTGCTTCTGGGATATTCTATTCACGATGAAAAATCATGAATAGAACACGCCTTCCGTGTCTGTCATGGAACCAGGGACGTGGGAAACGGAGCCCTGTCCCTGTTCCACGATGACAGGCACAGGAGAGGAGCTCCATGGCAGGCACTTCCTGCCATGATTGGGACAGGCAGGTAAGTGCCACCCTTCTCCCCCCCCCCCGGGTTCCTTTTTTTATTTTACATTTATTTTTCCTTTTTATGTTTTACTTTGTGACAGCTGGGAGGTGTTAAAAGTTTAAATTTCCCTCCCGCTTATTCTCTCATGAGAACGAGTGGGATTTCCCCCAGGCGGTCCTAAAAGCAGCCTTACAATGGCTGCATTTATGGCTGGCTGGAAAGGAGGGAGGATGCCCATTCCTGGAGCAGAATGGAGATAAGTGTTTGAACATTTACCTCCATTCCATTGCAGGAACGGGAGAGGATGTGGTGGGGCAGCAATGGGGCAATTTGGCCCCATCTGAAAATCTCCTCAATTTGGCAAGGGACAGCCCAAATTAATCCTCTGCCATCCCACTTTCCCAGCTGCTTTTAAAATGCTTTGGTTTCTCTCTCCACCTCCCACTTTCCTCCTTTGTCTGCAGCATACTTCAATTGCGGAAAACTGAGTTCAAAATGCAAAAGTAGTTTGTACTCAATTAACTCAGCAGTGGGGAGGGGAAAAGAGGGGATGGACTCTTGCACTTCCCTGTAGGCTCAGGCTAAAACAAAATGCTGCAATACATCCTAGCTTGTGTGTTCTTTCTCATTAACAACTTTTGCCATTTAAACCACACTCTGATGTTGCTCAGCCACACACACCCCGGTTTTCATCAATGAAATATAGGAGAGCATGACTCCAGCTAATGTGTGTAAACACTGGTGAAGCAGGTTATCCATAGTGCTGTCCCATTTGGCAAGGACAGTTTTACCATCCAGTTGTATCTCATCAGATATTCAGCAAACTGGGGTAGTGATGTTACAATTTTTCTACTATAACAAAGTGCCAACATTGAAGATTTTCTGCTTGCCCTTTTCTATGTGGCTCGTCCTTCAGAGGTGAGGGAGATGGCAATTAAGGAGAGTCCCCCTCCCCAAGCAGTGGTTATGGAAAGTCCTTCCCAGCAAGGCTGACATTTATGGCTGTCCTAAGACATTTTGCTGTGTGAGCCAGAGCAGCAAATGCACCCCCTCCATTCTTGTCACAATTATGGTGCGTAGAAGGCATATTATTTTGGCACAATCCCAGAAATCCCATAGGCAATTCTCTGTATTCACAAGCAGTAAAAGTACAAAAAATAAATAAAAAACTAGGAATTCCCTGTCTTTTCATGATGCCCCAAATCTGATGCCTAATGTGGCCTCTTTACTGTCTAATGGTAGGTCTGGCCCTGGTCCCATGATACCAGCATTGTTATTTTATAGACCCAGGCAAAAAAATTTATAGTTATCCAGACTTTATAAGTATAATATCTCTATCATCTATTATCTACTGTTTTTACTTCTGTGTTTTATGATGGTGCCGGCGTTGTATTTTTTAATTGTTGTATCATCGCAAACTGCCCAGGGATAAAATTTCAATGATGGGTGGGTGGAATATTTTAAAGAAATAAAATAAAATGCTTGGCAGGATCATACACTCAGCTTACCAAATAGCTACATGCACACTGCTGGAATTTTTTACTTGGTAGAACTTTTCTCTCTGTGTATGTGTAACAGCCAGAAAAGTCCATGCTGGGAACATCCCTAGCAAGTTCCTGTGACAGAAGTTTGCCTGCTGTTGTAGTCTGCTTTACAAGTTTGTCTGTATTCCCCAGCCCCCAAAAAATCCTTAATGTTTTTTCTCCTCCCTTTTGTGCTCTGGCATTTATCTGACCTTTCTTTGCTATGATACGACAAAGCTTTAATATCCAGTCACTGTATGCAGAGAACTGCTAACACTGTTTTTGCAAACTGGTGTTTTGAGCAGAAAGGCCAGTGAGTAATCACCTTATTAATTTCCAGTGCAAAAGACAGAGGTAAATCAGTTGAAAATCACATAAAAAGTCTGTGCTTATTTGCTATACTGGTCATCCCCTGTTTACATGGAATCAGCATCCACGGTTTCATTTACCGTGTGATACTTGTGGGGGGTGGTGAGATCTCTCTAGGTATCTGGAGTATACAGTCATACTGGGAGTAGTCTCTCTAGGCATTGGGTAGTCCTCCAGCATGACCCTAAGGTCAACGTCTGCTGGAAGTTGACCATAGAGTCACACCAGATGCCTAGAGAGGCATCCTCTCTAGGCATTTTCTAGGTTCCCCAGCACAATTCTGTGGTATTCTATGGCAGTTCACTATTATATGTGGTTTTGTGTATCTGTGGTAAGTTGTGTATCTTGCATTATAAAGAACAGCCGTGACATGTATGGTGTTGTTTATAGTATCATCTACAATATTGTACTTTCAGCAGAGTCTCCCCCATGATTTGGGGATAAAGATGAAAGTTCACAGGAGGAGTGACTAAACCGTACAGGACACCCAGTCCAGAGCAGCAGCAAGGGCCTTCCTGAACTGCACACCTTTCAGTATTTCACAGATGAAAACTGGGACAAGCAATATCAGAGTGTGATCAAGATGGCAAAAGTCATTGATTTGGATGTACACACAAGCTAGGAGAGGCTGCAGAAGTTTGTTTTTGTCTAAGCCAACTGGGAAGGGCAAGATTTCCCCCCATCCTGTCCTCTCTTCCTACTGAGATAATTGAGTACAAATTCCTTTTGCACTTTGAATTCAGTTCCCACCAAAGGAAGTAAGCTGAGCACAAGGGGGAGGAGAGAGGAGGAGAGAGAAACCCTACCTACAGTAGAAATAATGCAATTTGACACCAGTTTAACTGTCATGGTACTATCCTACATAATACTGGGGTCTGTAGTATTGTGAGGCGCCAGCACTCTTTGGCTGAGAAGGCTAATCACCTTCTAAAACTACAAATCCCAGGATTCTATAGGATGGAACCAAGTCACTTAAAGTAGTGTCAAACTGCATTATTTCTACAGTGTGGATGCACCCTGGGACATTTTAAAACTGCTAAAAAAGTGGGATGACAGAGGATGAATTGGGACGGCCCCTGCCAAATCAGGACAGCTGGAGGGTATGGATGTGTGGGCACACTTCTCTGGCTTTCATACTTAACTGCTTGGGGTGAGTGCTTCATCCTGCCTTGTGGCATTGTTATATACTGTACAGCTTAAATAGTGGCCAAGAAACTGCTCAGCAATTGTATAGTACCAATTTACACCAGTATAGCTGCACTGGATTTATACAATGTCAGAGTTATATTAGATTGCACCATTGTGCAACTGATTGCAGAACTGGCAGGAGTGCCTCATGCATACGCATTGCACAACAATGTAGTTACTCCCCACCCAACATGTGAAACAACTTGCATAAGCATATTTACTCCAGTGTGAGTCACCAACAGGATTCTAGACTAGATGTTTACATGTATTTGTATGCATGCTCGGGTTTAACTTGGGAAAGAGATGAAAGGTTTTCTGGCATTGGGTGGTGTTTAAAAAATTATGTAGATTTTACATATATTAACAAACCACAATGCATTCTCCTTCCCCCACCCAAATTATGTAACTTTCAGTACGATCAACTGTCACAGTTTGATTGGGTGGGCTTGAATTTTTGTATTTTAGCACATTTTAGCGCATGCACTCTCTCTCTCTTTCCCTCTCCCCCCTCCTACCCCCAACATATACAGTGCCCCAAATGTTTAGATGGTTTCATACACATTAGGTTTGTAAATTTACAACCACCCTTGTTGTCTTATTCTTCTGTATTCCTAGGAAAACTTGTTGTATAATGTTTCAGGGCAGAGTGCTCCTGTTCATTGTCCCCCCAAACCAGCCAATTTCTCCTCTGCAATACTGTTTTTCATTTCTTTCCAAGGATGCATTTACCGTATATAGGAACGGATTGGACTGGGCAGTTGAATCTTGGGACTGGCCTATAGGGAGGGCACAATTCCCTTGTGGCAAAGAGCTTCACAGGTTGCAGGACCTTTTCCATGCACTATCCAAAATGTGGGATGGGCTTTGTGTTGAATTGACACATTTTGTAGTGTTGAGGGTTTTTTGTGGTTTATGGTTTTAACTGGTTTAATAATTTTGATAGTTTAATCACTTTTAAAAGTTTGTGCTTTGTGAATTTTGTGAATGTTAAACTATTTTTAAAATCTGTTTTAAGCCACTTTGAGTCTTGAACTGGAAAAAAGGCAAGATATAAATAAATATCATAATCTTATTCAGCACTGCATATCCTCCAACATTTCACAGATATGAAAATAGGGACACCCATGTGAATTTGTAAGGCCAGTGGCTTAGAAATGTCAAATGCAAAAAATCATTAATTAGGAAGAACACATACAGTAAAACCGTAGTACTGTATTTTAAGCAGATAAAATTATTAATTTATGTACTGAATTTAGGAAAATTTAGGGAAAAAAGAAAAAAAACTTTGATCAATAACTATAATGTGTGTGTGCCCAAGCGCAGCATGATTATAAATACATGCATGCTCAGAACAACAGCTTTCTCTCAGACTCAGAATCACTGCATGAGCTCTATATTCACACCCATCCTGTCTGCTCAACACATATTATAAATCAAATTCATATATATCCCAGCTTCCCCATAAAACTGATGTAGTCACCTTAGGTAATCAGCTACTCTCAGTCTAACATATTTCACAGGTTTGTTAAAAAGAAAATGAGGGTGCAAGTGGGGAAAATAATGTGCAACACCTTATATTCCAGGAAGTAAATGGAATAGAATTTGCTCAAGTATGGGGGGTAATACATGGAGAATTTGATGGATTCTGTCAGCCTTTTAGGATGTTACACGGGTTACATCAGTTACATGGAAGTGAGCTCCACTGAATTCAGTGGGGTTTACTTCTGACTAGGCCTGTGTATGATTGCATTCTTAATGCACAATTAACTGGTGTTCTGCAGACCTCCAGTGTAGAAAAAAAGCCAAAATGGCTAGCCTCTAGAGTAGGGGTGGGCAATTGTGGGAACCTAGGGGGAGGCATTACCCACCCACCCCCAGAGAACTTGAGTGGCTGCATACCCCTCCTGCAAAAAACTTCAAAAATGTTTTTGTCCCTAAATGTTCCCCAATGCCCTCTATAGGATGTGGAGGGCATTTTGTCATTTTAGCGCCCCCCCCCAGGCATTTTAGATCAAGGAAAGGCCTTTAAAAAAACCAGGAAGTGATCAGAATGGCCCAGGAAGCCCAAAACATGGTGAAAATGCCTCCATGTTCTCTAGAGGGCATTTGGAGGCAATTTTTTTTTTAAATTATCCATTGGGGGACCCTGAGGGCCACAGAAATGGCCTTGTGTGCCCACACTTTACCCACTCCTGTCCTAGAGGCTTTTAGGAACTCCACTGGCCATTTTTTGGTATCCTTAATTTTGGGATGGGGTGCAAGGAACAGAGTCTTGGTGCTCCAAAATGGTAGGTATGGTGCTTGTGTGGCTCTCTGGAGGTGGATGGGGGCAGCTCCCCAACTCCTGGAAGATTGTATATCAGTCTCTAAAGGCCAAGCCAGATGGTGTAAGAGGCACAGAGCTGCCGTGCTTGCATGTGTCTCTGCTCTCTCAGCCTTGTAATGTCTAAAGTGAACAATTCTTGGTGAGCCATTATATTGTGAATCTCATTCCACTGCTTCACCTTTCTTCATATCTGCCTCCATGACCTCACTTTTTCTGTCCAGAGCTTGGCAACAACTAGTTATAAATACTGAATTCATAATTAGTTCATAATTACATAACAAAATTATATTAGGACTATAACTTGACACGGTATACTCCTTTGTGGATGCAGCTGTAACTTTTTAGTGACTTGCATATTTATAGAAATATGGCCTCACTAAAAGGCAGAGGAGGAATATTAAACCATTTTAGTGCAGGCTTATGTTGTGCCTCCCGCTGCTAGGGTGCTGTTTTTAAAGCAGCTAAAAGGTAATGATTTAGTTACTTTTGGAAACTGGGAAGCAAATAGTTCCTTCTAAAATTGTGTAACAGTATATAAAATTCTATAACAGTAACAAACTAGTAATAAACTCCACATTAAAGGTATAATCTGGGGAGGTAACTGAGGCATTTACTTGTCCAGCTCTGATTGATGAGTTTCAGGTTGTTCAACATGATGATGTGGAGAAATTGTTTGGAAACATGAGGCCAACCACTTGTCTGTTAGACCCATGTCCATCCTGGGTAATTAAGGCTGCCAGAGGAGGACTGACCAATTGGGTGGTGGAGGTTTGTAAATGCTACTTTGAAAAAGGGCTATGTTCTAACCTCTCTAAAAGAAGCATGTGTAAGATCTTTTTTGAAAAAAAAACTTCATTGGACCCCACCTCCGTAGGCCTCTAATCTCCCCTTTCTAAGTAAGGTCCTAGAGTGAGTGGTGGCAACACAACTCCAGACTTTCTTGGATGAAATGGGTTCAGGCCTGGATATGGCACAGAGGCAGCCTTGGTCACCTTGACGGATGACCTACACCGTTGGACAGGGGGAGTGAGTCCCTGTTGGTCTTCCTGGATCTTTCAGTAGCATTTGGTACCATTGATCATGGCATCCTTCTGGGTCGTCTGGCTGATATGGGACTTGGGAGCATTCCTTTGCAGTGGTTCCAGTTTTTCTTGGCTGAACGCTCCCAGAGGGTGGTGCTGGGGAACTGTTGTTCAGCCTTTGTGCCATTAGCTGGTGGGGTTTCATGGGATCAATACTGTCCCATATAGTTTAAACATCTACATGAAGCTATTGGGAGAGGTCACCTGGAGCTTTGGGGTTGAGTGTCATCAGTATGCTTATAATACCCAGATCTATCTCTCCTTTACAACTGATACCAAGGAGGCTATAGTAGTCCTGAATTGTTGTCTGAATGCAGTAAAGGATTGGATGTGGGTGAATAGACTGAGACTTAATCCAGACAAGATGGAAGTGCCACTGGTCAGTAGGAAAACCAACCTAGGATTGGGATCACAGCCTGTTCTAGATGGGGTTGCTCTCCCTCTGCAAAATCATGTTCATAGCTTGTGGGTGCTCTTGGATCCAGCTCTGCTCCTTGGAAAGCCATGTTGCTGCAGTGGCCAGGCGCACCTTTGCCCAGTTCATCTGGTGCATCCTCTTTGGGAAAGTCAGATCTGGCCACAGTGGTTCATGCTTTAATTACCTCTCAATTAGACTACTATAATGCACTGTACATAGGCCTGCCCTTATAAAGTGTTTGGAAGCTGCAGCTAGTGTAAAATATCGCAGCCAGACTGGTATCAAGAGTGCATTTTAGAGACCATATAACACTGGTCCTACAAGAACTATACTGGTTTTCAGTTTGCGTCTGAGCTCAATTCAAGGTGCTGGTGTTGACCTACAAATCCCTAAATGACTTGGGGCCAAGATAACCGAAAGACTGCCTCCTCCCATATGAATCTGCCAGAAATTTGAGATATTCAGAGGAGGCTTTGTTGCATATCCCAACACCACACAAAGTTAGATTGGTGAGTACACATAACAGGGCTTTCTCTGTAGCCGTACCTTGACTGCAGAACTCCCTACTTAGGGAAGTTAGGCTGGCTCCGTCTCTTTTAAGCTTTCCGTGGGCAGCCAAAACAGTGCTGTTCTGCTTGGCATTCAGTGTTTGAAAATGCTGCTTTCACTGTTTCAAAACTGGATTCTAGGATTGTTTTTAGACTACTTTTAGGAGTTTTTAAAGAGTATTTTAATGTGTTTTGTTAATGTTTTTATCTTTGTATTGTTTTAATTGTTTTTATTTGTTCATGGCCTCAGGAGCCCTTGTGGGTCGGGAGACGATACAGGAATACTTTAAATAAATAATAAATAATGGTTTTATGGGGGTTTCATGGGAACCAGCATGGGATAGTGGTTTGAGCGTTGGACTATGATTCTGAAGACCAGGATTCAAATCCTTGCTTAGCCATGGAAACCCACTGGGTGACCTTGGCAAAGTCACACTCTCTCAGCTTCAGAGGAAGGCAAAGGCAAAGCCCCCTCTGAAATCTTGCCAAGAAACCTCCATGATAGGTTCACCTTGGGGTTTCCATAAGTCAGAACCAACTTGAAGGTACCACCACCAACATAACTGTAACTAATTTTTTAAAAGTTAACTTTCTAAGCTTTTCCTGTAGCCTTCTGAAAACAGTACCTCGGGGACCATTAAAAAGAAGGGGGGGTTATTTACCACCTGCTGCAACTGTAGCTTCTGCTGGGGAATTTAAAATGTTCCCAAGCTTTTATCACCTTGTATAAGGGCTGTGACCTTCAAGCTGCAATTTATAAATTTGCTATTTGCTGCATTTGTCCTATCACTTTGGACTAAAGCTGTTTGCAGAGAGACATCTCTGAAACGTCCAGCACTTTGGTGGATTAGAGGAACATTTGGCTTGGCCAATGATGACGCAAGGGAAAAGGATCTCATTTTCTCTTTGGACTCAGGGGGACAATTTCAAATGGTTCTTGTTCAAACAGATAGCTTAATGCATTTAGCTCAGTGTGGGCAATTGGTGTATCCTACTTTACTTTACACCTTTGCAGGTTCTTTTTGTTCCAGCTAATCCATATAACACCCAGATGGACAGATGTTATATAACTGGAAACAAGTGTATGGCTTGGAAATGAACCTGCAAGCACAGAGTGTAGCAATGGGCATATGCCAAAGGTTGTGGTTACATAGCCCTTGGATTCATTTCCCTAAAATTATGTGGTTTAGGCAGACAATGTATACTATGATTTCCCAATAAACTTTTAATATACTTTCCTTTATCTATGAAGAAGGACTCATGTGTGAAGCAGGTCTAAGGCAGTTGTCCAGTTTGAGACTTTGGGAAAAGTGGAACAGCATACGTTGTGTTGTTTCTCTCTTTAAAAATTAGAAACTAGTGAGCCACTCAACTGGTTATGGTGCTATTCGTTAATGATTTTTGTTGTTGACTGAATTTGACTGGGTTTTTATTTTTCTGAATGTTAGTTTTATTGAATGTTATTTCTTACTATTGCTTTACTCATTTGCATTTATTAACATAAACGGCTGTGAGATGAGTAGATAATATAGGGTACAAATTTGTTTATCAATAAAAACTTTTATCTCCCAACTAGGCAGCAGTAAAGCCTAGGTTCAGGGTCTCTGCACAAAAGTCTAGTTGTGACATAATAGTTAGAGCAGGGCTTCTCCATGAGGGTTGCCTGGAACCCTAGGGTTCTGTGACAGGTTGCTAGGAGTTCTGTAAGAGATTGTGATGGGGGGACAACTTTTTTTCTTAGTTGTAGACTTTTAAATAATTTTATGCAGGGGTTCCCTGAGATCTAAAAATTATTTCAAGGGATCCTCCAGGATAAAAAAGAAGGCTTAAGGAAGGCTGAATTAGAAGACTTGAACTGGGGCTCTGGAAATCTAGGTTCTTGTTACCACTGAGTCATGAAAGTCAGTAACTTTGGGCAGTCATCTCAGCCTAACCTACCTCACAAGGTTGTTGGGAGGATAGCAAAAAAGCATGCATGTGTGCTGGCTGGAGTTATATTGTTGTTACAACCCGCCTCAATAACCCGTACTGGAATTCTTCCACGGCTGTAATATCCTTATCAAGACACATCCTTTTTATATACCTTCTCCATCCCTACATGTGACCATCCCAAGAAGCCTATTTTATATGATACTTCTAAAGGTCAGATGACAGGGTCATATGGAAGTCCTGTAGGTCGGCGAACCTTTGAGCTAAACAATACTCCAGAATCTCAGTAGTCCATATAAAGGTATCACAAAACATTGGTTAAAAACACATATCAGTTAAAAACATATATCAATTTAAAAGAAAAACCTAAAACAAAGACATTTTAAAATAATCAATACACAATTTAAAATTCACACTTTAAAATAATCTGGATAGGCCTGCCAGAGGAGGCTCGTCTTTAATGCTGCTTTAAATTCAGACAGTGTGGTCAGCTGTCATCTCTCTTCCAGAGGTCATTCCAGAGTCTAGAGGCGGCTGAAGAAAAAGTCCTCTGGATGACAGTTGCCAACCTAGTCCTGGCTGACTGGAGTAAATGTCCCATAGAGGACCTCAACATACAGGGAGGATTATATGTGAAAAGACAATCTCGTAGGTAACCTGGACTCAAACCATGTAGGGCTTTAAAGGTAACAACCAACACTTTGTACCTTGCCTGGAAACTAATTGGCAGCCAGTGGTGTGATTTTAATATTGGTGTGATATGATCCCTCCTGGCTAACGTATTTTGAACCAATTGAAGTTTCCAAACTTGGTACAGAGGTAGCCCAATGTACAGCACATTGCAAAAGTCCAGCCTTGAGGTTACCAGCATGTGCACTACTATCTTTAGGTTGTCCAACTCTAGGAAGGGGCGCAGCTGGCAAAACAGCCGAAGCTGGTAGTAAGAACTCTTGGCTGTTGCATCTATCTGAGCTGTTATTTGGAGTGATGGATCCAGAAATACTCCCAGGCTGTGAACACAGTCTTTCAGAGGAAGTGTAACCTCATCCAGGTTACACTGGTTGACACACCTCCAAACCCAGGTTAGGACCCTTAACAGTAAGCACCTCCATCTTGTCTGGATTCAGCTTCAGTTTGTTTTCCTTCATTCATCCCATTACTTCCTCCAGGCATTTATTCAGAGGAGACAACCTTAGCTGAGGCTGCTTTTAAAGGCATGGAG
The DNA here is from genome assembly GCA_030847615.1 of Gambelia wislizenii. Classification (NCBI taxonomy): domain Eukaryota; kingdom Metazoa; phylum Chordata; class Lepidosauria; order Squamata; family Crotaphytidae; genus Gambelia; species Gambelia wislizenii. Next base: position 96,301,183 of record JAUMIR010000005.1, on the reverse strand, counting down.
AAACCTATTTGGATGTCATCAGCATATAGATAGCACCCCACCCCATGCTCCTGGATGATTTTTCCCAGTGTTTTCATGTAGATATTGAATAGCATTGGGGATAGAATGTCACCTTGTGGTGTGCCATATAATAACTCCTTTTTTGAGGAGCAGCTATCCCCAAGCACCACCATCTGCTACTCTCTGCTACCAGATGCATTTTCACAGGTCCTTTCACATAGTCTGCCTTCTTCTTACTTAGGAGATGTGTACAATTCAACCGAAACCTATTAACGTGATGCCAGCTGCTGCTGATCACTGTGCATAAGTATCAATTAAATCTCACTTGATAGCAATTCTTCTTTGTTCACTCTTTCTCCCACTGTTTTTCTGATTTTCTTTCTCTCTCTTTTTTTTTAAAAAAATCACCATCACCATTATTTTTAATTCTATGCCGTTGTACAGATTGTAAGAGCTGTTCAAACTACAGTATCTTACCTACCTCTGGGAAAATTGGTCTCTTCTTGAAGAAGTAATTTCACACTAGAAATGTTTCCAGCTGGAAATATTTATTCTGGTTCAGAAACATGAGACAAATCCCAAATTTATGTCACTGTGGTCCTCCCCATTCATTTCAGTATGGGTAGAAGGTCTTCCACACTGACTTTAAGCCTTATCACACTACATTTTTGTAGGACTATTATTCCACTTTAATTGCTATGGCTCCTGTGGAATCCTGGGATTTGCAGTTTAGGGAGGGCCATTTAGCATTTTCAGCCAGAGAGCTCTTACGCTTCACTAAACTACAAACCCCAGAGTTCCACAGGAGGCAGCCATAGCAGTCAAAGTGGGATAATAGTGCTATAACAGTGTAGTGTGATAAGGCTCACAGAGTCTTCCTCCCCACTGGTGTGAGCAGGGAATAATGGAGCTCCATGCACATGTTGAAACTCCCGCATGTGTACAAAGACTGTTGAAGCATGATGATTGTGACAGGATTATGCTTTGTGGATGTGCACTCTTATGTGGTTCTCTCAGTTTTAGCTGCCTTTTGGAATGTGCCATGCATTTAGCAGCTTTCAATCACTTTTTGAAATTGTCCCCATTACAAGCTTAGTAAAGGCACAGAGTCAGGAATTGCCAAGTGTATCTTAAATGTTCCTGTTCATTGCCTTACATACTTCCATTGGACATTCTTTTGTCAAGCCTGGGTGTTCTTCTTTCTCCCAATCTTACAACCTTTGAGAGAGGACTTTCTCTCCATCCCACACCACCCTCACAGACTGGTCTGATAAGGACATGAGAGAAGACCTTTACAGTGGTTGCTTCTAAGCTATGGAACTCCCTCCCAAGGGAACCTTGATTGGCCCCCTCTCTGCTCTCTTCTCACTGTTGGGTAAAGGTGTTCTTATTCAAATAGGCCTTCAGTTTTTAACTGATGTGGTAGAAGGATGTGAAATGAAGGCGCTGTCTTTTTTTTCATACCCTCCAACATTTCACAGATGAAACTCAGGACCCATGTGGCCAAGCAACATCAGGGTGTGGTCAACATGGCAAAAGGTATGAAGGAAGGAGAACATACAAGCTAGAAGAGGTTATAGCAGTTTGCTTTTGCCTGAGTCTACTAGGAGGGGCAGGAGTCTGTTCCCCTCCCCCCCCCAAGGATGTGGACAGGATCCTTGGAGAGGTGAGAGCCACCACATGCATATTGGACCCATGCCCATCCTGGTTTTTGAAAGCAGCCAGAGGGGAACTGGCAGATTGGGTAAGGGGAGTAGTGAATGCCTCATTACAGCAAGACAGGCTTCCACCTTGGCTAAAAGAGGCTGTGGTGAAAAAAAAAATTCTCCTTGGATTCCACTAGACTGGAGAACTATCAACCAGTCTCCAATTGTCCGCTTTTGGAGCAAGGTGTTAGAGCATGTGTTGGCCTCCCAGCTCCAGGCATTCCTGGATGAAACAGATTATCTAGATCTATTTCAATCTGGCTTCAGGCCTGGCTATGGTACAGAAACAGCTTGGTCACCTTGGTGGATGACCTATGCAGGGAACTGGACAGGGGAAGTGTGTCCCTGTTGGTTCTACTGGACCTCTCAGTGGCTTTTGATACCATCAACCATGGTATCCTTCTGGGTTGCCTTGCTGGGATGGCGCTTGGGGGCACTGTTTTACAGTGGCTCCAATCCTTCTTGGAGGAATGGACCCAGAAGGTGGTGCTGGGGGAAACCTGCTAGGCACCCTGGCCACTATCCTGCAGTGTCCCTCAGGGCTTAGTTTTGTCCCCCATGCTATTTAATATCTACATGAAACCACTGGGAAAGGTCATCCAGAGTTTTGGGGTTCAGTGTCATCTATCTCTCCTTTCCATCCGACTCCAAAGAAGCTGTTTCTGTGCTAAACCAGAGTCTGCTTTCAGTAATGGACTGGATGAGGGTGAACAAACTGAAAATAAATCCAGACAAAACAGAGGTGCTCCGGGCCAGTAGAAAGGCAGATCAGGGAATAGGTTCGCAGATTGGGTGTGCTCCTGGACTCAGATCTGAGCCTGGGTGCTCAGATTTCAGCTGTGGCCAGGAGTGCATTTGCACAGTTAAAACTAGTGCAGCAGCTGTGCCTGCTCCTTGACGTGCTGGATCTGGCTATGGTGACACATGCCTTGATTACATCCCGTTTGCACCACTGTAATGTGCTCTGCATGGGGCTACCTTTGGAAGCTGTTCAGAAAATTCAGCAGATCCAAAATGCTGTGGCCAGGCTGTTGACTGGGGCTGGCTACAGGGATTATGTGACATCTCCCCCCCCCCCATTGAAACAGCCACATTGGCTACCAGTCCGTTTCCTGGTAGAATTCAAAGTGCTGGTTTTGACCTTTAAAACCCTAAATGGCTTGGGTCCAGACTATCTGAAAGACTGTGTTTCTCTATACAAGCCAGCCCGAGTGTTAAGATCGGCAGGGGAGGGCTTTCTCTCAGTCTCACCACCTTCACAGGCGAGGACTCGGGAGAGAGCCTTCTCCGTGGCTGCTCCCAGACTGTGGAACTCCCTTCCATGGGAAATCCGGTTGCCTCCCTCCCTGCTCTCTTTTTATCGGCAGTTGAAGATGTTTTTATTTAGGCAGGCATTTGAAATGTTATTTTTTTTAACTGTGTGTGCTGTTTTTTAATGTTGCATTTTTATTGATTTTATGTTTTTAATTATGTGTTTTTTAACTATATTTTAATAATGGAAATTTAATTTAATTATTTTTAATATTTGTAACTTGTGAGGTTTTAGTTGTATTTTTTTAACTATTGTAACCTGCCTTGAATCCCATCTTGGGAGAAAGGCAGGATATAAATCCATTAAATAAATAAATTATTCCCCCACTTGCTGAGTTAATTGAGTACAAACTACTTTTTCACTTTGAACTCCGTCTATAGCAATTGAAGTAAGGTAAGGACGAAGGGGGAAAGTGGGAAGAGGGGAGAGAAACTGGGACATTTTAAAAGGGGCTGAAAACATAGGATGACAGAGGATAAATTAGGATTGTCCCTCCCAAGTTGGGAAAGTTGGAGAGTGTGTTTTTAAAAATATATATAATACGTGCTTAATATGTTTTAATTGTTTTAAATTAATATTTTTATTGGATTGCTTGCTTGCCTGATGCTTTTTAAAACTTTTGTGCCACATATTGTTTTAGCTGTTTTTTTAAACTTACATTGTAAGCTTCTTTGGGTCTCATATTGGAAGAAAGGCAGGATGTAAATAAAACGATACATAAATAAATAAATAATAAATCTCCAAGACTTTTAGAGCTACTATTCACAAAACAGCCAGGCAGTGCAACCCTTTGGCTATCTTCTCAGAAATAAGCTCCATTGAACTCTTGGCAATTTACTCCCAGAAAAATGCATATTGCATGGATGAGGAATGTGTGGCCTTCCTGATGCTTCCAGCAACCTCTGGAGGGCCATGGATTCCCCATCCTGCTGTGCAGGATAGCAACCTTAGTTTAAAAATAAATAAATAAATACAATCTGTTTATTTGATTTAGCCCTTCATAGGAGATAATGTTACAAGATACCCCTGCAATTCTTCCCAGCCTATTTTCACCAGCTGTTTCATGGGCAACCCTATAGGATTTGTGCACATTCCCTCATCTGTGGCCCTTTCAGTAGTTGCTCAGATGTGACAGTAAAGCCTATTGGTTCATTAGCCCTTCACATCACTCACAGTGGATGAAAGTGCGCCTGTTGGTTTGTGCAACTGATACAAAGCAGGAACTAGCTGCCTGACTCAGCACAGAGGGACCACTTCATTGTTAGGATTTTTACCCAGACTCATGCAAGGTAAGGGAATGGGGTGAGGTGGGGGAGAGAATAATATCTGCCTCTTGCTATCTAGCTGCAAAACAGGGATCAGAACTGAACTATGAAGTTGGCTGAGAAAAGATGCAGATTTTCATTAGGTCTCATTTTTGTCAGTCATTTTGATGTAGTTAAATTTAATCTGAACTGTACTGTTAGCCTAGATGGTCTTTTTAATGTACTGTGTGTTATTACTGCTGTGTTTAAAATCACTGTTACACTGGAGAGAGTATGTGGTTTAAGTATACTATTACAACACAGGCTTTACAGATCAGAAGTGATAAAATCAAAGCAAAAGCAGAAAACAAACTATAGTCGGATCACCAGATCCACAAGGGTTCAGTTCCCAGACTGACCATGGATACTGGAAACCGTGGGTAACAGCAAACCCTATTAAAATAAAGGACTTCTGGTAAAAACATACCATAAAGTTGTGTTGGAGGACCTAGAAGATGTCTAGAGAGGATGCCTCTCTAGGCATCTTCTAGCACAACCCTATGGTATGAGTCCCTATTTTGTGTCCTGCAGATAATTGAATCTGTAGACATTGGTTCCACGGATACAAGGGTCCAACTGTACCTGGAGACATGTAATAAAACCTGATGAGAACAGACAGGGTCTTGGGAAACTTAGAAAAGTATGTATGCTTTCCAATTTAATCAATATTTTACTTCAATTTAAAGTATCCAAGAGAATAGAACTTTGTCAGTAATTTTTATTTATTTATTTATTGTTATTCCTGAAATAATAGTTAAAATTTCTAGGAGTAAAGGCTTTTTCTATATATTCTGAGACACCGTTGTTTCTTCTCATCAAAAGTGATAATGGTCAGAGTATATAGAAAAATCTAGCTGATGGTGAATAATCGACCTGGTCTCACATGTTGGGGAAGTGGAACTGGAAGGTCATCCTTTAAAAATGAAAGCCCAGAGTAATAGAGAACTGTGCACTCCTTCCAGTAATATACTTTGTTTTTGTTATGTGCTTGCATGAAGCCACGACAGGCACATATTCATTCATTTATTTATTTATTTATTGCATATATATACCATTGGTAAACCAAACAATCAGGAGTATATAAGGGTGGGGAATCTCAGGCTGCAGGGTCAAATCTGGCCCACTGGGTTCTTGAGATAGCCCAATATTTGATGTTATCCCATTTGCTTGGATTTTTTTTTCATTTGAAAAGGTTGAAATTCCTTAGTTGCTGCTTTAAGGCTTAGTTGCTGCTTTAAACTAAGGTATGCTGATATTTTTGGTCCCACTTCTTTGGCTTTGGTCTCACCCCTTGAGACTTTCTCTGAATTTAAATTTAACCTGCATACTGAAAGATCTGCTTCTTCCTTGGTATAAAGCAGGAATGGTAAGAGTACAGCACTCCAGACAGTGTTGGACTACATGTCCCAGCAGCCCTAGGAAGCACAGCCAATGGCAAGGAATGCTAGGAGTTACAGTTTGACAAGATCTGGAATTCTACATGATTCTCACCACTGGTATTAAGCATTATTGACCTTAAGCGTTGGAGGCAGGTCCAATGTGGCACTGCCTTCCCTCTAGCCAGCGGTGTCTGGTGATTTCCTTGTCAGTGGGATGATGAGTCCAAAATTCAAAGGAGCTATCCAAGGTGCTGAACAACCACTTTTGAGAATGGGGTTCAATATCTTGGTTAGTACCTTTAAAGTTAGTTTAAACTTGCTCCTATGTGTATATTTGAGAGAGAGGGAGAGTTTGTGCATGTCTATAAAAACCCACTTTGCCTCTGACTCTCTGTCACTTTGGTCCTGCCCACTGTTGGCTTCTGTGCCTTCTTTCCCAACAACCAGATTGGGTACCAGCTTCCACTGGTCTCAAGATACCAAAGCTTGCTGTCACAGGTGTCTTCTCCTCCTTGACCCTCAACCCATCAGCCATTCCTTCAACACCTAGAATAAGAACAGAGTCAGACTTGATGAATCCAGAAGGCTGGCACATCTTGTAATGAATTTGTTCTTATGACACACCTTTCATTTCTACTGTCAGGGAAGCTCTTTGACAAGTGCTGACAGGGCTAGTCAGATAACTTCCAAATAATGATTCAGAGATGCTTCTGCAGTCACTGGGTGTTTCAGGAAAAGGCTTTCAGTTATAATTCCCTTAACTGACTTAAGAAATTATATATGCGTACCAGCAGTGGTACCGACTGCTTATATTGGATCCCATCTGCAAACAAAGAAACATTCTCATGGGAATTTTGTATAGAATACATTATTTGAAGACAGAGGTAAACATATATAGGAGATGTGTATATGGGTGCTGCCCACCAGAGCTTTTACCATGCAGTTGCCCTGACACAGTTGCAGAATTTTAAAGGGTGGGGGATCCAGATAAAATGGTCTTCTACTCATTCCTCTAGTCTTTTCCCCCTTCCATCTTTCCCCTCCCTCCAGCCGTAGAAAGTCCACTAGGAAGGAAACAATGGAATAGCTGTCCAGTATTTTTTATTTGTAACATGAGGAGAAGGAGCCAACATGGTGTAGTGGTTTGAGTGTTGGACTAGGATACTGGTAGTCTAGAGTCTGAATCCCTACTCAGCCATGGAAACCCACTGGGTGATCGTGGGCAAGTCACACACTCTCAGCTTCAGAGGAAGGCAATGACAACCCACTTCTGAATAAATCATGCCAAGAAAACCCTGTGCTTGTGATAGGTTTGTTGTAGGTTTGTCATGTCAGAAATGATTGGAAGGCACACAACAACAACAGCATGAGGAGTCTACTGTTTGAAAGTGCCCTGAGCAATTTTCAATTACATTAATTTATGTGTGTGTTGTCACAACACAGTAGGTCCCTAAATTCCAGCCATTCTGTTGTCTTCAGAAATAGAGACATGGAAATGGAAACTGAGAGCATCTATTGCCTCTTTATCCTAGGATTCCAGTGTGGTTGCAGCCTGAAATCTTAGATGCTCACCAGAGATTTCCCCAGGCTGTCATCTCCCTTGGGAGAAGACATTTAACTGCAAGCCACGTAACCACAATAACGTGCCTTATTTTTTGGGCTTTCCTGTTTATGGCCTATCCCTTAATTGTTTGTGTCAATACTCTGGTGAAAAATTCTGGGAACTTCAAAAGTTTGCAGATTCGTGTTAAATGTTGGCACTTTTAAAGGGATTAATCCCAACTGTAGATTTAAAAAAAATGGCCGAGATCGCAGATCAGGAGAGGTATCATAAAATTCCATGCAGGTGGAACTAGGAAACATCTCCCCCTCACCTCCCCACAAATCCATCTTTTAAGCTGCTGCAGCTCCCAGCCTAATACAGCAATGTATTGCCTGGTGGAGACCAGGGGACAGCAGAGAAGCTTCAGTAACAGATATTCCCAATGACTTCCCAGGGGTCTTCACTGGTCCCAGGGGGTGATATCAATATACCTGTTGCTCTCCAGTAACAAATAGATGCCCATGTTGTGGGGGTGCATCAGCTAAAAGGTAGGTTTTAGGGGTCCGTTTGGTCGTTACACAGTTAGAGGCTTCCAACCTGTGCAACAACCAAGAAAGTGGGTTATGCAGATGGAAGTTGGGCTTGTGTTTGCATAATTCGCTAACAGAATGCCAACCCAATAATACATGAGTCACTTTAAAAATGCATGCTGAAAGAGGTCTGTCCCTTACAACCTTATCTCTAGCCCACAGACTGAAGTACACCTTTGTATTGAAGTCAATAGTATTAAATCAGCATAAATCTTAATATGACAGGACAGAAAGTTATCTCAGCAAACATGTGGTCTGAAATCTACGTTTATTGAGTTAATGAGAATTGATGGGGAGGACAGAGGGGGTCTTTAGTCACTCTCCCCAACTGGTCACTGATTTTCCCTATTAAAATGCATCCTCTTGCAAACCATTTCTGTACATTAAGGTTTTGTCATGGACAGTAAGCAATAGGAAAGTCTGTTAAGCTATCTTCCAGACCAGAGCTGGAAATATTATTTTTGTTCTGGCCAGCATGATCTGTGGTGAAGTCATAATTCTTAGAACAGTATTAGTATTACAGTTGTCCCTCCATATCCATGGAGTTGGTATCCACGGATTTAAGTATTCACAGCTTGAAAATATTCTTTAAAAAATAATAATCCAAAAAGCAAACCTTGATTTTCCCATCTTATATAAGGGACGCCATTTTGCTATGCCATTGCATATAGTGGGACTTGAGTATTCATGGATTTTGGTATCCACAGGGGTCCTGGAACCAAACCCCAACTAATATGAAGGGATAACTGTAGTAGTTGTTGTCACTGCAGTTGTTGTTCAGCTTTATCATGCTGTTTCTCCAAAACTGGACCCAAGTGATTTATAACAATTAAAATACAAATAAAACACATACCAGGGCTTATGTTAAAAGTGTACAAAAAGTTGTTTTTCACATGTTCTTAAAGTATCTATAGGATTAACTCTATTTAAAATGAAACAAGTAATTTTTCTAAGCTCTGCTACAGCCCTTGCTCTAGTGCTACAAGACAAACTTGAGATTAGGAAGTTCATGTTATCTCTCATAGCATTTAGTTAAACCCATTTCATGGGGGTTTATGGTTCAGACTGTCAATGATCCATTTTCTCTTCTGTGCATGTGCCTTCTGATGTGTGGTGCTTACATTTTACTCATTAGGCCTTATTTAAAGGTGTTTCTCTGGCAGAAAGACAATATAGGCAGGTTGGGGAAAAAATTAAAAATGTGGATAGGGAGCAATTTCCACTGTGGAAATGGTGTAAAGGGAAATCACCCCTCAGCTAGTCTCCCCACCCCCTTCAAATTGCAGCCTCAGTGGCTTCATTTTGTAGAACAAAAGAACAGCTGCAAAAAGAATCACAGAGCTTATACATGCAGCTGCACTGTAACCTATATCCCCTCCTCTACTGTAGTAAGTAGAACATTCAGCAGAGTTTTCACTCTAGTTCCTTGGAGATTTCAGCACAATAATTACACAAAACTTTGCCAGAGGCATGTATAACTCTACAGTGGAATTCCCATCTGGGTGTCCCAATTCTAGCTTTTTTTTCCTCCCTGAAGGAAGGTATGTCCTAAGTCAACTGGAAGCAGAGATGGCTTGTGGACTGAAGTTATGGTGGAGCACCTTTCCCCACAATCTCTGTGTGTTTCTATGCACCCACAGTGTTTCATTCATAAGTTGGCTATGAAGAGATGGGCCTGTATCTGATGATATTTTTGGACAAATTTTGAATGACTTTTAAACAATCTTTCAGTGAGAAAAGTTCAGAAACAGTACTGAACTGAACTGAATACTGAGGCGAAGCACAAAAATCAGTGTATATAGAGCCATTGTACTGTCTATTCTTCTTTTTGGGTCTGAAACATGGGTCACCTATTGCCAACACTTACGACTCCTCGAACGCTTTCATCAGCGCTGTATACGCACAATCCTAAATATGCACTGGACCGACTATGTGACAAATGTTGCTGTCCTTGAGCAAGCAGGGATCACCAGCATTGAGGCCACGATATTGAGAATACAGCTGCACTGGGCAGGGCACGTTTCTAGGATGGAGGAACATCGCCTCCCCAAAATAGTACTCTACAGCCACAAGTCGGCATAAGAGGGGCGCTCCAAAAAAGCGATACAAGGACTCCCTGAAACAACATCTCAGGCTCAGCCAAATTGATCACCAACAATGTTCCACTCTGGCCTCACATCGGGAGGCATGGAGACGCACTATCCACAATGCTGCAGCCTTATTTGAGAATACACACTGAACGAGTCTTGAAGAGAAATGACAACGCAGAAAGAATCACAACCCGGAAAACATCACCCAAGGAGATCTTCTGCTGTGCTTTCTGCAATCAGACTTGTTTATCTCGGATTGCCCTTTTTAGTCATCAGCGCGCTTGCAGAAAGCACGGGATGAGTCCTTCCTGAATCTTCGTTTGCGAAGAAAAGCCAGAGAGAGAGAGAGAGACTGTTTTGCAGAAACAATCTGCAAGATTAGGTTTAAATAGGGGACAGGCAACTGTCTTTGGAGATATTTTTCCCTCTCCCAGGCCACATCAATTTGCCAATATCACATGTGATGCAATGTTACTTCCATTTCATTTTTTACCCATTTTTGGCTAATTTTCTCACAGTTTTTGGTTTGGGATCAGAAGTATTGTGCTTTTGTGCCTTAGTGGAAAAATATATATGGGGGGGGCTGTTATTCCATTATACAGCCTTACATACTCTCCAACATTTTACAGATGAAAACAGGGACAGATGTGACCAAGTGTGGTCAAGATGGTAAAAGTGATGCATGAGGAAGAAGACCACAAGCTAGAAGAGGCTACAGCAGTTTGCTTTTGCCTAACTGTACTGGGAAGGGGAAGATTCCACCCCTCCTTTCTTTTCCCAAAGGCTGAGTTAATTGAGTGAAAACCACTTTTGCACTTTGAACTCAGTTTTGCAGCAATTGAGGTAAACAGAGACTGAAGGGGGAAAGTGACAGAAGAGAAAAGCTGGGACTTTTCAAAAGCAGTTGGAAAAGTGGGATGATAGAGGATTAATGAGGACTGTCCTTGCCCAATTGGAACAGTTGGAGGGTATGGCATTGTTTTGAGCAGTACAGTGGGCCCTTGGTATCTACTGGGGTTTGGTTCCAGGGCCCCCAGAAATACCCAAACATGTGGATACTCAAGTCACCATTATATACAATGGGGAACAGCAAAGTTTGCTTTCTGGAATTTTTTCTCCCCAAATATTTTCAAGCCATGGTTGATTGGATCCTTGGATGCAGAATCCATGGATACAGAGGACCGACTATTTTTGCCGCAGAATAATCTGAGACAGACAATGCACACTCTGTCTCAAGAGTATTCCCTTTGCTAATGAGAATTTCCTCATACTGAAATAAAACCAATAGTTGAGAGTGTTGCTGGACATTCTGGAATCTGTTTGATATGTATGGTGATCTCCTAATCTTCTGATCTGTTTAAGGGAGTGCCTTAGATGATGGCATTGATGATGTGGGAGGAGACTCCCTCCTTCTCCATCCCTCACTCTTTTCTCCACAACGTGGACATTCCCATTTCTAATGATTGTTCATTTTGGGTCTCCACAGTGGAGACCAAAGTTCGAATCCCTGATCGGCCACAAAAACCCACTGAGTGACCTTGGTCAAGTCACACAGACTCCTCCTCAGAAAATACTATGATAGGTTTATTTAGGGTCACCATAAGTCAGAAATGACTTGAAGGCACACAACAATAATAGCATTATGAGATACCTTTGGTTTCTTCTCCTCCTGCTTAGAACTCCTAGCTTTGCTACCTTCACCCATCCTCTGATGTTAAAAATGAGGAATGAGATCCCCTTTCAGTTTCTTATGTTTCCATTTGCTCCCTGGAGAATGCTACTGCTTCTGGCTCATTGGTGTGGTGCCACTGGTGTCCTTCCCTCATTAATGCCATTTTCCTCCTGCAGTTTGAGAATTCCCCCCACCCGCCCGATTTCCAACAAGTTACCTCCAATTCCTCACACCAACTTTATGGTGTAACTAAGTTGCTTGGTTGCTGCCATGAGTGGGTTGTTTCTAATAAGTAGCCATTTTTGAAGATCATGTTCACCAAGGTCTGGGTTGATGGTGGTGTCAGTTCAGCAAGCAGTGTGGGGAAAATAGAAGCTGGCCATTGGATGCTGTGATGTCTATATTCATTGACATAGGCATTTTTCTGTCACTGGTGTTCACTATGTTAAGAAAAAAAAAGAGGCTGCATGTGCATAGCCACACATTGTGCTGAAACAGGCCAAACAGGCCATGGGAGTCCAGTTTTCTTCTCTTTGGTGCTCCATGATGGCAGGTGGTCATCATTTCTTTGGCAGCCCAGGAAGTGTGGGAAAGACAGAAATCCCTGGCAGGACATTATGATGTCATTCTGGAGGCCTGCTGCAGGGGCTGCTTTGGGAATCACCTCTGTTCCTAGCTAGTATATGTGGTTATTACTGAAAATGGACCATAGCCTGAGATTTCCCTTTCCCCTGTGAGGAAGAGGAGCAGCTTTGGGAACTGTGGACAGCAGAAGAGTGAAGTAAAAATGGCACAGCAAGGAAAACTTACCCCAAAATTGCCAGTGTAGAAATGGGGTTATGCAATATTTTGCAAGGCATGGGAATAAAGAGGAAGTTCTGTTTGGATGGAAGAAGTGAAATGATGCAGGATGTGGTTTGGAAAGAAACAAATCAGAACACATTGAAACAGATGAATCTGTCTCTTCTCCCTCCGACCCCCTACTTAAGTGCAGAAAACAGAAATCAAGCCACAAACTGGTTTTTTTCCCCCATCATAGCTTCCATACCCCTGCATGTATCTGTCAAGAAATCTGCAGGTTATTTTCCTAGGGACATGTGTATGATACATGATATGTTTATACATATTTCTCACAAATTTATCAGGTGGCAGGAGTGAATCGCTTTCCCCTCCCAAACATTAAGTCTCATTTATTACAAAGCTCCTGCACCTGTCTGCATTTTGCAGGTGACGTACCTAAAGGCACCTCTATTTTGAATGCTGTTTTCATACACATTGCCCACAAAACCATGGGGAAAAGCAAATCCACTGTGAACCATCCTCCAGCAGTAAAGGCTGAACTTGCATAAAAACATGAAGTCGAAGGCTTTCACAGCTGACATCCATATGTTTTTTTTGTGTGTGTGGGGGGGTGTTTCCCAGGCTGTGAGGCCGTGTTCTGGAAGAATTTATTTCTGACGTTTTTATGTTGTAAACTGCTTATGGAGTGCTTTGGCACTGATAAGTGGTATAGAAATTTAGAAAATAAATAAATAAATGCTCAGAAGACATGTATGCTGCTTCTTATTGCTTATTTATTTCCATGTGTATTAATGCAGTGTTCTAGTTGTGGTTTGTTGTATTTATGTATTACATTTTGTCTTGTATTATGTTTTTGTAGGTGTGTAACATGTGTAATAATTTTTATTTTTTTAAAACAATGTTGTGCATCAAAATGTTTCCTATGGAAACTTTAAGCAGTATGTGAAGCAGTTTGAAAACAACAACAAACACAAGAGAAATAACAAGCAGCATGAAAACAGTTCAAAATTCAGTCCAGAACAATACTGTAATCAATTGTAAATAAAACCACCACCAATAGTCCAATAAAATATCTCTTTTGAGAGAGCATGTATCAAGGGGCTCTGCTAATTTTACCCATTAAATTTTTATCGGTATACAACATGCTGGACAAAAAGTTTAAAAAATATTCTTAAGGGTCCTGTTGCAGAATGGTTAAAAATATCATTTTATAATATTACAGTGTGCAATTATTTCTAACAAATTATAGCAATTGTTTCTAATTGTATCATGACTTTCTTCAACGGATATCCTCTCTCTACGGAATAAGGTGTTCTGCTCCTAGTCAAATACAGTGGCTGAAACATCAGCAAAGTATATTTTATGCCAAACTCTCTTACAAATCACCAGTAGTGACAGGTGGCTTTCAGGTCGGTGGGCTGGTGACTCTGTTGTGAGTTGAAGGAGCTATCCAAGCTGCTAAACATGTTTGAGGGGGAAGGATAGCTCATACTAAGCCCCAGAATGGATTTACCATCCCACCAACATGGAAGCAGCTAGTCACCAGCAGCTTCTGTTTTGGCTTTTGCAAATGGCCCGCAGAAGATTGGTATTCTTAAACTCAAGTAATAAAGACCACCATGTCACTGCTGATATTCTTAATATCTGCCCAGATCGTTCCTGACACATCCATCAGTGTACTCCAAAGTACCCTTTCAAAGTACCCCCCTGTTTAGGGGCCACTGTATTAGACTCGCTCACTCACATTTAATGCTTGAATTTAAATCTGAGAATCACATTACCTAGAAAAACACTCTGTAAAGGCGCACTGATTTAATAGGCCAGGAGTTATCAAATAATAATTCCCAAGTAACAAATATGTTCATTTATCTTGGCAATATTAAGATTTTAAACCATGTGAAACACGTCCAGCTCACATCCACTAAATCATCTGAGTCACAGAAACCATTAATGAGCTCCTTGTATAATTAAAATGAAAAATCACTTGCTTTACAAGACTGTAAAAAAGAAAAAAAAATTAAATAGCCTTTTACTTCCCATCTCCCTGCCTGCCTGTCTTTTGGCATAATGGATGCCTAACTGATGCCTCCAGTGGAAAGTGGATATTCTATTGAAAAACTAAGCATGGCAGAGATGTTTACTCAGTCTGCATCCAAAGCTATTAGATAAAGGAGGACACAACAATAAAGATAACAAATGAGGTACAGTTTTGCCATCAGAATCATAGGGGAAGGACACCAGTCTCTGAAACAATTGTGTGATAACTTCGAAAGGATTTCCAATTGGGGTTTATTGTGAGAAAAGGTGAACACAGCAGTTCCCAATCAAAAGTGGCAAACCTGTGATGTCTTGTTTTTGCCATGAGTGGCTGCAAAAACAGTGGTTTTCATTGCTAAGGAGCTGGGATGCAAATTTCACAGGATCTGAGCTTGGGACATTATTCGAAACAAGGAACTGGATGCATTGCTTGTTTTTTCAAGTGCTGCTCAGCCATTGTCATTACTGTGATTGAGCCCATGCCTTTAAGTCATTGCATTATGTGTTACTACATTAACAATATGTTTTCCCTAACTATTCCAATATTAGAAAGCTCCCCCACTTCACCCCAGTATTCTTTACAGAACCAAAAACATGGGCAACGACCAGCCACCACCCTGCTATCCCCCATCCCAAAACTAGCATCTGTTTGCTCCTTTAGTCTTTCTTTACACAAAACAAAAACTGTGTGGACAATCAGTGATCAGGGAGAGTGGTGTAATTTCCAGGAGAGCACTGTAGTGCTGCAGTGCTGAGCAATAGAAAGAGCTTCTAGAAATTACACCAAAAGTATTTCTGATAGTATTCCTGGAGTGTTATGATACTTTTAGAATAATAAAATCATAGAATCTTAGAGCTGGAAGGGACCACAAGGACCACCTAGCCCAGTTCCCTGTCATGCAGGAATACACAACTAAAGCAGTCCTGAACGATGCTCACCCAACCCTTATTTAAAGACAGACTTTCTAAATCTTCACACCTCCCACAGAAGGAGAGTCTACCATCATCCGAGGCAGTCTGCTCCACTGTCAGACAGCTTACAGTAAAGTTCTTCCTCAGATTTAGGTGGAATCTCTTTTCTGGTAATTTGAATTGGTTGATTTGTGTTCTAGCCTTTTGTGGAACAGAAACAAGTTTGCTCCATCTTCTACATGACAACTACAAGGTCTAGCAAATTCCTTACATGCCTGGAAGACAATTTCATGGTCCAAAAGGTAGAAGAGGCAACAAGGGGGTCAGCTATTTTAGATCTGATCCTAACCAACAGAGACGACCTGGTTAATGGGGTGCAAGTGGTGGGATCCTTAGGTGAGAGTGATCATGTTCTCCTGGAGTTTGTTATACAATGGAAAGGAGAAGCCAGGCATAGTCAGACACGTATTCTTGACTTTAGGAGAGCTGATTTCAGTAAACTCAGGGAAATACTGGGGATGATCCCATGGTCAAGAATACTAAAAGAGAAGAGACCTCAAGACGGATGGGACTTTCTCAAAAGGGAGATACTGAAGGCACAATTTCAAACAGTACCATTGAGGAAGAAAAATGGGAGGTGTCTTAAGAAACCAGGATGGATGACTAAAGAACTTTCAATGGAGCTAAGTTTTAAACGGAACATGTATAGGAAATGGAAAAGGGGGGAAATCACCAAAGAAGAATTCAAACAGATAGCGAACACGTGTAGGAGTAAAGTCAGAAAAGCTAAAGCGCAGTATGAGCTCAGGCTTGCTAAGGAGGTTAAGAACAATAAAAAGGGTTTTTTGGGGTATGTCCGCAGCAAAAGGAGGAAGAAGGAAATGATAGGGCCGCTACGTGGAGAAGATGGCAAAATGCTAACAGGGGACAGAGAAAAGGCAGAATTACTCAACACCTTCTTTGCCTCAGTGTTTTCAGAAAAGGAAAAGGAGGACCAACCTGAGGAGAATGGAACAGAGGACACAATAGGGGAAATCCAGCTCAAAATAAGTAAAGAGGTAGTACAGGAATACCTTCTTAATCTAAATGAATTTAAATCTCCAGGACCAGATGAACTACATCCAAGAGTATTAAAAGAGCTGGCAAATATAATCTCAGAGCCATTGGCAATAATCTTTGAGAACTCCTGGAGAACAGGAGAAGTCCCAGCAGACTGGAGGAGGGCAAACGTTGTTCCCATCTTCAAAAAGGGGAAAAAAGAGGATCCCAACAACTATCGTCCAGTTAGTCTGACATCAATACCAGGGAAGATTCTAGAACAGATCATTAAACAGAGAGTCTGTGAACATTTAGAAGGCAATGCCATAATCACAAAAAGTCAACATGGGTTTCAGAGAAACAAGTCATGCCAGACTAATCTGATCTCTTTTTTTGATAAAGTTACCAGCTTGGTAGATGAAGGGAATGCTGTGGACATTGCATACCTTGATTTCAGTAAGGCCTTTGACAAAGTTCCCCATGACATTCTTGTAAACAAGCTTGCAGAATGTGGGCTAGACAAGTTAACTGTTCAATGGATTTGTAATTGGTTGACCGGCCGAACCCAAAGGGTGCTCAGCAGTGGCTCCTCTTTGTCTTGGAAAGATGTGACCAGTGGGGTGCCACAGGGTTCTGTCCTGGGCCCAGTGCTATTCAACATCTTTATCAATGACTTAGATGAGGGAATTAGGGGCATACTTATCAAATTTGCAGATGACACCAAATTGGGAGGAGTAGCTAATACCCTAGAGGACAGGATCAAAATTCAGAATGACCTGGATAGACTGGAGAGCTGGGCCAAAGCTAACAAAATGAAATTCAATACGGAGAAATGTAAAGTACTGCATTTAGGGCGGAAAAATGAAATGCATAAATATAGGATGGGAGAGACCTGGCTGAATGAGACTACGTGCGAAAGGGATCTAGGAGTCCTAGTAGACCACAAGTTGAACATGAGCCAACAGTGTGATGCGGCAGCTAAAAAGGCCAATGCAATTTTGGGCTGTATCAATTAGAAGTATAGTGTCTAGATCAAGGGAAGTAATAGTGCCACTCTATTCTGCCTTGGTCAGACCTCACTTAGAATACTGTGTCCAGTTCTGGGCACCACAATTCAGAAAGGATATTGACAAATTGGAGCGTGTCCAGAGAAGGGCAACTAAAATGGTGAAAGGTCTGGAAACGATGCCTTATGAGGAGAGACTTAGGGAGCTGGGTATGTTTAGCCTGGAAAAAAGACGGTTTAGAGGTGATATGATAGCCCTGTTTAAGTATTTGAAGGGATGTCATGCTGAGGATGGAGCAGGCTTGTTTTCTGCTGCTCCAGAGACTGGAACACGGAGCAATGGGTGCAAGCTCCAGGAACAGAGATTCCACCTCAACATGAGGAGGAACTTTTTGACAGTAAGAGCTGTTTGGCAGTGGAACACACTTCCTCGGAGCGTGGTGGGGTCTCCTTCCTTGGAGGTCTTTAAACAGAGGCTGGATGGCCATCTGTCGGGGATGCTTTGATTGTGATTTCCTGTGTGGCAGGGGGGTTGGACTGGATGGCCCTCGTGGTCTCTTCCAACTCTGCAATTCTATGATTCTATGATTCTATGACATCCCGCCAGGTATTTAAAGGTAGCTCTCATGTCACCTCTTGATCTTTTCTCTCCAAGCTAAACATACCCAACTACCTTAGTTGTTCCTCATAAGTCTTGGTTTCCAGACCATTGATCATCTTGGTTGCCCTTCTGTAGGCGTGTTCCAGCTTGAACTGTGATACCCAGAATTGGACACAGTATTCCAGACCAAAGTAGAATAGAGTGGGACTGCTACTTCCCTTACTGTAGATACTATACTCTTTTTGATGCAGCCCAGAATTGTATTGGCCTTTTTGGTTGCCACATTTTGATTGCAGCTTTTTTTAAAAGCTGTGTTTGTTGTGTACATTTGGAATCTGGGATTCAAGAAAGACTGTAGAGAAAGCAATGGCCAGTTTTCAGTGGTTGCTGAGTGTGCCTCTGCAGTGCATTTCACTGAGGGGATAGGGGAACATCTGAACAATTGCATATGCTATGGATTCAAGTGTGACCAAGGTTAATGTATGAGTTATTATTCCTTTTCATCCACAGTAGTGATAGCCTTATAGGAAAATTATACTTTTTAGAACTGTCCTTCTTTACATATTTTGTTTTAAAGATGTATGTATGGGGTGTGGTGGGGCATGATATTTTTGTTTAGATTTTTTATGATACTGTCGCCGCCTCCTCCTGATACCATCCCTATGTTTCTTTGAATATATAAATGCCTCTTACAATCCTGAAGACTAGATTCATGGGCCAGAAGCCAAAAAAACTATGCAATTAGTTCTGTAATCTCAAGATGGATTTTGAGTCATTTTTCTTGAACTGCGGTCACCTGTGCCACATGGCAAACTGCTTTTGAAATTAAGGAAAGATTAAAGAGAAGTGTTTGATTAAGCATGCAAAGTCAAGTTAGTCAAAGAAAAGGAACCAAAATTTATACTAGGCTTGTACAAGCTCCTTCCATGAATCTAAACAGCTCTTGGAATCATGACTCTGTTTATTTTGCCTTTGTTCCACAGTTTAATATCAACCTTAAGAAATGTTATTTTCAGATTTATGAATGTATGGACAGACGGATGATAGATATTAGATGCATCTGCACTGCAGAAATAATCCAATTTGACACCACTTAAACTGGCATGGCCCAATGCTATGGAATTCTGGGATCTGTACTTTTGTGAGATATTTATTCTTCTCTATCAGAGAGCTCTGGTGCCACAAGTTACAATCCCAGGATTCCATAGCATTGAGCCATGGCAATTACAGCTGTGTCAAACTGGATTATTTTTGCAGTGCAGATGCAGCCATAGTGACCCTTCCATTAGGTAGACTGAGGATTCCCCCAGGCACCAGATCTTAGGTATAAATGAAGGGCAGTATAATAGGTAACTATTTACTTTGCTGTATATTTTCTGCCTCAAGATGGAGAGAGATGCTGGTAGTATTTTATGCTTAAAGTAACAAAAGAACTTGCCTGTCTTTGGATACCATGCAACTTGACTGGGGTGGGAGGAGGAGGATGGAAGAGGACACCATTTGCTCTTCCGTCTTGGGTAACAAAACATCTTGAGGAAGCCCTGGCATGATTCCTTAATCTATAATGATCAGGTAGGTGTGTGTGTGTGTGTGTGTGTACAGTTGTCTCTCCGTATCCACGGATTTGGTATCTACGGATTTAAGTATTCATGGCTTGAAAATATTCTTTAAAAAATAATAATCCAAAAAGCAAACCTTGATTTTGCCATCTTATATAAGGGACACCATTTTGCTATGCCATTGACTGGAGCATTCACGGATTTTGGTATCCACAGGGTCCTGGAACCAAACCCCAGTGAATATGAAGGGACAACTGTATATAAAAACCAGGTTCTATTTTTGGACAAACACAGACAGACTACTGCAATGTATATACCTCATTAACAATCAATGAGCGAGCGTTTCTCAGCTGTCCTACACTTGAACCTGACCATGTGATCATATACTCATTCACCTTTCTGGCAATGAGGGCAACAAAATGAATGTTTTACTCCACCCTGCCCTCGCCATGTTCAATCAAATTATTCTTTCCAGGTGAGGAGATTTATTGCAATGTTTCCTGAAGGTCAGATCAGAGAAATGACATACTAGGTTTAATTACCCAATATGAGGATCATATTGTGTTCTCTGAAGACTCTCTCTCACAGCATGGTGGAGAATTTTAGCGGCTCTGCACTCTGATAGATCAGAGCGTTGACAAGACTGAAATTAGAGGCGTGTCATGAAGTATCTTGTATCTGTTATAAGGAAAGGATGAATGTGGGCATGTGTGTATGACGGACCACTAGTGCAGAGCGCTATCTATCTAAAGGGTTTCTCTTCAGGTGACTCACTTGGGAGAATATTTCTTTCATGCTTCTCTGGGCATAAAAGGAAAGAATAGTGTCTCTTGCCCACTTCTCTTTAAAGATTTATATTAAGCTACCAGTGTGTGTTCATACGGTTTACAAAGTTCCTTCTTGCAAGTGGATTTCAACATTAGGTAGAATAGAGATGGTACAAAATAATTTGCCACAACAGGGAATATGGGGATGTCAACAATGGAAGCTGTGCTGGATCATTGCTTCCTCCATGCCGAGGTGCTAAGTAGGCTTAGAGTCACATGAGTTCATGTGAGTTCATGCCAAGGGCAACAATGACTCTATCATTTGACTCCAAAACTCATTTTTAAAAAATTTGATGGACACCTCTTCTTATTATTGTGAAGCTGCTCTAATTAATCTCTTACAGCAGTGGCTCTTAACCTTTTCTTTACCAGGGACCTCCTTTAAATATCATTTGTTGCCATGCCCCCCCCAAGACTTAACTCAAGATTCAAAACAACAACAACAACAACAATAATATACCTGATAATAATAATAATACAATTACACCATCCGTGAAACCTTCCCTCAGAGGCACTGGAGGGGAGAAAAGACTTTTCTTCTGCTTCTTGCTGCAAGTTTGTGGCTGGAATGGATTGAATGGCAATGTTCAGGCCCAGCCAGCCAGCTTTTGCGTTAGCTCCTGTCACATAGCCTCTCCATTACAGGGAGGAGATAGGCCAAACAGCCTTTAAGCCTTCACAGGCCCCCTGTAAGGACAGTGTGGACCTGTGGGGTCCTCAGACCACAGGTTAAGAGCCACTGTCTTACAGGAACTAATTTAACATCAACCCAAATAGTTTACAAACTTCAGTCAAATTGAGGCCTGATTTAGATGGGCAACCACAGTATACCAGTCTTGGCATATACCACACCTACATTCTTGTACGTTATGAGAAAAGTATGTCCTATTGGTTTCAGTGAAGTTGCTCATGCTATATATTTAGATCCAGTTTCCTAACACTGGCCTAAATACCCTAAAGGCAACAGATCCCTTCTAATTGTAGAAGCCTTAAGCAAGATCAGCCCTCATTAGTACTTGGATGGGAGACCACCAATGAATACCAGGTGCTGTAGGCTATATTTCAGAGGAAGGAACTGGCAAAATCACCTCTGGGTATTCTTTGCCTAAGAAAACCCAATGAAATTTGGGGAATTGTGAGCATACACACATTCATCCTAACAGTGCTTCTGTTGACTGTTGACTGTTGACAGCAGCAAATGGGAGGGAAGAGGAATTACTCCTCCCTATAAACATGCTCTGCAGAGTTTTCTGGCACCTTATGTTGGTTTTTGGTACTATAGAAGACTCCGTGTGTGGGGACAGGGGGGGGAGAATGTTTTATATTTCATTGGATTTACCAGATTTCAGTTCCATTCTGTAGGGGAGAGGTGTCAGGAACAATCCTCTATGATTGGGAAGCTAGGACCGCCCAGCTCGAAGCAGGAAGAAGACCTTTGACCTGGAAGTTAGAGTCTTTGTTCTCCTCTCTCTTCCACACAGTCTTCAGTTCTTCTTCCTGCTTCGCCCAGCAAGGACAGGATTTCAACCCCTCCGGAGCTCACTGCCTTCTGGTCATATTTTCTCTCTTCTTTTGACCCGGACCCCCTCCTAATCCTTCCTAACCCTTCCCTCTCACTCCTCTTCTAAAAAAAAAAAAAAAAAAGCAGAGCATAAAATTGGCTCTGGCTATGCTGAAAGAGGCCCTCCTTTCGGACCAAGACGATGATCAGGAAGAACCCTCGGGTTCTTCCAATACAAATAAACGCAGCAGGCCAAAGGGCAACAAACCCAGGCATTCTGGGAAAGCAGACCCAAATACGACCACCTCAGACAAGAGGAGTTGAGGAGAGATACGGGTAAGACAAGGGGAGAGAAAAGGAAGTCCCCTGCCGTCAAGGCACTCATTGGAGAAGTCCAGTGAGGCCTCAGATGGGGAGGATCTGCTTAGGGGGATCCAACACTCCAACGACACCCTCGGGAACGAGGACGTCGAGGAAAACATTGATGTAGAAGGGACCCCAGACCGGGAGCCCGGAGAACTGTCTGACTCAGACACGTCCGAGCCCGAGATAATGGACAGGATACTCCATGGGGGAAAGTTCGCTTACCTTCTGAACAAGGCCCTGGCAGCATTGGAGATCCCCCTCCTGTCTCCTCAGGAGGATGACATTGGGAACTCAGAGGCGCCTAAGAACCAAAAAGTGGTGGCGCTGATGCCCTCTTTCAAACCCAAGCGTCCACTTTTTCCGTTCCCCAAAGCATTCTGGAAGCTCGTGGCAGAGGAATGGGAAAAGCCAGCACTGGGACGTAGAGGCCTCTCTGCAGCTCAAAAATTCTATAACTTCCCCCCAGACATCTTGGACAAGCTGAGGATCCCGGTGGTCAATCGGCCGGTGGTCTCCATGGTCTTGAACTCTCTCGCACCGAAAGAGGGAGAAGACTCCCTGAAGGACCTTGACGAGAAGAGGACGGATGCCACCCTGAGGAAATCATACGAAGCGTCGGCCCTGGGGATCAGGGTCTCCCTGGCGTCAGCACTGATCTCAAGAGCAGCGATCATATGGCTGCAAGAGGTAATGGACAGGCCAGACCTGGAGACCAGAGCGCTCCAGGAGGCGTTCAACAGAATCCAATACGCACTGCAGTTCATGGCAGATGCATCACAGGATTCCCTTTCATACGCAGCCAGGGCGACAGCGGCAGCCAACTTAGCCAGGCGTTCGCTGTGGGTTAAACAGTGGGACGCCGACAACCAGTCAAAAAAACGTGCTCGCGACAGCCCCCTTCAGGGGCTCCAAGGTATTTGGGGAAGATGCGCTCAAAGATATCCTAGTGGAAACAAAGGATAAGAAACAGGCGATGCCGTCTATGAACCGGAAAGCCACAAAAAAGCCTTTCAAGCGCTCAGCACAATACTCCAGTTTCTTTCGTCAATACAGAAGCAACAGTAGGAGGTCAGACTTTTGCCCCAACAGACCGGCCTGGGAGAGAACAAACTACGTCATCCGGCATGCACCGTTCTCAAACCTGTCCACCAGCTAAAAAAGGGGGAGCGCAGTCCCAACAGAATCCCTCTCTCCAGCAATCCTGACTTGGAGACCGTCCCAGTGGGAGGAAGGCTATCACGGTTCCTAAGCTCCTGGTTGGAATCCACCACGGACAGGTGGGTCCTGGATACCATAGCCAATGGCTACAAGGTGGAGTTCAACACAAGACCAAGGAACCAGTTCCTTCCAGCCCCCGTACCCAACAACCCACAGAAAGCAAGGAACCTCAGGATAGCCATAAACCACCTACTGGAGATCGACGCCATAGAGTCAGTCCCAAATACGCAACATTTCTCAGGGGTGTACTCCTACTTCTTCACAGTACCCAAAAAGGACGGGAGCCTTCGATCAGTCTTAGACCTAAAATTCACAAACGCATTCGTTACATACAAGCGTTTCCGGATGGAAACTCTATCCTCAATAAGGGAGGCGATCCGAGAGGGAGACTTTCTCGCCTCTCTAGATCTATCAGAAGCCTACATGCATATCGGAATGCACGAGGACAGCTGCCAGTTCCTCAGATTCGCATTTGGCGAGGAACACTATCAGTTCAAAGTGCTACCCTTCGGTCTCTCCGCCACCCCGAGGGTGTTCACCAAGGTGCTGGTGGTACTAATTGCACATCTACGTACCAAAGGCATACACCTTTACCCCTACCTGGACGACATTCTCCTGAGAGCGTCGTCAAGGAACAAGGTGCAAAGTGACATACAGGAAACAATCAGCTGCCTACAAAGCCACGGCTTCCTGATAAACTTCAAAAAGAGTTCACTCACTCCATCTCAGCAACTGACACGCCTAGGTGTTCACCTCAACATGGTGAACTACTCAGTCGCACTATCGAGAGAGCGCCAAGTAACTATTCAGACAGAAGCAAGAGCAGTAAGCGAAAAACGAAGAGCCTCACTGGCAGCGCTAGCACGGCTATTCAGCCTAATGATCTCAGCAATCCAAGTGGTCCCCTGGGCCAGGTTTCACTCCAGACACCTGTAGTTGGTTCTCTTGCCACACCAGGACCAAATAACGAGGATGGAAGACACCTCCTTGGAAATCATGGGGCCCCTGGCACTCTCTCTCCATTGGTGGACTCACAAAGAGAACATCTCCAAGGGCTCCCCAATGACAATCCCGAGCCAGGTGGTGGTTACTTCGGATGCAAGCCTAAGGGGATGGGGAGCACACTGCCTCAACCAAGTGACACAGGGCCTCTGGTCCACAGAGGAAAGGATGCACAGCATAAACTGGCTGGAGCTCAGGGCAGCGAGACTGGCCCTGAACCACTTCATGCCACTTCTACGGGACACACACGTCCTTCTCCTGACAGACAATACAACAGTGCACTCATACATAGCGAGACAGGGAGGATCGAGATAGAAATCTCTGCACGCGGAGGCCAAGCTCCTCATGCTCTGGGCAGAGTCAGTGGTTCTCTCCCTATCTCTCCCTGTCTCCCTAAAATGACCTTCAGGGGGAGACGAACACGCAAGCGGACTTCCTGAGCAGACACACAGTGTCACCAGGGGAATGGGAACTCGATCAAGAGACGTTTCTCCATGTCACGGACATTCAGAAGGATGTCGGTGGACCTCTTTGTATCAGCCTCGAATGCGAAGCTGCCAAGGTTCTTCTCAAGGTTTCCTCAGCAGGGGTGGAAGGGACAGACGCCCTATGCTCGGCTCGGCCAAAAGCCTGCTATACCTGTTCCCACCATTCCCACTCCTGGGGAAGGTTTGCAGGAAAATTCGCCAAGAAAAGGCACAAGCGGTGCTGATAGCGCCCCACTGGCCACGCCACCCATGGTTCTCAGAGCTATCAGAAATGGTGATTGAGCTCCCTCTGAGACTCCAGCCACACCAGAACCTGCTGCACCAGGGACCAGTAGGTCACCCCGACGTAGAGTGGCTGAAACTGACGGCTTGGAGACTGAGCGGAGAACCCTGAGGGCATGCGGCTACGAAGAGAAGGTGATCGACACCCTGCTGGCATCAAGACGCCCCTCAACCAAGAGCTGGATGTGAGAAGAGCGCTAAAGATATACATCAAGTGCACAGCACCATTCAGGAGATGTGATTCCCTGTTTGTTTCTTTTAACCCCTCATCTTTGGGGTCACGGATCTCGAAGCAGACACTGGCGACCTGGATCAAAGCATGCATCTTCACGGCATATGACGCAGCAGGCATACCACGCCCCTCAGGAGTCATGGCACACTCAACGCATTCGGCAGCCACCTCAGCTGTGTTTTCGACGAACGCACCCGTTGCAGAAATGTGCAGGGCAGCAACTTGGAGCAATCCATCCACCTTCACTAGACACTACAAGGTGGACAAATTCAGGTCTGTGGAGGCCACCTTCGGCAGAAGGGTACTCCACGAGGTGATCCAACAGTAGTGTAGTCCCCTATCATCAGCAGTCACCCCACCCGGGGAATATCAGAGGCTTGGGTACGTCCCAGACATAGAAGATTGTTCCTGCCACCTCTCCCCTACAGAATGTTACATTGGGTACTTACCGTGAAGGTACCTTCTGTAGGGTAGGTGGCAGGAACAATCCGGCCCACCCAGTGACTGCAATATGATATATGTTTATGCACTAACCTGTTATGTTTTTCTAGACAAGCAGGAGTTTCCAATCCAGTCTTCCTTAGGGCTTTGCTAGTCAGAGAACTGAAGACCGCGTGGAAGAGAGAGGAGAACAAAGCTGCTAACTTCCAGGTTAACGGTCTTCCTGCTTTGAGCTGGGCGGTCCTAGCTTCTCAATCATAGAGGATTGTTCCTGCCACCTACCCTACAGAAGGTACCTTCACGGTAAGTACCCAATGTAACATTCAGTGATTACTTTGCTTAACTTACTTGTAGGTTGCTTTGTTGCTGTATCATATTCACTTGCTTGATAAGTGTTTTTTCCATGGCCTGTTGAGCATCTTATGCTATCTGGGGACTACAAGTCATTCTCTTTGAGACTCTGAATACAAAGCTAAGTATCAGTTTACTACAAAGGGGACTGCTTTTGTAACAGGGTGCTTTTACACTAGAGCTTTGTATTGGAGTTAGCACTGGAGATAATTTACCTGTAAATATTTCTAAGCTCATCTCTTAGGGTTCAGTCAGTGGCCTGGCAGAACTTTTAGTGGCAGCATTGTTTGATGTGGAAATAATTTGTTCCCTAAATTGGACACCACTAATCTCTCTCTCTCATATTCATATTCATATTCATATTCATATATCACTAATCCATTAGGTCAAGGGAAGCATGAGCCCTGGATATGCCAAGTGCTGGATCATTGCTGAAGTTGGGTTTGGGGGGTATTTTTCCTGCTGCTCTCTAGGTGATAATGTGGGATTTTGGTCCCGAGGTCCAGCTTGAACTGCACTACTGCCCCTTTAGTTTCATGAACTAGTTTCATGGATCCTGGTCTAACAAATCATCCTTCATCACTGAAGACACAGTTGTGTGCTGGAAGTAGAGGTGTCTGGGCATTTCCATGCCAATGGGGGCAGTGAACCTACTCTGCGGGGCCAGTTACACGGCAGAATAGCGTGCGCAAAATTCTGGATTACCATCCTTTCGCACCAGCGCTGTATAGTTTACACGATGTATTGCTAAATTGGAAGATCTGATGAATTATCAACTTCTGCAGTTCACACAGACAAAGGTGGTGGTGGGGCATGGCCTCCAGATCACAGACTGTCTGTCATTAAAGCCAGGCGGGGAAGGAGCGAGGAGGGGCAGTGAGGGGGAAACAGGGCTCCGAAAGAGGCTCTGTTAGCAGCTCTAGCCAGAGAACAAGAGATAAAGCAACCAAAAAAGTGGGGGAAGACCACAGGGGGGGGGAGAGGAATAATGACAAAGCAGGCAGCTTCCCTAAAGCCCCTGCCCCTCAACCACTGTGACGTGCCCTGAGCAGACTGCTTCTCTGTCTGTCTCTCACGCGCACACACGCACACACACAAAAGAACATGATCACAGCAGAACGAGGGAGCGATCAGCCGGTGGAGTAGATTACTACATTCTCTCTCTCATACACACACACACACAGAGAGAGAGAGAGAGAGAGAGGAATAGTGATTATGCTAGAAAGCAAACCGGCTGGCTAGATCTTTTCATTTGAGGCTCATCTCTTGCATTGGAAAGATGTGACCAGTGGGGTGCCACAGGGTTCTGTCCTGGGCCCACTGCTATTCAACATCTTTATCAATGACATGGATGACAGAATTATGGGAATGCTTATCAAATTTGTAGATGACACCAAATTAGGAGGAGTAGCTAAAACCCAGAGGACAGGATCAAAATTTAAAATGACCTGAATAGACTAGAAAGCAGGGCCAAAGCTAACAAAATGAAATTCAATATGGAGAAATGTAAAGTACTGCACTTAGGGCGAAAAAATGAATGCATAGATATAGGATGGCGGAGACCTGGCTGAATGAGACTACATGCGAAAGGGATCTAGGAGTCCTAGTAGACCACAAGTTGAACATGAGTCAACAGTGTGGTGCGGCAGCTAAAAAGGCCAATGCAATTTTGGGCTGCATCAATAGAAGTATAGTGTCTAGAATAAGGGAAGTAATAGTGCCACTCTATTCTGCCGTGGTCAGGCCTCACCTAGAAGACTGTGTCCAGTTCTGGGTACCACAATTCAAAAATGATATTGACAAATTGGAGCGTGTCCAGAGGAGGGTGACTAAAATGGTGAAAGGTCTGGAAACCATGCCTTATGAGGAAAGACTTAGAGAGCTCGGTATATTTAGTCTGGAAAAAAGACGGTTGAGGGGCGATATGATAGCCCTGTTTAAGTATTTGAAGGGGTGTCACATTGAGGATGGAGCAAGCTTGTTTTCTGCTGCTCCAGAGACTAGAACATGGAGCAATGGATGCAAGCTCCAGGAACAGAGATTCCACCTCAACATGAGGAGGAACTTTCTGATAGTAAGACCTGTTCGACAGTGGAACACACTCCCTCGGAGCGTGGTGGGGTCTTCTTCCTTGGAGGTCTTTAAATAGAGGTTGGATGGCTATCTGTCAGGGATGCTTTGATCGTGATTTCCTGTGTGACAGGGGGTTGGACTGGATGGCCCTCGTGGTCTCTTCCAACTCTATGATTCTATGATTCTATTATTCTAAGTCCACCCGCTCAGTCCAACCAATCATGGCTGTCTGCAATCTCCCAGAGGGCCTTTTCAGTAATCGCCCCCAAATTGTGGAATGGCCTGCCGAACGAGATCCGTCAGATGACTTGCCTGAGTAGCTTTAAAAAAGCACTAAAGACAGATCTCTTTTGGCAGGCCTTTCTTAATTAGTTCCCGGCCTCAGGGGCTCCTGGCTCTTTTTAGTCTGCTGGCTATTTATTATTTATTATTTTAATGTGATTTTATATCAGTTGTTTTAATGTATTTGGTTTAATATCTTTTTATGGGGGAGGGTAGGGGTGGGTGGTGTTTGGGGATTTTAAATTGTATTGGTATTTTAATTTTTGTAAGCCGCCCCGATTGTTTTAACAGAGGGGCGGGATAAAAATAAATTATTATTATTATTATTATTATTATTATTAGTGCGCTAACTTGCGCTACTTTTCAAAAAAGTCAGGGAAAATAGCGAAAGCTGATACTGCGCAACTTATGGGGTTTTTTTGTCCCCCTCCTTCTGAATATGGCGACTTTGATCCGAAAGATGTGGGAACTATTAGGACTCTTTGCAAATTCTTAGAGGATTTATTTTGCCGTGTAAACATGGGTTTTAGTCTGCAAACGGTGTTGAACCCTATTTCCAAAATAAATTTCAGACCTTGGATAGCTCCTCTAAAGTTCAGACTAAAACCCAGAACAGATTCACAGTCCCACTAACAGGGGAGCCACTGGTCAGAAATGTGATTTCTTCCAAGTGTTCACTTGTGGGAATTTATAATTGCTTCCAAATTATATTCCTATTGTGGATGATATATGTATATTTTTTTCTTTGTTCCAGCACAGTATAGTCCAATGTTGTCTTAATTTACATAGTTCACTTTGACAATTCTGACTTTGCTTTTGAAAGCAACATTTGAAGCCTTCTTGCTAATGGAATAACATTGTCAGTGGAGTACTTTTCACTGGAGGAGGAAGTAGAAACTATTAGATGTGTGAAAAGTTTTACTTTCTCTACTTGTAAAGAAGTCTCACTGGCACTAGCAAACAGTGATTAATTTACAAGCTTCCTTTTGTCACTGCAGGGGCAGTTTAGGTTCATTTCACATTCAGAGATCCTTTTAGTTATTCTTGTATGAAACATGCACGCACACGCACACTTAATAAATAATAATGCTTGGATTGTCTAAGCACAAGGACACATTTTCTTGGTTGCTATTGCAAATTCCTTTCCAACGCAAAGCTAATTCAAGTATGTTAACTGGCAATGGTGCTTGCACAGTCCAGCAGTCCATCCCATGTGTGGATTTGCTTGCTCTGTGTTCAAGAGTTGCCCTGTTTTATGAGGTTCCTTTCATGTTGTCAGTTTTGACTGTTGAGAGGCAAAAATATTTCCCTCCTAGGCTTTCTTAGCAATCAGTGTACCTGGGCTATGTGTTTCAGCTTTCTAAGTGTGTCTTATCTTTTGGGGATATATTTTGGGGACCCTGGTTGATTGAGAGACAATAAATAAATGCTCGAAATAAATGTACACATAATTTTTTCCTGTTTGTTTATTGTTTATTTTATGACATTTTATGCCTTGCTCTACAGCTGGATGGTATCTCAGAAAGACTCTCAGAGCCTTTATCTGTGAATAAGAAAAAGACAAGATCATCCCTTCCCTCAGGATTACAGTCTCAAAAGACAGGCTCAAAAGGAAAGGGGAATGTGGAGGGGAAAGGGACAGCACAGACCATACTTCATTTAGCCATTTCTTAACTTTACTCAAAAGCACACAAACCCCAAAGTGACTCAAACTCAGTCTTCAACTTCAACTTAAAATTCTCGACTACCAAACTGGAAAATGCAGGTGGGGAGCAGAAGTAAGGATTGGAAAGCAGAGCAGAGGACAGAGAAGAAAGGAGGCAAGGAAGAAGATATAGAAGAAAGCAGAAACGTAGGTAGAGGATAGGGGAAGAAGGGAGCAATCACCAGACAATGTGGAGGAAACAGAATGGTGGGTGCGAGCGAATTACTTGCATTATTATTTCCCCCAAAGCTCCCTCCATTTCCTTTTTTTTTTTTTTTGCCTTGTTAAATGAGACACAGAAGAGTGACCTTATGCTTAAAAAACTTTAACCACTCATGTGAAAGACAACGATAGTGGCTTTGGCCACTTCATCTCTGGCAAGCTTGCCCCTGCATTTGTCCGACCAATCACATTTTGACTTCCCGGATGTGCCCCAATTCGAATTTGTTGTTCAAACAGACTGTAATGTGCATTTTTGTGTTTGTTTTTTTTTTAAAGACCCTGAGAAACAGCAAAAGCTGTTATCATGAAGTACGTGTAGTTTTCGGTCCCCCTCCTTCCAAATACGGCAAATCCTGGCAGGAGCTCATGTGGACAAAAGGTATTCCATCTGCATTCCTTGAGGATATTTTTCTCTATCTAGACAACACCTTAGAAAAGAAAAAAGGCAGCCAAGACAAAAGTAGTGGTGGAAATACAGCTTTTTCTCTGCTCTGCAGTTCCTGGGGTTTCTCCTTTTGTGGTGGGAATATATGACTTTCTCCCCCGCCCCCCGCCCCAATCCAATAGATAAATACAGGAAGACACTGTGGCTTAAATCCAATTGCTAGTCTCAACTAGAGGAGACTCACTGAAACAGTGGTGTTTATTTCCATGTTGACGTACCATTTAACAAATGATTGAATGGATCCACTCTAGTTGGGCAATCCTTTGGACTTAGAATGGGGTGGCTCATGCAACCTTTTAGGGGAGGGGTCCAATTCAGCCCTTTTGAGGAGCCCAGACTCCTCAAAACACCCACCACATCTCAAAAATATTGGTGAACACCCCACCCTCTTGTGCCCCAAAATATGTTAAATGCATGTTTAAGGGCTGTTTCGAGGGGCACCCCAAAATAGCAATCCCCCCCCCAATGGTGGATGCAATATCACTGTATGGCCTTCTGGAGGCATCCAAAATAGAGTGGATGGTTTTGGACTTCAGAGTGTACCCTCCCCCATTTAAACCAATGAACTTGGCTAGAAAGTCCCACAATAAATACCACCTCTTTGTATGATACATTATAAGAAATGGAGATACGTGGAGGTAAAGAGGATAAATCTCTCTCTTCCCCTTCCTTTCTTCCTGCATCCCCCAAACACACCCCAAAAATCAAGCACACACATGGCGGTCTGTGGAGAAGAACCTCCTGTCTAGATTAAAAACAAAAACCTTTATATAGTTGACCTTTCCCTCCTCAAATGCAACCCCCCCCAAACTCCTTGCTTCCATGAAAATTCAACTAAGAATAAACTTTGCACTGACATCAATGAAGTCCCTCCCTCAGCATTATTTCCATGCAGCAGTGGGGATTCACATGTGAAGACAGGCGGTTTAACTATTCTTTCACCAGTTGTAACAACTCCTTTGAAAATTGCTGTCTGCATGGCAATTAAGATGTGGGGGGAAATTGCTTTGGCTGTAATGCAATTACCTGTTTCATATTCGCATTTATGATTGTGGCACCATTACCATGACTGTAGATGTCCCTAAAACCCACCTTAAAAGCCAGGCATCCATACTGAGCAAAGGAATTCTGCAGGGCTGGCAAGCCATGATATAACAAGGACCCCTCACACCAGCAGCCATGATATGACAAGGAGTTATAATAGAACCTCGCAGAGGTCCCTGCTTCTGCTTGTCACACTGTGGGTCACTGGAAGGAGGGACTGGACATGTCTTCCTTCAGCACCCTGTTCACCAGCCCCACAGAACTCCTTCATTCAGTACAGCTGTCTGGCTGTTAAAATGGGTTTTAGGGGGTTGGTTCAGGAGACAGAGCATAGCTATGACATTGTAGCTATATGTCCTATGCAGGATCTTGGCCTTCCATTGGCATCAATAGATACTTGGAGCTCTAGGAAATAGATCCAGGGTCCTGGAGAATACGTTTAATGCCAGATGCCTTTTGAACAACAAAAAGCAGCTACATAGGCATCCAGAACTGGATTGAAACTGTGGTATGGGGAGGAGGAATGAAGATTTACTTCTTTATCTGTGATATTTTCCTGCTGAAAATCCCCAGTTGGCTGCTTTTATCATGATGTCCAATTAAGGACAGAACATTGTATGTTATATTTTATATCTTAACTTTGTTACTTGATCTGTTTTTATACTGTGATGACTTATGGTTATAAGCAATTAAAATTTGAACTGAACTGAATTAAGGACAATTTTTGGTGAGAAAATAGTATAGGAGGAAAGGACTTAATATTCTCCTTCCACGTGCACTCCAAATCCAGAATTGAGGACCCTGAAGCTGATTTTTGTTTAAAAAGAAAAGAAAAAGTCATCGCTACTCATAAGCATGACATTAAAACAGACTATTACCATAATGTGTTGTTTAGTGTTGAGTAATGTGAAAGATCTAGCAATCTGGAGACTTTTTGTGCTTGTTCAATGAGTGAACAAGGCCCATGTCTCACTCTGTTTTTTCCCTGCAACCAACTCACTGAGAGTTCACTGGGCTGCATACACTTCAGGATGGAAGGAATAGAAAGAAACTTGATAGTATGTGATGACAGCTTCCAAGCAGGTCGCTCTAGGGGGAGGCATGCAAAATAATTGAATCATAGTCTCTCAGTTATAGCAGGTTCTTTGTTGCCAGAGTGCTGTACCTTTGACACCTCTATTGGAACAGTTAGAATAGTGCTATCATAGCTGGTGTGAGGGAAAGAGATGGTGAAAACAAATTAGGATACTGTCCAAGAGCCTATTGACTTTTCAACCTCACTATTTAGCACAATCATTTAGCAAGGGAAAGTAGTGTTTTAAAAAACTGTGTTCCTGAAATTACTGCTGGCCAGATGTCATCTAGCTGCCAACAGTGTCACTTCACACGCTCAGGATATAATTATGGCCGATATATAAGCAGTTAAACCATCATTCCCTTGCCTTATGGGGGACTTCGTTTTATCAGGGGGCTAAGAATCTGCACAAGAATTCTTAATACCCTCAGCAGACTACACATTCTTTGCCCAAGGCAATGGCCAACATCATTCAGCACCTGCCAGCCATTAATCAGCACAGATGGAAAATGGCCTTTGATTCTGCCTCTTTGGAGTTATAAATCTGACACCATCCCACTGAAAGATAATTATTTTAGACTGCAATCTCCATCTTGGGCCTTTAGTCTAACTATGGATCCAATATGATTTTTAGATTTTTCTGTTTCTTTCCTTGCCTCCATTTTTGTAATGATTCAGGTTAATGAAGAGTTTTAGAGAACTAAAAACTTCACACTACAGATATTGTAATGGTCCTAATGACTACAAAATATTTCAGTGTGAAATGCCCCCACTTCTGTGTCGATAGTACTGGGTAGCCTATGCAAGAAACATCAGAATTTGTTCTTTTTGAACTAAATATATCTGACTAGTAAGTTCTCCAACTTCTGTGGGAACTGTGGTTTGTTCTAATTGTGATTTAGTTCAGAACACACCATGACATGATCCTGGTTTATTAAACAATTGTAGTTAGAACAAATCACCCTTTTTCAAGTTTAGACTCAATGTGTAACTTTAGTTACCTCAAAAGTAGAAACTTCTCATCTTTTTCTCATCTGTGCAGAGGAGAGGAGATAGGGGAGTGCATGAGTTGAAGGCCAGAAGGTACATCAGTGCTCAGCCCCAAAGTCCAAGATTCTGCATTGTCAGACATAACTATGATGATGGAGCTCCATAGTTGCAGCTCCCCCCAAAAACCCTTACCTTTCCATCAAGGCAGTGCCCCAACCAAAGGGTTTGCAAGGCACTGTGTATGCGGGCGCTGAGAAATGATATTTGCAGTGCTTTCCTGGTCATGGGGATCCTGCTGCAATTGCTTCTCTCAATACATCCCACAGCTGGGAGAGTGCTTTAGACCTCATTTCCCAGCACTCCAATCTGCACTGCCTCAGAAAACCCTTCAGTTGGGATGCTGCCTGGCTGAAAAGTCCAGGCTTGGGTCCAGGCTATTTGAAAGACCGTATCTCCCCATATGAACCTGCAAGGGTTCTAAGATCATCAGGGGAAGGCTTCCTCTCGGTCCCACCACCATCACAGGCTTGTCTGGTGATGACTCAAGAGAGAGCCTTCTCAATGGCTGCTCCTACCCTTTGGAACTGCCTTCCATGGGAGGCTAGGCTGGTGCCCTCCCTGCTTCCCTTTCGCTGGCAGGCAAAGATGGTTTTATGCAAGCAGGCTTTTAATACGTAGCTGGGCTTATGGAGGCTTTTATTGGGCAGTGTTTTTATTTTTATTTTGTTTATTTTTAATCTTTTAATGTTTATATGATTTATGTAATTTAGATTGTTTGTTTTGTGATGTTTTTAATGGTTTTAAACTGTATTTTAAACTGTATTGTGAGCCACCTTGGGTCCCTTCTGGGAAAAAGGCAGCATATAAATAAAATAAATTGTAAATAAATAAATAAATGGTAAGGAGGCTTACCACATGCCAAAGTAAAGCAGCAGTACAGTAGGAGATTCATAGAATCATAGAATTGTAGAGTTGGAAGACATCACGAGGGCCATCCAGTCCAGCTCCCTGCCATGCAGGAATACACAATCAAAGCACCCCTGACAGATGGCCATCCAGCCTCTGTTTAAAGACCTCCAAGGAAGGAGATCCAACCATGCTCCGAAGGAGTGTGTTCTATTGCCAAACAGCTCTTACTGTCAAAAGGTTCCTCCTAATGTTGAGGAGGGAATCTCTGTTCCCGGAGCTTGCATCCATTGTTCCGTGTTCTAGTGTCTGGAGCAATAGAAAACAAGCTTGCTCCATCCTCAATGTGACACCCCTTCAAATACTTAAACAGGGCCATCATATCGCCCCTTAACCATCTTTTTTCCAGGCTAAACATACCCAGCTCCCTAAGCCTTTCCTCATAAGGCATTTGTTTCCAGACCTTTCACCATTTTAGTCACCCTTCTCTGGACACACTCCAATTTGTCAATATCCTTTTTGAATTGTGGTGCCCAGAACTAAGCACAGTATTCTAAGTGAGGTCTGACAAGGCAGAATAGAGCATCACTATTACTTCCCTTGATCTAGACACTATATGTCTATTGATGCAGCCCAAAATTCCATCTTCCATACTGCCTTACTGCATGACATTGTTGTTCTTCCGTTCTGGTCCCATGGGAGACTGAGATAAGCTGCATCTTTTTGCTAACCGGAAAAAACCCATTAGTAAAAAGATGCGGTTTTACCTTGTTTTCCCATGGAATCCAAATGGCAGAACACTAAAAGAACAACGACATCATGCGGTAAGGCAGCATGGAAAACGGACCCTTCCAGCTGCCCTGCTGCATTACTTTGGAATGCGATAAGCCTCGAGTTTTGGCATCACGTTCAGTCATTAATGACTGTAAATGTAAATCCCAAAAGTTATTAGAGTGTAAGTGCAGCTTTCGATCACATAACTACTGAACAGGATGCCAGCCAAAGTCTTGAAGATGCCACAGCATTAACATGGCAGTTCACTGTCACAAGGGCTTCCATATGCCATAGCACTACCTATCCTTTGCTAATGTAAACTAATGCAGTTATTTTTCTGACAAGCATTTGCAATGTTTATCTTTTAAAAATAATCCAAACTTTATCTTCACCATGCTTAGGAACAACTCAGTTACTGCCAAAAAGCCCTTAATATTCATTTTGTCTAACAAAATATTGTAATAAATGTGCATTTGCACCCTTCACTTTGACTATTGAGATTGGACATGAAGAGTAAACTGCATATTCTGGAGCGTTTCTGCAAAGCACAATTTGTTTTTGAAAGCATGGCATTGAATCAGTAATTTATTTTCAGGCAGATATGTTTGCATCAGCACTTTCTCCCTCCAAGGTTATTACAATTAGTTCAGGCTTATATAAAGGTAAATAATCCCAAATAAGATAAAATAAAATAAACACCTTTTCATGCACTTCATGGGCATTAAAGCCAATGAGCTATAGAGGAACAATTGCC
Source organism: Gambelia wislizenii (assembly GCA_030847615.1). Lineage (NCBI taxonomy): Eukaryota > Metazoa > Chordata > Lepidosauria > Squamata > Crotaphytidae > Gambelia > Gambelia wislizenii. The sequence continues at coordinate 96,264,655 of JAUMIR010000005.1, read as the reverse complement.
CTGTACGCTTGTGGTTTCAACATACTATACATTTGCTATGTCATGGAGGGACATCCTGAGGTAGGTGTATATGCCATGTAGTACAGGTAGTGGATATTTATGGCATACATAAAGAAGAGTAGAAGATCCTAGTGCCTAGTGCTTATGGTATAAAGGTAGGTCTACATTCCTGTCAGCATCTCCAGTATTGCTCTTTGGCTTGCTAGATTGGACACAAAGCCACTCCAAAGGCAGAGGATATCTGTGTTCTACATTATTTCACACTAGAGTGGTATTGTCTCATAACTTTTGGTGTAGCAGTCACAAAAACTAGGCTGTTATAGTGCTCTGAGGTAACTTTGTACCAGTACTGAGACATTCTGGTTCTTTCATACAAAATTCAACTTGTGCTTCAATTATGCATGGGTATTTCTCTGAAAACTGTGTCAGTTACATTTACGCATTCATATATTTGCAGGATGTTTGCCTTCCTGAAAACTGATTTATAGCTGTTGCATCCTTGGAACAAACTAGATGAAATGGTAGCAGACCTGTTTCTAAATCACACCTCTCCCCTAATTCCCATGTCTACCCCACCACCTATAACAGAGATGGTGGAACCTCCAGCCTACAGGCCAGATGGCACCTATGGGAATTCATCATCTGGTCCTCAACTTGTGCCGCTATTTCTAGCACCGATCAGAGATAAGAGGGCATTTAAAGGCATTTAAACTTTAAATACACTGCATAGAACTGACCCATGTTTTTCAGACAAGAAGGCTGTCACACTAGGACTTATGCTTGAGTAGACATGCATGGAACAGAGCTGTGCTGTTATGCTTGGTGGGAAATGTCCAAATTGGAACAAATTACATCTTCCCCTGCCCACATTGCTTTGGCTCAACCTAAAGTGTTCTTAGACCCACAGTGTGTCCTATGGACCTTTTAGTCTCTTAGCACAGTGTGCACCATGGGTCTTCCCAAATTGGAAGATGGCCCTCAGGGCAAAAAATGGTTTGCCACACATGAAGTACAAAAAGTGTGTGCATGTGTGATTTTAATGTGAACTACACCTCTCCTGCCATTTTATTTTCGTGAGCTCTATTCTAACCTGCCGTTAATACTGGAAGAGGGCTGGGGGAAGAAATTGTAAAGCATTGGGCCAAAGGGAGCTAATGAAAGGGATCTAGGAGTCCTAGTAGACCACAAGTTGAACATGAGTCAACAGTGTGATGTGGCAGCTAAAAAGGCCAATGCGATTTTGGGCTGCATCAATAGAAGTATAGTGTCTAGATCAAGGGAAGTAATAGTGCCACTCTATTCTGCCTTGGTCAGGCCTCACCTAGAATACTGTGCCCAGTTCTGGGCACCACAATTCAAAAAGGATATTGACAAATTAGAGCGTGTCCAGAGGAGGGCAACTAAAATGGTGAAAGGTCTGGAAACCATGCCTTATGAGGAAAGACTTAGGGAGCTGGGTATGTTTAGCCTGGAAAAAAGATGGTTAAGGGGCGATATGATAGCCCTGTTTAATTATTTGAAGGGGTGTCACATTGAGGATGGAGCAAGCTTGTTTTCTGCTGCTCCAGAGACTGGAACACGGAGCAATGGATGCAAGCTCCGGGAACAGAGATTCCACCTCAACATTAGGAGGAACTTTCTGACAGTAAGAGCTATTCGGCAGTAGAACACACTCCCTTGGAGCATGGTGGGGTATCCTTCCTTGGAAGTCTTTAAACAGAGGTTGGATGGCCATCTGTCAAGGATGCTTTGATCATGATTCCTGCATGGCAAGGGGTTGGACTGGATGGCCCTTGTGGTCTCTTCCAACTCAACAAGTCTATGATTCTATGAAAGCTTGAGCTGAATATGCCACCCAAGCTCTACCTGTACTCTGTATAGGAACAGAGCAGGTCGATGATTGACAACAGATGTGGCTGTTGCCATCAAATGTAATTTTATTGTCTCTTGACTTTTATTTAAGTCTATTATCCAACATTGCAAATAATAATCAAATTTGGCTACTTCTTTTCCAAACCTCTTGGAATTACATAATGTTAGGGCTGATGGGTAATGCAATTTGCCCATCCATTTTAGAAGTAATCAGAATCCACTGAAGTGTACCCATCTCCTAAAACTGTTTTATTTTCAGAATCTCAAATGGTGAAGCTCAATTTTCCTTTGTATTTTATTTCATTGCCCATTTGTTTCAATTTTAAAATGCTGTCTAATACTTAACAGAAGCATTCATCCTTTCAGTGTACACTCATTACTTCTTGTTCTACTCATGAAATCCATAGAAATGGTTTGTTCTTACTCTTAGTCTTTTTTAATTATTATTATTTTTATTAAATCTTAATATATTAAAAACAAAAAAGACTAAACAATAAAGCAAAAACAATTTACAACAAAAAACATATTACAACAGATACTTACATACAACTCACTTACAACCTACTTTCAAACTTAACAACATACTTAATCACTACAGTACATAAAACATGCTAAAATGACTTCCAATCTCTGAATTCGAATATCATATTTTGTCTACCTCTCTCTCCCTACTTATGTAAATTTAATTAACTCTGTTGTTTTATTTCATTTTCCTTTCTCCTTATAATTATGCATTCTTTTGTAGTTATGTATTATTTGTTTGTTGTTACCCTATTTTCTAAAGCTCTACACCTTTAGTAGCCAAAACACCACAGGTATTTTTGAGGTATTCTATCATCTCTTTCCAGTCTTCCCTCTAAGTATTGTTTGATTTCTAATTAAGCATGCAAGCTTGTCCATTTCCATATATTCTTGTAGTTTAAGGACCCAGTCTGTTCCTTCTGGAATACTGTCTTCTTTTCACATCTTCGTATAAGTGACCCTTGCCACCGTTATCATTTAAAACAGTATCTTGCTTTTCTTTCCAAGTTTTTGTTTGTTATATTTAATAAATACATCTTATCGTCTTTTTCAATATTACATTTTAAGATTTTCAATATTACCTCACGTATCCAACATTACAAATATGCATGCCCAGTACTCTGCCACTCATTTCCAGGACCACCACATGTATAGGAAAGTGACTGCTTTTTTTCTGCATTTCCAGAACCTACCCTTACTCTATATCCCTTGTCTATAGGGACAGAATTCCAAGTAAGGACTCTTTCACATTACAGAATCACAGCACTTTGATACCACTTTAACTGTCATGGCTGCATCCTACAGAATCCTGGAAATTGTAGTTAAGTGAGGCACTGAAGCTCTTTGGCCGAGACGTTTGAATACCTCATGAAACGTCAAATGGAGGATTTCCTTGAGCAACAGGGGAAAAAATTGGTTGAGTTTGAAATTATTGATTTCACACCTCCCAGGACTCATTGTATTACCAAGCACACCATGTCCCTATTTATGAGGCGCACAGTGTATTTCAGAGAGAAATGCAATACTGTATGCACAAAACTATGTGTACATTTTTTAAAAATGTGAATAGGTGTTAATTGTGGTTAACACCTATGGTGGCGCAGTGGTTAAATGCCAGTACTGCGAGTCACCACGTTGCAAGTTCGATTCCAGCGGGCTCCAAGGTTCACTCAGCCTTCCATCCTTTCGTAGGTCGGTAAAATGAGTACCCAGCTTGTGGGAGCAATTAGCTAATACACATTGGAAACTGTTTATGCAGATGTGTAAATAGCTATGGCTTAAAACAATTTGTAAGCCGCTCTGATAGCCTTGTGGCTGAAGAGCGGGGTATAAATAACTAAATAAATAAAAATAAAAATAAATAGTTGAAGGGGTTAAAATAGTATTGGGGGGTTAGATTAGGTGGGAGGGTTAGCATTTGCCTTTATGTCTGTGTTCTATTATGTACTGTATTGTTTTCCCCCCTGTGTGTGTTTTTAGATTATAAAAATTAAGTGTCTAATAAAAATATTTATATAAAATAAAATAAAAATGTTCACAGAAATGCATGCAATTCTAAATAAGAAAAAAAAAATCCCAGTTGAGAAGAAAAAAATTAAAAAAAATCCAAAGCCTCATAATGTAGTAAGAATTAAGGGTGAAAAGAGAATGCAGGTGGATTTTTTTTTTTAAAGCGACCAAACTGGGATGGAGAGATTTTATGTCCTTGACTTTGGCTGAGATCCTGCATTGTGCTTGTATAAAGTAAATCTACATTCATGTAGTTACACAATGGTTGCATTACACCACTTTACTGCTGAATGCTGGCATTGTGCAACTGACTATGTATCTGCCAATGTGTCTGCTTATTGTCTCATTATGCAAAAGGGAATACACAATGGCTGTTTCTGCAATCCCAGTCAAAACAGCTGGTATGCAGAAGGCACTGACAAATAGTTATGTACCATGATGGAATCCTGTTGGTTAGTCCCAACCAGAGCAGACCTATTGAATCAATTGTTGATTGGTGAGTCAATGTGCTGCTGCTGCTGCTGCTGCTTAAGCCTTAGCTTGAAATATTACATGAAGACTGGAATTTAAAAAAAATTAATAGGAATAAATAGTGTGTTTTAAGGTTAGCAAAGGTGTGATCGCCATTTATACACACCCACACATGCACACACATACTCATAAAAACAACAATAGAATATACAAGAAAAGACAAACCATCAAATATTTCAACAGATAGTAGCTTAAAAATACTACAACCAATAAGGGTGCAATCCTGTACTTACTTATCTGGGGGTCAGTCTATATGAGGCAAAAAACAAACAAAACAAAACAAAAACAAAAAAAACCCTGGAGTGTCTCACAGTAATGGCTTTTTGCAGCAGCAATGACTTTTCTTAATGGTGTTTTTGACCCCATAAGCTTTGCATGCAAGATAGCGGCCATGCATGATTTACTCACACTCATACTTACTTCAATTTGCCACCACCTAACTTTTTTTTAAAAAAAAAAGATGTCTAAGGTGCGCTAGAGCATTTTTTTGATTTAACAGGAAAGCAAAAACCCACACCCCATTTTATCACCTTAGCGATCGCTTGCTAAGGTGAAAATCCAACATCGTGGCAGCAGGCGCTTGCCCTGTTAGCAAGCCCTGCCCCCACGCTCACCTGCCCAATCAGCTTTGTGCTTTCTCTCCTATGGGATAGCGATTCATATTGAATTGCTTGTCCCAACGAGCAGGAATGTGCAGCCCCCTCGCTGTTTTTAGAAAACTATGGGAAAAGCCATGAACACTTTTTCTGCAGTGTTTTTGCTGTTTTGGACTCCCTTCCTTCAGAATACAGTGGATTGATGCGGGATCCCATTTAGACAGGTCATATTCCCAGCAAATTCCATGGGGATTATTTTCACCATTTAGATAACCCCTGGGAATAAGAACCTCTTAACTCAATGGGTTAATTCTGAGTGGACATATGTAGGATTTTGCTGTAAATTCTCTAATTTAATTCTCTAATTTAATTCTAAATTCTCTTTTTCATGAACTAAATGGTAATTCTATCACTGTTTTTATTCCACACAGTGAGAAAGGAATCCATTAATTGTAATACCTAAGGAATGCATGAAAATTTTTGACATTTTCGAAAAGCGGTGAGGAAGTAAATAAGAAGATTAAACTTAAAGAAGGTAAGGAACGCCATGTAAATGAAAACCAATAGTATTATATTTGGGAAGTGAATAAAAAATAATTGCCTAATTAGTTATGACAATTTAAGTTTAGATATGAGTGTTGCATGGGAAATCCAGTAAACTGCACTTCGTGTATGATGACCATAAGTACTACATAACACTGCCATGTTTTCTGTGTGGCATCATCCCCAAGTTGGCCTTTTCCATCTTGATGGAGAATGGGAGTGGGGAAGCAGCAGAAATTTGTCCACCTATCGCCTTTTAGCTGGACACAAAGCAATAATGGTGGCGCACTGGTTAAATGCCAGTACTGCAAGCCACCACGTTGCAAGTTCTATTCCAGCGGGCCCCAAGGTTCACTCAGCCTTCCATCCTTTCGTAGGTTGGTAAATTGAGTACCCAGCTTGTGGGGGCAATTAGCTAACACACATTGGAAACTGTTTAATGCAGTGTAGATGTGTAAATAGCTATTGCTTAAAACAATTTGTAAGCCGCTCTGATAGCCTTGTGGCTGAAGAGCGGGGTGTAAATAACTAAAATAAAAAATAAAAAATGACACACTGAAAAGGTATATTGTGGAGGGGTTGCACTGGAAGAGGAATCATAACTACATGCTGGAGAGATGTCTCCCAATGCAGGATGTTAGCCAGAGATGGAATTCAGATGGAGTAGCTGTCATATGGGGACTTTGGTGTGCATGACTTATTTTGTAAACACCTCCTTATAAAACAACAACAACAACAACCTGCATCTCAGGTTAAAAACCTCACAGGCCCTGTGACACTGGAGCCAGTAGCCAGCAGTCAATAGGGTTCTTCCAGTCATGGAACAGTAGTACTTCTGTCAGTGGAACCTCTGAGGCCCTTTCACTCTACACAGTTATAGTAATCTGACTCAATTTTAACCATACCCTCCAATTGTTCTGATTTGCCAGGGACAATCCCAGTGAATCTTTTGTGTCCCACTTTTCCAGCTGATTTTAAAACCTCCCAGTATCTCTCTCCTCTGCCCATTTCCCCCTTTTATCCTCAACTTACTTTGGTTGCGGCAGAATTCAAATCTCAAAAGTAGTTTGTATTCAATTAACCCAGTGGAGGGAGAGGGAGAGGATGGGAGTGGTGGGATCTTGCCCTTCCTTGTAGAATCAGACAAAAGCAAACTGCTGTTGCCGCTCCTAGCTTGAGTCTTCTTCCTCATGGATAATTCTTTTTGCTGTCTTGACCACACTCTGATTGGCCACACAGATCATGTGTTTTCATCTGTGAAATGGTGGAGGGTATGCTTTAACTGCTATGGTGACCTCCTGGGGAATCGTGGGGTGCCTACTTTGGTTAGACGTTAGAGCTCTCTGGCTGAAAATTCTGAACTACAACCTTCAGGATTCAATAGGATTATGCTATGACTGTTAAAGTGGAATATTAGCATTGCAATTTGTGTAGTGTGAAAGGGCCTGTGGAACCCTCCCCCTTAAAGGAACCCTTAAAGCATGTCCCAGGGAGGGAGGTAGTTGGGTGGCACAGATGGTTGTAGGAAGGAGGGGAGACATTGCATGTGCTGTTGAGCTAGTAGTTAGGCTCAAGAATGAGAATAGGTTATAAGGTTGCACCCCTTAGCTTAGGTGTGTGTGTATGCACCTGTAGATTTATGGCAACCCTGTGAATTTTATAGGGTTTTCTTAGGCAAGGAATACTTAACAGAGAGCAAATCCTACTGATGCCATTGGATTACTTAGGATTGCACTGCAGTAAAGTTTGACATGCCTCCTCCCATATGGGGCTGCCAGAAATTTGAAATCTTCAGTGGAGGACCTGTTATGTGTTCCAACATCTTGAGAAGTTAGGTTGGTGGTTACACGCAACAGGACTTTCTCTATAGCAGGAAGTTGGGCTGGCCCCATCTCTTTTAAGCTTCTGATGGGCAACCAAAACCGTGCTGTTTCACATGTCATTCAGTGTTTGAAATTGCTGTTTTTAAAACTGGATTATAGGATTTTTAGACTGCTTTCATGAGTTTTTAAAGACTATTTTAATGTGCTTTTAAAATGTTTCTATCTTTGTATTGTTTTAATTGGTTTTTATTTGATTATCGCTTTGGGAGCCCTTGTGGGCTGGGAGGCATTACAGAACTACTTTAAATAAATAAACACACAAACATACAAACAATCTGGCAGAATACCAGTTCTGATGCTTTACTCCCTCTGTTTTTCCTTAAGTGATATCAGTTCACCCTCACTCAGTGAAGCCTTCCTGCACTAATTTACTTTTGTTTAAAAATTGTTCACCCTCATATGCAATAGAAAGCATAACTGAATGGAAGCCACATACTGTATACTGGAGTATTTTCTGTAGGTGGAAATAAATTCCTTCCAAGCATTTGGAATCATTAAACAAGCTGCGTTGGATTTTCCACATTTCTTCACATATATGCAGATTCTGAGCATCACCTACGGCTTTTAATTTTTGGAGTGGAGTGGAAATATATTCTGCCCACTCTGGATCACCATAGTAATGCAAATACTTTGCCTCCATATTTCTTTCGAGTAGTGAATTCTTTTATGAGATCTTTTCTTTGCTGAGATATGAAACACAGCACTGAATAAATTTGTACCAAACAAGTGGATATTTTGCAGCTGCCTATTTATTCCCTGTATGTCATTATACTGCTGAAATTTGTGGATGCCATTCGTTATTTGAAATGCTGTTTCAGCCTGAGGGTTTGCTTTCTTATGGCCTAGCTACTGCTGTTCTATCTCCTTAGATAGATCTGTTTGTTCTTTACTGTGCTTTAGTCTTTCAAATGTACTATTCAGTTTTCTTAATTGCTGGTAGTTTCTAGCTGATTCCCCCCCCCCCAAATTGTAGCTCAATCTTGGGTTGTTTCCCCTGCACCCTCCGGCATACCTGTGGCTTTATTCATTTTAAAAATCTATTCTGTTCTGGAATCTAAACAGCCTTCATTTCCTTCTCCTATATAAAAGTAATCAATTTTTTTTGCTTCATTTAATAACAGCCTCTTTCCTTTCACTACATTAATGCCTTATATTCCTTATTTTCTTTCCTTCTCTTTACATTCCTCCAAACGGTTATGAGAAGAAAAAATACAGAAAGAAATATGTCTCTGTATAATGCAAATGTATTACATTTTTCTCATATACAGTGGGCCTGCTCTATCTGCAGACTAGCCATCTGCAGATTTGAGCGTCCACAGATCGCCACACCCATATTATTCAATGGTGGTACGATCACTGGGTGCATCAGTGTATGGCTGTGTGCATGCGCTGCCATTTATTAATACGGGGCTTGAGCATCCTTATTTTTTCCTATCCATGGGGGCCCCTGTAACCAAACCCCCGCAGATGGAAAGGGCCAGTGTGCTTGTGTGTGTGAGAAAGAGTGTGTGTATGTGATTATCTATCATATTCATATTTTTGTGCATTAGTTATCAATAATGTAATATTGTTTCTGTGTCTCAGCTGGTGATCAGGGCCTCATACCTGTCATCAGATGCTGTCATATTAGCATAATAGGTCAAAGAAATTCAAGATGCTGCAGATTTATTCCTTTGAGTTATATCTGGGCCACACCGTAAAACTGCAACTTCCTTTCATAAGAATTGTAATTTGATTTACATGATCACACTTGCCTGAATGATGAGGAACCTGGAGTGTGAAGAAATATACAATCTGATATTGTAACCTGTTTGCCTCAGAGCTCTCTTCATGTTCAGTAGGGAATGGTATGCACAACATCTGATTGTCTAGTTAACAGGCCACAGGACACCTCGGGGTTGTCCAGGCTTGATATAAATACTAGTGGCTTTCTTTCGCATGTGCCTGGTCAACGGAACAATGCCTTTGGTCTGCTGCGCTTCAGGATGTAGCCACTAACTGCAGATATGCTGAATAGCTCAACACACCCTTCAGATCTTTCATTTTATTCCCTGCCTGAATCATCTACTTCCCTCTCTTCTGTTTGCTAATTCCCTCATTCTCTTGTCATAGGTCAATCCACACTACACATATAATCCAGTTTGGAAATGGATTATTTGCTATGGCTCCTTCCCATGGAATCCTGAGATTTGTAGTTTGATGAGGCATCTTTGACACAGAAGGCTAAAGACCTCGTAACACTACAGATCCCTGGATTCCATAGGAAGGAGCCATGGCAAATAATCCAGTTTCAAACTGGATTATTTGTGTAGTGTGGTTTTGGCTTTACTCGTTTCTCTGTAGTCCTTTTTTCTCTCCTTTCAGGCTCAGTTTTGTACACTTGTTTTTGTTGTTGCAATAATTCCATTCCCTTACCCTTTCCCCCCCTTTTAAATCACAACCTTTTAAATCACAAGCTTTAGCCAGTTGAAAGTTATTGTTGCTTAATCTTCCCTTGTTTTCTTGAAACCATACCTTTTCCTTTTCTTTTTTTAATGTAAAGATTTCAGAGCATGCATTCCTCCCTAGAACAATATTATTAGTTCTCCTCTTTTTCCTTTGGCTCCTGGAGAGGTGAGCAGCTGGTACGAGCTAGTTGTTATAATGAAAAGCAATTATACAATTCAACCCCATCATTCCCATGCTTGTTTGTTTTGCTTTATGGTGATATAAGCCAGAAAAGCGGCAACTTTTTGCCCTGCTTATGAAAGCTACTTGTAATTCCAGCATCAAGTGAAAATGTAATAGAAATAGGTTGGAGCCTTTGTGTCTCGCACATTGTGTTTCTCTAAACAATGCTAAGACACACTTCGCGCCATTTGTTTAGCAGACAATGCTGATACGAGAGTGCAGTTTAACCACGGCAAAGTTGACTTCCATGATTTATCTGTGTAAACCTATTTGTGCTGTACATTTCATTTCAGTAACAGTTAGCAAAAGCATGGCTACAGATGAAAGAGATGCAGAACACAGTGTTCCACCTGAGGGACTGTGTACCGAAGCTGCAGGTACTGAAAATACAAAACGTGTGCTTTGGGGTGCAAATTAAAGAGACAGAATGTGTTACTCTTTTCAGAGCTGCATTTATGTCAGTATTCTCTCTGTTTAAATGGATTATGCAACCAGTGTTTCTATTGGAAATGGTTTCAAGAATAACAGCATTCAAGAAAAAGGAGAGATACTGTTGCACCTTATGGAGAGACTCGGAGATCCACACAGGCTACATTTGCAAATATAGTCTGCAACCACCAGCTGCATTTCCATAGTCACTGTAGACCATTTCCTTGCAAATAGTCTCAGGCTCTGTTGTCTTGGCACTTCTGAGTAGGACTGGGAAAGGCTTTGGCCTGAAAGCCTACTGCCAGTCATTGTACACCAGAGGTGGGAACCTTCGTCCTCCAGACGTTTTTTACTGCAACTCCCCAAATCCCATGCCCTTGGCTGTGTCATCTGGGGCTTCTGAGAGTTTAAGTCCAACATCTAGACCCTAGAGGGTCAAAGGTTCCCCAGCAGTGTTGTAGACAATACTGAAAATGTTTTTACTTGGTGTAAGGCAGCTTCCTATGTCCCAAAGAGCCTATGTTCCAAGGAGAAGGCCTATGTGTCACAGGTTGCACCCTCTTAATGCTTTCCCTACCCTGATGTCATAGTAAGCCTGCAAATCCTTAGGCCAGGAAGTTGTGTGCTAATGGCCATTCAGGAGATCTTTACAACTGAAACTTGAAGGGTAATTAGCTTTGTCTATTACAAAACCTCATAGAGGTATTGCTTACATCCCATGGGCTTTTCAGTGACACACTAATGTTCCAGATCAGTCGAGCAGCTACAGACAGACAATACTTCTTCCTTATGACACCATGCCTCATAGAATCATAAAGTTGGAAGAGACCACAAGGGCCATCTAGTCCAATCCCCTGCCTTGCAGGAATACACTATCATAAGGACTTCCATCTAGGAGTACTTACAACATGACAGTTATTGCCAAGTTGATTCCAGAGGATAAGCTATAAACTAACTCATGTGGGCCAGCTATGAAGCTCTGAGGTTGCTACATAATAAATTAAGCATTCCACATAACACAACTCAAACATTGGCACATAACAAGAGAAGTTACTCTAAGGAAAGAACATCATGTTGGTACTGTTTTAGTCCAGGTTCTACTTTCTGTCTCTTAGTGTGGCACATGAAAGTGCTCTTGTTGCAATTATGCTGTAAACATGCATAGAAAAAAAAAGCTATGGGTGTTTGCAGGATTTTGGCTAAGTTCACACATGAAATGGCTAAAGTAAGTAATTCAGAGCTTGGTGCACTGTTTAAACTTCTATTGAAAACAGTGGAAGGTAGGATGTGTGTGAGAAAGGAGTTCTCTGTCCTGAAGAAGAACACAACCTCTCCAGAGAAATCAACCTCACTATCTAAGAAGGAGGGAGACAGGAAACACACTTAGAAAAAGAGACACATTACTCTTGCTGATGTGTAAGTAAGGCACTGGTAGTGAATTATTGATGCTCTGCTTACACTTGATTCATGCACCGAGTTGGAAGAAAAGATACCGCCTCTTATAAAATTTGTGCCAGGTCAGTAGCCAGTAGCATAGCCCAAGGGCAAAAGATGGAAATTATATTGATGGATGCAGGATAGACCTGATGAATAAACGAAAAAAAGAAAACAGAGCATGTGTCTTGAATATCTTAGAAACCGATGTATCTGCAGAACCCTGAAAATGATTTTGATTTGGCCAGGAGCATTTCATGTTTACCCTTTTTAAATGGGTAAGAACATAAAATAGCCTTTCTGGATCAGATCAAAGATCCGTTTAGTCCAGGGATAACATCCCAGATGTTCTTCAGCTGTAGTTCACATTATCAGTCCCTATTGGTAATGATGGGAGTTGCAGTCCAACAATATCTGGAGGGCTGTACATTTCCCATCCCTGCTCTAGTCCATCATTCTGCTTCCTGCAGTTGTTAACAAGGTGTTTCCAGGAAGCCCATAAGTAGTTATGAAGGCAGTAGCCCTCACCTGTGGTTGCTCCCCAATCAGACCTTGGAAAGCCAGCAGCCATGCTGCCTGGAGGAATCTGGAAAGTGTTATCCAAAAAAGTATCTTATCCAAGCTCTGCACTAGTATTCAGAGGATCACTGCCTTTAAACATGGAGGCTCCATATAGGCATATAGATTAATAGCCACATTGATAGACCTCTTCTGAATCCATCTGTAATTCCCTTTTAAAGAAGTAAATGTTAATAGCATTTTTTTAGAGATGTCCATAAATTAGCTAAGTGAAAACTTATATTTTGTACTTCTAATTTATTGCTAATCATATCCATAGATGAGTCCAAAATCTAGCATTATGGCATAGAAAGAAAAATGTTTTTGCTCTGTTTTATTATTTGAAATTAAATTTTTTGAAGCCCAAAATACACTTTGGTGATAGCTTTATTAGGTTAACTAGAAGATATATGGCTGAGTTATATACCTTCAAAAATGCAGGAGTATCTGTGTTGACCATTATACAGTAAGCTTATTTTCAAGAACCAGATAAAGCAATCTAAATTCGCTTCTGTTGGCATACTTGCCTGTCACATCTAAATCTATCTCCAGGCTTGGCATCACAGGTTATTCCTGGGAAGATCACTGAACTCAGTCAAAACAGGGTGATGTTGTTGTTGTTGTTGACCGCCTCATCCCATATGATCCCCCCCGCACACTTGGGTCCTCTGGGAGGAACCTGCTGCAGTCTATGAAAACTAGGCTGTTGCAGACCTCCCAGAGGGCCTTCTCTTCTACGGCTCCCAGACTTTGGAATGGCCTGCCGGATGAGATCCGTCTTATCGCTACTCTTGATAGCTTCAAGAAAGCGCTAAAGACGGATCTCTTCCGGCAGGCCTTCCCGGAATAACTTCCCAGTCCAAGTGGAGCTGATTGCTTACCCACCCCCTTGCCATCGTTGCCTTTATTTATTTATTTATTTATTGTATTTTATCTTTGTTCTAATTCTCCATTAGTTTAATTTAGTTTTAAGGGGTGGGAGGGTTGGGATGGGGAAGGATTGTTTTAACTTGATGTTGTTTTAATCTTGCTGTACGCCGCCCCGGTTGCCGAGCAGAGGGGCGGGTTAAAAATAAAATATTATTATTATTATTGTTGTTGTTGTTGTTGTTGTTGTTTGGTTCACTGGACAGAGTCAGAACAGATCTCAAGGGAAGATGGTACAATGGAGAACTAGAATTTTATGGCCTTCTTTTACACCTTCTGTCCCTGTTGTTTCTTCCCTTCTCTCTCTCTCTCTCTCTCTCTCTCTCTCTCTCTCTCTCTCTGATGGAGTAGGGGACTGAGCTTTCTGCCTGGATGAACATGTTCTCATTGTAACTGCCAAAACCACAAGATAAAGACCTACAGGCTTATGACTTCAACAATGTCACTTTTGTTTCCCTTGCATTATTTTTTCCATCTATTTTTCCTAAACAAGAAGATTTTGTTGTTTCAAAATCTAGAGTAATGTTTTTACACCTTCTGGTTGTCCTGATAAAGTTATCATCAATGCGTATTTAGGATTTTGCTTTTTTTTTTTAAAAAAATGGTCAACATGGTTACTCCTGCACTTTTAAAGTAATATTTATTTATAGCCCATCTTGTCTCAACAGAGAAAAAGGCAGCACACTTGGTCCTCCTTTCCATTTTTATCCCTTGAGGCAGGTTAGGCTTAGAAATAATATGCTGTGTTTGTGTGCCTTAAAGTCATTTCTGACTTATGGTGATCCTAAGGCGAACCTAGGGTTTTCTGAGGGCTGAGTTTGTGACTTGCCTAAGATCACCCAATGGGTTTTCATGGCCAAGTAGGGATTTGAACCCTGGTCTCCAGAGTTGTAGTCCAACACTCAAACTATTGTGCCATGCTGGCTCTCTTCAGAAATAATAACTGGCCCAAAGTCACTCAGTAAGCATCAATGACCAAGCAGTCGATGTGAACCTAGGTATCCCAAGGTCTGGTCCAATATTTTAACCAATATTTTTGTTGTTGTTTTGTTGTTAGGTGCCTTCTAGTTTACCCCAACTTACAGTGGCCCTACCATGGGGTTTTCTTGGCAGGATTCGTTCAGAGGAGGTTTATTTTGATAATTTTATAGACCATTGTCTCTATCCTCCCAGCTTATAAGTCTCAAGTGCTTTATCCTTGTTTACATAGGGAAAGGTACTACACAAATGCCTACATGCAGAGACATGGAGTGGAGATTTTGTTCACACAGTATCTTCCAGAGCTGAGAGCGGAGCATAAGATTAAACCTGGCTTTTTTTTTTTCATTATCTACCACCATCACCACCATCATCACTACTGCTATATCATTTTACACCTTCCTCAACAACTGAAAGGTCCCTGGACAGCAAAAAAATAAATAAAAAAGAATAAGTAGGATCACCCAGTACCTGGCAGCTGGACAGTGGGTTATTGCAAAATGTGCTTTCTGCAGATATTCCACTGGTCCAGTAGATGGATTGGTGCGAGCGACAGGGAAAGGCTAAGGAAAGCCAATGGATGCAGCAGGTTTAGGTGCTGTTGTCATAGTTCTGTCTCTTTACATTTGCAACTTTTGTAGGTTTGTGCTTGTTTTGCTATGATTGTTGTTGCAGTGTTCTGACATGAAATTATTCAAGTGATGAGAATAATTTCAGAGTGTGTTGAAGTGTGCTGTGGCCTCCTTGGATTCATTGCTTCCTTGTCTCCAGCTTTTTCAATGGGGCTTTACACTGCCAATCTGCAGTTTTTATTTCTCTGATTATATATTGGGTTTTTGTAAATCTGGAAGCCTTAAGAAAGTGACAGTGGAATTTACCTGTTGGCAATCTTGCAGGTATGAGAAAAGCAATAATAGAGGAAGATTAAAGGAACCTTTCTTCTAATTAGACAAGAAGGCAAGAAGCCAGATCTCATTTGTGTAAAACATCATTAATAAGAATTATGTCAGAGCTAAGATGCAAGGTTGAACATTAACAGTGGAGGCTGCTCTCTCTGTTAGCGCGCTCAGACAAGCATCTTCAAACACAGTCTATCTATGGGTCCCCACCACCCCCACCCAAAGGTGCTATGCAGTAACTGCATGGGAGCTTATTTTCTCTGTCCTGGCTAGAATGCAAGTTAAATTACTTGGCTAGATACTGATCCTGCTGATCTTGAGGATAGAATCAGCACCCTGTTAAGGGTGGGGTGTCCCCCCCCTCACCAATCCTTCAGTTGACATTTCCACTCATCCTAATCCAGACTGACCCTTTTCCTGCCCCCTCCCATGGGTATGTAGTGGTTGACAGGAGGGCAGAGGCAGATGAGTGAGGCGGATCACCACCAGTATCGTGCACCATGATGACAGGTAGGTCCTGAAGGGTGCTTGAATTGGAGTGCACTGGTTACAGTGGTCAATACTCCTCATTTGGCTGCGTGCCCTCCTACCCGCATGCCATTACATGGTTGTGTGGGTGGGAGGGGTGGGATGAGTAGCCAGCCAAGGCTCATCCATCACTGGGTATTCAGCCTGCTTGCTCAGTTGCTCACCCCCTCCCTCCCGTCAGACATGTGTCTGTGGGCCTGTCTACACCGCATAAATACAGCAGTTTGACACTTTATCCACCATAGTTTTGTCCTATGGAATCCTCGTATTTGTATTTTGGTGAGGCACCAGAGTTCCATGACAGAAACGTCTAAATACCTTGTAAAATAGGTATAGATGAGATAAAACTATGGTGGATAAAGTGGCGTCACCGCTGTATTTATATAGTGAAGACAGGCCCCATGTGGACAGGAGGAGGTGGGGAGAGGCAAGCAAGCCGGGTCATCCATCTCCAGCTATGCTAATGGGAAAGCCTCTTCACTTGGCCCCTGCCCCTCTCCTGCCAGCCTCCACAAAGTGGGGAAGGGAAGAGGAAAGAGATGAGTCAGGGAGAACTTTCTCCTCCCTGTGAGACAGGTTTGAAAATGTCACTGTTTTTCAGTGGTAAGAAAACGGTTTCAAGTACTCATTCTACCCTTTGGGGACAAATAATTTAAACAAGCACATCCCTAGTTAGCACTTAGCTCTAGGGCCAAATCTAGCCCTTTTGTGGTCCTCAGTTTGGCTACCTGAAATTTGTCAGATAGTCATGTCCATGACACCATTGGCTGGTGGTTTCCCAGCTTTTCTACATTTTTTTTCTTCCATTCAGAAAGTTTGGAATGCTTCCCCTAAGCTGCACTTACTGGTGGTAAAAGCTGTGAAATAAAATAGGCTGAGATTTTGCCTTTAGTTCATCCAACAGCTGTAACCATGGTTTCTTCTGAGCACACACACAAAAAACCCAAAACATTTTTTTGACCCTGCTCCCAATTTAGTTTGAATACACACTGGAATCTAATTACATAATTTCAAATCAGTGATAAAAATTTCAATTTTTTCAACACAAATTCAGTTTTGAAGGGAACATTTCTTATTTTGAGATGAGTAACTGGGTCAGGAATGTTTGGAATATCCCAATTATAGAATCATAGAATCATAGAATTGCAGAGTTGGATGAGACCACGAGGGCCATCCAGTCCAACCCCCTGCAATTGAAAGTCTATCTGTGTTAGGACTCACCTTGGTGCTTCTAAAAATTACCTTTATTAAAAATTAGCCTGCTAGAAATTAGAGTTGGATCCCTGCATCTGTGGAACCAATATCTTTAGTTTCAGTTATCCACAGGACACAAAATAGGAAGACATACCATAGATTTGCAGTGGAAAATGCCTAGAGAAGCATCTTCTCTAGGTATCTTCAGCACAACTCTATCGTATGCTTTTACTGGAATGCCTTTATTTTAATAGGGTTCACTGTTATCTGCAGTTTCCAGTGTCGACGTAAGTCTGGGAACCAAACCCCCGCAGATATGGAGGTCCATTTGTATATAGCTTTCTTAGATTACCTTGCATCCTACCTGATGAAATGATCTGGAGATCTCAAAAGCTTGCTCATATTTTGTGCTGGGTGACTTAATTACAATTTCTGACTAATATGCATTTTGAAATCCAAAAATTAACAAGCCTTTACAAAGCCTCCCAGCTTTCTCTCAAACCAAGTGTCACAGCATGAACTCTGCATTTCCCCCATGCCTTCTACCCAACATACAGAAGAGATCAGACTTGAATCCCAGCTGCTCTGTAAAGCTTACATGGTCATCTTGAGCCAGTCAGAACCATACCTCACAAGACTGTTGTGAGGATGAGATCCTTCCTGTCTTGTAAAATTTGGAGAAGGGTGAAGAGGAGGGTAGTAGCTTCTCACCTTCTTGCTCTTCTTATGTAACTTTGGAAAAAAAGGGAATAGGCTATATTCCATTTTTAAGAAATTAGGATGGGGGAGCTAAGCTCATCCTATTCTTTTTTATTGTCTCAAGATCTGACTGAGGCACTGGATCTGGAGTTGGGGTAGAACCCCTCCCTTCCTCCCTCAAAGTTAGATATACAGTATAGGCATATTACTTGGCACCCCTTCAATCTCTCCTTCTCTCCCCCCTCTCCTTTGAGGAATTTGACAGGTCATTTCATATGCCACAACAGGGACACTTTTTTCCCCAAGTGCCTGCTTAGTACTTCTTTCTCAACTGAACATTGACTATTGTTGGGGGGAGTGAGAGGTCGTATCAGCCTCCCAAAGGTATCATTATCCTCCTTTTCCCCTGCAAACAGAATGATTTTCATCACTGAAAGTGTTTTATTTCACCTCTCACCCCTGCAACTTTTGCAGGTCTTTTATTACACAGTCCTACCCTACAGCAGTGATCTCATCATAATATAGCAGATGAAGTAAAGTGGGATATATTAGAGAAGAAACTACTAAATGAAAGGAGTCTGAAAGCCAAAGCAATGGTGTTTGGTGGCTCCTGTGTCAATGGGGCGATAAATGCACTCTGGGATTTATTTGAGACTCAACAGGAGATATTGAAGGTGCTGAACCCTATTCCCCAAATAGGTTCAGCACCTTGGATAGCTCCTTAAAGCCTATTCAAAACCTATTCACCATCTCACTAACATGGGATCCACCAGCCAAGACTGGGCTAGAGTGAATTCACAACTGTTTCTCTTCCTCTGCACTATCTGGCTTACCCACCCTGCCAACAATTTGTTGTGTATTGATCTGGGGTTTGAAGAGGGCCACCACATCAGAATGGGTTTGAGGATGATCAAAATGAGGCAAAGTCACTGGTGTAAAAAGAAAATATATTGCTGATCAGTGGATGCAGCAAGGAAAGCCAGTCTCCTTCACTTCCAAGGCAGATCCTTGAAGCCACAAATGATTGCCTTAGAAGCCACCATGACATGACGTGTGTATACATCACTTTGAGATGAGGTCACAAGCATGGCTGCAAGCAAGGGGTTTGAATAAAATGTCCTTAAAAGTTAGACAAAGAAAATTCTTCTGTGCTGAAGCAGCTGGTAGTACATTCTCCCCTCTTTCTAGAAGCTCCAAGAATGGAGAAGCAGAGCAATTATCACGATTATAGTGAAATCCCCCCCCCCATACATACACTGCCTCTCCTAAAAAGGCTCTGAGGTGGAAGTATAGAAGCCCATTAAGTTTTCACTGGAAAGCATGTGATCTCATGCCCTTGTTTACTGCAATGCCATCTAGGGTGAACAGTTTAATGAGGCCAAGCTATGGTATTGACTATATTATCTACAAAATGGCATAGTGACATGTGCCATCCTCACTACAGATGGTTTCACCCGTGGTACCCATTGGCTATTTCATCTCCTATTTGACTGGGTAAGCCGTGGGAGAAGAGAGATAAGTGGCAGCCAATGCAAAAAAAGAAAAGAAAAAGAAAATACTGTGTGGTGGAGGAGGACAGTGTGGGAAAAATGGTTTCCAGTGCTGCCTGTGTCCTTATGAATTTGGGAGCCCTGTGTATCACATTCCTTGCAGCCCCTCTGTAGCCTCCCCTGCTGTCCACCATTGAAATGCAGCCCCCAAAATTTCTGTGAAATCAAATTTGGCTCTCAGTCTTGAACCAGGCTTCCCATCCATGGCTTTGAATACCTGAAGCTCGTTACAGCTGAGTGTGATATCCATTGTCTGGGCTTTATAAAGGTATTTTAACAATGTGAATTGTGGACAATTTGAAACACTTCTTTGGTATGGTGTGCTTTGTTTATCTTTGCCTTGGATTACATAGGTTAATCAGCATCAGATGGTGTGTGAAGTAGTTTACCTTTGGGAACATTTCCACAGAAGATTCTCCCATTTTGCCAGATTGGTGCTTCCAGACTAATTAAAGAAATGTGTACAGCCATATCGAAGAAACGGGAAGAATATCTGGCATGGGGATTTATACAACATTCTCATGTAGTTTGTACCATGTATATTGACACCACAATTTCTCCAGTCTGTTGTGTAGATTAATTGCTGATCTTAGACATTTGGGTATCTATAGCAAATCAACAACAACAGTGTGACATGTCTCTTTTCAAAAATGATATGATAATAGATATACAGATTAGAGGAAAATGGCACGCCTTCCAGAATATGCAGCCTGAAGCCTCTGCTTTACAATGTGTCATAATAAGACTGAAACTGGTGAGCCGGAAATGATTAGTATGAGGGAGTTGTGTAACTGTTCATTTTTCATTTTTATTGTAATATTTAGAAGCTTTCACTTTTAAAAGAAGCCCAAAGCAGCCAAATGAGAATATACCAAACAAATGAAATAATATTCAAACCAACAAACCAAATAATATGAAATATTATTTTACAATAGAAGATACTACAAGAAGCTATCAATAACATTTCATTTTAATATCTGAGTTTGGTGAAGATAACCACAACCATGGCTACAAATGTGGTGGAGGGTGGCAGGAGAGCATTGTCTATTGTGTTTGCTGAGAGATTTTCATACGTTTGAGTCTATTTGAACCCTGGTGGTGATTAGTTATTCAGATATTAGAGACGTACATAAGTCGTAGAGCTAATTGGAATGACAGCAATATTTTCAATTATTGCCAGTGCTGTATTCAAGTCTTTTACTCTAAGTCTCAAGTTAGGAATAATTTCCTGACAGTACGAACTGTTCGGACATGGAATACACTGCCTCATGGTGTGGTATAGTCTCCTTCTTTGGAGGTTTTTAAACAGAAGCTGGATGAAGAAAGCTGGCAGTTGACCATAGAATCCCATTGGAGGAACTAGAAATGCCTAGAGAGAATATATATTTTTGGATGTGGGTAAGTGAAACCATGGATACCGAATCTGTGGATACAGGGGTCGACCTGTACTTTGAATTTTGCCTGGAAACAGAACAGTAGTTAACTGAGAGAAGCCTCTTGTTTAGAAGGGCAGGCTGGAGCTCACCAGCATTGTTAATGCCAGATGGTGTTCCTTGCATAGACAACACATTCTACGACTCTTCATGGTACCGCTGGGCATCCTGATGCTTTTGTTTGTTTCTAATGGAGTGGTATTTTATTTTATTTTGCAGTCTTTTCCTAATCTTGGTTGCTTTACGAATTGCTAACATTAATCTGCGCTGACAGACATCTGGAATGAACTTGGTCAGCTGTTTCTTTTCCCTATGTTGGGCGGGTGTGTATTTGCTGAGCAGGCATGTTATCTTGAGTTCAAGGTATAGGGATGATGTAAATTTGAACTCCCTTAGTGATCCTCAGCGGTAGCCTTCAGTGCCTTAAGCTTGAATGAAATGCATATTGGAAAGAGAGATAATGCACAGGGTAGTGTGCCCTGATAAAGCACAAATAAAAGATTTATACCTAAAAGCTCTTAGGGGTCCCAGAGGCTATTGCTCACCTTAAATCCAAATAGAGAAGGTATGACAAACTGAAGCCAGCTTGTGCTATTGAAACAACCTGATAGAAAATGTCAAATGTGTGTCAATATTCCTAATGCTTTTTTGAGAGTTCCTTGCACATTTACTTTCCCCTGCGCATGTCTTCAAGTCACACCTAAACAATGTGGGGAGGGGATTCTTATCACTGAGACACATTTTCATACCACCCAAAGACTCTGTATGGTGCAGAGCACGATGTGAGTCAGGGTTGGGAATGCATAGCCCTCCAGATGTTGTTGGACACGAATACCCATCGTCTCTCTCTCTCTCTATCCATCCATCATTTTATTTATATCTCACTTTTCTCCCAGGCTGGGATTCAAGGCAGCTTATAAAAAGACAGAATAAAATAAAGCACACAGAGTTAGGAATATACAAAATCAAAATTAAAACGGTATTATATAACAACAGAATTACAAGTAATTACCATTAGTTATGTTGACTAGTGCTGATGGAAGTTCAAACAAGCCATATCTAGAGGGCCACATGCTCCTCAGTCATGTTATTGACCATGATCTGTGTGAAGAAGTAAGCATTTATTTCCAGGCTTTTAAGCAACTTGATAGTTATCAAGGCTTTGTTTAATGGGCACTGATGGGCTGTTGATGTTCCTAGAACCTTCTGTATAATATCTATATGGAGCAGTTGAATGGGGCCTCCATTCAGATTTTGAAGATGTCTACAGTATACCAGCTCTATTTCTCCTTTTCACCCAGCTCAGCTGCAGCTGGAGGAGTGTTGCTGAATTGTTGTATGCAACTGATAATGGATGAAGGTGAACAAACTGAAGCCCATTGGGATAAGATAACAATGCTACTATAGGTGGCTAGGTGATTCATCTGGTCTGGGAGACAGTGTTCAGCTTCTTTTGGGTGGGGTTACACTCCCCCTGAAAGATCAAGGTCACAATTTTGGAAATGCTAGTATACCTCTGGTTTTCACTTTGAAGGCCAAGTGGTCTCTATGGATCAGGCACTTTTTACTAGCTGAGGCTAGTACAAGTTATTAAAACTCTGTAGATCCCTCAGCCAACATGACTCCTAGGGGATTGTGGGACTTGTCTCTTCTCATAAATCCTAGTAAATGTAGAATATGGGACCTCAGACTGAAGAGTGGATAATGCATCTTTAATCAATAAACCTGAACTGGTTGCATACTCCTTACAGGTAGGCATCTGAGACCAACATTTCTGATATTTACGTCAAGAAAAGGTATTCTGATTAGACTATAAGAAAGAGAAGAAATTTGAGTTGGCTTTTGGTAAGATCCTGGAGAGCCAGATGATCAGTCTCAAGACAAGGATTGTCTGTCTGGATACCTTTCTACTTCTCCCCAATCATCAAACATATTTTCAAAGAAACAAGAACAGCAAAGTCTCTCATTCATGCTGAGTCTGTAAGAGACAACTTAGAACATCCTACTACTTAGGGAAGGGGAAAGAAGTCAGCTTTGCTTTCTCTTCCATTTGAATTTTTAAAAATCAGTCAAATTTATAAAGAAATACATGAATTTTGGTAAATTCATCAAAAACAAACTGATACAAAATTCTCCCTCATTTGTACAAGCAAATCCAATAGGATAACAACTGTTCCCAATGTGTAGAGTATGTTCTCACACTTCCTGACATGTAGGTGTTAAACAGTGTCCATGGTCCCAGTTCGGGGAAGGGATCTCTTATCCTGAAATGGTGGGGTAAGGGCACCCACCCTGCTTGGATTAAGAGCTGCCAGTGTCACTTAAATTAAAGAGTCTTGGGGGGCGGGGGAGAACACTAAGATAGCTAAACATACAGGATATTCCATAGCCACAAAAAATGAAGACTTTTTGATGCATCACGCCTAGCAGAGGTAGCCAAACCATCGTCTTTTAATTAACATTTTTCTAGTTTCACCATCCAACAGAAAAGGTGAGAAGGGTCCCCCGCCTGGTATATGTAGCCTACACCTGAACTTCATGGGTCAGTTAAGTTGTACAGCCTCTTCTATTTGTCCTCATAAAGCTTAATAAATGTAAAATATGTTTATTTACTATTTGGCAACTGATCACTGTACCCTCAAAGACCCAGTGTGGTATAGCGGTTTGAGTGTTGGACTAAAATTCTGGGAGATCAGGGTTTAAATTCCCACTCAGCCATGGAAACCCACTTGGGCAAGTCATCCTCTCTCAGCCCTAGAGAAAGTCAGTGCCAGACCTCTTTTGAAGAAATCTTGCCAAGAAAATGCTGTGAGCGGGTCACCATCAATCAGAGTTGACTTATGGGGCACATAACAACACTGTATTCTCATCACATGCCTCTTTTGACCAACCAAGGATGTGGCATATGTTGCAGTTTTCCAGCTGATTGCCTCTATATGAATAATTTACTTCAAAGAATTAATATAGGTTAGTAAGTGATTTTTTTTAGCTCGTTTATTTTTATAAGCAGTTTAGCCTGTTTCCCCTTTTTGTCTCCTATCATCATCTCTTGTCTTGAACTGGAAATTTTGGTTTCTTACCATGAGAGAAGCTTCTGTTGCCTCATCTAACTAGCCACTTAGTCTCACTGCCAAGATTTTGTTGCTTAAATCCAAATGGTAATCTCAGCTCAAATCAGTTGCTGCATGCCAAGCCAACACTTATGTAAACCCCAGTGCTTCAATAGGTCTACTCTAGTTAGGGCTTTGTGCTTCAAAGAAGGCATCCAACAATGCCCACAACAACACAAGATGTTATGGCTGAGAGTTACCTCTTTTCCAGGCAAAAACAGGCCTGGAAGCCCAGAAATTCCACAGGTCCAGAATCAGAGGGAAAGTAGGGGAGGGGACCCAGTGACCATTATCACCAGTTGGACAGAAGCTTGGACTGGTTCTCTAGGCAAGGATTGGTGGGAGGAGTACTTCTTCACAGCCATTTCTCTGCTGTTTTTAGAAGGCTGTAAAGGGGCCATACTTTGACTAACCTGTGAGAGGGGAGTGAGAGGTTGTGGCTTGTGCATTTTGTTAAGCCTTCTTCCTCCTCTCTTGCCTTATTCAAACACAAACTTACTGACTTTTACTGAGTAGGAACAATTCCTGCTAGAGGCTTCTTTACTTTCCAAAGACGTCTGTGGGTGTTCCTTTTTTTCTTGAAATCCAAATATAGCCCATGTATTTTCAGCTTGATCCACCAGGCTGTGCCCACACAAACTTCATTTGCTTTAAAATATTCCTTTAAGCGATTTGAGGGTAAAAATTTTCCATCAGTGATCACATAGATTGAATTATTTCTTTGAAGAGGATCAAAGGAGGAAAGTACTTCTCTCTTTCTCATCTGCAGTTGTTCAGAATGATCAATTTACTTAAGAAACCTTGTAAGTAAAATATCTCATTCTTTGACTTATGGAACATACAGTGATCTCTAATTCAGATGCACATTGTTAATAGTAGGTGATGTGGGGCTTAGTTCAGATTTCCCTTGCATGATTGATGAAAGTATAATATGCTGTATTTTATATTTGCAAGTATGAGCTGCTGTTGGTTTTCATTAGATGTTCACAGGGCTCTTTCATAAGGATGTGTGCAAATTAGACTTAGATTCAGATACAACAGTGAGATGAATAATTTGTCTTCCATTATTCTGGTATTCACTTTTGCAAATAACTTGCATTATTATCAGCTGCAGCTATATTTGCATATTAATAGGAGAAATTAGACATATGCTTTGACTGGCATGTAGATTGACAATGGGTATGTGACTGATACTTGTTTCCTTTGAAATTGCCATTTTTGATCCCAAACTGAGAAACACATCTAAAAATTTATGTATGTTAGCTATTTTTTCAATAATGCAAAACCTTTTATTGAAATACCCACTTTCTAAAAAATATGCCAACGGAAGATTAATTGAACAGCTCTGTTCATTCTGCTGAGATTAAATTATAAGTGTAGCAGCCAGCTAGTCTCATCTTTTATGTAGGAATGTAGTAGAAATCTTAATAATCCTTCTGCAAATAACCACATAACATTAGACTCCATATCTCTCCATGGGCTGAATCCAATTGTTAGTCCCAACTAAAGTAGACCCATTGAATAATGGGAATTTGGTAAATCAACACTTATGTAAGCCTCTTTGAATGAATGGATCTATTCTACTTCAGAGTAGCAAATTAGTTCTGTATGATACCATCATTCTGTAACAGTAGAAACCAGTGGCTAACAGATGTGCTGTGTTACCAGCATAGACCTCTACATGTCCATTCAAAAGGAAGCCCCACTGAATTCACTGGGGCTTATTTCCATACACATGTGTATAGGATTGCTGTCTAAGGAAGACTGCAAATGAAGGCAATATTTCTAATGCATGTGGGTACAAAAGCAAACCCAGCATTGGCCAGCATTCATTGCACTGTATTCATTGTATTCATCAGGATCATGCTTGGAAATTCACCAGCAGGGTAAGACATTGATTTAATACAGATCCCATCATTTCCTATCAAACAATAAATCCTAGAATGATTGTTGGATCAAGGCTCGCATCGAGAAAATAAAGAGAAAATAAGGGAATACACTGAAATTTTGACCACTCTTCATGTAATTTAATTGTTCTAACACTTTGATGACAAACATTCCACCAAATTATGGAAGGTATTGGGTTTGCTTGGTAGGAAAGTCAAAGCAGGTAGAGAAATTCCTCAGGAATAGGCTTAGTCCCACATTGTCGTATCCTATGGGCTTCAGGTCTGCAAAGGGGCATACAATATATAACAGCAATTGAATCAGAACTTTATTTCCCTTTCCCACTTTTCTTTAAGGATAGAATAGGTTGGTCTCTTATGCTTGTATCTGGCAAATTTTGCTTTTACAATAATTTGTCTGTTTCCCTCTGTAGTTAGATCGACTCTGATTGTGAGGGGAAATGTGTGAATTAGACAAAATACTACCAATCGAAGGTAGAGATGGGTGTACATTTGATACTGGTCTATCTAGCTCATGGTATCAATTCAGAGTATCTCAAAATCCTTGGATGAATGTCTCTTTATTGTTGCCACTATAATTTTTAAATGCCTGGTGTGTGGGTACAGTCAGACCTCACAAAACCCATGAAAAATCAGAGATATCTTGGAACCTGGTATGCTTGGGTTTTATGTGTGAATCAGGACACAGAACTGGGCAGATCAGGCTGTTAGGGCAAGAGGAAAAGTTTCCCCTTCAAAATACTTGGTTATTGTTAAAATACCTCAAATCCAAAGTCGTAGCAAACATACCAAAAAGGCAGGTAAAATATCTGATGGTTAGCAACTCTTAATCTTTCCCAGTCCTTTTCCCTGAGTTCCCTTTACCTGGATATATCAAGGACTGAACGAACCTCAGGTCTTCTGCATACAAATTGTACATAGTTGCTGGGCTAGATGACCCTTGTGGTCCCTTCCAACCTTATGATTCTCTGCGGGTGCATCTATGCTGTTGAAATAATGCAATTTGACACCACTAATGGCCAAGGCTCCATCTGACAATATCTTGGGATTTGTAGTTTTGGAGGCATCAGCACTCTGTCAGAGAAGGCTAAAGACACTATAAAACTACAAATCCCAGGATTCCATAGGGTGGAGCTACAGCACTTAAAGTGGCATCAAACTGCATTATTTCTACAGTGTAGATGCACCTTGAGCCTGTGAAATCAGGTGTAAGCCCCTTCCCAATTCAGTTCCCTACTTGCCTGTCAGCTGTTCCTGTTTGTTTGACAAATCAAGTAACTCTGATGTGCCTCCTAGAAAGTTCCATACTGTGTTAGTATCTGAGTCAAAGTCTGGCTTCAGCCCATACACTATCATATCAGTGGCTTCTCTCTCTCTCTCTCTCTCTCTCTCTCTCTTTTTTTTTTTTTTTTGAGGTCTGCCTGTTTCCATGGCACATAAGATAGAAGCAAGCAATATGTCCAGAATCTTTTATTTTTACATCGCAATGGATCAGGTGTCCATTATGAGCTGGAGACATGTGCCCACAATCTTCAGGAATGCTGCCAAGTGAATGAAATGAATGATATGGAAAACTTAATTATTCTCTTCTTCTGAACTGTAAATTAAATAATGATTTGGCTTTTTGCCAAATTATAAAGAAGCTTTTGCTTTGTAAGTGTGTGTAGGAATATAGCTTGTTAGCAGAATACCAAGGAGAGAACTCACATTATTCATGCTGGTGGACTTTTTTAAAAAAGGTTTTTCTTTGCACTGCAGTTAAGGAAATTTCTTTATTCATCATGAGAAGCACCACTGACTTTCTTCCTTTTTTATTTTGGAGATAAGAATGACATATTACAGTGCTAGACGTTGCTAGAGAAGTGTCCCAAAGTCCTGGAGTCCTCCAAACATTCTCAAAGATGGAATGTTTACTGATCTTGGACAGAATTGTAGGAGAGTCTTGGTAAACGTATCCCACAGACTGCAAATAGGAGTAAGGATGTCTTTTACATCAGTAGCTATTTTTTTATAGCCAGCTACTTCATTCTCGAGAGCCAGCATGGTATAGTGGTTTGAACATTGGACTACAACTCTGGATACCAGGGTTTGAATCCCTACTCAGCCATGGAAACTCACTGGATGATCTTGGGCAAGTGACACTCTCTCAGCCTCAGAGGAAGGCAAAGGCGCAACTCTGAACAAATCTTGCCAAGGAAACCCCAAGGAATTACTTGAAGGCACACAACAATGTTTCATTCTCAGGACCTGATTGATTCTTTTGAAGGAGACCAGTAACTGTGCCCTGGAATGCCAAGAGCAGTATTTAACAACATACTTAGCAAAGATCTTGCCATGAACAGAAAAAGTGGCAACTTAAAGGCTCTTGAGTGAAAGTTACCTTGATAGCACTTGCTGAAATTAGGTCATAAATTGCTTGCAAACATTTGCAGATGCAGTTGGGGTTGCAGGGACACCAAACGGCAAATCAGTAACTTTTATGAAAAATGATGCCTGTGATTTAAAAACAACAGGTTTGACAGCTCACAAAAAGGGTTCTGAGTGGGAAAATGTTTAAAAATCAGGATTCTAAAAGGCTTTTAAAAACCATAAAGTACTATTGACCAGAAATTCTATTTGTATTGATGCTAACAAAGGTCAAGCTAGAATAGCCCTCAGAAATTTCTAACACTCCTATGACTGGAGGTGTTTAGATACAGCATAGCTTCACCTGGCCTTATGTTGGCCTAACAGACCCTTAGCCAGTTACGATAATATTCAAACTAATTTGTCCCACTGGTTTCGGTGTTTCTACTCGATATATGACAGATCATTACTTTTATCTATCTATGCTGCTTACTCACAGGAAATTACTCACAGGTTTGTCTAAGCATCTATAGCCGTTACAAGAAAAGAATGAATTCAAAGAGCATTTGATAGGGTCACTTTGACTTCTAGCATCTTATGTACATGTTTTTTTATATAGTAGGAGTAAAATTGACTACCAAAGCCTTAAGCATATATACATCTTTTTCCCCACTAAGAGTGGTGGAGAGGTACGAGGTCTAAAAAACCCTACACTTGAAAGTACAAATCAGAGGAACATTGTAAGACTGAGGGCAGGGGACTGTTGTGTTGTTCTTTTACGTGTAAAGTGCCACGTACAGTGATGGCATTTATTTATATAGTGATGATAATAACAAGGACAACAACATTTGAGTTATAGAAAACAGGCACAAATATTTTTTGATTTTTTTTTTCTCCCTAGTGCTGTCAGGGTGAATTTGATGCCTCCTGTCAATAGCAGGTTAAAGATGAATAAAACAAAATCCATATCTATCAGATTTCTTGGTAATTGCCACCCAATCATCTTCAGCTTATGATGACCCTATGAATGGGAGACCTGCAAGACACCCTGCTATTAACAGCCCAGTTAAGATTTTGCAGATTCAGGGCTGTGGCTTCCTTGATGAAGTCTATCCATTTGGAGTGTGCCCTTCCATTTTTCCTCCTGGCTTCCACTTGTCTTTTCTAATGAGTCACATCATCTGATGAAATGGCCAAGTACAGTAGCTTCAGTTTAGTCATTTTGGCTTCTGGGAGAATTCGGGATTGACTTGCTCGGGGTTCCATTTATTTGTCTTTTTGGCAGTCCATGGTATCTATAAAACTGTCCTGCAGTACTACATTTTAAATGAGCTGATTTTCTTCCTGTCAGCTTTCTTCACCGTCCACCATTCACAACCATACATAAAAATCAGAAACACCCTGGTATGGACAATCCTGCCTTTGACATTCAATTGTATATTGTTATATTTGAGGATCTTATCTAGTTCCTTCATAGCTGCCCTTCCAGGTCCTAGTCGTCTTCTGATTTCTTGACTAGTGTCTCCATTTTGATTTATGACTGATCCAGGATATAGAAAATCTTTAATTATTACTCAACTGTGTAATTGTTTAATTTAATTTAATTATTATTCAATTCTTTTTTTCATCAGCTGATCCCACCAATGGCACTACCTTTCCATGGTGGTGGGATTGTGTGCTCCTGTAAGGCAAGAGGCTATGCTGATGGTAGCAGTGCTTCTGGTAGGGTCTCCCATGTCAGACAGGGTTTTGCTGAGGAGCCAGACTAAACTTGCCACTGGGCAGCAGCAGTAGAGGGATGTGTGTATATATGTGTGTGACACTGGCAGAGGATCTTGTAGAGACAACAACAGTAGCACCATAGCTAACACTTCTTAGTACTGTGCAGAATGTGGTGTAGTAAACCCCTTTTGAATGTCTTTTCCCATGAAACCCCTGTGATGAGACAGCCCAAAATGAAACAAGAGATAGTGCCAGAAGATGAAACTCCCAGATCAGATGGCACGCAGCAAGCTACTGGGGTACAGCAGAGGACAGGTATGAGTAATGCTGTGGCTAATGATACAACTAGACTCAAGTCGAAAGGATGTTCAGCTGTTAATATGGTCAGAGGTAAAACAAAGTCTGAAGCTGCACAACACATATTGTAGGAACATAGAATGTGAGGAATATAAATCAGGAGAAGCTAGACATAGTAAAACAAGAAATGGAGCATATAAATGTTGCAGTCTTTAGAGTGAATGAGTTAAAGTGGACAGGGACAGGACATTTTGAGTAAAATAATTACACAGTATTTTACTCTGGAAATGAAAATCTAAGAAGAAACAGGATGACATTAATATTGAAGAGAGATATAGCAAAAGCAGTCAAAGGATATAATGCAAAATCTGACCAATTAATATCTATCAGACATCAGGGAAAACTCATCAACCATAATCCAACTTTATGCTCCAACTACAGAGGAAGAAAAAATTGAAAGAGACTATGCCGGAGTCCAGGAGGAAATTGATCAAACACACCAAAACAGGATTTCTTGTTAATCATAGGCAATTGGAATGCAAAAGTAGGAAACAGAACATAATCAAAGATTGTAGGAAAATTTCGCCTGGGATCAAGAAATGAAGCTGGAGAGCAACTGATTGAATTTTGCAAGACCAACAATTTGTTCATTGCAAACACATTCTTCAAGCAACCAAAGAGGCAACTGTATATATGGGCGTCACCTGGTGGCCAATATAGAAATCAAAGAGACTGCAAAATTGGAAGCAGAAGATGGTGAGCTCCATTTTCTCTGCAAAAACAACACCAGAAGTAATTTGGGGCACGGACTAGGAACTGCTGATACCAAAAATGAGAGAAAAGCTAAAGAATACTAACTAAACCAACCATTGTGCCAAAATACAGTCTGAAGAACATCTCTGTAAAATCTAAAGATATGTAAAAAAATAATTTTTCACTATTAACCCTAGTTGATCAGGAGCAAGAAGAGCTCTGGGCTGAAGCCAGGGACCTTGTCAGGGAGGAGTTCAAAAAGACTATCTGCAGCCAAAACGAAAGAGAAGCCTCAATGGTTGACACATGAAATTCTTCAAGCAGTTAAGGACAGATGAGAAGCAAAAGTAAAAGGTGACAAAATAGAGTCAGAACTCTGAATGCAAGTGTTTGTCGCTGAATGTAGCGACAAGGAGAACTTCTATAATAGTCAATGCAGAGAAACAGAAGATGACAACAAAAAAGGAAGAACCAGAAACCTCTTGCACAAGATTCAAGAAATCAAAGGGAAATGTAAAACAAGAGTGGAGATGCTCTACTACCAGCTGGGGAACACATTACATGACCAAGTCAAATTAAAAATGAGATGGAAACAACACACTGACGAACTATATAAAAGAGATGAAAGGATGACAGAGACATCCAAGGAAGTACCATTTAAAGATTTATAGTTTTGTGAGATATTTAGCCTTCTCTATTAGAGAGCTTTGGTGCCACAACAAACTACAAACCCCAGGATTCCATAGCATTGACACATGGCAGTTAAAGCAGAGTCAAACTGGATTATTTCTGTAGTGCAGATACAGCCTCTGTCTCTCTTTGTGTGCATGCAGGTTTCCCCCAGCACTTTACAGTCCCAGGTGCAGTTTTTCCCCTGTAGTTTTGAAAAGCTAGAGGAGTGTGGTTGGTTGCAGAAAGAAGTGTGTGTCCACTCAGTATAGGCTCACTGAGAGGTACTGGAACAGTCTGAGGATGAACTAGACCCAGGAGTAGCCAAACAGCAGATGAACTACGCAGCAGAATAGTGCTTGAAAAACCAAGGCTTCAGCTAGCAGGTTTTATCACTGCTCTGACCAACTTTCACAATAAGAAGACTTACAAGCCGCAAGGTTCTTCTGGAGGCTCTATCTTCAGTTCTATTATGAAACAAACACAATATATACAGCAAACTTCAACAACAAATCCAACAGCAATTCTCCAAACATCCAATACTCAACACCAACCCACAA
Source organism: Gambelia wislizenii (assembly GCA_030847615.1). Taxonomy (NCBI): domain Eukaryota; kingdom Metazoa; phylum Chordata; class Lepidosauria; order Squamata; family Crotaphytidae; genus Gambelia; species Gambelia wislizenii. Next base: position 96,232,536 of record JAUMIR010000005.1, on the reverse strand, counting down.
CAGTAGCTCACGCAGATTGTATTATCTTGACTGTGTGTGTGTGTGTGTGTGTGTGAGTGAGTGAGTGAGAGTGAGAGTGAGAGTGAGTGTGAAGGGGGGAGGGTGAGAGAGAGATGTCTTACCATCCCACTTCTGCCCCTTCAATTTGTCTTTTCTATGCAAGGGAGCAGAAGAATGTAGATCCCTAAGAGTACTTTTCTGTTCCTGTACTGATTCCTATGTCCCAACTTTGTAGCCACGATCTTAAAGTTATTTACCTTACAGTTTCTAAGCAAAGGGAGGTTGCTCTTGAAACAGAAAAAAACATGCTTCCAAAAGGATGCTTTTGTGTTTCAGTGTGAATAACCACCCCCTCAACCCTTTGTTTAGAACTCATGATTTCAAAGAGAGCTTATCACAGCTGTGCTCTTCCTGTTGTAGGTTCAAGCTTGTTTTCCTATGTCACTGTCCATCCTTCTCTCCTGCATGCACACCTACAAACCATACACACATGCACTCTCTGCTTTGGAAGTACTGTATATTTGCTTCTGTTTTCTCTTTTGGCATTGAGTTCAAAAGACTGCTTAGGAAAGTAGTTTTAGTTGGCTCTTTCTACAAGGACCCCTTGGCTTCACCTGTAACAGGGCTGAGTCACTTCTATTGGTCCAATGATCGATTTTCTGCCCCTGGAACCTTTTGGAAGATGTGTGGATGACCAAGACTCTTTTTGACCCTCCCCAAAAGACAAACAAAATTGTAAATCAAAAGTGGCCACTGTTTGGAAAAAAAACTGTGTGTGTGTGTGTGTGTGTGTGTGAGAGAGAGAGAGAGAGAGAGAGAGAGAGAGAGAGAGAATGGACAGGTTAATTTGGGGAGTGGGGGGCTGCTTTTACCTTGGGATGGTGTATATCGCTTTAGGGTCATGTCCCTGGTCTACAGTGATCCTCTGCTCCCATATCACCAGCCCAACTGGGTACCAGTGACTGATGGGCCACAGTGAAAATGTGCCCCATTGAACAATATGAAACTTAAGTCTGAGCGAAATGCATTGCCAAAAAATATCTAGGAAAAAGAACTTGCAAAGCTGAGTAAGAAGGCCTGAGATAGCTCATTAGGCCTGGGATGTAATGCTGGTTGAATGTTGGAGGGCAAGGAATGTAAAACTGGCATTGGGAAGGGGAGTGGGTGTGTGTTATGATATCCCAAGAAAGGCTTTTTGGACCACTGGACCACATGGCACCAGTTTGTCCATGTTTAAAAATGTGGAGAGTGGGAGGAACCAAAAGCTCATGCTGAAATCTTAGCTACACCTCTAAGGAGGACTGAGAGAGTTCTGGGTAGGAAAAGAGGTGGAAACATCCCTAAGAGCATCCATCAGTTTACATCACAGAGGGAGCAAGATAGGTAGACAGGCAGGGAGGACTGTGGGTCATTCAAACTACCTAATCGTAATGCTATTGCCCACTCTGAGGCATTCTTGACTCTTCTGTGCTAAGGGTTATTGCACTTCTAACAGGTGATATAGAAAAAGGAAAGTGAGACAAGCACTTGCTGGCTTCCCTCATTCACTCCCCCATCCCACTTACTCCTCCTACTCACTCATCAAAATACCTGTTCTAGAGGTTCCTCTGTAAGAGAGCACATGCGTGTACAAGTAAAAACACACACACTTGCATCATATTCTCAAGGAGGGCTTGGAACTGGGTCAGCAGCTCCATAATAACACTGGTAATACTGCATTTGATTGGTTCAAGCAAATCTCACAAGCTCCTGCAAGTCCTGAAACCTCATATACATACAGGGACATAAAGTTGTATATGGTCTGCAGCAATTTAGGCTACCTTTTCCTCCTGTCTCCTATGGCAGGTAACATTTCTCCTTTTGTCTCCTAACAGGAGCTCTAATTTTGAACAGATCCCCTTTCCATACCCTCCAACATTTCACAGATGAAAACTAGGACATGTGTGGCCAAACTACATCAGAGTCTGATGAAGATGGCAAAAGTTATTGATGAGGAAGGCCACACCAGCTAGGAGGAGACCACTGCAGTTTGCTTTTGCCTGAGCCTACTGGGAAGGGCAAGATCCTGCCTCTCCTCCTCCTCTCCCCGCTGCTGAATTAATGGAGTGCAAACTACTTTTGCTCTTTGAATTCAGTTTTGCCACATTTGAAGTAAGCAGAGATTGAAAGGGGAAAGTGGGCAGAAGAGAGAAAAACTGGGACATTTTAAAAACAGTTGAAAAAGCAAGATGACAGAGGATTAATTGAGAATGTCCCTGCCAAATCATAACAGTTGGAGAGTATGCATTTCTCCTAGTTTTGTGCCTCTTAATTGTACTTCAGATTGTGCATTTGTCCTTCCTTAAGTGTGAATGGATTGTGATTCTTTCAAGGTGTGAAAGAGGGGGCTGAACTGACAATTGTGTATTCTTCTCTACTGTTGTTGTTAACTGCCATTGTGTGGCATTATTGTGCCTGATGTTGGGATTGAATGCCCCTGTGAGGTAAGAAGCCATGCTGATAGCAGCAATGTTGCTGTCAGTTACCGGTTTTGCTGAGGAGTTTCTTCCAGTTCTATGATTCTTTGAAATTAGGAGCCAGACTAAATGTGCTAAACAGCTTCTGGGCAGCAGCAGTAGAGGAGGGTGACACTGGCAGAGGATCTCTCAGAGACAAAGGCAGTGGCACCATAGCTAACACTTGTTCAGAACCCATAGTGGGACAGCAGAGACAGTGACTGATGCATTTCATTGGCTGCCCTTAAACTGTGTGGAAGTTGGACAAAGTACAGATATTCCTTGGTTAATGAAGTATAGTTGTTCCTCCGTATCCATGGATTTGGAAGTATTCACAGCTTGAAAATATTCTTTAAAAAATAATAATCCAAAAAGCAAACCTTGATTTTGCCGTCTTATATAAGGGACACCATTTTGCTGTGCCATTGCATATAATGGGACTCAAGTATTCATGAACTTTGGTATCCCCAGGGGGTCCTGGAACCAAACCCCAGCGAATATGAAGGGACAACTGTAGATGTGTTCTTGGGCTTTACTTCTTTAACAGAAAATTTGGTACTAGAGGCAGAAAATAAAATGGAAAGCATAGGGTTAAGTTCCTACAACAACAACAACAAAAAGCAGTTTAACATATTTTGACAATTTTTAATTCAAAATTAACAACCTGCACATGTGAAATGAAACAACCAGGTCAGGTAAACCTTTTATCAGCAGACAAAAACACTTTGAACCTTCTAGAGCTGTGGCTCTTAACCTTTTATTTACTAGAGAGACTCCCTTTAAAATATCTTTTGTTGCCATGGAGTCCCAAGACTTAACTCAAAATTTAAAACCAATAATAATAATAATAATAATAATACAATTACACCATCCATGAAACTTTCCCTCAGAGGCACTGGAGCTGGAGGGGGGTGAGTTTTCTTCTGCTTCTTGCTGCACATTTGTGGCTGGAGTGAATTGAATAGCAATGCACAGGCCTAGCCAGCTTTTGCCTTGGTTCCTGTCACATGGCCACCCCACCGCAGAGAGGAGATGGGCCAAGCAGCCTTCAAGCCTTCACAGACACTCTGTGAGGACACTGTGGACCCCGGGGGTCTCTGGAGCACAGGTTAAGAACCACTGTTCTAGAGGTCTTGCAACATCTTTCCAGGAATGTTTTTACCCCCTTTAACAGCCTCCACTTTTATTATGATTTCTGTTTTGGTGGCCAAACATCTAGATCTATGCTTTGCTGTGCCTAACTGATGAGACAGGCTTATCAGTTTTTCCCTTTTTTCTCTGTTTTGTAGTTCAGCATGTTCAGTAAGGAATTCTGGAGGCAGCTGCTGTCTACTTTGCCTGTTGTTGGCAGGCATGCACAGCTATAGTAGGATTAATGAAAGTAGATTATTTCCTACTGCACTGTTTACTGCAGATGTGCTGCTGCAAGCTGACACCGAAAGTCTGTGTTTCCCAATGCTGATGCTGCTAGAAGACTTTCAGATAGACAGAGGACAAGGAAGAAAAGGTTGGGGATGGGCAGGCATAAAAAGATTGTAAAAAAGAGCTTCTTTTTCAGAGACTTTGTTAACTAAGGTATGTCCATAAAGGGACAACAATCTCCAGTGTAGCTGAGCTGGGGAATGCTGAGTTCCTTGAAGATTTCAGATTAGAGAGTTCAGAAGCAAGTTTAGTGGTATCCCAAAATAAACCAGTTTCTTCCATATAAATGAGTGACTATCACTGTGTTTTTTTGGGAGAAAATAAAACATGGAGCTTAGGGACAATGTTGCAGTGGGGGTAATGGATGATCCAGGGCTTGTTTACACAAGCAAAAGACAAAACAAAACTGTACTCACATCACACCGGGGGCTGGTGGACCACACAATGCTCTTGAGGATTCGAATTGAATACAGTTCTTTTTGACACCTAAGGGCTTAGATTGTTTTTTTTTTAAAACTACCTTTTATATCACAGTTTCCTGGAAAAACCCATTTATTGTACATGTGGTGACATCCATGTTGGCTTCAGTGTGGAGCCAGAGGTGTGTGGGACTTTAGATCACCGGATCATTCCCGCCAGGAATGGATGCTTCCTCTGTTTGTATTTATGTTTTGCCAGAGTGCAATCAATATTATTTTTTGAAGGTGTGTTTGTGCAGATACTTGTATATCATTATTAGCACACCTCTGCCTATTTGCATATTTGTATATTCACATGCATGAGGTGAAGAAAAGAAAAGTGGAGCAGCCACGCCCCTGTGCCCAAAAATAATGCAAAGTATAGGACACCTGAGCTTAGCAGGACCACCCTTCTACACTGAAGTGAATTTGCCAAGGGGAAATGTGTGGCTGGTAGTGCCACTCTCTCACTTCACTTTAACAAGGTGTGTGTGGTATTAGCAAGATGTGTGCAGGGTCACTGTGGAACAGGAAAATACGATTAGAAGCAGATTTTTTTAGCCTGTGTAGACAAGCCCCCAGTCACCACCAATAGGGAAGTTAGACATACCCAGGTGCTATGAAGTATAGTGGTGCCCCCTTCCCATGTGCCTCAAGCATTATTCATGGTGATGATTTCTCCTGTTTTTAAGTAAGCAGTTGTATCATGGAAGAGAAGAGTTCCAGTTTCCCCCATGTTTGAATTATGTTTCATAGTTAGCCAGAAGTATTCCTGTAGTTCTGCCTGTGAATAACTGCTAGTGCAAATCTTTTTCATAAATTAAATAGGTTTTCCTGCTGGATGCTTCTACTGTACCATCGTTTATTGCTTACATGGCTTCTTTACTTTCTTTTTTTTTTTTAAGCTTTTCTATACAATGTGATATGAGAAATGGAGCCATTCAGTACATAAAGGGATTTTCCCAGCATGCTTTAGGAAATCTGACAAGCTCTGACAGTAATCTGATGTTGTTTGGTAACTAGAAAAACAAGGGCATTTCAAATTGTAATTTTATTCCATGCAGGATTTTGCTTGCTAGAAAGGTTAACAGTTCTTTCTTTCTGGAAACTGTGGTGAAGATAGCTGCTGGTAGTTGCAAAATTACATCTGTCTCTGTAAATCTTTGGTATTTAAAATTGGCACATTGGAGTTTGGGTATAAACAAATGTTTGTGACTGGATACATTTGAAAATGGGGTGTGACATTGATCATGGACCAAACCAGCAGATGACTGCTGCAGGAAAAATCTAAGTCTGTGCCAACTCTCTGCTGTATTTTCTGCTGAACACTTCCACATATGATTAGGGTAAATTAAACTGGTTTAGTAATAAGGGTTTGCACAACTCTGTGACCAGGAGATACTCCTAAAGATTGCTACAGCTTGTCTGAGTGAAAGAATTGGGATGTTGGTAGTAAATTAGAAAGCTAGATCATACAGACAGTTAATTCACTATGCCTGAAACCACTGAATCCTATCATAGACCACAATTATAGCAGTATGGTTCCACTTTTACTGCGATGGCTGCAGTTAAGGCCGAGGATTCTAAATACTCCGCTCTAAACTGCATATCCTAAGATTTCACAGGATAGGAAAATGGAATCACAGTGCAATAAACTTGTAGTATGAAAGGGCCCCAACACATTAGCCATCACAACCTGTGGTAAGGTAAAATTTTATAATGCTACTGCCATATATCTATCAGCCATGATCAATTCTAGGCTACCAAATCCAAATACTTGCTATGACCTTTGCTTGTGTGTATTTGCCTTCAAGTCACTGGTTGACCATGAATTTCAAAGGGTTACCCTACACTAATGATTTCATTCTTAGGATAGAACAAATAGGCATGCTTCTAGATGACAAACAGATGGACGGCATTCTAAATGAGGGAATTATTTATTTTCCAATGAAATTAGAATGACAGAAGAGAGGTTCTGCAAAAATCTGATTTCCCTTGGTCTAAATCTATGATAGTAACCCCATTCAAGTATTCTGGAGAAGGTTAACCTGAATGCATGATGGGAAGAAGCAGACTATTTTCACCCCCTCCCTCACTGCTTCCCACACAGTTTGGACCTGGGTTTCCAAATGTTTAAAGAGGCTTTATGGCAGGCAGGGGTGGGCACGTGTGGAAGATCAGTGGCCCCCATTAGCCCTCTAGGAGACCTTGTGGTGCTGCACCACCACCACCCCCACACACACTGCACCTGCTCCCACAAAAAAAATCAATGTTTTGCCTCCAGGGAACTTGGAGGCATGTTTTTGGGCCTTCCTGACCCCCTAGATGGCATTTGGGGGGATTATTTTGGGATTGGGGGGATTTTAATTTTGCCCCCTGGGTCCCAAATGTGATTGGTACCTCCACATCCCCTAGAGATGGGGTCTTTCAGAGCAAATAAAAATTTTGCAAAAACAAATTATTTTACTCTGGGAGGGCTGGGGGGGGGGTCACATGTGGCTCATGAGCCAGACTTTGCCCACCCCTGCATAAAGGCTAAGGAAGCAGTGATGTATTCAAGTCTTTTGCTCCAAGTCTCAAGTCAAGTCTCGTCTCTACCTTCAAGTCTCAAGTCTTGCAAGATACTCTCAAGTTGAGTCTCAAGCTAAGTCTCAAGTCTGGGAGCCAGCTTTAACAGAAAAAAAAGGAGGTGGGGGTGTGTGCGTGGAGTTTCAATAACAAAAAGACATTAGGTTAAAAAAAAATCAATTATCAGCAAATATGTTATGCAATGGTCTTGAGGCAGGGCTTGAGGTCTGCTTGGCAGGCTGTCCCAGCTGCACATTAGAGGTATTGTAATGTATAACTTACTTGAATTGTACTGAATTGTATGTGATGCATTGTGATGTTGTATGCCGCCCCGATCCTGAGGGGAGAGGCGGGTAATAAATAACTCAGTAAATAAATAACTCAGTATAACCTTCTAAAGCTTTTGAAAAGCTTTAGAAGGATCCTTCTGCCTCAAGCCAGTTGCCTAACACATTTGCTGTTACCACTTCCATCATGTGAGCGGTAGGCAAAAAGCAGTGAGATCATGGAGGAAAACTGCTTTCCGACCCATAAGATTTCTGGATGAATGCATTATTGTTACTGAACCAAGGCCAGCAAGCCTGTTGCTAAAAATATACAAGTTGTAAGTCGAGTCAAGTCAGAGCATCATTTATTGTCGAGGTTGAGTCCAAGTCGAGTCATTGAAGTGACTTGAGTCTGATTTGAATCAGAGTCAATCAACTCAAGTCTACATCACTGTAAGGAAGGTTCTCTTCTAATCTGCTAATCCCCGCATGAGAGGAAGGGAGGGGGCAGACTGGCCTACTTCCTCTCCTGAATGCATTCAGGTAATCTCGATCTGGAGCACCTGAATAGGGCTTATGTTTCATTGTTACCCACACCTGGGTGGATCAATGAAGTTGTGGTTTTAGTAGCATGGTTAATCAGTCTTTAAACTTTGCTTTGAACTATTTGCTTTGCACATAGACTGTCAAAGCACCAAGCCTGCTTAGCCCTTTTGCTCCCCTCTGTCAATGTAGTTTCTGCTTTAATTGGTGGTTCGATGCATACGCTCAACTTATTAAATAACTTCTCATCATTTAATGACATTTGATTTTTCATAGGTTTTTCTCAAACCCTATTATCAAATGCAAATATTATAAATAAGTAGGCATTTAAAAAAAGAATGCCCAAATCTAAGGCTGAAGGAGAGGCCTATACTACTAAAAACATGCAATTATTTTTATTCTTCATACCTACATTTCTTCTTTCTGTTTATCCTTTTGAAAACAACAGGATTAGGGTGGACATGGAGTATGGCTGGGAAAGGTAACAAAAAGCCAAAGGAATTGTAATAGGTGGAACAACATTTTTTACTGAATATATATGTACTGAATATATCTATCTATCTATCTATCTATCTATCTATCTATCTATCTATCTTACAAAAGAGGGAAAGTTCCATCCCCTTTGGAAGATGTTCCACACATTTCTTCCTAAATATATAATGTACTGAATATATATATATATATATATATATATATATATATTACAAAAGAGGGAAGGTTCCATCCCCTTTGGAAGATGTTCCACACATTTCTTCTGTCTGGCACTGATAAAATGTAGTTCTTATTTAATGATGCATGACACTCCAGAAAGAGATGCTCTATATTAAAAATGGCTGGGTGCTTTGATAAATGTGAATATCTTTGCAGACTGAGCAAACAAATGCCAGCCAGAATGCGTGAAGCCTTAAGGCCACAGAATTTGCTCTTCACTTCATTTTTTTCAATTTGTACTAAATAATTTTTATATCCTGTTTTTGCAGTGGCTGATCAAAGCCAGACTTAACCCTTCATTTTTATTCATTGAGCTCTTAAAGGAAAGCACTGAATAAAAATTACATAAGCCAAGTACTGTTTCTCTGCTGGTTTGCAGTGATGGTGAAGTACTCATTTTTCTGTTTGTAAGGTATTGACCTTAGTGTTATCACAGTGAATTGCAAAGGGACCCCTAATGATTTTCTACAGTAACCTTGAGCTCCCCCAAGGATGGCGGAGATTAACAGCTGGTGTACTTCTCAGTTCACTTACGTAGTATTTATAGTTGCTCCCTGTGAAATTCTCCCCACAGCAGTCACCTAGGATCTAATCATCCAGTCAACTTTAAGTCTTTTCTGACATTACTTTTGTACGGTGGGGCCACTGCAGCTTGTTTTCTTCTTAGTGATTCTAGTGACATGAAAAATTCTGAGCCCTGCAAAAAAGACATCAATCTCAGTAGGCTGCTCAACCAAAAGCAAAGTTTCACAGCTTCTCCTAGTGTGCATGTTCTTCCTCATTAATAACTTTTGCGATTTTGACCACACTCTGCTGTTGCTTGGCCACATGTGTCCTGGTTTTCATATGTGAAATGTTGGAAGGGATGAATTGTGTACACCAGCGTGGCTTGTTCCAGGCCCACTGAACTAGGCTATTGCCTCTAGTAAAACCAAATAGACTATCCCATCACTCATGTCTAGTAAGAAACGTATTTACCGAAAGTATGCTTCACCTGCCAGTCAGCATCTATATGTGAACTGTGACAAGGGTGCCATTTTGTTCTTCACCACAGGCAGAAACTATGTTTGGCCACGAGCATGTGCAAGGGGCTTCATTTCTCACTCCTCTCTTGCCCTGCAAGTGCCCCTGACTTCACCTAGTTAGTAACAGCTTATCCATAAAGGCAAGTATTTTTTAAAAGGTGTGATGAACCCTTGATAATGTCTGTCTTTGGGGCAAGATGGCTGAGGGAGGACTGGAACAAGAGAGACTGCTATGTGTTCTTTATGAAATCACAGTGTTTATAGCTGAAACGTAAGCTGTCATGTCACCTTTGGACAGTCTGTAGGCAAATGCAGATGACCTCTTACTAGGAGGCCCTTGCACACTACACATTTATAGCACTATGGTTTCACTTTAACTGTCATGGCAGCATCCTATGGCATCCTGGGACTGGCAGTTTAGGGAGGACCACTTAAAATGCTCAGCCAGAGAGCTTTAGTACCTCATCACACTACAACTCCCAAGATTGCATAGTATACAGCCATAGCAATTAGTTGAATCATAATGCTATAATTGTGTAGTGTGAAAAGGCCCCTAATTAACACTTGCCAGCCCTCCACATTTGTGGGTTTAACTTTTGTGGATTTGATTATTTATGGATATTTATGGATACTGCCGCCTCTGCTGCTGTCCTATTGCCATTTTAAATAGCCTTGCGAGACTGAGAGAGACTGCAAACATGCGGCAAGACTTGTAAGACCCTAATAAAAATGGTGTAGAGTAGCAGTGGAAGCAGCAGCACCAGCCACTTGCTTCTTCCTTGCCAAGGAACTCCACTGCTAGGGTGACCAACTTTTGGCCATGAATTTAAGGGAGATTTAGTCACAACAAATTATGCGCATTTTAGCAGTGTGGCACCACTCCAGCAAATGTTCATTGATATAGAATTACATCTTTAATGGCCAGGCCATATTGTTTAATATTTTGATTGGCTTTGTATGTTTGTGTCTCTATGCATCCAGCCTTCACGGGTTTCCTCTGCGCACTGACTTACTTGCCCTTGACATCTGAATATCAGACCTTTATGTCAGATATGGGAGAAATAGAAGGTCAATAAGGTAGCCGGGAGGATAAAAAATTTTTAGTTTAAATAAGGGAGATCCTGGGAAATAAGGGAGAGTTGGTCAGTCTACCCGCTCCATTGCAGGCATCTGCGGTGGGTTGAATCTGTGGATCATACATTTTGAGTGTGTTAAATATGGTTTGGGAAGAGGCTAGAGATATTTGTGGTTTTTCCTCTTTTGTGGGAGTTCTGTGTCCCTAACCCCTGCGAAAGTGGAGGGCCAACTGTATAGGTATCTACAGACTGTCCAAAGATAATATGAAAACCTGCATTTCACCATTCATAACATGGATTGGATAAAGATTGGCAAGGAATATGGAGGTGGTTTTGTACAAATTTCTGACAAGTGGTGAGCAGAAGATTCATCACAAGATTATAATGCTCTGGAGGTCTTGGATGTCTTCCAAAATTAAACTGCAAAGATATAAAACATATTGATTGCAGTTACTTTTTAGACCTCAGAATAATCAGAGATAGGATGGTTCTGAGAAATAATCACAATCTGGTTTGAAACATGGGAGGGAGAAACTCTTCCTGTGTCCTCCCTAAATAATAACCTTGAGAGGAAATATTTTAAAATGCATGCCACTTTAAGCAGGGTTTGATTTGAAGTAAACCAATGAAAAGAACTGGTGAAATAGCCTAAACTTATCTTACCTTTGTTGTTCTCTCTGAAACAAAATGTCTGCACAAATTTTGCATTAACATTTACAGTGTTAAGGAACAGACACTTTATTTATATGGATCTCTAAAAATATATCTTCTAAATCCATCTCCTGTGGAAATAAAATTAAAGTAAAAATTTTGCCATTCATTCTGAGGGGAAATATGCTTTTAGCTGCAATGTTCTTGTTAATTATCCCCCCTGTTATTTGAGTAGTGCAGTATTAGAGGCACAGGAATTACAATCTGTTCATGAAACCAGATGCTTTATATTGTAATTTGGCTTCAGTGATGTGATTAAAGGGCAGACAGAAAAATGCCATCTAGTTTCTTGCTATTTCAAGTTCCAGAGTGAATTTAATTAAGTAAAGGTTTTCTTATGAGACAGTGTGATAAATAACATTTGTTTCAAAAAAATGAAATAGCAAAATCAGAAATTTGTTCCTGCTTTAGTCTGATCTTTGCAAAACAAGAAACCTTAGCTTTATTCAATCCTAATTTTTGAAAATCCTGAAATACAAGTTTACAGTGTTGTTGTTTGTATACCACTTTTCACCTATAATAGTTCTGAAGGCAGTTTAGCATTATGAAATCAGATTTGTAGGCATATGATATTGCCTGCACAGGAATAGATCCAAAATATCACATACTATCAATGTTATAACAAACAATAGTTGTATATAACTCTTATTTTTCAGTCTCCTTCATCCCAGTAGATATCTCTGCTCCCACTTCCCTTTCTTGGACAGCTTATGGGTAAATTCAAATGTTGATTCATCATGTTAAAACAAAGTAAGGTATGGCAAGGTCTTTATTGACCTGGCAAAGTGGAGAAGACGTTACCTCGATCACAAATTTGGTAGGTCAGGTCATTACAAGCAACTGGCTTAAATAAGTGGTTATACTTGCACACTATGGAAAATTGTGTGTGTGTGTGTGTGCGTGCGTGCGTGTGCGCACCCCTTCAAGTCGCTTGTCAACTTATTATGGTGACTCCATGAATTTCATAGGGCTTTGTTAGGCAAGGAATATTCAGAGGTGGTTTTGCCAGTTCTTTCCTCTGAAATATAGCCTACCGCACCTGGTATTTGTTGGTGGTCTCCCATCCAAGTACTAACCAGGGCTGGCCCTACTTAGTTTCCAAGGTGAGACATGATTTGGTGCCTTTAGGGTATTTAAGCCAGTAGACTACCAATTTGCTACAATTTGCAGGGCTTAATTAATTTGATGCTGCAACATGCAAAGACTCATCAGAGGCTCTATATATTTATAGTTAGTTTCCTCCTCCCCCCCCCCAGTTGTTGTGGCATCCAGCTAAAGGGATTCTGGGATGTATGTGTGTATGTGCCTTCAAATTGCTGTCAACATATGGTTATCCTATGAATTTCATACGTTTTTTTTTTAGGCAGGGAATACTCAGAGGTGGTTTTGCCAGTTTCTTCCTCTGAAATATAGCCTACAGCACCTGGTATTCATTGGTGGTCTCCCATCTAAGTATTAACTAGGGCTGATGCTACTTAGCTTCCAAGATCAGATGTAATCTGGTGCCTTTGGGGTATTTAGGAAACTCAGTAAATAGTTAACTTCATAAAAACAAGTAATGAATCAATTTTTTGGTCTGGAATTAAATTCTTTTTAATTGGTAAGATTTTTCTCACTTTCAGAGTGACAAAATCTAAATAGCATGCATTAACAAACATAATCATAAGATCCATATTCAGTCACAGAAAGCACAATCTAGTCAGACACAGAGAATCAGGACTCCTGGGCCTACCTCTTATTTTGTAGAGCAGTGGTTCTTAACCTGTGGTCTGGGGACCCTCAGGGGGCTGCAATGTCCCCGAAGCCTTGAAAGTTGCTTGGCCCACCTCCTCCCTGAAGTGGAGTGGCCATGTGACAGGAGCTAAGGCAAAAGGCTGTCTGTCTGGCTTGGCCTGTGCGTTGCCATTCAATCCGTTCCAGCAACAAACTTGCAGGAAAAAGCAGGAAAAAGGTCTTCCCTCCTACTCCAGTGCCTCTGAGGGAAGGTTTCATGGATGGTGTAATTCTATTGTTATTATTATCAAGTATTAATAATAATAATATTATTATTAGGGTTTTAACTGTTGAGTTAAGTCTTGGAGGCCTGTGGCAACAGAAAACATTTAATGGAGGTCCCTGGTAAATAAAAGGGTAAGAGCTGCTGTTGTAGAGGACTATCCAGCAATAAGTGCAGATGTTGAAACCGCACCATCTTAGATGCATATGTAAGAGAAAGTGTCCAGGTGGTCTTCCATTTTTTCCCATCCATTCATCACCACCACCACATCACCTCCTCTGTAGCCATTGGGAGCAGGCAGTGCATGTCAGAACTAGGTTGGCTTGTAGATGTTGAGCAAGAATGAAAGAAAGTCTGGAAACACATACCCTCCAAGTGTCCTCATTTAGCAGGGATGGTTGCAATTCATCCTCTGCCATCCCACCTTTTCAGTTGCTGCAAACTGAGTTCAAAGTACAAAAGTAGGTTGTACCCAATTAACTCTGCAGGAGGTTACAGCCTCTCTTAACTTGTTTGTTCTTCCTCTTTAAATAACTTTTGCCAACTTGACTACTCTCTGATGTCGCTTGGCCACATGTGTCCTGGTTTTCAGTTGTGAAATGTTGGAGCATATGGAAACACTGGCTGCACAGCTGGTGCATACAGAGAACCAACTTACTAAATGGTTAATATGATAAATCCTTTCTAAATGGTGAATATGATGAATCCTTTGATAAGGCCTCCAGCTTTTACTATATCTTAGAATGGGTGCTGGGGGGGGGAAACATACCACATTTGTATACAGACAGCTGAATATTTACTATGTGATTATGTTTTGAACAATAGATTTGTACAGCTGTCTGTATTGATAAAAGATTAATCTAGAGCTGTGAATCCCAATGTGTAATAAAGGTTAGGGTTGGTTTAAGACTTTCCCATAGTTATAATTTAGTGGATTGCTCATTTTTATTAGCATTCTATGACAAATGGCACCTGGGGAGGAAGCTGAAAGAAATGGACGCACAGGTTGTCATCTCGTCTCTTCTGCCAGTTGAAGGGCATGGTCCAGGAAGGGAGAGGAAAATAGCCGACATAAACAACTGGCTCCGTAGATGGTGTCGCCGAGAACAATTTGGATTCTTGGATCATGGACTGCGCTTCCATGACGGGGGACTTCTGGCAAGAGATGCATCTTACGACAGTTGGAAGAAACATTTTTGCCAACAGTCTCAAGAATTTGATCAGGAGGGCTTTAAACTGAGTCAAATGGGGGAGGGAGACAGTATTTTGGAAGGCAAAAGGGCTGGAGAAAATAGTCAAACTGTTATAGAGGGAACAAGGCAACCAGCGCAAGGACCCAACAGTGGGAGGTAAAAAAACTTGCACAGGCAGCAAGTAAAGGGAACACATGGTCTTAGATGTCTCTACACTAATGCACAGAGCATGGGAAATAATCAAGATGAACTTGAACTCCTAGCACTACAAAACAAATATGATATAATAGGCATTACTGAAACCTGGTGGGATGAGTCACATGATTGGAATGTAGGAATAGAGGCGTATAACCTTCATAGGAGAAACAGGCCAAACAGGAAAGGAAGAGGAATAGCATTATATGTCAGTGATATTTACACCAGTGAAGAGATCCATGACATCAATACTGGAAGCCAGGTGGAGAGCATCTGGATAAAAATTAAAGGGGAGGGAAACAACAGGGATGTTATTGTGGGACTCTACTACAGACCCCCAAATCAGACGGAGGAATTGGATGTTGCCTTTCTAGAACAGATGAACACACATGCACAAAGGAGAGATGTAGTAGTGATGAGTGACTTCAACTATCCTGATATTTGCTGGCGATCTAACTCAGCCAAAACTACAAGGTCTAGCAAATTCCTGACTTGCTTGGAAGACAGTTTCATGGTCCAAAAGGTGGAAGAGGCAACAAGGGGTCAGCTATTTTAGATCTGATCCTAACCAACAGAGATGACCTGGATAATGGGGTGCAAGTGGTGGGATCCTTAGGTGAGAGTGATCATGTTCTCCTGGAGTTTGTTATACAATGGAAAGGAGAAGCCAGGCATAGTCAGACACGCGTTCTTGACTTTAGGAGAGCTGATTTCAATAAACTCAGGGAAATACTGGGGGTGATCCCATGGTCAGGAATACTAAAAGAGGAGAGACCTCAAGACGGATGGGACTTTATCTAAAGGGAGATACTGAAGGCACAATTTCAAACAGTACCATTGAGGAAGAAAAATGGGAGGTGTCTCAAGAAACCAGGATGGATGACTAAAAAACTTTCAATGGAGCTAAGTTTTAAACGGAATATGTATAGGAAATGGAAAAAGGGGGAAATCACCAAAGAAGAATTCAAACAGATAGGGGACACGTGTAGGAGTAAAGTCAGAAAAGCTAAAGCACAGAATGAGCTCAGGCTTGCTAGGGAGGTTAAGAACAATAAAAAGGGTTTTTTGGGGTATGTCCGCAGCAAAAGGAGGAAGAAGGAAATGATAGGGCCACTATGTGGAGAAGATGGCAAAATGCTAACAGGGGACAGAGAAAAGGCAGAATTACTCAACACCTTCTTTGCCTCAGTGTTTTCAGAAAAGGAAAAGGAGGACCAACCTGAGGAGAATGGAACAGAGGACACAATAGGGGAAATCCAGCTCAGAATAAGCAAAGAGGTAGTACAGGAATACCTTCTTAATCTAAATGAATTTAAATCTCCAGGATCAGATGAACTACATTCAAGAGTATTAAAAGAGCTGGCAAATGTGATCTCAGAGCCATTGGCTATAATCTTTGAGAACTCTTGGAGAACAGGAGAAGTCCCAGCAGACTGGAGGAGGGCAAACGTTGTTCCCATCTTCAAAAAGGGGAAAAAAGAGGATCCCAACAATTATCGTCCAGTTAGTCTGACATCAATACCAGGGAAGATTCTAGAACAGATCATTAAACAGAGAGTCTGTAAACATTTAGAAGGCAATGCCATAATCACAAAAAGTCAACATGGGTTTCAGAGAAACAAGTCATGCCAGACTAATCTGATCTCTTTTTTTGATAAAGTTACCAGCTTGGTAGATGGAGGGAATGCTGTGGCTATTGCATACCTTTATTTCAGTAAGGCCTTTGAAAAGGTTCCCCATGACATTCTTGCAAACAAGCTTGTAAAATGTGGGCTAGACAAGTTAACTGTTCAATGGATTTGTAATTGGTTGACCGGCTGAACCCAAAGGGTGCTCAGCAGTGGCTCCTCTTCGTCTTGGAAAGATGTGACCAGTGGGGTGCCACAGGGTTCTATCCTGGGCCCAGTGCTATTCAACATCTTTATCAATGACTTGGATGAGGGAATTAGGGGCATACTTATCAAATTTGCAGATGACACCAAATTAGGAGGAGTAGCTAATACCCTAGAGGACAGGATCAAAATTCAGAATGACCTGGATAGACTGGAGAGTTGGGTCAAAGCTAACAAAATGAAATTCAATATGGATAAATGTAAGGTGCTGCACTTAGGGTGGAAAAATGAAATGCATAGATATAGGATGGGGGAGACCTGGCTGAACGAGACTACGTGCGAAAGGGATCTAGGAGTCCTAGTAGACCACAAGTTGAACATGAGTCAACAGTGTGATGCGGCAGCTAAAAAGGCCAATGCGATTTTGGGCTGTATCAATAGAAGTATAGTGTCTAGATCAAGGGAAGTAATAGTGCCACTCTATTCTGCCTTAGTCAGAATACTGTGTCCAGTTCTGGGCACCACAATTCAAAAAGGATATTGACAAATTGGAGTATGTCCAGAGAAGGGCAACTAAAATGGTGAAAGGTCTGGAAACCATGCCTTATGAGGAAAGACTTAGGGAGCTGGGTATGTTTAGCCTGGAAAAAAGACGGTTAAGAGGCGATATGATAGCCCTGTTTAAGTATTTGAAGGGATGTCAGGCTGAGGATGGAGCAGGCTTGTTTTCTGCTGCTCCAGAGACTGGAACACGGAGCAATGGATGCAAGCTCCAGGAACAGAGATTCCACCTCAACATTAGGAGGAACTTTTTGACAGTAAGAGCTGTTTGGCAGTGGAACACACTCCCTCGGAGTGTGGTGGGGTCTCCTTCCTTGGAGGTCTTTAAACAGAGGCTGGATGGCCATCTGTCAGGGATGCTTTGATCAAGATTTCCTACGTGGCAGGGGGTTGGACTGGATGGCCCTCGTGGTCTCTTCCAACTCTACAATTCTATGATTTATGATTCTAAGTAAGTTCTTCCAGGTTATTAAGGCGTAGTCTTTCAGGGCAAGTTGTTTTCCCTGTTTTGTTTTCATGCTCAGATTTGTAAGTGGTTTTTATTTTTCCAAGTTTCAAGATTTTTTTTCCCATGAGTTGTTTACTGAATTGGAAGTATTTAATATTGGCTAGAGGATTCTGGAAACTTGTAATCCAAAGAAGTTACTTTTCCAAGTTCTGTATAACACTGTGCTCAATAGATGACTTCACAGAATTAAAAGCAACACCATGTTCTTTTTTAAAAAAATAACAAATTTCTCAAGGAAGAGGGTAACTTCGAATAGTGAGGGACAATTTTTTGTTGGTCTATCATCAGAAAGGAAGGAAGGAAGACGTAACAAAACACAATAGTCATGCATGAAGTAACAGATCGTAACTGCTCAGCCTCTTGGGTAGAACAGCAGTAACCACAGAATACTGTACTGTCCCACATTTGTGTTTGGTTTGTGTGTGCATGTGTGTGTGTTGTTTTGTTTAGGGTAGTTTTAGGGGTGGGTGGGGAGTTAAGATTAGGAAGGGGGTTGTTTGTTAATGTGTTATGTATTATGTTTTCCCCTGTATGCTGCTTTTAGATTAGAAAACTAAGGACTTGTCTATATGAGGCAATAAAATGTGGACTGGTGAGCACTAATGACAATTCGCAGCAGATTTAATTTGTCTTAATGATTTTTCGGCAAGATCACAGGAATGTGAAGCTATCCACGTGCATTGTTTAAATGGGCATGTCTGCAAATCAAGATGGTGGGCACAAGTGAATTACTTGTGTTTTTATTGTTGCCAGTTGCCACCGCCAAACAGTATTTTTTTAAAGCCTATCCAAGGTGCGGAAGTGTGATATTCCACTTAAATAAATAGAGGGAAACAAGGCTGTTTCGTCACCTGAGTGCACAATCACTACGGCAAAAATCCAACATGGCAGGTTTGGGTTCTTGCCTTGTTAGAAAGCTCCGCCCACTGTTCACATTTGACCAATCAGCTTTCTACTTCCACTCTTATGGGGAATGCACACCAAAGCGAATTGGTTGTCCCAACGAGTGGGAATCCACATTCCCCACTGAGCTTTTTAAAATATATGGGGAAAGCCATGATAAATCATTTTTTTTAAAAAAATAAAAGAAAAAGGCTCTTTCGTCGCTTCAGCACATGATTGCTAAGGCAAAAATCCAACATGACGGTTCCGGGCGCTTGCCTTGTTAGCAAGCTCTGCTCCCTGCCCACACCCAACCAATCAGCATTTTACCTCTGTTCTTATGGGGAATGCAAATGAATGTGAATCAGTTGTCCCAATGCGCATTCCTCATAGAGCTTTAAAAAAACTTTGGGGAAAGTCGCAAAGGTTTTCCTTCAGAGTTTTTGGTGGATTTGCCCCCCCCCTTCCGAATACTGTGGATTGATGTGGAAAACCATTTAGACAAATCATATTCTCCTTGAATTCTATGAGGAGTATTTTCACCATTTAGACAACCTCAGAGTTTTGGATTTGAACACAAGAGGGGAACTACCTATGACACTGAAGAGCCTAAAGCAAAGATTACAGGCCGCTCCCCGTATCCATGGTATTGGTAACAGCAATTTCATTTAACTGCAGTTGGAGGGAAAGGTTTCTCTAGTTTCTCCAGCACAACTCTATGGTCAACTTCTGCCAGAATTGCTGGAGAACCCCCAGATGCCTAGAGAGGCATCCTCTCTGGGCATTTTCTAGGTCTTCCAGTGTGATTCTATGGTATTCTAAAGCAGCTCTCTATTATCTGTGGTTTTACTTATAAACTATATGTCTGGGAACGTATCCTCTATGGATATGGTGTGGGGGGGGGCACCTGTATTAGAGTTTATTATTTCTTCCTATTGTATTTAATAAACCCATTGCTGTTGTTTTAAACCTTTCTTTGGCTATCTGTTAAGCCTGAATTGAAGTCAGGCCACACATCAACACAACCACATTTAACCCAGACATCAACACAACCACATTTAAAGGGGTCACCTTGAAGCCCAGCAACCCAATCCAGGAAGGGAATAATTGGGGGAACAAGGGCAGGGTGAGTGGCAGGATTCCCGGGGGCTTGGAATTTGGGGACCAACTTGGGCAAAGAGATCTGTCACATATACCTTATTTCTCATACACCTTTGCTTGCACCACTCGCTCTCCTGTCTCTTCTATTCCCTCCCTCGCCTTATCTTGTGCTATCATGATGCACCACTCTCTTGCTTTTTGTGCACCACTGCTCACTTTGTGTCTTCTACTCCCTCCCTTACTTCACTTCACACCATCACCATGTGCCCTTTGCTTGCTTCTTGCGCACTTCCGCTCACACTGCTCACTCTCATCTCTCCTACTCTCTCCCTTGTCTTAACACATATCCTTGTAGTACACCCTCACTTGCTTCTTGCACTCTGCTGCCCTCACCACTCACTCTCACTTCCCTCACTCCTGAAATTCCCAGGTAGACTTATATTTCTTACAGAACAATTTGACAGAAGAGTGCCTCAACATTGTGCCCTATATTTCACTTTCCACAAGGGCTAGAGATTTACTTTAAAAAAAAATGAAAACTTGGTATCTGGGCCAAATGTTGGTCCAGATGGGCACTGGATGGGTTGCCTAGAATCTGCATAAAACCCAGCTATATGGTTAATAACCCTAACTTGAGCATGTATGCAAGAAGGAGGCAAACATCTCTACATTAACCACATCATAAGCTGATTGTCCGTATTGAGCAACTGTTATGTGAACCAGATGAAAGGATCGAGAACCTCAAATTTTAATTCCTAGGCCACCATTTGTCTACTTCTAATTTATACCAACCAATGCCTGAGATCGGTTAATTGTAAGATACTCTGGATATCCAATGGTTAATTCTTCACCAAGGTTTTTATTGTGAAATAGCCTTTCCTCATTCACAGAACAAATTGAGCAGGGGGGGGGGAGAGATGTTGTCTTCCATTTGTAATTTTCTTGTGCCTTCTTACTGTCTCTTTTGTTTTCAGAGAAAATTCATTAATGAAGAAAAGATGGAATAGTTGCCTCTTATCTTTTCATTAGTATTGCTAGGACCATTCTGCTGGGCAGGACCTTAAGATGTTGATATCAGCGTAAATAATACCATAGTCTGTGCCTGCCTGGACACAGTGTATAGTGAGATAACAGTTACCTTGGGGATACAAGGAAACAACCTGGGCATGCATTAAAAAACCTGAGACATGGTGTTGACTCAAGAAAGCAAACTCTGAATTAATATCTATGACAAGCTCAACTTCCTTTGCCTCACTCATCAAGTAACAAATCCATAAGTATGATACAAAGGATTATGCAGACTGACTGAGAGCACTGTTTTGATAATAAGTGAACAGCAGTATTCTCAAAATTTTGGTGACTAACATTTGTTGCAGCTTTCTTTCATTCAGAACATTGCCCTCCTGTCAAAAAAAAAAGCTAAATAAATCAACTCTGCAGTCTCACTTATAGTGTTCCAGCATTCTGGCTGCTGTACATAGTTAGTTTTCTTCCATTCTTCATATAGAGTATGCACTTGCATAAGTGGTAGGTTCATATTATCATAACACCAATGAATGAATGTTTAAAACTTGAGGGAGGATGTTCTGACAATTTTAATTTGTTTTGCAATGCTGGGCCTTCTTCAACAGCAAGTAGCGGACTTGCATTTATATCCCAGGCAAATTGTCTGTTTAGGTTTAGGACTGCTCTTTGGCCTCCTTCTTCCCTGGCAAGTAGTTAAGTGAGGTGTTATTCATCACAGAGTGCATAGAGGTGCAGTTTTGATAATCTCTTGTGTGTATTTGTCTTGTTCTCTGCAGACAAGAAAAAGCCAAGCAAGTTCCAGCCTTTTAAGAAGTTGTTTGGTAGGAGAAAAAAACGGGAAACAACACAAGACTGTGAGGATACCAAGCTGAAACCAAGCAGTTCCTTTGGAAATGTCTGCAATGGTGCACTGTCTTCTGATGAAGAGACTAACAATGGTCTGAGGTAATGAAATGTGTGTATTTTGCTGTTACATGTTGAGTCTCCCTTATCTGAAATGCTTGGGACCAGAGGTATTTTGGATTTTGGAATATTTTGGAAGATGTTTCTTGGAGATGGGACCCAAGTCTAAACACAAAATTCATTTATGTTTCATATACACTTTATACACATAGCCTAAAGGTAATTTTATACACATTTTAAAAAATTATTTTGTGTATGAAACAAAGTTTGTGTACATTGAACCATCAGAAAACACATAAAACATAAAACACCCTGTCATGTCAGTGTTCAAAAAAGTTACAAATTTTGGAATATTTCAGATTTGGAATTCCAGATAAGAGAGACTCAACCTGTACTGTATTTACTGTCCAGAGCCCACCCAGAATAATAATTGTAGCTTCACAGACAGTTTTTGTTTGAATTAATTACAATCTTTTGCATTTTACCGAATGACTGTAAATGGGAGAATATGTGATATAGAGACATGTTATGACATTACGTGAGAGCAGTTCTTTGAGGTAAATTATTCTATAGTTTGACTCTGAAGTAAGTGATTTCAGGACTAGCTTTTGCCCTTCCGCCTATTAACAGTCTTATATTGCCACACTAAACATTTAATATTGTAAGATGTTCAACAATAACAACATTGGCCTGAATCCAAGCAGAAGCCTCTGCAAGAGTGGACCCATGAATCAATAGTTGAATAATTAGCCAACACTTATGTAAATCCCATTAATTCAATGGGTCTACTCTCACTGGGATTACCAATAAGATCCAGGCCTTTATCTATCTCTTCTGAAGTGTTTACAGCTATCAAAGAGTTTTACAAAAGACAAAATAAGGGATAGGTGCACGCTTCCAGTGTACTTCTAAACAACACTCAAATAATGATTAAAATAATTACAAATTGTAAGTAACCATGGTTAAGCTCCCTGCCCCTCTCCCATGATTTGAAGTGAAATCAGGCAAATTAGTGTATTCCAATTCAACTAGAAAGGAAATTAGTGTGCTTTCAAGTTCATTCTGATGTTCATATCTGTTGAACTTAGGGGTGTCAGTTCAAGATTGTCCCAGGCCCTGAGATTTTCAGACTAAACCTGGGACCAAGAGAGAGCCCCTGGTGATGTCATTAAACATTATGCATTAATTACTAGCCACAGTTGCTACAGCTTGTCATTCAGAGAGAGAGAAAATGAGAATGAACATTTTCCTGCTTTGAAATTAAGTCAGAAATCTTAACTAAAGGGGCTGTTCCCAGATCCAGGTGAAGTGAGCGAATTGTTCCTTTTCACTTACTTTTCGCTGGTTTAAGAAAAATTTAATCTAGCCTACTTGCTTTTAGATAGCAAGTAGATGCAGAGCAAATTTGCCACAATAACTGGGAGGGAAGGGGTAAGCAAACTAACTGAACCCTCTGGAGAGTTTTTGCACGTTGCAGGATCAAATCAATTAAGCCTTGCAAATTGTACCAAACTGGTGCTCTACAGGCCTAAATACCTTAAATACCAGTTTTAAGGCTCCAGAGGCAGTTCCCAACTGAAGGGAGAGGTTTTCTCCCTTCCCTGGCTCTGCAGCACTGCCTCTGCATGTTCTCTCACTTGCCCATTGCTTCCTTGAAGTACTTCAGTTGCTTTCTTAAAGCACTCAGGAAGCAATGGGCAAGAGAGAGAGCATACAGAGGAAGCAGTGATGATGAGAAAACCTCTCCCTTCAGCTGGGAACTGCCTCCAGAGCCTTAAAATTGGTCACAGTGTCAGCAGTAGTGGTGGCGGCTGCGGTGGCCAAAACTTTGCAGGGACAATGACGACACATCCCTGTGGAGTATAATAAAGTGCAGGGCTTTGGGGGGAATGTGGGGGCATGTGGGCAAAACTCCATTTGGACCTTTTGCCCCACATGTAGACAAGCCCTAAAACTTGGTTTGTTGGTTTGTTGGTTTGTTTGGACATCTGTCATGTTGTTATATTTAGCCTGAAGCATATTGTTTGGGAGCTATACTGACCTGTATATGGAACAGTGGCAATAAAAATCTGTAACTTCAAAATGACTAACAATCTAATATTTAAAAAATTACCACACTCTTAAATGTGGGTGAAGTATTAAGCCTAATAGCTATTTTTTTCATGTTCACAGTCACCCAATGAGATAAATTTGGCTGCAAGTTAATGAGTTAAGATCACAAAGAAAGATTAATTGCTGAGTAAGAATTTGAATTCAGAGCTATACAATCTAACTCCAGCATTTGACTAGAGCATGGAAATGTTCCCCCCCCCTCTCTTTTTTGGACTATGGCTCTCAGAATCCCCTAGCATGTATGGCTACTGGCTGGGGGGCTGTATCTAAGACCCCTTGCACACTGAACAATTATAGCAGTTTGATACCAGTTTAACAATCATATGAGAATCTTGGCTTTTGTTGTTTGGGAAGGAACTAGAACTCTCTAGCAGAGGATTTGAAATACCGCATGAAACTACAAATCCCAGAATGCAATAGGAAGCAGTAATATTAAAGTGCTAGAATTGTGTACAGTAGGACCCTCATATTCACTGATTCATTATTCACTGATTCAATTATCCACGGGACACAAAACAGTACATCTACCATAGAGTCTTCCTAGAATATGTGTCCTTTCTAGGCATTTTCTAGGTCCTCCAGGGCAACTCTATGGTATTTTAAATCGGAAGCCCCATTATTTTCAATGGTGTTCACTATTATCCATAGTTTTCAGTATCCATGTGCCCCCCAGAACCAATCCCCAGTGGATATGGGGGTCCTACTGTACAGCTGTCCCTTCCCATTCGTGGGGGTTATAGGCGGAGCACCACTGCAAAAGTGAAAAAAAAATGAAAATAAATTAAGTCCCACCCCAAACATGCTGTATTCTTCTCTCCCGCCAATAGTACTGCTAGAACCTCCCTTTCCTCCCTTTGCACAATGCCTCAGCCAATTTGCAAAGTTCCTCTACCTCCCTCCACTCTAAATTAAATGTTAGTAGCAGCAGCTGCTGCTATGGCAACCACCAACAAGACCGCACCTCTCTCTAGCCTCTTGCAACAAAACCACTCCCCATCTGTTGCTGTCCTGGCTCCCAAATCGACCTGCGCCACCTAAACAAATTTATTCCACCCAATTTCCCCCTCCCTCAAACCGAAGCAAAAAGCACAGTCTCTGCCGCTGCCACAGCAACAGTTCTCGGGCACACAAAACTTTCCCACCCTCACTTCCCCCTCTCTTCCCAGCCAGCAACAACACTCCACATCTCCTGCTCACCTGGCATCCAAACTAGTATGAATTGTGGACCATGATCTGGATCTAAACATTGGTACGCCACCTTAAAACTCCATTGTCATTCAAATGTGGGAGGAGAAACAGGCAGTGTTGTTGGGTGGAGAAGGGGGAGGATGAGGATGGGGTGGGTGTGGGGGCAGAGCCAGTCTTTCTGGGGGACTTTGCAAATCTTGCAGAATCTTGGTGGTGCGCAGGTTGTGGTTTTTCCAGACAGGAAGAGGGGGAGGCTACAAACCGCGAATACACAAAACTGCGAGTGGCAAAGACGCAAGTAGGAAGGAACAACTGTAATGTGAAAGAGGCAAAAGAGCTGTATACCAAAGGAGGATATTTTTAAAGCTCTGATTCTAACCACTGCGCTGCACTGCACAGTATTTGGATCTCTACCATACTCCAGGGATGCGCTTACTCAAATTTTATATCAGAAAAATCCGAAAGATATTAACTGCTGTGTCTGTAGGCAGTAACTTTATTTTGTCAAAGCTGGCATTTGGGGAAAGTGCTGGTATAGATTAGTCTGTTGATGTATGATGTGCCTCTTCATCCCCAAAAGTCATGGCCTTTTTAAAAATTACTACCTTCTGCATAAGCAATGATATTTCCAATTGTGACGCATAAGCTATTCCTCATGCCACAGTATGATTGCAGAGTCATAAACTGTAATTAAAAATAAAATCAGTTGCTTCTGTTCCTGGTTGCTGGTGGTTTTGTTTTGGTTTTGGTGGGAAATTAATTCACAAGTTACCGGTAGATCAAGTTAGTCAACTATGAAACCAAAAATTATACTGGGAAATGCATAACTCAAATAGTGCAGGCCAGGAATCAGAAAAATTAAATGTGCTACTTGAAGGCAATTTTTGGACAATCATATAGTTGTTTGATAAGCCACAATATGTGTGAGTTTTCTTTGTGTATTTGTTTAGTTTTCTGCATTTCTACACATGTGTTGCTACAGAACAAGATACTAATATGGAATATAGGTCTTGCTAGCTTTCATTTCCTATTCAGTTTACTAGAAGGCATACCATTATCCCCTTTAGCATCTTGTTTTATATTACTCCTGTGGTAGTGAAACCTCTTGCAAATAATGCATGTAGATGCACGAGTTTCTGCAGTGACTAACAGTTAAAATGAATGCACTCCCACAGATCAATTTAATGCTTCAGCTGTATCCATTTCTAGAACCTCTTGATTCTAGTCACAGTGATACATACCATAATTACATCTGTTTGGATTACTTTAACATGTTGTAAAAGTGTTCAGAAACTTCAGTTGGCCCAAAGAGTTGGAGCCAGACGGTTGACTGGGGCTGGTGACAGGGAGGATGCAACTCGCTTGATATAGTTCTGGTGATAAAGTCTTATGCCCAGTGGTTCTTAACCCCAGGGGCCCACAGTGCCCTCACAGGGGGTCTGCAAAGGCTTGAAGGCTGCTTGGCCCACCTCCTCCCTGCAGTGGTTACATGACAGGAGCCAAGGCAAAGTCTGGCTGGCTGGCTTGGCCGGCGCATTGCCATTCAATCTGCTCCAGCCACAAAGTTGCAGAAGAAAACAGTGGATAAGTCTTCCCTTCCCCCCCAGTGCCTCTGAGGGAAGGTTTCATGGATGGTGTAATATTATCATTATCATTATCATTATTAGGTATTATTATTATTATTATTATTATTATTATTATCAGGGTTTTAAATCTTGAGTTAAGTCTTGGAGCTCCACAGCAACAAAAAGTATTTAAAGGGAATCTGGTAAAGAAAAGGTTAAGAGCCACTGTCTTACACAGTTTGAGTCCAGGTTATCTGAAGGACTATATTCTCCCAGCTAACCACTGTATTATCCAGGACCCTCATGTCTTTGGGAGAAGACCCCTCCACCTCTCTCTCTCCCCCTCCTCTTCCCCACCTCCTCTCTCTTGCCACCTTCAAAGACCCATCTGGTGGGGACATGAGAGATGGTTTGCTTTTTGACTGTTCCTAGGCTCTGGAACTTGCATAGAAGGCTAGACTGACCTCATCCTTGTTTTTCTTCTGTCAGCAGTCAAAGTCTATTTTATCCTGATAAGCTTTTTGGCTATTTTTAAAGAAAGATCTCTAAATAGTAAACTACACTGCTTTTTGTGTTTTTATTATTGTAATGGATATTTTAAATTGTTTTAATGTTATATATTTTAATTACCTTTTAATGATAATATTTTATATGTTTTTCTCTATACTAATCTTAGCATTGGTAAGCTGGCTTGAGAACCAATTCCGAGGGAGAAAATAGGGTAATAGGAGGAGGAGGAGGAGGAGGAGGAGGGAGGGAGAGATTTAGCTATAGCAAGACCCCTATGCATTTTTATGAAGAAACAGGTGCCACTGAGATAAATGGGGTTTTCTTTCATGTAATTATGCATAAAATTGTGTCTTTCCATCTCACCAGTTTAAGATTTTTGCCCTGAAAAAACAAACAAACAGAAAACAGCACTCTACAGTCTACAGTTTAATTTATAGCTATATCTTTACAAAGACATCATGTTGTTGTTTGATGAATGATGAAAGAAGTCTATCAATCCCTAATAGGTATCTTGCTCTGACTTTAATACAGCAATAAAAAGTAACCAATTTCTGATATGCTATATGTTCTCTTTTCCAGTGAAAAGTACCTTCAGGTTTTCCTATAATTCAGGAAGCCCAGAGTGGTGGTTTGCATGTTTAATTCATCTCACAGTGTGATCTTGACTTTGACTTAAGTGTTACGCTCACTAGGCTTTGCTCCTAAACACTCATGTATTGGTAGAATAAATTGTTACACCGATGGTAACAGTATCAGAATGAAACAACAACACCAGAATAGCATTATGCATGAGCTAACAGACCTCTGTTCAGTATAAAAGAGAAATCTATGAAGCCATGGAAACTCACTGGTTGACCTTGGGCAAGTTGCACTCTCTCAGCCTCAGAGGAAGGCAAGGGCAAACCCTGTCTGAACAAATCTTGCCCAAAAAAAACCCTGTGACAGGTTCACCTTAGGGTCACCATGAGTCAGAAACAACTTGAAGGGACACACCAACAACAAATGAAGAATTGGGAGTATGGGGAAGGAGGAAGAGGAGGAGAAAGCAATCAGAAACCTGTACTAATTCAGGACTTGCTTCCCAGCTCTTGGTGTGAGAGAGGTCATAACAAGCACTATTTAAAGTCAATAGAAAATAGGACAGCTTATCTCCTTCCATCCCCACAGCAAAAATGGAGGGTGGCATTCCGAGTAACTTTGCAAAGATTACAGCATGCCTTAAGGAATATATAAAATCCATCAAAGAAATACAGATCTCATATAACAAGATATGTGGCATCAGGCTCCATCATTCTACTCTCCATGTCTAGACAACTAGAAGTATGCAAGTGAGACCATAGAAGTGATGAAGTGCTTGTTCACAGAGAATGCAGTGCACAAACGAAACATGCACAAAAGAGTCAGGGAGAACAAAACCAAATGAATAGCAAATGTCTTCTTAGATCCCTACAGGTACACATCAAGGCTCCAGATGTTAACATGAATCTCAAGTCTTAACTCCTGAAAATGGGGCTGGATGGGCAAGCAAACCTTCACAGGTAAGCAAAGGAGGGAGGGAGGGAACAGGCTTGCTTCAAGACAGAATAATTGTACCTTCCCCATACCTTTATTCCCATCAGCAAAACAGATAGGTATGTGAAACACTGAAACAGCTATGAAGCAGAACAGTTCCTATTCACATCTCTGCAGTTAGGGAGAAACTATGTACTATCTTTTGTCAGTACTGATCAAACATTCATGACTCATTTTTGCCAGCAGGATGTAAGCTGAGGCAGATTAAGCAAAACTAACAGCAAATGGAAACAAACAACCAATAAAATGTATGGGTGAGTATTAGTTTGATGACTATGGTTGGTTCTGCAAATACCCCCCATGAGGTGACTCTGCCCACACCAAACACAGAAACCAGTCCAGGGTGGAATGCCAGAGAAGAGTGGGGAGAAAGAGTTGCATTTGGTCACAGTGAATTAATTGTGTACTGTTTCCTTGAATATATCCCAGTTTCCAAAGTTGCTTTGCTGTCTAATGTCTTTCCTTAAGACAGGGATGGGCTACTTGTGACAATCCAAGATGTTGTTGGATTGTAACCTCCATCGCTAGTAAAGCTAGTAGTGACTGGTGAGGAAATCTGCAGTTCAACAATATCTGGAGGCCAGCTCTGCTCCTAATAAACCACCATGGGGGTTTTGTAGAGCCTGAATTCAATATTAAAGTTTCAATAAATAGCATAGGGATGGAGGCCAAAGCATATTGAATAACACTACAAAAATCTCTGCTGCTGATACTACAAAAATCACTGTCACCAACATATCCCTTATGAATACCTGACCTATCTGTTGCAATTGTGTCTGTTACTCACTGTTGTTGAAATGTTACTTGTTGTCTGCCCATAGATGACCAAGGAGCCATTTAACATGCACCAAATCAAGGTTGTTTCCTGCATCAGTGCCATGCAGACCACAGATGAGGCCTACAGCAACAGCACCATTTTCTCCACTGGGTTTCTACCATTTCATTGTAAGCAGGACTTCTATGCCTTTTCAGAGCATACGATGGACAGTAATGTAACAGGTGCAGCATTGTCTCAGATGGAGTTGCACCTGTTACCCTTCTGTCTGTCTTGCAGTTTTCAAAGGCAAGACACAAAGTTTGGCAAGCCATTCATCAAATTTCATGTCATTATGCTTACCTGTATCCTCTTTAAAAAAAAAAGGATTCACTCCACAATTAATGCTGTTTAATAAAAGCTATACCTATTTCCAATGTGTGTTTTGTATCTTATAATGGGAGAACGGTGGGAGAAGGATGTCATCATGCAGTAAGGCTTGACCAATGATGGGACTATTCTAGCGCTACATGCAGTCTAACTCATTTGTGTGGTAAGTTTGAAAGACACGCACAGCAGTATGTGTAAGAACCAGCACCACAGTTTACCACACACAGAGAACTGCCAGCCTTCCCCTCATGAGGTATCAGATGACCAGACATGTGAGTAACTTTGGCTGAAGTGTGTGCAGATTATTTTTAAGAAATATGTTCCAGTGTTTAGATTCTCAGAGTTCTTCCACATGAGAAAACACTAGAATTGTTTTCCCCTTTGGGATGTGCACCATCCAAAGAGTGGGTTTAGAAACTAATTCAGTGCTATAGAAAATGGTCCCCTTCAACTCAGACTAATTCAGAGCTAAGCTGCTTTGGCTGTGTTCCTGAACTCAAGTCACACTTTACAAAACTGAGGATTCATGCCTCCAGTTGGAAAGCAAAAGAAAAGTGATAACTCTTTTCCTGCTTCTTTGTAGGATGGCCATATTTCAGATGGACAGGTGCAGAGATTTTTGTTCAAGAGCAGCCTTCCCACTTGGAAGATATCAAAAAGAAAAGAAAAAATGTGGTTATATGCTCTTTCTGGTCAACTGTTTTGAAAACGACAGACTACACAGATCCTAAATAACAAGCCTATAATGTTATAGACAGAAAGGGGTAGTGGAAGGAAAAGCCTCACATTTTGGTGAAGAGAGTAATTTGTTTCAGTCTTTCTCCCCATGCTTTTGGGTGCAATTTGTGTGAAAATTACACACATCATAGAGGTGTCCCCAGGCCAGGAAGCAGCAAAGTCGTAGAAGCATAGGTGTAGGGATTAGGGAGTTAAGGTGCTTGTAAACAAATTTAAGTGAAGCAAAACAGATTGACAAAGAGGGGAATAATACTAATATAATTATGAAGATTAATGAAAAACACATCAGCCTGCCATCAAAGAACTTGTTTCAAATAATTAATGTATTTTTTTTCTAGGGAAAGGCAGGATGGATTCATTGTTTAAATTCCACAGGACATAGTGGATGCATGCACGCGCGCATGCACACACGCACAGAATTTTATCAACTAATTTATTTTTTTCAAGTAGGAGAAGGAAATATGGCTTAATTGTCTAAATTCTATACAACATACATACATCATAACAAACAAACTAGAAGAGCAAAGATTACGATGTGTGTATAAAAGAAAGATGTCTCACTGCAGCAAATGTTTCAATTAGGAAAGGAATAAAGAGGAAAGGATTTAAAGCAAACATTATCATTCAACCCAAGGCCACAACCCAACATTGGAAGAAAAGAGATGGAGTAAAGGTTACTGGAGGTTCTGGAATTTACAGCTCTTGTTTCTTTAAGGAAAAAAATTACATTTTTGTTATCCCTGATTATCTGTTGGCAATTCCAGGCAACAGCTGTAACCTTGTATTCTAACCATTCAAGTGTGTGTGTGCATGTGTGTGTTTAAATCTGAGATATATTGGATGAAAAAGTCCCTAGGGGCACATTTGTATCTCTTGTTGTGGTTTGTGCTGAGGGGGTTGGTTGCTGCATCAGTGATGTTTAGCATGACGCACACTACAGTATTTGTCTGTTGGATGATGCGAAAGATAAAGGTAAAGCTAATTCTTTCATCCTTTTCTCCATCTCCCTGCCCTTTTTAAAATAAAGCTATAGCATCATAGTGCTTCAGTGAAATAGTGAAATACCACTTTTGCAGAGAAATGCTGTTTTAACTATTTCATTGATGTTATGATACATGATGACTCTAAGGGGAAAAAAATTCCACACCCAAACCATAGCAAACCATGCCCCCAACTTAAAAACCTTCTAATGAGGATCAAAGAAATTATGTCCACCAACAAACAGCCTCCCCCCCCCCGCAAAAAATAGCACAAAATATCCCACTGACAGTGGATGAATAGATATCGAGGTGACAATAGCTAGCAATACCTGGCAAAAATAAAGGAACTATACTGGGAGAGCTCACACTTCTTTAGACCAATCTGGAAGATCCCATTGAAAATTACCAAGGTGCCTCTGGCTTACTAAAGAACAACAGTGGAAAAGAAGGAGAAAGCAAATGCATATTTTTGTAACTCACAATCACTTTCCCAAAGTACAGTGACTGAACAGCCCTTACTAAAACACTGTTGTTTTGCGCCTTCAAGTTGTTTCAAACTTATGGTGACTTAAGGTGAATCTATCATGGACTTTTCTTGGCAAGATTTGTTCAGAGGGGGTTTGCCTTTGCTTTCTTCTGAGGCTAAGAAAATGTGACTTGCCAAAAGGCATTCAGCAGCTTTCTACGACCAAATGGGAATTCAAACCCTGGTCTCCAGAGCTCTATCCAACACTCAAACAACTAAGACCTAAGATACCCTAGGATTATGAAGTGCCCATATCAACTCCATTCCTTCCTTCCTCTCCTCAACCTGGGTGTTTTCACAGAAAGTAAAACCTGCAAGATGCTCTTTAATTCCCTGCTTCCATTCCAAATCCCAAGGTTCCATCTGTGGTCCAGCTTCAGCTGTAGCTGCTTTGTAGGAAAGTCCAATTCATCTCAGGAAGCCCCAAAGTCAGTCTGAAGGAGCCCAGTTTGTCTTAGATTTGTGGACATTTTCTGAATGTGCTTCACATGTCTATTTCCCCCCCACTTATTTTTCCCCCACCTGACCTCCAGAGCCATCTGCATGGACAGCTTACCCCAGGGTTATTGCAGGATATTTAAGAGTATGGTGCCAGTTTTGTTACATCCAGCTGTTAGTCCCAATTAATGAAAGTTACATAAGTGTGTTGACCTAACAAGTTCCTTTGATTCACTAGGTCTACAGGACTAGCAATTGGCTATATTCCTGTGGATCTTTGGGGAGAGATAATCCACCACAGCAATTTCCACGTTAAATTTTTTAATAAAACACTAGTTTGAACTTGGTCTCAGAAGCAGTTGTCATAATATACTGCGAAGACACTTATCTGTATCATGGCAACTGTTGTCATAGCATTACCATGACAGTTAAGTTAAGCATCTAATAAGAGCCTGATCCAGGCATACTTCTTTCTGCATGCTCTATCAATCTTCAGGTGTGTGTATGTTTTAAAACACAATACAATAGTTCACTAAACATGCTGTTTTGGAATGGTTGTTTCCAAAAGGGGTATAAAGAATAAGACATATGGGTTTCAAAGCATTCCATGATCAGAACATTGCAGAATGTTACTCATGTTATTTTGCATTTTCTTGCTTCTATTTGTGAATGCTTCATTATGGGAGTGGGAGGCAGATTTCTACATTCCTAAAAATAAGTGATAAGTTGAGCTTTCTGAATGATAATCATGTTCTTAGAATTGTTGTGGAGCACAGCAAGGCATAATAATACAGACAAATCCCTGTATTTGGAAGTCTCTGGTATCAGTGTGGGTGAATATGGTCACATTACAAAAATGCCCAGAATAGAAAAGAGACAAAACCCATTAAGATATATTGCAGAGGGTGTAATAAAGCACCATAAGCAGAAAGGATGCGGATGAAAGAAATCTGGTCTGAACATAACCATCTGTTCATTGATGTTCTCTATCAGCCTCCCTCAGCTTGTTGCCCTCCAAATGTGTTGGACTGCAGCTCCCATAGTCTTATGCCAATCATTGTGTGAGGGCAGCATTGGAAAAAGGGCAGGCTATGGGCTACAACCAGCCACAACCTCTTTTATATGGACTTCCCAACCTCTGCACTCACCACAATTTAATTTTTTGCATTAATAAAAAAATGACAGAACGGTAGATTCCTGCTCATGGGATGTAAGCTCTGAACAGTGCTCCCATCCCTTGAAATGGCTGAAAAACAGGAGAAACAAATAAACAAACACGGATGTTAAGGCCACTAGGAGACTTCCAGTCACTTCTGGATATTATTATCAGCTGAAAATAAGGTGATACAGTCTGCTATAGGTCTGCAGGAGTGAACATTGGCCCCTATTCCACCACAGTTGCCCAAGAGCTAAATTTAATTTCTGATTAAGTTTTTAAGGGCAGCATTCCAATACTGGGGAAGTATATTTTATCTTACCATTGATAAGTGGGGGCACTAGAGCTCTCTCATCGAGAATTCTAAATATCCCTCTCTAAACTGCAGTCCTCAAAATTCCATTGGATGTTGCCATGGCAATTAAAGTAGAATTATGGTGCTATAATTGTGTACTGTGAAAGGACCCCAGGAGGGTCAGAGAGCCTGAAGCTCCCTATCCCTGTGCAATGGTTATTAGGGTCTGCTTTGGCTACTGACTCTCAGGGCCTGGAAAGTATTTTCTTATCCTGAGGGCAAGGGGGAAGAAATCTGAGGGTGAGCCACTGCCTTGAAAAGTGTGTGTGTATTCCTCATTTGTTAGACTTGGTCTTTTTTATTTAAATTGTATACTTGGTGCAATTGTCATTGATGCTTAATGTGTCATGTTTAATGACATCCTCAGGGGCTGCTCCTTGTAATATCACTCTTGTAACATCATCCGGACCCTACCCCTATGATATTTTTGATCCTCAAATCTAAGAGTCTAGCACAGTCCTGGGCTGGCAACCTCAGTGGTTACTGGAAGTGAGTCTGATGTTAAGGGTGTTTTTAGTGTATAAAATAGATCTGGAAGTGCCACTATCAGGTCTGTGACTGTGATTCAGAGGAGCCACTTGCATGGAAAAATACATGCCAGTGGAGTTTTCTTTGACACATTTCCTGCTACAGCAGTTCAGCCCAAAGAGGTAGCTGTTTGAGGAGTGCTGACAAAAACTTGAAGAAACTTCCTTCTCCCTCAGGAAGTTCACCTCCATAGTTTTTAAAAAAATCCTACAATGTAATGCAACATAATATGACCTAGTAACATAAATGATGTATAAAATACTGTCACATCCATTTCAGATGCAAATTCTCATAAATAACCATCACATCTATTTCAAATTCAGATTCTTTTGATGTAGCAGGAATTCTAAAGCTCCTATCTTGGCTGTTATATGTCTTAGCTCAGAAAAATGCAGGAAATAGTCTATTCCCACTCCAAAAGACCAACGCTCCTGTGCTTCTTTATCACATTCCTCTGTTACTTCTTTCATAAGTCCTTCAGAACTAAAAGCATGTTTAATATGGTGATTTTTAGTTCAACTCTTAAATTTTATTTCCAGTTGATCATATAGTATGCTTGCAGAATTAATTCATGGATGGTTATTTCACTTCAGGTACTAACATAATGTGTATCATTTTTCTCAGCACCAGAATTTTACTCCCCCCCCCCTCCATCTTGAATTTTCTGTAATTTCTGATTTTTCTGAACATTGGGTAGGATTCAGAGGAAGCCTTCCACTAGCTTTTACTAACTTAGAAACCAAGACAAAAAAAAAGAAGAAGAGAGAAACATGACCCCAGAGGAGTTCCTCCATTTTCACAAGCATTTGTGTAAGACTTGCTACACACTTACTTTTAAGACCCCTTATGGCCTGCTATAACTTATATTTGACAATCTGTATCTTCCATATCATTTTTTTGTAGATTCTGTATCTTCCATATTCACCATTTCTTCTACTAAAAGATTGGGCTCCCTCAACCCAACAGAGTCCTACGATTGTGTTTGACTACAACTTCCATAGCTCCTCAGCCAACCGTACCGATTAGGGATTATGGGAGTTGTAATCCCAGCAATCTGAGGGGTGCCCAGTTGAGGATGGGCGCTGTAATAATACAGCACCTCATACATTATAGCACTGCACCACAGGGATTGCTTTGCTAGCCATTACTTAGCATTTCACAAAATAGCGCTTCTGTGTTTTCTTCTGCTCTTCATGGTTTTTTGGCTTTAAGCCAGTGTGCACATCCAGCTGGAGTTAATCACTTTTAAGACCCATTGATTTTAGTGGAAGAATTAAAGGTCTGATTAAATCTCTTCTACTGAAATCAGTGAGACTTTAAATTATTTAATGCTGGTTGGATTGTGCCCAGTGATTCAGAGACTTCCAATAGGAGGCAAATATTTTAGCTTCTCTGACAGAAATGGCAAGGCCTTATAAAAGGTTTGGTTAGTGTTCGGTACTTGGAGTTTTTGAAGATTGTGGCATTGGTCTACTCAGTACAGTGGGCATTTGGCATCTGCTGGGGTTTGGTTCCAGAACCCTCCATGGATACGAAAATCCGTGGATGCTCAAGTACCATTATATACAATGGCGTAGTAAAATGGTGTCCCTTATATAACATGGCAAAATCAAGGTTTGCTTTTTGAATATATTTGGAGAGAGGATATTTTCAAACCAGGGATAGTGGAATCCATGGATGCAGAATCCATGGACATGGAGGGCTGGCTGGATATTAATTTATTTCAATGTTCATTAGCCAATTTCAACACAGTTGTGCCCTTAAGCCTTTTTTTAAATCAATGGGTTTAAGAGAACTTAAATCTTTAGCTGTTCCTGGCTGATGAAGCTAGCTGTTCAACTTTCTTTTTATATAGAATATTACAACTTTCTTCTGTTTTGATTTATTCTTAGGGAAAAATTATATAGTTGATGTACATTTGCTCCCAAGGTGCTTATTAATGGTTTACAAAGTTTTCAAAGATACCATCATCATTATCATTATCACCTTTATTTATACCCCACCTTCTCCTCAAACCTGGGACTCAAGGCTTTCAGACTTATTTTTTATATAACATCAAGAAGCAAATACATAACTCTAATGTAACTATGAATTAGCTAAAGAAACCTAAGTACATATTAGCTATGCATGACTGCTCATCTGTTTTACTCTCATTTTATTTTAAGGAAAGTGAGCATTTATAATAAAAACTCGATCGTACTTAATTTTGCATTATTACTACTGTGTGGATTAATATATTACTCCTGCTAAAGGATGACACAGTGCTGATCAACCCTTCCCTTAACACATTCCTCTTGGAAATATTCAGAGCAGTTGGCCTTGGGAACTGGGCTCTTTGCATCATCTGCTATAATTTCAGCAATAACAGAGGCTTGACGAATTCCATTGCCAACACAGAAATTGTGGGTTTCTGTAACACCCAAGTCAACTGGGTTGGGAAACTTGTAGAGAAGTCTGTGGGCCACATCTGCTCTCAGGATCTTAGAGGGTTGCACCACTTCTGACTCCTGGACTCCTTCACTCTGATGTTGTTTTTTTGGTCCAAAAATGGCCAATCGGGAACACCAGCCAGCAAGCCACAAGGACTCTAAGCCTGCAATTGGAGTCAGCTGAGGCCGGGAATGGACTGGGGGCAGAAATTGGAGTTGTGCTGGGAAAGGGAGGTATGGTCGGAACAGAGTGAACAGATGTTACGAAAGAAGGCGGGATCGCTGTTTGTTAGCTATCCCACCTTCAGTTCACCCTGTTTCCCGGAATGGATTGGAGAGCGTACCAACCATTCCACAGAAACTTACTTTGCTCCTCTGCAATGCCAGGTCGGTTAAAAATAAAACTCACATTATTTATGATCTTCTCTTGGATGAGGATGCCGACCTGGCTTGCTTCACAGAAACCTGGCTGGGAGAGGATAGTGCTGTCACGTGGGCGCAGGCCCTCCCAGCCGGGTATTCTGCCAGTGAGCAGGTGAGGGGAAGTGGGCGGGGTGTGTGTGGAGTGGCTCTGGTTTATAAGAACAATCTGACCTTGACCAGGATACCTGTCCGAAGCACAGTCCACTTTGAGTGTATGTACCTTAGCCTGGGGACCAGGGATAGTTTGGAGATTCTGCTAGTATACCGACCACCCTGTTGTCTAGCAGACTCCCTAATCAAGCTGACACAGCTGGTCTCAGAGTTGCTGTTGGAGTCACCCAGACTTTTAGTTTTGGGCGACTTCAACATTCCACTCAAGACCAGCTTGACAAATCTGACTGGTGCAGCTTGGGAGTTCATGGAAACCATGACAGACATGGGCCTATCCCAATTGGTCATTGGGCCCACACATTGTGCGGGTCATACTCTCGATGTGGTCTTTAGTACAGAACAGGAATATCCATGGGCGGCGGTTATTAAAACCACTGCATTGTCATGGATGGATCATTTCCTGGGGCTGGTTTACACGGCAGGTTTTATTGCGTTAAGTTGCGCTGTAGTGCTTTCACGCATCAGTGGTGGGTAGTTTATACGGTAATTGTTTACACAGCTATATTTTGTGGCGTTCCCACAGCCAAATGTGGTGGGGGCATGGCCAAGCATTGGAGAGGGAAAGGAATGCCATAGGAATGCCTGCCCTGGCCCCAACTCCGTGCTGAACAGCTTAGAAAGTTTTATTCCTTGCTTGAAACAGCATTTCCTTCCAAATACAGGAAAGCCAGAGAGAGGGGGGGGAAGAGCAGTTCAGCTTGCTACAGCCCTTCGTGAAATCATTTCTCTGCCTCCCCCATGCACAGGAAAAAAGTTTTACATACTTTTGAAACAGCAGAGAAGGTGAGAAGGAATGCTCCCTGAATGAAAATAGCTGGCTTGCAAAATAGCAGACAGGATTTTTGCAAGTTTCCTTTAAACGCTACAGTCTTTCCTTCCTCCCTGCCCCTCTTTTGAGCCCACCCCTGCATCATCAACCAATCACAATGCAGCTCTGCTTTAACCCTTAGCGGAATGCTAGTTTACACTGCAAATAAAGCACTACATTGCAAATATACCGGCAAAAATAGTGACATGCCCTGCCACGCTATATTTGGGTGTTTTACCTTCCCCCCTTCTGAATGAGGTGATTCTGTGCTGCGATCCGTGGGAACTATGAGCTATCTTAGCGGTATATTTAGGGGAATATTTGCCCGTGTAAACCACCCCCTGGTCAAGACTGAACTAAGAGTCTCTTCCTGCCCCACCGGGGGTGGTGGACCCATTAGAATGGTCCGCCCCCGAAGGCTAATGGAACCAATAGGATTCCAGAAAGCCTTGGAGGGTTTAATGGTTGGTAACGCCGGTGACCCTGTCGAAGCTTTGGTTAATACTTGGAACACCGATCTTACCAAGGCTATCGACACGATTGCTCCCAAGCATCCTTTCCAACCCGCTTCTAACTGTAAGCCATGGTATACTTCAGAGCTTAGGAAAATGAAGCGGGTTGGACAACAACTAGAGCGCAACTGGCAGAAAACTCGACTCGTATCCGACAGGACTCGACATAGGAACTTTCTTCGGTCCTATCGAGAGGCAATACGTGCAGCGCAGAGATCCTTCTCCTCTGCATGTATTGTGTCTGCAGAGTCCTGTCCAGCAGAGCTGTTTAGGGTGGTAAGGGAGATGACACGGGTTATACCTGCGCAGAACCCATTGCTTAAACCAACAACGGCCTGCTTTGATGCATTTAACAACTACTTTGCAGATAAAATCTCTAGGATAAGAGCCAACTTAGATGCCAGTATTTTGACAGAAACAATTGACGAGGTGTCCAGCAACTCCGTTGATGTAAGTTTACTGGATCAATTTCAATCCGTGAGTACCGAGGACGTGGACAAGCTACTTGATAGAGTGAGGAAGATGACCTGCCCTCTTGATCCTTGCCTTTCATGGCTGGTCATCCGGGGTGTGTGTGTGCCTTGATGGTGTTCCTTAAGGACATCATCAATGCATCCCTCAGGGGAGGGTGTGTTCCATCCTGTTTAAAGGAAGTGACAGTTAGGCCGCTCCTGAAAAAACCTTCCCTAGACCCCCTGGACATGAACAACTATAGGCCGGTTTCTATGTTACCATTCTTGAGCAAAGTGATTGAGAGGGCAGTTGTTCTTCAACTCCAAGTGGTCTTGGATGAAACTGATTATCTAGACCCATTTCAAACTGGCTTCAGGACAGGATTTGGAGTTGAACTGCCATGGTTGCCTTGACCGATGATCTGCGTCTAAGCATCGACAGGGGTAATGTGTCCCTGTTGGTGCTTCTGGACCTCTCAGCGGCTTTCGATACGATAGATCATGGCATTCTCCTGGATCGCCTGAGTGGGTTAGGAATCGGAGGCACTGTGCTCCAGTGGTTCCGGTCGTTCTTCTCGGGCAGGTCCCAGAGGGTGCGGCTCGGGGACAGCTGCTCCAGCAGAAAGGAGCTTACTTGTGGTGTTCCGCAGGGCGCCATCCTGTCCCCGATGCTGTTTAACATCTATATGAAGCTGCTGGGTAAGATTATTCAGAGTTATGGGGCTGGGTGTTATCAGTACGCTGATGACACCCAGATCTATTTCTCCTTGTCCCGATCATTGGCCTCGAATTCCAATAGCATCTCTCCTCTTAATGACTGTCTTAAAGCAGTAATGGACTGGATGAGGAGAAACAGATTGAGATTAAATCTGGACAAAACGGAGGTGCTCACAGTAGCGGCCCCGAAACCAGGAGTTGGGTTGCAACCTCCAGTCCTGAACGGGGTCACGCTCTCCGTTAAGGACTGTGTTCGCAGTCTGGGGGTGCCCCTTGATTCATCGCTCCAGATGACGAGTCAAGTGAATGCGACGGTCAGGAGCACGTGTTAGCAGCTTCGGCTGATACGCCAGCTGTGCCCTTTCCTGGAAGTAAGGGACCTTGAGACTGTCGTGCACGTGCTGGTAACCTCTCATCTAGATTTCTGCAATGCACTCTACATGGGGCTACCCTCGTGCTTGGTCCAGAAACTTCAGTTGGTACAAAATATGGCAGCCAGAGTGGTCTTGGGAACATCTCGGTGAGACCATATAACTCCAGTATTGAAATCTCTCCACTGGCTGCCTATCAGTTTCCGGGCCCAGTATAATGTGTTGGTTATTATCTTTAAAGCCCTAAATGGCTTGGGTCCAACTTATCTTCGGAACTGCCTCCTCCCATACAATCCTCCCTGTGCACTCCGGTCCTCTGGGAGGAATTTGCTTCAGCCACAAAAATCTAAGCTATCTGCAACCTCCCAGAGGGCCTTTTCGGTAATCACCCCCAATTTATGGAATGGCCTGCTGAACGAGATCCGTCAGATGACGAGCTTGAGTAGCTTTAAAAAAGCACTAAAGACGGATCTCTTTTGGCAGGCCTTTCCTGATTAGATCCCGGCCTCAGGGGCTGCGTCTCCTGGCTTTTTAAATCATGTATATATTTGTTTTTAATGTAGTTTTTAGTTAGATGGTTTTAATTTTATAGTGTTTAATGTCTTTTTATGGGGGAGGATGGGGGTGGGTGGTGTTTTTAGTCATTATTATAATGTTTTAATTGTTGGAAGCCGCCCCAATTGTTTTAGCAGAGGGGCGGGGTATAAATAAATGTTGTTATTATTATTATTATTATTATTATTATATTATACCGTATATTGCTGCATACAAGACTACTTTTTAACACTTGAAAATCTCCTCAAAAGTGGGGGAGTGGTCTTATACCCCAGTAATCATACTCCCCTGCTGTGAGAATGATTGAAGTGTAAAATGGCCTGGGCAGTTTTCCCAGCAGATCCTTCCTCCTGCTGTGAGAATGACTGCTTTGCCTTTGAAGAGTTAAATGGCCCCCCATTTAGCTTAGGAGAGTCAAAATAATGTTTCTTTTCAGGACAAGTTAGCCTAAAATTAGAATTTCTGGATTCAGATTTATCATTCTGCATCAAGTTTTGTCTATGGTGAAATTCTCTTGTCTACCACTGTGGCTCTAAATTCATTAATGTGCTCATTCATTAATGTGCTCATTCAAAAATTTGGGATTTGATAGCTTCATATTAACCAACTTACAGTATTAATGCAACCTTACTTTTCAAAGATTGAACACCACAGAGATTTTTCAAAGTATCCCATGCTTTTTTAGCTGTTCTCAGTCCTTTAATTTCACAGACTATTCCATCATCTATAGCCACTGAGCTGGCTGGCTGGTGGGGGACAGGCTTTCCAGCCAGGTGGCTGGCTGGTGTGTGTCGGGGGGCAAACTCTATATT
The DNA here is from genome assembly GCA_030847615.1 of Gambelia wislizenii. Lineage (NCBI taxonomy): Eukaryota > Metazoa > Chordata > Lepidosauria > Squamata > Crotaphytidae > Gambelia > Gambelia wislizenii. Next base: position 96,191,002 of record JAUMIR010000005.1, on the reverse strand, counting down.
TTAACTTAAAAATTGGGGGGGTCGTCTTTTGCGCCCAGTCGTCTTATACGCCGGAATATACGGTATTTAGCGGGCACAATATTTAGCCAATCTTGTCTTAGTCCCAGCTGTCCTTTTTTTTTTTTTTCTAAACCAAAACTAACACAGACATTCACTTCAGATACACTTTCACACTGCACAGTTATTCCACTTTTGTTGTCATGGTTCCATCCTGTGGAATCCTGGAATTTGCAGTTAAGGGGGGGGGGGATTTTCAGTCAGAGAGCTCTAGTGCCTCACCAAACCACATAGCCCAGAATTCCATAGGAACATTCCATCAATACCTGCCAATATCACTGTTGTTCTGCCGCCACCCCTGGTGCGATAGGTCCCTTTGCTTCAGTTTTTGGATGACTGCAGTCACAAGGCATGAGGGGGTCTGATTCTCTTCTTTGTCCTCTCTCTCCCTCCTCCCTCTTAATATTCCAAAGCAGGCTGACTCCATGCTTCATTGGAATAGTGAGGGGGAACGGAGAGAGGGGGAGAGGAGGCGAATCAGGCCCCCTCATGCCACATGACTGCAGTCATCCTGTAACTGAAGCGAAGGGACCTGTTGCACCAGGGGGTTGCCAAAGGAGCCCAATCACACAAATGAAGAGAGGTGTGATAATAAACATTTTACAACCAGTATATTCCCTTCTCCTCTAATAATGTGATTGTCATGAGACACAAGCCTGGTGTGATAATGTCCTGAGGGAGTTGCCTTGCCCTGCGTGAAACTAGGCCTGGGTCTATAAGCAATGACAATGAGCTTCCTGCAGGGCTTGCACCAAAAATTTTCCTAACTGAAGCAGAAGGATAAACATGTTCCACTTCCTAAAAGTCAAAGTCCATGGTACTCAAGACTGTTTAAGTTATTTTTGCAAATAAGACAGAAAAAAACCATAAGCATTTCTTCCTGGAACTAAAAATACATCAATAATAAATTACAAAATAGTTTGTTATGAACAAATATTCAGCATTCATCAGAACTGAGTAAATCTGTGTATTCAAACTTGCGGAAATCAATCTGTCTAAAACTGAGTAAATATTTATACCTAGTAATGCCTTCTGCACAAAGCTGTGATTTCTTTGTGTGATCTTTCTCTTGTCTATTGACCTTTTCAATATTCACAAATGGCAAAAGTTCAAGTAGTGAAAGAAAAGTTGTTAAAGGGAATGTAATTTTAATGTTTTACTACACACCTTGACCCTTCAAAACAAAATACAATATTCCTTTAAATAAATACATACAGCATATATCAGTGATCAAGCTTATACAATGTATATGTCTAGCCCTTGTCATATCCAATGTATTTCCCCCCGTATTTCTTATTTTCTGTGTACTTCTTTAATCTTTCTTTCTTATTATTTTCTTTGCAATCATACTTTTAAAAACCCAGTAAAAATAAGTAAATACCTGCATGCATACATATGAAAGCTACCCATTTAGGAAGCATGAGAAATGACCTGGTGAGCCAAAGGGAAAGTATGTACCCAACATTTCACAGATGAAAATTGGGATAAGTATGGCCAAGGAACATCAAAGTGTGGTCAAGATGGCAGTTATTAATGAGGAAGAACAGACAAGCTATGAGGGCTTTTTAATTTTTTAGCCTGATTCTAATTGGAAAAGATTCACCCCCTCCCCCATCCCCTGAGTTAATTGAGTGCAAAATACTTTCACGCTTTGAACTCAGTTTGCAGCAATTAAAGTAAGCTGAAGAGGATTGGAGAAAGAGTGAGAAACTAGGACAAGTTAAAACAGCTAGAAAAGTGGGATGACAGAGGATTAATAGGACTGTCCGTGCCAAATCCAGACATGTGGACAGTATGAAAGTATTGTAGTAGTCAGCTGCATTTGTGATCAGAAGCACTTGTAAAATGAAATCCTCTCTATACAAATTGCCTTCCAGGTCTTCCAATTATAGTATGGGCACACGGGCCTTTTCCCATGACAGTATTTTTATACCTGATGGGCGAGCAGAGAGTGAAGAGTCCATTCAAGCAATGTCCCAAGACAACATCCTAGGCAAAGTCAAAACCCTTCAGGTAAGAATTATAAATCAAAGTGTACTAGTTACACTTACATCATTTTTCTTTACTTTCTTCCTTAATTGCTTCTGCTGTACCTGTTGCAGTACAAGTTTCCACACTTATCATAATGGATTGAGCCTAAGGGCGTGTACTTTCAGTCCACATTTTTAGCCCTGCAAGCAATGTTTTACACATTTTCAGTCCTGCAAACAGATTTATCACCTTATCATACCATGGAGACCACCATGCTGAAATTAAGTAAAGCATCAACATTTTCAAATACCATCATCTAGCTCAAAAGTTTGTGCTATATGACTCAACTTGCACAAGTTTAGCTCCACCAAGATGAATGTGTCCCAGAAGCCATGCAAATTTAATTCTTAATTAAATCAGGTTTGAATGATTAATAATCAATTAAAGGCAAAACCAAAAAGCCAGAACCCTCAAACAAATCCAGAACAGACTTGAAACACCCAATCCATCTCTATGGATCAGAAATGCTCATCCCAGGATGCAAAGGTTCATCAGGTTTTTTACATGTGTGTTGAACTTCATTCAGCTTGGTGGGTGAGAAGTTACATAGATAATTTTACTGAAGATAAGAAGTTTGTGAATGGTCTTGTACCATTTGTCCTTCTGGCTGACACGGATCCAAATAATACAATGTGCATAATGAAATGGATATTTTCCCCCTGACCCTTCCATTTCAAGTTACATGTTTGTGTGTGTATTTGAATGTGTCTCTGTGGGGAGAAAATTGCTAAGTTGCCAGGTTAGAAGCATCATTGGCCCTAAGATTTCAGACTGAAACATGAGACTTGGTGATACCCCCTTGGCGATGTCATATGGATTAGCTTTATGGCCATACAGCTTGGTGATGTCATATGGATTAGATTTATGGAAGTCAAAAGAGCAACTCAAGTGATGTCATTAAACATGATACATAAAACATAAATCACAGTTATTCAGAGCATGCCATACCAATTAAAAACACACAAAGTCTAACAAAAAAGTATTTTTCTGGTTAGAAAGTAAGTTTTCCAAGTTCTGCTTTGAACTGGGGGGAAAAAAACCTCCAATCTTTCCCAGCTCTTTTTAAACACCTTTACAAGCGCTGCTTTTAACAACACTTGAAAGTTATAGTTGAACCCAAGAAAGTTTTCCCAAGCTCTGTTTCAAACAGAAAAAAACAATTTTTTTCCAACTCTGTTTTTAATATCTTTATTAGTGCTGCTTTTAACACCACAGGTACAGTCCAAAGAAAAAATTTAAAGCAAAAGGAGAATTTTCTAAATGCTTCTTTTAATGGGGTCCTTCCATTAATAAGTGTTGCCACTGGGCACATTTTCATTTCTGTTTTCTTTTTCTACAGTCACGGATTTGGAAGTCTCTCTCACACCCCAGCATAGTACTCATCATAATAATGCTGTATGTGTGTGCCTTCAAGTCAGCTGCCAACTTATGGTGACCCCATGGATTTCATAGGGTTTTCATAGACAAGGAATACTCAGGTGGTTTTGCCAGTCCCTTCCTCTGAAATATAGTCTACAGTACCTGCTATTCATTGGTGGTCTCTCATCCAAGTACTAATCAGGGCTGACCGTGCTTAGCTTCCAAGATCAGGTAGGATCTGGTGCCTTTAGGTTATTTAGGCACATAATAATGCTACTCCTCTCTCTGCCTTTTCTTCACAAATGAAGATTCAGGAAGGACTCATCCCGCGCTTTCTGCAAGCGCGCTGATGATGACTAAAAAGGCCAATCCGAGATAAACAAGTCTGGTTGCAGAAAGCACAGCAGAAGGTCTCCTTGGGTGATGTTTCCGGGTTGTGATTCTTTCTGCATTGTCGTTTCTCTTCAAGACTTGTTCAGCGTGAGTTCTCAAATAAGGCTGCAACATTGTGGATAGTGCGTCTCCATGCCTCCCGATGTGAGGCCAGGGCGGACCATTGTTGGTGATCAATTTGCCGAATGGGGAATGGGGATGAAGAAGAGAAAGAGTGACTAACAGAAAAATGGAGACCAACAGGGCCAGCCAATCTATGCATGTCTACTCAGATTGTCACGATCCTACATCAGGAAATGGGACATAAAATTCTACCTGTGTGGTTGAGAAATTACAATTATCAGTTCACTTCTTGGGTGACCGTCACCCTGTAGTAGCCACTACATAGAAGTGTTGGGGTAGGCTGGTGAGAGATAGATGGACTTTGAGCAGGTGGATGTAACTGCGCAACAGAAGTGTTGAATTCCTCCCTGTGTAGTGACCAAAAAATAAAAATAAAAATGACATATGCCAGCATGTTGCTGGATGTCTCTAACAGGGCACAAGATTTTTTTTAAAAAAATCTAAATTTATACGAACCTCTGCTCTGTGGTATTATCTGAATTACGAGGCTTTGGTTTGTGGTATAAAGCATATTTTGATGCTATCCATCCACTCCTCAAGAGCCACTACACAGCAAAAAGCAGCAACATGAAGCATAACATATAAGACAGTGCTTGAGCCATGTGATATTCTTCATCTGTCATTTAAAGAAGACCACATACCTGTATATTATCTAAAAAGTTACAGTTACACTTCAAAAGGAGTAAAGTTATCCTTGCTAAAGTAGGAGTGAACTTATCCCTAGTTAAGTTACATTTATAATACTATGTAGTTATGCATTAGCAATTAGGAAAAGGAACCAATTACAAGTAACAATGTATTGTGATTAGTTCCTTCCAAGCTCTGTTCATACTGTGAAAATTTAGAAAGCAGAAAGCACTACAGTGTATGGACCCTGTAATGGGTTTGTGTGTGTTGAGTCTTCCATACCTCAGGAATTATCAATCCAAAGTGCACTAAATGATCAAACACTGAGTACTATTAAGACAGCTATTTCTGTTGAGTTCTCCCTAGAATAATAAAGGTTGACTGCAGCCTGTGAATATTTACTTGGGAATAAGCTACACTGAATACACAGAGAGCACTTCTAAGTAACACTGTACAAGTCTTCATATTTAAGGATGTTTCAATGATAACAGATGGGGAAAGTAATTTGTCCTCTCTCTGCAAATACCTGCAGGCAGACCAACTTACTAACAACCTGCCCGCCCATGTTGAGCCTCCTGTCTTAAAAACAGGTCTTTGGGCCCTGTTGCTTGCCTCTGTAAATGAAGTGAAATTTCAGTTTCTAGCAACAATGGTGGACAAGAAGAAGGGACTTTCAATGTGGGGGTAGGGAGGATAATAATTTGCACTGTAGCCAGATGTTTATCCATAACCCACCAAGGATGCATATAGCATGAGGAAAAAGAAATTTTGTGGATATGAGAGAAGAGTGTGAGTGAAAGGATGGGAGAAGGGATGAGGAAGAGAATAGCAGTTGGAGAGTGACTAAAGAGGGAATTGATACACCCCATGTCCACTCCCATTCCACCCACACAGAATGGGGTGTCTAGGGCAGAAAGAAAGGGGAGAGTGAGCTACAAATACAAAGTAGAAGGGGAAACAACAGAGGAAATAAAAGCTCAACGAGATTTGAGCTTTTGAGCAATGTACAAACGCTAACAGAGGCACACAAAGTGGGTTAGAGAGCTTCCTATGGAAACAGTGGATGGGATGTAAGGCTGCCCTTCAGAAAGGAAAACCACATCTGGAAATCTACTGCAATATATTGTCACAGATCCCTCTTGTTACTTTTGCTACATATTGCTACATATCCCTCTTGTTATTTTCTATAATGTGTGAAAGGCTAAAGTGCCTTTTGGGGGGGGGGTATAAGCCAACCACAACAGACAATCACATGGAAACTGACTGTTCCATAGTCTTGGTAGCTTTCTTTATAAATAAAGTATCATCTGCCTCAGCATGCCATTAAACAAGTTCTTCCCTGTTGACAGAAAAAAATCTTCCCACTGCTGTCTTCAAGTTCTCTTGAGTGGATTCTCTCTTTCAGTGGATTCTCTCTTTCAAAATTAGAACCAGCAGTAATCAAAGCACATGTCTGCTTTATTCACAAGAGACGACAGTGAAGTTAAATCTTCATTAGGTCTGGTTTGAATAATCAAAAGCTAAACAAGGCTAAACTAGGGGGAGGAAATGCAGAACTTCCAAATAGATTTGAAAATACATCAGAAACATGAAAGTCACATGAATCAGAAATAAAGCTTATTCTATCTGTATATCATTGATTAATGTTTATCTTATGAATGTATTGCTGCTTTGGGGAAACAAGTGGTAGAGGATATGAAAACTGAAGATAGGATAATGCAATCAAAGGGTTTAACCACAGTACGTAAGTAGATTAAACACATAAGAATATAAAATTACAAAATGATAAAAATTAGGGGGGAAATGTACAAAACAACTCAATAGACTGCAGTCCTAGCAACAGCCAAAGTCCAAAAATAACTACAGTTGGACCCCCATATCCGCGGAACCAATATCTGCATTTTCAGTTATCCACGGGACACAAAACAGGAACACATACCATAGAGTCATCCTAGAAAATGCCTAGAGAGGCATTCTCTCTAGATATCTTCTAGGTCCTCCAAGGCAACTCTGTGGTATGTTTTATTGGAAGTCCATTATTTTAATAGGGTTTGCTGTTATTCGCAGTTTCCAGAATCTGTGATAAGTCTGGGAACAGAACCTCCACAGATACGGGGGTCCAACTATATTTCATAATGAAGGCATGGATAAATACACCAATTGGGATAAAAGTGAAAAATCTTAATAGATCCTATCTGATCTTGGAATCTAAGTAGGATCAGGCCTGGTTAGTACTTAGAAGGGAAACTGCCAGGGAACACTAGTTGCTGTATGCTGTTTTCAGAGGAACACAATGGTAAACCACCTCTTAGCATTCCTTGCCTAAGAAAACCCTGTGAAATTGATGGTGTCGCCTTAAGTTGACAAGTTGCTTGAAGGCATGTAGTGTGCACAAGTAAAGTTTTCAAAAAGGTGACTTAAGGTGAAGCTATTGGTTATAGCATTGCTGCTAAAAATGGGATGTGTTCATTGAGTCCCTCTCTACATTATTCAGGTACACATATCCTCTTTCATTAAATTCATGAGTTTCCCTGGTTCTTCTCTATGTTGGTGGCTTGTTGCTATGTTGGTGGCATGGTGAGAAAACTCAGAATATTGTGATATAATATACAATTGTCCCTTCATATTTACTGGGGTTTGGTTCCAGGACTGCTCCGCAGCAGCCACGGCGACCAAGGGTGGGGGGGGGGCGAGGGAAGCGGAGGAGGCCCGATCCGGCCGCAGCAGCTGCGGCGACCAAGGCTCCGGCAGTGCTCCGCAGCAGCCGCGGCGACCAAAGGTGGGGGCGAGGGACGAGGCGAGGCGAGGAGCGGAGGAGGCCTGATCGGGAGCGGAGGAGGCCTGATCGGGAAGGCGGCAGGGCAGCAGCAGAAGCCGGGACGCGGGCTCGCTTTGCGGCGCAGCGTCCAAGGGGTGGTGCCCTTTGCGGCGCGGCGTCCAAGGGGTGAGGGAGGGCGAGGGGCAAGGCGGAGGAGGCCCGAACCGGGGAGCGCTTCCCAAGCGGGAAGGAGTGGGCGCGTTGAAAACCCCCGAAAGATACCCCGAAGGTCCGGCAGCCACAGACCAAGGGGGGGGCGAGGGACAAAAGGACAAATTAGAATAGCAAATAAAACAATCAAAAATAAAACAATCAAGGAGTTCAATTAATTCATCAAGGAGGGATTAATCAAGAGAGAGAGGGGAGGTGGAGGTAGAAAGAAATATGGGGTGAGCGACCACGTGGCGAAGAGAACAAAGGATAGAACCCCATACACTCCCCGACACCGTTTAAAAGACAAAATCAACAATCAACCATCAGCACTCAATCACAATTACACCTAAATAAAACAACCACACAGCTGGGCTGCTGGCAATCATACAAATCCCCCAAACACAGCCCAGCCAACTTAGCTCTCCATCGTGGCTGAAGCAAGTAGAAAAGACCGACGTTCCTCCCCCTTTCGATCCGGTGAAAAAGAGGAGGGAGCCAGGGGCGGCAAGGGGTAAAATAGGCCCTGCCTCAGCCCCACCCCTGACTCCTCCTGACCAGGGCGTATCCACGCCCTGGCCAACCCCTGCGCTCATCTCCATGCCCATCATTAAAACACCTCCCCCGGATCTACCATTCTTCAAGATCAGGGGGGGGTGTCTGTTCTTCTCTATGTTGGTGGCTTGTTGCTATGTTGGTGGTATGGTGAGAAAACTCAGAATATTGTGATATAATATACAATTGTCCCTTCATATTTACTGGGGTTTGGTTCCAGGACCCCCGTGGATACCAGAATCGGTGAATACTCAAGTCCCATTATATGCAATGGCATAGCAAAATGATGTCCCTTATATAAGATGGCAAAATCAAGGTTTGCTTTTTGGATTATTTTTTAAAGAATATTTTCAAGCTATGAATACTTAAATCCGTGGATATCAAATCTGTGGATACGGAGGGACAACTGTATTATCTAATCCTCCATGTTATGGGGAGATAGAGGAAGAGGAGGATCATTTTGGAGGTGGCCCCATGTCAAGCATACTGTGTAGTTCCAGCCTCATAGTAATTCACATGCTGCTGCCAATCTCTTTTCTGGATCCACAGAAAAGCAGTCAGGATCACTTGTGTTTCTGGAAGGATCTTACCTGCTTACATTGTACTGGATTTGCAGCTGTTAAAGGCATGAGAGTCTACTACCAATTCAGCACACAGAGAAAGGAATCAGTTCCCTTCAAAAAGAACAAGATAACCATATCACTTGCTCACCCAGTACGGTGCTGTATCTTCCAGCCAGAACATAAAGCCACTGCAGAAGAAGTGTAAAATGTCATATAGAAATACAGTTGTCCCTCCACATTCGCGGTTTTGGTTATTCGCGGTTTTTGGAGGCCCCCCCCGGACCCCCCCAAAACCACAACACGGGGCCTCCAGAGGCCCCGTGAAAGACCTGGAGGGAGCGGGGAGGCCCAGGGAGGCCTCCACGGGGCCCCCGGAGGCGCTCCGGAGGCCCCATGAAGGCCTGGGGAGGGGTGGCGAGGCCTTCGCGGGACCCCCGGAGGCCCTCCGGAGGCGCCGCGAAGGCCTGGGGAGAGGTGGGGAGGCCTTCGCGGGATGCCTGGAGGTCCTCCGGAGGCCTCGCGAAGGCCTGGGGAGGGGTGGCGAGGCCTTCGCGGGACCCCCGGAGGCCCTCCGGAGGCCCCGCGAAGGCTTGGGGAGGGGTGGCGAGGCCTTCGCGGTACCCCCGGAGGCCCTCCGGAGGTGCCGCGAAGGCCTGGGGAGGGGTGGAGAGGCCTTCGCGGGACCCCCGGAGGCCCTCCGGAGGCCCCATGAAGGCCTGGGGAGGGGTGGCGAGGCCTTCGCGGGATGCCCGGAGGCCCTCCGGAGGCGCCGTGAAGGCCTGGGGAGGGGTGGCGAGGCCTTCGCGGGACCCCCGGAGGCCCTCCAGAGGCCCCGCGAAGGCCTGGGGAGAGGTGGCGAGGCCTTCGCGGGACCCCCAGAGGGCCTCCGGAGGCGCCGTGAAGGCCTGGGGAGGGGTGGGAAGGCCTTCGCAGGACCCCCGGAGGGCCTCCGGAGGTGCCTCGAAGGCCTGGGGAGGGGTGGGGAGGCCTTCGCGGGATGCCCGGAGGCCCCGTGAAGGCCTGGGGAGGGGTGGGGAGGCCTTCGCGGGACCCCCAGAGGCCCTCCGGAGGCGCCGCAAAGGCCTGGGAAGGGGTGGGGAGGCCTTCGCGGGACCCCCAGAGGCCCTCCGGAGGCCCCGCGAAGGCCTGGGGAGGGGTGGGGAGGCCTTCGCGGGGCCTCCGGAGGTGCCGCGAAGGCCTGGGGAGGGGTGGGGAGACCTTTGCGGGACCCCCAGAGGCCCTCCAGAGGCCCCACGAAGGCCTGGGGAGGGGTGGCGAGGCCTTCGCGGGACCCCCGGAGGCCCTCCGGAGGCGCCGCGAAGGCCTGGGGAGGGGTGGGGAGGCCTTTGTGGGACCCCCGGAGGCCCTCCGGAGGCCTCGCGAAGGCTTGGGGAGGGGTGGTGATGCCTTCGCGAGACCCCCAGAGGCCCCGCGAAGGCCTGGCGAGGGGTGGGGAGGCCTTTGAGGGACCCCCGGAGGCCCTCCGGAGGCCCCGCGAAGGCCTGGGGAGGGGTGGCGAGGCCTTCGCGGGACCCCCGGAGGCCCTCCGGAGGCCCTGCGAAGGCCTGGGGAAGGAGGGAGGAAGGGACGGGGAGACCTCCGTGGGGCCTAGCAAGGCCCCGCGAAGGCCTGTGGAGGGAGGGAGGAAGGGCCGGGGAGACCTCCGCGGTGCCTAGCAAGGCCCCGCGAAGGCCTGTGGAGGGAGGGAGGAAGGGTCAGGGAGACATCCGTGGGGCCTAGCAAGGCCCCGCGAAGGCCTGGGGAGGGAGGGGGAAGGGCCGGGGAGACCTCCGTGGGGCCTAGCAAGGCCCCGCGAAGGCCTGGGGAGGGAGGGAGGAAGGGCCGGGAGACCTCCGCGGGGCCTAGCAAGGCCCCGCGAAGGCCTGGGGATGGAGGGAGGAAGGGCCTGGGAGACCTCCATGGGGCCTAGCAAGGCCCCGCGAAGGCCTGGGGAGGGAGGGGGAAGGGCCGGGGAGACCTCCGTGGGGCCTAGGAAGGCCCCGCGAAGGCCTGTGGAAGGAGGGAGGAAGGGCCGGGGAGACCTCCGCGGGGCCTAGCAAGGCCCCGCAAAGGCCTGGGGAGGGAGGGGGGAGGGGAGTCATTATTCGCGGATTTTTCACATTCGCGGGGGTCCGCGGAACGGAACCCCCGCGAATGTGAAGGGACGACTGTAAATTTGTATCTGCATGGTGGGTGAGAATCTTGTAGTTACTGGCCATAAGGCATTCTCCCTAGAAACTTAGCAAAGTGTAGTATCTGGACAAGCCAAAGAGATTACATTGTTGTTGATGGAAAGCAAGAGGCTTAATTGCACATAGTTGAAGGCCAGTTAACCACGTGTTTCATGGAGCACACCAAAATCATGACCATTTCCATCCTAAATTCTGTACATACATCTCTTTCAAGGGCTGATACACAAATTCACACCAAAGTGCATGCACTAAATATTAGCAGTCCACCCCATTCCATATTTTGAGGAATAAGGGATCAGATGTATCCAGTTTATTGCCACTGTAGTGAAAGAGGGTATGTAGAATTTATGTAGCATTTAAGTGTGTGGAAATGGAACATGCTCAAAGCACAGGCTTGTGAACAGACAGATAATGATCCTACCACCTTATTAATGTGTTTTCTATGCATTCATTGATGAATGTGTTAATAAGGTTTGTGTCTATATCAAGAAACAGTTTTTAGAAAGGGCACAAAGGACTGCAAAAGAATCCCAATGGTAAATGCCACTGCTATTCAAAGTGTACATGAACAGTCTATTGTTTATTTAGAGTGTGCTCCAGCTATTAAAGGAAAATTTCATCATGAACTAATAACTGGAACAAAACAGCAAGTATTAATGACTTGTTTGGAATGTTGACATTTAATACTTTCTTTGCCTTTCAAAGATATTGAAAGAGAACTGACAGATGGAAAGTTCTCAATGAGAGCATTTAATGAGAATATTTAAAAAGCTGAGGGAACCCAAAATGAAATATTCTACAGAGTCCAATCATAAACAAAGCAACTGTAGACCTCCCCACCCCTGTCCATATGCTAATATCAGCTTGAAAACCTTACTTTTTGACTACAAGTCCCAAACTCCACTGACTGAAAAGTTTCCAAACTCAGCCTAAAATGACTTAATGTACATTTAATACACAGGTGATGTTCTGAAAGTGATATAGAAGACAAAGAAGCAAATATTGTAGGGAACATCTCAATAAAATCAAATAAGAATATCTTTAACATCCCTATCTTTCCGATCATCGTTGTCGCTGTCATCATCATCAGCAGCATCATTGCCTCGTGGTATTCAAACACTTCCAGATGACAGTATGCTTCTTCAGTGTAGAATGAATATGTAGAACAGCTTGCTTTGAGCAGTATGTACCATTTCCCACAACGGGTTCACTCATAGGACTTTATCACACAAGGGAGGTAAATCGCAATAACAGCAGTATGATAGCATCTTTTGTTGATCCTTATCCCATGATGTCATAGTTCTTCTATTGCTACTTTGCATTCCACTCATCAGTGTCATGCATCTTTTCACATATGGTTGAACTCTGTGAATGGCTGCTAATATCACAGCAGTTCCAGCACTCACTGTGGTGTAATGGGTCGTTCCTCTGCAATTCTGATATTATGGCAGTCTTGTGAGAAGCACTGAAACTGCGCGACTGCACAGTAGGAGCAAACAGAACCATGTGAAACTTCCAAAACTGTGTGATTGTACAGTTTCAGCAAGGAAATTTTAAAAAATTAAAATCAATCTGCAGGACAGGAAGGACGGGGCAGAGAGTTAGTGAGGTGGTGTGGAAGACTGATTGTGAGATCTTGAATCACCATGGCAGCACCATAGTGCTATTGTAGGTACAGTGTGAGATCGATCACAGATTAGCAAAGGCATAGCACATTTGGACGACTTTACAAAAGGGTCTGAAGTAATACACACCCGAGGCGAAGCACAAAAATCAGTGTGTATAGAGCCATTGTACTGTCTATTCTCCTTTATGGGTCTGAAACACGGGGCACCTATTGCTACCACTTACGATTCCTTGAATGCTTTCATCAGCGCTGTATAAGCACAATCCTAAATATACACTGGACTGACTATGTGATGAATATTGGTGTCCTTGAGCAAGCAGGGATCACAAGCATTGAGGCCACGATATTGAGAACACAGTTGGGCAGGGCACGTTTCTAGGATGGAGGACCATCGCCTCCCAAAAATGGTACTCTATGGTGAACTCGCCATGGCTCAGTGTAAGAGGAGCACTTCAAAAAAGCGATACAAGGACTCCCTGAAGCAACATCTCACCAAATTGATCACCAGCAATGGTCTGCCCTGGCTTCACATTGGGAGGCATGGAGACGCACTATCCACAATGCTGCAGCCTTATTTAAGAACTCAAGCCGAACAAGTCTTGAAGAGAAACGACAACGCAGAAAGAATCACAACCCGGAAACATCACCCAAGGAGACCGTCTGCTGTGCTTTCTGCAACTGGACTTGTTTATCTCGGATTGCCCTTTTTAGTCATCAGCGGCTTGCAGAAAGCGCAGGAAGAGTCCTTCCTGAATCTTTGTTTGCGAAGAAAAGCCAGAGAGAGAGAGAGATTTCTGGTTGCTTAAACAACATAAGTGCAGTGATTTACTACCCTTGCATGATAAAGTCCATAGGCTTTTTTCAATATTCAGATCAGCTTATGCATCCATATAACCAAAGTGTACATGGAATAAGAAGACTACTTTTGTTTAGATATGTAGATCATTCTTTCCAAGACTTGAGGGCAGGAATAGCACTCCAGTCACAAAAAACAATCTGTCTAAAACAGATTTGGGCAATTCCCCAAGGTCCAGGGACCACAACTCTCTTACCAGGAGGACCATGCTGGGAGGACCCACACCCTATTCTATTTTCTTTTTAATTTACTCAAAATGCTCCCTATACATTCTAATAATAATAATAATAATAATAATAATAATAATAATAATAATAATATAAAATTTTATTTCTATCCCGCTCCTCCGCAACGCAATCGGGGCAGCTTACAATATAAAAACTCCATAATTACAATACCCTAGCCCACCCACCCCTTAAAATAATATTAAATTATAAAGGATTAAAAACATACAATAATTTAAAATATATTAAATTAGAAAAAAAATAAAAGATACAATAATTTTTAAAAAATCCAATTGCAGCTCAGAGGGAAAGGACAGCCAAGTCTTGGGCCAGGATAGTTATTCAGGAAAGGCCTACCGGAAAAGATCCGTCTTGACAACTTTTTAAAAGCTGACTAAAGTGGTAATAAGACGGATCTCGTCTGGTAGGCCATTCCATAATCTGGGAGCGGCAGCAGAGAAGGCCCTCTGGGAGGTCACCGACAACCTTGTTTTCATAGGTTGTAACGGATTCCTCCCAGAGGACTGAACTGTGTGGGGAGGTATGGAAGGAGGCGGTCCTGGAGATAAGTTGGACCCAAGCCATGTAGGGCTTTATAGGTCATAACCAACACCTTGTACTGTGCCCGGAAATGAATAGGCAGCCAGTGGAGAGCTTTTAGCACAGGTGTTATGTGCTCTCTTCTGGAAACACCAGAAATCAACCTGGCTGCCATATTCGGAACTAGTTGAAGTTTCCGAGTCAAGCACAAGGGTAGCCCCATGTAGAGCGCATTACAGAAATCCAGACGGGAGGTTACCAGTGCATGTACCACAGTTTCGGTGTCCCTGGTTTCCAGGAAAGGGTGCAGCTGGTGTATCAGCCGAAGTTGATAACAGGCACTCCTGACTGTTGCATTTACCTGATTAGACATCTGGAGCGACGGGTCCAGGAGCACCCTCAGACTGCTAGGAGGCATGGGGTACAGTTTTACAATATTTTGGCCCCCAGAGCAGTTTTAACAGCACCTACTGCACAGCCAAAAGAAAAGCAGAGTTAGGACCAAATATTCCCCCTTCCTACCCCCAAGCGTTCAGTGTACAGGAAGGGCAAAACCTGCCAGAGTCCAAAGGTCTTCCCCATTTCTCATTCTTCAGGCTAGGAGGCTTTAAGAAGCTGGAAGTTAAAGACAGCAAAACCTCCAAGTGTGGTATCTTAGGTTGCTTACCTGTGTTTCTTAAACTGTACATCTTGCTCTGAGTCCATACTCCTCACCACATGTGACAGAGGCAAACAGCCAAAGCCATGAAAATAGCAGAGTGGTGTAGGCAAAAAGGTGTCTATTCCAAGTGGTCACTCAAGTGTAACCCAAAAAAATTGCTACTCAGCCCCTGAAAGTGACTTGCAACAATCTGTGTTGATGCTTAAGCATGCATGGGTCACTGCACAGACCCAGAAGAGGCTGAGAAGATGGTTCTCAGGGCTTAACTAGATCCTATTGATGTTATTCCCTTGTGATACTTGGGGTTTGACTACACAGGTAGGAAACACCACATCTACATCATAGCCATGGTGGATTTGATCTGCAGTGACCTCGTAAAAGCCATGTTCACCAGGCTTTTCTGATTGTAGATTGGAGTATCCCACCGCACTGTTAGTTGCGTCAGAGTAAAAGGGCAGGGCTGCTCTGGTGGTGTTGGGAGGTCTGTTCACACATGCATGCAAACAAATGAATATTCATGGTCCCAGAATACAATTGTCCCTCCATATCTACGGATTTGGTATCCACAGATTTAAGTATTCACAGTTTGAGAATATTCTTCTAAAAATAATAATCCAAAAAGCAAACCTTGATTTTGCCATCTTATATTTTTATTTATTTATTTATACCCCACTCTAGCCATAAGGCCATCAGAGTGGCTTACCAACTGTTTTAAGCAATAGCAATTTACACATTTACACTGCATTAAGCAGTTTCCAATGTGTGTTAGGTAATTGCCCCCACAAGCCGGATACTCATTTTAGCAACCTACGAAAGGATGGAAGGCTGAGTGAACCTTGGAGCCCTCTGGAATCAAATTTGCAACGTGGTGACTTGCAGTACTGCCATTTAACCACTGCGCCACCAGGACACCATTTTGCTGTGCCATTGAATATAATGGGACTTGAGTATTCATGGATTTTGGTACCCACGGGGGGGTGGGGGGGTCCTGAAACCAAACCCCAGCAAATGTAAAGGGACAACTGTACTGTCTTACTGGATAAGCAGAGTTACGTTTATCCAGATGTGTGCACAATTGAAAAATGAAGAAACATTTAAAAATAAGTACCGGAACATAGTCCTGTCAACAGGCTGTCCCACCCCAGCTTTGCTCTGAAGCCAGTCCTCATCTTTCACACAGCCAAAAACCTGGGTTTCCCCCTCAAATCCTGAGCAAACTGTGATTCCTGCAGAAACCATGGTGAAAATGTGCATTGTTGAAAATGACATGTGTCAACTGTGCTGTGAATAAGGGGTGAATATGGGTTTTATTGCCCGTGTAGACAAGCCCCTAAAGCCTTTTGAGACCTAAGGATCTCATGTGACTTCATTCTGAGCCCTTAGGGAGACAGGGCAACTTCATCCTCTCTGTCTATTTCTGGAGGAGCAAACCTGCAACCACCAATACTATGTCAAATTTAGCCTATTATATTATTCACTTAATGTTTCTTTCATAGCCTCTCCACTGAATGAGCATTTAAGGGATATTTGTAATAAAATAAGGAAATATAATAATTATTCAAAACTTATTAAAAAAAAACAGATAAAAATACATACTGTACAGTCAGACCCCCATATTTGCAGAACCAATATATGAGGTTTTGGTTATCCACGGGACACATAACAGGGACATATACCACAGAGTCATGCTAGAAAATGCCTAGAGAGGTATTCTCTATAGAAGTCATCTAGGTTCTCCAATGCAACTCTATGGTATGTTTTTACTGGAAGTCCATTGTTTTAATAGGGTTTGTTCTTATCCACAGTGGATACAAGCATCTGACTGTACATTGTTATATTTTACAGTTTTAAAAAAAGGCATTAATCATCAAAAGCTCAACAGGACAGTATAATTTTTACCAGCAACTTAAAGACAATAAGGAGGAAGTCAATCTAGCCA
This sequence comes from Gambelia wislizenii, assembly GCA_030847615.1. Classification (NCBI taxonomy): domain Eukaryota; kingdom Metazoa; phylum Chordata; class Lepidosauria; order Squamata; family Crotaphytidae; genus Gambelia; species Gambelia wislizenii. The sequence goes on along the minus strand of JAUMIR010000005.1, from coordinate 96,174,287 downwards.
CCCTGAGGAAGGGGTTCTACATCTAGGTTGCTGCTCTTGGAAAGCCTGTCTTGAGAGTGCAGTGATTCACCTTGTTAAGAGGTAGAACACTTAACAGGGCCTCAGATGAAGAAGGCAAGATCCAGGCAGGTTTGTATAGGAAGAAGATGCACACAGGTGTTTATCTATCTGCTAGGTGAGGAAAGAAATAATTGTTAAACAGTGGGAACAAATACTATATAGCAGGTACTGTCTGTGACAACTCTGTGTAAAGCTTAAACTTGTATTTACTCTAAACATCTAAACAATTTTAAAAGTTTAAATCTCTCTGTTTATAGCAGTATTGGTTTTTGTGCCTTCTGCTTATAAGGTAAATTTTATGTAATTTTGTTTTTAAAAAGTGTGTGATTTTTTTTACTTGTAATAACATTTTGAAGATTTATTTTTGTCTGCCAAGAGCCAATATGAAAACGTGACCTAAGGAACACTGCAGATAAGTCATAGTTCTGATTTAAATATTATATCTTTTTTTTCCATAATATACTGTAACGTCTCCTGATTGGAAAAATAATTCCATATTGACAATACCTCTGTGAATCTGACAATGCCATATTTTTTTTTAAAAAAAAAGCACCAGTCTCTCTCTCTCTCTGTGTATCTCTCTCATTAATTTTCTCTAGATTTTTATACATCAGATGGCAGGTAGGAAGACAAGTCCGTTTGGAAAAATTCCCTATAATTTATAAAATTATCTGTCTCTTCTCTCCTAGCTGAGTTTGAGTCATTTAGCTATTTCAAACAGGATAAACTAAATTTTCAATTTGCCTGCTCAAGATGTTTTAAGTTTGTTTAATTCTCATCTGAAATAGATGTCCAACTATTCATCACTTTAGGGCAAGTCATAAGTTGCACTGGCATTCACATAAGTAAACATCATTGCTAAATAATAATACAAAGTTAGCAGAAGACATAATTGTGCAACTACAAATGACTGCTTACATAATAGTGAGATAGGTGAGTTCTTCCAAATGTCATTGGCGGTCACAGTAGGCAAGATCTGCTGGTCCCCAAATGATAGTAGAAACGTCAACCATATACTATATTTATTTTATATTATAGAATCTGTTTCTGAAACTCAACTTTCTAAGACTACAGCTCCTAGATTTTTCCAGCCTGGATGGCCAGTGGCCTTTTGACAAGGGGATTCTGGGAGATGTAGTCCAAAAATGTGACTTTTCCCACCCTTTGTCAGGAACTGGAGAGACTTCTCTAGGAGGCTTACCGCATGCCGAAGTAAAGCAGCAGGGCAGCTGGAAGGTTCCACTTTCCCTGCTACCTTACTGCACAACATCATTGTTCTTCTGGTGTTCTGACATTCTGGTCCCATGGGAGACCAAGGTAAAACCATGTCTTTCTGCTAATGGATTTTTCGCAAAAAAAATGCAGTTTTACTTGAAGTCGAAGGCTTTTACAGCTGGCATCCATAGGTTTTTTGTGGGTTTTTTTTCTGGGCTATGAGGCCCTGTTCTAGAAGAATTTATTCCTGATGTTTCGCCTGCATCTGTGGCTGGCAGCTTCAGAGAATGGAGACAGTGTGGGTGTGTGGGGTTTATGTACTGTGAATCTCTGTTGAAGAGGATTAGCATGTAAATTTGTGTATTCAGTTGTTGGATGTTCAGTTCTTAAGGTGGGAGGATATGCGAGGGGGATTAGTGTCTATTTAGCTCATGGTCGTTGTCTGCTGGAAAACCTGTTGTCCTGGGGGAAGTTCATTTGCATGTGTTGAGTTTTTATTTGGTGTTTTTGCTGCCAGTCCTGAAAAACTAGACTCACTAGAAAAGACCATGATAAGGTAGAAGGCAGTAGAAAAAAGAGGAAGACCGCATTACAGATGGATGGACTCAATCCAGGAAGCCATGTCCCTGAGTCTGCAAGTCCTGAGCAGGGCTGTTGAGGATAGGGTGACTTGGAGTTATCTCATTCATAAGGCCACCATAAGTCAAAGTCAACTTGATGGCAGTTAACAACAAAGTTCCACTGGATTCAACGTTACCCCCACATAAGTATGCATGGGATTGTAGCCTAAAGACACTTACATGAGAGTAGGCTTCACTGACCTTAATGAGGCCAACTTATGAGTTGACTTGCATGGGATCAGGCTGTCAGGTTCTAAAAAAACACTGAATGTTAATTTAACAAAGTACTTGCTAGAGAAATCTTTATGTTTTTTATTAGCTGTTTCTCAGGCATTAATGATTTTATAGCTCTACAGTTTCTGGAACCATAATTCATGAGGGAACTCTCTCTATTCATGAGAATTATTTATTATCATATGCCTTTTTCAAAAAAAGTTCCTCATCTACACCTGTTTAGTCTTTCTGCACTTCTATCAGAAAAACCTTAAGTGATGGAGTGATTATTATGATGTCATTTGGTATGAAGTAGTCTTATACTGGTAGAGGACAAGATGGCAAGTATTCTACTGGCTGCCTCCCCAAAAGGCATATTAAGATATGGAAAAAAAAATGGAAGTGCAAGCAATATTAAGCATTTCAGTTCCAGGATACACCTCCCTCACAACACTTACAGCTCATTGTTTTAGAATGGGCACATGTTACCACACAAGGCTGAACTAGGATATGTTGTTGCCTGTGAAGTAAAACCCTTAGCACAAATGGTGTTATCTGCACTGGACAATCTTAGCAGTTTGATACCACTAAACTGTCATGGCTCATCCTATGAAATCCTAGGGTTTGTTGTTTGGTGAGATAAGAGAATTGTAGTTTAGGGAAGTGCACCAGAGCTGTCTAACACTGAACTCTTCACCAAACTACAAATCCAAGGATTCCAGAGGATAAAGCCATGATAGTTAAAATGGTATAACACTGCTATAACTGTGTAGTGTAAATACACTTAAAGTTCCTACACATTTTCCACTGAAATAAATGGAAGCTGCAAAAGAGCAGTGTTCATGGGTTCTGTTCTCTTGGTCTGTCTGTCATACAGACCACCCTGAGAAGCCTTAAGTAAGAACCTAATCTTACTTAATCTCTTTGTCTTCCCTCAAAATTTCTAGGATGTTTCTCTTATGGAGAAGTCAGAAATTTTATTTAGAATTTTGCTCTAGGCAAAATTGAATAACTATTTAGTAATGTATAAAACCTCTGATAAACAGGACTAAGTTCTTTTCTCATACATTCCTCAGGTATTTCACAAGAGTTGTACCCTGAATCTCATTTAAATGAAATTCAGTGTTGATTTGGGAGTTCTTCCTGAGGTGTTTGAATTTCATTTTAAGTGAGATTTTTGAGGACAGCTTTTGCTGGTCCTCTGTTTTTGGTGCCTACCCAAAAGCTATCACCTGAGGTACTGTCACCTGAAGTGGTTTCTTGACATTACCTTATGGTGTATTTGTATGTCTTGTCATGGAAGGATGCTTAGAGAACAGGTGGACAACTTGTGGCTTTCTAGATATGGCTGGATTGCAACTCCCAGCATCCGTCACTATTGGCTATACTATCTAGGGCTGATGGGAATTGCAGTCCAAGAACATTTGGAGGGCCATATTTTGTCCATCCCTGGCTTATAGCATGGCCTGTGGATATATTTTGCTATTATTTGTGGGTTTGGGACCTGGTTTTTCCAATGTTGGGAGCTGGGTGTGTGAACTGGATTTCTTCAGCCACATTTGTCCATGAAAACTTACTGTTGAGGCTCAGAAGTGAGATTTCTGAAAACAATGACATTGGGTAACAGGACACACTGGGAAGATAGACTATTCCTTTAAGAGAGAATATGTGCTTAACAACAAAGAACTGGGCTCAGCCAGTGTGAACTAAGAAGTCATCTTAATGTTGAACCAGGTGAGCTAAGGGAAGACTTGTGACCTGTTAGTTGTAATATAACCAGTTAAGCCAACTGTTTTTACATTTACTATGACTGTTAGTGCTGAACCCTGGAGTATTTGTGACTCTGCCATTACTGCTGGATTGGAATAATCTGTGAGGTAGAATTTAAGCCACGCTGCCGCTCCCCCCCTCCCCGCTAATATGCCATTTTGTTTTATTTTTCAGCAACAGCTGGCCAAGAATATTAAATTTGGCCAACCCCCACAAATGACAGTTTCAGTGAAGGCAATTGGGGAGGCAAATGCTAGCTTGGAAGCAGATGTGTTACTGAGTAGCCCAATGGAAATGGAGACACAGCAGGATGCGTCCCTTCCAGAAAGCCATAATAAAGTAAGCATTTAAGTTGAATATATTCCCAATGTAGCTGGAATAGGCAAGCTTATTGAAATATAGCTGTGGTGTCCACAGAAACATAGCACAATTCATTGAAGCTTTTTATGGACACAGATTTCATAGGCTTTGATAACTTTCTGCCTAATGCTATTTATATATGCTGGGGAACAGTAGCAAATGGTGCTGCAGTCATGGTTCTTACCCAGGCTAACCAAGTTATTTGAAATATCATCATCATATGTTAATTATAATAATAGCTACAAAAGTAAATTTAAATTTAAGTCACACAAGCACCTCTTTCCATCTCCCAGACAGTAAAAATACAGGGATGATAAATTAATAACTACCAATGGATTTTCTCCTTGTTAATAATACTCCAAATCTACGGCACAAGGCACCTGCTTCACTCCACCTAAAGTAAACCTGGAAATATGTCATAAAGCCTACAGTGGTGGGAGTCTGTACTTCCCCCACACTGTGTGAATGGGAGTTTGAGGGTGGAAATGTCATGACTTGCAAGACCAGCTGACAGAATGCATGATAACTTAGGTGCAGCACTGTTGATTTCATTCACTCCAAATATAGCCACACATTCATCCCTTCGTACTTCCCCATATTTCATGCATATGAGATCATTAAATTTGGTCCTAGCACCTTTATTTTTAGCCAGTTATCTAATGTAAAGAAGCACATTGGACATGAAATTAATCTTGCTTCTATTGTTATAGGTATGAATCTACAGTTCTTAAGTGTTTCATGCATGTGTACTAAATCATACCCCATGTTCTTCAAGGCCAAGTTCTATCTAGGATTTTTCTGTTTCTCTTCCACATCTTGGGCTAAATCATAATGTTGTCATTGCTGCCACTGTAACGTGCATGAGCCAGCAATTCTCACCCATCTTGATTTAAAGTAACTGGTACAAAAATCTTTGTCCTTGACCCCATGCTAATTGCAGTCCTTGCTATTGTAGCATTAGGAGGAATTGGCATTATGGGGAATCATATGTATTCTCCTATCACCCTCCACAAACTTATTCATTCAGGAGACTGACAGTGGTCTGGGAACAAGACACCATTCTCTGGCAGTTGGAAGAAGAACATGTCAGAATCAATGTGGAGGGTTCTCAGATGTCCCTTGGTGTTAGTCTCATTACCAGTGCTAAGTGACAGAATGATGGATTATGCGTCTGAAGGTCTGAGGGAGAATCAGAGCTGAGTAAGCCTTTATTCCACAAACCAGAGCAGTGGCTTCCTCATGTATTCTTTAGACTATGTTTATGAGAGAAATGAAATAACATCTAATCCAAAAACAAGTTTAGGTGTTGCTTTTAATTTCTACTGCCTGGGAACTGGTAGACAGGCAAAGATGAGATGTTTTCTTGCAAGGAGCCAAATGCAAATGTTTGAAAAAGGAATTGATGGAGGGGGGGTGAATAAATGAGAAAAAACTGGATGTTGCCAAATTTCAGCATCAAGGATGGTAAAAAGTAGACCTGTGAGATTGAGATTAATTTATAAAACTGTCAGTGTCAGCAACCTTGAACTTTAGAGATAAACTGTTTCCTTTGTAGGCTTTTAGGGACACAAAGGAATTATAAGCAGCACAAACTTATTTCACAAGGCAGCTGGAAAATATAGTGGTGTATTCAGACGCCTCTATATACTCAGTTTAGTACATCGAGTGTACATTTCTTCAGATGGACTTGAAGGCATGCATTATCTTTTAGCTGATAGAACAGATTTTCACATTTTCCAGAACCTGCATATTTTTCTTGGTGGATCATACAAGCTGTGTCTTTGTGTACAAGGAACTCCAGCAATAAATATAGACATGGATGCTTTGTTGTCTTAAAAGTCAGTTCAATCTACAGAGCTGAGTGCCTCAGAACAGTTCCACTTTTAATGCAGCTAATGCAATTGTTGTGTATACATAGGTGCCAACCTGCAAGGTTTGGGCAAAATTGCCACATATTTAAACATCCATATCCTCAAGTCTGGAGGCCTAGTCCAATCTGACGTATGTGTGCACAGGTTTCTGAGGTACAGATGTCACAAAGTACAGTGTGTACTTTATGTCTGCTGTAGCACAGCATTTGAAGAGACACAGGAACCATATATACTGTATAACACGTGGAGCTTGTCTTAGGTTCTGTTGTGAACTTATAATGAGGTAATTCCCTGAATGTTCTTCCCACAGTGCTTTTACACAATCTGTCTATTAAATAACGAGACTGATACAACAACCCATCTTTATTTAGATGTATTACAATTCTAATGCTTGTCCTTCAGTACACTCCCTGTTCACACTCACAGACCGATGCAGTCTTCTTTTCCGCTGGTTGAAGGCATGAAGCAGATCAGTTTCTGTCAGTTGTTTCAACACATTTGCTGTTTTCTTCTTTACTACATCAATTGACTCAAAACATGTTCCTTTAAGCACCGATTTCAGTTTAGGGGGGGGGGAAAGTCACTTGGTGCCAAGTCTGGCAAATATGGAGGGTGTTCAAGTGTAGTAATGTGTTCATTGGCCAAAAGCTGCTTCACAGAAAGTGTTGTATGAGCAGGCACATTGTCTTGATGAAAAATGAAAACATTTTTTCCACAGATCTGGCCTTTTTTTCTGACTCTTTCTCTCAGCTTTGTCAAAACTTCCTTATAATAATGCTGCTTCACTGTTCTGCCTTCTGGAGCCCATTCTGCCAAAATTACAAAATTGTACACCCTTGATGTAAACAAACAAACAAACAACCCACAATGAACATGGCTTTGAATGTAGACTTGCTTTGATGTGCTTTTTAAAATTCTTGGTGGTGATGGTGTTTTCCAGTGCATTGACTTGTCATTTTGTCTCAAGATCATACTGGAAGGTCCAGGTTTCATCACAAGTGATGATTTTTTGAAAAAGGCTTGGGTCTGCCTCAAGCTGCTGCAGAATGTCCGTGCAAATTTCTTTGTGACACTCTTTTTGCTCTGGTGTGAGAACTCTAGGGACTATCTTGGCACAAACTTTTCTCATGTTGAGATCCTCATGCAAAATTTTTCACAGAGTGTCTTTGACAATGTCCATGGCTTCAGCTATCATTCGGACACTGAGTCGGCAGTCTTCTCGAACAATCTGGCTGATTTCCCCCCACAATTTCTTTGGTTTTTGAAGTGGAAGTTCATCCAGGGTGTTCATTGTTTTCCACATTCTCACATCCTTCTCTGAATCTTTTGTGCCACTCAAACACACATGCATGAGACATGCAGTCTTCCCTGTAGGCCTTAGTAAGCATTTGAAAAGATTCCATTGCAGTTTTGTTCAATTTTTCTAAAAATGTCAAATTGATATAGAATCATAGAATTGTGGACTTGGAAGAGACCACAAAGGCCATTCAGTCCAACCCCCTGCCATGCAGGAAATCACGATCAAAGCATCCCCGACAGATGGCCATCCAGCCTCTGTTTAAAGACCGCCAAGGAAGGAGACCCACCACACTTCGAGGGAGTGTGTTCCACTGCTGAACAGCTCTTACTGTCAGAAAGTTCCTGCTAATGTTGAGGTGGAATCTCTATTCCTGGAGCTTACATCCATTGTTCCATGTTCTAGTCTCTGGAGCAGCAGAAAACAAGCTTGCTCCATCCTCAATGTGACACCCCTTCAAATACTGAAACAGGGCTATCATATCACCCCTTAACCGTCTTTTTTCCAGGCTAAACATACCCAGCTCCCTAAGTCTTTCCTTTTAATAGACAGACCTCGTATATGTTGAGTCCATTATAAAACTTCAAGTGAACTAGTCTGTAATTACTGGTGGCTCTGATATCACTAGGACCGGTGACTTTGCTTTGTGTTTTATTTTAGTCTTTCAAGGAGTGATACAAGGTGCTGAATCTATTTTGGGGATAGCGTTCATCACTTTAGATAGCTTTTTAAAAGTTTAGACTAAAACCTGGGCCAGAGTCACCACCCCATTGTCATTGGAGCCACGAGCCACCACTGTACTTACTCAGGGCATTGTAGAACATTAGCCAGCTGGGACCAGGTTCATCGTAGACACTAGAGATCACCTTAAATTAGGCTCCTAAGAAAGCAAGGGCGGGGGAGACAGTGGGAAGGGCAAATGTTTTCCTGTTTGCAGTAGTATAGAATTCCAATAAACAAGTAGACAAATTTACATGATGGATATACACAGGTACACCTGGGAATCAACTCCAACATTTTATCCTTTCTGTGGTAAAAATGGAAGAACAGTTGCTGTTGCTATTTGCTGTGGAATACACTGCCTCATAGTGTGGTGGAGTCTCCTTCTTTGGAGGTTTTTAAACAGAGGCTGGATGGCCATCTGTCGGGAATGATTTGATTGTGTATTCCTGCATGGCAGGGGGTTGGACTGGATGGCCCTTGAGGTCTCTTCCAACTCTATGATTCTATTATTTTAGGTTGACTTTGACTTATGGCAACCCAATGAATGGGAGACCTACAAGAGCCCTGATTGTCAACTGCTCTGCTCAGGTCTTGCAGACTCGGGGCTGTGGCTTTTTCATTGAACCAATCCACCTATAGCACAGTTTTCCTCTTTCCTATTGCCTTTGACGTTAGCAGGTATTTAGTCCTTTCCACATTGTCTCATGATATGGGAGAGCTAGTGTGGTGATTTGAGTGTTGGACTAAGGGTGCATCTACACTGTAGAAATAATGCAGTTTGACGCCACTTTAACTGCCATGGCTCCATACAAAACTACAAAACCCAGGATTCCATAGAATGGAACTACAGCACTTAAAGTGGTGTCAAACTGCATTATTTCTACAGTGTAGATGCACCCTAAGACTCTGGGAGACCAGGGTTCAAATTTCCAGTCAGCCGTGGATACCTCTAGGTGTCCTTGGGCAAGGGGCATGCTCTCAGCCTCAGAAGAAGGCAATAGCAAACCTGTTCTGAACATATTTTGCCAAGAAAACCCTAGGCTATGGTTGCTAGAAGTTGGGAGTCAACTTAACAACAGCACAACAATTCATAATGTGTCCAAAATATGACAGCTTCAGTTTAGTCAGGTTGGCTTCTAGAAAGAGTTCTGACCTGATTTGGTGTAGAACCCATTCATTTGTCTTTTTAGCAGCCCATGGTGTTGGTCTTTGTTACTTGGTAGCTTCAACAGAAGTCAGCTAACTTCTAGTTGTTTATTTGATGGTCTAGTTAGTTAGTTGTTTAGTTGGACTTCAAGAGAAACATTTTTTTTTTGAGAGAATGCAGGTGTATGTAAGAAGTGTTTGATAATTTTGCTTGCTTGGCAGTGGATGGTCAGTTTCTATAAAACAATGGTGGATATAAAAGAAGAATTCGGTCATCTTCCAGCAGCATCTGATGAAGCTCATCAAAGTGGGATATTGCCAGATGGCCCTAGTGTTTTGCTTTCTCCAATTGTTTCTTTTTATGTGAAATATTTTTGCTTTCATAAATTGAATTTTGATTTTTCTTTTGATGAGGTTTTAGAAAAAAATACACCTATACATTCTGTTTTAGAATGTGTTTTTATTTCAGCATAAATACCCCAAAGGCACCAGATCCTGTCTGATCTTGGAAGCTAAGCAGGGTCAACCATGGTTAGTACTTGGATGGAAGATTGCCAATGAATACTAGATGCTGTAGGCTATATTTCAGAGGAAGGAACAGGCAAAACTATCCTGATTATTCCTTGCCTTAAAAAACCCCTATGAAATTCATGGGATTACCATAAGTCAGCAGGTGACTTGAAGACACATACACGCATTTAGTATTGAGGTTGTTCATCCATTCACTTTCAGGCATTGTACCACTGTATTTTTCCATTTGTAAATTGCTACTATTTGTAATAATATGTATTCAGGATTTATAAATATATAATAGAGCCCAGTGGTTCTACTGTATCATTTGTACACTTTTCAAAACTTTGGGAAAGTAGCTTTTCCTATGGAACGGGCCTCATTTTATTGTACTTGTTTTGAAAATAGCATAAGTATGCCACAGAAGAATCCCCAGATCCACGTCCATTGTGGTAAGGAACAATGAGGCCACTGGCTCTTTGCTGTGCCTGAAAATGTTTACAGGGTGATCGTTCCATTAGCAGAACATGTTTTGGCCTCGACACCAATTGGCCTTCTTCAGGGCTATTTAATCCTCAGAAATTTCTGGAGTTGCAGTATGCACTCGCTTTCATTTATCAATCAATGGTCCACTTGTATAGAGTTGCACACTGCAACTCCAGAAAGAAGGCCAATTGGTGTCAAGGCCGAAACATGTTGGGCTTTTTGTCACCATCATATAGCATATGGAGCTTTGTCTCCTTTTACTCCTCAAGACGTTTGGGCACCTGAGGCAAAGGACAAGATGGTGGTCTCTCCTAGTCCATGTAGTTAAGCTGTAATACAGGAGATGGCCCAGCATCCTCTGCTGTTCCACAAAGCAACAGGCTAGTTTAGAGACTACAGGACTCAGATGTGAAATGGTGAGTTCTGTTTGTAGATATGCTGCTGGCTTAATTGTGAAAAGTGGAGAAAGCAAGAGAGAACATGTATTGCTGGTCAAGCAATCCAACCCCGCCTCTTAAAGGGTAATTTTTTTTCTGCTTCTGGAGTTTATTCCACCAGCTCTGTCATAGTCATCAGTTGATACCAGTAGTTGTGATATTTGGCAAGTGTAATCTTTTTGTTTTTCTAGGTAGGTGACATGCCAGATTCATGTCCCATAATCCCTGAAAGTCTGCACAGAACAAGGCTTGGAGGAGGAGAAGAGAAGGTAACAGTCATGGATAACTAAATGCATTTGTTTCAAAGAGCCTCTTCACATATTCAAAATGTTTAAGCAAGTCTATAACTCAAAATGCTTGGAAAAACTGTGGAATGTAAGTGAATGTGTGGCTCAGATTGATGCAATGGAGGTAGATCTGTTTCTTTAAACACATCTGTGCCACTCAAACAAGATCTGTGTATCCTGAGCAACCAGGGGCCTACAGACAGATGATGCTAAGCCTTCTTCTTCACTCTGTCCTTTAACATCATTTTTCCTCAGCCAGGCTCTAGTATCAGAAGTGAGTCTGGGTAGAGTATGGACTTTTGCAGACAGGACTTACCGTGCAAGAAGACTCAGAAAAGTTACGACAATGTTGCGCGACAGGGGGTCTGTTTCAGATGACACCGTCCCTCTCTCGACTTCCGTAAGTAAAAAATGGTGCGGCTGCATTCAATCATAGCCAGAACAGTCACGGACGATGCCAAGAGAGGGACGGCATTGTCCGAAACGGAACCCCTGCCGTATGACAGTGTCGTAACTGTTCCGGAGTCTTCTTACGCAGTAAGTCCTGTCTGAAAAAGTCCTATGTGGAGAGAGTGCTACAGGGAAATAAATGATAAAGAGAGTTCAACATGCATACCCCATTTGTTCTTTGAACTGGACCTGAAATGCTATTTATAGGTGGTAAGGGCAGATCTTTATTTACAGGTAGAAAAGAGATATTTTAAAACACATGTATAATTCTGCTACACTAGTCAGAGTGCCAGGGTTGGTTGTGGCCACTTCCTGACTATGCATTCAGTAGCAAGCTCAGGTTTGTTGTGTAATGGATAAAATGACCCTTGATTCTTAAGTTGTTTTCGTTTTATCCTATGACATGTAATGCTGTTATCAAAAGTGACCAGTTGATTTCCTGTTTTAAAAAAGCTGTGACCTTCTGGACTTCAGATTTTGTTTTATGGTCAACATGGCTTCCCCTGCATTTTCTGTTCCAGCTTCTGTTTATTCTCTCTAGGCTTGATTTCAGGCCCATTGCTGGGCTCTTTGCTCAGCATTTCCCCCTTGCCAATTAGATCCCTTTCCTGCTACATGGCTTTTCTTTGCCCGATACATGCTGCTACTCCCTTTATCCTTACAAGGAATATGATTACTGTGGACACATCACATAACCTCCTTAAGACATTTCTTTTCTCCCAAGGTAGTCCACATGGTCCTCCTCCTCCCCATCTTTATTGTCACATCAATCCTGTGAGGTAGATTAGGCTGAAAACGTGACTGATCCAAAGTGGGTTTCATAGCTACATCAGGGTTTGAACCTGTGCACCATGAGTCCTTGACTGTAGTACAAAACTGTGTGCACACTTGCGAAGTAGTAAGTAAGGCTGAGCAAGGGACCCTGATTAATCTTAGAGCCTGGCTCATTATTTGGATTTGGTCCCAATTTGGTCTGAGCTGATTCAGATGTGATCTAGTCCAGCTGGGATCTGAATCCAAATTCAAATCTGATAATCAAAATTTTTATATTTCTCTCATTGATTTGCATTTGGAAACAATATATAATATCTTCCCCTCCCTACACAAGCACATTTGTGAAATTTGAAGACATAGTAGCCCTCTCAGATGGGAGACTATCTACCCAATTTCAGACAAAGAGATCCAGGGATTTTTATGCTGGCCACTGGAAGTTTTCCTTAAAATGGTCATGACATTTTCTGAATTTTTTAAATAGATGCATAGAATTTTGTGATACGGCTTAGCCCTGCCAGATTTCAGACAAATAGGTCCATGATGTTATGTGTTATGCACATGTAAAGTTTGCTTGAATAAACAGTTTAGTACTATGTTTACTATCATGTGTTCAATCTTTTCAGCAGGCTGAAGTCAAAATCCAAATTTAAAAATGAAGGGCAAAATGGGGGATGAAGGAAGCGCCACTGCCTAAAAAACTGCAGCTAGAACAATGGGGGAAATGTGGAATAAAGGGTTAAAATGTACCCTGAGTTATGATCTGAAAGAAAACTTCTATAGGATGAAAATGGGGAAAATGGAGCAGATGAGGCAGTAGGAGAAATCCAGCACAGAATAGGGAAAGAGGTAGTTCAGGAATACCTGGCCAGTATAAATGAATTCTAGTCTCCAGGGCCAGATGAACTACATCCAACGGTACTAAAAGAACTGGCAGAAGTAATCTCAGAACTACTAGTAATAATCTTTGAGAAATCCTGGAGAACAGGAGAGGTCCCAGCAGACTGGAGGAAGGCAAATGTTATCCCCATCTTAAAAAAAAAAGGGGGGGGGAGAAGAACCAAATAATTACCGCCCAGTCAGCCTGACCTCAATACTAGGAAAGATTCTAGAACAGATAATTAAACAGACAGTCTGTAAGCACTTAGAAAGGAATGCCGTGATGACTAAAAGTCAATATAGGTTTCTGAAAAACAAGTCATGCCAGCCTAATATTTTCTCTTTTTTGATTGAGTTACATATTTGGCAGATGAAGGGAATGCTGTGAAGGTAGTATATCTTGATTTCAGTAAGGCCTTTGACAAAGTCCCACCTGATATTCATGCACAAAAGTTAGTAACTTGTGGGCTAGTCAGTGCAACTGTTAGGTGGATTTGTAATTGGTTGAATCCAAAAGGTAGTCACCAATGTCTCCTCTTCATCCTAGAGAGAGGTGACCAGAGGGGTGCCACAGGGTTCTGTCCTGGGCCCAGTGCTATTCAACTTTATCAATGACTTGGATGAGGGAGCAAAGGGCGTGCTTCTCAAGTTTGCAGATGACACCAAATTAGGAGGGATAGGACACGATCAGAATCCAAAATGACCTGAAGAGATTAGAAAGCTGGGCCAAAACTAACAAAATGAATTTCAACAGGGAGAAATGTAGGATACTACACTTGCGCAGTAAAAATGAAAAACACAGATATAGGATGGGTGACACCTGGCTTAATGACAGTACGTACATGCAAAAGGGATCTAGGAGTCTTAGTGGACCACAAGCTGAATATGAGTCAGCAGTGTGATGCGGCAGCTAAAAAAAGCCAGTGTGATTCTAGGCTGCATCAATAGGAGTATAGTGTCTAGATCAAGGGAAATAATAGTGCCACTCTATTCTGCCTTGGTCAGTCCTCACCTAGAATACTGTGTCTAGTTCTGGGCACCACAATTCCAGAAGGATATGGGCAAGCTGCAATGTGTCCAGAGGAGGGTAACCAAAATGGTGGTAGGTCTGGAAGCCATGCCCTATGAGGAGTGGCTTAGGGAGGTGGGTATGTTTAGCCTGGGGAAGAGAAGATTAAGAGGGGACATGATAGCCATGTTTAAATATTTGTATAAATATTTGTATAAAGGGTCATCAAGTGTTGGAAATGTTTAAATGAAATTGGAACATCCAAAAAATACTACTCTCAGATTCATGAAACTATGGAGGACATTTTAAAAGTTAAATTTCAACTGAAACCAGAAATTTTCTTGATGAGACTGTGGGATGAGGATCTTCAAAAGAAATATGGAAGAACCTTACAATATTTGGTGACAGCTACCAGACTAATATCTGTGCAGAATTGGAATGACTCTTCAACACCGACAAAAGAAAACTGGCTAATAAAATTGTACAAGTTGGCAGAAATGGATTAACTTGACAGTATTGATTAGAGAGGGTTCACCTCTGAAGTTTAAGAAAGATTGGAATAAAGAACTATCATCTTTAATATATAAACAGGGAAATGGAGTAATGCTGGGCTTCAGAAATTAGTGAAATTCATTTAACAGTTGAATAATGTAGTAGGTAATGAATAAGAGAAAGTTTAACTATTTAACAAATATAACCAATAACTGAGAGGCAGGAAGCACCTAGATGTTTTGTGTAGTTTGAGAATAAGGAATTGTAAGAAATGAACAACAATTACAAGGGCTGTCATGATGGAGTGCCCAACTCCATCATGGTGAGTTCATCTGCAAAACCTACATTTTACAACATCTGGAAAATTCCATTCCATTCCCTGCTTGCCAAAGGATAAGGTAAAGTAGGGGGTGGGAACCTCATTTCGTAAACATGACATCACATCACCTGACTGACGAGCCAATCAGATCTGGCAATGCAGAACCAATCAGATTTGACCCATGGAGTTTTCAGTTCTGAACTCCATTGTTTGAGAGACATATGGCTTAGACCAGCAAGGAAGCCACATGGCTGGGAGCCAGCAAAAGAAACAGACATGGTACTGAGGTCGGAGGAGCCGACCTCCCACATGGGCCCTAGAATATCAAAGAGCCCAATGATATCTGAAGTCTGGGGAGAGACTTCCAGTGACTCTGAATTCCATTACAGAGACTGATTACTATGGACTTCATAAATGTTGAGTTAGCATTTTCTTACCTTAGGGAATGTCTAGTTAGCATGCCTTAATTTTTATGATTTATTTTCAGTTTTATGACTGAATGTATTCTCTGTAACTTGACTAAGTTGAGAACCTGGAGAGACTAGATTTCCCTCCATGCTAAGTACTTAAGTGCTTGGAACTAGAAATAAAGTTTTCTCTCTTTTTTCAACAAACTTGCCTCACATGCCTTTTCGGTCAGCTATCTTGAGTCTCTTTAGGCTAGAGAGGGAGGGGTTAGGAATAACCCTCATCTAAGGCTGGTAGTTTTAAAATAACAATGTGATTGTCTCCTTGTAATCACATTTCAAAATTAAGTTAAATCAAGGAGTGGTGGCAGACTACCAAAGTATTCAGATTATTCCCCAAAGCTGGGAGCCTTCCTCTCCTCTCTTTGATAGAGGAATGCACAGAGAGGCAGGAGGGGGTCCACCTTAACATGGATGGCAGTGGGTGGTTTATGAAATGGTTAGGAGTGTTTACATTTGGCTAGTGATAGAAGGAAAGAAGGAGAAGCACAGGTATGGTGAACAAATTGACATCATATTCCAGCAAAGCTTTTTCAAAAACTTGGCTCCCCCTGAAGGAAAGTAGAAGAGAGAAAAAGAATACATTCCTTCCATGAAACTGTTGTGGCTGAACAATGTATGGGATTTTGATTTGTGTTTGTTTTTACATTGTAAAAACCTTATTCTGCATTGTAAAAATTTTATTGGTACTCTCTACACCAGTGTAAATTGCTCTATACTAGTGTAAATTTGTGAGTACTGCAGTGTAAAAACCTAACTCAGAATTGTAAAGACTTAATTTGATACCCTTTACACTAGTGTAAAATGTTAGAAGCTTGTTGATTGCTATCACTTTTTGAAATGAGGAATTTCAGGTTATGTTTGTATTAGTAAATACTGTGCATTTAATTTTGTGAGGGGAAGAATTATCACCAATTATACCTTTACTTAAAATGTGGCTATTGATTTATACTGCGTGAGACCCACATAAAGTAAAAACAATACACATGCAAGTTTTTTTTTTTTAATACTTCATTGATAGATCGTTTTTCTCCCAGTTTTGGGTCAGTTTGTCTTTTGGGGACCATCTTGTGTTAGAGCTAAGATGTTTGCTCCACACGGAAAGGAAGAGCTGTCAGTGAGCGAGTCAAGTCTGATTCCCCCTTCTCCCTGTCACCCTCTCCCACCTTAGTGTTTTCCTTACATGGTGCTGTTTTTCAGTGGTTTGAAGGCATATTGTCCAGTTTCCTTTTGCTGTCTGGATTGTCAAATCTGCCCAAAACAATACAGACTGATCTGCACTTGATTCAGATCCAATTTGGACTCAATTCAGATTGTTCTGAATTAGCACAATTTGTGTTGGGCTTGAGGTGAATAGGTTGTGTAGCCCTTGTTGTAAATTGTTCCAAGTTTACTCTCAAAGTCAGCCTAGCAGTTCTGGAGCTGGATGGGGAATCAAAGAAGTTGCTGGCTGAAATGAGGTCCTAGGAAGTACAGAAGCTAAAGCACAGGAGGCCCACAAGCAAAGTGGCTAAAAGAAGAGGGCAGAGTAAGCAGTGCAGTAAAACCGTTTTACTAAGGAAAAGCTTTCCCCATCACCATGTCACTGGGATGGTGCAAATTGTATCTGGTGAAATTCTCTCATCCAATTTTTAAATGTTTGCAAGGTCTAAATTGAAGGAAGAAGTGAGGGACAAGAAGTATTAGGGTGTGGTTGGGAGCTGAATTAAGCTTATGTTTGGTTTTAGGACTCCAGGTAAATATAGTTGCAGAACCTCAGGTAAACACATGTTATAAAGTCCAGAACATTCAAAGTATGAAAAAATGCTACACTCCAAAAAGAAACTAGCTTTTCTGTGCTCTCTGCTGCCATTGGTATTATCTTGCTGACAGTGTTGGTTGATTTCTGCAAAGCAATTAATGAGCTAATTAAACAAGGGTGAACAAATATTAGGCTAAAAGGCAATTTAATCTAATTTTGCATGAGACTACAAATTAATATGAGCTTAACCTCGGTAAGGTAATTAAGAAGTGTCCTTTCCTGAATGTTTAAATTTCAAACCTCTCTATCAGGAATTTTTTTAATCAGAAGGGAAATAATAGTTTCTTAAAGATTAAAGGAACTATCATATATTGAAGGAGGCTAATGGTTAATAGACTAGTTGTCACATTGACTGGGACATTCTAAGAGTTATATTTCTAGAAAGTAGCATTTCTGAGTTCATCCAAGATCTCTCTTTTAAAGAAAGATGCTAAGGATTTGGCCTAGAATACCTGTGGCAAAATCTTGTAATCTCTTGCTCAGCTATAGCTAGAGATGAAAAATAATTTTGGTGATTTTGAGGTACCCACTGAAATTTCCCATTTTGCATCACCTGAGAATCCTTGTGAAACAAAGCACACCTTGGCCTAAATCCTTTTGGTTCTGACTAGAGCAGGGCCATTGAACCCTTTTGGATTTATCTACATGTTGACTCACCATTCATCAATTGACTGAGCTGGTCTACTCTATTTGAGCCTAACCAACAGGATACCAGTCCTTAATAAATTTGCTTATCCGGCACTGGTGCAAAAAAGCACTAAAGTGCTAATTGCCGCATTAAAAACTGTCGTGTAACTGACCCCCTGATTGTTGCTGCTTTGGTACTGATGATGAATACTGTTTATGGTTTTGGATGCTCTGGGAACATATGAGCTGCTTAATTTGCTGTTAATGTTAATATGGAATTAGCAAGGAATAAAACAAAGGACAGATAATACTGTTCTTCTGTTTTGACCATTATACCAAGACAAGAATAAATTAGATGGTGGACAGCTTGAGGCCCTTGAAACATCACATTATTGAAACTGAAATAAGAACGATTTGTTTTTTAGAATCACAGGTATCAGGAGGGCATTTTATGGGCATGGGGGAGGTGTGTATGGGCACCACGTTGCCTACCCAGCTGTGATAGTGAGTGAGTTATTCAATCCCCCTGGGGGCAGTGCTTTTTCTTCCCTGGAGTCTACAAGAATCTGCATTTTCCAGGTTGCTTGAGGGTCTTTGCTTCTCAGCAACAGCTTGAATGAAAGAAAATGGGAAAATGCTCTGCCAGTAGGAAGCTATGGTGGCCACAGCATGAAACATCTGGACTTCTATTTGAATTCATTTCTGGAAACGCTGTTGGTTTTTAAATTTCTCTTGTTTTAAATCTATGAATTCCACTGTTTAAATTAAGTTGGTCTCTGTGTGTGATATGTACAGGTTGTTCCAGTGAAGTCATCATCTCGGCCAAAAAGACACCATTCACCCTCTGGCACAATTGAAACAGTGAACCTTGATGCGATCCCCCTGGTGATGGCTCGTCTGGACAACAGCGCAGCAAAGCACAAACTCTCTGTCAAGCCAAAGAATCAGAGGGTTTCCACAAAACACAGAAGATTATCAAAGGTATTAGATAGATTTCTGTAGTCAAATACCAAAAAGAGGTCTGCACTTCAGCTGTTTGTCATGGGACACACAGAACTTTATGCAACATTTGAGTATGATCTAACAATACATTATTCCTTATTCATGTGCATGAAATATCACAAAATTTAGAACGTTCATTGCCATGAGATACTATGATGGCCACTGACTGAACCTCAGAAGTAGGTACCTAAGCATTATTACATATCCACAAACCTATTGGTCAAATTGTGGACAAAAAGTGGACAAAAAGAGCAAAACAAATTGATTTTGGTAACACTTCTTTGCATGGTCATTAAGAAACAATTCTGCTCATCACAGGGGGCCAGATCTGTACAAACTGGTGAGATTTTGGAAAAGAAAAAGGAAATTTGAATAATGGAATCATAGAATTGGAAGAGACCACAAAGGCCATCCAGTCCAAGCCCCTGCATGCAGGAATATACAATCAAACCACAAATTAGATACAGTCTATTTTCTTTTTAAAATGTTTTTCCTCAGAAGGATAATGCATTGCAATAAAAAGTATGCATTTTCGCCATACAGATAACAGATTTATCCTTTTAAAACAAATTAATTGGATTTTTAAAATATGATTTAAAAAGAAGAAGAAAGAAAGGGAAGGTACATAGGATATGAACATGGACTAGGCATAGACATAACAGATTTATTGTGGTGCAAGCTTTCACATACTATAGTTCATCAAATGCATGAAATGTTATCCTGGATTACAGGTATACACAGGGAGTGGGGTGAATAGGAGGGAGGATTATAAATGATGAAGATCAGAGAAAAATAATACACAGAAAGTATAGGCAGTGATAATGAGTTAGCTTACCAGTACCAGAATAATCTTCATTGTTGTTTTCCTTAGAGTGGTGCTTCCTAACATTTGGTCATCCACATGTTTTGGATTTCAACTCCCAGAAATCCTAAGCAGCATGGCCAGTGGACAGGGAGTCTGGGAGCTGAAGTGCAAAACATGATTATCTGGTGGACCAAAGGCTGGGAACCACTGCCATAGAGAACGTCATTATAATATATAAGAAAAGAACCTCTATATTTAGGGACACCATGCTGGAAATCAACCTGAAGAAAACGGAAGTTCTTTACCAGCCTGCACCACAGAACAAACACCATCATCCCCACATTGCCATAGGCAAATCTGTGCTTAAGTCCATTCAGCAGTTCACATACCTGGGAAGCATCATCTCCTCAGATGCCAAGATTGACAAAGAGATCGATCACAGATTAGCAAAGGCATATAGTGCATTTGGAAGACTTCACAAAAGAGTCTGGAGCAATAAACACCTGAGGCAAAGCACAAAAATCAGTGTGTATAGAGCCATCGTACTGTCTATCCTCCTTTATGGATCTGAAACATGGGTCACCTATCACCACCACTTACGACTCCTCGAATACTTTCATCAGCGCTGTCTACGCACAATCCTAAATATACACTGGACTGACTATGTGACAAATGTTGCTGTCCTTGAGCAAGCAGGGATCACCAGCATTGAGGCCATGATACTGAGAACGCAGCTGCGCTGGGCAGGGCACGTTTCTAGGATGGAGGACCATCGCCTCCCAAAAATAGTACTCTACGGTGAACTCGCCACGGGTCAGCGTAAGAGGGGCACTCCAAAAAAGCGAGACAAGGACTCCCTGAAATAACATCTCAGGCTCGGCCAAACTGATCACCAACAATGGTCCGCCCTGGCCTCACATTGGGAGGCATGGAGATGCGCTATCCACAATGCTGCAGCCTTATTTGAGAACTCACGATGAACAAGTCTTGAAGAGAAACGACAACGCAGAAAGAATCACAACCCAAAAACATCACCCAAGGAGACCTTCTGCTGTGCTTTTTGCAACCGGACTTGTCTATCTCGGATTGGCCTTTTTAGTCATCAGCGCGCTTGCAGAAAGCGCGGGATGAGTCCTTCCTGAATCTTCGTTTGCGAAGAAAAGCCAGAGAGAGAGAGAGACAATTCTAAATATACACTGGACTGACTATGTGACAAATGTTGCTGTCCTTGAGCAAGCAGGGATCACCAGCATTGAGGCCATGGTATTGAGAACACAGCTGCACTGGGCAGGGCACATTTCTAGGATGGAGGATCATCGCCTCCCAAAAATAGTACTCTACGGTGAACTCGCCACGGGTCAGCGTAAGAGCGGCGCTCCAAAAAAGCGAGACAAGGACTCCCTGAAATAACATCTCAGGCTCGGCCAAACTGATCGCCAACAATGGTCCGCCCTGGCCTCACATTGGGAGGCATGGAGATGCGCTATCCACAATGCTGCAGCCTTATTTGAGAGCTCACGCCAAACAAGTCTTGAAGAGAAACGACAACGCAGAAAGAATCACAACCCGGAAACATCACCCAAGGAGACCTTCTGCTGTGCTTTTTGCAACCGGACTTGTTTATCTCGGATTGGCCTTTTTAGTCATCAACGCGCTTGTAGAAAGCTTGGGATGAGTCCTTCCTGAATCTTCGTTTGCGAAGAAAAGCCAGAGAGAGAGAGGCTTGGGGGACAAATCACCTCCCCACTTGTTAGTTTCTGTGTGGCATTTGCTTAGTTAACTCCTAAGACTGCAGATGTTGGCCTAAGAGGGACCCTTTATTGAACGTACCAGACAATTCCTGTATTCTCATGGTGGTGGCTTCCATGTCAGTGAGATGGTAAATATGCTCTGAATCTGAGTTCAAATTTTAAAGGGGCTGTCCAAAGTTCATCTCCCTGGGTTTTGAGGATAGTCTTCAAAATCTTGGAGAGCTCCTTTTACCCTAAATCATTGCCATGCAGACCCGAAGGCTACCAACCACCATTCTCATGCCGTTATTTACAACACCCTCTCCATTGACGCCCCCTTGTCGTGGGAGAGAGGCTTGCGTACCCTAATGATGTTTTGAGCTATGCTGGCGGTGGCATAATAGCCACCGGTAGGGTCTCCCATGCCAGACAGGTCAAAACCGAAGGGTCTGACAAAGAGCGTCAAAGGGCAGGATGGGCTCTCTAGCCTTATGGCAACCGTCCTAGGAGATGGATAACTCTAATCCCAAACCTGGGCAGATGGTGCTCATCCAACCCTGTAAGGTCAACCATCTAAGAGAAGGAAACTCTAATCAAACCTACGGCCCGAGGACGTCGCTGCCATGTCCATGCTTGCAAGGCCACGGCAGATGAATCTCTGGTTTAAAGGGTGAGGCCAGTTCTGTGCACGCTGCGCTCCACCAGAAAAATCCATTGCACAGGCTCGAAGGACAAATCCATTTCCAAAAAAGCCCTGTAGCGACTGGCGAGGGACGAAACCGGCAGGTGTAAAGATGCACTGGAAGCCGCAGCCCCAACCCTGCATGCAGGCGGTTCAGGACATTGGTCACTCGAGGCTGACCCGGGAGATAACAGTCTTGTTCGGCAGCATCCTGAACGACCAAGCAGCCTTTTTTAAGGAGAGCACTGCTTGCTCCATATGGAGAGGGGCCTAGAAAAGGTGGCCTAACGAAAGCTCATCCCCAACTACCTGGTTGGCTAGCCGCAGCCAACGGGAATCTTCTGATGCGGTCAAATCAAGGCAAAGAAACAAAGGCACACACCGGCCTCCAAAGGTGTAAATAAACTGACACTTGCATGCTGGAACATCAGAACCATGCGAGACTCTGAAGATAGTGGACGGCCTGAGCGTTGTTCTACCCTAATAACCCTTGAACTATCATGGCTTAATATTGACATCGCTGCTCTTAGTGAAGTTCGCTTCCATGAGGAAGGCAGCCTTAAAGAACATGGCGTCGGCTACACACTTTACTGGTCTGGCAAACCCAAAACCGAAAAACATCTTTCAGGAGTAGGCTTTATGATTAAAAACTCCATTGCCTCCAAACTCGAAACCTTGCCAACAGGACACTCTGATCGCATTATTTCCTTACGCCTCCCACATGTTGTTCTCTTTAGTATATATGCCCCAACTATGCAAGCCAACCCTGTAGAGAAAGACAAATTCTACACAGACCTACGCCAACTCATACAAAAAGTCCCTGTATAAGATAAAATTATTATACTTGGTGACTTCAATGCCAGAGTAGGAAAGAACTCCGAAGCCTGAAAAGGTGTCTTAGGCAAACATGGTGTTGGAAATTGCAATGATAACGGACGCCTCCTGCTAGAGTTCTGTGCAGAACAACAGCTGACTATTACAAACACAATCTTTCAGCAGAAAGATAGCTTGAAGACAACCTGGATGCATCATCGATCCAAACATTGGCACCTCATTGACTACGTTCTAGTCCGTCAGAGAAACATTTGTGATGTCCGTCATACCCGAGTGATGCCCAGTGCAGAATGCCAAACAGATCATCGCCTCGTCAGATGTAAACTAAATCTTCATCTTAAGTTCAAACCTAAGAGGGGTGGCATCTTAAAGAAGAGACTCCAAGTCAACAATCTTCAACAAGCTACCATGAGAGACAACTTCCAGGTGAATCTACAAATGAAACTTGAAGACCATCCTACAGATCCTTCTCCTACAGTGCTTTGGCAACATATCAAAAACAGTATCCTCCAGTCTGCAGAAGAATCCCTCGGGTTCTCCCACAAGAAAAATCAAGACTGGTTTGATGAAAACAACCAAGAGATCCAGGAGCTGTTGGCAAGGAAGAGAGCTGCTCATCAGGCATACCTCGCCCAGCCAACCTGTCATGTAAGAAAAGCAGCTTTCCGCCTCACATGTAGCAAACTACAACAAAAACTCCGAGACATGCAGAACAAGTGGTGGATCAATATAGCAGAAAAGACACAACGCTGTGCAGATCTGGTTGATCATAGAGGATTTTATGAAGCTCTTAAAGCAGTGTTTGGACCTACTTATCAGGTCCAAAGCTCCTTATACAGTACAGATGGTCAAACATTAATTACTGATAAAGCCTCCATCCTAAATCGTTGGGCTGAACATTTTCAAAGTCTCTTTAGCGCCAACCGAGTAGTCCAAGCCTCAGCTATCCAACATATGATACAAAAACCAATGAAAAATCAATTGGACATAGCTCCCACTTTGGAAGAGACCCTTAAGGCCATACAGCAGATGAAAAAAGGCAAGGCAGCTGGGATTGATGGAATCCCACCTGAAGTTTGGAAACATGGAGGTCATGCACTCCACGAAAAATTCCACGAATTCCTTGTGAATTGCTGGGAAAAAGGGGAACTGCCATCAGACCTCCGAGATGCAGTCATCATCACCCTGTACAAGAAAAAAGGAGCAAAATCCGATTGCTCAAACTATCGAGGCATAACACTGCTCTCTATTGCTGGAAAAATCCTTGCAAGGATACTCCTGAACAGGTTAGTTCCTGCTATTGCAGAAGAACTTCTCCCTGAAAGCCAATGTGGCTTCAGAGCCAATAGGAGCACTACAGATATGGTATTTGCCCTTAGGCAACTGCAAGAAAAATGTAGGGAGCAGAACAAGGGTCTCTATGTAACATTTGTCGACCTCACCAAAGCCTTTGACACTGTAAGTAGAAAAGGTCTGTGGCAGATCCTGGAAAAACTAGGATGTCCCCCCAAATTCCTTAAAATGATTATCTTGCTACACGAGGGACAGCGTGGTCAAGTCAGATATGGCGATGCTCTTTCAGAGCCCTTTCTAATAACTAATGGAGTGAAGCAAGGTTGTGTTCTTGCACCAACTTTATTTACAATCTTCTTTAGCACGATGCTCCAAAGGGCTATGGCAGAGCTTGAAGAAGACGACGGCATCTATATACACTACCGTACTGATGGTAGCTTGTTTAACTTAAGCCGTCTGAGGGCTTACACTAAGACTCTAAACTATCTAGTCCGTGAGCTGCTCTTCGCCGATGATGCTGCCCTTGTTGCCCACACAGAAGCAGCTCTGCAGCGCCTAACATCCTGCTTTGCAACAGCTGCGGAGCTGTTTGGGCTCGAAGTCAACCTGAAGAAAATGGACGTTCTTTACCAGCCTGCACCACAGGACGAACACCACCATCCCCACATTGCCGTCAGCAAATCTGTGCTCAAGTCCGTTCAGCAGTTCACCTACCTGGGAAGCATCATCTCCTCAGATGCCAAGATTGACAAAGAGATTGATCACAGATTAGCAAAGGCATATAGTGCATTTGGAAGACTTCACAAAAGAGTCTGGAGCAATAAACACCTGAGGCAAAGCACAAAAATCAGTGTGTATAGAGCCATCGTACTGTCTATCCTCCTTTATGGATCTGAAACATGGGTCACCTATTGCCACCACCTATGACTCCTCGAGCGCTTTCATCAGCGCTGTCTACGCACAATCCTAAATATTCACTGGACTGACTATGTGATGAATGTTGCTGTCCTTGAGCAAGCAGGGATCACCAGCATTGAGGCCATGATATTGAGAACACAGCTGCGCTGGGCAGGGCACGTTTCTAGGATGGAGGACCATCGCCTCCCCAAAATACTACTCTATGGTGAACTCGCCACGGGTCAGCATAAGAGGGGCGCTCCAAAAAAAGCGATACAAAGACTCCATGAAACAACATCTCAGGCTTGGCCAAATTGATCACCAACAGTGGTCCGCCCTGGCCTCACATCGGGAAGCATGGAGACGCACTATGCACAATGCTGCAGCCTTATTTGAGAACTCACGCCAAACAAGTCTTGAAGAGAAACGACAACGCAGAAAGAATCACAACCCAAAAACATCACCCAAGGAGACCTTCTGCTGTGCTTTTTGCAACCAGACTTGTTTATCTCGGATTGGCCTTTTTAGTCATCAGTGCGCTTGCAGAAAGCGCGGGATGAGTCCTTCCTGAATCTTCGTTTGCGAAGAAAAGCCAGAGAGATTTACAACACTGATGTGAGCCCTGTGGGCTGCATGTGGCCCCGGGAGTGGAGCCAATGGAGCCCTTGTGTCCCCACTTACCCCTGCCAAAGGCCTTGGTGCACCACAAACGTGTTCCAGCCAGAAAAGTTGTTTTTCAGTCATTAAAAAAAATCTTTAAGGAATTAAAAAAAAAAAACAACTTTTGGGGGGCATGACACATTCTTTCAAGGGGGCTCCCTACCCTGAAAGAGTGAATTTCCTTTCGTAGGAGGTGACAAAGCTGGGTAGCATCTCTTTTGGTCACCTCAAATGTTGACTGAAGTGATGTCCTGTCCCTCTCCAGATCTCATCCTCAGCTATAATCTGATTGTCTTTGTTTAGTGGAGTTTGTATTTCTGATTGGTTACATTTTTGAAAGGTAAAATGCTTACCTTCTGCCATAAATATATGGTTTCAAGAATAATAATGCCACCCTGTACATGCCTACTCAGAAATAAATCTTGTTAGTTCAATGGTCTTTGCTTCCAGATATATGGCTGCCAGATTGCTGCATAAGTATATTTCAGACAAAGCCCGCTGACAGAATAGTCCACATAATGTGTGCGGAAAGATTTGTGGCCAATAACCATAAATAAACTTCATGAGTTTTTCCATTGTGATGGGTCTTGGAAATGCTCTTACTTCAAATAGGGGAGAAACTTGATAGCAGTCAGTTACAGGACCAGTCACTATATTAGACAAAAGTCAACTTTTGTCCTCATTGCATAAAAATTCCATTATGTAAATTGCAGTAACTTCCATGTTTTAAGCAAGCCAAGTTTCCTTCTAACTTTATGCAGCTTGGCCCTCCATAGGTGCCCCCATACTGTTTTGCTAGGTATGGTCAGCTGATTCATACCTTGTTCACAAAAGACCAACTGCACAGACTCCTCAGTCATACAGAGATGGAAAGATGCAATTATTTGAGAATTCTCATTAGATTAATATGTGTTATTAAAATGGAGTGATCAGAAGCTATCTGATTTGTTTTTCTTATTTGTTTACCAGGTAGAAAAGAATAATAAGCATATTTGCTTAAAAAAAGAAGCATTGTCATGAAAGCTAGGCACCTCCCACCCTCCTCGGGCCAATAAAAAAAAACCTGGGGGAGTATATTCCAGTGCTTCAAAGCTGCCTTTTGTGGCAGTGGGGAAATATTGTACAAGGAGGTGTTGACTGTCTCCATCCACAATGTCCAAACAGACTCATATAACTCCAGGTTACACAAGTGTATGCCACCAAGACAACCCTAGCCTATGACTTTCAGATTACAAAGCCTCATTTACAGCTGCTCTGCATTACAGAACATACTTATATAATACTGGCACACACCCCTTGACTTGCTAATTCGTAGCAAAACTATGCATAGGTGGCTCAGCAACAATCCAGGCCCAGCATGATACAACAGTTGCAATAAACGAATCACAGACTGACAGCATGCTGTTTTCAATCTGCAAGTTGCTGCAGTTGCACCAGAGTGATAAGTGTTTTTGTTGCCTGTGTCCTAAGTCTGCTATTATCTTCTATTTCTTTTTCCACATATAATTTCATTCTTGAATGGTGAAGTATTTTGAAGGCTCATTATTTGGTTGCTTGAATATATTTTATTATTCATTATGATGTTCATTTATATATGGTGAAAGGTCTAAAAAATTAAAGGAGTCATAATGAATTCCAAGCATGTAAAATAATTAATTTATAAAATGCCAGCCAACTACACTATACAGGTTTATTTAAAATGTCAAGTAAATCTGTTTTTGTTTTCTGACACTAGGAGCTACAAAGTGTATCAGTGATTGAATTTGAACCAGAAATCCTAGAAGCAATAAGGTGTGAAGATAAAGTCTCAAAACAGGATGACCATCATGAAGTCAAGCCAATCCAGGATAGAGAAAGCCATGAACAAGAAGCAAAAGGCAAAAGAAAACAGGAAGATAACTGGGTGAAGTTTGGGTATGAGAAAAAAATACCAATGGCGGAAGCAGAAGTAAAAAGCCATATGGAAAACAAAAGATTTCAAGAATTTGAGGAAGATCAAGGGCAACAAGAAGGCAAAAAGCAGAAACTTCAGGAAGAAGAGCAGTATTTTAAAATGGAAGACAGAAAGAATCAAGAAGGGAAGAAAACTCATGAAGAACAGATGCCTCAAAAACTTCAGATGCAGTGGCATCAAGGACAGGAAGAACAAAGAAAGAAGGAAGAATGGTTTCAGGAACTGAAGGAACCTATGCACTTGGAATGTGAACATCAGGAACTGGAGGAGCAAAAACAAAGAGAACTAAAGGCACAAAAGCAACAGGAAGAACAAAGACAACATGAATGGGAGGCACAAAAGCAACAGGAGGAAGAAAGACAATATGAAATGGAGGCACAAAGTCAACAGGAAGAGCAAAAACAAGGTGAACTGGAAGCACAAAGGCAACAGGAAAAGCAAAGGCAAGGTGAACTGGAGGCTCAAAGACAGTGGGAAGAGCAAAGAAAATGTGAATTGGAGGCACAAAGACAGTGGGAAGAAGAAAGACGACATGAACTGAAGGCACAAAAGAAACGGGAGGAGGAAAGACAACATGAACTGAATGCACAACAGGAAGAACAAAAACAACATGAATTAGAGGCACAAAGGAAACAGGAGGAAGAAAGACAATGTGAAACGGAGGCACAAAGGGAATGGGAAAAGCGAAGACAACATGAAATGGAGGCCCAACGGAAACAGGAAGAACAAAGACAACGAGAACTGGAGATGCAAATGCAACAGGAAGGACAAGGAAAACATGAACTGGGGGCACAAAGGCAACAGGAAGAGCAAATAAAATGTGAACTGGAGGCACAAAGGCACCAGGAAGAGCAAAGAAAATATGAACTGGAGGCACAAAGGCAACAGGAAGAGCAAAGGTGTCATGAACTGGAGGCAGAAAAGCAAAAGGAAGAGCAAAATCAACTAGAAGCACAAAGCCTCTGGGAAGAACAAAAACAATGTGAAGTGAAGGCCCAAAGCCAACAAGAAGAGCAAGGACATAGAGAACAGGAAGTAGAGAAACCGTCAGAGTATGAAGATAAAAAAGAACAAAAGAGTCATCGAGAAATAAAGGAGAAAAAAACTTATGACAAGCTATTCCAGCATGGATGGAAAGACAAGAGACAAGAACAAGAGAAGCAGAAATGGCAGGATGAAAAACAAAAGCATCAGGATTCAAAAAGGAAGGGAGGACAAGAGCTGGAAGAAGAAATATATGAGACTGAAAAGCATGATGAACTGAACAAACAAGTACTTCAAGGGCAAAAAATGGGGCAGAAACAAAAAGAACTAGAACAAACTCGAAATCTAGATAGTGAAGATGGTTTTCAAAGGAAGGGAAGAACCATGAAGCTGGAGAAGCAAAAGAGACCAGAGCAGCAAAAGGAGAATCTGAAGGTAGAGCAAATGAGCAATGATGAACAAAAGCAACAAGAACATGAAAAGCACATTAGGTCAGTAAAACATGGAAAATGTGAAGCAGCAGAATTCAAACCGCCATTGGATAAAAAGAGAATGCAGCAGGAAGATTTGATACAAAGGGAATGGGGACAAAAACTAGAAGAAAAGAAAACACCACATTTATTAGAAGGACTGCAGTCACTGGAAAAGCCAAAAGAGCAGGACAAATTCTTCCAGCTGCAACTGGACAAAAATGTGAATTCAGAAGAGAAACATTTGGAAACCATAAAGAAGGTGCTTCCATGTAAAGAAGAAGCAAGCCAGCAAAAGTCAGAACAGACAGACAAAGGGCAGAAGAAAGAAGAAACTCTAAGGCACAGCGAGAGAAGGAACGTTGAAGCTCAGGAGCAGGAAAGGATTCTTGGTGAAGAGCTACGGTGGCAGGAAGTTGATGCAAGGCAAACTATGCCCAGGGGGTTCACCTTTCAAGTATCCTCTGGTGAAAAACAAATTATATTTCAGAAAGTTAATCTGAGCCCAGTTACTCCTGTTAAAGAGACACCAGCTCCTTCTACCACAAGGGAATTTAAGACTCCCAAATATATCAAAAGTTCACATGATCTCCCAACCTCTTTGTGTGTCCCACATACAGCAATTTTGGTCACTGGAGCACAGCTCTGTGGCACAGCAGTAAACCTTAATCAGATAAAAGATACAGCTTGCAAATCTTTACTTGGCTTAACAGAAGAAAGAAAAATGGTGGATGTGGCTCCAGCCGAAGGTGCTCAGAAACAGTCTCCTGATGCCAAGCCTAGCAGCAGTAAAATGAAGCATGCTCAAGATCCACTGGGCAACCAGGCCATGTTAGCTGAGTGGGCTTCAATTAGGTCAAAAATCTTAAAAAGCACAGAAGATAGTAAACATCATGAGAAAGAAAAAGGAAACCTCAGTAGGCACAGTGATGATTGGACACCTAAAGGGCGAAGTGCTTCCCACAGTAATTTACGGAAGACTTTGTCTGCAAATGCAAAGTTTTCTATAACTCCAGCATGGCAAAAGTTTTCAGAACTCTCAAAGACTAATACAAGCACTGAGAGTAAAGTTGGCACTGAAGCAGAGAATGCAGCAGCAAAAGAATTGGGTCTGCCCACTGTGAATGCAAACAGAGAGACAGTTCATACTGAGGCACTGACAGGTGTAGTGAATGTACCTAGATTGCCTGCAGGTAAAACTGAAGTGCATCATGAGGTGGCAGATAATACAGAGGGTTGTAAGTTTGCCAAAGATCTTCCATCTTTTCTTGTTCCAAGTGGCCCACTAAGTAAAGAAAGATCCCAGTCAGAAACCTCTCCTAATATGGAAGCTCAGCAGAATGTTGCTACAAGGAAACTGGACAGAGTTTCACCAAACGGAGAAGAAAATGTGTCCCCATTTGGTGTAAAACTGAGACGGACCAACTATTCCTTACGTTTTCACTATGATCAGCAAACAGAACAAAAGAAGAAGAAAAGATACAGTGCAGGAGATAGTTTTGATGGTGTTCCAACTCCTCTAGTCACCCCAGAGAGTGAACAAGATGCAAATAATATTTTTTCAAAGGCAGGTAAATCTCCTAGCCAAGAGACAAAGGATGCCATTGTTAATTCTGGAAAGACCTCATCAACTAATATTCATCAGAGCTACATTACAGCTACCTCGGTATCTCTACCAACCAGCAGTCATGTGTCGGTACCTACTCAAGAGAAATCAGTCTGTAAATCACCTCTCCCACAAAAACCTGCATTAGCTCCAAAACCCACCAGCCAAACGCCACCATCATCTCCTCTCTCAAAAATGCGCAGGCCTCCTGTAATTGAATCGTTAGGGCAAAGGGTGGGTAAAGCTGAACCAGAGACTGCCTGGAGGAAAACTGAAGCTAAAGGGAATGCTCTGCTTTCACAAGCACCTGAAGAAAACAAGAATGAAGAGGAAGAGTCTAAGGAGAAGAAGTCATTCTTCCCATCCATCACCATGCCATGGAGAGAGAAAACAGAGAAAAAACCAGAGCCACTAAAAAAAGGTAGGCAAAAGCACAGCACCTAAATGTAACTCTGTGATAATGTCAGTCTTAAACATTACCTTGGTTTTGTTTTTTTAATTTTTTTTTGTTATTTTATGCCAGCAATATTTTCTTGATAATACACTAGGAGTGGTTTCACCACATCTCTTATGTTTTTCGTTCTCAAATTACTGTCACAAAAAGTGATGATTTTCATGGATTAAAAACAACTGCTGGAATCCTACATCACCTTTTACTTAATGTAACTTTATGCATACTTAGCTAAGTAGCAGAGGCAGTAAGAAATCCTTTTAGTGAATTGAGAAGATGTCTATTGGGACAGTGGAAAGAGTGCCTGATGTGCATTGCTACACTATGTTCATTGTTGTGCGCTGCACATCGGGCACTTCCCTGGGAGTCTAGGACATTTCAATGCAGCCAGTTCAGAGTGGCCAGTTCAGTGTGGCCAGTTCAGTGCATCATTGTTCTGCTTGTGTATCAATTGATAATTGATAATTTTGTCAAGAAAATGCAATCACAACCATTTCTATTTGGTTGGGATTGTCTTGCAAAACCATTTGGGTAAGAGTTAGGGTTAGGGTTTTGTTTCTAATTCTTGTGCCTGTTATTGACATTAGAACATGAACTGGTACTATACATATTCCTGGTTGTATGCATTTGCTTTGACCACAGTGGGTTTTTTGGAGATGCTGTTGTTGTTGTTTGCCTTCAAGTCATTTCTGACTTCTGGCAACCCTATCATAGCCTTCTTGTGCAGAACCTGTGGGGTTGCTTTGCCTTCCTCAGAGGCTAAGAGTATGACTTGCCAAAGTACCCAGTGGGTTTCCATGTCTGAGCAGAGGTTCAAACCCTGGCCTTCCAGTGTCCTAGTCCAACACTCAAACCACTACACCATGCTGGCTCTGTTTGGAGACCTACAAATTGCAGCAAGCATATGTAATTCTGATTTTGTGTAATTCACAGTTTCCATAATCATCTGTCCTATTCATTAGGAGTGATATCATTGTTGGAAGTGCAGCACACACTCTATCAAAAATGACCGTATTTTCATCAGGACATACTGATTCCATTAAAGTCCAGTGCCCAAATGCAGAGTCACTTATGTGTAAGGGACCTACAGAGCTAGACAGAGCTAGTGTGCATTGTAGACTCCATTCACTTCAATGGTATTCTGCATATGCCCTTTGCTTATGCAGAGCTTCTTGTCCCATTAAAAGGAATGTAAAGCCCTTGCTAGTGGAGCCATTTTATGCAAAGTTAGAGCTCTGTGAACCCAAGACTGGTGCATCAAAGTGCAAGTCTTTTGTGCAGGCACCTTGTGTGTGGACACCTAAACTCTTTGTTCCATGGAGATTTTCAAACGGGAAAAAAAATTGTTCCTGTCTTGCAATCTCTTCTCCCACCCCTCTCCCGTCCCTGTAAATATATATAAAAGTTTTCAAACTGACTTTAATTGTGGGTCCTTGCCTCAGCAGGGCAGAGCAAATGGAGCTCCTTTCAGTTCCTGGATTGAAATCCCTGGCTGCTCTCACAAGAAGATGAGAGCATGGGAAATTCAAAAATAAAAAGCAAAATACAACAGTAAAAGTGACACTAAGCACCAAAACACACTTAAAACTTAACAAGCAACCTAGGGAGTGTACAAAAAAGTGTGTCACTTACCTGGATGTCCTGCTCTCACTCGGAAGTGTTCTGGCACAAACCTCCCATTGGTGCTGGTATCACGCCAGCATAACAGGGCATCTTTTCAGTCGCAGGACATTCTGTTACAGAAATGGAACAGGGGATCTATTGACGGCTTAGCCTATCAATAGAAAGCAGCGCCGGTGTAACGAAAGCCGAATGGCAGCATAATGAGAGGTGAACAATGTTGTCTGAAAAAGAAGCCCTTTAGCGATCTCCTGGCGTTGTGATAATGCCATATTTAGAGTGTCTAATAATCTCCTGTGTGACATTTACAAACTGAAAAGTTTGTTCAAATACCCCAAAATAGCATATCAAATAATCCCAAAATTAAACCCACATACTTTCCAGAAATAGATGGAGGTGTTGGTGCACACAGATGCTCAGAGATTAGACTAGTTTTGACATTTCTAGGGCAGCTTGAATTGAGATGTAAGGATACAAAGAATTGTTAACAATGTTTTGAAAAAAGTATGCTGCACTGATGTCTCATCTAGATTTTTTTTCTACAGAAGAATGTAGTCAAACTCGTAACCAGTGAGAGAGTAATTTTTAAGATTCTGTACAGGAGCTACATCTGATCTGACTAGTAACAAATATCCTTACTTGGAGGGAAAATAACTGTGCTGTAAGATAGCCTGTTTACTGGTTTGTTGATTTTTGAAAGAAGAAATAAGATATACTCTTTAATGCTAGAGAGGATGCGTATGGAGATTAATATTCAACTGAGGTTTTTTTGTGAAAGGGCAGGGCACTGATATGGAGACAGATGAGCTTCTGTCTGCTATATTTTGTTGCTACATTCATTCATTCATTCATCCATCCATCCATTCACAAAGCCACCTCTACTGGAAAGCTAAGGAATAAAGATAAATATGAAGTTGGATCCAGATTTAAATGTGTGTGACTGGGTTGGCAGAAGCAGAACTCCCCTCACCTCACTCCCCACAGGAGTCCATCCAACCTCTGGAAAATATTATGTAGAAGGTTGGGAGCCTGCTGAATAGATGAGCTATGGTATGGCAATGGTGGGTGGGATTCCTGGACATGAGACAAAGACACCTTCTATGAGCAGAACCTTCTGTCAATGGAAGGTAAGTACCCTATCCATGAATACACCTCAAACATGGATGGTTAGATTGGAAGCAGTTAGTACTGACATTTAGTGCATGTGGTGTCCAAGACACCATGTATTTAAGCAATGTCTGAAAATAGTACAGTGGGCCCTCAGTATCTGCTGGGGTCTGGTTCAAGGACCCTCCATAGATACCAACATCCATGGATGTGCAAGTCTCATTATATACAATGGTGTAGTAAAATTGCATCCTTATATAAAATGTCGAATAGCAAGATTTGTTTTTTCGACATCCACAGCTTGAAAATATTAAAAAAAATGGCTTTTTGCGGGGGGAATATTTTCAAGCTGTGGATGGTTGAATCTGTGGATAAAGAATCCATGGATACAGAGGGCTGACTGTATATGCTTAGACTTTTCATCTGAGGCTGGCAATATGTAGCAGTTTACCGGCAGTTTAGGAGACAGGCAGCTAAGCCACACCTCTGACAGACTGCTGGGCGAGATCCCTTTTACAGTGTTCCTTGATGGCAAGCTGTCTCTGTTCTTCAAATGGAATCCTTTTGTGTTGTCCTCCGTCTTCTAGAAAGGCCAGTGCTTCAGAGCAGGCATTCCATAGATGGCTCCAAATTGATGGAAAAAGTTGAATCCGCACAGCCACTCTGGATCACCTTAGCACTGCAGAAGCAGAAGGGTTTTCGAGAGCAGCAAGCGACCAGAGAAGAAAGGAGACAAGCTAGGGAGGCAAAGCAAGCCGAGAAACTTGCTAAAGAAAATGTAAGTCTGTTAAAAAAAAAAATTAAAACAAAAACTAATAGTATGCTGTGATGTGAAGTATTTTGATTATTTATTTATTTTGCAGTTGTCTTCACATTTTAGAAAAGGTTAAACCTTCATTGGCAAAACAGTTGAGAAGTTAAGGGTTTGGCTATTGCCTTCATCCAGTGATATGTAATAAATATATACACAGTACCTGTTGTACCCAAGAGAAGAACACAAGTCAGGAAAAAACCTGAGTCCACATTTCTAAATATAATTTGAAATTTTGAGGAATCAATGCAACATTTTTGATGATACATGATAAAAAATAATGGGAAGTATTAATAAATGATGTAAGAGAGTAAGAACAAGATAGTACAAAAATACAAAAAAGGATAATCCATACCCTGTGTTTAATCAAATTATGATTATGATAAAAGGAAATCAGTAAAACGTTGCCTTTTTTTCCTAATTGGATTTGTTTTAGTTCCAGTTCTCTCTATATATGTATGTCGATTCCCAACAATAACATATCAATTAGGTATTGGATCACTCTTTCTAACAGAATACCTCTGCTTGCTATGTTGTCCAGCTGTCCCCAAGGAAGCAGAGGGCACGTATAAAAGTCAGCTATTTACTGCTCACTGCAGCTGTTCCCTCCAATAGTATGCAACTTCTTCTGTCCTTGGGCACAACATGAGCTTTGCCCAGAAAACTTACTGGGTCATCACAGCAACTCATTCAATCCCTAGGAGGAGATTTTCTACAGGTGTCATTTCTCTTGACCTTTTCAACCATCCAACATCTGATATAAGTGCTTATGCTCACTTCAGACACAGGAGATTATCACACAGGTCTTAAAAAACCTTGCCCTCTAATTCCCACCTCCCCGTCTCTGTAACTGAATTTTTTTTTCAGACACTTACCTTAATCCTGGGATAGAAACTGCTCCCCACTCCTCCAGCAGTCCAGGAAGTGAATGGAGCCCCATTCACTTCCTGAAGACCAAGTCCTGGCTGTTCTCGCGAGAGAACGATCATGCAGTGATTTTTTTTTTAAACCCAGATGTCAAAGAAGTACAGCAAGCACCTAAACACCCTTAAAAAAAAAAGTAACCTGGGGAGGGTACAAAGCAGTCCCAATCAAAGCAGGAAGTGTTCTGCACGGACCTTACAGGACAGGTGGCATCACACGGGGAATTTAAAAATAATTTAAAAACCCAAACATCAAAAAATTTAGCCAAGCACCTAATCACCCTTTAAAAAAAAACAAAGAGGGCAGGGTACAAAAAAGTGATTGCCACCAGAAGTGTTCTCTACTTACCTTCCAGAGGCAGGGAGCTGGCAGAAAATTTAAAAATAAAAATACAACCAGACATCTAAAAATTAAAACAAGTACCAAAACACTCTTAAAACTTTACCAGCAACACAGGGAGGGTACAGAAAAGGCTGTCACTTACCTGGATGTCATAATTGTACCTGGAAGTGTTGGCATGGACCTCCCAGATCGCATCAGCATAACGGGGCTCCTGTTCGCACCTGTGATTCCATGACATTAATGGCTTAAGCTGTTAATTTTAAAAAACAGAAACTGAACGGGGTCAGCATGGGGTCAGAATGAGAGAGGGATGACGTTGTCTGAAAGGAAAATCTTTTAGCAATCCCGTTGCGTCCCTGTTCTGGGTTATTTAGCCCGTGTGATAATTTCTACAGAGGAGAGGAGAGCCAGACTTGAGGGGGTGGGTGGGAAGGGTCTGGATGGTTATGATGGATATGGAGAAAGGTCCTTCTTATAGCATCTTTCCTTGGCCTGATACCCTCCAGATGTGCTGTGTTCATTGGAGGAGTACAAGAACTGCTGTCCCACACATATGGAGGGCAAGGGCACCAAGACTGGGGAAAACTGCCATAAGATAATATGGTTATTATAACACTAAAACAAAAAAGAAGTGTTTTTGCTATCTAGGTAACTGGAGACTGAGGAAGACTGGAGTGGAATTCAACTTAACTGCATATTTTAGAGTATAATTGGGATTTTAATGTATTTTACTGATGAATTGTACAGTTTTTAAATGATTGTATTCTTTTTGCTATTTTGGGCCAAGCAGTAAGTATGTAAATAAATTAGTAATCAGAAACATAGCAAGCCTATGAGTAGATGTTATTGAACTCAATGGGACTTATTTCTGTGTTATAAATATATTAATATTTTGTAATACAATATATTTCCTTTCTGTGCTTTATATTAGGCCAGTGTAAATAGTCAGTCAGATAATAAAAGCAATAGCAGGACAAGTACACTGCTAAAGCTTGCAGCCCCAGAAGAGGAGAAGAAAGTTGAGACTGCTTTGTCAAGGCTTGAACGCAGAGAACAG
The DNA here is from genome assembly GCA_030847615.1 of Gambelia wislizenii. NCBI lineage: Eukaryota > Metazoa > Chordata > Lepidosauria > Squamata > Crotaphytidae > Gambelia > Gambelia wislizenii. The sequence continues at coordinate 96,137,248 of JAUMIR010000005.1, read as the reverse complement.
CTGAAAAAATCAAACACTCTTCCTACATCTGTGACAGGTATACTTTACAGTTTCCATCACAATCATAAATAAACAGCCACTTGGTCATGGGGGGGGGGATTATGAGAGTGTAGGGATCATTGGTGTCTCACAGTCCGTTTGCAGATTTTCAGAATCCCATTCATCTCATGAAGAGGGACCTAAGGCGAACCTATCACAGGGTTTTCTTGGCAAGATTTGTTCAAAGGGGGTTGTGCCTTTGCCTTCATCTGAGGCTGAGAGACTGTAACTTGCCCATTGGGTTTCCATGTCTGAGTGGGGATTCAAACCCTGGGGGTTGTCCAAACGGTGAAAAAACCCTTCATGGAATGCGAGGAGAATGCTACCTGTCTTAATGGCATTCCATATGATTTCACCATATTGTGAAGGAGAGGGGCAAAAAAGGCCAAAAACCTCGCCAGAAAAGCCTTCACAGCTTTTCCTGTCTTTTAAAAAACAAGAGGGTGTGCATTTCTGCTTGTTAGGACAAGCGAGTTGATTTGATTTGCTTGCCCAAGTGAGAGGAAGTGCAAATCTGATTGGCCGGATGAGTGCAGGGGGTGGGGCTTGCTAAGAAGGCAAGCGCCCGCTGCCACCATGTTAGATTTTCGTCTTAGCAGGCAAGCACTAAGGCAAGAAAATGGGGTGTTGGTTTTTTTTGCTTTTGTGTTAAAGTGAAAAATTGATCAATTGCACCTTGGACATTATTTTAAAAAAATAAGGTTGTCGTCTGCAAATTTAGTTAAGTGCAAATGCGAGTAAATCACTTGCAGCTGCCATGTTTCCTAGCGGGCATGCTAGGCAGAAAAACCATTAGGACAGGTCGCCACTGCTGCAAAATGTCATTTGTGTGGGGCATTCCTTTTTTTATGGGCTCGTATAGACAAGCCTCTGATCTCCAGCGTTGTAGCCCAATGCTCAAACCACTACACCATGCTGGCTCTCACAGGATGACTGTGGTAACCTGCGAGGAATTAAACAGCCATAGATTTTCCTTGGTTTTTTTCTGGGCTGTGAGGCCGTGTTCTGAAATACTGTAGTTTCTTTCTGACGTTTCGCCAGCATCTGTGGCTGGCATCCTCACAGCCCGGAAAAAAACCAAGGAAAATCTATGGATGCCGGCCATGAAAGCCTTCGACTTCACAATTAAACAGCCCTTTTGTTATTGCAAACAGCAAAAGGAAAACATTTCTCATAGGAACTTACTGGAAGTCAGTTGTATTCAATATGTTAGGTCACAAGATCCTTAGACCCTGACCTACAGTACAATATCCTATTTCCCCAGAAGCTACAGAAAGAGGTGAAGCAACCTGACAGAGGCAAAGAGAAAAGTGCCATTTCAACAACTTTGCTGACAGCCTGAGCATTGAAAGTGCTATATTGCAACTGGGCAAATAAATTCCCCCCAGTCAACTGGCCTGAAAATGTATTCATTATTATCTTAGCCTGGTTATGTTAGCCATATATGGCACGCTGTAAAGAGCAGAAGAGTTCTTTCACACCAGGGATCAATGCTTTCCTGACTGGTCATCCTGAGGTAATTCTTGCCATAGTCATCTACTTTCTCCAGGCCTCCTTGAATGGAACTGTGGCACCCTCTGTGAGATGGAATTGATCATAATACTGCAGGTTTTCATACAGTTTTTATGTATAAATACCCTGGGTGCATGTGCTGTTGTTGTTAAGTGCCTTCAAATTGACTCCAATTTATGATTGCCATGTCATAGGGTTTTCTTGGCAAGATTTATTCAGAGGAGGTTTGCCATTGCCTTCCTCTGAGGCTGAGAGTGTGTGACTTGCCCAAGATCACCCAGTGGGATTTGATTGGCTGAGTGGGGGTTCTCCCAGGATCCTAGTATGACACTCAAACCACTAGACCACATTGGATCAAGAGTTATGTATGGCTATTTAAATATATATATATACTGTATATTGAAGCCTGTTAACAAACTGGATATATTCAGCTCACTCATTCTTTCCCAGAAGTAGTTTGAATGAGATGCAGCTCATGGTTTGAGAAAAGAGTAAAAATAAGGGGAAATCCTGCCTTTGAACTTTTGAGTAGGATATTCTTCTAGTAGTATGTGTTTTTTTCTAAATTGACAGGTATGGTCCTGGATACAAATGCTGGCAGACTGTTGAAAAAGTGGTTACAGTAATGAATAACGTGCTAGCGTAATAAATACACTATTCCCTCTAGTGCCGTGAAACCATTAAGGGTCTAGATTTGCTGTCTAATTATGACCTCTTTTGTGTGACTCTCAAAATGTGCCTTTTAAAGTTCAGAGGCTGATTAGATGATCGAAAAGCCGTAAGTTCAGGTTTTAAAGGCAGGAATGCAGTGAATTAGTTTTATTTCACAGAAGGGTAAAACATGATGGAGAGCTGAGTAAAACTTTACATGCATATTATTTACTGCTGCATAGGGGATAAATGTAAATGGTATACCTTATTCACATAATAGCCTACTCACATAAGAGAACCGTAAAATGAAGAACAATTTATTGTTGCAGAGGGGATAAGTTAAGCACCATCAGCTGAACTTTTTTCAGGTATTTCAGGATTGAGCTCTGTCATTGAAAACAGATCTGAGGGCTGCTGAGCTAATTAATTCTGATTGTTCACATTTGGAAGCAATCTCTGGCCAGGATTTATATAGTATATACAGTGTACTTCTGCTGGATAGGAGGCAGCATGATGCAGTGGTTTGAGTGTTGGACTACAACTCTGGAGACCTGGGTTCAAATCCCCGCTTGGCCATGAAAACCTACTGGGTGACCTTGGGCAAGTCACACACTCTCACCCTCTGAAAACCCCATGATGGGTTCACCTTAGAGTCACCATAAGTCAGAAACAACTCGAAGGCACACAACCACCATTGCCACCGCTGCCTACTGCTGCACCCCACTTGCTTTTGGAAGAACTGACCATTCTGGACCTCAATCCCAAAACCTGCTCTTGAGGACTGGGCAACACTTCATGCAGCTTTTTGGCACCATGGAGGGATCAACTGGAGGAGGTGGTGGGAAAACATCCTCATTCCACTGGCATTGGTTAAAGTACAACCCTCCCCCCTCTTTTTTTTTTTTTAATTTAGAGGCATTTAAAAATTATTCAGATATGCTTTCAGTGCCAAAAAATGTATACACCTTAGTATTGCTTTTAAATTCATGCTCTTAAATCAACAATTTCTGCTATCCCAAGAGGCAGGGGTAGGGATTCTGCATTCTTTCCATTATGAGCAAGGTTTAAGAGCTTTTCTCAGGGTACTGTTGGAGAGAACTGAGTGCTCAAGCTGGATTTCTAAATATAGGGGATTTCCACTCCCACTCTTCCCTTGGTAATTCTTTGCTTTTGAGGTGGGAGCAATCCAGACACGCAATTCTGATATCTCAATTACTTTGTCCTTGTTGGATTAGAGTCATAAGCTGAGTTCCTACATTAAGCAGGTAGAGCCTAATGCTCTGCCCACACTGTTTTGTGTTCTTCCTCCATCCTGAGTTGGGCTTCTACTGCTACTTACTAGTGGGGAGAGAAGAGAGAGAGGTGGCAATTCAGACAGTGAAGAAGCGGTTTGTCTTGGCTTGACAAGAGAGAAGAAGCAAGGGTGCACCCACAGAAGGAGTTTCCTTTCCCTTCCCCTCAGAGCTGAGACCAGCCACATCTTCATTGTCTGCCTTTCCCTTCCCCACCACTACGCAAAGGCAGCAGTGCCCCCTTCCTGGACCTTGGCAGTGGCAGGGGGAGTTTTAGGTGGGACACAAAGGGCTAGAGAATGGCTCTTTGTACCCCATTCAAAAAGAGATATACCGTTATACCTCAGTTAACAAGCTATTGTTTAAAAGAATTTGTAAGCCGCTCTGATAGCTTTGTGGCTGAAGAGCGGGGTATAACTAACTAACTAACTAACTAATTAAGCCTCTGATAAAGAACCTCCTTTTTACAAAGTCCTTTCTCACATGCTCAACCTCCCTTTTCCTCTTTGCCCTCTGCTTAGCTGAAAGGTGTTTTTTTTAAGCAGCATCAGCACTGAGAAAATGGTGAAGGAGGGCTGAAGAAACAGAGACTTCCATGTCAGGTTACAGCACTATATCTGCAGTAAACAATGCAATAAACCAAGTTTGAGCTGGGAAAGAGTGGGATTCTATTCTAGCTGATCCTAGTATAGCTGTGTTTGCCTGCTTAGAACATTTGGTACAAAATTTGCTGTTAATGAAGTAATACCCAGGACCACATGAACTTCACTAACTGAGGTATACCTACCATATATACTTGTGCAAGCCACACTTGTGCATCACTAACAGGCTTCCACCCATAGTGCTGCGCCACCCATTGGTCAGCCATCAAATATCATCCCTTCAGCAGGAACTGAGATGGTTTCCAAATGGAGACAGCAAATAATATTGCCAGCCTATGTCAAGCTGTTTTCAACTTCAGTGTTTATATGGAATAAGAATAAATGAATGATAGGAGAAAACTGCTAATTGGAACACTCTTGACATTTTGTGTTGCTGATGACTGTAAGGTTATATTGTTTATTTAGACATAGCTGCACAGAGATGAAGCAGTACAATGACATTTAATTTTGGCACCCTGTAATGTATGGCTGATGCATACTTTGTGTACCTGACCCTTATCCTGTAGCGCACTAACATCAGAACCTTCAGGATATCCAAAGCACTGTTGGGTTTAAGCCAGTAAGGTGGAAGAGAAGGAGGAGTGTGACATTGCCCATCCTTTTTTGCTTTCACAATCAGGATTTTCCTTTCTTCTCACCTCTTAACTGAAATCAGTAGGAGGGGATTAATCAACACCAGCCATAGTGTTGGCATGGATGACTGGCTCATTTGGGCTGTGTTTGGGGGAGGATTCACAACCTCTTGTAGTCCTCCCCAGGACACTCTGTTCCTTCTCCCCAGTACAAAAGAGGTACAGACTGCAGATGTTTTCCATGGGAGCTGGGAGGGGATGATTCTCTTCATTCACATGGGGGTGGGGATTAGGTACTGTTTCCTCTGCGGGTAGGAAGTTCCAATATATCCTGTGGCCTTTGGAACACTTCCTCAACAACCATAGGATTTCACAGTGAGGGGGAAGCAGAGTACATTTGGAACAAAGGAATTGCATTAATTTGAAGGAGACACTAACTGACTTAATCTGATTTGACTGATTTCTGCGGGACTCAAAGCAAAGGCTGGGTTTCAGTGGCTGTAGCCTCCCTACTGACTGTTTATTTGTATATTTAAATATTTATTTCCCACTCTTTATCATGACAGATAGGACAGTGTGCAGATAATTATTTAGTATTATTATTTTATTCATTTATAGCTGGCCTTTCCCCCACTAATGAAACTCATGGTGTCTAACAACATATTTAAAAGCAATGCAGATTAGAATGATAAAAAAACTAAAAGAAAAGCATAAGTATAAACATTTGATAAACCAATAAACAATTTAAAACAATTCTAAATTAAAACACTGAAATAACTAAAAGTGGATGGCAAGTATCCACCAAGTCAGTTACAGGTGCGTAACCTAGTTATAAATTTGTGACTGTTTCATATTCACGGTCCCTATGTATTCCCTAGTTTGGGGGATATATAGGGGCTGTGAAAGTCCCCCAATCCCCACTTACCAGGCAGCAGCCACTGTGATTGATGGGAGTCTGTTCCCCTGTCAATTGGGAAGCAGCTGATTGACATTCCCTCCCACCCCCTCACCAGAGCAATCTCTGGCATGAGGGGGGATTGCAACAGGGACCCTGCTCCTGCCTGTTGCACCAGAGATCATGGAGGGGGGAGTCTGTCAGCTGCTTCCCAATTGACTAGAAAACAGACCACAGTTAAGGTGCAAAAGCCAAGAAGGGCTTCACCATGTCCTCCCACACCATATTGCCCCCCCTCTCCTGGGACACAGAGGAGGGCCCCTTGTGGTGACCTCAATCCTTGGGCCGGTATATGTAGAGAGAGGTGTTCCTTTAAGTGTTTATTATAACTGCACTTTTTATACCTGCATATTTCCCCCCCAGAATCAACATATTTGGGAACATTTGCATCCATCTGGTAGAGTGAGAGAGCAATTTTTTCAGCCTTACTGTAAGGCCTTTGTAGTCTACCCTTTCCTCCAAAGTTAAAAAGACTGCTTCTGTAGGCTTAGAGAATTCCTACTGGTAAAGGAAATGGATCAGACTAATCATGGTGTCTCAGAGAAGCATGCCACATTCTCTAAAGGGTTTAAAGGATTTTGTTATTCAGAGTTATGGATGGCTTTGAATAGATGCTAGGGAGAAGGTCAGGAGGTCATTGCAAAGATGAAAATTCAGTGGGAAAGGAGATTCTGGTTTCACTTGGTAAACATTGGTTCTGTTCCAATGGCCTTTCCCCTGCACCAGGTGAGCAGGCTCAGGAAACTGGTGTCCAGAGGATGCTGGGACTGCCCCCTCACCTCACAGTTTACTTTTAGCCTTTAACCACGGAAGAAGGATGGCTCGAAAGTCCAAGTGCAAACCCACTAAACTAGAAATGAATAGGTGGGAAAAACATCAGACTAGTGTTGAAAATATGCGTGGTCCTTCAGATGTTGCTGAAGCACAACTCCCATGATGCTTTAGCACAGATCAGGCTGGCTGGGGTTGATGGAAATTAGGTTCTAAAGCACATGGAGTAGGTTGCCCAGGCTTGGGTATTGGGGAACAGTGAGAATGGAAAATTCCAGTTGAATAACTCATGCCCTTGACCCATGGGTGTGCCTTGGGGTTCTCCCTCCCTTTACTATAGAGGGGAGCATCCAGTTCGCTGACAGGAACTAAACCAGTGGTTCTCAACCTGTAGGTCCCCAGATGTTGTTGGACTACAGTTCCCAGGAGCCCTCTGAAGTCTCACCTTGACAGCCAGGTGGTCCTCCCAGTCAGTAGTAGGGCTGTGAGTTCAATCCTACAGCCTCACTAATGACTAGGAGGACCACCTGGCTGTCAAGGTGAGAAGTCAGAGGGCTCCTGGGAACTGTAGTCCAACAACATTTGGGGACCCACAGGTTGAGAACCACTGAACTAAACGATCAATCTCTCTGGCTTTTTTTCGCAAACGAAGATTCAGGAAGGACTCATCCCATGCTTTCTGCAAGCGCGCTGATGACTGAAAAGGCCAATCCGAGATAAACAAGTCCAGATGCAGAAAGCACAGCAGACGGTCTCTTTGGGTGATGTTTCCGGGTTGTGATTCTTTCTGCGTTGTCGTTTCTCTTCAAGAATTGTTCAGTGTGAGCTCTCAAGTAAGGCTGCAGCATTGTGGATAATGCGTCTCCCTGCCTCCCGATGCGAGGCCAGGGCGGACCACTGTTGGTGATCAATTTGGCCGAGCATGAGATGTTGCTTCAGGGAGTCCTTGTATCGCTTTTTTGGAGTGCCCCTCTTATGCTGACCCGTGGCGAGTTCACCGTAGAGTGCTATTTTTGGGAGGCGATGGTCCTCCATCATTGAAATGTGCCCTGCCCAGTGCAGCTGTGTTGTCAATATCATGGCCTCAATGCTGGTGATCCCTGCTTGCTCAAGGACAGCAACATTCGTCACATAGTCAGTCCAGTGTATATTTAGGATTGTGTGTAGACAGCGCTGATAAAAACGTTCGAGGAGTCGTAAGTGTTGGTGATAGGTGACCCATGTTTCAGATCCACAAAGAAGAACAGACAGTACAATGGCTCTATACACACTGATTTTTGTGCTTCACCTCAGGTGTTTATTACTCCAGACTCTTTTGTAGTCTTCCAAATGCGCTATATGCCTTTGCTAATCTGTGATTGATCTCTTTGTCAATCTTGGCATCTGAGGAGATGATGCTTCCCAGGTAGGTGAAGTGCAGAACGGACTTAAGCACAGATTTGCAGACGGCAATGTGGGGATGCATTACAGCCATTCAGATCAGTCAGCAGCACCAACTGATTGGAGGCATTTCACTAATATCAGTTTGGCATTCTCATGTTTGATGTACAAGGATCTGTTTATATATGAGAAGGTCCACATAGAACCCTCTTCACACTACTCTGTGTGAGATGAGCTATACCACTTAGTAAGAGGCAGTGTGGGACAGTTCCATGAAGTCCTAACATTTGATTTTTAAAAGTTTGCACTGAAATGGAGAAACTAGGTCTCACAACATGGTACCACCTTACCATGTGACAACAGTCCTTTAGAACACTACATACAGCAACCTACCCAGAGTGAATGCAAAATGACTTTAAGAGCATGCGCTCAGCTAGACTGGAGAATTAATAGTGAAAAATAGCACCTTACCTCCTATCGCAGCAGGGTTCATTTGTGCCCATGACTCATTCACAAGGTCGCTGGCATGGAAACTTGGCCAAATTTGCAGTTTACATGCAAAAGATGGTGGCCGCAAGTGAATTGCCTCCCTCCACAGCTTTTTCCCCCTTAAATGACAGATGCAGAAGAGCTATTTTCCACTTAAAAAAACTTTAGGGGGGTGCTCTGCTTCTTGAACGATCACACACACAGTCATTCAACTGGCAAAAACAAAACAAAACCCACAATGGCAGCTCCGACCACTTCGTCCCTTGTAAGCCCGCTCCTGCCGACGTCAGACCAATCACGTTTTGAGTTCTTCTATGTGCCCCTCTTCAAATTGGTTGTTCAGATGGCCTGTTAGGCACATTTTCACACAATTTTAAAAAAAGATTGCGAGAAACAGCGAAAGCTGTTATCACGATCTAGTGGGAGTTTCAGCCCCCTTCCTTCCCAATATGGCAAATCCCAGCAGGAGCTCATCTGAGCAAAGGGCATTCTGCCTGCATTCTTTGATGATTTTTTTGTCATCTAAACAACCTCCATGTATTCACTTCTTATGTTTACTTGTGAATATTCACTGGAAAATTCAACCTGTTACTTTTCTTTGCATATACTTAACCATGTAGCAGGGGCACTAAGAAACCCAGTTGCAAGAATTGCAAAAAAGCGCAATGGGACACTAGCAAGAGAGTCCCAATGTGCATTGATACCCAGTGCTCATTGGGACCAACTGATGCACATTGAGTCCAATGCAATGCGCATTGGGACTGCTGGGCATCAGTACTTCTGCATCAGGCACCAATGCGCATTAGGCACTCTTGCCTTCTCTGCTATGTACAGCAGCCCTTTACTAGATACAGATGATGCACACCTGCAAAATTCTAATACCCACAGATGTAAGTCCACTTACAAAGACACAATGCCCCAACAGGATTCTGAGCATTGCTAATGTGAAACACACCTTAGAGAAAGTCCATTTCAAACTGTAAATCATTTTATTTACAGAGGAGGTTTCCCCTAAATAGTGGGGGAGACTGAAGTTCTGTTCCAAGCTTTTTGCCATCTAGTAGGTGATACACAAAAAAGAAAATTAGAGAAAAATTAAGAGCTTGAGTTTTGTGGTTTCAAATATTGGTTAAGACCTCAGTTTCTTAACCTCAACCATTCTTTGAAGACTGTGTGTGTTATAGGGTAGGTGTGTGTGTGTGTACAAAATGCTTGAAGATGGAACTGCTTCAAACATGTCATTTTAATATTCTTCTTGGTCTATGACAAGATGGAACATTTAATGAAATACAGGAAACTCAGTCCAGACATACATACTTAGAATATGCCCACTGAAATTGTTCTCTACTTCTGTCCATTGATTTCGTATAATTGGGTCTGGATCCAACTGAGTAAATATATTGAAAAAATGGGCTCCTGGGAGGTGGGGGGGGCATGTTTCAGACCAGAAGCAGTTGTTCTGTAGATATTGATTAAAAAGTATAAAAGAAAAAAAGAACCACAAAATTGCTCTTAAAATATGCTTGCTTTCTTCTTGCAGTTTAATTTTTAATCTGCCCAAGCGCTGGCCTTTGAATTTTGTTGTGAATAGTGGTTCTCTAAACCTCTTTGCTTCTTAATCTAGTAGAACACCATCAAAAGGACCATGCACAGTTAGAAAGAACCTAGCTATAGCAAAAGGCAGGTTACTACAAATCTGTTTTACAGTGATGGGCCTTTCCTTCCTCTCCCTTCTTGAACAGTGGAGATCTCCGATTCTGTTCCATCATCACCCTTGGCAAAAGAAGTCACAAAGAGATTCTCTACGCCTGATGCTAATCCCGTGTCAACAGAACCTGCCTGGCTGGCTTTAGCCAAGAGGAAAGCAAAAGCCTGGAGTGACTGTCCACAAATCATTAAGTAAACAATACAGGGTTTGCTCTTGCTATTGTTAATTGCTCTCTCCTTTTTGTTAGTATTTTCACATGACAGTACCACTAATCAAAATGATCCTGGACGATGAAGGACACTTTGAACAGCGTACCATTTGCTCATTGCAAATTTCATCTACATAATAGAATCTTATCACTTTGGGAATTTAGGTACTCTGGAAGAGAGGCATTGGCACAAGGCTCAGGTTTTATCACTCTCAAAAGTACAGTTGTTAATAGATTTATTTTAGGTTCAAATCACTTTGAGAACTGTTCCTTCATTGTCCCTCAATTTTTGGCTCAAGTGGTTTGGATTTCTATTTGTCTTTTTGGATCTGTTACTACAAAGAAAGCAGAGATTCCAGCCATTTAAATACTTTCAATGAATGTAAGCCACATATTGTTTCCACTTTTCAATTTAGAATGTAATACCATTGACTAGAAAATTTAAAAATCTACTCAGGTACAGGATATAGAAAGACCAACTCCTGTCTTAGTAGTAAAGAGAATATACGGTGATCACCTTTTATTAATGTTGCAACTAATGTAGAGATGACAACTTTGAAATACTGAAGTGTAACTTGTCACTGATGAAAGTACCAATGTGTCTGGTCCTGCTGTAAAGATGTTGCAGGATATGAATTTCTCCAGGTGCTTGGAGCTTTGAGCAGGTTAATTTGCCTGTAAATGTTTTCACAAATTCAGTGTTTTTAAAAAGTAAGATTTTGTGATAAACATTGCTTTTTATCAGTAGCTTCTATCAGGAAGTATCTAAATATATCAGCTTGATTAACTTGTGAAAACTGGGGTTTATCAAATGTGCATTTCTATGCTATCTTTCCATGTAGAATTTCTATGTAGAATGCATTACCTGCAAAAATGCATTACACCATTTTCCCTAGCACAGTATGCAGATGCTTGCTACTGTGATAATTTCTAGTAACATGCCATATATGCCTTTGTCTTCTGGTAATGGAGAGCACCATGCAGAGAGAAAAACAGCAGCAATGGAAATAATAAAAACACATATGAAGGCAAGCCCACATCATTCACATTATACTTAATTTAAGTAGCATACAAAAGCCCACCTAGTTAAGTAACTTTTTCAATATGTACATGATGGAATGTTGGGGGTTCAAAAGATTTAACACAGGAGTCTGCAATATAACAGATTTGGGGAATATGGGAACAAAAGAATTTTTGAATCAGAAGGAGCTAGCCTATTATTAATTTCATTCTTGTGGACCTTAGACTGCATATTCTCAGGAAAGTCATAATATTATTTGTACTCAATTAGCACCTTAGTCTTTAGCTACTGTGCCAGCATTTCTGCATGTTAAATGCTGGCAAAAGCATCACTGCAGCACTTTTGTTAATGGCATGTTTTAAAACAATGTAACTATTGTTAATTCCTCAGTAGTTATGCATTGATATAGAAAGTCTTAGATCAGATTTCAGATTGTAGAAAAAGTTACACATCACAGGGATTAACTGTATTTCTTTGCAGCTAAGTCTTGCTACCCTTTAAATCTTTATTCCTAAAGTGTGGAGGTAGCAGAGAACCATGTTCTCATGGTTACCCCTGCCAAACTGCTTCCTACGCAAGGATTGTGGGGAAAGGTCAACAATGCAGTGAATTCAGATTGTAGAAGTTGGTCGAAACTTACTTTAATAGGACTTCAGTTAAACCCATTTGTGCATTAGACTGCAAGGGAAATTTTCTATTCTTCATATCTCTAAATTTATAAAAGGTCTTAAGAATATCATAAGAGGCACAGTTGTGTTTTGCTTCGTACTGTAGGCTTATTGAACAGCACATCCTCATATTGTCACATTGCTTTAGCTTGCAAGAGGGGAGAACTCTGTCACTCATCCAAGAAACAGTATGCAAACTTCAGTTCTGCTCCAGAGTATTTAAAATGGTAAGTCAGCAGATGCTGTTAATGAACAGGCATCATACTACAGAACAAACAAAAGGTCAGTTGTGTTTGTGTGTACCTGCAGAAAGGACAGGAGAATCAGTGGTTATTAAGCTTTTGCAAAGAGGATAGGTCGTATGGCTATTGGACTCTTAATGTTAAATTTTTAATTTCATCTTTAGAGGCAAACCATCAATATCCCCAAAGACTCATCACTTTCAGGCAGGAATATTAAAAATGCAAGGGAAAAGCTGTTCTTGGGAATTGAGTAAGAGCTGATATGGTTGATTGCTGAAAAATGGCCTATTTTATATTACCATTCCAGAGAAATAGTGAGGCCTTTACAACGAATAGTGTATGCTGGGGCCATTAATATAACCAATGCCAACTTACTGTTACCCCATCACCAACCTTGAGTAGCTTGCAAGGTCCAGAACCCTGAATGCAAAAGACAGGTGCCTTCTATTCACTGGGGACAAGGCAAAACAGGAAGGTAGGCCTGTGTGTTTAATTCACCGACTGAATACTGAGGGGGCATTCCATTATATTAGAAATACATAATCATTGTTAGAGGATTAATAAGGAGCTAGAGAATGTGGGACAAGTAGTGCACCTGGTAGAGGATGTATCCAAAGTACAGATCTGCTTTGACCGGTGCAAAACCTCTTGCAGGTGGTATGACAGATGTTTTAAAACATTTTTTAAAAAAATATGTGCACTTACTCAAAATATGTTTAAATCTGCAGTTGCATAAACTGTGATTATAATTTTCAATTTCCTCAGATCCCTTCCTGAGGTTGTTCTGGAATGGGAGAGTAAGGCTGGGGAAGTGAGAAGGTTAACTCTGGAGGGGGGGCGGGAACAAAGTGAAAGAAATTTTAGAGGGGTGGAGTAGGTACTATTTGCATGATAAAAGGGGGAAAAGCCTACCAAAATAATTCTAGACACACTGTTAGCACAGAGTATATAGTTAACTAATAGTTCTAAAGCTTCAGAAGCAAAGTGTTTTCAAGCATGAAGGTATCTAGTGTACTGAAAATTGTATCCAGAGGCCCTGATCAGAAGGCTGTGCATTACCTGCTGAATACAGCAGTGTTTCCTCACATCATTTCATTGCCAGGCTGACCATCAGCATTGACAGCCCTAATCACTAAGGGGCACTTGGACTCCATTGGAAGAACCTGGTTTCCCTTCATTTTGTTTAACTGGTGATGAATGCATCCAAGATAATAGTATTAGTTACACTGCATGCTCTTTTGCATATACAGATGTACCCCAGATGCTGGATGTAAGGGCCTATGCGGCACAATTTTGTATGGATAAAGGGAAACTTAGGCATTAGTGTCTTGATCAGAGCTGGAATATGTACAATATTTGTTAGGAAACATTTCTACAATATTTTCGACATTTGTCATTTCATGTAAAATCAACCTGAAATTTTGCACTAAATACCAATGAAGTGTTACTTTGCTTAAGCTTTTTGTTTGTTTTGCAGCCTTTCCTACTGAACATATTACTGAAACTCTCTTAACATGAATAACTTCCAACACTTTAAAACTGATTCAACCACTATGTACAATATGGTCTCATTTTTTTTTGTAAGTTATAGACATAAGTCCTGATCCAGAGAGAGTAATCATACCCAAATCCTGTCAAAATCACTGGGGTTTAAATCAGTCACAATGACGTTATCCTATAGATTAACAGGTATTGGGCATAATTAATATTTTCTAGACAGGGGACAAAATATTATTTGAGGTTAAGGATGATTAACCTTGGTTCATATAGTGGTGTATAAAATTATAAAGAAATGTATAATTGTGGGGTTTTGTTTTGTGTACTTTTTTAATTTTTCAGATGTTTTAAAGTGCAATTGTTTCTTGTACTAATGTCATTTTAATTATAATCTACTGAAAGTTATCAGAAGGTATACGTATTCATTGTCTTTTTGTTAAAAACATCAGGTTTGCCTTATAAGGAGAACCTGAAATTGCTATAGGATCTAATTATGTGTTTTTATGAACAATAAAATCTGAGTAAAACTATCTATAACTAAGGGATATGTTAGTGCAATTTCTATTTTCAGTTTTGATTGTCAAGATTTTACTGTAAATGGTCCATCACTGAAAATTTGTTCTATTTCAATAAAAAACCAAGTGTTTCTGTAACTATGAAAGTACTTTTTATTTAATCATTCATACAGGTTTTAGAAAAAGCTCATAATAATAGTAACACGAAGAGATTGAACAATAAATTAATCTTTGTTGGTAACAAGGAAAAAAATCAACTACTTATATACAATTCTTATGAACTGCTATACAACTTTAACATTTCTTTTCACAACTAGAGAACTAGTTGTAGGGATATAGCCAGATGCTTTTCCATAGTGCCTGACCACACTCTCTGCTGGCCACTGAATGGCCATGGAGTGGGGGCTGTAGCAACTAAATGGTAAGTCTTGCAGGAGGGGGACTTTGGTTGTTGTAAAAGGAAGAAGAGAATGCAGACTTCCACAACAACCAAAAGAAGACATACACATGCACAAGTTGGATTTATGCTACATATGTCACTAAATGGATGCCAATCTATGTTAATTTAAATCACAGTACCTTGATTTAGTATGGAATGAGTCATTTGTTTTTAATAACCAAGAAAAGCTTAGTTTCAGTGCAATGTTATCCATTTTCTTCTCTGAAGTTTGGATCAAAAGATGTATAAAGATATAAATGTTTAAATATCTGCAGTACAAACAAAATTAAAAATACTGACAAGACCACTGTTAGGCAGTTGTGTTGGTTTCAGATATGCATAAATCCATGCAATAAACATAGTTATTTCTACAGCCTACAACAATCCTTGTTCCATATACTACAGGGGAAGAGAACACTTCTCCTGGAAGTTTCCTTGAACCTTCTATCAAGCCAGTCTGAGCATTTAGGATCCATATTTTGCCATCTGTAGATACAACTGCTAGAAACAATTTATCCCCCAAATTCTGACTATGGAAAACAAATGGGGTTGCATATACAGTTGATGTGGTTTTAAACTTCCACAATAGATTACCTTCCATATTACAGCAGTAGGTGAAGTAGTCATGGGAGCCAAAGAATATCTCATTAGTACACTTTGAAATACAGGGTGATGAAAAAATTGGGCCATTGCTGGAAAACTCCCAAACCTACATGGAAATAATAAGAAATTAAATGTAGTATTGAAATTTCACTTACAGGCAACTGAACATATTTGGTAAAGGAACAGTAATCTTTTTACAAAAAGTACCAACTGATTTGAACTCTTGGTCTGCAAATTGTCTTATCCAGTGGGCCTCATCAAGATTGCAGATATATTTGGGGAACAATCAACTACTTACTAGCTCTGTAGCTACCAGGAACTTGTTTCTTTTTACATTTGCCAGAAACTCAAGGAAATTTCACTCAACGGCTGCAGCTTTAAGTGAAGCAAATGAGAATGAAAGATTGGTACTTATCAAGGAAATGTCTTCTGATCTGGTGATATAGAGGCACCTAAGAGAATATGTTTAGATCCTCTTAACACTGACAAAGGCAGAATTCACATGATGAAAAGTTTTGGTCTAGTAGTGGTTATTTACATCCATCCATGTTCAAGTCAGGTAAATTAAAACAGGAAGGAGGTATAGGCTGAGATCCCACATCAAGGAAGCGGAGCATTACTACTCTATCCGTGCAATTCTGTATTCTCCATCTGCCCCAGCATCTGGAAGGGGCACCAGCTGCTGCTTACTGGTGTATGTGTGTGTGTGGGGGGGAGGGAATGAGATGATGATCCCAGCCTGGATGGCGGGGATGAGGGTGTGATCACAGATTTGAGGGCACCTTTCTTTTCCTTCCCCTCAGAGTATCTGCATATGCTTTGTCTGAATGCAAAAACAGTAGAAGAAAAGAGATTTGCTGTTGTTCTAAGGGAAGACATTTTGTAGGGAAAGAAAAACAATCAAAGATATGGTTTTGTAAATAGTAAACAGAAGTGCAGGAAAGAGAGAAGCCCAGAGAGAGAGTTCTGTCCTGAGTGAAGGGATGGACAAATAGAAGTAAGAGCTAAGCACCATCACTACTAAATCAAAACTGCTGGTCATATGATCCCTGCCTTCACCAGCAGAAAGAGGAACTAAAATGAGCCTTTTTGGTGGCCTCTTTCCACTAACCAGGAAAGCAGCTGTTGCAACTCAAATATTGCATACAGAGCTACTGTATCACCACACACATATTTGCATGGACCCAATTCACATGCTCAGCTTCAAATCTCAACTGATGTATTCAGCTCAAGTGAGACTTCAAGGAAAGTGTAACCAAATACATGTTATGTCCCGATTAGGGCTTCAAATCTGTCATATCAGGCACAGAATCAAACAACTGGAAAACTCAAATGGGGCAGATTTCTCACTATCTAACTGTTGGGAATAATACCAGGTTCCAAAAGTAACTAACTACTACTACTACCCAAAATAATCAAGATAAGCATGAGATGGAGAATAAATCATGGAGACATTCAAAAGAGACAGTGTTGGAATAATGGGTGACTCAACTACTTTGCCAGAGACTATGGGCTTGTCTAGACAAGAAGATATACTGAAGATTGATGCAGATGGTTGCAAATTCGCAGCAGTGCTGATTTGTCTCCAAGGTTTTTTTTGCAAAATCTATTGTATGCGAAGCTACCCACATTTGAAGTGCACGCACACCATGCCTGCGAATCAAGATGGTGGCCGAGAGTACAGCACATTAATGTTCTCCACACTTGTGGTAGCTGCTGCACAGTATTTTTTTGTACTTATAAATCAAAGGTACACAAGTGCAACCTTCTGCTTATAAAAAGCTCTTTGGTTGCCTCAGCACAGCAAAAAAGTGCATACTCAATAATGTTAAAATCAAAAATTGTGCTTTCAGCCACTTCCTTGCCAACAAGCCTGCCCCTACATGCATGTCAGACCAATCCGCTCCCCACTTCCACCCTCGCCAAGGATGCATAGTATCTCAAATTGGATGTCCAGACATGCGATAATAATAATAATAAAAAAACCTTGGGGAAAATGCAAAGGCTTTTCCTGTGCAGTAGATGGAGTTTTTGGCCCCCTCCTTCCAAATACCACGAATCTCATTTGCAGCATGTTGGGACAAACGGTATTCTCCCCAAGTTCTATGAGGAGTATTTTCATTGTCTAGACAGCCCCTAAGTAAATGCATATTCCAGTCATGATAAAGAGGCATCATTTCTAGATACAGTATAACCGCGAATAACCAAAACCGCAAATGTCAAGTTCGCGAATGTGGAGGGACAACTGTACTTTTCTTTTTACTTGGGAGTCTCTTATCTCTACAGAAATGCTTCTTTGTATGTAGCCTGTGATACCTGGTTTCAATGACCAACTGGTTAGAACAGAGCCACCAAGTTTGCCTTTAGAGAGTACCTAAAGGTGGCAGGGGGTTGGACTGGATGGTTCTCGTGGTCTCTTCCAACTATACAATTCTATGATTCTATTCTATGATTCTATGTAAATAATAGCTTGCTTGTGGCCTCTTCTTGTTAACCCTCTTGTATTGATTTTCATCAGGTTTACAAGAAGGACATTTGCACTGGTCATAATCAGAAAGATAATTCTAAAATATAAAACTCAGGCTTGGGTTATAAATAAGGTCAATGTTTCATTATTAATGTACTGCAATTTTTTTGTTTCTGTAAAAAGAAGAAAACTGTATACCTTGATTTCAGTAAGGCCTTTGACAAGGTTCCCCATGACATTCTTGCAAACAAGCTTGTAAAATGTGGGCTAGACAAGTTAACTGTTCAATGGATTTGTAATTGGTTGTCCGGCCGAACCCAAAGGGTGCTCAGCAGTGGCTCCCTCTTCGTCTTGGAAAGATGTGACCAGTGGGGTGCCACAGGGTTCTGTCCTGGGCCCAGTGCTATTCAACATCTTTATCAATGACTTGGATGAGGGAATTAGGGGCATACTTATCAAATTTGCAGATGACACCAAATTAGGAGGAGTAGCTAATACCCTAGAGGACAGGATCAAAATTCAGAATGACCTGGATAGACTGGAGAGCTGGGCCAAAGCTAACAAAATGAAATTCAATACGGTGAAATGTAAAGTACTGCATTTAGGGCGGAAAAATGAAATGCATAAATATAGGATGGGAGAGACCTGTCTGAATGAGACTACGTGCGAAAGGGATCTAGGAGTCCTAGTAGACCACAAGTTGAACATGAGCCAACAGTGTGATGCGGCAGCTAAAAAGGCCAATGCGATTTTGGGCTGTATCAATAGAAGTATAGTGTCTAGATCAAGGGAAGTAATAGTGCCACTCTATTCTGCCTTGGTCAGACCTCACTTAGAATACTGTGTCCAGTTCTGGGCACCACAGTTCAAAAAGGATATTGACAAATTGGAGCGTGTCCAGAGAAGGGCAACTAAAATGGTGAAAGGTCTGGAAACGATGCCTTATGAGGAGAGACTTAGGGAGCTGGGTATGTTTAGCCTGGAAAAATGACGGTTAAGAGGCGATATGATAGTATAATATGAAGTATTTGAAGGGATGTCACACTGAGGATGGAGCAGGCTTGTTTTCTGCTGCTCCAGAGATTGGAACACGGAGCAATGGATGCAAGCTCCAGGAACAGAGATTCCACCTCAACATGAGGAGGAACTTTTTGACAGTAAGAGCTGTTCGGCAGTGGAACGCACTCCCTCGGAGCGTGGTGGGGTCTCCTTCCTTGGAGGTCTTTAAACAGAGGCTGGATGGCCATCTGTCGGGGATGCTTTGATCAAGATTTCCTGCGTGGCAGGGGGGGTTGGACTGGATGGCCCTTGTGGTCTCTTTCAACTCTACAATTCTATGATTCTATGATTATTGTGCTGTGGAACAACAAAACCAAGGAAAGGAGAAAAGGTCCAAGCCATTTTGAATGGGCAGCAGAAACATTCTTGAACCAACTGGAAAAAGTGCCCACAGCTATCAAATTCAAAATATAGTTGGCTCTCAACGTTTGCTGGGATTAGCAGTGCAGGGCCCTTGCAAAAGTAGCAAAACTGAGTATCTCTAGCCCCCTCCCAACCATATTTAACACATACAAAAAAGTACGATCCACGTATTCAACCCACCACGGATGCCTTCGTGGTGGTGGGGTTCCTTTGCAAGGCAAAGGCAGGCAGCTGGTGGGGCTCACCACTGCCTCTCCTGTTGCCCTATGCCATTTTTAATAGGGCCTTACAAGCTTTGCTGCATGTTTGCAGTCTCTCTCATACTTTCGAGGCTAAGAGTGCCTATTAAAAAGGCATAGGGCAGCAGCAGAGGTGAAAGCAAATAATCCATGAATAATCAAATTCACAAAATTAAACCCAGAAATGTGGAGGGCTGACCATATATATAAGTGGAGAATTACCAACATTGTTACATTTTCCTTCTCTGTTACATTTTCCTTCAAAAAAGGACTGATTCAAAAAAAGAGACTGAAAAGGAAAGATGATCAAATCTCTCCAGAAAGCTAGGTGGCTAATCAAAACAACAGTAATAGAAGCTTAGTAGAATACCATTGTCATCTAACAAGTCAACTACCTCCCTAGCAAGTTTCCTGCTTTTGATATATCTAAGACATTTCTATGTTTTGGAATTAGGTAATTTTAAAGATTTGTTCCTTATTTTAATTTTTTTCCATTTTCCTTTTCACAGAAGCTTTCTTGCTTCTAATAGGTTAGCAACATAGGTGTCTTGTTGGACTTGCTGGTACCTTCTCAGTCTGCTGTATACATTAGAAAAAAACCCACAAAGTGTCTCTGTGGTACCTTCAAGGCTAACAAAAGTTATTAGGGCTTAGGTTTTTCAATGGTAGGATCCTGCAAAAAAACTGAATAAATTATATGTGGGGATGGAACAGGGATGGTAATTCTAGATTTTTCCATTCACGACAGATGTCAGGAAAAAGCAATCATTTTTTCTTCCCACAGTTCAAGACACTCTGGAACTTCTTCCCCAGAATGACAGGAAACTGAATAACGTTCTGAAGAAAGAAATGGAGCTTCCTCACAAACAGCACTGTTTTATGGAAAATTGCACAGAGCTTTCTAAAAAGACTGAGGGAAAAAAGCACAAAACAGAACATTGTATAGCATTAAATGTTGCAGTTTTAAAACCTTTTCCTCCTAAAAGACAGGAAGGGTCACACAAAATGATGCATAGCTTTGAAAGCTACAGAGCTTTTTCAAAAAGATGAAGGAAAAAACACATAATGGAATGATGTGCACCTTTAAATGTTACAGAACTTTAAAGCTGCACATCTTTAAATGTTGCACAACCATAAAACAGGAATGGGAACTTCAGCTCTAATCCTGTAAGAAACAGTAAATTATCCACAGGACAAACAGACAAATGGCACACATACACAGACAACATTTTAATTATGTAGCTCTCTCTTTGTATAGTTTTTTTGCATTTTGTACAGTTTTCCCAGGTGGGGGAATAACAGCTTAAGCTTGAATTTCTTGGAAAGCTGTATAGTGTCTCAAACTGTGAAGTTCACAAAGGGCAGAGGAGTTTTGGGACAGAGAATGACAAAATAGTCACCGCAAAGTTGCAGGAACTTGTGTAAGGATGTATATCATAACCCCTTATATAAACAGTTCCCCATTTAGCCAGAGCCTAATAGCACTTGAGCCTAGCTCTATTCCTTCACCATATGACCAACCACAGGAATGGCCAGGAAGCTACCAGACACACTTCCCCTCTCCCACTGATTTTGCCACCTCCATATGCTTAAGTACTACAGTGAATGTTTACGTTCTGTCAGTACTAAATAACATGTGTGTGTCTTCACTATGGGAGATGTAGGGAAGGATGTGAGAAGCATTATGGTTCTGGAGCCAGACTGCTTCTCAGGACCAAGCTGGAAAATTGGATAACCATGAGTGCAAGCCTCTTCCCCTGCCATGCTTAGAATGATACGTTTTATGCTTCGCTTGACACATTAAGGGCCTTTTCTTGCCTCTCATCTGCTAGATAGCAAAAGATATGACAGGGAAATTTCCAATTAGACCTAACAGTAAGATTCTGCCCTGCTCATCTTCCCAATTAGGAATGTAAGTGGAATTGAAGGGAATTCATATTTATCTCCAATTCATTATAAGAAAAGTGCAGGTTCCCCTACAAGGAAAGATATGTTTGGCTTTTTTTTTTTTTTTACTTTCAAAAAGTGAGGGAGGAACTTGATAGAGATGTGTGAAACCATGCATAGTACAGAGCAAAAAGCATACCTCCCTCTTTAGCAACACTAGAACTAAATAGTCAAGCAATGCAGCAGAATGGTGAGTGATTCAGGACAGAAAACACAAAGTACTTATTTGCACAGTGCATCTTGCTGCCATGAGATGTGTTGGTGGCCAGCAATCTTTTGAACAAACACATTCAGGGGGGATAAAACTTTTAAATAGCTACTTGTCATGCTGCTACCCTCAGAACTGGAAGCAGCATATCTTTGAATAGCAGGCTCTGGGAAAGAAATGTGAGGAAATGCTATCTCCTACTTTTTGAGCTTCCCAGAGGTATCTGACTGGCCATGCTGGATTACATAGCCTTTTGGTCTAATCCAGCAAGATGTTTCTCAGATTTTTATGTCTAAACTATCCCATTCGAAAAACATATATATAGTCAATAAGTCAGGTATGAATAAAGCAAGTATAACAACAAGTGCTAAAATCATGAATGAATAATCAATACAACTTAAATTTACTCTTACATTTTCCTGTACATGTTGAGTCTCCCTTATCTGAAATGCTTGGGACGGACCAGAGGTATTTTGGAATATTTGCATATTACATAATGATCTATCTTGAAGATGGGACCCAAGTCTAAACATGAAATTCATTTATGTTTCATATACACCTTATACACATAGCCTGAAGGTAATTTTATACACAATATTCTTAATAATTTTGTGCATGAAACAAAGTCTGCGTACATTGAACTATCAGAAAGCAAAGTACTATCTCAGCCACCCATGTGGACATTTTGGATTTTGCAATATTTCGGATTTCGGAATTCCAGATAAGGGAGACTCAACCTGTAGTAGCATCCCGGTTATGGAATACCAGCCCCAAAGAGACTAGCCAGGTGAAAATCCTAAATTTATTTTAGAGTTTAAAGAGTGTGTTCATGCTTTTAGACCACAGGAGTCTTTGGCTATCGGGAAGTACAGAAAGAAACCAATACACAGAACAACAACAAGTATATAAACAGATATAAGCAATATGGCACATTTTTACCTTTTCTCCAAAGTGGCTAAAGCAATATAAATTTCCATCCACACATCCAACACAAACATATTCCTTGTTGCAATGTGGTGATGAGAAGACAGGTTTTCCACAAAAATGTTTCCAAATTATGTTCCCCATAATCTGCAAATGCATAAATGAATGTTTAGAGTTTTTGAAGACTTAAACCAAGGATGGACAGCTGCAGTAGCAACATGGGCCAGTTTTCACACACACAGACACATCAGTAGCCTGCAGAATTGCAGTGTCAGCAAAAAATACAACCCAGAATGTGGCTGCAAGGCTACTTCCAGTTAGTACTTCTAAGTACTTTCTGGCTGATTTTTCAATGTATGTATGTGAGTGCTGGGGGTGCCAAGGTAAACTACTGCTCCAGAAACAGTTATTTACCAGTTTGGATGCTGGGGGTAAAAAAAAAAATCTAATGGGTTTGGAGGGGGCTTGAGGAGCTGCAAAAAGGATGCTGGAGATGGTAGCTCCACGTATCCCATTCCTGACTTAAACCAATTGATAAGTGTATAAATTTGAGCAAAGACCCCAAAATATTTGTTACTGGGTAAATAATTCTTCCCCTTAGAATGACAATTTTTGCAAGGCATCCTAAGCCAAGCTTCATGCTGCTTAAGACATGGCTGAAAGGAGGCAATATCATAAGTCATGTTAAACAAACAAAAATCTCATGAGATATATGTTAGTACAAAAATCAGCCATAGTGCATCTTGCAACATCACCTTACAATGGCTGCAATTCTGCATTACCTACTTAACTAGGTTACCACCGTAGTTACATAGCTCAGTAGTTTCCCAGCTATCAATCCTCACTTACTGGGTAAACAGGGGGGGCTGTTCCTCTGTCAATTGGGAAAAAGCTGACTGATGTTTCCACCCTACTCCACCCCATGACTGATCTCCAGTGTGACAGTCATAAGCAAGGTCCCTGCCGCAATTTTTCCTTGCATCAGATATCATTTGCCGAGTGTGTGTGTGTGATGGTGGCAAGGGGAACACTAGCCTGCTGCTTACCAATCCACAGGGAAACAGACTCCTGTACTTGCAGCAGCTACTGCCTAGTAAGTGAGGATTGGTAAACTAGGGAATAGTAGGAATCGTAAATACAAAACAATCATAAAGTTGTAACTCTAGGCTATGCATTTATAACTGCCTTAGTGAATTGTGGCCAATATGCTTAACCCCACAACAGCTTGTAAAAGATTATGAACATAAATTGATGGAATAAAACCTTGATTTAATTTTTTTATATTTGAATATATTCTGTTCATAGTACAGTTGTCCCTCCACATTCGCGAATTCGACATTCGCGGTTTCGAGTATTCGCGGTTTTGGGAGGGCCCCCCAGGCCCCCCCCAAAACCGCGACACGGGGCCTCCAGAGGCCCCGTGAAAGCCCTGGGAGGGCTGGGAAAGCCTCCGCGGGGCCTCCGGAGACCCTCCGGAGGCCCCGTGAAGGCCCTGTGGGGGGAGTGGGGAGGGAAGGGAAGGCCTCCGCGGGGCCTCCGGAGGGTCTCCGGAGGCCCCGCGAAGGCCCTGTGGGGGGAGTGGGGAGGGCCGGGAAGGCCTCCGCGGGGCCTCCGGAGACCCTCCGGAGGCCCCGCGAAGGCCCTGTGGGGGGAGTGGGGAGGGCAGGGAAGGCCTCCGCGGGGCCTCCGGAGACCCTCCGGAGGCCCCGCGAAGGCCCTGGGGGGAGTGGGGAGGGCAGGGAAGGCCTCCGCGGGGCCTCCGGAGACCCTCCGGAGGCCCCGCGAAGGCCCTGTGGGGGGAGTGGGGAGGGCAGGGAGGGCCTCCGCGGGGCCTCCGGAGGGCCTCCGGAGGCCCCGCGAAGGCCCTGTGGGGGGAGTGGGGAGGGCAGGGAAGGCCTCCGCAGGGCCTCCGGAGACCCTCCGGAGGCCCCGCGAAGGCCCTGTGGGGGGAGTGGGGAGGGCAGGGAGGGCCTCCGCGGGGCTTCCAGAGGGCCTCCGGAGGCCCCGCGAAGGCCCTGTGGGGGAGTGCGGAGGGCAGGAAGGCCTCCACGGGGCCTCCAGAGGGTCTCCGGAGGCCCCGCGAAGGCCCTGTGGGGGAGTGGGGAGGGCCGGGAGGGCCTCCGCGGGGCCTCCGGAGACCCTCCGGAGGCCCTACGAAGGCCCTTTGGGGGGAGTGGGGAGGGCAGGGAAAGCCTCCGCGGGGCCTCCGGAGGCCCCGCTAAGGCCCTGGGGGGGAGTGGGGAGGGCAGGGAGGGCCTCCGCGGGGCCTCCGGAGGGTCTCCGGAGGCCCTGCGAAGGCCCTTTGGGGGGAGGGCAGGGAAGGCCTCCGCGGGGCCTCCGGAGGGTCTCCGGAGGCCCCGCGAAGGCCCTGTGGGGGAGTGGGGAGGGCCGGGAGGGCCTCCGCGGGGCCTCCGGAGACCCTCCGGAGGCCCTACGAAGGCCCTTTGGGGGGAGTGGGGAGGGCAGGGAAAGCCTCCGCGGGGCCTCCGGAGGCCCCGCTAAGGCCCTGGGGGGGAGTGGGGAGGGCAGGGAGGGCCTCCGCGGGGCCTCCGGAGGGTCTCCGGAGGCCCTGCGAAGGCCCTTTGGGGGGAGGGCAGGGAAGGCCTCCGCGGGGCCTCCGGAGGGTCTCCGGAGGCCCCGCTAAGGCCCTGGGGGGGAGTGGGGAGGGCAGGGAAGGCCTCCGCGGGGCTTCCGGAGGGCCTCCGGAGGCCCCGCGAAGGCCCTGGGGAGGCAGGGGAAAGCGACTATGGGGCCTCCGGAGGCCCCATGGTCGCTATAGCAGGGAAGGGGGGGGCAAACAGTATTCGCGGTTTTTTCACATTCGCGGGGTTCCGTGGAACGTAACCCCCGCGAATGTGAAGGGATGACTGTACTCTGATATAAGGCATGAAAGGATGACATCAAGTGTAGCTTCAGATGACTTGGAGCTGTAGTCCAAAACATCTGAAATGGACTAGGTTGCCTACCTCTGGCTTCTTTCTTTCACCTCACTGTCTGCACAACAGTCCCTCCAAAATAATTATTCAGGACCTCATATCTAAAGTTCCTAATGCCCTTAAGGAGCCTGGATCAGTACACATTTCTGGACCACACAAAGCCAGGAAAATACATACAGGATGTACAGCTAGCAGCAGTCCTCCAAGTGTCGCAACATACAAATGGTGTGGCAATACACTGAGATGAGGAGAGGAAAATACAGCTCCAGCTTGACTGTTTAACTTCCAGACACACTCTTCCCTCTGTCAGCGCAACAAAATATAAATTTAAGGTTAAGTCATTGGTTAATTAAAGACTAAAGTTCAAAAACTTGCAAATAAATACATTTGAAGATATGGTATTCTCCCACAAATAATCTTTATGCTCAGTATGGGATATTCAGCTGCCAAGTCATGTGCAGTCTATTGTTGTTGCTGTTTTAGTCAGAAGGACAGTATGGAGTTCAGTTCTGCTTCATAAATGATCAGTGCTATATACATTCTGCAGAAGATATGTGCTAACTGTTCTGACAAAAAGGAGCACTGTAACATACCTGTACAACGGCTGGCATTCTGTTAGTAGCATACGTAGGAGTAAGTTACCTTACACCTGCATATATTTATTTTTGATTGCTGTGGAGGTTAGTATTCCCTTCTTCCCCCTGCAGCAAACAAAGCCCCCCAGTGACCTACCACAGAGCTGCTGAAGGCTCACACCCATGACCATTTGTGCCTGGAGGAGAGTAGAGGGGATTGCAAAAGTATCTGGCTATGTCCCTGTAGCCAGATACAAAAAGATAACCCCAGCCATTGACACCTCCAGAAGACCTTAGCAAATGAAGTAATTGTCTGTGAATTATATCAGTGGCCACCTGCTCAAAAGAAGAAGAGAGACATAAACAGTGAAAGGAAGAAGAAAAACACCTTAAGCCAAGGACGAAGCCTGAGGATCCCAGCAGCCATAAAGTGGTGAATGGTGGAGAGACAGAAGCTGCATTTGCAGTGAAGAAATGCTGGACCTGTGGTTCTGGTGAGCATTTTGCAAGACAGTGTCCCAATAAACAGAAAAAGAAGAGTGGATTCAAATCCAAGGGGAATAAGGAAAAAGCCATGCTGCACAGTGGCCATGTCTGCAGTGGTGAGAAAAGACAATCCATCTGATCAAACTTTGTGGGTTCTGGACAGTGGCTTCAGTTTGCATATAGACAATGATAACTCTGAATTATATTGGGACATATAGTAGATTTATTCTGTAAAGAGCTGCAATGTAACAAACAGTCTGCAGAGTACAGCAGAGATAGAGCTAATGGCAGTTTGCAGAAAGCTAGCAAATGTATCAATATTGATGAGCTCTCAGCTTTGGTGCAGAGCTGACTGGGGGAAGTGCTAGGAACTCTACAGAGCTGGGTATTTAGTTTGTCCCATAGCGCTGAACTGAGCAGTTCTGTTTTAGACCTCAATGTGTGAAGCTGTTTTCTCTTGAATGCTTTATATATCTGTAAATATTCTTATTATGCCCAAGTAAAGGAGCCAGAGAAGGTCTACATAATTTTGAGTAGCCTTGATTCCAGTTTTGATGCACTGATAAACAGTGTGGAAGCAATTCCAGAGAAATACAGAAAGACCTGTCTGTGAATTATATCAGTGGCCATCTGCTCAAAGAAGAAGAGAGATGTAAACAGAAAAGGAAGAAGAAAAACATTTCAAGCCAAGAAATAAGCCTGACAGTAATTACTTCACATCTGGTTGTGGGACCCCTGTCCACCCCGGCTCCTTTCCAGGCACAAATGACTTATAGTAGATGGTAAATGGCTCAGTGTAGCATAGTTCTGCATGTGGAACTACTATGCTGTGGATTAGCAAAGGTGTTAGCCACGGTGCAATCCTATATGCACTTATCTGAACCCAACAGGACTTACTTTACTTAGACTCAGTTGGTTATACTCTATGGAATTCAATGGGGCTTTCTTTAGAACAGGTGCACAAAAGTAAATGCATATGGTTAATTGACTCAACTGTGAGCACCATATAAAACGACAGAAATGTGAACACATTTTAAAGCAGGTCTAGTTCACTTAAATCTCCAAATGCTTATGGCAACCAGTGATCTATGGGCTCTCTACGGCCGGTGGCCCATGCTTTGTATGGGGCTTGAGCTAGATAACAATGCTACAGTTCTAAGAGTCTTTACTTTTCAGTGTGCTCAACTAACATCAATGGGATTTTCTTTGCATGAAACTGACATCACACAGAGAAGGCATCTTCATATATATGCACTTAACATTCATGGCTACTTACATAAATATCTAAAGCATATACATGCTGGTCATGAGATCCAATGAAGATTAGTCCTGTGGAAGGATCCACAGCTGGAGAACTTTTCACAGCATCCTCAGTGGAAAATGTCCAGTGTACCTGCCCATTACTGCTTCTGAGCACATATACCAATCCATTATAACATCCTGTATAAAATTGCAGGCACAGAAAGAAGAAATACTTGGATAAGGACTGTAATTACTCCATTGCTAACATTAAAAAACTATTCCCTGAAATCTCCAAAATGCTTCTCGT
Organism: Gambelia wislizenii; assembly: GCA_030847615.1. Taxonomy (NCBI): domain Eukaryota; kingdom Metazoa; phylum Chordata; class Lepidosauria; order Squamata; family Crotaphytidae; genus Gambelia; species Gambelia wislizenii. The sequence goes on along the minus strand of JAUMIR010000005.1, from coordinate 96,109,271 downwards.
GCTTCCAAACACCTGAAGTCAATTCATAAAAACCAACAGTTATAAAATGTACGTCCAATGAAGTGAACTGCATTCACATTTTATTTTTTTTTAAACAAAAGCCTTGCTACATCATCATACTTCCCACCACCATATGGTTTCAGACAAAAAAAGAATCTAAATTAGTTACATAACTATGGAGGGGTCTTATGAAATCACTAGCTGCTCAGAATATTTAAAATGTCAAAGGAAAAGGAACAGCAGTATTACCAACAATGATGAAGTTTCCACACTTGGAGACACAGGCAGAGGACTCAATGCGATCTGCAAGATTTCTCTCCCACTTGACTTCTCCTGAATGTAGGTCAATTGCTTGAATTATATGAGAATGAGATCCAATAAATACAAAGGCAGATGAAATATCAGTAATTGATATTACAACTAGCGGGGATGCATCTACACACTTCCCCAGATCTGACCTCCATCTTATGTTCAGTGTCAGCTTTTCAACAGTTCTTCCGAGATTCTCTTGTAAAGAAGTTATTCTAACAGAATCCACTTCTGTTATATTTGCATTGCTCTCAACTGTTTTATCATACTGAGTCTTCATTGCTGCATTCTCTCCCACTTGTTCTGTTTTACTCTGGTTCTTCAAAGGCTCGCCAATAAACAAGGATCGGTTCCCTCGGCTTATGGCAATAAATCCAATTGGGTCCACTTCAGCATTCAAAGACATTTCAGAGTTTGGTTCTGCACACTTTGTATTGGTGTCCTCTCTCTCATTTTCACATAGTTTTCTTTTTAAGGCACGCTTACAGCTTACTTGTAGATCATCACCTGGGAATGCTGTTCTTAGAATATGCTCGTAGACCTCTCCAACAGAATTGCTGAGAATAATTTCAAGGAGGCCTGGCACTGTCCTGCCTACTGTAAGTTCAACTTCCTCTTGGAACTGTAATGCTTTTAAGGAATCCCCACCACTATGCAGAAACAGTGAATCGTTTAGAACACTACTGGAATCATCTGGAAGATTCAGATGAGACTAAAGGGAAAGAGAAAGAGAGAAAGAAAAGTGGCAAAACATACAATGAGGGCTCTTAAACATGTCACTGCTGCCCACACAACAGTGAAGCAATTTGGTAACCTATGAAACAACAAGAGGACAGCTCTCTGAAAGAAACGAGAAGAGACCATTCACATCCCCTTTAGAACTAAGTCCTAGCTCAATGAAGTTATGCAAAAATGTGATTTTTACGCTTTTAAACAACAAAGAAAATTCCTTGGGCATATTAGAAATGGTGAGGTGGGGGAACACAACTCTTATTGAACCATTTTTTTTCTTATACAATAATGTCTTCCTCTGCACTATATTCTTTTTCTTACATTATGTCCTCTCAGACTTCTCCTACTTTGGCTTTGGTTTCTGCTGGGTCAGAACAATGGAATCAACTAATGTGTGCACATCTTGAACCCTGAGAGAAGAAAACCCAGAAGCAATAGGAAAGTCTTTGTAAGAATATTTTGAAATGTATACATTATTTTGTTTTAGCAGATGCCTGTATTAAAGGGCTGCAATTAACTGTACAAGAAAATCAGGACAAAAATTCTGCCTGTTTGTTACATATATTGCAGGTCATAAAATTAGAGCCTAAATATTCATTTATTTTATTTTAATATTACATTTATATCCTGTCTTTTTGATGCCTATGCATCACGCTAGGCAGCTAATAAATACTAAAGTCAATCATAAAATACAGTAAGATTGCCCCAAAAATATAATTAAAAAGAGATATATGCATCAGATAAAACAGAGGCATCAGATAATACTTTTATTATCTGATGCACATATTTTTATTATATTTATATGTGTGTATTATAGCCAACAAATGCCTTCCTGAGGAGGATAGTTCTACAGAACAGTCATTTAAAAAAATAAAATTCCAGGCTCCAGCTGCTCTCAGAGAGGCAGTGAATAATGCTTTGGCATGACAGTAAATCACCTTATTTGCTGCAACTTCTAACATTTCAGTTGGTGGTGGTGAGTAGAGATGTTATAGAATTGCAGAGTTGAAAGAGACCACGATGGCCATCCAGTCCAACCCCCTGCCGAACTACTACAAAGAAGCTTAATTAAAATATTTAATAAGTGGCAAGAGTTACTGTAATCCTACTAATGATGCAAAATATTCAGAATGCATTCCAGTTACTTATTCAAAATTACTTAGTTACTGGTGCCTTATTAGAAACTCGATTACTATGATATAGATACAGCTTAAAATAGTACCTTCCATAAACACTGCAATCTCTCCCACAATTCTTCTCTATTGCTCAGCTTAGTGTCATTCCTTCTGGAGCTGAGATAGTTACTGTAAATTTTGTTCAGCTTGGACACATCAATTTTGCCTTTATACAAAAAGGGAGGGGGGAAGAGTTCATTATGTGAAAATTAAGCACATCTATGTATTTGCATCTGAAAAAGTAGACTGTAGTTCCCCCCAAATTATGCTGAAATAAAAGGTGCTGAACGAAACAAACTAACACAGCTGTCTCTTTGAAACTACATTATTTGCCATGACTCACTGGGGGCCAAACAGATATGTGTACCTATTTTATTGTGAAACTGATTCACATATACCATTGTATTGCTGCTGCTCAAAATGCAGTTATCTCATTTCACCAGAATGAGTTAAGAGCTCCTAAGTACTAAATGTAGTTATCAGTATACAGGCTAGTCACATAGAACATTTATGACAAACAAAAGTGGGTGAATACTGAGGCCCACATGAGAGTGCAATGCAAGAACACAGAGATCAGCTGTTGCAATCTAGCTCCATGTATCTAATAAGGTTTTATAATAATAATAATAATAAATAATAAAATTTTATTTCTATCCCGCCCCTCTGCAACGCAATCAGGGCAGCTTACAATATAAAAACTCCATAGTCACAGTACCCTAACCTACCCACCCCTTAAAATAATATTAAATTATAAAAGATTAAAAACATACAATAATAGAAATATATAAATTAGGAAAATATTAAAACATACAATAGTTAAAAAAAAATCCAATTGCAGCTCAGAAAGGACAGCTGATTCTTAGGCCGGATAGTTATTCAGGAAAGGCCTGCCAGAAAAGATCTGTCTTGACAGCTTTTTAAAAGCTGTCTAAGGTGGTAATAAGACAGATCTTGTCCGGCTCTCATCCGTTTTAGACTGTGAACTTTCCCCTATCTTGTATGTGCAGTGGTGGCACTAGGGGGTTGCGGAGAAGCTGAACCGCACCAGGCAACACCATCAGAGGAAATGGTGACACCAATCTTAGTGACACCACAGTGCATGTGACATGATATAGGAGTCCACTGTTCCAAGAAACAGGAAAATACTGCACCTAACAAGCCAAAGGGCACACCTAAAGTAGCTCTTGAACCATGGTTTTGTTTCTACTGAGGTACTTTATGGAATTAAGTACACTTTGCTCTACACTTCTGAGCAACACAACCTATATGTATACTACCTGCAATATACCTTATATTTTGTCTCCTCTCTCTCTCTCTCTCTCTCAACTTTCTTTGTCCCAAGGCTAATTTATCAGACTTTAAAAGAGCAGACCCAGAGAATCAATGGGAACTAGTTAAGGAATCGTTTATGAAACTGCTGCTGATTAAATGGGTCTGCTCTAGTTGAGACAAAAAACTGAATCAAGACCTTAGATACAAGTAGCAAGCTTGTATATTTGTGCTGGGTTTGTGCTGTATATGTTTTAAAGTACTGTAACACATTCCAATAAGTCTACTTTTTAAAACAGTTAAAGTTAACAAAGGTTCTTATTCAAAACATTTCTTTTACCATGTAATGTGAATGGCAAATTATCAATCAGTAAAAACTCGTCTGGCAGTGCATGACTAGGAAGACATTGCTGGAGTTTCTTTAAAAAGTCTCTTCTTTTCAAACCGCCTCTAGGCACAACAAACAAAATTAATTTCTCCTGTTGATACCATATCACAGTGCAGGTTTCCACTTGACAGCAGCCTTCTACAATCTGCAAAAATTAAAACATTGCTCTCACTTACTCTGACAAGAACTTTAAAAAGCCACAAGCGGCATACAATGAAAATAACCTCCCAAGTCTGTATTTCGTTGAGTTCTGTATTTTTCCTTTATCTAATAATTAAAATAAAGTTTGGTGGTTGTAAAATTGTTCTAATGAAGCATAAATAAACAAACCAGCAGATACTGTTGCCCAGCTGGATCTAGATAATAAAATATGCATAAGCACTATTTACAGAATATACTGGTTTTTAATACCCTAAAGGCACCAGATCCAGTCTAATCTTGGAAGCTAAACAGGGTCAGCTCTGGTTAGTATGTGGATGGGAGACCACCAATGAATACCAGGTGCTGTAGGCTATATTTCAGAAGAAGGAACTGGCAAAACCATCTGTGAGTATTCATGGCCTAAGAAAACCCTATGAAAATAATGGGGTTGCTATATGTTGACAGGCGACTTGAAGGCACCTATATACACACTTATAAGTGTGTGAGACCACCAGTTATAAAGAATGTTTATCAGGCAGAATTGAGAGGTAGCTATCTATTAATTACAGAGAGAGAAGAAAGTGAAAAACAAGGCTGACAAAAATGGAAAACAAGGCTGACAAAAAGTTTTATATTTATATTGAATACTGATCACACAACGTAAATGAAAAGTAAGAAGATGCTTTTGAGTACTATTGACTATAGTTAATATATGAAGTTACAAGTATGTTGGCTCTAGTACTTCTCTACAAGTTCAGAGACAACTACTGTGGTTGCTTCCCTTCTATTTAAACTGGGAAGCATATGGTTTCAGCAGTTGAGGGAGCTCCATGGAACCAGATTTCAAGATAGTTTCATCTAAGCCACTTGCTACATGTAGACTTGTTGCTTTTCTTCAGCGAGGCCTGCTGAGGGCTCAAAAACGTGCATGCAATATTCTGCTATCAGCTCTTGGTAAGTGTTGGGGTTTCACGGAGCAACTGGGCCCAAGACAAAATTGTTTTCCATACATTCCTCCTGGTACAGATCATAATGTATGCAAGTCATCCAAAGTACACCTGCAAATCAGACATTCTTAACCCTGATGAGCAAAGCTTCATGCCTGAGGCACTGTACGAACCACTGGTAAACACATCAACACCCCCTTGAGGCTAGAGTCACCTAACCAAGAATGCAATGAAAACACCTTTTGTTCTCCACATACCTTTTCACTCATCATACCTGACAGGAAAACTGAGTTTCTACTAAAGATCTAGATATCTTTCCTAACTTGTTTAGGAAAACCACTCCCTCACATAACTGAATCCATAGGAGAAATTTCCAGTTAGAACTTGTGGCTCACTTTTTGTGTTCAGTCCAGAGCTCTACAGTTTGCTTTGTGATATCTACCAGAAAAAATGAAGACATACAGTAATATTTAGTAAGTGCTTAGCACTAACTTCCAATTACTCTTCTTGCTTGTTCCTATTAATTTCACCTCCCAGACTACACACTTGTACACTACACAGAGTGTTTCAAATTACCTTTTTGACTCTCATCATTCTTCAGATCTTTCACCATAATGGTATGGAGATGAAGAATGATGTAGTCTGCATTAATCTGTTACCTGTCAACTGCCTAGTTTCTTATTTTCCCTGGAAGCTCTATTCTATCAAGGGTAGCTTCAAGAAACTGGGAAGCATCCATTCTCCAGATATTTCATGGATCAAAGTGACTCCCAGGCTACCTAAAGCCCCTGCCCTCATAGATTATTCATTACATTACCTGTTCTATGTATTCAAGATTAAGACGCTTGCCATGTCGCTTTATTTGATTGTCCTTCCTCCCCAAGAAAAACATTTCAGAATCTTCCACTCTAACAAAGTCTCCAGTTGCTCTCATTGTGCCCATAGGCAGTGTTATTTCATCATCAAGAAAACAGACACGTTCTTTACCTCCTGTGCAAAACAAGACAGAGCAATTTGTCAGTCCCTCTTCACATTAATCCAAAGAATTCAGAATAAAGGAGTGCATAAGCAGACATCAGGACTACAGAGCAAATTGCAGAAAGCAACTGTAATGCAAATAAAATGAGTTGGATCTGGGCCATGTCTTCCACCAGCTAGACATGGAAGGTCTTTCAGCCTGATTTCTGTGGATCTTCCCCTACCCTTCACTCTATTTAGCTAGGCCTCCACCCTCCTGTGTAGCATTTTCAGGAGGCTAAAAGGGCTCAGGAAGTCTGTATCCACCAGCACAGCTGCATGTATATTTTAGTGTGCTCTACGTGAGTTGTCAAAGAAGAATTTGGAAACTTCTGTCTTCAGTGAACTGTTGCTTCCTGTGGCATCTCAAGCACAGTTCATATTTTAACACTAATTGTGGTTAGTTTCAATAAGCCTGCTTCACAAACCATGGATTGAAGCTGGTTTGCTTTGGTGAAGAACAGGGAGCATGCAATCCCAAGAGGAGTTTAAGTTCATCCATGTTGTATGAATATTATCTGACATATGACCATTATAGTCATACCACCATTACAACTCCAACATAATTGTGATGGGGGTGGGGAACCTGGGATTGACCTTCCAGGTGTCACTGGATGTCAACTGCCACTGTGCTTAACCACTGGCCATGTTGACTAGGACTGATTGGAATTGGAATCCATAAACTTCTGGGGAAGCACAGATTCCCCAGCCTGGTTTATGATAGTAGAGTTATACCTTTCTATACAACTCATCTTAAAAACCTGTCTGATGATTGCTACAGCAAAGTGCCACACTGGTTACTTACCATGAAGGTGCATTCTGGGGTTGGAGAGAGGAGGAATCCATAACATTCAGGTTAGTTCCTCTCACCACCCAGAGAGAGGCAGGAAGCAGATACTAGGTCTTGCAATAGCTGAAGATGTTTTTCCCTGGCTCCTCCCCTTCAGCTCTCCACAAGGCTAGTTCACTGACTAGCAAAGCCCCAGCAGATAGATGAGAGAGAGGTAAAGTAAGGATTATAGGTAAAGATTTTCCCCCTTGCATGGTGAACTAGAGCAGTCACTAAGAGTGAGATGGATTCCTCCTCTCTCCAACCCCAGAATGCACCTTCACAGTAAGTAACCAATGTGGCATTCTCTGGGTTGGTGAGAGGAGGAATCCATAATATTTGGGATGTGTCCAAGCTTTCCTATCCACTTAGGGCGGGTGTGACTGCGATTTGCTGTCCTTTTATGACCTCCTGCAGCACCCTTCTTCCAAAGGCGGCATCCACCGACCTGAACTTGTCCACCTTGTAGTGGCGGATAAAGGAAGAGGGGGCCCTCGAGGTTGCTGCCCTGCATATCTCTATTATGGGGGTGTTGGATGAAAAGGCTGCCGACATGGCCGCAGATCTGGTGGAATGTGCTGTGACTCTGAAGGGACTGGGAGTCTTAGCCACGTCATACGCCAGTGGGATGCACCCTTTCACCCATGTGGCTATGGTCTATCTCAAAGCCTTGGCTCCCATGGACATTGGGTTGAATGACACAAAGAGCGAGTCACAATGCCTAAAAGGCTTTGTTCTCTTGATGCAGATCTTGAGTGCTCTGCAGACATCTAGTCTGTGCCACAACTTCTCAGTCGGGTGAGACAGATTTGGACAGAAGGAGGGTAGTATCAGCTCCCAAGAGAGGTGGAAGCTGGATAATACTTTTGGGATGAAGGATGGGTCTGGGCGCAGAGCCACATAGTCATTGTTGAAAGTGCACAGGTGGTCCCTGATGGACAGTGCCGCCAGCTCCGATGCCCTACTTGCTGAGGTGATGGCGACCAAGAAGATCACCTTCAGGGGGAGGGTCCACAGTGGGGCCATCCTCAGTGGTCTGAAGGGTGGTTGCATTAGTTGTTTCAGAACCAGTGGAAAGCTCCAGGATGGGAAGCAGTGCCTCACTGACGGGGCTATGATGGTAGCCCCTCTGAGGAATCTCCTCACGTGGGGGTGAGAGGAGAGAGTTCCGCCCTGGGGCAATGGGAAGATTGAGGATAAGGCTGCTGCTTGCCTTTTCAGTGTGTTGGGCCTAAGCCCAAGGTCCAGGCCTTTCTGCAAGAATGCCAACCCCATGTTTCACAGTCACTCCCTCTTGGGGGAAGGAGTTGGCCACACACCATCATGTGAATGCTTGCCACGTGGCTTCATATATCCTTGTGGTTGACTGCCTGTGGGATGAGAGTAGCATGGATATTATCACCTCTTCGTAGCTGCAGTCTCAGAGGTCTCTCCATTCAATCTTCAGGTGGCTAGCTGAAGCCATGCTACTCTGGGATGACTGAGAAGTCCCTAGATCAGAAGGTCTTCTCACAGTGGGGGATGCCACAGTTCTCCCCTTCTGATACATCCATGAGGTCAGACAACCATGGTCTCCAGGGGCCAGTAGGGGGCCACAAGGACTACCTGTGTTCTCTCTTCCCTCACCTTCCTGCAAACCTTCCCAAGGAGGGGAAGGGGTGGGAAGAGGTAGAGGAGTCCTTTTGGCCAGGGGCTCTGTAGTGCATCCACACCCTCTGCTCCCTGGCAGTGGAACCTGGCAAAGAATGCTGTTGGATTTGGAGGCAAACATGTCCAGCTCCATGTTCCCAAACCTGGTCTGCAACTGGTAGAATAATTTTGGATGGAATTCCCATTCCCCTGCTAGTATCTCGTGCCTGCTCAGGAAGTCCGCCTGACTGTTGCCCGAACCCTGCAGGTATTGAGCTGTGATGGAGGTGACTGTTCTCTTTGCCCAGAGGAACAAGAGGTCTGCTTCTCTCTGCAATGACTGGAACCTTGAACCTCCTTGTTTCACAATGTAGGAGCAGGCTATGGTGTTGTCAGTCAGGACCAACACGTGTTGTCCCCTCACAGCCAGTATGAAGTGGAGCAGGGCCAGGTGAGCTGCTCTTAGCTCCAGCCAATTTCTGTTGTGGCCCCTTTCCTGGGGTCCCCAGAGTCCCTGCACCACCTCTCTTTGGCAGTGTACTCCCCACCCACAGTGGATTCTTGGGGATAGGTGAGGGCAGAAACCTGTTTCCAGGCTTTCTGTTGAACTCTATGTAGTATCCCTGTGCGATGGTGGAGTTTGACCATATTTCCCAGAATAGGGTAACACTTCCCCCTACTGGTGGGGTTTTAGCATCAGAACGTCTGGCTCCCCCCCCCTGCCGAGCCTGGTGCCCTCCCTTGCAACCTCCTGAGGATTGGGTGATCGGGGGCTGTCTAATGGCGAAGTTGGATCTTGCCCAGATGGGTCGAAAAGAACGAAAGTCTCTCTGTCTGCTGAATCCCCTGGGTGAAGGAAAGGATGGGGGGGGGGGTTAAAAGGGCCTCTTGGTCCCTTTTCTGTCATCTCTTCTGATCATGGTGAGCATTGCTTGCTTCTTATCCCTGGTTCAGGATGTCCTTCAATGCTTCCTCCCCCAAAAGCTTGGAACCCTTGAATGAGATTGTGGATAAGTTGGCTCTGGAGTGTGCGTCCACCTCTCAATGTTTGAACCAGATGGAACATCTAGCCACTGCTGCAGCTCCAATGAATCTTGTCGTGAATGTCACTGAATACTGTGACGCGTCTGCAACGAACTGCAGGGTCCTATAGATCTTGGATAGGCTCCTGTGAAGAGTCCTAGAGTCCAGTAGGTCTCCTTAGAGGATGACCTCCACCCAAAGGAGCACTGCCCTCGTGAAGAGGGAGCCTGCTGCCGAGGCTCTGATGGCCAGTGCTGATGCCTCAGGCACCTTCTTTAGGGTTCCCTCCACTCTTTTCTCTTTTAGATCCTTGAGGAACCCTTTGCCCTCCTTGGGCATGAGAGAATTGGAGACAAAGGAGGCCACCAGTGGGTTGACCATGGGGACCTTCAGGCTGTCTAGCACCTGCTTGCTGGGGGAGTAGAATTTTTGTGCTATTATGGTCTCCCTCTTTCCCTGTAGAGGCTTCTCCCATTCTTCCTTGATCAGATGGCTAAAGATTGAAGGGAATGGCAGTTCCTTCCCTTGGACTCTAAGGGGCCTTAACACGTAGTCCCCTCACTTGTTTAGCTCCTGTGTTGCCTGGTCTGTTAAGTCCTCTTGGCTTGGCTTGGCTTAGAGGGCAGGCCTAGGGTGGCTGCCACTTTTGTCAGCAGGGATGCAAAATCCTCACAATGGAACAGCCTGTCTGAGGGTTCAATCTCATTGGAGCCTGAGTCGGACCATTCCCCCCCTTCCTTTTTGGTGGCATGCTCTCCAGTCTTCTCCTCCAGGTTGTACGCGCTCATAATGATCTCATTCATCTGTGTCTCTTCAGTACAGTCACAGTCAGACCCTTCCGAGGAGTGTGGGAAGGAGATTGCCTTTCTTTTCCCTGGTTGTGCTTCAGGGGGTGCTAGGGCCCTTTTGAGCTGGCCTGTGCATGCGGCCTAGGGGCCTTAGTGCCCTTCTTTGGCTTAACTCTGCACGGTCTGTGAGCTGTCTGGTGGCATTGCAACATGTGGTTGATGTGCCATGGGAGCTCTTGCTCCCCCTCCCCTGCTGCCGGGGCATGGGGAACTAGGTATCTCTCCCCTAGCTCCTGCCAGGCAATCTGCATGTCTTCTGGCTCCATTGGGGTGGAGTCCTGATCAAGCATGGAGTGTTGAGGGACCAGCTTTCATCTGGAGCCTGGCCCTGCTGGTATATTTTCGGAAGGGACTGGGAGGAGGGCCTGTGAGAGGAGCTCCAGTGCCTCCCTTATAGCCTGTTCCCTCCCTACACAGACTGCTCTGGGCAAGCCCGTGTGTACTGTGCATTGCATGGCTGCTCACATTATCTGCAGCATCCGCCTATTCTTCCTTCCCCTCCCGTTCCCCCTGAAGGAGGCTCCTGTGGTGGGGAAGGTTGTCTGTTGGGGGAATAGCCGGCTGTGCTAGCACATGGCATGGTGCAGCATCAGACTCGGCTGGGGACCTTGGGGACCAGTGTGGGGCTTGGGTCTTCCCTTCTTTTTGGGATCCCCTTTCCTATGCCCCTCGTGTGTTACTTCCCTTTCTGTTGCTCGAGGTTCCTCTGCTCCCTCCGTTGGCTCGCCAGCTGATCTGTCCTGCCCTGCACCCTGTTCACGGTCCTCATGCTCCTGGTATGCTTGCTAAAGTGGCTTCAGTGGCAGCGGAGCTAGCATGGCAGCCCTCACATGCTCCGGAGCCTGCTGAAGCAGCTTCAATGGCCAGGACGTTCTTGCCTCCGCGGCCCTTAGCATACTCCCGGAGTGGCTCTGGGCAGCTGTCTCTCCTGCCGCACAGCCGTCTTCCTGGCCTTTCCTGCCACTTCCTTCTTCTCACCCAGGGCCATAGTACAGGAGACTAAGGAAAGGGCAGGGCAAAGGGGTGTGGTGGGGGAGAGGCATGTGTGAGGCAGGGAAGAAAGGGAGAGGAAAGAAAAGGAGAAAATAGAAGGGGGGGTTGTTTTCTTTTTTAATAGAAGTGAGATGGAGGAAGGGTGAGGTATAGAACTAGGAAGAAAGAATTAGCTGCTACAGGGCAACAGAAGTGAAAAGAAGGTGAAGGCGATTCTCTGGCGCTCTGTCTGGGCGAAGGCAGGGGGAAGAACTGGCCTTGTGAAGAGCTGAAGGGGAGGAGCCAGGGAAAAATCTTCAGCTATCACAAGACCGAGTATCTACTTCCTGCCTCTCTCTGGGTGGTGAGAGAAACTAACACAAATGTTATGGATTCCTCCTCTCACCAACCCAGAGAATTTATAATTTGGCTATTTACTTGCAAAGATGCTAATGTCTGCTGTTCATCCTAACTCAACATATATTTATCAACAGACATTTGGAAGGATACTGGTATCCATTCAGCCTAATTTCCCATCTACTGTTTAACATTAGGCCTATTTTTCTAATTTTTCTTAGCATTTTAGATTTACCTTTGTTTTTATCATTATGAGAAGATACTAAATAGCCAGGACATGCAGTCACATCCAAGGCCTAAATCCAATTGTTAGTCCCAAGCAGAATAGATCCATGGAATCAATGATATCTTCATGTGATAATACTGTATTGATTCAACAATTCCACTCTAGTTGGAGCTAGTAAATGAATGCAAAGATTGGTTGGCATAGTCTTTAAAGCAGATGTGATCAGAAAGTAGATCTTAATCTACTGGTAGAGCTGAGTAGTTTGCAGTCAATCAGCAAGGTTTTCTAACTCTCAACAAGTTTTAGCAGCAACACAATGAGCCTTACCTCTAAATGACATTACTGAAATAAAGAAAGCTGGTGGATTTGTGTACAAGGACTGTGGGCTTGTACATTCTGTTTTAGTACTCAAAACAAAATTCCAGTGTTAAGAATAATTCCAAGTGTTTGTCTTTTCCAAGTGATTCCAGTTGGTGGTTCTTGAAGTTCTTGTAAAGAAGAAAGTAACTCTTACAAGCCTGACACCTCCATATCCCTGCTTTAGTGAACAGTTAAAATATATGGGACTACAGCAACAGTGGGCAACTGCCAGGGATGAGTGGACTACATGTTCCTGCAGGAAACATTGGAGGGCTGTTTCCCACTGTACACTCCATCCCTAATTTTTTTAAAGCATCAATCTTCTTCCCTTGATAATTTAGCAATGCAGGTGTTTTAAGATCAGTTAAAAAAATAATATGCTAGCTGAGTGAAAACAGATTTTTTTAAAAAGCAAACGAGTGAATCTGCTCCTAAACACCACTGTCTACATCAGTCTTCCCCAGCCTGGTCCTCTCCAGATGTCTTGGACAATAACCCCAATCACGCCAACCTGCATGCTGCATGGAAATGTTGGAAGCTGTAGTCCAACACACCTGTAGATACCATATTGAGGAAGGTTGATTTTCATCATTTGAAGGATTTAGGTCCCCAGTAAATCTAGTCACACGGATGTCCCTAACAACTGCAACAGTAATTAACAACCTATAAGAAAAGCCATGATGAATCACAACAAAGATCCACCTAGTCCAGCATCTAGTATCTAACACTTCCCAATGAGATGCCTCCAAGAAGTCAGAAAGGCATCAGCCTGCCTACTCACCCTCCTCCAGCATCCTGCTGCTGAACCTGAATGTTCCATTTAGCTATAATGAGTAACCACTGTTGATAGACTCATTCACTCTATTTTTTTTTAAGTCAGTCAGGCTACTGCCCACCACTACATCTTCAGATAATGAATGTCTTAATTACTAATACTAAAGAGAAAAAATTACCTATAAACACTTGGCCATCACCTTCTAGAACAGTAAAACCATTTGTATCTTTGACTTCCACTATCGTTCCAGACAGAGGAGTTCCCAGTGGAATATGGGAATTAAATCTAAAACCAAGGATAGGCGGAAAAGAGAAAGAGAGAAAGGAGGTAAGAGTGGGACATAAGGCAAAAGTACTTTTCCAAAACATGATTCAGACAATCTAGAAAAGAAGCAAAGAAAACCTCTTGTAGATGCTTCATCACACATGAATGACATCTTAGATTAAAGAATACAATGCTAGTACCATTCAAAACAGAACTGCCTCTTTCAAGGCTGTTTCACTGACAGCAAATGTTAAGGACCTAAATCTGAATTTGTTCATCATACCAAACACTCATGATAATACTCTACAGCTGTTTCAGCTACAGAGAATTTGAATGACTAAATCCTTTATCTAAAGAGCACATGCAGGCCAAAACACACACACACACCAGAATGACATTTCTTACTGATGAGAACTGAAAACCTCCTCAGGAACCTTGTAATAGGTGGCCCAGCAAGAGACTTCTGTAATACCATAGATATTAAAGATGTGTGTTTTGTTCCCCTTTTCCTTCCAGCTTCTCAGCACATTCAGTCCAGGAAACGCTTCTCCACCAAGAGCTAAGATTCGCAGTGAAGTATGTGCAGACAACACCTTTGATTTAATACACTGAATTCCAAATCTTCTTAGGAGTGTTGGTGTAGCCTGCACTTTGCAAAAAATAAGATTCAAGATGAACAGTTGTCAAACACAATAGCCTATTTTTGTGTTAGTCACACTATAACATGCAGCAGAGGCTGGCAACTGTCAGCTTGCAGCAGACTACCAAGTGACTCTAAGCAGAGTCCCACTGTAACCATCATTATAATTTAAGTAGTCATGACAGCCGTATGATCCTCACTGTGCTTCATCCAAGTTGGGTTTGGAAACTACTGTTAGAGAAAAGGTGAAATTATCAGAATCAGTTGTGTGGTTGCTGAATACTCACACAAGCAACTTCTATTATTTCTAAATCTACTGTCCAATTTGGTCAATTTCAAAGGGTATACCAGCCTAAATATTCAAATTTGGGTTTGGGACACTCAACACACCTACAAGAAGGTGTGAGTGATGTGATGCTGGAGGTAACTCACTGCTGTTGGAAGAGAGCTCTAAATAATGTAACCTGATGAATCACATATGGTTTAAGTATTATATCCAAACACATTCAAAGTTTTATGTGCAAAGTATATTATTGGAATATTTGTAAAAGAGAGTAGCATACACTTCTCTTATATTTAACAACAAAAATTACCCTTGAAAGAACACTATTTTTAAAGTCACATACCTAAAGAGATCTGCATCTGACATACCTTATATCATCAGTTTTACTTTCTTTTGCTGAGGTCTAACTGTAGTACCTTTGTCTTCACCCTCTCATTTCAAGTTAAAAAAATTGATTCAGTACTACTAGTTGATTATTTTATTTCACTAAAGAAAGTATGTCAGTCTGTGAGCACAGGCAGCATCACATTTTGTCTTGACTGTTTTCCATCCCACTTCTCTGATTGTCTTGTCTTGTCACATTCTATTGAGGACCACATTCCTTTGGGGCTAAAACCAGCCCCCCTCCCTCTCTTTCTCTCCTTTTTTTCCTCCTCAGAAGCCTGCTTGGTAGAGAGGAAGAGGAAAAGAGAGCAAGACAGAAAGAGAAAGGGGTGAGCCTGCTTACTTTTCTCAAGGAAATGTGGCCCTCCATCACAATGTTGCTCATGATGTCCCCAAGTGTCTGGTTCTGTACATAGCCAAATGGAAACTGTTTTCAATACCCTCTCATTCATATATCTGCAGTTATTTGCTCATACACAGATAAAGTGCATAAAGAACAGCAACTCAGCAAAATAGGTTCAACATGTATAATAAATAGCACTAACAAGGACTCCAGTACAGACATACCCTTACTTAAGAATGCCATTCTTCAGTCTTTATTGCTTTCAAAAATTATGCACTTCATTTTTAACAACATAAGCAATGATTTCAGGCATATTTCAGGCAAATTACTGCACTGCCTAATTATCAGTGTGCTCCAGGGCTGTGCAGAGGCAGCATTCAGAGCAAACAGTAGTTAGCGGGGCATTTAGATGGTCTCATGTAATATCTTACCTGTAATACAGACACTCTGTGGTAATGAAAGAGGGATTCTGATAATTTCTGTGGCATCATCTTAACTATATGAGGTACTATAAGCAGAGAAGCCCCACTTGAAAGAGCAATGAACAACTCAACCACCGATGGGTCAAATGTTAAGGGAGAGGCCATAAACACAATATCATCTGGAGTAATCTGAAAAATATCTCTACAGAAAGAAGAAGCACACGTATCAACTGTTACATATATTCTAGAATATGACGCTGTAGCAATTTTTGAAGAGCTCCTATATTTCCTGCAGTAAATGAGAGGTAAAGAATCACCCTTGATTCCAGTGTAATAGAAAATTCCTTATCTTTTCATGTTCTGACCTTCCCCACACCATTATTTCCATTAGGGAAGTACTTAAAGTATTATGTGGATTCATATAGTTTCCCCCTTTCTTTAGAGCATCTTGTACCTAAGCTCAAGCAATATATAACCGTCTTTTTTTAGAATGTTTAAATCCTGAATAATTGCTCTCTATTGGTTAGATTTCTGTCATTAACTGGTTAAGGTGTCCCCCCACCCAAATCTCAATATGCAACTGGAAGGTTTTTGAATAGCTCTTAATCTATGTATTGGTAAATCCTGAAACACAATCAAATGTTATAAAAGGAATATAAACCCAGCAGTAAACAAAGTTAGTTTCCACAGTAAGATTTTCTGTATTCTATTTAAGTATTAAACAGGACAGGACAGTGATAAATCTGTTTTACTCCAGGTCTGTCACATTCACATAAAAAGCAGAAGACAGATGGTTGTGATGTTCTGTAGTTTATGTATATGTTTAATCTTGTTTATTAGCTTTTATATAAGGTAAGATATACCTTGGAAGTGGGGAAGAAACATTTAAATATTGGACTGCATATGGTAATTGATTGAGTGACTGAGAGGGAGGGACTGAAAACTGGTGATACTAGCAGCTGGTGACAGATTTTTGTTGTGAGGTGTGGAGAACAGTGGCAGAAATTGTAGAGTCAGCATTGGTTTGTTCTTTTGAGATAAAGATGGTGCGAAGGTGGAGTTAGTGTAGGAGTATCCAGCTGGGTGGGAAAGGTAAGTTAAACTTAAAAGAAAGAACAATAGAACTATGCCTTAACCATATGCTTCTGAATACAGAGTGACATTGCTTCTGTTAAAAATAAAAACTGTTTTGTTTTCATACACAGGTGTTTCTTTGTTGGCTATGCTAGTAGTTTTGTCTGATATGAATGTTGGTGGTGGCAGCAAATCTTAAAGAGAATTGGAATCAGGGCATATGACTGTGAGCTTCAAAGGGAGAATGTGTCACAGAGAAGTTGAGGCTTGTTGTGAGAACTGAACCAAATAACAATGCTAAGAGACTATAGAAGGGAATAGCATTGTTATACTTGTCAGTGTGAAGTAGAAATATAAACCTGTGCCCTCATCTTTGCTAACAGGAGCAAGTTGAAGAAGGTGCCACAGTAGTCCACATGACATACATTTTAAAGAGAAAAAGAAAAAAGAAAAATAACTGCACAATCAGGCAATTTGTCCCAATATTTAACAATATCCTATGGGAAGTAGAAACAATGAGGACTTTTGTGGTAGCTTCAAAATGAAAGGCAAAATTCCAATTGTTACTCTAAACTTAAGTAGACCCATAGAATCAATGGGAAGAGGGGTAGGTTATGGAAGTTCTATTGATTCAATGGGTTCCATTTTAGTTGGGGACTAACAACTGGATTTAGGCCTCAAACTTTTTATTTGGAACAAACTTTTGTGACATGTAACCCTCTTCATTATATTCATTAGATGGAGCATTGCCTCAGTTGGCTGATTATTATAGACAGGCTTGGGTGGGTGAGAGACTGTAATGAGTGGGGTCAGAGAAATTTGAAATGAAAAATAATTTCAGCGACCATTAGCTTAACAGTGGCCACTGTTGTTGCTGTTATGTAAGGTAAGCAGAAAGAGTTAGGATATGAATATAAAATACCGTATATTCCGGCGTATAAGACGACCCGGCGTATAAGACGACCCCCCCAATTTTTAAGGGGAAATGCAGAGTTTGCGATATATTCGCCCTATAAGACGACCCCCTCTTCCAACGCATAGCCCCCGCATGCCCCTCCTGCGCTCTCTTCCAGGAGGGAGTGCAGGAGGAGGATGCGGAGGCTGTGCGCCCAAAAGGGGCACGTTCGCCCCTTCTCCCCACCTTCCAGGAAGGTGGGGAGAAGGGGCGAATCGCGGTTTGGCCGCGCAGCCTCTCCATGCCCCTCCTGTGCTCCCTCCTGGAAGGGAGCACAGGAGGGGGATCGGGAGGCTGCCCGGCCAAACCGGGCACGTTCGCCCCTTCTCCCCACCTTCCAGGAAGGTGGGGAGAAGGGACGAATCGCAGTTTGGCCGCGCAGCCTCTCCATGCCCCTCCTGCGCTCCCTTCCAGGAGCGAGCGCAGGAGGGGGATCCGGAGGCTGCCCGGCCAAACCGGGCACGTTCGCCCCTTCTCCCCACCTTCCAGGAAGGTGGGGAGAAGGGGCGAATCGCGGTTTGGCCGCGCAGCCTCTCCATGCCCCTCCTGCCCTCCCTTCCAGGAGTGAGCGCAGGAGGGGGATCCGGAGGCTGCCCGGCCAAACCGGGCACGTTCGCCCCTTCTCCCCACCTTCCAGGAAGGTGGGGAGAAGGGGCGAATCGCGGTTTGGCCGCGCAGCCTCTCCATGCCCCTCCTGCGCTCCCTCCTGGAAGGGAGCGCAGGAGGGGGATCGGGAGGCTGCCCGGCCAAACCGGGCACATTCGCCCCTTCTCCCCACCTTCCAGGAAGGTGGGGAGAAGGGGCGAATCGCGGTTTGGCCGCGCAGCCTCTCCATGCCCCTCCTGCGCTCCCTCCTGGAAGGGAGCGCAGGAGGGGGATCGGGAGGCTGCCCGGCCAAACCGGGCACGTTCGCCCCTTCTCCCCACCTTCCAGGAAGGTGGGGAGAAGGGGCGAATCGCGGTTTGGCCGCGCAGCCTCTCCATGCCCCTCCTGCGCTCCCTCCTGGAAGGGAGCGCAGGAGGGGGATCGGGAGGCTGCCCGGCCAAACCGGGCACGTTCGCCCCTTCTCCCCACCTTCCAGGAAGGTGGGGAGAAGGGGCGAATCGCGGTTTGGCCGCGCAGCCTCTCCATGCCCCTCCTGCGCTCCCTTCAAGGAGGGAGCGCAGGAGGGGGATCGGGAGGCTGCCCGGCCAAACCGGGCACATTCGCCCCTTCTCCCCACCTTCCAGGAAGGTGGGGAGAAGGGGCGAATCGCGGTTTGGCCGCGCAGCCTCTCCATGCCCCTCCTGCGCTCCCTTCCAGGAGCGAGCGCAGGAGGGGGATCCGGAGGCTGCCCGGCCAAACCGGGCACGTTCGCCCCTTCTCCCCACCTTCCAGGAAGGTGGGGAGAAGGGGCGAATCGCGGTTTGGCCGCGCAGCCTCTCCATGCCCCTCCTGCGCTCCCTTCCAGGAGCGAGCGCAGGAGGAGGATCCGGAGGCTGCCCGGCCAAACCGGGCACGTTCGCCCCTTCTCCCCACCTTCCAGGAAGGTGGGGAGAAGGGGCGAATCGCGGTTTGGCCGCGCAGCCTCTCCATGCCCCTCCTGCGCTCCCTCCTGGAAGGGAGCGCAGGAGGGGGATCGGGAGGCTGCCCGGCCAAACCGGGCACGTTCGCCCCTTCTCCCCACCTTCCAGGAAGGTGGGGAGAAGGGGCGAATCGCGGTTTGGCCGCGCAGCCTCTCCATGCCCCTCCTGCGCTCCCTTCAAGGAGGGAGCGCAGGAGGGGGATCGGGAGGCTGCCCGGCCAAACCGGGCAAGTTCGCCCCTTCTCCCCACCTTCCAGGAAGGTGGGGAGAAGGGGCGAATCGCGGTTTGGCCGCGCAGCCTCTCCATGCCCCTCCTGCGCTCCCTTCAAGGAGGGAGCGCAGGAGGGGGATCGGGAGGCTGCCCGGCCAAACCGGGCACATTCGCCCCTTCTCCCCACCTTCCAGGAAGGTGGGGAGAAGGGGCGAATCGCGGTTTGGCCGCGCAGCCTCTCCATGCCCCTCCTGCGCTCCCTTCCAGGAGCGAGCGCAGGAGGGGGATCCGGAGGCTGCCCGGCCAAACCGGGCACGTTCGCCCCTTCTCCCCACCTTCCAGGAAGGTGGGGAGAAGGGGCGAATCGCGGTTTGGCCGCGCAGCCTCTCCATGCCCCTCCTGCGCTCCCTTCCAGGAGCGAGCGCAGGAGGGGGATCCGGAGGCTGCCCGGCCAAACCGGGCAAGTTCGCCCCTTCTCCCCACCTTCCAGGAAGGTGGGGAGAAGGGGCGAATCGCGGTTTGGCCGCACAGCCTCTCCATGCCCCTCCTGCGCTCCCTTCCAGGAGCGAGCGCAGGAGGGGGATCCGGAGGCTGCCCGGCCAAACCGGGCAAGTTCGCCCCTTCTCCCCACCTTCCAGGAAGGTGGGGAGAAGGGGCGAATCGCGGTTTGGCCGCGCAGCCTCTCCATGCCCCTGAGGGGGATCGGGAGGCTGCCCTGCCAAACCGGGCACGTTCGCCCCTTCTCCCCACCTTCCAGGAAGGTGGGGAGAAGGGGCGAATCGCGGTTTGGCCGCGCAGCCTCTCCATGCCCCTCCTGCGCTCCCTTCCAGGAGGGAGCGCAGGAGGGGGATCCGCAAACTGTGCGGCCAAACGGGGCACATTCGCCCCTTCTCCCCACCTTCCTGGAAGGTGGGGAGAGGGGGCGAATCGCGGGTTTGCCTCCGCCGCTGCAGAAGCGCTCGAGCAGCGGCTGCGGCAAACCGCAATGTTCGCCCCCCTCCTCTTTCTTCCGTTGCTCCCCAAAGGGGGAGAAGGCAGAGGAGGGGGGCGAATGATCTTCAAAACACTTTGCTTCACCCCCCCTGCCCCATCTCCTGCCTCTTCGCTCCGTTTGCGAAGAGGCAGGAGATAGGCAGGTGGGTGAAGCAAAGTGTATCCGGCGTATAGGACGACTGTCAATTTTGGAGGGCACTTTTGAGTGCTCAAAAGTCGTCTTATACGCCGGAATATACGGTATGTGTGTGTGTGCGTGTGTAAAATTATGTAACAAATATAATATATCATTAAAATAAATTATTCAAATTAACACTACACAGACCAAACTATCAACAGTAGTATGGGAGAAAATACGAGACATAAATCATTTGTCAAAGGAGAAAAGATAGTACGAGATCTCATCCAGTTCTTCTTTCAAACAAAAGCTGGACAAGTTTCAACTAGCAGTCTTCCTCAGCAGCCAATGTAAATCCAATATTGTCCAATATTTCCTCCAAACAAAAAGCTGAAGTGTTGGTTAAAAAAAAAAAACCAAAAACCCTAAATACAGTCGTCCAGTACATTTGTGGGGGTTAGGGGCGCAAGACCCCCACGAATGTGAAAAAACCACGAATAAAAATAGCCTCCCCCCCACAACCCCCCCGCCCTTCCAAAGTGGCTACGGGGGTTTTGAAGCCTCGTAGCCGCTTCTCAGCCACCCTCTCGCACTCCCAAAGCTGCAACGGGGCTTGAAAAGCCCCATCGCCGCTTTGGGAAGGGCGAGGGGGGTGGCAGGCAGGCAGCGGGGAGGCTTTTCAGCCACACACACCCTGCCCTCCCAAAGCAGCGATAGGGCTCAAAAAGCCCCATTGCTGCTTGGGAAGGAACGAGGGGGGTGGCAGGCGAGTGGAGAAGGGGCTGGAAAAGCCCCTCTGCTGCATGGCAAGGGATGGGGGGGCGGCAGCAGGGAGGCTGAGTGCCCCACTTCAACCAGCTTTTGCCCCTTTCGTGTGAGGGGCAAAAGCCAAGTAAAGTGGGCCACTCAGGCAGCAAACTGGGAGCAGTTTGGTGAGTGAGTGCCTCGCTTTAACTGGCTTTCCCCCCTTACATGGAAGGGGCGAAAGCCGGTTGAAGTGAGGTGCTCACTCACCAAACCCCCTTTGGTTTTCTGGCTGAGTGCCCCACTTCACTCAGCTTTTGTCTCTTCTGTGAGAAGAGCGAAAGCCAAGCAAGGTGGGTCACTCAGGCAGCAAACCGGCAGCGGTTTGGTGAGTGAGTGCCTCGCTTCAACTGGCTTTCACCCCTCACACAGAAGGGGCGAAAGCTGGTTGAAGTGAGGCACTCGTTCACCAAACCCTCTTCGGTTTGCTGGCTGCACACCCCACTTTCTTGGCTTTTGCCCCTTCCATGTGAAAGCTGAGTAAAGTGTGGTGCTCAGGCAGCAAACCAGCAGCGCTTTGGTGAGTGAGTGCCTCACACGGAAGGGGCAAAAGCCGATTGAAGTGAGGCACTCACTCACCAAGCCCCCTTTGGTTTACTGGCTGAGCGCCCCACTTCACTCAGCCTTTGCCCCTTTTGTGAGGGGGTGAAAGCTGGTAATGTGGGGCACTCACTCAGCTTTTCTCAGGGTTAGCTCCACCCCAAAAATGCTTCCCTGTGGGGGGGAGAAGCCGAGTTTCCGTGAATAGGCAGAACCGTGAGTGTTGGAACCACGAATGTGGAGGGACAACTGTAATCATATTGTTATTCAAAGTACACATATTTACAAAGAAACAACTTCAATCCAGCACTTACCAACACTAGAGTATAAAATTATACAAAATAAAAATGGCTCTCCTTCTTCACTCCCCACAGCTTAATGCCAATACTCAGAGGTTCTGTTTATATAGTAAAGACTTCCACTCCAACCTCTGTCTCATCTGTCATTACAAGTCGTCTCCACACTCCCGTTACACAGGGGATACGTTCCTGCACTTACCACAGATACGCAAAATCACGTATAATAGCAAACCTCCATATTAGAACATATAATCACTCCAGAGAACCTAGAAATGTGTAAAGAGGACACCTCTTTAAGGCATCTGGCACAACTCTATAGTCAAGTTTTGGCAGTATGGAGTTCCGCTGGAGGACCTCCCGATGCCTAGAAAGACCACCTCCAGTGTGACTATGGTCCTCCAGATGTCTAGAGAGATCTTTTCCCCCAGTCATGGGCAAGTGAAACTGTGGGTACCGATCCCGCATAAACGGAGGTGACCTGTACTTACAATATCTTGAGTCAAAGCTACAATCTGGTGTGAATTCACAGTTAACGAACCCTCAAAGATAAAAAAAACCCTTCGTACACAACTGTATAGGTTCATTACTGATAACAATTAAATTAAAACCAATAATATCACATATAAAAATTATACATTTTCAAACAAAAATAAAGACACTAGAATAAGACAATGGCAAAGGTCATCTTTCAAAAAGGAACAGACAGAGTTAACCAGAACAATAAATCCTACATCATAACACTAGTTCTGCAAGTACTTTAAACACAAACATTCCAACATGAACAGGTTTCCTATATATACATGTAACATGAACAACAAAACTTGAAGACAATGACAGTAATTACAAGTGTACACCATTATACAAATCATTTGCAAATAGCCAAAACCAGAAAACAATGAAGATGAAACAGGCTACAATACTGTCATCCAGTCTACATCTTCATTTAAATCATTGGGAATTTGAGTATAGTGGGCCCTCCTTATCCATGGACTCCATATCTGCAGATTTGAATGACCATGGATTGTCACACCCCATACCTAAAATGGTTGAAGCACCCATGTGCACATCGCTGCCACTGAATTATATGGGACCCAACCACCTGCAGTTTTTGCTATCCATGGGGAGTTCCGGAACAACACCTGTAGATACAGTGGGCCTACTGTATTCAGTTTACGAATCCAATATAGTTCTCTTTTTCTCGATTTGTAATATCCTTCCCTTATTTTTAATTACAATTCTCTCTAACCACCAATATCTTTCTCCTCATGCTTAAACTCATAAAAATGCTTCATTAATGGTGCATGCATTTTCTGGTTCTGATACAACTTTTATGTTCACAAATACAAATCCTTACTTTCCTTGATGTCATTCCAATGTATAATAGATTACGGGGCACTGTATGATGTATATTACTCCTTGTGGGTGCTTCTATAATATGTATAATAACCCTCTATCAGTGAAGTTAGATTACAGTCACATGTTTTGTACTGTTATGAGTTCAGTTGTTGATTGCTTCTGTAATATAATCTTCTCTATCCATAATACTCCTCCCTCATCTGCTAGTTTAAATATTATGTCCTCTCTGTTCCTCAGATTAAACAAAGCTAGTCTCTCCCCATTAATCAGATTGTATCAAATTTGGGGCTCATTCTCATCAAGCTTCTGAACTTTCTTCACCACCATATCTTGAAATACTTTAATTCTGAAATTATTTGTAGGAGGGTTAAACTTTGATTTGGATTTAAACACTTCTATTTCACAATCATATAAATGCCCTTCATCTTTAAAGAAATCAACCACTCTTCTATTTCTGAATAACTTCTGCAGCTCCACCATTGTTTCAAAGGAGTCATATTTATGTGTTGGTATGAAGGAGAAGCCTTTCATGAATATCTAAATTAGAGCGAGTACATTTAGATAAATTCACTACCAATTGGGTTTGTGTAGTTTTTTCCACTATGTCATTCTGTTGTCTGATGACTTCTCATAATTTCTGCCTGATCTGGAGTTTATGTTGATTATCTAGGGTTGCTGTTTTTTTAACCAAAACATCAGAATTTTTATCTGGAGGAAATCATGGAAAACGTAAGATTTACACTGGCCACTGATGAAGACTGCTAGTCGAAAATGCATCTGACTTCTGTTTGAATGAAGAATCAGATGAGACCTTGGGTCATCTTTTTTTCCTTTAACAAATTATTTATGTCTTATGGACCTTCTCCCATACATATATTTTATATTCATATCCTGACTCTTTCTGTTTACCTTTTGTTATTTCAGTGAGCTGGGTCTTATTCTTTCTTTTTGTCCTGTTGCTGTCATGTGCCTTCAAGTCAATGCTAACCCTCGCTCATAGGGTTTCTTGGCAAGGTTTATTCAGAGGGGGTTTGCCACTGCCTTCCTGTAAGGCTAAGTGAGTAGGAATTGCTCATGGTCATCCTTGGGTTTCCATGGCTGAGCAAGGGTTTGAACCCTGGCCTACCAGAGTCCTTGGACAGACATCCTTTTACTGATAAGCTGATTAATACATGTAATGCAGTAGAAAGCCTTTTCAAGCCACAGGAGAGAAAGCTGAACCTTTTTATATATTTTTTTCAAGCTATCTCCTTTTTGGACTATTGTCTCTGAAGTTCTTTTGTTCAAGAATAACTACCTTGAGATTAAAGAAAATGTCATCAGAGACTGAAGTTAACTTCAGTCAAGAGCAATTAATTCATCTATGCAGGAATGCATGTGCTCCCACCCACCTGTTTCTTAATGTTACAGTAATGATCATTGTTTGTATTTTTTGCATTTCTAGCTCACTGATTACAAACTGCTACTCAGTCACCCACCAAAGAGTATGATGGAAGTTGGACGGCAGTTCATAAAACCTTGTGACAAACAAGAATCAGTAGTCTTTAAGGTTCAAGACTTGTTCATATTTAATTTATTACTGTTACTTAACAGTTATCCCAACCACTGCTTCAAACTGGAAAATTACCTTCCCAAGGTGCATTGGCATCAATTAAAAGCCTAAATGCAGCATACCCAGGACACATGATGTGTTGGGGCAAATCTCTTGTCCTTGCCTTTCTGCTGATTGGAGATAATGTATTACCTCATCCAGAGAAACGTAAGAGGCAGAGTCTAGGGGGAGAAGTTGGCAAGCCACAATATAACCCTGCATGGACTCATGGGCCAGATACTCTCCATGCCTAATGCCTAATACGATCATGCTTTTAATCATTAGCCACTCTGCAACTTTAATCTGAGAAGCAAACTAGGAACTGTCTCCCATTCACAATCCCAATTTGGATTTGTTTCATTTAGGCTACATGCCTAGAGGGAGGGCTGGTGTTAGCTAATACTGTATCTTTGTTTATCACTTTGAGGATTTCATGTGATTTAGATACAATGCTATAGCCTCTAGCTATTCATGTATATTAAAATGTTTGTCCATTAAAAAGCCTTAGGAAAACACACTTACCGAAGATGAAGAATATTTGGTACTATGCATTTATGAGGCACACGGACAATTTTGGGGAACCCAGTTGTTCCAGAAGTATGCAAAATATATGCTATGGAGTGTTTCTCTCTGACATCCAATAGCTCCTTGGACGGTTTTGGCACATATTGATCCAACGTATGTGCCTCCTGCCGACTTGTTACTGCAGAGCTTTCACTTTTGTCTTCTATGTTTTTTATCAGCAGATTTACATCTATATGAGTATTTTTCCTCTGGAAAAGAATCAAGCCAACATTGTGTATTTCAAGGAAATTAAGAGTAAAGAAGTGACCATGTGTTACTGTGAATTTCTGAAAAAGAAAATGAAAGGTTTTATTCCAATAAGTCATATGTACTGTACATCCTTTTCTCTCTAGTGTAATTCTGTAACAAATAAAACACAAATATTTTTAAATTATAAAGAGATCTGGAATAGTTAATATGAAGGAGTTCTGGAATAGTTAAGGAAGTATGACTGCAAAGGAATGAGATATTTAACCCTAAGGGTATAATCCAAGCAACTCTAAAAGTAGTGAACAAATTAATATTAATGTTTTATGGCTTACATCCTTCTATGAAGTTTGTGAACTGCCTATAGATTTGTTACAGCCCACTGAGTTTAGTGGGATTAATTTCCAGATATGGTAATTTAAAGCTGAAATATCGGAATGCTCCAGCCTTAAATAGGCCATTTTCATCTTTTAAACAGCTGTTCATTCATAACTGGAATGAATGCAAATGTAGAAAAATCACTTAACAGCAACAACTAAATTCTGTGAAATGCTTTACTATAAAATACAGGAAATGTGTGTGAAATGTTAATACTATATGAACAAAGAGATTTGAGCTGAAGAACTACGTAAGACAGTATTCAGTATTACTTGGGCATATGCCGCACTGATTCAAGT
This sequence comes from Gambelia wislizenii, assembly GCA_030847615.1. Taxonomy (NCBI): domain Eukaryota; kingdom Metazoa; phylum Chordata; class Lepidosauria; order Squamata; family Crotaphytidae; genus Gambelia; species Gambelia wislizenii. The sequence continues at coordinate 96,082,985 of JAUMIR010000005.1, read as the reverse complement.
GGGATTGATTTTTTTAAAAAGGAAGCAAGATAGATGATGGATGACAGGTGAAGCATATTTCCAAATCCCATTTTAAAAATCCTAATTGAAATAACTATGGAAAACTTTGCACTTACATCAACTCTGTCTTTTTCTACAAGAACATACTGGAAGTTACACTTTTTCATAAAATAGGCAGAGAGGCTTGGCATGGCATCTGGATCGATAGGAGAATATGCAGCTGGCACTTGAAGAATTCTAGCAAAAGAAATAATTTCATTTAGCAAACTGTTCTCTGGACTCAGACACTGAACACTGCATCTTCGTAAGTTATATCACAAAGAGTCTCTACAAATTTATATTAAGATATTTAGGCTCTCTCAACAAGGGGGGGAAAATATGATCTCCTCCAAAGTAGCAGCCATTTGCAGTGCTGCAACCTGTCTTAACGGTTAAAAGAGCCCCCCTAAACTTCACATGCCCCCTAGCCAAGATTTACAAGTGATTTACTCGTGCTTTTAAATCTGGCCACCATCAAATTTTTAAAAAACCCAACAGTTTACCATTGTGCACACATGCAATATTTTGTATTTACAAAAAGGGTAAAAAAGAGAGTAAAAGATTACTGTTTTATCAACTTACTGGACGCTCGCTTAGCTGAAAATCCAACATGGTGGCAGCAGGCACTTTCCCTGTTTGCTAGCCTCACCCCCATGCTTGTCCAGCCAATCAGATCACACTGCCCAGTCGGAGCAATGCGAATGTGACTGTCTTAATGATCACACATGCCCTATGGAGCTTTTAAAGAACTCTGGGAGAAGCCCAAAGGCTTCTCAGACAGAGTTTATGGTGCATTCGGCTGTCCCCACCTGAATGAGAAATGTCGATGCAAATGTCTGTTTGGACAGATCTCCCTCCATGCAATTGCCATTTGGATTATTTTCACCATTTGGACAGGCCCTTAGACTCAGGAATACACAATCTAACTAAATATTTCCCTCAGCAATTCAGTCCAATGCTAATTCTGATGGGAGATGAAAAGCAGAAAATCTCCATGTTATCTTAGAAATGAAGCACTGTATTACTATCATTTATTATTATATTTATTTATTTCCCACCTTTTTCCCAATATAGGGATTCAAAGCGGCTAACAGCGTAGACGTAACATGTAAATATATTTAAAACTTTCAACAAGAGAGGGTGGAGAAAGGGCAAACATCTCCACTGAAAAATACATTTCTTCAACTACACCCTCTGCAAATTCCAAACTCATGTCTCAGAAAACATGAATTTGAAACCCTGTATGAAGAAGTGGCTAAGGGATCAGTCTGGAGCAGAGACAATGAGAGAACCACTTCCTTTCCAAAAACTGCTCACTGATTTCTCCTGAAGCTGCTTTTCTGTGAGGAAAAATACAACTATCAACATATATTAATTTGTAACATTGAATTTGGGCCTTCATGAGTTCATGAAGCTTCATGAGTTATATTTTCTCTGTTCCCATTAAGATAACCGGTCCCTATAAGATAATGTGTGTACTTCTTTATGTAGGAAGGATTTAACATATGAAGCAGCCCTTCCCATGTTGTGAAAGAAGAAAAAAAATGCTGTATGTAATCTAGGTGGGAATTTCTTGACTCTCTTCTGCCAAGCCCATTTCAGATAGATTAGCCAACATACATCATAAACAAGAAGATACTCCAAGATTTCTGCCATTGACTAAAAAAAAAAAGAGAAAGGTTTATACTTGATATTAATGTACAATGCATGGTGCACAAAAAAATGTAGAGCGGATTCATAAGTGCCAAAGACCTCAATTTTCGTAAGTATTTTGAGAGTATTTTCATAAGACTTTGAGAACAGCATATGAACTAACCTCCCTGGATACTGACCCATAAAATTAATATCTGTTTTAGATGAACATTGGTATCCCAAACAAAAGGCCAGTATTTTAAAGACCAATGGTATTCAGCTCATCGTGTTCATCATTCCATCTAGTGGCTTCTGTTATCAAACAGAACAATCTTGATATTATGGAAATTTCTATCACTATACCAAACCAGCCAGATACATGTACCTAGAAATAAGTTCTAGAATCATAGAATCATAGAATTGTAGAGTTGGAAGAGACCACGAGGGCCATCCAGTCAAACCCCCTGCCACGCAGGAAATCACGATCAAAGCATCCCTGACAGATGGCAATCCAGCCTCTGTTTAAATACCTCCAAGGAAGGAGACCCCACCACGCTCCGAGGGAGTGTGTTCCACTGCCGAACAGCTCTTACTGACAAAAAGTTCCTCCTAGTGTTGAGGTGGAATCTCTGTTCCTGGAGCTTGCATCCATCGCTCTGTGTTCCAGTCTCTGGAGCAGCAGAAAACAAGCCTGCTCCATCCTCAATGTGGCACCTCTTCAAATACTTAAACAGGGCTATCATATCGCCCCTTAACCGTCTTTTTTCCAGGCTAAACATACCCAGCTCCCTAAGTCTTTCCTCATAAGGCATGGTTTCCAGACCTTTCACCATTTTAGTCGCCCTCCTCTGGACACGCTCCAATTTGTCAATATCCTTTTTGAATTGTGGTGCCCAGAACTGGACACAGTATTCTAGGTGAGGCCTGACCAAGGCAGAAAAGAGTGGCACTATTACTTCCCTTGATCTAGACACTATACTTCTATTGATGCAGCCCAAAATTGCATTGGCCTTTTTAGCTGCCGCATCACACTGTTGACTCATGTTCAACTTGTGGTCTACTAGGACTCCTAGATCCCTTTCGCATGTAGTCTCGTTCAGCCAGGTCTCCCCCATCCTGTATCTATGCATTTTGTTTTTCCACCCTAAGTGCAGTACCTTACATTTATCCATATTGAATTTCATTTTGTTAGCTTTGGCCCTGCCTTCTAGTCTATTCAGGTCATTTTAAATTTTGATCCTGTCCTCTAGGGTATTAGCTACTCCTCCTAATTTGGTGTCATCTACAAATTTGATAAGCATTCCCGTAATTCTGTCATCCAAGTCATTGATAAAGATGTTGAGTAGCACTGCGCCCAGGACAGAAACTTGTGGCACCCCACTGGTCACATCTTTCCAAGACGAAGAGGAGCCACTGCTGAGCACCCTTTGGATTCGGCCGGTCAACTAATTACAATATTCTAATGTTTTAAAATAAAATATTTCAGATTGGTTCCGAGGTTTTCTGGGATGCAGTAATACAAATATTCAGATGAAGTGGTTGTAACGTATTTTACATCCATTTTAACCACTGTATATAAAGACAAAGCCATAGCAATACCCTATAATCCACGAAGGAAGATTTATTCCTGGGTAGCAGTAGAGGCCTATTTCAAAACCTTCACCAAGTTCACAATGCTTCCTCAAAAAAGCTGTTAGTTCACTGGCCAGGTTAGTAACTGTCTTGTAGGTGTAGTTGACTGGAGCTTGACTGTTGCATTCATCAAAGCACACTGCTCTTCTCTCAGGATATAAACTGGCTGCAGTCTGAAAAATCTCCTGAAGAGTCATTGTCAATATTTATACTGCATACCTAAAAACAGGAAACAGTAATTCAATTAAATCAGTCCTTTTTAAAATCCTGCGAAACACATGTTATGTGAAAGATAAATTCCAGTGTTAAACAAATGAGGAGACATGTGTCTTGTTCTACATGAGCCAGTGTATGTGCTAATGATGAGAATTCTGGACTAGGGTTGGTGAGATCTCGGTTCAAACCCCTCCCTGCCCATAAATCTCATTGGATAAGCTTGGTAAAGTCTCTCAGCTGATCCTACCTCACATGGCTGCTCTGAGGATAAAAATGGGGAGGAGAGGAGTACATATCAGGAGGAAGGCCACACATTGGAAGAAAAGCAAGGTATACAGATAGCAGATAACTGTAAATGAACAGAGTGTCTATTTTATTTATTAGTTGTGGTGATTATCTCAATTCAGCTTTCAATTCTGTTTTTGTGTAGTTTCAGGTGAAAATTGCCCCAAAGAGTGCACAAAAAAATTAGGAGGTGTTGGAGGTTAAATATTTAGGTATAGAGTTAACATCTAATAATAAACAACTTCTGCAAAATAATTATCAAAAAATAGGGAAAAAATAAAGGAGAAAATGGAACATTGCAGAAAATTAAATCTCTCATTATTGGGCAGAGTTGCCGTGATAAAAATGTCGGTAGAGCCAAATATCATGTATTTATATCAGATGATTCCGTTAATTGCTAACAATACTTGGTTTGTTCAATGTCGCAGAGAGATCTCAAAATTGATATGGAGTGGAAGAAAACTTAGAATAAAATATAAATATATGACTGAGCACAAAGATAGGGGTGGGATGGGCCTTCCAGTTTTAAAACTGTATTACGATGTGGCATGTCTAACATGGTTATGACCATGGATTCTTCTAAATGACCCCCAACTGTTGGCATTTGTAGGCCATGACTTCCTTTTTAGATGGCATGCTTATATATCATACAATAAAATAAATGCCCGAAAAGCCTTTCAAAAAGATCCCATTCGCAACGCTCTATATAAAGTTTGGATAAAATATAGAGCTCTTCTATACTGCAAGATTCCGTCATGGTATTCCCAGTTTAAGCTTTCTCCTTAAAATCATTAAGAATTCAGGGTAAATGGTTAACATACAAATATATTATTGTACCAAGATAAAATTCATACCAAGTCAAAACTAGACAAGAGCTACTACACAAAGAATCTGAAGTTCAGTGGTTTCCATACTTACAGTTAACAGAAATATTTAAAGTAGATAAGGGGGAAAAAAGGTATAGAGCTTACACAAAATGAGTTTGAAAAACTATTAATGAAAGGTGAGAAACATCTAATTGCCAATCTGTATAATATATTGCTGAAGAATGATCTGGAGGATGAATTAATAAAGGACTGCATGGTGAAGGAGGCTAGAGATTTTGGTTTAATATTGATTTAGATTGTTGGGAAAAACTGTAGAAAAATAATAATTCATATACAAGGTGTCATGCCCTTAAGGAAAACTTTTGTAAAGTTATGTACAGGTGGTATCTTATGCCAGATAAAATAGCTATAATTTACAACAATACAAATAACCAGTGCTGGAAATGTCACAAAGAAAGTGGGATGATATTTCATATGTTCTGGAATTGTGTTGAGGTGAATAAGTTTTGGCTAAAGGTCAAAAATAGAATGCAACTTATTTTGAAGGAAAAGCTTTGTGTGCGACCAGAATTCTTTATATTAAGCCTTTCACAATTTGAAGGAAAAACAGATAAAGAAATAGGCAGATTATATTGGCATCTGACTTGCAGCACTTGTGACTGATCATTACCATATTAGTAGGGCAGCGAATCTGCTCTGGGTTTTAATCCAAATTTTAAAGGAGCTATATAAAATGGACATATACTTCAGACATATCGATGGAGTTAATATCAAACCTAAGGTATATTAGCAGTTACATGCTCATGGTCCTAGCTTCTCCTCCATTCTGAGCTCTTGAGCAAAGAACGGGGGAGGGCTACCCTAACCAGCTCCCACCCTCTAACCAAACTCCCTGGCACCCTATTCTTCTCCCTTCCCAAGTGGGAGACAGAAGCTGCATCTGCACTACAGAAATAATCCACCTGGGCACAGCTTTAACTGCCATGGCTCAGTGCTATGGAATTCTGGGGTCTGTAGTTTTCTGAGATATCTAGCCTTCTCTGTCAGAGCGCTCTGATGCCACAACAAACTACAAATCCCAGGATTCCATAGCATTGACCCATGGCAGTTAAAGCAGTGTCAAACTGGATCATCATCATAATAATAATAATAATAATAATAAATAAAATTTTATTTCTATCCCGCCCCTCTGCAACGCAATCAAGGCAGCTTACAATATAAAAACTCCATAATCACAATACCCTAGCCCACCCACCCCTTAAAATAATATTAAATTATGAAGGATTAAAAACATACAATAATTAAAAATATATAAGTTAAAAGAAAAAAATTAAAACATACAATCACAGCCAGAAAGGACAGCCGAGTCTTGGGCCGGGATAATTTCTGCAGTGCGGATGCATCCAGGGTAATGAGTAAACCAAAGTAAATTCATTTTCCCTACCATCTCCCTGGAGGGTTTAAAATTATATAATTGCTGTTTGATACCAAAAGTTTGATATTAACTTCATCAGCACATCTGAAGAAATGGACAAAAATCCATGAAACCTCATGCTAAAATAAATCAGCCTTAAAGGTGTTGCTAGATTCCTCTCCCCACCTCGGGCTTTTTTTCTTTTTATGCCACAATAGACTAACACAGCTACCTCTTCATAAATACACACAGGCTTGTACCATCCTACAGTGCATCTTAACTGATAAAAGTTTTTTTTTAAAAGATGCATTTATGATTAAGTTTATTTCCACTCACTTCTCGACTTTTGTATGCTACAGACGTCACATACATTTGGGATTAGCAGCATCTTGGAATCAGGCTATCCCAGATTTTGAAAACTTTGTGCATAGTTACAGCCCTCTTGAAGGAGACAGAAAAATTAACGTGGAATGTGACTTTTCAAAAGAATCCACTGTTTCCAGGTACACGCTTAAAGTCAATTATTTATCACTGACTGCTGACTAGTGCAAACAACAAAAATAATGATGAAATAATACTCAGTGCAAAGTAATAATAACGTTGTAATACTCAGAAAACCCCGTGATATGCATGACCCCCACAAGGTGGGAGGGCTGACAGGGCTCTCGCCTGGGGGTCTGGGCACCTGGGATTAGGAGGGGGACACGGCGTGATATTATTGGAAGTTTTTATTATGTAAATCCATTTAGTTTTTTTAAAAAATAAATATAAATATTACCTTAGTGTCATTTATACTGAGTTATTTTAATTTTTATCCTAAATCCTGTAGAGCATCTCGCTACCCTTAACCTTAGCAGTAGGTAGGGAGCCTGCCAAAGATCCTGCCCTGGGGGCCTGCTTCAAGATGTGGAAGCCATGGTGATAGGCTTACCGTAGGGTCACCATAAATCTGAAATGACTTGAAGGCACACACCTACAATAATAATACAGTTGTCCCTTCATATTCGCTGGGGTTTGGTTCAAGAACCCACCCATCCACCTGTGGATAGCCAAATCCGTGAATACTCAAGTCCCATTATATAGCAAAATGGTGTCCCTTATATAAGATGGCAAAATCAAGGTTTGTTTTTGGATTATTATTTTTTAAATAATATTTTCAAGCCATTAATACTTAAATCTGTGGATACCAAATCTGTGGATATGGAGGGACAACTGTACTCAAGACAGACAGCTTTCTGAAGCTTAAAGGGCTATAACCAGGAGGCCAGGCCCTAGTCATGAAGCAATTTACAATGACAAAATATTACTTATAAAATAAAGGGGGAGGGAGTACCGAATTCAGTCCAGCCAACTTAAGTCTGAAGCTGCATGCTGCCACATGTTATTGGACTTCAACTCTCACTGGCCTCAACCAGCACAGCCAGCATCAGGGGATTCTGGGAGTTGAAGGCTAAATCCACACTAGACCAATAATTTATCTTGAAACTGGATGATTTGCCATGGCTCCTTCCTACAGAATGCTGGGGATTAGGAATTCTTTTATTGAAATAAGACCATTCTACTGAAAAATACACCCGACCGCAAAAGGCCGTCACAATAACACAAAAAATTTGTTTTCCTCTTTTCTTACTAATACAAAAATACAACTATCTATCCTAACACTAATACATTTTTCCTCTTAATCTAAACACACTATAATCACTCTTTTTTTTTCTTTTCCAATGAACATTATATTTACACCTTTATACTAAAATGAGAAAGTTACCCATTACAATTATACATATTTGGAAAAGAAAAAAAATAAAAATAATTAAAAATTAATAAAAAATAATATAAAATAATAATAACATATTTACTTATTTATTTAAAGATATCCCTTAAGTTATTGCTGGGGTTGTCTCATTAAACCACTTGAATCCTGGGGTTTGTAATTTTGCAAGGTCTTTAAGCCTCCTCTGCTAAAGAGTGCTGGTGCCTCCCCCCAACTACAAATCCCAGGATTCCATAGGAAGGAGGCATGGCAAAGAATCCAGTTTCAAACCGGATTATTGATGTGGTGTGGATGCACCCTTCAAAGTCTAACAAGTTCTGGTCCCCCTTCAATCAAGGACTAATTAGCTAATACACATTGGAAACTGTTGGGATATGTAGTTTGCTGCCTTGTCTTGTAAAGGTATTTTCCAGTGAAGTACAGTGGGAGGAACATTTGCTAAATGTTCTCATCCCCCATAGAAACTGCTTAATGCAGTGTAGATGTGTAAATTGTCTATTGCTTAACCATTTGTAAGCTGCTCTGATAGCCTTTGTGGTTGAAGAGCGGGGTATAAATACCTAATTATTATTATTATTATTATTATTATTATTATTTTTAAGGACCATGGCAACGAGAAGGGGCTCCCCCTTTTGGTTCACAGATGCTCAGGATTGGAAAGCTGCCGTCTTTGGGTGTTCCCCCAATTTCCCCCCATTTCTCAGAGCCAATTCGCCCCCCACCATGCAGCCCCCCCTCAGCTCAGCGGGAAGAGAAACGGGTTCATTTCGTTGCCGGGCGCCCTCCGTCCACACGACAGGAGGGACGGCTCTTGCGCGGCGGAGACCAGGAAGGCGAGACGCCGCCTTCATTTTAAACGGTGGAGGAAAAAATACATAAAATAAAATAAAATACCGGCCTCCTCATCGGAAAAAGGGGGAAGCCACCCATCCCCGCCTCGCTTACCCGCGGAAATGTCAACCAACTGCACCCCCCAACCTACCTACCAGCCAGTGGGGGAAGAAGGCCGAGGAAGAGGCGAGCAGCCCGCCTCAGGGGACGAGGACGAGGAGGGAAGGAAGGAAGGAAGGAAGGAGGGCGGGAAGGAGGCCCGAGAGGGGCCGGGTTGGTTGGAGCAAAGCACCGAGGGGAGGCCACACAGACTCCGGAGCCAGGACCGAGGAGGAGGAGCAAAAAGCGACAGTCCCCTCTTCCTTCTCCTCTAAGGACAGCTGAGGAGCGGGTCACTGGGGCCTTGAGAGCACCAGAGCAAGAAAACTAAAAAACTGGCTTTCTATACCCCACGACACTGTTATAGCGCTATTATTCCACTTTTAGTGCTCTGGCGGCCTCCTGTGGAATTCTGGGGTTTGTAGTTTAGTGAGGCCTGAGAGCTCTCTGGATGAGACTTCTAAGTGTCCCTCCCTACACTACAAATCCCAGGATTCCACAAGAGGCAGCCATGGCAGTTTTATTTATTTATTTATTTATTTATTGTATTTATACCCCGCTCTTCAGCCACAAAGGCTATCAGAGCAGCTTACAAATGGTCAATTTAACAGTTCCCTGCCCTCAGGCTTACAATCTAAATTAAAGTGGAATAATAGTGGTATAGCGATGTACAGTTGTCCCTTCATACTCCTTGGGGTTGGTTCCAGGAACCCCCCTCCCCATGGATATAATTATTATTTTTTTGTGTTATTGTTATGCCCTTTTGCGGTTGGGTGTATTTTTCAGTAGAATGGCCTTATTCCAATAAAAAACATCTAATCCCCTCCCCGTGGATACCAAAATCCGTGAATACTCGAGTCCCATTATATGCAATGGCATAGCAAAACGGTGTCCCTTATATAAGATGGCAAAATCAAGCTTTGCTTTTTGGATTATTTTTTCAAGAATAGTTTCAAGCCATCAATACTTAAATCCATGGATACCAAGTCCGTGGATATGGAGGGACAACTGTAGTGTGAACTTTTTTACCAGGGACCCCCTTTAAATATCTTTCGTTGCCATGGAGCCCCAAGATTTAACTCAAGATTTAAAACAGCAATACAATTACTGTATAGCTTCCATTAAATCTTCCCTCAGAGGCACTGGAGGGGGAGGGAAGACTTCTGCTTCCTGCAAGTTTGTCACTGGAGCAGATTGAATGGCAATGTGCAGGCCAAGCCAGCTGACCAGCTTTTGTCTTGGTCCTGTCATGTGGCTGCTCCACTGCACGGAGGAGGTGGGTCAAGCAACTTTCAGGCCTTCATGGACCCCCTGTGAGGACATCACGGGCCCCAGGTTCTAGTTTGCTTTCCTAGGACACCACAGTTATAGTTTGCTTTCCTACGACATGTAGGGAGCAGCAGAGAGGCAGCGTGGTATATTGGTTAGAGTGTTGGACTGCAACTTGAACACTAAGGTTGTAATCCCCACTCCACCACGGACCCCCCCAGGTGAAGTTGAGCAAGTCACACACTCTCAGCCTCACAAGAAGGCAAAGGCAAACCTCTGAACTGATCTTGCCAAACAAACCCCATGATAAGTTCACCTTAGGGTTGCCATAAGGCAAAAAGGACTTGGAGGTGCACAAGCCCAAAGGAGCCCCATGCGGTATTACAGTTGCTCACAAAAGGGAAAATGGATCTCCAGTTGTTTTGGGGAGAGACAGTGTGGTGTAGTGGTTTGGGCACTGGAGTGTGACACCTAAGAAAAGAGTTTGAATCCTTGCTGAACCATGGAAACCCACTGCATGATCTTAGCTTAGGCAAGTCACTCTCAGCCTCAGAAGAAGGCAAAGGCAACCCCCCTCTGAACAAATGTTACCAAGAAAACCCTGTGATAGGGTCATCATAGGTCAGAAACAAGGTGAAGGTACACAATAAATTGCTTCTGGACTTTGTTGTCATATGCTGGCAAATTGGTTCTGACTTATGGCAACCATATGAATCAGAGACTCCAAGAGGCCCTGAATATATCGGTTCCACACAATTACAGTAGGACGTCTGTATCCACTGATCATTATCCACTGATTCAGTTATCCACGGGACACAAAACAGCACACTTACCATAGAGTCTTCCTAGAAAATATGACCTCTCTAGCCATTTTCTAGGTCCTCCAAGGCAACTCTATGGTGTTTTAAACCAGAAGTCCCATTATTTTCAATGATGTCCGCGATTATCCACGGTATTTGGTATCCATGCCCCCCAGAACCAATCTCCAGCAGATACAGGGGTCCTCCTGTACAGCACTTTGGTTTCACTTTAATTGTCATGGCTCCATCCTATGGAATCCAGGAAATTGTCATTTGCTGATTTAGAATTTTTGGCCAGAGAGGTCTTGTTGTATCTGGACCTTTCTGACTCATGATATCCCAAGGCAAACCTATCACAGGCTTTTCTTGGTAAGATTTGTTCTCTTTGCCTCTTTCTGGGGGTGAGAGAGTGTGATGTGCCAAGGAAACCATGGCTGAGTGGGGATTTGAACTCTGGTCCCAGAGTCCTAGTCCAATGCTCAAACCATGTTGCCTCTCTCTCTCTCTCTCTCTTACCAAGGTGCAAATTTTAGTATTCTATAGGTAGCAGCCATGGCAATTAAAATGTATCAAATTGCTACAATTGTGTGGTGTGAGAGAGACTCCTATTGTTAACTGCCCTGCTCAGGTCTTGCAAACTCAAAATTGTAGCCTTTTTTATAGAATCCATTTGTATTGTGGCATTCCTGTTCTACTCCCTTCAACTTTATAAAGGAATATTATCTTTTCCAATGAGTCATTTTACCCCATGATATGGACTGCAGGCTGACCAAGGAATGCAGTTGCCCATGTTACAATAAATATGTTACAATATGTTAGGAATGTGTCAAGGATGCATGGGCCTTGAAGGCTGAAGGAAACAAGCTACCTAAAATGAAGATTCTCGCAATACAGTTGTCCCTCCACATTCGCGAACTTGACATTCGCGGTTTCGGTTATTCGCGGTTTTGGGAGGGCCCCCCCGGGCCCCCCCAAAACCGCGACACGGGGCCTCCAGAGGCCCCGTGAAAGACCTGGGGAGGGGTGGGGAGGCCTACGTGGGACGCCCGGAGGCCCTCCGGAGGCCCCGCGAAGGCCTGGGGAGGGGTGGGGAGGCCTTCGCGGGACCCCCGGAGGCCCTCCGGAGGCCCCGCGAAGGCCTGGGGAGCGGTGCGAAGGCCTTCGCGGGACCCCCGGAGGTCCTCCGGAGGCCCCGCGAAGGCCTGGGGAGGGGTGGGGAGGCCTTCGCGGGACCCCCGGAGGCCCTCCGGAGGCCCCGCGAAGGCCTGGGGAGGGGTGGGGAGGCCTTCGCGGGACCCCCGGAGGCCCTCTGGAGGCCCCGCGAAGGCCTGGGGAGCGGTGCGAAGGCCTTCGCGGGACCCCCGGAGGCCCTCCGGAGGCCCCGCGAAGGCCTGGGGAGGGGTGGGGAGGCCTTCGCGGGACCCCCGGAGGCCCTCCGGAGGCCCCGCGAAGGCCTGGGGAGGGGTAGGGAGGCCTTCGCGGGACCCCCGGAGGCCCTCCGGAGGCCCCGCGAAGGCCTGGGGAGAGGAGGGGAGGCCTTCGCGGGACCCCCGGAGGGCCTTCGGAGGCCCCGCGAAGGCCTGGGGAGGGGTGGGGAGGCCTTCGCGGGACCCCCGGAGGCCCTCCGGAGGCCCCGCGAAGGCCTGGGGAGGGGTGGGGAGGCCTTCGCGGGACCCCCGGAGGCCCTCCGGAGGCCCCGCGAAGGCCTGGGGAGTGGTGCGCAGGCCTTCGCGGGACCCCCGGAGGCCCTCCGGAGGCCCCGCGAAGGCCTGGGGAGGGGTGCGGAGGCCTTCGCGGGGCCTCCGGAGGGCCTCCGGGGGTCCCGCGAAGGCCTCCCCACCCCTCCCCAGGCCTTCGCGGGGCCTCCGGAGGGCCCCCGGAGGGAGGGCCGGGGAGGCCTCCGCGGGGCCTAGGAAGGCCCCGCGAAGGCCTGGGCAGGGAGGGAGGGAGGGCCGGGGAGGCCTCCGCGGGGCCTAGGAAGGCCCCACGAAGGCCTGGGGAGGGAGGGGGAGGGGTGTTTGTTATTCGCGGATTTTTCACATTCGCGGGGGTCCGCGGAACGGAACCCCCGCGAATGTGAAGGGACGACTGTACATGATAAAATGGAGATGTGACACTTGAAGCAAGGAAAGACCGTGAGAACCTGACCTCTTTTTATTGCTAAAGTGGAAATGACAACCTGATCAAAATCAATTACAACTGGTGGAAATTACAGGAAAGACAGATTTGATTACCATCAAAGGACAGCCTGCAAAGGAATGTGGTGGGCAGCTGCTGGCCGGACAACAACCCAGGTGTAATTCAGCTGAAAAAGACTATAATAACAAGACTTTTAGACCATTGGGCACACAAGCAATAAGCATTAAGCTTGCATCCATAGCCCTATGGATACCTGATCAATTTCCATGAGGTGCCTGTTTTGTGAGTATGGGGTTTTGAATGTGTGAGTGAATGAAACTCTTTTTACCAAAAGCTATTGTGCGATTGCATGTCTAATAAATGTCTAATACATGTCTAATAAATGTTACATGAAATGAGTGTTTAAAACCAAATTTAGTGTCACAACTATGTGTCTTTTTCCTATAGTCCTAGTGATTGAACTCTATTCTCTCTCTCTGGACCAAAAGAATCTTGTCACAAAATACACAGAAGTTTGTAACACCGACCCCCATTAGTGGCACACTGCCAGAACATTGGCTCATTCCTTAAAACTTTTAATTTTTCTGAAATCCCATCAGGAGAAGGGGATCTTTAGGCTAAAGATTACCTAATACAGGGATGGCCAATGCAGGAATAGGAAATCCCTTTTCCTGTTGAAATGAAGTTGGTATTTGTTACTGTTTTGTCTTACAAGAATCTTCCAAGTTTAAAACAAAATGGTAATCATCGTGTGACAGACTTGCGGGGGGGGGGGTCTCCAAGCTGTGATGGCAGATTCCTAACATCTTCAGTTTGCTAGTTACCTTGGACAACAATTATTACATAAGTGGAAGGTGAGTAGAATACAAGAGTCATTCACTCACCTGTTCTTTCCTATCTACTTCCAGCCCTGGAGTTGGACCTTCATCAAATTACAGCTTTCTCTGCTCACTTTTGACACAGGGAAATCTGTTCTGCCTATAGGTCTTCATCTTAACTACATAAGAGTGGCAACTATAAAGGAATGGCTCCCATTGCTGAACAAGAATATTGCAGATATGCCTTGCAATTCAATAGGGAAACCAGCATTTTGATTGGGTGTAGGTATGGCTATTGCTGTTAAATAAAGTGATAGCACTCAAATCTATTTTCCAATCCACCCAGAGGAAAAGAATGGGTGTGTGTTACCTCTTTGTGGATAATCATGTTTTACATGACAATCTGCTCAGTGTCCTGTATATTATTTTTGGAGGAAAGTGGAACCTAATATCTGAAAAATCCTACATGTCCAAGCAAGAAATATCAAGCTGAGGTATGGGGAGGACAGGGCTATCTCCTACATGTTTATTTTTATTTCAGGCACACTCCTTCAACCAAGCCCAAGGTTTCAGAAAGAGTGCATACTAGTCATATGAAGCAGAAAAAAATAATCTGGATAGGCAACTTTATGCTAGTTGACAGGGAATTTGGTCAGGACTCATCAGGGAAATTTTACTCCCCCCCCCCAAAATATAATTATATCTAAGTAAATGTTTATATTGGCTATTTGGGAGAATGAAGTTTACCTTGGCTTTTAAGGCAGAAAACTGAAATCAGAGAGCTGATTAAGTGTAGCAAACAGAGCATTGGATATAAACTGGAAAGATCTGAGGGACTAATTGAAGCAGTTCACTAAACTTGTGTTTTCACCCTTACCTACCTTATGAGGGTTACACACAAACAACATTATTTTACAAACTAATTCTCAATTTTACAGAGGCAGGGAAAAGAATTAGCATACTCATATTTTTTCTGAAATGTGAAATGGTTTAAGAGGAATTATTTTAGCATATCTGGACATTAGCAATAGTTTATCAAGTATTTTTATTCAAAATAGTTCATTTCCTAAACTGGGCTAGAATAGGTTCCATGATATAGAAGAGAATGTTGATGAGGTTATACTGGATCAGTTTCAATCTGTAAGTACCAATGACATGGACAAGCTCTTTGGTAGTGAGGAAGACTACCTGCCCTCTTGACCCTTGCTCTTCGTGTCTGGCCGTCCAGGGGGGTGATGCCTTGAGGATGTTCCTCAGGGACATCATCAATGCATCCCTTAGGGAAGGTCACATTCCATCTTGCTTGAAGGAAGCGGCAGTTAGACCGCTCCTAAAAAGACCTTCCCTTGACCCTCTGGATATGAAGAACTACAGGCCAGTCTCCTTATTACCTTTTTTGAGCAAGGTGATCAAGAGGGTGGTTGCTCTTCAACTCCAAGCTGTCTTGGAAGAAACTGATTATCTAGATCCATTTCAAACTGGCTTTAGGACAGGATTTGGAGTTGAGACAGCCATGGTTGCCTTAGCTGATGACCTCTGCCTGAACATCGACAGAGGTAATGTGACCCTGTTGGTGTTACTGGATCTCTCAGCGGCTTTTGATACAATAGATCACAACATCCTCTTGGATCACCTGAGAAGGTTAGGAATTGGAGGCACTGCATTGCAGTGGTTCTGCGCCTTCCTCTTGGGTAGATTGCAGAGGGTGATGCTCGGGGACAGTTGATCTGCAAGGAAAGAACTTAATTGTGGCATCCCACAAGGCACCATCCTGTCCCTGATGCTATTCAACATACATATGAAGCCACTGGGAGAGATCAGCCGGAGGCATGGGGCGGAGTGTTATCACTATGTTAATGGCACCCAGATATATTTCTCCATGACTCAGTCTTCGGCTCTGACTTCAGATGGTGTCTCTTCGCTCAATGATTGTCTTAGGGCAGCAATGGACTGGATGAAGAAAAACAAATAGAAGCTGAATCCAGACAAAATGGAGGTTCTCACGGTAGCAGCCCCGAACTCAGGTACTAGGATACAACCTCCAGTCCTGGATAGAGTCACACTCTCCTCCAGGGACTGTATTCGCAGTTTGGGGGTACTCCTGGACTCGTCGCTCCGGATGACAAATCAGGTAAATGTGACGGTCAGGAGCACCTGTTATCAGCTTCGGCTGATCTGCCAGCTGCGCCCTTTCCTGGAAGTCAGGGATCTTGAGACTGTGGTACATGCTCTGGTAACCTCCCGTCTTGATTTCTGTAATGCACTCTACATGGGGCTACCCTTGTGCTTGGTCTGGAAACTTCAACTAGTACAGAATATGGCAGCCAAACTGGTCTCGGGTACATCTAGAAGAGACCATATAACACCAATCTTAAGATCATTTCACTGGCTGCCCATTAGTTTCCGGGCCCAGTACAAGGTGTTGGTTATCACCTTTAAAGCCCTAAATGGCTTAGGTCCAACCTATCTTCAGGACCGCCTCCTTCCATATTATTCTCCGTGTGTGCTCAGGTCCTCTGGGAGGAATCTGCTGCAACCTTTAAAAACTAGGCTCTCATTGACCTCCCAGAGGACCTTTTCAGCTATTGTTCCCAGATTTTGGAACGGCCTGCCGGATAAGATCTGTCACATTACCACCTTAAATAGCTTTTAAAAAGCTCTTAAGACAGATCTCTTCCTGAAAGCCTTTCCTGAATAGCTACCCGGCCATCAGAGAGAAAAAAACGTATTAGTCTGATCCCATCCAGCTTTTTATTGTGTTGTTTTTAGTATTTATTATGTTTTAAATGTTTAATTATTTAATTGTATTTTAAGGGGTGGGTGGGATGGAGGGGTTTTATGTAGATTTTAATGTTGTAAGCTGCCCCAATTGTATTTTGTAGAGGGGTGGGATACACATAAATATGCCTATGTTTTGTATTACAGCTTCTTGTTGAAGAGACACCTTCCCCTAAATCTACCCTTTCCTACATAGTAATAGCAACTCCAAGTGAGGTAAATAAATTTATTATGCACTTTAAAAATCCGTACCATCATATGACAGAATCTACAACACCTGTCAAGTCCTTTCTATGGTTTTAAAAATAAATCCTGTATATTTGCATTTCTTAAAGAACCAGGAACTCTTTTTAAAAAGGCAAGAATTGTACAAACTGGACTTTGTTACACTCAAGTTGTTGGCATTGCTTTGGCACACTCTGTTACACTGTATGTAATAAAAATACAAATTGGCTTAACTCTAGGCATTCAAACAATGTATGTCATAAAGGATCCTAGCTTAAAAATAAAAAGCAGTTAAATGAAGGGTTGCATTTTTATTTGTTTGAAAAAGGTAACAGGTAGTTTTTCTAGACACTGGTCCGAACACCATTTCTCAATGTGCCATTCCCCATCTTAAGATTGTGCCATTTACCATCTTAAACAAGGTCAGGCAGCTGTGTTTTAGGTTATGGACCCCTGTGGGGACAGAAGGCCTTCTCAGCTTTGTAGCTTTATTTTCTTTATTTTGTAGCTTTATTTTCCTCCTGGATATTCAGAATTTCTTCCTTTGGTTCGCAGTTCCATTCTTTTCCACCTCTATGTATTTCAACAAAAATGGAAAAAGAGCAAAACTATTATTGCGTAAGTTGCCAGTGCTAGCAATGTGAGTCCTCTCCCGCTTCCGATGAACTAAAATAAAAGTGCATTCTAGAACTCCTAAATCAGAATTTTAACTTAGGACCAGTCCACATGATGAAGAAAAAGATGGAGCTTTTGGAGGAGGTGGGGCCAGTCTCCAAAATAGTCAGCCTCCTTGCCCTCTCGCTTAGAGATGTGTCCTTGCATAAAGGATGTCATGGAAAATACATGTACTGGTGAAGCATAACCATTTATATTTTCAGTGTACCAAGTAGCAAGCAAACATCTAGTGCAGGATTTCTCAAGCAGGGTTTCCTGGAACCCTAGGGTTCCACAAGAGGTTACTAGGAGTTCTGAGATATTGAGATTTTTAAAAATAAACTTTTATTTTTAGCTGTCGGTATAATCATTTTTAGGCAGGGGTTCCCTGGGACCTGAAAATTGATTCAAGGGTTCCACCAGGGTAAAAAGGCTAAAGAGGCTGATCTAGTGTGTTTCTCCTCACAGTTTTTTAAACATGGACAACATTTTGTGAAAAACAGACCCTTTCTGCCAACATGAATTAGCACTCATGCAGCAGTATTTGACTACAGGTTGAACAGTTCTGTCTGATTAAAACAGGTGTGTCCATTCATTTAAAATGTAACTACAGTATTTTTGAACTGTATCCCTGCACAGATTATGGGTGCAGCAAGTGAAATCACCATAATAAATTGTAAACATATACCAGTAAATATTATTTGTTTTCACATGTGTTTCTGAGTTCCAAGAACGATTCCTTACCACACTGCTTTGGACAAGGCATTTCTGTTATCTCTATAGTGCTGGGCCAGGGACCATATTTATAGGAAGCAAAAGGCAAGATGATTTTTCTATGGTATCAAGGACCTTTGCAAACCACAATACTTGAAACCTGATTAAGCACTTCAGAATTTTCTAAGAGGAGCAGACGTGATATGTCATGTGGGTAAATAATATTCTCATTCACTTCTAAACCTGCAACCCCCTTCATAATACTAAGAAACTCTTGCTGAGGAGTGGTTGTTAATTACCTCTCAGTTTTGTGTGGAACACATGGGAATTACAGTTGTCCCTTCATATTCGCAGGGGTTTAGTTCCAGGACCCCCTATGGATACCAAAATCCGTGAATACTCAAGTCCCGTTATATGCAATGGCATAGCAAAATGATGTCCCTTATATAAGCTTTTTGGATATTTTTTTTAAAAGAATATTTTCAAGCCATGAATACTTAAATCCGTGGATACCGAGGGACAACTGTATATAAGTTTTTCTGAATTGTTTTTATTGACCTCACATGTAGCCACATGGTAGACCATTCATATTCTGCCCAGCTGTTCACCGACATATTGGCTTCAAGCATGCTGGGATTTCTGATGCAGGAACTCTTTTATATGGTTTTCAATACGCATTTTAAAGGGACACATTCTCACAACAGGATCTGTATGTACAACTGCAGGTTTGAATTCACTCTTTGGCTGGCTCTCAAACTTTATCTGAATAGCGTACAAGTTTATAATTTTTGGAAAATGTGCTCTCTCATTTTTTTAAGCCTCTAACTTAGAGAAGTGGTTAACTGTGGTGGGAAACAGCCTTGGGGGCAAGACTTGGCTTTGCCCACCCCACTCTTACTTCATGTACAGAAGTCCTAATCAGAAATTATTGCTCACACATGGAATCAAACTGTGAGTAGGGCTTGGCCAGATTCTGTTGTATTCTGTACCTGTATTTTGTTGTATTCTGTAAGGCAGCAGGATACCTTCCCTGCTGCCTTACTGCATGACATCGGTGTTCTTCCAGCATTCTTTCGTTGCAGTCCTGTCATGGACTGAGCTAAAACTATGTCTTTTTGCTAATAGTTTTTCTGGTTAACAAAAAGATATGGTTTTACCTTGGTCCCCCACAGGACCAGAACGAAAAAATGATGATGCTATGTGGTAAGGCAGTAGGAAAGACAGAACATTCCTGCTGCTTTTCTTTGGAGTGCAGTAAGCCCCTTACTCAATGGCCCAGAGTAAAAAATAGATAAATGCACAGAAAGAAACTGAAGACTGAGGAGTTATCTAGATGGTGAAAATACTCCTCATAGAATTTGACAGGAATACCTTTTGTCCAAACACATTATGAACAAGATTCATGGTATTCAGAAGGAGAGGGGGCAAAAATTCCATCTACTGCGGCGGGGGGAGCTCATGGATTCCCCCAAGGTTTTTCAAATAACGCACGGGCTTGTGCATTATTGCACGTCTGGACATCCAACACTGCACATTCTTGGCGAGGGCAGAAGTGGAGAGTGGATTGGTCCACTATGCAAGTGGTGGGTGCGCTTGCCAGCAAGGAAGTGGCCAGAAGCATCATTTTCAATTTTTGCGTTATCGAGCGTGCACTTTTTTGCTGCACTGAGGTAACAAAAACACTTTTTATAAGGAGGTTGCACTTGCACACCTTTTCACACACAAGCACAAAAAAACCCCGAACAACTGTGCAGCAGTTACATGTGTAGAGAATAATAATGTGCTGTACTCTCAGCCACCATCTTGATTTGCAGGCATGGCTGCACTTCAAACATGGGTAGCTTCACATACAATAGATTTTGTCAAAAGACCATGGAGACAAATGAGCACTACTACGAATTTGCAATTATGCACATCTATCTGCAGTACAGTCATCCCTTCACATTTGCGGGGGTTAGGGGCAGACAACACATGCAAATGTGAAAAAATCACGAATAAGAAATGAGCCTACCAGCGAGCAGTTTTCCACCTCACTCCCTTCCCAAGGCAGTGAGGAGCTTCCTGAGAAGCCATTCACTGCCTTGGGAAGGGAGTGGGGTGTAGCGTGAGCGCGCCAGCTGGTTCCCGAGCCTCCTGAGATGCCCCTGGCTGCCTTGGGAAGGGAGTGGGGTGTTGAGCAGCGGGGGGGGAGGGAGGTGCAGGCAGCTTTCCGCAAATGATCAAAACCGCGAATGTGAAAGTTGCGAATGTGGAGGGGCAACTGTATATCTTCTCATCTAGACAAGCCCAGAGAATATGCAGTCCTGTCTGTGCTTTCAGGTGGCCAAATCACAGCCAATGTCCATACAGTCGCACCCCTGCATCTGCTGATTCACCATTCACGGATTCAATTATACGTGGATGGTGATGGCAGGGTGGGTGGGAGGGGGAGGAAGGTGAGCTCGTTGGGGTGGGTAGGTTCCAGTGTAGCGGGCGGGGGATGGAGGGGTTGCACTCGCCAACCCCTCCCTTCTCTGGGGTGGGTTTCGATGGGGCAGGAGGAGGGTTCCAGCATGGTGGGCAGGCAGGCGGGGGAGGGAGGGGGTCAAGCTCTCCTCCCCTCTTCCTTCTCGGTGGGTTCCGATGGGGCAGGCAGAGGGTTCTGGTACAGTGGGCAGCGGAGGGAGGGATTGAGCTCGCCTGCCCCTCCCTTCTCCAGGATGGGGCAGGTTGGAGGAAGGTTCCGGGGCAGCGGGCAGGCTGGTGGGCAGGGAAGAGATGGAGGGGTTGAGCTTGCCTCCTCCTCCCTTCTCCGAGGGTGGATTCTAATGAGGTGCCCGGGGGGTGGCTGGGAGGAGGGTTCTGGTGTGGCAGAGCTGGTGGTGGAGGGAGGGAGGAGGCGAGCTCACCTCTTTTCTCCCTTCTCCACGGTGTGTGTGTGTGTCCGGTGGCATGGCACGGCTGGCGGGGGGGGGGGCGTAGAGGGAAAAGGTGGTAGCAGCAAGGGCGTTCGCTATTATCCACAGAATTCACTATTTGCGGTGGGGCCTAGAACCAATTCCCCATGGATACAGGAGTCCTACAGTACTGTTGAGGTGGTCAAAAAGGAATTGTATGTGAAGGTGGAAGTCCTACTCCTTGAGCATGCATATTGAGGGTGGGGTGGATCTCTCTCCAAAATAGTTACCTAGTTCTAGAATGTTCCACCTTTA
Source organism: Gambelia wislizenii (assembly GCA_030847615.1). Taxonomy (NCBI): domain Eukaryota; kingdom Metazoa; phylum Chordata; class Lepidosauria; order Squamata; family Crotaphytidae; genus Gambelia; species Gambelia wislizenii. The sequence continues at coordinate 96,061,651 of JAUMIR010000005.1, read as the reverse complement.
GCACTCAGCTAGAGAAGCATATGTAAATAAAAAATATACAGAGACCAAGAGGTAGCAGCAATAATTTCTGAATCAGGTTAAAATCACTTACAATTCTAATTCAAATAACTGATGGCCAGGTTAGCATTCTTGTAACTAATGAAACAGTTATGTCACTGAGAGACAGAAAAAGGACCACATTAACAAATGCCATACAAGTGGTAAGCAAAGCAGTAATATATATTAAATTAAAAACACTACATTTGTTAAAATTCTCCATTACAATAAGTCTGTATGTTAATTTTTCAGTGCTGGAGTCTTCTCTGAAAGCTTACATGCAAATAAAAACATTCACTCACATTATAGTTAAGTAAGCATTCAAAGTGAAAAAACATAATGGAGAAAATTAGCCTTTAATCTCTAAATCACAGCTCTCAAGTTGGTTATCAAACTATTTAATTTTCCCTGTCACATCCCTCTGGCATACAATGAAAACACTTTAAGGTAGTGTATTTTCTAGACTTTAACTCATTAAGGCTCAAGGTATTAGAGCATTTTGGTTTAGTATTTCCCTGAGTCTTGTAGTCTCAGAAATGCACTGTACAAAAATAACATTCGGTCTCTTTGGAATCATGTTATAACAGATGGCTTTAGTTATATAAGCAAAAATACAGACATTTACTTCATTTTTTCAAAACGAAGAATCCAAACAGCTGAATAAAAAAATTCTGTCAACACAGTTAAAGGCAAGCATTTGTCTTTTATATAAAACTAGGTTTTAACATTTTTCTTCAGAATGATCACGGCTTGAAATTTGAGAAGGCTTAATGGCTCACAGTGTCTCTCATAATGTTATTCACAAAGTACTACTACTGTATTATGAATAAAAGCCTGAGAAGAGCTCCAGGTGTCTTGGTGAGACTAGGTCAGCTAAGGAATTGAGAGACTTTGGAAACCCCTCCCCAGCCCCAAAGTTACAGCACTAACGTTTATTGTACTGCATGATTTAATTTTTAATTTTTTTTAATCCTTTGTTCTTCTATGTTCTTCACCATCCCTAGTAAGGCTTTAACTAAAATATGAGTGGTTCCATAACTTGCTTCGTCGTGAGTGATACATTTTAACCAGTTCCAAACAACTGATTGGCAATTGCATTCAGAAAATTCACCACTCTAGCTCTACAGGATATTTTCCAACAAGGCAGGCTATGCAATGGCCAATTTTCCCAGCCCGGAATTTGTTGGTCTTCAGGCTGTTTTCATTGTCATGTCTTGCTTTGATACTTTCTTGCACAGAAGAAACCAATCCTTCTACTGAAAGATAAACAACACTGTCAGCTCCTGGAAAGAAGAAAGGGCGAGGTAAAGGGTGAAGAGGAGGAGAGAGAAAAAACAATTAAGAAGTGCACTGTTGGACACCTCCTAAAATCAAGTTGTTTAACCTACAATAAAATACAGGGGAAGGCCATGTTAACTGTAGAGCCAATGTGGTATAGTGATTTGGGTGTTGGACTAGGACTCTGGAGACCAAGGGTTGAATCCCCGCTCAGCCATGGAAACCCATTGGGTGACCGTGGGCAAGTCATATTCTCAGCCTCAGAGGAAGACAAAAGCAAACTTGCTCTGAAAAAATCTTGCCAAGACAACCCCTTTGATGGGGTCACCATAAGGTCACCATAAGTCAGAAATGACTTGATGGCACGCAAGAACACCAAGCCCTAATTATCAATAAATTTGGGTCAGAACCTTTCTGAGCTCTGCTACCAGGGATTTCTGAACTAGAAATTCTGGACTAAACATGCAGCCTCATACATAGAAGATACATGAAGTGCCACATTTTACTTTGAAACACAAAAGGTAATCTGTCCTTTTGTAGAGATGCATCAAATCATAAACAACTTTTAGTTGGACAAGCTAATTAATAGGTTCCTTCCTCTGAAATGTAGCCTAAAGCACCTGGTATTTGTTGGCAGTCTCCCATCCAAGTACAAACCTGGGCTGACCCTGCTTAGTTTCCAAGATCAGACAGGATCTGGTCCTTTAGAATATTTAAGCCCCATCTCCCTCTACACGCCCCCCCACAAATGTTTTACTCTTGATATATATTATAGTTTTGTTTGTTAATCACTTCGATACCTATGTAATTGGCCAGGTCATGAAATTCAGGCTTGTTGGCAATAAGTTCTTCTTTTGTTGGAATATTTATTCCCATGTAACAAGGAAATTTTATTGGAGGTGAAGCTACACGAATGTGTACCTGAGGGAGAGAAAAAAAAAAGCATTAAGATATTGGCATTGTTTCACAGATATTACCAACAATATTCAAAGTTAATGTAAGGAAAAGAGAGAGCTGATTTTTTTTACAGCACAATGGAGTCAAATTGATTTGGTTTTATACTGGGGAGGAGCAGAACATCACTGAAACATGAATGTTGAGGTGTGGAAGATAACAGATAAAGGGTGTCACCCCGCCCCCTTTATTGCTTTTGCTACAGTACTTGAGAAGCTATTACTGTATACAGTTATGATTGAAACAGTTCATTTTGCCCTTCACTTAGGTCTTGCTTAAGAATTGGCAGAAACATTTACTTACTTCTTTAGCACCAGATTCTCTCAATAGTTTAATTATGGGCGAAATAGTGTTGCCTCTCACAATAGAATCATCAATAAGGACAACACGCTTCCCTTTGAAGTTATCTGACAAGACTCCAAACTTCTTGGCTACTCCAAGTTGTCTTAACCTCATATTTGGCTGAATGAAAGTTCTTCCCACGTATCTGTTTTTGCACAATACTTCAATGTACGGTAATCCACACTGCAAACAGGAGAAAAAGGGGTCAAAGTGCAATATTTTGTGAAGTTGCTAAAATCAATTCTGCATCAAACACTGATGTGTTTGGACTAGCACTGCTTAGCTCTTTTATTAACAGAAGTGTAGGCTAAGAGGAGAGCAGTTAAAGCTGCAACTCTAAGAATCCAGTCTTATCTTTGCTGACTTGGAATCAAATCCCAATGAGTTCAGCTGAGTATATTTCTGAGTATGTTTAGTAATCCATGTTTTATTTTGAGCTCTGAAACACAAAAGGCAGGAATGGAGGAACTCTGACTACCAGAGAGTCCTCATACAACTCCAAGCTTCTTCTCCCTTCTCCACTGAAGGGTTGTTTGTGGTTTCTTTCTCTCACTTGTTGAGAGAGAAAGAAGCCAGAATGTCAGACTGTTGCATTTACAATAAATAAGCCACAGACCAAAATTTGTTTAGCCATTCCCTCTTCATGCAAGAAGCACCTGGGCAATGTGCACCAGCTCTGCTTATACTCAGTAAGTTCATCATACTCAACAAGCAGGGGTTCTTAAAGTTCCCTGGCTTATCATTAAGTCCAAATGAGGCTATATATCTCCCTCCTCACCTCTCTGCCCTGTAATAAGAACAAGAGAATTTGGTGTTAAAGGAACAGAAAGCCACAATACCTTTTGTGCATAGCCAAGAGCTGCAGGCGTTGCAGATTCTGGGACTGTGCTAACCAAATCTGCTTCCACTGGGGCTTCAATCGCAAGCTGTTGACCACATCTCCTTCTTACAGAATACACCATTTGACCTATGGAGAGATTAAGGAAAGCTTATTGTTTCCCCCCCTGTACAATTCTGATGGAGGCATCTGCTATTAAAACCCCAAGGTACAGGAGTAAAGGTTCCGCTTCAGTCTATTGAGCAATCTTGATTTGTCAAAAACTTCTTTTTTATTTTAAGCGAGTATCTTTGCTACTTTTTATCAATTCAAACATTCACACAAAATAAACATAAGAGGACAGGTTAAAACTGGGATTGGGGAGAGGTGTTAAAGTAGTTTCATGATATAAATTGGAAAGGTGTATATACTGGGCTAGTGACTATGACACATCGATCTCAAGAAAAACTGCTCCAATTTATATTCATTTTCCTTACATGCACATCAGTACATTGCCAATTCAAATAGGTATAATGGGTAGAAATCATTTGTCTTTTCTTATACAGAATATAATAGCTACTTCCAGAACTGATGCACCTTGGCTGCCCTAGCGCACATATGGATTACAGGCTATGGGTGTGCAATTCAACTATACATATTACATAACTTGTAAGTTAGGTCTATCCACAGCATTTATCATCTCACAAACTCTTGAATATAATTTCTATCGGTCTAAAGGATAAAACAGATTTGGTAGCTTGCCTTCAAAAATGCTGTCAGGCCGTGCAAAATACACATATTCAAAAATACAGAATGCTGTTGGATCTCCTGCAGGCCTTGGTACAACATCCAGTGTCTGGACATCATGTCTAGATATCTTCAAGATCTCTCCTGGCATGACTTCACGGTAATACCTTAAAAATATGGTTGCACAATTTAGTCAGTTTTTTTGAAAAAAATATTGTCACTGAAAAAGCATGAATCATCAAAGTAGTTGCACTTGGTGTCTTCAGTCATTAAATAATTCTGAACCTGGGGAAAAAAATACTATATATATTTCCTGGCAGGTGTCATGATCCTAGCTATACCATGTCTGGCATACATAATTTCACAGGAGTGAGGAATAAATACAAATCTGGTACAAACCATAGAGTTCCAGAAACTCTGTTCTTTTATTTTCTTTAATGCAGGGTTTGTGGCCTGTGAAGATAATTCTTCAAAGTATGGGTAATACTGGCTGAAATTTCAGAAGCAAAAAGAAGGCTAAAGGTGCAAGCCTAAATATGTTTAGCAGGGAATAAGTCCCATTGAACCTGATAGAACATGCTTCTCAATAAACACGCACAGGATTATGTTGTCAATGCACTTTCTGGACATTCAAAAGAGAAATTGCCAGAGCACCATGCTCTAAGAAAACTAGAGCAAATCTGACCAATTTGAATAGTTTGGACAAATTGCTAATTCAACTTTTTGCTGGAAAGCTTTAAAATCAGTTAGCCCAGAAATGGCTTAGACTACACACAGAAATAAGTATAATGATGTTTCATTGTACTATAGAGAGATAAAATATGACAATAAGTCTAGTTAAGGCCTCATGGAGCAAAAATGTTGATAGAAATTCACAAAGTGGCTGTGTAACTGGCTTAGTGTGGATAAATCCAGTCTGCTGGTTCCTGTGTGCCAATCACTCCCCTTTACAGTGACTGCACAAATCACATGCTTCTATCCATTTTTATTTTTAATGTGACATGCAAAGTTCTAGTTAGTTGATTCTCTGGCTTGTTTCTCTTCCAATAAGCTGGAGGAACAAACTTTAAAATAAACCTGGCTTTCTCCTCTGGCTTGTTGGGAAAGAAACCAGCCAGCCAGAGAACAGCATTCCCATTCTGATGCCATGAGAAACAAACTACTCACTGAAGCTGAATACAGGAGCCAGCATGATGGCGTTTTCTAACAAGCTGAAATTCTACACAATTTTCTCTGGTTGCTACATGCGAACCTATCCAGTGGGTTGGATGATACATAATGCCAAACCACAATTTGTTCCTATGCAGTCTGTTGGTTGTATATAAGGCTATACGGTTTTTGCTGTGCTTGTGTTCTTCTTATTTCCCGATCATCCTAGACTGCAAATTAAGCTGCCTTCAAATTCTCACATAAAAAGCAAGCAGAAACCATGCTTTGGTAGGTTTAGAAGGAAGACTGCTGATAAACCACAAACTTACTTAATCAATGCACATAAATGGAAGAGGGAGCACACAGTCCAAGAAAGAGTAGTGTTATATGTGAACTGACTGAATACAGTAGCACCCCTGAATCCATGTGGGATTGGTTCTAGGGCCTCCTGCAGATGGTGAATTCTGCAGATAATACCAAACACCATCCCAGGGGGCCATCCTGGGGAAAAGGGGGAGGTAAGTTTGCTCTCCTCCCTTCGCCCCCACCATGGCCTCGCCGTGGCAGCGATCACAAGGGGGAAGGGGATGGAGAAGTGATATCGCCTCCTCCCCTTCCCCCTTCCCCCCTGCGACTGCCACGGTGGCGGCAGGAGCCCTCCCAGGGGAAGGGACGGGGAGGTGAGATCTCTCCTCCCCTTCCCTCCCCCCACCATCACCAACTGCAGATAATTGAATCCGTGGTTGGCGAATCAGTAGATATGGGGGTGCTACTGTATGCTAAAATGTTTTGGAAATTGTGGTGCTATGAATTTTTATCTTCTTTAAAATAATCTACTAGTATCTGTAATCTTAATGTTCATCTGATGGCAGATTTATCAAACAGCTCAATTATATTGCCAGATGTTTTTTTAAAAAAATGGCATTAAACTTGTCCAGGTATACGGGGCAATTATTAAGGTTTATTAACAAGGAAATTATTCACCTTCCCCCTTGCTTTTTATTTTTTTTAATTTTATTTTTTTAATTACTGTATGTTTTAAGTTTTTTTCCAATTTAATATATTTTAAATTATTGCATGTTTTTAATCCTTTATAATTTAATATTATTTTAAGGGGTGGGTGGGCTAGGGTACTGTAATTATGGAGTTTTTATATTGTAAGCTGCCCTGATTGAATTGCAGAAGGGCGGGATAGAATAATAATAATAATAATAATAATAATAATTGCTACTACTCTCCACATGAGGCTACTCGCAATGAAGCTAATCCTGGAAACAACATCTCTATATCAAGCTTTCCCCCATTGCTGTAATGTGTACTACAGTATAATGTGATGTGTGACAATGATATTATCAAAGAATGGCTGTTAGTGACATATGCATACATAAGTTGTGCTACGCATGTGGAGTAAATTGTTCGCCATAGTTCAACAGATCTATTCTACTGACAGCAGTGGAAGCGCAGTTGTGCATACAGCAATGTTGTGCATTGTGTTAGGGCATTCTTCATTGCATATTGCAGTTTCACACTGTGCACTACAGTTAAACATTGTGTATTGCACCTTGCACAATGGCACCCAGTCATTGACTTGTGTTGAGCAATGTTGCTATTCTACATGTGGGTTGAGCAGTGCTAGGTAGCCAATGTATTTTTCTCCTCCCCCACCTCCACATGTTGGTTAGTGTGGGTAGTGAACCATGCAATGTGAGATGTCATTTTATAATGATTATGGATTTATGGAGGATCAAGGAAAATAACTCAATGTGAGGAATTGAGTTTTTAATGGTAACCCTACATTTCTAGCAATGAGCACAATTTCCCTGAATTGTGAGGATCGCTATAAACACCTAACATTATTTTTCTTCTCTTTTCTTTTTCAGAAACAGCTGGCCATTATTCTGCAGTTCATTAACAATATTTTTGTCATCTGTTCCATTCTCAAATCCTAGTGACACATATTGTCTCCTTCCTTAGAAATACGAAGTTTGGGAAAGCAGGGAAGAGAAAAGAAAAAGGAGATTTCATGATTCTCTAGGTAGATAAATGTGACACTGACCAAAACAAGGTAATGTACTGTTTCCAAACCCCAGGTGCATTAATAAAAGCATAGAAATTAGGAGTTAATAATTAATTGGTTAATGATTTATTGGTTTTCACAGATAAAAAATCCCTTATTTTGTCTTCTATATTCAGGCAAAGTGTACAATTCAGCTCGCTTAAAATTAACGGGAGTTTTGCCATTGACTTTAATGGGATATGCATTTTTACGCTGCTACTATCTTCAAATTAAATATTACTGTAGCACAAAATGGTAGAAGCAATTTGTTGGTTTATTTTTAATTCAGCTTATAATGAATAAACTTACTCTGCACCAATAGATAAAAAGCTGCATGATTCTGATGACACCACCCATCCTTCAGTTTCAGCATAATTTTTCCCTGGAAATGAATTTGGCACAGTAATAAGAACTTTTCTACAATTCTTGGAACTTGTTTTTATAAATGACAACAGCATTTTTAAATGATACACTCAAAGCAATTTAAATCAGTGCTCATAACCTTGGAACACAAATCAGAACGTACTGACATTACTGGCAAAATATCCCACCTGAATGATTATCCATTCACCTGTGATGCTGCTGTGAAGTCCTTTCACTTCACATTTGCTGCAATGGCACTGGTGGTTCCTTCAGCAAACACAAAGTGTGAAAGCATCCCCCCCCCTTTCTAAAACTAGGCAGTAGATCTGTCTGGGAAGCACTGACCAAATCAGGGGTCCTCAGCACATGTCTACTGCCTGCTTAGGAGAGCAGATATGCCCTTCATACTTTTCAGGTGCTGTAGGATATGTTGGGTGTAACACTGGTGCAACCATAGCAAAGCATACCTGCTATAGAAAGGGCTAAAATGCTCCAAGATAACATCACAGGAGAGTGGCATATCTTTGTACTGAACAGTCTCTCAAAATTTCAGTCTTGATCAACCTTATCCAAACTTGGCACCCTCCAAATGTTTTAGACTTCAGATTTCATAATCTCTTACCAGTGGCTATGTTAGCTGAGTAACCCATTACCTGCTATTACTAATAAGATTACATTCACTATAACTGCAATCTATCTCGCTCTTGCATTGTTTGCTTTCTTTGACTATACACTTTTTCTTTTTCTGTCTCCCTCTGTGTGGAAGAAAATGTGACCATCCTGTTCTTCATATGTAATCCATTCAAACCAATCTATTTCAATAGGTAGATTATGTAGCTGCCCATTAGCAGTGGCAATGCTAGCAGTGTGCGGAGAGGCCAAAACACATTAGGTGACACTGTTGGGGCGAGGGGTAACACCAGCTTTAGTGATGCCACAGCCTGTTAGCATGGAACAATTATGCAGGAGTTCAAAATACTGTGTTTAAAATTAAAACAACAGCCAGTAATTCAAATGACTGGATTTCAAAATGAATGTGAATTTCACAACATAAATATGGTTTACATGCAAATATAATAACAAAGTTAGGGAAGTTGTACCTTAGGTTCCCATATTGGGAAAAAGCAAGAATATAAATAAAATAAAATAAAATAAAATACCTTTTCCGTTAATGTCACCTACTGGAACAAGACGGCCAATGCAGAGTGGACGGTTCCCATAGGGGTCACGTACTACATAGATTATATCTTTATGCATCATCAAAATTGAGTATGAAGTGGGTGTTTCATTCATCAGGTTTTTGATCCTGAAACATGAAGTAACATTTGTATTTATGACAAGAAATCATAAATGGTAGTTTTCACCCGTAGTTTTACCCAACTGGAGAGCTGCTGCTAATTTCAGTGCTTTTCCCTCAAGTCACATGCTTTACCTTGCTACCCAATCTGGTGTGTCATCTTGCTCTAGTGGAGGAGTGAATGCCAGTAACTGAGTGATCAGTTCACTGTCAGAGCTCGTGGAGAGTCCCACACCATGTCGCATTAGCTGTAAAACAAAAGACACGAAATATATTCTGTATATGCATATATCTGTATTAGCTTTAAAATGCAATTATATATCAAGAACAGAGCTTGGGGGGGATGGCTTTTTAGGACTATAACTCCCACAATCCTCTAGCTAGAACAGCAAGATATCCCACCCTATAGCAAAAGATCTCAGGACAGGTGAATCTATTTAAGAGCAATATAAATTATGTACACAATAGAGGTTGCCCACTGTATCCATGGGAGACACATTCCCAGAGTTACTGCAAATACTTTAAACCATGGGTAATGGTGAACCCCTTAGAATCAGATTGGGGGACCTAGGAAATGCCTAGAGAGGTCACCTCTCTAGACAGTTCCAGCAGAAGTTATTATATAGAGTCATGCTGAAGGACCTAGGAAATGCCTAGAGACCATATTTTTCAGGTGACAGATAAGTGAGACCACAGGTATTGGTCCCATGCATATGGGGGCAAGGGCTGACCTGTATGATCAGAAGTCCACAACCTAGCTAAGCCATCATGCCTAGGGCCTAACACTTTGGAGATTTGCCTCTAACTTTCAAAAACTTGAACAGGCAGATTCCTTTCTTCCCATGGAATGCTGGGGAATTTAACTCTTCAAGGTTTACAACAGAGATAGCTAGGCCACTGGGAGAAGTGCCAATCATCTGAACATTATGTGTGTGCATGTGCACGCATACGTGTAAAATGGGACCTTAGCACATGGAAAGAGGAAGTTTAAACCTGTGAAAATGGTAGGAAGGAATGTGTAATTATATATACACATGTATATAACAAACCTAGCTCCCTCCCTATCCTTCAGCCCTCATTTCTTTTCACTGGCCTGCTTGAGATCTGCATTCTAGGCATTCTAGACTTCCCACCCAACCAAGGGTTTCCTCTTCCTTGGCTCAGCTTCATCCTCTCCCACTTGCTGCTGCATACTCTTGGAGAAGATGCCTAGAGAGGATGCCTCTCCAAGCATTTTCCAGCATGAATCTATGGTATGCGTCCCTGATTTGTGGATAACTGAAACCATGGATATTGGTTTTGCAGATACAGGGATTGAACAGTTTTATTTTTTATTACTAGCTGGACCCGGCATACAATACACTGTTAAAAAATCCCCCCGCAAAAATGCCCGGTAGACCTTAGAACCACCCTGTAGGGTAGGCCAGTGGATTTAAACTCCTCCTCCCCCTTCTCAGCATTGCACACTTTCCCCAGAATTGCTGAAGGTGACTCACTCTGTTGCCCTGCTGCCACTGCCACCAGTTGACTGCCTGGGTTCTGTTGCAGCCGCCGCTGGCAATTTAATGCCTGTGTTCCATCACAGGCAGCCCATGATTGCCATTAGTTGACCAGCTGGGTCCCAATCTGGACCACAGATTCAGTGGTAGGAAGCTGGGCCACAGATGGAGTGGAAGGAGTGCATTGTGAGGTAGAGAGGCAACTTGCATGTGGGGGGTGATTGGTTGGGTGTGTTTCATGAGCAGCCAATCAGCACACTGGGAAAGGCAACATACCCAAGAGAAATGGATAGATAGATAGATTCCTTCCTACTCTCTGTATGTGTATACACATATATTTTGGACAGAATGCCTTTAGCAGGAACCACTGTTTTTGGTGGTTTTATTGTAAACCACCATGTACTATATAAATAAATGATAATAATAGTATACAAGAGTGTCAAGGGGAAATTTTGCGCACACACATACACATGAGAAAAAAAAAGAGAGATGTGCTCTGGCTACACATACCACTATCATGTAAATCCTTTTCTCCCTCCTAAATACATCCCACTGAATATGGCTGCTGAATAAACAGACCTCCAAAGCATTAAAGTCAGCCAGAGGCATTATAGGTTATAATCTATATGAATGTGTGTCATGGCTAAAATTAATTGGTTTTTGATTGTTGTTGTTTTTTAAATGAAGGAGAGAAGTGGGACAATACTTTTTCTATTAGCTTTTGCATTAAAATAAATAAAGTGGAGTGCGACAGTAACAAAACATGGGAGGGCAGTGTGCGTTGAACAGCCTTTCCCCACTGTATTCAGCAGCAGGTTTTGGGAAAGCCACCCATTTCAATGTACAGTTGTCTCTTCATAGTCATTGGGATTTGGTTCCAGGACCCCCCGTGGATACCAAAATCCATGAATACTCAAGTCCCATTATATGCAATGGCATAGCAAAATGGTGTACCTTATATAAGATAGCAAAATCAAGGTTTGCTTTTTGGATGATTATTTTTTAAGAATATTTTCAAGCCATGAATAAATCCATGGATACGGAGGGGAAACTGCATCTTTAAAGTGGTCTATGCATGCTCTTAGCATTAAATAAATTCATGGTTGTGTCAAGTATATGTGCAAATTTACACTCTCCTTCTTCATGCTTAGGACACCTGCAGAATGCTAGGATGATTACCTTTCTCCTCAGTCGCCCAGCATTTGTCAGCTCTCCATTGTGAGCTACAGCAATCTTTCCATGCAGTGTTTCCACAACAAATGGTTGACAGTTATCCAAGACAGAGACTCCAGAGGTTGAGTATCTTGTGTGGCCAATCCCAAGATTTGAAACATACAGTTTTTTCAGACTATCTTCACTGAACACATGATTAACCAGACCCATTCCCTGCAAAACAAAAAGGAAACTTAAGAATGTGTTCTTGAATGCAGTTTCCAGTGCCACTCAAAATACTTCAGGACACTAAAACTAACACACCTATATACCCAGAAAAGAAAAATGTACCTTATTTTAACTTTCTGTTTTATGGGTCAAGTGTGCAGATATCCTATTTAGTATAATTTGTTTGGTTCAATATGCTTTTCCCCTTTTCTCTTTCTGGACTAAATTCTCCATTGTATAATAAATGCGGTTAACCAATTATAAATGGTGGTTACAAAGTTTTTCTTCTCTGGGTAGCACTTTCCTTGTTGGGAAAAGTCACAGTTTAGTATGGTTATTTTGCTGCTGGGAAAATGCAACCTCTCTCATGTGTGCAGATGCTGTATGTCATATGCCTGTAGAAGTCCCATAGACACCTATTGCACAGAAGCAGTTTTACATAAAGTATGTAAATCTTGTCAGTAACTTTTAAAAAAATGCTCAGCAAAATGGGTTCCTAGCAGGGGCATGTTAGTAGTGTTATCTGATGTTCTGTCACATCTGTATGTTGTTCCTTAAAAAAAAAAAAGGAAACAACAAATGCTATTTGCGCTACAGTTTTAGATAAAACAATGCCAGTTCTCTCCTACTGCCACTATTTCATAAGCACATAAAAAGGCCGAGCAACCATGAGATTCACCTAATAAAAGGCTGTTTTCTTCTCACATCACATATATCCTGGTCAGTCAGTCATATTGCCACATCATACAAAGACAACAGTATGGCTTACTGTTAATACAATTACATACTTGTGGGTAGGGAAGTGATAATGTGAGAAAAACTACTCTTACATGACAACTTGAGGAAACAGTTGTCTAAGGACTATTCAGGCAGAATATTACCTGGATATCTTAATGGAAAGCTAACTGCATAGCATGATAAATAAAACTGCCTATATCTTTAAATGTCCATGAAATGTTGTTATCATTTACTTCTTGGCCTTAAAATGCCAGAACAAAGTATCACCTCAGTTTTATGAGACAGAAGTATTCAGACGTTTCCCACACAAATATATAATGGTACATCTACTTAAATGGGTACTTTTGGTGGAATTCTATTATCTCAGATTTAAATCAGGAGGAACTATTTTCCTGACTGGAAATAACAGAAGAGTTTAACTGGCCTCCTTCTTTAAAAATCTTAAACATTCCATTATTCTCCCACCCTTCTTGCTTTCAACACTCAACCTGCTCCTTCTTCTTGAGTAGGTAAGAAGATTTCTAATACACCTACAAGGCAACTCGTATTTTGTTACTATACATGGGGAAAGTACTGCTCTGATGTTGTAGTTAGGAAGTAGCTTTCTGAGGAGCACATTTAGTAGATCAGTCAGATATGTGTAAAGGAGATAAAATACACACATTATAAAGATGCACAGGTTAGCTTGCGGGAGATGAAACTCCAGAAAAAACATACAAAATGCAGTCCCTCTCAATGTTTTTCTTGTGAAGGTAAAGAAAGGAGGAGCCATTATAATGTAGAGGCAATATTTCACTAGCCATGGGGAAATAATTATCTCTCTGTGTGTCTGACCTGCCATTCAAATAATTTGGCTTTACACTAGGATTTCTGATGTACCAGTTGAACAGCAACAAACAACCACATGATCTCAGATTCAGGTACTATGTGCTTGATAGTCTGATCTGCAGAAGCATGTCATAACAGGGAGAAAACTGAATTAGAAAGGTTTGCCAATCCTACTTCATCCATGCTATCTTATCTATACTCCAGGAGAGCAAGCACAATGTAATTTGTTTTGCCATGCATTTGGAATAGTGAAGATATCATTTGCTATTAGTGAAGGCATAGTGATGATATAATTCTGCTCAAAATATATGTGGCTGTATATATATTTCAGAGACAGTTTGTTTTTCTTATTCCTGGTGTATGAAAATTGTCGGACTCAAAGTAGGGTTTCATGATTGTTGCTGTGTGCCTTCAAGTCATTTCGGACTTATGGCAGCCCTAACGTGAACCTATGACAGGGTTTTCCTGGCAGAATTTGTTCAGAGGAGGTTTGTTTTTACCTTCCTCTGCAGCTGCGAGAGTGTGAGTTGCCCAAGGTCACCCAGTGGGCTTCCATGGCCAAGGGGGGATTCGAACCCTGGTCTTTGTGCATCATAGTCCAACACTCAAGCCATTACACCATGCTGGCTCTCCTAGGGTTTCATAATACTATTTATAATACACAAGATTGGCATTATGACTTGGATAAGGGGAATTTGGGTTCAACAGCATGTTCAGCTATGAAGTTCCCATCAGGTTTACTCCAGTAGATATGGAGTAAATTATTCTGAGTCCTCAAATTCTTTGACTGAAGTCATGCCCACATTTTCTTTTAACTTCATGCATAACAAACAAGCTTTCCATTTTACCTTGTGCACTTTGAATGAATGAGCTGACTCTCCATCACTTGTCACAATCCCAGCACTCTCTTGGCCCCTTCGAGAAAAGTAAAAGTAGCTTAATGCAACAAAACTACATTGCACATGCCAACAGTAAAATTTTTCTCAGAGCATGAATCCATATGTAGGCAAAACAGAACCATCCATACAAATTCCAGCAGCCTTCAGGGAATCCCAAGGTTTGCAGATTTTTTTTTCTTGAAGAACCCAAGGAAGCAACCTTGTACCACACCAATCCAATGTAATGAGGACTGACAGAATGGAGTAAATTGTAGGTGGAATGAAGTTATTGGCCAAATGAAAGAGTTGTCTAGAACCTTAAACAGAAGGTTTCGTTGCAGGTCCCATTTGTAGGCATAACACATCAGGGGCAAAACACATGGGTCATAGCTTGTGCGGCCCCCAAATGCTACTGCTGCTTCTGCGCTACTAATGGTGACATGAAACATCACTCATCAGAGAGTGGGGGGGGGGAGGAATGTTAGCCTTCCTTTTCACAGTGAACCTAAAAGAACTTATTTCCACTCCAATCATCTTGTGCAAAATCCATGGGATGGGATGAGTTTAAAGCCTTCCCACCTTCTGTGTGTGCTCATGCATATGCCATCCATCTCTTACTCTCACGGCTAAAAAGATTATTTGCTCCTGCTATACAAGCTCATAGTGGGTTAAGCAGTCTAGTCCTGTGTAGAATAGTCAGAGGAGACTGGTGAAAGGCAGGTATGGGAAAGAAAAAGAAGCACAATTTCCTCTTTTCCTTTCTGAAATTTCTTTCCCTGTGCCTGTCCTAGTCAGACTTAAGTGTGCCCAAAAGATGGAGTCAAAGCTACTCTGCTGCCACACTAGCGTCCTCATCTGATCTTACCGTTACTTTTATATTAAGAAAAAGAAAAAGAAGAATAGAAGTAGCTGAATAATAAACATTAAAAGAAACATTCCAGCCCTGAGGCACACTGTTCTTCAAACCATATTTCCTCTTAGTAGCCTGGAATTGCTTCTAAGAAGGATTAGGATGGACCTCAAGCTCATATGTTCCTGCCCTGATGCCATCACTGCAGGAAAAAAGAAGATAATTGAAGCTACCACATTCAAAGACTCCCATAATGAGAGATGAAACCTGTTCTCTAGTTAAATTTATCACACAAGCAATAAGACTTGGAATATAACATCTTTTGATTGTTTCTGCTCTTGCCCCAAAGCCAATAGTACCCTCAGTGGAAGGAGGAAGGAGCGACAGGTATAGAACATGTAATCGAATGGCACGTTTCCAGAGAAAATATCAGGAACTTAAGTCTACACTGATTATATACCCTGGTGGCGCAATGGTTAAATGCCAGTACTGCAAGTCACCACATTGCAAGTTCGATTCCAGAGGGCTCCTATTGTCTGTTCCTATTGCATTTATCAGTCCAATTCAAACTGCAGTCTGTTGTTCTTACTTCCTTTACATGCAGACCAAGATTACAACATTCGTGACAGCAGGAAAAGAAAGCATATCCTTTTTCACTGGTCTCCCTCATTCAGAAACTCATCCAAATAATTTCTTATCAAGAAGCAATTGGCTATCTGTGTAGTTCCCATGACATCATATATGAATTATGGGGTATCAATAGCCTTTCTTCAAACCAGGGGAACCTACAACTGTCATCTACAACATGTCTTTCATTGCATCAAAGCACCTGCATCAATGTCTTTCATTGCATCAAAGCATATACAAGATAATTATGTGGGGGGACATTTGTAAGGGGACACACACACAGACATTTCTTGCCAAATATCAACTGTATATACATGAAATATCAACTATATATGAATGAAATATTAAGAGCAAACAATGGCAGCAATGTAGGACAATACAGTAAGTAGATTTTACAAACTGTTTTAATGATATGCAACTAATACATGTATATTTATCTCATTGTTTTACTTGAAAACAAAAAGTTGCATTAAAAATGTGTTGAAAAACCTATGTTCTCCAAAAATATTATCCCAATTATCCTATATTGATCAAAACATTCTGGATATTAGACTTTTTCCAATTTTTCATCACAAATGTGATCTACTTCTGTTGCTACAGTGAGCCTCAGTATCCACTGGGGTTTTGTTTCCAGGACCTCTGCCCCCCCCCCCCGTAGATATCAAAATCTGTGGATGCTCGTCCCATTATATATAATGGTGTAGTAAAATGGTGTCCCATAAAATGGCAAACAGCAAAGTTTGCTTCTTGGAATTTCCCCCCAAATATTTTCTAGTTGAGCTTGGTTGAATCTGTGGATGCAGAACCCATGGATATACAGGGCTGACTGCATTTAGTACATTATTGTCTAAACCAAAATAAATGGTTACCAATATGAAATTATTGCTAACACCTTTTGATTCTCAAAATACAAATTGCAATTCTGTTTGCTCTGAATCACAAAATTCGTAAATATGGGGATCCAACCTGATAAATTTGCATTTATAACAGATTAAACCAATATCCATGCCAGAGAATGAATCACAGATTCAAGAGGCAATTCTAAACAACTGGAACATATATTTTACTGCAACTGACAGGCACACGGTTGGTAGAAAACACATACAGCATCAGGGTGAAAAGCTATTGCTATTCAGTCAGAACAAACTAGAGCATGTATTTAGAGCGTTAGCATTCATTACAAAGCAGTGATTATATTTAAAGCACATTGCATAACAAGAGTCAAAGAATGTATTTTTGTACACTTCAGGGTTATGCATAATTTCTGTCAAGCAGAAAACAGCTTATTCTGGGTGCCAATTATTAACATACTTTGTAATCATTTGTGCTTGAACTGCTTTATTTCCCTGCCTCTAATACGGAACCTGCTTATTTGGCAGTTTCTCAAGTTACTCCCCTCAGGCAGCTTGAGCCAGTAAAACTGGATCCTTTCATCTCTGTGGAGCTTACTGACAATCAGCCGTCTGGTTTCCTAGGAAACAAAATCTTGGCTAGAAATAGTGAATCATTTCCAGGTCACTTTCAACATGGAGAGTGGAGCAGGAAGGCACTGGACTGAAGAGGAGGTTAAAGCCTTGCTAAGCGTCTGGTCTGAAAAAAACATCAGAAAGCAACTCCATGGAACACTAAGGAATAAAGGGATATTTATTTACATTGCTAAAAGGCTACAGGAGTTGGGGATCTGCAGAGACTGGAAACAGTGTCGTGCAAAGTATAAAAACCTGAAATATGAATATAGAACAGTTAAATATGCCCACAACTCAGGAGATGCTACAAAGACCATGAAGTTCTTCCATGAACTGGATGCCATATTGCAACATGAACCTGTCACACAGTTAACAGAGGAAGAAAACGGCAGGTGTTCAGCAAATGACATCATAAGTGCCACCAGGGAGAACAATGAAGGTAAAAAAAAAAAAGCTCTATTCCTTCTTATCGTTATCTAAAATACATACAAGCTGGTAAGACTCAAACCCATATAATGCACTTCAGAGGGCACACTTGGCAGAACAAACCGACTTAATGTGCTTCCTGCTTATCTGTGGGGAGGGGGAAATTGGAGAGGGGGGTGGTTCTGCTCATTAGCATTCCTATAAATACCTAAACCTGATGAAGTTTAACTAGCTCTTAGAGCTAACTAGATCCATGAAAGCCATCTTTCTGTAAAGGGGAGCGGGGGACTGAAACCAAATAGTAAGGCCCTCCAAACTTCCATTGCTTTTTATTAGTGATTTATCTGTAACAGTTCATATCATGCTTCTGCAGCTGGCTAGCTTAGGAAGAAGACAAAACAATTGTGCAAGGAGCAATAATATGATGCCGGTGGCTCTAAATGATAAATGCATGGCTAACGTACATTAGAAATTATGGAAAGATGTTATTCCTTTACAAGTATCTCTTCCACCACCCTCAGCATGATTTATTAATGGCTAATGAACTAAACATTTAGAACAGGTACAATGTGGTCTTAATGTCATTCGTAGGTTAACTATTCAAATGCCACAAAAAGATGATTTGATATTTTGGAATCTTTAACAGAGTTCTGCATGACAGTATATTTCACCCTTTACAAATCAGAAAATAAAAAACTTAGGAAGGTCAACCATAACAGACTAAACCAGAATACAAAGGAATTAACTGTTATGAAATGAGGCCATTTGTGTATTATTATTCCCTAAAGCACTCAAACATCACTTTGTAACAGCAGGATGTCATTTCTTTTAAAAACATTTCTAGAACAGATTTTAAATTGCTATTGTGTTTCATTTTCTTCGGCATACACTTGGCCAAATGTCTGACTGCAATATGAGGGCCAGAAAAAGCCCCCAAATCATCTGCCATGTCTTTAAAAAATCTTTAAAAGCCATTACTCAGACTTTATAACAAATCAAAACGTGTTACATTTGTGTGGGGAAAAGATGTGTTTCACAACATTTCCCTTATCTTCTGGCCCATGAATGAGAGTCAACATCCCTTTAAGGTACAGATGCAGAGACAATGTCACCCAAAATGAGTTTTACAAAACCACATATTGCCTAGATATACTGCCTGACCTTTTGTTCCAGCTTCAAATACATCCCTTTTCCCTGCCTTTTAGTCAGATTCCAATTGCTATACAAATCATGATTTTGTAGTATTTTGAGGGGGCACAGACCTTATTCCTTTCCCAAGTCTAACTGGGTTATGACTCTGGATGATATTCTGGAGATTTGTAGGAAAACATCCAGGGGTTAAATGCAATGACCAATATTTCTGAACAAATCTCTTCTTCTACTAAAGACGTCAATAACATTTCTGTCTGATTGTAAGAAGCTTGAGAGAGTCTACACATAGTCTTCCCCCTGTCCCTGTACTTATTATCACAGCATCAGTCATTACGAGTATACCATTAGATAGATTATGCTGAGATACAATGACTGAACTTTGCAGTTGAGTGGAATTTTGAACCCAATTGTCCTCTTTAACTCGATGGAAGTCTTGTAGCCCTCTAGGTACTGTTGGACTACAAATCCCAGTACTCCTAATCAGCATAGCCAATGGCAAAGAATGCTGGGCCTTGCAGTCCAGCAACATGTAGAGGGCTGCATGAATCCCCACCCCCGGCTCTAGTCAATACGTTATCCTTGAAAAAATAGCCACAAAATGTTCTTCACACATTTTCTTCCATTTTAGGATCACTTCACAGGTTGCAATTCATGGAATCTATATACTGTATATAATTCTCTTGGGTATGTTGCCGTTTCCAGTGTGCTGATTGTCTGCTTAGGAAACTCACCAACCAATCAAAGTTTGGTTGGGCAGCCAATCAGCACACTGGGGGCGGGAACATGTGGACATTTGAGTCCTTTGTAAACATGGCCACCGGCAAGGAGGTGTGAATAGCATGGGGGGGATGTGACATGTTGTGTGTGCATAGGGAGGGTGGCAGGGGTGATGAGGCCCACGGTAGGGGGGTGGGGACTGCAGGGGGTGGCACAGCAGGGGGGCGAGGGGGGAAGGAGGCAGTGAGGAGGGTGGCGGTGGCATGGTGGGGGCCGAGGTGCTGTGGGGGGAGGCGGCGAGGAGGGTGGCAATGGCATGGAGGGGCAGGCGAGGTGTCACCGGGGAGGGAGGTGGTGAGGAGGGTGGCAGTGGCACAGCGGGGTGGGCGAGGTGGCGTGGTGGGGGGAGGGGGACATCAAGGAGGACGGCGGTGGCATGGCGGAGCAGGCGAGGTGCTGTGGGGGGGAGGGAGGCAGCGAGGAAGGCAGCAGTGGCACGGTGAGGTGCCACGGTGGGGTGGGTGTTGAGGGGAGTGGTATTTGTATGTGTAGCATGTGGGGGTGGTGGTGTATGCTATACCAGGTATAGCTAGTGTTGATAAAATAATGTTTCCTCTATACAGAAAACAGCAGCTGAGCAGCCAAAAATGTCATTCCCCTTCTTGCACAGAATGATAATCCGGGATCTTTGTGAAACCTGGTTTATGTGGACTGAGTTGGTACATACTGGTACATACACTCCGTTTGTCCCCACTTGGCTCCTTAGGCTAGCACAAGGAGCTAAATAAACCAGAAACTGTTTAACATTTCATCTGAATGCAAAATCCTGCCTCCTTGCTCTCAACCGAGGCATGATTCATAGGTAAGGAACAAACCTGATTTAGAGTCTTAACTAGTAAAGGGAGCAAGAAGTCACATTTGGGTGATGACTGTAGCATTACTAAGGGCGGTATCACCCCCTCCCTCCAACGGTATCACCTGGTACAGTTTGGCCTCTCTGCACCGCCTTCCCCCACCAGTGCCACCACTGGGTGACAATACACTGAGCAAACCATTTATGGTTTATTTAGCCAATGGGGTGTCTGCATCAGCATGTAACATATAAGTGGAAAGCCATGAATCATGTTCTGTGTGAACATTGCCCAAGGATGCTTGGTCCATGACCTCATGACAGATAAAAAGTGACAAAATTGTTGGTGATCAATTTGGCCGAGCCTGAGATGTTGTTTCAGGGAGTCCTTGTATCGCTTTTTTGGAGCGCCCCTCTTACGCTGACCCGTGGCGAGTTCACCATAGAGTACTATTTTTGGGAGGCAATGGTCTTCCATCCTAGAAACATGCCCTGCCCAGCGCAGCTGTGTTCTCAATATCATGGCCTCAATGCTGGTGATCCCTGCTTGCTCAAGGACAGCAACATTCGTCACATAGTCAGTCCAGTGTATATTTAGGATTGTGCGTATACAGCGCTGATGAAAGCGTTCGAGGAGTTGTAGGTGGTGGTGATAGGTGAGCCATGTTTCAGATTGATAAAGGAGAATAGACAGTACAATGGCTCTATACACACAGATTTTTGTACTTCGCCTCAGGTGTTTATTACTCCAGACTCTTTTGTGAAGTCTTCCAAATGTGCTATATGCCTTTGCTAATCTGTGATTCATCTCTTTCTCAATCTTGGCATCTGAGGAGATGATGCTTCCCAGGTAGGTGAACTGCTGAACGGACTTGAACACAGATTTGCCAACGGCAATGTGGGGATGGTGGTGTTCATCCTGAGGTGCAGGCTGATAAAGAACTTCCGTTTTTTTAAGGTTGACTTCCAGCCCAAACAGCTCTGCAGCTGTTGCGAAGCAGGATGTTAGGCGTTGCAGAGCTGCTTCTGTGTGGGCAACAAGGGCAGCATCATCAGTGAAGAGCAGCTCATGGACTAGATAGTTTAGAGTGCAACCACAGTGGTACAAAATAAGTTACTATTTCTCCTTTTGGATTCCCTATTGTAAGCTTAGTGGGCCGCTACTAAAGTTAGTCAAATCTGCTGAATAGGCCTGCTCTAATGCATTCCTTTTCTATGTAAGCTGCAGGCAACATGTTGCCATGGGAACCAAATAGCTTGGTACCATTTAGGGTAGGATGAGAGTAATGCTGCCTCCAGATGTTGTTGGACTGCAACTCCCTGCTTTCTTCACCACTGGCTATATTGATTTGGAGTGTTGGGAGCTGCAGCACAATTACACCTGGAGGGCTTCAAGATTCCCATCTCTGCTTTAGGAGAAATCTCTGAATAAGATGAAACATCAGAGGAGAGGAAAGACCTGTCCTGTCCCGGGCAAACAATGTGTGCAGCAATTTATCTGAGCAGCAGACTTTTGTTACAGTGTTTAAGCTGGATCTGTGTCTATGTATCCTATCCGTAAATAAATGCAAATATTAGAAGCTATCAATAAGCCTCCAATATCCTCTTTACAAGGGCAAAGAATCATAGAATTGTAGAGTTGGAAGAGACCACAAGGGCCATCCAGTCCAACCCCCTGCCACACAGGAAATCATGATCAAAGCATCCCTGACAGATGGCCATCCAACCTCTGTTTAAATACCTCCAAGGAAGGAGACCCCACCACGCTCCGAGGGAGTGTGTTCCACTGCCGAACAGCTCTTACTGACAAAAAGTTCCTCCTAATGTTGAGGTGGAATCTCTGTTCCTGGAGCTTGCATCCATTGTTCCTTGTTCTAGTCTCTGGAGTAGCAGAAAACAAGCTTGCTCCATCCTCAATGTGACACTCCTTCAAATACTTAAACAGGGCTATCATATCGCCCCTTAACCGTCTTTTTTCCAGGCTAAACATACCCAGCTCCCTAAGTCTTTCCTCATAAGGCATGGTTTCCAAACCTTTCACCATTTTAGTCGCCCTTCTCTGGACATGCTCCAATTTGTCAATATCCTTGTTGAATTGTGGTGCCCAGAACTGGACACAGTATTCTAGGTGAGGCCTGACCAAAGCAGAATAGAGTGGCACTATTACTTCCCTTATTCTAGACACTATACTTCTATTGATGCAGCCCAAAATTGCATTGGTTTTTCTAGCTGCCGCATTACACTGTTGACTCATGTTCAACTTGTGGTCTACTAGGACTCTTAGATTCCTTTCGCACGTAGTCTCATTCAGTCAGGTCTCGCCCATCCTATACCTATGCATTTAATTTTTCTGCCCTAAGTGCAGTACCTTACATTTCTCCACTGCACCCCTGGAATGTCAAGGTGCTGGAATATACAATCACTGTAAATTTATACTATAAAGAGCTAGTATAGTATGCTACAGCCTGCAGGGGCCAGTAATGAGAAGGCTAAATGCAGCAGGCCAGCATATCTAGATTATGCCTGGGAGACAAGTGTGGGAAGGAAAGAAGGCCAGAGCCTTATCTTTATGAGAAAATGTCTGTGAGAACCACTGACTCTGTGCTCTTGACTTGGATTTTGCTCTCAGACTGTGTGCATTCAGTCTGGGCTGTACAGTGACAGTACTGCACTGTACATTGTGCTGTGATATGTAGTCTGTATGATAGGAATCTCAGACTCATTGTAAATATTACTATAATATGCTTTAGTAAAGAGAAATAGTTTAGACACATGCCTGTGTCTGTGTACTCATTTCTTCGCCTGATGGTTGCAACTCTGCTACAACAACTTTTGCTGCCTGGTCTTCTTGATATGCTCAGAGGTACCAGTGCACTACCATGACATGGAACTTCTTGCTCTGCACAGAGATGGGGTGCACATAGAATCATAGAATTTTAGAGTGGGAAGAGACCACAAGGGCCATCCAGTCCAACCCCCTGCCACGCAGGAATCACGATCAAAGCATCCCTGACAGATGGCCATCCAACCTCTGTTTAAAGACCTCCAAGGAAGGAGACCCCACCACGCTCCAAGGGAATGTGTTCACTGCCAAACAGCTCTTACTGTCAGAAAGTTCCTCCTAATGTTGAGGTGGAATGTCTGTTCCTGGAGCCTGCATCCATTTGTTCCGTGTTCTAGTCTCTGGAGCAGCAGAAAACAAGCTTGCTCCATCCTCAATATGGCACCCCTTCAAATACTTAAACAGAGCTATCATATCGCCCCTTAATCATCTTTTTACCAGGCTAAACATACCAGCTCCCTGGGTCTTTCCTCATAAGGCATGGTTTCCAGATTTTTCACCATTTTAGTCACTCTCCTCTGGACTTGCTCCAATTTGTCAATATCCTTTTTGAATTGTGGTGCCCAGAATTGGACACAGTATTCTAGGTGAGGCCTGACCAAGGCAGAATAGAGTGGCACTATTACTTCCCTTGATCTAGACACTATACTTCTATTGATGCACCCCAAAAATGCATTGGCCTTTTTAGCTGCCATATCACACTGTTGACTCATGTTCAACTTGTGGTCTACTAGGACTCCTAGATCCCTTTTGCACGTAGTCTCGTTCACCCAGGTCTCCCCCATCCTGCATCTATGCATTTTGTTTTTCCGCCCTAAGTGCCGTACCTTATATTTCTCCGTATTGAATTTCATTTTGTCAGCTTTGGCCCAGCTCTCCAGTCTATCCAGGTCATTTTGAATTTTGATCTTGTCCTCTAGGGTATTAGCTACTCCTCCTAATTTAGTGTCATCTGCAAATTTGATAAGTGTGCCGCTAATTCCCTCATCCAAGTCACTGATAAAGATGTTGAATAGCACTGAGCCCAGGACAGAACCCTGTGGCACCCCACTGGTCACCTCTTTCCAAGATGAAGAGGAGCCACTGCTGAGCACCATTTGGGTTCGGCCGGTCAACCAATTACAAATCCATTAAACAATTAACTTGTCTAGCCCACACTTTACAAGCTTGTTTGCAAGAATGTCATGGGGAACCTTGTCAAAGGCCTTACTGAAATCAAGGTATGCAATGTCCACAGCATTCCCTTCATCTACCAAGCTGTTAATTTTATCAAAAAAAGAGATTGGATTAGTCAGGCCTGACTTGTTTCTCTGAAACCCATGTTGACTTTTTGTGATTATGGCATTGCCTTCTAAATGTTCACAGACTCTCTGTTTAATGATCTGCTCTAGAATCTTCCCTGGTATTGATGTCAGACTAACTGGACGATAATTGTTGGGATCCTCTTTTTTTCCCTTTTTGAAGATGGGGACAACATTTATCATTAAATTCATTTAACTCCCTTAGCAGAGGAACCTTAATGCTAAGGCAAAAGCATTGCATAGCTGCTTGCCACAATGGCCACTTCAAACACCAGAGTGCTTTATAATGGAACTGCATACAACCCATTTTGCACAATCCTTCAGTATACTATGATATAGCACCACATAAAGGCACTAGATCCTGTCTGATCTTGGAAGCTAAGCATGGTCAGCCTTGGTTTGTACTTGGATGGGAGACTGCCAATGAATACCTGGTGCTGTATGCTATATTCAGAGGAAAGAACTGGCAAAACCATCTCTGAGAATTCCTTGCCTAAGAAAACCCTATGAAATTCAAGGGATCACCATAAGTCAGCAGGTGGCTTGAAGGCACATGCACGCATGTACACACACACTTTTTGTGCAATAGTTATATATTAGCATGGACCCTGGACTAGGTGAGGGAGGCCAAGCTCTGCCCTGAAATGACATGGAAAACTTGGACCACAAAGACTTCTTCTATGTCGTTGAACCTCCTCATGCATTATTGATCAGAAGTGTACTAAATGATCAAGCACTTAGTGAATATTAAGAGAATGAATGTTGTTGAGCCCACCCAGGATTAATAAAGGCTGCCTACAATCTATCCTATGGGAGTAAGTGAAACTAAACACTTGGAGGGCACTTCTCCGTACACATTGTGCTTGTAAGAGGCTTCATATTTTAAGGATGTTTGAATGATAACGGATGATGAAAGTAACTTATTCTCTCCCTTGCAAGTAGCTGCAGGTAGTCAAAATTAGTAGCCACCTGCCTGTCAATGTTGAGCCCTCTGTCTTAAAAATAACTCCAGGTCCCCTGTTTACTAGCATTTACACAATTGCTTGTGCGAGAATGCACTTCCTTATTTGGAGATCAGTCATACCATAAGGAAGCAAACAAGCTGAAATTCTATTATCTAGGAACGGCTTCATGCTGTTGGATTCTACTACATGCCAACAACATTTGATTGCTGTTTTAAATAGAAAATCTTGGCTTAAGTCCAGTGATGCCCTGGATAAGCAAAAAGACACTTCCATTTACACAAGGGAAATCCCACTGGTTTTCACTAATTCCTCTATCCCACTGCAAGCTGCCACACTGTTTCTCATACCAGCCTAGGAGGACTCCAATCATTTGGGCATGGCTGTTCAGACATGCAGGACTAAGTGGAAGAAGGAGCAAAAAAGCCCTGTTGCATGAGTCCTGCTGGTGCTTCTTTGAACCTCAGACATTCTGCTATCTCTGTAAGTTGGCTACAGAAAGCTCATCATTTATGTATTTCTCCCCCTTCTCCTATTTTCAAATGGGGAAATAGGTTTACACTTGCAAATTTTTAGGCCATAATGAACACTAGCCCACTAGGCTTATGGTTTTGTGTAATTTTTGTGGTTTCAACATGGCTTTTGCATTTGGAATATCTATCCCACAAGCATGGAATTATATTATGTCACTAGCTTTCTGCCTTTCCTACATAAAATAATGTTGTTTTTCATCTCCCAGGTGAAGTTTCAGTTACACTGGAAGATGAGGAAGATGCTCCTACAAATCCACTACTTTTTATTTCTCACTGCAGGCCCATTCAACTAGGTAAACTCTGTGTGTGTGTGTGTGTGTGTGTGAGTGAGTGAGTGAGAGAGAGAGAGAGAGAGAGAGAAACAGAGAGAGAGAGACAGAAACAGAAAATATGTTGTTTTTCCTTACATATTGTTTCAAAAGCATAAGAATGATAGGGCTGCATCAGTACTCAAAGAAACATGTTGGAAAGATTGCAGAGTTTATAGTTAAGATTTGCGGTTGTTTTCTAGGGAAAATAACATACTCTCCAACTGTCCCAATTTGGCAGAGACAGTCCTGATTAATTCTCTGTCATCCCACCTTTTTAAAAGGTCCCAGTTTATCTCTCCTCTTTCTTTGTCCTCAGCTTACTGTAACTGTTGTGAACTGAATTCAGCACTCTCAGCAGGAGTGGGGATGAGGGTGAGGAGAGCATAAGGATGGAACCTTGACCTTCTTAGTAGCTCTGGCAAAATCAAACTGTTGCAGCCTCTCCTAGCTTTTGTGTGAAAAATGTAGGTACAGTTGTCCCTTTGCATTCGCGGCTTTGACACTTGCGGTTTTGATTATTCGCGGTTTTCCCTCACCCACTGCCTGTCTCCTGGGTCTTCCCTTCTCTTCATAAAGGGAACAAAGAGCCAGGAAGGGGGTGAGGCAAAACTTCTTAAAACCTCTCCTCTGCTGAGCTTTAGCTGCCTTTTCAGGGAGGGTGAAAGCCAAACAGTCAGCCAGTTTGAGAGAGAAATCTGTCTATTTGGCTTTCGCCCTCCCTGAAAATCCCTCACTCCCTAGGCTTCCCTGGCTCTCCTTTCTCTCTCAAACTGGCTGTCTGCTTGGCTTTCGCCCTCCCTGAAAAGGCAGCCAAAGCTCAGCAGAGGAGCAGTTTGAAAGATTTTCCCTCACTCCCTAGGCTTCC
Source organism: Gambelia wislizenii (assembly GCA_030847615.1). Lineage (NCBI taxonomy): Eukaryota > Metazoa > Chordata > Lepidosauria > Squamata > Crotaphytidae > Gambelia > Gambelia wislizenii. Next base: position 96,034,387 of record JAUMIR010000005.1, on the reverse strand, counting down.
CTGGCTCTCCTTTCTCTCTCAAACTGGCTGTCTGCTTGGCTTTCGCCCGCCCTGAAAAGGCAGCCAAAGCTTTGGCTGCCTTTTCAGGGAGGGTGAAAGCCCAGCAGACAGCCTGTTTGAGAGATTTTCCCTCACTCCCTGGGCTTCCCTGGATCTTCACAAAGGCAAGGAAAAGCCAGGAAAGTGGTGTGAGGCAAAACCTCCTTAAACCAGGGAGGGTGAAAGCCCAGCAGATAGCCGATAGCCGGTATGAGAGATTTTCCCTCACTCCTTGGGGTGATTGTTATTTGCGTTTTTTTCACATTCGCAGGGTTCTGGCGGCTGTAACCCCCGCGAATGTGAAGGGACAACTGTACTTTCATTGCCTAAGATGGGTGTGTGCAACACACTTCTTCCTATGCACAAGAGGTGGTTCCCTCACCCTTTTATTTTTCCTCTCAGGAAACTGCCTCTTGTGGATCATAGGATATTGCTTCAAAGAGCTCTTCCTGTTTGCAGGGCTTTTTAGGAGGCAAATGAAAAACCTCCTTGCAGGTGTGGAGCTCTTTTGAGCCTGAATTTCAGTGGTTATATTTAAAACATAAAAAAGAAAAAAGGGAGGGGAAAGAAAAGAAATATAGCAGCACATTTAAAACAAACTGATTTATATTTTAGCATGAGTTTTCATGGATATCAGTCCACTTCCTCAGACCTGCTTGACAGTGTGATATTAAAGCTACAGGTTTTAAAGGATAGTTAAGGAGTGGGATGGAATATAACAGGACACATAAAGATGCAAATTGTGAATCCAGCAATACATTTTCAACTGTGTGAGCTGATGCAGGTCTTTCTGGAGGCTGGTAGTAGTCTTTTAAGGTAGTCAGTTACTATTTATGTGCAATTTAAAGTGACCTGTTAATACAGTGGGCCCTTGCTATCCACTGGGGTTTGGTTCCAGGATCTCACGTGGATACCAAAATATGTGGATGCTCAAGTCCCATTATATACAGTGGCATAGTAAAATAGTAACATTTATATAAAATGGCAAAATCAATGTTTGCTTCTTGGAATTATTTTGTGAATATTTTCAAGCCATGGATGGTTGAATCCATGGATGTAGAATCTACAGATCTACATGGTCTACAGAATCTACAGATGTACATGGATCTACAGAATCTGTAGATACAGAGGGCTAACAATATTTAGAACAGAGGCCAATGATCCTGTTTCAGAGAATCGTAGCATAAGAGTTTCTTCAGCAGGACTACAGTACATCTCGTCTCAATCCCCCCAGGACTCACCTTTTAGCTCCTGCAGCAAATATTCCATGGCCATTTAGTAGCTGGTGGAGAGTGGGGGGCATCGGAAAAACATCTGGCTAGCTCCCTACCCAGATGCAGAATAATATCATCATCTGCTGAGACTCCCCAGAGGACCCTGGAACTCTTCTTTTTTACTTTGATAGTGCCTGCAATACTGACCTTACATGAGAAGTTTAATCTCATACGCTAGCCAACCTGCCATTTACCTTGAGTTTATTTCAATTTTTTTCCTAAATGTTTTGGGGAAAGAAACAAAGTTAACAGAAACTTCTCTCTCTTACCATCTCTACCTGATCCTGACCCCACCCCACCCAATGCAGGTAATACATATCTGTGTCTCTCTCCTATCCTACCTGATGCAGGTAACCCAACCGCAATACTAGACCCTTCCAAAAATCTGCCCTTCATTCCATCTGTAGCAAATGAAGGAGGAAAGCACTGGACTGTTAATGAAGTTAGAGCTCTAATACGGGTGTGGTCAGACAAAAGCATCCAGCAACAACTGGAAGGGACAGTGAGAAATAAAAGAATATTTGAACATGTTGCTGCTAGACTCCAAAAATTTGGAATTGACAGAGATTGGAAGCAGTGCAGGACGAAATATAAAAACCTAAAACATGAATACAAGAGTGTTAAAGATGCCCGGTACTCGGGCAACACAAGCAAAAGTATGAAGTTTTTTAGAGAACTGGATGCTATTTTGGGACACAGCCATGCAGATAAAACAAGCAGATCAAATAATAATGACAGTGAGAAGCCTGCAGATTGGATTGAAAGGAGGACAGAAAAGAATTTCGAAGGTAAGAATTCTTGCTATCAAAATTATTTGATAAGCTTTACAAAACTACTCGTGTATATATATATAAAAAATAGCAAGACCCGCCACATTAAAAAAATACTGTATGAGGTAAAGTCTGTTTAGTATACACTACAATTAATTTTTAAGGACCAGGAAATCTGCGGGGAGGGGGACATGTACATGGAAAGTAAGGAGGAACAGAAAGTATGAAAAGGTCTGTCATGTGCTAAAATAAGCAATGATATTGCATAGAAAACATATGAATAAATCTACAAATTTTTAATTTTAGGAGGCTGAAAAATACCATGTAGTCAGTGAAATGGTGATAAAATGAACATAGATTAGCATAAATGGCTTCTGAGCGAAGACTTGCTATCTCAAGGAGAAAACATGTTGTCACAAGGTGTCTCTCATTTCCTTACCAGCTAACCCTGTAATGCAGTCCTACACAAATTGTGTCTCAGAAAGCTAAATGTAGTCCATCGACCATGTACTCTGGGCTAGAAGGGGCTTGCCATTTTGCTACTTCCTTAGAAGTGGCAAAACCATGTGTTTGTCTGTCACATCATACACTTTGTGGTTGTGTTTGGCTAAGCTGGTCACAAGTTGTACAAAATTGTACTGATCTATTCACTTCACTGTAAAAGCTCATTTTCCATACTGTTCCACATCAGTCAATTCACTCTGGGAAAACTTGTCACCTTATTTTTCAAATCTTTATATATAAATTGTATGGTGATGTTTGTGGTCATATTCTGAAAAAAATTAGGAGTAACAAGTAAGGCAATACAAACCTGCACTTGAAATATTTTAAATATAAATTATATGTGTGATCATGTAATGCAAGTTAATCATAAGAGCTTATCGTTTAATCAAAGAAAAATAAAAGCTTATCAGAGTAGTTTGGGGGACACACAATAGAGATAAATAGACACATTATCTAAGATTAAATTGGCAGGGTACTAGAGAGAGTATATCATGAATCTGACTAATATAAATAGTAATTCCTTATATCTCCCATTGCTTGCTTCATCCTGATGTGTCTAACTCCATTGACAGCATGCAAGCCAAAGCTGGAGACGTCCAATAGTGGGAACAGTGTGATCCAGCAAAGCTGAGACGAGGAAATACCTTTGCCCACTGAACACTTTCATGCACCCCCAAAATCTGCTCTGTTGAAAACCCCTTTGGAGTTAGTTTTTGGGTGTAATGAATGGCTAAAGGTTTGGTTTGTTTGTTTTTTAAATCCATTGTGACAACCAAGGAAATGTTTAACCCCTGTTGCCCTCCAGATGTTTTCAACTACTACTCCCATAGATCCCAGCCAACATGGCCAATGGTGAGGGCTCATGGGAGCTGAAATGAAAAATATCTGGTGGACAAAATGTTGGGGAAAGGTAATGTAAATGCCTTTCAGTCAAAGCTGTGATTTGCTTTAAGTTACTCTGCAAAGTGTTATGCAGGTAGTACAGAAAATTAGGATAAGTCAGTTTTGTTATATGTTATGTGGGGGCATTTTGGACTCACCTAAGTGTTCATAAGGAAAGAAACTGCATGTTTTTGCCAATAGCAGTTTTACATACTGTAATGCTATAATTTGTAACATTTCATCTAGAACTGCACCAAGATGCTGGTGAAGAAGACTCAGTTAGCAATGCATCAGGAGATCTGGGGTTCACAGACACAAGAAAAGCAGTAGATACAGGTGAATACACAGACAGCATTCATGAATTCCTTGAGTAAGAGATACATTTTCCTAATTCTGCAGTACAATGATATCAGTATTTTGGTAATAACATCTTTGTACTTCTAGTGCTCCACAGTGCAGTAGACAGAAATAACAATGTAAACAGCCATTTGGAAGAGCAAATTAGCACACACTTGGAGGAAGATATAAAAGAAGAAGTTACTGATTTAGGTGAGTAATTTAACCTACTGCTATTTAGTAGTTTATAGAATCATAGAGGAATTGGAAGAGTACCCATGGGCCATTTATTCCAACCCCCTGCTAGTGAAAGACCAAAGGCATCCCTGACAAATGGCCACCCAACCTTTATTTTAAAACATTCTTTTGAGGTAATCTGGTTCACTATCAAACACCAATTAACTGTCAGAATTTTTTCCCTAATTTCAGGAAACTATGATTCTGTCAATGAGCCTAGAGTTACATTAACTTATTTCTGCTTCTGCATCACACAGCTGACTCAGATTTAGCTTGCCAAGGCATCTAGACCCTTTTTGTACTTACTGCCATCAAGCCAGGTGTCATCTGTTTTATATACGTGCATCTGATGAAATCCATTTTGTTAGTTTTGACCCTGTTCTCCAATCTGTTAAAATCTTCTGATTATGAAATCCTTAGAGATTATAAAATATATGTGAGAATATGTTACATAATGATGTAAAACTGCGAAAAATGACAAGGGGGATGAAGTGACCAAAAATAAAGTTGGAAAAGGAAGAGGCAGAACATGGAAACAATAATTTTTTTGGACTGCATCTCTCAGAACCCCCAGTGAGTATTCTGGGGGCTGAAGTCCAAAAAAGTAACATTTCCAAGCTCAATGTGCTTCCTCCTTCCCAATTTGTGCCTTTGGTAGAGATGCCAGATTTTGAGGTCATGGGGCTAGGTGACAGGAATTTGGAGAGGAAAAGAGAATATACTTAATACTGATAATCAAGACTAAATTTTACTATTTACTACCTTAAAATCATGAAATCTAGCTTGCATTGAGCACAGAGAATAGCCCTTTTTAAAACAATTTATGAAATATAAATCCCAATGGGCAAAATGATCCCTAACCCTATTTGAAAATACTATTCCTTTTTAAGATATCCTACAAACAGAGCAAGATTCGAAGCCAGTTTTCTCAACAAAACACATATTTCTGTTCAAACAGCTTCATGCTGGCACCAGTTTTTCACCAGTAGAGGGTGCCAAATTACTCCCTCATTGCAAATTATATAAAACCCTGTGAATCTGTATGATTGGTTCCCCTTGCAAAACTATGAGCTTGGTTGTTTGTTTTGTAGGAGTGGAGTTTTAAGCAATAACTAAAGTAAAATGTGACTGCAATTTCAGGAAGAAAAAGAAGCATTCATTCTGTCAGATAACAAACAAATCTAAGAAATGTCTTTTTCAATAAATAAAGCATTCAGCAATAACTGATTAACAGCAGCTTGAGTGGTCTGGGGGCATTTTTGAGTAAGGGTTACAGATATCAATTAGATTTTCTTGCTCAATGTTTGCCATCAGTATTATCTAACAGCCTCAGAACATGATTTGGAGTTAGGTAAGTGCAGTCACTGACCCCTATATACAACCTTGAACATTACCCTCGTTGTTGGGTCAGCCTCTACAGCTCTAATTGACGATATGCAATGTCACATCCTGTCATAAGGATAGCACCACCAAATAGCAAGAAACCAATTATATTAAAGGTCAACACTCCTCCCCTTTTTAGAGAGATGAAACACAGCAACACACAAAAAGGCAAACATTTGGAAGTAAGTATGATTGAACACATTTATTTAATTCTCTCACTCCATAGACCATTCTTACTGACATGCGTGTTAACAAAAAATTATGAATATGGGCCCACAGTAAAGAAGGAACTGTGTGTGTATGTTTGCGGTGGTGATCTCCAAACTTGAGGCAGCCAGGAAAAAGGAGATTCTCAATAAATCCAATGGAAAGGATGCAGATGGAGCTGGGAACCTCTTTCAGCCTCAGAGTCAAATTTGAGAGAATTACCAGAGATGTTCTCAGGGCAGCATTCCTGTAGTGAGCGGGGCCAAGGCCAAAAGCTTAGGATCAAAAACGGCAGTATATTTTAGCTTAAAGTTCTCACTGTCAGTAACTAAGTCGTAGGAGAAGCATTTAAACCACTTAGAATGCGAGGAGGGAATCCTGTCCAAAAGTTAGGAAATAACCAAAGGATGCTATCATGGAGCATGGCTGCCTAGGAAACCCCAGAGGGCCAAACTCAAACCCAAAGGCTTGAAATTCCCCATCTCTGACTTACATCTTCACCAGAAGTGAAAAAGAAGGTATAGAATGTCAGTCTATTAAGAAAATTAATGCCATTCTGTGAGCAACACTGTTTTCAGCATGGGAGCAGCATCATTGTCTCCATCTTGTTGTTGGGAGCCTTCAAGTCACTTCTGACTTATGGCGACTCTAAGGCAAACCTGTCGTGGGGTTTTTTGGGATGATTTGTTCAGAGGGAGGTTGCCATTGGGCTTGACTACACTTGCTATTGGAGTGGGTAGGTGGGTAAAAATCCAGATGACATTCAGACTACTTTGGCCAGGAGCTGCAGCACGTGAAATTCAGACGACTCTGGTCTGGCTTTAAGTGCCACACCCGCCAAAGCCTGAATCTGCACTGGGTTTTTACTTGGCATCCATTCACAGCTGTTACTCACGCTTGACTCTGAGCCCTGGGAAAAGTGAAGCACCAGCGGTAGTTGCCTTCTCTTAAGTCAGAACGGAAGCCAGCCCCACCATCGTGAGTCTAGCCACCTGTTCTGGCTTCAGAGAGGGTAGCTACCGCTGGCGCTTTGCTTTTCCCGGAGCTTAGAGGGGCGACTCTGCACCAGAAAATCAAAGTGCCAGAAGTAGTTGCCCTCTGAAGCTAGAACAGATGGCTAGGCTCGCAATGACAGGGCTCGCCCGGGATCCTGACCTCAGAGACAACAAGTACCACTGTGGCTTTGCCTTAGATTGAGAAGTGGTGCCAAAGAGGGAGGCAAATGGCAGTGCTTTGGGCAGCACTTGTTCTTCCTCTCCACCACCCCCAGAATCCAGTACAGATGGATTGTTCACATGGCAGCTTCCTCCTGAGTTTCAAGCAAACTCAGGAGAAAACTATGAGTTTTCTAAAACCCGGATTAGGGAGGGATTCCCAGAGCTTGGTGCAAATAGGGCCATACATCATGTGTCACTATTGCACCAGATTCAGGGAAAAGACCACACGTTGTGTGGCATTATCGGGCCAGATTTGGAGGCATTCACTGGTGTAGACAAGTCCACTACCTTGGAGAATGCATAGAGTTACATTTCCTTTAACAACTTTAAATGTTAACTATATAACAATTGCAAGGGAGAAGAGGGGTGGGGGGAGAGAGAGAGCTCTCTTGTGCCATATCAGCACTTCCTCTATCTAGATCATTTCCATGTGGAAACAAACATGCCTAATATGTCATTTTAATCACATGTGTCACAAACTGTCTATAGCTATACTGTCCTGGGGCCTTTTCACACTACACAATTATAGCACTATGATCCCATTTACTTGCCATGGCTGCTTCCTATGGGATCCTGGGATTTCTAGTTTCAGGAAACAGTACAACTCACTGGCTGAGAATTCTATATACCTCTCCCTAAACTATAAACGCCAGAATTCCATAGGATGTTGCCATGGTATTAAAGTGGAATATAGCTCTATAACCGTGTAGTGAGAATGGGCCCACAGACACAATATAAATTCATAATTAAGTATCTGTCAAAAAAAATTTTATAGCATAAATCAAGGACAGGAAAATGTATGGGAGGCATGTGGCCCCAAGCCCATTTTGCAGCTCCCCAGCAGGCCCCTAATCCCCTCTCATTTAAAAATGGGACCAAAAAGCACCAACTACCCCTGCAAGCCTCTGAAAGAAGCTACTGAAACACACATAGTGGTTTGCTTCCCCCACCCACCCACCTCCAAATGCACAACAACAAGAACAGCTGAAGTCCAAAAACCCACTGAAAATGAATCCAGAAATGATGTCACATCACCTCCAGCTTGGATGGAGCACACTACTGCCTTCTTCTGGCGGGGGGGGGGGACTGGCCAGTTCCTCCAATGCAGTTGCACACCTCAGTCTAAAATAATCTACTAATTTAGTGTACTCCCACTGTAAAATCTACACTGTATGCTCTTTCTGGTTGCTAGAATTTTCAATGTTATTGCTTAATATTCTCAGTCCTAAATGTCTGCTGCTGAACATGACTGTTGTACAAATATAATGTTTCTAAGGTGGTAACACTGCAACAATGCAGTATGTTTTGTGCAATAGCTGCTTGCTTAAAAGCTCTGTGCCATCACAGTCATGTAGCAAAGTTTCAATCAGCATCACTTCAAAAGATTTTGCTGTGGATGGCAGCAAGAAATGGCATATGGCTACAGGGCATGTTCAAGACAGTTTGTTGTCTGAAAGAGGGCAGCAAATGCTTCTACCTTTCCAAATTGAGGTGTATAGCATTCAAAAGTCAACCAGGTTATTTTGGTACAAGAGACAGAAAATCCCACAAACATTTGATATGGAAGACCACAAGTGATTGAGGAAAAAATAACAATAACATAGAGATAATTATATGTGATGATATTTGAATGAGATAACAAGCAGGTTTTGAAGGTGGTTGTACTTACCATTAGATTTGACAACATGTAATCATTTATTTGAATAGGTAATAGAGATTTGTCTAGATGGTGAAAATAACCCTAACAGAATTCACAAGGAATCCTTTTTGTCCCAACAAGATCCCATGGTGATTTGCCTTATTCAGAAGGGGGGGGGGGCAAAAACTCCAAAACTTCAGGGAGGAAAGCCTTTACAGCTTATCCTGACTTTTTAAAAATAATGCGATAGAAATGCGCATTCCTGCTCATTTGGACAACAGAATTGTAGTACAGTGCAATCTGGGGGAGGGCAAAAGTGGAGACCTGATTGGTCAGATATGCCTGGGGGGCAGTCTTGCCAGCAATGAAGAGGCCAGCTGTGCCATTTCAGAGTTTCACACTGCCAATTGCTATGCTGAGGAGACAAACAGCATTTTAAAGCAGAAAGTCACACTTGCAGACCTTTGATTTTCAGTCTAAAAAAATACTATGCAGCGGTGGTAACTTGTTGAGAGTAATAACGTTAATAATTCATTCTTAGCCACCATGTTGATGCAGGCATGGCTGCATGTGAACTTCAAACATGGATAGCTTCACATACTGGTCATTTTGCCAAAGGACCATGGAGACAAAAAAAAAAAAAAATACTGCTGCAATTTTGTGTTAATGAGCAGCAATCAGCATTATATCTTCTCGCCTAGACAAGCCCTACGTTAAAAGTTCATTTATGGTATCGAAAAAGTTATATAATAGCATAAAACCTTATAAGATTAGAATCTTATGGGGACATTTGGAATTTGGGTTATAACCTTTTAGCTGATAAGTTGGAACCTTACTTACCCTCTCTAGTGCGGTAGTTTTTTGTAGTGTGGGGTAAGGGATATTTTTATAGTTTAGAAGGGAGGGGATATATTAGGGAGATTGGGATTGCTGCTTAGTGTTTTTCTTTAGGGTTTTTTTTTTGTCTTTTATTGTTTATGGTTTTTCTCTTGTATGTTTTTTTAAAAAGATATTACAATTTAGATGTTTAAATAAAAATATTTATTTTAAAAAAAGAAAACCCCACAAGCATTTCTTGCCAACTCTGGCAGCAAAGATACAATTATGACAAATTAAGTAGGTAACTGGCAATTTGCTGCCTTTTCAGAACATCCCAAATCTGCTGTCTAAGGCAGTCACTTCACTTTATCTAATGGGAAGGATGACTCTGTATTACTGTATTCTTGCTAAACCCTCACACATCATCAAAACAAAGCCATTCAAACATTCTTCAATGACAAAGACAGCATAAATCACAGAAATACAGTACTTTGTTTTAGCTATACTGTAGTTCTTTTAGTTTGAAGGCCCAATAGAGTCCTTGTTTTGACAACAAATACAGGACATAAATAAATGAGTAAAGCATTAGAATTCAATGGTTAGTTTTAAAACATTTCAGTCAAAGTTACCAGAAATATGCACTTCTAAGAACTCAGTGACTTTTCTTTGTTGCTGTGAAAGACTGTAGCATCTTTTGAGATAACTTTGTTACCGTATATTAAGCGCCAGCTGTAGTACCCAGCATTGTTCAGGAGAATCATTAATCATTGTTAATGATTTTCACAGTCTGAACTGATCTGGTTCAGGTCCTCAGAAGTGACTCATATCACACATCAGTCTCAGTTTCCCTTGTTGGAGGACTTTCAAATGGCCACAAAACACACTTCTTTATATGAATGAAAAAATAATTGGTGTGACCCTAGGCAAACCCTCTAGTGAATGCCACATTGGCTTTATTAAGGGTGACCACCTGAAACATCCTTTTCCAGTGTGGGGAAAATTCATCCAGCCATTAACACTTTATGTGGTAAGGAACAGACAGACAAAGTTCATTCTAGTCTGGAAACCATGCCTTGTGAGGAGAGACTTAGTAGCTGGGTATGTTTAGCCTGGAAAAAAGACGGTTAAGGGGCGATATGATAGCCCTGTTTAAGTATTTGAAGGGATGTCAGGCTGAGGATGGAGCAGGCTTGTTTTCTGCTGCTCCAGAGACTGGAACACGGAGCAATGGGTGCAAGCTCCAGGAACAGAGATTCCACCTCAACATTAGGAGGAACTTTTTAACAGTAAGACCTGTTTGGCAGTGGAACACACTCCCTCGGAGCGTGGTGGGGTCTCCTTCCTTGGAGGTCTTTAAACAGAGGCTGGATTGCCATCTGTCGGGGATGCTTTGATCAAGATTTCCTGCATGGCAGGGAGTTGGACTGGATGGCCCTCGTGGTCTCTTCCAACTCTACAATTCTATGATTCTATGATTCTAGTCATATAGTTATGGCAAAGCTTTTAAAAAGGTACTTTTAAAAGCTTAGCATGTTGAAATCTTTCACATGATGTGTCATAATGCCTTGTACTAATGAAAAAAATAATAATTGGAATGCTCCCTCAGTGACCACTCCCAGGTAAAATTCTTGTATGCCATATAGCCTATGTTTTATGTCATATCATCCTAAACATACCTCTCAAACAAACAATCTGTCCTGCTGGGATGTAATGACAGGCAGAAACACAATGTTATTTATATAGCTATAAACTTGATACCAAACTAAAAATTATATTTTTAAAGTCTGTTTTGAATTTACACAGTGATTCCTGAAGATGATGACTCCATTAATGCTACTCCAGAAGTTACAGAGCTCCCACACATAAAACAAGAGCCAATTGAAGTAGGTAAGTCAGTGGTTTGCAGTGGGAATTTATAAACCACCACAGTACAAATATTTCACTTCAAAAATATAGGATTAGCATCTGTAATTGACTTTACTTTAATTAGCCTATACTGTGCTGGGGAGGTCAGAAGCAGAACTGGAATCTAAAAGCAGGTTTTGGATGATTTTCAAGTAGATGAGCAAGGATTTCTTGTAGGGGGAGGGAGGGAGGCAGAAGCAGGAATGGATTTTTATGTGGAAGGACTATTAACCTTAATTTTGATTTCAAAGCAAATTTAGTGGCTCAAAATTCTTTAACTCACCTGTCTGGTTGGTATTTATCAGGGTTCTAGAAAATAAACGTAGATCTTAGAAGTCTGATATCTGCTCTCTGAAATATACAAGATCTCTTCCACTATCGTAGTAATTAATATATTTGTTTTCTAAAAATGGTTTTACACTTTATGAAGAGATCCTTCAAAAATACTTCCTCATTAAAGATTTATATTGATGAACAGCAAATTTGAAAAACACACACCTAGAAATCAAAATACATCTCTCTCTCTCCGTGTGTGTGTGTGTGTGTGTGTTACAGAGCTTAAACACAAATACTTCATGGACTATAGCTAGACATTATAAAAGTGGAAGCATATTGCTGGACCTGGTGTCCCTCTAGTCAAGGGGTAGGCAACATGCAGCTGATAAGCCACCTGCAGACTGCTGTGTCCTACAAAAATCCTATTGATTTTGCTAGGAAACAATGTGCATGTTCCCCATGTACCATGCTTTCTAACAAAATCACTTGCATTTCTGTGGCAGCAATTTTTCAGCAAAGCCAGTTCCCCAAACCAAGCAAGTCCCCCACCCTGATCTAATCTGAGAGCCTTTATCAAAAACTATGCCCCCAAGTATTTGGCTGTCTAGTCATGTAGAAAGCAGTAAACTCACCACACATACCCAGTGCAATTTCTGGGGACATAATGCATCATGAGTTACATTAATAAAATGAACAGTGTCTGTTAGGAAGCAGCATGCATAATTCCAGATTGTCCAGTTTTCTGTTGATCAGGGACATGTCCTCTTTCTGACCGCTCTGAAAAGGTATATTGGGGGAAATTTGTATATCATATATTCTTGACTAAAACTAGTACCACATAGTAGGGATGACCTTTGTGCACCTTAAAATATCCAGTCTGACGTTTTTTCATATGACTGGTCTGAAATAATATCTTTTCATATGGGCAGAGATATAACAATTTTGACTACACAGAACCCAAACTCTGCACACCAGTTTTGAAATTAAGAACTAACTTAGCAATAAAGTCAAGATATTATTTAGTATATGAGTTATTTAAAAAGTAACATGCACCTCCCCTTGGAAAACCTTAACATAACTCTATTTCCTCCACAACCACATTAGTTCAGCTCCAAACCAGCAAGTAAAAACAACAACAACCTTCTGCACTTCCATTTCTTCCCAGTAGCAGGAATAGCTGAATCTTCCTTTTTCTTGAAAAGGCTGCTGTGTATTAACAACCAGTGAAGTAATTATATCCAGTCAGGGATGTACAAACTGATCATTCTAATGAACTTGCTAGGTTTCTTGCACCTCTGTGCATCAAATTATTATTTGAATGCAGGTCTACTTTCATTCATAGCTGTACTTCATCATTTGAAATGTGAAAGGTTTCCAGAAGATGGACCAATCACCTCTGTGTCATGATGTCTGTTATGTGCCTTCAAGTTAACTGCAACATATGGTGACCTTATCACAGAGTTTTGTTGGAAAGATTTATTCAGAAGAGGTTTGCCATTGCCTTCCTCGAAGGCTGAGAGAGGATGATTTGCCCATTGTTGCCCAGTGGATTTCCATTGCTGAGTGGAAATTTGAGCTCTGGTCTCCCAGAGTCCTACTGCACTACTTAAACCACACTCGCGGTTCCACATATTCGTGGTTTGCCACGAGGGAAGACCAAGGAAAGTGGTGACGGGGCCTCTGAGGCCCTGCTGCCACTTTCAGGACGGAGTGGGGAGGCGGGGTGAAGTGACTACGGGGCCTCCAGAGGCCCCGTGGTCACCTGGGGAGGGAGTGGGGAGGCGTGGGGAAGCAACTATGGGGCCTCCAGAGGCCCCGTGGTCGCCAGGAGAGGGAGTGGGGAGGCGACTTCAGGGCCTCCAAAGGCCCCGTGGTCACCTGGGGAGGGAGTGGGGAGGTGACTTCAGGGCCTCCGGTGGGCCTGTGGATGCCTGGGGAGGGAGGGGGAGGGCAGTCTTTATTTGCAGAATTTTCACATTCAGGGGTCTGTGGAACCTAACCCCCATGAATGTGAAGGAACGACTGTAATCAATTATATCTGAATATAGCCTACAGACCCTGGAATTCCCTGACAGTCCCTCTTCCAAGTACTAACCAGCACTGACCGTGCTAAACTCCCAAGATCAGACAAAAAATAGAACACTTTTCTTTCAGAGTTCCATGCAGTGCTTTGGACCAAGAATAACATCACCAGCCATGCTTTCACTAGAAATGGCACGATTAACTTCTCTGGATTTACATTTCTTTAGTACTCCAATAAAATCAGAATGCCATGTCATTTCTGCTCCAAAACCTGAAAGTTGCTGGTTCTGGCAACTAATATTTGCTCTTTGTCTCATTTAGAATTTTATAGATTGGAGTAAATGTCCTCCAGTTTATATCACTGTCAATCACGCTGCTCAATGTACAAGAATGTGTCTTTAGATGCCTCCCAATATTGGAAGTTCACTTAGGGCATGAAGAAGAAATATGCATCCATCAATGTGTGTGCCTGTGTGTGTGTAGAAGGCTCATGGTGATCAATTTTACTTTTAGATGACTTCATAAGAACTGACTTAGCAGTTGAAACCCTGGTTTCATCCTGATGGCATAATGCAAGTAGCATGGCAGTCAAAGGATAGGGCAGCACTGCTTGAATAGCTTCCTGCCTTGCCTCAGCCATCATCAGCAGTGCTACCAGTAGTTCTATTATCTCTCTTTCCATTTTGGCTTCAACTACATTTCTACCATCTTTTTTTTTTGTTTTTTGTTCTTTAGAAGCAAAGATACTTACCTGATTGCTTTTTTGTAGTCACAAGCTTCATTTTCCTTGGAGAATATATGCAATCAGGCACAGTAGTTAAAAGGACTGTCCTACAGCTAATGTTAAACAACAGTGAGTTTTTAAAGAATTGCATCAAATGGATTTTAATTTCTTCAGTCTTTAGTCTTTAAAATGATACTGTTCAACTGTGCATGATCTTGTCTTATGTTGGGAGGTCACAATACAGCAACAATATCTTCCTGCTTCTGGATCTCCAGTTCTTTGTGCCCATCATTCAAAATAAGTTATTCTCATGAAATGCTTTTGATCCCATCTTTGTCTGGCTGATATTGAGCAATGAAAAATCATGTAAGAGGACTTGCAGGAATTAGCACTGACTGTTCAATTGTTGTGTCAGCAACAGATCCTGAGAAATTCTTTCCTATTCAACACATGGGCTGAGCCCTTTGTTCTAAATCACTTGCAATACCAGGGTGATTCTCCTCTGCAAGTTGTTTTGCAGTCAGACTATCTAGCTCATGTAGTTTGGTTAATTAAAGATAACAACCTGGACATCTGACCAAGGCAATATGCAAACATGTTGTAGTTACCAGCATATGTGCTGTAGGAAAAGCTGTGAAACAGATGAATGAGTCTGATGTAAGTGAAACAATGTTGTACTATTTTCTTTGGCTCACTTAATTCAATTTTCCTTCAGAATTCTATATATGCATTTATGACATGTCTAATTTCCTTAGCCATCCTGAAGTTTGATGGTATATCACAAAAACAGTGAAGCTCAACTATTTCAACCACAGTAAACGGCAACATAATTTACTGAAGTATGATTTCTACAGTTAAAGCTAGGAGAGTGTGTCTTTTTATCTCTCTTCTATCAGGTACCCTTTATGAAACCATTCTGTTGTCTTTCAACAATATCTACAGTTTCTGCCAGGACTTTCCTCAACACACTTTCTGTTGCTCTGTGACAGCATTATAATGTGCCAAGCACTATTAAGAACTTGTTGAACCTAAGTCTTCTCTCTGCTTATACTGTAAATGCAAGTTTCATAATGCACCATCATTAATTCATTCATATATAGGTCACATTGTACTAATGTGCCTTTCTGGCAACCTTCAAATTATTTTGAGGCATCTTTGCCAACATTTGGCCCATATAATAAGTGTTGATGAGAAGATTACTAAATATGGTGTGTCCAGAAACTCTCATGAATATCTTCTAGACAATTTCCAGCTCTTAGCTTTCTGTGCCAGCCCTGTCCATGATCTCTGTAAAGTCCTGAAGCCATCATCCATGGGAAATCAGGAGTAGAAGGCATTGAGCAACGGGTATACCAAACATCTTAATCTGCACATTTTAGGAATTACCATTAGGTAAGATAGAATTTATTTCCAAATAAATAGGCATAGAGTTGCATATGAACTGGTGAGTCACAATGTGTGTTTTGCCTCTGTGCTTGCCTCTTGAGACCTTCAGGTCTGGAAACTGAGTTGAGGTGAAAGGAGCTGACAAGCTTCATTATTTTCTGTTGGGGAACATCACCTCTTTCCTCTGCCCTTAAATTTCAGGAAGGCCACCTCCAGCAGGTTGCCAAGCAAACACAATATTGAAAAGATAATGCTTTCACATTGTACTTGGACCTGGCATCGCTGTCCCGCATCGTGAATTACAAGCTGTGCTTGACCTTAGTACTTTATGCCAAACGCTCTGCCTCAAGCTGTATGATACTTAAGACAGGAACTTGTTCCAGGGGTCACCCAGAAAAAGTCTGCCTTGAGAATGCTTGATCAAAACTCACTAGATTTTTGGCCCACAGACAGAATTGATGAAAATTGGTAAACTGCAAGATGCTTGGATAATGGGCCCTGTTTTCAAACTCTTACAGTTGTTCTAGTTTCTGGCACAAGCTCTTCTTCTACTCTGCAAGCATATTAGGTTGTTATTTCGGTAACATTCCAGTCTTACTGACTGCATATAATCCTATTGCTTTTGAGCAAACTACTGTGTCTCAGGATTAATCTTTGCATCTGCAAAATCAGAACCATCTTCCTCATGTGATTATTGTGAGGATTAATGAGAAAAAAACCTCTGAATATGTTATATTAAGAAGTGATATCAATGGCTGCATTTGAGCAGCATGTCAGTATGGTTTGGCAAGACCTGAATCAGTCTAGCTTTTACCCCAATCCTGTATATCCCATCTCTCTCTGTTCCTTTAGCACACTTGTAAGGAGGAGTTCAGAAGCTTTTGCTTCCAATTAATCATAGCTTGCTCTGTCATCTGAACCCAGGAAATGATGACTCGACGAAGGTAAGTTTAAACAAGTCAGCTTTGTAAACCACTGTTTAAAGTTGACTTGTTCAAAACTCACCAAAGTTAAAATTAACCACAATTGTCTAAATCTGAAAGACATGGCAAGCTGAGGGAAATACATTTGAACTTCTTTTTTTGGCTATGTGGGAATGAATGGTTGAGTGGAAAATGGGGCAGTCAGTCCATACTTGGATAAGCCACAGTTTAGTAACATAAAGACCCAGCCAATATCATAATTAATTTAAAATTAAAAATTAAACATATGCCATGGCCATGGATGTTATTTTGTGTTTCAGTCATAGTGCAATCCTTATCTCAACCATTCTTGTCCATCAGAATGGTTCAAATTACTTTTGGGGTTGGGTGGGGGTTTAGTAATGATTACTACTATTTATCAGGGCATATGATTGCCAGCATGGTGTAGTGGTGGTTTGAGTGTTGGACTAAGACAGAGTTCAAGTCCCCGCTCAGTCATAGATACCTGCTGGGTGACCTTGGGCAAGTGACATTCCTTTAGTCTCTGAGGAAGGCAATGGCAACCATCCTCTGAACAAATTCTGCCAAGAAAACCCTGAGTCAGAAATGATGACAACGACAACAACAGGCCATATAATTTGCACATGGTAGAAGGAACACATATCAAAATAACGCTATGATGGAAATTCTGGACTTGGTGCTCCACTGAGGGAGTATAACTTTTGTGAAAGTTCAAAGACATAAACCACATCACATGAATTCAATGAAGCATACTATGAGAGACAAAACATCATGTGAATACTGCAATGTATTCTCCTTCTATATAGTGCCTGCTTTGTTCCTAGCATGTAAAATCCATCTGAGGATGATAATTGTGTGAAGTCAGCAGTGGAATACAGTAATGGAATGCACATTCCATTGCTCAAAAAAGAAAGAAAGAAAGAGCATAAACAGCAGTTCCAAAAAGAAAGATTAAGAAGGAACACAGCTGGCATACAGAGCACTTCAAACCAAGGTGACACTTTCTTCCAGTCTTATCATAAAACAAATGTTGTAAGGGAAATGTAGATCTCCAACCCCACCTAATGTGTAGATAAAGGGAATTTCTGGTAACACCCAGAAAGCTTAACAGATTATTCCCTGCAACTGACCCCCTCCAGTTCAGTTCTTATTCCTCCCCCCTTGACTGGTCCCTAAACCAACAAGCATTCCTAGGGGGGAAAGCCTTAGTTGGGAGCAGAGTATTTTAAACCTCTTCATCCTGCCAATTCTTCCCTTTTGGAATATATAGACTTGGGATCATGTGCCAACATACTGTCTAGTAGCCCTGACTTAGAGCAAGTGCCACACTGTGCAGCTGCATTTGCTGAAGCAGAGCAGATTTGAGCCAAGTCAGTGCTTGTGTGGTTAGAACACTTGCAAAGTTCTGTCATGGAAGAAAGGCATGATATGAAATGTGTCAAACAAAAACACAGTACGTGCTGTACTTTAAAATGTATGTTATGCTACGTACATATATAGCATATATGCTTGACTGCAGAGTGATTAAGCCTAGTGTGTTATATAATGGGATCACAAAAAGAACACAGTAAGGTTTTGGTCCAATATATTTTGGATTTCTGAGTGTTGGGGGGGCATGTTTTGTTTGTTTCCTCTAGAAGGAATGTTTATAAATTATTTTGAGCAAACTTCATATTTATACTTAAACTGGTATCCTAAACATTGTCATGCAAGTTTAAGATCAATCAGCAAACTTTCAGCTTAGTTTTGTTTTGAAAAATTGCTGGGCTGGTCCATTTTGCGTGGAATTAGGCATGGAACAATTCTGAGGTGCTAGAATGGATATCTGAATGCAGGTAGGGAATTGTGGGTGGTGGTGGTGGTTTTTCTGTTTCAATATGTAAACACTTCCTACAACTAGAACACTACTGCAACAAGAGACCAAACAGGCAGCTCCTTCCTGCAGTCTCCAGAATTCAAGGCCATTCTACTATTTCTATTTCTATTTTAATCTGCTCATGTGTAGGTTAGGTAGATGCACAGGTTATGGCAAAGAGAAGCATATAATTATTCCCATTTTTGTGTAACTTATGAAAGGAACACTAAATACAATTCATACATGCACTCAAGCCCACTCAAGATCTCACCTTTCATATGGTGAATAGGTATCCTGATTATCCTGTCACAAAAGAGATTGCTGCTTTAGATCCCACTTCCTAAAATGTTCTAGAAATATGTACAGTATTGGAAAATATAAACATTCCTCTTTATCATGTCAAAGGTTTCATCTAAACAGAAGGAAGAGAAAGAAAAAAATCCAGAGCACAGACCATACCAGCTCAGTCCTTTCACAAATACCTGAATCATGACTATTTCTACATGTATTCCAAAACAAGTGTTATTTTAGTACTGCAGTACAATGCAGTTTTCAGGCTTTCAGAGCCAATAGGAGTACTACAGATATGGTATTTGCCTTAGACAACTGCAAGAGAAATGTAGAGAGCAGAACAAGGGACTCTATGTAACATATGTCGACCTCACCAAAGCCTTCGACACCGTGAGTAGGAAAGGTCTATGGGAGATCCTGGAAAGACTAGGATGTCCCCCCAAATTCCTTAAAATGATTATCTTGGTACACGAGGGCCAGCGTGGTCAAGTCAGATATGGCGATGCTCTTTCAGAGCCCTTTCTAATAACTAATGGAGTGAAGCAAGGTTGTGTTCTTGCGCCAACTTTATTTACAATCTTCTTCAGCATGATGCTCCAAAGGGCTACGGCGGCATCTATATACGTTACCGTACTGATGGTAGCTTGTTTAACTTAAGCCGTCTGAGGGCTCGCACTAAGACTCTAAACTATCTAGTCCATGAGCTGCTCTGGGCGGGTTAAAAATAAAAAATATTATTATTATTATTATTATTATTATTATTATGCTGCCCTTGTTGCCCACACAGAAGCAGCTCTGCAGCGCCTAACATCCTGCTTCACAACAGCTGCAGAGCTGTTTGGGCTGGAAGCCAACCTGAAGAAAATGGAAGTTCTTTACCAGCCTGCACCAAAGGACGAACACCACCGTCCCCACATTGCCGTTGGCAACTCTGTGCTTAAGTCCGTTCAACAGTTCACCTACCTGGGAAGCATCATCTCCTCAGATGCCAAGATTGACAAAGAGATCGATCACAGATTAGCAAAGGCATACAGCGCATTTGGAAGACTTTACAAAAGAGTCTGGAGTAATAAACACCTGAGGTGAAACACAAAAATCAGTGCGTATAGAGCCATTGTACTGTCTATTCTCCTTTACTGGTCACCTGTCGCCAACACTTCCGACTCTGGGCAGGGCATGTTTCTAGGATGGAGGACCATTGCCTCTCAAAAATAATATTCTATGGTGAACTCGCCATGGGTCAGCGTAAGAGGGGTGCTCCAAAAAAGCGATACAAGGACTCCCTGAAACAACACCTCAGGCTCAGCCAAATTGATCACCAACAATGGTCCGCCCTGGCCTCACATCGGGAGGCATGGGGACACACCATCCACAATGCTGCAGCCTTATTTGAGAACTCACGCCGAACAAGTCTTGAAGAGAAACGACAACACAGAAAAAAAATCACAACCTGGAAGCATCACCCAAGGAAACCATCTGCTGTGCTTTCTGCAACCGGATTTGTCTATCTCGGATTGGCCTTTTTAGTCATCAGCGCGCTTGCAGAAAGCACAGGATGAGTCCTTCCTGAATCTTTGTTTGCGAAGAGAAGCCAGAGAGAGAGACACAATGCAGTAGTTTGGTGCATCCATGATTTCAAGAATTAGGGAACTGATGCTGTAAGATGTATCCCCTCCAGGAAAAAATTGCTTGAACTCAATTATGTCTAACTGAGTAACGAGTTGCAATATTACCATATTATGCAATTTGCAACTGGAATTTTGGCAAGGTACAGAATGGTAGAAAGGAAAGCAGAATAACTGTCAAGGAAGAAGAAATGTCATGTGATATATGGCCTTCACACCCTGAAGAAAATTTAGAAAAATCTTGCACAGACATTAACTGTCCACTTATTTACATGCTTTTATTTAGAATCATGAACATTTGACTAGGTTTAAAGCTGGAGGTGGGCAGGGTATATCAGTATTCAAACCTCTGTGTTGAAACAACTTAACGTATGGGTCCACCAGCTGAGTACTGAGGGCATAGCCAGGAAGTTTCTATGGCCAGGCACAACCTGCCTTCAGAGATCCCTACTTTCCAGAGCTTTAAACTGAAGCTACAGTACTTGCATGTTAGATATACTGGATCAAATATATATTCCCTGCCCAGTAATGTATGGTCTCTGGGTGTCTTGAAAAGAATAAATACCTAATATTGTATGTAACAAAATATCAAAACAGTAAAGAGTAGTGTAAAATGGTACTTACTGGTATTTAACTATATGACATTACCCTGCATATAAGGTACCTGATATAATAGACAAGAGATGGCAAATTATTACTCAGCTCTGCTTTTAAACATACACACAACCTACTGGTAATGATGCATCTTTGCCCACTAAGCAGTCCCTGATTTGGTTGTCAAAACAAGCGTGCAGCCAGAATAATCATGTTGCTGGATGGCTGCACTGATCACGCTCAACAATGATTTTCAACTTGCCTTCTATGTAATAATATCAGTTTGCTTGGGATAATTTTAAACAACAAAACCAGATGCTGTTTGCCTCCATGTCTTGTTTACGGTCTGATCCAGGTCTAATGAAACAATATTTTTGTTTACCTTAATAATTAAAAGTGTAATTGTGGCCAAATCACATTTGCTTAAAGGCCTCGGGATCACTATTCCATTCTTTTTCCTACAAAGAAAATGCTAGTGTTTGGACAAAGGCAAAAACTAAGATGTTTCTATTCAGAGAGATTAATGTGAACTCAGATGTGAGATGAATAAAAATAGATTCAATGGCTCTCCCCAAAATACTGTTTTCTCTCTTAAACTATTCTAACTGGTAGCAGCTTCAAACAAAGGGCACCGGGCATCATTCAGTGGCTATCTGAATAATAGAAGTTTTCACCAGGGAAACTAATTGGTATCCTACATTTCTTCACTCAGCCTGAAAGACAGTTTTCAACTCCTAATGGGCAAACCATACAGTACATGCCTGTAATGAAGGCTCAACATTTTTGTTTTTGAATTTAAAACAGCCTCAGAATGATACTTTTTCCCCCTTAAGTACAGAGGCACAGTGGAGCTTTGGAAGAGTTATGTTGAATCCTTTCCCACTTAGATATGTCCTTCTCTTGCCTTCCTCCAGAATTCTAGATATTTGCTCACTCTTGTAGTGTGTAGTTTGGTCCCTAGTCCCTCTTTTGAAATCTCTCAAACTTAAGGTAACATTTCCTAATGTTGACTTCTCTTTCTACATGGATGCTTGCATATTGGAATAGATCCTGGGACTCACTCAGGTCAGCTGGGCCTTGGTACAACCTCCTGAACCCCACAGGATCAGAGAGCACACTACAGAATACATCAGCACTCCCTATGTTATACAGAATATTCCCAGCACATAGACAAGTATCTTTCATAGAAACCTGTGTGCAGTTACTGGCCTTGACAAGAATCTGGGACTTATAGGAACCCCACATCCTTTCAAGGAACTCCAGAACATAATTTGAAATCTACTGCCTTAAGCTTAAATTCCAGTACAGCTTCTCACAAAAGTGAACAAGGGTCCCTGTATTCCTCAATCTTACCTTCTCAACAGAGTGTTATTCTTCCTTCCCTTTCAAGGATTCAGCATATTGTTTCAAGTAGCCCTTGTTCCCAGAAAGCAACTTGTTTCATGTTTATTGTTTTGCAACATTGAAAAGAAAGTGTGTGTGTGTGAGGGGGGTCTCTTTCTTGCTATAAAGCATACGAAAATGTTTCAGACCTCTCCACTGAAATTTACTATAATCTATTAAAGCAGCAGTGCAACATAATTAAGCTTAAGGCTTTCACGGCCGGCATCCATAGATTTTCCTTGGGTTTTTTTCCAGGCTGTGTTCTGGAATAGTTTCTTTCTGACATTTCGCCTGCATCTGTGGCTGGCATCTTCCGAGAAATCTTTCTCTGAAGATGTCAGCCACAGATGCAGGCGAAATGTCAGAAAGAAACTATTCCAGAACACAGCCTCATAGCCCAGAAAAAAAAACCCAAGGAAAATCTATAATGAAGCTTGATCTATTCCAATGTTAGCAGATTTCAGGAACATCAGAATCTTGTAGAATTCACTTCCAAATAAATATGCATAAGAATGGGCTGCACTACACTTGTGTTGTTAGATTCAGAGTGAATTATTGAAAATAAAACTTTGGTCTTCAAAACTATTGTTTCTTTATCAAAGCCAAAATGTAAATTAAAGCCACATTGAGTCATTAGGAGGAACTTTCTGACAGTAAGAGCTGTTCGGCAGTGGAACACACTCCCTCGGAGCGTGGTGGGGTCTTCTTCCTTGGAGGTCTTTAAATAGAGGTTGGATGGCCATCTGTCAGGGATGCTTTGATCATGATTTCCTGCGTAGCAGGGGGTTGAACTGGATGGCCCTTGTAGTCTCTTCCAACTCTATGATTCTATGAAAGCTACCTAGATCTTGAGTCCTCAGGAGTATGGGAAGGGATGAGGTTAAAATTATGTAGGAAGAAAGAATTCTGCCATGGGGCAACATATTAGTCCAGACTATGGTAGTTCAAGTACAATTGTACCCACAAAACTGCTTCGTACTGCATTTTGAGCAACGTGAACAAGGTGTGCAGTTCTGCCTAGTTGTGTCAATAAACCTCAGCAGACTTCTGGGATATAACTTGTGGACAGAAATACAGAAGTCCCATGCAGGTGCTCTTGGTAACCCTCTTCTGCCATTTGTCAAAGGTTAGATCATGACAGATCTCTCTCTTAGTTCTCTCAGTTGTATGCATGTTTGCAGTGCATTTTCAGGTGACTTGTTTATGCCAGTATTTTTAAAAGAGGGTGGGAAAGTAGAAACAAATAGTAGTATGCTCTTTTCTATGTTTCTCAAACACTTCATGAAGAACATGTAACATGACATCATGGGTATGACTGCTTGACATATCATTTCAGCCGAGCCACTTTAAGTTCATTTTGTGACAAAATGGTGAGAAAGGGAGAAAACATACATATAAGCTATGTATTGTTTATCAGCTATATGTCATTAATCATCAAAATTATTTTTACAGATGATGATTCTATCAGCACTGCCTCAGAGGACGCACCTGGATTCTTGATGTATAAAGAGATATCTGGGGCAGGTAAGCCATGAGTTCTCTGCTTTTTGAGATTCAGGGAAGAAGAGGGCGACAAGTCCTTGATGAATACCAATCCTTGATCCTCTTCCTCCAGCACTACATCCATAAGTGCAGTAAGTTCAGACTAAGTTGTTGCAACCTTACTAAGGCATGGATATGGTGATCTTCATGTTTCCAAATGCAGTAAGATTGCAGATCAGTCTGCTATTACAATCTAGTTGCTGCCATGAGGCACGATTTAACTACCCTCAGTTTTGTGGCTAATCAAGAAGGCACTGTTCTAATTTTGTTATTTGCTATTCCAGTTTTATTGCTGTTATTATAATCCTTCGTATGAATGAGATTTCCGACAATCTGACAATTCTAAACACTATTACTTAGGAGTAAGCCATACTGAACACAAACCAATTTCCAAGAATATGTGCATGGTGCTATAATTATGTCAATCAAGATTTAATTATTTTGCACAAGGGTGGACAACTTATGGCTCTTCAAGTGCTGGGTTACAATTCCCAACAATCCTAGGCAGCATAGCCAACAGTGTGGGATCATGGGAGCTGTACTCGGTCAACATCTAGAAGGCTACAAATTACAAAACCTGCTTTAGCAATTACCCTCCAAACCAGAGTGCATCCACCAGAATAATAATAATAATAATAATAATGATGATGTTTTATTTCTATCCCGCCCCTCTGCAATGCAATCGGGGCGGCTTACAATATAAAAACTCCATAATTACAATACCCTAGCACACCAACCCCTTAAAATAATATTAAATTATAAAGGATTAAAAACATACAATAATTAAAAATATATTAAATTAGATTTTTTTTAAAAAAACATACAATAATTAAAAAATCCAATTGCAGCTCAGAGGGAAAGGACAGCCGAGTCTTGGGCTGGGATAGTTATTCAGGAAATAACTAGAAGATGTAGACTGATACTCAAATTGTATTTTAATTGCTGTAAACCACCCCAATTGTTTTTAACAGAGGGGCGGGGTAGCTATACACACTCTACTTATGGTATTCCTCACAGTTTCTCTATGTGGAGGACACTTGGGCATCAGGTAAAAGCATGTGCTGAAACTTTCAGATTATGAACGTCTAGGCCTGTAACAGGGGCTGGCATTGTGCAGCTGTCCAGGTGCTGAAGAACTACGACTTTCAGCCACTCTAGTCAGCATAGGCAATGGTGAAACATGCTTGGAGTTGTAGTCCCTCATCGTCTGGAGGGCTGCATGATTCCCACCCCTAGCCTGCAAAATGGATGGAGCCAATGGATCCTCATTTTCCATCTCATACATGGGTCACTACAGTTAGGAGGCCAGATCTAAAGACTTCTCAAAATGAACAGGTTTCTGTGTCAAACTAGTGTGACAGACAATAGCTTCTATACAATAACTCCAATGTATGCTAAGGTTGTTAGAACATTTTCTGTTGTTCAGATGCTCTCCTACTAAAATACACATTTAAAATACTTCAAAACATTTCTGGTTATGTTTACAGGTTTGTTTTACTGCTTGAATATTCATCTGTTTGCAGTTATTTTATGTGGGTTTCCTCCTGCCAGATAATCGAATATCTTTGGATGGAGCACAGAACCACTTTAGGGTTATTACAATTAATGATACAGGAGCAGGAAAGCACTGGTGTGATAACGAAGTCAGAGCTTTGATAAATATATGGTCAGATGAGGAGATACAGCAAATGCTTGAAGGAGCAACAAGAAATAAAGAAATATTTGAGGAGATTGCAAGAAGACTAATGAAAGTTGGAATAGACAGAGACTGGAAACAGTGTCGCACAAAGTACAAGAACTTAAAGTATGAATACCGTGCACTGCAAAAAGAAAATGACCAGCATGGCAATGCAAGAAGGAAAATGAGGTTTTATGATGAGATTGACTGCATTCTGAGAAGCCAATCCTCAGGTATGCAAACCTGTCTTGTATTAGACACTAAAGCATATCATGAACAAAAGGAATAATGCATTAATGATCAGGTTTTAAGAATTATACCCTCTGCAGAATTTAATATTGGATGACAAGGTGACACTGAATTATGTCTTATCCTTGCTGTTCAATGGGCAGTGGATCATATCCTACTAATGGCTGTTTTACATGTAATTCTCCTAAGTGGTTTAAACACAGTCTAGCAATTGGGAGCAGATTGCCAGCATTACTCACTCCTTCTACTCACCCCTTCCTCCTGAGTATGAACTTCTCTGAGGGCTAACTATAGCTAACATCGACACTGCTGTTAACACAGTTAATTTAACTCCCAGCTGTTAAGTTTAGGGTGTGGCGTTTTTTGTTTGTTTGTTTGTTTGTTTTGGTGGAAAGGTAAAGTATAAATTAAATAAACAAACTGTAGTAAACTCAGTGTCAATAAAAAGCAAAGACAACTGTTTGGGGCGGGAGACATACCCTGAAATCTTACTAAGAGATTATCTTTATTAGGACTTACTCTAAGGACTTCCCTTAGAGGCTCAATTGGCACCTATGTTGCTATCACCACAGTGCCGAGTGAAAACATGGTTGTTTATAAAATCCTTTGTGGTGTACCTATTTTTATACAGATCCATACATGTGCATGGTTTTGAATTGCTTTACAGCACTTTAACTGGCTTTAATCTGACTTTTAAAAACTTTTTAAATTGTTTAATATTTCTTAGCCTCTTAAATCATTTTGTTTACATTGTTTCAAAATGATCATGTTGATTTTATTTTACAGAACCCTGAGATCTTTAGCTAGAGGGTGAGATAAATATATATTTTAATACATACATACATACCATGGAGGGTCTTTCAGGATATTGGGACAGCACTGTGAGCTAGCAGCAGTTTGCAGAAGCTAGCTGGACAAATGTATCAATGTTGATTAGCTCATAACCCTAGAGCAGAGTTGTGGAGAAGCTAGCTGGGTTGGGTTGAGCTAAGCAGTTTTGTTTTAGATCTCACTGTGTGAAGATGTCCTGTTTAGGATCTCACAGTGCGAAGATGTTTTTCTTTTGATGCTGTATATTACTGTAAATATTCTTTATTATGCCCAAGTAAAGAGAAGTTGTTTTTAGACATAAAACCTGTGTCTTCACCTTTACTCTTAAGCCTGAAGGAACAATACTCTGCTGTTTATTTTTGCTGCCTGGACCTGTTTAGGTACCCAGTGTATGCCCTACACCATCACCTGTTAGGGTCAAGCTTCTCTCTTCCAGCACTGAAAAGTAGGCCATTGGCCTCTTTGGAAGTTGGAATTATTATTATTATTATTATTTGCCTCTAAGTAGACAGAGAAAGATGAGGCAGTGCTAGGGGACAGGCATGCCTTCCTCCACAGCTGGCGTGAAAGTCAAGTTGACTGGCAGAGGAAGCATGGAGAGAGCCATCCATCCTAGTACAGCCTGCTCACTCACCTGCTTGGAATATTTTGTAGCCTCTGGCTTCAAAATACATATTTACCAAGACTGAGTTAATCACGTCTTTACTCAAATCCTCATTAAACAAATTCCTGCTAATCTTTAATTGTACAGTAGTTAACTTTAATTGTACAGTAGTTAACTCTAGGGCCATGGTCAACCTATCCAAGTGTATTATATCTACACAAGCCCTAAAGGTGCTTAAATGTTAAGGGAGGGGAAAGCTAAGCAACTGGAGTTAAGAGTAGTGGGATGAGACACATGCTAGCGGTAAGATAAGCATTACAGAACTGTGCACAAAGTGAAACACCTTTCTCTTTCCTGAAGTTATTTATGCACTGTGTAAACTTAAGAGTCTCTTCATGTCAGACAGAAAAGAACTGACACTCCAACCCTCGCTTCAGTTTTCTGGCATATGAAGAGGCTGAGAATCTTTGCTACATGTTATATTGGAGCTGACTGTATTGTGCATTTAAGTTTCATTAATAATCCATAAAACAAACAAACTAAAAAAGCTAATGTTCTAGAATGCTTCTTGCTTTTCAGCAGTGGTTCCCAAATGTTGGTCCTCCAGGTGTTTTAGATGTCAACTCCAAGATTCCCTGACTGTTGGCCACACTTGCTGGGGCTTCTGGGAGTTGAAGTCCAAAACACCTGGAGGACCAGTGTTTGGGAACTACTGCATTAGAGCATCACATCTTTAAGATAGCCACTTACTAGGATGCACTTTTAAACATTTTATAACAGAATACCTATTCTTGTCTTTCTAAAGAGACAGTTACAGAAGTTACTGTGGACGCACCATTGAGGATCAAGAGAAAATCATCTGAAGAAGGTAAGAATTTCTTTCTACTATTACAGGATAAACAGGAACTTTCTCTTATTAGAATTAAGAAACACTCTTACGATTCTAGTAATAAAAGTTATCAAAAAGTTACAGAAGACTGAATTCATAGTGCACATCCCATCACAATGCTGGCTATATTGTGTACACAAAACCTGAACAGAATGAAAATATGAATGAGGAGCAGTGACAGACCTAGTGATTTCTCTTCTGTCAGTTGCAGTTGATGCAACTGTGTGGGCAAGCTGCCCAGCAACATTCCTGTGGGTCCCTGAGTCTATTTACTTACCCCACAAAAGTGGAAAAATTGTGAATATCTCTAGGTCCCCAAACCATATTTAACACACCAAAAAAGTATGATCCACAGATTCTACCCACTGCAGATGCCTTTGAGATGGCATCTGCAGTGAGTAGAAGCTGGTGGCTGGTGGGGCTTGCCACCACCTCCACTGCTGACCTACACCTTTTTTAATAGGGACTTACAAGCCTCACGGGGCATTCACAATCTCTCTCAGGAGATTTTCACACTACACTGTTATAGTTTTACTATTCCACTTTATTTGCTATGGCTGCCTCCTGTGGGATCCTGGGATTTGCTGTTTAGGGAGGGGCATTTACAACTCTCATCCAGAGCAATCTTAGGCCTCACTAAATTACAAACTGCAGAATTCCACAAGAGGCAGCCAGAGCAGTTAAAGTGGAATAGTAACACTATTACAGTGTAGTGTGAAAACCTTCTCAGCCGAGGCAGCAGCAAATAATCCACAAATAATTGAATCTGCAAAAGTTACACCTGCAAATGTGAAGAGCCAACTGTATAACAAATTTAACTCCCTCCTTTCAAACAGCCCAATAAAGACTAAGCATGCACAATGACAGCCAGCATGGCATAGTGATTTGGGTGTTGGACTAGAACCCTGGACACTAGGGTTCAAATCCCTGCTTGGCCATGGAAACCCACTGGGTTACTTGGGCAAGTCACACACTCTCAGCCTCAGAGGAAGGCAAAGGCAAACCCCCTCTGAACAAATCTTGCCAAGAAAACCCCACAATAGGTTCACCTTAGGATCACCGTAAATCTGAAATGACTTGAAGATACATAGAATCACACAATCATAGAATTGTAGAGTTGGAAGAGACCACAAGGGCCATCCAGTCCAACCCCCTGCTACGCAGGAAATCATGATCAAAGCATTCCTGACAGATGGCCATCCAAACTCTATTTAAAGACCTCCAAAGAAGAAGACCCCACCACGCTCCGAGGGAGTGTGTTCCACTGCCGAACAGCTCTTACTGTCAGAAAGTTCCTCCTAATGTTGAGGTGGAATCTCTGTTCCTGGAGCTTCCATCCATTGCTCCGTGTTCCAGTCTCTGGAACAGCAGGAAACAAGCTTGCTCCATCCTCAATGTGACACCCCTTCAAATATACTTAAAACAGGGCTATCATATCGCCCCTTAACCGTCTTTTTTCCAGGCTAAACATACCCAGCTCCCTAAGTCTTTCCTCATAAGGCATGTTTTCCAGACCTTTCACCATTTTAGCCGCCCTCCTCTGGACACGCTCCAATTTGTCAATTACAACTACATGCTCAATATGTTAGTTTAGACTAAGCTTGACTCATTGCTTCATAAAGCTGTACCATACCTGAAATGATTTTTCTTCCTACAGACCCCTCAGCAATTCAGTTTAAGAAAAGTGCTTCTGAAAATATAACAGTCCAGCCACAAAGATGCGTATCTGACACCATACATAGTGTAATCAAGAACCGAAGGACACTTCTAGAGAGATTTTACAAACAGGAAGAAATGCAGGATAACAACAGAACAGAAATGAATGATGCTATCCCTGCTGTACAACAGGTTGGTGTTGTTGGTTATTTTTTTAATCTCCTACTTTACCTAATTTATTATCTGAAGGAATGTGAAACAACTCTCAGATGACAGCAATGAAAAGATTCCTAGCTAGCAACCAAGGGATCCTTATGTCATGTGTCTTTCTTTTTAAAATAACACCAGGAAGTTAATCTGCTAACAAAAAACAAACAAAAAATCCGCAGAAGAACAGTTTCTCTGTTTTAAAAAACTTAGGCTGCTATCCCATACTCACTCATTTTGAAGAAAGTCTAATCATGTGTACTACTGGATGGCTGACAGAGCATTTAATCTCACTTTTAACTATTCTAGGTGATGTTAAGGAGCCAGTGTGGTGAAGTGGTTTGAGTGTTAGAGTACGACGCTGGAGACCAGGGTTTAAATCCCACTTGGCCAAGGAAATTCACTGGGTGACCTTGGGCAAGTCACACTCTCTCAGCCTCAGAGGAAGGCAAAAGCAAACCTCCTCTGAACAAATCTTGCCAAGAAAACCTCATGATAGGGTCGCCTTAGAGTCACCATAAGTCAGAATAACAACACCCAAGAATAACAACAACAAATGTTATTCTATTGTTGAAACCAGCAAAGAATCATGGCATCAATGTACATGGCCTAGAGGCCACAAGAGCAAAATATCTGATAAATTAGGTTCTAATTCATTATAACTTTGGCCTTACAATGCAAAAGGTTTGTAGTATCTGAGTATCAATTATATGTACCCTGTAGTCACATGACTGCACCCTTACTTTGAAACGAATTCCATTGGGGGGTGGATGACACAATGTATTTTGAAATAAACTATTCCAGGCTGAGACACAAATAACAGTTGTCTGTATCCACAGATGTGGTATCCATGAACTTAAGTATTCATGGCTTGAAAATATTCTTTAAAAAAATATAATCCAAAAAGCAATCTTTGATTTTGCCATCTTATAC
Source organism: Gambelia wislizenii (assembly GCA_030847615.1). Classification (NCBI taxonomy): domain Eukaryota; kingdom Metazoa; phylum Chordata; class Lepidosauria; order Squamata; family Crotaphytidae; genus Gambelia; species Gambelia wislizenii. The sequence continues at coordinate 96,003,486 of JAUMIR010000005.1, read as the reverse complement.
ATCATTTTGCTATACCATTGCATATAATGGGACTTGAGTATTCATGGATTTTGGTATCCATGGAGGGTGGGGGTGGGGGGCTGGAACCAAACCCCGGTGAATACGAAGGGACAACTGTACATTTAAAATCAGTGGGTGGATCCAGGCTTAGACCCAATGAGCTCAATGGAGTTTAAGCGTCTTGACTTGGTTACTTAGGTTTCTGTTGATCTGCTCTAGGTGACAGATCTGATGAAATCTAGTTCCAACCCTGTTTTTAATTAATTGACTAATTTAGAGAAGCCTGTTAAAGTCTTCTTTCAACTCTCCAGACTGAGGATTTCCTTTTTCCCTGTTTTATCTTGCTTTCTAACTACAGTAGGACCCCCTTATCTGCTGGGGATTGCTTCTTCGGGGGAGGGGGCATTGATACCAAAAACCATGGATGATAGTGAACACCATTGAAAATAATGGGACTTCCAGTTTAAAATACCATAGTTGCCTTGGAGGACCTAGAAAATGGCCAGAGAGGACACATTTTCCAGGAAGACTCTATGCTAGGTGTGCTGTTGTGTGTCCAGTGGATAACTGAATCAGTGGATAATGAATCCTCTCCATTGGTGCCCTCTTGTCATGGGAGAGAGGCTTGCGTACCCTAATGATGTTTTGAGCTATGCTGGCGGTGGCCTAATAGCCACCGGTAGGGTCTCCCATGCCAGACAGGTCAAAATTGAAGGGTTTGACAAAGAGCGTCAATGGGCAGGATGGGCTCTCTAGCCTTATGGCAACCGTCCTAGGAGAAGGATAACTCTAATCCCAAACCTGGGCAGATGGTGCTCGTCCAACCCTGTAAGGTCAACCATCTAAGAGAAGGAAACTCTAATCAAACCTACGGCCCGAGGACCTCACTGCTACCGTCCATGCCTGCAAGGCCACGGCAGATGAACCTTTGGTTTAAAGGGTGAGGCCAATTCTGTGCATGCTGCGCTCCACCAGAAAAATCCATTGCACAGGCTCGAAGGACAAATCCAATTCCAAAAAAAGCCCTGTAGCGATAGGCAACGGACGAAACGGCAGGTGTAAAGATGCACTGGAAGCCGCAGACCCAACTCTGCATGCAGGCGGTTCAGGACATTGGTCGCTCGAGGCTGACCCGGGAGATTACAGTCTTGTTTGGCAGCATCCTGAACGACCAAGCAGCCTTTTTTAAGGAGAGCACTGCTTGCTCCATATGGAGAGGGGCCTAGAAAAGGTGGCCTAACGAAAGCTCATCCCCAACTAACTGGTTGGCTAGCCGCAGCCAACGGGAATCTTCTGACGCGGTCAAACCAAAGCAAAGAAACAAAGGCGCACACCGGCCTCCAAAGGTGTAAATAAACTGATGCTTGCATCCTGGAACATCAGAACCATGCGAGACTCTGAAGATAGTGGACGGCCTGAGCGTCGTTCTGCTCTAATAGCCCATGAACTATCACGACTTAATATTGACATCGCTGCTCTTAGTGAAGTTCGTCTCCATGAGGAAGGCAGCCTTAAAGAACACGGTGCTGGCTACACACTTTACTGGTCTGGCAAACCCAAAACCGAAAAACATCTTTCAGGAGTAGGCTTTATGATTAAAAACTCCATTGCCTCCAAACTCAAAACCTTGCCAACAGGACACTCTGATCGCATTATTTCCTTATGCCTCCCACATGTTGTTCTCTTTAGTATATATGCCCCAACTATGCAAGCCGACCCTGCAGAGAAAGACAAATTCTAGACAGACCTACGCCAACTCATACAAAAAGTCCCTGTAGAAGATAAAATTATTATCCTTGGTGACTTCAATGCCAGAGTAGGAAAGAACTCTGAAGCCTGGAAAGGTGTCTTAGGCAAGCATGGTGCTGGAAATTGCAATGATAACGGACGTCTCTTGCTAGAGTTCTGTGCAGAACAACAGCTGACTATTACAAACACTATCTTTCAGCAGAAAGACAGCTTGAAGACAACCTGGATGCATCCCCGATCCAAACATTGGCACCTCATTGACTATGTTCTAGTCCGCCAGAGAAACATTCGCGATGTCCGCCATACTCGAGTGATGCCCACTGCAGAATGCCAGACAGATCATCGTCTCGTCAGATGTAAACTAAATCTTCATCTTAAGTTCAAACCCAAGAGGGGTGGCATGTTAAAGAAGAGACTCCAAGTCAATAGTCTTCAACAAGCTACCATGAGAGACAACTTCCAGGCAAACCTGCAAACAAAACTTGAAGACCATCCTATAGATCCTTCTCCTACAGTGCTTTGGCAACATATCAAAAACAGTATCCTCCAGTCTGCAGAAGAATCCCTCGGGTTCTCCCACAAGAAAAATCAAGACTGGTTTGATGAAAACAACCAAGAGATCCAGGAGCTGTTGGCAAAGAAGAGAACTGCTCACCAGGCATACCTCGCCCAGCCAGCTTGCCATGTAAAGAAAAGCAGCTTTCTGCCTCAGATGTAGTAAACTTCAACAAAAACTCCGAGACATGCAGAACAAGTGGTGGATCAATATAGCAGAAAAGACACAACGCTGTGCAGACTTGGGGGATTCTAGGGGATTTTATGAAGCTCTTAAGGCAATGTTTGGACCTACTTATCAGGTCCAAAGCTCCTTATACAGTACAGATGGTCAAACAATAATTACTGATAAAGCCTTCATCCTGAATCGATGGGCTGAACACTTTCAAAGTCTCTTTAGTGCCAACCGAGTAGTCCAAGGCTCAGCTATTCAACACATGATACAAAAACCGATGAAAAATGAATTGGACATAGCTCCCACTTTGGAAGAGACCCTTAAGGCCATACAGCAGTTGAAAAACGGCAAGGCAGCTGGGATTGATGGAATCCCACCTGAAGTTTGGAAACACGGAGGTCATGCACTCCATGATAAATTCCACGAACTCCTTGTGAATTGCTGGGAAAAGGGGGAACTGCCATCAGAACTCCGAGATGCAGTCATCATCACCCTGTACAAGAAAAAAGGAGCAAAATCTGATTGCTCAAACTATCGAGGCATAACACTGCTCTCTATTGCTAGAAAAATACTTGCAAGGATGCTCCTGAACAGATTAGTTCCTGCTATTGCAAAAGAACTTCTACCTGAAAGCCAATGTGGCTTCAGAGCCAATAGGAGTACTACAGATATGGTATTTGCCCTTAGACAACTTCAAGAGAAATGTAGAGAGCAGAACAAGGGTCTCTATGTAACATTTGTTGACCTCACCAAAGCCTTCAACACCATGAGTAAGAAAGGTCTGTGGCAGATCCTGGAAAGACTAGGATGTCCCCCCAAATTCCTTAAAATGATTATCTTGCTACACGAGGGCCAGCGTGGTCAAGTCAGATATGGCGATGTTCTTTCAGAGCCCTTTCTAATAACTAATGGAGTGAAGCAAGGTTGTGTTCTTGCGCCAACTTTATTTACAATCTTCTTCAGCATGATGCTCCAAAGAGCTACGGCAGAGCTCGAAGAAGATGACGGCATCTATATACGTTACCATACTGATGGTAGCTTGTTTAACTTAAGCAGTCTCAGGGCTCGCACTAAGACTCTAAAGTATCTAGTCTGTGAGCTGCTCTTCGCTGATGATGCTGCCCTTGTTGCCCACACAGAAGCAGCTCTGCAGCGCCTAACATCCTGCTTTGCAACAGCTGCGGAGCTGTTTGGGTTCGAAGTCAACCTGAAGAAAACGGACGTTCTTTACCAGCCTGCACCACAGGACGAACACCACCATCCCCACATTGTCGTCTGCAACTATGTGCTTAAGTCCATTTAGCAGTTCAGCTATCTGGGAAGCATCATCTCCTCAGATGCCAAGATTGAGAAAGAGATTGATCACAGATTAGCAAAGGCACATAGCGCCTTTGGAAGACTTTACAAAAGAGTCTGGAGTAATAAACACCTGAGGCGAAACACAAAAATCAGTGTGTATAGAGCTATTGTACTGTCTATTCTCCTTTATCGATCTGAAACATGGGTCACCTATCGCCAACACTTACGACTCCTTGAACGCTTCCATCAGTGCTGTTTATGCACAATCCTAAATATACACTGGACTGACTATGTGACAAATGTTGCTGTCCTTGAGCAAGCAGGGATCACCAGCATTGAAGCCATGATATTGAGAACACAGCTGCGCTGGGCAGGGCATGTTTCTAGGATGGAGGACCATCGCCTCCCCAAAATAGTATTCTACAGTGAACTCGCCATGGGTCAGCGTAAGAGGGGCGCTCCAAAAAAGCGATACAAGGACTCCCTGAAACAACACCTCAGGCTCAGTCAAATTGATCACCAACAATGGTCTGCCCTGGCCTCACATCGGGAGGCATGGAGACGCTCTATCCACAATGCTGCAGCCTTATTTGAGAACTCACGCCGAACAAGTCTTGAAGAGAAGCAACAGCGCAGAAAAAATCACAACCTGGAAACATCACCCAAAGAAACCTTCTGCTGTGCTTTCTGCAACCAGACTTGTCTATCTCGGATTGGCCTTTTTAGTCATCAGCGTGCTTGCAGAAAATGTGGGATGATTCCTTCCTGAATCTTCGTTTGCGAAGAGAAGCCAGAGAGAGAGAGAGGATAATGAATCCATGGATATGGCGGTCCTACTCTACTTCTTAACCAGTTATTTATTTACTGACCTTAACTTCTAGATGGGCTTTATCTATAATGATAATGCCAAACTACTATGCATTCTTAATGTTATCTATTTTATTATCAATAGTTTCAAAACATCTCCATATAGCAAAAGGTGTGAGGAGAAGGTTATTGCATGTATGAACACAAATTTAAAGAATTCAAAGACATAGGTGTGTGAGTTTGGATCAGTATGTAAAGGGACCTTGTAGCACCTTTGAAACTGAGAGAAAGAAGTTGATAGCATAAGCTTTCATAGACTTAAGCCTGAGGAAGCAGGCTTAAGTCTATAAAAGCTTATGCTACCAACTGCTTTCTTTCTCCCAATTTGTCTCAAAGATGCTACAGAATCCCTTTGCATAAGTCTGGAGGTTCATCAAGAAACAAATGTCAACACAACTTATGGATTTCAGAGGGATTTTTGACTCTTCTGTCGATTTTCCTGAATAAATTTACTCAAAGCATATTTTAAATAAACCCTACTACATTACTTAAGAGAAGGCAAAAACATGCATTTTGGCTAGGACTAGCTGTTTCTAATGACTAAAAATCTGAAGACGCCAGCCACAGATGCAGGCGAAACATCAGAAACAATTCCAGAACATGGCCTCACAGCCTGGAAAAAAACCCAAGGAAAATCTATGGATGCCGGCTGTGAAAGCCTTCGACTTCACAAGCTGAAGAGAAATCGCAGAGCATAAATTTCCCACTCATCCCTGACAAATTTCACTCTTACTCCAGTAAAATTTATCATACAGATGGGCTGCCAAAACATTCTAAGTAGGAGAAAGAAGAATGTGTTCAGAAATTCCTTAATCAGTGGACATCCCATTCCTGCCAAAGTATTTCTCAAAATGGAATACGTTTTGGGGAAAAATTAACAAGCCCAAAGCTTGTTCCAAAATGCATGTTGCAGAATTGTCTGGGTCAAGGACTCACATGACGTTTTTTCCTTTATTGATTAACGTAGATCAAATGCTAGGATGTTAATCATACAGGCTCAGTCTTCTTTCCTTGCTGGGTATCCTAGTTTTATAACATGTTTTGTTAAGTATCCAAATTTCTCTCCTACTGCAGATAGCAAAGTACTCTTCAACTTCTTTTCTATCAACACTTCTATGTAAGCATTTAGTCTAGATGTTAACTGCTGAAGAACAGTAGGGGTTTTTTCCCTTAAAAAGAAGAAAAGAGAAAAGAAAAGCAATAAAATGCTAATTTCACTGGCTCCAATAAAAGGAGCCACTGCCAATAAATGTGGCTCCAGTAACTGGATTTTTAACACTTTAAAACTTAAATCAAAGTTTACTGCATTTACCTAGGAGTGAGCTCAGGCAAAGTCAAGGGGACTTAGCCATTAGTAGACATTATCAGATTACAATGTAAATGAGGCTGTTTTTTAAGCAGATTATATTGAGTATAAGATACTGTGTATAGTATTCAAAGCAATTGCCCATGATGATTTTATCTATCTTATAAAGTAGATGGATTTTTGCCCTTGTGTACAACAAAATTAATCTTATTAAGTTATTAGAATTTAGGATATAAGACATGCACAGTAACTCCCTAATTACCTTTAGTATGTGTCATGATGAACATGGTTAAAACATGGGAGTTCTTTTGGAAGGAATACCCCAAGATGGGGAATTCTGTTCCTGTGAAGAGTTGCTGATATATGGGAAAAGTTAATTGGGGGCTACAGCTTTACAAAGTAAGCAGAAATGTTTGGGAGGTGGACATTTTATTTAATTAAACAACTTCAAAACATATCTGCCCTCTAAAAATCCTTCTACTCACATTATAAAGCATATGGTGAAGCTAATACTAATACACAAGGAAATGTTCTTAACATACTAATCAAATTTGAAGTCTGTATTGTTTTCTGGGAGATTTTCCCAGTCAGACGCCAGGGAGTCCTGGTGGCGCAGTGGTTAAATGCCAGTACTGCAAGTCACCACGCTGCAAGCTCGATTCTAGAGGACTCCAAGGTTCACTCAGCCTTCCATCCTTTTGTAGGATGGTAAAATGAGTACCCGGCTTGGGGGGGGGGGAATTAGAAAATATACATTGAAAACTGCTTAATGCAGTGTAGATGTGTAAATTGCTATTGCTTAACAATTTGTAAGCCACTCTGATAGCCTTTGTGGCTAAAGGAATGGGGTATAAATACCTAATTAAATGTAAAACATCCCTTTTGGACAAAATACACTTTCACTCATCTGATTTTATTGAAACCTCTTCCATTTTTCATGGAAGCATTTACTGACTTCTAAAACAGAAAAGCTGGCAAGGTTTTAAGAACTTGCCCCAACTCAGATGCTGTTAAAGCACCCACTCCCACAAAACCTTCAGCTCACATCATATTGTTTATGTCTGAGCCAATGCCATTTTGTGTGTTTATTTTTGTATGCTGGAGGATATCTAACAGTATTTTAGCAGCTTGTCCCCAAACAGCACTCACTTTTCTTGCAAAAATAATTTTGGCTAGGGACCAAATTAGACATATGGAGCCATCGCTTACATGTCTGCCTTAGTCACATACAAAACAGGCAGTTGCAAATCTTACCTTCAAAATAAAGATAATATTGGAGGCACTTCATCCTCCCCCAAAGATTGAGAAAGTTACTTTCACATATTACAATTCCCACAATTCCCCAGCCAGTATGGCCACTGACCAAGTTGGATGGGGGATTTGGCGAGATGTATAGTACTCCAAAACAGTAGCATTTCCAAACTGGGTCCTCCATTCTCACATATCTTTTCACAACCTATTGCTCCATTGTGAAGGAAGAACATGGACCAGCCAACTGGAGAGAGAAGGAGGTAGTGCTCTTTTCACTGTTAAATACTATACTGTGCACTTGAAAGATGGTCCCTTCATTTGGCCCTTCAACATAGGGCTTCTTCATGAAAAATCAAGTGTGTACCATTTGGGGAGGGGCTTACAAAATCAGGTAGATTCTTGGTTTTCAATTAGTATGGTAGCTAGGCATCTTGGGGTTTTGTTTTGTTTTTGAAGAGAGATTCCATCCAAATATACAAGCTGAAAATTATTTTGGCTAAAGATGTGAACTTACAACATAAACAAAAGTTTTCAGGGAAAATTTGGAAGGTGTTGTCAAAAAAAATAAAATACCAGACAATATTTAAAGAAAAAGGTAAGGAAATATGCAACATGACAAAATTATTAAGCATATTACCTGCATGTATATAACATAGTAAGCCAGAATTCTACAGTATTTAAGCTTGTGACGAGTGAGCCGGTATGCTTATGCATACTGTATGGTGTCTCCTTTTGGCTTTTCCTCCAGATGGAAGTGGCTAAGAAACTGAACAGATGCAGTGCCCATTATTTGTTTAACCACTTGCAGTGGACATAATTGGGGACATGCAGTTTACCATAAACCAGAATTGCTAACTTGTTGTATATGTTATCAAACATGAATATAAACCGATAAAATAAGCAAAAGCACCTTTAATGCTAAAATGGTATATCATTAAGGAGAAATCCCCTAATATAACTTCAGACTTTAAACAATGTGTTAGGACACATTTCCTCAAAAACTAGAATTGGTTTTAACCATAACAGAAGGTTTTGGAGGAAGACATGTTGAGGATGAGTGATCTGGGTAAACCTTACTAAACCTGTGTCAGATTTTATATTTTATCCATCAGGCCAGATTTCTGCACAAAGCACAGTAGTCAACAGCATACACAAGGGTGCAAACCAAAAGCTACTTTGAGATGCCCTGTAGACTCAGTACTGATGAACTGCTCAGTAAGACTCAGACTTCTTGTACAAAGGTCCATGTGTTGCAATGGCTGGAACTTTATCTGGTATGTAAAACCATGATGAGCTGTTCAAACACAGTCTTTAGTACACAGGGTCATTGGAGCTACTCACAAAAAGCTGTTATTCTTCAGATACATTATATTTATCTATTTCCTAAAAGCTGTGATCTAGTATAAGTAGAATCTGGTTCCTAGTCCAGTCATTTGCACAGCAAACCGCATGAGCATTTTTTTTGCTGTGTGCCTGAGTCATATGGTGACCCTAAGATGAACCTATCACAGGGTTTTCTTGGCAAGGTTTGTTCAGAGGGGCTTTGCCTTTGCTTTTTGTTTACAGTATGCTTATGCATGGTGCTGGACTAAAGCAAGAAATCTAACTGCTTTGTTAGAAGATGCAGCCAGAGTGAACTGCATCCAAAGCTTCACTAGATTGTAAACCTGTAAGCTTGAGGGCAGGTAACTTTTTTGTTGTTCTTTTTCTTGTAAAGTGCCATGCACATTGATGGTGCTATAGAAATAAAAGATAATAACAATAACAACAACAACGGGTCTTAATTCCGCATTCAGTTAAGATAGCAGCACAATTGTAATCTAACAGTGAAAATTGGCTCTTGAAGTTTTATGTAAAAACAATATAACAGTTCTGACATATATGATATGCTACTCACCAATTTTGATCAAGTCAATGCTTATCCAATAACACTGTAGAGCAATCGACTCGACTCAAGTTTGCTGCTGCCTACATTTCAGATGTGCAATTTCTGCTTCTTAAAGAACTTCTGTATTTGATTTACAAGCAGAGCTTTCTGATGAACAAATAATCTGTAATACGTGTTCTAAACCAAAACAATAGTCAAAACAGAGCTAAACCACACACCACAAATAATATTTTGTATCCTGATATTTAACAATACCTATTGGAAGAAAAAAAAATCTTGTGGCAGCTTAAAGGTTAACAATTTTATACGGAATAAACTTTTGTTGACTGCAGCCCATTAAATCAAATACATGGAGTGTTGGTTAAATTGGCCAGTTATTACAAGCATGCTTGGTTGTTGTTGTTGTTGTGAGCCTCCAACTTCTGTTGACCCTAAGGTTGACATAACAGGGTTTTCTTGGCAAGATTTATTCAGAGGGGGTTTGCCTTTGCCTTCCTCTAAGGCTGAGAGAATGTGACTTGCCCAAGACCACTCGGGGGGGGGGGTTCCATGGCCAAGTGGAGATTAGAACCCTGGTCTCCAGTCATAGTCCAGAGCTCAAACCACTATACCATGCTGGCTCTCTCATGCTTGGTTAGGTGGGAGATTGTGATCAGTGGCGTCAGAGGGAACTACAGGCAAGAAATAAAAACAATTCACATTACTTTAACTGTGGACATTAACAAACAATAGTTGGGTGGATACCCAGACATCCTTGAACTGATGTGTTGATTAATACACTGAATGTAATGAAAAGCCTTTGTCTCTATACAAACCACAGGAGATAGGGCTGTACCTCTTCACCCATGGACTTCCATCTTTGCAGTTCCTTTTGTTCAAGAAAAGCCACTCTGAGGTCACAGCCAGAATGCCCTGAGAGTGTGAAGGTTTAAGTCACTGGTTTTTGGATACTGCCATTTCTGATGTCAGATTTATTCCCATTTATTCTATTGCATCAAGGCCGGCCTATTTCTCTTATGTAGAATGCAAGTGGAGCATTGCTGGCAAATGATGGCATATATCACATTGGAAGATGAGTGGATTTAGGTTAGTTTTTAACATGCCACAAGACTCTGTCATTTTTGCTACAACAGTCTGACACACTTACCCCCATAGAAACGGTGTCTGTGGAAGTAAGTTCCTTTAACAGAAACATTATGATCCTCTAATTTCACCATGGCCACAAAAGAACTGCAGGAAATTCAAGAATGAAAAGGTCTAGTAGTCTAGTTCTAAATAATAACTAAAGAATAGGTCCACTGGAGGTCTAGTGGAGTTTCTTTCCTAGAAAATATGCTTAGAATTGGAGGCTAAGACTGTGAACCTGTAAGACTTAGAAAACGGTAAACAAGCATATGGTTAGGGTGTTAGGCCTAAAGTGCACATAAGTAGTTGTAACTAGATGCACAATAGCACTTTATGTATCTATCTTTAAACACTTGGACTGACACAGGAACCGTTTATTTAAATGGCATTCACACAAGTGTGAGATTTTGAGAATAAGGTAACACATACCAGACTTCATAGGAAGTGACCTGAAGGGCACATTTGTAAAACAATCAAAATCTTAAGATACAATCAAATGAAGGACTGTAAGCAACAGGATAAAAGAATAAGCATATGCTTATATAGAATAAGATACATTTGGATCTTTTTGCCTGTTAGAACTACTGTATGTTCTGTGCCTGATATGTGTGTCCACTATCAGGACTTGGTTACAATGCTTAATACAGTCTAGATTTATTTACATTTTACAATGTGGCCTCATGCTGTATTCATTGTGATATTAATTCAGGAGCCAGCTGCTCTTGATAGATCACATCCTGCCTTATTATCCTGATTTTAAAACTGAATTAAGGCCAAGTTTCTAGTTCAAATGAGGCAGCAAACTCTAGCTTAACATGACAGAAGGCTTAGTGTTCATGGAATTATCATGCAAAGAGGGTCATTATGTCTAAATGAACTATGGTTATGTTAATTGCATCAGTGCAATGAGCTGAAATTAGCTTGTTTTTCTAAACCACAGGTAACACCAACCACAGATTTGAAGTTAGCCAGTTTTCCTAAACCATAGTTAACGCTAACTACCATTTTTCTGTGTTTGAACATAATACATAACTGCAGTAAGCTGGAAACAGATGCAAAAAGGGAAGTGACAATAAAGCAGGAGTGGGAGAGCCTTTGACCCTCCAGATGTTTTGGACAACTCCCACATTCCCTTACCATTGCCTATGCTGGACAGGCTGATGAGGTTTGTAAGCCCAAACATCTGGGGGGAACCAAAGGTTCCCTATCTCTTCCGTAAATGGTTACATGTGAATGTTTTTACACAGATCAGCAGTGAGGATTATTTGGTCTCCCAGCTGTTGTTGGACTGCACTTCCCAGCCAGCAATAGTGAAAAATGTTAAGAGGTTCTGTTCAACAACATCTTGTTCTCACCCCTGCTCTATATGAAACAGCCTAACAGATAAGCACTTTACAATCAATGGAGGTGGAGAGAAATGTCGATCATTAAGGAGATGCTACTCAATAAGTATATAAGTAGCAGACTAGGTTAAAGAGTGACAAATTAGTAGAATGAATTAATGAGAGTCAGACTGCTATACAGCAGCAATCAAGAGGCAGGGATAGGGCTTATCGTTACAGTGATACTCCAAAATCTATAGCCTGCGGTCAGTTGTAAGTTTTAATCATCAGTTATACAATGCATTGTTTTGTATGGGTGTGTGTGTGTGTGTGAGAGAGAGAGAGAGAGATGAATATTTTCTTGGTCAGCTCTGGCTTGAAAAAGTAAAGTAATTTAGAGAGTCTTTGATGCAGAAGCAAGCCTTGAGGAAAGAGATCCAGTACCATCCTATGTCCTCTTTACTTACAAGTAAGCCCATTATGTTTTATAGGGCTTACACTTCAGCAATTGTTTAGGTGCTTAAAACATTTCCTGATGGTAGTCGACAAAGAGGTACATCTGTTTTCAAGGGTACTCTTAACCATCTCAGCAGTGACTGTTTCCCACCACAATCCTGCTAGACTAATAGAGAAGCAAGAATGAGGATCAGCCCCAGCCCAAGCAATGAATTTGTAGGTGACCTGATTTTTTAAAAAAGTTCATGTGCAATGGCTTATACAATTAAAAATACTGTATTAGAAGACAAAAGAAGCAGAAGTTAGAGAAAGCCCCAATATAGGCCAGATTTTCTCATCCTAGTATCTCCAAGCATGCTGGACTGTATAGCTTAGAATGGCCACCATGCTGGCTAGCAATAGTGAGGCATGTGGTCCAACACAACTGTTGTCCTAACACATCAAGATGGGGCAGAATGATGTAGGCCGAGAGAAGGAGGCACACAGAAATAGAGGATATAATCTCAGAATCCACTGCAGATGTAATGGGCTGATTTTGTTCTTGCATTTTTGTTCTGGTGTTTCCCTTTTGAGCAGCATCAGCACAACTTCCTTACTCTGATATACCTTATGCCCCTATTTGAACTAAACAAAACCCTTTTGCCTTGATGCAGTGAACTACCAACATACCACCCCTTGAGGTAATACAAAGAATCAGAAGAATTTAATGCTCGCCTTGCCCTGCAGTGAATAGGCACCAAGGCCTCTTTCACACAGGACATTTTGCCTGCAAGTGTACATAGGCACATATAAACGGGAAATCTCTACTGCATATGAAGACCATTCATATGCATACCTGAACACATAAATGTTATTATTATTATTTTGGACAACCCCTCCAAACTCTTCCAGACAGCATGGCCACTTTTCCCAGGTCTGATTTTACTATGCATACACAGGGAATAAGAAACCACAATTGGCAGTAGGTGCTTAGTGTGTGTATACATGTCACAAGACACATTACATCCACATGCCGCCTTCAAGACACTGGTGTTGTACATTGCTCCCATCAATGTTTGCATAGGCAAAAGCAACATGAACAAAACAAAACATCAAAACTGTTTCTGCCCAAGAAAGTAGCAGGGCAAGCTATTCTGTCATAGATCTAAATATTTCAAAATGCTCCAAACAATAACTTTGGGGCTGGCTGTAGCGCATAAGATTATAATCCAGCTCCGAACATGATGGCCATAAGACCTGGATGCTGAGCAGATTCCATGCAATCACTGTTTGGTTAAAAATGTACACAAACTTTGACCGGGATCTGTGAAGACCCTGCATCATAAAGTATGTGGAAATGTCAGGATGTTCTGCAGAGAGCTGTACTTTAAACTTACCTGCAAGACATCATATTCTCACCAAATCAGTGGGCAGGCAAACAGTGGCAAAATGCAAGGACCTTAAGGAGCAGTCCTGTTTCTTTGGGCTCACAAATACATCCCGCTGAGTACACATGGATCGGATGGGGCTACAAGCTTTTGTTTTTTAATTGGGGTTTCAGTGGCGCAGCCTCACCGTATGCACGTGTACTCAGAATTAAATCCCACCCGGCCCAAAGATCCTTGTACTTTCAGTCAGGATCCCAGCCTGATCAGAGTACCTCTGGCACCTTGAGGTGCACATCGGACCCCGAACACCTGAGATCAGGCCTTCCAGTCAATGTCCCCGAAAGGCTGTCCTCCCACCCACCCACCCGACCTTACCTGTGCTGCAACCCCACCAGCCCCAGCGTGATCACATGCGGCACGTCCAGCTCCGTGGGCCAGACCCCGGAGGCGATGCAGCCGAAGACGCCGCACTCCTCTCGGATCCCCAACTCCTCGAACTCCATGGCGCCCTGATCACACACGTGTCGTTGCTGCTGCTGTTGCAGCTGCCAGTGTTGTCGCTGCTGCTGTCGCCGCCTGGGCTGGTTGTGGGCGAGGAAGAAGCAGGAGGCGGCGGCGGCCCCGACTATTCCCCACCCCTCGCCTCCCTTATTTACATACACGCTTGGACCGAAGCGTGTGTATGTATGTGCGCGTTAGCCTCACTGCTTAAACGTCCCGGCAACGTTAATGGTTCCGTTTCCACCCCGTTAAGCTGCGCGCCTCTTTCCCCCCCTCTCCCTCAGTCTGGTGCGCCAGGGAGTTTCGGAGCAGGTCACTTTTCCGGAAAGGGGGGGGTGACTTTGTATCGCGCCTCTTGGAAACAAAGTTGGCTCCACACGAGGAAGTAGCCCCTCCCCGCGTCCCTTGGTACGTCCCACCTTTCGGCCCTTTCTAAGCTGAGGGTCCGTCCGGCTGGAAGTTTTCCCAGCAGGGTCCCCAAGAGCCGGTGGTGGAGGCGGCTGAGGGACTTGGGGCGGGGGGTGTTGTTTTGGGCCTCCCCAAGGAGCCTAGGAGGCTGGTGAGAAAGATGGAGGGGAAGGTGGAGGGCCCCCTCGGGCTTTGTGTGGTCGCCGGGGTGGGTGGCGTGGGACGAGGGGGTTGCACCGTTGGCCGCCAGGGGCGAGGTCTGCGGAGGGGGGGGTTGGGGGTGAAAGAGGAGGCTTCCCCTTGGCTTTGTCCTGAGGGGGCGGCAAGGAGCGAGGCTGGCCGTGGCTCTGGGGAGAGGGCTGGGCCAGGGCGAGGGGTGTTGGCGAAAGCTTGCCTCAGATTGGAGAAAAGCGAAGGGAGAGGGGTTGGTTTTTTGCCTCTTTCTCCCCTCCCCCGTGGAAAAAAAAAGAAGGGGGGTGTTGAGGGAGAAAGAAGGCTGCCGGCGGGGAGGGTTTCGGTGGCGCAACCCCTGGGCGCGCAGCAGCTATTGGCGGGCTCGGGGCCCCGCTCTCCACCCCCTTCGGGCCGCCCCCTTCCGCTGCCCCGCTTTCTTACGCGGCCCCCGCCTGCCTGCCTGCCTGCCTGCCTGCGCGCTCTCCCTCCTCGCCTCCCTCTCGGACCTTTCCTCTGCGCGGGGCGGTTTTCTCCCGCAAACTCTGCCGCTCGCCCTCCGCCTCGCTTGCTAACTTCTCTTTGCCTTTTGTCTACTCCTAGGCGTCCCGGACTGCCGCTCCCGTCGCTGCTGCCATGGCTCCCATACGCCCCTCAGGTGAGTGGCTTCGCGCCTATTCTCACGCCGGGCCTTCTTTCAGGTGAGGCGAAAGGAAGGCGGGCAATTTGCCCGTCAGTTTTGTGCGGGACAGAATAGTAAAACCCTCAGGTGATACGATGTAACAGACCAGTGGTTCTTAACTCCCCCCGCCGACCCCCTTTAAATATATATATATTTTAAAGGTATTTATACCCCGCCCTTCAGCCAGCAAGGCTCTCAGAGCTGTTCATTGTGAAGTCGAAGGCTTTCACGGCCGCCATCCATAAATCTTTCCTGGTTTTTCCCCAGGTTTTGAGGCCGTGTTCTGGTAGAGTTTATTCTTGACGTTTCACCTGCATCTGTGGCTGGCATCTGTGTTATATACTCATAGTATATAAACCCCCTACACCACCAATCTCTGAAGATGCCAGCCACTGATGCAGGTATAAACTTTTCCAGAACACGGGCTCACAGCCTGGAAAAAATGTAGGAGGAATGAGTCTAAAAATAAAAATGTATTAAAAATTCCAGGGATCTAGCCCTTTTAAAAAGCAATAAAAATATCTTCTTTAAAAAAGGAGTTAAAATCATTTACTTTTAAACTGATGCAGATTGACGCTTAAGAATGCTGACTAACAGCTCAATTAATATTCAAAAGTGTATTCTGAGGTCTGTGGTCTGATATGATCACCCATTGAATTAGACTCATTACAAAAACAAAGGAGTCAGTTTAAAATGTAAATCAAAAGTTTACTGAAAGTATATCAGTCTCAATCTACATACTAAAACAAACTTTAACAAGGGTGTTCCTAACTAACTAGGAGGATTTAGGGTAGAAAGACTCACCCAGCCTTTAGCGGTAGAAGGCTACATGGTGAACATCATGGCATAGTTTCATAGCAGCATGGTTACATAAGATGGCAGACAAGGAAAGATGGCTACAGCCGCATGGAGACTCTACTTAAAAAGTCTCTCGAAGAGTAATAAAATTTAAATTAGGTCATGTGTTGAATGACCCAGCACTCCAGTTGGCTGGAAGTGCCCAGTGAAATAAGAGAAAGGGAGTTTGGGATAACAGAAGCATGCAGGGAAAAATTCTAGACTTATCTTAGGATGTGAATGGGGTCCACAAGATTGCTTTTACATTACAATAATTATTTCCCCACATATTACAAAAAAACCACGAAAAAGCTCTCAGAGCCACTCACAAATTGTTAAGCAATAGCACCTACACATCTACACTGCTTTTTATGGTGTGCTAGGCACTCTGCAAGCGGTTTCCAATGTGTGTTACCTAATTCCCCCCACAAGCCATTCATTTTATTAACCTACAAAAGGATGGAAGGCTGATTAAACCTTGGAGCCCTTGGGATCAAACTTGCAACGTTGTGGCTTGCAGTACTGGCATTTAACCACTGCGCCACCAGGGCTCCCATTTTGTTGCTGCAGACCCCCAAGTTTTAAAACAACAACAACAATAATAATACTTGATAATACTAATAATACAATTATACCATCCATGAAACCTTCCCTCAGAGGCACAAGAGGGGGAGAAAAGATTTTTCTCCTACTTCTTCTTGCAAGTTTGTGGCTGGAGCGGATTGAATGACAATGCACAGGCCCAGCCAGCCAGCCAGCCTTTCCTTGGCTCCTGTCACATGGCCACTCCACTGCAGGAAGGAGGTGGGCCAAACAATTTTCAAGCCTTTGCACACCCCCTGTGAGGACATTGCGGACTCCAGGTTAAGAAAATGATTCAAAATTGTGGGACCATATATTTTAATGTTCCCTCTAGTTTTTTTAAAGTTCCTACGAGTAGAAAACTAATACAGTTAGTAGAACAGGGTCTGTAAAGTATTCTTCCTAACATGCATGGGAAAGCATTCAAACATGCCTTCCAAACCTGAGTTTGGAGAAGGTACTGTTCAGTATACCTCCTAAAATTGCCTAGCCAAGATGGCCAGTGACCATGCTGCTGGTGGTGTGGGGAATCAAGGAGTTGTAATCTAAAGTTGTACTGACTTTCCCCGCCTGCAGCCTGAAGTGATACAGGCCACCTATATCTTCTTAATTTACCAGGTCCTAAATACCTTAAAGGCACCAGACCCTTTGGATCTTGGAGCTAAGTAGGGTCTGCTCTGGTTAGTACTTGGATGAGAGGCAGCCAAAGAATAACAGATGCTGTATGTAGGCTGTATTTCAGAAGAAGGAACTGGCAAAACCACCTGAGTATTCCTTGCCCAAGAAAACCCTATGAAATTCATGAGGTCATCATAAGTTGACAAGTGACTTGAAGGCACACATACACACACGTATCTCCTTAAGAGCCCCACTGCTTCATTTTGTGTACAGTATGTAAATCTGGGAGAAACTTGTATTTTTCTGATAAACTGGCTATTGTCTTCCATGAGCCTTCTGGAATCAGTTTTCACTTCATTTACTATGGAGATTTTCACACAGGGGAAATAACCCCCAGGGAGATCAGGAGAGAAATGGGGCTGTTCCAGTTGCAGCGCTCCGTTTCACACACTCCTTTCTTTCTCCCAATCTCCCGTCGTCCTCCCTCCATCCTGCTTCCATTTCCCTCCTGATATGTTCCGCAATTTTTAAAGAACTTTCGTTAGTAAAAAAAATAGCGGAAGGGAAATGGAAGCAGGACAGAGGGAGGACAACGGGAGATTGGGAGAAGGAAGGGGGCATGCAAAACTGAGTGCTGCAACCGGAACAGCCCTGTTTCTCTCCCGATCTCCCCAGGGGTTATTATCCCCGTGTGAAAATCTCCTTGCTATGTCTGAAGCGGTATTAATAACCAAGAAGTGATGATGCCAAGTGTCCACAGAATTCTTATAACAGGACTCCTATCTTTAAATAAATAAATAAATAAAATGTGTTCCACAGTTTTATATGAACATTCTGTGCAAGTAAAGCTGCAAACGTGTGATCTCTTATGAATTATGATGCAGACATGTGTGTTCCTGTCAGACATGGTGACCTGCATGTAGTTTGCATGCTTTCTCTATGGGGATACTGATTGCAAGCTTTACTCTGATTCCATTATCTGATAATATAGGTGGAATGCAAGGTCTTCCTGTTCAGGGTCTTAGCCAGTCAGATATGCCCTTTGCCAAAAAGATAATCCATTCCATTGTCTCCCACTTCTTTATTTATTTATTTCCCAGGTTGTCTTCAAAGACAGCTCCATGTATAACATATATAAAGCTTAATAGAATGATTCTATAATTAGGATTTGCCTAGGTGTTGTTACATGAAATTTCTTTTCAGTCTCAGATATTTACATGCTTTCTTCAATGTACTGTGACAAAATTTTGATTGAATTTAGCTTTATAAATTATATACAAGGAAATTTGTCGAACCGAAATCTTTGATACCCTATAGAATCTGTCATCCAATTTTTTTTTAAAGTATTGTAGACAACAAAGATGGAGGCTGGATTCCTATACACATTTACCTGGGAGTAAAACCCACTAGGAATGGTAGAACTTACTTCTAAGTAAATTTAAAATATTGTACTGTAAATACTAAATTTAATGCCTTATTATCCAGGTCTCCCTCTGTTTATGTGGGATTGGTACCCATGGTTGGAGATCTAGCTAGGCATTTGGAGGACCATAGAGTCGCACTGGAGGTGGTCTCTTAAGTATCAGGAGGTTCTCCAGTGCGACCCTATGGCCAATTTCCACCATAAGCTGACCATAGAGTTGTGCCAGTTGCCTAGAGAGTTGTCTTCGTTAGGCATTTTCTAGGTCTTCCAGCATGATTCTATGGTATTATATGGCATTTCACTATTATATGTGGTTTCACATATCTGAGGTAAGTCCGGGAACATACTCCCTGCAGATACTGGTGGTGGTGGTGGTGTAATTAAGACTGTACTAAAATCATTGCACATCTCAAAGCAGGTTGCAAAACTTGACAAGTGTTCTTCTGTCCTTCTCCAGAACTTAAACTAGGCAAAAAAGTAAATGAGGGGAAAACAAAGGAGGTTTATGAATTGCCTAGCCTCCCTGGATGTGTTCTTTTACAATCAAAAGACCAGATAACTGCTGGGAATGCAGCTAGAAAAGATCTCATGGAGGGGAAGGCTGCAATCTCAAATACCACAACATGCTCTGTGTTTCAGTTGCTTCAGGAAGCTGGTAAGTTTTGGGAAATCTTGGTCTGCATTGAAGACAATAAATGTAAAAATTACACAAATGCACTCCCTGCCCCTAGCAAGGTAAGGCCAAGGTAAAGCTGTTGGCTGCCAGACCCTGGTGAGTTTCCAGGAAGGAAAGAAACAATTGTAGCCAGTGAGTACAAATATGGTACGGGCACATTGGGAGAAAATAATTATTGGTTGCCGATATCAGCCTGAGTAGCATTGGTTTAGTACTGGTGGTGACATGTAGAGACGTCACTTGAAACTTGGAACAGTAGGATTTAAGACAGTATTATGTCTTACTTCTAGCCAAACAAAACCAAAAGAAATGTGAAATTATCAACACTGGCCAAAATGAGCTTTCCAAAATCATGATCATGTCTTAGCATTAATATAGAGCATTTCAGCATTTAAAAGCACTTCACATAAATAGTCCTAGTAGGCAAGCCTTTTTTTTTATCATCATACTGTAGATGGAGCAGAAGATAGTGAGTGAAAGAGAATGGTTTATAGCTACTAATGAGTTTATAGATAAGATGTGATTTGAATTAGTAACTTCCTAGCCTGAACAGTACATGTGATCTGAGAAACAGATTTTTAAACATCTTTTTTTCTTTTGCTTGTGCATTTTTAAAATTCATGACCTAAATCATACTGTTAGTCCTAACTAAAGTAGAACCATTGATCCAGTTGGATTTCCCTACCTGTTGACTCCCTCCCCATTCAGCAATTGATTCATTGGGTCTATTCTAATTGGGACTAACCAATATAATTACAGCCTATAGTTCAGATGTCTTTCAGACTTCCCCTACCTCCCCACCCCCACATGAGATATTTCCATTCTCTGGTATTATAACACTAACAGTGTACAAAAAGTTTATAAATCCACAAGAATATGCCTAATCAAGCTTGCATCAATTTACCAGGATGAGCCTCTCAAAATTGCTTCATATCAGTATCCTTTGATCAAATCTTGGTACTGAGTAACCTTATGGTTTGAAAATTAACTTAGTTGGAGCTCTCTCTCCTGCTCTGAAATACTTCCACATTAATTATTTACAGGTGAACATTTTCATTTTAATTTCCAATGGAAAATTCCCATTTATTCCCCCTTTCCAACAATTATATGGCTGGTTTTTTGTTTTTGTTTTTTGGCAGTACAAAGGTTGCAAATAGACTTCACCCGGCGTCCATTTCAGCAAGGTTATCAGTCCTTAAATTTTGTCTCACCCAAGATCCCTTCCATACCATTAAGTGAGATAACAAAACAATGTTAGATAGGAAGGAAAGGGAATATGGAGGGAGGGGTGGAAAAATATAATATATAAAGAATGACCTATAAAGTTGGAAACTTAGAAAAAAATAAAAGCTGGGAATGGGGTAGACAAAGTTTCACCATCTCTTTTTGGCAGGAACATTACCGGTACATTTTGCTTAAATCCTTTCAGAGTGTATGCTAGTATATTTAGTGTCTTCCTTCCTTGTGCTTATTTCTCTTTCATATTGGTCTTACAAGATCAATTCGACTTCACATCTGCACTCTAACATTATGGCCCCTTTGGGGAGGAAATTGCTGTATAATTTATTTAATTTATTTTTGCAACAAACCTGTGAGCTAAATTAGGTTGGGAGAACTATCTGGTCCAAGGTTGTCCTGTAAACTTCGATGCTGAATGAGGGTTTGAATCTAGGAGTTCGTAGTTTTAAGTCCAGCACTCTAGCCATTATACCATGCTGATTGTTTAGCTTTCCTTCATTTTATTGTCTACTTCTCAAAGGTGTTGTAATGCCTTCCTGCTATAGGGTAGCTAATAGGTTTGGATCAGAGTCACAATTGTTGCCAAACAGCTTGTATTAACTTGTATTCTAGAAGGCAAAGAATGTAATACTGTGCTAGTTTACCTGGATATAATCGCCGCTGAACACATGTTCTTGAGTAAATAAATTTTGTTTAATCTTACTTATGAATTTAAGATTGAAATTGTAACCATATATAGTTCTGAAATCCATAATCCCCTTCCATTATATTTAAAAAAAACATTGCCTCATCATCTGGAGCCAATTCTTATTCCCCTTAGACAGGACATGCAATTATTTACAATCCTGAAATACATTTACACTTCTCTTCAGAGTGTAAATCGTCAAACACATTACATTAAAAGGTATGTTTCAATCCCATGCTTGGGGTTTTGGACAATTTGTGGGGATCCTGATATGATTCAGTTCAATGCAATCAGGGTGTGGGTAAGAGGTGTTCCTTCTAAAAATTATTTCCCCAAGTAGTTGTTTGCAGCTTATTTCTGTACTTTTTGCCCCTTTCCAACTGCTTATCTCTGATTTTGCAAGTGATTCTTGTACAAGATGCTGTGGCTAGCTGATACATGTTTTACACAGTAATGTTTTGTACATGATAGCAGTATACAGATTATATGCTTTGTTTACAAATCTAATTTATACATGTGTTTCATTTACGAAACTAAAGTCATTTTCCCTCCCCTAGGAATCAAAACTGCTTTTGTGAAAAAGCATAGCGACACAGCATTTATAGCTGCTCACTGTGAAATGATTCCAATTGAATGGGTTTGTAGGAGGATTGCTACAGGTTCTTTCCTGAAAAGAAATCCTGGTGTCGAGGAAGGCTACAGATTTTACCCACCTAAAATTGAGATGTTTTATAAGGTGGGTTATACAAATGTATCTTGGCTATAATGTTAGTCATAAAATAACATTTAGCAGAGATCATCAATTAATATCCCTTTTGGAAAGCTAATTCTTACTCTTTTAGAAAACTAAGCTTTCTAGTACAAATGTGTAGAGAAATGTTTTTCTTCTGAAATACTGTATTTAGTGAGATGGAATATAATTTAACCATTCTTATGTTATCCTGTATTATTAGCTATACAAATAATCTTTTAACAGAAATGTAGAATTTGATCTAAATAACATTACTGACACATCAGAGATTCTGTAGAAGATAAATTTAGCAACACAGGCTCCAAGTAAGAATGATCGTGTAGCATGCACCACTGCATTGCTCATAACCAATAAGCCAAGGTTCATGTAGATCCTTTGCTTGTTGAATCTGTCAGCTGCAGCCAATGTGAAATTAACTTATACAGAAGATTTCTTTATGAGTCTTCAGGTTCCCAGTGGGGAGGGCTACAGAGCATCCGACAGCTTGGGTAGTCCCTCCCCACTTGCTCCCAGTAGGCAGGAAATAATAGATCTTTTGACTGCCCACCAGTGAGGTCATCTGAGAGGGGCGACCCCCGACTGTCCAGTCTTGTTTCCTGCCTACGCTCCTGGTAGGACATGGTTGCTCTTCGTCTCTTGTCATCCTCCCTCCACGTGGTCGGTGCCATTTTGGATTTTAAAAATATATATAATAATAATAAACCTTTGGCAGTAGACCTGTCGAGGGAGGAGGAAGTGATGAGTACAGGCAGCAAGAGATCTTTACCGCGATGGAGGCTGCAAGTGACGATACCAGCGGCGGACAATGCAGCGGTGACACACTCACTGCTAGCAGTGACACACTTGCGGCCTCCGGAGCTGACGGAGGCAAGTCCGATGCCAGCAAGGGCAGCGGCTCTAAGAGCAGCGGCAGCAAGAAGAGGGAGAAGCCCCCTCCCTGGGCCGCCACCAGCTGCACTCTGGTTCCGCTCCACCCGGATGGGTTAGGAGACAGACGGGAGGAGGAGGTCTCCATGCGGCCCCTCCGAGATCAGGTGTGGATTGCTCCTGGGAAAGGGATGCTTGCCACCACACTGGAGCTCCTGCCCCCCCCCCGGCAGCATTGGAGAAGCCACCCTGCATCCGCAGCCGTCACTGGCAGACACCGTGAGGGGGAGCGCAGATGGCCGTCCCAGCCTGGCTCCAGAGCGCTGTGGCCAGGGAGGCCGTGGGCTGGCTGGCAGCTCGCCTGCTTCAGCCAAGCCTGCTGGGGCTTGTCAGATTGTCACAGGCGGGGGGAGGCAACAGCTGGGGACAGTCAATGGGCCCACCCCTCTGTTCACCCCCTCCCAGCTCCGGCCCCCACTCCAGCACAATGGGGGCGTCAGGAGCAGAGCAGGGCCATGCAGGGAATTAAGGGTGGCCAGGTGGACAAAGGAAAGGCCAAACACTCCACTTCCCACATGGTGGCCATGGGGAGAGGGAGGGGGACCAACCAAGGAAGTTCCAGGCCCCAGTCATGCAGACCGGATTTGTACGCTCCCATCTTTGAGACCAGCCATGTCCCTTAGCAATGAGGAGGATGGGCAGTGGGCTTCTGAATCTGAGGTGGAGCCTGATCACCCACCTAACAGGAAGCGCCCGAGGGTTCAGCAGGAAGAGGACCCTCAGGATGAGGATTTGGTCTCTGACCACTCGTCAGACGGGGAGGAGTCTGAGTCACATGACCTCTCTGACTGGGAAGAGGGGGAGCTTTCAGACGGAGAGACGGAGAATTCATGTGACGCACCATGCACATCGGCTTGTCACTTCATTACAGATGACTTCCCCATTCTGCTGAAGAAGGCAGTCAGGACATTGGGCCTCAAGTTGCCTACCAGTCAGCATTCACAGATGGACCCAGATCTACCTGAGATCTCCGGTAAATTGTTTCCTGACTCAACCTACAGCATTAAGAGATACCGGTACCGTCCACTCTCACGTGCATGATTTGCGACGAATGGGGAACCCCAGTGGTGGCCAAGGCACAACCAAATTGTTCCAAGAAGCTCTACGCACCCCCGAAGAAGGTGATGAGCAAGTTACAAGTGCCACTAATTGATGCTCCTGTTTTAGCTCTGGTGTTCTCCACAATTTTTTGCCATGGCAGAAACATTGAAGATGCCAGAGGACAGACGAATGGACGTAGCTTTAAAAAGAGCTCATGAGGCACTCTCCTTGGCTATTTGGGCCTCTGCAACTTCTACCTTGATGGCTCGGGCTGCTATTCAGTGGTCAAAGGATGCCTTGGCTGATGTTCCAAAATCCCAGACCAGGATCAGACAGGACCTCAACAAACTGGCAGAGGTTTCTGCGTTCTTAGCCGATAGCACCTTGGATTTGGTGCAGTTCTGTTCCAGAGCACAGGGAGCAGTGGTGGGGGCCAGAAGACAGGTATGGCTAAAATCCTGGAATGCGGATTTCAAATTGAAACAAAATCTGGTGTTGTCACCCTTTGGGGGCAAAAAGTTGTTTGGTGAATCCCTGGAACCAGTCCTCGTGGAGGATAAGGACAGGAAGAAGAAGACACTGGCTTCAGCCCACAAGAGGCAGGAAAGGAGATTTTCCAGATGCTATCGGCCTTTTCGTCCCTCTGGGGGACACCAGGGAGGAGCAGCTTCATCCTCCTCCTCTAGCTATAGAGACTTTAGATCGTCCTGACCACGCTGGGGCGACAACAGATACCAACACAAGAATCAGCAAGGCTCCTCTGGGAAATCCTCTCAGTCTCAGTCTGCTAAGACCAACAAGAAGAATTAGCAATGACGACCGCCCCCTGGAGGGGGCGGCGGCTGCAGGCCTACGTGGACATTTGGGAAACATCTATCTCGGACGGATGGGTCCTGCAGTCAATTCGCCAGGGGTACCAGGTGGAGTTTTCCCGAAAACCATGTTGGTTTACTCCCACACCACTTCACAGGGATGCAGAGACACAACAGTTAATGGCGGAGGCCACTCAACATCTCTTCCAACTGGGTGTGATAGAAGAGGTACCCAGCCCTCAACAGGGACAGGGTTGTTATTCAATTCTTTTCCTGGTTCCAAAAAAAGAACGGCACATGGAGGGCAGTGCTAATCTTGAAAGTCGTCAACAAGTTTGTTCGGAAACGGAAGTTCCGAATGGAAACATTGAAACACATCCTGCAGGCCATATGCCCGGGTGATTTTCTTTCCTCCTTGGACTTAAAGGACACCACCTCCACATCTCAATACATCAGGAGCACCGTCAGTTTCTTTGCTTCTGTTACAACAGGCATTTCCAGTACAAAGCGCTCTCGTTTGGCCTTTCTTCAGCACCAAGGGTTTTTACGAAGATCATGGTGGCATTGGTGGCTCGTTGGCGGCGCTCAGGGCGGCATGTTTATCAATACTTGGATGATCTCCTGATCTGGTTCCCATAAATGGAGGGTGGAGAGAGGTTCAGTTGGTCCTCAAGTCCTTTCAAGCACATAGCTTCCAGGTCAACTTTGACAAGAGCCTTCTCGTTCCATGTCAGCAGATTCAGCATCTGGGGGAGATTGTGGAGTCTGTGAGAGGCCAGGTGTACTTGCTACCAGAGAGAATCAGATCCATCCACCGAGCAGTTCAGGAGGTCAGGAAGAGCCCAAGACCGGACCTCATGTGTCTGGCGCATCTCCAAGGTCTGATGATAGCAGCAATAGACTGCCTCCTGTGGGCAAGGTTTCACACCAGGAGACTATGGTGGTTCCTCCTTCCTTTTCAACAGGACATCGCGCTCTAGCGACACTGGAAAGTAAGACTTTTTCAGGAGGTCTTGGGCTCACTACAATGGTGGCTTTCACCAGCCCTACGCAAGGGCCACCCGCTGTGGAAACCGGACAGACTACAAATCACCACAGACGCCAGCCTCTGGGGTTGGGGCCCCTATTGTGGACCCCACCTGGCCCAGGGCAAATGGACATCAGAGTCAGCTCACAGCTTCAACTGGTTAGAACTCAGAGCGGCTAGGCTGGCTCTCCTAGTTTTCCAGGATGTGATCAAGGACAAGGCAGTTCTTGTTCAGACGGACAACGTCACCACAAAAGCACATATAAATCGCCAGGGGGGCACCAGGTCACGTGCACTTGTGGCAGAAGTGACTATTACTAGAGTGGGTGGAGATGTATCTTCTCTCACTGGAAGCGGAGCATGTTCAAGTCTCGCTCAACTTCAAAGCAGACTGGCTCAGCTGATCAGACATTGATCAGGTGGAATGGAGTCTTCACGTATCACACAAACCCTGGGATGGCTGACAGTTAACCTGTTTGCATCCCCAGCAAATGCCAAGCTTCCACATTTTTTCTCCCATTATGTGACAGAGGGAGCGGAAGCCATGGATGCATTAATGAGCCCCTGGCCACAAGCACTGCTGTATGCATTTCCTCCTCTACAGCTAATCCCAAGGGTGCTCAACAAAATCCAGGCAGAAGGTGCAGACGTCATTCTAATAGCACCTGAGTGATCCTTAAGGGCTTGGTTTCCAGATGTGCTCAACATGACGGTGGCTTCAGTTCCTCTTCCGATGCGTCCCATTCTCCTGGTCCAGGGACAAGTACATCATCCAGACCCAGCTTGGCTTCTGCTCCATGCGTGGAAGTTGAGCAGCAGATGATGACAGCAAAGGGCTACTTGCAGATGATGGTAGGAACTATACTAGTGTCTAGTATACTAGTGTCTAGTGTCTAGACGGGAGTCCACTATACTAGTGTCTAGTGTCTAGACAGAAGTCCACCCAGAGGATATACAAATATACCTTCAGAGTGTTCCAGCAATGGTGCAAATGCAAGGGAAAGGATCTCCTGGAGGTGTCGATTCCCACATTGCTGGAGTTTCTTCAGGATGGGGTGGAAGCAGGCCTTCCACCGAACACGATCAAGAGACAGGTAGCAGCCATCACCTCCTTCTTGCCCCCAGAGAGGGCATCAACAATTTCTACCTATCCCCATGTACACCATTTCATTAAGGGGTTGGGTAATCTGCCCCCCCCAATGGTGCACAAGTTCCCGTCTTGGGACTTACACATGGTACTGAAGGCCTTAATGGCCTGCCCCTTCGAGCCGTTAAGGGAAGTGCGGTTGAAGTTCTTGACTTATAAGGTCATTTTTCTGGTAGCGATTACGTCTGGATGCAGAATATCGGAGTTGGCAGCTCTGTCAGTAAGATGAGACCTTTGTATTTTCAGACCGGACTCAGTAGTTCTACAGTTGCGCCAGGACTTCAGACTGAAGGTCAATTCTGCATTCCATAGGTCACAAGAGGTCGTTCTACCCTCAGTTCAAGAGAATTGGAAAGAATCTGGCACACCCTGGAAGTTTGTAGGGCTCTCTTATTTACCTTAAGAGAACCAACCCCATCCGGACTTCAGAAGCTTTGTTTGTATCTCCCACCAAGTACCTGGGATGAAAGGTGTTCCCATTGACTTTGGGGTGATGGATCAGAAGTTGTATCACGACATGCTATGAGTTGATGAACATGACAGTGCTGGAGGGGAAATTGGCACATTCCATGAGAAGTGCAGCTATGTCGGTGGCCTGAGAAAAGGACACCCCATTGGAAGAAATCTGCAGAGCTGCAACATGGAAATCTTCATCAACGTTTGTGCGACACTACAGACTAGATAAGATGAAGTCGGCGGAGGCGGCCTTCGGCAAAAGGTTTCTGCAACAAGTGGTCCAAGCATAGACGAACGCTTATCGCCAGACCTGCCCTAAGGTTGGGGCTTTAGTATATCCCAAGCTGTCAGATGTTCTGTAGCTCTCCCCACAGGGAAAAGGAACGTTGGTCTTACCTCTGATGCATTCTTTTCCAGTGGTGAAGCAAAGAGCATCCAGACCCACCCACTGGTAATATGAACGACTCCTGCTTAAACTTTTTGTGTACTTGTATATAACTCATTTTTATTTGAATCTCATCACGAGATGGTACAGCTTCACGAGGCTGTGATATGGACTGGCCAGCCGGGGGTTATCCCTCTCAGATGACCTCAGCAGTGGCCAGTCAAAAGATCTATTATTTTCTGCCTACTGGGAGCAAGTGGGGAGGGACTACCCAAGCTGTCGGATGCTCTTTGCCTCACCACTGGAAAAGAACGTATCACAGGTAAGACCAACATTCCTATTCCTTCTGTGTTTACACAATAAAGCTTTCTGAACCATTGGTGATTTGGCTGGCAAGGAGCGGGGTTCAAAGGTGTGATAGGAGGAACACTTCCTACTGTTGTTTTAATCTTGCTGTAAGCCACCCCAGTTGCCGAGCAGAGGGGCGGGTTAAAAATAAAAATTTATTATTATTATTATTATTATTATTATTACTGCAACCCTGGCTGTGTTCTGCCAGAGGAATAACCTATTAACATGTCTAGCAGAGCTGGACTAGAGATGAGCATTCTAACCAAATCACAAGGGCAGCCAAGCATAGTGGTAATTGTTTAGTTAAGTTATTGTAGTGCCCACAACAGGGTACGGGGGAGGGCAAATTGGGTTATATTGAGAAAGTATAAAAGAATACCAGTGGGGACAGTGTATTGCCGAATGGTCGAGAGAGTGAGTTGTGAGATGTGTGATATTGCTGTGCATTAACACTTCAGTTTCAGAAGAAGTAGAGGGTCAAAGGGAATTGCAGTTTGAAAATCAGTTGGAGACAAAAGTAGAAGAAAAGTTTAAAAATGGAGAAAAATTATGCCAACATACAGGGATGCAAGGCATCAGGGTGACAGAAAAGATTCTTCAACAGTAGGCCTCTACTGAGTAAAATCCATCAAAAGTGGGGTGCATTGGTTACTGAGCACTCACTTGGAGTCTCAAGGGCTAATCAGGCATTATGTCTACCACCATAATTAACCAAAAGCACAGTTGAAGGGTTGAGGAGGAGGAGAAGGCTATATAGAGGAGGAATTTGCTTTTGTAGGAGAGTATCTGAAAGGGTCTTTGTTTCTATTTTTTAAAAAATTCTTTTTAAGTCCATGCAAGGATTTCCAGTTTATTTCCACTGAGTGTGTTGTGAAAATGTAAATATTTTTTACTGTTTATTTTCCAGGATGATGCAGCAAATGATCCACAGTGGTCTGAAGAGCAACTCATTGAAGTTAAGTTCCGGTTTGCTGGCCTTGAAATTGGACGAACTGAAGTTGATATTATGGCCCACTCTACCCGGGCTATTTTTGAAATACTTGAGAAAGCATGGCAGCCTCAGAACTGTACTTTAGTGGACATGAAGGTATGAAAAATGTTCTTCTGAAACAAAATCTCAGTTTTCAAAGGAATGGGGGAATTGCTGGTTTCAGATACTGTTTCTGTTCTGTTTTTAGGTTGAGTTTGGTGTTAATGTAGCTACAAAAGAGATTGTTCTTGCTGATGTCATTGATAATGATTCTTGGAGGTTGTGGCCATCTGGAGACAGAAGACAGCAGAAAGACAAACAGGTAACTTTAGTCCTTGTCTCTGGGATCTTAACCTGTGCTAAAATTAAGGCACAACCGTGATTTTTTCGTTTCCCCAGAGGGGTAAGGGTAGTTATCATAACCAAGGTCTACTTCCTGGAAATTTTATACAGTCGTCCCTTCACATTCGCAGGGGTTAGGTTCCCCAGAGCCCTGCGAATGTGAAAAATCCGCGAATAATGATTGCCCTCTCCCTCCCCCGCCAAAGTGACCATGGGGTCTCCAGAGGCCCCATAGTCGCTTTCTCCGGATTCCCCAGTCCCTTTCTAGGCCTTCACGGAGCCTCAGGAGACCCTCCCGTGGCCCCGTGAAGGCCTCCCCGGCCCTCCCCCTCCCTCCCAAGGCCTTCATGGGGCCTCCAGAGGGTCTCTGAAGGCCCCGTGGAGGCCTCCCTGGCCCTACCCCCTCCCTCCCAGGGCCTTCACGGGGTGAATTGTCCTTGAAGTTTCACAGCTGGGTCTGAGGGGAGACAAAGCTGTTTTCTAGAGCTGTGTTTCTCAGCTTTTAGTCCAGATGTTTTGAATTTCAGCTCCCAGATGCCCCAGCCCAGCCAGTATGGTCAGTGGTCAGGGACTATTATTTATGTTCAGTTGATTGTAAGTTGGGACTATATTGTGAATGCTCCTTAAATATTTTCTTCAAATATCCTGCTTTGCAAACACTTTACTGATACTTTGATACCAATAGAGAACTTAATTTTAGCAGAATTGGTCTACTGTGGACAAAATTTTTCTTTTAACATTTAAAAACTTAGATTGTAGAAATACAGTTGTTCCTCCGTATCTATGGATTTGGTATCCATGGATTTAAATATTCACAGCTTGAAAATATTCTTAAAAAAATAATCCAAAAAGCAAACCTCGATTTTGCCATCTTCTATAAGGGACACCATTTTGCTATGCCATTGCATATAATAGGGCTTGAATATTTACAGATTTTGGTATCCAGGGGGGTCCTGGAACCAAACCCCATTGAATATGAAGGGACAACTGTACTTGAAAATATCAGTATGCTAGCTGAAGAGTGTAGGAAACCTGTATTGAATGTATCTTATTCTACATTAGATATGTTTCACCCATTTTAACATCATTTCTTCATGATGTAGAGATAATAAGTGTATTATTATTTCTATAAAAACAGACTGGTATATACAATTATATGTGGTGACTCTGATTAAAATTTAGCTCCTAACAATGACACAGCAGTTGGGGTGTACGTAAAGTATTAATGGCTTATTCTCAGTGTATAGACTTTATTTATTTCATGCAAATATAGTTGTCCCTTCATATTCACTGAGGTTTGGTTCCAGGATCCCCCCCGTGGATACCAAAATTCGTGAATACTCAAGTTCCATTATATGCAATGGCATAGCAAAATGGTGTCCCTTATATAAGATGGCAAAATCAAGATTTGCTTTTTTGGGTTATTATTTTTTTAAGAATATTTTCAAGCTGTGAATACTTAAATCCATGGTACCAAATCTGTGGATACAGAGGGACAACTGTGTATCATAATGTGATGGTGTGGTCTCAAAATCCAAGTTCTGAGCACATTGGCTTTGTGCTATCTCTCAGCCTTTTGCATGTTTGCTCTACTTTTCTTGAGCTGTGAGCTTACTTTGCACAGAGATCACAGTGGAGCTGCATAAGCAGCAGTACCGTGATTTCCCTAACTACCGTATATTCCGGCGTATAAGACAACCGGACGTATAAGACCCCCCCCCCCAATTTTAAAGTTAAAATATAGAGTTTGGGATATATTCGCTGTATAAGACGACTCTCCTCTTCCAACGCACCCTAAATAAAAATTTTAAAAACCATCATATTTGATTTCAATATGGATGCGGAGTTTATAGAGTGATTCATAAAATCTGGAGTGTTGCCACTGGAGTAATAGTATCAGGAGTACAATGTGATTGGAGTTTAAAAGCGGAATCCTAATGAAATGACAGGAAAAACACTTGAATAATAATGTAACAGTGGAATGTTAGCATTTGGTGAAAATGGCTGTGCAAAGAATAATATGAATGGAATAATTATGCCTGGTCCACAGTGACTACTGAATTCCAGGATCCAGAAAATAATGGCAATAGAATGTGAAAAAGCAGTAATGGGATAAATGTAGAGGAAGGCAAAATTAAACAACAGAATCTATAGCAAAATCTTATGTCTGTCAAACAGTGTCATTTACTCTGGTTCTTCAATTCAGAGTTCAGTTGCAGGGGAATATTAGCTGCATCCTAAATGAAATTATAGCCATTATGGAACTTAGACATCTAGTCTTACAGTTCCCAAATATTCTGTTTTCCTACTGCACAAGAAGAATAAAAGAAAAGGTTCCTTAATCTGGATTTTCAGTTCCCAGATTGTTTTATCATATTATGGTAAAAATCAAGCAATGGTAATACAATAAATAAAAAATGGCACCCCTTCCTCTTTCCTGTAATAATCGATCTTCCCAGACAACTTCTCTAGAAAGTTGAGGTATGAGAGTGGAGAATTGCCACCTGCTATCTGCCCTGCCATCAAACCTTCATAGCCTTCTTGTTGAAGGTGGGGAGAGGGGGCGAATCGCAGGTTTGGCCGCATAGCCTCCGCATCCCCCTCCTGCGCTCCTTTCCAGTAAGGAGCGCAGGAGGAGGATGCGGAGGCTGTGCACCCAAACGGGGCACGTTTGCCCCTTCTCCCCACCTTCCTTGAAGGTGGGGAGAGGGGGCGAATCCCGGGGTTTGGCTCCACGGCCCGCGTCCTCCTTCTGGCCTCCCTTCAGAAGAGAGCCCAGAAGAAGGGATCGGGGTCGCGGAGCAAAACGGGGCATTTTCGCCCTTTTCCTCCACCTTCAAGGAAGGTGGGGGGAAAGGGTGAATCTAGCGGTTTGCCTCGGCTGCTGCAGAAGCGTTTGAGCGGCGGCTGCGGCAAACCGCAACGTTTGCTCCCCTCCTCTGTCTTCCGTTGCTCCCCAAAGGGGGAGAAGGCAGAGGAGGGGGCGAATGAACTTCAAAACACTTTGCTTCACCCCCCTGCCCCATCTCCTGCCTCTTCGCTCCGTTTGCGAAGAGGCAGGAGATAGGCAGGCAGGCGAAGCAAAGTATATCCGGCGTATAAGACGACTATCAATTTTGGAGGGCACTTTTGAGTGCTCAAAAGTCGTCTTATACGCCGGAATATACGGTACCATTTGTTTATCTGCTCTGCTGTCACAGGGGTTCTCCACAGTATTGAGCCTAGCTTCTGGGTGATGTGTAACTGGTATTAGTAGGTCCATGAACAATGGTTAAGCAGCATAGAATAATAGAAGAGGCCTGCTCAGTGAAGGATCCCCAGCTACAGCATCCCTGAGAGGTAGCTGTCCAGCTTCTTTTTGAAGATGTCCAAAGGAGACCCATCACCTCTCAAGGGAATTGGTTCCACTGCTGAATCACTGTTACTGTCAAGAGGTTCCTTCTGATGTTCAGTCAAAATCTACTCTCCTGTTAACTTCAAACCATTAGACCTGGTCCTGCCCTCAGGTAGCAGAGAACAGACCTGCCCCCTCCTCTCTCTGACAACCCTTCAAGTATTTAAAGAGTGCAGTCATGTCACCCTTCAAGCTGAACAAGCTCACCTTTCCTCATATGTTTTGTTTTCCAAACTTATCATCCTTGTTGCCCTTCTCTGCTCCAACTTGTCTATATCCTTGTTTAAAATGAGGCACCTAGAACTGGACACAGTACTCTAGATAGGCCCAACCAGCACAGAATACAGTGAGACTATTACTTCCCTCAACTTGAAAACGATGCTTTTATTAATGCAGGGTAAAATAGTATTCTCCTTCTTTGCTGCAGCTTCTCACTGCTGGCTCATGTTCAGCTTATGAATCCCAAGGTTCTTTTTGCATGTACTGTAGTACTACTCAGCCATGTATCCTCCATCCTATACCTGTGCATTTGGTTTTTGAGGTTTAAATGTAGAATTTTGTATTTGTCTCTATTGAATTTCATTTTATTAATTTCTGCCCTATTTTCTAGTTTATCTGGTTCCCTTTGAATTATTTTTATACCTTACAATGTTAGCTGCCACTTCCAGTTTTGTGTCATCTGCAAACGTGATAAGGATTCCCTCCACCCTGTCATCTAAGTAATTGATAATAATGTTGAAGAGTAACAGTCCTAGGACACAACTCTGTAGTGCTCAAGACTTCACTACAGTTTGAAGTTCAGCCACTGATGATGAAATAGTGTTTCAACCAATTATGGATCCGTCGATAGTGTTCCTATGTATTTCACATTTAATCAATTTGCTATTCAAAACATTATGGGGGACCTTATCAAATGCTTTGCTGAAATCCAGATAAATGAGGAATTGGTACTTACTGTGAAATTTCATTCTTGGATGGCATGGAGGAACAACCCACATGATTGGGGTTCTCCCACATGCCAGCCCATATAGCAGGAGTTCTGAGTCTAAAATTCTTTAAATGTTAAAAAGTCACTCCTGCACCTCCCCCTCAGTTTCCCCTCAGTTTCTCTTCTACCTCTTACTTGACCAATCAATAAATGACATCCACAGCATTTCCACCGTCTACTAAATAGTGATCTGATTAAAACAAGATAGTTTGGTAGGATTTGTTCTTGACAAACCCATGCTGCACAGTGACTCTTGTAATACATACACATACACACACACTCTGCTATTGAGATCAGAGTGACTGGTATGTAGTTTTTTTTTCTTTAAGAGAGGGAGAATGTTTCCCCTTCTCCAGTCCTTAGGCACCTCACCTGTTCTCCAAAATGATGGCAAGTAGTTCAGAGAGCACATCAGCATGTTCCTTCAGTATTCTGAGACATTGTAGAGTTCTGAATACAGGTCAGCCCCTGTATCCACGGTTTCACTTATCCACATCCAGAAAAAAAATGTTCTCTCTAGGCATTTCTAGGTCCTTCAGTGTGATTCTGTGGTCAACTGGTATTCGTCTCATTGAAAATTATAGGGTTCCCTATTATCGTGTGGTGTCTTGGAGCCCAACCCCTGTGGATATGGGGATCAACTTGCACTAGCTATACAGATCAGTTTTAACAGTTTTGTAGCTTTCTGGTGAAAGTGCATGCACTTGCTGCTTCAATAGCTATGAAACAAACATATCTTGTGGATTATGCAATGTTTTGGGATTTTTTTCTTGTATCTTTTAGTCATACCGCGATCTCAAAGAAGTAACTCCTGAAGCACTGCAAATGGTGAAGAGAAACTTTGAATGGGTGGCTGAAAGAGTGGAGGTATTCACATCAACCTACATACATGTTAATTAATCGTTGTCTGTGTTTTCAATTATTTTCAGTTTGTCTTTTGACTTTCCTTTTTGTTAGCTGTTGCTGAAACCACAGAGCCAAGGCAGAGTGGTTGTGCTTATGGGCTCAACTTCAGATCTTGCTCACAGTGAGAAAATTAAAAAGGCATGTCAAAACTTTGGTATTCCTTGTGAATTACGAGTGACTTCTGCTCATAAAGGACCAGATGAAACACTAAAAATTAAAGCTGAGTATGAAGGTAAACTTAATTTGTTGTCAAAAACCTTATCCTGTTTCAGCAAAACAGTTGTTTTGCTAAGTGCCTCCTTCCCTCCTTCATGGCTTTTCTTAGGCATGTATGGTACTAATGCTATGTCTTTTTTTTTTTACATTTTACCAGGTGATGGCATTCCTACAGTGTTCATAGCAGTGGCTGGGAGAAGCAATGGACTGGGACCTGTCATGTCTGGAAACACTGCATATCCTGTTGTCAATTGTCCTCCACTGTCAGCAGATTGGGGTGCTCAGGATATATGGTCATCACTGAGGCTGCCCAGTGGTAAGTTCTCATCCTTGAATGCTTTGCAACAAACAATTACTTTCAAAGATGTGGGTCAAGCTCAAATTAGTCACCACCCAAACTTTTCTCTCCAATCTACAGTGCAGTAGAACTGTGATCTTAATTTTGTGCTTTCAGTCTGGATCACCTCAAAGTAAACATCTTTGGAGATTGTCTGTACCAATTTGCAATACTTACCTGATATTCTACTTTTGGTATACATGTTGTATCCAACCTCTTGACCTTCACCCTCCATGCACATATGCTTTAGTTTCAAATACTTAGTTCTTAAATATATATACACACACAGCAGTTCAGATCACTTGAGATGAATCAATTATGTTTTAACCATAAGCTACATTCTGTCATTTCAAAGTTCAGGTTTCTGTCCAGTTATACTGAAGAGAGGATACTGTAGACATTCTAAAATTTTTATATGTCTGTTCTGATTTAGTCATGAATATGCATGCTGCTTAGATTTCTCAAATTTTAATCAAACATAATATGCTTTATTCTTTGTGTGGTTCTTGGCTTGAGCAAAAGAGCTTGAAAAAAGTAAACGGGGGCAGGAAATAGGAACTGAGGTGAAGAAAGTTAGGGAAACTCCTGGTCAATTTCTGGTCTGAGCATTTAGCAGATATTTCCAATAAAACTTTTTAAAAATGTGTAGTGGTCAAGGCAAACCAGATCATGAACATATAGGAACACTGACATTTTCAGGTTAAAGTTTGGTATCATGATCTCAAAATTTGATTATAACAACAGATTTAGAGCTGATATTTAATATTCAACCAGAGCAACTTTCAGCTGTCTTCTGCGAGGTCTAGTAATTGAACGTCTCATACTTTGATAACCTTCTGCAGACTAGTCTGCAGAAGACTCCCTCAGGTTCTCCCACAAGAAAAATCAAGACTGGTTTGATGAAAACAACCAAGAGATCCAGGAGCTGTTGGCAAAGAAGAGAACTGCTCACCAGGCATACCTCGCCCAGCCAAGTTGCCATGTAAGAAAAGCAGCTTTCCGCCTCACATGTAGTAAACTTCAACAAAAACTCTGAGACACGCAGAACAAGTGGTGGATCAATATAGCAGAAAAGACCCAACACTGCAGATCTGGATGATCATAGAGGATTTTATGAAGCTCTTAAAGCAGTGTTTGGACCTACTTAGCAGGTCCAAAGATCCTTATACAGTACAGATGGTCAAACATAAATTACTGATAAAGCCTCCATCCTGAATTGATGGGCTGAACACTTTCAAAGTCTCCTTAGTGCCAACCGAGTAGTCCAAGGCTCAGCTATCCAACATATGATACAAAAACCGATGAAAAATGAATTGGACATAGCTCCCACTTTGGAAGAGACCCTTAAGGCCATACAGCAGTTGAAAAACGGCAAGGCAGCTGGGATTGATGGAATCACACCTGAAATTTGGAAACACGGAGGTCATGCACTCCACAATAAATTCCACGAACTCCTTGTGTATTGCTGGGAAAAAGGGGAACTGCCATCAGATCTCTGAGATGCAGTCATCTCCCTGTACAAGAAAAAAGGAGCAAAATCCGACGGCTCAAACTATCGAGGCATAACACTGCTCTCTATTGCTGGAAAAATCCTTGCAAGGATACTCCTGAACAGATTAGTTCCTGCTATCGCAGAAGAACTTCTACCTGAAAGCCAATGTGGCTTCAGAGCCAATAGGAGTACTACAGATATGGTATTTGCCCCTAGACAACTTCAAGAGAAATGTAGAGAGCAGAACAAGGGTCTCTATGTAACATTTGTCGACCTCACCAAAGCCTTCAACACTGTGAGTAAAGGTCTGTGGCAGATCCTGGAAAGACTAGGATGTCCCCCCAAATTCCTTAAAATGATTTATCTTGCTACACGAGGGCCAGCATGGTCAAGTCAGATATGGCGATGCTCTTTCAGACCCCTTTCTAATAACTAATGGAGTGAAGCAAGGTTGTGTTCTTGCGCCAACTTTATTTACAGTCTTCTTCAGCATGATGCTCCAAAGGGCTATGGCAGAGCTTGAAGAAGACGACGGCATCTACCGTACTGATGGTAGCTTGTTTAACTTAAGCTGTCTGAGGGCTCACATTAAGACTCTAAACTATCTAGTCCATGAGCTGCTCTTCGCTGATGATGCTGCCCTTGTTGCCCACACAGAAGCAGCTCTGCAGCGCCTAACATCCTGCTTCACAACAGCTGCAGAGCTGTTTGGGCTGGAAGTCAACCTGAAGAAAACGGAAGTTCTTTACCAGCCTGCACCACAGGACGAACACCACCATCCCCACATTGCCATTGGCAAATCTGTGCTCAAGTCCGTTCAGCAGTTCACCTACCTGGGAAGCATCATCTCCTCAGATGCCAAGATTGACAAAGAGATCGATCACAGATTAGCAAAGGCACATAGCGCATTTGGAAGACTTTGCTAAAGAGTCTGGAGTAATAAACACCTGAGGCAAAGCACAAAAATCAGTGTGTATAGAGCCATTGTACTATCCTCCTTTATGGATCTGAAACATGGGTCACCTATCGCCACCACCTACGACTCCTTGAACACTTTCATCAGTGCTGTCTACGCACAATCCTAAATATACACTGGACTGACTATGTGACGAATGTTGCTGTCCTTGAGCAAGCAGGGATCACCAGCATTGAGGCCATGATATTGAGAACATAGCTGCGCTGGGCAGGGCACGTTTCTAGGATGGAGGACCATCACCTCCCAAAAATAGTACTCTACGGTGAACTCGCCACAGGTCAGCGTAAGAGGGGCGCTCCAAAAAACCGATACAAGGATTCCCTGAAACAACATCTCAGGTTCGGCCAAATTGATCACCAACAATGGTCCGCCCTGGCCTCACATCGGGAGGCATGGAGACGCACTATCCACAATGCTGTAGCCTTATTTGAGAACTCACGCTAAACAAATCTTGAAGAGAAACGACAACGCAGAAAAAATCACAACCTGGACACATCACTGAAGGAGACCTTCTGCTGTGCTTTCTGCAACCGGACTTGTTTGTCTCGGATTGGCCTTTTTAGTCACCAGCACGCTTGCAGAAAGCACAGGATGAGTCCTTCCTGAATCTTCGTTTGCGAAGAAAAGCCAGAGAGAGAGAGAGAGAGAGAGAGAGAGACTTTGATAACTATATTAACCCTTTAAAATCTTGGCTAGTATTTTACATCATGTACTTAAGTATATTTCAGTAAGTAACCTCTGCTGACCCAACTCCGAAAACCAAACAGAGATGTCATTTGCCGATTCTGTGATCATTGGCAGAATGGACTTCCTTCTCCCCATGCAGCTGATGCCTGATATCATGAGTAGCAATTTAAGAATATGTAACTAGGTTAGTTGTAACTATTGCATTGCCCATTTCATCACCTTCTGTTATCTAAAATTGTACTCTCCTTCATGAGGTACCTGTCTGAACTTTTACCAATGACATTAAAGTGATAATATGTACATTAGTGGTATTCTATAAATATCTATATGACAGCTGTAAACTTTAGAACTATCCTTTTCTTCTGACACAGGTCTTGGCTGTTCCACAATTCTTTCACCTGAAGGTGCTGCACAGTTTGCTGCTCAGATTTTTGGGCTGAATAATCACATCGTTTGGGCCAAGCTGCGAGCAAATATGTTGAATACATGGATCTCCTTGAAGCAGGCTGACAAAAAGATGAGAGAAGACACTGCATAGATGGCTTCTTGTTGGTGTATCATTTCTAAGACAAGAACTCTTCTTATGACTTCTTTTGTCAGATGTTTAACAGATGAATCTGCAGGTGGCATCTTTCTTCCAAACAACTGAAGACTAATCTCTGGTTTTCTGGAAGCAACATCATTTCAACATTACTATAGAATAGTTCTTAATGATCTATTTTAATGGCTTATTAAATAAAACTTATCGGTATTGATGTGTAATCCTGTAGAGAATATGCCCACTAATGATTCACCAAAAGTTTGTATTAAAAAGTAGCAATAACAAATAGATTTAACTCTGGTTTTTAAGTAAGACTTTATTCTGGAATGATATGTGCTGAAGAGAAAGATACAGAAAATAAGTCACTGTAGCTGGGAATAAAAACAGCTTTTACAAGTGTGCACTTTTGCCATCCTTAAGAACAGTATACGCCAGGCATGGAAACACCTGCATGGCACCATCTGTAGCTTCACTTCAGTATGTCCTAGTAGTTTTAAACATACTCATAATGGCTACTGTGGTTTAAACAGCAGTGCTGAACTGCTTGAAAACTTATTGATCCTACATTTTGTATCTGTGTATAACCTTTGCGTCCCCCCCTCCTCACATTTATACTCTGCCTTTTTAAGTCATTCAGGTTGCCTTTTTTCCTTCAGGACCAAGAGAATGGGATTCATGGCAGTAGTAATCATCTAATAGTAGAGCCCATTTATGAAAAGGGAAGATAGTACAATTGCTGTAGATAGTTACTAAAATAGGTTGGGGAGAGTCAGAGACAGAAGCTACTTAAATGATGTAACAATGTAAGGAATGGCTGTAATAAAGGAAAAACAAAAAACTATTTCACCTGCAAATGGTTCCAGATTCAGTTGCTGGCACTGTGTCTGAAATGCTAGTGATTAAAATGAACAGCTGTGGGGCTATTTTGCAAAGTTTGGTACAATATGCCCCTGTTTTAGTTATACCATGTATTAGTTTTAATATGGAAGTGTGGTGGAGGCATCCACTTATGTAATCAGAAGATGTCCCCACAAAATGTTGCTATTGCTCCAACTCTTAATGGATTCATAAGTCATGAAATACTAGACATCTGATCAATTTTGTTTGTTTATAACTATTTCAAATAAAAGATATGAAGGTTTGTTGAGTCACCTGACTCATCACATGCCTGGCAATACATAATATAATGAAAAAAAATATGATTCCATTACTTTTCCTATTCTCCTTTGAACTAAATGCCAATCCTGAATAGACAAACCCCCATTGATTTTGAATGAAGATAACATTTAGTTGAACAATTGCACTTCAACTGATGTGTGAAAATAAGCATTCCTCCTTTTGATTTCTAATACAATGATGTTTTCTTCACAAGATAGTAAAAGTCCTACAGAATTTGGATGGGTACTTAGCCAAATATGCTCCAGGCCTCATTTGTTTATACAGGCTAATCTGTTCAGACTCACTCATTGTTAGTGGTTCAATTAAAGGGACCAGGGGTGGTGGAAGTCTAACTGGTTCATATTGTTACAGCCCCCTTAATGTGTTTTTGGAAGGTTATGGGATGAGTGGGAAGCCCAATATCCAATCTGAAAAGGTTTTGGGTCTGCTTTCTAGCAGTGAAAGGAGAACTGCATTTTGCTAGTGACAGGGCAATTCTATGAACTATGTCTACTCAGAAGCAAGCCCCAGTATAACAGCTTTCACACTTGCAAAATACCGTTTTGCTCTGTGCATTGTGTCCAAACTTTAAAAATTCCTCATCTGGCTGGAGATGACGTTAGGAATGAAAAACACTTGTACTTCATCAAGCATCTTGTGTGGAAGTTCCCCATCTTGCCTCACAGTGAGTTGAAACACATGTAAGGTTTCAATAAGCAAAAAATCGTTCAAACTTAAGCTCACACTTGAAGCTCTCCTTGAAAAGTGTGATCCTTTGTTGCATCTATCATTTGCTCAGGGTTTTAACATGCGTCCCTGGCACATACTCACATCAGAAACATTCCTCAGAAAAGTAGAGGGCAACTGTCATGTTACAACATGCATTTTGTAAGACAATCCTGCCAGAATATCTGACTAGCATAAGTATTTCCCAACTCCAGATTTGAAGAAGGTCTATATAGCTATGGCTGGAAAACAGTGGTGGCACAAAGGATGTACGGACAGGCTGAACTGCACCAGGTGACATTGTCAGAGGGAGGCGTGACACCAGCCTTAGTAATACCACATTTGGAAAGTTCATAGTCTACAATTACTCAGTTCTGTGTAGTGGCCTAAACATTTTAGTACTCTGTACCAACCAAGTCTACCCCTCAAAATAATTATTCATGTTTCCCCACAGAAAGGTATTTTCTATAAAATGCTGATATTCCCACACCAAATTGGATTAACCCCCCCCCCCCATTAGGTTTCTACTTATTAAGTCTGTTCCCAGCTGGTTCACACCCACTCCAAGCATTTTTGAATACAGTGACCTACTTGGTACAGCCTGGGTCCTTACGCCTGCTGTCATGTAATCAATCCACACTGATAAGAGGTCCCACTATGGTAGTCCATAATGTTTGAAATTGTGCTCTAGAAACAGGCACTTCCCAACAGTAAGAAAAAGGGGACTTAAATTTAAAAATATATAAGCTTTAGGTTTATTGAAAATTAAATATTAGCAAAAGCAAGATTTTTTAAAGAAATATTTTACAAAAAGATTCACATACAAGACAAGACATTCACAAACTGAAAACTACAAAAGTACCTATTGGCAAGCAGACTGCTAACTTTTGCATTGCAGTGTGATATTGATATGAATAAGGCATGGAAGTCCTTTATGCACCAAACTTTTCATTGACTGGTAGGACTTTTGTAGTAGTATTTCAGTAGTTCCCAAACTCTCACATCAGTGTTCTGCCAAGGGTATGGTCGGTGAGCCACAGCTGATTCATAGAGCTATGAGAAATAGTACGTGATTATATTGTCAAATTTGCAAGTTTGAGTCTAAGCAGTATGTACCAAAGTTTAGGAATCACTGGTGTATCTTAGTACATTCAGCCATATATTTTTTTTGGTTATTTATTGTGTACTGGAGAGACTCCTTTATGTTCTTAGATCAACACACTGTTGTCATGTGTCCAACACCAGTCTCTCCATGCACAGCTATAGGCAACACGTTCACAGTTTTAATAGCTTTTTGAATGAAAGATCTTTCTGTTGTTCTTTAACATGGCTCTAAATTCATACAATCATTTTTATTATGAAGTATGCAAAAAACATCTTGTGCCATTATTTAAGGTAAGACACTCACAAAACAGAAGTTTGCTACAGCAACATCCAATACAATATTTTAAACACTTGTGCAAATAGCAACAGGGTTGCATCTGAGGCAAGTTCTGATTTGCAAGATTTTGAATGCATCCTTAATATTGTAAACTTGGACTGATAGTTCAGATTCTATACTTTCCACCATTTTTAAATTGTCAAGTGGAGATACTGAAATCTTAGGATGATACATTCTCACTTGTACATAGTGCAAATAAAGTAGAAATTTCCACATACTTTGTTGCTGGATTGATTTTTCTGTGTGCAATTTTAGTGGTATCCTTCACACTGAAGGTATCCATGTGATGAACTATTGATACAGGATAATAGGAAAAGCAGTTCTGATAAGTTCTCAAACCAGCGCTAAAAGTGCAAATGCTGCAAAAAACCCAACTGCAGTTACAGATAGAAAAGGGTAACGTTTCAGTAATATCCAGGCTGTTAGTCATTTGGATTGATCTCTAGAGAAGTATGTCAGTATGTCTTGAATTTTTACCAGACGTTCTTTCAAAGATTTCATAGAGAGAACTGTGAGCTGATATCTAGGGTCTACAGGAAGTACAGCCAGAAGCCACCAACACCAAGCAGGTCCATTAGCCGTCTCCTTAAAACAAAGAACAAGAAGTGCTATATTTAGAATTTACCATGACAAAGGCTACTATATTTTCCAATATAAAATAAAAGTGTTAAAATAACAGGTTTTCTACATCTAATACACACGCAGTTGCCTCAATCTGCAATTTT
The DNA here is from genome assembly GCA_030847615.1 of Gambelia wislizenii. Taxonomy (NCBI): domain Eukaryota; kingdom Metazoa; phylum Chordata; class Lepidosauria; order Squamata; family Crotaphytidae; genus Gambelia; species Gambelia wislizenii. The sequence goes on along the minus strand of JAUMIR010000005.1, from coordinate 95,960,508 downwards.
TATGAAATGTAAATGAAGAAAGGAGTTACAGTCGTCCCTTCACATTTGCGGGGGTTCCGTTCCACGGACCCCCGCGAATGTGAAATATCCGCGAATAACGACTGCCCTCCCCCTCCCCCACCATAGCGACCATGGGGCCTCTGGAGGCCCCATAGTCGCTTCCTCCAGCCTCCCCACTCCCTTCCTAGGCCTTCCCGGGGCCTCTGGAGACCCTCCCGAGGCCCCGTGGATGCCTCCCCAGCCCTCCCCCCTCCCGCCCAAGCCCTCAACGGGACCTCCGGAGAGTCTCCGGAGACCCCGCGGAGGCCTCTTACGGCCCTCCCCGCTCCCTCCCAGGCCTTCATGGGGCCTCCGGAGCGTCTCCGGAGGCCCCATGGAGGCCTCTCCCGGCCTCCCCCCTCCCTCCCCGGGCCTTCGTGGGGCCTAGCAAGGCCCCGCGGAGGCCTCTCCCAGCCTCCTCCCTCCCTCCCCGGGCCTTCGTGGGGACTAGCTAGGCCCCACGGAGGCTTCTACCAGCCCTCCCCGCTCCCTCCCCAGGCCTTCATGGGGCCTAGCAAAGGCCCCGCGGAGGCCTCTCCCAGCCTCCCCCCTCCCTCCCCGGGCCTTCGTGGGGCCTAGCAAGGCCCCACGGAGGCCGCTCCCGGCCCTCCCCCCTCCTTCCCGGGCCTTCGTGGTGCCTCCGGAGCATCTCCGGAGGCCCCATGGAGGCCTCCCCGGCCCTCCCTACCCCCTCCCCGGGCCTTCATGGGGCCTCCGGAGCGTCTCCGGAGGCCCCATGGAGGCCTCCCCGGCCCTCCCCGCTCCCTCCTAGGCCTCCATGGGGCCTCCAGAGCGTCTCCGGAGGCCCCATGGAGGCCTCTCCCAGCCTCCCCCCTCCCTCCCCGGGCCTTCGTGGGGCCTAGCAAGGCCCCGCGGAGGCCTCTCCCAGCCTCCCCCCTCCCTTCCCTGGGCCTTCGTGGGGCCTAGCAAGGCCCCACGGAGGCCGCTCCCGGCCCTCCCCCCTCCCTCCCGGGCCTTCGTGGGGCCTCCGGAGCGTCTCCGGAGGCCCCATGGAGGCCTCCCTGGCCCTCCCCGCTCCCTCCCAGGCCTCCATGGGGCCTCCGGAGTGTCTCCGGAGGCCCCATGGAGGCCTCCCCAGCCCTCCCCCAGGCCTTCATGGGGCCTCCGGAGCATCCCCGGAGCCCCCACGGAGGCCTCTCCCAGCCTCCCCCCTCCCTCCCCGGGCCTTCGTGGGGCCTCCGGAGCGTCTCCGGAGGCCCCATGGAGGCCTCTCCCGGCCCTCCCCCCTCCCTCCCCAGGCTTTCGTGGGGCCTCCGGAGCGTCTCCGGAGGCCCCATGGAGCCCTCCCCAGGCCTTCGTGGGGCCTCCGGAGCGTCTCCGGAGGCTCCATGGAGGCCTCTCCCGGCCCTCCCCCCTCCCTCCCCGGGCCTTCGTGGGGCCTCCAGAGCGTCTCCGGAGGCCCCATGGAGCCCTCCCCAGCCCTCCCCCAGGCCCATGGAGGCCTCTCCCGGCCCTCCCCCTCCCTCCCCCGGCCTTCGTGGGGCCTCCGGAGCGTCTCCGGAGGCCCCATGGAGGCCTCCCCAGCCCTCCCCCAGGTCTTCGCGGGGCCTCCGGAGGGTCTCCGAAGGCCCCGCGGAGGCATCCCCAGCTCTCCCCCCTCCCTTCCAAGGCCTTCGCGGGGCCTCCGGAAGGTCTCCGAAGGCCCCGTGGAGGTCTCCCCTGCCCTCCCCGCTCCCTCCCAGGGCTTTCACGGGGCCTCTGGAGGCCCCGTGTCGCGGTTTTGGGGGGGCCCGGGGGGGCCGTCGCAAAACTGCGAATAGTCGAAACCGCGAATGTCAAGTTCGCGAATGTGGAGGGGCGACTGTACTTAAAAAGAATCCAAACTCTGTAATACCCAGGCTACCGACCACTTTCCAGCAGTATTCTAGACCTGAAGTTTTCAATATTGCCTTGGATGGCTATGATAAGAAGAGCTTCTCCCTGCCACTAGTAAAATATTGTTGATATTTCTTTACCACCTGCTGTACTGCCTCTATCAGTGAAAGAGAACTATGGAAACAGCGTTGCTGAGGGCACAGCTAAAGCCAAAGGAGGTGCCAGAGCTGAATCATCAGCAACTGAAACAAATGTGCTTCCCTTTCTTCTCTATCAGTGTCAGGAAGGATACAGAACGGTATGCATGCAACATTCAAGTTTCTGGGGGAACGGGGAAACAATTTTCAATCTCACTCTTGGATCCCAGCTCCCAAGTCATGTCCCTGTACGCCACCCGCCCGTGCAGTTTCCAAGATGATGTTGCATATTGCCACAAAAGGAAGCAAGCTTCAAGAACATGTTTTTATGCCTTAAAGGTAAAAAGAATGTTCTGGAGCAAAGATGGCGAGCTTGTGACCTGCCAGGTGTTCCTGGACTACACCTCCCATCATATTTCACCACTGACTATGCTAGTGAGGGATGATGGAAGTTGCAGGCCAACAACATCTGGACAACTAGAAGTTGCCCATTCTTGCTCTAGAAAAAAGATCAAAAGCCACTTTTGATCAGGTTTTACTGCCCCAAATAACTCATCTCACACTGGAGGTTTTGTACTTTTTCAGAAGTACAGTACATCTTTCTTGGCACTAATTCTTTAGCGCCTCTTTATAATTCATTACTGCTATCAGATAAATTATTGTACTAGTCTCATTACTGCTCTGTCACTAGAAAGCAATCCAGATCAAGTTGATAGTAAGAAAGGGAAGCTGTTCCTGTGCTAAAAATCAGTGCTAAATTGGTGCTTGGCAGCTGTAATGGACTGGATGAGGGCAAACAAATTGAAACTTAAACCAGACAAGACAGAGGTGTTCCTGTTTAGTTGAAAGGCAGATCTGGGAATAGGGATTCAGCCTGTGTTAGTTGGGATTACACTCCCCCTGAAAACACAGGTCCATAGTTTGGGGGTATTCCTGGATTCAGCTCTGAGCCTGAAGGCCTAGAATTCAGCAGTGGCCAGAAGTGCTTTTGCACAGCTAAAGCTAGTGGGCCAACAGTGCCTGTTGCTGGAGAAGTCAGATCCTGCCATAGCTATACATGCCTTTGTTATACAGTTGTCCCTTCACATTCGCGGGGGTTAGGTTCCATAGACCCCTGCGAGTGTGAAAATTCCGCGAATAATGACAGCCCTCCACCTGCCCTCCCCAAGCGACCCAGAGGCCTCCGGAGGCCTCGCAGTCGCTCTTCCCGGCCGCCCCCCGCCCTCCCCAAGCAACCCCCGAGGCCTCTGGAGGCCTCACGGTCGCTCTTCCCTGCCGCCCCCCCTCCCCAAGCGACCCCCGAGGCCTCCGGAGGCCTCGCGGTCGCTCTTCCCTGCCGCCCCCCGCCCTCCCCAAGCGACCCCCGAGGCCTCCGGAGGCCTCGCGGTCACTCTTCCCTGCCGCCCCCGCCCTCCCCAAGCGACCCACGAGGCCTCCGGAGGCCTCGCGGTTGCTCTTCCCTGCCGTCCCCTGCCCTCCCCAAGCGACCCACGAGGCCTCCGGAGGCTTCGCGGTTGCTCTTCCCTGCCGTCCCCCGCCCTCCCCAAGCGACCCCCGCCCTCCCCAAGCGACCCCCGCCCTCCCCAAGCGACACCCGAGGCCTCCGGAGGCTTCGCGGTTGCTCTTCCCTGCCGTCCCCCGCCCTCCCCAAGCGACCCCCGAGGCCTCCGGAGGCCTCGCGGTCGCTTTTCCCGGCCTCCCCCCGCCCTCCCCAAGCGACCCCGAGGCCTCCGGCGGCCCTGTTATCGCTCCCCTCGCCACTTTCCCTGGACTCCCCTCGCCTCCCTGGCCCTCCCCACCCCCTCCTCAGGCCTTCATGGGGCCTCCGGAGCACCTCCGGGGGGCCCGTTAAGGCCTCCACAGCCCTCCCCACCCCGTCCGCAGGCCTTCATGGGGCCTCCGGAGCGCCTCCGGGGGCCCCGTGAAGGCCTCCTCAGCCCCTCCCAGGCTTTCACAGGGCCTCCGGAGGCCCCGTGTCGTGGTTTTGGGGGGCCCGAGGGGGCCTTCCCAAAACCGCAAATAATCAAAAACGCGAATGTCAAGTTCGCGAAAGTGGAGGGACAACTGTATCCCACTTGGATTACTGTAATGCATGCTACATGGGGCTGCCTTTGAAAAGTGCTCAGAAACTTCAGTCAGCCCAAAGAGCAGTAGCCAGGTTGTCAACTGGAGCTGGATACAGGGAGCACACAACTCTCTTGTTGCAACAGCTCCATTGGCAACTGGTCCGTTTCCAGGCTTAATTTAAAGTGCTGGTTTTGACTTATAAAGCCCTATACAGCTTGGGTCCAGGTTATTTGAAGGACCGTATCTCCCTTTATGAGCCCATTAGAGCTCTTAGATCATCTGGAGAAGCCTTTCTCTCTGTCGCACCACTGCCTCAGGTTCGTTCGGTGGGAACAAGGGAGAGTGCCTTCTCAGTGGCTGCTCCTAGGCTTTGGAACTCCCTCCCTAGAGAGGCCAGGATGGCACCGCCTCTGCTCTCCTTTTGGAAACAAGTAATCACATTCTTGTGCCATCAGGTATTCACAATTTGATGGAGGCTGGGTTTATATGTGTTGTGTAGTTTAGTTTTTAAAGTGTATATGGTTTTATTGTATTTTAATATTTTAATAACTAAATTGTTTCATTTTTTTAAATTTCATATTTATATTTTTAATGTTTGTGTACTGTTTCAAATTTATTGTTAGCCATCCTGAGTCCCTATATTGAGAGAAAGGCAGGATATAAATAAATATAATAAATAAATAAAAAGTACCACTTAGCCTAGATACCTGTATGTTCTCTTCCCTCTCAGGCATTGGACCAAAATGCTGAAGTATTTGACTACGAAATTTGTTTCTTAAACTTTGGAACCAGCTGCAAGCCTGGCTGTATACAAAATCATGGAGCTCTCCAAGTTTCTTCATCTCACCTTCATCTTCAACCTGTACATGAAGAAAGTGAAGGGAATCACATTACATCATGGTAATATACAGCAAGAGAACATTCAGAAACACATTAGCTCAAACCAAGGTTTATAAACTTAGGAAAAGTTGGCTCTAGCACTCACACACTAGTTCCTTCACATGCAGTCTAAAAATAAAGCAATTGTGCTTTATTAAAACCATAGATAGGCATTGTATTCAAGAAACAAAAGGGGAAGTGCTCAAGGCCATGTCTCATAAAACTTTAAAGCTATGGTCTCAAGGATTGTCTAAATGCTTTCTCAGGACTTGTCTGCAATATTTATCAGGCCTGGGCCCAGAAGGAGATGAAAGGCCCTCCTTCTATCCCAACTGCCACTGCCCTGTCCTTGGAAGGAGAGAAGAACCAGCAGTATCTGCTGGATTTAATCCCTATCCCCACTGCCATTCCCTTTTCCTTATGTGTCAGGTCTAATTTAGATTGTAAGCCTGGGGGCATGGAACTGTTAAATTAACCATTTGTAAGCTGCTCCGAGAGCCTTTGTGGCTGAAGAGCGGGGTATAAATACTATAAATAAATTTATTTCAATAGAATATGTCTTTGTTTAGAATTCTCATCTCTTCCTGTCCACTGCAAGTAACACATTTTCTCCTGCTACTCACTTTTAAACAAGGAGAAGTTAAAAACACATACTGCATATGCAGATTTGCAAATGGAATAAGTCACTTTTTAAGATTACAACTCCAGAATCCAATTGCCATGCTGCCTGAGGGATTACTGGTGCTGTATTTGGACATATTGTGAAAAGACATGGCTCACTAGAAAAAACAATACAGTTGTCCCTCCATATTCATGGATTTGGCATTCACGGATTTAAGTATTCACAGCTTGAAAATACTCTTTAAAAAATAATAATCCAAAAAGCAGACCTTGATTTTGCTGCCTTATACAAGGGACACCATTTTGTTATGCCACTGCATATAATGGGACTTGAGTATTCATGGAGTTGGGTATTCACGGGGGGGTTCTGGAACCAAACCCCAGCAAATGTGAAGGGACAACTGTAATACTTAGTAAGGTAGCGGCAGAAGGAAAAGAAGACTGCAGCACAGATGGATAGATTCAATCAAGGAAGCCACAGTCCTGAGTCTGCAAGACTTAATGATGATCAGGTGACTTAGAGGTTTCTCATTCGTAGGGTCACCATGAGTCAAAGTCAATGGGTTGGCAGTTAAAAACAACAATTCCAAAGATTATGAACAGAGAGATGTTACAACCAAGATACATTGTTAAAACATGCATCTTCTCTATTAAGTCTTAAGAGAAAATCAGTCTCAGTACCTTTAGATCTTCTAAGTACTCAATGTCTGCAGTGCAGTAGCCATCCTTCATCCCTCTTCGAAGTACTTTGAATCTCTTTAATCCAACTGTATCTACAACAGATCGGCCATCTGGCAGATAATCAAGATTTCTAATGTACAGCATGCAGCCGTAATCTGCAAAGCTAGAAGAAATGGCACTGTGTCAACCACTGTCTTAGATAAGTTTCTCTTACTTTTCCTTTTACTGTGAAATAAAGACATACCCATTTTGGGGGTCACTGATACACATCCCAAATTGTTTTGTCCCTGTTTCTATACTTCTTCGAATCATCAGGCGGTACCTTGGTTCAAATACATGGAGGGGACAAGGCACAGTTGGGTAGGCCATAGTGCAAACAAAGACTGGAATGTTCTTGGTCAAGCTGAAGACAAAATACATGAAATAAGATGATGGTGATATTATAAATGTTACATCTTCCTGTAAAGGTGGAATTATAATTCAAGAAGGTCAGTTTTCACAGATCTTCACAATCTTTCTTCAAGACTAAACAAGTTGCTTGTGTCTTTTAAAAAGTGAATAAATCACCAATTCGGAAATTATGCTGTTCAGCATTATGCTTCCAGCCCACAAGATTAACTAAACATACACCAATATCGTCCCTTTCCTACAATTAAATGGTAGTCACATTATGTGCACACTCATTTGCAATAATCTTTAACAATATGAAAGGGTAACAAACTCCTACAGTGTTTGCAATCAACAGGAATCAAAATGTATTTTAAAATATAATTCCAGTTTTGTGAAGTTATGCAAATGAAACTAGCAGAAACTAGCTAGTTTAAACTAGCAGAAGTATTTCCCTTAGTTTTACCCTGATTCTTAACAATATATTCAACAGTAGAAGTGGACATTTGAAAATAAAGCTGTATGTTGCATTTTGATTACATACACAAGATTTGACTGTATTTCCAGTTGTATCCTGACTTATCCATAACTTACTGTCCTATGTAGTTTTCCTTCAAGTGCAAGAAATGAAAAATGTTCCCCAAAATTTATATTTATGAGCTAATGAACTTATGCTATAGTTTGTGCTATAGCACTGAGCCCAAAATAATACTGAGGCAATAGCAGCAAACCTCTGTCTGTAGACAAACATTTTCCCCAAACATAAAAAGGTGTGTAAATATGTTTAATAAAAGAGGTGGTAAACCTTTTGCACGCTCTATTTTTTCACAATGCTTTCTGTTCTGGTATTTTCCTCAGATACAACCACCAGAAACCAGGCTGGCTGGGAAAAATATAAAACGAAGGGAACAGAGAAGCAAGATTACCAGCAGGGGGAGACCCAGCTTCTCTTGCCATACTTTCTGCTCTTCAATATCAGACTCCCATCCCTTTCTTTATACAGTTGTCCCTTCATATTTGCTGGGGTTTGGTTCCAGGACACCAAACCCCCATGGATACCAAAATCTGTGAATATTCAAGTCCCATTATATGCAATGGCATAGCAAAATGGTGTCCCTTATATAAGATTGCAAAATCAAGGTTTGCTTTTTGGATTATTATTTTTTTAAAGAATATTTTTAAGCCGTGAATACTTAAATCCATGGATACCAAATCCGTGGATACGGAGGGACAACTGTACACAACTGTAGTAGAGCTATATTTAAAAAGATATGTTGTCATCATGTATATATAGTTTGGGTTGAGAAAAAAAGAAAATGAAAATTGATATCGTTACCTCACTATAAAGCTTTCTGAATACCTTTATCAAATCATCATAACAATGCTAAGAAAAGTTATTGCATTCTACTTTAAGCTCCTTTAAAGAAAGTGAGGAAAAGAATGCTGGAAGAATAGCATTCACAAGATTCAAACACATCAATATAACCTCACTTCATTTTACACTTTGTAACAGTGCTGTTCTTTAGTCAATGAAATAGTGTAGTAACTTAGTAAACTAAGGGAGAATAGTTTAAAAAGCCTTGCTCCTCCAACCCCCATTTTTAAAATTTCCTTTAGTGTTTTTTTAAAATCACAAAACAAAAACAAAACGGACATACAACTGTACATTAGTCTTTGGTTACTAAACTTGTGTGCAAAGTAACAAAATACATATTGATAGATACATACATAGATATACACACACACATACATGTATATGTATCTTAACACACATATAAAACTTGCCTTGCATGTTCAGATATTTCTTCATCATTAATTCTTTTTCTCTCAGATAATTCAGCAGGCATATACTTCATTATTAGTTCTTCCACCAAATGTGTGATACTATATTTTCTACTTGCCAAATACTGAAAATAATAATGAAATTAAAATTTTAAGACATATATTTATAAGAATTCAACTGTAGAAAAGTAATGTTTCATAACCACTTCAGTGTGATTTCAGAGCATCAAGCAAAAAACAAAAAACCCCAAACAAACAAAAATCTCACCACAAAGTAATCTAACAACCTCAGGCTGAAGTTTCCCTTGGATACAAATTCCAATTTCCAGTAGACTTATAAAAAAGAAATCTAAATCCACCAAACTTTTAAACTGATATTTACTAGCTCTAGAACATGAACACATCAATGCAATCAAATTAAAAAGTTACGATTCCAAGTTTATGCCAATTACAACCCCTCTCCATGTGACTAGCTGGCTATATTATAAGCTACAAGGTGTGCATTTGTTTTCTTTTTCTGCCTGCACACTTCATTTGCCCCATCCAGAAGTGACAAGGCTCTCTCCTGCAGCTTTTTGGTTTTTAAAAGAAACCTTTTGGTTTCATCTTGCACTTCTTGCACAGTGGGTAAGGCTGTTTCTGCAGGACAGAAAGGGGCAACAACAGCTTTCAAGGACAAAGAGAGGCTTCATGATTGTTGGCTGATCACCACTGGGAGAAGACAGACACTGTGCAAGCATTTGGGGTGAGTAACTACAAGTCTTGATCACACAACTCTGATCATTATTGGGGAGGGGGCTCATGCATGTAATTGACATCTGTTTGAAACAGAATGATATGCTCAATCCTTCCCATTACTATCAAAGTCAAGGTGGTTTACAAATAAAATTAAGATCACATATACATTACTATATTTTAATCTCTCTCTCTCTGGTTTCTGCAAGCGCGCTGATGACTAAAAAGGCCAATCCAAGATAAACAAGTCTGGTTGCAGACAGCACAGCAGAAGGTCTCCTTGAGTGATGTTTCCAGCTTGTACAGTTGTCCCTTCACAATTGCAAGGGTTTGGTTCCAGGACCTCCCGTGAATACCCAAATCCGTGAATACTCAAGTCCCATTATATGCAATGGCATAGCAAAATGGTGTCCCTTATATAAGATGGCAAAATCAAGGTTTGCTATTAGGCTTATTATTTTTTAAAGAATATTTTCAAGCCGTGAATACTCAAATCCGTGAATGTCAAGGGACAACTGTAATTCTTTCTGTGTTGTTGTTTCTCTTCAAGACTTGTTCATATTCCATTAAGAAAACATAAGCCTAAATCTTATGTTAGTCCCAACAAGAGCAGATCTGTTAATCAATTAATTTATCTTTGTGGTTATTTACCATTGAACAACTGATTCAATGGGCCTACTCCAATTGGGATTAACAAATCGGATCTAGGCCATAGTGTGTTACTATTGAACAATCTTCCTTTTAGGCACATGCACATTTGGAATCAATAACTTTAATATATTGAAAATCTGATTGTTTCAAGTAGCCCAAATTCTTACCTACCACATTTTAACAGCTAATCAGTTTTTGTAAATGGTTATCTGAAAACTGTTTCCATATATTTAAAAAAGATCAGGTTTCAACTAGGTTTTTTAAAAACTTTTTTCAGATTAAAGAAATATTCTTTATCATAAACATTCACTGAACACATTACCTCTTTTAAGCTTTCTTTACAGAGAGGGCACTGAGGAGCATAGTCTAAGCAACGTTCTAAACAACTCCTACAAAAAGTATGGCCACATGGTGTTGTCACAGGATGAAAGAAGAGCCTGAAACATAATTTCAAGAAGTTATGTCATGTTACAGTCACTTTAGTAAACAACAGCATTTGTTTTCTAATTAGAGCAATTAGAGGAAAAACAATCCTAGACATCCACAAAGCAATGCAGTCGGCCCTCCACATTTGTGGGTTTAACTTCTGCAGATTTGATTATTCATGGATTATTTGCTGCCACCTCTGCGGCTACACTATGCTATTTTTAATAGGGACTGTAAGCCATGTGAGACTTAGAGACTACAAATGTGCTGCAAGGCTTGTAAGTCCCTAATAAAAATGGCATTGGGCAGCAGTAAAAGCAGTGGCAAGCCCCATCAGTTGCCCGCTTCTGCCTTGCGAAGGAAACCTACCGCCTTGAAGGCATCCACAGTGGGCTGAATCTGCAGCTTGTCTTTTTTGGGGGGGTGTTAAAAATGGTTTGGGGAGTTTAGAAATATTTGTGTTTTTTCCACTTTCACAGGGGTCCTATACCCCTAACCCCAGCAAATGTGGCGGGACAACTTTATTAGCATATATTAATTAATTCTTATTTTATGCAGTGTTCTGTTCCTAGTATAAGCTTCAAACAAACAATTTCCAGACCAAATATTTTAGTACTCAGTAGAAGGAAACCCAGTCATTCCCTGGTCCACTTCTGCTACCTTCATAAACTATGGCAAGATTATCTGTCTGCCCTGGTTTTACTCGCTGTCTTTCCATTCCTCTCTAACATGCCTATCTTTAACTAGCTTTTATGCAGAACCTACTTTTCTTCTAATAATGGCCACCACCTGGTTATTATAGTACAAACAAAAAAACAATGCAGTGACTAGAAAATTAAGATACAACACGAGTTTTTGTAAATTAAAGCTGTTTTATCACCTGCAAGAAGCGCTTTCCAGAATGTCAAGTACATATCCGTAGTACCCATGGTAGGAGCCAACATTGACTGTAAACAATGTTGGCAGAAGAAATTAAATGCAGGAGCTAGTGACAGTGAGAATAAAAGGTTGACACTTTCTATGAATGATCATTCTAGAAAGGCTGAAGGAGCAATCCGCAACAAGCGGGCAATGCCCTTGTGCCAGCAAATCAAGGCACGACATCCAAAATCTCAAATCCATATATTCTGTTTACTCTCATGCCCCCCCCCGTCAATTTAATTATATAGCCTTGCTCACCATAAAGAATAGTAGAAAATAGCTTTGAAGCATAGCACAAACAGGGAGGATAAGGTTTGGGGCTTTTTTTGAGCCCTTGGGTAGGGGTGAAATGCTCCTTCAGCCCTCCTAGAACAATCATTCTCACTATCAGGCTGGCTGAAGGAGCAATCCACAACAAGTGGGATATATCCAAGCTCCACCTCAAGGGCATGAATGGTTGCTTTCCGACTGCATTACTACCTGCAGCACAAACCTTCCAAATGTTGTGTGCTCAGACTGAAATTTGTCTGTTTTATAGCGCTGGCTCTTTATAGCAATAGCTTTGATTTTATATACTGCTTATCAGTGCTGAAGCACTCCCTAAGCTGTTTATAATGTTTTTTAGTTAATTGCCCCCAACAAGCTGGGTACTCATTTTACCGACCTACTTTAGGATGGAGGGCTGAGTCAACCTTGGAGCCCTCTGGGATCGAACTCACAACCTTTGTGACTGCAGTACTGACATTTAACCACTGTGCAACCAGGACTCTTTCCATCTAACCACTTTGCATACCTCCTCCAATGATGACAACATTCTAAACACTGTAGTTGACGCCACAGATCTTGCTGAATGCTCACAGACTTGATGAGGCCTTGGCATTTTTGCATAATAGTAACACAAACATATACAACTTTTAAAATCCATCTCACCAGCATTTGTTTTGATGCTGTATAATCCAAAGTCCTCAGGTGAAAGGAAACAAATAGCACTTCAAGCCCAAACTCATATACCTTCATTTCACTACTTGCATCCATGGAACAACTGAAACACTGCAGCCCCCTTAACTGCATTAACATCATGATCCTCATTACCAAGGTAGGCATAATCTTGGTAAGTCCTTCAACCATGTATGCCAAGGGTGGGAATCATATGGCCCTTCTGATGTTGTTGGACAGCAACTCTCAGCTCTCCTCACCATTGGCTATGCTGGCCAAGGCTGCTGGGACTCCTTCTGGAGGGCTGCATGATTCCCACTCCTGACACAGCACTGCCATGGACACTGTCCACACAACAAGATCATCGCACATATAGAGACTTACAAACATTATGCTTGTTCCTTGAACAGAATGGAACCATGCTGTTCAACAGAAGCAACTTTCAGCAGTTTTATGAAAGGCTCCAAACATAAAAAGATACCATAAAACAGTAAAAAAACAATGATAAAAACAACATAAGATAAAAGAACCTTGCATTACCTCATACACAGTGAACACTCAAAGTCTGACACATCAATCAAGTCCTCTGGAATTAGTCCACAGCTGAAGGAAAAGGCAGCATCCCTTTTTGTACTTTCTAAAAAACATAAAAGGGTATTAAAAAACATAAAATAATGAATAGGTTAAAAAATAATAAGTATGACTGAAAATTTACCTCCTTGTTTTTTATGCTTATTCCTGCCATCTTCACAAACAGTGAAATCTTGTTCTGAGAGAGACAACTTCCTTTTTAATAAAGCACCTTTCTCTGGACTAGAAAGCAGAGGTTCAGAAGAAACCCTTTTTAATCCATCATCTTTGGACATGTTTCTGGTTGTGTTAAGATAATGGGCAGATTGTGTACGATGCAAGCTTCCTCCAACAGACTCTGATGTTACTTCTGGCACTTCTAAATCCTATCAGAATACAATGAGGGGGGGAAAGGAGAAACAACATGAACTCCATATAATGAAGCTGCAATTATTCCGCCAGTGGCTTCAGTCTCTCAAATAAAGCCTCCTTGTCAGCCTGGACAGGAAATTGTCCTGGCTCCAATATAACATACAATAAAAATTTACTGTATGGTCTAGTTCTGCATGGTGTAGTGGTTTCAGCATTGGACTACAACTCTGGAGATGAAGGTTCAAATCCCTGCCTGATCAGCCATGGAAACCCACTGGGTGACACTGGGTAAGTCAACCTCTCTCAACCTCAGAGGAAGGCAAAGTAAATCCCTTCTGAACAATCTTGCCAAGAAAAACCCATGATAGTTTCACCTTAGGGACACAACTTAGAGGCACACAAAACAACAACAGCAACAACAAACTCCCAGAAGTCTCACATAAATATGATTTGAATAAATGCGTAAGAATTTGGGGTCTTGCATGATTAGTAGAGGTCATTCTGCATTCCTAAATATCTACTTCTGATCTTTCCAATGAGAAACTAAGCCCATCTTTGAGCGGGAACTTCAAAGTGTTGTAAACTTAGAAGTATGAGAAGAAATAACATAACAGATTCAGGGAGGAGTTGTTTTGAGTATCACTCCAAATTTATTATTCATTTGTTTATAAAAAAAGACTGACCGTTTTATTAGTATGCACAAATTTATCTCCCTCTTATTTTACCCATACTACATATAGGCAATTCCTAGGCAAATCACTAGTTATAAACTATCGCTGCTCAAACTGGAAAATTTTCAGTTCTGCAAAAAATCCTTTCTCAGTGCAGTGCAGAAAGTTGTACAGTCATCCCTTCACATTCGTGGGGGTTAGGATCGCCAAACCACCGCGAATGTGAAAAAAACAAGAATAACAATCACCCTCCCTGGGCTTTCGCTGTCCCTGCAAAGAGGGCTAACGGCCAGCAGAGGGGCAATTTAAGAGGCTTTTCCTCACACTTCATGCTTGTCTGTGTCGTCTCTCCTTTCAGAAAGGGAAGGGAAGACACAGACAAGCACGCAGGGCGAGGGAAACCCCTAAAACCGCCCCTGTGCTGACGAAGGCACAGCAGAGGGCCGGTTCAAGAGGCTTTTCCTCACACTCCGTGCTTGTCTGTGTCCTCTCTCCTTTTATAAAGAAGACATAGACAAGCAAGCAGGGTGAGGGAAACCCCTAAAACTGCCCCTGTGCTGGCGAAGGCACAGCAGAGGGCCGGTTCAAGAGGCTTTTCCTCACACTCCGTGCTTGTCTGTGTCCTCTCTCCTTTTATAAAGAAGACATAGACAAGCAAGCAGGGTGAGGGAAACCCCTAAAACTGCCCCTGTGCTGGTGAAGGCACAGGAGAGGGCTGGTTCAAGAGGCTTTTCCTTACACTCCCTGCTTGTCTGTGTTGTCTCCCCAAAAACCCCTAAAACCGCCCCTCTGCTGGGAAGGCACAGCAGAGGGCAGGTTCAAGAGGCTTTTCCTTACACTCCCTGCTTGTCTGTGTCATCTCTCCTTTTAGAAAGGGAAGGGAAGACGCAGACAAGCACGCAGGATGAGACAAACCCGCGAATACTCAAAACCGCGAATGTCACATCTGCAAATGTTAAGGGACACTGTATTATATTCTGTCCACGGAATTTTATTTTTAAATCTGCCACATCTAAGTACAAGGAATAGAAGCAACATGAGCATAATGACACAACAGCTTAAGCATAGGATATATGGAAGTATAAAAACACTCATTACTTACTGTCACTGAAGCATGCTGTAAATTATCATAAGATTCTTCAGTTTCAGATTCAGAATTGTGTATAAGTTGTTTACTTCGAGCATGTGAAGAATTCAAAGTAGATTCCTTCAGACTCTTTTGCACATTTTCTGGTGATAGTAAGTCACACAGCATCTGCAAAATTGAAAATATTAAGGCATTAGATCAACCTACGGGCTCAGTTACACGGCAGTTTTTATCGCGATAGTTTGCACTTTAGCGCTTTTTCGCACCAGTGCCGGATAATTTACATGATTTAGTGGGAAATTGGTTGCTCTGTTTAGTTTTCCGCTTTCTGGTTCAGACAGACAAAGGTGGGGGGCATGGCCTCCCAAGCACATCTGGGGGAAGATGCTGGGAAGATGGGAGGGAGGGAGGGAAAGAAAGAAAGAAAGAAAGAAAGAGAAAAAGAGAGAGAGAGAGAGAGAGAGTGCAGGGATCTTTCCCTCCTCTGATTACCAGGGAATGACTGCTAGTTTTAATGCCTTAGCAGGGAGGACTCCCTCTTCTTCCCAAAGCGAGAAGGGTGGGAGGAAGGAGGCAGCCTTTCAGCTCTGAAGAGCTATCCCTCATCAAGCGCAAAGCCCCTCTTCCCCTCACCCACTCTCCCTCTCTCTCTCTCTCTCTCTCACACACACACACACACACACAAACGCCATCACAGGAGTGCAAGGCAGCAAACAACTGGAGAAGCAGATCGCTATTCAATCTCCCCCCCCTCTCTCACACACACAGGCTAACTGGGGATTCTTCAGCCCCAGCAGCCAAGCAAGCCGGGAGGCAGACAGCTGGGTGATTGGGATGGGATAGCACTGGTTGGATCTTTTCCATGGCTGGAAACAACAGTGGCTGGATCTTTTCATTTCAGGCTCCTCCATCCCCTCCTTGGTTAGTCCAACCCTCTCCCTGGTCACTCCAACCAATCACAGCTCAGCTTTGTTGTTGTTGTTTTGGGAAGATTGCTGGTAATTCACACAGATTTTTTCCAAAATGGTAGTTCACACAATCGATAGTGCACTAAGTCGCGCTACTTTTCAAAAAAGGCGGGAAAAGTAGCGAAAGCCCTATTACACTACTTTTGAGTTTTTGAGCTCTCTCCCTTCTGAATGAGGCAATATTGTGGCGTGATGTGTGTGAACTATTAGGAATCTTAGCAAATTCTTCACGGACTTATTTTGCCACGTAAACACACCCTACGACTAATATTTAATTAAGTGCAGCTTTATCAGTTCTCCTTTCATAATACAGTCCAACTGTCATAGGTTTACTCAATACGGTTCTCAGAAATAAGCATTAGCTACTCTAGATGTACAGTGGCCATTTGCTATCTACTGGGATTTGATGCCTGTGGATACCAAATTCGTAGATGCTCAAATCCCATTATATACAATGCACAGTAAAATGGTGTTGCTTACATAAAATGGCAAAATAAAGGTTTGCCTTTTAGATTGCACACACACACACCGCTTTGGAATATTTTCATGTCATGGATGGTTGAATCTGAAATCTGTGGATACGGAGGGCTGACTGTACTAAAAAATCAGCTCCAAGCACCAGTCTCTTTTTTAAAAAATATATATTTTTTAAAAATCTTGTATTATATGAGCTTATTAATACAATTAAAGGTCCAATTATATTATTAATCAGATTATATCTCAAAACTATACACAATTATTTACTAATCTCCCATATACATACATAACATTTCCTTAGAATAATTACCCCCTCCCCCCACACTCCCATTAGCATCCTGGGAACGGTACCATATTAACTTCCTTTTTTCTCTCATGAGGAAAATCTTTTTAACTATTTCCTTTATATTTTCATACCCCTTCCTCACTTTAACAAACTCGATCATTATTCTCCAGTTACTAAGCCAAACCTCTTCTTTCAATTGGCTAAAATAAACCCTCCTTTTTTTCCATTATAAAATCAAACATCATATATTCTGTTACATATTGCTTCCATCTATTGCAATTCCACTTTTCTTTATCTTTCCAGTCATATGAAATTACTGCCTGTGCCACTATAATTTATTGTTTAGCTAGATATTTCTTCTTCAGTAATCCTATAATGCTAACATTGCTAGTAACACATCTTTCTTTATTCAACTGATTTTTTTCCCCAATTATTTTATTCATTTCTTGTTGTATTTCCTTCCAAAATCTTTGTACTTCACAACATTCCCACCACATATGAATGTAGTTTTCCTTTGTTCTCCCCACTCTGGAATATTTTCAAGCCATGGATGGTTGAATCCATGGATGCAGAATCTGTGGATATGGAGGGCTGACTGTACTAAAAAAATCAGCTCCAAGCACCTGATCTCTTACACATTGAAAGAAGTTTCAATTCCTCCCAAAGGTTACCTATCCTAATCTTACTCTAGTTCTTTGAAAACTAGACAACACATTTATATTTGCATTTCTGTTAAAATGTGCTTACAAAGCTGCATACAATAAAATCCCAAACTGAAGATAAATAACAATAAAATCTATCCAATGCTATTATGAGTATATTAGCTGGTCTTTCACTCAGCTCACACCTACAAACATTTCTTAATGTTCCCCTTCACAAACGGCCAAATATTTATCACTAGCCAGCCTCTCTATCTTCTCACTCTCTTTACGTAACCATCTTCTCACTTAACACATTTAGGCTTCAATTCAGCGTTCCTTCAGAATAACATAAAGCTCTCCATGCAGACCTTACACTATGCTGGCCCACATACAGCCCCCTCAACTTATTTTAAAGCCTCAAAGTTGCCTCACACAGGTATTCTGTGCTTCAACATGAGCAGGCAGGATAGGAGAAGGTCTGGCTACCTCCCCAATAGCCAGACGCACAACAATGACATCAGTGCTGAGAATCACGGGGGTCCTCTGGATGTCTTGGCACTTCTGTAATCACTGTGCATCTGTGGTGGTGGTGGGGATTGCCAACCACTTCTCTGATCCTGCCTGTTCATGCCAAAGCATACAATGCCTGTATGAGGTGACTTTGGAGCTTTAGGAGGGGGGCTTTGGGCACTGTGTGGAGAGGACAGGAATAATAATGCCTGCAGTACCTCAAAAATCAGATCTGCACACAAAAGGGACATATGCACTTGTGGATGTCCCAACCTGAATGTTGGTATTCATAAAAGGTTAGCATGAAGTCATTTATCTGGATATAATCTGTTACTTTCATAAATCATACCTAGTTAACCAGCTGAGTTTTTACATTTAAAGTTCAGATTTCAGACCTCTTAGAAATTAACTTTTATCCAAGATTTGTTTTCTGTTTGAATTTTGATAACCAATTTCTCTCTCAGGAAGTAAATAAGCGTGGAAAAGTGCTAAAAACCAAAAACAATTATTTGGATGTCACTTTATAATAAGTACCTTCTCCACTTCTAGTTTTGCTGGAAGAAATCCTTCATCAAGTGCTAAGCAGTGAAGAAATAGTTGTAAGGCATCATCTACTGAGCCAGCATTATGGAGTATTCTTGCTCTTCTGTAATAGGCCTGATAAAGAGATAGAATTTTTATTAAGCATAAGATACATTATGGCAATTACTGTATATACTCATGTATGAGGTCTAGAAATTTCAGTCAAAAATTGACGCCAAAAACCTGGGTCAACATATCCACAGGTCAATGTATGTACTGTGCCTTAACTCTTATCAAAAAAGGAACCATCCTCTTTTCTGAATAGAATAGTGAAAGGCAAGAGCTTAGTCCATAATGGGAGAACCTAAAAGAAGCATTGACACCCTCCCCAAATCTTTCCACCAAGGCACCACACTACTGGCCTTTTTGAATGCCTGGGCGGGGGAAATAGTGGTGGCAGTGGCTCTTTGGCACCTCCCCTCAAAGGAGCACTGAGAAAGTAGAGGGGGCTGGTGATTCTTTTAGGTTCTCCTGGAACGAACTAAGCTTTCACATTTCGCCAAGGAAAGGATTGTTCCTTTTTTGATAAGAATTAATACTGTATCTTAACTTTTATCAAAAAAAGGAACCATCCACTTCTCTAAGTAGAGTGGCAAAAGGCCTTTTTGAATGCTTGGCTGTGGAAATGGTTGCAGCAGCCAGGGACAGCTAGCTCCTGAGGTGATGCTGGTGCTTTCCCCTCTTCGCAGAATGACCTCTGACTTGGGTCATATCAAAATCTATAATTTTGGCCCCAAAACCTGCCCTTGACTTATATGTGAGGTCAACTTATACACAAGTATATACAGTATCTCATCAGTACCACACAAAATGTATAATTCATGACCCTAACTATGTTCAAAGTAACTAGCTTCTTGTAGGAATATTTAGGACCATACTATTTGGCTGAGATTTTATCAGCTGCCTTTCAAGAACATCTCAGTTAAATACAGTAGGACCCCCATAACCGCGGGGGACTGGTTCCAGGGCCCCCTGTGGATACTGAAAACCGTGGATAACAGCAAATGCCATTAAAAATAATGGGACTTCCGGTTTAAAATATGATAGAGTTGCCTTGGAGAACCTAGAAAATGTCTAAAGAGGATGCTTCTCTAGGCATGTTCTAGGAAGACTCTATGGTAGGTGTGCTATTTTTTGTTCTGCAGATAACTAAATCAGTGGATAACGAATCAGCGGATATGGGGGTCCTAATGTAAATGCAAAATACTTCCAAACAATGCATTCAAAATTGGAATACAATACTTGGGAATTATGCTATTGGCTCGATCACAGCAGAAAGGGGTATTCTGAAGGAATTAAAGAGTCAAAGGAAAAACCTCATATATTTCACCATCACTATTTTCTATATAACATGAAAACAGCATTAAACAGCACAGAAAAATAACAGTATAAGAACACACTAACCAGTTCATTGTTTCAGAACCTCCTATCTTTACTTTTTATGCTTATGGTATTTGGTTTAGAATTATTGGTGAAAAGTGTCTATTTGTACCTTACTAAGCTGCTTTATTTCAGTCAGTGTTGAGTGCAGTAGCTCCTCCCCCCCATGCAAAAAAAGAAGGGGGAAAGCCAGGCTAGGCTCCAGTTAAATCTGTTCACATGGCATTTACACAACTTATCCATAACTTTGAAGCAAACCAGTTCTGTTTCAGAATGAGTGTGCACACATGCATGAGTGTCATTGAGCATTTGATGGAACTACCTTCCAATTGCTGCATCATCATCATCATCTTAAATAATTTTATTTCTTATCTGCCTCTTCCCAAGGTGTGAGCAATTGGTGTCAAGTAGTGCTTAGCAATGCACCCAAAACCAGAACAGGATTTTCCCACTCACTTTTGGAAGCACTCTTTGTCACATTATGAGGTTGAATATAGAAGCCATCTAGATTCAATTTCTAGCATCATTTTTACATACTTTACAATGCAAATATAGTGTGTTTTTATATTTACCTCTGGCCAATTTGGCATTTTAGCAATAACAGCATTCAGGTCATCTAGGGCAGATTTAAGATCTTGGAGACCAGCATAGGATTCAGCTCTATAAACTTGTAACATCAAGTCACTAGGATCTAAAAACAAACACACACAAAAGTTCAGCATGTAACTTTCATATATAAACCACATAACTTTATGTACTCTTAAGATATATCTTAACTACTGTATGCATATAGAAAGATGTGTGCGCATAAAACACAAACACACACATATCTTTACTTATAAAGATACAGGGAGAGTAAGAATTGTCTCAAGCAGAAAAAAGCTCAGTAGGTGCAAAGAGTACTGGTTGATGCCACTGTTAACTAACGACAAAGTTAGCTAAGATTGGTGACCTACAGGTAGGTCTCAATTGTATATTCTTTCCATTTACAATATTTAAATTTACAGCATTTGTCCAGGAAGAGTTAAATAAATGAAAGCCTCATTCACAATTATTAGCTCTCTGAGTACACCTGTGCAGTTAAATAAGTTGTGAGAGAGGGAGGAAGGTAAGGTGAGTTGGAGTTTTGCCTGAAAACATGCTGACTGGATTGGATTTCTTTTATCTGCCTAGACTGGAGGACAGGGAGAAAGCAAGTGTAGTTTTTATGTTGCCAGAAGGAAAGAGTTCCTTTGCTTGTTTGTGGTGCGGGGGGGGGGGGGATGTATATGAGGAAGAGGAGGAGGAAAAAAATGGAATCTTAGGAGTTTTGGTGTGGCAGGGAGAAAGGGTTTCTTCTTCCTGCTTAAGTGTGTGTGTGTGTGTGGGGAGTAATGATGAGAAGAGAGCAAGTGGGTATCATTAACAATGCCTAAGTTTTTTAAAAAAAGAAAAAGAATCTTGTGGCATCTTAAAGGACTGAATGGGAACAGAGATATGAGTGGGTGTTTTGTGCAAGGACTTTTTCTTTTGGCTGTTTAAGTGCAACTACAGTCGTCCCTTCACATCCGCGGGGTTACGGGCGCAAGACCCCTGCGAATGTGAAAAAAAAAACATGAATAAACTCTCCCCTTAACCCCCAGGGTATGCTCAGCCTTCGTTCCCTGGGAAAGGGGGGGTCTGAAGCCCAGGTAAGCTGCCACTGCCTGCACCTGGAAAGCCACTCTTTAAACCAATTCTGTTCATCCCCCTTTCTCTGCTTTCTCAGCAGCTTTTCGGGTGCCGCTTCCCTAAGCTTCAGATTACCCACACGTCCCGGGTGGGAAGAATGAAGAGAAGCCGTTTAAACAGCGGCAAGCTGGTGGTATCCTCAGTGAACAACCCGCTTTACTCGGCCTTTGCCACACACAAGGGATGAAAGCCAAGTAAAGCGGGGCGTTTGCTGAGGAAACTGTTGGTGCTTTACTAGACCTTTGCCCCCCCCCACTGAGAAGCAGGATGGGAAGCAGCGCTCGCCACAAAGCCATGTGTTCCCTACCATTCTGCTCTCGAGCAGTAATGTCACTGAATGCGGCTGTTCTTCAGGCTTGCCTTTCCCACCACAACTGCATTGAACCCCTTAGAACAGCCACATTTGGCAGTTTTGCCCTGAAGGAGGCCGTTATTCGGGCTTGCCTCTCCCACCTCAATCACACTGAACCCCAGTTTGTGGGCAGTGCCCATTGCTGGGCGTTTGTTCTCTGTGTCCAAAGGACAAGCAAACCTTGCTGGCTGCCTTCATCCATCAGATTTCCACCCCTCCACAGAGAACAAACGCCCAGCAAACTCGGGTACTGCCCACAAACTGGCGGTTCTCTATGGAGGGGTGGAAATCTGATGGACGAACAAACCTCCAGAAGGCTTCCTCGACTTCCAAAGTGTTTCCTCAGCCGCGGCCACCACTGCCTCATCGTCAGGGGCCAAGAGGACACACTGGAAGCTGAGGAGGGCTGTGAGGGCAATTCCGCCACCTCCAGCAACTTTGGCTGACCACCTGCAAGCCGGCGGCTCAGGCTGCGCCCCCCGCTCAGGCCCTCCAGGCCACACACCCAGCCAGCCGAGCGGCCCGCTGCCCCCACCCAAGTCATGTGGCAAGCTGGAAAGCACAAATAGGTGAAACCGCGAAAGGCAAAGCTGCAAATGTGAAGCGATGACTGTAGTTACTGTACAGGAGATGTGCTGTCTCATCTCCTGTCATACAATCTGTACATGCTGCAGAAGACACAGCAAGAGATGTGCTGACTGTCTCTTTCCTGGTATACTTTTACCACCTGGAAAGCCTACTGGAGAAGGCACAACAGTTCATACCAGTTGCCCTGTATCTATGTGCTCCTCTGAAGAACTACTGTCTAATAGCAAGCCAACTTATCCCATGAATGACATGTAATTAATATAATATTGTATTGTAAATAGTTGATCCTGTTTCATAACCTGATGGGCACTGATACACCTTGGAGTATTACAAGAACGCAGGAAAAAAGTTTCTAGAGCCAGTGTGGTGTTGTGGTTTGAGTGTTGGACTACAACGCTGGAAACGAGGGTTCAAACCCCCACTCAGCCATGGAAACCCGATGGATGACTTTGGGCAAGTCACTCTTACCTTGAAAAGAAGGCAAAGGCAAACCCTCTCTGAACAAATCTTGCCAAGAAAACCCATGATAGGCTTGCCGTAAATTGGAAACAATTGAAGGTACAAACAACAAAAGCCTTCTAGAAACGGAATATTTATCGGATTAGAATGTTTTTCTAATAAGTTTACACCAAAATCTGAGTGAAAGGCAATACTTCTGAAACAGGGTATGCAAAATGTAATTCTTCTAATACAGCTGGACTGCAACTTCAATTAGTACTTATCAGCATAGCAAAAGGTGAAGAAGGATGCTGGGAGCTACAGTCTGGAAGGACACATTTTGCCTAACCTTGTTCAAAGACAAGCTTACTGTCAAAATGGCATACCAACATTGTACACCTACTACATCCCTGTGCCTGACACATGTTGCTAACAAGCTCTTGCATACAAGGATCAACTCAAAATTGGAAGAGTCAACATTCCCACGATCACAAGGCCAATTCAAAAACTAATGATTTTCACACCAAAATATTCCATACTACAAGTAAATTCTCATTTTTTCTCATTCCCAAATGAACTGTCTTCATCAAAGCCTAAAAGATCCTGCAGTTCCCTGCAAGTGCACATGAAGTGTGTGGTTATCACTAGGACTTTGAAATAAATAGACAACAGGATCACAAAAAAGTTAGAGCATATAGTTGTGTTAAGATGCTACAAACCAGAAGTATTTATTCAAATCTCTGCTAAGCTTAAGACATCAACTTTACTAACCTAGGCCAGCCTCAAATTGGTACTCCCCAGATATATTGGAGCATGATGGCTGGAAACCACACAATTGTTCTTAATCTCATGGCATGTTTTGTATCTAGGGAAGAATATTTACTAGAAAAAGATTATTTTTGCTGTGAGATGAAAACTTCCTTGATGTAGAGGTATATGTATGTACTATGCAATAAATTTTTAAAATGCAGACCAATAAATGTAAAGTAGCAACAACAGCAACAAAAAAACCCCCCAAACAAACAAGGATTTTAAGGCCTACTATGAGATTCGTATTCTCAATAGCAATGACCCATTAGCTAAAACCCTGAGTTTAAGACGTTGATCAGTTGTGTCATATTTATGATATCAAATTCAGCCAATAATCTTCAATCATATGACTTGATCAGCAGAAGCAGCTTGAGTGGAGTTTTGGATATCTAGTGTAATGGAGCTATAAACAGCCAACGACTTAGAATTTATTTGAGTTGGACTTGTTTCAGTTTCTTTTGGTCTGTCTTTGTAGCAGTTAGTCACAGTATGCACCATTAGGACCCAGGAGGAAAAGTATTTCTGATGGTTAGCTACCAGCATGAATTGGTGTTATAAACTAGACTAGCTGCCCCTCTTCCCCAAACACCTGGTGTCCTTCAGATGTGTAAGGATTGTATCCTAATGCTTTGCAGCCAATAAATATTAGGAAAAAGAGTCAGCTTTTCAGTTCTTTGTAAACACTACTTGAGCTTTCAGTGATAAGCTTCCCTTGTGAAGATAATAGCAATAAAACATTGGTTTATGTTTTCAAGTTTGAAACTAGATTTACTAATGACGTAATTTGTTTACAACCATGCATTTGCCTTTCAGTGTAAAAGTTAGAATGCCAAAGCGACAGAAGCAAAATAAAAATACTATAATATGCACCAAAAAATGAGGGGAATGAGAATGTAGGGCAAAATATGATGTGAACAGCTGAGAACAAGAACAATTGCACCAGAAGAGTGGCAATGGCTTCTCAGTCAAGGTCCATTATCATTAGGAGACAAAGAAGAATATGTATGTAAATACCCCAGCTACAGTATGTAAATTTCACAGCTACAGTTACTCAATAGGAAGCATATTACAAAGAACTCATGAAATATTAGCTTAATCATGTCCCTTGAACTCATCATACCCCACAATTTTTCCCAGCAATGTGTTTCGAAAGGCCCAACACGCCCATCTCTGATGTCACTGGCATTATACAACCTTTTCCACTTCCACACCCTCATCTGCTTATGCAACTAGCCCCAGCCTCTTGTGAATTGTCTCAGTAACACTTGAGGAGACTAAAAATAATCCTCTCTGTTAAAGAAGGGATATGTTTGACTACTAGACCTTGCTACATTATCCCAAAAAGCTTTTATAGCAAAGTCCTGACCCTTACTTGCTGACCCACCCAAAAACTGCACCCATATTTTAATATCTCATTTTAGAAGCACTTATTGAGGATTTCTATTTTTACATTTATTCTTAAGGTAAATTCTGAAATATAGAAACTTAAAGACACTTTCATTGCTTACTAGAAAAATGACATTTCAGCACTTGAGAACTATGTTGCACGAACAAGGCTAATCCTCTGGAATGCATTTAACCATACCTTCCTACTTGTAGGGCCCCTGTAAATTTTAAATTTTTGACAATTGGAGCCATTTACAGATACAAGAACACACATTTCTCTGCTCCCTTGTAAAATCAAGAATGAGAGAAAGCTGATCCTCCTAAAGCCTGCTGACTCTCTAGATCACCTATCACAAAACCTTGACATTAACCTATCCATCATAAGCCATTATTATCCTTCATTTAACCTTTAGGATTTTTGTTTTAAGTAAACTCTGATCAGATGAAAAAGATGGATGGCTTCGTGTATGGAATTCCTACAGATGAGTGAAATCTTATGAATGCTCTGATGTGCACACTTTCCCTTGAAAGCTAGTCAAAGCCTCTCAGCGTAAGTTCACTGCGGACTGCTTCAAAGGCGATGACTTGATTACGAAACACATACTTACTTGCACCTCACTGAATCGATTTCATTTCATTCAGGAGTACGGTGTAGTTCAGCCTATACAGAGCATTTGCTCTGGGAATAGTTCTTGTACACAGCCAAGCCACATCGAGGGCTATGGATGTGTGAACGAACCGCACATGCAACATGACCCCCCAGGCGTGCTTACTCATGACCACTGGCACTCGGGTATCCTCAGATTCCTTCACAGTAGTGACTCTGGATCCAAGCCTCTTAGATATGGGGGAGGTGGTGGTGCTCCAGAGCTTTTACTTACAACGGGACGACCACCGCAGACTTTGAAGGCACGGCTTTCTTTCTTATGAAACTTCATGGCGCTTGGCGGCCAGTCTCCCTCAGAGGGTCCCAACCCCACCCGCCCCCTCCCCGCGCCTCCAAGGCCCGGGCTTACCCTCTGCCAAGGCCCGGCTGGCGGCTTCCAGGGCTTCCCGGGGCTGCCCTCGCCTCAGGAGCTCGCCCAGGCGGCGCCAGCCCCGCGCCCTCTCGCACTCCGCCGGGAACCACTTCTCGGCCAAGTGGCCCAGGACGACGGTGACGGGCGGCGACGAAGACGACGGCCCGAGCGGTTCCCCACAGCGGCGGCAGCGGGCGCGGAGCTCCTCCCGCAGGCAGCGGCGGCAGTAGCTGTGCCCGCACGGCCCCGTCACCGGCTCGCCCAAGAAGCCCCGGCAGCCCGAGCAGCAGAAAAGCCCCGCCGGGGCCCCGCTGCCTTCCCGGCCGCCGGGTGGGGGCGGCGGTTCTGGCTCCGTCTCCTCTTCCTTCTCGGGCGCCCGGCCCGCCAGCCCGGCGCCGCTTCGCCCTTGCTGCCGGAGGCGGTAGTGCAGCACCAGGCAGTCCACCAATGTGCTCAGGCGGCGGTGGCGGCAGCTGGCGGTGGGCGGCGGGCCGAGGCGAAGCGCCGCCGAGTAAGCCTCCAGCGCTTCTTTCAGGTGGTTGCCCAGCGCCAGCAGCTCCCCGCGGCGAAGGAGGCGCTCCTGCTCCGACTGGCCGCCGCCGGGCTCTGGGGCCGTTTCAAGAGCCCCCGACGGAGACGCCATGCTCCCTCTCCTCCCCACCCTCAGGAGGGGGGTGTGGCGCGCGGCTTCAGCAACGGCCGGCGCGCGGGTGTCTCTTCTGCGAGACTCCCAACGGCCAGACCCAGCGAGTCGGTTGGCCTGGGCGCGCGTGCGCGGTTCTGTCAGGGCAACTCTTTCTCCCCCCCCCCACCCACTAGGGGGGGAACGTTGAATAGCCGGTAAGCGCGCGCACGGGAAGCTCCGCCCACTCCCTCCCTCCTCTTCCTTCTCCTCCTTTTTCAAATGCCGCCACCTTCTAACAACAGGTAAGCGCCAAATTAGATCCCATTTCTTTCCCCCTCCCCCAGCTCCAGTCTAGCCCCCACCCTTGCCGCCGCGCGAGACAGACCCGAGCAACGCCACAGGCTTACATAAAGCGACACGTCATCGGCCTTTCCACGCAGGCTTACTTCCCATTGGCTGTTCAGGCCGCGGGCAGGAGCGCTACAAAGTGAAGGGGGCGTGGCGGGGGAATTATAAAACAAGGCCACGTGCTCGCGGTCCAGGTCCCCTCCCCCACCCCCGCGCCTAATAAGTTTGCTGCGAATAAGGGCAGGCTGTGAAGGAAGGGGTGGTTGGAGTTCAAGAGGGCGGGCTCTTGACAGGGCTTGCTAAAAAAAAGTTCAGTACTCCTCCTCCTCAGCTGACTTCTTTTAAGTTTGCTTGCAAATGTATTGTGCTTGCAAATTTACTCTCATATCAAATTTACTTGCAAACACATTTGCTTGCAAATTTAATAATAATAATAATAATAATAAATTATATTATTAAATATAATATTATTATATGATTAAATATAAAACAGTCCTGGCAGGGTTCGGCTGTAAACTGATGAAAGTTTTACGGAGGGAAATCTCCACCTTTGAAGGACCTTGTCAGCACATCTCTTTTTAAACCTTATTCTACCACCCATCCTTCCCTTCTTTATCTCCTTTTATAGTTATTGTTATTACATTTCACAACAGTTTTCAGTGGCTGGGTGTGAGTTGACTGGATAGACTAGATAGAGCTAAACACAACTTATGTCAGGGCAAGAACACAAGGAAAACAACAATAAAGCAGCAAGAGGTAGAGTTGGACCCGCACATATTCTAGGGGTTCGGTTCCTGGACTTACCATACCGGGAAACACAGATAACAGCAACCCTATTAAAATAAAGAATTTCTGGTAAAACCGTACCATAGAGTTGTGTTGGAGGACCTAGAAGATTTTTAGAGAGGATATCTTTTTAGGCATTTTCCAGGGCGACTATATGGTACATGACCCCATTTTGTGTCCCGTGGATAACTGAAACCATGGATATTGGTTCCTCAGATACGATTTCAGTATAATTGTATTGGCACGTTTATAGGCTTTACCCAAAGAGATAATGGTTGAAATGTATCACATTATCACCTGTAGGTGTCATTTTCATAAGTAAAAGAATTTTAAGGCTTATAGTGGTAGAGATTTTTCTATGGGGGGGGGGAATTCCCCTTTAGTAAGAGGCAAGCAGACATACTCAGCCACCATGGTGTAGTGATTTGGGTATTGGACTAGGAAACCAGGCAGGGCCGGTTTAAGGGCCCTGCAACACCTGCAGCCACGGGGGAGGGCCTTCATTGTGGGGGGGGGCTCCCATCCCAACCCCCTGCTGCAAAAACAGTATTAGTAATAATCTGAATATCCTGTACTGTGAATAGGTCAGGTTAGGTTAGGTTACATTGGTCTGAGATAAGCATATGGTCCCCCCAAAATAAAGTGTTGCAGGGTCCCCCTAAATACCTTAAACCAATGAGGACCTGGTACTCCAGGAGCCAATCCTCTTTGAGGAGGTGGAAGGAGAAGGGGCTTCTGGAGGAGATAAAGGGGGAGTGAGTGAGGAAAGTAGTGAGTTTAAGTAGAGTTTTGAGTTTTTGAAGAGTAGAGACGAGGCTTTGAGTGATCCAAGACAGTTAGAGGCTTAGATAAAGAGCAAATGTTTGTGCAGGCCCAATAACTTCGTTTTACAGTTGTCCCTTCACATTTGCTGGGCTTTGGTTCCAGGACCCCCCTGTGAATACCCAAATCCATGAATACTCAAGTCCCATTATATGCAATGGCATAGCAAAATGGTGTCCCTTATATAAGATAGCAAAATCAAGGTTTGCTTTTTGGATTATTAGTTTTTTAAGAACATTTTCAAGCCATGAATACTTAAATCCATGAATGCCAAATCCGTGAATATGGAGGGACAACTGTACAGTTACATGGTTTATTCGTTTAACAATAAACGTTCTTTTGTTAACAAGAAACATCCAGTCTGGCATGAGTGATTCTCAGGGAAGGAGACACAGCCAGGAATACATAGCCACACCTGAGTGCTTGTGCTATACCATTGGGAGACGTAGTTCGGCTGTGACGTGGAGGCTGTGTGTCACAAAGTGGTGGCAGCGGTGGGATAGGGAAGGCCCCCTGCTTCACAACACACACACAGAGAGACGTATTAACAGCATGTCTTAAATTTTTTAGTCATCATTCTTAAAAAAATTCCATAATTGAATTTTTCCTCCCCCCCCCCATATTTAAGTTTGTCTTATTTCCCTGGGAAAAGGGGCTTTGAAAAATATTTCTTCTTTCTTGAATTTTTTGAGATCCACCTGCCCCCAGGCCTTCATCTCCCTAGGTAGTACAAAAATACTTGGTTACTATAAATGAGTTTTAGTCTTTAGGATGAGGGTAACAAAATAATTTGTAGATATAATCTCAGTGCATCTTTTTTGATAATCACTGAGAAATCTTGAGTAAGAGGAGCAGTCCTAGCAGAACTAGAAGAGGGCAAATGTTGTCCTCATCTTCAAAAAAGGAGAACAAGCAAGACTTGGCAACTACTGACCAGTCAGCTTGACATCAATACCAGAAAAAAATATAGAACCATTAATTAGCTAGTCTGTGCACACTTAGAAAGGCATACAGTATTGCGCTTCTGACTGCAGTCAAGAAATCAGAAGACTAGGACCGGGAAGGACAGCTATGGAGGAACTAGACAAGATCCTGAAATGTAGAGATATACTGTATATCATTCAGTACTAAAGCTAGGATTGTCAATGCCATCATTCCCAGTTTCTCTACATGGTTATATAAGCTGGACAGTGAAGAAAGCTTATAGGGAGAAAATCAGTTCATTTGAAATGTGCTAGAGAAGAGTTCTACAGATAACTTGGACTGCTAAAAAGACAAATAAATGGGTCCTAGAACAAATCAAGCCTGGACTCTCCCTAGAAGCCTAAACAACTACACTGAGACTGTTGTATTTTGGCCATATCGTGAGAAGACATGACTCACTTGAAAAGATAATGATGCTTGGGAAGGTAGAAGGCAACAGGAAGACTGCATTCGAGTTGGATAGACTCATTCAAGGAAGCCAGGGCTCTGAGTCTGCAAGACCTGAGAAGTGCTGTTGATGATAGGGTGACTTGGATGGAGGTCTCTCTTTCATAGGGTCACCATAGGTTGAAGTCAATTTGACAGCAGTTAACAACAACAACTGTGATTTTGGAAGCCAGCATGCATTTCCCTAAAACACTTTTTTTTTGGTTGGGGGGGGGATAGAGTTACAAACTTGGTAGGTCAGGAGATGCTTTGGATGTAGTATATCTTGAGTATACCTTTAGTATATCTTTAGTATATGAGTATATCTTTGGATGTATCTTAAGGCTTTTGACAAGATCTCTCATGGTATTCTTGCAGACAAGCTGGTAAAATGTAAGCTAAGCAATGCTACTGTTGGGTGGCTTTTTAAATAGTTAGCAAACCAGATCCAAAGAGTATTCACCAATGGTTCCTCCTCATCCTGGAGAGAAGTGACTAGTGGGGTTGCCAAAGGGCTGTGTTCTGTTTATAAATAAACAACTGGATGATAGAACAGAAGGCATACGTATCAAACTTGCAGATGATCTCATATTAGGAAGGCTAGCTAATACCCCAGAAGACAGAATGAAGATTCTAAATAACTTTTAAATATTGGATACAAGGGTGAAAACTAACAAAAGGAAGTTCGATAGGTGTACTCCTTTTAGGAAAAAAAAAATCAAAAGGATGAGTAACACCTGGCTCGACAGCAGTACATATAAAAATGATCTGGTGTGTTAGTAGATCACAATCTAAGCATGCGGTAAAAGTGTGGCAGCCAAAAAAAAAAAAGCCAATACATCAACAAGACTCTTGTGTCCAGATCAAGGAAAGTAAGAGTACCACTCTCTTGTTCTGCTTTGGTCAACCCTTCCCTGGAATATACTGTGTCCAGTTCTGGGCATCACAGTTCAAGAAGGGTATTGACAGGCTGGAACATTTCCAGAGAAGGGCATCAATATGATAAAACGTCTCAAAGCCAAGCCTTATGAGGAGCAGTTTGGGAAGCTGTGTGTATTTAGTTTGGAGAAGATTGAAACATGCCATGGTAAACATCTTACCTGAAGTGATCTCATGTGGAAGATGGTGCAAGCTTGTTTTCTGCTGCTCCAGAGACTAGGGACATTGTCAGATGGGGACAAAAAATGTGTCCCTGTCTCACTACATTCTCTCCTGCCCCCCTCGTGTCCCTATAACATTATAATTTTTTTTCCCAGATCTACCTTTAGTGCGAGCCTCCCTCTCCCTCAGCAGCCCAGGAGTGAATGCAGCTCAAACGAAGCTGCATTCACTTCCTGGAATGGAAATCTCATCCATTCTCACGAGAGGATGATCGCATGGGAAATTCAAAAAGAAAAAGAAAAAGGTTAAAAAGTTAAACTAAGCACAAAACCACACTTTAAAAAATACAAGTAACCCAGGAGGGTAAAAAAAAGTGTGTCACTTACCTCGATCTCCTAATCATACCCAGAAGTGTTTGGCACAAACCTCCCAGTGACACTGGCATCGTGCCAGCATAATGGTAGACCTTTTCACTCGTCCGTCATTCTGTCATAGAAACAGAATGGGCAATCTATTCATGCAGGAATGGAAACAGCATGGGAGTATAACGGTGTCAGGGGATGATAGGACATTCAGTTTCTGGCAGAAGCCCCAAAATACCCACACACAAAGTGTTTGATGTCCAAATAAGCAGGAGGAACTTTTATCTTCAAAGTCAAACAGTGGCAATATATATACAGATATTTACAATTGAAGGAGAAACTGCTTCACCAGGCATGAGCATTCACAAGAAGAGAATGAGCTTTGGACTAGCTCATATATATATACAGTATATATATATATATATATATATATATATATACACACACACACACACACACACACACACATATATACACAGGACATTGTCCTCTAGTGGCCTGACTAGGCCTGACTTGGTAGTTCATGGAGTCAGCCATTATGATTCAGCATGATTTTGCAGTTGTTCGGCCATTTTATAATGGAGTTCAGTCTCTAACTCCTGACAATCCTCTCCAAAATGGTCAAACTACAGTGCAGGACACATGTTATCATCGCAACATAACATCATTAACATACATTGTTGGACATCAATCGTCTGTCGGTTGACCTTCCCTTTTGACACCTTTCACTTTACACACTAGTGACAAGGCCCAGCCTCTTTGTCACTTCCTCATGGCTTCCTGCTGGAAGGGGTTTTGTGAGCAGGTCTGCAACATTGTCCTCAGATGGACAGTACCTCAGACACAAGACATCTTCTTGTATTAACTGCCTGACATTTTGGTAGCGTACCACAATG
Source organism: Gambelia wislizenii (assembly GCA_030847615.1). Classification (NCBI taxonomy): domain Eukaryota; kingdom Metazoa; phylum Chordata; class Lepidosauria; order Squamata; family Crotaphytidae; genus Gambelia; species Gambelia wislizenii. The sequence goes on along the minus strand of JAUMIR010000005.1, from coordinate 95,928,213 downwards.
TACTTTGTCCTGCATTTCAGATTTTTTGCTTCTGCCATAGCTATGCAGGCTTGTGAGTCCTCGTGCACCCCAACAGGCATTTGGCACGGCTCTCCAAGGTTTGCAAGCATCTACCGTACCCACTGTACTTCACTTGCCATCTCAGACAAGGCTGCAAATTCAGCTTCAGTGGAACTAATGGCTACACATTTCTGCTTTCTTTATCTCCACACTATGGGGCTCTCTGCATATCTGACCACCATCCCGGTCACTGACTTCCTGTCTGAAGTCTCAGCAGCAAAAGAGCTGTCCACATAGCACTCCTGATTTCCTGTCAGCTTCAAACGCATGTCCCTGGTCCCCTTGAGAAATCTAACTACCCTCTTTAGGGCTTCCCAATCTGCCCTCCTTGGCTTGGAGACTCTTCTGCTGAGCATCCCAACTGCAACACTGATATCAGGCCTTGTGTTGTTTGCAATAAACAATAGACTACCTACCACTGAGTGGTACAGGTCTGGCCTTTCAAATTCCTGTTCTGCCTCCAAGTTCACAAAATCAGTGGTCATTGGTGTCCTGACCACTTTTGCCTCACTTATCCCACACCTGGCCACAAGACTGTCAATTTTCTTCTTCGGACTTAGGAAAAATTCTCCAAGACGGTTGCTTTCTACCTCTTCTCCTAGACAACATCTCAGGCTGCCTAAGTCCTTTAACTTGAACTGGCTTTCTAACACCACCTGCACTTTCTTGACATCACTGGCACTCTTGGTGTACACACAGGCGTCTGCGACGCTCCTTGTGTAACCAAGTGACACCAAAACTTGGTGTATGCACTTGTTCCAGCAATGTGTGCTTTGTTTCAAGCTGTAGAGTGCTTTGCATAACAAGTACACCTCACTCTCACCTGCTCCGTCATACCCTGGGGTCTGTTCCATGAACACTGTCTCTTCAAGATCAGCATTCAGGTATGCTGTTTCAAAGTCAAAGTGTTGCACAACCATCTGCCTCTTGGCTGCTACAGTTAACACTAACCTAAGACTTTCTGGCTTTGCTGTGGGTGAAAAGGTTTTGTCAAAATTGGTGTAATGCTCCTGTGAAAAGCCTTTCGCAACTAAGCATGCCTTATGCTCTTGTGTCCCATCAGGCATGTCCTTAAGGTTGTACACCCACCTGCAAGCAACAGCCTTTTGGTCTTTGGGCCTCTCAACTACCTGGAACACTTTCCTCTCAACTAGTGACTCGAATTCAGAGCCCATGGCTAAGTTCCACTTCTCCTGCTCTTCCTAGGGAAGTTTTAGGAGATCCTGAAAACTTGCAGGCTCCTCTGCCATGACATTGTATAGCCTGGCTTCCTGAACAACAAACCTGTCAGGAGCCTTTCTAACCCTCCTTGACCTTCTGGGAATGAGCACCCTAGTTCTGCCTGACTCATCTTCGCTTGCACTGCTGCTATCTCTCCCTGTGTCAGGCTCAATGCTTGTTTGTGGTGGTGTGTATGTTGGAGAGGCATGTGAAGTGTCAGGCTTTTCTTCTTGTACCTCCCCTTCATCATCATCAGGCTCAACCACCCCTCCATTTGTGAGATTTTGGGGCGTTGTTGGCACATCCCTCCCCAAGGGAACAAAAACTGCCTGATTGCAGTGCAACCTGTCCCACCCTGGGTGCATTTCAAAATTTGCACTCCTGAAAAACACCACCTTTCCAGGATGGAGAGAAAACATGTAATTACCCTCATAGCCAAGGAAATGCAGCCTCCTGGTTTTAGGCTGCCCAGGCCTCCTTAGGCTCAGGTGAATCAGTATATTTGCATACTGTCCAAAAATCCATAGGTGCTTGAGGTTTGGTGCTCTACCATACAATAGAGAGTATGGGGTCTGGTTGACACCAGACATCCACAGTCTATTTAAATGGTAAGCAGCAGTCTTCACTGCCTCCCCCCCCCCACAGCCCAGCTGGGGCTTGTCCATCTTCCATCATGCACTCCATCATGCACTTCAACATCCCAATTTTCCTTTCTGCAAGTGCATCCTCCCCTGGAGATGTTGGGTTTGTGGTCTTGTGTCTAATGCCCCTCCTACACATCCAGGTCTGCAGACTGTTGGAACTAGCATGGCCCATGAGCCTGTGGTAGTAATGAACACACTTACATAGTCTGCAGGATTCATATTTGCCACCTTCCGTTTAGGCAACATGTAATAAAATTGATATTTCTTTATCCCTTTTGCACAGACATTATTCATGTTATGCTTTTCTGTTATTGTACAGTGTTCCCCCTCAAATATCACTTTATAACCATCAATAGTCATTTGGGACACACTCAATATACAATTCTCCAGTTTGCTAACACATAACACATTTTCAAAATCTTTGCCAAAGGATGGCACATATGCAGTGCCCATTTTCTGCACCTTGCTGGGAGCACCATCTGCAAGTGTAATATTGGTTATTGAAGCATTTTTAACATTGCTTAACAACTTTAACTCATTCACCATGTTGTGTGCCACCCCACTATTAAGTAACCAGATTCGTCCCTCAGTACCATCAGGATGGTGCTTTGCTACGAAGGCATGGTTTGCGGCCTGAGAGGATGAACTCCTCTTCTGCCCTGTAGCTGTGTCACCCCTCCTATCCGGTGCAGGCATCTTACAGTCCTTCTGAAAATGTCCAGGCTTTTTGCATCTGAAACAGCATTTCACGTAGCTGCAGGCTCCCTCCTCCACAGATGGCTCTGTTTCAGTGCTCTCCTGATTGCGTCTGGTAATTTGTGGCTGTTTATTCCCCTCTGTCCGGGAATCAAATTGCTTGCGTTGGACCTCTTCCAGAATACACCCAGCTACCAAGTCTACAGAGAAATCACACCCCCTGGTGGTTTGCAGACTGTACATTAGGAAATTTCATTCCTCAGGCAAACTGCCCAATAAAATACAGTTGCCCCTCCACATTCGCGAACTCGGCATTCACGGTTTTGATTATTCGCGGTTTTGGGAGGGGCCCCCCGCCCTCCCAAAACCACAACACGGGGCCTCCGGAGGCCCCGTGAAGGCCCTGGGAGGGAGCGGAGTGGGCCGGGGACGCCTCCACGGGGCCTTTGGAGACCCTCCGGAGGCCCCGTGAAGGTCCTGGGAGGGAGCGGGGAGGGCTGGGGAGGCCTCCACGGGGCCTTCAGAGACCCTCTGGAGGCCCCATGAAGGCCTTGGGGAGGGGAGGGGGAGGGCCGGGGAGGCCTCCTCGGAGCCTTGTGCAGCCCCGTGAAGGCCTTGGGGGGAGGGGGGAGGGCTGCAGAGGCCTCCACGGAGCCTTGCGAGGCCCCATGAAGGCCCTGGGAGGGAGGGGGAGGGCCGCAGAGACCTCCACAGAGCCTTGCGCAGCCCCGTGAAGGCCTTGGGGGAGGGGGGAGTCCGGGGAAAGCGATTATGGGGCCTCCAGAGGCCCCGTGGTCACTTTGGCGGGGGAGGGGGACAATAAATATTCACAGACACTGCTTTACCAGGCATCAGCATTCACAAGAAGAGAGTGAGCTTTGGACTAGCTCACTTATACAGTCGCCCCTCCACATTCGCGAATCTGACATTCGCGGTTTTGATTATTCGCGGTTTTGGGAGGGCCCCCCCGGGCCCCCCAAAACCGTGACATGGGGCCTCCGGAGGCCCCGTGAAAGCCCTGGGAGGGAGCGGGGAGGGCTGGGGAGACCTCCACGGGGCCTTCGGAGACCCTCCGGACGCCCCGCGAAGGCCTTGGGAAGGAGGGGGGAGGGCAGGGGAGGCGTTCACGGGGGCCCCGGAGACGCTCCGGAGGCCCCATGCAGGCCTGGGGAGGGGGTGGGAAGGGCTGGGGAGGCGAACATGGGGCCTCCGGAGCGTCTCCAGAGGCCCCATGAAGGCCTGGGAGGGACCGGGGAGGCCTCCGTGGGGCCTCCGGAGATGCTCCGGAGGCCCCACGAAGGCCCGGGGAGGGAGGGGGGAGGGCCGGGGAAGCCTCCATGGGGTCTCCGGAGACGCTCCGGAGGCCCCATGAAGACCCGGGGAGGGCCGGGAGAGAACTCCGTGGGGCCTTGCTAGGCCCCACGAAGGCCCGGGGAGGGGGTGGGGAGGGCCGGGGAGGCCTCCGTGGGGCCTCCGGAGATGCTCTGGAGGCCCCACGAAGGCCCGGGGAGGGAGGGGGGAGGCCCGGGGAGGGAGGGGGGAGGGCCGGGGAGGCCTCCATGGGGCCTCCGGAGACACTCCGGAGGCCCCACGAAGGCCTGGAGAGGGAGGGGGGAGGGCCAGGGAAGCCTCCACGGGGCCTTCGGAGACCCTCTGGACACCCCGCGAAGGCCTTGGCAAGGAGGGGTGAGGGCAGGGGAGGCCTTCATGGGGCCCCCGGAGACACTCCGCTCCGGAGGCCCCATGAAGACCCGGGGAGGGAGGGGGGAGGGCCGGGGAGGGAGGGGGGAGGGCCGGGGAGGCCTCCACGGGGCCTTCGGAGACCCTCTGGACACTCCGCGAAGGCCTTGGCAAGGAGGGGTGAGGGCATGGGAGGCCTTCATGGGGCCCCCGGAGACACTCCGCTCCGGAGGCCCCATGAAGACCCGGGGAGGGCCAGGAGAGAACTCCGTGGGGCCTTGCTAGGCCCCACGAAGGCCCGGGGAGGGGGTGGGGAGGGCCGGGGAGGCCTCCGTGGGGCCTCCGGAGACGCTCCGGAGGCCCCATGAAGGCCCGGGGAGGGAGGGGGGAGGGCCAAGGAAGCCTCCATGGGGCCTCCGGAGACGCTCCGGAGGCCCCATAAAGACCGGGGGAGGGCCGGGAGAGACCTCCGTGGAGCCTTGCTAGGCCCCACGAAGGCCCGGGGAGGGGGTGGGGAGGGGGTGGGGAGGGCCGGGGAGGCCTCCGTGGGGACTCCGGAGACGCTCCGGAGGCCCCACAAAGGCCCGGGGAGGGAGGGGGGAGGGCTGGGAGAGGCTTCCCTGGGGCCTCCGGAGTTGCTCCGGAGGCCCCATGAAGGCCTGGGGGAGGGCTGGGAGAGGGCTCCGCAGGCCCCACGAAGGCCTGGGGACAGAGGGAGGAGGGCTGGGAGAGGCCTCCACGGGGCCTCCGGAGACGCTCCGGAGGCCCCACGAAGGGCCGGGGAGGGAGGGGGAGGGCTGGGAGAGGCCTCCATGGGGCCTCCGGAGACACTCCGGAGGCCCCATGAAGGCCCGGGGAGGGGGTGGGGAGGGCCGGGGAGGCCTCCATGGGGCCTCCGGAGATGCTCCGGAGGCCCCACGAAGGCCCGGGGAGGGAGGGGGGAGGGCTGGGAGAGGCCTCCGCGGGGCCTCCAGAGACGCTCCGGAGGCCCTACGAAGGCCTGGGAGAGGGCTGGGGAGGCCTCCATGGAGCCTCCAGAGACGCTCCGGAGGCCCTACGAAGGCCCGGGGAGGGAGGGGGAGGGCCTGGGAGGCATCCACGGGGCCTCTGGAGGGTCTCCGGAGGCCCCGGGAAGGCCTAGGAAGGGAGTGGGGAGGCTGGGGAAAGCGACTATGGGGCCTCCGGAGGCCCCATGGTCGCTATGGTGGGGGAGGGGGAGGGCAGTCGTTATTTACGGATTTTTCACATTCGCGGGGGTCCGTGGAACGGAACCCCCGCGAATGTGAAGGGACGACTGTACATTTGTGTGTATATATATATATATAGGACATTGTCCTCTAGTGGCCTGACTAGGCATGACTTGGTAGTTCATGGAGTCAGCCATTATGACTCAGCATGATTCTGCAGTTGTTTGGCCATTTTATAATGGAGTTCAGTCTCTAACTCCTGGCAAATGGGACGTGGACAACATGTAATATTCAAGCCCTTTCTCGATCCTCACATTCGTGTAACACCATATTTAGGTTGTCTGATAATCTCCTAGGACACAAACCAATGGGTTCAGAATTCAAGAAAAGAGATGTCAATCTAGATGTTAATATGACTGCATGTTTGTTGACTGGGGAATGTGAACATATTATGCCAGAATTGTGTCACCTTCTTGGCTTCCAGTCCATTTTCAGGCCCAACGTTCTGGTCTTAACTATTAGAGATGGGCAACACATAGAATCAGAGCTGGAAGAGACCACAAGGCCATCTGGTCCAGCCCCCTGCCATGCAGGAACACATGCATTCCTTTGGCAGTTTTTCTGTCCCAGCCCCCTCCCCACCTCCAGCCTAGATCCCAACTGCTATGGCCATACCATCAGGTGTGGTGACAGTATTAAAAGTGCTACTTTTCTGTTAATTTTCCACCATGCTAATATCTCCCAGAACTCTTTCAGAAGTGCTAATTTGTTTTAAACAAAAGCCCATGCCTCCTGTATACCTTGTTTAAAGCACTTAATTTTAAATGTTTTTTTCCTTGTGCTGCTGTCACCCTGCCAAATTTCAGTAGCAAAAGACTGGTGGATGTTCTCAACACCTGGAAATCGCCCACTCCTTTTTAAAGCTTTTCATGGCTGGGGTACCTGAATATTCATTCACTTCTTTCCATATGTATGTATCCAGACCTCTGATTCCTAGGCCTTTCTGTGGTTTTACTGATTAACTGGAGTGGTTAGTAGAGTTATGAAGCAAATCAGGTTTTGCCTTATTGTTCTGATTACTGATCTTTGTATTTTTGGCTTCATTGCTTTTTATTTTACCGTCAGTGGTTTGTTTGTTTTTTAAAGTTGTTTTTATGTTGTAAGCTGCCCGAGGAACTGTTTGTTCTAGGTCAGCCTTTAAATGTTGTAAATAAAACAATTAATGAACAGAGAGTGTGGTACATGTGCAATAGAATCCAAAGCTGAACCAAGTGACCTTAAGGTTTGGGGAAGAGATTTGGGAAACTGTAGTAATTGCATTTCTCTGAAATTAAACTCTGCCTCACAGATGGTAGTCCTCTCTGTTGGCCATTGTAGACTTGCAACACCCAGTCCTGTAAATATCATTAGGCTGTTAACATTGGTAGGAAACTGGCTGAATTACTAGTGTGCTAGGTTCCTAGAAAACCTTTGCAAGGTACTGGTAGAGTGAGCAATACTGTGACAGAGAGGGAACCAGAGTGGGGAAGAAGAGTCATCATTAGGGACATAGTTTTAACATTTCTTGGGTTCAAGTGATTGATGTATATTGCGAGTGGATTCATGTTACAATTTTGTGGGAAATCATTTAACATCTGTGAAAATTTCAAGAGAGTTTTTGCAATCAGAGGATTGTAGAAATTAAGCAAAATTAGTTGCATTTTGTCAACTTTTTTTGCTGCTGCTGAGACAGCCTTCTGTTATTCAGACAAGACAGTTTTCAAATTTTTGAGATTTGTTTCCTAAAAGCTTTTCAATTTTGATTTAAATTGATGCACACACACTAACCTAGTTTACTGATTTGCCCACCATTCACATTTTAAGTCACTTTCACAAAGCATGTAGAGAATTAAGGCTGCATATATAAACCAAAAGACAGTGAGTCCTAGCTACTGACTTTTATAATCAGAGCACTATTCACTTATGGAGATCTGTCAACCGAGTCTGCAGCTTTTCTCTGTGTTATGTAAAGCATACAACTTGTTTATTTCCTGTGAAGCAGGATTGCATAATGTACAAGGCACTCCAACATAAAAATGTACTCAAGGGTGTTTCTTATCAGAGCAGGCATAAAATGAATTTTTAAAATTCTAATTTGCTTTTATATAATTATATTTTAATCTGTGATATAATATTAACCATTTAAAAGCTGTAGAAGAATTACATGAGAGGTTTAAAAAGAACAGTAGACTACATATAAGAGAGATTTCAGTAGGGAACAGCTTGGGATAGTGAGATGCATACAGAACTAGAAACCAAAGCTCTCTCAGAGCAGCTTTAGACAACCCGTTACTTCCTATCAGTAGATTCACAAATTGTATAATGTTTGTGCTGCTTCTAGCTTCATGTTTGAAGGACATGCACAGAAAAGACTTGCAAGCCTGAGAGATATAACATGCGGGAGTATTTTCTGAGCAAGTTCCCCTTGAGACATTTTAGAAATGGTAACATCTGGAACAGAACTTGGAAGCAACATGTTACAAATACCAAGTAACTTGTAACTAGTTCCTTTCCTCACAGAGTGAATAAGGCATATTATGATTGCAATTTAATGAAAGATAACTTCACCTCTTTTATAGGATGCCTCTAATTTTTAGTTACTTTAATAGTTACAGGGGTGTGACTTCACTAATGGTGGAGGAAGAATAGCACGTTTGGTTGTCTTATGCACTAATGTGTGTATTGAGCCACTGAAGTACAGTAGATGGGAAGCAAGTATACTTTACACTATAAGCCAGCACCTGATCTGTTCTTAAGCAACTAAAATAAATGCTTTATTTATTTTTGAAAAATGCAAAAATAGTTACTTCTGAAAAACTCATTGTAGCAATATAGTTGTATTGGAACTACAACTAACATTTAGAGTTCTCATCTGGAAGCTTGAGGTGTTTGGGTGTGTGGTCAAAGGAGTAGTAGACTCCAAAGCTGTTCCTACAGATGGGTTCTGTAAGCTGCTACCTAAACTCCAGATACTACAGTATGTTATGCTGCTTGCTCCTCATCACATTCATACTATTTATACAGGAGTAGCCATGTAAGGGCAGTTGCTCCCCACTATATGGAACCAATATATGTGTGGGACTCCTCTGTCCAAGCACCTTGTTCAGCTATTTATGGAGCCCTTTATGCTACCAGAAGCAATGAAATATGTGTCTTTACCTATGCTCGTGGGTAAAAAACAGTAAAGCTGGATATAGGAATTCAACAGATCACAGCGTCCCAAATAGTATAAGCATCACAGCAGGTGTCAGTGGCTAGGCAAGCCATGAAAACCTACCCAACAAAATGCCCCCAATATCTACAGGCATGAAGATTCTGTGTATGTTTTGTTTAGCACAAGCCAGATGCTGCCCACTGGCCATGTAGTTTGCTAGGTGCTTATTATTTATAGTAATTAGAAATTTATTTTAGAACATGGCTGCTGGGTTGTGTTCGGCTTGGTGGGTCACAAGTTGCATACACTCGTCACATTGTACTTTTTGGGAAATTAAACAATGTGTTACCTGAAATGTTCTATAAACTTCTCTAAGACCCATCATTGTGTAATTAATAACTTTGTATGACTCTTTCACTTGCAATAAAAAAAGTTGGCTTCTAAAATATTTGTTATTTTTTTTCATGTTGGAAACCATCCAAAGCCTATCCCCCCCCCCTTATTTCTGATTGTACATATTATTTGTTAGCACCAACTATTTCTTAATCATTAAGATGAATACATCCTGCCTGCATGCTAGATATCATGTATACATGTAATTGCCATGTAACAAATAAGACCACAATAAAAGTATGATTCTATAGAGAGTTTTCATAACACCCTCTTTCCCGTGAATATTAACTGGACAATGTGTTTTCAGATAAGCTGATTAATTAAACAAATTACTCATTTGTACTAGAGGATGTTTATTACTATAAACAATATTAGCACTGAAGGTTAGTTAATAACAGAGGTTAATTTATAATAGAATATTCTGAAAAGGTTTAAATGCCAAGAGCAATGTTTTAAAACTGATGCCATCCAGTTGCATTGGTTTGCAACTCCCACCATCCATTCTACAGCAAGCAATCGTCAGGGCATTAGGCCTAAAGTTTGCAATTTTCAGTTTGCAAACAGGAGGTGGGGCTCACTGGTCAGTTAATGTTTGTGTATCTTATTTGGTATCTCATCATGATAGAGAGTCATTGTGTATGTCAGTTTATGTATGTTGTTGTGTGCCTTCACATTGTTTCCAACTTATGGGGACCCTAAAGTGAACCTATCATGGGGTTTTCTGAGGCTGAGATATGGGAATTGTCCAAGGTCACCCAGTGGGTTTTCATGGCCAAGCAGGGATTCGAATCCTGGTCTCCAGAATCATAGTCCAACAGTCAAACCACTGATATTTCTTCAAGGAAAGATCAAGATGCCTAATTGCTTTGGGACAGTTACTTCACAAGTGGCATGAAGAAAAAGAATGTGCAGAAGTTAGGGTGGAGTGGTGGTGGTAAAGCTAAAGTATGCAGGAAGTGGCAAGGTGACGCAGAGGCATATTGTATATACTTTCCATAGGGAAATGTTGTCAGCAAGTATAGCATAGTTTTGTTTTCCATAAATTGTGAGGTCGGCAGTGGAACATTGTCCAATCAAAAAAAGAACATAAATACCTGCATAAAGCACACTGGTGATATAGGATTATGACAACAAATTGTAGGATTTAATTTGTGTGTGTGTATGTTTGTTGTTGCAGTAATCCACTGTGCTGATTGTTTGACTGGTATGGGAGCACCATGGTAGTACACCAGACCTTCCTTCAGGTAGGACAAACTTATTTGAATAAATTATATGATGTTGGGAGTTCAGTTTGTTTCCTTAAAGAAGGGGCGCATCCAGAAACAGAAGTTATTTGAATTGAATATGGTCAAGGGAAAATAGGTAGGACAATACAATTAACAACAGTACTTGGAAGAGATTTTTCTGTGTCTGCCATATGCTCAGAATTGTACCACATCATGTCTATCTTCTACTTTACACCATGCCCATCTGCTTGAGAATTAAAAGTTTATAACTTGTGATTTGAGCCACAGACAGTCTTCATGATTGTACCTTACCGTAAAATAAATTCTGGAAGAGACAGGCAAAGTCATCGTAGCCTACCTCATTTTGTCATGTCTTTATGGGGTCAGGGCATTTTAAAAGCAGACATTCCAGCTGTGCAAATTCCTCATTGGACACCCCCACAAGACTTTTTAAAAGGTAAACCAACACCTCCTTGCTTACACCCTGTATCAATGTCCATTTCTCCCCATGTATCAATAGATCTTATCTACTATACAGCAACAATTAATTTATGAATGTGCCATACTTCATTAACTAAAAAGATGATCTAGCAGCTCACACTCCACTGTATATTCCAACACAGGGATATTTACACCGATGCAAGAGCCATTCCTGCAGCATCATCAAATTCATGCTGCCAAAACCTGATACTTACAAAAACAGAGATTCTCCAGTTTTTCAGGAAAATTTCTGATAAACACATCTCAGCTGACAGCTTAAAACAACTCCATTCTGCACTGCAGTCCATACAGTAATGTCTTTCAGTAATACTAGCTGGACCCGGCATACCATATGCTGTTCTCCTGGAATCATTGAGGGTGACTCGCTCTGTTGCCCAGCTGCCACTGCGGCTGCTGCCACTGCCAGTTGACTGTCTGGGTCTTGTCACAGTGGCAGCGGCAGCGTTCCACCGCTGCCAGTTGACTGCCTGGATCCTGTTGCAGTGGCAGCAGCAGTATCCTGCCGTTCCCGCCATTGCCAGTTGACTACCTGGGTCCCATCGCAGCCTGTGACTGGTGAGTGGTTGAGGGAGTGAGAGCAGGGAGGGGCCAAAATGGGCCTCATGGTCAGCTGTTCTGCACTGAATGCAGAAAAAAGAACAGAGTTCAAAACAGGCCTAAGGCATAAAAGAGTACTTCAAAGGTATGTACAAGAATGCAACAAAATGTTACCTGTCTGAAGATGGTGAAAAGGAGGAAGTTTTGGTGAAAATCAAGGTGTTTAAATATGTTTGGGACATTTTTTAAAAATGGAGTGTTAATTTGTAAGCCTATTGTCCTTGTCACTTAAGTGTGCTATAAACAGTTAATAAGCCAAAGGTGTCTACTTCCTCTCCCATTTTTACAAGTGCACATTTTGCATCCAGCTGCATGGTAAATCAAGCCTCCCTTGCTATGGACCTTTTATGAACCAGCAGGAATTGTCCGTTTCTGGAAAGCATGGCAGTATCAGCTGTCTTTACTCTGCTTGCCAAACATTGGATCAGGCTACAGCCACTTGCCGAAATATAAATGAGTATGTGTATCATCATGTAGATGCACAAGAGCTTATTAGATTAAAGTGAAAAGGTTTGTCTCCTGATCCCCCCAAAGGTCCCTTGAACATAGAGCTTCTGAGGCCCATTTCTTACAAACAGCCAAGGATGAGTGATAAGCCATTTGTGAAGTGTACCTCTTCAAAGTGTAGCCATGGGCTCACATATTGGAATGTTTTTGTACAGAAGAGCTTCCCTGCCCATAGAAAACTGAAATAACAGGGTGCACACTAGTCTAAAACACTTTTCCCTGTCATTTAGTTGTCTGTACTAAGGGATTTATATTTTTTTATATGAATGAGCACACAGTTATGTCAGTCCCCCCCCCCCGACTTGCTGCCACAATTTGAAGTGGCACTTTTAGGAAACAGATTTACCACTCTCATCTGCTGTTTGTGAGAACTGGACATAAGATTTTATAGCATGTATTGCCTCCTTGATTAAAACCTTTATATCTATTTGTTATATTTATTAAAATATGTGTATTTTGTACTACCAGATTCCACATAGTCATGTCAATTTCTAAATAATGGTAAATTAAAGGCAGATGGTTAAAACAAGGTTCACGCTTTGCCTTAGAAACAGATGTTTTGGATTATAATGCTTATAATCCTTCACATTGGCTCTGTTGGCTATGATGACATTTGTAAGCCAAAAACATCTGGAGGGCCACAGTTGTGCATCACTGCATTAGATAAATATCTGTTTCTACTCTACAATAATACAATTGATAGGATTTTATTATGTTAACACAGCATTGTTTCATTAGTTTGTCATGTCTTAAAAGCTTTTCTAAAGTCCAAATTCATTTCCAGTGAGTCTCTCCTGGATGGTTTTCCCTCTTATTTCTACCCTTTTGATTCTAGCTCTTCCCATCATTTTCAAATTCTGCTTCTTCCATTCCCCCACTAATTATTATTTGCTGTCATTTCAAATGAAATTTGGTATCAGTACAGATCATTTGGGAACATCCTGTTTCCAAGTTGTGAGTGGTGAGGGAGGAAGTAAGAGAGAGATGGAGGGAGGAAGGGAGATGGGATGTCTAAATGGAAAATGTCACCACCCAAGAAACAAGGTACCCTCACCCTCACCCATAAACACTGGAAGAGGACTGCTCTTTTAAAACCTTTTCCTCAGAACTTCTTCAAATATCTGGTGCACTGTTGACTCCGGCAAGCATAAGAAAGGGAAAGTTGGATGGCAGCCACTTACTTACATAAGTTTTTTGGTGTTTTTTAAAAAGCCTTTTGCTTTTTCTATGGCTTTTTAACTGTCTGAATTAAACTTAAAATAACCTTTGATAACCTTAGTATGCCAAGGGGTCTTGTAGCACCTTTGAGACTAACTGACAGAAAGAAGTTAGAAGCATAAGCTTTTGAAGACTTGTATGTACTTCCTCCGATGCATAAAGTGCACTTCACTCCATGCATCTGAGGAAGCAGACTTAAGTCTACAAAAGCTTGTGCTACCAACTTCTTTATCTCAGTCTCAAAGGTGCTACAAGATTCCTTTGCATACTGATACCCCAGCTATGTATTTGAATTCTACCACTTTGATAACCTTTGTAACCATGATTTCAGTGTTCTGTAGCAGCATTTTTCTATGCTCAACACATACTTTGGCATTTTAGGATAAGTCATTTTAAATAACCAGTGTGATTTTGAAATTAGTTAAAATGTAATACTGCATTATAAATTCATTCAGCTGACATTAACTGGCAGCTAGGCATGCCTCTTAATTAGTGTCTTTACATTACTTGTTATGAACATAAGAACCAGTGCCCTGTCAGGTCAGACCAACGGTCTATCTAGTCCAGCATTCTATGCATACAGTGGACAACAGGGTACCTGTGAGAATTCCATAAACAGGTATCCAGGCCTAAATGCTATTATATTGGTACACAATTAAATATGCAGTTACGAGTCATGCTTTCTACTGCCACCACCACCCTCCCACAAAGTGCAACCCTTAAATGTTCTCCCATATCAAAAACAAAACAAAATCTTCTTACGAAAAGTTAGAATGTTGGAGAGAGTAAGACTCCAGTTTAGTTGTATATGTGGCATGCAATTTATCTATGTATGAAAGGTTTTTTTTGTTTTTGTTTTTTTTTAACCACCACTATAGGGGAATTTTCAATTCTATAGTTGTCCCTTCATATTCACTGGGGTTTGGTTCCAGGACCCCCCGTGGATATCAAAATCCGTGAATACTCAAGTCCCCTTAAATGCAATGGCATAGCAAAACGGTGTCCCTTACATAAGACGGCAAAATCAATGTTTGATTTTTGGATTATTATTTTTTAAATAATATTTTCAAGCCGTGAATACTTAAATATGTGGATGTGGATACCAAATCCGTGGATACGGAGGGACAACTGTATTTTAAAACAATAGGGGAGGGGTTGAAATCACGCAGCCCTCCAGATATTTGTTGGTCTGGAAGTCCCAGCAGCTATAGCCAGCATAGGTAGCAATGGGGAATGCTGGGAGTTGCAGTTCTACATCAGGAAGACCAGATGGAGTTTATGAGTTGGGATACTGGAGTAGTTCAAATCTTTGGGCCAAACTCTTCCCTCCTCATTTTCTAGCTACTTCACAGAGTTGTGAAGATACAATGTGATACTATGTAATACATCTTTTGATAGCATGTTGGGTGGCCAGAATCAGCCAAAAACATTTTCCTGCTCAAGGAACGAGCAGCTCATACATAGGTAGGATGTGTGAGAGGTGTGTGTGTGTGTGTGTGTGTGTGTGTAGTTCCACTAACTCGACTTGGTTTACAAGCCAGCACTGAACTAAAGTAAAGCTCAAGATAGTAACTTCCCTCACACCTTATTCAGAAGGCAACCAGACTGGAGTTGAATCAATATTTGCAATAGGACAGCATCATTCTGTTACATCTGCAGGTAACAGACCCAAGGCCAGCCATATTGCTCATAGGTCTCTGAATTCCAACAGTTCACTGCTGCTAATAGCATCTGCTGCCCAAGCAGGGTGCTTCATTCCACTTAATGGTGGACCCATCTTTGTAAATTCATGGATATGATGACGACAGATACTAAGGCAGGTGTGGCTTTCTTGTTTGCAGAGCCAAGAGGCAGAATCTATGTGGAGGCAGAATATATGTGGACTGCAGGTTTCTTCACATGATGTAGCATTGTTTTTGCAGATCTTTCAACTATCACGCCAAACATACATTTGTGTATGTGTGGATTTATGATTTGGCTCACTTATAGTATTGCTTAGAACTGTTCCATCCCCTTCATATCTTTGTTTTCCCTTCAGTTGTAGTGCCACAATTTGTTTATTTATTCATTGAGATTACTAATTATTTCAGCAGCACTGTCCATCCAAAGAGCTGCTTAAGACCCATCTTGCCCTGAAGTGAGAAGACAGAAGACAGAAATACCTGCCAGATAACCTGGCTGAAGTAAGAAACATGAAAATCCAATCACTCGTTTTAAATACACCAGCCTGGAAGAACGCTGCTCTAAAGTGTCCCTAGCAGTACTTATATTCCTAGTTTTTACTGTACATAACTGCAAACACACTGTAGCGGCGAGTTGATTCCTCATTAACATAAATAAAATAAATAAAGTTATTATAGCTAAACTGAGCACTGCAAGATGTCACTTTGCCAGTCGCAAGCAAAGCACATTAACAGCCTTACCCGCCTTTTGCAAGTTCAGCTAAGCAAAGTGTTCTGCAGAGCACAAACTGTTATAACAAGTACGACCTGTTACAGAACTCCCAGCTTCTCTGTAAGCTTTGCTGAATCTTTGCTTCTTGATCAAAACAGATCTTTAAAGTGTCTGTGCAGGTAAGATAGGCAGGAAAGATTCTGGTAAAATTTAGCTGAAAGTCACTTGTGATCAGAATCTACAAACTCCACAGCCATAAGGCATAGCAATACAGAAAAGATAGGTGAGGGTTTACAGTGCTAGGTTTCCTTGTATTTATTTATTTATTTATTTATTTAGAGTATTTATACCCTGCTTTTCAGCCACAAAGGCACTCAGAATAGTTTACAAATTGTTAATTTAGCAGTTCTCTGCCCTCAGCCTTACAATCTAAGTAAGACATAACACATAAGGAAAAGGGAATGGCAGTGGAGGTAGGGATTAAATCCAGCAGATATTGCTGGTTCTTCTCTCACTCCAAGGGCAGGGTGGTGGCAGTTGGGCTGGAGGGAGGGCCTTTCACCCGCCTCTGGGCCCAGGCCTGATGGAGTTTTGCCTGCCTCTTCTTCTCTCCCTCCAAGGGCAGGGTGGTGGCAGTTGGATTGGAGGGAGGGCCTAATGTAAAATGTAATATAATGTAAAAAGTCAAGTCAAATTCAAGTCATGTTATGTTATATTAAGAGGAGAAAGAATTCCTTGAGTGCAGAAAGATGTCTGATTGTCACAACACACATTTCCCAACCTTTCCTTGCTTTGTTTGGTAATTTACAATTAGAGGTAAACAAGTTTGGTAAGTCCCATTGATCAGCCATGAAGATCTGCTGAAACAGCATCTCTGGAACACTGACAGGTTTTCTGCTTCTAATGGCATGCTACCTGTAACACGTAACTTGATCCTTAGATTTGATGAGAAGCCACATTTGTTTATGCATATATTGTATCCATAAACATATGGATATCTTCTAAATGTACAGGTATTCCTCAAGTGTCAGCGTGGTGTAGTTGTTTGAGCATTAGACTATGCCTCTGGAGACGAGGTCTTGAATCCTCACTTGGCCATGGAAAACCCCACTGGGTGACCTTGGGCATGTCACCCTCTTTCAGCCTCAGAGGAAGGCAAAGGCAAACCCCTTCTGAACACGTTTTGCCAAGAAAACTTTGTGATAGGTTCACCTTAGGGTCACCATAAGTTGGAAATAATTTGAAGGCACACAACAACAACCTCGCTTTAAGGTGCTTTGCTTTAGAGCACTTTGCTAATACACCACTTTTCAATTATGCAATTCAGTGCCATTTTATTACCTGCGCTCAGTCTGTTCTCAGCATTTGTGCACTTAATGTCTCTTCTGGCAATTAAAAAAAATTGTTCTTTTGCATCTTTTTTTAGGTGTAATGCTATTGCACACTTAATAAATGATAGTATGAATATGCTTTTTACTGCTGTTCACTGATGATGCTGCCCTTGCTGCCCACACAGAAGCAGCTCTGCAGCACCTAACATCCTGCTTCGCAACAGCTGCAGAGCTATTTGGGCTGGAAGTCAACCTGAAGAAAACAGAAGTTCTTTACCAGCCTGCACCACAGGACGAACACCACCATCCCCGCATTGCCGTAGGCAAATCTGTGCTCAAGTCTGTTCAGCAGTTCACCTACCTGGGAAGCATCATCTCCTCAGATGCCAAGATTGACAAAGAGATCGATCACAGATTAGCAAAGGCATATAGTGCATTTGGAAGACTTCACAAAAGAGTCTGGAGTAACAAACACCTGAGGCAAAGCACAAAAATCAGTGTGTATAGAGCCATTGTACTGTCTGTTCTCCTTTATGGATCAGAAACATGTGTCACCTATCGCCACTACCTACAACTCCTCGAACACTTTCATCAGCGCTGTATATGCACAATCCTAAATATACAATGGACTAACTGTGTGACGAATGTTGCTGTCCTTGAGCAAGCAGGGATCACCAGCATTGAGGCCATGATATTGAGAACACAGCTGCGCTGGGCAGGGCACGTTTCTAGGATAGAGGACCATCGCCTCCCAAAAATAGTACTCTACAGTGAACTCACCACGGGTCAGCGTAAGAGGGGCGCTCCAAAAAAAAACAATACAAGGACTCCCTGAAACAACATCTCAGGCTCGTCCAAATTGATCACCAACAATGGTCCGCCCTGGCCTCACATCAGGAGGCATGGAGATGCACTATCCACAATGCTGCAGCCTTGTTTGAGAACTCACGCCGAACAAGTCTTGAAGAGAAATGACAATGCAGAAAGAATCACAACCCGGAAACATCACCCAAGGAGACCTTCTGCAACCGGACTTGTTTATCTCGGATTGGCCTTTTTAGTCATCAACGCACTTGCAGAAAGCGCGGGATGAGTCCTTCCTGAATCTTCGTTTGCGAAGAAAAGCCAGAGAGAGAGAGAGATGACCTCCATATCCGTGGAAACACGAAACCACGGATAACAGTGAACCCTATTGAAATGAACAAATTCCAGCCCAAGAATACTGTAGAGGCATGCTGGAGGACCTAGAGAATCCTAGAGAGAACACCTTTCTAGGAATCTATAGGTCTTCCAGCGCAACTCTATGGTCAGCTCCTGGGGGAAACATACATAGAATTGGACAGAAAGACCTAGAAAATGCCTAGAGAGAAAATATTTTTTCAGACGCGGATAAGTGAAACTGTGGGTACTAGTCCTGTGGATAGGGGATTGTACTGTATATGAAAGTGGAAAGGGCTGTAATTCACCGTAAGGTGATATTTGCCTTATGATGGTGGTCTGGAACTTAACCTGCCATATTAACAAGGATCAAAAAGCAAACAGGTATGTGGGGCTGAGCTTCTTCCCAACACTTAATTGCTTCAGGAGTGTTTTTCTCCATAGGCTCAGAAATACTATGACTCTATATGGTCCTTTTCCCTTCCTTTTAAAAAACTTTTTGTTACCAGCAGGATAGTTATAAAAACAAAAAGAAGTTCCATTAACTGATATTCTTTTCTTTCTGCAGCTCAGAGGTGTAGCTATGGAGCCTCTCAAAATTGCCCCTACAAATAAGAATTCTCCCCTTCCTTCTCCGTGGCTGCTCCCAGACTGTAGAAATCCCTTCTACAGAAGGTCCACTTGGCCCTCTCCCTGCTCTCATTTTCCCAGCAGGTGAAGATGTTTTTTATTTAGGCAGGTGTTTGAAATGTGAATTATAATTGGTGTGTTGTTTTTAATATTTCTAATATTTATTGATATTATGTTTTTACACTATGCTGTGTTTTTAATTGTTATATTTTAATAATGGTAGTAAGTTAATTATACTTTAACTTTTGTAAGGTGTAGTTGTATTTTTTAGAGTAGAATAGGCTGCCTTGAATCCCATATTGAGAGAAAGGTGGGATATTAATCTAATAAATAAATAAATAAATAAAATTTCCTTCAGTCCTGAAATCTCTAGCATTGTACTAACTTAAAACTTCAGCAGAGCCTTTAGAAATACTGCTTAAACATAATAATAATAAAAAGGGACAGGCAAAGTTGCCAAGGGAATGAAAACACAGCAAATGTTCTAGGTATGAACGGTATTCAATGTCTTAGTCTAGAAATTTGGGTACTGAAGGAAAATTTCATTTCAGGGCACTCAATACATACTGGAGGGCAGTGCCCTTATTCTCCCTTCCCTCTTTACAGCTACAGCCCTGTTTCAGCTTAATCCTGTTTTATCAGGATTCAGGGAAGCTAACTTGGACAAAGTTTAAGAATCCGTGACTAAGAATAGCATTGATTATATAAATAGTTTTGTTATTTCCTTTGCTAAAACTTAACTGTAGCACCTTAATTACGGGTTACATACTGGGCTTGTCTACATGGAGGAAAAAACAACCATATTGCCCCACAATATTAGCAAGTTGTAGCAACTGCAACCTATGGTTTTATGCCTCCCATAAACTTCGCATGCCTGTAGCTGAGATGGTGGCTGTGAGTGGATTACTCACATTTTTAAATCTGCTGCCACCAAACTTTTTTTAACAACTATTTCTATGCTGCGCACAAGCTATATATCACTTTTCCAAAAAAAGAGAGAAAAAATTAACACAAATCCCCTGTTTTATCGCCTTAGTGATTACTAGCTAAGGTGGAAATCCAACATGGTGGCAGTGAGCATTTGCCCTGTAACCCAGTCCTGACCCTTGTGCTCATTTGGCTAATCAGGTTTGCGCTTCCTCTCATTTGGGCAAGTGAATCAGATCGATTTGCTTGTCCTAATGAGCAGAAATGTGCACGCTCACATTGTTGTTGTTTAAAAAAAAAACAACATTGTTTTTTTTTTAAAAAAAATGGGAAAAGCTGCAAAGGCTTTTCTGGTGAAGTTTTTGCTGGTTTTGGACCCCTCCTTCACAATATGGCAAAATCAGGTGGAATGCCATTAAGACAGGTAGACAGGTAGAATTAATTCTCCTTGCATTCTGTGAGGAGTTTTTTCACCGTTTGGACAACCCCACTGATTATTTGGGCCTGTCTTAAACAGCAGGTACTTGGAAACCATAGGGTTGCATTGGCCAAAAGGTTTCTCTTACAATCTCTGGACTTCTGGATAAGTGCTCATGAAAAGATTACTTATCATCAGCAGAATTCTCCTGAGGCCTTTAGAGTTCCATATTGCTGTTTTCCTGCAAGCAATGTCTCCATTCTTTACTGGGGTTCCTTTGCTGTAGTACCCCCACCAATGTCATGTGGTTCATTTCCCCTTTCATATATTCTATTCATTGTGCTCTATTTGCTGTCATTTGTTCTCATCTGTAGATTTCTCCCTAAACCGCCTTGTAAATTTCATTGTGTATTAAAGAAAAAAAGTCTGCAACATTGTTTAGCTGTAACCTTAAAATGCCTTACTGGATGTAATGTTCTTCATGTTTAGATTTGTTCTGTAGATTTCTCTACTGACCAAGTGAGTCTGACCTCTCAAAACAATTGGCTAAATCAACACTTCTCTCTCTCTTTAAATTCCTCTAGCTGTTAACTCCTTTCCAAACAAAACTAGCATACTTTACCTGACAGCAGTATCATAATTACCATCATCATCATCATCACCACTCTGAATGTTTTGAACATAATGTTTTAGATCATAGCTATGGTGAAAATCCTTGTATTTAGGCTGATTTTTCTGGTGCGTTGAACATACTTACGATTACAAAACAGATTTTATAAGGTCTAGAAAAGAGGATATTCCATTAACTAGTAAGGGCAGGCTTGCTATAACTGACAGCTGTTTAAAGATACTTTACAGCTCAGTCCTATGCATGTTTATTTAGAATTAAGACCAACTCTGTTCAGTGGGGCCATGCATAGAATTGGAGTTTTACAGTACAATCCTTTGCATGTTTATTTGGCAATAAATTCCACACTTGTCTGGTGAGGCTTTCCCTCTAGCTAGTACAGTATATTTAGAATTGCAGCCTTTCAGCACAATCTTATGCATGTGTCCTCAGAAGGAAGCCCCATTGAGTTCAGTGAGATTTACTCTCAGGTAAACAGTGTGGTGTAGAACCAGCATGGTGTAGTGGTTAGTGTTGGACTATGACTCTGGAGAACAGGGTTGAATCCCTGCTTTGCCATGGAAACTCACTGGGTGACCTTGGGTAAGTCACACCCTCTCAGCCTCAGATGGAAAGTATAGGCAACCCCCCTCTGAACAAATCTTGCCAAGAAAAACCCATGATAGGTTTGCCTTAGGGTCACCATAAGTTGGAAACAACTAGAAGGCACACAACATACAACAAATTTGTTGGATTACAGTGATAGTCAGTAAAGAGTCTGATATTAAATGGACTGATGAGGTAACTCAGTGGTTTTCAAACATTTCAGTTTCAAGGAATCTTTTCCACACTTTGTCCCAAAGGAACTCTGGCAAGCTTGCATGGGTTCTCTCTGTGTTGCAGAGGATTTTGGGAAATATTCCATGATGTGTTCTGAAGTTCATGTCATAGAGTGTTAACTAGGCTGGCTGTGCTTCATTGTTGCTCTCCAGCAGGGGCTGGGAAAGTATAGCCTATGGGGCACACATGACCCCCAACAACTTGCAAAATCCCCTCCTGAAATTTGGCAGTACTTGTTGTCCCCAGTGCAGTTGCTTCCAAAAACTGGTGACAAAATACTACAGGAATTTGGTGCTAAAGCAAGAAGAGTCATGGCATGCGTGGCAGGGGGTTGGACTGGATGGCCCTTGTGATCTCTTCCAACTCTACAATTCTATGAGGAAAAGCACCATCACTTTCTCAACTGGGGCTCCCACTTTCACATGCTCTGATGCCATAGGACTGGCCATCCTAGAAGTAGGAGGCAAAGGCAACAGTTAAAGGCTCCATGGCATTACCAGCTCTTTGAACTGGCTGCTGAAGGCCTGGCTTTGTGAGTCTTCAGAGCCATGCTCTGTAAGGGGCTGGGGTGACTAGCAAAATTGCCTGTGTTGCAGTAATCATCCTTGTCACCAATGTCCTTCCTTCACAGCTTGAAACTGAAGATACACAGAGCCAGGCATTCAGGAAATGACCATCTGCTGATGTTGGTGGGCTTTCCTTTACCTTCACCAGGAGGGGACCTCTCTTACACCACAGTGTCTTCATCCTCCCTTTGCTTTGATGAATGAATGAGCAGGGATGGGGAACCAGGTGTGCTTTTTTCAGAAATAAAATCTGGTGGAGTTGCAAAGGGCTGTATTTTAACCAAAATTTCAAATAAAACAGCAACAACAGCAGCAACAGCGGAAACAACACTTCATTCCCTCCAGCATCTCACAGATGAAAATCAAAGCACATGTGACCAATCAGTATCAGAGTGTGGTCAAGATGGTAAAAGGTATTAATAAGGAAGAACACAGTGGCTAAGAGAAGCTTCATCAGTTTGCTTTTGCCTGATCCTACTGGGAAGGGCAATATTCCCCCTTCTCTCCTCTCCCCCTTGCTAAGTGCAAAAGTGCAAAGTGAAAATTTTTCATTTCACTTTTTCATTTTGAACTCAGTTTCCAACTGTTGTAGAAGTAAGCTGAGGACAGAGGGAGAAAGAGGAAGGGGCAGGGAGAAACTGAGTCATTTTAAATGCAGCTGAGAAAATGGGATGACATAGGATTAATCGGGACTCCCTGCCAACTTGGGACAGCTGGGGGGTACGAAACCCAAAGCGAGCAGGCTGTAATTGGCCACCTCTGCTCCCCATAAAGTGTAACTTTTTGATCGTAAAGGCCTTCGGTAGTGGGATTGTGTTGTTGTTATTATTATTATTATTATTATTAATACTGGCAAGTCCTCATGCTTTGTTTCACCCCTCAGAAAAGATTTTTACAATCTGTAAGTAGACTTCCAGCCACTTTGGCTTTCATTTAGGAGAGAAGTGGAGAAAGAGAGTTCCCGGGCATTTCCTACAGTTTGCCAACATTGTGGAGAACTCCTGCAGAGTGAAATTGAAGGCTTTCACGGCCAGCATCCATAGGTTTTTCCTTTTTTTTTCTGGGCTGTGAGGCCGTGTTCCGGAAGAGTTCATTCCTGACGTTTCACCTGCATCTGTGGCTGGCATTCTCAGAGAATGGCTGGGTAGGAGTGTGTGGGGTCCATACACTATGAGTCCCTGTTGGAGAGGATATGTAAAGTAAACAGAATTTGACTACCAGTCCTGAAAAACACCAAAATCAAAACTCAGCACATGCAAATGACTTCACCCAGGGACAGGGGGATTTCCAGCAGACAATGGACCATTAGCCAAACAGACACTAATCCTCCTTGCATATCTCTCCCTCCAGGAATTAGCTATTCAAATACACAAATTTACATATCTTCTCCAACAAGACTCACAGTATATGGACCCCACACACCCCTGCACAGCTGTTCTCTGAGGATGCCAGCCACAGATGCAGGTGAAACGTCAGGGATAAACTCTTACAGAACATGGCCTCACAGCCCAGAAAAAAAACACAAAAAACCTAACTCCTGCAGAACTTCCAAGGAATTTGAAAATTCTCATAGCTTGAAAACCATTCAGTTTACTGATCATAGCAAAAATTCTATTCAGCATATATATGCTGGTGGGTCCTGGGGGAAAAAATGGTTCTTTCTTCCCCAGTTGTGCTACAGTGGTCAGGTGACCCCCTGGCTCAGTTCCATCCCCCCACTGCAACCATTGATCATCTGTGTGGGTGCACCTGGACATCTCCAAGCACCTTTTGCCCAGCTGGGGAAGAAGAAGCCTTTGCCCGAGGTAGCTGTCCAACTGTGTTGTGCAGTTTGGGCAAAGACATTGACTAAGGAAGTAGCAATAACAATAGCAATAGCATTTATATTTCTGTACCGCTTTATAGTGCTAAGCACTCTCTAAGCAGTTTACAGTATGTGTTAGCTAATTGCTCCCAACAAGGTGGGTACTCATTTTACTGACCTACAGAAGGATGGAAGGCTGAGTCAACCTGCAGCCTTGCAGGATCAAACTCACAACGTTGTGGCTGCAGTACCGGCATTTAACCACTGTGCCACCAGGGCTCACTTCCACACACCTCCTTGCACAATGCCTGAGAAAGTACAAGAAGCAAAACATTTGACATTTTGCAGTCATCAAAATGCTGGGAATAAGCAATCTTGTTTCCTTATTGGTGGTTATTAAATCTATCTGGTAATTTCTGAGACACCTCAAGCCAGGCTGCTCTCTTATCTTTAGGCACAGTGAGGCATTGTAGTAGATTTTAGGGTAAAAGTAAAGGCCAAAATTTTCCTATTTATATATGTGCATGTGTGTTTTAACCACAATGGTTTTTCTACTTAAGGTGCAAACATGCCTTCCTGAGCCATTCCTAACTAAAATTCAGGGGTTCTGTTCTCATAGCGAGTTTCAGTTCTTCAGATTTTTTAACCTCTCTCTTTCTCTCTGGCTTTTCTTCGCAAACGAAGATTCTGGAAGGACTCATCCCGCGCTTTCTGCAAGTGCACTGATGACTAAAAAGGCCAATCCGAGATAAACAAGTCCGGTTGCAGAAAGCACAGCAGAAGGTCTCCTTAGGTGATGTTTCCGGGTTGTGATTCTTTCTGTGCTGTCATTTCTCTGTGTTTATACAGTTCAGGCTGGTAATGGTAAGTTATCTTTCACAAGGTGAGGAGGATGATATTTTATTTATATTCCACCTTTCCCCCAGTCAAAGTGGCTTACAAAAGTGATAGCTAAAACTGATGTACCAGTGGCACAATGTATTATTTTCCTTTCGTCTGCATACTTCTGCTTAAGCATCACAAGTATTATTTTTGTTGTTTTTATGCACTTGGTTTGGTCCTATTTATTTCAAGGCATGCATTGTGTGCCTTTTCCTTCTAAAAACAGTTCAGTTCTGTCCAGTTGCACATCAGAAGCCTGATTCTGCTGCCGCCTTATACATTCAGTTTGTTTAATCAGGTGGCAAGAAGTAGTAAATATTGGTAGTTCTTCTAAGTGACTTGGAATTTAGTTCCTTTAGTCTTATCAGATTCACCCACCCACATTTATGACATGATCAGATTGTAAGAATTCCAAATTATCTGAAGAAACCAGTTATCTGACAATTTAATTTCCACATATGTTTGTGTTTGGCTCACAATGTCCTTTACTCATACTTCCTTGTATTAATCATTGCAGTCAAAGTAGGGATGCCAGTGATTTTTTTATAGTATAGTTCCTCTGCTTTTAGCAGCTGATTATGACTGAACCTGTTCTTTCTGTATAGCAGCCTTCACCAACCTGGATGCCTCTATATTTTGAACTATAGTGGCCAATTGTTAGAGGTGACAAGAGTTGTGTGAAAGCATGTGGAGCTCTCTAGATTGAGGAGGGCTAGGCTAGACGGTGACACAGAGGTTGGCAATATATGTGCTAATCATCCAAACATTATGGCTGGCCAAACTCTAGAACAGGGTATGTAATTTTGGCAGAGCTGAGGGCCAACTTTTCACTTCCAGCTGAAACAAATACATCCTAACTATTATGTACTATGCCACTAGATATCCTGAGGCAGTTGCCCTAAGAAATGTAGACACTATGACTGCGGCAGATGCCTTAATAACTATCTTCTGCAGGGTAGGCTTCCCTACGGAGATCGTGTTGGATTTAAGATTGGCCTTTATGTCCAAAGTTATGAACAAGCTATATAACGTGTGGCATAGAACATCTAACTTCTTCACCTTATTGTCCATCTACCAATGGTCTAGTTGAACATTAGTTAAAATGATCAAAGCTTATATGGCAGACCATCCAAATGATTGGGACTAAGTTGCAACATCTTATTTGCGTATAGAGATGTCCCACAAGAAAGCCTCGGTTTCAGCCCTTTTGAGTTGCTGTATGGGAGAAAAGTTAGCAGTCTCTTAGATATTGTGAAAGAGTAGTGGGAGAAAAATCCTGAGAAAGACCTAGAAGCAGTCATGACTTATGTGGAAGAACTGTTGAATTCCTTGAAAATAGCTTTACCTCAGGCTGGAGAAAACCTAAGAAAAGATCAGCATAGACAGAAGACATGGTATGACCAAAAGGCTAGAAAGAAGAAATATGAGGTCAGAGAGGAAGTTTTACTTTTGAAGCCTGTAAAGGAGAACAAGCTACAATTTACCTGGACTGGATCTGTTAAAATTTTAACCTGGCTGAATTATGTCAATTATATTATTGATTTGGGTCAAGATGGAGGTAGAAGGATAGTGAATACAAACATGTTAAAACCATACTTTAGAAGAGAGAATTTGGTACTATATGCTGTGATTGAATTGAATGTTGATGGCATGTATTTTCCTCATTGGGAAAATTTGATGTCCTACCAAAATGATTTAAATAATTATTAATATAGGTGGGTCCCTTACAACAGATCAGATTAAGGCAGTGCAGACATTACTTGGAGACTATAAAAGTGTGTTTTCTACCATCCCAGGTAAAGTAAGTGGAGTACAACATTTTACTGGGACAGGAGATGCTAAACCCATATCAACTCCTCCATATAGGGTCACTGGGAAATATGCAGAAACTGTAGCCTAGGGAATTGAGGAAATGTTAACCATGGGCATTATTGTACCATCAGACAGCTCAGGGGCATCACCAGTTGTATTGGTAAGGAAACCAGCCCACATGATAAGATTATGTGCGGATTACAGAAAGCTAAACCAAGTAACTTAGGGGGATGCATATCCTACGCTCAGACTGGATGAACTGGTAGAAAAAATGGCCAAACCCAATTTTATAACTATCCTGGCTCTGACTAAAGGATACTGGCAGGTACCAATATGCAAAGTGAATCAGTGAAAAAACCCTTTTATTACACATGTTGGGTTATTCGAATTTACAGTGTTGCCTTTTATTACACATGTTGGGTTATTCGAATGTAGTGTCTCCACATTCTAACGACCGGTAAAGTTTTGCATGGCTTAAAATCTTTTTCTGTAGCCTACATTGACGATATTGGAATATTTAGTGATAATTGGAATGAACACCTGAAGCACTTATCATTGGCTTTAGAATGCATTTAGCAACCTGGATTAACAAAGGAGCCAAATATCATGTAGGGGAAAAGGAAAGAAAATACCTGGGTTATATTGTGGGCACTGAGAATATAAAACCTGAAATATCTAAAGTGAAAGCAATAGAAAGTTGGCCCACTCCCAACACAAAAAAGAAAGTGAGATCTTTTTTAGGTTTGGTGGGATATTACCAAAGATTTATTCCCCCACTTCAGTGTAATACCTGCTCCCCTATCCAATCTCATTAAGAAAAATCAACCCAACCAGGTAATCTGGAATGCCAAATGTCAGCAAGCATTTGATCACCTCAAGCATATTATTATGCCAGATCCAATTCTAGTGGCACCAGATTTCAGTAACCCATTTATTGTGACCACAGATGCCTCTAATGTAGGGTTAGGAGCCGTGCTAAATCAAAGGGAGCTGACAACCAATTACATCCAGTACTGTTTCTAAGTAAGAAACACCCCAAGAAAACCATCTTTCCACCATTGAAAAAGAAAGTTTGGCAATAGTGTGGGCCTTAACAAAACTGAAGCCTTATTTATGGGGAAGAAAATTGTATTAAAAACAAACCACCCACCATTGTGTTGGTTAAATAACACAAAATTAGTAATGTGGAGTTTATATATTGCAGGGGTTTGATGTAGACATTGTACATATAAAAGGACACAAAAACGTTGTTGCTGATACTTTATCCAGAGAAGGAGAAAGGTAAAGAGACTGTATATAGATAGTGATATATCCCTGATTATATCGTACTGCCTGAAGGTAATAAAATGTATATATATAATGATTATATGGAATGTTTATGTGTATAATGTGCTATATATACCTATATTTAGTGATGTAAGTAATGTTATTCAAGGGTTTACCTTTAGGTAAGTATAGAGACGATAATGAGATTTGGTTTGTTAAAGTGTGCTTGGTACCAGATTTCGTAGGCCTTCATCCTACCACCATCCAGCAAATAGGCAGATGGCGCTCCAAGGCTTTCACCTCTTACATACGCCCTGGGCTTGTACACGCCATTGGTCCATCCTGAATTCCCCTAATCAGAAGGTCGGTCTAGTGAGAGGATGGTGGCTGCCGGGTTGGCGGAAGCCAAGCAGGGCTCGGCTCTGTGGCGGTGAGCATGGAGGGCTGTTTGGTGGTGGTGGGGCTCAAAGGGGGGTTCTGGCCCCCAACCTTTTACCAGCTCCAGACTGGTCACCCCCCCACACCCCCTTTTCTGCAGGGAGGGAGGGCTCCCCCCTCCCCTCACAGGACGGCCATATGGCCTGGTCACGTGTTTCCGGTCACGTGCTTCCGGTCACGTGCTTCCGGTCACGTGCTTCCAGTCACGTGCTTCCGGTCAGGGCGCCAGCCAGGCGGCCAGTTGTTGCCCAGCCGGCCTTGTGCCTGGCCAACCCTTGACCGGGGTTTTGGGCTTACTCCCCCATGCTCATACGCCAACCAGGCAACTACCATCCACAAGTTGTGGCCTTTTCTGCCACTTCATCTCACTTGTACCAATATACTTTGTGAATCTTATCCTCTGTGTCGTGTGTTTATTCTGGGACAGTGGGGAACGGAGGGGCTTCCGGCGGGAGCGGTCTCACTCTGGCCCGCAATGAGATTTGGTTTGTTAAAGTGTGCTTGGTACCAGATTTCCTTGCTCTGTTTTGGGTCCTGGGAAGGTCCCAACAGAGCTATGATTTCTAATGGGGGAGGTCTGTGGAGATCGTGTGATGAGCGTCTAATGGAATTTTGATGAGCGAATGGGAAGAGAGCATGAAGGAGCCAATCATGTGGCAGGAAACTGAAAGGGGAGGGGCTTCTGGATGTTTTAAGTATGCATGACAGTTGGAGAGAGTCAGTTAAGTATCAGTTAAGCTCTGAGTTTTGAGTGGAAGGGAGTTGAAGATGTGATGTGATGAGGAGAGGGCTGGAATGTGTATATGTTTGTGAGTGGAGCTGAGGGAATGTCTGTGCAGTGAAAATATGTGTTAAGAGGAATAGAGCCTGATTGAAAATAAAGACCAAAGTGGTTCTGTTACTTTGTTCAACCAATAAATCAATCTTTATGTTTGTTTATCATATCCACACTCCTCATGAATTTATTTCTCCTTACTGATATTTAATTGACATGCTAACCCTGTAATTAAACACACTGATACAAGTACTATCCAGATTAAGTCAATCCCCAATCCAAGAAAGGGATAAGGGGGAGGTTTGAGATAAAGGTGGAAGGGTCTCCACAGAATATTTATTTGGTGGCAGCGGTGGGATTTGAAAGGGCCCTGTGTCACAAAAGCGGTGGCAGCATAAGTGACAAGGCGACTAGACTGAACAGTGACGTAAATTCAGCTGATGTGCCTGTGCGTCATAATAGTTACCTGTCCTCAGTGTGTCTTTTCACAAGATGATGCTCCATAGCTTTGGCGGTACTGTTGGCTACCATGGGGGAGGAGGAGAAATTAAACCCACCATCTGAATATAATGAGATTTTTCCTTAAAATCTTATAGTTGTGACCCAACTGTAAGCATGTTTACTCAGAAGTAAGTCCTGCTGAGTTTAATGTAAGCATGCCGAGGCTTCCATCCCAATTTTAACTATAACCCCTGGCACATTAAGAAAAAAAAATTGCTGGTCCTTCACATTAGGCAGCCGGAGAAGCACTGCAATCCAAAGATGCCAGAGATTAATGCAGAACATCTTTTAACTGGATGTGCTGCATTTTTATCATTATTGTTATGTTTTAACAGTGTTAACTCTTTTAAATTAATGTTTGTAGTATGGTGGTTTATTTAATTGCTTTTAACTGTGTTCGATTTTAACTTATATTGTGAACCACATTGAGTCCCATACTGGGAGAAAGGCAAATATAAATAGAATAAAGATAGTATTGGCTGCAGATAAATAATTTCCTCTGCTTCTGACTTATGAATTCTTCCTATAGGCCCAATGATACATAGGGCCCATCTATATGGTAAAAAAAAAATACATGCGGTGTTCAGGAGATTGATCATCCGTACACACGGCCATTTGGATGCATACATGTCATTCAGAAGGGGGGGGCTAGCGAATCCCCTGTAAACTCCGTTGATTTGCCGTTCAGGAGGATTAGTGAATCTCAAGCTAAAATCCATACAACTGTTCGCATTGTCGATGGTCTGTACACGCTGTTCGCACACATATGAACAGGCAGTGTGATCTGATTGGCTGGCTGAGCAGAGGGGGCAGGGCTAGCAAAGAGGGGAATTGGGAGCGGCTGCCATGTTGGATTCCTGGCTAAGCGAGAGTCTGGTAAGTTCATGAATTTTACATTTATTCCTTTTTATTTTATTTTGTAAATATGGAAAACTGACTGTCTGCATAACAGGCACTTTTTTAAATTAAAAAAAAGCAGCAGGAGATTTGGACCGCTTGGATCGCTTGCTCCAGCCAGCTGGGCAAGGGGGGGTCATATGGAGTTATGGGGGGGTAAAAATAGTGTAGGCAGATCGTATGCATACAAATGGCTGCCTTTTTGGATTTTTTACCCCCCAAACAGATTTTTTTTAATCGTGTAGACATGCCCTATTTCTGCCTATTGGCTACAACTGTTTCTTTCTTCCCTGGAAGTTCACCACAAATCAGCAGCTGATGGTTTATGGATGGGCACCAGTCCACAAATCACCACCTTGAGTCGCATTGCTGTGGTGTACCATTTTGAGACATCATTAGACATCAGTTCAGAAATCAATAGTGCAGGGAAAGCTCACAGGATCAAAATGTCTATACTAATTGATTAGAAGGAATGACAATGGTGATTTCCCATGTCCTTAGGCACCTCTATTCCCTCTTGAGGTTACTTGCAGTTCTCATAGTAGGGTGAGCAAGGAGTGGATTTTCCTATCAATAAAATCCAATTGCCTAAATCCAATTGCCTGTTCCAACTAGAATAGACCCATTAAATAAAGGAGTTTACATATGTATTGGTTTGCTATTCATACATTGATTTATAAGGTCTACTCTGGTTGGAATTGGATCTATTTCTGTCTGTGTACAGAGCTGAGAAAATTTACTGTTTTGCTCTGCAACTCCCAGAATCCCCTAGACATGCTGTATACTGTATGTTCCTTTTGTATGGAGCCTGAACTTTGAATTCTCTCTGAGGTGTGTCTATGAGGTACTGTCATAATGGGGACCTGGAGGTTAAAATTTACCATCACACCACTGTGTCTCAGACACTGGAGCAGATAATTCCAAGCTAAATAGAGGAAGATTCCTAGAAGTACTGTATGCTTAGGATTACAATATGAGCTTTGACACACTAATTAAACTATTTCATTCTGGCATGCATGCTATAAGGCCACATGTTTTGTTAGAGGATCTAACGCATTATGGGGAAAATAAAAGCCACAGTGCGTTTGTGTTGGCACTGCTAAAGGAAAATAACTAGTTCACATCTCTTGTATAATGCTTATGTAATAGATTAGAGAATCTGTTCCTGACTTAACTCTGTTTCCAGCAGTATATAAAAAGCCTGCTGCTCTGTTACTACTCATTTAGCTCATTCAGCATCTCTTCTGCATTTCCAATCCTTTAATTGGTTTATGTGTATAATCCTTTCCACACGCTAAGAGTACAAAAGGTGGGCAAGCTAATAAAGTCAGAGACTGAAGCAATGGTACGGCAACAAAGCCAGGATAGTGTCTGTCCCTTTCATTTCTGTTAATAGGCCAGTCTTTCAGCATGTCCTGTTTCTGCATGTAATAAAATGTGCAGATGATCATTTGCTATGAAGCATTTGGATGCTTTCCTTTGAGGTGTTGCTTTGTGGTGGTGAATTAGCACACTTCACAAGCATTCAGACTTTTGTTTTAATGTTTCTGTTCTTTTATCACTAAGAAAGAACATTCTTCTCCCACTCAAAAGATTGTACTGTCTGAAACAGAAAAATCCCAATGGCACCTCATCCCCCTTAATGTGGCAGAGGGGAGGGAAGATGAATGTTTATTTGTGTCTCCCTTCCTTTGCACTCATCCATTTTAGATGATTTAGACTTTTGTCCTTGTTGCTGTTGTTGTGTGCCTTCAAATCATTTGTGACTTATAGCAACCCTAAAGTGAGCCTTTCATGGGTTTTTCTTGGCAAGATTTGTTCAGACCGGCATTGCCTTCCTCTGAAGCTGAGAGAGTATGACTTCCCCAAGATCACCCAGTGAGTTTCCATGGCTGAGAAAGGATTTGAACCATGGTCTCCCTAGCCCAACATTCAAACCACTACGCCACACTAGCTCTCTAAGAAGACCAATAAAAAGCAGTGATCAAAAGTCGGAATTATTTTTTTTTAATGCACCTTTCTTGCTCCACCAACCTACCTCAGCTGGGTCTCTCCATTCTAAAAAGTAATTTAAAGAAGATTGACAGTTTGTGTGCCCCTCTCTAATTCCCAGTTACACTTTCCTTCTTAATAGCATAAGCAACATTGCCAAAGCCTATACAAAGTATTAAAAGACATATGCCACAGCCTATAAGAAGTATTAAAAGACACATGAACAGGATAGGTAGAACAGAATAAATGCTCTCATCTCTGCTGAGAGAGAGCTAATGACTTTTTAAAGAGACATTGCTACACTATGGATATGTTTCAGGAAAGAAAGCTAGCTTAATCAAACCAAACCAAACCATGGTGCCAGTTACATGACAAAAATTGTCGTGGGGCTTATCGTGATTTCCTGATTCCGTATCCGCCCCTCGCTGTTTATACGATTTTTATCACTCTTTAGGAAATCCTGGAAGATCCCATGATTGATATTTACACGACAAAAGTCTTTATTGGTCCCGCACAGTTACATCCCGTGCTTTTGCTGTTTACACATGTTTAACTTACCGGGATTTTTTTTTTTTGGCTGTCAATCAAGGATGCGATTAGTCGTGTTTTCACAACCTCGGTGATGCACTTCCTTTAGAGTTCCGCGCCACGAGCGATGCTATTGGCTGGCTGGGAGGGGAGAGGGGATTGTGTTTATCTTGTCTCTTTAAAATGTTAACCCTTTAAGCAGAGGCAGAAGGCATTTTGAAAGACCTCAGACGGAGGAACAATTAAACCATGTCCTTTCCTTTTGAAATCAAGCTGAGTAGAGGCTTGGAATTTCTTTCATTTCTTTCGCTTTAAGCAGAGGCAGAAGGCATTTTGAAAGACCCAGACTGAGATCTTTCGCTCAGACGCAGGGAGATCAAGCCAAGTGAGGTGTGGGGGGGTTGGGTTTCCCCTTGCCTCTTTAAAATGTTAACCCTTACAGCAAGCCAGCGACAGACAGGCATTTTGAAAGACACAGACACAGAGAGGGGGAATTAAAGGGTGTTCATTCATTCAGAGGCTGGAATATTTTACTGTGCCCATTCAGACCCAGGGAGGTGATCAAGGCAGGGGATGAATGGGCGACCCTCTGCCCACAATGATCTCTTTGTAACTTGCGGTTGAGGAAGAGGTTAAAGCTGAAGGGTTTGCAGTGTAGAAATCCATTTTAAAAGGTGATTGAGTACATGCACGCACGCACACACACACATCAACCTTCGTGCAGCTGGAAGGGATGCCTTTGTTTTCAGCTGGTGAGGCTGGATCTGTTGAACGGGTGACTGACCCCTCCTTTTCTGGTCACTGATCTCTAAGCCCGCCCCCAGTCACCATTTCCGGTCATCCCCTAGTACCGAGATATTTTGTCCCAGGCTGTTTACATTTCCGATTTTCCGAATCCTCCAGTGACTTTTTTAAAAACCGGCACAAACCGCGGGACTAGAAGCCCGCAGGTTGAGGGATAAAAGGTGGCCCCCCTTTCGAAAATCACGTACCCGACCCGATGTACGTGTAAACTGCCAGGGATCAACACAAATTCTTCCCGGGACATGTTCATCGTGTAAACGGCACCCATCTCTCCTGTCATCAAATACTGGCTGGCATCCTGTTGGTTTGTCCCAACAAATACATATATTGCATTTTTAATCTGTTTTTTATGGAAGCTATCTTGGGTCCCATCTTGGGAGAAAGGCGGCATACAAATGAAATAAATAAATAAATAAACAAGAGTAAACCCAGAATTGTTGGTGTTGAGTCAACATGTAGATAAATGTTGACCAGGGAGCCCTGGTGGCACAGTGGTTAAATGCCAGTACTGCAAGCCACCACGTCGCAAGTTCGATTCCAGCCGGCTCCAAGGTTCACTCAGCCTTCCATCCTTTCGTAGGTCGGTAAATTGAGTACCCAGCTTGTGGGGGGCAATTAGCTAACACACATTGGAAACTGTTTAATGCAGTGTAGATGTGTAAATAGCTATTGCTTAAAACAATTTGTAAGCCGCTCTGATAGCCTTGTGGCTGAAGAGCGGAGTATAAATAAATAAATAAATAAATAAAAATGCCATTGATTGAATGGGTCTACTTTAGTCAGGATTAACAACAGGCTTTAGGTCACTGTGGTGTTGTGGAGAGTGATTGTAGAAGGATCTCACTTGGCTGAACATTTAAGCAGGGGTAGGGAAACATTTTGCTTGTAAAGCTCTGTGTTACCTTGAAACCCCTTGGAGACCATATTGACACATTAGTGCACTGGAGCCTCTGAGCATGTCAAGAGGTCCAGGCAACAAAAAGAATTGTAGCAGAGTTTTCATTCTCCAGGCAAGAAAATAAGCACACAGATACAAACGTAAATCCAATCTACTTCTCTTTACTACAGCATAGTATAGAATATTTACAGTGAATTCAGACTCCTCTCTGATGACATTACACAGAATTCAGCAAATTACAGTCCTGTTACTGCAAAGCCCAGACAGAACTGCTCATAGTATCATAGCATAGCACAACAGTATACAGCATTCAGAGATATTTGGTTCTCACGCAGATACGTGCTCTCTCCCACAGAGATAAGTGTTCTCTCCAAGGCTAACTTCTCAGGCCTTTAATCTTGATACTCAGGCCAGCTGCATTTAGCCTCTTACCACTGGTCCCTGCAGGCTGTTAGATGTCACACTTTTGCTCTTTACACTATAAATTTATCAGACAGCATGTCCCAGACACATATCTCAGTAGTGGAAGAGAACAGAGCCAAACGTGAGTGGGGGTTCATACTATCAACTGTCCCAGTTTGACAGGGACAGTCTCAATTAATCCCCTGGTGTATCACTTTTTCAGCTGCTTTTAAAATGCCCCAGTTTCCTACTCCCTCCCTTTCCCCTTTTATCCTCACCTTACTTCAATTTGGAGCAAAGTGAGTTCAAAGTGCAAACGTAGTCTGCTCTCCACTAAGGGATTATCTAGATGAGAAGATATAATGCTGATTCCTGCACATTATTGCTTTGCAGCAGTGTTCATTTGATAGTAGATGCAGGAATAAGGAGACCAGACACAAATAAAGAGACCACACATATAGCTGGGATATAAAGGGCCCCTTTTATTTAGCTATAACCTATTTAACCCCATTCTGAGAGATCTGCAATGGCGGAGCAACCTAGTTTGGGAATTGTTGGGGCAGGAGGTCAACTCCAAAAAACCTTCCTCAACTTCCCTTGGATGAAAACACCTGAACCCCAGGGAAAACCCATAAGCTGGGTTGCTCCTCAGTCAGTCCACATCTGGAAGGCCAGCTCAAAAGTCCCTCCCTCAATTTGCATAAATTAAAGGGAGAGGTTTGTCCCTCAGGCCAGCCCCAAAGGAGGTAAGTTTCCCCACCCCTCAGTTTGCAGGAACTAAAGGGGCAGTTCCAGCTCCCCCCTTCACTTCCAAAAGGGGGAGGTGTCAAAGGTGCTCACCGAACTACCAAAATCTCCCCCTCTACCTGCCATAGAAAAGGGACAAGCATCTGCTTAGCCTCTTTCCCCCACAAGATCGTCCATTAGGGACCTCAAATCCCTGCTGCAGATCTCCCACAAAATTAAATGCCCTACATCGAACAGAAAAAACCCCATCAGCCCTATGAAGAGCAGGCTTCT
The DNA here is from genome assembly GCA_030847615.1 of Gambelia wislizenii. NCBI lineage: Eukaryota > Metazoa > Chordata > Lepidosauria > Squamata > Crotaphytidae > Gambelia > Gambelia wislizenii. The sequence continues at coordinate 95,892,200 of JAUMIR010000005.1, read as the reverse complement.
TAAATAATTACAGTAGGACCACCATATCTGCAGGGGATTGGTTCCAGGCCCCACCACGGATAACGAAATTCATGCATAATAGCAAACACCATTAAAAATAATGAGACTTCTGGTTTAAAATACCATAGAGTTGCCTTGGAGGACCTAGAAAATGGCTAGAGAGGATGCATTTTCTAGGAAGACTCTATGGTAGCTGTGCTGAAACTGAAACTGTGGGTAACTGAATCAGTGGATACAGGGGACCTACTCTATATCAGAGAGAGGTAGATAATGCCCCAAACCCTTCTCCATTGCCTTGCGGGGAGCATAGTTAACCCAATGCCAGGGGTGAAGGCAGAGGGGGGTTGAGCTTAAATCCCTTCTAGCCCTGCCCTCTGCTTTCCTGGCGACAGCACAGGGACTGAAGCAAAGTTACAGGCCTCCATCCTGCACCCCCTCAAAGAGGTTCCTACAGCACAGTTGTGACCACACTGGGAACCCTATTATCTCCACGGCCTTTGGCAACATTTATAGTATTTGAAGCTACCTGTGTTTGAAGTACACACACACACATGCAAATCAAGATGGTGGCCAAGTTAATTAGCATGTTTTTTTCTCTCCACATGTTGTCTCCATTGCACAGTATTTTTTTTTTAATTTTAAAGCAGAGAAGTGCAAGTGCAACCTTCTGCTTAAAACGGTATTTGACTCCCTTGGAGCAGCAAGTAAGTGCATGATCGGCAAAGCAAAAATCCAAAACGGTGATTCCGGCTGCATCCTTGCTGGAAAATCTGCCCCCCCTCCCCACATGTCTGACCAATCCACTGTCCACTTCTCTCCCAGAATGCGGTGATGTTCTAAATCAATTGTCCAAATGAACGGTAATGCACATTCCCATGCATTATTTTAAAATCTTCGGGGAAAGCCACAAAGGTTTTTCCCACGTAATTTTTGGAGTCCCTCCCCTCCTTCTGAATAAGGCGAATCACCATGGGATCTCATTGGGACAAAAGGTATTCTCCTCAGATTCTATAAGGAGTATTTTCACCATCTAGACAACCCCTAAGAAGGGGAGAAAGGAAAGGAGGGGGTAAGAATCTTGCCCTTGTTAGTAGGGTCAGGAAAAAACTAACTGTGGCAGACTTTCCAAGCTTGTGTGTTCTTCCTCATTAATAACTTTTGTCATCTTGACCATACTCTGATGTTGCTTGGCCACATGTTTCCTAGTTTTCATCTGCGAAATGTTGGAGGGTATGGGGGTTGCCTTTTTAATGTGTAGCCAGAGGATAGGGAGTCATTTTTTTTCAGGTGTTTTCTTTAATTCCTCCATGAGTTCTGTAGTTTGGGAGAAGAACAAGACAGACAAAATATCAGTAACACAGAAGGGAGTTGGGAAGGAGTGTGGCCAAGAGAAATGGGGACAACTGAGAGATCCTTTGGAGAGGGCTGGAGCTCTGCCAAAGATTCCCCACCCCTGCTTGAGTAACATAATTCCCTCCAATTTCTTTTCTTTTAGTTGCCAAGGTTATTTTTATTAGCATTTTAAACTCTTGACAGATTAGAAATATAATGGGAGTTAGTCTCTGTAAATCTGTTTAGGACCACAGGCCTTATTTGGTCAGTATATTGACAAAACTCTTATGATAACATAGAAAGCAAGGTGGAGATGTTAAACATGTTTGTTTTTTAGTTTAATCTGTAACCAAATATGATACACTGGTCACAGAAACATGTAGTGGGAAGTGATTGTTTTCTAATCTTGGTGTATACTTTGTTGAAAGCAACATAGATAAAGCTCTCCCTCTTTCTAAAATAAAGGAGGAAGCTATCAAGTGCTTTATATCAGCAACATATTGCTCTCTAACAGCTTAGTTTTGTCAATCATTTCCTGCTAGTCAGGAAGTCACCAAGGACTTGTGTAAACGGTGAAAATACTCCTCATGGAATTCGAGGAGAATTTCATTTGTCCTAATGAGATACCATATTGAATCATGGTATTCAGAAGGAGGGAGGCCAAAAACTGCAAAAACTCTGCTTTAAAAGACTTCAGGACTTTTCCTGAGTTTTTAAAAAACTGCAGGGAAAATGCACACTCCCGGCTTATTAGGGCAGCCAAATCACATTGCTGCGCATTCCCAAAGTGGATAGCAGATTAGCTGGATGTGTGTGGGAAGTGGAGCTTGCCAGCAAGGCAGTGCCCAGAACCACCATATTGGATTTTTACCGTAGTGATCATGCGCTTGGGTGACAAAACAGTCTTTGGTGGGGAGGTTGGTTTATGTAAGTGGAAAATCGCACTTCTGCACCTCGATTTGGTTTTTAAAAAGACTTTAGCAGTGGCAACGTGGGGAAAATAAAAACATGAGTAATTCACTGGTGTCTGCCATCTTGATTCACAGGTATGCCCGTTTGAACAGCAAATGTGGATAGCTTTGCATGCCTGCGAACTTGCCAAAAAACCATGGAGACAAATGAAAGCAGCTGCAAATTGGTGTTACTACACACCAATCCGCATTTTATTGCCTCGTATAGACAAACCCCAAGAATGTAACTGGTCTTAACCTGGAGATGGGTCCACAGACTCTTTTAGCCCTTTGTATGAAATCAATATCCAAATCAAAGTATAATATTGTAGCTTATGACTGCATCTTACAACTTGATGAGCTAGATAAACCATACGCTCAAACTGAGATGGAGCAGGTAATGGCTAAAGATGTTCCACTTGAAGTGTGATTCAGACCAAACACATGAATAGATGTTTGACCTTGCCCTGTTTCACAGGAATAGGAAAATTGTAGTTTGATTAGTTGTTGAGAATTCTGAAAATGATTATAGCAGTTGTTGTTGTGTGCCTTCAAGTATATCCGACTTATGGCGATCCTATCATGGGGTTTTCTGAGGCTGAGAGTGCAGGACTTGCCCAAGGTCATCCAGTCGGTTTTTATGGCCAAGCTGGGATTCACACTCTGGTTTCCAGTGTCGTAGTCTAACACTCAAACCACTATGCCACGCTGGCCTAGAATTCTTAAGAATGATGAAACATAGATTTTCTTTGAGTTTTTTCTGGGCTGTGAGGCCGTGTTCTGGAATAGTTTCTTTCTGACGATTCACCTGCATCTGTGGCTGGCATCTTCAGAGAATGGTTGGATAGGAATGTATGTGGAGTTTATATGCTGTGAACCCCTGTTGGGGAGTATATGTAAATTTGTGTAATTGAATGGTTTGTTTCTGGGTATAGAAATGCAAGGCTCGTTAGTGTCTATTTGGCTAATGGTTGGTTGATGGGCCATTATCTGCTGGAACTGCCCTTGTCCTTGGGTGGAATTCCTTTGTAAGTGTTGAGTTTTTATTCTATTGTTCTTCAAAACTGGGAGCCCGATTTTGTTTACTTTTAAGGTTTCTTCTTTCCTGTTGAAGTTGTCCAGGTATTTGTGAATTTCAATAGCTTCCCTGTGCATTCTGACATGATAGTTGTTGGCCTGGTCCAGAATTTCTGTGTTTTTAAGTAGCATTTTGTGTCCAGGTTGGTTTATAACATGTTCTGCTACTGCTGATTTTTCTGGCTGGCCCAGTCTGCAGTGTCTCTCATGTTCTTGGATTCATGTTTGCACACTGCATTTAGTGGTCCCTATGTAAACTTGGACAAGGACAAGGGGAGTTCCAGCAGATAATGGCCCATTACTGCAGAGTAATCCACATTTGTTTTGTCTCGTATAGACAAGCCCGCCCCCTCTCACACACAGCAACAGTAGTTAGAGGCAAACATACAGTCAAGTTTTTTTGCAGCACATAGAGGTTCTGAAGTGATGAATTTCAAACTATAGTATCCATGGCCACCTTGAAAGCCCTCTTAATCCACTTATTTTTTGGTCTTTATGTCTAAGACTGCCTCCCAAAGGAAGTCTAGGGACTAAACTAGATGTTTAGTTCACTTTTTTAAAAAAGGTAAGTAGCAGGGCTGGCCCCAGATGTTTGTCTGCAGCATATAGCATTGTATCTATGATATCCTCCTTAGTCAAACTGGGCATTTTTGTGGGGCACCAGAGGCTGAAAATCCCATAGGAACTTCTTACTGGGAGTAAAAGTACCATAATCATAACATTAAATACTTTTGTACTTTTTGCTGACATCCTAAATTAGCTGCCTAAGTTAACTACTTTATTCTACCTGAGGATAGGATGATCCCTGGATGTGGGGAATGGATGTGTTTTACGTGAATTCTAATTGAGTTAATGTTAAAATGTTAGTGTAGCATCTTAATTATAATTATAGTTATTGTACTTTTTATGACCTACTGTGCATCATGCATCATGGAAAATGCAGTATATACATTTAAAAATGAAATTAAAAAGCGGAGGAGGGTGTGAGGAAGTGAAATCTTGTACCATTTCTCATTGTGTTCAGCTGTTTTAAGCAGCCTTTCACCAGCATGGCTCTAATACCAGAAGTGATCCCTACAAGGCTGCAGCAGAAAGCAGGGAGATAAGTTATGGGGGGCATGGCTGGTGTTGTTCTCCTCTAAATGCTCTTTTTCTTAATAATATGAAGAATAAACCCCATATTTGCATTAGACATGAATGGGGAAAATGTTCTTTATTCATACTATTATATACATACACCATTAAAAAACTCCCCCCAAAATGCCCAGGAGACCTCATGACAACCTTTTGAGGTAGACTGGTGGGTTTAACTCACCCACCAGCCGCTCGTTCTGCCCCCTGCTGCCCCCACCGCTCATTATGCCCCCTCACCACTTGTTCTGCCTCTCCCCCCACTTGTTCTGCCCCCTACTCATTATGCCCTTCCCCCCACTCGTTCTGCCTCCCCACTCGTTCTGCCCCTCCCCCACTCATTCTGCTCCACCACCTCGTTCTGCCCCTCCCCCCACTCGTTTTGCCCTACCACCACTCATTCCACCCCCCACTCATTTTGCCCCCCCCACTCATTCTGCCCCTTCCATCTGACCCCCTGCACTCCAGAACACACACGCACACACCACATCCACCCCCATGTTACTCACTCTCCGGCTCCGGCCCATGTTTGAGATCTACATGGTCCTGCCCCCAGTGTGCTGATTGGCTGCCCAATAGATCTGCGATTGGTTGGTCAGTTCCCTAAGCAGCCAATCAGCACACTGGAAATGGCAACATACCCAAGAGAATTATATATATAGATGGCTAGCATGGTTCCTAGGGCCCTTTTACACTATACAGTGATAGCACTATGATTCCTCAGACTTTATCAGATAAGCATTCAAAAATGGTGTAATCCCACAAATGTGGATATAACACTTACCTTTGCACGTTGCTGTAATCACACAGCAATCCCAAATTGCTGCAACAGAATCATCGCACAATGACCACTAGTGCTTTAAGGACAGGAGTTTCTGCAATTTGGCATGGGCGAGATTTTGGTGGTTCTTGTGAGAAGATGAGAGCACGCTTAATAGTAAAAAAAACCCTCAATTTAAAAAGTAAATGAACATACAAGCACTGAAACAAACCTAAAAACATGCCAGCAAAATGGGGCAGTGCATAAAAAGAGCATCCTGTGCTTCATTTTTGTGTTCTCATCTGGAAGTTTTCTCGCTGACAACTGCCCATTCATGCTATAATCTCACGATTACAACACACACTTTCAATTCCATGAAAACAGCACTATTGAAGTTCTATTGATGGGTTAACCCATCAATTAAAAGTGACAGGTCGGCTGCGGAATGGGATAACCATGACGTCATGCAGTAGCGGAGCCCATTCACGCTACCCTGACACCGTTATCCCACTATTTTTGCCATTCCCGATAAAGTCCCTCTTGTCAGTGCCATGGCTGCATCCTATGGAATCCTAGGATTTGTAGTTTGCTGAGGTATTAGAACTCTCTGGCTGAGAATTCTAAAGACTACTCCCAAAACCAATGATTCCCATACTTTGGTTCTCTAGGTGTTTTGGACTTCATCTCCCAGAAGCCCTAGCCACTTTGGCCAACAGTCAGGAATTCTGGGAGATGAAGTCCAAAACATCTGGAGGACCAAACTTTGGGAAACACTGCCCTAAACTGTAAATCCCAGGATTCTGTTAGGATAGAACCATGGCAGTTAAAGTGAAATTATGGCACTTTAATTATGCATTGTGGAAAGGCCCTTAATAATTACATTTCATTTTTAGATCCCCTTATTTCCTGGTTTTGTTGCCCTCTACCACTTTTGGAAATACATATTGTATTCTTCTTGTGGACAAGGCCCTGTCTCTATACTGTGTAAAGCACCAGGTAATGTTTTTCTCTTTCTTGTGTCTTCAGTTTCCCTGGTGCTTTGCAGATGAACATTACTGAATCATACAAGTCTCTGTTGAAGATAATTTCATCTTCTTGTTGGCAACGAGTTATGCTTGCATTCCATGCCAATATATTAATCTGAGAAGGCACCTTTCCTGTTACCCCTATGATTATGTAACTGTTTTTGAAGGCTTATTCTGTTATCTTCATATTTACTAATGAAAAGCCCACTATTAAAATTTGATTGTTTTGCCATGGTAGAAATGAATTGTCGTTTGTATGCTCAGTTACACAGAAGGCCTGTGTTGTTTACCGTACTTGAGTCTAAACAATTTTTTCCCTTGGTTATAAAAGATGCTTATGAAATACAAACCACCAGCCTGCTTGAATTCTGTTTAAACTTGTTATGTTTGTGAAATTCTTGCTGTAGTCCTTATCCAATTTTTTTTTCTAAGTTCTTGCCAAGCCTTGTAAATATGGCCATGGCTCTTGTGTCCTGATACTACAGCATGCCAGTTCTGCCACATGTTGGCAGGGATATATTTGTCTCTGCAGAGGGCTTTTGACACAAGGTTTACTTCATGATTCTGCAAAAAATGGTTTACTCAGTGTGTTGCGCTGCTTTCATAGCAACCGCAAGAATAAACCAGATGCTTGCCTGGTTCAGAAAGGAACAAAAATCACACAGAAGGGATTCCTCTTATGTTTGGGGTCATTAAAATGTATGAAGTGCCTTATTGATTGCTGAGACAGAAATAAGCAAAAGCATTCTGAACACATGGCAGGGGTGGGGATATTTTACTTTGGTATCAGTCTCCTGTATGGAATGGTGTACCACACCAGAGAGACCCATGATATTGAGATGGTTTTCGGGGGGAGATGGGAAGCTGCTGTTGAAAGGGATGATTGAAATGCCTATTTGCAAATAGTACACTGTTTGCGCCAGTTTGGATCCTGTCCATGGGAGGAGCAGAAGGAAGTCCTTTTGAAGTGACATGTTCAGTTTTGTATACACCCAGTTTCTGGCTATTCAAGCAAAGTTAAACTGAATAAAGATGTACAGTAATTTCTATAGGGAAAAAGGAGCGACTTGTCTTTTAACAGTGCCTGATCTGTAATGTTAAACTTGCATTTTAATGGTATCTTAATTAGCCCTGATCTAGCAAGAGTACTGACCAGCCTAAATCCAAATATTAGTCTAAAAGCTAAAAATCAATAGGAGCTTGATATGTCAGTACTTATGTTAATTCCAATGATTGAATAGGTCTACTTTAGTTGGCACTAACAATTTGATTTAGACAATTGTTATGCATGCATTTAATAGAAAAAGTAGGTAGCAGAATCTCAGGGCTTGTCTACACAGGCAATATATCCAGCCTTGCCCCTGTCTTGGAGCTCTGCAGTCCTGACAACACAGGGCTTTTGCCCCGTTCTGCCCCTGGACAGTCCTCACCACCCCCAGGGCAGCTATGGGGCCCAGACAGAGAGAAGACAGGGTAGGACCTGACACACTGTTTTAAAATAATACCTATTTTACACCTGTAGGAAATGGATTGGGCCCCATGTGTCTACAGGAGCCCATGCTGGCAGGCCATCCCTCGCTGCAGCTGTCAGTCTCCCTGTCCTCTCAGAAGGAAGGAAAGGGTACTACAGCATGTGACCAAGGCTGGTCATATGCAGGGGGCCTTGGTTCCATGTTGCAGGCCAGCTTCCTGCCTTCCGAGACAGTGAGGGAGATGGTGGTGGTGGCTGCAGTATGCCCATCTGGAATCTGGCCCATTTGGAGGTGGTAATGCAGGAACAATGGCCTGATCCACAGCCAGGAACTGGTATATCCTGGTTTGTGTAGTGCAGGCAGAGCAGTCCTTTCCCTAATACCTAATCCAATTCCATAATCCTATACAAGTTAACTGAGTGGTGGAATTGATTACCTCCAATTAGCTGCCTAATGGCTTATTTATATGAAGCAATAAAATGTGGATTGGTTTGCAGTAATCCCAATTCACAGCAGCTTTTATTTGTAGCAACATTTTTTTTAAGATCATAAGCATGCACAATTATCCACTTTCGCTGTTCCATCAGGCATACCTGTGAATCAAGATGTTGGGCGCAAGTGAATTACTTGTGGTTTTATTTACCTTGAGTTGCCACCACCGAACAGTTTAAAAAAAACCAAACTTAAATCCAAGGTACAGAAGTGCAAACTTCTGCTTTAACAAAGAGGTCAACAACAACAAAAAAGGCAATTTTCTCACTGTGGCACATGATCGCTACAGCAAAAATCCAAAATGGCAGTTCTGGGCACTTGACTTGCCAGCAAGCTCCACCCCCATGCACGTCCAACCAATCATCTTCCCATTCCGCTTGGATCGGGAAAGTGCATCAATTTGTGTTGCTTGTCCCTGTTTTAAAAAACTTCAGGGAAAGTTGTGAAGGCTATCCCCGCTGAATATATGGCATTTTGGGTCCCCTTTCTTCTGAATACAGTGAAATGATGCAGAATCCTATTGGGATAAAAGATATTCTCTAATTCTACAAGGAGTACTTTCACCGTTTAGACAACCCCTAAGTCAGCCTCCTCTTTGTGCCTAATGGTAGGACGGTCCCTGGATGGGGGAAATGGATGTGTTTTACATGAATTGTAATTGAGTTAATGTTAAAATGTTAACATGTTAATTGTAGTTATTGTACTTTTATGACCTGCTGTGAGCACAATGCAATGTGCAAAAAACAGTATGCACATTCAAAAATAAAATTAAAAAGTAGAGAGGTAGGATGAGGAAATAAAATCTATTTTTATCTTCCACATACCTCATAGTGGCCAGTTGCTTTAAGCAACCTTTCTCCATGAATAGCTTCTGGTCCAGGCAAACTTTCAGTCATATATAAAACAACAACAACAAAAAATGTTCCTGAATCTGATGGGAATGGAGAGATCACGCTGTTGAAAGAGAAGTATGTTTGAAAACTATGGAAACATTCTTGAAATGTACAACATTGCAGTGGGAAAATATGTAGCTATGCATTAGTTCCCCCTGCTTTTATAGGAGCTACGTGCTAAAGAATGGATATGCATACATTCTGTGATGTCATTATGTTCCTTCAAGTTGATTCTGACCCTATCATAGATTGGGGGGGGTTAAGGGGGGGGGGAGATTTATTCAGAATAAATTGTCTTCCTCTTAGTCTGAGGGAGTATTTGAAACCTGATCTCTCAGAATCCTAGACTAGCACTCAAACTACTACACCAGACTGCCTCTTTCTATATTCTTTGTTATTATATTATTAACTGCCATCAATTTGATGTTGACTTATGGCAATTTTATGAATGAGAGACCTCCAAGTCACCCTGCCATCAACAGCCTTGTTCAGGTCTTGCAAACACAGGGCCGTGGCTTTCTTGATTGAGGAGATTATCAGATGCCCTTAAGATGGTGTTACACGAATGCCAGGAGATCACAGCTGTGAATAGATCGCCCATTCTGTTCTTGTCACAGAATGACGGGCGAGTGAAAAGGTGTCCTGTTATGCTGGCGCAATGCCAGCCGCAGTGGGAGGTCTGTGCCAAACACTTTTGGGTGCAATTGGGACAAGGAGGTAAGTAACACACAATTTTGTAAAAAAAAACCCCTGAGTTGTAATTTTTAAAGTGTGTTTAGGTGCTTTGCTTAACTTTTTGATGTGTATTTTCTTTTTTACTTTTAAGTTCCTGCGCGATCTTTCTCTTGCAAGAACGGCCTGGAAGTCAAACCAGGAAGTGAATGGGGTTCGGTTTGAGCTCCATTCACTCCTGTGCTGCTGAGGGGAGGGGGCCTACATGGAATAAGGTAGGTCTGAAATGTGGGGTTATTGTGCCAAGATGGGGACAGGAGGGGGGCAGGAGAGAATACAGTGAGATGGGGACACTTTTTTTGTCCTTGTCTGATAATGTCCTGAGTCTTATCTTCTGGCACTATCTCGTTTCCTTTTGGATTGTCTCATCATAAGGTTTTCCTGGTAAATGAAATTCAAAAGGAGGTTTACCGTGCCTCCTTCTGCACAGTATTAATAGATGTTAGCTATTGTGCCACTGCCATTGTCTCTGAGAGATCCTCCACCAGCATCAACCTCCCCCCCCCCACACAGCTGCTGCTTAGTAGCTGTTTGTCACATTTAGTCTGGCTTTTCAGCAAAAAGCCTGTTGGACATGGGAGACCCTAACAGCAGCAGAGCTACCATCAGCATAGCCTCTTGCTTTGCAGGAACCTGCAGTCCCATCACCACTGAAAAGTAGTGCTTTACCTATTAAAAATGATGAACAATGGGGAAATTGTAGCCCTTTGGATGTTATTGGACTGTATCTCACCTCTGACCAGTAGCTCTCTTGGCTTGGGCTGATAAGAGTCGGAGTCCAATATTCCCAGTCCCAGCTTAATTAATTAGTGGTGATACTGCAACATTTACTTCCCTCCCCTTTGATTAGCACTATAAGAGGTATGTCAATGGAGTACTAAGAAAAACTATTAAAACTGTTCTGGGGCATAGCAAGGATGGATTGGCAGTGGATATTACAGGTCCTAAGTATTATATTGTATTAGATTAATTAGAAACAAGTGCCCCTGAGAACAATCTGTGCCTTTATTGCAGTAGTGTTGGTCATTCTATTCAGAGTAAGGTTGTTTTTTTTCTAGGAAATGTTTCAAGCACAGCAGCAACTGGTTAAACCAATTTGATTAGAACCATGTAAGGGAAGAAAAACAAAATTAAACATTTTCATATCAAGAAATAATAGCTCTACAGCTTTACCTTGAAGAATGTAACATTATGGATGTTTACTCAGAATTACACCCCACTGTGTTCAGTGGAACTAACTATCTAGTAAGTGTGTGTAGGAGTACAGCTGAACTCTTCAAAAGGTTAAAAGATGGTATACAGCCAGAGAGGTACAATTTATATTGCGTAGCCAATTTAGCTTACAGATGGGGTGGATCTATGCTCCATGTGTGCCCAGTCTTATAATTTCCAGAGCAGTAGCCATGTTAGCCTGGTGCAGCAAAAACAACACAGCAGTGGTTCTTAACCTATGGTCAGCAGAACCCCCAGGGATCCACAATGTCCTCACAGGGGGTCCTTGAAGGCTTGATGGCTTAAAGGCTGCTCAGCTCACCTCCTTTCCAAGGCAAAGGCTGCCTGGCTGCCTGAATAGGCCTGCGTGTTCGTATTCAATCCACTCTGGCTGCAAGCTAGGGGAACGTTTACATAGCAAAAATGTCCTGGGATAAATTCATGATGAACTGTAGTTGTTCACATGTACATCGTGACGATCTCGCGCTTTTCAGAAGGGGGGGCATCTTAAAACCTTCAAGAAGTGGGACTTTCTGTCCCGTAGTGTGTTCCATGTTTTTTAAAAAGTGATGGATGGTTATGAAAAATCGGCAATGCGAACAGGTTGGGACAAAATATCTCGGGAGTAGGTGATGCCCAGAAATTGAGGTGGGCAGGGGCAGGCACAGAGTTCAGAGAAGGGGGGGTCAGTGACCCTTTTTCAAATTATTTTTAAATTACCAACCTCAGCAGCCACTGTTTTCCTGCACCTTCACCTGAGAGGACAGTGGTATGGATGCCAAAAACAATACACAAGGAAGGAAAGGTGGATGTGGCATCCCATGCGGAGACAATAGACTTGCTCACTATTTCGGGTGAACAGAAGATACAGGAGCAGCTGAGAGCATGATCAGACCACTGAAGAATGCCAGGGGCTTCCATTATTTACCTCCAGTGCCTGGTAGAACTGGCCCTTCAAGTTTTTGAACTTGGACCGGCACTGGAGGCCCTTCCTGATGAAGCCCCTTTCCCAGAGGAACCGTGCTGCCTCCACAAAGAAGTTGCTGTTCTTCCAGTTAGAGGAACGCATGAGGTGGTCTGGTGCACCAACCTACTGAGAGAGCCTCTCCAGAGGGAGGTTGGTTTCATGGGTAGGCAATGCGCTAGGCCACCCAATCACATCCTCTAACCCCCTCAGCCATTGTAACGCCATGAGGCAGTTTGCGGAAACTCATGTTTTTATATTTTTATAAAGACCATTAGAATCTGTCCTTTCCTATAGGATCCCGCAACTTAACTTTTTAAATTTTAAAAATCCATGTCTTGTAAATAATTGGTGTTCTGGCAGAGTTAGCTACTTTCCTGTACTTCACTGCCTCACGGACCCATTTTTTTAAATGTTTGGGTCAAAGAAAGTCCTCTTTCCATTAATTACAAACATCAATTCAACAATGTAGCCACCTAGATATTCATAAACTGTATTGGTTTAAACAAGGTTATGAACATGAGCTGTGCTCCTTCTAAACAACATGTACAAGCAGTCGCAACACTTCATAATTCAATAGTTCAATAGTAAACATCACGGTAGAATCGTAATACACTTTTTATTTTGCAATTTTACATATTTTCACAACTAGAATAGGTTTTACAAATCATAGCTATGGTAATGCATAACATAATGCATTATGTTGATGAATAATGTTAATGTTAATGCATTAACATAAAGCTATGTTACTGCACAAAGGGTGCTCAGCAGTGGCTCCTCTTCATCTTGGAAAGATGTGACCAGTGGGGTGCCACAGGGTTCTGTCCTGGGCCCAGTGCTATTCAACATCTTTATCAATGACTTGGATGAGGGAATTAGGGGCATACTTATCAAATTTGCAGATGACACCAAATTAGGAGGAGTAGCTAATACCCTAGACGACAGGATCAAAATTCAGAATGACCTGGATAGACTGGAGAGCTGGGCCAAAGCTAACAAAATGAAATTCAATATGGAGAAATGTAAGGTACTGCACTTAGGGCGGAAAAACGAAATGCATAGGTACAGGATGGGGGAGGCCTGGCTGAATGAGACTACGTGCGAAAGGGATCTAGGAGTCCTAGTAGACCACAAGTTGAACATGAGTTAACAGTGTGATGCGGCAGCTAAAAAGGCCAATGCGATTTTGGGCTGTATCAATAGGAGTACAGTTGTCCCTTCACATTCGCTGGGGTTTGGTTCCAGGACCCCCCATGAATACCTAAATCCGTGAATACTCAAGCCCCATTATATGCAATGGCATAGCAAAATGGTGTCCCTTATGTAAGATGGCAAAATCAAGGTTTGCTATTAGGATTATTATTTTTTTAAGAATATTTTCAAGCCGTGAATATTCAAATCCGTGAATGTCAAATCCGTGAATGTGGAGGGACAACTGTATAGTGTCTAGATCAAGGGAAGTAATAGTGTCACTCTATGCTTCCTTGGTCAGGCCTCACCTAGAATACACTGTGTCCAGTTCTGGGCACCACAATTCAAAAAGGATATTGACAAATTGGAGCATGTCCAGAGAAGGGCAACTAAAATGGTGAAAGATCTGGAAACCATGCCTTATGAGGAAAGACTTAGGAAGCTGAGTATGTTTAGCCTGGAAAAAAGATGGTTAAGGGGCGATATGATAGCCCTGTTTAAGTATTTGAAGGGGTGTCACATTGAGGATGGAGCAAGCTTGTTTTCTGCTGCTCCAGAGACTAGAACACGGAGCAATGGATGCAAGCTCCAAGAACAGAGATTCCACCTCAACATTAGGAGGAACTTTCTGACAGTAAGAGCTGTTCGGCAATGGAACACACTCCCTCGGAGCGTGGTGGGGTCTCCTTCCTTGGAAGTCTTTAAATAGAGGCTGGATGGCCATCTGTCAGGGATGCTTTGATCGTGATTCCTGCATGGCAGGGGGTTGGACTGGATGGCCCTTGTGGTCTTTTCCAACTTACAATTCTATGATTCTATGAAAGCACTGATATAGCATTGGTATGTTAATTGTATTGATTCCACATAACACCCTACTTCGTAAGTTGGCGGAGTACTGTTGCATCTGATACATGAAAAGAAGGAGACGTGCCAGTCTGATACACTGCCGACGTCTCCTTCTGGTAAGCTCTTTCATGGAACCTCGAATGAGGACAATGATAGCCATAGCAGGCTATTGAACTTTCCATAATTAAACCTAAACGAAAGTTATGGCACATCACAGTCACTATCGACCTGGCAAATGTTCACTGACCAATGCAGAAGCGTGAGCAAATATTTGTTGTAGCCAATAGCATCGCTTGTGGCAGGAAACTCCACAGGAAGTACGTCACTGAGGTTGTGAAAAAACAAGTAATCGCATCCTTGACTGACAGCAATATATATATATATATATATCCCGGAAACCTTTCCTGTGTAAACAAACAAAAAAACCCAGATGGGATACTATGTCTCAGGATCTTGTTTTTGTCACGCAAAAGGTTGATGTGTAAACAACAATCCTGGGATATTGTTCATCTTGGGACAAATCGTGTAAACAATAAGAGACGAACTCGGGATAAGGATATCTTGCTTCTCCCTGGGATAAAAACTGCCTTGTAACTCAGCCCTAGCTGGAAGAAGCGGGAGAAGTGCCTGGCAAGGTTTAACCAATGGTGTAATTGTTAATGGTTCAGTGTTTTATTATTGTTTAAAATCTTGAGTTAAGTCTTGGGGGTCCATGGTGACAAAAGATATTTAAAGGAGGGTGGTTCTTGGTAAAGAAAATGTTAAGATCCACTGCAACAGAGGGCTTTGTGGTACCTTAAGAACTAGAACATTTGGTAATTTTCAATCCCCAGTTACGAATTCATTGCCTTGTATGAATTGTCCAGAGGTGGAAGGCTCAGTACCACAATGAAAAGCACTTTACAGATAATTCCAATCACATTAGGAAACTGGGCAATGCAGACCTCCATCCAGTACAGTATAAGGTGTTCTTAAACTAGTGAAATAAATGGTCAAAAGCACACTGTGTTATAGTTGTTACATTCCTTCAAGTCAGCCCTGACTTACTGCAACCCTATCACAGGGTTTTCTTAGCAAGATTTCTTCAGAAGTTTTCCATTGCCTTCCTCTAAGGCTGAGAGAGTGTGACTTGCCCAAGGCCACCCATTGGGTTTCTACAGCTGAGTGAGGATTTGAAACATAGTTTCTAGGAGACCTAGTCCAAAACTCAAAAAGTTATACCATGCTAGTTCAGGGTGTTGTGTTATATTGTGGCCGGAGGCTTTTTATGGAAAGATAGGCTCTTCTGTGGCATCAATACCACTCACAGCAGTTTTGCTGAAGAACTGTAATTTGTTCTGTCCAAATCTCTTCTCCTTTCCTCCAGGAATGATGGTTAATGATGTTTTGGTGGACACTTAAAATTCTTCAGCTCTGTTTATAACAACCCCAAACCTACACAATAGTCTTAAAGCATCATTTGAAGTGTCAAAAATCCATCCTTTTGATTTCCATTACCCTTGAGTCTTGGGAATTAGCCGGTTCCACATTATGCTGTCTTGATTTTTGCCTGTGAAATCGCCTGTCCCTTTGTTATGGTGGATAAAATGCCAACATGTGGTCCTTCAAAGCTATTTTGAGC
This sequence comes from Gambelia wislizenii, assembly GCA_030847615.1. Lineage (NCBI taxonomy): Eukaryota > Metazoa > Chordata > Lepidosauria > Squamata > Crotaphytidae > Gambelia > Gambelia wislizenii. The sequence continues at coordinate 95,876,502 of JAUMIR010000005.1, read as the reverse complement.
CCCCCAGGGCCCCAGGGCCCCCCTCTTTTTAACCAAAATGACACCCTATATCACTTAGGAGCATGGAGGACAATTTCACTATTTTCTCCCCACCCAGCTGTTTGAGAGTCCCAGGAGATGCCTCCCCCCTCAACGTAGGAAGTTAACAAAGGAGTCTTGGCAGTCAGTGACTGTCTTGAATCCTGCTTCCTTTTGAAAATGAGGCCAGTTACGGATAGTAGTAGCACTCTTCACATTGATGTATTAATCACACCAGTATCTTATACCATCTGGATTATTAATATGGACTATCACCTACATGTATTAAAAGGGCCTCCATAAAGTCCTTCTGTGCTACCTTACAAGGGCATGGCAGTGACCGTGAGATCTCAAAGGTCAGCTCTGGCAGGTTGTACTAAACTGATAAGCCTTCAGATATAGCCCTGTGGGAGACTGCATGTCTACCACCTGAAGATCAGCCTAGCTAAGTATGGAGAGGCTTGTCACCAGAAATCTGGCCACCAGAAAATGAATTTGTATCACCAACTATGAATACATTTAGAGTATGAAATACACTGGGCCCTGGTATTTGCTGGGGTTTGGTTCCAGGACCCCCCATGGATACCAAAATCTGCGAATACTCAAGTCGCATTATATGCAATGGCATAGCAAAATGGTGTCCCTTATATAAGATGGCAAAATCAAGGTTTGCTTTTTGGATTAGTATTTTTTTAGGAATATTTTCAAGCTGTGAATATTTAAATCCATGGATACCAAATCCGTGGATATGGAGAGACAACCATACTTGTGTTATGCATCAGTGGATGGGCTACCAGCCCTCATGCAATTGAAATCATGGAATGTCAGGGTAAGATAACAGCATGTGTGATCCCATTATTTTGTAGGGTTTTCTCAGGCAAAGACTACTCAGAGGTGGTTTGCCTCTGAAATATAGCTTACAGCACCTGAGCAAATAAACTGTTGTGTTATTCTTCTAATTGTCTCATTTCCATTTACTTCTCCTTAGAATGCTGTGAAATGAAATTAAGTATGAACAGAAATTTACTAACTCATCCAAACTCACAGTGGATTTATGGAATTGAATGGATCCCATAACCCACTCTGGCCACTTGCAAAGAGGCCTAGCACCTGTTCCAAAATCTCTGACTAGACCCTGGAAGTGTTATTTTCCTGGACTATAATTCCTAGGATCCTCTAACCAACATGGCAGTGGCTGGGGGATTCTGGGATTATCAATCCCAGGGGGAATTTTTTTTCCCAAAGCTCTGCCTTGTTCTACTTGGTCCTGTGAATAAATTCAGATTACAAAAGCAACAAAATGTCTTGTGACAAATCTGTAACAATTTTATCATGAAAGCTTTGGCAATTTGGCATAAATTACTGATATAAATCACATGATGCTTTCTTGCAACAAGTTTAACATGTATATCCTTTGTGGACATCAGCTCAAACTATAAATGTGGTCCTAGTATAAGTATGCAGCCCATTAATTAGTCTGATTTGGGTATTCACAATTTGATTTTAAGAGCCCGGCTGTCCCCATTACCCTGTCACGACTCTGGCTATTAGCTATATATATGCTGTTGTATTAGTTAGTTTTGGTAGGCCTGCTTGTTAGCCAGAGTCTGACATGAGCAGAGGACATGATGGGAACGGCTGGTACGGGGCTGAAATGCGTTGGTATATCTGTAGACAGCTGAAAGACATTGTGCTTGGGAATGGAATTAGGGAGACAATGCTTTGTACAGTCAAACACCAATTAGCCAGGTGGATGAGGGGAAGTGAAACCTAACTATGATATTATTGCTGTGCTTTTGGCGAGCAAATCTCAGAACAGTCAATTACCTGATGCAGTGCACTTGGATTCCTTGCAATAAAGCATTTGAACTAATGTTTGTTGTTTGAATGAACGAAGTTTGGCTCAGTTCATCACATGGCCTCACCTCTGCTGTGGGATCCCTGTCACCCCTGCCCCACAGAGTCCACACGGTGTGAATTGGAGAGCCTTCTCTATGCATGTAACTCCCCACCCACCCCCTCTGCCCCAGAATTTGAAGCATGGAGCAGAAGTTCCTATCAGAGTTTTTCTTTCTTCTGAAGCAGACTGTGAAACTGCCTTAGAACTTGCTATCGTGGGTTGGGATTTGGAAGCTTTATGGAAGGAAAACTGGCATAATGTAAATACAAAGAATTTCTGTATTCTGACTTAAATCAGTTGTACTCTAAGCATGTGTCCATTATGGAAGAATATACAGTAGGACCCTGGTATCCATGGGGGATTGGTTCCAGGGGTTCCCATGGATACTGAAAACCATAACAGCGAACACCATTGAAAATAATGTGACTTCCGTTTTAAAATACCATAGAGTTGCCTTGAAGGACCTAGAAAACATCTAAAGAGGATGCCTCTCTAGGCATTTTCCAGGAAGACTCTATGGTAGGTGTGCTGTTTTGTGTCCCATGAACAACTGAATCAGTGGATAATGAATCAGCAGATATGGGGTTCCTACTATACCATGGGTTGAGGATTTACTCTTAAAACTGAAGCCCTTTGACAACCAAGAACATGAGGAGGAAGGCCTTGTAAGTTCCTTACACAGGAATGAGTCCCATTAAACTCCATGGGTCTTCCTTCTAAGTAGACATGCCAAATTCAAGGAGCTCCTATACTATATATAAACTGCCACTCAGTGATATACTGCTCAGTGATCATAATGCTGCTTGAGTGGTATTTCATGGTCACTGTGCCAAAACAGGATACTTGTACTTCCAACCCTGTGTGGCGGAGCAGGCTACCTTGCACCCTTTTGTCTATTTCTATTATAGACAAACTGATACTATTCATATTTTTACTATTTTGTCCTGTTTGTATGTAAATCCAGGGCTATACACTTAAGGAGAAGGATAGTCTTTTTTCAGGGCTCTGTCTGAATTCCCTATCAGCCAGATTAAAATAGCCAGAATGTGGGTGAAGCCTAGACGAGGCTACAAAATTATGTCCAGTTTCCAATTCATCACATTTATGAAAGAAACAACAGAAAGAAAATTAAAAATAATTGATTTTCAAATAAAAACAAAAACAAAAAACAAACTACCGGTAGCCATTAACTAGCTAAATTTATCAGGCTCCTAGGAATAGCTCCAAAAGAACCAGCATGGTGTGGTAAGAACTGGGATTCAGCTGACCCAGGTTCAGGTTCCAACTCACTTTTGAACTCACAATTGAAAACTCACAAGGTAGCCTAAAGGGAAAAGGTCACTCTCTTTCAGCCTCACCTACCTTACAGGGTTATTGTGATGATCGAGGAGGAGAGCTTAATCTTGCTGAAGGAAAAGGAGGAATGTAAAGTAACTAATGCGTAACTAATAAATAAAATCACCAAGGCAATTTGTAAGAAAAGAGGCTCCTGGCTGTTCCCAGCATGTCTTTTATCCATGTGAAGATGAGGAAAGTTTATTTTACAACAGAGGGCCATGCTCCTAGAGGGGAAATTCAAACCCATCATTCAATAGGCTTTGATGACCTTTCACACTATACGTTATTCCACTTTAACTGCCATAGTAGCATCCTATGGAACCTTGAGGCCTGTAGTTGGGTGAAACACTGGATGAGAATTCTAAATACCCCTTCTTAAACAGCAAATGCGAGGTTTCCATAGGATGTTGCTATGGTAGTTAAAGTGGAACTGTGACACTATAATTGGGTAGTGTGAAAGAGTCCCAGGTATCTTTAGGGAGGCTGAGTCAGCCTTTTTTGCTTTTCTATAAACTGGAATGCCTAGAGGTACAATACTCCTTTTATTTGATAATTACACATGAAACCTCTCAGAGCGTTGCCAGTGCACCTTCAGGTCGAGGGTGTGACCAACATGGAAATTCCCATAGCTGACAGTTGTTCTCATGCCTTTGACTGTTTCCTCTGTCTTCCCATAATGTGCTTGCTCTAAAGACGGTTCTTATGAGACATACATCCTCTCAGGTTTGGAGAAATAAATGGAAATAAAAGAGCACAATGGGAGGCCTTGTCTCTGTGGGCTGCCTCATTAATATAAGCAGTGAAAAAGGACTGATGGCAGGGCAGGAAAACTTTGGCACTCCAGATATTTTGGAATACATTTCCCATATTCCTTTACTATTGGCCCTACTGGTTTGGGCTTCTGTAACTTGGATGTCCAAATCTCTGGAGGGCCATAGGTTTGCAACATCTAATTTGGATCAAAAATTTTGCATCCTCCTTTGACTGGCAAGTCTCAGACCCATTAATAAAACCAGTAATACCAGATTAAGGACTTTATCAGATGTGGCAAATAGGGCGTCATAACGATGCCTAATGAATGTGAAAGGGCACGCATATCAGATGACACTGGCCTTTTGTGCTTTTGTATGGTCAAAGAGCCATTCTTTTTTATTGACAAGCCAAGCTGTCAATAGATCTCCTGGGCCCTTTTGTGCCAGTATTGCCAGCATTTGAAACCTTGCACCATTGTCCTCTTCTGATTTCAGCATCAATGCCAGAACACTTCGGGGTGAGAATGCAAAAGCCAGGTATGGGACACTCCTTTTATGAACCTCCCCAGTTTACTTTAAGTTTTAAAGTGTGTTTCATGCTTGTATGTATATTTTCTGTCTTTGTTTTACAGTATTTAAAAAATTTACCATGCTCGCATCTTCTCACGAGAATTGTCAAGATCACGAGAGCAGAAGTGAACGAAGCTCCGTTCGTGCTCCATTAATGCTGGAGGTGCTTATTGATGCTATTGAAGCTACCAGAAAGTCTGAAAGAAAAGGATATGATGCCAGGACAAGTACACTGTTAGTTTATGGTGGGACAGAATCGTTTTGTATGATTAGAATGAAGGAGCCCTAGACTTCCTTACATATTTTTCTAGATTGCTTTTTCACTGAGAGCCTCCAAAGGAGCTTACAATACAAAATCCAGACAATAATAAAACATCATACAACAGATTAATTACAGGGCATAAACTAAACATTAAACACAAACAAGCAGTGATACGCAATGGAGCAAAAATGAAACAATAAAAGCCCAGGCAATGTACTTCCCCCAGACTACAAATACAGTGGAATACAAATGGCCTTTATGGATGAAGGAAAAACCTTCAGGAGTCATTTAAGTGTCCAAGGATTGGTCATTTCTGAACAGCAATGTTATTGCTTTCAGTAAAGTAAATATCCCTGTTGTAGAATTTTACAACAGAGCTGAAATTAATTTGTACCCCAGATTCTCTTCAACACTTGCCTCTGGGAATATATTTAAAATCATTAATAAAGTATTTGATAGGTGGCTTAGAATAGTATTACAGGTTGAGTATCCCTTATCCAGAAATCCAAATCTGAAATACTCCAAAATCCAAAACATTAAACTAAAATAAAATAAAAATAGTAAAGATATTGTATAAAATTACCTTCAGGCTATGTGTATGAGGTATACCGTATATTAAACATAAATTAGTTTTGTGTTTAGACTTTGGTCCCATCATCAAAATATCTCATTATATATACACAGTGGACTTGGTATCAGCTGTGGTTTGGTTCCAGGATCCCCTATGGATACCAAAATCCATATGCTCAAGTCTTATTATATACAATGGCATCAGAAGAATGGTGTCCCTTATATAAAATGGCAAAATCAAGGTTTGCTTCTTGAGATTTTTTTTTTTAAAATTTATTGGAATATTTTCTACTCGTGGATGGTGGAATCTGAGAATGCCAAATCTGTGTCTACAGCTGGCCGACTATATGCAAATATTAAAAAAAAAAATCCAAAATCCAAAAAAACTTTGGGTCCCAGGCATTTTGGATAAGGAATAATCAAGCTGTATTACACGCTGGTAACCTCAAGGCTGGACTTTTGCAATGTACTTTTGCTGTACATTGGGGTACCTCTGCACCAAGTTTGGAAACTTCAATTGGTTCAAAACATAGCAGCCAGATTAGTCCCTGTTACACCCAGGAGTGATCATATTACACCAATATTAAAATCATTTCACTGGCTCCCAATTAGTTTCCGGGCAAGGTACAAAGTGTTAGTTATTACCTTTAAAGTCCTACATGGTTTGGGTCCAGGTTACCTACGAGATTGCCTTTCTCTACCACAATGTGCTGTAACACCAAAACAGGAAAGCCAAGATTAGGCCGATGAATACGGCTGGGAGGGGTAGTAATATGGAAGGATGGTTTCCTTTTTCTTGTAGCAGCTTCAAGTTTTCTTTACACTATTTGAGTTCACCTGTGATTGACTGCTTTTCCTGCTCAGTGATTTAAAACTTCAGCTTCAGTTCTGGGAGTATGATCCCTGTCTTTTCATACTCATTTTGAGCATCTTTGGCTTGGTTTTCTGCCTCATGAAGAAGGTTTTTTAGACAAGCAGCATCTTGCTGGTGTTCTTCTTTCAGAGAACTCATTTTATTTTCAAGCTCCTTTTAGGTCAGTTCAAGAACACACAGGTCACTGGTAAGTGCCAAACTCTGTTGCTGAGAGTTGTGTAGCTCCTTCTCCTGTTGCTGAAGTTCACACACAAGCAAAGAATTCTTCTTCTTTAATGAAAGACATTCGGCTTCAAGAGAAGTCCACTCCTTTCTCAACTTTTCAAGTTCACCTTGTAAACGGGTGGCTTCCTCTCTCTGCAGCTCCTCACACTGTTGACATAGTAACTGAAAACTGGCCTGGAGACTGACAATTTCTTTTTCATATTCAGAAGCCTCTTTGCGCCACCTTTCAAGCTCAGATCTTACTTTCTGGAGCTCTTCTTGTAAAGCAGTGACATCTGTTTCCCTTTCTGGTGCAGCTATTATCCATAGTTTTGCCAGGTGGTGCAGTGTTTAAATGCCAGTACTGCAAGCCACAACATTGCAAGTTCGATCGCAAGGGCTCCAAGGTTCACTCAGTCTTCCATCCTTTTGTAGGTTGGTAAAACGAGGACCTGGCTTGTGGGGGCAATTAGTCAACACACATTGGAATCCGCTTAGTGCCTAGTACACTATAAAGTAGTGTAGATGTGTAAAGTGCTATTGCTTAAAAATTTGTAAGCCACTCTGAGAGCCTTTGTGGCTGAAGAGCGGGGTATAAATACCTAAATAAATAATAAAATAAATATCCGTGGTAAGTCTGGAAATGTTTCTCCTGCAGATACAGGGGGTGACCTGGAAGGTATAGAGATCCAGCATGGTGAAGTGGTTTGAGCATTAGACTACAGCTCTGGAGACCAGGGTTCAAATCCCCACTCAGCTGTGGAAATCCACTGTGTAACCTTGAGCAAGTCACACTCTCTCAGCCTCAGAGGAAGGCAATGACAAAATCCCTCTGAACAAATCTTGCCAAGAAAACCCCATGATAGGGTCACCTTATGGTCACCATAAGCTTGAAGGCACACAACAACAACAACAAAGAATGAAATCAATAGAGGAAAGCTGAAGAGAGTTACAGTGTACCCCAACACCCCACAGAAAGCCTCCAATACCTTCCCTACAGCCAATAGCTGGTACTGCAGGAACATCCACCTGCCATTCTGAAAGGGTTTAATAGCTAAGCAAAAATTCCTTTCTTCACTTGTTCCCATTCTTCCATTCAAAACCAAGACTATTTTTTTCTTCCTTTCTATTCTTCTTCAACTATTCCCAATCCCAGCTTTTCAATTGCTTTCCAGCAGCTGTTCTGTTCCTGAGTGCCAGAAGATCTTTAGGGGAAGTGCTTCTCATAGTCCCACCACCCTCTCTGGCTTTTCTTTGCAAACGAAAATTCAGGAAGGACTCATCCCGCGCTTTCTGCAAGCACGCTGATGACTAGAAAGGCCAATCCTAGATAAACAAGTCCGGTTGCAGAAAGCACAGCAGAAGGTCTCCTTGGGTGATGTTTCTGGGTTGTGATTCTTTCTGCGTTGTCGTTTCTCTTCAAGACTTGTTCGGTGTGAGTTCTCAAATAAGGCTGCAGCATTGTGGATAGTGCGTCTCCATGCCTCCCGATGTGAGGCCAGGGCGGTCCATTATTGGTGATCAATTTAGGGGAAGTGCTTCTCATAGTTCCACCACCATCACAGGCATAATTGGAAATATGGGAGATGGCCCCTGTTTGACTGCTCCTAGGGCACAGCTAGACAGGAGAATTTGTTGCGAAAAATAGCACCTTACCTCCCTATTGCTGCCACGTCCATTTGTGCCCACAACTCATTTGCAAGCTTGCTGGAAGGGAAAATTAATGATTTTGCAGTTCACATGGAGCAGCACACACAAAAAATGGTGGCTGCAAGTGAGTTGCATCCCCCAAATCTCCCCCCTTAAAAAAAGGGGGGGAGAACTATTTTCCACTTAAAGAAAGATTCTTACTTTTGCTCTGCCACTTGAACAATTGTGCCCACACAAGAAACAACAACAACAACAATGGCAGCTCCAGCACTGCAAGCCCTCCCTTGCAAGCTCACCCCCTCCAAGGTCTGACCAATCAGGTTTCAGCCCTGCTGTGTGCCCCTTTTCAAATTGGTTGTCCAGATAATTTGTTATGTGCATTTTATGCAATTTTTAAAAAAGATTGCAAGAAAGAGTGAAAGCTATTATCGCAATCTATTTGGAGTTTTCAGCCCCCCTCCTTCTGAATATGGCGAATCCCAGCAGGAGCTCATCTAAACTAAAGGTATTCTACCCACATTCTTGCTGGGTTGTTTTTGTTGTGTAGATGAGCCCCTAGACTCTGGAACCCCCTTCCTAAGGGGAGCTAGGATGGTTCTCTCCTTGCTATCCTTTCATTGGCAGGCGAAGACCTTTTTATTCCAGAAGGTGTTTGGGAGCTGATTGTTTTACGTCATGGGTTTCTGTTTTAGTGCTGTACTGTTTTTCAAACTATGGTTTCAAATTAATGTTTTATATGGGTTTAACTCTATAAACAGTTTAATGTTAGATTTTCCTTAGGTTTTTTCCAGGCTGTGAGGCCGTGTTCTGGAATAATTTCTTTCTGACGTGTCTCTCATGTTCCTTGTTTGAACACTGCATTTAGTGGTCCCTATGTAAACTTGTCCACAGCTGCATGGTATGCAGTAAACTCCTGCAGCTGTGAGAGGGTCTCTTTTGTCCTTTGCTGAGCAAAGCATTTCTTGGACTTTCTTAGTTGGTCTGTAGATTGTTTGGAGGTTGTGTTTCCTCATCAGTTTCCCTATTCTGTCTGTGACTTCTTTGATGTATGGTAAAAATACCTTCCCTTTGGGTGACTTTTTCTTCTTCATTCCTGTGGTTTGTTCTGGGTCTGGCTGCTCTTGTGATGTCTGATCTGGAGTAACCATTAGCCTGTAGGGCCCAGTTTAGGTGCCTCAGTTCTCACAGCTGCAGGAGTTTACCGCATACCATGCCGCTGTGGACAAGTTTACATAGGGACCACTAAACGCAGTGTGCAAACACAAATCAAGGAACATGAGAGACACTGCAGACTGGGCCAGCCAGAAAAATCAGCAGTAGCAGAACATGTGATAAACCAACCTGGACACAAAATGCTATTTAAAAACACAGAAATTCTGGACCAGGCCAACAACTATCATGTCAGAATGCACAGGGAAGCTATTGAAATCCACAAACACCTGGACAACTTCAACAGGAAAGAAGAAACCTTAAAAGTAAACAAAATCTGGCTCCCAGTTTTGAAATACAATAGAAGTAAAACTCAGCACTTACAAAGGAATTCCACCCAAGGACAAGGGGAGCCCCAGCAGATAATGGCCCATCAACCAACCATTAGCCAAACAGACACTAATCAGCCTTGCATTTCTATACCCAGAAACTAACTATTCAATTACACAAATTTACATAAACTACCGTACAGGGGTTCACAGCATATAAGCTCCACATACACTCCTACCCAGCCATTCTCTGAAGATGCCAGCCATAGATGCAGGTGAAACATCAGAAAGAAACTATTCCAGAACATGGCCTCACAGCCTGGAAAAAAACCAAGGAAAATCGATGGATGCCAGCCGTGAAAGCCTTCGACTTCACAGTTTAATGTTACTTTCATCACTTTTTGTATGTTTTTAGCTCTGTGTGGGTTTCCTTGTATTTCTTTTTTATTCTCTTTTCCCTTTTCTTGAGGAAAAGGTAGAAAATAAATAAATAGCATGATTGAGTGAGTGAGTGAGTGAGTGACATTTCTCTGTTTCTCTCTCTCTTCCCAAAGAGAGCCATGATAACAGCAGGCAGATTGGCCAGCCTAGTTGCAGTATAATATGATTCATTTCTTCCCATCCTAATCCCTCTTCTCATGAGCCTTTGTTGTCTTTCTGTATCTGGCAGAGAGAGAGAGAGCAACCTATCCAAATAAACTCTTAATGGCCTAAAATAATTAACTCATCAAAATATGTGACTAAGTTCAGCCTTAATCTGAAAATCTAGTGAGTCATATAGCTAATTTCATTTAGGAAAAATCTAATTCCATGAATTACTTAAGTTGTTTCCAAGCTTTGCATTCAACAACCAAAGTTTCTCTCACCAGAAAGGAAAGCAAATTCCCTCAAGAATTTGTCCTTTCCCTGACACCAAATAAACTAAAATAAGGAGTTGCTCTATGTGTCTTCACCCATTACCTCAATAATAAAGTAAAGCAAAGTAAATGTTTGTTTCCCTGCTTCTTACCAGAGCTTTAAAAACTTGCACAAAACAGTTGTTACCCTTGCAGGCTTAAAGCAATATGAGTTACAAAAAGCACAGGTTCAATACAGAATGCTGGAGTAATAGTGATAAAGTAATAATAATAATAATTTTACATATGATAACTGTGTTTGTTGTCTTCTTGTAAATTTGAAAATGAGGTGTGTCTCAGCTAGTTTGTCGCTTTCTTCATTTCCCCCCTGCTGGAGTTCCATAGGTGTATATATATATATATCTATATATATATCTGTGTAAGTGCTGTCACCTAGTGGTGTCTTGGTTCCATATGCTTACTATCAAAAAGACACAGAATTAAAGGGGAAAGGATTGGGGAGGGAAGTTAAAAATAAGCAAAGTTGGGCACTGATTCTTAATGTTACATTGTTTTTCACATCATGAGCAGTTTGAATGCAAACAGTCCAGGAGGGCGAAAACTCTCCCTCTCCTTTCTCCTCACCCACTACATGCGTTTAACCCTGCACCATTTCCTCTTCCAACGAAGTTACTGGCTTACACAATAAGGGGACAATGGACCTATTCAGGAAAAAGAGGTCTGCATCATTATTGGCTGGTCCCGTCAATTTAATTGATTGCTTGATTGATTTGCATTCCTCCTTTCTCTCATTATGAGACCTGAGATAGCTTACAAGATAAAGTAAAACAAAATTTAGCCAAACCAATATTTCATATAAAAGGTTTTTTTTAAAAAAACAAAAACAAAAACAAAAACTTTCTATGTCAGTGGAGTGGTTAACCTTTTCCAATTTTTAGTCTGAACTTTAAAGGAGCTATCCAAGGTTCTGACCCCTATCCCCCAAATCATTCCAGTACCGTAGAGCGTTTCTTGAAAGTTTATGCTAAAATCCAGAGCAATTTTGGAAGCCACTGGTCACCAGAGGTAGTGTGACTGGGACAAGGTCTTGGGATGCAACCGAAACCAGTACTTCTGTCCCAAAGAGCCTTCTGAGTAGAAACCCTTTATAAAAACCTGGGGTGGGCAGCATGAGGGTTATAGGTTGCATGAGTGACAGCTATTCTAGTACCTCATCTCACTCCCATCTGATGCCAGCACCTGAACAGTATCATGGAAATTCAACAGCACTACAACTTTTCCATTCCTTTCTTCTGCCTTCCCTTCCCTTCCAAAAAGAAAGTACTCTGTGTTGTGGAAGGGTACTTTGGCACCTCCCTGCTCCATAGAAATCCATTACAGTGGCCATTGAATTTCAGTGGACATGGTGTCAGCTCTGTGAATGTTGGCAGTGGCTGTTGAATGTCAGCAGTGGTGGCCACAATGGGGTACTAACTGAAATCCTTCAGTTAGTACCAAAGATAGACATGAATAATGGCATTTTATGTTGTCACGGTGAGAACTGCCATGTATTTCTTAGCTCAGTTCCAAGGGCTAACTAATCTTGACTTTTTAAAACCTGAAACAACTTGAGAACGGCATATAGAATGAATCATTTCCACCCATATGGGTCTGCCTGACACCTGAGATCATCTACAAAGGTCCTGCTTCATATACCTCTAGAATTTGAAGTACAATGGGTGAGCATAGTGGACGTGTCCTTTTCTGTGGTGGCACCAATGCATCAAGTGAATGCCTTGCCACATTGAAGGCCTGTACCTGGCCCAATAGCACCTTACCTCCCCACTAGTAGTTAAGTCTTTCAATGGGACTGTTTTGCTGTTCCCTTTTTACAATCACTTCTCAGTTGATATTATGTCAGCTTTTACTGCTCTCTTAATTTTATACACTTTTATGATGTTGCTATATCATTTAAATGCTTGTGTTATACGTTGCTGGGGGATTTTTTTCTAGACAAAAACAAATAAAAGGCTTGAAAATACATTTTTTCCCTCTAAATATTGCAAAAATGACCAATAAACCAAGTTACTGTATTAATAAAATAAATAGCATTTGTTTCTGCTTAATAATATGTCAACATCTGATAACTGAGGTGGATTTCCTCATCCCAGCTTTGGTAATGCCAGGCTTTGCTTGTTACTACTTTTGCCCTGAAATCAGAAGGAATATCCACATCTTAGCTAGGAATTCAATGCTTCTATCCTTATGATTGTCAATGCTTTGTTACAGATCAACTTAGTGTTTCAAGTTCCTCAAATAGATTTCATCTCTCCTTTCCCTGTGGAAGGATACATTTTGTCTTGATTTGATAGGATGTGATAATATGTCCTTTGGCATCTGAGAAGAGCCCATTGAGTGTTGTCTTTAGTATATCCTGTCAGGACCTATTGGTTTTCAGGACCACTAAAACCCTTTCAGCAAATCAAAAAGGAAACCTCACTTAGTTAATACATCAAATACCCAATGGAAAGTCTAAGAAATCTCTCTCCTATGCTTAGAAGTGTAATCTTTATAACCGCATGAACAATGAAGTAACTTTCATTTATAATTGCTAAATGAAGTACTTGATTGGCTGCTCAAGGAGAAAGGACTTTCCATGTGCTGTGTTGTTTATATTTGCTGCTTATAGTTCAGTGGTTACATTTTAATTGTTTTTAATTTGATCAACAGTTTGATTGTATGTTTAACTTTTGTAGGATGTAAATTTTTTACCGGTATTCTATTTTAACTTTTGTTTCAACTTTTTAAATTTTGTAATCATAGAATCATAGAATTGTAGAGTTGGAAGAGACCACGAGGGCCATCCAGTCCAACCCCTTGCCATGCAGGAATCACGATCAAAGCATCCCCAACAGATGGCCATCCAGCCTCTGTTTAAAGACCTCCAAGGAAGGAGACCCCACCACGCTCTGAGGGAATGTGTTCCACTGCCAAACAGCTCTTACTGTCCGAAAGTTCCTCCTAATGTTGAGGTGGAATCTCTGTTCCTGGAGCTTGCATCCATTGCTCCGTGTTCTAGTCTCTGGAGTAGCAGAACACAAGCTTGCTCCATCCTCAATGTGACACCCCTTCAAATATTTAAACAGGGCTATCATATTGCCCCTTAACCATCTTTTTTCCAGGCTAAACATACCCAGCTCCCTAAGTCTTTCCTCACAAGGCGTGGTTTCCAGACCTTTCACCATTTTAGTCGCCCTCCTCTGGACACGCTCCAATTTGTCAATATCCTTTTTGAATTGTGGTGCCCAGAACTGAACACAGTATTCTAAGTGAGGCCTGACCAAGGAAGAATAGAGTGACACTATTACTTCCCTTGATCTAGACACTATACTTCTGTTGATGCAGCCCAAAATCGCATTGGCCTTTTTAGCTGCCACATCACACTGTTTACTCATGTTCAACTTGTGGTCTACTAGGACTCCTAGATTCCTTTCGCATGTAGTCTCATTCAGCCAGGTCTCTCCCATCCTATATCTATGCATTTTGTTTTTCCGCCCTAAGTGCTGTACCTAACATTTCTCCATATTGAATTTCATTTTGTTAGCTTTGACCCAACTCTCCAGTCTATCCAGGTCATTTTGAATCTTGATCCTGTCCTCTAGGGTATTAGTTACTTCTCCTAATTTGGTGTCATCTGCAAATTTGATAAGTATGCCCCTAATTCCATCGTCCAAGTCATTGATAAAGATGTTGAATAGCACTGGGCCCAGGATAGAACCCTGTGGCACCCCACTGGTCACATCTTTCCAAGATGAAGAGTAGCCACTGCTGAGCACCCTTTGGGTTCGGCCAGTCAACCAATTACAAATCCATTGAACAGTTAACATCTAGCCCACATTTTATAAGCTTGTTTGCAAGAATGTCATGGGGAACCTTGTCAAAGGCCTTACTGAAATCAAGGTATGCGATATCCACAGTGTTCCCTTCATCTACCAAGCTGGTAATTTTATTTTTTTTAAAAAAAAGAGAGAGAGAGAGATCAGATTAGTCTGGCATGTCTTGTTTCTCTGAAACCCATGCTGACTTTTTGTGATCATGGCATTGCCTTCTAAATGTTCACAGACTCTCTGTTTAATGATCTGCTCTAGAATCTTCCCTGGTATTGATGTCAGACTAATTGGACGATAAGCCATCTTGAGTCTCAGATTGGGGAAAAGTGGGTGATGATGGTGACAATGATGACAATGACAACATTAACAACAACCTGAACTTAATGTTCCAGTGAAGTGTCTGCTTTTGGAGAAGGGTGTTAAGTATCTGTGGGCTTGTGTTTCACTGAAAACACAGAATACTAGAAAAATTCAAAATTTTCAGTTGGGAAATACCTTTATTGGGACCAACTAAAAACACGGCAAAATAGCAAGCAAGCTCTTGATTTCATTCTGCCATGTTCACATGTAAAGCTAAAATCATAATTTAGCGCTCTGTGCAGAACCAGAAAGGAGCACTTGTGAAGTGTCAAGTTGAAAGCTTTTCCAGCCCCTCTTATACTCTTATTTTGATATATCTGTATGCCAGGAGTCCTGGCTTATCATTACACCTGAATCAGGATGCACAGCCTAAAATAAATGCTAGTCAATTGCTAAGCAGATCAGCAACATGCAAACACTATTTTGTTTCATTGACATGGTGAAGAAGCTAGAGTTTAGTTTAATCCACAATTCTTTGCTCACACATAACAAGTAGCTAGGAATCTGCTATAGTGGAACTGAATGTTTGCTTATTCCTCTTCTCTTGTCATGTGCGAGGAGGAAAGAAGATGGGCTAGTATGCAAGTCCAGCATTTTTTATGGATTTCTTTCTGCTTGTACATGTACACTAAATTATGGATCAGTATTGTATGTAAACATGGTGTAGAATCAGTGATTCATCCAGAAATACTCCTGAGGGAAACTCATCATGCAGTCTGAAATTACCTGCCCTCCATGTTAGCCGTGAGAATCCTTATAGTCCTTAGAGAACATCTGAAACATATGGTTACTGAAAAGTTGTGATAAGAGGAAGTGGTATATTATTTCTAAAATATCTGCAGGCTTGGTTATTATTATCCAGGCAGGTATTGGTAACTGCTAGTAAACTGCAACAACTTAAGAGTTGAAGTGTTAGAGCAAAACCTCAGTACGATACAAATAATGGCCTCTGAAACACAGATATTCAGTAAACGGCCAAACCTAACTGTATGTTTTCATGAACCTGATATGTAAAAGCTTTTTAAAAATTCTGTCTGTTCTGTTCCGTTTTGAGCTGGCCTGTAGATTTCAGTGGTCCATGCAAATTACAAAACATCCCTTAGGCATTTAACTATTTTCTTAGTCACGCAGATACTGTATCCCTGGACAGGGCCCTGCTTTTCAGAAATGCTTGTCAGTTCTTCAAACATGATTAAAAAAACATGTAATGCTTCAGTGCTTATGATCCTTGTAAGCTGATTCAGGGTTGATGAATCATAGAACATTGCCTTTGGTGGTCTTGTATGTAGTCTAAGAATGACGAACACATTGTGACATGTATTCTAATTACTGGAGACAGAGAATTAACCGCTAAGAATGTTTGGAGTCTAGGAGCCTGACTACACTTTAGTTTGTACAGTATGTGTGGCATGCCATGTTCTCTACATTTAAACAATTTAATAGCATATCACACTCCTAATTTTCATAGGGAGTCTCATAGTGCATGGGGAAGAGAGGTTTAATCCTTCCTTTACAGGTGGAAGAGGCATCAAGGGAGTCAGCTATTTTAGATCTGATCCTAACCAACAGAGATGACCTGGTTAATGGGGTGCAAGTGGTGGGATCCTTAGGTGAGAGTGATCATGTTCTCCTGGAGTTTGTTATACAATGGAAAGGAGAAGCCAGGCACAGTCAGACACACATTCTTGACTGTAGGAGAGCTGATTTCAATAAACTCAGGGAAATACTGGGGGTGATCCCATGGTCAGGAATACTAAAAGAGGAGAGACCTCAAGACGGATGGGACTTTATCTAAAGGGTGATACTGAAGACACAATTTCAAACAGTACCATTGAGGAAGAAAAATGGGAGGTGTCTCAAGAAACCAGGATGGATGACTAAAGAACTTTCAACGGAGCTAAGTTTTAAATGGAACATGTATAGGAAATGGAAAAATGGGGATATCACCAAAGAAGAATTCAAACAGATAGCGAACATGTGTAGGAGTAAAGTCAGAAAAGCTAAAGCGCAAAATGAGCTCAGGCTTGCTAGGGAGGTTAAGAACAATAAAAAGGGTTTTTTTGGGGTATGTCCGCAGCAAAAGGAGGAAGAAGGAAATGATAGGGCCACTACGTGGAGAAGATGGCAAAATGCTAACAGGGGACAGAGAAAAGGCAGAATTACTCAACACCTTCTTTGCCTCAGTATTTTCAGAAAAGGAAAAGGAGGACCAACCTGAGGGGAATGGAACAGAGGACACAATAGGGGAAATCCAGCTCAGAATAAGCAAAGAGGTAGTACAGGAATACCTTCTTAATCTAAATGAATTTAAATCTCCAGGACCAGATGAACTACATCCAAGAGTATTAAAAGAGCTGGCAAATGTGATCTCAGAGCCATTGGCAATAATCTTAGAGAACTCTTGGAGAACAGGAGAAGTCCCAGCAGACTGGAGGAGGGCAAACGTTGTCCCCATTTTCAAAAAGGGGGAAAAAGAGGATCCCAACAATTATCATCCAGTTAGTCTGACATCAATACCAGGGAAGATTCTAGAGCAGATCATTAAACAGAGAGTCTGTGAACATTTAGAAGGCAATGCCATAATCACAAAAAGTCAACATGGGTTTCAGAGAAACAAGTCATGCCAGACTAATCTGATCTCTTTTTTTGATAAAGTTACCAGCTTGGTAGATGAAGGGAATGCTGTGGACATCGCATACCTTGATTTCAGTAAGGCCTTTGACAAGGTTCCCCATGACATTCTTGCAAACAAGCTTGTAAAATGTGGGCTAGACAAGTTAACTGTTAAGTGGATTTGTAATTGGTTGACCGGCCGACCCCAAAGGGTGCTCTGCAGTGGCTACTCTTCGTCTTGGAAAGATGTGACCAGTGGGGTGCCACAGGGTTCTGTCCTGGGTCCGGCCCAGTGCTATTCAACATCTTTATCAATGACTTGGATGAGGGAATTAGGGGCATACTTATCAAATTTGCAGATGACACCAAATTAGGAGGAGTAGCTAATATCCTAGAGGACAGGATCAAAATTCAGAATGATCTGGATAGACTGGAGGTCTTTAAACAGAGGTTGGATGGCCATGTTTCAGGAGTGCTTTAATTGTATATTCCTGCACAACAGGAGGTTGGACTAAGTGGCCCCTGCAGCCAATTCCATTATTCTAGGATTCTGTAGCAAAGTCTCTGCCACTCCCTATTAGGCTTATGGGAAAAAAATAGGCTTATGAGAAAAAAGCTATTATTAATAGCAATGATGGTATCAACCAGCTTCCCCAGACCTCCACATGTATTTACCTACTACTGCCATCATCTCTAGCCAGGATGTTCCTTGCCCATGCTGCCAGAATGAAAGCAATTCTAGTCCAAAGTCACCAGCTTGAAGAAGGCTGTATCAATCAGTGTCTGTATTGATGGAGGTGGACAGCTATCACGTCTGGGTGCAGTTTGTTCCCCTGGCAGTAGCCATAGGCTGGCTCCTATGCACCACCAAATTTTGGCAGCAAATGACACCCCCAAAGTTCAACAGTAATTGAAAACCCTCATTTAAAGCATTTTTTGCTTGCTTTGCATGGGTTTCTCTTTGTTTTCTGCTCAGAACAGGTGACAAACTGCTCCAAGCCATTTAAAGCAAGCAAAATGTCTATATATATATATATATATATATATGGAGAGTGCTCCAAATTCCCAACAGATTTCAGTTGTGCAGTGCTTCAAGGAGGATGCAAAATGGCTTTTTTAATGCAGCCTGCTGATCATGTTTTATCCATCCATGATACAGACAGACATTATGGATGTCAAACGGGGAACTCTAACAATAAAACCCAGGTCTACTTGTAATAAGTGTTTTGACTTTTTTTTTTAATGTGCAGGATATATACATGACAAATGTATGCCATTACAGAAGTAAGTCTGATTTGTTGTGCTCTGGTTTGGGCTGCACTGATGTATATGGGCTATACAGATTTTTAATAAAAATTATATCACAGGCAACCAGCTGTTTTCTGAGGCACACTGCTGCATATCCATAACATGCCCCTGCTCCAGTGTAGCCTCTCAGCAACTCAAACATTATTTAAGACCCATTTAATGCTACTGATAGTTTATGATCCTTGTAACTTGACTCAGCTGGATCAGAGTGTATCTCCTTTGGTGCTCTGGGATTCAGTGGCAGATGGAGGCGTAAACTGTGCCATGCATTCAAGCAGTGATACAAAAGTCTTTTGATCAGTTTTGTATGCACATTTTCCCCATCTTACATCTTTAGACACCCAGGTGACCTGTAGGAATAGGCTCCAGACTTAATGTGAAAGACGGAAAGCAGTCTCCTATAGCCTTTCTCAAAACATAAGGTCAAACATGCACAGTTTGGAGGGGGAACTGCAGAGCTCAGAAAAATTATATTTTGGGGGAATAGAGACACTGACTGATTCTGGAAGCTGTGGTCCAAAAAAGTACTTTTCCGTGCTTCAGTAACTGATATAAGGCTAAGGATTGTATGGATGTACTGAAGGCCTGTACAGTAGGATCTCTGTATCCGCAGGGGATTGGTTCCGGGCCCCTCTGCAGATAGTGAGTGAAATCTGCGGATAACAATGCCCTTGCTGCCACCACCACCAGCAGAGAGGTATATAACTCCTTCTAATGGGATTGTTCAAGATGCAGGAATTTGATCCCCCCACACAGAGAAGGGAGAACGGAGGCGAGCTCACCTCCTCCCTCCCCTGCCCATCCCCTAACCAGCTCTGCTGCACTGCCAGAGCCCTCCCAGGGGAAGGGAGGGGGAACGTGAGCTCACCTTCCCCCTCCCTCCCTTCCATGCCCACCTCCCCACCAGCTCTGCCGCGCCACCGGAATCCACGCCATTGCCAGCTCTGCTGTGCCACCGGACACCCCCCCCTCGAGAAGGGAGAGAGGAGGTGAGCTCACCTCCTTCCTCCCTCCCTCTCTCCTCTGCCCACCCCCCACCGTCACCATCTGTGGATAACTGAATCAGCAGATGGCGAATCAGCAGATGTGGGGGCGCTACTGTAGTTAGCCCCATGCTGTTTGCCAGAGCTTTTTCATTCCTACCCTGAAGAGTATCTGTATTTATATGATGTTAATATTGGGTGGGGAGGAAGTCATACAGAAGTGGCATGACCTATATCAAACAGTATCCTGCCGGTGGCTGAGGTGTGCTTGGATGAATGGGTGTGAAGCAGTGCTTGGAAGGACACAGGGCAGCCAATCCTGGCACAGACTGATGTGATGGGAGGGAGGGGCCTCTGTGAGTGAGAGTCTGTGAGAATGTCAGTTGGGAATGACAGTTGAGAGTTAGTTGACAGTTGAGAGAGTCTGTTGGATGGGTCAATGGGTGTATGAATTGAGTGGAGACAAGGTCTGATGCCATTTGTTTGAAATATTAATATATCCTTAATATCAAATCCTGAAAGTTGTTTATATATAGTTAATATCAAATCCTGGAAGTTGTTAAAGTTTGGTTATAATACATAATCTGAACTGATTTGTTAAATTATTCACACTGACTCAGGACTTTATCAGATGCCACAAAAACCACATCATAAGGACAGGATGAGAACAGAAACGGGCAAAATTATCATACAATGTGGTCCTTCAGCCATTCCGGGTGCATAGCGGGGGTGTGAATAAGGTGTCCCTTTTTATTGATGGCTTAGCCCATCAATAAAAAAAATGATGCTTTGCCTGCACCAGTGCTACATCCCAGGAACGGCTGAGGACATGGGCATTTGATAATGTCACCCTTTCTGTTCTCGTCCCATTCTTCTGATGTGATTTGGGATGGTGTTTTGTGCCTTGTTTCCCTGTGTCTGATAATGTCCTCAGACTGGCTTTATTCACCCTGGAATAAGGTTTGGTCACACTTATCATCAGAACACTTTTAGCCAAGCCTCTCCATTAAAAACGTCACCTAGAGGCCCACGCCCCAAATCCAGAAAGGGATATGAAGGGGGGGGGCTAGCGCAAGGTGAGAGTGATAGGCAGCCAGGGCTTGGAATAAAATAACTTTCCCTGGATCAGTAAATGCTTATTTAAGAATGGGTACCTCTTCAAATGTGCCCTAAATACCCTAAAGGCACCTGGTCCTGTTTGATCCTGGAAGCTAAACAGGGTCATCTCTGATTAGTACTTGGATGTGAGACCACCAACAAGTACCAGGTGCTATGTTCCAGAGGAAGGAACTGGTAAAAACCCCTCTGAATACTCCTTGCCTAAGAAAACCCTGGGCCATACATTGACAGGTGACTTGAAGGCCTAAATGCACACACACCTCTTCAAATAAAAAGAATAGTAGAATCTGATTCTCCTGACCTGGCATCCACATAATTAAATGTTGGCTTCATCTCAAATTCCTACATCTTGAACAACCCCATTAAGAGGAGTTATACACCTGGGATGAGATCTAAGCAAGAGAGTTGTACAGCTGGAACAGATGTGTCCTGGTAGCAATACTTGCAAGTGACATAGCATTTGATCCTATCATCCAAAGTTCAGTACAATACTTTCTTCATAGGTTTTGACACTTATGACAATTAAATCTCCAACATTATTTTCCTATTAAATAAAATTTTGGACTCATATACTTGATGGAACAAACCATCCTATTTTGAGTAATAGGGTGCGTAAAGTATCATAGAGTAATTTTTTGAGTAATAGGATGCATAGATTGTAATAGAGATTTAAAAGTGCTCAATACTATATGAATACCTACTAAAGCAGTCCTAAGCAAGCTTGTTTACAAATAAGGCCCCTTGCATTCAATGGGAAATGGTTTCTAGTAAGATTGTTACCCACCAGTCCCATATTCATTTACAAAAATATTTGTTATTTAGTTAAAAGTATAAAGATTTTTTTTTCAAAATAATTTCCAAAAAAAGTGAGAGAAAAAGATGCATGAGCAATGGTTTATTTAAACAGTTTATAAAACATAGTGGGAATAACTAGAAGTACAGTCGTCCCTTCACATTCGCGGGGGTTCCGTTCCGCGGACCCCCGCGAATGTGAAAAATCCGCGAATAAGGACTCCCCTCCCCCTTCCCTCCCCAGGCCTTCGCGGGGCCTTCTAGGCCCCGCGGAGGTCTCCCTGGCCCTCCCTCCCCCCTCCCCAGGCCTTCACGGGGCCTTGCTAGGCCCCGCGGAGGTCTCCCCGGCCCTCCCTCCCCCCCTCCCCAGGCCTTCGCAGGGTCTTCCTAGGCCCCGCGGAGGTCTCCCCAGCCCTCCCTCCCTCCCTCTCCAGGCCTTCGCGGGGCCTTGCTAGGCCCCGCGGAGGTCTCCCCAGCCCTCCCTCCCCCCTCCCCAGGCCTTCGCGGGGCCTTGCTAGGCCCCGCGGAGGTCTCCCTGGCCCTCCCTCCCCCCTCCCCAGGCCTTCGCGGGGCCTTGCTAGGCCCCGCGGAGGTCTCCCCGGCCCTCCCTCCCTCCCTCTCCAGGCCTTCGCGGGACCTTGCTAGGCCCCGCGGAGGTCTCCCCAGCCCTCCCTCCCTCCCTCTCCAGGCCTTCGCGGGGCCTTGCTAGGCCCGGCGAAGGTCTCCCCGGCCCTCCCTCCCCCCTCCCCAGGCCTTTGCGGGGCCTCCGGGGGTCCCCCGAAGGCCTCCCCACCCCTCCCCAAGCCTTCGCGGGGCCTCCGGAGGGCCTCCGGGCATCCCGCAAAAGCCTCCCCACCCCTCCCCAGGCCTTCATGGGGCCTACGGAGCGCCTCCGGGGCCCCCGTGGAGCCCTCTCCGGGCCTCCCCGCTCCCTCCAGGTCTTTTCACGGGGCCTCTGGAGGCCCCGTTTCGCGGTTTTGGGGGGCCCCGGGGGGGCCCTCCCAAAACCACGAATAACCAAAACCGCGAATGTCAAGTTCGCGAATGTGGAGGGACAACTGTACATCTTTGTTTATCAATTCCTGAAATGGGTATACAGCCATTCTAGAGCTCAGACAAATATACAAATTAAAACAGAACTCTACACAATAATTTGTGTGTGTTTCTTTTTTTAAAAAAAACTAGTAAAATAAAATCACAACAATTTAAAAAGGAATTATTTTTGGCCTTTTCTCTTGGGTGAATAAAACCACACATGTTCTGCATACTTACTATTCCATTACATATCTCTAAAGTGCATATTTTTCATTTTATTGTAATATTTTCCAGGGAATCAAATTCCATTCCTGGCTTCTCCATTTTTTTTTCTCAGCCTGAGATTATGCAGCTGCAGCATCACTAAAAGTAGAATCCAATCCCATTCATTTGCTACAGTGTCAGTGTGTCACAAGCCAAGCTGTGGCTGCTTCCACATCAATCATCAAGAAGTCATTTTCTGCTGTGAAATGCTTCTGGTCTGGCACAAAATAAGAAATAAAACCTCATCCCCTCAAGGCTGGGATTAAATGTAAAAATAATTCGGGGTATCTGACTGCTCCCCCTCCCGCTGCCGCCGGTGTCCTACTTTTCAATTTGATTTTCACTTTATAGTAGGCATGAACAAGCAATATTTGCTTCATGAAGAATACATGTTTCAGGAACTCATTTTACAATTATCACATATTTATTTGTTTCTGGTCTTCAACTAGGTGCAGATTGGTGGTCCTATCTGCGTACAGAAGGGGTGGCCAAAGGGGGGAAACACCAAGAATATACGGCTGAAGAAATACATTCTTAAGCCAACGACATTTCACTTGCATGCCACCACACAGTGGAGTGTCTGTATTCATCTTCTGACTATGATGTGATAGTTGGTGATTTATATCATTGATCCTATACTTTTATTTGCTTCATTCTTAAGCAAACTGCCAACCTGGTTGACAGTTGATGATGTCTTTTCTTATTTTGAAATTTCAAACAAGGACTAAGGACATTATCAGATGTGGCAAAAAATTGCAGGATTATGTCAGGGTGGTGTGAATGGGCCACCACACTATTGCACGTTGTCATCATCTTTGTGTTATTACTCCGTGCTCCAGCCGTGAAAAGGCGTTCTTTCTTATTCACAGGACAAACCATCAAACTCTTTTCGTGCTATTGACTGCATGCAAAACCATGTCCTGTTATAATCGTGAGATTATAGCATGAATGGATGGTCCTCAGCGTGAAAATGTCCAGGTGAGAATGTGAAAAAGAAGCATAGGACATACTTTTTATGAACTGTTCCCTTTAGTCTGCACATTTTTAGGTTTGTTTCAGTGCTTGTGTATTCATTTACTTTGTTAATTAAGGTTTTTTTTAAAATTTAAGCACACTCTTGTTTTCTCGCAAGAACCACCGAAATCTCACTCATGCCAACTTGCTGAAGTAAACTCCTGTTCTTGAAGTGCTAGTGGTCTTTGTATGATAATTCTGTGGCATTTCTTTCATGTGATTACAGCTACATGCAATAATAAGTGTTATAATGCCACAATGTTCCCACTATCTTCATTCGCAGAGTTACAGAGTTTTTAGATGCTAGTCTGATAATGTCCTACAATTCCCAGAAACTCCCATGCTGGCTGGAGAATTCTGAGAGCTGTAATGTAAAAATGTCTTAGGTAAGGGGGTATGTGTAGCTTGGAGAAGAGAAGACTGCAAGAAGGCACGATAGCCTTCTTTCAATATCAATAAGGGATGTCATGTAGAAGATGGAGCAAGCTAGTTTTCTGCTACCCTAGAGAACCAGATATGAACCAGTAGATGCAGACTGCAAGAAAAGAGATGCTACCTAAACGCTAGGAAGAAACTCCTGATGGTAAGACCTGTCGAACAGTGAAATAGGCTGCCCAGGAGCATGATGGACTCTTCCTCTTTGGAGATTTTTAAACAGAAGTTGGATGGCCATCTCTCAGGAGTGTTTTAGCAGTACGTAACAGGAGGCTGGACTAGATGGCTCTTGGGATCCTTCTTAAATCTGTGCTTCTATAAAAGAGATTAGGTTTCCCAGCTTCTAAATTAAGAACCTGCTTAACTTTCTCTTGTCAAGATCCTAGAAACTAAAATGTGCTTAATTTGTTAAGAAACCCTGGGCTGCTTTTCTCTGGTGCCCCATGTCAGGATAATAAAAGATTAATGACTGTTTGGGCTGGGCTGACTACCTCTCACCTTTTTTGCGTGCAAGCAAAATAAAGCTTTCTGATAACATGTCATCAGCTCTCCTTTCATGGGACAGATGTGACCCTAGTGCACGGCTAGTGGGACTACTACAGTTAAGAGAACCATGAAACAAAATTGTTGTATAGGTGTCCCCACATTTTTCGATGACTCGTTTTTTGATGTTCCACTCTTTTGACTGTTCTAAATTATACCCATATATCATACTTTTGATGTGTGAGTCGGTCTTCCATTGTTGTTTGCACTATGATTTTGTGGCCACACCCTCCTTATTTTTGATCAACTTGGCACACTGTTTTCTTTTCCTCAGTCAACTTGATGCCGTCTCTTTCATTCAGCCCTCCTCCTTCCTCCCCACCTAGGAAATGTTGCTGTGAAATTCCTTCCTTCTTTCACTTTTGCATGTTGAAAATTGGACCCCCCAAAATGGTTCTTTATGGGGGGGGGGTGACAGGGAGAGAAAGTGAAAGTGCACTGGTGGGAGGGAGGTGGAGGGATCAAAGGACTGTGGACAGGGGCTCTGAGTGGTCATTTTAAGAAAATCACAAAGGGGGGAGGTGTAGAGTATTTCTGCATGACATAACTCCCTCAGTTTCTGATCTCCAGGCATGTTTATGTTGCCAAAACAGCAGCAGTTGGGAATAAGGGCTGAAGTCCCAAAATTGTCCTTTGGGGGTGGGGTACAATAAAAAAAAGACTGGGTTCTACTTTTCAACCCTTTCCATTTTTTGACAGTGTTCTGGTCCCTAACCTGTCGAATGAGTGGGGGATGCCTGTACACCATACATTTTGGAACATGCATCATCACAACAAATCAGGCTGAAAACCTAAACCTAAACATGAACACCATGGGTCTGACTTCCTGGTAAACATGTCTAGGATTTCACTATAGATAGTGCACTGTTCCCAATTTCAGTTGCTGCTGACCTTGTCTTGGGGAAGAAGAAAAGCTACTTCCTGACCTTGAGAAGTGGAGTGTTCTGGAAACATTCAGCTAAACCCAATTGCTAGTTTCAGCTAGAGTGGCCCCCAGAGATTTACCATTCAGCATTTGATTCAATGGGTCCACTATAGTTGAGATGAGCAACTGGATTTAACCCAAAGCTCTTGTCCAGTCCTCACCTCCACACTGCATTCCTGCTTTTAGTTTGGCATAGACTGCCAGGAGCAGAGCTGCACAGAGCTTGAGGAAATTATTTTTGGGGCTACAGCTCCCAGAATCCTTCTGTCAGCATGTACAAGCTCTGGTGCTAAGCACGTAGACCAGGAGATTTTCTGTTTCTCCTAAGACTACAATGGAGCTGTTAGAATAAGAGAAGATGAATGCTCCATTATAAAAGAGCCATAATTCTCATCCTTAGCTGATGTCACAGATGATCTTTGGAACTTTGGGCCACAATGGAGCAATACATAAATGTGAAGCAAATCTGGATAAAATTAAGGAACAGAACAATTCATTACATGCTATGGAAATTTATTAACAGTAGGGATATAAAGACATCAAAACAGCTAAAAGGTTTTTTATAGCTTGGCTCATCCAAACAGAGGGCTTATCTATACAAGGCAATAAAATGTGGATGGGTGTGTAATAACGCTTATTCACAGCAGTTTCCAGTTGTCTGCACACTTTTTTGACAAGATTGCAGGTGTGCGATGCTATCTGTGTTCACATGGACATACCTGTGAATCAAGATGGCGGGTATGAGTGAATTACTCACATTTTTATTCTCTCTAAGTTGCCATTGCTGAACAGTGTTTTTTTAAAAAAGTAAAGCCTAGGTGTGTGACCTCCATTTAAACAAGCTTTTAAAAAAGTTTTGTTGCTTTAGTGCATGATCACTACTGTGAACTTTCAACATGGCGGTTCCGGCTGCTTTGTTGCTGGCAAGCTCCACCCACCCACATCTGACCAATCAGCAATCCACTTCCATCCTTGCTGAAAATGCACTGCAATCCAAATTGGTTGTCTCAATGAGGAGGAATGTGCATTGGAAAAAATGGTAATGCTCTGTAGTGAAGGCAAACAGAAAAAAGGGAAGAGTACATTATGGATGGATAGATTCAATAAAGGAATCCATGGTCCTTAGTGTCAGGATCGGTCCCAGACATAACTTTTTCTTGCCAAGTTCAGTGTTTCCATGTAACCTTGCTGTTAATTGTGTTTTTATTTTTCTGTGCTTGTTAACAAGTGTTATTTGCCAATTATGGCAGGGAGTAATAATGGTTGCCATGAGAATGGAAAGATAAGCTTGCAGCTGCATACTAGGCTCTAGAAAAATGGGATGGATGCTTGTTCAGGAGGAAGAGGTTAGGGGATGATGGATAAACAATGGTAGTGAAGCCCACCAGATTTCAAAGATTGCAATAGGCTTTTATTATGCTGTCTGCCTTCTAAGTTTCATTTCTCAGCAACAACCTTGTGTGGTATCCGTTCTGGAGTTCTGTGCCAATAAAGTTTCTCTTTAACTCTGAAAGTGCTGGTCACTGCATCTGGGAATGCAAGTACATGACGCTTAGTTTGCAAAGCCAAATCAGGACAGGGGCTCATGGGATTGCTATAAATCAAAGTTGAATTGACAGCAAATGACTACCAACAACAAAGGTCATGAAGGGATTGTTTAGACAACTGAACAGAATCCTCAAACAATGCTGGCAGAATACCTTTTGTCCAGATGAGCTCCTGTCAGGATTCACCATATTAGGAAGGAGGGGGGCTGAAAACCAAGTAGTTCGCAATAACAGTTTTTACTGTTTCTCACAATCTTTTTTTAAAAGTATATGAAAATGCACATAACAGGCTGTCTGAACAACCAGTTTGAATTGGATCACATCCAGGAAGTCAAAAAGTGATTGGTGAGATGTGCGCAGGGGCGGGCTTGCTGTCGGTGAAGCGGCTGGAGCCGCCATTGTTGTTTTCGGGGACACTATTGAGTGCATGATTGAGCACTATTTTCAAGCAGCAGAGCAAAAAAAAGTTTGTAAGCAGAAGATCGCTGTTCTGCATCTGTCATTTAATGGCAAAAAGGGAGGGAGGGAGGGAGCTATTTCAGGAGGTAATAAGTCAGGTAATTCACTCACAGCCACCATCTTTTCTCGCAGGCATACTTCGTGTGAACTGCAAACTCGAATAGCTTTCCATGCCAGCGATCATGCGAATGATTCGTGGGGACAAATGAACACTGCAGCAATAGTGAGGTAAAGTGCTTTTCCCCCCGCAATTAATGCTCCCATCTAGCTGAATCCTTGGAGAATGGTTTGGAAGCCTGTAGAGACAGACAACATTTTTTTTGCAGGGTATTAAACTAAACTGGTCAAGGTTTATGTCTGTCTGATTATAAGTATGAGGCAAAGGTCTTTCTGTTTGTATATGTCATCTCCCAGGAGCCTGATGAGGCTGTAGATTCAGAGGAGGAGAAGGACATGGCAGGGAACGGCCCTAGGGACCCTGGCACATGTTTATCTATACCTGTGCCAGCAGGGAACCGTGCCAACCTAGAGGCTCGAGCAGAGGAAGAGCCTGGTCCGAGTGGGTTGGGATCAGTCCCAGCAGAGAGTCCTGCCCACTTGGATAAGGACAAAGAAGAGGAGAGAGACTTACCTCCACCATCGTTTACACAGCACCGAGCGCAAGAGCAGGCTTAGAGGAAATTTCTGAGAATTTATGAGAGGAACTTGCTCATTAAGAAACACCTGGCAAAGCCTTAATTGCTTTATATAGGCTGGGAGAGGCAACAGAGGCTTTGTCAGAGATCAACTGATTTCCGTGGAGAAAACTTCCTGAATCCTTGCTGCCTTGCCATGTGTGTCTTGACCTTGGACTGTTTCTGATTGCTCTGTTGCCTGCTCCTACTGACATACAGACCGACTCCTGGACTACGCTGCCTTCTGTAAGCCTTGACCTTTGGACTGTATTTCGGAATCTTTTCTGTGTGCCTTTTGCCTGTATTGCTGCCATGCCTAGGAACAGAATTTCACTTGCTCTTCCTAATTAGTTATCACTAGAGCTTGGCTGCTTTCCCAACTCTTGTTGAACTTGCTGGTTTGTTAGAGTTGCTTTCGGACAGTACATAACTCTGTTGTTGTCCACTCTAAACTCTTAAAAGAAGTGTGTTCTATAAATAATATTAAAATTGTAATCTTAAACATAATTATCAGGAAGTAAGTCCTAGTGAAGTCACCAAGACTTAGTTATGTTTTAAAATATAACATTGGAAATATCTAAACAAATCCAGGCTTCCCAAAATAATAGTATGCATTCATGGTTCTAATAGAACAATACTTTGACTTGTGGAAATGATAAGGTTGTGTTTGCTTGAAAGGTTCTTTCATTTTCTATTCACAGGGATATATAAGATGGATGATTAGAGTTTAATCATCATCATCATCATGATCATCATGTCCCCCAATGCTGTTAACCTAAGCCCATTGCCCACCCAATGGTGTTAACCCAAACTGACCTACATACATCCTTTTGGTTTAGGAGTGACTCATATTTGCATTTAAAAGATGAGAGATACAAGGATTTTTTAAGAACTGTTGGGACTTGGCGACCATGTTTCACTGGTAGGGCATCTAGAGAAGTGATGCCAGAAGTGGATGTGTTAAAGCCCATATAAATATTCAGCTGTCAGGAGTGGAGTATGTTGGCTCCCATGTCAGTATCTGGTGAATCATCCCTGGTTTTTGGTTAAAACATTATAAGAGCCATCCAAGGTGCTAAACCTATTTTGGGGGATGGGATTTCGGTGCCTTGGATAGCACCTTTAAATTTCAGAATAAAACTCAGAGCGGATCTACCACCACACTGATATGGAAGACATGAAAGAACTGCCCAGCTACATCATCGTTTACACAGCACCGAGCGCAAGAGCAGGCTTAGAGGAAATTTCTGAGAATTTATGAGAGGAACTTGCTCATTGAGAAACACCTGGCAAAGCCTTAATTGCTTTATATAGGCTGGGAGAGATCAGACTGAAATCTAACTGGTCCAGCTTCTTTGTTAAGATAACAACCAGCCAGCTACCACTCAAAGTACAAAGGAACACCAGGGACTTTATCAGACACTCTAAAAAAAACCAAAACCCATGGAGGTCGGGAGGAGGACGCCGCTATCCTGCTTCCAGCAGTCGATACTGCATGTCCCATCCTCTCCAGTCCTTCCTCCGTGCTTCCTCCGGACGGTTTCCATCAATAAAAAGTAGCACCTTTTTCATCACTCCAGCATGGAGGAAGACAGGGTGTGTGGTATCGACTGCCAGAAGTTGGACAGCGGCATCCTCCTCCCAACCTCCGTGTTTGTTTTTTTTTAGAGCATCTGACAAAGTCCCGCAAATGCAGTGGCTCTTGTTCCTACTATTTCTTCCAAATACTCAGAGCTACACACTTTGCTGAGATGATAAGTCTACTACAGCAAAAAGAACAGACACTCCTTAGCACCTTGAAGATGAGCTAATTATGGCATAAGTTCCATACATTTGGATCACAGCTTGCAAAAAATCATTTTGAGACTTCAACTCCCAGAATCCTCTACATTTCCAAGCCCTGACTAGCATTCATATCTTGTGCCACTGTGTTTTTATTAGCCAAGGCAGAAGTGGACAACTTGTGGGCCTTTTAGATTTTATTGGAATATAGCTTCCATCACCTCTAGCTGCAAAGCCAGTAATCCGTGAGGATATGTGTCACAGTCCAACAACATTCAACAGGCCATATGTTGCCCACACCTGCTTCAAGGTGATACAAGATTATTTGTTGTGACCTGTGAGAGTTACTGGCAGAGATTTTATTTAGTCATCATGGCTATTAAGTACTGATAACCATGTTCTCCATTAACATATATCTGAACTCCTCCCCATAGTTAATTTATTCTGTTATGTACATACAAATCTGAATATTCAGTGAGAATTGATTTCCATATATAAAAATAAAATTAAAAAAAGAGCAAGACATTGACAACAATCATGCATGAAGTATGAGACAGGAGATTAACGTATCAAACACAATTGAACAAAATGGTTTGTATTACAGTTCTTTGTAATTAAACCTTTTGAGCAAAGGCTTTATTCACCCTAACAGGACTATCAGAATTAATAGCTTAATTTAGCACATACTCATGCAGACACAAGAATAGATATAAAATCAGATACATATAGATAGAGATTATAGATACTGTATATATCTATCCAGACTTTTTCTTACTCAGCATACAAAAAAGGCATCTTAATAGAAATGAATAGCAAGGTAAATTGGGTCAAAAAAAGGAAGCGATATCTGAACCTTTGAAAAAATTTATGTTAGTATATCACGATCTCTTGAAGTTTGCTACTACTCAAATTAAAATTTTCCTCAAACTGCCCATATGAAGTCTTTCATAAAGAACACTGGCAATCAGTGAAATGCCTATTTCAGAATGCAATCACCCATTCAGAAAGAGACACACAGCAAAGGAGACAAAGAAGAGGTTGAACAAGGGCATGGAGAAAGGTGGTACGAAGAGGACAATGGGAGAGAAGTCATAGATTAGTATTACCCACTTCTGTAGCTGTCCAGAACCAGTGGCAACTGGTGTCACACATGTCAGTGGAGCAGTAAATCCACTCCAGGTTTTAGTCTGAGCATTAAAAGAACTATCCATGTTGCTAAACCCTATCTCCAAAATGGTTTCAGAACCTTGGAGAGTTCCTTTAAAGTTTAGGCTAAAATGAGGAGCAGATTCACTGTCTCACTGATATGGAAGCCACCAGCTGCCATTAGACAGGACAGCCTAAATGGTGATTGAATGGTGAAAAATAATACCTTGGAATGAGGAAATTTTCCTAAATTCTGCTGTTACACAATGACCTCACTGGGTATTTGTGAGATTATAATGACACTCATTTGTTGAAGGAAGGACAAGATGTCAGTTTAATAAAGCAATTGTCAAGAAATCTTTCTCCTTGTTTTTTCCACTGGTACATAAATATCAGGCTCTGAGCAATGAACAGTTAACTTGATTTCAGATAGCATATTAGCATGATTTATCAAGGAATATGCTAATCTGACCCATTATGAGAGTCATGGTAACTGCCTATTAAATAATGTGAGATCACTGTGTTTGTTGCATGATGTGTTTAGCTGACAGACAAATGAGCTCTGTCCATGCTACTGGAGCTCAGATAGAAAATTATGTTTTTAGCAATGTTTATTTATATGGCTTTCAGCTCTCATTTAGGGTGGGGGGAAATTGCAAAAGGAACAGAAATAGAAATATTTGGTGCCCACATTCATTGACTATGCTGACTAGTTTTTCAGAATATTGTATTGCTTATTGAGCTTCTGTACTACAGTTTAGGACCTTTGACTAAGGAATGGGATTAATATGATTAAATTGTCTTAATATGAGTTATTTTCCTGAACAAATTTTATGCACATACATGCACGCGTGCTGCACACACACATATAAATTTAAATTTGTGCAGGAAAATAACTCATATTAAGGAAACTAAGGAAGCTGCCTAGAAACAGGGAGGCTAATGTGAGTATCCAAAAATATGGATTCCATAATAGTTTCTCTGCAATTTCTTGTTTTTCCCCATCTTCAGCTGAAGAAATATACTCAGAGCTTGAAAAATCACATTTTTGGGATGTAGAGTCCAAAAAGTTATTTCCCAAGTTCTCCTTCTACCCAAATGTTTTAGGTATATGAAACCAACCCTGTGGTAGGATTCAACATAGACACAGACATTTCCACTTATACGAGCAATCCTGATGAAACAGGGTTTCTTATTCATTTTGTAGATCGCATATAATTGCAGTAATGATCCCCTCTTCCTTACAGCTCAAAGCATGATGCTTTTTGCTTACATTAACTTTGAAATTATAACTCTTAACCCCAATTCCTAGAATATGTATTCAGAAGTAAATCTCATTGATGTCCAAGTAAGGGTGGCTACAAATATCATCACCTGTGTTCTTCTTGTGCTTTCCCTCAGAGTATATCAGAACCAACTTAGCTAGTAGCACAAGAGCGTGGTGCAGTTTTACAGCCAAACCACACATGATGTGAAAATGCTATGCCTGGATCTCCCAGTGGATTTTAGAAACAGCTATGTTGGGGTGGTTAGCTATGGCTGGATCTCCAAACAGGTGTTTAACAATTAGAAGCAGCCATGGTAGCTTGGTCAGGTCTGGTTAGTACTTGGATGAGAGGTTACCTAAGAGGTGGGGGGTGCTTTAGAGTCCCACCCGTGATGCCAAAATCTTCTTTAATATTTGGGGGGAATCTTAGCTCGAAAGGAGGCCTGCGAGAGGAGGGTAACTTTGGGGATCTTTTCACCTATGTATACCAGTACTAACTGTAGAGAGCACTCCAGTTAAAGTGAAATTAATATTTTATTGGAATAACACAAAATGAACTACTAAACACAACACATGTGCTTAGGAACCATACAAGGCTAACAGACAGACTACCAGTCTTGGGCTTAGCATTTGGCAGAGTGAGATGGCTGCCTCAGGCAAGAAAGACCTGCACCCTTTCAGTTAGCTTATTGCCTTTGGGTATGATGGAGGCCACTGTCCCATTGCCAGGACTGAAGAAAGATGCAGTTGCCAGTCCAGTCATCTTTGGAAGTGGAAAGGGCGAACTAGTTTTATCTTCAGGTCAGACAGCAAAATGTCATGGAACAGGCCTACTGGCAGCATCTTCAAAGCAGGAAGTTTTAAGGGGGAAATGGCAAGAGAAGAAAAGATTGAAGTCCTCCTCCCTTGGCACAATTATAGAATTACAGAGTTGGAAGGGACTACAAGGGCCATCTAATCCAATAACCTTTGCTCCAGTCTAATTCAAGTCCTCCTGGTGACTACTTTTCAGTTAAAAATAAATGAGAAGAGATCCAGCCACAGACCTCTTATATTATATGTAGCTTTTCTCCATAGGTTTTCCAACTTTTTAAAAAATCTATTTTATGTCCCCCACACTGTCATCTCCAGAAACTAAGCAGCTTAACCTGTTCCTAACATGGATATGTGATGGGATTTAGGAAAACTACTGTGTTGCTTTTGCATCAGACAGAGGAAATGGACCAGAAGCAAAAACAAAACAAAATAAAAAACAAAAAAACCCTCTGCAAGCTACAAATCCTTCTTTCTCCTGACACTCTACACCAGGGATGGGCAAAGCCAAGCCTTGGGGTCACATACAACCCCCAGGATGTTATTGTGGCCCTCAGTCCCTCCAGACTCTCAGGAACATCCTTTTTCTGGCACATAAAAGCCTGCAGGACCAGCAATTCATTTTTAAACAGGCTGCAGTCTCCTCCCCCTGATTTAACATTAAAAAATAATTTTTCAACTGGACGTCTGGTCACTTTAGAATTGTAGAAGTCTGTATGGCCCCCAAGGCAGTAAAATGGCCCCCAGAACCACCACAGCTGCCAACTCCTGCTTTATATTCTGATCTCTTCATCTGAATACTGGTACTTCTTTTTATACTCTGTTGTCACCTTGAAATCTTTTAACACATTTATTCAGATGAGGATTCTCTTTCTCTCTCTCTTCCAATTTCCTGTTATTTTTACAGAAATGCCCCACCGTCTGAATAATAAAACTGTTGGTGACAATAATTAATGTAGCCAACAGTCCCCCTACTTGAAAAAACATTTTGCCGTGCCTTTCTCAAATGATAAATGCCAAGGTTAGCCTTTTCTGTTCTATGGGAGAAAAATCTAAACAAATCTCATTGGATTTAGGATTGGTGTTTGATTCTCCAGTGAGCCAATTAAATAATGATCCTCATAGAGAATGGAGTCTTGCTATGAAGCCAGCTAACACCTGTGGGGTTTGTAATTCTATACTGGATAGATTTCAGAGAGCATAATAAATCTGAAAGCAGCAGTTGCCTTAGCAACTGCCTGTAATGGATAGTTGTTGTGAATGATTTCCCCCCAAAAGAATTATTTTAACTCTTCAGAAATGAAGCTCTTGCTTTCAATTTATATTGCTACAGGCAGGGCCCTGAGGTTCCCCTCCCCTTTCTTCCTTCAGATCATTGATCATTTTTGCGGCCTTGACAATGGGAGACAGTGGAAAGAATCTGACACAAAATAAGAGGAAAACATTGGACTGAATACCTTCCACTAGGAATAGTGAATCTGTAAAAGTATTTGCTGTTTACTTCTCTCAAGATTTACTTATTAGTGGCTACCAGTCACAGTGGTTATATGCTATATCAATTGTTAGAGGCATTAGCCACTGTGGAAGCAGAATGGTGGTCTACATGGGGCATTAGTCGGATCCAACAGGACTTCTTCTGTGTTCGTAATTTATGGCCTCTTCTGTGAATAATTCCAGAAGTGGAGCTTAGAATCATGTTGTTCTTGCTTTCCTCCTCAATACTGCTTATTTTCAGAGTGGAGGTTGAAAACCAGGGTAGCTCTGGATATAGACCAGCACAGAGTCCCTGAGGGTGGCATGTCATCAGGAACTACCAGGCTGGGTACAAAGTTGTAACTGTAGAGCTCTCTAACTGGATTATGCTGTTAGCATCTGAAACACCAGTGGCCTCATGCCAATATGATGATGAATCCACTTTGAGTTTTAGTCTGAATTTTAAAGGAGCTAGTCCAGATGCTGAACCTGTGTGCGTGGGGGGTAGGGTTCAGTACTCCTTTAAAGTTTGGTCAAAAACCCAGAGTAGACTTATTGCTCCATTGTCATGGAAGCCACTGGCCTGTTCTGTTCAACATTTTCTGTGGTCTATAGTGTAAGCTAACATTTTCTGTCTGTGAACAGCTGGAGATACACATAATGTAGTGGCGTCTGCTCCAGATTGCCAGCTCACTGACATACCTTAGTAGCCTTGTGCTACATTTCTTTCAAAGGAAAAATCTTAAGACTTTTTTTGCCAGTGTACCACTTGATCTTTCCTTTTCAGCCGTGTGTGTATGTGCATGTGTGTGCAAGGGAGAGCAATGGATCTGCTGAGAGCAGTTGCTCAAAATGTGATCCAGTAGGAAGAAATTGGATTCTGTACTTCAAAATAGAATGCTTGGTTTTATAGCGAGTGGCAAAGGACTTGTTTTTATTGTGTTTGTTCTGTTCTAGCAGATGCTAACATTTACCTTAACTCAATAGATCTTGGGATGATAAAAAACATCATCTGAAAATAACTGTTGGTGTAAGATTGTTGGTCGCTTTGTTACCTGGGAGAATGGGGGCCATTTTCAGCATTCCTGAGGGTCTCCTGGGGGTTGTTTACACAGGCAAATATTCCTCTAAATATACCGCTAAGATAGCTCATAGTTTCCATGGCTCACAGCACAGCATCGCCTCATTCAGAAGGGGGGAAGGTAAAACACCCAACTATAGCGTGTCAAGGGATTTCACTACTTTTGCTGGTATATTTGCAATGTAGCGCTTTATTGGCAGTGTAAACTACCATTCCGTTAAGGGTTGCAGCAGATCTGCATTGTGATTGGTTGCTCTGATGCAATGGGCGGGCTTAAAAGAGGAGTTCAGTAGCGTTCAGGAAACTTTGAAAAATCCTCTCTGCTATTTTGCAAGTCTGCCAAGAAAAAGGATTCTCAAGACCTTTCAGTCATAAAGTTCCCATCTGTCAGCTATGCTTGTGGGAGGGAGGGAGGGAGAGAGAGAGCAAGCGAGCGAGGGAGAGAGGGGGAAGGGGGGAGGGAGAGTCAAAAATCCTCTACTATTTTGTAAGTCTGTGAACCCTGACTAAACAAATTGTGCTGAAAAAACTTGTGATAGGTTCACCTTAGGATCCTTGGCATGGCAGCAATGCCTTTCAGCAGAGAGATTGCTGACCCTCTGCTTCAGGGACTGTTAGAGTTCATTTACAGGCAGATTTAGAGAGAGACAGAGACAGAGCCACTTCTTTGATCTTCCCCCCTGCTATTTTGGCAGTCTATGAGTCTTTTTCTTTAGCTCGAAAATGCAGGGCTTCAAAGGAAGGTCTATGCCCTTCCCCATAAAGCCTGCCTCTGCTTGGGAGGCCACCCCCCCACACTTTTTCATGTCTGAACGATAAAGCGGCATAATTAGAAAAAAAAAAACCTGACTGGCACAGATGCGGAAAAGAATTAAAGTGCAAGTTGCCGCAATAAATCTGCCATGTAAACCAGGCCCTGGTTTCACAGACTGTAGGTAAAGAGCCTGAAGTGTAGTATGTTAAACAAACAGGTGGGGGTGGGGTGGGTTTCACATAAACTTGGTGTGATCTATCCGTGTGGGCTTTATTGGTATAGATTATACAAATTCAGGCATGCTTGACCTCTTATTTCCAAGAAGCAAAGTGAAAAGTAGCTATAACTGATCTCTTCTACAACTTGTTGAAAACACATTTATTTATGCAACGGCTGAATCCTATCTTACAAGTGATTTTGTTTACTTTATGAGTGGCCACACCTTGATTCAAATTTCACAGGCTCATTCTGGTGGTGTTGGGCAGATAAAAGTGCTTTGTAGGCCATACATGGGGTGCATCCAGACTGAATGAAAAGTCCCAGATTTTGTTCCTGTTCTTTCTGATTTTATTTTATTGAAACAAACCAACCAGGGGAGCTGATATGAAAAGTTTGCAATTGTACCAGGAGCTAAGAGAGAACATTATGGGCGACACAAAACATCTATGGATCTCTGAAATAAAATTGGAAAGAACAGGAACAAAATTTGCAACTTTCTGGTCTTTTTAATCAGTGCCCATAGTGTGAAAGCCAGAGTTTTGAAACTAAAACTTCCAGAATCCTCTAGCCAATATGGCCTGTGGGAGCTGTAGTCTGAAAAAGTAACCTTTCCAAATCCTGGTTAGAATACATATTATTTATTTTATTAGGTTCCAATTGGCTTGTGCAATTTAGTTGACCTAATTTCCAAGTGGTATAGATGGAGTTATGACATAATCAGACTGGGAGGGAAATTAGGCTGACAAATAGTAGACTGCTCAAAGCCAAAAGAATCATTATCATGGCTGAACAGGAAACTTAATCCAGGTCTCCCTGGTTGAAAAGCAGAGCTTGGAAAATAGGTTTTTGGTGGTTTTTTCCTAGGCTGTGAGGCCATGTTCCAGAAGAGTTTATTCCTGACATTTTGCCTGCATCTGTGGCTGGCATCTTCAGAGAATGGTGGTGTATGGGGTTTATATACTGTGAGTCCCTGTTGAAGAGGATTAGTAGGTAAATTTGTGTATTCAGTTGTTAAATGTTCAGTTCTTAGGGTGGGAAGTTATGCGAGGGGGATTAGTGTCTATTTAGCTAATGGTCCATCGTTTGCTGGGACCCACAAAAAAAACCTATGGATGCCGGCAGTGAAAGCCTTTGACTTCACAGAGCTTGGAAAATAACCTTTTTTGGGACTGCAAGTTCTAGAATCCCTGAGCCATCATGGCTATGCTAGTTTAAGAATTTTGGGAGTTGTAAACCTAAAAGTACCTTTTCCGAGTGCTGGTTGAAGGTCAGCACTCCCTAAACTTCACCCAACTGGCTGAGAAAACAAGAAGGAATGGCAAAGTCCTATCTTCCAATTGGTCAAATACAGAGGGGATTTGGAGCTATGGTTGTCAAGACCAACTACCAATTATTTATGAGCAGGCATACTTGCAATAAACCCAGCATTCTTAGATGGCCAGGAATTAAGGGAGGATCCTATCCCTACATTGCATCTGTGAGGACATGTCAGAGCAGTCATAGTTTGGCACTTTACATGAGGAATTGCAAGTGTCCAGACTGGAGCACAGTGATGCCTAGGAACTTAATTAAATGCAACTGCTTTAAGTACTGTGTGGCTTATGAGGAGAGGTGCCAAGAACATCTTAAGTAAACAAATCAATTGGAGGTAGGATTTTTATGTCATTCAGTGCGTGAAAGATTGCCAGTTCTGATAAAGATGCAAGTAGCAACACTACACTGTGTTGTTCAGTTTGGAAAGAATCAGCTTGGGAGATTAATGAATTTGTCATAGCTGGAAGGTTGCTGGATCTATCAGCAACCTGCCCTGAATATCTAATGTATTGAATTCTTCCAGGCTAGTGACATGCAGTACTTCAACTCTACACTTAAAAATGATAACAACCTGAGAGAATATTTAGAAAGTGTAGTGGAGGAAAAAATTATGGAGGTATAGGGGCTATAAAGTTGTCCCTCTGTATCTATGGATTTGGTATCCATGGATTTAAGTATTAACGGCTTGAAAATATTCTTAAAAAATATTAATCCAAAAAGAAAACCTTGATTTTGCCATCTTATATAACGGACACCATTCTGCTATAATGGGACTTGAGTATTCACGGATTTTGGTATCCATGGGGGTCCTGGAGCCAAACCTCAGTGAATATAAAGGGACAACTGTATATATTACTGCAGCTAGCTAATCATCTTAGTTAGGTAAATTGTTGCTTAATAGCCCAGTTTTATGTTTTGTCAAGGAATGCTAATAGATATGAGATGGTATTCTGACAGGTGGGAATCTCTGAATGTGTTTGAATAAGATACCAGAATCTGGAAAGGGTAACACTCCTCCACCTGAGATCTGGAGGCAGATGAGTGTCATAAGAGCTTGCATGTTTGGAAGGGACACAAAATTAATACAAAGGTATTAATTTCTAGCTGTAGTTAGCAGAAAATGGCTACGCTGCCTAGTGGAATGGGGCATATTTTGCCTTATATAGGAATACCTGTGTGCTTCTCTTCATATCCAAGTGGCATATTTGTGAATTGCAATTTTGTAACTGTGAGAAAAATGATAAAATATTTTAAGTTTTCAGTAATTTCTCATCCAAAGGAAATGTAAATGCAATGGTTCTGTCCCTGAAAACTCAGCAGTCTGAAACACACGGAGAAGAGGAAAGGGGCTCCATTAAGGGTCAGGGAGAGAGGAGTAGGAAGGAAGTGGAAACTCCAGCCAACTGGATGCATTTGCATGCGTCCAATTATGCCCTACCAGTGGTAGTTTTACTAGTGAATATGAAATAGAAGAGATATCAAATAGATTATCAAAAATAATCATAAAGTATGACATCCCTTCTAGACATTCTCAAGTGAGGCCTCTTTCAAAACAACCAATTCCTATCTTTCAAACACATCTTTCTGTCCATTCCCACATCAATTTCATAGTGGTCCAAGAACCATCCAGGTCTCATTTAATGCCCATAGACCTTTCTGAATTCCAAGAACCAAGGAAAGAAAGGACAAAACAATTTTAAAAATGAAATTTTCCCCCAGCAGTTAAATGCCACAGAGGAATAGATAGTTTTTACGACCTGTCAGATAATTTAATAATGCAGTGTATCTACTATGTTTCTTGAAGTATTTTTATTTATTATACTTAATGTTATTTAGCTCTTACATAGAATTCCCAGTAGTCTCTCCTCCACCCTCTAAGTTAACCAGAGCCTGTTAGAAGCAACAATACAGCTTCAGATGCATCTAGAACAAATGTAAGATACATAAGATTACACACACACACACACACACGTGTATAAATGGGTGTTCTAATTTGGTCTTAATGGTCTTGATGCCAACTACAAGTAATATTCCAGGCTGAAATTATTCTTTCTGTATTCATAGCCTAGCAACAGAATTTTAGGGCACATTTCCCAGTATAATAGATGAGGACATGTGTTGTTAGATTCTGGGTGTTTGATGGTGTGATCCTGCATATCTATTCAGAAGTAAGGCCTACTCACTTCAATGAGGCTTACTCCTTGGCAAGTGAGCATAGAATTGCAGCCTAAATGTGGTTGTTGATTCTTTTCAAGCCTATCTCCCTCCCTCCTCAGCATGGTAGTAGAAATTACATTTGACTTTAAAATGTGGGCTCTGCTCTTCTAAAACAGCAGTGATAAAGGCAAGTGGCATTATTACTACATGACACTTGAACATGCACACATTTCTCTCTTTCTGTCCCCCCCCAACACACATCCTCCACACTTTTACACCCCCCCCCCATTCTGCTATAAATTGTTAGGCTGGGCATAGGAGACCACAGGAAAAGCTGTGCGAGTGGATATATGCAATCAATACCATTGACCATGGTATCCTTCTGGGCTGCCTCTCCAGGGTGGGTCTTGGGGGCAGTTTTACAGTGGCTCCATTCCCAGAAGGTGGTGCTGGGGGGCTCCAGTTTGGCATCATGGCCATTGGCCTGTGGTGCTCCTCAGGGCTCTGCCTTGTCCCCCATATTGTTTAACATATACATTAAATTGCAGGGAGTGACTGTCTAGAAATTTGGGATTCAGTGTCACCAATATGCAGATGACTCTCAGCTCTATCTCTCCTTTCCATCTAACTGCAGTGAAATCTGTCTCAGTGCTAAGCCAGTATCTGTTGTCAGTAATGGACTAGATGGGAGCAAACCAACTGAAGCATAATTCAGGCAAGACACAGGTACTCTTGGTCAGTAGGAAGGTTGATTAGGAAACAGGGATTCAACCTGTGCTGGACAGGGTTGCACTCCACTTGAAATTTCACATTCATAGTTTGGGTGTATTCTTGGATTCATCCTTTAACCTGGAAGCTCAGGTTTCAGTGACTGGAAGAAGTGCATTTGCAGTTAAAACTAGTGTGCCAGCTGCTCCTGTTTCTTGAGAAGCCAGATCTGACCAAGCTAGATTACTGTACTGCACTCTACATGGAGCTGCCTTTGAAAACTGTTCAGAAACTGCTTACTGGGTCTGATTACAGGGAGCTCCAGCATATAAGACAACTGGGCGTATAAGCCAACCCCCCAATTTCCAAGTAAAAATATAGAGTTTGGCATATATTTGCCGTATAAGACCCCCCCCCAATTTGGCTGGCTGGCTGGGGGAGCCTTGCCAGCTGATCCTCTATGTTTCCCAACTCACAAGGATCTCCTCGTGAGTTGGGAAAGCAAACAGGATCAGCTGGCAGGGTTCTCCCAGCCAGCCAGCCCCTACATTCGCCCCTCTCTTCCTCCTTTGGTTGCTCCCCAAAGGGGGTGAAGGCAGAGGAGGGGGGCAAATGAACCCAGTTTGCCTCGGCCACTGCCCATTCCCTCTGTCTTCGTTCCCTTTGTGAAGGGAATGAAGACGGAGGGGATGGGCGGCATCTGTGGCAAACCGCGGCATTTGCCCCTCTCTTCCATCTTCCAGTCACCCTTGACTCGAAGGTGGAAGAAAGGGGCGAATATACCCGGTTTGCCTCGACAGCTGCCCATTCCCTCCATCTTCCTTCCTTTTGTGAAGGAAAGGAAGACGGAGGGAATGGGCAGCCACCAAGGCAAACCGTGGCATTCGCCCATCTCTTCCACCTTCCAGTCAAACTTGACTCAAAGGTGGAAGAAAGGGGCAAAAATACCTGGTTTGCCTCGTAAGGCATCCAATACTTTTCCTTGGGCCCTTTCACAATTATAGCACCATGCTATACTATACTTTCACCACCATGGTTCCATCCTATGATATCTGGGATTTGCAGTTTAGGGAGGGGCATTTAAAATTTGCAGCCAGAGAGCTCCAGTAACTCACTAAAACTACAAACCCCAGGGTTTCATAGCATGCTGCCATAGCCTCTCTCTCTGGCTTTTCTTCACAAATGAAGATTCAGGAAGGACTCATCCTGCGCTTTCTGCAAGTGTGCTGATGACTAAAAAGGCCAATCCGAGATTAAAAAAAACTCCAGTTGCAGAAAGCACAGCAGAAGGTCTCCTTGAGTGATGTTTTCGGGTTGTGATTCTTTCTACGTTGTCGTTTCTCTTCAAGACTTGCTCAGCGTGAGTTCTCAAATAAGGCTGCAGCATTGTGGATTGTGCGTCTCCATGCCTCCCGATGTGAGGCCAGGGCGGACCACTGTTGGTGATCAATTTGGCCGAGCCTGGGATGTTGTTTCAGGGAGTCTTTGTATCGCTTTTTTGGAGCGCCCCTCTTACGCTGACCCGTGGCAAGTTCACCGTAGAGTAGTATTTTTGGGAGGCAATGGTCCTCCATCCTAGAAACGTGCCCTGCCCAGCGCAGCTGTGTTCTCAATATCATGGCCTCAATGCTGGTGATCCCTGCTTGCTCAAGGACAGCAACATTCTTCACATAGTCAGTCCAGTGTATATTTAGGATTGTGCGTAGACAGTGCTGATGAAAGCATTTGAGGAGTCGTAGGTGGTGGCGATAGGTGACCCATGTTTCAGATCCATAAAGGAGGATAGACAGTACAATGGCTCTATACACACTGATTTTTGTGCTTTGCCTCAGGTGTTTATTGCTCCAGACTCTTTTGTGAAGTCTTCCAAATGCACTATATGCCTTTGCTAATCTGTGATCGATCTCTTTGTCAATCTTGGCATCTGAGGAGATGATGCTTCCCAGGTAGGTGAACTGCTGAACGGACTTGAGCACAGATTTGCCGACGGCAATGTGGGGATGGTGGTGTTCGTCCTGTGGTGCAGGCTGGTAAAGAACCTCTGTTTTCTTCAGGTTGACTTCCAGCCCAAACAGCTCTGCAGCTGTTGCGAAGCAGGATGTTAGGCGCTGCAGAGGTACTTTTGTGTGGGCAACAAGGGCAGCATCATCAGCTAAGAGCATCTCACAGACTAGATAGTTTAGAGTCTTAGTGTGAGCCCTCAGACAGCTTAAGTTAAACAAGCTACCCTCAGTACGGTAACGTATATAGATGCCGTCGTCTTCTTCAAGCTCTGCCATAGCCCTTTGGAGCATCATGCTAAAGAAGATTGTAAATAAAGTTGGTGCAAGAACACAACCTTGCTTCACTCCATTAGTTATTAGAAAGGGCTCTGAAAGAGCATCGCCATATCTGACTTGACCACGCTGGCCCTCGTGTAGCAAGATAATCATTTTAAGGAATTTGGGGGGACATCCTAGTCTTTCCAGAATCTGCCACAGACCTTTTCTACCCACAGTGTCGAAGGCTTTGGTGAGGTCGACAAATGTTACATAGAGACCCTTGTTCTGCTCTCTACATTTTTCTTGCAGTTGTCTAAGGGCAGATGAAAAACGGCATGGCAGCTGGGATTGATGGAATCCCACCTGAAGTTTGGAAACACGGAGGTCATGCACTCCACGATAAATTCCACGAACTCCTTGTGAATTGCTGGGAAAAAGGGGAACTGCCGTCAGACCTCCAAGATGCAGTCATCATCACCCTGTACAAGAAAAAAGGAGCAAAATCCAATTGCTCAAACTATCGAGGCATAACACTGCTCTCTATTGCTGGAAAAATCCTTGCAAGGATACTCCTGAACAGATTAGTTCCTGCTATTGCAGAAGAACTTCTTCCTGAAAGCCAATGTGGCTTCAGAGCCAATAGGAGTACTACAGACCCAAGGGGTACAGAAACACAAAATCTTGTACTTTCTGGCACTTCAACGAGAAGAACAACAACTTTCCTTTTTTCTTGAATATTTTACCCGGTGTCCCCCATCTTACTTCATTTAGCCTAAGTGGAAATAAAAAAGAAATACCGTTGATATCCTTTTGAATAGCTTGGTGGGGTTTGTGGTTAGTGAAAACACACCAGATTTAACAACTTTAATAGTCATTATATATTTTTTTAAATGGCAAAGCACCATGGGATCATACAACACCCTTGTTACTGCCCTGTTACAACAACTTCACTGACTGCCAGTTTATTTCCAGGCACAATTCAATGTGCTGGTTATGACCTATAAAGCCCTATGAGGCTTGTACTCAGGCTACAAGGTCTGACTGTTAAATAATGACACTGTGTTTCTACCTTTAGACAAATCAGGGAGAACTGATTGTGAACACTTGAGTGGTGACTTTGAACATGTTTGAAACTTCATGACAAACATCAACACTCTCTGCCATTCAGTTAATTGTTAGTTGTCATTTAAAACAGCTGTATTGTCTGTTGTGTGCCGGAAAATGCTAAGTTTATAAGTCAAGCAATGTGACATTCTGCAGCAACTTGAGGCAGACCCA
Organism: Gambelia wislizenii; assembly: GCA_030847615.1. Lineage (NCBI taxonomy): Eukaryota > Metazoa > Chordata > Lepidosauria > Squamata > Crotaphytidae > Gambelia > Gambelia wislizenii. The sequence goes on along the minus strand of JAUMIR010000005.1, from coordinate 95,831,836 downwards.
AACCTTTTTCAAAAAATAATCACTTGTGATGAAACCTGGGTGCCAGTTACACGACAAAAATTGTCGCGGGGCTTACCGTGACTTTGTGATCCCGAATCCGTCCCTCGCTGTTTATACGATTTTTGTCACTGATCTGGATATCCTGGGTGGTCCCGTGACTGATATTTACACGTCCAAAGTTCCGTTTTTTATTTTAGGTTCCGCAATGCTTTATCCCGTGCTTTTCTTGTTTACACACGGGTAGTGTACCGGGATTTTTTTTTTTTGGCTGTCAATCAAGGATGCGATTACTCGTTTTTTCACAACCTCAGTGACGTACTTCCTTTAGAGTTTCGCGCCACGAATGATGCTATTGGCTGGCTCAAATGTTTATTAAAGCTTCTGCGTTGGGGATGATGGAATGATTGAGTGTTGCACTGGGGATGAGGCAATGAGAGGATGAGTGGAGGAATGAGCGATCTAGCCTTTGCTGTCCTTCCGAATTGAAAGAACCGCATTTAAAGCCCATTGAAAGTGGGGAAGGGAGGGATCTTTTGTGGCTACAGCCTTTCTGTCCTTCCGAATTGAAAGAACCACATTTAAAGCCCATTGAAAGTGGGGAAGGGAGGGATCCTTCGTGGCTACAGCCTTTCTGTCCTTCCGAATTGAAAGAACAACATTTAAAGCCCATTGAAAATGGGGAAGGGAGGGATCCTTCGTGGCTACAGCCTTTCTGTCCTTCCGAATTGAAAGAACAGCATTTAAAGCCCATTGAAAGTGGGGAATGGAGGGATCCTTTGTGGCTACAGCCTTTCTGTCCTTCCAAATTGAAAGAACAGCATTTAAAGCCCATTGAAAGTGGGGAAGGGAGGGATGCTTCGTGGCTACAGCCTTTCTGTCCTTCCGAATTGAAAGAACAGCATTTAAAGCCCATTGAAAATGGGGAAGGGAGGGATCCTTTGTGGCTACAGCCTTTCTGTCCTTCCGAATTGAAAGAACAGCATTTAAAGCCCATTGAAAGTGGGGAAGGGAGGGATGCTTCGTGGCTACAGCCTTTCTGTCCTTCCGAATTGAAAGAACAGCATTTAAAGCCCATTGAAAATGGGGAAGGGAGGGATGCTTCGTGGCTACAGCCTTTCTGTCCTTCCGAATTGAAAGAACAGCATTTAAAGCCCATTGAAAATGGGGAAGGGAGGGATGCTTCGTGGCTACAGCCTTTCTGTCCTTCCGAATTGAAAGAACAGCATTTAAAGCCCATTGAAAGTGCGGAAGGGAGGGATGCTTCGTGGCTACAGCCTTTCTGTCCTTCCGAATTGAAAGAACAGCATTTAAAGCCCATTGAAAGTGGGGAAGGGAGGGATCCTTCGTGGCTACAGCCTTTCTGTCCTTCCGAATTGAAAGAACAGCATTTAAAGCCCATTGAAAGTGAGGATGCAGGAGGGTGTGTGTGTGTGTGTGTGTGAATGTTTGATCATCTACTCAGACAGTGGCATTTTTTACTGTACCTTTAAACAAATGGAGTGGATACGGGGGGGGGGGGGATAATGGGTGATCCTCTGTGATCTCTTTACAATTTACTCTCTCTTTAAAATTTAAGCCAAGCACGCAGGAGGGGGGATTTAAAGTAGGTTTCCCAGTGTAGAAATCTATTGAACAGGGTGATTTAATGCAGACATACACAAACCTACTTGCAGCTGTAATGGAAGCCTTTGTTTTCATCTGGTGAGGCTGAATCTATTGAATGGGTGACTGACCCCTCCTCTCCTCCCTGAGCCCGCCCCTGGTCACATATATTTCCGGTCCTTACCAAGTACTGAGATATATTGTCACAGGGTGTTTAGACATACGATTTTCCGAATCCTCCTGTGACTTTTTTAAAAACCGGCACAAACTGCGGGACTGGAAGTCCCGCAGGTTGAGGGATAAAAGGTGGCCCCCCTTCTGAAAATCACGTACCCGACCCGATGTACGTGTAAATTGCCAGGGATCGACATGAATTCTTCCCGGGACATTTTCATCGTGTAAACGGCACCCTGGATCTTCCAGTATGATCCTGAGACAAAACAACACTGGAAAACACCATCACCACCAAGAATGAAGAAAGCACATCAAAGCAAGCCCACATTCAAAGCCATGCTCATTGTTGGTTTGGGTTTTTTTACATCAAGAGCATAATTTTGGCAGAATGGGTTCCAGAAGGCAGAACAATGAACCAGCATTATTACAAGGAAGTTTTGACAAAGCTGAAAGAAAGAGTCAGGGAAAAAAAGGCCAGAACTGCAGGAAAATGGTCTCATTCTTCATCAAGACAATGTACCTGCTTACACAGCACTTTCTGTGAAGCAGTTTTTGGCCAATAAATACATTGCTACACTTGAACATCCTCCATATTTGCCAGATTTGGCACCATGCCACTTTTTTCTTTTTCCTAAAGTGAAATCGGTGCTTAAAGGAACACGTTTTGAGTCAACTGATGCAGTAAAGAAGAAAATGACAGATGTGTTGAAACAGCTGACAGAAACTGATCTGCTCCACACCTTTGACCAAGGAAAACAAGAGTGCATCGGTGTGTGAGTGTGAATGGGGAGTATATTGAAGGGGACAAGCATTAGAATTGTAATACACATAAATAAAGATGGGTTATTGTATCAGTATTGTTATTTAATGACACACCTCACATTTGACAGACTCTGTCTCCCAATATAAGCTTACCCAGAACCTTAGATCCACAGGAGGGGCCCTTCTCTCAGTTCTACCACATTCACAGATACAGCTGGTGGGAAACAAGAGAAGGCCTTCCCAGTGGCTGCCCCTACACTTTAGAACTCCTTCCTTAGGGAGACTAGAATGGCCCCCTCCTTGCTGTCTTTCTTTTGGCAGGCCAAAACTTTTTTTATGCAGACAGGCTTTTAGAATGGAAAAAGGGCTGTAAGTGCTGTATTGTCCTAAATTGTATTGTTTATTGTTTTTTAAAAATTTTTTAGAGTGTATGTTTTTGATGTAGTTCTTAGTTTATTTTTTATTTTTTGTTATATATAACCTGTTGATTTCAAGGTGTACATAGAGAGAGCAAGAGAGTGGTATGTTTTCCAATAGTATTATCACACTTTGCTTGTATACAGGTTGCCCCCATATTCGCAGGGGATATGTTCCTGGACTTACCGTTTGTAAATGAAACCATAGGTAATAGCAAAGCCTATTAAAATTTAGGACTTCCTGCATAAACATGCCATAGAGTTGAGTTGGAGGATGAAGTGGTTCCTAGAGAGGACACCTCTCTAGGTATTTACCAGCATGGCTATGGTATGTGTCCCTACTTTTTCAGCCATGGATAACTGAAACCACAGATATTGGTTCTGTGGATACAGGAGGCAACCTGTATGAATGAAGAAAATGTGACTGCATGGGCTGTTTTTGAGATGCTGATCAGGTACAAAAGACTTGGGGTGCATTCAGACTGATTAAAAAGACCACAATGTCCCAGATTTTGTTCCTGTTTTTCCAACATTATTTTGGATATCCATACACATTTTGTTTATCCCAGAATATTTTCTGTCAACTCCTGGGTGCCAGTTAGACAGTAGTTTTTGTCATGGGCCGTCCCGGGACTTCTTGATCCTGTATTCGTCCCTCCCTGTTTACATGATTTTTGTCTCTGAACTAGATATCCCAGGAGGTCCTGGGATCATTGTTTACACGGCATCACGTCCCGTGATATGTACCTTTTCCCACTATATACTACCCCAGGTTTTTTTTTGTTTACATGAGTTTACGGTCCTGGGATTTTTTAAAAAAATTTTTTTTGCTGTCAATCAAGGATGCGATTACTCGTTTTTTCACAACCTCAGTGACATACTTCCTTTAGAGTTTCACTCCACGAGCGATGCTATTGGCTGGCTCAAATGTTTGTTAAAGCTTCTGCGTTGGGGATGAGGGGATGATTGAGTGTTGCATTGGGGATGAGGCAATGAGAGGATGAGGAGAGGAATGAGCGATCCGTGACTGACACCATTTAAAACCCATGGAAAGTGAGGAAGGAAGGGGCACCCAGTGGCTACACCCTTTGCTGTCCTTCCAAATTGGAAGAACACCATTTAAAGCCCATTGAAAGTGAGGAAGGAAGGGGCGCTCAGTGGCTACACCCTTTGCTGTCCTTCCGAATTGAAAGAACACCATTTAAAGCCCATTGAAAGCAAGGATGTAGGCGTGTGTGTGTGTGTCCACTCAGACACTGGCATTTTTTGGGAAGGGAAGCTGCTCTGTGTGTGTGTGTGTGTGTGTATGAATGGGCGATCGTCCACTCAGACGCTGGCATTTTTTACTGTGCCTTTGAACCCATGGAGGGGATGCAGGTGGGGGGGATTAATGCGTGATCGTCCGCCCACAATCTCTTTATAATTTACTCTCTCTTTAAAATTTAAACCAAGCATGCAGGGGAGGGACAGGTTAAAGCTGAAGGGTTTGCAATGTAGAAATCCATTGAACAGGGTGATTTAGTGCAGACACACACAAACAAACCTACATGCAGCTGGAATGGAAGCCTTTTCAGCTGGTGAGGCTGAATGTGTTGAACGGGTGACTGACCCCTCCTCTCCTTTCTGAGCCCTCCCCTGGTCACAAAAATTTCTGGTCATCACCAAGTACTGAGATATCTTGTCCCGGACTGTTTACATTTCCGATTTTCCAAATCCTCCTATGACTTTTTAAAAAAACCGCTACAAACAGTGGAATGGAAAGTCATGCAGATTGAGTGATAAAAGGTGGCCCCCCTTCCTAATACCTCAGAACCGACACAATGTACATGTAAACAACCAGGGTTGGACACAAATTCTTCCCACTACATTTTCATTGTGTAAACGGCACCCTGGTATGACTACAGACTTTTTATACCAGCTCCCCAGTATAAAATTGGAAAGAAAAGGAACAAAACCTGGGACCACTGGGGCCACTGCTGCTCCCTTCCTGGCCAAGCACTTCCCCAGCAGAGCCCCTCTGGCAAAGGCACTTGCTTTGAGATCAGAGCGAGGCCACCCAATCATGTAATCAATGGTGAGGTGGTAGCCCAATTGACCTCCTCATACTTGATCTTATGGTTGGGCGCCTTGTACTGACCTCAAGAGAGGCAACTTCACCAGCAAGGCTCTGATGGGGAGGTGCTTGGCTAGGAAAGCAGTGGCATCAGCCACAAGGAAAAACCAACTGTTTATTTTTATTTTTTAAATGTGGCTGGGCTTGGCTGGGCAGAGGGTGATGGTCCCAGTGCTCAGCAAGTAGCGCCTGAACACTTTTTAAAAGAGTGGCAACACTTGCCACTCACCAATCTATCACGCTGACACTTTAATGCAGATGGACATGTAAAAAAAGACCAGATTTTACTGGAAACTGTGGAGCAAGACATACGTTTTTAAAAAGTGTATTGAAGTCTTTAAAAAGCGCTTTCACTGCTAAAACAGTCCTACACCATGTGTTCCTATTGAACCAGAATCGAGGTGGGTATGGATATTTTTCCCTGGTGTAGTCAAGGCGTTAGATAGTTAAGTCCTTTCTAGAAGGCTGCTTCATTTATATACTTTCCGCAAAGTTCTAGATTGCATGATATGAAGTGGTTCTAATGTTTCTCTCTCTGTATTTGTGTGCAGAGTGGGGCCAAAAGCACTTGCTAGCTCGGTTCTGTGTTAAAGCAGGTGAACCATGCAACCTTTGTTCTAAACGCCACAGGAGTTGAGAAACTGAATCTAGCCACAGAAAAAGAGTTTGTATATTTGGAAAACTCTCTGATGCCTATGGGCTAACACTTGATACAAAGAAGCTTTCACATGGCTCTTCAGAGATTACAGTCTAGCAATGAGGGTTCTCATTCAAAAGTACTGTACAGTACTTATACAATCCCCTCCTTGGAATCAGAACACTTTGGCAAATCAAAATGAGTAAGTAAGGCACTTTTGTAGCAACTGTTTCCTTGGTGTCCCACAGAGGATTTCTTCGGAATATTTGCACTAAAGTCAACTTTCAAAGGGACAAATTCTTCCCAAACCAGCAGTGTGTTACATCACCTGCTGCTGGCAATTGTATGAGGCAGCAAGTCCATATTTCACCCTGTGATCCCGTACACATTATTGTCCTTGAGCACTCTTTGCTAAAGTTTGTACTTCATTACTGAAAGTACACAATCACCCATAATGCATCTCCTGCTTTTCCTGTTCTGAGCCAATGTTTCATCTTTTCTCTAATACTGAAACACTGTTTATTTTATTTATTTCTTGCTGCTATGTTCACACATTGCATTTATCTGCCTTTCCCCTATATCCCTGGAAATGTCAAGAAGGACTTACCAGATACTAACACAGCTTTAGCACAGTAGTATCAAATGGTCTCAAAGCAACAAGTTTCTTACTTATTCTGGTAGCATCTGCTGAAGCAGAGGTCAGTAAGCCAAGAACAGAGGAATCCAGTGTAAGAGAGTTACTTCTTCCTTTGGGGGATTCTAGAACATGTGACCTAGATCTCTAGGCTCTAAGGCAGCAATGGGTAACCGTGAAGAGGGCAGGACTATACCCCCATGCCCATTTAGTGGGCTGCACCAGCATGTTTGGACACATTAGATGTGATGCAATGTCACTTCTGACTGCCATTTTGGCTGATTTTTGGTTGATTTTGGCTGCTGACTGGCTCATTATAGGAAACATATCTCTCTGTACCCAATGCTGAAACAACTGGCTATTGGTCTATTTCTGGGCAGAATTCAAAGTGCTGGTTAAGAACTTTAAAGCCCTATATGGGTTGGGCCCGGGCTATCTGAAAGCCCATATCTCTCTTTATGAGCCTGCCCAAATTTTAAGATCTTTAGAGGAAGGTTTTCTCTCAGTCCCACCAACATCACAGGCATATTTGGTGAGGACAAAGGAGAGAGCCTTCTTGGTGGCTACTCCCATGTTGAAGAATTCCTTCCCATTGGAGTTCAGTTGTAACTGGTGGCTTCCATATCAATGGTACTGGAATGTGTAAAAATACACTGTTTAAAATATCAGGGTATGTTGTCCCTGTTTAAACATCCACACTGTACTTCACACGTTAGTGGAGAATACAGCCAGTTTAGCAGAGTTTAATGTTAATGCAGCAGCATCTAGCGTCAGAATGTTAGCATACATAGCTTGTTAAATAACCAAACACCCTTTGTCTTTTCCCAAGTTGTTTAACTAGTAAAATAACCACTCAAGACTCAAAAGTTAGTTTAAAAATACAAGAGCTTCATTACTCACAGTTTAGAGAGCTCATTCTTGGCAGGAACAAAAACTTCATCAAAACAAAGTAAAACTAGTTCAAAATACTTAAAAACTACATTGTTACAAATCTATATTCAGGACACCCCTTTCGGGGTCCTCTCAGTTCAAAGGCCCATGCGATTTGTTAAGGATCATGGCTTCTGGAACAAAGAAGAATACTCAGACACTCCCCTCTCATCCCAGATTCCCCAATAGCAAAATTTCAGGAAGTTACATCAGCTCATCTCATATGGCTTCTCAGTTAACCCTTTAATAGCAGAACCATTTCCACTTATTGGACTGCAAACTATATTTTCCAACAAATGGGACAGTGAATCCACTCTGGGATTCATTCCAAACTTTCAGGATCTATCCAAAGTGCTGAACTTATTTGAGAGCTGGGGTTCAGTACCTTGGGTAGTTATTTTAAAAGTCAGACTAAAACTCAGAACTTATTTGCTGCCTTACTGACCTGGAAGGCACCAGATAGCACTGTTGGAAACGCTGTTGAAGATCTTTTTACAAGTTTTTGTACAAGACAGTATTTATATTCCCATTCAATATTTATTATTATTATTAATTCTTTATGATTCTATGATTCTATGATTTATTTTAGTTATTTATATCCCACTCTGAAATGTTTCCATCTGTCTCTATCTTTCTTGCCATTTGTTCATATTTGTCCTTTAGTAAAAGAATATTGTTCTATAGTGGTATTTTCCTCTAGTAAAACAACACTGGACCATCAAGAAAATAACAGGCTGGGAACTACACTGAATCCACTTACTATAAAGATTATCAGACATGTCAAAAATAGCATTATAATGATCCCATGAGATTGCAAAAGCGCTTCCTTATCAGATGACGTTGTGCTGCAGTGTTATGCAAATGTTCTGCTGCCATTACGAGGCAGTTCTTTTTTATTGTTGTGGAGAAGTTGAACATTGGTGGTCCCGCCAGAACACGGTCCCGACAGAACACTTCTGGGTGCAAACGGGAAAACTAGGTACTGTACGCTCTTTTTATGAACCTCCCAATCTTGTTTGCAAGTTTCTAAATGTGTATCTGTGCTTTTCTGAATGTTTTCTTTTTTTAATTTTGGTGTTTTGGGGCTTTTTAAAAAAATTGTTTTACCGTTATAACTAACATACATTTCCTCTTATTTTACACATGATTTCCATAAAACGATTTTTATATCTCATATCTTAAAAAAACAAACTCATGAATTATTCCCATAACTCTTTACAAAATTTATTTTTGCAATTAATTACACCCAAAAGACGATTCCACCAATTATTAATTCAATTATTAATTCAATCTATCTTCTCATCTTCTTCTTCACTGACTTCCTATTTTGTATAGTTTTGGCATAGGAAGATAATAGCTACTTGTTACCATTATTCTTTAACTTTTTCCTTGTTTTCCTAATCTCTTGTTCATGTTTGCCCCGGATTATACTTTCCAATGCTTCCCTATAAACTATTCCCCTGGGATCTTCTGTGTTCTGTAATAGTAAGCTAGCTTGTAATTCCCAGTATTTTCCCCAGTGCAGTCGTCCCTTCACATTCGTGGGGGTTAGGTTCCACAGACCCCCGCGAATGTGAAAATTCCATGAATAATGACTACCCTCCCCCTCCCCCACCAAGGTGACCATGGGGCCTCTGGAGGCCCCATAGTCGCTTCCCCCCGCCTCCCCCTGCCTTCCAAAGCCTTCACGGGGCTTCCGGAGACCCTCCCGAGGCCCCGTGAAGGCCTCCACGGCCCTCCCCCTCCCCCCAAGGCCTTTGTGGGGACTTCAGAGGGTCGCCAAAGGCCCCGCGGAGGCCTCCCCGGCCCTCCCCCTTTCTCCCAAGGCCTTCGCAGGGACTTCGGAGGGCTCCCTGGCCCTCCCCCTCCCTCCCAAGGCCTTCGCAGGGACTTTGGAGAGTCTCCGAAGGCCCCGCGGAGACCTCCCCGGCACTCCCCCATCCCCCCAAGGCCTTCGTGGGGACTTCAGAGGGTCTCCGAAGGCCCCGTGGAGGCCTCCCTGGCCCTCCCCCTCCTTCCCAAGGCCTTTGCGGGGCCTCCCCAGCCATCCCCCCTCCCTCCCAAGGCCTTCGCAGGGCCTTCGGAGGCCACGTGTTGCTGCTTTTGGGAGGGTGGGGAGTTCCTCCCAAAACCGTGAATATGCAAAACCATGAATGATAAGTTTGCGAATGTGGAGGGGCAACTGTAATCTGTTACCTGCTTCCATTCTTGTTTCAATTTTGTCTGTTTCCTATTTCGCAATGTATTCGTAAATATATCCAGTTCAAACATATCAATTACTTTATTTTTCCACTCTTGCAGAAAGCGCGGGATGAGTCCTTCCTGAATCTTCATTTGCGAAGAGAAGCCAGAAAGAGAGAGAGAGAGAGAGAGAGAGAGAGAGAGAGAGAGAATTGTTTTATCTTTATTAATTTTGAATCCAGAATGTTCTCCAAATTCATTTATTAAATTTAAACATTTTTCAATTTGGTTTTGTGGTTCTTCCATAAATATAATCACATCATCTGCAAAGGCTTTTAATTTGTAATTAAAGCCTTTAATCTTTATGTGTTTGGGGGCTTTTTAGCATGCTTGTGTCTTCTTGCGAGACGTGCCAAAATCTTGTTCATGGAGAAACATGGGAGTAAGTGGTGTGAGCGCTCATATTGCCAGACTCTTGGGGTGATTTTGTATCATTATCATGGCAGTGTGTGAAAACGTGTGTCATACGCTACAAAATATAGTGCCATAATAACCTTTTTAGGCACTTGTCTGCTAATCTCCATTATTACTAGGAAATATTTCAAATTAGACACCCAAGTGTATAGAAAGTGTTAAGTGTTATCCTACAGCTTGACTGATGCACATTCACTATTTAGCTAAAGTGTGGTGATCAACATATACCTTTACAGTTAATGGAGGGGGCGGGAATCTGTGGGATACAATGCTTATACCAGAGCCAGCATGGTGTAGTAGTTCAAGTGCTGAACTAGGACTTCAGGATAACTGGACTCAAATCCCTTCTCATCTATGGAAACTAACCTTGGGCAAGTCTTAGCCTAAGAGGAAAGCAATGACAAACCTCAATTGAATAAATCTTGCCAAGAAAACCTTATGATCGAGTTGCTGTAAGTGGCAGTCAGCTTGAAGGCACATAACAACAATGTCTATGCATAAAATTACATCTTTTGAACTATTATGGAGTAGGGGCTAAATGTTATTCAGTGCTCACAAGAAATTTGGGTATTAATTACTGGAGTAGGCCAAGACTTATTTGTTGGATTATTCTAAGTGCATATACAACAGTTTCCTGTATAAGGTTTTATATTTCCCCTTCTGTTTTATTTTTTGTGAGTCTCAATTAACACACACACACACACACATCTCTGAGGAAACTTCCAATGCATAGGGTTCCTTATAAGAATGGTAGGCTGTAAAGTTTCTGAAACTGATTAACTCTTTGAAATTTATGATGCACTTCTTTTTGAGCATGGCCTTTAGCTTTCACAACACCATTTTGATTCATAAAACCATTGGGCAAATATAGAAGACTCATATATTTTAAAATACTCATTGTATAAACATTTTTTTTAAAAAGCCCCACAATACTTATTCTAAATTTAATTAAATTGTCTATGTGGGTTCTTAGAATCCAATTAAATTTGATGTAGATAAACAGAGCAACTTACTTAGCTGTTTGAAGAATGAAGCCAGTCAGTTTCAGACAACATAATTAGCACTGCCTTATTTTTTAGTGATTTAACATACTAACCAGTAAGCTTCCATAACATTAGGGAGCATGAGTCATGCATTTTCAAATAATTTCCTCTTAAAATTAGATTAATAATTTCTACTGAAAAATAAAGGGTCTAATTAAAGGCATGCATTTTATTAAAAGCATTTGAACTTTATTAACTTTCTTAACCCTTGAAGGTAGTTTTGTGAAAACTGGAAAACAAAATTAAGAAAAGAAGAAACAAATGACTGAATCATAAAGAGAAGGAACTACATTTGTATTTACAGTTTGAAGTTTGTGATTGATGAGAGCCAAGTCTAACATTCAATTGAATGACTTATGTCCATTAATATATCACAATACTAGAGAAGACTAAGTAGCTCACATAGGCTCAACATATCAATCTGTTCTGGAGAAGCATGTACAACTTGTGATCCACCTACCAAACTAAAACAGCCCATCAGCCATGCATGCTCACCCACTTGAGATTCAAAAAACCCACAGTATTTTCTCTGTTTGCCCCCTCTCTTTGTGTGGAGGTGACAATTTGTGGCTGATGTGTCTGTGATATCAAGATAAGAACCATGAGGAAAAATAATCTTTCCATTTTTTTCCTGATATAGAACAGCTAAATGTATCTCCAGACTGGCAGTCTTCCTACAAAAGAGGTTTATAGCTTCAACTGGATGCATAATGTAGTTTGTGGATGTGTGTGCATGCCCCTGTTCATTTACAGACCCTTCCTCAACAGAAAAAGTAGATTCCATTACTCCGTCACCATCACTTGCAGATCCCATGACTCCCAGCATGCCTTTTAAAAAACATCTTTCATCTGATGAAGAAGGCCGTGAACTTTGAACACTAGCATGCTGTATTTTGTGCTGTTGGGTTGGCCTGACAGAGATAATTACCACAATATGGCTTTGGATTTTATTCATGGCCAACATGGCTATCCCTGATTTTTTTTTAAATGAGTCAGGGCACTCTTTCCTATTGAGGATGAAATAGTTTGGGAGTGTTCTTTATAGCCCTAACTCTAAACAGGGAACACTCACTTGCCACCAAGTAACTTCTCCATTGGAATCACACTGGAGGACCTAGAAAATGCCTAGAAGGAACATATTTTTTCAGACACAGTGAAACCACGGGTCCCAGTCTTACAGATACAGGGGTGGTACTATATTCAAAAAAACACCACCACCATCTCCTGACAACATCTAGATGCTATACAGAGATTGAAACCTAAGGGTTAGTGAGAAACATGATTCTTATTATACAGAAAATGCTAAATATATACAGACTTAAAGCACAAAGCAAAGGTTTGAGTCTTGCTCTAAGCATGATTTAATGTTCTGATCAAAAGCTCTCATCATGTTTACAATACAAACACTGTCTGACAAGGCTATATTGGAACTGACTTGCCAGAAATGGAATAATCTCTATACAGTTCCTGGAATGAGAAGCTGCAGAATCTCAAAATGTTCCACTGCTGCTAAGTTAAGTACTCTCAGCAAAGCACTAGACATTGAGTGTATATCTCAGAGAGTTTCAGATGTCATTTTTTTTTTGTTCCTAAGGGTTTAAATATTACATAAGGAAGCAAAATAATTTATTAAGTTAAAAGAATTAAGCAAACAAACAAGTAAGCAGTCTTAGGACTTTTTAGGACATTAAAAATACAATGCAAGCAGCCTTGCCACGTTGCGAGGCTGCAGCGCTGCAGGGCGTCCCTTTCGCATGACGCCCGTCCCTGCCGGTACTGTTGCAGTACCGCAGGGACATTTGAGCGTTATATTTAGCCGATTTTTACTCACGAAAGTTGACCGTGAGTAAAAATCGCCTAAATATAACGCTCAAATGTCCCTGCGGTACTGCAACAGTACCGGCAGGGACGGGCGTCATGCGAAAGGGACGCCCTGCAGCGCTGCAGCCTCGCAATGTGGCGAGGCTGCTTGCATTGTATTTTTAATGTCCGAAAAAGTCCTTAGTCTAAAAGAAAGCAGAAGCATTTTGTCTAGTTGCAAAGGTTTCCTATTGTGTGCCAATTGGAATGGCTATCAGACTCAAATAATTAAAAGATTTATGTTCTATTCTTAGCCATATTTACCTAGCACAAAATCAAACTGAATTCAATGTGAGGTAATTCCTGGAATGTATATTTAGAGTTCTGTTTTCTTTCCCCGTTTTAGTTTAGAATGACTAAATGCACCACCTGGAACAAAAGACAATCCTTGGCAAGTAGATTCAGGAGATAGGCAGACCACAGATTTTCAGGCATCACATGTTCTTCAAGCTTTATACAAAAGAAGTACATGATTAGCAATGGAACCCAGAGTTTGCTTTTCAGTATCTTATGAAGCAGTGCACTTATATCAGATGGTGTGAAGTTAACTTATCTTTCTCTTTAAAGGATAATTTTTGCTTTCCATTTTTATATGGGCCGAGAGACAGAAGCATATGAAAAGGTCTCCCACAGTTCACTGGAGAGGTAACATGGGCAAGAATTGTCTGCTCTTGATTTACCAGCCAGAAAAAATGTTAGCTGAATGCCCTCAGTGCTTTTAGAAATGACTATGTAGTATCATGCATATTTAAAAGCTAGCAAGTATGCATTCAATTTAGCATCAAAACAGAGAAAACCACTTTTTTTGCTTCTTGGGAAGAGAAAAAAAATATTCTGTTCACTTTAATCTATAGGCAGAAGAAACTGCTGAAATCACTGTTAATATTTGTGAACGCAGCAGAAATTATTTGGCCAGTAATATTTGATGAGCATGTTTAATCCCAATACTTAACACTTATGCAACATAATGCTTTATAATCTTTGAAGAGCTTTATGAATCTTAACAGCCTAATCCTCACAGCAGGCCTGGGGAATCAAAGATGAAGGCCACATCTTGGGAAATTTCCATACTTCCAGTTTGCCTGACGTTTCACTGGCATTTGTGAAAAATACCTGGTCCTAACAGCTGCAAAAGGCATGCACCATTCCAGAAAAACACACTACCAACTTTTCTGGATGGGGCATTGGGTGCAAAGGAATCTCATTTGTATAAAAAGATCCAGAGCTCAAAGTTTTGCAGGCCCCTCTGGATAGAGTGGAAGAGCATTCTACTTGTGCTCAGAGGCACTTTTTTATACATTTTTCAGATAAACTATTCAGATGATATACATTACAGAGAGGGAAAGGGGAGATTACAGTTTGAACCAGTGGACAGAGGACAGAGGGAGACTGAAAAAGAACCCTTGACTTGTATATGAATCAAAACTTTGATCTTAGTGCCACCACACTTTAAATCAGAGTTTCTCATATTTTCTACCTTCAAGGCTTCCCTAACAGTGGAAGATCAGTAATGCCCCTCAGTCACCACATGGTAGTACCATGCCCTCCAACTGTTTTGGTTTGGCAAGGATGACCCTGATTAATCCTCAGTCATCCCATTTTTCTCAGCTGCTTTTAAGTTAAAACAATTTTAATTCAATATCTAAGTACATAAACATAGACATACAATAAGGAAAAGACAAACCAATGTTTGGATACAAAACAATTAACACATCGGCCCCTTTCCCTCCTCCCCCAAATAAAGGTATGACTTCCCACATACTCTACTGTTATCATAATTAGTAATATTGATTCCACCTCTCTTGTTTATTATCTTCTTTATTTAACCTACTGTATTCACAATAACAATCCACATTCCTTTACATTAACATAACCCATGATTAACATAATCTTAATCTCTAACTGACAAACCCAGCAACACTAGTATCTTCTATTATTTGTTTTACATATTCTATAAATGGTCTCCATGTTTCCATAAAAACCTCTGTTGGATTGCTTTTCACTAAGTTAATTTATCTAATTTGCCAATTCCATTACTTTTTCCTACTTTGCTGGTAAGCATGTTGGTTGTATTATAATTTTCCTGCAGCTTTTTAGTAATATTTTGTAATGGACGTTGTGCTGCAGACAAATAAATTTGATGATGATGATTACTTTTTCCAGCCAATCTATACAAGTTGGTATTTTGCTTTTTGGTCCTCCAGATATTTGTGAGCTCAGCAATCAGAATTCCTGTGCACTAGCCATACTGGCTGGAACTTCTGGGAGCTGAAGTCCACACTAGCTAGAGGACCAAAAGCTGAGAACCCCTGCTTTATATTGTCATTAGGCAGGCATGGAATGAATATTTTTAAAATAAAAAAAGTTTAAAAAATGTTTTTCAAGTGTCAAAAAATCATGACAAGAAGAATTCTAGACTGATGAGAAGCTCTGCAGTGCAGTATTTTTTCTGCACAAAATTCACACGTGGTTGCTCTGTGTAGACAGCAGCATTTTCTGTGCAGGAAACAGAATTTTCTACAAAGAAAACAACACTTCTGCACAGAAATATTATTTTCTGCATTTGAAAATTATGTTTACTGTGCACAAAGTACTGTTTTCTGCAAATTTTGCACAGAGTAAGTCCCAAATTATGAAGAGGCTTTGAAAACTGTGGTTTTCCAAGATTTTCTTGCAGTGGGAAGAAAATTTCTAAAATTGCTCATTGCTTCCTTTGAGAAGAAAATTAGTGAAGAATTAAGAGACTACAAGTCTAATTGCCAAAGGTGACTCATTAGACTCATTATTTATGAATAATAAATTCAGAATTGGCACGGACCATCTTCAAATGGACATCTCCTACATTGACCAATTTCAGTTCAATCTACTGAGACATTCAATCTACTGAGACATTTTATTAGGATAAGTTCTAGAAGCTACTCGTCCTACCCAGAATTCTGATTATAATGGCATACAATCAATCTGACCCAGTCTCAGTACAAGACCATGATGTGTCCCCCTGTAATACCTTGTGATAGCATAAGTATCTGGCATTTTCTCCGCTATAGGAAGTAGTCCATATAAAATGCTTTTGCAACATTTTACTATCTGGGAGTACCACTGGGTGTGTGTGACCATATAGTAGAATATCAGAGTACCAAAGGAAGATAGATGAGGTGAACAATTAAAGTTAACATCTCTTGAAAATGTCTGTGAGATTGTATTGCGACATTGCCCACCCCCTAGCTCTCTCTTTTTTGCTACTCTTTTATCAAACCTGGCATTCTTCCTTCAAAGTGGCCTACTTTCCTGTTTCAGAAGAGATAAGGACAGTTATCTGACTGAGCTGATTAGTTGCAAAGAACTAACTATAAAAATCATCATTAATCATGAAACCCCTCTGGAAGAAAAGACCTTGTTAAAGACACAATGGGTCTTTACCTGGAGCCAGGACTAGAAGAGAAATCAAAGATGGAATGGAAACCATTAAGGGTGGCAAGTGGTTGCAATGATGCTAACCATTCTCAAAAGAACAGAATCAAAGCCTATACACTTTTTCATCTCCATTACTATTCTATTTCCAACTGAAAAGAACTGTGAGAGGGTTTTTTAAAAAGTAGATTGAAGGATAATAACTAAGGCTACTATAGAACTGAGCTATATACGACAAAAAGAAAAAAGGAATAGTAAAAAATTTGGACTATTGCATTGAAGAAGCTTGTGTTAAAATCCTGATTCCAGTGAAGTAAATGCCAAAGCTGTGATGATTTAGGATTATTTTAGTAATGATATCTCTGTATCATTTTTAAAAAATTACTTACCTATTAATCTAGCCTGCTAGGTGATATACAATTCAACTATAGACACACACACACACAATAACGAAATCATCAAACACAGTCAAATAAATATCAATGCAGGTCAATTAATTTTAACTTGGTATAAAAATGGAAAGAACAGGAAAAAATCTGGGACTTTTCAATCAGTCTGGATGCATTCTTGACCTTCATCTTCAAAAGTATTTTTAATTGTTCTGTTTTTATTTGTGTACTTTTTTTCAGAACTGTGGTAGGCTAAGAGGTGATAAACAAACAATAATAAAATAAAATGTTAAAAGGAAGGGTGAACAGAAATTTTTTTGACTAGTATGAAAAGATGCCACTATAGGGGCCTCTCTAAGGAGAACATTCTACAATGGACACTGAAAAGTCTCCCTCTCCCTTTCTCATAACCATCTCATTGTTGTTGTGTGCCTTTAAGTTGTTTCTGACTTATGGAAACCCTAAGGTGAACTTATCACTGGGTTTACTTGGCAAAAATTGTTCAGAGGGGGTTTGCCTTCACCTTCCTCTAAGACCAAGTGTGACTTGCTCAAGGTCACCCAGTGGGTTTCCATGACTGAGCGGGGGATTTGAATCATGGTCTCCCAACTCTGTAGTCCAATGCTCAAACCACTACATCATGGTGGCTCTCCATCCCATTGTACCTCAGCAGAATGGCCTCAGTGGATGATTTTAAGGCCCAGGCCGATATGGAAAAAGAGGCATTCCTTTAGGATAAGCAGGAAACACAGAAGTGGAGACAGGAATGAATCAAAAGCCAGTGAAGGCAAGAATGAATGGGGGGGGGGTTAATATGCTCATAGCATCTGGTCCCAGTTAAAATTCTTAAACTTTTTCTGAGCTACCCTCAAAGGTAGGCCGGGTAATCCAGTAATCCAATAAGAGGTTACCAGAGCTGAAGCCAGGATATCCATATCCATATAGAATCATAACTGGATATAAGTGTGCTGGATTAGTCAAAGCTGAGGCTACTTGCACTATCCATCATGGACGTGATAGATACTAAAAGTATCCCAGATTACAAACCCTCCAGAACAGGTTGAAGCTGGTTGAATGGAATGAAAGCAACTTTTGTCTTGTCCAGATGAAGCTTCAGTTTGTTGGCGCTCATCCTGTCCATTACAACTAACAGAGATTGATCCAGCACTCTCACTACTAGAAAAGATCTTGCAGCATGATAGCTAATAGGTTAATAGTAAGTCTTCCAAAATGCTTTGCCTGGCAACTTCACAGCTTTCATAGGGACAAAGTGGGCTCAAATGAATAAGAGCTCTTGATCAGTCACAGGAAGGCATACTGACTACAGCTGTAATCATAGCAGCGTTATTTATAGAACAGGGATTTGAAGCTTGTTACCATCTCTTCAGTTACAATAGACCTGTGATGGAAGAAGGTCAAGATATGATTTTTGTTCCTGAGCTTTTCATAAGCATTGTTCCTGAGTTTTTTCATATTGCTGTCCTGTTGCTGCTCCTAGAAGCTTTTGTTAAATGGTATTGCAGACTTCTTCGGTAGTAGCACCTATGCTTAACCAATCACTTCTTTTCTAATTTTGGGCAATTAAGCTGACATTTGATAACAGAATCACTGGTGAATAATTTCCTTTTAATGTGACTTCAGTAAGCCCAGGGTAAGATGACAATCAGGTAGCAAGGCTAGCTCTAAAATGATGTGGAATTAACCAGAGCTAACTATCCTACTGCCATGCTTACTACAAAAGATACAGCAGGGGGCTGTACCATTTCCTGTTTATATGACAGATCATAAAAAAGACATTAGGGGGACTCAGAAGAAAGACAAGAGTGTGTGAAGAGGTGCCCTCCGGTCTCTGCTGCCCTGTACTCTGCCAGTATGCACTCCCTAGTACCTTCTAGTCTGAAGTCCTCATGGCTGTAAAATACTTCATTTCACCAGGATGTGTCCTTGAAAAAACCTGGCCTACCTTTTTCTAACCAGCAGCTCTGAGTACACTTTAGAAAGAAACTTAAACATGGTGTCCCTGTTATGCACAGTGAAGCAGCAGATGGAAGAGTGGATACTGCTCTTCCAGCAACACATTACAGCAGAACTGTGGCAGGGTTATTGAAAGACAGCTGACAGATGAACATTACTGGTTTTGGGTGATAAGGAGATATTGCCGATGCACTTAAGATACCTTTTGTTAAGTTTAATAAGTGTTAAGGATGGCTATTGGGATGTTACTGAGAAGGTCAGCTATGATGGCTTGTACATGTTATTCCCTTGGCATCACCCTTCCACCTTGTGAAATATGTCTCAACTGTCTTTTGTTGTGGGAAAAGCTGAAGAAGTCATGAATCCAAAGAATAATTTCCTATTGCATCAGATTCAAACTACAGTACTGAATCCTTTATTTCATCCCTTTGGGGTAAATCTGAAGTTCTTGTCTCCTTTGTACTTCTAGCTTGAATTCTGTACCTGCCATGAAGCCTATTTCCCCTCTGAGAGTTTTTTTTTTTAAAAGAACTTCCTTGAAATGAATTCAATACACTTACTTAGTGCAGAGAGGGCCTTTTTGGTGGCTGCCCCTAGACTCTGGAACTCTCTCCCCAGAGAGGCCAGATTGGCCCCCCTCCCTGTTGTCCTTCTGGCAGCAGGCCAAAACTTCTTTTTTAAAAAATTCAGGCAGGGTTTTTAAAGAACAGGCCTGGGGTGGGTGCTGTCTAGTTTTGTTGGGTTGTTTTTAAAAGCTTTTAATCTTTTTTTAAAAAAGATTTTAAATACTTTTTAGTATATTTTCTTTTTCTAAATATTTTGATGTTGTTTTAGTGACGTAATTGATTGTACGTAAAACATGCACTTTATGTTTTAATTGTGTTTTTTTAAAACTGTGAGCCACTTTGGGTTCCAGCCTGGGGGGGGGGGAGAAAGCATCATCATCATCATCATCATTTCCCCTCTAAAACTCTTCTAGGGTTTGTCTGACATATTGCTCATTTTCTGTGACTCAGTCACATCACTACTCTCTTTCTGAGGCCCAATCTACATTTCTAGGACAAAAGATTCCCACTTTGTTTCTGCTGCCTTGTATATCTGTCTTCACTCCCATAAAGAAGCCACTGTTGCATTTAGATGACATCTGCTTGAGTGGTACTGCCCAGTCACACTTGGAGCTGGGATAACTACCTGGTCTACCCAATAAGAGATCTTCATAAACGTGTATGTGGCTGCAATATTGGAATCATGGTCCTTTGATGTGTTACTTACAAAGACCATGCCTCATAGCAAGAAGTATCAGCATGACTGTTAAGGACTATTCATTTTAGGCTCAGTGTTTTTTTAAAAAAAATTAATTAATTTTTAAAATTAAACAACATACAATTTATTCACACAACTTAACAAACACATATAACAGTGATTCCCTCCACCCAGGGACTTCCCTCTTTCCAAAATGCCATTGTTTCCAACTCAGGTTTGCTTCCTCTCCCCTTTATTAATACAAATTCTAAGAATTTACTCTATTTTTCACCAAAAACATTCTTATTTACCCCTCCTTTTTTTTTCTTTAACCATATTTGTTAATTTCTCATTTATAGCTATATTCCATACTTCATTATATCATTCTTCTATTTGGTATTCACCTTGTGTTTTCCATTTCTTTGCTACTATTAACCTTGCTGCTGTCAGCAGATTAGTTAATAATTCCTTAACAATTTGAGATTCTTGTATTTTTTTCACAATATGATAATAATGCTATTTCAGGACATAAAGGTATATTTATCTCCATTATCTCACTTATTTCCTTCATTACTATTTTCCAAAATCTCTGCACATATTTGCAATTCCACATATGAATATACGTCCCCAATTCTTGACATCCCCTCCAACACTGTGCTGAGTACTTTTTATCTATTTGATTCAATCTTACTGGGGTTAAATACTATCTCCATATAATCTTATAATAATTTTCTTTTATTTTTACTGATAATGTTTTCAAATGATGCATATTCCATATTTTCTCCCACTTGAATTTATCTATTACAGTTGCTACATCTGTTTTCCATACCTCTTTAAGATAATCTTGTACTTCTTCATTATCCATTAACATTTTATATATTTTACTTGTAATACCTTTTATATTACTTTTCTCTTGAATAGCTTGTATTATCAATTCCTCAAATTTTGTATTTTCTCTACAACTTCCCTCCTTTAACCATATTTTTGTCCATCGTTCTAACTGTATCAGTTTAAACCATGTGAATCCTTGCTCTTTTAATATTTTTTCCATATAATTCTTATTTTTCATTTTTCCCATCCATTCCTTCAACCTTATAATTTCTTGTCCTCCTAACTTTGCTTCCACTTCATTTCTTAAATTTGCTGGGAAACCCTCCAGCAATATTACTGGCGTTAATGGAGATATTCCTGGAACTAATACCTTTTTATATTTACTCCAAATATCTAATATATTTTTTAAGGAGACAAACTGTACTTTTTCCCTAAATTCCTTTTTTGGTTTACAAAAAAATATATATTTCTTAATTTTAAATCTATTTCTTGTTTGTTTATTTCCATCCATTCCATTTCTTTTACTTCCACAATACTATCAACAATATATTTCAATTGATTCGCTACATAATATAACTTCAAATTGGGTAGGCCTAGACCTCCTTTTTTGGGGGATTTATACCATCTATTTTTATTAATTCTTGATCTTTTGCCTCCATTACAATAATTATTTATCATATTTTGCCACTTTTTAAATTCTATCTCTGATATTTTAATAGGCAGCATTCTAAATAAAAAAATATTTTTGGTAAAATTTTCATTTTAACAAGTGCTATTCTTGCAAACCATGAAAGTTTAATTTCCCCATATTTCTCTATTTTTTTCTCCATATCTTTCCTTAATATAGTAAAAACTTTTTCTTCTAATTTTTCCAATTCTGCCACAATATTTATTCCTAAATATTTTATTTGCTCCTTTATTTTAATATATTTCTTTTTACTCTTCATATTTTTTATTCTGCCTCTGTATAATTAAATATCATCATTTCTGATTTATTCCAATTTACTTGTAAACCTGTCATTTCCCCAAACATTTCCAAATGTTTCTCTATCTCTTGCATTTTTTCCAATGGATCTTGTATTGTTATTAAGGTATCATCTGCGAACATAGTTAGCTTAATCTCTTCAATATTTCCTATCCCTTTAATACCTTCGTCCTTTCTAATTACATTAGCTAATATTTCTAGCCCTGGTGGCGCAGTGGTTAAATGCCAGTCCTGCTAGCCACCACGTTGCAAGTTCGATTCCAGCGGGCTCCAAGGTTCACTCAGCCTTCCATCCTTTCGTAGGCCGGTAAAATGAGTACCCGGCTTGTAGGGGCAATTAGCGAACACACATTGGAAACTGCTTAATGCAGTGTAGATGTGTAAATTGCTATTGCTTAAAACAATTTGTAAGCCACTCTGATAGTCATTGTGGCTGAAGGGCGGGGTATAAATACCTAAAATAAAAATAAAAAAATAAATAAATATTACCATAGCAAATATTATTGGTGAAAGTGGACAACCTTGTTTTGTTCCCCTAGTTAAATGTATTTGTTCTGTCTTACCATCATTTACTATTACTGTAGCTATATTTTTTTTATGCAGTTGGTCAATCATGCCCCTAAATTTTTCTCCAAATCCAAATGTTTTCATTTCTCAGTCTCAGTGTGGTTTTTTGTTTTTATCCTGGGACCATGCTAAATGCTGAGCTAGGGTTTCACTTGTCTTTGTCCGGGAGTTTGTCATTTTTCTGTGAGACATATTGTTCTTCAGATTCTATTTCTGAACTACATTCCACATTATACCAGGCCCCCTTATCCCAAATAATGCTCAGCCTGCCATTCCTCCATTCTCATTGCTGATATCAGCCATGGTTTTTGTAAGACTGGAGTCTATTGTGGGCACAGTGGTCTTCGTGAGAGACCTAGTTGGGCAGTGTATACATCCATACACCCCAAGAAGTCCCTGATAGCCATAGCTCACTTTTGGTTTCCAAGTAACTGTGAGTGACCAGGAAGTGAAGCTCAATCTAATCAATTTATTTTGGTCACAGACCAGAGATATAAGGAAGTGAAGCTCCATCATGGCTAGACCCAGAAGCTGAGGGAAGACCCTCCTTCCACCCCAACTCTCCGTGCTGTGGCCTCAGAGGGAAAGAAGAGTAGACAGTATCTGCTGGACTAAATCCTCTCCACCCATTGCTGTCCCCCGTTCCTTGTGTGACAGTGGTTTTATTTAGATTGTAAGCCTATCAAATGAACAATTCATAAGCCGCTCTAGGAGTCTTTCTGCCTATACTGTAATATAAATGCTCTAAATAAATAAATAACTGTATTGCCTTCTTTCTGAAGTAGGCAAATGTAATCACTCTAACTTTCAGTCTCTTTCTCCTAATAGTGCTCCATCCATTCTACTCCTCATACGGCCTTGCCATGGAAATGCAAGGTACGCCATTGTGCTGGACCTGCAAGTACAATCTCGTTATTTTCCTCATGTTCTGCCCACTCCTTATTGTGTGAACACTAACATCCACCTCTGTCTCTCTCCTTTTATCAGTTGTTAGGAATCACAAAGGATAAATAGTCTGCCAATCCAGTGATGGTTGGCACTATACTAATCAACGTTTCTCTTTCTGTGAAAATGTATTATAGAATAAAACTTTAATGCTTTAACCTTACTCTGTTGTTAGTGAGAACTAATTTTGTCACTTTGTTCAAATGTGTGACTGTTCCCCTGCAAAACATCCCAGTATTTCAATGGCTGTGTACACTTATGTGAATGCAAGTTTGCATATATATGTATTAATGAGAACACACAGTAACAGTTATGCCTCAATATTTATTAGCTGTGATCAGAACAGCTAAGCTTACAGTTTTGAAGAAAGCAGTAGTTTAATTTTTTACTCAGTTTCAAACCAATTCTTGCGTTTCTTTCCCTAGTAATGCTTTAGGAGGTGAAGATACTTTACCCAGCTATCAGATATTCAGACTATAGGACACACAATATATGAGTAACAAGAGAAGGACGGCATCCCCTTCCCCATAAGACTTAGGTTGAGCCATCCAGTGGCAGGACTGCTGGACAAACTGTCCATTGCAATGTTGTCCCAAAGTGCAGTTCTTAATTTTCAATCATATGGAGGAACATAAAGTGCCACCATTGGATCAGAGCTCTAACTATGCTGCTTGTCATTGTTGTTATGCGCCTTTAAACCTTATGGCAACCCTAGTCTAGGATCATCCCAAGGGATTTGCCATTGCCTTTTGTCTAAGGCTGAGAGTGTGACTTGTCCAAGGTTAACCACTGGGTTTCCATGGTCGAATAGGAATTTGAAACCCTGGTCTCCTGCATCCTAGTCCAACACTCAAACCACTACACCAAGCTGGCCCTCAGATATTGTTGCTATCCGCAAAGTGGAAATGAGGAGTAGATTTAGGACTTGTCTGTATGAGGCAAAAAACAACAACTGAGCGCCTCACAGTAATGGCATTTCACAGGAGCAGTGACTTTTCTTAATGGTGTTTTCCCCCCATAACCTTTGCATGTGTGATAATGGGGTCCTGGATCTTTAACCCTTTGTGTGCAGTCCAAGGGGAGACTGCTGGGTTGGTAGTCTGTATCTCTGACACTGCAGTGAGACACCCCCACGCCCACTTCTGAAACTGACAGAAGAAAGACAGACCAAGCAAAAGGCATGTGTAAGCATCAGTTAGAAGACTAGAAAAAACTTATTTATTCTAAGCAGAGTTCACAACATGAGGGTATCTCTTTCATGGGAGGCTTCTCCTTCCCAGGTATAGTCATTAAGAGTTACAGACAGAGTTACTCATTCAGCTGAGTTAGAAATAAACATAATTTCCTAACACAAGCTACACATTTCTCTAGTCTACTCACTAGTATGAAGTGCAGTCTATTGAATTCAGGGGAGGCTGTGTCACAGCATGCAAGATGGCCAATCAGTTTTGCGCTTCCTCTCCTATGGGAAAGCGGTTCACGCCCAGTTGCTTGCCCCAACACACATTCCCCTTACTGTTTTTAAAAAACTACAGGAAAAGCCATAAAGGCTTTTCCTGCAGAGTTTTTGATGTTTTGCCCCCCCCTCCTTCCCAATACAGTGAAACAATGTGGAATGCCAT
Source organism: Gambelia wislizenii (assembly GCA_030847615.1). NCBI lineage: Eukaryota > Metazoa > Chordata > Lepidosauria > Squamata > Crotaphytidae > Gambelia > Gambelia wislizenii. The sequence continues at coordinate 95,807,044 of JAUMIR010000005.1, read as the reverse complement.
TAAGACAGGTAGGAGTCTTTTCGCATTCTGTGAGTATTTTTGCTGTTTAGACAATCCCTTAGTCACTGACTGCAAACTATGGGGCCCTCCCCGAGTTTTTTTTTTTAAAACAGCAAGGGGAATGCACATTTCTGTTAGTTGGCACAAGTGATTCAATATGAATTGGCTGGGTGAGTGTGTGTGTGGGGTGGGGCTTGCTAACAAGGTGAGCACCTGCTGCCACTGTGTTGGATTTTTGCCTTAGTGAGCGATTGCTAAGGCGATAAAATGGGGTGTTGTTTTTGCTTTCCTGTCAAATTGTAAAAACAATTTCAATTTGGACATTCTTTTAAAAAAACTTTGGGGTGACATATTGAAGTAAGTACAAATGTGAGTAAATCACTCATGGCTGCCGTCTTCCATGCGAAACTATGGGGGCAAAAGCATCATTAGGACAAGTCGCAGCAGCTGTGAAATGCCATGACTGCAAGGCACTCTGGTTTTTGGGGGGCTCGTATAGACAATCCCTACATGAGGAAGCCGGTTCATGGTGGCTCAGAGGAAAGGCTTTGCTATGGAAGCCCAGCACTCTGTTCCAACCGCATCCAACCAGTGAGAGGCAGGAAAGCCCACCGGGAAGAGGGAGGGGGCACAACTTAGGAAAAGTTTGAGAGGTTCTTAGAAGGCTCCCTTTTCCCGGGGGGCGGGATCCTTCCAAAATGGAGCGCTTAATCCCCAGTTGGGCATTCTCCCATGTGAGTCTGAAGTCTGTTGTCATGGGGCCCATCTACACGAGGGGGAAAAAAAATCCAAAATACCTCATACTATTGGCATCTTGCAGCAGCAGCGACATGTCTAAATGCTTTTTCTGGCCTCGGAAGCCCCCATAAGCCTCAGATTCTTGATGGTGGCTGTGAGTGATTTACTCGCGTCATATAGATTTTCCTTGTTTTTTTTCTGGGCTGTGAGGCCGTGTTAGAACTTACTCGCATTACTTCTTCTCCACCGACTGTTTTTTTAAAGGTATCCCAAGTTGCGCTGGTGCGATAGAGCGATCCTCAAGAAAGCAAAACAGAAAATATGGCTCCTTTTTTAATCACCTTAATGAGCTATCACTAAGGTGAAAATTTAATATGGCGGCGGCAGCGGCAGCAGGTGCTTGCCCTCCTAGCAAAACCCTGCCCCTACTCCCACCCAGCCAATCCACTTTGTGCTTCCCTTCGTGTTTTTTTTAAAAAAAAAACAACAGGAAGATCATCTGTAAATTTATTTATTTAGTCATTATTAGCAACTTGACATCACTCAATCTTCTTACATAGGCTTAGGGGGTGGTCTTGGTGCAGCATCAGCAGGCCTGAAACTAGGTGGAGGAGTATGGTCCTTCTGGGCTTCCCCGGCGTGGTTCCTCACAGCCTTGCTGTGGATGGCACAGCTCACACAATAGTGAAGCTTCACATAGAGCTTGGGCAACACATATGAGTCAAAGACGCTTGCTTCAGAGATGTCTCGGACCGCAGCTGCCTCTACAATGTTTCAGATGACAAACTTCTTAATAGCCTTATCCTTGGGGACACAGCGGGCACAGTTGGTACAGTGAATAGGCTGGACATGCTCACAGCCCTTCTTGGCACGGCCATTATTCCTTCTCTTCTTTGTCATTTCAACGCTGAGGAGGCGAAAGAGGCCTTTGCAGGGTTTTTTAAATTGCTCAATAGTCCAGTCGAGCAAAAAATGCAGTTTGTGAAAAAGTAGGGGGAAATCTTCGAAGGCCATGTTACCCTGTTGTGGTTTTTTTGCCTTTGGGGACCCCCCCCCCCACTCTCCTTCCAATTGGCGCTGGGTCGCATTTAGACAGGTAGGATTCCCTGCGAATCCCATGAGGGGTATTTTCACTGTTTAGACTGGGCCCATGGCCTTTGGACTGCAAGCTCGCGTTCCCTCCCTCCACCCCCTCGAAAGTCCCGCCTTGAGACACCCCCTCACCCAGCCGGACAATTAGTATTCTCCTCGCCTCGTGCGCCAGTCTGTCTGCCTTACGGCTTGCAGCTGTTACTTCTTCTCCGCTGACTTTTTTTTTTTTTTAAAGGTATCTCAAGTTGCGCTGGTGCTATAGAGCGCTCCTCAAGAAAGCAAAACAGAAAATATGGCTCCTTTTTAAAAGCACCTTAGCGAGCTATCACGAAGGCAAAAATCCAACATGGCGGCAGCAGCAGCAGGCGCTTGCCCTCCCAGCGAAACCCTGCCCCTACTCCCACCCAGCCAATCCACTTTGTGCTTCCCTTCGTGGTTTTTTTTTTAAAAACTGCTCAATAGTCCAGACGAGCAAAAAAACACGGTTTATGAAAAAGTAGAGGGAAATCTTCAAACGCTTTTATTTCACCCTGTTGTGTGTGTGTGTGTGTGTGTTTTGCCATTTAGGGACCCCCCCTCCTTCCAATTGGTGCTGGGTCGCATTTAGACAAGTAGGATTCCCTGCGAATTTCATGAGGGGTATTTTCACCGTTTAGACTAGGCCCATGACCTTTGGACTCCCTCCAGCCCATCCCACCCTGCCTCGAAAGTCCCGCCCTGAGACACCCCTCCCCCAGTCGGACAATTAGCATTCCCCTTGCCTCGCGCGCCAGTCTGTCTGCCTCACGGCTTGCCGCGAGACCGCTCGTGCGCGTGCAGGAGAGGGGCAGCGGTCTCGCGGCAAGCCGTGAGGCAGACAGACTGGCGCGCGAGGGGAATGCGAATCGCCCCTCCTCTTTTTCTCACCTGTTCCCTCCAAAATCAAGGAGGCGCCTGAGGCGCGCGCGTTCTCCCCCACTCCAGCCTTGCCCCCCTCCGTCTCCCGCCTCAGCCGCGCCTTTTGCTCCTCAGAAGCACCACCAGGAGCCTCCCCTCCCCTCACTCCCCACATACACAGCGTGAGCGCGCGCGCCCTCCCCACCCCGCAGCGGTGTCTTCCTCGTGCTCTCCCCCCTTCGACCGAGCGCGGGAGGGAAGGAGAAAGGAGGTGGGAAGGAATGAGCCCGAAGCGCGAAGAGAGCCCCGCACCCTCCGCCGTCAGTGCGCTCCTCCGGGTCAGGCGCCGCCTCCTCCTCCGCCTCTTTTCTCTCCAGGCAGGATGCAGCCGCGGCGGCTGGCTGGCGGTCGGTGGGCTGTGGGGCGCAGCGGAGGCTGAGGCGGGGGGCTGAGGCGGATCCCTCAGTGCTGGTGCAGGTAAAGGGCAGCGGGGCGGCGGCGAGGGGTGGTGGTTACAGAGCCGGCTCTTTGGCGGCGACTGCAAACCGCAGTGGCTCCGTCATTGGCATGCCGCGCGGGTTGCGTGCGGGGCTCTTCCAAGGCTTACGGTAGCCGGTCTGGTTCCGAAGCGCGTTGTGACTGTTATCCCTTCATATTCGCTGGGGTTTGGTTCCAGGACTCCCCCCGCCCCCCCCACACACCCGTGGATACCAAAATCCATGCATACTCAAAAGTCCCATGATATGCAGTGGCATAGCAAAACGGTATCCCTTAGCTAAGAGGGCAAAATCAAGGTTTGCTTTGTGGAATGTGATTATTTTAAGCCGTTAATACTTAAATCCGTGGATACCAAAATCCGCGGATACGGAGGGACAATGTAGCCGCTTGGCCTGAACCGGGGGTTGCCTCGGTTGTCCTTTAGCCGCCGTCAGGTTTTTCAATGGCTGGAAAGCACGCCTGTTGAAGAAGTGCCGAGGAGCGAGCCCCCCCTCCGAAACCAGGGCTAAAAGAAAGGCTGGAGATGGTGGAATAGGCTTAGGCTCTCTTGCTGTGGGTGCATGCTCGCAGACCCAAATACTCAACCATCTCGCTTCCATACCTGGGTTGAAAAGCCCCCGTTTCCTTCTAGGTGCCGGTTTTAAATAACTGCCCCCCCCCGTCCTTCTTTGTGTGGCATCGCTTCGTGCAACTTCTCCCTCTTCTTGTCCAGTCCAGTCCCCACCACCTGCTCACTCCTCTCTTCTTTTGGACTGAAACGCCTCCGTGTTGGCAGCAGTCCTCCTCCCACCCCTGAGCGATGTAGCTGTTTGGTGTTCTGCACAAATCTTAAAATAGCTCGGATCTTTAAAAGAGACGTGGGTGGGGTGGAGGAACTCGGTGGCTTATGGCTGGCTGGTTCTTGAAGCCCTGTAGCATCTTCTTTGGCTAGAGATTGACCCGATGCTCGCCTCTGGTCTGTTGGGCTGCTGGCTGGGGAGAACTTTAATTTGGTGCCTGGCAAATTTCCAGAGGCTTTCCACTCTTGGCTCTCTTTTTGCTGTTGCTTATGTTTCAGCTTTGGTACTATTAGGGTGGCTGCATGCATGTTGGGTTCCTGTATAGATACTACTTCTGCATGGGGACAAAATAGGTGCAAAATTGTCACATGTCGTGAAGTGATGTGACTAAATTAACAGGTACTCACATCAAAATGGACGTGTGGCCCACCTGCTTCCCATCCCTCTATACAGATATGATCATTCTACAGGGAAAAAAATGTGGTGGCATTAGACATACCAAAGAAATACATCTGATGCACCTGGAAGAACCAGGTAGAATTATTTTTACTGTAAATATTCCCCTCCATAGTTCAGTGGTGGGTTCTGTTTCCAGACGGTAATGTGATAGGGTGTGTGGTTGTTGGTGTTGTTCAGAATGGCAGGAGTGGCAGGTGGCCAGGTGATGCCTAGCTTGTTTCTCCTTCTGTTGCTAGTCTCCACCTTGTGTTTGCATATCTGTGCACCAACTACATTTTCTTTCCATACAGCATCGCAACCATATGCTACTCTCTTGAACTGTATCTGTGTTTAAACCATTTCCTCAATAGCTCTGTCTTTTTCATACGGTTTCTTTTTTTAAAAGCTTGTTTTGCTGAAGTTTTGTTTTAAAAATCCTCTGGGGAAGGAGACCTTGCTGAAGCTTATTAGGTGCGGCAAGGGATTATCAGGGGCGTGGAAGCAAATGTATTAATGCAGAACAATAAACCTGTGGCGGTAGAAACTTGAAACAATGCACAGTTACATAATGAAAGTGTATGCAACAGAATGGCAGCATTCAATTACTGTAATAACCTTCAGTATAACACTTGCTGCAACTTATTATAATATATTATCCAAGTATTTTTTTAATAGACAAAGCCCCTTTCTTTTATTTTGTAGATGGATGCAATTCCCTCCCCTTCAAATCCTGGTAAACTCAGATAAAAAATGAACTGTAAATTACTTTTCTTGTGGATGTAATATTTCACTTTTTCTGATGTGCCTGTTCTTTCTTTACCATCTTACGTCATGCATTTATAGGTTTAGTTTATGTGTTTTATGAAAGTTTTATGTTTTAGGTTGTTGTTGTTGTGTGCCTTCAAATCATTTATGGCTTGACATATCAACTTATGGTGATCCTAAAGTGAACCTATTCTGGGGTTTTCTGAGGATGAGTGTGTGTGACTTGACCAAGGTCACCCAGTGGGTTTTCATGGCTGAGCGGGGATTCGAACCCTGGTCACCAGAGTTGTAATCCAACACTCAAACCACTGTGTCACGCTGGCATGCCTTATATTGTTACACAGGTTGAACATCTCTTATCCAAAATGCTTCGGACCAGAACTGTTCTGTATTTTGGAAATTTTTGGTGGTTTTTTTTTTTTTTGAATACTTGCCTATACATAATGAGATATCTTGGTGATGGAACCCAAGTCTGAACATGAAATTCATTTATATTTCATATCCATCTTATACATATTAGCCTGAACATGATTTTATACATAATGTTTTTAATAATGTTGTGCATGAAACAAAGTTTGTGTACACCGAACCATCAGAAAGCAAAGATGTCACTATCTGAACCACCCATGTGGACGATTTTGGAGTATTTCAGAATTCTGGATAAGGGATACTCAACCTGTACGTAATATATATATATATATTAGATTTATATGCATACTTTTATGTCATTTTTCTACCTTCCTCAGTTCATCTTCTGAACATCTTGTTCTGTAGATGTAAAAAGTATGATTACAAGGAACAGGGTTTCTTTATTGGTAGTACCCATTGGCAAAAATTTCTCCCTGTAGATACCTGGGAAGTATGTGTGCTACTAAGGATGGGAAAAGTCTTCCTACTCAGGAGAATCTTTTGGCAGTGGTCATGGCTAATTGTTTGGATTCATCATAGACTTTTAGTAATTAGCTGTTAAACTGTTGATTGAATTTGTATAACTCTTTGTTTTTTTGTTTTAATGGGAAGGATCCTGAAGGCTTATCAGGTCATAGGAAAGGGTATAGATTCAGACAGTCTAATAATTATGAAGACTTGATTACACAAATGGAATAAGCCTAGTTCTTATGATGTTGCCAACATATTCTTTACATTTCCAACCTTGATATTTTTTAAAGTAAGTGCTTTATCCTCTTCCAGCATATTGGACATATACACAAAACTGTGTAGGCAGATTTCTCTGCAGGTGCTTAAAAATAAACCTGTTCCTTCCTTCTAATGTTTTGCCTATTGTGTGTAATTTGGACACTGGGCATACCTTTCTGCTTGACTGAATTTATGTACAGTACATACTTCTAGACCTGTTAGACCCTTAAGCTTAGGCTTTTGCTGTTTTGTACTAATGTGCTGTGCCTCCTTACAAAATAAACTTAGGCTTTTCCATTTCTCTCTATGGCGTGCATGTGTTCCCCTTGTCCAATTATCTTATATCTCTATGTGCTCTTGAGGTTATGTAATAGAAATGTATAAGCCAACTGAATGCAAAAGGACCTTTTCACTCCACAGCTGTAGAGCTGTACATGGCTTAACAAATTAGGTCATTCATTCTTTTCCAGTTTGGAAAGAAAGAGGTGAACAGAATAATTTGTTTTGCTGCTAGGACTGAGAAGGCACAGAGGGGAAAAATTCACCTGATTTGTCCTTATTATACCTTTGCCTGGTAGCAATGAGAACTATGCATATGACTGTGACTTGGAATACATGAATCAGGATTCCAAAATAGATGTTGTGGGGCAGGGGTGATCAGGTTTTGCAAAATCTTTTGAAAGCCCAGTATGAAAATCATCAGCACTTCGTTATACTGTAATTACTTTTGTTCTGTACTGAGAACAAATCTCAAAGGAATTGTTAGGTTTTTTAGCATTTAAACTATTTCCAAATGCTGTGCCTTTCTGTAAGTATTCAGCATGATCAAATATGTCTCCAACACATGCAAAACTCATATTGGTGGTTGTTACGCAATGGGCGCTAAGAATTAAGGTGGGGGGGAGTAGCTAAAAAGTAAGTATCCCCTGATTACCTTTTTGTGGTAGGAGCCTCATCCATAGATACTGAGGGCTGACTGTAGTTACAGAGTCTATAATTAGGTGTGTTGGGTCTCATCTTGAAATTCTCCTAGCCTTATTGTCTGATTGAATTACTATACTAAGAAAGTATGTTACAAGTTAAAAATAGGCTATCATTTACTTCCTAAGAAAAATACCGTCCATTGATAATCTTCCTGAAAATACTATCCTTACTACCATAGATGTGGAGGCTCTTTTACACTAACAGCCTCCCAGAAGATGGACTATATAAGCCAATAGGGATGTAATCCCTGATGTGCTGTAACGAGCTATGCCTTAAACTGCACTTTGTACTTACCCAGAACTATTTCTTCTTTGGAGAGAAAATGTATCCTCATATCAGTGACACTGCCATGTGTATTTGCGAGCTCCACAATATGCGAACTTCTCTAAGAATCATTGATCTATGATTTCTCAGTTCGTGGTCCCCAAAGCCTGTCTTTTGTTTGAGATACATTGGTGACATTCTTATGACAAGAGGCACTTGAAGTTCAACCAGGATGTCAATAAGCTTTTATCTCATTATAAATTGAGCCTGGGTCAGTTCAGACAAAATGTTTAGTTTTCTGTGCCACTACATAATAAACATATACATTTCACCTTATATTTGAAATCTACTGACTAATATACGTACTTGATTGCTTTTAGATTCTACCCAGAACACACCAGACATATTTTCTGCTGCCAAACTATGCAATAAAATTCTCTCTTCAAACTTCTGAGACAAAGGGTGGCATCCTGTTAGTGACATGTGTATGTCTCTTTTTTGGACAGGGCACAGGGGACCAATCTCTTGCTCTTGTGCTCCATCCCAGAGCCTTCTCCCCAGGCAGTTGTCTGTTCCCAGAAAGGGCTGCTGCTTCTGACCAGTGGAAGGGGAGGGTGAGTGGCCAATTCAGACCATCAAGATCCAGCTGCTCTGGTGTCCTGAGCAAAGGAAAGGGAGTGCACACTACATTCATGAAAGTAACTTTGTTTCTTCCACCCAGACAAGTTGAATCCATTTACTACTTCATGGTATGAATTCCTTCCCTCCTTCCCACTGGTAAGCAGCAGCTGCCCCTCCTGGTGCTTGAAGGTTGTTTTCTTGGGGGAGGGGGAGGGGAGAAAGGATGTGAAACTGCACAGGCAGAGCCGTGCTCCAATGCAGAATCTTAGCCTCACAACTTAAGGATTTACAATAAGCATTTCTAAGACAACAATGCCCATCAAGACCAGACTGGTACCCAGAAATGGTTTGTTATAGGAAAGAACCAGAAGAGAAAATGACAGAACACTACTTGTTCCCATCTAAAGCCAATGGTATAATTCACCAGTGAACTACAGTCAGTTCCAAACAATGTCTCTTCCCTCTTGCAGGCCCTTGCAAGGTAGGCTTTTACTTGTTTGCAGATAGTCACCTAACCTAAAACAGCCACTGACCAGCAACAACATGCCACATAACTGAGACACAAGGAGCAGAGCATGTGGAAGATCAAGATGCCAACATGTCTGCTCTGGCAACACTGTTATAGAACCTTATAATATCACCAGTTGCATCAGGGATTCATACTCCTGCTCTTCTTCTCAAGTCAAATGAGTACCTTTCTGCATGCAACATAGAACAAACAGGTTAGTCTCTGTGCAAAAGTGTAGACTTTGGATCACATCCCGGAAGAAAAGCAGGGTATAAATTCAATAAATAAAAATAAATAGATAGCTTGAGACAAATCTGACATAAGAAATGGAAGTATTACAAAAGCAGTGGGCAACATTATAACTTCCCAAGATGGTTTCTCATTAAACTTGAGTTGCTGTTCTGAAGCAAGGGTATCTCAGATGAAGTAGATAGCATGAATTTGCTGAATGGCAATCCATTAAAGAAGTTCCTGTTTTGTCACCTGTGGCTTAAATCAGGGTTAGGGTTTCACCACACTACAGTTTTAATCAGCTTTCAATGCGAGTATATCTCTGCTTCCGACTCTGATTCTATGATCCTATGCTGTCATCCACAGCTCTTTTCATGAATGGCCACTATTAATAATATGATCTCTGCCATCCATACTTTCTACCTTTCCTCTTACATCCCTGTTTATAATTTCCACCCACCCCCCATACACTCACCCACTGCATCTGAAGAAGTGAGTTTATATCCATGAATGCTCATGTGAAAATAAAAGCGAAGTTAGTCTTAAAGGTGCTGCCACATTTTTTTCTCCAACCCCCCCTTAGATTAATAGAATCATAGAGTTAGAAGAGACCACAAGGGCCATCCAGTCCAACCCCCTGCCATGCAGGATAAACAATCAAAGCATTCCCAACAGACGGCTATCCAACCTCTGTTTAAAAACCTCCAAAGAAGGAAACTCCACCACACTACGAGGCAGTGCATTCCACTGTCAAACAGCTCTTACTGTCAGAAAGTTCTTCCTAATGTTAAGATGGAATCTCTTTTCCGGTAGTTTGAATCCATTGCTCTGTGTCCTAGTTTCTGGAGCTGCAGAAAACAAGCTTGCTCAATCCTCAGTATGACTTCCCTTCAAGTATTTTAAACATGGCTGTCATGTCAACCTCTTTAAACTTCTCTTCCCCAGGCTAAACATACCCAGCTCCCTAAGCCACTCATCATAGGGCATGGCTTCCAGACCTACCACCACCCTGGTTGCCCTCCTCTGGACACGTTCTAGCTTCTCAATATCCTTCCTGAATTGTGGTGCCCAGAACTGGACACAGTATTCCAGGTTAGGTCTGACTAAAGCAGAATAGAGTGGTACTATTACTTCCCTTCATCTAGACACTATACTCCCATTGATGTAGCCTAGAATCACATTGGCTTTTTTAGCTGCCTCGTCACACTGCTGACTCATGTTCAATTTGTGGTCCACCAAAACTCCTAGATGCCTTTCACATGTACTGTCATCAAGCCAGGTGCCACCCATCCTATATCTGCCCATTTCATTTTTATTGCCCAAGTGTAGTATTCTACATTTCTCCCTGTTGAAATTCATTTTGTTAGTTTTGGCCCAGCTTTCTAATCTGTCAAGGTCATTTTGAACTCTGATCCTGTCCTCTGGGGTACTAGATGCCCCTCCTAATTTGGTCTCATCTGCAAACTTGAGAAGCATGCCCTCTATTTCCTTATCCAAGTCATTGATAAAGATGTTGAATAGCACTCGGTCCAGGACAGAACCCTGTGGCACCCTGCTGGTTACTTCTCTCCAGGATGAAGAGGTGCCATTGGTGACTACCCATTGGATTTGGCCCATCAACCAATTACAAATCCACCTAACAATTGCATTGTCTAGCCCGTATGTTACTAACTTTTTTGCAAGAATATCATGGGGAACTTTGTCAAAGGCATTACTGAAATGCTATGGATACATTACATCCATAGCATTCCCATCACCTACCAAGTATGTACCGTAACTCTATCAAAAAAAGAGATAAGATTAGTTTGGCATGACTTGTTTTTCAAAAACCGATGCTGACTTTTAGTGATCACAGCATTCCTTTCTAAGTGTTTACAGGCTGTTTGTTTAATGATCTGCTCTAGGATATTTCCTAGTATTGACGTCAGGCTGACTGGGCAATAATTATTTGGGTCTTCTTTTTCTTCCTTTTTAAAGATGGAGACAACGTTTGCCTTCCTCCAGTCTGCAGGGACCTCTCCTGTTCTCAAAGATTATTGCCAGTGGCTCTGAGATTATTTCTGCCAGTTCTTTTAGTACTCTTGGATGTAGTTCCTCTGGCCCTGGAGACCTGAATTCATTTATACTGTCCAGGTATTCCTGAACAACCTCTTTACCTATTCTGTGCTGCATTTCCCCTACTGCATCATTTGCTCCATTTTCTCCAGATTGAGCACTGTTCTCCTTTTGGGAGAAGACTGAGGCTAAGAAGGTGTTGAGTAGCTCTGCCTTTTCTCTGTCCCCCGTTAACATTTTCACCATCTTCTCCCTGCAGAGGTCCTACCACTTCCTTGTTCTTTCTTTTGCTATGAACATACCCCCCAAAAGCCCTTTTTATTGTTTTTAACCTCTCTAGCAAGCCTGAACTCCATTTGTGCTTTTGCTTTTCTGATTTTCCCCCTACACAAGCTGACTATTTGTTTGAATTCTTCTTTGGTGATTTCTCCCATTTTCCATTTCTTGTACGTGTTCCTTTTAAGTCTTAGTTCAGTTGAGAGTTCTTTTGACATCCACCCTGGTTTCTTTAGACACCTCCCACTTTTCCTCCTCATTGGAACTGTTTGAAGTTGTGCCTTCAATATCTCATTTTTTAGAAACTCCCATCCTTTATGAACTCATTTATCTTTTAGTATTTCTGACCATGGGATCACCTCCAGTAATTTCCTTAAGTTTTCTGAAATCAGCTTTCTTAAAGTCTAGAGGTCATGTCTGACTACGTTTGGCTTCCCCTTTCTTCTGTATAACAAACTCCAGGAGAACATGGTCACTCCCCCGTAAGGATCCCACTATTTCCATCCCATTAACCAGATCATCCCCATTGGTTAGGATCAGATCTAAAATAGCTGACCCCTTGTTGCCTCTTTCACCTTCTGGACAATGAAATTGTCTACAAGGCAAGTGAGGAATTTGTTGGACCTTAAATTGTTGGCAGAGTTGGACACTCAACAAATATCAGGATAGTTAAAATCCCCCATTACTACTACATCTCTCCTGTCTGAATATGCGGTCATCTCTTCTAGGAAGGCATCATCCAAGTCCTCAGTTTGGCTTGGAGGTCTGTAGTAGACCTCCACAACAACATCCCTGCTGTTTCTCTCCCCCTTGATTTTTACCCAGATGCTCTCAACCTGGCTCCCAGGATTTAAGGCATGGATTTGTTCACAGGTGTGCACATCCTTAACATATACTGCTACTCCACCACCCATCCTGTTTGGTCTATTTCTCTGAAATAGGTTTTACCCCTCTATTACTACATTCCAATCATGAGACTCATCCCACCAGGTTTCAGTGATGCCTATTAAATTATATTTTCTTTGCTGTGCTAAGAATTCAAGTTCATCCTGTTTATTTCTCATGCTCTGTGCATTAGTATAGAGACATCTAAGACCACGGGCCATTCCCCCTATCTGCCCTTTAAAGGTTTTATTCCTTTTGGGTTCTTGTACTGTTTGCCTTGTTGTCTGTATAACATTTGGGCCATTTTCTCCAGTGCTTGATGAAACCTGCACTCATGAATACTGTCACCTTCCCCCATACAACTTAGTTTAAAGCCCTCCTGATTATATCTTTCAGAGTCTTAGCAAAAATATTCCTGCCAATTGCTGTGAGTGCAACCCATCCTTTGCCAGAAGTCCACCTCCATGAAACTGCACCCCATGGTCCAGGAAGCCAAACCATTCCCAGCGGCACCATCTGTGCAACCAGTTATTCACAACCACTATCTTTCTCTCCCTTCCTGGGCCATGTCATTCCACTGGAAGGACAGACAAAATGACTATCTGTGCATCTAAGTCCTTCAGCTTCCTATCCAGAGCCTCATAATCCCTTTTGATATTTTGAAGGCTATGCCTTGTGGTATCATTGGTTCCCACATGGATCAAAAGGAACGGATAACACTCAGTAGGCTTCATGAGTCTCATCAGCCTCTCCATTACATCATGGATTTTTGCACCCTGGAGACAGTACACCTCTCGAGTCATCTTATCAGGCAGACAAACTACTGATTCCGTACCCCTCAGCAAAGAGTCCCCTAGCACCACTACATGCCTCCTCCGAGGATTGGCAGAGGCCAGTCTGTGTGCTGAACCGTCCAAGGGCTCATGCACATTCTGTGAGGCCTGGCTCTGTTGCTCTCCTTCCCATTCCTTGTCATCACTGACAAGGGAGAGAGCTTCAAACTGGTTCAGTAGTGGCATACTCATAGAATGGCCCCTGCTCCTTCTACTTCTACAAGTCACATTCTTCCAAACACCAACCTCCTGTGTATCTGAACTAACCTCCTTCAGAGAAACATCCCCTGCATGTTCCTGAACCAGGACCTTCTGCTCTGCTCTGTCTAAGAAAACCTCCTGCTCCCTAATATGCTGTACAGGAGGACCCCCGTATCCACGGAGAATTGGTTCCGGGCCCCACCATGGATAACAAAATCTGTGGATAATTGCGAGTGCCATTGAAAATAATGGGACTTCTGGTTTAAAATACCATAGAGTTGCCTCGGGGGACCTAGGCAATGGCTAGAGAGGACACATTTTCTACAAGGACTCTATGGCATCTGTGCTGAAACAGAAATCATAGGTAATTGAATCAGTGGATAATGAATCAACGGATGTGGGGGTCCTACTGTATAGTGGCTAATTGGGGCTCAGGTTGTTGGACCTTCTCTTCCAATAACATAACCAACTTGCACTTGCTGCAAGTATAGCTCTGCACATTCACAGTCAAGAAGACAAACATACCACAGCTGTTGCAAATGACTGAAACAGTTCCCTCACTGTCCATATTGAATACTTTGAAGTAGGCACTAGAACAGAACTCTGGGTCTCCTCCTCAAACTCCCCTGATAAACAGTCATGCCAAACACCTCTGTTCACCTCGCTCCTGTATGCCAAGCTCCAGGGACTGAGGCTGCAACTATATAGAGAGCTACTGGCTGCTAGCTCCTCCCTCTGCTTCTCACCCACTTCCTCTCAGCAGTCTCTAACTCACTTCCTCTCAACACAAGCAGCTCACCAAACAAATACTAATGAGTCCCCACCAGGCAAGTCTACACTCAACCCACACAAACAAACAGCCTTGACCCAAGCAAGCACACCAGCATTAGTCCAACAAACCCTCTGGGACTGAAGAGGTTTAATTCAATAGTCACAAGCTTACCTTATGCTGTCTTTTCCTTCCTCCTTTTTATGCTGCCAGAGACTAACATGGCTACTTCTTTGTAAACCCACTAACCATGTAATTCAACCCAACATTTCAGGCATCTGACATACCGCAGTCTGTGAAAGCTTATATGATAGTATAGTTGTCAGCCTTTGAGGTGCTGTAAAACTCTCTTGTTTTAGCCATAATCTGGAATTTTCAGCCACACTGATAAGGAAAAGTACCTTTCCAAAGTTGTACACTTGAGCCAGGAGAGGCAACTGAATTCCCACACCATTGTCTCTTCCACTCTCCAATTCAATCAGTTCTCAGTCCAAAACTATATCCCAGACTTGGTAAGCTTTGTTATTTATATACAATGTACCAAGGAAATGTTGAATAATGAATTGATTATGAACCAAATTCAATGCTATTTTGTTAATATTTAATAGTGCTTCAGTAGGTTAGATAAGAAAATCTAATCTAAAATAACAGAATAGCTTAGAAGTTATAATGGCTACTTCAATGCATGAATCATCCACAGGAGATAATATATTCATTCACATTAAAAAGTCAGTGGCAGCAAAAACACTTTTAATTAACTTGGGAACATCAAAGAATAATCACAGTACTTTTGCTGTGAACAGGAAGTTTTTCTTTTTTTTTACAAAAATAAGCACCAACTATAATTGCTGTGCTATATAAAGTCTATCAATAATTCAGTTCATGCCATAGTTTTATGGCTTTTTTAGCATAGGCAGATTTTCAGCTGTAAGAGAATGATTGTAATATTGCTAATTGATAAAATTCATGTTAAAGTTTCACTTTAATCAAAAATCTTCCTCATTTGGTTTGTCGGGGAAGGTTTACCCTTCCTCCAACACAGGGCCCATTTGTTTTCAAAAGCTGGATAATGACTGACAAGAAAAAAGTAGTCCAAGATTTTCCTAGCATAACACATGGCATTTTTTTTTTACATTTTTCTGCTAGTCACGAACTTTTTAAAGGCACAGAGTTCGGTTAGCGAAAGCCAGCCCATCCTACAGCCGAGGCAAAGTGAAATGGAAGTAGGAATGCTAAGGTAATGTTTTGAGAAGGCTGTGAAACTCTGTGGACTGGCAGAAGAGTGTGACATTGGAATAGGCTTGATCTGAAGGTAGCAGTACCTAAAATTGCCAGGCCAGTCTTATTCTAAACCCTGAGATTTCAATGCCAAACCTTGAGACAACCCTTTGTGATGTGGGGGTGGTGGTGGCAGACCTTGGAGATTTTACAGGAGGCAGCCTCTGGTGATATTGTTCAGCATCATCCACAGCTGCACAGAGCATGCCATTCAAATAAAAAAGACCAGGGGCTCATTTACACGGGCAAATATTCCCTTAAATATACCGCAAAGATAGCTCATTGTTCCCATGGATCGCACCACAGCATTGCTTTATTCAGAAGGGGGGAAGGTAAAACACCCAAATATAGTGTGACAAGGGATGTTCCTACTTTTGCTGAGTTATTTGCAAAGTAGCGCATTATTGCTAGTGTAAACAACCATTCCACTAAGGGCTGCAGCAGAGCTGCACTGTGATTGGTTGTTATGATGAAGGGGTGCGCTTAAAAGAGGTGGAGTGATGGAGGGAGATTCAGTAGCAATTAGGAAATCTTGAAAAATCCTCTCTGCTATTTTGCAAGTCTGTGTGAATCCCGTTTGCCAAGAAAAAGGATTCCCAAGTCCTTTCAGTCAGGGGAGATCTGTTCCCCACATAAAGCTCCTCTTTCTCCTCAGCTGCAATCACTGCGTCTCTGCTTGGGGGAGAGGGAGAGAGAGAGAGAGAGACTTGTCTTTGATCTTCCCCCTCTGCTATTTTGGCAGTCTGTGATTCTTTATTTAGCAAGAAAATGCAGGCTTCCAATCCTTTCAGTCAAGGAGGATCTATCCTCTTCCCCATAAAGTCCTGTGCTTGGTCTCTGCTTGGGAGGCCACGCCCCCACACCTTTGCCAGTCTGAACTATAAAGCAACATAGTTAACAAAAAAACCTGAACGGCACAGCTGCGGAAAAGAATTAAAGTGCAATTTGCCACAATAAATCTACCGTGTAAATGAACCCCAGGTCTGCCAAATGAGGAAAATATACAGTCATAGTCTTTTCAAGGTAGTGTTCCCAACCTGAGATTCCTCCTTCTCTCTTCCTGATGATCGGAGAAGAGGGCCTGGGCTCTGAGATCTGGAAAATCTTATCAATCTCTGAGCAATTGAGAAAGAGGACAAACCCGTAAGGGAAAAATGCTTTTTAATTTTAATAGCAGTGGGAGTAGGTCAGAGCCAGCCTGACCGTTAGACAAAGTGAGATAATTGCCTCAGGCAGCACATTTTGGGTGTCATGAAAGGGCAGCAAATTGTTATTACAGTAATTTGAGTTATTGAGGTTATCCTTTGCTGCTCTGTCCCAGGCAACAACATTTCTTGGAATAGCACTGGGAGTGGCAGAATTTTTCCCATGGATCATTGATATTTCTTTTTTGTTTTTGTTTTTCTTAGAAACGTAATGTTATTTTTAAAAACACACACACACTCTTCCTCCAAAATTTTCAGGAAGAATTGAAAAGTAGTTAGATATCAAGTGAACAAAGCAGAATGTATTTGTGCTGAATGTTAAGGACTAATGACTCATTTCCTCTTAGAAAATGCTAACAAATGTTGCAATATTCATTCTGCCCCTTCACAGATAGGCTAAAAAACCCTTTCTGTCCAATAGAGTGATTTTGAATAAGCATGGGAAGAAGCATCGCCACATGGGAGATATTCTTGTTTAATGATGTTCTTAAAAATCCATGTGCACTCAAGCAACAGTTTTCTACCTGAATGGAATGGGCTGTTGAAAATGAATTAATTTTTTTAAACTCTTAAAACTGTCACATGCAATATAAAAAATTGAAATAGAGTAAGCCTCACCCACAGTCTTAAGATGCATTTAAGGAGTATCTGAATGTAATAGGAGAGGAGATGAATTAAGTATGAAGTTTAAAAGGAGATTCAGAGCGCTTCAAAAAAAAGTATCAGTGGACAAGTGAGCCATACTGATAGCAATCTTAGGTTTCATTGTGGCATTGAGCAGGAGTGAGAAAAGCGTAACTCATGGGCCATTTTATGGCCCCTATACACCACTGATTTTTTTTTCTTCCCACAAATCCCCACAAGGGATTGTGGAGAATAATGTTTCCATGTTTTTTACCTCAGGGCCATTTTAAACCCAGGAAAGGCATTTTTTTAAAGAGGAAGTGACCTAGAGTTTGACTTCCTGTTGAAAATGGCCCAGAGAGGACCAACAATTTGGCAAAAATACTTCCTACAGCCCCATGGGTATTGGGGGGGGCATTTTGAGGACAGGTTTTACAGTATTGAGGGGGTGAAGTTAGGGTTGCCTCACCTCCAGGTGCTGGCAAATGTCTGAGGGAGCCCTGCCCCCAAGCAGTTCAAGAAGCTTTAACCAGGTGAAAACTGTGCATTTCTGAATTACTCTATGAGCTCATGTGTGCCTGGGAGTGGGGTGGAATTTCAGTCTGGCAGCTGTAAGCAGGCAAGAGGGCTTGTGAGTGAAGGTGCAGTGTAGTGTTAGTGTCTACACACAGCTTCCTATACTGTCACTGTGCTTCCAGTCATAAAAGACTCAATGAGACTCCACTTGAATCTGGACTGGCATTGGAGAGAAGGAGAGTGGTGAAGATGAGAGATTGAGAGAGAGAGAGAAGACAAGACTGACTTAAGTGGATTGTGGTGGATGGATTGTTCAGTTTAGGAACGGGGCAGTTATGGATAGGAAGTTTGGGGACTGGGAAAGATGTAAGGTGGGTGATGCTGCTGGTCTCTAGGCTGCCTGACAGTAGTGGTGGGGAATAGGATGATGGTGGGAGAAAAGGAATCACCTTGTATTGGAGTTGGAGAGGAGCTCATTTGAAATAGTGTTATTTAATTATGTTTTATTAAGTGGATGCATTTTTGTGGATGAGAAGAGACTGGAGAGGCTGAGTATTTTTAATCCATTTCTGATTCAGTGGAATGGGGACTGATATCATTAGCAAAGAGGGAAATGGATTGAAAATGTTGGTGAGAAATGAAGTCAGAGTAGGGCTGATAGGATATCTGATGTAATGGAGATGGCAGGAAGTCAGGTGGTGGTGGTGGAGGACATTGCTTTATTTCTTTATTTAGGTATTTATACCCCGCTCTTCAGTCACAGAGGCTCTCAGAGTGGCTTACAAATTGTTAAGCAACAGCACTTTACACATCTAGACCATATTAAGCAGTTTCCAATGTGTGTTAGCTAATTGTCCCCACAAGCTGGGTACTCATTTTACTGACCTACGAAAGGATGGAAGGTTGAGTGGACCTTTGAGCCCTTGGGATTGAACTTGCAACATTGTGGCTGCAGTACTGGCATTTAACCACTGCACCACCAGGGCTCCCTATCCACCAGGGTTCCCTATGCTCTGGAGAGTGGAGTCAGACTGTTGAAATATGACTAGTTGGATAAATTTAATAGATTGGAAATTTTCATGGCTTCATTGGTGTCTGGCTTGGATTGGATAATAGCAGCTTTGCCTGTTAGCTCAGGTTTCTACATTTTGTTCTGGTTGGATTACAACACCCCTCACACCCCAACTCTTTAGCACAGGGTTTTGTTACATTCCTATGAGTGTAAATAAGAATCAGTGAGAGGTAACATACTTTAAATTTTGTAAGTTGCCTTGAGTCCCAGTGCTGTGAAGAAGGAGAAATATAAATAAAGAAAATTATTGCTAATATCATCATCATCATCATCATCATTATCATCAGTTTCACAGTCTACCAAGTGTTACAATAATAATAATAATAATAATAATACTGTAATAGTAATGATAATATAATAAAATTTATTTATACCCCACCCCTCTGTTAAAACAATCGGGGCGGCTTACAAAAATTAAAATACAATACATATAAAAATCCCTAAACACCCCCCACGCCCACCCCATAAAAAATATTAAACACATATAAATATGGAGGTCTGAATGATCAGTGATTTGGATTCTATCTCAGAGTCCAGCAATCAATGAGTTAACATTGGATATTGTAATACACTTCTAGCACTGTTGCTCTTTCTGATTGTATTATTGTGATCCTTTCTGTAGCAATTTCATTCAGATGTTCATCAGTACATTTGGAATTGTTCCCATCTACCACTACTGGAAACCCCCCCCCCCCAAGAAGTCTGGAATCTCTATTTTTAGGTCTTAATGTTTCATAATCTTTCCCTCCTCTTTGCCTTCAGTTGTGCTGTTTCCTGAGATTGACACAACTATAATTCAAGCTTTCTTTTTCTCAACCACAATTATGTCTGGCAAATGATGATCTAACTGTTTGTCAATTTGAATCTTAAAGTTCCATGTGGTTTTTATGTCACCATTTTTGACATCCTTTTTAGGCTTCGGTCCCCACTAGTTCTTTATGGATGGTAAATCATATTTTTTTGTGGGGGGCAGAAATTCCAATGTAACATTTACTATTCATAGTTAACTTTTTCAATATTTGCCTTGACGCTATTTGTTTGAAACGCCTTCTTGAGCCACAAATATAAGTCCTCAGTGTCCCATTGGGTAATCATTTCCAGATGTTCCCCTTCTTAGATTTTCCTTCTGTGCTTTTACTGGCCATGCAGTGGTTTTGTTTTTTGTGGCTAGGCTTCAAGGTGATTTTTTTCATGATTTTCTTTCTATACACATCTTTTGTTTCTTCAGTGTTCAGTATATATATATATATATTCTATATACATCTTTCTATATATATATATATATATATCAACATTTTTTCTTTGCTTTCTTTGATATATTCACTTATGGATCTTTTCTCTTTTTCAATAGTTTGCTTAATTTGTAATAACCCGTGGCTACCAATATTACATAGCAGATATAATGAAGTAATATCACTTTGAGGATGCAAAGTATGGTTTGATGTCATCATTTTCTGGATTTTTCTGTCATCTGTCTTTCTGTCTGTCTATCAGTCTACTTACCTACCTACTCATTGGCATTATCTTTCCATGATGGTGGGATTGTGTTCTCCTGTGAGGCAGGAGGCTATGCTGCTGGAAGGGACTCCTGATTAAGACAGGCTTTTGCTGATGGGCCAGACTAAAGATATCCCAAACTCAAATTCCATATGAAACCAGAGTTCCTGGACATGAGATGGGGGGGGTGGGGAGGCTGCAGGGCTCAATGTGTTTTGCTAGGCAACCAGGGCAAGATACTGTGAAGTTATTGAAAGGACAACCACAGTGAAAGAAATGAACAGCTTCAGAAAGTAGATTAATAATGGAATGCTATTATAATGCTAATCCACCAGTCTGAGGTCAGGAAAACAAAATGTATTATTCTTGTTGTTATATTGGTTCTTTGTGTGTATGTGTGTGTGTGTGTGTGTTTCAATGACATGCTATGAGCCTTCTGGCAAGATACACAGATCTCCTGCCCCAAGTTTGCAACATACTGTAGAGAATTATGGTGGTGGTGGTGGGGGTTCTCCATGTCAGAAGCTTCTGCCTGCTCCAAGCTCCAGTGTGTGAATGAGAACAAAACTCTCCATGCTCCCATGAAGAGATGTATGCTCTGTTCTCCAAGGAGTTGCAGTGTGACACAAAAGACCTGTTCTTTCCCTCCTGTCTTCTGTCACATGCAGAGGACTTCAAGGAAGAATTCAGTAGTAAAGCAATACTGTGTGTAGTGTACAGAATGGTGTATATGAATACTCCTTGAGAGAGAAGAATGTAAGGAGAGCTCTGCTGGATCAAAGCGAAAGTCTGTCTGCTTCAGTATTCTCTGTCCACCGACTACGACGACAAATCAGATGGCTCTTGGAGACAGACAAAACATACAGGATACATCACTATCACTCCCAGCATCTACTAAAGAGGATTGTTTGTTTAAAGCATGTATCAATAGCCCCTCCATCCACCAAGGCCCCCAAAGTAGAATATAAAGAAATCCTTAGTCTCTTGGGGGGGTTAGGTAGGGTTTGGAGTAAAATGGTGGGTCACTTTTCACTTCCAAAGTTTGGCCAACTAAGGCTAGCCATAGTGGGAGATGGGTGGGACAGCTTTCTTGGACTTTTCTGTCTGTCCTATCTGTTGGAATTCCACCCTTTAAGGCCAATGCAATTGGGAAGGGAAATTACCTATACCAGCCAATTGGCCATAGAACGAGACCCCTCCCAGGGGAATGGAAGGGCTTTTCATCAATGGGCCCAAAGATGTACGTTTTCATTGATTTGTTCCTACTCTACTGTGAATCAGTTTTGCTGATTCCCACTTTTCACTGAGTTTTGCTCAGTGAGTTCAAGTTTGTAGAGAAGTTTTCTATGTACAGTCATCCCTCCATGTCCATGGATTCAACCAACCATGGCTCAAAAATATTCAGGGGGGGAAATTCCAAAAAGCAAACCTTGCTGTTCACTATTTTATATAAGGGATGCTATTTTACAACACCATTGTATATAATGGAACTTGAACATCCATGAATTTTACTATCCAAAGTGGGAGTCCTGGAACCAAACAGCAGTGGATACTGAAGGCCCGCTGTATATAAACAATTCATTTAAACAGTCCTTTTCTTCATCTTTGATTCTGAAACACCAGGATGAGCTTGTTGTGATAGCTAAAACTAACCAACAATGTGAGTTGGGCCTGCTCTTGTTGCTGATACATCCTGTGGCCACATTCCCACATTTAGCTTGACCTTGTTCTTAAAACTGAATAGAAGCTTGTCTTCATTAAGAAAGATGTTGATTTGGTCATACTTTAGTTATTTAGGCTGAAGTTGAGGCTGGTGTTGAGGCAAGGTTCTCAAACCCCTCTTGAATTGCTGTTCTCTGCATCCTGTAAGGAACATGCTACCCATCTATCCAGAATCTGCTTGGGCCTTCTTCACCATGCTTACTGCACCTTGCCAGAAGATCAGGCATCCTGCTTTAACATGTCCTGTTTTATAGTACTGGAACAAGTCTATGATGACTTTGGGCTTTATTTGAAGATTGACTTTAACCTACAGCCAAGGTATGGTAATGCAATGTTGGCATAAGCTGGCAATTCTGTAAAGTGATTTGTACTTAGTGTAAGCAGCTATGTTCTTTCCATTTCTGTTCAAGACGTTCAGGGATGAAAAGAGATATTTCTGAATGAGTTGAAAGAACATTTGGCTCCTGTCTGTGAACCACTTAAGAAAGATTGTTCTCACTGAGGTCAATGATACCATGTGGGCTTAAGCAGAGAAAAAGCTTAAGTGCTTTATGGTTTGCACTAAATCCTAAAACCAGGATAGCAGTGAGAAAAATACCGTATGTCTTAATATGCCTGTATGATCCTTATTGTTGTTATGTGTCTTCAAGTCAATGTGGATTTAGGGCAACCCCATCATAGAATTTTCTTAGCATCATTTTTTAAGAAGAAGTTTGCTATTGCTATCTTCTCAGGCTGAGAAGTGTGACTTGCTTAAGGTCACCCAATTGGTTTCCAGGGCTGAGTGGGAATTTGAGCCTTGGCCTCTCCCCCTGAATTCTAGTCCAACACTCACACCACAACACCATACTAGCTCTGTCTGATCCTTAGATAATGCATATTTCTATTGCTGGTGCTAGTTTATACTATTTTGTTGTTGTGTGCCTTTAAGTCATTTCTGACTTATGGTGACCGTAAGGCAAATCTATCACAGGTTTTTCTGAGGTCTGATAGTGTGCAACTTTCCCAAGGTTACCCAGTGGGTTTCCATGCCTGAGCGGGGTTTCGAACCCTGGTCTTCAGAGTCATAGCCCAACACTCAAATCACTACACCATGCTGGCTCCTAAACTATACTATTAATGGACCATGACTGCAGCAGTGCAGATAGAATAGCTTTTATAAAAATGGTTCCAGGAGTAAGACTTTGAAAATTAAGAAATTTGATTTATGTGCCAGTGTTTCAGTATTGTCCTTGAGTGATGTACCTCCTTCCATGTTCTTTTATGCATTGTTTGCTTCCTTGGAGATGATCAGATAAACAAGCTTCAGCCAGCTCTGGCTGATTTATAGTAATGGCTTTTTCACTCTCCGTTCCACATAAAGTGATAATTTCAGTATAGGCTTTTAAATCTGTTTGTAGAACTGCAGATAGGTGTTTTTAGCTCTGGAACTTTGCAAGCTAATCTCCACAGACTATATGAAGTAAACAAAATATTTCCAATTCATTCTCTGAAAAAAAGGTAAAAAAGCCTAGATTACAGAACAGGCAGAGGGAAGTAGTTACCCTGTGAGCAGTCCATACAGTTTGGGTGGCTCCCACATCATTGCCCATCTTCAGTTGGTGTGATACTTGTCTGTATCTGATCATACAATCCAGGTGATATATGTGGTTGCAGCTTACATATCTAACAACAGGTAGACTCCTGATGACACAGAAGTACTAAGTTTGGAAAAGTCACTTTTGGACTACAACTCCCAAAATACCCAAACTAGCATGGCTGACTGCTAGCTGAGTATTCCTGGAGTTGTAGTTCTAAAGGTAGCATATCCAGACTGTTCAGAAATATTGGCACTAGTCTCACCTTGGTAAAATGAGCAAAATGGTAACAGAGTGCTCATCTAGACAAGGTGATATAATGTGGATTGCAGCACATTAATGCACAATCGCAGCAGCATTCATTTGTCTCCATGGTTTTTTGGCAAGATTGATGGTATGCAAAATTGTTTGTGTTTGAAGTTCACACATAGCCATGTCGGCGAATCAAGATGGTGACTGGGAGTGAATTATTCGTGTTATGTTCTCCACAAGTTGCTGCTGCTGCACAGTTAGTTTTTTTTAAAAAAAATTAAATCTAAAGTGCGGAAGTGCGATCTGCTTGAAAAAGCTGTTTGGTCACCTCATAGCTGCAAAAATGTTCACAGTTGCTACCAAAACTCCAAAATGACGCTTTTGTCCACTTGGTTGTCAGCAGACCCCCCGCCCACACATCTGACCAATCAACTTTCCACTTATGGAATATGCTGTGTTACAGAATGGTTATCCAAATGGGTAGAAATGTGCATTTCCACATATATTTTTTAAAAAAACTTGGGGAAAAGGTGCAAAGGCTTTTCTTAAATAGTTTTTGCAGTTTTTGGCTGCCCTCCTTCCAGAAATGGTAAATCATCACAGGGTCTCATTGGGACCAAAGGTATTCTCCTCAAATTCTATGAGGGGTTTCCCCACCATCTAGACAACCCCAGAGTCTTAAGACTTTGCTTGTGGTATTTAGGCCTATAGTTACTGGTTGTCTCTAGAAAGGTCAAGTTGCAGCATCAGATTAGACTTTGCAGCCAGAGTCAGGCAGAAATTGCAGCTGAAACAGAAGGGAGAACTTTTGTGAAAGTGCACAACAAGCAATAGGCTTCTTTTGCAACAAATAAAGCTTCGGAAATACTTGCCTTTATTCAGTTAGGTTGTGGAAGACACTGCTTGGAAAAGTCACTTTTAAAAGAGGAGTTCTTGTCGGAGTCTGGACTACTGGTGTATGTGAGGAGGAGCTCTACCTTCTGGGTTTCTTGAATTTAACTTGAGCACATGCTATTCACATTGTTTGATGCATATGTGGACTCTGTTTCCTTCAGGATGGAATATGAGGCTTCCCAGCTAGAAAAGCAGCATGTACACAGTGTCTATGAAAGCACAGCCACCTATTTCAATGACCTTCAAGGCAAAGCATGGCCTCGTGTTCGACAGTTTCTCCTGGAGCAAAAGCCCGGAAGCCTCATTGCAGATATAGGTAAGTCGTTGTTGTTACTTAGCACAAAGAATCATTATGGCTGTGAACCCTTAATAACAGAACAAAAGTTTTTGTATCTACTATGTCATGAATTCCTATCCATTAAGTCATGCATTTCATACATGTTTTCATATATATTAATAGCACTCAATTCTCCAAATGCTGGTGGGAGGATACCACAAGAGCCTCTGGGCTGTCCTCCATTTCTCAGTTTTACAGATGCTGAAAAGAGAGATGAGTATCACCTACTACCCTGTGCTCCAAGAAGCCCTGCTAGACAGATCCAAGTGCTCTTCCCAACAGGAAATAGACCTCTAACCCAGAGGCCTCTGAAACAGCTTTGTGTTCTAGGCCTTAAAACATAGAATCTAAGATGACTTCTGGTTTCCATGTGGGAGTGTGTTTACAGGAGCCAGTGGAATGTGAAGGCCCTCATACTGTCCTTTTATAATTGCCCAATACAACTATTGAGAAATGGAAAAATGATCTAGCATTTTGGGTTAGTGACGGTCCCTCTGCCAGGCTGTGGGCCATCTGCAGGTGCCAGATATTACCAACTCACAACGCCAAGGCTGTTTAAAGACTGTCTGAAATGGTGGCTAAGCTCACAACCATACTAGAATGAGCAATGATTACTGAGTCACAGCAGGAAAGGAACGGAATCCATCTGTTTGTGGAGATGGGCATTAGAGGCTTTAAAGGCATATGTGCAAAAGCTGATTGAAGAACACAATTTCATGTTTATTTTATATTGTTATTTTGAAATTATCTTTATTGTAGTTTTTGCAGAAAATGTTTCTGTTGCAGTGGCAATATGTTCATGCTTACTCTAGGAACACATTGTTTTAACAGAGGGGCGGGGTATAAATAAATATTATTATTATTATTATTATTATGTATGTTATTTTTTTGTTATGTTTTATTTTCCTACAAAGATAACAAAGTTTGTTGTATGTGCATTTTACTTTTTTAAGGTTGTGGGACTGGAAAATATCTTGGTGTCAACAACCAGGTGTATAACCTTGGATGCGATTATTGTGGCCCTTTGGTTGAGATTGCCAGAAGTAAAGGTTGTGAAGTGATGGTCTGTGATAACCTTAATCTTCCTTTTCGGGGTCAGTGCTTCAATGCAATAATCTCTGTGGGAGGTAAGAGAGTTTGATAGCTTGCATATGTGAAAAATGCCATGTCAAACTGATTTCCTAGTCTGTTATCATATGTGTGCCAACTAGGAGCAGCTCTCCAGGGTCCCAGGCAGAGACCTTTTATGTCACCTACTACCTAATCCTATTAACTGACGGTGCCAAGTTTGGAACTGGGGACCTTCAGCAAAATAAACCATTCTTGTTGGCATGTATATAGAATATTTATCCCCTGCTGCAATCGGTAACAAGTTGAGGTACACAATATAATTTATTTTGTACTGCAGAGCATCCAAGAACTGTGGTATGCCAAACATAATGAGAGAGACTGCAGCCCAAAATGGGAGTTAGACTAATTGGGATGCTGTTATTTATATAGGATGTGGAACATACAGTGAGCCAGGATTGTTATCTGAACTCAGTTATTGGAGTAGGCTCCTTGCAGACTATCTCCCTGATAAAGCATATTGTTTACCCTCCTTTCCACTTTGTATAAACAGAGCCTGAAGTAGAGAATGCTGTTGGCTCTCCAGATGTTTTGAATTGCAAACCCTACATTTTGTTACTATTGTCCATGCTGACTGATGGGAGTTGGAGGCCCAAACATCTTGTTCTCCCCACTTGGTTTGCAGGGTAAGAATAGGAAAAATTAAGTTTTCAATATAGCATCTTATTTTTATATCTATCTACCTAGACAGACAAACAAATAGACAGATATTACATTTCAGTTATTTTTGTATTGAATTAATATATGGTCCTTTCTGAGAAACAAAAACACCAATATTTCAGTATTCAAGAACTTCTGCATTTTAAAAATCTTTGATCACACAGAATAACCAATTACAGGTTGGAGCCCTACAGAGTAGTAATAATTTTGAGGATAGTCAGAAATTCTGTTGTATCTATTTTAAGGGACTGTATAAAAAGAATAGGCAAAAATGCTGACAGTAGATATGATGGCTTTGTTCTTGTGGGTTAGCCATGGCCACAAACCTTATCCCCATTTTCAAAAAGCAGGTTCCATGTATTCCAGGACACAAGAAAGACAGTATTCCAAACAGAGGAAGGCTTGTCAGTTCCTTAAATACTTGCCTATCACTTGTCATGAATTATGTTGCAGGTATTATCTATATGGGCATGTGATGCTCATCCAGCCATACCCTAAGGCCTTATTTGAAATCACAGTGGGCACACTAATGAGGAGAGAACTGCATTTTTTTTCACCAACAGTCTATTGGGTTTTGTCTGATGGTATGTGTGTATGTGTGTGTGTTGTGTAATATGTTCCTGCAACAGCTGCAAAATCTTTGAGGGAAGACACTGGAATCTTGTGTAGTAATGTATGCTTGTTCAGGTATAAACTCATAAATCTGCAAAGCTCTAAGTAAACAAATTATAGCTGTGATGGAAAGCTAAAACTACAGTAACTATGCCTGTAGAAATCTCAGAAATGAAAATAATAGCCAAATTAAGTATTCCAGATGTCAGGGGATAGAGATTTAGTGACCCACATAGCTTTTGGATCTCCTAAGACTAACAAAACATTATACAAAATGGTAACATTGCAAATAAATTATTCAGAACAATAGAATTACCGTATATTCCAGCATATAAGATGACTAGGCATATAAGATGACCCCCCCCAATTTTTAAATTAAAATATAGAGTTTGAGATATACTCACTGTATAAGACTACCCCTCCTTCTCTTATACGGTGAGTATATCTCAAATTCCCCCCTCAAGAAAATGTCAAGAAAACAATTGTTAAGAAAAACTGGAAGATAATTACATCAAATAGTTTTTATGTACATTTCTTGTATTTACAGCATTATATTCCATCTTCCAAGCTGATGCACATAAGCAAAAAAACAAACAAAAACAAAACAAAAACCACAAAAACAAAAAAAAAATCTGCTTTAGGCCAAGCACATTCCGTTAAAACTGTGGGGAAGGGGCACTGAAGCCGGTAGGTGTAAGATATTAATTAAAAATGTCATAATAGGATACCTCGCATATTCCCCTTATCAAAACACAGTGGGCAGATTTACATTTCAGCAACCGAGGGGGGTGTTTGGAAATTGTGGAGGTGGGGGTGTCCCAGGTGGTACCTGTGGAAAAGTCACCTGAAAATGCTGGGGATTTTCCAGGCCTAAATGACTCTTGGCTCCTCGGCACTGAGTTGGCAAGTCTGAGCCCAGAGCAGGATTTTATGGCCGAGCTGGAATGGAGGCGGTGGTGGTGGCAGGAGCAGCAGCTGAAACAGTGGGGGGGCAGGCTGCCTGGCTGGGACCTACTGTCCTTCTTCACCTTCGCCCTCCCAGCCTGGTTCCTTCACCACCGAGGGGCCCAAGAGCGAGCAGTCGGTCAGTTGGGAGAGAGGTCCAGGCTAGCAGTGGCAGCACCGGCCTCTCCCTTCCGCATTTCCCTGGGTCTCTCTCAGGCAGTGACGTAATATGCTGACGGCGGCCCGGCCTGGCCCGGGGAGCTTGGCTGCTTCCACTCAGCTCCATGCTCAGCCGCTCCCACCTGCCCTGCCGCAGCAACATTACCACCGAATGCAGCCCGGTGACGCGGAGAAAGGCCGTCGAGAGCCCCCCGCTGCCCCGCTGGTAAACTGCCACTGACAGACCCGAGCTAGGCCCCAGCCCCCACACGGAACCAGGCTGCAGTGCCCACTGCCATGCAGGCCCTAAGAAAGCCACGCCTAGGCCACGCCAGGGCTCCCTGGGTCGGGAACGAAGACACAGGAGATGGGCGGTGGCTGAGGCAAAGCACTACATTCGGTCCTCTCCTCCGCCTTTGATTCCACCTCAAACGGGGTGAAGGTGGAGGAGAGGAGTGAATGTATCCGCTTTGCCTCACTCCCCGCCTGGTCTCCTGCATCTTCGAAGATGGGTGGCAAGCGAGGCAAAGTGCTACATTCACCCGTCTCCTCCGTCTTCAATTCCTCCTCAAAGGGGGTAAAGGCAGAGGAGAGGGACGAATGTACCCGCCTTGCCTCACCCCCTGCCCGGTCTCCTGTGTCTTCACTTCCTTTGCGAAGGGAGCGAAAACACAGGAGATGGGTGGCGTGCGAGGCAATTTGCTACATTTGCCCCTCTCCTCTGCCTTTGATTACTCCCCAAAGGGGGCGAAGGCGGAGGAGAGGGGTGAATGTACTGGTACACGCTTTGCCTCACCACCACCCTGCCTGATCTTCTGCATCTTTGCTCCTTTGCGAAGGGAGCGAAGAGGCAGGAAATCGGGTGGCGGGTGAGGCAAGCCGTATACCCAGCATTTAAGATGACCCCTGACTTTCAAGGCTATTTTTCGGGGTTTAAAAGTCGTCTTATACACCGGAATATACAGTATTCAGATTTTTCATATGTACACAGATTGCAGAACTGAGCTTTCCTTGGTGCAGAATTTTAATATTTTCATTGCAGAAGCCATATGTCCCTGAACATACATCTTTTTGGTACTTTTGTAGTGATTCACCATTTCTCCACGAAACAAAGACGAATCAAAGCAATAAAAGAAATGGCAAGGGTGCTGGTACCTGGAGGCCAGATGATGATTTACGTTTGGGCAATGGAACAAAAGAACCGGCACTTTGAGAAACAAGATGTGTTTGTTCCATGGAACAAAGCCCTTTGCTCCCAGCTGCTTTCTGAATCCAATAAGGCTGGACATAAGACTGATATTGCACATACTGGAAGTTCTCAGTCCATGCACTCACACCAAGTAACGAATTCTAAGTACAGCTATCCTATTACCCTTGATCAGAAACTTCCCCAAAGGACTGATGGCTGCTTAGCTGAAGCCTGCTGTGTGAAAATTTCTGATGAGGTTGAAAACCGATTTTACAGTGCCCTTGGGAGATCTTTCCGTTCCTGGTTCTCATCCAGGTCCCTAGATGAGTCATCCTTGAGAAAACAAAATGAAAAGATGGAATCTTTGAAAAACACCATTGGATGGACAAACAGCACTGTATCGGTTCAGCCATTGAGACACTGCAGCTTAGACTTAGGTTGCCATGGGTCATTGCTGAAAGAGCCTGCTGACTACAGTGAAGTGTTCATGAAGCATATGGCTTGTAAAAAGATGGAATGGCTGACGGCTTCAAGGTCTCTGAGAGATTTCAATGGTGAGCCTCCTGCATTAGTCCAAAGCCACAGTGGCAAAGCCTCATTTCTCAGTGGTCCCATTGAAAACATAAACAATGGCTATATCCATCAAGATAATACTCATTCCTTTTCAGGCAAACATATTGAAAGAACTTCTTCAGCTAGCTCCAATGAGTCTGTTGTAGACGCTGTTGTGGCTATGGGAAACCAGGCTGTCCTTGGGGAGGATACAAAAGCCTTCATGCGCTACTACCATGTATTTCGGGAAGGGGAATTGTTCTCTTTGCTTGAAGAAAATGTGCCTGAGGTTCACATACTAAGTTCAAGCTACGATCATGGGAACTGGTGCATTATTGTGAAGAAGACAGATGAGCAACAACAGAAATGAACTATGAAAAATGTAGGTTTCACATGCTGCTTCCTGTGGAATTTTAGAGACCTTTGGGCCTGTTCTTGTCACCATTCTGTGTGCATCAGTACAAGATATGCATAAGGGATGGGTACTTGGCATTTTGAGGAAACACAGGAATGTTACAAATAATGTTCACCATAATTTATATTGCTTTTAGGAGATTTGTTTTGTTTTAAATAACCTTTTTTAAATATACTGTAAATAAAATGTCTTGTAACATAAGAATTTTTCATCACCCCACTTCCATTATCCCATTGAAAATATAAGCCATTGGCCAAGTTACTTTGGGGGGGCTGCTACTTTGTGATTGCAGGCTGGTGGCCATCCCCTAGTCAGTGACCATACCCTAGTCAGCAGTGGCCATTTTGCCAAGGAGATTCAGGGAAATGTAGTCCAAAAATAACTTTGCTAATCTCCAGCCCTGAGCATAAAGGCACTAACATAGGCACATGTCTTTTACTTGTTCAGCTTTTTTATTCAGTATAGTAGTGTGTATACTGGAATGTAGGCCTTTACTTTTTAGAATGTTTTTTAAAAAACTTTGCTATCCAAATAGGCTCCAACTACCCAGGGATATCTTGTACAATGAAAGCCTCTGGAAAATAAGGTTTGAGATTTAGCTTCTTATGGAATTTTAAAGAGAAGTCAATGGTGGGAGATAGTAGGAGTGTTGGCTAACAAAGGATAGGATTTTGACTGAGCCAACAAGAGCTTTCTGTGTTAAAAGAGTTGCTCAGAAAAGTTCCTGTTTTAGACTGTATCTCACAGAATCTCCCAGCTTGGCTGTGCTGCACTGGCTGCACTGGCTGAGGGATTCTAGGAGTTATAATTAAAAAAGGAACCTTTGCAAGGTTGGAAAAGAAAATGGTCCAAGAAAAATGGTAATTGTAGAGGGAGTCTGTAACCTTTGCTGCAAGCAGATATCACTTTCTTAATGGGATACAATTTTGCTTAGGACTGTGATGATCAATAAGGCTTAGTGATATTGGCTGAAATGATCCAAACCTGCAGTCCCTGCACAATTCCTTAGGAGTAAGCTTGATTGAATTCAGTGTGACATTTCTGGTAGAGCTTACCTAGGATTGGGATCCACAGTTCAAAAAGGCAAGTAGCTTTCTCTTGAATGTTTAAATCAAACCTCAAATTCATTTGTCCCAATTGTTATTAATCCCAAAGTTTAGGTTATGCATTCTGTGAATGAGCCTTGAACTCATAGCTTGTCTCTGCCCTCTTGTTCTCTGGTTGCTTGGCCATATGGAAGAGATCATGACTGGCATCATTAAGGCTGGTGTCACTCCTTCCCCCAACAGTGTCACCTGGTGTGGTTCAGCCTGTCTACACACCCCTAGTGCTGCCACCATATCAGGAGCCCCCCACCAGTGGTATCCATTAGCAATAGCAATAACATTTATATTTCTATACTGGTTATCAATGCAAAGCACTCCCTAAGCAGTTTACAGTGTGTTAGCTATTTGCCCCCAATAAGCTGGGTACTCATTTTATTGACCTATGGAAGGATAGAAGGCTGAGTCAACCTTGGAGCCCTGTAGGATCGAACTGACAACATTGTGGCTGCAGTACCAGTATTTAACCACTGCACCACCAAATGCATACCCAATTATTATATTAAAATGTAGTCTTCATCTAAATAAAGTAATACAATTACAGCTTGCTTATTTCAGAACCTGGACAGCTTTTGCTCAGTCTTAACCATGGTTTAGTGAAACAAGCCAGGTTTAAACCATGGTTTATGATTCTAGCATGTTGGCCTAAACCAAGAGTGGGCAACTTTGGTAGGTCTAGGACCAATTTTGTCTCTGCTGTGCACCTCCTCCCCACCAAAAATACAAGTTTAAATCCCACCATAGAACTGGAAGTGATTGGAAGTTCACTCCTGGTTTTCAAAACATCAACAAGAAAGCACCTTTTCACTCATGCAAGGCTATGCATGGCATTCCTAGAGCCACCTTGTTCTTATATTTAAAAAATGAAAAGATTTCTCCTCCCTTAATGGTGTTGCATGATGGTCTGTGGTTTGCAAAAATGGGGGCTTGGTGCATGTGGCTCGTGGGCCACCCCTGCCCTAAACCACAGTTAGTTAACAAAAATTGGGGATTCAAATATAACAACAAACTGGCTAACTGATAATGAAGAGAAAGTTTCTACTCTCCTTGCATTTATTCTAGAAAAGAAGAGGGGAAATAAAATTCTGAGTTTTTTTTAAAAAAAACCAAATACAAAATGCTAATGTAGTTATAATTTTATAGTCAAATCAGATTTTTGTTATGAAGAGAGGTTATGAGAGTTTTGACTCTTCTGGTTACAGATATAAAGAAAAAGCACAATTTTAAAAATCCTTGATGAGAATGGGTCTCTCAACAAGTCAAGACACCCCTTTGAAAAATTGTTAACCGCTGTGTGATATTTCAGCCTGCACAAACGCAAAACGTTGTATTTTGGGCAAAGCCCATTATGTTTTGTGGAAAATACATCTTATGTGAAAAGAAGAGCCCTTTGCAAAATTTTCAGAAAGAGATCCTCAAATCCCCTCCTCCGCCCATGCAAAAACTTTCATAATCTTGCCCAGTGGGGAGAAAACATTTGAAACATTTCATTCTCATGTATGGGAACAAAGTAAGCAGAGGTTCATATCCTTTGCTTTAGCTTGGCATCCTGTTAGTGAGAGGCGTGTGCATAAGTGTGGCTAGTGTTTGCATACAAGGTCTGTCTATTAAATAACGAGACTGATAAAATAACCCATCTTTATTTATGTGTATTACAATTCTAATGCTTGGTCCCTTCAATATACTCCCCGTTCACACTCACACACTGATGCAGTCTTGTTTTCCACTAGTCAAAGGCATGGAGCAGATCAGTTTCTGTCAGCGGCTTCAACACATCTGCTATTTTCTTCTTTACTGCATCAATTGACTCAAAACGTGTTCCTTTAAGAACTGATTTCACTTTAGGGAAAAGAAAAAAGTCACATGGTGCCAAATCTGGTAAATATGGAGGATGTTCAAGTGTAGTAATGCGTTTAGCGATCAAAACTGCTTCATAGGAAGTGCTGTGTGAGCAGGCGTATTGTCTTAATGAAGAATCAAACCATTTTCCCACAGGCCTTTTTTTCCTGACTTTTTCTCTCAGCTTTGTAAAAACTTTCTTATAGTAATGCTGGTTCACTGTTCTGCCTTCTGGAACCCATTCTGCCAAAATTACACCCTTGATGTAAAAAAATTTAGCAACAATGTGGACTTGCTTTGTTGTGCTCTTGGTGATGATGCTGTCTTCCAGTGCATTGACTGTCATTTTGTCTCAGTATCATACTGGAAGATCCAGGTTTCATCACAAGTGATGATTTTTTGAAAAAGGTTTTAGTCTATCTCAAGTCGCTGCAGAATGTCATGTTGCTCGATTTTTAAACTCAGCATTTTTTTTTTGCACACAACAGACAACACTGCTGCTTTAAATAATGACTGACAATTAACTGAACGGCCAAGAGTGTTGATGTTTGTTCAGACATGTTCAAGTTCACCACTCAAGTGTTTACAATCAGTTTTCCCTGATTTGTCTGAAAGGTAGAAACATAATTGCGTTATTTAATAGACAGACCTCTTATGTCCTTTTTCTGGATGGGGCATAGGGGACTGTTGTGTAGCCTTTGCACCCAGTCCAATACCTCCCCCCAGTAGCTGTCAAGTCATGATGTGGGGTGTTGCAGCTGCTGTGTATCCATGGGGAGGGGAGGGTGGGAAGAGGCAGTTCAGAGGATGTAAATGTGGCTGGTCTAGGCTGTAAAGAGAAGGGAAATGAGGGTGTGCTCCATTTGGGAGCACACTTTTGTTTCTTTCCCCCTCAGAACTGAGGTCAGTTACTTCTTCCTCCCCTGAATTGCCTCTCCCCCACACACCAGTAAGAAGCAACAGGATCTCACAGGGATTGACAACTGCAAGAGTGACCACAAGTTGAACATGAGTCAACAGTGTGATGCAGCAGCTAAAAAGGCCAATGCAATTTTGGACTGCATCAATAGAAGTATAGTGTCCAGATCAAGGGAAATAATAGTGCCACTCTATTCTGTCTTGGTCAGACCTCACCTAGAATACTGTGTCCAGTTCTGGGCACCACAATTCAAAAAGGATATGAACAAATTGGAGCGTGTCCAAAGAAGGGCGACTAAAATGGTGAAAGGTCTGGAAACAATACCTTATGAGGAGAGACATAGGGAGCTGGGTATGTTTAGCCTGGAAAAAAGACGCTTAAGAGGTGATATGATAGCCCTTTTTAAGTATTTGAAGGGGTGTCACATTGAGGATGGAGCAGGCTTGTTTTCTGCTGCTCCAGAGAGTGGAACACGGAGCAATGGATGCAAGCTCCAGGAACAGAGATTCCACATCAACATTAGGAGGAACTTTCTGACAGTAAGAGCTGTTTGGCAGTGGAACACACTCCCTCGGAGCGTGGTGGGGTCTCCTTCCTTGGAGGTCTTTAAACAGAGGCTGGATGGCCATCTGTTGGGGATGCTTTGATCGTGATTTTCTGCGTGGCAGGAGGTTGGAATGGATGGCCCTCGTCTCTTCCAACTCTGCAATTCTATGATTCTATGATTCTGTGAGGAGGACATGGAGCTATACAGGTGGAGCATTATACCTATGCTTGTTATAGGATCTTGGCCCTTGTCATAATTACTGTGAAAGTGTTGCTGCCTCTGTTCTTGTGCATTTAAAAATGTGCAGCATTTGCTTGTAAAACTGCTTATGTCCACACAGTGAAAAACATTATGTGCTGATTAAGCTGTTGTTAAATGGCAGAGAAGGAGGACAGACTTTCTTTTTCTGATCAGTTAGCAACAACAATACAGATCAGGATATATTGGTTTAATTGTAAAGGTTTTCATCCATTGCAAAAGACTGTACCTTAAAATGCATCATCAACGAAGGATACAGTTTTTTTATAGGTGGATCTTCGTTTTCTTGAGCGTAGATGTCAAGTGTTTCTCTAAAGTAAGGCAAGTATTGCACTGTCCAGTTCCTGGGATGTCCAGTAACTTTAAGTAATCATGCCATTGAGTTTCAAGCTGAGAAATACTGTTGCCAATGAAACCAGAAATATTTGGTATGATGTAGGTTGCACAGAAATAAGTGCCCCTATGATCAGTGACGTTGTTCCCTGGTCCATGTAGGCAGAATTGAATCAAATACGTACAGCAACCTTTGTCCTGCATTATTCCTGCTGAAATATTTTAAAAATGATCAAGATGGTTGTGTTTTATTGGTTTGTGGCTTATAGGC
Source organism: Gambelia wislizenii (assembly GCA_030847615.1). Lineage (NCBI taxonomy): Eukaryota > Metazoa > Chordata > Lepidosauria > Squamata > Crotaphytidae > Gambelia > Gambelia wislizenii. Next base: position 95,771,190 of record JAUMIR010000005.1, on the reverse strand, counting down.
TATATAGGAATCTTTATCAAACATTCGGCAGCAAGATCAGTCAGGGGAGATGTTGATGTCATAAGAGTAGTCTACATTAGTGATTCTCAGGCTTTGGCTTTTTCAATGTTTTAGACATCAGCTCCAAAAATACCTGAGCAGTAGCCATGCTGCAGAGCTGGTGTCAGTGCTAGGACAGCTGTACAGTTTTCACCCTTGATGTACATCATACTTTAGGGATGAACTCCCAGTGAATTTGCATGTGTCCTAGAGCTTATTTGTTCCCTTAATCGGCATAGTAACCTTTCCTGGTGGAGTACTTATGGAACAACCAGTTGTGTAACAAGAATTCTGCTAGTGAAGCTTTTGCTGTCGCTGCATTTGGAAGGTGAGAAAAGCTTCCAAATGGGTTGCAACAGAATATCTTGGGCTGCAACACAGTTTCTGTTCTCTTGCTTCCCCTAAAAGCACATACAGCTTCTTATGAATGAACGTAATACAGTAGGACCCCCGTATCCACTGATTCATTATCCACAGGACACAAAACAGCACACCTACCATAGAGTCTTCCTAGAAAATGTGTCCTCTATAGCCATTTTCTAGGTCCTCCAAGGCAACTCTATTATATTTTTAAACTGGAAGTCCCATTATTTTCAATGGTATTTGCTATTATCCATGGTTTTCTGTATCCATGCCCCCCCCCCATCCCCAGAACCAATCCCCAGTGGATATGAAAGTCCTACTGTACTGTTTGTTTTAAGATTAAAAACACAAATGCTGTCTAGAGCATATAATTATAGCCAGCCATTATAGCAACAAACAAATAAGAGTTCTTTCAATGTGCTGCTAAAAAGCCTTTGTTCCTGCCTCCAAATATTAGCTCTATTCCTGACAGTATGGTTTATATGCACTTTAGCAGCCCATACAACTGTTAAAGACACGGGAGTCCGGTGGAGACTGTTGCTGAGAGCTGTGTCTTCTTTTGTTTCCTTTCTTAAAAGGCCCTACTTCTACAAAAGTTTCTCTGGACCATGATGGCCCTGAGTTTCTTGTTATCAGATGATAACAACATACTCCTTTATTGAAAATAATTTTATTCCCTCTGCTTTTTCAGAACAAAGATCACAACCTTTGTACTTCGTAGAAGACGTTGCAGGCCATTGGCATGCCACAGTTGTATGTTTGATACAACCAACATCAGCAGTAGCATTATTTTGAGCTGGGTCCAGGGTTAAGAGGCTTGCAGCTGGGTGGGTGGCCTCTCCATCCTGCCTCCCTATGGCAGCCCCTCCAGCCCCTTCCCAAAGTGCTGCACAAGGTCTGAGGACCCCAAAGGTTAGGGTGGATCATGGTACAGGGTTAAAAAAAAAAACGTGCTCTGAAAGCAGAGGTTTGTAGATGGTTTGGGGGGGATCCTGCTCTTATTCAGCCTACCTATTTTAGCTGCCTCTGAAATCTCTGGGAGGGAGACAATTGGAGGGGCATTTATGAAGAGAAGGGGAACCAGGGAAGTCTGTTTCCACAAACCCAGCTGCATGCAGTTAAGTTTGGACTGAATCATTTATTAACTGCTTTTAAGAGATGTATACCAGGGATGGGAAAATCATATCCCTCCAAATGGGACTGCATCTCTCAGCATTTCTAGTGATGATGAATGCTGAGACCTGTGGTTCCACAGCCCTGGGGGGGGGGGACTCCACTTCTTTCCTGTTGTTCACCCTTGCCTTTTTATCTGTAATTTAGATTCTAAATTATCCTTAGGGGGACTTAAACCAAATTTTCCAAGCTGTTAACCCATGGGAAGGGGTGTAATGAGAGTGGGTGGAAAGGAATTATGTTATTCTATCTCTCCAGCTCTCTGGTGTGCCTGCTGTCATCACTGTTAGTTTTACAAGGCCTGTGGTAACCTTAGAGAAATTGCCAAAAGTGTAGATGTCAGTCATCAGCATGGTACTAAGGCTATGCTATTTAAATGCAACTCACAGGAAGTAATGATTTTAATAAGACATACTAAAATGGCACTCTCTATGTGTATTATATATGAAATTTAGTATTGTCTGCCGGAACTCACCAAATCAGTTACAAATGCACAACCTAGAGTTATGTATTTGTGACTGCTTTGTATTCACAATCCCTATGTATTCCCTATTCATCCCTATTCATTAGTTTAGGGGATATGTAGGAACTGTGAAAGTTCCCTAATCTCTACTTTCAGGGCAGCAGCCACTGTGATTGGTGCGGGTCCATTCCCTTGTTGAATGGGAAGCAGCAGACTGACATTCCCCGCTCTCCCCTCATGTTAGCAATCTCTGGCATGAGGGGGAATTGTGACACAGGATTCTTGCTTCTGCCTGTCACACTGGTAGGAATGCCAGTCAGCTGCTTCCCAAGTGACAGGGAATAGAACCCCATCAATTGCAGTGGCTGCTGCCTAGTAAGTGGGGGTTGGAGGGAGCCAGGGCAGGAGTTGTTGTGCGGCCACATAACATTGTAACATGGTGGTTATGCAGTTGTAACTGTGCAAGTGAATCCCAGCCATCATTGTATTATTGCAGACAGTGACTGGCTTCAAATGTAAAGTCAAGCTAAGGCCTGGACTTGTGCCTTTCTGTCTCCATTCAGCATGGGCATGAAATCAGAGGCTTTAGCTTCCATGGTTTAACAGACCAGAACTGAGATCAGTATTAAGTATGGTTTAGAGTAGGAGTGGACAAAGTGCATCCCTCCAGTTGCTGTTTGCCTGCAGCTCTCATCAGCCCTAGCCAGCATAGCCAATGGGAAGGAATGTTGGGAGTTGTAGTCTGACAGCATCTGAATCACCACATTTGGTGCACTTCTTGATTAGAAAAAAGCGCCACCCTTTGAAATTGGCTTGTTTTCCTAAGCTGTAGTTATGTCCCAATCTAGGCAATCTGTAGTTCGTCTTAATTACATACCATCATTTGCTGAAAAGAGAAATGAAATCTTTCTGTTATCCGCATGATGGCATTGAAGGGTGAAGCTGACTTTTTAAAGGCCTCTTCACATAATGCAAAATATTGTGTATTGTGCCAGTCAGCAACCAAACTATGTTAGAAAGACCAAAAATTGCAATAATAAGCCAGTTTCCTATTCCTGACAAAGTTGTCTTCTATACTTTGAGAGAGATCCTTAAAACATTCATGCTTTGCTACTGAAGATGTGAGGAGCCACTGTTTAGAAAATTGTAGACAGATCCGGGATTTGACTTTCCGTTGTCCACCTGACATTAACAAAAATGTCAGTTAAGCTTCCTGTCTCTATGTAGTTAAATGTATTCTCTCAGCTCATAGGGTTTTTCCACTAGCAAATTAACAGCTTGTTCGTTGAGGCATCCTAAGCATAATTATGATGATATTCCTTGGGCACTGAATTGACAACTAGCAGAAATGTGAGCAAATACTTGATGACAAGATTGCCTTTGCTTAATATTGTTTGGTTTCATTGTTCTACAATCTCTAAGAGTCAAGATGTCAGAGCCTGGCTTTTTAGTCAAAATGAGAGCTGTAACTGCTGTTCATGATCTCAATGACACTTGAGAATTTTGCAAGATTGAATATCAAGATTCCTGTCTTGTGTACAAGTGGCCCTTTACAGCAATAGAAATGTCCTCTAGTTGATATTCTGACAAATGGCTCCATTTACCCAAATGGGTGCCACTGTGGATGCCATTATGCAGAGTTTGGTGCCTTCCTGTGTCATCAGCCATAGAATGCTCCTGTTGTATTTAGCTTTTGTGGGCAACTCCTTCAGATTCACAGGCAATATCTACTCCACTCACAGTGATGGACCTTACTCTAAAGTGACAGCCATACAGACTACTGTCCAGAAAGAGACTTAGGTAGGTCCTTCAGCATTTAGAGTGCGTGTTCATAGCCTCCAAAAACTGTGGATAAGAACACAACAAGAGATACATGAATTTCCTCGGTGCCAGTTACACGACAGAAATTGTCGCGGTGCTTACCGTGCCTTTGTGATCACGAATCCGTCCCTCGCTGTTTATACGATTTATGTCACTGATCTGGATATCCCGGGTGGTCCCATGACTGATATTTACACGTCCAAAGTTCCGTTTTTTTTTTTTAGGTTTTATTTTTATTTTTATTTTTGGCTGTCAATCAAGGATGCGATTACTCGTGTTTTCACAACCTCGGTGACACACTTCCTTTACAGTTCCGCGCCACGAGCGATGCTATTGGCTGGCGGGGGGGGGAGAGAGGGGGGGGCAGAGGTTTGTTATCCCCCTTGCTTCTTTAAAATGTTAACCCTTTAAGAAGAGGCAGAAAGCATTTTGAAAGATCCAGACTGAGATCTTTCGCTCAGACGCAGGAACGAACGAGTGCTTTCCATTTGAAATCAAGCCGAGTGCTTTCCTTTTTCCTCTTTAAAATATTAACCCTTACAGCAGAGATTTAGCTGCAGAGTTCAGGTTTCAAGCCAGCTACAGACAGGCGTTTTGAAAGACAAAGACACAGAGAGGGGGAATTAAAGGGTGTTCATTTGCTCAGAGGCTGGAATATTTTACTGTGCCCGTTCAGACCCAGGGAGGTGACCAAGGCAGGGGATGAATGGGCGACCCTCTGCCCACCACGATCTCTCTGTAACATGCAGTAGAGGAAAAGGTAAAGCTGAAGGGTTTGCAGTGTAGAAATCCATTTAAAAAGGTGATTGAGTACATGCGTGCGCGCACACACATCAACCTTCGTGCAGCTGGAAGGGATGCCTTTGTTTTTGGCTGGTGAGGCTGGATCTGTTGAACGGGTGACTGACCCCTCCTTTTCTGGTTGCTGATCTCTAAGCCCGCCCCCAGTCACCATTTCCGGTCATCCCCTACTACCGAGATATTTTGTCCCAGGCTGTTTACATTTCCGATTTTCCGAATCCTCCAGTGACTTTTAAAAACTGGCACAAACCGCAGGACTGGAAGTCCCGCAGGTTGAGGGATAAAAGGTGGCCCCCCTTCCGAAAATCATGTACCTGACCCAATGTACATGTAAACTGCCAGGGATCGACACGAATTCTTCCCGGGACATTTTCATCGTGCAAACGGCACCCTGGTCATTGTGTGGTATGTGAATGTAGAGGCATGCTATATGAGTTTGCTTACAGAAATAGCAAAGCTGTGGGGATGTGCAACAGTAGGACCTATCACTAGGGATGTCACATGCTCTGACCAATAGAAAGCTGTGTTGTTGCTGCACATGGTGCTTGGAGTAACAATGGGTACATGCTAGACTATAGCAAAGGCATAACATTTTCTGTAGCAATAAAACATTGCTCTTTGCTTCAGTATAATACAGCCCCTTGCATATCACTTCTGGCAAGAACAGTATGTTTTTTCTCAGTAGGGATGTAGAATATAGAGGCAGCCTGCTTAGGTGAGTTGAAGCAGAACAACTTAGGCCTGTTCAGACAGAGATCTCTGATGTCTAGATAAATGGTGCTATGCCATGGTGAAGTCATGCATAAAAGTTTCTTCATTTGTTTCCTTTTTGAAAATGGGAATGGTTTACAGGATTTGCGGGGGGGGGGTTATATTGTGTTTTTTTTTAAGTGATCTTACTTTTTTAAAAAAAGAAGTAGCAAAAATTGATTAAGATTATATCCTTTGTACTTCTTGCACTTCTGGGTAATTAATAAAGTGGAAATTTGTATAGCTGTCAAAGAAAAAAAGCTACACGCTTCTCTCATATGAAAAGTATGCATACCTTGCTGTAAAGGTATGCAACATATCTCATTGCAAGTTGTTCTGAAGCCCCCGAAAGAATAATGATAAACACTTTTTCCACATCTATAACTGAGGACTTGCATCTTGGTTCTTGTCACAGGATCAGAAACAAACTTGCTTCGTTCCCCATCTCCAGTGGTCCACTGATCATTCTCAATTATTCTGCTGCTCTCAATCAACTGCATTGTCTAACAAAGGCCACTCTTTTCCAATGGCATGCAGTAGGCAACAACAAATGTATTCTAATGTATCCCTCACCATTATGAAGAAATATGAAATAGATAACATTTAACTACTTCCAGAAGATGTATAGATTCAGGCTTCAGTGGATCTCTGGAATTAAAATCCAGAGTTAAGCAGCGTATACTAGAACCCCTCTCTGCATACCCCTGTCGATCTGTGCTGGCAAATATTGGCATATGGAATATATAAGAAAGCATTCCTGGTTCCTTTTTAAAAGTCATAGTGGGATGGCATGGATGTCTTAGGTACTCTGGGCCAAGGTGTTTGGAGCTTTGTAGGTTATCATGAGCATCTTGAACAAAGGTCAAAAGGAATTAGTAGCCAAAGCCATTTCATAACGATGGTCAGTCTAGTTCAATTCCAAGTTGCTTATATTTCTGTACACTTAAGTGCCAATTGCAGTAAAAGCATTATAGGCTGGAGTGGAACAACCTTCATTTTTAGAACTGCAAATATCAAGCCTTTCTCAAATGATGTTGCATTTTATGAAACTGTAAGTGTAAATATTTGTATTTTATTGATATCAGCTTTCTGCAATGTGCAATTAAATAGGTTTCCTCTGAACTGAAGGGGGTGGTGATCTTGAAAGCACAAATGGGCTGTCAAAGCTGTAACTGTTCCTTGTGCTCTGTGTTGACATTTGCTATTTGTCATATGCTGCTTTGCAAGTCTTTTTGGTTGCAAGAGTATTGCTAGTACTAATGAGGAATTGATTTTGTTTACAAGGTTTGGTTTTACTCTTGCAACTTCATTTGCACTATTGAACTCATATTGGCATGAAACCCTATGGACCATAATTCTGCACTGTTGCAAGGTATTGCTACACATTCATAGCGTTGGGGAGGGGGGAAGGGATCATATTTATTAGCTTGTAGTATAGTACAACTCAACTTAAGCGTACTCATTTAAGCTAAATGTGTGTTCGTTACTTGTTATCCTTTGCCCTGTTATTTGGTCCGGCAGCTACTCAATATTGTAATTTCCAAGTTCATACCAACTAGCATTATTGTAGCCATTTGCACAAATGTTACCATGATAAGCATTGTTTAACTTTAAAATGTTCAGATTTTCAACTATTCATCAATAGATTAATAAAGATTATTTATGTTATCAAACATAAAAGCCTGTATTATGGAAATTACTGGTTTTATTATCTTCTCTAGAGGACTTGATGTGTTTGGGCTTTGTGAAATCCCCCAATCAGTGTTGCTTCCAGTCCTCAAAAACATTTAAGATTCTAGGTATGAAAACATAGCCTATTAAATGTACACACCTGGATCCCAGAGCCAAGTTCCAGCACAGCATTTGTCCTGCAATTCCACGAGAGACGTTTTTAATGTTGAGTAGCTGGAACCAATCTTGCTGTTTGTAACAGTGTCAATGGGAAAAAATGGCCAGATCTGGCCCTTGTGTATGGAGGTCAATGTTTGGGGCTGCTGCACATGCATAAACCAAGCTATTGGCATAGGTGGGGCATAGGAGATCAAATAATATATGTGGCCAGTTGTGTAGCAGTGCCATGTATCTCCCAGCCTGACTTCTTCAGGATTTTTTCCAAGACTTGCCCTGGTTGTTTTGGATTTAGAAGACAGGCTAGATGAGCAAGGAACTCATTAAAATCATTGCTATATCCCTAGTTGTTTCTGCTCTTAAAGAAAGCTCCCCCTATTCATTGAAACTTACTAATCAGAAGGCTGGAGCTTCTCCCTATTTAAGAGAAGCTGACATGCCACTATGGCAAAGCTGATTTATAATGCAAGTACAATGTTACACATTAGAACAATAATAAACGTTTGCTTTTCTTCAAAGGCTGCAGTAAATTTTGTCTTATTGTAGTCCAACTAATATGGACTGAACAGGTGGAAAGCTGTTGAGATGTATTTGGAACTGTAAATACTGCCTTCAGTTCAGGGAAATACAGTACTTAATTTTATTATTTTCATTGAAATATTTATATTCCATCCTATGGTGAAGGGTGATATAGACAATAAAACTGGCTGTGAAACAGACAATAAAACAGCTTCAAATGTAGAACTGTTTAAATCAGTATTAAGAGCATTTAAACGCTTTAAAGCAGTTAAGGACACTGTACACTGTAACAGAACTCCACTTAAATGTCAGGTAGCCCTCTCCTGGTGTAAACAGGTAAGTTTCACTAATCAGTCTGTACTAACTGAATGCCTCAACATTTGTTTGTTCAGAATCCTATTTGCTCAGAATTTAACCCAGAAAAAATCCAAGATGAGGGCTGAATGATATTTTCAACTGATGATCAGTAATAGAGAGTGAATGAGAATGTGGGAGAAAAGTATATGTCTGCATATATTAATAAGGACTGCCTGAACCCATGGGATTGTTTTATGGGAAAGCATAGCCTGCACATGCAAGGGTCAGTCTGCTATTTTCTGAGTGCACTCTAGCAAGGCTAGGTTTCTAGTATTCTTGATTGGATAGGATTGGAAGGGGTGCTGCCATAAGCATCTTTTCAAGTGGCAGCTGGGGGAATGGGTCTTTTTCCCAGGGCCAGTCCTGTCATGAGGCAGAGAGAGAGAACTGCTGAGATGGAGGTGGTGATGGTGGTGGCAGCAATCTGTTGACGTTTTCTTCTGAGCCTCTGGCCATTCCCTTCTTTCAGATGACAGAGCTGTTTGTATGCCCCACATCCTAGCCTGTTCCTCGAAGCTTGCCTGATGCCTTCGGGTTTGCTGTAGTGGCAGATACTATTCCCTAGCTGGTATTCCACTAGCAGTCCAGACAGCTGCTGGAGCAGCAAAATGTCTTGGGCAAGCCCTGATTTTCTTCCTCCCTATATGTATTAAGATTATGCCTTGAAAGCACCCATAACCCTAGACAATGTATGGATACAAATAAGAAGATACTAAAATATGTGTGTCTCAGGTCAGTTGTAAACTGGGGACCTTTTATATCAATCACTGGATTGACAGCTGACTTGACCTGAATATTCCCTTTTACTTTGCTTGATTGCCAGACCTAGTAGCTTGGAAAGATTCTCCAAGTACATACAGTCATGTGAAAAAGAAAGTACACCCTCTTTGAATTCTGTGGTTTTACAGATCAGGACATAATAATAGTAATCTGTTCCTTAGCAGGTCTTAAAGTTAGGTAAATACAACCTCAGATGAACAGGACATATTACACAGTGTCATGATTTATTCAACAAAAATAAAGCCTGCTGTTTTGATGTAGATGCTTTCTACTAATTTGAGAAATAGGAAGAGTGAAAGCATTAATATTTAAGATGTTTAAAGAACACACGTCCATGTGAACTAAAGACATGTTTGCTATGAATTATGTTCCCATTTGTTCCCTCCATTGGATCTGACAAGCGGAGCACTTGCTTGTTTGTGCATAAGGCTGCTGGTTGGTGACACAAGAGACTACATTTGGGTGGTGTATCAGGCATTATTACTATGCCATAGGTAACTACGTGATACATGCTGCACTGAAATCAGGGAGATGGCATCAGGAATACAAAACATCCAGGTGTAGCTCTTGTTTAATTGGTAACATTTAGCAAAGGGTGCTTTCATTAAAGTAGGGGAGGTGCACAAATGTGGCAAGTTGCCCCTAAGACCCTCTGCAAGTGAAAGGGACTGGTAAAAATGCCCCAAACAGACAAAACAAAAGCAGAAAGCTATGGGTGAAATCCATTTCTGATTTTAAAAGATGGGTTTTCTTTGATATTTAATATTGTGCCAATTTAGAAAGTGAATCATGGGTTGCAAAAGGAGAGTATTTCTCCTCCAATAGGAATGCTGCCCCCTCAGGTGACATTTGCCTTCAGTCCCCAAATTTTCAGGACTGCAGAGAGTAAGACACTGATAATCATAAACACCCAGAACTCTTATACAGTTGTCCCTTCGTATCCATGGATTTGGTATCCACGGATTTAAGCAACCACAGCTTGAAAATATTCTTTAAAAAAAAAATCCAAAAAGCGCAATGCACTCTACATGGGGCTATCCTCATGTTTGGTCGGAAACTTCAGTTGGTACAAAATATGGCAGCCAGAGTGGTCTCGGAAACATATTGGAGAGACCATATAACTCCAGTGTTAAGATCTCTCCACTGGCTGCCTATCAGTTTCTGGGCCCAGTATAAGGTGTTGGTTATTACCTTTAAAGCCCTAAATGGCTTGGGTCCAACTTATCTTCAGAACCGCCTCCTCCCATACAATCCTCCCCGCGCAGTCCGGTCCTCTGGGAGGAATTTGCTTCAGCCACAAAAATCTAGGCTGTCTGCAACCTCCCAGAGGGCCTTTTCGGTAATCACCCCCAAATTATGGAATGGCCTGCCGAACGAGATCCGTCAGATGACGAGCCTGAGTAGCTTTTAAAAAGCACTAAAGACGGATCTCTTTCGGCAGGCCTTTCCTAATTAGATCCCAGCCTCAGGACCTTCTGGTCTCTTTTAGTCTGTTGGATATCTATGATTTTTAAACATGATTTTAGATTAGTTGTTTTGAATTTATATTGGTTTAATATCTTTTTATGGGGGAGGGTGGGGGTGGGTGTTTAGGGATTTTAATCTGTATTTGTATTTTAATTTTGTAAGCTGCCCCGATTGTTTTTAACAGAGGGGTGGGGTATAAATAAATATTATTCTTATTCTTATTCTTATTATCAGGGTCCTGCCACACTTGCTTGTCTCAATGCATCCTGTGACTGGGAGAGTGCTGCAGCTGTCCTTTCCCAGCACCCCAATTTACAGTGCCTTGGAAACCATTTGGCTGGGGTGCTGCCTGGCTTAAGAGGTCATTTTTGTGGGGAGTCATATTAGGTTGTTAATTACCTTAAATGTGAATCCCCAAAGTTATAAGATTTTAAGTCTGGCCTATGATTTCCTAAATGTTGAACCAGATGCTAGTCCAATATATGTGCTCAGATGCTCTCACATAGACATGGTCATAAATTTTGCAAAGACATTTTAGGAACCTTAAAAATGCAAATACATGGAAACAGGCACGCCACCCAAGATAGGTTGCTGTATGATGTGAGTGAGAACGTGTCTCCCAATATCTGTCCCCATCCCCAATGGTAAAAATGACAACTGCATTCTCAAATAAGTAATAATTTGTTACCCTTTTGTCATTCTCAAAATCTGCTGCCTGAGGTGGCCACCTCATTCTTCCTAATGACCTCTGCATGTGTTTTGCTGAGGAAAATGGTAACATCTCTATGCAATAGTCATTTCTGCCCTTTGTTTTAAATTGGTTGGTTTCCTCAGATGGCTCTTGTCCACTAAAGCTTATCTCATAAGACAATTGCTAGTTTATGAAGGGTTGCAGCAGACTATGGCCACTCTGGAAAAAAATTGGGATGAGCCTACATTTCTCCCTTAAAAAACATTATGGTTTCTGGAAATAATGTTATCACAGCCATCTGCTTGTGGATTTTGTTCCCTCCTGCAATCATCTATCGCTCAGTTATGGAGCCAAAATTTCTTATGATGGTGCAAAATAAAATAAAACCTTCCCATCATGATAAGAGCCTAGGCTACACATCCATGCAAATAACTTGATTTTTCATCACTTTGTTACTTAGCAGTTGATGACTCATAGCTAAAGGGATGAATAAGCTCCACTGAAAAGCATTGTGTTTGAGAAGTGATCTGAAACATTCTGTCTGCAGCATATGTGTATGACTGTTGATGGCTCATTTATAAATGCAAATTGCCAAGTGATGAATACTAGGGTGGAGAACCAGCTCATAGTTCATGATTTTCCCTTGGACCATAATGAGGGCAACAGTTAGTAGATCATAATGCTACCTGCCTTACTTGCAGGTGGACTTTTCCTTTGAATAGCCATAACATACTGTTTCCCACTAGAGGGCACTCAAACTATTTAGAAAACTTTATTACAGTGCTCTTCCATTAAAAGATTTTGTTACAACACACGTGCGCGCACACACAGTTACATGAACAGAGAAAGCAAATTGCTATGGTTGCCTGTGTTTCAAAGAATAGCCTTTATAAAGTATTAATGATCTAGTATCACATATCTTGGCAGAAGCTGGTCCAGTAAAAATATCTATATTCTGTTCCCATCTGTATCTGTTTCTTTGTTATGTGCCTTCAAGTTGTTTCTGACTTATGGTGAAACTATCATGGGGTTTTCTTGGCAAGATTGGTTTGGGGGGGTTGCCCTTGCAAGCTCTGAGGCTGAGAGAATATGGCTTGCCCAAGGTCACCCAGTGGGTTTCGAACCCTGGCCTCCCGAGTCATAGTTCAGTCCAACACTCAAACCACTATGTCATACTTGCTGTAGATATAGATATCTATAGTTAGTACAGAGTATCTGCTTTTCAGTACTCACAATAATAGAGGTTCGCTCTCCCTTCTTACTTTGGCTAACAGAAAGTTAATAATCCTTTCAGATAAATATGAACAGCTTGTGGCAAAGCTTTGTCAGGTTTATGGGACATGCAATCTGATAAATTTGTGCTGTAAAGAGCAAAAGAGCAAAAAGTTCAACATATTAGCCTATAGGGGGCTAACAGTGAAAGCCAACAGCAGCTAGCCTGTGTTATTAGTTCTGAGGCCTGAGAACGCAGCCTTGAGGCAGTGGCTATCTGTCTAGAGGAATGTAATCTTCATGGGAATAGTTTATGTGACTCTGTAAGCAGGATGTTATCGAGTTTGATATGTGACTCTGTATTCATTTGTGTGCTGTTCTGGGTCTTTGCAGTACCAGAACTGTGTTTTTACAGATGACTGAGAGATGTCGTTCATAGAGAGGATTCTCTGTACCACTGTATATATTTTTAAATATGTTCCAGTAAAGTCAAGTAGAAGTAGACACTAAGTTTGTGTCTGTGTACTTTATTTTTCTTCACCTGGATGATGGGCACTCTGGGAAACCTTTTTTTGCTGCCTGGAACTCTTAACATGCACAAAGGTTTCAGTGCACTAACGTGTCAAGCTTTCCCCTACGGGCAGTGGGGAGGCTGAGATTTCTCTCTTGACATACACAAGTGCTGCAGAGCATAAATGACTGCCAGAAGAGTTATGTTCCACTTATATAATCATAAAATCATAGAGTTGAAAGAGACCATGAGGGCCATTCAGTCCAACCCCCTGCCTTGCAGGAATACACAATCAAAGCACCCTCACATAACTCCTATAGTGGATAACAATGTAGCACAATGAATGCATATTGGAATCCATAGTACAGTATATGGTTGTCATCATTTGCACACAACTCTTTGAATGTCAATGTGCAAACACATGCACAGTGGTTCCACAGGCAGAACTCCATTTCCACTGCTGTCTGCTGGATACAACTGCTTTGCATTGTTCATAAAACCAAACAAAAACCAAAACACCCTGCATGCATAGTGCAACTAATGCCTGTCTATGGCTAGCATTCTTTATTGTGGTTACAGATTTGTAAGCTAGAGTTACAGATCCATAACTGCTCTGTATTCAGTAAGACTGTGTAGCCATGATCGTGGCACCATTGCCATAATATAAATGTCCCCCTGCAGCCCACCTTAACAATCAGCAGCTGCATCAAGTGAAAGGGGTCAGTTTAGCTGCTGATTGGATGCAAGGAGGAGGATGTTTCCAGTGTCCTTCCACCACCAAGCAAGAATGCAATGAGGAATTCTGACGGGGTCCTGCTTCTGATTGTCACAGCCTCACTTGCAGGTGGGAGGGACTGGACGCATCATCCTTCCTCCTCCCCCATCAGCAGCTGAGCAGATCTTGTCCCAATTCAGCTGCTGGACGTTAAGGTGGACTTGAGAGGAAGGTCAGGTCAGGAGATACTACTTACTTATACATTCTTAACTAAGTAGCTCATGTAGAATATCAGCACATGTCACTAACAGGATGTCAGCCATTATCCTTTAAAAAAGCAACGGAAGGCAAATTGGGCAGTTTTTACCTGGCTGTTGATGAAGATGCAGTGAGACTATACTGAGGGAAAATGATCTTCTACCAACTGAAACTGGAGCTTCCTTCTTTGTGTAAACATTCCCTGTAACCTCTGTCAGGGTAGGCAAAGGGTGGCTCATGTGAAGCCCCCAAGGATTTTTTTTTAGTGGCCCTTGACCCCTCCAACTCTCCTGGCAAATTGACTTGCCTAGAAACTTCTAGAAGTGGAAATCAACCATTTAAATAGGTTGCAGGTCCCTCTGCACCTGAATATCCAGTCACTTTCTATTTACATTGCCCATCTTAACACTGTTAAAATATTTATTTGTCTGTCTGTCTGCCTATCATCTACCTAGAGGTAGCTACCGGTATCTAATTTGTGGGGCCAGTCTGGTGTGGTTTGAGCATTGGGCTATGACTTGAGAACAGGGTTTGAATCTCACTGGGAAGCCCACTGGGTGACCTTTGGCAAGTCACACCCTCTCAGCCTCAAAGGAAGGCAAAAGTAAACCCCCTCTTGCCAAAAAAACCCCAAGATAGGTTCGCCTTTGGGTCGCCGTAGTCAGAAATGACTTGAAGGCATATAACAACAATCTGTCTACCTATATATCAGCTCCAAATACCATGGTAACCTCTCTCCCTACCCCCGTGTTGCCTTGCTCTCATGACAGTGGAACTATAATAAATTGTTTCACACAAATAATGGAGTGTTGGGATATCTCAAATATGTTCACATGCACACATAAGGTTTTAAAAAGAACAAACTGCTATACACCTCAGTTAATGGATGTAATGGGGCTGACTCAGACTTGCTTGAGATGTCAAAGGCCACTAATAAACTCTTTGATAGATGATCTTGGAAAATAAGTGTTTGACCACCACCAGCTTGAGGAGTCCCTTAAATATCACTCTTCCTTTTCATTGGACTGAAAGTAAATTAATCTTGCACATTAAAGCTAGGGAAATGCTTTCTTACTAAGATGTCTCTGTTCCCTGTGGAGGTCTTCCAGAATCCATTGTGACTTAAAACCAAGGGAAGAGGAAGGAGCAGTTTGCTAGGAAAGCAAACAAAACAGCTTTTGTGTTCTGTTACCTTGTAACCATCCTTTCCTGAGGCTACACAGTGTGTCTGCTGGAGGGAATGTGCCTGCCTCAGATCTAAACAAAAGTCATGACAAATGGAGGACAGAGGCCTTGTTTGTAGGCAATATGCAAATAATTTCCCCTTCAGCTTCATCCTTGTGCTCTTTGGGGATGTTCTTAACTATAGGTGCAGTAAAAACTCTACAATCCCCTTTACTCTTGAATTTGCCACAGCAGATTACTGGGAACACATAACCCCTTTGTTGAAACAACATCACTGGCTACCAATTTGTTTCCAGGCACAATTCAGAGTGCTGATTATGAGCTATAAAGCCCTATATGGGTTAAGTCCAGACTGTCTGAAAGATTGCACCTCCCTATATGAAATTGCCAGAGTCTTAAAATTCTCAGGGAAGAGCTTGCTCTTGGTTCCACAGGCCTGTCTGGTGAGCACATGGGAGACAGCCTTCTTGGTGGCTGCTCCCAGGTTGTGGAATTCCCTTCCATGGGAGGCTAGGCTGCCCCCCCCCTCTGTTCTCCTTTTGCCAACAGGCAAAGACCTTTCTATTCAAACAGGCATTTTGTGTTCAACTGGTTTCAGGGAGTCATTTTTCATGGCGTGTGCACGCATGCTATATTTTTAACTTTATGGCTATCTTAGGTTTTCCTCCTTTCTCTCTGTTTTGCTGCTCATGCATGTTTAGTAAGGAATTAGGGAGACTGCTATTATTAACCTTGCCTGTTGTAAGCATGCACACCCAACTGCAGTAGGATCAACTAGAGCAAAACCTCACTCTTTCCCAGCTCAAGTTTTTACTGTGTTGTTTTCTGCAGAAACAATGCTGAAACCTGATACCAAACATACGGTATGTGTTTCACCAGCCCACCATCACTGTCTCCCAATGCCAACGCTGCTAAAAGAAAATGACAGCTGAAATCCTCTATGGCAGCCTTTCTTAACATTTTTACCCTGGAGGAAACCTTGAAATAATTTTCAGGTGTCAGGGAACCCCTATGTAAAAATTATACCTACAGCTCCCTTTTAAAAAAAATTACCGAAACACTGGAAAAAATAGATGCTTATTATATTTCCACATTGCTAACAATACATATTTGATACTTGAAAGTAACAGGCCTGAAAGAGCATACTGGCAGAGAGGTATTTATAGTGTACATTAAAATACTGACAAAATATCCTATGAAAATGCCAAAAAAGGTACTCTATAATAAAAATAAATTAGATGAAAACCAAATATATTTATTGTGAAACATTATTAAAACCTGAAAAATGTCATATGAAAATACCAAAAAAGGACTAATACAAATATGTTTGATGAAAAACAAATATATTTATTACGATAGCATTATGAATGTGAAACCTGTGCTTGTCTTTTGGTACACAAATATTTAATTTGGGGGCGAACTTTTGATAAACGCACCCTGATTTCATCTTCAACTGAAAAGAGATGATTTCTGTCTTTGCTCTTAATACTTGCTAAATAAGAAAAAGCTTGCTCACACATGTAAGAGGTTGAAAACTGCAGCAATATATTTAGTGCTTTCCTATGAATGGTAGGATACTCTTAATCCAGAACTTGTCCAGGGATAGGTCAGCAAATCTCATCTCCAATGTATGATCAGATTGCAGTCCACCAAATTCCTCCTCTTCTCTTAAAGTCAAGTTCTCAGGATGAGCAGAAGATTCAGAGTATGGATCTCTCACCCAGTCATACACTTGTGTTGAAAGGGAAGGAAAATAATGTTCAGTTTTGATCAACAATTTTTCCAGGTGGGTTACATACAATAAGACTTGAAATTTGCTGATCTCTTTCTTTATTTGGAAACATCTCAAGATTCCCTTGTACAACATGATTTTCCCAAAGATTCAGTCTTCTTTTAAACCCAAGAATCTTATCACTTGAAGTCAATATAGTTTCTCCTGGGCCTTGCAGTGACTTGTATGGCTGATTCATGCGATGAAAGATGTCTGCTAAGTAGGCTAGCCTCTGTACCCATTTTTTTATCTTCAAAGCACATGGCAAAATCTTGCTGCTTGTTTTCTTGAAAGTATTCCTGCAATATGTCTTTTAACTCAAACACCCTATTTAGAAGTCTTCCTCTACTCAGTCACTGGATATCTGTATGTAGCAAAAGATTTATGTGCTCTTTGTCCAGGTTTTCACACAACTTTTAAAACATTCTGGCATGAACTGGCCTTTGTTTAATAAAGTTAACCATTTTTATAGCATCATCAAAAACTTTTTTCAATTCATCTCTAAGAGATTTTGAACCAGCACCTCTCTGTGGATAAAGCAGTGTGTTGAGACAACCTCAGGATTTTCTTGTTTTATAAGAAAAACAAAACCTCTCATGGAACCAATCTCTCATGGACCTTTTGTTTCCAGATATGAAGACAAAATATCGTATCTATCTATTCCTTTGCTTGTCTCAGGTAATTCTTTGCAACAGATTTTTTCCCCCTTGAATTTCACCCTCATTAACAAATCTTACAAAAGCTACAACATGACATTTATTGGTAAGCTCTGTTGACTTATCAACCTGGATAGAAAAACTGCTATTTTTCAGTTTATCACACAAAACCTCTTCGACGTCATGTGATATGTCATCGATACATTGACCTATTGTGCTGTCTGAAAGTGGAATATTTTCTATTTCTCATACTGCATCTTGTCCCAGTATTTTACCCACTATTATGTTGGCATTATTAGGTTCTCACCAACTCTGTAACTTTTCCTTCTCTGTGCAGTAAGTTCTGCTATCAAATAACTGGCTTCCTGAGCCTTTTTACTGATACTGAATTTATTCAGAAGAGCTTTCTTCTGTCTGTTTTGAGATTTCAACAGCATTTTAAAAATAATCAGGACTTTTATTTTCCATATGATGGTGATTTGTCATGAAGGGTCTTTTTAATTTTTCTGGAGCCATTGCTGCATTTGAAAGTTGTTTGCCATAGATGAGGCACAATGGAATGGAACAATCTGGATCACCAGTCCATGTAAAACTTTCATTGTAAAGACGAACCTTTTTTGTGTCCATTTCTGCACTAATGCAGGGAAATTGGTAGGAGATTGAAATTCTTTATCACTACCCTCTTCAGAATTGTCTGGATGTTTTTTCTTCAAAAATTGCCACATTTGCAGGGTCAGAAATTTCTATAATATAAATATAATATAAAATATAATATAAATATATCTCTCCAAAGTAAGACAGTCTCAGTTTAATCATCTTGGCTTCCAGGGAGAGTTCAGGTTACCATGATCTGCTGACTGAGGCAGCAACATCACTGACTCTGACCCAAAGATCAAGCTCTGAGCTAACAGAGTTTGCAAAAAGCAGCAACTAAGCAGCCAGGCTCAGGATGAGAGGGAGGGTGTAGCTTCCTGCCAAGCCAGCTTCATGGTAAATGGAAGGCTTTTTTCAATACTACAAGAGTTGATCAGTCTATTCGTGACCTCCACATTCAGTTACCAGACCCACAGTTTAAGAACCTTTTCTCTATAATGACTCCTTTACTGTAATTGCTCTGTCCTCTCCAAATCTGGTTTAAAAAGAAAAAGCCCTAAGTCACTTTTATCAGAGTTCTCTCATCCACAGCTGGCACCTTGGTAGCTGACTGACCAGGGGATTACTTGGATTACTTGGTTAGTTTCCCCCACTTGGGTAAGAGCTGTACAGTATTGCAATTCTCTTTCCATTGGTCTGAATTAAAAACAACAACACACACCTCATTTTGCATTTGTACTGTTAAATCAGTTTTATGCAAACCAGTGTCCTTTTTTGTTCTCAGTTCTGGCAAATGATAAGGGTTTGTGGCAAACTTGCTGCTTGCAGGAGGCTGTTCCGTTTGTGTGAAAACTCATTCACACACACTCATTCCTCCCCCCCCCCACTTTAGCAGTGTGTGATGATGAGAAGCCTGATTAGCACATCTAAGACAGAGCAAAAGCTGGGAGGGAGAGCAAGGTATTTGGCACATAAACATCCTCCCCCTCACCCATAAGAGGCTCCTTTGGAGGTGTGCTCCCTTGGTGTGAATTCTCACGGAACCCCTGGCAATGACTGGTGGAACCCTAGGGTTCCACAGAACCCTAATTGAGAAACGCTGCTCTATGGTCTGTAAGTATGTGTAAGCCCACTTAATGGGCAGCAGCTGTTGCGATTGATGGGGTTCTGTTCCACGGTTGCTTGGGAATCAGCTGACTGCTCTAGCCATCCCCTCCTGTCAGTGATCCTCATTGTGACAGACAGAAACAAGTTCCCTGTAACAATTCCCCCTCATGTTGGAGAACCCACTTGTGCAAGGGGGATGCGTCCCAATTGACAGGGGAATGGATCTCCGTCAATCTCAGTGCCTGTTGCCCAGTAAGTGGAGATTGGGGGACTGAATACTTAACAGTGGTGAGCAAGTAAGTCCAGGTTACACATTCGTGACTGTGATATAGGACGTCTGCCATCCAGCTAGACAGAGGACAAGGAAGAAAAGGGGAGCTGAGTGTTTGAAAAGATTTTGTGAAATGAAACTTCTTTGTCAGGGGCTTTGTTAATAGAGATATGCCTGTATTAAAATTTCAGTAAAAATGGCAAGGCAATTCCCAGTGCTGTTAATTACAATTTATGTACACTTTCAGTTAACTGAAGGGCAAAAGTCAGAAACTGACCAGACAGTCTAAATGAGGTAGAGCTATATTGAAGGAAACAGTTTGCTTAGACACAGAAAATGTTGTGATTTCAAGTTAAACATGTACAAAACATTTTGAGTCATGTTCCAAAACATCATGACATGTTTTTTCAAATAAGATAACAGCTAGAATACTGGAATAAGATCCAAAAAAATAAGCTGTGGTTTTACTGAGCCTGGCGTCATCCTTCCCTCCAACGGTGTCACCGGGGTGTCTAAATGGTGAAAATAACCCTCATGGAATTCGTTGGGAATCCGACCTGTCTAAATGGGACCCTGCATCAATTCACAGTATTCAGAAGGAGTGGGGCCCTTCTGGCAAAAACACTGCAGAAAAAACCCTTTGTGGCTTTCCCTGTAGTTTTTTGTTTTTTTTTAAGTGAGGAGGGTGCACATTCCTGCTTGTTAAGACAGTTTGCTTTGAACTGCTTTCCCATACAAGAGGATACACAAAGCTGATCGGCCGGGCAAGCGTGGGGGACAGGGATTGCTAACAGGGCAAGAGCCCACTGCTGCCATGTTGGATTTTTGCTTTAGTGTGTGATTGCTAGGGTGCTAAAACATTTTGTTTTGTTTTGCTGTCCTTTTAAATTGAAAAACTGCTCTTTTGCTCCAGCACATCTTAGACATAGTTTTTTTAAAAAAGTCCAGTGGTGGTGTAGTACTAATGCGAAAAAAAATCAGTTGCGGCTGCCATCTGGCATGTGAAGCTTCTGGGGGCTTCTGGGGGGGGCAAAAACACCATTAAGACAAGTCACTGCTGCTGCAAAATGCCATTATTGTGAGGTACTGCATTTCTCCCCCTTGTATAGAATATCCCATGGTGTGGTTTGGCCTCTCTACACCCCCTAGTGCTGCCACTGAGAACAAATGTGATGTACCTGGTTTGGAAATCACGTTTGCTCTTTATTGATGAATTTGTATGTGTGCCATAGTCTTTAGTTGCTTAGTTACTGCTGCTGCATGTTTTTCTAATAATTCTATATAAAGTTGGTTTAACTGCTTGTTCAGCATGGAACCTTGGTCAACCGAGCCAGAATCCACCTGGCAGTGTGTCGTTAAATGAGCTGCAGAGTTCAATCTACTATCAGATTCCACTGATGAACCTTAAAGGTTTTTTTTTAATCCCTCTGAACTGTGAAGGGGAAAGTCCTTGATGTCAAATTTCACACCAGCCAGTAGTTCACTAAGTAGTAGCCATGGGAAGATCACTTTCTGTTAACCTCCCCTCCTCACTGCTTCTGTGGTCTTTACAAAGCTGAGAAAAGCAACCTGAAGTGCTTTGAATGCTAATATAGAAACCTAAATTGTATTCTCCCCACCACCACTTTACTTTTTGAGACACTGTTTAGAATCCTGAATCTGCTTCCTGCTAATGGAATTTACAAGTCCATTGTTATTTGACCAGACAGCTAGATATTTCTGCCCAGATTAAATTGCTAGTTCCAACTAAAGCAGACTTGTTGGGATTTACACAAGTGTTAACTTTTCTTTCAGAATTGTGTCAATGGGTATAATCCAGTTTGGACTAGCAATTGGATTTAGGCCTTCCTCTGACCATTTCCAATGTTTTGGGAATGCCTGGTCCTATGCTACATTTTTATATTACATGAAGGCATGCAGTTTGCAATTGCAATACTTCTATAAAATATACATATTGGAAAATGGATATGGGCACATGGGACTGAAAAAGAAAACGTGCACTGATTTGGCAATCCCTGCTTTACAGAGCATATAATAAACAAACCCATTTTATGGATGCATAAAAATGTCACTTTGGAATTGCCCCACAGACATAATTATTGTGCCATGACCCAGTTGCTTAGGATGAGGTATGCCCTTTCATTGCAGTGGCATATTGCCATAAATATTGTGCAGGGGCAACAGAGAACTGACATACTGCCTTTGCAGGCACCATCTGTCCTTCCAAGGAAGTGTTTAGGACCGAGTTGCCAGGCACTTGGGAAACATTAGCTAGCAAGAGGAATGCACTTACACAAAGTTGGTACTATTCTCTATAAACCTTGGTGGAGGTTCTGCATTGTCAGACATAGCTATGACAATGGAGCGTCATTATCGTAGCTATTTCTGTCAGTGCTGCCACTCAAAAACCTTCTTCTTAAGCCAGGCAGCAACCCAACCAAAAGATTTTCGAGGCACTGCAGACTGGAATGCTGGGAAAGTATGACTGCAACACTCTCCTGGTTGTAGCACATGTTGAGATGGTTAACTGGAGAGACCCCTTGGGGTCCTACCACAACTGCTTGTCTCAACATGCCCTGAGACCAGGAGAGTGTAGCACTCATCATTTCCCAGTGCCCTAATCTGCAGTACCTTGGAAATCCTTTGGTTGGAGGGCTTCTTGGCTTCAGAGGTAGGTTATGGGGAGGTAAGCTCAGTCATTAACAACTGTAAACATGAATCCCAAAGGTTACAGGGTTCTAAGTCTGCCTTACAATCTTGTAAATACAGAACAGGATACCAACCATTGAAACCAAATAGAGTAGGCCTAGACCTCAACATAGGTAAATCCTATTGATGCAATGGGTATAATTTAGCTTGGATTACCAGGTCTAAATTCGGGTCTAAGTGTCCAGCTGGCAGAAGGACACTCCTATGGACTAAGCAGCCACAGCATTCAAGTTGAGTTGACAGTATAATCCACTCAACAACACTGAATAGGGCTGCTGCCACACTGCAGAAATAGTGCAGTTTGACAATGCCTTAACTATCATGGCTCCATCCTATGGAATCCTGGAATTTGTAGTTTGTTGTGGTACCAGAGCTCTCTAACAGAGAAGGCTAAATATCTCACAAAACCACAAACCCCAGAATTCCATAGCATAAAACCAAGGCAGTTAAAGTGGTGTCAAACTTCATTATTTCTGCAGTGTGGCTTGCTCAAGTTGGTCAATCTTGTGCCTCAAGTGCCATGCTAAGTTGGTCAATCTTGAAATAGCATATCCCCATGCTTATTAGAGGAGAGAATTAGAGCATTAGAGCATTAGAGGAGAGAAAGACTGAGTGGCCTACTTGTGGTGTCAGGCCCTGTGAGCTCTACAGCTCTTTCCCAATGGGTTTTCTTCCATTTTAGAAGTTACTGGTTGGTCAGTTTGTCTGCCGTCTCCTTGCCAACCCATCCATCACATGGGCCTAGTAATTAAGTCACAATATTGAGTTACTGGCAAATGTTTTCCCCACCCTTACTAACATAAATGTTGTGAATGTACGAGCTATTGGAATGTTAGATTATATTTGTATTATTATCAATACCTTGTTTTACTATCAAAAGGGACAAATATTTATTTCTTTACTTATTTGATTTATACCTCACCTTTGCCCCCAAATAGGACCCATGGCAGCCACATAACTGCTCTGGTATCATAAGCACCTCCTGTGCTGCCCATTATTCTATATGATGCCACCATTTAGGAGAATCTGTTGGCCTAACTCTGCACTGAGGATTTCCTCTTCCTTCCAAGACTGTGTGCTCCATGCTTCTAATTCAGAAACACAAAACCACCCAGAACTGGTAAGAAGGGCTCAAATGACAATTTCATTACTGCACATTGGGAAGCATCAAGTTTACCCTTTTGGGAAAAGATTGCTCTTCACATTATTGCATTAAGCTCTTTCATTGTACAATAGAACCCCTGAAGCATGGAAATTAGTCCTAACAACTTACCCAAATCTACAACACCTGTGGCGACTTCTCTTTTGTCTTTTTCTCTGTTGGGAGGAGCTGTCCTATTGAAATGTTGGGGAAGTTGGTGTGATTTGACATTTCTATGGAGATGCAGCTGGAAAATAATCAGCAAAAAAGAGAGAAACGCCTTCATTGGCCCGCAGCAGCCCGCAGCAGCTACTTGATTATTGATGTAGCATTCAGAATGCTGCCACAGGAGATGAAAATGGAATCCTTTTATTTTTCTAACAAAGCCCAAAACAGTGTTATTTCCATTGACTTTTGTTTCTTTCAGCATTTTGCCGCTGACTTTCCTTAAGCTTTTGGCCTATTCAGAATAACACATGAAGCCCAGTGTTCCATTTTTAGAAGGCTTCCTTCCTCTTCAGCACAAGCATTGCACTTTCTCCAATTTATTACTGGTTTTGTTCTTTTGTCCTTTTGTTTGGAAGGAACTTGCAGATTTCCTGGACGAGCAACTCTTGTTTCCTTTCTGCTATGAAAACCTTCCAGTAAAAAAGATGGGACACATCTGAGAGGCAATCCTCCTTTAGCTTGGCTGAATTTAGGCCTTTGCAATGCTACATTGAGGCCTACTGTGTATATCCTGAAGGTATCAGATTTCATCTGATCTTGGAAGCTGAGCAGAGTCAGGCCTAGTGAGTACTTGGATGGGGGACTGCTAAGGAATACCAGGGGCTTTAGACTAAGAGGAAGCCAATGGCAAACTACTGGCTCGAGGGCACATACACAGTGCTGTGTTGATCCAGTTGGATAAACTGAAATCTGCAAACTGATCTTCAAACTGTGATATGAAGGGCTTCTTACACAACTGTTATGCATGTGTGGGCACTAGTTGAAGACCTCAGCACAGCATTATAAATAAACTATTTCTTCAAATATTTTGACTTATTTAACACTCTCTTTAGATTGTCACACACATGACAAAAGAAACAATGCAAAAGAAGACACAACTGTGGATAGAAATAAAACCAGAAGCCAAAAATTATGAAAAACAAAACATGTGTGTCATCAGAGTTTTCTTGAAGGCTTGCCCAGGGGCGTATGACCCATCTACCTGTGAAGGCTCTTCTTTTAGGCTTTAATTATATTTTTAAAAACTCACTTCTTGCTCCACATTTTCCAGGGAAATCTGGTCTTTTTTACGTGTGTCCCTCAGCATAGGAGTGATGGTGGGATAGGTTAATGTGTGGCAAGCATACTTTAAAAAAAAAATCAGTGCTACTTGCTGAGCCACCCTCTACTCCCCAGCCAAGCCCAGCTATGTTGAGAAATAAAGTTTCTTTCTCTTTGGACCTGCTGCCTTCCTGGCCAAGCACTTCCTCAGCAGAGCCTCGCTGATGAAGTTGCTTCCTCTGAGGTCAGAAGAAGGTGACTATCAAAAGAGGGTATAAAAACCCTGGGACCACCTCTGGAGTTACTCCCTCAACACTGATGGGCTAATCTATTCTTTATAGATACAGAAGCACAAATTGTTAATGGTTATCCAGTAAAAAAGTGGCAAAAATATTCTTACTGAGGAAGACATTTGAAACATCTTGATGATTCCCAGGCTAGATGTTTAAGATCTTTTTGAGAATCATCAGACCCTTTTGAGAATCCTAGTTGGGAAATTTCACATTTCAAGACCTCCTTGAGAGTCACAGTAACATCTACATGTGATCTACTGATAGGTTCCTATAAACTTGGTACCATACACATTTATATAGCAGTGGCTTTTTTTTAGTCTTAGCCCAGTGATGGCGAACCTATGACACGTGTGTCAGCACTGACACGCCTAGCCATTTGGGCTGACATGCGGCCATAGGCCTCCTCCCCCCTCCGCTCGCAACCTCACCACCCTCCCTAAAGTGGTGATCGGTTGCCACTTTAGGGAGGGTGGGAGGATGGAGGAAAGTGATGGGCGGGACTATGAAGCCCCGATCGCCAGTTTAGGGAAGCAGGGGGTGGAGCCTCCCCCCCACCTGGCCACCCCTGACACCTGCCGTGCTTCCCCGGAGCCGCCTCGGAAAGGCTGGGTAAGGCGGCGGGTGGGTGGGCGGAAGTCTGCCTGGCCTTCCCGAGGGGGCTCCAGCACTTCGAAGCCCCAGAGCTGCCTCAGGGAGGCCGGGGAAGGCAGCGGGAGGGAGGGAGGGACTCTGCCTGGCCTCTCCCAGGCCTTCCCGAGGGTACTCTTAGGCTTCGAAGCCCCGGAACTACCTCGGAAAGGCCAGAGAAGGTGGCGGGCAGCTGGGAGGGACTCTGCCCGGCCTGTCCTCAGCATTCCCGAGGGGGCTCCAAGGCTTAGAAGCTCCGGAGCTGCCTTGGGGAGGCTGGGGTAGGCAGCTGGAGGGAGGGAGGGACTCTGCCCGACCTCTCCCCAGCCTTCCCGAGGGTGCTCTGAGGCTTCGAAGCCCTGGAGCTGCCTCGGAAAGGCCGGGGAAGGCAGTGGGTGGGTGGGAGGGACTCTGCCCAGCCTCACCCTGGCCTTCCCGAGGGGGTCCGAGGCTTCAAAGCCCCAGAGCTGCCTCGGAAAGGCCGGGGAAGGCAGCGGGCGGGCAGGAGGGACTTTGCCCAGCCTCTCCCCAGCCTTCCCGAGGGGGGTCCGAGGCTTCAAAGCCCTGGAGCTGCCTTGGAAAGGCCGGGGAAGGCGGTGGGAGGGACTCTGCTCGGCCTCTCCCCAGCCTCCCCGAGGGGCTGCAGGGCTTTGAAACCCTGGAGCCACCTTGGGAAATCTGGAGAAGGCGGTGGGAGGGTGTCTGCCCAGCCTCTCCCCAGCCTTCCCAAGGGGGCTTCAGAGCTTTGAAACCCTGGAGCTGCCTCAGGAAGGCCAGAGAAGATGATGGGAGGGCGGGAGGGAATCTGGCCGACCTCTACCCGGGCTTCCTGAAGGGGCTCTGGGGATTGAGAGCCCCATATAGCCTCTTTGGAAAGGTTGGGAGGGGTGGAGGGAGCACAGCGTAGAGGCTTTTCAGCCACCACCACACTCCCAAACCCACAACAAGGCTTAGAAAGCTCAATAGTGCCTTTGGGAAGGGCGGGGGGCTAAAAAGCGCCTTTCCTGCCAACACCCCGCTATTCTGGGGCTTGGCTCTCCCCCTCCCAAGTGGAGCCAAGCCCCAGGAAAGCGGGGAGTTGAGCTCCTGGCTTGCTCAGCAAGCAGTCATTTAAATCAGCTCCTCTCCTTTGAGTGGGAGGGAGAGACACTGATTTAAATAGGGTGCTTGCTGAGCAAACTGCGAATAATCGAAACTGTGAGAGTGAAAGCTGCGAATGTGGAGGGACAACTGTCTATATTTATGTTATTTAAACAATAAATATCGTGAAATAATGTTTTTTTCCTCAAAGTGACACACCACCCGAGTTATGCTTAGTTTTTTGGCGAAGTTTGACACACCAAGCTCAAAAGGTTGCCCATCACTGTCTTAGCCCATCAGTTTTTAGTCATAAGGAGGCACCCAGTCATGAGATCAATGATGAGGGGGTTGACTGAGCTACCACCTAACCACTGGGTGCCTTGTTTTGACCTCAAAGCAAGCGACTTTGCCAGCGGGGCTCTGCTGAGGAGATGCTTGGCCGGGGTGGCGGTGGCCATGAGAAAAAGGAGGGGGAAAAGCAGTGCTGATTCAGATTTGGGCAGGGGAAATGTGTGCACTTCAGTTTCAGTGCAGTATATTACAAGTAGGTGTGGTGCTAATGGGTTGAATTCAGGGCAGTGCCGGGGCAGAATAGAGCTAGTGTAGTCAAGCCCAGATAAATTCTTTTGTTGATGCAACAGGATAGTGCTATAACAGATGGGATGAGAAGGACATCCAGGTAGTCTTAAGAGAGACTCTTTTCTTTTCCTACAACTGGTTAAAAAAGTTGTAGTTGGACATTGCCTGCAGGGTAGATTTGGCTATGGGCCAAACCCTTGACCTGTTGCCTCTGACTGGCAACTGTAATCTGAGAGCATTTTGGAAGCATAGGTGATATAAAATGGAGTAGAATTCAGGTGTCTCACAAATGTAAACATTTAATAGTGCATTTATTGATTATGTTCTGTACAGACATATAATAGCAAGTTATAAACCTTTCTTTCCTTTTACATAGACCTTAACTGTGTAGAACATATTTACATGGTGGGTGGAAGGACAGAGAACTTGAGGTACAAACATCCTGCCTCCCTCTCCACAAGAGTATCTGAGGTATAAATACAAGTATATTTTAAATAATTACTTTCATGCTTTATCTATGTTGGACAATAAAGTGTGAACAAGTATACACGTTTACAACAACATGGTATATACAACATACATTTTTTTACATGTTTAAACATGTAAAAAGTATACGAAGAATACACAAAGTTTCCCTATTCATGAGAAATATTATATGGTGCAATCTTAAGCACAATTTGCCTGGTAGTGAGTTTCACAGCTACCAAAATGGATTTGCTGCCCAGTAAATGTTTTTAGGCTAATGTTGTAAGGATAGGATTTAGTACAGTTTTTCTCTGGGGTCACATCTGACACTCTTGATCCCTGGGGAGTGCCTCTTGCAAAGGGCTTCATCTCTGGATTTGTTACAGGGGAGCTAGGGGGTTGTCTAGATGGTTAAAAAACTCCTCATACAATTTGAGTAGAATATCTTTTGTCCCAAAAAGATCCCGCATGATTCACCATTTTCAGAAGGAGGGGGGCCAAAAACTCCATGGGAAAAGCTTTGTGGCTTTTCCTGAGGTTTAAAAAAAATTCACAGAAAAGTGCATTACCGTTTATTTGGACAACTGATTCACATAGCTGCGCAGGGTGGAAGTGGAAAGCTGATTGGTTGGACATGCACGAGGGAGGGCTTGCTGGCAATGAATTGGCCAGAAGCACCATTTTGGAGTTTTGTGTTGCTGATCGTGTGCTCTTTTGCTGTGCTGAGGTGACCAAACAACTTTTTAAAGTGGAAGGTCACACTTGCACACCTTAGACTTACAGTGTTAAAAAAACCCTGTGCAGTGGCAACAACTTTTGGAGTATAACAACATGGATGATTCACTCCCAGCCACCATCTTGATTTGCAGGTATGGCTGTGTGTGAACTTCAAACACAGATACGGTAGCTTTGCATACCAGTGATTTTGCCAAAGGACTGTGGAGACAAAATAACACTGCTGCAATTTTGCGTTAATGCACGGCAATAAGCATTATATCTTCTCATCTAGAGAAGCCCTAGGATTCCCTAGAAAGAAACTAAAATCATGAAGAATGTTACCCTATGACGTTTCTTACAGCAAGTAGACACAGGGCTTGGCAATGTTACTTTTTTTCCATTACAAATCCTATAATCCACCCATCAACATGGCACCAGCCATGCTGACAGTAATAATAATAATAATAACTTGGCTAAGCTGTGAGTAGATCAACATACAAGTGCCCTAGCCTGTCCTATGCTCCTCAGTGCAAGTTTCCCTGCTCTTGAATCCTGATCTGATCTGAAGAAGCATGTTGTGCTGTATGTAGCACACTAAGACCAGATGGTGATTACAAAGGAACACATGAAAGGCAAGTGACATAAGGCATGCTGACATTTAAAAAGTAGGGTAGGCAATAGTGCTATTGCAAGGAATTCTACATCACGTATTAAAACACCACAATTCTTCATCACACACACACTATATACACATGTAACACTGAAAATGGTAACAAAGGGCTGGTTCCAGCCATGCCTCTGCCTTAGGATAGGGAAAGGTGCCAAACATCCAGGCTGCACACTTCTTCATGTGAGTCAGTTAGATGAACCCACCTATCCAGCTTTTCAACACTCTCTTTGGTACAAGACAGTATATCAGCAGTCATCTCTGGCTGGAGGGGGGAGAGGAGGGAGGACAAAAAGGCAGGGTTTGAGGGACAGAGTCCTCCTGTCTGTGAGAGCAGATCATTCAGTAGGAAGTGTTTGCTTCATACAAATACACAAACCAACCACTGTCCATGTTACATTCACACCTTACTCATGCTGGTTCAGTGCATCTCTACACTAATACTGCATCTTTACACCAAAGCACAATCCTTACACAGGGATTCTGGATGTGTGGAGACAAGATTCACAGCAAAGGTCAATGCCCTGCTTTGGGGCACATACTATGCATTGAACTGCAAGATGACAGTGTTATTTTAAGACCAAGTGTCATGCTTACTTTATCTCATGATAACCAAATCTTTAGGTGCTCCTGGAGAATAGTCTCAAATGTTCGGGAAGGGACAAGTGGGTCATCCCTTATTCCCACTCTACACTATTTTTTAAAAAGTAATAAAATTCTTTGACCCATCATGTCTGCCGCACCCCACCAAGGACCTTTGGGTTCCTTACTACTATACACGGCATATGATATTATGTAGGAAATGTTTTGTTACATGCATTTTTTTAAAAAAATTAATAATATCAATTTGATTTTTTTGAAAATACATGACAATCTACAGCTTTTAGAAAGTCAAAACAACAACAGCAACAACAACAACACACATCTACAAACATCTGCCCAGATCTTATTGCTATCCTGGCTGACACAGCACATATTAAAAGTTTACAGGTCTGGATTTTTCTTTAAAAGCTATTGACCTGTCCAATGGAATGCCCCAACCTTTGAATCCTCTGTTCATCCTAACCTGCAGGCGTTCACATTCTGCCACATAATCTGATGGTAACAGACAATATTCTTTTTTTTTTTTTTAAAAATCCAAAGTTCAGAATCTCTGGATATTTTGGAAGTTTCTGCCCAAAATATGTGAATAAGGGAGGTTATAGTGGAGAGGAATATATGGATACCCTTGGGCTCCTAACTGGATGCATTACACTTAACTTTTTTAGAACTTCATAATCCTCTGATGATATTGAGCACCATTTTTTTGAACTATCAAAAGCAGTTTCACTTCTGCTCTTGTGTCACGGTTTCTGTTTATTCCTATGAAAGGCATTAGAAAGAGGATGATTAAGACTCCTGCTTGTTACTTAAGCAGTTGCTAAAGTATATGGTAAATGGTAGCTATTTATAAGTGAGACAAAAAGAGAGGCAAACATCAGGCACAATAAAAAACGGCCCAATGCTTTTCAAAATATGTATTTTTCCCCTCAAGGGCCATAGTTCTGAGTCACTCTCACTAAGACAACTAAAAGTCTGGGTGCTGCCACTTTAGGCACATTCAGTTTTTGAAGTATAGAGGCATACCTTAGTTAACAAGGCCTCTGAGAGTGAAGCTTTTTTTAATGAAGGCTTTTGGACACATGTGGCTCAAAGTGGGTTCCTTTACATTCAGTGGAAGTGAAAAGCCTTCTAGTGGCACCAGCCCAAGGGGTCCCACCCATTAGGCTTGAAGCCATAGTTGTGATCCCTGTGTACTGACATCAATCAGGCAGGAGACTGACTCTTTCTTTAGGATACTAACAAATGGTCTACTGGAACTAAAAAAAGTATTTATACCATAGAACAGATCACCGTAACTCTGGTGGAGAGAGACAGACAGAGGCAGGAAGTGGCTGTAGGCTATTCTCAAAGCCCACTCCCAACTCAGTGAGATAACACTTTGTTTTCAGGGTTTTAGTGATTTACCCTGAATGCTTCAACAGAAGCCTCAGAGATCTGTGCTCATTTCAATTGCTGCAGTGCAGTGCTATGTAATGAAAGAAACAGGGCAAGGCAGACATCCCTGCATTTTGGAAAAAGCCTTCAGGTGGTCTCTGGAAGGTTCAAAATGTTTTTGTTTACTTAGGCAAGGCTTACCTGACCAGGTAGTTTTATTTCACATGCAATATAGTTAGTTTTGAATAAAATCTTTCCTTAAACATGTTTTATTAGTGTTAAGAACCTCTCTCTATTCTTTCTGTGTAATTTCTGCCTATAGTGCCAAATGTTCTGTTAAAGAACTAATGTTCAGGAACACATCTACTTGGTTAACTGAGGTACACATGTATATCCAAGAGCTTTTAAGTGAACACTGAAAAACGTAAGTATGAGTATGGCGTATGTATTTCGTGCAAGTGAACTCATGGGGAAGCGGTGAATAGTGTCAGATTCCTGCTGTGGCAAGCTCAGCTCTGTCTGGATGTAATGCAATTGCTCGGGAAGCTGGCATATATGTACATGCACAGAACTACTGCCATTGAGAAAATATGTTGAAATGCATTGGGCATTTTAAAAATTACTTCAGTTAAAGTGACACATCAGCTTCAGGTGTTCTGCCTTTTGCTTTCCTCGCCATATCAGGGAAGTCTCCACCTCTCCTTTTTTCTTTTCTTTTTTTTAAACACATGAGAAAGACTGGACCTAACAGTGTAGATCTGAAGCTTTTGATAATCTGTTGGACAAGGTTCTAAGCCAACATCTCCCTCACATGTTAACATCTTTCCAATTGCTTCCCAGTCCAGACACTCTGATACTTACTGATTTGTCTTCTAATATTCTGTTCAACAATTCATACCTCTGCTCTGTGCAAACCTTCCTTCACTTAGAGAGAACCCATTGAAGAGTGCCAACAAACCCAGTGGATGAAACAGTCCCTCAAGAAATGGCACACAGATACACACATAAAGCTAACATTATACAGGAATGAATCATTTCCACTATATTCCAGAAATATATATACGTCTTAAAAGTTTTGCTTCTCAGAAGCAATTCACACTGTTTAAGCAAACATATGTAAATATTACTTTCTTTTCTTTTTCTTTTAGTTGCACCATCCAATATATTCCAGTAAAGGCCTACACTATAGGCCTAACACCAACAGGAAGCAGCTTTAAAATGTATGGTATTGCCACAGACTTCTGAGCAATAATGTCAGATGCATTCCAAACACTCCTTCTTTGGACAAGCCTTAACAGGCCACACTGTGACCCATTCTGGAGCACACGATCAACAGTTCCTGAAAGTATCTGTGTATGCCAATGAAATGTTGGTTCACTTCAGCTGTCACCTGGATTTTGCTTCTTTTGTCTCTAGGTTCTGATTAATGAAAGAGTCTCTGATCTTAACCACCTCCGCTGCACACAAGTGTCCAAAAGCCTTTATGTACCAGTCAGGTTTATGCCCCCTGTTTCAAAGAAAGCAAGCAAATGAATTTGGTAATAGTTACATTTATTTGACATGAAACAGACATTCCCAAAACAAGTATCTATCTCAGAGGAAAAGTGGCATTCTGATAAGGGAATCACATTTTTGTTTTAGCAATGGCTTGTACAAAACCCCATGAAAACAGTGCAAGTATAAGCAAAGGATGTATTTAAAATAAAATAAAATATCCAGAGCAACTGGAAAACAGATAACATGGTAGTGCAGACACATCAAATCCAACAATATACATGGATTTTGGTGGTCCAGTAGCACCCCTATTTCTGCTGATTTGCCAACTGCTGATTCAATTATCTGCAGTTGGCAACAGCGGAGTGGGTGAACAGAGGAGGGAGGGAAGGAGGCTTCCGGATGGCTTCTGTGACAGGAATAGTGATGGGAGGGGAATGAAGGGAGGGGAGATGTCTCACCTCCCTTCTCGCTTCACCTGTAGGGATGGCTCTGGTGGTGGCAATGGTGACGTGGGGCGAAGGGAGGGGAGAAGAGGTCTCGCCTCCCTTCTCCCTCCGGATGGCTTCCGTGACAGCAATGGCAACGGGGGGTGGGTGGGTGAAGGGAGGGGAGGAGAGGTCTCACCTCCCTTCTCCCTTCACCGCCCGGATGGCTCCCATGGCGGCAATGGTGATGGGGGGGCATTCACTATTATCCACGGAATTAATTATCTGTGGGAACCCCTGGAACCACTCCCCCGTGGAATGGGGGTCCTACTGTAATCGATGCTGTTGATCCAAGAAGGGAAAACATACTTCAAGTATGAATTCCTGAAAATTCTGCACATTTCTGAAGAGTCCCTCCTGGGGAATATCAGTGGCGGCACTAAGGGGGGGGGTGCGGAGAGGCCGAACTTCCCCAGGTGACACTGTCAGAGGGAGGGGTGACATTGGCCTTAGTATTGCCACAGGGGAATACAAAGGAAATCCTACAGGAACCATGGGAAGGAGGGTTTGTGAAGAAGTAAATGCAAACAGATGCAGATCCATCATCACTAATTAATTATCCTTCTATAGCATACAGTACTGTGTGGCCCTTCAGATGTCATTGGATTGCAACTCTTAGTGCTCCTTACCTCTGCTTATGCTCAGTAAGGCTTCTGGAAGGTGCAATTCAATGGCATGGGGGCAGAGGACACATGATTAACACCCCTGTTCTCCAACATAGAAAAGAGGAAGAGGAAGGACAGCCAAACTGGCACTGGTTTGCACTAAAAATCACCATGCTGCAAGACTGCAACTACAG
This sequence comes from Gambelia wislizenii, assembly GCA_030847615.1. NCBI lineage: Eukaryota > Metazoa > Chordata > Lepidosauria > Squamata > Crotaphytidae > Gambelia > Gambelia wislizenii. The sequence goes on along the minus strand of JAUMIR010000005.1, from coordinate 95,737,533 downwards.
AGGAGGGGACAAGTGCTCACACATAATGGAGGAAGAGAATAAATGGGGAGGGGAGTTTACCTTAAATCAATTCTGCACATATAGGTGAGTTTGGATTTTCCTGATCCACACGGTTCAATGAGATACCTGGAGAGGAGCACATTTACTCTGACACCAAGGACTGGGGCACGGTCATGGTCCACTGAGGAGCTTAAAAGTGCACAAGCTCCCTTAGATAGATTTTTCCTCCAAGTTCTGTTAAAAACAAGCAGAGTTTGATAAGGGAGAAAAGGTTTTTGGATCTCTTTAGACATGATAAGCAGCAAGTGAATATATTAAACACACAAAATGTGGTTGCAGTCCAACATCACCTCAGTGTAGCATGAGTATCTATCTGCATGCAGTGATACACTACACCAGCACGAAGCAACTCCTATGCAGGAAGGTGAACATTGTGTAACACATCTCAATGTGCTACTGGGCAAGGAACAATGCACAACTGCAATGTGCAGCCAGAATCCTCAGTGTGCAACGTTGTATGCACAACTCCTCTTCCACCACTATCAGCAGAATACATCTGTTGCTCTGTGAATAATTCACCCTGCATGTGTAGTTAGAACTAGAGTAGATTCTATCTCTGTAACTTTTTCTCTATTTAACACTTTTTAAAAAGTATGTAATTTTTTTTTTCTGTGTAACACTTAAACCTTATATATACTGTATTTGAACATATGAGATCCACCCTGAGCATGGGCCATACAAATTTCTCTTGAATAATCAGATTCACTAATCTGAATGTCAGAATAATCAGAATGTCACTAACAGGATGCCAGCCAATGAAAGATTGCATGGTTGCAAATATCAAACAATTCAAAGTGGAGAGAAGTTACAAATATTAGAGAAAAAGATGACTCAATATATGTGTGAAGACTGACATTTTGGGGCAAGTTCTTCTTTCTGTTCGATTACTGTGGGTTTACCTTAGGACTACATAGTCTCTGGCAGGGTGTGGTGCCATGCTGTTTTGCACATATTGGTAAACATCAGTCTGGCTGTCCAAAGTCTCAATCACTTTCGCATCTAAAAGATCTTCATCCCAAAGTTGTTGTTCTTTAAGTATACGGCTTAAGACTTCTTCAGGAGTTGCAGGGATTTCAACAGTAGATTTCCACAACCGGAGAGGTGGACCCTCACAAACCTAAAAAATAATATTGCCATGGAGAACAGGTTATACGCTGGTGTAGTTAATAATCTTGATTCAACAACTTTTTGGTGCAATTAATCCTTAAAAAATACATTCCATACTGAGCCAAGTTGAAAACAAAATGAAGGCTCTAGCTGTCACTGCACCCGTGACCTTCCTCATACAGTGGTAAAAATCACGGATTGGCAAGGTGGGTAGCAAGCATAATTCATAAAGCGACCCAACAATGACCTGATTAGAAAGGGTAGGGTGCATGGTTACTACGACATGGAATTCTCTCTGTAAATAAAATGAAGAGATTGATAGATGACAAACCCAAATAGACAGTTTAGTATTCTCTACATCAGAAGTTGGCAAAGTGTGGCCTTTGGGCCACACGTGGTCCAAAGGATGTTTTTGTGGTCCTTGAGCCTTCCAGAATCTCCAAACTGACTTTTTTTCTGGCCAAAAAAATAGGAGTAATGACTGTTCCTGGAAGCTTTCAGATATAACAATATACCTGCAAATAGGCTGCAAGGCATCTCTGTACAGTTTTTAACATAAAAAATACCTATCTTTGAGATCCTGAAGTGGACTCCTGACACTTCTTGCTTAAATTTGCTTTCTGGTAATTCATGCAGCTCCGGAGGGTCCTGTGGCATAAAAGTGGCTCTTGAACCTGGTGCAGTTGCCCACCCTGATCCATATCATAATTCAGAAGGTGGGCAATTCTGCCAGATCTGGGAACCATTCTGGGGTCTCCATGGACTGCCAAAAACATCCCCACCCCTCCCCAAACCCTAGACAATTGGAAGTAACTGAAAGTCTACTTCTGGTTAAAAAAAATCAGTGTAAAACAGAGCAGTGGAATAAGGCTCCATCTTCTCTACTGCAGAACTCAAAATTCTACTATGGAGGCAAGCTTTTTTTTAAAAAAAAAAAACAACCAGAAAAAAAGGCAGTTTGGGGATTTTTTAAAAGGGGGTTCAAGAGGCACAAAAACAGCCTGAGGAGGATGCATGTGATCTTGAGGCTGTACTTGTCCACCCCAGGAGTGTAGCTACAGGGGCCTCAAAATAAGATACCCCACCCAGATTTTCCTTCAATTCCCAAATTTCTAGCATTGTAGTAACTATCTTCAGTTTTTCTTTCATCAGTTTTCAAAATAAAGTAGGTTTGAGCATTGAACTATGACTCTAGAGACCAGGATTTGAATCCCAGCTGGGCCAGGGAAATCTACTGGGTGACCTTGGGAAGTCACACTCTCTCAACATTAAAGTGAGGCAAAGGCAATCCCTTCTGAACAAATCTTGCCAAGAAAACCCCATGATAAGGTCACCTTAGGGCTGCCATATATCAGAAGCAACTTGAAGGCACACAACCACAACCACAACAACAACAACAACAACAACCATGCAGAAAAGTCTAAAATAAATGGAGGTGTCACGCATTGGTAGACATATACTGTGAAAAGATCTAAGAAAAAACATGGATGACACTGCAGAGTTACTCTTGTATAAGCTATGGTTTGTGAGTAGCACTTGTGGAATATCCTTAAAACACTTATTCTGGAGAAGCCCACTGACTTCTCAGGGCTTATAATACTGTCCAAAGAAAGGATTCTGTCTCTCATCCTGTGAAGACAGGAAAATGTGAATGAACTTCCACATGAACAGGAGCACTTTTATTACTGGCAGCTATCACATTTGACAACTTCATCTTTCCTACAACATCTTTTCTCTCAGCTGCTGCCACCAGAAGATTTGTATCTGGAAGGAGAACAAAGAAGCAGTGGTGGTTGCACTGGAACAAGGCTGGGAGTGTTGCTTTTTGAGCACTGATTGCAGTTATCAGAACAGATTATTGCTACAGTCCCCTGAAAACTTCTGAGTAAACAGAAGTTCAACCAACAGCCCTGATATGAACAAGACCTCAGTCTTCTATGCTGACAAAAGGGTTTAAATTCCATACTGTCTTTCAAGTGATTTCCACACACCATTTTGACTCATGAACACTATACTGAGTAATAACTTTGGACGAATTTAACATTGCCTCCAGGGTAACATTTTGCTGGCAACCAACTCAGCAAACATGATTTCAGCTCAGCTCAGTTTGTGCCATCTTTCTCACTTTGGGGAAGAGCTCTAATGAGTCATTATTTACATCTAATCATTTTTCCAAGCTTAAGGCCATTACAATTTCCCTACTTCAAAATGCATGTTCGGTGTGGTTTCTCTTCTCCGCCCCCCACAGAAAATGTCTTAAAATCTATGCATTTGCATTACTAATACATAACAAGAATCTTGGAATTATGCCAGAGTACCTTCTTGCAGGCAAGCTCAGCTTGCTCTGAGGTGGAACAGCTGACCCAGCCTTTAAATTTGTCTTTAATCTCCTTGAGCAAATCATCCATACAGTTCTGGATGTAAGAACGATAGTCTGCAGGCTCAGAGTTATGAGCTCTCCCCAGTTCCTCCAAGCTCAGAGGTCTAAGATCTTGTTCCGTATAAGAATTACGACATCTGCTCATTTCTTCAGGGATCTAGCAATTGAGGCGTTCCAGAGGAGGAGAGACATGAGGGAGAAAACAGTCAGAGATTCACAACTGATGACATTATTATCCCAGACATTTCATAACATTTCATTTGTGCTGTTGAAGACTTGAAATCTGCTATGCACAGTGAACACTATGTTCAATGAGGATCGTTGAACCAAATCTGCTGCTTAGTTGCCATCCCAAAAGCAAAAAGAACAGGACCAGCTGCCAGAGTATTAAAGGTGGACAAAGCTGGCACAAGGTACTTTGCATGTCTGAGGTAAAGAGATACCCCCAATTCCACTTACAGCACCTGAAGTAAACTGATAGTGTCTTCCTTGGACACTGAAAGGGCAATGTTCTCTCTAGAGGGCAGTAAGATGGGTAAAGTGTAGCCCTCAATGCCATTTTATGGCTTCAAAGGCCCCAATGTGGAGGGTATTTCCACTATATCTGGAACCCTTCTAAACTCAAGGCCAATGTTTGCAAAAATTTTCAAAAACATTTTTTTTTGCCTCAGAATGACCCCAAAATGCCCCCTAGAGGCCCAAGAACATCCAACATCATGGCAAGAATGCCCCTTCCCATGTCCTCTAGAGTGTTTGGGTGCATTTGGAGTCAAAAATTTGCATGATCAGGTCTGGTGAGAGGTGTGGTCCTCCAAGGTCTCCTAGAGGGCCAATGTGGCTCCTTAGTCTTTCACTGTTGCCCACCCCTGGTTTAGGGGTTCAGAACAAGCTGCATGGAGTAGACTGCTTTGGTGAACAGCCAAATGGCTGCCAGCCACACCTACCACCTACCGCCTGAATGAGGGAACAACTTCGTTCTTCCCAGTGTCAGGACTGGTCCTTCCCTTTCAATCACTTTCAAAAGTGTCCACTAGCAAGACTAGCTGCCCAATAGGGCTCTATGATGTCAAGAATAAAGTGAAGAGCTCAAAGCAGAATATTACTAGAAGGTCTTATAAATAGATTTATAGTAGAATATTCACCTGAAACAGCTTTTTGCACTCAGCAATCATGTGGCCCAGGCCCTGTGTGGCAGCCAAATTCTCATTTAAATCTTTCTGATCAGGTTTTCCTAGACTCTGTTTCCTCTGCATCACCCTGTTAAAACACAAATTTAATTAATGGGCAGTGAGAAAGCTGGCTACAGGATATTATTGGGCCAAGGTACTCTCTTATATGAATAGTGAAAATCTGGAAAGATTTAGGAGCTCCACCAATAGGCTGATTATAAGCCTTGCAACTTGCATCTTAATTTTGGGTCCTAGTGGACTGAGAGGTGATAAATAAATGCCTTGAACAAATGAATAAAAATGTTCAGCACTTCCCTTCATTTATGATGGAATGTCCAGGTTAGTGGCCTATGATTTCCCACTACACAACTATTAACACACGATGATTCCATCTTAACTGCCATGGCTCCACCCTATGGAATCCTAGGATTTGAGATTAAGGGGAAGTATTTATATAATTTTTCTAAGACTGTCCAGGCTCTGGCATGAATGAACCTAGGGCTTTCATACTTGCAATGTTCACCTCTTATCAAATCAAGAAATGTTCTGAATGTCTGAATGATCCTCACAGTTATAATTACTAGTCTTTCATTACCTCCAATGTTGCTCAGTGGAGACCATTTATGCAAAAGCTAGAATGATTTTGGTTTCGGAGGGAAATCCCAACATTTAAAAGGAAATATTATTTTGAGTGCTTCAACAGCAAGGCCACCAGAATGAGACTTGCCTTGGTGAAGAATTTTCCCTCTTTAGGGTGTTCAAGTGGAAAAGAGAAGGTGCTAAGCACACAGCAAGATTTGTTGGCGTCATCTGGTTTTCCTTCACAGCAGCCGTGACGTCACTCAGAAAATATAGGAGGATCTGTAGGACCTCTCTGTTCTCATCTGGTAGAAGCATAATGGCTGCCTTGATTGCCTGGAGACGCTGGTCCTTTGGTACATCTGCACAAGATTAGCAATCCTCTCATCAGGTCATTGATTTTCCACACATATAGCATAAATGCATCCCAAAACAAACTCTAGTTTCAACTATTTTTGACTTCAGTCTGCAGTGATTTCCTTCAGCGCACTGCATACCATTCATGGCAAATGGAGGTTTTTGGAATATTATTAAAAAAAAATTGGTCAACAGTTTAACTGCCCTCAGGTATTTCCTGCCTAGCAAGAGACTCAACAAAGCTCTGAATATTTCAGAGTTAAATTTAGAATTTAATTTTGAGAGCCACACACTTCTGCAGACCTGCTAAAAAGGCCCATTAAATTAGATGGGGGCTCCTCCATTTTATGAACATGGGTGGCGACAGATACACAAAGACTAAGCTCTGCCAATTTGGGCTGCAAAAAAGAAAAATAATAAAAAAAAAATTAATACACACCAGTGAGACACATTCCTCAATCAGGGAGGCAATTAAAATAAATAGCCCTTAAACTTTTCCCAACTTTGGCACCACAAAATATCCAGACTGAGCTTCAATAAGCAGAGAGGATTGCTTCAGTGGACAAAATTTTTAGGAAAAGAAGGTGGATGTACATCACAGAACTCTGGGCTTAAAAAGCAGATGAATGGTCAGGGCAAATTCTCAACTTTTTTTAAAATAAGCCCTGCATGTTGATAATTAACAGATAGAATTGGGGATGTGACAAATACAAAGGAAAAAAAAACATTAAATACAAAATGATTAAAATTGAAAAGATCAAATGTATGCATACAAGTGTGTATGTATGTGCATGTGTACAGAAAAAAATCACAAGTGGCTTTCAAGGAACTAATTCAGTGGTTTCCAAATAGTGTGATAGGCTCATCTGGGGAGGGGGAGGGAGGGGTTCCTAAAAGAAAGGCAGGAGGCAATTCCTTCTCCCCTTCAATAGGCAAGACATGGGCAGGCTGAATGTCCCCTGGTAAAATATTATTGCCAATTCACAGTAGACCAGTGGCTAAGGCAACTCCTCCTCCCAGATGATCCTAACTTGGCCCAGCTTGACTGTGGCTGTGTTGTAATGGACTCTCTCTCTCTTTGTGTTTGTGTAAGAGAGCTCAGAGGGGATTATTCTACCCCCTTTTCTAATGTAATTGTTGGATTAGCCCCAATCCACATATATTTGCACATAGCAGTGGGTTTCATGCATGAGAACGTATGCAAGAATCCCTGTACCCTTTGGTATCTATTGGGATGGGCTGCCTCCAAATGTTGCTGGACTGCAGTCTCCATCTTCCCTCACCATTGTCTCTGCTAACTATATACATGTGCCTGGGGACTGAGATCTGTTGGGGGGCGGGCTTCGTCTGCATCTCATATATTGTGGGAAGAGAGCCTTTGTTGCTGTGACACCCCAATCGTGGAATATCTTCCCCTCAGAAGCCCAATTGACTTCCAGTTTCAAGTCCAAAAATGTCTTTTACTTAAAATCCTTGGGGGCCAAATTGATTCTACCCACTTTTCACATTTATTTTAATTTAAATTGTTTTAACTGGTTTTACATTATCTGGTTTAAAGTGATAAATGGATATTTTAAAATTAGTTATTGTTTATATATATTAGGATATTTTAAAATTAGTTATTGTTACAGTATTTATTGTTCTAAATTGATTTTACTGTACACGGCTCTGAGAGCTTCAGCTATAGGGTGGTACATAAATATTTTAATAAATACATTTCAATAAATAAATAGGGCTGCATGAGCAACTCAAGGACAATTGCTTGCCCATCTCTGATGTAGATCATTGGTTTTGGGTTGTTTTGGATCAGAAATTATAGTACATAAGCACAGGAAGTTTGATCTTAGACTCATCCACTATTGGTTTTTGCCAGGCAAATGAGGTCTATTCCCAAGTGCATATGAAATAATTTTTTCATAGCATAAATGCTAATACCACATTATGGGGGAAAATGGACATGGATGCTAAGGGTTACAAATGGAGAATCTGAGCAGGGTGGGTCTCCATTGGAGCGATACTATTTTCCCAGAAAACTTGTGTGTGGTGGCAGTGGAATGACTGCCAACTCAACCCCTCCCCCCTCACATCACAACACTGGTAGGATGGTGCATGTGTGCCCTCAATACATGCCCAGCAGTATCTGCCTAAGAACCAAAATAGTCACAATGCCATTCTCACAATTATCAACTGCTTCATTGGTTTTTAGAAAGTGTATTGGAAGCACAGGGAGTTTGATGTAGATCAGGACTCCTGGGGTATTGGTGGTGCTTCATCTCTCCCCCGCCCCCACTCCCAGTACAGTTGCAAGTGTCTGCTTTTTACACTGCAATATCTATCTGTTCATCTGTTTATTTGTCTCCCATTCAGAGGGACCCACACTGTGAAAGGCAGAGGGTTAAGTCCTATGCATCAATATGGCCAAAGATGATTTTGAAGCCATGTCTCCCACCAGCCTCTCCAGATAGGTTCCTAAAACAGAAGCAAAACTTTAAAGCTGTTAGGCCAAACATAGGGCCCTTTTACACTACACAGTTATAACACTATAGTCTGCTAACTGCCATGGCAACATCCTAGAAATCATGAGATTTGCAGTTTAGGCAGGGGCATTTAGAATTCTCAGCCAGAGAGCTCTGGTGCCTGCCCAAATTACAAATTCCAAGATTCCACAGGATTTAGCCATGGCAGTTAAAGTGGAATCACAGTGCTATTATTATGTAATGTGAAAGGGCCCCAGGATCCTGATCAGGACTGGCTCTTCCACAAACTATCATTTACTTTAAAAAATAAATAAATCCAAAATGGTATCATGCCTAGCCATCTGTAGTTCTTACATTTCACTATGTTATTTTATTTTTAAAGGTGTAGTTTGTCTTTGCACTTTAGTAAGCAGTGAAGGAAATGTGGAAAGCATAAAAGCATACAAGAAATTCATTCAGAATGTTCTTATATTTCTTTAGGAAAGATCTGGGCCCTGTTGAGATGATCAGAATTGGATTAAACTGAATGTGTGAGAAAAGGGAGAAGATCACCTCTCTAGTTGTTCTTGTCTACATGATCCACAATTCTGGAAAAAAAAAATCAGAATCCCCAAACACATGGAGAGAGGCTACATCTTCAGATGAACTACTGGAAGAGAGCAACTATGGAAAGAGAAGAGTTAGTTTACTCTCTCTCTCCAAACATCCTGGAATCATAGTGTTGGAAGGCCATCTATGCCCCTGCCATTCTGGTATACACAGCTAAAGCACTCCTGAGAGATGGCCAACCAACCTTTGCTTAAAAACCTTTCCTGAACACCATAATAGTAATTTCAGTATCTGCCATCCTATGCTACTGCCTCTGTTAGCGTCATCATGTGGTGTGTGCTGGTGTTCAAGCAAGGGTGGAGATACAAATGGAGGATAGCACAAGAAACTATGTATCTAAGGAGACATACCGTATATTCCGGCGTATAAGACGACCTTTGAGCACTCGAAAATGCCCTCCAAAATTGAGGGTCGTCTTATACGCCGGATAATACTTTTGCTTCGCCTGCCTGCCTATCTCCTGCCTCTTCGCAAACGGAGCGAAGAGGCAGGAGATGGGGCAGGAGTGTGAAGCAAAGTGTTTAGCAGTTCATTCGCCCCCCTCCTCTGCCTTCACCCCCTTTGGGGAGCAATGGAAGACAGAGGTGGGGGGCGAATGTTGTGGTTTGCCGTGGCCGCCGCTCGATCGCCTCTGCAGCGGCTGAGGCAAACTGCTAGATTCGCCCTTTCCCCCCACCTTCCTTGAAGGTGGGGGAAAAGGGCGAAAATGCCCTGTTTTGCTCCGCGGCCCCGATCCCTCCTTCTGGGCTCCCTTCCGAAGGGAGCCAAGGCAGGGCAAGCAGGGCCGCTGAGCCAAACTGCTAGATTTGCTCCTGAAAATGCCCCGTTTTGCTCCGCAGCCCCGATCCCTCCTTCGGGGCTCCCTTCCAAAGGGATCCCAGAAGGAGGGATCGGGGCTGCGGAGCCAAACCCCTAGATTCGCTCCCTCTCCCCACCTGAGTTGGCAAAGTGAACAGGATCCACATCTTCCGCTGGCTGGGAGAGCCCTGCCAGTGGAGCCTGTTCACTTTCCCAACTCACGAGGAGATCCTCATGAGTTGGGAAACAAAAAGGATCAGCCGGCAAGGCTCCTCCAGTCAGCCAGCCAGCCAAATTGCGGGGTGGTGGTCGTGGTCTTATATGGCGAATATATGCCTAAGCCTAGATTTTTGGTTGGAAATTTGGGGGGGGGTCGTCTTATATGCCCAGTCGTCTTATACACCGGAATATACGGTATTTAGGAATGACTAAATATGAAACTGATGAACAATCCATGACTTACATTGGTAGATCTGTAAGAAAGTCTCTGAAAGTTTGTTGGTCATGAGTGGTTCTGGCAGATCACGGAAATATTGCTTCAGCATGTCAGCCACATCATAAGCAGACTGCCCTTCATAGCTGACCTTGCCTGTTGAGATTTCATTCATCTGTCGTAATGCCTGGATTCTCGACTTGACTCCAGATTTTCGGAAAAGGCCAACCTACATGACAAAAGAGAGATTGAGGATCTGTTACATAGATTCTTTTGTTTGCAATTAGAAGGTAGAGGTTCTGAAACCCAAGTTTCAAGGTGGCAATGGATCAAATTCAGTGCTTGGTTTCATAAAGAAGTAGCATAGGGCTATAGTCTTTCCATCTTCTGTCATATCAGACTGAAGTAGAAAATCATGTTTGAATGTCCTCATGTTTCCAGGGAGGAAAGCTGTCATATAAGCTTTTCCTTGACATTCTAGCTGTCCAAGTGCAGGTAGTTTATCCTTATGTGGAAGAACATGCAGACACATGATTCCCTTCTCTTTCTTTTGGAACATCACCACATATCTTTCTTTGTCTGATACACTGATACGGGATGGATGTGGACAGGTTGACAGCTGCTGAAATAATTTTGAGTTTGGGGATTACAATTCAATTCCCAATGTATTCAACACAATTCCCAAAAGCAAACATCTAAACAAGGAAATTGGCAAAAATAAGCTTTCGGTATTCTGGAAGATGAGAGTGGAACAAGAGTCCAACCTGGTCCAGGCAGTGGTTGCGAAGGTATCGCATAGCTTGCTGAATGCTCTGAGGAAGAGGCTGTCCTGTACGTTGGACATTAACTGTTAAGGGAACTCCAAATACATTTCGGTCTTTATAATCTGGGACTTTTATCCTTTTCATGAACTTTGGCACAGCCCTGCAGAAGAACAGAAATAAGTGTGATAAAGACTGATGAAGTTTCAAGTGTCTTTTTATGTGCCTGTGTTGTCTCTCTCAAAAACCCACTCTACATTTCTATTTCCATCCGTGGGCTGTGGAGGAAGAGGTATGCTAGAAAATATCTCACTTGACGGAGAACAGCAGTATGGAAAACCTGAATTCACAACATCCCACTATATTAAGAAAATGCTGTCAGAAAAGTCCCTAAAATATAAGCACAGTATTAGAGAGAAGAGCCATAAACAGATTTTAACTGGTAGCTTTACTATTACTGTAGTTGACTAGTCACTGTTTTTTTTAAAAAAAACATTTAAAAAAATCATAAATTTTAATTCTGCATAATTTTCTGCTAACTTATTTCTAGCATGGAATTTACTGTAGGGTATATAAGTTTCCCAGGTTTTCTGTCACCCAGGCATTGACCAGATAAACTCTTTTCAATGCAAGACTAAAGGCTATCACTCACAATGAAAGAAAGGTTTCTTTAGTTTTTGTTCCCCTTTACTGTAAGATATCAAAAAAGCCTCAAAAGAACAACAATGTAAAATGCTTTTCAACTGAGCGTAGAAATGTTACTTTTCTTCAAGAATTATTTTAATTCTTCAAGAATTATATTACAGTCAAGAAAAGTATTTTTTTCAAGCTCTGCCTTAAATTTAACTTGCTGTGTCACTAGTGTGTAAAGATTTCTGATTAATCTTCCAAGCGGAAGTTGAATTCCTATGTTTCTTCTCCCAAGTTGACTTGGTCTTGCCTCTTAACTTATCTAGCCAAATTCTCATATCAACACAGGCAACATTTTGATGTGATGCAGTTAAACCTTTGAACAAACACAATAAATTGTGTTAGAAAACTATCACAACATCTCCACCAACAAACAAAGTTCTATGTGAGTATGAGCTCCTCTCTGTTTCATGTCCCCCAGTAGAACTTCTCATTTGGCTCAGGGTGAGCCAAAAGTCATGCCCCACAGGCATTTTACATGATTTAAAGGAGGCCATCACATGAGAATTTGGGAACACTAAGAAAAATGTAACCTTACTTAGGGATGTTCAAAGGTCATGCATCATCTGAGCAAGAAAGTGTTTAGAAGAAAATGGCACAGCCAATTTGAACTGTTAATTTAATTTCGATAATAAATTGTGTCCAGGGCATGATTTTTGGTACACCCTGTACATCAGCTAAGTGATGAATGCTTGAGAATGGCCATGTCAAAACAATTATGATGGTCATATACTGTACATTTTTTGTAAAAGTACTGCTAGAGAATCAATTTCTGCATTATATCAATTAATAGGTAGATCATTTCAGTTTGCTAATTTTGTAAGCCATGATCTGCCAAACCAAAAGGTACAGGGCAAGCATGAGGGTGGCCATGTCAAAACTTGTAAGAGTCAAACACAAATCTAGCAGTCAATGACCCTTTATAAACTTGCTTCTTTAGGACTCTCAGGAAAGACAGACATGGGAACAATGAGCTTTTTGTCCGTTCACCACTTACTTTAAAAAGCCCTCAAACCCGTCCCACCACCCACCAGCCTGTGTCACAGCAGGAAACTGATGTAATACATTGGTGTTTGCCAGCAACAAGTTTCAGTTCCACAAATGACCTTTTCAGAAGGCCCCTGTCCCCCGCCCCACAACACCTTCTTTCTCCTACTCATTTTGGTTAAAGGCCATTCCATTGCTTTCACCTATCAGGGGGGAAAAATCTACCCTAAGAAATTCCAGAGCCCTGCTATTTCACTTAATAAAATTGCTTTATAATTTTAAGTTGAGTGCAGCAAAGAAGCAAGTTAATATGTGAAGCAGGATTAGGAATGACACAAACCAATAAAATTCTAAACTTACAGGATCGCTATATAAACAACATTTTAGGCTTATGAATGACTAATCTGCCATACAACCACCTCACCTCATTTATGTTTCCACAAACCTTAACACAGAACGTTATTGATATAAGCGCAGGTATAATTCCCATTCGATCAAAACACAGGACACTGGAATGTAACGTTAAAAACAACACACATACACACACACATTACGATGTCCACTGAGAATCTGAAGCACGCAAGGATAAACTAGGCAATATTATTTCTGTCTGTCAGAACAAACAACTTCTGTATTTAGCACAGGATCCCATAATAGCAATTTTGAACAGGAAGAGCTTTGATGCTGGATTGAAAATATTCTCAGCTAGTCCAAGGGAAAGGAAGGAGGAGACTAGACCAGATGGTGAAAAAGTATTAGAGTAGGCTGCTTGCTAATAATAATAATAATAATAATAATAATAATAATTTGCTTACTTATATTGCACTTTTGGCTGCCATATATTCCCATAGAAACAGCAGCACTGGGGGAGCTCCCATATCAATTGGAAGCAGCAAGGAGCAACCATAAAACTGAGAGTGGATTAACTGCCCCCAATAGCAACAAATTCATTGACTGCCCCTGTATTGCAGCCCCTCCAATCTCCTAAAAATGCTACCCAGAAAGAAGACTTGGGGAGCCCTGATAAATGGGGTATGTTTTGATGCAGAGGGATGAGATATCTACCAAAATGGGGCAGAGGCATCTTCTGTGAATGGAATTAGATTGGATTTTCAGGGAACCATTGGCACCTCACATTCAGCAGGCTTCACCAACCTACTGTTTATTTTTTGGGGATGCACTAGAGGGGCAACCTTGGGGAGGAAAGAACAGGGAAGTTTGTTTATGCCAGCTTCACTGCATGTGCCTAAATCTGTACCCAACTCTATCAACAGCTGCCCTAGAATTGTGTGCTATCTGCACTCTTTAGATGTGTGAGAGTCCAAGGACTTTTTCAGACATCGATTTATAGCCAAGAAGGCTTCTAACACTCGTGAGGTTGCTGCGCATCAGGGGGTCCGTTTTGTACGATGCTGTCCCCCTGTCGAAATCAACAGTTTCAGTTCCGGGAGAGATTGGAGGCAGCCGCATCATATTTGGCCATTTTTTATTCACGGGCAACTTCCATGAGTAAAAAATGGCCAAATATGGCCCGGCTGCCTCCAATCTCTAGCGGCAGGGGGACAGTGTCATACGAAACGGCCCCCCTGCCACACAGCAGCCTCGCAAGTGCTACGAGCCTTCTTGCGCTGTAAATCAATGTCTGAAAAAGTCCCAAGTCTTGGTATCATCTTGTGTCCATTATTTTTTTAAAAGCTTTTACTGTTTAAAGGTTCTGACTAGTCAGAGACCTGTCAAAGATGTCTGCAGCTCCTTACCAGCTGAAGCCATGTTTATTAGAAGGTGTGTATTTCTCCAGGAGTGCAGTTAACTTCAAAAGGGAATACTTCTGCAGCAGGTTCATCTGTGCCACAGATTGACAGTTGATCTGCAAGGACGCTGAGCTTAAGCTTGGTCGATGGGAACTCTGAAAACTGTGCCACCTCATTCGGTACCTTTTGGAGATGGAGAAAAGTAAGCAGAAGTTTAATGGTACGGACAGGTCAAAGTTGTACAGAAAAAGACCATATCAGAACATGCCATAAAGGAGTGATGAGCCATTCTGCTCCAACATCTTGGTGATGTAAGGAGGAAACATTTTGAGAATTTCTGTAATACCTGCACATAGAGTACATAACAACAACATATAGAGTACTGGATGGCTAAATCTGCCTGAGTTTACTGAACTCAGATTTTACTGGTAAGGATCTTCTATAAAACCTCCATCTGCACCCTCCCTGCTAGGATGAGCATAGGCAATCCAAATTTGATTACTTAGCCACAAGAGGATCTAGGAAGAGGAGCCATGAGACTGGATCAAAGCCCCCCAAACACTTTCATAAGAAACCAGAAGTAAAAGATATATGGCTTGGAGCACCCCTGTTTGGCAGTGCACACTGAAAAGGGCCAACACCATTCAGTCTTGTGGTATGTGCTGAGTTTCTCATCAGGTACTTCATGGAGCAAAAATCAGGACATTGTCGCTCAATCAATATTCCATACTCTTCTTTCCTTTGTAAAATCCAGGAGAAAATTCAGAGTCTAAGCACTCTTAAGGATTACAGGGAATGATTTTGTTAAGTAGCAGCTGTACATATCTCTAATTATCTCAGATGCTCTTCTTTATGCTATATAGGATGAGGTCACCTCCTTCCCAAATGTCCTGTATCTTAATTTAAAGCTTTGTACACAACTTTAGAGAAGTAAATCTTAACAGTTAGTCTCTTGGTCGAGCATAACCTGGCCCTATAATTAGATTAATCTGGAATGGCGGGGAAATGCCTGATTTGCTTGGGGGAGTTCATGGGGAATTCTGGGATAGCCTATGTGGTCATATTCCGATTTGTCTTAAGGCAATCCAGAAACTTATTGTTTCAATATATTAACGTATCTAAATTTTGTTCAGCCATGTCCATGTGAGCTTATCATCCACTTTTAATAATATATTTACCTATTCATTGTTTAAAGAAAAACTGCCTCTTGAACTCAGAATGATTAGAGAAACAAATGACTTGCAGATATGTTATTTTAAAGAAATAAGCTGGAATCCTGCCTCAAAAGATGTGCACGTGAGACACAGTTATATATCTGTAGTTGTGTCTCCTATGCCACTTCCGCATAACCCACCTTTCAAGCAATGCAGCCCCCATAAAACAGCTATTTCCATGACATTGGGAGTGGGAAATCAGCAGAGATGCATCCAGCTATTTTGTTGTGGTGGGATGCGCTGCAACCACGGGGACCTTGGGAAGTCCCTGCAGATGATGTCCTTGCAGCACATCCAGTTACAGGACTCATTTCTACTGATGTCCCACTCTTCTAGTACAAGGAAATGGCCACATTGCAGGGGCTGCATGACTCGAAAGGTGGTTTTGGTGGGGGTGGGAATTTTGATCATTGCATGGTTGGTAAAGAATTCTGACCTTCACAACAATCAAAAAGGTGAGCTGTGAAGCCATAAGTTTGGCTCATAATTCACCAATAGGATTCCAGCCATTATTAGTAGCTACATCTCCTCACAGCAGTCAATCCAGCAGTCTCAATCCAGATCACAGCCCCAGCAATTTGTATTGGCAAAGGGTGGTCCATTACACCAAATGAATCACCTTTGGACAATGCAAATTGAAGGTATACAGTCTTGGATCAGGCTCTCATCAAGGGCAAGAAAAAGACAGGGCTTTTTTGTAATTCCCCTCCACTAGGATCCCAATCCAGATGAGGTCACCTGCACTTCACCCAGAGGAGAACAGAAAAAAGACAAGAGTTTCTAATTACCACTTCCAAAAGTCCCAGTGCTAAATGGCATCCTTTTTCTCCAAAAGCCTTGGAGAAACTTTTATTCCCTAAGGCCTTTCAAAGCTATTAAATGAATTTTGCTTATCCAATTTTTTTTAATACAATATACAAATGGAGCAGTAACAAAGATTAAAGAAAGAGAGGATGTACAGGAAAAAAGAAAAAAAAAGAGATGACTTCTGATCTTCCTTTTGGCAGTTATATATGCATATTATTAACCATACCTCTTTCTCTAAAAGGCCACAACATATCATCTACCTTCAATAACCTATTCTCTCTAATCATCAAAACAACAGATTGCCAATTCATTCCCCCCCCCAACAAAAAAGTCAATAACGGGTTTCAAATCTTTAAGAAATATCATGAACAATCCTTTTTCTAATCAAGCAGAATGACTTGTCCATTTCAACTGAATTTATTGGCTTCTGCCGCTACTCCTTGGAGGTTTTTAAACAGAGGCTGGATGGCCACCTGCTGGGAGTGCATTGTGTGTTCCTGCATGGCAGGGAGTTGGACTGGATGTCCCTTGTGGTCTCTTCTAACTCTATGATTCTACGATTCTATGATCCTCCATTGTGGGTAGTGTTGAATTCCTCCATCTTACTGCTGTATTCATATACTATAGTAATCTTGAATAGTTCTTTTCCAACTGTACAATTTTCAGCTGAAATTTCCATGAGGAATGTTTACAGAAATCAAAATCAAGCAGCTCTTCATTACTCATTCTTGATTGGATATTATAACAACTGCTTTAGAGAGCCACATGGTCCACTTATATTAAATGAGGGTTGCCCACCCCTCATCTAATATAAGTGGATCATGTGGCTTCCTTCTTGTTTTTTTTGAAGGCCTCAGATGATTCCCACCAAATAATTTGGACTAAGAAGGAGAATGGGCACTCTTCGAAGACTCCCAAGAATGACAACGCTTCTGCACCTTGTTTTGCTTCCACCCCCAGCAATTTTACAAAGCCACAAGTGGATTTTGAGCTACATTTTGGGTGTGTGTGAACATGGGAAAACCAGGGCTGTGGAGTTGGAATCAGAGTAGTAGACATGGAATCGGAAATGTTAGAAATGTATTACAACTCTGTCTTTAAAATAAAAACGTACATTATAACAATATATGGTAAATACATAATTTTGTACTTAAAGTCAAATAAATATATTTTATGTTCTATCAATTTAAATAGCCTGATGATTCATGTGGTGCTGATGAAACACCTTGTGCTACCATTTTACTACAGTGAATTTGTTATTACTAATTAATATACATTTGCCATTTATGAAGGTGAGGAAGTCAAGAGTTGGCCAGTAGAAAAACAGAGGAGTTGAAGGTTTGGCACATCGACTCCACAGCCTTGGGGGAATCTGCCCCCTTGATTCCCTAGCCCTGTGTTAGACCAAGGCCCATATTTACTGACCTGTTAGACCGTGTCAGTGATGCACCCACCCCAGAGTCCCTTCTTTCCTGAATCCCTGTAGGCTCGTCTGTATCATTCAGTGAATTTTCCGTGCTGTCCAGATCACTGGCTATTGTCCTATCATTGTCCACATCAAGGAGGATCTGCTTGGGAGATGAAGGACATGGAGAAACAGAGTCTAGAGCCGAGTCTGAGTCTCCTTCATCTGAAAATTTCTCTGACCACTGGTTCACAATTTTCTGCATGCCTTTGACATGGTACAGGATGTCATCGAGTTCAGGGAAAAGGTCTTCATTCTCAAGGTCAGCCAGGTCACCCGTGCTGGAATACAGAATGGAGCCTGGCACGTTGTCGTAAATGCTCAGGCGACTGCACATGGAACTGGAGGAATTGCGCCTCTTCCCAATACTCAGCTCTTTGGAGCTGTCAGAACTGTTTTCCCTTCTGAGGGCAAGATGGCCATGTCCATGGAAGCTCCCTGTTCTCCAGTTCACAGATGTGCTGTTCTCTGAGGGAGCAAAGTTTCCATTGGAGAGAACTTTGGGGAAAGTTCCAGGCTTGTGATCTTCTGGAATGAAGAAGACGGTGTCTTCTGCAAAGCTCTCCCTGTTTTTAAAGTTCTGCTCCAGGACATCATTGAATGTCGACTGGTTGAAAGGATCAAAGCCTTCCAGGTACATTCCTACTCTTTTACTGTAGGTGCTGAGGCTACGTGTCCTTGTAATGGGGCTTGGGGTGCTGACGGCACTGCTTGTCTCTGACTGGCTGCTGCTACTGCTGGTCTGGGTAGAATTGGATACGCTTCTTTTGCGTACCATAGGGACATTAATATGATTGCCATTCAGAGTAGAAATCTCTACACAGTTCAGTTGCTTTAATTTCTCTTCACCCACACCTTCTTGCAAGATGGGGCCACTGATTATAAGGCCAAGCTTTGAAGGGGCTTTGTTTTTACCATGATGAGAGCCTTTTATTTTTAAACTCTCCATCCTCTTTAACAGGCTTCTTGTTTTGGACTTGGCATTCTTCTCATTAGCTTTCACACTGAAACTGAAGTTTGACAGCTCTTTAGGTGAGGGCAAGCTGCTGAAGGAGTCCTCATTTGCCACTAGGTTACCTGATGAACCAACACTAATGACCGAATTGGTCCTAGGTGTGGTTGCTTCACTCTGGGAGGCAGTGGGATGACTGCTGTTGCTACTGATACTGTGGACGGAAACGACTTCCTGATGATCACTGGGGTCTGACAGCATGCTTTCGTGACTGGCTGCAGTGCTCAGAGAAGGCACTTCTGGGGATGAGGGGCTCACATCTTGGTTTGGAAGGAAAACATTGAATTCCTCAAGCCGGGACCACCTCTTGCTGTCCCTCTGGAAAGTCCATTTGCCACTTATTGCACAAGGCTCATCCTCATCTGAATCTTCACTCTGCATTGGAACAGGGCACCCAGAATGAGAGCAAAACAGAATGGTGAGATAGTTTAAAAGTGACAGAAAAACTACAGTCAGCTAACATTATCTCAGCTAGCAGTGCCCTCTTGATCTGAACACCTTGGGATTCCCCAAGCACACAATATACCTATTCTTAGTAAGAAAATAGGTCATGTAGTCTAGTTAAGATTATATGGGAGATCTGATTTCAAAGCCCTTCTCAATGACTGACTGCCTATGTATGACATGCCATAATTAGTTGGCAGAGTGCATGCTTTGCCTGCAGAAGGCCCCAGGTCCAATCCCTGGCATCTGTAGGTAAGACTGATATGAGAATCCTGTTGGTGACTTAATGCATGTGTATGCTTTCTTTTGGACAGGTGCAAGGATTTATTCTCTATCTCATTGTATCTTGTCCAAGCCAACCCCTCAGGTAGCAGTTAAGCCCTGGGACAGTTGCTGCTACTGGAACAAAACTCAGAAGATGAACAAATGGTTGGTCTGGGCTGTGAGGGGAAGAGAACCAAGGGCACACTCCATCTGGGAGAGCACCTTTATTTCTTTTTCCTGGGCAGCCAAGACTACCTGCTTCTTCATTGACTGAATTACCTTCCCCTCCCTCCCCAGCCAAGTCAGTAAACAGCTCCCCCCCCCAGGGCTTGATGGCTGCCTGGGAGGTTGGCAAACACCAAAATATTCTGAGCATTACACTCCACCCTGCTTATATAGGTTTTTGGCCTGAGAAAAGACACTTGTGTTAAACCCCAGAGAGCTACTGTCAGATAACACAGATAATACTGAAACAGATAGACCAATGGCCTGGGTCAGTAAAGACAGTGTCCTATGTTACTGCAGAGTGGCTCTACTCACTAAAGTTCAAAAAGGGCAAGACAGGCATGCACAGTTATTGAACTTGTACACTTATACCATCATCTCATGTTGAAAACACCCAATCTTGCCAAATTTTGGAACCAAGGAAGGGTTTGGGCTGGTTAGTACTTGGATGGGATTGCCCAGTTGCAAACCTGGAATCTCCTGACAGGGCTAAGAAAGAATCCTGCCTGAAACTCTTGAAAGTTATTGCAAGTCAGAGTTGAAAATATTGGGCTAAATGGACCAATGATCTGGTTCAGTATAAGACAGTTCCTATGCTGGGCTGGGGAGTGAGAGGAGATGAGATGGTCTGGAGTGGAGGGACATGAATGTAGAGAAAGAAGCACTCCTTCTGTTCCTCTGTCCTAAATTCTCCACAAGTCTATTTCTCTTTTAAAAACAAAATAACAGTGCTGGGATTCCATTTCATGTGGAATCATCTTAATCTCCTGCACAATACTGGATTTGAAAAGTAGCGGGTGGGAACTATCTACTCAGCCTTCATTATTTATCTATATATGTATTTAATTTACACCCTGCTTTTCTCACACATAGGATGCTTTTCTCCCATACGTTAAAACAAAATAGCGCAGGTAATCTGAATATAAATTTTTTTAAAAGCATTAAGCAACCCTCCAATTAAAAATACAAATTTAGAAAATTTTAAAAACACATTAAAAAAATCCTACATATTAAAAAAAAGTCAGCACACCTGTCGCACTATCCCAACCAGTTGCATTACTCTAACCAGTTAAAAGCTGAAGCTGTTTAAACAAGGTCTGCAGATGAAAAGAGATCAGAGAGGGGTCTTGATGAACTTCTCTTGGAAGAGAATTTGAAGCCCCTGAGAAAGTTTTCTTGAGTCCTCACCAGACATACCTGTGATGGTGGTGGGACCAAGAGAAAGTCTGCCCCCCAAAGATCTCAGGTAGGCTCATCTGGGGAGATAGGGTCTTTCAGTCTTAAATTTTAGTCTTTATTTCCTGTGGTTGGGAAGGGGCAGAGCTGGTAATAAATAAATGTCCAGCTACAAAGCCCACAGATTGATAATAATTTGGCTTTTTCCATCTAATGCCAAGGTTACGAATTGCCATTAATTCCAGAACAAACCCCTAAGTATTATGTTCGTGTGTGTGTGTGTGTGTGTGTGTGTTTGTAGTAAAAAAGGAAATCAGTTTTAACAAAAAAGACATGTGTTTGAAACCTAAAGAAAACTGTTTTCAAACTGCAAGGAACTCTGCCAACTGAAGTAAATGCATCTGGTAGTGCCATTAGCCCAGGCATCTGCAGATGTTCAATTATTCATAGCAGATCCTATTTAGATCAATGAAAAACTATGGCATGCATACAATATTCTACTGGAGCCACTGAAGGCAGGACTCTGCAATCTTGCTCAGTAGTGTTTCTCTACTTATTTCCCTGGATGTAATTAAGAGGGAGTCTGAGTTGTAGCCCTTAAAACTCCTGACTCAGTTTAAAGGGTCTTCAAAGTGTGACTAATGAGACCAGGAGAGAGACTGTTGCCTCCAGGCCTTACCCAGTCTTGCTTTCTTCCCACAACTGGCAGCTGACAATAAAACAGTATCATGAGAAAAGGCCTTTTCAGAGCTGGCTCTAGGCATCTTACCATATTTGACTGTATGGATTTTGAGATGCAGAAGTCAGCCGGTGATTCACACAACTGCCAACATTACAAAGGTAACCCCCCTCCTTCACTGACTACTTGCTTATAACAATCTTATAACATGACAATCTACTTCAAATAGTCCAACAGGAAGGCTAAGGTATTAACACAGAAGAAGTGGCAGTCTTACTTTCCATTTACATGGGAAAACATTAAGTTATCAAAGAAGAATACAAGAAATACAGAGAATGACAGTTGACAATTTAACCCCAAAACAAAACCTATCAGAAACAATCTTTAATTGGCTTTTTTTCTTTCAAAGCCAAATGAAGTGAGTCATGAGGGGCCTTGTTAACAGACAAGATAAGCCCCAGGGATTCTAATTACCTGGATAAATCTTCATCCCATCCCTCCCTCCAACTGAGCTTAAGTTTGCTTGAGATTTAGACTGAAAGTTTTTTTTTTTAAAGTGAGTGGGAATTAAACATTTCTACATACCGTATTTGGATATTTAATCTGCTGAATTTTATTGAACAAACACTGTTTTTTTTTTAAATACAATATTTAAAAACTCTCTTTGGCCACTTCAATGCAGCAAGTTGCCTGTCTCACCCAAACTGCCATCCTTCGCCTAAAGCCTAAAATGGGTGGCTCTGTTTATTTAAAACAGGATTCACTAAAGAGAAAAGCTGACATTGGTGAAATCTATGAAAAATCTAGCTAGATGAAACACTGTCTTTGAAGAATTGTGTAAGTTTCCTTTGTCTGGATGTCAGGAGATACTAGAACTAAGAAAACAAAAACCAACAAAAAATGTTTGCTCTAAATCAAGGAGATGTAAACTATTAGAAGTCCATACTACACCTTTTCTTTTCTCAACTACTAACCCCGTGACTGTGACAGTGACTTCAAGGTTTCAAGGCCCTTTCACACTACACAGTTACAGTGCTATGATACCACTTTAACTGCCACAGTTCCTCTCTATGGAATCCTGGGATTTGTAGTTTGGTGAGGCACTAGAGCTCTCTGGCTGAGAATTCTAAGTATCTCTCCTGACACTGCAAATCCCCAAATTCCATAGGACAGAATCACAACAGTTAAAGTTAAATTATATGATGTGAAAGGGCCCTCTGTGTTCAGCAGTTTCAGTTGGTGGGACAAAGTAATCATTTGTTGTTGTTGTGGGTCTTCAAGTTGTTTTTGACTTATGGCAACTCTAAGGGCAACTCTCATGGGGTTTTCTGAGGCTGAGAATGTGTGACTTGCCTAAGGTCACCCAGTGGGTCTTCATGGCTGAGTGGGGATTTGAACCCTGGTCTTTAGAGTTGTAGTCCAACACTCAAACCACTATGCCATGACACATTGGCTCCTTATCAGAAGGCAGAATATATAATGGGTGCAAAGTTCTTTTATAGCTTCCTATTTCAGAATGGCTCATCATGCATTATCAGATGATGGAAGCAACCCCACTTCCAGCTATCTGCACAGGGCTGCTATTTCTGAAGCTGTGACCATTCCTGTAAAATGCAGTACAGCCTGCATTTGAGAAGTGGATACTGCCAGTTTTGAACAAGATATTTTCGCATTAATAGCAGGCAAATCCCCCAGCACTCCTGTAGAAACAGCCTAAATACCCTGAAGGCAACAGATACTATCTGATCTTGGAAACTAACAAGGTCAGGCCTGGTTAGAAACTGGAAGGGAAACCTCCAGAGAATATCAGGTGCTGTAGGTTATATTCAAAGGAATATATGGCAAGCCACCTCCAAGTATTCCTTGCCTATAAAAATCCTATAAAATTCATAGGGTCATCATAAGTTGACAGGCAAATTAAAGGCACATACTATCACTACTACTTCTAAGAGGGAGGGGGGGAAACCCGGTATGTATTAGTAACATGGTCAGTTGAGTACCTTTTTTAAGTACAAGGGCTTATTGCATTTGTAGTATGTATCACTTAAAAAAAATAATTATTGACAGTTGTAACATTAACAAGCATACTCTTAAACCACAAAAATATTGAATTTTAGCAATAAGTCCTGAATCCTTAACTGACGAACTGCAGCACTTTAGAATGAAAAATTAAGAATGCTTCCTCCAAGGTCTATGCTCATATCTTTGCAAACAACCAATGGAATTTCTAATTTTGTGATAAATGTCCACTTATACAGTGATCAGAATTTTGGATGAGAACAAATGAATGCTGATCAGTATAAATGGCCCTCAAACCCACAGCCCACATGTGTTGTCCATTCAGTGTACAGATAGTAAATGTTAACCACTGCAGCAACTTTGATGCAATCCAGGTCCATTAAAATAAGTGGTACTTTTGCCACAGGTTTCAACAAGTAAAGCATACATATGCTATGCAACCTGATCAATGACTACCAAACAGCTCAAAGGGAGGGAGAGGAAACATCACTCAGCTTTCAAGCATTTAGATTTTGTTAAGTAGGTAGTACTAAGTTGCTTAATGTATATATACAGTACTTGGATTCCATACATATTTTGCAGGAGGTAAACATGACTTTGTTCAGTGGCATTTAATTGCCAAGTAAGAATGCATAGGGCTTTTATCTTACTCATCAATGAACACTATTCAGTGAGATGAAGAGCAGTTATGCAAGATTTTATTTTAGTGGGACTTGTTCAGGAACTTTCAACTGCATCTTTGGTGTCCTAATGTCTGACTGCTGCTAACATCATTCACTTGGCCTATAGTTCACAGCAGATACCCAGAGCTTGCTTTACCTCAGATCAGCAAATGAGGCCTTATTCTATGCTACAGTTTACAGAGATTAGAATGCCAGATAGAAGACCAGAGTCTTTTTGGGAATGGCCTCTACTGTGAAATTTTTTTCTGCATAAGGCAAGCTTGGCTGTATCTATTTTAACATTTCAGTTGCAAGACAAGGTTTTCTATTCCTTTTTACATTTGAGAACTGAAGGAGAGTGCAGAGGGTGCAAACATTCTTGCTAATGTTTAAGATTTTATGGGCAGTTTTAGATGAAGAAATAGTTGTAAATGTATCAGTTTCCATTAATTTGAAAATAATTTGAAAATATATTTGTTAAATTTCAGGTATATAGGATACTTTTTTTAAAAAAAAATACAGAATAATGTTTATGAGACATGCATCATGTTTTTTAAAAATGTATTGGCTCCAGATTTCATCTGACATGGAACATACTGATCAAAACTCATTCCTACCAGGCCCCCTTTGACTTATGGACATTAACTCCTAGAATCACTCAGTCAACAAGACCATTTTGATTCTCAGAAAAGTACAATGGACCCTTGGTATCCACTGGAGTTTGGCTCCAGGGCCGCCAGTGGATACCAAAATCTGTGAATGCTCAACTTCCATTAAATACAGTGGCACAGTAAAATGGTGTCCCTTATATAAAATGGCAAAATCAAGCTTTGCTGTTTGGAATTTTTATTTCTGGACTATTTTCAAGCCATAGATGGTGGAATCCATGGATGCAGAGACCATGGATATGGAGAACCAACTGTAGTCCAAAGCATAACTGTTACAAACTCTTCTGCTATCTCCATATGGGGCAAAGGTTCATCAGTATGGCCCTAGTTTAAGTTCAAAAGCCCAGCAACATAACATAACTAATCTATCATTCTCAAGGTAATTGAAAAACAAGAACTCAATTTCATGGAATCTTGTGATGTAAGCACCATCATGTGATGCAGTTTCAGAGAAGAAGGTTTAATCCTGCTATTGTCACCCCCATTAAAACCCACAAAAGTATTTAAAGTAACCCTTTAAATAAAGTATTTAAAGGATACCTTTTGGGGGGACATAAAACCATTTTGTTAAACAAAATTAAGATCCTGTGCCTGTTTACCTGAAAGGATGTCTCTCTAGGTTCAACATGGATCACTCTCTTATAAGTGTGTTTAGGATTTCAGCCCAAGGCTGAAGCCCTAGGTATATATACATACTTATATACAATCAATAGGGATTGCTTCCAAGGAAGCAGATACAGGTTCAGGATGGAAGATAAATAATCAAAGCAATTCCTTCCATTTCCCCCCAGTATTGTGACAGATTTGTCAAAGGCACTTACCCGTTTCCTGTGTGGACTGATCTCTAGCTTCATCACTGCACATTTGTTTAGAGTGTTCAACCGTCTATGGAGGAAGAACCATACAAGATTAACAGTAAACATGTCATTCTGTGATACTCATGACTTCAAGTAAAGGATTATTGCAGAAGCTCTCACTAAGCTTATTTACATACAAATGACCAAATGGGAAGTCTCAAAAATAGTGCTTATGTTTAATCAATACCACATTACCCCAGCTGGATACCAGATTTGGACAAGTGGGAGGGATACAGATGTAGAAATATAAGAGCAAGCATTCCTATCCCACTTTCTTATGAGCTGGGACCATAAAGGAAAGTTTTTTTTCAACAAGAGACTAGTTTGGGATAACTATTGTATGGTCGTACACGTTTCTTGTTCTTCAAGTGGAAAATTACCAAAGCCATCCAGAGATTGACCTTTCTTGCAATGCTGCAATCTCGGTGTGAAATTAATTTTTTGTAAGCCGCCCCGATTGTTTTAACAGAGGGGCGGGGTATAAATAAATTTTATTATTATTATTATTATCCCCTCTCTCTCTCTGGCTTTTCTTCGCAAACGAAGATTCAGGAGGGGTAAAATACTTTTGAATAAGCCATCTACATCTAACAGAGTGCCTGTCATTATTGAGTCATTATTCCTCAATACATTGCCATTTCATGTATATGTGTGCATATGCCTTCAAGTTGCCTGTCGACCTATGGTGACCCCATGAATTTCCTAGGGGTTTCTTAGGCAAGGAATACTCAGAGGTGGTTTTGCCAGTTCCTTCCTCTGGTATTCATAGCCAGTCTCCCATCTAAGTACTTAGTAGTAAGTTCTGACTCTGCTTAGCTTCCAAGATTAGATGGGATCTGGTGTTTTCAGGATACTTAGGCCCTCATTTCATGTATGCTCTACCTAAATGGGTTTTGGAAGACACAGAGACTGCTACTGCTCTTCAGCCCTTCTTTAATAATTTAGTTAACAGTAGGTTCAGTTTGTGGAAATTCAGCCACATAGGATTTTTATTTATATACCTTTTCTCATACTGTATTGTATTTAACACTGTACATAACTGATCATATTCAGACAGACACTATGCTTAAGCAGCAATAGTAAAACTGATCAGTATTCCACATTTTTAAAGAATCTGGCCCCTTGTTAACATTGCAGCCAGCAATGTGCACAGCTATTCACACACATGTACCATGTGTATCCAAAATGAATATAGGCATATAGACTGCTATATGTCCATACAACATAATGTGTGAATAGCCCTCTGGTCACACTGCATTATGTTCTTATCCTAGCATGTTCCAAGAACTGATCTCAACAAAGAGAGATCATTTCTCCAAGTACTGATCTCAACAAAGAGAGTTCATTTCTTACCATCTATAATCAGACAAATATACCCAGATCTGAATCCATGATTCTGGGTCAATACGATGGCAAGGGACACAGCCTTTAGGCACAATCCTGCTTCCCCTTCAATGAATGAGGGTATTGATTTTCCTTGGTTTTCCCCCCCAGGCTTTGAGGCTGTGTTCTGGAACGTTTCTTTCTGATGTTTCACCTGCATCTGTGGCTGGCCTCTTCAGAGAATGGTTGGGTAGGTGTATGTGGAGTTATATGCTGTGAGCTCCTGTTGGGGAGTATATGTATATTTGTGTAATTGAATGGTTAGTTTCTGGGTTTAGAAATGCAAATAAACAAATCTGGGTCCCAGTTTTGAAGAACAATAGAATCAAAACTCAACACTTACAAAGGAATTCCACCCAGGGACAGGGGGAGTTCCAGCAGATAATGGCCCATCAACCAACCATTAGCCAAACACACTAACAAGCCTTGCATTTCTATACCCAGAAACTAACTATTCAATTACACAAATTTACATATACTCGCCAACAGGGGTTCATAGGATATAAACTCCACATACAATCCTACCCAACCATTCTCTGAAGATGCCAGCCACAGATGCAGGCGGAATGTCAGAAAGAAACTTTTCTAGAACATGGCCTCAAAGCCCGGAAAAAACCTACGGACAATCTATAGATGTCAGCCGTGAAAGCCTTCGACTTCACACTGAAGGTATTCTTATGGACACTTTACTTAACATCTCATTTTCTATGTGGAGTTGGGTTTTGCTCCTCTGTGGCAGAATATTCCATCATGTGAGCCCTCACCTGCCTCTTAAAAGTTGTACAGTCCTTCTATTATGTCATACAGTATGACTGTATGATTTGCAGAAACTATATTGATGTAGCATAGCAATGCTGTATGATTTCTTAGACTTGGAAACCTCAGCTTATAACATGTGAACCAATTAACGGAATTTCAATATTGTTTTTATAGACCCTGCCAATAGCTTAGTAAGTACAGTATACACAGTGCCCAGGAGTGCTGATTGGCACCTTAATAGGTGAACTCCAATATAATTTACACCAGCATAATATTACTACTTGCATGAATATAATTTTATCAGGATATACATTGATTCTGAATGATCAGAATACTACGTTGAGTGATGTCCTGATAATGAGAAATGTAAACAATGGTGCAAATGACTATGCTCTGTGTGTGTGTTGTGAAAGTGTTATTGTCTCCTTGATCATATCAGAAAAGAAGAAAAATACTTTCAACCAGAACTTGTTTACATGGTACATCCTACTGCTGCTTTCTTTCATTTTTCCCCAAGTCTACCAAGCTGAAACCTCAAAGAGGAAAACTAATTTCCCACACATCAGGTACCTATACTGTTCTTTTCTGTGAGTAATATAATTATTTTCATTATAGCCCCAGGACAGCTCTGCTAATCTCTCCAAAAGAAAGAAAATAAAAATGTTCCCCTCCCAACTGACTTGTACATTTTCTCTCATACCATTCTACTCATATGGTTACACACCACATAAGAATTAAAATGGATTGGTGAGATTTCAAAAAGAATGGGTGTTTTAATTAAAGCAACCTGAAGCTAGTTCAACTTCAGCATTATTCAGTACAGTACAGAAATACTACCTGACAGTAGCCTCACTCAAACACCATGCTAGCCAATTAGGCTTAATTGTACAAGATGAGAGTGGAAGGTTTTTTCCCCCTTTCATCACAGTTTGCTTCCATATTTAACTGCATTAAGTTTTAATATCTGAATTCAGACAAACCGTAATTAGTCTTAGCTATGGTTTAATGAAGGCTGTAGTTTAGCAAGCTAGCATGTTTCTCCAAACGATGGTTAAAATTAATCACAGTTTTGGGTCTGGATAGAACAATAGATGATGGTTAAGAAAAAGGATAAGGGGAAGCTTCTACTGTCTTTCTTGAGGCTGTAGAAAAAGGAGGGGGACACATGAGTCAAGGGCTCATGATTATGACACTACTGTACAGAGTCTGGTCTCAAGCAGGTTGGGAACTTGAACTAAGTTATCGCTGTATTGTTCCCATTTTCACCTCTATGTCATTTGCCTTGCTTCTTTTAATTATAAGCAAATACAGTGATACACACATAATGATCTGTGAATTTAAACTAAAAACAATGATCTGACACCCTCATATGGAGTCCCATATGTCTTTTAAAACAGTGGTGATTCCCATAACACAGACTCTTGGCCTTAGAAAGGCATCACCCAGCTTTCTTTTTGGCAGCTGCATAAATGTACGGCTTCTCCTACAACAGGAAGAAATGTGAAAAACATGGAAAAGCTACTTTTTTTGGATGGTAGCTTGCAGAATCTCCCAGCCAGCATCATAGATTCTTCCAGCTAAAAGCAACTTTCCATGCCCTGGTAATGAACAACTGAAATGTGAGACCTTGCATTATTTGACCACAGGTGTAAGAGTATTTATATCTCACAGAATCCAAGGAGATTCTGCATACACACCAACACTTGAACTGCTCACTTCTTAAGATGAAAGGAACAAAAGGGGCAGCACATATCCTGAGGGAAGTGCCTTCTGATAGTACAATCTGTTGCATTTAACTAGCCCATCACTCTGATCTGTCACAGAAAACATATTCCCAGCCAGCCTGATAAGAATGTCTTTCATTTGACAAAGATTATCCACAGACGCCTTCATTTAAAAAAGATTCCACTGCTATGGGAGTCTTGTTCTGATTGGCCAAACATGTTCCTATAATTTGCAACATTGGTGGGAATCATGTGATCCTCCAGATGCTATTGGATTGCAACTCCCAGCATCCCTCAACACTGACTAAACTAGCTAGGGTGGATGGGATTTGCTGTCCAATATCAGGAGGGCTGCATAATTCCCACCTCCTAACTGAGAGAAAAAAGTTATAAGCTTCCTATATTAAAACACACAAACGCATAACGCCACAGCAAGCACTTCATTGTGGATTAAATTTAAGTGACAGTTAAAAGATAATTAAGTCTCCTTGTGCATTCTTCTTTTTAAAAAGATCTTACATGTAGAATTTGGGTCTTGAGGTTTGTTTTACATAAACATTTATAACACTGCTCTCTCTGTTTAGTTTAATCTAGTTTCAACCTGTGCCTTTAACTAGCCCACCATTCTGATATGTCACAGAAAACACATTTCCAGCCAGCCTGATAAGAAGGTCTTTGATTTCAAGAAGATTATCTATAGGCCCTTTCTTTAAAAAAATGACCCTTGGGCAGCTGAGGCAGATAAGTGTAGAGACTGTTAAAATTATTTTTTCACTGAAGTATCTTTAAAAAATAAAATTCACATACTATCACACTTCACAGAAAGGCAAGATTTTTCTTTTATAGGACTAAAAAAAAAAAAGAACTATTTAGAAGAAAATGAATACAAAATATTGCTGAAGGTTTTTCCCCCTGCATAATTTTTATGGTATAGCAAATAGACACCAACACAATCTTCTACATATTTACTTAGACGGCAGCACCACTGAAGTAAATGGGACTTACTTCTATGCAGGTGTAATAACCGACTTCAGAGAACCCTATTTCAAGGCTCTCTGACAGCCTCAAAATACATATAGGAAAACTAAATACATTTCTTAACATAAACCTCCATGTATGCTTTAGGAATGCATATGCCCCAACAACCACCAGTGAAATTCAGAGGTAGCAATGAAAGAGGAACTGGAACTAAATGGAAATACACATGGTAACTAATGTTGTTAAAATAAATATGAAAAATGATTTCCCTGCAAGAGATGTGCAAGCTGACACAGAACCTTGGATTCTGCTTAAGAGCTGATCACACTAAAGTGGGAATCTGGAGAGCCCTGCAATAAGTTCCTAGCACAATCCTATAATGTCTATCCTCAAGTGTGTGTGTGTGTGTGTGTACACGCCTTTATGTATGCGCCTTCAAGTTGTTTGATGACTTATGGCGACCCCATGAACTTCACAGGGTATTCTTGGTAAGGAATTCTGTGAGATGGTTTGGTCAATTCCTTCCTCTGAAACACAGTAGGACCCCCATATCTGCTGATTCATTATCCACTGATTCAGTTATCTATGGTTTCAGTTTTGGCACAGCTACCATAGAGTCTTCCTAGAAAATGCATCCTCTCTAGCAATTTTCTAGGTCCTCCAAGGCAACTCTATGGTATTTTAAACTGGAAGTCCCATTATTTTCTATGACGTTCACTGTTATCTGTGGTTTTTGGTATCCATACCCCTCCTGGAACCAATCCCCCACAGATACGGCAGTCCTATTGTATAGACTAAAGCACCTGGTGTTCATTGGAGGTCTCCCATCCAAGTACTAACCAGGGCTGATCCTGCTTAGCTTCTAAGATCAGAAGGGATTTGGTGCCTTTAGGGTTTTAAGGCCGCGAACACATCCCACTAAATACAATGGGGCTTATGTCCAGAAAAGTGGATGTAAGACTGCATCTTCCTGAAGTAACTTTTTTTTTTATCTTGGAAGTTTTTAAGTGTGTTTCTATGCTTATGTGTTCATTTCATTTGTTTATTTTTTTGTTTTTACACTTTTAAGCACATTTGCATCTTCTTGAGAGAACCGCTGAGATCATGTGCCTTGGCGAACACAGAAATACGGGGCTCCGCTTTCATGCTATTACAGTGATGTTTGATAAAAAGGGTTATTTTGCCAGCACACTAACGGTTTAAAACACTCTGGCAAAGAAACGTTTTAAGAGGCTTGTCTGATAAAGTCCTTAGTAATGTTGCCTCCCCTTTTCTTTGGATGTCTCACTGTAGTTCCAAATGCTCAACTGAAGTTTTACATTACTGCAGTGCTAGAAACTTGGGGGACAGAAGAAAAATTTCATTTGCAGTGGCAGAATTCATCTTGCCCTAACTTTGCCCCCCTGTAGCTATACCCCAGTTCAACAGTAATTAAAAGAGTTGATTCACAATCAGCCCCTCTGTACCAGTTTCTCCTTGGTTTCACAACTGAAGAGAAAGGTGGGCACACCAGTGGCAAATCAAACACTGGCTCAGCCCCCAGCTTGGTTCCTCCCCACTTGATGCTACTACCTCCTCTCCCTTGTTGCTCTGGAAAGTTACCTCACCCTGCAGCCAACTGCCTGGGGCAGGTAAAGGATGTGCTGTTTCCTCCTCTGAAACCCTCTGTAAAGTAGGAGTATCTATTCACATAAAACTTCAAAGGAAATGGAGATACCGCCCAGCACTCCACCCATCTCAAAAATCAGGCTGTGGAGTACTTTGCTGCCTTTCCTCAGGCAAAGTATGAAGTAGCAGCAGCAACAAGCAAGCAGGGGCAAAAATGAGAGCTGAACTAACCATCCCATACAGGAATGTCTGTGTTTTCCTGTTGTGAAATCAGGAGGAATCTAGGAGGAATCCTTTAAGTTTACATTTGTCTTCATACTCCTAATAAGCACTTTCAAGTCTGCTTCTGTTTTTGTTACATAATCTCATATCCGCCATCTGTCCTGATTTGGCAGGGACTATTCCAATTAAACCTTTGTCACCCCACATTTTCAGCTGCTTTTAAAATGTCCCACTTTCTCTCTCCATCCCAATTTCCCCATTTGTCCCTGGCTTACTTTTATTGCTGCAAACTGAGTTCAAAGTGCAAAAATAGTTTTCACTCAATTAACTGGTGGGGGGGGGGTCAGGAAGAAAAGGGATAGAATCCTGCCTTTCCTTACAGACTCAGGCAAAAGCAAACTGCTGCCTTTTCTAGCTTGTGTGTTCTTCTTAATTAATAAATTTCCCCAGGGACACATGTGTTGCTTGGCCACATGTATCCTGGTTTACATCTACAAAAATATGCAATCTCTAGTGAAATCAGTACTAGATCTAGGACAGATTGCAGTGGATTTCCATTGCATCTACACAGACTATATGTGTCCTGCAGCTAGTATATACCTTTGAAGATAAAGAGATGTTCTCAAGATACAAACAATACTTTCTACATTAAGGCTCCTGAAACATGTCAGGAAGATTAGGGTTTAAAGCCTGTCACCTTTTGGCAACAACATATTGTAACACACAGCTGATTTCTACCCTTTCCTTATTGTAAAAGGGTACTATTATTTCTTGGATTTTGAAGTAGGTCACATAATTCAGGAAAAATACTATCAGATTGCATTGAAGATATAATGACTACACTTTACAGCCGTTTGCGATTCTGCAAAAAGATAATCTGAACCGCTGAAGTCATTGCAGCATATTTTTGAGGCTAGAGGTACACAACTGGCATGGGAAATCCAGGGCATTTCAGATGTTGTTGGAGTGCAGCTCCTATGATCCCTCACCATTGGCTATATTAGAGAGCCTTCACCATGGCCGCTCCCGACTGTGGAACTCCCTTCCATAGGAGGTCCAGCTGGCTCCCTCCTTGCTCTCTTTTCTTCGGCAGTTGAATGGTTTTATTTAGGCAAGCGTTTGAGAAATGAATTTTAATTGGTGTGCTGCTTTTAATGTTTTAATGTTGCATTTTTATTGATTTTACATTTTTATTTCATGTTGTATTTTTAATTATGGGGAAATTAATTTAATGCTTTCTTATTTTTTGTAAATTGTGATATTTTAGCTGTATTTTTAAATTGTTGTAAGCCGCCTTGTGTCCTGTATTGGGAGAATGGTGGGGTATAAAGCTAATAAATAAATAACCTAGATGGGATCTTGTGAGCCTCACATTTCCAGTCCCTGGGCTCCAGTGACTGGTTGCATGTCAGATTTGGATCTATAGTACCTCCCTCAGCCTCTAGAAATATTTAAAGCAGAGTGCTGAAAGCTGGTGCCCTCCAGATATTTGGGACTAGAATGTCCATAATCCTGAGTGTTCATAGCCAATGATTAGGGTCCATCACAGATGCAGTCCAAAGCATCTTTTGTTTATTTATTTATTTATTTATACCCTGCTCTTCAGCCACAAGGCTATCAGAGCAGCTTACAAATTGTTTTAAGCAATAGCAATTTAAACATCTACACTGCATTAAGCAGTTTCCAATGTGTGTTAGCTAATTGCCCCCACAAGCTAGGTACTCATTTTACCGACCTACGAAAGGATGGAAGGCTGAGTGAACCTTGGAGGCATCTGGAAGGCATCAGGCTGCCAGCCCTGACTTACCACCATTTTACATATTTCTTATGTACTTCCTTGTCCCTTCCCCTCCTAAGCTACACCTGCAAAAAGGAGACCTGAGGCTTTTATTTTCTTTTTCAATCAACCACAGTTTATGGTTACAGAGTTTTTCTGAGCCTGAACTGTGATTAATCTTAGCTAGTTTAAGGAATCAAGTGGACTTCTTACAGCAAAGCTTGTCATTGGCTATGGAGAAGAGGATGGATCAACCCTTAGGATATTCCTCCCCTATCCTCAGGAAAATGAAAATGTCCTCCTCACAACCATGCCAGGATGGATGAGACTTAAGATCATTCATATAATGACAAGAAAACAATGAATAATGAACGAAATTGCATAATTTCAACTGCATATCTTTATAGAACTAGTTTGGGTGAGGAACACTTGGTTTGATTCGCAAATGTAATATATTTCATTAATCAAAGTAAATGAATTATTTTTTAAAAAACTTCTTAAGCCCATAACATTTCATTCTAAACAAATATAGAATGTATCCTTGAGAGGTACAGCGTAGCCCAAGATATTTTTGTCTGGCAAACCATCATAAGATTAAATAAAGACAAAGGCTATCATTCTGTATCATGGAATTAAATATGCTATAACCACATCAGTTTTGATAACAGCAGTCCTCTTGGAATAACACACAACTTACATTTGGTAAACTACAGCAAAATAAGGTACAACAGGAAGCCAAGATGTAGCTATTGTTAGTTTCACCTGACCAAAAACATGTTTCTCAGATTTTGTTTCCTTGTCAGATCTTTTTCCATCTTTAAAGGGTTCTTGCTTAAAAAGACTATGCAAAAGTTACATCTCAGAAAGAAAACAGTATTGCTTTCCTTCACTGAGATACATTCAACAATGTTACTCTAAGGGGAATACAAGATCTAAAATCCATGTGAAAAATATACTTAGGAGATTTTCACACAGGCTATACATCCTGTGGTAGGAACAGAATAGG
The DNA here is from genome assembly GCA_030847615.1 of Gambelia wislizenii. Classification (NCBI taxonomy): domain Eukaryota; kingdom Metazoa; phylum Chordata; class Lepidosauria; order Squamata; family Crotaphytidae; genus Gambelia; species Gambelia wislizenii. The sequence goes on along the minus strand of JAUMIR010000005.1, from coordinate 95,702,426 downwards.
GTCGGGAAAGGTTTTCCCTTTCGGACAACTCTGTTCCGTTCCTACATTGTGGCTGTTCTGTTTTCTCCCCGTGATATTTTATTCATGGGGAGAAGTTGTTTTTAAGCACTCGGTTCCATTTCTGTAATGGAACATGCGTGTGCAAATAGGATCCCGTCCCTGTTCTGGAATGACGGGAGAGGAGCTACCTGCCACGATCAGGACATCCAGGTAAGTACCACCCTTCCCCCTTTCCTGGGTTACTTGTATTAACAATTTTTTAAAATGTTTATTCTTTCATTTGACAGCTGGGAGGGGGGTAATTTGAATTTCCCTCCCACTCGTGCAAGGAGGGAGGAGGACCGTTCCTGCAGCGGAATGGAAGTAAGTGTGCAAACATTTACTTCCATTCCATTGCAGGAATGGGAGAGGAGGTGGCGGGACAGAACCGGGGCTTTTAGCCCTGGTGTGAAAATCTCCTTAGGATAAGTAGTGAGTGCAGGGCTTTGATGGAACACAGTACAGGCCTGGGAATGAAAGATTATGATTAAATCTTTAATTCAGGAAACAAACACATCTTGCCAAACACATTTGGTCTAAGGCTTCCACAACTGTTTGTGGGCTGGACTGCACCCTCAGTGCAGCTTCCCCTGGAGCCAGTTTTGCAAAGACAAATGTCTTCTCAGTGTCATTTGAAAAAGATCAACATAATGTAGTCTGTGGATTAGGAAGGAAATTTGGAATTACTTGACCAGGCAATAAAGATACCAGCTGAAACTCTCCTCCTTCCTCCATGTTGAGTATCCATACCTGCACAAGGCTTCAATGGCATCCCTGTCCAGAAAGTCATGCTCTCTCTTGACTGAAGCAATGTCAATGGGAAATATGAGATCTGCAGGAGTTAAGATGGAAAGGCAATCAGAAAGAATGCTATTCCTAAAGACAACGAAAGTACTTCAAAGCAACCGTCTGTCTCCAAGAAATCAGATACAAAGAACCAGCTCCTACAAGATAAATTTCCCTTCATACTACCTTGGATGTGTGACAGTGCTTTGTTTCTCATAAGGAACCTTTCACACACAGGACTGGTGACTGAAATTTCCCATGTGTGGCAGGAAGAAAAGGGATAAAAAGGAGAGCACAGCTCCACAATGGTATGAGTTGTGAAAAACCATTCTGGACTTTAAAACAAAACCAACAAAAACCCACTTACTGTATGTTTGTGGAAGACACTTTCCAAGAGCCTGCAGCACACAGCATTTAGGCAAAAGGTTAACAATTCCAGCAGCGCTGGAAAGCAACAAATTGGAGGAAGAAAACATCACTCAGTGAAGAGCCTGATAGATATTTTTAATAGACTGATGCTGATATCCTGTTAGGAATTATGAACTGAATAGAAGATGACTAAATCTACTAGGAAGACTCTTCTGATTTCCATGGCGGAGGGCGGGAGCAAGGAAAGAATAAGGGGCCCATTCACACTATGCAATTATAGAGCTATTATTCCACTTTAACTGCCATGGTTTCATTCCATGGAATCCCTAGACTGGCAGCTTAGAGAGGCCCATCAGGATTCTCATCCCAGAGCACTTCAGTGCCTCTTCCCAAATTACAAGCCTCAGGATCCCACAGGATGGAACACTGGCAGTTTAAATGGAATAATAGTGCTAAGTTAAGTACTGTGAATAGACCCAAGGTCAGGCCTACATACTGGTGACCAGACCACAGGAAAGCTACTTTCTAGACTTCTGAGAGGAGATTCTGGAAGTTGTAGTCCCAAAGGAGCATTTCCAATATCTGCTTGCAATCCACTAAGTTGGAGATGGTATATGGCAGCCCCTCTACTGAGGCCTTGGTAGATTTTCTGTTTGTGCTGATTGCCTTGGATTGGGGGGCGGGGGGGAAAGGCCTAACAAGCCACTCGTAGTACCAGACTGGCAGGCCAGTTGTGTAGAGCTGTCTTAGTGAAAGATTTGGGGGAGGGCACGGCACTGGAAATTTACAGTAGCTCTGCAACTGCAAGCAGAAAAATATTATTCACCACCCTCTATGGATCCTTGAACAGCAGATGAATCTTTGATTCTACATTCCTTGCACAGGCACCAAAGGGCTCTACATAGGAGATAATGAGACAGTGTTTTTCCTCAAATCCTTGAAAGTCTTGTTAAAACTAACTAGTGAATAAAAGTACTGTTTGCAGGTCCTGCATATCAAGAATTGGTTTAATAAGGGGTTCTTCTCATATGAAGGGGCAGTCTCTTGAATGGATGGGCCCTTCTGAAACATGGGAAAACCCCATATATTGTAAACATTGTGAAAGGTACTTTTTTGGACTAATTGTCTCAGAATTCACAATTAGCAGAGCCAGTGGTGGCGATGCTGGCTGGGCGAGTCTGGGAATAAGCTTCATTTAGTGTGTGTCCTGATGAACCTCCACTTGAAGGTGTCATATTTACGCTCCCATATGACCAGGGTTGCCAGATCTCAGGGCATGCCCTTGAATTTGCAGTTTTTATGGGGTATCTCCAGGCTTGATTTTGTTGCTACAAATGGCAAAGACTCTCCAGGGATTTTATGTACTGCATTTACTTAGTTAGCTTCTTCCTTTCCTCCCAGTTGTTGCAATGCTAGGGCTCACCGTCTACTCTGCATCCACCTTCTGGCTAGAAGCAGTTAGACTAGATTAAATGTTCCTTATCCCGTCTCCCTAAGTAGGTGAGAAGGAATACAGTTGTCCTTTCTTTTTCGTGTCTCTGTCTTTTGTGGTTTTGCGTATTCGTGGTTTCTAGACGGGGACAGGCGAGGCCCAAAGGGATGACTGGTGGAAGGGCCAAACTGCTGGATCACCGCGCAGTTTAGGTGGGAGGCGGCAGGCTGCTCGGCCGGCTAGGGGTGAAGCCTAGAGGCAGGAAAGGCCCGAGGAGGGGCGAAGCCTGAACTGCCAGCTCACCACATGGTCTAAGGGGGGGGGCACAGCCCGAACTGCTGGCTTACCACACGGCTTAGGTGGGGGAAGCGGGCTGCTCAGCGGGGTAGGCGCACGGCCTAGAGGGGGGAAGGCCCGAAGTGGGGTGCAAAGCCAGCTCTGCCGGCTGGTCACGCAGCCTAAGTGCGAGGTGGTGGCTGCTTAGTCAGCAAGCTGTGTGACCTAGTCGGGAAGGCCTGAAGGTTTGGGTGGCTGCAGGCCCGATGGCCCAAGGGGGGGGGCACCGCCCGATTGGCAGGCTAGGGGTGTGCGGCTATAGGCCCGAAGGCCCCGGAGTCTGAAGAGGCAGGCAGCCCTAGGCCTGAAGAACTCCACCCCATCAGTGGGCTCCAGTCCTGTGGCCCAACTGGATGCCCAGTGGAAGCTGGAGGGGGGTGGTCAGCCAAAGTAGCCGGAGGCAGCCAAATTGTCCCCATGGCCATGCGACCGAAGCCTGGACAGAGCCGGTGGAGGGATGATTGTGTAGCTGGAGGCTTTTAGGCCTCGCAGGAGGGTCTGGAGGGAGGGGGTTGGCAGTCAAAAGTTTGACGGGCTTTGATCAGAGGAAGAGGAGATGGAGAGGGGGCTTACATCCGGAGCCTATGGACGTTTACTATATTCGTGTTTTTTTTCCCACTCTCACAGTGGTGCTCCACCCCTAACCCCGTGAATGGGAAGGGACAACTGTAATCCTCTCATTTTACCTTGATCTGGAAACAGTTGCTTCAGTTTAGATTTCTCTCTTAATTTCTAAACAAGAAAATATGTTCCCTCTCTCTGTGTCTCTGTCTCTCTGTGTGTGTTTGAATGACAAGCTGTGAGCAACTGTGGTTGGTAGTTTATTTGCAATTCAATTCTTAATGACATCACCAGGGGCTGTCCTGAGATGTCAGGTTTTAGCCTGGAAATCTCAGGGGCTGGGATGATCCTGAACTGGGAACCCTATCTATATATGACCCTTGGGGTTCCTTCTAGCTCTACAAGTCTATGATTCTACATAAATACAGACACATATATTTAAATATGTAATTGCAACCCAACCATGCAGTAAGCTGCCCTCCAGCCCTGGGGGAAAGGCAAGGTATATATATATATGTGTGTGTGTATTAAAAAAAAACTATAACCATCCAACAGACTCTCACTACTAGAGCCTCAACTGAGGTCTGTACAAATCACTGAAGCCAAAGAGAATGCCAACAGGCACTCAGTAAACTTCCTGTTTACACTGCCTTACTGTGGCCACAAAAAGAAGAGCCTGGGAAGCCATAAATTCATGCTAATTGGCTATGTTTGCCTAGATGAGTCACAAGCCATTCAGGCCTATCTTAAATTAGAAATAATCTGAAGTATTGATCTATAAATTCAGAACCAAACCAATTATTATGGTTGGATCTATGGTAGTGAGGGAAGATGTGTGTGTGTGTCTGTGTGTGTGCACATGCCTATATGTACAGTTGTCCCTTCATATTCGCTAGGGTTTGATTCCAGGACCCCCCGTGGATACTAAAATCCATGAATACTTAAGTCCCATTACATGCAACGGCACAGCAAAATGGTATCCCTTATATAAGATGGCAAAATCATGGTTTGCTTTTTGGATTATTATTTTTTAAGAATATTTTCAAGCATGAATACTTAAATCCGTGGATACCAAATCTGTGGATACGGAGGGACAACTGTACAAAGGTTTAGTTTCTGTGTCCATGTTTGCATCAGAGAAAAGCTTCCTAGAAATTCTGTACCCTGGAAGAGCAACAGAAACCAAAGTGTACAAATATAGGGTTTTTAAAAAAGTGAATGGACAATAGCTAGAGCTAATCCGGTGAGATTTTTTAAAAATTTCTTTTCAAAACGGAATTTTCTTGGCACTGTGTCAGCCCCAAATGTGGAAAACATAATGGAAGGAAATGCAGTCCCTAAACAGATAAACAGAAGAATTGCCAAGTGTTGTCTCTGTGAGTGCTGTTATTGTCTCCTGTTGCCAATGCAGCTGCAAATTAAAGCCCATCTCAGGCACTCACCAAAAACACCTACTTAGCACTGCTGTAGCTTTCAGTGCCAAAGAATGAACCATCTTTATACAGTTATAACCACCAGCTGTGGGGAGGTATAGATACAGGGCTTTTCTATTCAACAACTTCTTAGGCTTTTCCTTCAAGCACAGCACCAATATTAGAATCACAGAATCAACTAGCAGCCCCCCTTTTTTTTTCAGAGAAGCATTTCATCCCCACAAATTCTTATACCATATCAGTAAATAAAACCTGATTCTCATGTGGAAATAACATCCTAGGTTAGTAAAATCTCAGTGCAAACCCACCTTGAGATCACATGTATTTATCAGATTGGACTCCAAAGGAACACATATCGACACACACATATGAGGGTGCAAATGTGCCACAGAATCAAATCATGGAAAAGTTTTTAGAGAGCGATGGTTAAAGTCAACCAATATTAAATTAATAATTAAATTCAGACTCAAAGATCATTGAAATGATTATTATAGAAAACTAGAAGTACAGTTGGACCCCCATATCCATGGAACCAATATTTGCAGTTTCAGTTACCCGCAGGACACAAAATAGGAACATATACCATAGAGTCATGCTAGAAAATGCCTAAAGAGGCATCCTCTCTAGGCATCTTCTAGATCATCCTACACAACTCTATGGTATGTTTTTACTGGAAGTCCTTTATTTTAATAGGGTCCATTTCTATCTGCAGTTTCCAGTATCTGTGGTAAGTCTGGGCATCCGGCTGTACTGGAAGTTCTCTGGTCAGGCCTCAATTCTGTCTTCTATATCTCCTTTCACCCACTCTATTAGCTCTCTGCTTAGCTCCTCCTTTCCCAGCAAAACAATGCTCCCAAAGAAATTATGAAGAAGGCAGAGCAGCCAGTTGTTGGGAAGGCAGTGTGCTGCAATGGTTAGAGTGGTGGACAGTGAAATGAGGTTCAAGTCTTCAGTGAACTAACTGGATGACTTACTGGATGAGCTTGAGCTAATCACTCTTTGTCAGGCTGACCTACATCGCAAGGTTATTAGGAGAATAATACTGAGGAGTGAGAGAGCCATGTGTGCTGCCTTGAGCTCACTGGAAGAAATGTAACTAATAAATTATAAATATAACAAACAGTGGGCTAGATCTCACCTTCTTCTTTATCTATTAGACTGGACTGCAAAAACAGTCCTTTTTGCGTAATTATCCCATTCAGGCCCCTCCAGCTGATCTTTGGAAGGGTCTCTAATCCACTCTGCTGACAGGGTGGGGCCTACATGGAGTATCTGTTTTGCCTACCCCTGCCATAAGGTAACAGAACAAAAAGGGTTAAATGACAGGGCAAGACTCCACCATGATTCCAGAATTTGCCTTGCTGCCAGATCTAACACAGCTCAGACCTCACTTTTTCTCACACACATGGACAGGACATACATGAATGCCTGAGTCCACCTCTTATGTATAATTATGATCCATCCTCTGCCAATATGCTTGGCATATTGGTCAGAATTCAAGGTGCTAGTAATGGCATTTAAAGCCCTAAACAGCTTGGGACCTCGATATTAGAGGGAACATAGGTTTTCTGCGTGTTTTTTCTAGGCTGTGAGGCCATCTTCTGGAAGCATTTATAAACTCTTCCAGAACATGGCCTCACAGCCTGGAAGAAACCACAGAAAACCTATGGATGCTGGCTGTGAAAGCCTTCAATTTCACATTATAGGGAACACTTCTCCCTACATATGCCTGCCTGAGGTCTGAGGTCTGCTGGAGAGGCCCTCCTCTATGTCCCATCAGTCACAGCAACATGCTGTTGTAGGACATGGGAGAGGGCCTTCTCTGCTATGGCATCTCAATATTGGAATACCCTCTCTAGGCATCTGGCGTGATTCTTTTTTTTAAAGTATAATAAAGACTAAATCACTTTTTTTTTTAAAAAAAGAGTAAGGACACAGAAAGTCTACCTGAGCATCAGTCTTGCTTACCCTCATAAAGCTGTGCATACTGTGGAAACCCAGCTGCCCGCAGCCAATCACATGCCTCCTTGGCCTCGATCTCTGGAAGATAAAGAGTGGACAACTCACAGTTAGGGATTCTCAAAACAAAAGATGTATTTTCAAAAGAATTTTTGCATCTGTTCTTGGTAAATGAGCTTATATTCACCAGTCACTCTGGAGGAAAAGACCTTATTTCTCATATACTGTTAATTCAACGGAGATTTTCAGACTACGCTGTTATAGGAGATTTTCACACTACACTGTTACAGTGTTACTATTCCACTTTAACTGCTCTGGCTTCCTTCTGTGGAATTCTGGGGTTTGTAGTTTAGTGAGGCCTAAGAGCACTCTGGCTAAGAGTTGTAAATGCCCCTCCCTTAAACTGCAAATCCCAGGATTCAACAGGAGGCAGCCATAATAAATAAAGTGGAATAGTAACACTGTAACAGTGTTGTCTGAAAATCTAAGGTTTAATTTCAGCTTCCACTTTCATAGTTTTATAGAATTACTTAAGTCCACTGCTCTAGAGACTATTGGAGTGGCACATATCTGGAGCATTCTTTGAGATCCTGATTACTGCTGCCCACCAGAACCCATGCATTTGTCTGCACACAGTGCTTTCCTTGCAGGCTGGGGTTGATGGAGCTCCACCATCACAAGAGGCTGTTTTTATTGCCTTTCAGGACATGAGGGAAGAGCCTGGCTCAGCACTGGACTGCTAGCTTATAGCCTCTTTAAAAGAAAAAAAAACCTTAGCAAAAGTGTAGGGGTGCTTTTATTAGATAGTACAAGCTAAATTAATACCACTAAAAATTTCCAAAGAAAAATGGGTGTTGCTTGGTAAATCATGTAGCTTTGATATGCTTCTTTTGCAGACTGAAATACCTAGTAAAGCTAATAACCAACATTTTTAGTTCATGTAAATAATACTGACAGACCTAAATCCAAAGAACAACTGACACATTGTGTTACATCCGCTTGAGCCTACATTTACTAGCCAGGTTAAAAGTGGAAGAGAATTACAGGTCTCCATGGCATTTATGAGTTACTCAGCTTACATATAACTTATTTGCTCCAACCATACTTTTCTTGTGCTTTGCTCCTTCAAAATATACTATTTGGCAGAATCCAGTCATTCACAAGTATGCACATGAGGCCAGGAGAAATGGAATACGTGCAGATCTTTGAGTTACATGCGCTGTTTTCTTATCAAGCGTGCCAACGTGTCTAATTAATTTGGATTCTCATTCCAGAATACAGTCTGAGGTTGACAGGTAAATGAAAAACTTGGATTAGCTGAAGAAAATAAAACGCTCCAGTTGACCTCTCCCTGGAGTCTCCATTGTGCCACAGCTCTCACAAGGTCCCAAGCCAGAACTTAATGGAAACATTAAGTTTGGTTCCAACAAAACAGTGGTATACAAGGTTTAAAGAGCAATCTTTTGGTTCCTTTCAACTCTGAAGCCTTTGGGGGGTGGGGACCTACAAAACTGACCCATGGAAGAAAGTGCCAGAGTGTCCAGAGGAGATGTTTTGTGGGGAACTAGCCTGTATATCAGTATCTATTTCTGTTTAATGGAGGAAATCTTAAGGACACCAACCACACCAGCTAATAAAGCCTCCATGTACCAATAAAGCAAAGCACATCAGGCTATATTCCCTTATCCTTATGGGGGTGTTTTGTTTTGTTTTTTTAATTGGGCTTGGCCACTGGTTTGAGCAACATGTGGCCTAGCACCCCCCCCTTTTTTTTCAGCCTGCCCCTGGCACCACTGGTGCAGCAGACCTGGCAGAACTGGCCACTGTAGCATACCCTCCATTTTGGCAGGGACAGTCCTGATTAAGCCTCCACATTTTTCATCTGCTTTTAAAATAGTCCCAGTCTTTTACTTTTCTTCCTACTTTCTCTCTTTGTCTTGAACTTACTTCAATTGCTGCAAAACAAAGTCAAAATCCAAAAGCAGCTTACACTCAACTCTGAGGGGGTGGGATGAAGAGAGAAGGGGGTAGAATCTTGCTCTTCCCAGTTGGTTCAGGCAAAAGCAAACTGCTAACTTCTGTGTCCTTCATCATTAATAACTTTTTGCCATCTTGATCATGTTCTGATCTTGCTCTGCCACACACGTCCCAGTTTTTAACTTGTGAAATGTTGGAGGGCTGCAGACAACAACCACACCAACCAAATGACACCTCGTTGCCTTCCCAAAGAGAAGGAGATACTCTACCTTGAAGAATGGCATGAATCTATGTGGCAGGAGTTATTAATGTTTTTTTTTTCCTGGTGAGTGCAGAATTTTGGCAACAAACTTGGCAGCAGTACAGTCCCTGGTGGGTTCTGGAGAGTCCTCTGACCCTGCTTCCCACCATGATCTAGGATATCTGTTCTTGGGTTATCACTTTTTCCTTGCTCCTCTGATGTCAAAGAACTCAATCAAGGTTTTCCTGGTACTGAGCATATACTTGTAAGGGAAGGAGTTAATTTAAATGGCAGCAGTAGCAGACAGGCAGCAGTGACAGACAGGTCCTCCAATGCAACTCCAATGCATTGCTAGCAGACCAAAATTCCAGATTCTCCACATTCATCTTCTGATAAGTTAAGTTAAGAGCTTTCACATCCTTCCAAATTCTTACAGTTCAGCATCCTGTAAGAACAATATGGCATACAGTCTCACCTTAAATCAGACAAAAATTCCCCACGTCTACAATCTTTCTAGTTTCTTCCATGCAACCACTATGGGAAAGGATTCTGATCAAAAACTGCATGCTACTTTGGAAGTGAAAAAATCATGGCTTTTAAAAGTAAAAGATCCGTAAACAAAGGCCAACCTGGAGCCTAATATACCATTCACAGGTGTTTGCTGAAAAAATTCCACATACGCTTTCAATTACGATAACGTTACTCCACCACAAGAATCACTCCAATCCCATAATTGGGGCTTGTTCCATTATTCTGAAAGAAATCCTAATTACACCCATAAAAACACATGTGCTACAGTCAGGGAAGAGATAAAATTGCCACATGGTCACTTACTGTGAAGGTGCATTCTTGAGGGGATTGATGATATGGGTCCTTAGCTGTGGGTTATGTCAGTCACCGCCCAGGTGGAAGCAGGAAGTTACATCAGGTCTTTGTAATTCAAACCTCTTTGTCTCCTCCATCCTGAGTCCACGAGGCCAGTTCACTGACTAACAAAGCCCTGAAAGAAGCTTAAGGAAAAATTGGGTAACATTAACAGTAGCTGCCCTATCTCAGGATACATTCTAGGATGCAGTCACTGGGTGGGGAAGGACCCGTATCATCCATTCCCTCAAGAATGCACCTTCACGGTAAATGACCAATGTGGCATTCTCTGAGGGGAGGGGATGATATGGGTCCTTAGTTGTGGGACATGCCTGAGCCAGACTGAACGAAAGGGTGGGAAGTGACTGCCGAAAAAGGGAGTATCAGTTGTTGTTCACTTCCTGGAGCACCCTGCAGCCGAAGGGTGCTTCAGTAGAATGGAATTTGTCTACCTTATAGTGCCTTTATCCAAGTGGCAATGGTTTGTTGCGAAGCCCTGGATCCCAAGGATGTTGGTGAGAAGGAAACGAATAGGGAATCGCAACGTCTGAAGGGGGCCATGTGACTGATATAAATCTTTAAGGCCCTCCTGACATCCAGCTTATGCCATAGCCTCTCCTTCGGACGCGTTGGGTTTGAACAGAAGGAGGGCAAGACAATTGGTTGAGAAACATGAAACTCAGAGATTACCTTAGGCTTGAATGACGGGTCAGGGTGAAGTGTCACAACATCTATGCTGGAGAGATGCTCCCTCACCGAGAGAGTGGCCAGCTCTAAGACTCTCCAGGCCGAAGTGATGGCCACTAAGAAGGCCAACTTGATAGTGAGGGTCCTAGTTGACACCTTACGGAGAGTTTCAAATGGCTGCCTCATCAGCTGACTGAGAACTAAAGAGAGGTTCCATGACGGAAACCTGTGGTGGACAGGAGGTGAGATTATAGAGGCTCCCCTCAGGAAGCGCCGAATGTGTGGGTGCGAAGATAAGCGAGCTCCCCCTTGCCCTGTGGTAAAGGTGGATAGGGCCACCACCTGTCTTTTCAGGGTGTTGGGATGAAGTCCCGTATCTAGGCCCTTCTGTAAGAAAGCGAGGACGTGCCTCACTGGCACCTCCTCACAGTTCAGCTGACGTGAGGCGCACCACCTTTTGAAGGCCCGCCATGTGGGTTTGAAGATTCTCCTGGTGGAAATACATCTCGAGGAAAGCAAGATGTTGATGACTGAATCCTTGTAACCATGGTCTCTCAAGGCCTGCCACTCAACCTCCATGCTGTCAACTGAAGCCAGCTTGGATCCAGGTGAAGAACTGGTCCCTGGTGAAGCAGGTCTGCCTTCTGTGGCAGGTGCCAAGGTTCCTCGACCATCATCTCCATCAGGTCGGAGAACCAGGGTCTTCTCAGCCAGTGAGGAGGCACCAGGACTACTTGTGCTTTTTCCTGGCGAATCTTCCGACACACCTTCCCTATGAGTGGAAGGGGAGGGAACAGGTACAAGAGGCCTATTGGCCAACGGGATCGCAGGGCGTCTATGCCCTCTGTGTTGTGCTGTGGAAATCTGGAGAAGAACCTGCCCAATTTGGAGTTGGCCTGAGTTGCGAACATGTCCACTTCCAACGGGCCGAACCTGGCCTGAATTCCGAGAAACACCTCCTGATTCAGTTCCCATTCCTCTGGGAGAACCAGGTTCCTGCTCAAATAGTCTGCTTGTTGATTGAGGCCCCCTGAAGATACTGAGTGGTGTGAGACGACACCGTCTCCTCTGCCCACTGGAATAGGAGATCTGCTTCTTGCTGTAGGGCCCTGGATCTCGAGCTGCCCTATTTCACTATGTAAGAGCAGGCTGTGGTGTTGTCTGTCATTACCATCACGTGTCAGTTCTTTAGGAGAGGTGTGAAGTGCTGGAGGGCCACGCGCGCTGCCTGCAGTTCCAGCTAGTTGATGTGCGATTGTTCTTGCAGGCTCCAGAGCCCCTGTGTCACTTGCCTTTGGCAGTGTGCTCCCCAGCCCTGCAGGCTTGCATCTGAGGTAACCAGGACCGGGTGCGTGACAGTGAATGGAGACCCTTTGGATATTGAGTTCTCCTTGGTCCACCAGGTCAGCGAGTCCTTCACCTGCTGAGGTAGAAGAAGGAGAAGGGACCTCCTTAATGTGATCTCCTTCTGATAGGGGATGAGAAAGGCCTGTAGGGGTCTGGAGTGGAAATGCACCCAGAGAACCACCCCGATCACCGAAATCATGAAGCCTAGCAGCCTGGCCAGTGAGGACAGTGGAGCTGTCCTCTGTGATCTGACTGTGCGTGCCTCCTGCCAGAGCACCATCTGCTGCTCCCGTAAGAGGGTGACTTCAGATTTGGAGGTGTCCATCTGTACTCCCAGGTGGACGATGGTGCGTGCAGGGGTCAGGTTGCTCTTTTTGAAATTTACCAGAAAACCATGGTCCTGCAGGTAGCGGATCGTGGTCTGCAGGTCCCTTTTTGCCTTTGCCAGGGAGAAGGCCCTGAGTAGGAAGTTGTCCAGGTATGGGTATAGATGTATTCCCTGGGACCTCAGGTTGGTGATTAGCACCACCAGGATCTTGGTGAAAACTCTTGGTGCAGAGGCCAGACCGAAGGGGAGGTCTCTGAACTGGAAATGCTGATCTCCGAAGGCAAAGCAGAGGTATTGTCTGCTGTCCTCGTGAATCATGATGTGCAGCTATGCTTCAGACAGATCCAAGGAGGTTAGAAAGTCCCCCAGTTGTAAAGCCTCCCTGATGGACGTGAGCGTTTCCATCCTGAACCGCTTGTAGGTAACGTGGGCGTTGGTGTACTTTAGGTCTAGGATGGACCAGAGGCTGCCATCCTTTGGAACTGTGAAGAAGAAGGAATACACCCCTGAGAAACGTTGAGATTCTGAGACCTGTTCTATGGTGGCAGTGTCCCATAGGTGGGATACGGTAGGTGTTAGATCTCTTATTTTTGAGGGTTTTTTTGGGGGGGGAACTGGGGCTGGAAGGAATCTGCCCCATGGTCTTTTGTCGAACTCGATCTGGTAGCCCTGGGCTATCGTGGCTATCACCCATCTGTCTGCCATTGAGTTTGAACAAGTCACAAGGAACAGATTGAGTCTGCCGCCCACTGGGGGTGACTCCGAGTCAGGATTGTTGACAGGGGCCTCTCCTTTGTTGTTGGGAGGCTCCCCTTCAATTGGTGTTTGACTGGGCCCCTGACGCTTGTCAGATGACATAGTTTGGCTTCACCCAAGTGGGGTGAAAGGAGCTGTAATTCCTCTGTTTCCCAAATCCCCTTGAAGAACGAAAGGAGTGGGAGGTGTGAAAGGGGATTCTCCAACTCTTCTTGTCTGGCTTCTTGAGGGTAGAGGGCATTGCCTGTTTCTTGTCCTTCGTCTTGACTAGGATGTCCTTCAGGACCTCTTCGCCAAAAAGCTTGAGGCTCTTGAATGCGGTGGAGGCAAGAGCTGCTCTAGTGGGGCCATCCACTTGCCAGTGTTTAAGCCAAATTGATCTCCTGGACAGTGTCAGGGCCCCGATGGATATGGCTACAAAGATCATGACGTCCTGGGCTGCGTCTGCCATGAAGAAGAGGGTACATAAAAATCTCAAGAGCATCTTATGAAGTACCCTCAGGTCCAGCTCTTGTATCTCCATGAGCTCCTGAAGCGAAACGATGGCCACCCGCAAGAAGAGGGATATAGCCAAATTGGCTCTTACCCAGGGCGGAAGCTTTGTGAGCCTTCTTAATGGCCCCATCGGCCCTTTTCTCATCCAGGTCTCTCAGGGAGCCCTCACCTTTCTTAGGAGCCAGAAAATTGGAGATGAGGGAGGCTAGTGGCTTGTCGACCACTGGTGGTTTCAGCCTTTCGAGGTGGTCTTGGCTGGTATTATAGCATTTCTGGGCCACCATGGTGCCCCTCTTCCCAAGGAGGGCTTGTCCACTCCTTGGTTACCAGGTTCCAGAAAGCCTCTGGGAAGGGAAGCTCTGGTTTCTTAGGGCGCATGGTACTCATCACTGCCGCTGCTTTCTCGCTGGCTGAGGACATCGAGGTTGTCTGCTTCTGGTCAGAAGAGGAAATTTCAAGGGTGGCCAGCATCTTATTGAGTAGATGGGTGTACCAGTCCCCTTGAAAAAGTCTGTCTGAGGTTTCCTGCTCAGTTGCCTCCGAGTCAGAAATCTCGCCTTCTTCCTTGTCACTCAGGATTTCCAGTGCATCATCAATGGGGCCTCCAGCTCCCGAGGGCCTCCATGAGCTGATGCTCTTCCTTGGAGTCCCTGAGGGATTCCTTAGATGAATGGTTGGAAGGAGGGTCCTTCCTGTTTTTGGAGAGCAAGGGATTAAGGGCTGCCTTTGAAGGTCTGCCCTTGGCTGCCATGGCGGTAGACTTAGATTTTCCAGGCCCCTTGAACTGGGCCTGGGAGCGCGGCTGACTGTTGTCTGCCTGAGCCATGGGAAGGGCCCCAAGTCCGAGGCACTGGTGCTTGGGCCCTGAGATGAATCCTCATCCAATAATAGAGCACTAGAAAGGAGTTCTAGTGCTGCCTTGATAACTCTCTTGCGACAACCCTGCGAGGAGGCTGCAACCCCCCCGGTGTCGCCCATGCTCCCTTGGACCTCCTCCACTTCAGACTCCTCCCCACTGGAAGGGTGGGAGGACGAGGTACCCCCCTGGGAGTGTCTGGTGTTGCGGTAGGCCAAGACCTGGGAGGTCAAGGCCTGGGAGCTTAAAGCCTGGGAGGCTTGGGGTTGGAGAACTGAGGCCTGGTGGGGAGATGTGGCTAGCGAACCTGTGGTCTGGTAGGCTGAGGCTTGGTGAAGCACTGGGGCCTGGTGACCCATGTGGATGAATGAAGAGGCCGTGTCCCTGCACCTCCCCCCCCATTGTCTCTGTGGCGAGTGCCAGAGCCCCGGTGATGAGAGATGGTTCTGTGCGGGGGAGTGCCAAGGAAAAAAAACACATCTTCCCCCTTGGTTCCCGGAGGGGTTTTGAAGTGTGGCCTGGGGCGGGTCAGCCCTACTCCCCCCACTGGGCCCAGATGTCTGGCTAGCGGTCCATACCTCCTTAAGCCCGGGGTTCCCGATGAGCAGGGAAGGTACAATGCGGGGGGTGGGAAGATAGGACATCGAAGGCACCTCAGCCTCACTCCCCCAAGGGTCCCCTATATTTGAGCTGGGGGTCCTGCCCCCATCCAGCTGTGGCAGCAGGGACCGGAGTTCCAGAGGGGTGGATGGTGTATCATGGCCCCAGGGAACTCCTTGGAGGCCAGCTTATTCTTTGGCTGCGCTGGCCTCCTCCTCGCCTTTGCAGCAGCCTCCTTCCCCTTTGGAGGGGGGGCTGTGCTGTCACCCCCTTGGAAGTGCTCTCTGCCGTGATGGCCAGGCACTTTCTGTGCCACCTTTCTCTGGTCGACTACTGGTAAGGGGTCGCCAGAGGCAGCAATGGTGACCACGGCTCTGTCCGCACCTCCCGGCACAACCTCGAAGTAGCCGGGGTCAGTGCACGCATCCCCCGCCACTCCAGAGGCTTTTCCTGCCAGCTGGGGGATCTCCTGAGCTGGTTTGCTGCTTCCCATCTCTGCTGAGGGAGGCTGGAGCCAACAGAGGAAAAAACAATGGGGGGGGGGTTTTTGAAAAGAGTAGTGAGGAGAAGCCGCGAGAAGAGAAGAGGAAAGTTTTTTGTTTTTTGTTTTTAAAGGCTTAGGAACAAGAGGGGTAAGAAAAAATGGAGAAAATAGAGAACAAAGTATGAAAGTAGATGGAAGAGATTTTCCTACAACCGGCTGGGCTAAGCAGGAAGTTAGATTTGGCCTCGTGGACTAAGGATGGAGGAGACAAAGAAGTTAGAATTACAAAGACCTGATGTAACTAACTTCCTGCTTCCACCTGGGCGGTGACTGACATAACCCACAGCTAAGGAGCCGTATCATCCCCTCCCCTCAGAGAATGGACAATAACAGTAGCCACCAGCTTAGATATGATCTCCTCTGAAAATCCGTGTCTGTAATTAGTAATGTTTATAAATTGTTGAAACTTTGTTTATGAAGGGAATGGGAAATCATAAATGGTTCCCAAGTTAGAAAGTTAAAACTTCAAAAGTCCAGCTGTCACTAGCAATTTACACGTAAGAGGTTTAAGGCCCTTTTAAAAGTTACATTATTAAGGCTCCAATTACAGGCACATTTACCTTGAAATAAGCTCTACTGAATACAGTATACATACATCTCATTTACCACAGATGGAAGTGGGATGTAAGTATTTTGACAAAAATGGACACAGAGACAAAAAGAAAACCATAGATTTGCTTGGCAGGTACACTGTTTCTTTTACACAGTACCCCAACATTCAGCTCATACACTCCAATGTTCAGCTTTCCATAAAAATAGCTAATATTGTAAAAAGCATTTTGAATTTGACTGCCAGGTATCAAATACCTCTTTACATGCCTAAAAACTTCTTCCTTTTCCTCAGAAATATTTAACATTAAAAAAATGTGCCTGTCACAAAGGTCTGGGGTAATTGAAATAGTGGTAGTAAATAAGCAAGCTTTTATCTCTTACTCATACTCACCATTGGTGTGTCTGCATGTGCTTTCATGTTGCCATGAATGCCGTAGGGCTTTCTTAGGCAAGAAGCACTTCGAAGTGGTTTACGAGTTCCTTTCTCTGAAATATAGCCTATGGCATTTGGTATTCATTGGTGGTCTCCTGTCCAAGTACTAACCAGGGCAGACCCTGCTTAGCTTCCAAGCTTAGATAGGATCTGGTGCCTTGAGGGTATTTAGGTCTTTATTGGCCCCATTTTATTTCGTCAAGGCCTAGGGCAAAAAGGTGTAGACATACGTACATAATTTATAAACTGCTTCACAAACCACAGGGGTCCAAATACATTGGTTTTCCCCATAACATTTTTTTTCAAGGCACCAGATCCTGACTGATCTTGGAAGCTAAGTTGGGTTAGTACTTGGATGGGAGACTGCCAATGAATATTAGGTTCTGTAGGCTATATTTCAGAGGAAGGAACTGGCAAAATCACTTCTGAGTATTCCTTGCCTGAGAAAACCCTATGAAATTCATGGGGTTGCCATAAGTGACAGGCAACTTAAAAGACGCACACACAAACCTGATGCATGACACAACTGCTTCAGTATTAACTGAAACAGAAGTCTTAAGTTAATGGTTTGTTCATCGGTTGCTTGGTGAAGCCATTTAACCTCACTGGTTGCCAGAATTTTAGTCCTCCAAAGTAAATTTTCCAAGCTCTGTGAAGCCAGAAGGGCTTGGTAGCTGTTCTTATGTATTACGTATTATCTTCATCTGTTATAACATGGGTTGGCCTTGGACAGTATAAATTTTTGTAATGTTTAGTCACTGATCACTCTCTACCACACATAATAGATATGCAACCACTGTATAGGAAAACTATAACATTCTACACGTTTAAAAAAAAATCCCTGTGCACATGCAAAACTGTTAGAGGAAAGTGTAACATGCATTTCCAGCTTCGAGCACAAACTATGCAACCTTCATCAGGGAATGGGGAACCTATGCCCCCTGGTTGTTAGACTTCAATACCTATTCATCCCTGACCATGCTGACTAAAGTTGATACATGCAAGTCCAACAAAGTAAAGGAGAACTTTACTATTGTTGAGGTATAGATTTTAAAGCCAAATTAGAAATGCAGGCCAATCATGTTTCCTCATTCACATATAAAATGATGTGTGTACCATATTATACAGAGGAAGCACCCAGGAGACAACAACAAAAACTCTGTCTTTACTTCTCTGCACTTCGTACTTTGAAAGCAGTTTTTTCCCCTATATGAGTATAGTAAAATAGTTGCACTATGGAAAATCTTAAAAGCAACAAGAGATTAGGAGGTAGTGGGGGAGTAAAGGCTGAATTTTGCTTGCCTTCTTCTCTACTTTATACTTGGACAAGCAAGATACATGAGACAGCTTGCAAATCTAGTTTGGCCCTTGAGGTCTACTAAGCTTCAGATACACCCAGGAATCAGACCAGATGTATGTGTGTGAGACAGATCATTAACAGGTTCAAGGAGATGTTGAGGGAGAATTTAACTCTTTTCTATTTCAGTGCTATGAAAAATCCTCTCCCTAAAAGTGCTGTGCTTGCTTTAGTGTGTGTGTGTGTGGAGTATATTTCTTCTCAAAGTTATTGTCACTTTAGAAAAGGTATCCTCCAATGAAAATGGTTAAATTACCCTTCCACACAATTGTTGCATGCCTTGAAGACCTTTTAACCTACGGCAACCCAAATCTATTGGGGGGGGGGTTTCTTGGCAAGATCTGTTCAGAAGGGGGTTGTCTTTGCCTTCCTCTGAGGCTGAAAGAGAGAGAGAGACAGACTTGTCCAAGGTCACACAGTAGATTTCCATGGCTAGGCATGGATTTGAACCCTGGTTTCCAGAATCATAGCACAACCACTACACCATGCTGGCTCTCATGCTCTATAATAAGAGGTATTTATTTAATTAACTGTTAAGTTCTTGTTACTGTAATTTAGAATTATTTTAAAATGTTCATAGCCACCCTGGTGGCCCCAAGTGGCTGCAAGGCAAAGCATAAATGCACAAAATAAAATAAATGTATTCTGTGGTGGTTCTGGAAACACAATAGCATTCAAACATGAGAGCAGTGTAAATTAGCTAGTGACTCCTAATTATCCACAGCTTGTAAAAACTCTTCCTATTCTTGGCAGGACTGCTTCTTCAGTTGCATTATTATAGCATCATGAAACACATGAGCAAATTATTCTTGCAATCTAGGTTTTTTTTGCTAGAAAGCAGATTTGATTCCTGGAAAACCACACACACTGCTAATTAAGGGAGGAGAAATTATCTGAAGAAGGAAGAACATGCCTAGTGTTGTTTGGCTTGATGGGAGTGGGAATGGGATTGTGGTGGAAGCATCGTCACTGATTTGACTTAACTAGTGAAGTATGGAAACATTTACATGGTAACTGAAGAAAACCCAGATTGGGCAAATAGAAACATTTTTAAGTATGAGTGTATTTAAGTGATGGGACCCAAAAATAAAGGTGTTTTATCTGGAGGCATGATGGCCTCAAACTGTGGGATGAAATTCTGTCTAACTGATAAGCATTTGGTTTTTAGAATACATAAAGTATCTACCATTATCCAACAAAGGCAAAGGCCCATTTCCTTTTTTGTCCTCTTACTTCAGTAAAAAGTGCTGAAGGGAACTGAGGGGCAGAGTGAGACAACTGCCTCAGGTGGCAGATTCTGGAGGGCAGCGGGAAGTCCCCTGAAAGCTTGTGTGCCATATAGCTTGTCCTCATCTTGTAAACTGACTTGCTCCCATTGGGTGGGGTGAAGAATCTTGTCTCCTCAGGATTACTGAATTAAGACTCAACTGACAGACCAGACAACTTCTTTATGTTGAATGGGAAAGGGGATGGCCTTTTCTTCAAGCATAAATAAATAAATAAATAAATATGCAGTGAGATGGCCTTGCTAGTCCAAGTAGCTAAAACGACTTGAATTTAAGATGGTGGTTGCCCATCTAGGGTTCCACAAAAGTGTTGGCTTTTGAGGCATGTAAATCAACTCAGATAAGCAGAACTCTGAATATACAGTCACTGTTTGTAAAGAGTTACAGTAACACAGACTCTTAATTAGAAACAGAGAGACCTTGAAGAGTTTTTCAGACTGATAAGTGTTATCTCAAGCAGCCAGGTCATTATCATATGAAACAAAAGTGAGAGACAGCGTGGGATTCCTTTAACACTATTAACACTTTAAGCTTTAAATTGACCTTTGACACAGGAGGTAGGTACAATGTATAATGGTACCCTTTTCCATCCATGTAGCAAAGAAGTTTGCCTTCATTTTGTCATAAGGACCAATTTTTGAAAATCTAACTAGATAGCTATTTTTTTTTTTTAAAAAAATCTTATTTCCCCTTTCATAATTTGCTTGCTCTTTTCCTTACGGAAAAGAAACAGTTCGTTGTTATTCCTATGTATTTTTAATTTGCTTGTATGCTACTGATATGAGACCATTTAGTTCTTATTTTAAAAGTTTTGCTGTAGGAGAAAGTAGCACCAGGTCCCACTGTAAATTCACATTTTTGAGCACATGCAAAGCTAATAAATTGGATAGTGGGTTTGGGCCTATATAAACAGGAGTCTGTAAGAAACCTGGGTGTAAATGGAATATGCTGTGACTGCATTAACAAGCAACAATAAGCCATCGTTCTTGATAATTCAGGTTTCTCAGAGATGAGTCAGTATGTTCATCCATACTACCCTGTTGTTCCTGCTGCAACTAGGAGTGGCTAAACCTGGGGTGAGCAACTGTGGCCCTTCAGTTGTTTTTGCACAACAGTTGCCCACCCTTGGCATTAACAAATCATCTGTGGTTTGGTTATGAAATCAATAAGCCAACAACAAACCATGAGTTATTTCTCTGGCTAGTTGGAGAAGACAGATGGCTGGGTTCAGATGTCATGATAAGCAGACCCCAGATAGAAGGTCCATGTTGTTTTGTTTTGTTTTGTTTTGTTTTGTTTTGTTTGCCACTCCTGTTTGCTGTGGGAGCACTCAAGCAGTGTGTATCATAAACCAGAATTATGGATTCTAGCTTATCCCGACAGCCATATATGTGCACTCAGAATCCACTGCTTATAGACTCTTACTCTGTCTTAGATGCACCTAAGTCCCTTACAATCAGTGGCTTTGCAGCCAAACTACAGGCGTATCTTTGCATTTAAACTGGAGGCTCAGTGTGCGGAAGTGGGGCTAATAATGTTCAGGGTTATTGTGTAGAGTGAGCCAGTGTGGTGTAGTGGTTTGAGCATTGGTCTATGATTCTAGTGACAGGGTTTGAATCCCTGTTCGGCCATGGAAACCCACAGGATGACCTTGCAAGTCACATTCTCTCAGCCTCAGAAGAAGGCAAAGGCAAACTCCCTCTGAACAAATCTTGCCACGAAAACCCCATGATAGTTTTGCCTTAGGATTGCCCTAAGTCAGAAAGGTCTTCAAGGCACACAACAATTGTGTGGAAGGGAAATTTAACCATTTTCATTGAAGGAAGTCTTTGCTAAAAGACAATAACTTTGAGAAGAAATACCCTCCCCCACACCAAACCAAGCACAGCACTGGGGGGGGGGTTTCATAGCACTGAAATAGGAAAGAGTTCAACATGACTTGAAGGCACATAACAACACCATTATGGAACATAACAGAGTAGTAGCTTTGGACTTAATGTGGGTCAAATTAGGGTGGAAAGAATATGATTAGTCAGCTCTAATTTTGAGGTAGCAATATTATTGTTTTGATTTCTTTTTTAGCCTGCTTTGTGGCTAAGGGTTAGGAAACACTTTGTGTTCCCCCACAGAATTCTACTCTGGAGCTACTATCACAAAAAATCCTTGAAATACTTTCTACAAATTCTAGAAAGAATTCAATTCTACAAGTAATTAACTAGTTGGGGGGCGGGGAGAACCAAAGGAAACCCTGTTCAAGGGGACTTTTGGGTCAGATTGAAGACGTGGTGCAGAGGCTCCAATAGCTAGCAAACTCTTGCATTAACAAGAGCCATCTACAAGCACCAGTGTAAGATCTGGGGGGAAATATGCTCATGAAAGCTGAAGTAGCTACGGTACCTCTATGAACATAAATTTCCCCTGGTGCTGCAGTCTTTGAGAATATTCTGATCAGCTGTTAGACTGCATTATATTCACAGCTCTCATGATAAATTACCTATCCCCCACAAAATATCTGAAGGGCACAGTAATTCTTAGCCTTTGACCTTCCAGACGTTTTGGCCTTCACCTCCCAGAAGTCCTAGCCAGCATGGTATTATGGTCAGGGATTGTGGGTTTTTCAAGTACAAAACATCTGGAAGGCCAAAGTTTGAGAACCACTGGTTTAGACAAAGCAAAGGGTACCTGTACCAGCAATTATAACATGTCTTCACAGCCATTTACTTTCCTGAAGGTAGTCTTGCCTTATCATAGTTGGATTAATTTAGATAAGTTACAAAGCCTAGGTACTGTAATATTAAAATGTAAAAATAAATGAAAACTAAGAACAATTTATAATATTATGCCAACAAATGCATTTGAGTTCTGAATTTGTGTCCACTTTCTTCACCAGTTAACCTGGGCACTATAAACAAGTTTTCTCTGTTTATCAATACAGCAACAGTGACAAAATTAAGTTAGGCTAAAACCCCCTAATGAGGTAAATAGGATTTAGATCCAGGTTTCCCCATATCAGGGCCAACCATTCACCAGGTGCAATGGAGCTGCTGCTCAAGCAAATGGTTGGGTGTCACATAAGGAGAGCAATTTGTTACCTTATTTGTTATTCTTTTATTTTTGTTGAAATGGAGGACATTTTGTCTGCTTCTTTGCCTTAGGGGTCCCAACACCTTGCCTAGCCTTGGATACTATGTACATTGCTTAGGGAAGGGGTGGGCGAACCAGGACAGGAAAATACCTTTCAGCTCTGTTCCACATCAGAGGTCAACAGCATAGCCAATACAACACGGAATTATTACCTTTGTATTATCATCGCTCTCTCCCAGCACTTGGAAGAGTAACATGATCAAAAACATAGGGCTCTGTCTCAAGCTATGGAGGCAACAGATGACAAAAAAACAACAACAGAAGGAATAAAGAAACACAATATTCTTAATTTTCAGCTTCCACAGAACAGGAGAATGTTCAGAATGAATTCCAAGGACAGGCAAAAGCACTCAGATGTGCAGAGGAAGTACTGGTGAAGCCATTCAGAGAGCTTTCTGAAGGGCAGAGGTGAGTATAGATGGAGGAATAAAGGAAGGACTAGAATGGTAAGGCTATAATAGGAAATAAGAGCAGAAGATCAAAAGGGAGGCTACAATACTATGAAAGATAGGTCATTCAAATCTTTTGATAGGTCATTCTACATGTTGGATGTGGAAGGGTCTGGGAAGTCAGTGTAAGGCACAAAGATGGCAACATATCTGGGCAGTGTATGGAGGGGGACAACACATCTGAACATTGTATGGATTACATATAAGAGTCCCATTCCTCCCCATTCTTTCCTCAAGACCCAGAAATGTAGCTCTTAGAATAGGAGGTCATAGGTTTATTGATTTTTATTTCAACTGTGAACTGAAGAAATTTCTCCAGTTTTCGCTGTGTTGTAATTTCTAATATATAATAATAAAGTGCCACTGTCATATTTAGTACCATATTATGGTTGTGCCTTTTGTCTTATTTCTGGTAAAAAAATGTGGGAAAATTAAGTCTTATATAAATTTTGTCTCAGTAATTGTACCAAATAAAGAACTTCTGTAGTAGAAAAATATTTAAATATATATTAGCATGCTGGATGCTAAAATAGCAGAAGTTTTTAAAAGGATGTCATTCTTCCAGAAGTGTGACGGACAGTGAGAGAAAGAAAGTACAGTATAATACAAAGAAACATCTCCTCAAATCATCATAAATTGGTGGGATTGAAGAAATATCAGCATGTTGAAGCACTTCAACAGATTTCAACATAACTCGTAGGAAGGCCACCTAGATTGTTCTGGATTGTGTCCAGCTTTTTAGTCACTATGTAAATCTACTCAATATAGATCTTAACAAGGATAATTGATAAAAATAGTTCTTTTGCCAATTTCTAAAGATAATCAAATTGGCATTGTCAAAATGCAGAAGAACTTCCTCCAATCCCCCCCCCCCGAAAACAGACTAGCAATGAAGTTTACATCCTTTGTAGTGACAAAAATGTTGCTTATGACTTTCAGGAATTAACTGCTGACTGGTCATGTACTTAATGTTTATTAAAAAACAATAATAAAGGAGAACAAACAAAAAAGAGCAAATATGAAGCTGTTGTCTTTGTCTGATCTTTAGTCCAGCATTATCAGATTTATTAACAGTGAAACATTCTTAAGAGCCCATTAAGAAACAAACAGAACGGAACAGTTCAATACACACACCAAGTGAAGAACTTCCGTTACTTGCACTTCCTGCGTGCTGGACAAAGAACAATCTGCTCCTCAGTCCCTCTTCCCTAAAAAGGACTGGAAATAAGACTTAATAAAACAAAAATGTCAACATAGCTAGGGCAAAAACACAAGATGACCATCAGAGACTGGGAATGTTAGACTCAAAGCAAATTCCTTGAAGTTCATTTGGAATTCATTTCATTAATTTTGATTAGTTTAGTGAAAATTAGAAAATCAGTTCATTAATTTAATCACTAATGCTATATCTATATGATGAGTATAGGTGTTTTTTAAAAAAATAATAAACTAAAATTACCAAAAATGGCCCAAAGTGACACCCCTTAAAATACCCCCAGAAATAATTAAAATAATGTGAACATTAACCATTTTTCAAACAATTAATGTCATTGTCATTTAAGAATTTAACAACATTGAAAACTGATGTTATTTTTGTAATGAGCTGGGTAAGAAAGCAATTAATTCAAAATTCTGAAAACAACTGCCGTTAAGTACCTATTGACCAAAGTGTTTATGCTGTTGCTGTTGCTCTTGTTGTGTGCCTTCAAGTCATTTCCAACTCATGGTGACTGTAAGGTGAACTACCATGAGGCTTTCTGAGGCTGAGAGTGTATTACTTGTCTAAGGACACCCAGTGGGATTTCATGGCCAAGTGGGGATTAGAACCCTGGTCTCCAGAGTCATAGTCCAACACTCAAACCATTATGCCACTGGCTCCAGTGTTTATGTTGCCACTTGAAAACTGCCAGTCTCTTATCCTGCTGACTGTGTGGGCTCTACTATGAGGTAGAGTGAGCCATCTGTCTCAGACAGAAGCTTTCTGGCATCATGAAAGATCAGAAATTTGTTATCTAATTTTTATGGTTGTGTTTTTAATGGTAGAGAAGGCATTTGTAGATTATCTGCTTCATGGGCTGAAATAATTTGGCTGGCTTTGGGTTCTACGAACCTTCCTTTGGATGTTTGTGGGGGTGCCACTGGCTGTCACGTCTCAGACAGCAGAACCTTCTGGGCCTGCCTTGGGAACATTTTGATGAGAGGCATGTACCACTCCTTTGCTACTTGGAATTTCTCACCGGGTGCATTACATGCAGTCAACTTCTCTTACCCACTTGTTAAGACATTGAAGAGATGATGCAGATGATGAAATTACCTTGGGATGTCCTCTTGAACTCAGTGATAACTTCAACATCTTTATCACCTTGCCAAATGGACACATACAGATGCATGGCAAAACTACCATCCAAATGGTGCGAAATGTACCACAGTACCAAGTTAAAATTTTGTTCATGGTTATCTTTAGTACACCCCAAAGTACTGCATAGCTCAACTAAAACCTTGATAAGTTTAATGGGGAGTTCTCATTAGGCATTAGATGGTACCCATGGGGTGGGGTGGGGGTGGGGGGTGGAGGAAGAGAGCAAAGGTTTGCTAATGCACTTTATCTACAATTAATATTAAAAGAGTCCTGGCTTTATTTTTTACCACTTCCCTTCTTTGTCCCCTAATTTGCCTGCTAAAAATAACTTAGCACTCTGTACACTTTCCAAGAAAATTCTAATGAGTACGAATAGCAGTTTCTCTCTCCAGACTTTCCAAGATCCACTCACACATAGAGATTAGCCAAATGTCAAATAAGATCTTGTTCCACTAGCTGAGTTTCAACAAACCACACCAGAGGAAGCCTGGGAGGAGGCAAGCATGGGTAGGCTCCACAGACAAAGCTCATGATGACCCTTCACTGAGACTGTATTTGAGTAAATATTTCATTTATAGCTACCACCACAAGCACCACTGTACTTCTACTTCCACTAAAGTCAAGGCTTTGAAGTGACTGAGATACATGACAAGCCAACTGCTTCTCAGCCAGCTGGATGTCTAGAGAAGACAATGTGTGATTAAAGAATGCATGTGGAAGATTCTGTTCTTCGCAGTGAATACACATATATGTGTATATGTGAATACACACATATGTAGAACAGAGATTCCAGATTATTGGACGCTATCACATAATGCATACTTTCAGTTCAGGTACAGACCTTCGAGTTGGGGTACTTCACTCCTAAGTGTATCCCTCATGGTTATGACATTAGGTTTATAAGTTGTATAATAGAAACATTGATACCAAGTAAAATTATCATAAGTGTAGATGGCTCATGCAAAGCTAATAAAATGCTTAACTTAAGTAGCTGAATCATGCTACTACAACTTGTGTGTGTGCCTTCAAGTCACCTTATGGTGACCCCATGCATTTCATAGGGTTTTATAGGCTAGCGATACTCAGGTAATTTGGAATTACCTTCCTCTGAACTATAGCTTATAGTACCTGATATTTTTTGGCAGTCACTCATACAAATACTAACCAGTTCTGATTCTGCTTAACTTCCAAGATCAGTCAGAATCTGATGCTGTCAGGGTATAGCTATAGTAATGACACTGCCATCTAGAATGATTCAATATCATCTCCCCTTCCTTTCCCCTGCTTGACAGCAGCTAGAATGCCATAGGACTTTTTCAGACCGGGACTTTAACCCCGTTCCTGTCTCACAAAACACCCTCCCATTCCACTCCCGTCCCTGCCACAGAATAAAGGTAAAATTTTTGCACACCTACCTTTTTCTGCAACAGGAACATCCTCCCCCTCCCCTTGGCTTGCTGGGAGTGAATGCAGCTGTTGTAAATCTGCATTCAAATCCTGTAAATGAAATCCTGCCTGTTCTCCTGAGAGAACGGTAGCGCGGGAAATTTAAAACTAAAACTAAAAATAAAAGTCAAAAAAGAAAACCACGCCCCAAAACCCTCAAATTTTTTTACAAGTAACTCGGAGGGGGGGGGGAAGGCATGTCACTTACCTCCTCGTCCCAATCTTCACTGGAAGTGTCCAGCACAGACCTCCCCCCGCGGCTGGCATTGCACCAGCATAACAGGAGAGGAATGGGGCACCTTTCAGACCACTCATGATTCCATGACAGAAATGGAATAGTTGATTGACAATGTTTCCCTGTGATTGAAATAGCCTGGGAGCAGCACGGGATGGGGTCAACGTCATCCGAAAGGGAAGCCCTTTCTCAACCCTGCTCTGTGCCTGCAACAGACTTCTAAGCCCATCTGATAATGTCCATAGTTCTGGGAAAGAGTAGGAAATATTATATCTAAAGCAAAATTCAGATCAGTGAGAATTGTAACATGCTTTTTATTTGAAGCCAGTTCTGTATGAGTCTTTCTGAATAGACAAATACTGTATACTCAAAATGTATAGTCAATGCCTACTAAAATCTCAGAAATCAAAAGGAATAACTGACAGAGATTTCTAGCAGTCAATGTCAATTCAAGGCTTCAGTCTCAGACATTGATCTCTATACCCCATGTGTAGCAAACCCAGAAAAGATTGCAAAAACTTCCCTGCAAAAAAGCAGAATAAATTCTGTAGAAGTAGGTTGTTGGTATACTTATGCAGATTGCAAAATTCAGCTCTTTTTGATACAGGATATGGATTGTTGTGGTACAAAATTAATTTTTTAAAAAATACATTTTTAATTAGTTACATTATATCCCACATTTTTTCCAACAAGCTTAAGTCAGATGACAAGTTTCTCTTGCCTCTGTACTTTATTCTCACAACAACCCTATAAGGGCAGACCAAGCTAAGAGACAATGAGTGGTTCATTGTCACCTAGGGAATTGTAAGGCTTAGTAGGAAGCTGAACCTGGATCTCCCAAGTCCTAGTCTAGTACTCTAACCACTACAGAGACCTGGCTATTAATGAAATATAAACAGCTGTGCCCATAAGAAATCCAAGGATTCAGTGTGGCATGTCTGTATAGTCTAACTTCTGAAGGTTGGAAAGCAAAATAATGCAGGATGGCAAGAAAATACTGTACTCATATATAGGACCATGAATGGAATGAGTGCCCGAGATTCAGTTTCATCATAGGGTACATTCATAAACTCATTCTTCCCTTTATTTATAGCCAAAAAACAAAACAACAACAACAAAATGCCACCCTTTCCAGATATGCTAAATGCCTTATTCCAGGCACATTATTATTGGAAAGATGGTATTTGCTAGAGGCAGAACAAATCAAGAGATATGCTAGTAACCTTGGCCTAAATAGCATAACCCCATCCTGCTAATTTGTAGTCTCTCTGCTGGAAAAACAGCAGCCTTCACATTCCTTGATATTTATCAGCCAAAGAATCAAAAACAAACAATATGTCCTGACATTCTTCACCACACAGACGTATTTAAAAGTCACTTTGACCCTTGTAGCACAGGAATAAGGTAAGAAACATAACTGGAATGGCTAAACTTGCTGGGTTTGCCACTATATTTATGGTCATTCCATGGAGTTTACTCCTTAAAATGTCTAAAATCACAAACTTTCTCGTAAAGACTATACCTCTTTTTTAAAAAATAGAGACTGGCACAAAGACATACCATTGTTTGGGAATCCAACAGTTTCTAAGTATGCCAACTCAATCTCCATGTGGTACCCATGTATCTTGGGACTACATGTGTGTGTGTTTATGTGTGTATGTGCCTTCAAGTCGCCTGTCAACTTATGATGACCCCAAGGCAAGGAATACTCTGAGGTGGTTCGGCCAGTTCCTTCCTCTGAAAAATAGCCTACAGCATCACCGAATACTGGGTGTGTATGCTACAATAGACAACACTAAGGTGTCACCAACAGAGACACCAACTGGAGCCAGCTGAAACAATGCCTTGGCTTACCTTCTTGGAAAGGCAAGGATCAAAAGCATTTCAAATGCTCATACAGTGGGGAGTCTCCAACATGGTGCCTGTGACCATGAATATTGCCTGTGGACATTTCCCATGGCAAATGCTTCCATGGCTTCCCAGACACTATCCCTTCATGACTTTTTCTTTAAAAAATGATTTGGAAGGTTGCATTGTTGCTGCTAAACAATGTGCCATGCTCCAGCATCATCTTTACTTTTGAGTGTTTATGGCGCTCAGAAGCTTTCTTAGAAAATAAAAAAGGCTGGAGGCTGCACCTTAGCTCTTCATTTTTTAGTGGGCCCAACCCCTGTAATGAAAAAGAAAAAAGGTAAGTTGGGATCGAGAAGAACAAACTGTATAACTAAGGGATGGGGGAAACATCCCAAGGGGCCAAAGCCATGCCATGGAGTGAGGTCTCAGCGGGGGTTTTTTCCTGGTGTGTGTTTTGTCTGACCTTATCTATTTTTCCAAGCAGTATGCTTTATGTGAAATGTGTACTTGTGCTTTGTAGGAGCAAGTGCTTTGGCATTTGGGGCTCAGACCTCACCACTCCTTGGTACTCAGTTTTTCAGCCAAGTTACTTGCTTCTTAAAATCATTGGTTCACCCTTCTATGAAGTGGATATTGGAACATAAAACTGTGGGTTCAAAAGGGTGGTTTCTATTTTGAAGGTGGGAATCCATCTTCCATTAAAAGTATTCAGAGTGTTTTCTTCTTTCCCCCATTCCCAGTTTCACCAGTTTGCTTTCTAAAAGTAAAACCCACCTTTTTCTCCAAGTGAAACAGCCTTTCAAAATTCCAGACATGTTCACCAGTTTCTCTTTCACAACAAGGCTGTGAGCAAAGCCCCTGTTAATTCCAAAGTACACAGAGAGGAAAGGACTCAAGGGAAAGCTTGGTATCAAGTCTATTCATCAAGTGATGGGAAATGTATTTATTTGCAAACCCTTCCATATGGCTTTTCATTTTAAAAAATCCTAAGCAGTAAACAAATTTGAACATGTTTCTCCATGGGTCGAAGTTCAGTACTCTATTTAATATCCTTGAAAAGAGACAGCATTGTTGTTAGCTGCCATCAAGTCAACTTTGACTCATGGCAACCCTATGAATGAGAGACCTCCAAGTCACCCTACCATCAACAGCCCTGCTCAGGTCTTGCAGACTCAGGGCCATCTGTGGCTTCCTTGACTTAGTCTATCCATCTGGAATGCAGTCTTCCTCTTTTTCGATTGCCTCCTATCTTACTGTTTTACCAAGACAGTATCAAGGTTTTATTTGTTCCTTACCAAACATATAGTACAGTCATGTTTATGGCTCTTCATACTTCTTTGGAAAGCCAGAATTCATAGATGCAATTGTTCCAAGTGAGATCTATTTGTCTCGCTTTGGACAGTACAGAAGAAACAAGAAAGTGCTCATTCTTATTTTTCTGGTGCTACCACTGCTGCTCTTTTCCTAAAATACTATCCTGATACACCAACAGGGGAGACTTAATACAGGACAGTTTGCATTGGATTTGGTTATATTTCTCTGATAAGCATAAAAAGGAAGGGGAAACATCTGAAGCTATTTTTATGTCTTTAGGTCTTTTGGCAACACAGTGAAAAATGCTGGGGTGGGCCTGGTATTGTCTGGAGCCTGTCAGTTCTGCTGCATAGCCTCATTTCCTTCTTCCTGTTGCTAGTGAAGCCTGAGAAACTTCTGTTTACAATATAGGACCATCCTGTTTGACATACACCTCCCCCCATCACCCCTCATAGGCCAACAGACCATGGTTGTCTCCTGGCAAAATGTACAGAAAAACTCCACATTCTTCTGCTGGCCTTGGAGAATTAAAATACATTCTATTTTATCACCTATTTTCTTATTCTAGAGGACATAAGGTTTGGAAGAGCTAGTGGTGAACATCCTCTCAAACATACCTCCCTTCTCCAGCAACCCCACATATGCTTTGGACATGATGCTCCTTCATGCATGGGTTTTCCATGTACTTCAGCAGAAGACTCACTATGTGCAAATTTAACATGAGAAAGGAAGTTACTTGAAACAATGTGGAAAACAAAGATAGTGTTTACATCAAGCCCAGTTTTCTCTGTTTCATATAACTGGGAAATCCATGGATTGAATGGGTTGTTGTTGTGTGCCATCAAGTCATTTCTGGCTCATGGCGACCCTAAGGTGAACCTATCACAGGGTTTTCTGAGGGCTGAGTGTGTGTGACTTGCCCAAGGTCACCCAGCGGGTTTTCATGGCTGAATGAGGCCTCAAACCCGGTCACCAGAGTTGCAGTCCAACACTCAAACCATTACATCATGCTGGCTTCTTGGATTGAACCTAGAACTGCCTAAATACAAAAGAAATATTTATTTCGACAAACTACTGTATAGGTCTTCCCCTCTGTCAAGAGCTGCTTTCCATATAGTCATATTAACTGGAAAGTGTTAATGAATAGCCAGAAGAGTCGCTACTTGTGAATGTATTATAGCTCACAATCCAAACACTTATATCAAGAGAACTGGGTATATCACACATGTACCTTATCTTTCACTATGGTGAATGTGTTGTTAACTTCTGACAAGCCCAGCTCCTTCCAAAGAACTGCAGAAAGTGGTATGAATCAAGGGCCCAGGGTAAGGGCAAGTCCTGGCAACCAAACTTTTTTGAGCCAAAACCTGTAAATGTCTGCACATATACATAACTGCTTTTACCCTTTAAAGTCAATGCTGACATTATTTGGTCAACATGCCAATCTAGACAGCTTCATTATGAAAAATCTGAGCAGTCTAATCCTATACAGAATTAGACATCACACACTGAATATAGAATGCTTAGAGATGCAGATTATTCTGCACAAGAGCAGGACTAAAGAGAAGTACTCTTAAGTATTACAGTATATTATTTTAAAAATCTATACTACCTTGAAAAAAAATCCAAAGCTACATTCAAGAACATCAAAAGCTTAGAGTATTTAAGATCAATCCAACTGAACCCTAAACCATCTTTTCATAATCTATCAGTAACAGTCAGCCCACCAACCAAGTAACTCAAAGGTTATCTGTAAAAGAAAGAACTTGACATAACTCTGAAAAGACAAAAGGAAGGTGATGGGGAGGAGGTGGCTCTGGTCTCTACATGAGATGAAATTCAAAGCAGGGCCTCACTTTCAAATCTGAACTTCCAAGAGACCAAAAATGGAAAGTTGTTCCTTGGAATCGGTCAGGCTCCAAGCCACTTTAGGGCTTTTGAGGTCAAACACAGTATTATGGATGGGCCATAGAAGCAAATTCTAGCCAGTGCAGTGACTAGACGTGAATCTTGGTGTGTATGTGTGCCTGTGTGGGGAAGAGTGGGGAGGGAGGGAAGGAAGGAGAAAGGAGAAAGGAAGGAAGGGAGAGAGAGAGAGAGAGAAGATGCATCTATGACCACAGACTCTATTTGGGTTCTTGGAAGAAAGCCTGAATATTCACCTATTTAGGTAGTGTTCTGCACAGTCTATAATGGTGAAGTGCTCTATAATTTTCTTACTGGCTCTTCATAGGGTAAAGACACCTCACTAAATTCTGTAGCTGCTCTGCAACATTAGCCACCAAATAAACTTTGCATATTCTTGCAGATTTGCATATTCCATAGCCTCACTCTCCAGCAAGAAACCAGAAGGTTAAACCTTAAAAAGGACATTGTTTTAATAGATTGGAGGCCATGAAGTTTAACAATGGCTCTGCTTACTCTCAAAAAGCTGAGGAGTGATACCAAAATATGGCTGTGAAAAGAAAACCAATGGCCAAATATCTACTCTAGCCCATTAAACTACTCATGCACAGAGCAGTACCAATTAATCATAGATATTTTAGAAATAATCTTCAAATGTGGGGGCGACAGCCAGCCTGCCATAACTGTTTTCTTCCCCCAAAGTGCCTTACACAGGCCCCAGTTTGCAAGCATTTGGAAAGAATCACACAACCCACGCTCATCAATGAGGATTCCCTAGTCACCTATGGGAACTGCCATTGTGTCTAGGCAAATAGTTCTTTTGCATTGTTCCCTTTAGGCCATAAAGAGCCAGGGCAACTACCTACTGGCAAGTAACTTTTGTAGTCTTGTTTGCAAAGCTGACAGTCAGTCATAGGGCTTTCTCTCTGGTTTGGGGGGGGGGAAATATATAGGCTGGTGGATAAATTCTGCTCCCTCCATTTGATTCATCCAGAAAGACAACATTAAGTAGATAAAGGTCAGCTAATTAAAACAGAGGCACCCAGAAGCCTATTTGTTTAGCTCAGATGTATAGTCCAGCAAAGAACTTGCAGTCCAGATGGGTGCTAAATTAATCAAACTTTGAGCAGGGGATATATTTACATACTCATAAAAAGACCAACAACATTCCCCAGTCTGCTAGGCTATTATCTTCTTTCTCGTTCATTATAAATTGCATTGCAAATGTAACCAGAATCTTACTATCCAGACTACTGGGAGTTCCTCGATCCATCTGAGACTCCCAACAGCTCAAGAGAGAAAATGCATCTGTAACCGATGACTGTGATAATGTTACAGTTGTTCAGACCAAAAAACTATGCACTTAAAAAAAAGGGGGGGGGGAGATGAGGGAGAAAATCCCCTATTATTGTTAGATAAGATAAGGGGTAAGTCAAAACCTGGGGCATATTGTTAACAGGCAAAACATTTGGCCAGATTGCCTGAAATTTCATCTTCAGGGAGCAGGAGGCAGAATATTAGTTAGACAAGGTCATTTGTCTTGGGGGTTCTTTGCCTGCCTGGTGCCACCAGACCTACAGCCCATATATTTCAGCTCACTCTCATTTAGGTACTGTAGAGTAGAAGAGGTGGGGGTAGCACTTCCCAGCCTCAGACTTAGAGGAGTGAAGGCACTGGTGCCATGAACACAGATGTCTGGTACTTTCCTTTCAGAGACTGCAGTAGCCACAAATTGTTCTATAAACTACTCCAAGTTCAAATATTCAAGAGGAAAATTAAGTGGGGGGGGGGGGAGAGAAGGGAAGCATGTGGTTGGTATTTTCCTCTCCTTAAAGTTCCTAATGCTTTCTGATTTGGGCACGTGCTCAGGATTCAAGAGCAAATCTGGTCCTGAGTTTAAGTGTGTCATTTCCCCTAAAAGGAAAATAAGGGAACCAAATTAGGGATGCTGTTGGAATGTAAAATGCATTCTGCCCTATGAATTCCACCTCTAACATGAAGGGTTGTCTCTCTTGGGCCATGTATATCCAGTATCTTCATGTGCTTTTGAACCAGTAAATTAGAAATGATTATGGAGGGCTTTCTCTGCAGGGCAAAAAACCTGAATTCTGCTGTGGCATTCTGATAGTTCAAGTACAGACCTTGTAAAACCTACTTTTGGGGACTACAACCCACAACTCACCCAGTGGTCATCCTGTTCAGTGGATTCTGGGAGCTATAGTCCAAAAAGTAAATTTCCCAAGCTATGCTCAAGCAGATCTTAGAAATACAGAAAGCATGCAGTTAGGGACTGTGGGAGTTTTAAACCAAAACATTTGGAGTGCTGTCTGTGTTGATTTCCCATCCCCCCCCCCATGGGGTTAAATGCCCACACTCCCCAGCTGGAGCTTATGGTTTAAGATCTGTTTGAAAAAGACTGAAGTTATGCTTGGATGCATAACATCTCAGGTTCAATCCCAGCCAAATCCAGTTGGAAGAACCTCGGACTGCAGTAATGAGTAAAAGAACATTGCCGGAGACTTTGGGAAATCCACTGACAGTCTAGGCTGATGGGAAACTCAATGGGAGAAATGTTCTGGACACAGCATTAAGCATAGGTTAATCATTGCTCCCAGAATCTAACACACTGGCCAGGGAATTCTTAAGATTGTTGCTCTAGAAGAAGGAAGTTTTCCAAGCATGAGTATTAAGAATACAAGGAGATCCCTGCTGAACCAGACTGAAGGCCCATCTACTCTAGGATTTTCTCCTCAGTGTTCAACTAGATGCCTGGGAGAAGCCTATAAGCAGGACAAGCATTCAACACAACTGCTGTTTCCCCATAACTGCTTCTAACACTGGGCATCTTCATATTTTCAGTTGTCCTATTTGCTGAAAGAGGATGGATGGCACACTGAAAATAATAATAATAATAATAATAATAATATTTTTATCCTGCCCCTCTGTTAAAAACAATTGGGGTGGCTTACAAAAATTAAAATACCAATACAAATTAAAATCCCAAACACCACCCTCCCCCGCCCTCCCCCATAAAAAGACATTAAACCAAATACATTAAAACAACTGATATAAAATATTATTGTTGCATGCCTTCAAGCCATTTCTGACTTATGGCAACCCTAAAGCAACCCTATTATGTTTTCCCCTCAGCAATATTTGTTCAGAGGGGGTGCAACATTGCCTTTCTCTGAGGTTGAGAGAGTGCAACTTGCCCAAGGCCCCCAGTGAATTTCCATGGCTGAGCAGGATTCGAACCCTGATCTCCAAAGTCCTAGTCCAACACCCAAACCACTACACTACACTGGATCTCACTGAACATATCCTTGTGGGAAAAGATGTGGACAGGTCTGGACAGAAAACCAAACCCAGCCCAGAACTGGGTGGAAGACGAGTTGCTAACAGCAGGTGCTGGTTGCTTCCATGCCAGTGAGGTGGTGAATTCACTCTGGGTTTTAGTCTGAACTCTAAAAGAGCCATTCAAGGTGCTGAAGCTATTTTGGGGTCTGATTCAGCATCTCAGATAATTCCTTTAAATTTTATACTAAAACCCAAAGCAGATTCATCACTCTAACACTAATACTATCCACACTGCAAAGTTATACTATAGCTGTTTCATACTAGTTTAACTTCCATGGCTACATCCTAAGGAATCTTGGGATTTGTAGCTTTGTTAGCTACATAGAATTCTCTGCCAGAGGCTTCTAATGCTGCAGTTCGGGGGAATTCACTATAGAATTTCACCTATCCCACAAAACTATAAATACTGTACTAGAATTCTAATGGATAGAACCTTCGCAGTTACAGTGATATCAAATGTCTATAATTGTGCAATGTGGACGCAGTCATGGATGCCACCAGCAACCACTAGGTACTGACTTTTCATTCTTTTCTCACTTGCTTTTTGTGTATTATTAATGTACTATGAATAAAACAGTGTAAAGCTATGTAAAATAACTCCTCCTGAGTTCAGCAATCTTACCACTGTATAAGAAGATCACAGCCTTCAATTACATTTTTTCTTTTTCAAAGACATTTATCGGGTGTTATTTCGGAAAGCAAAATTGAGGCATAACACATTTTAGGTGAAGTCTCTAACATGTGCTTGAATGACCTCCTGAAAATACAGCAGTTCTCAATGGGGCACCAATGAGGCATAACACATTTTAGGTGAAGTCTCTAACATGTGCTTGAATGACCTCCTGAAAATACAGCAGTTCTCAATGGGGCACCATTGGCCTAGTGATCCTTGTATTTACTGCTACTTAGCTAAGGTCTTCATTAGTGTAACAGAAAGATTTTGTTCACAATGATGCTCCAAGTATGTCATTGGCAAGCTTTTGTGAGAAAGGGGAAGGGTGGTGGTAGAAAGAAGGAGGGTGTGGTACCCAAGGTAGACCACAAAAAAAGGAAAAAAAAAAGAATTTGTTTTCTGTTTGTGCTTAGGAAAAGGAAATACAAGGCATTGTTTACAGCTGGCAGGGGGTGTTGCTCCTTGGAAGGGATCAAAGGCTGCCAGGATGACATCATGAACTCAGACACCATGGCTGGGAAGGAGGTATTTTTTTGGCTCCTAGGAGCCACCAGACTAATTACTGGGGGGGGGGGCGACTTCAAAAGGGGATTGTAAGTTTCCCTTCTCTTTAACCTCCCCTCAATACCACACACCCCTATTTAACCCCGTTCCTCGATTGCTCTCTTTGCACATTCCTACCTAAGCAGTTCCAAGCAACTCACCAAAGGATGAAAAGGATTTTGGCTTGAAACTGAGGGAGGAAAAAAAAACCCACCCATGCACTCTCTCTCTCTCACACACACATCACCCCACTAATCTAAAACACATTTCCAGGAAAAAGCTGCCCCATGCCTTCAACCCATCAAGGATTTCTTCTCTTCCTGTGTCATTAGGAGCCTCAGGCTATAATCCTAAACACACTTCCTAGGAAATAACCTCCAGTGAATGGGACTCGTTCCAAGTAACGGACGGCATTGTTAATCACCTTCTTTCTTACCATTCCTTTCGGGAAAGTTAATTTTTGGACGACAGCCCCAGCAGCCAACAT
Source organism: Gambelia wislizenii (assembly GCA_030847615.1). Lineage (NCBI taxonomy): Eukaryota > Metazoa > Chordata > Lepidosauria > Squamata > Crotaphytidae > Gambelia > Gambelia wislizenii. The sequence continues at coordinate 95,665,422 of JAUMIR010000005.1, read as the reverse complement.
GACCACTGGTGTTGCTGGCTGGGGATGCTGGGAGTCGTTGTCCAAAAGGACTCTTTCCTAGGCGTCCTTTGCTATGTGGTCGTTCCACACACCCCGCCCCCCATGACCACTGTCGAGCTTGATTTCCCAACGAGGCCAAAAAGTGACCAAGTACCTTCCAGGCACCGAGCTCTTGAAAAGCGGGAGTCGCCGCCTTCCCAAAGACTCCCGCTCCAGTTTAAAGTCAGGGACCACAGAAGAATGCAATGCAGACGCGTTCATGTCAGCCTAAGGGACGAGGAGCCTGAAACAAACCAGATCGCGGGGCAAGGCAAATGCCCAACATTTCAGCAGGAGGGGAAGAGGATTCCCTGAAGCCTTGCAAGGAGTCCGCCTACGTGCAGAGATAAGGGTCTTCCTTTGCCCTTTCGCCTGCTAAGAGGAACACCCCCCACCCACCCCCAGCCCCCTTTCTTCCAGCACAACCAAAGCAGGAGCCAAAGGAGGGCGATCTAATCCCCCGGGCTCCTAAATTTGAAGACGCTCCTTGGCCGGGCGCCTGGAGAGTAGAGCCGCCTCCGGAGCCAAACCTCCCCACGGCTCGGGGAAGTCACCCCTAACCCTTTCCCTTCGATCAAAAAGCACCAGCACGAACCAAAGCCCCGATCTCGGGCTCCCTAGTTGCCCCGGGGTAAGGGGGGTTGTCTCTGCCCCCAAACCTGGTCTACCTTTCGCGCCAAGCCAATCCTCACCAGTGGCTGGTGTGCTTTAAATCTCCCTCTCTCTCCCCCCACACACTTCAATTCTAGGACTTGGCCACGTTTCATGCGCGGACGACAACTCCCACAATCTCCTGGTGAACGCTGGGAGTTGTAGTCCAAACAAGTAATTCCTCTAAGCTCTGGAATAAAGGGTTGCCCACTCCTGCTGCTGCCTGGGAGATGTAACCCTCTCCCCCCCGCCCCAAATAACTTTCCCCAACTCTGCCGAATTTCTGCTCAGAGTGTTTCTCTCCTTCTTTTTAGAATGAATGAATGAAGGCATCACACAACGCTTCCTCTGGGCATGTGCAGAATGCCGCAGCCTCGCCATCCCAAATCTAGCAGAGGCATGGGGGCATCTCTCCTTCGTAGTACTGAGATATCTCGCCTTATAAGCCAAATCTCTCAGGGTGGTGTCCAACCGAGCCAGCTTCGCCCATCGAGAAACACCCGGGCGCCCCTTACCACCGAACCAAACGGACTCCCATCAGAAGAGGGAAGAAAAGCGGGGGCTGGCTTCTCTCTCGTCGTCGCCCCCCCCCAAAAAAATCTCGTCTCCCCCTTCTTCCCCCCCCCCTTCAACGGCGGGAGCTTACGTGTCAGAATCATGACCTCCTCCTCCTTGTTCTCCGGGGGCAGCGAAGGGAGGAAAGGCGCCGCCAGTGGCATCCAAAGCCCGGGCTCGGTCCGCTCCAGGGTCGCCGCGCTCGCTCCTCGGGGCAGCGCCTCAACTCATTTCCCTTTGCCTTCCCTCCCCGCCCGGGACTCGGCTTCCTCGTCGCTGCTCGAAGCCGAAAGCCCCTCAGGAGCCCTAGAAGCTGAAGAGGAGGAGGCGGAGGAGGAGGCAGCGGCCACTCGCACTGCTGCGCCTCCTGACCGGCCAAGCCATGGCCATTCGCCCGCCCTGCCGTCTAGGAAGCGCCTCAGCCTCCAGGCCCACCCCCGCTGGGCTGTTCAGAGGGGAAGAGCCGGCCTGGGGAGACTGGGCAGGGGAGCCTCTCTGCTCTTCCCTTCCCTTCCCTGCCTGGCCCGCTCCTCCTAGAATAAACCACAGCCCCGCCGCCTCAGTAGGACAAAGAGGAGGCCCCTCCTCTCCCACCCTCCGGGCGCCTTTTCCTTCTTTCCGCTCCAGCCAGTCACGTTTCCCCCGCCCGCCTTTTTTTCCCTGCTGAGGGAACTGGCGCCCAATTCTTGGCAGCGGGACCCTCGACGCTTCCGCCGGAGTCAAGCCGCGCTACTGGACTTTCTTTCCAAAGCTCTTCCAACCAGGCGCAATCCTCACCCACCCACCCCCATCCACACACATTTGGGTTCAGCACCGCGGAGAGCGCCTTCGAAGTTCAGAATAAAACCCTGCCCAGACTGACTGCTGCACTGTATTCTTCTAAACGGTGAAAATACCCCTCATGGAATTCGCAGGCAATCCTACCTGTCTAAACGGGATTCCGCACCAAGCTACACTATTCGGAAGGAGAGGGGCTCAAAATGGCAAAAACGACGGGGTAAAAGCCTTCGCAGGTTTCCCCGTACTTTTTCACAAACCGCGAGGTGGCTGCGCGTTTTTGCTCATCTGGGCTATTGAACAATAAAAAAACTCAAAGGGAAGGACAGAGCTGATTGGCTGGGCGAGAAGGGGGTGGGGCTTGCTAGGAGGGCCAGCGCCTGCTGCCACCATGTTGGATTTTCACCTTAGTGAGCAATTGCTAAGGCGATAAAAAGGATCAATATTTTCTGTGTTGCTTTCTTGAGAATCGCTCTATCGCACCGGTGCACCTTGGGATTACTTAAAAAAAAAACAAAAAAACACCCAGTGGCAATGAAGAACTAACACAAGTAAATCACTTGCAGCCACCATCAGGAATGCGAGGCTTATGGGGGCTTCCAAGGCCAGAAAAAACATTTAGACATGTTGCTGCTGCTGCAAGATACCAATACTATGAAGTATTTTGGATTATTTCCCCTCATGTAGGTGGGCCCCGAGTAACCAACTTCACAGGGTAACCCCCCCCCCCTCAGCATTATGTAGAAGTTGTCTAAATGGTGAAAATACACCTCATGGAATTCGCTGGGAATACAACCTGTCTAAGGAGATTATCAGAAGCGGCAAAAACCGCATCAGAAGATCATGAGAAGAACAGGAACGGGCGAGATTATCAAACCACATCATCCTTCAGCATCCCCAGGGGTGTAGCACAGTCGTAAAGTGTCCCTTTTTATTGGTGGCTTGTCCCTATCAATAAAAAAGGGAAGCCTAGTCCATGGCAGTGCTATGCCCCGGAACAGCTGAAGACACAGACATCTGATAATGTCACCCTTCCTGTTCTCTTCCCATTCTTCTGATGCAGTTTGGAATGTGTTTTTTTTGCCACATCTGATAACCTCCTAAATGGGATCCTGCATCTATCCACTGTATTTGGAAAGAGAGGGGCCCAAAATGGGAAAAACATCTCAGGAAAAGCCTCTGTGGCTTTTCTCATACTTTTTTTTTTTAAACAGCGAGGGAAACGTGCATTCCTGCTCATTGGACAAGCAGTTCAAGATGAATCACTTCCCCATAGGAGATGAAACACAAAGCTGATTGGCTGGGTGAGTGCAGGGGGGTGGGGCTTGCTAATAGGGCAAGTGCCCGCTGCCACCATGTTGGATTTTTGCCTTAGCGAGCAATTGCTAAGGTGATAAAACAGGGTTGTGTTTTTTAAAAAAACTTTTCTGTTAAATCAAAAAATCGCTCTAGCACACCTTAGGCATCAGGTTTTTTTTAAAAAAAAAGTTTGGCGGTTGCAAATTGAGGTAAGTACAAACACAAGTAAATAACTTGCAGCCACATCTCATGTGTTAAGTTTATGGCAGCTTATGGCAGCAAAAACACCATTAAGACAAGTCGCTGCTGCTGAAAAATGCCATTACTGTGAGGCATTCTGGTTTGTTTGCTTTTTGCGTGGTATAGACAGGCCCCTAGAGATCCCTGGGACTGAATTTGGAATATTTACGAGACCATTTCCTGCTGCCCTTTCACACCACACAATTATAGCAATAGGATCCCATTTTAAGTGCCATGGCAACATCCTATGGGATCTGAAGTTTAAGGAGGGCTATTTAGATTTTTCAGCCAGAGAGCTCTGGTGTCTCAGCAAACTGCAAGCCTCAGGTTTCCATAGGATATTACCATGGCAGTTAAAGTGGAATCATAGTGCCATAATTGCGCAGTGTGAAAAGGCCAATAATAATCCAAGGGTGGGGAAACTTTTCAGCCAAAGGGCCTCATTCTTTCATGAGACATGTGTTATGGATGAGTAGGACCCAAAGCTAAAAGCAGGCAGATCAGCCACTCCCCCACAACCCAAGCAGTTGTGCATTTTATAATTTGTTTAATTTATATGCCAAACTGGGACCCAATTTGTTTACTGGGTCCCAGTAAACTGGGACCCAATTTGTTTACTGAAGTCTGACTGAGTTCTACATGACTTACAGTCATGCAGTATTGCAGTACTTGATGCAGTATTTATTTTGACTTAAAGCAGAGGACCTCATATTTACTAATACCATTGTGATACTCATTATTTTATACACAAGCACCAGAGTCTTGTAGCACCTTAAAAACTAAAACGTTTATTATTTCCTGAGGAAGGTCAAATTTATTACAGAATTATTAGTGTCTAAACAATCTCTTAATAAATTTGACACTCCCTTGGAAACAATAAACCTGTTAGTCTTTTGGTGCTGCAAGGCTTTCTTTTGTTTTTTGCTGCAAAAGTCTACCACATATACTTGTGTATAAGTTGAGAAATTTTAGTCAAAAAATTGACCCAAGAAACCTGGGTCAACTTATCCATGAGTGACTGTAATTACTGTACCTTACTTAACTCATATCTAAAAAGGACCATCTCCTTCTCTGAGCAGAGTGGTGAAAGGCAAGAGCTTAGTTTGTCCCTGGAGAACCTAAAAAAAGCACTGACCCCCCTCTGCTCTCTCCCCTGCCATGCTGCTTCTGGCCTCTTTGAATGCCTGGGTGGAAAAATGGTGGCACTGGTGGCTCTTTGGCACTTCCTCTCAAAGGAACATTGAGAAAGTAGGTTGGTGCTTCTTTTACATTCTCCCAGGATAGACTAAGCTCTCGCCTTTTGCCAGTCTACTCAGAGAAGAGGATGGTTCCTCTTTTTGATAAGAGTTAATACAGTACCTTAACTTTTTTAAAAAAGGAACCATCTCCTTCTCTGAGAAGAGTGATGAAAGGCCTTTTTGAATGCCAGGGTGGGAAAATGGTGGTGGCAGTAGCCAAGAGCAGCTGCTCCCCTGAGGCAGTATTGGCATTTCAACTCTCCACAGAATGAATCATCCTGTCTTGTCTGGCAGATGGCACAAAGCTACACCCAGTGATAATATTTAAAAGAAAATCAATGCCAAAGAACTTAAAAATTCTGGCAGGTGTAACAGTTTGCATTCACCCTAAAGGCTGGATGGATGAGGAGAGCACTAATTGGTGGCTGCATGATGTGTGGGGTAGGCGACCAGGCATGGGGCTAAGATCATGTCTGTCACTATCGGTGTGTGGTATGTTCCCCGCGCATGTCACACAGGACATCAAGGATGAAGCAAAAGGGCGGCTGTACATCAATGCTGCAGTCATATGTTTGTCTCAACCAGCCTTTCAAGGACCAACTGCACAGTATGTGGCAACACTAGATGTGTTCTGGTCAAGCAAAGTTAATGAAAGGAGGGAACCTGATGAAACCAGACATTGATTTGATAGTGAAATGGATAAAGGACATTTGGGATTCAGTTCCACCAGAAATGGTGAAGAAGTTTCTGAAATGTAGCATTAGCAATGCTATGGATGGTTCAGAAGACAACCCCATTTATGAAGACAAAGATGAATCAGCATTGGATAGTGTAGATGACATTTATGCTGATGATGTCACCAAAGAACAGTTCCATTGTTTACTTGGTTATTCCAGTGATGAGGAATTGGGCTTTGAAGATTTGAATAAGACATTTATGTATGTTTGCTAGCTTTTCTGGGTTAAAATCAGGCAAAGTTATCACATTAAAGTTAAGAGCTGTAATCACTGATAATGTTGCCATTTGCTTTGCTTTGCCTTTACATCCTTTTTGACATCTATGCATTTTCTTAGCCCCGCCCTCACTTGGTTGCCTCCCCAACACATCATATAGCCACCATTTACCATAGTTCCCTCCTCATTTAGCCAACCTTTAGGATAAGCACAGTTATGCCTGCCAGAATTTTGTGAGTTCTTTGGCATTGTTTTCCTTCACTTTGTCCTTTACATCCTTTCTTAAATGCCCTTAAATTTTGACCCCCAAACCTGCCCTCAGCTTATACATGAAGTCGACTTACTGTATACATGAGTATATACATAATATGTTCACCAGTATCATTTTAAATAATATTAAGAATTCTTAACATTCCTCCATTAAAATCAGCAATGAACTTGTGTGTACCTTTGCTGGATCACACCTGCATTCCCTTTTTCAGTCACGATATAGTTTAATGTAGAATTTCACATCCTCGAGATTTCCCCTACCATGAGATATTTCACACAGCCATTTTAGTGGGTGAAAGGTTTGTGTGTATGAGAGAGAAAGGGGTGGGTGGGGGAGGGAGATAGTGTAATTTCTCCTTAGGGGTGTGTAGTGGATTGTGCAACTTCTTCTGTATGAAATGGGTCAAAAATGAATGTTGAAAAATTGAGATAATAAGATAAAGCCACCCAACACCCAGAAGAAGAAAAACTTAAAGTGCATTTACTCAGTACTACAAGTCACCACTATAAAGTACCCTTATGCTATTGAAACAAATTCAAAGTTATTTTTGCCCTCCAAAATAATATAGCTAAGCTACGAAAAATGAAAGTAATTGAATTCAAAAACAAACAAACAAACAAACAAAAAACCCAACAACACACAAAACAAAACAACAGCAACTCCCACAGATAATGGTAACATCTGTATTCTCTTCCCCATACAATAGTCCAGGGCACAAACATTTATTTTGCCTCTTAAGCAGACTCCCTGAAAAATATTCAGGGCTGAATGATAAAGCCAATGCTATCAAATGGTTAGGGATAGCCTGCTTTATGCACTTAAACATAGCATTTTCTCTCTTACTCATTCTCTGTATAGCTTTGTTCAGATATATAAAATGTGTGAAAAGGGTGTGGGGACATGAACACCATCCCCACCCCCATCTGAAGATTTGCCCACACAGCACAGCAAACTTTGAATGGAAGGTAATCATTGTGCATTCAGATGTAGGATGTACAGCCAGTCAACATGTGTGGCTAGTGCCCTTTGTGGTTGGTGGGCAGCAGACACATCAGCCAGAGATGGACAGAACCTGACAGGCAAAGCCAGGGACAACATGTTCATTCAAACATCCACAACACGCATGGATACTGAGGCAGGCAAGTAAGCAAGCATCCCCTCATGCACATATATAGAGGCAAACATTTAGAGGTTTGAACTTGAAGCAATGGTCCATTTGCTCTATAGGATAAATTACCCTCCACTGTCCTGTTTTCTTATTTAGGTTGAATGGAGAATGCCTGAACTGTGTGTGTGTATTTGCGATTTACATTAATGTTACATGTAATATATAAGAAACCTTTATGTCTGACAGTCTGAATATATCCCCTGGTTTCCTTACATTTTCTACCTGTGCTGGGGGCCCATGCCCCCCCTCCGTTGGGCTGTACCAGTGCAACAATAATGGTCAGTTCTGGTTGGGATTGGGGAGGTTTATGTGGCCTGCAGACCATACTTTGTCCATGCCTGCTGCAGATAATAATTATGTCATTAACATTTGATAGGGTCTTTGGGAGCCATCCCAGGAGAAAGACAGGATATATATAAAACAAATACATAATAATAAAATTACTTTACAAGTCAGTTCAAGCCTATGGCCCAGTTTCACCATTAAGTCATCTCTACCCACATAGACTGGCTTCATATCCTGACATTTGTAGGAACAGAATGCATACATTTCTCCCCACTGTTGTTTGGCATTAGAACTCTTGAGAAACAATCTAGTGCTGTCACACAATTTAGTGCTTTACACCGCTGGAACTGGAAAAAATACAAACCTCAGCCTGCATCAACCTCTCTTTAAACATTGTGCAGGTTTGTAAGAGCAGGATGCGGTAATTAAAAAAAAAATCCACACCTGAATTTTTGTAGTATGTGTCATTTTATTTTGCAATTACATGTTGTACCTACAGCCCCACCCGCTTTTCGGGTCAGTCTAAGCCAACCATTCCTGAGCTACAGAAATTGTGTAAACATTGTCTGCTGGTTCCTCACTATACATATACACTTCTGAATCATAGTGGAACTTTTGCAGCGAAGGTCTGGGAAGCCTGATTCACAAGGCCTATCCTTTCTTTTTTGGCTGCATACTTTTAGCATAACTCAGCTTTTAGGGGTTTGCCAGTAATAATTTGACTAGCAAAAACCAAGAGACACACCTCCCCTTCAATCCATCCATATAAAGCAAGCATTCATTCTGGCACTATTACTTACTCAGAAGGAGTGCAACCCCATGATTTGTTTAAACTCAGGAACTCACAGAGTCAATCTCACAAATGTTTGTGTAGTTCCCAAACTGCTGAACTTGCAATGTTAGTCATAGTTTTGCCTGTGTTTCCCTAAAACAGTTACCGTACTACTAGTGATGGGTGAACATCTGGAATTGGCTCAGTATTTACAAACTGCCTTAGCAAGTGTTGCCTCCTTTCCAAGAGCTCTCTCCTGATTTATAAATGTTGGCACACACCTTCTGATGGTGCTTTATGAATGCCTGCTATTACACCATACCTTGGGTATGAGCAGTGTGTACAGATACTGTGCTTTCATAATTGTTTTCTGGCTTCCATGGGATTTTTCTGTAAAAAAATTCTTGTTGTGATACTGGTTCTACCTGTTCGATTCAGTGATTTGGAGGGTAAAATGGATAGCCTGATTAAAGTTGCTATAAGAATTTTATTACTTAGGATTAAATAATATTTCATGTGACAAACAATTATATGCTTCCAGAATCTTACATATAGTAGCTGCGTATACTTATGCCCTTTTCTCCCACTCATATTTTTTTTGCACATGATTAGGTCTTATGATCCAGTTTACAAGTGCCATATGCAAGTAGCAAGTCAGATCTATGTTGAGCCAACATTATGGTGGGCATATTCTGACAGGTAGAAGTCTTCTCTGATCTAAGCCTACAAGAACATGTGACTATGCTTCTTCTAGGTACATTATCTTAAGCACTAAATAATTATGGACTCTCATGATTTTGGTGGGTTGGAAGGACCTACAATGCACAGCATGGTGTTTCTAGCAGACTTGAAGCCTGACATCTCTTTTTCTGCAAACATCCTCACCTGTCACCTACATACTCAACTATTAAATCATAAACAAATCTCTCTTTTGTATACACCATTTTCTCATCCCCCTTATTGCCCCCCAGAAATAAGTGGTTCAAATAAGTCGTTACTTGCAATTAATTCTTTTTTCAATTAATGAAAATACAACTACAGTCTAGCAAATGTTTGAGTGACAACTCCATTCCCTTATGGTATAATTGCTCTGTTGTTGGTATTTAGGTGATGATGGAACGGATGAGAGAAAAGAATGTTTTGCACCACAGACCACTGGCTTGCAGTGTTGTCCTTTTTAAGTGACAAAAAGTCATTGTTTTGGTTACTTCTGGGAAAGAAGAAAGCAAAGAATTAGGGCAGCTGAGATCATGTTCAGTAGCAGGAGAGTGCTAAACTCCTCTGCCATGGCAACATCCTGGGTGACTTTCCAGTGGTCATTCTGGGTTCTGAGGTAAGCACTGTGGCATCACTAAGGACTTTATCAAACACACTAAATACAGCGTCATAACAATGCGACATAGATGCGAAAGGGTACGCATATCAGATGATGTCACCCTTTCACGTTTATGTCCTGGCCAAAGCCCATCCTATTTTATTGATGTTTGAAGTTGTCAATTGATCCCCCATGGTGCTTTAGTGTCGGCATTGATGGCATATGAAACCTCTCATTATTTAATTCACGTGAACACAGCGTGAATGACCGGTCCGGTGCAAACACTTCTGGGTGAGATGTGACATCCAGGAAAGTGAGACACTTCTTATGACCCTTTCCGGGTTACTTGGAAGTTTTTAAGTGTGTGTATGTGCTTTTTAAAATCTTTTTGTGTGTTATTTTTTGTTTTATTTTTGAATTTTCCAGGCGATGAAGTCTTACAAGAATCTGTGGGATGTTGAACGAGGAAGTGAATGGACCTCCATTCACTTTGTCTTCATTGCCAGGGGAAGCCTTTGCCGGGAGACAAAGGTAAGTGTGGTGAGAGGCTTTCTTTTGCCGGCATAAAAATGGCTTTAATTATACCGGCAAAAGAACGTTTTTAGAGGCTAGTCTGATAAAGTCCTAAGACTGGTGTCACCCCTCCCTCCAACTGTGTTACCTGGTGCAGTTCGACCTCTCCCCACAACCCTAGTGCTGCCACTGGGTGAACAGAGTGATGATGGCAGAGCTTTATGTGTTTGCTGGATCAGCCTTTAAGCAGACTTGTCACACTGTGTACAAATAGGGAACTGCTTGCTTACAGTGCTACCAGACAATTTTTTACACAACTACGTAAAGAGTACAATGGTTTGCATCAGCACAATGCCTCAAGGCATAGTTTTTTGTGGTTTTTGTTTTGTTTTGTTTTGCTATAGCATTTCATGGATGAAAACCAGGACATAGCTACATCAGAGTGTGGCAAGTATGGCAAGAGTTATTAATGATGAACACACAAGCTAGGAGAGGCTGCAGCAGTTTGCTTTTGGCAAAATCTACTGGGAAGAGCATGTTTCTGCCCCTCTCCCACCACTGAGTTAACTGAGTACAAACTATTTCTGCCCTTTGTATTCACTCTGCAGCAATTCAAGTAAGCTGAGGAAAAGGTGAAAAGTGAAAGAAAAAAAGAGAAACAGCTGAAAAAATGGTTTGAAAGAGGATTAATTGGGACTGTCACTACCAAATCAGGAGAGCTGGATAGTATTCAATAGTAATTAGCTGTGGGAGGGGGCTTGACATTATAACAGTAAAACATTTTTTTTTAAAAAAATAACTTTCCAATCTCTGCATACATGCATCTGTGCATGTATGCACATGACAGTTATGTGTGTTTCTGTTGTTATCACCTGCTCTTTCATGATTAGGCAATCATGAAATACCTGTCTTCCTTGGCTATCTCTTTCTTTGTCTTCTCATTTTTGTCTCTCCTCTGGTACTGTGCATTGTTCTGGAGGCTCCATTGTTCCATGCTGAAGGCTGAAGAAGATGGCGCAGAAAACAAGTGCAAGCTCAGATTCATTTCTTGATCAGCCTTGGAGGAAAAGTGCTTGGCATACGTGAACCAGTCAGCCAGTTTCACTCAAAGAAATGATTTACACATCAACAAATTTAGGGGCTTATTTCAAATCCCTGACAACAGATGGGACAGTCTGATGTGGTGGAGCAGTTGTGGATGATTCAGCCACAGGCTCAGCTTCCAGGGTATCACACTCCTGGAAAAAACCCTTTTCCTTTAGACAGCTTGCAACAGAGCTGAGAAGACTCCAAGGAGTTTATCAGATGCATTAAAAGAAGCATGAGCGGCATGTGAGGATGACGTTTCTGTCCCGGGAATGGGACCCGGTTTCAGACGTCATCATCATCATCACATGCTCCTCCTGTGCTGCAGCTGTGAGGAAGGCATCACTTTTCATTGACGGGACCTCCCCATCAATTGGAAGTGATGGCTTATTCATGGCTGCAGCACGGAGCCAGCACAGGACACAGCACAGTTTACTTCCTTTAATTTTTTTTTTAAAAAAAATTTAGATCCTCTAGTTGGAGCCAGGTGAAAAAGATACACAATTGTAGAATTAAATAATCTGGAGTCCAGGAAATTTGTTTTTAGTACCAGAATTGAGTACTGTATTGAGATGAAATCCTTCTGTTTTAACTCCCCCCCTCATAAAACATCCTCCACTCCTGGTTACACCCAGTTTTCAGCAGTATAATATGTTAGTATAGGGAAAGAATTATAGTTATTCCTTGTTCATTATAGTTCTTCTTGAAAATTTAATTTAGAAATCCTTGACCATGTACTTCAGATCATCCAATCATTTCACCAGTAGCTCCCAATCTACTTCCTGACAAACCCTGGCTTACAAGACCTCATCCATATGGACAGCCTTGTCCACTGTAACTAGAAATAAAGGGCCCGTCTACACAGTAAAAAAAATATGAACACCGTTCGGAAGATCGCTCTTCTATACCCATGGCTGTTCGGATTAATATGTGTCATTCAGAAGGGGGGCTAGCGAATTCCCCATAAACTACATGGATTCGGCGTTTGGAAGGAGTAGCGGATCTCGGCATAAAATCTGTACAGCCGTTCGAATGCTTGGTGGTCTGTATGCCCTGTTCACACACATACGAACAGGCAGTGTAATCTGATTGGCTGGCCGAGTAGAGGGGGCGGGGCTAGCAAGGAGGGGAATTGGGAGTGCCTGCCATGTTGGATTCCCAGCTAAGTGAGAGTCCGGTAAGTCCATGAATTTTATATATATTTATTTTTATTTTACATTGTAAATAGGGAAAATCGAATGTCTGCAAAGCAGGTACCTTTTAAATTAAAAAAAAGTGGCGGGAGATTTAAAACTGCCGCTTGGCTTGCTCGCTCCAGCCATCTGGGGAAGGGGGGGTCATACGGAGTTTAGGGGGGGTAAAAAATCATGTAGGCGGATTGTATGTATATGAACAACTGCCTATTCGTATTTTTTACCCCCAAAACTGATTTTTTAAAATCGTATAGATGGACCCAAAGATCATATGTAGACTAATAAAGATTGTACATCAGCTAAAAATGAAAAACTATGAATATGGTATAGGCTAAAAGCAAATGTATCTTACTAAACATTCTCTTGTTCTCTCTACTTGTTCTCTCTGCTTTCTGAATGAGTATATTCCTGATGGTTTTAAGAACAGTAGAGTGGATTAACCAGACAGATTGATACATTTTCCCACAGCTTTTATTGTGCTTATGGTATAACTTTAAGGTGGTACAACATTCATACTTTGAGATACGCTGAATACCTGCATAAGCATCAGATCATTCAGAAATGCACAATTCACATTTTAGGTGTACAGTTGTTTCTGTAAAGTGCATCCTTTAGATAGTGGGATTATGGGTGAAAAAAAGCCACCCCATATAATTCACAGGTACAGTCTTCTCCCCATTTTGTTCATAGGTACAATCCCCTAGCTTTGAGCTCAGGGGGGAAAAAACCCCAGATTTTCATATTAGGAATGGAAGCCAGTGGTGAATTATGTTGATTTGTGTGTGTGTGTGTGTGTGTGTGTGTGTATGTGTGTTTGTGAGTGAGTGAGTGAGAGTGAGAGAGAGAGAGAGAGAAAGAGCCTCTCTTGTCTTTCTTTTGAAACACGTCTTCAACCCTTTCAGGCATGTGGAGCTCTCCATATGTAGTTAGACTACAGTTTCCACCATCCCTAAACATTGGCCATATAAACTTAGGCTGATGGGAACTGGAGCCCAATGATATTCTCAGGGCCATAGGTTTCATAGCCCTACTTTGTGTTTACTGTATTTGTGTTGGTGTTTTAAAAAAATGGAAATAAAAATGCAGCTGGATAAACTTTTCAGCAGTGCTTTAAAACAGAAGAAAGAAATTAAAGGCGACTTGCCAGTCTTCCTAAAGCACAAGGAGAAGTGCAAGACAGACAATCAAGGTTTAATTTGCTCATAAACATGTTTCTCAAAAGCACTAGAAAGAAAAGGAGGGAAAAGTGGACTTGTTCTGTGAGAGCCATTCCTCTTTTAAAGGTACATTTAAGGAACACCCTGAGGTTAGTTGTTATATGCACTACAGTTTGATTGAATGTATGTATACCATTGTGCTGTCTGAAATAGGCACTGTCTTTGAAAAGTAAAAAAGCTACTTACTGCTGGCTGCCTTCTAACATTGCCAGGTTGGGAGTGATGTTGTTTCTGGAAACCCCTACATAGCTTCAGATCATTAATTTATTTTAACAGCCAACGAGAGAGTAGGACTGTAGTGTAGCTAAAGCTTGGATTTTCTTGGATTACTGGTGCTGTCAATTACCTTCTATATCATTCCACTTTTACTAGCTTAGTTATAGTCACCTGCCTTTTAAAGAACCCTTTTAGCACACTTGAGGGGTTACAGGTTGCCTGCCCCATAAAGACAGGGGTTCCCCCATGAGGCATGAGTGCCCTGACATAACTTTTTCCATACCGTCTTAATACTTAATGGGAGATATTATGTTAACCGTTTAAAGAATTTTCTACTCTTTGGGTATGCAAGCAGCACAAAGTTCCCATGGCTAGTTTCATTATATTTCACTGGAGAATTCCATACATGCGGAGATGGGCATGTTAGCTGCAGCTAGCTGGGTGTGTGTTGCATTGATTTAGTTATAAGGTGGTTGAGTTGTTTGTTGTGAGTTTTTGTTGGTACAGTATGACCCCCATATTCACGGGACCTGTATCTGGGGATTCACTTACGTCCAAAAGATAGGGTCTCTCTAGCCATCTTCTAGGTCCTCCAGAGGAATTCTTTGGTATGCTTGGGCCAGAAGTCATTCATTTTAATAGGGTTTGCTATTATCTGCAGTTTCTGATATCCATGGTATGTCTGAGAATGTATCCCCCACAGATACGGGGGTCATACTGTATTTTGAACAACAGAAGAGCAGTTTGTGAATTTTGTCACTTGTCTTTGTGGTTGCCACCTGCTTCTGACTAAGATCTTTCTGAGATCTCAACCTAGGCACAATTCACATGGCCCTTTCTGAAGCTGAACAGTGAGCTTGAATGGAATGTTGAGACTTTAAAAGGCACACAGTATAATCGCCATATGGTGGCACTTCCTTGAATAAAAATACAAATTATTGCGTTTTGAATTATTTTTGTGGAGACTCGGTTCATCATCACATGAAGTTCCTTCCTAATACCTACTGTGTTGCGTACTGTATGTGCACATTTATAACAAATATTCCCTTTAAAAAATCAAAATCAAACACTCCCACCACCCCCAACCCTGAGGGTGAAGCAGATTGTTTCTTTGTATTGGGTTATTGTATGAGTAAGGATAAGGGGTTTTCCCAGTATGGTAGGGTTGAACCAAGAGGCAAAAGTAGCCTGAGGTAAAGGTTACAAAACAGCACATGGTGCTTCTTATTCAAGCAAGTGAAGGTACCTAGCCTGTAAAACCAACCAAATTATTTTGGCCCATGAGATAGAAAATCCCACAGGCACCTCTCTCCAGCTACAGTAGTAAAAATATAACAACCCATAATTTGCTGCCCTTCCATGACAACTCAAAAATCTACTGCCTGAGGTGGCTGCTTTAACCGTCATAATGATAGGACTAGCCTTGCAGTCTGGCAACCAACTTTATGATCTCAGCATAAAGCTCTAGAAGAAATGCACCTCTTGTTCCTCAATCATTAGTTGATTAGACTCAGGAGATTTTCACACAGGGGAAATAACCCCTGTGGAAATCGGGAGAGAAATGGGGCTGTTCCGCTGCCAGTGCTCCGTTTCGCAAACCCCCTTCCTTCTCACGATCTCCCGTCGTCCTCCCTCCATCCTGCTTCCATTTCCCTTCTGATATTTTTTACTAATGAAGAACTTTCGTTAGTAAAAAATATTGGAAGGGAAATGGAAGCAGAACAGAGGGAGGATGATGGGAGATCAGGAGAAGGAAGGGTGCGAAATGGAGCGCTGGCAGCATAACAGCCACGTTTCTCTCTCGATCTCCACAGGGGTTATTTCCCCCGTATGAAAGTCTCCTTAGAGAGACACTATTAGCCACTACACCCATGGTTTCCAAAACTGCTCTGCTAGACTTTATATGGGGTAGGTGCAGCTCAAAGATGGAACAAATGTTTGGTGTGGGTGTGACTGGGTCCCATACTGGGGAAAAGATGGGATGTAGACTGACTGACTGACTGACTGACTGACTGAATATGTTTCAAATCTTTGTTCACTCATAAAAGTCATGAAACTCACTGGTTCATCTTAGGGAAGCTGTTATTTCTAAGCCTAACCTCACTCATAAGGATGTGCAGAAATATATGACAATAATTATTATAAACCCATTAGGCAGAGCATTATACACTCAAATTATAGACTAAGACAATGTGTACATCTCTATTCACATAAAAGTAAAACAGGATGAGCTTTGGAGGAGACCCGTATCTACCATGGCAACCTTATAAATAGTTACTTAGCTGGTTTCTGTAATGCGTAAGAACCAATGGGGAAAAAAAAAGAGATACACTCAGCACAGCTTAGAGATCAACTCTCCTTGGTTCCCTCCCTTGCCAATTTTGGTGGCTACCTCCTTTTTTTCCAGGTGAGTAAATTTCTCCTAGTTGTGGTCAAGTTTTTCATAAGCTGGAAAGCTCTTTTCTATTGCTGTTCCCTTCAGGTCAATCATGTTGTGTACAAATGACCAAAAAGGTAGATAGGCATATAATGTCTTTTACATGCCAGTAATTTCTGTGAACCAGTTTTATGGCTGTGAGATTTCCCATGTTTTAGAAGATTAATATCGAGTCTGTGTTGTTTAAGCTTTGTTGTATGGGCACATGTGTGCCTGGGAATGGTAATACAACATTTCCATACTTTTGGACTGAGTGACTCTTGAAAGAATTTCCCTCTTTCTAATGGATTCTTCTGACACCCCACACCAGAAGTCTCATTTTCAGTAATGTTACATTTTTTTTTAAAAAAAATCCTCTCATTGTCAGTACCTGGAGGTAATACAGTTTGTCTGATGCACACTTTAACTTTGGCATTGCCAAAGCCAGTGGTTCTTAACCTGTGGTCCGCGGACCCCCAGGGGGCCATGATGTCCTCACAGGGAGTCCATGAAGGCTTGAAGGCTATTCAGCCCAGGTAACAGAAGCCAAGGCAAAGGCTGGCTGGCTTGGCCTGTGCATTGCTCTTCAATCTGCTCCAGCCACAAATCTGCAGGAAGAAGCAGGAGAAAAGTCTTCCCGCCCCTCCAGTGCCTCTGAGGGAAGGGTTAATGCATGGGATAATCGTATTATCATTATCATTATTATTAGGTATTATTATTATTATGTTGTTGTTGTTGTTGTTGTTGTTGTTGTTTTATATCTTGAGTTAAGTCTTGGGGTCCATGGCAACAAAGGTGTCCCTCTTAAAGAAAAGGTTAAGAGCCACTGGCCATAGTGAATGTGTTTTCAAATTTATCAAGACAACATTCTTTCAAAGAACTTTCTCCTTAGAACAAAAATATTGTTAAATAAGGACCAGCCCATAAAAGAAACCTAATCATCATATGCTGATTTGTAGGTTGTGCCTATTCACAGAAGGAAGATTCTTTCAGCAGACTATAGCATTTAATGAGGTCAAAGAATTCAAGATGGATGGCAAAGTAGCTGTGAAAAAATGCCCCATAGGCCTTGTTTAAGAGGTGTATTCATGTGTTTTTCAGTTCTTTTGCAGGGTAGGGGACTGATAATAAGGACCTCATTGTCCTGCCTTTTCCTTTTAAGGCTGAAGTGGCCCCAGCGCTAGCTGTACTTCTTTCATTGCATGTTTTAAACAGCATGATACAGAGGAGTGTCAATTTGTAAGAGGTCATTTGACTCACTGAGATATATTCACGGTTGTAAGACAGATGAAGCCCATTCCAAAGGATGGTCTACATGTCCTCTCAGAAAACAACATGATAGATTACCGAAAATCCTTCCTGTGCATGATACACCAGCCCTCTGGCTATAGCTCTGGTTTCAATTTGGTATATGATGTGACTTTGTATTTAATGGCCTCATTGGCTGTTAATACATTTCAATTGATAATAAGAACACAACCCTTTACTATAAACAGAGGTAAGATCCCCCTGTAGCAGACTTTCTGGCAGAACATTTGTTTTCTATAGTGGAGATAGGGCTTGCTGTTTCCTTAAGAAGCAGAGGTAGGCAGAACACATCTTGCTTCAAAAATAGGTACATTTTCCAAGGCTAACGGTGTGTTTGGAGGAAATAAATTCATCAGTTTAAAAAGATACACTAAAAATTGACTTGCTCCAATTAATGGGTAAAAGATGCAAAAAAAAAAATGCAAATGTAAGAAAATATATACATTGTGGAAAAAATGGTCAGAAATATGCAGGAATTTACACTGTGTGCCTTCAAGTCATTTCTGACTTACGGTAACCTAAGAAAAAATATAATGGGTTTTCCTGTCAAGATTTGTTCAGAGGGAATTTTGCCATTGCCTTTCTCTGAGGCTGAGAGAGTGTGACTTGCCCAAGGTAGGGTTTCCATGGCTGTGTGAGGATGAATCTCCAGGTTGCAAACTGCCAGCCTTACACGGGACCCAGCAGGTTCTGGAAAGATGAAAAGACTGGAGGCACACGACCCTGCAAAGATGTCTACAGGCATTCTAATAATGTATGCCTTGATAATGTTTTTAATATTTGTTACAGTGAACCTTTGTGCTATAGTGCCGTGATGTGCTGTAATTCAAATGGAAGAGGGAAGAACATGGGAAAGTTGTTTCTTTGGTTCCAAGGTCAAAATCCTTCAGCCAGTGACCATGCTAGCTGGGGGGTTGTAGGAGCTGTTGTCCCAAAAGTAAACTTTTCAAGTCCTGAGACAGAGATGAGAGGTGTGTTGTCTAGACATTGCTGTGGAACGTGTTGTCTAGATATTTTTCAACTGCAGCTCTCATTATCACTAACCATTGGCTATTCTGGCTAGTGATAATGGGAGCTGTAAGAAAAAAAAATCTAGCGTGTCACATAGTTTGACTTCTGATTTAGAAGAATTGTATAGCATTGCTTTAGAATGGGACACAGAACAGGCCAATGCAGAGCCCCACACTGCGGGAATCATATTTCAGATTCAGTTTTCTCCAAACTGGCATCCAGACATCTTGGACTATAACTTTCATCATGCCCCCCACAACATTGCTATTGATTATGCAATCATGTTTCCAACATGTCTAGAAAGTACCAAGATGGTGAAAGTTAAATTTGAATATTTAAGTGCGAGATACTAAGGTATTACTGATATTGCAGAAGTCTCTATTTGGGCTTAGTAGTTTTCTTTTTTTTTCATGATGGATGATCCAATACTTTGTAGTCAAATGAGTTTTTTTATTCATTAAGCTTATTTCCTCTGCAGGAAATAGGCATAAGCATCACCTGGCCTAGTGGGCCAATTATAAGAAAGGCTGCTGCTCCTTTGTTGCCTGAGGGGGGAAGTGAAAGACAGAGGAAATCATTTTAAACAAATAACTCAATAAAGTACAATCACTATGGTAATTGGAACATGCTCCCTTTCATGGCTATTTTCATCACAGCATTAATCAAAGGAGAATGCGGTTGTTATGACTTGTTTATCACAATCTGGAGAATAGGTAGAGAATGTATAAAATAAAGCAAATTGATTTTTTTTCAAAGAAAGGAAGAATGTTACTGCCATAGGACAAATGGGAAAAAACACAGCTCATAAGCAGGGATACTTAAAGAATCCAGTCTTCATGAATTCTAAGAAGAGCTGAGGCACAACACACCTCCTGGACTAACATGCAATCAAAACTCAAGTTAGCTATCTGTTTTTGCAGTGCCCAAATGTTATAAGGCAATTCTTCTCTAAAATGTATTGGAATATGTCTAAAAATTCTATTTTGAAAGAAAATATGTGAATTTTGTAAACACAGAACAGATTTATGGATAAAATGCACTGGAACTAGTCTGACTTGTCCATCCCTTCCCATAAACTGAGCTTGGAAACATAATTTTTTGGGACCTGGGGATTCTGGGAGTTGTGTTTCAAAAAGTAACTTTTCCCAAGCTAGGCTCATGAGTAATTTTGTTTTCTGAATTGCAAGCCAGGATGCTAGTGTTTCTTCCTGGTATAATGTCAACATGTATGAAGATATGCTCATACAATGGTCAGTCAGTTCCAGCCAAATAATATATTTGAAAGTGGGCCACCAATCTGTACACAGTTTAGTCTGGTACTTGAGTCTGGTTTAGTCTGGTATAACCTATCCATCCTCCTTCCCCCCAACCTGGAAAAGGTGATGAAGCCCATTAGTGCAGAAGCTTTGCTCCTAAACTCTGATACACAGAGTAGATTGAAACAACTAGTTACAGTTATTCGCAAACGAAGCTAGTTATAACTCCAAGGGCTGTCCAAAGTAGATATTCTTATACAGTACTGTAGTTACAATTAAAAAAATACCGGTAGTAATTCAGTTAGCTAGTTGCCTTTTAGTTTCTTAAAAAAACAACAACAACACATGTCTGCTACATGTTACTAGTCTGTAGTGCAAAACTGCTGCTGTCATCCCCTCTAGCTGCTCAGGTTTGGTAGGGACAGTTCTGATTAATCCTCTGCCATCCCACTTTTTTCAGCTGCTTTTAAAAAGTCCCAGTTTTTTGCACTCCTCCCACTTCACCCCTTTGTCCTCTGCTTTCTTCAGGAGCCCTGGTGGCACAGTGGTTAAATGCCAGTATTACAGCCAGAGCATTGTGAGTTCAATCCTGCAGGGGTCCAGGTTGACTCACCCTCCCATCCTTCCGAGGTCGGTAAAATGAGTACCCACCTTGTTGGGGGCAATTAGCTAACACACTGTAAACTGCTTAGGGAGTGCTTAGCACTGTAAGTGGTACAGAAATGCAGGCGCTATTGCTATTACTTCAGTTGCTTCAAACTGAATTCAAAGTGCAAAAGTAGTTTACATTCAATTAACTCAGCAGGAGGAAGAGGAGGGGCAGAATCTTGCCCTTCCCAGTAGGCTTAGGCAAAAGCAAACTGCTACAACCTCTCCTAGCTTGTGTGTTCTTCTTCATTAATAATTTAATAAATTAATAGCTTTGCCATCTTGACCATTCTCTGATGTTGCTTATTTATTTATTGGATTTATAGCCCATCTTTCTCACAAGATGGGATTATAGAATGGTCCCTATAGAAAGGGGTGGTACCTGGGCTGGTGCTGGTTGACCAATCCTTAGCTGCTGGCCTTTGGAGACTTTTCAGGAAAGAAACAATGGGCACAAATATGGTACTGCTCCTTGGCGCATTAGAAACACAAAACAAAACTCTTTAAGTCCCCCATATCAGTTAGGCTGAAAAACAATGCATTATTATTCTCCAGTAGGGAATTTTGAGTAGTAGAATCTGGGAGTCTGTAGGATGGAGCCATGGTTAAAATAGTATTAAACTGGGTAGTGTAGATATACTCTTATGTATTGTTAAAAAAAATAGTTGCATGTAACTAGTTTTTCATAAATAGTTATTTCCAAGCTCTGTAGAAGGTTCTAGCAGCAATGGGTGGAGGCACATTGTACCTTGAGTCTGGTCATATGTGACTCAGTCTTGTGGGATACAGCAGGCATGGGTTTCTATTTTACTGCCCACACCAGTCCCCACTCATTACATTTTCTTACACTGACAATTTCTTTCCATTGTTTCTTTTTGTAAAAAAAATTCGAATAGCTCCCTAGCTCTTTCAAATTTTCCTGACACCCACTTGTTCCTTAAAATGAAGATGCAGACTGCTTTGTGGCTAAGTGGGGGGGGGGGGAGGAAACCCTGTAGAAATGGGAGCCACAAGATAATTAACATTTACTGATGGATGTTTCTGCTGCTGTACCAGAGGCTGAAAGCTGAAACAATCTTGGGGTTTTGTGTTTTGTTTTGCATATAAAAGTGTATTTGTCTCTTCAAAAACAAAACAAACAAACAAAAAACAAAACAAAACAAAAAACACACAAAAAAACAACAAAACAAAACAAAACAAAAAACTCCTCCACAGTACTTAGGGACATTCAAATACTAGAACAAAAATGCACAAATCTTTCTCTTGTCTATGGTCCTGTCCAAATGGTGAAAATAATCCAAATGGCAAGTGCATGGAAGATGCTCTGTCCAAATAGACATTCATATTAATATGTCTCATTCAGAAGGGGATAGCCAAATCCACCATAAAGCTCCAAATGGAAACCTTTGGAGCTTTTCTCAGAGTTCTTTACAAGCTCTGTAGGCCATGTGAATGTGTGAGTGTTAGGACAGTTATTTGCGTTGCTGCAATGAGGCAGTGTAAGCTGATTGGCCAGATGAGCATGGGGGGAGCAGGGCTTGCAAACAGGGAAAGCAAATGCTGCCACCATGTTGGATTTTCGGCTATGTGAAAGTCCAGTAAGTCAATAAAATGGTGATATTTTATTCTCATATCTTCTTTTCTCTCTTCTGTAAATACAAAATATTGCATGTGCACACCATGGTAAACTGTTTTTTTTAAAAAAAAATTGGTGGTGGCAGATTTAAAAGTGCAAGCAATTCACTTGCAACCGCCATCTTGGTTAGGGGGCATGCAAAGTTCAGGGGGATCTATTGACCATTAAAACAGGTTCCATTGCTGAAAAATTGCTGTTTCTTCAAAGGAGATTGCATTCCCCCCCTCGTATAGATGGAAGCTATTATTATTATTATTATTATTATTATTATCCTCAATGGTGTTTTCTGACTGTTGGCTTTGGCAAACCCATTTTATGGCTATTCATTCCATCCTTAGTAGAGGGGCAGGGTTCAGGTGAAAGAGACTGAGAGAGGTGTTAGGACTAATATACCACTAGGGTGAAAAGCATGACTTGGAGATGGGGACAATTCAGTGCTCTCAAATTAGGGTTCTCATTCTTACAGTATAATACAAAAACATTTGGTATGAAGTTCACTATCAACAGCTATACCTCTAGAAAAGGGATCACATTATAATGTATGGTGCATATCAAGGGGACAAATGATAAGAAAGTAGTAACAATTCATGACACAGGGATATCTTGATTAGGATATTGATTGAAATGTGCTTGTAAATGAACTCAGTCACTCCCTGAAGCAGATACACAGCAATCTCCGTTTGCCCTGGCATCTCTGCTGAAAGACCTTGCTTCCATGCCATGGATCCTAAGGTGAACCTATCACAAGTTTTTTTCAGCACGATTTGTTTACTCAGGGTTCACAGACTTGCAAAATAGCAGAGGATTTTTGACTCTCCTTCCCTCAGTCCCCCTCCCTCCCCCAATCACAATGCAGCTCTGCTGCAGCCCTTAGTGAAATGGTTTCTCTCTCTCTCTCTCTCTCTCTCCCTCCCCCAAGCAGAGCTGGCAGATGGGAACTTTATGACTGAAAGGTCTTGGGAATCCTTTTTCTTGGCAGACTTGCAAAATAGCAGAGAGGATTTTTCAAAGTTTCCTCTAATCGCTACTGTCTCTCCCTCCCCCTCCCCCTCTTTTAAGCCCACCCCTGCATCATAGCAACCAATCACAGTGCAGCTCTGCTGTAGCCCTTAGTGGAATGGTTGTTTACACTGCCAATAATGTGATACATTGCAAATATACCAGCAAAAGTAGCGACATCCTTGCCACGCTATATTTGGGTGTTTTACCTTCTCCCCTTCTGAATGAGGTGATGCTGTGCTGCGATCCATGGGAACTATGAGTTATCTTAGCAGTATATTTAGAGTAATATTTGCCTGTGTAAACAACCCCTTTGTTTACTCTATTAATATATACAGTTGGCCCTCCACATTCGCTGGGGTTACAGGTGCAGGCATGGCCAGTTTAACCTGTCTGCCAAATCAGCATTGGCAGGGGGCCCCGAGGTCAAGAGGGGGCCCCGTGTTGGCTTCCTTAATCTGACGAAGGAGACAGCCAGGAGAGGAGCCCCCTCTTACACTCCTCCTCCAAAAACTTCCTGCTGGCTTTTTTTAAAAAAACAAACAAAACAGCCTCTCCAAAACTAAAGAGAAAGAGAAAGAAACAGCAGCCCTCCATGGCAGAAGCTGGAGGGAGAGGCACGTCGGAGAGGGTGAGTATGTGTGTGAGAGAGAGACAGGGAATTTGAAGGTTATCTCCCTCAGAAAGGGCTTCTTTCTTTCTTTCTTTCTTTCTTTCTTTCTTTCTTTCTTTCATTCATTCTTCCCTTTCCTTCCTTGCACATAGACCCCTCCAGCCCATTTTTCAAGCTGCTTTTAACCTGTCTTGGTTCCTCTCCCCTCCCTTTCCCCCTTGGTCTTCTTCAGCTTCCTCCCCTTGCTTCCAGCTGAGTTCAGCCTGGAAAAGAAATTTGTGTGTGTTTGCCTATGTGCCTTCAAGTCATTTCTGAGTAAGGCCAACCTACCATGGGGTTTTCTAGGGAAGGTTTGTTCAAAGGGGGTCTGCCTTTGACTTCCTTTGAGGCTGAGAGAGTGTGACTTGCCCAAGGTCAGTCAGTGGGTAAGGGTTCAAACCCTGGTCTCCACAGTCATAGGGCAATGCTGAAACTTCTACAACACTCTAGCTCTTTTAACAGAAGAATATAAAGAATATAAATTAAAATTTGGAGTAATATTACTGGGAACAATGGCTTTATTGTTGTCACTAAAACACCAGTATCCCATTAGTGTTATGTGAGAGGCATTGGCCTAGAGCAGTGGTTCTTAACCTTTTCTTTACCAGGGACCCCCTTTAAATATCTTTTGCTGCCCCAAGACTTAACTCAAGATTTAAAACCCTAATAATAATAGCTAATAATAATGGCTAACAACAACAACAATACAATTACACCATCCATTAAACTTTCCCTCAGAGGCACTCTTGCTTCTTCCTGCGAGTTTGTGGCTGGAGTGGATTGAGTAGCAATGTGCAGCCCAAGCCAGCCAGCCTTTGCCTTAGTTCCTGTCACATGGCTAGTCCACTACAGGGAGGAGGTGGGCCAAGCAGCCTTCAAGCCTTTGTGGACCCCCTGTGAGGATATTGCAGACCCCAACTTAAGAACCACTGGGCTAGAGTATGCTGGGAAAGGAACAATGCAACCAGACCTTGAGAAGGGTGCTGGCAGGAGGATTCTGGGAGATATAATCCAAGAGTAACTTTCCCAGGCTCTAAATGCAGGCTAGAATCATACAATCATAGGGCTGGAAGGGACCCCAACAGCGATCCCATCCGATCAGCTTCTGCCCTGCAGGAACACACAATCCAAGCATTTCTGACAGATGGCCATCCAACCTATGTTTAAAAAAACCCAAAGAAGGAGACTCCACCACACTCCAAGGCAGTGTATTCCACTTCCAAACAGCTCTTACTGTCAGGAGGTTCTTCCCAATATTCAGGTGGAATCTCTTTTTCTGTAGTTTGAACCCATTGCTCCGTGTCCTAGTCTCTGGAGCAGCAGAAAACAAGCTTGCTCCTTCCTCAGTATGACATCCCTTCAAATATTTAAACATGGCTATCACGTCACCTCTCAACCTTCTCTTCTCCAGGCTAAGCATACCCAGCTCCCTAAGCCATTCCTCATAGGGTGTAATGGCTTCCAGACCTCGCACCATCCTTCTCAGTATCTTTCTTGAATTGTTGTGCCCAAATTGGAAACGGTATTCCAGGTGAGGTCTGACCAAAGCAGAATAGAGTGATACTATTACTTCCCTTGATCTAGACACTACTCCTATTAATGCAGCCTAGAATCGCATTGGCATTTTTTGCTGCTGCATCACACTGCTAACTCATGTTTAGCTTGTAGTCTACTCTTTATTTTCTTTGAGGAAATCTCCACCATTACATTAATTGCTAATAAACAAAAATATTATGTTAGTGCCTGTAATATAGTTTTTAAACTAAATTATTGGTGGTAAATAATGTAATATAGTAGGCCCCTCTTATCCACTGGGGATTGGTTTGGGTGGGGTGCGTGGATTCTGAAAACCATGAATACTACTGAACGCCATTGAAAATAATGGGACCACTGGTTTAAAATAACATAGAGTTGCCTTGGAGGGCCTAGAAAAGGGCTAGGGAAGACACATTTTCTAGGAAGAGACTATGGTAGGTGTGGTGTTTTTTCCCCCATGGCTAATGAATCCATGGATACAGGAGTCCTACTATAATCTGAACATCCTGTATGGTGAATAGGTTAGGTTACATTGATCTGAGATAAACATATGGGGCCCCAAAGTAAAGCATTGCAGGGGGCCCCAAAATTCCTTAAACTGGCCCTGGGCAGGACCCGCACAAAAATGAAAAAACAAAACAAAAGCCACAGATCTCTCTAGGTCCCCAAAGACAGAAAAAGTATGATCTGACTAAACATAACAAGTATATTGGATAATGTGATTGAGAAAAAACATTGGAAAATATTGTTATACATGATGACAGTTGTCTGACTATTGATAGCAAAAAATTGGAAAAGCAACATTGTACTGACTGTAGACGACTGGATACTTAAAATACATGACATGAAAGAAATGGATAAATTAACAGCTTGGATGAATCAAAAAATGACAAACAAAGTTGAAAGACTGGAAACTAGTTGATTTATATTTGGAAAGAAAAGTGGGATTGAGCTGATTTAACAGAGTTAGTATTAACTCATCTAAATAGATATATGAAATGAACTGTGGTTAAAGAAAATATAAGCTATTGACTTAAAAATTGGGAGGAAGTAACAGAAATAAAATATTTATCAAAGTTAAGTAAAATTGCCTGAATAAAATCTAGTGAAAGTCAGAACAAGTACAGGAAGTTGTTTAAAACAGAATCAATTATGGCAAAATAATGAAGGGAAGAGATTAGATAAAGATACCAATGTTAAAATATGTTGATGCTGATGATTGTTGAAATTACTTCTGTTTTTCTTTATTATGACATTGATACTATATACAGAAAAATTAGCACAATAAGCAACTATGTAATTCAGATATTTTTTTTCCTTTTTTCTATATATAAGCATGTCAATAAGCTTAATTCTTTTGAATTTTTTTTAAAAAATACTTATATATATAATATATAATATATATATATATATATATATATATATATATAGTACTATCTGCGGATTCAACCTACCATGGATGCCTTTGAGACAACGGGGTTCCTTTGCAAGGTGGAAGTGGGTGGTTGTCAGGGCTTGTAACTGCCTCTGCTGCTGCCCCATGCCATTTGTAATAAGGATTTACAAGCCTTGCCCCATGTCTCTTATAGTCTCTTTCAGGCTTGAGAGGCTTGCAATCCCTATTAGAAATGGCATAGAGTAGTAGCAGCAGCAAATAATCCGTGAATAATCAAATCCACAAAAGTTAAACCTGCACATGTGGAGGCCCAACTGTATTACTTGGTGCCAATTTTCCCCTGGGTTTCATTTGACTTCTTCATATGACTTCCGATTGCATTTACTGACATTTGAGAGAATCCTGCATTACTGACATAAATATGCATATTACTCTGTGTGTGTCATAGGAGATTATCAGATGTGTTAAAAGTGACATTACACAATCACCAGGAGAGTGCTAAAGGCTCCCTTTTCAGATGGCATCGTTCCCCACTCGTAATGCACCCATTCTGCTGCCGTTCTGCCAGCGCTGCTTTTTATTGATGGGAGAAGCCATCAATACACCCCCCCATTCCATTTCCATCATGGTTTTGACAGTGACTGAAAAGGTGCCCCATTCTGCTGGCAAGATCCCAGTGTCAATGGGAGGTCCCTGCCAGAACACTTCCTGGTGAGATCAGGACATCAAGGCAAGTAACACACTTTTTTAAAACTTCCCTGGTTTACTTGGAAGTTTTAAAGTGTGTTTTTATGCTTGCTGTCACTTCCCCCCCCCCCTGTATTTGGGTTTTATTTTTGAATTTCCCACACTTGCGTCTTCTCATGAGAATCTGCGGGATGTCACTCCAGGAAGTGAACGGAGCTCTGTTAGAGCTCCATTCACTCCTGGGCTGCCCTCTCCACACTACTAAAGGCAGGTCTGAAAAGTTTTGTTATAGTGCTGGGACAAGGATGGGACAGAGGTGGGAGAGGAGATTGTGGGACAGGAACATTTTTTTCATTCCTGTTTGATAATCTCCTTAGTGCGTGCACTGCTGTTGTACCAAAGTACCCAATTATGACAATGGAACAGGTTTCCAAAAGCAAACATAACACTTCTTATGGACAGTCACACCAAGCATCACAATTGGCTAAAGTGCTCGTGGGGGGAAGGGATGAAGGCTTGATGCATATTAAACTGAATGTTTTGGCCCTTTGTATCTACCTTTAAAGATTTTTCCCCCTCAATGAGAAAACAGAAGATTAAGTGCAGAATTCTAACTGGTTAAAATGGTCAAGGGCCATTTGGGCTGACACTAGGCCAGCTGAAGCTCTGCTAAAATCCCTCTCAACCTAGAACTATCCTTCCCTTGACCTAATTTTGTGTCAGTATTATAGCTCTGTCCCTGGGCTAAAGGAGGTTTGGATCAGGTGTAACATGGCTCCTTCCTTGCCCAGCTCCTCCTCTTGTCTCCTTTCTAGAGGCAGAACAATTTGGCCAGCAGATCTGTGAGCAGTTTTTGAAGACAGAAGAAGCTTGTCCCTATACCTAACCCTCTACAACCAACAATTTGCTACTTTGCTTTGTTGTTGTTGTTGTGTGTCTTCAAGTTGTTTCTGACTTATGGTGACCCTATCACAGCATTTCTGAGAGCTGAGAGTGTGTGACTTGCCCAAGTTCACCCAGTGGGTTTTCCTGGAGGAGTGTCCAGAAAGCACCTAGTTACCAGAAAAGTATAAACAGCACTAGTCTGGGTAGGTAGCCAACTGTTAATTAGCTCACAGAAATGCAAACACAGTCAAAGCTTTAGTACAGTAACACAGTCCAAAAGGCCAGAGGCTTATGACAGTCAGTCAGCCTAGGTCCAAGACAGTCCGCGGGTCAACAGGAGCAGGCAGCAGAGTAGCCAGGGACAATCCAAGGTCTAAGCATGAATTAAGGTAACAGAAGTAACCGGAATCCAGGCACTGAAGTCAGCAGGAAGCTTTCACCAGGAAGATCAGTTGATCTCTGACAAAGCCTCCATTGCCTCTTCCAGCATATAGAAAGCATTTAAGGCTTTGTCAGGTGTTTCTTAATGAGCAGGTTTTTCTCATAAAGTCACAGAGATTTCCTTTGAGCTTCCTTTTGAACTCGCTGCTGGATATATGATGGTGGAGGTAAGTCCCTCTCTTCTTCATCCTTATCTGAATTGGCAGGACTCTCTGCTGGGACTGATGCCAACCCACTCGGACCAAGCTCTTCCTCTGCTCGAGCCTCTAGGTTGGCAGGGTTCCTTGTTGGGACAGGTGTAGATAAACCTGTGCCAGGGTCCCTAGGGCCGTTCCCTGCCATGTCTTCCTCCTCCTCTGACTCTATACCCTCATTAGGCTCATGGGGCATGACAATGAGTGGGGATTCAAATCCTGGTCTCCAAAGTCATAGTCCAACATTCAAACCACTAATAGATTGTTATATGCTTAATATAATAAATATATAAACAGGTTTCTGTCTCTGACATCAGTATATACTTATTAAAAAGGTCAGAATATATGCTTTGACACTCAAACCACTATTATGATTTTTTAAATCTTCAAAATCTAATAGATGGCTAAATGCTCAATGTAATAAATACATGAACAGGTTTCTGTCTCTGACACATCAATAAGTACTTATTAAAAGGTCAGAATATATGCTTTGACATATATTTGCCAAAAGGAGCACATCAAATATATTCTGAGTTTACCATGTTAGCTACATCCCAGTCCCCTTCCACAAGGTTTGCACGTTACATCTTTTCAAGTCACATCATTTTAAAAGCAAATTGAGAGTTCAGATTTGTCACTGGCTCAGATATTACTATCATATTGTAGCCTGGAGTATTTTTCTTTATACTGAACCTATGAGGCTTCTTTAAAGGCAGAATAAAAGATGAAATGCAGACCAGTCTCATTTTTGAGTGTTAATGAAACACTAATAAAATTCAAGGTTTGTGAGTTGACTCACAATTGGATGTTGCTCATCAAGGACAATTGCTAATTGCTTTTTTTCTGGTTTGAAAAGAAAAGGCACACAGGTCATCACTGAAAACTGCTTGATTCCTTCTTACATTTTTTTGTTCATGTGAAATGCAAGCTATATGCTGTATTAAAGGCAAGGATGCTATATACAAACGTGACCTTGCACAAACCACATCTTCTCAGACTTCTTCCTTGCCTCATGTTTCCAGATTCTGGAAAAAGAGCAAGACATATGTAATAAAGACATCTGCCTGTATCATATTGTTCTAATCCAAAGCAATGGAATTTATGTTAAGTATTGGTCATTGGTTCATTTGGCCTGCTCTTGTCGAGGCTAACAAATGGATTTAGAGAAACAAATGTTGATGATATGTAAAGTGAAAACACACCATGAAGCCAGGAGAACAAGTCTGAAGAGTTCGTATGGGCAGCGACATTGAGTGACTCTGGAGACTAGGGTTCGAATTCACACCCAGCCATGGAAACCCATTGCGTGACCTTGGGCAAGTCACTCTCTCTCAGCCTCAGACAGAGGCAAAAGCACCCCCCCCTGAACAAATCTTACCTAGAATATACCCTGTGATAAGTTTGCCTTAGGGTCATCATAAGTCAGAAATTACTTGAAAGCACACAACAGCAAGAACAACAACAACAAATTATGTTTGCCTGTACCGATGTGATCCCATCTTTATCATTTGTCCAGCACATGACATTTGTTTTCTTGTAAAGCAATGCAGGGTCAGTTTGCACTCCATGTAGCCCACAAATATATTGAAGTAATGCAAACCAGGCCACCACATGAATGCAATAAGGCAGACCCATTAAGCTGCATTTGCTCCCAGATAAGGAGCTCTATGGTGCCCACTCCTCAGATAGATGTGGAATAAAAGCAGGGTCTGTGTACTCTGTGAAGATCAAAGACACTTTAAATATATCACACAACAGACTCCAAACAGGCTTTGCTATATGTTCTAATCATTACGTTCTGAGCCTAAGCAGTCTTAAATAAGACTGGTACACAGAACATGAATGAGATCCAGTGTGGCATAGTGGTTTGAGTGTTGGACTAGGATTCTGGGAGACCAGGGTTTGAATCCCCACCCACTGGGTTACCTTGAGCGGATCTCACTCTCTCAGCCTTAGAGGAAGGCAATGGCAAATATCCTCTGAATAAATCTTGCCAAGAAAACCATGTGATAGAGTTCATATAAGTTGTAGCCAATGCAAAGCCATGTGAAAAGAACCATGGAAGGTGAGTGGTATGTTTTCCAAAGAGGGAGATGTATACAATCTTTTATGCTAGAGGAATTTCCAGGGCTGGTTTAAGGCACCAGCAGCATCAGCACCTGCAGGGGGGCCCATCATTGTGGGGCCCCGGTAGTAACCCTCCTCCTGAAAAAACATCATTAGTAATAATCTGAATATCCTGTACTGTGAATAGCTTAGGTTGAGTTAAGTTACATTGATCTGAGATAAACATATGGGCCCCCAAAATAAAGCATTGCAGGGCCCCCAAAAATTCCTTAAACTGGTCCTGGGAAGTTCTCCCATTTGGATAGATCCTGCCCAATGGTTTGCTAGGCATAAGCTATTAACCTTTCTCAAGTGGTGGTATTCTCAGAGAAGATTTGAGTGTAGGCCTATACTTACTGAAGAACATCTTAATAATAATAATGATTATTATTATTATTGTTATTATTATTTATATCCCACCCCTCTGTTAAAATAATTGGGGTGGCTTACAAAAATTAAAATACAAATACAGATTAAAATTCCTAAACACCACCCACCCCACCCTCCCCCATATGCCATGCGGATCTTTATGATATGCCATGCCGATATGACAGGTGATTGGAAAGAGAAATACAGGATTAAGAGAGAAAGAATAAAAACTGAGGCTAATGTGAATAAATCTAGCTTTCTGCTTGTTCACAGCTTCAAAAAATAAGGACTTTATCATACCAGGCAGTCATCTCACAACAATTCCATTTTGGAAGCAAGCTGAAACATAGTTATCTCACCTCTGCTTCAATATCAGCATGTCGCCTCACATTCCTTCTGCACTGCCCACTTCTTTCCCATTATTGCCCTATATATTTAGGGCATGCAGATAAGACCAGCAGAGGGAGAGGGAGCGAGACCAGGATGGGGAGGTTGGGGGAAACGAGATTGGGCCAGGGAAGGTGGGGGGGATGGATCAGGATGGAGAGGGTGAGGGGAGTGAGATAGGGCCAGGGGAAGTGGAGGGAAGAGAGAGATCAGGAAGGGGAGGGTGGGGGGAGTGAAATCGGACCAGCAAATCAGAGCAGCAAAAAAATAAATAAATAAAAAATGGAAGACACAGCTGGCCTGCTTGGGAACATTAGGGGAGGGATAAGAGAGGAGAAGAGGAGGAGAATCCCACCCCCTTGTGCCACATGACAGCTGTCTCTTCCATTACTGAAGTGGAAGGGATTATTGAACCAGGGGGACTAGTGGGATAGCAGTGTTATTGGGAGTCACTGAGGGGTTTCCCCATCAATTATAAGGTGCCCTTTAGAAACTACTGAAGCACACACCAGCAATGGGATGAAGAGGATGTTGTGCAGTAAGTACTCCCCAATAACACTACTATCCTGTTCTAGTCACACAATAGAAGCCTTGCCTGATAAAATCCTGAGTCACTTGAGTATAAACTGTTGTGTAAGGCCAATAAACAGGCAATTGCCTCTGATAGGATTAATGCTGAGAGCCTTCCTGTGTCACTGTATCCAAACCAAATGCCTGTTCTTGAAATGAGGGATTACCCCTCCCTGGCACCCAAACATAAATAGATTTATATTTTCTTTGAAAAACCACTGGGAGCAGGAAAAGGGGCTTACTGTTTTTGCTGAGAGATCTTTTCTCTCTCTCTCCTAAGGGTCTATTAAAACTTTCCAAGAGAGATACAGCACTGACTGAGATCTGATTTCCAGGCAGGAAGTGTAAACAATGACTTGAAAGGTGTGTGTGCAGACCCTTCCAACTGATTTACTAGTAGCTCTTTAGAATCCGTCATGCATGCCATATTGACCTCACAAACTTAATTACCTTAAGCTGTAAGAGAAGGAACACATGCCTCTCAGCCCACTGATGTGCAAATCAAAGGTCATGCTATGTTTGCAGAAAGACATCAACTTGAAGAGAAATTAAGGGGTGCTGAAATGGGCTTCACACTGACTGGATAACATAGATCTGGAATATGTTAATGTACCAGAGATCCTGGAGCAAATTCTGGATTATTCTTCATCTCCCACTTTTCCCTGGAGGGATCAGAACTCAGAACCAGAGCACATACTTTGCATGGATAAGACTGGAACTCAGTTGTCAATTCTCAGGCAGCATGGCTACAAGGGTTGATAATCCCTCTAATAGTTTAACAAGTCCAATGTGAGTGATTTATTCAAATTTGCACACCATGAAACTTTAATATGGGTGTATTCTGAATACTGAAGGAAGTATGAAATAACTTTGCTACTGAATAAACAAGAGTTACCTACAATTCATTGCTGGAAAGAAAAGCTGTCTTTTGTGAACCTCCTTGAGTTCCACTCTAGGAGAAAGGAGGAATATAAATGATATAAATAAATAAATAAATAAATAAATAAATAGTACTGTATATTCTTACTTCCTGTTACAATAGTAGACTAGAAACAGTAATAGTCCAATAATAATCATAATGCTGACAGGAGAAGGGGAGAGGAGATGGAGAAGGAAGAATGCTTTTATTAAAATATAACCACAACCGTTATATTGGTTACAATTAAAGATTAATTATAAGTTTAAATGGCTTTAGAGAGAGAATGGCAATTATGCTGTTAAAATATCCCAGGGATTGTAATTATTCAGGGTATGTGTACATTTGTGTGAAATATCTTTGGGGAGCCTGACTGCTTGTGCCTCTGATCTTCCTTGTAGTATACTTAAAAGTTTTATTGAGAATAAGAAATGTACTTCTTCCAATATATTTTTCCCTAGAGAAGGAAAGCGATGTCTTATCCCCAGGCCAGTCATTGTTGCTACTTCATGTCTGCTCAATAATACCAGGAATCAAAGTACGCATCTTGGGAACAGTAAGGCTTTTCATAATGCCCTTTATCCTGGCATGACAAGTCCCCGTGTCAGCTTGGAAAATGAAAATCCCTGGGACTGAATCAGTTATTTGTGTCAAAGGAGGCCTACACAGTGCCCTGTTTATTTGGTCTGTGTGGCAGTGAAATAGGCTTTACCTATTTGTATGTCTATAAGCTCAGTCAACCTTAAAGTGGAATGCTCACTTTGAATCTGACAGGTCTGCAGAATACTGCTGGATACTTTCTTTTCCCTGTACCAGATAAAGATTCCACATAATCTTATCACTGGTATATCCTGTCTGTTTGCGAACTAAAAAGTCATTCATGCTTTAAAGCGAGTCTGGAAACCAAGACATTTTGCTGCCTGAAGCAAAAGAGAAGGTGGTGTCTATGTTCTTTTCTTACTTCAAAGCTAGTGACAGGATATCACCTGAAGGTGGCAGATGAGACAGGACTTTATCAGACCACCCTCCATTAATGTTCTTTTGCCAGCATATTTTGCTACATTTTTATGCCAGCAAAAGACACCCCTGCACCAGACCTTACCTTGCTTGTGTTAAAGAGGCAGCCCAGGCACTAATGGAGAATGAACAGAGCTCTGTTCACTTCCTGGTTTCAAAT
This sequence comes from Gambelia wislizenii, assembly GCA_030847615.1. NCBI lineage: Eukaryota > Metazoa > Chordata > Lepidosauria > Squamata > Crotaphytidae > Gambelia > Gambelia wislizenii. Next base: position 95,631,044 of record JAUMIR010000005.1, on the reverse strand, counting down.
CTCATTGATTCTCATGAGAAGATGTGAGCATGGCAAATTCAAAAAGGAGAGTAAAATAAAGAGACAAAACATACACACAAAGCACAGGAACACACTTTAAAAGTCCTAAGTGAACAGGGGAGGTAAAAAAAAAGTGTCCCCCACACATGGCTGTCCCAATCTCACCCAGAAGTGTTTTGGCATTTACACTGTATTCACAAGAGGAAAATGGCACGAAGTTTCAAACGCTGGCAAAAAAAACACCACAGGAGAACAATAGATGGCTTGGGCCATCAATAAAAAAGTGTGCCTTATTAACAGTGCATGATCGCGAAAGGACGACGTCATCTGGTACGCATGCCTTTTTGCAATCATCAGGCTTCCTTATGATGCCATATTTGCCACATCTGATAAAGTCCTGAGTGTAGCACCTACAATTTACGGCACCCACAACTGTCATCTAGTACTTTACTACTGGCCTAAGCATCTGTAGACTGAGGCGACTGCCTCACTTTGTATTACGGCGAGCTCTAGGCCAAGAATAGCATTATGGACCAGGACACAATGCAAAGATCAGATATGTGCAATTAACAGAACAGACATATCATTTTTCATAAACATTTCTTCTGATGAAATTATCTGTCATAGCTACCCTTCACTGTGAAGCTAGTGGAGTTAGCCCTTGAAAAACCTTGATAGAGATTTAGGAATTCTGTGAATTAAACAAAAAGGTTTTGTGGCGGGGTGGGGGGGAGTAGTAATGAATTTGGCATCATTTCATGTGCTTCTTTTCTGGATGTGTCTTCTTATTTTGCAATTCTTTGGCCTTTTTCATTATCACATTTTGAAATATATAAGAGTAGGAAATGGTTTGTTTTTAACTTGGGACTTTATCACACAAGGCTGGTATTTTGCAACTACAGCAAGCTATTAGCTTATTTGGCCAGTACTCATCACACAAGGTTGTGTCTATCCTGTTTGTTGCTGCTTTGCATTTCATTCATTTTCATAGCAAACCTTTTCATCGATGGGGAAAAACTGTCAATGGCTCCTAATATCACTGCTATTCTATTAGTCCTCCGATGCCATAGGTCTCTTCTGCTGCTGTAACAATATGACGGCAGTCATGTGGCATGAGGGGGCATGATTTTCCTCCTCTCCCCCATCCCTCTTGTTATTCCCAAGCAGGCCAAAGTTGTTTTTACTCCATGCCTTTCAGGTTTTCTTTATTTTTGCTGTGATTGTGTAATTATGGTGAAATGATAAAATAAAAATACTTTTTATCATTTCCCCATAATTATACAATCACAGCAAAAAAAGTTTAAAACATCAAAAGGCATGCATGCACTGAGTAGGGCATACATAGGTAGGAAGGCAGGGCTACAGAGCTGGTGAGGAAGAGATCATGATCTGCCAAAGCAACACACTCATGGCATACTTGCGGGATTGAAGAGAAGTGTGATAATGAATGTTTTCAAACTGGTATGTTCCCATTTATTTCATGAATGCAATTGGTGTGAGAAAACAGACTGGTGTGATAAAGTCCTTAGAGGTCTCAGAATGTCAACCACAGTTTTCCTGGTGAATAAAACTGTGCTAGAGGAAAAAGAGTCTGTAAGCTATGGGACCTCTCACAGTACACCATAATAGTACAAGAAGACCACTCTAACTGCCATGCTGCATCCTGTGATATCCTGGGATTTGTAGTTTGATGAGACACTAGAGCAATGGCTGAGAATTCTAAATTTTTTGCTAATTGTTGTCAAGTTGACTTTGACTTATAGCATCCCTATGAATGGGAGACCTCCAAGTTACCCTGTTATCAACAGCCCTACCCAGGTCTTGCAGATTCAGGGCCATTACTTTCTTGGTTGAGTCGATCCATCTGTAATGCAGTCTCCCTCTTTTCCTTCTGCCTTCTCCTTGCCAAGCATTATTGTCTTTTCTAATGAGTCATAACTTCTCATGATATGTCTAAAGTATGACAGTCTCAGTTAAGTCATCTTGGCGTCTAGGGAGAGTTCTGGCCTGATTTGCTCTAGGACCTACCGTATTCATTTTTAGCAGTCCATGGTATCTGCAGAACTCTTCTCCAGCACCACATTTCTCTTCCTTTCAGCTTTCTTCCCTGTCTAGCTTTCATGACCATACAGACATAGAAATCATAAATATAATGGTCCTTCCCTACAGTGCAAATCCCAGGACGGCATGGAATGGGACAATGGTAGCTAAAGTGGAATCATACTACTGTAACTGTGTAGTGTGTAAGGGTCCTATGCTTCTCCTAAAAGCTTTAAAGCTTTCCTTGAGTTTTATGAGCCAGTCTAGAGAGTGATGTTGGAGACATGGCTTCAAACCCCTACTTTGCAATATTGTTTCCTAAGTGTATATGGGTGCATCAGTGTGTATCCCTGAATCTAACCTCTCTTACAGGGTTCCTGTGTAACCTGCAGCTGTTTGCTAGTCCAGCCTTCTAGGTACTACACTGGCTGATGCGAAATCCTTATTATTTACACCTAAAAAAACTACCCACTGTGAAGGACCAATGGGAGCTAATAATGGATCCCTAAGCTCTTTTAAAAAGTGTGGGATACAGTTATAATTAATTCTCAATTGATATTTTGATGCTAATTTTCTTGAATAAAGTTTTTTATATCGTGACACCATGGGTGACAAGGCAGTACCATCTTTCACTCCTGATATGGAACCATGTTTCTTTGTGCAAATACCAGGAAGGTAAATTAGCTGTCTGATACAAGTAGGAATATACAAGTACACAGAACAAATTCCAGGATTAGGATTCAAGTTTAACATGGGGTTTGGCACTGTCAGAATTTAGGGAAGTAACTGTTTTGGACTAAAGCTCCAAGAATTCTTCAGCCACTGTGGCCAATGGCCAAAAAAGTAATTTTATCCAAGTTTGAATACTGAGGGCATACTAATGAAGGTTTCAGCCTAATGCTTGTGTACCACTGAGGCCTTCACCCCGTTAAGGAAACTGCCCGAAGATCAGGTGCACCAAAGGCTGGAAAAGCTATCTTCCTGGACTATAAATCCCAGATTTTCCCAGCCAAGTTCTGAACTATACCAAGAGACACTTGAATATTTCATATGTAATAAAAGATTTCTATCAGTTAGACCTAAGTCTTTGGGATGAGCAGTAATATGACCTCTCTCTCTCCCTCTCTCCACATCCACACATGCACAGACTGCTACTCATTGTCACTCCCTTGATTCCCTCCTTAGACCTTGCCACAGTGCATAAAGCCTGACCTCATTACAGTTTTACAATGTTTGGCTTAATTTTCTCTGCTTGTAGAGCAAGGCACACAACTTGTTTTCACTCAGCGACATAGAGGGTCATTAGATAGTAGACAGCTCTACTATTGCTGATTTCAAAATGATGACATGGAAGCTGAATCATTGTAATATTTTATCGTATGTGTGTTTGTTTGTTTGCAATTTGTGATCCACAAGCAAAGCAAAGCAAAGCAAGCTTCAGTCTTCATATTACGGAAAAATAGTGGCTGAAAATACCAATGTCCTAAACCAGAAAAGAGGAAAGTGAGGCCTGCGGGTCCCTTGTGGCCCCCAGGGCCTCCCAATTTCATACTGGTCAACATTTTACCAATACAAACTGGGACACATGTGGTGAAGCAATATCAGAGTGTGGTCCACACAGCAAACGTTATTAATGAGGAAGAAAACACATACAGTTGTCCCTCCATATCTACGGATTTGGTATCCATGGATTTAAGTTTCACAGCTTGAAAATATTCTTTAAAAAATAATAATCCAAAAAGCAAAGCTTGATTTTGCCATCTTATATAAGGGACACCATTTTGCTATGCCATTGCATATAATGGGACTTGTGTATTCACAGATTTTTGTATCCACAGGTGAGGTGGGGGTTCTGGAACCAAATCCCAGTGAATATGAAGGGACAACTGTACTAGCAAAGGCTGCAACAATTTGCTTTTGCTTCTGCCTATGAAGAAGGGCAAGATTTCACCCCTCCTCTCCTTTCCCCACTGCTGAGTTAAATGAATACAAACTATTTTTGTACAATTGTTCAGTTTTCAGCAACTGAAGTATGCTGAGGACAAAGAAGGAGTAGAGAGAAACGGGAACATTTTAAAAGCAGTTGAAAAAGTGGAACAACAGAGGGTTAATCGGGACTGACCCTGCCAAATCAGGAGAGTTGGAGAGAATGCAATTTTTTTTTTTTTGCCCCAAATACCCCTTAGGGCTCTGGGGACAATTTGTCATGTTTTGGGGCCCACCTGGGCTCTTTTAGGCCCACCTTTCTCCCAACAGCAAATGGCTCAGAAATTGAAACTAATAAGTTGAAACTAAATGAAACCAAGACACAAATTCCTGTAAATCAATGATGATAATTTTTTTTAAAAAACCCTCTAGCTCACTAGAACAAAAGTGATTAGAGTAGCAATGGCTAAATCCTTTTAGTGCTTTATAGTGGTGTAATGGTCTGTTACCCTGCCATAGTGCACCTTTTGCAGAGGTGCTTAGTGGTGGTGGTGGGGAAAGCAGAGAAAGCTGTCGCCATTGGGAGGGGAAGGTATACCGGTTGCTCCCCGTATCCATGGGGGATATGTTCCCAAACCTACCATGAATATGCAAAACCATGGATAATAACAAACCCTACTGAAATGAATGATATCTGGCCCAACTTTCAGCAGAAGCATACCATAGAATCATGCTGGAGGACTTAGAAAATGTCTAGAGAGGACTTTTTTTTCAGATGTGGATAAGTGAAATTGCGGATACTGGTCCTGTGGATACAACCTACACTTGCAGTTTGGAAACCAGCAGGGCAGCTTCTGTTCCTGATGGAGATGGCTTTCTCTTCCATTCCACTCATTGCTGCTGCACTTGCAGTCATTTTATTCATGTCCTGTTGTGCTGCCCTCTGTTTCACTGCAGTTAAGGCAACCAACAGGATCTAAGCCTGTGTGTTCTATTCACAGAGAACACTCTTCTGTTTGAAGGGCTTACAGCATGGTCCTCTGTCTGAAAGGCTGTTCAATCCACATCTGGTTCAACAGTAGAACATCTGGTTCAGCAAAAATGGAGACCACAAACTTCCTCTTCAATAGATAGCAGACTGACACTGTTGCAGACACTGGTCATCTGGGGCTCTTTCATACTGGACAAATTATAGCACTATGATTCCACTTTAACTGATATGGCAACAAAAATATGGAATTTTTGGGATCTGAGGATTGGGGAGGGGCATTTAGAACTGCAAACTCCAGGGTTTCATAGGATTAAAGTGATATCAGCACTATAACTGTGTAGCGTGAAAGGGCCTATGGTCACAATCTTCACCACCATGGTGAAAAATATTGTGTTTTATTTAAATTATAGTCATTCTATCCAAATTGCATTCATTACAATCCGCAAATCTATTGTCTGTGGTTTTTTTTTTCAGGTGGTGCATTCCCCTCCTCCTCCAACAAACAGTGCTCAAGTAGGCACCCTATCCTTATCTTAGCTATATAATAATGGCTTTCAAAATGAAGAGGCAATTCATTCTTACTTTGTTCTGTTGTGTCTTTTGGCTAGACCAAACTTTATGAGGGTATGCTAGAAACAGTGATATAGAAACACTGAATTCCACTGATGTCAATGGGTGTGGCTTCCTAGTCATATTTTAAAGATCTTGATGCTAGCTACATTCTTCCTGTTTTTCGAAGATTGTTATGTTCTAAAGAAACCAATTAATTAGATGTTCCCAGCCGGGATAGCTAAAAGTAGTCCCAAAGTCCAATTTTAGGGTAAAGGTGAGTCAAATTTCTGACCACTGGAAAAATGTTTCTATAAAGGCACACAGCTTTTCCTGGATTCAGTCCCGTTAATTGTACCCACAGAGGTTAGCAAGGAAAACTCAACAAGTTATTTATAGAATGAAGCTTTCACCCCATAAGAAGAATGTGGTGCTATTTCTATTGTTCCTGTTATGAAACTACAGCTGACATGTTCCACAAATTGAGCATTATGCTGTGTTCAATAGATGTACTGTCAAGACTCAGCAGCCAATCAGGAAACAGGTTGGAAGGAAACAAAGGCACCTCAAAGGAAAAGACAAGACACTGTGCCTTTTGTCTTTTGTTCTTGCATGGAACTAAAGTGTCTCCAGTTCTGATAAGCTTCTTCTTTGATCTCGCCCTCCCCTCTAATAATTAGGAATCAACGCATTTATGTAATGTTTCAATTCAAAGTTCATCCAACAGCACTCTGATGTGTCAGGCTTTCTTGTCACATACAAGCATCCAGACAACTAAAATACACTGTCACTGTTTATGTAATAAATATTCTTAAGTACAGCTGTTTCTCTGATACTAAAGTAAATACAAAAGCCACAACCAGGAAAAGATCAGCTCTCGCTCATGTATTTGGAACAGGAAAGATGCAATTTAGATGTGCAATTTAGATGCTTAATGACTTATGCATTGTGTGGGTATTCTGCACTTGGCAATTCATTCCCAAATATCATGCAATTTGAAATAAAAGGGCTATCGTTTTATGTGCCCTTTGTCCTTGTGAACAGCCAATGGTGGAACTGAGTAGTATATTTGTAATCCTTGTTTCCTTACAAGCTGAGCTTGGAGATGCAAGCCAGCAACCCCAAAAGACAGCACTAGTCTTTGAAGTGCTCTCACTTCCCACAAATAACAACATCTCCATTGGCTCTTTCTCACTACCAGTTGAAAAATTCTGATTTATTTCTCTTTCAATGGCCACACATTTTGCAAACCATTCTTTTGAATAGTCTCCAAGCATCTAGGATGTGTCAGGATCTAGTACCAATAGCCACCAAATGTTATAAGCCTGCTTTACATAATTTTTTTTAAAAAGACCTGGGAAATACAACTGTCAGCTGAGTCAACACAACAAATGTCTCTTTATAACAGTGGTGGAGAACCATTGAAGCACTGGTCCACAACTCCCACAAGCCCGGTCCAACACAACCAATGGTAGGGCATTGCAGGAGTTCTTGTTCAAAACACTGGGGACAGCAAAGGTTTCCCACCCTTGCATTATCATGTGAAGTAGCCTACCTTTATTCCTCTTAAGACATTAATTTTCTCTCATTTGCCTCATAAGGAGCTTGGCAATTACTGTAAAACTTCAGCAATTCTGACAATGAACTTCCCCACTCCTTCCCAGATATCTTTTGCTATTGGACTCTCTAGATCCCTCAGCTTCTAGATCTGACCTTTTCCCTGCTACTATAGAAATGAAAGTCCCAAATCCAGCAGGGCAGGGAGTACAAAATCCTTATGGTTTCAAGAAGCTACCAGTTGAGTGACAAGAAGTACAAAGGCCTTTCACCTCTTCCCTGCTGGATGAGAACAATCTCCTCTCCGTCCATTATTTTGTAGCCCAAATTAATAATATCTGCTTCTTTCTCATGGCTTCATCCACAACTGAAAGAAGGAGAAATGAGATAACCTCTGATGGAATCCACAGAAGAAATGGGAGACACATCTCAAGATGCTCAAAAGATGGTTGTTTTATTAGTTCCTGGTCTAGAAATTCCTGAAGTTTGATTCTAAATAGCTCCCAGAAAAAGGCCTAAAGAGTACACATAGGTTGAATGATGCTGGGCTTTCTTATTGATAAAACCACCATCTTTTGAGTATCTGGAGATGTGTCTCTAGTTTCCTCTGCCTACTCAGAACTGCACATTCCCTTCTCTTCCATCTGTTTGTTAGTTATCAATATTCCTTTTTCTCAACTGTGTGACTGCAACCGATCTGGTAAAGGGGAAGATCAATATAAGCTTGATAGCTAGGATTGTTTATCTTTCAATTCTACCATGTAAAACAGTTCTTCAAGAAAGCAGTCTCACTGTCCTCTGTTGCCTAGATAGACAGTCTAAGGGCAATGGTTCTTTCTAGTCTGAAGGACATAAAGTACCACATGTCTTTGTTAGTTCCTATGCTGGTGGATGTAATAAGTAAAGTTATCTATGAGAAGGCAGATTGGAACATCTACATTTGTTTGTTTGCAGTACTTTTAGACTACCTGGGATGCATTCACACTACAAAATTATAGTGCTATTATTCCATTCCATAACATGAATCCACTCATGTGGTTTCATCCTGTGAAATCCTGGGGTTTGTAGTTTGGTGAGGCACTGGAGCTCTCTGGGTAGGAACTCCAAATGTCCCTCCCTAAACTGCCAGTCCCAGGACTCCACAGGACAAAACAATGGCAGTTGAAGTGGAATAATAATGCCATCATTCTGTATTGTGAATGGTACAATAACTGGACTTCTTGAATTGTGTACAGTACATTAAATATGAAATAGAGACAAGGTGCCAATATCCAGACAGCGTACAATGAAAACCAAAATAAAAAAGCAAAAAACAATACAGCATATCAAACTGAAGTACAACCAGCAGCAAAACAGAACAATTCTAAGATCGAAAACCCACAAGCACAGTTCTGAAAGGTTAAAAAAGTCTTCACCTGACATGGGAAAGATCATAACCAATGGTGTAGCTATGTGGGAGGAGCAAAATGAGAGGACTGCTCCCTTACTAAGTATTCTGCCCCCCCAACACATATTTTCCTTCAGTGCTCACATTTTTAGCACAACAGTAATGTCTGTTGAGTGTTTAGGAATACAGTTTGTGCATCCAAAGAGGCAAAATTACCAAGGGAATGGAAACAATGCAAATGTAAGAGTTTTGGGTGTGAACAATTTTCAGCATCTCACTCTCTGCAATGTTAGAAATCTGGGGACTGAAGGAAAATTTTGTTGGGGGCAGAACTCTTTTTTTGGTGAGGGAGAAGCAATGCCCCCATTCTCCCCCTTCACCCCTTTATCATAACATGAAATGCTATCAGTCAAAAGGCTCACTCAAAAGGCTCACTGTGGGTCATCTCACTTCAGAAACAGGACATATGGTGGTGAGTACTCTGTGTTAGCAATGCCCTGCTATCCCCCTTCCTATAATATAATTGGCAATATTGGACACTTTCTGGGGTAAAATTGACTGGGGTGATCCAAAAATAGGTCAGGTGGAGGTCACAAGGGCATGGGATGTGTCTTAGAAATATTTTGGCAAACAAGCCTATATTAGGATTGTACGGATGGCCCTTAGTAAACACAGTTGTTAAGGAGGATTGTGCTAATCCTTTTTTCCAGCCCTGGGCACCTCAGCAATGAGGCATTCAATCAAACAATTATGTGATCATTTCCAAACCCAGTCCTAATGAAATCTCTCTTATACCCCCTCCTGTCCAACCTTGCAAGGTTGCCATAAGCCTATCAGCTCCTATCTCCCAGCCATTAACACAATCAGTTGGGTTTCGGTTTTCTTTGGAGATTTTCACACGGGGCCAAAATGCCCTGTTACTGCCCCGCTACCTCCTCTCCCGTTCCTGCCACGGAATAACATAAATCTTTCACACACTCACCTTAATTCCGCAGCAGGAATGGGCTCCCCCTCCCCTTGCTGGCCAGCCGTAAATGCAGCTGTCGTAAGGCTGCTTTTACGACCGGCCGTCTGAAACGTTATCACGTTATCACGTGATAACGCCGGACAGTAAATTTAAAAAATAAAACTCCCCCAAACATAAAATCAGTTCACCAAGCACAAAAACACTCTTTAAATCACATAATCAAAACAGGGAGGGTAAAATAAAGGGTGTCACTTACCTGGATGTCCAGATCGTACCAGGAAGTGCTCGGAACGGACCTCCCCTCCGTGGCTGTCATTTCGGAACAGGAACGGGGCTCCTGTTCGCACACCTGTGATTGCGTTATAGCGACGGAACGGGAGGTCTATTCATGATGAAAAATCGTGATTACATTGTTCTGGAACAGTCACGGGAGTAGGATGGATGCAGAACAGAATGGGGTCAACGTCGTCCGAAAGGGAAAACCTTTCCCGACCCTGTTCTGTTCCTGCCACGGGATATATAGCCCGTGTGAAAATCTCCATAGTCTTCCAGTAGGGAAGCCATCCAGGCTTTGTCCTAGCCAAAGTACCCCTTCAGGAATATGAAATAGGGTATAAATATTAGTCCCCCAACAATAGAAGTCTGTGCCATGGTGGACGAACCCAGCCACTCTCTTTCTCGACATGCCCCCAGATCGGAACGTCCTGTGCCACCCCCAGATGCCTGTTTGAGTGTCTGCATTGCAAGAAACTCTACTTTTCAGGACTGGTAACTATTGCTTTGTATCCCCAAATCTCTCTCTCCATCCAGTCTTTTTGACTTACTCCTTGATAGCCTTGTATGGTTCTTAGGAACATCTGCTGCGTGTGTGAGTTCACTTTGTGTTATTTCCAATACAAATACTTTAATTCACTTTAAACTGGAGTGCTCTCTACAGTTAGTACTGGTATACATAGGTGATAAGACCCCAAGTTACTCACCTCTCACAGGCTTCCATTTGAGCTAATAATCCCCCCAGACAGATTTTAGAATCATGGGTGGGTCTCTAAAACACCCTCCACCTCTTTGGATAACACCCATTCCAGGAAGACCAGGTAGATAGGCACAGACAATGGGCTGAAGGCATACAAAATTATTCTGCCCCTGAATGAAGACAGACAAGCTGTCCAAGATGGGACAACCAAGGACTTTGAAGGGGTATGGCATCATTCTCACACCCTCCAACATTTGACAGATGAAAACTGAGATATGGGCAGCCAAGCCACCTCCGAATGTGGTCAAGAGGGCAAAACTTTTTTTAAAAAAATGAGGAATAACATACAAGCTAGGAGAGGCTGCAGCAGTTTGCTTTTGCTTGAATTTATAGGGAAGGGTAAGATTTATAGGGAAGGGTAAGAGAATTTCTCTTTTCTCCCCTCTGCTGAGTTAATTGAGTTTCAAATGACTTTTGCTCCTTGAGGAAGGAACTGGGACTTTTTAAAAGCACTGAAAAAGCAGGATGACAGAAGATTAATTGAGACTATTCCTACCAAATCAGGACAGTTGGAAGGTATGCATTCTGCTCTTGAATCTCTGACCCTGAACACTAATGGCAACTAGATGTAACGACTGCCGGGGACTGCCTGAGAAGAATAGTAGATATTTGAGTGGTTTATAACATGATGTTGATAAATAAATATGTCAAATTAATCTAAAAACACAGTAGTTTTCATACTGGTCAAAAGGTCAGCTACCTTATGACTTTTAATAAGGATGTGGTCTGTGTGGTGCTAAGTTGGGGTTGGGGGGTGTTCTGTGCCAGAGATTGCAATGAACTAGATACAGACAAAAACCTATTAGTTGCCAGTTCCTATCTTGGATGAAAGCAAAGAATAAACACACCCAGCCATTAAAACTGTAGTTTTACAACAAACTAACAAGTTTAATTTGGCACTTCCATGGCTGACCTTCAAAAGACTGGACTCAGATCAGTTCATATTCTGATGTTTATTTGAAGCTTGCCCTCTCTTCCCTGGTGTGGGATCAGTGGAGCAGCCTACCAAAGTGAAGATTCCTCGTGTAATTTCCTGAGGCTTCTAATTCAGAAATACTGTATCATTAACCACCCTCTTTCTTAACAGAATTGTAGTATTTTTTCCCATTGGCTTGACACCAGGAAGTGAGAGGCAGATGGAAATTAAAGAAAAACAAATCAAAGTGAGTTGAACTTTTTTCAACCCTATAGTAAAAGACTTGGTTGGTTCATTCTGAGTTCAGTTCAGTTTCCTCACAGAGAGAACTACTGGACTGTGAAATAGTCTTGCAAGGCAAAGGAGTAGAAGTCCTGTGGATTTCTCCACAGCATTATGAAGGAAGACACATGGAAGACTTACTAGTGCCAGTGTTTGTCCAGTTTTAATGAGGGAATGAGGGACTGACTTTCCCAAGGTTGGGAGTGAGGGAAGGAAGAGGAATCCTAATTGAGGGATGCCACTGAATACTGAACATATATTTAGTATCCTGCTCTGCATGTATTTGATGAGACTGGCACAAAAATGCAAGCTAAACCACTAATAACTGTAAAGGAAGCAAAATAAAATTCTAAAGATGCACAGTTTTACATGAATGTTTTGGGTACTAACACATAATGCTGTTGAGTGCCTTCAAGTCATTTCCAGCTTATGGCAACCCTAAGGTGAACCTATCATAGGGTTTTCTTGGCAAGATTTGTTCAGAGGGGGAAGGCCTCTGAGGCTGAGAGAATGTGACTGGCCAAAAGTCACCCAGTGGGTACACACACGCACACTAATATACACACATATACAGTGACCATTGTCATGTGAGAGAATAAAATGCATCATTAATGATATATTTCCAGGAAGGTAAAATGATGCAGGCTTTGAGAATTTAGGCATCCTCAGAGGCCAGGGTCATATAAAATTTTCCAAGAATGGCAACTTCTTTGTCAAAACTATTTGGTGATAATATTAGCACTGGTTGTTGGTGGCTTAAGACTCCAATTGGATGAGAGAGAGAGAGAGAGAGAGAGAGAGAGAGAGAGAGAGAGAGAGGACACAGTCACCATTACTATTATCATTTGATGCTCTTTACTACACAGCTGCTTATTTCAAGGGTGAGGATTTCCTGTTTTTGGACAATATTTTTGCACAGTGCCCCTCACAGGGAGATCATGGGAGCAATTCTGGATTACCAGGGAAACCTAATGGCCATATTTTATTTCTGTCCTTCTTTGAAGGAGTGTCAATGGCTTCCCAACTCATCTGCACAGAATTCCAGTGGTGTAGTGGTTTGAATGTTGGATTATAACTTTGAAGACCAGGGTTTGAATTCCCGCTCAGCCATGAAAACCCACTGGGTGACCTAAGGCAAGTCACACACTCCTAGGACTTTTTCAGATGGGGGAAAAACCCCTGAGGAGGTTGGGAGAAGAACGGGGCTGTTTTGCTTACAGAGCCCCATTTCAGACAGCCCCGTCCTCCTCTGTCCTCCTCCTGACCTTTCCCCATGCTGCTGGTGCCTCTTTTTATTGATGGAGAACCTCTGTCAATAAAAAGCAGTGCCTACAGCATGAGGGAAGGTTGGGAGGAGGACAGAAGAAGACGGGGCTGTCTGAAATGGGGCTCTGTAAGCGGAATAGCCCCGTTCTTCTCCCAACCTCCTCGGGTTTTTTTCCCCCAGTCTGAAAAGTCCTCAGTCTAAAAAAAAAACCACAAAAAAACCCAACAACAAAAAACTGAGGTTCACCATAGGGTTTCCATAAGTCAGAAATCACATGAAGGCACACGACAACAATAGTTTAGGCTGAGAGTTTGGGGGTAACTCAAGGTCAGGCCTTGGAATTTTTTTTAAAAAGACAAAATGTTTGTTTATTTGAGTTATATCCTACCTTTCTTCCAAATGGTACTCAAAAGCAACTAAAATTGTAAATATTTATTTGTTTAATATTTATATTCCATCCTCTGTGAGCTAAAATAATTCAAAAGTTAAAACAATTTAAAAATAAGTATTTAATTTTAAAATTAAAATTTGAAAAACAATTTAAAGTTAGCATTACCTTTTAAACAAAGTAATTCATTCTCCTTACTCACTAGGCAAACACTGCCATTTTGCATGTCTTGTTAATAACCTGTTATTAAGGTGTTACCTTGCTCTAAAATTAGCCAGAGTAATGAGTAAAAGCAATGAACTAATATGAGTTACACACAAAAGTAATAGATTAGTGTTAATGCCAAAGCATTAAAAAGTGCTGTCATGTCCTTGTTACCACTCAAAGTAATGTGTTATGGGCAGCATTCTTACTTTTAACATATTTCATCTAAGCTTTGCCCAAGGCCAGCCAACAAGGTTCACAGAGGAGTGAGAATATGAATCCATAGTAATTCAACACTACATAAATCACACTGGTTTTCAGTTAAATGAAAACATGATTAAGTTTTTTTTAAAAGATGCACATCAGTAAGATTATATAAACTGTAAAATCATTATGACCCTCTTTAGTTTTGGTGGGGTTTTTTGCTTTTTGTTTTAATGATAGCATAAAGTAATTCCCATGTGTGATGAGATATGGATGAGATCTTAAATGATATGAAATCTTAATTGGGGTGAGATTGCTTTTTCAATGTAGGTAGAGGACTGGTGTCTTGGCAACAGCATTTTTACATTGCTATGTGTCTTGGAAGTTGCAAGTTGAATGCTCTACATAATCTGATTGTCATCAGTTTAAAAGAAACACACCCAATCCTTGCCCAAATGGTATGATATCATTTACAGATTTAATATTTCATATAGTTTTATAATTAGCAGACTTGTCAAAACATTTTACAGAGACCTGTGTAACATCATCACTCTTCTGGCTGAGCAGACAACAGAGCCAACTGCAAAACCATCTGAATTATAACATTTCTGATGGCTCTTGCAAATTAAGTTTGCAGAAATGTTAACTAACCTTAATTTTCTCTGTGCAAATATATTTTGTTTAAGTAGTAAACTTTTCACATGGATCTCTAAAACTACACAGAGCTTTTAAAGATGAAATCCTAAGCCATATATTGTTGGAAAGGGCTATAGATTAATTAATATTTTATTTTAAAAAATCTAATTTGTAAAGATATCAGAATTCACACTACACGGCTAATACCTATTGAACCCTGGGATTTGTAGTTTCACAAGGGCTTTAGCTTTCTCTGCCAGAGTGCTGGTGCCTCACTAAACTACAAATCCCAGGATTCCATAGGAAAGAGCCATGGCAAATAATCCAGTTTCAAACTGGATTGTTTGTGTAGTGTGGATTTGGTTGAAGATTGTATTCATTCATATAACTAAGTGCTTTCCAAACAATAAAAGAATCCCCAAAAGATAATTGTGAATGTTTTTCTCCTTCCTTGTTGTCATTCTATAACTAGGAAATAAACCAAGTCACTGAGAAGCCAAGAAGAGGATTCTGATTCCCATTTATATGTACAGCCAAGAGTATGAGATATTCCCTGTTCCTCTGTTTATGGGGCTTTTATAGTTAGGCATTCCAGTAGTTATATAACACATGGTTTATTATTATTATTATTTTTTAAAACAAGGCCTATCCTCTCACAGCATATTTTAAAAGTGAAAACAACCAACACCACCTCAAAATTATGTAAATGTTTACAAATGGTCTGAGCCAATCCATGGATGCTGCAGTTCAGTTTAAGGTCAGAAAAAGAACAGCCAATTATGAAAAAGTGGCTTTATCTACTCCATTCCTCTGTCTCTTCAGTGCTGAGCTGCCTGTGATATCTCTCCTTCTTCCCAGTTAAAAAGACAGGGACCACCTATGATGCAGCAAAACCTCTAAGAATCTCCTATAGTCTATCAAACTCTTGGCAGATTCGCTCACAGCTTCAATGTATGATTTATTCTAAATCCAAGCCTATACTGCAGTCTACACACATTTGCTTATTTCTAATGCTCCTAGAGTAGCCATCCATCCTGTATTATAGAGGGCAGTCCTCTATTAGAAGGGCACTCAGGTGATACTCCTTTGTTTGAGTGCATCATGTATTTGGCATCCTGTCCAGTACAAGCACTGTTTAAAGAGAAAGAATCTCATGACAGAAGATAAACAGAAGCAACTTGTGGCTTCCATGTCAACCAGGCAGTGAACCCATTCCAGGTTTTCATTTAAATGAGCTGTCTTAGGTGCTGAGCCTATTCTGGAGATAGGGCTCAGACCCTTAGGCAGCTCTTGAAATTCAGACTAAAACCCAGAGTGGATCCACCAGGGGAAAGCAGGAACAAAGGTCACTTAGTTTTCCCCACTAAGATGACATTCATCATAGTTCCATCTGTTGACCTCTAAGAACTGTCATTCAGAACCTTAACATTCCCAAGTTCTGCTTGTTTATTTGCACAGACCCATTCCTTGATCCAGGTAGGTTTTTTTTTTTAGAATGTCCTGGCTGAAGTGTAAATAGTCCATCCAGATTTTCTGTTAGGTGTTTGGGAAGGCAAGAGCTGTTAGCCTGTGGCTTTGGACAGGGAAGAATCCAGAATATAATAAAAGCCTGCATCCTTTAAGCCTCTAACGATTTTGCATTACTATTTTGAAGAACTCAAGAAGTACGAAGAACTCTAAAGATGACATTCTTAAGGAAGCAACACTATGACTCCAGTTGTGGAACAGGCTGCCTTGAAAAGCTCACCAGGGGCCCCTTCACAAATCACATTTATAGTACTCTGATTCCACTTTAATTGCCATATCCGCATCCTATGGAATCCTAGGGTTTGTAGTCTGGTGAGGAACTAGAGCTTTCTGGATGAGCATTCTAAATTCCACTTTCTAAATGGCAGGTCCCAGGAGTCCATGGGATATTGCCATGGCAATTAAGGAGGAACCATACTGTAATTGTGTAGTGTGAAGGGTGACATTTTGGTGATTTATTTCAATACTAGATGTAGACATTTTACTCACCTGGGCCTTTAAAAAAAAGCTTCTATTTTACCTGTGTTCTGTCAATATAAAATTTGGTGGGTGTGACAGATATTTTTGTTTTAATAATTTTTAATTTTTTACACTACATTTTCATGTAGCATTTGTTTGTGAGCCATCTACAGAACTTCTATTTGTGGGTATGTGGGGAACAATAGATAAACAAACAAACAAATAAATACCCACTTAGAAGGAAGAGTCATATAGTGTAGTGAGTGTTGGAGTTCAAATGTATACACTGAGCAGCACTTTTATCCATACATTGTCCAGTAAAGGGTCTATGAAGCAGCTATATATTTTTGGGTCATGCTACAACTCTGAAATCTCTATGATGACAAAAAAAGTTTCAAAAATATGTACTGTATGTACTGAATGTAAAATATTGGATTTCTATGTTTTTGTGGGCATGTATTTTTAGTACGGTTTTTATTTTTTACAAAGTATTTTCCTATAGCTTTCTTTTCTAGGAAAAGCAGGTGTCTTGCTTAATATGGTACATTGCTGGAAATCCTACATGGACAATTATTCTACTTGATGGAGCTATGTCATTTTTGACTGTCTTCAGCTTTCAGAAATAACCCTGGAACTGAGGATGCTGTACAGCCTTCACAGTCATTTGAACACTGCAGTCCACAGGAAAGCAACATTCACTATTGACAGGTGTCTTATAATTTTAGTTTTCAGCTCAACTATGTAAAATGGTAACCAGAGATACTCCCCCCCCCCCAATCTCCACTGAAAGAAACATAACCGAGAGACACAGAAGTATTTGTATATACTTAGCAAAGGATTAAAACTTTGGAGGGACAATGGTTCTTCCAAACTGGGAGTGGGGACTTGATTTCTCTCCAATACAGGGGCTAGCATGGGGCAAGGTGGGGGAGAGTGGTACAACCAAACCACTGAAGATTGGTTTGGAGGGATGGAGGAAGTTTACAACCAACAGCAATGGCAGCTTCAGTTTTAAAGGAAAATGTGTATATGCAGACTGTAGCAGAGCTCCAGGGTTTAGTTCTACAATGACTCCAGAGACACATTCTCCACCATCACCACTGCTATAGTGAGTGCTGCCACTCCCTTTCTCAACGTGAAACAATCTGGAAGTATATTCTTCCAAGAAAATGACATAGCCCTCCTCCCAGGTCTCCACCTGGGATGGGTTTGCACTACCTGTGTGTATTTTGTATCAGCCCTAGAATTAACAAAGAACACTCATCTGGCATTGAAAATTGTACCTGTTGGGCTCAGTACTCATCCACATACACTGGAGGTTCACCCTTGGAAGATTTTGGGTTGTTAGCACAGCCCCCCTCTCCCCCCATCTTGAAAAGGTCTGAGCAGAAGAAAGTTCATTTAGATTTGAGATTCAGCAACGACACAAGCCCAGTCAGTCATGCCAAGACAAGACACAATGGAGAATACCAGACACTTTGACAAAACCCCACAAGGAGCTCACAAGAACAACGTCACTAAACTGCCAACAGGTCCTGATATTGCATGCAACATCCTCCTACCATGCTTGCTCTGTTCTCCCTCCATGCTGAAGCGATAAAAAGGGCACCACTTTCCATTAGCAGAAATTGCTGCTAATGAGAAGTGGTGCCTTTTTTGTCATGGCAGCACAGAGGAAGGATGGAGCAAGCAGGCCAGGAGAATGACATCATGCGATATCAGGACCCATTGGTGGCACAGTGATGTCATTCTCACGAGCTCTTTGGAGTTTTTTCAAGCATCTGATAATCTCCAATGTGTTAATGGAATCCTTAGCTGCATGGGCTGAGAAGTGACTTAGGGGAGAGGGATATTCCCCTATAACACTGTACAGTATTACTTATATCCAAATTGAAAAGAGAATGAGTCCAGATAAGATAGACATACTGTCACCTGGGAGTACTGGCAGATGATGGCAGTAACCTTGACTGCCTTTTGTATGAACTCTGTTCATTTTTCTAACTTGTGCTCTTTCCTGGCGCAGGAAGACCTGGACATGGTCACTAATGCACTAGACACATCCAAACTGTGTTAGTGGATGTGAATTCTTAAACAATTTGTTAACTAGGATGAAAGAGCTGACCATATTATGTTAGTTCTTCTGGCAGAAAGCTGGCTGTTAGGGAGAAAAGTCAAAAGCAGATTTTCTTTTCAGTCTGGCAAGTTTAAATATCACCTAAAAGATATATAGATACTTGCTTCTAAAAATGTACCGAATACACTTTTATTGTGGTGGAAGATGTGATTTTATACAACCACTTAAACTGTGTTATCTTATTTTAAACTGTTTTTGTTACAATCTTTAAATAGATTTTAGAAGACTTGAGCAGGCTATTGGTTATAAAGATTGGATCTAAATGGGCACACTATCATGCTCCTCATCATGCAACACATGCTTTTTATTTGAGAAGGACGCAGGACACAATTACAGAAGACCCACTGAATCAATTGTTGAATGGTGAGCTTACACTTATGCCGATCTCAGTGATTCTATGGATCTACTTAGTTGAGATTTCCAGTAGGATTCAGGCCAAAGAATATAAGGTCCCTTTCACACTATACAATTATAGCACTTTGATACCGCATAAACTACCATTGGCAACACACTATAGAAACCTGACATTTGTAGTTTGATGAGGCATTAGAGCTTCCTGGCTGAGAATTCTAAATATCCCTCCATAAACTCCAAGTCCCAGTATACCATGTGATAGAGTGATAGAAGTTAAAAGTGGAATTAAAATGCTGTAACTCTATAGTGTGAAAGGGCCCATAAAGACCTTATATGTCAATCCCATCTATATCTTAATTCACCATAGAGTTTTCTTAGGCAAGGAATAGTCAGAAGTAGTTTTGCCAGTTCTTTTCTCAGAAATATAGCCTACAGCCCCAGCTATTCGTTGGCATCTCCCATCTAAGTACTCACCGGGGCTGACCCTGTTGAGCTTCCAAGATCAGACAGGGTCTAGAACCTGTAGGGTTTCTTCTCTGCATCCATTTTCCTGCTAGAAGCAAGTAGGCTAGATTAATGTCCCTTATCCCACCTCCCTAAGCAGGCGAGAAAGAGTAACCCTCTCATTTTACCTTAACATTTCTTTCTTAATTTCCAGACATGAACATACTCCCCCCTTAGAACAACAAATCTACGAGCAACTGTGTTTGGTACTTAATGCGCAACACTAAATGATATCACCAGGGACCATCCCTAGGTCTCAGGTTTTGGCCTGGAAACCTCAGGTCCTCAGATGAACTGGCAACCCTACTACTGTGTAACATATGAATTGAACTTCACTGACATAAATGCACATTCACACTCTCTCAGTTTCTTTCCATACTCTCCACACACACATACATTTTGTACCTGTGTGTGTGTTGTGTGTGTTATTCATATCTGTCAAATGTTAGCAGTCTTTGTCTCTGAGTGGGAAGTGGAAGCTGATTCCTCCCACAAGATCATGCTCCTCATCTAATTAACATGGTGTGTTTTCACAAGGAATATGAAGGATTCCTTCAGCCACTAAAGTACAACTGTTTTTTTAAAAAAAGGAATGTTCTTCATAAGAAATGGGAAGTGGTAGGCGAGTATTTTAAAACCACCAGATGTATGTTTTGATCCATGTGACACTTGAATATGATTTACCAGTGCTGAAATTAAAAAAAAAAAACGATTTTCCTCTCAGAATATGTGTGGCACACTGGCAGGTATTAAAATAGTAATGGAATTATGTGTTACTGTTGA
This sequence comes from Gambelia wislizenii, assembly GCA_030847615.1. Lineage (NCBI taxonomy): Eukaryota > Metazoa > Chordata > Lepidosauria > Squamata > Crotaphytidae > Gambelia > Gambelia wislizenii. The sequence continues at coordinate 95,610,936 of JAUMIR010000005.1, read as the reverse complement.
ATGCAGATATATCAGTACATGCAGCACTGGATGCCACTGGTTTTGGAGAACACTTTGAATATTTTAAAGTGCTAACCTATTTTTTTAAGGCATGCTTGGAAAGCAATTTGAAAAAGGTAGCACTTGAAATTCCAGTCCCGGTTCTTTTTCCATTCAGAACCCTCAATTCTGAATGAAATTCTGACAGCTGATGTAGAGTAGGTAGGTTTGGCTGCAAAGAGCCAGAGAGTATGAGGTTAACATCTTAGCCATGAACTTATTTTTTAACATTTTTGATGGTTTAAGATCTGAGACAGAGCCTGTCCCCTCACATTCTTTTCTTCCCCACTTCCCATCATTTCCACCCTTGCTATGCCCTGCAGCTGAATGTGTGAATTGACTCCATTGAAAAGCATTGTGGTATTATGCAACAGTATTACAACTGTGATGGCTCCTTTTACATATGCCAGCTATCACTGTATGTAATTGAAGAGTGTCGCAACTGATGAGAAGCAACTGATGAGAAGAAATAGATTTTATCAAGGGATGACTAGGGTTTCTTCACTTAGGTTTTATAGGAGAGCCACACATAATTGTTCATTGTAATCATTCTGTGTTTTCTCAGTGGACAGAAGACTACAGTTTTCACAAGTGCAGATATCCTTAGTGCTACTCTTCTGTCATTTTAAAGAAGTGTGGCTTTGGACTTTTTTGGACGGGGTTTTGTAACGGAAGCATATTTGGCAATTTTCTAATCATGAAAGTTGATCGTGATTAGGAAATCGCCAAATATGGTGCTGCAGCCTCCCAGCACTTCCGCAACAGTATCGGTAGGGGAGAGTGTCATCCGAAACGGACCCCCTGCCGCGCAGCAGCCTCGCAATGGGGAAGAGGCTGCTTCCATTACAAAACCCCGTCCGAAAAAGTCCTTTGACACAGGGACTGCCTGCCTATCAGGAAGGTGAAGGTGCTACAGTTCATCCTACATTCAGTATAATGTGAGGTAGGTGCCATTTTTACCTTGATGATTTAAGGTAATCTACAATAGTGAAAAACCCTGACCCCACCTCCCCCAAATCTGGCCTGATAATGCCACACAATGTACAACTGCCTTTCCCCTGAGTCTGGTGTGATAATGCTACACAATATACAGCTCTTCTGCACCAGAATTAGGGAATACCACCTTAATCCGGGTTTCAGAAAACTGTAGTGTGAACAATCCATCTGCACTGGATTCGGAGGTGGGGAGAAGAGGAAGGACAAGCACTGCCTGGCTGTAGATTATCCACCCTTATATAAGATGTATTAGGAAATATAAGGCTGCTGTTTTCAGTTGTAAGCAGACTGCTGTCCCCTACTCTATCTTACCTTTTTCATCTTATTCCACTCTAAATGATATCAGCACAAACTGCTAAGAACTTAAGCTCCCTTTCACATTGCACAATTATAGCACTCTGTTTCCACTATAATTGCTTTCATCATAAAATGCTTTCATCAGTGCTGTCTACGCACAATCCTAAATATACACTAGACTAACTATGTGATGAATGTTGCTGTCCTTGAGCAAGCAGGGATCACCAGCATTGAGGCCATGATACTGAGAACACAGCTGCGCTGGGCAGGGCATATTTCTAGCATGGAGGACCATTGCCTCCCAAAAATAGTACTCTACAGTGAACTTGCCATGGGTCAGTGTAAGCGGGGCGCTCCAAAAAAGCGATACAAGGACTCCCTGAAACAACATCTCAGCCTTGGCCAAATTGATCACCAACAATGGTCCGCCATGGCCTCACATTGGGAGGCATGGAGACACACAATCCACAATGCTGCAGCCTTATTTGAGAACTCATGCCAAACAAGTCTTGAAGAGAAACGTCAACGCAGAAAGAATCACAACCTAGAAACATGACCCAAGGAGACCTTCTGCTGTGCCTTCTGCAACTGGAGTTTTTTTAAATCTCGGATTGGCCTTTTTAGTCATCAGCACACTTGCAGAAAGTGCAGGATGAGTCCTTCCTGAATCTTCATTTGTGAAGAAAAGCCAGAGACAGAGGCTATGGCAGCATGCTATGAAACCCTGGGGTTTGTAGTTTTAGTGAGTTACTGGAGCTCTCTGGCTGCAAATTTTAAATGCCCCTCCCTAAACTGCAAATCCCAGATATCATAGGATGGAACCATGGTGGTGAAAGTATAGTATAGCATGGTGCTATAATTGTGAAAGGGCCCAAGGAAAAGTATTGGATGCCTTACGTTTTTTTCAATCCACTCAGTTGACATTAGACATATTAAACATATGGAAGGCTGATACTGGTTGCTAAAACAAATAGATTTTTTCCCCACTCTTCTGCCTATTGCTAAAATTATGACATTGTCCAAAACCTGTTGGAAAAGACATCCCTATTCCAAATGAATCAGAACGTCCCTGGATGGCTTCCAGCCACATTCATGGGGGTGTGGGTGGGGAATCTCCTTCTAAGAGGACCAGTGTTCAGTCATCAGATAAGCTTTCCAATCCAAAAACATCATTAGTTGGGGAAGGATAAAAGATCAGCTTTAGAAATTTCCTTCGGAGCTGAATGTATGACCATAAGTCATCCCTTCACCTTTGAGCATGATGTTACAAATCTCCCTGGAACAAAATATTACAGCAGCACTCTGCGTTTCCATAAAGAATGTTCTGTTAGATGGCAGTGGATACTCCCAGAGCAGTAATAGAACAGCCATGTACTAGCAGGCTGGAATAACTCCAGCATTTCGACAAATGCTGCTCAGAGTATGAGTCAACACCTGATCTTGAAATTCTGGATGTGTTCAGAAGACAAAGATGTAATTCTTGGCAAAAGTCTTGGATGCAAATCTGAATTATATTTTAAAATTAATCTTTAACATGTTTGTTACTGGCAGGGACTCTCATTAGGCAGCATTGTCGTTTACAGGGATGGGGGATGGGAGGAGTCTGTCTTGGGTGGTAGAATGTGAGGTGTGGCAAATTGCTGTGGCAACCCCAATTGGGAGGACTCCTGCCCCTGCTCTAGAGAGCCCCACTGGCTGATTTTGCAGCCAACCTGGCTCTCTAGGATGAGTCACTCACGGGCTCTAAAGAACACACCAGCTGCTTTCCTGCCACAGCAGAAAAATGTCCTCCAGAGCCAACTGAGCTTAAAATGTCTTGGTATGAGTTCTCCTTAGAGTAATGCACTGTAGGCAGGGTGCCCAAGGAGATATCCTGTGTTCTGGTACTAGAGACAATCTCCCAAACCACTCTGCCTACAATGTCAGGATTAGAGGAAGAACTCTTCTGAACACCTATCCCAAAGAGATGGAAGAATGACCGAATCTTTCAATGAAGAATTGTTTCGATGTTTTGATGAAGAATCTCCAGTTTTAGAAAGTGAAATGGAAGCTGCTCTCAAAACCCTTGGTAGAAATAAACCACCAGGAACAGACAGCCTACCTGTAGAGCTGTTTCAAACTATATGAATGGAATCCATTCAAAGTCTAATAAATATATGCCAACAAATATGGAAAACAAAACAATACCCCACAGAACTGGAATCATTCAATATACATGCCAGTCCTCAAGAAAAGGGATCGTACTCCATGGACTGTAGAAACCAGTGCAACATTGCATTAATCTACCATGCAAACAAAATAATTCTCAAGATTTTACGATAAAGACTTTAATTATATATAAACCAAGATGAGCTTTGCCTGTCAATAAAAAAATGACACCTTATTCATGCCAGTGCAACATCTGATAAAGTCCCAAGTCTCTTAGAGTTGATAATTTCACTCACCAACAGTCACACTTAGGGAGCCCACACGCAACTTCCTTGGTAGCTAAGGCTAGGGCACAGTTGCTTCTAGTCAGTAGTAATGGCCCAAAAGATCTTCAGTACTGTTCTCATATTCTAAATTTTGAATAACAGTAATCTATGGTTGTTTTGTTATATATTGGTTGGTTATTTATTTATTTGATCTCTATCCTATTGTTACAATTCAGTGGTGTCCAAGGCAATTTAATAATTTTATGCCCTGTTGGCTCTGCTGAATTAGAATAGGATGGAGAATTTTCTTATAACAATTTTTGCATACAGAAAAAAACACAGATACCTTGCAATTTCTATTTGGAGATACAGCAGACTCCTTTCATTATATCTCCTCCTCCTTCTAGTGCTATCAAAGAGTTCCACAAACTCCTACTCTGCTGCCTTCTTGTACTGTGGAGCTAATCCTGAAATGTCAAAGGCTAAGATAGTAGAGGGTTATCTCTAGCAGGTTCTATCAAACTGTTAAGGCTTGTGTATAGCCTCAGTGGTGGACTGTTCTCTTATTATATGAGGACCAGCCCAGATATGTATAGAAAATATTGTTACCAGGAGGCTGGTCACAAGGTGAAGATCATGATGAACACAAGGTTTGCATGGAGTAGCTACAATCACAAATGAAATCATGTATTGTGAAGGTATTTGAAGAATCAAGGTGTATGGGATTTAAAGGCATGCACAAGAAAGAGATTCTCACTCCCTGTGGATAAGTTTCTAATCAAATATTTGACAATAGGTGGAAAATGGACAGAGGGCAGAGATGGAATGGTAAAGTACTGCAGATCAACAAAAGATGAGTATGAAAAAGTTAGTGCCCCAAGACTGCAATGAGTTTCATCCACATGTTACAGTGTGGGATAGGTACTTCAAAGACAAAAGTTCCCACAGAGCCATGAGTTCAATTAAGAAAAATGGGGTTTAAAATGTAACTAACTAACTAACTAACCTATCCCCATCATGAGATGCCCACCTCCACCCTGGGATCTCAAAGAATAGCTTGAATGACATGAATCTTTTGAATAGAGGACAGGCACATCCTGTTTTAAAAATTTCAGAAATAACATAGGCCACCTGAGGAGCTGAACTCTGCTTCAGTCTTTTCCTCACAAGAACTCTGTCACATAGGTATGTAATGGGAAGGGATGCATGGATTGGATGATGAAAGATATTAGCATTTACTGTATGTTAAATGAGGAGGAAAGCAAACCCAGACTGGTTTCCCCTGAAGACACTTCTAAAGATGTTCCAGAGAGGTAGCAGAAAGGTCAATCGACCTAGAAAGGGGCAAAGAGTTGAATGACCCGAAGGATACTTAAACATTGTCATGCATACTCTGTGTTTACAGTATCAGAAGATGAACTGGCTCCTCATTTCTAGCCTGTTCATTGCCAGCTTTTGATTCTCAGAACAGTTCTCTCCCCCACTTTTCCCTCTCTACAGCTGCATTTTCTCTCCATGAATTGACGGCTCTTTAAAGAAATTATCTTCATGTACACCTAGGATAAAACATTCAGCATTTTTTTTTTAAAAAATAAAAAATAGAATAAAATTTAACAAGATGAAGATGTCTTAAAAGGTTTTTTTGTCTGTGGAAAAAAGTGTTATCCTTCAGCATCAGCAACTGGAACTCTTGCTGAAACTCTGAAAAATGGTAAGGCATATAAAGTTTTCACACTGTAGTCCTAAATACACTTACTAGGGAGTGAGCTTCATTAAACACAGTGAGACGTACTCCAGATTAAAATGCATAAGGAATTTCAGAGTTCCCCTGAACTACCATATAAATTTGCATTGTCAATGGATAATTTTTTTAATAGCACTTGAAAAGGATCAAGTTAAATCAGAATAAAACCACTAGAGAAGCTGGATTTATGTATATTTACCTATTTGTCTACATAATTTCTATCACTTCATCCATCATTTTTTCCTGAATGATTAAAGACAGTCACAACCAATAGATTTCACTGGGATTAAGCCTGTTTAATTCTGTGTTAGGACTTTATCAGATGGGCTTAATGAAATGGAACAGAAATGCCACAGGATCGCTAAAGAGGGTTTTTTTTTCAGATGACATTCTCCTCACCCGTTCTGACCCCGTGTGCTTTCTGTTTTGTTTTATTCACGGGGAAAAGTCGTCAATAGATCTCCTGTTCCATTTCTGTAATGGAATCATGGGTGTGTGAACTGGTTTGCCGTTATGCTGGCACGATGTTAAAACTTCCGGGTACGATCATGACATCCAGATGAGTGACAGCCTTTTCTGTACCCTCCCCATGTTGCTTTTAAAGCTTTAAAAGTGTTTTGGTGCTTTTCTGAATTTTTAGAAGTCTGCCTGTATTTTTATTTTTAAATTTCCCCCCAGCTGCCTGCCTCTATAAGGTCCTGGAAGGAAAGTAGAGAACACTTCTCGTGGTGATCTGGACATCCAGGTAAGTGGACATCCAGGACCTTCTCTTGGATGAGGATGCCGACCTGGCTTGCTTCACGGAGACCTGGCTGGGAGAATATAGCGCTGTCACATGGGCACAGGCCCTCCCAGCTGGGTACTCTGTTAGCGAGCAGGTGAGAGGAAGTGGGCGAGGGGGTGGAGTGGCTCTAGTCCATAAGAACCACCTGACCTTGACCAGGATACCTATCCGGAACACAGCCCACTTCGAGTGTATATACCTAAGCCTGAAGACCAGGGATAGCTTGGGGATTCTGCTAGTCTATCGGCCACCCCATTGTCTAGCAGACTCCCTAACTGAGCTGACACAGCTGGTCTCAGAGCTGCTGCTGGAGTCCCCCAGACTTCTGGTTTTGGGGGACTTCAACATCCCGCTCGAGATCAGCTTAACAGGTGCGGCTCGGGAGTTCATGGAGACCATGACAAACATGGGCCTATCCCAATTGGTCAACGGGCCCACACATTGTGCAGGTCATACACTCGATGCGGTCTTTAGTTCGGATCAGGTATATCCGTGGGCGGAGGTAATCAGTACCTCTGCCTTGTCATGGACGGATCATTTCCTGGTCAAGATGGAACTTAGAGCCTACATCTGCCCCACCGGGGGTGGTGGACCCATTAAAATGGTCCGCCCTCGAAGGCTAATGGAACCTATGGGTTTCCAGAAAGCCTTAGAGGGCTTAATGGTTGGAAATGCCGGTGATCCTGTCGATTGGTTAATACGTGGAACACCGACCTTACCAGAGCTATCGACACGATTGCTCCCAAGCGTCCTTGCCAACCCGCTTCTAACCGTAGGCCATGGTATACACCTGAGCTTAGGGAAATGAAGCGGTTTGGACAACGACTAGAGCGCAGGTGGCGGAAGACTCGACTCTTATCTGACAGAACTCGCCATAGGAACTTTCTTTGGTCCTATCGGGAGGCAGTGCGTGCAGCGCAAAGATCCTTCTCTTCTGCACGTATTGCGTCTGCAGAGTCCCGTCCAGCAGAGCTGTTTAGGGTGGTGAGGGAGCTGGCGCAGGTGACCCCTGCGCCGAATCCCCTGCTTAACCCGACGACTGCCTGCTGTGATGCATTTAATAACTTCTTTGCAGATAAAATCTCTCAGATAAGAGCCGACCTAGATGCCACTATTGTAACAGAAACAATGGACGAGGTGTCCAGCAACTCTGCCGATGTAATTATACTGGATCAGCTGCAATCTGTGAGTACCGATGACATGGACAAGCTCCTTGGTAGTGTGAGGAAGACAACCTGCCCCCTCGACCCTTGCCCGTCTTGGCTGGCCGTCCAGGGAGGGGATGCATTGCGGAAGTTCCTGGTGAGCATCATCAATGCATCCTTCAGGGAAGGATATATTCCATCATGTTTAAAGGAGGCGGCTGTTAAGCCTATTCTGAAAAAACCTTCCCTGGACCCCCTGGCTATGAATAATTATAGGCCAGTCTCTTTATTACCATTTTTGAGCAAGGTGATCGAGAGGGCAGTTGCTCTTCAACTCCAAGCTGTCTTGGATGAAACCGATTACCTAGACCCATTTCAAACTGGCTTCAGGACAGGCTTTGGGGTTGAGACTGCCATGGTTGCTTTGACCGACGATCTGCGTCTGAGCATCGACAGGGGTAATGTGACCCTGTTGGTGCTCTTAGACCTCTCAGTGGCTTTTGATACGATAGATCACAGCATTCTTCTGGATCGCCTGGGGGAGTTAGGCATCGGAGGCACTGCTTTGCAGTGGTTACGGTCCTTCCTCTCAGGCAGGACCCAGAGAGTGCTGCTCGGGGACAGTAGCTCCAGTAAAAGGGAGCTCACCTGTGGAGTACCACAGGGTGCTATTCTGTCCCCGATGTTATTTAACATCTATATGAAGCCGCTGGGTAAGATTATCCGGAGTTATGGAGCTGGGTGTTATCAGTACGCTGATGACACTCAGATCTATTTCTCCGTATCTCGTTCGTCGGTCTCAAACTCTGATGGCATCTCTTCTCTCAATGAATGTCTTCGGGCAGTAATGGGCTGGATGAGGAAAAACAGATTGAGACTGAATCCTGACAAGACGGAGGTGCTCACGGTAGCGGCCCCGAAACCAAGAATCGGGTTGCAATCTCCAGTCCTGGATGGGGTCACACTCTCCTCCAGTGACTGTGCTCGCAGTCTAGGGGTGCTCCTTGACTCGTCGCTCCTGATGACAAATCAGGTAAATGCGACAGTCAGGAGCGCTTGTTATCAGCTTCGGCTGATACGCCAGCTGAGCCCTTTTCTGGAAGTAAGGGATCTTGAGACCATTGTGCACGCGCTGGTAACCTCATGTCTGGATTTCTGTAATGCTCTCTACATGGGGCTACCCTTGTGCCTAGTTCGGAAATTACAGCTGGTACAAAATATGGCAGCCAGGCTAGTTTCTGGAACATCTAGGAGGGACCACATTACTCCGGTTCTGAGGTCCCTCCACTGGCTGCCTATCAGCTTCCGGGCCCAGTACAAGGTGTTGGTTATCACCTTTAAAGCCCTAAATGGCTTGGGTCCAAGCTATCTCAGGGACCGCCTTCTCCCTTATAATCCTCCCCGCGCTCTCCGATCCTCTGGGAGGAATCTGTTGCAGCCACAAAGACCTAGGCTGGCGACTACCTCCCAGAGGGCTTTCTCGGCTGTTGCCCCCAAATTGTGGAACAGCCTGCCCGACGAGATCCGCCTATTGACATCATTAGACAGCTTTAAAAAGGTTGTCAAGACAGTTCTCTTCGGGCAGGCTTTCCGGAATAGCTAACCCCGGCCTCAGGAACCCCCTCTGGAGGTTGCTTTTGGACCTCCAAACAGATGCTGCCTGCTTAAAAGGTTTTTTTAACATATTGTATTATATATTGATTTTAACTTGTATTAATTTAATAATGTTTTAAGGGGAGGGAGGGATTTTGGGTTGTTTTATACTGTCTACCATTTTATCATTGTAAGCCTCCCCGATTGCTTGCAGAGGGGCGGGATATAAATAAATTTTATTATTATTATTATTATTATTATTATTAAGTGACATACTTTTTTGTACCCTCCCCTATTTGTTTCTTTTAAAGGCTGTTTAGGTGATTGCTTTAATTTTTTGATGTCTGTTTTTTTTTTTAAATTCCCTGTGCAATGCAGGGCTCCCTGTAAGGTCCTGGGAGGTCCCTGCAAAACACTTCTTACTTCGATTGGGGCAAAGAGGTGACAGCCATTTTTGTTCCCTCCCCAGGTTACCTGGGCTTTTTAAAGGGTGTTTAGGTGCTTGGTGACTTCTTTGAGATTTGGGGGATTTTTTATTTTTAAATTCCCCACGCGATTTGGTCTCCAGGAAGGGGAGGGGGCTCTGTGAGAGCTCCATTCCCTTCCTGGACAGCCAGAGGAGGGGGGAGCAGTTTCTGTCCCGGGATTAAGGTAACTGTGTGAACATCTTTTAAAATTCAGTTACAGGGACGGGAGGAGGGTGGGTGGGGGGGCTGGGTAATCGAACAGGAACGGGTTTTAAGGGCCTGTCTGATAAAGTCCTTAGATTGTGACCCCTGAGTTTAAGCATCTTGTAGAAGTGAACTAAGGTTTTTCTTTAGCAGTTGGCAGTAAGAGCAAGGTTAATTTTTTTAGTTTGCTTCTGTAATCCCCCCCCCCGCCACCTAAAACTCTGCATACCAGTCAGAGCCTATGGAAACCAGGGTGACTACAAATACAGGTCGAACCCCATATCCATGGGGGATACATTCCAAGGCCTGCCATGGATACCTGAAATCATGGATAATAAACCTATTATTTTCAATGAGACAAAAGCTGAAAGTTTACCATAGAATCGCACTGGAGGACCCAGAAATGCCTAGAGAGAACATATTTTTCCAGACATGGATAAGAGAAACTATGGATACTGAATCCATGGATACGGTGGTTGACCTGCATGAGCAAGAAAGTATTTCATATCTTTTTATTGTTTCACTTCTTATGGATACCAATTTACCAATATTAAATATTGTGCCCTTCTCTCTCTCACTCTCTCACTTTCGCTCTCACTCTCTGAGAGATATATATAAATAACACACTTTTTAAAACTCAGTTATAGGCAAAGTGAAGCCTTAAGTCTGTTTTTGAACTTCCTTTGCCTCCACCTTCATATCCCCCCCTTTTGCCCCAAATCAGCCAGTTGTGCTTCCAGAAACCTCTAAGAGGTACCATCTTTTGCCATCCCTTCCCCATTTTAGGTCCATTTTTTCAAACCAGACATGACCAGAGGAATATCCACATGGCACAGTTACAGCAATTTGATCCCAGTTTAACTGCCATGACTCTGTCTTATGGAAAGTTGGTTTGTAGTTTAGTGTGATACTAGGGCACTTCTTCCTAATCCAGGATCTATTAAAGCACTGGCAAGTAAATAGCTGTGTTGGCATGGGGAACTGCAGCAGCTAAAAGGTAGGCCTGGAGGGGACGTGTCATCGTTCTGTTTGATGGAACTTTACCGTAACTCTTTCTAATCCACACTGTTAATGATTAAAGCTACAGGAGTCCCATTCTATATTCCTTCTGTCAACCCTATGTTGTAGTTTGAATTCTCCAGCACATTTCCCTGAACTACAGTGTGACATGCAAAGTTGGAAAGGGAAATCTTGAGAAATATAAACTCTTCCCTGTCTGTCAATCAAAATCTTAGGGCTGGAGTAAGAAGGGCATTCACCTTTGAACCTGCTTATAACAGTGGAAAGGCAGGAAGAGCACCATTTCCTTTACTCCCCAGCCTATCTAGAGACCAACAATTTGTTTAGCACAGATGGATAACAACTCCATCCTGACTGATACTGTGTCTCAACTTTGAGATTTCAAGGATTTCAAAACAAAGCCTCTTTCAAATGGTAGTACCTAGGCAACCTTTGATGATGATCCTAGAGACACAGGTGCTTATCACACTAGTTGATTGTTTTGGGTCATTCCACTTGAAAACTGCTCCTCCCATACTCAGAAAGGTAGTGGACTGGCAATGCAGTCTTCGCACCATCACTGCATTGGCACTTTAATGGTATCAGTTCCTGTGGTTGCTTTCTTGCACTTAAAATACAGTGATGCCACTTACACTACTCTGTTTGCTCCTGCTCTATAATTGGTTTTTTTTTTTAAAAAACAAAACAAATAGGAAACCATAAATGTGCAATTGTGCAATTACAAAATTACATAATGACACTGTTACAGGGAGGGGGGATGGATGGACCATTCCCTGCCTAAATCAGGAAGGTGACACACTATGTCACTTCAACCATTCTCTATGCTTTTACCCTTAAACAACACTTGCCCAATTCTGCTTTTGTACATAATTCTTTCAGCTTTTGTATACTTACTCTTTGTTTACCCTTTAAAATTTTCTTGAACCGCATGGCTTTTCTGGGAATTAAGATATTACATTGGAATTGTGCTATTGTGCTGCACCCCTTATTTTTTAAAATATATACTTTTAAGAAAAACATGGTAGAGAATGGTGAATGAACACATAGTATGATTACTGTATCTGCGGGATCCATATCCAAGGAGTAACTTAAATGTCTGAAACAAATCTCTCTAGGAATCTTCTAGGTCCTCCAGCATGATTCTATGGTTTGCTAGAAGCTGACGATGGATCATGCTGGAGGACCTAGAAGATGCCTAGAGAGGTGTTCTCTGTAGTCATCTTCTAGATCCTCTAGCACAACTCTATGGGGTATGCTTGGACCAGAAGTCATTCATTTTAATAGGGTTCACTATTATCCATGGTTTCCAGTATCCATGGTAAGTCTGGGAACGTATCCACTGTGGATACAAGGGTTGTATTGTACAGTGATTCTCTTGGGAACTCTTGGGAATCCCAGTGTCCTCCCAGCTCAACCACCAAGTTTAGTCTGTGGGGTCTCTGTTGGAAATCCATGGGGAATCTCCAAAGGAGGAGCAGTGGAATCACACCCCAACTGTACCCACTGTGGTCCCCATATCTCAACAAAGTGTAACAAAGTATTTGCACTCAAATTGGTGATTAATCCATAGTGGTTTAGGGAGTTATTAGCAGAGTATTTCCAGTGGGAAAAGAATAGATTTCCAAATGACCCAAAAGCAGTACAGCATAGTGTAGCACCAGGAGAATCATGATGTCATGCAATAAGTTCTGGGCAAAGATGGCAACTATCACAGTGCAAGTGAGGTATAACAGTACAGTGGGCCCTTGATATCCACTAGAGTTTACTTCCAGGACTGGAACTAGAGTTTAGTTCCAGGATCCTCCATGAGTTTAGATCCATGGATACCAAAATCCATGGATGCTCAAGTCCCATTATATACAATGGTGTAGTAAAATAGCATCCCTTATATAAAACAGCAAAATCGAAGTTTGCTTTATTGATTTTTCTGGGGGGAGAGGTATTTATATAGCAGTAGAAATAGCAATAGCACTTACCTTTCTATGCCACTTTATAGTGCTAAACACTCTCTAAGTGATTTACATTGTGTTAGCTAATTTTCCCCAACAAGCTAGGTACTCATTTTACCAACCTACAGAAGGATGGAAGGCTGAGTCAACCTGTAGCCCTGCAGGATCCAACTCACAACACTGTGGCTGTAGTACTGCATTTAACCACTGCACTACCAGGGCTCCCTGAACCATGGTTGGTTGAACCTGTAGATACAGAATCCTTGGCTATGGAGGGCCAACTGTACCATGTTATAAACTTCCTGATCTGTGATTTCAGCATCCTTTAGCCACAGCTGGGGTTGAAATTCCCCTTTCCTTGTTCCCATGCTAAGGGAGTGGTGTGCCTAGGTAGAACTGGAAAAGTAGTAGAATTTCATAGCTTCTCATAGGTGGCCACCCATGAACACTTTTTTTTAAAGTACCTGTTGATCACATAACTTTGGAGAAAAACACTCAACAGATTAAGAAAGGAGGACCAAGCAGAGCAAAGCCCTTGAAATATTTGAAGTTTGTTCTGGTATTATCAGATGAATACAAACAGAACATGCCGACCTGCTGCACTTCATGACTAAATTGTTTGCAACTTTAAAAAGAAAGGGAAAGGAGAATCCATGTTAATCTTCTCCAGCCCTAATTTTAATAAAAAGTAAACACTTCTGGAAAGCTATTTCAAAGGCTTCCACTTTCAACTGTGTGGCAGGTCGAGATTAGCAAAAAACCCCAAGCGACTCTTAAGGTTAAGCATGCTATTTGTTTCTGTCTTTCAAACTCCACCACAGTGTGTTTAACTGATAAGTTTAGATAGGGCAAAGCTCAAACTCCTTCCCTTTAACTTTTTACCTAGAAATAAACAGCTGTGGATGCAGAAACTTTAGATCCCTCTTCTTTCCCTGATAATTAATCACCGTCTTCTCCAGTTTCCAGAACCAATCAAATACTTTATTTTGCTAAGGATCCAGATTCTTGAAACTTTTATTCCACTGTTGCCAAGAGTGCTTATAATGAAAGCAAATAGTTGGCCATTGATATTGGATAATTCCAACCTGATTTCATATGACTCATCACATTTTCATTCAGGTACTTCAAGATTTCTGTTTGTTTTATACCCCACACAAGGAAGAAATTACATCTTCAGGCAATAAGCCATCAGCCACTATCAAACAAAGATGTAGGCATATTTAAGACTAGGGATTAATCTTGGGCAGATGGAATGCCAGCAGGGCTTGCAAATCAGGAGTCAGCCTCAGAAACATGCCTCCCTTTCCCCTGCTCCACTACTCCCTGAGTGAATTCTCCTTTTCTTTTCCTCCCCACCCCCCAGGTTGAACATCTACAAGCTTTATCTGAACCCTTTGCAAAATGAGCCATGGTCTTGTCTTGTTTGACAAGGAGCCAATGTGGTGTAGTACTTTGAATATTGGACTATAACTCTGGACACCAGGGTTGGACTATGACTCTGGAGACCAGGGGCTTGTCTATATTATTAAAAACTCTGAATTAACCCCCCCTGCAAATTCCCCCAAATCTGGGGTGATCAGGCCACACATCACATGACCCAGATTCGGGGCATTCCAGGGTATTTGACCTAGATGCAGTGTTTTGACGATTCAGGGTTTTCTCCGCATTTTTGTCTGCCGCCACCACTGCTGCTGCTAGCACTGCTGCCCCTACCGCAACCATTTTAAAGCTCAGGAGGTGGTTCCCATCCGAAGGGAGAGGTTTTCTCTCTTCCCCTGGCTTGGCAGCATTGCCTCTGCCTGCTCTTCACTCACCTGTTGCTTTTTCCAAGAGCTTCCATCGCTTTCTTCAAGTGCCTCCTCTGGCTGCTAAGCTAGGAGGAGGGAGAAAACCTACCCCTTCAGATGGGAACTGCTTCCTGAGCTTTAAATTATTGCTGAGGTGGCGGCAGCAGTGGCGGCAGATGAAACTCCACAGGGACAGTGAAGACAAGGTACGCCATGTCCCTGTGGAGAATAATAATGTGCAGGCCTTTGGGGCGAATGCGGGGACATGCCAGCAAAACCTAATCTGGACCTTTTGCCATACATGTAGAATCACAGAATCACAGAGTTAAAAAAGACCACAATGGCCATCCAGTCCAACCCCCTGCCATGCAGGAATACACAATCAAATCATTCCCAACAGATGGCCATCCAGCCTCTGTTTAAAATCCTCCAAAGAAGAAGACTCCACCACACTCCGAGACAGTGTATTCCACTTCCAAACAGCTCTTACTGTCAGGAAGTTCCTTCTAATGTCCAGGCGGAATCTCTTTTCCTGTAGTTTGAACCCATTGCTCTGTGTCCTAGTCTCTGGAGCAACAGAAAACAAGCTTGCCCCACCTTCAGTATGACATCCCTTAAAATATTTAAACATGGCTATCATGTCACCTCTCAACTTCTCTTCTCCAGACTAAACATGCCTAGCTTCCTAAGCTGCTCCTCATAGGGCATGGCTTCCAGGCCTCCCATCATCCTGGTCACCCTCCTCTGGACACATTCCAGCTTCTCAATATCATTCCTGAATTGTGGTGCCCAGAACTAGACACAATATTCCAGATGAGGTCTGACCAAAGCAGAATAGAGTGGCACCATTACTTCCCTTGATCTAGACAATATAGTTCTAATAATGCATCCTAGAATCACATTGGCTTTTTTAGCTGCTGCATCACACTGCTGACTCATGTTCAGCTTGTGGTCCAACAAGACTGTAATCACTGAGACATCTAGATGCATTTCGCATGTGTAGACAGGTCCCAGGGTTCGAATCCCTGCTTTGCCATGAAAACCCACTGGGTGACCTTGGGCAAGTAATACACTCTCAGCCTCAGAAAACCTGTGATAGGTTCACCATACGTTGGAAACAACTCAGAAGCATGCAATCACCACTTGTCTAACAAGTCTATAACTAGTAGCCATGCTTAACATAAACTAGGCTTCCCTTGTAAAGCACAGCTCAACACCATGGCTTGAAGAGAGCTCAGGAAAATTAATTTTGTTTTTGGACTACAGCTGCCAGAATCTACCAGACAGCATGACCAGTGTAGATTCTGTGAGTTGTAGTTGATCAAATTAGTTCATAAAAAAATATGAGTCTGAACCAGGTTTGCAAGACATCATTATCAGGGAATCTGGTTAGCGTTAAACTACTGTATAATTAAACTGTTATAACCAGTAAGCATGTAATATAAACTCACTGAGAATGCTGAGAATTTGAAGCAAAGAGGGGATAGGCTCCAGAGAGGGGGTCCTTTCACACTACACAATTTTAGCACTATGATTCTAATTTCACTGCTATGGTTCCATCCCATGGAATCCTGGGATTTGTAGTTTAAGGAGGTATATTTAGAATATTCAGCCAGAGAGCCTGAGTGGCTGACCAAACTACAACCCCAGGATTCCACAGGATGTAGCCATGGCATTTAAAGTGGTATTATAGCACTATAATTGTGTAGTTGAAAGGGCACAGGGAAGGGCATGGTTTTCCATGCAGGCTCCTGATTGACAAAGTATGGTTTGTAGGTGATGTCTGCATAAGGCCCTATATAGAAAACCCACAGATGCTAACACCTCTCTAAGATCTGAAACCTCATATCCTAGAACATTGAGATGTAGGACTTTTTCAGACAAGGGTTACTGTGCAAGAAGCTTGCGGAAGAGATACGGTGCTGTTGTGCGGCAAGGGGGTCCGTTTCGGATGATGCCTTCCCTCTCTTGGCATCGTCCATGTCACTTCTGTGTATGATTGAAGGCAGCCGTGCTATATTTTACTCACTGACAACCTCCGTGAGTAAAATATAGCACGGCTGCCTTCAATCGTACACGAAAATGATACGGACGATGCTGAGAGAGGGACGGCGTCATCCAAAACGGACCCCCTGCCATGCAACAGCACCGTACCTCTTCTGCAAGCTTTTCGCACGGTAACCCTTGTCTGAAAAAGTCCCTAATCTTACCATGGCCAATTCCTCAGGTTAAAACAAAATTGTTCTCAGGAGGAAAAATTTAAACATGAGTCCTGTAGATTATCAAAATAACTTATTGAAAGGGGTTATCCATGTCATGTAGTAGCCAAAGGTCTGAACTGGGAGATCTCATTTAGAACTGTTACAAAAATGATATAAAGCACAGGCGGGTCATCTTAATTGTTCTCTCACCTATAATTCTATCATCAAAGGCTTACAGGAGTTCCTTAAAAACATTGGTACTTTGTTCAGAATATTCCAGGATGTACTGAAAAGCCACAGATATGCTTTAAAAGGAGTAGAAATATTTGCAATACTGTGGGGAATCACCCCTGTGGCTACCACATCTATTGTAACTACACTTCCAAAATGACTGAGTTTATAAATTATATTGACAAACAGAAATATATTTTGACCCACTTTAGCTTGTGCAATAGCTGCTTTGTTATATATGTTATTTAGTGCACATATATACAGTTGTCCTTTCATATTCTCTGGGATTTGGTTCCAGGACCCCCGTGGATACTAAAATCCATGAAAACTCAAGTCCCATTATATGTAATGGCATAGCAAAATGGTGTCCCTTATATAAGATGGCAAAATCAAGGTTTGCTTTTTGGATTATTATTTTTTAAGAATATTTTCAAGCTGTGAGTACTTAAATCTGTGGATACCAAATCCGTGGATACGGAGGGACAACTATATATGAGGAAAACATCGAGACCTTAAAAAAGAAGTATAAAGGAACATTAGTCTAATAAAGAAATGGAAGAGTGGGGGCACCTCTAATAAGTCATTTTGTGGAATTTCAGCACTTTACCACAGATATTAAGTTTGGGGTGTTAGAAAAGATAGGTAATAATACTGACTTTTTTTTTTGCTGAGAACAAAAGCAGACTAGATTTTAAAACTGAAATCTTTGACACTGGGAGGTCTTAATGAAGATCTGGATTTTCCCCCTCTATTGCACAGTGAGCCCTTGGTATCCACCGGGGTTTGGTTCCAGGACACCGCCCGCAAAATACATGGATGCTCAAGTCCTGTGATATTACAATGGTGTAGTAAAATGGTTTTCCTTATATAAAATGGCAAACAGCAAGGTTTGCTTTTTGGATTATTATTTTTTTAAAAAATATTTTCATGCCGTGGATGGTAGAAACCGTGGATACAGAATCTGTGGATATGGAGGGCAGATGGTGGTAAGGTTACTCTGCTTCATAAATGACATGACTTTTCTGATGGATTACATTAGATGTCCTTGAAACTTTTCTCACCACAGTCTTTCTACCCTCTCTCGTTTTTTTGGACCATCTGTTGAAATGCATAAATAAATAAAAGTTAATAGCCTAGTCCCTTTTTTCATTGCTCAACAGTCCGGTTATTATGGAGAGGGTTTTTTTTCCCCCAACTCCAGAAATTTCTGCTATTGATATATTAAATGGTGTGTGTGTGTGTATTTAATGTTAAGTATAATTGATGTGATCCATTAGGGTATTTTACATTCAAAAACTAGAAATATATGCTGTCCTTTTCTAAATTCTGAAATTCAGTACTGATATTTATGTTTGTTTCTAATGTAGCCCCCTAAGAAGGCCATTTGGTGTAATATAAAGGCTTGAATGCATTGGGCTTTTTACAAAATAGGATATTCACCAAGGTTTTAAAAATAAAACAGATCATCAATAAGCACATTGAGATGTGTCACTAGCTTTGCCTGTGGACCCTGATTGGCGAGAACAGCATGATTCCTTCCTGCTGGTTTTCCTAACTGAGAAGGTAAGTGGGATAGTGAAGAAAATCTGCACTGTGATCACCAGTCATTGACAGTTAACTCTTTGGCTGATGACAAAAGAGAGCATTATGAAATCTTGCTTATATCTCTGTCCTCCAGTTAGCATTAAAACCTGTGTATCATCATCAATATGACAGCCGTGTTGCTTTCCCTATATAAAAACCAGGCCTGCACATTAACCCCACCCTCCAAAAAAATTTCCATATAAATCTGTGTGAGCTTCTGGCAGGAAAAATAATCCTATGTATATGTCAGCATTCCATAGTGAACCTTTAATGAGGATCACATGTTAAACTTTGGCAAGCCACAGTAAGAAAACTATACTGTGGTGTGTACTTTTAAAAAGCATTGTATGCATGGATTACCCACCATAAAATCCATTCATATGAACAGCTGTGCTGTTCATGAGAAACTGCAAGGGTTCCCTGTCCTACTTCTGGCTATACAAATTAGATATGTAAACACATCAGAAAACTCCTCTTGACTTCAGTCCATAGCTAAATAATACAAATTGCATTTGTAAAGCAACTGTTATGGCCGTGGCTGGAGATAACTGTGAGAACCTGAAAGTTTTTGTACAAAACTCAGAGCATCCACTGAAAATATGTCTCTTTTTGTGGATGTCTGAGTGTTGTCTCCTGTGTATCTACAGAAAACAATTCCCATATTTGAGTTATTTAGCTAGGTGAGCATATACTACTGTAATCTGGAGATCGTGCAACTGTATTGTGCTGAGGGTGAGTAGATACATTGGAGATAATTTTTGGAGTACAGTTCCTAGAGTTCACCACCCAGCATGATGACTGGGGGAACTGTGGGATTTGTAAACCTAAAAGTAACTTCCTGTGCAGAAAATGCTATTTTCTGTACAAAACAACCACATGTGAATTTTGTGCGGAATAAGTCCCTGACTACAGCATTTTCTGCACAGGAAGAAAGGCATTTTCTGTCCAAACCATGGGACTCCAGTCATTTGACAGTTAACTATTTTGATGATGACAAAAGAGAACATTCAGAAATCTTGCTTTTCTCATCACTCCAGCACATTGAAGCACAGTCAACAGTAATGGCTTCAATTTCAGATCCTCCTTCCAGGCACTAAAAATACAGTACAACAAAGTAAAAAAATAGCATTTTGTTGATCTTTTGAAACACCCAGAATTGACTGCCAGAGGGGGCTACATATGACTACAGGTACCAGGGGTCACCAGTGGTGGCATCTGTCACCAATACTGTAGAGCAAAGCATGTGGACATGTACAGCACTGCATTTTATTGACTAACTCACTCAATAAAGTGACATCAATGAATTAAATAGACATACAAAATGTTCCATGAATTAGATCCATGTATACTTCAGCTTAAAGAGTTGATCTCAATCCTTTTTTTTTTTTTCTTTAAATCAATATTACCAGCTATATAGGCCATGGTTTCCACGCTTTATGAGAATGGAGATAACACTGTCAGCCTGCTAATCCTTCCTGCACTAATGGGCAGGGCTTAGAAGTGCGAACTGGAGCAGCTGCTGAGAGAAATGCTGCGGACTGTAGCTGAGGTGTGCCTGATAAAGTCAGTGAAACCAAACAAGGGATGGAGTGATGAAATGGAAAATGGCATCCAGAAGTGTTAGCTGATCCCTGCTTAAATCAAACAAGCAACAGTCAGCAGACAAGTGGGTTCAATGAACACTCTCTCTTCTTTTGCTTAATAAGCACAAATCCACAACACCGGAAGATGTTCAGATATCTTTGCATTGGCATTTCCAAAACCATTATCTTTATTTTTAATAGACTTAATTATTATGGTATTCCATAATTTACCATTCTGGCTTGCTGTATGGTACTGCTTTGTCCAGTGAGAAGTTTCCATTGGGAAAAATGAGAAAGAAGGAAGGGCTAATCTCCAATTTCCTAGCACAATAAATTAAAAAAAAAACCAAAAAACCAAACAGGACTGAAACTGCATTCACACAACTCCCATACCTCATAATGTTATGATTTTACATTTATTTCTTATTTTTATTCATTGAAGTATTTGTTTAGCAGACTAGGGTTCTCAATAGGATTGGTAGGATGAATATGGGACCTCTTATCCCTTTAGGGTTTAACAGACTGTGGGGCAGGAAGATGTAAAGTTCTGCATGGTGGAAATATGGGGGGACATCTCCTCCCTTGTTCTACCCAAATCCACCTTTCAGATGCTGATCCCTCTATCCATTTCCTGGCCCGTGGACAGTGGGGGACAATGTAGAACCATCCAGCTATGTTCCTATAGCTGAAGGCATAACACTGATGTCATCCTTCAATGCAATGTGTCCAGCTATAGGAACAAAGCTGAATGCTTCTCTGACCTTCTCTTTCCATCAGCCAGTAAAATATTGTATTGGGGGAGGAACCAGAAGCTAAATGGTGGGTGGGTGGGAGAAAATGTCTGGGAGAACTTTATACTATGCTTTCCTGTCCCAGCATTAAAGTTGTAGGAACTCTGTCCCATATTCAGTGTGGCAACTCTAGCTTGTGGGGAGATGTAGGACTTTTTCGGACGTCTCAAATACAATGCAAGCAGCCTTGTCACGTTGCGAGGCTGCTGTGCTGGAGGGCGTCCCTTTCGGATGACGCTCTCCCCTGCCTGTACTGTTGCGGTATCACGGGGACATTTGAGCGTTATATTTTGCCGGTTTTTAATCACGATCAACTTTTGTGAGTAAAAATCAGCGAAATATAACGCTCAAATGTCCCTGCGGTACCGCAACAGTACCGGCAGGGGAGAGCGTCATCCGAAAGGGACGCCCTGCAGCGCAGCAGCCTCGCAACGCAACGAGGCTGCTTGCGTTGTATTTGAGACGTCCGAAAAAGTCTGTACAAGTAAAAACTAACACACATTGGAAACTGTTTAATGCAGTGTAGATGTGTAAATAGCTATTGCTTAAAAACAATTTGTAAGCCGCTCTGATAAGCCTTGTGGCTGAAGAGCGGGGTATAACTAACTAACTAAATAAAATAAATAAAATAAACTGATAAAAACCTTTCTGAAACAACTTTTTCAAAACAGTTTTTAAACACACACACAATGATGGTAATCTGTGCTACAGTCTGAAGCTGAAGATAATGAAAATTTGAGTTATGTCCTCCTTATAAAGATGAGACAAAGAATAAAACATGTACTGTATTTAATTCCCCAATCTCCTAGTTAATACATAGATTTTTGCAGAATAACAACATTTTATGCCAGTTTAAATTTATATACCGAGTTCATTTTCAAAAATAATTTGTATTTGTACATTTAAGATGGGTTTCCCTAGTTTTGAGATACAAAGTTGGAACAGTCTGATAATCAGCCCCCCACTGCCCCTTTGATAACTTGTTACACTTAGCATGAATCATCTTCACAAAAAGTTTGTTATGGGAACTCATAGGTTTAATGTCTTATCATAGAGAGATGATCCCCACCCATTGTCCTTAAAGCAACAACAACTCGAGTTATGCTATTAGTGCAAATACAACTTGGAAAAGTTAATCTTCTGCACAACAACTTCCAGAATTTCCCAGAATCTAGGAAATATAGTCCATTTTTTCCCTCCCAAATTAAGTTTTATTCCTCATGAACAAAGTATAGCCCAGTTTACATCTAGAACTGCCAATCCATAACTTTTTTTTTTTTGGATTTTGCAACATCTACATTTAGTAAATTATTCTGTCAATTTATGGTTGTTACAGTATGAACACACTGTTGTTGTTGTTGTAGTGTGCCCTCAAATTGACCTCACCTTATAGTGACTCTATCATAGGGTTTTATTTGCAAGATTGATTCAGAGGAGGTTTGGTATTGCCTTTCTCTTAGGCTAAGAATGTGTGACTTGCCCAAGGTCACCTTATAGGTTTTCATGTCTATGGGGGGATTTGAACCCTGGTCTCCCAAGGGCCATCTATATGAGGGGGGAAAAGACAGAGTACCTTATAGTAATGGCATTTCGCAACAGCAGTGACTTGTCTTGACGGTGGTTTTGGCCCCAGAAAGCCCCCAGAGATTTTGCCTGCCAGATGGCAGCAGTGAGTGATTTACACGCATTAGTACTTCCCCACTGCCAAACTTTTTTTTTTTAAATTTTTTTGTCTAAGGTGTGCTGGAGTGATAGAGCAATTTTCCATGTTAAAAGGACAGCAACCCCCCCCCAACACCCTGTTTTATCACGTTAGCAATTGCTTGCTAAGGTGAAAATTCAACACGGCGGCAGTGTTAGCAAGCCCCGCCTCCTGCACTCACCTGGCCAATCAGCTTTGCACACCCACTTGTATGGGAAAGCAATTTAAAGTGGATTGCTTGTCCTAACAAGCAGGAATGCACATCCCCTCCCTGTTTTTTTTTTAATCTACAGGAAAAGCCATGAAGGCCTTTCCAGCATTGTTTTTGCCGTTTTAGGCCCCCCTCCTTCTGAATATTGTGGATTGATGTGGGATCCCATTTAGACCAGTCATATTGCCAGTGAATTCCATGAAGGTTATTTTACCATTTAGACAACACCCTAGAGTCCTAGTCCAACACTAGATCCACTGCAGTGCCTCTCATCAAAGTACAGCTATAGATTTCTTTCAAGTACCAACTGTATTCAGATGTTATTGAAAAGCTAGGTCAACTGCCAGAGCATCCTAAGATATTAATTCTTGAGCCATCCTTTTCTAAGGCACATGCAGAGAAATGTCACATTCTCTTCATATGCCATGCAGTTTTGTGTTTGCCTTATTTGGTCACATAGGGAAAAATGTACAAGCCTGACAGTGGATTCAGATCTCCAGCCAGACAAATACCATTTGAATACCAGTGGGCTGTTGCATATTTAGATGAAGCCCCTGTAGTCAGCATGCACGTGTCCTGTAACACTGAAGGTCTCTGGGGCAATTTAGACAAAACAAAGGACACATTCTGCTCTCACTTTCACAGCCTAAACCAAGTGTAACCAACTCGACTGAAGGTCAGAGGGGAAACTTATAGAAGTTAGAATAGAATGTTGTCCAAGGAATCTGAGTAGATGAATTGCCTACTTGTAAGGCGTAGTAAGGATGCAGTCTTTTTTTTTTAAAAGGTGAAATGCAAGAGTTCCTAAAATAAGCTAATTATTCATCTTGGTGAACATCAGAAATTGTGAACTTATTCTAAAACCAGCTCAGGACAATCTTCTGCCAGGGATTTGGGTATATTTTGAAGATCAGGGCCAAACCAGACATGCATGTCTTCCCCGAACAAATATTCTCCAGTTTGGTTATGAAGCAGGGATAGATCACTAAATGGAGTGTATAGGGTTGAGCACAAACCCCACTCTCATTTCTCCATTGCTCATTTCTCCAAGTCTTTCTCCCCACTATACTCACTTCCAGTATTAGGGCTGTGGTGGTGGGAGGGAGAGAAAACACTAGACTTTAGTTGTGTAGGCACATGTTCTGTGGGTAGGGAAAATTTTTGCACAAGGGCAGCATTGCCATTCAACACCCATACTGGAAGTGATATGATGTTGGCTCTTCTGCTGTCCCCCACTTTTTTCTTTTCTTTTTTTGCTTTGGGAGGATCAGGGGGAGCAAAAGTGTCAGATCTGGCAGTAGTTTCAAGCATTTTGTCATCCCTTTAGGGTGAAAATTGTCCCCAAATTAAAAAACACACACATGGGGGAGGGTTTGAGGGACTTTAGGAATGCCACCCAACCAGAGAGCTTCACCTTCCTCACTCTTGCTTTAGAGAATGTGGAGGTAAAGGACTTAGCATGGGTGAGATTTTGGCTGTTCTCGTGAGAAGACACAAGTACCCTTAAACCCCCCCAACCCCCCAACCCCCAAAATTAACAAAGTTAATGAACACATAAGCACTGAAAGAAACCTAAAAATATGCTAACTAGATGGGACAGTTCATAAAAAGAGCGACCTGTGCTTCATTTTCACACTCTCACCCAGAGAAGGATTGCTCTCTGGGGACCATCCATTCACACTGTAATCTCGTGATTACAACAAGATGTGTTTTTGCAAGCAGTCAATACCATGAAAAAAGCACTATTGATGATCTATTGATGGCTTATCCCATCAATTAAAAGCAATGGCTTATTCGCAGCTGGGGCATGGGATAACCATGAGATGATGATGATGTCATGCGATAGCCATGGCCATTCATGCTACCCAGACATTGTAATCCCACGATTTTTGCAGCGCCTGATAAAGTCCAAAGTCTGGTTGTTGTTTTTGTCCACCACCACATTCCATTCAGCAATGAAGGAGATTTCCCATCTCAGCTTTACAGCTGATCTGGAAAGTGGAAGTACAGTCAACCTGGCCAATGTAAGTTCAAAAATGCACATGTGATTTGGCTCCAAGTAACTTCCTTTGCCCAGTAGGGTTCCCAGATCTCAGGACCTCACCCATCTTCTCCAGTTCACAGGGCAAGAGAGAAGAATGTCAGAGCAAGAACCCTGCCTTGTATATGTTTTCCTTTCGACTAAGGTACTCTGTGCAACCATGGCTGGTGCTTCATGTATCAGGCTTGAAGACATCACCAGGGGGTGGCCCTTGAAATACAGAATCACAGAGTCATAGAATTTGATGGTATACCTAAGAACCCCCTCCAAGTGCAGGAATCCACTGCTAAGTACCTCTGAGAAGTGGGCATTCAAACTCTGTTTAAATAGGAGGTTTTTAAACAGAGACTGGATGCCCACCTTTCAAGCATACACCTCTGAGCCTGCCCCCTGTGGCATCATAAGGGGATCATCTTTATCTCTCAATTTCTGGTCCTAATCTCAGGGGTGCTCTTGACCCGGCAATCTTGGTTGTCCAGACATGATTGGCATAGTGTGGGTCTGGTCTACAGTGATGCAATTCCTATGCTGACACTATTAACACTGAGAAAATTTATGACAAGCAACTTTTTAACATAATCACTCAAGAAGAGCAACAGGGCGGGTACAGCATTGGCCCAAGGCATTCTGCTGAGGAAGTAAAGCACAAGATGATACACTTTCATCCCACTTCCAGAAGCTGATTGAATTGGTAATGGCATCTTACTTCAGCACCGGTGGTAGAACTGCATACTCAACTGAGGGCAGCAAACTAGATTTAGGGGCCACTGGCCAGGCTGCATGGCATGTACAATTCTGTCTTCCAATGGATGGCAGAAGGGTCAGGAGGATGCATGATGGCTGTTGGCATCACTCTCCCATTGCATTTGCCCTGTAAGACTGCTGACACATTCTGCTTTATTTTAAAGCCATCTTCAGGTATATGGGTTTTTTCTTTTTGCAGTACAATCTAGTCTGTCAATGAGCTGAGCCGTTCCGAGCTATCACTTAATAACCAGTCTACATCTAAAAGATAGTTCAAGAGCTGGTGGAAAGATGACTTGAAACATGTTGGAGCATTCACAAAAATGCTTTCTCAAATTAATGATCCCTAAAAAACTCAACTATGGCTAAGAAACTGATTTCCATTCTAGGAATAAGTAGTGAATATTCTGTTTTCAGTACCTCATGTTAACTATGACAAACATTCATTTTAAAATCTACTCAGTGAGCTTAGCAAAAAATCAAATTATAAACTGGTAACAATGCAAAAATTTATTTTGAAGTCCTTAAAAAAAAAAGAATGTTGTACAATTACCAAGAGCAGTAGAAAAGAACCTTTTTGGTATAATTTTCCTTGACAGGCATTCATTTTTCCTTTGAAAGCATTTAATCAATCCAAAAGCAATTCACCTGGAGCTAACACATCTGAGTTTTTTAGTATATTAAACTTATTCACACTTGTTTCCTCCACTGTCAGGGAGTCTGCCTAGGATGATCTTCTTGTAGAAGGCATCCAGCTGTGTTTCTGGAAAACCATTTGGAAACCAGCTGGTGATTATTGATACTGATACTGGATCAGATAATGTTTCTATGGGTGATCACCTCTTTCATTGTTGAGCAGGGTATCGAGATCCAAATGCATTCCCAAAATGTGTGAATAGGTTATTGGCATTATCAAACCCAGGTTTGGAAAAGTTACTTTTCTGGACTACAAATCCAGGATTTCCCTAACCAGCATGGTCATTGTATTAAAAAAAATTAACTTTTCCACATCGAGACCAAACCTTATCACATAAGCCCGTGGCTTGGTATATATCCATGGGCATATTCTTGCAAGTACAAGTGTGTGGAATGAATGAATACTACTGCTTAGTCCCAACTAAAGTAGACCCTTTGAATTAACTGTTGAATGGTGAAGCAACACATTAAGTAAATCCCACTTATTGAATCTACTCTAGTAGGGTCTGACAGTAGGTTGTAGGTTATGTCTGCAGCGCACTTGCTTAGGGAAGGACAAATCTTGGTTTCTCCCACATTTGACTGTTAAAAACTTGAGTTCTTTCTGTTGAATTCAGAAATCTGGGTAAGTTCTTATCCAGTACAAAGAAAACAAAATTTCCAGACATCTGCACTGGTCAGATTCATTTAATGCATCAGTTTTCTGTATGGACAGGATCATGTTGTATTTACCTGCCATGCCATTGTTAAAGGTCAAGAAACCTGACAGAAAAAAGAAGTGGAAATGAATAGCATTTCCCCTTCTTTGTTTATGACAAGCTCCTCATCTTCTGAGAATTGCATGTCAGGCAGGTACAATATGATCCTGTCCATACAAGAAATGCATGCACCAAATGAATGTATGTACAGGCAGTACAAACATTGCTAAATATGAGGCAGATGTCTGAGAGCTCAAGTACTCAAAGACCTCTGCCTGGATAGGTGACTGCTGGTTTTGCCTTCTCCAGCATTTGAATATCTTTATTGTCAAACTCCTTCCGTGCAGTTCATGAAGAGATTTTTGAATTTTGGAAAGTTCTTATTAAAAAAACACACACACCAAAATTCTAGCCCAGCCATACTTGTTGTGGCTAGGGGCCAAAATAACCGAATTCTTCAACTCAGTGAACAGCAATCTATTGCTTATCATATAACTCTGGGATATCAGCATGGAATGGTTGTGTATGATGGAGAGAAGCAGGAACAAAGCCACAGGAGGGTGGAAGGAAGGGTGGGTGGGTGGGTGGGTGGGAGAGATTTCCTCAGAAATGTTAAGAATGTCTAAAGAAATCAGCTCTAATAAGTAGCTTTGCTCAGAGAACAGTTGGGAGGCTATTTCTTTCTGTATCCAGTTTACCCCCAAATTCCCATGATCTTTATTATGTAATCTTTGGAACGGCTTCAGGCTCTGAGGACGTATAAAAATATTTCACACATGAAAACAACTTTGTGCTGGAAACATTAGCAAATACACAGGGAATGGAGAGGTCAGCCAATATGCAGAGGACAGAAGGAATGGAGATATGTATCTAAGGCAGATTGTATAAATCTGTTGCAAATAAATCCTTAATCCACTTTAGATCACTTTTACCTATGTAAGACTGTTACAATTCATCAAGAAGGCGTGGGAAGGGAACAAGGAGGAAAAGGCAACATTGTTACACTGAAGCCAGATAACAAAGGGGTTGTCTCTATGAGGCAAAAAGAAGCGGGCTTATCTTCAGTAAAGGCAACTCACAGCAGCTGCAATTGGGCTTCATGGTTTTGGGTTTTTTTTTAGGTAGATCGCAGGCATGCAAAACTACCCGCGTTTGCTGTGCAAACAGTCATGCCTGGGAATAAAGATGGTGACCATGAGTGAATAACTTGTGTTTTTATTCCTACCACTTGCTGCCACCAAACAGTATTTTTTTCAAAAAAAGCATATCTACGGTGCAAAAGTGCAATATTTCACCTTAATAGAAAAGCAAAAAACAAAATACCCCAAACAAACCTTATTTTATCACATTAGCACTTACTCACTAAGGTGAAAAAAATATGTTAGCAAACCCCACCCCCTGCAGTCATCCAGCCATTCAGCTTTTAGCTTCTGTTCCCTTAGGAAAGCAAATAAATTTGGCTGCTTGTCCCAACAAGTGGGAATGTGTGTTGGGGCATAGAAAGACGCGCTGTGTCCACCACAACCACCTGCAGAGTTGTTCCACGTCAACAGGACACCAAGGAGAAGGTTTTCTGGAAAGACTTCTGCAAAAGACTTCAGGCTGAGAAGGAAAAATTCCTTCACCCCAGCACACTGCCTTGAGCTCTGGCTTGCCAAATAAAGACAGCAACAAAGCCAGCCTTCACTCAACTTGAGAGCTTTAATCTTTGTTTGCAGTATATTTACAATAAATATACAGAGTATAGGACAATCTCTCTTAAACCAACAAACTGCTTCACCAACCACCATCCACAACAAAACCACACTGGAGATAATTCCCATCTCCTTTTTATAGGCAGTTAAACATTGCCTGTTACATCAGGCATCTCAGGTGTGCATACTCTCAAGTGCTAACTCATACACACACCTGCCACTGGAGCTTAACTACTTTCATTTCTAAGCTTACAGCTCCATCTTGTGGTCACATCCATGTCATTTCCTGACATTGTGCATTCCCCCCCCCCACTGTTTTTGAAAAATCTGGAAAAAGTCATAAAGGCTTTTCCTGCAGAGTATATGTCATGTTTAGCCCCCCTCCTTCTGAATATGGAAATATGTTGTGGGATGCCATTAAGACAGGCCATATTCTCCTTGCATTCTGTGAAGAGTATTTTCACTGTTTAGACAATCCCGATGACTTGATGGACCCTTCTTGACTGCAACACCTCCTCAGGAGGAGATGCTCTGCACAAGGAAGGTCAAGAGAAAGAGAGCCGCTAACCTTCCCAGACATTCCCTCTCCTGGCCCCAGCTGCATTTATCTCTATGACATTACAGGCTTGCTTTTATAATATCAAAACAGAGTAGAGATTAAAAAAACAGCATTTGGTGCTTTGTTATCTTACTCAAACCATTTGTTCAGAAGAAATTGTTCAGAACTTGTTTATAGGACAATTTCAGGACTGAGGGAAAAAATAATTTTGGATTATAACGCCCACAATCTCCCATCTGGGGATTTGAGGAGGTGTAGTTCAAAAGGTAATCCCCCCCCCCCGCCAAGCTTTGCACAATTGGCAGAGAGGTAGCCATGTTAGTCTGATGCAGCAGAAACAACAGAACGTCTTTTTTTTAATTTTAAAGACTAAAGTGTTTTATTATTCCATAAGCTTTCATGGACAATACTACATTGTCCATGAAAGTATATGCCAAACTTATATTTAAAAAAAAACCAGTTGTTATGTTGCTGTGAGACTTGTTTCAGATTGTTGTATAATTATAAAAAAGTGTTTTCCTGGCTGAAGAATCTGCTCTTCCGAGTGCCTTTCATTGGCTCTGATTCATGATGCTTACCAAAGGTTTGGTAGTGACTGAATACCATACATGCTGATGTCTTGAATTTCAGAAATGTAATCATGGGTATGTAAATGGAAGACAAGCTGAGGCATGCCTGACATGTGTTTTTTTTTTTTTTTTTGCAGCATAAAATTGGATGCCATGACTAGATCACAGGATAGCTCAAGGTTATTTGTTGCTATACTTAGCCATGATTTGTTTTTGCATTGCTTCCCTTCCTTCCTTATTGAAGAAACTGACAGTGTACAGACTAATTATCAGCAGCCCGCCACAAGAAGAATGAGTATCTCTGGATCTCCTGTTCCATCATCCCTCAGACCACTGGAGACAGCTGAGGTCAGAATTCAGATTCATAGTTGAAGGATGGCTGCTGTTTTCAAAACAAGTTGGCCAGTAGCATCAAACTTGCTCTGAAATTATTGCGTTGTACTTTACAAGGAAGGCATTCTCTTCATGTTACAATTAAGAAGATCAAATAATGGGAAATCAGTTTGCTTTGCTACCCATGAGCCATGAGAGAAGCAGGACAGGTGTGATGTTTGGCATAATGGTATATTAAGTACCCTGTAACCTATTTAATTAACAATTTTGATCTTAAATAATGTCCTGCAACCTATTTCTGGAAGTTTCCATGTGTGATTTTTTGGGCAGGGGATGGGTAGAAAAACTTTCAATCTGGAGGGCCAAAAGCCACAAAAATAGCCCTGGAGTTAGTTCTCTTGTGCTCTTCCACAGCAAATGCATTCATACATGTGTGGCTCTTATAAGTTTGAATGGTTTAAACTTTTATGTTTTTATGTTTTTTATGAATAAAGAATATAAAAAAAAATACAAGTGTGGCTCTTTCACACTACACAATAATAGTGTTATGATTCCATTTTAACTACCATAGCTGCATCCTATGGAATCCTGTGATTTGCAGTTTAAGGAGGGGTATTTAGAATTCCCATCCCAAACACTCTAGTGCTTTATAAACTACAAATCCCAGAATTCTGTAGGATGTTGCCACGGCAGTTAAAGTGGAATGCAGACCTTCATTGTGTAGTTTCATAGTGTTATTGGTTTCCCCCTGCACTTTACTCCCAATCACTGGCTATGGAGAGGGAGAGATACAAATAGTTGGTGAAGTCAAGAAGAAGAGTTGGGGGAGAAAGTGAGCCAGGGCTCCTGTTTTCTTTGGGAACTGTCTGGAACATCATGCACAATTTTGTCCCCACTACATAAGTGCAACTGTCCTTTTCATTCAGGATCCTTTCAGAATGCAGTTCCATAGAAATTGTGAAACAGGAACTTTTGTTTCAACTGAATCAACAACTCAGTTAAGAGACAATATAAAACACACACACACACACACACACCTTGGTTGATTTTTGAAACAGTAAAATTTGTATGGAGAGGGGAGCTGCAAGTAAGGAATCTTTGAACAAACAGATTAAAGACAGGAAAAACTCGATTAGTTTACATTCTTTCCTGTTTGTCTGTTTTGTTGGCTTTTGCCTAAACACCAAGTTCTTTGGATTCTTAGTTTTATTGCTACCTCTTGTATATTATGGGGGGAAAGGGCGGCAGGGGGGCGGGTAGCCAGCTATTTCTTTTTCTTATTGTCTATTCACGTGTCTACAATTTCTGTAGAAGGTTCTTATTTCTTACTCTGTCTTTGGTTCTAGTCTTTAATTATATAAAGCAGTGGCTCTTAACCTTTTCTTTATCAGGGACCCCTTTTAAATGCCTTTTGTTGCCACCCCCAAGACTTAAGATTTAAAACCCTAACAATAACAACAATAATACCTGATGATAATAATAATAATAATACAATTACACCATCCATTAAACCTTCTCTCAGAGGAACTGGAGGGAGAGGGAAGACTTTTCTTGGCTTCTTCCTGCAAGTTTGTGGCTAGAGCAGACTGAATGGCAATGTGCAGGCCAAGCCAGCCAGCCTTTGCCTTGGCTCCTGTCACATGAGCTGAGCGGCCTTCAATCCTTTGTGGACCCCCCTGTGAGGACATTGTGGCCCCCTGGGGGTATATGGACCACAGGTTAAGAACCATTGATATAAAGTATTTCAAGGGAAGTGCAACTTTTAGCAAAGCGTCCATAGCTACACTCCATTATTTATGCATTTGTTTGTTTCTTATTTATTAATTAAAATGTATATTCCCCTCTTTTTTTCTCCAGTGAGCTCAAGCCAGGGTACATGGCTTTCCTCTTCTCCATATTACCTCAGAACAAGACTGTGAGATGGGTCAAACTGAAAGAAAGTGACTGGCCCAAAGTGTCGGATTCATTGGCTCATTGACTCATACAGTGGACCCTTGGTATCCACTGTAGTTTGGTCCCAGGACCCCCACCCCCCACCGTGGATACCAAAATCTGTGGATATTCAAGTCCCATTATATACAATGTAAATTGGGGTCCTTTATATAAAATGGCAAAATCAAGGTTTGCTTATTGGAATTTAATTTTTTTTTGGAAAAAATTCAATCTGTGGATGATGGAATCTGTGGATGCCAAATTGGTGGATACAGAAGCATTGACTTACAATCATAGAGTTGGAAGGGACCAGAAGGACCATCAAGTCCAATCCCCTGCCATGCAAAAATCCATAATTAAAGCACCACTGAGAGATGCCCATTCAACATGTGTTTAAATACCTCCAAAGAAAGGAGAGTCTATCACCCTTTGATTCAGCAGGAAAGACAAGCAGTACTCTCAAATTATCAGTCTAACACTACACTGGCTTTATTTTATGAAGGCCACACAGTACATAATTTTCCCATCCATGAAAGGATAGGGAAGTTTAAGCCTCTCTTCTCTGCCCATTGAGAGTAGTTTGCTCATTGCCCCTCTTGATCTCCAGCAACTGCCCCTGAGAAGATTTTCTTCACTGTTATTAGTGATGGAGCAATTGTAGCTGTATCAAGAGCATTACAAGGTTAAAACATTTCCTGCCCCCTTACCCAGTGTTCCCCACCAAGATGGCTGTATTGTCACTGCTAATAACAGTGCCCTAAGAATTGTTTTTCCCCTCACTGCTGATTGCTGATCAGCTGGGAGGTGAGGAAAAGGAGCTTTCTGGATTTTAATGAGAGCAAAAGCAGCTAAACATCTTGATTATGACTTTGCGGATAGAAATACACAACTCTTTGCCCTTGATCCAAAAACCAGCTGCAAATGTGGCAGTTTACTTCCCCCACCCACCAGAGCTCTTCTACCCAAACAAAAATGGCCACAAATCAGTCAAAAAGGTGGTCAGATCTACAGCAATGTCACTTCTAATGTGCCAAAAAGAGATGGGGTATCCCATCAGGAGGACATGGCAGTGGGAATGGCAGCTGTTTACCTCTTGGTGATGGATTGAGCAAATATGATATACCTGCTTGTGCATTCTGATCAACAGCTACAGTAAGAACAATCAATGTTAGCTACAATTTTACGTGCTCTATCTATCTGTCTGTCTGTCTGTCTATCTTGCTTTAGCTTTTTATTGATTTGCTCAATAATTTTGAGAACAGGGTACCTCAGGACATGAAGTAATGCATTATGTATTACATTGCTACAAAACTTTCACCTTACTGGCTCCCATTCCCCAACTCCAAGACTTACCTTCTGTTGAGATGCCACACTCCCTCCTTAAGTATGGAAGGAATTTCCTTGACATGTGAAGTTGCTCATGAAACCAGCACGTAAAAAGTCTGGCAATTATACTAGCTGAAGATACTATCAATAGCTGAATAAGATGGATCTGAGAGTCAAGACTTACTATGGGAAGCTGTCAGCTATTGGCCCACAATAATTATGTAAACTTAAAGGTGGGCTCTTGTCTAAAATTAAATTCCTGGCTTATTTTAATGATGCCTCCTTTCTGGGAAGTCTATTTAAAGCCTCTTTCCTGCTTTTATAACTCTCCAGTTACTAATTTGAGACACTAATTATGCTTTTTCCAACTGGCACAATTCTGGCACCTCATTCATTTCCTGATGTCTGTCCTAATTTGGTTCTTTACTGGCTTCTGGAAGTTATTTGGTGTTACCCACCCTCTGAGAGTTAGGGTTCTTCCAGAAAAGAAAAAGGGAACATGTTGTTATTGCTAATTCTCTGCTAATTTTCCCATCTGTATTCCCCATACAATATATATTGCTGCCTTCCAGTGATCACTGGTAGAGAAAGTCACATGGTCATCCCTTGTAAAGATTGACACCCCCTGCTGTTGATACAGCTTCAGAGTTTGGAAAAGTTACTTTTGGGGGCTACAACTCTTTGAATCTTCCAGCCAACCTGGTCAGTGGCCTTGCTGGCTTGGGGATTTTGAGAGTTCTCACTTTAAACAGTAGCCAATGGGGGTTGCACCAGAGGAGGATTAACCAGCATTCCCGACAGCTATTGTTGACAGTGAAAAAGTTCCTTCTCATTTGGTAAGAGTGCTCACTCTACAGAGCTACAGCTCTACCACTGTTCTACAGCCCTTCCCATCTTCTTCCTCTACAGAGCTACTGCTACTGCTCTATAGAGAAAGAAGATGGGAAGGGCTGTAGATCAGTGGTAGAAGGCATCCACAGCATGGAGAAGGCTCCAAGTTCAAATCCCCTTAATGTTTCCAGGCAGGGCTACAAAAGAGTCTTGTCTGAGACCCCAGAGAGCTGTGTGAACCATACTGGGCTAGAGGGATTAATGGTTTGAATCAGTTTAACATAGCTTTCTGAGGCCTGAATCCTAACGTTTCATCATGTTGGTATAAATGCTGTTAGACAAGTGTTTACATTTTCTTGGAGGTTATACAAGAGTGGCATCTTATTCATGGTTGTGCAAGCCCTGTGAAGCTGACATAAACTGTTGTGCAAATCTAGGAGCTCTGCTTATGAGATTTTGTAAGTGTGGTTGTTAGTGGTGGGTGGGGAGCAGGAACATCTGTCATGCAATGGGATTGGGCATGGTTGTGCTATAATGCAATCCAGTATTGCAGTCTAGCTACAGTTGCATAATTTTACGTTACACAACCACTGAATAGGACCATTGACTATATTCCTCAGAAAGCAAAAATGCCGTGAAAGTAATGTTAGCTGTCAGTTTCAACCCATTCTTGCCTTGAAACTGGGATTCTTTGTAGATGTGAGTTAAGGAAAGAGTTCCATTCTGACCTGCCTCATAAAAAAAATGTGTGTATATATCAGAGGAGACAGCCAACCTGTTACACTGAGTATTTTTTTAAAATGAAACTGAGAAGCATCTCCTCCCTTTGTCTTGACAGCCCTGCTTCACTTTCAAGGTGAAATGAGGCACTTTTACAATACTTTGTCAATTCATGTTATTTTTGCCTTGAAGCTCTAGTGGGATTTACTCTAGTTTCAGCTTTGAGAACATTATAGCAGAGGGACAACTCTGTAGACTCTGCAGAGATGAGGAATGTTGTGCAGGGCTGAGGCAGGATTATCTGCATAGCAGAAGAATAAATTTACACCAGAGTCTGGAAAAGCTGCTCTCTCTCTCTCTCTCTCTCTCTCTCTCTCTTGAACTATAGCTCCCGGAGTTCCTTAGCCAACAAAATGTACCAATGTATCTATGTAGTAGATGTGTATTTTTGACTTCCAGGGATCACATTTCACTGGCATAAAGCCATAACAGAATTCTGGCCATTAAATGCTTGGGAGTTGGGGCTTGGGACAGCAGTGGATTTCTGTGTAAAAGGATTTAGTTCTGGTTAGTGACCAAACCTTTCTGGTGTGCTTAGGGGCTCCCTGATCCTTAACTGGTAATATGTGCTTGCCTGCCTGATACACAATTTCCCACCTATTTCCTGTTGGTGGGTCTTGCAGTTCTAGTAAAAAAACATATTAATATGAAGTCTATCCAACTTAGCTTGAAAAGTGATTATGCCGTATATCTATATCTATGTCTATCTAATCTAATCTATATCAATATCTATTATCTCATCTGCCTCTATCATCTCTATCTCTATGAGATTTAAAGTGTCATTCTGTATTTGTTTAGTCCAACATTAAGCCACTGGATTAATTGGATGAACCAGTAAAATATATGATGGCAGTGGGTGGGATTAGCCATTTCTTTTCTTAATTTTTTTTAATGATAAATGTTAATATCACAATTATCATTTGAACTTACAGAGACAATAACAGTAAACAAACAAAATCACATAGTACAACCCTCCCCCCAACCACAAACAAATGGGGTGGGGGGACTGGGAATTAGATGTTGTCTATTGTCTTTTTTTGGTGGGGGGAATTAGCCATTTCACGAAACCGTTTTTTTCTCACATAACAGGATTAATGGGTTTGTTTCAATCAAATCAAATCTGATTTGCATCTTTCTGGATCCTGTTACATTCCATTCCACTCCCACAACTGTGTAAATATAGTTTACATCTTGAGGCCTGGATAGCACTCTGTACTACATCTGAAGAAGTGGGCTTATACCCAGAGAACCCAGGCTAAAATAAAAATCAGGTTAGGGGCTTATTTGTGGGGAAATTATTGTAATGCAATACAATCTTGTGTGTCCCATGTTAAGTTCAGTTTAGGAATTTCCCTGCATGCATGAGTTCTTTCACTCCCCCTTCTTCTTTCCCTAGGCAATTTCAGCCAAC
Organism: Gambelia wislizenii; assembly: GCA_030847615.1. Taxonomy (NCBI): domain Eukaryota; kingdom Metazoa; phylum Chordata; class Lepidosauria; order Squamata; family Crotaphytidae; genus Gambelia; species Gambelia wislizenii. The sequence goes on along the minus strand of JAUMIR010000005.1, from coordinate 95,574,580 downwards.
TGGAGCAATGGGTCATTCATCACATGACCTAGTTTAAATATTATATTACACTTTGTTTAAGTTCCTTTTAAGTTTGTCTCCATGTGGCTGTAGCCATCTTTAAGTTTCTTTGAGTCTTTCTGTCTTAGAATCTTGTTTTTACCCTTCACCATGTAGCACTCATCGCTTAAGGCTGGGTGAGTTTTTCCTACCCTAAATCTTCTTAGTTAGTTAGGGACCTTTAAGTTTGTTTTAATATGTAGATTAAGACTGATACATCTTCAGTAAACTTTTGATATGCATTTTTAAACTGACATCTTTGTTGTTTAATGAGTCTAATTGACTGGGTGATCAGACCACACATTTAAATGTTAATTGAGCTGTGTCTGCACTCCGATGCCTTACTCTGCTTACTTTGAAAGAAAAATGTTTTTACTTTTAAAGAAGATATTTTTATTTTTAAAAGGGCTAGATCCCTGGAATTTTTAATACATTTTAATTTTTAGATTCACACCCCCTACATTATTGCATGAGGGAAAGGATGCAGCAGTAAAGCCTGAGAGTAGCATGTCCCAACTTGCCTTATCACATGATGTTGGTGTGCCTCAGCTTGTTCTCCCATCTCGGTTCCGTGGGAGACAGTGGTAAAGGCAAGTCTTTTTTCTAACAGATTTTTCTAGTTAAAACAAAGGAGATTTTCAGACGGGCTAAATATGGTGTGATACCAACACCAGGAGATAGCTAAAGGGCTTCCCTTTCAGACGATGTTGTTCCTGTGTTGTCATGCTCCCGTTTGGCTGTCGTTACGCTGGTGCTGTTTTTTATTCACAGGCTAAGTCGTGAATTGATCCACCATTCCGTTTCTGTAACAGAATGTCTTGCAAGTGAAAAAGTGCCCATTTTCATGGCACCATGCCAGCTTCAACAAGAGATCTATGCCAGAACACTTCTGGGTGAGATTGGGACATCAAGGTAAGTGACATATTTTTATGACCCCCCTGGGTTACTTGTTATGTTTTCAGTGTGTTTTTGTGCTTGCTGTCACTTTTTAAAACATTATTTTCCATTTTATTTTTGAACTTCCCACGCTTGTCCTCTTGCAAGAATGGCTGGGATTTCAAACTAGGAAGTAAATGGAGCTCCATTTGAGCTCCGTTCACTCTGGGGCTTCTGGGCAAATACGGCAAAGTTAGGTTTGAAACTTTTTGTTACCATGCTGGGACGGGGACAGGAGAGAGGTGGGAGAGAAGATTGCGAGATGGGAACATTTTTTTTTTGTTCCCTTTTGAAAATCTCCATAGAGTCATGGGACCAGAATGGATGACCAGCTGAAACACGTTGATATTGTGTGATAAAGGAAGATGGGATGTGCTACTCTTGGGCTTTACTGCCACTTTCCTTCCCTCGTTCAATAAACCTCTTAAAGGTGCCACTACATTCCTTCTTCCCCCCCTCTCCCCCCTTCCTCCTTTTTATGCTGTAAGAGACTAACACAGCTATTTCTTTGAAAACAATCAAATCACTCTTTCTCACTAGCCTTTTCATAAAGTGTCAAATCAGAATTCTTTCTCCCCAAGGAATTTAATCCAGCTGGTAGATATTGAAACTCCATGGCTGAGAGACCCCCATCTTGTTGTGATAGCTCAATAAAACAGAAATACACATGCTTATCATCACCCACTGGGACAACGCTGCAAGCTCATTTAGCTGAACAGTCCAAACATAACACAAAACGGTGACCTGTGTAATTCCTAAACATTTCAGAAGGCCTTATTATAGAGGGATAGTGGCTTCAAGGATCAAAAACTTCTGGTTTCAATTTTTCAAATACCCTCTTTGAGGGATTTCAAAGTGATATTTAAATAACAAGAGGGACAGGGAAAGGGTGCCCTCCAGATGTTGCTGGTCTGCTACTCCTATGTAGAATAGCCTATAGCAAAGGAAAACATAAGGTAAGGGGCCACAAATATACCACGTCAATCATATATGTTGCCTTACAAGTCAAGTTTTTTAAAAAGAGTCTTGTGTTATACAGAGAACTGGGTAAGTTAAGTTTGCAACAAGCAATTGTTGGAGGGTGAGGAGGGGAGAAACAGTAGGTGGGTGAGGTTTGTTCCACCCCCTTAAGGGCTCAATATCGGGCTTTGAGGTCCTTCCTTTAAGACAAACCCATGTTAGCTTGGTTTTGTGCTGGCCTCCAAAATATTCCTCTCTCGCCACTCATTACTGAAAAATAGTGGTATAGCAGTGGTGAAGACGGTGCAAAGATGTACATAGGCTAGAGTTGTCAAATCTCAGTGCCTGGCTCTGAGTCTCTAGTTTTCATGAGTTATCTCCTGGCTGGAGACAATGATGGTGCAAATCCTCCAGTTTGGGTAGGTTCAGCTCCAGAAAAGAAGAAAGGACTGTCAGTTCAGCTAACAGAGCAGCAGCTTGCAAGTATTTGCAGGCTTAATTGATTCATTGCTTCAATAGACTCTGTGAGGGAGGGTCCATTTACTTAATTTAGCTTCCACTTTCCTTTGCAGTCATTGTGTTGCCAGATCTCACCCTCTGCTCTGCATCCACTTTTAGGCTAGAAGCAAGTAGGACAGATTCCTTATCCCATTTCCCTAAGTAAGTAAGAAAGAATAAATCTCTTGTTTCACTGTAAAGCTTCTGTCTTAATTTCCAAACAGGAACTTATGTTCTCTGTGTATACATGTGTGTTTGAATGAAAAGCTGAGAGCAATGGTGCTTGGTACTTAATGCACAACACTTAGGAAATTTTCACATGGGGAAAGTAACCCCAGGGAGATTGGGAGAAACGTTCTGGTTGCAGTGCTCCGTTTGGCACACCCCCTTCTTCTCCAAATCTCCCATCGTCCTCCCTCCATCCTGCTTCCATTTTCCTCCCACTATTTTTTTTACTAACGAAGGTTCTTCATTAGTACAAAGTTGCGGAACATAGCGGGAGGGAAATGGAAGCAGCACAGAGGGAGGATGATGGGAGATCAGGAGAAGGAAGGGGGCGTGCGAAATGGAGCGCTGCAACCGGAACATCCCCGTTTTTCTCCCGATCTCCCCGGGGGTAACTTTCCCCGTGTGAAAATCTCCTTAATGACATTACCAGGGGCTGTCCCTTGGTCTCAGGTTAGGCTGGGAAATTGAGGGCCTGGGACAGTCTTGAACTGGCAACACTAACACAGGAGAACGTCTGGCAGAGGAGGAAAGAAAGGATATAGTTGGTGGAGGAGAAGGCCTGGTTAACAGGAAGGGAATGATAAAACATTGAAGAGTTATTATCCAAAGTAACATATCTATTTCTTCCTAAATTCTATTTAAGAGAGGCCAATATTCACATGACCTTCTGAATGGGTCTCTTTCTCCCCACAAGGCTTATGCTTTGTTTTTTCTGTTAAGGCAGAATTTTAAGCTAATTTTACACAATGCCTTGTACTGGTGCTGTCGTGTTCATACTCTTTCCTGTACAACATCTAAATGATAAAATCCATATCTGCTACAGCTGTTGCCAAAATATAATTCCCTGACACTAATGCTGAGTGAACTATGAGCAACTTGGGCTTCCATTATCAACTTGGTGCTGCTCCATCATCTGCCAAAATCAGCCAAAGCGAAGGTCATCGTGTTGGGTAAACATTTTTTTATTCAAGGTAGTCAAAGAAAATCACGTACACCATCAACACAAAGTAAAGTTAAATATGTAATGCTGCTTCTAATGATCCATTGTTTCCCGGAGTTGGAAAAACTATTTTTTGGACTGAAATTCTCAGAATTTGGGGACAGGGAATTCTGGGAAATGCCCAAAAGTTACCTTTCCAAGTGCTGCCCCACCACCCAAAATCTTAGGTAGGCTGTAGGTAGACAGAGAAGTTCTAGTAACCTGTTGTCCATCCTAGTAATCACTTAACACTTGCTGAGAAGTGGACCTTGATCTGACCAGAGCTCAGAAAGTTACTTTTTAAAAGAAACTCTTCACTGTTACTCATTTCAGTGTTTGACAAAAAAGAAACTGTTAGGGCGATTCGTTACAATGATGAAAAAGTAACCCATCATGTTATTTTTTGTACAGCTTGTTACTTTTTTGTTAATTTCAGTTACTTTTTTTTTGAAAGAAAAATGCCTTAGGATTGATAAGGAATGGCATAAAACTTGAAAAAAATCATGTCAAAATACATCATAAAAGGCCATTTTATTATACGTTTTGCTCATAACACCAATGAAGTAACTTCATTTCTACCCACTGGCAACTTGTGACTCCCATGTCAGTGAACTTGCTCTGGGTTTTATTCTGAACTTTAAAGGAGCTATCTAATGTGTTGAACCTGTTTTGGGGATGCAATTCACCACCTTGGATAGCTCCTTTAAAGTTCAGACTAAACACTGGAATGGATGCATTGCCTTACTGACATGAAAGCCAGCAGCTACCACTGCTCTTAATGTACAGTCAGACCCCCATATCTGCAGGGGTTTGGTTCCCGGACTTACCGTGGATACTTGAAACTGCAGATAATAGCAAACTCCATTAAAATAAAGAACGTCCAGTACTAACATGCCATAGAGTTGCATTGGGGAACCTCTCTTGCCACATTTCAGCATGACTCTATGGTATAAGTCTCTATTTTTTCAGCCGTGGATAACTGAAATTACAGATATTGGTTCTGCGGATATTGGGGGGTCCAACTGTACATTATATTTGAAATATAACTTTGTTACATCCTCATTACTGCAAAACGAGCTAGTTATAGGTAACTATTTCCAAGCTCTGGATCTAAGCCAGCATGGCACTTTTAAAGTATTTAAGCAAGACTGCATGTATTGCCTTTACTGTAAAGAGATCTTGGGTATCCATTTTCTTTTGTAAATTTAAAATATGTTGCTGGACATGTGTGTGTGTGTGTGGGATACATGACACAGAAATTGTCCTTGTCTGCTTGATAACTTAAGAAAATATTGAGGAATGCAAAACAGGATGTTCTGCACAAGTTTCTCCAAGGGCCGTGTCATGTGTGATGCCATGGGTATCTTCAGAAGCCACATGGTGTGGTGATAGAAGTGGGGGAATACTTAAAACGTAAAAGCACAAGCATGGTTTCCATCCTGCTATTACATTGCACAATCTCTTTCTCCCTTTTTCTCACATACATATGTACAGTCTGCCCGATACATAAGGAAATCTATTATTGTGCTTTCCCTTTTTTACTTCTGTCCATATAATTTCTCCAGGTATACTTTTTAAATAAGTAGTTATCCTATTAGATCTTATGCAACTGTCCTCACATTTTGTACCTTGAGAAAAGTCTGCTTTCTTCCCAGACCTGGCAGACAACAACTGCAACAAGAAAAAACATTTTTGACCCTTTTGGCCAAGATTACTGCTTCAAGTCTGTTCATGTAAACATCTAATTTAATCTTTCCAAATTACTTTTCCTTTTCTGCCATAAAACATTTGGCTGAGGGGAGGAGTATTTCTACCTATGTCAACCCAAGTGACAAGAGATAAAACAATTTAGTATTTCAAGTTCTTCTTGTGTACATCAGACTGAAGGTAAAATATCAGAGCACACTTAATTATGATTTTGCCAGTGACTTCAGTTTTGAATACTGCTTGCACTTTAGAAGTACAGATTGTGGCAAACCAAGATCCATTATAATTTGATCCAGGTCTTGCTGCAGGAAGAGGAAATCTTTTCATTGACTTCAGTTGGCTAGGTCAGTTATCACATGCAACCCACACAAATCTCTTTCTTATGTAACGAAAAAAGGGGGAAATCATAATGTGCTTAGTTCAATATGTCCTGACATATTTAGTCAACTACTAAGAGGTTAGCAGAATCCTGACTGTTTATGAGGCTAAGAAGTTCTAAGCCTTAGTCTTCAATTCCTTTTTGATAATAGGATTTAAAGATTCAGTGCTAGAACAGTCATACACTGGATGCAATCAGACACTCAGGACTGCACCTTTAGATATCTGAAAGTGACAAAAACCCTCCCTGTCTAAAGAAGCATGAAAATGTCAGCACAAGTAATTTATGTTCTTTGGAAAGAAGAGTCTGAAACCTGCAACTGCTTCTGATGTGTTCACATTTCTTATCCTTGGATAGTAAGCTGGCTTACAGTTCTGATCTGCTTTAGAAATGAATCCCCCTAGAACACTTGGGTTTCAGCTCCCATGATACTTCATTGCTGGACATCTTAGCTGGGACTGAGAGTTACAGACCAAAACACCTGGATGGCAGTAGGTTGCAGAAAGCTGTCCTAGGGCCTGACTACATGTGGGGCAAAAACTCCAAATGGATTCTGCCCACATGCCCTTGCATTCCCCCAAAGCCCTGCACATTATTATTCTCTGAAGAGACATGGGGTACCTTGTGTTCACTGTCCCTTTAGATTTTCATCTGCCACTGCTGCAACCACTGCTGCTGAAACCGCCATTTCAACCATAATTTAATGCTCAGGAGGCAGTTCCCAGCCAAAGGAAGAGGTTTGCTTCCTTCCCCTAGCCCATCAGTACTGCCTCTGCCCAGTCACCTGCTCTCCTGTCACAGGAAGATGCACTTGAAGAAAGCGACAGAAGCACTTGAAGGAAGTGACGGGTGCACAGAGAGTGGGCAGAGGGAGCACTGTTGAGCCAGGGGAAAGGAAAAAACCTTGCCCTTCAGCTGGAAACTGCCTCCCGAGCTTTAAAATTGTTGCAGTGTTGTCATTGGTGGTGTTGGAAACAACAGTGGTGGCAACTGTGGTGGCAGACCCCCCCCCCCCCGAATCGTCAGAACTCATATAGAGAAAATATCCTGGAATGCCCCAAATCTAGGTCACGTGACATGTGGCTATTTTACCCCAGATTCAGGGAAAAGGCTGTACATCGTGTGGCTTGATCACCACAGATTCAGGAGAATTTGCAGGGGGATTCGGGGTTTTTAATAGTGTAGACAAGTCACTAGATAGTAGGAGGAAAATAGTAACAAGCTATGGCGAAAGGAAGGAGGCAGCAGCAATAGGAGGATCATAAGCTATATTTGGCTGCAGAATGAGAGAGAGGCTAAGAGACTACAGCATGCAAGCATCTGAGAGCAGCAGGAGACATTCCCTTGTGCAGGGGCTGCCACTAAACAGCAACTATACATCTTGTTCTAAACCTCTGTCTACTACCATTCAGTGACATGACACTGCTGTCTATGATGTGACTTCATGACTCTGCTGCAGCATGTTGGCATGACATCAAACATTTTGTGCCAGTCATAATGAGCATTATGACTGGGAAAATGAGAAATCAACAGGATGTTTCTTTCTCTGTGTGTTTTTGTTTTGGTACCAGCCCAGTGTCTCCAATAATGACAAGGTCTGGCTTAATGTTTAAAGCATGGGTAGCCAAATGTTGTGGATCCAGGGACCATTTTTTATTTTTTGGCTCCGTGTTGTCTTGGTGTTGCACAGACTGCCCCTAAAAAAAGAAAAAAACACAACTAGAAGTGGCCAAAAATCCACTTTTGGTTTTGAAAACCTCCCCCACCCATTTGTGTTAAACAGTGCAACCCCTTATGACCAATTAAAAGGTCAATTGCCTTTCCTGGAAGCTTCCAGGTAGATGCCCTGTATGGGCAGGACAGGGTAGGGCAGGGTGGCGGGGAGGAAGGGATGGTGTCATGTCCTGGTGCCTTAGAATTTGGGTTATGTAGTTAAGTTAGCATTAGTAGGCCTCTCTTGGCATCTGCACCAGTGACCTGACATGAGTGGAGCATGATGGGAGGAGGGTTGGTATGTGCTGGGGGAAAGCTGCCTCAAGGTCATTCCTCTGTGAAAATGTAAGGAGGCTTGCACAGCATTGATAACAGCAATTAACCAGGTGCTGCTTGTAGAAACAAAACTTACAATCTGTATTAGCAGAGGCGCTTTGGCGCCAAGGCCTCAGAACTGTCTTTGCAGTGTTACTGTTCGCATCCACGTCCTGACGATAAAGCTAAAACCAATGAGCTTGTTGTGCATGTGTGTGGGTGCTGACAGAGTTTAACACAGAAAGACAGTTCTTGCAGAGTCCCTGCTGTGACGCTTGGTGCAAAATGTCCCAAGTGAGCAACGAGCAGGTGGAAGACACAGGAGCCAGGGAACCGGTTCTGGACAAGTCAGATGGTGGCAATGAGACCGCAAAGGAGAAGGCTGACAGGAAGAGAGAGAGGCACAAAGTAGGGATGCAGACCCGGCATGAGGTGGCCAAAGCTGCAGAGTTGGGTGGTGCTCTCCTCTTCACCCTGGCTAGGGAGCTGGGGCTGTGCCAAGAGAGTGGTGGACCTGGGCCCGGGGACCCAATGAGCGAGGCCGCAAAGGGAGAGGCTCCCAGAGATGGGATGTACCGATGAGTGGTCCATACGGCAGCAGAGGCAGTCAAACGCACATTGACCTGGAGGTGGACATGGAGCATATGAAGCTGGAGATGTGGAGCATCCAGACCAGCTTGCAGATGGAAAAGGCACCCACAGTGGCAACTACCCCAGCACGGTGGACCCTGGCAGCGGCCGGGGCAGTGAGAGTGGCAATGGAGGAGTCTGAAGAAGAGGATGCCAAAGCCGGTGCTCTGGGTGGAGATGGCCAACCCGTACCTGTTCCACCTGGAGATGGACCCAGGCAGCCCGCACCACCAGCGGCACCCACCCCGGGTTGAAAGCCACATTTGGTGGAGAGTCCACGAAGCTGCTATACTTCTTGACTGAAGTGATGGGGACATGAGGCAGTGGGAACAGGCATTCCAGACAGAGGAAAAAAGGTCCAGTATGTATCCGGTCAACTCCAAGGCAAGGCTGCAGAGTGGCTTGTGGGATTGTATGACATGGTGGCGCCTGAGTTAAACAACCTGAACAATTTCATGATGGCCCTGTGGGCTCGGTTCAAAGATCCATTCTGGATGGGGCAGGCTCATATGGAGCTGCAGTGGATGCACCAGGGGAACCGGACTGTGGCTGAGTATGCCACTGAATTTTGATGGCTCGTGAGCCAGATTCCAGATTGGACCAAAGGTCCAGTATTTTAGGGAAGGTCCAGTATTTTAGGGATGGCCTCAATGCCAACATCCTGGAGTGGGCTCTGGTACAAGGCAACCCAGAGACCCTGCTTGGATGGGTTCGGCTGGCCTGGGAAGTGGAGGAGCTGCGTCAGAGTGTCAGGTTGGCCAAGTAGCAACAAGTGTGGGTCAGTAAGCTGGGTGGAGGGAAGGAGAAGAAGCCAGCTCGCCCCACAACCACCCCAACAGAGATGAACAAGAGTGTCATATGAGGCTAGGATTGTGCTTATGGTGTGGCAAGGGGGGCATTGGATTGTGCAGTGTCCAGAGAAGGCTTCGAGCAGCGGGAAGAAGGAGGAGGCCCCGAAGAAGAGCGAAGGATAACCCTCACCATGGAAGTCTCCGGGGAAACCTAAGGCTAAAGCGGCAGTGCAGATGGCAGTGATAGGCCACCCAGTGGGAGAATCATCATGGGATACTGACAAGGCAGATGTCTCGTCTTCATCGGAAGGAGAGCCATCGGGAAATGGGCAAAGCTTGCCCTGGTGTGCACCAGAGGGCGGGCTAATCCTGAAGGGTACCCAGAATCTGTGGTGAGTGGAATGAAAGCTCCATTTTTTATCAAAGCTAAAATATGGGCCCAAGGGAAGAGACCCCCCCCATAGAATAATGGCTATGGTAGACTGTGGGTGCACTCAGGTGTTGATTCACCCCGCATTAGTTTCCGAACTGGTGTTAGAGACTCAGAAACTAAAAACACCACTCAAGTTCACCCAGATGGACAGTGATCCAATGAAGAGGGGTGCCACTAGAAAACTAACTGAGTCAGTACAATTGAAGATTGTAAGGGGGGGCCATCGGGAGACCCTTAGATTTGTAATCGCCCCAGGAGCTGTACAAGCCGTGGTGGTGGGACTGAACTGGTTAAAATATCATAACCCAGACATATACTGGATTAAGGAAATCATTACATTCACCTTCCCAGCTTGTATAAGTGAACACTATGAAGCGTCAGCTCTGGTAGTGGAAGTTACCCGCTCTGGGGAGAAATTAGAGAACCCGAACTATGAATACCATGCCTTATCCCTAGCCATGATCATGGGGGAAGTGGCCGGTTGCCTGCAGAGTACAATGAGTGGTGGATGGTGTTTGAGGAGAAGGAGTGTGACATCCTTCCCCCCTACAAGCCCTCAGATTGCACCATAGAACTGATCCCAGGGGCAATGTTGCCCAAATCCAAGATGTATTCTATGACCCTATGGAGATGGAAGCATTAAGAGAGTACACAGACAAAAATGTGGTGAAGGGTTTTATTAGACCGACTACATCCGCTCTGGAGGCCCCAGTGTTGTTTAGGTGCAAGAAAGATTCTTCCCTGAGGCTCTGTATTGACTACCGCAGGTTAAAGACGGTGAGCATGTCAAATCAATACCCTTTACCCCTGATGAAGAGCATGCTAGCCCACCTGGCCAAGGGCAAAATATTTACCAAACTGGATTTGCGAGAAGCTTACTACAGAGTCCAGATCAAGGAGGGGGACAAGTGGAAAACCATGTTTAACTGCCAGCTGGGGTCCTTAGAATTCTTGGTTATGCCTTTTGGGCTATCAGGGGACCCAGGGATCTTTATGAATTTGATCAATGATGTTCTCAGAGAGTTCCTGAACAAGGGTGTGTTGTTGTACTTGGATGATGTACTAATTTACTCAGAGGACTACACATCCCATGTTAAGCTAGTGAAGAAATTACTGAGCAAATTAGTAGAGAACCATTTGTATGCTAAACTATCCACACATGAATTTCATAAGTCTAAACTAGACTATATGGGGTATTGCATCTCCAGCAAGGAGGTAGAGATGGACCCTGAGAATGTCAAAGGGGTGTTGGAGTGGGAGGCTCCCAGAAATTACAAGCAGTTACAAAGCTTTCTGGGATTAGCAAATTTTTATAGAGCATTCATCCCCAATTTTACTGAGGCGGCCCTGCCCTTGACAAACTTGCTCAAACTGAAGAAGAAAACCAAGAGAAACATGGGTGGGTCACCCGGGTCAAAGAGACCCCCCCGCAGAAAATAGTGTGGACTGAGAGGTGCCAGACTGCTTTCGATAGGCTCAAAAAGTTATTCACCTCTGTGCTTGTGCTAAAGCATCCTGACCCATTGAAAGTATTCATGGTTCAAGTGGACACCTCAGACGTGGCCATGGGGGCAGTACTGTTGTAAAAAGATGAAACCGGGGAGCTGAGACCATGTGCCTATCTGTCCCACAAGTTTAACGATACAGAGTAGAACTGGCCTATGTGGGAAAAGGAGGCGGGGCCATTAAGGTGGCTTTGCAAGCTTGGAGGCATTTGTTGGAAGGGTCATCTGAACCTTTTGAGGTGTGGATGGATCACAAAAACCTTGAGGCCCTGTGCACCCCACAAAAGCTTGGCCCTAAGTAGATTTGATGGGCAGATTTTTTCTATAACTTTTAACTTCACATTGAAATTTCACCCGGGCAAGAAAAATTTCCTGGCAGATGCCTTATCGAGGCTGCCGCAACATGAGAGTAAGTGGAAGGAGGTAGTGGATACTGTGTTTGCTCCTTCCCAGCTAGGACTAGCAGTGCTAACTTGGAGCCAAGCAAAAGCTAAACTGAAAGAGGCATCCCTTCCAGACCTTCAATCCAAACTCAAGCCACAACCTCCTCAAGCAGTTGAGGAAGTCCAACCGGTTGACAAGAAGGAAACCGAAGTGGGCGCAGGGTGGAGGGGCCAGATTGAGAAAGCTTTGAGTCAAGCTTTGAGTACTGTTCACATCAAGTCCTGACGATAAAGCTAAAACCAATGAGCTTGTTGTGTGTGTGAGTGGGTGCTGACAGAGTTCATCATTGATGGTTCCGGTGTCACAGCAGAGCTGGTGGCGGGGGGGGGGAAGGGAGGAGGTGAGCTCACCTCCCTCTCCCTTCCCCAGGAGAGTTCCAGTGGTGTGGGTTCCCGTGGTGCAACAGAGCTGGTGGGGGGTGGGGGGAAAGGGAGGAGGGAGCTTGCCTCCTTTCTCCCGTCTCCTTGGGGGGGGGTATCCAGTGGTGGTAGCAAGAGTGTTCACTGTTATCCACAGATTTCACTATCCATGGTAGGGCCCAGAACCAATCCCCCGCGGATATTGGGGTCCTACTGTACCCATTGAATCTCTGAGAACTATTGTATTTCACTGAAAATCCTATCCATTCAGGGGGATTATTTCAAATAAAGATCACTCTAAAACACCACCAAATTAAACACAGTTCCACTTCCTTTTGACTCCAAATCACACTGTGTAGCCAGGTTATCGTCTGGACCTCCCTTCGCAATCTCCACTCTGCATGATCGCTACAGTATAACCCACTACTCTCTTACTTTATTCCTCTGTCCAAACACTTCCTATTATTTTCATTAGCCTTTTGTACATGTCTGAAGTCTGAGTGTGTGTGTGAATGCTGTTACTGTTAAATACAGATAATTTAATTGTATCTTTTGGCTTAGAGTCTCCTTCTTAGTACTGGTATGGATAGGTTAAAAGGTCCCACTGTTGCCTGTCCTCTCACGGCCATAAATGAGCTAATAAAATATTCCCTTTTTTAATATTCAGGCATCAGAGGGGTCCCACAGACCCCACCCAAATCTGGTAACACCTGGAATGGCCCCAGCTGCGTGGGCAGAAATAGTATGATGTATAGGACACGTGATCAGCACTCTTATTCTGATGCAATAACAGTGTGGTGGGATATACAATCAGAGAAGCCTCCTGTGTGTGGCATTTAGCGGGCTGCTGAGGATCAAAAAGATTCACTGCAGTTACAAGGTAGGTGTGGGATTTCCCAGTGTAGTCAAGCCCTTCATCTCCCATGGCCCTTCAGCACTGGCCACATAAGCTGAGGTTAATGGAAAAGGCAATCCAAGACATCAGGCTCCTCACTGCTGTCCTCCTGAGGAAAACCATTCCTCTGGAGCTTCTGCCACTGGGTTAATTATGATGGGTAGAGGAGGAATCTACCATAAAACCATGCTTTAAAAAATAAATAAATTCTAGCTTATTTCCCCAAACCGGGTGTGAAAACTTTTTTTCTGTTTGCCCATCTTGGGAGAAAGGCAGGATATACATTCAATAATTAAATAAAAAATAAAATAAAACTTTTTTTTTTCATTTCAAAAGCTGCATTGCCTTTGGCAATTTTCAAGAGACTTCATGCCTGTTGGTGCTGTGAAGCCAAAGCCCAAAGTGAGTGGGCTAGGATTGCCAGAGTGAAAACTGGAGAGGGATCCTGTATCTTTAATGGTTGTCTATAAGAGGGAATTTCTTCCCGTAAATAACATTTGCTGAAATTTAGTCTTCTACACAAATGTTACAGATGCAGGATCCATCTCCAGTTTTCCATCTGGCAACTGTGAGTGGGACTAAAGCAACATACACACCCATCTAAGCACTCTCACCAGTCTCAGTTTTGCTTTCTTTCTGGGTGCATCTTCATTGTAGAAATAATGCAGCCAGACACCACTTTAAGTGCTCCATTCTATGAAATCCTTGGATTTATAGTTTTACAAGGTCTTTAGCTTTCTCTGCTAGAGTGCTGGAGCCAAGATTCCATATGATAGAGCCATGGCAGTTGAAGTGGTGTCAAACTTCATTATTTCTACTGTGATGCACCCCCTCTACACACACAGACCTCTATGCAGAATTAAGCTGGAAAAAACTCTGCCATTGGCTCCAATGGGAGGCTTTTTTTTCAAGCCTAATAGCCTTGCAGAGAAAATGTCAGAGGTGGTGTTGTAGCATGCAATAGAAGGGCTACCCCTCCCAACATATGACTGTTTTAGTTTTCTCCATGCTGAAATGTAGTTTGAAAAGAAAGAGAGCCTTCCACTGACTCCAATGGGATACTTTTTCAAGCTTAACTAATGCAGATAGAAGAGCCAGGAGGTGGCTTGGCTTTGTGAGAAGCTAGTCCTTCCCCACCCTCCTTGTCCTAAGTCATAGCTGAGACAGTACTGGATTCTTACATAGCAACAACATGTGATTAGTTGAAAACTTATGGAAGTTTCCAGTCTTCTCTTTGTGGCCATGTTAGAAGAAGAAGGGAAGAGTGCATGAGCCCAATACTCTGTTACTCTTTATTCCATCCTTCTGCCTTTCCTGAAATGAAGCATTTGGTCCATTTCTGTCATGCTTCATCTTCAAAAGATGACAGTGTGATGAAAACGGACCACATTGTTACAAAAAGTTTGCTCTTCCTAATGCAGAAAGGCTTGTTTGGTTATAATATAACCCCTTGGCCTTGGAGGCCTAACTGGCACCAACACTGTTTTCTTTTCAGCTCCAGGTCAAGACATGGCTTTTTATTACAGCTTTTTGAGCCTAATTTACTTTTAAGCATGTACATGGTTTTATTTGCTTCTAGCATTCTTAGAATAATAGAATAATAGAATCTTAGCATTGGAAAAGGGCTGCCAGGGCCATCAAGTCCAATTGAATATAGGAATACACAAGTAAAGCACTCCTGAAAGATGACCATCCAAACATCTGTTTAAAGACCTCCAAAGAAGGAGAGTCCACAATGCTCTAAGGCTGTCCATTCCACTGTCAATCAGCTCTTACAGTCAAGCGGTTCTTCCCAATGTTTAGGATGAATCTCATCTCTTGTAATTGGAATCCATGGGTTCTTGTTTGCTCTGCAGCAGCAAAAAACCAAGCTCACTCTACCGTCTATATGACATCTCTTTAGATGTTTAACAAAGACTGTAATGTTACCTTTCAGTCTTCTCTCCTCCAAGCTAAACATACCCAGCTGTTTTTTGTTCCACTTAAGTTGTTTGTTCCACATATGGCTTGGTTCTTCGGCTGTTTTAATTTGCTTGATATGTTTTTATTTTGTTTAGATTATTTATTGATCCTAATTTAGAATTGTTCAAATTGTTTATATTGTTTTATCTGTTTGCCACCCTGAGATCACATGATAAAAACAAGGATTAAAAACATTTAAAATAAATAAAATTTAAAAAATAATATAATATTGTGGACTTGACTTTACTCTATGCAGCACCACACACATACTGTTAAGGAATTCCAGGTCCTGCCCTAAAGAGCTTATAAACTATAGGCTTTCCCAGATTGATCCAAAGAAGTGTGACTTCTTGCAATATAGCTCCTTGGGTTTTGCTAGGCTTTGCCAGTTATTCCTGCTTCCATGTCAACTTGTTCTATTCTTTTTGGGGGCTATGCATAATCATTTCTTGAATCTGCACTACATAGGGGTTTCCCAAAAGTTTTTAAAAAACGTGAGTGTAGCTTGCAGTTTGATAGTTTGAAGTGTAATCTTTTCCTTCTCTTATTGATTGATTGATTATGTGATGAATGTTACTGTCCTTGAGCAAGCAGGGATCACCAGCATTGAGGCCATGATATTGAGAACACAGCTGTGCTGGGCAGGGCATGTTTCTAGGATGGAGGACCATCGCCTCCCAAAAATAGTACTCTACGGTGAACTTGCCACGAGTCAGCATAAGAGGGACGCTCCAAAAAGTGATACAAGCACTCCCTGGAACAACATCTCAGGCTCGGCCAAATTGATCACCAACAATGGTCCGCCCTGGCCTCACATCGGGAGGCATGGAGACGCACTATCCACAATGCTGCAGCCTTATTTGAGAGTTCACGCCAAACAAGTCTTGAAGAGAAATGACAACGCAGAAAGAATCACAACCCGGAAACATCACCCAAGGAAACCTTCTGCTGTGCTTTCTGCAACCGGACTTGTTTATCTCGGATTGGCCTTTTTAGTCATCAGCGCGCTTGCAGAAAGTGTGGGATGAGTCCTTCCTGAATCTTCGTTTGCAAAGAAAAGCCAGAGAGAGAGAGAGAGAGAGAGAGAAAGATATTTTAGAATCATAGTACAGGTGTGTCATTAAAAAGTAAAAAGAAGTGTCATTTCACTGATCAATTAATGCCCTATACAGGATGCCTCCCATTTATATGGGGGATATGTTCCCAGACTTACTGCAGATACATGAAACCATGCATAATAGTGAACTGCCATAGAATAACATATGATAATGCTGGAGGACCTAGAAAATGCCTAGAGAGGATTCCTCTCTAGGCATCTGGTGCAACTCTATGTCAATTTCTGGCAGAAGTTGACCACAGAGTTATGATGAAGTACCTCCCAGTGCCTAGAGAGACCACCTCCAGTGTGACTCTATGTTCTTTTAGATGTCTAGAGAGACCTTACCCCCCCCCCCCGATTGAGGGTAAGTAAAACCCCAGGTACTGATCCCATGTATATGGGGTGGTGATCCTGTAACTGTTTTTTAAAGTTGAAATAGAGAACGGAGCAAATGATCCTTTTTTCCTCTGACATATCATGGAATTAAAAAGAATCTTACTCATGGTGGGAATAAAAAGTTGCATCTGGTGTTCAGCATTAGCAAAAAATGGTCTGGGACAAAAGAAATATCACTTTGGGACATTATCAGATGTGGCAAAAATCACAGGATTATGACATCAAGGTAGCGCAAATGGGCCCCACGATTGCACAATGTCATTGTCTTTGCGTTATTACTCCATGCTCCAGCCATGAAAAAGGCGTTCTTTCTCATTCACAGGACAAGCTGTCAATAGATTGTCAATAGCACACTTTTCACGCTATTGACTGTGTGCAAATCCATGTCCCATTGTAATCGCGAGATTTTAGCCTGAGTGGGCGAGAAAACTTCCAGGTGAGAATGTGAAAACAAAGCACAGGATGCTCTTTTTATGAATTGTCCCCTTTATTTTGCACATTTTAAGGTTTGTTTCAGTGCTTGTGTGTTCATTTACTTTGTTAATTAAAGTATTTTTTGAGTTTTAACCATGCTAGTGTCTTCTCGTAAGAACCGCCAAAATCTCACCCATGCCAAATCATGGAAATAAACTCCCATTCTTAGGACTTTTTTGGACAAAGAAAAAACAACGCTAGCAGCCTCGCCACGTTGCTAGGCTGCAGCGCTGCAGGGCGCCCGTTTCGCATGACGCCCGTCCCTAGCAGTACTGTTGCAGTACCGCTGGGACATTTGAGCGTTATATCAACGATCGTGAGTAAAAATTGCCGCAACATGGCGAGGCTGCTAGCGTTGTTTTTTCTTTGTCTGAAAAAGTCCTTAAAGTGCTAGGGTTCTTCGTGCGATAATTCTGTGGTGTTTCTTTCAGGTGATTACAGCTACATGTGAAAATAGGTATTATAATGCCATGATGCTCCTGTTGTCTTCATTCGCTGAAGTACAGCATTTTTAGATACTAGTCTGATAACGTCCTTGGATAATTTTAAAAACTTTGAGAACTACAGCAACAAATGCTGCAACCTCCCAAAACATGTGCCCCATCTGGAGGACCCCTAGATTTCAACAGAGAGGGATGAAAAGTTGAAATAAGAACAGGGGCAAGGGCAACCAATGGATAAACACAAGCAAACACATTTACATTTGTAGGAAATGAATAGGAAAGAGTTAAGTCAAAAACCTCATGGAAAAGAGGAGTTTGAAGGAAAGGAGTATAGCTGCACCATGTCTGTACTCTGGGAGGGAATTCCAAGCACGAGGAACAGCAAGGGAGAGGAAAGAAACACAACAGCCTTAATTTGTAGCCTTGATCATAAACTGTTCCTGGAAAGTATCTCATAATTCTTCAGAAGAATAAATCCTCTGCATGGTAATAAGTTCTAAGATGACAAGCAGTGGAATAACTGCTTGAATGCAACCTATTTCTGCTGTCATATTTCCCTATGCTTCCTGTTGTCTGACTAGCATAATGAACAATGCTCCATCTTGGACAGAATTAGCTAATTGTGTAGTTCCTTTTAATTCAAAATAGCAATCCAGTAATTTCCCCCCCTTATCTTAGAGCTGACATTCCCATAGGCTGCATATCCTTTAGTAGAACTGAAAATGCACATGATAACAGGAAAGTTCAGCTACTCCTGGGCTGGTGCCAAGCACTAATTTCATTTCCCACTCCCTTTCAATAACACTCATGTGCAAAAGGAGTTGGACTCAGCAAACAAAACATAGAGACAGTGCTGCTTAGAAGTTAATCAAAACATCAATAAGTCATAACATCTGGAAGTCATCATCTAACCAGTGACGTCAGGAACCTGTCAGATGTTCACTGTTCTGAGGCAGTTGTAGTACTTGTGTTGAACAAGGTCTTTCTATAAGCTGATGTGCAAAATATTTTAGCACTTTCTATTGGAGAACAAACATAAGATGTAAGAAACACTTAAAAGTTGTGCCCTTCAGGGGAGGGGGAGAACACATTATAATGGTGAACAGATTTTCCAAAAACTTGTGTCCTATGATAATTCAAATGCAGGAATGGAAGGTAGGTGCATTTTAAGGAAAAATCAGCAGGAGGAAGGGAGGAGTTGCTAAACTTGTCTTCCTGAATCTTCCCAGCAGAGCACTTATTTAAGATACCCCGATTCCATGTTCTAACTTCACAGAAATTCACAGGACAGCTTCAAAATAACAACAACACCCCCTCCCATGGGAAGCTTGGAATGGGACAATTCATTGCAGCTTCAGTGTGTCTGGTTTACCATGGCTAGTTGATCATGGCCATTTCAGTGTGACCGATTAAGCGCAGCTGTTTAGCAGCAATAGCAATACTAATAGCAATAGCATTTATATTTCAATACTGCATATCAGTGCAAAGCACTCCCTAAGCAGTTTACAATGTTTTTTAGCTAATTGCCCCTAACCAGCTGGGTACTCATTTTACCAACCTATGGAAGGATGGAAGTCTGAGTCAACCTTGGAGCTCTGTAGGATTGAACTCACAATGTTGTGGCTGCATTATCGGCATTTAATCACTGCGCCACCAGGGCTCCCTGTTTCAGCGCTGATTGGAGGAGATTATTCAATGCCACTCTTTCAGAGCAGTGAAAAGAGACAAAGTGTGTGGGCAGGGAGGTATCAGTGGGGAGGGGAAGATGATGTCAGGGGCCATGTACTTGACAGTATCGGGTTCTTTCCTCCTCCCCCAGTCCAGGTTTCCCCCTTTTATGCTCTTCCACTTTGTCTCGCCTTCCTTTCCTCCCCACTTCAGCTCTTGGGCAAAGGTTTTCTGCCATCAAATTGGAGGAGACTCTTCCTCTTTGCATGTGTGTGTGCACGCATGCACGCATGCACGCACGCACGCACACACACAGACACACACAAAGAGAGGGTGTTGCTTTCCCCCTCTCCCCAGGTAGGAATCGCTTGTGAAGGGGAAGGCTGGCTTATTAGATTTTCAGACAACACTGTTATAATGTTACTATTCCACTATATTTGCTATGGCTGCCTCCTGTTGAATCCTGGGATTTGCAGTTTAGGGAGGGGCATTTGCAACTCTCAGCCAGAGAGCTCATACGCTTCACTAAACTACAACCCCCAGAATTCCACAGCAGGAAGCCAGAGCAGTTAAAGTGGAATAGTAACACTATAACAGTGTAGTCTGAAAATCTCCTAAGAGTCTAGGATGTTCTTGCTTTCCTCACCCTTCTTCCAGATCAATCCTCTTGGATCCAGGTCCTTTCTCTGATCCCAGAGCAGCACCACCATAGTAGTCAACCCCCATTGTCTTAACAGGGACTTTGTGATTTTCCTCTTCCCAGATGATCATGGGGGCTTGGCTGGGATGGCAGTCTCAGAGGATGTGGAGGGTGAGTAGGCTTATTTGAGCATAAGCATCATTGGGTTCCATTGGGGCTTACTTGGGAGTAGAGCAGTCAAAGGTCAAGCTTGCAGGGATTCCAGCCTGGATGGGTGGGGTTGGCTGGGCAGGAGTGGGCAGGCCCCCCCTCTCTCTCTCTCCCTCTCCCTCTCCCTCTCCCCTTCTCCTTCTCTCTCTCTCTCTGTTGTATGTGGGAACTCTAATCCCATCCCCCACCTCCCCGAAACAGCTACTTGTTTAAATTGTTGTGCTGGAAGAGTGGCATTGAATCACCTGATTTGATCAGTGCTGAAACAGCTGTGCTCAATCAGCCATGCTGAAATGGCCATGGTCAACTTGCTATGCTAAACCAGCTACACTGAATCAGCAGCACTGAAATGGCTGTGCTGAAGTGGCTCTGATGATTCAGCCTAGACCCCTGCATGATTCTCATACCTGGCTGAATGTTAAGAGAGCAAAAGTATTTAGTGGAAGTATCCATTCTTAAACTACAGTTTATGAAATTGCCTTATTTCAATTAAACATAGTTAATTTTAACTATGATTTAGGTTTTGGATGACCTGCTTGGCTCTCCAGTGTATCTGTAAGGAAATTCAAATTAGATTTGCTATTTTATAGTTCCTGTTTTATGACTGTTCTGCTGTTTCTAATATTTGATTGAAGATCTGTTATTTATTGTGGCCAGTTTTCTGTTTCTTCGCTTGCAAGCAACCTCAAATAATTTTTGGAGAGTTGGGACAGAAATATATTAAACTGATAAACACACTGCTTATTTCTTGCAGTGGAAGAATGATGTCTTTATCTTCCAAGAAGTAGTTTATGTTTATTGCTGTTGGCAATAATGGTTGTTGAAACTGATAGGGCAGCCTCAATATTGGCAAGGTCCCACAGGATAAACTATGTTCTGCCAATCCAAACAGTTCATACTATCAGCTCCAGGCAACTTTACATAAGGTGGTACTTAAAGCTAGGTCTGCAATAATTTCAGCCAAATTCTGAATCCCAAAATGCATTTGGCCAATTCAGACTCATTTGCACCAGCTCTAGATTGAAACAGATTGGCCCAATTCAATTATATAGAAGAACAGCACAGTCCAAAGCAATTCTGATTGATCTGGAGATCCAGAGATGAAAAATGAATGGGGAAAAGCCGTATGACCACATAATAAGGCAAACACAAAGGTACAGAGGAGGAGTAAGGAGAAGTAATGGGTTTTTCCCATTAGCAGTTCTAACATGCAGCATGAGATGCAAATAGCACCAACACCCTCCATCCACAATGCTTATGGGAAGGGACTGGAATGATACAGTCAGTTAAGTTCTGTGTCTTTGGTTTCCCTGAGTCTTTCTCTTTTTATTTTGCAGTCTTTTCTTTTTCTTGTTAAATAGCCTAGCTTAATTCTGTTTCCCTTTCTTGTTATTTTGTTAACTGGAATAGTAATCTGTTTATAAGCCCCCATGTGCTTTAGACAGTGAAATCTATTCTCTCTTCAGTCCCCTCCCCCTCTTTTTCTCTCTCTCACTTCCAAAGAGAATTTCAAACATATCACCATACATTTACTTCTTCCATCCAGGAAACATATTCAGGAGTAGCCATGAGAAAGGGCAGGAAATGACAGGCAATAACATTTCACCTCCATTACCAACAGAAAAGTAACTTCCCTTGAGGCCAAGGCTGTCCCTACCCTGTGTGAAGCTAACTGGCCCTTTCTTAGGCAGAGAACATTGCATTTCTCAAGAAGTGTCTGTACTTTCTCCTGTCTCCATGCGGGCAAGAAGGAGAATGGTCTTTGCATGCACTGATATCCCTACAGACTATATTCATTGACACACTGAGACAAAATGTAGGTCTGTGACTCTAACATTGTCACTTCCATTCTTCTGTATGATTTTTAACTTCTTTGCCTTATGAGGAAGCCTGTGATGCTTTGAAAGCTAGCATGATGTATTTTGTGTGTTTTGGTTGACCAATAAAAGTATTGCTGTTTTGTGGACTATGGATTTTGTTGTAGTCTTCCATCCAGAATGCTCTAAACCAGGAGCTCTTAACCTTTTCTTTACCAGGGACCCCCTTTAAGTATCTTTTGTTGCCATGGACTCCCAAGACTTAACTCAAGAATTAAAACTCTAATAATAATAATAATAATAATAATAATAATAATAATAATATAGTAATACAATTGCACCATCTATTAAACCTTTCCTCAGAGGCACTGGAGGGGGAGGGGGGACTTTTCTCCTGCTTCTTCCTGCAAGTTTGTGGCTGGAGCAGATTGAATGGCCATTGGCGTAGGCCAAGCCAGCTGGCCAGCCATTGCTTTGGCTCCTGCGACATGGCCTCTCCACTATGGGAAGGAGGTGTGCCAAGCATCCTTCAAGCCTCTGTGGACCCCCTGTGAGGACATCATGGCCTGTTGGATGTCCATGGACCACAGGTTAAGAACCACTGCTCTAAACAAAATGAACAGTGCAAACACATGCATTTCTGTTCAAAAGTGTACACAGGATTGTATGCAAAACATATATAGAACCACAACACTTTAAGAATACAAACCAATGGTGGGCAAAGGGCAGCCCTGCGGCTTTAAAAAGAGGGTGGATTCCTTCTTGTGGAAGTCTCCAGGAGTAGCAATTCATGCTTTAAATAGGTTGCAGCACCCCAAGCTCCTGCTCAATTTAACATTTAAAAAACCAGTTTTTCAGAATTGGAAGTGGGCTTTTGGCTGCATATTGATTTATTTAGTTAGTTGGTTTATACCCAGCTTTTCTCCTAGTATGGGACCCAGAAGATGTATGCAACAGATACCTGGACCTGTTGGTCAGCTGTGATACAGACCAACTGGAAAGGGTTCAGACAAGTAAAATGAAGATGGTTTGTGGTACAAAAATAAAAGAGCTAGAAGAGATGAATTTAGCCTTGAGAAGACTGAAGGTGGCAGAAGGAGGGCAGGGGTGAAAGCACTCTTTAAACACCCATCCCATAAAAGAGGGCAAAGACTTATTTTCTGATGTCTCACAGGGTAGCAGGAGATTTAAGGGGCTTCAGTTACAGGAGGCTTTTAACTGATCTTCAGGATAACTTTTTGATGGTAGCAGTTAAACAACAGAACCAAGTACTCAGAGGAGCAAAGCATTCTTCCTCAGCAGAGGGCGTCAACAGAGGCCCGGCATCCAACTACTGGGAGTGTTCTATACTTTCCCTACACTGAGAAAGAAAAGAGGGCTCACCAAGCACTAAACAAACTGTTAAACAACAGTCTCCATGCATCTGAGGAAGGAGACCAAGTCTATGAAAGCTTATGCTACAACTTCTTTCTCTCAGTTAGGACTTTATCAGACTAGCATCCGAAACTGCTGTAATTCCACAAATGAGAATAGCGGAAACATCATGGCATTATTACACTTACTATCACACATGGCTGTAATCATGCAAAAGAACCACCACAGAATCACTGCACAATGATCACTAGTGCTGTAAGAATGGGAGTTTACTTCTGTGATTTGGCATGGGCAAGATTTCATCAGTTCTCGTGAGAAGACGCAAGTGTGTTTAAAACCCCCCAAACACCTTAACTAACAAAGTAAAGGAACTCACAAGCACTAAAACAAACCTAAAAATGTTGAAACTAAATGGGACAGATCATAAAAAGAGCATCCTGTGTTTCGTTTTCACGTTCTCACCCAAATGTTTTCTCACTGAGGACTGCCCATTCACACTGAAATCTCACAGTTACAATGGGATGTGGTTTCACACACCATCGATACCATGAAAAAAGCACTATTGATGATCTATTGACAGGTTAACCCATCAATTAAAAGCAATGGTTTTATCGCAGCTGGAGCACTGAGTAACAAGGCGAAGACGACAATGTCATGCAAAAGCGGGGCCCATTCGCGCTACCATGATGTAATCCCACTATTTTTGCCACATCTGATAAAGTCTTTAGTTTCAAAGGTGCTACAAGATCCCTTTGCATACTGATAAACCAACTGTATCCTTCTAAGCATGGTGAAATTGCAGGATTTAATCTGGTCATGTTGCATAGTTAATTTTCTTTCTTTTTTTGGCACAACATAATGATTATTTTTTGTATTCTAGTAATATAAAATCATGCTTCTAGACAACTCTGATTTAGTGTGTTAAATTATTTTAAAAATATTGGCAAAAGACAATATTCCTGTTCACAAAACAGGAAGTCTTCTTTAATTTTATTGAAGCTAGTACATTCAACATGAATATTCACTAACAACTTCTACCACAAAGTGAATACACTAGTGATATGGATGCTAGAAACTTCCCTTATCAGTCTTCATATAAGAAGGGCAAGGGTGTTGAAAGAAAACATTCCAAGAGCTGAAGATAAACACCACTGAGACTTGCACCACAACCTCTCCAGAGAAAAAAAATGTGAAGGAGTACTGGAAAGCTTTGGAGAGTGACAACTTCAAGGGAACTGACGAAAGCAAGAAAACTAACGGTCTTCTTTCAAGTTGGCTTGGAGAATTTTTGTTAATACTTCAGGTCTGCAGTCAGTTTCCTCACACCTTTAGCTTCTTGATGAACAAGCTCCTTGACACCTCAGCTATATACTTTTTCCCTTCTTGCCCTCAAACAGCACATAAACCTCTGATTTCTTTCTGCCCTGTAGAAAGATTCCCCTCAGCCTTTTTGCTCAGCCCACCTCAGTCTCCCTCCAAAATGTATGATCTTGTCTCTTTTCCAAATGGAGGTTTTTGGCTTTTGCTTTCTTCACAAAAATTGTACTAACTTGCCAGAATTCTGTAACTAATATTCTGTCCATCTGTCAGGGATGCTTTGATCAAGATTTCCTGCGTGGCAGGGGGTTGGACTGGATGGCCCTTGTGGTCTCTTCCAACTCTACAATTCTATGATTCTATGATTCTATGATTCCATATACAGTGGTGATTGATGGCTCCCATATCAGTGCACAGTGAATCTGCTCTGAGTTTTAAGACATTACCACACCAGCCTCCTTTTCACAGCAATCACGTTAGTGAAGCAAATGGGAACATACTGCTACTGAAACCAAAACATCTCCTCTTCACTTGTGTGTGTACTGTGATTATGCTGGTTTGGCAATTTCCGTCTTATTGTACCAGCTCCGTAACTCCACCACTTAGCGCAGGCATGCCTTTCTTTTTCTTTTCCCCCCCTGTGATTGTATAATTACAAGGTAACTTTTTTTTTTATTGTTTTCCCACAAGTATGCAAGCACAGCAAAAGAGAAAGAAAAAGCAGGGAGAAAAAGCAATTTTTTGTTGACTTGGAATAGCAAGGGGAGGAGGAGAGAGAAGGAGCGGAAGTCAAATGGCCCCCTCATGCCATGTGACTTCCTTTATATTGCTACTGCCACGGAAGTACCGGTAACTTATCACACTGAGGAATGTTGCCATAGCAGCAGTTATTGGGAGCCATTGACAAGTTTTCCCTGTCAATGATAAAATGCAGATGAACAGCAAGACAGCAACGGGATAGAGATGACATCATGCAATAAGCAAGGGCCACGTCAGCTTTTATCTTGCTATAATTCCAGAATATGAGTGTTGTGTGATAATGTCCTTAGTCTGAACTTTAAAGGAGGTATCCATAGTGCTGAATCCATTGAGGTGATAGGGTCCAGCCCCTTACTTGATTATTTTAATATGGCAATATTTTAATTATTTTTCAATTTTTTTCAGCTAATTTTGTTTTATTGTTTGTGAGCTGCCTTGGTTTCCACATTGGGATAATGGTGGCATATAAATATAATAAATAAATAAATGTCAGAGAGAGAGAGAGAGAGAATCTGAATGGACTTCTGCTCTTCATAAAGCCTCATGCACACTGATTATGCTATATAATATAGTGATAAGGATCTCAAGATATGCAATACAGATTCCTGTACGAGCTGTTCAGCAGTGGAATACACTGCCTCATAATGTGGTGAAGTCTCCTTTGGAGGCTTTTAAACAGAGGCTGGATAGCTATCTGTTGGGAATGATTTGATTGTGTATTCCTGCATGGCAGGGGGTTGGACTGGGTGGCCCTTGGGTCTCTTCCAACTCTATAATTCTATGATTCTATACAGGTATACTTCAGTTAATGAAGGAGATGTGTTCCGGAGCATGACTTCTTTAACAGAAAATTTGGCACTAGAGGCAGAAATAACATGGAAATAACAGGGATAGCTTCCTACACCACAAAAAAAAAAAAAAAGAAAAGAATTCTTTAACATGTTGTGGAAAACTTTTTATTCTAAATAAAACAACATGCACATGTGAAATGAAACAACCAGGTCAGATCAGATTTAATAATAATAAAACCTTGAACCTGCTAGAGGCCACTTGAAAACTTCTTCCAAAACCCATCCAGGGATGACTTTTTCTCTGCCCAGCCTCCCCTGCTTTTTAAAAAACAATTTCCATTTTGGTGGCTATAGTTACCAATCTATGCTTTTTTAAAAAAAAGCTCAAGGGAGCTAGTCAGCCAGGCTAATCTGCTTTCCTGTTTTCTCTCTGTTTTTCTGTTCACAGATGCTTAGTAAGGAATTCTCAAAGCAGCTGCTGTTTACATTGCCTGTTACAGGCAAGCACAGGGTAGGATCAACCAAAGTAGAATCCCAGTCTTTCCCACTCAAGCATTATTGTTGCAACAGAATTCAGCAATAGAAATGTATGTTTCTTTAGCCCTCTTTCACCATTCTCCCAGTGCTGATGCTGCTAAAAAACATCTGACTAGCCAGAAAGTGGGGAGGAAAAGGGTGAGTTGGAATAAACAGACTTTGGACTATCAGATTAGCATCTAGAAATGCTGCAATTCTGCAACTGAGGAAAGTGGAAACATAGTGGCATGATTATAGTAATTATCACACGTCGCTGTAATTGTGCAATACTACCGCCACAGAATTATTGCACAGCCACCACTAGCGGTTTAAGAACAGGATTTCAGCTTGCACTATAGTAAGTAACATTTGTCTTTGCATTGCTTTCTAATGACAGAGTATTAATGCCTCCTGCTGGCCAGTGCATATACCTTTAAGAAAAATTATCTCTTACTTCCACGATTTTGCATGGGCGAGATTTTGGCTGTTATCCTGAGAAGATGTAACTTTGCTCTAAAACACTAAAAACAAATAAATAACCAAAGAAATTCACAAATAAGCATAAAAAGGTACCAAACAAAAGGCAACAATTGATTAAAAGAGCATCCTGTAGGTCCTCTTCAGGTTCTCCTCTGGAAGTTTAATTATGTTTCTTATTGGGAAAGAGGAGGGGAAGAAGAGGATGACCGATTCATGCTGTAATCGTGCAATTACAGTGGGATGTGATTGTCATCTTGTCAATACTGTGAAAAGAGCAATATCAAGGGCTATTGATGGCTTTGCCTGCCAATTAAAAGTTATGCCTAATTAACAGGTGGAGCACACATGGACCACAGGATGATGATGACGACAGGCGATAATGGGAACTCGTGTGTGATACTATCACATTGTTATTCTGCTATTTCATCCCCGTCTGATAAAGTCCTTTGTAGAAAGGATCTTTGATATCAGAGGCTTTGTTGATGGAGGTACTTGTTATTGTTGTTGTTGTTGTGTGCCTTCAAGTCATTTCTGACTTATGGCAACCCTGTTACAGAGTTTTCTTGGCAAGATTTGTTCAGAGGAGGTTTGCCAATGCTTTCCTCTGAGGCTTAGAAAATGTGATTTGCTCATGGTAACCCCATGGGTTTTCTTGTCAATGCAGGTATTCGAACCCTGGTCTCCAGTCATAGTCCAATGCTTAAACCACTACACCATGCTATCTGTACTGAAATCTGCAAGACCTTACACTATAATTTCACTTTACACAATTGTAATAATAACAAGAAAAGTTAAAAGTTTTGCTAAACGTTTATAGCCATTTTTCAAAGCACTTGCTTGAAGGAGAGGCAACCTATTTACCAATAATAAGCTTTTGGGAAATATTTGCATGGAATGCTACTTCTCTTCATGGTGTGGCAATCATGTTGGCTACTGCTATAGAAGTATTTGCTGAGGTGGACTGATAAGTGTGAAGTAGAGCCATGAAATCCTCAACATAAACACTGGGCCTGCTCTAGGGAGTCAGAGACAATGATTGCTCACCATGATTCCTTGTGTATACCTAAGTATTTGAACAAGGGCACCTCTTTTTCACACTGGATGTCTGTATCAGTGAAAACACTGGAGTAAATGTAGGAAACAGGATTGCTATTGTAAATGAGAAGTAGCTCTGAAGGCTCCAGTTTGTGGACATTTCTTCAGCCCAAATAATATTGTACATGTTAGGACCCACACAGAGGATATCCATTTAGTCTAAGGATGTGAAAATCTGTTTCACTCTCACTGAGTTGCTCAGAATACCACTGGTGTGTTCATCTTATTCTGTACTGGGTTGTGCAATCTCTTTTTCTTCCCATAAAATAGTTCCCTGTATGTTATCTGTCTTATTTTCTTTTGGGACAAACATCCTCACAGTTGAATACATGGACAATACAGTGGAAAGAGATGTAGACTGAGAAAACCACACAGAAGAAGGTTAAGAATTCCCCCTTCAGTGGAGTTCCCTTGATCTCCCCTCCCTTCCCCTGTGCATTCTTTCCTACCTCAGAAACAGGGTATTGAATCATAGATTTCCCAGTATCTCCTTTACTTTGTCTTTGAATATGCAAACTAATAATAAAAACCTTTTGTTTCTGAAGTATTGTTTTAGTCAAAATTGTAAGTATGGCTACCCTGCTTAGCAACACAGGAAGCAGCCGTCTTTATTCAAAGTGTATCTGTTTAATTTGACCAAACCAGAGAATGGCCTAGATTCTGTTAGTCTTCACTAGAGTGGACTCATTTGTTCACTGGGATTTACCTATCTGTTGATTCACCTTTCAACAACTGATTTGAATAAGTCTACTTTAGTTAGGACTAACAAAATGCCAGCCTATACTTGTTTTTCTCTCCCTACACAAAAAGGTACATCCAGAATGTAGCAGAAGGACTTAGGACTTTTTCGGACGGTGATTTGTAATGCAAGCAGGCTTGTCCCTGTTGCGAGGCTGCTGCGCGGCGGGGGGGGGCATTTCGGATGACGCTGTCCCTCTGCTGATACTGTTCCAGAAGAGCTGGGAGGCTGCAGCGCCATATTTGGCCATTTCCTAATCACGGAAGTTGACTGTGATTAGGAAATAGCCAAATATGGTGCTACAGCCTCCCAGCTCTTCTGGAACAGTATCGGCAGGGGGACAGTGTCATCTGAAACGCCCTCCCTGCCGCGCAGCAGCCTCGCAACAGGGACGAGCATGCTTGCGTTACAAATTGCCGTCCAAAAAAGTCCTTAGAAGAGGATTCCCTTCTGGGTCCAAGTTAAGTGGAAGATCTTTTATATTGGTCTTCTCCTTCACTCTGAGGCATGGTAAGAGGTCTGGTTACCCTCCATCCAACCAGTGAATGTTTTAGTGGCCAGAGTGTTGATCATGGCCTGAGAAATTTGGATTCAAATTGCCACTTCCACATGAAGATCACTGGGAGATCATATCTTTTTCTAGCCTATCTCACAAAGTTGTTATGAGAATGAAAATCAGGTACAGTGGGCTGGGGTTTGGTTCCAGGACCCCACATGGATACAAAAGTCAATGGAAGCTCAAGTCCTATTATATACAATGGCACAGTAAAATGGTGAACAGCAAGGTTTGCTTTTTGGAATCCCCCACTCCCCCCTGCTATATAAAATGGTGAACAGCAAGGTTTGCTTTTTGGAATCCCCCCCCCCCAATATTCGAGCTTAAGTTGGTTGAATCCGTGGATGCAGAACCCATGGATATGGAGGGCTGACAGTAATTACAGGTATGCTGCCTAGAGGTGAGTGGGTGTGGTACTAGTGTGATAGGCAAAAGATAAATTAACAAATAAACCATGCTAATGCCCTTCATTTCTCCTTCTCAGATTTCTAAGGATACTTTTCCAGAAAAGACATTTATACATGGTTTCAAGCAATATATATGTGCTAGAATGAGTGCTAATGGATGATAAAATATGGCTAGTTATCTAAAATAACCACAGGTCACTGGCTGCACTGGAAAATAAAATGGTCACTGCTTTTTACAATCCTCTACCATCTTATCTCTGAAAAGAGGGGTTTTGGAGGGAGGGGTGTTGAAGGAAAAAAAGAAATAAAAAGTAGGACTGCCTGACATCAAGAATATATAAACATGTCCACCCTTATCAGTATATTTTAAGAGGCTTTGGTTTCATTCTAGGAATGTAACAGTCTCAAGTAATATAATTAGCAGTAGCCCTTGCCTCTAATATTTCACAGCCTTAGTTTACAAAATAAATAAATAAATAAATAAATAAATAAATAAATAGTGTGTGCACTTGTGCGCGCCTGTGCAGAAACCTATAGATGCTGACATTTGTTTGGTTCTGATAAAGCCTTCCATGTTTTATAAGTACATCACACCAGGTTCAAAAGCACAGATTCCATATCCTTTCATATCTCCCTCTCTGTGTGAAATACTGAGTGGAAAACAAGGAGCCAGACCTGCTTGGAGAAATAGTAGATGGTGTTTTTGGAGGTTGGGCAGACATTCCTGGAGGCTGTTGACATCAACGGCAAGTTAAACTGAGCTGTGAACAGAACAGCTTTACTCAAGCATATCATAAAGATCTCTATGCAGGCGAAGTAAAGGAGCATGGAGTAAAGGAATGAATGGCAAGCAGAAGTAGTTAACCCTAAATCAGATATGTCTATACCCTCTATGCTTCTTTATGTTGGATTTCTTTAACTTAGTTAAAAAGACTAATCTCTGCCAGGAGCAAAGAGGTATTATTACTTTTAAAGGATGCTCATTCGTGACCTGTACAATTTAACTAAAAGAAAATCCCAAGAAAGCCTCTCTTCTAGGCAGTTTATCCTCAAGTACAACTTCATCCTCCCCTCGCATGGTCTCCAGATGTGTTAGACTAAAACATCTAGCCTCCTAGCTGTGGATACTGTAGTCCACCACACATCTGGAATCCACTAGGTTGGAAAAGTCTGCTATAGCTTGATGGAGATCCGAATGGGCAACCGTGGTTGGCCTGGCAGGGGCAATGTTCTGCCAGGGACCACCCAGGGACAGCATGGACTCCCAAAAATGCTATCTCTACCCACTAAAGTGCCTAGAAGTCCACTCCTGGTTTTGAAAACTGAGATTTTAAAATGTTAACCAGGGAGGGGACTGCAAACTAATTGTATAGGGAATTTGCATTTCTGCATACCCTCCAACTATCCCAATTTGGCAGGGAAAATCCTGATTAATCCTCTGTCACCCCACTTTTTCAACTGCTTTTAAAATGTCCCAGTTTCTCTCTTTTCTTCCCACTTTCCCTCTTTGTCCTTGGCTTAATTAAGTTGCTACAAACTGAGT
Organism: Gambelia wislizenii; assembly: GCA_030847615.1. Classification (NCBI taxonomy): domain Eukaryota; kingdom Metazoa; phylum Chordata; class Lepidosauria; order Squamata; family Crotaphytidae; genus Gambelia; species Gambelia wislizenii. Next base: position 95,543,483 of record JAUMIR010000005.1, on the reverse strand, counting down.
ATAAAATGCAAAACTATTGGTACTCAGTTAATTCAGCAGGGGGGTTAAGGAGAGGAGGGGGTGGAATCTTGCCCTTCCCAGTTGGCATAGGCAAAAGCAAAGTGCTGCAGTCTCTCCTAGCTTGTCTCTTCTTCTTCATTAATAATGTTTGTCATCTTGACCACACTCTGATGTTGCTTGGCCACATGTGTTCCAGTTTTCATCTGTGAAATGTTGGAGGGTATGTTTCTGAGGCTTCAGGAAAGGCAATTCATCCTTTTTTCTTCTTCAGCAAAAGCACAGTCCATGGGCTCTAGAAGGTCCAAAAGCTACAAAACCAGCTGTGGGGAGGAGTGGTGCATGCAGACCTAGGGCTACATTTTGCCCACTCTTGAGATCCTTTCATACTACACAACTATAGCACTATGATTCTGATTCTACTTTAATGGGCATGGCTGCATCCTATGGAATCCTGGGGTTTGTAGTTTGGTGAGACACTAGAGCTCTCCAGCTGAGAATTCTAGGGTTGTTGTTGTTGTTGTTGTTGTGTGCCTTCCAGTCATTTCCAACTTATGGTGGCTCTAAGGCAAACCTATCACTGGCTTTTCTTGGCAAGATTTGCTCAGAGGTACCCCTCTTCAAACTGCACATCCCAGGATTCTGTAGGATGTTACTATGGCAGTTAAAGTGGAATTGTAGTGCTATAATTGTGTAGTGTGAAAGTGTCCCAGAGGTAGCTATTTCATTGGCTTTGCTATAATATAATTGTTTCTTAGGAGCTGGAAGTACATAGTACAGTTGTCCCTTATTTTTCGCTGATGTTTGGTTCCAGGACCCCCCGTGAATACCCAAATCCGTGAATACTCAAGTTCCATTATATGCAATGGCATAGCAAAATGGTGTCCCTTATATAAAATGGCAAAATCAAGGTTTGCTTTTTGGATTATTATTTTTTAAAGAATATTTACAAGCCATGAATACTTAAATCCGTGAATGTCAAATCCGTGAATATGGAGGGACAACTGTACAATATACTATGGGAGTGAATTAGAAAGGACAGTACATCATAGGACAAATCCATGGGCAGTGTAGCTATGGATATTGCATCTAGCACCTTTGGTACCAATGGAATGAAGTGACATTTTAACCACAAATGTCCAAGGCCCTACTTTTTATTTTCTTTCTGTGGCTTTTGTCATTTTGTTACTGTACATTGTGCTGTTTTTATATTTTGGGGTTTTTAAATAATGTTATGTACAAGTTGATTGACAGCTATGCCCAAGAAGGTAGGATATGACTCATAAATGAGTCAGTGCACTATCTGTATGTGGTTGGTGTAGTAAACACAACCTTTGATATTGGCTGGCTTAGTTGATGCAGTAGCATGAAAAGGTCAGGACCTGTGTTCACAGCCTTAATCCATCGTAATGGCAGGCATTTTACTGCTGATATTATAAACAAGGGGTTGGATCCATACAAAGTTCATTGCACTGAAGTCTAATTAATAATAATAACAATAAAATAATAAAACTTATTTATATCCTGCCCCTCAACAAAATGCAATCAGGGCGGTATATATACATTTAAAATATATACATATAAAACCCTCCATCCCAACCCCCCCCCTTAAAATACAATTAAATAATTAAACATTTAAAAATACTTAATAAATATTAAACATGCCCACACCCACAGGATTCCATAGGATGCAGCCATGCCCATTAAAGCAGAATCAGAATTAATAACATGGGGAACTAAGTCATGTCAAAACTCAACTCATAGTAATTGCAATAAGCCAGACAGTTTAGTCTGGCTTCAGCTCACTGTTCTTAGCATATAGAGCTGCACTTAGAATCATAGAGCTGAAAGACTCTGAGAGCCATGTACTCCAAGGCCCTGCCGCTGCAGGAATCCACCGTTGATACATTCCTCACCAGTGGTCAAACAGGCTCTGTCTCAAAACCTCCTATGAAGGAAAGCCTAACACCTTCTGAGGTAGTCTGTGCCACATGGGATATTCTTCTGCAGTCTTCCAGTGATCCTTCTATTGTGGTAGAGATATGTGTTTTTAAAGGACTGGGCCACTGAAAGTTCATAGGCTCACTTGGTGTATCAGAATAGGCATTTAAATTCTTGACTTCATCCTCACATGCCAGCATGAATAAATAATAGTAGTTTCCTTCACACTGTGGGAGAGAACCAATCTTCTGCTACAGTACCCTCCTCATATTCAAACATTCCAAAAGACCAAGGAGGAATTATTCAGGGGGAAAAGTGTGTGTGTGCGTGCGTGTGCGCGTGTGTGCATGGTGTGTGTGTGTGTGTGGAAAAAAAGTGTTTTCAGTGCAGAAAAAAAGTTCACTGCACAGGAGATAGTGAAGTCGTCTAAATGGTGAAAATACACCTTGTGGAATTTGAGGAGAAGACAACATGCCTTAATGGGATTCAGCAGTGTTATGCTGTATTTGGAAGTGGGAGGGGGGAATCACTGAAACTCTGGAGGAAAAACCTTCATAGCTTTTCCCTGAGTTTTTCAAAAACAGCGTGGGGAATGCATATTCCCCCTTGTTAGGATAGCGATTCAATATGAATTGCTGTCCGGTAGTACAGGAAGCATGAATCTGATTGGCTGGACAAGTGTGGGGGGTGGGGCTTGCTAACAGGAAAAGTGTTGAGAGCCACCATTATTGTCACCTTAGGAAGTGATCGCTAAGGTGATAAAACAGGATGTTTCTAGTTTGTTTTGTTGCCCTATTAAATATAAGTGCTCTATGGCTGTAGCATACCTTAGACATATATTTTTTTTAAAAAAAAAACAGTTCGGCAGCAGCTAAGTACTAATGTGAGTAAATCACTCACAACTGCCATCTTGGATGCAAAGCTTATGCAGCTTCTGTGGGCAAAAACACCATCAAGACAAGTCGCAGCTGCTGCGACTTGCTATTACTGCGGAGCACTGTGGGTTTTTTGGGCCCGTATAGACAAGCCCAGTGTTTTCTGGGCAGGAAATCATTTTTTTGTTGTAGACAATGGTTCTTTTGTGTGTGTGGAAAACTCCCCACCCTTCATGTATTTTCCTCAGCAGAATAATTTGAATGTGTGAGTATGTGCCGTCAAGTCACCTGTTGACTTATGGTGACCCCATGAATTTCACAGGGCAGTGCTTTTTAACCTGTGGTCTCCATGTGATTACAATGTCATCACAGGGGGTCCACAAAGGATTGAAGGTTGCTCAGTCCACATGACAAAAACCAAGGCAAAGGCTGTTTGGCTTGGCTTGCGCATTGCTGTTCAATCAGCTCCAACCACAAATTTGCAGGAAGAAGCAAGAGAAAAATCTTCCCTCCCCTCCAGTGCCTCTGGGGGAAGGGTTAATGGATGATGTAATTGTGTTGTTGTTGTTGTTGTTGTTGTTGTTGTTAGAGTTTTAAATCTTGACTTAAGTCTTGGGGGTCCATGGCAAAAAAAGACATTTAAAAGGGGGTCCCTGGTAAAGAAAAGGTTAAGAGCCACTGCCATAGGGGTTTCTTACACAAAGGATACTCAGAGGTGGTTTGCCAGCTCCTTCCCCTGAAATATACCCTACAGCACCTGGTATTCATTGGTGGTCTCCCATCCAAGTTCTAACCAGGGCTGACCCTGCATAGTTTCCAAGATCATTTGAATACTGGGCAAAAGTGAGCAAAATTCTTGCTGGTTTATTCTTCCTGAAAAGTTTTTTGACCTCTCAATGAATAATTGCTGATATTCCTTACATTCCTATATCAGAAGATAAATAGCTGATCCTCGGGCTGTGGACAAATATGGAAGAAAGTGTAAGTGGCATTACAGCCTGCTCTAATTTCAGAAGAAACTGATCTACATTCCTACACCTATGGTTTAAAATGCCATATTATCATTTATGTAAGATACAGGGCCTGTTTAACTTCAAATTATTATAGTTTTATATAAATGCAATTTTATGGATCCCCTTCACACAAGAATCAAGGATGTGTGGGATCTGGAGAATACCAAGAATTCATCATTAAATATCCCTAGCTGATCCATCTGCTTGCACAGACCTACAAGTCCCAGTGGTTGTCTAAACAGTGAAAATACCCCTCATGGAATTAGCTGGGAATATGACCTGTCTAAATGGGATCCTGCATCAATCCACACTATTTGGAAGGAGGGGGGGGCAAATGGCAAAACAATGGAAAAGCCTTCATGGCTTTTCCGGTAGTTTTTTAAAAACAGTGAGGCGGGGATGTACATTCCTGCTTGTGGGGACAAGCGATTTGAAGGGAAGAGCAAAGCTGATTGGCCGGGTGAGTGGGCGGGTGAGGCTTGCTAACAGGGCACACACCCACTGCTGCCATGTTGGATTTTCGACTTAGTGAACAATCACTATGAGGTGATAAAACGGGGTGGGATTTTTATTTTTTACTTTCCTATTAAATAAAAAAAATCACTATATTGCTCCAGCGCACCTTGGACAACTTTTTTTTTTAAAAAAAGTTCAGCAGCAGCGAAGAACTAACACGAATAAATCACTTGCAGCCACCATCTGGCATGTGAAGCTTACGGGAACTTCTGAGGCCAAAAACACCATTAAGACATGTCGCTGCTGCTGCAAGATGTCATTACTGTAAGATATGGTACTTCTTCCCCCCCCCTCGTGTAGAGGGGACCCCAGAGTTGGTTCTTAAATTAGTTTTAAGTATCTAATAAAAGCGAGGGACACAGACAGGCCTTTGAGTATCTTCCTACAGTCCTTGGTCTAATATCAAAAGTTGATTCAGACTTCTGGCAAGAGCATCCTGTCCCTCCACCTGTGGCCTACTCACTGGGTGGGAATGGGGCAAGAGCAAAAGAGATGGAGAAAAAGTCATGCCGCAACCATGAAAGGCACCGGCCCTTCCTATTGCTGGCATGTGACCAATTATTACCCATTCTCCTTTGACAAATTATCATCATGAGAGAATGCATCCAAACTGAGAAAAACTGTTCTCCATTGCTCTGGTGTCAATATTCCAACACATCATTATCAGCAAGTCTGCTAAGAGTCCTGCAAAGGACTATGTTCACTATGGATTCAGCACTTGCAGCAAGTTTTCCTAAATCTATCATGTTGCAGTTGATGCTTAAACACAGTCAGGCTACAGTCCTGTGCACACTGACCTATGGACAAGGGCCACTAAACACATTGGAATTTACTTCTGAGTAAACATGCATGGGAGTGTTTGAGTAACTTTAGAAACATAAGGATTAGGATGACATCTTCTAACTTGAATTATGTGAATAATATTCAAGGCTGGCAGAACAGGATGGTTGTTGTGAAGAAGAAAACTATTTCAGCCATAAAAATGTCAGAATATGAGAAAAATTTTAGGAGTGACAAGGGAAGTCCAATTTCATCATTACAAATACGGTAGCATTATAAGAGGAGTTTGCCCTCTTCATTTGTCCTTGTATAGCTGAAGACAAGCTGCAGATGTATGCTCTGCAACAGCCTTTTCCAGACTAGAAACCCCATCATTTCCAATAATGGGGCCCAAGGATTGCTCTGGCTAAGGATGATGGGAGTTGTAGTCCAATACAACTAAAGAGCCGGCTTGAGAGAGGCTGCATTCAACTTCCACTTGAATCAAGTATGTTTCTTTATTCCGGCATGGTGACACTACCTAAGCGCAACGTCGTCTTTCCCATGTAAGTGAAGCTAAGTCAAATCAGAAACCAACAGTTCCTATTACCACACCCGTTTTGTAAACATCACACTTCATTCAAGATAATCCAGTCTATAGCATTACCTGTGCAACAGAAATCTATGGACACACAAGACATCTTCCGTGAAACCCCCTACACTCATCTCTTATTGAAAGAAAATATATTTTTTTAAAAAATACAAAAAGTCATTTGGCAAGTGTGAAAGACAACAAAAGGAGGAATCAAAACAAGCTTGTGATGATCATCTCCTTCAGAGGAAACAACAGGCTTGGTTTTAAGTCCGACAAACCAAAATAACTCAGTTAGCATTTCACGTGCTTGGTGGTATCATAAACAACATGAGCTTAGACTCCAGAGTTAGGGAAAGCCCTGCCAGGAAAGAAAAAAGATAGCCAACCATTTCTCACTATACTGCCAAAAGAACCACGTCTCTCTTTTGGCAAAGTAATGGCCTATCAGGCAACCACTGAAATAAATTAGCTCAGGCTCAGGAGACTGGCTTCTTCCGAAGAGCAAAATGCTATAGCTGACTTTGCTGTGACATAATTAGAGGCTGAATTGCTCATTTATACTGCTTATTTTTAAAGCCCAAAGATACAGTTGTCCCTCCGTATCCACAGATTCGGTATCCACGGATTTAAGTATTCATGGCTTGAAAATATTCTTTAAAAAATAATAATCCAAAAAGCAAACCTTGATTTTGCCATCTTATATAAGGGACACCATTTTGCTATGCCATTGCATATAATGGGACTTCAGTATTCATGGACTTTGGTATCCACGTGTGTGTGTGTCCAGGAACCAAACCCCAGCGAATATGAAGGGGCAACTGTATTTCTAATTAGAATGGAGCTATTTGAACCTTGTATACAGTATTGCCAAAAAGCTATTGATAGGAGTGGGGTAAAGGGACTGAAGAAAGACTACAGGGGTGATGTTCTTACCCTTGGACCAATAGTACCACCTATGACTATTAGGGAGACATCCCCTTGAGGAACTAAAAATCGTTTTCCACCTCCTCCTTCTCCTCACCTGCCAGGCGTCGGTCTCTTGTAGTTTTCCAGAGAGCATCCAAAGCCCTGGTAGTGGAGCTTTTGATATGATCACTGAATGATCTTCTTAGAGGAGCTCTCACTGGATTATGATCCATTATGCAGAGAAGAGAATGTTACATCCACAGTATTGAAAGAAAGAAAGAAATACATCACTCCAGCCCAGCCTCAGGAGAAAGGGACATTCTTTGTGTAGTTCTTTCCTGGAGCTTTCTCTCTCTCTCTCTGCAAGGTGGCTCATTCCTTGGGAAAAAGGTCTGTCGTCAGCTGTGTCTGTGTGTTGTTTCCCCTTTCAAGATTCAGGCATTGCAGTTCTTCTTACTGCAGACACAGAGAAGTGGAGAGACTGCAGGCAACCTATTGGCAAGCGGCCAGACTCTGGGCTGCCGCTGCCTGCCACATCTGGAAAGGCTTACCAATGAGCTAACGATGATACTCTCATTTAGATCTGGAGATTTAGCAAGGTGAAGGGGTGGGTGGGATTGCTCTGGGTTTCAAGCTTCCTGGTTCAATGAAATCAAATGTCAAAGATTCTCAGATGCCTTTGCTAAGCTGACACTTCAGGTGATCCGTCATTTTCAACACAGGGCAAGGGGAACATTCAAAGAAAAAGAGATAGGGAGCTGACTTTTCCTGATAGGGTATATTTGTTTTGTTTCCCAGGGTCTTTCCCCTCCCTCCTTGCCTTGCACATTCCTCCCTTGAAAAGTTCTATAGGCTAGGGTCCTGTTTGGGAAAAGTAACCCCAATGGACCTGCAGTGATTAATTCTGTATTTGTTTTTAATGAGAAAAAAATGTAGGGCTCCTCCAACATCACACACTCTGACAGCTGGTCCATGTGACCTCAGCCAGGGGGCACCCTCATGCACTCCCATTGCTGATTTCCATCTCTGTGGTGGCTGGTGACACTCTGGAGTGTAGTCTGAGTTTTAAAAGATAAACTGGGATAGCTTCTGTAAAGTTTGGACTAAAAACCAGAGCAGATTCAACTCCTCATGACTGTTCCATCTGCTTGTTCCGCCTTCTGTTCCAACTCACTGCTCCAGCCTCCTTTTCCACCAGGAACTAAATTCTGCCTGATCATCACAGAACCAGACAGCCGACTTGGGGGCTGTCTAGATGGTGAAAATAATCCTAATTGAATACACAGGGAATCCCTTTTGTCCCAATAAGATCATGTGGTGATTCACCTTATTCAATTACTTCAGTATCTCATTATCCCCTTCATTTGGAAAGGTTTTAAAAATGATTTCTGACTGAAATAATAAAGAAGCAAAGAAATCTGTTGCCTCCTCTTTGCCACCCAGCTAGTGAGTCAGAATAGAATGTAGCCTACAATCCCAGCCAGTAAGACAAAAGGCATCCATTTGGTCTTTCATATTAGTAGCCCTGTGACAATGGCATCATTTGTGGAAATAAGCTTAAAATAGTGCCTATCTCAAAACACTACAGTGCAATCACTCATTGTGACTGTTATCATGATGGCCTTTGACCTTGCCAGCCTTTTCAGCTACTTGCAGATACATCATCCATTGGTGAATGTCAAACCTTAACTACATTAAGGTATGCCTTCATCATCTCTGAAGACTCTTCAGAGGCATTCTACTACAGCTCCATGATGGGTGTTGTACTGCAACTGATCTGGAGACTCCAGAGGTTGGTGAAAACTGTATTACAGTTGTGGAGGGTGAACTGCAAGAGGTCGGGGAGATGACCGACACTCTGCCGACCAAGCCTGGCATGCTGCTTGAGTTTATTTGGCTTGTGGCTTTATTTGGCTGAGACTACACAACTCTTAAGTACCCATCTTTATCATAGATTAGTAGCTCTTTCTTTTCTTTTATGACAGGAGAAGGGATGGGGCACATCCTCCTCACTATGGTTTGCAGTGAGCAAACCCATTCTAAGGTTGCACAGAATATTCCTGGCCATTCCTCACCTCCGCAGTCCAGTTTGGCCTTTTTCATTGCAATGGTTTGTGTGTCCTTCTCCATCTTTGGGAGGTGGGAAACCTGAGAGACCCTTTGCACACCTAATTTCACTGTCAGTGAAGAAAGAACCACAGGCCAGGCTCACTCACAGTTTTTTGAGTGCTGGCAGTTGTGGTGTCTGGCACATGGACAAGGTCTTACTTCTCGTGATCTCTCACTGGAGAGGGGGACCAACAGGAAACTGGGCAGGCAGAAAGATGGGGGTGGGGAGACCTTGCTTTGGTATATGTTTTTCTCTCTTGCTTCTTGTTGTGTGCCTTCAAGTCATTTCCAGCTTATGGTGACTCTGAGGCAAACCTATAACTAGGTTTTCTTGGCAGGATACATTATTCAGAGGGGATTTGCCTTGCCTTCCTCTGAGGCTGAAAGAGTGTGACTTGCCCAAGGTCACCCAGTGGGTCCCCATGGCTGAGTAGGGATTTGAACCCTGATCTCCCAGAGTCCTAGTCCAACACTCAAACCACTATACCACACTGGCTCTCTTGTTTTTATCTGTATTCCTTTAATTTTTTTTTAAAGTGGCCTAAAGTCCCAGTTTTGGGAAAGAGGTGGGGTATAAATTAACAACAACAACAACAATTCAGTAATAGTAGTAGTAAGGACTGGGTTGGGTCCTCAAGACCGAACCCAGGGTCTCTCAAGAGAAGAAGGGGTGCTCTGAAGATGCTGATCCAGTGACAATTGCTCTAGACTGTACAATTGCTGTCTTGCTACATAGGTTGTGAATTATTGTATCAAAATGGCAACTCATTCCTTTACATCAGAGGTGGGAACTGTGCAGCCTTCTAGATGCTGAACTGCAACTCCCAGCATTCCTCACATTGGCAATGCTGCAGGGAGTTTTGCAGGCCAACAACATATGGAGGTGTGCATGATTCTCACCACTGGTTTAAAGAGCCACTGTCCCAAGAAAAGTTTCAGCTATCAAGCGTTTTTGCTGCTGGAATTGTACAATGAATGATCACAAGGCATTATCCTTGTTGCTTTCTGTTGGCCACATATCTCAAGTCAGGGTCAAAATAACATAGAGGTCAATGTCCGAAAATGCCAAATATTTACAGTGTTGATCAGATCTCAACTCCAGTTTTCAGTGACAACAACCCTAGTAGTTAAGGCAACATATTGTGCATTTGTGTGTGTGTGTGTGTGTGTATGTGTATTTAAAAAAAAAATCTTAAAGTAACCATAGTAGTACCAACACTTTATCTTTGTAACAACAGATGATGATCAATCAATTGTATATACTAATGGCAAAGCCTTTCTTTGGATAGATAACCATCTGTAGCTAACAAAGCACCAAAGTGGAGGTATAAGGAGGTTTGAAGTTACCCCAAACTTTGCAGCAGTACCTAAGCAAAAAAAGAGGGATCCCTCAGGGGAGGGTTAGCACAAAACAGATCTGTGCAGACTGAACATACTTAGTAGGCATGGATTGCTAGCTGACTATTGGGGCAGATAAGAACACTGGAGGGGCTAGTGGTGGAATGGAGGGTTCAGGCACCTAACCATTGTATCAATCATCATAATCATCCAATTGATTTAAATCCCACCTTTTCCCTAGCCCTGAGACTCAAGGTAGGTTACAAAAATAAATAAATAAAACAGGTAGAGGTTAACGTTCACATCACTAAAACGTGGAAAACTTAAAATATAACTGAACTACCAACCAAGTTAAAAGCATTTTGAAAGCATATCTGTTAAAAAGCAAAAACCATGGCCCATACAGCACATTATTAAAAGCCTTTTTCCCAGAAGCAGTCAGTTCCCAAAGGCTTGTCAAAACAAAAAAGCAGTGCTCTACCTGGGGAGAACAGACTAAACAATGTGTTAAGGGGACTGCAGTCCAGAGTAGATAAAACAGTAGTACTAGAATTCCTAGTTGCTCTAGAAAAAGTAAAATCTTCAGGGCCAGGTAAGCTGCATCCAAGAATACTAAAGAGACTGAAAATATGTTTTCAGAGCCACAGTCATATTCTTTGAGAATTCTTGGAAAACAGGAGAGGTCCCAACAATCTAGAGGAGGGTGAATGTGTCTCTGTCTTCCAACAGGGGAAAAAGAAGAGCCAAACAACTACTGTCAGCTTGATGACAATACCAGGAAAGGTTCTAGAATAGATCATTAAGCAGTCAGTCTATGAGCACTTAGAAAGGAATGATATGGTTATTAAGAGCCAACATATGTTTCTCAAAAAACAAGTGATGTCAGACTAATATCTTCTCTTTTTTGATAAGATTTACAACTTTGGTAGATTGGGGGAGTGCTATGAACGTAGTATATCTCAATTCAGTAAGGTTTTTGACAAGGTGCAGACAAGTGATAAAATGTGGGCTAGACAATGCTGCTGTTAGGCGGATTTGTAACTGGTTGACCAAGAAATCCGGAGTTTGCTCAGGTCCTCTTAATTGTGGAGATAAGTGACAAGTGAGGTGCCTCAAGATTCTGCCTTGGGCCTGGTGTTGTTCCACATCTTTACAAACATATTGGATGATGGAATAGAAGTCATACTTATCAAATTTTCAGATGACACCAAATTAGGAGGGGTAGCTAATACCCCAGAGGAAAAGTTCAGAATCTAAAATTAGTTTAACAAATTGGACAGCTGTGCCAAAATTAACAAAATGAATTTAAACAAGGATAAATGCAAGATACTACATTTAGGTAGGAAAAATGAAATGCACAAATATAGGATGGGCAGAACATGTGAAAAGGTTCTAGCTGTATTAGTGGACCACAAACTAAACATGAGTCAACTTTGTGATGTGGTGACCAAAAAAGCCAATGCAATTCTAGGTTACGTCAACAGAAATACAGTGTCCAGACTGAGGAAATTAATGGTACTACTTTGTTCAGTTTTGTCACACTTCACCTGCAATACCATGCCAATTCTGGGCCCCACAATTCAAGAAGGATATTGACAAACTGTGTCCAGAGGAGGCGGACCACAATGGTAAAAAGTCTGGAAAGCAAGACCTAGGAGGAAAGGCTTCGGGCACTGGGTACATTTAGCTTAGAGAAGAGAAGATTGAAAGATGACATGTCAGCCATCTTTAAAAATCTGAAGGAAAGTCCTGTAGAAGATTGAGAAAGATTGTTTTTTTTGCTGTTCCAGAGACTAGGAGCTTTATCAGATCACCCCCCAGAAGAGTTCTCTTGCCGGCATAAATTGTGGCGTTTTTATGCCTGCAAAAGAACCCTTCTGCCACACCTACATCCAGCAGCATCAATGAAGCTTCCCCAGCAGTAACAGAGTTCAAATGGAGCTCCATTAACTTCTGGGTTTGAAATCTCCTGGATTCTCGGGAGAAGACGCTCATGTGGGGAATTTAAAAATAAATAAATAAATAAAAACCACACAAAAAGTTCAGCAAAGCACTAAAACACATTTTTAAAGTCCCAAGTACCTGGGGGAGGGGTGTTTTCATAAAAAGAGTGTACCCTACCTGGCTGTCCCAATCACACCTAGAAGTGTTTGCCCATTGATGCTGCATTCACATGAGCACAATGGCGCGATGATTCAAACACTGGCAATGCCAGCAACAAATCACTACGGGGATCTATTGATGGCTTGGGCCATCGATAAAATAGGATCGGTTTTTCACTTTATGTGATTGCGAAAGGGCAATGTTGTCTGGTACACACGCCCTTTCGCAATCATTAACCATCCTTATGACGCCTTCTTTGACTGGGCTCATAAAGTTCTAGGACATTAACTAATATGTTCGAATTACAGGAAAAGGGTCTGTACTTAAATATTAGGAGATCTTTACTGTAAGAGTTGTTCAACACTGCCTTCCTTGGATGGTGGTGGACTATCTTTCTTTGGATGTCTTTAAACAGCAGTTGAACGGCAAACTCTTGGGAGTGCTTTAGCTATGTTTTCCTGCATGGCAGGGGGCTGGACTAGATGGCCATTGCATAGCCTTCTGTACCTGTGATTCTGTGTATCACCACAGCTAGATCAGTTGTCTCTAATCAGCACAAAGACATTCTGCACTGAAACTTTTTATTGCAGGTCCATTTGTTGAAGTATAATCTTCTTGTCTGAGACAATTTATACTAGATAAACTTAGGGATACCCCCCAAGAAGAGAAACATATTGGTGCCTATTAAGATAGAGGCTGGGGGTCAGAGATGTAAGCTGCATTTAAAGCAAAAACAAAGCTCTGTGGAACTTAAGGCTCATCTCACACATCCATGTCCAACATTTGGTAAATGCAATATCAGATACTGGCATGTTTGCGTGAATATCACCAAATACTTTTCCTCTCAATTCCACCTCAAATCCAGTAATTTTGACTGTAGACAGTTTACACTTTGGGGTTCCAATATATGCCAGTCAGCAGAAAGAATCACAGATCATGAAGAGAATATTACTATTATTACTATTGTGTGTGTGTGTCTTCAAGTTGCCTGTTGACTTATGGTGACCCCATGAATTTCTATTACCAGTCATCAAATGCCATGCAGTGTGAGGGGAGAATCATTTATACAAGTTTGACCCTGTATGCCAGAAAGATGGCAAAGAGCAAGTAGCTCCAGAGAACTTAATAGTACAGTTGTCCCTCCGTATCCATGGATTTGGTATCCATGGATTTAAGTATTCACGGCTTGAAACTATTCTTAAAAAATAATAATCCAAAAAGCAAACCTTGATTTTGCCATCTTATATAAGGGACACCATTTTGCCATGCCGTTGCATATACTGGGACTTGAGTATTCACGGATTTTGAAATCCACGGGGGGGAGGCGGTCCTGGAACCAAACTCCAGCAAATATGAAGGGACAACTGTAGTTTATTTAATGTGGACTAAGGATGGGTATAACCTGTCCCCCTAAGGTTGCATGTGGCCCTGAATCTATTTTCATGAAGGCCATGGCTCAATTTCAAAAGCCTTCTGAAAAGGCTTGAGAATTCTGGTAAGAGGAACTTGTCTTCTATTAGGGAGGAAGAGAAAGAAAGATACAAAGGGAAGGTGGTGTAGGAAGAAAGCAAGGAAGGGTTGCCCCTCCACTCTTGGTCCTGGCTCTGCCCACCACAGGCATTAGCTCTTCTCCCTGATACTGGGATGTGGCCCCAAATGGGTTGATCCTAAAGGAATCTATCCCTTGACAGAAGAAAGGCTGACCACCTTGATATAGATCTTGTAGGTGTGGGCTATACAACTTGTACATGATACAGTTATAAAATAATGGGACATGGGGTGTTTAGAAAAGCCAAAGCTGGTTTGTGCTGATGACAAACCATTGGAGAAGCAAAGAAAAGTTCCTTTTCACTCTCCAGTTTCCCTGTTAACACTGATCTGAAACCAAACAGAGAACACAGATTCCTGTGATTCTTTCGGCTCTCACTGAGAGGCCAAATGTGGAGTGTTTCCCTGCTTATCCCTGGCTACAGTTCTCCAACAAATGGACTCCCACCCCAATATAAAATGTACAAGGGAGAATGTACAGACTGTTTTCCCCAGAGTGCACCCTTCCCTAAATGCTTTAAGCCCTTGCAGTAAAGAAAAGTATTTATGATGCTCCATTCTTCATGCTCCTGTTCCAGCACACATCCTTCAGAGCTTGGGAATCCTTGAGCATCATGTGAGTCCTTGCTCATTATGAGCACTGAGGGCTTTAGTTCTCCTGCGCTCCCATTTATAGGCAAACATCAGATTTTACCTGTCTCTTTAATTCTGATTACAAAAGCAGTGTGGTTAACTTTATGAAAAACAACACAGAGATTATCTCATTAGCAGTGTCTTGGGGGTGGGCTTGAAGCCTGCTGTAAGTTACAGCTTGGTTTTGCTTTCAGACAAACTTAAATGTCATCCTGAGGAGCCGCAAGAGGCATGAAGCTGTCTCATTGCAGGGGTCTTTTTTCAAACAACGCCGTCTTCTTCCGTTTCACCTCCATGTTCCATGGAGGGAAAAGGCAGCGCTTTTTACTCACAAAAGTTTTTCGTGAGTAAAAAGTGGCGCCTTTTCCCTCCGTGGAACATGGAGGTGAAAAAGAAGATGGCATTGTCTGAAAAAGGACTCCTGCAGTGAGACAGCTTCATGCCTCTTGCAGCTCCTCAGGATGTCTTTTAAGTTGTCTGAAAAAGTCCCCTGTGATCTCTTGAAGTCCGAGCTATACTCATCTTGGCAAAATGTCTCAACCCACTTTACTACACACACACACACACACACACACATTCTTTCTCTACCTGGTGAGACACTATAATTGCCTTTTATTGTCTACTAAACCCCAAATGGTAGATTTATGTAAGCCCTAGAGAACAGTTTAGTTCATGTTGTATTCAAAATGCCCCCACCGTCCTTCCAAAACAGAGAAGGGCCTCAGTCACCATCTATACTTGCTACTGCATTACAGTGATGTTTCAATACATTGTGAAGGGAAAAGATTAAGATCAATTATGTTTCAAAGAAATCCCACTGAAAGAAGCCTGGGCCTAAGTGATCTGCTGGACCACTGCCTAATTGGGAGGAAGAGACTTAATGACTACATTGCAAAATGGTCATACCTTTTTGGAGGGAGCTGCAAAGGAAGACAAACTCCAGCAAGAACAAGGCTGTAAAAAAGGCAAAAGAAATGTAACAAACGAACCTCAGACATTAACACTTATAAGGCTGTTGTCCTGCCTATTTCTTCATGCCTGGCCCACCAGCAGTGGTGGCCTCACCTGCTGCTCTCGTGTAATTAGTCTTAAGCCATCCTCAAACAATTAGCACTGCTTAGTCTTGGCCAAATTGCTGGCAGTTATGTTTGAAGTTGTGTGCATTAATGAGAGGAAATGGGACATTTATTGAAAACTGGTGCCATGGCTCAAGACAGGGTCCTTGGAACAGGAAGGAAGTTATTAAAACACCATTCATTTAAGCCATGTGTGGCATAACTGGCTTCAGCAGAACTGGGGAGCATTTGATGACAAAGCAGTGTTAAAATAGATCTGAACTGCTGGAGTTTCGAGTAAAGTGTAATGTTTGAATGGACCTTCTAAGCCCTTGCTGTAAGCTATGGAGCTCAACCCCAAAGATGTTTACAGTGGGGTTATGTTTTTCCCCCTTTGCCACTTCATAGCCACATTCCAAAGACCTCAGCTCAAGGGAAAATGGAAAGAAGACATTTTTACCACTTTGCCCCTCTCAGCAAAGGAGAGTCCACACCCTTGGATCTGCACCTGTTGATGGAATAGAGCTCCCTTTATCTAGAGCTGACTGCATCATTAACTGTCTCAGATAGAAGATGTGGGGTGGAACAATGACAGCTAGTTCCTCTCTGCCTCCTAGCCTTTTCCCTCCCATTTGCAAGAATAGTGTGTTTTACAAAGCTCCTAAACCAGCCTCCTGCCCTCAGGTGTGTGTGTGTGGGGAAACCCTCTCCCATCAAGAGAAATGATGTAGGCTCCAACTAGCAGTTGAGTTTCATCACATGGTATGCAGGGGAGCTCAGGTGTCCAAATGATGTCCAGGCAACCAGCCAAAGGCTTGTTATACACAGCTGATAAGCAAAGGCACAGCACAGTCAAACTAATCACCAGGCAAAGGAATCAAGTGTGAAGTCAGTCACTTACTTTACTAGCAAGCAAAAACACAAGTCCAGAATCAAAGTCCAATAAACAAGGTTAAGTTATGGCAAACAGAGTCCAGAATAAACAAACACAGTCCCAGTTCAACACAAAGATCAGGAACATGACAAGTAATCAGGTAGGTCAGATAATGTCCAACAACCCCTGGAGGGCAGTGCTGCATATTTTATAGATCAGTAGCTAATGCAGCTGCTGCTTAACTAATTGCTGCTTCCTATAAATATACTGAAACTGCATCAAGCCCTCCTTTTTTTGTCTACATTTTGTGAAGGTAGGTACAGGTAAGTTGTCCTCTGTATCTGAATGGGTAAGACCTTCTGCCAGAGCTGGTATTGATGAACCTGCACTATTGTCTGTATTTGAGGCCTGTGGCTCTGGAACATCCTCCTGCTCTGGTTCAGCAGATCCTGGCATATGCACTGATTCAGGAGATTTTCACATGGGGCCAAAATGCCCCATTACTGCTCCACCACCTCCTCTCCTGTTCCTGCTGCAGAATGGAGAAAAATGTTCACACACGTACCTCCATTCTGCTGCAGGAACAGGCTTCCTCACTCCTTGCCGGCCGCTATAAATGTAGCTGTCGTTAGGCTAAGTGCTCGGCATGGACCTCCTCCCCCGTGCCTGTCATCCTGGAACAGGGACAGGGCTCCTTTCCCCATGTCCCTGATTCTGTGACAGACACGGAAGTGGTTTCTATTCATGATATTTCATTGTGAATAGAATATCCTGGGAGCAGGACGGGAGCAGGACGCAAGGGGTCAACGTCATCAGAAAGGGAACCCCTTTCTCGACCCTGTTCTGTCCCTGCCCTAGAACACTGGCCCCATCTGAAAATCTCCCCAGTCTCTGAGTCAGAATCCACTTCCATGTTCTGGAAGCATGGCATGACATTGGGCAGCAAAATGACTTGGCTTGCTCTGTTGTCATCCCTGACCCTTGGACACTATCTATGGTGGATATTGCAGCTGGACAATTGTTCAGCAAGGTAGGAAACCACGGGCCATAGCGCTGAGCAAGAGTTAGAGCTTTGGAATTCAGAGGTAGTACTGCAAGATACTGATGATATTGCAATAGGCAATGGCAGTCCCCAACATGGTTTTTATAGACTCAGGTAAAAGCTCCCCCGCAACCCCACAAAGCTCTTCTAGCTGCAATCTATTAAGCAGACGTGAAGCCTTGATAATACAAAAAAGAAAAGAAAAAGCACCAGCTCTACCACTACATTATGTTACCTCATTTTGCTACATTTAGCATAGTATAAAGACCTTGCCTCAAGAGCAATCCATTATAGTATGGCCCCTTTATATGCAGGACCATTACCATACCTGTGTCTGAAAAAAATAGGGTCTCTCTAGGCTTTTTCTGGGTCCTCCAGCATGATTCTATGGTATGTTTCCACCAGAAGTTGACCATAGAGTCATGCTGGAAGACCTAGAGATTCCTAGAGGTGTTCTTTCTAGGAATCTCTTGGTCCTCCAGTTTGACTCTGTGGTATGCTAGGCTGGAAGTCATTGATTTTAATAGGGTTTGCTATTAACGGTGGTTTCTGATATCCATGGTAAGTCTGGGATTGTATTCCCAGTGAATATGGGGTTCATTCTGCATAGCTATAGCCCTACCAGTCTTGATTCTGGGTAAATGTTTACTACACTACTATGCTTTTCATGCACATTCAAGAGGGTGAATACTCTCATGAGTCATTATTCACCCATGCGCACTACCAAAAACACCTTTACTTTTAACATGCTCCCAGATATTACCTTTCTTGTAAAATACACCATCTCATGTCATCTGTTTCCCCGTTCTTCAAGGAGTAGGAGCTTACAAAACGGATCATTTTTTTTAAAGAAGTGAAGCAGTTAACAAAGGGAGCTCTAACCAAGTGAGAGTGCAAAAATCGCTTTGTTCGAAATACTTTCACTGTGTAGAAAAGCAACAACTTGTACATGTTAGCACAAACAACAATGCTGCCTGAAAAAGATTGTATAGGTTTTGCATTTCAAATTGTGTTACAAAAGCATTGACTATTTATTTTGTCCTTCCACCATTTCAACCAAAATATGTACTGACTGTTTGGTGATTACACATTGCAAAAGCTAATTATTTGGTAAAGATAAGCCATGTGTTCCCCCTCAGTTTTATGTAAGCAAAGGTCCACACTGAATCGTTTAAAGGTCAGATTCAATTATCCTAAAAAAATAAAAATATGCTGATTATCTAGGGATGGAAGGAATATTAAAAATATTTGAAAAATGGTTGAAAAATATGTTTCTTGAATCTTGGGAAATCCTGATGAGGGAAAACCTGTAGTAATGAGAATTTTCACAGCAGGTGACTGAAGCATATTTTTATGTAAAAAATAATATTTCATCACATATTTCTATGCATTAAATGTTGTTTCCTGAGCAGGAAAATGCTGTTTTCGATACAAAAACTAAAGAAAACATATCCAACATGCTAATTTTGTGCTGAAAAAGTCTGCAACATCAGTATTTTCTGTGTGGGAAATACCATTTTCTACACAGAAAATAATATTTCTGTGCATAAATATAATTTTCTACACAGAAAAGCTGGTTTCTGAACAGAAAAATCTGTTTTCTAAAAGAAAACACACCCAGAAATGCAAATTTCGCACAGAATAAGTCCTAAACTATTTTTGAAGCCTTCTTTTGCAGTGCCAAGAAAATTGCTAAATTACTAATTTCTTCCTTCAAGAATGAAATTAACAAAGAGTTACATCCCTATGATTATCAAACCAACTATAAAATAGCCTTCTGCTAGCCACAATAAAGTAATTGTTAGGAATGGTACATACCTAGGATTTTATCAGATGAGCCCCTTTAAACGTTATTTTGCTGGCATAAAAAACTCTATTTTTATGCCAGCGAAAGAACGTCCCCCCACCCCGTCCCACACTTACCTTCTCTGCCAGCAGGCTTCCCCATCAATGAAGAGGAAGTAAATGAAGCCCTGTTCACTTCCTCCTTTCAAATCCCACGAGACTTCGTCGCATGGGAAATTTAAAAATAAAACATAAAACATAAAAAGTTACATCAAGCACACACACACACTTTAAAAGTTCCAAGTAAACTGCGGAGGGTAATAAAAAAGTGTGTCAACTACCTAGATGTCGCGATCTCACCCAGAAGTGTTCTGGCTGGTCCGGCCATTCATGAGGTAAGTATGTGGGAAAAAGACACGAGGTTACAGATGCCAGCTATGCTGGTAAAAAACTGGCACAGCCAAACTATTGACAGCTTGGGCTGTCAATAAAATAGAGTAGCTTAAGGAAAAGACATAAACGCAAAAGGGCAACGTTGTCTGGTATGCATGCCCTTTTGCATTTATGTGGCATCGTTATGACACCGTATTTAGTGCCTCTGATTGTGGGGTTGTCCACACAGTGAAAATACCCCTCACAGAATTCACTCAGAAAATGAGCTGTCTTAATGGGATCCCACATTGTCTCATTGTATTGTGAAGGGGGGGGGTGGAACGAAAAGAGCAAAAACTATGTGAGAAAAGTCTTTGCGGCTTTTCCTGACTTAAAAAAAAAAAAGGCCAGAGATATGCATAAGACAAACAATTCAACATGAATCGTTTCCTCATGTAAGACAAAGTGATTGGCTGGATGAGCGCAGGGGGTGAGGCTGGGTTAAAGGGTAGGAGCCCGCTGCCGCCATGTTGTATTTTTACCCTAGCGTGTGATCGCTGAGGCGATAAAATGGAGGTTTGTGTTCTCCCTCCCTCCCTCCCTCCCTCCCTCCCTCCCTCCCTCTCTCTCTCTCTCGTGCGTGCTCTGGAAAGGTGGGATATTGTTTGTATGCACCTTAGAAATAGGGTTGTTGTTTTTGTTTTTTTTAAATGGTGGTGGCAGATTTAAAAGCGCAAGTAAACTTGGAATCCAGAGAGAATGATAGTCCAAATTTTCACTGGGTGGTATGTCTAGAAATTGGGCAAAACCTAGCCAAGTGGGTGGTATAGCAATCAAATCCATAGAGCCAGATAGATCTGAACGCCTGTGTCTGAGGAGTTCTTCCTCAGGCATGGGGGGCAGGCATACCCAGGGCTGGTGGTCACTGCAGCACAGACCTTCTTTCTGGGTACACTTCTCCCAGCTTCTTCCTCCCTGGGCACACTGCTCCTAACTACTTTTTCATAGCAAGGCATTTAGGACCTGACTGGCTTTGGAGACTTGCACACTGGCCAATGCTCTGCTGTGCCACTGCCACAGCAGAAATGTGTCTAGCTTCACTCCCCAGAGCCTGTTAATACTCCATTCTGAAAAGCTGCTTCACCTCTTCATGACTGAAGCATTTTTCCATGCTGGAGAGCAGACAGCAGTGCAATCCTCAAGAGTATTGTTGGTGGCCCATCTGATGGGAGTGGGTTGGTGTGTGATTAATTTCACTCATGCTCTGCTGCACAATGGTGGGCACTTCATCCTCCTTATTAAGGAGCCAGTCCTGATGGCAGAGCTCGTCTAGGACTGGGGTAGAGATACAGCTTGGTGTATGGATGGAAAGACTATTCATAATTACTCATTTCCAGGTTGAAAAAATGGTTTCCTGACAGTCAGGGAACCCTGTTGGGAAGGATAAGAGATCAGTGAGAATTTTGTGCAAATTTCTCTTCATGTTCAATATCCCAAAGTGTTGTAGAGGAATTATTCTGCAAAGGAAAGCATGTGTTTGGGTGTTTTTTGTTTTTTGTTTTTTTTTGCAAAAATAAAAACAGAACACAAAAAACCCACCTGTTTTGTCCACACAATAATGTCTCTGCAATGCTTTAAGATGTTTTGAACATGGAGACAATACTGTGGAGGAAAATTCATTTTCTCCCATAGAGGGGAGAAAACTACCATAATTATTATGGGAGGATGAAATAGTTGAGGATTTGTATCCCTAGCCTGGAGAGTAGAAAAGCTTTATTAAGCTCCAGGTGGTAAGGTGGAATAATCATTAAACACAGTGCACATTCTTTTTGGAAGCCTGTTCAACTGTTGTGTCTGGTCCAATATGCTTAGCAGCTATTTGAAGTACTACAAGAAGCTACATGTCCAGAGATTATAGTGAGCCATCTGAAATATCATGGGTAACGATGCCCTCAAGATGCCATCTTTAGCTTCCTGAGGCACTTACTGTCTTTGTCACTGTTGCTCTAGATAAATGTAGAGGCATGAAAGGAATCCTGCAGTGTTACAGACTGACATCGCTTGATACCCATTCATTTTATTCCTGGAATTCTGTGCCCATTTTCCACAGCTGAAGAAAAACAGAAGAGCAGCAATATTCCCTGAGCATTCCAACTCAGGGATAAAAATGAAGCTGCACAAAACTGTACATAAACGAAACCACATCTAGATTTCACAGTGTGGTTTCAGGCTCCTCAGAACCACAAAGATGTCAACATGTTTGAAGGAATGCAGATAAGAGGAGCATACATGATTTAAAGGCTGAATGGTTTGATTTACTAGGGAACATTAAAATAGCAAAATATGCTCAGCTAGCCAAATGACAGCTAATGGATTTGGAGACAGAGGAGAAATGCTAAGCGCCTCAACATAGTTCAGGAAAAAGCTCTTACAAATAAAGGAGAGTGAAAGAGGAAGAAAAAGTAAGTGATGGAGGGAGGGGGTTGGCAGAGATGGTGGTGGGTCCTACCCACTTTAGCTCCCATCTAACCACTGCTGTCTTTGGACCCACTTATCAGCACAATGTGCTCCCCTCAACACATTACTTCTGAGGGAATGTGCGTCACACCAGAAAAAAGGTTCCTTATTCTCCAATCACTGTAGGATTCATCTGATCATGAACTCATTGTAACGGCCCACCATACATTAAAGTTACAAGACCAGATAATCAGTCTTGTGATTTAGTAAGTGGAGTGGAATTGTTCAATACTGTATAAAGCTGTTGAACCTACATAGACTGGATCAGAAGCCCCATGTAAGCCACTCAGAGCTTGCCAAAGAAGAGGCGTAATATAAATAGTGTTTATATGGATGAATTTTAGGCAAGCCTAGCTGAAATGGAAACACCACATGTTGGAAGAAACAAAGGGAGCAAATAAAATTGGATAGCAGAGAAATTAAGATAGGCTAAAGTGGCTCATTCCCCGGCTAACCCTTATCAGATGGCTGGGCTCTGTAGACATAAATCATCACACTGGAATGGATGACAGAGGTCAACAGTCATGGAGATGCAAATCTAACCCTTAGTGCAAAAGATTCCACAATCTTTCTTGGGCAATATTTTGGTCTGACCATCTGTTATGGAGCTGAAACAATTTAAAAAAAGAATTAAGCCAAACTGTTTTCCATTGTTTGGATGGCTCTCTTTATAATGAGTAGTTCTAAATTGCTAAAATATTTCATTAACCTAGTATAGTGACGAAGAGACTGGGCTATGAATTGACAGGTTTCAACTACTGTATATCACATGAAACTTAAGCAAACCTTAGCTTTTCATCAACAATTTGAGGATAAATTAATACTTGCAATGACTGCTTGCAAGACTGTTGTAATGATCACTCAGATATATAGGTAATGTACTCAGAACATGCTGAAAGCACACATCTGAATGCTACATATAGGTAAAGAGCTTTTTATTGGTAATGAACTGAAATGAAATTTCCAGCAATTTGCACTGATCAAATACAACAGCTAATGCAAGTGCAGAGATAGCCAAGTTTTATCTGCCTGCCTTGTAGCTGTTAAAGATAATGCTGTGTGTCTTCAAGTCATTTCTGACTTATGGGACCCTCTGGCCAACCTATCACAGGGTTTTCTTAGGAAGATGTATTCAGAGAAGGTTTGCCATTGCCTTCCTCCTAGGCTGAGAGTGTTTCCATGGCTGAGCAGGGATGTGAACCCTGATCTCCCTGAGTCTTTGTCCAACACTCAAACCACTACACCACACTGGCTCCAGTTAAAGATAATCCTGTTGTTAAATACAGGTAATAAAAAAAATGTGGCAACTCTAATTCAATACCACAAACATCACTGAATACTCAGGGTTTCAAACCATGACTTTTAAAAGCCATATCTCCCCGTAAGAGCCTGCCTGAGTTTTTAGGATCTACAGGGGAAGGCTTTCTCTTGGTCCCACCACCATCACAGGCACAGTTGGGGATTGTCTAAATGGTGAAAATAGCCCTCATGGAATTTGCTGGGAATACGACCTGTCTAAATGGGATCTCGCATCAATCCACTATATTTGGAAGGAGGAGCCCCAAAACAGCAAGAACACTGCAGGAAAAGCCTTCACGGCTTTTCCCATCGTTTTAAAAAAAGAGTGAGGGGGTGCGCATTCCTGTTTGTTGGGACAAGTGATTTGATATGACTCGCTTTCCCATAGGAGAGGAAGTGCAAAGTTGATTGGCTGGATGAGCACAGGGGGCAGGACTTGCTAACAGGGCAAGTGCCTGCTGCCACCATGTTGGATTTCCAGCTTAGCGAGAGATTGCTAAGGTGATAAAATGGGGTGTGTGGTTTTTTTTTTTTTTGCTTTCCTGTTAAATAAATAAAAAAAATCACTCTAGCACACCTTAGATATTGTTGTTGTTTTTTTAAAAAGTTCTGCAGTGTCAAATTGAGGTAAGTACAAATGTGAGTAAATCTTGCATGTGAAGCTTATGGAGGCAAAAACTCCATTAAGACAAGTCGCTGCTGCTGCTGCAAAATGTCATTACTGCAAGGGACTCCATTCCACCTCCACCCCCACCCGTATAGACAGGGCCTTGTTGAGGGTATGGGAAACAGCCTTCTCTGTGGCTGTTTCCAGGTTATGGAACTCCCTCCTGCTGGAAGTTCAGTTGACCCCCTCTCTCCTTTCCTATTGCCAACAGGCAAAGACCTTTACGTAGGCAGGCATTTGGCTTATCATGTAAATGACAAAGAGAGCTTTTATGGAGTGGTGCTTTTAATCTGTTTTTACCTTTTAGAATCTGTTTTTATCTTTTTAAAAGTATGTTTTAATTGTGTATTATTTTAACCTTTTGCACTTTGAAAAACCAAACTGACATTTAATTGTTTTTAACTGTTGTATGAATTTTTTTTTAAAACGGTAACTTTAAATATATATATATATACTGTATTTGGAAACTACCTTGGATCCTGTATAAGGAGAATGGTGGGATATAAATTAATTAAATGAATAAATAAAAAAAATTAAAAGCTAAGTGCTCAAATCTAAACAATGTTCATAAGTTCATGCAGGGAAAAAAAATAGGGAGCACTCAAAATAATCAGCAGAAGGTGCTCAATGGATGAATGATTTATTTTTATTTTTTAAAATGTGGTTTGACCTGCATATGCTCTCAAAGGCCTTCTTCGTGGGTTATAGGAAATAATAAACACTGTCTCTTTTTTTCTGCTCATAAATTAATGTGAAACATAATTCTCACCCACCTGCAATGACAATGAAACTGGGTCTTTAGGCCAAATCAGTGCCGCTTTACCGCATGACGTCATTGTTCTTCTGGTGTTCTGCTGTTCCGGTCCTGTGGGAGACCGAGGTAAAACTGCATCTTTTTGCTAATCAATTTTCTAGTTAGCAAAAAGACACAGTTTTGCCTTGGTCTCCCATGGGATCAGAACAGAAGAATGACAAATGTTGTGCAGTAAGGAACATTCTGGCTGCATTGCCTCTTTACTTTGACATGAGGTAAGCCCCTCAGTGATTTGAAAAGGATCAGCATAGAGACTGTAAGCAACAAGATACAACTACTTCATCATGTTGTAACTTAACCTGTACTACATAACCTACACCTAAAACACTAACACAAGTTAGCTGGTGGATTGGATCTTTGCTATACATTGTGAAATATGAAATCAAATACATACCATATGATAATATGCCTAAGTGTATGTGTAATTTTCTTTGGCACCTTTCATTTGCAACAAGCAGTGTGGACAACAATATAAAGGTCTCAATAAACCGAGAAATTAAAACGGATATCATGAGTGTGGGTGTTGGGTATTACAGTGACTAACATAATAGAAATATGGAAGTCTTACAGTCAGTGTCTCTGATGTATATCAAAGGGTGCAGTAGATAAGGATTAATTGTAGTACATTGAGGATGGAATTTCTAGTGCGGCATTTGCTTTAGGATGAGCAATCTCAGGTGTTATCTTCCAAGCCTGAGGCCAGATGGTGTTAAGGTGTCAAGTCTAATATGTCCAAATGCTTTCTCCCTGTTACAAGGCTCAAATATCTAATAGGGAGTTGTTAATTGTTATAACATCTATCAGGACTGGCTAACAATAAGTAACTTTTTCCAACTGGAAAGTGATAGCCTGGATGGACTACAAATGCCATGCATTGTCCTTTGTTGACTGATTTCTCAACTGGAGAAAAGTTTTTCAAGGTAAGATGGATGTATGGCGGATGACATATTCTGAGCAGAATCTCTTTTATAAATTGTTTCGTTTTATAAAAGAAAAGAATACACACACACACCCCTCTGTTGTTACAGATGCATTTGATTCTGAGATTATGCTTTTCTTTTTCTTTTTAGGATGGTAGGATTTGTGAGGGCATTAGCCTGATTAGTCTGCCATTCTCGATGATGAGGAGAACATCAAGAAAAAGGATGAACAGTTTTTTGCTGTGGTACTGAATGTGAACCTGACTGTGATATAAAGATGTGGTGTAATGTTTCAATTGCTCTATGGTTTAGAACCTAAGCTTTACTTGAATATTATCCTTTCCTCATAGCAGCATCTACACTCAGGAAAGCCAAGATGTTTGTGAGATTGCCTTGATTTCTCCTGATCCACCCCACACATCATCGATATGTGTCTGCTGAGTGAGATATATACAGTGTGGATCATATTTGGCCCAATTAATAGGAGTCTTTACTAGTTATGCCCCCAGTACTGTGGAAGCACCAGTACACAGAAGTGTTACCACCAGCTTTCCAGAAATGACATGACTACTTTGCCATGCACCAACCTATGTGTAGAATTTATATTGTAGATAATCTCTTCACCATAAGACAATTGGGTTGTTATGTTGAGCAAAGCTTCCAACTCCAGAGGATGCACTCTGCAGATTGTACAGTTAGCACTATAGTGCACACTCTGGTGGATCATGGGGCTTACAGCAATTATTAATCACTTGCCGTTCATCCTCCTTCTGTTTCAGAGATTGCATTAGGATTTCTCCAATTATTTAGCTGGGTCCAAAAACTGAAACATAGCCAAATACATAGTCACAAGGCATACTTTCCTGCATGCATGCTCCAAAAAGTTCTGAGCAAAGGAACAGGTTCAGCTGGGTGTTTTGGCATAGCGTTTTGCTTCCTTTTCATTCACTGAATGCATAATAGAAGGAAAAATAGCTAGAGGATGTACAGAACAATCCAGGTGAGACTGCCACCTGTGCCTCTAAAAACAACAAAGAAAAAACATCAAGATCCGTTTTTGGAAAAAGGACACCTTGGGACAATAGAAGTGTTTATGTATTTATCTCTTTGTAATACTTCCATTTCAGGCTAAACAATCCACAAAAAGTTGTGCTAGAAATGTTGTAAACAAGCCCCATTGAACCCTATATGGAATTATTCTGGAGTAGGAGTTTGTAGTTTGAGATAGTCACATTATACTATTCTCCTAGTCTAATGTCCCAGTGGAGATTTCAGTTTGAGATAAGCCATATACAAGAGTTCCGTAATGACCCTAGGCTGTTTTCATTTTGTTAAATCTTATTTCTATTCTGGACAAGTCTTTGCTATGCTCCATTGTTATATAGTCTTATGCTTTGTTCCTATTTTATACTTTTTAAAAAATGCCTGAAATGTTTCTAATTCATTTTGAATTATTATTATTTTTTTGTCCAGTACATAGATCATAACAAAACTATATTTTTGGAAAGCACAGAAATCCATGACATACAAGACTCCAAAACAAAACATAAACACTGTCAGCTGTTGTAAAGAAAAAAGGCAACCATATATGTAGTTGATATTCTTTAATGTATTTTTCAACCACAGTTTCAAAAGATGCAACTATTTCATTACATCATTATCACTGTTGGCTAAAAGCAAAATATGAGCATTTTTGTAGGTTTCAGCTTATGTAAGTGGGGACATGGAAAATTATTTAGATCCTAATTCTTCATATATTGGCACTGAAAATTGTTTAAATCATAACTGTTTATATGTTGCTCACTGCAAAAGATATGTAATAAAAAAAATTGGGGTTGTCTAGATGGTGAAAAAACTCCTCATACAATTTGAGAATATCTTTTGTCCTAACAAGATCCCACAGTGATTTGCCATTTTTGGAAGGAGGGGCCCCCCAAATTGCAAAAACTGTTTAAGAAAAGCTTTCATGGCTTTTGCCAATTTTTTTTAAAAAATGCATGGAAATGCACATTACCACCTGTTTGGACAACTGATTCACAGAGCAGCACATTCTGGAAGTCAAAAGCTGATTGGTCAGACATGCATGGGGGGTGGGCTTGCCGGCAATGAAGTGGCTGGAACCGCCATTTTTTAGTTTCACAGTAGCGACTGTGCACATTTTTGCAGCGGTAAGGTAACTAAACAGGTTTTTTAAAGTGGAAGGCCACACTTCTGCACCTTAGATTTAAAGTAAAAAAACAACAACCCTGTGCAGTAGCAACAACTTTTGGAGAAAAATAAAGCAAGTAATTCACTCATGGCCACCATCTTGATTTGCAGGCATGCCTCTGTATGAACTTCAAACATGCATAACTTTGCATACCAGTGATCTTATGAATGTTGCTGTGATTTTGTGTTAATGCGCAGCAATCCATATTATATCACCTCGTCTAGACGAGTCCCTTCCCTCTCATCCAAATAATATCCAGAGTCTGGGATCTTTCCTTCCTTTCGTCAAGTTACTTGCTATCACTGAAAACTAAGATGCATTACCCCACTCCAAAGTATATATGGTTGAAATATCTTTTTTTCCTGCGTTCTCTGCTTACTGATACCACCATTTCTGCTTTCTTATTTATATGTCTGTGCCTATTTTGAATTGCTAGCCCCTTGGGGACATATCATACCTGTTCTTTGTAAAGTGTCAAGGATACAGATGTTACAAGCAAGGATGCAAATAAATAAATAAATAAATAAATAAAATGATAAGATGATGATGACAGTATAGTTATACTAGTCCATTGTAAAGTGTCATGTATCTCTGGCTTTTCTTCGCAAACGAAGATTCAGGAAGGACTCATCCCAAGCTTTCTGCAAGCGCGCTGATGACTAAAAAGGCCAATCCGAGATAAACAAGTCCGGTTGCAGAAAGCACAGCAGAAGGTCTCATTGGGTGATGTTTTTGGGTTGTGATTCTTTCTGCATTGTCGTTTCTCTTCAAGACTTGTTCGTCGTGAGTTCTCAAATAAGGCTGCAGCATTGTGGATAGTGCGTCTCCATGCCTCCCAGTGTGAGGCCAGGGCGGACCACTGTTGGTGATCAATTTGGCCAAGACTGAGATTTAGGAGATTTTCAGACAGGCAAAAATCGCTCCTTGCCGCGCGAGCAGCCTCCCGAAACTGCTGCGCGGCAAGGGTCTTCTTCGGACGACGCTGTGCCTCTGGCGAAACCGTCCGTGTCACTTCCGTGAAGCTTGGGACGGCTCCGCGTCATATTTCAATCACGGGCCGTGCTTGAAATATGACGCGGAGCCGTCCCAAGCTTCACGGAAGTGACACGGACGGTTTCGCCAGAGGCACAGCGTCGTCCGAAGAAGACCCTTGCCGCGCAGCAGTTTCGGGAGGCTGCTCGCGCGGCAAGGAGCGATTTTTGCCTGTCTGAAAATCTCCGTTGTTTCAGGGAGTCTTTGTATCGCTTTTTTGGAGCGCCCCTCTTACGCTGACCCGTGGCGAGTTCACCGTAGAGTACTATTTTTGGGAGGCAATGGTCCTCCATCCTAGAAACGTGCCCTGCCCAGCGCAGCTGTGTTCTCAATACCATGGCCTCAATGCTGGTGATCCCTGCTTGCTCAAGGACAGCAACATTCGTCACATAGTCAGTCCAGTGTATATTTAGGATTGTGCGTAGACAGCGCTGATGAAAGCGCTCGAGGAGTCCATTGTAAAGTGTCATGTATACAGATGGTGTAAATAAATAAACTAATACTAATAGCTGGTATTCTATCTAGATCAGCTATTTTGTTACATTTGCATAGCTAACATCTCCTGGCCTGATAGTCTCCTACTATAATAGCCAACCACCTGATCAGGTGAAGGAGGTCCATTTAGTTTCTGACTGGGGTGCAAGGAGAATGGCATTTCTACTCCTCTCCTGCCAGCAACTGAGGTTGTGACAAGGACTGGTGACAGAGGTCCTGCTTCTGATTGATGTAGCATTGCTCACTGGTAGGGAGTAGATGGAAACATTCTCCTCCTTTCCCCCGATTGGAAGCTGAACAGACCTCTTCTGCCCAATCTGGCTGCTGGCTCTTCAGGTGAGCTGGGATGACATCTGAAATTGCACCACTGAATACTAGACAATATCTACAACAACAGTAATAATGGAATTAACAAGTCCCATTGGTTTCTATGGCCTGAATCCTATTGGTTAGTTCCAACTAAAGGAAACTCACTTAATCAACTGTTGACTGCTGTGTCAACATGTGGTTATATCTCACTGATTTAATAGACCCATTCTGTTTGGAATTACCAATAAGAGTGATGTCAAGGGTCTACTCTCGGGACTTTATCAGATAGTGCTGTAATTGCAGAATTACAGCGCGACAGTACCACAAATGGGTTCCCATTATCACACAATGTCATTGTCCTCCCATGGTCAATGTGTGCTCCACCCATTAATGGCTCATCACTTTTTATTGATGGGAGAATCCGTGCATAGCCCTCAATATTGCTCTTTTCATGGTATTGACGAGCATGCGAAATGACGAGCATGTGAAATCACGTCCTGCTGTAATTGCGTGATTATAGCATGAATGGGCGTTCCTTTCCCCCCTACCTTTCTCAATGAGAACACAGGAGGCACAGAATGCTATTTTAATGAACTGTCACCTTTTCTTGGTGCATTTTCATGTTTGTTTAAGGGCTTATTTGTTAATTTCTTTCATTAATTATGTGTTTCTGGTGTGTTTAAACATAGTTGCATCTTCTCGCAAGAATAGCCAAAATCTCACCCATACAAAATCACGGAAGTAAAATCCCATTCTTAAACTGCTAGTTGTGGTTGTGTGATGATTCTGTGGTGGTACTATTGCACGATTACTGTGTGGTATCACGTAATTATGGCAACATGTGATAATCACTGTAATTATGCCATTATGTTTCCACTTTCCTCAACAGAGGAATTAGAATGTTTTTAAATGCTAGTCTGATAAAGTCCTAGGTATGATTAAATCTGGAACCAATCTAATCATAACAGACTATTTTGATTCTTCACATAAATATTGCTTACTATTTGTAGGAATCTTTGCTACCTTATTGCTTTATGATCAAATATCAATAGCTGGTCATCAATTCAGCAAAAGCACTATCTTTGCATATTAATACAGCTAGCTTGACTTTGCATTGTTGCACCTCAAAATATACTCATCTATTTTTGGAAAGGGAAGGGAGGAAGTTGCATCTTCTTAATTAGATTTAAACATTGGTAAGGAGGATAAGTAACAGAATCCCAGGAAATGAAATGATTGTGCTATATTTAGCGGCACTAGAGTGTACTTGGGCAACAAAATATTTGTCTGTTAAGAAAACAGGACAGAGGTAAGAGAGTCATGGGAACTGATGGAGAAAGCAACAAAAAGCATTCAAACCCAACACAGATGTAGTAAAGATTTTCCAGATGTGGAATTCAGTTTCTTGGGATCAAGAGAGCTAGCTTGGATTACTTTAGGCTGTAACATTTAACTCAGACCCCCACTAAAAAATAAGCCACCCCAAAAACACTTTCACATACTTTTAATCTATTTAAGTGTAATTGGCTGTGCTGATGTTTATATATCATTTTAAAGAAAACAAGCCTGTACCCCATGTCTACAACTTCTTTTATGTGGTGTTCATTGCCTCATCAGAAATAAAACTGCAATATATTGGAAAAGCTCACCCCATTTAACAACTTTTAAAGTTGAATATATGGGTTAGTATTCCACACATTTGTGTGTGTGTAGGTTATGTACATTGTCTGTACATACACATCCTGAAATTGGACCTAGTATTCCAGAGCTTGAACAAATTACTTTTTAAATGTACTCTGTTCCATTACTTCTTATAGTGATTAAAAAGCAACCTGTTAATGTTATTCATGGCAATAATGGAATTGCTTGTACTATTCATTACACTTCCTTTACTTTCTGTTACTTTTTTGTAGGAAAGAAAACCCTCTTACAATGGATAAGAATATGGCATATTTTGCAGGGGGCGGGGGCGGAATTGTGTGAAAATGCCTATTAAAATGTTTTTTAAACATTTGGAAGTAACTAGAAACAATTACACTTGACACCAGTAAAGTAACTTTGCTCTTACTTGTGACATTACTTTAGAAATGTGGCTTCATTACATCCTTGTTATCCCAAACTATAGGTGTCTGCCTTACCTGTAATGCATTACTGTACTTTCAAACTCTGTGGTATCTACATGCAGCTGACTAGAGCAAAGGGATCCAGCATGTATGTTCTACAGCTATTGATGCAGGCCTCGAGTTCTGCTTTAAGGCTTCTATTAACTCACCTTGCAATGTTGGTGTCACGATTACGAAGTTAATGCATATGAAACATTGAAGGAAAGTGGTCTCTCTGTTCTGAAAAGTGACCTCAAAATATTTGAAACAAATCAACATGTAAGAACCAAATATAATCATAAAGATGAATTTGGGGTGATTTCATAAATTCCCAAGAACTTTCTGAAGTCATTTTCATATAGCCAAGGACTAAATTCAATGCTTGTCCTAGCTTGAGTAGTCCCACTGAAATCAATGGGATTTAAATTAGCTATGACTAATAATCCCAATTCATTTAAATGTGCTTAGGCTAAGTAGGACTCATGTTAGAGTTTGCCCCAAATTTATTATGCATTATTTTTGCTCAATTAACAAGACCAGGTGAAATACATTCTTTCTAATGGACCGCTCTTGTTGAGAAGAAGAAATGTTGATTCAGGGCAAAATTGATTCAGGATCTTCAGTTAACAAGTTTGGATTGGGTCTGTGGACTTCTAAGCTGTGAACTGATACCTACTCCTTTCTCCCTTGTGTTGCAAATCTGGGGTTCATTAGAATAAAAAATAATTTCTTTCTAATCTGACTGACATGCCATTTGGGGAGAAATTATTCACCTTGCTAGTGTTCCAGTCTCAGTTGCCAAATGCATACTTTTCTGGTGTCTTTGACACACTCCAATTGCTCTAGTTCTCAGCTAGTAGTTCCCACTGACATTTACTACTTACAGAAAAAGAAGCCAAGTAAGTGAAGGAGACAATTTTGCAAAACAGATATTTCTGAGAAAATCTCATGCCAGCAAATGTTCACTGATAAAACTATGCATGATTGAAATGAATGCACACTTAGGGAGTGAAGAGACCCTTCTTTTAAAAAGGAAAAGAGATTCTATAGATCTGTGCTTTGACAGATTCCAGGACAATTCCCATCTTGTCTTGGGGAGAGATTAGGACTCCTGTCAACTCTAATATAGGACCTATGCCCTCTGCATCTTTGTTTTTGAGATTAGTTATTGGCATAAAAACAGAAAAAGCTGCCTTATAAAGTTAAACCATTGGTCCATCAGCCTCAATATTGTCTACACTAGTGTCCTCTAATCTGGTGCTCTCAAGGGAAGTTTTTGACTACAATTCCCATAAAATTTAGCCAGAATGTCCAACAGTCTGCTGTGATTACCAATGGCTCCTCTTCATCCTGGAGAGTCACCAATGGCTCCTCTTCATCCTGGAGAGAAGTGACTAGTGGGTTGCCACAGGGTTCTGTCCTGGGCCCGGTGCTATTCAACATCTTTATCAATGACTTGGATGAGGGAATAGAGGGTATGCTTATCAAGTTTGCAGATGACACCAAATTAGGAGGGATAGCTAATAACCCCGAGGACAGGATCAGAATCCAAAATGACCTGAACAGATTAGAAAGCTGGGCCAAAACTAACAAAATGAATTTCAGCAGGGAGAAGTGTAGGATATTACACTTGGGTAGCAAAAATGAAATGCACAGATAAAGGATGGGTGACACCTGGCTTGATGGCAGTACATGCGAAAGGGATCGAGGAGTCTTAGTGGGCCACAAGCTGAATATGAGTCAGCAGTGTAATGCTGCAGCTAAAAAAGCCAATGCAATTCTAGGCTGCATTAATAGGAGTATAGTGTGTAGATCAAGGGAAGTAACAGGGCCACTCTGCTTTGGTCAGACCTCACCTGGAATACTGTGTCCAGTTCTGGGCACCACAATTCAGGAAGGATATTGAGAAGCTGGAACGTGTCCAGAGGAGGGCAACCAGGATGGTGGGAGGTCTGGAAGCCATGACCTATGAGGAGCGTCTTAGGGAGGTGGGCATGTTTAGTCTTGAGAAGAGCAGGTTGAGAGGAGACATGATACCCATGTTTAAATATTTTAAGGGATGTCATACTGAGGATGGAGAAAGCTTGTTTCCTGCTGCTCCAGAGACTAGGACACAGAGCAATGGGTTCAGACTACAGGAAAAGAGATTCCACATAAACATTAGGAAGAACTTCCTGACAGTAAGAGCTGTTCAGAAGTGGTCTACACTGCCTCCTAGTGTGGTGGAGTTTCCTTCTTTGGTGGTTTTTAAACAGGCTGGATGGCCATCTGTCGGGAATGCTTTGATTGTATATTCTTGCATGGCAGAGGGTTGGACTGGATGGTCCTTGTGGTCTCTTCCAGCCCTATGATTCTATGATTGATGTTATAGTGAACATTTCTGGAGGCTAGACAGAGATGATAGGACTTGAAAAGGTTATCTTGTGGACCACAACTCTCTGAATTCTCCAATCCAGCCTGGCCACACAGTAGTCCAAAAAAGTACCTTTTCCAAGCTACAGTTGGAGAAAGTTGGTCTATACTGCTTGCGACCTCTACAGGGTTTCAGACAGGAGTTTTTCCTAGCCCTACCTGAAGATGCCAAGGATTGAAACTGGGGCCTTTTTCATCCATAGCTGAGCTATGGATGGCACTACATTGCCGTAGGCAAATCTGTGCTTAAGTCCGTTCAGCAGTTCACCTACCTGGGAAGCATCATCTCCTCAGATGCCAAGATTGACAAAGAGATCGATCACAGATTAGCGCATTTGGAAGACTTAACAAAAGAGTCTGGAGTAACAAACACCTGAGGCGAAGCACAAAAATCAGTGTGTATAGAGCCATTGTACTGTCTATTCTCCTTTACGGGTCTGAAACATGGGTCACCTATCGCCACCACTTACGACTCCTCGAACGCTTTCATTAGCGCTGTATACGCACAATCCTAAATATACACGGGACTGACTATGTGACGAATGTTGCTGTCCTTGAGCAAGCAGGGATCACCAGCATTGAGGCCATGATATTGAGAACACAGCTGCGCTGGGCAGGGCACGTTTCTAGGATGGAGGACCATTGCCTCCCAAAAATAGTACTCTACGGTGAACTCGCCACGGGTCAGCGTAAGAGGGGCGCTCCAAAAAAGCGATACAAAGACTCCCTGAAACAACATCTCAGGCTTGGCCAAATTGATCACCAACAGTGGACCGCCCTGGCCTCACATCGGGAGGCATGGAGACGCACTATCCACAACGCTGCAGCCTTATTTGAGAGTTCACGCCAAACAAGTGTTGAAGAGAAAGGACAACGCAGAAAGAATCACAACCAGAAACATCACCCAAGGAGACCTTCTGCTGTGCTTTCTGCAACCGGACTTGTTTATCTCGTATTGGCCTTTTTAGTCATCAGCGCCCTTGCGGAAAGCGCGGGATGAGTCCTTCCTGAATCTTTGTTTGCGAAGAAAAGCCAGAGAGAGAGAGAAAGAGGAGAGAGATAATCCAGGAAGGCTAATTTCCCACATCATTCTGGCACAGAAAGCATAGCCATATTTCTGAACAGGAGGGGGGAAAGCTCAGTCACTAGGCTTCCTGAATTCCAGGCCCCAGGAAGCAAGGAATTTCACATTCTTGTCTTTGTGATTATTGTTTTAAAACCAGATGACAAGAAAGGACAGATGCTCCTTCCAAGCAAACATGGAAAATGAAAATGGTCTGAACACAGATGATGCCCTAGAGGATCATCTGGACTTGATGGAGAAAGGTAGCCAGGAACATTCCCAAGCCAGCACTGACCACCAGACCAATTCCCTGTAATGAGCATCCATGAAGGCAGAACACAAGCCTTCTGTGTGTAGAAGTCAAACGGAAATCTCCGAAGACAAGACAACCAAGATAGCTCTCCTTGTAGCAATTACTGACTGCCTTATATTGTGAAAAATTGTTAGACCACTGGAAGAGAACTCATGGTGCACTAGAAGAGAGATGACACAGATGATATCCATTTAGAAATCCTGAGCAAGATCCCATGCTGGGAGGCGTAAGTATGCATTGTAGCTGCAGTAGTCTCTTGTCCAATACCCCCAACCCACCTTTTCTCAGAAGTAGCCCCCAAACCTTGACATTTCCTGGGCAGTGGAGAGGTGGGAAGGAGAGGGCAACAGAAAAACATCAAGTTATTTTTCTATAGCCAGTGGACAGACAGCAACCA
Organism: Gambelia wislizenii; assembly: GCA_030847615.1. Lineage (NCBI taxonomy): Eukaryota > Metazoa > Chordata > Lepidosauria > Squamata > Crotaphytidae > Gambelia > Gambelia wislizenii. The sequence goes on along the minus strand of JAUMIR010000005.1, from coordinate 95,507,473 downwards.
AAGGAACCATCAGAGGTCCCTGCAGAAGATGTCATTGCTCTGCTTCCAGCTAGAGGAAAACAGGAAGGCTACATGTGCAGCAGTGCAGGAGTTCTCAGTGTAAAACACCCCGCACCCTGCATCAGGAGGACTGACGTGTTCTTGGGTCCCATAGAAGAACTTAAAGAGCCATTTATGCCTGTATAGGAAAACAAGTTTATAGGGCTACAACTAGAAAGTTGTGTGTGTGTGTGTGTACATATGTAAAACATGTTTACACTATACACATGCACACATATAAATAGATACTGTATGTTTACACTACATATAATTAGTGTACGCTACATATAGTTATTTCACACACACACAACACACACAGGACTTTATCAGACATGGCAAACATGGCATAATAACAATGCCTAATGAATGGGAAAGGGTGCACATATCTGATGACATCATGCTTTTGCAATCATGTATAGGGAATAAGGCATTCCTTTTTCCTGATGGGCCAAGCACTCAATAGATCTCCCTTGTCTGTTTTTTGCTGGTACTGCTGGCGTTTGAAACTGCATGCCATTTTTGTCTCATAATTATATGGATGGTCCTGCCAGAACACTTCTGGATGAGATCGCAAAAGCCAGATAGGGGACGCTCTTTTTATGAACCTCCCTGGTTTACTTTTAAATTTTAAAGTGTGTTTCTGTGCTTGTGTGTAAATTTTGTCTCTTTATTTTTGTGTATTTTTAAATTTTACTGTGCTCACATCTTCTTGCGAGAATCACCAAGATCTTGAACCCAAAAGTAAACAGAGCTCTGTTCGTGGTCTGTTTATGCTGGGGTTGCCTTTCCACACCACTGAAGGTAGTAGGTCTGGTAAATCGGGTTCTTTTGCCAGCAGAAAAATGCCACGAAATATACTGGCAGAAGAATGTTTAGGGATATTAGCCTGATAAGGTCCACATACCCACACCCACACACCAGTTGTTTAGGCACCATTTGCTCAAAAATCTATCAACATTGTTAGGTTTCTTATACAAGATGAGTATCCCTTATCTGAAATGCTTGGGACCAGAAGTGTCTGGGATTTTATTTATTTTTTGGATTTTGGAATATTTGCATTTACATAATGTGATATCTTGGATAGGGGACCCAAGTCTAAACATGAACATTCATTTATGTTTTATATACAACTTATACACATACCCAGAAGGTAATTTTATACACAATATTTTTAATAATTTTGTGCATGAAATAAAGTTTGCGTACATTGAACCATCAGAAAGCAGACGTGTCACTATATCAGACAATTTTGGATTTTGGAGTATTTGGGATTTCCAGATAAGGGATACCCAATCTGTAGAACAATTTTTCTTCTGTTCTAGAAATCTAAAACCCCCAACTACTAGTAAAATATGAAAATGGTGCTTTTCCTTGTCTCAGAACTCACTACAGGAAAGCTACCTCCAGCATATTGACACTCCAGTATATAGGGAAGAACTGTTGATGTTCCTGGGCTTGTTTGCACAATATATAGCACATGCTACATGAAACTGATCAGAGCATCATGCATTCTTGCTTCTGTATATTTATCTTTCTTCCTGGTCTCCATACAGCTGAAAATATGTCTATGTAGCTCTGTCCATATTTCATATTTGGAAGGTTTAGGCCAATAGGCAAATTATAAAGACTTCTTTATTGTCTTATACATACTTCATCTCTAGAAGTGCGAATAACCACTTTCATTTTATAATTTTTTAAATATATATATATATATATATATATATATTTATTACATATCTCAGTTAACACATCCAGGAAGCATACATACAGATAACATATAGAGAGACATACAATTCTAAATTAATTCTAAATTTCAGCTTATATTCCTCTGTAAATCAAATTATAACATAGATTAAATTCAGTAAATTCATTTAATTATCAAACTTTTAAAGCTATCTTATTATTTTACATTATTACCCAACTATAAGAAAGAGAGAAACATTGGCTTATTTATCCATAGTGCTGCTCTTTGGGTCTATTTTGTGCTTGCTGAGATGCATAGCCAAAGTTAAGATGTGAAGAAAGGAACAAACAGAATGCCTTCAGGTGTATGTATAACCCAACGACAGACTTTTCAATGAGGAGGTTCAAGGAGGAGTGTAAATAAGCATGACTTTTCATCACACATCAAACGCAGCACTTTGTCAAGGCTTCCATAAGAGGGAGATTTGTCATTTGGCTAAAATGCTTTTCAAGACATAAGCTAAGCCAGTGTAAACACACACATGCACACCATAAAACAGCAAGCCAAATCCCACCTTCAGCTGCTTTTAGAGTCTCTACTAAATATTATTTCATTTACACTTTCAAAATGGACTGCTCCCCTCATAAAACTCAGTGTATAATACCCTTCTGAATATAGCAATGCCCAGTAACCATGAGGTTTGCTCTACCATTAGGCAGAGTGAGGCAGCTACTATAGGCAGCAGATTCCAGGTTTCATGAATAGGCAGCAAACTGTTCATCATTTAATTTGTTGTTGTTCCAATATTAGCATGCCCTATGAACCCCTCCCCATGAGATTCCATAATTGGACATATTAGACACTTTTCAGGGTTAGGCAGACTGGAGGTCAGTTGAAGGCTTAGGCAGACTGGAGGTCAGTCGAAGGTCATGATGACCTGAGATATGTCTATTAATATAATGGTGGAAAAGCCCAAGTTAGGATTAAGTGGAAAGCCCCACTTACTCAATTGTTAAGGGGTATGTGTTAATCCTTTCTTCCAGCCCTGGGCATTTCAAGCAACAATTCAATCAAGCAATCAAGTGACCATTCCTCATTCTATACCCTACAGAAATCTCTCCTCCCACCTCTTCCTGTCCAACTGTATGAGGTTGTCACAAGACAATCAATGTTCTATCTTTCTGCAATCAGTTGAGTTTTGATTTCTTTTGTCTATTCCATGGGAAAGCTATCCAGGCTTTGCCATTACTAACTTGCCCATCCAAGGCATGGAATAGATATATATAAATAGCCATTCTTTCTCAGTGTGCCACAGATTGGAACCTCCTGTGCCACCCTCAGATGTCTGTCTGAGTATCTTTGCTGCACAGAAATAAATTCTCTTAAAAACTGGTAACTCTCACCCTATCTTCCCAGACCCCTCTCTTTCCAGCCTTTCTGCCTTACTCTGCTATAACCTTGTATGGTTAATAAGAACATATATTGTATATGTTAGTTTACTTTCTGTATTCTTCCAATAAAATACTTTGTTTTACCTTAACTGGAGCCTCCTCTACAGTTAGTACTGGTATACATAGGTGGAAAGATCCCCGAAGTTACCCTCCTCTCACAACCTCCTATCTGAGCTAATAATTCCCCCAAATATTAAAGGAGATTTTGGCATCATGGGTGGGACTCTAGCATACCCCCCTTAGGAACACCTGTTCCTGCAGTTGTGTGGCTTCAAGTAATTTCTGACATGGTGACCCTAAGGCGAACCTATCATGAGTTTTATTTTGGCAAGATTTGTTCAGAGGGGGTTTGCCTTTGCCTTCCTCTGAGGCTAGAGAGCATGAAAGGTCACCCAATGACTTTCATGGCCAAGTGGGGATTCAAACCCTAGTCTCCCAGACTCTTGGTCCAGCACTCAAACCACTACAGCACGCTGGCTCTCATATCACACTGGTTCTTCTTATTGTTTCTTTATTACCATGGAAGGCAGCTACTGATGTATTTTTACTGTCACAGAAAGTACTAACAGGATTTTCTGTCTCAGGTGCCAAAATAACTTGGTCAGCCTTGAGTAATATGCACTATGTAAAGGCATATATATATATATATATATATATATATATATATGGTACTTTGGCTGTTAGGTAGGAATGCAGGGTCTAAAGGGGTCTTTAAAAATGTAGTAGTATTGTATCAGTTTTGTAGCCTCTCCCCCTGCAGATGTTAGTCATGTGCATGAAATGCTGCCACATTACTTCATGGAGGCATTACCATATTAAACCCCCCCCACATGCCTACATTTTGATTACTGGTTCTCCAAAGAGAAATTCTTATTTTCCCTTGGTAGTTTCTCCATATCCAGAGCACCAATATGAAAGAGAAAGGGTAGACCAATGAATTAAACAACCTCCTCCTCCTCCCCACACTTCTTTCTCTGAAATTTGTATATCTGTGCTGAGACCCTTCCAAGATTAGGAAACCTTTTTCATTTCTTTCTGTGCCTGCTTTGCTCTGGCAAGGCTTACATACTCAGCAAAAGAACAGACAAACTTTCTGGTTGTGCATAACAAAGCTATGGGTGCAGGGTACATGGGAAGCTGGCAAATGTATACCCAAAGCTCATCTGAAAATGCAAACAGGGACAGAGAATTAATGGAAAGGCTTTGACACAGAAGTTAGTCTCTAGTGCTTTCTTGCTAGAGTTCCAATTAGCTGGGAGAGAGATTGGAGCACATCCAGTGAAATCCATGAAGAACAAGGAGTCACATCTCAAGATGCTATAAAGGTGGTTTTTATTTGCTAAAAGAGCCCAATTAGACCAGAGTTAGAAGTGTTCTCACTAGGATGTTAAAAAAGTATCTTGTTTACTGACAGAAGAACACATTGCCAGTGACTTTTTAAAAGGTTTTCCTGCTGAGAGCTTATACCTAAAGACTGACCCATCTTGTCATCACTCAGTCACTTTATAGTCTTCTTAAATTCCTCTCCCCATGTGGTGGCTTAGTGAAGATCACACAACTCCAGAGGCTGTGATTAGAGACTGGAAGAAGCTCCTTGCAGTTAGCATCCATTTTAATGGTCTCTCTATTATTCTACTTAGAAATGAAAGGTGCCACAGAAAAGTTACAAACAAAAAAGCTACAGAAGGCCAATGTAGAGTAACAGATAGACTTAGGGTTTGGGCTTGGGTTCACATGTGCATTCAGTTCATCCACAAAATGCTGTGACTGCTCTTATGGAAATCATTATCTGTCAGCCTAACATATATTACTGGAGTATGATGATAAGAATATGGAATTAACTCTATGTACACTTTCAGCCTTACAGGAAGGAAATGGTAAACCTCCTCTTAATAAATCTTGCCCAGAAAACTCTAAAACAGACTCACCATAAGTCAGAGTCGACATAACAAAACAACAAACATTGGCCCCATCATTAAGCAATTTGTGAAGAAATGTGAGGAAATGATAAAATTCCTCTTTGTAAACTTTTTTTTTATTGAAAGAATGAAGTATTCCAAATACACATTTCATCCCTAATTATAATTCCATTCCATTTCTAATTTTTTACTGATACATAAATATCAATATCTCATTGTACTGGCAAATATGAAATAAAAGAAAATTGACTTCCCAAATGAATATCCAAAATAGACCATGACTAATGGTAAAATTTCAAAAGATTTGACAAAGCACCTTAGGATACCATTGCCTTTCCACATGGAAAACAGGTTTTGCAGTGAATAATGTACTCATCAAAAGAAGCCAAAGAGCCATAGGCCTAAATTCAGTTCTTAGCCCCAACTAGAGTAGACCCATTGAATCAATGAAATTTGCAAAGTGTTGATATCAGCCAATCAATCAATAACTTTATTTGTATCCCACCTTTCACCTAAAAGTGGGGCTCAAGAAAGCTTGCAAAATAAAAACAAGATTAAAGTAATGCTACATACAGCTAAAAACATACAAAAATCTAAGATTAAAATAATAGTTAAGTGTCTATCAAATTAGAATCATATAAAACACTAATCTGAAAGCATGGATTAAGACAGTACAGCACTAAAACAGAAGACCGATTATATGAACCAATCAGCTCCTAAATACCTGCTGGAGTAGAAGTCTTGACAGCAGAAAGAGAGCAAGGAGGGAGCCAGCCTAGCCTCCTGAGGAAGGGAATTCCAGAGTATATAGGAGCAGCCGTGGAGAAGGCCCTCGCCTGCCTTCCCACCAAACATATCTGTGAAGATGGTGGGACTGAGAGAAGAGCCTCTCCTGAAGATCTTAAGAGTTTATGCAGGCTAATATGGGAAGATACAGGGGTTGTCTAGACAATGAGAATGAGATTAGTTGTGCAGTCCAGAGAGGGCGGAGCTGACTGATTGGTTGGATGTGCGTGGGCGCGGGCTTGCAGAAGGGCACGCAATCTTGCACGTTTTTACTCTTTTTTAAAAAAAATGTCCAAAAAAAAAAGGCAGCACCCAGAGATGACAAGGAGGGCGGGCATGGCAAAGAAGAGGAGAGAGCCGCCAGCCCTTCACGCATCCCGGCAGTGGTGCCAGGTTCTCACCTTCAGTGTCTCCTCTGATTGCCCTGATCACGCCCCCCCTCACACACACACACCATGCAAAACACTGTGGGAACATATCAATGCTGCTGTGAGTTGGGAATACTATGTGGGCAATAGGGTTATTTTTTCTTGTTTAGATGAGCCCACAGTCTTTCAGACAATCTGGACCCTTACAGGACTTACAAAATTCCCATTGAATTTAATGGGACTAGTTGGGACTAATACTGTAATTGGATTTAGGGTATGTTAACTATGTGCTAACTGCTCAAATGAAATCATAGACAAAGACCTATACCATTCAGATAGCAATTTCCAAAAATAGAAGGTATGCTTGTCTGTTGAAGCCTTCTAGGCATCTAAGTTACCAGCTCTACTGCATCTGAAGAAATGGACTGATATCCATGAATGCTCAGATGAAGTAAACCAACTTGTCTCAAAGATGCTGCTGGATTCCATCATCCTTTCCCCCACTTTCTATTTTATGCTGAAACAGACTAACATGGCTGTGGTAATCTCTTTGAAAATTACTTCAAAGTGGCCATTCTTGAGCAAGGAGACTTCAAAGGAGACTCCAGCATAAAACCACTAAATTATAACTTATGAAGACATTTACTTGTACTGTCTCTGGTCTGAATTGAGACAGTGGATTAAATATAGATTTTGTCATGCTCAGATTTCATCATACTTAGAACTGACTCACTGAAATCAATAGAATGTAAGGTGGTCACAACCTGTTAAGGAAAGTTGTAGTACCATAAAAAACCTAACAAATTTATTGTGCCATTAATGTATGTGGATGTTTGTCCTTTTCATCACACACCTGCAATCTTATCCTCAAAGCAGTATACATACATGGTTGCTGGGATTGTAAACAGAATACAGAAAGTACAAAGAACAAATTATTAACAGAGTGGCCATTGACAAAAGAGTTGTTGCTGATAACTAATAGAAAGCTGTTGGTACTGCTGCCAAAAAACCCTTTGTTGTTTTGCTGCAACAGTCTAACAACTTCCACTTTGAAAAAAATATTGACTAAATGGTGTCCCAATGATAACTAAATATGGATCTAATACATTCTATGCGTTAATAAGCTTACCTTCTGCATTTCATTTCCTTTTGACCTGCCTGCTTATGTCTTCTCTTGCTCTACACCCTCATTTCATCTTATCTAAACTATCTGCCAATTTAGGCTAACCATTATTTGATGAAGTAAACCCAGTCCATGAATGCTTATGCCATAATAGATTTGTCTACACTTAAGGTTGAACTAGGCTTTTTGTGGCTTTAACTATCCAGGTAACAATATAGCCTCTGTAAATCAATAATTTTAGTGAAGATCATCAAGAAGAAAATCAAAGTTCTATGTGTAAACACATTCCATGGTACTGTTCTCACAACCTTCCGTGCATGCAGAACAGGGATGGAAAACTATGATTGCTCCAGAAGTCAGGGACCATATGGATACCCAAAAATGCCCCCTCCACAAAAGAAAAAGTAGCCATATGTCCAATTCTGTTTTGAAAAATAGCAATTTTTGAAAATGTGAAAACATGTGGGAGGGCAGTGGTACTGCAGAGTTGTTGCTCCTGGAGGACTCTGAAAGAGGCATATCTATCATCCTGGGACAAGGATTTGGGAAAGAGGCATTTCAGGGAATTTAACACAGTTTGGGGCTGCAAAAGCAATACTCCTGGTGTACAGCAATTTCCTGTGTTCCTAAAGAGAGTCTTTAGCCAGAGGGCCAAATTCAACTTCAGACACATTCTTAGAAGATGCATTCCAGAAACGGGCAGGGCCAAATTATCACCATATTTTAGCTTAAACCCCTTACTGTCAGTAATGTATCCTTAGGAGAGGCATTTCAACATCCCTGAATGGGGAAAACCATGCACAAAAGTGGGTTGACCACCCAGTTATAACAATAACAAAAGAGCACCGGCCACACCTCCTCTGGCATAATTTCCCTCATGTAGAATGCAATGTGTCTGAAGAGTGGGGGTTCCTGTTGGCATGGAAGATTTCCACACAAGCAAGATCCTTGATTTACCAGGGTTCTTGCTCCCATGGAGCATTGTCACATGAACAGGAACTGATCTTCTTCTGCCATGTCATTTTTCATATGAGCAAAGTGACAATGGAGGTGGTGGGGCTAGGTGCTCCCCTGATTCCATGTTAGATGCTGCCTTTCTCCTAGAATAGGACTCAAGGCAATTCACAAAAACATAAAATAAAACATACAATTAAAAAATTAAAATAATCACAATTTAAAATTATATAAAACATATAAAAGTTAAAAGAAACATTAAATCACTCCCCAATAAAAGGCTCTGTGCACACTGCTTAAAAGTCAGCTTAAATAAAAATGTCTTTGCCTACTGGCAAAAGGAAAGTAGGGAGGTTGGCCAGCCTAGCCTCCCATGGAAGGGATTTCTAGAAGGTGGGAGCAGCCACTGAGAAGGCTCTCTCATGTCCTCACCAAGCGAGCCTGTGATGGTGATGGGACCGAGAGAATGCCTTTCCCTGATGATCTTAAAATTCTGGTAGGTTTGTATTGGGAGATACAATGTTTCAAACAGTCTGAACCAAAGCCATATAGGTCATGACCAGCACTTTGAATTGTGCCTGGAAATGAACCAGTACCCAGTGAAGTCGTTTTAACAAGGGAGTTATTTGGTCTCTATAACTAGCCCCAGTCAGCATTCTGGCTATAGAATTTTGGACCCGCTGAAGTTTCTGAACAGTTTCCAAAGGCAGCCCCATGGAGAGTGCATTGCAATAGTCCAAACAGGATGTAATCAAGGCATGTGAGACTATAGCCAGATCTGACAACTCAAGAAAAGGGCGCAGCTGGCACACTAGGCTACTTGAAAACATTGTAACCAATGAAGGGTATCAGGTAGGCCTAAAGGCAGAGCAGCAGCAACAAATAGGTGCAATGGATGGATACAGCCCTACTTCCTCTCCACATATAATCCTTAAATACATAGAAGTTCATTAGAACTGAGCCAAACTCCCTTAATAATATGATCCTTTAATTCTTTCATATCCCACATTTCCCCCCAATATTGGGACTCAAGGTGACTTAAAAATTATTAAAAGCAGTAAAGATTAAAAATCATACAAAAACAGTAAAAAATTAAATATATAAGTTATTTTTTAAAAAATTAAAAATCTGTAGAGTGACAACTGTTTAAAATTAATTAAAAGACAATATTTTTAAAAACCCAACAGAACAGCACAGCACACCCTTAAAAGCTCATCACAGTCAGTTTCTAAAAGCCTGATGGAATACAAATGTTCTTATTTGCAGACAGAAAGAGAGAAAGGAAGGTGCCATCCCAGCTTCCCTAGGGAGGGAATTTTGGCCTGGGAGCAGCCACTGAGAAAACTGTTTCCCCTCTTCATCCCAAGCAAGTCTCAGAAAATAGTGGGATAGAGAGGAGGGCTTTTGAAAGCTCTTGGAGCTTGAACAGGCTCATATGTGGTCCTTCAAATAGCCTGGACCTAAGTTACATATTGAACAGTTCAAAGAGAACTCACAGGTGTATTGTGCTTAAACATACACTGAAATTCAATACATTGATACATTGAACAAGAGTGGGTTTTGCACATATTACAACAATATGTAATATGTTGTAATTTCCAACAATATGAATTTCCATTTCCTATAATGTAATTTCCAACAATATGAAGAATGCAGATTGAGAACGTCAGTTTGCCACACAATTTGCAGGCCACTCTCCATCCTGAAAACCAAATTCATATTAAACTTTTTTTCTCCCACTACCTATCCCACCACACTGTTATAGCACTATTATCCCACTTTAACTGCTATGGCTGCCTTCTGTGGAATTCTGGAGCTTGTAGTTTAGTGAGACCTAAGAGCTCTCTGGCTAAGAATGCTGAATGCCCCTCCCTAAACAGCAAATCCCAGGATTCCACAGGAGGCAGCCAGAGCAGTTAAAGTGGAATAATAGTGCTATTACAGTGTAGTGAGATAAGGTCTTCCAGACAAAGCAGTAAAATCATCTCTCAAGGGAGGTCTCCTAGACAAAGCACTAAAATTACCTCTCAAGGGAGGTCCACCTGAAAGATTTTTTCCCCTCCTAACCAACAAGAAAGTAGCTGATATTTATTAGCTGTTTTTTTCTGATTCTGCATGGTAGCCATTTTGCTTCAGGCCGTATTTGTCACATCAGTTTCACAACATTGTTCATCCTGTGCACATTTCAAAGATCTTTCCCATCAAAATATACTACTTCCCCCCAACTCTTGCAACGGAGTTAATATGCAGGTAAAACACCATCATGCAATCATACAATTATTTTTAAGTTCTTAATTTCACCCTTCTGCTGAAGCTTCAGTTGAAGCTTACCCCTTTCCATTAGGAACCACAAGCTGACATTCTACAAGAATTCATTCAAGAGGAAAATAAAAATAAAACAAAACATCATCAACAAGGGCAACATCATTGACTCACCAGCCTTCTCCTTTTCGGTAATAACTGGCATAGCCTGAAAAAGAAGTAAAGAATAATATATTTTCCAAAAAAAAAGCATTCCAAAATAGACATTAATGATCTCTCTTTCTCTCAAAGACATCTCTCTTTTTCTCTCTCAAGACCTAGTCTGATATTTATGAGAGATAAAGTGAATGTAGTTGGGTATGGGTTGGGATTAAAATTCTCAGAATTCCTCACCTGCCATGATCACTTAGCAATAGAGGCAAGGGGATTCTGGGAGTTGTCATCCAAAATAGTAACTTCTGAGCTCTGCTGGGAAACAGCTAATACTTTCCCATGGTGACTGGAGAGTGGAGTCATATGTACTTCTGTTCTTTGACAGTTATTTGTTTTCCACAAATGTACCTATACCTTTTCTGAAAAAAGTCCATCTTTACTTAATGACTGTCTACTCTCTTAATAAATCAGATATATACAGCAACAGTTTAAAAGGGCCTGAACAATACTGAACAATACTGAACAATACTGAACAATACTGAGATCTCCTTGCAATAAAAGCTATGCGATTGCTCTACAGCCCAAATGGTGTTCCAAATTAAACTAAAACAAGTATAAAACCAAGTGCAAGAATGAAAACCTTAGATTAATGAAGGATAACTTTTCATAAACATCAGGAACACATATTTTAGGAAAATATAGTCAGTGGTGAAGTTGGATGATTTTACATTTTGGACTTGATGGTTAGAAACATGTGGCTATCTAAATGTTGTTGTTGGCCAGAAACACCCAATAGCCCTACTCAACCTCCCTCCCTTGTGGTGAGGAAGGGTGAGGAAGAGTTGTAACCCCAGTAACATGGGGAGAGCCATATATTTCCATGTACTTTTTATGGGGTCCCCATGGGAACCAAGCATCCTACCAGATGTTTTTGGACTGCAATTTCCAGAATTTCTCACCATCAGCTATGCTGGCTAATGCTGCTGGAACTTGCCATCCAGCAACATCAGGGGGGCTGCATGTTTCCCACCCCTACTTTAAATGGTAATGTCACATACTTCAAAATATGGAATGGCAGCCCAGGAACATTCTGCTCATCCTGTTGAGTGGGACCTTCTACTTCTGCCCCCAAGTCCTTGTCCCAAATTCAGTTCTGGCTATGGCCCAGTCTTATGAACTGCAGCTCTACAGCTTAAACTGGTTAAATTGGTCTGCCAACACTTCCATACACCCCCACACACTTCACACCATTTAGCAAGTCATTCATGCAATGTGATCTCAACATTGTGCACCTATCAAGTCTGTAAACATGTCTTAATCTACCCATGTTTTTCCTTGGATTGATCATGTGAGCAGATCACCCACAAGAGCTGTTAATTGACCTCCACAGCAGCCAAATGTAATTGAACTCTCTTTAAAAGCCTTTGGCTCTATTTTCTTGCCAGAAGCTTCAATTACTGTCCTGATTTCACTTCTTCCAGAGTTCCAACCATCAGTAGGATTGTTCAAAACTGATGTCACCACCCATCCCTGCTTCTGTCTTCCAGCTTCTGACATCATTTGCCTATTGATTTTATATCCTGCCTTTCTCTCAAAAATGGGGTTCAAGGTGGCTTACAATAATTTAAAAAGATGCCACTACAGCATTAATTTGCAAAAGTTAAAAGGGAATTAAATATCAGTATTATTAAAAATGTGATAAAGGCAGTTAAAAACACTTAAAACATAGTTTTAATAAAATATAAAAGATTAAAACACCACACCACTACACACACGCTAGAGCTCCATAATTAAAATTCAAAATTCAAAAGCCTGCCTAAATAAAAACATCTTCACCTGATGGTGGAAGGGAAGGGAGTTCCACAGTCTGGGAGCAGCCACAAAGTTATGGTAGTTAGGATAAACTGTATTTAATCCATGCAGCCATTGACCTGAAGGTCTTGGTAAACTTGGACTCATCCACAATACATATTATTCCACTTTAACTGTCATGGTTTCATCCTACGGAATCCTGGGATTTGTAGTTTGGTGAAGCACAGGAGTGCTCTGGCTGAAAATTCTAAATGTCCCTCCTTAAAACTGCCAGTCCCAGGATTCCATAGGATGGATCCACAGCAGTTAAAGTGGAATGATAGCCCTATAATTCCATAATGTGAATGGGCCCTTGACTGATGCAGATAGGAATCAGCAAATAGAACCACCCACTCTTGCTGAGACACATTGTTTGCCCACTTTCAAGTGCAAACCCAAAAGTAAATTTATACACTATCCAGGTGGTAAATGCCCTGGTGTAATTTATAAATAAACAAATAACATCAATAAAATCAATGTAGTCAAAGCAAACCAATTGAAAAACTGGCCAAGTGGTACAATATTAGAATATTACAAGTCAGAAATAAATGTTGGATAGTAAAAGCAAAGGCAAAAATTAAAATCAAGGACTGAAAGCCTGCTGGAAGAGGAAGCTCCTATCCTGGCATCTAAGGACTTTATTAGAAGTGGGGAAACGTGACCAAAAAATGCATCCAAAACCACATCATAAGGATGGGACAATAGCCCAAAAGGCAAACTTATCAGATGCTGCTGTTACTCACCCATTCCTGCTGCATTGCACGGGTATGAATAAGGCATCACTTTTTTTATTGACAGGAAAAGCCATCAATAAAAAATGATGCGTTATTCACGCCTGCGCCATGCAGTGGGAACGGGTGAGTAACAGCAGCATCTGATAATTTTTTTAGCCCTTTCGGCTACCATCCCATCTTATAATGTGTTTTTTTGACATGTCTGATAAGGTCCTAAATGTCACTAAGGGGGAGGCCAGGTGGACTTCTCTTGAGAGAGTATGCCAAAAATGGAAGAATAAGGGTGGGGGAATTACTGAAAAGGGCACCTTCCGCATCATTGTTAGTGCCAGTACCCAGAGAAGATCTTTCAACGGAGCTAAGTCTTAAATGGAATATATATAGGAAATGAGAAAAGGGAAAAATCACCAAAGAAGTATTCAAACAGATAGCGAACACATGTAGGAATAAAGTCAGAAAAGGTAAAGCGCAGAATGAGCTCAGGCTTGCTAGAGAGGTTAAGAACAATAAAAAGGATTTTTTTGGGTATGTCCACAGCAGAAGGAAGAAGAAAGAAATGGTAGGGCCACTACGTGGAGAAGATGGCAAAATGCTAACAGGGGACAGATAAAAGTCAGAATTACTCAACACCTTCTTTGCCTCAGTGTTTTCAGAAAAGGAAAAGGAGGACCAACCTGAGGATAATGGAACAGAGGACACAATAGGGGAAATCCAGCACAGAATAAATAAAGAGGTAGTAGAGGAATACCTTCTTAATCTAAATGAATTTAAATCTCCAGGACCAGATGAACTACATCCAAGGGTATTAAAAGAGCTGACAAATGTAATATCAGAGCCATTGGCAATAATCTTTGAGAACTCCTGGAGAACAGGAGAAATCCCAGAGACATGAGGAAGGCAAACATTGTCTCCATCTTCAAAAAGGGAAAAAAGCAGGATCCCAACAATTATCATCCAGTTAGTCTGACATCAATACCAGGGAAGATTCTAGAGCAGATCATTAAACAGAGAGTCTGTGAACATTTAGAAGGCAATGCCATAATCACAAAAAGCCAACATGGGTTTCAGAGAAACAAGTCATGCCAGACTAATCTGATCGCTTTTTTTTGATAAAGTTACCAGCTTGGTAGATGAAGGGAACGCTGTGGCTATCACATACCTTGATTTCAGAAAGGCCTTTGACAAAGTTCTCCATGACATTCTTGCAAACAAGCTTGTAAAATGTGGGCTAGACAAGTTAACTGTTAAATGGATTTGTAATTGGTTGACCGGCCAAACCCAAAGGGTGCTCAGCAGTGGCTCCTCTTCGTCTTGAACAGATGTGACCAGTGGGGTGCCACAGGTTTCTGTCCTGGGCCCAGTGCTATTCAACATCTTTATCAATGACTTGGATGAGGGAATTAGGGGCATACTTATCAAATTTGCAGATAACACCAAATTAGGAGGAGTAGCTAATACCCTAGAGGACAGGATCAAAATTCAAAATGACCTGGATAGACTGGAGAGCTGGGCCAAAGCTAACACAATGAAATTCAATACAGAGAAATGCAAGGTACTGCACTTAGGACGGAAAAACGAAATGCATAGATACAGGATGGGGGAGACCTGGCTGAACGAGACTACGTGTGAAGGGGATCTAGGAGTCCTAGTAGACCACAAGTTGAACATGAGTCAACAGTGTGATGCAGCAGCTAAGAAAGGCCAATGCGATTTTGGGCTGCATCAATAGAAGTATAGTGTCTAGATCAAGGGAAGTAATAGTGCCGCTCTATTCTGCCTTGGTCAGACCTCACCTAGAATACTGTGTCCAGTTCTGGGCACCACAATTCAAAAAGGATATTGAGGAGGGTGACTAAAATGGTGAAAGGTCTGGAAACCATGCCTTATGAGGAAAGACTTAGGGAGCTGGGTATGTTTAGCCTGGAAAAAAGATGGTTAAGGGGCAATATGATAGCCCTGTTTAAGTATTTGAAGGGGTGTCACATTGAGGATGGAGCAAGCTTGTTTTCTGCTGCTCCAGAGACTGGAACACAGAGCAATGGGTGCAAGCTCCAGGAACAGAGATGCCACTTCAACATTAGGAGGAACTTTCTGACAGTAAGAGCTTCCTGGCTTTAGAGAGTAGGATGCAGATGGCAGCAGTGGCTGCAGGGATGGAGTGATGTGGTGGTCTGAACTCCATCTCCGTTTGTGCTGGTAACAGATAAAGGATGGGCCAGATCCACAGCCAGAATACATTGGCAGGGAACCAGCATATTCTGGCCCATGCAAATGATACCTTAGTCTACTTGGAAGTCAAAGGTGCTACAAGACCACTTTGCATATTGATATGCCAGTCTAACACTGCTACAGTATGGACTTTATCAGATGGGCTTAATGAAATGGAACAGAAATGCCACAGGATCGCTAAAGAGGTTTCTTTTCAGACAACGTCCACCTCACCCATTCTGACCCCGTTCTGATCCTGTGTGCTTTCTGTTTTGTTTTATTCATGGGGAAAAGTTGTCAACAGATCTTCCGTTCCGTTTCTATAATGGAATCATGGAGGTGTGAACTGGTTTGCCGTTATGCTGGCGCGATGTTAAAACACTTCTGGGTACAATAGTGACATCCAGGTGAGTGACAGCCTTTTCTGTACCCTCCCCATGTTGCTTTTAAAGATTTAAAAATGTTTTGGTGCTTTTTAAAATTTTTAGAAGTCTGCCTGTATTTTTATTTTTAAATTCCCCCCCCCCGGTTGCCTGTCTCTGCAAGGTCCTGGAAGGTACGTAGAGAACATTTCTGGTGGCGATCTGGACATCCAGGTAAGTGACAGACTTTTTTGTACCCTCCCCCGTTTACTTGTTTCTTTTAAAGGCTGTTTAGGTGATTGCTTTAATTTTTTGATGTCTGGTTTTTTGTTTTTTTTTAATTTTTAAATTCCCTCCCCGGATTACTTGGGTTTTTTTAAGGGTGTTTAGGTGCTTGGTGCACTTCTTTGAGGTTCGGGGGATTTTTTATTTTTAAATTCCCCACGCGATTTGGTCTCCAGGAAGGGGAGGGGGCTCTGTGAGAGCTCCATTCCCTTCCTGGACAGCCGGAGGAGGGGGGAGCAGTTTCTGTCCTCGGATTAAGGTAAGTGTGTGAACATTTTTTTATTCAGTTACAGGGACAGGAGGAGGGTGGGTGGGTGGGTAATGGAACAGGAACAGGTTTTAAGGGCCCATCTGATAAAGTCTTATGTCTTTGAAATTTATTGTGGCACACACACACACACACACACACACACACTGTTCCCTCCACACCGTGGCCCTCGCAGCCCCTGCCACCCTCCCCACTCCCCCTGCGTGCACACACACATATCCTCCTCCCTCGCCACCCCCCGCTGCCTCCCTCCCCCATGTGCCACCTGCCCCCCACCCCCCACAGCCCTCGCCACCCCCTGCCACCCTCCCTGGGCCCAGTGCACACACCATGCTACACACACACCCTGCTACTCACTCCTTGCCAGCGGCCATGTTTACACTGGACATAAAAGTCCACATGTTCCTGCCCCCAGTGTGCTGATTGGCTGCCCAGCCAAGCCGTGATTGGTTGGTCAGTTTCCTAAGCAGCCAATCAGCACACTGGAAACGGCAACATACCCAAGAGAATTATATATATAGATAGCCTTTATTATGTTTTTTTTAATAAGAAAGAAATAGCATAAACATCTGCTAAAATGGAGTCTAGTCTATGAAAACTTATGTCAGAAAGATGTCTTTAAGATATCACAAGACTTTGTTTCTACTGTAGTGATAATACTCTGGCTTTTCTTCACAAATGAAGATTCAGGAAGGACTCATCTTGTGCTTTCTGTAAGCGCGCTGATGACTAAAAAGGCCAATCCGAGATAGACAAGTCTGGTTGCAGAAAGCACAGCAGTAGGTTTCCTTGGGAAATTTCAGATCCAGAAACCTACCGATGTGAGACGAGGGCAGACCATTGTTGGTGATCAATTTGGCCAAACCTGAGATGTTGTTTCAAGGAGTCTTTGTATCGCTTTTTTGGAGCGCCCCTCTTAAGCTGACCCGTGGCGAGTTCACCATAGAGTACTATTTTTGGGAGGTGATGGTCCTCCATCCTAGAAATGTGCCCTGCCCAGCACAACTGTGTTCTCAATATCATGGTCTCAATGCTGGTGATCCCTGCTTGCTCAAGGGCAGCAACATTCATCACATAGTCAGTCCAGTGTATATTTAGGATTGTGTGTAAAAAACGCTGATGAAGGCATTCGAGGAGTCGTAAGTGGTGGCGATAGGTGACCCATGTTTCAGACCCATAAAGGAGAATAGACAGTACAATGGCTCTATACACACTCATTTTTGTGCTTCGTCTCAGGTGTTTATTACTCCAGACTCTTTTGTAAAGTCTTCCAAATGTGCTATGTGCCTTTGCTAATCTGTGATCGATCTCTTTGTCAATCTTGGCATCTGAGGAGATGATGCTTCCCAAATAGGTGAAATTTTGAACGGACTTAAGCACAGAGTTGCCAATGGCAATGTGGGGATGACGGTGTTCGTCCTGTGGTGCAGGCAGGCAAAGAACTTCCATTTTCTTCAGGTTGACTTCCAGCTCAAACAGCTCTGCAGCTGTCGCGAAGCAGGATGTTAGGCGCTGCAGAGCTGCTTCTGTGCGGGCAACAAGGGCAGCATCATCAGCGAAGAGCAGCTCACAGACAAGACAGTTTAGAGTCTTGGTGAGAGCCCTCAGACGGCTTAA
The DNA here is from genome assembly GCA_030847615.1 of Gambelia wislizenii. Classification (NCBI taxonomy): domain Eukaryota; kingdom Metazoa; phylum Chordata; class Lepidosauria; order Squamata; family Crotaphytidae; genus Gambelia; species Gambelia wislizenii. The sequence goes on along the minus strand of JAUMIR010000005.1, from coordinate 95,489,409 downwards.
GTTAAACAAGCTACCATCTGTACGGTAATGTATATAGATGCTGTCTTCTTCTTCGAGCACTGCCGTAGCCCTTTGGAGCATCATGCTGAAGAAGAGTGTAAATAAAGTTGGAGCAAGAACACAACCTTGCTTCACTCCATTAGTTATTAGAAAGGGCTCTGAAAGAGCATCACCATATCTGACTTGACCATGCTGGCCCTCGTGTAGCATGATAATCATTTTAAGGAATTTGGAGGGACATCCTAGTCTTTCCAGGATCTACCACAGACCTTTTCTACTCATGGTGTTGAAGGCTTTGGTGAGGTCAACAAATGTTACATAGAGACCCTTGTTCTGTTCTCTACATTTCTCTTGCAGTTGTCTAGCTACGCCACATATTATCACACATATGTGTGATAATACACATATCAAGGTTAAAACAATATATTCCTGCGTTGTTTTGCTGAGAGAACCAAATGGGCATTTGCTCAGTGAAAGGAAGATAAGTGTGATTAATTATTTGAAACATTTCTGGTTGAATTACAGGCTAAATTCAGATCTTGGAAATCTTACTTTTTGGACTACTCTGAAAAGGTAACTTTTCCATACTCTGCTAAATTTTAGAAATTTTTGATTGACTCATTGTTTCTTGCCAGCTCTTAATTCCTCCCCAGACATTATTGGGATTCATGTTCATTCTTTGTATAAAATATTAAAAATAGTGTTCTGTGGCGAGGAGGGCACTAAGAACCAGTCATTGTTTTAGGGATTTGTGCTACAATCCAATAGATTTAGCTGGGAGTAGGTCTCACTGATCTCAATGAGATTTACATCTGAATAGGAATGTGTAGGATTGCATTGTTGGTTTTTGTGTAACTCCAGAAAGGAATTAGGAGATTATGAAGTAATTCAGTGCCCTTCAGTTTTATATTACCTCAGTCTTCCTTCCCACTTTCTGTCTGACAAGATTTTTGTAGCCTGTTTATATGTGTTTATTTAAACTAAAGGAATGACACATGAGAAAAAAAATTGCAGCTATCCCTCCTACATGTTGGCTTCTACCTAATTTTGAAGCAGACAAGAGTCGTTTACTTTTAAATCAAGCATCAGGAGATCCAATCCTGCATAGGGTTGCCAGATCAGCAGCATCCCATTCCCTGAGATTTCAGGGCTGAAACCTGACATCTGAGGCAGGCTGTTGTGATATTGTGAAGGGTGCATGCTCAGTGGTGTAGCTAGAGCTTTTGCCACCCAGGGTGGTCCCTGAGTTTGCTGTCCCTCTCAATACACAGCAAAAATTCTACAAAAAGTCAAAACGACGTATAGGGGAATGAATGAATAAATAAATAAATAAATAAGGAATAGCAGGGATAAATAAATTCCATTTAAAATGTTAGTTTGTGTAGTCTGCATGCCTAAAAAACTGTGATACTCTAACCTCAGAAAAACAAAGAAGAATGATGTAAAAAAATCACAAACATATTACATGCACTTAACGATATCAAATTATAACAATCTAAGGCTTAGTCACCATCACCACTCGTCAGACTAGTGGGTATTTCAGCTACAGCTCCCTTATAGCCGTAAACACTGCAAAGATTTGTTTAAATCATTGAAAAATAAAATTGTGTCTCATGTGAAAAGTGCCACCCCCTAAAAAGTGCCACCTGGGGCAGATAACCCCCTCCACCGCCCTAGCTACACCACTGGGCATGCTTGTGATGTCACAGGTGTAGGGCAGGAATGGGCTGGGAGGAAAGACAGAGCTGCTTCTGGGTCAGATGATTGTGTATGGGTAGGAACTGCTTCAGCTACTGGGCTCTTTTTGCTACCTGGCCAGCTGTTGAAACACTCTTCCATCCTGTCTCTGGCTTTGAAGTGCCACATTACTTAGGTAGCTGAGGTTTTCCTAAATTCTGAGCTCATTTACCCAGTTTCCACAATGGAAAACAGCCTATTGGGAAGCCTGTTTATGTGAGCAGCGTTGAATCATCTGCTTTGATTGTGCAAGTTGACAGACCAGCATTGAGTTGTCTGCTCTGATTGGCACTGAAATGGCCACCACACTGAAAGAGTGGTGTTGAACTGTCCACTGCACTCTACTGGCCGTGTTGAAATGGCCACAATCAACTGGCCATGATCAACCAGCAGCACTGAAACAGTCGCACTAAGCTAGCCACACTGAACCATCCAGTTCTCCTTGCCCTGAAATTTGTCTCCCCTGAGCACCTTGTCTACTTGTATTCCATAGCACCTTGTACAGCTTTGGCAGGCTTTGAACAAGAAGCCCAAAGACTAGGGCCAACCCTCCTATTAGGTAGAAGGAAGTTGTTACCTCAAGTGTCAAATGTTTCAGTGGGGGTGGGAAGCAGCAAGCTATTGGAGGAGATCTCTAAAATGCCATCTGTCCTGTACCTTCTAAGGTAGCCTACTTTCACGTGTGGTGGATACTCCCCCCGCCGCCATGTTGAAGAAAGATCTGACTGTCACTACAGTCAGCTTTTGTATATTCAGTGGGAAGAAGCACCATCTTGTTCTTTTCCTCAGAAAGCAAAAATATCTTGGACTACCCTGACAGAATATACTTTAATTTATATCATGATGCCTCCCTCATGATATATAAAAAAATAGAGTCAACTATACAAATATTTGCTGAGGTGATTTAAATAAAAAACTCTATTTATTCTCCAGGGGTTTGTTTTTAGAACACAGAAAGGCAATAAAACATGAGAATGAGTGTTATTTTTCATTTCAAAGACATTACAGAGTGAGAAAGTATTGTTACATCAGTTCTTCAGACAAGCCTCATATGACGTAGGATTTGTAGAGGAAGGGCACTAACACACTTTCTTAACTATCAACCCAGTAGGATAACATGCCTTAGTGTTACTTATGAAAAATGTCTACATCTAAGAAATAGCTCTGAATTCACTGTGGAGTTTCCCCAATGTTTTCCATATGTTCTAAATTAATTGCATTCCCAGGAAGTGATTTAACTTTTTTTGGCAAAAGAGCAATTAAATGGGATTTTCCTGCTTAGCCAGATGGGTCCAGTGTAGCTTTATTTTATTCAAAACTCCTTAAACCTGATGAAACAAAAGAACTGTACTAACAACTTCCACATGATCAAACTGTACACTTAAAAAACCCACAAACCTTCCAGCTCTTTTCTGTTCGGCACAGTTATATATGAACAGAGAAACTCCAACAAAATTCCTAATGATGTCATCACTATTTAAATTACAAATTATTTGTCCTTTCTTATCAGTTCTTATTTTTTCATCTGTCAATGACAGTAAATTAATTGCAAGCACTGACTACCGTTCTTTAAAAAATGCTAATTAATATATTCCTTTAACTGACTAATGAATTTGACTTAAATACATTTGCATATTACCAAATACTCAAGATAAGTCAATTCTAGGCAGACAGAGATGATGGCAGGAATTAGCAGAGCCTGGAAAATTTAGAGTTTGCAATTCATTGTGTTGCTCTTTATGGAAGCTGCTGGGCACCTTGTTACTGTTCCCTGTGCTGGCAGGAGGAACACATTGTGTTCCTCACTTTTAATGTTTTAGTTGTCAAAATGACACTATAAACTCCATTGAATTGTATCCCCACCTGTGCACCACATCTGCCACACAGGAAAAACCAACCGTAACTAACATCTGCAGGGGATATGGGGGGTTTCTCTGGTTCCTCTGCAAAAACCTTAAAGCACTCTGGGATGCCTCCTGGGAACATTAGTAGGAATAAAATAAGTTACATGGCCTTGGTTCCATCTTGTTTACATTCCTCTTAGCACTTGTAGGAGTTTCCCAGTGTGCTGTTTGGGGCTCTTAGAAAGCAGCCAGAAGACATGTGGCTGCTTGTGGTTAAAAGAAAGTGAGGGGAAAGGTAAAATTTTGAGAGCATCAGAAGCAAGTGGCATGACTGATGGGTTTAAGCTGGAACTGGGAAATGCCCAAACGTTCCCCCAAAAACAACACTCAGAAGAACAAGAAAAATATTGTTAGTTATGGCAAGTTTTCAGAACATTTACCCATCCATTAATGTTTAAGGACTTTATCAGACATGGCAAAAATCACATGATTACAATGTCATAGTAGTGCGAATGGTTCCTACTATCGCACAGTGTTGTCATGTTCATGTGCTCAAACTGTGCTCCAGCCACGGATAAGGTGTTGCTTTTAATTCATGGGACAAGCCATCAATAGCTTTCAATATCACTTTTTTCATGGAGCGTGCAAAAACACTTGCTGTAATCATGAGATTAAAGAGCGTGCAAAAACACTCGCTGTAATCATGAGATTACAGTGTGAATGGGTGGTCTTCTTTCCTCCCTCCCTGTTCCCAATGAGAAAATGTCCAGGTGAGAATGTGAAAACTATCCACAGGATGCTTTTTATGAACTGTTCCAGTTTGTTTCCATGTTTTTAGGTTTCTTTAAATGTTTGTGTACTTTGCAAATTAAGGTTTTTTTTGGTGTTTTTAAGTATACTCGTGTCTTCTCATGAGAACCGCCAAAATCTCACCCATGCTAAATCACAGGAGTCCCATTCTTAAAGTGCTAGTGGTGGCCGTGCAATAATTCTGTGGCAGTTCATTCACACGATTACAGTGATGTGTGATAAATGTAATAGTGCCACTATGTTTCCACTTTCGCCATTTGTGGAATTACAGAATTTTTAGGTGCTAGTCTGATAAAGTCCTAAGTGTGCCTGGCAGCCCCCTTATTAGTAGGAAGTGTGAAAAAAATTGGGAGTAATGTCATCATTCCCAATGTGTTTTGGGAACAAGGGGCTTTTTAGCTCTAAAGGGCTATCGATGCACAGAGGAAGCCAGGAAAAGATAGCTGGGATCAGCAGTAGGTGTGTGTGGTGTGCCTTCAAGTCATTTCTGACCTATGGTGACCCTAAGGTGAACTTATCATGGGGTTTTCTTGGCAAGATTTGTTCAGAGGGGTTTTGCCTTTGTCTTCCTCTGAGGCAGAGAGAGTGTGACTTGCCCAAGGTCACCCAGTAGGTTTCCATGGCTGTGCAGGGATTTGAACCCTGTTCTCCAGTGTTGTAGTCCAACACTCAACCCACTACATCATGCTGGCTCTCTCACCTCCAGCAGTAGGAGGGGGAAATCACTACAGTATACACACCCTGTCAGCAGTGCTCCTGATGCTTCTGATATGTCTGATAGTTTTTACTGGTTTGCAACATAATGAAATAAGCTTGAGAGGGTGGAGAGCATTGATTGGGCAGAAATGAAAATAAACCCAGAGGTTTCTGCATTTGGAGTCAAACAGCATTTGAAGTCCCATCTGTTATTGGAATCTGTCAAATAAAAGGCATAAATATGTAACAATTCAGGTCCTTGTTTTTAATAAAATCTCATCTGTATTCCTTCCCCCTGGAGGCTGACAGGAAAACCTTTAGTGTTTCAAAATTAGCTGTTGCTTCCCATTTCCTCTTTATGGCTGGAAATGAGAGTGATGTGTCAGCACCAGGTAACAGAGTTGCTAGGTATGGTTTCATTCAGTCAGATAAAAAAAAAATGCCCTCAGACAAACAGACCAATCTCTTGGGGGACTCTGGAGTTTATCCACGTCTGAACATCTTACTGCTCTTGCACCATCCACACAAAAGGGAATCTCTTCTGAAGCACTGCAGGCTCTCATCACAAGCGGCAGCCGACCAATCCCCCTCCCCCCCCCAAAAGGCATCACACTTGTTGGGTGCCCACACCCTGCTTCTCCTGGTTGGGAGTAAATGAAGTGTTGCTTCTGCCATGGTTCTCTCTGCTGCCATACTTCCATGAGAACAGGGAGACAAATTCATACTGTATCTCCTTTCCTTCATTTCCTGATTCTGTTGCCTTAGGAAACATGTCTTCAGTTGAGCAAAAAATGGCTGTTGGGTTTGTTTTGTGTGTCTCCTGGTTCAGACTCTTTGCCTCCTCCGTCCATAATTCTATTGGTGACTCACACTGGCATAACAGCGTGTAATGTTCATTAAGGCATTTTTTGTAGTGACAGCAGGAAGGCGCTACTGAAAGGTGTCACTGCCAGGAAAGAAAAGTCCCCTATTGGCTCCCAAACTGGTTCTGATCTGGCAGATTTCTCTCCTGATGTAGATTACTTTGGCTGCTGTCCCCACTCTTGGTCACTTTATCTCTGCTGTCGCACCACTTCCATCTCCTCAAGACCTCGGTTAGTTATGCTGCCCTATAGGAGTTTAGCCTCTGTTTCTTTCTTTCTTCCTCTTGACTTTCACTGTTTGACTGCCACTGAGAGACTGGGAGGAGATTAAGTAGGTGCTGCTGTGGGCAGCATAAGGCCCTTTGAGCTAGCAGTCAGAGACCCATTAATGCGGTGGGCAGAGGGGGATCAAGCCCCCTTTTAGGCTAGGCAAGGTAAGGGGCTGAGCTACCCCAAAATGATTGGGCAAAACTGGACCACAAAGACGCCTGTGTAGATGAGCCTCCTCAGAAATTATCAGTGAGAAAGATACTAAATGATCAAGTACTAAGAAATAACAAGGCAGCAATTGTCATTAACCCACCCAGGAATAATAAAGGCTGCATGGCATCTATTGGATGCCCACTTACTTGGCAGTAAATTACACTGAGCACATGAAGGACACTCCTAAGTAATGTTCTGTTTCTAAGAATCTTCATATTTGAGGATGTTTGAGAGGGTGCATCCAGATTGATTAAAAAGATCAGAGAGTCCCAGATTTTGTTCCTGTTTTTATTTTGGAAATTTATACACATTTTTTTTTATCTCAGAATATTTCCTGTCAGCTCTCTTCTGTACTATCAGAAACTTTTTATACCAGCTCCCTTAGTCAGTATCTCTCTCTCTCTCTGGCTTTTCTTCACAAACAAAGATTCAGGAAGGCCTCATCCCGCGCTTTCTGCAAGTGCGCTGACGACTAAAAAGGCCAATCCGAGATAAACGAGTCCGGTTGCAGAAAGCACAGCAGAAGGTCTCCTTAGGTGAAAATTTCCGGGTTGTGGTTCTTTCTGTGTTGTTGTTTCTCTTCAAGACTTGTTCGGTGTGAGTTCTCAAATAAGGCTGCAGCATTGTGGATAGTGCATCTCCATGCCTTCTGATGTGAGGCCAGGGCGGAGCATTGTTGGTGATCAATTTGGCCGAGCCCGAGGTGTTGTTTCAGGGAGTCCTTGTATTGCTTTTTTGGAGTGCCCCTCTTACACTGACCTGTGGTGAGTTCACCATAGAGTACTATTTTTATACTGGAAGGAACAGGAACAAAAGAATGTCCCTAGACAAAACAGGCCAATCCCTTGGGGGATTCTGGCATTTATCCAGATGGTTCTCCCACACCATCAACACAATCAGTCTGGATGTGCCGAGAGATAATGGATGGGAAGAGTGATTTGACCTCCCCTGGAAAGTCCCTGCAAGTAGAAAAATTAACAACCCGCTCGCCAATGTTGATCTCTCTACTTTAAAAGCATTCTGCTAAGGGTTCCCTACCCTGACTGTACAGATTTTCCTTCAACCCTTGAGTGTTAGGTTTAGGTATTAAAATTCAGCACTTTCTTTTTTATTCTATATGAAAAAAGCACACCAAAATTCAAATAACTCCAGAAGAGCAGTAGTGGCAGCAGCAACTAGCTATTCTGCCTTTCGGTTTCAGTCCTGCCAGTTTTCATTTTCTAGTTTCAACTGCCTGCCTCAGTTAATGTGCTACAGTTTTAGTGGATTAATTAGGACCAGAGAAATGGGGGTTCATAGAATCATAGAGTTGGAAGAGACCACAAGGGCCATCTAGTCCAACCCTCCTTAAGGAAGACACAATCAAAGCATTCCTGAAAAATGGCCATCCAGCCTCTGTGCTGTCTGGCGATTCATAGAATCATAGAGTTGGAAGACCACAAGGGCCATCTAGTCCAACCCCCTGCCATGCAGGAACACACAATCAAAGCACTCTGAACAGATGGCCATCCAGCCTCTGTTTTAAAACCTTCAAAGATGGAGACTCCACCACACTCCCAGGCAGCGCATCCCACTGCCAAACACCTCTTACTGTCAGGAAGTTCTTCCTAATGTTTAGATGGAATCTCTTTTCCTGTAGTTCAGACCTCCCACTCAATCATTAAGCTCTTCAAATGATCTGTAATTTCAGCCTAAACCTACCTCACATGGTGGTTGTGAAGATAACAGGAGGAAAGGACGGCAGAGAAAAACCAACCCTGTCTCCTTCAACTCCTTGGAGGAGAGGCAAGAAATCAATATAGCCCTTGATTGATTTTGCAGAATTGATTTTACAGGGTTGATGCACCAGGTTTTAGTGCTGTCTTACCAAGGTTCATTGCATATAAATATTTAAGTAAAAACAACTGCATGGTGAAAAACAACACAAGTCAATATTACCAACACAAAGAAAGGGAATGAGGGATTAGAATAACAAATGGGGGTATTTGTGAGGTTCTGTGGTTTTATGGGTGAAAGAGGAAAAGAGGGGAGAAAATCTTGAGTGGGTAGGATTTAAACTGATCTAAGCTCTTAAATTTATTAATAATTCATAATTCATTCTTTCTGGAACCATAGTACTGACCAAATGCAAGTAGCTTGGACACCCGCTCACCTTGAACTGCTGCATATGATGTGCAGAAATTAAACAGTTAGAATTCTTTCTGACGCAGCAGTACCATGAGGGACAAATCTGCACCGTATGAATTTTTAAAAAGCCTTGTTTCCTCCATCTTCCGAAGCAAGGAAGCAATCTCCTTGATAGTGCTGAGACAGTTGTTTTTTTAAACCTATGTTTTTATCATTTCCCAACTAAACATACTGTATTCCTGAAGCGGCTTACAAAAAGATAAAATGCATCCAATAAACAATAAAGAACAAGATGATAAAACTCATGATAAAAGAACAAGAATAAAACTCATGATCAAAGTAGAGTAAAATATAAAATCCAGTCAGCTACAAAAGAATGGTTAAGTCAAAAACGCCTTCCTAAAAAGGCAGATATTAGCCTCAACAGGCTACAGAGTTCCCCTAGGGAGCAACGTAATCAAGCTTGCAAATTAAGCCCTTCCAATGACAAATCACAAAACAAAGCATGATAAATGCAAGATATATAGGTGCGGAATACCACATACTACAACATTCAGACTTTTTTCACTGCTTCACCTTCTAAAAATGTGTTAAAAGCAAGTCACCCCTGTATCTGTGGAACCAGTATCTGTGGTTTCAGTTATCCACGGCTGAAAAAATAGGGACACATACCATAGTGTCATGCTGGAAAATGCTTAGTGAGGAGTCCTCTCTAAGAATCTCTAGGTCCTCCAACACAACTGTATGGTATATTTGTACCAGAAGGCCTTTATTTTAATAGGGTTTGCTATTATCTGTCGTTTCATTTATAAATAATAAGTCCAGAAACCTATCTCCCGTGGATACGGGAGGGGGAAAAACTCTGGGAGGGGAGGGGGGATAAAAAAACTTTATCATCTGGTTTGACACCTATGCTGCAATTCTATGCTCCCGGGAACACATCCTGGGGACCATAGGAAAAACCAGGTTACCCTTGATAATGCTAGATGATGTCTCAGAGAAGAAATATGGAGATCGAACTCCAGGAAGGGGCAAAAAGGAGAGTGTTGGAGGGTGTTAGTGGATTCCAAGAAAAAGAGTCTGGGTTATCTGTATTCAAAGGCACCTGACTTTGGTATCAAAAGGAGTGAAAGTTAGATGTTCTGCACTGATAATCTAGTTCTGTTACTTCACTAGATAGAACAGCTCCTGTCAAAGAGCTCTGCCAGAACTTCTGCCCTTCTGGCAAGGGGCTGGTAAGACATTGGACCTGTGATACCCTCCAAGATCATAGTCCCCTTACTTCAAGATTGCAACTTAAAGGTTAACCCCCCCCCACTGTGATCTTTTTAAAAAGTAGAAGTAGAAGATAACAGAGCCAGTGTGGTATAGTGGTTTGAGTGTTGGACTAAGACACTGGGAGACTATGGGGTTGTCTAGATGAGAAGATATAATGTGGATTGATGCACAATAATGCAAAGTTTACAGCCGTGTTCATTTGTCTCCATGGTCCTTTGGCAAAATCGCTGGTATGTGAAGCTACCTGTGTTTGAAGTGTACATGCAGCCATGCCTGTGAATCAACATGGTGGCCAAAAGTGAATTACTCACATTATTATTCTCCACAAGTTGTCACTGCTGCACAGTATTTTTTTAAAACTGCAAATTAGAGGTGCACAAGTGTGACCTTCTGCTTAAAAAAGCTTGGTTGCCCAGCACAGGAAAAAAGTGCATGGTTGGCAATCCAAAACTCCAAAATGGTGCTTCCAGACACCTCATCATTGGCAAGCCTCCCCCCCCCCCAATGCATGTCTGACCGATCAGCTTTCTACTTCTGCCCTTGTCGATAATGTACTGTGCTGTAAAATGAATGTCCAAACGAGTGGGAATGCAAATTCCACATATTATTTTTAAAAAATCAGGAAAAGCCACAAAGACTTTCCCCCCTGCAGTTTTTGGAGTTTTTGGCCCCTTTCCTTCTGAATCAGGTGAATCACCATGAGATTTCATTGGGACAAAAGGGATTCTCCTCAAATTCTATTAGAATTATTTTCACCATCTAGACAACCCCCAGGGTTTGAATCCCTGCTCTGCCATAGAAATCTACTGGGTGACGCAAACAAAGATACAAGAGCATGTATTACGATAGGGCTGCATTTCCTAGGAGTAGGCTCAGCTGATACACCAAATTGGGAACCGTCATTTCTGGCTAAACTTCAGAGAATCAGGCAACAAAGTTGTAGACATATTTGAGTACCACATTGTGTAGGATGCACATTAAAATAGCTGTCTAATAAAAAGAAAAAAGGATTGTGCATCTATTATTTCTGAGTCATCCTATCCCCACTCCTCCATTGTACTAATATTAAATACATAGCAAATGTAATTCAGTGACATTATGGATTATGTATATATTTTAATAAAATGAAACAGCCGTTTCAGGTCTCAAGACAGATATTCATTCAAGAGGCAATGGCAATAGCTCAAATCACCAGAGCCATGTAAGTACCCCAGAGGTTTTACAATAAAAACTTAAGACCTTACAAGAAAATCATATTTGTAGGAATGTATGTATTCACAGTTGCCAAAATATGAAGGGAACATGAGATTTTAATTAACAGCCCTTAAGATATGAGTTCACTAGTAATTAACTTTGCCAGATTTTCAGATTTTATTGATGTATTTGTGATTGTAAAAGGTTTTGCAAAGTAAACATTAGCTAAACAAATGACTTGTAGCCCCCCCCCCCGCTGTTTTACAAATGAACCCCAGCATAACTTCTGCTGATGGATACAAACCATTAGGTCTCTAGAGGATAATCTGTTTGAAAGTGAAACATGTCAGATGTTAACCCTCCCCTTAAACTTCAGTGCTTTACTCTCTCTGGGAAGAGATAAATACAGTGGGCTGAATTCTTAAGTTAGATAAATTTGGTTTCTAGTATCTCAGAACTGTTTTGGACTATAGCTCTCAACAGGCTGCTGGCGAAAGTGTTCAGGATAGCAACTACAGCAGACTTTTTAAGGGATTCTGGCTTCACCATCCAACCCCACGTAGGAAATTATCACACGGACCCTTAGGGTCTGTTTCTGTCCTGCTACCCCCCCCCACCCGCTCCAATCCCATTCCTGCCATAGGATAAAGAGAAAAGTTTCACACACTCATTCTGCAGCAGGAACGGGTTCCTCCTCCCATCACTGCCTGGCAATAAATGCAGCCATCATAAGGCTGCTTTTACTACCGGGAACTCAAATCCTGGCTGTTCACTCAAGAGAATGGCTGAGTGGCAAATTTAAAAATACCACCCCCCAGCTGTAAAAACAGCAAACCAACTAGGAAAATACATTAAAAAATAAAAAGCTACCCGGGGACAGGAAAATAAAGGGTTTTACTTACCTTGTCGTCTGGATTGCACCTGGAAGTATCCGGGATGGACCTCCCGGTGACACCATGATCCATTGTGATCCCGGGAGCACAATGGGGCTCCTGTTCACTTGCCCATCATTCCTTTATAATAATGGAACGAGCCTCTTATTCATGGATTTTTTCATAAATAAGAGGTTTTGGGGGAGGAACAGGAGCAGAACGAGATCATCCAAGGACAGGGATGACGTTGTCTAAAAGGTAAGCCTTATAGCAATATCCTGTTTACCCCTGTCCTGGGATATTTGTAGCATCTGATAATCTCCCTAGTGTTTTTTGTATGTGCTGGACGACATCTCTTTATTCCCTGTCCTTGCCACATGGAACAACAAGGCCAAATAGAAGCTCTTGTCCTGTTTACCTGTTTTATCAGGGTTCTAAACAAGTTACTGTTAAGTCATGGCATGTTTTTGAGCATAAGTAGAACCAGAGATTAGCAAAGTTACTTTTTTTGACCACAAATGTTAAGAGTTAACAACCATTGCATGACTATATTCATTAACTGCTAGCTTGCATGTTTTCAGATTTCCTATTTGTTTGCTTTTCTATATCCACTCTCTTTCTGCAACAGCTTAACTTGCAGCCGTTTTTCTTTTTCCTCTGTCTCCTCCATTAGGCCATGTGTTTGACTATGCAAAGTAATTTCTAAGTAACACAATGTTTGCATTTTCTGCAAAGAAGAAAGAAGTTTGCTTCTTTCTCCACTAGACTCTGTGTGTATGGGAGTATGTGGGACTGGTTTTTGTTCAGTTTCTGCCTTGCCATTTGATTGCTCTGCTTGAGCAGCCCAGTATTATCTCACATTAGATATAAAAGAGCAGATCCAGTATTATCTTAACAATAACTTCCAGAATTCCCCAGTCAGTATGGTCAGTGTATATTAAGTGCTTCCAAATAGTGTACAGATAACATAAAAATAGGACCACTATTTCCAACAGCCATTTTAGCCCTGAATCAATCAGCAGTCAGAACTAGAGGAGGTCCATTGAATCAATGGTATTTATGTAAGTGCTGGCTCACCATTTGTAAGTAGATTCAATGAGTCTACTCTAATTGAGTCTGCTACTTGGACTCTAGTCTCTAGTCTCTAGTCAATTGAAAAACCAAGCTTTTCTCCAAGTATGTACTGGCACAAAAAAGAACTCAAGGGACTCTGACACCAGGGAACCTGATCTAAAGGGCTTTGTATACATGGAAGTAGAACATACAGGAGGCTGAAAAGAACTTCTCCAGTTAGCAGAGTTAGAAGTGGATATGAAAAAAGATTTTGTGAAAAATGCTGCCTGGATCAAATGACTCTAAAAGCTAAGCAAAGGGGACTGATTGAGATCTTTTTTGGAAGGTAATATTATGAAAATAAGACCACAAAAAATGCATGATTTTGGACTCCTCACACCCACCTCCATGTGGTAACAGACTATACAGATGCAAGGGTCAGAAAAGTGTCTCCCACCCATTCCTAGTGGGACTTGGTACCTGGGTTTTCATTTTATATAATGGAAGAATTCAGTCCCCTTGGCCACCCATATAGCCAAGGCTTGCCAAATATACATCTGTATAGAAAACATTGATTCAGAAATGTAATGAATATCCAAAACTCCTATTAAAGCACAGTAACCAAAGTCTACCAGCTGCAGGATACATTTACAAGTGGCTATGCACATTATGCAATATCTATACCATATATCTAAATAAACAAATATCATGTTATGTTAGAATTCCAATAGGGTATAGAATTCATTTGGATATGACATATTTAAATCCTTGCTTAAAATCCTTGTGGCTTTCCTCCTCCTCCACTTCTCCTCCAACAAACTTGTCTTTGCTCCAGTTTTTCTGCATACCAGGGCTGGGCAACTGTGGCCCTCCAGTTGTTTTTTGACTGCAACTCACATATTTATTTGCCATTGGCTATGCTGGTTAGGGCTGATGGAGGTCATATTCGCAGTGGTGGCCAGTGCCTTTCATGTCAGTACAGTAGTGAACCCACTAAGGGTTTTAATCTGAACTTCAAATTAGACTAAACCCTGGAGTGGATTGTCTATTCCACTCACATGGAAGGCACTAGGTGCCACTGACTATACCAAAAATATTCAAATAGCCAGAGTTGTTCACCATTATTAGGAATGGTGCAGTGGCAACGGGGGCGGGGGGATCTTATGTCAGTTGAATGGTGACTCTGGTCCAGCTTTCACATAGCTCTATCCAAGGTATTGAACCTATTTTGGGAAGATGGTTCAGTACCTTGAATTAGTTCTTTAAAATCTGATGCAAAACCTAGAACTGATTCATCATCCTACCACCATGGAACCCACCAGCTGCCACTGGAATAAGGAAATGTATTGATTTTGTTTTCTCCCACATTACCATTTTAAAATTTCAAGTTCCTTTCCTCCCAAATATGAAGAAATTTGCAATGTTCTAGTAACTGACTGCCTGATTCCATCTGACCTTTGAAAATAAATGTGCTGCCATTAAAAAAAAAACCCTGCTTATTTATTATTAATCTGGTATTTTAAAACTGTTTTGTTTCTGTTTTAATAGTATATTTGATTTAATTTGTACCTTAATAGATATAATTTATTGTGCTTTTCTTATTAATGAAACCTTTTAATTATGTTGAAATCTGCCTGACATCCCAAACTTGGCAGAAATGTGAGATGCAAATAAATTTAATAAATAAATAGTCAATTATTTGAAAACAAACTAAAATGAAATTCCATCCTAACTTGTTGTGGTAAAATTCAGTTAGTGCAGTTATTCCCAACATGGAGATGACCATGAGGTACCTGCCTTCTATACAGGTGTTTCTCTGGGGTGGAGGTGCAGAGCCCTAATTTAGGGGAGCATTAATTTGGTGCTAATTAATTTGGTCCCTGTGTATGGTTAAATATAGAAAAAGATAATATGGAAAATACAGAAAATTGTGGAGGTTGCAGTAAATTAAAGCAATTGGTTAACTGACGCAACAAAAATTTGGGGTCCTTTATGGATATATACAAAATGAACTGAGAATATATCCATACTGTACAATTATAGTAGCTTGATACCACTTTAAGCACCATCACTACATCTTACTGAATCCTGGGATTTGTAGTTTGATGAGATACTTAGAATTCTTTTGAACTTCAGCAAAAGAACTCTCTGGCAGAGAAGTCTAAGTGCCTCAGAAAACTACAAATCAGAGGATTTTGTCAGATGGAGCCCTGGCACTTAAAATTGTATCAAACTGTGGTAATTGTCCAGTGTGGATACACCCTGACTTGGGAGATTTTCACACGGGCTATATATCCCGTGGCAGGAACAGAACAGGGTCAGGAAATGTTTTCCCTTTCAGACGACGTTGACCCCGTTCTGTCCTGCATCCATCCTACTCCCGTGACTGTTCCAGAACAATGTAATCACGATTTTTCATCGTGAATAGACCCCCCATTCCGTTGTTATAACGAAATCACAGGTGTGCGAACAGGAGCCCCGTTCCTGTTCCGAAATGACAGCCACAGAGGGGAGGTCTGTTCCAAGCACTTCCTGGTACGATCTGGACATCCAGGTAAGTGGCACCCTTTATTTTACCCTCCCTGTTTTGATTATGCAATTTAAAGAGTGTTTTTGTGCTTGGTGAACTGATTTTATGTTTGGGGGAGTTTTATTTTTTAAATTTACCGTCCGGCGTTATCACGTGATAACGTGATAACGTTTCAGACGGCCGGTCGTAAAAGCAGCCTTACGATGGCTGCATTTACAGCCAGCCAGCAAGGGGAGGGGGAGCCCGTTCCTGCTGCGGAATTAAGGTGAGTGTGTGAAAGATTTATGTTATTCCGTGGCAGGAATGGGAGAGGAGGTAATGGGGCAGTAACGGGGCATTTTGGCCCCGTGTGAAAATCTCCTTTGTCTCCCATCCCTAGTGGGGCTGCCCACACTGTAAGATCTGCAGGGAAAGGCTTTCTCTTGGTCCCAACACCATCAAAGCACACTTAGTGAGGACATGGGAGAAAGCCTTCTTGATAGCTGCTCCCAAGTTGTAGAACTCCCATCCCCAGGAAGTCCAGTTGGCCCTCTCCCAGGAAGTCCAGTTGGCCCTCTCCATGCTTATTTATTACCTTAAATAAAAAGGTAAAGACCTTTTTATTTAAAGAGGTGTTTGGTTTTTAATATGTTGTGGCAGATGGAGCTTTTAATAGGGGGTCTTGTATTTCTGTTTTATTGCGTTTAAATGTTTTTAAGATTCCTTTTAATTTGCATTTTTCGCTTGTATTTTTTTAAAACTAGAAGTTTGGTTTAATTGTGTTTTAACTTTTGTACTAAGAGGTGTGGTTTTTTTGGTTGCATTGTGTTTTTAAAAGGTTGTATACCACTTTAGATTTCAGGGAGATAGATGGGATATAAGTGGGTTATAAATTAAATTAATGAATGAATGTAGTGTATGCTGCATGTGAGTGATTTCAGGAACAAGCTAGGGCAGTTCTCTACTGATGGACAGGCAGTGCCCATGTGGTGTCTATATGTAAAATGGTTATAATAATGGGGTTAGATTTTTTAAAGTTCCCCAAATGTGTGCTACCAACATTTGATGAAGTGGAAATATTTGCAGGTAAAAAGGGACAGGTCTCATGTAGCCATAACTGGCCTATAGAAAACAAAACAAAAAACAAATCAAGCCCACTCCAACCAAGTTTAAGAACATCAGGATGCCAAAAATGCACATTTGATTTAAAGGCAACTCATCCCCTTTCTAATTACACAACACTCACATATGTGCATAGAGATATATCACTAGAGAGTTTCCAAGGCATGTGTAATATTATGCTGGGAAACATTCTGAGTCCTCTCAGCAAGATGTTTCTCAAACTGCTCCGCTGTTGTCTTGTAGCATTAGGTTACATCTCATAAATTGCCTATTGACTTCACTGGGACTACAAAAGTATGCAGGTGGGTTGACGATTTTACTTGTGACCTTCCCATGATTGTACTGTCTGGTAGAACAGGCATTAAAGCTTTGCTTTGTTTTAATTTCCCCACTGAGACTATGAGAAAAGAATACAAAACAGCATGATTGCTAGTTAGCAGACTTCAAACCACAAGAAATGCAGCAAGAACAATATGAAAATAATTTAACAGCTTTCACGGCTTCTGTGGGAACTTGGGATCAAGTGTATAAAGAAACCGAAGGTAATTATGAAAGAATTCTTCTTGTGCTTTATAAAATAAGTCCCATATTCCACATGGATTTTGTGTGAGATGATTTATTGAGAGCAAGGCAGCCACCTGTCATTTTGGAAAGTGATCCTATGGAATTTCATGGTGTAACTGCCCAATAACGTTATTAACCACAAGACAGCAGGGAATGCAAATGTGTGACAGTTTTTATCTCCACTAAAAAGGGAATTACAGTATTTTATTTTATTTTGCTGGCAGAGAATCACAATACAGTGGAGGTTTCGGAGGTGGGGAAAGAAGCGTAACTCAATTGCATGCTTTGGTTCTGAAAAAAAATTAGCCATGCTGAAAATTAGGAGCAGATACTATATAGCTGGAACCTGTTACATTTATCAGACTGCTGCTGTGGCTTCACAAGTGAGAACAGTTTGGTTAGACAAAGACTTTCATATGTGATGACTTTAGGGCTGGGCCAGGGAACACAGAGCCTTCCAAATGGCTTCATTTCCCATCAGTCCCTGCAGAAGACCTATATTGTTCAGAGTGGCGCTCTGGAGTTTAAGGAGGCTGTGGGGGGCATTTATGATTGTGGCAATTGTGCCATATTTGTGAATACATAGCATAGCTGAATACAGAGCACTTAGGGTTCTATTCACAACAACAAGTCTAGGGTTCTGTTTGACAGGAGATGGCTTGAAGAAACTGATGATCAACCAAGCCATCCCCAAAGTAATTGTTCTGTGAAATCTGGGATCTTCCTGTTTGGCCTTTGCTACTTTGTTGTCTTTGGTACTACTAATCCTGTGGTTTAGGAAAGATTGTGAAATTCCGGGAAGAGTTTCAGCTGTTTTTAATGACCCCTGAGCCTTGCTCTACTTCAAATATCCTGTATTCACACTCCAAGGTACAACCAACGGCTGGCTGGAGAGTGACCTACAGCAGTAATTCTCAAGCTATCTCATGTGGGGGACCAGTAATTTTTTTTCTGAATGTGCCAGGAACTGGGTACCACATTTCTGCCCGTTGGTTTCAACTGTTTCTTTCTTTCCTGAAAAATCATCACCGACCAGCAGCAGATGGCTCAAGGACTTATACCAGTCCAAGGACCACCACTTTGAATAGCACTGACCTGCATCCGCTACCACAGAGGCAAAAGCTCATGATCTGAAGGCCATTTCAAACCTCAGGAAACAAAAACAACAATGATACACTTTTCAATACCATTGACTATTCATATTTTTGTGCCAACATTGTGGCAGTGTCCCCTGGTGGTACTGTGGTAAGAGACTCAGCACCATGTGGGAGAATAAATTTAACCAGTTTTACATTCCATCTGATCCCAACCAATATTGTTATACTAATTTCTGTACAAAAAATAACTGTCCCTGTGAGTTGCTACACTGCTAACAACCCAAGGTCCACTCCACTGCTAACAACAACAGATTGTTAACTAGCTATAGGGAGCACACAACTCCCTTGTTGCAACAGCTCCACTGGCTGCCAGTTCACTTCTGGGCACAATTCAGAGTGCAGATTTTGACCTATAAAACCCTATACGTCATGGGTCCAGGTTATTTCAAGGACCGTATTTGCCTATATGAGCCCAGCAGAACTTTAAGGTCACCTGGAGAAGCCCTTCTCTCTGTTCCACCCCCTTTAGGCTTGTTTGGTGGGGACAAAGGAGAGGACCTTCTAGGTGGCAGCTCCCAGACTTTGGAACTCCCTCCCCAGAGAGGCCAGGATGGCCCCATCCTTGCTCTCCTTCCAGTGACAGGTTAAGACATTTTTAAGCCACCAGGTTTTTATGACCTAACAAGGACTGGGCTTGAAAGGCTACAGTGTGTGTGTGTGTGTTTAAAAAAATTAAGGGTCTTTTAAAGGCATTTTAATATTTTTACTGTTTAATGATTTTAACTTATACATTGTTTAATTCTTTTTAAAAATTATATTTATAACATAATTGTAACTTTGTACTGTTCATAGTTTTTATTATTTTAATGAAGTTGTTAGCCGCTTTGGGTCCCATTGGTGAAAAAAGGCAGAATATAAATGAATATAATCATCATCATCGTCATTATCATTCATCATCATCATCATCATCTGAGTAAAAGAGTGTACAGCTTACTATTTTGTAACAATGTTGTCCTGACTTGAATATGTTCTAGCTATAAGATTATAGTTATAAGCCTGTTTTGCCAGAATAAATGATATTTTGCCAGCTGATCTCAAAGATCTGCCAACAGAGAAATTTGCTGGCACAACTGCTCTGCTGGCTTAGCTCTACCAGCAGAAGAGCCAAGAAAGGGGCAGAGAAGAGATGGGACAAGGGGGAGAGCCAACTAACACTGAAAGGGGATATAGTCATAATTTTGGCACAAGTAATTCTCAAAATCCCTAAGATGGGAGAGGTTTAGAATTCATCACAGTTTCAGCTGGCCTGGTGTTGGCTCAGGTTAAGCATTGCCAAGTCAACAGCATCCCACTACCTGAGACTTCAGGGACAAATCCTGAGACCCTTGTGATGTCACATAGGCAAGGCTGGCAATTTTTGCCTGGGGCAGAACTACTTCTAGGTCAGCTGATTGTGGAAACAGGCATGAGGAGAATCTTGGTAAGTAGGCCCAGAATCTAGCAAAACTGGAAAATCAGCTAATATAGCAACCGGAAGGTTGTGTGTGTGTGTTAACACACCTTTTTGATGGACAGAGTTTGGGGAAAATAAGCCTAGCAGCTGCAGGGACTACTTCCATTTCGGCTAGGGCTCATGTCCACATAGTCTTTGCTACAGCACACATGACAAATAACAACTGCTGGAGCTTGTAGAAACTCCTCAAGAGCATCCCAAGAGAACTTTTTTTCCTTGCAGTTCCTTTGCTGCTGCACGGGAACAGGGCTTGGGCAACAAGCAGGTTCAGTGATCATGACACTGGCACTTGACTCCCTGCTTCACTCTGGGTGGTATGATGGACCCAAGTCCATGCCCCCACCATTGCCTCACTCCCTTCCCTGTGGAGCTCTCTCTCTCTCTGGCTTTTCTTCGCAAATGAAGATTCAGGAAGGACTCATCCTGCGCTTTCTGCAAGCGCGCTGATGACTAAAAAGGCCAATCTGAGATAAACAAGTCCAGTTGCAGAAAGCACAGTGGAAGATCTCCTTGGGTGATGTTTCTGGGTTGTGATTCTTTCTGTGTTGTCATTTCTCTTCAAGACTTGTTTGGCGTGAGTTCTCAAATAAGGCTGCAGCATTGTGGATACTGCATCTCCATGCCTCCCAATGAGAGGCCAGGGCAGACCATTGTTCATAGAATCATAGAATCATAGAATTGTAGACTTGGAAGAGACCACGAGGGCCATCTAGTCCAACCCCCTGCTATGCAGGAAATCACGATCAAAGCATCCCCGACAGATGGCCATCCAGCCTCTGTTTAAAGACCTCCAAGGAAGGAGATCCCACCACACTCCGAGGGAGTGTGTTCCACTGCCGAACAGCTCTTACTGTCAAAAAGTTCCTCCTAATGTTGAGGTGGAAGCTCTGTTCCTGGAGCTTGCACCCATTGCTCCGTGTTCCAGTCTCTGGAGCTGCAGAAAACAAGCCTTCTCCATCCTCAATGTGACACCCCTTCAAATACTTAAACAGGGCTATCATATCGTCTCTTAACCGCCTTTTTTCCAGGCTAAACATACCCAGCTCCCTAAGTCTCTCCTCATAAGGCATGGTTTCCAGACCTTTCACCATTTTAGTTGCCCTTCTCTGGACATGCTCCAAATTGTTGATATCCTTTTTGAATTGTGGTGCCCAGAACTAGACACAGTATTCTAGATGAGGTCTGACCAAGGCAGAATAGAGCGGTACTATTACTTCCCTTGATCTAGACACTATACTTCTATTGATGCAGCCCAAAATCACATTGGCCTTTTTAGCTGCCACATCACACTGTTGACTCATGTTCAATTTGTGGTCTACTAGGACTCCTAGATCCCTTTCGCACGTAGTCTCGTTCAGCCAGGTCTCTCCCATGCTATATCTATGCATTTCATTTTTCCGCCCAAAGTGCAGTACATTACATTTATCCGTATTGAATTTCATTTTGTTAGCTTTGGCCTAGCTCTCCAGTCTATCCAGGTCATTTTGAATCTTGATCCTGTCCTCTAGGGTATTAGCTACTCCTCCTAATTTGGTGTCATCTGCAAATTTGATAAGTATGCCCCTAATTCCCTCATCCAAGTCATTGATAAAGATGTTGAATAGCACTGGGCCCAGGACAGAACCCTGTGGCACCCCACTGGTCACATCTGCTGAGCACCCTTTGGGTTCGGCCGGTCAACCAATTACAAATCCATTTAACAGTTAACTTGTCTAGCCCACATTTTACAAACTTGTTTGCAAGAATGTCATGGGGAACCTTGTCAAAGGCCTTACTGAAATCAAGGTATGTGATAGCCACAGCGTTCCCTTCATCTACCAAGCTGGTAATTTTATCAAAAAAAGAGATCAGTTTAGTCCGGCATGACTTGTTTCTCTGAAACCCATGTTGACTTTTTGTGATTATGGCATTGCCTTCTAAATGTTCACAGACTCTCTGTTTAATGATCTGCTCTAGAATCTTCCCTGATATTGATGCAGACTAACTAGATGATAATTGTTGGGATCCTCTTTTTTTCCCTTTTTGAAGATGGGGACGTTTGCCCTCCTCCAGTCTTCTGGGACTTCTCCTGTTCTCCAGGAGTTCTCAAAAATTATTGCCAATGGCTCTGAGATTATATTTGCCAGCTCTTTTAATACCCCTGGATGTAGTTCATCTGGTCCTGGAGATTTTAATTCATTTAGATTAAGAAGGTATTCCTGTACTATCTCTTTGCCTATTCTGTGCTGGATTTCCCCTATTGTGTCCTCTATTGATCACCATTGTTGGTGATCGATTTGGCCGAGCCTGAGATGTTGTTTCAGGGAGTCCTTGTATCCCTTTTTTTGGAGTGCCCCTCACACATATAAACCCTACACCAGTGAGTACTGGTGCTAGCTGGGATGAGTCTCCAGGCTTTAAAGGCAATTCCACAGACAAAATCAGCCTTTTAGGTCAGATTTGTTTCCACACCTGTAGAAGCATAGCAATTCCCTGACAGCTTAGCCAGCACCATGAGACCTGGCAAGCCTACTCAGCTGGCCATGGGCCATCTTTACCTGTTATGATTGCACTTGAAAATTACAGTCTGAACTAGAAAGCAGCTACCCAAGGTGCTGAACCTATCTTGAGGATTGAGTTTGGCACAGTGGACATCACCTTTCAGGTTCAAATTGTAGTAATTGTAACTTTGTACTGTTTGTAGCTTGTATTGTTACTTTGAAGTTCAAATTAAAACCAAGAATAGATTCACTGTCTGTTGGTGTGGAAGCTACTAGAAGCTTCACGGTGTGGAAGCTCCATTTGCTAGATTTATATGCAAGCTAAATAAACTACAATCAAGATATGAGGATATTATGAGAGGATTCTCTCTCTCTCTCCCTCCCTCCCCCCACTCTCTCTCTCTCACACACCTCTACCTATTACATTTAAAAAAAAACACCACGGGGACTGTTAAACTTGTCATAGCTTAGGGGTTCCTCATGACTTTGAGGTTTGAGGCTTTGGCAATTTCTACAGCTCAGGAAGAGGCCACAGGCATTATGGGGCAGTACTTTAACTTGTGAATAAGGCATTGAACTTTGGCAATGTTTACATAGCGGGTGCTAGCTCTTTTCCTAGTAGCTAAGGACCAACATATCTTCTCTAGAAAATCTAAAGCTTTTCCCCCTAAGGTTGAAGGGAAGACCTTCTCTATCTTGCTATCTCCTTCTCTCTTTCTAACTTTTCTGGCCACCTAAGTGGTCTGTACAGTTGTCCCTTCATATTAATGGTTTTCACATTCACAGTTTTGCATATTTGTGGTTTGTAGCTGCTGCTCAAGTAGCTCAAACTACAAGACCCCACCCTCCTCCCCTCTCCTCCTGTCCTGGCAACAAAACAACTCTAGCTTGCTTTTGTACCTTGCACTAAAACATCACTACCCGTTACTTTAAACCTTACCATTTTGAATGGGCAGCACTGTTTTGGTGCAAGGTAAGAAAGCAAGCTGGAGTTGTGTGGTGGTAGGTATTGGCAGTCCTGTTGGCAGGAGAGGAGTCTACAATACTGTAGTGTGGTATGCATGTTGGGGATGGGGCTTAACTTATTTGCATTTTTTTCACTTTTGCAGTGGTGCTCCATCCCTAAGCCCAGCGAATATGAAGGGACAACTGTATTATCTGAGGTTCTACATTTTTCACTTCTTGAAAACAGGCATTACTAACCCAGAATGTTACAACATATATTTATTCTCCCCTATAATCGTGCACAGATTTTAAGACCTTTGATGGCGGTTCTTCTCTTAATCTCAACACTGTTGGAGGCACATCTGGAGGGGAGATGAGGGCGGACCTTTTCAGTGGCCACTCCTGGATGCTGGAACAACCCTACTTGGGGAGGCTAGGGTGTTTCTCTCTCTGTTGTCTTCAGCCAGCTGACAAAGACCTTTCTGTTCACACAGGCCCTTGGCATGTAGTCTGGTTGGGTACTGGCTATGACTTTTATTGTTTTTAACCGTGTTTTTAATTAATTTATATATTTTCAATCATGATTTGTTTTATTTTCAACCAAAATTTTCTTTTTAATGTATGACTTATTAGCTGAAGTGCCTTTTGATGGAAAATCAGGGAATAACATAAATAAGTAAATAAGCTAACATATTTGTGACTGAGAAAGTGTGTGTGTCCATGTAGTTCATTCAGTTCAATTCACAGCTTTCCTGGGGTGACAGCGAAACTGTTCTAGGTTATTGAGCAGCACACATCTGTGGTTGAGAAGCGAGGTTACAGTGGGTAGGGTACAAATACAAAGTGGTAATAGCTAAGAATAATAAGGTTGTAGGAGATGCCCCTAAAGAGAACTGTTATGCTTTGCTTCTGTCTGCCAGAATAAAAATGTGTTGCTTCAAATGAAGCCTGTAGGGAAGAAGAGTTATATATTTCAAAAATATTTGAAAGGTGTCCAGGGACAATTTCCAACACAACTGGGGAGCAGACCTAGACAGGAATATTCATTGAAGCATAAGAAAAGACTGGAATACGTTAAGCTACCTAGACTAAATAGGGAGCAAAAGTTCAGGCACTTCCTTATGGAGCTGGCAGCTCTGCCGTCTTGTACGGAAGCAATGATAATCTCAACCTGACATGGTTGCAAGTGCATCCCTGGGGTCTTCCTCTAGGCAGCAAAGTCTGGCTGGCTGCATTGCTTCACACTTCATATCAGTCAGGACTCTTCTGTGACAGCGCAGAATGAAAAAGGAGGAAAAATACCTATGCCCACAAACACCAGATAAGGTATACGCACAAACAACTCAGTTTTATTCTCTGGCACAGAGAAATAATCATTACAGTTCTCTTCTTAGGGCAGAGAATACAGATCGATCCCTGTATCCACAGGGGATAAATTCCAAGACCTCCCACCACATGGATACCTGAAACCATGGACAATAGGGCACCCTATTATTTTCAGTGAGATGAATGCTGGAAGTTGACCATAGAAACACACTGGAGGACCTAGAAATGCCTAAAGAGAACATATTGTTTCAGACGTGGATAACTGAAACTGTGGTTACCAAATCTGTGGATATGTGGGTCAACCTGCACACATGCAGAAGATACCACCGCAGTGCAAGAGGCCTGTATGCAAGAATGGATTATGAGGCCTATTAAATTGGGGGACTCTCTGAAGCCATTAGAACATTCCAGTATGTCATCTCTGCTGGTGGCAGGGTGGAGACTGGTATCTGAAATGGTTCTGGATGGTGCAGGCTAGGGTAGGGTAAAACTTTACTAGATATCTAGGCATAAGTTTCAGATCTATCAAACCTGGATTTTCTAGAATAATTCCACCTGTATTTTCTTCCCCCTCTCCCACATGCTAATGTTTTTATTTTCTAAACACAGATTCCTTTCATTAGGTTCTGAAATTCTTACAACTATTTACAAACAGTTGAAATAGCACTGTTTTTGCAATTGCAAAACTTCATCATAACTTGAACCTCACTTGTAGTTGACAATAAACAGTGAATTTGCATTAGGAAGGAAAAAATCTTCAGGGATGTGTGTGTGGCAAGGATACACGGTGAGCCAACTTTGATCCTATGCCACAGCCAAGGAACAGTCTGGAAAGACATTTAAAACTGTTGGCAAGTTAACTCTTCTCATTTTTTTAAAAAAATGTATGATATGTCTACTTTTTGATGATATATACTACTTACTGTTAAGTAGGGTAACCACATAAGTCTCACCAAAAAGGAGAAAAAGTTCACACAAAAGGGGCCCCTTTCATACAAAATATCAGCAAATGCTAATTTATATGCAACTGCTTGGTTAATTGTCCAAGTGCTAACTGTTGGGCAAAGTTGAAGCCTTTGCTCTACCTTATGCTTCTCTGTCTTTGAATTGTACTTCAGCTGGGCAGAGTTTCCAATAGAGAATGTTTTTAAATAGAGGATTGTGCAGTGTAAAAAGGGACACATGGCCACCATAGTGTTATTAGAATAATAATAATACTAATTTGGATTGTCTGATTTTAATGATGCTGCTGTTAGTTTGATGTTACATCTCTCCGGAAAACAATTTCTACTCGTGTAACTGTGGCCTAAATCCAATAGCTAGTCCCAAACAGAGTAGAATTAATGGCATTTACATTCAAGTTGGTTTGCTATGTAGCAGCTGATTTTGTGGGCTTCCTCTAAAAACTGGATTTAGGACTGTGAATTTTAATGTCCAGGATGTTTGGTGTTTGATGTGTACCAGTCTCTCTCTCTCTCTCTCTCTCTCTCTCTCTCTCACACACACACACAATCTCTCTCTCCTCCCCCCTCCACTCTCTCTTAGAATATATTTTTTATTATCGTTCTACAGAAGATGTAAGGAAAGTCAACAGAAAACTAACCACACATTAAATGCACACATCAGTTGATAGGTAGAAAAGCCCCCAACCAAAAAAGGAGTCCCAAAAGTAACTTTTGCAACACTTCTGTTCTGTGTTGCAGCAACAAGATGATACACTGTTATGTCAGTGGTAGAGCCAGTATATCTGAAATTTGGAAATCTTTGCTCTTGTTTGAGCCCCAGACCTCAGCCTGGTGATAACAGCAGCAGTGTTTGGATCTGTTTTCAGAAGGAAGCCAAGGGGAAGGTATTAGGGAGACTTTGGAATGCATAAGATGGGTTTCAATGAGATCCCCCCCCCCATCTCTGGAAATGGTAGTCTTATTTCCAGAAAGAAAATCTAGGTATGCTTTTAATATTTTTCTCTATATATTGATTATGCCTCATGTTATGCTTTAAAAATATCTGTTATCACAGAGAGAAATAGTTCATATGGGAGATGTTGCATGCTCATGTATATTGCATGCTCTGATTGTATAAAGATCACACACACACACACTTCTGCCCTGCAAATCTTTGAAATGGGAAAAATAACCTTGCTTTCCTTATTACCCACCCATTCTTTCCCATTAAATTAACTGGGAAAATTCCCATTAAACTCAGAGGAGATTACTTCTGAGTAATCACTATAAAACTATAGTTTAATTTCACTGTACAGACACATTTCAACAAAGCAATCAGAGGGGGAAAATTGTGATCAGCTGTTTCACATGGTGATAGTGCAATTCATGGATTAATTTTGCAGCCTCAGTACTTTCACAGAGCAACAGCAGTGATAGTAAAATCATCCCATGGATCTTGGGCCATTTATGCACCTTGCTGTCTTCAAATTCTAGAAGGTTGAATAAAATACAGGCTGCACATCTTCAGTTCTGGAAAACAAAACTGCTGAAGACATTTTGCAATGCCAAACCACTTTCTCTTGCTTGATTTTATTAGCAGAGCAATCTACAGAAATTCATAGTCCAAAATTCCTACCACCTGTTTCTTGTGACGGGACAACCTTGATTCAAAACAGAAGGAAGTCCTCTAAACCTTTATTTATGAAATAAAAATTAATTGCTTGATATTGTATGAGATCTGGTCACAGTTTATTTCAATGTTTGACCAGATGTAAAACATCTGTATACTAGTCCATAATTGCTTTGAGGGAAATTTATTTATCTTATGTACTATTGTGACATTACCTATCTTACTCTCCATGCCATCCACACCCTAAAAATGATAAAAAATGTTTTCTGGATTAATTTAATGCATAAAAATGCAAAACTTCTTTTTAGAACTCTTACTTCTTTTTATTTAACACGAAACAAATGTCCAACAAGAAGAATAAATCCTTATGTATAAAATTAGAGATACCTTGGCTAGCCTGAGCATATTGGGAGCTCAAAGCTCTTATTTCTCAACTAATTCAAAACATATCTTCCTGGGAGTATAACCATGGGACTCAGTGGGATGTACTTTTGAGTAGGCATGCCCAGGATGGTATTATAAGAGATCAGTCCTAAACATAGCTGACAGAACATCTCATTGAATTTGATAACACTTACTTCTGGGTGAAAATCTATGGGATTGTGCAATGAAGGTGACTAATTTAGAAGTAGATTGGAACAGGCTTTAAAAAGATATTTCTAACATAGCTCATCTCCTCTTTCTCATTTGTATGCCTTTGCTTTTCTTGGTACAAGCAGTAGATGGCAGCATTCAGTGAGCTAAACTCAAAAGAGGCCTAGCTATAGGCTATCGTTAGAATGCTAAGTGTTACCACTAAAGAAGTACTGCCTTTTATTGAGTAGGTAAGTTTTTCTATTTGTAAGTTCATTGAACAGTCATACACTTCTAATTCTTGAAAAATATTTCGGAAGTTCCCTTTCAACCCTTAAAAAAAATATTGCTGATGCAGCAGCTAAAAAAGCCAATGCGATTCAAGGCTGCATTAATAGGAGTATAGTGTCTAGATCAAGGGAAGTAATAGTACCGCGCTATTCTGTCTTGGTCAGTCCTCACCTGGAATCCAGTTCTGGGCACCACAATTCAAAAAGGATATCGACAAACTGGAGCATGTCCAGAGGAGGGTGACTAAAATGGTGAAAGGTCTGGAAACCCTGCCTTATGAGGAAAGAGTTAGGGAGCTGGGCATGTTTAGTCTGGAGAAGAAAAAGTTGAGAGGGGACATGATAGCCATGTTTATATATTTGAAGGGATGTCATACTGAGGATGGAGCAGGCTTGTTTTCTGCCGCTCCAGAGACCAGGACACGGAGCAATGGACTGAAGCTACAGGAAAAGAGGTTCCACCTAAACATTAGGAAGAACTTCCTGACAGTAAGAGCTGTTCGACAGTGGAATGCACTGCCTCAGAATGTGGTGGCATCTCCTTCTTTGGAGGTTTTAAAACAGAGGTTGGATGGCCATCTGTCAGGGATGATTTTATTGTGTATTCCTACATGGCAGGGGGTTGGACTGGATGGCTTTTGAGGTCTCTTCCAACTCTATGAGTCTATGATTCTACATGTGTCTCACATGGTGCATGTGCAGTTGTACCATGGTAGGTGAAGAGGGCATGCTATGTATATATAGCAATGATTTGCAGCTTAGATGTGTGCCCCTCCCTGTAGCATGGCAGCTTTATCCATCTTTTTCAGCTTTGAATTTGTTGCATTTTCATTATGGTTCTCCAAAGAATGTTATCAAGGTGCAATTATTCCCTCCACTCCCTCCTCCACATTCTGTTTCTACCCATTAGGGGCTACATGGATGCACTTCCCAATGTGGCAGCCTTGGTATTTGATATCATATCCATGTTTGTATTTCCATTGCCATTTCAAGGTGTTTCTTTGTACTTTGTAAGGTTTTAGTGCTCTTGGCTTTTATTTTTTTTTTAAGAAAGTAAAATTGTTTAATTGAATCTACTTATTTCTAATTGCACCTGTTGGGTGCAATTGCACCTGTTAGGGAGACTAAAATGGTGAAAGGTCTGGAAACCATGCCTTATGAGGAAAGACTTAGGGAGCTGGGTATGTTTAGCCTGGAAAAAAGACAGTTAAGGGGCGATATGATAGCCCCGTTTAAGTATTTGAAGGGGTGTCACATTCATGATGGAGTAAGCTTGATTTCTGCTGCTCCAGAGACTAGAACATGGAATAATGGATGCAAGCTCCAGGAACAGAGGGGCCGGTTCCACGACAGGAAAAAGTTCGACAGATTCCGGATTACTGTCCTTTCGCATGAGGAGTGCATAAATCACACGAAGCCTGGCATTTTCGAATGATGAAGACAGATCCAGACACTTTCTGTTTTCCTTAGTTCACACAGGCAAAGGTGTGTGTGGGGGAATCGCCTCCAGATGATTAAAGCCAGGCAGGAGGCGGAGAGGGAGCAAGGAGGGGGTTATGGAGACCATAAATAATGAGAGGAAAGAAAAAGGACAAACAAACAAGCAATCGAAAGAACGATCTGTCAAACTCCCCCCCCTGTCTTCCCCAGCCCCGAAAGGCTTCTGTAAAGAAAGGAGTCAATGAAAGCACGAACAAGCAAAAGCATGGTGGAGCAGATTCCCTTCATGCATGCACACACAAACACACACCACAGAACTAGGGCTTGCCTCATTTGGTTTCCCTCCCTCCGAAGCCTTGAATAAAGGCAAGTGAATGGAAGGACAAAAAACAAACGAACTGTTTTCCAGCAAACACACCCACCCACCCCCACACCCACACACCAGCGAAGCAGCGAAGCATCTTCCCACCCACCCACCCCCGAAAAGATAGGCAGGAAGGGCTCCGTTTTCCAAAGTGGGCTGCAAGCAGAAGAAGGGTGAATTTCTTCTCTCCAACCCCTCAGTCTTTTCGGATAAAGCAGAATGGTCACTCCAACCAATCAGGATTCAGCTCTGCTCACAGTAATTTGAAAAGGCAGATGCCAGTTTACACGATCGTTAGTTCCCATGATAAATTATGCGCATTTTCGCGAACTTAATCAAAAAAGAGCGGAAAACTAGCGAAAGCTGATACTGCGCAACTTACGGGTTTTTTGCACCCCCTCCTTCTGAAAAGGGTGCTGTTGCTTCGAGATGCGTGGGAACTATCAGGCTTCTTGTCGCATTCTTTGAGGATTTATTTTGCCGTGTAAACGACCCCAGAGATTCCACCTCAACATTAGGAGGAACTTTCTGACAGTAAGAGCTGTTTGGCAGTGGAACACACTTCCTTGGAGCGTGGTGGGGTCTCCTTCCTTGGAGGTCTTTAAACAGAGGTTGGATGGCCATCTGTCAGGGATGCTTTGATCATGATTTCCTGCATGGCAGGGGTTTAGACTGGATGGCCCTTGTGGTCTCTTCCAACTCTACAATTCTATGATTCATGTAAATGTACCACAAAAGGAAAGACATTCTTACACAAGGATTACTTGACAGGATCCTCTACCAAAACTATGGAATTTACTACTTGTGATCGGAATGTGTGACAAGATGCAGTGAGAAATTCTGACTTGTACCATTTTAAAGGAGTTCGGCAAATTCATGGCTGTCCTTGGCTATGGTCACAGGTCTCCATTATCAGTGACAGGCTGCTTCTAACTATCAGACATTGAGGAACACAAGGAAGATGGTGCTATTGTGCTTATGTCCTTCTGGCAGCTGGTCAGCCTCAATGTGAACAGAATGCTGGCCTAGGTAGACCTGTGGTCTGATCCAGCAGGGCTTTTCTTATGTTCTTATGATTTAATGTCAAATTATTTTCTTTCAAATTATATGGCAGTCAAATGAGAAGAAAAAAATATAATTTCAATGGAGAATACATAGAAGATATATTGATGTTTGAAATTGAACATGTATAATAATATAAGATATGCATTTCAACATGGAGAATGAATTGGAGAAGAAATATTTGGAACCGAAGAATATGCTGATGTAAGGAAAGCTTTTGAATGTATATCTTCGTATACCATCGCCTCCCAAAAATACTACTTTACGGTGAACTCGCCACGGGTCAGCGTAAGAGGGGCGCTCCAAAAAAGCGATACAAAGACTCCCTGAAACAACATCTCAGGCTTGGCCAAATTGATCACCAACAGTGGTCTGCCCTGGCCTCACATCGGGAGGCATGGAGACGCACTATCCACAATGCTGCAGCCTTATTTGAGAACTCACGACGAACAAGTCTTGAAGAGAAACGACAACGCAGAAAGAATCACAACCCAAAAACATCACCCAAGGAGACCTTCTGCTGTGCTTTTTGCAACCGGACCTGTTTATCTCGGATTGGCCTTTTTAGTTATCAGCGCGCTTGCAGAAAGCGCGGGATGAGTCCTTCCTGAATCTTCGTTTGCGAAGAAAAGCCAGAGAGAGAGAGATGTGTAAGTATAAGCTTTTGTATGAAAAAAAATTATTTTCTTCATTATTTTCTTCCAAATTGGAGTGAATTGAACCAAAGTCACAACATCATTCATGGTTCCCTGGATGTCTGTTGTGCATGTAGGGCCTGTTTTTGTATTTTTCAAAAAACAGAGGTCCAGACACTGAGACAGGCTTCCACTGTAAGCCATGACTCTTGGAGAAGGCAGTATCGCACCTGGTGGTCCTTTACCTGCTTCTGGGTCTGAAGAAGGCTTTTGTCCTGCCTCCTCTTTTAACAGGAAATTTTATTCAGAGCAAAAGCTGAAAATACTAGCAGTAACAACAACAACAACAACAACAACGAACAGCATAACAACCCAAAAGGAAATGACAACCTTGCTGATGAGAGTCTTTGGTATATCATGGGTGGTTTGAGTAAAGCTTGAGTAAAGCAGCTTAGGGGAAATTGTCTAACTGTTGAAAGCATCTGAGAGGTTGTCTAGACTGTGAAAATACCCTGTATAGAATTTGAGGAGAATACCTTTTGTCCCAATGAGATCCTATGGTGATTCGTGTTATTCAAAGTGGGGGGCAAAACCTCCAAATCCTACAGGAGAAAAGCCTTTGCGGCTTCTCCCAAAGTTGTTGTTGTTTTGTTTTTTAATGCACAGAAATAACAGAAATCTGCATTACAGCTCATTTGGGAAAGCAGATTTGAATTGCAGCACATTCTCAATGAGGAAAGAACTGGAAATCTGATTGGTCAGACATGTGCAGGGGGCGGGCTTTCTGGAAATGAGGTGGCTGGACGTGCCAATTTGGAGTTTTGCGGTATCAATCATGCACTTTTTTTTGCTGTGCTGAGGCAACCAAACAGCTTTTTAAAGTGGAAGGTTGCACTTGTGCACCTTTAATTTATACTTTAAAAAAATACTGTGCAGTGGCAGCAACTTCTGAAAAATTATAACACAGGTAATTGACTCTTGGTCACCATCTGGATATGCAGGCATGGCTGTGGGTGAACTTCCAACATGGATAGCTTTGCATGTCAGTGATTTTGTCAAAGGACTGTGGAGACAAATGAATGCTGTTGCGAATTTGCACTAATGTGCAGCAATCCACTTTATATCGCCTCATCTAGACAAGCCCTGAGTGCTTAGGTTTCTTTTCCTGGAAATATTTTCCCCATTTTCCCTTGGAATGAAATGTTTTGCAGTGGAATCTGATAACAGTATAGGACTGCTTGAGCTGGGATGGGCACTGTCTGGCCCTCTGGATATCACTGGAAACAATGGAAGTTCTAGTCAGCTGAGCCTAGTGAAAGGCAAAGGGTGATGGGAATTGAAAGGCCACAAGGTGCCCATCCCTTTGCTAAGGCAAATGCCTCAGAAGCCAGGAATGGACTGTGAGCATTATATTGCTCACATCTGCAACTGGAATTCAAGAGCATAACATGTTTCTACATTGCTGAAAATCACTGTGGCACTTCAAATCATTCCTATCTACTCTGTGTAAGTATACCCTGACCTAAATCCTGTTATAAATTTCAACTAGAGTAGACCCATTGAACCAGCAGGATTCACCGGTGTGTTGACTTACCATCCAACAATTGATTCAATGGGTCTACTCTAGTTGGAACTAACCAACAGAGTTCAAGCCCCTGTGTGATTGGCATTGAGTATTACCACACTGTGGCTCATAATTGTTAATTCCCTAAATATATCTTGCCTAAGGATGAACTAATCAAAATGTATCAAGGCTATGAAATATTTTAAGACTATTGAGCTATGAAATTAGCCAATGCTGCTAACAAGCAGATGCTGGGAGAATGGGTAATACGTCATTATAATTGAATCTTAAACAGAATGCTTCTTTTTGTGTTTAAATGAATTCAAAAGATGGACAACATTTCACTCCCACTGACAGCACTGTCTTGGCTTGTTTTTCCCCACAGCTGTACAAAAATTCCAGCCAATTTCCATTGCAAAAGTCAAAGGCAAGGAAAATCAAAAGCAAGTGTGGCTTTGGACTACTGCTTGTTGCTACCTCCTATATATATATACTAAGTTACAAGAGATAAAACCATGGCTTTACTGTCATTTAGATTATTTATATTTTGTTGAATGCAGTCAACACAGCCATGGTAGTTACCCAGATGTGTGTGACATCAGTTTCTCCACCAGACAGTGACATCTGACATGCTTAACTCTTGCTCCCTTCTTGTAAGCTTTGCTTTCTTAATGTTTCTCATGCTTACTGGGGTAAAAGACTGCTGACTGTTGTGTTTTCAGACTGATTTACATTCCTTTGTGGTTAACAATTGCCAAATGCATAGTTAAAACTTTAGAAATCAGAGTCTGTGTCAGAATGGTAAATAAAAACCTGAACTGATGAAATCAATAACATATGGATGACTCCAAAAGCACATTCCAAGCTAAATGGTGATGTTGTGGTGAGCAATTTTTCACAGCTACAGAAAAATACACCCTCTTGATACAGCAAAATGGAACAAACAATATTAAACTCATCTCTGAATGAGCCATCAGACAGCAAGAACAACATATAGACTAGGGGTGAGAATCATGAGGCTCTCCACATTTTACTAAGCTTTAGGTCCTATCAGCCTTAGTGAACATAGGCAATGGTGAGAAGGGTGGTGAGTTGCAGTCCAACAACATTTGGAGGACCTTGTGATTCCCATGCCTGATGCAATATTTCATTTTTCATCATGTCAGATACAACAAAACCAATTCACACAAGGGAAAAAAAGAATACTTTTTAAAAAATATTGGGAAAATGGTCAAAAATTGTTTTTTTTAGTGTCACACAACTCTCGTGAGAAAAATCCAAGATGGGATATAACCTTTGCAGTTCAGGGCTTATTCTGCAAAAGAACACATGAGGCTTTTCATGAAAAACCTAGCATTTCTGCACTGGGAACTTGTTTCTACACAGAAAACGGCATCTTCTGTATAGAAAATAATATTTTTGTACAGAAAACAAGTTACAGAAATGTTAATTTCTGCAAAGAAAATGCTATTTTCTGGGCAAGAAACTTGCTTTCTGGCCAGAAAGTGTTGTTTTCTGTGCACACTGCCATGCATTTTCTGCAAAGAGTAAGGAGATTATCAGACACAGTAAAAAGTACCTGAAGAGAATTCCAGGACAATGTCCCTGTCCCTGTGTGAAAATGGGTCCCGTTCATAGGACAGGAATGTTGTCCTGGCATTTTCTTCAGGATTTTTTTTTTTACTGCATCTGATAATCTCCTAAATTTCAAACTGTGATTAGTTTTCAAAAACTGAAGTTTTTGATTATTTTCTTTTAGCAAGGAGAAAGAAAGTAACATTCATTCTTTTGTCTGCAAAAAAGAAATTTAAGAAGATTTGCATCCCTAATTCACACATAAGCTGTAGTAATAATAAGTGATGTAATACTACATACATGTGTGAACGACAACAAGAAGAACATTGAACAATTCATTGAACAGAAAACAAATCTTAGTACACACACAGTAAATATAAGTTTGGGGTACTGGTGGGACATCACATATCAGGTTATTATTTATTTAGTCACCTGTTACAGGACTATTCCATTTTTCCTCATATGGGCTCAAACCAAGACAGTGTATGTAGCTTTTTCACACACACCCCTCCATATCCACTGTATCCTCACAAAAGCCCAGTGAGTCAGGTGGAGATGAGGGAGAAGGTGTGATGCTTGAATTCACCCAGTCAGTTTCATGGCTCAGTGTGGACTTGAAATTAGACAATCCATGCCCCTATAAAACACTCTTAACTACTATGAGATATCTTGAAACACAGTACTCCACTTCTGTCAAGGAATAATCTATTTGAAACAATAGCATTATGAGTATGAGCTATGAAGGGGTCTTGTGTTGAGTAAGCCATTTGTACCAGGTGCTGTAGGTTATATTTCAGAGGAAAGAAGTAGCAAAACCACCTCTGAGTATTTCTTGCCTATGAAAACCCTGTGAAATTCATGGGATTGGCATAAATTGATAGGCGACTTGAAGGCACATACAGACATTTGTATTCACTATTTGCTATCATAATAAAATTAACCATGTTAGGTATTTTTGTTGTTAAAATTCATTGTGAGTGATAGTGCAAGGTTTTAATCCAGTCATTCTCACAACTAAGATCATAGAATCATAGAATCATTTCCCACTTTTTAATAATAATATATTAATAAATGAATCCATTGCCCAAGCAAACTCTTCTACAAATATCGACTAGCCTCCAAAATATTATAATAGCAGCTCACCAGAAGGAAATAAAATATCTTAAGTGGGCTTATTCAAAATAGCTCAGCTTCCCAGAGTGAAAAACTATAATCTAAATTGAAGCTGTCAGAATGAAGTATACCTTTATACTTTTGTTATTGTTATTGTTATTAATATTATATTTTAGGGCAATGGGCAAGTTTATGTCCAATAAAGAAAATGGACTACTAAGGTAAATTTCTTTATTGACAATTTTCTGACTTGGATACCAAATGATCTCTGAATGGTTGATCTGTATGATTTTAGGCAGCCACCGATGGATAAACAAACTGTACTGGACCCTAGTTTCTCCTATTGTTCATTTTCATAATCTGAATTAGTCTCAAGTTATTTCACATGATATTGAATAAGACATGCCAGTCTAGTGGTTTCAATAATGCTGGAAAAGACTTCCAACTGACTTAAGCAAAAACCAGATCATTTGGAACCAATATTCCTTGGCTGGTGGAAGGACTCAAGACTGCAATCCCATACTAATTTACCTATGAGTAAGCCTCAGTGAACTTAAAGGGGCTTACTTTTGAGTACACATGTATAGGATTGCACAGTTAGATATTCTAAAACTGGCTGAGCCACATGGTTCCACTTTAACTAGCAATAATAAAAAGCCTGAGCAGAGATGCACTTTCCATTCTGAAATCTGCTGAAATTTTTATTTCCATAGCTACTTCTGCATTCAGCAAACAGCATTCTAGGACATAATTTGAATGTACACGATGCAGCAACATTGCTGAAATTAAGCAGTGTAAGGTTGGAAAACCGTGTTGGAATCATATCAGAATGCTTAAGTTCAGATTGAACATCTATCAGAAAGGAGTGTTAATAAAGAAACAGATATATAAATAAATAAAACACAAACACAGCCATACACCATATGAATCTTCTATATTATTATGAAAATATTATTATTATAATAATGGAGTACTATATGTGTGCCTATTTCTGTAATATTTCTGAGACTGAAACCAAAACTAGGCATTCATACTAAAAAGTACAGTGTGTATCTCAGGGTTATTTTGTTTTTAAAATGGATTATTTTTTCTGTATCCTACAGTACGATATCGTGTCTGCCTCTAGTTATCTCTAAAGAACAGGAAGCTTTGAGGCCTGGTCCAAATGCTTGTACGTCATTTCAGATGGTGCTAGAACCAGGCCATTAAAAGCTGTCCTTTGTAGTACTGATCTCTTCATTTCGGGCCACTCCACTGTTGGAACAGCACAGGTCTTATTGCCATATAACCCACCTGTCTGGATTTTGAAAACTAGAAGACGGCAATCCAACAATTGAGACTGATACTGAATGAATTATCCCTACTGCCTAGTAAGAGTAGAGATGACAGCTGGGACAGATGAAGAAGTTGAATGAGCACTGGGGTGGAAGCAGATAAAGACAAGTGAGGAAAAAAGAAGAGGAGGAGAGAAGAGAAATAGCACTTGGTGAGAGGGCACAAGGGTGTATGACTCTGGTGAAGCTGGCACAGGATAGAAAAGGAAAGTCCAGCATGAGAGAAGAAACACTGGGGAGCAAGGGTGAGAAGAGAGAGAGGACTGGGTTGAAGGTCGGATTTTTTTTTTAAAGCAAAACAAAGCCATATACTTTAGCTAACAATATAATAATAGACATGGAGGCATTGGACCAAGTGGAAAAACCCAAACCCAAGAGGGCTAAAAGGTTTCTTGGGAAAAGAGAATGAAAGCTGACAGAAAATAGCAAGAATGCTATGCTAAAAAAAAAGATGGAAATGCAAATCAGCAGTCACTGAAGTACTGAAAGACATTTATGATTTGAAAAAGCCTTTTCTGTGCTACATAAGAAAAAAAAATATTACAGGACCCTTTGAAGATAAAACCATACAGGATCCCCCCTGCCCAAATCTGACAGCTGTTTGTTCCTGTTCGGATCACATAATAAGAAGAGGCTTAATAACCCGATAGTAGGTTGCAGTTACGATTATCATGTTCTTGATATGATTGAACTGCACATTGAGAAATTTGTAGTTCTGAGGGATATCAAGAACAGCAAGTGTCCTGAAGGGACAAAATCTATCTTGATATTTGCAGGTGACACTTTTGATATCAGTGAAGAACACAGGTGATTAAAAAACCTTCTCACTTATTTCTTCAGAGGTCCAATAGTGCCTATTGTGTGCCTGGCAAGCTTAGAACACATTCTTCACTTCACGGATACAGACCAAAATATCTTTAGGAGAAGTTACAAAGTATTGGTGAAAAAAAAAAAAAACCTGGCTGCAAAATACCAAGGATTGAACTTGAAGATATGTGGCTCTCACTAGGCCTGGTGATGAGGAAACATATGGTATCAGATGATCTTTATAAGTTATCTCTAAAGCAGCAAAAGCTCTTAAGACAAAGAAGAAAAATATCTCCCATGATGTTTTTTGTACAAAATATGGATGGATCCACATGAAGAAAACAAGGGAGTTTATCAGACAAGCCCTTTTAAACATTCTTTTGCTGGCATAAAAAAATCCATTCTGTGTTCTGGCCAGTCCAGCCATTCACAAGGTAAGTACGTGAAAAAAACAAAAAAAGATGTGAGGTTACATACACTGGCTATGCTGGCAAAAAAATAGCCGATCTATTGACAGCTTGGGCCATATTTAGTGCATCTGATAAAGTCCAAGATCTGAATAAACTGCCAATGAAAGGTTTAAGGAAAAGACCAAATGAAAAGAAGACAGAAGGTGAAGAGAATCTAAAGAAACCAAAATTGGGATAAGAGGCTAGACTAGACTGAATAATTGAGTTGGCTGATATTCATGGGGTCACCATAAGTCAACAGGAGACTTGAAGGTAGGCACACACACAAACACCATTGCATTTCAGAACTGAAAATTCAAGAAATAATCACATAAAGCATCAATTGGCATTTGATTTTGCAGTCCAAAGGGGAAGTCTTTGGGCACATGCATCAAACATATTGTTGTTGGTTGCTCACCCATGCAAACATAAAAAGCATAAACATCTTTGTTTTGCTTATATGCCATTCAGAGCTGTATTGTATCAATCCACAACTCCTATTTCTGGGACATCTGACTGAAGACAATGGAACCATGCAGTTTTAATAGTGCTGGGAAATGTTCTAACAGATTTAAACAGAAGCCAGCTCTTTTGGAAGGAATAGTCTTGGCCCAAAAAAGAGAAAACAAAAATCTTTGGTCACATCAAACTGTACTCTGTAACTCTGCATTCTTGTCACTATTCCATCAGACACAATACAGATGTCCAACATTACATATAGCTTGGCTCTGGGTTTGCCATGTAAAATAGCTAGATTTCTACTCATGAGCAGTAACATTTTAGTCATTAGTGGACATAAGTAGAACGTTATGCCCTGAAAAATACAGCTATAAATTCTCATGTTTAAGTTCACCCTGTTCAAGTAGGGTTGCCAGGGAGAAATATAGAGAGGGTTACCGTACCTTTAAAAGTTGGGTAGAAGAGGAAATTTCAGCAACACTTACTGAAATTATTTCTTCTACACAACTGTTGGAAAGCCAGTGTGGTGTAGTGGGTTGAGTATTGGATTATGGACTTTTTCAGACGCCCCTTACCACGCAAGAAGCCTCCGTAACTGCAATGAAGCTGCTGTGCAGCAGGGGGTCCATTTTGGATGCCACCGTCCCTCTCTTGGTGTCGTCCATGACTGTTCCGGGTAGGATTGAGGGCGGTCGTGCCATTTTTAATTCACGGACAACTTCTGTGAGTAAAAAATTGTGCGGCTGCCCTCAATCCTACCCGGAACAGTCACGGACGATGCCGAGAGAGGGACGGTGTCATCCGAAACGGACCCCCTGCAGCGCAGCAGCTTCGTTGCTGTTACAGAGGTTTCTTGCGCAGTAAGGGGCATCTGAAAAAGTCTGAAGATTCTGGAGAACAGAGTTCCAATCCTTGCTCAACCATGGAAACCCACTGGGTGGTTTTGACAAATTACACTCTCAGCCTCAGAGGGAGGCAAAGGCAAACATCCTTCTGAACAAATCTTGACAAGAAAACCTTGTGATATGTTCACCTTAGGGTTGTCATAAGTTGGAAATGACTTGAAGGCACACAACAACAACATAACAACACAACCATTAAAGGTACACAAAGCCTCTCCAGTTTTCAGTCTGGCATTGCACAGAGCAGCCCATGATACAATTAAATCAACCCTTACTGTCCCCAAATGTGGGGCACTAAATTTGGTGCTAACAGCATCATCCTTCCCCGGGAGCATCCACAGCATGCATTCCATGAAAGAAGCAAATACAACGCATCTTATAAGATACTGCCTGCAGTCCTTGTCTCTATGTACAATAGGCCTTGCTACTGCTTCATACTTATTTTCTGAATATGAAATCATTGTTACATATAAGAATGATTTGTTAACTCACCCCAGCCTTTGGTTTAGCTCCAGATGCAGCCATTGGAATAGGAAATGTTTGATCAACACCATAGGGAGGAAGAAGAGATGGTGATATGTTTGTTTGCAGGTGGCTCAGTGTAGCAACATCTATTCCACTTTCTGTATGTGATCCCAGATCCTTTTAAAAATAATTACAAATCTCTTTAGTGGATGCACATACCCTTTAAGTATCTAGACTGGTATTAACTCCCAGAAAAACATTAATGCACACATTGTTATAAGACGTGTACAATTTCCTCCTTTCTTTTCTCTTATATGTCCTTTTTTCCCAAATGAATGGTATCTATAACTGCTCTTCTGCCATTGTGACATATGTCAAAAACCAATGCTTCATTGCCTTTAAATAAATAAATAAATTATTATTATTAATATTATTATTAATAATAATATTAATAATAAATTTTATTTTTACCCTGCCCCTCTGCTAAAAACAATTGGGGGGGCTTCCAACAATTAAAATGCTACAATACTGACTAAAAGCACCACCCACCCCCACACGCCCCCATAAAAAGACATTAAACAGTATAAAATTAAAACCACCTAACTAAAATCTCATTACAAAACAAATATAAACAAGACTAAAAAAAAAAGGCCAGGAGACGCAGCTCGAGGCTGGGATCTAATCAGGAAAGGCCTGCCAAAAGAGATCTGTCTTTAGTGCTTTTAAAAATTATTATTTAAATTATTTATTATTATTATTATTATTATTGCTTTATTTAGTAGTCAGGAGATTTAGATTCTGGTGTGCTTTCTCTTGGCATTTCCTGTGATTCTTAGGGATTGTCTAGATGGTGAAAAAGCTCCTCATGGAATTCGAGGAGAATACCTTTTGTCCCACTGAGGTCCTGTGGTGATAATTGCTGTTTTCAGAAGAAGGGGGGAGGACTCCAAAAACAATGTGGGAGAACCTTTGTGGCTTCTCCTGAGGTTTTTAAAACATGCAGGGGAGATGCTCATTTCCACTCATTAAGACAAGTGAATCACATTGCAGCACATTCCTGGATAAGAGTGGAAGTGGAAAGCTGATTGAGCGGATGTGCGTGGGGGTCGGCTTGCCAGCTATGAAGTGGCTGGAAGCACCATTTTTGAGTTTTGTGGTTGTGATCATGAGCTTTTTCACTACGCTGAAGCAACCAAACAGCTTTTTAAGTGGAAGGTCGCACTTGCATACCTTACATTTACAGTTTTAAAAAAAGTACTGTGCCGCAGCGGCACCATGTTGAGAATAATAATGCAAGCAATTCACTCCCGGCCACCATCTTGATTCACAGGCATGGCTCCATGTGAACATCAAACTTTGAGAGCTTCACATACCAGCGATTTCTCCCCCAAAATGTGGAGACAAATGAATGCTGTTGCGAATTTGCATTAATGCACAGCAATCAGCAGTATATTTTCTTGTCTAGGCAACCCCTAATTCAGTCCCTATGTGTTGACTTTGGAAGTATTTGAAATCTTTGGTAACATCTGAAAATCATTATATAGCTGGGGTGACTTCATTATCTGTAACTTTGTGCAGGTGAAACCTTTTACAGCCCCCTGACAAGAACAGAACACACACACACACACACACACAAAATACAGAGGCCCCATATTCATGGGACCAATATCTACAGTTTCAGTTATCTGTGGCTGAAAAAATAGGAACACATACCATATAGTCACACTGGAAAATGCCTAGAGAGGTATCCTTTCTAGAAATCACTAAGTCCTCCAATGCAACTCTATGGTATTTTTGTACCAGAAGTCCTTTATTTAAATAGGAGTTGCTATTATCCACAGTTTCCAGTATCCACAGCAAATCCAGGAACCAAACCCCCACAGACATGAGGGGCAACCTATGAATGTATAGATGAACTGATCAACCCTCCTCATCTTGGCGCTCTCCAGCTGTATGGGACTACAGTTCTTAGATTTCCTAGGATAACATTGTCTACATCTGGAGGGACTAGGTCATAGAAGCCTGGTCTAAATGCAGATGTAAGAATGTTTGTTGAAAAGGGTTAATATGTTTAGTTAATCATTAATATTTATCTATTAAAATGTTTCTCTCCCACCCTATATCCAAAGATCTCCAGGCTACATACCATAAAATCAATGATAGCAATTTAAAACATTTAAACAGACTAAAAGCGCATTAAACAATTTGGCAAGTTAAAACAAGATAGTTTAAAGCCAGTGTAAACAGTCTGAGACAATTTAAAACCATGAATATGGGCAGTTTTGTATGAAATCACTTAGACCTCAAAAACGTTAATAAAAACTATGTTTTTATTTGGCATCAGAGTGATGTGTTGGTGCCAATCAAGTCTCTAAGTGCAAGATGTTCCACAAAGAGGCACCACAGCATTTTACCCTCAAAATGTCTTCGTATTTCAACCATGGATCCATCCTATCCCATCTAGACATAAAAGCCTCTTGGGGAGAGACCCAAAGTGGGATTTTAAAGTAAAACATTTCTTTAATTTTTTTCCCATACCTTTATCAGCCCTCTTCTCACACAATGGGTTACAAACACTTTGTTAACCTTTACTTTTTCATAAAACAAATACGTGTGCCATCCAAACCCGGCATCATGTCCTTCCAGATTCAATAATTTCCTGTTTTCTAAGTTAACCCACTCCTTGATCCAAATTAACGTGGATGCCCAGTAATATAGTCTCAAATCTGGCATATCACACCCCCCTCTTAACTTTGTGTCAATCAAGTAAGACCACTTGAACCTGGGTTTCTTTTTTCCCCATATAAATGCTTGCAAGTCTCTTTTCCATATCTCAAACACTCTATCGCTGCTTAGTATTGGCAAGTTTTGGAAGAGAAATAGTAGTTTAGGCAATATGACCATTTTTATTGCGGATATTTTACCAAATAGCGATAATCCTAGCTTACTCCATCTCTCCAAATCCTGTTTGATTTCGTCCCAGGTTTTTTTATAATTATTCTTGAACAAGTCAGCGTTTCATTTAGTCAACCATATTCCTAAGTATCTAGCTTTTTTGCTGATTTTACACCCTGATATCTCCATAATCTTATCCTCTTCTTGTTTGCTCATATTTTTTGTTAATATGGTTGTTTTATCCTTATTAATTTTGAAGCCCGAAAATTCTCCGAACTCCTCCATAGTATACAAGCATTCCCTGATTTGTTCTTTTGGATCTTCCATAACCACAATCATATCATCTGCAAAAGCCCTTAATTTATAGGTGAAACCTTTTATCTTTATACCTGGGATTTTCACATTAGATCTTATATTCTTACACAGTACCTCCAATACTAATATAAATAAAAGAGGGGATATTGGGCAGTGGGTGCCACTTTTTATTGACGGAGGTTTTTCCATCAATAAAAGTGGTGCCCACAGCATGGGGGAAGCATGGGGGAAGGTCGGGAGGAGGATGGTGGCATCTGAAACGGGGTACTGTAAGCGCAATAGCCCTTCTTCTCCTGACCTCCTCGGGGCTTCCCCTCCCCCGTTTGAAAAAGTCCTTAGAGATCTAGAAGGACTCAGAGACACAGACAATATGCTTATGAAAATCTGAGTTTGGAAATATTAATGAGAATGCTAGCGCATTAGAGTTAAGCCGTTACATGTTTTATTTGTTTGAAAGACCAGCTGGCTTGGACGAATGTCAGCCTACTGCTGAGGCTGGAC
Organism: Gambelia wislizenii; assembly: GCA_030847615.1. NCBI lineage: Eukaryota > Metazoa > Chordata > Lepidosauria > Squamata > Crotaphytidae > Gambelia > Gambelia wislizenii. Next base: position 95,445,579 of record JAUMIR010000005.1, on the reverse strand, counting down.
TGCAGCTTTCAGCATTCCTTACCATTATCTATGCTGGCTAGATCATCTGGGAGCTGCAGTCCAGCAAGATCTGGAAGCTCTACATGATTCCTACCCCAGTTTAGGCCATTAACATTAGTCACAGTTTTATACATGCTGTTATAAGTTGTTAATGCATTGTTTTGAAACAGCTTTTTTAACTACTTAAAAATAGACAAATGACCCTAAATCTCCCTCCCCCCAAATGATCCTAAAAATATTTTTTTTTTGAAATACTGAGAAAATAGGGTTGCCAAGTCAGAACTATCTGTGTCCTGAGATTTCAAGGCCCAAACCGAAGCCCTAGGCTGGATGTCCTTTGTGTAATCACAGGAGGCCACCCCTGCTGAAGTTATGAGGGAAGTCCATTAAGCATGAGACATTAATGTATAGAGAACACTATCCAAACAAAAAACACCAAGCTGAACAAATGAAGAAAATAAATATAGCATACCTTTCAAGGCAGCACTCTTGCCCTGAGATCTCTCCCCATCTCAACAAAGGACTAGAGAATCAGGGGGAGGCCCTGAGATCTGGCAACCCTATGTGTAAATGCTATTTGATATACCTGTAACATGGAAATATGAACATGGGAGAGGATGGGCAGGCTGTTGTTTTACCCTTGCAGTCCCCCCTTCCAGGAACATTTCATCATTAGCATTATAGCAATAGCAATAGCATTGATGTTTTTATACCACTTATCAGTGCCAAAGCACTCCCTAAGCGGTTTACAATTTGTTAGCTAATTGCCTTCAACAAGAGGGGTACTCATTTTACTGACCTATGGAAGGATGGAAGGCTGAGTCAACCTTGGAGCCCTCTGGGACAGAACTCATAACCTTGTGGCTTGCAGTACTGGCATTTAACCACTGCACCACCAGGGCTTCTTTGCAAGTAATGTCACATATTACTTCCAGTTTCTGGTGAAAAGTAATATATTTTTACCCCAGCTCTTCAATAAGGAAAAGCAAACAGACCCTAAAACAGTGTAGTTGTCTCTGACATCCAGCCAGGACTCTCCTTTTGACCTCTAGTCACAGGGCTATTCCTGGATTTTTACACTGAATGTTGTGATTATGTCAGTGGCAACAAAGGCAACAAATGTGGTCTAGGAATGGATTAAGAAGCACCATTAACTTGGAGATACTCACCTGGGATCCCCCTTCAGCTGCCTGTTCAGTGTGTGGCTGATAGTGAGGCAATGAGGTATGTGGAGTTCACACAACCTGAAATAAGTTCCCCTAGCACTTCCTCCCTGGTATAGTAGAGAGATGAGCATCCCCTTCCTGGTAAAGTTCATGGCTGCCAGGAGCTTATATTAAGATGCCACCCATTCTGGCCAAGCATGGTGTGTGTGGGAGAACTGGTCAGCAAACTCCTCTCCCCTGCCCAGTGTTAAGCTAAACTTTGCCCTCTGTAACAAAGGGAGATGAACAATTCTTCTCTACCTGAAAGATTATAGGGAGAAGGGCTGCTCTGAGGAGTTTTACATGGAGGGATGGGGCTTAAATGGACAGCTGCTCAGTTGCTGTTAATGTAATGCCCAGTGATGACCCGAGTTTATACTGCAAAACAAAGAGAAGGAAAATTCACACCATGGGGTTGTCTAGATGGTGAAAATCATCCTAATAGAATTTGCAGGGAATACCTTTTGTCCCAGTGAGATCCCACAGTGATTTGCCTTATTCAGAAGGAGTGGGGTCAGAAATGCTATATGCTGTGCGGGAACAGCCCTTGCAACTTTCCCTGGAGTTTTTAAAATAATGCAATGGAAATGTGCATTTCCACTCATTGGGACAATCAGTTCACAGTGCAGGGCATTTTCGGTGGGCGGAAGTGGAAAGCTGATTGATCGGAGATGTGCAGTGGGCACATTTGGAGTTTCGCATTGCCAATTGCGCACTTTTTCACTGCGCTGAGGTGACCAGTTTTTTAAAGCGGAAGGTCACACTTGTGAACCTTTGAGTAATAATAATAATAATAATAATGAGAATGAGAATAATAATAATACTGTGCAGCAGTGACAACTTGTGGAGAATTATAATGTGAGTAATCCGGTCTCCACTGCCATGTTGATTCACAGGCATGGCTGCAAGTGAACTCCAAATACAGATAGCTTTGCACTCCAGTGATTTTGCCAAAGGACTATGGAGACAAAAGAAGACTGCTGTGATTTTACATTAATGTGCAGCAATCAGCATTATATCTTCTCGGCTAGACAACCCCCATGGGAATTCAGTGGCAACTCCCCTCAGCCCTAGACAGCATAGCCAGTGGTGAGGAATGCTACAAATTTTAGCCTCATGACATATTGAGGGCAAGCTTCCCATAGCTGATGTATACAAAACTAATAATCTTTGTAAGCTGCTTTGGGAGAGATTTGCCCTATAAGGTGGCACATGAGCACTTTAAATCAATCAACCAGCCAACCAACCAACCAACCACTAGAATTGTGCACCCTTAACTGATCTGCAGTAATTTTAAAACAACTTTTCAAAATAACTAGGCATTACAGAAACAGTGATCTGTCTCATCCCTTCCTGTGTCTTTAATACAGCCCCCGCTGGATTTCATTCTTATCTCAAATTACAAATAATTTGGTATAACATTAATATTATTGTAACAGAACCAGACTTTGTAAACAGCTTATAAACAGCTCCATAAATGAGGTGCTGGGTTTTCCTGAGAAGTGGAACAAAATCATGATAGACACCATATTTCAGCACCATCTCTTTCAAATCCAGTATGAAGCATATTCAGGCTTAATCATCTGCCTTTAAGAACAGAGAAGCTTTGGAAAGAGCCTGACATATCCCAAATATTGTACCTTTTATGTTTTGGTCAAGCAGTTTCATAATTCTCCCAGTGTGGAGGAAGGCCAAGAAGAAACAAAATGAGTGGCTAGAGGCTAGGAATCAGAATGAAAAATATGTCCCTTTAATTTTTAAACATGAGAAATTAAGCACACTGTAATGGAAAGGCCAGAGGGCCAGACAGAGAGAGAGAGAGAGGAAGAGAGAGAAGAATGAGACAGGTACCGTAAATATACAACTAGATAAAAGATGAGTAAACAAACATGCTCACAGGTATGGGGCTCCTTGTTTGTTCCAGGGTGCTGGATGGCAAGGACCCTACAGAGAGGGCATTCTCAATATCCTGATCCAGCTGGTCCAGTTTCAAAATGAGCAGTACCATGGAGTCCAATCGTGACTGATCTCGATCTTCTCTGGCTTCCTGGGGATTAGAACACGCAATTACAGAAATCTGAAAGGGCACTTCTGAGAAAGAATAAAACACTCTCTGTTCCCTAATTTAACAAAACAGCATTGAATAATAGGCAGCAAACTCACATTTTAGGGTAAAAAGGAGGGGGGGAGGGAAAGCACCACACTGCAGCCTCTCATCAGTGGGTCGTTCACGGCAAAGACTTGATATGCTGACTGAGAAGCATTTCACAGGCATCTTAAAAGCACATCTCTGCACAAGAATTTGGTACATAAAAAAAGGACTATTTGATAGAAATAAATTAGAATGAATCTCCTTAGCAGTGCTGTTCTGTCTTTGTGTGTACAAGCTGTGCAAATAGAGTTTGTTGCATCTTTAGCTGGGACCTAATAGGAATAGAGTTGGCATCAAGGGTTGGCTACCGTTTTTGACTAATGAGTAATGAGAGAAACAAAGAGAAGGGGTGATAAACTCCTTGGATCAGGGAGGTGGTGCTGATTGGACCAAATGCAGTATCACCAGCAGCAGTGAGGAGGAGGTCGGTCATTCAGGGAAGGGGTTCACTGAGACCATTTTGTACAAGAGTGTCCCAAATCTGCAACAGACAGTAGAGAAGACCACACTGTTTTCCCCACTCTCTCACCTCAGGTGATTCACTATAAGACACAGATATCAAAACTGTCCAGGGAGACATATGACTTTATCAGACAAGCCTCTAGAAATGTTCTTTAGCTGGCATATTTTTCTTCCGGCAAAAGAATCCTTTTTGTCAGGCCTACCTTTACTTGTGTGAAAAGGCAGCCCCTGGAGCAGAAACAGAGCTCAGTTTACTTCCACGTTCATGATCTCGTTGTTTCTTGAGAGAAGACGCGAACATGGGTAAACTTAAAAATACATCCAACCACCCCACAACAAGTACACACAAGCACAGAAACACACTCACAAAGTCCTAAGTGAACTGGGGAGGTTCATAAAAAGAGCACCCTCTACCTGGTTTTCGCGATCTCACCCAGAAGTGTTTTGCCCACTGACACTGTATTCACGTGAGCACAATGGCACAAGGTTTTAAACGCCAGCAATACTAGCAGAAAACCACCATGGGAGATCTATTTACAGCTTGGCCCATCAATAAAATAGAATGGCTTTTGGACACTACCAAATCATGAAAGGATGAAGTCACCTCCATTTTACCTAACCATAGACACTGGGTCCTGACCTAGACTGTGACCTCAGCATTTGGGGATGGGAGATTTAATGCCTCTTTCCTCAGCTGTGACTTCCTGCAGAATTCCACCCCCACATGCCAGAGAAAGATAATAAATCATTCCTGGTAGGTGAGGGCATTGTTTTTAAAACCAATGTGTCTCAAGCTATCCAATGTGGGGAACTCGAAGGGTTTTTTTCTCCTAATGTGCTAGGGACCAGCATCATATCTGTGCCCTTTGACTACAACTGTTTCTTTCTTTCCTGGAAACTCACCCATGACGAGCAGTCAATAGTTTGTGGATCAGCACTAGTCCACAGACCACTACTTTGAATAGCACTGTTTCAAACTGTCTTTCCCTGCTGCATGTGTGTGTGTATATGTGATGTGTGGATCTGAAGGGGCACAGATGTGGGAAAGGATTACCCTTCCACTCCATGTTGACTACTCTCCCAATCCACATTTGAGAAAAGTAAAACTACATAATGAGGTGCACATCTCCAGAACTGGTCATACCTTCTTTCTTTTGCAGCCCCCTGTGCACCCCAAAACCCTGCTTCACAGGGCTGGGAAACCCCTCCACAGCAGGTTCTTAGGGTGCACTGAAGGGTACATTTATTTTTCCCCACTGATTCTGGCAGAAGCAGTGGGATTCCATTAACTGACCTATGCATTTAATGGTCTGGGCCATGCTGCCATAGAGGAGTCAGGGAGTTGTAGGACTTTATCAGATGTGGCAAATATGGCATCATAATGATGCCTAATGAATGCAAAATGACGCACATACCAGATGATGTCATCTTTCACAATAATGTCTTGAAAATAAGGCATTCAAAAAATTGATGGGCCAAGCCATCAATAGATCTCCCATGGCACTAGTTTGCTGGTATTGCTGGTTTGAAATCTTGCACCATTGTCCTCTCAAGATTTCAGCATCAATGGGCAGAACACTTCCGGGTGAGAACACAAAGCCAGGTAGGGGATCCTCTTTTTATGATCATCTCCAGTTTACTTTTAAGTTTTAAAGTGTGTTTCTGTGCTTGTGTGTATGAGGTTTTTTTTTTGTCTTTCTTTTGGGGATTTTTTAAAAATTTACCATGCTCACATCTTCTCATGATAATCTGTGAGATCGTGAATGCAGAGGTAAACAGAGCTCCGTTTGTGCACCATCAAGGCTGGGGCTGCCTTTTCACACTAGAGAAGGTAAGTTCTGATAGAAAGGGTTATTTCGCTGGGACAATTACTCATAAAAATATGGTGGGAAAGAAACGTTAAGGGAAGGTGGTCTGATAAAATCTGTAATCTGAAAAAAGTAACATTTCCAAGCTTGGATTTAATGTTAAAGGATGTTTGACCCCAAATCATATGTTCTGAAACCCATAAAATCCCTAAAAGCATGGTACAATTTTCTTTGAAAGTGTTATGCCACATAGCTGTAAAAAATCTTACAGTGGTACCAAGTTCTGTTTTCATCATGATAAATACGGGCCATATTGTTTGCTTGTGCTATATACATTCCTGCATATAGAACAGGAAACCCCACACGCTTTCCCTCACATATTTTTCTATACATTCCATGACTGGAGGAAAAAGGAAGTATACGCCCTTGGAAGAAGTAAAGCATTCTGCTCAAAACATTTTGGCCTTACACCAAATACTCAGGAATTCCATATAGAAGCCGCGTGTTTCCAGAATGGTGTCAAGCAGACTAGTCCGAATGCTGCTGAGGTCTAGTCTTTCAAGAGAGACTGTCAGTCAGTCAGCAGAGGAGGAAAGTCTTGTGGCTTTCTCACAGCACTGTAGTGCTGGGCTTGAAAAAGTGCTGCAAGTCTTGGAGCTTAACAACATTTATCTTATGCATAATCATTCCTAAATAAATCACAGTGTCTTGAATGGGAATTACTCCCATTCAAACATTACCCAGGCTTTGTTATGTTCCTTTTTTGATCCACAGTTGCCAGAATCTTCCAGGCAGCATAGCCAGTGTCCACGCTGATGGGAAGGATTCTGGGATTGGTAGTTGAATATACACTAATATGCACTCACTGAATATAAAGTAAAACATTTGTGACGGGCAAACTATTATTATAATTAAGGGATTATTAAGGAGATGGTGGTCTGAATTATACATTCATAATTGAGGGCTTGATTCTTCCACTCTCATTTTTCATTCCCTTCTGTTCATGTAGAGCTATTCCCCATGGTCTGCTTCCAGGCTTTCCTCCACTCATGGGTCCAACATTAGATACATACACTCCAACTGTCCCAATTTGGCAGGGACAGTCCTGATTAATCCTGTCATCCCACTTTTCACCTGCTTTTAAAATGTCCCAGTTTCTTTCTTCTCCTCCCAATTTTTTCTACTGCCCATAGCTTACTTCCTTTGGGGCAAACTGAATTCAGGGTGCAAAAGTAGTTTGCACTCTATAAACTCAGCAGGGGGAGAGGAGAGACAGGGCAGAATCTTGCCCTTCCCAGTAGGCTCAGGAAAAAGCACACTGCTGCACCATCTCCTAGCTTGTGTGTTCTTCATTAATAATTTTAGTCATCTTGACCACACTCTGAAGTTGCTTGGCCACATATGTCCCAGTTTCCATTAGGGAAATATTGGAGGTTGTGTAGGTAGGCCACATACATGACGTAGTATGTCAGTAAGGTGTGCTTCCTTCTTTCTGGGAATTTGCTCTTTTCTGGGGCATCAGCATGCAGACTTCTGCACATAAACAGTATAATTATGCTGCATGCTGAGGCATGAAGAGAGGGATGTGTTTCAATAGGGAACAGCCACACATTGTCACTCTTTTCATGTTTTGGGGTGAATGAGTATGGGCTTCAGTTAGGAAGAGGCAGCAAAACACATATCCTTGCATCTGTCCGCTCTCCCACCTCTACATCCGCCAGCTTCATTCCATGCCTTTTCAGAATCAGAATTCTGAAGGTGATTCTAAGTAGGTTCAGCTGAACATGTTGAGAAGCTTCCCTGCTGTTCAGGAGCCTGGGATAGTTTTTCATATTTGTGTTTGAAATTACTGTTCTATTTCTGCATCATGATGTTAGCCACTTGGGCCTCCTTTTGAAAGGAAAAATAGGATAATGGCATTGGGGGGGGGGAAAAGATTAATATGTTTGGAATTCCCCTTTCTTTAGACATTTGCTCTCAGTACTTCCTGTGTAGCAGCATCCCTGGGGCTCATCCAGACAATGAGAATACTCCTCATAGAATTTGCAGAGAATATGATGTGTCTGAATGTGATCTGAACAAGATCCACAGTATTTGGAAGGAGGAGGCTAAAAACTCCACAAACTGTGCAGTAAAAGGGTTCATGGTTTCCCCAGAAGTTTCCTGGAAAATGTACATAGATGTGCATTTTTGCACGTGTGGCTGTTCGAATTTCCATCACTACATTTTTGCTCTATTGCCCTTTATCAGTGTATGGCCACTCCATTTGAACAGATGTGAATGGATGTGAATAGGCAAAAAATTAAATTAAAATAAAGAAATAAAGAAAAAAAAGTATAGACAAAATGGTATTGTGGCTAATAGGTGAAAATGTGCACCCCTTCACAGTATACCATTGTGTCTAGATGAGCCTCTAGCTGTGGAATTCTTTCCCCAGAGATGTTAAGATGGGTCCTTTGTTTGCCTTTAGAGCACTGTTAGGAATTGCTTTTGGTGATTAATACCATTGCTTCACATTAGAAGATTCCACACTTTGCTTCTCTTATGCATATTTCACCTGGTGTTCTTTTTTCCAGTGTGTCTCTTTTGGAAATTGTATTTTATTTGTCATAGTTTATTTTTAATTGCTTCAAGCACTCACTGAGTGAAAAGGCAATTCAAGAAGATGTTAAATAAATAAAAATATGGTGGGAGTTGAGAGTGTGAAAGGGTGTTAGGAATGGAGTTGAGCTGGTATGTATGTCCCTCACATCTAAAGCCTGATATCTTCAGCCAAACATATGAATAGGTGCTATGTACTCTGCACAGGTTTAAGGGAAGGGTGGAGTTGAAGCCTATGGGTAATCCCTGTACATATATAGAACTGTATACACAATAAGGCCTTGCACAGAGGTGTAGCTATGGTGGGTGGGGGGAGAGATGATGAGGGCGTTCTGCCTCTAATGACATTTTCCTCCCCCCCCCCAAATTTCTAGCATTGCAGAGAATGTGACATTAATTGAAAATAATTTGTTCCTAGAATGCTTAAATTTGCTGCATTTGCATTCCCTTGGCAACTTTGGACTTTATCAGATGTCCCCCTGAAAACGTTTTTTTGCAGGCATTTTAAAAATAAATTTTTATGCCAACAAAAGAACACCCCCCACACACTTCCTTCTTTTCCCAGCAAAGTCTCCTCTGGTAATAAAGAGGAAGTGAACGGAGCTCTGTTCACTTTCTCTTTTGAAATCCTGCATGATTTTATTGCATGGGAAATTCAAAAATAAAAACAAAAATAAACATAATAAAGTAAAACTAAGCACACACACACACACACACACACACACACTAAAAAAACCCTCAAAGTAACCCAGGGAGGGTCAAAAAAAGTTCGTCACTTACCTGGATGTCCCTATCTGACCTGGAAGTGTTTGCACCGTTCTAGCCATTGTAGGGGTTAGTACCAGATTTGCTGGCAAAAAAACAAAACAAAACAAAACAAAACAAACGGCAGGAGGATCTATTGATAGCTTAAGCTATCAATTAAAAGGTACGCGTTTGGGGCTGATTTTAACTGCAAAAGGGCAGCGTTGTCTGATTCGTGCGCCTTTTCGCGGTTATGTGGCATCCTTATGACACCGTATTTTCTGTGTCTGATAAAGTCCTTTGCCTGCTCCTTTTTTGTGCATGTCTAAACTATTTCTAAATGCTCAGCTGAAGATTTAATTTACTGCAATGCTAGAAATGTGGGGGCTGAAGGAAAATTTCTTATTCTTATCAGCGCTGTGTGTGTGTGTGTGTCAATGCCTCATTTTGTCCCAGTCACATAGCTACATCACTAGCCTTGCATAGCCTTGTATGTGGGGAATGAAAGATCTTGAATCTGATATGACTTGGTCTAAGGGCTTGTCTACATTGGCCAAATACCCCTGCTTGCCCCTGTTCCAGAGACCTACGGTCCAGATGATGCAGGACTTTTGCCCTGATCTGCCCCCAGGCAGTCCTCACCATTCCTGGGGCAGTTATGGGGCTAGAACGGGGGCAAGCCAGGATAGGGCCCTCTACCATGATATAAGATAATACAGTGGGCCCTTGGTATCCACTGGGGTTTGGTTCCAGGACTCCCCGTTAATACCAAAATCCATGGATGTTCAAGACCCATTATATACAATGGCATAATAAAATGGTTTCCCTTATATAAAATGGCAAATTCAATGTTTGCTTTTTAGATTTTTTTTCTCCCTTTGGAATATTTTCAAAGTGTGGATAGTTGAATCCATGGCTACAGAATCTGTGGATAGTGAGGGCCAGCTGTACCCAGTTTGCTCTGTCCACCAGATCGGGCCCCACATGTCCACAGGAGCCTGTCTCAGAATGCTGCTCCCCATTGCCACAGCCAGCTCCCTGGCTCTCCCGGAGGCCAGGCAGGGGTCTTGCAGCATGTGACTGAAGCCAGTTACATGCAGGGGCCTGCAGCCACATGTTGCAGGGCCCCTGCCTGGCTTCCATGTTAGTGAGAAAATGGTGGCCACAGTGATGGAGATGGCAGCTTCAGCAATGGCCCGGCACCCTGTTTGGACTCTGGCCCATTTTCTGCAGGTAACAGGGGCACGGGGGGGGGGCAGGCCACCACCACAGCCAGGATACATTGACAGAGAACCAGCGTTTCCTGACTAGTGTAGATTAGCCCTAAGAAACCTTCAGATGTTCAGGTATTTAGGTCTGCAATCAGTAAGTCAAGTATGTTATGAAGTATTTGGTTTTTATTTGAATACTACACTACACATTAAAACAAATCTTTTGCATTTATTACTTTTCCACATGGTATATTTCAGAGTTAAGCAGCTAGTAAATGCGTTCATAAAAGTCTAAGACTTATATCTATAAAAACAAAAGTATGCAGAAAATCTTGAACGTGACATTGAAAAGGATAGCATTCATCTGTGTTTATACTTTGTTCCTAGGTTGCCATAATCAGACAAAGATATTTTGCCTCTTACAAATAATCCTCTATGTGTCTTTTTCAATCTTGTGACCAGTTTGAAACATTAACTTTTCCTTTTCCACCCACCAAACATCTCATAAATGCTTATTATTTACTGATTGTTTGATGAAACTTTAAATGTCATACAATACATGTGACAAATGATTTTTTTGGAGGGGGGGTATTTTGGTTTTCTGGGAAATGATCTGCAACACATATTTTCTTAAGCTCCAGAAGTGAAATAAGAGTCAAATAGTGATACTATAAATGTCACTTCTAATTTCAATAAATGGAGGAATTGTGCTGGGCATGGGCCACCAGCAAATTTTCAGCATTCCTTTGTTTCGCTTAACTGCTGCTTCTGATGTACTTGATAGTTTTGGCCCTTCCATTCAGCAATGAACCTTAATGGCAGTTTAGGCATACAGGCACGAATCAGGTATGTTGGACATGAGCCAGGAACAACTGGGTTCAAACCCCTCTCAGAAAATTAGGTGACATCGAAGCAGTGATTCTCCTTCAACTTGGGGTGCGTTTACGGGCAAATATTCTTCTAAATATACCGCAAAGATAGCTCATTGCTCCCACAGATTGAACCACAGTATCGTCTCATTCAGAAGGGGGGAAGGTAAAAGACCCAAATATAGCGTGGCAAGGGATGTTGCTACTTTTGCTGGTATATTTGCAATGTAGCACATTATTGACAGTATAAACAACCATTCTGCTAAGGGCTACAGCAGAGCTGCACTGTGATTGGTTGCTATGATGAAGGGGTGGGCTTAAAAGAGGGGGAGGGAGGGAGGGAGAGTCAGTAGCAATTAGGAAACTTTGAAAAATCCTCTCTGCTATTTTGCAAGCCAGTTTGCAAACAAAAAGGATTCCCAACGATTTTCAGTCAGGGAGCATTTCTTCTACTCCTCTCTGCTATTTTGCAAGTATGTAAAACTCCATCTGGTCTTGTCAGCTGTGATCCTGTGCTTGGGGGAGGGAGAAAAACCATTTCACTAAGGGCTGCAGCAGAGCTGCACTGCTATTTTGACAGTCTATTTGGCTAGAAAATGCTGTTAAGCAAGGAGAAAAAACCTTCTGTTTGGAGTTTGATTTGTGGGCAGGGAGCTGGGGGGGGGGAGAGGCAAAGGGTGACTGCCTCTAAGCTGTTAAGCACATGGAGTTGGGGCCAGAGCAGACATTCCTATGGCATTGTCTCCTCTCCAGTGCTTGGCCACGCCCCCACAACATTTGGCTGTGTGAATCTCAAAGCGGAAAAAATCAAAGAGCTACAAAATATAGCTGTGTAAACATATACCGTGTAAACTACCCACCACTGATGCGGGAAAGCGCTAAAGCGCAACTTAACGTAATAAAACCTGCCGTGTAAACGAGCCCTTGGATTGCTGATACACTGCAGAAATAACGGCGTTTGACACCGCTTTAACTATCATGGCTCCATCCTATGGAATCCTGGGATTTGTAATTTGTTGTGGCACCAGAGCTCTCTGACAGAGAATCATAAATATCTCACAAAACTACAAATCCCAGAATTCCATAGCATTGAGCCATGGCAGTTAAAGTGGTGTCAAATTGCTTTATTAATGCAGTTTGTCAGCAGCCTTGTCAGTATTGCAAGATTCTTGTATGGATAAGATGGAAAGCTCCTACATTCTTCCTGAGCTCCTTGGATTAAGGGTATGATTCACATGGAAACCAGAAACAATAAAACAGACCAATCCAATGACTGCACAGATGTTACCACCTTCTTGCTAGCCCCAGGCCAAATCCACACTACATAAATATTCCAGTTTGAAACTGGATTATTTGCCATGGCTCCTTCCTTTTGAAGCCTGGGATTTGTACTTTTACATGGTATTCAGCCTTCCTTCCCTGCCAAAGAGTGTGGGTGCCTCACCAAACTACAAATCCCAGGATTCCATAGGAAGGAGCCATGGCAAATAATCCAGTTTCAAATTGGAATATTTATGTAGTGTGGATTTGGTCTAGGGCTAGCAAGAAGGTGGTAACATCTGTGCAGTCATTGGATTGGTCTGTTTTATTGTTTCCAGTTTCCAGACCCAGGCCATGTAGGGCTTTAAAGGTTATAATCAACACCTTGTACCTTGCCCGGAAACTACTTGGCAGCCAATGAAGAGACAGGTGTTATGTGGTCGACTTTAGATGTACCCACAACCAACCTGGCTGCCATGTTTTGTACCAATTGAAGTTTCTGAACTTGGCACGAGGGTAGCCCCATGTAGAGAGTCATTGCAGAAGTCAAGCCGAGAGGTTGCTAGTGTGTGTACCACTGTTTCTAGGTCACCCTGCTCCAGAAAAGGTTGCAGCTGACGTATCAGCCAAAGCTGATAACAGGCACTCCTGACCATCATATCTATCTGGGCTGTCAGCTGAAGAGATGAGTCAAGGAGCAGCCCCAAGCTGCGAATACATCCAGGACTGGCATGCATATTTCCATTCCCAGCTTAGGGGTCCCAGTAGCAAGTAGTTCCATCTTATCTGGATTCAGCTTGAGTTTGTTTTCCCTCATCCAATCCATTACCACCTTAAGATAGTCATTCAGAGGAGAGATGCCATCCTTAGTCACTGCAGCAGTCCTAGACATAGAGAAACATATTTGGGTGTCATCAGCATACTGATTAACACCTTGCCCCATGTCTCCGGATGATCTCTCCCAGCGGCTTCATGTACATGTTGAAAAGCATAGGAGACAGAATGGAGCCCTGAAGGATGCCAAATCTTAACTCTTTTAGAAGAGAAACTGTCTCCCAGCATCACCATCTGGAATCTGCCTGAGAGATAAGAATGGAACCACTGAAAAGTGGTGCCCCAATTCCCAATTCTCCCAGGCAATCCAGAAGGATACTGTGGTCAATGGTATCAAAAGCTACTGAGAGCTCCAAGAGCACCAGCAGGTCACACTTCCCCTGTCAATGCCCAGACGGAGATAATCAGCTACGGCAACCATGGCAGTCTCAACTCCGTATCCTGTCCTAACTATGGAACAGGATGTGCCATGGCTCCAGCCAATAGAATTTTGAGGTTTGTAATTTGGGGACATTATACTTCTCTAGTGCTACAGCACTAGAACACTTCATCAAAGAATTATAAGCCCCATCCCCCAAAATACAAATCCCAGGATTCCATACAATGAGGCAATAGGATGGCTCCCACATAGTAGGATCAAACTGCTATAATTGTGCAGTGTGAATATCACCTCTCCCCAGAGGTAATCACAACTCCTTTTATTTCCTCTCAGCAAGCTACTTCCATTATCAAGTGTTGAATCCAAAAATGGACTGACAGAAGAGATTATGGCAGGGGAGCTATTGCACATGAGCCAGCTGAACACACTGTGTGACACTGTCAATTGTAAAAGTGTGGCTGGAACATGTGTTTGGAAATGGTTTTATGCTAGCATGCCTCTCCAGATGCTGCACACTTCTTTCAGCAAGAGATCTTATAATCTCTCCTATGGACACCCCCCCCCCCAATTTTCTTCTTGATGGTAGCAAGGAATAATTTTATCCACTTTTTTATCACTGCAACAACGTCTTTCAGAACTGTATGTTTTTCAAAGGCTATTCACTGTTTGAGACTAAGGACTTTATCAGAACAACCTCCATAAACGTTCTTTTGCCAGCATATTTATTTTGTGGGGGGTTTCTGCTGGCAAAAGAATCCTTCCTACCAGATCTACCTTCAGTAGTGTGAAAAGGCAGTCCTAGTACAAATGGAGCATGAACGGAGCTCTGTTTAATTTTGGGTTCAAGATCTCAGCGATTCTCGTGAGAAAACACAAGTGTGGTAAAATTTTAAAAACACACAAAAATAAAGACACAAAATGTACATGCAAGCACAGAAACACACTTTAAAACTTAAAAGTCAACCAGGGAGGTTCATAAAAAGAGCATCCCCTACCTGGCTTTCACAATCTCACCCAGAAGTGTTCTGGTGGAACTGGCCATTGATATTTACAAGACATTGATAATTACAAGACAAAAACAGCATGCAGATTCAAACGCCTGCAATACTGGCAAAAAAACCCACCATGGGAGAGCTTTTGATGGCTTGGCCCATCAATTAAAAAAAAAAGCCTTATTCCCTACACATAATCGTGAAAGCACGGCGTCATCTGATATGTATATCCTTTCACGTTCATTAGGCATCATTATGTCACCATACTTGCCATGTCTGATAAAGTCCTTATTCTATACGCAAAAAATACACTTGGTTGTTCTGTGCAGAAAACAGGATTTTCTGCACAAAAATAGGCTGCATATATTGCATGGAATATAATATGCAGAAAAGTATTGTTTCCAGCACAAAAATAATATATTCTGCACAGAAAAATGCTATTTTATGTGCAAAACCACATGCAAATTTTGCTTATAGTAAGTGTAGAAGTGTGAAGATTCTCATCCATCCAAGGTTCCTCTTACCAGGGTTTATCAACATTTGACAAGCACATCTTTCTAGTACAGTTGTCCCTTCATATTCGCTGGAGTTTGGTTCCAGGACCCCCCGTGGATATCAAAATCTGTGAATACTCAAGTCCCATTATATGCAATGGCATAGTAAAATGGTGTCCCTTATATAAGATGGCAAAATCAAGGTTTGCTTTTTGGATTATTATTTTTGAAGAATATTTTCAAGCCGTGAATACTTAAATCCATGGATGCCAAATCTGTGGATACGGAGGGACAACTGTGTTATTTTTTTTAAATGTTTTTGAACATTCTCTCCATTCCTAGAAAAGTAGTCCTTTGGATTTCTGTAGTTTTCCCATACAAGGACCTCTCACTGTCAGAAGAATTGCTCCTGTGTGTGAAACAGGCCTTCCACTTCCAGAAAGGTACCTCTTGATCCAGCTCAAAGACTGCTGTCCTCAGCACACTAAGGGGTTAAGTTCTAGTAAAACTGATCTCCAAGAAAACACACATAGGATTGTGCTGCACCATTGCCTCCAGTGTGAAAAGCAACCTCTCTGTGGGACAGGGCAAGCCAAGCCTCTTCACTCACCCACAGAAGAAACAGTTCTTTTATACACTGAGCTGGCAAAATTCCTTTGAGTACCTTTGATCTTGGGCCAGTTGGACTGAGCTTAAAATCTTACATTAATGTTACACGTTTCACAAAATCTTAAAGTCCTTATCTATGTCTTGCTTTGTTTGAAAGAAAAACAAAGGGTAGACAGGTATTCAAGTATCTCTTTATCCACCATGAAGTCATTCATGTGAGCTGACAAGGAAACAAGAGTATAATCCAATACATCCCGTTATAGGGATGTAATATATTTCTGGCTGGTGCAGAAAGTCATATAAATCAGATGAAACCTGGTTTGTTGTTCTTCCCTGAAGCATCAAGCATCTTATCCATGCATTACAATAATTCAGATTATGGAGACTTTATGGCCTTTGTTAACTAGTCACTGCCCCTATCTGCAGTGCAAATGTTTAGAAGAACAAATATACTGTAGGCAGAAATTCTGGTTATACATAAGGCATCAAACAGAGTCCATAATATATGCTCTTGAGATGCTAAAAATAAAGAAATCTCCAAGTAACATGCCCAGAGTGACAAAAAGATAGAGACATATACAGAGAGGAATGTGGCTTGTTTTACTGGTCCTTCTGAGGTGAATAATATAACTACAGTTGTCCCTTCATATTCGCTGGGGTTTGGTTCCAGGACCCCCCGTGGATACCAAAATCCATGAATACTCAAGTCCCATTATATGCCATGGCATAGCAAAGTGGTGTCCCTTATATAAGATGGCAAAATCAAGGTTTGCTTTTTGGATTATTATTTTTTTAAAGAATATTTTCAAGCCATGAATATTTAAACCCGTGGACACCAAATCCGTGGATACGGAGGGACAACTGTAGTTATACTTACTGCTATGCCTTCTAGCTTCATATACTAGTGGAGTATTAGTTGAGTTTCACCCTCAGCTTTGTGTACCTTGTTGACTGAAATGAGCATGGTTATCAAAAAACATTCTTAAAATGTAATTTCATATGTGGTTTCAAATTATTTTCTTGCGCCATCTGAAGGCTAACTCTGTTTTTAGTTCAGAATGAAACAGGCTCAGGGAGCAGATTCTGATAAGTGGACTTTATCAGATTCACTAAATACAACATCAACATGAAAAGGTGCGCAAACCAGACATCCCCCTTTTGCATTTATGTCTTGTCCTTAAGCTGCTCTATTTTATTGACAGCCCAAGCCGTCAATAGACGGGCTATGCTGGTTTTTTGCAGGCATACCTGGTGTATGTAACCTCGTATCTTTTCCCCCACGTACTTACTTTGTGAATGGCCGGACAGCCAGAACACTTCCAGGTGAGATTGCGGCATCCAGGTAGGTAACACACTTTTTATTACCCTCCTCAGTTTACTTGGAAGGTTTTAAGTGTGTGTATATCCTTGATGTAACTTTCTGTTTTATTTTTTCTTATATTTTACAATTTCCCACACGTTGAAGTCTCATGGGATTTCAAAGGAGGAAATGAAAGGGGCTTCGCTCATTTCCTCTTCATTGCCAGGGAAGCCTTCTGCTGGGAGAGAAGGTAAGTGTGGGGCGTTCTTTTGCTGGTATAAAAATTGATTTTTTTAATGCCAACAAAATAACATTTTAAGGGGATTGTCTGATAAAGTCCTAAAAGTGTTGGATGACTGAGATGTGTGCACAATGCATTCTGAAATTGTAACAGTTATGGTGGAGAATTTTTGTTCTTTGACCAATGTTGAAGTAAAATTCAATCACCATTTTAGCCAGCTTTTGTAAACAGAATGGGGAAAAACCCCTTGTTGTTTTTCACATAGTGCAGCAAAATGTCTTGGACTAATCCTCATGATGGACCTCTTCTTACCAATTAGTTTTACTTGAAATTCTGCTCTCATTCATATTTTATTTATTTATTGAATTTATATCCCTCCTGTTTCCCACAATGGGATTCATTGTTGGAGACAATTGCACAAGCAGGGAAAAACAGGGATTTGAATCTATGTTCCACTTTGAAAATGCATAGTGTGATTGACTGATAAATGGATAAATCTGTGTTTCAAGAAACAGGAGAAAACAAAATCACTATTTAGTTCAGTATTTGGAATTGTATTTTATCACTGAGAGTTATGCTGAGCCCTTGAGATAAGCATGAATTTACACATACCAGAACTGTTGCCCACAAATGCAAAAGAAGCCTGAAAGAAAAAGCCATTTGAGTCAGGATTTATCCTCAGCCAATGTCATGTCACTGTGGGCAGCTACTTGTGGAAATAACAGATTTTGTGTACAGTTAGTGTTTTAGTACAGTGTATTATAAGAGATACTACAATTAGAGTGTCCAAACTGTTCAGCAGGCCATCTTGGGTAACGAGCGAGGATGCAGAGCAAAGGCCAAAGCAAGAAACTTTACTATCAATACTCCAACGCAGAAAGAATCACAACCCAAAAACATCACCCAAGGAGACCTTCTGCTGTGCTTTTTGCAACCGGACTTGTTTATCTCAGATTGGCCTTTTTAGTCATCAGCACACTTGCAGAAAGCACGGGATGAGTCCTTCCTGAATCTTCGTTTGCGAAGAAAAGCCAGAGAGAGAGAGAGACTGTGAAATATATGTGTGCTTTATTTGCAGTAGGAGCTTTCATTTAAAAAAAAATCCTTAGAAACCTTCAAAAAGAGAACTTGCACTGGTCCCATGTTTGGCTTCTTACCATTTGTTGATTGTTGTTGTGTGCCTTCAAGTTTTTTCTGTAAGCGGACCGATCACAGAGTTTTCTGAGGCTAAGGAGATTTTCACACAGGCAATATATCCCGTGGCAGGAACAGAACAGGGTCGGGAAAGGTTTTTCCTTTTGGACGACGTTGACCCCATTCTGTCCTGTATCCATCCAGCTTCCGTGACTGTTCTGGAACAATGCAATCACAATTTTTCATTGTGAATAGAACTCCCATTCCATTGCTATCACACAATCATGGGTGTGCGAACAGGAGCCCCGTTCCTGTTCCAAAATGACAGCCACGGAGGGGAGGTCCCATCCGAGCACTTCCTGGCACGATCTGGACATCCAGGTAAGTGGCACCCTTTATTTTACCCTCCCTGTTTTGATTGTGTGATTTAAAGTGTGTTTTTGTGCTTGGTGAATTGATTTTATGTTTGGAGGAGTTTTATTTTTTAAATTTACCACCTGGCCATTATCACGTGATAACATGATAATGTTTCAGACAGCCGGTTGTAAAAGCAGCCTTACGACAGCTGCCGGCCAGCGAGGGGAGGGGGAGCCCATTCCTGTCACGGAATTAAGGTAAGTGTGTGAAAGATTTACATTATTCCGTGGCAGGAACGGGAGAGGAGGTGGTGGGGCAGTAACGGGGCATTTTGGCCCCGTGTGAAAATCTCCTAAGAGTATGTGACTAAAGTCCCTTAATTGCTGTGTTGGCTCCACTGTGCATGGAATCAATTGGGTGTTGGATCAAGGCTAAGAAAAACCAATACCACAGACTAAGGAGATTTTCACACGGGGCCAAAATGCCCCGTTACTGCCCAGACACCTCCCCTCCCGTTCCTGCCACAGAATAACGTAAATCCTTCACACACTTACCTTAATTCCATGGCAGGAATGGGCTCCCCCTCCCCTCGCTGACCAGCCGTAAATGCAGCCGTTGTAAGGCTGCTTTTACAGCTGGCCATCTGAAATCCCGGCCGTTATTGGATGATAATGGTTGGGCAGTAAATTTAAAAAATAAAACTCCCCCAAACATAAAATCAGTTCACCAAGCACAAAAACACACTTTAAATCACACAATCAAAACAGGGAGGGTAAAATAAAAGGTGCCACTTACTTTGATGTCCAGATCATACCAGGAAGTGCTTGGAACGGACCTTCCCTCCATGGCTGTCATTTTGGAACAGGAACGGGGCTCCTGTTCGCACATCCGTGACTGTGTGATAGCAATGGAATGGGAGGTCTATTCATGATGAAAAATTGTGATTACATTGTTGTGGAACAGTCATGGGAGGAGGATGGGTGCAGGACAGAACGGGGTCAACGTCGTCCAAAAGGGAAAAGCTTTCCTGACCCTGTTCTGTTCCTGCCACGGGATATATAGCCCATGTTAAAATCTCCTAAAGGTGGGAATGAGGCAGCCCTGAACTGTGTTGTTGAACTGTAACTTCCAGAATGCTCAGCCAGCACAACCATTAATGCAGAATGTTGGGAGTTGCAGTCCAATATGTAGAGAGCTGTACAATTCCCACTTTGCAGTATACAATCTCTATGGCCCTGCGACAATTCATAGCTTTGCTGTTTTGGTAAAAAATCATGTGACAAACTTGGACAAAAGTTCTCTAGTAAAGTATTACAAGATTTCAAAGTATCTCCAAATTTGCATTAATGAATGTCACTAAAGGGTATATTAGGAATATGCCATTGCATGAATGCCACTTTGGGAGAACAGTGGGATATAAATTAAGTAAGTAAATAATAAATCTTGGTATGGTTATGTGGCATTCTTCTTTCCCTTGCTCAATCACAGCATCGTATGTCATTATTTGTTATCACATGTGCTTTCTACATATTGATTGACTTGGAGCATCTGCATCCTCTCAAGATGTTAATTATCAGAACCACTCAACCCAAGAAACAACACAGGAAAATCAGAAAACAGATTTTTGTCTCCTTCCAACACACCACTGAAACCACAACTGTTTGTCTAACCCATTCCTTGTAACCATTCATGAGATAAGGAAGACATATATGGAAGCAGAAAGCATAATGATGATACATTCAGTAATAAGAGAAATTGCACCACTGGTCCATCACTACATGTGGTAGGAGGGAAAAGGAGAATCGGGATATCCCATCACATAACACTCATCTAGAGAAGGTGTGATGAGCATCTGATGGAATGTTGATGAGCGAATGGGAAGAGAACATGAAGGAACCAATCCTATGGCAGGAAACTGGTATGGAAGGGGCACCTAGAGGGAAAGGAGGTGGATGACAGTTGAAAGAGAGAGTTAGAGATATGATGTGGGGAGGGCTGGAATGTGTGTATTGTTGTGAGTGCAGCTGAGGGATTGTATGTGCAGTAGGAATATTGTTGAGAGAAATAGAGGCTAATTAGAATGCAGAGTGAGAGGAAAGAAAGAACCTAACAACTTGTTATTGAGTCTGGCAGATTCTTGAGTTATATAGTCACCACAGAGTGACTAGCAACCAGTTTGAAGTTAACCAAGTTGGAGACAAAGTTCAAAACATTTCTGTTATACTATTTATGCAATAAACCAATCTTTAGGTTTTGTTTATCAAACCCAGTCTTATTTCCCTTACTAGTACTTATTTGGCCCACTAACACTGTAAGTAAATACACAACAATACAAGTACTATCCACCGCAAGTCAAACCCAAGTCCAAAGATGGAATAAGGGGGAAGTTTGACATAAAGGTGGCAGTTGTGGAACTGTGGTCTCCACAACTCAGTCCCACAACTTGCTTATGATTTCAATAAGGAAGTGCAGAAAATGGCTGGATCTAAGGAGAAAACATTGCCCTTCCCATACTTTTCATGCAAACAGAAATGAATGTGCAGTGCCCTGGAGGGGGGACTAGTGGTGCAGTGGTTAAATGCCAGTACTATAAGCCACAAGGTTATGAGTTTGATCCCAGAGGGCTCCAAGGTTGACTTAGCCTTCCATCCTTCCGTAGGTCGGTAAAATGAGTACCCAGCTTGTTAGGGACAATTAGCTAAAAAAATAAATAAATATTGTAAACTGCTTAGGGAGTGCTTTGCCACTGATAAGCGATATATAAATATCAATGTTATTGCTATTGCAACCAAGAGTAAAAGAGAAATATTGAGCAAGAGGTGGATAGAAATCAATGCAACTCTTTCTTCCAAAGTGTTTGGTTAGTGTATGGTTTCACATCCAAATTTTAAAATGGATTGATTCCTTTGGCAATGAATAACTGAAGGGTTCCAGCAAAGGTCTTCCATGCATATGAGGCTCAAATGGAGATTTATTTCTACTGGTAACAAAAATCTTAGATGTGTAAAAACAATGTGTTTGACTGCTTAGCCGTGTCAACTACACAGAGTGCACAAGTATGGAGCCTGTAAACTAACTCATCATCAATCTCAGTTTCATTTATGAAAGTACAGGTATTAACGTTTGTTGGATTGAAGTCAGGGTTTATTATACATCTGAGACTCATGAACCTATTAGATTTGACCTAAGGACAACTAATTACAAATTTCAATGGCATCATTATTCATGACTGAACAGTGGGGTTGGAAGTTGGGGGAGAAGGAGAGAGCGAGAGCCAATCCAGGTCTCGTTCTGTTTCTGCTTCTGCAAATCAATGCTTGGCTAGGAATAAAGGCCTCACTCTGTCTAAAATAAGGCACACAATTTACTTCCTTTCTTCTTTTTTCAACATTCAAAACCCAAGATGATCTTTAGTACACTTTCCTAATTGTCTCATTTAAGACCTCATAGAAACAGCCTTCATTTGATAGCAAGACTGTCTTTCTAGTGAGTCCAGTTTTCTTGACTTCACTGGTGTAATGTACTAGATCATGAAGTTATCCTAGTTCTCATTTGGCACAATCTATCCAAAGAGGTATTTGTTGGTGGTGCAAAAATGAGAGCCTTTTTTGTTATTAACTAGAAATGGAGAGAAGTCTAACAATAAGTCAGGAAAGTCAGGATGTACCTAAGAAACCTAAATCTATTCATGGTTTCTTTCACTCAAATTGGATGCGACAAGTAGTGTTTTCCACCCAAAACTGAACAAGAAAGATGGTATTAGTGGTTTTGGCAGAGTTAATTTGGATTCATCATACCTAAACCTCAACAAGAGAGGAGAAGGAAAAATAGAGTGTCATAATCGGAGTGATCTTACTTCATTACACTCCAGAGTGAATTGCTAACTGTGTAAAGCCAAATTTCAAAGGGCGTTTTTGCTCTGTGAGCCAAATTCATCTGTGGTGACCTCATGAAACTCTTTCTTTATTTTGTTCATTTGTGATAGCAAGAAAATTCCCTTGCACCCATGGGCTTCGTTTTCATGATCATTTTGGAATATACAATTCTGCTTCATAGAATAATAGAATCATAGAATTGTAGAGTTGGAAGAGACCACGAGGGCCATCCAGTCCAACCCCCTGCCACACAGGAAATCATGATCAAAGCATCCCCGACAGATGGCAATCCAGCCTCTGTTTAAAGACCTCCAAGGAAGGAGACCCCACCATGCTCTGAGGGAGTGAGTTCCACTGCCGAACAGCTCTTACTGTCAAAAAGTTCCTCCTAGTGTTGAGGTGGAATCTCTGTTCCTGGAGCTTGCATCCATTGCTCCGTGTTCCAATCTCTGGAGCAGCAGAAAACAAGCTTGCTCCATCCTCAATGTGACACCCCTTCAAATACTTAAACAGGGCTATCATATCGCCCCTTAACCGTCTTTTTTCCAGGCTAAACATACCCAGCTCCCTAAGTCTCTCCTCATAAGGCATCGTTTCCAGACCTTTCACCATTTTAGTTGCCCTTCTCTGGACAAGCTCCAATTTGTCAATATCCTTTTTGAATTGTGGTGCCCAGAACTGGACACAGTATTACAGGTGAGGTCTGACCAAGGCAGAATAGAGCGGCACTATTACTTCCCTTGATCTAGATACTATACTTCTATTGATACAGCCCAAAATCGCTTCTACCCTCTGGATATTCTCACACCCACCCATATGGCTTGACACACTTGCTGGGTGTCATGGCATGAAACTCAGATTATGCATGACACTAATCAAGGGTGGCTTTCACTTGGTTGCAGCAAGGGATGGGATGCCACCAAGACCTTTCCCTCACCTCTACTGAGACACCAGATCCATTTGACTCCATCTCTCCCTCAGCTGTCATCTTGCAGCTGGTAGCAGCAAAAGGAATGATGGGACACAGGGACAGTTCAACTGTGGGGCCACTTCCCTTAGATCATCTCTCTCCCTCATCTGTTATCTAGCAGCAGCCATTACAGAGAGCGAAATGGGAAGCTGGGCTAGAGTTGTTCCTTGAATTAAAGCAGTGCTGGAAACTCTTGCATGTGCTAACATAACATTTTGTGGTGTTTTAGCCACTTTGGGTGCCATGTGGGAGAAAAGCAGGCTATTAATTAATTAAATGAATAGATAATACATTTTAGTAAAAGAGCCACCATCTTGGATAACTTTCCAGTTTGTTCCTATGCATTTCCTCTCTGCCACTGCCTCTGCTTTCACTTCTAACTTATTTGTGGTTATTCATGCCAGTCCATCTCTTAAAGGAGCCCCATCTTCATAGGATCCACTTTACTAAGGCTGCTGATATACTGCAGAAATAATGCAGTTTGACACCACTTTAACTGCCATGGCTCAATGCTATGGAATTCTGGGATATGTAGCTTTGTGAGATATTCAGTCTTCTCTGTCAAGAGAGATCTGGTGCCACAACAAACCACAAGTCCCAGGATTCCATAGGATGGAGCCATGATCGTTAACACGATGTCAACCTACATTACTTCTGCAGTGTGTCAGCAGCCTAAGAGACCATCTCTGTTTGGCTCCTCCTTTTCCTAAACGATCCCTAGTCAAGGGAGTCATTTTCATAACTATTGACTTTATCAGATTAGTATCTAAAAATGCTGTAATTCTGCGAGGAAAGCAGAAACATAGAGGCATTATTACACTAACTGCATGTCACTGTAATCATGCGAAAGAACTGCCACAGAATTATCGCATGACCACCACTAACATTTTAAGAATGGGATTTTAGTTCTGTGATTTAGCATGGGTTAGATTTTGGCAGTTCTCATGAGAAAACACGAGCATGCTTAAAAATACCAAAACTCTTTAATTTGCAAAGTAAATGAACATACAAACACTTAAACAAACCTAAACATGTACAAACAAACCGGGGCAGTTCATAAAAAGAGTGTCCTGTGGATAGTTTTCACATTCTCACCTGGATGTTTTTTCACCAGGAATGGAGAGGGGGGAAAGAGGACCACCTATTCATACTGTAATCTCATGATTACAGTGGGACATGTTTTTGCACGCTTTTCAATACCGTGAAAATGCAATATTGAGAGCTATTGACAGCTTATCCTGTCAATTAAAAGCAATGCCTTAATCATGGCTGGAGCACAGTTTGACCATGCGAACATGACGTCGTGTGATAGTGGGAACCATTAGTGCTACCATGACATCGTAATCATGCAATTTTTGCCACCACTTCTGTAACTTTAAGAAATGTAGCGAGTGCTTACTTGCTTTTCCTCTCTTCCCACACTTCCTCTCCTTTTTGTATCATCTCTTTGTAATTGCCTTGTTTGTTATTGCTCTTACATAACTTGTTCTGGAGCCTTCTGGGTTGAAGAGCAGGGTTAAAAAAAAAATCCTCTTAAAACAAATACTCTTCTTTTAATCTAAAGTCCTCTGCTGGCTTCACACTTCAAATCACTGTTGAATCAGCATTTTATCACTAAAGGGGAACAGAGGATTAAGAACCCCCCATTCCCAGCTAGGATCCTATTAGAAATTGTAGCTGGGCATCTGTTTTAAGTTTAAAAAGGAGGTGGAGGGACTGCACATGATTAACATTACATGTAATTTGAACTAAGCTGATGATGGAGGTGTAGAAAGTTCAGTCAAGAGCAGAGCAGCAGTGTCTAAAACCAAAAAGCTCTGAAAATAAGCTAACAGACCTCTTTCAAGACCTAGTTACATGGCAAAGAGACAGTGAGTATATCTGCACAACACATTTATAGCAGACCGATGCCACTTTTAATTATACCCTCCATCTTTTCCTATGCAGCAACTGATGCATAGAGACATACTGCCTCTGATACTGGGGGTAATATATAGCCATCCTGACCAGTAGCCACTGAGTCCCATTCTCCATGAATTTATCCAATCTCCTTAAAAAGCCATCTAAGTTGGAAACCTTCACTACATCTTGGGGTAGAGAGTTCCACAGAGGGCTCATCTACATGGGGCAGTATATGGTGGCTTTTCACTGGCATATCCAGGCCTGTTCCTTCCCCCATTACCTGGCGAAATGGGCAGGAGTCCAGATGGGCACTCCGGCCCGGCCCTGCAACTGCTGCAGCTGCCTGCATCCCACTCTGTGGATCCAGGCAGGAGGCCCACAGCAAATGAGCATGGCCCTCTGCATGTGACCAACCTGGTCACATGCTGTGGACCCCCTTCCTGAATCCAGAAGAATGATACAGCTGGTAGCTACAGGGGCACAATCTGTTTTTTCCAGACTGGAATGCATTTTACCAGATATTATTTTTAAACATGTTATCGGGCCCTTCCCCATCTTCCCCACATTTTAGCCCCATCTTTGCCCCGTGAGGACCCCCTGGGGGGGGAATATGGGGCAAGAGTCCTGCATGGCCAGGACTGCAGGGCTCCAAGACAGGGGCAAGATGGGGTAAATTGCCCGTGTAGGTAAGCCCACAGTTAACCAAGCTCTGTGTGAAGAAGTACTTCCTTTTTATGTGTCCCACTATCTCTCACTATTTATGATGTAATTTTTGATTTAACATTGGACTGCCTTTCAAACATTTTGCTGCCTAAGGGAAAGGACAAGGTGGTGCCTCTCTCCCCAAGTCATATAAAGAAGGCAAATGGATGTGGAACTAAATATAACATAAACACAAGCAATGGGATTAAAGTCTTCCACCACACCCAAGGCTAGTAGGTGGTCTAAGTGGAGGTGGTGCTGTGTGTGTGTGTGTTAGGCCATGTGGCACATATGACTGTGGCACATATGACTCTGTCCTCTAAGACAGGGGAATGGCAGGGAGGCTTGGGCAAAAAGGCCAGTGGTCTACTGCTGCTACCTACATAGAGTTGCCAGTTCAAGATTGTGCCCTGACATTTCTAGGCCCCAAACAGAAACCTAGGTATGACCTTGGTGATGTCATTAAGTGTTATGCATTAAGTACCATCCAGAGTTGCTCACAGCTTGTCAATCAAACACATACACACATACAGAGGATATATTTTTCTGTTTGGAAACTGAGACACAAATCTTAGCTAAAGAAGCTGTTCCCAGCTCAAGGTGAAATGGGATTATTCCTTTTTGGTTACGGTGATCCCATAAATTTTGCATAGGTTTCCTTAGGCAAGGAATACACAGAGATGGGGACATTAAATCAAGGCTGCTTGCTTGTAGCCATAAGATGGACAAAGAACAAAGTGGAGATGAGCCCTAGGGAACAGGCAAACCAGGGAAATACATAGACACCCCCCACCACCACTGGAGAATCTTTGCAGGTTGCAGCAACAAATCAAATGAGTTGCAAACTGCAACAAGCTGCTGCTCTGGCCCATTTCCTCCCCCCACCCCATTACACAAAACAGGAGGAAGTCCACACAGATATGCTGGCCTGTGCCAGCGGCCACCTTTGCTGCTGCCATGGGTCGCTCCCTCTGAAGCCAGGAAAGAGGCTCTGCACATGTGATCAAGGCTGGTCACATGAAGGGGGCCTTGATCCTGAAGCTGGGGGCTTCCTTCCTGGCTGCAGAGACCCCAGCCATGTTAGTGTCTGGCTATACAGGCGGGATGCAGGTACAGACCCTATGTTCCACATCGGCCTGATTTTTGTTTTCCTGTGTAACACAGATTTTCCTGGGTCTTGAATTACACAGTTGTAAAAGGCTTTACTCCGGCTTCCATCCGGCTTTGCCCTGTGTGTCATATGGACTGCTCAGGGGCAAAATGGGGCAAGAACCCTGCATTGCTTGGACTGCAGGGTTCCAAGCCAGGGGCAAAAGCCAGGGCAAATAGCCCATGCAGACAAGCCCTAGCTGAGCTGGAGGACTGCACACACACTTTCTTCTTGTCTGAAGTCAAGCCTCCCAAAACTGGAGAATTTGCACACCTATCTCCTGCCTGGAAATGATACACAAAAATGGGAAATTCAGGGCCAGGACCTGGGATCTGGCAACCCTATCTGTGGCAGTTGTCTCAATGTATCAAATGCCAAAGTTAAAAACCTTAAATACACCTTAAATACCTGGGAAAGCACCAAGGACTGTTCCTGAGAAATTGTCACTTTACTGTTCTTTGGTTAGGACTGAGGGATATATATCAGAACCTTGACTTGCTTGACTTCACCTATCTCTTGTAGCATGTGTGGGTGTTTAGGTATGGCATGCATCTGCCATGTTTGTCACTTTATCAGAAAGGACTCCAGATTGTCAGATGGTTTAATGGAGACAGAAGAAATGTTGCTGCTAGCAGAGCTGAATGCTACAATCCATCATGCGAGGGTAGCAGACTCTTATAATCCTTGGATGACCTTGGAAAAGTTGGCATATGAGGACTTGGCATCGATAGTTCCAGTTACTATGCCATCTGGTCTGTACAAAAGCATAAATATTGGATTGCTTCTGCTTTGTTCCATGTTAACTATTACATTTTATGGCCCCAGTTCCTCAGCCTAATAATTTCAATGTATTCCCATGTGCTTCTGTGGCACCACAATAAATGTCCACGATTGGTCATTATTTTTAGTCAAAATATCCTTAACAGGTATCTAGGGCTAGCAGCTGATTAAAAATCAAAGCCTTTAATACTGTTCTTAGTTAAACTGCTTAAATCCCATTGACATCAATGGGATTTAAGCAGAATAGCTGTAAGCAAAGCTGCAGGCGTGGTTCCTACAAACCTGACACCTGTTCCTAAGCAGGTTTACTCAGATTTAAAGGCCAATGAGTTCTATGGAACTAACTTCCTAACCAGTATGGTTAGGAATTATTGGTTGACAGTTCATAGTTAGAAGGTGGAGAGTAGAAGGAATTAGTTGAGCAGAAATGGGTTAGGACAGAGATCGGGAACATAGACTTAATCCTAAATCGTGCCACACAGGCCCCAGTGAAATATATGAGTGGTGTTGAAGCAACTGGAAACAGTGACCATAGTGCCATCAAATTTAATTACATGCAAGTGGAAAAACACTGGAACAGCCAACAAAGTCATATTTAACTTTAATAGCAAAAAAATGTATCTTAAATTAGGAAATTGGTAAGAGGAAAATTGAAAGGAAAAGGCAAGATGCTCAAATCGGTCTGAAATGCTTGAAGGTATCTCAAAACCACAATAACACTGTGGACTTTATCAGATGCACTAAATACGGCATCATAACGATGCCATATACATGCCAAAGGGTGCGGATATCAGACGACGTCACCCTTTTGTGTTTATGTACTGGCCAAAACCTGTACTTTTTAATTGATGACTGAAGCCATCAATTGACCCTCACCCCATAGCACTTTAGTGCTGGCATTGTCGGTGTGTGAAACCTTGTACCATTGTACTCATGTGAATGTAGCATGAATGGCCAATCCAGTGCAAACACTTCTGGGTGAGATTGTGACATCCAGGTAAGTGACACACTTTTTATGACCCTCCCTGAGTTACTTGTACATTTTTAAGTGTGTGTATGTGCTTTTAAAAACTTTTGTGTGTGTGTGTGTGTGTTTTTTTTTTAATTTCCTGCATGAGCGTCTTCTTGTGAGAATCTGCAGGATTTTGAATGAGGAAGTAAACAGAGCTCTGTTCACTTCCTCTTTCATTGCCAGGAAGACTTTGGATGGGAGGCAAGGTAAGTGCAGCATGGGGAGTTCTTTTGTAGGCATAAAACAGAAAAGTTATCCCGGCAAAAGAACGGGCTTTTGGAGGGTGGTGTGATAAAGTCCTGTATTAGCTTGGTGCTTTTCTAGATGGGCAATTTACCCTCGCTTCCCCCCATATTGCAGCCCTGGGGGGAGTGAGGGACAGGCCAGCTTTGGGGCTAAAGTATGTGGGCTGGGAGGCAGCATATTCTGGCCAGTCTAAACAAGCCCAACAATACCAAAAAGGACAGTACAGAGTCCAAAGGTCACCACCACAGTTAACAAGCAATGGTGACACAACAGGTAGTTGTGACACATAGCCTTGATTACATCAAGGAAGCTATTAGGGAGAGAGAAAAGTTTTCCTTGAGAAACTAGAATTTTTCCCTGAATGAAAAGAACAAAAACCAAAACAAATTTACTCAAAAGGAATACAACCAGACAATAAGGGATGCTGAAAAGGACTTTGAGGAGCATATTCCTAGTATGTTTGGCTGATAATGGAGGCAACTGAACAACTGAATGACAAAAGAGTTAGAGGAACAGTGAAGAAAGATAAGGAGATTTCAGAAAACTAAATGAATTATTTTTATTTGTCTTCAGTAGAGAGAAGGCTGATACTTATGTTCGAGGTCATATTTTCAGGAAGGGGGTTGCAGAGGCAAATAGTAGTGACCGCAAATCCTGTCTGATCTTGGAAGCTAAGCAGGGTCAGCTCTGGTTAGTACTTGGATGGGAGATTGCCTATGAATATCAGGTACTGTCGGCTATATTTCAGAGGAAGGAGCTGGAAAAACTACCTCTGAGTATTCCTTGCCTAAGAAAGCCCAACCCCCATGGGATGGCCATAATTCAAAAGGTGATTTAAGGGCACATACATACACATACCACAAAGTACTATGTTGAGTCTCCCACTAGTGGGCAGACACCAGGCTCCTCAGAGGGAATAGATGGTAACTCCCTGAACAGGAGGCTGAGGTTGATCCCAATATATACCCTTCTTTTGACTGGGGCTAAAACCAGGGGACTTTTCATACTACACAGTTATAGTGCCGTGGTTCCATTTTAAGTGCTATGGTTCTATACCATGGAATTCTGGAATTCACAGTTCACAATTTTACAATTCTCAGCCAGAGAGCTCTAGTGCCTCTCCAAACTACAAACTCTGGGAATCCATAGGATATTGTCTTGGCAATTTAAGATGGAATCATAGCAGTGGTGACACTGGGGGGTGGTGCAGAGAGGCTGAACCGCACCAGGTGACACCGTTGGGGTGGAGGGGTGACAGCAACCTTAGTGATGCTACAGAATCATAGTGCTATAATTGTGTATTACGAATGGACCCATGGAAAAATTTTGCAACCATCTACAGTATATTTTGTATACAGAAAGTGACCTTGTGTTTTGAATTAACTAGACCCAGTTTTGGAATATAAATGCTCATTCCGGTCTTGAAAGCACAAGGAAAAAAAATTGACTTGATTTAGGGGTGGCTGACATGGCACTGTAAATGCTTGGAGCCAGGAAGGTACTGTCAATAATGCTTGTCTTCTTGGTTCCCAGTGTGTCAGGAATTTTTCCCACACTGCTAAACTGAATCAGATGTTCAGAGAGTCTTTTTCCTTCTCCTTGTTCTCTCATAGCAATGCATGGGGCCATGCAGCTAAGGAAAAGAACTCATTGCAAAGATCTACTTCAGGTGTTTTAGCAAAATGTCAACAGATGAATGATGAGCAGTTTCCACTTCCTCTTCCCATGTTTAGATTCATTTCAAGGTAGAAGATACGTTTTGCCAGACATGGGGCTAGAATGTGCACCTCTCGATGGGGAATATGCCCAGGGGTGTAGTTATGGAGTGGGGGCAAAATGAGGGCATTTCCACCCCCAATAAGAATTCTGCCCCCAATGAATTTTTCTTCAGTCCCCAAATTTGTAGCTTTGCTGTAACTTAAATCTTCAGTTTTTTAAAAATTAATTTTATTTCATTTTACACTAATCCGGCAAACAATAAAGAACAACACTGCATTTCAAACAAAACAAAATTAAACTAAGCTAAACAACAAAGTCAAAAAACATAAACAAACAGCACAACAAAACAAACACACTGTGCCAGTGCTTCTGTATGTCTATAACAAATATACCATTCATTATAGTTTACCTATCTTCTACTTTTCCTAATCTTATTTCTTCTTCGGATCTTATTCTCATTACAACTATATCTATCTATTTCAAAAAATATCTTGCTAATGATGTGTGACTTGACTTGGTGGCCCTGTCATTTCTATGTTTGCATTGAATGCTGGATAAATGATATCATGTTGTCCTTTTTTTTAAATTTAGTTATTTATACCCCACTCTTCAGCCACAAGGCTATCAGAGCAGCTTACAAATTGTTTTAAGCAATAGCTATTTACACATCTACACTGCATTAAACAGTTTCCAATGTGTGTTAGCTAATTCATCCATTCTATTTCCTCTTATTGATTTAACAGTACATTGCTAGAATCCTGTTGGGGACTTGCATCTTGTAAGTGGACTTACATCTGCACGAATTAGAATTGTGCAGTTGCTTAATGTCCAGTAGAGAGCTGCTGTTACATTACTATGTAGCAGAGCCAGCAAAGTGGCCAATGCAGTACATGGTGTTTATCACACATTGATGTGCATTGCACACTGATGTGCATCGCACACTGATGTTCATCAGTCCCAATGTGCATTTGAGTGCTTTAGCCAGTGTCCAGTTACACACTTCCACAGATCAGTAAAGGAATTTCTTAGTGTCTTCCACAGATCAGTAAAGGAATTTCTTAGTGTCTCTGCTACATAGCTAGGTAAAGTTACATAAGTTAACTGGTCATATAGGATTCTGGTGTATGTTTGCTTTTCCATTAAGTTAACTTAGACCTTTAGTTGACCATTTAGAAATATGGTTTAGGCGTGTAAAGAAAAGAGGCAGCCAAAATGACTAATGGAATGGGAACACTGCAAAGGTAAGTTCTAGGTATGAAGAATTTTCACCATCTCATTCTATGGAATGCTAGAAACTTGAAGACTGAAGAAAAAATTCATTGTTGGGGGGTAAAATACTTATTTGGGGGTCAATGTCCCCATTTTGCCCCCCTTTGTAGCTACACCCTTATGCACACCTCCCCCAATTACCCTTTAAAGGGAGCCCCAGAAACATTGGGAGAGGATGTGCGAAAAATGAGAAACCATATGGTCACCCAGGTGTTCCGATAGCTGGGTTCTACCATTTCAAAACTGGCATGCTAGATTTATATGAGCAAGGATTTTTTCCTTCTTTGGTTAAGTATTCCAAAGAGGGAGGCACTCTAAAGGAGTGCTCTGATAATAGAACCTCCAATGCATCCAAAACTCCACTGAGATTTTGTTGGCAGGGCAGAAGCTGGGAAGAAGGGGGGGGGAGTGCAATCCTTTTCTTCCTTCACCTCCTTCCAGAGGGTTTTTTCCCTTTCTTTTTTTTTTCCCTTTGAAAAATAATTTTCCCCCAGTTTGCTTGTAATGTCCTATTTATTGCTGGTCTAGGTTTTCTTCTGTGCTGGGGGCTGAGAGTGCTTTGGATCCAGAAGATCCATGTCCTCTTCCTCTCTGCTACATCCCCAACATGCTTCCATACCACTCCAATGAGGTTGGAGTTTTGGCCTCTAGAGGAAGACTCTCTCTCTCTCTCTCCAAGGTTAGAGCTTTGGAGGTTTTTTTCCCCCAGTCTTATGTCCCAGAGACATATTCCCAGGAATATTGGATTCATCTTTAAGGGCTAAATACCCCAGCTTGCCCCTGTTCCAGAGCCCTGCAGTCCAGATGATGCAGGACTTTTGCCCCAATATGCCCCTGGGCAGTCCTCACCACCCCCAGGGCAGATACAGGGCTGCAGTGGGGATAAGTTGAGGTAGGGCTCAATAAACCATTATATGAAAATAATCCATTCCTCCCAGATCAGACCCTACATGTCTATGGGAGCTTATCCCAGCACACAGTCTCTTGCTGCTGTCACCATCTCCCTGCCCCTCCCAGAAGTCAGGCAGGGGCCCATTAGTATGCGACCAAGGTTGATCATATGCAGGGGGCCTTCACTCACATATTGCAGGCCCCATTCCTAACCTCCGGTCTACTTAGACCTTGTGAAGTGTCTCAATATTGCCAAATTATGAAATATTATAGGGAGGAGGTGTAAGGCATGGTAACAACTTTCCTGCTTATCTATATCCTTCTTGAACTGTGATGTCCAGAAATTGACATAGTATTCCAGGTGAGGTCTGATTAAAACTGAACGTACTAATAGTTTCCTGATCAATAAGCAGACTGAGGTAACCACCTGAGGGGGCAGACACTGGGGGTAACAAGGGTGCCTCCCTGCTATTAATCTGAAGCCTCTGGACATTCTCTTTTTCTGAAGGGCAGAGCTGTGTGGGCCACAAAGTGTGTTCTATACCCCTAAACTAGCCTGTTCCCTGTGGGTATGGTGGAAGACCTTATCCCATTACTTGCATGGAAGTAAGATTCAGCTAATGGCTCAGTGGACATTTATATATGTACTCTGGAGGTTACCTCCTGTCCTTTGTCTCAGGCATGAAAGTATCTTTTGATGGATCCTGACAATATCCATATAGTAAAGGACTGCATGAACTGAGATTATATCATGCTGTGGCAACACTTAAGAATGGCAGGTCCAGGAATCCACAAGATGGTATACAGTTTACAAACAATAAAAAGGCAATAAAATACTACATACAAATAAAATATTATTCTCAGCATCATCAATTTGTCTTTCTGAACTGCATTCAAATTTCTAATTGAATGCTGTATTGACTCCAAGTTCCTTGAAGTGACACGTTCCCTTGGTTCAAGCCCATATATAACTGCCTCACAGTAAAACACTCAGCACTACATTTTAAGTGACCATGAGAAACTGTAGCAGTAAATCAAATTGTTTTGGAGGTAAATTTAATGTAGGACATATGGGGATGCTCTTCACGCAGTGCAGTCTTGTGAAAAATCAAAAATAATGACTTTGAATGTCTGGGCAAACACACCTCCCAGCTTGTTGCCACCACTGTTCAGAGCACTGGCGACATGTCTCTCTGTGCATCTGGACATTGTCGTGGTTTTATCAGATGCTACAATGCTAGATACCACACCTTTCATTAGACCAACCCACTAATCCTCATCATGGCTATAAATACAATAGCAGCATATACCAGAAATGCTCTGTTTCTCTTTGCAACATTGATATTATTCTAAGGAACATACGCTTAAGAGTGGTAGAGTAGGAAGGAGAGCTGGGGCTTAGCATATACTATCTCTTTTCTCTGTTATCAAGCTTGAGACTGTTGCCAGGGTGTATACCATGGTCAGGACTGGCAGCCTTTGGCTGCTATTGGGGTCCCAATGGGCTCTCCATTATGAAAACAAAATTTGACCCAGTGTTTAAGCAGTGTGGGTGGATGGGTTTAGCTGTCATGTTAATGTCCCAACAAACATTACTCTGAGGCATTGTGGGAAATGAAAGACTTTGCTTGACCCAACTAGCCAGTGCTGCTTGTAAGTGTCACAAAGAAGGCCTACTGCTACCAGGTAAACCCAAGGATAAGGGATGAATAAGAGTGAATAAGGGTACTCCAAAATTCCCTGAAATGCCCTCAATCCTGGAGACAAGAGTTAAAGCAACCACAAATTATTCAGGATGCATGAATCAAGCAACGCCTTCTTCATTCATACAGAGAGGGATGAGTCCCAGTCTAATTAACCTCCCAAATCATTGAAGTGTCAACTGTGGGAGAGCTAATGCATTCTATTTTCATAAAACACTTTCTTAATAATTATGGTGTTCATTACATTTTTTAATCTCAAGAAATTATACTTCTGGAATTAATGTAGAGGGGAATCAATTAAAAATAGTTTCAGCCCCTAACAAAAGCACAGATGTACTGAAGGAAAGAAAGCACACAGATGTTAAAAAGTTTAAAATGTGTCGTTACTGTATCAGCAAGGGAATACAGTAACAGCTGTGAGGCACATGATACCTCCGCTTTCCAGTTTAGGTAATAAATAAAAATAGAAACAAAAAGTGAGGAAATGCATACTGTAAATGGCCAAGACTACACAGTAGGAGTTTAAAACACCTGGTTGTCACCAAAAAGCTGCCGTAAAGACAGAGGGAATGATAGCATCTCATACATTGTGTCAGACTTTGGTCTGGATAGGGTTCAAAGTGTAGCCAGACATAATCTCAACTTTGTCAACCTGTTATCTCAATTATATCTTCCTACCTTCAGAAGGAACCATTGACAAAAGTGGAGGGGGGGGGGATAAACCTAGGCAGCTGTAGCGTACCCATAACAAAAATAACTGCCATATATTTATCCTTTCCTGATCTTGAATGACAATGGATAATTCAGGTTGATGGTGGAAAACAAAACCTTTTCATCTTTTAGCAAAAGGAGTTAAATTTCAAGAGACATCAGTAGCTGCGAAAGACATTTGCATGAACTGATCTTGGATAGAGATAATAGTTTTTAAGAGAGTTGTGAGTAGGGAACACAGAAAAAGAGAGCGATGTTGCCTTATACAACAGACAAACTGCTCCAGCTCAGAGGAAAAAAGAACTGACAGCAAGGAGCATTTTTTCCAGTAAGAAAAACAGAGGATGATGCACTGAGAAGGAAGACAGTATTCAAATGAGCAGAGAAAGCTGTTTTACTTCCCAATTATTTGTCCACCTAGCCAGTATGGTCTACACCAGTGGTTATTAACATTTTCTTTACCACAGACCCCCTTTAAATACCTTTTGTTGTTGTGGATCACCTACAATTAGGGTTCCACCCCCCTAATCCCTCTGCCCTATCCCCCCCTACTTTCTGGCCACCAAAGACCTCTCTGGTATATCTAGTAGTGTCAAGTGGCACAAGGAATTGCTGTGTGTGTGTGTGCGCGCGAGTGAGATGCACAGAGATCAAGCTTGCTTCTCACTTCTCCATCCTATACCCTGCTTTGATGCACACACTGGGGAAGTTCCTTATGGCAGAGCATGCATACATACACACATGTGCACGCATAATATACTCCCTTACTCACAGATATCCAGTGAGGCTCCCTCTGCTCTAGAACTGCTGCTCCTGCCAACAGTTATGCCAGCCAGCCTGCCTGCCTCTCGCCGTCTCCCTTCATCTCTGATTCTGTGCACACTGGCAGCCCCAAAGCCTGTCATTCTGCACAACATAGTTTTTTCACTTCGGTCAGAGAGCAGTGAGTGGGGTGGAGGGGAACACATGCACAAGGAGAGATGCAAACACACACACATCCAGTAGTCCCAGTCCCTCAGCCAAGCATGGCTTCAAGGGACCTTTACGAGGTATGCACTGGAGCTTGGCCACACTTTGTCGAAGGGCAGCTGGCAAAAGGAGGTGGGGGGAGCCAGAGAGCAAAGAGGGATGCATTGCTGGGGCTGCAGTGGCTTGTTTGGCCAAGGCATCTTTGCTGCAGGGGTGTCTTCTTGCTCCATTCTTGGAGGAACCGGAGAGGAAACGGCCAAGGTGAGGAGGGCTGCGCAGGAAGAGGCAAGAGTGGGGAGCCAGAACCATGCTGTTGCTGCTTGGGCTGATAGGAGGGATGCAGCTCTCTCCTCCTCCTCCCTCTCTCATTCCCTCTCTACTTTTCAGTGTGGGGTTGAGTCCGATAGGCCTCAGGAGGGAAAAAGGAGGAGAGTTGGCCTTCACAGACCCTCTGTGATGACTTTGCGCCCCCCAGAGGTCCTTGGACCAAAGGTTAAGAACCACTGGTCTACACTGATTGACAGTGGCTCTCCAAGAGTCCAGGAAGCAGTTTTTTGTTTTTGTTTTTTGCATCATCTGTTACCTGATTCTTCCTGAATTGGATCCTGGGGTTTGAACTGAGAACCTTCTGCATAATACACCCCCCCCCCCAGTATTGTCATTGAATTGTGGTCCCTGCCCTGATCTTAGGCCTTGGACTCATCTACCTCCAGCCTCTCCTTTTTCATTAATCTAGGGCCAGGCTCCACATATTTTGTGCTTAAGTATAAAATCGGTGGCCTAATGTTGCAGAAAAGAATTTAAAGGCAAGTTACTTCTCAGATAAGGCAAAACAAAATCTCTCAGAAGATCCGTCTGCCATACAAGCAAACTTATTTCTAAAACTTTGCTTTATTTGTAACATCCCTGGCCTAGCATCAATTGAAGGAATGTTGACTACCCTGAAGTCACTGAGTAAGGTAGAACAGAGATTCCAACATGCTACCCAGTACATTCTTACCTATATGGCTGACTAGTCTTTAACCATTTGTCCCATTCCATTTGACAGGCAAAAATACTCTTAGCAACTTATTCTTGAAGATGAATCTGATTTGGAGGGGGCCACATGAATAAACCTTCATATGCTGCATGGATCCTCAAGCAGGAAAAGACCAAGGCCTAATCTTGCCAACCATGTTTTCTCATTGGGCATATTTACATGACCTATATCATCTACATGGTTTGATCCCATGCTCATTTGCATGGTTTGGTGAGGCACTGAGAATTCATTAGCAAAAAAGCTACACTGAACTTTCCTGTACTGCTTTGTAATGTTAGGTGGCAATGGTGTGGTGACAGAGATTTCTTACCCTTATCCTTCCTTACCAGAAGATGGGTGTGACACACTTCTGAGAGTGCCCTGCCACTATTGTGGGTGCCTGGGGTTCCTGAATACCATGCAAGACAGTGGAAGACTGGCCCTGCTGATGCATTTGGAGCAATCCTTCACTGCTTTTCATGGTACTGGCTCTCACCTCAATTGCAATGAAAGGGAAGAGTGGGCGGGTCCTTTCCATTGCTCTGCTGAGGATACCAGTGGCCTCACATTGTGAACTATGTTATTAACTGGCACTGCCCCATTCCATACCCCATGGTTTCCTGAGAAAATGGGAAGACCCTTAAAAGAGTTCAGGTTTTCTGGAAATTATTCTGGAAAATTATTCTTGGAAATATATGAGGCATAGACAGATAACAAAAGTCAGGGATTCCCTAGGCTGCACTAGATAAGCCACATCTTGTACATGGACTTGTACATTTCAAGTGCATGGGAGAGACTTCAGAGCAGAGAAGGGAGGTTTTCAGTGAAGAACTTCCAGATGAATGTTGGCCTTGATTATTTGATTACCATTATTTTTCAGTTAGATACGGTTTTGAAATTACAAGGGAGCAGGCTGTTGACACATGATAAATGTCTTCCCAGAGAATGAAATTCATGTTTATAGATGGTTACCAATGTTTTAATGTTTTTAGCATTCATTTCCATGTTTATAAATGTATGTGGTTTTTCAGTCCTTGCTGAGAAGCCATTGCAAATCATATACCAGTATGATATGCATATTTTCTTCAAAAATTCCTGTGAAAATAGAGAGTGATATTAAACTTTCTAACTCTACTTTTATTTTCTCTACTTTCTGATTATCCTAATTTAGCCTTAAGAAAAGCTAAAAGAATAATCTTATATTAACAAGAAACAACTGTTGTGAATATTTCAGTAACCTACAATTCTTTTATCTTTCTGGGGATATATTTAAAGAAATAGAAACTTGTTTTTGTTAAAGGATGTCAATGATAAAATTGCTTATCTTCTTTATTGCAATTATACAGTTTAGTTATTTTACTGTTTGTTGAATAAAAATGACATGAATTGTAAAGAAAAAGAGTTTAGGTTTATAGTGTTAACGTTCACAGGGCAGAACGGAACAATATTTCCCCAGCAGAATAACTCCATTCATACAATATACGTATGCAGAATAAGCTATGGAAGAGGATGAGGAACAAAACAGCTCTTCCCTCAATCCCGCTTGCTTGCCCTTGCCTTGGTTTCCATAAATTGATCTGGGTGCCGTTTACACGATGAAAATGTCCTGGGAAGAATTTGTGTCGATCCCTGGCAGTTTACATGTACATCGGGTCGGGTACATGATTTTCGGAAGGGGGGCCACCTTTTATCCTCCAACCTGCGGGACTCCTGGAAGGTTGTGCCAGTTTTTAAAAAAGTCAGTGGAGGATTCGGAAAATCGGAAATGTAAACAGACTGGGACAAAATATCTCGGTACCAGGGGATGGCCGGAAATGGTGACTGGGGGTGGGCTTAGAGATCAGCGACCAGAAAAGGAGGGGTCAGTCACCCGTTCAACAGATCCAGCCTCACCAGCTGAAAATAAAGGCATCCCTTCCAGCTGCACGTATGTTGGTGTGTGTGCGCGCGTGTACTCAATCACCTATTTAAATGCATTTCTACACCGCAAACCTTCAGCTTTAACCTCTTCCTCAACTGCACGTTACAAAGAGATCATGGTGGGCAGAGGGTCGCTCACATTCTGGGTCTTTCAAAATGCCTTCTGCTTAAAGGGTTAACATTTTAAAGAGGCAAGGGGAATACCAAACCTCTGCCCCCTCTCTTTCCCCGCAGAGAGCCCCAGCCAGCCAATAGCATCGCTCGTGGCGTGGAACTCTAAAGGAAGTGTATCACCGAGGTTGTGAAAACACAACTAATCGCATCCTTGATTGACAGCCAAAAAAAAAAAAAATCCCGGTAAGCTAAACATGTGTAAACAGCAAAAGCACGGGATATAAGAGTGCGGGACCAATAAAAACTTTTGTCGTGTAAATATCAATCACGGGATCTTCCAGGATTTCCTAAAGAGTGACAAAAATCGTATAAACAGTGAGGGATGGATATGGGATCAGGAAGTCACGGTAAGCCCCATGACAAAACTTGTCGTGTAACTGGCACCCTGGAAGTCTGATCCCACCTTCCCAGTGCATGTGTATGAACACAAATAGTGCAGTCATGTATGGGCTAGAAGCAGTACAATGTAACTTTACAGAATCTTGACTTTCTTGCTCTTTCCATATCAATGTGCTAAATATATCAATGCGCTAAATATATGAATCCAGGTCTTTTGTGCTTCTTCTCTCTCACTCCCCCACCTGTGTGTATTTGTGTGTTGAGAGAGCGAGAAAGTGAGAGAGAGAATTCCCTGTGTACTACTGTGAACAAAAGAACTATTCCTTTCAGAGCCACCCACTTCCACAAAATCTTCTCCTGAGGCTTTTAAATCCAGCACAACTTCATGTTTACCAGACTTTCCCCACATTCTGGGACAGGAAGTTGAGTGTGGGTGTTGACCTCATTTGGATCAGGAGGTGGCCTGTTCCAAAAGATTCCAAGGCTCAGCTCTCTTCCTGATTTATCAGATAGTTAGGTCAATAAATAAATTCTCTTCTGCATTTTCCTCACAGCTGTAAAACAACCAGCCGAGTCCTTTGAGAGGTAATTACTGGATCTTTTTGAGTTTGCCTTCAAGGACCATGGATTAGCTTTCTGCTTAGCAAATTCCACTGCAGTGCAATTCAGCAGAGGCAGTCTAGTCATAGGAGCCCCTGAAACTGAAGAGCAGTTTATTCAAGTGAAATTTAAACTGTTTCCCTTCTGCCTTCTTCTCCTCCAGCTTTATAACATACTCTTAGACCTGCTACTGCTGTAATAAGTTTCCCATGGAATTATAAACCCTTTGATTGATATATATATATATATATATATATATATAGAGAGAGAGAGAGAGAGAGAGAGGGGGGGGGTGGCTGGGGGTTGGGGGTGGGAAGAAGGGATGTGAATATGAATACAAATGACAAACTCAGCAGGAGGCAAATATCTGGAAGCAAATAATTGGATTTTTGTTTTTCTTAGTTTGGATGGGCACACAGGAGTGGTTAAAAATAGATGGGCAATATGGGATGTATTCAGTCAGGCTGAGAAGAGATGTGTTGAAACCATTGGGTCATTGACATCTCATTGATTTAAGCAAGTGTATTCTAATGTCCCGTCTACACAAGGGGGGAAAATACAAACACGTTTAAAAAAGCAGGTATTTGCAATGATGCAACCTGACTTCATGGTCAAAATATCCCCCCTAAACTCTGCATGACCCCCTAGCCAAGATGACAGCCATGAGTAATTTACTTGCAATTTTAAATTTGCTGCCACCATTTAAAAAAAAAAAAACAGTTTCCCACAGTGCACACAAGCAATATTTCATATTTTTTAAAAATTTGAATGAGTAAGTGAACGGGATTTTATTCACTTTCTCTTCATTGCTGGGGTAGCCTTCTGCCAGGAGAGACTGTAAGTGCAGTGGAGTGGGGGGGGGCATTCTTTTGCCGGCATAAAAAAATGATTTTTTTATGCTAGCAAAAGAACATTTAAAGGGGCTAGTCCAGAGCCTAAAACAACTGCTATTTAGTGACCCAATAGATAACAGAATTTCAAATGTGTGTGTAATTCCAAACTCCACCCCCCATCTGAATCACTTAAATAAATAACTGTCCATTAATATACTCTGGGTGCATTTTAAAGAGGGCACTGGCTCATTACACATTGTATCTTGTGTCTTATTCAGCACCCCATCCAGAAGTTGAAGTAAGTTCTGCTCAATGTTATGTTTCTTTCTTTCTTAGTCTCTAATTGTCTAAAGGCCAGAAGTTCTGTATTCTTTAAAAAGACTTAAAAAACAACAACAGGAAGCTCTTTTCCTTTAGAGAGATTAAACTTGAAGTCCACAACATCTATCTAAATTTCTAAAATTAAAACAGCTCCATTACAAGTAAACATCAGACAGCCATTCCTTGTCTGAATCCATTCACTTAACAGGCTTTCTGAACCATATGTTTCTGAACATCTTCACAATGTGAAAAATAATCCACACACGTCAAAACCTTCTGTAACACCTGCAGGACTAGAACAAATGCATGGCTATAATCCATGTCTTTCCGGAGCATCTGACATGATACAATTTCAAAACAGCTCCAATTCAGGGTGTCAGAAATGATTTAAACATTACCCCCATTGCAATCCCTATACAGAGAGAACTCAGGACATATGTGGAAAGATGGTAATGTGAACCCTTTGGTCATGGCATGAATGGCAAATTTCAGTGTTGCCATGGGTTAATGGGAGCCAGACACAGACAGTATGATAGAAGAGGAATCTACAGTAGGTGTAACAAAGCCAGAACACTCATTCAGAACAATGGATGTTCTTTCAGGGCAGGCCTATATCATTTGATAACCAACCAAGCCAAAGATAGCCTGCCAGCCACATAGGGAGGCCCATGATAGACTTGAGAAGTTTTGTTTTTCCTTTCCACATGCTGTTGCGGACATGGGGGTTGTCAACCATTTTGTCCAGTGTGAGCAGCTGCTATGGGATCAGGGCCCACTTTTCAATTTAACCAGGTGCTTGAGGGCCACTCTTTTCTGATTTTTAAAAAAGATACATAAAATATAATTGGATATGTATAAAATAATAATTGTCTTATAATTAACTCTTCATTACATTTTATTAAATTCTTTAAAACCCCTCTACTCATTATTAATAAAACGCATACTCCATTAGTTATACAGGTTGAGCCTCCCTTAGTCAAAATGCTTGTGACCAGAGTTATTTTGGATTTTGGAATATTTTTGATTTTTACCCAATTAGTCTCAGAGGTGCTACAGGATTTCTTTATGTCGTTGACTACAGTTTATCAAACACATCATCAAGAACCTACAACCAAGACTAATAAAACCATCTCACAGGATGGATATGGCAGGTCTTTATGGGCAGCCTCCTAACCTTAAACATCTGCCAATCTGTCTGTTGCCCCCCCTCATAGATCGGACTTCAGTGCCACCCTCAGACTTTCATCTGAGCCTCTTCTCCCCCCTCTTCAAGACTGGTAACTATAGTCCCATTTCCCGAATTTATTCTTTTATCCAACCTTTCTGCCTTAAATGCTTTGCTAGCCTTGTGTAGTGCTTGTGAGCATGTGTTGTGTGTGTGAGTACTTTCTTTGTTATTTTTCAACAGAAACCATTTATTTTACTTTAAACTGGAGTCCTCTGCAGTTAGTACTGGAATACACAGGTGAAAAGGTCCTGAAGTTTCCTGGCCTCTCACAGTCTCCCATTTGAGCTAATCACAATTCCCCCAAATATTAATATAGTTCTGAGATCACAAGTGCGGTCCTACCCCCCCCCCCCAATTTGGGTTGCACAAGGCCCCTCTCTACTCTATATTGGACAAACAGGACAGTTTCTATGCCAGAGAATAAATGGACATAATCTGATATTAGAAATTAAAATGCCCCCAAACAAGTTGTAGAACATTTCAGCCTTCCGTGACATATAAAATGGGACTTACAAGTAGTGCCTTGAACAAAAAAAATCAAAGGAACACTGGAAGGAGAAATAGTTGAACTGGGATATGCCTACAATTTCAAACCATTAGGAGACGTATAATGAGAGGTAATAGTTTGATGGCACACTGCATATATATAAAAAGGAATCTCCTCAGAGAAAGTTTTGACCCCCAACGGCAATGACTTTTGGGAAGCAAATTTATTGCTTTCATATGCTAATACTAACAGACCATTTTAAATATACTACTACCAGCTACCTGAAGGACCTCCGTTATCTTTCACAGTTCTTTGAAGATTTATAGCCAGGGTCATCATTTGCATCTTTCTGTATTCTATTACAGTCTTTCCTCTCCCCCCTACTGTGAGTAACTTTAGACAGAATAACTCTGTCAGGTTATCTGACAGAGAAGTGAATTGATAACCATGAAAGCTTATGCTAAAATGGATCAGCCAATCATAAAGGTGCTGATAGAGCTCTCCCTGACTTCCCCCCTTTTTTCTGTTACAAATTAATACAGCTATTTCCTTGAAAAATGCTATAGTGTATTTAATTAATTTCCCCATTAACTATAGTGCATTTAGTGATTTTCCACTCTATGGACATTTTCAGACACATCTTACCATGCTAGAAACTTTC
This sequence comes from Gambelia wislizenii, assembly GCA_030847615.1. NCBI lineage: Eukaryota > Metazoa > Chordata > Lepidosauria > Squamata > Crotaphytidae > Gambelia > Gambelia wislizenii. The sequence continues at coordinate 95,401,447 of JAUMIR010000005.1, read as the reverse complement.
GGGAGAGCTTTGGCACTGCCGCGCAGCAGGGACTCCATTTTGGATGATGCCGTCCCTCTGACGAAATCGTCCGTGTCACTTCTGTGTAGGATTGGAGCTGGTCGCGCCATATTTTGCCAGATTTTATTCATGAAAGTTGTTCATGAATAAAATATGGTGCAGCCGGCTCCAATCCTACACGGAAGTGACACGGATGATTTCGCCAGAGGGACGGCATTGTCCGAAATGGAGTCCTTGCTGTGTGGTCTCCCGAAAGCTTCTAGCGCGGTAAGACATGTCTGAAAATGTCCCATATTTCCAGTCAACAAATTGCAATGTCAACTTAACCTTGGCCTAACTTTGTGCTACTGCAGGGGCTGTTTCTCTGGATTGTGAGAAATTTGGATGTGGTGTAACTAAGCTCCTCCCCACTCTACCCCTTCTCCAGCCTCTTTTTGGCTCTCCAGCTGGCTGATCTTAGCCTTCATGCTAGCTCATCTCTCAGCTGGTTGATCTCTGAGATCAGTCAGCATAAGGGGGATATGCTGGCATAAGGGAAGATCAGCTCTTGAAGAGTCATAGAGTTGGTAGAGGACGTTTGGGTCATCAGGTCCAACCACTCGATCAATGCAGGATATCCAGCTACAGCATCTCCTGCAGGTAGCGTCCAGTCTTCTTGAAGATGTCTGGAGAAGGATACCTCACCATCTCCCTAGGCAATTGGTTTCATTGCCAAATTGCTCTCACTGTCAAGAGGTTCCTTCCAGTGTTCAGTCAAAAATCTACCCTCCTGTAACTTAAAAACCATTAGACTTAGTTCCACCCTCGGAGCCAGCAGAGAACAAGCCTGCACCTTCCCCTGTGTGGCAGCCCTTGAAGTATTTAAAGAATGTGATCATGTCACCTCTCAGTCTTCTCTTCACCAACCTAAACATGCCCAATGCCTTCAACTTCTCCTCATGTGTTTTGTTATCTATACCTCTTAACAGCCTTGTTGCCCTTCAACTTGTCTATATCCTTCTTAAAATGAGGAACCCAGAACTGAATGCAGTTCTTCAGATGAGACCTCATCAGCTCAGAATATACTGGGACTATTATTTCTCTCAAACATAAAACTATGCTTCTATTAATGCAGGCTAAGATAGCATTTGCCTTCTTGGCTACAGCATCACATTGCTGGCTCATGTCCAACTTATTAACAATCTTATGACCAGTTCAGCCACCAAAAGTACCTTACGCCTAACCCTAACCCACTCCAGTAAGCCTGTCTTTGAATTAGGATTGCACTGTTCATGGGTAACAAAATACAGTAAGATTTAGAATAGTAGGTAACAAACCGTAGAGAAGAACAAATATTAGGCAACTAGAAAAATTGGGAAAATAGCCCATAGAAGAAATCCTTCAATATTAATATTCCCAAGTAGCATTTCATGACTTGTGGTTACCAGACTCTATTTGATAAAAAGACTTGTAGAAACACCAGCAGTTTCAAAGGCTTAGACAACTTTTTCCTTCACTTTAACATGTGACAGAGATGAACATTGTACCAGTAATACAGGAACTGCTTTTCATCCCATCCTACTGACTTAGGATTTTACCAGACACAGCAAATATGGCATCATAATGACACCAAATTAATGCGAAAGGGCATGCATATCAGATGATGTTGTCCTTTCGCGATTTTGTACTGCTCGCTCGGAAGGGTTTTTAATAAATTGTATTATATGCTGATTTTAATTTGTATTGATTTAATAATGTTTTAAGGGGGAGAAGGGATTTTGAGTTATTTTATACTGTGTACTATTTTACTGTTGTAAGCCGCCCCGATTGTTTGCAGAGGGGTGGGATATAAATAAATTTTATTATTATTATTATTATTATTATTATTGTACTGTCAAAAGGGTGTTCTATTTTATTGATGGGCCAAGCCATCAATAGATCTCCTGCTGCATTTTTATGCCAGTATTGCCGGTATTTGAAACCTCACACCATTGTGCTCATGTGAATATGGTTTATCAATGGGCAGAACACTTCCAGGTGAGCTCACAAAAACCAGGTAGGGGACACTCTTTTTATGAACCTCTCCATTCAATTTTAAGTTTTAAAGTATGTTTCTGTGCTTGTGTGTATGTTTTCTGTCCCTTTTGTAGTTGTTGTATTTTTAAAATTTACTGAGCTTGCGTCTTCTCAAGAATTGCCAAGATCTCAAACCAGGAAGTAAACAGAGCTCAGTTCATGCTCTGTTTATGCTGGGGCTGCCTTTTAATGCTGCTCAAGGTAGGTCTGATAAAGGGGGCTCTTTTGCCAGCAGAAAAACACAAAATATGCTAGCAAAAGACCATTTATGGAGGGTGATCTGAGAAAGTCCTTACAGTTTAAAGCCCGCCCCCCCCCCCCGCATAAGAGTAGAGCTAATCATGGGTGACCTTTCCTCATAATTGTCACCTTGATGCTTGTTGGACCACAGTAGCCAGGGCTGTTGTTGGTGGCACTTGAGTTATTATTCCCACAATGTTTTGGGCATGTTAAAAAACAAACCCATGACCATTCACATGGGTTTTACTTTATTTTTTCTCCAGAAAGAGGCAAGATACACAGCTGTAAAACTAAGTAAAGTCTGTTGACCTTCAAATATTGAGTAAAGTAATTTCTCAGAAGGCAACCTTTGTAGCAATTGTAGGCAAACATTGTGGTGATAAATGGAAAAGATACAAATTTCCTTTTAGATATTACTCTTGAGAGCCCTGAATCAAGTTCCCATGGGACCTTGCTTTGGCAAAATGACAATGACATCAGTGGAGGCTACTTCCTGAGTGTTAGAGCCAGACAAAAAGCTGCTGGTGTTTCCCACTTGGAGATCACAAGGGAATATAATGGTCTTTAAACTATTACTATTGTGAAGTGGTAGCTTCTGGAAAGTTTATGCCTGAATATCTCTTCCTATTTCACTTGTGCTGTTAAGGTGAAAACACTGTAAAAGATATACACATGGCAAATAAATCTCTGCTACTCGTACAAGTGGCTGCTCCTGGAACAAAGTGTATTTCTCAAATGACAAATGACAATTTCCCCCATCTCATAAAAAAACAACACTCCCCTTATTTTTAACTTTCCCAGGAAATGGTTGAGAGTCCTCAAACCAGTTGTCCTTTTACCTTTGGAATTTTGATTTAATTCCAGACAATCAAAGTTAAGTATTGTTTGCAATGTAGATTCCCCCCTTTTATTTTAGAATGAAACTGCACAAGCTTGGGCTTCTTTGTGCTACCCTAGCAAAAATCCCATGGTGTTCTTAATATCATCAGGAGAAAATAACTTAAGGGGAAGAAAACAGCTGCCTTAAGAGAATTTCAAATTCGGTATTCAGACGTGCATTTTGATATTTTGAAACTGAATTTCATATTCTAATAATTGACATTTTATGATTAGCTGTAATGAAATATTTCTTCAAAATGTTGATCCTTTTGAAAATATATTTATAGTAAAAGCAAAAGGCTTTACAGTTTACATTCGAATATTACAATTCACAACTAAAATTCTGTTATAAATTATATATTGTGGATCCTTAGATATTTCAACATCACCAGGATTCTAAGAATGAGAACCACCAATTTTTATTTTCTAAAACAAAAGTTTTAAGGAAACAGGCTTCCACCATTCCATGTCCTCTGTTTTAGGAACCCTTCTCTTCCAACTTTATATATCTCACCACTATCAGGTTATGGTAAGCAAAAGTCACTTTGCATATTCTCAAACATAGTCTTTCCTGAAAAGTAATTCATTGCTCTTTTTTTCAGAACATTAACCTAGCATGAGGTCAGTTAGAATTCTGAAAAAAAGAGCGATGATAGGTTTTCCGTGGGTTTTTTCCCGGGCTGTGAGGCTGTGTTCTGGAAGAGTTTATTCCTGATGCTTCACCTGCATGTGTGGCTGGCATCTACAGATGCAGGCAAAACTTCAGGAATAAACTCTTCCAGTACTTGACTTCACAGCCTGGAAAAAAACCCACAGAAAACCTATAGATGCCGGCTGTGAAAGCCTTCAGCTTCACAAAGAGCAATGAATTACTCTTCAGTAAAGAGTATCTCTGAGAATATAATGTAAATCTGACTGAATAATATCAGTAAGACTTCAAGGAAAACCCATCAATATAGCTGTAATCTAAGTTTATGCTCCAGGTACAGAGGCAAAAGAAGTTGAAATATTCTATGCTGGAGTACAGGAGGAAACTAATCACACACAAAAACAGGGCTTCTTGTTAATCATAGGTGACTACAATGCAAATGCAGGAAAGAAGGCAGGATCAAAGATTGCAGCAAAATTTGGCCAAGGATCACGAAATGAAGCAGGCGAGTGACTGACTGAATTTTGTGATGCCAACAGTTTGTACATCACAAGCACATTCTTCAAGCAAACAAAGAGGTAACTGTACAAATGGACATCACCTGATGACCAGTATAGAAATCAAATAGACTACATAACTGGAAGCAGAAGATGGAAAAGCTCCATTCTCTCTGCAAAAACAAGACCAGGAGCAGATTGTGACACAGACCATGGACTACTAATATATAAAATAACCTAGCTAGACCCGGCATACCATATGCCATTAAAAAACTCCCCCCCCAAATGCCCAGGAGACCACATGACAACCATTTGAGGTAGGCTGGTGGGTTTAACTTGCCCCCCCAATTGTTCTGCCCCCCATTTGTTCTGCCCCCGCTCATTTCCCCCCGGCTGCCTCCCCCTGCTGCTCATTCTGCCCCCTGCCACACCCTGCTGCTCGTTCTACCCCCTGCCACCTCCTGCCACTTGTTTTGCCCCCCCCACTGCTCACATTGGCCCCCACCCCCTGCACTCCGGCATACATTACATCCACCCCCATGTTATTCACTGTCCCTCTCCAGCCACCATGTTTGAAATCTACATGGTCCTGCCCCTAGTGTGCTGATTGGCTGCCCAACAGACCTGATTGGTTGGTCAGTTCTCTAAGCAGCCAATCAGTACACTGGAAATGGTGACATACCCAAGAGAATTATATATATAGATTAGAGTAAAGCTAAAGAAGAACTCTGAAACAACCACCATGCCAAAATATAACTTGAAGAATATCTCCATAGAACATAATGCAAAAGAATAGATTTGCACTATTAAGGTTAATTGACTAGGAGCAAAAAGAACTCTGGGCTGAAGCCAGAGACTATGGACTTTATCAGACCTGCCCTTAACGTTCTTTTGCCAACATAAATTGTGTTGTTTTTATGCTGGCCAAAGAACCCCCCCTACTATACTTACCTTGAACAGTGTCAATGAGGCTTCCCCGGCAGTAACAGAATGCAAACAGAGCTCTGTTTACTTCCAGGGTTGAAATCTCACCGATTATCATGAGAAGATGCTAACTTGGGAAATTCAAAAGTAAAAACAAAATGAAGACACAAAAAGTACAGCAAAGCACTAAAACACACTTTAAAAGTCCCAAGTACATGGGTGTGTGTGTGTCATAAAAAGAGTGTCCCCTACCTGGCTGTTGTGATCTCACCCAGAAGTATTTGCCCAATAATGCTGCATTCATGTGAATACAATGGCGCATGGATTCAAAAGCTGGCAATGCCAGCAACAAAGCACCACAGCCGATCTATTGATGGCTTGGGCCATCAATAAAACAAAATATGGCTTTTGGACTTTACATGATCACAGAAGGACGTTGTCATCTGGTATGCACGCCCTTTCACAATCACTAGGCATCCTTATGATGCCATATTTGCCTGGTCTGGGAGGTCCATTGTCAGGGAGGAATGCTAAAAGACATTATCTGTAGCCAAAAAGAAAGAAAAGCCTCAATAGATGACAGATGAAACTGTTCAACCAGTTAAGGACAGAAGAGAAGGAAAAGTAAAAGTTGACAGAAATAGAATCAGAACCCTGAATGCAACTGTTTAGTTACTTGTATGACAAGGAGCACTATTATAATAATCAATGCAGAGAAATAGATGGTTACAACAAAAAAGGAAGAAAAAGAGTCCTCTTCTACAAGATCTGAGAAATCAAAGGGAAATGTAAACCAAGAGTGGGGGAGAGTTCTCAGCAGGCACTTGGGGGCAATGGTGAGCAATTTTTATCTCCGCTATTACATTAGGCACAAGGGCAAGTTCAGCCACAAGTTTCTTGAGTCTGAGTTCCGACCTGATGGTAAACTCAGATACTCAAACAAAAGCAATTATAAAAATGATGCCATGATCAGAAAAGAGGTGTATGTACACAAGGGTGTGATGGAAGAACTAAAGAGGATAATTGATGATAGTGAAATTACAAAAGAAGATGACACCTTATGGCCTCCACCTGAGAGAGCTGGTCAACAGGAGCTTGAAATTGTAATTGGTAATAAACACATTTCTTTTAGTACTTCAAAAATTGGTTCCCTTATTGATGTAAATCAGTCCAAGGATCCAGAAGGTCTAAGAGTGTTCTACTACCTTGAACAGGACCTCAAGTGTCTCCTCTTCAGTCTCACTGGATTACACTTTAAGATTAAGTTAATTTAAATTGTATAGATCTGAGTTTTTACTGTAAAGTTTCTTTGGGTGGGGTCACTTTCATTCCTTATTTCTCTTAAATAACTTTTATATGTGTCAGTTTTTTTACAGAGTAAATCTAATAAATTCTGTAAAGCTTTCTTCTTCTTATTTAGAAAAAAAAAAAGAGTTAGGATACTATATGGCCAGCAGAAGAACACATTATATGACCAAGTATAAAGAAAAAAGATGATGGAAACAACACAGAAGAACTATATAAAAATGATGAAAGGGTGACATATTCATTCAAGGAAGAACCATATGAAGATGATATTCCAATTTTAGAAAGTGAAGTGGAAATAAATCACCAGGAACAGATGGCATACTGTGTCACACTTCAGAAACAGAATCTACCATAGATTATAAAATCTGTCAGCAGATATGGAAAACAAAACAATGACCTACAGATTGTAAATGCTCAATATATATTTCAATCCCGAAGACAGGGATCACCAGTGATTGCAATAATCACAGGACCATAGTATTAATTTCTCATGCAAGCAAAGTGATGCTCAAAATTCTACAACAAAGACTTTTACCATATATGAAGTGAGAAATGCCAGATGTCCAAGTTAGGTTCAGGAAAGAAAGAGGCACTAAGGATCGTATTGCAAACATGCATTGGATAATGGAGCCCACTAAAGAATTTCAGAAGAAAAACAGCCTGTGCTTTATAGATTATAGCAAAGCCTTTGACTTGAGTATATCATGAAAAATTATGGATTGCTTTTAAAGAAATGGGTGTGCCATAAAATTTGGTTGTCCTAATGCATAAACTTCAAGAGGCTACCACCAGGACAGAATATGGAGAAACAGAATGGTTTCCAATTGGCAAGGGGGTCAGACAAGGCTGCAGTTTATCATCCTATCTCTTTGATTTGTAAGCTGAACATACACGTAAAGCAGGATTAGACTCAGGGGAAGGAACATCAGCAATTTAAGATATGCAGATGACATCATACTACTAGCACAAAATGGCAAGGACCTGGAACAATTACATTCACTGGGGGTTGGTTCCAGGACCCCCTGTGCATACCAAAATCCATGGATGCTGAAGTCCTATTATGTACAGTAAAATGCCCTTAGATAAAATGGCAAAATCAAGGTTTGCTTTTTGGATTTTTTAATATTATTTTTGAGCTGTGGCTGGTTGATACAGTGGATACAGAATCTGTGGATGAGGAGGGCTGACTGTACTGATGAAAGTCCAAAGGCAGATTTACAGCTGAACAGTAAGAAAACAGAAATAATGACCATGGATGATTTATATAACTTTAAAGTAAATAATGAAGACATTGACATAGTTCAAGATTTTCTGTATGTTGGCTCAGTCATCAATCAGAAAGGAGACTTCAGTCAAGAAATCAGAAGAAGACTAGCAACTTGGAAGGGCAGCTATGAAGGGGACTAGACAAGATCCTGAAATGTAAAGATATCTGATTGAATACTGAAGTTAGAGTTGTCCATGCCATCGTATTTCCAATGTCTATGTATTGTTGTGAAAGCTGGACAACGAAGAAAGCAGATAGGAAGCAAATAAACTCATTTGAAATGTGGCACTGGAGAAGCATTCTACAGATACTGTGGAGCGAGCACCAGAAAGACAAATATATGGGTCCTAGAGCAATTCAAACCAGAATTCTCCCTAGAAGCCAAAATGACTAAACTGAGACTGTACTTTGGCCATATCCTGAGAAGACATGATTCACAAGAAAAGAAAATAATGCTTGGCAAGGTAGAAGGCAGTAGAAAAAGAGGGAGACTGCATTACAGCTGGCTTGACTCAATCCAGGAAGCCATGTCCCTGAATCTGCAAGATCTGAGCAGGCCTGTGGATTATAGGGTGACTTGGAGGTCTCTCATTAGTAGGGTCGCCATAAGTCAAAGTCAACTTGACAGCAGTTAACAACAACAACCTAGCATGACCATCAGATTCTAAGTCCTAATGAAATTTATCTCACATGTAGTCCTGAAATCTTTCTATGACCCAGGCTGTATTTGTATCTTATACAGTATGCTTGAAAAGATATCCAGCACATCTGTTCAATGTATGGATATATGAAGTCACAGCTAAGATATCATATAATACATCAAATACAATAACACTGTTCAATCTTATGAACGGTATTTAAGCAACATTTTTGTTTGAAAACAGATACAGAATCTCAGGGGCAAGACTTTGAGAAGCTCATGGATCTTAGTTGAAGACTAAGGCACTCCAAAATACTTTGGAGGGTTGTTTGTTTGTTTGTTTTTTTAAATTATTAGCCTATATCAATGTAATGTTGCTTTGAAAATCAGTTTTCTCCACTGTGAGGATTGCAGTTAAAAGTACACTTTGCAGTAGCTTGCAAACATTGTACTCCACGGCCAGCAAAGTGAAGTGTCCACCTCCAGCAGCAAATGGTGGAGAATGAGAATAGTAGAGGACAGATGTGTATGGGAGGAAAGTGCTATGCAGCCTCTTTTTATCTACAATGGATCCTCCTGATGCCCTTCAGATAAGGTGGAGGATGTTCTGAAACATAGAGTAATTAATGGAAGAAGATCCACATGGTCAGCTGCTATACAAAGAATGGGTTCACTGTGCTATCTTGCCCATTGCCTTAGGTACAATAAATCTTGGGCCAGCTGTGCTGAATCCTGTGTGTGCTGATGATTTCTCTGGACTACGTCAATTTTCTACTGATTATCAGAATATCACATCATAAACTCATTGAATCTGAAACATTTGTTTGAACCATACTTAGCTAATCTGAGTAGAATATTTAAATGGTCAGGAGTGCCTGTTATCAACTTCGGCTGATACGCCAGCTGCGCCCTTTCCTGGAAACCAGGGACCTCGAAACTGTGGTACATGCACTGGTAACCTCCTGTCTGGATTTCTGTAATGCGCTCTACATGGGGCTACCCTTGTGCTTGACTCGGAAACTTCAACTAGTTCAGAACATGGCAGCCAGGTTGATTTCTGGTGTTTCCAGAAGAGAGCATATAACACCTGTGCTAAAAGCTCTCCACTGCCTGCCTATTAGTTTCCGGGCACAGTACAAGGTGTTGGTTATAACCTTTAAAGCCCTACATGGCTTGGGTCCAACTTATCTCCGGGACCGCCTCCTTCCGTACGACCCTCCCCGCACACTTCGGTCCTCTGGGAGGAATCTGTTACAGCCTATGAAAACAAGGCTGTCGGTGACCTCCAAGAGGGCCTTCTCTGCTGCCGTTCCCAGATTATGGAATGGCCTGCCAGACGAGATCCGTCTTATTACCACCTTAGACAGCTTTAAAAAAGCTGTCAAGACGGATCTTTTCCGGCAGGCCTTTCCTGAATAACTATCCCAGCCCAAGACTCTGCTGTCCTTCTGAGCTGCAATTAGATTTTTTAACTATTGTATGTTTTAATTTTTTTTCCTTTCTAATTTATATATTTTAATTACTGTATGTTTTTAATCTTTTATAATTTAATATTATTTTAAGGGATGGGCGGGCTAGGGTACTGTGTCTATGGAGTTTTATATTGTAAGCCGCCCCGATTGCGTTGCAGAGGGGTGGGACAGAAATAAAATTTTGTTATTATTATTATTATTATTATTATTATTAAAGTAATATTCAAGGCAAAGAAGATTGTAAACCATTACCTATTTTAACAATGGCAGTAAGTTGTGTTCATGAAGTTTCAGATAAAAAAAATGAGTTGAAAAGACTGACAGTATGTATATACATAGGTGTATGTATCCTTAAGACTATGGACTTTATCAGACGAGACCCTTAGAATGTTATTTTGCTGGCATTAAAAAATAAATGTTTATGCCAGCAAAAGAATGCCCTCCCCGCACACTTACCTTTTCTCCCGGCAGAAGGCTTCCCTGGCAATGAAGAGAGAGTGAATAGAATTCACTTCTTCGTTCAAAATCCCACAGATTCTTATGGGAAATTCGTGTGGGAAATTCAAACATAAAAACAAAAATAACAAAGTTAAAGTTTTTAAAAGCACTGGAACACACTTTAAGACTCCCAGGTGACCCAGGGATGGTCATAAAAAGGGTGTCGCCTACCTGGTTTTCTCAATCGCACCTGGAAGTGTTTGCACCAGACTGGCCATTGACGCTGCATTCACATGAGTTAAATGGTGTGAGGTTTCACACACCAGCAATACCGGCACTAAAGCACCATGGGGGATCTATTGATGGCTTCAGCTGTCAATAAAAAGGTACGGATTTTGGCAGGGACATAAACGTGAAAGGGCGACATCATCTGATATTTAGTGCGTCTGATAAAGTCCTATAAAACAATTAATTCAGGTTTAGAAATACTGAGAACAAATGTGATAACTCAACAGAATGATTCCACTTTTGAGAGACAGTGATGTAGAAAAAAAAAAAACCCTGTGGAATGTAGAAGACATAAAGGATACCCATCCATCCATCCATCCATCCATCTTAATCTCTGCTTATTTCCCCATTGTCCATTAACGCATTGTGGTATCAGAGAAATCTTGCTGAACTCCTAACCATTACATCCATGGCTTCTACACATTTCAGCTCTGATGAACAACAGTGCCTTTTAATGTTCATCCCATATGCTTCATCACACTCTCTGGATTCTCTGTGATCCATTCTATTAAAGCTGGAACAAGGGGAGGACTGTTGGCAGTGAAGGTGGAAAAAAAGGCAGGGTTTCACAAAAATGGGTTGAGGCAGGAATGAAGACATTCCAATTTAACTATGAAAAGTTAATAGAAAAGAGGGGTGCATTTAATGTGGGAAAGAGCTGTTTTAAGAACTGAGCAGAATCAACATGATGCCAAATGCAGGAAATGGGAGGAGGCCATCAAGGTACCTCACACCATGGCAAACATGGGAGGACCACAGCTTGTCTCTAGTAGCAAAAGTTAGCCTGTGATATATTTGAATCCCCTGAATTCCCATCTGATTTACAACATGGTATGTATTTCCAAAAGCACCATTCAGATGACAGTGTCGAATACAGGTTGCTCCCTGTATCCACAGAATCAATACCTGTGGTTCCAGTTATCTGTGGCTGGGGAAAAAATAGGGATACATACCATAGAGTCATGCTGGAAAATGCCTAGAGAGGTGTCCTCTCCAGGAATTGCTAGGTCCTCCAATGCAGCTCTATGGTATGCTTGTAATGGAAGTACTTTATTTTAATAGGGCTTGTTATTATCTGTGGTTTAATTTTTTATACAGTAAGTCTGGGAATGTACCCCCATGGATATAGGGGGTGACTTGTGTTCTGCTGAAGGGATGGCTGGAATGTATCAAGGAAATCTGGAAAGCAAGGTTAAACAAAACAAAACAAAACAAAACAAAAATGGAGAGTTGGAGATGGGGACTCAGCCATAAATATATTAGGGATGTAATTCTTCACTAATTTCGTTCTCAAAGGAAGCAATGAGTAATTTTAGCCATTTTCTTCTCACTGCAAAAAGTCTTCCATAACTGTGCTGTTTTCTAAGACTATTCACAGTTTGGGACTTTTTCTGCACAAATTTCACACATGGCTGGTTGTGTGTGTAGAAAACAACATTTTATATGAAAACAACAACAGAATTTCTGTGCACAAAATGCTGTTTTCTGTAGAGAAAATGCTGCAGTTGGGGACACAGCCTGTGCAAACAGCATATTCAAAAATATTATTTCATGAACACATGTGAAATTTGTGCAGAATAAGTCCTGAATGGTGAAGATCATGTTCAGCCAGGATTCTCCTCATCAGCTTTCCCAACACTCAATAAATATTCTTTCCTATCTACAACATATAGAGCCAACATATAGCTAGCTATACATACAGTATATTGGCTGCTTCTACCTCCAAATTTATCATCTAAATTATTTTTCCACAGAACTCAGAAGCAGCTAGTTATAATTCAATGCATATAATTAATTCATTTCATAAATTCTGTCACCAAATAGCAAACAGTTAACAAGGGACTTCATCAGACACAGAAAATATGGCATCATAAGGATGCCACATAACCGCGAAAGGGCATGAGGATCAGATGACATCGCTCTTTCATGGTTAAAATCAGTCCTAAACCCGTACCTTTTAACTGATGGCTTAAGCCATCAATAGATCTCCCTGGCTATTTTTTGTCGGCATTGCCAGTGTGCAAAGCCTCTGTCACTTTAAATCTTGTACTTACCCTGACAATGTCTGGACCAGCACAAACACTTCCAGGTCAGATGGGGACATCCAGGTAAGTGATGAACATTTTTTTACCCTCCCTGGGTTACTTGGAGGTTTTTTTTTAGTGTGTGTGTGCGTGCGTGTGCTTAGTTTTACTTTTTGACATTTATTTTTGTTTTTATTTTTAAATTTTCCACATGAAATTTCCCTCTTAATTACGAGAGAAGCTTTTGACGGGAAGGGATGTAAGTGCGAGGGGGGGGCATTCTTTTGCCGGCATAAAAATTGATATATTTTTTTTAATGCCGGCAAAAGAAAATTTTCAGGGGGATGTCTGATAAAGTCCTAAGTGACATTATGGCTATAACTTAATGAGGGATATATTTCTTGCAGTGTAACTGTAACTTTAGTTACTTTATAGTTATGGCTGTGGCTTTACTCAAAGTGGAGGTGGATATTACATGGTTTAAATCTGTCTTGTGCTTCTGTCTAATTATCTCTTGTTGGTCCTGAGGCAACAAAGGGGTGAATAGAAGGAGAAGGTAGGGTGCAAACCAGCCCAGCAGCTTGTAGTACTTTTTTGAAAAAGAAAGTAACTAAAAAGTATCTAATATAGTTACTTCTGAGAAACAGCAAAATAAGAGTTCTTATTTTCTCTTTATTGTCACTTTAATGGTAACTAGCTACTTTGGGGGCCTATTGAACTGTATCTAGTTAATTTTCAAAGTAAGTTTCAAAGCTTTGCTCCTTCGTTTAGGGCCAGCTAATTGAACCAGATGGCAATAGTGATGAGGACTGCCATTAAGGAAGAAAACAAAGCCCAGTGAGAACCTAACAAGGCATACAATGTGGAACATTAATTCAACTTGTATATTTACTTAGGTTTTTTTCTCCTCACTTGTCTCTCTGCTCAGGCAAGAAAGTATTAGGAGATTTTGGAATCATATGTGAAGCATCAGCATGCACGTTTGACTGAGTGCTTTAGAAATAAACAATCCATCATGAGGAGAGACAACCCTGCAACATTTCAGTGTTGAATGATACACTGCTCCTAGTAGTGGTTTAGTTTTTTTTTCCTGTCAGAAAAGTTCTAAGGATGGGTCACTATAGAAAGGAAACAAAATGTTGCTCGCAGTCTCTGTGAAGGATTCTTTCCTGAAGCAAAGACACTGAAGAAATCATGGGGTGATTTTTTAAAAAATATTACAAGATGAAGAAGAAACTCATTTCGGGATCTGTAGAGAACAGAGTAGAAGAGCAGGTGTGTAAAACCTGTGGCCTTTAGAAGCCACTGTTCCCAGCATTCTACACTATTGCCTATTCAGGCTAGGGTTGCTGGAACCTGCAGTCCAACAACGTCTGGAAGGCCCCAAGATTCTCACCCTGGTGCATGGGGGTTTGAGGATGTTCACATGAATCTCTCCCAGAACGCTTTGCAGGTTCAATGAGTCTGTTTGGCAAGTGAAGTGACTGGATAGGCCACCATCACAAGTCTATCTGTTGATGACATGGGAGAGAGCCCTCTCAGTGGCTGCTCTTGGCCTGTGGAATCCCCCTCTGTAGGAGACTAGGCTGTCCTCCCCTGTGCTATCCTTTCATGGGCATGCAAAGACCTTTTTGTTCAAACAGGTTTTTAATGAGTAACTGCTGGGAGCCTTTTATGGGTTCTGTGTGCTCTGTTGTTAACTTTGTTATGCTTTCAAATGATTTTAAACTTTAAAAAAATATAATGTGATCATTTTTATTTGGGTTTTAATTTTTATTGTCAGGGTTTTTGTTTTTTTGTTGATTTTGTAGTTAGCTTTGTGAGCCGCTTTGGGTTCCACACTGGAAGAAAGGCAGCATATAAATGGAATAAATATATAAATTAAAGCAAGTAACAAAATAGCTAGTCTTTCTATTCTGTTCAACTCATAACATGTTTTTTTGGGGGGATAAGCTAGAGTTCCCAGCTAGGGCTGTCAGTACACACATGCACACACATACTTCTACACCAGCATTTCTCAACTGGGGTTCTGCAGAATGGTTCCACAAGACAGGGTTCCACAAGCAATCACGGAGAAGTGGTGAGCTGTGTGTGCATGCATGCGTGTGTGCAGGAGCTCCCTCATTTACCAGTCTGCAACAACAACAACAACAATAATACACCATGTTCTCCACCACCAGAGGAGGTGTACGTGGTCTCTTGGGTCGATTGGGGTTTCAGGCAGTGAGCAGGCGAGCAAGCAAGGCTAGCTGGGAAGCCCCACAGCCCCTTGGAAAATAAGGACTGCACTTATCTCAGGAGGAGGAGGAGTGGGGGGGCTTCTTTTGGGGAAGATGAGTGTGTGTGAATGCACATTGCCTTCGGCTGGCAGCTAAAGGGGAGGGGATAAGGAGTGAGTGAGTGTGAATGCACGTTGCCTTTGGCTGGCTGCTAAAGGGGAGGGGGTAAGGAGTGTGTGTGTGTGTGTGAATGCACATTGCCTTCAGCAGACAGACACAGGGGAGGGGGTGAGGACTGTGTGTGTGAATGATTTTTTGTGCCAACAGAGCCTCCTGCATGCAGCCAGTGCACCATGGACCCAGCAGGCCCTGCAAGAGAAGGAAGCAAGGGAGAAGCCCACTTGCCAATGAGGTTGAGCCAAAGGGGTACAAACTGGGCCCCAACCCCAGTAAGGTGCCCTTTTATTGTTTGCTGGAACTGAGGACAATAGAGGACGCTGGTTTGCATAAAACTGATTTAAAGGTACAAATGCAAAATGAGGTGTTTTTTTAAAAAATAAATAAATCAGAACAATGGAAAGAGAATTGCAATACTGTACAGCTCTTACCCAAGTGGGGGAAACTGACCAAGTAATCCAAGTAAACCCCTGGTCAGTCAGCTACACAGGTGCCAGCTGTGGATGGGAGAAGTCTGATAAAAGTGACTTTTATCACTTCCATCTTTTTCTTTTTAAACCAGATTTGGAGAGAGCAGAGCCATTACAGTAAAGGAGTCATATAGAAAAAAGCTTCTTAAACTGTGGATCTGGTAACTGAATGTGGGGGTCACAAATAGACTGATCAACTCTTCTGTAAACTCCCCTTTTATAAAAAAAACCTTGTCTATGGGAATTCATCAAGGATATAAAAAAATAAGAGTTCTAATGGTTCACTTAAAAGGAAAGCAAGTATACATCAGTTATTTTAGTGCCTTGATGCTAGTCAAAGAGGTGCTGGCATATAGTTATAAAGCCACATACAAAATGGCATTTATTACCATTTTAGGCAGCTGAAACCTAAGAATTTCCTGACTTGATGCATAACAGTTATAGTATAGTTCTTGGGTTTGCAGTCTAGACAAAATTGGCAGCCTCTAAAATTTATAGCTGCCTGCTGTCGCAAAAATGTGTCAGAATTCAAATTTGCATAAAGATTGTACTGTAATGGCCTGGAATCATCCTGTTAGTGACTATGTTTTGTTCAGCACTTGTTTGAAATTCTTTTCAGATTGTTTGGAATCCATCACACTTCCATCCAAACATGGCTGAAGTCCCTGGGATAACATTCCATAGCTTCCAAATGGACAAGGATAATATTTATGATTGTGTTTGTGTGAATTCCAAGCACAGATGATACAGTTAATCTAAATAAATTAAACCAAATAGCCTCACATTGCATACATTTTAAGTTAGTGCAACCAGAAATGTGAGTTGTCCATTGCTTTTTCAGTTAAATAATTTTATCTGTTATCCTTTCAGATAAAAGCTTTCAGCTAAAAGCCTTGCTAGAGGTTCCTCGTTACTGCTTTCTATTTTTTCTTAGATAGCTACCTTCTTACACGGAATAGCCTTTTTGTTGGAATAATCATGAACAAGAGATTGCTATCATTCACCATTTCTTTGCATGTAGTCTATCATGTTGGTTGGCAACTAACGGTCTTTTCAAACAGTTAGCCAACTGAAAACTGCAGAGCTTGGAAAAGACACTTTTGGAGACACTACAATTGCTATGCTGGCTGGGGGATTCTGGGAGCTATGGACAAAAAGTATCTCTTTCAACCTTTGCAAGATTGTTGTTCCCCCACGTGTGCTACCGCACACAGGTATGAAGATTTAGGGATGGAGTGCGTGGGTCATGCATTACTTTTATCCACAGTAGGAAAGTGGTTCTTAAGCCCATTGTGAAAAAGACCATTAGATGATTATGATATATGTCCATGTATTTAACCAGAGTCTAACCTATTAAATGCATTAGAAGAGGAACGGGCAGCTATATAGAAGTGGAGAGGTGGCAAATTTGCCTTACACTTTTTTTATTTTTATTTTTTTTATTTAGTTATTTATACCCCACTCTTCAGCCACATGGCTATCAGAGCGGCTTACAAATTGTTTTAAGCAATAGCTATTTACACTTCTACACTGCATTAAGCACTTCCCCAACTGATGCTTGTGATTGCCATTTTGGCCAATTTTATGGCCTAAATAAAGGCTTGATGGGATGGAGGAGTGGTGGATGAGAGAAGGGAAACCACAGACGTTATAGCTCTATTTGGGTGCTTTGTTGTGGTCTGAAAATTATCTAAAAATAGCACTGATTTTTTTTTAAAATGGGATGGGCTTTAAGGGACTTCCAAGAGTTTCAGGTGCTCCAAAAGTGGGATTCAAGGGCTGTATGTGGCCTAAAGGTCAGACTTTCCTCATCCCAGTTTTTGAGTATACTGATAAAGTATAGGTTTTTAAATAGTGTTTGCATATATGGCCAAACAAGCCTTCAGTTTTACTAACTTTTTTGTATTTGACTTGATTTTTGGTACACTGTTGCTCAGAAGACACAAACCTTAAGATATTAGAATAAAGTAGGACCCCTATATCAGTGGGGGATTGGTTATGGGCCCCCTGCGGACAACAAAAACGGCAGATAACAGCCGCTACCATTGAAAATAATGGAACTTCCAGTTTACAATTCCATAGAGTTGCCTTGGAGGACCTAGAAAAGTCTAGAGAGGATGCCTCTCTAGGCACTTTCTAGGAAGACACTATGCTAGGCATGCTGTTTTGTGTCCTATGCATAACTGAAACTGCAGATACTGGTTCTGAGGATATGGGGGTCCTACCATAATCCAGCCACAAATTCAGGACAAAATCCAACCTTTCAGCATGAAATACTCATTCTGGTATGCATGAAATACCAGGATGAAATACCCATTCTGGTATTCATGTTCAGAATATCATTCTAAATTTCATGTATACACCTCAAGTTTGAGCTCTACACCAATTTTCAAAGTCATGGGAAAGATTTCCAACAAAACCCAGTGTGATATTTCTTCTGAAGACTCACTCATTGAAATCAAAGCTGCTATTCAGATTTGGAATACTATTCTGTGTTTCAGGTATGAACCCTCAACCTGGTCTCCACACCACCATTTCTAAAGTGGGCAGGGGGGAACATATATAGTGGAAAATGAAGAAATGTAATTTCTTTGGTATACCTATAATAATTATCAATAATATTAATCTTTTATAAAGCTATCATGTATATATATAATTCTCTTGGGTATGTTGCAATTTCCAGTGTGCTGATTGGCTGCTTAAGAAACTGACCAACCAGTCACAGCTTGGGCAGCCAATCAGTACACTGGATGCGGGAACATGTAGAGTTTTACCTCCAGTGTAAACAGGGCTGCCGGCAAGGAGTGAGTAGCAGGGTGTGTGTGTGGCATGGTGTGTGTGTGGGGCTTGGGGAGGGCAGCAGGGGGTGGGATAGCCGTGGGGGGAGAGGGAGGGGTGGGAGAGCAGCGTGTGTGCACACACATGTGCGGGGGTGGGGGGCAGGGAAGGCAGCAGGGAACGGGAGGGCTGTGGTGGGGGTGCAGGTGCCGCGTGGGGGGGTGGGAGGCAGCATGGGGGTTGGGAGCAGTGTGTGTGTGTGTGTGTGTGTGTGTGTGTGCATGCGATGGGGAGGCGAGGGCGGCAGGGGACGGGAGGGCTGCGTTGGGGGGGCAGGTGCTGCATGGGGGCGAGGGAGGTGGCGTGGGATGGGAGCAATGTGTGTGTGTGCACACGTGTACATTTGGGGGGGTTGGGAGGGCAGCACAGGGGACCTGTATGCTACACTGGGTATATAGCTAATTATTACAAAAATGCCTGAAAACCACTAGGTAAAATGTTCTAATCTCTGGTGACTAATTTAATGTGACCATTAAGTTGTTTTCCTCACTATTGATCTTTGTGGAGGGACACTATGGAGGCAAATTCTGAAAACCCATGCAAGTTCCACCAAGTTCAATGGGATCTTCTCCTACGTAAGTTTGCACAGGACTGCAAACTGCAGCTCATACCCTTATCACGCCGTAGAATTTTCTTCTAAGGAGACATGGTTGTACTCAGAAGGAGCTAGTGTTTTATAATGGGTTGAGTGTTAAACTAGGATTCTGGGAGACCAGGGTTCAGATCCGTGCTCAGCCATAGCAATCTACTGGGTGACCTTGGGCAAGTCACGCTTTCTCTCTCAGCTTAAGAGGAAGGCAATGACAAACCTCCTCTGAATACATCTTGCCAAGAAAACCATGTGATAGGGTCACCATAAGTTGGAGTTGACTTGAAGACCCAACAATAACACATGCTTGGGACTGGGCTACATATGATTTAAACAAATAAAATGCCAGTTTTGACTGTTCACAGACTTTTCCAACAATATCTTAGTCAATTCCAACTATAATACAATCCTGTGTAGTTTTAATGCCATCCAGAAGTACATATGAGAGAAAAGGTCAGACTAACAGTCCTAGATGTTGAGCAGTGAGGGTTATTGAGCTGTCAGGGAGCAGTTTAGGGAAGCGATGAGGAAAAATTCATTTGGGTTAATATTTCTCAATGAAAGTACTGTACCTATTTCTCACCTCCCAAGAAAAACCCAGCCACTGAAATCTGCACACTTGCAATACTTCTGGTGTATTTCAGAGAATAAAGTATGCACAAAACAATTAATGTACACTTTAAACATGCTAAAAGTCTATGCATTTGAACAACATGCACAGATAGACTTCAGTCAGTGGGGAATGGTGTACAATATGTATATACTTAAAATACATCAGAAATGCATACTTTTTAAAGTTGGGGAGAAGGGAGATTTCCTTCTGAGAATTAAAAACAAACTGATACAAAACATGGGTGGGAAAAATACAGACAGGATTTTGGAAAATGCACTAAAATTGCAACTGAGCATTTTCCATTCAGAAGAATTATTTTGCTTCTTGTTTGGAGAGGCATAGAGATTCTCCCTTTGCAGGCTACCCTGACCAGGCTGAATCACCACAATGTGGTTGATCTCACCTACAATTAGGGTTGCCAGGAGTCCCTTATTATATGTTGTGTCCCTAACTTGTCTCTTATTGGGTAGGCTACTGTCCCTTATTATAAGGGTTGTCCCCTATTTGAGGGTTGGAAAGCTTTTTCTTTTATGTGGTTTGAACAAGATGGCCAAAATCCTAAATTTTGGGGTATGGTTCCTTAATAAAGATAGAAGTGTGTGCATCACGTAATTTATTAATGTGGGTAGTATATTAATTTCACAAAGAAGCACATGGCTAAGTTAACTGGAATCAATACTTCCATTTGGTATTTAGTTAGAACACAAACTTGTTAATAGCTGTTTCCTGATTGTTAACCATGTATTTCATGAATTTCATCTGTCCCTTATTGCTATTTTGAAAATCTGGCAAGACTACCTAGAGTCTATAGCAAGGACGGGAATTATGTGGTACTCCAGATATTCTTACACCACAACTACCAGTATTATTTATTTACTTAAATATTTCTACCTACCTTTGAACAGCACAGCTAGAGAAAAAAGTGACATATATAATTGAATCCTATATTGCAGCTGCAAGCAAAATTAATCCTGCCTCATGAATAAGGATTTGAGGACTGAGGAGAAATCCTGTCATTAGAGATTTTAAATGACCCCCCCACCACCACTTTCCACTGTTAGAAGAGCAAGGTGTGGGGGGAATCCATTTATGCTGCTTGAAACTGATTTTTGTCCTGTTACCAAAACTATCTTTTGCACCTACTGGCATCACGGTTCTGATCTGAAAACACTTTCCTCCTATGTCATTCCCTCACACAATTGATGCCAGAAGGTTTATCTTCATTTGTTTCCAGTGGCTCACTACTGCTAGAATTTGCAGAATAGAGCAAAATGTTAGAAAACTTGAGAGAGAGACAAACAGCCAGGAACAGCAACGGAAGAATACCCAGTCTCAAGATCAGTGGCAGCTGGTGGCTCCTATGTCAGTTAGGGTGCTGAATCCATATCAGGTTTCAGTCTGAACTTTAAAGGAGTTATCCAAGGGGCTGAACCTATTTTGGGGATAGGGTTTAACACTATGGATAGACAGATTAACCATTCCACTGATAATAGAGCCACCATATTCCACTAGTCTAGGCCAGGAAACAAAAGGTACTCACACCTTAAACATTTTGGAGTAAACCAGAAAGCCTTCTTCACTTTATAAAATATCCTACCTTTCTTTTGCGTAGTATGACTTGACCCTCTGTAGGCTGCGGAGTGGGTTCTTTATTCTTGAAGTCAGTCAAATCTTCCATCAAGGCCACATTTCTGATGCATTCATTCTGGGAATCTGCAAAGCCATTTTCATCTGAACCATTTTTCTCCAACAGGGAACAAGAATAATTACTTGTATCTGTAGTAATATCAATACAGTCACTTCTCTGAGCAGGAGAAATTTCATCAGGTAATAGACTGAAGCCAGTCTTCTCCATCTCCTCTTCAGGAGCATCGGAGTTTTTAAGCTGTTGAGCAGCTACAACAGCATGAACCATTGTTTCTTCAGGCATATATTTTCCCACATTTTTAGGATCACATCCATTTTCTTTCAAGGCATCTTTGTGTTTAGATGAGCTGTTGTAATTATATTCCAGAGCTTCTTCACTGCTATTGCATATGTTCTCTTCTTCCACTACTTTGGAATGTATCTCATAATCAGGTCCATCCATTTTCCATTTTGGTCCAGAGGTGTGATAAGATTCTTTCTTTGCTTCCATTCTTGGGTGGAAGCACCCTCCTCCTCCTCCTCCTCCTCCTCCTCCTTCTTCAGCACTGACCCTTCCAGCAGACCCTTCCTCTTCAACCTGAGTAAATGTGTGGTGGACTTTCTCTGTAGTGAGTCTGACATCAGTGCCATCATCATCATCAACACCATCATCATCACTTCCAGTAGAAAGGTTGACCAAAGTTTCTGTGCTGGCCTCTAGAGAGAGAAATTCTTCTTCCCCTTGATGATTGTCATTTTCATCTACCTCTTTAGACACATTATGGAGCAGCTTTGAGGGCAAACCTCTCAGCTCTCCACCATGACAACAATCGGGCAAGGAAGCACTTTTCTCTTTCCAGCCTTCACTCTGAAGTCCATTTTTTTCCATGCTTTCCTGCAAGTTGTCAGCTACTAGGCCATGCCTGCACAACACAGTAGAATCAATAGAACCAAAAGGTGAGGCCCTCCATTGGGTCACGTGCTCCTCCCAGCTTCTTTTTCTTATTGCTAGAGACATGTCATAGTACTTTAGCAACAGGTTCCAAAGTGTAATATGACCAGGACCAGAGGAAACATCATGGCTTCCACGAGCGTCTCCACAGGATGAGATAGTTTTACCTGTTATTTTTTTAAAAAAAGAATTAAGTGTTTGCTTCAATGTAAAAAATTAAAAAGAAGTACATATGAGGGGAAAATATTCAAAAGTAACAATGTGTATGATTTAGAAAGATTTTAGGAAGATGTTTTGTAGAATAATGTTAATGGATTTCAAACAAAGACAGAAGCTATAATCTAGCATTCAAACAAAGACAGAAGCTATAATCCTCTTTGCTGATTACTCCCCCAAAGGAAGTAAACAGAATGTTATAAACAACTCCATGGGAACACAAGAGGCACCACAAGCCAAAATTGGACAATGGGTCTCTCTTCACTGCCTCTGTCATAAGACAGCTATTTCCATGGGTTTCAAAGCCACTGAGTCCTGTGAGTCTTTGTACACAACACAAGTCTGCATTTCCTATTCATGAAAACAACCAAGCATAGCATTATTATCTTGAGACTGCTTTTTGAATGACTGCGTCTCATATATCCCAAATTCTTCACTTATTTTGTTATATTGACTGAACATATTCAGAACCATCATAGTTTGTAATCCTTTTTGAGAAGACTATTTCCAGTTCAGGTTTTGTTTTTATTTCCAAACGTTCTTCATACCACTGTCATAGATGATGGCAACTGAAGATGTGACATTTTATTGAGCGGGTGATAGTTTTCGTATAGGTACTGGGGATTTTCAGACTAAGTTAAATTGCTCAACTTGAATTTACTATTATCCTACAAAGTTGCTTAATTGTGAATTGTGTTTCCACTTTGTATGTGCCAGAGGCATTCGCAAACACAAGCACCACTTGGAAAATTAAGTTTAAAAGTTGTTAGCTACATAGTTCCAAGTACCAAAAAGGTAAGTAGGCAGTTACCATTAGAGTATTTTTTCCTGTTTTCTTAAAATCAACTAAATTGTTACTTTTAGTTACTCTATAAAATGTTGAATGCTATAAGCCTCTGACATGTGGTGCAGAGACACACTTTCCTTCCATACCCCCTACCGTTGTCTTGACACCCACAGCAAAGCAAAAGGAACAACACAAACTAGGCTTGAACATATATTTTCTCTATCAATTAGACAAAAATGTCTAAACCTATAAAAGTAACTAAAAATTGTAGTTACACCACAAGAGTGTAATGACAAATCACACCTTAAGTTATACAATTAATTATAAGGAAGTAATATCAAATAACTAGGCATTTTTAACTAGCTACCTTTAATTACAGGTCGACCCCCATATCCATGGATTTGGTATCCATGGTTTCACTTAATCTATGCCCCCCAAAAGATGTTCTCTCCAGGCATTTCTAGGTCCTCCCATATGATTCTATGGTCAACATCCACCGTTCGTCTCAGGTAAAATAATAGGGTACCCAATTATACCTGTTTGCTGTGTTCACATCCCCTTGGTAACTCTGCCTGCCTCTTTTCTGTAGATGCCTAAACTCTATTTCTAAAAGTTCAAGGGAAATTTTATGGGTGGGGTGATGATTATGTGGGACAACAATTTCTTTTTGTTTCCTCAGTAGCTGCATCCTGAGGAAGGTCTTTTAATGGGATGGTTTGCTGGACTTTTATTATCATAATTACATTGCCAATGTCTTTAAACTGTTTTAAATTAGTGCCTCTAAGTTTTAAACTATATTTTTTTTCAATAATTTTCATTTTTTTTTAAAAAAAAGTATAACCATTGTGTTTTATCTTCACTTTGTTTTTAATCTGAGTTGTGAGCTTTGGGCTCCATATTGGAAGGATGATGGGATATAAATAAAACAAATAAAGTAAATGAATAAATTTCAATACTTTCATAAGAAAATACTGTAATAATTCATAATATAAATTTAAAAAAATCAGTATACATTGCAAAGTAATCCATAGAAAGCAAAGATCCCTGCAACTTGTATGATCTCTGTAGTGGGGAGGTAGTGTGAAGGTGTTTTCTTTTCTTCTTCTTCTTCTTTTCTTCTTCTTCTTCTTCTTCTTCTTCTTTTTTTTTTTGAAGGGGTGAGGTTAGTGGTGGGGAGATAATATTAGAGATGAACTCTGGTTTCCCCCCCTCTCCTAGTTAGCCAAATTAAGTATTTGCAGCAGGTAACCTGAATTGTATGGGTGCATCCATATACAGTTAACCACTCAAACAGAGCATACAGTCCATCATTTGACAGATGGAAACTGAGACAAGAAACAGTGTGGTCACGATGAAAAAAGTCCCTCCAGGACTAGGTACCCTCAGGTGCTGATAAACTGTCAGCCAGATTTCCACCTGTCCTCTTCCTTTAAGGGAAAAAAAAAAACTGGCTGCCTGAGGTGACCTGAGGAGAGAGAGAGCACACTGGGGAAGAAGGAACATCACCATCTCCAAAGAGGACAGAGTCCCTGCTGCTGTTTGCTGCTGTTGCCTCCTCTTCCTGCCTGTACTTTTGCACTTTGAACTCAGCTTGCAACAACTGAAGTATGCTGAGGACAAAGGGGGAAAAGTGCGAGGAGAGAGAAACTGGGACATTTTAAGACAAGTCAAGAAAATGGGATGGCTGAGGATTAATCCGGACTACCCCTGCCAAGTGAGGAGAGTTGGAGGAAATGAGGAAGTGATGCACACACAGTTGAAACCAATACTTATCATACCAGCTTAAGACTACATTGCAAAATCAGGAATTTCCCTAGCGTGCTACACACTTCTCATTACTTCTGGTTCTATGCATCCCTGTAAAGAGTTGCTTATGTGATTTGAGATCCTGCTTTGAAATCACATCAGTCACAAGGATATGATAAGTAGAAGGTCTATCAGTGCTTATGGCAAGAAAGCCATTCCCTTTTGCAAAGCTTTGCCTTGCCTGCTACCCTTTCCTTTGCTTATCTTTCTGAGGCTCCTCTATGATAAAGATAGTTGTGCCAAGATTCTGAGTCATTAGAAACAATTTGCTGTACAGAATCTCCCAAGATGACCTCATAATGGAATTTATGACAATACTTGCTATCATTCAGGAACATGTGAGCACTGAGAACAAGAAACTCAACATTCCAAAATCTTCTCAAGGAGGCTACTGCTTTGCAATTATAATAATGCATGAAAAATCAATATTTCAGATAGTCTAGGGATTCTAACCAGAGACATTTGGGCTTCAGTAACTTCAGGGGTATAGCTATGGGGGAGGAAAGAAATTAGGGAATTGTCCCCCCATAACAATTCTTCTCCTCCCCATGAAAATTTCCTCCAGTAACCATATTGATAGTACTCTTGTTGTTGTTAACTGCCCTTGAGTCAACTTTGACTCATGATGAACCCATGAATGAGACACCTCCAAGACAATTGTAAGAGCTTGGGCTCCCCCCTAATGAAAGTCCTAGAGTAGGTAGATGTGTAACAATGTAACGGATGTTAGATAGATTATAGCTATTTTTTCTGTTAGGTTTTGAACTCAGTACATGTCAGAGCAAAGCAAATGAAAAGAACTTTTTAAATTTCCATACCATCTGGGAGGGGGGGGAGTCCCATTATTAATTAACAGCAACACCAGTAAAAGAAAATCTTTCAGTTGCAACATGTAACAGATTCAAGGAACAGCCACTTCTCATTTTGACTCCCTGCATAGGAAACTGTCAGCACTTAGCATGGATCTGCTTATTGATTTCAGCAATAAAGAAGATTAACTACCGAGTTTGTTCTGGGTCATTTCAGTCTACCAAGGGAAGCTCCAATTGCACACACAGACCACAAGGCTGTCCTGGCAAATCACAAGCCTGAAGATATAAAAGTAGGCAGCCTGAAAGAATTGCAGAATTATGACCCTGCAACTAATCCTCTGTAAATTACACTTTGACAAAATGACTTTCACAATGGAGTGCCTGCATGCTTGGATGCCTTTAGCTTCCCCCTTTAAGGACGGCCTGTTTCCATTTCGGATTTGCATTTTCCCTGTCTGCAAAGCTGAAGACAAGAACCAACATTTAAAGGTTAACAGGATTGACTACCTATTGCATGAAGCTTAAGAAGATAACATGGAAACTTCTTCCAAGCGGGGGATAGGTTCTTCTTTGTGATACATTAACATATTATCTCTCAGTGGGCAGTATGATGGCAGGGGGTTGGACTGGATGGCCCTTGTGGTCTCTTCCAACACTATGATTCTATGATGCAGTGATCAGGGCAAGAGGCTGAGAGTGAAATGGCATGTTCTAAAATAACACAGAGATCCACTGAAAAATACAATTTCCCCATCTCCTGCCCTGTAATGTGCAATTTATTGGATGCCTTGGCATCATTAGCCTGTAAATTTTCCTACTTCATTTTTATTACAAGTTGGATTGGACAAATGCATAGATTTATATTATCATGTCACAATATTATATATTAGTGGTAGGGATGAGGAAAAAAAGGCTGCCATTTTGTGAAACATGCAGGGTTTCCCCCCACCCCCATCATATATAGTTTGTTAATTTATGATATATAGTTATCAGTTATCTCTTAACTGAGTCCTTTAGGTTAATGCTACTCAAAATGGTGGTCTGTGGACTGGTGCTGGTTCATGAGCCATTGGAGGTCAGTCTGCAGAGGTTTCCAGGAAGGAAAGAAACAGTTGTAACCAATGGGTATGAATATAGTGCTAGTCCCTGGCACATTGGGGGAAAAAAGAACCTCCAGGTTGTCCACTTCAGATACCTTATGAAGCACTGCTCTGGGTGATAGCAAAACAATGTAACAAGAGAAATTCAAATAGAAATAATAAAATACAAGAAAATGTCTAACAACATACACCATGAACACAAACTTAGAAATATTTTTGAAAGGGCTATAATAATCCTATAAAGGTAAAATAGATGTTGCTGTGGGAAAAGCTAAAGTAGTAATCAACAGCATCATTAAAAATATAAATGCATAATGTTAAGAGATTAAAAGTCCCAAGTGTAAAAAAATTAGGACCTAAATTGTATTGTTATTCCTGACTGGAGTAGACAGACACATTTAGTAGTGCCTTAGCTGGTAATCCTAAAGTAGATACACAAGGGGAAGAGAGAATAGCTGTATGGCTATGGCTACCATTGCATATTGGGACATTATATTAGATGTCTTAAAACTTGACAAAGCATTTTGGGTTCTTGTCCATGCTCCAGTGGCCAATTTCCATCTAAAAAGTTGAAATTCCAAAGGGGGGGGGGGGCTTCCTAGAAGAAGAAGAAAGTGGGAGGAGGGGGAAGCTGCTGTAATCTATCAGAACATCATGGCGGATGCTTCAAAATTTGACAGATTGTTTTTGATTCTTGCACAAATCACAGTGGCTGGTTTCAAGTCAAAATGATAAATGGGATGGGCCTTTTTTTTAAAAGGTGGGAGCCTCTTATAACTCTTTGGGAAATATTTTTTAAGGGGCTAGAAAATGAGATTGTTCTGAGGCACTGCTGCAAAAAAATTCTGAGGTAGGAGAAAGACAAGAAAACAGCAGAAGGCTAAGGAATTGTCACTAAGATTCCTGAGGTTAAAAGAAAAGTGGGGAAACGGGAGAGGTACTTCTGTCTGAGGTATTTCTGGTAAGTTTCTTGAAGGGGAAAAATTGGAAGACAGGAAAACATGAGGCCTTGTGGGTTGTTGCTGTTATTGTTGTTGTGGGGGGAGGTTGCCTTTGCCTTCCTCTGAGGCTGAGAGAATGTGACTTGCCCAAGGTCATCTTTTTAGGCTGTCTAAATTTACTATTGTAATAGTAATTTGCACATTTATTAGGAAATAGAGCTACTGTCTAAAAACACTGTTGTTGTTTTTTCCATTATAAATTAAGATGGTGCTTCCAAAGAGACAGCTCTTTTCAAATGTCTACCAGCTGCTGAACCTGTGTTTATACACAGAATTAATAATCAGTGCTAAATAGTTTGACACACATGGCATCCTTTGAGAGAATTTCAGCCCACTGCATAAACAAGTAAGTCAGCCAGACAACAGTAGCATGGTTCATTTTATTACATACAGACAGGAAATCTAAGGTAAGACAGGATAAATAATTCCCTAGAGACTGACAGTGAATCTGTGCCAGGTTTAAAGTAGAAATCCTGGAAGCACTGGTTCTAAAGCAGAACTGCACAGTCTTGAGCATTTATGTCCATGTGTTCAAAATCAAATGACAGCAGGGCTGTAAATGCCAGCATTTTAAAATGTGTTTATATGATATTGCGATGAACTGCAGAGTAATCCCAAATGTGGGCAAAGTAATTCAGGGATGGAGAAGCCACCACATTCTTCAAAGCCCTGCCAGCTTGTTCCAGCAAGGGTAGGAGGAGCACATGTGTGCTGGGGAAGGAGACAGGGGTGCTTCTACTGTTTGGTTAGATGGGAGACTGCCCAGATAACCCTCTGCACTTGTCCCAGCCAGCAAGGAGTAAATGTTATATTTAGACTTTGTGGGTGGTGGTGGTGTGGTGGATATCAGGCAGCTTTATAGAGGTAGTTGGTTCCACTTTTGATGATCCCTTGATTTTGCTGTTGGTGATTTTCTGACCAGATCTTTGTGTATTTAAAAAAACAACAACAGCAAAAAAATATTCCCTTCTACTTGATCCAAGGCTCCCATGGCTCCCATCAGATACTGGCATGTGTTTGAGACTAAGGGAACTTTGAATCTGGCAGATGAACGGCAACCCCATTTCATAACACCCACATATAGAATCATAGAGTTGGAAGAGACCACAAGGGCCATCTAGTCCAAGTGCCTGCCCTGCAAGAATACACAATAAAATCATTCCTGACAGATGGCCATCCAGCCTCTGTTGCAGAAACCTCCAAAGAACTAAACTCCACCATACTCTGAGGCAATGCATTCTACTGCTTAAAAGCTCTTACTGTAAATAATTTTTTTCTAATGTTTAGGTGGAATCTCTTTTCCTGTAGTTTGAGTCCATTGTGCCATGTTCTAGGACTTTATCAGATAAGCCCCTTTAAATGTTCTTTTCCTGGCATTATATTTTTTAAGCCAGCAAAGGAACGCCCCTCACCACACTTACCTTCTCTCCTGGCAGAAGGCTTCCCTGGCAATGAAGAGCAAGTGAACGAAGCCCCATTCACTTCCTCCTCTGAAATTCTGCAATACTTCATCGCAAGGGAAATTTAAAAATAAAACAAAAATAAAACATAAAAAGTTGCATCAAGCACTGTGATGCACCAGGTGATACATACTCTGAATCAACAGACAAGTAGCAGCAACTTGGTTTATTGATCAAGAATATGTATGTGGTAGCACTTCCAAAGCCAGTTCTGACCAGTGGAGCAGGATATAGAAAATAAAAGCCAATAGTTTAGTTTTCGATATCCCCCCAGGCCTGGGAAGCCGCAGGGGAAGGAAAAGGGAGGGCCCCACCATCCCAGGTGGGTGACCTTGGTGCTCAGCAGAAGAAGCTCGTTTCCAGCCATTAAGGCGGGCTGGCCGGGCTCCAGCACTGAGAGGCCCAAGTGAGGGGGAAGGAGATTCTCCCAAACTGCAGAGAACCAAACTCATGTCAAAGGCCTACCCTGGACTCTGACTGCAAGGCCCAGAATCCAGGGGAGGACCTGACATTCTGCCCCCCAATGATAATCTACATCCAACATATCACAAAACCCCAGGCCAAACACGAAAGAAAAGGAAAAGCAATGCACAAATAGAAAGGTCAATCTGGCTTATCAGGGAAGCGAGCATGGAACTTCCACAATAAGCGAAGTGCCTTGACATGTTCCACATTCACCCACTCAGCATGCCCTAACGCAGATGCTTCCATTTTACAAAGTATTGAAGAACCCCTCTATGCATTCTAGAGTCCAAAACTTCAGAGATCTCAAGGCGTTGGCCGTTGTCAACCATGATTGGAGAGGGCACCATAGACACCGGGTGGTGCAGGTCAGGAGGTGCCATGGGTTTCAGCAGGCTAGAATGAAAGACAGGATGGACATTATGGTACAATTTAGGCAGAGGCAACTGAAAAGCCACAGGATTGATTTGACACACGATAGGGAAAGGTCCAATGTACTTGGGCCCCAACTTCTTTGAAGGTTGGGGACTTTTGAGAAATCTGGTGGACAGGTACACTTGATCTCCTACATCATAAGGAGGGGTGGGATCCCTCCTCTTGTCCGCATGGTGCTTATATTGGGCCTTAGCAAAGTCAAGAGCAGCAACCACTTTCAGCCAAGTGTCCTTAATTTGAGTACTCCATTGAACCAATGGGACAGGGTCTTTAGAGTCCAGTTCCCCCAACGGCAGGGGGTCAGACTCTTGACCATACACCACTTTGAAGGGAGAGAGTCCAGTACTTTGGTGTACAGCATTGTTATAAGCCACTTCAGCAAAAGGCAAGAGGTCCACCAAGTCAGATTGTTGGAAATTAATGTAGCAATGTAAATACTGTTCCAAAGTCATGTTCATCCATTCCGTGTTTCCATCCAAATGTGGATGATGACTACTGCTTAGGGCACATTCAACTCCCAACAACTTGGTGAAGGCTTTCCAAAACTGGGAGGTGAATTGCACACCCCGGTCAGAAACAATCTTGGTAGGGGCCCCATGCAGTCTGTATATATGTTGGATGAACATTTTGGCCAATTGCTGAGCTGTGGGGATGTGCTTACATGCAATAAAATGGGCTTGGTTAGAGAACATGTCCACCCCCCCCAAATGACCGTTTTCCCCTTACTTTCCGGAAGATCCACAATGAAATCCATGCTGATCACTTCCCAGAGTCTGCCTGGGGTGGGCAGAGGAATCAGTAAACCTTTTTTGCTGTGGCACACACTGGGCACCCTTTTACATACCCCTCCACCTCCTTGCACATGAGGGGCCACCAAAACTGCCTCCTAGCCAAGTGTAACATTTTGACATAGCCCAGCACTTTTTACATCGTGGCATTGCTTGAGAATGGCTCGTCTCATGACCTCAGGAACATACATGCACTCCCCTTTCCAAGCCAACCCCTCCCACAGGTTCACTTCGCCCCTATGGGAGAGGAACCAAGCGTTCCAGGAGAGGGCATGCACCATTTGGGCTTGCCACCCTTCCCCCTTTAACATGGAAAGGGGTCGGGTTGGAGCCTGGGGCTCTTGAGTCAGGGTGGCTTTCAGTGGGATGTGGGGAGGAGGTGGTGAATTGACTAGCCCGACAGAATCCTGGGCCCCTGCTGGTGGGGCCCACCTCAGTGCTTTGTTGTTTGGCTTGGCTGTGTGTGAGGACTGCGAGTCCCAAATGAGAGGAAGAGAAAACAGCGTCAACCACCTCCTTCGTTTTGCTCTCATGTTGGTGAAGCCTAGATAAAGCGTCTGCTAGAAAGTTCTTCTTTCCCGGGAGAAACTTTAGCGTGAAGTTAAACCGATAAAAGAAATCAGCCCACCTAATTTGCTTGGGGCTATGGCGGCGTGGGGTTCTCAAAGCCTCCAGATTCTTGTGATCTGTCCAGTCCTCAAAAGGCTGGGAGGATCCTTCCAGCAGATGGTGCCAAGTCTCCATGCCACTTTTATAGCCCCAGGCTCCTCCCACACTGGCCAATTCCGTTCAGTTTCATTGAATTTTTTAGAAAGGTATGCGCAAGGCCTGAGCTCCCCTCCCTCGTCCTGTTGTAACAGCACCCCCCATTGCTACATCTGAGGCATCCACTTGAACAACAAATACCTGCTTGGGGTTGAGGTGTTTCAGAATGGGCTCAGAGGTGAACAACTTTTTCAGCTTTTCAAATGCTTATTGACATTGGTCAGTCCAGACAATCTTTTGGGGAGGTTTTTCCCACTTCCCATTCTTACTCCTTTTCTGTCCACCAGGCCCCTTAGTTTTCAACAAATCTGTGAGGGGTAAGGCAACCTCAGCAAAATCAAGGATGAAAGACCTGTAGAAATTAGCAAAACCCAGAAAGCTTTGAAGCTGCTTTCTGTTTCTGGGGGCCTCCCATGCCAGGACCCCCTTTACTTTTTCTGGGTCCATTTCAACCCCTTTGCTAGAGATGCGATATCCCAGATAGTCCAGCCGGGTTTGGTGGAACTCACATTTGGAAAGTTTGGCATACAAATGGTTTTCTGCTAGTTTACTCAATATTTTCTTCACTAGTTTAACACGGGACATGTAGTCCTCTGAATAGATGAGTACATCATCAAGGTAAACCAATACCCCTTTGTACAGGAATTCTCTAAGTCCATCATTAATTAGGTTCATGAAAATGCCAGGGGCTCCTGCCAATCCAAAGGGCATTACGCAAAATTCAAATGCTCCAAATTGATAGTTAAAAGCAGTCTTCCACTCATCTCCTTCTTTGATCCATACTCTATAGTATGCCTCTCGCAAATCCAGCTTGGTGAAGATTTTCCCTTTGGCCAAATAGGCCACTATGTCCTTCATCAGAGGCAGGGGTATTGATTTACCACACTAACTGCATTTAAGGATCTAAAATCAATACAGAGCCTGAGAGAGGAATCTCATTTATGTCTGAACAGTACTGGATCCCCCAAGGGAGACATTGTTGGCCTAATGAAACCCCAGGCCAGGTTTTTGTCTATGAATTCCCTTAGTGCATCTCACTCTGCCAGGGTCATGGAATAAATCTTAGGCTTAGGCAGTTTGGCATCTGGGACTAGTTCAATAGCACAGTCAAATGGTCTGTGTGTGTGTGTGTGTGTGGGAAATGTTACATTCCTTCTCTTCAAACACAATCTACCACTGCTTGTACTCTACTGGCAGATCTTTTACTTCTCCCTGCACCATGGCAACCAAAGAGCCATTGTGGCCTCCCTTGAGGCGGGCCCTCTTTCTTGTAGGGGTCTCTCCCTCTTTACTCAACCCATGTTCCTGTATGCAAGCGGGGTTGGTGAAGGACACAATTTCTTTGACCCAGTCTATGGAAGGGTTGTGGAACTTCAGCCAATTTAGGCCGACTACAGCTGCCAGCACAAGGCCTGGTACAACCACAAATTGTAGGTCCTCCTAGTGATTCCCCATCCTCATTGTTACCGGGCCAGTCATTCACCTGGCGGGCCCCCCTTCTTCATCCCTCCGTCCATCTGGGACAGCCTAACCAGCTTGTCTAACTTTATTGTGTTGATGGCTAGTTTTCTGACTAAAGAGGGATGGATTAGCACCTGCACGCACCCACAGTCCACAATCACCATTACCTTATAGGGGGCCCGTCCCTACCAACCCCTATTTTGGCCTTAATGAAAAATGGGGCTTTAACTCCACTCACCATAGCACTCGGGCACCCTTCAGGGTTAGCCTGCCCTTGGGTGCTTAGTAGGGTGGGCTGGATCCATTTCCCACCAGCTCAATGTTGGACGAGGATCCACTGTCCCCCGATTCCCAGGAGGACTCCCCAGCCACATGGCCAGGAACCAGGGTGCATGCCGTCACTTTGGTCTTCAGCTTGAACGGTGTTTTGGGTGCCGTCTGCTTTCTTTCTGGCTTCTTGACCCCCTCCTCATTGGGACTGCTTCACAGCTGTTTCTCTGGACATTCAGCTATGCGGTGCCCCCCTTCCCGCATAGGGCTCAGAGGGTCATCATGAAGTCATGAAAACTCCCTAGTTCTGGAGCTCCCATGTCATAGAGCCCTACCAGCCATTGTGCTGCCTCTCCTTCCAGCTGGTTGGAGATGTACTGCACTTTCTCTTCTTCCGTCTGGAACTCTTCCTCCCAGTGAGACATGAATCCCATCACCTGGGTTAGGAAGTAGGGTAGCTTTGCAGCATCCCCATCAAATGTGGCCTTCAGGTCTTGGTGCTTGAGGCAACGTGGTTGTGGCTGTGGCTCAACTGAGCTGGCACCCGCTGGGGGGTGTTGGCCCCCCGGAAACCAGCGGTGCTGGGGCTCCTCCTGGAGGGGCCAGGATGCCTCCCCCTGGGGCTGGCAGCTGGGGGTCAGGGGGGTGGTTGCTGGTCCAGTGGTGCTGGTTGCGGGGGCAGCCGATGCAAGATTTCCTCAAGGCTGGTCTGCATCACCTCCATCTGCTGCTTCAGCTTTGCACCTCTCTCTCCAGTTTTGAACAAGGCTGTCTCACCCCCGGTTCACGAACGCCACCAGTCAGAGGTATATTCCCCCTCAGGGATCTGCGATTGTCTCGGCCTCATTCGCCTGGCCACAGCCAGCTAGCTCCCATGGCTGCACATGTCCCACATATGGGTGTCTCAAAGAAGGGAAGGCGTCCCCCTCCTAGGGCCTGCCTGGCTCCCAACTCCATAAAGTCAAGGAGAGGAAGCAGTCTTCCAGCCCTCAGTTGTTTCCAGCTCAGCTCTCCTGCCACCGAGTCGGCTCCGGCATCTGGCAAGCCAGCCCCCTGGTCGCCTTCTGTGCCCAGGTCCTTCTCTGTCTGGGCTCTAGACTCCGCACCCTCTGACATCTCGTCCTCAGCACACGGGTAGAGTATGGAATACCTGTGATGCACCAGGTACTACACACTCTGAATCAACAGACAAGTAGCAGCAACTTGGTTGATCAAGGCTATGTATGTGGTAGCACTTCCAAAGCCAGTTCTGACCAGTGAAGCAGGATACAGAAAATAAAAGCCAATAGTTTAGTTTTTGATATCCCCCCAGGCCTGGGAAGCCACAGGGGAAGGAAAAGGGAGGGCCCCGCTATCCCAGGTGGGTGATCTTGGCACTTAGCAGAAGAAGCTCATTCCCAGCCATTAAGGCGGGCTGGCCGGGCTCCAGCACTGAGAGGTCCAAGTGAGGGGGAAGGAAATTCTCCCAAACTGCAGAGGACCAAACTCATGTCAAAGGCCTATCCTGGACTCTGACTGCAAGGCCCAGAATCCAGGGGAGGACCTGACACACCTACACACACTTAAAAACTTTCAAATAAACCGGGGAGGGCAATAAACAGTGTGTCACCTACTGGGATGATGCAATCTCACCCAGAAGTGTTCTGGCCAGTCCGGCCATTCACAACGTAAGTATGTGAAACAAAATGATGTGAGGTTACATACTCCAGAAATGCCAGCAAAACAACAACAACAACAAACAACAACAACAACAACAACAACAAAAACACAGCACAGCTGATCTATTGACAGCTTGGGCCATCAATAAAATAGATTGGCTTAAGGACAAGGCATAAACAAGAAAGGGTGATGTCATCTGGTATGCACGCCCTTTTGTGTTTATGTGGCATCATTATAGTGCTGTATTTAGTATGTCTGATAAAGTTCTTGCAGCTCCCTTGTGCCCAAAGGGATTGAGGAAGGTATACTGGGGGCCTCCAGGGTGAATAAGCTTGTGGAATTCTTCTTCACCAGCATAAAGCTCTCCTGCCCATTCCCACACCTTAACAGCAGCAGGAGGCGAGAGTTAATATTGACTTACTTTCTTTTTGATTGAGGAACAGATGAAACAAATCAAACTGAACAATGATATGTGCAAAAATTGTGAACGCAAGACACTAAACAAGAGATTGTAGAATGGTTTACTTTCAAAACAAGCTTAGAAAGTGAGGGTACAGGAAGTGTTTGCTACTTGCCAAAAATTAAGAGTGGAGAATACCAGGAATTTAATTCTCCACCAGTCGTATAGTACAATAGCTAAAACATTATATCTAGCAGTGATTGGTAAGAGTTCTGAAGTTTTTTTTTTAAAAATTCCTAAATGTTCAATGAAGATGTTTAGCATAGCTGAAGCCAAATGACCCTATTCCGATTTTTCTAGAAAGGGCTGTAATTTCCATGATATCATTGGGAGTTTCTTTCTTTCTTTCTTTGTGTGAGGTCCAGTTTACTTTTAGGGAGACACCTTCTTCTTTTAACTGTTTTCTCTTTCATTGTTCCATTCCCCACAAGCCCAGCTTCATGTCTTTTGGCTTAGCTGCTAAGCATGCCCTTACTTACTTATCATGTTCTTGTTCACTGAGAGGCAATGTAGTGACTGGACTGGATTTGGAAGATCTCGCTTGATCACACTACAGTTGTCCCTCCGTATCTACAGATTTGGTATTCACAGATTTAAGTATTCACGGCTTGAAAATATTCTTAAAAAAATAATAATCCAAAAAGCAAACCTTGATTTTGCCATCTTATAAAAGGGACACCATTTTGCTATGCAATTGCATATAATGGGACTTGAGTATTCATGGATTTTGGAATCCATGGGGGTGGGGGCTGGAACCAAATCCTAGCAAATATGAAGGGACAACTGTACACAGTTATAGAACTATTATTCCACTAAGAATAAGAGGCCTAAGAGCTCTCTGGCTGAGAATGCTAAACAACCCTCCCTAAACTGCAAATCCCAGGATTCCACAGGAGGCAGTCATAGCAATTAAAGTGGAATACAGTAGCACCCCGTATCGCCTGATTAAGCACTTGCTGATTCAGTTATCTGTGGTTGGAGAAAGAAAGCAAAAAGCTGCAAAAGGCAGGCACTTCCATGAAGCTCAAAACTATCATCAAACACAGAACTAACCAGGAGTCCACGAGAGGCCACCACAATGTGGTTTCCTCTGCCTCTCCATCCATGGAGCCTGCTCCTCCTGGTACTAGGGATAGGAACAAGCACTGCCAATGCCGCCACCGCCATTAGACCAGACTCAGCCCAGTGTCTCAGAGTGAAAGGAAGGCCTGTCAGCCATGTCCTGTGGCTCCCTCAGGTGAGCACTGGAGGGCTGGTGTCAGGGAGAGGCTGTCAGCTCCTGCTTCAGCCTCTGGGTGGGTAGATGTGGCAGCGGGGGTAGTGAGAGTGCCAGGGTGACTGTTATGTTGGGCGGGTGCCATGTTTGCAGCCCGCATATTGTCCCGGGTGGGGGAGGTGAAGAAAGGTGAGTGAGTGAGGAAAGGAGGACTTCTCTGGGCAGGAACCATTGGCATGGAGGTGGAGTGTGGGAAGGAACAAGGGGAAACAGTGCTGTTCCCCTGCCAGCCAGAGAAGGACAGGCCAGGAGGAGGAAAGGCCCCCCCCGCGCATTCTGGGAGCATTCACTACTATCCATGGATTTTAGTATCCACGGGGGGCCCTGGAACCAATCCCCCAAGGATACAGGGGTCCTATTGTAATAGTGCTATAACAGCACAGTGCAACAGTGAGCCAATGAAACTCAGTGGGTGACCTTGAGCCAGTCACTCTCTCTCAACCTAGCCTACTTTACAGGGTTATTGTGAAGGTAAAGTGGGAAGGGCGTGAATTCTGTACAGAACCTTGAGCAGTGTTGGAAAGATGAGACACAGATTATCAGACAACCTAAATATGGCATTACACGAATGCCAGGAGATCGCTAAAGGGCTTATTTTCCACATGATGTTGTCCCTATGTCGTTATGCTCCTGTGCTGATCCTATTTCGCCCTCGTTGCTTTTTATTCACAGCTTAAGCCGTGAATAGATTGCACGTTCCATTCCTGTCATGGAACAAGACGCAAGTGAAAAGGTGCCCTGTTATGCTGGCGTGATGCCAGCATTAGTGGGAGGTCCATTCCAGAACATTTCCAGGTGCAATCGGGACATCCAGGTAAGTGACACCCTTTTTTGTACTCTCCCTGGGTTACTTGGTATTTTTTAATTGTGTTTCTGTGCTTGTTGACATTTTTTTACACTGTATTTTTGTTTTTAACTTTGAATTTCCTGCTCACTCGTCCTCTCACGAGAACAGCCCGGGATTTCAAACCAGGAAGTGAATGCAGCTCCAGAGAGCTACATTCACTCCTGGGCTGCCAAGGGGGAGGGAGCATTGCACGATTAAGGTAAGTGTAAAACCATTTGTTATTGTGCCGAGATGGGGTCAGGAGGGGGAAGGGAGAGGAGATAGTGAGGGGAATACTATTTTTGTTCCTGTCTGAAAATCTCCATACATGTAATAAAAATGGCAGCTTCCCCAAACATCTTGTCAGACCTGTTCCTTAGCTCTCTCCTGTGCACCCAATTCTCATTTCCAGAATATTGTGCACTGGTATTTTTAATGACTGTAACTTTTAATCCAGAACGTTTCTTGCCTTATGGTTACTTATGTATATAGTTAGTTACATCTCCCATTTTTGTTTACTAGATTAGAAGTGTGTGTCTGTCTGATGCACACAATTCCTACTTTAAATATAACACACTTGTCACAAGAGATGGTAGCTAATCTCTTCCCTTGCCAGTCACAAATCATGCATGGAAAGATTGTTTCTCTATTTTTCCAGTCTTGCTTTTATTGTCTCTCTGAAGGGTATGGGTGTCCTTAATATGTTCTCACAGACAGCGTGGTGCAGTGAAGGAGGCTTTGCACAGAAGAGGCATCTGCCATGTATGACAGACAAACAGAAAGATATTAAGGACACCCATTTCCTACAGAGAGACAGTGATGCCGTCTCCTGAATATAAAGAAAGGAAATCTTAAAAATGAATTTTGGTGAAGGGTTTTCTCAAGCTAAAATGAGTTTTCCATGGCCCTTAACAAACTGCAACCTGATCTCGGATGCATCTTGTTTTAAGGGACATTACCCCCACCCCCCGCCAACCTTCTATGATGCGACAATGTACAAGCAGTTGTACTTTCTGACTGAAAGCCTTTTTCCCCCTGCTGGTGCCTTTCTCTCCTCTTTGGTAAACTACTTCCTGGGACTGACTTCCATCTACTAAGGCGGGAGGGGTGGGAGAGGAGGCAGCAATGCCCAAGCACCAGGCACACATTCTCTTTGCTTTCTCTGCTACTGCCCTGGGACTCTTTTTCACCACAGCAGATACTGAGAGTCCACTGTATAAATCTGGTACAGTGTGAGTCCCCAATGGCAGCATTTTTGTGCTGACATTTCTGCACAGAATAAGTCTTTAAAAACTACCATTTTTGAAGAGTTCCTCATAGCAAGAAGAAAAAATGCTAAAATTACTTGTTGCTACCTTTCAGAATTAAATTAGTGAAGAATTACATCTCTGCTGGGACTTACTGTCCAACAACCTCTGGAGGGCCACATGATTCCAGTCCTAATTTGTTGGTTGTTGTTGTTAATTACCATTGAGTTGGCTTCAACAGATGGCAATCCTATGAATGAGAGACCTGCAAGACACTGTCATCAACAGCCCTGTCCAGGTACCCTAATCTCAGGGCTATGGCTTTTTTGATTGATACTGTCCACCTGTAATACACTCTTCCTCTTTTCTAACTGTCTCTCACTTTACCAAGCATTATGTGGTAAACTCTGTTAATGCCTATGCACATGTACAACAGGCATCGATTAAGATTGCTTTATTGTCAGGATACAGATGCTTACGGTAACACTGCATAGGTAGTTCTGAGGCTTTGATGGCTTTGATGGCAAAATCCCTTGTTAACACATTCTGTCAGTTTCAGTCCCCCACCCCTCAACCTGATCACTATATTTATCTATGCTTATGCAAACCTCCTTAAACATTCCCAAGCAGGCAATGACCTTGGCGATTGGGGGTGCCATTTCTCCAGCACATACCAGCCCCAGCTCCCAGAATGCCTTCTACTCATGTTATCTCACTGGTATAATGAGGCCTAGTAATGCTAACTACAGCATATTCCAACTACCTAAGCACTAAACAGTGAACAGCATTCTAAATAGCAAACAGCACCAATGACCTGACATATTATCATCTTTTCTAATGGTCCATGTTGTCTCATGATACAGCCAAAGTACAGTATCCTCAGTTTGGTCATCTCAGCTTCTAGGGAGAGTTCAGGCTTGATATGCTCTCACATCCATTTTATTCATCCTGGTCAGTATCAAACCAAGAAGAAAAAGAGATTAGTTGTGAGAAGTTATAAGTATAGATTCACCATACCTTCTAGCTAAGAGCCCATCTACACATTTAGAACTATAGGTCACCTGCATCTGTGGCTGGCATCTTCAGAGAATTCTCTGAAGATGCCAGCCACAGAGGCAGGCGAAATGTCAGAAATAAACTCTTCCAGAACATGGTCTCACAGCCTGGAAAAAAACCAAGGAAAATCTATGGATGCCAGCTGTAAAAGCCTTCGACTTCATATAGGTCAACCCCTGTATCCACAGATTTGGTATCCACAGTTTCACTTATCCACGTCCGGAAAAAAATATGTTCTTTCTAGGCATTTATAGGTCCTCCAATGCGATTCTGTGGTCAACTTCCACTGTTTGTCTCATTGAAAAAAAAATAGGGTTCCTTATTAACTACGTATCCACAGCATTTGTGTGTCTTGGACTGTATCCCCCGCAAATACAGGGTTTGACCTGTATATCATTTGGCCTTGGATTGCAAGAGCAAAGCTACACTGGAAGTCCTTTCACTGTTCTTTCACTGCAGGTGAAACACACCTGTGTAAAAAGCATGGAGCTGAATACATGCTGGTGGAAGTATAACAAAACACCAAGATGTCTTTTCCCCCTCCTTTTCTCCCTTTGCACTATTTTGGGTATTGACTGATTGACTAATTTACCATAACAATGGGAATAAGTACAGGACTGTGTTAGTCTGACTTCAGATGAGTCTCCTGGGATGTGTCTGTTATCTATCCATTGTTCTTTAACACCAATACTTAGATAGAAATTCAAAAATTCTCTCACTCACACAAAAAAACAGAGAATACAGTAATGACAAATTAAACATGTTGCCATTCTTGCCTGACACCCCAAATCTCTTGCCTGATCTGCCTGCCTCATTTTGCCTAATGAGTGGTGCCCTTGATCAGTTTACCAAAAGCCATTAGCAGGATAATTATGGGACCAAAGCAGATTGCATATGTTATGCATCTTTAAGTTCTTTTAAATTTCTAAGTAGTAGCATGTAGAGGGAGTTAAAACTGATCCAATTATTCCAAAAGGAATACTAAACTATAGTCTAATGGTAAAAACTGATACCTGTCCACATGTCTACTTAATGGAATCAATTTATCTGTGATGCATGACATAGTCCCTAAATCTGTATGTACAATGTGGTCTTGTGATGCACTAAAGAACTGAATCATTGCTGACAAGGGTTGTCATCACCAAGTATGTAGGTTGACTTGGTGTTGAAAATGGTTCCACTGGTAGCCTAGGTGACAGAGATTTGTACAACATAGCATTACAGAAATATAATTGACATTTGGCTCTCCAATATTTCTGTTGCATGTTTTCCAAATAGAGTGAAAATGTTTTCACAACATTTACACCAGCAGCTAAGTCCATTATACACCAATCTGAAGCATCCAATGGCTGAAAACACTTGCCAAAATTTACTCAGCTGTTTTGCTGAGATGAGGCTTAAGCTAACATTTCCAGTAAGGATTGCTGGAATATCCTATTTTCACGCAGGTGAAGAAATGCTGACTCTTGGGAAATTTGTAAAATGGAATGCCTCTGAAAGAGGAAACAGTTTATTTTAAGAGAAAAATACTATGTGGAGGAAATTAGCCTTCCAAATACTTCAGCTACAAATAAGGAGATTATCAGATGCAGCAAATGTGGCACAATAATGATGCCAAAGGAACGCAAAAGGCCGCCAATATCAGACATCCTCCGTTTGCATTCCGCTGGCATCACTATGGTGTTTCTTTTCATTGATGGGCTGAGCCGTCAATAGATTCCCCCGTTCCATTTTGGTGCCAGCATTGCCGGCATCTGAAACCTAACGCCATTGTCCCCCATGAATACAGCATAAATGAGCAGTCCTGCCAGAACACTTCCAGGTGAGATTGCGAAAACCAGGTAGGCTACACTCTTTTTATGAACCTCCCCAAGTTACTTGTAGTGTGTAAAGTGTTTTTCTGTGCTTGTGTGTACTTTTTTGTTTTTGTTTTTTTAAATCTGCTGCACTCATGTCTTCTCGCAAGAATCGGCAAGATTTCAAACCAGGAAGTGAATGGAGTTCCGTTAGAGCTCCGTTCATGCTTGGGCTGTCTGTGGATGCTACTCAAGGTAGGTCTGATAATTTTGGTTATTTTGATAATTTTTTAAATTTTGGTGCCAGGATAGGATTGGGTTGTTTTTTTTAGTGGGACAGGAGCATTTGTGTTCCTGTCTGATAATGTCCTAAAACAATGTAAGCGACAATTCTTTCGTTTTAGAACAATGATTCTAGATTTCTTCCTAGTGCTAGACCTCTATGTTAAAATCACAGGTCTGGTTCAAATATAACACAAAACTGTATTTAATGTAGCCTTTTCTAATATGATCCCTCCCAAGTTGTGATGGTGAATAACCCCATTATCCTCACCCAGCATGAGCATCATCCACATCATTGCTATTTTTCATGACTAGTGATGGAACTATAGTACAACCCAACTGAAGAGTATCATATTGGAGAAGGAGAGTGAAGTTTTATGTGCACAAAAAAGCTTTATCTTCATTATTATATCAAGCTTCCACACACAGGACTTTTTTAAATGGGGTAAAAAAAGCTCAAGGAGGTCAGGAGAAGAACAGAGCTGTCGCGCTTACAGAGTCCCATTTCAGATGACACCGTCCTCCTCCGTCCTTCTCCTGACTTTTCCCCATCCTTCTTCCATGCTGCAGGCGCCACTTTTTATTGATAGAAAACCTCAGTCAATAAAAAGCAGTGCCCGCAGCATGGGGGA
Source organism: Gambelia wislizenii (assembly GCA_030847615.1). NCBI lineage: Eukaryota > Metazoa > Chordata > Lepidosauria > Squamata > Crotaphytidae > Gambelia > Gambelia wislizenii. The sequence continues at coordinate 95,358,685 of JAUMIR010000005.1, read as the reverse complement.
AGGTCGGGAGGAGGACGGGAAGAGGACAGAAACAGGACGAAGTAAGTGCAACAGCCCCGTTCTTCTCCGACCTGCTTGGGTTTTTTTTACCCTGTTTGAAAAAGTTCACAGAGTTAAACCTCTAACGTAATAACATCTACTCTAGACTGTCCCAACCTGTTGCCCTCCAGAAGTTTAATGGATTGTAAATGGCAGTCATCACAGACTATTTACCATGCTGGCTGAGGCTTGTTGAATGGTAGGACAAAACATTTGGATAGCACCAAGTTGGGGAAGAGTGAAGAAGTGACTCTTTAAGACCTCAGTCAGAATCTTTTCCATCCCTGAATCTGCTGGTTTTTTTTTTTTAAATAACAAAAATCTAGAGATATCAGGGATCAAACTAACTATATGAAAAAAATGTATTCTATAATGGAGCAATGCCAACTGAACTACGGTCTCCATATATCACTTTTGCACAGCCTGCAAAGATACCTTCCATTATGTAAGGCCAAGTAGAGGAAATGCCAAAATAATCCAGATTGGGCTTTAAGGCACTCCAGATTACACATTCAAAATAAATAACACAAGCTAAGTATACTGGCACACATCCTCTGATCACAATTTACAATCTTGACTTATTTGGCTTGCAAAATGTGAACTCTGAAACTTACTGGCAAAGAGCAGAATAGCACGCACAAGAAGAGATGGGAAATAGGGGAAGGGGAAAAGGCTTCATAAAGGCTAGACTGGCTTCTCCTTGCTATCCTCCCATGGGCAGGTGGAATGTTTTGTTTTGACCAGCCTTTGAGAAATAATTGCTAATGAGGAAAGGGACATTTAATTATGTGCTATACAGTACAAACCACATATACGTGGGGATATGTTCCTGAACTTACCGTATAAATGTGAAACAATGGATAATAGCAAATCCTATTGAAATGAATGATTTCCAGCCCAAGCCTACCATAGAGTCATGCTGGAGATTTCTAGAGAGAACACCTCTCTAGAAATCTCTAGGTCCTCCAGCACAACTTTATGGTCAACTTCCAGTGGAAGCATGCCATGAAATCGTGCTGGAGGATCTAGAAAATGCCTAGAGAGAACATATTTTTTCAGATGCAGGCAAGTGAAATGGTGCACACTAGTCCCGTGGATATGGAGATCGTACTGTATTGTCTATATTGGATGTTTTCTTCTTTTTAAAATGGTTATGCTTTAACATTGCTTTTAATTCTAGTGAGAGTTAAATTATATTTTCACTTTTGTACAATGTGAACTTTTATTTGTGTCTTTTCAAACCTCTGTAAGCTGCCTTGAGTCCCAGGACTGGGAAAAAAGGCATGATGCAAATGAGTAAGAGCAACAACAGCAACAACAACAGATGTGGTTAGGAGACACAGGTGGACACAAGAATCTTAATAGGAAACAACATAGTTTTAAGCAACTGAAAATATCTTTTAGTTGCAAAGGTTAACACATTATTTCCATAATACTGTAGTGTGTCCACAGAATACAAGACACAGCAATATATAAATAATTTTAAAAACCAGTCATTAGACTAGGGTAAAGATCTATAGTGGTGTTGCAATCATATGGTCTTCCAGATGTTATTGACTACAAATTTCAGCTGCTGTGGCAGTACAGCTAATGGTGAAGAATGCTGAGAGTTTCAGTCCAACAACATATGGACGGCTGCATGATACCCACTCCTGCGCTATAGAACTTTATCAGATGTGGGGAAATGCAGCACAAAACCGTGTCCCAAAACACATCAGAAGATCATGATGAGAACACAAAGGGCGACATTATAAGATGCCTGCACCCTCAGCCATTCTGGGGGCATAGTGCGGGTGTGAATAAAGCATCCTTTTTTATTGACAGAGTCTCTCTCTCTCTCTCTCTCTCTCTCTCTCTCTCTCTGGCTTTTCTTCACAAACGAAGATTCAGGAAGGACTCACCCCACGCTTTCTGCAAGCGCGACTGAAAAGGCCAATACGAGTTAAACAAGTCCGGTTGCAGATAGCACAGCAGAAGGTCTCCTTGAGTGATGATTCCGGGTTGTGATTCTTTCTGCATTGTCATTTCTCTTCAAGACTTGTTCGGCATGAGTTCTCAAATAAAGGCTGCAGCATTGTGGATAGTGCGTCTCCATGCCTCCCAATGAGGCCAGAGCAGACCATTGTTGGTGATCAATTTGGCCAAGCCTGAGATGTTGTTTCAGGGAATCCTTGTATCACTTTTTTGGAGCACCCCTCTTACACTGACTCGTGGTGAGTTCACCGTAGAGTACTATTTTTGGGAGGTGATGACAAAGTAGGCTGTGAATAAAAATGGATGATTTATTCATGCCTGTGCTACACCCCCGGAATGGCTGAAGGACAATGTTGTCTGATAATTTTGCCAGTTTATGTTCTCGTCGCGATCTTATGACATTTTTTTTTTCATGCATCTGATAAAGTCCATACAGTAGTCACACTTGGCCCTTGGATGTCTTGCACAGCCTAATCATCCGATTTCAAAGGGGATAAAAATGGGTTTGTTTCAGTGGAAACTGAACCTGCCATGTGCAAAAATCTTCATTGGAGATCCAGTGGTTTACATGTAGACTAGCCCATCCCCCCATCTCTCTCACCACTCTACAAAATGCAGTCCAGAAAATATTATGCACATCAAGTTCCCTCTGAAATTATTGTGACTATAGTATTTTATCTATGTCATTGCTTTCAGTGAGATTACACAAGTCTTTAAGGCAATAAAAGGTTTGATGAGTAGCCTTGTAAAGGAAAGAGCACTGTTATTATATATAATCCAGTTGCACGAGGACACTATTTACATATTAGGAGTAGATACATAGATTGATGGGAGCTGGCTTAGGGAGCAGAAGCAGCTTGTTCAAGGTGCTGTTTACACGATGAAAATGTCCCTGGAAGAATTCGTGTTGATCTCTGGCAGTTTACACGTACATTGGGTCGGGTACATGATTTTCAGAAGGGGGGCCACCTTTTATCCCTCAAACTGCGGGACTTCCAGTCCCGCGGGTTGTGCCGGCTTTTAAAAAAATCACTGGAGGATTCAGAAAATCGGAAATGTAAACAGCCTGGGACAAAATATCTCGGTACTAGGGGATGACCAGAAATGGTGACTGGGGGCGGGCTTAGAGCTCAGCAACCAGAAAAGGAGGGGTCAGTCACCCATTCAACAGATCCAGCCTCACCAGCTGAAAACAAAGGCATCCCTTCTAGCTGCATGTAGGTTGGTGTGTGTGTGCGCGTGTACTCAATCACCTTTTTAAATGGATTTCTACACTGCAAACCCTTCAGCTTTAACCTCTTCCTCAACTGCATGTTACAAAGAGATTGTGGTGGGCAGAGAGTCATCCATTCATTCCCTGCCTGGATCCCCTCTCTGGGTCTGAATGGATAATCAAACATTCAAAAAACCCCACAAGGGACAGTAAAAAAAATGCCAGACAAAATGCCTTGTGTGACACTGGCTTGAAATCTTCACTCTGCAGCTCCCTCTGCTTTAAGCGTCAACATTGTAAAAGAAATCCTAAGCCTCTCCTCCCTTCCCCCCACTCAGCTTGATTTCAAAAGGAAAGGACATGGTTTAATTGTTCCTCCATCTGAGTGAAATATCACATTCTTGGTCTTTCAAAATGCCTTCTCCTCTGCTTAAAGGGTTAACATTTTTAAGAGACAGGATAAACACAAGCCTCTGCCCCCTCTCTCCCACCCCCCAGCCAATAGCATCGCTCGTGGCACGGAACTCTAAAAGAAGTATGTCACGGAGGTTGTGAAAACACGAGTAATCACATCCTTGATTGACAGCCAAAAAAAAAAAAAAATCCCAGTAGGCTAAACATGTGTAAACAACAAAACACGGGACATAAGAGTGCGGGACCTATAAAAAGAAATGGAACTTTTGACGTGTAAATATCAATCACAGGATTTCCTAAAGAGTGACAAAAATCGTCTAAACAGCGTGGGACCAATCCGGGATCAGGAAGTCACGGTAAGCCCCGTGACAAATATTGTCATGTAATTGGCACCCAAGAGTTTCTTATAACCTTTGTTGTAGAATATATATATATATATACATATATATATATATATATATATGTATATGTATATATATGGGATATTTGGGACAGCTTTCTCAAGTGACATTTTTTAGGTGGGCATAAAATACTTTATAGCTAAGCAACCCAGGGGAACAAAAAGAAAGTGTTGTTGAAAGCAGGGCTGTGGAGAAGGAGGCTGAGGGGTGAAATATTGGGGCCTGGATCTCTGGAGAGTATAGGCCTCTGAGGGCCATGCAGCAAAAAGACAAACAATAAATTATATATAAAGTAAATTTTGGAATCTCAGCAGCCTAGAGAGGGCTATCATGTCTGTTCCTAGACTTAAGCATATTCAAGTTTCTATAAGTTTAGAGGAAGATTTGAGGGAGGGGGCTTAGATTATGAATCTTGAAGCTCTCAGAGGCCCCGAGGGAAAGATTCAGCCACAGCCAAATGCTTCTTCCTGTTACTGGCTGAAATTGTAGAATAAGGCCAGATGAGTGATTGGTCTAAAATATGAATCTCTCTTCAGATACCACTTGGAAAACTGATAGTTTCTCAGCATCTAGCAATAGAAGATGTGGAAAGACAAAAGAAGCAGCACAACTTTGGTGGAATCAGTGTTATACTCTCCTCCAGTAATCTCAAACCAGCATAACACCTAGGGTGAGGAACATCTGGCCCTCCAGATATGGCTGGATTTCAATTCCACCAGCCATAACCAGTATAGACAATGGTAGTCCAACCATATTTGGAGGGCCACTTGTTCCTCACCCTTGATCTAGAAAATCTAATCCAGCCAAATCTGCCATTTCTCCTACACTCCATCCTAAGATTGTGACCAATGCCAGTTGTAAGACATTAACATCAACCTTGATTTCCAGCCCATAAAAAGGCACACCCCACCAGCTGTGCTTTGTGTCTTGCCAGATACTTGACACAACTCCCTCTCAAATTTGCAGTCCTTAGCAGGCAACAGAAACATACTTATCAAACCCCTAGTACTGCAATACCTATAGCCAGAGGGTAATTGGTTTCTTGGTGGATCACTTTTAATAGGCCTAGACTATCCTGAGCTGGAGGTGGAATTCCTAACAGGACCCAGGAACTGACATAAATTACCAACTATACAGGAGAGACTAGAATGCATTGGATATAGAGCACTACTATTCTGAAAAACAACTACAGGAACTAGGGCATACTTTCTAACATTTCACAGATTAAAAATCCAGATACATATGACTAAGCAACATCAGAATGTAGTCAAGATAGCAAAATTTATTAAATAGGAAGAACACACAAGCTAGGAGAGACGTTTTGCCTGAGCTACAAGGAAAGACAAGATTCTGCCCCTTCCTCTTCTCTTCTCCCCCTCCTGAGTTAATTGAGTGAAAACTACTCTTGTACTTTGAATTCAGTCTGCAGCAATTGAAGTAACCTGAGGACAATGGAAGAAAGTGAGAGGAGAAGGAAACTAGGACATTTTAAAAGTAGCTGAAAAGTGGGACAACAGAGAATTAATAGGGACTCTCCCTGCCAAATTGAGACAATTGGGGGGTATGCTAAAGGTAAAATCAAATTGTAGGTAAAGTCATGCCAGTGATTATAGGGGGGTGTCTATATGGTGAAAAAGATGCGTACGGCGTTCGAAAGATTGATCATCCGTACACATGGCCGTTCGGGTGCATATGTGTCATTCAGAAGGGGGGCTAGCGAATCCCCCATAAACTATGTGGATTCGGTGTTCAGGAGGATTAGCGGATCTTGAGCTAAAATCTGTACAGCCGTTTGAATGGTTGATTGTCTGTACCCGCCCCCTGTTCACACACACATGAACAGGCAGTGTACTCTGATTGACTGGCCGAGGACAGGGGGCGGGGCTAACAAAGATGGGAATTGGGAGTGGCCGCCATGTTGGATTGCCGGCTAAGCGAGAGTCCTGTAAGTCTGTGAATTTTACATTTATTCCTTTTTATTTTATTTTGTAAATATGGAAAACTGAATGTCCGCATAACAGGCAACTTTTTAAATAATAATAAAAAAAGCAGTGGGAGATTTAAAACTGTCGCTTGGATCACTCACTACAGCCAGCTGGGCAAGGGGGGGGCATACGGAGTTTAGGGGGGGTAAAAATTGTGCAGGCAGATCGTACGTATTCGAATGACTGCCTATTTGTATTTTTACCCCCCCTCCCCCACAGATTTTTTTTTAATCATATAGATGGGGCCATAGTTTACTGGCAAACGATCCATGCATGGAAGAGAAATCAGGATTGAAGCAACATCTGTGTATCCACTATCCCAACATCTACACATAGCATGTGCTTTCTATATATGCTATATGCATGTACCCCAGGTGGACAGACACTCATAGTATAGATTGTATGTAAAGAGCCTATATACATACCATTTGTCCATATATATTGATTCTGTGTATGTGCCTTAAAGCTGTGAGCAGGATGGTCCTGACCCTTCCCTATAATCATTGATCATATGTTTGTGATTTTCTGAACAGGACTATTGTCAAGGTCTGTAGAGTATAAAGGCAAAAAATTCAGCAATGGAAACTACCAGCAGATTTACAGTAGGAGTTAAATTCTGGTGTAAAAAAATGCTGTCTACAAAAGCAGATTTATGATGTCTGAGCTATCAACTGCCTAATACCAAACACTTAATGCTAAAAAATTTTTTTTGGTAGGATGGAGAAAAGGACATACATTGGTCCCTTGGTATTTACTGAGGTTTGGCTCCAAGGACCCCTTGTGGATACAAAAAATCCATGGATGCTCAAGTCCCATTAGACACTCTCTCTCTCTGGCTTTTCTTCGCAAGCGAAGATTCAGGAAGGACTCATCCCGCGCTTTCTGCAAGCGCGCTGATGACTAAAAAGGCCAATCCGAGATAAACAAGTCCGGTTGCAGAAAGCACAGCAGAAGGTCTCCTTGGGTGATGTTTCTGGGTTGTGATTCTTTCTGCGTTGTCGTTTCTCTTCAAGACTTGTTTGGCGTGAGTTCTCAAATAAGGCTGCAGCATTGTGGATAGTGCGTCTCCATGCCTCCCGATGTGAAGCCAGGGCGGATCACCAAATTGATCACCAAATTGGTGATCAATTTGGCCAAGCCTGATATGTTGTTTCAGGGAATACTTGTATTGCTTTTTTGGAGTGCCCCTCTTACGCTGACCCGTGGTGAGTTCACCGTAGAGTACTATGGCATCTCTTATATAAAATGGTAAAATCAAGGTTTGCTTCTTGGGATTTATTTATTTATTTATTTAATATTTTCAAGCTGTGGATAGTGGAATCCATGGATGCCAAATCCATGGATACAGAGGGCCAACTGTATTCAGATTTTTGCTTTGATTGGGGGCTGGATTGCATGTCAGTAAAATTTACTTTTTAAAATGTTACTAAAATTTCACTTTTCTTTAATAGTGACACTGGCTGACAGTAGGTTCTGAACTGCTACATGCCTGCATGCTTAATTGACGCATATATATTACATATATAGTAATCTATGGAATTCCTTCTCACAGGAGATGGCTCTAGCCACTTGCTTAAAGGGCCCCCAGCCATGGATGCTGCTGTATCTATTAATGTAAGAAATGATGAGCATCTGGCTCAAGCTGTACAAGGGGTTACCTGCCAACTTGGCTTTTATGGCAATTTATTATTAAGTACCATGGAATAGGGATGGATGAAAAATTTGTATCCAGTAAGTGATACTGGATTTTAATCACATTGAGAGGGAAACATATGTCATTTGTTGTACATTTTATGCATGATAGCATAGTGGGCTGACAAAGAATGAGGAATGGATGTGAATGGTATTTTTGAAACCAGAATCACAAAATTTTCAGCTGCCTTTAAACATAATAGTCTGAAGATTCTTTCAAAAGTAGACTAACATTTTACAAACTCAGTTATCCTTATCCATCACTGATTGTAACTGGAATTATTGCATACATTTCTTTTGTGGCATATATATATCTGACTGGGAATGTGAAAGACCAGGCACAAATGGGAGAAAAATCCTGATACAGTGCATTGACAAACTCTGCTTTGGGACATACCGGTATATCTCTCCAGTCCCTAAATATCCTAATTTTTCTAACTTGTGGCCTTTCATGACCCCCCCCATTGTTAATTACCTTCACTATCTTATTGGTAGTGAAGGTAATTAGAAAATATATTCATATTTCTCATTTTTATAGCCATTGTAAAATATACAAGCCAAGATCCTGCAAGTGTCATTTGCAGCTGGGTATCAACAGTAAGTATAACATTTTCATTTTTTAAAAATAAAAAGCGTAACAAAAGTTTGCTTCAGATCTTTTATCCATGTATATTTAAAGACACAGCTGGCATGCAATATTCCACTTACTGTGATTTTTTTCATTCCAGTTATAAAGTTGAAATCCTCAGCGTAGAAAGCTTCATTACAGAATCCTGGCATTTTGTCTAACAGATTCCAGAAAATGTATGCATATTTGAAAGCAGCTTATTAGTTTTTAAAAAGTTTAAAAACTGCCAGTTTTAACTCACAGAAATAGCAAGAAGGTGTAAATAGTCAAAATTACTTCTCTAAATACTTTGGCTGTGTATACAAAAAAAAGAAGCAAGAGTGGGGGGAAAACCCACCCAGAATCTGTCTCAGCCTCCACTAGCATGAAGTTCAGATTTCATTGCTGAGATCATTGCTCTATTCTCAGCACTTTTGCTCTATATGTGTGATTCTGACCAAAACACATTCTGCAGCTGGAGGGAGCCTCAACTAAATGGAATTCTACCAAGCTTTCCCTAGTTACTTCTGTCTACTAAATGCAGACTGATGTTTTGTGAGATGGGGCCTCAAAGAACCAGGCCCAGATTGCTTCGAAAGTATTTCCTGCTGTTGAGTAGTAGGCATGTGAAAGTAAGTGTGTGTGAGTGTGTGTGTGTGTGTGAGAGAGAGAGAGAGAGAGAGATAGACCGGGAATGGGACAAAAACCCTGATACAGTTCATTTGACAAAAATCTGCTTAAATATACCAAATTTTCTAACTTCTGGCTTTTCTTGACTCCCTCATGTTAATACTTTGCTTCTCCCCTACCTCCCCAATCCCAAATAAAAACATAAGTTTGAAAACAATCCCAATGTCTCTTTAACACTCATCAGCAAATGAAAAATCCTGACACAGTGCATTTGACAAAACTCTGCTTTGAGATATTTGTATCTCCAGTCCCTAAATATCCCAGCTTTTCTAACCTGTGGCCATTTATGACCCCTCCCATGTCAATACTTTTTTGTACCCCCATAACTCATATAAAAACATAACGTTGAAAGCATTTCCAATGTTAACTCTCTTGAGCAATAAATGAACAACAGCTAAGAAAGCTGGTTTGAAAGAACATAATTGCCATGCTTTAAAGACAGTTTTTCCCTATTCTGTTGAGCAAAGAACTGGACATGAGGAGAGGAAAAGAAAGAAGCAAGATGGATAGATAGTACAGATGCAGCATATGCAAATATAACGTAAGATGAAGTTTTGTCAGTGAGCTGTTTAACCTATGAGCAAAGAATGGCATTGCATATAAAGGCAGCCGCAGTATACTTGTATATAGCATATTACCTCTATGGAGTATTCTCTAGAGTCTCACAGATCCACAACTATAAAAGCATGAGGGTAGACTCCATCTTGAGCATATTAGAATTCAGCTGACATAAAACACTTGTAACTACTCTTTTGCAGTCTGACAGGGTGCCGCAATCATATCTCTGGAGCAGCCCACAGCATCTACATCCTCCATTCGATACAGATTTGGTGAAACTATCTGCTGTTTATCTTTCCTGCTTTCTTCTGCCTTCTCTGAATGATTTCCTCTGAGTTGTTCCAGCCTGGGAACTTGGATTGCCATTTGGTTTTGATTAAAACCAGACGGACAGCTCCGTAAAAACTTGAGAGTAAGCTAATGGAAAGCACTGGCTTGGCTTTAATTAGAGTATCAATTAATAATAAATGTTAACTATTCACATAACAAATGCTACCAGAGCTCCTGTGGTCATTTATAAGGGAGAATAGTACTGGGTTGTTCCTGGGTTTTGTTTTGTTTTAAATTCAGTCAGACATCCATTTGTTTTTAAGTTTAACCATCAGAATCAAAGAGGAGACTTTTCTGAGATACCAAATGACACAATAGAACTCCATTTGCTGATTTGCTTTTAGTAAGAAAAGAGTGCTGATGCTGAGCTTGATTAAGATATTCAAGGTTCACAAGGAATGCATTGTATTTATGTTGTACTGAAACTCATTTTATTTGTATTATTGAGATGAAAAGGCTGCTACAGTCACTGACCAGGTCTGCATTTCTGAATGCAGACCAGCTGCTTTACCCTCTTGGATTTAAGCACTATGTCTCTTTCTCTGGCTTTTCTTCGCAAACAAAGATTCAGGAAGGACTCATCCCGCGCTTTCTGCAAACGCGCTGATGACTGAAAAGGCCAATCTGAGATAAACAGGTCCGGTTGCAGATAGCACAGCAGAAGGTCTCCTTGAGTGATGATTCTGGGTTGTGATTCTTTCTGCATTGTCGTTTCTCTTCAAGACTTGTTCGGCATGGGTTCTCAAATAAGGCTGCAGCATTGTGGATAGTGTGTCTCCATGCCTCCCGATATGAGGCCAGGGTGGACCATTGTTGGTGATCAATTTGGCTGAGCCTGAGATGTTGATTCAGGGAGTCCTTGTGTGGCTTTTTTGGAGCGCCCCTCTTACGCTGACCCATGGCGAGTTCACCGTAGAGTACTATTTTTGGGAGGTGATGGTCCTCCATTCTAGAAACATGCACTGCCCAGCACAGCTGTGTTCTCAATATCATGGCCTCAATGCTGGTGATCCCTGCTTGTTCAAGGACAGTAACATTCGTCACATCACTGAGTGGAAGATGGCATCCAAATGGAGCTAGAATCTTTAGTTTCAATTGCATTATGGTTCAAGTCCAAGGAGGGCATTGAACTTGTAACTTGAGGGATATTGGGAGGAATTTAACTTATGTACCACTTTTGGTTGAAGAGCAGAGTGTCTGTCTGGTGAGATATTCAGTATCGCATCAACACTACAATGCACAGTAAGATGGTGTGGCCATAGTCCAGAACAATTTCCTCTTGCTAACCAGGTGCCCTGTCTGACAAATAATTTTACTGAGTTTGCCTGTCTCTTGATGATGGGAAATGGGAATAGATTGAGGTCTTATTGGTAACATTCATTTCTTAACTAAGAGCCAGAATGCGCTTTGGACTAGGGGGTTGTCTACATGGTGAAAATATTCCTCACAGAATTCAAGGAGAATACCGTACTTTTTGTCCCAATGAGAACCTATGGTGATTCACTGTATTTGGAAGGCGTGGGACCAAAAACTAAACAAAACAAAACAAAACAAAACAAAACAAAACAAAACAAAAAACTACACAGAAAAAGCCTTCGCAGTTTCTCCCAAGATTTTTTTTTTTTTTTAAATGTGGGAGAAATGCACATTCCTGCTCGTTAGGACAACTGAATCACATTGCTGCACATTCTTGGATAAGAACAGAAGTGGATACCTGATTGGTTGGACATGCACAGGGGTGGGCTTGCTGGCAATGAAGTGGCTAGAAGCACCATTTTGGAGTTCTGCAGTAGTGATCTTGCACTTTTTCACAGCACTGAGGCAACCAAACAGCTTTTTAAATGGAAGGTTGCACTTTCGTGCCTTCGATTTTTATTTAAAAAAAATATTGTGCTGCAGCAGCAACTTGTTGAGAATAACAACATGAGTGATTCACTCCTGGCTACCATCTCAATTTGTAGGCATCACTCCATGTGAACATCAAACACAGATAGCTTTGCATACCAGCAATTTTGTCAAAAAACTGTGGTGACAAATGAATGCTGCTGCAAATTTGCATTTAATGCACAACAATAATCATTCTTCTTGTCTAGACAAGACCTAGGACCCTGGGAGACCAGGGTTCTAATCCCAGCTCAGCCATAACCCACTGGATGACCTTGGACAAGTCACCCTCTCAGCCTAAGAAGATTGCAATCTTGACAAGAAAACCCCATGATAGGATCACTATAAATTGTAGCCAACTTGAATGCACATAAAAACAACAATGAATTAATTTATCTTCCACATTTTATTCCATCCCCCACTCCCATCTCAGATTACCAGAATGGTTTAAAACTAATGGAAATGAAATACAGTGGGCCCTTGGTATCTGCTGGGGTTTGCTTCCAGGACATACATCTCTCCCACTCCCTGTGGATACCAAAATACATGGATGCTCAAGTCCTGTTATATACAATGGCATAGTAAAATGGTGTCCCTTATATAAAATAGTGAACAGCAAGGCTTACTTTTTGGAATTAAAAAAATCAAGCTGTGGTTGGTTGGAATCCATAGATAAGGAATCCGTGGATAAGGTGGGCTGACTGTAAACCATCGGTTTACAGTCTGAAAGACGTAACACAAAAGGAAGAAAAAAGATAGGTAGAAAGGAAGACAAATATAAAATTTAGGCACTAGATTCTTGGTTACAAAGTTCACCAGGTCACAGAGCTTCATATAAACACAATGGAAGGATTGCTGTATCCTCCACATGGTGGAGGGGGGTAAATAAGACCATTAGTAGTTGGAAGAAGGAAGACTCTTGGATGGATGTGGATTCACACATGGTAGAGGTCTGCCTACTCCTTGCCTTCCCCCCCTCTCTAACAGACTCTTGGCTAAGTTCAGAAAAGTGGTTTTACGTCCCCCATTGGAAAAAGTCTCAGACCTTTTGTCCTGAGACATTTGAACCTCCACGAAAAAGCCTCTTTTCCTGATGTGACTTAGAATTTCATGGCTTCCATGACAGCAGTTTTGTTAGGAGCTGCTCTAATGTATTTCTGGTCCAATGGATAAAATGTTTGATATGCTGTTTTGTTCTGGTGAGAAGAGGAAAATCTAAAGAATAAAAAAAGGCTTCAGTGATTCCACTGCTACAGACAAATCTTTACTTTGTGGTGAGGGATTCCTAGGGGAGGAATCATGAGATTCATTTCCTTCTCTTAGGGCTTGGTTACACGGTGAAAAAAAACTGTGAAGAATTCACCAAGACTCCTAATTGTTTACATGCATTGCAGCACAAAGTCGCCTCTTTCAGAAGGAGGGGGGCACAAAAACCCATTAGTAACGCAAGAAAGGATTTCGGGACTTTTCCCGACTTTTTTGAAAAGTAGCGCATTTTTGATAGTCTAAACAACCATTACACTACGTGCTGTGTGAATTACCAGCAATCTTTCGGATACATTCACAGCAGAGCTTTGCCATGATTGGTTGAACTCACCAGGGAGGGGTTTGGACAAGGAGGGGATGGAGGAAAGATCCATGTTGTTTCCAGCCATGAAAAAGACAGTGAGTGCTAGTCTTGTGTGTGTGTGTCTTTCCTTCTCTCCCTCCCGCCTTGCTATCTTGTGCCCAGCTGCTACAATCTGAAGAATTAAGCAAGAATTTTCCAGTCTCTCTTGTGTGTGTGTGTGTGTGAATATTCATCTCAGGCATTCCTGTGGTAATCAGAGGATGTGCTTGGGAGGCCACTCCCCCGTCTCAGTCTGTGTGTGAATATCAAAGCAGAACACAGCTGAAAATTAAACCGATAGATCAGTTAAGCCATATGTCATCTGAACGATGCACTACAGCTGTGAAACAGCGATAAAGCGCAAATTACCGCAATAAAAACTGTCGTGTAACTGAAGCCTTAGTAAAATTGGTTAGAATGACTTGCTTCTGAATGTTGCTAGATTTTTACTCTCTGCGGGGCATACTTCCAGCATATATACAGTAGTTCACAATACATTTGGTCATTATATTTGTTGATGGAAATGTGAAATACTAAAAGGGGAAAAAAATAAAGGAGATAAGCACAATGGAACATAGGATGCTGCCTTATACCTAGTCAGACTATTTCATCTAGCTTAGTACTTTCTGGTTCTCCACAGTTTCAGGCATGAGTCCTTCAAATCTATCTGGAGATGTTGGGAACTGAAACTGGGAATTACTGAATGCAAAGCATGTGCTCCTACTTAATGCTTGGGAGCAGGTAAACCACTTTTTAGATTACAATTGCTAGAATCTGGCCATGTCCAACAAAGTAACATTTCCAAGTTCTGTTTCTTCCTGCTCTAGAGCTCCTCATCCATGTGCATATATGAAACCATTATATTTTTAGATTTTGCTGCTGTTCTGACTATTAAATAGCCAATTATTTTTGTGACAATGTTGTATAATAGAAGGGATATAGGGCCTTTTTTGTACGTCACAGAAAATGTCAAACACGGGGCTAGTAGCTTAATATTGAGTGGAAAAACAAGTCTGTAAACTTTCAAACAATAGGCACAGTGAGTTTGCGGATTCAATTTCAAAGGCATGAGTAACCTTATGATCTCTCTTTTTTGATATTCACTCCCAGCAGAAAAAGCCGCATGATATTTAATAACACACCACATTATTGTATTAAGCCTGGAGCTAGAGTGTGAACCAGAAAACAGTAGATAACTGGCTCAACCTTTCGAAAAGTATCCCAAGTTAGAAAGGCTATTTTGCGTTTACAAATGGAATGAAGATGTGTCTTCAGATATTTCCCTTGGAATGTTTAAGACATGAGAAGCAATCCAAGATAAGCTTATTTTTCATTTATCACTAATAGCTGCTCAAGAACTGATGTGGTCATGAGTTCACAACTCATGTGAAGTGAGCAGGTGGGTAGAGTGGGAAACCATGATGCCCCCCTCAGCAACAAACTGGTGTTCACTAGTATCTTTGATTGAAAAAAAAAGTCAGAGATTCAATTGTTGTTATCCGGCAGACAATGGGAAAGAACCCTGCCTCAGATCCTAGAGTCACTGCATAGACTAAGCTAGATGGAGAAACAGTATGATCTGGTATAAGGCTGCTTTTACTGTTCCAAAGTTACTCTGGTGAAGGAAGATTGGCTGATTTGGTGACTTCAAAGTGCAGGGATGAGAAACTGCAGATGTTTTTGGCCTACAAATGACCTCCAGATGTTTCAGCCTACAACTCCCTTCTGTCCTTGCCAGCATAATCAATGATGATGGATTAAGGGAGCTTCAGCCCCAAACATCTGGAAAGTCAGAATTGTCCACTCATGTTTCAATGGGTAAGTTGTGTGAGATTAGCTCTGTAATATCACAGACCCCCATGCCTTGAAGGATTTGGGGTTGGGTTGATCTGTGTGGACTCTGACAAGCACAAGTCCAGTACAATTTGTCAAAAACCACAAGAAGTTATGTTGGTGAGATGGAACGCAATCCTCCAAGCTTTTATTTGCCATTCTGACACGATTTCTCTAAGAATTTTCAAGGCCAACAACAGTTTCCCTAATCAAAAGATGGATTCTAGTACATGGAAAATAGCAATTACTTATAGGATGTGAATCTGTATTGGATCAATGCCAAGTGGAGATATGAGTAATTATAAGTATGTGGCCAGTGTTGGGAGCTGTTTCAGGATCAATGTCCCTGCTGGTACAGCAAGAAGCAAACTGGCTGTTCCTCCCAACTCACAAACAGTTCCCAGCTGTTAGAAGACAGAGATGTGTATGCTACACAACCTGCCCTGACCTTCCTAAACTAGCCTGCTGCTTCAGGTACAGTAGAGAATGCAGATGCTAAAGTGAGATTCAGTGGCTACTTCAATCAACTGTTCTTCATGGCGTAGGGAGGGAGAGCCATCTTTTGTGTGTGTCATGTAGCAAAATATATTGGGATTACTATGGAGATAAGGGTGATGAAAGAAGCTCCTTTCCTTTGGAGACAGATTAATAAACTAAACAATCACCCTTCTCATCTACTATGCACTTCTTCCAATAAGATGGTCACAAATGCAGCAAAGCAAACTAGTGAACTAGCTTAGAATTATATCACATGTGGCTCAATTGTCGTGCACACATTGGTAACCTCTCATCTAGATTTCTGCAATGCGCTCTACATGGGGCTACCCTCATGCTTGGTCCAGAAACTTGAGCTGGTACAAAATATGGCAGCCAGAGTGGTCTCGGGAACATCTCGGAGAGACCATATAACTCCAGTATTAAAATCTATCCACTGGCTGCCTATCAGTTTCTGGGCCCAGTGTAAGGTGTTGGTTATTACCTTTAAAGCCCTAAATGGCTTGGGTCCAAGCTATCTCAGGGACCGTCTCCTCCCATACAATCCTCCCCACGCACTCCGGTTTTCTGGGAGGAATTTGCTTCAGCCACAAAAATCTAGGCTATCTGCAACCTCCCAGAGGGCCTTTTTGGTAATCACCCCCAAATTATGGAATGGCCTGCTGAACAAGATCCGTCAGATGACGAGCTTGAGTAGCTTTTAGAAAGCACTAAAAATGGATCTCTTTTGGCAGGCCTTTCCTGATTAGATCCCGGCCTCAGGAGCTCTGTCTCTTGGTCTCTTTTAGTCTTGCTATCTGTTGATTTTTGTATTTGTTTATTTATGTGATTTTAGTTTAGGTGGTTTTTAATTTGATACTAGTTTAATAACTTTTTATGGGGAAGGGTGGGGGTGGGTGGTACTTAGGGATTTTAAGTCAGTACTGTTGTATTTTAATTGTTGTAAGCCACCCCAATTATTTTTAACAAAGGGGCGGGGTAAAAATTATTATTATTAGGGAAAGGAGCATCTTCCACAACTTAAATGGGTAGGAATTGCTTTCCTTTCCCACTCTCATATTTGTTCCACACTTTTAAAAATTTTCTAGCAATATTTCCCACTACAGTCGTCCCTTCACATTCGTGGGGGTTAGGTTCCACGGACCCCCACGAATGTGAAAAATCCACGAATATTGATTGCCTCCCCTCCCCCGCCAAAGCGACCATGGGGCCTCTGGAGGCCCCATAGTTGCTTTCCCGGGACTCCCCACTCCCTCCCAAGGCCTTCACAGGGTCTCCGGAGACCCTGCCGAGGCCCCGTGGATGCCTCCGCGCCCCTCCCCCTCCCACCCAGGGCCTTCACGGGCCCCCCGCAGCCCTCCTCTCCCCCCCCAAGGCCTTCACGGGGCCTCACAAGGTCCCGTGGAGGCCTCCGCGACCCTCCCCCTCCCCCTCCCCCCAAGGCCTTCACGGGGCTGCGCAAAGCTCCCCCTCCTTCCCAGGGCCTCACAAGGCCCCGTGGAGGCCTCCCCGGCCCTCCCCGCTCCCTCCCAGGGCCTTCACGGGGCCTCCGGAGGCCCCGTGTCGTGGTTTTGGGAGGGTGGGGGGCCCCTCCCAAAACCGCGAATAATCAAAACTGCGAATGCCGAGTTCGCGAATGTGGAGGGGCAACTGTACTTTGATCTACTCTTTCCTTTAATCCTACTGATACCTTTTGACTATCATCACATCCTGTGACATGGATCAAGTATGTCATCTATAAAAAGTATTTCTGGATATTTTAATCTGCTATGTTTCACCAGCCACCACCATACCCTAATATTAAGTCAAAGTTCCTGATCTCTAAGCATCTACAAACCACATGTGATTCTTTTTTCCCATGGCCATCTTGCTGTTTTTTTTTCCTGGAAACAGAAATCTGAAAATGCTGCTTGCAAATAACAACTCTCTGCATATTCTTAAGAAATTGGTTCTTTGGACATT
Source organism: Gambelia wislizenii (assembly GCA_030847615.1). NCBI lineage: Eukaryota > Metazoa > Chordata > Lepidosauria > Squamata > Crotaphytidae > Gambelia > Gambelia wislizenii. Next base: position 95,340,999 of record JAUMIR010000005.1, on the reverse strand, counting down.
ACATTTAACTAGCTGTACCTAATGTAACATACGCCGGTGGTGCATTAAGGGTGAGTCGCTCTGTTGCCCTGTCCCTGCTGCAGCAGCCAGCTGACTGCCTGGGTCACAGTGGCAGCAGTGTGTGTGTGTGTGTCTCTGTGTGTGGTGTGGTGAACAAACCCACTTCACCTGTGGTAGTCTGTGGTCTGTTGAGCCAACATTTTTCTTTTTGCACTTAAAGCAATATTACTGTGACGGAACAAGGGGAAGGGCTCAAGTTTTTGGGTGCAGAAAGGGTGAAGAGTGGAGAAAGGGGAAAAAACCTACCCTGCAAGGTAAGATAGGAGGAAAAAGAAGAAAGAAGAGGGTGAGGGATGCATAGAAAGCAACATTATTTTTACCTATGCATGCATATTAAGACAGCAAGGGGAGCTGGCTGAGTATTTAGTTACTGCAGCTCAGAGGGGAAAGATGTGTCTGTACGCTAAGGAGGTGGTGCTGAAAAACACACTCAAGCTGCTGATTGGGTGGCTAATGGAGCACTATGATTGGTTGGGTATGTTTCCTAAGTAGCCAATCAGCACACTGGGAATGGCAACATACCCAAGAGAATTATATATATAGATAGATAGCTGGCTAGCCTCAGCAAAATAGCAACCTTATGAAATGTTAGTGTAACATTAGCTTCAGTAGTACAGTGGGCACTCAGTTTTGGTAAAATGGCATCTCTTATATAAAATGGCTAACAGCAAGGTCTGCTTTTTGGATTTTTTTTTTGGGGGGGTATATTTTCAAGCCGTGGTTTGTTGAATCCGTGGATACAGATGGCTGACTGTACACTTATTACTCACCACATATTAGTCTAGTTGTTCCATGCTTTGGGTCCCTAGATATGTTTGTATTTCAACATCTAGGAGTCCCATCCAACATTAGGGTTCTGGGAGTTGGAGTATCACTACAGAGATTATTAGACCAGCAAAAACCATGTCAGAAGATTGCGAGAAGACCAGGAAGGGGCGAGATTATCAAACAATGATGTCCTCCAGCATCCCTGGGTCATAGTGCAGCCATGAGTAAGGTGTCCCTTTCTATTAGCAGCTTGTTCCCATCAATACAAAAGGGAATCCTCATCTGTGGCAGTGCTACACCACTGGAATGGCTGAAGGACACGGGCATCTGCTAAGGTCGTACTTTCTTTTTTCCTCCCATTCCTCTGACATGGTTTGGAATGTGTTTTTTTGCCATGTTCCACCATGTCTGATAATCTCCTACATCTGGGCACCCAAGATTGGGAACCACTTATTCAATGCTGATTATTTTAACTGCATTTATATACTATGGATTCATCTTTGGAACCCTGGGAAACATTGCTTTGTGAAACTGAAAATAAATTTTCATTTAAGATTCATGGTTCCGATTTTTCATCGAGTTTGTTTGGGAGTGACATGAGGATGAATGGGGGAGTTAGGACAAATTCGTTCATAGCATGGACACATAATTATGCAACAAACCCTATTTGTAACATACAACAGTGTCCCTTAGATTAAGCATTTGTTACTTGTACTGGAAAATCTGTTTTTCATTGTGCTGCAGTTTTGTAACTGGTCATTTTATTATCCTGAGTTTAAAATGCACCCCTAGCAGCCTGGATACACCTAAAGGCAAATTCCCAGCTTGGCCTCAAAGTGAAATTGGGGGAGGGCATGTATGAGATCACATTTTTAAAAACCCACCAAACATTTGCCAAATGATCTTTAACAATACGGTTCTGGTTAGGTTGTTGTTGTTGTTGTGGTTAACTAATATCCCACTGAGGTGATGAGGCTGAACTTTGGTGGCCTAAAATGAGTTAAGCCTGAAGAAATGCTGATGTTTCTCCATTTCTTTTCTTCTGGACAACAGCAAGTTGTGAGCCATCTGCGAAATACAACATGTCCCTCAGGACCCAGAATCATCATTTTCTCTGTTCCAAGCCTTTCTCATTTTTTGGATAACAATTTTTTTGGACTATACACATGGCCTTAACAAACTCAAGGACTTAACAAATCATTGAACATTTCCAAAATGTAAGACCCATCCACTTTTGTTGTTGCACTCCCTCATAACACTGATGCAATGCTCTTAGAAGCCAAATGTTTATGAATGGTAAGTCACATCTGGTATATAAAGTCAGGCCTTCAGCAGGCCTCAAATGTTAAACTGTGGGAACCTGAGCAAAGAGTCTCCCTGAAGGCAACAGCCTAGACTAAATTGAGGATGCTGATAACCAACTGAACAGAAAAATACTGTCAGCAAGTCTTTCTTTGACACACTATCGATTTTTATTTCATCAATAAGATGATGCAGAAACACATTTTAGCTAACATTATTGTCTTTGGTAGTTAGTTATTTTCAGCAACTGTCCTGAGGCCAGCATTATCTTAATGGGTCTTTCTCTTTTAAGCCTAGAAAGAAACTGCTTGAGTTTTTCCAAAATTATTAATGGCACAAAACAAAGGCAGCCTCCAGGGCTAAAGGGTAAAATGTGACTTCGGCCATGCAAGCCTTTTATAAGACTTCCTTCCCCTCCGCCCCACAACTATTATTCATAAACTGCCTAAAACACTAAGTTCCCTCTCTCTCTCTCTTCTTTTTTGCACCCCCCCCCTTTTTAATGTAGGGGATGAACTCTGAAATGACCATATTCTCATGAGAGATGGGAGACAAGCCAAGTATAATACAGCACAGATGGATTAATATTCATTAACGTCATAGGTGACTCACAGTCTCATGTGGAAGAGAATTTACATTCTGAAGGAAAGCTGAAATCATTTCATTTTTAAAAGAAATCATAAATTGGAAGTTGCATTTTTATTTCTCAACCCACATGTATACTAGAGGATAGAGCCTGGAAAAGTTCCTTTATTGTATTACAACTCACAGAATCTCTCAGAACATGGCTACTTCTGGGAGTTATAGTCCAAAAAAGCAACTTCCTCAACCTCTCTCAGGATCTACACTGGAACCCACTGCAGCAGAGAATACAGACAGTGTTTACAGAATGAAGTTGTGGTCTACTCCACTTTTGAACACAGGGGAGGGGGAAACTGGCATGGAAAAGAGTGATATCATTAGTGTGGTAAAGTGCACAAAAATAATATTGTCTTGAAAGATGAGTCCAGATCTTTAGCAGGGTCCATATGTATCCCAGAGGCAACATGAGAAAAAAGAAACCTGTTTTTATTGGTTATTGTTAAGATGGTTGGTTGTAGCTAGAGGTTCTAAGCCTCACTTGTCTTTCATGATAAAATAAACATTTTAAGTTACAGTTGTCCCTCTGTATCCACGTATTTGATATCCATGGATTTAAATATTAATGGCTTGAAAATGTTCTTAAAAAATAATAATCCAAAAAGCAAACCTTGATTTTGCCATCTTATATAAGGGACACGATTTTGCTATGCCATAGCATATAATGGGACTTGAGTATTCACAGATTTTGGTATCCACAGGGGGTCCTGAAACCAAACCCCAGAGAATATGAGGGAACAACTATACTTCCTAAGAGACTGTATCTGTTCTTAGTGAAAGCCAGAGAATACCAGTGATTCTTTATATTAATAACAATTGGTTTTGTCTCACTCATGATATCTCTTTTTCTGAAAATATCATAGTGAATTCAGATGTAACTATGGTGGAATGATAATCACACCACTTACAAAGTTTATAACCAATCCAAACTGGTGCTGAATTTTAAATAAACTATGACCTGATTCCTATGTGGTGGTTGCTCTAAATCAGCCCATGTGATAGCTGTTGCCATGTTGTGAGGTATTCATGTACAATGGCTTACCACATGCTTCACTCCACTTTCATTATGTCACCACAAAACAAGCTCAAATAATGTTTTTGTGCTGTCGTGATGAAAATATCCTGATCCATATGTTGAATCATTGGATATGAATGGTTCCCCACATGGGTAACAGCTGCCACATGGGGTGATCCACAACAGCCTCCAGAGCACAGCCATAGCCATTTGTGAAGAAGCGATGTAGTAATGACTTTTGCTATCATTTTAGGAAATGTGGAAACGGCGTGAAAGTTCTATTTTAAAAGTTCTTCTACTGAATTATACAAGAATGAGCAACAGGGTTGTTGTGGGCTGCAGAAAATATGGAAGCATTTGTACAAACAAGTCAGCAACACAGTTTAGTTTGTGAATTCTGGAATCTCATGACAGGGTGGCACTTGTGTGGTCAGCTGGTCATTAAAGCTGTTCTTGGTTATAACAAAGATGGCTTCATCAGTTTCTCAGCATTATAAGAGGCAGTTTTTTTTTATTAATGCATACATATAGGCTCCAACCCAAAGAAAGCTGAGTTTTTAAAATTCCTCTGAAAAGAATGGAATTTGTCAGCTGACTCATGACTAGCTTGTCCTATTGATTTCAGCTGGAATTTAGTGTGACCAGCTTTCCCTGGATTCAGGCCATCATATTCAAAGAATCTCAGAAATAGGTTCCATTTTATTAACTATTCATTAAATACCTGAACTATGTAAGAAAAATAACCTACTACAACAGACATTTATGTACACATGTGGAACGTTGGTGCTTAGGCCGGTAATCTTGATTACAGTCAAAAATGAAGAGTTTATTTTAACAGAGCACTAAAAATAGAACAGGCACTTTAATTTATGCTTACATTGTACCACAGATGATGTTAAACTTCCTGAAAAGGAGTACTCACTACAAGAGTGGTTTAGTTTTAATGGTCCTCATTTATGTCTTTCTTGTATGTTAGGTTTAATAGATTTATAAAGCAAGTGGTCATTATGTACAGATGTTAAAATGCCTGATCTACTCGACCTCTGATTTGTCTTACGGGGAGGGGGGGGGGACCTGATCAAATGTGTGCAAGTATTTTAACTGTGAGATCTTTTAATATTTTATAATATTGATATAGTTCTGGAATTCATGGGATTTCAAAGGAGGAAGTGAACGGAGCTCCATTCACTTTCTCTTTCATTGTCAGAGCTGCCTTTGCTGAGATTAGAAGTAAGTGTGAGGGGAGCATTCTTTTGCTGGGATAAAAATAGATTTTTTTTATGCCAGCAAAAGAATGCTTTAAGGGGCTTGTCTGATAAAGTCCATTGAATCCTATACCAGAAATGTTAAAGTAGGCTCATATTATTATTATCTTCATAATACAGGCATAGATACAGGAACAGGGTTCTTCCAAATGAATATTCTGTTTCACCATCAGTAATCACAGTTCCGCTACAGCTCAGATTTGCAGCAGACAGGAAGGACTTTATCCGATGAGGCTGTAATCAAAGAATTACAGTGTGACAGTACTGTAAATGAGTTCTCGTTATTATACAACACTGTCATCTTCCCATGGTCAATGTGTGCACCACCCGTTAATTGCTTGTCACTTTTTATTGATGAGAAAATCTGTGAATAGCCCTCAATACTGCTCTTTTCACAGTATTGACGAGTGTGTGAAATCACATCCCACTATAATCTCATGAATATAGCATGAATGGGTGGTCCTTGCAATTTGAGTATAAATCTAATTTTGAGCGATTCATACCAAAAATGACAGAGAAAATGACATCTTTAGTATTTTACTCTGAGTGTTTTGAAGTAAGCAGTGTTCTTACTTACATAAAATAACACTTACTAAAGCTGTATTATACAGTAAAAATAACTATCAAGATGCAAAAATACAATTTCCAGATCATATAAACATCCAGATGTTAATATCCACAGAAAACTTACAAGTAAGGAAGGCCTTAATCCTCCTGAATATTCATACAGAAGGATTATTATGAACATAAAACCAAGTAAACACTTTCTCCTTGCTTCTCCCTGCTTCACGCTTCGCAAAATCTAGTGCTAACTAGTGGCAATTGTCCCTCTTATCACACAGTCAAATCTTTGCATTTTCAAGTGTTTCAGAAAGCAGTATTAAAATACAAACTTCAGTTTCCACTCTTTTAAGGAAGAGACAAGCTTTGAGGTACAGGTACCAAAATTATAAAGGCTAACACACCCAAGGCAACGTACAAAGAAATCCAGGAATGCAGAAACAGCTGCAGAAACTGGTATATTACATCCATAAACAATTTATATTGTTGCTTTCAAAGCCAAACATGATTAAAAATCCAATCTGGGGGACAAAGAGTCTCTTGGAAACTAAAGTTCTTCATGGTAGAAATTTTGATCATGGAGCAATCTTTTGGCAGCTCCATTTGAAGGATAAGAAGAGATTTGAAAAGGCTAACAGGGATTGCATTTCTGGATGAATCTGGATGAATTAATTGCATTTGAACATCCTGAAGAAGCAGAATACATGAAGGATTTTGTCATTCAGGAAGCTTTGGAAGAACATGATAAAAATAGTGATAGATTTGTGAAGCCTGAAGAGTTTCTTGGTGACTACAGAAGAGATCCCCATTTCCTATCTCTTCTTAGCTAACCTAGATATAGTACTACGTGTAAATATATCCTAGATCCCTGCCCCCCACCGTGAAAGCTATGAACTCCTTATTCTAGAATTCCCAGTAGAAGTGGTTTATGATACAACGTATTATATGTTTGTTGTCAAAAATTGAACATGTATTACAAATAAAGCAAAGGAACTGTGTCAGAGAAAATAACAAATATTATCAGATTTATATACTACCCTCTGAAAGGATTCTGGTCAGTATGATTATTGGTGTGATGTAGTTATAGATTCACAGTGTAGAATGCAAAAGAAACTTTTCACTGACCCTTGTCAGATAGCTGTTGGGGTGATAAAAGGAAGCTTGTACTGGCATATGAAGAGAAAAGCATTTGGAAGGGGTTGGTGAGAGATGCATATTTCTAATTTGCTGATATTACCTTACGGAAGCAATGCTGTGCTCTCCAAAATAAAATTTCTTTGCTGAAATGCCCTGTTGATTTTATGTTGAAAATAGGATCCTATGTGGCTTCTCATCTCAAAGGACTTCCGCTACCCATATTGAAGAATAAGTCTTCTATTCATGGCTTGCTGGTGTTCTTTCTCTTTTGAAAAATTCTTGATATTTTCCTTGGCAATCATTGGTTCTCATTTGGTATTTTCAAACAAAATAGGCTCCTCCAGATTTTGCTTACTAAGAAGGTTTTTTCCCCCTTCTTCTTCTCCTCTCTCCTCTCTTCTCAGATTCCCTGCTTCTCGTTTTTGACTGCCATGGCTGTTGAATCTTCACAGCTGCTAGAGATTTTTAAAATAAAGACTGATACTAATAGTGGTCATTTGCACAATTTTTATATCTTATATATCTAATAAAAGCACCATGGCCCTGTACAGCAACAGAAAGCATTTAGTTTCTAGGGCACAGACCTACCATTTTTAGAGTCTGAAAAATATCTTCTTCTTTTTTTTACTAGAACACCCAGAATTCCCCAGCCAGCGTGGTTATAGTCCAAAAAAGGATCAAGCTCTGACGTTTCTTAACACAAAGGAACCAAAATAAGATTCACACAATCCTATCCATATTCCTTCTTATGCGTGCAATGAATAAGCATTTCCCTCAGCTTGAGTAACCTCTGTGAATTATTGGTTTCGTCTAGTGAGCGGAGAAATCCTAAAAGAAAGGCTGTTCTTACTAGCTGAGTTCAGAAAGAGAGGGCAAGCTGGAAAAGAGGACAGTAGCAGTTGCCAGTGAGACAGTTCAGGTCCTTTACATCTTGAATAAGTAATGGGATTTTCACTTATGTATTTAGGAGGGGACAAAAGGTTAAATTCCTTGTAGTGGAATTTCTATTATGCATTTCCATCTATTTTATATCTTTTTTTAAGGCTTTAAGGGCTGTCTCTAAGGTTGCTGGCTGTACTACTACTCAGCAGTGCATACAGAAGAGTTCCATGATCAAGGGTTTGTCTACACTGGCCAGAATACACCACCTTCTGGCCAGAGTATTCTGTCCCCAGAGCTGGCCCATATCCCCCCATCTATTATTGCAACAAAATGGGCAGAAGTCCACACACGCATGCTGACCCGTATTGGCGGGCACCTCCGCTGCTGTTGCACGTCGCACTCTTTTAAGCTGGGAAGGAGGCCCTCAGCATGTGATCAAGGCTGGTCACATACAGGGGGCCTTGATCATGTGCTGGGGGTCCTCCTTCCTGGCTTCAGAGTGACACGAGTGGTGGTGGTGGCCAGTAGTGTAGTCCATCATGCAGGTACAGTGTCCCTGTGCCAGACCCATGTGAGTTTTCCTGCATGATGCAGGTTTTCCCAGGGGAAATGTTTTATTTTGAAATGTTTTAGAAGGGCTTCCACCTGGCTTCACCTTGGATGCTGTCAGGACTGTCCAAAGGCGAATTGGGGCAAGAGCCCTGTGTTTTTTGGACTACAGAGCTCCAACATGGGCAGAAGCTGGGGTAAATTGACTGTCTAGATAAGCCCCCAGCCCTGCGCTGACATCTCTTTGGATGCATGGAATCTTTGGGATATTTGCTATGTGTTCGGTTTAATATATAATTTGTTGTGTGGTTGTTTTGAAATATGCATTGGACTTAGGACTTTTTCGGACAGGGTTTTGCAACACTAGCAGCCTCGTCCCCATTGCGAGGCTGCTGTGCTGCAGGGCGTCCCTTTTGGATGATGCTCTCCCCTGCCGATACTGTTGCATAACTGCTAGGACGCTGCAGCGTTATATTTGGCAGTTTTCTAATCACAAAAGTTTATCATGATTAGAAAAGCACCAAATATGGTACTGCAGCATCCCAGCAATTATGCAACAGTATCGGCAGAGGATCGGCAGGAGAGAGCATCATCCGAAAGGGACACCCTGCAGCGCAGCAGCCTCGCAACGGGGATGAGGCTGCTAGCATTGCAAAACCCCATCCAAAAAAGTCCTTAAATTGTGATGTGTTTGCAATATTAATTTAAGATTGGTCTCATAGAAGCCAGAAGAGTTGCATTTGCAAGTGACTCAATATGCAACTGTGCATATATTGTCCATGCAGATGGAAATGTGATAGACATGGACTGATATCTGCATCTCAGGCCACCACTTGTGAGCCAATGCTACATATTATCCATTGTTACAAGGCTCATCAGGTATGCATTCTGATGTTCCCTGGTTTAGCTTCTCCTGTTTCTGCTTAAGTAAAGCAAAGGAGAAAAGAAAAGAGGATCTCAGGTACAGGTCACCTCCCCCTCTCCCATATCTGTGGAACCAATATCCATGGTTTCAGTTATCCGATGGACACAAATAGGGGGCACATACCATAGACTTATGCTAGAAAATGCCTAAAGAGGTGTGCTCTCAAGGAATCGCTAAATTCTCCAACACAACTCTGTGGTATGTTTGTACAGGAAGTCCATTATTTTAATAGAGTTTGATATTATCCATGGTTTCAATTGTACAAGTTAAGTTGCAGATACAAAGGACGACCTGTATTTCAAAGCTGCTGCCAACTGGAGTACACAATCATGAGCTTGTTGCCCAAATGTTTCAGATTATGACTGTTTCTAGTGTTCAGTTGTATTGGGGATAGTGTCTTCATTTTGTTAATATTTTCTTAAGCCATTCCCAAGTCCCATTTCAGTGAAGGCAATTTGGAACAGATGGAAAACAGTAGAGATGGCTCCAGGCTTAAAGAGGGATCCTTGGGCAGGTTTTTTTAAAAGGAGATATTCCAGCTGCATAAATGCTCTGACGAACACCCCATGATTAAAATAAAAGCCAAATGAACACAAAACATGCTTTCCTCCTTGTTTGCTTCATCTATCAGTGGCCGTTTCTCCAGAGAAGTCAGTAGATCTTATCTCTTATACAGCAACAATTCATTTATGAATCTGACTCAATTCATTAACTAACAGAACTATACAATGGTTCACACACTGATGTAAAACCTAACTTATTGACACTTATCACCAGTGCATTCTGACTACCTCATCAGAGCTGAGAGATTATCAGATGGACTATAAAGTCTGTTTCTGGCGTGGAACAGGGTTGAGAAAGGGTTTCCCTTTCAGACGACGTCGACCCGGTTCCATGCTGCTCCCGTTCTGCTTCCATTATGCCCCCATGATATCTCAGTCAAGGGGAAACATCGTGAATAGACCACCAGTTCTGTTTCTGTCATGGAATCAGTGGTGGTCTAAAAGGTGCCCTGTTCCTCTGCCGTTATGCTGGTGTGATGCCAGCCTCGGGAGGAGGTCACTCCTGAACTCTTTTGGGTGTGATCAGGATAAGGAGGTAAATGACAGCCTTTCCCCCTCCCTCCCTGGGTTACTTGTTTAATTGTTAGGCTGTTTGGGGCCTTTGTTTTCTTTTTTGACGTTTGCTTTATTTTTTATTTTTAAATTTCCCGCACAATGTTCTCTCATGAGAACAGGTGGGATTTCATTTATGGGATGTGAATGCAGCTTTGTGACAGCTGCATTCACTTCTGGCCAACAGAGGGGAGGGGGAGGACGTTCCTGTAGCAGGATCAGGGTAAGTGAGCAAAAATGTTTTATTAAACTGGAACAGGAATGGGAGTGGGGCGGGGGGATAGTGGAACAGAAATTGGTTATAAGGGCCCGTTTGATAATCTTCCTGGTCTGCCAAATCTGGTACCATTCCAAAACTGGGCTTCTACTCTTTTCACCAAGATTTCCAGATCTACACAAGTAATCTGATATATTAAAACTAGTCTGCTTTTTTCCACTGCAGTCGATAGGGCATACACAAAAATATTTCAGTAATATGCCACCCTGAGCTGAGTAGAACCCCATGACACTTATTTGACACTGTATGAAGGAAAAGCAACACACATGTGAGAAAAGTAGAAGGTATAAAAACCAGGAGTACTTCAGGGCATTTACAAAGGTGTAAAAAAGTTGTTACCTGCCTTAAGATAATGTGAAAATCAGGAAGTTCTGACCAAAAAGAAGAAAGTGTTTTAATACTATTTGGATAGTTTGTTTTGCAACTGAAGACTAATTTGCATGCATACTTTCTCTGGACTTTATCAGAATAGTCCCTTCAACATTCTTTTGCCGGCATAAAAAAACCATTTTTATGCTGGCAAAAGAAAGCCCCCCACTGCACTTACTTTCTCTCCCAGCAGAAGGCTTCCCCGGCAATGAAGAGGAAGTGAATGAAGCCCCGTTCTCTTCCTCATTTGAAATCCCGCATGACTTATTCATACGGGAAATTTAAAAATAAAAATAAAACAAAAAATAAAGCATAAAAAGTTACACCAAGCACCTAAACACACTTTAAAAGTCCCAAGTAACCCAGTGAGGGTCATAAAAATAGCAAAACTTACCTGGATGTTCTGACCTCACCCAGAAATGTTTGTGCCGGACCAGCCATTGACACTGCATTCACATGAGTTAAATGGCCTGAGGTTTCACATGCTGGCAATGCCGGCACAAAAGCACCACGGGGGATCAATTGATGATTTAAGCTATCGATTATAAAGTATGGGTTTGGGGCAGAATATAACCATGAAAGGGTGACATTGTCTGATCTGCACACCCTTTTGCAGTTATGTGGCATCGTTATGATGCAATATTTTATGCAGCTGATAAAATCCTCCGTCATTGAAGTGAATGATGAATACTTAATAAGCAAAAGGTTTCTAGTTTCTTTCCCATTTTCCCTCCCACCTCTCTTTCTGGGAAAGAAAAGGGGAATGAAAGGTTTCATTGGCTGAGAGTAGCACAGGCAATGGTGCTTCTCCTCTGTTGCCATCTTCCTAGCCTTCAGCTGCACAGATGTCAGTGAGTCATTCTTTATTACTATACTTGCTGGTGTCCATACAAGAACAGGCCCACAGACACCTAGGACCCATCTACACAAGGGTAAAAAATCCCAAATACCTTGTACTATTGGCATCTTGCAGCAGCAGCGACCAGACCAAATGATTTTTTTTGGCCTTGGAAGCCTGCATAAGCCTCGCATTCCTGATGGCAGCTGCAAGTGATTTACTTGCGTTAGTTCTTCACTGCCACCAGGGTTTTTTTTTAATCATCCCAAGGTGCACTGGTGTGATAGAGCAATTCTCCAAAGCAAAACAGAAAATATTGATCCTTTTTTAAAAGTGCCTTAGCGAGCGATTGTTAAGGCGAAAATCCAACATGGCGGCAGCAGGCGCTTGCCCTCCTAGCAATCCCCACCCCAGCTCTCACCCGGCCAATCAGCTTTGTACTTCCCTTTCCATGTTTTATTGTTCAACAGTCCAAAAGAGCATAAATGTGCACTAGCCTCGCAGTTTGTGAAAAAGTATGGGGAAATCTGCAAAGGCCTTTACCCCATTGTTTTTGCTGTTTTGGGCCCCCCTCCTTCCGAACAGTGTGGATTGGCGCTGGATCCTGTTTAGACTGGTAGGATTCCCAGTAAATTCTATGAGGGGTGTTTTCACCATTTAGACAGGCCCCCATACCCTCCAACTGTCCCAATTTGGCTGGGCCAGTCCAGCTTAATGCTCTGTTGCTGCAACTCTTCAGATGTTTTTAAATGGTCCCAGTTTCTCTCTTCTTCTCTCACTTTCCCCATTCATCCTCAATTTACTTCAGTTGGTGCAAATGGAATTCAAAGTGCAAAAGTAGTTTGCACTCCATTAAATCAGTGGTGTGAAGAGGAGAGGAGGGAGAAGAATCTAACCATTCCCAGTTAGCTCAGACAAAACCAAACTGCTGCAGCCTCTCTTAGCTGCTGTGATCTTCCTCATTAATAACTTCTGTGATCTTGACCTCACTCTGATATTGTTGGGCCACATGTGTCCTAGTTTTCATCTGTGATAGGTTGGAGGGTATGGCCATAGGGTGGGGTATATAAGGTACCTTCTCCAGGGCAGTGTATTGTCAGCTATAAAATGTACAGTTAGAAAAATGTGCAGTCATAAAACTGATAACATATATGTACAGTTGGAAGGTGCAGTTGGGAAACTGATAACATGTTACCAGGCACACATTTTCCAATGACACATTTTTTGTCTAAGGACTTTTTCTGACGGTGATTTGTAATGCAAGAAAGCTCGCCCCTCTTGCGAGGCTGCTGCATGGCAGGGGGGCCATTTTGGTTGACGCCGTCCCCCTGCCGATTCTGTTCTGGAAGAGCTGGGAGGCTGCAGCACCATATTTGGCCATTTCCTAATCACAGAAGTTGGTTTTAAAAGGGGATTCCACACATTCACAGAGGGTAAGATTATCATTGCCTACTAGTCATCAAGTTATGTGTTAGTGTCAGAGTCAGTATTTTCCCTACACCATTAACTAGGGAACATGGATAGGAGGATGTTGTACTCATATCCTGCTGTGGGCTTCCCAGAGGTTATCTGGTTGACCACTGCAAGATCAGAATGCTGACTTTTGTTCTGATACACCATGTCGCCTCTTGCATTCTTATGAACTTTAAAAGATTTCAGTAGGATTTGGTCATAACTCACTTTCTCTAAGTGAGGGTCCACCTAGTCCTTGAATTTAAATTTGTTTCGAATCATACGGGGCTGTATTTCTCTCTTTAACAACTCTTCCATGAAAACCCAGCTAGATACCAAAAATAACACTGACATAGAACATTTATTTAAATTGGATTCAGATAGAAGGAGAAAGAAACATTTGGCAGCGAGGGACTAGAATTTCTGGCCACCAGCCTGCAACACTTTCCTGGTATTTCCATTGCATTTATAAATGCAGTTGTCAGAAGAGTTGGTTGGTTCCAAATATTTAATTTACTAACAACTAAAGGTGGTGCCCAGACAGCAGCTTCCTTCATTCACTGCTAATATGAGAAGTGGGGGAGGGGAGAGAGGAAGACAAAATTGTGTCAAATTTTGCTTGGTAAGAGTTAACAAGGAATTAGTGATCAGTTCCCTCACACAGCCTTTGCCATCAGTGTTGTACATGAATGGGATACAGCTGGGAGGGGCTGTTCTGCATCTTGTTGAAGACATCCAGAGAAGGAGACCATTGCCACCTCTCTAAGCAATTGGTTCCATTGCTGAACCGCTCTCACTGTCAAAAGTTCCTTCTAACATTCAATTGAAATCTACTCTCCTGTAACTTCAAACCATTAGACCTGGTCCTGCCATCTTAGACAGCAGAAAACAGGCCTGCCTTCTCCTCTCTGTGACAGTCCTGAGGTATTTAAAAAGTGGCATCATGTCACCCCTCAGTCTTCTCTTCACCAAGCTGAACATGACCAGCTCCTTCAACCTTTCCTCATACGTTTTGTTCTCCATACCTCTTATCAACCTTGTTCCCTTTTCTGAACCTGCTCCAGCGTGTCTATATCCTTCTTAAAATGAGGTGCCCAGAACCGAATGCAGTACTCCAGATGAGATCTCGCTAGTGCAGAACATAGTGGGACTATTACTTCCCTTGACTTGGAAAGTATCCTTCTATTAATGCAGGCTAGAATAGCATTCACCTTCTTCACTGGATCATGTTCAGTTTATGATCAAAAATAATCTCAAGGTCCTTTTCACAAGAAGTACTGCTGAGCCATGTATCTTCCCATCCTTTACCCATGCATTTGGTTTTTGTGGCCTAAATTTTGCATTTGTCTTTATTGAATTTCATTTTATTAATGTCTGTCCAATTTTCTAGTTTATCTAGGTCTATTTGAATTCTGTTCCTAGCTTCCAATGTGTTAGTCACCCCTCCCAGTTTTGTGTCATTTGCAAACCTGATAAGGATTCCCTCTGCACTGTCATCTAAATAAGTAACTGGTAAAAATGTTGAAAAGTACCGTAATGGTCCTAGGATGGAGCCCTGAAGCACTTCACTTGAGACCTCCTCCCAGTTTAAAGCATAGCCATTGATGATGACTCTTTGACCACAGTTTTCCAACCAATTATCGAACTGCCTGACAGGCTCTTAGAAAAATTGTGGTGAACAAACTTATTGAACTAACAAGTTCTAGCCTTAGTACACAAGAGACAGCAGGCCTCTACTGTCTCTAAAAGAGAAAGGGAGGATGGTTGTAATATCTGCAACCCAGTGCTGAATATGCATTACGACTTATAATAATCCAATGCTACACAAGTGGATGCCTATAATCTACTATTGTTCAGCTAAATCAAAGGTATAAGAACCACTTTCAGCTTAAAGTGTGAATTTAATTGCAGAGGAATTCTTGTGGACCACCTGTCAGTGGGGAGGAGGCCAAAGGCCAAAAGATGGGACCAAAAATGTCAGCATATTTCATCTCTCACTGTTGCTAACTAAGAATTAGTAGAAGCCTTTCAGCATTTTAGAATGGGAAAAATGATTAAAAAGCTGGGAAGCCACTAAACGATGGGGTTATGGGGAAGGATTAGGGTTAGGATTAGGATTAGGGTCTTTCCATGGATACTGTAAACTGCAGGTAAGCAAACTGTAATGACATGAATGACTTCCAGCACAAGCATACCATAGAGTCATACTGGAGGACCTAGAAGATGCCTACAGAGACCTTTTTTTTTTGGATGCAGGTAAGTGAATCTGCAGATACAGGGGGCGTACTGTAAACTTTTAGGGGCACAAGTGGATACACTTACTATTTGCCCTCCTTCTCCATTTGTCTTTTTCAAATGAGACTCAATGTTTCATGGCTCCTGGTGATCACTGACTGTGCTGACTCATTGCTAGGAGGTAGGGTGGGTGGAATGTTTGTGGGCTTTAATTTTTTTTTTTTTATATAACTATAAATGTTGAGGTTCTGGGTATCCATCATTCTTGTTTCTAACGCCCCTGTTTCAGCCATTTCTGTCAGCACAGAGTGTTGAGATTGTTGTTAGAGGTACTGGAGTGTGATCCACCTCATAACTATGCTGTGAAAGAGAACATAGTCAATTTAAATTTCTTTCATCTCTAAAATTGATATTTTTCTGTGAGGAGGAACACTCTATGCAACAGTGATGCATATAATATATGATGTGGTTTTCAAAGTAGTGTCACAACAGGCCCTCTGCTGATCAACTCTCCTTAAAATAAAACTCTAGTAATTTTTTTTTTTGTGGAACCATATAATTCCTGTGATTTTACCACTCAAAATAAAAGTGTAGACACAAAACAATGTAGAGATTATAGAGAAAATGTTTTTGCTAAGTGTGGGAAACACCAGAGGTTTAGTCACTGAAGAGCATTTTATTTCATAAAGTAGGCTCAAGTTGGTCAGACACTGAAACTTTTACAACACTTCTTTTAGAAGGATGAAGAAAGTATTTGCCTTTTAAGGAGATTAAATATTTTGGACATAGGTCACTCCTAATAAGGTAATGCTAAAGGGAAGAAATTGACTTAATGCACAAGTTTTAATATATTGAAGATGGACAATGGGATCATCATGAAGTCAATCTTGTTTAAAAGTACTGGCTAAAACATTGATTACAGTAACATGCAGAACTTGGAAAAGTTACTTTTTTGGATTACACATTCAGAACATCCTCCAGTGACAGGGGGATTCTGGGAGCTGAAATCAAGAAAGGATTAAAAAAAAACTCTGATAATATGATGGGAAAATGACATCGTTTACTCTGGGTAAGAAAGGCACACCAGATCAAAAATTCATGCATATGGAAACTGCTTTATTCTTCCCACTTGAAAGTCAGACTGTTTTAAATAATAAGTCCAAAAATGCAGGATGCTGAGGCAGACTGTATAATTAATACATGTGTATTCCAGATGTGATCTACTGTTTCCATAGGCAGTTGAACAGCATGCTTGATGCATCAAAATCCAAGTATTTCCTGGTCTAGAAGGAAATGCAGGGTTCCATTGGGAACCTAAGGGTATCTTGTTCTCACTGAATGAAAAGTGTTGCTCACTCTTCAAGCTGTCTGACTCTGCCAAGGTATGAAAAAGATGTAACTGACCAAGGATGCAGCCTTTAGTCAAGGACTTCATGTTAATCACATTTGTACTCAAAACTTTTGAGGGGAAAATAAACATTTTTTTACCAGTCTCTTCTTCCTCCTCCCCGAATACTTATTATTTGATTCTGTTCATTTTAAAAAAGGAAAATAATGATATACATACTATGTATCACATCTGGTCTTTAAGGTATAGTGCAGGTGCAAAGTATATAGTTGCCTAATTGTTTAAGAAGTCTCACAGTGGATTTTCTGCAGCTGTAAAGTTTAAGGTTCTTCAGGAAAATTCTCTCTTTCTCTGCACAGCTGCACTTTGGAGAGAAGAGCATCATAGCCTCTGGGGAAGTAATTCTTTCCAAATTTCTCACACTTGCAAGCCATTTTACATTGCTTTGTACCAAAATGCCACAGTTCTTCCTCCTTCCCCTTAACTTCAAGCAGTATTTTGCCTTCATCCCCACAGTGTCCTCATGGCATCACGAAGCCAAGCAGAGGTCATAGAATGAGAGTTGCTAACACAATACTGTAAACCATTGAAGAGTCAAGGTGCAGGACTAAAAAACTGGGAGAAACTTCAATTGCAGCTGGAGCCAGTTTGATGCTTGGTGTTTAGTTAGCCAGTTGCATTCCATATAACACTAATGCAATTGTGTTAAGTCATCCTGATTGTATCTTATCCAGATCATATCGGGCAGCAATGAAAAATCAATAATAGGGCATAAGGTTTGTGGCTTAAGGCTATGGTAAAATCCAACAGTATATGAGGCCTTTGCTAAGTAAAATTACTTGAATGTTATGATGACATTATAAGTGCCTTACAATGCATTTCACTTGCCCACACCTTTTTGGTTGCACTCTCTTAAACAGCATTGTTCCCAGTTCCCAGTTTCCCTCAGGCTTTGTGCACCCCTTGCAGATCACATTCCACTGCTTGATCCAAAAAAATCCTTTCACACATCAGAACATCATTTCCAGTGTGTCTTGCCAGATAGGTTTTAAGTTCAAACAAAAGGAATGAGATGACAAATTGAGTGTAGACTATATAAACTAAGTTTCTCCCTGTGCATCTGTATGTGCCTTCAAGTTGCCAGTCAACTTAAGGTGACCCCATTAATTACATGGGGTTTTCTAAGGCAAAGAATACTCAGAGGTGGTTTTGCCAGTTCTTTCCTCTGAAATATAGTCTACAGCACCTGACATTCATTGGTGGTCTCCCATCCAAGTACTAAGCAGGGCTGACCCTGCTTAGCTTCCAAGATCAGACAGGATCTGGTGCCTTTAGGGTATTTAGGCTACTGTACAGTAGGACCTCCGTACCCATGGAACCAACATCTGTGGTTTCAGTTATCCACGGGACAACCCCCCCACATACCATAGAGTTTTCATAGAAAATGCCTAGAGAGGCATCGTCTCTAGACATTTTTCTAGGTCCTCCAAGGCAAATCTATGGCATTTTAGTCCCATTATTTTCAATGGTGTTCGCTGTTATTTGTGGTAAGTCAGGCAACTGAACCCCCAGAGATACAGGGTCCTACTATCAAACCAAAAACTAACAACCAACAATATGTCAAGTAGAAGATTCCAGTCCTGCCTGCTTTGCTCCAGATCAGAGGAAGACCCTATTTGACAAGTGTCATCATTGCAAATATTCTCCCATTGTGCAGATGGCAGGGGCCGTAGATTGGGGCGAACTAGTACAGTCTTCCTCTCCCTTCCTGTGATCAGTGATTGCATGTGGAGGAACACCTGAATGGGACTCACAATAACATGGGACACATGGTTGTCCAATGAAGTGAGGATTGCATAGCATGCTACTTAACTAAGAATCTAGTCTCTGGCTTTTCTTCACAAACGAAGATTCAGGAAGGACTCATCCTGCGCTTTCTGCAAGCGCGCTGATGACTAAAAAGGCCAATCCGAGATAAACAAGTCCGGTTGCAAAAAGCACAGCAGAAGGTCTCCTTGGGTGATGTTTTTGGGTTGTGATTCTTTCTGCGTTGTCGTTTCTCTTCGAGACTTGTTCGTCATGAGTTCTCAAATAAGGCTGCAGCATTGTGGATAGTGCATCTCCATGCCTCCCAATGTGAGGGCAGGGCGGACCACTGTTGGTGATCAATTTGGCCGAGCCTGAGATGTTGTTTCAGGGAGTCCTTGTATTGCTTTTTTGGAGTGCCCCTCTTACGCTGACCCGTGGCGAGTTCACCGTAGAGTAGTATTTTTGGGAGGCGATGGTCCTCCATCCTAGAAACGTGCCCTGCCCAGCGCAGCTGCGTTCTCAATATCATGGCCTCAATGCTGGTGATCCCTGCTTGCTCAAGGACAGCAACATTTGTCACATAGTCAGTCCAGTGTATATTTAGAATTGTGCGTAGACAGCGCTGATGAAAGCGCTCGAGGAGTCGTAGGTGGTGGCGATAGGTGACCCATGTTTCAGATCCATAAAGGAGGATAGACAGTACGATGGCTCTATACACACTGATTTTTGTGCTTTGCCTCAGGTGTTTATTGCTCCAGATTCTTTTGTGAAGTCTTCCAAATGCACTATATGCCTTTGCTAATCTGTGATCGATCTCTTTGTCAATCTTGGCATCTGAGGAGATGATGCTTCCCAGGTAGGTGAACTGTTGAATGGACTTGAGCACAGATTTGCCGATGGCAATGTGGGGATGGTGGTGTTCATCCTGTGGTGCAGGCTGGTAAAGAACTTCTGTTTTCTTCAGGTTGACTTCTAGCCCAAACAGCTCTGCAGCTGTTGCAAAGCAGGACGTTAGGCACTGCAGAGCTGCTTCTGTGTGGGCAACAAGGGCAGCATCATTCGCGAAGAGCAGCTCACGGACTAGATAGTTTAGAGTCTTAGTGTGAACCCTCACACGGCTTAAGTTAAACAAGCTACCATCAGTACGGTAACGTATATAGATGCCGTCGTCTTCTTCAAGCTCTGCCATAGCCCTTTGGACCATCGTGCTAAAGAAGATTGTAAATAAAGTTGGTGCAAGAACACAACCTTGCTTCACTCCATTAGTTATTAGAAAGGGCATTTAATTAAGAATCTAGTACAATGGTGAGAATTGTGTAGCCCTCTAGATATTGGTGGACTGCAGCTCTGTGTATTCTTCACCATTGGCTATGCTGGTTAGGGACTCTTGGAATTACAGTCTTGGGAGATTTTCAGACACGGAAAAATCGTCCCTTGCCGCGCGAGCAGCCTCCCGAAACTGCTGCGCGGCAAGGGTATTTTTCGGACGACGCTGTGCCTCTTGCGAAGCCGTCCGTGTCACTTCCGTGAAGCTTGGGACGGCTCCGCGTCATATTTCAATCACGGAGGCTGCCCGTGCTTGAAATATGGCGCGGAGCCGTCCCAAGCTTCACGGAAGTGACACGGACGGCTTCGCAAGAGGCACAGCGTCGTCCGAAAAATACCCTTGCCGCGCAGCAGTTTCGGGAGGCTGCTCGCGCGGCAAGGGACGATTTTTCCGTGTCTGAAAATCTCCTTGGACAGCTGAATAATCCCACTCCTGAAGTATATGAACAAAAGGCCTGTTGCTTCATGTTGTCCAAAGAGTTTGAGCTGTCAGGTGTTTCACAAAAAGACATCAACTTCTATGATGCACGTGTGTGGATTCTTTATAAACTGTCATGGTAGTCTAACTGAATTATGATACAAATACAGTTGTCCTTCTGTATCCATGGATTTGGTATTCACGGACTTAAGTATTAATGGCTTGAAAATATTCTTAAAAATATAATAATCCAAAAAGCAAACCCTGATTTTGCCATCTTATATAAGGGACACCGTTTTGCTATGCCATTGCATATAATGGGAGTTGAGTATTCACAGATTTTGGTATCCATTTGGTTCCTGGAACCAAATCCCAGTGAAAATGAATGGACAACTGTATTCCTTTGATGGCAATGGTAGCTTTATAGTGATAATGTAGATAAATTAATATTTAATGAATCTTTGTAGTTCTGTAATATCATTTTAAGAACAGTGGCCAGGTAACTACTTTTAGAATCAAGCTTGATTTTGAGTTTGACTGACCTCAGTTTTTGAATTACCTTGTGGAAAGTCTACAAAAGCAAAGGTAGATGGTCCAAGAGAACAAAACAAAAGTAAAACCTACAGGGAGCCAATACTTTTAAGACAATGTAAGAGTCTAGAACAGGGTAGACACATTTGAATTCTCCAGTACTCTTCATCAGATTAGGTGCTTTGAACAAATAAGGTAGGCAGAAAAGACATAGGTCTTGGACTGAGCGTTGTAGTGAGAAGAAGCACTAGTCTTTGGCTGGGCACTTTAGCGGTGAGATCTACCCATAAATTTTAAATGGAGATTACAAAATCAGTGTAGGTGTGCAAGTAACAGATTGCACCTAACAATGCACAATGGGATTAATTAGCTGCTTTTCTACTGGGGATGGAGAAGTCCTTTAATGAATCCCATCTTGGGAGAAAGGTGTTATATAAATCCAATAAATAAATAAACAAACAAATTCTGTCTATTTTGCTTTCTCTGTAATTTGTTTATTTTTAAGAAAAAAACAAATTCTTTCAATGTGGAATAAAAAGCAATTTGTTATAAATGAAGAATTTTGTTAATTCTTCCAAATTAACTTAAACTAAGTTCACTTCCATTTGCATTAGTCATATTCAATAGGTATAGCTATTTCCACTATGGAGAAGTCCACGTTGTACTTGCCTGCACTATAGATGTTAAATATAAGGAGCCCCTCAGAAAAAAAACACACAAACAAATAAAAAACACTAATATGATTGAATGCACAGGGATTCACACTAAGACCTTTAAGAGTGCAGAGGTCAGACCTCTCAGCCTGAATCAATGAATCTATCAATTTTAATTTTCCCCATTAAAAAAAAAAAATCAAGTACTTTTCCTCCTGCATATGAAGAAATTTTGGGGAAAATGATTAAAAATGAACTGAAACTAATTTCTCCATCATCCTAATTTCTGCAGAACACTATTCAAATATTTCTGAAGATATTTTAAATTAGGTTGGTTTTATTGTACAACATCCTGAGATCTTTAGATAGAGGTGGGGATATAAATATTTAAATACATGCATACATACACTCCCAAGGAAGAACACTATGGAGTGCCAAGATGAACTGGGTTTTTTTTAATACCCCTGGGCTCTTTAGCCATGAGGTTATCAGAGCAGCTTACAAATTGTTTTAAGCAATAGCAATTTACACATCTATTTTGCCTTTGATATGGAGAGAGACAAAAGAAAGCAAAGCTGTGTTAGCACAGTTTCAGATAATTGAATCAGTGGATAATGAATCAGTGAATATGGGGGGCAGGCAATGATCAAACCAGATGCCATAAATAAATCTGCCATATGGACAGAGTGTATCAGGGCAAGAAGCTGGGTGAGAGTAGGCAGGAATACCTGTTATTTTGTATCAGCTTTGTGGGGCTGTCTTTCATCAGCTTGTCTATCTTGTTTTCAATTCATGCTTTTATACAGCGCAAGGATGTACTATACAAAGGCATAGCTGTTAGTCTGTAACATCAGTAAGCAAAGGGATCTTGGAGAACCTTTGAAACTAACTGAGAGAAAGAAATTGTAGCAGAAGCTTTGGTAGACTAGGGAGATTATCACACTACACTGTTATAGCACCACTACTCCACTTTAACTGCTATGGCTACCCCCTGGTAGAATTCTGGGGTTTGCAGTTTAGTGAGACCCAAGAGATCTCTGGCTGAGAGTTCTAAATGCCCCCCCCCTAAACTGCAAATCCCAGGATGCCACTGGAGGCAGCCAGAGCAGCCAAAGTGGAACAATAGCAGGTAGCAGGATAACAGTGCAGTGTGATAGCCTCCTGCCTTCCTCCCTCAACAACCACGGTTAAATTATAGCTTATGCTACAATTTCTTTCAGTTAGTCTCAAAGGGGCTACAAGATCCCTTTCCTTAAAAGTATGTACTATAGTACCTTTTCTTAGATTTGACTTTTATCTATTCATTGCTTTCTGACTATAAATACTATAAAATGCAAGCCATTACAAGCAAGCATTCCTGCTTCAGGCTGCTGATAGCAGCCATCACTACACAAAATTGGGGATGAGATTGTTCTTTGACAGCGGCCCAGCCTGCTTTGCCTCTCTTTTCCCTCCATTTTCCCACCCTCAACAACAAAGTCCCCTGTAGGTCCTTCCAGATGGCTAGGGTGTTTGCACGAGTGCAGAATGTCCCAGCTGGCAATGCAACCCTTCAGAGGAACAAAAATGCTCCGTGCAGAATTGGCAACAGTGCAGGAGAATACCTGTGCGACAGATGGCAACTCTGGTGCATTTTAACATGTATCAGTCAAACAGGAAGAAGGAAACACACCAAGCAGAAGTGGATTCACAGACCAAACTCTTTATTGAGTCAAGAGTGATAGAAATACTGTACAACAATATTAGGTTTTCTTCTGCCCCTATGAGCCTTGAAAGTTCAAGTTACTAGAAGGATCAAATCTTAACCACCACCCCCTTCCCTTTCTGCCAATCTCTACTGGATCAAACATCCTCCCATAAAAGTAATCAATATAACAACACACAATTAAATATAATAGAAATATAATAGAAGCTAATTACTGTTCAGTTTACACTAAGGTGAGGGGGAGAAAAACCAGGCAACTCAAATGTTCTATCAGTAAGAGTGGTATCTGTGGGGGCGGGGAGGATATGAAGTGTGTGCCTCTGATTCCTTGAGAATACAGTATGTCTATGTTACACAGCAGCCTGATACCACTTTTACTCTTATGGATCAGTCCTATGGAATGATGGGATTTGTACTTTGCTGAGGTACTTCTCTGCTAGAGAGCTCTAGTGGTAAAGTTCAGGACCAAGACAATTAGAGCAGTATCAACCTGCTATAGTCATGTAATAAATATATAACCTGAGTCTCATGTAGTGTTTGAACTTGTCAGTTCTGTTTATGTAACAACATCTGCCTACCTTGCTTTCCTCATATCCACATTCCAACTATTCCTATCTCCTGACCTTAACTATTCTTCAAATATGTGTTCCAAATTCTTTGTGACCTCTAGTCAACCTACATCTGGAAACTACTCACTCATGGCTGTAGATACATGCTGGCTGTGTATTTTCCTCCAAGCATGAACTTAAGCAGATGTTTGCATACTTTATTGGTGAAGGTTTAAACCTCCAAACACCTAAATATTCATATCTCAATATCACACATAACAGAAGTAAATGATAATCAAATAATGTAGTGAGAGCCAGTATGGTATATGATTTGTTCTTTACAATCTGCTTTTTCTCAAAGGATTTCAAGGTAGAACTCATACTCTTCCACCCAATTTTTATCTTCACAGCATCCCTGCAAGGTGGGTTAGGCTGAGAAATAGTGACTAAAGTCAGCCTGTGAGTTTCATGATCAAGGAACCAATATCTGTGGTTTCAGTTATCCAAAGGGAAACAAAATAGGGGACACATACCATAGAATTGTGCTAGAAAATACCTAGAGAGCTGTCCTCTCTAGGAATCACTAGGTCTTCCAATGGAACTCTATGCTACAGGAAGTCCTTTATCTTAACAGGGTTTTCTATTATTTGCAGTTTCACTTATACACGGTAAAGCCAGGAAGATATCCCCTGCAGATATGGGGGATGACCTGTACTAATCTTTCTTTCTTCACTCTGATAAAATCTGATAGTTCCTGGATGCCATCAGAATCTGGAGCTAGCAAGCATGGCTGTTGCCAGGCTACAGATCACAAAAACAATAGTTACAGCCACTTCAAAAACTTAAATAGTTTCTGTCACTATGTTAGGTGCCTTGGTAGAAAGGTGAGACAAACAAACAAATAATCACTTTTGTGTGTATAAATGAGCAGTGTACTGTAGATGAAATGCCATAGATTGGACTCGCATATCATTTGAAATGCTCATGTACATTCATACACACACCCTACCCATAGAAGCTTGATCACACATTGAGACCTGGTTTACTTATGCAGTTAAATAAAGTGGCAGGGTCCTGATGAGAATGCATAGATTATACGATTTTGTATAACAGGCAAGAGCATACTATTATTGAATATTCTTCATATTTGTGTGTGTGGGGGAATCAACTCCACAACTACAGATGGAAATGAAGCACGTCAGAAGAGTTGTCGTTTTGTACCCATGTAGGATAAGGCTACAATTTTTTGTATGTAGAAAGATTATGACGACAATGATGATGAGTTATAAGAATGTCACCACCACCACCATCTCCCTATTAAAAATGTGGTTTCCTGTTCAAATTAGCTAGGCCCATTTTATCACCTTAGGGTTCTTGCTTCATTCTTCCAAATTTGGAAACCACACTTGAGGTGCAAGGCAACTGTTGAGTAACCAAAGTGTTGAAACAAAGCACATCCATTATGTGTTTTAGCTGATCCAAACTCTATTTTTTATTCGAGCTATTTCTATACCAGTGGATGTGCATTTTGTTTATTCACATTAAACATGGGTGTGGATGAAATATTTGTTCATATGTATACTCCATAAATCTTTATGATAAATCTATACAACAGTATCTCTTCAACTGAATGTGAAAGGGTATGAAATTGTGCTATATCTCAATTCTTTCATATCAGCCAAAGCTTCCAAAAGTTATATTCTTGGACGTACATATGGAATATGGAAACTTCTCTCTCTCACACACACATTCTATTATAGCACTTGAATTTTACTTAACACTCCGGATTCATAAGTACATTCACAAGTCCAAGTGCAGGTTAAGGAAATGCATAATGATTTTCAATCACTTACAGTTATAAGTAGATGCCTTATACATCATATTGACAATTTAAATCTCCAAAGTATAAACACCTGAGACCTTTGCCCTAGCTAAAAGCAACTGGCTGAAAACATAGAGACTTTAAATTAAGGATGAATATGCTATTACTTCAAGGAAGACTAAAACCAAGATATCCATTAGGAATGTATGAGCAGATGTAAAAAAATTCTGTCTGTTCATTCAATTAACTCTTCACCCTGAAGAACACTGATCATTCCATTTGTCACCACATTGATTAGGTGCCTCTACATTTTGCAAGGACTGCCATGCCATTAGCTTATTAAAACTTTACTAATTCACTTTCTTAGAAAGATGCTCAGGACTGAGTGCATTAACTAATTGCTGAGAATGTGAAAAGAATATTTTTAAAAAACAAATATTCCCCACCCCCCCCAACACAAAACAAGAGTTGTGAAAAAGCTACATTGCCACTGCATTAGATATGTAATTTTAAAACATAGATTTACTGGATGAAATATTTATAATGATTTTTAAAAAGTAAATCTATGAAATCTCAAAACTCTGCTTTCCAAATTACAGTAGTTACTTCAGTATAACATATCTATCAAATACTGTATTTATAATTTACTATAAATGTTATTTTCTGCTTTTTAGAATAGACATTATTTTCCATTAATGTACAGATCATCACATTTATCCAATATTTTAGATTCTTCCATAAAATTATCCCAGTGTCCCAGTTCATCAAAGTAAGTGCTTTGAAATCAGCTTTAAACCAATATTTTACATTAAAAGAGAACCAAGACTAAACAGTTGATGTGACTTGCAGTAAGCATTGTCTAGATTCAGCATTTTATTGTAAAGGATAACAAAGTAGGAAGATGTTCTCTTACCTTGGTTTTAGTGACACTGGCTTCTGACTGAACAGAATAATTTTCCTTACATCCTTGCAAACTCTTGAGCAGTAATCCTGTTATATGTCTACAGTGATTGCAAGGGGTGGGACTCCAGCATGGTAATGAATTCACTGGGGAATCTTTTCTTTCAAAGAATTGCTGTTACAGAAAAAGTAACCACCCTGCATGCTATTGTCACAGGCATTTTGATTTAAAATACATGCATGTGTCTGTGTGCACATCTGTGTATGTGTCTAAAAGCATTTCAACACAAGACAGGAAAGCTCTGCTTCTGTTTTTAAAGTGATACACACAATGGTTTAGAAATTTCATAACATTCTGACAGCTAGGACCATAGAACATGTCCCACTTAAAATGCATCATTGTAACATAATTCAATTTGACTTAATCACTTAATCATAGGAAGCAAAGCCAAGAGTCGTGACCTTTGTTTTCTCTCTTGCTATTTGAGGAATTAAGTTGCATCCCAGATAGTAGAAACAAAAAGATCTGGGGAGGTATACAACCCTATTCAGGCATTCATAATAAATATGTAGGGAGGTGGACCTGTCATTGCACCACCCCTGTGTCTTTGGTGTCTTCACCTAGAGAGTGACAATGTGAAGACCTCTGTGATGTGGGGAGACTCTCCATGTGATCTGGAACATTGTAGATTCAGGTTTCCTGATAATGTGGAGAGTCAGTCTGTCATTCTCCAAATGAGGACATTTATGATGGACAAGGGTGGGGTTAGAATGCTCCCTTCCTCATGTATTCATCTGAATGCTTGAATAGACCTGAAATTGTTCCCAAATCAATTTCCCCACTAAATCTGCATTGAACTTTAGTTTTGTGTTGGCATTCAGTCTGTATATAGGATTGTCAGGTTGGCAGCATCACAGGCCTTGAGGTTTCATGAACAAAACTAGGTGGTGGCTGATGGGTTCTATGCCAGTGGGGAGGGGAGTCAATTTGAATTTTAGATGAACATTAAAGAAGCTAAAGATTAAAGAAACAAGTTTGAGGATAAGCTTCAGCACCTTAATAACTCATTTGGAGTTCAGACTAAAACCCAAAGTGAATTCACATCCCCATTGACATCAGAACTATCAGCTGCCATCGCTAAAACCTGAGACCTAGGACTTTATCAGATGTGGTGAATATGGCATCATAAGGATGCCTAATGATTGTGAAAGGGTGCACATACCAGACGATGTTTTCCTTTCGCGATCATATCTTGCCAATAAGCCATACTTTTTAATTGATGGTCCAAGCTATCAATAGATCAGCCATGGCATTTTGTTGCTGCCATTGCTGGTGTTGAAACTTCATGCCATTGTGATCACAGGAATACAGCATCAATGGGCAAACACTTCTGGGTGAGATCAGGACAGCCAGGTAGGGCATGCTCTTTTTATGACAACACCCCCCACCCTGTGTACTTGGGACTTTTAAAGTGTGTTTCTGTGCTTGTGTCTATGTTTTGTGGGGGGAGGTT
Source organism: Gambelia wislizenii (assembly GCA_030847615.1). Classification (NCBI taxonomy): domain Eukaryota; kingdom Metazoa; phylum Chordata; class Lepidosauria; order Squamata; family Crotaphytidae; genus Gambelia; species Gambelia wislizenii. The sequence goes on along the minus strand of JAUMIR010000005.1, from coordinate 95,313,036 downwards.
GCCCTAATTTTAAAATTTCCTATGCTAGCGTCTTCTTGGGAGAATCAGTGAGATTTCAACCCAAGAAGTAAATGGAGCTCTGTTCGTGTTTCGTTACTGCCAGGGGAAGCCTCTTTTACATTGCTCAAGGTAAGTCTGGTGTGTGGGAGGTTCTTTTGCCGGCATAAAAATGCCACAATTTATGCCAGCAAATGAACATTAATGCGGGGTGGTTTGATAAAGTCCCTAGGCATGTCCCTCTGTGATGTTGTTAAGCATGATACATTAAGCATCATCTACAGGTGCTCAGCACATGTCATCCAAATAAAAACCATACATATTCTAGCAAACAAGAAAATATTTCACTAGTTATAAATTAGGCTACATTGAGTAGCAAAATTTTTCAGACTCTAAAACTTTGTCAAGCAATGATGTTAATAACACACAAGAGTTGTAATGCAGGCGAGGAAAGTTTTCCAGGTTCTGATTTGAGCAGGAAAAAAACTCCAGCTCTGTTTTTAGCAGTTTTACATACACTGATTGGAACGCACAGGAGTTATATCATCACAATAACGGTATACAGGGGAAGGAGGAGGAAGAGGAGGATCAGGTCTGTTCAGAAGCAAGGCTTATTGAATTAATGGGACTCAGAGCTTTAAAATGCTGAGAATCTAACACAATCATGGTTTCAACATTTTCTTTGGGCAGGGTAAAGAAGAAAGACTTGGAGAGACAGTGCTGAAGGGAAAGAGTGGGAAGGTTATGAGTGTACCTAGAAAGAGAGAGAAGAGAGAGGATGTGTGAGAGAAAAAAGCAGAGAAAATACAAATTTAGCCAGGAGAACAGGAGAGACGGAAGATGGAGAAAGAGGATAAGAGAGAGTGGGAATGAGAGAGAAGATGAGTGCTACTAGAAAATGTGGAGAAGGGGAAGAAGAAAGTGAGAGAGAATGGAAGGAGAGGGTGTTTAGCCAGGAGCTATGTTCTGTATATCCACAACTCTCTGATGGTAAGAGCAAATAGAGAGGAAACACAGGTTTTATTCAAACAAAAATCTGAGGATTAATTTTTTTTGGGGGGGGTTCTTTTCTTAAGTGGGGTGTGTGCTCTATTTTTATCTTTATGATTATGATTTTAAATGACTTCATGCTCTTAAAATGAGCAATGTTTTAATATGCTAGATTGTTTAATTGTGCTTTGACTTTATTGTCATCTTGTTCTTAGCATTATCTTGCTTTGATCTGCTTTACATCCCATGTCAGGACAAAGATGGGATAATGCATAAATATGTGACATCAGCAAAGTGATAATATCACATTCAAGTAGGGATAGGTGGAATCAGTCTATTTATGATCTGTGTTCCTTCTCGTGTATTCAGTCATCATTTGAATCTGTTCACTTTCTATATAAGTATTTTTTTAAAAGGCACAAACCTTACATTTCACATGTAACTTCCCCCAATATACACTTTGCCTAATAGACACTTTATTGTACACAACTTTTCTGATTATACAGTATACATTTTTGTATACAGATTGGGGCAAGAACTACATCACAAAATTTGAAATACAGTGAACCACCCAAAGAAGGAAAGGTTCCAATCAGCACACTAATCCAGGAAGTTCACAGTGGAGATGTTGGCTTAAAAATTCAGAGCACAGAATATTCCACCCCCATCCCTTCCATTAAGCTTTACTTGTGAAAAGAGGTGTTTTGTTAGCCATTGAAGGAAACCGAATTACACATGATGGCCCTTCTTATGTTATTAAGATTTGAAAGGGAAAAGGGGGTAATGCTTATGGAGGTTTCTTCTCATGGCTTATGTCTCCTACCATTGGTATGAAATACTTGCTAAACAATAGATAACCTTCTTCTAATTGCTTTTTAGCTGCCCTTGCAGTTATATGCATTAACTGCATTTACAATATATCACTTAATATCATTCTGAACAAAACACTTTTCTTCATACAAAACCCTCCTTAATTACTTTAGGCTAGTGTAACAGGTTTTTGCTTCACTACACCAACCCATTAAAACAGGTTAGCTCCAATAATCTAATTCCTTTTCTGATCAGCCATACTATTTTAATTTAAGACCTTCTTGTATTGCTCTCCTAAATGGTGGTGAACAGCTTTATCCTTGAGATCTTGGTAGTGCATGTATTAAATTAGTGTCTAGCTGTCCTCTCTCCTCCCTTTCTATTTTCCAGATTGCTCTAAGAGGTAATAACATTACTGCTAGAGGTCATTTTTCTTGAGGTAAATAAATTATATGCAGCCCTATTCCTAGTTACTATTCAAGAGCTACTGAATCTGCCCATTTTTCTCTCCCAATTAGCAGTAGTTAGGGGCAATGCATCCATTAGTGGCTAGTGTATGCCTTATCTGTAAATACATTAGGCTAAAACAAATGGAATGTTTTGAGTACATAAAAATCAGTTTGTAAAAGGTAAAGTACCTAAGCCGTTAGCTGTGGCATGGAATATCTCTCTCCCTCTCTCTGGCTTTTCTTCGCAAACGAAGATTCAGGAAGGACTCATCCTGCGCTTTCTGCAAGCGTGCTGATGACTAAAAAGGCCAATCCAAGATAAACAAGTCCGGTTGCAGAAAGCACAGAAAAAGGTCTCCTTGGGTGATGTTTCTGGGTTGTGATTCTTTCTGTTGTCATTTCTCTTCAAGACTTGTTTGGCGTGAGTTCTCAAATAAGGTTGCAGCATTGTGGATAGTGTGTCTCCATGCCTCCCGATGTGAGGCCAGGGCAGACCATTGTTGGTGATCAGTTTGGCTGAGCCTGAGATGTTGTTTCAGGGAGTCTTTGTATCGCTTTTTTGGAGCACCCCTCTTACACAGACCCGTGGTGAGTTCACCGTAGAGTACTATTTTTGAGAGGCGATGGTCCTCCATCCTAGAAATGTGCCCTGCTCAGCGCAGCTGTGTTCCCAATATCATGGCCTCAATGCTGGTGATTGATACCTGCTTGCTCAAGGACATGGAATATATAGTGTCATGGAATATATAGTGTCTGGAATTATAACCCAATAATACCTCTTCAATAAGGTGTTATTCTCAGTGAAGGAGTAAACCAGGGGCCCTTTCACACCACACAGTTATAGTGCAATGGTTTGATTTTTACTGCCATAGTTACATCCTATGGAACTGGCAGTTTAGGGAAGTGTATTTAGAATTCATAGAACCATAGAGTTGGAAGAGATCACAAGGGCCATCTAGTCCAACCCCCTGCCCTGCAGGAATATACAATGAAAGCATTCCCAACAGATGGCCATCCAGCCTCTGTTTAGAAACCTCCAAAGAAGGAGAGTCCACCACACTCTGAGGCAGCGCATTCCACTGCCAAATAGCTCTTACTGTCTGGAAGTTCTTGATGTTTAGGTGGAATCTCTTTTCCTATTGGCCAGAGAGATCTCATGCCTCACTAAATTACAGATTACATAAAATGCAGCCATGGCAGTTAAAGTGGAATCATAATGCTGTAGTTGTGTAGTTTGAAAAGGGCCCAATCAGTGATTCAGCACCATTTTAGACTGTTAGGACTCAAAGTTCCTCTAAATAAACAATCAAAATCAAAATCTATACATATTCCTCTAAATAAAGTTCCTCTAAATAAAGAATCAAAATCAAAATCTATGCATATAGAAACAAGTCACTACACCAACAATAGGTTTCCGTGTAGCATATTTTGTATGAAGTAGCACTGAATCATATGAGTACTCATCTCCAGTCTGAAGAGGGAAAACTTAGGGCTCATCTGCACTAGGCAGGATATGCTGGCTCCCTGAAGGTGGCCTGTTTCTCTCTTGTTACCTGCAGAAAATGGGCCAGAGTCCAAGCAGGATGCTGGCCCATCACTGAAGCTGCCACCACCACTGCCACTATTTTCTCACTAATGCGGAAGCCAGGCAGAGCCCCGCAACATGTTACTGCAGGCCCCCTGCATGTGGCCAGACTCAGTTACATGCTGCAGGACCCCTGGCTAATTTCTAGGAGAGCTAGGGAACTGACGGTGGCAGTGAGGAATGGAGCTCTGGGACATGAGCCTGCTAGAACATACCTGAACTTAACTGACAAAGTCACTTAAATTAAAGTAGTACTTATTCACTTAAAATGTTTCATCCAGCCCCAAATTAACATTTCCTGAAGAACTGCATCTTTCTGCTTTTCCTTATACTACATATTTATCTTTGAAAATGCCAGGTTTTAGCTTATGTTCAAAAGTTTGGCATTACCCCCATGTAGGTCATCTCTATAATCATCTAAGGAACATCATGCCAATTTAAATGGACTCTATATGAAAACTAGTTCATGAGGTTTCAGCCGTGTCTAATTCTGAGTTTACAGCTATGGTACTGGAACTGTTAAAAATTATAATTGTACTCCTATGGATAGCTGGCATATATGTTGTCTCATGGGAGTACATCAGTTAAGAATGATCATATGTGAGCCATAGACATAGAGAAGGAAACTCCTCAATTTCACCAAATGTGTGAAATGGGCTTTTGTTACTTGGGTTGCTGATACAGGCTTCACAATGATTTGGGCTTTAGGCTGCAAAATGTAAGACCTGTAAATGTAAATAGTGTGTTTATAAAGCATAAAATATACAGCAGAAAGCTCTGTGTGTTCTGGACTCTCTCTCTTTCTCTTTCTCTCTCTCTCTCTGTGTCACCAAGATCCTAGTTCCAGGCATGAAGCCAGCCTATCAGCAATGATAAGCAAGTGAACATTGAATTGACCTATAATGAATGCAAGGCAGGTACTGTGTTAAAGGAAACAACGGATGCAATTCAGCTACCAGGTGTGTTATGTCACCTCTAAGAACCTGATTGGAGGAGAGAGTGATGTTTACATAAGAAAGGTATATAGTGATTGTTTTTTATCTGGTTGGATGAGATTCATCAGCTGATTGTGGACAGGGAAAAGTATAAAACACTCTCAGAAGAGATAAAAACCAGACTGACCAAGTGTTGACCTCCATCATAAATATGGGCTGCTAAGAATATGCTGTTCCTAGCTGATAACTGCCCAGACCATGCTAATAAAGCCATGCTGATAAGAGGGGGAATTTCTGCTCTCAACTAGGCTATGATTAGTAGATATTTTCTGATTATAATGATGTGGTTATCATCATTAATATCAATGTCCATAGATATTAACCCCTGGATGCCTTTTTGCTTTTTCCACAGAGGCCTGTTTAGAGATGTATAGTTCTTCAACAGATGAGATTGTAATCCTTAGTGGATAGATAGCTAAGTTATATCGTTTAAGATGACAACGTTCCTCTAAGTATAAACGTAGAGATGCCTGCTAAGGATATGTAGATGGTATAAAGGTTCAGTCCTTATGAAAGTGTAACACCTTACCTGCCACATACTGTGTAATATAATGAAGGTATGATGCCTTACATGCAATGTAATGTAATGAAATTAATGTGCCTAGACATTGGCATGTCTATGATTCTCCTCAAGGGGAGAGCTTATGTTTGTATATCTATGCCTAGATATAGTAAATACTGTAGACTAAAAGACTAACAGAGAACCTACTTATTATCCTATATACATTTCCGGAGATTTCAACACTTAAGGAGTATTGATGCTTACTCTGCCTGTCTGGATTTTACTGTTGTTCAAAAGTTGGACACTAAGGACTTTTTCGGATGTTTAAAAAGTAACGCAAGCAGCCTCGTCAGCTTGCGAGGCTGCTGCGCTGCAAAGCGTCAGTTTCAGATGACGCTCGCCCCTGCCGGTACTGTTGCGGTACCGCGGGGAGAGTTGAGCATCATATTTCCTTGATTTTTACTCACGATCAACTTTCGTGAGTAAAAATCAAGGAAATAAGACGCTCAATTCTCCCCGTGGTACTGCAACGGTACCGGCAGGGGCGAGCGTCATCCGAAACTGATGCTTTGCAGCACAGCAGCCTCGCAAGCTGACGAGGCTGCTTGCGTTATTTTTCAGCGTCCGAAAAAGTCCTAAGACATCCAGGAAAGATAAAAGGAACTTCCAAACAGATACAGATTAGCTGATAAATGGCATACAACCCTCAATTCCTCAGTATAAAGAGATAGGGGTAGAGGATTCTGGTTTTTTGGGGAGGAAATATTGTTGCCTTTATTAGCTAAATTAAGGTAATATGCTTGTGCATGCAAAGTATAGAAGATGTTATAAGGTAAGGATCTATCAGGAGAGGGTTAGAGAATAGAATGTTGGGAGTGAGTAAAAATCAAGGAAATATGTGACTGGTGGAATGTCTGAGAGGATTTTGAAAAGGCTAGTGTATGATGGTCAAGGTTAAAAGGGGAGTCTGTTAGAATGAGGTTTAGGGATGAGTTTGTTGTGTTTAGGACTTTGAGAGTTAGAGGAGAGTTAGAATCAGGGTTAGAGTGAGTTAAGATATGAGTAAGAGAGAGAGAGAATGAGGGATGTGTGTTAGAATTAGCATTAGTCAGGATATAGATGTATTAAACTAAGCAATTTGTGATGTATTAAATTTCTGTTTCATAAATCACAATTTTTGTATTATACACTTAAGCCTCCAAGAATTCTACATATTGGAAAGCATGAGTTCAGATATGGTGTGTGTAGTGGCAGCAGTTAATACAGGGTAGCAGTGTCCAGTGAGGGGGATAAGATGAAAAAAAGTCTTGCACAGGAACCATAATGGTATCTAAAAGGTCATCACATTTGATGCCACAGTGCTGGGACAGTTGGAGGTCCTCACAGCTTGTAGCAGAGGTGGGATAGATAAGCAGAAGACCCTCACATTTGGTGGCAGTGGTTCGGATATGTAGAAGCCTCACATTTGGTGGCATCAGGGGAATTAATGAAAATCACCACATTTGGTGGCTATAGCAGAAGGATAGTGGAAAATCTCACAGGAATCACTCCTGGTTTACTGCCTCTGTTGAATAGCATTTATTTTTTTATTAGCAGTTTTTCCAAACATATTAAAAACTAAAAAAACAGAAAGAAAATAATAGAAAATGAAAGATAAAACATAAAAAGATACAGAAAAAGATGTATAAGAACAAGAAAAAATGAAATGTGACTTCCAACTTTCTTCTCAGGAGTTCTTCTCAGTCACAACATAATCATACCTCTTTCAATATAACTACATATTACACTTCTTCCAGATATCAAGTCATTTCTGTTGTTGTTTGCCTTTAAGTTGTTTCCAACTTATGGCAGCCCGAAGGCAAACCTATCACAGGGTTTTCTTGACAAGATTTGGTCAGAGATTTGCCTTATCAAAACCCAAGGTTATTAAATAACTTTTTTTTTTTGCAAAAAGTCCATAACAGATGATTTTTCTTTACTCAAACATTATAATTTGTCCATTTCTGCCACATCCGTCAATTTCAACAATGATTCCACCCTAGTAGGTAATGATTAATTATTCCATTTCTGCACATATATCAGTCTTACTGCTATAGTCATATACTGAAGTCTGTTTCTTAACTGTTCATCCAGAAGTCCCAAAAGACAAAGTTCTTATTTTATGTGAATCTGTCATCAAAATGAACGTTTTGCCCAAATTACTCTTTCTGCTCCAATCAATTCCTATCATAACTAAAGCAGAAACATTTAGAAAATGGCAACAGGAAATCTCTAAGTTTATTTGGCAGGAGAAGAAACCCAGAATAAAGATGAAAATCTTACAAGATGCAAAAAAAGAAAAAGAAAAAAAAAAGAGGAGGATTGAATGTGCCAAACCTGCAACTATATTATGAAGCATGTTGTTTATCTTGGATAAAAGAATGGACAAACTTAATTGAAGAAAAACTATTAAAATTAGAAGGATCCAATAATTGTTTCGGTTGGCATGCGTATTTATTTTACGATAAGGAAAAAGTAAATAAGGATTTCAATAACCATTTTATTAGGAGAGCTCTGCTGAAGGTCTGGAAAAAATATAAGATGAGACTATGCCCCAAAATTCCATCATGGTTGTCCACTCACAAAGCTTTCTTTAGTAGAGAAAAATTACTATTGAGAAAATGGATGGCACATAATGAATTGACAGTTATGAAAAATGGGCAACAAACATTTAAGACATGGGAAGAACTGGTGAAGAAGGGATAACCATTCATTGGTACCTTTATACACAATTAAAAGAAAGGTATAAAATGGATCAAAAAGAGAGCGGAATAGATATGGCTAAAACATTATGGGATAAACTAATTCAACCAAGAAATAAAAATTTGATAACAAGACTTTACCAACAACTTTTGGAATGGAATACGGAAGAGGAAATAATAAAAGATAACATGGTAAAATGGACACAGAATTTAGGACATGAAATACAATTGAGAGAGTGGGAAATGTTTTGGACATCAAAAATGAAATTAACATTATGTCAAAGTATCCATGAAAATTGCTATATAATGTACTTCAGGTGGTACCATACACCAGAGAAGCTATCCAAAATGTATAGAGGCATGAAAAAAAATGTTGGAAATGTAGAAAAGAAACGGGTACATTTTTTCATCTATGGTGGAGTTGTGGTAAGGCACAGAAATACTGGAAACAGGTACAAAAAATTATTAATGAAGTATTAAACTGTAATCTTACAATGAAACCAGAACTATACCTATTAAATATGTATGAAGAAAGAATGGCCCAAAGTAAAGAAAAATTACTATTTTATATGATAATGACGGCACGAATTGTATATGCGACTAAATGGAAAGAAAAAGAAATTCCGACAATGGATCACCGGCTTTTCAAAGCATATGAAATGATTGCAACTGATAGATTAACGATGCTACTAAAAGGTAAGAGTATAGAAAAACATAGAGAAGCCTGGAACAGATTGCTAGACTGTTTAGGAAAGGTTTGGGGAGAGTATGCAACAATCCCTAAATGAGGTTTAAAACTTAGAAATTAAAGGAATTAAAGATAATCTTCCAAGCATATCAGACCAATTTTATAAATTAAAAAAAGGGGAAAAAATTAAAACAACAACAACAATGTACGACTTCAGAAACAAATAAAACATCTTTCAATTTAAAATTAACAATCAGATATATAATAACATCATATGTGTAAACAGATATATAGTAGCACCATGTATATAAGCAACATAAAATAAATAGAGAGAAAAATAAAAGGAAAAAGAGGAAAATCATAATAAAGAGGTGGAATATACTTGTGATAAAAACTGATAAAAGCAAGAGATCTGTGATACTGTACTGTAAGATAATCGTGTAGAGATCAGAAAGGAAGTCATAGGCAGTATGTGTGAGCGGGTAGATGGGGAAGTAGGGACATAGTATTGTGTTGATTGTTTATATAAATGTTATTGTAAATATATATGTGTATGGTATATGTAGCTGATATGTAAATTACGGAAATAATTTGTGGAAAATTCAATAAAAATTAAATGTAAAAACAAAACAAAACAAAGTCCTCCCCAATAATGACAATTTTAATTTCTCCCATCTTTGCATATCTTTTTAAATTTCATTCCATTATCTTCACATAATTTTGAAAGAACATGCAATTCATATTTGTCATTTTAATACCTAAGTATTTAACTATCTCAATTTTAAAACCAGTTTTTCCCATCAATTCTAGTCGGCCTTGCATTTTCATATTTTTAGTCAACATCTTTGTCTTTTGTTTGTTCACCTTAAATCTGACAGTTCATCAACCTCTTTTAATTTTTCCATTAACATTTCTATCCCCTCCAAAGGGTCCGGCAAAGCTATCACCAAGTCATCAGCGAATGCTCTTAGCTTGTACATTTCTTTTTAAAACTTATATCTAACATTCTCTCGTCTTGTCTTATATCTCTGTTTAAAACCACAAGCAACAGAATAAACAAAAGTGGTGGTAATGAACATCCTTGTCTTGTTCCTCTTTGAATCTCACCAGCTCTTGTTAGTTTTCCATTAACCAATATTTGTGCTTCCTATGAAGTATGTATCAATCTAACCCAATTAATAAAGTTTTCACCAAAGTTCATCACTTCCAGCACTCTAGTTAAGAAAGTCCCATTTAAATTTTCAAAAGCTTTTTCTGAATCTAGAAAAATCAGTGCCCCTTGTTTCTCATTATACCATTCCAGGTATTCCAAAATATCTAACACATTTCTGATATTATGTCATAATTGCCTCTTAGGTAAAAATCCATATTAATCCCCATGAATAAAATTATGCAAAATTATTTTCAATTGTTCCACCAAAATCATAGTAAACAACTTACAGTTACTATTCAATAATGATATTGGCCTATAATTTTTTGTCAGTGTCAAATCTCGATCTTCTTTTGGTATTAGTGATATATTCACCTCTTTCTAACTATCAGAAATCTTTCCATCCTGCAAATTACTGTTCATTAATTGTTGTAATAAAGTTCATTTATAAAGTTCATTTATTTGTAATAAAGTTCATTGTAATAAAGTTCATCCTCAAAACACTTATAGTACAAAGCAGACAGATTATCTGGCCCAGGTACCTTTCCTGTTTTAGACTTTTTCACAACACCACAAATCTCCTTTACTGTTATTGGAATGTTCATAATCTGTCTCTGATGTGTTGAAACCTTTGGTAAATTCTGCTTACCCTAATATTCATCTAAACTCTTGAAAAACATTATTTCTGAGGGCGGCGAGAGCTATAGCTCAGTGAAAATGCTGTTAAATCCTTCAAGCTAGAAGTATGTTAAATCTGGGAAGTAGCCTGAAATGAGTTAAAACACAGAAACTGGCAGATGTAAGACCAAACTAGTAGTCAGTACTGAAGAGTAAACAAAGCAGGAGACAGATGTTGTGGGAAATCTAGTATAAGAGAAGTAGAGAAGCAAGTGAGAAGTTGGTGCTGCAGAGGCTGTCAGGACCAAAAAAGCAGGATAAAGGAGCAAGCCAAAAAGTCCGGAGCAAAAGAGTAAACCATGATTAAAGACTGAATGAGGAGGCATGACTAAATAGTAAGTCAGAACTGAAGAACAAACCAGAGAGACAGGATCAAATAATGAGCCAGGATTAAGGGTAACCAGATAAGAACTCAGGAAGACCTTTTTGGTCAAGGAGGGATTGATCCCTCTTCTTCTCATTTCTGTGCTTGTAGATTCAGTGACCAGCTTGAGTTAGTAAAGTCAGTCCAGTGCTTAAAAATTTTCCACTTGAGAAGTCGCCATTTGCAATGTGATCTACAATACCATCTATAGTTTCCTTGTTTTCCATACTGGGCAGTTGTAGATAGTTCCACCAGCTTCTTCTTGTATTCCTGTGCAAGTGGTGGCATGGTATATGTAATGAGGATCCAGGGCACTTTTATTGGTATTTTTCAACAGCAATTCATATTGATGGTGTGAGATGGGATTAAAAAAAAATCCGCTGAGCCCACAAATTCCACAGTTAATTTTTTTTAACGTCGCTTACTGACTCCTTGTCACAATAAACACAAATATGCTGGAAGTGGTTATTTTAGCAGCATATGAACCAGCTGTATTTCTTGGCGCTTGTGATGAAACTGGAAAGTTGGAAAGTCTGAGCTACTTCTCTATAAACAGGAAATTTATCTGCCATTGCCTCAGTTGATTTTGTCTATGATTTGAGTGAAACTAAAGTTTGACTGACAGTATCTACAATTTGTAAAATTTGGTTCACACCAAGTTTCATGCAAAACAAACTAAACCCACCAATTTTCTGAAACCATTTGAAGTCTTTCAGTTGGATCTAAACATACCTCAAAATGTTTGAGACATCAGACTAGATATAAAAAAAATTGGCAAACATCAGTTCATGAATGTTAATTCTAGAGCAAATTATACATACAGAAATCCAAAGTGTTTGTAGAGAAGGTGCCCAATGTAACTGATGGATTGGTTCCCAAATCTTACTAGAATATTTGTTTTGATCTTATTAGATAACCCACAAAGTTTGTTGAGTGATATATAGCCCTGGGATAATGATAACAATGAGACCATTGTACTGCTTCCTTCTGCTATCTCCACAACTTGGTGGTAGTGGTGCTAAAGCTTATAACATGTCTATACGTTTCCCATTATTCCATAGTGTTTGATTAGGAAAGACTTCTTCATACATGCAATTTAACCATTCATGGAACTGGTTAGGAAGAATCACAGATGGTCAATATATGAGATAGATGGATGGCATAAATAGCCTTTTCCAAGGATGGACAACATCATGCACCCTCACACATTTTTATGGCACCTGGAGCTCCCACCATTGCCACCTGTAGAAAATTTAGTACAAAGAAGACCAAACCAAGATCTTTTACAGTTCTAGTACCCCCCAGAAAGCATGATTCTCATGTAAATTAAGGAAAACTGCCATGCTGTAGTGAAGATACTTTTTTATTTTTTTGTAAAAATTTAATCAGAAGTGAAATTCTATGCATTAGCAGAATTGGTATAGACTATAGTCTGAGTATTCCTTGCCTAAGAAAACTCTATGAAATTTATGGAGTTGCCATAAGTCTATAGGTGACTTGAAGGTCCATACGCACATGAACATATTGCCACACAGAGATATTTTGTTTGGTTCTGGAGCTGATCCAGATAACCACAAACCAGTGCAAAAGCTCTGTTTTTCAGGGTCATGCTTTCATCTGTAGGTCCTTTTGAAGATAAAAAATGTTGACTGTAGAACATGAAGCTCATTCCTGGTAACATTTTTGATACAAGGCAGTCATTGAACCTTCTCTGTGTAATGAAGTGCATGGTTTCTACTAAGTTTGTCAGGCAGGTAAGTAGGTTTTTGGGGATATTCCTTTCAACAGTGTCTACAAAAGCTGAGTAATCATCAGAGAAAGTCTACGTAGGCTGAATCTACATCTGCAACATAATTTGTCTTTACCTTGATCCCAGTCCTATTGGAGCACACAATGTTCCTCTGGTTTCAAAGTGAAAGCACTTCTTTTGGATACCTGAGGGCTTTAATGTGATTTTTAAAAACCATTTTTACTCTGCAATTTCTAGGAAAAAATGTGTGTGTGGTGTTTTTTTGTTTTGTTCTTTTGTTTTGTTTTTGCAATGTGTGTCTAGTGCCTCAATTTGAGATTGGGGTGGAATCAGGGTGGGATGGAGTTATTGGAAGATGGGATAGGTTTGTGGGTGGTTACCTTGGCATTCTCCTCCAGAAAGTGTAGTGTTACCATTTTTTTTAAAATGTTCAGTATATGTATGTGGAAAATGACATACTTGAATACGGTATCTGAGGGTTTGAAATCCTCTGCTCACTGGGTGTGTGTGTGTGTTACATTTTATTAAACTCAATGGGAATTTAATCCTGATTTCTAGTAAAGACATCTTGTATTAGGTTGCACTTCTAAACCCATTTACATTCAGTGTATGAATGTAGATGACTGCATATTCAAATATCTGAAAGTCTGAGATTCTCTATTCGCTGGGTGTGTGTGTGTTGCATTTTATTAAACTCAACGGGAATTTAGTACCAGGCTCCAGTAAAGATGTCTGGGTTAAGGGAGTTGAGGGGAAAGCCTCTGTCATAGGCAATGCAAAACTGTACTGGTACAACAGGAGAAAAAAGAGTAAAAAAAAAAAGGGGGGGGGTAAAATCTAGTTTGCCCAACAGAAAAATCTCAGAATTTGAAGAGGGGAAAGACATCCCTCCAGTTGGGGAGCACAAAGAACTGGCACCCAGGGTTTGCTGCCACTGAACTTTTCACTGCAGGGATGGCCTCTCCACCTCCCATGCACACCTTCCCCTCACCGCCTTGGCACAGCTCTGAATTGCCTATAATGGAGGGTTTCTCCTCAATGCTCCTCAAGTTCTGAGATTTTTCTGTTGATTTTGTTGGGCAAACTGAATTTTAATCCCCCTCTCTTTTTACCCTTTCCCCGTGCTGCACCAGCACAACATGGATGCCAAGCTAAACCCCTTTGAAACCCTTCCCACCATTAACTTTGCCCACCCCCCACCCAATAGGCTCAAGTTATGAACAATCAGGGATTGATCCCCTCCCGTACCTGAAGGACCTCCAAACACCCCCAACAACACTTGTGCCCTTCTGTTCATAAACAGTGTGATTTTATACATTCCTACACAGAAGTAAGCCAAATTGAGTTCAGTGGGACTTAGACCTGGGTAAGGGGGCAGAGAATCACAGCCTTATTGAAGAATACATTCCTTTTTTTGTACAAGAGCTAAAGCAACTTATATTGGAAATGTGGAGAAGCGAAAGGAACATATTTCCATATGTGGTGGAGCTGCCAAAAAGCTCAAAAGTTCTGGAAAGAAATATATAAATTCATAACAGAAATGTTAGATATAAATATGCCAATGAAACCGGAAATATTCCTACTCAACATAATGACAGACCAGACAATGAAGAAGCAAGAATGAATACTGATCTACATGATTACTGCAGCAAGGACATGATATGTACAATTGTGGAAGATGAAAGAGACACTAAGCATGGAAGGCTGGAGCTTAAAAGTTTTAGAGATGATAGAAATTGACAAACTCTCTACACTGCTAAAAAAGATCCTTTTACAAAGACTGGGAAAAAGTGATAATTTTTTTGAATAAATATCATGGGCCAAAGATGGGGATAAATTTGGAAGAATAAAAGCTACTAAAATAACAAAACTGAAGGGAGAAATATGGAGGTTAACAACGAAATGGAAAATATAAATGAATTAATCTTATAAGGAACTTTTTAGTATAATCTCTTTTAACAAAGAACACGAATGTAAAAAAAACTAAGGGGGAAAAGGGAGGAATTACAAAACATACAATGTGACATAGTAACTGGATGGAAGGAATTTAATTTTAGTAACAGAAACAAATATAGAATCGAATGAATAAGATGTATGGCAAGGTAATAATAAATAGATTAAAGGAAAAATCTTAAGTAACAATGAATGAATTTTTTTTTGAAAATGAACGATTATAAGATTAATAGATAATATTGTTTACCCAACTTTGCTGTCTATAATATGAAACAAAGGATTTTATATACTACTAGCATACACTGGGTATACACCCCCATGCTACGGATGCCTCCCCTGTGCTGCCCCTGCATCCTGCAGGCACACGCTGCCCCCTACACTCCCCGTGCCCTGCAGGCACATGCCACCCCCCTCGTGCCACCCCCTGCCCCACAGGCATATGCTGCACCCTGCACCGCCCCCCCACAACAGAGGGACATGCCACACCTGTGCCAGCCCGTGGCCATACGCCACCCCTGTGGCCCCCCTGTGGCCTGTAGGCACACACTGTCCCCACGCCTTCCCTGTGCCCCACAGGCATATGCCACCCACCATGGCACCCCCACTCTGCCCCCTGCCCTGCATGCACATGCCTTCCCCTGCACCAGCACCCATGCCAGAGGGACACGGCTCCCCATGCACCACAACTCCATTCCCCGCAGGCATAAACTTCCCCCAGTGCTCCCCCACGCCACAGGCCCATGCCACCCCTACACCACCCTCATGCCCTGTAGGCACATGCTGCCCCCCATGCCTCCCCCTGCACCCTACAGGCACACCACCCTCTGCATGTCCCCCCATGCCCCATAGGCATACGCCTCCCCTCACACCCCACACCCCACAGGCACACACTAACCACCGCACCCCCAGTGCCCTGCAGGCACCTGAATCCTTCACACCACTCCTGTGCCCCGCAGGCATACGCCACCCCACACATGCCCCCATGCTCTGCAGACACATGCCCACCATGTCTGCAACAATGGAAAGCCCCTCTGCTGCTGCCATGTTTAGAAAAGACTTAAACTTCATATTCCCACCCCCAGTGTGCCCAAGGGAAAGCTTTGATTGGTTGCTAAGTTTCCTAAGTGGCCAATCAGCATACTAGAAATGGCAACATACCCAAGAGGATTGCATATAAAGATTTATGCAATAATTTTTTTTAAAAAAAGAAAATACATTCCTTTTGACCCAGCAGGAAATAGGTTCATAGAAACATGGGGATGACTGGACTGTGATTTTTGCTGGATTGGGGAACAATAGGTTTACAAACCAGCTGTCCATTCGGTAGGGTTTTTTAAAAATCCTGTTAATTTTGAGGGAAGATCATGTGAGGAACTTTAAATGTGGTGGGCTAAACTGAATGAGGAGGTGTTTAATATTCCTGGGTGAGGGAACTCGGCAAGGGAGCCGTCCAATGGGCATGCGAGTGGGGGCATCCAATGGAGTGCAGGCGGATAGTAAGAATGAAAGGAAAACAAGAAAGGCTGTTGGTTGATATTGATATGCATGCCAGGAAGAAAAACAACAACACAAGTCACTGCTGCCATGTAACCTAAAATAATCTGATTAATTTAACACATGCACAGTGATAGAAATGCCCTTTATACAGATGTGACTTTGGGTGGGGACATTGTGGCTTTCAAGGCCAATTTGAGTTCGGATTTAAATGGGTGAGTGTACATTAATAAGGTCAAACTGGGGCAGAATACGGCACACTGGAGATGAATTATTTTGCAGGTGTGGATTCAGCCTTAGAATATGTCCCACTGGTGAGGAAACCTCTCAGCATTCCAAACTAATTCCATAGCACAATTGGCATCAGCACAACAGAACATTACTGCAGCATTCCAGCAGCGCTTGGTGCCTCTTGAAGATTAGTTTAAGAGGGTTTCTTAGCTATTCAGAGCAGAGTTTTGGGGTGCCTGGGATGCTGCAATGGGGAGGGGAGATTACTGCCTTCCAGGTTTTTTGAAGGACTCTTCCATCAGCAGAATTATCACTTCAAACTGTAGTGTATTTTGACCCCACCACTCAATAACTGGTGACAAATTGAGATGCTGTGACCTACTCTAGCAGGATTGTGCATGTATAATGCAGTTTTCTCTTCACTTTAAACTTTCCACTTTTCTTCTGCTAAAGGGCTTGCCAAGCTGTTAATCTATATTCACTGTAAACAAAATAGCTTAAGTTGTTCTGAAAGAAAGAAAGAATAACCACACATGCATACCATACTATACCATAAGAGTACAAGAAAAATAAACCCTCAGACTTAAATTAATGAGAGTTCATTCAACAAAAGCACCTGGGTTTCATATATCATATGATGAAATGCAAAACTGTTTTCTTGATAGTTAATTAAAATTGCTGTACAAAAGAGACATTACAAAGGAGAAAATGTGTGTTTGTGCACACATGCGTGCACGGTTTCCAAAAAACTTAGCCTTCCTTTCCCATCAATTCACTCACCAGGATGTTTTTTAGTACATTCTGCTTTCAAATGCACAAATGAAATAATTACTATGGCCAGTATTCTATATCAGCTGCTTAGTTTAAGTAAACTAAGAAACCGCTCCTGGCCTGATCTTTCCTCTCCCCCAACACCCCCCCCTCCATGGAAATGTCATTCACTCATGCATTGAATACTGTTAGAATCCTCATGCTGCTCTCTCTCTCTGGCTTTTCTTCACAAAGGAAGATTCAGGAAGGATAAAGGAGCCCTGGTGGCGCAGTGGTTAAATGCCAGTACTGCAAGTCACCACGTTGCAAGTTCGATTCCAGCGGGCTCCAAGGTTCACTCAGCCTTCCATCCTTTCGTAGGTCGGTAAAATTGTGGGGGGCAATTAGCTAACACACATAGTGTAGATGTGTAAATAGCTATTGCTTAAACAATTTGTAAGCAGCTCTGATAGCCTTGTGGCTGAAAAGCGGGGTATAAATAACTAAATTAATAAAATAAAATAAATAAAGGACTCATCCCGCACTTTCTGCAAGCACGCTGATGACTGAAAAGGCCAATCTGAGATAAACAAGTCTGGTTGCAGAAAGCACAGCAGAGGGTCTGCTTGGGGAATGTTTCCGGGTTGTGATTATTTCTGCATTGTTGTTTCTCTTCAAGACTTGTTCGGTGTGAGTTTCCAAATAAAGCTGCAGCATTGTAGATAGTGCATTTCCATGCCTCCCAATGTGAAGCCAGGGTAGACCATTGTTGGTGATCAATTTGGCTGAGCCTGAGATGTTGTTTCAGGGAATCCTTGGATTGCTTTTTTGGAGTGCCCCTCTTATGCTGACCCATGCCGAGTTCACTGTAGAGTACTATTTTTGGGAGGCGATGGTCCTCCACCCTAGAAATGTGCCCTGCTCAGCGCAGCTATGTTCTTAATATCATAGCCTCAATGCTGGTGATCCCTGCTTGCTCAAGAAAGGAACATTCATCACATAGTCAGTCCAGTGTATATTTAGGATTGTACGTATACCTCTGTCCCTCTCTGGCTTTTCTTCGCAAACAAAGATTCAGGAAGGTCTCATCCCGTGTTTACTGCAAGCGCGCTGATGACTAAAAAGGCCAATCTGAGATAAACAAGTCTGGTCCGCTGTATGTATACAGCACTGATAGAATCATAGAATCATAAAATCATAGAATTGTAGAGTTGGAAGAGACCACAAGGGTCATCCAGTCCAACCCCCTGCCATGCAGGAATACACAATCAAAGCATCCCTGACAGATCACCATCCAGCCTCTGTTTAAAGACCTCCAAGGAAGGAGACCCCACCACACTCCAAGGGAGTGTGTTCCACTGACGAACAGCTCTTACTGTCAAAAAGTTCCTCCTAATGTTGAGGTGGAAGCTCTGTTCCTGGAGCTTGCATCCATTGTTCCGTGTTCTAGTCTCTGGAGCAGCAGAAAACAAGCCTGCTCCATCCTCAATGTGACACCCCTTCAAAATACTTAAACAGGGCTATCATATCGCCCCTTAACTGTCTTTTTTCCAGGCTAAACATACCCTGCTCTCTAAGTCTTTCCTCATAAGGCATGGTTTCCAAACCTTTCACCATTTTAGTCGCCCTTCTCTGGACATGCTCCAATTTGTCAATATCCTTTTTGAATTGTGGTGTCCACAACTGGACACAGTATTCTAGGTGAGGCCTGACCAAGGCAGAATAGAGGGGCACTATTACTTCCCTTGATCTAGATACTATACTCCAATTCATGCAGTCCAAAAACGCATTGGCCTTTTTAGCTGCCGCATCACACTGTTGACTCATGTTCAACTTGTGGTCTACTAGGACTCCTAGGTCCCTTTCACACGTAGTCTCGTTCAGCCAGGTCTCCCCCATCCTATACCTATGCATTTCATTTTTCCACCCTAAGTGCAGTACCTTACATTTCTCCACTGTACTCCTGGAATGTCAGAGGTGCTGGGATATACAATCACTGTAAATTTATACAATAAAGAGCTAGTATGGTATGCTACAGCCTGCAGGGGCCAGTAATGAGAAGGCTAAATGCCGCTGACCAGCATATCTAGATTATGCCTGGGAGACAAGTGTGGGAAGGAAAGAAGGCCAGAGCCTTATCTTTATGAGAAAATGTCTGTGAGAACCACTGACTCTGTGCTCTTGACTTGGATTTTGCTCTCAGACTGTGTGCATTCAGTCTGGGCTGTACAGTGATAGGACTGCACTGTACATTGTGCTGTGATATGTAGTCTGTATGATAGGAATCTCAGACTCATTGTAAATATTACTATAATATGCTTTAGTAAAGAGAAATAGTTTAGACATGAAAATGTTCGAGGAGTCGTAAGTGTTGGCAATAGGTGACCCATGTTTCAGACCTGTAAAGGAGAAGAGACAGTACAATGGCTCTATACACACTGATTTTTGTGGGGTGGGAATTATGATCATGGTAATACTGTCTCAATCATGACTAAGTACCAATTGTGAATAAAGTTGGCCCTCTGTATCCACGGATTCTGTATCAATAGATTCCAGTATCCATGGCTTGAAAATATTAAAAAAAAAATAGGTTAAAAAAAAAGCAACCCTTGATTTTGCCATTTTATATAAGGGACACTATTTTACTTACACTATTGTATATACTGGGACTTGAGCATCAATGGATTTTGGTATCTAAGTGGGTGGGATGTGTGTGTGTGGAACCAAACCCCAGCAGATACGAAGGGCACAATGTACAGAACAGTTACCTAGATTTACTCATCTGTATTTACTCACTAGTCAATACTTAGTCACACTTGTGCCACCATTGCCACAATTGTAACTTTCCCACAACCTACTTTACCAGACACCCAGGGCTGGTTTAAGGAATTTTGGGGCCCCATGCAATGCTTTATTTTGGGGCCCCCATATGTTTATCTCAGGTCAATGTAACGTACCCTATTCACCTTACAGGATGTTCAGATTACAGTAGGACCCCCGTATCCATGGATCCTTTATCCATGGAACACAAAACAGCACACCTACCATAGAGTCTTCCTAGAAAATGTGTCCTCCCTAGTTGTTTTCTAGGCCCTCCAAGGCAACTCTATGGTATTTTAAACCAGCAGTCCCATTTTTTTTCAATGGCATTCACTATTATTCATGGTTTTCAGAATCATGCCCCCCCCCCGAACCAATCCCCAGTGGATAAGAGGGGCCTACTGTATTACATAATTTGCCACCAATAATTTAGTTTAAAAACTATATTATAGGCACTAACATAATATTTTTGTTTATTAGAAATTAACGTAATGGTGTAGATTTCCTCAAAGAAAAGAAAGAGTAGACTACAAGCTAAACATGAGTTAGTAGTGTGATGCAGCAGCAAAAAATGCCAATGTGATTCTAGGCTGCATTAATAGGAGTAGTGTCTAGATCAAGGGAAGTAATAGTATCACTCCATTCTGCTTAGGTCAGACCTCACCTGGAATACTGTTTCCAGTTCTGGGCACAACAATTCAAGAAAGATACTGAGAAGGATGGTGGGAGGTCTGGAAGCCATTATGCCCTATGAGGAATGGCTTAGGGAGCTGGGTATGCTTAGCCTGGAGAAGAGAAGGTTGAGAGGTGACGTGATAGCCATGTTTAAATATTTGAAGGGATGTCATATTGAGGAAGGAGCAAGCTTGTTTTCTGCTGCTCCAGAGACTAGGACATGGAGCCATGGGTTCAAACTACAGGAAAAGAGATTCCACCTGAATATTAGGAAGAATCTCCTGACAGAAAGAGCTGTTCGGAAGTGGAATACAATGCCGCCTTGGGATGTGGTGGAGTCTCCTTCTTTGGGTTTTTTTAAACATAGGTTGGATGGCCATCTGTCAGGAATGCTTTGATTGTGTGTTCCTGCAGCGCAGAAGCTGATCGGATGGGATGGCTGTTGGGGTCCCTTCCAGCCCTATGATTCTATGATTCTAGGCTGCATTCAGAGCCTGGGAAAGTTATTCTTAGATTACACCTCCCAGAATCCCCCTGCCAGCATCTTTCTCAAGCTCTGGTTGCATTGTTCCTTTTCCAGCATTCTCTAGCCCAGTGGTTCTGAACTTGGGGTCCGCAATGTCCTCACAGGGAGTCCACAAAGGCTTGAAGGCTGCTTGGCCCACCTCCTCTTTGTAGTGGAGTAGCCACATGACAGGAACCAAGGCAAAGGCTGGCTGGCTTGGCCTGCACATTGCTATTCAATCCACTCCAGCCACAAACTTGCAGGAAGAAGCAAGAGTGCCTCTGAGGGAAAGTTTAATGGATGGTGTAATTGTATTGTTGTTGTTGTTGTTAGCTATTATTATTAGGGTTTTAAATCTTGAGTTAAGTCTTGGGGCAACAAAAGATATTTAAAGGGGGTTCCTGCTAAAGAAAAGGTTAAGAACCACTGCTCTAGGCCAATGCCTCTCACATAACACTAATGGGATACTGGTGTGTTTAGTGACAACAATAAAACCATTGTTCCCAGTAATATTACTCCAATTTTTATTTATATTCTTTATCTCTAGCTTTTCTTCGCAAACGAAGATTCAGGAAGGACTCATCCCGCACTTTCTGCAAGCGCGCTGATGACTAAAAAGGCCAATCCGAGATAAACAAGTCCGGTTGCAAAAAGCACAGCAGAAGGTCTCCTTGGGTGATGTTTTTGGGTTGTGATTCTTTCTGCGTTGTCGTTTCTCTTCAAGACTTGTTCGTCGTGAGTTCTCAAATAAGGCTGCAGCATTGTGGATAGTGCGTCTCCATGCCTCCCGATGTGAGGCCAGGGCGGACCACTGTTGGTGATCAATTTGGCCAAGCCTGAGATGTTGTTTCAGGGAGTCTTTGTATCGCTTTTTTGGAGCGCCCCTCTTACGCTGACCCGTGGCGAGTTCACCGTAGAGTAGTATTTTTGGGAGGCGATGGTCCTCCATCCTAGAAACGTGCCCTACCCAGCGCAGCTGTGTTCTCAATATCATGGCCTCAATGCTGGTGTGCACAGAACTGGCCTCACCCTTTAAACCAGAGATTCATCTGCCGTGGCCTTGCAAGCATGGATGTGGCAGCGAGGTCCTCGGGCCGTAGGTTTGATTAGAGTTTCCTTCTCTTAGATATATTCTTTATATTCTTCTGTTAAAAGAACCAGAGTGTTGTAGAAGTTTCAGCATTGCCCTATGACTGTGGAGACCAGGGTTTGAATCCTTACTCAGCCAGGAATGCCCACTGGGTGATCTTGGGCAAGTCACACTCTCTCAGCCTCAAAGGAATGCAGAGGCACACCCCCTTTGAACAAACCTTGCCTAGAAAACCCCATGGTAGGTTTGCCTTAGACAGAAATGACTTGAAGGCACATGGGCAAACACACAAATTCCTTTTGCAGGTTGAACTCAGTTGGCAGCAAGGAGAGGAAGCTGAAGAAGACCAAGGGGGAAAGGGAGGGGAGAGGAACCAAGACGGGAAGGGAAGGAAAGGGAAGGGAAAGAAAGAAAGAAAGAAAAGAAAGAAATCCTTTCTGAGGGAGACAACACTCAAATTCACTATCTCTGTCTCTCTCTCTCTCACACACACACACAAACTCACCTTCTCCATGCCTCTCCCTCCAGCTTCTGCCACGGAGGGCTGCTGTTTCTTTCACTTTCTCTTTGGGTCTGTGAGACGCTGTTTTGTTTTTTGTTTTTTGTTTTTTTTTAAAGCCAGCAGAGGTTTTTTGGAGGAGGAAGATAGGAGGGGGCTCCTACTGGATGTCTCCTTTGTCAGATTAAGGAGGCTAGTACGGGGCCTTGACCTTGGGGCCCCCCACCAATGCTGATTTGGCAGACTGGTTAAACCGGCCCTGCAGACACCAGCTGCATGGGGAGAAGGAGGTCTATTCTGCTGGCTTCTGGAGCATGGGTGAATGATGTTTCTGTCAGGTTTGGGGGGCAGGAGGTCAGGCCAGGAAGGTTACTTAGTTAAGTATACTAACTAAGTAGTGATATAAAATATTGGCCCACCTTAATAGTGCCATAAAGCTACATATTGATTTCAGCAAAAAGACTAGGTATGTTCCCCATGGAGACCACAGTGTCAATATCCTGTATGTATATGCAATAAAAGCAACACTAATATATATATATATATATATATATATATGGGAACTAGAGGGAGGGAAAGAATTATGTCTGTACATTCATTTATAACTGAATATATTAGCTAATACAGTCAGACCCCCATATCCATAACCCTAATATCCATGGTTTCAATTATCCGCAGGACACAAAATAGGGACACATACTATAGACTTGTGCTGGAAAATGCCTAGAGAGGCATCCTCTCTAGGCATCTTCTAGGTCCTCCAAGGTAACTCTATGGTATGTTTTTATCAGAAGTCCTTTATTTTAATAGGGTATGCTGTTATCCATGGTTTCCAGTATTCAAACCCCCACAGATACGGAAGGGGGAGTCTGACTGTACAAGCAATGTAACTAAAAGAACAGGCACATTTGAATTACATCAAATGCCTTACGTTGTATCATATTTAATTCTAGTGTATTTCCATACATCCATAAACTTTTGCATTTATCTAGGACTTCAGATCTAGCATTGAGTGACACTAACAAAATTGGTTTAAAAATATTAATCATTTTGATTTTCATAGATTGAACCCATTGTCACAGAACCCGTGAAGTTCCAGATTTAAGGGCAGCAATTTAAGGGCACAAATTTCTAGATTTTGCATGTACTTCAGTGGTGCTTCTAATCTGAACCCTAGTGAGAGTGAAACTATTTCCCCACCCCCACCCCCATCTCTTCATTCTGGTCACAGGAAATAAAGTGCTTAATTAGAATAATTTCCAGACTTTTCTGACTCACTTTACATAAACTTGGGTTATTTCTGGTCATCTCCAGGCTCTTCTGTTATCAGAAGCACATTTCCTACTTTTTATTTTTGGCCTTGATGCAGTAATTAAACTAATAAAATAAGTCATCATTGGAGGTCAGGATCTCTTTTCCTTTCATGTTTTTGTGAGTAGGATGGAAGTTTCTCAGCCTTCAGATGGTACTAAATTGTTGCAACACTCATGTAAAGGGTGGAATTGTCCTAACACCAACTTAGTAAAAAGAGGCACATACATAATAGAAAATACGATAACTGAACTTTTGTTTAGGGGAGATGCTTGTTTGTAGGAAATAAAGGACCTACAATATAGTAGGGAGATGCCTAAAAACCTCTTCTTGCAGTTGTTATTTGCCATCAAACCAACTTCGACTTATGGCAGACCTATGAAGGAGAGACATCCAGGAGCTACATTCCTGAGTCTCATGATATGTCCAAAGTACAACAGCCTGTTTGGTTATCTTGGTTTCCAAGGAATGTGTTCCCCTAAAGTGCACCAAAGAGCAACATGATGAAGGGGGAATGATTTGGCTTCCCTGAGGAGAGGCCTGATGGTTGGGCAGAGGGATAGGACCAGATTGAGGGGTAGGACCAGAGACAATTTAAACCTCAGCAACCCTTATCACACCCTCTTGCTGCTTTTTCTTGGATTTTTTTTTTTTTTGCCTACCCCATACTGTATCTGATTGGACATTGGCTGGAGTGGTGTCTTAAATAGGCTTGAACTGGCAAGTAGCGGGGGGAGAAATTTAGAAAACAGTGTTCACCTTGGCACCCTTTTGGTGAAGTGTAGGGCTTTGGGGCTGCCTTTTTAGGTCATGGAACATGGGAGGTTTGAGGAGGAGTCTGTCCTTGGGGCTGACCTGGGGGATTACTCTCCCTTGTAAAATCCTGGGACTTGGGGGAGAGGCCCCTAGGTTTGCCTTCCAGTAAATGACTGTCCAAGAGGCAACCAATGATTGTTGAATTGCACCCAGGGTCTGGTTATACCCAAGGGAAGGCTGGGGTGGTGGTGGCTGGTCACAAGTGGTTTCCTGGTCCTCAGCTGGACCCACATCAGTTTGCTCCCCCCATTTGGTTCTTCTCCAGACTGAAATGTGATTAAATAAGTTTTAGGTCAATAAAGTGGCCCTTGTTAACTCATTTACTGTGTCTGGCCTTGTTATTTCAGGCTTGGTCATCAATGTTCAGGCCTGATTTTCTGTAGGACAACTTCATTTGTCTTTTTAGCAGTACATAATATCTATAAGACTCTCTTCCAGTACTACATTTCAAATGTGTTGATCTTCTTCCTGTCAGCAATCTTTACTGTCCAGCTTTTACAACCATACATAGAAATCAGAAATACTATGGCACTGATGCTTCTAACTTTGGTATTTAATGATATAGCTTTACATCTGAGGATATTATCTAGCTCTTTCATAGCTCCAATTTGATTAATGCCTCAGCCAAATCTTCACTGTCCATTTTAAAGGTAAGTAAATCATATGTGGTCATTATTTTTATTTTCTTAATATTCATCTATATACCTGTTTCTGCACTTTGATCCTTGACTTTCATTAGCCGTCATTCTAAGTCTTTGCTGTTTTCTGCAATGATATTGTATAATCTGCATCTCCTAAATTATTGATGTTACTCCCCCTAATTTTCATGCTTCCTTCCTCTGAGTTTAATCCTGCTTTTCATATGATATGGTGTGTGTATAAACTAAACAGAGACTGTGATAAAACACAACCTTGTCTGGCTCCCTTGTGAGTTGGCAACTGTTCTGTTTCTCCACATTGTGTTCCAACAGTGGTCTAAAGATGTAACCACCACAAATTGTTGAATTCTCAAGTGAAGTCTTTTTGTAATGGCTTCTCACAATTTAGCACAAATCTATCTTATAGGTGTGAGAATATAACACATTGGATTGGATCCAGATTTAAACATGTGCCACTGGGATGCCTAAAGCTGACTTACTTTCCTAGTTTTCTCATTGACAGCCCCTTGCAATTGTTGCACGGAGGGGTGGGGTGAGGAACAATGGGCTAAATGGGTTGGTGAAAAGAGGCAAGTCCCACAGTCAGAAGTATTTCTGTTTACAGGGATCTCATTGCCCTTGGAGATCAAAGAAATCCTTTCCCTCAGTATATGAATTGCTGGTGGCTTAGCCACTGTGTGAAGTGCCAGAAGGAGAGTATCACTTCACCATAGCAGTGTCTTGAGGTCAGGAGTAGGGGACTAGATTTATTGGGGTGGGGTGGGGAGACTTCCTCCAGGGAGCAATCTGGCTAGATGGATAATACCTTATCCCAAACCTATACCCTCCAACATTTCATAGATGAACATTAGGACATGCATGTCCAAGCAACATCAGAGTGTGGTCAAGATGGCAAAAGACATTAATGAGGCACAACATAAAAGGAGGCTGCAGCAGTTTGCTTTTGCATGAGCCTACTGGGAAGGCCAAGATTCTGTTTCCTCTTCTCCCATCCTCTCTCTCTTGGTAAGTTAATTGAGTGCAAACTACTTTTGCACTTTGAACTCAGTTTGCACCAACAGAAGTAACCTGATGATGGTTTAAGGAATTTTGGGCCCCCCTGCAATGCTTTATTTTGGGGCCCCCATATGTTTATCTCAGGTCAATGTAACCTACCCTATTCACAGTACAGGATGTTCAGATTACAGTAGGACCCCCGTATCCACGGATTCATTATCCATGGGACACAAAACAGCACACCTACCATAGAGTCTTTCTAGAAAATGTGTCCTCCCTAGCCATTTTCTAGGCCTCCAAGGCAACTCTATGGTATTTTAAACCAGAAGTCCCATTATTTTCAATGGTATTCACTATTATCCACAGTTTTCAGAATCCATGCCCACACAGAACCAATCCCCAGTGGATAAGGGGGGGCTACTGTATTACATAATTTGCCACCAATAATTTAGTTTAAAAACTATATTATAGGCACTAACAAAATATTTTTTGTTGATTAGCAATTAACGTAATGGTGTAGATTTCCTCAAAAAAAAAAGAAAAAAAAAGAAAGTAGACTACAAGCTAAACATGAGTTAGCAGTGTGATGCAGCAGCAAAAAAAAATGCCAATGCGATTCTAGGCTGCATTAATAGGAGTATAGTGTCTAGATCAAGGGAAGTAATAGTGCCACTGTATTTTGCTTTGGTCAGACCTCACCTGGAAGACTGTGTCCATTTCTGGGCACCACAATTCAGGAAGGGTATTGAGAAGCTGGAATGTGTCCAAAGGAGGGCAGCCAAAATGGTGGGAGGTCTGGAAGCCATTATGCCCTATGAGGAGCAACTTAGGGAACTGGGTATGTTTAGTCTGGAGAAGAGAAGGTTGAGAAGTGACATGAGAGCCATGTTTAAATATTTGAAGGGATGTCATACTGAGGATGGAGCAAGCTTGTTTTCTGCTGCTCCAGAGACTAGGACGTGGAACAAAGGGTTCAAACTCCAGGAAAAGAGATTCCACCTAAACATTAGGAAGAACTTCCTGGCAGGAAGAGCTGTTCAGAAGTGGAATGCACTGCCTGAGATTGTGATGGAATCTCCTTCTTCGGCGGTTTTTAAGACAGGCTGGATGGCCATCTGTCGTGAGGGCTTTGATTGTGTGTTCCTGCAGGGCAGAAGCCGATTGGATGGGATGGCTGTTGGGGTCCCTTCCAGCCCTATGATTCTAGGCTGCATTCAGAGCCTGGGAAAGTTACTTTTGGATTACACCTCTCAGAATCCCCCTGCCAGCACCCTTCTCAAGGTCTGGTTGCATTGTTCCTTTTCCAGAATTCTCTAGCCTAGTGGTCTTTAAGCAGAGGCTGGGTGGCCATCTGTCAGGGATTTCCTTCGTGATTTCCTGCATGGCAGGAAGTTGGACTGGATGGCCCTTGTGGTCTCTTCCAACTCTACTATTCTATGATTCTATGATTCTAAGGAAAGTGGGAGGATTAGAGAGAAACTGGGACATTTTTAAAGCAGCTGAAGAAGTGGGACAACAGAGGATTACTTGGGACTGCCCCTGCCAAACCAGGACAGTTGGAGAATATGAAACCTCTCTCTTGAGGCCATCAAACTGTTGGGGTATATGAGTATAAAATTAAAAAATATATATATTAAAGATTCCAGGGAGCTAGCTCTTTAGGAATATCTTCTTAAGAAAACTTTCTTTGAAAGGGAGCAAAGTTAGCGTAGGGAAGACTTTGACCCAGCTCAGTTTGCATTTGTATGTGGTCTAAATCACCCAGTCAAGTAGGCAAATTAAGGACAATAAAGACATTTGCTTAAAATGCATATCAAAAGTTTACTGAAGGTATAGCAGCTTCTGCATGATGATCTACATACTCAAAACAAATCTAAGTCCCTAAGTAACTAAGAGAATTATGGTTCAGGGTAGAAAACTCACCCAATCTTGGGAAGTTCAGGTTAGGATAATCAAATCAGAAGTTTCTAAGTATTACAGCAGTCATATCCATATTTCCTCAGATAAAGAGGTGATTGCAAGTTAGCAAGAGCTTGCCTCTTTTCTTCATGTTTTAGAAGTTAAATGCATGGAAGAAAGGGGGGAAAGGGAAAAAGCATCATCATCATCATGGAGAAGCTGCAGAACCCCCCCCCCCAAGGAATGAAGACAAAGAATCAAAACATTTAAATTAGGAGGCCATGTGATGAATGACTCAATGGTCACCCCATAGCTCTAAATGGCTAAGACAGCCTGAGAAGAGAAGGGTGTGTGTGTGTGGAAACTTGAGCATGCAAGGACTTTCCTAAACTTACTAAACATGGGGTGCAAGAAGAGTGCTACATTTCCCACACAAACACGCCTTGGCAGGTATTTTACTTTCTCTGTTCAGAGAGCAAAGTTTAGTAGTATGAGTCGCTCTGTGGAGAGAATGGAGTTCCCAGTGCTGTGAAGATGCACTGAAGGAACCTCCTTTTTTCTGAAGAGCAGGAGGAGGCCATTAATGTGGCTTCGGCACCTGCGCCATTTCTGGGATATTGGAGGGTGGAGCTGTAGGCTATTTAAGCCCAGACGTCCTCCGCCTCCTCCTTTCTCTTCAAGAGTTGGAAACTGAGCGGAGAGAAGTGCTTTACCTTGTGCAGACTATGATCCTGCATTGGATCCTCAGTTACTTATGTGAGAGGCTGCAGCGGTGGTTTCTGCCCCAGCTGGGTATCTGGTTGCCGAGACTCCAGCTCCTGGGTTAGGCAGTTGTTCTGGGGAGGCTGGAGCGGTGGTGGCATTAGTCTCTGCCACTTCGCCTTTTCCAGGTTGATCACTGGCTGGGCTGAGCTCCTTTTCATGCCCATCGATGCTCCTGTGGCTTCAATTCACCATTGTTCAGGTGACTGCCCCTCCCGTGATCTTCATTGACAGTGGAAGGGTTGTGTTGGGGGGGAGGGGATAAGCAGCCTCTTTCCCCCTTTTCTGTGGCAGGTAGAGGGGAAGATTTGGTAGTTGGTGAGCTCCTTTGGCACCCCCCCTTTTGGAGGTGAAGGGGGGATATGGATCTTCCCCTTTAGATCCTGTGAACTGGGGGGAGGGGAAAGTTACCTCCTTTGGGGATGGCCTGAGGGATAAACCCTCTTTTTAAGTCCTGTGGCTTGAGGGAGGAATTTTTGAGTCAGCCTTCCTAATGTGGGATGGCTGGGGAGGAACCCAGCTTATGGGTTCTCCCTGGTTCAGATGTTTTCACTCAAGGGAGGTTGGGGAGGGGTTTTTGGTACTGACCTCCTGCCCCAACTATTCCCACACTAGGTTGTTCCCCTATTACAGATCTCTCAGAAAAGGGTTATATAGATCATAGCTAAATAAAAGTGGCCATTTACAACCCAGGATATATGTGTGGTCTCTTTATTGTCTCTGGTCTCTTTATTCCTGCATCTTCCAGCAAAAGGAAGTTGCCTATCTCCTCCAAGGACTGGCTGAACCACGTGTCCCCTTTTTGTGTGAATTGTGACTGGGGCAGTGTTCTTCTAAGTCCCAGCTAAGTCACACATGAAAATATCCTCTATTACCTCTGGTAACTGATTGGAGAGAAAAGTTTCCACTCAACTATCACTGAAAGAAGGGTCTGTGAGAAGGTACAATCTCCTTGGGCTGTACATGGAACCTCTGCAAGTCAACAACTCCCTGCCCATGCACTAATGACAAGGCTTTACATCTTTTCCATAGGAAAAACATCCAGCCACTCACTTAGAAGGCTGACTGGGTCTCTTGAGTATGATGCGGGGGGGCAGGGGTTAAAACCATGGCCTGCCCCTTATGAGCCTAGAAATGGAAAATCAAGCTTGTGCCTAACATCATGGTCTGTCGCAGGATCTGTTTCTCAGTTTATTGTTCAGGAAAGAAAATTTCAAGTCATGCAGGCTACTGTGGAAAATATTTTGTCTCCTGGCGACTTTAATGAGAGGGCTATGGTAGAATAAATAGCTGTGCATAATTGGCACTCCAGTCCCATGACTTGCTGCAATGCCAGTGGAAAGCTTCAAAAGGATGCACCGCATTACAGACCATGAGATTATGACAATGTTTGCAAACTGATATGCTGGAGCACAGAATTTACTATTGACTTTTTCATTTCTGTTGGGTTTTTTTTGGGGGGGGGGAAGGTACTAGGCCTGCCTTTCCTTGGGGCAGGAGGCTTGAGGTTTCGGCTTACTAATAGAATCAGGATAGCCAGCTTCAAGATGTTCTTCACACTAAATGTCACTGATGAGAATTCATTGCCACATGTTGGGATGATGGCCACTAGTTTAGATAGCTTTCAATGGGGATTAGTGCCAGATCTTGGAAAAAGTCACTATTGGGGCACTGATAGCACGCTTTCACAGCTTCTGGTTGGATGAGTGGTTGTACTTTTGTATAAGGATGCATCTGCTAGCTCTGGTGAATGAGTTTGCCTCTGTTTGCCTCGCCAGCACAAGTCTGTTGAAATGCTGGGATGGGGGTGGGCTGGCAGATGCTGGAACTGCTTGCTGTGCTGCCACCAGGCTGGCCAGCACTGTCTTCCCTCTCTGGCATTTGTTAAGCTTGCAATCTCACTTAAAGTATGAGATATGAGAACCAGCATTGTGTAGTGGTTTGAGCATTGGATTATGACACTGGAGACCAGGACTTGAATACCAACTTAGCCATGGAAACCTGTGGAGTGACCTTGGACAAGTCACATTCCCTCAGCCTCAGAGGGAGGCAAAGGCAAAACCCACTCTGAACAAATCTTGCCAAGAAAACCCTGCCTTAAGTCAGAAAGGACATGAAAGCACATAATAAGAAATGCATAATTGTAGTTTTACTAGGATGACAAACAAAAAGTTGTAGCCCTTCCTTCCTTCCTTCCTTCCTTCCTTCCTTCCTTCCTTCCCTGTAAGCCTTTGGTTGGGCCTGTGCATGAGTCTTGCCCTGATCCTGAGAAGATTTCACAAGGAGTGTGGTGGAGTCTCCTTCTTTGGAGGTTTTTAAACAGAGGCTGGATGGCCATCTGTCGGGAATGATTTACTTGTGTATTCCTGCATGGCAGGGGATTGTACTGGATGGCCCTTGTGATCTCTTCCAGCTTTATGATTCTATGATTCTTAGGTATGATGGGGCAAAACAGCAAGGCAGTTGTTACTTGGCCTTATACCCCCTCCATCCAATAATTCATAATTTGGCTTATTGGACACTTCACATGGTTTCAAATAAGACCAGAGCAGCCAAAATATAGGGTCTAGTGAAGGCTTACTCAGATCCTACGAAGGTTTCTTGGAAGTTCCCAAATCAAACATGCCCAGGATGTGATCAGGCAAAGCCACCTTACAGAAGTCATTAGGGAGGAATGTGCTAATATACCCTGGATGCATCTGGCAGTGAGTCATCCTCCAAAACAAACAAGTGACCCAGTATCCTACAAGGATCTTCTGTCAACCTCTTCCTATCGAACAATACAAGGTTGCTTCAAACCCATCAGCCTCAAGGTTCCAACCATTAATGACAATTAATGAAGCCAGAGTTTCTTTTGTCCTAACTGTGGGAAAATCACCCAAGCATTGCTCTTCACTCAAAAAGACCCCTTAAAGGTATGATATTGGGTATAAATATTGCCCACAGATTGTACTCTTGTGCACCCAGCTCCACATACCTCATTACTTTGACAGCCTGCCATGTGTTCCTCAGAATCAAACCTGAGTATTTCTTTGCTGCATGAACCTCTGCTCTCTGGACAGGTAATTATAGCCCGTCATCCCCAGAATCTATTCCTCTATCCAAATAGTTCCTCCTAATTCTTTGTTAGCCTTGTGTGATAGCTTGTGAGAATGAGGGCATGTGTGAAAGTTTCCATGATTATTTTTCAATAAAAACCACTTTTACTTCATTTTTGCATGTAGTCTTCACAGTTAGTACTGGTATACACAGGTGCAAAGTTCCTGCCAGTTACCCGACCTCTTGCAGCCAAAGCTTTGAGCTAATTAAAATTCCCCAAATTAACATCATAATTTGAGTGACGTGTGTGGGTCCCAGGGACCCCCAGTAATTTGGGTAACACAGCCTGGGTTGTAGACATAATTTTAACCACTCTTTAGCTATAGATTGCACCAGCCTGCCATTATATTCCTTCTTTGTAACAGTGATTTCCCAAACTCTGTACCACGCCTGATTTTATGGATCCTACAACTGACACTATACTTGTACAACTGTTGATTAATTGGGCCATATGTATCAAGTATTCAGCTGCAGCAAAAGAAAAAGAATGTGAAATGATATATACATTCATAAATTTATGTATGCATCTACCCATGCCCACACTGAGGCTCAGAACAATGGAAACATTTGTGCTTTAGAAAGAAGTATACAATTATGTGTAGTTTATATTTGGCTTGCTCTCATGGTTTGTTAGATTTTTTTCTTGTTGCTATAGATGTTAAAGCATGGTTATGCTGTGTGCAGACATCTGGAATTTGTCCATTCATCTGCTATTTTAATTTTGCCTCTTTATTTGTGGTTGTGTATGCCAAATTGATTTTCACATAAGACTTTACATTTTTTTCATTCCCCATAGGAATCCTTTCTGCCAGATGGTATGAGGAAAGCATACACCACATCTTGATTTCAACAGTACTGCATGGTTCTATTTTGAATATAAAGAATCTTAAAATGATCTGACAAAAAGCATGAAATTCCATCTTAGAATCTACAAAATACTCATTGTTTAAAAGATAAAATGGCATATGATCTTTGTAGAAGGAGAAAGCTTGTTAATATATTAGCACTATAAACATAAATGTTTGTATTCTCTTAATCCTGATATTAAACATTGGCATTTCTTTACACTATCCTTTACTTTTCAGCAACTGATAGTCAGCTTACCAATGGCCAGATGACACATTTATGAAGACTCATTGAGTAACTGTAGAAATATATGGTCCAGGAGACAGATATTTGTGGTTTTCATTGGATATTGGCCAGTTTCTTTTAGGTTACACATTTCAGCCTTGTGAGTATATTAACAACCTTCAATACGTGTGCACTCTCTGTTAGTTGTCATCTCAAAATGATTTGTAAAAGAAGTGCATATGAATGCAGATAAAATGGAATTTGAACTTATTGTCCCTGAGTTACATGCATTCCATATCCATAAATTCTGAATGAAACGATCTACCACAATGCTGACTCATGGAAATGGGGCAGCCAGGAATCCTCAGACTGCTATCAGATGAGGTATCAGACAGGTATCAGATGACTGTATTCAACAGCTGATCTGTTGACATCATTTGAT
This sequence comes from Gambelia wislizenii, assembly GCA_030847615.1. Classification (NCBI taxonomy): domain Eukaryota; kingdom Metazoa; phylum Chordata; class Lepidosauria; order Squamata; family Crotaphytidae; genus Gambelia; species Gambelia wislizenii. The sequence goes on along the minus strand of JAUMIR010000005.1, from coordinate 95,279,265 downwards.
AGGTATCCTTATGCCAACTGGAATACGTCCCTGATAAGAACGCAAGAAGAGTTCTGCTGAATCAGATGGTTGGATTAGAAGTAGATTGCTGGGATGTTAGCCCCCTTTCTGGGAAAGATGAAGACTGGTTCAATTAAGTCTCAGCTTCCTTTAGCAGACTTTACAAGTGGGAGTGTTGCATCTCTTGGGTCTCTCTGAGACTAGTTTTAGCAAAGTAAGGCAAGCAGGCAGTATACAAACTTCATAGCTAAAAATGTTACTAATTACATTTAAAGGTACATCAAAACATGTACACATGCAGTGCCTAAGCGCCGGCTAACTGCAGGAAAGTTTCAAGAAGAGGAGTAGCTCAGCAGAACCTGTATTCACCATCTTGAGGGAGGAGGGAAAGAGAGAGGAATCTTTTATGTGCTTGCAAACACACCTGGAAGGTTTTCTGGCCACATGGTGTGGTTGCTTAGATACAATGGGTGACTGAGCAAGTGGGGAAAGTTCTAGAGACAACATGTGTAGGGTAGGGGCATGCAGGAACTGCTTACTGCCTAAAGCCCCATTTCTCTAATAGCAAATGGGTGAAAGGGGTTAAGGAGAATGATAGGTTGGGAAGCATTTTCCGGCACTAAAAGCTGGAGGGATGCAAGTATCCAAGCCCTGGCTCGTCTAGTACAATGTTCTGTCTCCCACAGAGGCAAATCAGATGCTTCTTGGGAAGACTCAAAAGAGCAATAATCTTATCCTAGTGTCATTTCCAGTAACTGGCATTCAAGGCAAACTGCATCTGATCCTGAAGGTAGCACATAGTCTTTATGACTAGTTGGACAGCCTAGTCCTCAAATTTATTTTAATACAGAACTATAATTCTCTGGCCACAAAAACAACTGGTGCTTGCCCATTTTCTATGAAATGAAATATACACTGTTCTGTTTTGTAAGATGAACCCTTCACAATAGTGAACAAAGGGAGCAGAATGTATCTCAGTTTGGATTCCAAGTATTGGGGAGGGATGCAGTGCTTATCACACAAACTGACATAGTTCCAGTGAAGTCAGATCCCTTTGGGAACAGGCTATCATGAATCTAAAATTCCAGGTTAATAGGATAATCATCCTATTCAGGGTGTTCAATGTTGAATTCTAGCTATGCCATAAGTGCCAAAATTCTTCTTGAAGTATCTGGAGGTCTGGATAAATGTACAGGCAATTACATTCATTTAATTGCTTTGGTTAAGAAATTTAAGAACTTTCATTCCTCTTCAGGAGAAAAAAAAATCCATGAGAACATTTCAAATAATCATTCTGGTTTTAGGAGTATGAAACATTTTAACACCATGAGTCAAGAGGGAATACTGTATAGCTCATGCAAGACATTTGGCTGCTCTAAGGAATGGATTTGTGTGTTAATTATTGTTGTTGCTATAGGTATCCTTTTGATTACCCATACATCATATTTTTTTCTGCAGTAAAGCCATTAATAAAATTGCCTCATTATCTTATTTGACAAACACTCCAACAAGTATTAAAACAACCATGGGTTCTAATGCTTGGCACCACACCACTCCCCCTCTTATAGGATTCCTCCACAGCAGGCTCATTCATCTTTCATCTTTCTGTGAGTCTCAAAGGAGAAAGAAGGGCATGCTTGGCCTCTGCTATAGAAACCTAGCTCCTTTTCAACTCACCCAACATTATTAAAATATGGTTACTATAGGGTGAAGTGATGCCCGGAGCTTGGTCTAGAGAGGCAAGAAGTGTGTGTGTGTTCAGGTAGGAAACCTTTCCTAATTGATTAGTACAGCAATAGGAAACTGCGGAGAATCCAGTGGCCACATGCTCCAATTTCCCATCTCCTGAAGCTGGGTGGGTCATACACCTGCATTTTTTTTTAGAACTGGAAGTGACCAAGCTACTGTCATGATTTGGCAGGGACAGTTCCGACTAAGCCTCTGTTGTTCCACTTTTCAGCTGCTTTTTAAATGCTCCACCTTCTCTCTTCTCCTCTCATTTTCCCCTTTTGTCCTTAACTTATTTCCATTACTGAAAAATGGTTTCAAAGTGCATTCAAAGTACTTAATCAATCAAGTATCAAGAGGGGGAGTGTGTGAAGAGTTTTCTGTTTTAGTGGCACTAACAGACTGGAGAAGAAACTTAACAACAACAACAACAACAAAAAGATGGAGAACCACAATGCATGATATGGGAGTTCCCCGGGCAGCGAAGTGAGAAGTCTCAAACTGCTGAGGTGGCATTGACGGATCCTAGGATACACAGGATGCTGCTGCCTGTTTATCTAGGAAGGAACAGATCCTTCATACAATATGGACAGCAAGTAATAAGCTACCAGAATGTTTGGATACAAACTGATAAGACTTGGAGTGCTTCTGAAACATCAGCAAAAGACCAGAAAGAGCTGGTTGAAGATTTTGTGGAGGGACGCAAAAGGGTGATGCTGTTTGATGTGATGAAAAGACTTTAAAAAGACGAAACTTTCTAACCAGCAGGTGTGTTCCTGTTCCGCGGCAACAGGACTCCCATGGCCTTCATGAAGTCTGCCTGATCAACAATCATCAATGAAGAGCCACTTGGTGTGTATGTGAGTATATGTGTGAGTGCATGGTTAGAATGAGAGAGCTCTCTTGGTACTAAAAGTTATGTGTATGATCCTATGAATAAATGTTACATACAAAGTGAAAAAAATCCAAATTTGGTGTCTCTGCCTCTGTATCAGCCCTATTGGGGTATCTTCTCTGGGATATCTCCACTACACGTTTTCAAAATTAAACGAACGGCTTTATCACCTTGGCCTTGACACAGTAACAAGTGTAGTTGTAAGTGATTTGTCACACCGGGGCGAAAAGCCCCAGTTCTGTCCTGCCACCTCCTCTCCCATTCCTGCAACGAAATGGAGGTAAATGTTTGCACACTTACCTCCATTCTGCTGCAGGAACGGACTCCCTGCCTCCTTTCCAGCCGGCCATAATGCAGCCATCGTAAGGCTGCTTTTATGACTGGCCGGGGGAAATCCCGCTCGTTCTCACGAGAGAACGAGTGGGAGGGAAATTTAAACTTCACCCCCCCAGCTGTCAAAGTAAAAAAATAAATTTAAAAAATAAATTAAAAAAATACAAGGAACCGGGGGGGGGGGAAGGGTGGCACTTACCTGGCTGTCCAGATCGTGGCAAGAAGTGCCTGCCACGGAGCTCCTCCCCTATCCCTGTCATTCCAGAACAGGGACGGGGGTCCTATTTGCACACCCACATTCCATTTCAGAAATGGAACCGGGTGCCTAATAACGACTTCTCCCTGTGAATAATATATCACGGGGAGAAAACTGAATAATGACAATTTGGTCATCGAACAGGGTAAACGTGTCGGAAAGAAAACCCTTCAGTGACCCTGTTCCGTGCCAGTAACGGGACAAATTGCCTGTGTGAAAATCTCCTTACACAGATTTACCCTTATACAAGAGCAAACGATTTTCAAGCAGCAAGCAAAGCATCAACATAAACTGCTGTGGGTTTTTTTTTTTAATGGTAACACCCACTATACAAACTTCCAACATCTCTGCAAGGCCAATTTTGGGTGTAACGTGTCCACAAAGTTAGAACTACTGTTGATGTGAAGAACTATTGTTGGTAAGACCATTTTATCTCACCTTTTCACGAAATACCTCTGGGTGTTAACATGGTTCTACCTCACCTATGCCCAATTTTGTCTTCAAAAGAAGCCAATAAAGCAGTTTGGATCAGAGAGAAAATTATTTATTTATTTATTTATTTATTTATTTATTGTATTTATACCCCGCTCTTCAGCCACAAAAGCTATCAGGGCGGCTTACAAATGGCCAATTTAACAGTTCCCTGCCCTCAGTCTGCAAAATAGATCTGAATTCTTATGTTCCCAGTTCTAGTTCAGTAATCTAACTGCTGTGCCACCCAAGCTTTCATGTGTCTTTCTTTTACTGATTGCTTAAGTACAAAAGTATTGAAGCTAATATTGACAAGTCAGGCCCTGCCCAAGCCCTGAAATTTTAGGGGCAAAACCTGAAGATCTAGGGATGGTTCCTTGTGATGTCATAGGTGGGGTTGGTTTTGATGATGTTATCAGTGTGATCTTACAAAGGGTAGCCCCTGGTGATGCCTTTTAAACATGATACATTAAGCATTACAGTTGCACAAAGTATGCCATTCAAATAAAAAAACACTGAGTCTAACGAAGGAGAAACACCCCACACACATTTCAAGGTAGCATTCTCACCCTGAGATTCCTCCCCCTCTCTCTGAGGAATAGAAAAGAGGAGCCAGGTTCTGAGATCTGGGAATCTGAACTGGGGTCCAACAGTGTCCAACTCCTTAGAAATGGGCCCTATTTATTACCTCCCCCCGCCCCCCGCAAGGTTGTGGAATGATTTTCATCCCATTACCCCTAAGGTGTGCAGCTTTCTGCTTTTTCAGAGAGAGGCTTTTGCTTCTAGCCTTTGGTGTGTTTGGGTTCTTTTATTTAGACAGCATGATGTTGTCACTTTTTATGTAAGCAAACTACTATGGGCCTTGGAAAAGCCAAGAACACATGCTTTGAATAAATAGTAGGTAGCTAAATGGAAAGTAGTATACATTTTCTGATAATTTATGATAATATGTCCAAGTTCTTATTATGTGAATGTTTCATATATATGTTGAGATATAAAGTGTTATATAGTAGCAAATACTATAAATTTTGTTCCCACCCAGCTCAGCTTAGATGTTACATAGTCTGTAGGCATATGAACACTTTCTTAAAGGTACGCCTATTAAACCCATTGGGACTTATTTCATCCTTAGACAAAGGCACCAGTCTCAAGTATGCAAAGGAACATATTTCATGGCAGATTTTTAACTTGCTGCCTGATAATTTCCCATTGGTTTCAATGGAACTCTGACACAACTAATTTTAATTGACTTCTATGAGATTATATATAAACTTACTACAGTATTATTGACTGTATGATGTCAACCAGGAATTAAACATCCTGGCAAAATTTCAGTGGAGAAAAATCAAATACCCCTTTAAAGTTTCTGAAACAATAATACCATGGACAATTAGATGCTATGTAGGCCTCAACGAAAGAGCTAACCATTCAGTTTTGAAGCAATTAGTGTGCTTATTATTTTTTCTCTTAACATGTGTCTTATGATATTGCTCAAAGCACAAGAACATGGTTTTAAAAACCAAACTAGAGGCTTCTGTCCTGTTGCAACTTCCTTTTACAGCTGCCTTTTTGTGCTCAACATCTGTTCATATCTTATACCAGAAAGCAGTATCTAATGACTACTGTTTCTCATAAAGTGGTGCTGTCAGGTCAACACTTCAGAGGGAATCTCCAGGGCCTCTTTCAGCACAATGCTGGGCCTCCAAACATCACAGGGTATAAGTTAGGTGAAATATGTTATCATCTAAAAGGATAATAACACTGGATGCAACCTAACTATGCCACTCTTCCCATATAATAATGCAGATACTGAAAATATTTGGCTCTCCAAATGTTGGTGGAATGTAACTCCCACAGTCCTTCACTAATGGCTTTGCTGGGATGGGAGTAGTAGTCCAACCATATTAACAAGGGACACCGTTCCTCATTCTTGTGCTAGAGATTTTTCAATAATGGCATTGCCAACTTTTGAAAAGTTTTTTCTGCCTCCCACTCACTTTTTTCTTGCTCCACCATTGCTACAATTTCTGACCTTCCTCATCTATGTGCCACCTACTTCTTTATCTGATTTTATGCCCATGACTAAATCATGGGTGAGCAGAAAAGTAGATTGGGGTTGACTGGAGGATTTCTAGGTATATTTCCAGTCTATTCTACAGGACTTCTTTCCATTTGAATTTAATCACCAAAACAGAAACAGAAACAAAAGTGGTTGGAGGGAAACCCAGTTCAGGTGTCAGAGGTCTTCAGTTTGAATCCAAACAGTACTGGACAAAACATAACTGAAAACTATGACTGAAAACTTAAGAAATAGAGACATCTTGTGGTAATAGATGTGCATCACAGAAATGGTTAAATTGTTAAAAAATATGTACAGGTCTAAAAGTTAAAACATATTGATTCCTGGGATTATTATTATTTTTGTTATATCTGGTATATTTTACTCCTTCATAATAGGAAGAACTATATCAGGTGGTCTACCCATTTCTTCAAGCTGACAGATGACACATGATTCACTACAAATGAGTGACAACATCCTTATAGCCATTAATCTAAATTCTTTGACTATGGTCCTTTACATTCCTGAAATATTTTGTCCAAACAGCAGCTTCTGAATTCACCTTCAAATTTTAATCTTGACATGAATTGGTTATAACTAGTTATAACTGTGTGTATTACATATCACTTCCATGAGGCTGCAAGGCATGGTGACAAAGAGCTAAACCCTTTTCTTCTGTCATGGTCCTACCATTCACTGTGCTTTCAGGTAAATCATTTTCATTATGACCAAGGCACTGCCTCTCTGTAGTCTCATTGCTGCTAGACTTTTTGCGCCTGTTACTTAACTTTTTAAACAGGTGCACATTTATTATACTCAAGCAATTAGCATCATGTCTAACTTAGCCCTGCCTCAGTCTCATCATATGTGGAGAATGGAGTAGGGAGTAAAGACACAGCAGGAGAAAAGAGACTTGCTACAGTAGGTTTCTCAATCTGGTGGCCTCCATATGCATTAGACTATGAGTCTATTTTAGGATGATGGAAGTTGTAGTCCAGCACATCTGGAAGGCCTGGGTTAGATTCACTACTAGGGAACCATCTGGAGATTTGAGCTCATTTCATAGAACCTCCCAATGAAGACATAATTTTATGCATTAAGCCCTCATGAATATCCTTGTTGAGTTAACTGATATTTATTTACCCAAACCAGAATAAATGAATTGAAATTACAAGCGCATTGGTAAATCTTATATTTGGACATGTGTTAAATTCACTTGAACAAATTGGTGCTGAAGTCAGCTAAGAAAGAAAGAGAGAGAGAGAGTTTCTCCCTCTGACACAGGAATATAACATCCAGATAAAAAAATACATTAACATCATTTGTGTTAGAATGAGGAAAAAAGACAAAAAAGTGATATTGCTTAAATACTGGCATTTAATGCATTTTGGGAAGATTTAAATTGTAAAAATGTAGGGTTGGATCCAGAAGTTTCTCTCTTCAACAGAAGATCCTGGACTTATTTGAAGAAGACTTATTCCATTAGAGAAATAATCCTTTTTGGGGGGGGGCAGGAAAGAAAGTGCTGCCTGAATTACCCAAAGGCAGCAAATCCCATTTCATTTTAAAAGCTAAGCAGGGTTAGCCCTGGTTAGTACTTGGAGGGGAGAGCAACAATAAAAACCACGGTGCTGTAGGCTATACAGTACTAAAGAGAAAAGAACTGGCAAAACCATCTCTGAGTATTCCTTGCCTAAGAAAACCCTATGAAATTCATGGAGTCGCCAACGGTAAGTTAGGAGACTTGAAGGCACACACACACATACACACACACAACCTTTGCAACTGATCCACAAATCAGAAGTATTTTTTGAAACAAACAAACAAGCAAGAAACAAACAAAGAGTAATAAAGATTAAAAATTGGAGATATACCACCTTTTGTCATATGAGGTTTATTATTAACAGACAGTTAAAAATATGATACAGTTCTAAAGGCTGGATAGCATTCTAAATGCTTGTTTATCTAGTCAGCAATTATGGATTAATAATTCTGTAATTTATGCTAATGTCTCAATTATATGCATTAATTAGAACCTTTAGAAAATGTAAAGCAAGGGGAAAAGAGCTCCTAGATAATCATACACTATTTTTTATTTCTTCTCAGATGGATCAATAGTAACAAAATAGGATGGCCATTACCTTATACAGTTGTTTCTCCATGTCTACGGATTTGGTATCCATGGATTTAAGTATTCATGGCTTGAAAATAATGTTAAAAAAATAATAATCCCAAAAGCAAACCTTGATTTTGCCATCTTATATAAGGGACACCATTTTGTGATGCCATTGCATATAATGGGACTTGAGTATTCACAGATTTTGCTATCCACGGGGGGTCCTGGAACCCAACCCCAGCAAATATGAAGGGACAACTGTATATGCAAAAATCAGATAAAATTCAGGATTTAGTATTGCTGGCTCAAAGGGAATGAAAGTGTGTTGAGATAATGCTAGAAAAAGTCTGACCCAAATGTTTATTACACAGACAAACTCACAAATGATAGGTTATCAGCAGCTATTAAGCTGAGATAGTTAAATGGGGAGATCCCAGAGCATAAAGCTTCCATCAGTAAGCTTACTCAGAAAGTGGTGATGGTTGCCATATGGTTGTGTGGTTGGTAGCTTTCCAACCATTTTTGGTGGTCATTCCAGAAACATTCTAGTAGCTATCCCAGTTGTGGAGTAGGGAGGCACCGCTGTACCTGTACACCATTGTGCTGAGAATGAATGGGGAACCACGTGTGTAAGGGTATATCTGCCGCCTCCTTACGCAAGCATCTAAACACACAACTGATGGTTTAACCAGACGTTATGCCAGTGTGAAACCCCAACAGATTTTTGAGCTCTGTGTTTATATGTTTGGTATACTTCTGAGCACCATCTACTGAGAACAAGGAAGGATTGATTTTCTGCTTCTGAGCTTGAAAGTAGGAAGATAATACAATTTCATTATGTTTAAGATTTTTAATGAAAGGTTTCCCCCCTCCCTGCACCCAAGAGATAGCTGTTTTAGTTTCTTCAGCAGAAAATAGAAAGTATAGGGGAAGATGAAGGAATCAAACAGCAAATTTGAGACTAGCTTTAATGCATCTGAAGAAGTGGATTTCTATCCAGAATTGCTCATGCTAAAATAAGCAGTTCATGTCCAAGGTGCTGCTTGATCCCTTCATGCCTTTGTCTTTTCCATTTTTTAATGGAAGTATTAATTTTGCCCCTCCTGAGACTTGTGGTTGGACAAAGTGACTTTGCCTCAGAAATGTGCACATATATGAGATTTCTGGTGTGTTTTGGAGAAATAAATAAAAATGTGTGTACATTTGAAAAATATAAAGAATCCAAAAGGTGTAGAATAAAAAAAATAACATGCACACACACTTCAGTCAGTATGGAAAATAGATATAGTAATGTTTATATCAAAATGTGTACAAATATATATATTAAAATTTCATATAAATTCCCTTGAAAGAAAAAAGCAAAAGCAAAGCCTCAGGGCCTGCTATGAATCAAAGAAGGGATAAGAATGCAGGTAGAATTTGGAGGGGGGGGGATGCAACAAAAAATGAGACTGATAAATTTTTACACTGCTGACCTAATGCGGTCATCTACCAAAGATCTGTAGGTTTTGACTGTCTTGTGCAGTAAGCAACCTGCTCTCAGAGGAACATGGCAGCTCAGATCATACACTGAATACAACTCTGTGCTGACTCCCTGTGGATATGATTGTGTAAATTAGCAAAATAAAGGCAGTACAAATCACTGTGTGTTTCTATATATTTCTCTCCTGAAACTAGCCTTAATGTTTCCCAATACACTGAATTCTTTTATAGCTATGTCTGAGAGTAATTGAATATACCAAACATCATGTCTCTAGAGCAGTGCTTTCCAATATCTATCTAGCTGTTTCATACTGAACTTGTATGAGGTGATAAAAACACTTCTCTTGTTGAGCCTGGAAACTCAGGTAACAGCCCAGCTGAAATAATGCTGGTTCTAATCTGCAGATATTTTGAAAAGACACTATGATAGTTTCATCTTATTATAAACTAATTTGATCTCAACTTTTTTTTGTAGATACCTCACAGATGGCATTTATACCTGTGACCTCAGGGTTAAGGTAGGTAATTTGACTGTTCTTTAGAGAAGCTGGAGTATCACAAAAGACTATAAGAATGTGGAAAGTGGAAATCATTGTCATTCATACAAAAATGATGACAGGATTGTATTTATTAGAAAACTGACTAGGCTAGGTCTTCATTCCACTGTGTTAATCATTGGGAACTGTATGTGTTACATATATATTCACACAATACCACTGCTGAATGATGCTTCAATGGTTTGTGTTTAATTATTTGTATATGAGGAATATTAAATTTATATTGGCACTCAATGTTGTAAAACACTCCACATTGATACATAAGCAACTCTCAAATACAAGAAACTCACAATGAATAACAAGCAACTCATAATGAATAGTGTTCTTACAATACCTCACAGGTTTGCTTGGTGGGTTAAGGTAGGTAATTCGACTGCTCTTTAGAGAAGCTGGGGTATCACAAAAAAACTATAAGAATGTGGAAAGTGGAAATGTGGATTGTGGAATGTCATTCACACAAAAATAATGACAAGATTGCATTTGTGGCTATGAACATGTGAGGCACAACTGGGAAAGAGCAGGAGCATATTTTGTATGTTCAAAGAATGACTACCATATTAAAAACTGCTTTAACAAGCAGGCACTTTTCACAAGATGAAAGTCTAACCTGGAATGTTTAGCTTCATTAATTTTTTTCACAGACCATTGAATCGACATAATGTCATCTGCGTAGTAGAGCAGGGCAGCACAGTCAAATCACTGGCACTTTTTGATTAACAGGGATGATTATCTGCCACCCTCCCCACTGCTTCCTTATTCCTTAACACAGTAGCTTGGGGACCAGGGCTGGGATGGATTTTCTCAGCAACAATGTATTATTACCAGCTGCCTCTATTGTAATCCTGAATTGCTTGGTTTTAAGAGCTATGAGACATTCTAAAGGATCTCTTCCTGACAAATGTGAAAACTGGTTAGTTGTTACAGATTTATACAGCCACTTGTTTTTTTGGACTCCTCTTGGGGTGTTTTGCTCTAGGGACTATCATGATGTATGAATGCCTGTCAACATTTCAAAATTTACCACACATAACTACAGAATATGTGAAAACAGAAACATATTTGCATAGCATGAACATCTTTTATAGAGATTTATCAATTATATAAGTAGATTTTTTTTAAAAAAGTGTGTGTGCACATACCCGACCATGTCTGTTCAGGATCTAAATCAGTAGTTCCCAAACTTTGGTCATCCGGATATTTTAGATTTCTGCTCCTAGAATTCCTGACTGTTGGCCAAGTCAATGAGGGTTTCTGGGAGTTGATTTCCAAAACAGCTGGAGGACCAAAGTTTAGGAATCACTGATTGTGATGGGCATGCCTAAGAGTGAATAGAAAATGAGAATGAGGGAACCAATCCCAGAGCAGGAGATTGTAACGGGAGGAATTTCAGAGAGTTTTGAAGGAATGCTTGTCAGTTGGGAGTTCAGTTAGAGTTTCAGTTTGGCTGGAGGTTTAAATCTGTGGAGGTTGTGTGCAGTGGTTGTGAGGTTTGACTGTATTAAGGCTGACTGGAAGAAAGAGTGAATGAGTATGTGATAGTTATTTAACTGATAGTTATTAGGTTCTCTAAGCATCAACCTGTGCACTCTTACATTTGTGGTTTGTTTCCTCAGGGTGATATCGAAGGCTGTTAAGCAACTAACAAAGTTCTAAGCACAAGATTACAACATTGATCTAAATAAAATCATCAGCAAATATCTATTTCCAGTGGATGCAGATGCAGCAATGACTATATTCATTCACATGCTGGTGCATGGTGCATGATTGCTCACACATGTTTTTTTCTTTCTTCTGTACACACACCTTCCACCCATGTCTGAAAGCATGCATCAGGTGACATAGCTATGGAGACGTAGCTACATTTCCCAAGGCTACCCCCAAAGCCTACCTTTTAAGTGATGGGCATCTGTGCATCCAGATACGTGAAGAAAGCTGGACACACCCAGGCTCATCTCCCTGCTCTCTGGCAACACAGAAATGGCCATGCTTGGGGGTGGGAGAACCACACTTCTTAAAAAGTAGGTGTGAAGAGAGAAGGTGGGCAAGCATGATTAGAGCCAGCCAGTCATAGCTTAGGGAATGCTGTGAAGTCGGGAGGGGCAGATTGTGGAGGAGAAGGATAAAAATGTGAGGCTGGTTTGTAAAAGGATCAAATAGAGTTAGGGCAGTCAGAGATGGGGTGAAGAAATGAGTAAGGGAGCAAGGAATGTGCAAAGAGTTCAGGGAGTTCATGTTTAACTTATCTGTTATATCATAAATATTTATTGTTTTATTATCTACGACTGTATCAGACTGTTTACATTTAAGAACTGATAAGGAGAACTGATCACTCTTTACCACATTGAACCCATTGATCAACATAGCCACTTGGCCAGTATAGTGGTCACCCAAGGCCTGAGTACCAAACTCAGGGAGGGACTTTAAGGATGAAAGGGCAAGTTGAGTGACAGGAGACCTAGGGTTTGAACTGCAGAGCCAGCAGAAATGAAAACCAGTAGGGGGTTTGGGGAGTGGTTTTAGTTACTGCATGGTCCAACCTGCACAAAGACCATAAAAGTGAATTGCAATGGTATGAGTCAAACTTATGCCATTGTAATTCATGAACAGGAAACCAGGCCATGTTTATCATGACAGGCAGACTAGGGACTCTTCTTTTTCCACAGACAAAACAGAGTCATAAGTCATGGCTTTTATTGGGTGTGTATGTGTAGCCGGATGTCCTGGTTTGTATATCACAATAAATAAACCATGGATATGAGGTAATCAGTTTTTTTGGGGCGGGGGGCTGCTGCCACCTACAGTTGTCTTGTTTATTGTTTTTCAATGAACTCTTTCATTGAAAAATCTGACTCAGTCTTTCCCTGTGATCATAGTCAACAAAACATTCAGCTGGTTCAAAATACACAAACCATCCACTGTTAAACTCTCCTGTTAGCTTCCCTGCACCAAAGTAAATGCTTCTGAGAACTATTTCAGGTTCCCATAAAGGTGTGGGGAACAAGAGCAGGAGACAAAATTCAGGAGGTTTCAGCTGTTTGCCATTGAATACATTGGGTTGGATCTATGGTCTGCCTTTTGTGGATGGAAGGACTCTACTCTGTGAAGGTGCTTACTCCTGATTTTCTAGAATCCTCCTTCCTCACTCACTACTCACAACTGGCCAGGCTCATGAAGAGTCTTGGAATACTCAAATGATTGGACCATTTTAGTGATATTACCCATCCAACCCTATTTTTGGATCTCATTCATCAGGGCCCTTGTGGCATTTTGGAGGAGCTCTCTCTGTGTGTGTGTGTGTGTGTGTGGAGCGCAACCCATAGGAGCAGGAGTCAGACAAATCCACTTCTGCCAGGCCAGTTACCTACACATAAATCTGGATCCAGACCCTGTGATGTGCAGATGCACCAGCTGAATTTACATTACTGTTCAGCCTGGCCGCCTCATCATTTATGCTGCTATCAAATAAATATTTGTGAAGACTGCAGTTCCACAGTTGCCACCTTTATGTCAAACTTTTCCCTTATCCCTTCCTTGGACTAGGGTTTTACTTGTGATGGATAGTACTTGTATTGGTGTGTGTTTTCCAGGGTTAGTGTACCAAATACTAGTAAGGGAAAAATTCATGGGTTTGATAAACAAAACATAAAGTTTGGTTTATTGTGTAAACAGTATAAGGGCATTTTCAGACACATCTTACTGCGCAAGAAGACTCCGGGAGAGGTACGCAGCTATCCCACGGCAAGGGGTCCTTTTCGGACACCACCATCCCTCTCGCTATACTATACCAGTACTTACTGTATGGTATAGTAAAACTACAGTTGGCCCTCCACATTTGCAGGTTTAACTTTTGCAGATTTGATTATTTGCAGATTATTTGCTGCCACCTCTGCTGCTTCCCTATGCCATTTTTAATAGGGATTGCAAGCCTCGTGAAACTGAGAGAAACTGCAAATCCACGGCAAGGCTTGTAAGTTCCCAAGAAAAGTGGGGTAGGGCAGCAACAGAGGCAACAGCAGGCCCCACCAGCTGCCTACTTCTGCCTTGTGAAGGAGTCCTAGCCACCCTGAAGGCATCTGCAGTGGCTTGAATCCATGGATCATACTTTTTTTTGTGTTAAATATGGTTGTGGGGGGCTAGAATTAGTTGTGATTTTTCCACTTTCATGGGATCCTGTGCCCCTAACCCCAACAAATGTGGAGGGCCAATTGTACATCAGAATGGTAAGTTACTGAATACAGTTTATGTACACTCATGGTCAGTTTATTTTAGCTGTTGCATATGCATGTAAAAGAGCCATGTTTGCTATACTGAAGGGAGCGTTTTTTATATTATTCTTATGTTTCATGTTAATAGATGATAGAAATATGGACTCTTATGGGAGGATGTTAAAACTCAGTGGAACTTACTGAGGAGTTAAAATCATGCAAGAAATTCACAGTAAAAATGAGGATCCTTCTGAAATAGCTTGTTGACACAATTGTCAGAAAAAAAATAAATTAATATTAAATTCAAAAAATCTGTGATGTGGTTTAGGAAAGGAATAGCTGGCACTCTGTCCTACCCCATCCCCCACTGACACACAAACTGTTATTATAGACCATAATAACAGTAGTAATTAACCAGCAACATTTCATTTTGGGTAATTTGATTGCTTGGCTTATAGAGAACAATGTATGGCCCTCCAGATCTTGGACTCCCATGATGATGGGCAATGAAGTTCAACAATCTTCAGAGGGAAACATGAAATATAAGAAGATGTTAGCAACTAAACAAGACTCTGCTAAAAAAACCCTCAAAAATAATTTCTTTTCTCCTTAGAGTCAACATCCTTCAGTAGCTCTGAAGATAAAACAAAATAAAGCTACTGCTTCCTCTATTGATTTTTCTTATTTACTAAGGGCAACATTCATTCCTCAGTCCAATTTAAAATCCACCTAAGGCCCCAGTACACCAAAGTCCAAAGTTTCCTCACTCTCAACTGTCTTTAAAAGCAGGTACAAAGCCCCATGATCTTTCTTTAAGCATGAAGTTTAATCTGCTGCATTACTAACTCCTCTTGTACCTTGAACTGCCACCAGCTATGTGGGAATTGCTTTCATGAGCTTCCCTGATGTGTCCAAGGGCACACACAAGTCCTTCTGAATACGGTTTGAGACCTAATAGGTATGCTTTGAGAGAGCTCATTAGGTTTCTGTTCATTTTGTGGTTTAAAGGAAGGTAGATTCTGAAGAGGAAATCCTTACACTAGATTCTACTATCCTGTGATTTTTTTAAAATAAAAATGCCCCCCTGCTTTATTTTTCATACAAACATACCCTGAATCCAATGGTATGTAGCTGGTGGTGTCAACCAAGAGCATCTTTCATCAATGTTGCCAACTGTTGCCTGAGAACTGTGTTTCAATGGCACACAGAACTTGTATCTAGGCCTATAAATGAGTACATGTAGATTTTTTGGAAATCAGTGTCTTCTGTTTTGGCAATGCATTTCTTTCCTCCTCCTCCTCCTCTACCACCACCACCACCATCACCATCACCACCACCACCACCACCACTACACAAGGACTTTTTAGTCACAGCATCTGTGCTGTGAAATCCTGTTCTTAGTGAGAGACAGATCTCATCTGTGTCTTTCAGCAAGCAGTCATGATGTGGCTTTTTCAACTGCTTTGGGATTCAGCAGTTCCTTTATGGGCCATTTTTGTTGTCTTTTTTTTTTTAATAGTTGCTTAAATTATTATTTTATTGTTAACACCTTTGAGGGTCTTTTTGACTGAAAAACAAGATTAAACACACTCAAAATGTACAAAATAAATTAATTAACTCTAATTTGTCGGTTGAAGGAAACCTCCCCCAAGCAAACTCTATGGAACAGACATTGTTGCATTTGCCTTGAATATAGTCCAATTGCCTTCAGGACAAATGCTTTTGTATTGCCAAACTGTTTTGTGGCTTCAGATTATTGACCCATGTCAGGTTGTGGTTTTTTTCCCTTCAATATTAGTGATAGGACTATATGTAGAATGATGATATAAATTCAGACCTGCTCTCCACAATTAGGCTTTTGTTCACTTTACATGCAAAATGGATGGCATTTAAAGTATTCACATTACCATCATCTATGAAACTAAAGCCCCCCACCCCCACCCATGGGATATTCTAATAATTGAATTCAATGATTTCTGGGTTGTTCTGTCATCTGTCTGCCAGTAAAATGGGTTCATAGCTATGCCTTGCCAGCCTTTGTAAAGGCTTTAATTCTTTCGTTTTCTTTTGTTTTGAGGCTTGAAGATGTGGCCCCTTCACTCCCTCCTCATTGTCTCTCCTAAGTGCTATTATTCTGTTGAATTTCGTTTTCTCTGTCTGCAACATTTAAGGTTTAGCGAGGCATTTCTTTTCAATTTAAAAGCCATTGAAAAGTACACTGGGTTGTATAGACAAATTAATTAATGCAATTAATTGCCTTTCATATATTGCTGGATTTGAAAAAACGATTATCTTCTCCCCCTTTTTTGCCTTTCACCACAGTGCACAGAAATGTGAAAAGTCAATTGCTTGCTACATGCTTTGCCAAAAATAATTTCTTTTTGACAAAGAGATAATGAACTGGTTACACAGACCTAAGCCTGTCTGAATGGAAAAGAAAATCCTGAAAATAATTACAGTGAAAGGGAAAGCTAAGGGGACATTTCACACTTTAGATTTTGTTGAACCTGGACACAAAATTACCCATTTTAAATGGCAAAATGGAACATCCTTATAAGAATGTAAGAGTTGCCCATAAGGTCCAGCTGGTGATGTGAAGTATTCTAGCTCCAATTTATGGAAAGTTTACAAAACAGGGAACAATCATAATATTCCCCCCATGTTGTCACCCCCCCTTCAACATCTGGCAATCATAAACAGATTCAGTAGCAGCTGGTGTATTCCATGTCAGTGAGGTGGCAACTTCATTCCATGTTTTAGTAGGAACATTAAAGGAGATATCCAAAGTGCTAGGGATAGGGATGAATGCATCGGACAGCTCCTTTAAAGTGTGAATGGAAACCCAGGGGCTGTCTACATGGCAAAATAAATACGAACGGTATGCGGAAGATCAGCGATCTGTTCACACGGCCATTCATATTTATTCAGATGGGGTGGTGGCCAAACTCACCCTAAAGCCCTTGAGAGCCCCGTCCGCCCCCTTTGTTGGAAAAATCCATGAGTTGTTTGAATTGTGTGACCGTGTGTACATCTACAGTCGCACAGATTTGAACAGGCAGCCTTTTGATTGGCTGATCTAGCACAGGGAGCAGGGCTTGCAAAGAGGGGAAGCAGCTGCTGCCACCATTTTTTTAAAGTTATAACAGAGCTGAGCTGGAGGAAGAGGGAGCCGTGGCTAGCAGCAGCAGGAGGAGAAGGATGGCTCATTGGTTCACTAATTACTTGTCCAGCCCCAGCCTCCTCTCCTGCTGCCCTTGGCTGGCTGGCTGTGAGGAGCAGAGCACATGACAGCAGCACCAACAGAAGTGACCAAACTCTTCCTGCCTGCCTGCCTCCGCTGCCCTCTCCCTCCTCCTCCTCCTCCTCCTCTGCCTCCTTGATTCCTCCGGCTACTAAAGTGCTTAACTGGTACGACACGGCGGGCAGCGGAGGGCTCCAGCAATGGGGAAGGGGCAGTGGGAGCGCGTGCAAGGCCCCGCTGGAGCTCCAGTCCCAGTTTGGCCACAGGCAGCAGGACAGGGTCGGGGAGGCCTCGGAGGGTTCCCTGTGGCCTGGTTGGGAGGGTAGGGGAGAGGGAGGAGGAGGGCCCTTCTCCAGCCCTGGCTCCAGACCCCCCCTGCTGCTGCCGCTGCCCTCCTACATCCTCCCTTCCCAGCTCCACCACCACCACAGACTTTACAGGGGGTAAAAATCGTCTAGGCAGATCGTTCACATTTGAATGCCTGCCTTTTTGGTTGTTTTACCTCCTGTTCACATGTTTTGCCCCTTGTGTAGATGGGGCCCCAGAGCATTCACTACCCTATTGACATGGGAACCACAGCCACCATTGGGTATATCATCTCTGAATATGGATAGGAGATTTAGTTGTGATGTTATTTCATGGTTAATATGCAGGCCAACCCCTGTATCCTCAAGGCATACATTCCAAGACCCCCCTCCCTGCCCCCGTGGATACCTGAAGCTGTGGATAATACAGAACCCTATTATTTTCAATGAGATGAATGTTGGAAATTGACCACAAAATCACACTGAAGGACAAAGAAATGCCTACATGTGTGGACATGGATAAGCAAAACTATGGATTCTGACTCTGTGGATACAGGGGGTTAAACTGTACATTGGCAGACTTCCAAATGTGAAAACTGTGTGTGTGTTTAAATGGTTGGATTCTCTTACAGTAAATCCTAAAGCAGGCACCCTTAGTGTTCTTGGTTGGCATGCTTGTGTTAACAGTGGGGAAATGTAGTGATTTATATTCATATGAACCCTGCACAACTGCTTACATGCCATGTATGTTTTGCTACTTACACTTTTAATACAAGATTTTTTTATTTTTAAAAAAAACTATGGCACATCTCCTTCTGTTAATCTCCATGTACATTTGGGAAGAAAACAGAAATCACTTGTAATGAATAGAAATGTTGGGAACTCATTAACCCAAGTCCCATTTTCATTAATGATTTGTTTACAACACTCCTGTGAAGGAACACATCTGAATCCATAAAAATCCTCATGCAGAATAAACCAAAAATCTATACCCAATGAAATCACCATAGCAATGTCCATGGGTCGAGTGATGGACTGGTTTCCTGGTGAAAAATGAATGGTTTCCTCACTTTGCTATCAGTCTGCTTGATTTTTCTTGCAGCTATGAGAACTGGAATACAATACAAAACACAAAAGCTTGGTAGACATCAATGAAATACCATACAATCCTGGGATTGAAACAACAGTGTATTAATTTTCTTGGTTTTACCTGTTGTTCTGTCTAAGGTGTTCAGTTCACTGAATTTTCTGACCTCAAATTAGATGCAGAGCTTGGGAAAGTTACTTGTTTAGACTATAAATCCCATAGTCCTTTTTGGACTACAACAGCTAGACTCCACTACAGCCACTAGCTGGAGGATTCTAGGAGTTCTACTACAAGAAAGTAACTTTTGGAAGCTCTCATTAGAGGATCCATATCCCCCCCCCACACTTCTCTATATCAATCAGTCCAGCAATGGATGGCATGCAAAATAGCATCCTTCAATTGAATCCTAACTGTAACACCAACTCTGAGCTCAGTTTTAATTCTAGTCCTAAACCAAAATTCTGTTACTATAACTCTAAATCAAACCCTAACACTAAATTTAAGTGTAATAATAACTCTAATCAAAATGGCTGGATAGAGTATATGGTAACATCCCCAATATCTGCTGATTTGTCATCCTCTGATTCAATTATCCACAGTTGGCAACAGTGGGGAGGATGGGGGAAGGAGGGGAGGAACAGAGATCATGCCTTTCTTCTCTCTTCACCTCCTCCCCCCCCCGGATGGTTCCGGTGGCAGTAATGGTGATGGGCGGCAAAGGCAGGGGAGGAGAGATCTCGCCTCCATTCTCCCTTCGCCCCCTGGGATGCTCTGTTGGCAGCAATGGCAATGGGGGGATTCACTATTATCCACAGATTTCATTATCCAGGCACCCTCCCGGAACCAATCCCCAGTGGATACGGGGGGGGGGTGTGTTCTTACTGTATATACTTACATATGCAGTGGGTGATTCCTAACCCTGTTTGAAAGACATTTCCTATTGTTTAATAAATGAGATATATCCCCCATTCTTTGTCCACTAGCAGCATTATGTACTTACCATTGCTATGATGGTGGAGTCCTAAGTATAGCACATTTTGAATTACTATCATGTAATGTGTTTCTGATTTATAGAGCCTCTTCTGGGAAGTAAAAGAAAGTAGGTTACTTTCAGGTAAGCCAAGAACAGGTTAAGGTTAAGTGGCTAGGCTGGGGCAAGATTCACTCATATCAGGCTTGCCATACTTTCAGTAGAGCACATAATTTGGAGGCAGAATGTCCAAGGTTCAGTCTGGGATGTCTTCAGGTGAAACAGGAAAAACTTCTGCCAGAAAATCTGGGGAGCCATTTTCAATCAGCACCCACAATTCCAGGTGGGCAGACAATGGTCTGTATAAGTAGAGGACAGCTTTTTACATTCCTATCCAGGTTCCCTTTAACACTAGCCATTTATAGCACTATGAGTCAATTTTAACTGCCAGGGCTATATCCTGTGGAATCCTGTGGTTTGTAGTTTGATGAGGCACTAGACTTTTCTGGCTGACAATTCTAAATATCCGTCCCTAAACTGCAGATCTCAGGATCCCATAGGATGTAGCCATGCAATTTAAAGTGGAAACATTGTTTTGTGTGCCTTCAAATCTTTTCTGACTTACAGCGACCATAAAATGAACCTACATGGGGTTTTCTTGGCATGATCTGTTCAGAAGGGTTAGCCTTTGCCTTCCTCTGAGGCTGAGTGTGACTTTCCTAAGGTTACCCAGTGGGTTCCCATGGCTGAGAACAGATGTGAACCCTGGTTTCCAGAGTCATTGTCCAATGCTCAAACCATGACATTACATTGGCTCTCTTCTAAAGTGGAATCATAGCACTATAATTATGTAGTATGAAAGGGCCCCAATTGTTTAAGAGTATGGTAAGTGTTCTATTGATTGTTGTTTAATACTTTGATATAAACTTTATTGGGATGCCTTGGGCCTGAGGAGATTATCAGATGCAACAAATATGATCAGTTAATGACATCAAAAGAATGCGAAATGGTGCCAAAATCACATGGCGTTGTGCTATGGTGTTATGCAGTTGTTAATAAGGCATTCTTTTTTGTTGATGACCCAAAGCTGTCAGTTGATCTGCTGTGGCATTTTTGTCATGGAATTGCAAGCATCTGAAACCGTGCACCATTCTGCTCTCGTGAATACAGCATCAATGGGTGGCCCTTGCCAGAAAATGTCTGGGTGAGAACGCCAAAGCTAGGTATGGGACACTCTTTTTATGAACCTCCTCCTTTTGTGGGCAAGTTTTTAAGTGTGTTTCAGTGCTTGTTTTTTTTTTTTTAATAGTTGTTTTTAGACTTTTAAATGTGCTCACGTCTTCTCATGAGAATCGCCGAGATCATGCACCTCGGCAAACGTGAAAGTAAACAGTGCTAGCATTCATGTTCTGATAATGCTGGGGCTGCTCTTTCTCATTATTACAGTGACGTGTGATAAGAAGGGTTATTGTACTGGGACACTTAATGCTTTAAAATATAGTGGGACTGGTACTTATATTCCAACAATAGATGAATGGTTAGACAAACTTTTAGACATGAAAAATCTTGACAAATTGACAGTTATGATAAATCAGAGACACACAAAATGTGTTGATGAAATATGGGCACCAATTACTTTATACTCGGAGAGTAAACTACTACAGTAAAACAGAAATATACTAAGACAGGAATAAGGGATCTAGACCAACAGCCTAAGCTTTAAAAATTTATGGGATACATTTTGTAGATGTATGGTATAAAAGAAAAAAGCTAGATGGGACAAATAAGAGATAACATGAAAACTTATTTACATAAATTCAAAGTCAATTTGAAACATTTTTAAGACTTAATAGCCAGTGAAAGTCAGGTAGATATATGGAAGGAAACATACATGGATAAGGTATCAGAGAGAAAAGTGAGAAAACAGGAAGAATATATGATGAGATATATTATTGATTTAAACGTAAGACATTGTGTTATGTCTTGCACTTTTTTCACCCCCACTCTTTGGGTATTCTCTTCATCCAGAAGAATACTTGGGAATTCAAATGGACTTTGAAGACTTAAGCACTCAAAGGTCTCCCGTTGAGGGAAAATCTGACAGTTTTACTTGCTCCCACATTCATATATTTTTTTTAAAAAAGAAATGTGTGGATTTAAAAAAGTTATTATTAAAATATAATCATGGAATGAAATTTTAGGTGCAGACTATTTGAAAGACCAAGGTCTCTTCTAGATGGGCTATTTACTCCATCTTGCTTCCATTTTTGAGCCCTGCAGTACAACCTAAGGGGCTAAGGCAGGGAAAGATGGGGTAAATCCTGTTAAAATATTTCAGCAAAATACCTGGCAACAACTGCCTTTTTCAAGATAAACTGGATCAGACCCCGTGGGAATGCAGGAGGTCATACAGGCCTACTGGCCTATCTCTGCAGCTGCCACATTGCATTCTCTGAAGCTAGGAAGCAAGCCTGTAGCATGTGACCAAGGCTGGTAACATGCAAGGGTCCTTGATCACATGCTATGGTCCCCCTCCTTGGCTTTGGAAATTGTGATGTGGATAGAAGCAGTGGTGGCTGCAAAGACAGGCCAGTGTGCCTGTGTGGACTTGCCCATTTTGTGCAGATAACAGGGAAGCAAAAGGCCTGATCCAAGGCCTAAATACATTGGTGGGAAGCCGGCTTATTCTAGCCCATGTAGATTAGCCCCATATATCCCCCTATACATGCCTGAGAGATTCTGAAAATCCACAAGGAAAAGCTTTTTCTCAGTCCTGCCACCATCACTGTCCTGTATGGTGAGGACATGGGAGGCAGCCTTCTCAATGGCTGCCCCCACCCTGTGGAATTCTCTTCAATGGAAGGCTAGGCTGCCAGCTCCCATTCTCTCACTGCCAGCAGGCAAACACCTTTTTGTTCAAGCAGGGTTTTAATAAGTAATTGCTTACAGGGAACTTTCTTATGGGGGGTTGGGGTGTGCTTTATTATAACTTTTGTATGCTGTTCAATGGTTTTATGCTGTTTATAAGCTATCATCTTAATGTGATGATTTTTTTTTCATTTTGTTTAAAGTTTATTGTTAGATTTTAGCTGATTCTTTTTGTGAGCTGTATTGTGAGTGTCCTCTTTTGGGGGGAAAGGTATCATCAATCAATCAACCAGTCAGTCAATCAGTCAATAACACATTCCACCATAGTGGGGGAGAAGCCGCACTAAATATGAATGTGTAATATCATTTTTGGGAGTGGGAGGCTAGCTACACTAATTGATATTCTGTAATTGATAGACTGGTATCATCCAGATCAGACGTTTTCAAGGTGTTGTACAATGTAGAAACAGTTAGAACTACTGTACAAAATATAGTTAACTGCAGGTGACTGCCTGATATGTATCTCATTAGTTTCATAATACTTTCACTATGGAGATTATCAGATGCCTGCAAAAACCGCCCTAGGAGCACTCACGGATGACATTACTGTTGCGCACATGGGTCCCAGTTTCAGATGTACTGATTGCCCTCACGTGCTACTTTTGGAGGTTCCAGGTTTAAATGCATGCATCAGGGCTGACACAAATTAACTTCTCTGTCCCCTTCTTCACATAGCAGTCCTTCCAGCCCTTGAAAATAGTAGCTGGAATTCTCTGTCACAGTCTACATTATGTAACTTTGCCTATACCTAGCTCCTGTACATAGCAGAGGCACTAAGAAACTCTCTTAGTGAATTGCAAAGATGTGTAATGGAACACGGGCAAGTGTGTCTCAATGCACATTGGACACTGCCAATGGTCATCAGCACTCCCTAGTTGTTGTCCCGATGCACATTGGTCTTGTTTTGCATGGGTCCCATTGCATGTCAGTCACCTTGCTGGCTCTCCTACATAGTCACATCATGGCGGCCCCTGGCTGAATATGGATTTTGTAAAACTGCTCAGTTCTATATCCTACAATGTAATTCCACTTATAAGGACATAAATCTTTTACCGAATTCTGGCCACTTTTTATAATAATTAGGAGACACTGGAGTAGGATTAGCTATGTGTGGGAAAGATGAAGAGGTGTGTGTGTGGAATCCATGAAAATCAGATGGAAGCACGTTGCTTGGCTAGAGCTCTGTTCATGGAAGGAAGCCAACTGCACCACAGCCTGTTCCACTCAACAAGTACAACCCTATGGGCTAGTCTAGATGGGCTATTTACCCCGCCTTACCCCCAGGATCGAGCTCTGAAATCCAAAGAATGCAGGGCTGTTGCCCCATTTCACCTCTGGGCAGTCCTGATGATGCCCAAGGCAAAGCCAGGGGCAAGCTGGGGTACAGCCCAAAAACATTTTAATTAAACACCTGGGAAAACCTGTTTCATGTGGGAAAACCCAGATCAGGCTGGTGCAGGAATGCAGTGTCCATACCTGCATGCCGGTCCATATAGCCAGCTATAACTGCTGCTGGAGTCACTCTGCAGCCGGGAAGAAGGCCCCCAGCACAAAATCAAGGCTCCAATGCATGTAACTAGCTTTGATCACATGCTGAGCGTCTCCTTCCTGGCTTCAGAAGAGATGCACAACAGCAGAGGAGGCTCCTGACAATGCTGGCCAGCATGTCTGTGTTAATCCCATTTCATCTAGGTGATGGGGGAAACTGGCCAGATCCACGGCCAGAATACGCCGGCATATTCTGGCAGGTCTATGTGAGCATTTGTTTATAGACTATTGGAAGCCTCCTACCTAGAAGAGGAGAATGAGGAGTCCACTTCCACCAACCAAGTAACATGTACCTAAGTCTGGATCTAACCCACTGTCTTAAAACACTAGCATTCATGCTGCTTTCCTGATGCTCTTATTGTTTTATTGGTGTTCTACTTCAATTTTATGAACACATAAAAATATTTTCCTTATGAGCTTTCCCCCCTACTAAACTAAACTGAAATATGGGGATGTTATCTTAAGGAAGCAAACACACACACACACACTGGTGACAAGAAAGCAAAGCACTGTGTCCTGTCAAGTGTGATTTCAGTTGTGAAAGAATCAAATATGTGTTGATTGGAACTGTGTTTAGACTGCTGGCATCATATATTGGTCACAGTTTAAGGGTAAATCTTCACTGCACAAATAATCCAGTTTGAAACTGGATTGTTTGCCATGGTTCCTTCCTATGAAATCCTGAGATGTGTAGTTTGGTGAGGAACCAGAACTCTTTGGCAGAGCAGGCTAAAGACCTTGTGAAGCTACAAATCCCAGGATTCAGTAGGAACGAACCATGGTGAATAATTCAGTTTCAAACTGGATTATTTGTGTAGTGCGGATTTGGCCTTAGATACCATTAAACTACATCTTCCATTGTCCCCAAGCAGCATGACCATGCTGGCTGAGGATGATGGAAGTTGTAGTTCAGCACATCCAGAGGGCACTCAGTTGGGGGACCCTGGCTTGTGATGTATTTAGTCTTCATTTCCCACACTTCATTGTTCTTGGATCAAGTTTTCTCAGGGATATTAATGAGAAATGCTGTTTCTGCACAGTAAACTATACTGAATAATAGATGACATTATATATAGCTTTTGTGTGCTGGGCTTAATATGTAATATTTTGGTCACCTCAAGGGAAGATTATTCAATAGATGCATCATTTTGCTGATTTGGCAGTCTAATAGCCTTGCATCTGACCAGGAACCTTTGAGGATAAATTTTGCTTCTCCTCTAGAACTTCTAATAAAATATTGGCAAGGTGCTCCCTCCCCACTTTTAAAACTTTGCTAGGCTGTTACTTCCAAATGTGTTCATTTAAAGGACCAGAGTTCATATTAGTGTCTTTACAAAATGTAAATTAATTCAGCTTGTGATCATTTCCCCCCTGTAGATGGCAGACTAATTCCAAAATAGTGTGGGCTCTTCTGTCTGAGATTTTAAAATAAGAAAACTGTTGCATTTTAGCAGGTAAAAGTGACTAGTTTATGCGCTACTCAGGAATATGCAAAACTCCTAAACATAAAACAAATGCAGGTCGCTGCCTTGAGTATGGATGGCTGCTTTATTTTCTGCCTGGATCCCAGAATGTTCATGTTGAATGGGTCGTATGACTGTAGTGTTTTTAAAACACAGATTTTAATACTTCCAAACATGCTTTTGGACCAGCATACAGAACCATGGCTGTGAAGAACAATCTAGGTACCATCTTAAGGTTTATATTGCAAACCAGAATTAAGAACACCCACACTGAAGTTGCATTGAAAGAAGAGTCTGGATATTATTGCTTGTGTGAACTATCTGAAGAAGAGGAGCTGGTGGGGGTGGGGAAGAACTTTTGATATGACAGACAACTTTTCTTAAGGTTGGTAAAGAGATGCATATCCCAAGTAGGTACTAGTGATGGTGCCAAATGTCATGATTCCAGGGTTTAGGATATTTATTTTGTTAAAGCACTTCTATCTTGATCTCTATCACAGGATCTCAGGGTGGCATACAATAAACAACTTAAAACATTTATACAGTTGTCCCTCCACATTCACGGATTTGACATTCACGGTTTTAATTATTCACTGCTTCAAAATATTCTTTAAAAAATAATAATCCAAAAAGCAAACCTTGATTTTGCCATCTTATATAAGGGATACCATTTTGCTATGCCATTGCATATAATGGGACTTGAGTATTCACGGATTTGGGTATTCACGGGGGGTCCTGGAACCAAACCCCAGTGAATGTGAAGGGACAACTGTAGATTGAACATGGAAAAAAAACTTATAAAACATAGTAACAGTTAAACCACTTTCAAAGCAAGAGTTAAAACCACTTTTAAAACTACAACAATTTAAAACTATCTACATGTAGACTTCAAATACATTAGTCCTTGAAAGTAATATTTTAGCTTGGTTGGAAAGAAATCAGCACTGGTGAAGTCGGACTTCCAAGGGGAGAGCATTTTACATTGGGGTTCTACAGCTGAGAAGGCCCTTTCTCATGTTCCCCCTCTTGGTATTGCCCCCACTGGTGGGACACAGAGGAGAGACCCTCCTGCAGACCTCAGTTCTTGGACAGGTATATATAGGGAGAGGCTCTCCCTCAAATAAAGAGTCCTCAAGCTGTTTAGGGCTTTAAACCTCACCATGAAGACTGGATGTGAATTGGCAGCTTGTAGAGTTCCTGTAAGAGGCCTAAATACCCCAAAGCACAAGATCCAATCTGATCTTGGAAGCTAAGCAGGGTCATCCTTGGTTAGTACTTGGATAGGAGATGGCCAATGGATGTCAGGTGCTGTAGGCTATATTTCAGAGGAAGGAACTGGCAAAACCACCTCTGAGTATGCCTTACCTACGAAAAACCTATGAAATTTATGGGTTTGCCATAAGTCAACAGGTGACTTGAAAGTGTATGTACATACACGCACGCACGCACGCATGCGCACACACACTTGTTGTAAGACTGAAGTTATATACTGTCTGTATCAATGATTCCCAAACTTTGGTTCTCCAGGGGTTTTGGAGTTCAACTCCCAGAAACCCTAGCTGACTTGGCCAACATTCAGGAATTTTAGAGCTGAACTCTAAAACATCTGGAGGTCAAAGTTTGGGAAACACTGGTCTATATGAATGTCAGTAGTTTGTATTATTTCTCTAGAGGACAAGGTAGGCTGCTGCCACACTGCAGAAATAATTCAGTTTGACATTGCTTCAACTATCATGGCTCCCTCCTGTGTACTCCTGGGATTTGTCGTTTGTTGTGGCACCAGAGAGCTCTTGCAGACAAGGTTCAATAGCTCACAAAACTACAAATCCCAGAATTCCATAGCATTGACCAATGGCAGTTAAAGTGGTGTCAAACAGAGTATACTTAGGAACACCATTGTGGTACAAGCAAACAAAGTCTCCACTATCTCTGATCTTGGATACCAGATGCACTTTGTGTGCTAAAGATATTGCAAAAGGATGCTGTGTTTCCCTGCAAAGATACACATTGCACCTCCTAGAGATCTCCAACAGGGCTGACATCAGCATGGCTGTGCTGTGAGGTTGCTGAGCTTATGAAATGATGTGGTGAAATTTTCAACAGTACCTTGGAGCTGTTACCCAAAATGTTCCTTGGAAAATTCCAAGAAAATATTGAGTTTCTAATATGTTGCGGAAATTAGCAGCAACTCAACTTTAGCTATGCAAAAGGGGATAACATGGGAATCTTGCAAACCTTTGTCCACCAGTACTAATCTGGATGGAATACACACACATCTAAATTTAAGTATGGTTTTTATTAAAGAGTCCAAAAATAACATCAGGCACACACACATTCACCCAGAAAAAACATTCACACAAGGCTATAGGAAAAGCAGTAAGAAACCTTGGGATAGAGGATAGCAAGAGGATTTGTTGGGGTGATACAACCTGTCCTGTAGTCAATATGGCAGAGTGGATGGAGGAACCTGGGGTGGCTAACACAGAGTGAAAGGGTTTCCCCTATAACTGACTTTGTGCACTTGGGCATATTTTGGGGGTGATATTTATACTTCCAAATACAGTTGCCCCTTCACATTTGTGACTTTCACATTCGCAGTTTTGATCATTCACGGAAAGCTGATTGCGCCCCCCCCCCCCCCGCTGCTCAACACCCAAATTCCTTCCCAAGGCAGCCAGGGGGTTCTTAGGAAGCTCCTTGCTGCCCTGGGAAGGCGGGGTGGGAACCAGCTGGCGTGCTTGCGCTACACCCCACTCCCTTCCCAAGGCAGTGAGGGGCTTCTCAGGAAGCTCCTCGCTGCCTTGGGAAGGGACTGGGGTGGAAAACCGCTCGCCGGCAGGCTCATTTCTTATTCGTGGTTTTTTCACATTCGCGGGGGTTGTCTGCCCCTAACCCCTGCAAATGTGAAGGGATGACTGTACACCTAAGGGGATTGATGTTTCAGGGGTTGAAACAATAGATTTCCTGAGCCTTCATGGATTGCACAATGAGTGTCCTGGTCTTGACAAAAGGTGGGAAAGGTGCGAATGTGTTTCTTAATGTCCAGTGATTGGATTTTAAAAGCTTGAGCAACCTGTCTCTTAAGGTTTGGGACTAAGGAAAGGAAGTTTCAAAATCAGCAAATACAAAGGTTTCATTTCATCCATTGTCTCCCTTTTCCTGGGAAATGTGTCCTTTTTGGCATATCCTGTGCTTTTTCCCTTGTGGAAGGTCACATGGATGAACCAAAATTCTAGAAGTGGAGTGTCTGGACGTGGGGTGTAAGTCATGCTTAACAGAGCGATGCTGAATCAGGACACTTTGGGAACAGGTCCTTGTGGGAACTGAATACCAAGCTTGTTGTTGCTGCTTCCATAAAAAACAAAAAACAAAACAAAAACTCATGGCTAAGAGAGTTCCAGTGAAGGAACAACTCACCTGAGAGGATATTGCTCAGATCCTGGACCACAACACTAAACAATATCTGCTATTAGATAATGGTTTTCTCTGTTTTAGCCCTGGTTTGATCATAAGGTCCATTGTGGTTTATCATGTATTCATCAGTCTTCCTGTTAACACTCAATGTGCTAACATTGAGTTTCACAGCTGTGAACATTGGCTTCATCAGTATGACCTACATCTTCAAGAAACACATTTGTTACAATCCAGATTTGTCCCTGCAGTTTTCTGCTATCTATAAATAAATATGACATGCGAGGTTTACAGCAAGAATGGAACAGAGAATTGGAATATCCAATCCTGACTAAACAATGGCCATCACTTTTAACATCTATAACTAGTATGGCTATAGATCTACAGCTATGTCTTATACAGAAGAAATTGCTCTTTTGGAGGTCTATTGGTTTCCATGACATCTAGTCAAGAAAGGGTTTTCCAAATCAACAAAGTGTTGGAGATGTAATACTGCTTCCTTAACACACACGTTTCAGAGTTGTCCCATAGTATGGAAATTGTCCCATTCACACGAGTAATCACATGAGTAAATTTGGTTTGGGAAAATTCCTTGATATTTAGGGACATACGTGTTCTTTTGAATTATTTACCTGTTTTCTGGAAATTAACAAATGGCCAATGAAAATTGATTTTTGATGCCCTTTTGAGTGCTAAAAGATTGATATTTCATTATTGGAAAGGTAATTTTTCTCCACCTATAATCCAATGGACAGAAGATCTAACAGCACTTGTAACATTTGACAAAATGATGTATATGTATATGAAATTTACAAATTGACTTACATTTGGAGATTAGCTTTTATAAAAACTTGTGACTAATGTGATTGTTTTTCCTCCGTTTGTGTTTTTATTTTCTTGCATTTGTTATACTGGGACATTATTGTATGTAACTCAGATCTCTTTTGAGTGTAAAAAAAAAGAAAAGAAAAAAAGAAACACAGCTTATTTTCATCTGCCAGAAAAGAAAAGCCAGAGCCAGGCTGTGTTTTGACTTGTGAAGTTTTAACTGAAAGTTTGGAACTAAAGGATGCAGTCCTGGCCCTCCCCTACTGCTCTTCTATTTTGGTGTGGTTGGCGAAGGGGCAGCAATGGCGTTTGGGAGCTTCACAGCCTTGATTTCTTATTAAGAAGGAAGACGGCTGTGAGGCTGCCCTTGAGACAGCAGGTTTGAAGAAGAAAGGGCTTATTCATGACTCTTTAAAATAATGTTTTAGAAGGGGATGATTTTTGCCAATGGCTGTTTGTCATTGCCATTTTGTCAAGCTTTTGCACTTGCATCAAATAGACAAATAGGGATGCTTGAAGATTTTGTGCAATCCACAATGTAAAACAAACTAACCTGATTCACTCTTTTTGGATTAATACAATTCTGTTTTCAATTCATTCAATTCATCTTTTTAATTATTCTGTTTTCTAAGCTTGACGGTACAGTTACTGGCATTAAAAAAAGACTAAAATGCATGCAGCAATGTATATTTTAGGATGAAATGAATACAAAAATCTATATTTCAGCATCAAATGTGTCCATATGCTAACATAAACTAAATCCATAGTTAGCTAAGTAATTAAATAAACCTTTTTAATGTAGGTCTTTAATTTTAAAAATTGTACATAGTTGTACATAGTTGCACATTAAGATAGAATAGACTGATGACTTAACATATGCAAAATGGACATGAAGCAATTTTAGAGTGATCCATCCACTCAAACTGACAACAAGAGCTTATAAAAAGTTACTTTGGGGAGCTACAGTTTTCAGAATTCCTCAGCAAGCATGGCCACACTAAAGGCGGTGGAACAAAAAGTAATTTCCCCAAACTCTGCTGCCAATTTAGGTGAAACCCCAGAAGCTATTCTTGACCAACACTACAACTTGACATTGCTAATAATGTACATTTAGGAAGGTGGGCAGTTTTCTTGGAATAATTTATGCAAGACTTTTTCTCCTTGTTCCAAAAAAAAAAAAAAAGTGTTATATCCTTTCTTTTGTACAAAGTTACCTTCCAGGATGGAGCTGATTGTGCATTTCATCTTCAGAACAAGGACATGAATGTCACAATATGCTGCCCTCAATTGGCCCTATTAGCATTACTTTTAATATTTCAGGCCTTTAATGCAACCAAATTAAAGTGATACATCTTCAGCTGAGGAGCAGCGAACTAGCCAGGGATCATTTACACCACATTTCTTCTCATTCTTTGTTAACCCTAACAGAACATTGCAGAATTGATCCTAGGTTTGCCAGCTGACCAGGAGGCAGTCTGCACTTGTACCTTAAAAAGCAGCTTGCTCTGTAGAAATCATAAAAGAAATTTAGGGCTTGTCCACATGGAGGAAAAAAATGGACTGCCCCACAGTATTAGCAAGTCACAGCAGCTGCAACCTGACTTAATGGTTTTACAGCCCCCATAAACTTTGTATGCCTATAGCTGAGATGGTGGCTGTGAATGGATTACCTGTGTTTTAAAATCTGCTGCTGCCAAACTTTTTTTTTTTAAAAAAATCCTGTATTTCTATGATGTGTACAAGCGATATTTAACCTTTCTGAAAAAAAGAGAGAAATTAACACAAATCCCCTGTTTTATTGCCTTAGCGATCACTTGCTGAGGCAAAAATCCAACATGGCAGCAGTGGGCACTTGCCCTGTAACCTAGCCCTTCCTCCATGCTCATCTGGCCATTCAGGTTTGCACTTCCTCTTGTTTGGGCAAGCAAATCAGATCGATTTACTTGTCCTAACGAGCAGAAATGCACATCTTCACATTTTTTTTTAAAGATGGGGAAAGCCATGAAGGCTTTTCTGGTGAGGTTTTTGCTGGTTTTAGCCCTCCTCCTTCACAATATGGTGATATCAGGTGGAATGCCATTAAGACAGGTAGCATTATCCTCATATTCTGTGAGGAGTTTTTTTCACTGTTTGAACAACCCTTTAGTTACAGCATGGAGAACATCTCTGTTAGCTTTACCACTAGGCACTGGGTGCACATTTCTCTATCTATGTGTTTATTTGATTTGTACCCTGCCTTTCTCTCAAAAGGGACTCAACCAAACATTGGAAAAGTTTTTGGATTGGACCTTCCAGAATCTCTCCCAGCCACCAGAGACATGGGATTCTGGTATCTGTAGTCCAAAAGGGTAAGTTTTACAAAGTTTGCATCTCACTGCTGTTAAAGACACAGCATTTAACAGCTGGGCCAGGGCCAGGGCCAGGGCCAGGGCCAGGGCCAGGGCCAGGGCCAGGGCCAGGGCCAGGCCCAGGGCCAGGCCCAGGGCCAGGGCCAGGGCCAGGGCCAGGGCCAGGGCCAGGGCCAGGGCCAGGGCCAGGGCCAGGGCCAGGGCCAGGGCCAGGGCCAGGGCCAGGGCCAGGGCCAGGGCCAGGTGGGGATATAGTGATGCTAAGTTTTGCATCTCTCTGAAGAAGTTTGTAGGATTTCTTTTTACTGTGTTTCCCCTCTAAAGTAAAAGAAAATAGGTCAGCCCTCTTAACGCATGAGAGATATTTCAAGGTCCCCATAGGTTTATTACCGAGGACATGATTTTTCAGTGCTTGTAAAATTTCCTGAACATGCAGCTTTGTTTTTGTTTTTTTAGGACAGTGGAACCTGTTTTTATTCTCAGTGGATGACATTGTAACACTATATACCTCCTTCTGCAGTTTATAGCTAGTCACTTAAGCCCACCTGCCACTGTTTCCCCAGCTGTAAAACAACTTACAAAATATCCATCTGTCCTCCCAAGAGAAACCCTAACTAGATTTAGCTTCCAAAAAGAATAACCACTGTAGACCAGTCACTTTTCATAAGGTTGTCAGCTTCTGCCTAACATAAATGAAGACCTCTACATATTTCAAAACATAGAAATCAAGCTAAGATGTAATTCCCACATGTTCAAAAATACAGTTGTTTCATTCTCTTCCCTAGCAAGGGCTTGATTCAGAAATTTGGAATCTCTTGTGATTTGGGTCCAAATCTCAATCACAATGCGGAAAATCAGATGTTCATGCAGTCCATTGATTTGCATTTGGAAACAAATGCAACTTTTTTTGTTTTGTTTTTTGCTTTTCGTATGAGTACATGAAATTTGGAAGCATGATCACCTATTCAGAGGGGGTAAACCCTAACAAATTGCACACATTCAGGAATAGCCATGCAGGCCATGCAGCAAAACAAAATCCACAAAAAACTGGATAACTTTATTGGCCAACCAAAAGGCAAAACATGTGATGCAAGCTTTCAAAGATTTACTGGCTTCTTAACATCATGCAACAGATGTTAGAAATAAAGAAAGAAGAGTGATGATGTTGGAGTCACAGACCTACATGCTGTTTCAGATGATATTTGTGTTTTTGTTGTTCTGGTGAGGGATCTCATGCAGGCAGAAGCCACTCCTACTTCCTGGCCATGTAGAGCTGAGACAAAGGACAGTATGGGTCCCACAAAGGAACAGAGGCATGCTGGATGCCAGAGAGGTTGCCTCACTGCTGCAAAAGGATTTAAATTCTACCGTCCTTTATCTCAACTCCACATGGCCAGGAAGTAGGAGTGGAGTAGGAGAAGCTCATTTGCATTGCTTTTTTGTGCCAAGGCAGCATCCGTGCTGTATATGTGCTGCTTGTGAGCTAAGATTTGCTGTATGTACACAACTAACAAATACACACACTCAGTACATGCAGGCAGCCACAAGCAAAAGCACTGTTATTGTTGTTTTCAAGAGAACACACTAAACAACAAGACTGAGATAAAACCCAGGACTAACCTAAGAAAGCTGTGACCAATATGGGTATGAGTGAAAGGGAAGAGCCATTATTTATTACCAAAATAACACTAAAACCTACACACACATACCGGTACATTCAAATAAACAACAAATAAAGAATGACAAGAGAAGGGATTGGGTTAGGAAGAGATTTAGAAAGGAGTATTGAAGCTGGCACTTGGAGGATGAAGGAAGGATAAACACAAACTACAGAGTACACAAAACTATGACCAAGTTTCAACAAAGCTGTTTTCAACACACACACACCCCGATAACAGGAACTAGCAAAAGAATAGTTTTCACCATCTTTCCCCCACAACATTGTGATTTTTTGCCCCACATTGGAAGCAAGAGGTGTTAATGAACAAATTCTGTACTCCCATCTCCTCTCTGTGTTGCGGATAGCTTCTTGTTTTGCAAATTTTAGTTGTTTTTTTTTTAACCTATCTGGATTGTTTAAAGCCATACAGACCTGATTTGGACTATCTGATTCAGACTTGATCAGGATCTGTCTCAAACAGTCTAGATTGGTTCAGAAGATGGGAGTTTGTCTCTTTGTTGGTGAATAGTATTTCAAATGGTATAAAAGCCATTTCATTCTGTGTCATCATTTCTTTATTTACAAAGTTAGTGGGTGAACAGGTTTTGTAGAGAGATAAACAGACACATGAACTAGCGTCACTGGTTGACTGTTCTTAAAATTCAAACCAGCTCATTGCTATCTGCATCCAAATGGTGTTTTTGACTGCTGTCTTCTCATATGCTCTGCAAACCACATATGCTATGCAAACCACTTCCAAACACCTAAGTCCATTGCCAAATCACAGATGACATCCAGTGAATGTGAACTGTAAAAACCAAACATGCTGTCATTGTTACAATAAAGCAGCTAAGACGTGTGTGTGTGTTTCTGTGTGTGTGTAAGCAGCACAATAGTGCTAGAAGGACTGGGAAAGCTGTAACCTGCAAGCTCAAAAACATTCAAGCACTGCTTGAGAAGGATCACAGATTCATTCTGGCTCAAGCA
The DNA here is from genome assembly GCA_030847615.1 of Gambelia wislizenii. Classification (NCBI taxonomy): domain Eukaryota; kingdom Metazoa; phylum Chordata; class Lepidosauria; order Squamata; family Crotaphytidae; genus Gambelia; species Gambelia wislizenii. The sequence continues at coordinate 95,244,387 of JAUMIR010000005.1, read as the reverse complement.
AGTCCTTCCCATGAGGGGTAAGGCACCAGTTGAGAAGAAAGAAATTAATCCTGGGGCTTGGTTACATGATGAAAAAAAAAAACCCGTGAAGAATTCACCAAGATTCCTATTTGTTTACATGCATTGCGCCACAAAGTCGCCTCTTTCAGAAGGAGGGGAACACAAAAACCCATTAGTAATGCACGAAAGGATTTCGGGACTTTTCCCACTTTTTTAAAAAGCAATGTGACTTAGCACATTTTCGATTGTGTGAACAACCATTACACTAAGTGATGTGTGAATTACCAGCAATCTTTCCAATAATTCACAGCAGAGCTATGCCATGATTGGTTCAACTCACCAGGGAGGGGTTTGGACAAGGAGGGGATGGAGGAAAGATCCATCCACTGTTGTTTCCAGCCATGGAAAAGACTGAGTGCTAGCCTTGTGTGTGTGTGTTCATTTGTCTCCTTCGCCCTCCTGAGATCCCGTTCCTTTTCCTTCCCTCCCTCCCTCCTTGGTATCTTCATGCTTAGCTGATGCCATCTGAAGAATTCCAAGCTAGCCTTTTCATCTCTGCATATGAATGTATGTTTGTTCGTCTCCTTCGTCCTCCTGAGATCCCGTTTCTCTCTTTCCTTCCCTCCCTCCCACCTTGGTATCTTTGTGCTTAGCTGCTGCCACCTGAAGAATTCGAAGCTAGCCTTTTCCAGTCTCTGTGTGTGAATGTATGTTCATTCATCTCCTTTGTCCTCCTGAGATCCCGTTTCTCTCCTTCCTTCCCTCTCTCCCTCCTTGGTATCTTCGTGCTTGGCTGCAGCCAGCTGAAGAATCCCAAACTAGCCTCTCTCTCTCTCTCTCTGTGTGTGTGTGTGTGTTCGGCTGACACTCCATGCTATAGGGATAGAAATTAGGCATTCCTGTGTAATCAGAGGATGTGCTTGGGAGGCCACGCCCCCGCCTCTGTGTGTGAATTTCAAAGTGGAAAAAAACTGAAAACTAAACCGACAGACCACTTAAGCAATAATTCATGTGAACGATGCAGCACTGGTGCAGAACAGCGATACAGCACAAATTACCGCAATAAAAACTGTCATGTAACTGAAGCCTTAGACTGTGGCATGCCACTTCAGACTGCAGGAAGGAATTTGTAACAATGCTTCCCAAATTTGAATCCCCAGATGATTTCATCTCCAAAAGCCCCATTCAACATCATTAATGGCTAAAGATTCTAGGTGTTATAGTCTAACAAACCTCTTGGGAGCTACTGATTTATAGGAATTTTATAAAATATATAGAAAAATCAGTGGATGTGAAGAAAACTAGCTATTTTTAAAAAGTTTATTTTTTAATAAAAACATTAATTTTTCTAAATTCAGAATCAAACCAAACAACTGGAAAGATGAAAACAAAATAAAATACATAAAGCAGAAAGGCAGAGTTTAATACATTTTTCTCTGCAATTACAAATATTAATATTAATATAAATACAAATATAAATCAGTTAATTACTTCAGTACTTTCTTGATGACTCTTCACAGTAAAAATTATATTAAATTTCTTTGACATAGACTGAGAATGGACTTTGATGGATGCTGTTGAACACCATTCTGATTTGTATACAAAAAAACAAGTACCCATGCCATTTTTATAGAAATCAAATACTTTATTTTAAAGCTGTTGTGTCATTTTAATTTTTTTTTTTTTTTGCAATGGCTGTTAGCGATATATACTAACAATTTTCCTGTTAAAAGTTTTTCAGTTTTCCAACATTTTGTTATTACTGTGTGAGCTACCATCAGCCTAAAAACAGTATATCATTTCAATGTCTTGTTTTTCGTTTTGCTTCTACATTGTTAATAAAGCAAGTGTTAGTGTGGCATGGATAGTCTGATGTGTAATGTTTACCATTTTTGTAAATATGTTTTTCCCAAACTGTGACACAATAGTACATAACCACCAGATATGGAAGTACAAATTTAATCTAAGTTATACGAAGTCTTATAGGTCAAAACTAGAACTTTGAATTGTGCCTGGAAATGGACCAGTAGCCAGTGAAGCTGTTTCAGCAAAAGAATTATATGCTTCCTGTAACCAGCCCCAGTCAGCAGTCTAGATGCAGCATTTGGAACCTGCTCAAGTTTCTGAACAGTGTCAAAGGCAGCCCCACATACAGTGTATTATAATAATTCAACTGGGATGTAATCAAAGCATGTGTTACCATGGTCAGATCTGGCTTTTCAAAAAATGGGCACAGATGACATACTAGTTTTAACTGTACAAATTCACACCTGGCCACCACCAAAATCTGGGCATACAGGTTCAGGGATGAATCCAAGAATATGCCCAAGCTGTGAACGTGAGATTTCAGGGGGAACATAACCCTATATAGCACAGGTTGAATCCCTATTTCCTGATTAGCCTTCAAACTGACCAGGAGCACTTCTGTCTGGATTAACCTTCAATTTATTTACCTTCAGGTCCATTACTGACAACAGACATTGGCTTAGCACTGAGACAGTTTCTTTGGAATTAGATGGAGACACAGAGTTTAGTGTCATCTGCATATTCGTGACACTGAACCCCATATGTCTGGACAACCTCTCTTAATGGTTTCATGAACATGTTAAATAGCATGGGGGGCAGCAAAGACAGAGCCTGAGGGTCACCACAGGCCAATGGCCAGGGTGCAGAACAGGAGTTCCCCATCACTACTTCTGGGTTTGCCCCTCCAGAAAAAAATGGAGCCACTGTAAAACAGTACCCCCAAGACCCATCCCAGAGAGATGGCTCAGAAGGATACCATGGTCAAAGGTATCAATAGCCACTGAGAGGTCCAGCAGAACCAATAGGGACACATCCCCCCTGTCCAATTCACTGTGTAGGTCATCCACCAAGGGAACCAAGGCTGTCTCTGTCCCATAGCCAGGCCTGAAGCCAGATTGAAATGCATCTAGATAATCAATTTCAGCCAGGAACCCCTGGAGTTGGAAGGCCACAACACATTTCAGAAACTTGCCCAAAAAAGGATTATTGGAGACAGACTGATAATTGTCTAATAAAGTGGGGTTCAGGGTGTTTTTTAAAAAATAAGGGAAGTCCTAATCACAGCTTCCTTCAGGCAGGATGGAACCCTGCCTTGCTCCAATGAGGCATTCACCCCATTGCTTCCCCACTTGGCCAGTTCCCCTCTGGCTGCTTAAATAAGTCAGGAAGGGCAAGGATCCAGCATACATGTGGTGGCTCTTACTTCTCCAATGATCCTGTCTACATCCTCAGTTTACACAGACTTAAATGTATCCAATAATACAGGACAAGCAGGTGCCAAGGGTATATCCACTGGAACTGCATAAACTCTGAAACATTTCATGATACTTTTCATGTTATTTATCTAAAAATGTTTATTCCCACTGCCCCCCCAGATTATTTATATTTTGCTCTGAGTACCTGAACTTGGTTACTCTATACTGTCAACAATCTTTGCTAATGGTCACCGAAGGATCCAGATTTTCTGCCCATCCCCACTGTGCATAGAAGCTGGGAAAGCATTGGTTTAATCTGCATAGCTTACTGAATACTACTGGCACATCAATGTTGTCTTACTCTGAAAATATTTACATGTCTACTCAGATGTAAGTCCCATTAAGCCCAATGGGTCTTATGCAAAGGTAAGTAAAGAACTGCAGTTTCATTTGCTTTCACTAAAACATGTTCAACAATAGTGTACTTCATGCAATTTTTTGGGTAAGTATGAATGGTATAGGAACTGATTGCTATCTGCTTATCTGTTTGTCTATGTATCTTTTAGATGACCTTGTAATCAAGGTTCTCAGAGTTGTGCACAAGTAAATGAGAAAACATAAAATCACAATAACATAAAAAGTGTAAGGTAAAATAATTGTGGTTTTCAAACCTTGGTCCTATAGGTGTTTTAGGCTTCAATTCCCCAAAGCCCCAGCCAGCTTGATCAATGCTCAGGAATTCTGGGAGCTAAAATTCCAAACATCTGGAGAGCTAAACACCGAGAGCCGCTGAAATAACAGAAAGTAAAACCAACAGCAGGAGATGAAAACAGTGCAGCATATAATGAAATCAAAGTAAGAGCACCAGCATTTTTTAAACACACATACAAAGAGTGGGTGGTGGTGATCTAAAGCAACAAAGCAGTCCTTAGAAAATCAGGGACATTAAAAAGGCCTTCACCTGGTACTGAAAATACTTTAATGTAGGTGCCAAATAAGCATTTCATGTGGGGAGGGTATTCCACAGATAGGGGGAATTGCTGACAAAACCCTCTCTCTCTTATAGCCATCCTCTCATTTGGTAGGAGCAGCATGAGACTGACTGTAGGCAGGAGATACTCTTTCAGGTGACCTAGCCCCAAGATGTTTAGAGCTCTACAGTTTAAAAGCAGGAGATAACAGTACACTGGCCTAATATGATCACATTCGACTCTCTCGGTCTAGCAGCCCACTTTTGGATTAACCAATATTTTTGGACCATTTCCAAAAGCAGCCCCACATATAATGCATTGCAATGATCCAAATGGAACTATTACCAACTGTGAGACTTGAGGGACAGCTGGTTTAAGAAGGAACCTAATCCATTTTGTAGAGGGCTGAATTTCACATATTGAATTGAACCATTAAGTCAGTTCCTTAGCTGTAGGATTCTGTTAATAAAGAAATGCATTGCAGGCTTTAATTGTAACAAGTGTAGACAGTAACATCATTTTTCAGGGGTCTGCCTCAAAAAATCCAAATTGTGTGCCATTCATTCAGCTATGCATGAATGTGCATTAGAGGATTATGGAATGAAGTGAACCACAAAAACACCTTTCTCTAAAAAGTAAAGATAACATGGATGGGAGGAAACGATTGGGACTTGCTATCTGGTGAGGTGCTAAAAATTCTGAGAGGTCTGGAATAAAGCCAATACAATTATAGGAGAAATGTGAATTCTTACCTGTAGCAAACATACTTCTAGAAAAATATGAGGAAAACCCAATGGACCAAATAACAAACTGCTTTCTACAGGTCTGTAACATATAAGAGACCGATTAAAACAGCACTCCAAGATTAAATTGTGATGGCTGCTGTATTTTAAAAGAGAAGCACATGATGGCTTCTCTTGTCTATAGACTTTATCAGCCTCAGCCTTGTTAAACGTACTTTTGCTGGCATAAAAAAAAGCATTTTTATGCTGGCAAAAGAATGTCTCCCCCACCCTGCACTTACCTTCTAATCCTGTTAAAGGCTCCTGGCAATAAAGAGGAAGTGAATGGAGCCCCATTCATTTCCTCATTTGAAATTTCACTGCATGGGAAATTCAAACTTAAAAACAAAAATAAAGCATTTTAAGTTACACCAAGCACCCAAACAAACTATAAAAGTCCCAAGTAACTCAGGGAGGGTCATAAAAAGAGTGAAACTTACCTGGGTGTCCCGATCTAACCCAGACGTGTTCACGCCGGAGTGGCCATTGTTGGGGTAAGTCTGAGATTTAAGTGGCCCAAGGTATCACATCCTGGCAATGCCGGCAAAAACAAGGCAGGGGAGATCTATTGACGGCTTAAGCCATCAATTAAAAACAACAGGATTTTTGCTCTTTATAACTGGAAAGGGTGGCGTCATCTGATCCGCATGCCCTTTGACAGTTATGTGGCGTTGTGATGACACCATATTTTCCTTGTCTGATAAAGTCCTATGTTGGTTCTTGATCTGAGAGGGCCCTGGGCATGTTCTCCTTGGGGAAGCTTTGTGAGAATTTCCACCTTTCCCTCATCACTATTGTGGCTTCCCAGCTCTCTCTCTCTCTCTCTCTCTCTCTCTCTCATGGTCTACAGGTCTACAGGTCACTCATTGACAGCCTAATGTTTCCTGTGAAGGCACAGGACACCAAATAGATGTGGAAAGCAGAGAGAAAACAAGGAGGGGAAAGTTTTGAATCATTGTTCCTTTTCCACTGTTCCTTGAGTTGCTGTATTCTAGTTCTCCAAATATGGGCAGCCTTATTTGCATAGCATGTAAATAATTTGTTCTTTATGCAAATCATGTGATCACTAGGAAAATAATTAATTTGAATATTGCGTGTTCCTGATTGATAAGTACGACGGGGCAATGGACCGGGGTCTAAAAAACCTGATTGCCTATCTCCTGATTGCAATATCAAATACAATTTGGAAAAAAAGAACAAAACATAGTGGTTAATTTGTCATCTTATCAATTGAATGTTAAAGAATTAGCCATATTGAACCGTGGTCTGTCCTTTGTACCTACACCAAAATATGATGATTTTCAAACTAGGATAGATCTTTTCAAATTAATTCGTTTATTAAAACTTAGATTATATTTTGGCACATCTTCTCAAAATAACACAGCAACACTCAAACGACCATCTAAGTTCATACCACCAATTCAAAATCATTTGATTTCCATGTTTGAAGATATGGTACTTAAGGACATAATTAAAATGGAGAAAACACTCAACAGATCATGGTTCAATATGTCTTATGAGGAAATATGACCTTAAAATCTTTATCAAGAAATCCTTACATTGTCATTAAACCAGCTGACAAAGGTGAAGCTATGGTTCTTTTAAATAGAATTGACTATATCAAGGAGGTACATCGACAACTGGAAGATCAGACTAGTTACAGGAAACTGACACATGACCCGACCAATTCCTTTTCATTTATCATTAAAGTCATGGTTAATGAAGCTATAGCATTAGGATATGTGGACTCCACTATGGGCAAATATATGATACAAGAACACCCACGAGTCCCTATATTCTATATCCTACCTAAAATTCACAAAATACCCTGTCCACCCCCTGGTAGACCAATCGTTTCAGGTTCTGGATCCATACTGGAACCTCTCTCTCAATTTTTAGATACACAATTGGCTCCTTTTGTTATTCAATCACAATCATACTTAAAAGATACTGCAGATTTTATACAAAAATTAGAACACCAACATGTAGATCCCACAGCATGTTTGATAACAATGGATGTTAATGCACTCTATACATCCATCCCTCATGATGGTGCACGAGAGGTGATAGAAACATATTTGGAATCCAGACAACAGAAATTACCTCCTACTCATTTTTTTTTTTAGATGTACTGGACATAATATTGGAGAAAAATTATTTCAGATTTCAAGATCAATTTTATTTACAAATAATGGGGTTGCTATGGGTAGTCCTGTGGCCCCCAGTGTTGCTAATTTGTATATGACAAATTTGGAACACACACACATTTTAAATTCTAATGTAAATCATTATAAAGATCAAATCCAATATTATGCCCGGTACATTGACGATATTTTCATTATTTTCAAAAATGAGACCTTGGTCAAGGATTTCTTTGATTGGATAAATCAAGTGGATGATAACATCAAATTTACATGCCAATCAAACAAATCACAAATCCCATTTCTGGATGTATTGGTCACTGTTAAAAACAACAAAATTGAAGTACAGAATTATCGAAATGACACAGACAGGAACTCATTTTTACATTATAAAAGCTACCATCCCATCCCCTTAAAAAGAAATTTACCCTTCTCTCAATTTTTGAGAATAAAACGAAATGCCACAGATAACACTCAATATGAAAGGGCTGCTAATATATTCCAACAGGATCTACTTCAAAGATCATATCCTTTACAAGTCATTAAAGCAGCTAAGGCTAGAGCAGATGCAAAGGATAGGAAGTCATTATTTCAAAAAACAGAAAGACCCATTTCTACAATCATGCCATTCATAAAATCAAATCTATCATACAAAAACACTGGCATATTGTTCAGAGTCTCCCAGGATGTTCTGTGGCCCCTTTAATAGCACATAGAAGAACAAACAATATCAAGGACATATTAGTCCACACTGACCTACAAAAAGATACATCTGACATGAGACAAACTACAGGGCATTTCAGTTGTGGCCACTGCACATATTGCAGGCAATCTTACAACACTAAGGTTTTCACACATCCCACCAACAAAGAAAAATACACGTTAAAATCTTTTTCTAATTGCAATACTAAAAATGTTGTTTATGCTATTGTATGCCCCTGTGGCCTTATTTACACAGGACTTTCTAGTAGACTGGTCCGTTCTAGAATGGCAGAACATAAGAGCCGTATATACAATAAAAAAATGGAAAATCCTTTGGTTGAACATTTTACCAGTCAAAATCACTCACTAGATTCTTTTAAATTCTGTGTATTAGAAGTTATCACAAGAAAACCTTTTGACAGGATTAATATTCATAATAAGTTACTTCAGAGTGAAGCCCGCTGGATTTATAAACTACGATCCTACAGCCCATATGGATTAAATGAATGGATAGAATGGACAGCATTCCTTTAAAAATTCAGCCAAGATGGGGTTCTACACATGAGGGAGAGTAGGAAATGAGAGCAATTATCCTAATTCAATTAGAGTCAAGATATATTAACTCAGTTGTGAGTCTTACTCTATAGCTTCCACAAGTAGCTGCTAGCAAGACTTCTTTTCTTCATTCTGAAAAAACTTGCATTGCCTCAGATACTCACATATTAGCCAAGGACAGTGGAATGTTTTGTTAAGGTTACTATGAAATTAATTGTCTTAGAAAATTATCTCTGTAAATGTAGCTTTTAAAGCCACTAGTGGTGCTTTCACATATGTATTGTTAGATATTATAATTATGCTTGTAAGAGTCTGTCTCACCACATAGTGGACTGATGATTATTACTGTTGACTTTTTATGTACAATTGTAAAAGTGCCTTCTAAAGAGAATTCTTTCTAAAGTTGGGAACCAGTTTATATAACTATACAACATGTGGTTTTGAATTGTATTCTTAAATGTTCATTAAAACATTGTGTATGTAATAAATCAAAGAGTATCACCATAAGTGACTATTTCTTAATCCATTCATGTTGTGATACAGGTTATGTAAAGTTAGCCAACACTTGATCTATAGTGTAGCTCATTTGATATGTTATAGACAAAAACATTACCATATGTGATTGTGAATTAATCTATGTATGTGTGTACACATGGTTATTGTTTAATAATTAGCACTGGATTTATAGTTCAATACCTGATTTATAGTTTAGTATAGTTCAATTTAATACAGTTCTCCCATTTCATCATGGTAACAAGGAGGGGGTGATCTGTGCCAGCTCCAGGGTCAGAATATGCAGGCTGGAAGGTGGCATATTCTGGCAACTGTAGACAAGCCCATGGTTACTTGAAAAGAATAACAGACCTACAAGAACCTTGTACAATTTATTCAAATGTCCCAAAGTGCTGTGGTGGAATATTCTGCACATAAAAATAAATTCTAAATAAAATTTTAAAAATCTAAATAAATTGTAAGTAAATTCCAAATACTTTCTTAATAATAAATAAGATGATAATGATAATGATAATGATAATAATAATTCTCAGGTTTGTTTGTTTGTTTCTCTCTCTCTCTCTCTTTTGCATAAAGCTCAATTTTTTTCTGTACAGAACACACTGTTTCCTGCACAGGAAAACTTATTTTTTTTTTTGCAAAGAATTTTTTTTTCCTGCAAAACCCCCCCACATTTTTTTTCCTGAAGTGTCTCCAACACTTCAGGATGTTCAAATATGAGGAAAACTCTGAGAGGAATGCTCTTTTTCTCCCATAGCAGAGAGAAACCTACAGTAATTATTCATCCTCACAGGCAAGGACAAAATAGTCAGGAGTTTGCATTCCTATACAAGTCAATGTGAAAATGTCTTTTTTAAAAAAATGTCTCATGCAAATAAATTAGCATGAGGGAAGCAAAAGAAAAGCTTCTCAACCTGCTACACAGAAATGATGGGATGAAAATGCAGATGGGATTAGTAGAAATGGACAGAATTGAGCACAAACATGAATTATTTTTACCTGATCTCTGTTGGGTTCCTTACTAAAGAAATAATACAACAGAGGAGAAACTTTCAGTATTTCCTTCCAAATGTGACTTAGATGGATGTTATGATGTGGCTTGCTGTGCCTTTGGAGCTGAACGGGACATTAAGAAATGCAGTCAATGCACTGTGACTGATTGTAGTAGCCAGTTTAATGTAGCTACAGGGAAGTTTCCAAAGTAACCAAGTTTATCAGTCCCTCCCCAAGAATCAGTAGTAGTGATAGAAACACAGGCTAGTGGCCCCTTTAGTTCTGTTTGACAGAAAATTAACTCTCCAGACTCCTTCACAGTACAATCCTCTGAATTTATTCAGAGGTAAGTTCCATTCACTTTGATGGGAGCTACTCTCAATTAAGTGGATTGCAATCTTAGGACTTTTTTTCATACAAGGATGGTAAATCACAATTAAAGCAAGATAATAGGGGGGTTGTCTGGTACTTATCACATGACCACACCATGTCTCTCTTGTTGCTGCTTACATTTCAATTGTTGGTGGAGTGATGGGGAAAGCCCGTCAATGGCTCCCAACATCGCTGCTTTTCCATTATTGGCCCTGGTGAGATTGGTCCCTTCCACATATGGGGTAGGAATGTGGATTAGCAAGGTGGTACAGAAGAGTGACAGTGGGACCATGGATCACCAATAGAGCACAACTGCACAACTGCAGAGAACTGTGATAGTGTTTTCAAACCGGTATGTCCCCATTTGCTTCAACAATGTGATTTCTGTGACAACAGGCTGATATGATAAACTCCTTAGACTCCTTGCTTGTTACCCAAGTTTCCTGCAGGCAGCATTGCTTTCAACCTTCTCCCCATTTGAAGAAATGATGTGATAATAAATGGTATCATGTTTGCTGCATGTTTTTCCCATGGAAGGGAGGGACCATGCAGATATTGCATATGGCATTTTTAAAACAATAATAACAACAACACAGTACTTTTAGATAGCCCACAATAATTTACAATTGTGAAAGTGAAATGCAAAAAAGCTTGAAATAGTCATGCTTGAAAAGTGAGCACTGAAACACCAACAAGAGAATACAGTAGCACCCCCACATCTGCTGATTCACCATCCACAGATTCAATTATCTGCGGATGGCGATGGCAGGGTGGGTGGGAGGGGGGGGAGGCAAGCTCATGGGGGGGTTGTGGGATGGTGGGTGCAGAAGGGTGGGAGAAGGTGAGCTCGCCTCCCCCTCCCTTCTCTTGTGGGGTGGGTCGGTTCTGGGTGGCTGGGCGGAGGGTCTGGGCAGGTGAGAGGAGGGTTCAGGAAGGAGAAGGTGACCTCATGGGGGGTTGTGGTGGGCAGGCAGGTGGGGGAAAGAGGGAGGAGGTGACTTTGCTGGGGGGATTCCAGTGCAGCGGAGCTGGCGGGTGGGGGAGGGTGGGAGGAGGAGAGCGGGTGGGTGGGAGGATGGTTCCAACACAGCAGGCAGGGGAGGGAAGGAGGAGGCAAGCTCACAGGGGGGGGTTCTGGTATGGCAGGTGGGCAGGAGGAGGGTTCTGGTGCGGTGGTGGTGGTGTTCACTATTATCTGCAGATTTCACCATCCACAGTGGGTCCCAGAACCAATCCCCCATGGAAGCAGGGATCTTACTGTACCACAAAGCCTGAAATTAAAATGGAAACTGGTATCCCCCAAGGTTTGAAGCAAAATAAATAAATAAAAACAAATAAACAATCCCATACATGTCTATTAAGAAGTTAGTTCTACTGAATTAAAGTGGGCTTATACCCAAGAAAGTGTGTTAAGGATTTCAGGGCAACTCTATATGTCTCTACTTATAAGCTAAGTAGCTCGGAGAATCAGCATGGTGCGATAGTTTGAGGATTGACCGGGACTCTGGGAGACCAGGGTTTGAATCCTTGGTCAGCCATAGAAACCCATTGAATGACCTTAGGCAAGTCCTCTCAGCCTTAGAGGAAGGCAATGGCAAACCTCCTCTAAGTACATCTTGCCAGGAAAACCCTATGATACTAGGGTCACCCTAAATTGGAGTCAACCTGTAGACACATATGACATGATGGCCTGTTCTGCCATCATGGGAGCTCCCTTCAACAACCTACGTTTTACTATGGAAGTTCACTTCAACAACTTACATTTTACTATATGGGAACTTCCACTTCTTATTTGGAAATGGGAAGTGGGTGGGAGAACCTCATTAAAGAAACGTGATGTCACATCACCTGACTAGATAGCCACTCTGATTGGGCACTGGCAGAGCCAATCAGAAATCAACAAGAAGGACTTTTAAAAGTTCTGATCTGCCCTTTGTTCTTAGTCTCTCTGAGTTGAGCACATGGCCTAGCTAGATGGAGCTAGCTAAGATGGACTCTGACCCCCATGGCCTAGCTCTGGGGCCAGATGGCCTACACAACCATGAAATACCCAAAAAAGACAACCTGTGATACCAAAAGCGTTGGGGGGAGCCAATCCTATCCAAAGGCCTCAAAAAGGATCCAAAAAGAACTCTGAATCCCATCTACAGAGACTGTAAGTTACTCTGCATGTAACAGGGAATGTGTAGTTAGATTGCATTAGATTTATGTTTTATTTGTAAGTGCTCTGAATGAATGTAAACTGTATGAGCCTTAAGTTGAACCTAAGAATGGTTTGCCTTTCTTTTTAGCAACATAGACTCCTAGAACTGAAAATAAAGCTTTCTGTTATTTCTTAACCCTGCCTCGAATTGCCTGTTTCTGGTCAGCTATCAAGAACCTTCTTTAGATTAGAGAAAAGGGGTATTCTTATTCTCATAACCAGTCTAACTTCCCATTGCACTAGACAAGGAAAGAAACCCCTCATTTACTCAATGGGTGGTGGCATCAAAGAGCGTTTCTTAGGGTTTTTTTAGGATGTAAAAAACGTATGGCCAACTTTGGACTCAGGCAGCATAGATGCTTGGTGGCCATTATGGCAACATAAACAACAGCAATAATCAGTGGTCATAGGACAGCAGCCATAATATATTATTTTGATGTTTTTTTTTAATATTTACAAACCCATAGGATAGGAAGTAATTTCTACTATTTGTACTCATATAAGAAAAATGTCTGTCTTACGGGGAGCTTCCTGTGACTTCTTTTCACATTTTTTGTATGATTTTCCAGGTTTTTTATAAATAGAATACACTTTCCTTTCCCTCACAGCTGAGCATAGTATATTTTGAGACTAGGAATGCATTGGGAATGTATTTCTAGGAAAGCCATTGTCAAAAAGAGTGGAAAGTGTGCCATATAAAAAGGAACGGTAATATATTGTAATTTGAGCAATACAAACATTACTACAGGCATACACATATACATCTGTAACTAGAAAGTAAAGGGAAAGTAAACTGAAAATGGTGGCACTCAGTGCATGCACAGCAGTCTGCACTAAAATGAAATACAAACAGAAGAATGGTAGATTAACTGACTTTCTTGGGGAAACACTTTGGACCACCCCAAAGCTGGGGGAGAAGATGGCAATTCAGAGGGAGAGAATTTCATCAGTATTCCTAGTAGCAAGATATCAGGTCTGAGTGAGGGATGCATGGCAATGCTGATCTTTGTGAATTATATGAACTGACCTGATCCACACCTCTCAAACCAATGTGGGGACTGAAATTGACTTATCCACTGGATTTTATACTTCCAAAATGTTTTGATATAATTTTGAGTACCAATCTGAATGCCACAGGAACTGGTGATAGAGAGATTTTTGTCTCTTCCCCTCTGCAGCTATTAGATCTGGCTAAAACCCAGCTCTGTACAGGTTTAATGAATGCATGAGAGGTTGCCGTAGAAGGGGAAGATAGTCTCTCCCACTTCTACTGGATTCTATTGGTCCATCAATGGAGGTCCAGCACTGGATCCTGCTTCTAGTCCCAATACAGGGCTGGCTCTGTCATTAGGTGGAATGAGGCAGTTATCTCAGATAGAAGATTTGGAATATCATGAAAGAGCAGCCGATGCCAGAGGTATTGAAGAGCTGCTTTCTGCCAATACTCTCCAACATTTCACAGATGAAAACAGGACACACATGGCCAAGCAACATCAGAGTGTGGTCAAATTGATAAAAGACATTAATGAGGAAGAGCACACAAGCTAGGAGAGGCTGCAGCAATTTGCTTTGGCCTGAATTTACTATGAGGGGCAAGATTCTGCCTCCCTTCTCCTCTCACCCCAATCAGCCATTGAGTGCAAACTACTTTTGCATTTTGAACTCAGTTAGGAAAATTGAAGTAAACTGAGGAAGAAGGGGGTGAAGTGGGAGGAGGAGAGAGATGCTGGAACATTTTAAAAACAGCTGAAAAATGGGGATGCCAGAAGATTAATTGGGATTGTCCCTGCCAAATCAGAGGACATGTCTGCCTCATGTGCCTTAGTAACGTATCTGGTTTGGATGAAGGCAGGAGTATTGCTGCCCTGCCTCAGGTAGCAAATTTTCTTGGCCAATCATGCTCATCGTATTTGTGCCAAGAGCAGCAAGTGGCTCTTGGTAAGAATTTCAAAGTTCCCACACTAAGTAATATTTTATAATGAAATGTCAATCTTAATTTGAACATAGAGACAGTAAGTAACCTTTATCTCTGCAACATATACATAGCAGAATTGCCTGAGTTATTCATAACTCTAAAGAGCTGTTCTAGGCAAAGCCAGCCATCTCAAAGAACATAAATTTTTGAGAGCAAAAACATTTCCAGCATACAATAGCCCAAGGAGAAATGAGAGCAACGACCACGACAATGGTATTGAATATATATGACCTATATAATAACCCAAAAGGATAAGGTATATTGCTGAACATTACCGCTGCTTAAAGAGGGCACAGTTGATCTGATAATTCTGAAAAGAATAGGACATATAAAATCCATGCAAAACAAGACTCTGAATAAGATACTATCAAAATATACTGTCAAGGCATACCATTTCCTTACACAAATCAGTCTCACTCTATGGAGTCTGAAAAATATAAGACATAAGCTTACACATTTATCTTTCTCAAGGACACAGGGAAAGATAGGCTGGTAGAGTGATACCAGTTCGACACAATAGCTTTAACTATTTGTGACATGTACCACGTATTTGTTCTAGATGTTTTCTGTTGGAGTTTGAGCTATAGAAAACTTTGGCTACCACACGTTTTTTGCAGGGGGAGGGGGGGGAGACCAAATATTTGTAGATACAAGCCTTAAGAAGGGATAAGGAAAAAAAAATATAAACCAGAGGTACGTTTTTAATCCTCCTAAACTGGCCTTGGAATCTTGCAATGGATTGAAAAAAAGAAGAGAAAAACCATTAACCAGGCAGCTTTTGACAGGCAATCTTAGTGCATGGAGCAGGTCTTACAAGAATTTCACTAAACTCTGTGATTAATGTTAGGGAAAAGACAGTCTTTTCCTTCAGTCACTCTGACCATAAAGTGCCTACAGCTTATAAATATATGGGACATTCAGAGGGCAAGGTTTTTTTTAAATAAATAAATCACAAGCTTATTTGATAAATCAAACATTTTGAGGATTACTGGGCAAGTTCTATTAGCTGCTGATTTTACAATGACCTCAGAGAAATCCTGCCTGTTTAAAGATGTCTGTAAAGTACTTCATAGAATCCATTTGTGCTGTGTGAAGAGCATCTCCATTTGGGAAAAATGTATGTACCCTCTTCCATATGAAAGGTGATGGAAAAATTATTTCAGCACAAATACATGAAATGGCAAAATATGCCACTATATATATATATATATATATATATATATACCAACGTTGTGTCTGTAATATCATGGTATGTGTCCACACTTGTTGTAGAGATGGATGCAAAATCCATTTGAGTTGAATATCAAGGTGAAATAATGTTTCACATTTCCCAAACCAATATCCACACTGAAATTGAGTTATACTTTGATATTCACATGTCTCCAAATTTTGTGATGCCATCCACTAATGAAAAAACATACATAAAGATGTGCAGATCAATGAAAAAAAAGGCACAGGAATATATAAGGTTGGGAATAATGGCTTTCTAAAGTATGTATATTGGGCAAAATTGAATACAAACACAAAAATGTCCAAGCAAACACATATGAATTTAAAACAAATTAGCAAACTGACGTGAGAATTGGAGTTTAAGACTGGGGGGAAAAATGAGAATTGGAGTAAAACCAAAACTGAAAGATGTGTTCTTCCTAGTTCAGAAATAATACAGGTTGAGTCTCCCTTATCCATAATTCCAAAATCCAAAATACTCCAAAATCCAAATTGTCCACATGTGTGGCTGAGATAGTGACACCTTTGCTTTCTGATGGTTCAATGTACACAAACTTTGTTTCATGCATACAATTATTTAAAATATTGTGTATAAAATTATTTTCAGGCTATGTGTATAACATATATATGAAACATAAATTGATTTTGTGTTTAGACTTGGATCCCATCTCCAAGATATCTCTTTATGTACTGTATATTCAAGTATTCCAAAATCAAAAAACAATCTGAACTACTGAACACTCCTGGTCCCAAGCATTTCAAATAAAGGATACTTAAGCTGTACTTTAAAAATAAGACACTAGAGGGAGCAGAAGAGATCCAGCAGGTGTGAGTTTCAAGCAACTCATTACTGAGAATAAACAGTATTTTGGTTTGGCTTTTCACAATTTAACACAAAGTTTTCTTTTAAAAGCTGCTTCTATATCACCTGGTTAGCCATTTTCTTAAGAAGAACTTATTGGTTCCTACAGTTATGCATCACAAACAATATCTAGTATGATGGAGAACTTTTCATGGCTAAAGAGAAAACCATTTTTCCATATACCATCAGATTTCTTTAAACTAGGCTACTGAACATACTAAAGTGCAGTGAAGCACATTTTTGCCACACAATGGGTGTATTCAGACAAGTTGTTGTTGCAGGACACTGAGTGGGGGTCTCTCCACTGCCTGTCTCAACATGTCCTAGGACTAGGAAAGCACTACAGTGATAATTTCTCAGTGCTCTGATCTGTAGTGCTTCAGTTGGGGTGCTGCCTGGCTTACTTAAGAGATAGGTTTTTGGGAGGTAGCATTGACAGAAGTAGTAACAACGACAGAGCTCTGACATCATAGCTATGTCATATGATGCAGGATCTCAGCTACATGTTTTTAAGTTTCATCCAAGAGAACACTTCTAAGTTTCACTACCATGCACTCCTTTGGTTCATGAGATGATATACTAGTGCAAGGGAGGGGAACCTTTGGCCTTCTAGATGTTTTGGATTTCAACTCCCACAAGTCGTAACTAGCATGATCAGTGGTGTGGAATTATAGTCTAAAACATCTAGAAGGGCAAAGGTTCCCCACTCCTGTACTAGTGCCATAGGTTAGATTGGATATCCCAATCAGATTCCAACTGTATAAGGTTTTGTAGCGCTTACTTGTTTTCCATAAGAGATCCAATTTAGGAAAGGTCAGAAGAGAACAATTTGGCAACCAGACCCTGACTGTGCCATGACAGGCTCCTTCCAGTCCACAGTCATGTCGCCAACATGGGAAGACATTTATACTGGAGTTTGCTATGAGAGAAAGAAGTTAAAAATAATAATCATACTCCCCTCCCTTTGTTACATCCTTTTGGACTTGGATATACCAGACGCTCTAATTACAAAGCACTCCAAATTGGCAGATATGATCACCCGGCTCAAAAGTGTATCAACCATGTGCTTAATTATTTTCCAATAAAATTAATGAGGCTTAAAGTTACAGAATTTTGGTTATGTTATTGCCCAGTAATATTAAAACATAAAGCTATATTAGTTTATATCAATATGCCAAGGGCTCTTGTAGCACCTTTGACACTAAGAGAAAGAGGTTTGTGGCATGAGCTTTTGTAGACTGGGTCTACTTCATCAGATCCAACTGATCTTGTAGAACCAGTCTATGAAAGCTTAGGCTGCAAACTTCTTTTAGTCTCTATGGTGCTGCAAGATCCCTTTGTCCGATAATAAGAGAGTTATAAAGGTTATATAACACAGTTTCAGTCTGAGGTAAGAAAGGGCAATTCCATTTTAAAATGTCATAGTAAATCCCTAACGTCCACAAAGTCAATGCTTTTGTGAGTAAGAAATTCAGGGAATTGTAATTAACAGGTTGGTCAAAAACATGTAATTGCTGACCATTCATGGAATAATGAGACCAGACACAGATAATTGGGTTGAACAAGAGCCACCTTATTTAACCTAGAACCTATTTAATTGCATTGAACCTGGAAAGGAGCAAGGGGGGACCAGCAGCAATCTAGTGCAGAATCAGCTGAGGCAAGCATAAACCTCGGGTGAAACACCTGAGCCCCAAGGGCAATCCAGTAGCTTGGTTCTCCCCTTCTGGCCATCTACTGGAAGGCAGACCCAAGGAATCCCCTCCCAAGTTGCAGGACTTAAATTGAGGGCAAGGCCCCCAGGCCAGCCCCAAGGGTAGTCTCTGTCAAGTTCCTGGTGCTGTTTGCTAATTAGAATGCTGTTTGCTGTTTAGTGCTTAGGTGGCTGGGATATGTAGTAATTAGCATTACTAGGCCTGTGCTTCATACTACCAGTGGCCTGACATGAGCAGAAGGCATTTTGGGAGCTGGAGCTGGTATGTCTTGGAGAAATGTCTCGGCAGTGCACCAAGAGCACTGGCTGCTGTAGAATGCTTGGGGATGTTTAAGGAAGTCTGCATAACTATAGATAACTGTAATGTCCAGGTGGTGGTGAGAAACTGAAACTGGCAGATTGTATTAATGAAGGAGTTTTGCTGGCCAAGCCTCAGCATTGTCTATGCAGTGTTATCGTATGCATCTATATCCTGACAATAAAAGCAATCTTAATCGATGCCTGTTGTACGTGTGACTAGGTGTTAATGGAGTTCACCACAGTCTCCCTCCTGGGTCTTAGGACCTAAAGAGACAGTTCAAGAGCCTTCCCTTTCACCAAAAGGGTACCAAGGTGTTCAACATAACTGCTCCTTTTCTCCCCCACTACATGCAATGGACAAAGGAACAACCATCTGCATAATCTCTTTCCCCCACCAAGCTGGCCAAAAGGGGCCTCACCCCCTGTTGCAAATCCCCCAGGAACAACCTATCACCCTCTTCTGATAAATGTATGCCATCTACTCTGTAGAGTTCAGGCTGTTGAAAGACAGTTCATGGACGTGTGAGAAAGTGGTCCAACCTTCTGTTTAAGGCATTGCAGATCACCTTACTCACCCTCCTAAGGGCTCTTCACCTTCCAAATTTGGCAAGGCAAAATGGCTGACCACAACAAAATATATCCATGGCCATTTGGTCTTAATTATTTGAAGGTCATGGAGAGTGTGGAGAATTAGGGCCATGCCCTACAACAAATCAGGGTCATTCCTACCCAGGCAGATGACCAAAATATGAGGGGGAAGCCCTATGCACTCCCTAAATAACAGGGTATCAACCCATGCTGAATAAAGGCCTCTCCTCCCCAGCCAATGCCCTATGGTCCAGTTGCACAACCCTAAATGGCAGTTTTGGACCTGGTGTGCCACCCAATATAACATACTATGGCCGCAAATCAGGATCCTGTCTCCACTGCAGATCTCACCTAGAATCTGGAAAAGGTAAGAAAGGTAGCATGAACAAAATCAATCAAACTTGAGAGGTTGGACATGCCTTTTATATGCAGAGGAACTTCAATGTCCAATACTCGGGATTGATCCCACACCTAGACCCATGGCAAAAGCAGCCCCAATCCAAAATGAATGGGTTACAAATTTAACTCCCTGAAGGCTCAACCAATGCAGGACCTTGGAAGTGACCGTTCAGAATTGGCATTTAGTAAGGGATGAAAAACCAGCATGACAAAATAAAAGACCTGGCTTAGGTCACCTAACCTACATGTAACTCTACAGAACATGAAAAGTGCACAAGGCCTGATTGTGACATTGCCTTTGTGGCTACCCCCACCCCTTTGATCAGTCTTACAGGTACAAGTTGTTAACATATCCTGCTGCCCAGAAAGATTATTATCCTTTAACTCCAATGCTCTGTTCAATAGATCCCCTTCAGACAACACAACCAGCTCACTAACAGGGGAGGGCACCAAAAAGAGACAGCCAGATGCTGTGTGGAACAAATGGCCAACCAAGTACTCCATAACCTGATAAATTTCAGGTGATAATGGTTCCCGCCTATCCAATACTCGGTCCCATTCCCAAAACCAGCCCTCTCATGCTTTGCAAATTTTAAAGTCATCCATGTTGTCCTGGTATCCCTGGGTCCTGAAAGCAAAGACCAACATGCAGAAATCTGATAATCTTATTGGGTAATGAGGAGAGGAAACCCTTTATGGGTTTCAATTACCTCCTGATATCTAAATGACTATAGAGGACTGGAATATGGCTCAGAGTCTAGAGACTCTGTTAGAACCCATGTGGCCTTAGAATTGGCTAACCTGAACTAAATGCATTCTGGGAAATTTTACAACCAATCAGAATGAAATGTGGTCCCAAAAAACAGGAGGTTGTATTAACTGTATAATTTGTTCTTATAAAAACAAATTAAACAGCAACAGTATTAAAATCAATGTGGAGTCAGTGACCTCTTTTTATTTATACATGGAACCCAACAAATATTTCAGTAGGAATAGATAATTATTTCTTTACTATGTTATCTGTGTGTGCTTGTAGAAAATAACGTCAATGTAATGGTTAGGTTAACAGGCCTGTCTTGTAGACAACAGTGAGTCAATAGGAGAAAGATAGAAACACTTTGCACTAATAACTGTAGAAAACAAAACTTTAGACAAAATATAACCTAACAAGAAGTCCCTGTAGACATCCATAAGTCAATAGTAGGATGTGGAGAAACAAGTCACCCTAGCAACCTGTAGAAAATAAAACAAATCCAATGTCTTGGTAAAATAGAGGTTAATAAGAATTCTCTGTAGCTACTACCAAGTTAACAAGGAGGTATGTAAAAACCCTGCCCCAATACTAGCTACCAGCAGACCCTCTGATAAAAGGAGCTCTTACAAGATCTGCAGAAAACTAGAGAGTTCCCAGGTTGAGAATGCCAAGAGTTTCCTCCTCCCCCTGTGGGTCTGGAACTTATGAACAAGAAAAGATGTAGTGACTCCTCACTGCAAGTCTTCTGCCAAGAGAGCTATAAGGGTGCTGTTCCACATAAAGAAATTATATGAGAATTTCCTTGGGGAGATGTTTTATCTGTAATTTGAATGCAGAGATGAACACATGCCTAACCCCCAGTAATTTTCCACAAAATCTTGAGCACCTTAAAATCAACTGTCTAAGAAGAAAACTATGTCAGCTATTTGAAAATATATGACCTACCAAACTGACAGGATGCTGTCATCCTACAGAAAAATGAGATTCTACAATCACTTCATTTAAATTGCCCTGTAAGCATCATAAGAAACAAAGAAGGGGCTTGAAGTCACCTTCTCCTCATATTTAGCAAATAGAGAATAAAGCTTTGCTTGTTGAATATTACACCAGATATCTGCAAAGGAAAGGGAGAAACAACAAAAGCAACCTAGATACTGATTAAATACACTGTCAAAATGAGCAGAACTTCACCTAATGTGTCCAAATGCTGGAAAATGCTGAGGTGCAACTTTCTGACATTTGCACACTCTGGTAACAAGTAGGGTGACCATTAGCATCTCAATGACTAAAGTTTCATTCACAGCTCTGAAACCACAATGCCAGGAACCACTTATCCACTAGGGGATAACCCAGCCCCTCAGAGTCATGAGGCAAATCTTATTGTAATTTATTTCAGAAAGGTAGCCTTCTCCAGGAGCTAACGGGTGCTTCTTCTGTCGCTCTTGGAAACACAAGGCTGCTCCACAGGTCTTGCAAAAAAGCAGCAGCTCTCTAAATAGACTCAACTGGCCCTCCTGTTAGAAATCTGATGTTTATTGAAATTTCTTGTCGAATATAATCCTATAACCTACTATTATAAAATAAATTTGCTAAAATTCCCACAAGACCCTGTTTCAATGCTAACTACGAGCCAAGTCCTCCTGTTCTTGTGGTTTCAGAGGGCTGGGAGAAAGACCTCAACATGGAGGAAACAACCTCTGCATCTTCTTTTCTCGGAGACAGGCTTGATAAAATTCTGTGAGGTCTGGGGTGGGGAACGAAGGCCATAGAATTTTTACTTTCTTCACCAGGCAGTTTGACATTCATATGCTCACTATGCAGAATCTTGTCCCGAATGGACTAAAGATGATCTCACAATTTCCATAACTGCTGCTATTAGGAGGTGGCACACTTCCCTAGGCCCCATCCAGCCAATATGGAGCTCCCATTGCCTAGGCATAACCATACCAAGGTGCCAGCTGAGTTTGTCCGACTGCAATGGGATACTGCAAGAGAAGAAAAACTCTCACAGACCCAAGTCCCCCTGCACCACTGCAGGAAGTTGTCTGGCACCCTGTCTTGCTCCAGACCCACCAAGGCCATACATAACTTCCCCCTAGGACACTGTTTGTGTCTTGATGCTTGCCTGCCAAAGGGCAGCCAACCAAAGACTCACATGGTCCTCCCTTGTCACTGCCTGATGATGTCAAAGGAATCTCCTCCCCATCACCCATTGCAGCCATACCATCTTCTGACTGACTCCTTCTCTCCATGGCATCTAAACAAGGCAAAATTTGGTCAGTAAACTTAGCCCACACCGAACCTCTGGCAACCTTCTTAGACAGCAAGGAGGAATATTTAAGGATAACCTGAGCCTTTCCCAATACCTACAGCCTGGACAAAATTGCACCAAGTACACCTCCTTCTCCTCTGAAGAGGATAATTCAAGAGGTGGGTGCTTGGTAGGTCACCTCTTAATGGGACCTTAGTCTCAAAACACACTGCCCTCCTTAGGCGCATAACAGCTCGAATAAGAGTCCTGGTCCAACCATCAATCCACCAACAGGCCCAGTCCTGGAACCTACCAGGACCAATCAAGAGCTTATCAGAGCCCACAAAGCCCAATAAGGGCTTACACATCTTAATTGGGACCTATCAGGGTCTACAAGATCCAACTGGAGACTACATAGGTTAGTTGGGGTCTACCAAATCAAATCACGGCCTGCCCAGCCTAATCAGGGCCTATCAATGCCTATGAGACCAAATTGGGGCCTACCACAGCCTGCAAAGCCCAGCTGGGGCTTATCAGTGCCTACTGGGTCCAGACAGGGGCTACCCACCTTAATCGGGGTCTAATAGAGCCTACACAACCTAATTGGCTTGACCAGGCCACCCAGGTCCAATAACTATAATTAACAGGTTGGTCAAAAACATGAAATTATGTTGCTTATGTCCACCTTTCATTGGAACAATAGTAAGACCACAGACTGCTCTTGAGTTTGTGTCCTGCTTTTTGTTTTATACTAAATGAAAGGTAAAACCTGATGTCTGATTATTATTTAACATTAATGGAAGTCAAATACTATGACATGGATGAATTACAGTTGGACTCCCATATCTGCGGGGGTTTGGTTCTCAGATTTACTGTGGATATTGGAAACCACAGATAACAGCAAACACCATTGAAAATAATGTGACTTCCAATTTAAAATACCATAGAGTTGCCTTGGAGAACCTAAAAAAATGTCTAGAGTGGATGCCTCTCTAGGCATTTTCTAGGAAGACTATGGTATGTGTTCCTCTTTTTGTGTCCTGCAGATAACTGAAACCACGGGTATTGGTTCCGTAGATGCAGGGGCCCAGCTGTACTATGGAATGGAAGTCAAATAGTATGATGTGGATGACTATGGAGATTTTCAGACGCCTCTTGCCGCGCAAGCAGCCTCCGGAGCAGTAACAATAGTGATAAAATTAAAGAGTTGGAGAATTAATCAGATGTTATTATGTAATTTTTAAATGAATGTTTATTATATTTATAATCTGACTTTGGAGATTTTCAGACACCTCTTGCCACCTCTTGCCGCGCAAGCAGCCTCCGAAGCAGTAACGAGGCTGCTGCATGGCAAGGGGTCCATTTTGGACGACGCCGTTTCTCTCTCGGCGTCGTCCGTGACTGTTGCAGCTAGCATTGGAGGTGGCCATGCTGTTTTTCACTCACAGAAGTTGTCCGTGAGTAAAAAAACAGTGCGGCCGCCTTCAATGCTAGCCACAACAGTCACGGACGATGCCGAGAGAGAAACGGCGTCGTCCAAAATGGACCCCTTGCCATGCAGTAGCCTCGTTACTGCTTCGGAGGCTGCTTGCGCGGCAAGAGGTGGCAAGAGGTGTCTGAAAATCTCCAAAGTCAGATTATAAATATAATAAACATTCATTTAAAAATTACATAATAACATCTGATTAATTCTCCAACTCTTTAATTTTATCACTATCTGCAAAACCCTTCTTTCCACATCCATGTTTCTCTCTCCTTTCCACATGCGCAGAGCTCACACAAGAGGTGAATGTTTTAATTAGCCTCATATTACTTTTCCATACATGGTTACCGGCATAACAAACCTTTTCGTCCTTCCTTTTCTTAAAGGAGAAGACAATTTTCAGAGTTAGGCTCTTGGAAATCTTAAGCTCCATCCTATAAATCATGGATGAGGAATCATTTTGTTTTGTTTTGAACTGAGGCATTCCAAGCTGAGAAGGGTCTTGATGGCTGTATTCCAGCTATGCGTAGTGCTACATCCCCATAGCTCATGGTTTGAGCTGGGGTGGCACCTCACCTTACCATTTGTGCTCCTGTTTCTGATCACTGATTATAGATATAAATGAAATTTCTCTGAATGGAGTTCTGCTTTTGTCTCTTGCTTTTATCTCCTGCAAGTGACTAGAGATAAGAGCATGGCTTTCGCTACATAGCACTGAATGGAAAAGGGATGGCCCCTGCAAGGGGTAAAAAATATTGCTGGATGGGGAACTCCTACACACTGGTTCTGGTTTCATTATAGACACTCTCCTACAGTAGGAATATGTCCCATTGAATTCTACTGATTTTACTTCTCTGTAGGAACACATAGAATCATATTGGTATTCTTCTTGCAGTGAAGTGTGCTATCTATTGTGCTATACAGCTTTCTTCTCATTGGCATAAAATATTGTATCACTTTTGGACTTTTCGTTTGACTTTTTTGGCCTACTTTGCATGACTTTTAGGTTAGCCTATCCCCCTGCCCCATTTAGACTTTGCATCTTCAACCTTTTGAGACGTGATTCCTTTAACCTATTTTCTGCATATAGATCAGTATAATCGAGTCACCTGGGGGCAAAAAATCAGTTGGAACTCTAAAATGACCTAAGGTTAGCAAAGTTTGGAGATACGGGAAGAAAAACTGCATTCTTCTTGGTTTCAACAGTACAGACTTCAGTATCAGAAATATATTGGATATTATTTATTTTTAGTTTTTTTATTATAAATAACCACGCCACCTTACAATATAGATATGACAAAGAAAAAGAGATACATAATTGATGAAAATGATAACTAGCGTATATGATGTTGGAGATGTGCTTTAAAAAGATTTTAATTATTGCAGTTATTGTTCAGTCTGACTAAAGTGATTATCTTAAATTACTCACAGTGTGCTTTCAAAGCCTGCAAGCCTATTACAAATCTAAACCAGAAAAGGGGGAAAAGTCATCCTCTCATAATCATAAAAATACAATAAGCATTGCTATTTAGTAGATGGCAAATATCAGCCTGAATCCTGTAGATTAGTCCTAACTACAGTATACTTGTTAGGCTTATCTACACAGACCAAATACCCTGGCTTGTCCCTGTCCCAGAGCCCTACAGTCCATATGGCACAGGGCTTTTGCCCTGATCTGCCCCTAGGAAGTCCTCACCATCCCTGGGCAGATACATTGCAGGAAAGGGGGTTACCCAGGGTAGGGCCTGATAAACCACAATAAGAAAAAAAAACTGTCTGATCTAGTACTGCTGAAATGGAACGGATTGGGTCCCACGTATCCATAGGAGTCTGTCCCTTGCTCCACCACCAGCTCCCTCACTCTCTAAGAAGCCAGGCAGGGGACCCTCAACATGTGACCAAGGCTAGTCACATGCAGGGGGACTTTAGTCACATGTCATGTGCCCCCTTCCTGGCTTCCACATCAACAGCGAAAATTGTGGTGGCAGCTCCAGCAACAGACTGGCATTCCTATTTGGATGCCAGCCCATTTTCTCCAGGTAACATGGGAAGAACGGGACAGATCCAGAGTCAAGATATGCTGGAGCCAGGGTGTCCTGGCTGGTGTAGATAAGCCCTTTGACTCAATTGTTAAATGGCAAGTCAGTCAACATGTAAGTAAATCCCATTGAGTCACTGCTCTAATCAGGACTAATCAAAGGATCTAGGCTATGAGGTTGATTTATCATATCAGATCCTGTAAAGTAGTAAGAATTCTGCAGGGACATTCTGTAGGAACACCCATTCCTTCTAATGCAAGATAAAAAATAATTCAAGCTTAAATAGAAGTTCCAGATATTATAAATTCCTTCTTGTCCATCCCCGGACTTAACCTATGATTCAGTTTTACAATATATAAATTGTTACAAACTCTCACAAGCCAAGATATATTTGCAATAAATCGTAGTTTGTGGGGGAGAACCCATTAGGTAGGATACACCAATTGTTGGGTTGTTTCCAAAGTAAGACTAGTGGACAAGAGTGAGGTGTTTTTGTTCCACTAGGGGATGCTCATGTACTTGCAGTATAATCAGCACAAACTACTCTTAGAAGAATGACATTGTAACAAATTGTGACAGAATCAAAATTTCTGGGTTTGACTCTTGTGCAAAAATGAAAACAGGGTTTGCCACAAGCGGGAGAAGCTCTGTGTTGGAGGTATGAAACCTCTGCATACAACTCTATGTCTGAGCCACTAAAATTTATCATCTACTCAGCTTTATCAATTTGTTTATTTCTTTGACTTATATTCTGCCTTTTCCCCAGAACTGGAGCTAAAACTGGCTTGCAACAAAATTAAAAGCGAGTAACGATAGAACCATGAAAGTTTAGAAGGATAAAACACAATTAAACAAATTATAAGACAATGTTGAATTAAAAAGCCGTTTATAAACACAGCAAAGGACAGCACTGATCTATTCTTTCTCAGGAGCCAGTTAACTGCAGAAAGTTTGCCTAAATAAAAAGATCTTTTCATGCCAACAGAAGCACTACAGGGAAGAGGGACAGTGCAGCCATCCTTGGAAGGGTGCTCCACAGTCTTGGAACAGCCACTGAGAAAGAAAAAATAAATAAAGAAAGGAATGAATCAGGAATATACTTTCTTCACACAGAGGGAATATACTTAACAAACTCCACCAAGTGGTTTTGGTGACAGATTGCCAGAACACCAATTTTCAGGGACTGACCAAACAAGAATACAGAAGGTGAGACTCATCATCATTTCACAGATGAAAATTGGGGCATCTGTTGCCAAGCAATGTCAGAGTGTGATTAAGATGGCAAAAGATACTAATGAGGAAGAATACACAAGGTAAGGGCTCATCTATATGAGGCAATAAAATGTGTATTAATGTGCAGTAATGCCAATGCTTTCATTTGTCTTCAAAGTTTTTTTCAAGATCACAGGCACGCAAAGTCATACGCATTTGTTGTACAAATGGGCATGCTTGCAAATCAAGATGGTGGGCCTGAGTGAATTACTGACGTTTTTATTGTCACCAGTTGCTGCTGCCAAACAGTATTTTTTTTTTAAAAAAAAGAAAACCAAGGTGTAGAAGTTCAATCTTCTGCTTAAATAAACAGAAAAAAAGAGGGGGGGGGAAATGTTTTGTCGCCTAAGCACATGATCGCTATGGGTGAAAATCCAACATGGCGGTTCTGGGCACTGCCTTGACAGCAAGCTCTGCCCCCTGTGCACATCTGACCATTCAGCTATCCACTTCCATTCTTATTGGGAAAGTACAGCAAAGTGAATTGGTTGTCCCAACAAGTGCGAATGCACATTTCCTTTGGAGTTTTTTTTTTAATTGGGAAAAGCTGTGGAGGCGTTTCTTGTGGAGTATTTGGGGTTTTTGACCCCAATATGGTGAAATGATGTGGGATCCTATTGGGACAAAAGGTATTCTCCTTGAATTCTATAAGGAGTATTTTCGCCATATATACAAGCCCTAGGAGAGGCTGCAGTCCCTTTTGCCTGAGCTATTGGAAAGGAAACAATTCTTCCCCATCCTCTGTTCTTCCCTCTGTTGAGTTAACTGAACACAACTCAGTTTTCAGCTAACAAAGTAAGCTGAGGACAAAATGAAAAAGTGGAAAGATGATAGAGAAACTGGGACATTTTAAAAGCAGCTGAAAAAAGTGGGATGACAGGGAATTAATTGGGACTATCCTTGCCAAATTAGGACAGTTGGAGCATATGCACTCTGTGTGCGCAACGGACATCTGCTGAACCCCATTTTTACTTGAAATTTGTAAGAGTAGGGGCTTTGTGAATTTATTTTGGATGTTTGAGTCAAACCATCAAATGTCCACATATTCAATGGATTAGAAAATATCTCAGAATATCCTGAGGCATCCATTCCTCATTATACACCTGTATTATTAACTCTGTTTCTCAAATTGAAGGCTTTAAGTCTGACTGTGTCTAGCTATGACAGGTATCAGTTAGTTGTGATTCTGTGGTTCTCTGGGTACTGTTTCATCCAAGCAGAGAAGGAGAAAGAACATCAGTGTAAATCCCACACATCCTACTAGGATAACATTTTTCTTACATAAAACATCTTATTGAGTATATGTTATACTTAATGTAATTCTTGCCTAGTCCTGCCAACATGTATTGGAGATCTACTGAAAAGATATTGATATAGATTTAAAGGAAACCAGCAACAAAGATTAAAAGTGTTTGTTACATATTTTAACAGTAAAACATTTTAAAACAGGATCCTGTTGCACTTAAGCCCTGTTTGTGGGCTTGCCATGGGTACTTAGTTAGCTATTGTGAAAAGAATGGGACTAGGTAGGTATTTGGAGTGATCCCAAAAGGTTGCTGTTATTGTTCTTGCTTTCTTATTTTAAGACTGCTATTTCTTTTCCCCTGATACTGTCACTGAACAGGATAAAGTCCAGGTGGGCACAGTGCCCTGTCACTGCAGCCACCACCACTGCTGTAGCCACCACCGCCACTTTCTCCCTTGGCCTCCCAGAAGCTAGGAAGCTGGCCTGCAACATGTGACCAAGGCCCCCTGCATGTGACCAGCCTTGGTTACATACTGTGGGACTCCTTCCTGCTGCAGCAGAGCAATGGGATACTGGCAGCTACAGCATTAAGTATGCATAAGCCATTTGGATTTAGTGGCTTTAAGCAGTTCTAGCTTTTTATAGTAGTTTCAGTCAATCATCTTTTCTTTTCCAGTTAAGAGATAAAAGCCTATTATAACTGTAGGTTATAGAATCACTGTTGCTCCTGTAGCTCCACTGTGGGAAGGAGGAAGACTGACAGCTAAATGAAATCACAGGAAATCCACTTATGGGTCAGAGAGAGTGTGGCAATCTTTATTGGATACTACAGCATACACAGCATAGTAGGGATCCAGGAGTCGGGCAGTCCACCATTGGCCTCATTTACCCTCGGTCCATAAGGCTGAATCCTAAACCCTTCCAAAAACCCTACAGCAATGAACAAGAAAGTAGCGAAGTTCATTGCTGTAGGTTTTTGGAAGGGTTTAGGATCCTGGTTTTTGGTCCCCAAGTGGTTTCTGATTCAGGTAACCTTAAATCAGCCAGAGACATGCCATTGGTAGTGCTTTAAAAAACTGAGAAGGAACACAAGGTAGGTCGGGTAGTGGGCCTCTTCACTGAGCCTCCCATGAGCAATCTTCAGGTTTCCCCCTTGGGGGTGGTGCCCAAGAAGACACCAGGTGAGTTCAGTCTCATTCATCACCTACAATATATCATCCAAAGGGCCATCAGTCAGTGAAACCATCCCACCTGAGTTTTGTTGTGTCTGTTATGCATCTTTTGATCAAGTGGTTAACCTGGTTTGCACTTGTGGTCCAGGAGTACTAATGGTGAAGTGTGACATCCAGTCAGCATTCAGATTCCTTCCAGATCACCAGGATGACCATTTTCTCTTGGGATTCAAGTTTCAAGACCAATGGTACTATGACAAGGCCATGCCTATGGGGTGTGCAGTCAGTTGTGCAGCATTGAAAACCTTCAGCACATTCCTAGAATGGGCAGGAAAACATCATACAGGGTCCCCTTTTGTCACCTAGATGATTTTCTCATGATAAGTAGGACAGGGGTGGAAGATTACAGTAATCTGCTTACTGCACTCTCTCAACCATTCAGCTTCATCACTCTCAAACTGCATTCTCTACTGCATAGACTTAACTCACAGACTCTCTTAACTTGATTCCCTCAACTGACATTCACACAGTTCATATTCTCTGAAACCCCTCCCATCACAGCTTCCTGCTCTGGGATTGGGTCTCACATTCACTTTTCTCATTTGCTCAGAGGCATTCCTTCACAAGCTCGCCACACGAGACCCTGCTCTTCCAGGCAGCTTTCTCCACCACCTTCTTTGGGGTTTTTAGTGTACACAAGATAGTGGCCAATGCCAAGTCGGACAACTCGGATAGGGCTCTCCAAGTTAGGAATGTTGCATTTCAAAGTGATTCCATTTCCATTCATAATAGACACTCCAAGTGTGATCAGACGGGAAAAGGGGCCACCATGAAGCTCCAGTGGCTGGTAGGAACAGAACCTTGCTGCAGGTGGCCATCAGATGATGCCCCCCTTTGTTCTCACTGGGATGGGTCTCCCCTCGCTCACTTCCAGCTGGTGTCAGTGCTCAGAAGGGCCCTCAGGTGGCTGGAGCTCTCGGAGGATGATTATGGGAGGAACTCATTTAGGATAGGGGCAGCAATCTTGGCAGCAGCTTGTGGGTTCTCCACAGAGAAGAGCAAGAGGCTTGGTAAGTGGAAGTCCAAGACTTATGCAGGGTATATTCAACCTAACATGGGATGGAATGGTTGGTAAGACCTGTCTGTTTAGTTACCGGTCAACCATACAAAACAGGAAGCATACTGGGGATCAAACTTGACAAGGAAGAGGTCACAGATGGGACTTTTTGGCACTGGGGTAAACGGATACAATAAGTGGACCCAGTGAGCTGGGGGGCACAGTGAAGGCAGAAAGCATCACAGATGATGAAATGGGAGAAAACTATAGGGGAAGCCATCGACTTCCTGGCAACATCTTAGTGGGCTTTTGGGACTATGTTAGGGGACCTAGCCTGGTTGTGCCTGGGGGTCCTACCTTTGTTGGTTGCAGCTGTGTTGGCAGAAGGCAGCCTGGGGTTCCCCACTGACCTGCCTTTTGTTGTGGTTGGCATTGGTCATGGTCCGGGACACCATTCACCAGTGTCTATCTGGGCATTGGTAGTGTAGGGGAGTCCCCTAGGGGGACTTGGAGGTGTGGGTTGGATAGGGTGTCACCCAGGTGGGGGAGCATATCTATTTGGCAATTAGGGGGTGGCAGTGGGCTCCCACCCATCAGGTCATCCTCCTATCACCCAGTGGTCTGGCTCCAGCCAATAACTTGAGCTCATTGATCAACATGCAGGTTGGTCAATGTCTGGATCCAGACCCATGCCTAGGCCAACCCAGTTACAGCTGTAATCAATAAAGTTGTAACCAATTTTCATTCCACTTAAGGAAGATGGTGTGTTGTTTCTTGTGAGCAACCACTTCACACCTGTACTTGCAAGACACTGATCATGGAGTTCCATCCTGCCACCTGGTGTGAGGCAAAGCAAGCAATCCCCAAGAGGGCTGTGGCCAAACAGACTCTATCCAATACCCTCCCAGCTCCCTCTTTCAAAGAGTGGGGTGCCCTACAGCCAGTCTCCCTAACATGGATCCTGCTGCATGTCTTCAGCACCCCATAAATATTGGGACTGAATAATTTAATAAAACAGAAGCATAAGATTGCTGTGTGGAAGCTGAAAACTGTGGCAAGGTGGGGGAAATTTCTTTCTGGTCCATTAACTGTCAGGCAGTGTCTATCCATAACAATATCCAAAAAGCCATGGAAAAGTTAGAGCAGAAGCTGCTGAGGGTAGAAAGGTCAGGTATGTATTTTATACTTTACATGTATTTTATACACCTTTATACTTGAAGAGTGGACCAGGCAGACTGACTGTGATCAGATCTCCAACAGTAGTTCTGTCTCCACAGGCCAACTGGGGTTTCTGATTGGTCCAGGAATCCTAGAAACCCCACTGCACCCAGCAGTATGCCTGAGACTGTGGCAACTCATGAATAGGCCAGCTTCCCTCTTCTAGCCCCTCCCCCCATGGGATCACAGATAAGGTACCCAGTCAGTAGGAATCCTATACATGCAATACACCTTTATTTATAGGTCCTGCTGTATTTATTAACATTGGGTGCAATGGTAGATATATTTACAAGGGCATACAGTCAGACCCCCATATCCACAGGGGTTTGGCTCCTGGACTTACTGCGGATAATAGCAAACCCTATTGAAATAAAGGATGTCTGGCATGAACATACCATAGAGTTGCACTGGAAGACCTAGAGGATGCCTAGAGAGAACACCTCTCTCAGCACAACTCTATGGTATGTGTAGCTATTTCTTCAGGCACAGAAAACAAACTGTGGATATTGGGGTTTTGATAAATGTCCAATTTAATTCAATAGAGTTGATTTCTGAGGAGGTCTGATAAGTTAATAGCAAATCCTAAATGACAGAACACAGGATAAAACTGAAGCAGGTAGATATTCACTGGGTTATGATTACTGAGATTGTCAACTTCTTGGGTTAATATTGTTCCCTTTGAACATATTATCTTAGTTTGTTCTCTAGGCAGCCTACAGTATATATTTGTGCACATTGAATTGTGGAACTTACTTTTATTCCTGACTGAATAATGGGATGAAACTATACAGAACTTGGCTGAGTAGCTTTCTCATTATATAATGAGACTATTGCTTGTATACCTTGCAAAACCAGAAAGGGCTTTGTATCTAAAAGAATTCAGATCATCCAGATCTACAACTTGCAACAAACAAAAAACCACACCCCCAATGACATCCGACTCACTGGGTTGGTCCTAGAGTGCACCTGGACCCTTATCACACCAAAATAAAACTGATGAAAACACAGAGTATGAATCCCAACATCTGCTAATATGAAAGAATGTCCCATTAATCAGGCTATCTTTTCCCAAGTGAGATTATGTAAGCAGAACTCACTACTGAAATTTCTCCAAGACATTCTAGAGTAAGTTTGTAGCTGTAATCAAAATGGTCCATCATCAGATAATTGATGGACTCCAGACCAAAACAGAACCTTGGGAAATTGATCTTTCTGGGGATTGGAGATCTGGGGAAATAGCAATTGCAGATGGAGAATTTTTAACAGATGTTTTCACAATTGTATTTTTACTGCAAAATATAAAGATGTTATCACACAAGAGTGGCATAGCACTATTTGGTGACCAACACATAAAATAACAAGGCCAGACACAAAGCTTGGGTTAAAATAGGGGTCGCTTTATTTATTCTTTCACCTGTTTAATCTTTATTCCTTGGGATATGCAAACTAGGGGGGAGACTGAATGTGGGAAAAGCTGGAGCCAATGGTCTCACCCAGACCTACCTTTCAGCTTCCCAGGGTGAAACACCTGAGCCCCAGGGGGTTTCCCATCAATTGTGCTACCCATCCCCAGGATGAGATACCTCAAGTTGCATGACTTCTGGCGAGGGCTCAACCCTCAGGCTGGCCTCAAGGATAGTCTACTCCCCACTCTCAAGTTGCATGATCTGCAAGTGTAGTTTGATAGAGCCATCCTTCACCCAAAAGGATGCCATAGGTGTACACTGAACTTATTCCCATCTCCTCCACAACCTGCCACAGATAATCCCCCACCAGGCTGGCTAATACAGCCCTCACCCTTCATTTCATATCCACAAGGAATATCTGGATCCCAAACTATTAGGTAGACCCCATCTGACCTATACAATCCAGGTTGCTGATGTGTAACACCAGGATGCAGTAAAACCTGTCCAAGTCACTCGCTCATGGCTTTGTGAACCTCCTTATTTATTTCCCTCTGAACCACATCTATAATTTAGATCACCCATGCCAATGTAAATCAAGAGATGCATGATGGCAAGCCAGATTAACGATAATTGGGGCCATAGAGACCTAACGTTTTTCCACATCCTGGAGGGCACAAATGGCTAAGCCATGCCCCTGAAGAAACCTAGTTGATATCACAGATGGGAATGACTAGAACATGTGGTGGAGGCCAACAGCACTCCCCAAACAGAGCTGGCAACAAACCATGCCCAAAGTCATGGCTACCGAGGTGACAAAAATGTATGGCAGAGGCTGATGGCACTCCTCAACACAGCTGGATACAAACTGTGTCCAAAGTTTTTGCCACCAAGGTGAACAACTGACATGTGTGGTGGTCAACAGTGCTCCCCAACAGAGCTAAGGACAAACCATGACACCTAAGGCTATGTTTGCCCTGCCGTTCGACAAAAGCCACGGTGTCTAACTGTTCGGCTGGCCCAGCCAGATACCCTCGAGAAGTAATGGTGCCTTTGTTGTCTCTTTGTATCATCCTGATGTACCAGCAGCTTTCCTAGCTGCCTCATGTAGCAGAACAGGCAAGCAGTGCTCCCAGAAAGAATAGCAGCAGACCAAGATGAAGCCCACAGCACTACAGAAAATTAGGCAGCAAAACAATGGGGGGCCCACTGCAACCCTGGAAAAG
The DNA here is from genome assembly GCA_030847615.1 of Gambelia wislizenii. Classification (NCBI taxonomy): domain Eukaryota; kingdom Metazoa; phylum Chordata; class Lepidosauria; order Squamata; family Crotaphytidae; genus Gambelia; species Gambelia wislizenii. Next base: position 95,209,745 of record JAUMIR010000005.1, on the reverse strand, counting down.
AAGAGCAGTATCAGGTGGAGTCGGCCAGTATCAGGTGGAGTCTAAAGGCAATCCTGAAATGTAAGAACTGAATACTGGATGAAAGTCCCTGGAACTTCAGGAACAGAAGGAGCATCAAGCTGTGACAGCGTAGGCTTCTCCTTAATATCTATCTGGCAAGTGCAAATGGTTCAATAGGCCCATCACACAGCCCAATAACCCTATAAAACAAAATTCTACAGGTTAGAACTGAAACCATCAACTAAGCCCATGGCCTGTAAATGACTTGCCACTCAATGAATCCATAGTGCTATCAGTGGTGTGTCTGGTAAAATAAAACCAAAACCCAGAACTGCCAAAGAGAGCAGGAAAACCAAGGAAAGGAATAATAGTAAAAGGCACTACTGTCACCTTCAAGAACCTATTGGGGCTATCCCTGCCTAGCTGCCAAAATCAAACAAGGTCTAGTACCCCCAGGGTATTGAAGCTCAATAGAAGACAAATAATTATTCCAGCATTATATTACATAGACATAACTAGCTGCATTAAGAGGGTCAAACTAACTATAGGATGGTACAATTCAATATAAATAGCAATGAATTGTGTAAGGAAAGAATTGGTAACCCATCCAAGAGCCAACCAAAACAAATCCTGCTAAGCTTCCAAAATCAGGGAGATTGTCACCATAAAGGGGGTCAAACAAACAAAGATAAGAAAGTGAAATTCAATATAAATCAATTAATAAATTGTATAGCCAAGTCTAGTCCAGCAGTCAAACCTCTAATCCATACGTGAAACATAATGCAAGTTGTAGTCCAAACTCAAACTTTGAAATTGACTCAACAAACTGACATGTGGTCAGCAGCCAATGATGGCAATGATGGTATGGACAGAGCACAAACCTATTCACAACCCCAATGAGCTAGCTTTGGTTTAAATCCAGTTCAAAAGATCAGACAGCATGGACACCAGGCCCCATGAATTGTAGAATCTGGTGCCACCAGGGATTAGGCCACAGAAATTGTGTTAGCTAAGTGGTAATCTATTGATCACAATGTATTTATTTATCCAATTATGTAAAAACCAATTAAACTGGCAAACCACCTTTTTCAATGAGCAATATATGAATTGTGTATTTGCTGTTACATCAATTTGATCAAATTAAGGATCAAGTTAACTCAAATCAGGATTAAGATCAAAGTGAATCAAAGATCCAACAAGATATGGTGTCACTAGGATATAAAAATCCTCTAATAAACAATAGATAAGTCTTGAATCATTATTACTGTTATTCAAATTTATTTGCATATTTGTTAAAATTTAAATTGATAATACATAAACCGATGGATTAACCACAAAATATTAATCAATAATAAAGAATAAAAACGGTCAGCATATAGTATAGTATAGTATTCATAAATTTCTCCAAAAATGAGAAGTGAAAGGCGTAGGCGGTAACAACAGCTGTGATGGGGAAGCAGAGCATAAACTGCCTCACATAAAATGCGTAAGGGAATATATATATATATATATATATATATATATATATATATGAAAATTATATACAAAAACAACAAACAAAAACACTTGAAGACCAGCATCCTGTATAGGGACACACACACACATAAGTGCAGCTTGTGCTTCTGAGGTCCCACGTCATCGTACCCTCCAGCATTTAAACTGAGGCACATGTGGCCAAATAGCAGAGCAAGTTCAAGTTCAGGCTGGCAAAAGCCATCAGTATGGATGAATGCACAAGCTTCCTGCAACCTAAGCACACTGGGAACAAAAGAGGGGAAGCGGAAGGAGAAGAGAAAAACTATAACTATAATAACTATAACTATAACTATAACTATAACTAACTATAACTACACACACACACACACACACACATATGGTTAGGCATACTGGGGTCAGAAGGCAAGGTTATGGAGGTGGTGTGGACAACATATTGTGGGACCATGGATCACCAAAGCAGCACAAAAGCGCTAGTTGGGAAAGCAGTGTGAGAAGAAAGGGTGCAAAACCAGTATGTTTCCATAATTAAACTAGTGAGATTGTGAGGGGAGAGCAGGCTGGTGTGATAAAGGCCTTAGTGGCAGAGCTTGAAGAGTGCTTTTTGGACTACCGTTCCTAAAATTCCCCAGCCAGGCTGGCTAGTCTGGCTGGAGGATTCGAGAACCTGTCATCCCCAAAAGTAATGTTTCCAAATGGCAACACTATTTTCAAGCCATGTTATTTATCGGGCAGGCTACTAGATAAAGCAAAAGTGTTAGGTCCAAAGCTTTATCTTCATCATGTATGCTTCATTAACCTAAACAGCCCTGACCACTCTGAGAACAGATTTCAGTTAAAATACATAGAGACTAAGCTTTCAAATCTCAGTGCCTAAATTACACCCACAAAATCTGTGAGCTCACCAGTTGCCTACATTCATAAAATCAACACTTAAGGGAACAAATGGACCCAAGCAACCATTTAGTATGCTCTGTTTCCTATACAGAGATCTCCCTCTCTCTTTCTCAATTCCTCTCTTACCCTGTATTAAGTATAATACAGAGACTGAATTATCCAAACAGAGTGCTATGAGTCTTTTTTTAATATTAGTTTGGCAGACTTTACGTACCTATTATCCCTGTTGTTGCACATCATTAACTAAGCTATCATTCACTGATGGGAATGCACAACAACTGTAGTTACCAAATACATTAAAAGTTTGGTTTTGCACACTTAATCACAACATACAACCCACTTAGTAATACTAAATGCACACAAGTGTTTCCATTGCTAAAAAATGGCAGTCAGTATCATTGAGAACATAGTTACTAGGGCAGATATGAAGCAATATCCAATTCACCACTACCTCCTTACCACTTTACATGCATACAAATGAGCATCAGTTTACTCAGGCTATATCCAACACACAGGTGGAAGAAATGTTTGGAAAATGAAGTATCTGATACTGGTGATTTATGGCTTCCATGTGGTGGAGGAGTGAATCTGCCCTAGGTTTAGTCTGAATTTTAAATGAGCTCTAGCAGGTGCTGAACTCCACACCTGAATAGGTTTATCATCTTGTAGAGCTCTTTTATAATTCACACTAAGGACTTTTTCAGACAGCAGTTACTGTGCTAGTAGCTTGCGCGAGAGGTATGGTGCTGTTGCGCATCAGGGGGTCCGTTTTGGATGACGCCATCCCTCTCGCAAAATCGTCCGTGTCACTTCCACATATGGTTGAAGGCAGCCACGCCATATTTTACTCATACACAGAAGTGACATGGACGATTTCGCAAGAGGGACAGCGTTGTCCGAAACAGACCCCCTGCTGCCCAACAGAGCCTTACCTTTCATGCAAGCTTCTAGCGCGGTAAGTGCTGTCTGAAAAAGTCCTAAAATCTGGAGTGGAGTCATCAACCAACTAACATGGAAGCCATCGGCTGCCAATGTATCTATTAGTATGGGCTTGTCTTTGGAAGATTACTCTGCTATTTTGTTTAGGTTGTATCCAAAGAAATAGCTCGGTTAGTCTATATCAGTATTTAGAGGAATCTGTAACACTTGCATCTGATGAAGTAGACTGAGGGCTCATCTACACTGGCCCAGATAACCTAGGGGAAGCCTGGAGTATTCTGGCCCTGGAGCTGCCCCAGATTCTCCCCATCACTGGAGCACTCTGTGCTGAGAATGGGCAGCTGTCCTCACATGTGTCCTGCTGTATCGCCTGGTGCTGCCACTGCTGCTGGCACATGTCGTGTTCTCTGAGGCCAGAAACAAGGTGCCCAGCATTGATCACATGCTGGAGGCATCATTGTGACCTCTGAGGATGCGACGTGTGCCAGCAGTGGTGGCAGCGCTAGGCAATACAGCAGGATGCATGTGAGGACATCTGCCATTTCTTGGCATGGAGTGCTCTGGATTTTCCTGTTAAGAGCCATAGTAAATCAGGAGTTTTTAAAAAGTGTTTTAAGATGAGGGGGATTAAACCATTTGGGAGGCTGAACTGGCTGACAGTTCACTCCAGATTGTGATTTTGGTCCAGTGTTGTGTGGACAAATCACACACAGGATGGCCCCAAAATGTTTTATTAGGCTCGTGTAGATAAACCCCGAGTCTAAAAAGCTTATATAAAAACATCTTTATCTCAGTTCATCTCAAAAATGCTACAAGATCCCTTTATATTTTGTTCAGGCTAATGGAATTTAGGGTTGACCATAGCCATATCAGCCTTGCTTGTGTTAAACCCTGGATAAGATTCCTACTCACTCACTTATGGGAAGTGTAAATAAAAATAAAAATCTGGAGAAAAAATATTCCTCCATTAATACATCAGTATTATATTGTGTGTGAAAATGATACCTACTGAGTAAATAACTTGAGCTTTGGAACGTATAACATTTATGATGAAACCTGCCATGATACTTCTGAACTCTGTAACTGCCTAGGCCAAATGGGGAAAATGAGACCCATTGGTTAAGAGAGTCCAAAGGAAACTGATACTAAGCATATTTTCACTTGTCATTGTCTGTGGACTTTATCAGATGAGTCAATTACAGTGTCATAACGATGCCACATAACCATAAAAGGGTGCACAAATCAGACGATGTCGCCCTTTCATGGTTATATTATACCCCAAACCCGTACCTTTTGATTGATGGCTTAAGCCATCAGTAAATCCCATGGTACTTTTGTGCCGGCATTGCCAGCATAAGGGACATTGACAGGTTTTTTTCTTGTAATTACCCCGACAATGGCCAAACCAGCCAGAACACTTCTGGGTGAGATCGCAACATCCAGGTAGGTGACAAATCTTTTAAAACTTTCCCTAGTTTACTTGTAAGTTTTAAAGTGTGTTTAGGTGCTTGGTGTAACTTTTTGATGATTATTTTTTGTTTTACTTTTGAATTTCACATGCAATGAAATCACACGGGATTTTAAAGAAGGAAGTGAACGAGGCTTCATTCACTTCCCCCTTCAGTGCCAAGGAAGCCTTTGCCAGGAGAGGAAGATAAGTATGGTGGAGGATGTTCTTTTGCTGGCATAAGAATGGATTTTTTTTATACCAGCAAAAGAACATCTTTAGAGGGTGGTCTGATAAAGTCCCAAGTTACTTCCTGCTAGGGAAATGTCATTTTGAAAGATGCAAAACTCAAAACATTTAAGTGAGAATTCTCATTTCTCTCTTTCCAGTGGTTAATTCTCCTCATGAGACAGGTCTGATAATGCTGTGAGACTTTAATCTCAGAAATACTACAGGAGCAAAAGGTAACCATTAAGTATGGACTTTATCACATTACACTCTTATAGTGTTATTATTCCACTTTAACTGCTCTGGCTGCTTCCTGATGTAACTGCCTAAATTATAATAATAGCACTTTAACAGTGTAATGTGATGTAAGTGTAGATATAAAGAAAACATAAAAATATTAACTTTAAAAAATGAATTTGCAATTATTCAGTAACCAGTATGTTGTTAGCAACCTCCCAATATTTCACAGTTGGAATTAGGAATGTTTTTGTGAACTCACAACACCCCTATACTCACACCAAATAGTCCTAACTGATTTCCCATGGTCACTATTTAGACATTACTCAAGGTTATTCTGTATATTTATGCTGCATTTAATTTATGCTGCATGGGTTATTCTGGATAACCTGCAATTGCTTAGGAAACCCTGCATTTTGAAGCATGGAAAGCTATTAATACCCTGACCATTAAAAAAGAAAAAACTCTTTTAACTTGTAAAAAACATAGTTTGGTTTTAATTTTACTGTGGAGTCGGTTGCACTTTTTGTGGATTGGCTGCAGTTCAAGTATTATTTAGCAGTGTTTCTTATCTGACTAGGCAGTCATGGTGGAGGGGGATGGAAAGGAAATAGTACACTGACATTTTGTGTCCTTGTGTGTACAAGTATCTGTTCACATTTAAAACTCATCCAATGCTGCCTGGAGATTTAACTTGAAATTCAAGTGCATTTGGGTATGCACAACCAACCTGCTTATTATTATTATCATCATCTTTATTTCTATAGCACCATTAATGTACATGGCACTTTACAAGAAAAAGAACAATAAAACAGTTCCCTGCCCTCAAGCTTACAATCTAATGAAGAAATGATACAAAAGGAAAGGGGATGGCAGTAGGGGAAAGGATTCAGTCTAGCATTCTCTTCTCTCCCTCCTTGTCCAGGGCAATGGCATTTGGGGTGGAGGGAGGGCCATTCTGCGTCTGTGCTGAGGCAAGATGGAGCCCTGCCTGCTTTTCCTTCTCTCCCTCCTTGGCCAGGGCAATGGCAGTTGGGATGGATGGAGGGCCATTCTGCTTAGTAAACCAGTTCAAAGATAACAGGGAAGAATCCATTGGAGGACGAACTTCCAAATTCCATCCAGAAGGGGGTTGTGTGGTAGTTTGGAGAGAAGATAAATATGGCTGTGATACTACAGTGGAAACCATTTGTGCAATGGTCCAGTCAGATTGACATTTCATTTGCTTTCTTTGCTTTCAGAGTCACAAGCATTGGTGATAGAGACCATGGCAGAGAGGTAGCTCAGAGCTGCCTATTCCTTAAAAGTTAGGCTTTGGGCAGAAGAGTTCTTGGAAGCTAGTCACCTTTTTCCTACATCACTGCTTCAATCAGCTGTTTTTCCCCCCTTGTTGCCAGTGGCTGCAAGTTTTTCTTCTTCTACCACAGCTGCCTTCATCTCCATCTTAGATGCAACTGCACTGGCAGAAGGACAGGACCTTGGCCTGTGCCAGCTCCATGGCTGGCTTATGTCCCCTCTTCCCCATTAGGGAAATGAGAGCTTTGTGTGCAATGTATACAAAGCTTCCCTGGCACACCACTAGCATGCCTTCTTTTGTTAGGTTGTGGTTAGAGCTTCAGTGGTGGAACATCACCCATTGTGGTGTAGTGGTCTGAGTGTTGTGTTAGGACTCCAGCAGAACAGTATTTGAACCCTTGCTCATCCATGGAAACCTACTAAGTGAGCTTGGACCAGACACACTTCCACAGCTTCAGAGGAAGGTAATGGCAAACTCCCTCTGAAAAAAATCTTGCCAAGAAAACTCCATGACAGACTTCCATTGGGTCACCATAAGTTTGAATACAGCAGTGGGTCAGTAATCATGTGTGACAGAGCTTTCCATGCCAGCAAGGGGGAATTTCTCTGTGCTTAGGGAGTTTCTTTACCATCCTGGGGCCTTCAGGAATGCCCTCCAAGGAATTATTGGGATATGACTGAAAAGGTACTTTGATAATTTTTTTCTCCAAAGGACAAGCTGGAGAAACTGTCACACCCTGAATCCCTGCTGAACCAATATCTGTGGTTTCAGTTATCCATGCAACACAAGACAGCACACTTACCATAGAGTCTTCCTAGAAAATGCCTAGAAAATCTTCTCTAGACATTTTCTAGGTCCTCCAAGGCAACTTGATGGTATTTGTTGCAGGAATTCCCATTATTTCAATGGTGTTCATTGTTCTCTACGGTTTCCAGTACCTATGGTAAGTCTGAGAAAAAAAACCCTGTGGATATGGGGTCCGACTGTATTTTACTAGAGACAGGAATCTAAAAATAGGGACTGTTAAACAGGGACAGCTGGGAACATACTCTACTCTGTTTTACTGTGCTGTAGCCATTGCATCTTTTGTGTTTTATGTAGGCTGTTAGCTTCCCCGGGCACTTTGATAGGAAAGGTGAGAAATTAATCAAACAAAAATAACAAAAAAGACAAATTATTATTTTAATATACAGTCGTCCCTTCACATTCGCGGGGGTTCCGTTCCGCGGACCCCCGCGAATGTGAAAAATCCGCGAATAACTACACCCCTCCCCCTCCCTCCCCGGCCCTCCCTCCCACCCTCCCCGGGCCTTCGCGGGGCTTTCCTAGGCCCCGCGGAGGCCTCACCGGCTCTCCCTCCCACCCATCCCGGGCCTTTGCGGGGCCTTCCTAGGCCCCACGGAGGCCTCACCGGCCCTCCCTCCCACCCTCCCCAGGCCTTCGCGGGGCCTTCCTAGGCCCCGCGGAGGTCTCCCCGGCCCTCCCTCCCTCCCTCCCCAGGCCTTCGCGGGGCCTTCCTAGGCCCCGCGGAGGCCTCCCCGGCCCTCCCTCCCTCCCTCCCCAGGCCTTCGCGGGGCCTCCGGAGGGCCTCCGGGCATCCCGCGAAGGCCTCCCCACCCCTCCCCACGTCTTTCACGGGGCCTCTGGAGGCCCCGTGTCGCGGTTTTGGGGGGGCCCGGGGGGGCCCTCCCAAAACCGCGAATAACCGAAACCGCGAATGTCAAGTTCGCGAATGTGGAGGGACAACTGTAAAATGCATAATTTCTACAGGAAAAGAACTGTTTAAGAAATTAAACAAGCAAAAAAAAAAATTAAACGTTTTTTGCATTTGTTAAATTTCTGTGTGAGGAGTAGACTGAAGTGTTAACTGTCTCTGAAACAAACCTATTCCTCCTGAAAACAACACTGGTGCTTCTCTTTTCTAATATCGACAATGGATAGGCCCTGTTGATAAAATCATTGGAGCAGTTAATGACTGATATTTTTTCCCCCAGCCACAACATGCTTTTGTTATTTCCATAGATTTTTAAAAATCTATTATTTGAGCATGCTGGATGGTTTTATGTTTTATAAGGGGCTGAATTTGGAGATGGGTAGGACAGTGTGGGAGGAAGGAGATATAGTAATAAGTAGTTCAGTGACATTTCCATTATTACCAGTCAGAGATTATTATTTACTTTGCCTACATTTTCTGTCAACTCTTATCTGGCATAAGATTGTCTCTCATTTGGCTTGACCTTGCAGGCTGTCAGCTAGTAAAATATAATAAAGAAAGAAAGGAAAGCAAATAATCTAAAGGGTTTTTTGTTTGTTTAAAAATGGCCACCACTGCTTACATTTTCTGGCTGATAATTTACATACCGGAAAACTGTTCTCTGAAAAATATTTCACATGTTTTATACCTTAATTGAAAGCCTATGGTCAAGGAAAGCATAATGTATTAAGAAGTATGCTTCAATTGTGCCAACACACACACACACACACACACACACATATTGTGTGTGTGTGTGTGTCCATTGTCTTGATCTGAACAGCACTCTTAATGATTACCTTCAACATAAATGTGCCAGGATTAGGTTTTAAAAATAAATTTGCTACATAATTTAAAACAAACACCTTTTCCATATATCTGAAATCAGACATTAACAACATTTATGTGTTCACTGTTCTATGTGGTTTCTTTGTTAGTGGGGACTGGCCATTATGAGGGAGGTATGGAAATGGGAGACAGCCACACAATCCTGAGAGTAGAGTTTACAATAGGGTGTTAGCCCCCGCTCCCAAACTGTCTCCTATAATATCATGGAAGCAACTCTCCTGGGTTGAAAATGCTACTGCTCAATGCCAGCTCAGTGAATGATAAACAGCTGCCGTTCAGGACTTGATCGTAGATGAAGAAGCCAACTTGGCATGTATTACAGAGACTTATTTGGATTATGCTGGCGGGGGTGGGGATTCTCTCAGCTTTGCCCACCAGGTTTCTCTGTGCAACAGTAGGTGAGATCTGGGGGGGGGGCAGGAAGATGGAGTTGCAGTGGTTTATTGGGATAACATACCCCTGGCTAGGAGCCCCATCGTTTCTACTGCCAGTTCATCCCGAATTTTGCACAGGTTGTGCTACCTTTGATTGATTTGCTTAAGATCAAAGCAGGTAAAGATGAGGCCCAGTTTAAGGAGATTATCAGATGAGGACAAATATAGCGTCCTCGTCTCAGTATCTTCTCTCCCTCCCAACTCCTGTCCCTGTAGCATTTTTTTAAAACAAATGTTCAGACCTACACAGATTTTCCTTGGTTTTTTTCCAGGCTGTGAGGCCGTATTCTGGAAGTTTATTTCGGATGTTTCGCCTGCATCGTTTCACCAGGGACAGGGGGAATTCCAGCAGATAATGGCCTATCAACCAACCATTAGCCAAACAGACACTAATGAACCTTGCATTTCTATACCTAGAAACTAACCATTCAATTACACAAATTTACATATAGTCCCCAACAGGGGCTCACAGCATATACTTCCACATATACTCCTACCCAACCATTCTCTGAAGATGCCATCCACAGATGCAGGTGAAATGTCAGAAAGAAACTATTCCAGAACATGGCCTCACAACTCGCAAAAAACCCAAGGAAAATCTATAGATGCCGGCTGTGAAAGCCTTTGACTTTACATGTTCAGACCTACCTTGATTGTGCTAGAGAAACAACGTCCACTCCCCTCCGGCAGCCTAGGAATGAATGCAGCTCTCATGGAGCTGCTTTCACTTCCTGGAAAGGAAATCCTGGGCCATTCTCGCAAGAGGATGAGCGTGCGGGAAATTGAAAGTTAAAAAGAAAAATACCCTGTAAAAAATTAAACCAAGCACCTAAACACACTTAGAAGCCTGTTATCAGCTTTGGCTGATACCCCAGCTGCACACTTTCCTGAAAGTCGGGGACCTTGAGACTGTCAGGGTACAAGCCCTTGTAACCTCCCATCTTGATTTCTGTAATGCACTCTGCATGGGGCTACCCTCATCCTTGGTCCAGAAACTTCAATTAGTACAGAATATGGCAGCCAGACTGGTCTCGGGTACATCTAGAAGAGACCACATAACACCGATCTTAAGATCACTTTACTGGCTGCCCATTAGTTTCCAGGCCCAGTATAAGGTGTTGGTTATCACCTTTAAAGCCCTAAATGGCTTGGGTCCAACCTATCTTTGGGACCACCTCCTTCCACACAATCCTCCCTGTGCACTCAGGTCCTCTGGGAGGAATTTATTACAACTTTTAAAAACTAGGCTTTCTCCGACCTCCCAGAGGACCTTTTCAGCTATTGCTCCCAGATTATGGAATGACCTACCGGATGAGATCTGTCATATCACCACTCTAAATAGCTTTTACAAAGCTCTTAAGATGGATCTCTTCCAGCAGGCCTTTCCTGAATAGTTACCCGAACATCAGAAATTTGTCCTGATCCCGCTACAGCCACTGTCTACTGTTTATTTTTAGTATTTTAAAGTATGTTTTAAATTTCTGAATTATTTAATTGTATTTTAAGAGGGGGGGTGGATTGGACGGTCTTTGGGTGTATATTTTAATGTTGTAAGCCACACCGATTGCATTTTGTAGAGAGGCGGGATATAAATATTATTATTATTATTATTTTAAAAAGTAACCCAGGGAGGGTAAAAAGAAAGTGTGTCACTTACCTCATTGTCCCCACCATACCCAGAAGTGTTTGGCATGGACCTCCTAGTGATGCTGGCATTGCACCAGCGTAACGGGGCACCTTTTCACTCACCCGTCATTCTGTGACAGAAATGGAATGATGGGTCAATTCACAACTTAGCCCATGAATAAGAAGAACCGCTGGCTGAATGGAAGGGACATGGGAACATAATGACACAGGGACAACATTGTATGAAAGGGAAGCCCTTTTGCAATCTCCTATCACCCCTGTAATGGTTTAATTTAGTTGTCTGATAATCTTCTAAGAAGAAACCTGGCTACTTAGGTGGAACCAGGAGTGTCAGGAGGCATTCTAAGCTCTCAAGTCCTTTGTTCTCCCTTTGAAGAATTTATCCAAACTAGTTGTACCTGGCATAACATATGCTGTTAAATAACTCCCAAAAAACACCCGGTAGACCTCATGATAACCCTGTAAGGTAGGCCAGTGGATTTTTAAATTCCTCCTCTTCCTTCTCAGCATCCCACACTCTTCCTGCCAGTTAACTGCCTGGGTCCCATCGCAGGCAGCCCATCGCCACTGCCAGTTGACTGTCTGGGTCCTATTGCCATAGCAGCAGTGGCATCCTGCTGCTGCCGCTGCCAGTTGACTGCCAGGGTCCTATCACAGGTGGTCCATCACTGCCACCAGTTGACTGTCTGGGTCCCAATGTGGGCCACAGATTGAGTGACAGAAGTGGATTTTGAGGTGGAGGGGGAATTTGCTTGTGGGTAGTGATTGGTTGGATGTGTTTCCTGAGCAGCCATTTAGCACACCAGAAAGGCAACATACCCAAGAGTTTTATTTATCAAAATATTTTAGACCTTCAGAGTGTTTTCTTGTGGGAACCAGGAGAAACCAGTTAAAAACTCTGTGCTCCATTCTTAGCAATGCTATGTGTAAACTTTCCTTTGCATTTATTGTCTTTATTTGGTAAACATAGTATTTCAACCATGTAATAAATGATCTTCAAGTTATTCTTTCACACAAGTGATTATATTTCATTTTGATAATCTCTGTATCTTCTTTGATTGGGCTCTGAGTGGATCATGTCACCATAACATGCATGCATTTTTACACATACATTTTTTATCCAGATGATTAGATTATAGTGATGCTGCTTGAACAGCTGATTCTTCTTTCTAAAATATAAGTGGAAAGGAATCCCTAATATGGACTCTTGGATCAAACACAAAGTCATTTTCTTTGATCTCCTTAGATCTCTCCCTGAAGGCAGATAACTCTGTTTCAACATAAACCTCTACATAGCCAGGATTACACAGCAGGTTTATGGCACCTGGAGCAGATGTGATGTTGAGAAACAAAACCTGATGATTTCCCCACAGGGTCTGTGTATGTGTGTGTATCTCTGGTGTGTATCTATGGTGAGCTAGAATAGTAGTGCCAGGAAAAGAACATATAGTACCACAGATGTGGGGCACCCTGTTTCAAAAATATCCTCCTTAGAAGAACTTGCTTGATGCCTCCTTTATGGCCATTTTGGCACCAGTGAAAATCTTTAAAAAAAAAATTCTTCCAGACATTTTAAGAACTTTTAAAAAGTACTTTGGACGAGGAGTGTGCAATTTCCATGGGTGACACTTCTCAGATTAGGCAAGTGCTTAAGGGTCACATGCCTGAGAGACAGGATAGGGGCAGAACTTAGAATGTTTTTAAACTGAAAAAAAATATGTTAAATGGATAAAATACACTAATTTTCCATGTTTATTTTATATATTTAAGGTTCATTGTTTACATATCAATTTCCACCATGCTTTATTGACAAATAAAATCTCCCACTCACACTTATTACATACAAGTCACCCCCTGTTTATGTGAGCTTGGTACCCGTGGTTTCACTTACTCACAGTTGCAGGGGAGATCTCTCTAGGCATCTGGAGGACCATAGAGTTGCACTAGAGGTGGTATTTCTAGGCAACAGGATATCATCCTGCATGACTCTATGGTTAACTTCTGCTGGAAGCTGGCCATAGAGTCACACCAGATGCTTAGAAAGGTGTCCTTGCTAGTGATTTTCTAAGTCCTCCAGTGCGATTCTATGCTATTCTATGGTGGTTCACTATTATATGTGGTTTCACATGTCTGCGGTAAGTCCGGAAATGCATCCCAGAGTGACCTGTATATAATTTTGTATATAAGAGAATCATAATTGTGTTTACATTGACTTCAATAGTATATTCAACAGGCAATATCAATAATGATTACTGAATATGATATTGACTACAAAGCTCATTATTAATATCATAGACAGTATCGTAGTCAAACTTATTCCTTTCCACACCTGCTGTTGTGCATTAAAGGTTTGTAAATGAATTTCGGCCACAAACCAGAATGCCTTTAAAAAAAAATAAATTCTGATGATCACTAGGAGCACCAAAGGAAAAAAAAAGGGGGGGGGCTTGAGGAGGGTCCTGCAGTCTGTAGGCCACATTTGCTTATGCATATTTTAGATATTTGCAGTAGTTGTGTGGCTTTGAGTCATTTCTGTCTTATGCTGATTTTAAGGCAAACCTATCACAGGATTTTCTGGGCCAGATTTATTACAAGGATATTTTCATTGCTTTTTCTCTAAGGCTAAAGGACTGTGGTTTGCCCAAGGTCACCCAGTAGGTCTTCATATCTCTGGTCTCCTTCAGTCCTAGTTTGACCGCTACACCATGCTGGCTCTCATTTAGATATTAGTTCCGTTCTATTTACCTGTTGGTTTTATTTTTCCTTTGTTATGTGCTCTTCTTATTCATTCTTTTTTTCTGTTCTTTGCATTTTCTATTTTTAAGGCATTGTACCCCACCCATGGACCTCTGACCATTGGGAAGCCAAAAGGTGAAACAATGAAACAAAAGAAATAACAAAACAATTTGAGTGGACAGCCTGTCAGTAATGCCGTATGACAAAAAACTTGCAAAATTGGTTTGTAATAGCATCCCATGAACTCAGATGGATATACTGAGATGAATGAACTCAGTGGAACATATGGAAGAAGTGGCTCAAGGAGATGTTTGTTTAGACTGCATGTATAGAGAAGAGAAAATGGAGTTGGATAGAAAGGCTATCAAGTGAGATTCTGCATAAATTATTGATTTTTTTTAAAAAATGAAAAGCCGCGCGAGCAATATTTGAAGTATAAAATTGTATGTTCAGAAGCAATTTATCAAGATCTTCAAGAAGTGAGTGATGTGTGACAGTCTGGCATCTTATCCCTTAAAGTGATCGCTTCTCTTATGTTTGGAAACTGGGAAGTTGCTCTATACTTGAGCATAAACTGCTACTAGATGTGTACAAGACTATAATGGAACGACAACAATAAACAACAATATGATAGTATATGGCCATATGCCCAAATTTCATCTACAGATTAGTGACTGATGAAAGTTTTGAACTGCATCTCCATTAATCTCATCTGTTGTCATCAAGCTTTGTGTAATACTATAAAATAATTAAAATTTGCATAATAAAACCACATGGGTGTTGACCAAAACTTTTTTTAAAAAAACGAATAGTTACAAAAATGAATTCAAATATTATTATCCTGCCTGAGCACTGGATTAAAAAATAATAATGAGAACAAATTTTATCATGGCATTTGCAATGCATTTTATACTTGCACAGATGGGAAACACAGCACCTAATTTGCATGAACATTTTCTACCTCTGCAACTATTCCTAATGCAGCACAGCAAAAAGGGACCATTATAAAATCCAAGTTTTTGTGTATAACTCCTAGGGGAATAGTCAGCTTAATTATTAGTGTGAAGTATACATCTGTTTCTTTGGGTAGTCTATACAGGATTAAACTAGTTTAAAAATCATTTTCACCCCCCAAGGATCCCTCAGAGCTAGAGATTTTAGACAAATAATTCATAGCACTTTGCCAATTCAACAATTTTTAGATTTCTTTGGAGAACTCATTACAACCAGACTTTTACATAATAAAGTTTGTAGCGTATATAGCTCAGTGCTAGGTCTTATCTACATGAGCAATTCACCCCAGCTTGCACCACTCTGAGAACCCTGCAGTCCATACAACACAGGGCATTTGCTCTGTTCTTCCTCCAGGCAATCCTTACGATCCTCGGGGCAGAAACAGGGCTCAGACAGGGGCAAGCTGGGGTAGGGCCCAATATAGTAGGACCCCCGTATCCACAGGAATTGGTTCCAGGCCCCACTGAGGATAGTGGTTTCTGCGGATAATAGCAAACACCATCACTGGCACCACCATCTCCCTCTCCCTCCCCCACCAGCCATGCCATGCCACCGGAACCACACCCCACCTCTGTGGAGAAGGGAGAAAGGAGGTGAGCTTTCCTCCTCCCTTCCTCCACCGTGCTGGAACCCTCTTTGTGCCTGCCCCCTAGGTGCCCCATCAGAACCCACCCCCACCCAAGGGAGGGGGAAGCAAGCTCGACCCCTCCTTCCCCCACCCACCAGCCCACCCACTGCACCAGAAACCTCCTCCCACCTGCTCCACCCCTGAGAAAGGAGGGGGAAATGGTTGACCCCTCCCTTCCTCACCTGCCCACCCACTTCTCTGGAACCCTCCGCCCACCCTGCCGCACCAGACGCAACCCAGAAGAAGGGGGGGCAGGAAAGCTCTACCCCTTCCTCTCCTGACTACCTGCCATGCTAGAACCCTCCACCCACCTGCCGTGCTGGAACCTTCTCCCCACCCCACTGTGCCGGAATCTTCTGCTCCCCTGTTGGAACCCACTCCAGAGAAGGGAGGGGGAGGCGAGCTCTACCCCTCTCTCACCCGCCCGCCTGCCAGCCATGTTGAAACCCACCCCAGAGAAGGGAGGGGAAGTGAGCTCCAGCCCTCCCTCCTTCCCCACCCCCACACTGGAACCCCACCCCTCAAACTCACCTCCTTCCTCCTTCCCCCTCCCTCCCACCCACCCTGCCATTGCCATCTGCAGATAATTGAATCTGCGGATGGTGAATCAGTGGAGATGCAGGCGTGCTACTGTTCAATGTTATAAGAGAAACCCCAGTTTACTCCACTGCCACTGGGAAAAAACAGAGCAGCCCCTGCTTGTCCACAAGAGTCTGTCATGGCAGGCCAGCCTGTCACTCCAGCTGCCAGTCGCCCTTGCCCTTACAGGTCCAGGAAGATGGCTCACAGCATGTGACCAAGGTTGGTCACATGCAGGGGGCCTTTGGTCATGTTGAGGCTAGCTTCCTCGGTGCTGGAAGGTTAAGGAAAATGGCAGTGGCTGCAGTGATAGGGCATCATTCCTGTCTTGACTCTGGCCCATGTTGTCAAAATAATGGGGAAGACACAGGCTTGATCCATGGCCAGGATGTGCCAGCAGAGAGCCAGCGTATCCTGGCTTGTGTAGATTATCCTCCAGAGTTCATGTTCTGCATGTAGAAGCTCCTAGATTCAATCAGGAATCTCCAGTTAAATTTTGGAAAGACTTGGTGAACTCTTGCCAACAAAAGTAGACAGTACTTGAGCAGAGCTTAGAAAAGTTACTCTTTTGAGCTACAAAACTCAGAAACCCCCAGCCAGTATGGTCACTATGAGATGTAGTCCCAAAGGTTAAGAATTCCAAGCTTTGATATGGACCCATGGTCTGACTTAATAGAAGACAGCCATGTATATATTTTGGACCCAATCTGAAGCAGAAACCAGTTTGAAAGGCAATAATCACAGAATGATCAATATGCATCCCAATCTCTAAGAAAGGGGACACCAGGGACTATGGGCTTGTCTATTCAAGAGGAGTGCCCTGCAGTAATAGCATTTCACAGCAGCTGTGACTTGTCTTAATGGTTTTGTGTGTGTGTGTGTGTTTGCCCCCATAAGCTTCACATGCCCACTGGTCAAGATGGCGGCTGTGACAGATTTACTCACATTTTTACTTAAGTTAATCTCCTGCTGCCAAACATTTTTTTACACTCTTTCTATTGTGCATTAAAGTGATATTTTGCCTGTAGAAAAAAAGGGGGGAAATCCCATTTTCTTGCCTTACTGCTCGCTTGCTAAGGCGAAAATCCAACATGGTGGCTCTGGGTGTTTGCCGTGTTAGCAAGCTCCACACTCTCCACTCATCCAGCCAATCAGCTTTGCACTTCCTCTTGTATGGGAAGCAATTCATATCAAATAGCTTGTCCCAACAAGGGGGAATGCACATTCCCTACGCTGTTTTTTTTAAAAAAACTGGGTTTTTAACATTTTGGGTCTGTCTCCTCCTTCGCAATATGGCGGAATGCCATTAAGACAAGGAGGATTCTCCCCGCATTCTGTGAGGAGTGCGCCTGCCATTTTCACCATTTAGAGAACCTCCTATGGTAAACATTGGAGCATTCCATTTATCTCCCATGCAAGCAAAGTAGTGCTGACGATTTTGCAACAAAGAATTCTATAGAGTGAGAAATGCCAACTGTCCAAGCTGGGTTCAGAAAAGGAAGAGACCAATAGGTCATACTGTAAACATACATTGGCTAATGAAACATACCATAGCATTTTCAGAAATAAATCTGCCTGTACTTTGTAAATTATAGCACAGCCTTTGATTGTGCAGGTCATAAAAAACTATGGATTGCTCTAAAAGAAAAGGATGTGCTACAGCATTTGCTTGCCTTTATGTTTCACTTGTCCTCATGACAGGAGGTGGCTGTTGGGACAGAATATAGTAAAACTGAATGGTTTCCATTTGGAAAGGGGGTCAGACAAGGCAACATTTTATTACCCTGCCTGTTTAATTTATGTGCAGATTGCATTATACAGATTAAACTCAGAGAAAGGAGGTGTGAAAACTGGGGGAAGACCGTCAACAATTTAAGACATATAGCTGGCACAAATATTACCAGCAGATGATAGCAGAGACCTGGAATGCATGTTAAAGAAAATCAAGGAAGAAAGTGCAAAAGCTGAATTAAGAAAACAAAAATAATGACCACTGACATTTTACTTAACTTTAAAGTAGGTAATGAAGATGTAGAAATACTGAAAGATTGTCTATGGCATGACTCATTCATTAATCACCATAGAAACTGTAGTCAAGTAATCATAAAGGCAACTATGAAGAAGTTAGATAAGATCCTCAAGTATAAAGATATATCATTAAACACCAAAGTAAAAACCGGCCATGCTATAGTACTTCGAGTTTCTATGTATAGTTGTGAAAGCTGGGAAATATGAAAAGAATAATAAAGAAGGCTGACAGAAACAGAAATGTGATGCTGAGGAGAGCCCTGTGGATACCATGGACTGCCAAAAAGAAAAGATAAATTTGTTCAAGAGTAAATCAGTCCTAGAAACCAAAATGGTCAAACTGAGACTATCATGCTTTGAGTTTATCATGAGATTACATGATTCATTAGAAAAAGATAATAAGGTCTGGTGACGTTGACGGCAGTGGGGGAAAAGAAGAAGACTGCATTATGGATGGATAGAATCAATTAAGGAAGCCACAGCCCTGAATTTACACGACCTGAGCAGGGCTCTTTGCCCTACGCCTAGGCAAGTGTCCAAAGGGAGAAATTCACTTAAGGGAAGCAGGTTCATGCAAGTCAATTTAGTCCATGGAGATTATCAGACATGGCAAAAATTGCATCAGAAGAACGTAATGAGAACATAAAAGGGCAACATTATCAGATGACATCATCCTTCAGTGTTCCAGGGTGTTGCGTGGGTGTGAATAAGGTGTCTCTTTTTATTGGTGGCTTAGCCCTGTCAATAAAGAAGCAAAGTCTTGTCTGGGCAAGTGCTATGCCCTGGGAACAGCTGAGGTTGTGGGCATTTGATAACATCACCCTTTCTGTTATCATCACCTTCTTCTGATGTGGTTTGGGACACTTTTTTTGCTGCATTTCCCCACATCTGATAATCTCCCATGTCATTCATAGGTAATCCAAGAAGACCAAGGGAGACCCAGAGGCAAGGTCACAGTCAGTCCAGAGGTTGTTACAGAAGCCAGAAGTCTAATGGCCAAAGCCAAAAAAGGATGAGACAAGGAGTCATTAAACATAGACTGTTTAGTGGTCAAGAATGCCAGGAAACAAAAGGAACACCAAGAGCATGGCCAGTCGAAGAAACTGAATGGTTGTGAACAACAAGGACTCCGGGCAGCTGCTGGGAGAGTTATAGGTTAGGGTTTGGAAGGTGAGGGAGGGGGAATCTGGAACTGCCCCTTTAGGTCCTGTGAAATGAGGGGTGGGGAAAGTGACCTCCTCTGAGGCTGACCTGAGGGATAAACCCTCCCTTTAAGTCCTGTTGCTTGAGGGAGGGACTTTTGGGTTGGCCTTCCTAATGTGGGCTGGCTAGGGAGCAACCCAGCTTGTGGGTTCTCCCTGGGTGCTTTCACCTAAGAGAGGTTGGGATGAGGTTTTGGTGCTGACCTCCTGCCCCAACTATTCCCATACTAGATTGCTCCCCGATTGCAGATCTATCAGAAATGGGTTAAATATGTCATACCTAAATAAAAGTGGCCCTTTACAACTCTGCTATATATGTGTGGACTCTTTATTCCTGTGTCTATCAGCAAAACCCCTCCCATTATCTCTAAACACTGATTCTAGATGACAGCGTGGATTCCTCTCTCCTGTCCCTGTAGCCTATAACAAAGGGGTCTTTGTAAAGGGGATATGGCTTGGTAGTAGGTGAGGCTGACACAGAGTGTACTACATTTCAGTTTCTGCCAATAGAGGTAAGACTATGTGTATCTGATGGAATGATCATTGTCCATGAAAACCAATAACATTGGTTATTCTTTTTACTGCAACAGAGTAACACAGTGACCTGTGGAAAATATATGGGGGGAAAATATATGCTGAACTAGATATTTATTTGTTGTGATCCAGCAATGGTTTTTTAATGATTTTATTAATTCTTAACATTTAGCACACAGGAGTGATATGAAAATTCCAGATTTAACAGAGGATTTTTTTTTACTTGTTTTGGATATCTTTCAAGCTTTGATTTTATAAATACCACCATCTTATAAATACCACACATGGATGGTAGAAATGACATCATAGAAAATTTTCTTTCTTTAATTCAATTTCACTATGTGTCATACATGGACTGACCAATGCTGCACCAATGTGAATTTTATATATTTTAGTACGCCTCCCCAAAATAGTACTCTATGGTGACCTCGCCATGGGTCAGCATAAGAGGGGTGCTCCAAAAAAGCGATACAAGGACTCTCTGAAACAACATCTCAGGCTCGGCCAAATTGATCACCAACAATGGTCCACCCTGGCCTCACATTGGGAGGCATGGAGACGCACTATCCACAATGCTGCAGCCTTATTTGAGAATTCACGCCGAACAAGTCTTGAAGAGAAATGACAACACAGAAAGAATCACAACCCAGAAACATCACTCAAGGAGACCTTCTGCTGTGCTTTCTGTAACCAGACTTGTTTATCTCAGATTGGCCTTTTTAGTCATCAGCACACTTGCAGAAAATGTGGGATGAGTCTTTCCAGAATCTTCGTTTGTGAAGAAAAGCCAGAGGGAGAGAGAGATGTTTCCTTAGTATCATATTATACCATATATACCCTTTGTTACAACTAACAAAACAAGAAAACAAATCCATTGCAGCAGCTGGCAATTATAAACCAGTCCTGCCAATCCCTCCTCCCAAACAAAGACAAATAAGTCCACAAATAGGTGCGAAATGCATCAAAGTGTGTGACAACTCCTGATGGAAATGAAGCTGGATAATAAGGTCAGAAACTGGCAATGAAATATTGATTTGTCTAATCAGACAACTCATTAATGGTGTGATAACTTTCTGTCTTGAGATTATCTTGGATGATTCCAGACTTTTCTATTCTTATTTTTAAAATCATTGATTCTCTGGTAGCAGAGAAGAGTACAAGTTTATACACCAGGCATGGATAACGTGTGGCCCTCCAGATGTTGTACTTCCTTTTAGTGGATAATGTTTGTTCATACTGAAATTTTTGTAGTCTTTGCTCCGCTGTACAAATTGCAGCATAGTAACATGGGAGCATGGGAGAATTTTGAGGTGGTGGAGTGGATTGTATCACTTCTGATATTAGGAACAGGTTTCACAATTTTTATTTCTCCCACTTGCATTATAATACACACACACACACACACACACACACACTTTTGCAAGTGGAACAAAAATCTAGCACAGATGACTGCTGTCACTGTGACAAGTTACAGTCCTAATCATTCAAACTGTACTGCAACCATAGATTTCTGTGAAGGGACAATTGGCCAAGATCATACATCAAGCAGGAGGAGTGTTAACAGATTGCTTGCATTATTTACTCCCTCTACCCCAGCAGCTATGAAGCCCTGAGAGAAGTCACCACTGCTGCTTACCAGTGAAGAGGGGAGGGATGGGGAAGCATTTCAGGTGATGAAGAATCAGTTAGTCTTGGCATGGAGATAGCGGTGAGGAAATTAGGGTCTGCTCATAGATGGAGTGCAACCTCCTTTCACTATGCCTTGCAGACATGACCAGCAGGATCTTCATTATCTGAATTGCCTTCCCTGCCACCAGTAAACAGTAGCAGCAACAGCAACAGTAATAGAAGTACAACCGTCAGCAGCAGCAGTGGTGGCCTCTTGACAGCTGCTGTGGGAAAGTTTCACAGGGTACAAAGAGCTAGAAAATAGCCCCTTGTGCCCCATCCAAAACCAGACAAGCACATGTATAAGCCACTCTTACACATATGTATGGAGTGAGCTTGTTTTCTGCTGCTCCAGAGACAAGGACATGGAGCAATGGACTCAAGCTACAGGAAAAGAGTTTCTACCTAAACATTAGGAAGAACGTACTGACAGTAAGAGCTGTTCAGCAGTGGAATGCACTGCCTGGGAGTGTGGTGGAATCAGAAGCTAGATGGCCATCTGTTGGGAATGTTTTGACTGGATGGCCCTCGTGGTCTCGTGGTCTCTTCCAATGCTATGATTCTGTGAACATGATGCCACCCAGAAAGTGTCAAAGGAAGAAGCAAGCATAGCCCCCAATAATTAAAACTTTGATTATTTATTTGGGATTCTATGCATTCTACCTCTGTGCTTTTTACATATTATGTACCCAGCTGGAAAGAACATGCACTGCTATTTGTTTCTTGGTAACCATTGGGAAACCCAGGTGGGAGGAATAATGCAGTTGCAAAAATTTTGCACAGTTTTTACCTGTCATTTGCACATCCTGAAGTGGTTCATTCTGTGTGGAAATACACATTTTCTGGTGTAACAATTATGTGATTTTGTGCAAACCACCCCTCCCCCATTTTCAGAAAGCCACATATGATATATGTGCAAGACAGCTGTTCTCATAGAATCATAGAGATGGAAGGAACCACAAGGGCCATCTAGTCCATCCCCCTGCCATGCAGGAATATACAACTAAAGCACTCCTGAAAGATGACCATCCAACCTTTGTTAAGAGACCTCCAGAGAAGGACAGTCCACTACCGGCAATCATTGATAAAAAGCTCTTACAATAAAAAAGTTCTTCCTAATTTGTAGGTGGAATCTCTTTTCCTATAGTTTGAATTCATTGGTTTGTGTTCTAGTCTCTGGAGCAGCAGAAAGAAAATTTACTCCATCTTCTCCATGACATCCCTTCAGATATTTACTTCTCAGGCTTCTTTTCTCCAAGCCAAACATACTCAGCTCCTTCAGCCATTCCTCATTAGGCTTAGTTTCCAGATCATCTTGGTTGACCTTCTCAGGACATGCTCTAGCTGGCTGGTATCCTTCTTGAATTCTGGTGCTAAGAACTGGACACAGTATCCTGGGTGTCATCTATACGAAGGAATAAAATATGTATTGGTGCACAGTAATGCCAATTCACAGCAGCTTTCGTTTGTCTCCATGATTTTTTTTTCAAGATCACTGGTGTGCAAAGCTATCTGTGTTTGCTGTTCAAATGGGTATACCAGTGAAACATAATGGCAGGCGTGAGTGAATTACTTGTGGTTTTATTCTTGGGTCTCTTTCTTGGAGGTCTTTAAACAGAGGCTGGATGGCCATCTGTCAGGGGGTTGGAGTGGATGGCCCTTGTGGTCTCTTCCAACTCTACAATTCTATGATTCTATGATTCTAGTATTTTTTAAAAACACACACACACAACTAAATCCAAGATGTGGAAGAGCAATCTTCTGCTTAAATAAACAAAAGAAGAAGGAGGAGGAGGAGGGGGGGCTAGTTTGTTGCCTCAGCGCATGATCACTAAGGCAAAAAAACCCAACATGGAAGTTCTGGCTGGTGCCCACACACATCCAACCAATCAGCTATCTGCTTTGGGAATGTGCAGCAATGTGATTCGGTTGTCCTAACAAGCGAGAGTGTGCATTTCCCCCATTTTAAAAAACTAGGGAAACATCCTGAAGTCTTTTCTGGCATAGTTTTTGTGATTTTTGCCTCCCTCCTTCCAAATACTGAGATTCAATGTAGGATCTCATAAAAACAGATGGAATTCCCCATGAATTCCATGAAGAGTTTTTTCACTGTCTAGACTTCGCCCCAGGTGATGCCTGACCGAAACAGAATAGAGTGGCACAACTGCTTCTCTTGATCTGGACACTATGCTCCTGTTGATGAAGCCCAGAATTGCATTGTTGTTGTTGTTGTTGTTTTACTGCTGTATCACACTATTGATTCAAGTTTAGCTTGTGATCTACTAAGACCTCTAGATCCTTTTCACATATACTGCTTATTCTATGCAAAAAACAGCAATCTTGCACAGCAGAAATGTTACACAAAATAATCTTGCAGAAAACCCCAAAATTTTGCACACAAAAAATATACCCACATAGTTGTGTTATGCAGTGTTGTTGTTCTCTGTACGTCAGTTTTTGTTGTGCAAGATTTTTGTTGGGCAAAGTTGTGGTTTTTTTTTTTTCTGCATAGAAAACAGCAACCTTGCACACACATGGCTGCCTCGAAACTTTTTTTGTTTTGTTTTGTTTTTTTGTGAGGGGGGTTGCACAAGCCTCCACAACTATCATGCAAAAATTCATGTACATTTCTGTTCAGAATAATTTCCCGAAACACTTCAGAATGTGAACTGTGGGTGAGAACTGTGAGAACCGGATGAGAACTGTGCAGAAATATGTGATATCACTGCAGTGAGGAGAAAATGGTGGAAATTATTGATCTTCATTTGCAAGGACAAAACAGTCAAATATTAACATCCCTGTTAAGGACTTATAATTTACTTGAGCATCATGGATGAGATAGAACTATGGATGTGTGAGGAATCTGATTTCAGGAAGAAGATCAACAGGCTTATCTCAAGTCTTCTGTCTCAAGACAGCCTGTGGACAAAATTTGCATTGTGTATTCCTCATGTTGGTGGACAGCTGCAAGCACATTTGGGGAAAAAATACACATTTGGAAATGCATATTAAAATGTGCACATTACAAATGCATGCAAATCACTGCTTAAACATACTTTTGTCAATATGTGTGTGCTTGGGAAGGGGAGATTGGCTCAGACAATGCATACTATTTCAAAAATGAGTGCATTTAAAAAACAAATAAAGGGTAAGATCTCATACTGAAGCAACAGCAGCAGTAGTGAAACTGGGAATAGAATGGAAGTGGCAGACAAAAATGGAGAATGTGAATTCAGTATTTACAGATGTTTGTACTTCTAGAAAAACCATACTTCTGAACTGTTCAGATCTTCTTCTTCTTCTTCTTCTTCTTCTTTGGTGCTTATTTCTTCTTACCTGAAGAAATTTCTGTTCTCAGCACTACAGCAACACCTTTAGATCTGGCAGACAGTGTCTACCTGGAATCCAGACAAGAGGGTTAAGTTTTTATAGGGAGCTGCTAAGACTAGTTTCATAAACATCTAAAGTTAAGTGCCCGCACATTTAAGTACTGGAATAAATCCAGAAGAAACCTTTTAAAAGTATAGTACTTTTGTTTTAAAATATGCTCCTTTGTTTTAATATGCTAAAATGTGCTGTGGTTGTTCTGGTTTAAAAAAAAACACAAGGAGAGGGCTATATCAAAATAATACAGCAAAAGTTGGTGCTGGTGGCTTTGAGATCTAATCCCAGAAAGTGACCTTGCATCACTTGAGATGGGCTGCAGAGGAAAACAGAGGTATTTGGGCTTCCTATGTGGTGTGTCTGTGTGACCCATGCAGTGGTGTGTATGTGTCTGACTCTTGCCCTGTCATAGGGAATGGAATCTGTTATTTTACTCCTTCATACACTCATGGACAAACAAGCAAAAAGAATGTGCACCTAAATTCAATAAGGGATATACAGTGTACTGATTAGAAATGTGCCTCACGTTGTATTTATGCCTAAAATGTTAGAATCTAAACAATAGTTTTGTAATAAGTGCTAAGGTACTAGGATGGCAATTCCCATAAATCCTTTAAAAATATTTTTACAACATTCAGATTAAACAAAAGTGCTTTCGTAATGAGTAATTTAATTTTCCACCTGTTCGCCTGTATCACTCTTACTGTGCTATATTAAATTTGGAATCATTTCAGTCGTAACAACTGTGATCCCAGAAAGTTCCTTGGGAAATGTCACTAACTTGTACATAAATAACATTACACAATAATATTGGTACAAATACTAAAAGCATGGATAGAAAGAAATAATTGTTATACTATTCATTAGTCTACAACAATTGCCCGTGTGTGTGTGTGTGTTTTAACACCAATAAGGAGATACCAAAATACTAAAGCCTCCTGCAGAGAGAGCGGCTACAATTCTTCTTCCAAACAGAGGAGGTATTACAATAAGTAGTATTAATACCAGGGGAAAAGAAGTGAAATTTTTACTGAAAGAAATGATGTGCTGACTGAAAACTGGTAAAGGAGCCAGGGAATCATTACAGCTCACTTTACTATTTTGGATTATTTATGTTTTTATTTCAGTTCTTAATGATGCTATGGAAACAGAATCAATTGAAAAGACAGCAAGGAGATTTTCACATGGGCTATATATCCCGTGGCAGGAACAGAACAGGGTCGGGAAAGGTTTTCCCTTTCGGACGACATTGACCCCATTCTGTCCTGCATCCATCCTACTCCCATGACTGTTCCAGAACAATGTAATCACGATTTTTCATCGGAGATTTTCACACGGGGCCAAAATGCCCTGTTACTGCCCCGCTACCTCCTCTCCCATTCCTGCCACGGAATAACATAAATTTTTCATACACTCACCTTAATTCCGCAGCAGGAACGGGCTCCCCCTCCCCTTGCTGGCCGGCCGTAAATGCAGCCGTCGTAAGGCTGCTTTTACGACTGGCCGTCTAAAACGTTATCACGTTATCACGTGATAACACCGGATGGTAAATTTAAAAAATAAAACTCCCCCAAACATAAAATCAGTTCACCAAGCACAAAAACACTCTTTAAATCACATAATCAAAACAGGGAGGGTAAAATAAAGGGTGCCACTTACCTGGATGTCCAGATCGTACCAGGAAGTGCTTGGAACGGACCTCCCCTCCATGGCTGTCATTTCGGAACAGGAACAGGGCTCCTGTTCGCACACCTGTGATTGCATATAGCAACGGAACGGGAGGTCTATTCACGATGAAAAATCGGGATTACATTGTTCTGGAACAGTCACAGGAGTAGGATGGATGCAGGACAGAACGGGGTCAACGTCGTCCGAAAGGGAAAACCTTTCCCGACCCTGTTCTGTTCCTGCCACGGGATATATAGCCCATGTGAAAATCTCCTTCGTGAATAGACCTCCCATTCCGTTGCTATAATGCAATCACAGGTGTGCAAACAGGAGCCCCGTTCCTGTTCCAAAATGACAGCCACGGAGGGGAGGTCCGTTCCGAGCACTTCCTGGTACGATCTGGACATCCAGGTAAGTGGCACCCTTTATTTTACCCTCCCTGTTTTGATTATGTGATTTAAAGAGTGTTTTTGTGCTTGGTGAACTGATTTTATGTTTGGGGGAGTTTTATTTTTTAAATTTGCCGTCCGGCAAATTTCAGACGGCCGGTCGTAAAAGCAGCCTTACGACGGCTGCATTTACGGCCGGCCAGCAAGGGGAGGGGGAGCCCGTTCCTGCTGCGGAATTAAGGTGAGTATATGAAAGATTTATGTTATTCCGTGGCAGGAACGGGAGAGGAGGTAGTGGGGCAGTAACGGGGCATTTTGGCCCCGTGTGAAAATCTCCCAAGTGTCCTATTCCATTCTTCTGATGTTTCTAGGTACTGCCCCCCCCACCACCAATGAACATTACAAA
The DNA here is from genome assembly GCA_030847615.1 of Gambelia wislizenii. Taxonomy (NCBI): domain Eukaryota; kingdom Metazoa; phylum Chordata; class Lepidosauria; order Squamata; family Crotaphytidae; genus Gambelia; species Gambelia wislizenii. Next base: position 95,182,290 of record JAUMIR010000005.1, on the reverse strand, counting down.
AATGTGGATGATTCATTGTGCTAAGATGCACAGATCTCAATAGGCCCCATATGTACGTTCCTTCCCCATTCTTCTCCTAACATGGCTCTTTGGGAATCCCTGAAGGCAACAGCAGAAGTGAATTCTCACTGAAATGCACCTACAAGGATAAAATCTACTCCAATTGTAGAATGTAGTGGGCACCATTTTTCAGTGATTCCACTCATATATCACAAAGAAATTAAAGACACCACATATGCGAAACAGTTGTTCCTTCTAGGAGCTCTTCAATGTGTTCTACAAGGATGTATGTTCCATTGTCCATGTTTGTTACCATTTGCCGAGTGGAAAACCTGTGGGCCACATGTGGCCATGGAGGCCATCATTGCTGCCAGAATGCTCTCCATCCCCCATTACTCCCTGTTTCTGCCATACAAAACACATGGGAATAGTCATCCTAATGTGTCTATCTGGAAACAGAATAGGGTTCCTTCAAGTCTGACATCCAGTTAGTTGGTGGGATGGCAGGAGCCTGATTTGATTTGCAATGAGGCCAAACAGATGGGGTGATTCTCCTCACATGCTACATTTACAAACAGACTCCCTCGAGCCAACCAAAGAGCTGCTTTGTAGGTTGGTAAAAGTATAACAGAAATGGAAATGGAGTGCATGAGGAGAGTAATCCCTACATGTTTCTGACATTGTGATCTGGGGTAGGAGAGATAGACTAAGGCCTCTTTTGACCCTTTTTAGCAGGTTTATTCTGGTAGGGCATGTTTACTTATACACACCTGCATGCACATGTTCTCAGGGGTTGTCTAGATGGAGAAAGAATTCCTCATGGAATGCAAGGAGGCTACCTTTTGTCTTAAGGAGATTCTGTGGTGATTCACCATATTTGGAAGGAGAGGGGCCAAAAAATGCAAAAACTCCACAAGAAAAGCCTTTGTGACTTCGCACATTCTGACTCATTAGGACAACCAATTCAGATCGTAGTGCATTCCTGGATAAGAGTGCAAGTGGAAAGCTGATTGGTCGGATGTGCATGGGGGACAGGCTTGCTGGCAACTAAGTGGCCATAACTGCCATTTTGGATTTTTGTGGTAGTGATTGTTTTTTTTTTCCTGCACCAAGGTGACCAAACAGCTTTTTAAGTGGAAGGTCACACTTGCTCACCTTAGATTTACAGTTAAAAAAAAATACTGTGCAGCAGCAGCAACTTGTGGAGAATAAAAACACAAGTATTCACTCACAGCCACCATCTTGATTCAAAGGCATGCCTCCATGTAAACAACAAACACAGATAGCTTTGCATACCAGCAATCTTACAAAAAAATCCACATTGTATCTTCTCATTTAGATAAGTCCCTAGTTACAACTCTCAGTTACAGCCATTGAAAGCACAATATTTACCCAACCGTGATATACATATGGACGTTTGTCTGGAGGTCTGGAGTGGTTTGCCAGTGGTTTGCAGTTGACACACACCTCTAGCTACCTAATCTCATCAATTGTTTACCTAGGTGTTGACCCACTATTCCACAATTGATTGAATGTGTCTACTCTAGTTGCAACCTACCAAGAGGAACCCAACCTACTGTTTTTCATGCCATAATTAAGATCTTCTAGTATTTGGAACTCTACTACAGCACGTATATTGCTTCCAATGATGAATTGATGAATTGGCAGTTCAGAGTTTTAAGCTATTCAGGAAGAGATAATGTTTCACCTCTGCCAGGAACTGCAGAGTATTTCAACATGGGAATTCATAAGAAGAAATTGCAAGAATCCTGCAGGTGTCTTTAATGGAGAGCAAAGTCCTGTTATAAGGATCACAGAAGAATATTTATGGAAGCTCTTGAGTTTAAAATCGAATGCTAAAGTGTCTTGTAGACATATTGATCCTTGAAAAACAGATGCATTAGCTGTGGAGTTAATTTTTCATTTTCAAGAATGCAATTTGAATACAGCAGCTTTCAGGGTCACACAGTCCTCATTTATCAAATACAAAAAGCAGGCTAAGTCAGAGGAAAAACAAACTGGGTGGGTTGAGGGAGGAAGGCATTCATAGATTTTCCCATACAAACAGGATTTATGCTCACTAATGACAATGTTTTTATATTGTCAGGAATTGGGACATTTCATTCTATACAGGACTTACACCCACCATTAGACCAAGGCTGCTCTCCTCCCATGCGTCCCATTGTAATCTCCAAGACTTGTAAAAAATGCCATCTGAATACCACCATGCATAAACCCACTGAAGAAGCCATGTGGAAGGTATGTTTGCTAGATGACAAGCTGATGAGGAATTGATTCCACATTAACTGTAATAAAACAATATCCCCAAACTCCTTTCTGCTATGATGACCCAAATGTAAGGATACATCCTCAACAAGGTGGAGATACTTCATGGGGATGATCAGCGGGTGGGAGGACTGGGTAATTGATTTCTGCCATGCCCGTTGATTCTCTTAGAGTACAGAAAGTAAAAAAAAAAAAAAAAAAGGAAAAAAAAGAATCACATTTAACTTTCAAGCACTTGCATTGTGTGAGCTTCAGGGATGTTATTATTTGCTAGACTAGTTCTTGAAGATAGCAGTTTTCTTCCCTCTGTGAAAAAGTCTTTGAATACTGTGCAGTCTTGAAACACTATTCACAGTTTGGAACTTATTCTGCACAAAATTCACATGGGGGTTTGTGTGTGCACAAGCATGCATGAACACACAGAAAAAAAGCATTTTTTTTTCAGGAAACCACAAATTTTTCTGCATGGGAATGTTATTTTCTGCACAGAAGATGATGTTTTCTGCACAAAAATGTGTACATTTTGGGCAAAATAAGTCCCAGCTTGTGAAAATTCTCATCAGACTTTCTTGACACACTACTCTTGAGTGATCTTACTGTAGTTGTGTGTGCCTGTCTACAATAGGCAAGATAAATAACTGCCTCCACAATCACTTACTGAGCATGTGTGAAGAGCAAAAAAGAAAGAAAAGGGAAAATCAGATTAGCCTGCCTCACCTGCTACCCCCAGAATGTTGAAAAGCATAGATCTATAATTTTCACCCACAAAATGTAACTCATAAGAAAAGAGAAGAGAAAAGTTTGGCGGTGGCAAAAATGTGAGAATTCACTCATGGTCACCTTGGGCATGCAAAGCTTTTTGGGGCAAAAAATTCATTAGGACAAGTCATAGCTGCTGCGAAATGCCATTACTGCAGGGCAATCCATTTTTCAGGGGCTTGTATAGACAAGCCCTTTGTTAACTGAGATATACCTGTTGTCTATATTTTCATTGTCAACATGTTTAATAAAAGGGGACTAGCTTAAATAAAATGCTTCTGGTTTAACTCCTCCTTTGCTCACTAAAATAGTACAAAGCATTTTTTTTTTCATACTAGCTATGAAACCCCCCAACTTTGCCTGGGTTCAAATTCAAATTCAGTTCAATATTATTCTCCCCCCCCCCACACCTCCCCTGCAGTGGTCTTCTATTCCTCCACTCCTGTATTTGTTCAGCCACTACCAGCTTCAGCTGGATTACCGACTCTTTAGTCCCCTACCCTCTACCTTTTTTCCTTTTACTCTCTATCTGATTCTTAAGTGCCGGTCAGTCTCCTTGGGATGTTCCTTCAGCCTTTCCCTCTTCTAAGGACTTTATCAGATGCAGCAAAAATTGCGGGATTATGATGTCATGGTTGTGCAAATGGTCCCCACTATTGCATGGCATCATTGTCTTTGTGTGGTTAGTCTGTGCCCCAGTTGCAAAGAAGATGTTGCTTCTAATTGATGGGACAAACTTGTCAATAGATTGTCAATATCACTTTATCTGCAGTATTGATGACATGCAAAACCACAACCCATTGTAATTGCAATATTACAGCATGAATGGGCAGTCCTCAACAAGAAAATGTCCAGATGAGAACACGAAAAAGGAGCATAGGGCACTGCTTTTATGAACTGTCCCATTTAGTTTCAACATTTTTAGGTTTGTTTCAGTGCTTGTGTGTTCATTTACTTTGTTAATTAAGGTGTTTTGAGAGTTTTAACCACACTTGCATCTTCTTGCAAGAACTGCCAAAATCCCACCCATGCTAAATCGCAGAAGTAAACTCCCATTCTTAAAGTGCTAGTGGTCATTGTGTGATGATTCCATTGTGGTTCTTCTGTGTGATTATAGTGACATGCAATAATAAGTGTAATAATACCATGATGTTTCCATTTTCCTCATTTGCGGAATTGCAGCATTTTTAGATGCTCGTCTGATAATGTCCTGCCTCTCCACCTCTTTTTTACCAGATACAAAAGAGCTTCTCTCTTCTTTCTTCCCTCCTGCCCTCTGTGGATTGTCATATTCAGAAGACTAAGCCATACACAGAAGCTGGATGATAAACATAGGGGTCGTTTCCACGGCAAAATAAATCCTCAAAGAATGCGACAAGAAGCCTGATAGTTCCCACACATCTCGAAGCAACAGCGCCCTTTTCAAAAGGAGGGGGTGCAAAAAACCCATAAGTTGCGCAGTATCAGCTTTCGCTAGTTTTCCGCACTTTTTTGATTAAGTTCGCGAAAATGCGCATACTTTACCGTGGGAACTAACGATCGTGTAAACTGGCATCTGCCTTTTCGAATTACTGTGAGCAGAGCTGAATCCTGATTGGTTGGAGTGCTTTATCCGAATAGACTGAAGGGTTGGAGAGAAGAAATTCACCCTCCTTCTGCTTGCAACTCACTTTGGAAAACGGAGCCCTTCCTGTCTATCTTTTGGGGGGTGGGGGGGTGGGAAGATGCTTCGCTGCTTCGCTGGGGTGTGTGGGTGTGTGTGGGTGTGGGTGTGTGCTGGAAAACAGCCGATCGCATGTTCGTTCTTTTGTTTGTTTGTCCTTCCATTCACTTGCCTTTATTCAAGCCTTCGGAGGGAGGGAAACCAAATGAGGCAAGCCCTAGTTCTGTGGTGTGTGTTTGTGTGTGTATGCAATCTGCTCCACTATGCTTTTCTTGTTCGTGCTTTCATTGACTCCTTTCTTTACAAAAGCCTTTCAGGGCTGGGGAAGACGGGGGAGTTTGTCAGATCGCTCTTTCGATTGCTTGTTTGTTTGTCCTTTTTCTTTCCTCTCATTATTTATGGTTTCCATGACCCCCTCCTTGCTCCCTCCCCGCCTCCTGCCTGACTTTAATCATCTGGAGGCGATTCCCCCCCACCTTTGCCTGTGTGAATTAAGCAAAACAGAAAGTGTCTGGATCATTCGAAATGCCAGGCACCGTGGGATTTATGCGCTCCTGATACGAAAGGACGGTAATCCGGAATCTGGCGAACTTTTTCCTGTCGTGGAACCGGCCCCATACATTCCTCTTGTGATTACATCCTGTGAAAGTGAAAGGGTTGAACTTTGAACAAAGGGTAGGTTTGATAGTGACCTTTTTGTGGAATGGGAAGTCATCAATGCATGACAATTTCAGAACAATTTTAGTAATGAAATTAGTTTCCAAACTTCCATAACAAAACTGTTTCCAGATAAATGTTGCCTAATAAGAATACCCTTTAAGAAAAACATAGTGTTAGGGTCATGCTTATCCTTTTGCTGGTTGTTTCCCCCCCCCCAATATATGGTGGAGTGGAGAGTGGGAAACCAGAAACACTAATACCAGCACATCAGCCGGGCTTGGCAAGGATTTCCTCCCTACAAAGCATTTAGCAAAATTCACCAGTGATGTGCTTGTTTAAGGTGGCTTCACATCAAATCTTTCAGTGGGATTGTTTGGACAGTGTGCTCTTCCTTGAGTAATACATTTGTGTTTGTGTGTATGAAGCTTGCCCATACTCACACATTTTCTTATCAGACCTGCAATTGCTTCTGATCTCTTGGGAACTCAGCCAGGCAGGTATTTTGTCTTTAATTTATTAACCACTCATTTATTCAGCTTGTGGGCTTGCACAGTCATAGATGAAATACAGATAGTGGCTTGCACTTAGACATTTTGTTTTTCTATCAATAATCAGGGCATATCTGTGATTATTAATAAATAGCTCTTTCTTCCCACTGGCATACAAAAATAGCATAGAATTGAGATGAAACATTAGAATGTCACTAAAGACTTTATCACACTATACTTTCACAGTGCTACTATTCCATTTGAACTGCTATGGCTGCCTCCTGTGGAATTCTGGGGTTTGTAGTTTAGTGATGCCTAAGAGCTCTCCAGCTGAGAATGCTACATTCCCCTCCCTAAACTGCAATTCCCAGGATTGTACAGGAGGCAGTCTTAGCAGTTAAAGTGGAATAATAGTGCTATAACAGTGTAATGTGATAACCTCCTAAGAGCAGGCTCTGGGATTTTGTGAATGTGTGCTTCATCACCTCCCCACTACATACATATATATAGAGAGAGGGGACTGCTCTCAGAATTTACCTGTCTGTGATCCTGCTCTGTGAGAAGGTATTGCAGCAAGAAGGGGTGTATAAGAATCAGAGGGAGAGATTTTACTTCCTTCAAGATACAGAGGAACAAGTCCAGAAGATACCAGAATCTACTTGCTCCCAGTCAGAGCCTCCTAGGAAGCATGGGATCCCTTAGGTACCACCACCTAAGTCAATGCTGGGAACCAGGCAAAGTGCCACCAAGCCAGGATCTATGAAGAACTCTTTAAGAAGACACAGTATCACCCTATGATGAACAAACTGTTGAATTTGATAAAAAAAATTGAGTGGATAACTGGGCAGCCACAGAACCTCCAGTGATTAAACCGGAGGACCAGAGCTGCCAGACATGCTATAAGGACTTTTAGTTGATCAGTGGGATGACACCTACATTGCACAGTTCCTTGCTGTAGAGGTCTTTGTGGACAGTGGTATCGAAGCACCTGGATCAAATGATGAGTCTTCTTTCCTAGTTGAACAGCTCTCTCATCTCACTTTCATGTCTGTGATGCTAAGCCTATGTGATGTTCAGTTAGCTGGAACAGGAAAACAGAACATAGGCAAAACCTGAGTGTTAAAGAGAGTAAACAATGTAATCAAGAGGCTGGAGTAACTCCCTCTCAGAGGAAAGGATGCAATATTTGAGCTTGTTTAACATAGGGGGAAAAAAAAGGAAGACAAGAGAGAGGTTTGTAAAGGTAATCACGGTGTGGAGAAAGTAGAAAGGAAGAACCATTTCTTCTTTTCTCACAATATTAGAACCCAGAATCATCCATAGTGGAAGAGTGTGGCATAATGCCACAGGGACAATGTTGTCTGAAAAGTTAGCCCTTTAGCGATGTCCTGTCATCCCTGTGGTGGGATTTTTGGCCCGTCTGATAATCTCCTAACTTGCAACATCATAACTAAGGACTTTATCAGACACACAGAAATTGGCATCATTATGTTGTCACATAAATGCAAAAGGGCACACATATCAGATGACGTTGCCCTTTCGCATTTATATCCTGCCAATAAGCTGATCTATTTTATTGACAGGACAAGCCATCAATAGATTGGCTGTGACGTATTTTTGCTGGCATAGCTGGCATATAAAACCTTGCGTTCCCCCCCCCCTCAATGGCTAGCCAGCCAGAACACTTCCAGGTAAGATCATGACATCCAGGTAGGTGACACACTTTTTTTGACCTTCCCTGGTTTACTTCAAAGTTTTTAAGTATGTTTTTGTGCTTTGTGTTACTTTTAATTTTTTTTTTTGTGTGTGTGTTATGTTTGAATTTCCCACGCAATGAAGTATCACAGGATTTCTAATGAGGAAGTGAACAGGGCTTCATTCACTTCCTCTTCATTGCCAGGGAAGCCTTTTGCTAGGAGAGAAGGTAAGTGTGGTGGGGGGCGTTCTTTTGCTGTTATAAAAAATTGATGTTTAAAGGGGCTTGTATGAAAAAGTCCTAAGACTATACCAGTCTTTATATCTAAATCAAAACTGAATGAATTTCTCATCCACCCTAGTTACAAGTGTTTTCTGATTTGAAATTGACCTCCCTTTGCCAAGTTGAGAAGATAGCAACTGTGAGGGCGATTCTTTTCTTGGCCTTTTCTACATCCCATTCACAATACCATGGAGTGGCTTTCAGATTACCTTTTGGAGCACGAGAAAAATTGCTACAGGAGATGGTGGAGTCAGAGCTTTCAAGATTAGACCAAAAAGTCTAAGCCATTAAGATTTTTATGAGAGGGCCTCCAAACAAATTCAATTTACATAATAATCAGTGGGAATTTAAAAAAATAATTGATATGGTAAATGTTCATTATTTTAAAAAAGAAATCCTATGACAAGATGGTACCTTATGTGGTACATACTGTTATCCCCTAAGTGGCACAACTTCTTGTTTGTTGTTTGTCTAAACTAAAAGAAGATTAATTAAGTGATTAGGAAATTAAGGGATAATTAAGGGCTAAAGCCATATAGCCATGAAAATATATCTCACATATTTTATTATCTCACATTTTTTACAATCAGGGTCACAAACAGTTGATTTCTCTTTTATTAAGCCATTTACCTGGTTGATAAGGTAAGTTTTATGTCGAAGTTCTATTAGAGGATAGATCCTCTAATGCACCCCTGTTGGTTGCTAAATTTCTGTCTTTAGTTATTAAGATTAGAGAGAGAGAAAAAACCTTCTAAAGTTGGCCAGAGTATTTAAAAGTACCTTTTTTTTTTTCATTGAGCTTGTCAGTTTAAATGTGGCAGTGGAAGTTAAATTGTATCCTATTTATTACAATTTGTAATAAATTTCTGTTTTGACTGTATTGATGGGTCTATGGATTATAATAAATGATGATTATGATAATATACTCATGGAAATAAATGAGGTTTGGTAAGTCAACAGTAATGTTTACCTAATTGACTCAATAGGTCCACTCTAGCTGCAGGTAGTAATTGTATTCAGCCTGAAGGTTTTACTTCAGTTTGGAGATGTTGTTCAAATGCAATATTGAAAAACACTCTTTGCTTTTCTAGATTTCTGTGTGCAACTCAGATTTGTTTTTTGGGGGAATGAAATTGTTTTTCGGTGGAATAGAAATAAATCTATTCCTCTATCCAAATACTTCTTCCCAATTCTTAATGGCACATTGGCATGTGTCAGTCTCCACCACCAATGTTAAGTTGTGTCAGTCCAAGAAAAGTATCATCACTTCACCTTTCTGGATGAATGAACAGAGCCTGAGGCCTCTGAATACCATGCAGCACGATTTATTTTTGGGGAAGAAGAATTTGTGGAGAAGTCCTGTAGAAAAAAAGTTATCCACCTTGGGCAAATTAGGCTTTCTTGAAGCTGGTCCTGGGTGACCTTATCTGCCTTCTGAGTGACTGGTGAGAAGAAAAGCAGCCCTTTCTCAATGTTTTTCTTACTTTTAATAGGAGAAAATAATTAATAATTATTAAGTAAATATTTTTGAAGAAATTCTATGGAATTATTGTAGGGAAAATCTTGTAGGGAAAGATTTTGTGGAGACTTTACCCATTTCTTCTGGGGTGTCCATATACCTTTCATAAGAAAATATAAATTGGCTTGTTTATATTATAAATTGGAACCATCAGCTGCTGATGTTTCAGCAGTTTCTGTTTCTTGCCAAATGAATATCAGTCATAAGTAGGATGGATCTTTAAAACGACATACATTTATTGATTGAGTAAATTAACATCATGTTGAGCCAACACATCAAAAACTGATCCTGAAATATATCTTTCAAAGGGTCTGATCCAAGGAGCAATGGGCCTGGAATTAAAGTTCAGTCTTAGCACATACTTCCAAATGTTGATCCCATTTCTTCCTTAACCTACCCTTGAGGTGCCCTTACACACCCTGCCTTCTAATAGATTAGCAATAATTCATAAATTGGCTATAATGGACAGTTCACATAGGTTCATGGTAGACCAAGCCATCCACAGAAGGGTTCACGTAAACAGACCTAATGAAGCTGTTTCAGAAATTTCCCCAAAACAGACATGCCCAGGACTGATTAAGTAAAGCCCCCTCAGATAGACATTAGGGAGGAATGTTCTAGTTTCCCCTGGACATACCTGACAGTGAGTCATACTCTAAAAACAAACAAGTGACTGGAACACCCATTATCCTAAAAAGGTCTTCCTTCACACTCCTGCTTTCCTACAATGCAAAGGTTGCCTCAAACCCATCAGTCTTAATATTCCAACCATTAACAGCAATTAACGAAGCCAGAGCTTCCATTGTTTCACTATGGGAAACTGACTCAAGCATGGTTCTACACTCAAAACACCCCTTAAGGGTACGATATTGGGTATAAATATTAACCTCAAATCATAGCCATATGTGCACAATTCCTCCCATCTTGTCACTCTGCCAGTCAGCTGTGTGACCATCAGATCAAAATCTGGGTTTTTCTCTGGTACATTAATCTCTGCTCTCTGGACAGATAAAGTATAGCTCATCATCCCTGAAATCTATTCCTCTATCCTAATACCTCTTTGCAATTCTTCACTAGCCTTGTGTGACTGCTTGAAGAATGAGTGCATGGGTTAGTGGACCAATGAATATTTTCCAATAAAAACCATTTTTATTTTATTTTGGCTTGGAGTCTCATCAGTGAGTACTGGTATACACAGGAGTAAAGATCCACCTAGTTACTCAACCTTTCACTGCCATATTTTGAGCTAATTAAATTTCCCCCAATTTAATATCATAATTTGAGTGTCATGAGTGGGTCCCATGGATTACACAATTCAGGTAACAGAGGTGCCCTTAGTATGGACTTATCCAGTGGATGCAGAGGGGCTGAGGAGCTAAAGTGCCTTGTTTTTTTACTCCCCTCCCATTTTACTAGGCCAATCTTTAATAGTCTGAGCCAATTGTTTTATAGAATCTATTCTGTTAGAGTCTGTCTCCTCACTCCACCGTCATACAACTGTAAAGGTTTTCTAGATTTCCAGACTTCAAGGACTTATGGCTATCTTTTCTGGAGGGCCTAAGCCTAGGCATGCTCTAAACTACAAGGGAGCAGCCTAGCAATGGAAAATCATGAGACCAATGGAGCTCTTCTTTCTTACTCCTTCCTTCCAACAGCCAAGAGCGAGCAGGGCAACATAGAGTCTTTCCTGTGGTTGATTATAGTTGTGAATGTGCTTGCCACGTTTTTGGTTTACAATGGAATTGTGCAGCCCCCCAGACGTTGTTGAACTGCCACTTCCAACAGCCCGAGCCTAGTAGACATGTGCCCCTCAACCAGCTGCTTTGTAAGCATACATGTAGAGAGTCTTTAAAATGAAAACTCTTACTCTCGTGGAAAATCTAATTGAATACTGTAACCTCCATGAGAATCAGAGCACCTTAAAAAGCACTCTTTGGCATAGTGGTGATTTTGTCTTTATTTGGGTAAATTATCACAGTCATTTCTTGCAAATATTTAATGTGTCTCTTATCCTATATCCAGATGTAAGTCTCTCTCTTGATTTCAGGTATGATTGTTTTGAGCAGAGGTGAGCTGTATCTCTAAGCATCTGTCTACCATAGCTGTTGCTGGGAACTACAATTCCCTGGGGACAATATGATCAGAAGCATATGTGTGGCTACATCCGTGAGCATGTGTCAACACCACAAGCTTGCTGAGAACACTCAGAAACATATGATCCTTCCCTCAAATGCTTGCAAAAAAGCTTATAATTACAGAGCCAATTTTTATTGCACCAAGGGGATTTTAGCCATCATTACACTCAATGATAGACATAACTCTTTTTTCTTGGATTGCACTTAAGAATTTTACCACAGCCACCTGGTAAATGTTTTGAAGGCTTTAAAAAGCTGGAACACAGTTACGAACTTATGAGAGAGAGATTTTGAACCATGTCAGCATTTGCTCCATGATACACTATTTTTATTGTGGTCAATGACCATATTCCAAAATTCATATACATATGTAATATACATACACATACATTAAAATAATATAAATATAAATGTAAATGTAAGTTATATAAAGTTTAAAATATAAAACATGAACTATAGGTGCATATACATATAATTTAAAAAAACCTAAGCATTTACTGAAACCTTATTTTTGTGCATTTTAACTGCAGCAGCACAGAATTTTGCTATCTTAGTCAACATGCTTGTGTTTGAATTTGATTCTATTAACATACCTTCATATTGCCCTGACAGCAATAGGAGAGTATAAAAAGCCTTTGAACATCCCAGAAATGACTTTATGTATGGTTCAATAAGAGTTTCCCAGATTCCAAGATAATACGGACAGTGTAAAAGAACATGAGTCCTTGTTTCAATTTAAAGGGGCATTTACATTGGGAATAAGGGTTCTTTTTAAGATTCCCTTCTTGTATTACTGATGGCAAAGTGTTTAATCAGTCAAGAGTAAAAGCTTTACATTGATTTGATATTAAAAGTAAATAAAAATAGATTTTTCTTGAGTTTTTTTCTGGGCTGTGAGGCCGTGTTCTGAAATAGTTTCTTTCTGACGTTTAGCAAACGAAAGCCTTCAACTTCACATAAGTTAAAATAATTACCTGGTTTGAAGGCTATCACTGGAGTATTGACATGTTGTTTGAAGTTTCCCCTAGATCATGCTGCCTTTCCGCATCCATAATTCATTGTCTAAGGGCTCAACTAACTACATCAAATCCCACATTGTAAAAGATACTCCTCAGAAAAACCATAAAATCTGAGTTTAGCAGGTATGGCCTTTCCCCCAAAACTGACTGGAAATTGGCTTGTAATACAAAGGAAATTAAGGCACTTGGCTGAAAATTTAATTTTAGCCCCAAACTAAAATCACTAACCAAGCCCTAGATTCAACTTTCAGGAAGTCCACCTCCAGCTGTAAAGCTTCATTGCAGACCCAATGTGGTATACTTGTAGGATGGCCCTCAGGAATTTGATCTTACTCCATGATAAACCATAATTTCCCATTCTTCCTCTGTGAACTAGCCAAAGCTAGGAACTTGTATAGCATGATCCTATGTTTATTCCAGAATAAGCCCAACCAAGCTAATTTCCAAGCAAGTACACATACATTCGCTGCAATCCTAAACATAGCTACTGAGAAATAAGCCAAACTAGGCTAAAATTAGCAAATTAAACTCTTTACTCTGCCTTTCTTAAAAAGTTCAAAATGGCTAACAAATCTATATACATTAAAAACTCAGCTTTTATAAACTCAAGAAATGAAGGACTTACTTCTAAGTAAATATACAGAAAGCTGTGGTGTTAGTTAATTTCTATCGTTTCCATTATGTGAAAGCACTGCAAATGCTTAGATATTACTGCAAGGTCAGTTAAACTTGCAGCAAATTAACCAGGAGATGGCAGGATTGTGTAAAGAAATTTAAAAAGTGGAGAAATCTGTTAATGAAAATAAAGACAAGCTTCAGAAGCATTAAGCCGCGATTTCTGAGATGCAAACACAGATTATTGCCCAGGAAGATAGAGATAGAAGAACAAATATAAAAATTCAAAATGTTGCTCATTTTGAAAGAGAATCTGCATCCCAGCTGAGAATTAAAATAATAAACTGGTTCCAGCAACTGACACCCCAATTACAGTTGGTGCAATAAGATTTTGAGAGAATTCATAGAACTGGATTCAGGAAACCAACTCCAAGCGATGTACTGGTGAAAGTGGCCAATTACTACAAAAAAGAGACATTTATGAAAGAAATCAGGAAACTTGGTGACCAAATACTTTTTGACTCAACACCAGTGATGATCTTCAATGATTTGTGTGTGAAAACATTCAAATGGAGGAGAGGTATCAAACCTATTATAGCTATATTGAAAAAAAAACATTAACTACAATTGGGGATACCCAATATTTTTGAAATTCAAGTATGCTGGGAAATACTACAAAATAAAAACACTGGAAGAAGGATTACAATTGCTGACAATGCTAGGATTGAGAGAGGAAGAGCAAGAAGCCGCAAAAGATCAAGCTGAGCTGAAAGGTGCAACAGCAGGAAAGGAGAACTGAAGATATAAAGACAAGGGACTGGAAAAAAACTGAAAGAGATGAGATCAAAAGTGGCATTGATGATGGGTGACACCCCCTCACCCCTCAAGGTTTTGTAGCTATGGTGGGGATAGTAATCCCTGGGATTAGGATGGGGTGAGGAAATGTGTATGCGGGAAGGGTAGAGAGGAGGGGGGAATGGGGGGAAGGTGGAGGGTGGTGCAGGGGGAACTGTGGTTGTTTATTTGTGTATTGTAGTATTTGTGCACTATGGGGGACTAATAGAAATAGAAATATATTATACATAATATAGAGGGCAGATTGAGAATATTGACCTTAAATGTAAAACGATTAGGAAATGTAGTCAAAAGGAAAAGAATAGAATCTTTATTAAATAAATCTAAAACAGATATAATATTTCTTCAAGAAACACATCAAAATAAAGATGGAGTGAATGAATTGAAGTTGAAATGGGCAACTACATATGAAAAAGCTTTTGGAACATCAAAATCAAGAGGAGTAGCAACAATTTTGTCAAAAGGATGTGGTTTTATTGTTAAGAAAATTAAAAATGATTCAAAAGGGAGATATATAATTATACAAAGAATTAGGGGTAAAGAATAACTCACTCTGGTCAATCTGTATGCCCCAAATGAAGGTCAAATAGAATTTTATGAAGAAGTTATTAAAGCAACAAATGAAATAAGTGAGGGATCTATAATAATGGTGGGAGATTTTAATATGGTAATGGATAAGCATAAAGATAAATCTAATCCTACTAAGGAGGACAAGAAAAAGTATGATACTGGTTTGAACAAATTATAAATAGAAATGGATTGAGAGATGTGTGGAGAGAATGGAAAGGAGAAGAAAAGAGATATACTTATTATTCATCAACACATAAAACCTATTCCAGAATAGATTACATTTTTATATCAAAAAATCTGGTCCCACAAATTGTAAACAGAGATATAGGACTTATAAAAATTACAGATCATGCAGCAGTTACAGCAGATATAAAGATTACAAAAGATTATAAACAAGCAAAAGATAGAGATTGGATACAAAAATATTAGGTTATAAAATATAGTAAAAAAAGTAAAGGTAGAATTAAAAGAAATATGGGAAATAAATAGAGTAGGACAAAGCAATCAAGCATTTTTGTGGGATTCAATGAAAGTTGTAGCAAGGGGAATATTTATTAGGGAAGCACATACATTATGAAAAAAACAGGAAAGAAGTTAGGGGAAACTAGAAGAAATTAAAGGTTTAGAAAAAGAATATTTTAGAAATAGAGATAAACAGATCCCTGCACTAATACAAGCAAAGAGAAAAGAATTAGAACAGAAAGATATGGAAATAGTAAAAAGAAATCTGCTATTTATGAAAAGAGATTTTTAAAAATATAGTAATAAAAATTCGAGAATGCTAGCAAGGGCCACATAAGCACAGAAAACTAAAAGTATGGTTGGAATTATTAAAAATGAAAAAGGAGAAAAAAGTAATTTGATGAAGGATAAATTAAAAATATTGCAAGAATATTATCAAAAATTATACTCAGCAGGAGATCCATCAAAAGATTTAGAGAAATATATACAGGGATATTGTAAGGATATAATTAGTGAGGAGGAGAAGGAATTAATGGAACAGCCTATAACAGTAGAGGAAATAGAGGATGTTATAAACAAATTGAAACTGGGGAAGGTCTCAGGACAAGCTGGTTTGGGAGCGGAATATTACAAAACATTTAAAAGTATATTAATATCTAGCATGAAGGAATTATATAACAACATTTTAAAAGGAGATGAGATCCCACCATCGTGGAAACAATCTTTGATTATACTAATTCCAAAACCAGATAAGGATCTGACCGATCCAGATTCATGTAGACCAATATCATTAATAAATAAAGATGCAAAAATATTAACAGCAATATTGGCAAAAAGGATGAATAAATTTATGCACAAATATATACAAAAAGATCAATGTGGATTTATAGCAGGAAGACAGATGGCTAATTTACCTGGAAGAGTAATAAATATAATAGATATAATCTGAAGAGAGAAAATTAAAGCAGGGCTTATAGCCATGGATATATTTAAAGCCTTTGATTGTGTGGAATGGCTGGCATTAAAAAATATAATGAAAACATTTGGATTTGGAGAAAAATTTAGAGGCATGATTGACCAAATATAGCTACAGTAATAGTAAATGATGGTAAGACAGAACAAATAAATTTAACTAGGGGAACAAGACAAGGTTGCCCACTTTCCCCAATAATATTTGCTATGGTAATAGAAATATTAGCTAATGTAATTAGAAGGGACAAAGGTATTAAAGGGATAGGAAATATTGAAAAGATTAAGCTGAATATGTCCGCGGATGATACTTTTATAACAATACAAGATCCATTGGAAAAAATGCAAGAGATAGGAAACATTTGGAAATGTTTGGGGAAATGACAGGTTTACAAGTAAATTGGAATAAATCAGAAATGATGATATTTAATTATACAGAGGCAGAGCAAAATATATGAAGAGTAAAAAGAACTAT
The DNA here is from genome assembly GCA_030847615.1 of Gambelia wislizenii. Lineage (NCBI taxonomy): Eukaryota > Metazoa > Chordata > Lepidosauria > Squamata > Crotaphytidae > Gambelia > Gambelia wislizenii. The sequence continues at coordinate 95,165,837 of JAUMIR010000005.1, read as the reverse complement.
ATTAAAATAAAGGAGCAAATAAGATATTTAGGAATAAATATTGTGGCAGAATTGGAAAAAATTAGAGGAATTTTTTTTTACTATATTAAGGAAAGATGTGGAGAAAAAAATTAGAGAAGTATGGGGAAATTAAACTCTCATGGTTTGGAAGAATAGCACTTGTTAAAATGAAAATTTTACCAAAAATAAAATTTCTTATTTAGAATGCTGTCTATTAAAATATCAGAGATGGAATTTAAAAAGTGGCAAAATATGATAAATAATTATTGTAATGGAGGCAAAAGATCAAGAATTAATAAAAATAGATGGTATAAATCCCCCCCCAAAAGGAGGTTAAGCCTACCCAATTTGAAGCTATATTATGTAGCGAATTAATTGAGATATATTATTGATAGTGTTGGAGAAGTAAAAGAAATGAAATGGATGGAAATAAATAAACAAGAGATAGATTTAAAATTAAGAAATATATTCTTTTGTAAACCAAAAAAGAAATTTAGGGAAAGAGTACAGTCTGTCTCCTTAAAAAATATACTAGATATTTGGATTAAATATAAAAAGGTATTAGTTCCAGGAATATCTCCATTAATGCCAGTAACATTGCTGGAGGGTTTCCCAGCAAATTTAAGAAATGAAGTGGAAGCAAAGTTAGGAGGACAAGAAATAATAAGGTTGAAGGAATGGATGGGGAAAATGAAAAAATAAGAATTATATGGAAAAAATATTAAAAGAGCAAGGATTCACATGGTTTAAACAAATACAGTTAGAACAATGGACAAAAAATGGTTAAAGGAGGGAAAATGTAGAAAAATACAAAATTTGAGGAATTGATTATACAAGCTACACAAGAGAAAAATAATATAAAAGGTGTTACATGTAAAATATATAAAATGTTAATGGATAATGAAGAGGTACAAGATAATCTTAAAGATATAAGGGAAACAGATGTAGCAATTGTAATAGATAAATCTAAGTGGGAGAAAATATGGAATATGCATCATTTGAAAACATTATCAATAAGAATAAAAGAAAATCACTATAAGTTTATATGGAGATGGCATTTAACCCCAGTAAGATTGAATCAAATAGATAAAAAAGTATTCAGCACAGTGTTGGAGGGGATGTCAAGAATTGGGAACATATATTCATATGTGGTGGAATTGCAAATATGTGCAGAGATTTTGGAAAATAGTAATGAAGGAAAATAAGTGAGATAATGGAGATAAATATACCTTTATGTCCTGAAATAGCATTATTATCATATTGTGAAAAAATACAAATTGTTAAGGAATTATTAACAAATCTGCTGACAGCAGCAACGTTAATAGTAGCAAAGAAATGGAAAACACAAGGTGAATACCAAATAGAAGAATGGTATAATGAATTATGGAATATAGGTATAATTGAGAAATTAACAAATATAGTTAAAGGAAAAAAAAGGAGGGCTAAATAAGAATGTTTTTGGTGAAAAATGGAGTAAATTTTTAGAATTTGTATTAATAAAGGGGAAAGGAAGCAAATCTGAGTTGGAAACAATGGCATTTTGGAAAGAGGGATGAATGTAAAGGGAAGTCCCTGGGTGGAGGGAATCACTGTTATTTGTGTTTGTTAAGTTGTGTGTATAAATTTTATGTTGTTTAATTTTAAAAATTAATTTAAAAAAGACCATCTTTATTCTTCCTTTTTATTAATGTAATCAACAATTTCTTCATCACCCACGGAACATCAGTTGGAAAAAGGGAAAGAGCACTTTCAGTAGCTGCACATTCTACTGGGCTTTCCACACTTCTCTATGAGCCAGGTAGGAAAACTCCCTAGCTGAGGTAGTGTGGCAAGTTCCCTTCTCAAAGGATGTTACATTTTGACAATTAATTGTCTTTATATATGTGTGTGCACACATGTGCGCATACACTTCAGAGTTATAACCTGCTTCAACTCTGCTGCTGTTTTGAAACGTTTTAATCCTACTGCTGCTTTTCTCTCTGCTCATGGCATTTTACAGTTCAAGGCTGTGCAAATCTATTCAGTTGTAAATCCCATTGATTTCAGTTGGGTTTGATCAAGTCTGACATCAATACATTTTTTTTTCATTCCATTGTACTCACTTTCCTATTTTAGAGGCAAACATTTTATTCTTCTCCTTTTATTCTTTTTCTTTTTAAACATTTTATCATTTTTATCTACCCCTTCAAAGAAAGAAAAATGTTTCAAATAAATAAACAAACAATGTGATGTAAGAGAATAATTGACATTCAGCTGAAAAATAACAACTCTATTTACCTTTGCTATTAATTTGCAAATTAGCAGCAAAGAGTAACAGTTGGGGGGAAAATACATACAGGTGCAAATTCCAGTTACTGGATACTGAAGAGAGGAGACAGCCATTATGCAACTGTTTAGCATTAAAAAGCACAGGGTAAAACAATAGACAGTGGCAGCCAAAATGCCCATCTGAATGTAACTTATTATAGAAAGGGAGGAAAGAATTGTGGAAAATGAATAAATGCAGAAATACTGCCCTGTAGAAATCTGTCTACTCAATACATTTCTGAAAATTAAAACAAAACAAAACAAAAACAAATAACTAAAAGTCCGGTTACCCAAATTGCTTAGGTCCCATGGGGACCATCTAATGTCCTAATATTAATTTGGGGAATTTAATTAACTTAACTTTGTGGAGTATCTTTGTATGCTAAATTGTAAAGTAAAAAATCTTTGTGGATTTTTCTATAGCAAAGGAAGCTGTGGCCAGTAAGGTCATCATGACCTATACACAGCTGGTGTTGATGCGGCAGCTAAAAAGGCCAATGCAATTTTGGGCTGTATCAATAGAAGTATAGTGTCTAGATCAAGGGAAGTAATAGTGCCACTCTATTCTGCCTTGGTCAGACCTCACTTAGAATACTGTGTCCAGTTCTGGGCACCACAATTCAGAAAGGATATTGACAAATTGGAGCGTGTCCAGAGAAGGGCAACTAAAATGGTGAAAGGTCTGGAAACAATGCCTTATGAGGAGAGACTTAGGGAGCTGGGTATGTTTAGCCTGGAAAAAAGATGGTTTAGAGGCGATATGATAGCCCTGTTTAAGTATTTGAAGGGATGTCACGCTGAGGATGGAGCAGGCTTGTTTTCTGCTGCTCCAGAGACTGGAACACGGAGCAATGGGTGCAAGCTCCAGGAACAGAGATTCCACCTCAACATTAGGAGGAACTTTTTGACAGTAAGAGCTGTTCGGCAGTGGAACGCACTCCCTCGGAGCGTGGTGGGGTCTCCTTCCTTGGAGGTCTTTAAACAGAGGCTGGATGGCCATCTGTCGGGGATGCTTTGATTGTGATTTCCTGCGTGGCAGGGGGGTTGGACTGGATGGCCCTCGTGGTCTCTTCCAACTCTGCAATTCTATGATTCTATGATTCTATGATTATTGTTTAAGAGCTGGATGTGTGGGGGAGAAGCCAGCAGCAAAGTCTGAAAGCTGGTATCTCTGTGGGAAAGAAATGTACAGACAGTAAGCCTGGGAAACACAGTTTGTTGACACAACTGCATGTCCTATTGTGCTATGTATATATGAGTGTGCTTGATACTGCATGTTGTGCAGTTCCCTTCTGTTCTCTTGCTTGATGCTGGAGACATGGGACTTGTAACATGTGCTCTGCTATGCCTAAGTAAACACTTGTTTACTTAGGCATAGCTGGAGATTATCAGATGGGCCCTTAAAACCTGGACACACACTGAAGATTATCAGATGGACCCTTAAAACCCGCCCCTATCCCGATACCCCCCCTGCCCCACTCCCATCCTTGTTACAGTTTAAAACAAAAAATTTCAGACCCTTACCTTTATCCTGGCATGAGAACTGTTTCCCCTCCCCTTGGCTGGCTGGGAGTGAATGCAGCTGTCGCAAAGCTGCATTCACGACCTGTAAAGCAAATCCTACCCGTTCTCGTAAGAAATTAAAAAATAAAAAGTAAAAGAAAGATCAAAAACAAAAACCAAGCCCTAAAACACATTTTAAATTTAACAAGTAACCTGGGGAGGGTAAGAAAAAGGGTGTCACTTACCTCCTCATCCCGATAGAACCCGGAAGTGTTCAGCACGGACCTCCCAGACGGGAGGAACGGGGCTCCTTTTCTCTCACCCATGATAACATAACAAAAACGGAACGGATGATCTATTGATGGCTTAAGCCATCAATAAAAAGAACTGGCAGAATGGAGAGTGAAAGGGAGCAGGACAAGACAAGAATGGTGTCATCTGAAAGGGAAGCCCTTTCACGATCTCCAGGCAGCCCTGTGGTGGGATATTAAGGTCATCTGAAAATCTCCACTGTATCTGCTTGATTTGTTTCAGCATGAAGCCATCCACATGAGTCTAGTGCTGTGGTGCAGCTTGACTCTCTGGACATGCTCAGGAGGGTCTCATTGCCCCCCCCCCCAACAGACTTGGCATGCAAGAGGCCAGGCAGCAGCGGGATCTTTTCATCTGAGTATACTGGTAGTAATGGAGTAGACTAAGCCAAAAGGTACAATTAAATGATCTTTATTGGAAATTAATATTAACAGCATTCACGTAATCACTCAGACTTCAGACATTCACAAAAGGCTATTGAAGATAATTGGAAGTATTTGAATAAAGGAATAGAGTAAGGGGATGGCAGGTTATACTATACCGATCCAGCAGAGATCATAGATGAGATTGTGAAGTACACCCACAGAGAGGAGGTCCGAAAGATGGGACAACTACACAGTCTGACATTAAGATGAGAGAAATTGGAACTGTGTGCACTTGGGTGATGTTTTAGGGTGATAGCTATATGGCATAATTCCCCTGAAGGGATGGGATTCTGAGTGGAATACAATGTTTCTTGGAGGTTCCCAGAGTTAGATAATGGGTGCTCTGGAATAGTTAACAATTGTTAATGGGTGCTGTATTTGGAATTGCATAGGAGCAGGCAAGGTTTTGTGTGAGAAAGGGATGAGGGATGGAAGGACCCATTTTGCAACCATTGAGGACTCTGCTATCATTGAGTGGATTACTGAATGTCTCATCACCAGGTGTTAAGTTCTGACCTGAGTATTTGATTTTGGGGAATTTCCGAAGCTCCCTCCCTAGGTCGTACATGAGTCTAGCCTTGATACTTGGGGATCTGGTTTACCTGCTAACCATGTGGATGGCCACATTAAGCCAAATTATTAAATATTGCCAATTACTTGGTTTCCAAGATGGAGGCTATCAGGATAGGTAACAGTCCCCCTGCAAAATGAGCAAGGCCCTGTCTGTTTTGCCAGAGAGCTGGTGATGAGCATCCAGCCACTCATCTTCCTACTCTTCAGCAACATGGAAAGGGTCACATGGGGAGGCAGGAGCTGCATTGTTGAATAGGTAGATTTGGGGTGTACCATTAGGAGATGTAGCTACATCTCCTAAGGCAGGATCTCTGTCACTATTTTGTATTATTTACATATTTCTTTAAAAACATAAACATGGCACTGTCTGAAGGTGCTTACTATTTAAATTTTGAGGGGGGGCAACAATGTGAAAGGCAGGATCAGGGTAATAGGAGAATCTGAGGGGGCAGAGTAGAGGAGAAAAGGAGAGAGTCCCACCAAATGAATGGAAAACTGCTTGAGTTATATTCTGCCCAAGCTCTTGATTAGAAACTAGGACTACATGGTTATAGAGTTGAGTGAGATAATGTCATGGTTACACAGTTGCACTGTCATTGCCTTACAATTGTCATTCGTTTTATTTTTTTTAACCAAGAAGCCACAGTGTTTTATTGTTTTCTCAATGAACTTGTAAGAACCACCACTTCTGGCCAATGGAAAAGTGAAATAAAGTCTTAAGGGCTAATCTATAAACTATTAAATGACTAACAATAATTCACCTTTGAAATCCCACAGGCAATGGAATTTTTTTGTAAAGCCTATGTGTTTTTTTTTTAAATCAAGGACTAATAAGGCCTTGGTGTAAAGGGAACCCAATAATAGATAAGCCAGGTGAATATTTCACACTTGAACAGAGCCCTTGTATTGGGATTTAGTGTATCATTATCATAGTTAACTATGCAACTTTTATGAAGTCTGCCATTTTTTTGTCCTGTTAGAGTTCATTTCACTTGATAATAGGATAATAAGACAGGAGATTAGCATCCTTAGCATGAAAGCAGACATGCAAATCCATCCATCTGCATTATACCATGGATAGGAACTTTGCAAACAACATCTAGCAAGCACAGAAAGTACATGTACTTTAGATCAATATTGCATTACATAAAGTATTGTCTAAAGATGTGTCTGAAGGGATAAAACTTTCCAGATGGAATTGTGTGGAAGCTGAGGAAAATACATGTTTTTCCTATTAGCAGTTTTTAAGTACCTATAGTTTTGCAAAATTAAAATGATTTTTTACTACACAAACATTTTCTAACTGCATGGAAGTTACACACCAATAGACACATGATTTATTTTTATTTTTTTGGTATTCCTTCATGCTCCCCTCCTTTCAGCAGAAGTTCATCTATGAACTACCCTGTTGTATCACATTTCCATTACTTCACAATACTTTGAGCAAACTTCCATTTCATGAAACCATTTCCTGCGCCTTCATGTTTTATTTCAAAACCTGCTCCTTTTGCAGAAACTGCAATGAAAACAATATTTCAGTTAAAAGTACTTTCTTTTTATGTTCTCACTTTCTCACACTCTGGAGTTGTTTTTGATGTTATCCTGTCAACTATGGCAGACATTTATAAAATATTTAGAACAGAACACTATTATACATGTTCTTTTCAAGCTACAGCTGTTACCTGAAGAACTTCTAATGCTAGTGATGTGGCCATCAGTGAAATTATCTAGATACCTCTCTCTCTCTCAATACCTGGACATGGGAGAAAGCATCCATGAATCAGAGAGAGATCTGGCCAGATCCACACTATAGAAATAATCCAGTTTTAAACTGGTTTATTTGCCATGGCTCCTTCCTATGGAATCCAGGGACTTTATCCCACTACACTGTTATAGTGCTATTATTCCACAACTGCTATGGCTGCCTCCTGTGGAAATCTGAGGTCTGTAGTTTAGTGAGGCCTAAGAGCTCTCTGGCTGAGAGTTCTAAATGCCCCTCCCGAAACTGCAAATCCCAGGACTCCACAGAAGACAGCCATAATATTTAAAGTGGAATAATAGTGCTATAGCAATGTAGTGTGATAATCTCCCTGGGGTTTGTAGTTTGGTGAGGAACTAGCACTTTTTGGTAGAGAAGGCTAAAAATCTTGTAAAACTACAAATCCCAGGATTCCACTGAAAGGAGTTTCAAACTGGATTATTTGTGTAGGTTGGATTTGCCTTAGAGAGGTCATAATGGTCAAGAAGTCATGATATGTACTGTTGGGAGATGCCTTTGAAGGAAATTACTATTGTTTTAATGAAGTACAGTTAAACAGGATTCACTAAATTTAATGACTCAATGGATCTTAGACAGTAAATAATACAAAATCAGAGTTAAAGAATTAAAGAATTAGCTAGAGTTAAAGAATTAATTTAAAACTAAATACAGCCGATAAAGATATTCAGCATAAAAATAGCTACCCCAGAACAGATAGTTAATCTTCCAAATGAGCACTGAATTGGGAACATACATTCTTGAGCATCTTAAAGACAGCACACTCACAGTTCAAAAATGGTAACTATGATCCCACTTTCTTTTTATATTTTCGGGGATCAAATGGTTTGGATCTGCCTGAAAGGCTCTGAAGGAGTGGAGAAAAAGAATGAGTGATGAACTGAGGTATGGGTTGGTTGGGTGAGTGGTGGTCTTACATGCTTTTATACACCCTCCCCTACAATAATTCATTAACTGCAATAATTCATATATAGGTAATAACTGACAGTTCATGTAGGTCCAGGTAGACCAGGTGATCCCTAGAAGGGTTTGTGGAAAGGTCACTAGAGACCTAAATGAAGTTGTCTTAGATTTCTCCAAAAACAGTCACGCCCAGGTCTGATTGTGCGAAGCCCCCTTAGACAAGTTGTTAGAGAGGAATGTGCTAATAAACACAGGACACACCTGGCAATGAGTCATACTCTGTTTTAGATTGGAACAAGTAATTGGAACAACCATTATTCTGCAAAGGTCTTTCTTCATACCTCTCCTGTCCAACAAGTTGCATCAAACCGAACAGTCTTAGGACTTTATCAGGCAGACAAAATACGGTGTCATAACGATGCCACATAACCATGAAAGGGCACGCAGATCAGACAATGTCGTCCTTTCATGGTTATGTGCTGTCAAAATCCTGTAGTTTTTAATTGATAGCTCAAGCCATCAATAGATCCCCCTGCAGCTTTTTTGCCAACATTGCCGATGTGTGAAGCCTTGGGCCATTTAACTCTCATCAATGCAGAGTCAATGGTCTGGCTGGGCAGAATACTTCCGGGTGAGATAGCGATATCTAGGTAAGTGATGAACTTTTTTTTACCCTCCCTGGGCTACTTGGAGGTTTTTTTAGTGTGTGTATGTGATTAGTGTGACTTTTTATGTCTTATTTTTAGTTTTGAATTTCCCATTTGATGAAATCACATGGGATTTCAAAAGAGGAAGTGAACAGAGCTCCATTCAGTTCCTCTTTATTACTGGAGCTGCCTTTGCTGGGAGAGGAAGTAAGTGCAGGGGAGAATATTCTTTTGCCATTCTAAATATTTTTTTTAATGCTGTCAAAAGAACATTTTAAAGGGAACATCTGATAAAGTCCTTAATGATCCAGCCATTAATAGCAATTAACAAAGCCAAAGCTTCCATTGTTTAACTGTGGGAAAACTCATTCAGACTTTGTTCTCCACTCAAAACACCCCTTAAGGGTACAATATTAAGTATAAATATTATCCCCAAAACGTGACCAAAGCATGCACAGTATTCCACACACCATCACTCTGGCTGTTTTCTGTGCAACTTCAGCATCAAGCCAAAGTATTCTATGCTGCACGGATCTCTGCTATTTGGACAGGTAAAGTATAGCCCATCATCCCCCATATCTATTCCTCTATCCAAATACTTTTTCCTGAGTCTTCACTAGCCTTGAGTGATTGCCTGAAGCGTGTATGCAAGTGTGAGTGGTTCTGTGATTTTTTGCCAATAAAAAACATTTTTATTTTACGTTTTGGCTTGGCGTCTCATCAGTTAGTTTGGTATACACAGGTGTAAAGAGCCTGACATTACCCAACGTCTCACTGCTATCTTTTGAGCTAATTAAAATTCCCCATTTTAATATTACAATTTGAGTGTCATGAGTGGGTCTTACGGACCCCATGCAATTTGGATAATAGTGGGAGAGTAGTGGGAGGTGAGAGAAAGCACAAAACTAGTTAGCAACCTAGCAACAGGAAAGGGGAAGACAAAGGGAGCGTAGTGCAAACCTGAGGAAGGAGAGAATGTACGTCAGTTCCAGATCGGTCTCCGGAAAAGGTATATGAAGAGAATGGAATAGCTTATCCTTAAATTGTATGTGGTAGAGAATGGTACTTTGGGTGCTACAGCAGGGCTTAGTGAAGTAAGAGGCAGGAAGGGAGAGTGAAAGAAAGAACAAAGTTCCCCCTTATCTACACTTATTTCTATAATCTAAAAGCAAAATGTAAGTGATGTGACTAGAGTACTGTCACTTTCTTTCCCCTAAGTGCTATTTTACCATCTCTGCCAGATTAAGAAGCTTGTGAAGCTTCAAAAGCTAGTGTGGTATATTTTGCACTTTTTGGCTAACTAAAAGCCGGTGTGATGTGTAGAGCAAGTGTGGTATGGTGGTTTGAGTGTTGGACTATGGCTCTGGACACCAGCGTTTGAATCTCCACTGATCCATGGAAACTGGGTGACTTTGTGTAAGTCACATTCTCTCAGCCTCAAAGGAAGGCAAAGGCAACCCCCCCTCTGAACTAATATTGCCAGGAAAATCCCATGATAGATTTGCCTTAAGGTCTTCATAAGTCAGAAATGACTTGAAGGCACACACAAAAATAACAACTAAAGGTATTTGCCACAAGATGTATTTTGGTGTTATTTCTTTTATTGCCAACACAGCTACCATATAATCATATCAGTGAATTATTTTTCAGTCACAAAAAAGGAACAGAAACATTGTTTGTTGGACATGTGTGCTGTGTACTTATTTCTTCGTATCAGTCACAACTGATGTCTAAACCTTTTGTGAGTAGGATAAGTTTGTGTGCGTGTGTAGTAAAAATCTTATTTTGAGTAGTTTACCTGTTTGAATACTTGTTCTATTAGCTTACATATTGATTTTCTTTTTTTAAAAAAGAAGGAAAAATCCAAATGTGTTCCAATGACTGGCAAGCAGTATGAAGCCTCAAGATTGGCCTCATCTTTGCCTAGCCCACAGGGCAGAACTGTCTGTTTTCAGGGACATGACTAAGTCCCTGAAAAGTATGTTTTCCTTTGTGCAAGAATACATGCACACACACATACACACACACATAAAGTCAAAGCAAGTAAGAATCCAGTGTGAGACACCTTGTTCCCCATTAACACCATCCTCTTACATTTTATTTCCCCTTTTTAAAATAAATTACTCCGGTCCTATACTCCTTCCACCTTATAGATTCTGTTTTGTTTCCCTGCTGTGGAATACCTTGCATTAGGGAATGGAACGATGTCCTGAGAAATACAAATATATATTTATTTTAAAGGCCTATTTAACTTAGAGGCAGTGGCAGCACTAGGTGTTTGAGAAGAGGCAAACTGCACCAGGTGACACCATTGGAGGGAGGGTTACACCAGCCTTAGTAACGTCACAGCTTATGGGTTGATGTGTAAAAGGTTCAAAAGACCACACCATACACCAAGGACAAGAAAATGTAGAATTAACCCTTCCCAAAGAACTTCATTTATTATTTGAAATTACTCACAAGAAATCTAAAACATGCAGTAAGCATTTACCCTTCCCCAAATGAACATTTATCTGTCTATCTTCTATCTATGCATCTATCTGTCCTCTGTCTGGCTTTCTCTCATCTCCTATCCATCTGGGAACATAAATTTCAGCTCTCAAGAAACTCGGGGAAAATATATTAAACCCTGTAATGATTGCCATGTCTTTGCACTGTGTGCTGGTATGATTTGTTGTGGTGGTGGTGTCCCTTCAAGTCATTTTCAACGTATGGTGACCTAAAGTGAATCTATCATGAGGTTTTCTTGGCATGATTTCTTCAGAGGAGGTTTGCCATGGCCTTCCTCTGAGTCTCAGAAAGTATGACTTGACCAGGGTCACACAGTGGGTTTTCATGGCTGGGCAGAAATTTGAGCCCTAGGAGATTATCAGACAAGAACAAAAAAGCATTCCTGTCCCACAATCTCCAACCCACCCCTGTCCCACCACAATCACCCTCCCCACCACACTTACCTTGTCTCACATCAACAGGGCAGCCCAGGAGTGAAAGGAGGTCTAACAAGACTCCGTTCACTTCCTGGATCGAAATCCTGTGGATTCTCTCGAGAAGATGCACGTGTGGGAAATTAAAAAATAAAAAGACAAATAACTGAAAAAAGTGACAGCAAGCACAAAAACACACTTTAAAATTAACAAGTAACCTGGGGAGGGTCATAAAAAGCGTTCCACTTACCTGGATGTCCCTATCTCACTCAGAAGTGTTCTGACACAGACCTCCCATTGATGCTGGGATCTCGCCGGAATATCCATGACAGGAATATCCATGACAGAAATGCAGAAATATCCATGACAGAAATGGAATGGGGGGGGGATCTATTGACAGCTTCTCCCATCAATAACAAGCAGCGCTGGTAGAATGGGAGCAGAATGGGTGCATAACAAGGGAAGATGACATCGTCTGATAAGGGAGTCCTTTTGCGATCTCCTGGTGTTGCTGTAACACCATTTTTTGATGTATCTGATAATCTCCAATGTTAGGCCCTGTGGAAGCCTAGCCCCAAAAGTTTGGTTCAGGATTCACGAGAACACGCTAGGCCTTGTTTTCTGATGAGAAGGTCAAGGAGCAGTTTCTCATGGGAACAAGAGAAAACAGCGTGGCCTTTATGATAAGGTTGTTTAGGTTTAAAGACACCTGGCCCCACTAATTAGCTTACATTTCTTTGTTTCCCATTAACAGGTTTTGCCTATGAGTTTCGTTTTCCATGAGTTTAGTTTCTCCAGACACTGCTTGTGAAAATAGAATTCATATAAGGGAGTTGTGGGCTTGAGACAGGATCTCTTGCTCACTCTCTTCTTCTCCAATCTCTTGCTCTCTCTCTCTCTCTCCCTCTTTGTAGGAGTAATGAATCTAAGGACTTTTTCGGACGTCTAAAATGCAACGGAAGCAGCGTCGCCACGTTGCGAGGCTGCTGCGCTGCAGGGCGTCCCTTTGGCCTTTTTAGTCATCAGCGTGCTTGCAGAAAGTGCGGGATGAGTCCTTCCTGAATCTTCGTTTGTGAAGAGAAGCCAGAGAGGGTATTGCTTGTGTGCAAAACTGTGTCCTGTTCTGCTTGCATGATTTCAGTGTCAATGGGTGGTCCCCACCAGAACACATCTAGATGAGAATGCGAAAACTAGGTATGGGACACTCTTTTTATGAACCTCCCCATTTTGCTGGCAAGTTTTAAAGTGTGTTTCAGTGCTTGTGTGTTTGTTTTCTTTGTTAATTTATGTGTTTTTAGACTTTTAAGAGCACTTGCGTCTTCTCTTGAGAACTGCTGAAGTCTCGCCCATGTGAGAATGCAGACATAAACAGCACAAGCAGTCATGTTGCAATAACTAATGGATGTCTCTTTCTCATGATTACAGCAATGTGTGATAAGAAGTATTATTATGCTGGGATACTTATGCTTTAAAATATAGCAGGATAAAAGTGTCATTAGACGCTCATCTGATAATCTCTAGAGAAAAGCTTGAATTGATGCCGATTGTGAGTGTCTCCTGCCCAGCTTGTGTTCCTGGCAGCTGATGTCTGCTTCCCTTTTCTGGCACTTAAGTGAGGGAGGGGGAGGGGGAGCCACCATTGCTCCCCCTTATTTTGTGTAACTGGAAGCAGAGGACCCCCTGCACTTCCATTGGGACACCACTGGAAACACTGCTGCGACAAAGCACTGAAAGTCTATGTTTCTCCAGTCTTCCTTTGTCATCCTCCTAGTCCTGCTAAAAGGAAATTCCACCTAGATTGAGGACAAGAAGGAAATGTGTGGGGTCGGGCAGGAATAAAAATGAACTTTGTAAAAATGAACTTCTTTATCAGAGGCTTTGTTAAACTGCCGTATGCCTGTAACCAGTTCCTATGTGCCACCGGTATGTTTTTAAGAAGAAAAAAAAAAGCACAAAATAAAACTCCTCCGAAACAAAAGCAAGGTAACTTGAGGGTTTTTTTTTTATTGTTGTGTCTTTTTATCTCTCTTTTTATATGGACAACATTACAGTAAAGACATTTTTATTACCTGTGGTATGACCAGCTAGATTAGTATACAATATTCTGAAAGAGCTGTAAAATGTTTCTGAGTTCTATAACATGTAACCATGCCTCCCCATTTAAACTGAATTACGTTGCTATGAAAATTTCCCATCTTCTTGATACATTTTTTATGTTTTTTAAAAAGCGGATCAATCCAGCACTTTTTAAAAGGGCCATCCCTCCTAAAAAATATTTTAAATAAAACCATCACAGTTATAATTCTCATTATAAGCTTCACATAGTGAATAGGTTTCTTGGCAATATGCTCATTATTACACTGTAGCTAACATTTTCATCTGCTAATCTAAAATAAATGAGTAAATCATTTTATGCTCTAAGCTCTAGCATGCCTTCTGGCCGCATGAAATTTTTTTTGGAAATTGAAACCATTTTAGTGTAAAGGTCTTGGGGCAGCTCAAGCAATTATACGATGGTGAAATTCACAGTATCTAGTTACTGTACTTTTATAACCTGATGAATACCTTATGCCATCTGTAACATAGATCAGGCTTTCCTGAGGGGATAAAGAAGAGCCCATACCTCAGGCCAGGCATCTCCAACCTGGTGCTCTCCAGATGTTTTGGATGCTTTCCTGATCTTTTTTACTGAGCAGCTTTCCTAACTCTGTTGTCCTGACCATTGTTTATGTGGTCTAATGGAAACTGAAGCCCAAAATGGAGACCACCTAAAGCAGGTAACATTAATCAAAAGGAACACTAGCCTAATTTGTGGAAAGACGATAAAAAAATTCTTTTTCATCCCTAATTATTAGTGGTATCTGAACAAAAGGTGGGCAGGGCTGGCATTTTCTCTCTCTCTTTCCACCACCCATTCTCTATATCTGTCTGTCACACTTTTATACACACGCACACACGCACACACACACACACTTCCCAGCCTTCCCCCCACCAAAAACAAGAGGGCTTTTGAAATTTGGCTGAGGGCCACACAGTGCCTTAGAATCACAGTTTACCCATCCCTATTGGATTGTCAACAGGCATCCTTATGACACATCAAATCAAACTCAACCACACAATTTCATTTTTGGTGGTTTACCAGAAGTAACACCACCCTCTCTTTTTGGTGCTGCCTATCTATTGCTGAGGCAAAGAGGAAATGGAAAGTTATTTTGCAAGCACCTGATGGGTTACATTTGGCCCTTTTGAGAGTTTCTGTAAAAAGACAGGCTACTAAGTATTCGAAGTTTCAGAGGTCAGAGATGTGTTAGCATCTACCTACACTACTGGATTCTAACAGAGGAAATGATCAGACACATTAAAAGTGGTGTTGCATGAACACCAAGAGATTGCAAAAGGGCTTCCTTTTCAGACAACGTCATCCCCCCAACACGTTATGCACCCATTATGCTGCTGTTCCACTGGTGCTGCTTTTTATTGATGGGTAAGCGATCAATAGATTGATCCCCCTTTCTGTTTCTGTCACAGATGTTCCTGCGAGTGAAAAGGTGCCCGTTATGCTGGCGAGATCCCAGCGTCAATGGGAGGTCCCTGCCAGAACACTGCTGGGTGAGATTGGGACATCCAGGTAAGTGACACACCTTTTATTACCTTTCCTGGGTTACTTCTACCTTTTAAAGTGTTTTTTGTGCTTGCTGTAATTTTTTCTTGTTTTTTTTTATTTTTATTTTTGAATTTCCCGCGCTCACATCTTCTCACGAGAATCCATGGGATTTTGGTCCAGGAAGTGAATGGAGCTCCGGTAGAGCTCCATTCACTCCTGGGCTGCCAGAATGATGGGAGAGGAGATAAGTGCAGTGGGGAGGGTGACTGTGGTGGGACAGGACAGGGGTGAGAGTGGAGATTGTGGGACAGGAACACTTTTTTTATTCCTGTCTGAAATCTCCTAACTTAGCTCCATCACCAAAGCTGTAATGGTTCAATGCACTACTCACCATTCTATTAGGTTACAGTGAGAACAGTAATAGAAATACATTCTGCAAATTAAGAGTCTGGGAATTTTACTTAATGACAGTGTAGGACTTTGAAAACCATTCAAGGCTCAGGGTTAGATCAAACCAATCCCATTGCACTTTCCTTGCTTCTGGGCTAAGTCTATCTGCCTGGGATGTCTGTACTGAGAAAGAAGCTAGGTAGGCAAACAGCAGAAATGAGATGGCAGTGTGGCAGTATGCAGGCAGGCTGGCAGAAGGCAACCATAATCACTCATTCCAGCAATAATAGCCAAGCACTTCACTTATCCCGTCTAATATTCAAAAAGTGCCTGTGTATCACAGATGAGAAAGGAATGTGCAAATAAGCAAGACAAATAAACAGCACATGACACTCTAAAATCCAATGCATTTACAATAATTTCAGCCCCTTCTTTGTACCAGAGGCAACTGACTATATACCTTCTGATGGGAAACTTTGTTAATTTTAATTTTAATTGAGAACTTCTAGGTTTCATACTTCATCAATACAAAGTACAAAAAGGAATAAAATTACTATGGCTGCACAGAGCAGTGAATGAGGTAACTGGGAGGACCTAGGGGCTGTGAGATTTAGGAGATTTTCAGACACCTCTTGCCGTGCAAGCAGCCTCCGGAGCAGTAACGAGGCTGCTGCGCGGCAAGGGTCCATTTTGGATGATGCTGTTTCTCTCTCGGCATCGTCTGTGACTGTTGTGACTTGCATTGGAGGCGGCTGCGCTGTTTTTCACTCACGGAAGTTGTACGTGACTAAAAAACAGCGCGGCCACCTTCAATGCTAGCTGCAACAGTCACGGATGATGCCAAGAGAGAAACGGCATCGTCCAAAATGGACCCCCTTGCCGCTCAGCAGCCTTGTTACTGCTCCGGAGGCTGCTTGCACGGCAAGAGGTGGCAAGAGGCATCTGAAAATCTCCATTGGCTTAACTACACAGGAGGTAATAATCCAGATGAGATTTGGACCACTTTTGCTCAGAGCTGCAGTGCATGAAATTCAGACTACTCTGGCCTTGATTTCAGCACCATACCTGCCAAAGCCTGAATCTGCACTGGGCTTTTGATTGGCTTCTGTTTGAAGCTGTTACTCATGCTTGACTCTGAGCACTGAAAAAAGCAAAGTGCTAGTGATAGTCACCCTCTCTGAAGCCAGAACAGGCAGTTAGACTCACAATGGTGGGGTGGGCACCCATTCTGACATCAGAGAGGATGACTGTCACTGACACTTTATTTTCCTTGGAGCTCAGAGGGCCAATTGTGTTTTGGAAAATCAAAGACCCAGTGGTAATCACCCTCTCTGAAGCTAGAACAGGTGGCTGGAATCATGCTGGTGGGAGTGCAACTACCACTAACTGCGGGGAGCGCAATTACCATTGGGGCTCTGCCTTTGGAATAAAGAAGTGGTGCTGAGGAAGGGAAGAACAGCAGAGCCTCAGGCAGCTATTTCCCTTCCTCTCCTCCCCACCCACCTACCCTGAATCCAGTGCAGATAGATTGTTCACATGACAGCTTTCTCTGGAGTTTCAAGCAAAGTCCAGAGAAAAACTGAGTTTTCTTAAACCTGGATTAAGGGAGTATTCTCCGAGTCTGATGCAAATACGGCTTTACATTTTGTGTCAATATTGGGGGAAAGGCCACATGTCATGTGGTACTATTGGGCCAGATTGGAGGGGGGCTTGGGTTTTTTTCACTGGTGAAAAAGTTTTCTTCTACATGGAAGAAGGTGTGGTAAGTGTGGATTTTTTCTTTTCTTTTATCTAACATGCCAGAACTTGTTGGGAAGGGGAGAAATTCTGGCCTTGAACTATTAAGGTGTAGTATCAATTGCTACTGATTTTATAGCAGCTAAAGTCTAGAACATCTGGATATCACCAGGTTGTTGAAGGCTCATCTAGTGTCACAAGCAGAACAGAGTTTGGGTGTACAGAAAGTTTGGGTGTCCAGAACAGAGTTTGGGTGTTCAGAAAGTTACTCTTAAGGACTAAAACATCCAGAATCCCCCAGC
Organism: Gambelia wislizenii; assembly: GCA_030847615.1. Classification (NCBI taxonomy): domain Eukaryota; kingdom Metazoa; phylum Chordata; class Lepidosauria; order Squamata; family Crotaphytidae; genus Gambelia; species Gambelia wislizenii. The sequence continues at coordinate 95,148,433 of JAUMIR010000005.1, read as the reverse complement.
CAGTGGCTAGGTGATTCTGGTAATTGCAGTCTAAAAAAGCCCTAAAATAGGACAGGCATGAAAACACTCTAGTGGATGCAGGTGTGATTCTGGAGCCTCATACACAAAATGACTTTTCTTTGTATTTCAGTGCTGCAGAAATATCAAGAACTCAATCCTTCCTCTGGAATCCAGAGTCTTGCAACTGTGACACTTGGGTGCTCTTAGAAAATCAGGAAATGTTTTCAAATTCTGATTCTCATCTATCAAATGGGTCTTTCACAGTGTGGTTATAAAATCATCAAGAGTTCTGTCATATAATCCCAGCACAATTCAAACACTAAATAAAAGGGGGGCAGGAAGAGATTGTTCATGTATTTTGCACATAGCAACTTAAAATTTAAACATGTCACTAGAATTCTGCAGCAGAGATATCACTAGCAAGAATTTTGCTGTGTTTAGGCATTAGTGTACACAAACTGGATCAGGCCAAGTGGTAAGGTCTGAAGGGAGCTTATATTCATTTTCACCTGTACATAGGCAGAACTCTCAGTGTGATTGGGGATTCTGCTTCATTAGAATTCTTAGCCACAGGGGGAAGTTTCTTGTTGTTAACTGCCTTTGAGTAGGCTTCAACTCATGGGGACCCCATGGATGAAATATCTTCATCTCCTCCTGTTCTCAGCCGCCCTACTCAGGTCCTGCAGCTTCAGTGTGGACCCTGTGTGCAGTCTTTTTCTCTTTCTTCCCTCCTCCACCTTTCCTAGCATTATTGACTTTTCTAGTGAGTTGTTTCTTCTCATGATGTGTCTAAAATACGACAACCTCAATTTGGTCACCTTGGCTTCTAATGAGAGTTAGGGCTTGATCTGTTCTAAAACCCACTTCTTTGTCTTTTTGGCTGTCTACTGTATCCTTAGCACTCTTCTCCAACACCATATTTCAAACGAGTTGATTTTCTTCCTATCAGCTTTCTACACTGTCTAGCTCTCACATCCATATGTGGCAATGGGAAATATGATGGCTTGAACAATCCTGACTTTAGGGGCATAGGAGACTCTTGCCTTTAATAAGATAACAGCAATCTGGGGACTGTGCTAGTTGAGAATGGGAACATTTAATTGTGGAAGTGTACCCATTTTTTTATCATTTTTTTTGTGTGCATGAGTTCTTCATTATACACAGAGACTACACATGAGTATTTCAGAGCCTGAGTTGAGTCATAACCTTGCAAAGACCTATGGAACACATGCAGCTTGTGATAATTAAAAAAAAAACACTCCGAACATACACTTTTTAATAAAGACAGTGAACTGTGCATGAAGGTATAGTCATTAAAAGTTTGCTCATATTTACAAATTAGACAGTTTCACCTTATTTAGAATTTCTTACTGATTTTTGTTTGTTTGTTTTTTGTTCAAATCACTTTTAACTTTCATGCTGATTTTGACTGGAGTTGAACGAAGAGCATCTTACTGTTGGGGATACATTGCTCCAGCACACACTGTAAAAATTATCTTTTTTGAACAGTACATTAGATAGGATTGCCACTTTGTGATAAGACTTCAAACACTCCAGATTGAATTTGTGACTTCCATTTCTGCTTCTTGATGCATTCATATCATTTGGCACAAATGTTGTAATACATTTGATCTTTCCAATCTACTGAAACTAAGTATAATTTAGCTAATATATATTCAGAGAGAACTCAAAATGGGCTTCTTCTTTTATATTCATGAAAGGCATGATGCTAAAAAAAAAAGAAAGAAAAGGAAAAAAGAAAAAGAAAAAAAAGAGGTAGATAATAGATTGATCAGAATAATCAATCAGTCATGTCATGGCCACTGAATAAAGAGGTGACTTTCCTATAGGCTTTTGCTTAGCTTTTAGCTAAATGATCTCCATTGTCCAGGCCAGTAGGTTTCAATGTTTGATCTTCCAAATATATGGGTCTTCAGTACCCAGAATCTCTGATCATTGGCCAGAGAATCTCTGGCTCCTAGGAATGGAAGTTCAAATCATTTGGAGGACAAAGGAAACCACTGGCTAGATATTCCTTTAATGAGCAATTAAGGATGTTGGCTACCAGCTGCAAAATTGTCTCTCATTCCATACTTAGAAGGCAGAGCTGGAAAAGAACAGCAGTGGCATTAGAATGTAGGGAGAAAGGAAGTCAAACTGGAGTTTTGTAACTGAGTGGAAAAAAGTAGGTTTTTCTGTTTTGTGAGATGGTGTTAATTCATTGTGTTTCACTTTCCTGAATATTTTCTTTGTGGTTAGTTGAGTGCATATCTGCCTCTTGTTCACCTTGTATATCTGTAAACAATTGTTGAAAATTCATGATAAGGCCACTAGTACCACCAGAAAAAAGCAATCACTCTGGGTTTCTATATTCAAAAATAGGAAGATGTGAATGGGACCAGTGTCAGCACTTTTCTTTGCCAAATCTTCCCTTCTTTTCCTGTATCCTCCAAAATCAATCACTGTTATAACCTGCTTTCATTTCATATTGTGAACTTCATGTGTGAGCAGGGACTAGAACTCAGGATCCCAACTCAAATGCAAACCCCTATGCCAGCCTTGCAGATTAGTCTATAAAAACGTTTACTAGACCCATGATGACCAAAAATTACAAAGCTTTCTGGCTTGGCTTGTGGAAGAAATTCTTACTTACCCCAAGCAACTAAGGAAATGTTATTACAAGTCAGTTTGGTAACATTCGAGTTCTCCTAAGAATCACAAATACTGTTACAACATTGGTAAATCTAAATATGTAACAGTTTCCAGTGGTACCACATAGCTGACTTAGGTGAGAGTGCCACTACAGAAGTCTGAGGCACACAATCCATGTGCTTGGATTCCTATGTTCACCAGGTGTGGATTAGTTGAATTGGGAATATGATACCTGCTTCTCTAGTACAACCCTGATCCAATAAAAGGACAGACAACTATGGGTGAGTTTTTATTCTTTCTTTCACTATGGATGTAAAAAATATTTTCAAATGTTCTTGTTCATCACAATAAGGTTTGACTTGGCATGTTGAGAAACCCTCTTGAAAAAGGTTGTTGCCATCATGAGATTTTTCACTCCAGCAAGAAAGTAGCAACACCAGGACATTTTTTTTCATCACCGTCAACAAAAAATCTTATTTTGTGAAAAAGGTTGCATTTTGGTGCAAAAACCAAGCTTTTTTTGCGCAATGAAAACATTGTGAAATTATCACTGAAAAATGTGGAAAATTCTCATAATCTTGCTTGTTGTTTGCCTTCAAGCTGTTTCTGACTTAGAGCAACCCTAAAGAGAACCTATCATAAGATTTTCTTGGCAAGACTTGTTCAGAAGAGGTTCGCCATGGCCTTCCTCTGAGACTGAGAATGTGAGACTTGTGAGTGTATTTTCATGTCTGAGTGAGAATTCAAACCCAGTTCTGAACAGTTTTAGGAGATTTTCACACAGGCTATACATCCCGTGGCAGGAACAGAACAGGGTCGGGAAAGGTTTTCCCTTTCGGACGACATTGACCCCATTCTGTCCTGCATCCATCCTACTCCCGTGACTATTCCAGAACAATGTAATCATGATTTTTCATCATGAATAGACCTCCTTTTCCTGTCATTAGATATGCAGAGTGCTGTCATTCACTGTTCATCCGAACAGTGATACATGCAGCAAAATAGCGTGAGCCTCTTGAGCAAAACAAGTACTCCTCTGGTGCAAAGAAAAATGCCATCTGAAAATCCTTTATGGCTTTTATTAATAAACAAGTGAGAACAAAATAAACAATAGAAGACATTCACCCATGCTTCTATATGCCCCAAGATTCTTCTGGAGCTAAGGCAAAGAGCTCCTCAAAAGCAAGAGGAAAACACACAGGCTAGAAACTTAAAAACTAGCTTGAAAAAACCCCTCCCAGTTTTATAGCTTTTCAGCATTCAGTCTTCCTGAGAAACGAAAGAAGAACTAATTCCAAGTTTTGATTTCTCATTTTCGACCCCCAAAGAACAGAATAACAAGAATAGACAGATTTATGAGCTTCTGATAGACTGGCTGGTGCCTTGGTGAAAAAATTTACTCACAATATCTATTTTCCCTGACAGTTCCGTCGCTATCACGCAATCACAGGTGTGCGAACAGGAGCCCCGTTCCTGTTCCGAAATAACAGCTGCAGAGGGGAGGTCCGTTCCAAGCACTTCCTGGTACGATCTGGACATCCAGGTAAGTGGCACCCTTTATTTTACCCTCCCTGTTTTGATTGTGTGATTTAAAGTATGTTTTTGTGCTTGGTGAACTGATGTTATGTTTGGGGGAGTTTTATTTTTTAAATTTACCGCCTGGCCGTTATCACGCGATAACGTGATAACGTTTCAGACGGCCGGTCGTAAAAGCAGCCTTACGACGGCTGCATTTACAGCCAGCCAGTGAGGGGAGGGGGAGCCTGTTCATGCCATGGAATTAAGGTAAGTGTGTGAAAGATTTACATTATTCCGTGGTAGGAGCGGGAGAGGAGGTGGTGGAGCAGTAACAGGGCATTTTGGCCCCATGTGAAAATCTCCTTAATCTAATGCTTAAACCACTACAGTGAAAAATCTTTGATTTTTTTTATGAGAAAAAAAAGTGATGATTTACATCCCTATCTATCTGCCCTGGACTGGAAAGGATTTACACAGTCAGCTGGCATGCCCTCCTGCCATTTAAGGAGGGAGGTATCACTGCTGTAGCCATTCATCTTTCTGCCACCTCCCTCCCTTTCCACTACTGCTTCTGATGTCACTGCCTCCTTGCTCTGCTTTTCCACCCCAGCTTGCTTACCATCTGGCATCAGAAGTAGTGGTAGGTAAGCAAGCAGGCAAGCCGGATGGCAGTTGTGGAGGGCAAGGCAAGGTGGTTGTGACACCAGTAGCTGCTGCAAAGTGAGGCACAGAAAGCAGGCAGGGAGGCAACATTGAATCATAGAGCTGGAAGAGAGTTGGCCATCCAGTCCAATCCCCTGCCTTGCAGGAACACACAATCAAAGCACCCCCAACACATCCAGATTCTGTTTAAAAAACTCCAAAGGAGACTCCACCACACTCCAAGGTGGCATTTTCCACTGCTGAGCAGCTCTCACCATCAGGAGGTTCTTCCTAATGTTTAGGTAGACTCTCTTTTCCTGTAGTTTGAATCCATTGGTCTGTGTCCTAGCCTCTAGAGCAACAGAAAATAAACTGACTCCCTCTTCAATATGCCATCCTGTCAAGTATTTAAACATGGCTATCATATCACCTCTTGACCTTCTCTTTAGGCTAAACAGACCCAGCTCCCTAAGTTGCTCCTTGTAGGGCATGGCTTCCAAGTAGCATCTGGTGCCTCAGGAGGAACTAAACAGTTCAGCACATCTGGCTCCCCACCATCTGAGGTAGCCACCACCCTCAGCCTATGGTAGGGCTGGCTGCACTTACCACATTAGAGCTGTGGAAAACCTGTGATAACACAGATGTGAGCCATTTCTCATTTTTACAGTTTTGTTCATGGGATATCTGCTTAGAAACAGCATATAAAGATTTTGACCATTAAAGCCCTAAATGGCTTGGGTCCAGGCTATCTAAAAGACCATATCTCCTTATACAAGCTGGCCCGAGTGTTAATATAATCAGGGGAGGGCTTTCTCTCAGTCCCACCACCTTCACAGCTATGGTTGGTGAGGACTCAGGAGAGAGCCTTCTCCCTGGCTGCTCCCAGACTGTGGAACTCCCTTCCACAGGAGGTCCAGTTCTCTTTTCCGCCCTATTCTCTTTTCATCAGCAGTTGAAGACAGTTTTATTTAGGGAGGCATTTGACATCAGAGTTTTACTTGGTGTACTGTGTTTTTAATGTTGCATTTTTATTGATTTTATGTTTTTAAATTATGTGCTTTTAATCTATATTTTAATGATGGAAATGTAATTTAGTTCTTTTTTAACTTTTGTAATTTGAGAGGTTTTAGCTGTATTTTTTAAACTATTGTAACCCACCTTGAATCCCATCTTAGGAAAAAGCAGGATATAAATCCAATCATAATCAATGCTAAATATTTTTTTTTTAAAAAGGTACCTCTACGAATTTCAGAAGAATATTCTCCAGCCCATCATTTACTGGGCTTTGTGGTACAAACTGCTGTCTTTGATAACCAGAGGTGGGGGCGGGAGCCATATTTTCCCTTTTCTTCAGGCTTTATCAGGAGAGAAATCTAGAAAGGAACTCAGGGTGTCAGCAACTTTCTGACATTTGAAAGTTATTAGACATTAACTAGACCAGCTGTTGAGTGACACGTGCAACAGCAGCAAGAACAAATGCAGCTGAATGACTGACATTTATCCTGGAGTTACACTCTCTGTATTTGGAGAAGGTGGAGCAGGCTGCTCAGCAGAGCAGTGGTGGATTACCTCAAGGGGAAACCGGCAGGTCTGTGGACTGAGTGAATCATTTCCTTTTTCAAAAAGTTGATTACATACCTTTTATGAATTGTCATGGATGTCTAATCACAACTGTAAGCATCTGCCTAAAATGGTCAGGATCCATTCCTTCTTCTTTAGGAAAAGGGATGTGCTATGTGAAATTATTCATTCATTATCAAGAGAAATGATCATTTCTCCCCACTCCAGATGTCTTTGAACATTATGCAATTTTTGAAGAGATTTAAGTGGGAAGAAACTCTCTGGCAGCAGTGGGGAGGTCCCTCTCACCCACTCCATTGACATTTGGAGGACAAGGCAGCTGAGGAGTTGAGAAGGTAACTTTACATGCTGCATGCAACATTTGGAGGTTGTGGGAGAAGGCAGCTGAGGATCTGCAAGGCTACAGCCTTCAAGATCTTTAGGTCCCTTTCCTCATCATTTCCCCATGTGACATCCAGGGAGTGGGGAAAAGAAAGCCAAGCACCTGGGAGGCTGTAACATGCCAGGATCCTCTCCCAGTTCTCCTGTACCCACTCACCATCTGATATCAGGAGGTGAGACTATTTGAGGGCCTGGGCATGAGAAATGGGCTTGAGGATGATTCTCCTCATTGTGCATTTTTTTCCTTCTCTTGAGAATTTGAATAGTATTTCTATCCCTAGGAAACAGTGGCCTGAATTGCATTGTTTCTTCCAATCAGGAATCAGTGGGATTAAGCTATGTGTTGACTCACCACTCAACAATTTAGTCAATGGATATAGATTATCAGATGCTTGACTTCCCCCCCAGGAGCTCACGAGAACGACATCACTGTACCGCCAATGGGTCCCAATATCACACATGCCATCCTCCTGGTGCACTTGCTCTGTTCTCTGTTTTCCCTCCATGCTCAAGCAATGAAAAAGGCACGACTTTTCACTAGTGGAGGTTGCCTAGGTAAGGCCTTCCACTAATGAAAAGCAGCACCTTTTTCATTGCTTCAGCATGGAGGGAGAATGGAGCAATCATGCCACAAGGATGGCATACATGATATTGGGACCCGTTGGCAGTACAGTGACATTCTTGCAAGCTCCTTGTTTTTTCCCCTAAGCTTCTGATAATTGACACTAGCCATTTGGATTTAGGCTGATAAGACACTCTGCTTACATATCGGTTGAAAAAAGGCAGTTTGGATGCAGTTTTAAGTTTCTACATTGCTTCATTGCCAGAGCTTGGAATAGTTATCATTGGGAATTACAACTCCCAGAATCTCCTAGCTGTCACAGCTATGCTAACTGAACGATCCTTGGTCCTATAGTGACGAAAAGTAACATTGCCAGGCTCTGTTCAGTGCTGAGTTACTCTGGTGTTTTAACAAATTATAATCGGTATGGAGCAATGTAACTTTGTGCTTTCTTTTACTTTCTTTTCAGCCATTTGCTTATGATAGAACTTCAGCAGCTGACAAGCATCAGTATCTCTGTATAGTTCATTCCTGTGCTATCCAGTAGTAACTCTGTAGGATATAATTGTAAGCAGCATGAAACCTTTCTGTTCTTGTTCCATTGAACCGGGGTTACTAAATTCTTTACCTTGTGAGAGGCTTTCAAGTCAGTCTGACACCTTATTCTAGTTCCTGACCAGTAACATGGAAACCTTTCTTGTATCACTCACGAGTCTGACATTTAATCCTTTCATTGTGAACTGTCTATTGACAGGCTGCTAAATGTACACACAGCTATGGCCAAATCAAGCTAGAGGAGCTGCATCAAAACAGAACCATGTATTCTTTGGATTTTGAAGCTGTGAAAAAGCAATAGTAAATCAGATATATGTCATAGAATCATGGAGTTGGAAGAGACACAAGGGCTGTCTAGTCCAACTTCCTGCCATATAGATGTGTGTTTGATTACCACATGTGTCTCTATCAATGTATCTGCCATTTGTAATCAGCATGTGGACTTTACACCAAAATGGTTGGGAACAATTATGTGCCTGACAGCCAAATTAAATTTCAGGTACATTTGGGAGGGCTGCGTTCTGTGTTCTTGGGAGGGCAGGGACAGAGGCAAAAGAGTGGAATAATCCCCTCCCTGTATATTTTAACTTAAAACTGTTATAACCCAACATGACCCATCTCATTACATGATCCCTCCCCTAATGTCTGGACCTACAGTGCAAAAACTGGTAGGGTTGAGGTGTGGTTGTAAAGAATATTCGAAAGTGTTCTCATGAGAAATGGTGTCTCAGCACATATAGATATGCCTTGGGGTAAGCTGCCAACTGCTGTGAGACTTTTCTCCCCTTTGCAACAGCAAAAAGATCAGCACTTTTTTTCAAATACCAACAGCAATTAGCAAAATATCTATTAAAAAGTTGTATTTTTCACACACACACACACCACCACCATAAAATGTTTGCAAAAAATAAATAAATCTGGAAATGCAAAAAAAGAGGCAAAACTAATGTAATCACACCAAATGGGAAGAAAATGTTGCTTTCTTTGTCATGTGAAAATGAGAAAGAGTAATCAACGATTTACATGCTGGGTGGAGGCCTTCACACATACAACTGGATATTTCATCCTCTGCATGAAATAGAACAGTTAGACCCTTGTATCTGTGGGACCAATATCTGCAGTTTCAGTTATCCACAGCTGAAAAAATAGAGACACATACTATAGAGTCACACTGAAAAATGCCTAGAGAGGTTTCCTCTCTAGGCATCTTCTAGGTCCTCCAATGCAACTCTATGGTATATTTGTACAAGAAGTCCTTTATTTTAATAGGGTTTGCTATTATCCATGGTTTCCAGTGTCCACAGTAAGTCTGGGAACCAAACCCCCATGGATATGGGGGTTCAACTGTACTGCACAATGGAGTGTGTGGCTCACATGGAAGTAATCACATACACAGTTGTGGATATAAAACTCACTCCCTTCAGATGACATTTAAGCTGTGCATATGGACATGAGGGGAGTGGCAATGGAATGCCTATGATTTCACTAGGTGAGACTAATCCCCATGGCCCTGCATCCCATATCCATGGTGAGTTAGCTTTTTATCATAATGCCAAAATAGGGTTTACAGATGGCAAATGAGCATCTATACAATGTAAGCCCTACAGATGAGAAAAGAAACCTATCTGAAGTCAGGAATGGAATGGAACTACATTCTTTTATTGACGTGCAGCACCATCAGCTGTAGCAGATTGATGGTTTTCTGAATAATGTAGAACTTCCATTAACAATAATTAAAGTTTTAGCCTTTTTAAGATTCCAAGAAAACCTCTAACAAACTGACCTCAGGGGTTATGGTGTTTAATGGTTTCTGAGAATGTGATGTGGAATAATAGCTTGGGAAAAGCTCTGAATGACCCTATCACTTCATGAGGACATTAGTTATAAAAAGACTAATTAGGAGTATTGACACAGTTACATTAACTGTTTCATGGATCCCTACATTTATTTATCACCATCATTATTAAAATCCATCTGCAGTATAAGACACAGTACAAAGTACTGTAGCAATTTTATTCTCCTTTTGAGCCTCAAGATGATACGTAACATTATTAATCAATAGTGCTGTGCCAAATATCTATTCCATATTTTTTTACTAGTCTAATTCTTTTTGAACTTTTTCAAAGGAGGGGCATCATTTTGGAGAAATTCTTGTGAGGTGCTCTGCTTCTGTTATGAGTTAGCTTACCTTAGTTTGGGGCTTATGTAAGTTATAAAGTGGCTGGAGATAGGTAAATTCTTTCTCTTCCATGGCACAATTTTTCTCTAGTGGTCTGCAGTTTTCCCAGCTTCCCATGCTTCAGTTAAAGGGTAGAAAGAGACTTTATTAGAAAACAACTCCCACAGGAGATTTACAAATTAGAAAGTTCAGGCAGCTGAAGCTTTAGAGTGACAAAGAAACGTGGGGGGGGGGAGAAAAGAAAACAACACCCTCAACCATCTTGCAAATAAGGTCAGATTAAAAATAAATAAATAACTGAAGCTAATTTGAAAGTTTCACCTCAGGCTGAGGAACTTCAATATCCTGAGTAGCATCAAGGAAATATTTTTAAAAGGGTTTTGATTAAATTAGTGAAATGTACAGGCCAGACCCCCTCTAAGGCATTTTGCCAAGACAGCAACTGGCATTCTTCCCAACGTGATGCTCAGTATTCAAGGAGCAGAGACTCTTATTGGTGAGCCATCCCAGCGTAATTATGCTCATGTAGGTGGTGGTGAAAGAAGGAAGGAGGCTGCAGAATTGATGCTCATGAAGGAAGTAAAGCACTGGATAAGTAATCTGCTTAGAGCTGTCAGATTTTGTCTGCCTTCTATGTAACCCTGGAAACACTACTGCTGTTTAACCCAAGAAGAAGCACAGTCATTAGAGTAGGGCAATAGGAAGATTCTAGCCAAAACCATCCAAGTGATGTGGGCACCTAAAGCAGAAATCCTACAGGCATCCCTTCCTTTCCACAAAGCACTACCTCCATTTCCCTCATAGTCTGGAACTTTCAGGCAAAAGATGGACAGAGCTTACATGAGCAAGAGTGTGGTGCAACTTACCATGTAATGAGTTTGTATTGGGGTGTCCCTTGTCATGGCGGTGACCCGGCATCCCTTTCCCAGGGACCTGCACAGTTTGGTATGGCCTCCTGGGGAACTGAGAACCATCAGCCAATGAGTTTAAACCTAGGTCTGAACTCATTGGCTGGTGCATCTAGGCTGGAGTGACCTGGATGCAAGCTTCACTCTTATCAGGTGGGGGCATATTTATTCTGCTTCTGGGCCCTGCTAGGCCAATTGTTATTGGGAGCTTCATCTCACTCATCCACTTTCCTTTTAGGATGTATTATTTTGAGAGTTTATGTTGTGTAATGCATATGATACCATTTCTTTAATATATAGTCACTTGTCACAGCTTTTCTAGAGTTTTGGCTTGTGTCCCAGATCCAGGACATGGGCTTCCAGGTTATACCCAGCATTGGTAAGGAATAGGATTCCCCTTAAGGGTGTTGTTGGAAATGGTCACACCCAACTCAGGAGCAGACACCTTTCTTGCTCCCCTGGTGGCAGGGGGACCATGCAGTCCACCCAGGTGGATCCCACACCTGTCATTCTGATGGTTCCAAGCAACAGTCCAGCTGATTTGGCTCATTGATCAACAAGTAGATTGGTCAATGCCTGGATCTGGACCCATGTGGGTGCCAAGCCTATGTGCAGCTGTAACCAATAAGTTACAAAAAGCCTACCTCTTTCCTAGGACTTGTATATACAAGGCAATAACATGTGGATCCAAGCGCAGTAACACCAATTCACAGCAGCTTTCATTTATCTCTGTAGGGTTTCCCCCCCAAGATCACAGGCATGCGAAGCCATGCCTGTTTTTTGAAATAGGCATGCCTGAGACTCAAGATGTTGAGTGTGAGTGAATTACTTGCATTTGTATTGTCATCAGTGCCACTGCTGATAAGGATTTTTTTTTTTTTGGAAAAAAAAAGAAAAGAAAGCAAATCCAAGGCGCGGAAGTGCAATTTTCCATTTAAATGAACAGAACAAAAGAAAAAAGGCTGTTTTGTCACATCAGCACATGGTTGCTATGGCAAAAATCCAACATTGTGGTTCTGGGAGCTGCCTTGCAAGTTCCACCCCCTGTGCACACCAGACCAATCAGCTGTCCACTCTGAGAATGCACAGTAATGCAAACCCGTTGTCCTAATGAGCATTCCTATTTATTATTTTAAAAAATATGGGAAAAGCCACAAAGGCTTTTCCTGCAGAGTATTTGGAGTTTATTACCCCCTCCTTCCGAATATGGCAGATTGACGTGGGATCATATTTAGACAAAACTTATTCTGGAATTCTATGAGGAGTATTTTCAACATATATAAACCCCCCGACACCCATGAGTGTAGGTGTGTTATTTCAAGTGGAACAGGACTCATCCCTGAGTATGCAAATGTATTTGTTTCACATTTCTTGCTGCTGAAACTTTCACTCCTTCCCTTCTTCTCACAGTAACTATGTTGGTAGGGGTGTGAAAATCTCCCAGTTTCCATTCTTTTTTTCTTTTTGCATTTCTTCAAATCTCACCAGTATTCTTTCCATCCTTGTTTCCAACTGGAATGACAGACTTTTGTTTCTTCTTCTTGCACTGAATTTTTATATACTTTTAAATGCATTTTTCCTCATGTGCATATTTATTTATGTGTGTTACCTAATACGACTGCATCTCGGAGGTCTGATGGCAGTTCCCCGTTTTCCCAGCAAGGAAAAACAGGAATTCACAAGGAATTTGTGGAATTTATCGTACTGTATTGTACCCTGTACAAGAAAAAAAGGAGCAAAATCCAATTGCTCAAACTATCAAGGCATAACACTGTTCTCTATTGCTGGAAAAATCCTTGCAAGGATACTCCTAAACAGATTAGTTCCTGCTATTGCAGAAGAACTTCTCCCTGAAAGCCAATGTGGCTTCAGAGCTAATAGGAGTACTACAGACATGGTATTTGCCCTTAGACAACTACAAGAAAAATGTAGGAAGCAGGGTCTCTATGTAACATTTCTCAACCTCACCAAAGCCTTCGACACTGTGAGTAGAAAAGGTCTGTGGCAGATCCTGGAAAGACTAGGCTGTCCCCCCAAATTCCTTAAAATGATTATCTTGCTACATGAGGGCCAGCGTGGTCAAGTCATATATGGCGATGCTGTTTCAGAGCCCTTTCTAATAACTAAGGGAGTGAAGCAAGGTTGTGTTCTTGCACCAACTTTATTTACAATCTTCTTTAGCGTGATGCTCCAAAGGGCTATGGCAGAGCTTGAAGAAGACAACGGCATCTATATACGTTACCGTACTGATGGTAGCTTGTTTAACTTAAGCTGTCTGAGGGCCCACACTAAGACTCTAAACTATCTAGTCCATGAGCTGCTCTTTGCTGATGCTGCTGCCCTTGTTGCCCACACAGAAGCAGCTCTGCAGTGCCTAACATCCTGCTTCACAACAGCTGCAGAACTGTTTGGGCTAGAAGTCAACCTGAAGAAAATGGAAGTTCTTTACCAGCCTGAACCACAGGACGAACACCACCATCCCCCCATTGCCGTCGGCAACTCTGTACTTAAGTCTGTTCAGCAGTTCACCTACCTGGGAAGCATCATCTCCTCAGATGCCAAGATTGACAAAGAGATCGATCACAGATTAGCAAAGGCATATAGTGCATTTGGAAGATTTCACAAAAGAGTCTGGAGCAATAAACACCTGAGGCAAAGCACAAAAATCAGTGTGTATAGAGCCATTGTACTGTCTATCCTCCTTTATGGATCTGAAACGTGGGTCACCTATCGCCACCACCTACGACTCCTTGAACGCTTCCATCAGCGCTGTCTATGCAAAATCCTAAATATACACTGGACTGACTATGTGATGAATGTTGCTGTCCTTGAGCAAGCAGGGATAACCAGCATTGAGGACATGATATTGAGAACGCAGGTACGCTGGGCAGGGCACGTTTCTAGGATGGAGGACCATCACCTCCCCAAAATACTACTCTACGGTGAACTCGCCGTGGGTCAGCGTAAGAGGGGCGCTCCAAAAAAGTGATACAAAGACTCCCTGAAACAACATCTCAGGCTTGGCCAAATTGATCACCAACAGTGGTCCACTCTGGCCTCACATCGGGAGGCATGGAGATGCACTATCGACAATGCTGCAGCCTTATTTGGGAACTCACACCAAACAAGTCTTGAAGAGAAATGACAATGTAGAAAGAATCACAACCCAAAAACATCACCGAAGGAGACCTTCTGCTGTGCTTTTTGCAACCGGACTTGTTTATCTCGGATTGGCCTTTTTAGTCATCAGTGCGCTTGCAGAAAGCGACGAATGAGTCCTTCCTGAATCTTCGTTTGTGAAGAAAAGCCAGAGAGGGGTTACCTAATACACACAGTTTCCCTCCATTGACTGAAGCATGCCTGTGCAATGTTTTCCATTATATTCATTTTAGTAATTTTCATTTTAAAATGTTTTGTGCAAGTTTATTTCTCTAAAATGCCTTGTAGGTCAGTAATGTGTGAGTTCTCATGGCAAAGTCTGTTTGTTCTCACAGTGACTCATGAAGTGTGAACTGGCTTCTTTTGCTGAGACTGTTGAGTTAAATGATAGTCTGTTCCATCCCTAATCTTGAACACATTTGCCCAGATTGCTGGGCTGCATCTTAGCAGTTGGAAAATGCTAATGTCTTATTTCTGTTCTACCAATAGTTCTTCCAGTAGGGAAAAGAGTACTAAAAGACTAAGCAGATGTCCATTTACTGCTATATGTAAAGCTCTTCTTCACACTATGCAGTCACAGTACTTCAGTGCCAATTTTAAGTGCCATGGCTTTATCAAACTACAAATCCCCAGGATTCTGTAGGATATGGTCGTAGCAGTTAAAAAGGCATTCAAGTGCTAGATGTGAGCTATATCAAAGTGCAATAACACTGTGAAACAGATTATAGCCTAGGGGCTTTATCAGTTGCACTAAATACGATGTCATAATAATGCCACATAAATGTGAAAGGGTGCACATACCAGACGATGATGTCCTTTCATGTTTACGTGTCAGCAATAAGCAGTTCTATTTTATTGGCGGTACAAGCTGTCAATAGATCAGCTGTGGCACTTTGTTGCTGGCATTGCAAGCATTTGAAACCTCATGCTTTTTTTCCATAGGACTATAGCGTCAATGGGTGATCCAGCCAGAACACTTCCGGGTGAGATCACGACATCCACGTAGGTGACACTCTTTCTATGAATGGTCCCTGTTTACTTGGGACAGAATATAAGGTAAGTGTGGTAAAGGGGGTTCTTTTGCAGGCATAAAAACATCACAAATTATGCCAGCAAAAGAACAGAAAGGGGGGCAGTTTGATAAAGTCCTATGGGTTTCTTTTCTAGGAAAGCTCTCTATAGTGGTTGGCATCTTCCACATCACAGAGGTGCTGAATCCACTCCAGGTTTAAGTTTGAACTTTAAAGCAGTAAGACCAGTTGCTGCCTCATCTCCAGAATTTTTATTTATTTATTTAATTTATATCCCATCTTTCTCCTGGGATGGGATCCAAGGTAGCTCAATTAATTCAGAATACATTCAGCACCTTCAATAACTGATTTAAAGTTCAGACCAAAATCCAGAGCAAATTCACCACTGCCATGGGAATAATCAGCCACCACCAGTGAAGAACCTCTATAGATAGAGGATGTTTTCCACTTTCTCCATACATAGAAAATGATAAATATGTGAAAGGAGGTTGGAGAGAGCTAGAGTGCTTCCCCATCTCATGTGTTTATTCAGCTTGGATTCTAAGTATTGAATCATACGTTAAGTCCTACATTGGCCAGGACATTAATTTAATTTGGGAGTCAAGACCTGCAAAACTCAAAAATTTGGGAAACTCAAGAAACATATAGCAAAGGATCCATCTGAAACCTAATCAAGAACTATTTGTCTATTTCACCCCTTCAAAAATAATTAAAAAAATCAGTTTAGGAGGGATATCAGCTACCTTGCTTAATGAGAAAATCCAGATAAGTATCAGAAACTGCACAATTTATGTGCAGGAAGAGAATTCAGAAGCAAGCGATCCAAAGGCCAATGAAAGATTCACAATGAAGCCCACAGTGTCACTGAAGAGCAAGACAGTTAGATGCACTCTCTGACCTCAATAAAGTGTGTTAATTAAAAATCTTATTGGTACAGTGGCAGGAGTTTGTTAGCTATGAAAAATACCCTGACTAAGATGGTTTCAGTAGATTATATTTTGTTTCATCTTCAAGAGCAAACCTCCAGTCACCATGCATGGAAATAGGCAGCCAAATTCTCCCCTTCATATTATTAATCAGGTAAAGAAATTCAGGAAAGAAACTTAAGCACTTATTTCTGAATATATCATTACTTGTACTGTACCTAAATATACCTATCTCAATTCAATGACCAAACCCTTCTATTTCAACAGTCTCCTCATCACAGATCTTCCTTCAGCTCTACACTCCTTTGCCATCATGTTGAGCATAGCAAATCTGCATTTGGAAAGCAAACATGCCTCTAATCTCTACTAAGATTGGAGCATGATCACACATGTATACATCCCCATGTTTTGAAAATATAGCCATAGCCATGCTGCCAATTCATATGCTGGCTATGTGAAAGGATCCTGTGCACATATTGTTTACATGTTGCCATTCTCCAAAGGAGGACAGGCCCTTCTGTAAAGGGATCTTACTTGATGTCAGTGTGGGCATATAAGGCTGTCACATGAGCACCAAATGTGTGACCAAATTGATGGACAACAGGGGCAATGCATATGTCACTAGTGGGGATGTAGGACTATTTTGTACAGCTTCCCATCATTTTATGCATGCTTTCTGTACAATAGGAGGCCCCATACAGCAGCCCATCAGACACAACTCTCCTATAGAATACTCAGATAGGAACAGCATCAGGATTGTTTTCATGTGAGGCTAACATTCCAAATGGAGTTCTTCCCACATTCCCCTGCGTTCCCCCCAAGCCCTGCACATAAGTATTTTCTGAGGGGACATGGGGTACCTTCTCTTCACTGTCCCTGCAGAATTTGGTCTGCCTCTGCCACCACCACCTTGACCATAATTTAAAGCTCAAGGATGTAGTTCCTGGCCAAGGGAGACTTTTTCCCCTTTCTCCTGGCTTGGCAGCACTGCCTCCACCCACTCTCCTACTCACCCATCACAGGAAGAGGCACTTGAAGAAAGTGATGGAAGCACTTGAAGGAAGCAACAGTTGAGTGGAGAGTGGGTGGAGGCAGTCCCGCTAAGCCAAGGGAAGGGAGAAAACCCTCTCCCTTCAGGTGGGAACTTCCCCCTGAGCTTTAAAGTTGGCCACAGTGTCAACAGTGATTATGGCGGCAGCAGTGATGGCAGTAGCAGCAGTGATGGCCAAAAATGTGGCGAAAACCCCAAATCTCATGTACTCTGCAGCTAAGTAAAATACCCTGGAATGCCCCAAATCTGGGCCATGTGATGGGTGGCTGGATCACCCTAGATTCAGGGAAAAGTTCATACCACATGTGGCTTGATTGCCACATACTTGGGGGACTTCGCAAGAGGATTTGGGTTTTTGATAGTATAGACAAACCATTGTGTCATAACATGGCAACTTTTTCTGGGACATTGTTGGTAACAACGAACCAAAGATAGGAGGAAGGGAACAGGAACATAAAAAAGAAACATGTCAGCACCTGCCACATTTCTTTTCCCTTCCTCCCCATCTTTATGATACAAGAGACTAACATGGCTATTTCTCAGAGAACAACCAAAGAGCACCCTCCTCACTATCCAAGAGAAAAATATTAGCACTTTTTGAAAATAAGATAAGCAAACCCACTGCCATATAGATGTTGTGTGCCTTCAAATCATTTCCAACTTATGGTGAACCTACTTTGGGTTTTCTGAGGCTGAGAGTGTGTTGCTTGCCCAAGGTCACCCAGTGGGTTTTCATGGCTGAGCAGGGATTTGAACCCTGGGCTCTGGAGTCATAGCCCAACACTCACACCACTACGCCACACTGTCTTCTGCCATATAGATAGCCCAAGGCATTTTGCTGCCTGAAACAGAACAGCAACTAGTGCCTTTCCCTCATTTATCAAGGTACATATTATGAAAGGTTGGTTTTCATCTAAGGAAGAAAATCTGAAAAGCACCTCCTCACTTCTAATAATGAATGAAATAACAATTTGAAGACTTTTAAGGACACTTGCACTCAGATGCTGAGCTTGATGACTCAAGCCAGTTTATAATATTAAAGTTAAAAACAAGAATGAAAAGAATTTATGTGCAATGTACAACAACACTTTCCAAGAGCAAGCAAATCAAAGGAATAGTAATTTGACATAGTAATGCTGATCATTAAAAATAACAGACAATCATATTCATATCCCAATGAAAGTGAGGCAACCAAATATGCAATATGAAGAAATGCATGGCAGAAACTGAGGCTAGTCTGGTCTGAGATTGCTCTCAATGTTTCATGGTGTCTCTGCAGTGGAGATTTAATTCCTTGGCTTTTTCATCCTTACACGTAAGGAGAAAATAATGATGGACTCTATCTCCTAGTTGTGGGAGAAATGAATAGTCTTCCACTATGTTCTCTCCATATTTGAACACCCCAAACTCCTATGGAGGAATTATCCTGCAGAGAAAAACACATGGTTTGGGGTGTAGTAAACAGGTTTCTTGAACAGGAAAGAGTGCAAAATGAAAAATGAACCCATTTTCTGCTCGGAAAACAGATTTTTGCACATATTCCTGAATAATTCCTCCAGGACTTTCAAATACCAGAAGAAAATTGCACAAAATCTTTGCTTGTCTATTATTCTTCTCAACAGTGTTTTCCAGCTATTGTGAAACTCATTTTTTTCAACCTGAAAATAAACAATTGTGAGCACAGTCAGCCCTCCATATCCATGAATTCTTTATCCACAGATTCAAACAACTATGGCTTCAAAATATAAATAAATAAATAAATCCAAAACACACACCTTGATTTTGCCATTTTATATAAGGGACACCATTTAACTATGTAATTGTATTTCAATAGAATAAACCTTACGTCTGGCCTTAGGAAAAAAAATCTGTGGTACTTGATCACTGACAGGTTCTTTAAATAGTCAGCTAATTGAAAAGGCCTGACATAGTGGACATTCATTGCACTGGGAGAACAGAATATGTATGAACAGTAATGTGGATCACAAAAAGCTATGTACCACAATCTTTAACAGATTTAAGGGCAATAGTCAAACCCAGATTGGAAAGAAAAGAGGAAAAGAGACTAATTGAAGCAGCTTTTTTGGCAAGAAGCTTGGACCAACTGCTTACATAGTCATCCTGGAACAGGTATAAAAGCAAACCTGAGCCCGCCCCAAATACTTCACCCAGAATTTTAAAGCATCCCACCAAGCCTTAATTGAGAGGGGGATTTCCCCTGTTTCCAACAGGAGCACAGAATTGGGGACACAATTGGGTAATTGGAGAAGGTTCCTTCATCTCAGATATTAATCCCCCTATCCAGATATTAGAAGTGTATAAGAGTTGTGCAGCAGACTTGGCACTGAACACTTTGATGGCAGATGGTATATACATGCCCCCTAACTAGTGCTTTCTGGAGGATAGCCGACCTATGGGTATTCCATGACAGAGTATGATGGAATGACAACCCCAGGTAGAAGTTTTAACCTGTTCTAGGGTATGCCCCTTTAGAGACTAATGATACTGGGAGAATTTGTTTTAAAAAATCATGACTTTGGATTTCCCAAAATTAATTTTCATGTCATTGATTGAACAATAGTTCATAAATTTCATTAGAAGATGTTTCAATCCAGGTCTGGAATGAGAAAGGATAACAGCATCATCTACATAAAGAAGGATAGGAACTTTCTTAGCATCGAGTTTGGGCAAATGTCCTTCAGGGTCAGACAAGGCCTCCTCGAGGTCATTTATATACAGATTAAACAATGTAGGTCAAAGATACAGTCTTCTCTGACTCCTCTGGACATAGAGATTTCATTTGAGAGCTGTTCCTGTGTGCCACATCTAACTGGCATCTTACTGTTACTGTATAGAGCCATTATGAGATAGAGAAGTCTTTTATCAACCAAGATCGTATCTAGTTTCAACCATAGTTTGGATTCTGGGGATGGAGTCAAAGGCGGATTTCATTGTATAATAAGTGTATAATAATAATAATTGTATAATAGGACTTGAGCATCCATGAATTTTAGTATCCACGAGGGGGGGCTGGAACCAACCCCCAGTGGATACCAAGGGCCCACTGTATATTCTGTCAATTCCTGCCCTGCAGCAGATGAATCCAACCTTCATCATGAAAAATGAACTATGCGATCTATGTGACAACAGCAGCATGCACCAGATGTTCCCCAACAATTTGCCTATTTATTATTGCAACTCACTGAGAAAATCATGGTACTAAACTTAGGCTGCAGGGAGAAAGAAAAAGAAAAGTGACGGTTTTAGAAAACTGACCTTTGTTACTTATTAGGCTACATAAATTCAGGATTATGCTGTCCCTCGAGCAGGGCTGGTTTAACCATTACCGCCAAATCCGCATTGGCAGGGGGCCCCAGACACAGAGGGGGGCCCAGCCCGGCAGGCCTTGTCCACCCACAGAGTTGGCCCTCCAGCCCCACGGGCCTGCCTGCCTGCCCTGTCGGCGCTGCTTCCCTGCTGCTGCCTCCGGACAGGGCTCCTCCCTGCATGGCGCGTCAGCCACTGCCTCCCCCTCCTCGTCCTTTGCAGCAGCCACAGCAGTGCCCCAGAGCAGCCAGCCAGCCAGGCGAAGGTGGAGGCGCCAAGGGGGACCCGGCTGTGATAAGTTGCTGCTCCTGGGAAGCGGCACTGGTTCCGGGTCTGCAGAAGGAGGGATGCCACCACTTCCTGGGTCTCCCATCTGGCCCTGGCCCTTCCCTCTGGTTTGGGACCCGGGCAGCCCCCTCCCCCGCTCTCCCTTCGACAACACCGAGAGAGGCTCCCCTCTGCCGGAGGGTGGTGGGCAGCCCCTCCTGCCAGCGCCTTACCCACCCCCCTGCCGCTGCTGGTGGCGGTGGCCCTGGTGGCCATAGGGCCACTGCCGGTGCCTCCCTCCCTCCCTCCACCGCCTGTGCCCACCCGGTCAGGGCCGGTTTAAGAGCCCTGCAGCCCCTGCAAACCGCAGGAGGGCCCGTCATTGGGGGGGGGGCTTTGTAACCCTCCTCCTGTGAAAACATTATTTGTAATAATCTGAATATCCCGTACTGTCAATAGGTTAGGTTAGGTTAGGTTAGATTGACCAGAGAGAAACATATGGGGCCCACAAAATAAGGCATTGCGGGGACCCCCCAAATTCCTTAAACCGGCCCTGCCCTCGAGGACACTATTCCCAACTCTTCCAGTATGTTTCTGCTCAAAAAGTGATAGCGGTTCTCTGTTTCACTTATGTGGTCTGCTTGTGTTGAGGTTTCCTGTGAATGACTCTTAAAGAATGTGAATACTCCTAATAATTTTGTGATGGGTTATGGGAAGAAGGGTTAAGAAGATGATCCTTCTTCCTCCCTAATCCACTGACATGAGCAATGGAAAGGGCTTGCTTAAGCAAGACAAGGCATGCTCTCCTTCCCATTGCCTTCAAACATTCAGATAGTACACTTGTCAATCTACATAGAGGTTGATAAGAGTACAATGAGCTAATTTGATTGTCTGCCTCTAACAATATGGACTATCTGTGTCCTCTAAAGTAACAGGATATGTTCATTCACTGAGAGTACTAAAAACTTCAGATTTGTTACATACTTTAATGTTTGATAGCACAGTACACTTTCTGAGATGAAAGAGTTTGGTGCCACTAAATAAATAACCCTGTCTGCCACAGCTATCTCAACACAATCTGATTAAATTCTGTTCACAGAGGATAAACAACTTCTAATATCCCATTTAAAATCTCAGGGATTATTATCACTTGGCTTGACACAAAAAAGCAAAAAAAATAAAATAAATAAAACCCTTGAAAGTAACTCTTTCTTAAATGCTGGGAAATCTATTTACATTCACCTAAAACCAAGGTTTAGTTATTCTGTTTGCAAGCATGGAAAGGGAACATTTATAATTGGTCTTTCAGGTTCTGCTGGAAGGAGACCAGATAAATGTCCATACAGAATCATCTAAGGCGGTGATGGCAAACCTATGACACACGTGTCAGCACTGACACGTGTAGCCATTTGGCCTGACACACGGCCATAGGCCTCCTACACACACCCCGCCCGCAATCTCACCACCCTCCCTAAAGTGGCGATCAGTCACCACTTTAGGGAGGGTGGGAGGGTGGAGGAAAGTGGTGGGTGGGGCTACAAAGCCCAGATTGCCACTTTAGGGAGGTGGGGGGATGGAGCCTCCCCCGTACCTGGCCACCTCCCCCCCCCCGAGGCTTGCCGTGCTTCCCCAGAACCGCCTCGGAAAGGCCAGGTAAGGCAGCGGGCGGTTGGGCAGGAGTCTGCCCGGCCTCTCCACGGCCTTCCCGAGGGGGCTTCAGGGCTTTGAAGCCCTGAAGCCGCCTCGGGGAGGTTGGGGAAGGCAGCAGGAGGGAGGGGGGACTCTTCCCGGCCTCTCTCCAGCCTTCCCGAGGGGGCTCCAAGGCTACAAAGCCCCAGAGCTGTCTCAGAAAGGCTGGGGAAGGCGGCGGGCGGGTGGGAGTCTCCCCGGCCTCCCAGAGGGGGCTCCAGGGCTTTGACGCCCCGGAGCCGCCTCAAGGAGGCCGGGCAAGGCAGCGGGTGGGCAGGCGAGAATCTGCCCAGCCTTTCCCTGGCCTTCCTGAGGGGGCTCCGGGGCATTGAAACTCCGGAGCTGCCTCGGGAAGGCTGGAGAAAGTGACGGGAGGGCGGGAGGGAGTTTGGCCGGCCTCTCCTCGGGCTTCCCGAAGGGTCTCTGGGGATTGAGAGCCCCATATAGCCTCTTTGGGAAGGTTGGGAGGGTGGAGGGAGCACGGCGTAGAGGCTTTTCAGCCACCCCCACCCTCCCAAAGCCGCAACAAGGCTTAGAAAGCTCAATAGCGGCTTTGGGAAGGGCAGGGGGGCTAAAAAGCACCTTTTCCGCCAACTCCCCGCTCTCCCGGGGCTTGGCTCCCCCCCCAATGGAGCCAAGGCCCAGGAGAGCGGAGAGTTGAGCACCTGGCTTGCTCAGCAAGCACTCCGTTTAAATCAGCTCCTCCCCTTGAGTGGGAGAGAGAGAAGCTGATTTAAATGGGGTGCTTGCTGAGCAAACCGTGAATAATCAAAACTGAGAGAGTGAAAGCTGCGAATTTGGAGGGCAACTGTATACATTTATGTTATCTAAACAATAAGGATCACGAAATAATGTTTTTTCCTCAAGGTGACACACCACCCGAGTTATGCTCAGTTTTTTGGCGAAGTTTGACACACCAAGCTCAAAAGGTTGCCCATCACTGATCTAAGGAAAGACCATGGCCTAATATTGCCACTGGTAACATCTTGAGAGAGGCCAGCATGCTGTAGTGGTTTGAATGTTGAACTGTGACTTTGGAGACTAAAGTTCATATCCCCACTCAGACATGGAAGCCCACTGAATGACCTTGGGCAAGTTGCCCTCTTTCAGCCTCAGAGGAAGGCAAAGGCAAACCCCCTCTGAACAAATCTTGCAAGGGAAATCACATAATAGGTTCACCTTACAGTCACCATAAATTGGAAACAACTTGAAGGCACACAACAACATCTTAAGGATCTGGTCATTAGATGATATTCTAACCAGTTTAATCTATTCTGGCTTGTGTTCCTCAGTGAAATATATTTCT
The DNA here is from genome assembly GCA_030847615.1 of Gambelia wislizenii. Lineage (NCBI taxonomy): Eukaryota > Metazoa > Chordata > Lepidosauria > Squamata > Crotaphytidae > Gambelia > Gambelia wislizenii. The sequence goes on along the minus strand of JAUMIR010000005.1, from coordinate 95,124,699 downwards.
GGTTCAGTTATGCTGGGACTAGGCTACAGCCCTCCCATCTCCAGATTTTCAGATCAGTGGTGAAATGTATCAAGCTCATGATGACACATTAATATTTTAAGGATACATACATTTTAGGGGCTTTAGGGCTTGTTGTTGAATCACTGTTGCACATGCCTGATTGATAGAGATTAGGGAGAAAGGGAACTTTCCACTTCCAGCATATGTTTTACATCTCTTCACCCTTCTGTCCTTTCTATCCTGTTTTTACATTTAGTTTAAGGTGAAACCATAAGAGGAAGGAGCCTTGATAATAATTTTTGAGGCTCTAATTGTGGAGGCTGAAATCTATTCAAAAGCCTGTTGGGCTCTTGCTAATGTGGAAAGAAGCCATTTGCAGGCTGTTTTATTTCACTATGGAACATTGTTCCCTCACATTGAAAGCAGTGGGATGGAACTATTATCCATCAGCCTTAGGGATGGTTCAACACCCTGCCCCTTGCGGGGATGTGATTGGAGGCTTAGAGGACTATGGATTTAAGAGGTCCATATCTCTCCTTTCCTCCTGACCCATCTTCTGACCCCTATCTAATACAGCCACAGAGTGGCCCAATCACAGTTGGTGCCATGTTCAGTGAGTGGGAGTAGGCAGCTGAATGCCTCAAGTGTTCCTAAATATAGTACTACAGGATTGTGACTTTGTGGTTTTTCCTACCTTATTATTTAGGTACTTTCCTTATGCACCCCTTCATAAATATTTGAAGCCATGGTTAAATTCCTTTCTTGGTTTGAAGACCATCTGGGTTGTACCATGGTTAGCCAGAAAACAAACAAAATTACAAAACAAAACAAACAACTTTCCCCCCAAAACCCTCCTGATATGAATGTTTTTTTTTCTTTTTCAGACCTCACCTTATTCCTCTCTTTTAATTCTAGTTTTTTCTTTTTTCATTTTTGTGTTCAATTTTCTCTATTTCTTCTTCTCTTTCTCCTTCTCTCCCTCTACAGCTTCTGAGTAAACATCTTCTCATTCCTTTCCTGCTCTGTCTTTCTCTTTTGTATCCCCTTCCCAAAGTTTCCAAAGCCTGGTCTATCTTTCTCATAATTGTATCCCCCCTCATCACTACCATAACCTTTATTTCCATTTTTATCACCATCATGTCTCCATGGCCCCCACATCCTTAAGCAGGCCCCCAGGCCAGGATCTTTGGTGGGGGCCCCACCTACTGCTAAGGTTAAGGGCAGTAAGGTGCTCTACAGAAGTTAGGATAAAATTAAAATAACTCCATTTAAATGATGACACCTATGTAATAGTTATATTTATTTTTTTAAAAAAAACTAAATGGATTTACATAATAAAAACTTACAATAATATCAGGCCAGTCCCCCCCTCCTAATCCCAGGCCCCCAGGCTAGAGGCCTGTCAGCTCCCCCCCTTGTGGGGGCTATGCATGTGCCCACAACATTAAGTCAATATTAATAAGAGGCTGATACATTTGCAAGTGGTTGCAAAAAGAAAAGAAAGTGGCCAGAGGCCAGTGAGGGACAATGTTTATTGGGAGGAACCCATTGAACAAGGTTTTGGGAAACTTTCTTTTGCTCAGGAAAGCGCCTTTGGTGGGATTACAACTCCCATTTGCTGAAAAGACATTGACTAATATACTGACTGCCCTATTGAGTATTGTCAGTGTCATATTCAATAGTCTGTATCATATTACATTAAATTTAATTAGATTTATAGTTCTCATACACACACACACTCTATATGTGCATATGCATAGACATAGATTTAAAAATAATTAAATAAGTATGCATGAGGGCTTTTATTTGTTATAAATGCATTGGGGATAATTTTATTTGTTAATAAGATGTAAATATTTACAATATAAATGTAAAAGTAGTCTATTTTATTTTTTAAAATTTAATTGTTACCATTCAAAATATTGAAGCAGTTTCCTTTCCCCTTAGGTCACCCACTTGGGCACATGGTCCTTGAGAATTGGGCCAGACTGTTAAACTATTCCCAATCCCATGGAAGGAGTCTACACTTATATTAATTAAATCTTCTCAAGAGCTTAGGAAGAATTTTTTTTTTTACTATAAGAGCTGTTTCAGAGCTGAATAGATTACCTCAGAGGGTGATGGGCTGAGGTATTTGAACAGAGGATGGATGGATGGACATCTTTCAGTAGCTGTTTATTCCTGTATGGCAGGGGATTAGACTAGATGGTCCTTTGGGTTCCTTCCAATTTTAAGATTCTATGGTTCTGTCACTGACTATGTTTTTTTAAAGTGGCTATAACAAAGTTAAATAGACATGTATGAATTATAATTAAAAAATGGAAATAAGAAATAACTAAATATCCCATATAATTGTCCAAGAAAGCAGCCAGTTACCAACAATTAATACACAGTTTGGGAGTTTGACAAGATAAAACTCAAAAGATCGGGAAAGTGGCCAACTCTCCATGATAGCAAAGTCAATTAAGTGGAGTCAGATAAGGTTTGAAACAAGCAAGGTTCAGTTTCTTGAGCAGCAGCAAAACCAACAGGAAGGCACACAGAGAATAGTCCAGAATACACTCCAAGGGTCAAAGCTTATGGAAGGCAGTGTAGTCCAGAAGTAGGTCTGTGGGTCCACAGGGTCAGGCAACAGCATAGTCAGGAACAGTCCAAGGTCTAAACATGAGTCAAGGCAACAGGAGTCAAGGCAATGAAGTCAGCAGAAAGCTTTCTCCAGGAAGATCAGTTGACCTCTGACAAAGCCTCCACATTTCTCCAAAGTGTATACATAGCAATCAAGGCTTTGCCAGGTGCTTCTTGATGAGCAGGTGTTTCTCATAACGTCTCAGCAATTTCTTTTAAGCTTACTTTTGAGATTGTTTCTGTCTTTATGATGGTGGAGGCAACTCCGCCTTTTCTTCTTCCTTATCTGAATTGGCAGGACTCTCTGCCGGGACTAGTGCCAACCCACTAGGGCCAGGTTCTTCCTCTCCTTGAGCCTCTAGGTTGGCAGGGTTCCCTGCTGGCACAAGTGTAGATAAACCTGTGCCAGGGTCCATAGGGCCGTTCTCTGCCATGTTCTCCTCCTCCTCTGATTCCATACCCTCATCAGACTCATGGGGCATGACAATAATAAACAAAATTGCTGTTTGCAAGCATGATTAGTTGCAGTTCTGTCAATAGTCTCAAAGTCAAAGTTTAGTACTCTCCAGGTCACTGAATGAATTATACCTTTATATAAGGCAGATGCTTCTCAGGAGACTTTGTATTGATACCTAAACTATTTTTATAAAGTGATTTAATATATGATGAATTCTGGTTGACATGTGCCAAATAAACAAACCACATTTCCATGAATTTATCATGTCTTCCTTGTCCTTCTTCCATTTCAGTCTACAACCTTGTTTTCCAAATAAGCAATTGATCACATACAGTCGGGCAATTAACATAAGTTCATGTTATTGTTATTTCTAGTCTCTCCCCTCCCTCAGTTTTTTGCTGTTTCCATTCTAGCAGCAATAAGGAGTATGGTGATCAAAACTTTGTGAACTACAAATTCAGTTTCCCTAGAACACTGATAGCAGCAACAATTTATCACAGCAAATAGTTGTTTAATTAATCAATTTGTTAACAGCTTGGATCACCTTATTTAAAAAAATATCCACTCAGGAACATTCTAACCACATGTGTCCTATTCAACAGCACAGTACAAACATCCTCATATACCATTAGGGTTCTTGGTTGGCCTTGTTTATCCTTGATAAACCTAAAGTAACTTTATATTTGAACTCAGGTGGATTTTATACAGGTTGCTCCCCCATATCCACAGAACCAATATCCACAGTTTCAGTTATCCACAGCTGAAAAAATAAGGACATGTACCATAGAGATGCACTGGAAAATGCCTAGAGAGGTGTCCTCCCTAGGAATTGCTAGATTCTCCAACACAACTCTATTGTGTGTTTGTACCTTTATTTTAACAGGGTTTGCTATTATGTGTGGTTTCATTTATAAATGGTATGTCCAGGAACATAACCCCTGCTGATATGGGGGTGACGTGTATCTTGTAGTTTTGTTTACTATTATAATAGTTTAATCCTATATTCATAACATTCCTGACTCTCCCCAACTTGAATCTCTCCAGTCTTTTTGTTTCAACAGTGTTGTCAGGCATATAGAAATTTGGGTCCTATAACAATAAAGAGAGGTTTTCCAAACACTGGGAAAGATCCTACATCCAGCAAGTGAAGTGTAATGCTTTGCCCATGTGTTTCTGTGTCCACTCCTACCACATGTCTTTATTTTTTGATGAGGGACAATATATCATCTAAAACCTTCCCCCTCTTCCAAAATCTCCCCTCACAGTTGTCAAGTGCTAGAAGTAGCCACTGCTTCTTACCAGTGGGGAAGTGAGTGAGATAATGACAAATCTGTTGAGGCTTTATCATATACTCTTAAAAAACTGCCGTGGAGGTTGGGAGGAGGGTGCTGCTGTCCCACTTCCGGCAGCTGCTACTGCACACCCCATCCTCCTCCCGTCCTTTATTTGTTCTCCCTGGAGCAATGGGAAAGGCACTTCCATCAATAAAAAGCAGCACCTTTTTCGTCCATCCAGCACAGAGGGAGAATGAATGAAGGACAGGAGGAGGACAGGACATGCAGTAGCAACTGCCGGAAGTGGGACAGCAGCACCCTCCTCCCAACCACCGCAGGAGGTCTTTTTAGAGCAGTGCTACCACCCCCTGGTGGGCACTGCAGTGATCCGGGGGGCGGTGATGGCCACAGGTGCATTTGGGGGCGATGAATAACTGTAAGGGGGTGGTGAAAGCATAAAAGAAAGAAGAGAAGATTTCGAAAAATTGATTTATGTATTCCGCTCATAAGGCTTAATTTTTCTTTGAACAACGTACTGGATGTTGGTTCGGTTCCCGCATACTCCCTCACTTGCATTGAGGTATATGCAATCATGCACTGCTACTGTTCATGTGGTGCCACTGAATTGCAGTTCCAAAACACGTGAGCACTACGAGCATTGCTGTGGGCAACTGCCACTCATGTGATTGGTCGATAGCAAGGCCAAAGCAGTGGCAGTACTGGCTACTGGCAGTACTACCAGCAGATTTTGGGGCACAGTATGAATCAGGAGATTTCCCATAATTATTACGGGAAAATTACGGTGTAATATAACCCTGAGAACTTTTTCAGATGGAAAAATACACCGCTAGAAGGGTCATCCCTCTTGCGAAGCTGCTGCGTGGCAGGGAGGCATTTCGTATGACGCCATCCCCCTGCCAATTCTGTTCCTGTACTCCAGCATCATATTTGGCCATTTCTTAATCACGGAAGTTGACCGTGATTAAGAAATTGCTAAATATGATGCTGGAGCTGTGATCTGTACTGGAACAGAATCAGCAGGGGGATGGCACCATATGAAACACACCCCCTACCGTGCAGCAGCATCACAAGAGGGACGACCCTTCTTGTGGTGTATTTCTCCATCCAAAAAAGTCCTAAGTTAGATTGTTGTGATATTGTGACATGTTAAAGTTAACTAACAATTAGTGCAACTATAATTGGTGAGTATTATTTATTTATTTTGTAATAATTATATGCACTTTACAATTAATAATATCATGTTTTTTTATTTCATTAGTATTTATTTTAGTTTGTTTTTTACAAAAATATTTCAAAAAATTACAAAAAAATAATTAAAAATACCTCCATAAAATTTTTATTTTTTCTACAGATAATAATGGCTCAACCAAAGAAAAAATGTAGACAATATAATATCGAATATTTGAAATATGGCTTTATTCAGTCGCTTGTAAACAATACATTACCAATATGCCTGATTTGCCAGGAAGTTTTATTAAATGAAGCTAGGAAGCCTTCCAGACTACAAGAACATTTGACTAAAATTCATGGTGATAAAAAGATAAGGATTTATCTTATTTTCAAACACTAAAAGAAAAATTTATCAAACAAATGACATTGGCAAAACTCTTTTCAACTGCAACCACACAAGATGGTCATGGCTTGCTTGCTTCTTACAATATCTTGTTAATGATTGCCAAATCAGGAAAACCTCATACTACTGGTGAAGAACTAATTATACCGTCTATAAGTGAAGTAATATGTACTGTGCTATACAAGCCAGCATCTGACATTATCAAGAAAATTTTGTTGAGCAATAATACAGTGCAAAAAAGAATTGATGAAATGGCTCAAGATGTTGAAGATTCATTGTGTGGCTATTTAAAAACCTCTCGGTTTTCTATTCAACTTGATGCTTCAACTTCGTTAGGAAATCAAGCTTTACTTTTAGCCTACGTGCGGTTCACAAAGGAAGAACAAATTTGCCAAAAATTATTATTTGCTAAATAATAATAATAATAATAATAATAATAAAATTTTAACCTGCCCCTCTGCTTGGCAACCGGGGTGGCATACAGCAAGATTAAAACAACATCAAGTTAAAACAATCCTTCCCCATCCTAACCCTCCCATTTGCAATATTTGCAAACTGATACGAAAGGAGAATCAATATTTCATGCATTGGGTGAGTTTTTTAAAGAAAAAGAAATACCTCTGAGTAATGTCTTATCAGTAGCCACAGATGGTGCTCCAGCGATTGTAGGGCACTACAGGGGTTTTCTTGCATATTTTACAAAGGAGGTGCCGAATGCATTCACAGTACACTGTATCATCCATCGTCAATGTCTAGTTTCCAAAAATGTAAGTGCACACCTACATAATTCATTACAATGTGTAATTAAAGCTATCAACACAATCAGAAGCAAATCATTGAATGACAGATTATTTAAATAGCTTTGTATTGAAAATGATGAAGAATTTAATTGTTTGCTGCTTCATACAGAAGTTTGTTTAGATAGGTTTTATAAGCTGTTTAACTCGGTGCTGGAGTACTTGAAAGATAAAAATGATGCTTTACGATCCAATTTAATTCAATCCAAAAGTGTCATTGCTTACTTGACAGACTTGTTTCAAAAATTTAATGAAAGCAATCTTCAACTTCAAGGTGATGAACTGAATTTAATAAAAACAAAATCTGTTATTTCTGCATTTGTGACAAAACTTCTTCTGTACAAACGAAATTTTGGACAAAGGGAATTCAGCCAGTTCCCAAATTTATCATGAGCAGAAAAAAAAAAAGATGAAGACATACTTTCTTATTGTGAGCACTTTGATGCTCTCCATTCAGATTTTAATCAACAATTTGATGGTATTTTGAAAATGAACATACCTGATTGGATTTTGGATCCTTTTTCAAGTGCAAACACAGAAGAATCTCCACAGTTACAAGAAGAACTGATGGAAGTAACTACAAATGATGAACTGAAATTTAAATTCAAAAGCGGCTACCAACAATTCTGGCTGAAAAAGGAGATCCCTATGGCTTATCCTGAAATAGGCCAAATAAGTTTGGGAACCACTGTTTTAGAGCATCTGATAAAGCCCTTGGTCTCAGCTCAGAGGAGAAAGGAAATGAGAGTGTACTCACAGGTGAAGTGCACTGTCCTATCTCTTCCCCTCAGAGCTACACTGTCTGAACTACCTCCTCACTCCCCCTCCCACCAGTTAGCAGCAGAAATCCATCCTGGTGTTTGACAATTGTGCAGGGAGGACTTTAAAAAATGTACAAAAGAGCTACAGTATAGCACCTTGCATTCTATCCCAAAAGTGGCATACAGATATATAAACCACACTTATGAATGTACATGTCACTAACAGTATTTTAACCAGTATAAATAGTCACAGAAAGGGATTTTTTTTTTTAGTTTGCCTATATTAGCTCTCTGTGGAATAGAAAAAAAGGCATAGCCTGGTGTGACTCAGTTTTCTTCTCCTAATTTCATGTCTATTCACAGAGCTGAATGATCACTCTTCATTATACGTTTACTAAGTGCTTGGGCTGGAATATGTGAAAGTATAGTGGTAGGTTTGGGATTGCAAAACCTACTTGAGAAGACAAAGAACTTACTACTCTTCCCACTTATTCTGAATTTCCCTCTCTCTCTCTCTCTCTCTCTGTCTCTCTCTCTCTCTTGGTCATTTTTGTAACCAGAAATCTTGTATCTGTATGGGAAGTGTTCAGATAGTCACTGACTGTGTGAAAAGAGCTCTTATCTTTGAATCTTAACTTCAAAGATCACTCTTCCATGAACATAAACCTTTCATGTGGCAACTGTAATCCCTATGTGATAAACTAGCAGCATGAAGTAGTTGAGATTCTTCTTCATGGGAAGGATTATTCCTTGTTTGGATCTGTGACTTTGGCAGTCCTTTTGTTTTACAGCTATGTTGTTACTATATATCTCTAACAACATAGACTACTTGAAGCAACATACCACAGGGTCTCAGAAGCTGAGAACCTACATTTTTTGTATATTCAGTTTATTGCTTCTCCTATGCTTGCAGAAGTCTAGATTTTTGTTATATATATATATATATATATATATATGGTGTTCATATTTTTATTTCTTTTTAACTTGACACTGGCTTGAACCATCAAGAATTAGTTGTCTTTTGAGGTCCACAGGGCTCCCACAGGACTATTCCTTGAAGAGTAGAAAGCTGAGTTTTGAAAGTGACCTTTGCGCCCTGTCTTCATTTTTTCTGCTTGTTAGCACATAGTGCCAAGATTTTGATGTGAGAAAAGGCTCTATTGTAGCAGCAATATTTGTGGCAGGGTTTTTCTTTTTGCCTTCAAAGTACAGCACTGTTGTTCACCACAGGCAGACAGGGGATGGAGGTGGGCTGGAATACATTGTACTAACGTGCAAGGTGATTATTTACTGCAGCTCTATTATTAAAAGGATGGGCTTAGTTCTTACAGGATTCAGCTATCAACTAAAAAATATTTCTACTTTCAACTCTCATAAACTATCCCATCCCCTTACCCTGAATAAGCTTATAAAGAGGTTGAATGCAAAACAACATGGTACCCACCAACTAAACTTGTTCAGTCACATCCAAAATTGCCCTATGCCTATGAGCAACAAGTGTGCAAACAGATAGATTCACTTAGGGAAAGCAGTTACAGGGAAGTCAGTCCAGGCCTAGGATATCCAGGAATAATCAAAGGAGATGAGAGGAGGTGCAGGTTCAGAGTCTCAGCCACTCCAGACTTTGTTACACAAAGCCAGTAGCTAAGCTATCCAAAGCCAAAAGGAATGAGACAAAGAGTGGTTAAGCAGACATAATCCAGGGGTCAAATTCCAGGAGATACAGGAATATCAAGAGCACAGCCAGTTGGTCAGTCACAGAAGTTGAATGGATGTCAGCAACAAGGATTCCACAAAGCTGCTTGGAAATGTATAGAGAACTGCTTCTAAATACCAAGTGGTTCATTAGTCAGTGTCTTCTGTTTAACAGATGATGCCTATGAATCAACTTCTCTCTTCGCTAAACTTCAAAATATGGGGTGTCTCCTCAGCACCTGTCAAGTCCTGTTGAGAAGGGAACCACTCAGCTGCTTCAGCCACTAGTTTCTGAAATTTGGGAGGGAATCATTTGGATCCAGAAGCTCCTCACAATCTAACTTCTCTGAATCAGATTATTTGGATCCCAGAGGCTATGTTATGATAAAAATGGTAGTAGCAATCCTTTTGGATATGTCTGTGGCCTATATGTCCACATCCAAGACCAAGTGGTCTTACTGACTTAGAAAACCTATCTGGCATGTATAGATGTATGCTTGCATTTATGAAGGCAGTCGCATTTAGAAATAAATAAGGCATTCCAAACCAAATATGAGACTATAGAAAGAAGGGTTCTACCAAACCTGGACTTCTCACTATATGCAGAATATATAGTGGAGGAAGGGTTTGAGGAACATCTAGTCCTGTCCATGCATACCTGGACAGGGGCCCATTCACACTATAGAATTACAGAGTTATTATTCCACTTTAACCATCATGGTTCTGTCCTATGGAATCCTGGGACTGGCAATTTAGGGAGGGGTATTTAGAATTCTCAGCCAGAGAAGTCCTCTAGTGCCTCACCAGATTACCAGTCCCAGGATTCCATAGGTTGGAACCATGGCAGTTGAAGTGGAATAATAGCACTATAATTCTGTAGTGTGAATAGGGACACTGCAAGCATCCAGATGTATTTAATAGAAATGAAAGTGTCTGCATTTTTCACTATATTGACTAAGAGGTAGTCCAGATAGTGAAATAAATCCTCATGAAATCCCATGTGTCCAAATGGGATCCTGTAGCATTCTGTCCTTTCAGAGGGAGGGGGAGTAAAAGCCTCTGGGACTTTCCCTGAGTTTTTTGACAACTGTGGAGGAAATGTGCATGCCTGCATGTTAGGACAACCAAATCATATCACAACACATTGCTGAACAGGATAGCTGATTGGTAAGATGTGCGCAGGGGGAAGAGCTTCCTAAGATGGCAGATCACAAATCCACCATTTTGGATTGTTGCTATGATGAGCGTGCACTGAGGTGATGAAACTGTTGAGGAAAATGCAAAGTCCATTCCCACTCTGCTTAGCCAAGTAGTGAGAATTGTTTCAGAGTTTGCAGCAAAAACGTGGGCTTTGAGCAAATTTGCATACCTCTGGTAAAGATTTCAATAAGAGCTTAAGATTCCTTTCATAACTTTTATTATAAAGAAAAATAAGGAATAACAAGTCAAAACAAAGTACAGAAAGCATTCATCCCTGCTTCTGTATGCTCCAAAGCTTCTTGAGGACTAACATAGGGAAAATGGAGTTTCAAAGCTCCTGGTACCAAAATCCCTCCCTGCTTATATATTTTTTCTTCTCAAGACACCTAACCCTTTTGAGGAAAAACAAAACTTAAATTACTTTTGCTTGTGTTCTCCTTACCCTGAAGGACACAGAATAGAAACCAAAACATCAAGAGACAGATTTATGACTCTCAACTAGACCAGTTGGTGTCTTGTTTGCCTGGTGATTAAAATTACCCAAAGGGGGGCATAGATTTCTAATCACAACACTTATTTTCCCTGACACCCCTCTAATTTTTCATCCAGGCAAATGTATTTTATACTTCAGACATTATACCCAGCTTGTTGCACAAATAGTTATGTTTGATTTGACCCAATGCTTTGGTAAACAAATCTGCCACATTATCTTCACTAGGATAATAAACCAAATAAATTAAACCACTTTGAACAGCTTCTCTAACATTTTGAAATTTTACATCAACATGTTTAGTCCTGTTTTTCACCCCCTGTGCAGTTGCCATTGTTATACAAGCTTGAGAATCTTCAAAAACTTTAATAGCCCCTAGAATTGGGATACCCAAATCACTAAAAATCTGCTTCAAAAAAATCAGTTCAATAACCAGGCTCGACAGAGCTGCAAATTCTGCCTCTGCAGAACTTAAAGCAATAGTTGACTGGTTTTTTAAATCCCCAATGAATGGCAGTGCCAGCATAAAAAATAATCATTCCTGAATTAGATTTTCTATCGGAAATTTCGTTGGTGTAATCGGCATCTACAAAAGCTCTTAGTTCATGACAACCTTGTGAACTAATTATTACACCATGATTTATGCTTCAATGTAAATATCTGAGCAACTTCTTCAAACCTTGCCAATCGTGTTGGGTTGGCTTTGACATTTTGCTGGACAGAATATTAACAGCATATTCAATATCAGGGCAAGACCATTTTTCAATGTACAACAAACTTCTAATTGCAGAATGAAAAAGATCAGGATGTTCAAACAGTCTATTATCTGTAATACTTATGAAATCTGAACACATAGGAGTTCGTGCAGGTTTACAATGAGACATGTTACAAAGATCTAGGACCTTTTCAATTTTCTGAACTTGGCTCATCTTAAAATTACCATTTTCAAGCCTTTGAAAATCCACTCCTAAATAGTTTTTAATTTGACCAAGGTCTTTAAGTTTGAGCTTTGAACCTAATTCTTCTTTAAACGTCTGCACTTGAATGTCAATTTGGGTAATTAGGCACAAGTCATCTATGAATACAATAAGGATTTCATAATTCTGGTTGACACCTCTTGTGTACAAACATGGATCAGCAATGCTGTTCTGAAAACCAACATTTTTCAGCTGTTCATCCAAACATAGGTACCAACACCTCCCACTTTGCTTCAATCCATACAAAGACTTTTAAAGTTTGTACACATGATCTGGTCCCCCACTGTGAAATCCAGGAGCCTGTTCAACATATATGCACTCATCCACTGGGGTATTCAAATAGGCAGTCTCTATATCAAAGTGATTAACTTGGAGCACATGCGGGCTTGCAACAGACAAAGCAATTTTAATACTTTGTGCTCTGGCAGTGGGGGCAAAAACTTGATTATAATTCAGATACCTTATCTGTGAATATCCTTTTGCCAGCAAACGTGCTTTGTACTTAACATTGCCATCATGCATTTGTTTCTTTTTGTACACCCAGCGACAACCCACAGCCTTTTGTCCCTCCGGCAGTGGCATAATATGATAAACATCATGATCTCTAATGGATTGCATTTCACTTTCCATTGCTTGTTTCCTCTTTTTTTGCTCTTCTTGAGGCAACTTTAGGACATCAGCAAAACTGTCAGGTTCAAAAGTCACTTGACACACTTTTACATTTTGCACAGTGAATCTCAGAGGAGGCACTCCCCTTATCTCTCTATTAGAGCGTAAGGGAATGCTAGGCTCAGCTTGATCACTGTCAGAATCTGCATTTGATTCATTTTCTGTATCAGAGGACTCCTGCTTTGAACCTCCCCCTCCCAATTTTGGTGAACTGCCAATGCCTGATCCAGCAGCCTGCTGTTGCTGCTGGCTAGACTGTGTCTCATCCACAAGTGAAGACAAAATTACTTCTGGGTTAGAGTGAACATGATTCCAGTTAGCATGTTCCTCGAACTCAGCACTTCTGGAAATCAAAACCTACCCATCCAGCAGATTGAAATGCCATGCTCTGCTAGCCTGTTCATAGCCTAGGAATCTCAGCCTCCTAGCTTTAGGATCCCCCTTTTTTCTGATTGCCCTGGGGATATTTACCCATGGATAGGATCCAAAGGTCCTAATGTGCTTTACAGATGGCTTTTTGCCATAAAACATGAAAAGGGGTATTTGAGACCACAGAACCTGGCAGGCGAATACTCAAATAATTTGCTGTCAACATGGCCTCTCCCCAGTACTTCTGTTCAATGTTTGCATCAAACATCAGGCTATCTTTGATTGTCTGCAAGACTCCAATTTTTCTCTCTACCACCCCATTCTGACTGGGGGGAAAAGGGGCCATCAGCCTGTGGAAAATTCCCTTCTGCTTTAGCCACCTCTGGAACTCATTTGACATGAATTCCCTTCCCCTATCTGACTTGAGTGATGACAACTTCTGATAGAAATGTCTCTCAACATAAGCCACCCAGTTTTTGAAAGTCTGAAAGGTTTCATCCTTACTCTTGAGTAAGATCACGAAGGAAAAACAACTGTAATCATCTACTAAAACTAAGGACATAGTTGGCTCTTCCCAAGGATGTTGGATAGGGGCCAGTCAGGTCCATATGGGTCAATTCAAGGATGCTTTCAGACTTTCTGTCACTATGCTTGGGAAAAGGAAGGACCTTTGATTTTGATCTCTTATGACCTTGGCAATCCACGTACCTCTGACATCCCTCAGATTCAGCCCATCTACCATTTCAGGCATCTGCTTAAGAACTTTAAAGCTAGCATGGCCAAATCTCCGATGCATCAAGTGCACGCAATTGTCATGCATGGGAGAATTTACCATCACATTACTAGTTTGAGGTTACTGTACACAATCATACATGTAATACAATTGGTTATGAAAAAGACCTTCAGCCAGAATGGCACCATATTTCAAAACAAAATATTTGTTACCTTTAAACTGTACTTCACAGCCCTGCTGTGTCAACTTGGCAACAGAAAGCAAGCACATTTTTAAAATAGGAACATACTGAACATACTGACGTTTAGAATATGTCTCTGTTCATCTGTGAATTCTGGTAAGGATTCCTTACATAAAAAGTTTCTATATTGCCTTTTGGAGTTCTTTGGTTCTTATATAAAGATGCAAAATGATTCCAAAATATTGTTTTAATCTTATCTTGCTCAGTATGGATTTGTTTCCCTTCTTTTACTTTAGAAATATGATTTCTTTCCTTCATTTTTCTTAACTTAATTGCTAACCACCTACCCGGTTTATTTGCATTCTCAAAATGTTTAATGTTGTAGGTATTTTTTTCATTTCTTCCATTATTTCAAGTGAGAGTTGTTGCTGTAGAAATTTAATTTCTGTTAATAAGCTTTCCTTGTGTAGGTCTGTTTGTAATTCTTTCTCTTTTTCTCTTATACTTTTTTAAAGTTTAATTATTCTTTTGTTCTTCTTATTTTTTATTTCTGCTCCTTGCCGTATGAAAAAGCCTCTCATAACCACTTTCAATGCCTCCCATGTAGTGAACATATCTGTTTCATCATTTACATTTTCCTCGAAATACCATTTGAGTGTTTGCCTAGCTTTTTTAACAACTTCTTCATGATCTAGCAAATTGTCACTTAATCTCCAATTATATTCAGTTTTCCTTTCTTTTAATACTAATGTAACCAGGTTGTGGTCTGATAAATTCTAGGAAGAATTTCTACTTTTTGAATTAAATTACACATGTTAGTTAGCATATAAAAATCAATTCTTGAAAATGATTTGTGTTTTTCAGAGTAATATGTATAATCTCTTGCATCATTGTGCAAGTATCTCCATGCTTCAATTAGCAGGAGATTTTTTTCATGATCTCAAATGATTGTGGCAGCTTCCCTTGTGTTGTTTTTATACTTTTAGATGACTTCCTATTGAGTGTAGGTGAAATCACTCTGTTCCAGTCCCCCAGCAGGAGTATTCTATCCTAATTTTAAGACATTTTTGTCATCAGTTCTTCATAAAATTTGTTTTTATTTTCTGTTGGAGCATTAAGACCAATTACTAATGTCTCCTTGTTTTGTATAATTATTTCCAATCCGATGTAATGTCCAGCTGGGTCAGTAAAAAGTTCTTCCATTTGTAGTCTATGGTTTGTATAAATCACCACTCCTTTTTTTCTTTTCATTTGTGGAAACAAATTCTTTACCAAGTCTTTTATTTTTCAGCAGATTCACATTGTCTTGTCTGATACGTGTTTCTTGTAAGCACACTACATCGGTATTTTTTTCTCTCTAGTGAGTGAAAGATTTTTTCCCCTTTTTTTCGGGTGAGTTAAGGCCTTTTTCATTCCATGTAGTAAATCTAAAAGTCATGTTAAATTAATTTTATTCTGTTTGTGTATCTACACCTTCCTCAATTTCTTTTACTTCTTCTTCTTGTTCTTCTTCCTGATCTTCCTTGATTTCTCCTTTACCTTCTAATTGATGTTCTCCGTTGCCTTCTTCTTTTCTATTTGCCTGTTCCTGAGCATCTTGCATATCTTTAAATGTAGATTTCAAATCTTTTTAATATTTCTCCAGAAATTCTTCCATTTATGCTGTTGTGTTTATTCTATTTTTTTGTTTAAATCTAAAAGAAATTCCCTCTAGTTTCTCCCATCTGTATTGAATTCCAATTTGTTTTAATTGAGTTGTTAAGACATTGCAGTTTTAACTCCCCCCCCAAAAAAATTCTCATTGGTATGTCTTTGTATATTGTCACATCCAATCCTTTTACTTGAAATTTTTGATCATAATTTTGTTGTAGTATCAAATCTCTTGTCTTTTCCCATACAAAATATACCACTATGTCTCTTGGAAGGTTTCTTTGTTTGGCCACTTTTGAAGAAATTCTGTAAATTTTGTCTACTTCCCACTCAAATTGTAATTTGATTTTCCCAATGAATTTAGCTAATTTGGGTATCAGGTATTTATATAAATCCTCATTTTCCTGTTCTTTTATTCCTTTTATCTTTATACAATTCTCCCTCCATTTTAATTCCTGGAGGGTACGTTCATCCAATTCATGTTCCTGGGCATCTTCTAATAATCCTGTTTTAGTTTCTAATTGTTCCATTTTATTTTCTAATACATTCATCTTTTCCTTTAGTTGTTTCGATTCTGTTGAGATCTTCTCAATTGATTTCTTTTATTCCTTTAAGTTATCTCTTCATATCTTGCTTGAGTTCAGATTTCATTTCTCTTATTTCAGTCCTCAATAATTTCAATTCTTCCAAAACTGGAGATAAGTTTGGGTCGGATGAATGCCTCATCATTTGTATTGTTGTTTGTGTTGTCCTTTTTGCAGCCATTTTTATATATGTAGGTATATATATCTAAATTACTCCTCCTGACTTTTTCTACTTCTTACTAGTCTTTTAATTTTCCCTCTATTTTTCCTTCTCTTGTCTTCCCCCCTATTCTTTACTTCACCCCCTTTTTTCCCTTTTCCTTTCCTGACTTACCTTCTCCTCCTCCTTCTAAATCCTTCTTACATCTTATGTCCTTCTCTTTATCTTACTTAATTCCCCCTTTTCTCTATTCATTTTGCTGCAATCCTCTAAATAAATTCAGATTTGGAATGCTCTACTTATGATTTATTGATTAATTAGTTAGTTTTGATTTTAACTTCCAGTCCTCCACAGTTCAGGAAAGATCAATGCATTTAGATACCGTAGTTTCTCAGCTCAATCTAATAAATGTTCTCCTTCTTATCACACCTAATCAGTTTAACTTTTATAATTTATAATCAATTTAAGTCTATTAAATCTATTATCCAATATCAATTAAAGTTAACTAATTGTATAAGAACACTGAAGAGAATAAAATATTCTGTATATAATAATAATAGTAAAGAGAAAACAAAATTAAAATAAAAATAGTAAACCAGGGGATAATCAATAATAATAAAGAGTAATAAACCCTGCTTAGGTTATAATAGAGAGCAAGAGGATTAATTCAACACTCTATTTTATATGTGTTATATACCTCAGTGAATAACTACAATTATGATTTGTCAATGACTATTTTTAATATAACTCAATCAACCTCTAATTAGTTCACATCAAAACAACTGTTGTCTTCTCAACCAACCCAGTTCAGTTGCATTTATTTAACAGAGGCTTGCACTTTTGTCTGTCCTTGGCCTAGTCACAATTTTCCTGCCAAGGTGGGACTTAGAACAAAGGAGGGCAGGCAGAAAGCACTCCTTTCATCTTTTAATCTTAAGATGAAACACAATGGTTTCCTAAGTCACCCAATCACCCACATGATCTATATTCTTCTGATCCTGCTTCTCCTGCTCTTCTTTTCTTTTTTCACCCTTGTACCTGGACTAGTTCTGTGGTAACCACAGAAAGAGCTTCACTCACACAGCTGAGGCCAAGCCAAATCATTCACCCCATACAATAGTTTGATACTAAGCAGTAAACCTTTCATGTGTTGAACAAGAATTTTTCTTGGGCCTATTGGAAGTGATGCAAAGGAAAGTGCCTGGCATGCATAGGGCACTTCTGCATATAAACAGCTTCTCAGATAATTACATAGAATAATCAAAATAAAACTTCTACATGGCTGCTTTGATAATTTCAGGGGGACAGAGGAAACAAAAATGTTAACAGCATTTCATCTGTAGGACTACCCCCAAAGCTTTACTGATGTATAAAAGGCACGTTTTAAAGCAGGCAATCACATCAGGAAGTATCATTCTTTTTGGTATGTTTGCTCTGAACAAAAAGTACACATGACACCAGGAAAACATTCACCTCCCTTTCCTGTCAGTTTAAGGTGTGGAATCAACAGTAGGCAATAGACTGTAGATAATTCATGACTTTCAGCTAGAGACCATTTGCCCCTGACAAATTTGCATTTTTTCCTGCCTTCACTGGAAGACATTTGGGTTATTAAATAACTGGAAATATATTAAAGTGTCATGGTGAGTCGCAAAAGAAAAAGTCTATCATTAAAAGCTTCAAATTTCTACTGTTTATAAAAATAACACTTGCTGAATTAATAACTTGAAATGCGGCACCTATTATATACTTTATGCATTCTACAATTGTGCAACATATCAAACCAGTCTAATAAAAAGTGACATAGAGCAAGCAAGTTAAAAAGTGCTCAAAATCTACCCATTTTCCAGAAAGGTATGTTAAATATTTCTGTCAAATTTTGATAAAAAAACCACAAACAACTGAAAGTACTTTATTCAGGCTTGCTGAGAAAAGCATTTCTTCATTGCTATTCAGAACAGTTATTCAAAAGTTATTAAGGATTTTTTCCCTATTAAAGTTCGTGGCAGCAATTGCTTGCATGCTATCTTCTATGTGCTCAGTTTCATTCTAAAGCTAGAAAGCTACCAATCATCCAGTGTATTTGGATATATTCTATGCTCCAGGGAAAATGTCATGGAGCCTATGTACTACATCTATTTACTTAATCGTGGAATGTGACTTTACAAGGTCGAAGTGCATACTACTACAAGGATAAGGACCCTAGCATGGGAAGATGTGATAAGGGCTTCAATATTTTCACCCTGAAGGTGAAGGATGCCTTGAGTGCCCCAAAGGATGTCTTGAGTATAATGATTTTTAGATTTAAGGGCTTACTAGTTCTGAGGAATTTGTTGCCAGTCAGTTCTGAGGTAGTATGAAAGACTGGAGAGAGGAAAGGGAATCCAGGGCAAATGAACGGATAAAAACACAGTCAAATAAGCTGCAGCCAGAGAAGACAGTGGAGTCATGAACTATAGCCAAATCTTCTGACATAGCATTCATCCAGTAGAAACTCTGTGACCAGAGAGTGACAGTCTGAAATGTACAGCTGGCTGTTAGACCAGGACTGAGAGGAGAGATAACTGGTGTCCTGGGGTTTATCTACATGGGCCAAATACTCTGGCTTGCCCCTGTTCCAAAGCCCTGCAGTCCATATGATGCAGGGCTTTTGCCCTGATCAGCCCCCATGTACAAGGAATGTACACCTCCCCCAGGGCAGATACAGAGCTGGAACAGGGGCAAGCTGGGATAGGGCCTTTTAAGAAAATACTATTTAATGAGTTCCTGCCAGGATAGGATGGATACTGGCAGGCTGGCTCTTGCTGCCGCCGCCATTCACCTTTGTTCTGCCAGATCCGGGCACCAAGCCTGCTGCATATGACCAACTGGTCACATGTAGGGAGCTTGTCACATGATGCAGCCAGCTGCCCACATTGGGCAGAGCAGAGAAAATGGTGGTGATGGCTGCAGTAGTGGATCGGTATTCCTGTGTGGACTCTTGCCTTTTTTCTTCAGGTAACAGGGGCAGAACGAGCCACCTCCACAGCCAGGATATGTTGGTGAGGAGTTGTCATATCCTGGTTGGTGTTGATAAGCCCTGGACCCATTCCTTGTTATAGGTTTTGTTCAGGGACTTACCTTAAACTGTATACTTGTATTGTTTCCTTCTCCCTTCTCCCAACTTTAATAAAACACTTAAAAAAAAAAGATTCATTAGCATTTGTATTCATGTGTTATAATGGTGTTTGGTTCATGCATATTTTCTTAAATGTGTACATAATTAGATGACATATTTGTAATAATTCAGGTGTAATTAGCAATTTTTATAAAAGGTAAGCAATTTTTATAAAATGTAGGACTTCTTCCTGCATAGCTTTACAGTGGTTCTTTGATGAGCATTGCTTGATTAAAAAAAAATACTATCCAAAATTCCCTTACTTTTTACTGTTTGTTGATGAGGAAGCTTGGGTGAGGAAGGAAGAGCAATAATACAAGGCTTACTATATGCTTTACAGGTAAAGGAATGCCATTTGATGGTCAGAGAATATTGGGATCTCACCTAGAAAGCTCAGTATGAACACTCCATTTTATGCATGTAGCATCTGCAAGATAGGTTTACTGTACATAGATTGGGCACATACTGCTATTCAGGTGTTTGTGTGGACTAAAATTTAGGGTGGGAACATGGGCATGATATAAACCATGGTCCAAAGGTAGGCAGGCATATGGAAGTAAGTTTAGACCCTCAGGCACTGTGCATGAATGTATGAAGAGGGTTCTGCAACTATGTTCTATTGAATGCAGTTCCAGAGCCCTATGACTGGGGACACAATTTTATTATGACTCATGGGCACAAGATAGGAGCTCTGTACCTGCATTCAACCAGATGTGGTTAGTGAAGCATCTTCACATCTTCATGCTCAGTGTGCAAAGGTCTAAATCCTGGCTGCTCAGCAATATCATGTGATCAGGCAAACTCCTTCTTAGAATTATGTTGAATTTTACATTTGAATAACTGTATGTGTGTTAGGAATGGTAAGGGTATTTGAAAATATTTCAAAAATTATTGAATAACATGTTTTAGTGTCAAGAAACTCTGATGAGAAGAATTCTGGACTGATAAGACTCCTCAGTTTGTGTGCAAAATTTACACATGGATGATTTGCACAGAAAACCACATTTTCTTCACAGATTTTTTTTCTTCAGAAAATGATATTTCTATGCAGAATGATATCCTGCAGAAAAGGCTGTTTTCTGTGCAGAAAATGATGTACTTGGGAACTTAGTCTGCACAGAATTTGCATATGGGTGATTTGTATTGAAAACAGGATTTTTTTTTATTTTTTTTTGCCCAGGAAAATAGTTTTTCTGCACGGGAAATAATATTTTGTGCAAATTTGCACAGAGTAAGTCCCGAATTGTGAATAGTCTTCAAAAACAATGTGGTTTTTGAAGACTTTCTCATAGTGGGAAGAAAATTGCTAAAATTACTCATTGCTTTCTTCAAGAAGAAACTTAGTGAAGAAGTATATAAGAACAATCTGTGTTGTTAAAGGTCAGTTAAATAGTAGGGAGTGAAGGGAAGGTCTCTTTTGAGGCAGTGGAAGTAAGAGTGGTACTGCTACTATAATGATATGGGATATGGGCCAGGATCCTATTGGGGCATTCTGCTAGTGCTACCAGGGGTTCCCCTTGCTCTTGTACTTTTTCCAGACTTGGCTAAGGAGGTATCTAAAAACTCTGTATGGAAGCAATTCCCTCCATTTGCCTAGCAGTACAACAGCATGACTAATATGATGATCCAGTGTCTGGAGAGCTCAGTTCCCAGCCAAGTGCTGTTTGGGATGTGCTGGAAAAGTCCCAGCCCAATGCTGGAACTGCTAGTACCACCATTGGGCTGGCCACCCCGTTTTTCCTTTTCAGCAGCCCAACAATCTCATGTAAGTATGCTGGGGGACTTTCTTCTCTGCTCCTTTACATAGGATCTTGGTTGATGTTTTCTACAACCGTTGAGATTGATGACAGTGGCTGTAATTAAAATGTGAAAGCAAGTTTGGAAAATAATATATTCCAGGGGGGTGGAGTCATGCACCACCGGATGTGGCCATAGAATCCAGCTCTCTCCGATGTGATATCTTTGAAACAAAGAAAATACCTTGTTGAAGCAATTAATTAGAGTAAAGAAACTGTTCTCCTGTGTCGGAATGCTGTGAGTAAATTCTGCCTTATCTAAAAACTGATAGCTTGGAGTTTGGGGATTTATGAGGGAAGCCGATGTTGAAAGGAGGAAGGGGAGATAAAGAAAAGAAAAAATTCTTGCAAACTCCCTTATGGACAAGATCTAAAAATAAACCCTCTGACAAAACAATCTTAAGACTTGAAGGAGATGTTTCAGCTGAGAGTTTAACAGCAACAGCTGAGAATTTAACAGCAACAGCAAGCTCAAAAGAAATGAAGGGAGAAGAACAGACCGAAGCATTAAAAAAAATGGTGTTGAGCAGGGAGAGGAAAGAATGGGCAGAAAGCTCCAAGGGATGTTACAAAAAGTAAAGAAAATCTGTCAGGGCAAGAGGATTTACAATCTTTGCTGGCACAGAATAATGAAAAATTACTTCAAAGTTTTAAAGCGCATACACTTCAGCTACGAAATGAAATTCAGACTTTGAAACAAGAAAAAATACAGGAAGTTTCTAAACAACTACAAAGTGCCATGCAGCAAATTAATTAGGAAATGGCAGGAATGTGTAAAGAAATTTAAAAAGTGGAAAAAATTGCAAATGAGAACAAAGATGGGCTTCAGAGGCATGAAGCAGTGATTTTTGAGATGCAAACACAGATTATTGCCCAGGAGGACAGGGATAGAAGAACAAATATAAGAATTTGAAATGTTCCACACTTTGAAAGAGTAACTGCATCCCAGCTGAGAATTAAAATAATAAACTGGTTCCAGCAACTGACACCCCAGTTACAGTGGGTGCAAGAAGATTTTGAGAGAACTCAGAACTGGATTCAGGAAAACAACTCCCAGCAATGTATTGGTGAAAGTGGCCAATTATTACAAAAAAGAGACATTTATGAAAGAAATCAGGAAACTAGGTGACAAAATACTCTTTACATCAACACCAGTGATGATCTTTAATGATTTGTGTGTGAAAACATTGGAATGGAGGAGAGGTATCAAAGCCATTATAGCTATACTGAAAAAAAAATATTAACTACAATTGGGGATACCCAATACTTTTTAAATTCAAGTATGCTGGGAAATTCTACAAAATAAAAACACTGGAAGAAGGATTACAACTGTTGATAATGCTGGGATTGAGAGAGGAAGAGCAAGAAGCAGCAAAAGATCAAGCTGAGCTGAAAGGTGCAACAGGAGGAAAGGAGAACTGAAGATATAAAGACAAGGGACTGAAAAAAATTGAGAGAGATAAGATCAAAGGTGGCATCGGTGATCGGTGACACCCCCTCCCCCCTCAAAGTTTTTTAGCTATGGCGGGGATGGTAATCCCTGGGATTAGGAGGGGGGAAGGAAATGTGTATGTGGGAGGGGTAGGGAGGAGGGTGGAAGGTGGGGAAGGTGGAGGGTGGTGCAGGGGGGATTGTTGTTTTTTATGTGAGTATTGTAATATTTGTGCACTATGGGGGCTAATAGAAGTAGAAATTTATTATACATAATATGGAAGGCAGATTGAGAATATTGACCTTAAATGTTAAAGGGTTAGGAAACATAATCAAAAGAAAAAGAATAGAATTTTTATTAAATAATTCTAAAGCAGATATAATATTCCTTCAAGAAACACACCAAAATAAAGACGGAGTGAATGAATTGAAGTTGAAATGGGCAACTACATATAAAAAAGCTTTTGGAACATCAAAATCAAGAGGAGTAGCAACTATTTTGTCAAAATGATGTGGTTTTATTGTTAAGAAAATTAAAAAAGATTTAAAAGGAAGATATATAATTATACAAGGAATTAGGGGTAAGGAACAATTCACTTTGGTTAATCTGTATGCCCCAAATGAAGGTCAAATAGAATTTTATGAAGAAGTTATTAAAGCAACAAATGAAATAAGTGAGGGATCTATTGTAATGGTGGGAGATTTTAATATGGTAATGGATAAGCATAAAGATAAATCTAATCCTACTAAGGAGGTCAAGAAAATGTATGAAACTGGTTTGAACAAAATTATAAATAGAAATGGATTGAGAGATGTGTGGAGAGAATGGAAAGGAGAAGAAAAGAGATATACTTATTATTCACCAACACATAAAACCTATTCCAGAATAGATTACATTTTTATATAAAAAAATCTGGTCCTAAAAATTGTAAACACAGATATAGGACTTATAAAAATTACAGATCATGCAACAGTTACAGCAGATATAAAGATTACAAAAGAGTATAAACAAGCAAAAAGATGGAGGTTAGAAACAAAAATCTTAGGTTATAAAAACATAGAAAAAATACAGGTAGAATTAAAAGAAATATGGGAAATAAATAGAGTAGGACAAAGCAGTCAAGCATTATTGTGGGATTCAATGAAAGCTGTAGCAAGGGGAATATTTATTAGGGAAGCACATACATTATGGAAAAACCAGGAAAAAAGTAAGAGGAAACTAGAAGAGGCAATTAAAGGTTTAGAAAAAGAATATTTTAGAAACAGAGATAAACAGATCCAAGCATTAATACAAGCAAAGAGAAAAGAGTTAAGAAAGGAAGATATAGAAATAGTAAAAAGAAATCTGCTATTTATGAAAAGAGATATTTTTGGATATAGGAATAAAAATTCTAGAATGCTAGTAAGGGCCACACAAGCAAAGAAAACTAAAAGTTTGATTGGAATTATTAAAAATGAAAAAGGGGAAAAAGTAATTTGATGAAGGATAAATTAAAAATATTTCAAGAATATTATCAAAAATTATACTCAGCAGGAGATACATCAAAAGATTTAGAGAAATATATACAGGAAAATTGTAAGGATATAATCAGTGAGGAGGAGAAGGAATTAATGGAACAGCCTATAACGGAAGAGGAAATAGAGGATATTATAAACAAATTGAAACTGGGGAAGGTCCCAGGAGTTGAATATTACAAAACATTTAAAAGCATATTAATATCTAGCATGAAGGAATTATATAACAACATTTTAAAAGGAGATGAGATCCCACCATCGTGGAAACAATCTTTTATTATACTAATTCCAAAACCAGATAAGGATCTGACAGATCCAGAATCATATAGACCAGTATCATTAATAAATCAAGAATATTATTATTAACCGCAAAAATATTAACAGCAATATTGGCGAAAAGGATTAATAAATTTATGCATAAATATATACAAAAAGATCAATGTGGATTTATAGCAGGAAGATAGATGACTAATTTAACTGGAAGAGTAATAAATATAATAGATTTATTTAGAAGAGAGAAAATTAAAGCAGGGCTTATAGCTATGGATATATTTAAAACCTTTGATTGTGTGGAATGGCCGGCATTAAAAAATATAATGAAAACATTTGGATTTGGAGAAAAATTTAGAGGCATGATTGACCAAATATAGCTACAGTAATAGTAAATGATGGTAAGACAGAACAAATAAATTTAACTAGGGGAACAGACAAGGTTACCCACTTTCCCCAATAATATTTACTATGGTAATAGAAATATTAGCTAATGTAATTAGAAAAGTTGAAGGTATTAAAGGGATAAGAAATATTGAAGAGATTAAGCTGAATATGTTCACAGATGATACTTTAATAACAATACAAGACCCATTGGAAAAAATGCAAGAGATAGAGAAACATTTGGAAATGTTTGGGAAGATGACAGGTTTACAAGTAAATTGGAATAAATCAGAAATGATGATATTTAATTATACAGAGACAGAGCAGAAAATATGAAGAGTAAAAAGAAATATATTAAAATAAAGGAGCAAATAAAATATTTAGGAATAAATATTGTGGCAGAATTGGAAAAAAACTAGAGGAATCTTTTTTTTACTATATTAAGGAAAGTTATGGAGAAAAAAATAGAGAAATATGGGAAAATTAAATTTTCATGGTTTGGAAGAATAGCGCTTGTTAAAATGAAAATATTACCAATTTTTTTTTTATTTAGAATGCTGCCTATTAAAGTATCAGAGATGGAATTAAAAAAGTGGAAAAATAGGATAAATAATTATTGCAATGGAGGCAAAAGATCAAGAATTAATAAAAATAGATGGTATAAATCCCACAAAAAAGGAGGTCTAGGCCTACCCAATTTGAAGCTATATTATGTAGCGAATCAATTGAAATATATTATTGATAGTGTTGTGGAAGTAAAAGAAATGGAATGGATGGAAATAGAGATAGAGTTAAAATTAAGAAATATATATTTTTTGTAAACAAAAAAAGAAATTTAGGGAAATGATACAGTCTGTCTCCTTAAAAAATATACTAGATTTATGGATTAAATACAAGAAAATATTAGTTCCAGGAATATCTCCATTAACGACAGTAATATTGTTAGAGGGTTTCCCAGCAAATTTAAGAAATGAAGTGGAAGCAAAACTAGGAGGACAAGAAATAATAAGGTTGAAGGAATGGATGGGGGAAATGAAAAATAAGAATTATATGGAAAAAATATTAAAAGAGCAAGGATTCAGATGGTTTAAATTGATACAGTTAGAACGATGGACAAAAAAATGGTTAAAGGAGGGAAGTTGTAGAAAAAATACAAAATTTGAGTTATTGATTATAAAAGCTACTCAAGAGAAAATTAATATAAAAGGTATTACAAGTAATATATATAAAATGTTAATGGATAAGGAAGAAGTACAAGATTATCTAAAAGATGTTTGGGAAACAGATGTAGCAACTGTAATAGACAAATCCAAGTGGGGAAAAATATGGAATATGCAGCATTTGAAAACATTATCAGTAAGAATAAAAGAAAATTACTATAAGATTATATGGAGATGGTATTTAACCCCAGTAAGATTGAATCAAATAGATAAAAAGTACTCAGCACAGTGTTGGAGGGGATGTCAAGAATTGGGAACGTATATTCATATGTGGTGGAATTGCAAATATGTGCAGAAATTTTGGAAAATAGTAATGAAGGTAATAAGTGAGATATTGGAGTTAAATATACCTTTATGCCCCGAAATAGCATTATTATCATATTGTGAAAAAATACAAGAATCTCAAATGGTTAAGGATTTATTAACAAATCTGCTGACAGCAGCAAGGTTAATAATAGCAAAGAAATGGAAAATACAAGGTGAATACCAAATAGAAGAATGGTATAATGAAGTATGGAATATAGGTATAAATGAGAAATTAACAAATATCGTTAAAGAAAAAAAAGGAGGGCTAAATAAGAATGTTTTTGGTGAAAAATGGAGTAAATTCTTAGAATTTGTATTAATAAAGGGGAGAGGAAGCAAACCTGAGTTGCAAACAATGGTATTTTGGAAAGAGGGATGAATGTAAAGGGAAGTCCCTGGGTGGAGGGAATCACTGTTATATGTGTTTGCTAAGTTGTATGTATAAATTGTATGTTGTTTAATTTTAAATTAATAAATAAAATAACTTAAAAAAAAAGAAAATAATATATTCCATACTTGTTTCAGCTGCAGCACCATAGCACCCAAACTGTTTTATTCCCACCAAGGATCTCAAGATTTAAAGCAGGATGTCTTGCAGCTTGCCCATTGGTCAACATCTCAATGTTGTGGCAAATGAATATGTTTTTTCTTGCTCATCATGCTGTAGTTTCAAATCAAAAATAAGAAAGCTGAACTCTCATTCAGCCTTACTGTTGTGCCAAACAAAATCCTCCTCTGCTTTCAACCATCATAAGAACAGTGAAGACTTCTAGAAGAGAAGGCCCTCTCACTATTCAACCCATCCCACTGTCCTAATATAAGCAAAGAGGCATGGTTCACCTTGTACAAAGTTTCCTCTAGCAAAATAGTAAGGCTCAGAGGCCTTATAAGGCAAGGAAAGACCAGGATGACTTGGGTGTCTGCCCTAGTCCCTGGCATGACATTTTCCCTACATGGGTTTGGGCCTGAAAAGCAAAGACAAAGTGTGGGTACACAACATATGACACTGGACATCACAGTAGGACCCCATATCCACTGGGGATTGGTTCGGGGGGGGGCATGGATACCAAAAACTGTGGATATTAGCAAACACCATTGAAAATAATGGGACTTCTGGTTTTAAATTCCCTTGGGTTTCCTTGGAGGACCTAGAAAGTGGCTAGAGAGGAGACATATTTTAAGAAGACTCTATGGTGGGTGTGCTGTTTTGTGTCCAGTGGATAATGAATCAGTGGATACGGGGGTCCTACTGTACTGATTATGGGGCATCTCTGTTAAGTGATCAGCTTCACCTTCTCCTTGCCAGACTTCATTAACTCGCCAACCTTAGTTTCCAATATCTAGGCTTTATGAAGCTAAAGGTAACCTAAACTGGCACTAGTTTTTTTACATGTGCATGTATACATTTTGTACAAATTTAAAAATTGTATTTTCACAGCAATGCTTCATAAAAAATATACCTATAAAATCCACTAAAACAATATTATGATAGAAAGAGTCTTCAAAAAACAAACCCAACCTCATCCCATAACAATTAACAACTATCACAATAGCCTGGGCTACATCTGAACAGTTGTTGAGAATTCACTCATTTGTCTCCTGTGGGAACGCCTGGTTTTTAATCATAACTTCATTTATCACTGCTGGGATGCTCAGGCAATAGCCACAATGAGAAGGTTCTTTGCTCAGTTTTAACACCTGCACCTGCTACACCCATTCTGAAAAAGGCAAATCTAGACCATGCCACATGCTCCTTGATCATCACTCATTTGGATTCCTACATTCTCTATGGGGAACTGTCTGAAAAAATGTTTGGAAACTGCAGAGGTGCAGAATGCTGCTGTCAGGCTGCAGCTTGGGGCTTCCTATTTAGAACATGTAACTTCATTGTTATTCACTCTGCATTAACTCTCAGCCTGTTTCCAAGCCCAATGCAAAGTGAGGTTGATCACCTTTAAAGCCCCCAGAAAACCAAAGTATTAAAACTGTAGCTTACCATCTAAAGCCAGAAATTCCCAGACAGCCTAAATTCCAGAGAATGGATGGAATCAAAATCATTTTACCAGCTTGTTAAATATTCCAAGATGATCCTAGTATGGTCAGTCAGAACAAACACTGCATTAATTTGTCTGCTGCTAAGTTACTAGGATTCAAGGGGTTGCTCGATGACATCTTAGGGACTGTTTTTACAGCCCACCATTTTGTGTGTGTATGTGAGATCATAAAGCATTTACTTTCTTGCAGCCACCAAGCACTGAACTTAAACCAGAATGAACATAAGGAAAACCAGATTGAATCAGACCAAAGGCTTCTCTGCTCCAATATTCTGTTCACACAGTGGCCAACCAGTTGCCCAGAGGAAGCCTGCCAGCAGGACATGATTGCAAATTCAGCCCCATTACACTCTTGAGCAACATATCACCACAAAGAAAATGTGCCAAGCCATGTGAGGATGTCAACAATGTCTGAGCTCAGTGCTGAAGTATTGCCTCTTGTTATTAAACAAGTGCCATGCCCGGTTCCAAGGGAGGACCACAGAGTTGTAGTTAGGACATACAATGCATGTCCCAGGGGGCCGTTTACACGGCAAAATAAATCCTCTAAGAATTCGCAAAGAATCCTAATAGTTCCCACATCTTTCGGCTCAAAGTCGCCATATTCAGAAGGAGGGAGGCAACCCCCCCCATAAATCACACAGTATAAGCTCTCACTGTTTTCCCAAACTTTTTTGAAAAGTAGCGCAAGTTAGCGCACTATCGACTGTGTGAATTACCATTGCGCTTAAAGCCGTGGAAACAGTCAGCAGTCTTTTCGAAATTGCCACAGCAGAACTAGTCGTGATTGGTTGAATTTACCCAAGGAGGGAGGGAGTGAATATGCGAGAGATGAGAAAAGATCTAGCCAGCTGCCTTGCTATCTAGCATGATTACTGTTCCTCTGCCCATCCCTCCCTCCCTCCCTCCCTCTCTCTCTGTGTATGCTCCACCAGCTGATCTATTGACAGATCGTTGTTTTGTGTGTTTTTGTGTGTGTGTGTGTGTGCATGCACGCAGTGCCAGCATGAGAGAGGGAGAAAAAACAGTCTACTCATATAGGAGAAATGCAGAGCAAAGAGAATTCTTTTCCTTCCATCCTTTGTCATTAATCCTCCCCACTTCTGGGTCTCCCTGCTTTTTAAGTTGCTTTCTGATTTTCTCGCTCAAGCCCTTTCAGAGGAAAATATCCCCCCACATCAAGCCGTGTTTTCAGTGAGTGGCTTTAAGAGACAGGCATTTAAGAGGCAGGCAGGCACTCCCCCGCACCTTTGCCATCTGAACCAAGAAGTGAAAAAATAAACAATGCAACTGACCCCCCTATAAATCATCTAAACGATCCATCACTGATGCGAAAGAGCGCTAAAGCGCAAATTGCCTCATTAAAAACTGCCATGTAACTGACCCCCCAGTTTCTCTAGGTGGGTGTAGGAAAGGACTAAAGACCCTAGACAGTCACAGACAGTCAGACTAGACAACTGTGAATTTAGAGTCTGGAAAAGTTGCTTTTTGGAAGTACAACTCCTAGGAGGCAATCTTGGAGTTTTTGTCCAAAAGAACAACTTTTCCAAGCTTGTGGTGAGCTGTATAAGTGGTATGGACTGATATAAGGCTGTTTAATCATATGTGAGAGCCAGTGTGTTGTAGTGGTTTAAGTGTTGGACTGAAGACTTTATCAGACATGGCAAAAATTGCATGATTACAATGTCATGGTAGCGCACATTAACAGGTCCTGCTATAGCACAATGTTGTCAGCCTCATGTGGTCAATCTGTGCTCCAGCCACAAATATGGCATCACTTTTCATTGAAGAGACAAGCCATCAGTAGCTCTCAATATCACTTTTTTCACAGTATTGAAAAGCATGCAAAACCATGTCCCACTGTAATCATGAGATTACAGCGTGAATAGGTAGTCCTCTTTCCCCCATCACCATTCTGAGCAAGAAAACCTCCAGGTGAAAACATAAAAACTATCCACAAGATGCTCTTTGTATGAACTGTCCCATTTTGTTTGCACATTTTAAGGTTTGTTTAAGGGTTTGTGTATTCATTTACTTTGTAAATCCAGGAGGGTTGGAGTTTTTAAGCATACTCCCATCTTCTTGTGAGAACTGCCAAAATCTCACCCATGCTAACTCATGGAAGTAAAATCCCATTCTTAAAGTGCTAGTGGTGGTTGTGCGATATTTTGTGGTTGTTGCATCACACGATTACAGCAACATGTGATAATAAATGTACTAATGCCACTATGTTTCTGCTTTCCTCAATAGTGGAATTATAGCCTTTTTAGCTGCTAGTCTGATAAAGTCCTGAGACTCCAAGAACTCTGAGTTTGAGTCCCTGCCCAGCCACGGAAACCCAGTGAGTGCCCATGGGTAAATCACACTCTCTAGCCTTAGAGAAATGCAATGGCAAATCTCCTTTGAATAAACCTGGCCAAGAAAACCCTAGAAGAGGGCCTCATCAGTCAGAGTCAACCAGAAGGTATATTGCAACAACAACAAATCATATATCCAATCATTAATGGCAGACATGACTGGCAGTCAGTAGAGTACCTGTCAATGACTGGGGTCAAACGGTAAAAGCAGACAGAGGCGTTGCCACTGCAGATCTCTGAAGGAACTCTTATTTCTGAGTCATAGCAGTACAAGGCATGGGGAAGAAAATGACACTCATGAGACTTTCTTGCTACACTCTCAGCACATTGACCTCTGTTGTTTGTTAGAGAGCGGGGTATCTGATTTAATGTAATTTGCAATTACAACTTATTGCTTTGGAATGTCAACTATTAGAAATGAGCAAGAAATGATGCTTTTGCATAACCATCTGTTCAGTTCTAGGTGTATTGAAAAGTGATTCCCCAAACATAATTTCCACAAATCACAAGTTCTATGAGAGTCTTGTTCACAGAAAAGAGCCACCAGTATTTCAAATGTGCCTACAATTTAAGTGTAATCAGTACTGCAACAAGTGATTTTGGGATGTCACACATACGGTAATATAGAGAGAAATACCATACTGCATAGAAGAAACATACGGACATTTTTAAGCTGGTGCTAGAAAGGAAATCCATGACCTTGCTGAGCCACATAATAACATATTGATCACTGGTTCAATTTTTAAGGTAAACAGTCTGAACTAAAAGACAGAATGTAAAACCATAATAATAATTCTTCCTTGTGATCTTGGACCATTTTAATTACTGTACAAGTCTCTGAAAGAACCTATACCTACTAAGGAATAGTTAGCTAGGTATAGGGTGACTCAGCAAAGAAAACCTTCCATTTCCATGGAAACATATGGTAAAGAAATTATGGCCATCAGCAAAGGTATAATGGAGGATAAAAGGAAAAATAAATCCAGGAAGCAGGAATAAATGCTCAGGAAAGGATAGGATATTCTCTCCTTAGAGTGAAATATTTATACACAAATCTCTTTTGATGAGTCTTAACCTAGTGAAAGATGATGATTTTACTTTTATGAGTTAAGAGATTTTAATGGTATCAATATTGCATTTGGACTTTTGAGTTATGGTGGTGGCTGTTTTTGCTTTTGTTGTATTTTGCAGTGACTGTCCCTTAGACTGATGGCATTTAAGTTTTCATGTTATTCAGTAGGACAGCAAAAGTGTCCTATATAAATTGTTGCTGTAAATTTAGATCACTATCCTCAACTCAGTCAGCTGGATGTCAATACCATGGTCTGTCTATTGGGGCAAATAAAATGGTCTTCATTTCTCATGATTCATATAAAAACCCAACTTTTGTTGTCATTGTCCTTGAGCTTGCTGGATATGTAGAGACCAGTTAGGTATGAAATGAAAATGTTTAATTACTTTTGCTGTCACTTTACAAAACTAATTCTTACCAAGGGAAATTAAGCCCTTTGAATGCAATATAAAGCAAGCAAAGAGGAATCAGTGGTCTCACGTGCTCTGTCACAGAGGAATGGACACTTGACTTTTCCATCGATGTGCAACGGAGTAAGGAAGTCATTATGATTGTTTAATAATGGATTGTGAATGCATGTTTTAGGGAGAATGCCTGATTGATTGACATCACACAAGTGAGGCTTCCCTATTTCACTCTTTTTCTTACCTAATTATAGGATATAGAAGTATCAACCTACCAAATCAAATCAAACCATCATTACATCCCAGAATTTATTTTACCACTCATCCACACACAAGGAACCACAAAGGAGCAAAGGGTCAGATTTGTTCTAAAAACCATTTACCTGGCTAAAGTAATTTAGATACTCCTTTGGGTTTAGAAGCTACATTCATGAAATTAAACCCCATCACTGGATACTGATCGAGAAGTATTTAGCAGTTGAAAAAGGGGTTGGAGGAGAAAATGAGTAAGCTTTCTTTTTAGGGTGAATCATGCCTGCAGTTGAACTAATTCAAAGGAACATCAGCATAACACAATACCTTTGTTTAAATACTATAGACCATGAACAATAATTAATAGATAATTATTAATGGTTAATTCTAGATAAATAGAATAATTAACTTAGAAGCTATTATAAAGTATGTGAAGGGACAAGTACATAGCTGTGTTGAATAAGGACCCAAATTTTCCTTTAAAATATAGGTACTGGTTTAAAATATAAATTCCTAAGAAAGGAAAATGGATACCAACTGGGCTCTGAGGGGAAAAACTTGTAGTAGAGTAAAGACTAGGTTTGTCCTTATCATTAGATAAAGTGAGGCATATCCTAACAAAGGTTACATCAATTCTGACAAGGCTCTATACTGCTACACCCATCCCCAACCCACAACACACAACCTACTCCATTCACATTCTGGTCCTGAACAATTGGCTTCTCAGTAGATTTGTCCCTAAGACATTTCACTGTCTGTAGTAGTGGTGCACCCACCACAAACATTCTGGGTGGATAGTAACAAAGGCCAGCCAAATTATTTTTGTACTTGAGACATCAAAAGTTCATAATCACCTCTCCCTTTCCCTGGCAGTAAAAATACAAAATAATCAGTAAGTATCAGTTTGCTACCCTTTCATCAATCCTTTGAGGTGACTACTTCACTCAGCAGTGTGTTGGTTGGTAGCATAGTGATGTGACCAGTGGGTACTTTTCAACTCAATAGGACTAACTTCTGAGGAAATGTG
Organism: Gambelia wislizenii; assembly: GCA_030847615.1. Lineage (NCBI taxonomy): Eukaryota > Metazoa > Chordata > Lepidosauria > Squamata > Crotaphytidae > Gambelia > Gambelia wislizenii. Next base: position 95,091,238 of record JAUMIR010000005.1, on the reverse strand, counting down.
CATTCCTTGTTCACTTATGGGGATATATTAAGGCTCACTCTGGGCTTGTCTACATCATTCACAAACCCCAAATCCCCCACTAATCCAGCCTGATAATGCCACATGAATCTGATGCCCTCGAATCTGATGTGACAGTGACACATGGTGTATGGCCCTATTTGCACCATACTCAGGGATTGCCCCCTTCATCCAGGTTTTAGGAAACTTGCAGTTTTCTCCAGAGTTTGCTGGAAACTCAAGAGAAAACTGCTGTGTGAAAGATCCATCTGCACTGGATTCAGGGAGGTGGGGAAGAGAGGAATAGAAGCACTAAGATGCCACCATTTTGTACGGCCTGAGGATGTAGTCAGGATCCTTGGAGCAGTGAGAGCCACCACATGCATACTGGATCCTTGAAAGCAGCCAGAGGTAGGCTGGCCAAGTGGGTGAGGGGAGTGGCCTCCCTGGATCCCACCACTCTGAATAATTATTGGCCAGTCTCCAACATTCCATTTATCGGCAAGGTTTCGGAGTGTGTGGTGGCCCCCCAGCTCCAGGGGTTTTTGGATGAAACAGATTATTGAGATCCATTTCAGTCTGGCTTCAGGCCTGGTTATGGGATGGAGACAGTATTGGTTACCTTTGTGGATGACTTGTGCAGGGAACTGGGCAGGGGGACTGTGACCCTGTTGGTTCTCCTGGACCTCTCAACAGCTTTCGATACCACCAACCATGGTATCCTTCTGGGTCGCCTCTCTGAGATGGGCCTTGAGGGCACAGTTATGCAGTGGTTATAGTCTTTCCTAGAGGGAAAAACTCAGAAGGTGGTGTCGGGGGAGTCCGGTTCAATGCCCTGGCCGTTGGCATATGGGGTCCCCAAGAATTCTGTTCTGTCCCCCATGCTACTTAACATCTACATGAAACCCCTGGGAGAGGTCATCTGGAGTTTTGGGGTATGGTGTCACAAATATGCTGATGACACCCAACTCCATCTCTCCTTTCCATCTAATTCCAAGGAAACTGTCTCAGTACTTAGCCAATGACTGCTGTCAGTAATGGACTGGATGAGGACAAACAAATTGAGACTCAATCCAGACAAGAAAGAGATGCTCCTGGTCAATCAAAAGACCGATCAGGGTATAGGGACCTTGCCTGTGCTGGATGGGGTTAAATCTCAGGCTCGTAGCTTGGGTGGTCTCCTGGACTCAACTCTGAGCCTGGATGCACAGGTTTCAGCAGTGGCCTGGAGTGCATTTGCACAATTAAAATTATTGTGCCAGTTGCACCAGTTCCTTGAGACATCAGATCTGGCCATGGTGACACATGCCTTGATTACATCCCATTTGGACTACTATAACACACTCTATGTAGGGCTGCCTTTGGAAACTGTTCAGAAACTCCAGCAAATCCAGAATTCTGCAGCCAGAATGCTGACCGAGGCCAGTTATAGGGAACATATAACTCCCATGTTAAAACAGTTTGTCTGGTTACTGGTTTGTTTCTGGGCACAATGCAAAGTGCTGGTTTTGACCTATAAAGCCCTACATGGCTTAGGTCCAGGCTATCTGAAAGATTGTATCTTCCTGTATGAATCTGCAAGGGTTTTAAGATCTGCAGGGCAAGGCTTTCTTTTGGTCCCACCACCATCAAAGGCTCGTTTGTTGAGGACACAAGAGAGAGCCTTCTCAGTGGCTGCTCCCACCCTTTGGAATTCCCTCCCACAGGAAGCTAGGCTGGCCCCTTCCCTGTTGTCATTCTGCTGGCAGGCAAAAACATTTTTGTTTAAGAAGGCCTTTGGCATGCAAGTGTGGCTTTTATTGGGGTGTGGTTTTTATGCTGTTTTTATTTTGTTGTTATCTGTTTTTATTGTGTATGTTTTAATTGTTTTGAATTGTGATTTTAATTGTTTGAAAGCTGCCTTGGGTCCCACTTTGGGAGAAAGGCAACATCGAAGTGACACAAAATAATAATAATAATAATAATAATAATAATTTCCCCCTCCTTGATGCCACTTCTCATTCCAAAGGCAGAGCTCCAGTGGTAGTGACTTTCTCTGAGCTCAGAATCCCCACCTAGCCCTGCCACCATAAGTCTAGTCACTTGTTCTGGCTTCAGAGAGGGTGGCTTTTGCTAGGGCTTTGATTTTCCAGTGCACAATTGTCCTCTCTGAGCTCCAGGAAAAGCAAAGTGCCAGTGGTAGTCACCCTCTCTGAAGTCACCCTCTCTGAGCCCACCCCACCGTTGTGAATGTAGCCTCCCATTCTGGCTTCAGAGAGGGTGACTACCACTAGCACTTTGCTTTTCCTGGAGCTCAGAGTCAAGCATGAGTAACAACTTTGAATGGGTGGTAAAAGTAAAAACCCAATTCAGATTTGGGTTTTGGCAGGTGTGGTGCTGAAATCTGGGTCAGAATAGTCTGAAATTCATGCACCACAATTCTTGGCCAAAGTAGTCTGAATCTCATCTGGATTTTTACCCAGTATGTAGTCAAGCCCTCTATCTATGAAACAGATAACATTTTAAAGCAAACTATCTTTTCGTGTAGTTCATGAGAGGCAAAACAGAGTTTGCCAAGTTCCTTGGTGTTTGATTTTGATATGAGGAAAATGGCTATGTTTTTATTTTAAGCCACAGTTGAATAAATTGTGCCCCCCACCCTCAATACATCACACCTTTGGTAATGCAGGAATGCTCAAATATTGAATAAAAGCACAAATACTATACCATTTTGATAACACCAGAATTGTGACAGATAATTTCTCATTTCAGGCTTGCAAAGAATATTTTCTTTGGCAAGCTTGTCCTCAGCAACAGCACAAACAATTGCAAAGGCAGTTTTTGTAAGCAATCAATGTTTTTTCCTGAGCTCATCACTGCAGTATTTGAGAACCTGTACTTTTCTTTGCCAAAATAGAAAAGTAGTAAAGAATGCACTGTAAAGTATAATTTGAATTGCACATTTGCCTGTATCACCCATGCTCCAGTTCACTGATTAGTAGCTAAATCCAAAGCTGTGTAAACTCGGCTAAAAGTTTACCATTGGCCTGTTGTTGAAATAAGTATTATAACGGAGAGCAACATTCTTGATTATAAATGCAGATTGATTACACAGGAAGAGAGACAACAAGACAGATGATTAGTCATGCCTGGTTCTGTTTTGCAGTGCACTTCACATTCATCTTTTCAAGGATCACCTACAACAAACATGGGCAAATTCAGGAATTGTCAATTTGATGTACACAGATTTCAGCTTCAGTTTCTATTAGGGATGTGAAAAAATGTCAATCTCTTTGATGTTGAGTGTCTCCATTTCCCATTGGCATTCTCGCTCTGTTCCTGTTGTAGTTTGATAGGCACTAGCAATCCCTTGCAGAAAATTTTAAATACCTCATGACACTAAAAATCCAATGATTCAATAGGATGGAACCATGGCAGTCAACGAGGAATCATAGTGGTGTGTAGTGCACAAACACTGCCTTTATCAAATGTACACATTTTTAGGTATGTTTGTACATTTAGAAGAAAGCTGATAAGAAGAAAATGGGCTCACTTGAGATGTGGTGCTGGAGAAGGGTTCTCTGACTGCTGTGGGCTGCCAAAATGACAAATAAATGGGTCCTAGAGAAAATCAGGCCTGAACTTTCACTAGAAGCTAAGATGACTAAACTGAGGCTATAGTACTTAGGCCATATCATAGGAAGACATGACTCACTAGAAAAGATGATAATGCTTGGCAAAGTGGAGGCCAGTAGGAAAAGAGGAAGACTGCATTCCAGGTGCATAAAATCCACGCTACACAAATAATCCAGTTTGAAACTGGATCATTTGCCATGGCTCATTTCTATGAAATCCCCGGATTTGTAGTTTGGTGAAGTACTAGTACTCTTTGGCAGAAAAGGCCAAAGACCTTTTAAAACTAGAAATCCCAGGATTCAAAAGGAAGGAAGCCAAGATGTTTAAACTGAAATTGCTATACTTTGGCCATATCATGAGAAAACATGACATACTAGAAAATACAACAATGCTTGGGAAGGTAGAAGCAGTAGGAAAAGAGGAGAACCACATTCCAGATGGATAGACTCAATCAAGGAAGCCATAGCCCTAAGTCTGCAAGACCTGAGCATGGCTGTTGAAGACAGGGTGACTTCAACCCCATGAGGTCTCTCATTCATGGGGTTGCCATAAGTCAAAGTCAACTTGAAGGCAGTTAACAACAAAAACATTTAGGACTTTATCAGACTAGCATCTAAAAACGCTGTAACTCCGCAAATGAGAAAAGTGGAAGCATAGTGGCATTATTACACTTATTATCACACGTCGCTGTAATCACATGAAAGAACCACCACAGAATTATCACATGACCACCACTAGCACTTTAAGAATGGGACTTTACTTCCATGATTTAGCATGGGCGGAATTTCAGCAGTTCTTGTGAGAAGATGTGATTGTGCTTAACAACACCACAACCCCCTTAATTTGCAAAGTAAGCAAACACACAAACACTTAAACAAACCTAAAAACATGCAAACAAACTGGGTCTGTGCTTTTCAAACTTTTTGAGTGTTCTTTTTGTTTGTTTTCTGAATGTCATGCACTAGGTATTCTCACGAGAATCTGCGGGATTTCAGATGAGAAAGTGAACAGAGCTCCATTCACTCCTCATTCATTGCCAGGGAAATCTTTAGCACAGATGGAGGGTAAGTGTGGCATGGGGAGTTCTTTTGCTGGCATAAAAAGGGCAGAAGTTATACTGGCAAAAGAATGGGGTTTAGGGGGGTGGTCTGATAAAGTCCATAGTCACTCAGTCTTTTCCCCATGATAATAAAAGGATGTATGTCTGTGGGCCAGAGCCATAACATTGAAAGCATAAAAAACTTGATGCTCAAAACTTGGCACACATAAGGCAACCCTAGGGATGTGGATCTAGCAGCTTTTTGGTTTTTCAAATGGAAGAATTAATTTAGTTAGCTCAGCTATCTTTGAAGCTTGCAGAAACATCTTCAGTCACTAACTGACAGACTTCTTTAACCAGCACAAATGCAAGCAGTCAGTACAGTTTGAAGCTGGAGGCAAGGGGGTAATCTAAGGGACAGAGTTATAGGGCTTTCCCCCCTCTTCCTGTGGGGGTGGTGGCAGCTGGAGCAAGGGCCAGCTGACACCATTATTATTATCTTTTATTTCTATAGCACCATCAATGTATATGGCACTTTACAAGAAAAAGACCAACAGAACAGTTCCCTGCCCTCAAGTTTACAATCTAATGAATTACAAAGTTTATCAGAGTAAGTACTTTTCTACTTCTTGAAAAGCTGGGCATTTTCTCTAGCTGTTTATGAAACTTTGGCCAGCCAATGCAACACTAAAATAAAATTCTAAAGCCAATGCAAAGACACCTCCGTCACAACTGGCTTTCTATTTTTCCCTTCAACACATTTTTAATATATATTCTTTTCCAGTTTGCCTCTCACAGAATTTTCATCTCCCTGTCATCTCTTATCACATTCATTCCCTGACAAAGACTTTCTCTGGTGGCTTTTCCCTTGGAAATAAGCAGCTATACAAATCCTGTGATTTGGACAGCCCCATTTCCTCACAAAACTGGCTTCTATTTGCAGAACTCAGTCCTTCTCCTTCATGCAGAAATCTTTCCTCCAAGTTTTTTTTCCCTTTTAAAAAATATATTCAGTGGCAGAGTATTTTTAGAGCTTGCACTTCTTAGTTTGTGAATTTAGGTCACCTTATGATCTCAGTTTCTGCCAGAAGAAAGTCAGTACCTTTTTTCTCTCTTTTATATTTTGGTAGTACTGCTAATTAAATGTTTTGTTTGCTATTTACGATGTTTGTAATGAAGCTATGATGTGAGTGATGGACCTAAATCCAACCAAAGTGCTCCAGATTTTTAACACAAAATGTACTTTGGAAAAGAAAGATTATGACTGAAAGGTGTACAAGCAGAGTGTACAAGAATTATTTTTAGGGCATTTCCCCATTAGCCACTCACCATAATAAACCTGAAACTTCTGTTTAGACTCCCAAAGGTTTGGAGCTCCAATCTAAATAAAGCCGCTTATAACAAGGGCACTTGAGGAATCTGATCATTGTTAATTCCTTGGGGGGAAAACGCCCTATTTGAGATCCATTGGAATTAAGGGTGCTTCTGCACCTGTAATGGTTGTGTGGAAGAGGTAATTTCAGCAGATGTTGCTTGTCACACACCCAGTAACAAGCAACACCATCTTCTCCACAACCATCTAAGGTTGGAGTCCTCTCCAATATCCCCTCTATCAACCCTAATTGGAATGTGCTTTCCCCATAGCTGTGACATACTGTAGTTCCCAGGAGTTTAACATGTAAAACATGGATTAAAATATTATTCTGAAAGAAAAAAGAACCATTTTTTTTAACTAGATATTAGGAAAGCAATTTTTTTTTGTCCATCTCATTTCTGACTGGTGAGAGGTTTCCAGTATATTATTGCTCATTCATAAGCATAGGGGTTGTCTAAACAGCAAAAATACTCCTCATAGAATTCTAGGAGAATGCAATTCATTTGAATGCAATCCCATATCAAGCCGCAGTATTCGGAAGGAGGGGGGCCAAATCCACCAAAAACTCCAAAGGAAAAGCCTTCATGGCTTTCCATGCTTAAAAAAAAAAAAAAGTTCCGTGGGGAGTGCACATTCCTACTTGTTGAGACAACCAATTTGCTTTGATGCACATTCCTGATAAGAGTGGAAGTGGAAAGCTGATTGGTTGGATATATTCAAGGGGCAGAGCTTGCTAATATGGCAAGTGCCTGGAACCACCATGTTAGATTTTTGCCATAGTGATTGTGTGCTGAGGTGACGAAACAGCCTTTTCTCTCTCTCTGTCTATTTATTTAGGCAGAATATCACATTTTTGCAATGCTTTTCTTAAAACTGTTCAGTGACAGCAACTGGTGACAATAAAAATGTGAGCAATTAACTTGTGCCCACCATCTTGATTCATTTGACCAATGAATGTGGATAGCTTTGCATGCCTGTGATCTTGCAAAAAACCCCAACAAAACACATTAAGACAAATTGAAAAATTGAAGCTGCTTTGAATTCGTGTTAGTTCACATCAATCCACATTTTTTCCTCTTGTATAGACAAGCCCTTGGAAAGAAATCATTGGAGATGTGATTTCCTTATGCTTTGAAACAGACTTATGACATTTTTGTGATATATTAGTTATTTACAACATGGATAGGTTGAGCATAAGATGAAGGTTCGCAGCATCAAAACTCCAGAGGATTACTATTCCCCTTCAGATTTTATTTATTTATTTATTTATTTATTTATTTTTTGTGGAGGGGGAATCCATCTCATAGTGACAGTGAATTTCCTGTTGAAAGCCAAGTCATATATCTGTCTCCATTTTGAACATAGTTTCAGCACACTTTAACCTCATGCTATAGGCATGCTTACCTTATTTACCCTATTCTCTTTTCTAGTGGTGATAAATAAAGAAAAAAGATGTATACAATCTGAAGAGAAATCAGAGTATAATGAGCATAAGCTCTAGCAAGATTTATCAGCACCTGCTTTTCTTTTCTTTTCACATTAATGATTTTGGCAATGAATTATTTTTGGAAAGAAAGATGTTTACTTCCCCCTATCACCTATGACTTTTTGGATCATCCTAACATATCCCCAGGCTGTTACTGGCTATCAGCCATCATTTATCAGGTCTGAAGTGTTATTGCCTCAAGACAGCCACATTTAGGAGCATCTTAGTGTAAATAACTACAGAACTTTAAGGGATTCTAAGGACTTTTTTAGATGGGGTTAAAAAAACTCCATGAATAATTTTTCCTTGGTTTTTTCCCGGTCTGTGAGGCTGTGTTCTAGAATAGTTTCTTTCTGACGTTTCACCTGCATCTGTGGCTGGCATCCTCAGAGAATGGTTGTGTAGGTGTGTGTGTAGTTTATATGCTGTGAACTCCTGTTGGGGAGGATATGTAAATTTGTGTAATCGAATGGTTAGTCTGGATATAGAAATGCAAGGCTCGTTAGTGTCCGTTTGGCTAATGGTTGGTTGATGTGCCATTATCTGCTGGGAATCCCCCTGTCCCTGGGTGGAATTCTTTTGTAAGTGTTGAGTTTTGATTCTATTGTATTTCAAAACTGGGAGCCAGATATTGTTTACTTTTAAGGTTTCTTCTTTCCTGTTGAAGTTGTCCAGGTGTTTGTGGATTTCAATTGCTTCTCTGTGCATTCTGACATGATAGTTGTTGGCCTGGTCCAGAATTTCTGTGTTTTCAAATAGCATTTTGTGTCCAGGTTGGTTTATAACATGTACTGCTACTGCTGATTTTTCTGGCCGGCCCAGTCTGCAGTGTCTCCCATGTTCCCTGATTCATGTTTGCACACCGCGTTTAGTGGTCCCTATGTAAACTTGTCCACAGGCTGCATGGCATGCGGCAAACTTTTGCAGCTGCGAGAGGGTCTCTCCTGTCCTTCGCTGAGCGTAGCATTTCCTGGATTTTTCTGGGTTTTTTACTCCATCTGAAAGTAAGGGATCCCAAAAACAACAACAACAACAACAACAACAACCCAATACCCATGAGTCTATCTATTTTGAGAGAAAATATATGTTCACACTTATATTTAAATATACATTTTAAGGGAAATTGAGATTAATATTGAAAATAAAAGATAGAATTATGGATACAGTATGTGAAAGTGATATGGACAAGACAGACAAATTGAGTCATCCCTCCCCATTTTTAATTTTCCTTGAGAGCAAGTGGGATTGAAAATTCAATGAACTAGAATAATGACTTTGTTGTTCAAAGATATTTCCTCTGTTTGCATATCTGGAACGTCATCCCTTTGCTTTGTAAGTTTAGGAGGCTTTTTAGCAGCATTGGGTGTACAAAAAGATGATGGTCCATCCACATATTGCCTTGGCATAAATGTTCTTCACATCACTAGGCAAAAAGTATGTACAGGCAAAATGCATAGATCCCTCTGCCTGTAAGTCATCTCACTGTTGTCTATTCCGCTAGGCTTTGATTTGGCACTATCATGTCTAATTTGAAAACATAATAATTTATAAATGCTTGAAAAAATATGGGGGGGACATTTAGGATATTGCCCATCAGTGTGCTTGGATACTATAGATGCCCTCTGCAGATAGAAGTGCTTTGAGTTTCATTGCATTGTCTACCTCCCAACCCATCCAAATCCATATCCTAGTCCTTTTCACACCCTCCAGTTGAAAGTGAAGATATGCAGCTACAGTTCATTTGATCCATGATTGTGTCACTTTATTCCCTCAGTCTCTGGCTGTGCACTACATCTCTAATCCTGGTCACTAGAACAATTCATCCCTAAGAAAACTAGATGATAGGAATCCAGTGAGAACAGACCAGAAAGGCCCTACAACTGACTCTTCATTCATTTCAGCTGGAAACTTAGGGGAATAATACATGAGGGGGTTTTCTAGTGATAGTCCTGCTTCATAATGATGTGGATCGATTATACCATGCAAGCCATACTTACTGCACTGTTTTCTCCATTCCATTTTGAAAACCAAATGGCAACCGTTCCATGCTAAAAGCTCACTGCATATTGAATTGAAACCCCACCTCCATACAGTGATCTCCTCCATCCATCCATAGATCATTATTTCCTGTACTTGGTATGCCCATGTTCCCATTTAAACATTTTTTTGTACCGTGTTCCTGTGCTGTCTCATGATCCCTTCCTTCAGCTCAAATGAGTCTTCTTGTTTACGTGTGCATGCACAATGAGGGGGTCCCATGGATAATGAATTCCACAGATAATAGCGCCCCCATCACCATTGCCATCACAGAAGCCATGGGGGGGGAGAAGGGAGAAGGGAGGTGAGAACTTTCCTTCCCTCCCTTTGCCCCGTCACCATTGTCATCAATGGGAGCCATCCCAGGGGGTGAAGGGAGAAGGGAGGTGAGAACTCTTCTTCCCTCCCTTTGTCCCCTGTTGCCATTGTCATCAATGTGCAGGAAGCCCACCGGAAGTCAAATGGCAGGGAAGCAGCACGGACAAAAGATCAGAGAATTGGGGGCACAGCAGGGCACTCCCACTCCTGCTATATGTGCTCACATCATCTCATGGCAATTGTGAACATTTATTACTGCACAGTAAGATATATTGGGTTTACATCAGAATTAATTTCATTCACACCAAGTGCCCATGAATGAACAGTAGCACTTCTGAGGCTCACAGTCAGTGATACAAGCACTGAAGGGGGCAATGTCATGTGATCAGAACTGATTCACTGCCAAAACTATTACAGTAGCATAGTGCAATGGACCATCATGTAGTATTCCTCTTAAAGGGTAATGGCCAATGACCTGGCTAACAATATCAACATTGCACATAGCCATTTGGCTTCTTGAAAACTACGAATGAGGGTGTCAGATGCACACCATGATTTTTATTTTCATCCCAGTTTATCAGTGCTCCACACAAAAAGTCAACATGAAGATAGTCGGGAAATTAACTGTACTCTTCATACAACTGAGAAAAAGCTCACTGACATTTTATGTATTCCTTAAAGTCTGGCAAAATTCTCTCGGCCTGTAAGTTCTCCCTTCATTTTTGAACTATATTCTTTCCCCTCACCTGGACACACAGTGCTTCTAGCCCACTAATTAGACTTTTATATTTGAAAAATCATTCAGGCTTAGCTTGAATGTTCAGTACAAACCAGTTTGTACAGTACAGATGAGCCTAATGTCTCTTTTTCTCCTCTCCTCTCATTTCCCTCAACTTCCTCGTGTTTAACTATCAAAGAAACTGCAGTAGTTCACTGGATTTTCCTTCCACTAAGGATGGGAAAATCTGTTGGTATCCTTTTCATGGTGTTGTTCAGAGTCCCACTAGCTTTCTCGTCCCACCATGATTCCTGATTGAGACTTGAGACTTTTTCTTTCTGCCTCCACTAAAATTCATGTATATCTGTATCTATATTCTTGTGTACCCCCACCCCTTTATCCAAAGCCAGCCTCATTATTTTGGCACATCAAACTGAAAATCTCACAGGTACCTCTTCCTGTCTCTGGCTATAAACCACATCGTAATAGCACATTTAATAACTACTCAATTGTTTGTCCTTTCATGCCACTTAATGCCAACTGCCTGAGGCAAGACTTCATCCTGTATAATGATAAGGTCAGCCTTGGACAATTGATAGTAGTCACTGTAGGCTTGCCATGATGATTTTTTTAAAAAAAATCCTTGTTCTTTTGTATGCAGCCCCAAATACAGAAAATAAGCAAGTGAAGCTTTTCATAGCACAGTGAGTCTGTGTTTCAAAAATGAAAGTGCATGATGGCTATCATTAAAGACAGAGGCTTCAAAGTGTTGGCAGTCTAAGACATGTGGGCATAATTGTTGTTGTTGATTTTATTTATAATCTCACCTTCCACACATGCACACTGAACCAGGGCTCAAAGTGTATGTGCTGGATCAGACTAAAGGCCTAGCTATTATGCCCTGCTTCCAGAACTTGGAAATGGACTCTGACTCCAGGACCTGCTGAACCAGAGCGAGAGGATGTTACAGAGCCACAAGCCTCAGACACAAACAATAGTGCAGTACCAGCTCTAGCAGACGGTCCTTCCCCTTGAGATACAGAGGACAACTTATCTATACCTACCTTCACAGCATGGAGGCAAGAAAAGGAGGCCTTGAGGTGGTCTCAGTGTATTTATAGGTAGCAGCAATTAGTTAAGCAGCAACTGCATTAGCTGTTGCTCTATAAATATGTAGCAGTGCCCTCCAGAGGTTTTCAGAGATTATGTGACTTACCTGATTACCCATTGTGTTCCTGCTTGCTGTGTTTGACCTGGAATGTGTTTGTTTACTCTGGACTCTGTTTGCCTGACTTGGATTCTGCTGGACTCCCCTGAACTCTGTTTGTTGGACCTGGACCTTGAATACTGAACTTTGCTTGTGGACTTGTGTTTTGCTTGCTAGTAAAGTAAGTGACTGATTTCATGCTTCATGCTTCCTTGATTCCTCTGCCTGTAAGTTTGACTGTGCTGTGCCTCTGCTATCCGCTCTGTAGTAACAAGCCTTTGGCTGGTTTCCCAGACATTGTTTGGACACTACCTAATCCAGCATGCTATATCCATTGTGGCCAACCAGATGCCTATGGCAAAGCCAAAAGGAAAATATAAATGTGTATAAGTATGTGTGTGTGTGCAGCATGTGCATGTAGTATTCAGTTTTAGCCATAATGATATCACAATAAAATCAGACTAAAATAGATATTAAAATGATTAAAGTAAATAGGAGAAAATGTAAAACAAAATAGCATGTATTAAACTGTGTATTTGTTATTTGCAAAAGAACAGCATAATATCCTTGCTGCCATAGCCATAATGCTACCATATAAAAGACTGGTCATTACATCTAAGCTCCACTATAATGTCTTGGAGTGTCTTGTTGGTTCCAGTGATGTATTCAAGTATTTTACTTCAAGGAGATTATCAGACAGGAATGAAAAAAGTGTTCCTGACCCACAATCTCCTCTCCTGCCCCTCTCCTGTCCCTGTAATGCTAAAATAGTAAAACTTTTCAGACCTACCTTATTCATGCATACAGGGCTGCCCAGGAGTGAATGGAACTCTAATGGAGCTCTGTTGACTTCCTGGAATGAAATCCTGCCCATTCTCATGAGAAGAAGATAGTGTGGGAAATTCAAAAATAAAACTCCAAAACCAAGACAAAATGTGACAGCAAGCACAAAAACACCCTTTAAAAACATCCAAGTAAACCAAGGAAGTTTTAAAAAAGTGTGTCACTTACCTTGCTATTCCAATGTCACCAGGAAGTGTTCTGGCAGGGACCTTCCATTGACGTGGGAATCTCGGCAGCAAAACAGGGCACCTTTTCAGATGCTGTCAAATCTGTGATAGCAATGGAATGGGGGATCCATTGACGGCTTCTCCCATCAGTAAAAAGCAGCACCAGTGGAATGGCAGCCGATCGGGTGGATTACGAGAGGGGAACAACATCATCTGAAAAGGAAACCCTTTAGTGATCTCCTGGCATTGTGATAACACTATTTAGTGCATCTGATAATCACCCAGGTCTCAAGTCAAGTATCAACTTCCTACCTTCAAGTCTCAAGCCGAGTCTCAAGTCCTTGCAAGATGCTTTCAAGCCAAGTTGAGTCTCAAGTCTGGGAGCTAACTTTGAAAGAAAAAAGGTGGTGGTGGTGGTGGTGGTGGGGTGTGTGTGTGTGTGTGTGAGGAGGTGTAGTTTAAATAACTAGAAAATCAACAAGATGTGCAAAAAGTTAGGCTCCTTTGGCCTGAAGCCTGTTGTCCAGCTCTACCATGTTTGCAGCCTGTTGTTCCCCTCAGAGAAATGCTTCCTGTGCTCTGAGTGCTAGTCTTGCCTGCTGCTCCTCTTAAGCTTCAGAAGAATCCTTCCATCTCAAGCCTGTTACTGAATTCACTTGCTGTTCCCCTGAGAGAAACACTTTCCATGCTCTGCTTGCATGCTGCTGCTTTTAGGAAATGCTTTAGAAGGCTCCTCTGATGTGCAAACAGAGTCCAGAGTAAACAAACGCAGTCCAGGTTGTCATTGGGCTTGAGGTGGGGTTTTTAGGTCTACTCAGAAGCCAGACTGTCCCTGCTGCACATTGGAGGAGTCTTCAGTCTGTGGGTAAAAGGACAAAAATATTTATAACAGTCTGAATCATATTGTTACTCCCAAATGGAGTAGACACATTGAATCAATTGGATTTTATCAACCTGTTAGTCTTCCAGTCAACAGTTGATTCAGTGGGTCAACTCTAATTTGGGCTAACCCATAGGATCCCAGTCATAGTATAAGTCCATCTGCATAATTATAAACATTGTTGCCTCTGTTTCATGGACTGGGAAGCTGAGCCTGAAAGATAGTGCCTTGAGTTCAGAGGAATAGTTAAACCAGAAACATGACAAATCTTTGGGGCAGTTTTCACACCACTTAAAATAGACTGATGGGGTGGTGAAGTTTGCCTCACAGTAGTACTAGAATAAGCCTCATCACCTATTTTATTCCTTAATCTTGATATATTTACTGTAACTATCAAAGTCAAGAGTAGGCTGATGCCAAGACTTGTTCAAATTCAGTTGTGTTGGCTTTGCCCTGCCTTGTTCAGTGTGATGTATTGAAATAGCACAGCAGCCAGAATAGGCAGGAAGTATTAGATTACTACAAAGGTTTTTTTTTTACTTGCCACAGTGTTCCAGGAAAAACAATTCTTTACAGATAGTGAGTTATTTTTGCTTTTGCTCCCCACTCACAGCTTTCTTAAGCTTGACATGGAGATCATTAGTATCCATTACAATTTGTCATACTTTGTGCATCCCTCCATAATCATGTAGTTGCCTAAAGAAATAGCACAGAGGTTGTTTGAAAAACAACTATAATGAGCAGATTGGTGATATAGGAATTCTTTCTTCAGAGCTGAAGATCCCCCAAATTAAAGGACAGTGAGTTTACCTGAGAGAAACATTACAAAAAACAAGGTTTTTAAAAGAAATACAAATGCAGCCATTTGTATGTCTTCAGCTTCCTTGTCATTGATTTATTATACAACTAATTGGGATTCTTGGTCTCATTTGAACCCACTTTTTGTCAATATTTTAATGGCTGCATAGTGCACAGCACAGACATGTGTGAGCAAGAGATAAGGGTCTTCTGGGCCCAGTAAGTCCTGTGTTAATCCAAAGGGAGGCAGCCAACATATCATTCTATGCTTCAGCAAGGTTTGCTTTCCCACAGAAAGGAGCATCTTTCTGTGGGAAAGTTACTGTGCAAAGTGTTCTACTACTCTATTTTTCCTTCAGCTTCTGAAAGTATTAACATTACTGTTATTAAACATTGGCTGAGATTTTAAAATGTGCTCACGTAATGTAAATCTACACTACAATCTTTTTATCAATATCAGCATTGTGCAATTGATTTTCCCATTGTGCAATGGGGAAGGTACAGTGACTGTCTTTGCAGTCCCAGTGAATAATCAGGTCAATTCAAGGCACTGATGAATAGTCATGGATCATCCAAGCATGTGCAACTGCATGGCTGGAATCCTGTTGCCCAGTCTCAACTGGAGTAGATCTATTCTGTCCATTGTTGAATGGTCACTCAACACAAAAACAAATCCAATTGATTCAGTGATTCTACTCTAGTCATAGGATTGAGGCTCATGATGAAATGGTTACAATTGGCTGAACTCTTATGCTTATGTGACTATGAACTGATTCAGCCGTTGCACAACAGCCAAAAAAGTGAAATTGCTTGTTTAAGGGAACTTACACATGTGTATGATACCAACAGCATTCAGGCCAATAGTATTTACATATAATCCCAGAACACACAGCCCTGATGCAATGAACAATAGCATTTAACTCTATAATGGGCTTACCGTATCTACCCATGTCAGGATATGCTGGCTTCCTGTTGGTTCATCCTGGCCACAGATTAGGCCCATTCTTCCCCTGTTAGTCAGACTAAATGGGCTGGAGTCTAAACATAACAGTGGCCCATAACTGGAGCCACCACTGATACCATTTTACTTCCTCTGCTGGGTCTAGGAAGCTGGCCCACATCATGCAACAAGGCCCCCTGCATGTGACCAGCCTTGGCCACATGGTGCAGGCCTGCTGCCCAAACCCAGAAGCGTAAGGGTGATTGAAAGCTACAGCAATGGGCTGGCCTGTAGGGATGGGCTCCCATGGATATGTGGGCACTGAGATGTTTCCAGTCAGTGGAAATGGAGTAAACTGGGTATTTGCTTAAACCACTATATCAGGCCCTACCATGGCTTGCCCACCCTGAGCCCCATTTTTGCCGCAGGGGTCATAAGGACTGCCTGGAGGAAGAATGGGGCAAATGCCCTGTGCCGTTTGGACTGCAGAGCTCTTAGACAGGGCAGAATTGGATAAATAGACCATGTAGATGAGGCTAGTGTCAACTACTATGTAAAACATTAATGCTTCAGAACTAAGAGTAGTAAAATGTTTCAAGATTAAACTACTTTGATTCCCCACCCACCCCCAAAACATCCTCACCTAATGATAAAGAGCCCATCACATGGTCACCAGAAGTTCTGCTGTGTTGATGACATTTGATAATCAGGCACCACCAAAAAAAAAAAAAACACCTCATTTTTTAAATGGATTAGCTGACACTTGGAATCATAATGAGTATTCCCTTTCAAGGGGCAGAATTAGAAAATATTTTTCTTCTTTCTGCCCCTCCCCACCTTTATATTACGCAGCTTCAGTCCAGGTCTGTGCTCTAACATCTGGCCAAGATCCTGCATCAAGGAGACGGGTCTGTCTATACGATTAAAAAAAATCCGTTTGGGGGGTAAAAAATATGATAGGCAGCTGTTCGTATGCATACGATCCGCCTACACGATTTTTTACCCCCCTAAACTCCATATGAACCCCCTTCCCCAGCTGGATGGAATGAGCAAGCCATGCGGCGGTTTTAAATCTCCCACCGCTTTTTTAAATTTATTTAAAAAGGTGCCTGCTTTGCAGACATTTGGTTTTCCCTATTTACAATGAAAAATAAAAATAAATATATACAATTCATGGACTTACCGGATGCTTGCTAAGCTGGGAATCCAACATGGCTGCTGCTCCCAATTCCCCTCCTTGCTAGCCCTGCCCCCTCTACTCGGCCAGCCAATCAGATTAAACTGCCTGTTCATATATGTGCGGACGGGGCATACAGACTATCAGCCATTCGAACGGCTGTACGTATTTTATGCCAAGATCTGCTACTCCTTCCGAACGCTGAATCCACATAGTTTACGGGGGATTCACTAGCCCCCTTTCTGAATGACACGTATAGAGCAATCTTCCGAATGGCATACGTATTTTTTTTTTTACCATGTAGATGGGACCTGTGTGTAACTTTACACCATCATCATCATCATCATCATCATAATTTATACCCCGCCCCTCTGTTAAAACAATCGGGGCGGCTTACAAAAATTAAAATACAATACAGATAAAAATCCCTGAACACCCCGCACCCCCACCCTCCCCCATAAAAAAATATTAAACAAACGTAAATTAAAAGCAGCGGTCTAAAATCACCTTTAAAAACAATAAATACAATGATCTAACCATTGTGCTTTAATGAACTGAAACACTGCACAACTGAATGCACAAAAAAATTGACATACATGATTGCGATGAACAATGCAAACCCGCATGTGCAATGGCACAGCTCATTCAGCTATGATCCAATAATCTTCAACTGAATGCAGATGTTACATCATGTCTAAAGCTAAAGTAAAATTTCATGCATAAGGGAACTTAAACATGCCTAAGTTTACTAACAGGATGCCCGCCATATATTTGTCTGTCAAACAGAGAGTGCAGTAATAACATCAGCTGCAGTGAGCGATGCTTGCTTCTCTGGCAAGTATCTAGGGTAGTAAGTGATCCTGTCTTACTGCACACAGTCCTGTATTTGAAGTGTTGTTGGGACACTGCCTGGTTTCTTTGTATACCCAAGTGAAATCAGAAGCTGACACAAATTTCAAAGGGCTTGTCTATACAAGGCTATCAAATGTGGATTGATGCGCACTAACATCAATTTGCAGCAGCTTTCATTTGTCTCCACATTTCCCCCCCCCCCAAGATCACAGGCATGCAAAGCCATATGTGTTTGTTGTTCAAATGGGCATGCTTGAGAATCAGGATGGTGGCCATGAGTGAATTACTTGTATTTTTATTGCCACCAGTTGCTGCCACAGAACAGTAATTAAAAACAACAACAACAAATCCAAGGTTTGGAAGTGCAATCTTCTGCTTAAATAAACAGAAAAAAGGGGGGGAAGCTGTTTTGTCACCTCATTGCATGATCGCTATGGTGAAAATCCAATGACGGCTCCGCCCCCCTGCATGCATACAACCAATCAGCTTTCCACTTCCACTTTTATAGGGAATAACCAGCAAAACCAATTGATTGACCCAATGAGTGGTAATGCGCATTTCCTTCAGATTTTTTTTTAAAGTTGGGCAAAGCTACAAAAGCTTTTATCATGTAGTTTTTGGCAATTTTGGCCCCCCTCCTTCTGAATATGGCAGGTTGATACGGGATCCCATTTCAATAAATTGTATTCTCCTTGAATTCCATGAGGAGCATTTTTGCTGTACAGACAAGCCCACAGTGTTTGATTTTATAAGATTTATCAAGAAGCACTTTTTATTGCAACAAAGATTTCAATATCATTGTATATTTAATCTATTTTTTTAAAAAAAAGTGGTTGTATCATATATTGTTTAACTGTGCTGCATTTTGTTTTAATCTCATACTGTAAACTGCCTTGAGTCCTGTATTAGGAGAAAGACAGCATATAAATTAAACAAATACTAACTAAATGAGATGACTATGTGGTCATTTGTCTTTATTTTGTGCATTTATAAAATTTATTTCTGATCTCTTCCAGTTGCAACACTGAGGTTGGAGTGGGGAGAGAAGCTTGACTCAGAAGGAACAGGAGGTAGAGTTCACAAATTGTTTAACTGATTTTTTTTAAAAAAAATATTTACACTGTTATTTTTATTTTTGGATTGTTTTTGTCTTGTATTGTTTTATAGATGTTGTTAGTTGCCTTGAGTCCCATTGTCTAGAGAAAGGTCTGATATAAATGAAAATAATAATAATAATAATGATGATAATAATGATAATAATAATACCCATCTAGCTAAAGAGCTGAATATGTGCCTGCTCATCCCTCTGTTCTCTGGGAACATGGAAATGGCTGTGTTGGGGTGGGGTGCACTGCTTAAAAGATAGGTTGGGGAGACTTCAGGTTGTGAAAAGACTCCCAACCTGCGCAACCACCATAGAAGTGAATTGTAAGGGTGCGAATCAAACCTGTGCCATCATAATTCATGAACAGGCATACTTTGGTTTTCGCTATAATCCAATGATTGCACAGAGCCAAGTGCTAAGGATCAGGCTGCCTCAGAGCATATTATGAGCCTAGTGTTGTGTTTTTCAGGAGAACTCAGTATGAGAATACTTCATACACTGGTCCATTTTTGGTTAGTCCAAGATTGCTTTATTTCAGCAGCTCAATTTAAGTGGGAAAAGTCCTTCTTTTGTTACTATTATTAATCAACTGGGAGTCAGAAACACTTGCCAATTTACTGTGAATCACCCTATGGATCCTGACCTACCTTCTGCTCACTCTTCCAATAGAGCACTTTTGCTGCCCAATTAGAAACATACAACCTATCCTTGCATCAAAAACATCCTTCAAGAGTTTCCAAAGAATGACTATTATTCCCAACAACAGTAGCACGACAGTGGAACATCCTACTTTTAAGATCGTTTGTGCATGTATAGAGGAATTCAGGCTAGTTAAGAAAGATCCATTCAATTTAGAGACAGAGGTGTGATAAGCTCAGATTCTTCAAGGGCTTTGGCCAACATATAAGGGACAGAAGCTCTTCACCCTGAAAATCATTGCTATAGTCTGATATCCCTGCTTGTTATTCCCCATTGAAAGACCATGAGGAATAGCAGCTACACACTGAGAGTGCTCCATATGCCTTCAAGCTCTGTTTCCTGTAAGCAGGATCTGTACACAGGGTGCTGTCTGCACTTCCCATGGATCTTCTTGGCTGCTCCCTGAGGTTGAGGTTCTGCCTTGGGAGGAAATGTTAATTTGTTACTTGTGAAAATTCACAGTCAGCCTTAAGCAATAATAATGAAATTGTGTGTGTGTGTGTGTGTGTGTGTAATTTTTATTCTAATAAACTTGTATTAACAGCTATTTAAATCCTGATACATGCAGTAATTCTATCTTCCTATACAGATAGCATAATTAATTTCCCCCCTTCTTCCTGTATCCCCCCCTTTTTGCTCTCTCCTTCCCAAATTATGAACCTTATCCCTGTCTGCTATCCCTTTAAACATGGATAGCAGACTTTACAGCAACAGCATACAGACCATCTCGTCACAATTTTAGATACAGACCATCTAGTCACAATTGCACCTCTGTCTAAATTATTTGGTGAGATCCTGCATTAAGAGTTATATGTATGGGTGTGTGTCTGTCTATCTATCTATCTATCTATCTATCTATCTATCTATCTATCTATGGTATATATGTTTCTGTAGCGACATCCTTGCAGCATGTCCACCTACAGGAAAATATCTGGATGCATCTCTGCTCTACAATGATATGCAAATGGCCATGCTGGGGAGGGAGAGGCTGTGTCACATGAAAAGTAGGTTTGGCAGGGGTTTTGCTTGTTGCACACTCAGTAAAGAATTCTGATCTCCTCAAGGACCAAAAAAGTGGGTTGCAATACTGTAAGCCAGTCTTACACTATTATAGCTCACTAACAGGATGCTAGCCATTCCAATTGTTTCTTGCATCTATACATGTGCATTAATATATAGTTTGGACACATTAGGGTGTTTTGGATGAAAACGTTTAGTCAAGGTGGCTAGTGGTCATGCTTTCTGAGGGATACAGAGAGTTGTAGTCCCCCAAAAAGAAACCTTTCCCAGCTCTAAAATTAGCATGCATTAATGTTATGCAAATCTGTGCCTCTCCCCAATTCCCACTTTTTTCCCAATAAGATGTATTTATTCTTCTTGAGAAATGTGTAAGTGACCACAGTACCTGCAAGGCCACAGTCCTGGCCACACATTTGATGAGAACTTAAGGTTTCATCCTTTCATCCTTCTCCATCCATCCCTGATGCAAGGCCAAATAGGTTATCACATTCTATGGTGCTTATGCCAACATTGTGCTTGTCTGCTGCATAACCTGTCAAATAATGTCCTAATATTTGGAATGCTGAACCTTGTACAGATGAGTACCTGGGACTTCTCAGTAAAAAGTAATAACATGAATCTGTCCTTCTAAGTATAAAGATGTAATGTGGTTTTATGACTAAACCAGCAGCAAGCTTATAATGTGAGTTGCTGAAACATGGCTGTGAATGGGATATCAAAATACAACTGACAGACGGGGATGATAACAGTATATTATTTGTACATCAGATGTGGCATTTAACAACTGTCACTGCATATTTTAGATACTATCTGCTGGAAATAGCTTGGAAGGTCAAAGGGAGGGCAAACAGAGATCAAGTCAGGGAAATATTGGTGGAATGATGAAATAATAATGGTAGTCAATTGATGGCATGAAAAGTAAGCAATAGACAAAATATTTCTCAAACTGGTATACATTTATTTCTCTGTTTGTAGCTTTGCATTTTTTTTTAAAAAATGTTGCTGCATACTTTTCAAACACACCTTGATTTCCCTCCTGTTGCCAGTAAGTATACCCTGAAGTCTCCATTCAGTGCTACTCACTTCCTCTGTTTACCTGCCAAGATTCAGTATAGCAGCCATTTTCTTGGAGCCTTATTGGGTGAGGGAAGGGAAGTGGTTTTAACGTCCAAGAGCAGCATGTCCTACCTTGCCTTATTGCCTGATGTCTGTGTGCTTCAGCTGTTCTTCTGTTCTGGTTCCATGGAAGATGGTGGTAAACCAGCAGAGTCTTTTTGCTAACTGGAAAAATCCATTAGCAAAAAGAGTTGCCTTTACCACCATCTCCCATGGACCGGAACAGGAGAACCTGTGAAGCCTGTTGATGTTGTGTGATAAGGCAAGACGGGACATGCTACTCTTGGGCTTTACTTCTGCTTCCCTTCCCTCATGCAATAAGCCCCTTACTCAGATCTCTCACTTCTCCTCTTTCTCTTCCCCCTTCTCAGTATACAACATCCCACAAAGAAATTATCATTCTTCTTTGCATTCCCCCCAATTCCTTGGATTTTTGAGGTAAGCCAAGATCTAAAAATACACCTCAAAATTTTACTACAGGCAAATTTTGGCAGCAGCTCTAGGCCATGAGTAATGTTGATGAGTAGATGAAGGAATTTTGGCACATCTCTTGACACCAAACACGACAACCACTTTCCCTTTAATTCTCTTGCAAATTTCATTTTAGTCAAAGGCTGACATTGATTAGAGACTTTACCCCATACCTATTTTTTCCAAGGCTTTTGAGTCTAGATAAATCACTGATCTCTGGGCATCTAAGAGACCACACTTTCAGGCATGTGACATCCCATGTACTCCAGAGAATAGCAGAGGCTCTGGCACCACAAAGGCTGGTGTCACCTGTTGCGGTTTGGCCTCTCTGCACCCCGCTAGTGCTGCCACTGATAAGAGACATTTCTCTGAGAGTCTCCACTAAATGATGTTTGATACAGAGACATCAGAAGCTGCTCTTCTCAGTAGTGGCATTGACGTCAGCCCTCTTCATACTTTACTGAAGAGACATGGGAGTGAGTTACTGGCCCCTTCCCACAGGCGCATGGATTTTGTGTTTGGGGGCTTTCAGCATATATAGAGATGTAACTCATGTAGCCTGCCTTTCTGAATACATCCATATTTTATGGACAGTGATGGGGCTGAGGCTATTTGGAGGATATGATGCTGCTGATAGAGTCATCAGCACAGACCTTCTTCAATGTATGGAACACATTACTACATGAATAAGGCATGCAGGGTGCCTTTGAAACATACTCCACAGAGAGGTCCATAAATCCTGGCAGACCAAATAAATGGCACTTATGAATAGTCTTTAAACTAAACTGAATTTTGGGTTATTATTCTGGATTTGTTTTCTCCTTCCTGTGTTTCATGTAATAGTAAAATGCTATAGATTTTTATGGGCCTCCATTTTTTTGTTTTATATTTTGCTGATCATAGAGCTTTAGGTTTTCCCTTACTTTTTTCATTTTTGTTTTGTACTTCTGCATTGATCAATTGATTGATTGTTGTGTGCTATTGCCTTCATAGTATGCCACTAGCCACCTCCAGTAATTTCAAAAGAAAGGCAGAATATAATAAATAAATACATACATACATACATCTCATATACTAATGCTTAAATTGCTCTGTTTCTGCTGAGAGGTGGGCAGTAGCAGTCTGCTGTAGCTTGCTTGGCTCAAACTTTCCCTTGGGGCCAAGTCCTTAAAAAGAAAGGTAAATCTGCTGTCTGTCCCTGGCACTATGCAAACATCCATGGGGGTTCAGCAGTGTGACTGATTGTTTGACCGGGAGATGTAGTAGTGCTAGGTAATACAGTGCCCCTGTATCCGTGGGGAAGCATTCCTGGACTTACCATCCAGGAACCCACAGATTAATAGCAAACCCTATTAAAACAAAGGACTTGCAGTACAAACGTACCATAGAGTTGTGCTGGATGACCTAGAGATCCCTAGAGAGAACACCTCTCTTGGCATTTTCTAACTGATAACTGAAACCATGGGTATTGGTTCTGCAGATATGGGGAGTGACCTGTACTGATACTGGACAGAGCTATGAAAGCTCTTATGTCTTGCATTTCTCTGAATGTCACCTGCACTTTCCTCCCATCTTTGTCTTGTATCAGGTTTTTAGGTTTTGACATCATTCTCTGGGTGACTTACAGTGGTGTAAGTCCAACTTACACCATTTTATGTCCCTCCTTATTTGGTTGTTGTGGAGGTCATAATTCTCTACCAACTTTGTAAAACAACCAAAATGTTTCCAGGACTCACATCATGTGAAAGGTGTCTGGTACAATTTCTGATTCCTCAACTGATGCAATATTTATTCTCACCCTTATCCCCAAACATTATTACAAATAAACAGCACAGCTCAATGAGAGAAAGTTTCTCATTAAACTATCATATATATTAATAAAGATGTTTATTTACATATATTTAAAAACTGATATAACATAGCTCTTCATACTTCACGACATGATAATACATTGATATACTTTTTTTTTTCAATTCTAGTAATAAACAATTCTTTCATTTTCCTAGAAGGGAATAATACACGATGTAGAAATTTTGTGTTGGAATGTAAATACTTTATCACAATAGTCTAACAGAAGTAAAACTTGTTAGACAGACTGTACAGTATCAAATTTAGTTTATATTGGCTTGTATAGAGTCTTTTATATGAAGAATGAAATTATATTATCCTGCAAAAAGAGGCAATATGATTTGAATGTATTTTTCCCTTTCAGTTATCAGAAATATATGGCCACTAGTAAATTTCTGTTGTTTAGATATATAATTTGTAACTTCTAAAAAGTATATAATGTACTAGACTGAAAAACTAATTTCCCCTCCCCCTCAAAAACTAACCTATTAGATCCATGCAAGATTTTGGAAACTGGAGATAATATAATGAATAGGTTTTCAAGACTCTTCAACACATTTGTGGGGTATTGGGTTTATAAGAGTCTTTTATGCACAATGCTACACAAAAGCAAACTTTTTGAACCTGATACACTACCTAAAATGTGCACAGAAGAAAGAGGGAGAGAGGGAGAGAAAAAAAACAACAATTTTTTTTCTGCCTCTGTAGCACAATCAGGTTGAATCCTTATGAAGTGATTCCCGATAAATTGGCAACTGTTTTTTAAAGGTTATTACCAGAATCCTATATGACCTTCCACTCAACATAAGTTTTCATACACTTAGCTTCATAGCAGAGGTGCTAAGAAACCCTGTTAGTGAATTACAAAGATGTATAACAGGACACCAGCAAGAATGTCCGATGTCCATTGGTGCCTGACACACATTGGGTCTGATGTGATGTACATTGGACCCATCATGCATGGTTTCATTGCACATCAGTCCCCTTGGGGATTTTGCAATTCTAATTTTCACAGATGTAATTCCACTTATGAAGATGCATCTCATTCAGGATTCTGGCCTATTTTACTATCCCCCAGTCATAGTAAAATGTCCCCTCAAACAAAGCCTGATGTGTGATTAAAGTAGAAGTGCACTTATTTGTACTTAACTTGTACCCTGGAACATTTTTTCCCCATGTCAGTGGATATCTTAAAATCCAACACACTAACACGGGCTAGAAGAAGTGGAAAAAAATCCAATAACAAGTATCAATAGATCTATTGGGGAGGGGGTAATTTGTGTCCCAGGCACTTTTTGGTTTTCAGAAAGAACACTTTGTATGAGCACTGAAAACTCAGCCCACTCAGCAAGCAGTCACAATGGGAGGGTGGTTTGTTCAATTTAAGTGTTGTAACCAGTGGGAAGGAAGCCATTTGGGGGTGTCAAAACCAACCAAAACATACTTTTAAGAGTACACTGAAATTTTTAAAAATTGCGTTCATTACACAATAAAGAATGCTATTATTAGAAATAATAATAATAATAATAATAATAATAATAATAGATTACTGTTGCCTGGTTAAAGATACTGAGAACAAGTAAATTGTGTATGACCTGTATCATTCAAAGAGCCTTTTATCACCTTCTGCTGCCACATGCAACATTCATTAGATGAATTTAGTTGCCCACAATTACATGTGCTGCAATGCACTGTATGTAGGGTTGCCTTGAACACTTCAGAAACTAGGGTTGCTAGACTAGGGTCCAGAACAGGACCACTAGATTACTAATTAGGATTAGGCCCTTTTAACTAAATTGCACTTCCACTTTGCCAACTGTGCTCACTCCATTTATTTCTGGGCCCAGTTTTAACATTTAACATTTAAAGCCCCCAAAGTTGGGACTATGTTGCCTAGCAGACATTTTATAACATATATACCTACCTGGATTATAGAATCACCTTCATAGTCCCTGTTTCAACTGCAGCTACCAAAAGAAGACAAACGGGTACCCACTAGGGAAAGGGTGCTTTTGGTGGTGACACTACTTTGGGAATAACCTTCCAAAAGAGATTTGCCTGGCACAATTATCATGGCCTTTGGTATAGAGTTCAGATGAAGACTCTGGTGCTCAGGACAAGGAGGAGGAATGTCAGGGTGAAAACAATGCCTTGAAAACTATTATAAGTTTGCCTTAGGATTGCCATAAGTCGGAACATGACTTGAAGGCATACAACAAATATCCTCCTTTGTTAGACTTAGTTCTTTGAGCAACTGTGGTTGATGCTCAATGTATCAGTGCATTAATGACATCACCAGGGGGCTATCCCTAGGGCTCACATTTTGGCCCCCAATTCTCAGGGCCTGGTTTAGTTCTCACCTAGCACCCCTCTAAGCCCTTTTAAATAACTTACATCCTTTAGCTTTGCTCTCTTGATTCAAATTCTTTGTTTTATTTGTATTTTCAGTCCTAATATTTTTTATGGTTTCGTCCTATATTTTAATACTTTGTGAGCCTCCCTCCACAAAAAGAGAGAGGAAGAGATGCAATATAAAACGGACAACTTATTTCAGCAATGCATTGTATGAGCCTTAAATGATTTAGACCAGAATCCTGTTTACGCAGATTTCAATGCTATGTCAAAACTGTATATATTTTAAAAACTCTCCTCATGTACTATGTATATGTGTTTATAATGAGAAGGGCTATTTGTGAAAAATAAGTCTAAAGTCAACTCTGAGGCAAAGAGAATCATTGGTATAATTTGGCCATAACATATAATTGAAGGTGCCTAGAAAGTACTAGAACTAGTACTTTTTTGGACTCTCAACTCCAAACATACCAGGAGTTATAGTGCAAAAGATAACTTTAAATGCCCCAAATATGCTACTGTCTTGAAGTGAGTATCTAGACAATGGAGCTCAGACAACTTGTTTTCTGTGTCAACAAAGGAGACTTCTAAAAGACACAGCTGTTAGCCTACTGGCTTACTAGTTTTTGATATACAGTTCTGTTTGCACAAGACTTATTCATACTTCACTTGCCAGTTGACCCAAAAGGCCAATAAGATTCCTTTATGCCCGATAAAGCTTGATAATGAGGCCTAGCTATACCCAGCCTAAGCAAATTGTTTCTTGAAATGAAAACCAGGCTATTTTTAGACTTTTCCACCACTTGCCCACTTAGTGCTGTTTTTCTACAGAATGTCATGCCTGGCACTTAGCTATTAATTTAAGATGGATGGAATTTAGAAGATTATTTTCCTCTTTGGCACCTGATGAAAGATCTAAACCCAAATATAAGGAGAAATGAGAACATTAAATTGAATAACCAAATATTCAAAAGTTCCCTTTCTGATAAAGGTAGATTCCAGTTTCCAAAACCTTGCTGTTTTTAATTGAAATAAAATGACAACAAAAATCCAAGATATCCATATGCTGCTTGTGAATTAATAGGTTATCTACAGTTTATAAGACAATCAATCCATTTAAATAGAAAAAAGATCTGTGTCACATAAAGCAAGAGAGTACAAAAGCACAGCTTTTGTAATTTGGTAATATTGCAATTTTACAAACATATTGCATAGAGTGTGTAAGAAAATAGTTCCATCTCTTTTATATACCTATATACAGAAGAAAAACATTAACATGAGAATAGTCAAACAAAACAGAAATTAACAGATTTTGAGGGGAAAACACAACTAAACCATTGAAACTTTGAATTTTAAAGAACATTGCAGTTGTAATGTAGTGAATGAATACAAGTCAACGTTGTCTACTTTTGTTTGATTTGACTGACATTTAGATAAACTGTAAGGATCCCCTAAAGTAGCCTTCTTAACCTGATGACTTTCAGATGTGTTTGACTACAATGCTCACTATAACTAGCCACCGTGTCATTAGGGAAGGTCATACAAAAGAAACCAGTCATTACATTGATTTTTTTCTTATTATCATTAGCTAATAATCTTTCTTTTTTACTATCACCACCAATACCACCAACACCACCATCTTATAATCTTTCTTTTGTTCTTTAAATTACTTAGCCAACCAGATCATGGGGAGTGGGTATGGGAGAAATTTAGACTCAGTTCCCAGGTTTTTGCACCACAAAACATCCATTAACAAGTAGTTTTCTGTTCATGGAGTTTCTTCCATGAACTGAAACACATTCCATTCATGGAGCAAAAATGTAAGATCCTAACCATTAGAGCATTCAACTGAAGCACAGATTTTCTGGCACATTTTCAATGCACATTTCTTCTAATTCTTATATATCTACCATGAATGAAAAAACAAAACAAAACACCATTCAATAACCCAAACTCACTTTTCCTTTAAAATGAAATAGTAATGGGAAAATACTGAAAGCACAAAATACTTCACAGATCTAAAGCATGTTCCTCTTTCATGTGGCAATTAACAACACACCATTCTCTTCATTTCCAGCAGTGATGAGCTGGAGGTGCAGTGTTCTTGTGTAATATATAACAGAAATATCAGTCTTTGGTCTTTAATATTAAACCAATGCATGAACTATGGTTAAAAAAGAAAGAACAAATCCAAAATACAAGTAACAATGCTCAAAGAGATTGTTATATAGAGACAGTATCCACTAACCTCGTAGCAGTAGTTTTTTTTTTTGCTGTGAAATATATATATATATGTGTGTGTGTGTGTGTGTGTGTGTGTACCTTGAAGACATGAACCTTGTTCTTAATACATCATGACTATATATATATATATATATATTCATATTCATATTCATATTCATATTCATGATGTATTAATAACAATTCTGAAGAGGCCAGATAAACTGGGAAACTGAGGTACCATTTTCCATGATGTGCAAACAGAACAATATTTAAAAAGTGGCTGTCTTTGATACATACAGTCATAGCACCTGACTTTAAAGTTACATTTTTTCATAAATACATTTTACCAGCTTTTTTTAAAAAAAGAAATGTTTATTTTCCTATACATTTTATATGTTCCAGCGAGAATCCCGTGGAGTAATGAAGCAGAAGAGTAGAATTTTCATTAGAGAGATGCATGCTTGTAGCCACTGCATCTTGTTTTTTATCCATCAATTTATGTGGCTTTCCATTCAGCACTGCTTGAGACCTGATCTTTCTTTGCCTATTGTAAGTGGCAACTGAGTGACAGGCTGCATCCTCCTAGGATAGGTCATGACAGATAACACCTTCATTTTCCCTTTTAAAAAGGGATCCCAATCTGATTATATAGGATATATAGAAAGTTGCTCAACATAGAGGGTCCCAAGTTTAATTTCTGGCCTCTATAGCTTTCATGTAGAACGGTCGTGAGAGAATTCTGCTTGTGCCCCTGAAAATTCACTGTCTGTTAGGAGGGACAGCTCTGAGTTAGATGAATTGGCTTAGGTCAGAGAAGAAGCTGTGTAAATGTTATTACCCCAGCCATGTAACTGCATTAAAAATACAGGTGAATAAAGAACCTCATCGCTTGTTGGTATTTGTGATAGGCTTCACAACATTTGCACATGACTTATGCATACTCTATCACCCTTCCCCCAAATGCAATTGCTCTCTTTTACAGAGTCTAACCAATTCAAAACTTCAACATTCTATGGTTTCTCCAAACGTTAGATGGGTAAAAAAAGTTGAGAATTTTTTTTAATGAATGTGGGAGAAAGCAAAACTGAAAGATCGGCCAATTCAAGCAGAAAGCTTAGAGGGCTTTGCAGTTTTAATGTCTGATTGGGAAACCCTAGCAATCAACCATGACTGGTATTCAGTACTGCAGTTACAGATTTATAATCTAGAGTTGTGGATCTGTAGCTACTCTGTATTCACTAATTCTACATAGTCACATCCCACTTTAACAGCCAGCAGTCTCCAGTCCACCTTAAGAGCCCACTGCTTGATCAAGTGAAGGAGGTCCATTCAGCTGGTTATTGGGGCACAACAACAATGATGTTCCCCTCCCATGAGCAAGCAAGTGATAGAGTAGCTGGTTGTCAATGTGGCTGGGTGTGTGTGAGTCAGACCAAGAGACAGTACTTAGTTACATTTCCTTGACTGAATAGCCAGATTCCAGCACTTTTTTTTTTTTTTTTTTTTTGGTGGCGAATTAGGTTTCCCTAACTTTCCCCTCCCGAGGGACAGCCCATCTTTAACATCTACAGGGCAGGCAGGCACAACATTACACTCTCCATTCCTGGAATAGCTGTAACTATTGAATTTGACCAGTGCAGATTGTCTAGAAATCCATTCAGTTCAAAAGAACACTTGCTCTTTAGAGAAGGCAGAGAAGGTCAGCTTTTTCCATATTCCAGGCCACATATATGAATCTAACATCTGGTTATTAAAAGAAACCCACTGATATTCTACATCAGCTACTTAGTTACATATGTGTAACTTAGTAATATATCCTGGTTCACCCCCTCACCCCGCAAGCCCACGTTAACAGTTAACAGCTACAGTGGGTGAAGAAGGTGGTTCAGCTGCCAATTGCAATGCAATGAGGATGAGATTTCTAGTCCCTTCCCACCACTGAGTGATGCTTCTCTGAGGAATTGTGACAGATGTCCTGTTTCTCTTTGGCACAACCTTGTTCACTGGTGGGATAGAGCTTATAACATCATCGTCCTTGTGCCCAGATCAGCTGCTGGATGGGCGTACATCACCTGATGCAGCTGTTGGCTGTTATGATGGTCTGGGGGGGGGGGAAATTTATGATCATAGCAACTGTGTCTACATAGTTCTACTAAATATGGAACAGTACAGATCTGTAACTGAAGGCTACAAATCAGTAACTGCAATACAGAATGCCAGCCATTGATTTATTTTATTTTTTTTAAAAAAACACACTGCTTTGTGGGGAGGGCATTTCTTGAGTATGTATATTAATTCGCCTTTAATCTTGCTCTTAGTCTCACCCCACACCATCTGAAATTGTACACTTGGAGATTTTTTTCAACTGGTGTTTGCAGTTTATAACTATTCTCCAGGTGTGAAAGAACAAAAGCAGCCTTGAAACCAAACCATATCAAAATTCATTTCAAGCAAAAGAAGGAAGTGTTTGTTCAACCACAGTGCATCATAAGGTGAAACACTATAGGATTCTGTGACCTGTCAGTCAGAAATATCCAAGAAAAATTCTCCCAGGAATCCTATTCTGCTTCTTTATGCAACTTCCACTGTTGCACACAGACATTCATAGGATAAAATTCTTACTGCCTATTACTAGCTGTTTCCATGTTGTTTAATCACGATGGTGCTTGACAGTGCATTCCAGTAAATGCTCGCCAGTAGCTACCTGGTGACTTTAACCACATGGAAAGGTAGCCATCTCTAAACTCTGGTGATGGTTTAACTGTAAACCATGCTTCCATAGCAATTTAACCATAACCACATTTCCAAATATTTCCAAGTGATTAGGAGAGTAAGAGAAGAAGGCTGGCTATGCTCTGTGCTACAGGACTGCAGATGACTCTCTCAACACATAGTTAGAAATACTGAAGAATAATCTGTAGTTTTCAGAGGCTGCCACATGGCTAGACATCATTAGAGGAATCATATGCTAAATGCATAAAATCAATGCATAAGTACACATCTCAGAATCTCACTACCCATGTTTGCAGAATGGCCTTTGGAAATACATATTGCATTGTCGTGGATGGCATAGCAGTGGATAGATTTAGTAAAAACATTGCGGTGATATATGTCATATTCTGAAGTTGTAGGGGAAAACTACAAGACCCAGACAACAAACAAATGGCATCTCTCCCCAACCATTTCTTCCCATTTCCAACAACCCTTTTCAACATTCCCTTATAATTTGGAACCATCTGATTTCTCTTGAACATATCTTCATTGTGAAGTCAAAGGCTTTCACGGCTGGCATCCATAGGTTTTCTGTGGTTTTTTTCCAGGCTGTGAGGCTGTGTTCTGGAAGAGTTTATTTCTGACGTTTCACCTGCATCTGTAGCTGGCATCTTCAGAGAATGGTTGGGTAGGAGTGTGTGTGCAGTTTATATGCTGTGAAACCTGTTGGAGAGGATATGTAAATTTGTGTATTTGAATGGCTAGTTTCTGGGTGTAGATATGCAAGGAGGATTAGTGTCTGTTTGGCTAATGGTCCATTGTCTGCTGGAAATCCCCCTGTCCCTGGGTGGAGTTCATTTGCATGTGTTCAGTTTTGATTTTAGTGTTTTTCAGGACTGGTAGACAGATTTTGTTTACTTTAAGGGTTTCTTCTTTCCTGTTGAAGTTGTCCAGGTGTTTGTGGATTTCAACAGTTTCTCTGTGCATTCTGACATGATAGTTGTCGGCCTGGTCCAGAATTTTGGTGTTTTTAAATAACATTTTTTTTTTTAGGTTGGTTTATAACATGTTCTGCTACTGCTGATTTTTCTGGCTAGCCCAGTCTGCAGTGTCTCTGTTTCTTGATTTGTGTTTGCACATTGCATTTAGTGGCAAATGAACTCCACCAATAGGGGCTCACAGTATATACCCCCCCACACACTCCTACCCAACCATTCTCTGAAAATGCCAGCCACAGATGCAGGTGAAATGTCCGAAATAATCTCTTCCATAACACGGTTTCACAGCCCAGAAAAAAAACCATAGAAAACCTTCATTGGTTGGTTCAACAGAGATAGATTTTTCAACAGGGCATGCATACAGGTTTCATTGGTGGTTCCTGTGACAGCAATCTGATTGTGGACTGACTATGCAAGCACAACTTAGAAACTTTTGGGTAAGCCTGTGAAGCAATTTGGCTTTGTTGCCAAGCTAAATGATTTCCTATGTAATTTGGCTTGAGTAACAAGCTATTGCTGCCCTGACAGTTTAAGCAGGCACCTTTCTGGTTCCCACAGTAGTTTTGATTGTCTGGGAGAACAGTCTTTGCACACATATTAATTATTTGGAACTGCACATTTGCCAGTTTAAAATTAACAATAAGGCCTGCAGGCAAAAATAAAGCAAAAGAAAATCCTGTAAAGTAGGATTCACCCATTTAGATGCCATATAGTTATATAGTGGATACGGGGATTAGGTGTTTTTTTCTTTTCTTCCAGAGACGCAAAGATTTCCTCTAAGATTATCCCAGTCTCTAAGACTGAATCTTACCTTTCCATATCCACACTTTGTCCCATTGTTCTGCTAATCAAATGATCATAGTATGTTACAGTTTCATTGCCACCTATGACTTCATATTGGAAGTTGTTTTGTTTTTTAACAAATGACATCACTTCACAAAATCATTGTATTTACCCCAGCCGATATATGGACAACAGATGGGCTCAGTTCAGATGTGTGAGTAACCCAAGCCTTCCAAGGTTGTGAACAAGCTGCATCAAGCCTCAGATTTGTGAAATCTCTTTTCCTCCCCCCTACTCTTTCTCACCATGAGATTAGAAGCTTTTGTTTATGACTGCATACAAACTAAATTCCCTGCAACATTAAAAAAATTGGCTTTTGTTTAAACCACAGGTCAGCAACCCCTGGTAACATACAGTTTTTTGGACTACAGCTCCCCTTTAAGCAAGGCAGCCTGGCCAACAGCTAGAGATGATGGGATTTGTAGCCTAAGACATCTGAAAGTAAACAGGTTCCTTATTGATTATAGGTACTGAGGATGAACTAAGGATCAAAAAACATTTCCATACCCGAATATGCTCTATTAACAACCCAAAATTCCCAGTGTTTAAATATTTGCAGAGGACATTGGTTTGAAACTAAGGGTGGAGCCATCTAAAGTCCACCTCAGGTGCAAAGGGGGAGGTGATGGAAGAGGAAGCACATGAGATGCAGGCTTAACTGCAAGTCATAGAAAGCATGGCTTCCTTTTATGCCTGAACTGGACCACTATCCAGTTTCTGACCTGATTTGCATGTTACTATCAAATGTCTCTTTTGCCACCAACATTTATTTAATGTCTTTCCAAAGCGGTGGGGGGGGGGACCAAAATATTATTATTCATTATTATTCATTCCCATGTTTCCAAACATTGGGAAAACTCTTTAGGAAGAATAATAGACTGGCGAGAATCTTGCAGTTTTCTCCCAGTAATCTACTAACACTCTGGATTGTTGTGGAGCAATTATGCTGCGTAGGAAAACATGTACAAAGACCTTGTTTTCTGTGCCAAAACCAGTTTCCTGTGCAGCAAACAGTTTAGTTTTGTTTTTCCACAAAAAATCCATGTGTTTTCCTTTGCAAAATAATTCCTCCAGAAACCTTTGGGACATTTGAATATGTGGAGAATACTGCAGAGGACTGTTAATTTTCTCCTACAGCAGGGAGAAAAGTATGGCAATTATTTGTTTCTGCATGTGAGGACATAACATAACATGCCTCAAGATGATTTACATTCAATAAAATTAAATAACCTGGATAGTAAAGCAGTGTCAATAAGAGAAGACACGTTCTTAGTGATTCCTGCCATTCTATTTCTTCTAAATTCCATATCTTCTACATGTGGAACTACATGTGGAATATAGATCTTCCTAGTTCCATGTGTAGAAGATATGGAATTTAGAAGAAATAGAATGGCAGGAATCACAAAGAACATGTCTTCTCTTATTGGCACTGTTTACTGTTTTGTCCTCACATGCAGAAACAAATAATTGCCATACTTTTCTCCCTGCTGTAGGAGAAAATTAACAGTCCTCTGCAGTATTCTCCACATATTCAAATGTTCCAAAGGTTTCTGAAGGAATTATATATATATAAAATCAAAGCTTGGAAAAGTTACAGAACAACCTGGCTGGTGGATTCTGAGCATTGTAATCAAAAAGTAACTTTTTCAAGCTCTGTATGTTACTGGAATAGTGGTGGAGCAACCTCCAATGTGTCAGAAAACATACTAGAGTAATATGTAACCCAGTCTTGCATGCCAGTCACTTGTCACAAGAAAAAAAAATGACTGTGAATCTAGCCTGGGTACTGAATGTTTCAATGTACTGAGGCTAATTTTCCCCAAATGTCCTAGCATCTCATCAACATAACTTTTTATCATCCAGTTTCATCATATCATTAATGACATTTTTCACATCCAAGTGAGTAAATTTGGTAAACACAAACCTGAGAGAGGCAGCCTACACAGAATTAATCTGTTAGGTACTCTCTGTCTTCCTTTCATTTAATATTGACTCATGGACATTTAATGATGTTTGGACTGGGCCCTAAGACAAGTTACTTCAAGAAAGCTAAGGAAAAGAAAGTTTCCCATTCTTCTTTCTGCTATAGCCACCTAAACTTCCCAAGCCTCTCTAGAGATTTGAGAAGGCATTCCTGAACAGTGTTGAAAGTGTCACAGGGGCTTCTGGAAGCAGACTCACCTACCAAATTGGAGTCATTTACCCCTTTACTGTGCCCCATCCTATAATGTGCAAAAAGTCCCTTCAAACTCCAGAGAGGGTTTTTTGGATGTACAGATGGCTGCAGGGAAAAAGAGGAAACGTTCCTTCTGTGAACTTCCTTAAGTTGCCTTACAATCCAGGTGATAACAAATGATTGACTGTAAGGGTAACATTCCAACTATCAGTGCATATGTTGTCGGTGTTCAGTTAGAAGCCTTGTGTTTAAATGGCTCTGTTTAGATTTGAACACTGTTCTGAAGTCCAGAAATTTGTCATAGTGTTGCTCTCAAGAATGTCTCAATGATTAAATGTATTATGTGTGCATGGATGTGTACTGTAAGGTAGGGGAAATGGGGAAGCTCATACACACAAGAGCTCCATGTGTAGCCACTGGATACCAGGATAACTTTCCCCATTATAAATCAAAGGAAAAAAAAGGCATCTAACTGATTATTGATTTATCTATGATAACTTCTTCAGTGACCAGTTCTCACAACTTGCTCCCCAACTCTATTGATATTTTTAAAAAGAAAATGTATTTATTTGGGGGCTGTAAAGAATATTTGTGATTTGTTCCCTCCATCCTCAACAAAATGTTTTCTGAACACACTGGAACACCCTGCCAACAACATTGTCAGCCACTGTTTCCTCCTGCTGTACGAGAACAAAAAGACTGGAGTTGGTGGAGAGGATACAAAAAAAAAAAATGTGCCAAGAACATTGTATTTTGTGAAACTACAATGTGTTTTGTAGGAAAGCATTGTGACCTAAATCCTGATGTTAAACCCAACTAGAGTAGATCCAGTAGATCAGTGGCATTAACCTATGTGTTGACTTACCATTTAATAGTTGATTCAGTGGTCTACTTAAGTTGGGCCTAAACAGTCAGAGCCAGCATGTTTTTGTGCAAAATAATAAAGTAATAATCTTTGTGAAATTTTCACAAAAAACTACCAAAATGAAAAAAAAAATGTGCAAAACCCCTCTCATAACCTTGTCCAGCAAAGAGGAAACCTTTGCAGTGTTTCATTCTAGTATGAGAGAATGAAGTGAAGATTTACAGCCCCAGTTTCTATATACTTGTATCCTGCTCTATCCAACAATGCCTAGTGACCTCCCTTCCATGTTATTGACCAGGCCCATGGACCCATTTATCCTCAGCAGTCCTGCAGTGTCTGATGTTCCTACACCATTCTCTGGAGCCCAGACTCTTATTGTTGAAAAAAAAAGTGCTTTACATGCAGTAGCTTGATAATCATTCCGAAGCTGAACAAGAAATAAAAAGGGTGTTATTTTATGTCTGAATATGTTATATTGCTAAGTGCTTCCAAAATGTTAACATAATTTCTAAAAACCTTAGGTGCAGGAGATGAACAGGAACAATACACATCTTCTTCGTCTTCTTCTTAAAGGAGGGATTCTGTCTCTTGCTGTTCAGAATGTGAAATGAATTTTAATTGTTTAGTAAAGCAAGCATTATACAATGCTTCAACTTTTTAAAAAATTCAGGGATAAAAGTTTACATCCAAAAGTGATGGGGATATGAAAATTGTGCTTTCAGACAATAGAGTAATTATTATACCAATTCATCTCACCTTTAAACTCTGGGCAATTTTATATAGTTATTATATCTATATCTATTTATCTATATTTATTTATATATGTGCAGTTTTTCATTTACAGTTCCTGCAAAAACCTAAAACAATGTGCTTCACTTCATATATAGCAAAGGCACCTGTGTTATTCTCCCTTTTGGGCAAAAGGTGATACTAAGATCCAGGTTTCCTGATGAAGACAACTATTTGATTGCCTTCTTCCTTCTTCCATCTTGAATGTCCATAAGCCAGACAAGGCTGTATTTTACTCCTTGCTTACACTGGAAGAGGTTGTTCTGTGGCATGTTTGGAGCTTCATGACTGCACGAGAGAAACCAAGCACAACTGTGAAGGAGAGGGACAGTAACAAAAAGGCTATTCTGGTGCGAGGAGAGATCAGGAGTTCTTTCAGCTCCACAAGCAGATGTTACTACTGGACTGACACGTGGAGCCTGCTCCCGCTGGCGAAAGATAAAGTTTACCGTTGGCACAAACACAAAGCTCATAGATAGTCTGTCGAGTAGCTGATGAGCTTGACGAGGAAGATGAAGATGAAAATGAACCTAGTGGTAGATTCCCTAGCCGGATTGAGTCTGCATTTAAAAATATCTAGGAAGGGAGAGAAAGAGAAGAATATAAGGTCATTTCACAGTATATATGAAACACTCTGATGAGTGAATATACATTAAATGGCTGAGATCCTACATGTGCATGTTGCTTGGCACATTTGGCGCTGGGTCTTCAAAGTGTCTACATCTGATGGGGAGGAGCTCAATTTAGACTATAAAGAAGCTGGTGTTTTCAGTTCAGTCAGGGGAAGAAATGAGCTCGTGCTGTTAAATGGAGGGCACTTGCCTTTTTCCTTCCCTCAGGAGCTCAGAGCAGCTGGATCTTCAAGGTCACTAACAGGACAACAGCCAATAAGTGCTGAGTGGATTTAATTAATACAGAACTAAATAATGATTATAAACTAGCAGCTGCAAATCTATATTTCCCATCATTTCCATGTGAGGTAAAAGTAAGGATAGGAAAATCAGTCACTTTTGTTATCTCTCATCTTCACATTTTTTAAAAAAGAAAATCTCAAAGTATTTCCATTCTAGGTTTTTGATTTGTGAATTTTGGTCAGTTCTTGGAAATACAATGCAATGCAGCATAATTATGCACACCGCACTGGCAAAATTCAATAGGTAGAGTTATTTCCAGCATGGAGAAGATCATGTTGTACCCACCTGTGACATTTATGTTGAAGATTGGGAGTCTCTCAGAAAACAGAGATAGCAAGCTTAATTCAGAACTAAGTGATAGAATACACAGAAATTGATTACTTGACTTTTAAGTGAACGGCTCTCAAAGCCTGGGATTTCAATGAGTTTATCTGATAGTTTTGATTTCTACCACACTTGGAGGTATTTTTTTTTTGCTCTGAAGTTTTTTCCTTTCCCAAGCTGAAGAAATTGATAAATTTTAGAAAATTCTTATTTTTTATTTTTTTAAAAATGAAACTCTCACCCATTCTTAGGTAAAGAGAAGGGGCCTTTGGTTTCAAGTTGACTTTTTGGTTATATGTTCTCTGGGCAAGTACTGTGTTAGCTGTGTTTATATACAGCTGCAAAATATCATGACAGCAATAAACAAGTGGGACCTTCAGCAAATGTTGCAGTGTAAAATGTTCCAGTTTCTCAGTTGGCTAGTCATGCCTACTCTACAACACTCTTTTCCACTTTCCTTCCCATAATTTTCTTTTTTCACTCATATGAATCAGTCAGCATTTCATTGCCTTACTGTGATGTTCTGGGATTTGACCTTAAGGTTTCTTTCTTTCTTCAAAACAAAATTGCTTCAAACTAGTAGGATTTACTTAGGCCTAAAAGTACCTCCATCTTGTGTGTGGATGGTTCATAACCACTGGCATCTACCTCTGAACATCAAAAATACTGGTATGGATAACTACTGATGACAATACATAGAAGAGAAAGGAGATCCAGTGTGATATGGTGGTTTGAATGTTGGGCTAGGATTCTGGAAGACAAGGGTTTGAATCCTCACTCAACCATGGAAACCTAGGGGGTGACCTTGGGAAAGTCACAGCCTATCAGCTTTAGTGGAAGGCAATGGCAAATCTCCTAAGCATAAATCTTGCCATGAAAACCCTATAATAGAGTTGTTGTAAGTTGGAGTCAACTTGGAGGCAGATAATAGCAGCAACAGGAAGAGTGAGAGAATCATTACTATTGTTATGTTGCAAACAGGTGGATCAATGCAGATTGCTTAGCACTGGGACACTCACATAAGAAAATATTGGACTGATTTTCCACCCTTCAATTGTTAAACGTCTGATTGGTTTGTGGTGGCACACTAGAATTCCAGTTTTTCTGGACTGTGGTTTCACAATCAGCTTTCTTTCTTTTTTAATCTATTTCTATTCAGATATACTTGAATATGAGTCACTTAGGAAGAAAAAAAAATGAAGAGAGTATGTGCCAGGGGTACCAATATGCAACCAGTTATGCCTCTATGAATATTAATTAAAGTTATCAGCAAACTCCTCTTGAGCTGGGCTTGAATTTCAAGGCGGAGTAAAATGTAAGCCTTTAAACATCACCAACTCTTCTGCAGTGTCCACAGCCATCCAGAGAACTGCATCTTCTGCATTCCCTGTGCTTTGCACTCTTGCATGCTGCTACCCAGCATATTGGGAACTGTGGTGTCTCCCTGGAGGGCACATTTGGGATGTCTTGCCAAAGCTCATTAAAATCACAGATCAGTACATCTTTCTCCTTATTCATGTGGGGACAGAACACTGCAAAGAACACCTTTGACCAGATCATCTTGGATTATGAAGCCCTGGGAAGGAACATGAAGGGTTTAGGAGCACAGGTGGTATCCTTATCAGTTCTACCAGTGAAATATGGAGGACCACACAGGGACGGGAAGATACTGCAAGTGAATGACTGGCTATGCAGATGGTGTTAACGGGAGAGATTTGGCTTCTGGGACCATGGTCTTCACTTTTTAGATGAAGTATTACTCTCTACAGAGGGGGCGGCACCTCATAGAGGAGATTTTCAGATGCAATTTTTGGGTCTATATATTCCAAAACAGCTCCGTTGCTGCTGCGCGGCAGGGGAGCAGTTTTGGACGACGCCGTTCCTCTGCCGAACCCTCCGTGTCACTTCCGTGACAGAATGGAGGAAGCTGCATCATATTTCACTCACGATTGTTGCCCATGAGTGAAATATGACGCTGCTTCCTCCATTCTGTCACGGAAGTGACACAGGGGGTTCGGCAGAGGAACGGCATCATCCAAAACTGCTCCCCTGCCGTGTGGCAGCAACGGAACTGTTTTGGAATATATAGACCCAAAAATTGCATCTGAAAATCTCCAAAGAGTCAGAAGAATATATATGGCAAAAGCATGGTGAATCTGATCAAGAAAGCTTTAAACTAAATATTTAGGGGGTTGGAGATGATAGCTCAAGCATCCGTCCAAAGGGAAATTTTAAAATGATGTGAATTCTAGAGGTGAAGCTAAGGGAGAGGATGGATGCCATAGTAAAATGCTCAGTAAAATAAAGGATGTGAACAAACAAGGTTTTAAATGTCTATACACAGCAATTGTCCTTCTTTCAACCACAAACAAGTTTCAGTATTCCCAAACTGGTAAGCCATTGAAGCAAGAGCTATCCAATGTCAAGAAGTCCAGGGCCAAGAAAGCCATAAATCAGAGTCAGCTTTCCAGGGAGTCATGGTAGCTGAGTCCTTAAACAGTCCAGGGGTCATAAATCAGAGTCCAAGTTCCAGGGAGTCAGGATTGCCAAGTCCTTCAACAATCCAGAGGTTGTAAATCTAATGAACGCATTTGCACAAGCTGAGCTGTCAACAAGACTGAAGTTGTACTCAGCAAGCTAGAGAGTGGCTGTACTTCCTTAAATAGGCAGCATGTTAGCCAGCATCCAGATACCAAGCAGTATTTAGGGAGAGCTTTCCACAGCTGGGCTCCTCCCATCACCTTGATTGCAGCCACTCACTTCATATGTGGTGTGGTGATGGTGGTGGTTTGAACCAAACACCTGAGCCTCCACCTTTCTCTGGGACTGGGAGGGGATCTCCTCCAGCTCCTCTTCCTGCTCTTAACCCAACCTGAGCTGCTAAACAGAAGAAGGACCTGGCTAGCTATCAGGTGTCTGTTGTGGCTCCTTCAAAGGTAAGTCTGGTTTGTCTTCCAAGGAAGATAAGCTCTAAAGGGGAGGGGGCATGAAATCAATGCACAGAGTTTGGCAAACAAACAAGACTAGCTTGAAGTCCTAGTGCAGGATGTGACTTTATAACAGAGACTTGGTGGGATGACTCCCCCAATTAGAATGTAAGAATTGAAGGATATAATTTGTTCTAAAAGAATAGATGGGGATAAAGGAGGAGGAGGAATATTGTATGGCAAAGACAAATTCACAGAAATTCACTCAAGTGATCAGACTGGACCAGTGGAGAGCATTTGAGTAAAGATAAATGGAGAAAGAAATAAAAGTATAATTGTGGTAGGAGTTTACTACAAGCCACCAAACCAAGATGAGGTGGTGAATAACGATTTTCAGAAACAAATCTCAGAAATCTCCAAGATGCAATATCTGGTAGTTATGGGAGACTTCAGTTTTCCTGAGATCTGCTGGGAGACTAACTACGCTAAGCATAGGCTCTCCAACAAATTCCTGAAATGCTTGGCAGATAATTTCCTCTTTCAAAAGGGGGCAGAAGGAACAAGGGAATCAGCAATCCTGCACTTGATCCTAACCAAAAGGGGTTGATCACTGGAATAAAAGCACTTTAGGGGGAAGTGACCATGTAATACTGGAATTCATTATTGTGGGACAGGCCAACGAAAAGTATAGTCAAATGCAAAACTTGGATTTCAGGAAAGATGATTTTATCAACCTCAGGGAAATATTGGGTAGAGTCTCATGGCTAGAGATGCTAAAGGGAAAAGAGACCAATCACAGATGGGATTTCATGAAGAAGGAATTGCTAAAAGCACAATCACAAACAATTCCATGGAAGAAGAAAAATGGAAAACATCTGAAAAAGTCAATCTGCCTGCACAGTAAATTTGAGGAGGAAATGAAAATAAAAAAGATGATGTATAAAGAATGGAAGGAAGGATGAGCCACCAAGGAATTATACAGGTGTGTAGCCAAAGCTTGCAGGAATAGTGCAAGGAAAGCAGAAGCTCAAAATGAGCTGAGATTGGCTTGGCAAGCAGGAAGCAACAAGAAGGTTGTTGCTGTTTTTCAAATATGTTTAAAGCAGGAGAATGCCCAAGGAAACAGTAGGACTGCTGCTCAACAAGGATGGTAAAATGCTAACAGATCACAGTGAAAAGGCAGAACTGCTCAACACCTGGAGGGAGCCCTGTCGGCACAGTGGTTAAATGCCAGTACTGCAAACCACAACATTATGAATTCGATCCTAGAGGGCTCCAAGTTTGACTCAGCCTTCCATCCTTCTGTAGGTTGGTAAAATGAGTACCCAGCTTGTTGGGCACAATTAGCTTAAAAAATTGTATAATGCTTAGGGAGTGCTTTGGCACTGATAAGCGGTATATAAATATCAATGCTATTGCTATTGCTATATCTATTCTGATTCAGTTTCCCCCAAAAAAGAATACTGTGTGCTTTCATGCATCAGCAGAGATCTTGGAAAGGAATCCAGATTGCAAATCAAAATTGATAAGGAGCTAGTGAGGAAACTACTGGTTAACCTAAATGAGTTCAAATCTGCAGGACCATATTAACTGCATCCTAGAGTAATGCAAGAACTTGTGATGTATTCACAGAACCACTTGCCATAATTTTTTAGATATCTTGGAGAACAGGTGACGTGCAGATTATACAGGAGTCTAGCTGCAAGTATCTTGGTGAGAATGTAGTGATCAGTAGAAGGCAGCATGGCTTTGTAAAGAACAAATCATGCCCAGCTAATCTTATATCTTTTTTTTTTTAAAAAAAGCAGGTTGCTAGTTTAGTATATGGTGGGAATGATGTAGATGGCATTTGCTTGGATTTCTGCAAAGGAGCCCTGGTGGTGCAGTGGTTAAACGCCAGTACTGCAAGTCACCATGTTGCAAGTTCGATTCCAGAGGGCTCCAAGGTTCACTCAGTCTTCCATCCTTTCGTAGGTCGGTAAAATGAGTACCCGGCTTGTGGGGGCAATTAGCTAGCACACACTAGAAACTGCTTAATGCAGTTTAGATGTGTAAATTGCTATTGCTTAAAAAACAATTTGTAAGCCGCTCTGATAGACTTGTGGCTGAAGAGCGGGGTATAACTAACTAACTAAATATATAAACAAAAACAAAGCATTTGATAAGGTCCACCATAATATTTTGATTAGCAAACTGAAATAAATATGAAGTAGATGGAAACACCATCAGTTGGATCCATAACTGGTTGGAAAACTGTGCTCAAAGAGTCATTGTCAATGGCTGTGCTTCAAACTGGAAAGTGGTATCAAGCAGAATGCCTCATGGCTCCGTTCTAGGTCCATTATTCTTCGACATCTTTATCATTGACATAGATGATGGGGTGGAGGGAATTCTTATAAAGTTTTCAGATGATACAAACCTGGGAGGAGTGGCTAACACAATGGAAGATAAGAACAGAATCAGAAGGACCCTGATAAACTAGAAAATTGGGCAGAAATTAATAAAAAATTCAATAGAGACATATGAAAAATTCTACATTGAGGCCACAAAACCCAAATGCACAGATGAGGGATATTTGGCTCAGTAGTACTATGTGAGAAAAGGATTTTGAGATTATTGTTGATCATAAATTGATTATGACCCAGCAGTGTGAGGTTGTAGCAAAGAAGACGAATGCAATTTTAGCCTGCATTAATAGAAGCATAGTCTCCAAGTTAAGGGAAGTACAATTGTTCCACTATATTCTTTTCAGGACAGGCCTCACCTGGAGTACTCCATTCATATCTGGGCACCTCATTTTAAGAAGCATATAGACATGTTCAGAGAAGGGCAACAAAGATGATAAAAGGTATGAAAAACAAAAAAAAAATATGAGGAAGGTTGAACAAGCTGGGCTTGTTCAGTTTGTTGAAGAGAAGACTGAGGGGTGGTACGACTGCACTCTTTAAATATCTCAAGGGCTGTCACAGGGAGGAGGGAGCAAGCCTGTTCTCTGCTGCCCTAGAGCGTAGGGCCAGGTCTAACGGTTTGAAGTTACAGGAGGGTAGCTTTCGATTGAACATTAGAAAGAACTTCTTGACAGTAATAGTGATTTGGCAATGGAACTAATTGCCTAGAGAGGTAGTGGTATCTTCTTTTCTGGATGTCTACCAAAAGAGGCTGGAAAGCTGCCTGCTGGAGATGATTTAGCTGGAGATCCTGTACTGAGCAGGGGCTGAACCTGATGGTTCATGAAGTCACTTTCAACTGATTCTATGTCAGGGATAAGAAGGGTGGAAAGAACCAGCTTATGTTGATCCCACAACTGCCACTCAACACATGAGTAGACCTCAGAGCCTACTCCATGTCCCTCAGGCCTCAGGCAAAGGGAATAGACAAATTCACAGAAATCCATTCAAGTGATCAGACTGGACCAGTGGAGAGGCTGAATGGCCAACAGAGGCTGGATGGCCATCTGTTGGGAATGATTTGATTGTGTATTCCTTCATGACAGGGGATTGGACAGGATGGCCCTTGAGGTCTCTTCCAACTCTATGATTCTATGACAATCCCAGGGCAAGAGTGCTGTGTTGAATGTTAATTTTTTAACCATGTGGTGCAGGCTCCAGTTGCTATAGATTCTTCAGACATCTGGCACTAGGGT
Organism: Gambelia wislizenii; assembly: GCA_030847615.1. Lineage (NCBI taxonomy): Eukaryota > Metazoa > Chordata > Lepidosauria > Squamata > Crotaphytidae > Gambelia > Gambelia wislizenii. Next base: position 95,046,764 of record JAUMIR010000005.1, on the reverse strand, counting down.
TCAGCAGAAGGAAGCAGTCAGTTCAGAGACAGCCTGAGCTGCCTTGGTATTCACTGCCTCAAGAGTTGTCAAACATTGTACTCCAGAGTTATTGTTTCATGTTTTTTCCTATTTTATTTTAATTTTATATTTTATTTTATTTTAAACTCATTTTAAATGTCCCTCCCATCTTCCTCACCCTCTTACACATGGATGAAGTTGCATTTCAGTTTCCTTTATTAGTCTGAACCCCTGTGACCTTACCCAGGCCATTCTTACAGCTCATAGTTTGGCCCTGAAATCAAAGTGCTTAAGAAGATCTTGGCCCAGCAACTTTGCTGGTAAATGAGTGAAGAGAGTGCATGATCTGTCAGAGGAGGATTTGGAGAGGGCAACAACATTTTTTCTCAGATTTCAGATTGATTTGGACTTTGAAAAGGCAAGAAAAAGATTACAGTTCATTTCCAGGTTAATTCAAGGAAAGCACTGGAGAGCTTGCCTCTCCCAAACAAGGATGAACTCGCTTTGCTGTTGAGCAATGCTCATCCTCATGTTCCTAATAATACAGTAATGTTTTTGGTAAAGATTCAACCTGGTTTGTGACTTAATGTGACCTCCAGGGATTGCCACAGATCACTGCAAAAAGCCAATATCCACTTGACATTTGGGGTTCCCATTTGTCATCCCAACATCCTGACACTGCTGACTGATTTGCTGGCAAAAATGGTCCTTTTTGCTGGGGCTAGCTGTAGAATGCTGTTTGCCATTCGAGGCATCAGAGCAAAGAGCTAGCAAATACAATTTTCTGCAGATGCTTTCATGGTTTTTAGAGTGATAATCTTTTTGGCTTGTCTTTTTTTTTTCTTTAATTGTTCTCAAAGGTTCACCATGGCATCAATATTTAACTATCAGTTGTTTTGTAGCAAATGTGACAGCTCCTTCCAAGGGACACACTATTGTGGGCTCTTACACTCATGCCAATAGATATTGAGAGTACTCTATGGCTGTGTAATGACTGGGAATAAAGCTTCTTTTTATACAATCCAAGCAGTCATCATTCTGATTCAATACATGGTTTGGTCTGGTGGTTAAATATTGATATGAAGCTGAAGGTTGGGGCATAGTGCGTACACACATCAAAGTTTGTGAAACACTTTGAAAATGAAGAGCACTTCATAACACTATATGCTTTGGAAATATTGATTTAGCTGTAGCTCATTTATCAGTCCCACTTAGGGAAGAAAAGAGGTCATGCATTTTTTTTATCAGTAATGTTGCAATTAGATTTGTACGTTAGTGTGCATCAGGATAGCGAATTTTGAAAAGTGCACTGAAGTTCACTGAAAGTGAGGAAGCAACAATATAATTCTCCATGCCCTGCAACACTATGTATTTCTCATTGCTTAGTTAAAATATTTCCCAACGATTAATACAGCTGAAATATTATTGATGTGTTCAAGACCACTAGAAACTGAGGCATATTGGTAGGCTGGAAAAGGGATTTTTTTTTAATGCAGAGAAAACACAGGTGCATCCATGAGCTTTCAGAATGATTGTCCAAGTTGCATTGTCCACTCAGTGTTGGTGTCATGAATTTCCAGTCAAGCTTACCTCCCCTTCTGTGGATTGCAAGTGAAGCTCTTTTCTACAGGTGGCTTTTAAGTCCCCTGCAGCTGCACTCACTTGTATTCCTTTTGGAGCTTCCATTATCAAAGATCTAGTTGGCGATTCAAGCCTGAAAGTGTTAAAAAAAGACAAATGAAAACAATAGGGGAAAAATTCTTTATAAGATGATATGTTATACAGATGGCCCAGTGGCATACGTAAACTATTTTATTCAAGACAATGGATAAATAAAATTTCCTCTGACTTTCCTGTGGTATGGAAAATTCACTTTCAAGTATAAAACAGAGACTTCTTACAATATTCATAGCTTGTTCAAAATTCTTTCAGATCTTCTTTCAGGCCTTTGTGGAATTCAGTCTGTTTCTGGAATTAAGCCTACTTTATTTTTTATTTCTTTTATTTTACATTTAGTCATGTTTTACAGCCTAGCTGATGTTGTATCATATCAACAGGTATTCTGAGCTTTGTTTAGACTTGTCTGGAGTGAGACCCTGTAATCAGTGGCAGCTGGTGATGTCTAAGTCAGTAGGATAGTGATTCCATTCTGAGTTTTAAACCAAACATTAAAGGATCTATCCAAGGTGCTGAAACATATATCCAAAATTCAGGACCCTGGATAGTTCTTTTAAATCAAGGGTGAGCAAAGTGTAACCTATGGGCTATTTGTAGCCCTTGGACTATGCTGTTGTGGCCGCTGAGTCCCCTCAGCAGTACCCAAGCCCTCTAGCCCCCCAATATACATTAGACACACATACACACTCGTGTGTGTGTATAAATAATTGGTGTGATTTTTGTTTTTTATCACCCCAAAGTGTATGGAAAGCCCCACCATATGTACAGAAATATCAAAGAAGAATGAAAGAGGTTTTTTTTAAAAAAAATCAAAGCATTTTCAAATGTGAAACTCAACAATATATATTCAGCATATCTGCCAAACAAACTTTGAACATAATTATGCATTACAGTATTAGTTCAGATTAGTCCTCTGATTTAGGTTTGATTATATTTTATTTATTTATTTTAGATATTTTTCTGCTGCCCTTCAGGTAAGAATTCTCAAGGTACTTTACATAATAAGAAAAATAATCAACAACAAATTTTAATACACACAAATCCCAAAAATGCATATTCCTGCCCTTTTCATGAAAAATCCAGCTACAAATTAAATCTTGTTCTGTATATGAGTCTAGAAGGAAGCAAACTGGGCCAATCCATTTAAAAACACAGATGTATGGAATTTTTTTTTTTTTAAAGTACACCTCTCCTTCAAAATAAATGTTATGGTTTTGAAATGCTCATATCCAGGTCTGGCTACATCACATGTAACATCAACATAGATACTTTTAAATTCCATTGATTCTCATGTACACCAGTTTCTCTCTAAAATCAATGGGATTTTAGGAATATTTGCTATTTCTTTTCAGTATGTTGGTGTGCTTTTAAAGAGTTTTTATTTCCCTCAGAAATTACAGGAAGATAGCTTTGTCTCTTAAGAAAGAGATGTGGTTTAAAATGCTGGTAAGTTCTTTTGTGAAAGAAACAGCTTTCTTTTTTAGTGAATACATTTCTCAGCATCATTTGTTTTACTGCTATCAACCAACACAATTTCCCCTTTTCCCTCAGGCAACAGACAGGTACACTCAATATGATAAAATATACCACATTTGGTATAGACTTCTATAACGCACCTGATTTTTTTTTTAAATAAGTTTAGTTTAACATAAGATTACTTCTAGCTGTACAGACAAGAATTACAATGTGCTGAGCAAAATGGTTTTATATCGGATTCGAAGCTATCCCCAAAGTTAAAGACGTTTAAGTTCCATTGATTTCAGTCAGAGAGATTTAAGAATGTGCTTAACTCTCCCATGAAATCAATGGGAGTAGAGAGTACTTATTTTTGATGGGATCATATCATGGCTGTGTCTTTGTTCAGGATGAGAATTTAAACTTGCTGGAACAATAATTTCTTCTAAGTATTTCAGATATATTATTTGCAATAACAGCACATAACACATATAAATGGTCACAACTGGGGAAAAAATCTGTCTCCTCTTCTTTCAGGATCAGAAGTTAGGTACAAAGATGCATCTTCTAAGAGACACATCCCTCTGGGATTCGCTAATCCACCTGCTGTTAAGGGCCAGTACTGGCCAACCCCCGTATCCACAGATTCAGTATCTACAGTTTCACTTATCCATGTCTGAAAAATATGTTCTCTCTAGGCATTTCTAGGTCCTCCAATGTGTTTCTGTGGTCATAGTCTGGTGTCTGTATCATTGAAAATAATAGGGTTCCCTATTATCCATGGTTTCAGGTATCCACAGGGGTCTTAGAATGTAGAACCTATATTCTACATCAGCTATTTAATTAAGTATACTACATCAACTATTGAATTAAGCATACTACAGGTATACCTCAGCTAACTAAGTAGATGTTCCTGGGCATTACTTCTTAAACAGAAATTTTGGTGCCAGAGGCAGAAATAATATAGAAAGAAAAGGGATACACTCCTGGGCCACAAAAAAGAAGAGCAGTTCAACATGTTTCAGCAAACTTTTCACTGATAACTAACAATATGCACATGTGAAATGAAAGAACCAAGTTAAGTAAACCTTGTATTCTGAATCTTCTTGAGACCACTTGAAAGCTTCTTCCAAAATGCTCCCAGAAATGGCTTTTCCTTTCACTAGTCTCCACTTTTTAAAAATTATTTGACACTACTTTAACTGCTATGGAATTCTGGGATTTGTAGTTTTGTCAAAGAGCTCTGGTACCAGAAGAAACTAAAAATCCCAGGTTTCCATAGGAGTACTCCCTAAGTGGTTTACAGTGTGTTTTTAGCTAATTGCCCCAACAAGCTGTGTACTCATTTTACCAACCTATGGAAGGATGGAAGGCTAATTCAACCTTGGAGCTCTCTGGGATCAAACTCATAACATTGTGGTTAGCAGCACTGGCATTTAACCACTGTGTTTGTTAACAATCTCCAAAATTTAATAAAAGTTAAAAAAAAGATTGTTGGTATACAAAGCTATCCATGTTTCATGTTCACACAGAGGCATAGCTGCAAATCATGATGGTGGTCACAAGTGAATTACTCGTGTTTTTATTCTCCACAAGTTGATACTGCGAAACAGTATTTTTTAAAATAGTAAATCTAAGGTGTCAAAGTGCCACCTTCCATTTAAATAAGCTTAAAATAACCTCTTTCATCACTTCAGCACCACAAAAAGCACATGATCACTACTGCGAAAATCCAACATGGTGGTTCCGGGCACTTCATTGCTGGCAAGCTCCCTTCCGCCACGGACATTAAAAAAAATCAGCATTCTACTTCTGCTCTTCTCCATGAATGACCTGCAATCCAAATTGGTTGTCCCAATGAGCAGCAATACACATTTCCCTTGTATGCTTTAAAAAAACCAGGAAAAGCCACGAAGGCTTTTCCCATGCAGTATATGGCATTTTTGGCCCCTCTCCTTCTGAATACAGTGAATTGCTATGGGATCTCATCTGGACAAAAGCTATTCTCCTCAAATTCTATGAGGAGTATTGTAAACTGTTGTGGGGAAGAATGAAAATGTTAGAAGACATAGGAAAATTCCAAAGTACTTTTCCAGCTTAAAAGGGTATTGAAATGGGTTGTTTGCAACAACTTGATATTCCCTGGTTTCAAATCTCTAGCTGAAATTGAATGTAAGTGTTTGAAAGCCCAGGGACTCAGGAACCAATCAATGGAGATACTGAAACAATAAACAGCTTATAGTGTCTTAATTTTATTCATTGATTATCTGCTGTACTCGTAGGAACAATCTGAAATATGAACACACTGTTCTTGGTTTCATTGGAAATCAAACAGACATATGAGAGCAAAATTCAGCCTTAGAAGGAATATTAGCTTGTCAGTTCTCTGAAACAAAGAAACAAAAGTGTGACTTTTCCATATGATTTTCACAGTCAGTATTTAGTTTTAAGATAAGAGTGGGGTTACCCCTATATATTCAAGAGCCAAGGTGATAGTGGATTGATTTTTGCCCTCCATTTAAAAGAAAGGCCTGAACAATGAAAAAAAAGTAAGGCCACAAATAATATTAAAAGTTGCAGTGAAAAGTTCATTGCCTATCTGAGGAAATATTCTACAAAAATAGGCAGAAACCTGTATCAGAACTGTGCCTTCGTAAGGGGACATACATATGCAGGAATTAGAATGGGGCAGTTTCACAGCATCTGTGTCCAGTAGAGGGCTGCTTTTGTGTTACTATGTAGCAGAGATGGCAAAATGACTGATGTGCATTGCACTCCAATGTGCACTGTGCATTCTTGCTGGTATCCCGATATACATTTTCACAATTCTTATGATTCTGCTACTTAGCTAAGTGTATGTAAAGTTACATTAAGTAAAAGGTGATATAAGTTTCTGGTAATAGAATTTGACTGCTTGGAATTAATCACAACATAGAGATTCTGAGGAGCAAGAAAGCAGTAAAAGATAATTGGTTACATTTCATGGGCAAGTTAAAGCAGTGGCTATAGCTATGATAACCAAGAAGGGAGGCCTTTTTATTACTTACTAGCTGGACTCAATGTATCATACACCGTTTAAAAACTCCCCACAAAAATGCCTGGTAGACTTCACAACAACCCTGTAAGGTAGGCCAGTGGAATTAAATTCCTCCTTTCCCTTCCCACTTTCCCCAGAATTGCTGAGGGTGACTTGCTCTGTTTCCCTGCCCCTGCTGCCACTGCCACAACCACCAGTTGGCTGCCTGGGTTCTGTTGCAGTGGCAGCAGCAGCATCCCACCACTACTGCCAGTTGACTGCCTGCGTCCCAATCTGGGCCACAGATTGAGTGACAGGAGTGCATTGTGAGGTGGAAAGGGAATTTGCATGTAGGTGGCGATTGGTTGGGTGTGTTTCCTAAGCAGCCAATCAGCACACTGGAAAAGGCAACATACCCAAGATAATTATTTATATAGATTCTTAGGGCCTCAAAACTGAATCAACACAGACATGGAGCTCATTTACATGGGGTAGGATATGCTGGATCCTCACTGGCATATTCTGCCCACAGATCAGGCCCATTCATACCCCGTTACCTGAATGAAATGGACCAGAGTCCAGATGGGCATGCTGGCCAATTTCTGCAGCCACTGCCACCACTGCCTGAACCCTACTTTCTAGATCCAGTCAAGAGGCCTGTAACGTGTGAGCAAGGTCCCCTGCATATGACTAACCTGGTCACATGCTGTGGGCCCCTTTCTAGGATCCAGAAGAGTGAGGCAGCCTGCAGCTATAGTGATGGTCTGGCATGCCAGAACAGGCTCCAGCAGCCAATAGGGGACTGATCCATTGCATTTTGAACAAAATGGGTTTTCGTAAAGTATTTAAGGTATTTTATTCAAATGTTTCATCGTGAGGACTGCCTGGGGGCAAAATGGGACAAAAGCCCTGCATGATCAGGACTGCAGGGTTCCAAGATGGGGGCAAGATGGGGTACATTGGTTGTGTAGACAAGGCCATGGACACCTTCCTACAACAGAAGATTTAAATTTTTAGCAAACTTGGCTGAGAAGCCTATAAACACATCTATTCCATTTAAGAAGGTGATGATGACTGTAACAGGATGAGAATTAATTTGGTTCACCACATGTGAACTTCCTGAACCTAAAAACAATAGTAGCATGTAGTGTGCTGCTGAAATCAGTATGGTAAATGTATGAAGATCATTAAATGGGAGGGGGAACCCTACAAAACTTGAAATGGTTTGCATTCAAAAAATGTGTATATTTCCAAATGGATATTAAAAATGCATAAGTATCTCCATTAAATGCAAACAAAAATCCATATGCATTCTAATGTGAGGAAGAGAAAGTTCAAAATGCAGACATGAGATGGTATGAACTTTAAAGATCAAAAGAACAGGAGGGAAAACCTGGCTAGTACCGAGTTTGGAAGAATCCAAGAGGTGAATAATTTTCTCTTCTCTGTGGAAAGAATAATGATGTTGGAGGAGATATGAAACTACTAGTGAATTCCAGGTACCTCAACAAAGAACCTCTTACTTTCTTTATCCCTCCCTTGCACCTTCTCTCCTACCTTTCTACCTAAATCCTATAGTTTTTATCATCCCATGGCCATGAAATGTTAATCCAGAACATTAAACATGGGCAAAGGGGACTCAGTGAAAACCATCTAAAACAATGTGGATTTGGGTTTAATGACTGCAAAACTACAGTAGCAAAACTTAATGGTAAATGTGAAGCCCACTAATTATTTATTTAATTTATTTATATCCCACCATTCTCCTTCTACAGAATTCAAGGCAGCTTAGACCCAATTAAAAATAGGTATAGCTAAAAAAAAAATGATGCAAAAGTTTAAAAATAATTAAACAACAATTAAGCTAAAAACACAATTAAAATGTAGCATAAACCCATTAAAAGCAGTATCTGCCACACAAAATTATAAGCCAAAGGCCTACCTGCTGTCAGAGGGAAAGAAGAGAGTGGGGTGTGTGTGAAGGGGGCAACCAAACCTCTCATGGGAATTAATTACCAGTATTGAATTCAATGTTTAAATCTTCCATGCCTTCTGCTTTTTTCTGGCAGCATCTCTCTGCCTAACTAAGGTTTCCAAGATGTATGTGGTAGAAAAAAGAGTGGTTACATTTCCTTCAATTGTCCTGATTCAACAGATGCAGTCCCAATTAGGGATGCAATTCTTCACTAAGTTTCTTCTTGAAGGAAGAAATGAATACTATTACCATTTTTCTTCGCATTGCAAAAAAGTATTTGAACACTGCTCTTTTCAAAGCTGATTCGCAGTTCTGGACTTATTCTGTGCAAAATTTGCATGTGATTGGATTGCAAAGAAACCAATTTCTGTGCAGGAAATAATATTTCTTGGAACATTGCACACAATAAGTCCTGAACTATAAAGCTTCCCATCAGGCCAAGATGCTTCTACCGTGGTTCCTCAACGCTTGAAGAACATGTGTGTTTTAAAAACATTTTCCAAATATTTTAAAATATCCTTTCCATCTTGTCCTGATTAATCATAGAATCATAGATCATAGGGGGTCCAACCCCCTGCTCAATGCAGGGTCTCCAGCTAGAGAATCGCCATCAGGGAGCTGTCCAACCTCTTTTTGAATATACTCAGAGGAAACCCTACCACCTCTCAAGGCAATTGGTTCCATTGCTGAACTGCTTTCACTGTCAAGAAGTTCCTTTTAAGGTTCAATCGAAATCTAAACCCTTGCACCCTGTAATTTAAAATCATTAGACCTAGTTCTACCCTCAGTGACAGAAGAGAACAAGCCTGCCCCCTCCTCTTTGTGGAAGCTCTTGTATTATTTAAAAGGTGTCATCATGTCACTCCTCAGTCTTCTTTTCACCAAGCTGAACATGTTCAGCTCCTTCAACCTTTCCTCATCTGTTTTATTCTCCATACCTCTTATCATCCTTGTTCCCCTTCTCTGAACTCGCACCAGCTTGACTATATCCTTCTTAAGATGAGGCACTCAGAACTAACACAGTACTCCAGATGAGGGCTGACCAGCACAGAATATACTGGGACTATTACTTCCCTTGACTTGGAAACTATCTTTCTATTAATGCAGATTAAGATATAGTTTGCCTTATTCGCTGTGGCACCACACTGGTGGGTTATGTTTAATTTATGATCAGCAATAATCCCAAGGTCATTTTCACATGTAGTACTGCTGAGCCAAGTATTCTCCACCCTATACCTGTACATTTGGTTTTGGTGGCCTAAATGTAGAATTTTGCATTTGTCTCTGTTGAATTCCATGCTATTAATTTCAGCCCAGTCTTCTAGTTTATCAAGCTCCTTTTGAATTCTGTTTCTATCTTCCAATGAGTTGGCTACCCCTCCTCATTTTTTATCATCCACAAATTTGATAAGAATTCCATCCACCTCATCATCCAAATAATTGATACAATTTTTGAAGAGCATCAGCCCCAGAACAAAACCCTGCAGCTCTCTACTTGTGACATCCTTCCAATTTGAAGCACAGCCACTCTTTGAGCATGGTTTTCCAACTTATCTCATCTCCAAGGTCGCAGCTGCTGGAGAACTTGGGAATGAAGGGGAGGGGGAACAGGTGAAGCCTCATTTTAAAACCTGCACTTTTTTTCTGTGAACCAGTTCTGCCAGTATTTCTGGACCTGTTCACTTCTTTACCCCTGCAATAAAACACTTTCACTAGTGGCTGTTGTCTGAGTGAATTGAAGTTCTGACTGGATCCTGACAGACTGGCAGAACTCTCTTTGACTGCAGACGACTCCTGTCCGATGAGCAACTCTTGCATGTCCGATGAGCAACTCTTGCAGGAGATGGAAGAATGTTCTGGCAATATCTCTCAGCACAAATAGGGAGAGCACCGTGGAAATGCTGGGATGACTGAGGGTTCTGAGGAAACTTCCCAGAACAAACAGGCCAGAAGGCAGAGGAAAGGCATGCAGACCTGCTTGGATGTTGCCAAATGGGAGGAGGCAGCTACACCATGGAGAGTGGCTGGGGCAATACCAAAAGAGAGATGGTTCTGGTGCCCTGACCTGGAGGAGTGTGGCTGCAACATGACCTGACAGTCCCAGTGCTGGGATGCCAGACCCAGTGGAGCTTACAGTGTAGCCAGACCCTGTGAGGTCTAGGAATCCGAGCTACAGGACATGTGTAAGAACGTATGAGCGCTGAAATCCTGTCTACAGGAAATCCTCACTAAGCTCAGTATAATTGAGGTCGGCACCCAGTGAAGGGAACCAGCCCAGGAGGCAGTGGAGGAGGCTGCAGTGATGGAGGAAGAGCAAGAAGGGGACCTGGGTGGAGGCATGGAGGAGGATGAAGCAGAGCCAGCTCCAGAGAGATGGCCATACTGCGCAAGGAGGGCCCCTGGCTCTTTTGCTGACTAAGCCTTGAGAGCCACATTTGATTGGGATGCGAAGAAGCTGCTGGATTTTTTCACCTAGGTCAAAGGGTTCATGAGAGAATGGGAAGACTCTTTTGAGACAGAGGCCACTAAAGTGCATTATGTGTCAGGGCAGCTGGAAGGTGAGGCAGCAGAGTGGCTGGTGGAACTCTACGACACGGTAGCGCTAGAGCTAGAGGACCTTGATGGCTTCATGATGGCCCTGAGAGTGCGGTTTGAGTACCTGTCCCACCAGGAATGTGTGCACATTGGACTGCAGAGGCTGCACCAGGGCACCAAGATGGTGGCCAAATATGCCATGGAGTTTCAAAGGCTGGTGAGCCAGATTCCAGACTGGATCGAGGTACCCAAGATCCAGTACTTTCAGGACAGCTTGAATGTAGGCATCCTAGAGTGGGCGCTTCCCCAAGGTAACCCAGAGACTTTAAGTGGCTGGTGCATTTAGCAGGAGAAGTGGAAGCGGTCTGGCAGAGTGTGAAGATTGCCAGGCAGAGGTGGAGGAGTTAGACCAGGACAAGTGGGGCAAAAAAGCCAGTGCACTCGGGAACCACCCCAGCAGAGACAGATGGCCTTTTGAATGCACTATAGGGATAACAGGAGAGCACCAAAGGGCTCTCTTTTCAGATGATGTCATCCCTGTCTAGTCCTGCTCCCGTGCCCCCTCCATTCCATCTGCCTTCTTTTTTTGTATAATACATTTTATTTATTTTTAAAACATACAAATTATATAAACCCAACTCATACAACATACAACGATTATACTTATTAACATATAAGTGATTCCCACCACCCTGGGACCTCAACCTTACAATCATTCCTCTTTCCAAAATTCCATTGTTTCCAATGCTGGTTTGTTTCCTGTCCCCTTTATTAATACAAATTCTAAAAACTTGCTCCATTTCTCTCTAAAATCTTTCTTATTGAACATTCCCTTTTTTGTCTTTAATACTGTTTGTTAATTTTTGATTTATAGCTATAACCCATACTTAACTGTACCATACTTCTATTTGATAACTGCCTTGTACTTTCCACTTCCGTGCTATTATTAACCTTGCTGCTGTCCATCTGCATTCTTTGCATTTGATGGATTAAGCTGTCACTAGATCACCAGTTCCATTTCTATAACGGAATCACGGGCTTGTGAAGAGGTGCCCCGTTATGCTGGCGCAATGCCAGCCAAAGTGGGAGGACCCTGCCGGACACTTCTGGGTGCGATCGGGATGAGGAGGTAAGTCACACCCCTTTCCCCTCCCTTCCCAGTTACTTGCTCTTTTTAAAGTATGCTTTGGGGCTTGGGCTTTTAAAACTTTTGTTTGTACTTTTATTTTGAATTTTCCTGTGAGAATGGGCGGGATTAGTTTTACGGGATGTGAATGCAGCTTTATGACAGTTGCATTCATTCCTGGAGGGCTGAAGGGAGGGGGAGCAGTTACTATCATGGCATAAGGTAGATGTCTGAATTTTTTTAAAAATGGAACAGGGACGGGAGTGGGTCGGGAGTGGGTCACGTGGAGGGGTCGTGAGACAGGGACACTATCAGACGGTTCATCTGATAATCTCCAGAGCGTGAGTGGAGGGTGTAGTTGGGCCTGTGCCTGCCATGTGGGAAAAGTGGCCATCAGATTGCGGAATGCCTGGAGAGAGCAGCGATTGGAGAGTTGTGGGATGAGCAGCTTCAGAAGAGTGTTGGGAAGACATCACTGAGGAAACCTGTGGGACCTGGGAGAGGAAAAGCTCATATGCTTGCAGCAAGTGCCACCAGTGAGTCCCCGTGGGATTTGGAGGGAACAGATGCATCATCATCTGGAGAAGGAGAGTTGTCAGGAAATGGTCAGTGCCCACTCTAGTTCATGCCGAAGGGGGGGGTTAACCCTGAAGGGCGCCCAGAGTCAGTGGTGAGTGGTGTGCAAGCCCCTTTCTTTATTAAAGTCAACTTGTGGGCTGAGAAGAAGGGTGGCCTGTGAAAGTAATGGCCATGATTGACTGTGGATGCACCAGGCTCTGGTAGCAGGACTAGAAATAGAGACACATGAACTGAGTACCCCCATTAAGTTTACCCAGATATACGGGGATCCCACAAAGGGGGAGCCAGTCAGGTTGTATGCCATCCCTGTGTGGATGCAGATGGGTGCTCACAAGGAATTCATATGGTTTGTGGTGGCCCCAGCAGCAGTCCAAGCCATGATGCTGGGACTGAATTGGTTAAAGTACCATAACCTAGACATTGATTGGATAAAGAGATTGTAAACTTCTTCTATTCTGCTTGCCAGGAGGAGCACTGTCTGGGGGGTGGAGCTGAGAGCAGCCGGACAAGAAGGCGGTGCAGGTAATGGAGCCAAGATGGAAGAACATTACCCAAGGGGTCCCAACCAAAGTGTGTTCTGTCACCATGGTGCTAGGGGATGGAAAGACTTACCCATAGAGTACCGTAATGGAGGGTGGTGTTTGAGAAGAAGGAGTCTGATGCGTTGCCCCCACACCGAGCCTCAGATTGTGCTATTGAGTTTGTGCCAGGGGATAAACTGTCCAAACCCAAACTATACTCCATGACCCCCACTGAAATGGAGGCCTTGAGAGAGTTCATTGAGAAGAATCTTACCTGAGGGTTTATTAGGTGACTACTTCAGCATTGCCCCCCCCGTACTATTCTGTAAGAAGAAGGATGGGATTTTAAGATTATGTACGGACTGCTATGACCTAAATGCAGTGTGTGTGTCTGGTCAATACCCCTTGCTGTTAATGAATACATGTTGTCTCATCTGGTGAAGGGAAAAATATTTACCAAGGTGGAATTGCAGGAGACATATTACCATGTGCAAATAAAAAAAAGGAGATGAGTGGAAGACTGCCTTCAATTGCCAGTTGGGTTCTTTTGAATTCTTTGTTATGCCATTTAGACTATCTGGTGCCCCTGGGATTTTTATGAATCTTATTAATGAAGTGATGAGAGAATTCCCCTACAAGGGGGTGCTAGTGTATCTGAACAATGTACTAATTTATTCAAAGGACTACAAATCCCTTGTAAAGCTAGTCAAGAAAGTGCTCACCAAACTGACAGAAAACCAGTTGTACATTAAGCTATCTAAATGTGAATTCCACAAGAGCAAACTGGACTATTTGGGCTATCAAACTTCCAGTGAAGTGGTTAAGATAAGCCTGGCCAATGTTAGAGATGTTCTGGGGTGGGAGACAACTGCAAAGTTTTCTTGGTTTTGCAATTTTTTATAGATCCTTTATTAGCTGTTTTGCCCAGGTAGTCTTACCCCTCACTGATTTGGTGAAAACAAAGAAAGGGCCAGAGGAGGGGGGCAAGATGAAACCCTACAGGTGCCTAAAGTGGACTACAGAGTGCCAGCAAGCATTTGACCAGCTAAAAGTGCTGTTCACATCAAAGCCTATCCTTAAACATCCAGACCCCGTGGCTCTTTTTATAGTGCAGGTGGAAGCCTCAGATGTGGCAATGGGGTCTGTGTTGTTGCAGAAAGACTCTGAAGGGAAATTGAGGCCCTGTGCATACCTATCCAAAAAGTTTAATGATGCTGAGAGGAGCTGGCCTGTGTGGGAGAAAGAGGCAGGGGAGATTCGCCATGCACTGCTGGCCTGGAGGCACTTGTTAGAGGGGGAAACTGAGCCATCTGAAGTATGGATGGACCATAAGAATCTGGAGGCTCTGAGAACCCCATGCCAATTGAGTCCTAAGAAAATTCACTGGGCAGACTTTTTCTATAAGTTTAACTTCCAGCTTAAGTATTTCCCAGGAAAGAAGAGTTTTCTAGCGGATGCATTGTGCAGACTGCCATAGCGTGAGAGAAAGAGGGTAGAGGTGGTGGATACAGTATTCTCCTCTTCACAACTGGGCTTAGCTGTGCTCAATAGGAGTCAAGCCAAGGTGTCCCCAGTGAATTACAAATTGGAGCCAGCCTGGAAGGAGCAGCAGAAAAAGGCTGTGCTCACAGGCTCCTGGTACAAATAACATGCTGGGGAAATGCCTTTGCAGAAGATATTGGCTTTTAAGGGGGACCAGATTTATGTACCAGAAGCACTGAGAGCACAGGTACTTCATCAAAGTCATGTTGCCAAGATAGCAGGCCATTTTGGCTATGTGAAGACATTGCATTTGCTCAGGAGACAGTTTTGGTGGCCCAAATTGAGAAAAGATGTGGAAGACTATGTTAAGGGTTGTCCCACATGTGCATGGCCAAGAGGGGAGGAAAAAAGCCTCAGAGGTTGCTGCATCCGCACCCTACTCCCTCAAGGCCTGGGGAAGTAGTTAGCATGGACTTCATAGTGGATTTGCCTGAAAGCAGGTGAAAGACGGTCATATGGATGGTAACAGACATGTTCTCAAAGCAGGCACATTTTGTGGCATGTAACTGTCCCCATGGCACAGCAGCTGGCCAAGCTATTTTTACAACATGTTTTTATACTTCATGCCCCCCCAAGATTGTGTCTGATAGAGGGGGCATACTTTGCAGTTTTGGAGGGCATTTACCAAGTTGTTGGGAGTGGAGCTAGGCCTCAGCTCCTCTCATCACCCCCAAAGTGATGGACAAACTGAGAAACTGAACTCTGTGTAGAACAGTATCTGAGGTGCTATATGAACTTTCAGCAGGATGACTGTGTGGACCTGCTCCCATTTGCTGAGGTGTCATATAATAATGCTTTGCATCAAAACACTGGGCATTCGCCTTTTCAAATGATCTATGGGAGGGAGTTAGAACTTATGCCACTGGGAGAGTTTGCCAAGTCAGTTCCAGTGTCACTGGTGCAATGGAGTGAGAGAATTAGGAATTCATGGCTGCAGGTTGTTTCTGCCCTGGACTTTGCTAAAGCAGCTTACCAAAAACAGGCTGACAAAAGAGGGCACCTACACCTCAGTATGCAGTGGGAGACCAGGTCTATTTGTCCACTAAGTTTCTGAAGTGTCATCAACATTCAAAGAAGCTGGGACCCAAATATGTGGGCCCCTTCACAGTCACCTGGGTGATTAACCCTGAAGTGGTCGAGTTGGAGTTACCTAAAACTTATTGTAACGTTTACCCTGTAATTTACTGCAGTCTTCTGAAACCTGATCCTCATTTCTAGAATGTTCTGGTCCACTCTCCAGGACTACAGTTAAGCACCCGGCTGTGGAGGCTCCCTTTCCTCTGATGATTGATGAATATGAACATTTTGAAGTCAGTGAAATTCTGGATTCCAGGCTCCATCGAGAGCCACTGAAGTACTTTGTCCACTGGAAGCATTTGCCTTCGGAACATGCTAAGTGTGTGGATTATGAGCATCTTAAGGCCTCTCACTTGCTGTGGGCCTTTCATAAGAGTTTCCTGGACAAGCTGGGTTGATGGTGTTCGGTGTTGATAATGTAATGTTAAGGGAAATTCTTGTCTGCTTTTTGGGGACAGAAATCTGTCTTGGGTGGGGGGCAGAATGTCAGGATCCTGGCTTGGGCTTCTTGGACTAGGCCTCACTTAGCATGACTCCAACCAGGCTTCTGTCATGTGCTGAAGGGCAGCAAATTGTTTATAAATTGGGAAGGGGTCTGGAATGTAAATACTTTAAGTTTCCCAGGCCTGGAGAACCTGGTATCTCATCTCAAAGGTCGCAGCTGCCGGAGAACTTGGGAACAAAAGGGAGGGGGACTGGATGAAGCCTCATTTTAAAATCTACACTTTTTTTCCCTCTGAACCCGTTCTGCCAATATTTCTGGACCTGTTCACTTCTTCACCCCTGCAATAAAACACTTTCACTAGTGGTTATTTCTGAGTGAATTGAAGTTCTGACTGGATCCTTACACTTACACTATTCCTGCAAGCTTGGGCTCCACATCTATATACTTTTTGGTGATTCATCCTTCCTTCCATTCTCTATACATGTTCTTTTTTATTTTCACTTCCTCCTCAAGTTTACTATGCAGCCACATTGGCTTTTTCAGATATTTTTCATTTTTCTTCTTCCATGGAATTGTTTGTGATTGTGCTTTTAGCAGTTCTTTCATCATGAAATCCCACCCATGCTGGGTGTCTTTTCTTTTAGCATCTCTTGCCATGGGATTCTGCCCAGTATTTCCCTGAGCTTGATAAAATCAGCTTTTCTGAAATCCAAGATTTGTGCTTGACTATACTCTTCTTTGGCCTATCCCATAATCACAAACTCTAGCATTACATGAGTCACTTCCCCCAAAATACCAACTGCTTTGATTTTAGTGACCAACTCATCTCTGTTTGTCATTCCATTTTTCCAGCAGCTTTTAAAATGTCACAGTGTTTCTCTCTTCCTATTACTTCCCCCTTTGTCCTCAGCTTACTGCAGTTGCTGTAAACTGAGTTCAAAGTGGAAAAGTAGTTTTCATTCAGTTGACTCATCAGGGGGAGCAGAAAGTAGATAGTGGGATCTTGGCTTTCACAGTAGGCTCAGGCCAAGCAAACCACTGAAGACTCTCCTAATTTGTCTGTTCTTCCTCATTAATAACATTTGCCATCTTGACCATTTAAGCTTGGTCACATGTGTCTAAATTTTCACCTGTGAAATGTCTGAGGGTACGTACTGTCTGGGGTTCAAGGGAGAAACAGAGAGTAACGAGGGAAATTCACCTTGTTTCAAATTGAAATCTACCCCACCCCCAGCATTTTTGCTGCCTGTTTCTGAGAATCAGGCAAAATAATTACAACCCCATTTGATGTTATTTTTGAGTGTCTAAAAGATGACCACCTTCCATACTTTCCTCATATCATTTCATGCAGTTCATGTCACAGCTGCCTTATTAACAATCCTAAAGATCTCATTAACTGAGACGTCTCAAAGCTGAACACTAATTGAATGGAACATTCAACTATTTTTGGCTTAGCTAGTATGCTTTATTGTACTAGGAACCATGGAAAATAATGGACTACTTTGATGTTAACAAGTCTAGATAGTGAAAGAGGAGACAAGGGGCAGAGAAAGCCACAAAGCCTGAAAGTTTGTTGCCAAGGTGGATGTGAAATATAAGGATAAAATAACATTCCAAGAATCTCTTTTAAAATTAGTTGTTTTTGTATATTTAGTAAAGGGGGCATATTATCATATCCAGTGCTTCCGAGGCCCACCATATCTGTGATGATAATTCAAACTCAGGCTAAACATAGATCTCCCAAGATAACCTTCCCACTGAAGGCATAAACACTTCTGGTGTCCTTTGCCAATCCAATGGTGAATCTGGCAAAAAAAAAAAAAAAAGAAAAAAGAAGGGGGGGTGGATTAATGGAATCGTATCCACCAGATCCAAAACTCTACCATTCACCAACACTTCCCTGGAATGAGTGGAGCAAGCTGGCATACTTATTTTCCTTTCCCTTTCCCCCTTACTTTTGGCTTTGCTGGCAGATCTTATACTTCCACCATAAAATCTGCCACCAACTTTGGTAGTTTCATCATCATGGATCCTCTTCCCTCCTGTCCTCCTTGGATGATCCTGTCAATCATTTCTTTGCCTTATTGGGAATAAGCACTTGAAAACATGTTAGACATTTGGATAAATCATGTCATTTTTAAAAGGCTCAAAAAGCCAGGCACACTTCCTTTTTTGAAAATGTTTTACTCGTGGGGTTTTTTTCTCTAATAGAACATGCCAATTTTGCTGTAAGGGCAAAATATTTTAGTAACTATTTTAGCAATCTACCTACCTTCCTTCCTTCCTTCCTTCCTTCCTTCCTTCCTTCCTTTTATATTTATTCCTCCTTTTATCCATACTTAGGATTCAAGGCAACTTACAAAAATTAACATTAATATAGGTAAAAACATATATAGGTAATAGTTAATGTTAAAATGTAATTAAACTTTCCATATTGTTTTTTAAAACATTATAATGTATCCATTAAAAGGCAGGAAATAAAAATAGTAGCATATTAAAAACTCTTTTCTTATAAAAGAGTTAGTTCCCCCAAAGAATGTAAGAATTAAAAAAAAAAAAAAGGTTTCACACACTGACAGAAGGACAAAATGGAGGGAGAAAGTCTACCTTTTCTATGAGTTTCAGAGCCTGGTAGAAAGCCATTTCTTGCGTCAGTCGACACCAGATGTGTCTGTGAAGGTAACAGGCCTGAGAGAAGGACCTGCCCAGATTCTGGGAAATCTGTATGGGAAAATATGGTCCTAGTGACAGACTTTGCATAGACTATTCTGGCTCTGGAAGTTTAGAACTCTCCTAGTTGAACTGAGATCCTGGTGCAGTAAACCTTGGCTTGATAGCAATACATGCGAAAGGGATCTAGTGGACCACAAGCTGAACATGAGTCAGTAGTGTGGTGCAGCAGCTAAAAAAATCCAATGTGATTCTGGGCTGCATCAATAGAAGTTTAGAATAGTGCCAATCTATTCTGCTTTGGCCAGACTGCACCTGGAATACTGGAGATTTTCACATAGGGGAAATAACCCCTGGGGAGATTGGGAGAGAAACAGGGCTGTTCCAGTTGTAGTGCTCTGTTTCACATGCCCCCTTCCTTTTCCCAGTCTCCCATCATCCTCTCTCTGTCCTGCTTCCATTTCCCTCCCACTACTTTTTTACTAACAAAAGTTCTTCGTTAGTAAAAAATTGCAGAACATACCGGGAGGGAAATGGAAGCAGGATGGAGGGAGGATGAAGGGAGATCAGGAGAAGGAAGGGGGGTGCAAAACGGAGCACTGCAACTGGAACAGCCCCGTTTCTCTCCCAATCTCCCCAGGGATTATTTCCCCCATGTGAAAATCTCCACTGTGTCCAGTTCTGGGCACCAAAATTCAAGAAGGATATTAAGAAGCTGGAACATGTCCAGAGGAAGGCAAAATGGTGGGAGTTCTGGCAGCCATGCCCTATGAGGAGTGGCTTAGGAAGCTGGGCATGTTTAGCATAGAGAAGAGAAGGTGAAGAGTGACATGATAGCTATGTTTAAATATTTGAAGGGATGTCATATTGAGGATGGAGCAAGCTTGTTTTCTGCTGCTCCAGAGACTAGGACAAGGAGCGATGAATTCAAACTACAGGAAAAGAGATTCCATCTAAACATTAGGAAGAACTTCCTGACAGTAAGAACAGTTCAGCAGTGGAATGCACTGCTTCGGAGTGTGGTGGAGTCTCCTTCTTTGGAAGTTTTTAAATAGAGGCTGGATGGCCATCTGTTGGGAATGCTTTGATTGTCTATTACTGCATGGCAGGGGGTTGGACTAGATGGCCCTTGTGGTCTTTTCCAACTCTATGATTCTGTAAAGCTGAGCACAGACCAAACACAGAACTAAAAAGAAATAGTGGAATAGTGGAAATCTTTTCTCCCTAAATAGGAATGGGTTTCTTTATTGGCTTCCTGCAGCTTACAGCAGGGATAGGCAAATTGTGGCTCTTTAACAATTGTTAGACTGTAAATCTCATCAGCTCCAGCCAGCATAAGCAATAATGAGGAATGCTGGGAATTGTAACTCAACCTGGCATGCTGGGAGGACTATTTTTTTATCCACATTGGCTTAGTGCTTCCTGTGGCTTTTGAAAGCTTTAGGAATAGTAGGATTATTCTCTTAGTTCAGTATATTAGTGAATGAATAATTGTTATCTGAGTATGAGAGAAATCCAAGGTTTTTAGTTATTTGGCATGATTAATTTGGAGCAATAGAAGATTTGAGGGTGCACTGCAAAATTAAACCAGTTTTATGCCACTTCACTTGACAAGGAATCCTGGGATTTGCAATTTGAGGAGGTAAATTTGATTTGCAATTTCATGAGGTAGTTGGAATTCATTTCTAGAATGCTCTGGTCCACTCCCTAGGACTACAGTTAAGCTGCCCAATCCTTCTCTTCTCAGGGTAAGATGGATATTGTAGTTCCAGTAATGGATGACAATTCTGTGGCAGAAATACTTCATCCAACTACAAACCCCAGGATTCTTTAGGATGCAACCATCACAATGAAAATATTATGAAGGTGATGTAACTATGCAGAAGGAATGGAGTGAATATTCAAAGACTAGGTGGTCATTTACACAGGCAAATATTCCTCTAAATATACCGCTAAGATAGCTCATAGTTCCCCCGGATCGCAGCACAGCATCGCCTCATTCAGAAGGGGGGAAGGTAAAACACCCAAACATAGCGTGCCAGGGGATGTCTCTACTTTTGCAGGTATATTTGCAATGGAGCGCTTTATTGGCAGTGTAAACTACCATTCCGTTAAGGGTTGCAGGGATCTGCATTGTGATTGGTTGCTCTGATGCAATGGGTGGGCTTAAAAGAGGGGTACTGAGTTCAGTAGTGTTCAGGAAACTTTGAAAAATTATCTCTGCTATTTTGCAAGTCTGCCAAGAAAAAGGATTCCCAAGACCTTTCAGTCATAAAGTTCCCATCTGTCAGCTCTGCTTGGGGAAGGGGGAGAGAGGGGGGGAGGGGGGACTGAGGGAGGGAGAGTCAAAAATCCTCTGCTATTTTGCAAGTCTGTGAACCCTGACTAAACAAATCGTGCTGGAAAAACTTGTGATAGGTTCACCTTAGGATCCACGGCATGGCAGCAAGGTCTTTCCCTCTGCTTCAGGGAGTGGGTTCATTTACAGGCAGATTTAGAGAGATAATTAGAAAAAAAACTGATCGGCACAGATGCGGAAAAGAATTAAAGCGCAAGTTGCTGCAATAGATCTGCTGTGTAAACCAGCCCTAGGGGGGAAATGGAAAGGGGTTGTTTAAGATTTGGGAAAATTTTCCTTATTCTCCCTTTCTCCCCTTGAGACCTGTAATAGACTGGGAGGACTATACCCACCCTTATACAATCAATGTTTCTCCAGCCACTATTCGTCTCCAGTGGTGGTTGTGGGGGGGACAAGACAAAGGTGACTCAGGGGGAGAGTCCTTGCACCATTTTCAAAGATATTCCTGCAGCAGAGAGAAAATTGATTAAATTATAGCCAGAATCCTGTACACTGAATTCCAGAGTGACCCCCTCATTCCCATGTACTGGGCAGCAGCTGCTGCAGTCAATGAGATGTGTATGTTCCCCTGGCTGTTTCTACCCCTCCCATGAGTGATCCCTATTGGAACAGATAGAATTAGGGTCCCTGTTGCAATGCCCCCTTGTGCTGAGATTGCTCGTGTGAGGGAGGTGGGTGGGAACGGCAGTCAGTTGCTTCCCAAGCAAGAGGGGAATGGATCCCCAACATTGCAGTGGCTTCTGCCTGGCAAATGGAGATTGGGGGAATTTCACAGTTCCTACATAGTCCCTAAACTAGGGGCTGCAGAGGAACTGTGAATACATAACCGTCATGAGTGCATAACTCCAGATTACCCATTCATAACTATGATGCAGGATTCTGGCCAATATATTTCCCTCTGTAGGAATGAATAACTCACATCCCTACTGTGTAGTGTAAACTAGGCCCTACTGAATAGCCTAATGATTCTTGCCTGCCACCATCTTGGATATGCCCTTAACTTCCTCCCCCATTAATCGTATTA
The DNA here is from genome assembly GCA_030847615.1 of Gambelia wislizenii. Lineage (NCBI taxonomy): Eukaryota > Metazoa > Chordata > Lepidosauria > Squamata > Crotaphytidae > Gambelia > Gambelia wislizenii. The sequence goes on along the minus strand of JAUMIR010000005.1, from coordinate 95,024,763 downwards.
GAAAATCTGAATTCAACACATTCTTTAAATAAGTGTTAGTAAAATATTTATATAATGCCTCTCCTCTAAGGTGCTCACAGTACTGTCTCCTGAATGCCATCCTACAGGTAGATCAATCTGAATAATGTTAGCCCAACATCCTCCATTCTTGTTTGTGGTTCAATAAGAATTTAGACTGAACTCTCCTTGTTTCTAGTCCAGCACTAGTATACCATATTGACCCTCCATGGTACTGGAATATCTTTCCTTGGAAGAACAACTTAAAAATTGCCCATGTGGGTATCTCTGGCTGTGGGAGCCAGATGATTCTATAGGAATGTGGGGTGACCTACTGTCTGCTGTAGTTTAGCACCACCACTAGGGATGGCCAGTGGAGAAATTTTTCAGATAACAGCTCTACAGGAGGTTAGATGGCTGTGAGGAGGTATGGAGGACTTAGTTTCTGCTGGCCCACCACCTAAAGCATGGGAAAAAAGAGAAGCCTTTCACTCAAAGCAAGTGGCCAGCAGTGCCAGCTGAGAAGGTGGAGATAGGACAGGATGCTGCTCTGTCTGCCTAGCCAGGATAATTTGCAGCAGTTGGGAGAAGATGCATCCATACAAACAACACTTTCAGGGCTGGATTAGAAACCAATGAAGAGGACAATGAGGAGGAAGATGAGGAGGGGTTGCAAACAGGGGCCAACTTGAAGGCTTCCATGCTGGATAGTGTTAACACCTGTTCAGCAACTTCCATGGCAAGCTATCGGGAAACTCACAAAACTAGTCAAGCGCTTTTTGTTTGTGCAGCTGCTATAGCCAGCCAGACTGATATCCAAGCAACCTCCTCATCTCCAGGAGAAAAGGCATAATTTGAACTCTCAGTCCAGCTTGTAAATAGCATGCCTTCTCCCATTCCCTTTCCCTTGATTGAATCGGTGGGATTATCCCTGAGACAGCTTGGAAACCAGGAGAAAATGCCAGCCTGTCAGCAAAGGCATCCATCAGCCACACTGAAGAGGGATGTATCAGTACAGTTGGGCCTCCGTGTCCACAGATTCTGCATCCATGGATGGTTGAAAATATTTTTTAAAAAAAAAAATCCAAAAAGCAAACCTTCAAGATTATCAGATGCAGCAAAAACCAGATCAGACGATCACTACAGGAACAGGAAGGGGTGACCTTACCAGACTAAAAAAGGAGTGCCAGAAAGTACCAAACTGCAAACTGGAAGAACCACTGAGAAAATGTTTTTGAATATAAGGTAAATTGGAAATGTAATGTAATTGAGGAATACACAAGTGGGAGATACTCTGGTCATATATGCTCTGATCATGTTGTTTTTTCTGTTATGATATGTTTTGAGTTCCTTACCTGATTTTGTATTAATTATTATTCTTTATATTGTATATTTTTTGTACATAGTTGTGTTTGTATCTCCTACTTACGTATTCCTCTATTCCATTATTTCTCAATTTACCTTATATTCAAAAACATTTTCTGAGTAGTTCTTCCAGTTTGCAGATTGGTGCCTTTTGGCACTCCTTCTTTAGTTCCATTATACTGCAGCCCTTTCTCTTGTTTGACCTTACCAGACGACATCGTCCTACAGCATCCCGGGGGCATAGCATGGCAGTAAGGTGTTACTTTTTATTGGCAGCTTCCCCTGTCAATGGAAAAGGGAAGCCTTGTCCATGGCAGTGCTATACTCCCAGGATAGCTGAAGGATGTGGGCATCTGGTAAGGCCTCCCTTTATCTTCTTGTAGTGATTTTGTGACACTGTTGGGAACACAATTTTTTTGCACGTTCCCCTGCATCTGATAATCTCCCTTGGTTTTGCCATTTTGTATAAGGGACCCCATTTTACTATGCCATGGTATACGATGAGCATCTACAGATTTTGGTATCTGGAGGTGCTGGTCCTGGAATCAAACCCAAGAGGACATCAAGGGCCCACTATATCCCTGTTTTAAGATGGAGAGTGTAATCTGCACAGAGTTTTCACCAGTTCTTTAGGGCTTCTGGTCCTGGGAAAGGAAGAAGTGGTTACTCCAGCCTCATTGATGTTTAGAACAAATAGCTCTATGATCCCATATGGAGACGGTACTGCCTTTACTCCAAGAAGAGCAGGCAATGACTTGTAGGGAGCTTGTGAAGTCATGAACACTTTTGAGAAACTGCACTTGATCTGAACCTCAATATTGTCCTTGTGGGGGATCAATTCAATGGCTTGAGGCCTCAATAAAGCATCTCTGAACATCATAACAATGTGCGAGTTCATGGAATTTGGGAACTAAGGTGGGCCTAATATTCCCCTCCTGAAGGAGAATGCAACAGTGCCTCAAAATAAGGTTAAAGATATATCTGATCTCATGAAGTTTCTGCTTCTGGCCTGACTCTGAAGTTTTACCATGCTTTTGATGCTATCTGGCCTCACTTGCCTGCCTCCTGGCTTGACTATCTGAGTGCCTCCAAACCATCACAACCCACAGATAATTTAAATTTTTGGTGCCATTCTTGCTGAATAAACTGGAAGTCCCATGATTCATATTAACATACAAATGCACAAACACACCAAAACACACACTGTATAATTTACATGACAAGCTGCTTTCTTAACTTCTTCTGCTCCCCTACACCACCAGCAATGGCTTGAAATCTATCAGCTTCATTTCAGATTCTGTATCTTTTAAGGGGAGTAGAAATCACATTTGGACATTTTCTGCTGTAGGCTTTTAATGAAAAGGCATCCTGCCATGTTAGCGCCCTTTATTATTCCCTCTGTCTTTTTGGAGAAAGGCTCTTAGTGATGCCATGCAGCTACATGCTTTGTAGCAAACACAAAGCTGTCCTGCAAGATTTGTGTATCTTTGGTGCAGATCAAAGTTAAAAGGGGATCCTACCATTTTAGGCAGCTTCTTGCTGCTTGATCAATTTTCCATCTCATTATACCCAGTGTTGGTTTTCAGGATTAGCTGATAGTCAGCGGTACAGTAGCCTTCATAATAAAGGAGAAAGAAAGCTATTAAATTTGATCTTTGCATTTTCCCCAGAGGTACAGAACAACAACAAAGCAATTTAACCCCCTTATTAAGAAGATGATTGAAGGCATATAATTCCATATGCAACCACAATAGCCTTTGTTGTGTATGGAAGATATTGCCTCTTAATGAGTGCTTGGTCACAGTGAATCACCAGTGTTGCAACCAACATTTGGGGGCTTTAGCCTCCACTCAGTGTAGCTGTGCTGTTTATGATAAAGAGAAGCAATGGGAATCTGGCAATTAAGCTATTAACATGTTATTCATTTCAAGGATTCAAAGGTAGGATTCTTTGGTGACACATGGTTTGCTAATGATTGTAAGGTTCCTTTGAAAAGAGAGAGACTGCTAGGTTTGACAGCACCTCAACAAAAGTGGTTTCTCTTCCAAAGCTCTTTTAGCTGCTCTCCACTTCTTCCATTGTAGATACTTTTTTTTGGGGGGGGGGAAATCTACCTACTCCATTCATCCCTTCCTTCCTTCCTTCCTTCCTTCCTTCCTTCCTTCCTTCCCTTTCTCCTCTTTGCTGCCCTGCTATTATTTTAAAAAATCTGGGGCAACAGTACTTTTTTTTTTTTGTCCCTCTGGCTGATTGACAAAGGCAATTGTCAGGATGTGTTACAAAGTGAAGTGTTGCAGCAAAGGTGCTGCTCTGTCTGACTTAAGCACATACCATTTTAATTGGAAGCTTTTCGCCCAGTCTGAGAGAGCAGTAGTGAGCAGAGTCAGAGGCTATATTTTGTGGAGTCAAGACAGCTCTGCTCCGCCTACCCCTGCTCTGTGCTGCTCCAATACTCTCCTTGGTAGTATGATCCAAAAGATAGTATTTGGTTCCCTTACCACACTGCCACTCCCCCAGTCTGAGAGAAATAGTGCAAATTAAAATGGTGCACTGCTGTAGCCTTGAGTCAATTGGAGTAGTACTTTGTTTCACTGCAGCTGGCTTTCTGTCAAGCGACATCTCTCCCTCTCTTTCTCTCTCTGGCTTCTCTTCGCAAACGAAGATTCAGGAAGGACTCATCCCGCACTTTCTGCAAGCGCACTGATGACTAAAAACAGGCCAATCCGAAATAGACAAGTCCGGTTGCAGAAAGCACAGCAGAAGGTCTCCTTGGGTGATGTTTCTGGGTTGTGATTTTTTCTGCATTGTCGTTTCTCTTCAAGACTTGTTCGGTGTGAGTTCTCAAATAAGGCTGCAGCATTGTGGATAGTGTGTCTCCAAGCCTCCCGATGTGAGGCCAGGGCGGACCATTGTTGGTGATCAATTTGGCCGAGCCTGAGCTGTTGTTTCAGTGAGTCCTTGTATCGCTTTTTTGGAGTGCCCCTCTTACGCTGACCTGTGGCGAGTTCACCGTAGTGATATCTGACTGTTCAGGGGAGCTATATCAGCAAAACCATGTGTCCTGGGGGTTCTAAGAAGGGAGCTGTAGTGTAGTTTCACCTGAGGAACTTTGATGCTACACTGGGGGATGTAGGATCCTTAGCCAAACGTGCCGTCATGCTTCTGATGGAATGCCACCATGTTTTCTGCCGCCACCTCCACCATTATTATTATTATTAATAATAATAGAGAACTCACACCAAACAAGTCTTGAAGAGAAACGACAATGCAGAAAGAATCACAACCTGGAAACATCACCCAAGAAGACCTTCTGCTGTGCTTTCTGTTAATTGTTTTGATATGGTCAATTGACTAATCAAATAAACCATACCTAACTAACAGTACCCTCCAGGAGACATGGAATTACCATTTGCAAAGAAAAGCCAGAAAGATTATATGTATCCTAAAAATCCTATATGTTAGAAGATATAATTTTTGGAGGATTAAAATATACAAAAAGGGATTAGAAAGAATTTATAAACCTGCTAGAAAAGTTTATTCATTGGTTCTTTGTTGTTATGTGCTTTCAACTTGACTCTGATTGTTGGATTGTTGGTTTTCTTGGGAAAATTTATTCAGAGGAGGTTTGCCATTGCTTTTATCTAAGACTGAAAGAGTGTGTAGCTTGCCCAGGGCAACCCAGCAGGCTTCCATGGTTGAATGGAGATTCAAATCCTGGCTTCCTAGCGTCCTAGTCCCACATTTAAACCATTACACCACATTAGTTCTTATGACTTGCTTAATTTTCAAATTCTGCCATGCAAGCTTCCCAATTAAAAAAATACACCGATAAAAACTTGTGAAATGAAACTTTTAAAAGTCACCTGGAAGAAAGGGAAATGTGATTGGTTATCATATTGTCACATTGCAAGTTTACAAAAGAAAAGATTTACAATAATGATAGACATCAGCATGACAAGCGCAATTCAAAAATGGACAAGGCAACTTTACAATGGTTTAGGATTTGCCTCTTCTGCAGTTTTCAACGAAACAGGTATACAAGAATTCAGAAGGCAGTTTAAATATATAGTTGGGTCCAGAAATAATTGGACACTGATGCAAGTTTTGTTATTTCAGTCGTTAACCAAAATAAATTCAAGTTACAGTTAAATAATGAATACAGGCTTAAAGTACAGCCTCTCAGCTTTAATTTGAGGGTATTCACATCCAGATTGGAGTAAGGGTTTAGGAATTACAGCTCTTTAATATGTAGCCCCCTCTTTTTCAAGGGACAAAAAGTAATTGGACAATTGACTCAAAAGTCATTTCATGGAGAGGTATGGGCTATTCCTTCATTATTTTTTAATCAATTAAGCAGGTAAAAGTTTCCAGGTGTGGCATTCACGTTTGGAAGGGTTTTTTCTTTACTATGGAAAGGATGCTATGATCATCCACCACTGTTGTCTTCCTTGGATGTCCAGGCCTTGTTGTGTTGCAGAGCTCACCAGTGCATTCTGTTTTTCTCAAAATGTACCAAACTGTTGATTTGGCCACTCCTAATGTTCTTGCTATCTCTCTGATGGATATTTATGTATTTGTTTATTTATTTTGCAGCCTAAGGATTGCCTGTTTCACTTGCATTGAGAGCTTCTTTGACAGCACGTTGTGGGTTCACAGCAACAGGTTCCAAATATGAATGCCAAACCTAGGACTTTATCAGACCAGGCAAATAGGGCATCATAAGGATGCCTAATGATTGCAACGAAATGAATCCATGTGCCATTGTACTGACGTGAATATGGCGTCAATGGGCAAACACTTCCAGGTGAGATTGTGACATCCAGGTAGGTGATGTTCTTTTTATGACCCCCCCCCCATGTACTTGGGACTTTTCAAGTGTGCGTCTGTGCTTGTGTGAACTTCTTGTGTCTTTGTTGTTGTTGTTGTTTTTAAATTTCCCATGCTAGCGTCTTCTTGCGAGAATTGGTGAGATCTTGAACCAGGAAGTGAATGGAGCTCCATTCACTCTCCATTAGTGCCTGCGATTCCTGTGAATGCTGCTGGAGGTAGGTGTGATCAAGGTTTTTTTTGACTGGCATAAAAACATTTTAAACTATGCTGGCAAAAGAATATTAACAGGGGGTGATCTGATAAAGTCCCTAGAATGAACTCCAGACCTTTTACCTGCTTAAATGATGAAGACATCATAGAGTTGAAAGAGACCTCAAGGGCCATCCAGTCCAACCCCCTGCCATGCAGGAATACACAATCAAATCATTCCTGACAGATGACCATCCAGCCTCTGTTTTAAAACCTCCAAAGGAGGAGACTCCACCACACTACAAGGCAGTGTATTCCACTTCCAAACAGCTCTGTCAGGAAGCTCTTCCTAATGTTTAGGTGGAATCTCTTTTCCTGTAGCTTGAGTCCATTGTTCCGTGTCCTAGTCTCTGGAGCAGCAGAAAACAAGCTTGCCCCATCCTCAGTATGAAATCCCTTCAAATATTTAAACATGGCTATCAGGTCCCCTCTCAACCTTCTCTTCTCCAGACTAAACATGCCCAGCTCCCTAAGCCTCTCCTCATAGGGCATGGCTTCCAGACCTCCCATCATCCTAGTCACCCTCCTCTGAACACGTTCCACCTTCTCAATATTCTTCTTGAATTGTGGTGCCCAGAACTGGACGCAGTATTCGAGCTGAGGTCTGACCAGAGCAGAATACAGTGGCACTATTACTTCCCTTGATCTAGACACTATAGCCCTATTACTGCAGCCTAGAATCACATTGGCTTTTTTAGCTGCTGCATCACACTATTGACTCATGTTCAGCTTGTGGTCCACTAAGACTCCTAGATCCTTTTCACATGTACTGCCCTCAAGCCAATAATGAAGGAATAGCCCACACCTCTCCATGAAACAGCTTTTGAGTCAACTGTCCAATTACTTTTGGACAGTTGAAAAATAGGGGCTACATATTAAAGAGCTATAGTTCCTAAGAGAGACATTATCAAATGCCGCGTCCTTGTACAATTCTGGGGGCACAGTGCTGCCGTGGATGAGGCTTCCCTTTTCTATTGATGGGGACAAGCCACCAATGAAAAGGGACACCTTATTCATAGCCATGCTATGCCCCCTGAACGATGGGGGATGTCGTCATCTGATAATCTCGCCCCTTCCTGTTCGTGTAGCAATCTTTTGATGCAGTTCTTGCCGCATCTGATAATCTCCTGCCTTTAGGAACTGAGTACAAGGCTTTAGCAACTGAGTACAAGGACTCTTAATAGTCCCCCGTTCTATTAATTTTTATCTTTTGTCTTTTTAAATGGATTTGTCTTAAATGATTTTATTTCTATGGAAAGTTTAACTGGATTTGTATGTGTCTTTGTATGTGCTTTGATCTGTATTTGTTTCAAGCTATGTAGACTGCCTTGGTCTCATGTTTGGAGGAAAAGGCACTTGGAGATGGGATATAAATGATTGATTGAATATATTTATTTATATCCTGCCTTTTTTTAGTGAGGGGTGTTTAGCATTCTCAGCCAGAGCACCCCAGTGCCTCACCAAACTACAAACTACAAGATTCCATGAGATAGAACTATGGACTTTATCAGACACTCAAAATACAGTGTCATAACAATGCCACATAACCACGAAAGGGTGCATGGGTCAGATGATGTCGCCCTTTCACAGTTAAAAACAACCCCAACCTGTACCTTTTAACTGATGGCTTAAGTCGTCAATAGATCCACCTGCCACTTTTGTGCCAGTATTGCCGGTGTGCAAAACCTCTGGCCATTTAAATCTCGTCCTTACCCTGACAATGACTGGTCTGGCGCAAATACTTCTGGATGAGATTGGGACATCCAGGTACGTTTCACTCATTTTATGACCCTCCCTGGGTTACTTGGGTCTTTTAAAGTGTGCATGTGTGCTTTTTAAAACTTTAAATGCTTTATTTTTGTTTTTAATTTTGAATTTCCCGTGCGACAAAGTCTTGTGGGATTTCGAGTGAGGAAGTGAACAGGGCCCCATTCACTTCGTCTTTATTGCTGGAGCTGCCTTTGCTGGGAAAGGAAGTAAGTGCAGAGGGAGCATTCTTTTGCTGGCATAAAAATGGGGCTTTTTATGCTGGCAAAATAATGTTTTAAGGGCAGCGTCTGATAAAGTCCCATGACAATTAAAGTGGAATAATAGCACTATAATTGTGCAGTGTGAAGGGGTCCTGGAGATATTGCACACACATACATATTATTGGTTAGCCAGAGCCATCAGTCTAACACAATAAAATTGTATACAAAATACAATGCCACAACCAACTTACAACCAGAAAGTACTAAACACAAATACAAATACAAATTATAAACAAAATATTATATCTGATCTCTTATTCTAGATCTAGGAGGAGAATTTTGTTTTAAAAAGAAAGCAAGGTGGAAACATTCATCTTACAATGATTCTAACTTGGCTTGACTGCTTTGTTGAAACTCTTGAATTTAATGTACATGCAATGCCCCCAAATTGTTTTTTAAAAAAGGGGGGCAAGTATGCAATCTGAAAGCATCTTTATCATAACCTCTGTGTCATGAACAGAGATGGGACTGACCCAAGAAACAAAACCTTAGGCTAAAATGCAGCTGATTGTTTTAGGCTTACTTTTAATCTGTTTGCCATTTACAGAAAAGAAAAATTGATTAGAAGCCAGCAGTATAGTGACATCTAAACTTTACCAAACCTCCAGTCAAGAAGCCATTTTAATTTTAAAAATAGCTTGGTAGGACTTAGAAGCTCACTGCAGGTTTAGGTGTTGATATTTTAGCTTTTCATCTTGGATATTTGAGAGAGCATGTAAATGCCACAACTCAGTAGTAGTCCTGATGGCCTGCATTATTGTTTCCCTGAAGTTACGAACAAGTGCTTTTTGGTTTCTGGCCTCCAAAAAATAAAATAAAATATGGAAATAAAGATTCACACACAAAAAAATTACCAATAGATCTGGCTTAAAAAAAATTGAAAAAGGAAAAGTCAAGCTTAGTTTTCAAGGGCAATCCTCAGCATGCCTAACTATCTACTGACATTTTTAGTTTGCACATCCAGAAACAGCTCACAATAAGAACAAGACCTCAGCTTTTGAAGGAAGAAGGAGTACTCTAGAAACCAACTTTAAATCTACCTCCAAACCAAGATGGCAATATATGAATCATGCTCATCCACAGCTTCATGTTATTGTGATGCAAGTTACAAATATGAAAAGAAAATAGTTTAGTAAGAACATGTACATTTTTGTCAGTAGATGCCCCTATGTGTAGACAATACTTGAATTTTGGATTTATGTTTGAGAAATGTAAATATGGTTCAATTGTATCAACAAGCACTATGAAGTCATTTATACATTAAAGCATGGTCTACCTTTTCATGCTCACAAAAATCATGCCAAAATTAATTCAGTGGTCTTTAGAAACCTACCTGAGGTCTTGTGAGGGTTCTGCTCTGATGTGGGGTGTTTCCACAGAGTGTTCAAATACAGCCCCTTCAGTGCCTAAAAATATAAATAATATACAGGAAAAGTACATTCATTTTCATCATATTTTCAAATCATATTTTCAAATGTATTATATTTCTTAAAAAAAGGTATTTCATAGAGTTCATTTGCTTAGTCATTCAATAGGTTCATATCAATGTAATTTGTTGAAATTAAGCTTATGGAAATATTTTTTTCTTTTAAAGGAGATACGATGCATGGGAAAGTTTTGATTGTCTGCTCTGGAGATAAAGGCCCCAACACACAGGCCTATGTGTCCAATAAGTCCACTTCCTGCTACCTCATGCATTTCAACTAAAGCAATAGATCTACCCCTTAACAATACACTCATGTATTTGCTTTCTTGACTGATGTAAGTGGGACCAACTCTTGTGAGAGAAGAAAACTTCATGTATCCATCAGAATGATTGTAAATTTCCAATAATGGCAGACTTATGTTTTTCGTTGTGACTATGAAGAAAATGTTGTTTGAATTATGGAATGAACTTTTCCATGGATTCAGTATCCCAAATGTTAGCCACTGTAATTATCCTTGGCTATATTTAGATCTCTAGAAAATATCTGAAGTCAGAGAAAACACTTCAAGTGAATTTTTCATTTTTATAAAATGTTTTGCTTTATAAAATGCAGAAAAAGTTTAATGTGACATTTTTGAAAGCTTGCATTTTTCAGAGATCCTGATTCCCCATTTCAGAAATAATCATTTCAGGGGCTCTAGAACATAGTTAAAACACAACCCTTTAATTCAGATAGTATTATACTCATAGTTTGGAGGATTATGAGCAGCCAGTAGTAAACCCTCGTTTTACAGTTCCTTCTTTCCTCTCCTTTCCATGTGTGAGAGGAAGACGTTAGAAACCTCCATGTCAAATTTTGTCACAAACATTATTTGTCTTTTGTACAAATATATAAAGTTTGTTTTCACAAACTATAGTTTGTCCTCAAGCCAGGATTCAAACTATGATCAAGTTGGTGCAGAAAATAGCAAAGAACAGGAGATACAATGTTAGGTCATAACTTAGTATCCCTGATCCTCAAAAATCTAAAGATTGTCTAAATGTGACTGATGCCCATGATCCTGCTTTCTAATAATGGCTATGTCCCAGCAAAACCAAGGAAAAGGATTTTTTTTTAAAAAAAAACAAAAACAAAAAAACTTAACTGTTAAAAAAAAAGGTTAAGTATGACTAGAGACGCAAGCAAAATCCTCCTGAGTCAGGAGATAAACATCAAAGCATCTATGAAAGTTCACCTCAATTGAAATATGATGGTTGTTTAAGACATACTTGTCCCTTCCACCCTTTTCTTTACCTCCATGACTTACAGCATGCTAGAGTCCATGCCTGCATTTCTCATGGTGCCTAATGGGCTTTGTTTCCTGATGTTAATTTATTTAGTAGGACATGATGAAGGAGAGAGAAAAGGGACAAATCTCCCTCTTCTTTGAACACACAATGCTTCTGCTCCTGCCACAGCCTAAATGAAAGGGAAGAGATTTGGGGAAGGGAGTTTTGAAGCAGAAAGGCTAGCAGGGGAGGCTTTGTGGTACAAGGGCATTCGTGCACTGAGACAGGACTGGAAAAGTCCCCCACCTGACCCCAGAGGATTCATTTTCCAAGCTAATCAAAAAAACAGCTTTGGAGAGCTTGATCATCTGCAGTTGTGATATCCTTAAGTCCCACTGCTTTCAATGGTTTCCCCATTGCTTTCAACAGAACCTATTCAGAGCAAATTTTAGTTGGATGTGGACCTCAGGATACAAATAAAAGGAGCTAAAGTACAGTTGGATTCCTGTATGCATGGGGGGTTTGTTTCTCAGACTTACCATGGATACTGGAAACTTTGGATAACAGTGGACCCTATTAAAATACAGGACGTCCAGTATAAATATACTATAGATTTGCACTGGAGGATCTAGAAGATACCTAGAGAGGATGCCCCTCTAGGCATTTTCTAATGTGACTGTATGGTATGTATCCCTTATTTTGTGCCCTGCAGATAACTGAAACCACTGGTATTGGTTCCATGGATATGGGAGTCTGACTGTTTATCAGTCTTAAGGCCAAGCACTTCAGTAGCAGTCCCATGTTCTCTTATTTTGGAGCTTATTTTGATATGGACTCCTCATAGCCTATTAAGTATGGAACACACTGATCTTTTACAGTGTGGCTTATATGTTCCACATAACTTTCTCTTCTCTCTTTTATAGGGATGTCTACATAATCTAATTCTACTTAATTCTTCCACAATAAGTATATATATATATATTTCCTTACTGGCATATGAGAATGTCATATTTTTTAATGATATCTTGCTTTTCAAGAAATGCAATTTGTGAACATTTTGTGAAGGATTATTGCATGCTGAGGTGAGACAGATCCCCTTCCGGTCACCCTACCTCCCTGTCCCCAACAATAAAGACAGACATGAAATATGCAGAATAATGTATTGATACAGAAAGAATAGTATAGTATTGATACATAGAGAATAGTATTGGCAATAAATGGCCACAACTTTGTCTTGGTGATAGTTGCCAGGTTGGCACCTGAGCATGGGGTATAAACCCACATATCGACCAACCCGCATGTTGGTTGATGACGTATCGGTTAGCCTGCCTGCTAACCGATCACGTGATCTGTCACATGATGATAGGATCACGTGATCCAAACCCAGAGGGGGGGGAATAACCCGGGGGGTGATTCCCCCGATGGTGACCTGAGTGCCCACCTCTTCCCCCCTAGGGTATCCATGGTCATGAACTTGAACTTGACCTTGGGATAACCTTAGCCTTGTACCAGAGACCCCTGACCCCAAGTTTGGATAAAAACTCCCATGCTCACCGCAAACCCCTGAAAGTTGTGACAAAGGTAACAACAGAGTGCATAATACATTTACAATACATACAGGTAACCAAACTAGCTAATACAAATCAAATCCTAACTGAGGGAGGGTGGGTGAGTCTTTGGCTCCCACAAGCCAACTGCTCAGGTCCAGCAGAGGGGCCAGGAGTATATCCCCAGCTGCCAGACCTAAGTGGAAACTGCAAGCTGCAGCCCCTGCCCCCTCAGCCAATCAGAGGCTCCAGACACCCCATGCCTCTGATTGGCTGAGGTGATTGCTAACAGCCAATTGGGGGAGAGCAGTCTCTCCCCGATTGTCTGGCTCTCGATCCTCTCTCTGGCCTGCACAAGCGAGCCAGAAAGAGGTGCCCGGCAAACATGGTGGTGCCCATGCACCACCACAAGGTGGGTGAGCCGCTGGAGGCTCCCCCAACCGCAATTTTGGCCGTGGGTAAGAGGTAAGTCCCACAGCTGATTTATGAAACAGCTTTTGTGCAAAAATATCTTGGTGAATCCCCCCCACAATACTTTCAAAATGAGAAAACCCACATCGTAGCTGACCATTTTTTTAAAAAAAGGGTGTGTCTCCCTGTGTTCAGGTTCTCTTTGTTGCTAAGGATGACAAAATTTATGAGTATTCTTTACATCCTTACCCTTTGAATTCTTGCTGTCCTCTCTGCCCTGATAATGAGCAATGTCCAAAATCACCCATAGTAGACCCAAATAAGTCACCCATAGTAGACCCAAATTCAAAGAAGTTGGTCAAAGAACTTGTAACAAAGAGAAGACATGATATACAGGACATAGAAAAATGGGTTCATATTATTTTTGGCTAATAAGCAAGTTGGGGCATGTCTAAATGTTTAGCCTTTAGTATTGGGCTGATACTGTATTCATATTACACAACTCTAATGGCCATGGCTGCATCCTCTCGAATCCTGGGATTGGTAGTTTAGTGAGGTAATAGAGCTTTCTGGCTAGGATTCTAAATATTCCTCTCTGCAATGCTAATCCCAGGTTTCCATAGATGGTAGCCATGGTCCCTTTCACACTACATAATTATAGCATTATTATTCCACTTTAAATGAAATAATCCTGCAGGATTATGGGCTTTATAGTTTTGAGAGCCACTAGATCTCTCTGGCAGAGAATTCTAAATGCCTCTCCCTCAAATACAAATCCCAGGATTTCATATGATGTTGCCATGGGAATTAAAGTGGAATCATAATGCTATAATTGTATAGCATGAAAAAAGCCCTGAAAGTTAGACAAGGTGCTCTAATAAATAGTCAAATCCTAGTGATGGAGAGATCATTCATAAAGAAAACAGAGTGTAAACCAGACAAAACATGGAAAATCTTACAAGAGGCATCATTTAAATAAAGGGGGGGATCCCCAGGACCCTTAAAAGTGTTATAAATGGCATGGTTCTGAAAGATATTTCACTGACTGAGAGCTCAGCATACACCATGTCCATCCTAATTCAGTACAAGCCACAGCTAGTCATGCATTCACAAATTGCTCTCTCCTGAAACTATGGAAACTGAAAATTTAGTACTCTCAGAGACTGACCAATGTAAACTACTTATTTCTGCTCAATTTACCAGTTACTGAGACTCAGCCTTTGGAAAATGACAACGAATATGGTTCCACTTATATCGTTGGAAATATATATTACAAATTATAGAATTCAAAGCTTGGTGATAGATTGTGTTAGCCATGCAACCAGAGAATGAACATAATGAGTGAGTACTTCTTGTGTAAACAGTAAAATTGGGGATTTCTCCATGTATCATCTTGCTTTCCAAAGAAAAATGGCAGTACAGTCAGCACAGTAGCAAATAAAAACTAAATTGTACAATTACACTCTTTTATTGGGAGAACAGTATATGGGGGGAGCTATAATTCAGTTATAACTTGAGGCTCATAGTAAATGAAAACAGACTCAATGTTCCATGTATTTGTTCATTTCAGTGAAGGGACTGAACAGCATGAGATTATGATGGACGTTACTGGCTTTGCTGAAAAAAGCGGGAATACTTAAAGTATTGTACCATTTTCTACTGTTGCACACAGTATTTGGTTTGGGCTCAGCCAAAAAGCAAATGGAAAGGATTTTATTCTTGTATGTACAAATAAGTGTATGTACAAGAATAATCCTAGATAAAGGATACAGGAACCTCATTTGTGTTTGTTTCTGACAAGTAGCCAGTTGGCAAAGCAGGGTTTACTAAGTGGATCCAGAGTATCAGTTGCATGGTTTTAGTGGATCAGTTTGCTCCATGTTTGCAACCTCCTATTTTAGTACAAAAGAAAATGTGTTATGTAATATAATGATCTCAAAGTGGAATCTGTGAACTCAATAGTTTTTTGGGGTATAGCACCAATCATCCAGATCAAATCAATAAATTCAAAAAGAACTAAAACAAAAGTTAAGGACCAGCAAGAAGCAAAAGCAAAGGGTATCACAAATCGGGTCAGAATTTGTAATGCAACTGTTCAGCATCTTGTGTGTAAGGACAAAGAAAACTATTATAAAAATCAAGGCAAAGAAATAGAAGACAACAAAAAGGTAGATCAAGAGAGCTCTTCCTCATGATCCAAGAAATCTGGGCAAAATTCAAACCAAGAGTGAGGAAATTATATGATCAACAGAAAAACATACTGTATGATCAAGAAAAAACAATTAAAAGATGCCAGAAGCAATACATTGAAGAACTATAGAAAGTAGATGAAAGCATGACAGATTCCTTCAAGAAAGAACCTTTTGTTGACAAAGTCATAGTTTTAGAAAGGGAAGTGGATGCTGTTCTCAAAGCATTTGTGAGAAATAAATCACTAGGAACAGATGGCATACTGATAGAGCTGTCTCATGCTACAGAGACAGCCAGGTTGTCTAGACAGTGAAAATACTCCTCATAGAATGCGAGAATACCTTTTGCCCCAATGAAATGCAAACAAGATTTGCGGAATTTGGAAGGAGGGAGCCAAAAACTCCGTATACTGTGTGGGAAGAGCTTTTGCAGCTTTTCCCAAAGGTTTTTAATTTATGCATGGTAATGGGCATTAACACTTGTTTGGACAACCAATTCACATTGCAGTGCATTCTCAATGAGGGCAGAAGTGGAAAGCTGATTGGTTGGATGGATGGTGGGATTTCCGGCAATGAAGTGGCCAAAAGTACCATTTTGGAGTTTCGTGTTGTCGATTGTGTGCTTCTTCTTCTTCTTCTTTTTAGCTGTGCTGAGGTGACCAAACGGCTTTTTTAAGTGGAAGTTTGCACTTGCACACCTTTGATTTATAGTTTTTTAAAAATACTGTGCAGTGGTGACTACTTGTGGAGAATAATAATGTGAGAAATTCACTCTTGGCCACCATCTTGATTCACAAGCATGGCTATGTGTGCACTTCAAACATGGATAATTTTGCATACCAGTGATTTTGTTAAAGGACTGTGGAGACAAATGAATGCTATTGGAAATTTGTGTTAATGCTCAGCAAACCCACATTATTTATTCTCATCTAGACCAGGCCAGAGTCTACTCTAGTTCTAACTAAAATCTGCCAACAAATAAGGAAAACAAAGCAATGCCCAATGGATTGAAAATGTTCAATATATATTCCAGTCTCTAAGAAAGGGAACACCAGGGAATGCAGTAACCATCAGACCATTGCATTAATCGCCTATGCTAGCAAAGTGATGCTCAAAAATTTATAATAAAGATGTTTATCATAAAGTATATTGAGTGAGAAATAGTAGATGTCCAACTGAGTTTAGAGAAGAAGCTAGGGATCATATAGCAAACATACATTGTACAGTGAAGCACACCAAAGCATTCAGAAGAAAATCAGCATGTGCTTTATAGATTATTGTAAAGTCTTTGATTGTATAGATCATGAAAAAACTATGGATTGCTCTGAAAGAAATGAGTGTGTCACATTTGACTGTCCTCATCCCTAACACATACTCCCAAGAGTCCACTCTAAGGAGAGAATATGGAGAAACATATTGGCAAGAGTGTCAGGAAAGGCTGAATTTTTATCACCCTGTCTGTTCAGTTTGTATGCAGAACATATTGTATGGAAAGCTGGATTAGATCTGAAGGAAGGAAGCATGAAAATTGGAGAAAGGAACACCATCAATTTAAAATGCATAGATGATACCATACTTCTGGGAGAAAATAGCAAAGACTTGGAATGACTATTGATAAAAGTTAAGGAAGAAAGTCCAAAGTAGGGCTGTAGTTGAAAATTAGGAAGAAAAAAATAATGTCCACTGATGTGTTGGATACGCTTAAAGGGGTAGCAATGACAATGATGACTTGGGATGAAATTGGGGACAGTTAAGGAAGAAAATACAAAAACAAGGTTATAGCTGAACATTAAGAAAAGAAAAAACATTTACACAACTTTAAAGTGGATGATGAAGACATTGAAATAGTCAAAGACTTTCTATAACTCGGTTCAGGCATAAATCAAAATGGAGATTGTTGAGAAAGTAGAAATTGATAAATTTCCTGTATTGCTGAAAGAAAAAAAAACATTGGACAAATTTCAAAGTGATTGGAAACCATTTTTGGAGTTTATTGAAAAGAAGGGATGAATGAATGTGCTTGGGGGTTTTGTGGTTTGAACTGATTTCTAAAGTATTACAGCTACAAGCTTAGAACTTCTGTTTGTTATGTCGAATTAAGGAAGTAAAATACTATTTAAAATTTATGATCTCAATTGAAAAGAGGAGGAAGTCAAATAATGTAGTATGTGGTTTCTGGGTTTTTTTTTCCATGGGAAGGAGGGGAGATGTAAATGGGGAACTGAGTTTATTAGTCTGTGGCTTGTCTGTATAGATCGTGTGTTGTGTTTTTTTGTGTTTGTGATGTGATTGTTTCTATTGTATAAGTTGTGTGAAAAGTAATAAAGTAATAAAGATTAAGATGCAAAATGGAGACTGTAGTCAAGAAATTGTACTATTCTACTATGGCCATATCATAAGACATTATGACTTATTTAGAAAATATGATAATGCTTGGTAAAGTGGGAAGCTGCAGGAAGAGAGGTGGATGGGACTCATTCAAGGAAGCCATGCCCTCAAGCTTGCAGGAACTGAGCATAGCTGTTGATGACAGAGTGTTTTGGAGGTCTCTCATTCATAGGGTTGCCAACTTGATGGCAATTAACAACAGCAAAACAGGAGTCCTGCAACTGCTACTGGATCCCATCTTCATTCTTCCAGATTTTAACCATTTTCAATTCACTTTCCTCTTCTCCTCTTTCCAAGCTCATAAGAAGTCCCCGCTTGATCAGATGAAAGCCCTATCTAATCCAGCATCCTTTTTCTCATGGTGGCCAATGAGACACTCATAGGAAGCCTACAAGTAGAACATGTGAGAAATAATTTCTCCCACTATTGACCCCAGCAACTGGTATTTTTAGACACACTGCCTGGAAGTTATGTATAGACACCTTAACTATTAATATTAATCTTTCATGAATGTGCCCCTTTGAAGATGGCATGAACTATTGGACATGATCTTGTGGTGCCCAATTTCGTAAGGTAATGACTGCTGATAATCTGTTCCCTTGTTTCTTTCTCAGAATCACTTCTTTGGTTCTTTGTTTCCTCCTAATGTATATGCATCATTTGTTCCTTGTGCATGTATTCATAGTTGCATTTTCTTCTTTACCTTCATTTTTCTGCCTTCTTTTCCCTTTTCCTTCCCATGTACCTCTTCAGTAACTGGACCTAGTCACCCAGAGAGGCCTATGTGCCTCTGAAAGGGCCAGAATATTAAGAAGTTCTTTATCAGAGTGAATTGATAACAATGATTCAGGTATGGTGTACTTAAGATTCACACTTCAAAAAAGGCTTCTTGGTAGATGACAAGAGTTCAAAAAGGAGTAAGGACAGGGAGGGGCGAAGATAGAATGTAGCAGTACAGTACCTTTAAGACTAGTTTTTATTTTAGCATGAGCTTTTGTGAATATAAACCCACTTGTTCAGATGCAGCACAGAGTGATATTCAGGCCTCAGGATATAAAGCATTCTTTTGAAAATGCAGCCCTTTGAAAATTTAGGTCAAGGGTTATGATTGGCATCTTTTTGGATCCTATAACATTCTATCCTGCTCCCACTCCCAAAAGTGGGTAAATATGTTTTATATCCTGAAGCCTGGATATCACTCTGTACTGCATCTGAAGAAGTGAATTTATATCCATGAAAGCTCATACTAAAATAACAATAAAAACTTAATCTTAAAGGTGCTGCTATATTCCTTCATTTTTCTCCCTCACCTCCTCTTCCTCCTTTTTATGCAACAAGAGACTTACACAGCTACTTATTTGAAAACTATGGCTTTGTCTAGGAGGGCTATATACCTTGTCTTGGCCTCATCTTGGAGCCCTGTAATCTAGATGATGCAGGGCATTTGCCTTGTTTTGTCCCTGGGCAGTCCGGCTGACCCCCCCCCCCAAGGGCCAAGACAGAGCAAAACCTGTTACAGCTTTTTTTTTAAAAAAAAATACCTGGGGAAAACTGCTTCAGCTGGCAAAAAACCAAAATAAAATAATTGGGCCCCACGTGACCACAGAAGCCCACACCACCACACCAGTCCATCACTGCAGCTGCTGTCTGCTGTCACTCTTCCAAAGCCAGGAAACCGGCCCACACTATGTGGCCAGGCTGGTCATATGCAGGGGGGCTTGCTCATGTGCTGTGGGCTGGCTTCCTGGCTTTGGAGAATGGAATGTGGGCAGCAGTGGTGGTGGCTGCAGTGATGGGCCAGCATGGTGGTTTGGACATCATTCTGTGCCAGTAACAGGGGAAGAACAGGGACAGATCCATGGGCAGAATATGCCAATGGGAAGCCAGCATATTCTGGCATGTGTAGATGAGTCCTGCAAGAATTTAACTATTCATTGCAGACCAATATAGCAGGATGGCTAAGGGTTGGACTTCCAAGTCACCAGATTCACACTAAAATTTCTAGAGAGAAAAGATAACAGAAGAAACTGGTGTTGAAGGAAAACACAAGAGCCAGAGCAAAATATTTTTTGGAACTGGAATTGGATTGGTACAAAACCATGACAACCATTACTGGAGAGGGTGTCTGGCACTTAATAACAGCAGTCTAAGGAGCCATGGATGTAGCCAAGATAGACTCTAGGAGAGTATTTCATGCTGATAGATAGATGTGATGACACAGCTGGACTACATCACAATAATAGCAGTTGTAAGATAAGATGAAGTTTGAATGTGCAGATTGTTTTACCTCAATACAATTTGATTCATAGGCTTCACTCCCTCCAGAACTTGACCTTTTCCACTAGCTCTTTCATTTTCTTCTGCTTATTGATACATACTGTATTTTTTATTTGGGATGAAGGCAGCCAAAGATAACAAATGAATGTCTTCCAACAAAATAAAAATATAATAATAAACTACACAACCTATTACTGTGGAGAGCATGTGATGAGCGTCTAGTAGATTTTTGATGAGCAAATGGGAAGAGAGCATGAAGGAGCCAATCCTGTGGTAGGAAACTGGTTTGGGAGAGGTCTCTGAGAGTGAAAAAGAGGTGCATGACAGTTGAGAGAAGGGGAGATGACAGGTGAAAGAGGGAGTTGAAGATGTGCTGTGATGAGGAGAGAGCTGGAATCTGTGTACAGCTGTGAGTAGAGCTGAGGGAATGTATGTGCAGGGAGAATGCATAAGTGTTAAGAGGAATAGAGGCTGATTGGAATAAAGAGTGAGAAGAAAGAAAGAACCTAACAACTTGTTATTGAGTCTGGCAGATTCTGAAGTTATATGGTCACCACAGAGTGGGACTAGCAAGCAGTTCAAAGTTATCTAAGTTGAAGACAAAGTTCAAAGCATTTCTGTTATTTTGTTCAACAAATAAACCAATATTTATGTTTTGTTTATAAAATCCAGACTTATCATGAATTATTTCCCAGGGGAACTGCCATCAGATCTCCGAAATGCAGTCATCATCACCCTGTACAAGAAAAAAGGAGCAAAATCTGATTGCTCAAACTATAGAGGTATAACACTGCTCTCTATTGCTGGAAAAATACTTGCAAGAATATTCCTGAACAGATTAGTTCCTGCTACTGCAGAAGAACTTCTCCCTGAAAGCCAATGTGGCTTCAGAGCCAATAGGAGTACTACAGATATGGTATTTGCCCCTAGACAACTGCAAGAGAAATGTAGAGAGCAGAACAAGGGTCTCTATGTAACATTTGTCAACCTCACCAAAGCCTGTGAGTAGAAAAGGTCTGTGGTAGATCCTGGAAAGACTAGGATGTCCCCCCAAATCCTTAAAATGATTATCTTGCTACGTGAGGGCCAGCACAGTCAAGTCAGATATGGCGATGCTCTTTTGAATAACTAATGGAGTGAAGCAAGGTTGTGTTCTTGCTCCAAATTTATTTACAATCTTCTTCAGCATGATGCTCCAAAGGGCTACAGCAGAGCTCAAAGAAGACAAATGCATCTATATACGTTACTGTATGATGGTAGCTTGTTTAACTTAAGCTGTCTGAGGGCTCACACTAAGACTCTAAACTGTCTAGTCTGTGAGCTGCTCTTCGCTGATGATGCTACCCTTGTTGCCCACACAGAAGCAGCTCTGCAGGTCCTAACATCCTGCTTTGCAACAGCTGCAGAGCTGTTTGGGCTGGAAGTCAACCTGAAGAAAACAAAAGTTCTTTACCAGCCTGCACCACAGGATGAACACCACCATCCTCACATTGCCATCAGCAAATCTGTGCTTAAGTCCGTTCAGCAGTTCACCTACCTGGGAAGCATTATCTCCTCAGATGCCAAGATTGACAAAGAGATCGATCACAGATTAGCAAAGGCATATAGCGCATTTGGAAGAATTTACAAAAGAGTCTGGAGTAATAAACACCTGAGGCGAAGCACAAAAATAAGTGTGTATAGAACCATTGTACTGTCTATTCTCCTTTATGGGTCTGAAACATGGGTCACCTATCGCCAACACTTATGCCTCCTCGAACGCTTTCATCAGTGCTGTACATACAGAATCCTAAATATACACTGGACTGACCATGTGACAAATGTTGCTGTCCTTGAGCAAGCAGGGATCACTAGCATTGAGGCCATGATATTGAGAACACAGCTGCACTGGGCAGGGCACGTTTCTAGGATGGAGGACCATCACCTCCCAAAAATAGTACTCTACAGTGAACTCGCCACGGGTCAGGGTAAGAGGGGCGCTCCAAAAAAATGATACAAGGACTCCCTGAAACAACATCTCAGGCTCGGCCAAATTGATCACCAACATTGGTCCGCCCTGGCCTCACACCGGGAGGCATGGAGACGCACTATCCACAATGCTGCAGCCTTATTTGAGAACTCACGCCGAACAAGTCTTGAAGAGAAATAACAACGCAGAAAGAATCACAACCCAGAAACATCACCCAAGTAGACCTTCTGCTGTGCTTTCTGCAACCAGACTTGTTTATCTTGGATTGGCCTTTTTAGTCATCAGTGCGCTTGCAGAAAGCACGGGATGAGTCCTTCCTGAATCTTCGTTTGCAAAGAAAAGCCAGAGAGAGAGATTTATTTGGCACACTAACCCTCTGAGTGATCACCCACTGATACAAGTACTATCCAGATTAAGTCAAACCCCAGTCGAAGGAAAGGGAAAGGGGGAATTTCGACACATAGGTGGTAACTGTGGAACTGCGGTCTCCTCAGATATTTATTTGGTGGTAGTGTAAGTGATGAGGCAGCCAGGCTGAGCAGTGATGTAAATTCAGCTGGTGTGCCTGTGTGTCACAATTACCCTTTAGGGGAGAGGTGGGAATAATGTAACCCTCCAGATATTGCTGGACTGCAAGTTCCTGGAGTTCTAGCCAGCACAGCCAATAGTGAGAAATGCTGGGAATAGCACTCCAACCACATAGGGAGGGCTGCAAGATTCCCACCCCTGCTTTAATTGAAAACTATTTGAAGTGTACCATTTCACTCTACCCAATATTAGAACTAGCCCTACTGATATATTATGGGTCAGTCCATATCAGGGTTTCCAGACCTCAGGGCCTGGCCCTAGATCTCCAGTTTTCATGGATCATCTCCAGGCAGCAGATGGTGGTGTAGATTCTCTAGTTTTGGTTGGCTTAGTTCTAGGCAAGAGGAAATGGCTGTATGCAAATCTCCAGCTCAGCTGGTAAACCCAGGGGGAAGAGTGTTACATATTACTTAGCTAGCTACCTCCTTCCCTCCCAGTTGTTGTGAAACCACCTTCTAACTAGAAGCATGTAGACATGATTAAATGTTCCTAAGCATGTGACAAGGAACAATACCCTCAGTTAAACTTGATCTGGGAATACTCCCTTTAATGAAGATTCCTGTCTTAATATCCAGACAGGAGAATACTCCCCCCCTCAATCTGTTTGTTTGTATGTGTTTGCATGGAAAGCTCTGAGCAGCTGTAGCTGGTACTTTATGCATAATGCTTAATAACATCACTAGGGCCTTCCCTAGGGAGATTATCAGGCAGGAACAAAAAAAGCATCCCTGTCCCACAATCTCCACTCCCGCCCCTGTCCTGTCCCATTCCCTCCACAATCACCCTCCCCACCACACTTACCTCCTTTCCAGTTGACAGGGCAGCCCAGAAGTGAAAGAAGCTCTAATGGAGCTCCATTCACTTCCTGGATCGATGGGAAAATCAATCCCCAGGTGAAGCCAAAAACTGTCTCAGCAGACTTGGTAGCAAGCCTTTCCCAAGAATACTCACACACAGGGTGTTTGGCATCCAGAAAACAGGAGGTGCTTTTAACCTTCAGTAGTTTCAATATGTACAAGCAAAGTGCTGCGCCAGGCATCTCAGGATCGTAGGAAGAAAATGAACACTGATCTGGCTTTCTTTTATACACACCAGTATGGCATTGGCTTACCCAAGCACATGGTTATATTGCATCTTCTAATGCAATCCTTCTCATGCAGCTGTAGCATGATTAGCATGACTGGCAGTTCATGGAGTCAGTCATCATGACTCAGCATGATTTCTACAGTTGTTTTGCCATTTTAAAACTTTGGGTTCAATAACCAATTCCTGACAATAACAGGGCACCTTGTTGCACACAGGCAAATCTGGAACACAAACAGAACGGGGGATCTATTGACAGCTTCTGGCATCAATAAAAAGCCGTGCTGGCAGAATGGCAGCATAACAGGTGCATACCAAGGGGTGAGCAATGTCATCTAAGAAGGGAGCCCTTTTGTGATCTCCTGGTGTTGCTGTAACAACACTTTTGATGCGCCTGATAATCTCCTAGGTCTCAGGTTTAGGCCCAGAATTCTGAGGGATTGGGACATTTCTGAATTGGCAACCTTAGTCCACATATACCAGCTGCCACTGAAAAAGCACTTTAATGTGTTCCACGAGGCACTTTTTTCAAAGCATGTGACAAATGCAGCAAACCTCTCTGTGTGGATCTTTGCAATGTCACAGCAAGAGGCAGCCAACCTGTGTAGCATGGCACTTTACATGAATGGCTTTTCGCTTGATAACAGCTACCAGGTGGAGTGCTTAATGGCTTGCCTCCAATTAAGACTTAAAAAAGAAAGAGCAATGTAGATGACTGAAAAGTGTAAAGCTTCTTTTATATGATGGAAGAGATTGGAGCCATAATATCAGTTTTTATAAGGAGGTTATTAAGAAAGTTCTTTTTTTGATAATGCCATAACCTCTCTTGCTTATTATCTACATAATGTTTTCCTATCCATTCTTTGTCTAAAACATGCTACAATTTATCTGCACCATGGAAATGAATAACAAATGTGCAATGCAAAATCCTACAGGTTGTTATCATGGTGCAAAAGGGGGAGGGAACGATTTATGGAGAAACATTCTTAATCATGGTCCAGAATGAAAATTTTGAAGCTAAGTCAGAAAGAGGTAAGTGTAGAATAAGGACTGACAACTTATGCTGCTCATTCTGACTGTTCCAGAAGAGATGCAAAGGAATATAGAGGAAGCAAATGTACTATAGTAAAGCAATTAACTACAGGGACTAGAAAGCCACAGCAACCATAGCAATGGAAAGAAGGGAATGTGGACTTTATTAATTAAACAGAAGGTATGTTTGCTGCAGTGTAGGTACCATTTACTACAAAAGCATCTGCCATACAGTGAAATATAACAATGCAGCTACAGCAAACAGAGTTTTGTTATTGACAAATTGGCTTCATAGGTATTACTTTATTTTGAGGGTTTTCAATGAATATTGTCAGGAAATACTGATCACATGAAGTGACCTCACAGAAATTCAAGGTACTGGTCCTTTTAACACAGTACTAATTACTCAGGCAGGCAAGGCAGGCAGGCAAGCAAATAAATAAATAAATAAATATGTTATCTGAATTATAGGCCCCTAGATTTTCCAGATTACATTCTTCCTACTGCTCTAGAGTAGGAAGAACATAAACTTTAGAGTCTGAAGCTTCAGAGGAAATTGTTTAAATGCTTTTTGCATTTGGCCTTTTTAATTTTAATTTTTTCCCTATCTTGGTTTGATTGACTCAGGCCAAATTCACACTACACCGATAATCCACTTTGAAACTGGATTAGTAGTTTGGTGAGGCACCAGCACTCTTTGGCAGAGAAGGCTAAATGAAGACTTTGTAAAACCAGAAATCCTGGATTCCATAGGAAGGAGCCATGGCAAATAACCCAGTTTCAAAATTCAAACTTCCAGTTAGACAGATGACAAGGAGGAAAGTGGGGGCTGGGTGATGTAAAAATACTTTGTAAAAGTTTTTCATAAGCTTTTTTAAATGAAGTACATATACTTGTATTTGTCTTATTTTACAAACACAGAAGTAGAACCAAAACATGGCAGCAAAAAGGTATACAGAAAGCTTATTTACTTAGGTAGTTCCATAAGAATGTGCCAATAATTTACGCAAACAACAACCAGAAACTCTCAAATCTCTCTGCTGCAGTTTCTGTCCATTCAAAACTATAAACTACTATTTCTCTCACACGCATATTCTGCAGAGCCGAGGCCTGAGGCTTTTCCCTAATTTTCTTCTCAAAGGAAGCAATGAGTAATTTTAGCAATTTTCTTCCTGCTGTGAGAAAGTCTTCAAAAACCCCACATTGTTTTGAAAACTTATTCACAATTGGGGGACTTATTCTGCACAAAATTTGCTGTGGTTATTTTGCACATTTTCTGTGTAGGAACTAGCATTTTCTATGCAGAAAGTAGCATTTCTCCATAGTATAGAAATATTTTCTGGCCAGAAAATGCTGTTTCCTGTGTACAGAAAATGGCATTTTATGTCCAAAATAACCAAGTGCAAATTTTACATGGAATAAATTTCAAACTGCAAAGATTCTTGTCATGATTCAAAACAAGTGTTCTGAGCATTTCCCCCACCTCCACCCCTAATATTTTTGAATATTCTTTCCATCCCTAGGCTCCATTATCCTAGCCTCATATATCCTATGCTTCATAGTGCCACTCAAGTCTGCTTTGGTCAGACCTCACCTGGAATACTATGTCCAGTTCTGGGCACCACAATTCAGGAAGGATATGGATTGGACTGGATGGCCCTTGTGGTCTCTTCCAACTCTATGATTCTATGAGGAGATTTTCAGACGCCTCTTTCAGCGTCTTGCCACGCAAGCAGCCTCCGGAGCAGTAACGAGGCTGCCGCGCAGCAAAGGGTCCATTTTGGATGACACCGTCTCTCTCTTGGCATCATCTGTGAGTGTTGCGGCTAGCATTGGAGGCGGTCGCACTGTTTTTCACTCACGGAAGTTGTCCGTGAGTAAAAAACAGCGCGGCCGCCTCCAATGCTAGCCACAACACTCATGGACGATGCCAAGAGAGAAACGGCGTCATCCAAAATGGACCCTTTGCTGCGCGGCAGCCTCGTTACTGCTCCGGAGACTGCTTGCGTGGCAAGACGCTGAAAGAGGCGTCTGAAAATCTCCATAGTCTATATATTCCACACTACTCCTGAAAGTAAATGCAATAGGCAGGAGCATCTAGAGTAATTAGGAAGCATCAACATTCTCAGATTTACAGCAATCAAGCCAGATAAATCCATAGAAGATTTTCTTTCCCTTTGATTCTACACTGTTCATGTACCCCTCCAATTAGGCATATCCTTGCCTGCTTTATTTAAGCTCCTTTCTCTCCTGTCCGCATGTCTGGATTATCTTCTGTGTCTTTTTGATGCCCTTGGTTTCATAGTTATAATGAGCTGCAGTAAGCTTAAAATATAATACCATTCTAAGAAAATCAAACTAAGTTGAAATAAAAACAGAAGAAGAAATTATGTTTTTGTTTTGTTTTTTTGAACACAGAGTCACAAATTTACCCAATAAATGCTAACCAAATATATATATATATATATATATATATATATATATATATATATGGTAACAGTCTTTGTGCCTCTCTGACGGGCTGAGTCTTACTGGGAACTTTTAAAAGGCCATACTGCAGATCTCAATCATCGTAGTACAGAATGAACTCTGCTAAATCAAGGTTTGGCTCCACATGAAAATACAAAATATCATTCATTGTAATGACTCTCTAAAAGCCATTTTCCGCCAAATACCCATATCATTTAGAAGACCTATCAATGTTATCTCAGTAATACTGTACTCGTTATTTGATATTGTGGCTGCAAGGCAGCTGGAACAGCTTGTCCTTCCTAAGCTACAAGCATATTTTAATGCTATTATAATGGCTCAGTATGAACATACAGATGGTTCAATGTTATTTAGATGTGCTCTGTTGTAATTCCTTCCTCATCATCTAGATATGAGACTGTGTGTGAAAGGCCACAACATACGAACATACCTCTATAGGGTTGTTTTGATGTATCCCGTGATTAAGTAGAGATATGAGCAACTTTGGTGGGTTTGGGGGCCACATTGGTGGTGATAACAAGGCATTTTTCCATCTGTAAAGTTAGGCACACACCTTATTTTAAATGGAAACCCTTCTGATTAGTTGGCAACGAGGCACATGGAGACCACGTCCCTTAATTTAAAGGTGTAAATCCACTTTTTTGTTCTTTCTGCCATGATGGTAACAACTTCAGTAGCACTGTGGACTCAGTGGGGAAGTGGCGTGTGGGAGGGCTGGCTACACAAGTGGGTGGGAATGTATGCAGCCCAGGTTGTGTGTGCTGTCCACAGTTAATTTAGCCTAATAAAAACAAACCTCATTTGAGCTTTGTGTTCACATGTTTCCCCTCTCCACTGGAACAGCTCTAAGGAGACTGAAATCTCACACTTCCACTTTAAATTAACCACTGTTTATGATTCATTTCTACTTTTAAAAAAGGAGAGACTATTTGAAACTTGCTCCTTTCTCTAAGGGCCATGTATACGAGGGAATAAAATGTGAATTGGGGCGCTGAAATGCCAATTCACAGCAGCTGTCTCAATGACTTTTCTGCAAGATCGCTAGAGAGCAAAGCTCTCTGTGTTTCACACAAAGGCATGCCAACAAATCAAGATGATGGCCATGAGTGAATTACTCGTGATATTGTACTCCCCAACTTGCCCCCACCAAACAGTATTAAACAAACAACAACTAAATCCAAGGTGTGGAAGAGCGATCTTCTGCTTAAATAATGAAGAAAAGAAGAAAAGAAAGCCTGTTTCATCACCTCGGTGCACGATCACTATGCTGACAATCCAACATGGCAGTTCCGCAATCTGCCGTCTTACCAAGCTCTTCCCTCTGCATACATCCGGTCAATCAGCTGTCCTCTTCAGCAATATGATGCAATGTGATTCAGTTGTGCTAACAGGTGAGGGTGTGCATTTCCATTGGGGTTTTTAAAAAACTCAGAAAAAGTCCAGGAAACTTCTGCCATGGACTTTCCCTGGCTTTTTCTCTCCCTCCCTCTGAAAAGGACAAAATGCTGCAGGATCCCACTTGGACACATGAGATTCCCTGTGGATTCTAAGAGGGTTTTTTCCCCACCATCTGTACTACCCCTAAATCTTTAACAAATCACCCACTTATTTTTACAATATGCCCATAGTATATGACATTTTTCTGTTAATTATTTTATAAATTTCTCTTTTGCATTTCCTGCCCTTGAATACATATGAAATCTTATATTTATCATTCCTTACTCTCTTGCATGGTAGAATCTACATACCAGAGATGACCAATGATCTTGGAGGTCTTTCAGTCTTAGGGTCATCATAAATCGAAGTCAACTTGACAGCAAATAAGAACAATAGAGTTGGACTCCCATATCGGCAGAAACAATATCCTTCATTTTAGTTATCGCATGACATGAAATAGGGAGAGACATGCTATAAAGTTGTGCTGGAAGTCCTCTCTAGACATCTTCTAGGTCCTCCAATGCAACTCTATGGTATGTTTTTACCAGAAGTCCTTTATTTTAATAGGGTTCACTATTATCCATGGCTTTTGGTATCCACAGAAAGTCCATGAACAAATCCCCATGGATACAGGGGTCCAACTGTATATTGTTACCAAAAAAAAAAAATCATATTATGTATGGATGTAAATGATAAATGTTGCAAATCAGTCCAGCAGTAGCAGATATTTGGGGCAAAATAAGTACTAGCTCACATCTTGACAACAAAACACATAAAAATGGCATTTATTTATTGTCTTTTTCCCAGTTCAGAACTCGTTGGCTTACAACAGACAAATAAATAAGTTAAAAAGTGATTAAACTATTAAAACATTAATACTGCATAAACCATAAAAAGCACAACAACAAAAATGAAAATCCAGAATATTGTACATGGCCTGTCCTGCCTAATTTATCCTTGAAAGCCTGTTGAAACAGAAAGGTCTTCACTTGTTTAGAAAAAGAAAGTAAGGAGGGTGCCCAATCTAACCTCCCCGGGAAAGGAGTTCCAGAGCCTAAGGGTAACCATAGATAAGGCCCCTTCCTGTGTTCCTACTAGATGTACCTGTGACAGAGTTGGGACAGGCAGAATGGTCTCCCTAGCAGATCTCAAAGCACAGGCAAGTTCATAATGGAGAATATGGTCCTTCAAATCTAGCTTATTTAAAGCTAATCAAATAGCCTTTAAAGTTCAAAGACATAGCCATGTTAGTCTGGAATATGTGTAAACAAGAAGATATTGTAGCACCTTTGAGACTAAGGTGATTATCAGACGGGGACAAAAATAGTGTCCCCGTCTTGCTATCTCCTCTCCCGTCCCCCCCCCCCACTGAACCCATCCCGGCATGTGAACAAAAAGTTTCAGACACCTACCTTTGACACATTGTTCCCTCATCTCAGCAGCCCAGGAGTGAATGGAGCTCTCATTGAGCTGCATACACATCCTTGTTGAAATCCTGGGCCATTTTCGCGAGAGGATGAGTATGTGGGAAATTCAAAAGTAAAACGAAAAATATGCTTTAAAAAAATAAATCCAAGCACCTAAACATACTTAAAAGTTTACAAGTAACATGGGGAGGGGACAAAAAAGTGTGTCACTTACCTGGATCTCTCTATCGCACCCAGAAGTGTTTGGTATGGACCTCCCACTGATGCTGGCATCGCACCAGCATAATGGGGCACCTTTTCACTCACCTGTTATTCTGTGACAGGAATGGAACAGGTAATCTATTTATGGCTTAGCCCGTGAATTAAAAGGAGCACCAGGGGAATGGAATCAGCACAGGAGCATGACGACCTGTGAATGATGTCATGTGAAAGGGAAGCCCTTTTGCAATCTCTTGGCGTTATTGTCACACATATTCAGGGTGTCTGATAATCTCCTAACTGAGAGAAAGAAGTTGTAGCATAAGCTTTCATAGACTTGGTCTACTTCCTCAGATGCATGGAGAGAAATGGTGCCTAGGAACAGATCTTATAAGCAGGCTGTTGAATAGCCATAGAAATGCAAAACTGGTGGGTGTGGTGGTGAGGTGGCAAGTTCAGTTTAACAATGGTTGTTGAGGGACAAATGAAGGAAGAATGTTGCCTGCGGCCAGGGTGACTAGATGACCATATAAATGGTGGAGGAAATATTTGGAGGAACTTATTTGGTTTTTTAGGCCAAGTTCTGCCTCTCAGCAGTCAGGAGGGCTGGCTTGCTATCTGAGTCTTGACAGACCTAGTAGGACTTGTTAATTTTGAGGCCCAGTTGGACCTATGTGGTAAAGATTGACAAACCCCAGAAAGGTCCATTAGGCATTGCTTGGCTATTTGTAGGCTATGTATACCCTGCTAGGCCCCTTTGCAGCCCAAGTAGACCGCATTAGGCCTGTAGTAGGCCAGGCAGGCCTCACTAGGCTCCTTTACAGCCCTGGTGGAACCCAAGTAGGCCCCACTAGGGACTTTCATAGATATGTAGCTCCGTTAGTCCCGTTCTAGGACAGGTAGACCCTGCTAGGCCACTGTCCTTGGCCTGGGCTACACTAGGCCTCTTATAGGTCAGTTCAGCCTGGCTAGGCCCCCTTGTCAGGCTTGTTAGGCCCACTAGCCATATTGTAAGCAAGATAGGTTCAGTTGGGGCCGTTGATGGCCTGATAGGCCTAGTTAGTCCCTTCTAAGGCCTAGTAGCTCCACTTAGGCTTGATAGGCCTGATTAGGCCCCTGTAAGGCATAATGGGCTCAGATAAGCCCTTTGAAGCATCATAAGCTAAGTTGGGCACCTGTTTGGGTCCTTCGCAGACCTGGCAGGCTCAGTTAGGACATTACAGGCCTGATGGGCCCAGTCAGGCCACTGCTCATCCTGGTAGACCGAGTTGGGCCCTTGTAGATCCAGAAAGAATTAGTTAGATCCCTTACAGGTGAGATGGGTCCACTGAAGGCTTGTACTGTACAGTAAAGCCCTATGAAGGTGTGTTCTGCACCATCCAGGCTTCTTGATGGTTTGAGTGCTGGACTAGTGATTAGTTCCAGTTACTTACTATGGTTTCCAGGAGAGGAAGGCAATTATAAAAAAAAATCAGACAATGTTGGAGATGGATGCTTGGCTATTGCTGATTATGTGGCAATAGCCAAGCATCCATCTCCAACATTGTCTGATTCCTCTAATAAAGTACGGGAAGGGATGGATTGTCTGCTATCCTGACCAGATTCAAAGCTCTGGAGAAGAACTGGGTCCCTCCTAAACAGTCCATAGTCACAGCTAAATGGAAAACCAGATCTGAGCATAAGGCAAGTTTTACTAAACAGATATTGACTCATTTAGATGCCTTGGAAAAATGGAGCTGATGTGATGGTGTATTTCCTGGAGGTGGATGAAGTTACATTGCCCGTGGTGGCTGGTGCTGAAGGTGTTTTTGGTGAGTCTGCATCAGTGGAACATATTTCAGATGAGCCTTCTGACACTAACACCATCCATACAACTCATAACTGCCCGTGCGAGGTCTGGATCATTCCAGGTGGGCAGGCATCTGTTGGCTCTAGCAGTGGGGGAGTGGGTCTTGTAGGAGGTGGACTTTCTATACCACATGGTTTCGGTTTAGGACAATCCCAAATGTCTCCTAGTCATTATTATCCCTAAAGGGCCTTCTCTCCACAATGGTTTTAAGAATCATGCAGCAGGCTACCAATAGTAGAAAGAGTACAATTCTTTATGGTATTATTCCATTTGGGGAGCAAACGCTTCCCTTGGGATACATTTATTACTGGGAACAAAATCCTGTGTGGTGAACATGTGGATGTTTTCATACTTCTTTATCATGATTTGGAGAAAAAGGCTAAAGAGAAGTTGGATAACACAGCGAAAGAGAAACTGCATAGGCATAAGGTTGTTAGCGCCCCTAATGAGCCCCACCTCCATAAACCCCCAAAATTGCCTTATTAATAATTTAGCTTATTAACGTGGTCTTCCACTGGGAAGAGCAGTAAAGTTTCAGGAACTCACTGTATCCCATACAGCGATCCCAATAGGCACATGTTGTAAGCCATGTGTCGCCAAAAGGAAGAACTACAGTACTGACAAATTCCAAAGTATGAGGAAATATAAAGTCAAAAGGACATTGCCCCTATCACACACCCAAGTGACAATGATGCCATTAAGCAGATGAAATATTCCTTTCATTGAAAGTATCGAGTTTCCCTTCTCTAATCACCTAGCCATCAAAGAGGCAACTCAAGCTTTGTAAATCTAATCACTAAGACATTTAAGGCAGTTTGCAACCCATTAGCATCTTCAGACACCTTGTCAAGACCAGGAGCTTTCCTGGAACTCATTGTGCAACTATTGTTTCAATCCATGAAACTTCCTCACTTCAGGGCATATTTTGGTATAAATATTGACTAAAAATCATGACTCATTGTGCACAGAACCTTTGCTTGCGGACACTACATCTCTCTCTGTGTTAGCCACTCCAGATTCATCCATCCACATTGCCAGTTTGCTCAATGACTTTGGATTACAAGACAGGTGTCGTATCACCCCAGCAATCTCCCTATCTATCCCTCTGGCAACCTCTCTTCTTCCTGGTGGTCTTGTGTGAATGCTTTTTGTATGAATGTGTGTGTGCTTGGTGTTATCATTTTATGTCTTTAATACATATCATTGTTAATTTGTAATTTTGAATATATTTGCATCTGTTCAGAGTTTGTAGGGGTAAAGTTGGTGCAAAGATCCCCTCTCTCTTGCCCCCTTTTGCATTGCTAAGGTCAAATTGCTGCTAATTTCCCCAACCTATTAGAAACTTGATATTTTCTTGGGGTTTTCAAGAGCTCTTTGGGTAACAAGGTAGACAAAACCTGGATAAATTGGTTGCCTAAGTTTTTCATCTATGTGGGTATTATTGTGAAGGCACAGCCTTGGAGAGCATTTTTGCTCATCCAGTATAAGGATAGTATTTACTGGGCCTATGCGATGGTCAGATGTGTCTCTGTATGGAGCAGGTAGCTGATTGCAGCATGAGTGTCTTGGTGGGGAACAGGTAAGTGTTTGTAGGATGGAAAGAGGAAGAAGGGATAAACCAAGGTTGAGATAGAGAAAGAGAGCTGGGGAGAGAAAAAGAGTGAGAGGAAAAACTCAAATAGACCAACAAAAACAAAGTGAGTGCAAAAAAGGGTTAGTAGGCTCAATATTAGTTACCCTTAGGCCTTTCTTAGCCTTGTCAGCTTTCCTAGCTCTCTTTTGCCTCCCTGCTCACCCTAAGCCTCTATCTGGGGTTTGAATAGTTCTCTTACTCTGCAAGACTTACCAGCAGATTAAGACTTTCCCAGAGGGTACCTCTTAATTCTAGCCTGTAAGCAAGGCCCCAGACAGATGCTTACATTCTAGTCCCAAGGTGATGGCCCTCTGCTTCTTTCTGACTTTCTTCCATGGCTCAGCTTCTCCCTCCCTGAGTGCAGTATCTGGCAAACCTCTTCTGGCTCAAATCAAGAGGATAAGTCTGCACCAACTTGTGACACTTCTGTCTCCAGACCTTCTCTCCCTTTGCTCCACATAACCAGTCCTTTATTGGCCTCCTTACTTCTCCCACCAGCACACCTCTATGTGGGCTTTAACTGAGCCAAACAGCTGGCTCTCAATGACAACTGATGGCCATGGAATGGGGAGCAGATAAGATGTTTCCTCTGAATCCACAGGGCTTTCCTGACTCTAGTCACAATTTATCTATTGCATTGCTACTGCCTTTTTTCCTGTTTAAATATCAGCTATTTTAAAATAGTGTTCTAATTTTGTAGGCTGCTTTGAGGTCTTACATTTGATGCTGAAAGTTCAGTGCTTTTCTTGAATGGGTCCTTAAGCTTAGGTCTGGGCAAATTATTCATTATTTGGATGATTTCTGGTTCATAGGGTAGAAACAGGACAATGTGCCTTCTTGATGAGAGAGTTTTATTCATTGACATTGGAACTGGGTGTGCCCTTAGCCCATGAAAAACAGAGGGACCTAATCAAGGTTTGGTCTTTCTGGGTATCAAAATTGATACTGTGGAATGGAACAGCACTGTAGACTCTCCAAGGAGAAGATTAGTATTTTGAGGGAGCAGGTTTCTGAGTTTGTAGTGTGTAGGAAGGCTATGCTTAAGGAATTTCAGGAGCTCTTTGGCCATGTAAATGTTATTTTCAGGGTTGTGGCACCTGGTAGGGCTTTTTAAGGGCATCTCTGTGATGCTGTATGTGGAATATGTAAACCTCATCATAGGAATAGGATTTCTCAAGGGGTTAAGGGTCGATTTGAGGATCTGGCAGGAATTTCTTGCTCACTTTAATGGGTTTTCATTTTGGAGGGATGAACTGAGGATCTGGGATGCCTTAAAGGTATCTTTGGCTGCAACTGGTTCCATTGGTTTTGGGGAGTATTTTTGTGGACATTGGCGTACCCAGGCATGGCCTGAGGAGTGTGCTGAAGCAGGCTTATTGTCAAATTTAATATTCATGGATTTCCCCCCCCCAATTATGGTACCTGTTTGGATTTTGGCTAAAGGGTTGGCTAACTCCTCTGTCCCTTTCTGTTGTGATAATATGGGCAGGGTGCAAGTTATTAATTACTCTATCAATTCCTCTAGGCCCCATGAGTTGTGCATTTGGTCAGGGCCTTTTATAAGGTAGTGTCTTCATTATAATATGATTTTCACAGCAAGGAGAATTTATAAAAAGGCTGGTTTGGAATTTGAAAAGTTTAGGTCTGGAGAGGGGCTTTGGGCTCTTTGGCCAATCCCTGTTTCAAACTTTTTGCAATTCTGTGTCCCTGTGTGGGGTAGGAGTGTAGCTTCATGGTTCATTTGAGCTAGGTTGGCAGTGTTGGCCTTTGCTTTCAGGGCTCAGTGGTATCAGGACAAACATGAGTCACTTCAAAGTTCATAAGGTGCTGGCAGTTTGGTCTTGGGAGCAAGGCAGAATGTCTGACAGGTGCAAACCATTATCCTCAAGGCCTTTAAGGGGTTAGGGGTATTTGTTTGACCATTTGCACCTCAGGTTATGAAGCTATTTTGTTCCAAGCAGCATCTTTGACTGTCTTTTTTTTTTTTTGGTGCCTTGTGGGTTAGTGAACTGGTTGCATTGTCTAGAGGGGATGTATCAGGCATAGCATTGGAACTAAGGGATTTAACTCTTTCTGGGCAACAAGGGGTATCGTGGATTGTGTCCCTCTAAGATGGATCAGAGGGTGGTAGGGGTGAAGGTAATGTTGGGGCTTTCTCTTGATCTAGCTTTATGCCTTCTTTGTGCTTTACAGAGTTATGGGGATTTGGGTATCTAGGCCTGGTCCTTTATTTTGTCATGCTAATTTTTCACCCCTTACCAGATACTGATTTTGGAGTGTTACCTCCATGGACTTGCAGTGCTTGGGGCTGCAAGGGATTAAATTTGGGACCCATTCCTTTTGGATTGGGGCTGTTTCTATGGCTTTTGCCATTAGTCTGGGTGTGGGATCAATCCAGCATCCTGGGTGTTGGAGATGTAAGAGATTATGTCTGACTCTCAAGATTTGAATAATATTGTTCTTTTTACTAATTTCATTGTCTTTTCCATATTCTAGGTTTTATTTTGAGAGGTAGGAGGTCCTGATATGTGGCTGTAGTATAGTTTACTAAACTGCACGCCAGGCCCAGAATTGCCATTTTGGTGCTCTACTGGGGTTGAGTGTCTAGTCCACAATAGAGTGGCCTGTGAAAAGAGGCCTTCATTGGCATGGTTTGTTGCCTCTGTTGTTTGGGGAATGCAAGGTGCCTCCTCCTTATATTTTGGTCATATTCCCCTGGGAGGGAATGATCTGGGTTTGTTGTAGCTTCAGGCTCTGCATGATTTCTGGGTCATATAGAATAGACAGCCAGGAATAATATTGATGTGGTCAGCCATTTTGCCTCACCCCAATGCATTTATACAGTCCATAGAAGGGTAGGGAGCCCTGGTGGTGCAGTGGTTAAATGCCTGTACTGCAGCCACAATGTTGCGAGTTCAATCGCAAGGGATCCAAGGTTTACTCAGCCTTCCATCCTTTCGTAGGCCAGTAAAATGAGGACCCAGCTTCTGAGGGCAATTAGCTAACACACATTGGAAACCACTTAGTGCCTAGCACGCTATAAAGTGGTGTAGAAGTATAAAGTTCTATTGCTTAGCAATTTATAAGCTGCTCTGAGAGCCTTTGAAGCTGAAGAGCAGGGTATAACTAACTAAATAGGGAGATTTGAAATGTCTTGAATAGGAGACTGGGTCACTTTCGTCCACATTCCACTGTAGATTTTCAGTGGCATAAGTTCTACACAGCTGATGGTGTCCATTTATGAGAGGAAGGTAATATGTTGTTCCAGGGAGTGAGGGGCCTATTGGCCAGACTGGTGGGGGAAAAGAATTAAGCAGACACTTGTTCCTTGTCCATGGAAGGTAATAGGGGAAGGGAAGAGTTACAGTGAACACATTGGCTCCCTTTTGGTAAATGAGGCCCCTCCAGAATTGTTTCTTTAGGTCCTGGGACCCTGGGGCTTTGCCTTCACTTAAGTCCTTTGACTTGGAGGCAGAATTCCTTGGGTCTTTTATGGTGTTTCTTTTTTCCCAGGCGGTGAGGCCATGTTCTGGAAGAGTTTGTTCCTGATGTTTCTCCAGCCACAGATGCAGGCAAAACATCAGGAATAAACTCTTCCAGAACATGGCCTCACAGCCCAGAAAAAAAAACAACATGAAAAACCCATGGATGCCAGCCATGAAAGCCTTTGACTTCACATTTCTTGGGTCTGCTTTCCAGTAGATGGCCAGATGGGGAACAACCCAGTTATTGGGTTGCTTTTGGGGTTCAGGTGGTTTGCCCAGGGGAAGTCTGTGGAAGAAATCAAGGAGAAACACTTCTCTCAGCTGATCCCACACTAGGTTGCTCCCCACTCTTGCTCCATTCCAGGTTCAACACAATTTAAATGGGTTCTAGGTTAAATAAAGTGGCCCTTATTCAAGCCAATTGTCTGTGTCTGGTCTTGTTATTCCATGGTTGGTCAGCAAGTGGTGATTACATGTCACCTATTATTTAACTGAGAGGTTTGTCAGATATTTTATTGTTTTTCCTCCCACCGTTCTTCCACTGAAATCTATCAAACTTGAATTTCGAACTGCCTGAAAACCAAGCAGGGTAAGTGCAAGGAAGACTTTACTTGTCAACCACAAAATGCCAGGTCAGGTGTTGAAGGCAATATATCACCTCACAGACAAACATATGTCAATATTTATTTTCCCTACATCATGGAGCTTGTTCTAAATGGTTTATTTATGTTCTTTTAAACTAATTTGTAATTTGCACGTATTTCTCTTTCTTAATAATTCTGTTGTATTTTCTTTTTACAGCCTCAAGCAATATTTCTACTTTATCATGTCATTTTAATGGTTATAGCCGTGCTTTGTGTATTACTCCCAATTACCCTCACATTTATGCAGTCTTAAAAAGCAAATCTAGTAAGTATATATTCTTGTATAGATATTTAAACTGTGTGACTACCATAATGGGAGAGTGGACTATTTTGCTATTTCTCTGTACTTTGTACTATAATATCATTGACTGCACTAGTTTATATTTCATAATTGTTTTCCTCATCACACCCACTAGTCAGAGAAAAACATTAAATTTGTTACAATGCATTTAACGTGTAACAGATTTTCTAGTCCATGATTTCTATGACATGAAACTCAAGTAGGATGTCCATTATTTGAAATTCTTTTTTTTTAAACACAGTGTATATGCCCCTAGGTCATTCTTGCTGCATGTGTAACAAGCCGTTTATCTGAAGAGCTGTTTATCTCAGGGAATGAATTCTCTACTGAAACTTACTTGATAAGTGAAATTATATATTTTATCTAACCTTTTTAGGTCTATTCCTCACAATATTTCTCATGGTATTACTAGAAAGCTACCAAGCTAAACTTGCTTTCCACTGTTTATCCCTGCTTTTATATGCCTTCATATCTTTGGATAGAGCAATGAATGCAAAGCTCCAAGTGTGTCCTTTAATTTCAGGCCCACCTAATAATTCTGATTCATATTTCACTGTGGAAATGATCTGCCATAGTTGAAATTTTGCTCCATTGATGGGATATCCTGTCTCCTCATCCCATATGAATTGTTTTTCAGGATCAGATAAGAGTTCAGTACAAAAAAAAAAAGGCTTTAGGTAAATGACAAACAAAGCACTAGCTGACATCTCTTGTGGTTTTCCCTGCCAGCATCATGTACGTACTATAAGCAAGTTCCATTTAGTTATCCCATGGCCATTCACTATTTCCATGTAAAGAAGGAATATCTCTCCATCACAAATTCAACTATTGCTGTTTTTACAAATATCAAGTTAGGATATGGAAGAAGGACCAGAATTTAAAAACACTTTTTCTTCAGACTACAGCTCCCATACCACCCCTTCCAGAATGGCCAGTGACCATGCTAGCTGTGGAATACTGGGAGTTGCAGTGTCTGTCATGTGACTCAATCATATTTTTTTCCATTTCAAATTACAATGGCAGATGGAGGAGTCGTTTGGTGTATCAAGCACAAAATGTTTGGGTAGTGAACTATTGCATGTAGAATGGTTTCAAAGGCAACAACTCTAGGCTTGTTTCCAGTAGCCAT
Organism: Gambelia wislizenii; assembly: GCA_030847615.1. Classification (NCBI taxonomy): domain Eukaryota; kingdom Metazoa; phylum Chordata; class Lepidosauria; order Squamata; family Crotaphytidae; genus Gambelia; species Gambelia wislizenii. The sequence goes on along the minus strand of JAUMIR010000005.1, from coordinate 94,985,520 downwards.
GGCAACTGATAAGTACACACTAATAGGTGGCATCCTGTCAGTCAGTTATGATATCCTAAGGTAGACTTCAGACATTATAGCTGCTCCATGCTCACATTTGCAATCATGGCACTATTGCCATGACCACATATGACCTTTAAACCCACCCTAAAAGCCAGCCACCCATCTGGTGGTCTGGGCTGCTGCTACCAAGTGACCATCCTCTCTTACCAATGAGTGAGGCTGCAGGAAGTAGAAGTAGGGACCCCTGCAGGATCCTGTCGCAAATCTTCATTGCAACCTCACTTGCTGGTGGGAGGGGGCTTGTTGCATCATCCTTCAGCACTCCACTCAGTAGCACAAGAGATCCCTGTCACTCTGGACAGCTGGCTGGCTTTTAAGGTGGGTTTCAGAGATTCGATGGGAAGTTAAAGTGTAGCTATGACATAGAGACTACATGTTTGATACAGGATCTTAGTCTAACATTTCTCAAGAGATAGCTTACTACAAGCTGCTTGATAAGACAATAGTTTGGGCACTTTTCACTGCCTCAAACACAAATACAATAGGAAATTCTGGCCTGAATCCAGACATAGGGCTTGTCTACACCAGCCAAATACCCTGGCTTGTGCCCATTCTAGAACCCTGCAGTCCAAACAATGCAAGGCATTTACCCCAAACTTCCCCCTGGCAGTCTAAATGACCCCTGGGGCAGATACAGGGCTGGGACAGAGGAAAGCTGGGGTAGAGCACTTTACCGCATTTTTCAATCAATCAATCAATCAATACCTCGTTTAATACAGTACTACCAGATCAGGCCCTGTGTGTCCATGGGATCCCATCCCAGAATGCCATCCCTCACTGCTCTCATCAGTTCCAGGAAGGGGTCCCTCAGAATGTGAATGAGGCTGGTCACATGCAAGGGGCCATCAGTCACATATTGTGGGACCTCTGTCTGGCTTTCACATTAGTGGAGAAAATGTGATGAGCCAGCATCCTGTTTGGACTCCGGCCCATTTTCTCCACATGATGGGGGAAATGGGCCACCTCCACAGCCAGGATATGCCAGCGGGGGGCGGGGGCGGTGTATCCTGGCTAGTGTAGATGAGCCCATAGTCTTACTTAAGTTGATTCTATTTAAAACAGAGCATCTTTAAGTTAACTTGATACACCTATCTCTGCCTACTCAACAGTGAGGTTTCCAATAATCAGCTTCCTTGTGGAATTTTTAAAATCAGTTTCTGAAACAGACATCCAGAGAAATTCTATATAAACAAGGGTTTCTTTCCTACTTCTTTTTGTTCCCTGGAGACCATTTTGATGTATTATCTCCTGTCTTTTTTGACTTAGGTTTTAAAATAAGACAGAAGAAGTAGAGGTTTAAACAAAATGTTTAAAGGGCATACAAATCTGTTTTCTTTTTTGTTCTTTTAAGTGCATGTTAAAATCACAATAACTTATTTGAAAGATAAATATAGTTGTCCCTTCATAGTCACTGGGGTTTGGTTCCAGGACTACCACCACCCTGGATACCAAAATCTGTGAACACTCAAGTCCCATTATATGCAATGGCATAGCAAAATGGTGTCCCTTATATAAGATGGCAAAATCAAGGTTTGCTTTTTGGATTATTATTTTTAAAAGAATATTTTCAAGCTGTGAATATGGAGGGACAACTGTACAGGGAAGCTTTGAGATAGCAGGAGCAAATTTCTAAATGATACCTGGAAAAATAAAATGCTAATTGCAGTCAAAAGGAAATTTCTTGCTATTAGTTATAAAGTCAAGATGTTCAAGTTTTAAACTGCAGCATTCACAGCTAAATTAGCTTCCTTGGATGACAGTTTGTCAAGATGGCAGAGCTATTTTTCTTGGCTACAAGATAGCTGCAGTTCAGATGTCTGCCCAACAACAACATGTACATTTTTTATATGTACGTATTTTCTGTCTTTGATAACTCCCATCCTTAGTAAAAAATCTATAGACAATTCTTCCCCCCCACCAGGTCCAGCTACACATTGTGACAGGAGTGGGAACTTAAGTGGCCATCCAGATGTTGTAGGACTGCAACTCCCAACATTTCCCAACATTACCTATGTTGGCAAAGACCTCTGGGAACTGTAGTTCAACAAAATATGGAAGGTTGCACAATTTCAACCACTGCATTACATGAAAGATATATTTTTGCACTGTGTGAGTCTTTTATCAAGAACTGGAAACAGAAGTTGAAGAGACCTAAGTAAGACTGGGATGATGTTGAGCAGAGATATTATTTTAAAAATATTTTTTCCATTATGCCAGCTAATCTCCTCTGCCACCAAACCTTCCACTTCTATTGGCATGGGGGGGGGGACAACATGATTGGCATGTTTGGCTTTTGCACAAGGCATTCTTACAATGGACCTGGAGCTATTTTCAAAAGCTACGTTTATTTGTTTGTTTTCTGTTTGGTTGACAACCTCAACTGATAAGGATCTGCTGGAAGCAACAATCATAACTGTTTTCATGTCCATATCTTGTGTCTAAAGAGGTGACTGCGGTTTCTCTTCCTCCAGGACATTTTTTCCAATCTATAAATTTGAAACTGGAGAATTTAGGGACAAAAACCAAACTCCAGTGAAAATTTTGTCATTTGAAATGAATGAAATCATGACATCCTTTTTAAGGCAAAGTTTCACTCCCTCAAAATGCCACAAATTTCATAATATGAAGATTTGTATGTAAGACAATCACCAGAAGTAGAAAATGTTGCTTCCTTTGACCACCGGGAAGGGAGGAATCTAAGTATTGCCCCAAATAAGAATCTTTTCCCCATGATATTTTCTTTTATTCCCCAAATTGCTTGCCTTGCAGTAACTTAAAACTTCAATTGAGCATTTAGAGATACAGTTTGGGCATCTAAAGAACTGAGAATAGGCACAGTTACCAAGGGAATGAGAACACATCAAATATGATTTGTATGTATGAACAATTTCCAATATCTCACGCTCTCCAATGATAGAAATTTGTAGACTGAAGAAAAGGTTCATGGGACGGGGGTGGTGGTGGCAGAATTCTTATTTGGAGAGGCACTGTCCTCATTTTGCCCTCCTTTTAGCAACATCCCTGCCTATGCTACTGTAGACACATGAAACACTCAGATCAAAGCTGCATTTCTGTAGTTGGTGGCTTATGGCCATCTTCATGAGAGGAGCACAAAGGTAGGTGAGTCATCATCACCTGTCATAATACACTATTGAATAATTCAATATTATCAATGTTAAATTAAACCAAATAGCTGCTAGCTTAGACCTTAAGATATTGTTTTGGTGCTTTGTGTTTTCATTTCTCTCCTACTTTTGAGATGCCATCAATTCAGATCCTAGTGCTTACATAGCATAGAGTGCAGAAGTCTGCAGCTATACTATAAGGCAGTGGTTCTTCTCCTTAGCTTTACCAGGGCCCCTCTTTAAATCTTTTTTGCCATGGAACCTCCAAAGCTTAACTCAAGATTTTAAACAACAACCATACCTGAACACTGAACCATTAACAATTACACCATTTGTTCAACCTTCCCTCAGAGGCACCGTAGAGGGAGGGAAGACTTTGTTCTTGCTTCTTCCTGCTAGTATGTGGCTAGAGTGGATTGAACAGAAATGCACAGGCCCAGACAGCCAGGCTTTGCCTTGATTCCTGTCACATAGCCGCTCCACTGTGGGAAAGAGGTGTCTCTCTGGCTTTTCTTCGCAAACGAAGATTCAGGAAGGATTCATCCCATGCTTTCTGCAAACGCGCTGATGACTAAGAAGGCCAATCCGAGATAAACAAGTCTGGTTGCAGAAAGCACAGCAGAAGGTGTCCTTCGAGACTGTGCAATGGATTTTTCTGGTGGAGCACAGCGTGCACAGAACTGGCCGCACCCTTTAAACCAAAGGTTCATCTGCTGTGGCCTTGCAAGCATGGATGGTAGCAGCGAGGTCCTCGGGTCGTAGGTTTGATTAGAGTTTCCTTCTCTTAGATGGTTGACCTTACAGGGTTGGAAAAGCACCATCTCCCTGGGTTTGGGATTAGAGTTTTCCTTCTCCTAGGATGGTTGCCATAAGGCTAGAGAGCCCATCCTGCCCTTTGACGCTCTTTGTCAGACCCTTCAGTTTTGACCTGTCTGGCATGGGAGACCCTACCGGTGGCTATTATGCCACCACCAGCATAGCTCAAAACATCATTAGGGTATGCAAGCCTCTCTCCCATGACAAGGGAGCGTCAGTGGAGAGGGGGAAGGAGATGTGTTGAGCAGTCATGAAGCCCTCACGTCTCACCCTGTGAGGACATTGCTGTCCTCAGGTTAAGAACCACTGCTATAAGGTATATTCAAAATTTTGCTTGTATAAAACTATTTTATGTTTTTAAACTTAAAAAATATGCCAAATAGAAGAATGGTTGGGTAGGAGTGTATGTGAAGTTTATATGCTGTGAAACCCTGTTGGGGAAGATATGTCAATTTGTGTAATTGAATGGTTAGTTTCTGGGTATAGAAATGCAAGGCTCGTTAGTGTCTGTTTGGCTAATGGTTGATTGATGGGCCATTATCTGCTGGAACTCCCCCTGCCTGGGTGGAATTCCTTTGTAAGTTTTGATTCTATTGTAATGTAAAACTGGGAGCCAGATTTTGTTTACTTTTAAGTTTTCTTCTTTCCTGTTGAAGTTGTCCAGGTGTTTGTGGATTTCAATAGCTTCTCTGTGCATTCTGACATAATCGTTGTTGGCCTGGTCCAGAATTTCTGTATTTTTAAATAGCATTTTGTGTCCAGGTTGGTTTATAACTTCCTTCATGTCTAACAATAATCAAACTTAAAAAAATTACAACTAAATAACCCTAGAAAACTGTAAAAAGTACTGGTTCTCACCAGGCAAAGATAGAGAGCTGCAGATGTGATAACATTTTGTTCCGATGTCTCCTGGCTGGTTCATCCTACCCTGACAACTGCCACCATGTCACGTCACACACGGAATTTGGCTGTGACTTTGAATATTGGTTTTCTTCCCATTTTTCTTGGGGGAGGGGTGGAGGGTGTTTCTCAAAGCCTATAGTAATGGTGATTTGGGAGTTTGGGAGTGACTTTTTTGGAGGGGATTTCAAGGTTGGAAGGAGTTTTGAGCAGCGATCTCAAAGGGTAAGAAAATCCTCCCCAAAGGGGGTACATGCAACCCTGTTCTAAGAACTGGGAGAGAATTACATTTCAGTCTGTTCTTCATAGGAATTTGCCAAAATTTGCAAATTTCTTCATCTTCATGTTGGAATAACTTTCTTTCTTTCTTTCTTTCTTTCTTTCTTTATTTATTTATTTATTTAAATGAATGTTTAAAAAGAAGATGGCATACTTGTCCATCCAGGACCAGGATTTTGAGAGTTTAATGTTTAAAACTCTGGGTTTCAATTCCTGTGTATTATTGTACCATGTTCCTCTCCATTGACGCCCCCTTGTCGTGGGAGAGAGGCGGAGAGGGGAGAGAGAGGGGGAGTGGAGTAATAAACACCTGAGGCAAAGCACAAAAATCAGTGTGTATAGAGCCAATGTACTGTCTATTCTCCTTTATGGGTCTGAAACATGGGTCACCTATCGCCAACACTTACGACTCCTCAAACACTTTCATCTGCGCTGTATACGCACAATCCTAAATATACACTGGACTGACTATGTGACGAATGTTGCTGTCCTTGAGCAAGCAGGGATCACCAGCATTGAGGCCATGATATTGAGAACACAGCTGCGCTGGGCAGGGCACGTTTCTAGGATGGAGGACCATCGCCTCCCAAAAATAGTACTCTATGGTGAACTCGCTATGGGTCAGCGTAAGAGGGGTGATCCAAAAAAGCGATACAAGGACTCCCTGAAACAACATCTCAGGCTCGGCCAAATTGATCACCACCAACAATAGTCTGCCCTGGCCTCACTTTGGGAGGCATGTAGATGCACTATCCACAATGCTGCAGTCTTATTTGAGAAATCATGCCGAACAAGTCTTGAAGAGTAATGACAACGCATTTCTCCCTAGGAGACCTTCTGCTGTGCTTTCTGCAACCGGACTTGTTTATCTCGGATTGGCCTTTTTAGTCATCAGCGTGCTTGTGGAAAGCGCGGGATGAGTCCTTCCTGAATCTTCGTTTGTGAAGAAAAGCTGGAGAGATTGTACCATGTTACTGTTAATTTAGGATAGCCACCTCTTTGTCCTAACCCTCAAATTTAACAACTGTATGAGAGGCACACAAAACTTGGTCCTTTTTAAGCTGGAAATAATTGTGCTTATAGACTTTGGACAATGTATATAGAGGAAATTCTGGTTCTAATTCCTTTTCAGAGAATGTGTCTAAATTAACAAAATATGTTTTCAAGATGGAATAATCTTAAATTTTAAAAATTAGAATGTGGAAGAAAGTGAAAACAACAGACCTTCCCTTCCTTACTTTTAAAATTCTATGGCTAAGCTATTTAAAGACCTGTTTCCAGAGTTTTTACCTACCTGAAGACTGCCACATACTCACATTGGTCTTCCCACACAGACTGAATTTTACAAATGGATATGAGAGACAGGGCCTTCAAAGTCATCTCCCCCCCATCATTGAATTGCTTCCATATGGAGATATACCAGCATCTATTTTTGATTAGTGTTTGTTGTATATTGGAAACCTGGCACTTTAGAAGAGTTTGGGACAGTGTTGTCTCATGTCCTCTGCTGCTGTGATTTTAGTTTCCCCCCTGCTATGTGTAGCTATCATTTATTTGTTTGTTTGTTTGTCATGGCATTTTCTGACATTGTTCATCTATTTTAAGTTGATTATTCTTAGTTGCCTTGGACTTTTTTGAAAATGGAAGACAAGATATCAATATGGTAAGTGCATGAATTGATAATATAGTGTGTGTGTGTGTGTGTGTGTTTGGAGGGGAGTCACCTTCAGAGATGACAGCAGCACATAGTTCAGGGGAAAAAAAACATGTTTAAGACATGTTGAGACCAAATGGCTGAAGGATATATTGGTTGGCTAAACAGGCAGTATCCTGCAGGTGACCTACAGATGCCCTGGGGCAATTGTGTGATCCCCTGTTGTCAGGCTGTACTCTGTACCATCAACAGTTGTCAAGGTTGGCTGCATGTCATCTAGCTTTGAGGTTACAAAATAATGAATGACGGTTTGAAGGTACAGCTAGAACACTGCCAAAAGGCATTATATTCCCCAAGCTACAAATCCAGAGATAACTTTCTCTTTGTCGTTTCCTTTGAGCTTGACCTCAAATTGCATTGCTTTTAAATTTTTCAACAATTACTAGCAAGTTCCTATGGTTTGCCTCAATTGGTCTACATCATGTCCTCTGACATGGTATGACTAATGAAACCTGGCAAGCCACTGGAGTGTCAAGTATCCCAAAGATTTTTTGGGGGGGGAGGGTAACAAACACCTCCTGTTTATATGCAAATTAGGGATGGAAAGACTATTAAAATGGTTGGAAAACATGTTTTTTGCATGTTGAGAAAATGTGATGAGAATAATCCTGGACAGTTGAGAATCTTCACAATTTGGGACTTATTCTGTGCAAAATTTGCAAGTGGTTGTTTTGTGCAGAAGTCAGCACTTTCTACACAGGAAGCAGTCTTTTCTGTGTGGAAAAGAATATTTACATGCAGAAATGTTAATTCCTGCATAGAACATGCTGTTTGCTTTGCTGAAAATGCTGTTTCCTGCACAGGAAATGCTGATTTTTGCACAAAACCACCATGTGGGATTTATTCACAGAATAAGTCCTGAATTGCGAATAGCCTTTGAAAACTGTGGTTTTCGTAGTGGGAAGGCAATTGCTGAAATTCCTCATTGCTACCTTTGAGAAGAAACTTAGTGAAGAATTATATCTCTAATACAACTAAAATTCTGAGATCCTGTATGGCACAATGTAACATCATAGTTCTGAATATGGAACTGTGTTACCACTGACCATTCAAAATCCTTGGACTTACTGTTGATCCACTGGATCCCAATCCTATTCTTTGGTTGGTAGAGGATGAGGGAGACTGGAGAATCATCTGGCTACATCCCCCTAGCCAGTGCAGGATGATTACATGACTGGAGATTCCAGTTAATAATAATAATAATAATAATAATAGTTATTTATTACCCGCCTCTCCCGTCAGGATCGGGGCAGGGTACAACATCACAATATACATTACAATACACAATATAGTGCAACACAATTCAATTCAGTTGACGATGTAAACATTTTGTGTCTAGCTAGGGCCATAGACAGATGCTTCCTCCCCACCAGCCATGAAATGTTTAGGGAGGGAGCTGCCACAGTTCATTGATAGGTCTGGGAGTGGTGTTAGTCATTGCAGTGGTGAGAAGAAAATACTAATCATCACAATGATCACACACACAAAAAGACACAAAAAGACACACACACACACACACACACACACAAAAGACACAAAAAGACACAAAAAAGACACACACACAAAAAGACCTATGTATGTAGGTATGTAGGTGTATGCTACTAACAGGGTGCCAGCCAATAAAGTAGCTTAAGCTGAAGTGTTCAAGGCAGGAGGAACAGAGGTGAGAGTCAACATTAGCAAAGGTATGGCCAGCTGGTGGTTTATGAAAGGAATCTGGGCCCTGTGAATTTTCTTTCTTCAACTCTGCTTACGGAATGGGCAATTGTCAGGGATTGGAGGGCATATTGATCCTCCTATGCGACCTTGCAGAAATATTTTTGAAACATATGCCCCAAATGTCCTTCCATGGTCCCTATAGTAGGGGAGGAATTTTGCCATGTATGGGGCCTTTTGGGGGGGGCATTGTAGGCCCAGGACAGGGCTTTATTCCCATCAGGGTGGCCCTTTCTTTCTGTTTTTATTGGATCTATGAAATCTGCCTACTGGTTCAAGGTGCAAAATGCTGGCTGAACAGGGTAGCAGTGGAGCTCTACTCAAAATGATGGCTCAAGAGGCATAGTCTCATTTTGGCATCCCTTGAGTCACATACTGGAATGGCCTGAATCTACAAGTACTAATGCACATTTGAGATCTTCTAGTTTAAATCTAATGGTCTAGATTAAAAACCAGGAATAAGAAACTGTTGCTAGTTTACTGCAAATCATCCAGCAATCTACCAATAATGTCCAATGTGTTTCTGCCTATTGCTGTTACAGACAAGGGCAATAATCTACAAAAGTCTATAAGGGAAACTCCTAAAGCAAAGCTACTATATCCCCTTCTTTCTCCAAACTCCCCCACATACACATTTGGCACAGTGACATTCAAAAGTGATTGTGTATGTACAGAATGCATTTGTGCATACAAATTCCACCTATTATCTGTTCATCCTTAATCAGCTTTCAATTAATACCAAACACTAAATCCAATAGATGTTTCCTCTTCAGGTGTTGGAAAAATATAGTTCTATTTCTCAAGGTTAAAGAGGATGTTCATGACTTATAAAGCTGAAAAGAAGGTTACTTAAAGATTAGTGTTAACTATTATTGCAGAAGAATGTGTTTAGAAAGACAGCAAGAAGTTTGCTCTTCCCTTGAAAGAATGGAGGCAAGAAAAATATTCTATTCTTCAAATGAAAGGTAGGTTAACTCCATTGTTCATTATCTCAGATATATCAGGATAAGGGGAAAAGAAGGATGTTGTGATAGTCTGCTAAGTCCCGCCTGTGGTGACCCGTACACAGTCAACCCGCCACCTTAACACTCTGACTTTAGGATGGCAGTCCTGTGGGGTCTCTTGCATCCCACTAATGCCCCCAAAAGAATGTATGAAGCATCAACCACTTTTTATTGGGACAGCCCTTTGTGTCCCTGATATCAGGTAGCGTGGTTTAAATTAAACGGAGGCCAAGCAGCTTTAAATTCTAACAAAAGTTTATTGAAAAATATAAAACAAATAAACTGTAGTTGAGTATTAAAGTTATTAATCTTCTTAAGGCTTAGTTACATCAGATTCCTTTTAAAATAATAACATCAATTTAGACGCACCAGCACTACTAACTCAGGAACAAAGTCCTAAATCCCCTTTATATACTTGACTTGCTCTGAGCCTCTCCCTACTAGACTCTCCAAGTCTATTCAGTCCCTCTCTGGACCCTTAAGACCCTTCTGTGTTCATTAGACTGAAAAATTCCCTCAGGAACTCTAAGAGCACATCCTCCCTTCGGTGTAACTCTTTCTTTCCAGTCAAATCTCAAAACAATTACCCCTCTCACTCTCTGTCAGGCCCCTTTTATAGCTGTGCCCAGCTGCCTTCCTATTGGCTGGGCACCTGCTGCTCTGAGATTGGCTCAAAGAGTGGCCTTTTCATCACACTGCCCCCCCTCAATATGACAGTTGTACTGATGCAAAGAAATCCCAGACTTCCTGGAAACTTATCCTAGCCCATTTACTTTCCATAGAGGGGTGGGATTTATTGGCAGTTGAATACATCATTTCCTGTGCATGCTTCTTGGGGGTGAAGAAAAAGAGGTGTTTATCTCTACAATGATGGGGAATCAGTTTTCAATTTTAAGACTAAAAAAAATTAGATATACTGATTTTATGTGCATTTCTTCTAATAATCCTAATATAATTTTTTTTCCAAACAATGCCTCCCTAATATAGGCTGGAATCCTGCATTGTTAGATGTGTACCTGGTACATATCTATGTATCTGTAGCTACATCTCTTGGTGCTGTACCCCAGAAACCCAACTTCTAAGCAAGCAAGCCCCTCCCCCCAACATGGCTATTTCTGGGTTGTTGAAGAGTAGAATAAGCAGAGATGTGTCCCGCTATTTCCTGGAATAGCTGAATATGCTGTAACAGACATCCACAGGCATCCACAGGAACTTCCATGTTTTTTTGGGGGGGAAGCCCCTGTAGATTATGCTCCTGCGCTACATCCAGCTACTGAAAAATAATTGGCCACATCTCTGCTGACCCCCCCCTCTCTCCAATGATATGGAATGGCCATAATTTTTTTGGAGGGGTGGGGTGGGTGATTTTGTCATTGCGGTCAGTAAAGAATTATGGTCTCCACAACCAAAAAGTGGATTTTCCTTGGGTTTTTTCCAGGCTGTGAGGCTGTGTTCTGGAATAGTTTCTTTCTGGTGTTTCACCTGCATCTGTGGCTGGCATCTTTCTCTGAAGATGCCAGCCACAGATGCAGATGAAATGTCAGAAACTATTCCAGAACATGGCCTCAAAGCCCAGAAAAAAACCAAGGAAAATCTATGGATGCCAGCCGTGAAAGCCTTCGACTTCACAAACCAAAAAGTGGGTTACACAGCATAAGTTGGACTTGCACTATCATAACTCACTAACAGGATGCCAGCCATAATATATATCTACAGGTTATTTTCAGTAACATACATTTTTTTCTGTATACTTTCCCTAATAAACATATTTTATATACCTTTTCCAGTTGGAGAACTGTATTGCAAAGCTCACAGCAGTGAAAATATAAAAATGTAATTGCATCACAGTTTGTACATGGGTTTGGGAAGTGTGAATTAAGTCATTTTGTATAAAGATACAAACTGCAGGACTCTCTCCTCATCCCTTCTGCCAAGTTGGCTGTTTTGCATCCAAAATACTTTCTCTAAGTTTCAGTGTTTCCTGAGTAAACCCAATATTCTACTGGAAAATATTTAACAACTTGAGGGAAAGTAATTCCTCAGTTGTTGTTGTGTGCATCCAAGTCATTTCTGATTTATGGTGGCTGTAAGGTGAACCTATCACAAGGGTTTTCTCAGCAGGATTTGTTTAGAAGGGATTTGCCTTTGCCTTTCTCTGAGGCTAAGAGAGTGTGACTTGCCCCAGGTGACCCTGTGGGTTTCCATGGCTGAGCAGGGGTTTGAACCCTGGTCTCCATAGTCATAGTCCAAAGCTCAAACCACTGTGCCACACTGGCTCCCACAATTCCTCAGTACCCCCAACAAATGGAATATTCATGTAGCAAGAAATACTTTTCAAGTTCACTCATTCAAGGTGAAACTTCTTTAAGTACTCTTCTTAAAACTGTACCCTTCAGTAACAAGAAATTAGAGATGACATTTTGAGTACAGAGAACTATTGCATGTACTGTATAATGGCAATTTTTATGGTTATGTCAAGGAGGGGACACTGCCTAAGTAAACTTTCCAAATGGCAAAAGAACGATAAACTATATTGCAATAATGAAGACATAATATAGAGGTGCTTTTGGAATGTCTGTCCCTAGAGCAGAAGAAAATTCTTCTTAACCTATGAATATCAGTTCACAACTTCATGTGGTATATACAGCAGTAGAGCTCCTGAACATACATTAGAAAAGGCCTTAAATCATGGATAGCAAAGGTAATCTTCATGTAATATAAACAATGGTACACTTATGTAACTCTTCTCAGTACACCATCATTGGCATATTTAACCATGAGGATAGATGAATCTGTCAATTTCAGTTTCTCTCTGTTCTTCATTTTTCAGATTCCTAGTTTGTCTCATTTATGCATAAGTAAGGACCTTTTTTTAAAAAATGAAAAAAATAATATGCATTTTTGTGTGCGTTTCTTCTACTATTTATATCTCTATACACATTTTTGCTACTGTGGCCTACATCCTGTTATTACTCCTGACTAGAGAAGACCCATTAAATCAATGGCATTTACCTACACATTGACTTACCATTCAACAATTGATGGAATAGGTCTGTTCTAGTCAGAACTAAGAAATAGGTTTCCAGCCACTATGTATTTTTGCATGAAATTTTCCTTCCATATAATGTTTGTTGGTATGTGTATGTGTGTGTCTGCATGTGTGTATGGTGTAGTGGTTTGAGTGAGTGTTGGACAAGGACTTTGACAGATCAGGGCTCAAAGTCCTCATTTGGCCATGGAAACCAACTGGTTGATCTTGGGCACACCACATTCTCTCAGCTGTAGAGGAATGCAAAGGCAAACCTCCTCTGAACAAATCTTGCCAAGACCTGTGATAGGTTCACCTGAGGGTCATCATGAGCCAGAAATTACTTGAAGGCACACAACTGGTTTGCAGTTTCTCCTAGTATTCAGACTTTTTTTTTCTGCACACACTTTGTTGTCCAGAGAAACAAAATTTGTAAATCTATGCCATGAATGGAAAAAAATAACTGCATTGTGATTTGTCTAATGATATAGGAAGTCTACATTTGCTGAACTTGCCAACTGAACAAAATTCCCACCTCCCTATTTAACAATTTTTAAAAGCATTATGGGGGATTCAATTGTTATTACCTACCTGTGACTTTCAGTCTGTCAGCTCCAATAATGATCTCTTCTTCATCAGCGGAGAAGAGCACCCGACCATCTTCACTTGAGCTCACTTCAAATCTTTTACATTGAGCTTCTACAGCATCAGCACCTAAAACAGAGAAAATGATATCTTAGGCCAATTGTGAGGTCAAGCATTTCCATTCCCACATTGGAATGTTTTGACTTTCAGGTGCCTCAGTTACTTACTGCCTTAAAAAGTAGCTGGAGACAGCTCCCCAATCTTGGATTTGATTAAAAAAAAAAAAGTTACTGAGAAGCCCTAGTACATGTGGAGAAATCCCAATGAATGGTCAGGAATTTCTTGGTATTATTCTTTGGGTCCCTACCTGGTTTTCAGAAACTTACAGTATGTGTACATGAAATACTGAACTATTCTGTTCTTATATTTCAATTAAAGATAAAACTTTCAAATGCAGTCAGACCTATATCCACGGTTTCATTTATCTGCAGGACACAAAATAGGGACACATACCATAGAGTCATGCTGGAATATGTCTAGAGAGACATCCTCTCTATCAATCTTGTAGGTCCTACAGTGCAACTCTATGGTTTTTACTGGAAGTTCTTTATTTTAATAGGATCCATTGATATCCACGGTTTCTGGTATCTATTGCAAGTCTGGGAACTGAACCCCCACAGATACGGGAGTCCAACTGTAACTATTTTTTTCAACCACAGTTTTACAGATTCTATTGAGGCTGAACATGACTAAATGTTTTGTGGCATCAGTATTAACCACCTCCAATACCAATACTTCTTCACTTACATGTAACGGGCAGATCCCTTTTGGTCACGGACACAAGTGTAAACTCTGTCACACCTACCAATATGTTTTTAGTCATTGTGGAATGAAGTACCCAGTCTGGAGTTCCAAAAGGATGCTGTTATTTTTGTGCTCCCAGGTGAAAAAATTCAGGCAAGCACTATCCCACTGCTCTTTCCCAGCCACTAAATGGCTGTGGGGACTTGCTCTGGCAGCTGACAGGTAGGCTGCATATAAAGGAGAGGAGGAGGTGGAACTTTATGCTCTGCCAAGCTACTGTAGGATCTCAGCCAGTGTCCTCCAATCAAGTGTGTATGGAGATTTTCAGATGGGGGAAATAACCTCCACGGAGATCGGGAGAGAAATGGGGCTGTTCCACTGCCAGCGCTCCGTTTCACATACCCCTGTCCTTCTCCCAATCTCCATTTGTTCTCCCTCCATCCTGCTTTCATTTTCCTTCTGCTATTTTCTGCTATATTTTTTTTTACTAATTAAGAACTTCCATTAGTAAAAAATAGCAGAAGGAAAATGAAAGCGGGACGGAGGGAGGGCAAGTGGAGATTGGGAGAAGGATGGGTTAGTTTACTAACTCCCGTTAGTAAAATATAGCGGAAGGAAAATGAAAGCGGGACGAAGGGAGAGCAAATGGAGATCGGGAGAAGGATGGGGGTGTGTGAAATGGAGTGCTGGCATCAGAACAGACTCGTTTCTCTCCCAATTTCAGTGGGGGTTATTAGGGGCATACTTACCAAATTTGCAGATGACACCAAATTAGGAGGAGTAGCTAATACCCTGGAGGACAGGATCAAAATTCAAAATGACCTGGATAGACTGGAGAGCTGGGCCAAAGCTAACAAAATTAAATTCAATATGGAGAAGTGTAAGGTACTGCACTTAGGGCGAAAAAATGAAATGCATAGATATAGGATGGGGGAGACCTGGCTGAATGAGACTATGTGCGAAAGGGATCTAGGAGTCCTAGTAGACCACAAGTTGAACATAAGTCAACAGTGTGATGCAGCAGCTAAAAAGGCCAATGCGATTTTGGGTTGTATCAATAGAAGTATAGTGTCCAGACCAAGGGAAGTAATAGTGCCGCTCTATTCTGCCTTGGTCAGACCTCACCTAGAATACTGTGTCCAGTTCTGGGCACCACAGTTCAAAAAGGATATTGACAAATTAGAGCGTGTCCAGAGAAGGGTGACTAAAATGGTGAAAAGTCAGGAAACGATGCCTTATGAGGAGAGACTTAGGGAGCTGGTTATGTTTAGCCTGGAAAAAAAGACAGTTAAGAGACGATATGATAGCCCTGTTTAAGTATTTGAAGGGGTGTCACGTTGAGGATGGAGCAAGCTTGTTTTCTGCTGCTCCAGAGATTGGAACATGGAGCAATGGATGCAAGCTCCAGGAACAGAGATTCCACCTCAACATTAGGAGGAACTTTTTGACATTAAGAGCTGTTCGGCAGTGGGGCACACTCCCTCGGAGCGTGGTGGGGTCTCCTTCCTTGGAGGTCTTTAAACAGAGGCTGGATGGCCATCTATCAGGAATGCTTTGATTTTGCATTCCTGCATGGCAGGGGGTTGGACTGGATGGCCCTCGTGATCTCTTCCAACTCTGCAATTCTATGATTCTATGATTAAGCGGGGGATCTCAGTGAACTTGAACATAAACTTGAACTTGATGGAGACTCCCCCATTCCCCGCCTACCCGGATCAGGACCCATGCCATCTGCCCAGCAAACTGTGACAAATAGAACAGAAGCGAACAATAATAGAGGGAGAGTGGGTGGGTCTTTGGCTATTAATGAGTCAACTGAGGAGCCTGCGCTGGAGGCCGGCTTTTATACTGGCCTCCAGTTCAGGCCCCCCCATCATCCAGCTGTGCCGGAAGCGTGGCCGGATGTCCTGCCTTCTTCTCTGTGGAGGGCCAATTGGGGTGAGGAAGGCTTGCCCTGATTGGCCCCCACCTTCCCACTCCCTCCCGGATGCAATGCAGGCTGGGAAGGAGAAGGCCTGCAGTGGTGGCCTCCATGCTGGCCATGCGGCTGTGGGGGCCACTGAAGGAGGAGCCACAGGGATGCCGGCTGGGCTGCAAACTGGCCCACCGTCCAGCCAGTAAGCCCCCTTATTGTGGCACCAGAGCTCTCCAACAGAGAAGGCTAAATATCTCACAAAATGCAGATCCCAGAATTCCATAGCTTTGAGCTATGGCAGTTAAAGTGGTGTCAAACTGCATTATTTCTGCAGTGTGGCAGCAGCCTACAGCATACCTCTGTAGATAATCTACTGCTGCCAGATAGCCTGGGAAAAGGAACCTTTAGTGTGATCCTGGTTCTTTCATTTGAACTTGGTTCTTTTGTGAACTGTGCTTCCCAAGTTATCCATCAGTGGGGGAAGCAACTGGACAAGTAACCAGCAGGGTAGGAACATTCATGTCTTAAAGATAAGTACTCCACTGCTACAATCTCCTTCTTGCATCATTCTTTATTGCTCTTTAGAAGGGTAAGTTTTGAAGAAGGCTGATGGGTTGCAAAGACATTAAGAACTTAGCACCTTTTTAGGGAACATGTTAATTAAAAAAGTTTTCCTATCTCTAGGATAAGTTGAACTAATTATGAGGTGATTAGAGGGATGCACGGGTATCATTTGTTCTGTTCTCACCACTTTTAGCATCTTGATTACTGGAATCAGGAGCATTAAAATAACATGGTCACAACTCTGCATTAAAACCTCGTAGACTGGCTATCAGCATGCTTCTCTTTTATAAATGGGCAGACATTTCTGCTGTTTTCCTGAAATCTAGTTTCAGAATATTAAGCATAATCAACTTCATGATGCTTTATACTTAGAAGCTAGTTTCAGCTGAACATTCATTTTTCTCTATCAAGACAGAGAATGACAGTTCCTCACCTCTCTATATAATCATTAATCCTCATGGTAATTGTTTGGCGAGTGTTTTACAATGTTACCAAGCTTTCTTTTGAACTGATTTCCTAGATCTCTCTCCATTTAGATTTGCTGATTGCAAAGCACAGCTGAAAGCAAAGTAATAGATAAGGGCATTTAGAATAATTTACTTTATAGCCCAATATAATGCAATGCTCTTTGTGTTAAGTTCATAACCTTTATGATTTTAAAGTGGAAATCCATGACTGATGATAGGCTATTATCTGCATATAGAATCAGTTTATATTCTACAGGCCCCATTCAAATTCTCTCAATGTTATTATTCATTCTTATTGATATTTCCAAAGGGCTAATGAGAAGAGGGAAAGTAATACATTTTCACTTGATACACTTAAATGAATATTGTGTATTTCCTGGTGCCCTGTGATCATATTTCAATAGGGGGGGAAAAAAAGGAAATTGAACTGTGAATATTAATTTAATGCCACATTTCCCACATCACAAATGTTATAGTTGTCATCTCTCAGTATCAACAACAAACATACCATGTAAAGACTCTCAAAATGGGGTTCTGGTAGTGGGGCAAAGGCATCTTGGTCTTCACACCAATGTGCCACATGGCAGAACAAGGGGGACTGTAGGCCTGCTTTCTCTCCCACTAAAACCTCACCACTAATTAAGCCTAGACCAAAATCCCTTGAAGGCACCAGATCCTGTCTGATCTTGGAAGCCAAACAGGGTTAGACCTGGTTAGTACTTGGATGGGAGACCACAGGCAAATGCCAGATGCTTTAGGCTATATTTCAGATGAAGGAAGTAGGGGAAAAAACCACTTCCGAGTATTCTTTGCCTAAGAAAACTCTATGTAATTCATGGGAACACCATAAGTCAACTGGAGACTTAAAGGCATATACAGAAACAGAATATTGGACGTATCAATCCTACAGGGATCAGCAGTGGTGGTTAGTGGCTCCCTATGTCACTGCAATGGTGAATCTAGTTTAGACACACAATTTTTCAATAATTTTGTTCTCAAATGAAGCAAGGAGTAATTTTAGCAATTTTCTTCTCATTGCCAAAAAAAAAAAAAAAAAAAAAAAAGCTTCCCCAAATGCCAAAGTTTTGAAAGGCAATTTGGGACTTGTTCTATACAAAATTTGGGAAACAGGATTTTTGTTTCCTTTGCAGAAAAGGTTGTGGTTGGGGGCTTATCGTGTTTAAAATCCACATGTGTTGGGGGGGGGGTTGCATGGAAAACAACATTTCAGAAAACAATGTTTATGTGCAGAAAATGCTGTTTTTTATGCAAACATAGCATGTGTGAATTCTGTCCAGGGTAAGTCTTGTTAGTCTAGGATTCGCTTCATCAGATTGTCTCCACACTCTAGAGGCATGTTTTTCAAACATATAAAAATATGTTGGAATCATCTTTCCAGCCCTAATTGACTCTGAGTTTTAGTCTGAACTTTAAAGGAACTATCCAATATGCTGGACCTATTTTGGAGATGCAGTTTAGCACCCTAGATAGCTCCTTTAAAGTTCTGACTAAAACCCAGTGTGCATTCACCACACCACTGACATGGAAGCCAACAGCTGCTGCAGGGATCTAGTGATGCATGGGACCAGTATGGTTCTGCCTCATCTAACATTTAATATTAACATTAAAATGAGTTTCATTAAAGGAGCTATCCAAAATACAATCTTGCTCAGTTGCATTGGATTAATTTTAGTTGCTGAAGACTGAGGAGTAAGACAAGGCACTTGAAAAAATAAGACCAACCACCTATAAGCTTACCATGTGTCCATCCTGACTTGTTACCTCTATCTGATAAAGAAAGGATGGCCAGCTTGGTCCAGTAGATTATAAATTCCTCCTTGCCAGAAATAACCCTTTTAACCCTTTAAAAAGGGGAGTAAGCACTACTCAAAGAAACCTAATCTGGGCTCAGAGGTGGAGGACTGTTATAGCCCATTTGCTAACATTCTTTTCTTATCCATAGCATAGGTATTCCAGCGAGTGGTTGCTGACCAACTTCAGAAATTCTTGGATTGTTGATTTTTTTCCAATTAATTTCAATCCAGTTTTAGGCATGGATTTGCAGTGGAACTGCCTTGCCCCCCCCCATGGGATTTTGCAAAGAGAGAGATGAAGGAGAGCAATATTATTGATTCTCTTGGACCACTCTGCAGCTTTTAATACAATAAACCATGGTATTCTTCTGGACTGAATAACTAAAATGTGAATTGGAGACACTAAGTAGGATCAGTGATTGTGTTCCTACTGAGCTGTTTCCAGAAAGTGGTTCTGGGGCAATTAAAGTTCTGGGGCATTGCCTTATTCTGTTGTCAGGCAATGACTTCAGAGGTGTCCACCAGACTTGGGTCTATCGCCCATACTATTTAATGCCTATGTAACAGAAAGTGATGTTGGAGAGACTTTATCCACATATATGTGGGCTAGAGTGTCATCAACATTCAGGTCAGAGTGACTAATTTGTAACTCTACATCAGGTTTACTTGGTGGTTTGCCCAACAGAGAGATTCTGCTGCTATATTTTCTATGACAGGTATGGGGGATGGGTACCATCCAAATGTTCTTGGACTTCAACTCCCATTATTGCTCACTGAGAGGAATCATGGTCCAATAACATCTGGAATGCTACAGATTCCCATTACTGCTCTGTGAGAGAATTAATGTGGCCTTCACTCACTCCAGCTTGGCAGAAGTTATCTAATAGTGAGAGAACTTGGGAGAAAATAAGGTTACATTCAAGCTACTCCTTATTTGGTTTCTTGATTTGTTGGTCTTCAAGGAAGCTTATGTATATCATTTGATCTACACTTTAAAGAGAATTGAGCAGATTTACATGCCCTGGATGAATATCCAATATGAAATGCAGTTATCAGTTTTTGTAATACTTCAAATTTTTCAATACAATTCTTTTCACAATATACCAAAATTCACATAAAACATTTATTTTAGGGGAAAATGCACACCAAAATTAGCATTCAAAATACATTCATTCACTGATAAGAAACAGATTTATAAATGAGCTTGTATGAACATTACATGGACTGGAAATGGATTAAGCCATCCATTTCAACCAAAAATAAATAAAACATGAATTTGATTACATTTAGATTTTAATCTAGTTCTCAATGGTTATTTAATTATGCATTAAATAAAGAATAATTCTAAACATAAAAGAACAAAGTCTTTCAAATTGTATCCATTCTTTAGAGCAAAAAGAATCATAGAGAAAAATGTTTTAATAAAATCATGGCCACTGACAGAATCTACATATACTATTGCAAGGAAATAATTGAGCCTTTGGGACATGACATTGACATTATAGTGGATATAACTTTATTGCTACATGAGGTCCTGGGTGTGCTTGGGATTTAACAACTTTATGATCCTGAGAGGAAATGGAGACTGCTCCCCCCCGCCTATAGCAACACTACTATCTTCCTATCTGAGGAACAGGATATATGGCACAACTTTTAGCTATTGACAATTTGTTAATATGAGTACTAGAAGTAGGAATGTCTTCACTTACTTGGTACTTGCATGCAAACAGGAACAATTTCAAAAGTTTCCTCCTCATTCAGTATAATGGATGAGCAAGGCTTGTTAGTGTCTGTTTGGTTAATGGCTAATTGGCTAATGGCAAACTTCCTTCTCTATTCTGCTATCCCAATATCTCCTATATTATTCGCTAGTCTTGCATGAATACTTGATGCCTGAATGTGTGTGTGAATGTTGTTATTATTATTTTCTCCAGTAAAGACCAACTTAATATATTATCTAGCTTAATAGCTCCTCCTTAGTACCAGTAAACATAGGTCAAAGGATTCTGCTCTGTTGCCCCCTCTCGCACACCCAAGCTGATTATATTAATTCCCCAAATTAATATTGATATTTTGAGGGTCCTTAAGATCCCCGAGCATTGAGGGTAACATTTACATCCTTAACTATGACCCAGAAACCCTTCCTCTCAGTCAGTAATATCTTCCCCCTGTTCCCTCCCTCCCTCCCTCCCTCCCTTCCAATTTGGGAAAAACAGCTCATATATGTCTTGAGCTATAATATAGTAGATCATGAAGAATAGGGAAAGTATGTCTCAAATTCAGCATATTATTACGAAGTCCTGCTATTTCCAGATTTTCTATCCTGATAATGGGGGCAACCAAATCAGTACATAAATGACTGACTTCTTTTTCTTGCATCTATTATTTAGATGTATACACAGTGGGACCTGGAATGTGGCACTTAAGAATAGCAAGTGCATGACTAAGAAACTAGCAAACTAAGCAAGAATCCTGAATCACTCAGATAGGATTCTCTTTGTTGAAAAGTGGCTAACCCAGCTGCATCTTTATCAAGTATATGTATCCTCTTGAGATGGCATTGTGAAACAGCAGCGAATGCCTTATTAAATTCTGGACACACAGAGTTGGTGCTGCATTTCCTCTATGCTGTCTTGATCTTGATCTTACTCCCATTCAGTGCAATTAGATTTTTCTCGTAGCTTTTAATAGGTGTCATCATTGTCCACATAGTGCTTGGTCAGCAAGCAGTGCCAAAGAAACAAAGAAAGCTTGCTTCAGTGAAATTGGCTAAGATCAATTGATTAGATACACACTCAGTAAAACAATCTAGTTATGTTAGGCTCACAGTGGATGTTATTTTATTTACCAGTTCTGGGAGAACTGCTAAATGAGCATACATATGCCATTAGAAAGCAATATCATGATGTGATAAACGATGCTCTTTTACTCTAGGTGTACAGATATTGTCCGTAATGGACAGACCAATCTATTTACATGTGTTCATTCATAAGTCCATTCCAATTCATTTCTGCATTAAACTTTGGCTTTAAAAATATGCATAAAATGCATGTATATAGGTATTCTGAATGGGTTTTTTTTTTTAAAAAAAACATGCATTTTCACTTTTTAAATTATATTGGCTGGAATTAAGTTAGGGACATTTGCACACATAAAGTGCCCCTTATGTACTTTTGGGGGCACTGTGGGGGTTCGTATTCCTTTCCTCACCATTGAATACCCAAAGCCTGCTCCTGACTTACTGTAAAGTTCCAAAGCCACCTCACACAAACATTCCATGCTTCAAGGTAAACAGGCAGGGTCAAACCAGTCCCTGGCAACTCTTCCCTCTAGCTAGATAAAGAATGATTAGAGAAGTGCTGAGACCCCCAGAGGACACCCGCAAATCTCAATGCTGATACCATCATTGTGCATTTGGCTATAGGGCCAGTATAGTCAGACCTTCTCCAACCTTGCCTACTCACTTTGAAGCACTGAATGGCCATGTGGGGCAGCCCCAGGTCTTTACAGTAAGTTGGGGTAGTGGTATATGGCTTGGCATAGCATAGGTCATCATGCAGATATTTACACTTAACTAAGAGGATGTTGCATTGAGGCCATTGTACCTCAAAGGAAGCATTGCTTGCTATATTTTATTATAACCTATACATTTTTAAAATGTATTTTGGTACATCTTTGTGAGCCAAGAACGGTATTGCATATGTGAATTCTGAAGGATAATTAGATTCTGAACTGCACATTAATCCACGAGGTGGGGAATCTGGTCAGTTCACATCAAAATTCATTAGAATCTAATTCCCCAGGCATCCCTAGCTATTGATAATTACAGGTTCCTTGCCACCATTATCATCTATATTATGTCAGGCCTCCGTGTATCATGACAGAAGCAATTTGCACATTTGCAAGAGTGTAAAATTTAAAACTACAATCAATGCCACCATGTTCCATGAACTACTGAAAAGTAAATGCATTGGATGGATTGTTTTCAGCTTTGTGAGCCATCAGTCTGCCCTTTTTCGCTTGTTCTTTGTGTATGTGTGTTTGTGTGTGCAGTTAGCTTCCCAACAGGAAAAGGTGCTTGAGATATTTTTGTGCAAATTGCTATGGGAATGCGGTTGCCAGGTGTCCCTTATTTGAGGACTTTGTCCCTTATTGGACTAGCAAGTGTGCTTTATTATAAAGGACATTTCCTATTTGAAAGTTGGAAAGCTTTTCCTTTTATATAGAATGAACAAGATGCTTAAAAAATCCCATATTTTGGGGTGTGAAATTTTCATAAAGACAAAAATGTGTGTATCATGGAATCATGAAGGCAGACATTAAGTTAACTTTACAGAGAAAACATGGCTAATTTAATTGAAATCAATGCTTTCATTTGGTATTTAGGAAGAACAGAAACTTGTTAACAGCTACTTCCTTATTATCAGTCCTGCATGTCACTAATTTCAACTGTCTCTTATTGTTACTTTGAAAACATAAGATGGGGGTAAAGTGCTTGGTGCCACTTGTATACAATGAAGTCATGAATTCTTTGGGGGCTGAACAGGCTCTCTCACCATGTTGAAAAAAAAAACTATTGGATAAATGAGACATTGGCAAAAATCCTTCACATTCCTATTCAATGCATAAATCATGTGGACATCACAAACATTTTATCCTGTGGTGTGTACATATAGACTAAAAACACCAACAAGGCTAAGGATTTCTCTACACAGGCCAGAATACTCCATGTTCCAGCCAGAGTATTCCAGTCCTGGGACCATGGCATTCCCCCCACCATTCCCTGCCCTTCTGTTGCAGCAATGGAGGGGTGTCCACACAGCCATGGCCTGTGAGTGAAGCAGTCTTCTCTTCTCCATGCCAGTTGTGTCTTCCATGGCCTGGAATGAGGTGCCCTGCCATGGGCACCTTGTAGTGACCTCAGCAGACATGACACACGTGACCTGGCTTGGAAATGGCAGGCCGCATCTGCAGACACACACACACCATTGCAGGAACAGAACTCACAATTTTTCTGGAATAACTGCAACAAACAGTGAGGGGGTTTTAAAAGCATGTGTCCACTTCCATTTTCAGGGGTATTTGCCCCAGGTTCTCATTGGAATTGCCTGGATATCATCTTGGCAGTTCAGACTAGGATCAGAGCAAATACCTTGAGTCATCCAGACAACTGGGCACAGGAATGGGGGGAGACCATTTCATTTGGCTCATGTAGACAAGGTTACTGCAAATGGGAAAACACCAGATTCCACTCCACTAAAGAAAAATATGTGGGTTAAACAACAAGTATAAACCAGGATATATAGGAAACTATGTATTATCCATATAGGACCATAATATCTATAACATGAAGCATACAGCAATTTGATGTAGTCATATGCTTCATGTATCTAGATAGTATGGTTTTGCATGGATAATACATAGTTTCACACACACACACACACACACACACATATATATACCTAGTTTATGCTTGTTATTTAGTCCACATGTAGCCATGTAGACAAGGCTCGTGATACAGAAGTCTCCTTTCTCACATAGATATGGATGTTACCTCCTAGTAAAGGTAAGCCAGAAAATTTACATTGGGGTGGCCTGGGGATACAGTCACTGGCCAGCATGGTTAAACGAAAATGAATCAAAACACTATTAACATTACTAAACAGTTTCTACCTCCTTCCCAAAAAACGAAATATATAGGGAAGGCAAGCAGGGCTGGTCTCATGTTCAGGTCTTCAAAATGTCATATTCTTTTAGTGTTTTTCTGCCTGTCTGTATTATTCTTTTCATTCTGAACATGACGAAACTTGCACATTTTCATAAATTCTTATGAAACAATGAAGTGAAATTGAATACTCACCTATCCCAATACTCTCTCTGGCTTCTCTTCGCAAACGAAGATTCAGGAAGGAGTTGGATTTATCCTTCGAGCCTGTGCAATGTATTTTTGTGGTGGAGCGCAGTGTGCACAGAACTGGCCTCACCCTTTAAACCAAAGGTTCATCTGCTGTGTCCTTGCAAGCATGGACGGTAGCAACGAGGTCCTCAGGTCATAGGTTTAATTAGAGTTTCCTTCTCTTAGATGGTTGACCTTACAGGGTTGGGCGAGCACCATCTGCCCGGGTTTGGGATTAGAGTTGTCCTTCTCCTAGGATGGTTGCCATAAGGCTAGAGAGCCCATCCTGCCTTTTGACGGTCTTTGTCAGACCCTTCATTTTGACCACCTGTCTGGCATGGGAGGCCCCACCGGTGGCTACTATGCCACTGCCATCATAGCTCAAAACTTCATTAGGATACGCAAGCCTCTCCCCCATGACAGGGGGGCATCAATCGGGAGATTAGTATCCCAATACTAATAGGTTGGTAAAATTAGTACCCAGCTTGTGGGGGCAATTAACTAACAAATATTCTCTCTCTCTCTGGCTTTTCTTCGCAAACGAAGATTCAGGAAGGACTCATTCTGTGCTTTCTGCAAGCGCGTTGATGACTAAAAAGGCCAATCCGAGATAAACAAGTCCGGTTGCAAAAAGCACAGCAGAAGGTTTCCTTGGGTGATGTTTTTGGGTTGTGATTCTTTCTGCGTTGTCATTTCTCAAGACTTGTTCATCGTGAGTTCTCAAATAAGGCTGCAGCATTGTGGATAGTGCGTCTCCATGCCTCCCGATGTGAGGCCAGGGCAGACCACTGTTGGTGATCAATTTGGCCAAGCCTGAGATGTTGTTTCAGGGAGTCTTTGTATCGCTTTTTTGAAGCGCCCCTCTTACGCTGACCCGTGGCAAGTTCACCGTAGAGTAGTATTTTTGGGAGGCGATGGTCCTCCATCCTAGAAACGTGCCCTGGCCAGTGCAGCTGCGTTCTCAATATCATGGCCTCAATGCTGGTGATCCCTGCTTGTTCAAGGACAGCAACATTCGTCACATAGTCAGTCCAGTGTATATTTAGGATTGTGCGTAGACAGTGCTGATGAAAGCGCTCGAGGAGTCGTAGGTGGTGGTGATAGGTGACCCATGTTTCAGATCCATAAAGGAGAATAGACAGTATGATGGCTCAATACACACTGATTTTTTTGGAAACTGCTTAATGCAGTGTATATGTGTAAACTGCTATTGCTTAAAAAATATTTGTAAGCCGCTCTGATAGCCTTGTGGCTGAAGAGCAGGGTATAAATAAATAAATAAATAATAGCAAGATTGGTGCCATTTTTCTTAGTAATGCAAACACCTTCGCTTTCACCTTATTTCAGCATCAACAGCCCTATGTGCCATGGGCCTTTATATTCATGTGGTATGTATTTCAACCAGCTGTGGATTGCCTTGCGACTGGACCAACCGAAAAGAAAATTAGATTTACTAAAATAATCAAAAACCTCCAGACAGAATGCAAGAAATCTGTAAGGCAATTATTTGCCTCTTGCTCACCATTTGTGGTCAGATCAATGTGCTCTTGGATACAATTGCTTTTTTAAAGGTACAAGAGCTCTACTTGAAAAATCTTCCAAGTCTTTACTCTTATTAACCTTTTAAAGGGCTGATTGTATTATGCAGACACAGTTTCACACATGTCTACATTTCTTGGCAGAAAAATGAAAAATATCAGGATTCATTACAGCATCCCTTCAGAGCTCAGTCCCATTGCTTTGGTATTGTTCTTACCTTATTTTTGTCTAGATGCATTGCTTATTGATTGACTGCTGTATTAGTTATTCTGAAAATATGTCAAATGTTAAATTAAACTTACTTGGATGTAATCCCTGGCTCCTTGATTCCCTTCCCCTAACTCTTCTTCAACATAGGCATTGGATTTGACCTCCTTCAATCCTGTGAGACCTTACCTGTCATCCAAGTTTTCAAATATAATTGCTAATGGTGCCAATCCCTCCCTTGCTATCTGTGTTACCACTGTAAGCTGAATTTCACTACAGGGCAGAAGTTTAGACCGATGTTCAGATTAAGCATTCCTTAACTCATTCACTTCCAGTTTCAGTGCATGACTTCCAGTTTACCATTCAGAAAAATCTCTGTGGCCCAACTATTTTTGTATTTTGTGATATTAAAATTTATCTTTAAAATGGACTTACTGGATTCCATACAATAAGCAAAGTAACAGCTTCAAAAAAGTGCTTATGATAGCCGTGTTTAAATATTTGAAAAGATGTCATATTGAGGATGGAGCAAGCTTGTTTTCTGCTGCTCCAGAGTCTAGGGAGTTTTTCAGACAGCGTTTAACAGTGCCTACTGCAGGATGAGGTCCCGGGAGAGGAACGGCGCTCTTGCGTGGCAGGGGGTCATTTTCGGACACCGCCGTCCCTCTTCCGGGATCCTTCGTTGCACGTCCGTGCTTAAAATATGGTGCAGCCACTTCCAAAGCTTCACGGACTGCAATGAAGGATCCCAGAAGAGGGACAGCAGCATCCGAAAATGACCCGCTGCCGCGCAAGAGCACCATTCCTCTCCCAGGACCTCATCCTGTGGTAGGCACTCTTAAACGCTGTCTGAAAATCTCCTAGGACATGGAGCAATGGGTTCAAACTACAAGAAAAGAGATTCCACCTAATATTCTTAATTCTAACATTAAGAAGAACTTCCTGACAGTAAGAGCTGTTTGGAAGTGGAATACACTGCCTTGGAGTGTGGTGGAATCTCCTTCTTTTTAAACAAAGGCTGGGTGGCTATCTGTTGGGAATGCTTTGATTAGGTATTCCTGCAAGGCAGGGCATTGGGCTGCATGGCCCTTGTGGTCACTTCCAACTCTATGATTCTATGATTCTGTGATGCAATAGACAGCTGGTAACATTAAATTTACAATTGGCTAGCCTTCCACACTCTGCCTGGACTTTCTGGCATTTTATGTTTAGAGGTTGTCCCTCGTATCTGCTGAAGCAATATCTGTGGTTTCAGTTTCACGGCTGAAAAAATGGGGACACATACCATAGAGATATGCTGGAAATTGCCTAGAAAGGTATCCTCTCTAGGAATTCCTAGGTCCTCCAATGCAACTCTATGGTATATGTGAACCAGAAATCCTTTATTTAAATGGCGTGGGGTGGCGGCATTGTGTATATATTTATTTACTTAAAATGTAAAACTCTTCAGTTCAAGATCATTATTAATGATGATGTTAATAATGTTTAACTAACACAATTATATGACATCAATATAAAATTCAGTTACCCTAAACACAGTTAAATAACCAGGAGTATAGCTAAGTGAAGGGGATGTCAATATTGGATTTTGCTCCCCAAATAAGGATACAGCTCTCCCTCCTGCCTCTCCCTATTAAATTTTCCTACAGTCCCCACATTTCTAGCATTGGAAAGTATGAAACACTGAAAACAGTTCATACCCAGAACTTTTATATTTGCTGTGTTTGCATCCTCTTGATAACTTTGCCTACTTTTTTTCTTACACCTAAATTGTAGTATTTCTCAGTGCTCAAATTAAGTTTTGAGTTTTAAGTTTCTGCAATGCTAACAATTTGGCATCTGAAGGAAAAAAAATCATTGTGGTGGCAAAATTGTCATTTGGAGGACAATGTCCCCTTTCCTGCCCCCTCCATTCCTGTAGCTACAATCCTGTAAATAAAACTGAAATGATAGTTACCCAATCAGTAACAAGCAGAGGTTTTCTATACTGCAATAATCTGTACACCTACCAGAACCTGCAAAGATTAACACAGAGAGAGCTTGGAAATTGACCTACAAACACAGTTTTGAAAGATTACTTTTTTGGACTATAGGTCCCATAATCCCTCAGCCAGCATGGTCAACCCCCCCCACCTCAAATTCTGCCTACAATGCCCCACAAGGGTAAGGTTTAGGATATCTCACAGAACACATTCTCCCATATGCACATAACCCAGAATTTACAGAACCCAGAATGAAGCACAGAACCCAGAAATGCTATATGCAGATCTTGTGTGTATATGTGTCTTCAAGTCACTTATTGACTTATGGCAACCCCATGAATTTGAGAGGGTTTTCTTAGAGAAGGAATTTCAAAGATAAGTTGCTATTGTCTTTCTCTTAAATATAGGCTACAGCACCTGGTATTTATTGATAGTACCCCATCCAAGAACAGTGGGCCCTTGGTAGCCACTGTGGTTTGGTTCCAGGACCTCCTGTGGGTACCACAATCTGTGGATGCACAAGCCCTATTTTATAAAATGACACAGTAAAATGTCAAAATCAAGGTTTGCTTCTTGGAATTTTTTTTTTGGGGGGTGGGGTATTTTAAAGCTGTGGATGGTGGAATCCATATTTACCAAACCTGTGGATACAGAGGGCCGACTGTACTAACTAAGGCTGATCCTGCTTAACTTTCAAGTTCAGATGGGATCTGGTGCCTTCAGAGCATTCAAGCATATATGCCTAGCCTTAGAGGGTCCATATTAGATGTGATATGGGAGATAGGAGTGAGAATTATCTTTTTATTTGTTTTGTTTACTAAAATGCAATTAGAGACGGAACTCCAAATTCGATTGGGGCCACAGTAAGAGACAAGGAGGTTTGCGTTACAGACTGTTTTGCTCAATAAAATGGATGACTCACAGATGCATATGAAGACTGTTGTTGGCTGTTATGTATCTCTTCTACTTTGGTCCCAAGCTATCTGGATGAGAAGCTACACAGGGGAATCTTATCAAAAGGTCTTTTGAGTTCATTAGATGACAATATAGTGTGGTATAAGTGTAGAAAATAAAACAAAAATGTGTTAGTATGAGAAAAGAGTTCATGGTACT
Source organism: Gambelia wislizenii (assembly GCA_030847615.1). Classification (NCBI taxonomy): domain Eukaryota; kingdom Metazoa; phylum Chordata; class Lepidosauria; order Squamata; family Crotaphytidae; genus Gambelia; species Gambelia wislizenii. The sequence continues at coordinate 94,955,989 of JAUMIR010000005.1, read as the reverse complement.
AGCCTTGTGAAATGCTCTGTTCTCTTAGTGCTGTTCAGTTGAAGGATCCCATGGCCTTAATCCAATTGGTCATTCCAAGTCGAGTAGACCCAATGAAATCAATACAATTTACAGAACATTTGATTTGCCAAATTCCAGTTGATTTAATGGGCAGTTTCTCATTGGGACTAACAATTGGGTGAGGCTCTAAATAACCTGGATTTTTGCAGAGAGTATTTCTGGTAGTTTATGCTGGATCCCTCCCACTGACTTACATTATAGAATTAGACAGAAGAACAAGATAATATTATAAACAGTTTGTATGTGAGAATCAACTGATGAGACAAGGACCTTTAGGGGAATGTCTACATGGGCAACAAAACTCAGCCCATATTGGTATCACAGTTGATGCATAGCATTTTTGATGATGCACATTTTCACCAGGGTTTCTGCAGAAAAACCTGGATCTGTAAGATCACATTTGAGGGGGAAACCCAGATTTTTGGCGATGTGGTAGCTTGGGACCCTGTTCTGATGTGCTTTAAAAACTTTTTTATTTTTCAGTTGTGCATATATCTGGATAAGCATTATTTTTGCTTATCCAGTTATACGGTACTCTGGAACTATGTGTATTCATTTATTCACATGCATGAGTGAACAGGGGAAAAAACAGAGCAGACCCAACCATGTGGCCAGAAATACTACAACGTATAGGACATGTGATCAGCATAGGGCTGCCCTTTTACTCTGATGCAGTCAGACAAGCCTTGGTGCATGTGGCAATTATGGAGCCACTACAGATCAAAGAAACTCACCGTCGTTATGAGGTAAGGGGGGGGGCTTTCTGCCAGTGTACACAAACCCTTGGTTATGATCACCTGATTCCAATACTGCTAATTTTTCATGACATGATTAACATATGGCTTTCCACACCCACTTTACCATGTAGTCCAGCAATGGGATATATTTCAGCCACAAAGTCTGATACAACCAACAAAAAATTCCCTTCCTCACTTCCCATCTGCATCCACATTCTCCCATCTAAAGTAAATTCCATAAGCAATGGGAGCTATGGGTAGCTGAGGAAACTATTATGCTGATGGATGTTATTATGTTGTGGGATGAAGCTAGTGGCTACCAGAGGGGTTATCTTTCTGTGAAATGCAGACATGACTACATTAACATGTAGCACATATTGTCCTTGTCTTCAAAAAAAGCAAAAAAGAACATCTGGAGGAACAACAGACTGGTCAGCCTGACATCACTACCAGGAGAAATATTAGAATGAATTATAAAGGAGTCTGTTTGCAAATTTCTGGATGACAATGGAGTGATTAGCAGGAGCCAGCATGAATTTGTCAAGAACAAATCCTGCTAAACTAATCTTATATCAGTTTTTGATCTTGTCGCTAGTTTACTAGATGGTGGGAATTTTGTAGACCTTCTTTATCTGGATTTCAGCAAAGCATTTGATAAAATCTCCCATGATATTTTGATAAGCAAACTAGTTAAATGTGGAATAGATGGAAACACTGTCAGATGGATCCATAATTGGTTGGAAAACTGTGTTCAAAGAATTGTCATCAATGGCTGCACTTCAAGCTGGAGTGATGTCTCAAGCAGAGTGCCACAGGGTTATGTCCTGGGCCTGACACTTTTAAACATTTTTATCAATGGCTTATATGATGAGGTAGAGGAAATCCTTATAAAGTGTGAAGAAGATACAAAACTAAGAGAAGTAGCTAACACATTGGAAGATGGGAATATACAGAAAAGACCTTGGGAAAGTAGAAAATTGGGCTGAAACTAATAGAATGAAATTCACAGAGATAAATGCAAAGTTCTACATATGTTTAGGCCACCAAAAAAAAAAAAATGCCCACGTATAGGAGGGGGGATACTTGGTTTAGCAGTAGTACATGTGAAAAGGGCCTTGGGATGGTTGTTGATCATAAATTGAACATGACCCATCAGTGGGATTCCTCAGCCAAGAAAGCAATTTTTTTAAAAGCCTGCATGCATAGAACCATAGTTTCCAAGGCAAGGGAAATAATAGTCCCACTATATTCTGTGTTAGTTAGACCTCATCTGGAGTACTGCATTCAACTCTGGGTGCCTCATTTTCAGAAGAAATTTAACACAGACAAGTTGGATCATGTTTAGAGATGGGCAACAAGGATGATAAGGGGTATGGAGAACAAAACATACAAGGAAATGTTGAAGGAGTTTTGCAAGTTCATCCTGGTGAAGAGAAGATGGAGGAGTGACATGATAGCATTCTTTAACTATCAAAAGGGCTGTCACAGAGAGGAGGGTGCAGCTTTGTTGCCTGCTACCCCAAAAGGTAGGACCAGGTCTAATTGTTTTAAGTTACAGGAAGGTAGATTTCAATTGAACATTAGAAGGAACCTGTTGACAGTAAGGGTGGTTTGGTAATGGAACCAATTACTTAGAGGGTAGTGGGGTCTGTTTCTCTGGATGTATTTAAAAATGTGTCTGGACAGCTACCTTCTGGGGATCCTCTTGCTGGAATTCCTGCATGAGCAGGGAGTTGGACTCAATGGCCTATGAAGCCCTTTTCATCTCTATGGTTCTATGATTCTATTATTCTGTGATTTATCATTTTCCATTGATCTATCTGCCTTTGCTAGAGTTTTAAAATCGCAGAGAGCTATTGAAGACAGAGTTGAAAGCTTAAGTCAAAAGGACATGAGAATGACACCACCATTTCTAGATATACCATAAATTATATTCAACTAAATTTACTTGCCCTCTTTAGTGACCTTCTTGTCCATTGTGCATGCAGGATATAGTTTTACAAAAATTAATGAGATGTCTGAATGTCAAAAGGGATGTGAGGGAGAGCAAAAATAAAAATTTAATGTCCTGTCAGAGGCTTGTTATAGGGCCAGATGCTGCAAATAATTTAACTGTGCTTAGTACCCAGCAGAAGCTTTGTGAATGTCATGACAGGCATTGAGCATCTGCCTTAGTAGTAAACTATAGCAGTTAATATAGAAGAAATAAGCAATTGAACATCTTTGAAAGAGGTGCACTAAACCACTTCAAATAAATCTGATAGCAAAAATTCTCATTTTTGAGGTCTTGGTAATTAGAAAATAAAGCGCTTTTCTCAATGTAAGAATTACCTAATAACAATTTACTTTCTATGATGACTGCCACAGAGTATGGGATTCAGACATTACAACAGATCTTTTAAAAAAAGAAAAAAAAATAACATACCCAGCATTATTTCAACACTGCCTCATGTTTTGACTGAGTTTACCTAAGTCATTGGAAGTTATCCTTCCAACAATAACTTCTAATATATTAAGTGCTAGTTCCATAATCAAAGGTGTACTCAGGTGTAAAATATAATAATGTATTTATCTCTCATTTTTTTAAAAAAATAAATGAATCAATAAATCAAAACTCTTTAAGTATTATACAGATTAAAACAAGATATACAATAAAATGCCCAAACATTTAAAAAGCAGGGCAGATATGAAGTGCAATAGACACATACTATCATAACAGCATAAAATATACCACAGATTAGAAAAGTTAAAGTGGGCAAGAAGGATGGAAGTTAAAACCAAACCACAGAAACTCAAATTGACATCTCTAAATTCACGTCTTTAAAAGATTATGTGGATCAAAAAATATCCCAAAGTCAGTAACAAAGTCAGGCTTGGGCCTAGGCAGGCTTTCCTAGAACGATCATTCCCAAATTGGGGGACCCATGGAAAAAGGCTTTCTGATCTGGGGTGGGGGGCAAGCAGGAGAGGTGGATATAGGAACTGACAAGTGTAGCTGGGGTGATAATTCCATTCTGGGTTTCAGTATTAAATTTAAAAGAGCTATCCAAATTTAAAAGACCTGTCCTGAACCCCTATCCCCATTTGCTTCTGCACCTAGCAACATATGAAAGCAAGCATTTCCACAGTCATCAGAGTCCCAGCCTGTATAGAGCTTTAAAACCAGGCCTTTGAATTAGGCCCATTGACAACATGGAAGCCAGTGAATGTGTATCAAACTCCTTGCTCCTACTTCCTAAAGGCAGTTCCATACCAAAAAGTCCAACTCCTGTTCGCCCTCGTACAACTGTAGAATTGAAGGGAAGCATTCCCTGGACCAATTCATCAGCCAGGAGGCTAAGGACATGGAGTTGTTTGTATAGGTTGTGTGTGTTTCTTTGGAAGGAGTTGCCCTCATCAAGAAAGTCTATCTCAATATTCAACATTTAAAACAATAACGACAATGAATTTTCTTATAGAAACAAGACTCACACTGATTCACTGTGACTATTCTTCACTTCTGTGAGACCACCCACTTTCATGGCACTGAGCATTCTAAAACATCTGCTCCATTTAATTTATTTAGCAATGGGAGACATGATTTTGGGTCTTTCCTTCATTACATTCCACTTCTCTGCTTTCTCAACAATATGTATCTCTAAATTAGTGAATCCTCAAAATTACCAAGCTTGGACAAATTATATAAAACTAAACACATGTCCATATGTTCAGTTTATATAAAATTGATACTTATTAGCAGTTTTCTAGGTCATGAAGTTTGGCTGGATTTGGGGTAGAACATAAAAGCATGAGCACAAGCTATGGAAAAACTTTGTATTCCGCAAAACATTCTCATCTTTCTAATAAATCTCACCTAGAGGCATATAACTTCATTCATGATGTCCAGATGTATGCTGTTCTGAACAGGAATTTAAGCACCTCTTGTTGAGTACATTGGTTTACCATGCCGTAGATGAGCTTTAAAATCTAATGGTCCAGTTACATAGGGAAAAACGTGGCATGCTCAGCATTAGAATTCTTTTCTGGACTGTATTTTAAGCACAAAGCCCCTGAATGATCAATGCCTCACTCAGGAGTGCATTGTTATGCTAGGCAAGTCCTTTGTGCCCATTCTGCTCAGTCACCGAAACTAATCTCTGCATTATTTTGACTTTTATAACATTCCTACAAACTAAAGTCAGGCTTTCATTACACAAAATGAAGGCTTCTTAACATACTTTTCAATACTTTCATTGCTAATACCCACATAATCACCACATAAGCTTCCCCAGATTATGTACCTACTTGGGTGTTCCCCCACTCTACCCACCTTCCCCAAAAACTCACCCCAAGGAGCTGCACAGGAAAGAGCTTCACATGCTAATTTCACTGGGATAACACCAGGACATAGTACTAGATGATGATCACAGTCAGATCCTTGCTGTTATTTTCCTTCCAGAGCTTTCCAGAGCTGTTGAGTAACATGACTATTCACACTGCACCAGTTAAATAACAGGCAGCTTGATCCTTAGAAGAACATGTCACCCTACACTGAAGTGAATGGTACCTACAGACTGGCACTTGCAGGTCTGAGAATGGCAATGAAATGTTTAGTTCCAGTGTATTGCCTCTTAGAATTGGATAGAACAAAATAGCTTAAAAAGGGGGTGGGCAACTGTGGCGGATCTGGGGCCCATTTTTTTTTGCACCTGAGATACCAGAAAACCCCCAAATTGAAAAGAAGTGAAAATGCCAGATGTCCAGTTGTGGTTTCAAAAAACTAATTGGTTGTTTTCCATGTTAAACAGTATGGAGCTGTGAAACTCAAATTGCCCCTCCTAGAGTATTCTAAAAGAGGCCATTCATTTTTCTCTTCCCCCCGCCCACACTCCAGGAAAATGAAGAGTTGTGGATCAAAAGACACAAAAATTGACTTGGTGGAATGCATGGGGTAATCTTCATCCCTCCAGATGATATTGGACTGCAACTCTCATTATTCCTCAACATTGCATAGAGCTGATAGGAATTGCAGCCCAACAACAGCTGATATGTCCTGTCCTGTTCTATCTTGAACAGTCTTCATCAGAGGATGAGAGCCAGGAGGATAGCTCCCAGCTGGAAGTCTCACAGATGAGAGCCCTCTGGAACTTTTGCAATCTAGGCCCTACAGTGATGATCAATTCCCCCAGAGGAATGGGAAACAGGAGCATATATTGAAGCAGAGAAGCCCCAAGGCCCCTGGGAAAGATGGAGCCTGAAGAGACTGACAGGGTTTAGCTCTGATGGCCTGAATTCTACAAAGAATGATGCAGTAGTAATCGAGCTACATAAGGACAGCTATCTGTGGGAGAGGGCACATATAGTGACTATATAAACAGCCTTAATTCCAGCAGCCAGTTACTGAGCTCAATACCTGTCTTCACCTTAGTTCTCAGTATTCCTGGCTTTCTGTTATTGGACCTCATTGATTTCTCTGACTTTGGCACATTTCTTGGACTAATCTTTTGCCTGCTTTTCCCCTTTCAAATATGACCTGATAGAATGCTTCTCTATTGTCTGAACTTGACTTGTTTACTGATAATTCTCTCTGCCTGATCCTACACAGGGTGATGCCTTTGTGAATCTTCACGTGCCAAACCTGGATCTGACTTTTCTTGTTGCTCATATCTTGAAACTGCTAAGGCACGAGAAACCAAAGAACAGAATATTATGCGCTATAAATTGTTGACATTTTGTTTAAGAGGTTATAGCACCAAGACATTTTCTCATGCACCAAAAATTATAAGTTAATTCACTGATCTTGACTTCTATGCCAAAGCCCTTCCAGAGGGCAACGGGTTATTACTTCCCTTGGTCTTTCAGCCTCAGATTGCTTCTTCTGCATTTTCAGAGCAAATCGTGAAGTTTCAAGTCTATTCGAGCATTTGCCTGCAACAAATTAAGGCTTCAGCTTGGGAGGGGAAAATCAGTGCACACACAAACCTTTCCCGGAATATCCCCACGCACATGGCTGTTGTTAGAGATCTTTGTATGTTTAGCATGAAGCTCTGAGAGCTATTGGTAAGTGTGTTTGGCTAAATATATTTACAAAGCCCTTCACCCACTTGGGAACCCAGAGAAGGCAGAGGTTATCTTAAAGTACAGTAAAGTTTAATGGCAATGTCATGTAAAGTAAAGTTTAATGGCAATGTCATGTACTGTGGTTCTACATCTTGAACTTTTAATTTTGACAATCAATCTTTTGCAAGTTTTTAGAATGCAACCTTGTGCACTTTTAAAGCAAAAGGAAAATGAGCAAAGAAATGATTTAGGTAAGATTTGCTGACTTGCTCTGCTTCTATTTTTTTTAAAAAAATATAGTTTATTCAGATCTATGTAGTTGAAAGGATCAATTCTATGCACGTTTAGACACAAACTGTTCCTTTGTCTTCCTAAATTCTGTTTTATTTCATGATGATAGAAACTAGGACCAATACCCCAGATTTGTACCCTCAGTGGAACATTCATTTATAAATTTGGTTCCACCTATCAAACTTTGCTAGAGAAGATTTCAATGATAAAAATGAATGTGTTACCTAGAATGCTATTTCTTTTCCAGACAACACCAGTTCTGACAAAAGATTTGCCATTTAAACAATGGCAGAAGGCTATTTATAAGTTTATTCGGCAAGGGAAAAAACCTAGAGTGAAATTTAAAATAGTGTAAGTTGTGAAGCAAAGTGGAGGCTTGTTCTTGCTGAATTTGAAAACATACTTTGCTGCCTGCTGCCTAGTGTGGCTAAAAGAATGGATAATACTGAGAAATAAAATATTACTGGAATTAGAAGGTCATAGCCTGAGGTTTGGATGGCACAGATTTCTATGGTACAATAAAGTTAAAGTGAATGTAGATTTTAACAATCCTTATGTGAGACATGCTCTACTGAGAATATGGAACAAATACAAACCCAGGTTGTGTCAGAAAATGCCTTTGTGGGTCTCAGAACAAGAAGCTTTTTATAGAAAAGAAACAACAGGGAAAGTAAAATGCTTAAGATACCAAGACAGTCTGGAGAATCAACAAGGAGAATATATAATGAAATCAAAAGAGCAGTTATTAATGGAGGGTTTTGGTTTTCAATGGTTTTCCTATGTACAGTTATTTGACAGATTTAAGATGGATGAGAAATGCTATGGTTTTGAACAAAATAAGATTGGATTGGAATTGCAGTTATGCACAAATGATGAGTAGGTGATTGATAAAACGGACAACCTTTTGTTAAAATTTGACATGGAAGAACAAGTGAAAGATTGTATGATAAAGTGGGCCAAGAATTTTGGATATAATATACAAATGGAACAATGGGAAAAGATGTGGTCAAAAGGTTTGAAATGTATGTTATAACCTTAACAATATATTTTATAAAATGACATATAACCGGTATATGGCATATGAGAAACTTTCTAAGATGTATAAAGGCACTATGAATGTATGCTGGAAATGTGAAAAACAAGAAGGGACATTTTACCATGTTTGGCAGACTTGTGAAAAGGATAAAAAATATTGGGTGCACAAATATATATGTTGATGTAGAAAATTTTGAGGATTGGTATACAATTGAAACATGAACTGGGTTTTTTTTTGGGAGGGAACTGACAGGTGAACATCTGGAAAAGAGTCATGAGAGAAAATTTCAATATATGGTTACAGCTGCAAGACTACTGTATACCCAGAGATGGAAGAACAACACTCTACCTTCCAAGGAAGAATGGGTATTGAAAGTGTGTGAGTTAACAGAAATGGACAAATTGTCTACTTTTATTAGAGAAAAATCATTAGTAATTTTTAAAATAGACTTTTCAAGAAAAAAGTGAAGGTGAATTGATGACAACATAATTTGTGTTGCTTAATAGAAAAAGCATGCATGAACATCGCCTGATACACAATATAGAAATCAAATATACTACACAGTTGGAAGCAGAAGATGAAGAAGCTCCAAAGCTCCATTCTCTGTGCAAAAACAAGATCTGGAGCAGATGTTGGCACAGACCATGGACTACTAATATAAAAAAATTGAGTAAAGCTAAAGAAGAACACTAAACCAACCGTCATGCTAAAATACAAGCTGAAGAACATCGCTGTATAATTTAAAGATAATGTGGAAAATAGATTTATGCTATTAAGCCTAGTTGACCAGGAGACAGAATAACTATGGACTAAAGCCAGGGACATTCTCAGGGAGTGTGAAGTTTTTTTGGGGGGGAGTTCTTCTGCCTGAGAACCCCTAAGCTGTATTTTTGTGAGATGCAATCTTGGGGTTTCCTATGCCTGGAAATTCCCCTAAATTGTGTTCCCTATTGTCCTCTAGCTGCCACCACCATTTGAATTCCACCCCCTTTTCACACAGTTCAAAGGGAAACTATGAGGGTTCCTTTTCTCTACTCCCTGCCACTTGTAGAGTTATTACCACCCCTCCCCTCTGTCCCAAATGGAAACTGATAGAAAGATTAGAAAAACTATTTGTTTCAAACAGAGTTCAAAAGTATGCAGATAATTCTCATGGAAAAGCTCTTCCTTTCCAGTTACATCTTAGAAGTTACAGATATAGTAAAGCATTCAGTTACATTCAGCCAAGTGGGAAATTAACATAAATTTCCTAATATGGCTAACTAATACATTCCTGAGCTACTCCCTCACTGAGATGAAATTTAATCTTAGGGTCCTTTGTTCTTTGTTCATGTCTGCCTGAGATGTGATGTGTCTGTCTAAGGCTCTCTTTGTTCTCACTCTGCCTTGTGGCTCCAAGGCAGTTGTTATTACCTTTTAAGATTGCCACTGTCAATGTCCTGATTGGTCATTCAGTCTCTGCTGACCTGTGACATCATGATGATGTTGACCCTAAAGGTGTTACCTTCTGCAAACCCTAGTTAACCCTTCATTACCTGATGCTGTGCTGGAAGATAATGGGAAATGGTGTCTACCCATTATCACAGGGAGGAATGCAAAAAAGACATTATCTGTAGGCAAAAAGAAAGAGAAGCCTTAATGGTGATAAAGGAAACTCTTCAAGAAGTTAAGGAAAGATGAGAAACAAAATTAAAAGGTGACATAAATAGAGGCAGAAAATTGAATGTAACTGTTCAATGACTTGTGTGCAGGGACAAGGAGACCTGAACCGCCTGCATGCAGGGTTGGGGCTGCGGCTTCCAGTGCATCTTTACACCTGCCGGTTTCGTCCCTCGCCAGTCGCTACAGGGCTTTTTTGGAAATGGATTTGTCCTTCGTGCCTGTGCAATGGATTTTTCTGGTGGAGCGCAGCGTGCACAGAACTGGCCTCACCCTTTAAACCAGAGATTCATCTGCCGTGGCCTTGCAAGCATGGACGTGGCAGTGAGGTCCTCAGGCCGTAGGTTTGATTAGAGTTTCCTTCTCTTAGATGGTTGACCTTACAGGGTTGGACGAGCACCATCTGCCCGGGTTTGGGATTGGAGTTTTCCTTCTCCTAGGACGGTTGCCACAAGGCTAGAGAGCCCATCCTGCCCTTTGACGCTCTTTGTCAGACCCTTCGGTTTTGACCTGTCTGGCATGGGAGACCCTACCAGTGGCTATTATGCCACCGCCAGCATAGCTCAAAACATCATTAGGGTACACAAGCCTCTCTCCCATGACAAGGGGGCGTCAATGGAGAGGCGGGACAAGGAGAACTACTATAATAATCAATGCAGATAATTAGAAGGTAACAACAAAAAGGAAGAGCAAGAGACCTCTCCCACAAGATATGAGAAATCAAAGGGAAATTTAAACCAAGAGTTGGGATGCTCTACAACCAGCAGGAGAATACGTTGCATGACCAAACAGAAATGAAAGGGATGATGAAAACAATACATGGAAGAACTATATAAAAGAGATGAAAGGGTGACAGATTCATTCAAGGAAGAATCATAAGATGATGAACCTCCAATTTTAGAAGGTGAAGAAGAAGCTCCATTCAAAGCACTTGACAGAAATAAATCAACAGGAACAGATGGCATACCAATAGAGCTGCTTCAAGCTACAGAGACAGAATCTACTCTAGTTCTAACTAAAATCTGTCAACAACTATGAAAAAAATGACCCACAGAATGGAAATGCTCAATATACATTCCAATCCCAAAGAGAGGGAATAACGCAGTAACCACAGAAGCATTCCATTAATTTCCCATGCAAGTAAAATGTTACTCAAAATTTTACAACAAAGATGTTTACCATCTATGGAGTGAGAAATGCTGGATGTACAAACTGGTTTCAGGAAAGGAAGAGGCACTAGGGATCATATTGCAAACATGCATTGGATAATGGAGTACACCAAAGAATGTCAGAAGAAAATTAGCCTCTGCATTATAGATTACAGCAAAGCCTTTGACTATATAGGTCATGAAAAACTTTGGATAGCTCCTAAGGAAATGGGTGTGTCTCAACACTTGATTGGCCTGATGTGTAACCTGTACTCAGGACAAGAGGCTAATGTCAGGACAGCGTATGGAGAAACAGACTGGTTTCCAATTGGCAAGGGGGATCAGGCAAGTCTGCATTTTACCAACCTATCTAATTAACTTGCATGTTGAACATATACATAAAGCATTGTAAGACTCAGAGGAAAGAGGTATGAAAATTGGAGGAAGGAATGTCAACAACTTAAACTATGCAGACAACACCATGCTACCATCAGGAAATAGAAAAGACTTCAACAATTACTGAAGAAAGTCAAGGAAGAAAGTGCAAAGGAAGGTTTACAGTTGAACATGAAGTAAACAAAAATAATGACCACAGATGATTTACATAATTATAAAGGAGAATATGAAGACATTGCTAAAAGGGAACAGAGAAAGGGCAGAATGACTCAACAGCTTTTTTGCCTTGGTCTTCTCCTAAAATGATAGCATTGCTCAACCTGGGGAAAATGGAGCAGATGATGCAGTAGGGAAATTACAGTACAAAATAGGTAAAGGAGTAGTTCAGGGATAGCTGGCCAGTATAAATTAATTCAAGTCTCCAGAGCCAGATGAACTACATCCAAGGGTATTAAAAGAACTGGCAAAGTAATCTCAGACCCACTGGCAATAATCTTTGAGAATTCCTGGAGAACAGGAGACGTCCCTGCAGACTGGAGGAGGAAAAATATTGTCCCCATCTTCAAAAAAAGAAGACCCTAATGATTACCTCCCAGTCAGCCTGACATCAATACCTGGAAAGATTCTAGAGCAGATCTTTAAACAGAAAGTCTGTAAGCACTTAGAAAGGAATGCCATGATCACTAAAAGTCAACGTGGGTTTCATGACAGACTAATCTTATCTCTCTTTTTTGATAGAGTTACAAACTCAATAGATGAAGGGAATGTTGTGGATGTAGTGTATCTTGATTACAGTAAGGCCTTTGACAAGGTCCACCATCATATTCTTGTAAACAAGCTAGTAAAATGTGGGCTAGACAATGCACTTGTTAGGTGGATTCGTAATTGGTTGATGGGTGGAATCCAAAGGGTAGTCACGAATGGCTCATCTTCATCCTGTTGAGAAGTGACTAGTGGGGTGCTGCAGGGTTCTGTCCTGGACCCAGTACTATTCATCATCATCGTCGTCGTCGTCATCGTCATTGTCATCATCAGTTATTTATTACCCACCTCTCCCCTCAGGATCGGGGTGGGGTACAACCTTCACATTACACAATACAATGCAACACAGTTCATCACACTACAGTACAATTCAATACAGTTCAATACAATATAGTACCATATAATACAATTCACATTAAATTCAGTTAAAGACAGTTACAAACATTTGTACAATGCAAATGCCAGTAGATGGCACTGCTGGTGTGCAAACAATGCTGCAGGAGTGAGATTTTTGCAGAATGCATTGTACATCAGTAAATGACGGATGCTGTTGTTTTTCTTTGGAAACTGTATTAACAGTTTCACAGCACGTTGCCCCAGCTCTTTATTATGCTGGTCCTCATTTGACTGACTTACAGAAGGCTGTCGACTGGGGGGGATCAAACTTATGAACTCAAGGTCTAACATGTGTTTTGTCTGCAGTTTTGGTTACATTAGCTAACTGCACCACCAGCCCCCCCCTCAACATCTTTATCAATGACTTGGATGAGTGAATAGAAGGCATTCTTATCAATTTTGCAGATGTCACCAAATTAGGAGGGGCATCTAGTACCCCAGAGGACAGGATCAGAATTCAAAATGACCTGATCAGATTAGAAAGCTGGGTCAAAACTAACAAAATGAATTTTATTAGGGAGAAATGTAGGATACTAAACTTGGGCAGAAGAAATAAAATGCACAGATATAGCATGGGTGACACCTGACTTGATAGCAGTGCATGAAAAAGGTATCCAGGAGTCTTAGTGGACTACAAACTGAACAAGAGTCAGCAGTGTGATGCGACAGCTAAAAAAGCCAATGCAATTCTCGGCTGCATCAAAAGGAGTATAGTGTCCAGATCGAGGGAAGTAATAGTGCCATTCTATTCTGCTTTGGTCAGACCTCACCTGGAATACTGTGGGCACCAAAATTCAAGAAGGATATTGACAGGCTAGAATGTGTCCAGTGGAGGATGACCAAAATCATAAAAGGTCTGGAAGCCATGCCCCATTTGGAGTGGCTTAGGAGCTGGGTATGTTTAGCCTGGAGAAGAGAAGGTTAAGAGGTGACATGATGGCCATGTTTAAATATTTGAAGGCATGACATATTGTGGATGGAGCAAACTTGTTTTCTACTGCTCCAAAGACTAGGACATGGAGCAATGGACTCAAACTATAGGAAAAGAGATTCCACCTAAACTTTATGAAGAACTTGATGGCAAGAGCTGTTTGGAAGTGGAATGTGCTGCCTTGGAGTGTGGTGGAGTCTCCTTCTTTGGAGGTTTTTAAACAGAGGCTCGATGGCCATCTGTCAGGAGTGCTTTGATTGAGTACCCCTGCAGGGTAAGGAGTTGGACTAGATGGCCCTTGTGGTTTCTTCCAACTCTATGATTCTATTATTTTACTCATGTGTAGAGCTAAACTTGGGGCATATAAGCCCCATGCTGAATATTACTGTTCACCCAGCAGCTTCCCAGAGGTTTGTTCTTGAAGTGAAAACATCTGTGTAGGGCTCGGTAATCACATCCAGTTGTTCCAATGGTCTGGAGCCCAACCTTTTAGATTCCCATTCATGGGAGCTCTGTCACTGTGTTTAACTGAACATGGTTACAAAGCCTTTCAGAGACTTTCAAATGAAACACATGAACACCTGGGAACTGCTGGCCTTTGGCAACATTCAGAGTTGACTTAATGACATGTCAGCATCCCTACATCCAATTTAGCCTTACATACAAACAGGCAAACACCTCAATAGGGCTTTGTTGTGGCTTAATGTAATGTATAGAAAGTTTTGGTTCTTTGTGTTTTTGTATTCATTGCTGATCTGTTAATGTATTTAAAAGAATGGTGTTCTCGGTCAGTCAGAGGGCAAATCAGGAAATGGGCATTCAACCTGTGCTGGACAGGGCTACACTCCCACTGAAATCTCAGGTTCATAGCTTGGGTGTACTCTTGGACTCACCCCTGAACCTGGATGACCATGTATCCATGTATATGCCCATGCCTATGTGTATGCACAGCTAAAACTAGTGTGTCAGCTGCACATGTTTCTTGAGAAGCCAGATCTGGCCATGGTAACACATGCCCTGATTATATCCAAGTTGGATTAGTTTAATGTATTCTACATGAGTCTGCCTTTGGAAACTGGAAACTTCAGCAGGTTCAAAATGCTTTGGCTAGACTGCTGACCCAGGCTGGTTATAGGAAGCTAAAATAGCTTCACTGGTTTCTGGTCCATTTCAAGGCACAATTCAAAGGGTTGGTTTTGACTTATAAAGCCCTATGTGACTGAGGTCCAGGTTATGGGAAACTTGTATGAGTCTGACGATCTTTTTGGGGGTGGGGCTTTCTCTCCATTTCCCCAGCCACCAGCCACCCAGGCTTGACTGGGGAGGACACAGGATAAAGACTTCATGGTGGCTGGTCCTAGGCTTTGGAACTCCCTCCTGAGAGAAGTTCGATCTGTCCCCTCTCTGTTGTCTTTTCACCAGCAGTCAAAAACTTTTTTGTTTAAACAGGACTTTGGCCTGGGCTGACCACGGTGGAGTAATGTGCAATTGGGTGTGTCATTTTTAGTATGTAATGTGTATTTTAAGTGTCTTAATTTTTTTTACATTTTAATGTATATTTTTAATGTAATGTTAAATGCAATGTTTTAATTGAATGTCTGGTTTAATGCTTTTTAAATATTGTTTTAGATATTCTGTTTCAGTTTATATTTTAAGTCGGTTTGAGTCCCATTCAGAATATATATCAAATAAATAAATAAAGTGGTATATAATTCAAATAAATAAATAAATAAAGTATATACAATTCCTTTTTAGTGAGACAAACAGAGCATAACATTAAAGCAACAAACAAACGAATAGATTGGCCCTGAAGAGTGTTCACCAGAATTATAATATATTAAAAAAATGGGAAGGAATGCAAATATTTTAGTCAGTAAATTCATTTTACAATCCACGCCTGCCATGCAGACTAAGTAAAGAATTCACAGGTGTTTGCACAAATAATCAACAAATCATCCTGTGTTTATTTAAGGCACTGAAAAATCTAGAGTATTAAGCTCAAATATCATATTCTCAACTAGACCAGACTATGCTTTCACACACTTTTCTTGTCTTACAGAGCCATGTTACAAATTGCCATATCATCAACTGGAATTTCAGATTGCTTTCCTGTATCAAATTCAACTAATTGCCAGAGGTAACCTAACTTTAAACACTGCTGATGCTGAAGGTTTAAATAATGTATTTACCAGAAGCAGCTAGAGGCATGGCCCTGAAATGCAGTGGCAAGTAAAATATGGCAAGGACAGATGTTAGCTTAATTTCTGTCCATTTGTGTTTGTTAGCTAGTCTGGTTACTTCTGACTTGGCCATTTAGGACAATCATCACAGATGGCTTGCCTTTGCATATTACACTGTCTTACATCAGATACAAGAACTATAAGAATGAACAACACAGCTTTCAAAATGAAAGACGAAAATTCCATAAATTATTTCTAGGAAGCTGGGTGGTAGGCTTGAGCTTTTCTGTAAAGTGACACCATCCATTCTATACACCCTTTCTCCTGATCCTAAAAGTGTCAGTGCAGACTATAGGTATTCACATAAATATTCAACTTGACAACATTAGGAATAAAATCTTAAACAGCAAGCCTCATATCAAGGGAGGATTTAACTAACGCTCCATGATTTTGTCCTACCTGTACAAATATTGCCCATGTTTGTGCAAAACAATAAGTCGTCATCATTCAAGAGATTCCTGGTGTATTGCTCACAACCATTTTCTTTCATGTTGCCCAATTACACCTAGTTTACTATTCCCGCCAGTAGGAGCTGCTTCCAGTAACAAGGAATTTACCAGAAAGGGGGAAAATGTGGTTCCTAGCTAGTCCAAGCAAGCCAGGAATTGCTAGCTACCTTCAGACCTTGGCTTCGGACTCCATCTTATCAGAGAAGGACAAACCAGGACTCTTCATTCTGAAGAAGCATTAAGCATTTTCCTCCTGGTGAGTTCCTAGTTGCTGAAGTTGCTTTTGTTGGAGGGAGCAGCCAAGAAGGAGAAATCAAGTAGTGTGTATTACTCCATTTGTTTATATATTGTTCCCTGGAACTCTGGTTTCTCTTTTTCTGCATAGTTTGTCTTAAACTATGGTCTTAAGCTATTCTCTCAAGTGAGGATGGAAACATCAAAGAAATAGGGGGAAGGTTTTAAACACCCCTTTCTTCTCCCATACCTCTGGCATCTGCCACCAGGAGTCAGGACCTACAAGAATTATGGGCAGTCTAAATAAGATGTTTAGTTGTTTAATCTTTAGAGGGAAAGAGGCATGGCCCATCTGCTCATATAGTTGATCAGCACAAATAAATTTAGTGATTCTTTTGTAGAAAAAGAACGTGACTTTGAAAGACAGGAAACAAAACTGTTTCATCTCAAGTCAGTCCAGTACTGTTGACTGTAACTGGCAGACAGGATTATTTACCAGCCCTACCTGGAATTCTTCATATAATTCAGGTGTTCAACATCTGAGTAACAGCCCCTCCCATTCTTTATATTACTTGCTTATTCAGTCACTATTATGGTATAGCATTTTTAAAATGAAGGAAATGTTAATTGATTAATCATATATGTTTTGGTCAATGAATACATAATTGATCACCAACACATGAAATAACGAGGCCAAACACTAAGCTTGGATTAAATTAGGGGTCACTTTATATAGACTATCACCTATTTAATCTTTATTCTTTGGGATATGCAAACTAGGGGGGAGATCTAATGCAGGAAAAGCTGGAGCTGATGGTCTCACCTGAACCTACCTCCCAGGTTCCCTGGGTGAAACACCTGAGCCCTGGGGGGTTTCCCATCAATTGGGCTATCCCCCAGGAACAATCTGCTGGAAAGCAAAACCTCAGGATGAGACACCTCAAGTTGCATAACTTCTGGCAAGGGCTCAACCCTCAGGACGGCCTCAAGGATAGTCTACTCACCACCCCCCAGGTTGCATGACCTGCAAGTGTAGTTTGATAGAGCCATCCTTCACCCAAAAGGGGTGTCATAGGTATACACCAAACTAATCCCCATCTCCCCCACAACCTGCCAGGTGATTACCTATTTATGATACCACCCTAAGGTCAATTCTCAAATTCCCCTGCAACAGTGTGGGGTATGCAAAAAAAAAAAAAAGGTAGAAAAGGGGGGGGGGAATTGCTACCACTCTATAAGTGACCAGTAAATTCACACTGTGACAGAGGCAGGAGGATGGGTTGAATTGAACCAAAAGAGAAGGGAAGAGGCAGCCCCTGCTTAAATAGCCCTTCTCCGCCCCAAACCTCCTTTGTCATGGCATGAGGTGTCATGACCCAATTATGTGACGCCATTGTGTGAGGCCATCAAAGCACCTCCCCTCACGTAATGCTATTCTGTGCTGTGTGTGTGTGTTCATTAAATCTAATTATTTTCATTATGAATAAACTAATTGTTTGGAAGGGAGGGGAGCATAATGTTTGTTTTTAAATGCTGCACACAAATATTGGAGTAGAAATAATCAGAAAAGAGGGGCAGAAATTACTCGTCATGCCTAACATATGTGTGTGTGTGTGTAAATATAAACAACCCTCTTCTTAATTGGGGACACCATTTTGATTTGTCATGATTTTTTGTTGGTTAATTTAATTAATTGATCAACTAAAGATTGAAGTTTTTAGGGTTAATTTGTCACACAACCCAAGGGAAGATTTGGGATTACATTTCAATATAAAGCTATTAAAATGATGACCCAACTGAGATGGAACCATCAGGAAGGACAGAACCATAAAATAGGATACTAACCTGACATCAATGGATTATTTATGACAGAAATCATTATGAACCACAACAGATGACCCTGAACATCAATAAAAATGGAACATACTTCATAACATATGCAATTTGGGAGGTTGTTTAAACACTGCAGTACAAGCTTTCTGATTCTTGTTCCTTCCTGCCTTACCACTATAGAACTGAAAGACTATTCTTAAAATAAAAACAGTAGATCTCTTGGAGAGAAAAAAGTTCAAAGTATCAAGATACAGTAGCTCTATACTATAGAATGTGCTGAATGCTAACTAGAAGCAGCAGCTAAGAAAAAAGAACATTTCAAATTAAATCAATAGAAAAGAATGAGGCCCCTCCACATTTACATGTTCATCACTTGTTATCTCACCATTCATTCATTTATTATTTGACATCTTAGGGCCCATACATGCTACTGAGTTGGAGTGCTTTTATTCTACTTTCACTGCCAAGGTTCCATTATGGGTTTGTAGTCTGGTGAGGCACTGGAGCACTTTGAGTAAGAATTCTAAATTCCCCTCCCTCAACTGCCAATCCCAGGATTCCATAGGAAGGAACCATGACAGTTAAAGTGGAATAATCACACTACATTGTACAGTGTGAATGGGCTCCTGGAACAAGGAAAACATAGAGCTGGCAAGTTACTGGCTCAGCTGCTAGCATGTCTTACATATGGCAGAATCACCATTTGACTATGGATTGATCGTCTCCAGGGGCCCATTCACACTATGCAACTATAGGGCTATATCCCATTTTAAGTGCTGTGGCAACATCTCATGAAATCTTAAGATTGGGAGTTTAGGGAGTGGTATTTAGAATTACCAGCCAGAGAGCTCTAGTACCTCACCAAACTACAAATCCCATGATTCTGTAGGATGTTGCCATGTCAGTTAAAGTAGAATATAGTGCTATATTTCTGTAGTGTAGGGAACAAGAGATTAGCCAATACTGTTCTGGTCAAAGTTAATGGAACTGAGGGTTTGTAAACTTTCTAAGGACTTTTTCGGACAAAGAAAAAACAACGCTAGCAGCCTCGCCACGTTGCGAGGCTGTAGCGCTACAGCGCGTCCGTTTCGCATGACGCCCTTCCCTAGCGGTACTGTTGCAGTACTGCTGGGACATTTGAGTGTTATATTTCACAGATTTTTACTCACGATCAACGATATAACACTCAAATGTCCCAGCGGTACTGCAACAGTACCACTAGGGACAGGCGTCATGCGAAACGGACACCCTGCAGCGCTGCAGCCTCGCAACGTGGCAAGGCTGCTAGTGTTGTTTTTTCTTTGTCGGAAAAAGTCCTAAGTCATTAGGAGTATTAGATAGATGATATGGATATACAGTAGATATAAATATACTCACTCATAACATTTCATTAAAACATATATCCCACAAAGCAGTTGAGGAGATCTAAATTTTTGAAAAGATAGACATCATATCTGGAAATGTAGCCCAAAGGCTTCCTCATTTCTCTTCTGTGTCTAAGACCATGTTAAAGATTTTATCTCATTTTTAAAGGGACAATAGAGCCTATGTTCTTATGGAAGTAGTGGTTAACTTGTGGCTGTCCAGATTTTGCTGGACTGTAACTCCTACTGTCCCTCCCCATTGGTTATGCTGGTGAGGGTCAATGGGAATTGCAGTTCAACATCTGGAAGGCCACAACTTGCTCCCCTGGCTTAGAATAATTAAAGTTAGTCTGGAGATACCAGCAAATACTGAAAATAATTTCCCCAGATTTTGTTCCAACAATACTCTACACAAATGTATCATCTATGTTATTAAGATTCTTTAAACTGAGGAATATACAGTACCTGTAACAGGGGTAGCATTTATAAAGATTTGCAAATAGTATAATGTATAAATGGAGCCCTGGTGGCGCAGTGGTTAAATGCCAGTACTGCAAGCCACCATGTTGCAAGTTCGATTCCAGAGGGCTCCAAAGTTCACTCAGCCTTCCATCCATTCGTAGGTTGGTAAAATGAGTACCCAGCTTGTGGGGGTAATTAGCTAACACACATTGGAAACTGCTTAATGCAGTGTAGATGTGTAAATTGCTATTGCTTAAAACAATTTGTAAGCTGCTCTGATAGCCTTGTGGCTGAAAAGCAGGGTATAAATAAGTAAATAATAAAAAATAAAGGTTTGCAAATCTAATATATGTATGGCATTAGATTGAATACTCATAGGCAACTGCCTTTTATGTCATAGAATTTAAAAGAAATGGTTTCTACAAGGTTCACATGATACACAAAAGCTTCATGAAAGAGTAAGACTTACCTACAGTGAGCTGTCCAGTTAATTGTCCCATGTGATTTCTTGCATTCACTGTAACATTCCTGTCAGACTGTAAGACCAGTGGGCTATCCTGGGGAACATGTATAAGACAAGGAAATGAGAGGGGGGAAAATACAAAGGCAGAGTCAATCTATAATTATCAACTCAATGTACAAGTATGTTGGTGAGGACTGGTCAAAACTGTGCACTTAATCATCTACAACCCCTTAAAAATTCAAGATGTGGAATTTGAGTTCTGAGCTATGGTCATAAAATTAAACTTAGATGGGTGTTCCCTCAAACAACCACATCTGTGCTTTCAAATGATATTATAATGTGATGCCACTGTATTTGCACATCTGCATGGAAAGTTGTACGTAATTTGATTTCAACACTAACACACTTCTGTTACAAAGGCAGAGAGAATATTGTCACTAGGCATCCAAAATATGTAGGTAAGAGTGGCAGGGAGTCTGTGAAAATCTGGTACTTTGTTGAAACGGTTAACAACATTACATTCTAAACAGCCAAAAAGGAGCTGGATGAAAATTCTTTGGAAAGATTGACTCCAGTCTGCAAGGATACTTCTACTGGAAACAAGATGTGAGAAAATGCTTTGTTTTACTGGGATTTTTAGGCAAATGGTGAAGATGCTATCCATTTTGCCAGGCTTTGAGGAATTCTGAGACTTTATTCTTATATTGCTGCTAAGAACTCCTCCCAACCAGTAATTTTGTGGTTTCTTTTACAGAAGCTGTAGCATTCTTACAAGCACTTGTGTAACAATATCAACAATGACAACAACAAGGACCACAAAAAGGCGGAAGGCAATTATACAGTCATAGGAATATTGGTGAGTGTTGCCATAACTAAAACAGGTAGGTTTATACAAGTATTTCACAGACAAAGCAATTTTACTCCATCTTTGCACCTGAACAACCCATCTCTCCACTAATCAAAAGTTATAATTGTTTAAGGATTTTTACTGTAACTTTCTGTTCAAAGTTGGGGCGTTTTTCTCCCACTAGAGTAGGGCTAGGCAACTTTGGGGGAGAGAGGGCCAAACAAGACACCCAAGAATCAGTGCTGAGGATCCAAGAGCTGCTATAGTTGTTTTCAAAATATGAAGGAAATTGTGGGGGCTCCAGTAGGCAGCCAAAGGGACCTGTATGCTTAATAAAATCTATCAAAGAACATTGCACATAATGGCTGGAAGAGAAGAAAGGCTTTGTGGAAAGTTCATTTTTCTAGCAGTTCCAAGATTCAGCAGTGTATCTTCTTGTAGTAGTAAAGCTAGGACATGCTATTGACAGTAGCTATTGGGTTGCATAAATGAGGGCAACAGTTGCAGAAATGGTTGGGATGGCATAGCCAATCCATGGATGCACTTTGCTCATTCCTCCACTAGGTATCTTCAAGTCTTCAAGTCTTATAAACATGTGCTATATAAAATTTATTTGAACCTCAATTTTTCTCTCCCCACTCCCACCATCTCTCTCTCTCTCTCTTTCTCTAATGTTTATATATTTATATATAATGTTTATATATTGCCTTTCCACCAATGAGCTTAATACAGCATGCATTGTTCTTCCTCTGCTCCCTTTTACATCCTTATATCAACCTTGTTAGATAGGTTAGTTTGGTAAAGCATGATTTGCTCAAGGTTGCCAAGTGAACCCCTAAACATCATAGCCAAGATGCTACATTGCACTCTGCAGCAGAGTTACAACATATTATTCTTGTGCTGAATGGCAATGTTGTGCAACTGAATGCACCACAAGTGGAACTGTGCTTTTATGCCCTTACACTGAATGTGCATCAGACAAAAATGTTGAACCACTTCTGTTTTGGCATTTATGCATTCATAAGATACCATCCAGTATGGTGTAGTGGTCTGAGTGTTAGACTACACCTCTAGAGACCAGAGTTCATTTCCCCACTCAGCCATGGAAACCCACTGGGCAACCTTAGTCAAGTCTCATTCTCTCAGCCTCAGAGGAAGGCAAAGGCAAACCCACTCTGAACAAATCTTGCCAAGACAACCCTGTGATAGATTCACCTTACAGCCACCATAAGTCAGAAATGACTTGGATGCACACAACAACAACTGATAGGTTCACCTTAAGGTCACCATGAGTCTTAAACAACTTGAAGGCATACAACAAGATACAACTGATCAGTGATTTGAACCTGGCTCGTCATAGTCTTGGTTTAACACTCTAACCATTACAATTGCTGGTTTTTGTTTTTTTGTTTTTTGTTTTTTTTAGTTATGGTGACCCTCCAAAATGAACCTCAGGGTTTTCTTGGTAGGATTTGTTTAGAGGAGATTTTCCATTGTCTTCCTGTGAAGGTTTGACATACTCAGGGTCATCCAGTGGGTTTCCATGGCTAAGTGGGGATTTGAACCCTGATCGCACAGAGGTCAAGTCCAACACTCAGATGATTACACCACTCTGACTCTCAATCAGTACATCATATGCAATAATATATAATGTTCTCCGTAGTTTCAGAACCAATATCCATGGTTTTCGTTATCCACAGATGAAAAAATAGAAACACATGCCATAGAGTCATGCTGGAAAATGTCCTCTCTAGGAATCATTAGTTCCTCCAATACAACTCCATGGTATGTTTGTACTAGAAGTCTTTTATTTTAATAGGTTTGCTATTATCAGCAGTTTCACTTATAAATAATAAGTCCAGGAAGATATCCCCAGTGGATATAGGGGGCGACCTGTATATATATCTGACGGCTCTCCTGAGAACAATAGAATTCTCCAAGCAGGTATTCCTATGCTACATAAATCCATGAAGCCATTGTGAAAGAGTACATATCTTCTGTTATCTTGATGTCTGATATAGAATGTGTTAAATTTAGACAACAGATATCTTCATTGGTGGGAAAGATCAGAGCTTGGAGAAGTTTTTTTGGTTATGCCATCTTCCAGACTGGAGGTTCAGGGAACTGTATCTTAAACACACACACACACACACAACTTTTCTGAACTTTCAGAAGCAGTGTGTTTATGCAAATGTGACATTTAAGAAAAACAAGTCTTTCTCAATCCATTTTTTTGGGGGGAAATCTGCCAATGTCCTGATAGAATAAAATGGAATCAAACAGTGTGCTCTGCCTTTAATATCACTTTCATATGCCAAAATCAGTAAGTGAAATTTTTGATGACAAGAAACTAAACATTAGACTAAACCTGCTAATCATTGCAGATCACATTAATATTTACAAGAAAACTACTGGGGACTGTTTAAAAGTTGGCATACCTAGTTTCATACTGCATGAGATTATTCCTCCAGGAATGTGTATTTCCTGCCAAATAAGTCTTGAGCCTGACTATATCAACAAAAAGTTAACATGTAAAAATCCCAGGGGGTTGAGGGTGTAAAATCCATTGCTGGTTTTGCCTTTGCCCATGTAAACTTGATAGAATATGTACATTGTCATGTCATATGCTATATGTATTGTAAATGCTTGGTTATTTCTCTTTTATGGCTTTTGAAACTGCCCTAAAATTAAGGTTGTAAGAATATTAGGAAATTTTCTTTTCTTTTTTAAATTTTCTTTTTATTTATCAGATAATACCAAATAATGCAGGGAATAGGGGAAAGGGGGGAAGGAAAATATCAAATGACAGCAGATATACAAAGCATCACACTGAGACACTTCATTAAAACAAACGTCAATACACCTCAAAATTTTTCTGTCCTTGAGTGAAAATGAAAAGACCGGCTCTTTTTTCACTTTTATTGGTTTTTTTTTTTTTTTTTTTGCACAAAATCTTGTATTTTACACAAAGTACATTTTTAGACAATTTTTTTAAAAAAAATAATCCCCAAAAATGAACAGTAGTCAAGAATGCAGAAAAAACTCTTGTAATCTTGCCCAGCAGACAGAAAACTGATTAATAGTTTTCTTCTCACAAACCAGAATAAAATGAGCAAAGACTTACATCCCTGCCTAACATTACACCATACTGGAAATTTGTTTTGAGAACCACTATAGAAATTAAAGATCATGACAAATTATTTTGCTCATTCCTCAGTGCCTTTGCATCTCTAAAACATATACAGTTGCCCCTCCACATTCGCAGCTTTAACACTCGCGGTTTTGATTATTCATGGTTTTTGGGAGCCCCCCTCCCAAAAGTGGCAACGGGGCTTTAGAAGCCCCATCGCCGTTTTTGGGAGGATGGGTGGGGGGTGGAGAGGAGCAGCGACGGTGAGGGCGGGGGGGTTCCAGATGGGAGTGGCGTGACCTATTTTTTATTCATGTTTTTTTCACATTCGCAGGGGTCTTGCAGCTCTAACCCCCATGAATGTGGAGGGACAACTGTAATTATTTCTGATAGTGTGGAAATGACTGTGAATCTTTGGTTAACAGCCAAATGGAAATTACTCAAAGAGGTATTATACAAAGGGATCTTGTAACACTTTTGAGATTAACTTTGAGACAAACTCCAGTCCATGAACAGTTGGTTGAATACAGACAATGGTTTCCTGACACACTATACAGATTATAACACTAGTTAACACCCCAGCCTCATGGGGGCTCTTAGCCAATTTATTGCATCTCATTTCTAGTTCCTAGCCAACATCACACTACATTCCAATAACTCCTTCCACCATTCATATGGCTATCTACTCACCATGGTTTTAGGCAATATCTTTCCTCCTGCTTTTATCCCCTAATGACCATCATTAAAACTTAACTTGTTACTTCATAACCATACCTACAAGTTTTGCATTAATATTGCTATTCACACATACAGTCTGCTCATTCATAGCTCATAGATCCCCAGCAGATAATGGCCCATCAACCAACCATTAGCCAAACAGACACTAACGAGCCTTGCATTTCTATACCCAGAAACTAACCATTCAATTACACAAATTTACATATACTCCCCAACAGGGGTTCACAGCATATAAACTCCACACACACACCTACCCAACCATTCTCTGAGGATGCCAGCCACAGATGGAGGCGAAATATCAGAAAGAAACTATTCCAGAACACAGCCTCACAGCCTGAAATAAAACACCAAAGGAAAAGCTATGGATGCCGGCCGTGAAAGCCTTTGACTTCACAAGACAATTGCTGTTTGCAGATAATGGGAAATGTAGTTCTCTGGCAGAATGATGGGAGTTGCAATCAACCTTGAGGCAGGATGATGGAAACTCCATCATGACAAGGTCATACTACAGATGTTAGGGAATTGGAAAAAAGCAAGATACTAAGGTAGGAAACTTTTGAGGGTCCAGGTGCAATTCCCCCCCCCCCAAGGATCCTCCAGGTGCCATGTGAACTCCCCAAAAATGCTTCTCAAAATAGGGAGAAAACAAACAAGAAAACCAAAAGTACCCAAATGTCTACTCCTGGTTTTTTTGTGGGGGGGAACAGAGGGGGATTTCTTAATAGGGCAAGTGAATCACTGGAGGCTTCACCTTTTTGGCCAGAAAAAAAAAGGCGATGGCATTTGCTACTGAGGTCCACAAAAGCAAGCTGGAAGGGATATGTCCTTATAGCCCCAAGACTGCAATGCCCCCACCTTTTCATATATAGTGCTAGAACCATAGGGAATAACTCTTTTTATTGCTCTAATTTGACCATAAAAATGACAATGAATTTTTAAAATGGCACCCAAATCTTTATGGCCAGTTCACTGGTTCTGCACAATAAAACGGGTTCATGCAATGAAATGAATCTGAATACTAGACATGTGTACTAAATACACAAATCTTAGCTGAAAAAAATTATGGTAGTGGCTGATCTGAGTTGGTAATGTTGCTCTGATTAACAAATGCTATCAGGGTGTACTTTTTCCTTTTTCCTTTCTTCCTTTTTTGCAGTTAATGCTGGGGGGGAGGGATCCATGCTCTTCTTCCTTCTTTTTTGATGGGTAAGACTCATAGGATTACCCCACAGCACAGTGGCCATGCTGACTAGAGGATTCTGGAGTTGTAGAACCAAAAGTAACTTTCCCGCTAGTCCCTATATTGTGGTTGTCTTCGAGCCTGTGCAATGGATTTTTCTGGTGGAGTGCAGCGTGCACAGAACTGGCCTCACCCTTTAAACCAGAGATTTATCTGCCATGGCCTTGCAAGCATGGACCTGGCAGCGAGGTCCTCGGGCCGTAGGTTTGATTAGAGTTTCCTTCTCTTAGATGGTTGACCTTACAGGGTTGGACGAGCACCATCTGCCCGGGTTTGGGATTAGAGTTTTCCTTCTCCTAGGACGGTTGCCACAAGGCTGGAGAGCCCATCCTGCCCTTTGACGCTCTTTGTCAGACCCTTCGGTTTTGACCTGTCTGGCATGGGAGACCCTACCAGTGGCTATTATGCCACCGCCAGCATAGCTCAAAACATCATTAGGGTACGCAAGCCTCTCTCCCATGACAAGGGGGCGTCAATGGAGAGGTGGTTGTAGCCACACAAGATAATAGTAATTGTCCTTTGTCTTGATATGCATATTTACTCCAGGGGGTGGGGTGAGAGAAGGGGGCACATCTGCATATAAATTACACAAAGGTGATTATAGGGGAGAATAAAAGAAATAGTCAACATATTTTAAAGCTCTGATGTCTGGCCAACTATGTAGACACATTTTTTCTGTCATCTCATTTGAGTTGGTAATTTCAAGCCTTTGGTATAAGCTATAACTTTGCTGTCTACTGGAGTCTTATCAAGCCCCTTCACACAATTTAATTATAGCACTACGATTTACTTTAACTACCATGATTCCATCCCATAGAATCTTGGGACTTGCAGTTCAGAGATGAAATATTGAGAATTCCTAGCCAGAGACCTCTGATGCCTCAAAAGATCTAAAAACTCCAAGATTCCTTAGGATGTTGTCATATCAGTTAAAAGTTTATTCATAGTGCTATAACTGGGTAGTGTAAAAAAGACCCTATGATTGGTGATCCAACATTAATTCTGAGACCCTGTAGCTAGTGGAGGGGTCTTAATATCCCAGAGGACCACCTATTCTTTGAGATGTCTGTTACTGATATGCAAGTGTCTTGATAGTTTTTTTCTTTTCTTTTTTCAAAGAAGTATTATCAATTCCAATCAGATATTTTCTTGATTTCCAGGTTCCTGCACAACTGCTTTTCTCCAAAGACATGTTTATTTAAATGGCAAGTTTCATTTCTCATATATAAGCTGGTTTGTTGTTGTTGTTGTTGTTGTTGTGTGCCTTCAAGTAATTTCTGACTTATAGCAACCCTACGGCGAACCTATCACAGGGCTTTCTGAGGGCTGAGAATATGCGACTTGCCCACAGTCACCCAGTTGCTTTCAATGGCATCAAAATTTATACATTCATATCTCTTTTTAACTATTACTATTTTAACACAACAAATTAGCAGTTCTGCATTTTGGTGCTTCCAATGGCTGTATTATTTTGCAATCATATGTGTGTCCACTTAGAATGAAGTCCCACTATGTTTAGTGGAACTTACTCAAGAGTAAAAATATTTAGTGCTGAAACTATGACTTAGAATGTAACTACACTACAAAGGGACAGCAGCTTGATACTCCTTTATGATTCTCTTGTTTTCATCCTATGAGCTACTGGGAATTGCACTCCAGAATTACAGTAGTAGAATACTCTAATGGAGAATTCTAAGTACTACGATAAACTTGAAACCTCAAGATTTCACAGGACAGAGCCATGAAGTAGTACCAAACTCCTGATGATCCTCTCTTTGTTGAGATGATTTTTTGGTGTGTGTTTGACTAGTTTGCAGTCTATATTCAATGTTTGATATGTCACTTCTGCTGCTGGAAGTCATTTCACCACAGATTCTAGGATAAATGCAATGCCCCCCCCCCTGCTGAAGTCACCAGACCACCCCCAAAACATTCACTGGAAGATCTGAATCTCATCAAACATGGTATTTTGGGGTAGCTCCAAGAGCTGTGTATGGGAAGGGAAGGGTGTCGATGCTGAGCATCAGCATCATGTTGAATTCGCTGCACACTTGTTTATGGTTGATTAATATTATCCATGACAACATGAAATATGTTTATTTTTCCTTGAGAGTTTCCTCATTTTCCTGGTTATTGGGATAATTGTTTTTGTCTTTCTTCCTTATCTGTCTTACTATATTCCCTTTAACTGCTAGAATGATGAAAATGTTTTCTTTCATTGGGGGAGGGCAGGGAAGTAAAAAAGTGCTATACTGTATTCCATCTATTATTATTGATTCTTTTTTTTGATGCATTTTTTTTATAAAAGGAAAAAAAAATCCAGGAGAGTTATTCCAGCAGTTAAACAGCTGAATGGTGCCTACTAGTCCTGGCCCCTAGTTGAAGCTATTCAAGGTGCTGAAACCCAGCTTCCAAATCAATTCAATATCATGGGTAGTTCATTTTAAGTTTTATTAACATGCAGAATGGATTCATTACACACTAACATCAAAACCAACAGTCACCGCTGCTGTATACAGAATACCTTGCTGTAAAGAATGGGGCGGGGGGGGGGAGTTTTAAGCCCCATGAATGCATTACAGTAAATTGTATCAGACAATTAGTCATTAGACTTTGGGTGTCATGAAAGGTCAAGAAATCATTGCTTATTTGCTTTGTTATCTGTATGTTTATGCTGGGGATGGAAGAGACATGCTGTGGGCTTTCTCTGCTTCATGTGCCAAAATAATTTGGCTGGTTGGAGGTGGGGGTATAATCCTCCTTGTATTTTTAGTGAATGGTGAATACAATTTTCTGCTGTGCTTCAGGCAGCAAATTATCATGGGCCTCTTGAATCTCTGATCTCGAGCTGCTCCCCTTCCCAAAATGTGACTAGGCTATCTCCTCTTTTTGGTTTATCACTTTGCATAGATACATGTTTGAAGATACTGAGAACTGGTTTATAATATGCCATGTGGTGACGTGCATCCCCCCTCCCACTTCTGCAGTTGACTTATTTAATGGTTTGTAAAATAGCTTGCCCTCTTGCAGCTTGGCAGATTTTTGGCTTGTCCATCTTTCCAGCTGCAGAGACATGACTGGGAGCCATTGCATCCAAAGCAATCATTTGGGCTGAGAATATGAACATTGCCAAGGGAGCTGATGGCAACAAAAGCAGCTGCTAAGGATATTTTTTCCTAACTAGTGAATAGATTTTTCATGTCTCTTATGAACTCTTGAAGATCATTAGCCCCAGCGCCTGCTGGTCTGGCAAAAAGGTCGTAATAATAAATGTCTTAATCGTGAGGTATCCAAAAGAAAACATCTTGAAAGAACTGCTTAGTTGCTTGCACTCTTCCTCTTTAGGAGCCTCTTCATGATACAAAAGGTAACACACTACAGTGGTGATTGGTGGCTTCCATGCCATTGGGTGATGAATCCACACTGAATTTTCATCTGAACTTCAACAGGGCTCTTCAAGGATGCCAAATGCTACTTCTCTTGGACAGTTCCTTTAAATTCCAGGTTAAAGCCAAGAATGGATTCACTATGCTGCTGACATAGGAGTCATCAGCAGCCACTGCAGATTGTTGTCCCTGCATCAATCATGATCTCAAGGTAATAAATACAGTCTCTCAATAGTTCTACTTAATTTATTTCCTTTCAGTTTTAACAAACAATGAAGTGGCAACGGGTTGACAAGTTTTGTTCCTGCAACTCAGGTTTTGGGATTCATTCTTCTTCCAAGAACAGATTAATTTCTTTCCTAGATAAAACCTAAAGAGAAAGAGTCCCATAGCCAGATCCTTACTCATGACAAATAGCCATTGGTACCCCAAAGGAACCAACATATGGCTAAACTATTACCCTACCCGGAGCTTAAAAGGAATTTGTTAAAAATAATGAGTTACACATAACAAATTACCTATAAGAACTTTATTTTCCCCCAGCTAGAATAATTAAATTATACTATGACTGGAGTTTTGCAAGGGACAATCCCACTGTTTTAAATTTGTAACTGTAACTATTTTAGTTACTTATATCATTACCTGGTGTTTATCCTTACAAATTAGCTTTTTCCCCATAACAGGATTTGCAGAGTTGCAATTTTTCCATAAAGTAATATTTTGATTACTTTTGAATAAAGAGACAAAAAACACTTTAAAATGGTAACAATATGGTAACTAACCACTTATTTGGGCATCAGAAATGGTAATTCACTTCACCAGCCATATGAAGTCTCCTTTCTTTTCTGCCTGTCACAGGCTTGCACATAGCTAAGGCTTTCTGTCCATGCCATGCATGCCTCTTCAGCCATCTTTTAAAGATGGGAAGAATGTTTACTTTTTTTGTCTTTCACTGAAAAGGGCATCTAAACATGTCTTAACACATCACAAATGGACTTTTATTTATTTTTAATTGTTTTACATTTTAGGATTTTATAATGAAAATTTATTTTGGCAATTTTTCTGGCAAGATATATTAGTGCATTAAAGTATGTTGTGATTGTGCAACAATGCAATATGTGTGCCCAGAAACATTAGGAGATGTAGCTAATACCCCAGAGGACAGGATCAGAATCCAAAATGACCTCAACAGATTAGAAAGCTGGGCCAAAACTAACAAAATGAATTTCAACAGGGAGAAATGTAGGATACTACACTTGGGCAGTAAAAATGAAATGCACAGATATAGGATGGGTGACATCTGGCTTGATGGCAGTACATGTGAAAGGAATCTAGGAGTCTTGGTGGACCACAAGCTGAATATGAGTCAGCAGTGTGATGCAGCAGCTAAAAAACCCAATACAATTCTAGGCTGCATTAATAGGAGTATAGTGTCTAGATCAAAGGAAGTAATAGTGCCACTCTATTCTGCTTTGGTCAGACCTCACCTGGAATACTGTGTCCATTTCTGAGCACCACAATTCAGGAAGGATATTGAGAAGCTGGAACGTGTCCAGAGGGTGACCAAAATGGTTAAAGGTCTGGAAGCCATGCCCTATGAGGGGCGACTTAGGGAGATGGGTATGCTTAGTCTGGAGAAGGGAAGGTTGAGAGGGGACATGATAGTCATGTTTAAATATTTGAAGGGATGTCATACTGATGATGGGGCAAGCTTGTTTTCTGCTGCTACAGAGACTAGGACATGGAGCAATGGGTTCAAACTATAGGAAAGAGATTCCATCTAAATATTAGGATGAACTTCCTGACAGTAAGAGCTGTTCGGAAGTGTAATACACTGCCTCATAGTGTGGTGGAGTCTCCTCCTTTGGAGGTTTTTAAACAGAGACTGGATGGCTATATGTCAGGAATAATTTGATCATGTTTTCCTGCATGGCAGGGGGTTGGGCTGGATGGCCCTTGTGGTCTCTTCCAACTCTATGATTCTATGATTACATTTTGCACAAAATATTTGTTTTTTTCACTTTTCTCCCCCAAATGTTTAAAAAGCCACCCTCCCATTAAAGTATGTGCAAAAAATCTTTAACCCTTGTATTCTTGTCCATTAGGGAGAAAACTTTAGATATTTATTTATTTATTTATTTTGCATGAAAGAAAAAGAAAAAAAGTAAAGTTGGACAACTCTATATTCCCCGCCAGCTTTTAAATATTTCACCCCTTCTTAGCTACCTGCTTTTGTCCCTCCCATTTCATGCTTTTGAGCAGTCTCCTCCCCCTCATTTCCATCTTGGCTGTCCATTCTTCTCCAATTAGGTCTTCTCTTTAAAGCCTGGCAGATGCCTTATGCATCAGCAGACACCTGCCTTGTATCCAGAGCCATGGTTCACCTGTCAAGGAGACACATCTGCCTGCAAAGCTCTTTACTATTTATATGAAACCACTGGGAGAAGTCATACGGAGTTTTGGCGCTCAGTGTCATCAGTATCCTGATGATACAATAACTTAATCTTTCCTTTCAGTCCAATTCCAGGGAATTCAGCAGTAGAAAATATTCAGTTTTAGAGATTTTTTTTCCTTGTCCCAGCCCCTCTGAGTGGTTTTGCTATGGTTAGAAGACACATCCTATCTCTCAATCAAATCAATTTTGTTTGACAGATCAACAAAATAGACAAAATGTTAAGATGGTAGAGATAAACATGAAGACATATCAGTTGGCTCTTCATTTTTTTATGGTCTGTTTGCTTATCATGACATCCAGATTGCTAAGGAAAATAATCAACCGAAACCTTACTTCCACACCAAGTTTCCATATAAAGACCTAACTTTCTCCTTTACTATTTGCTGTTTAATATACCAGTATTACCAGCTGCAAATGCTGTGGTCTTTAAGCTGCAAATGCTGTGGTCTTTATGCCTTTATTTAACTAGTCTGTTATTTTTATATTGGCCAAGTGGATCCATGTTAGTACATAATTTAGGTTAATGATGGCTTGTTAACATAATCTGAAATGTTGTGGTTAGGAAAGGATTTCCTTCAACTAAACTGTTGAATAAGATCCATGGAAGAAGGTTAAGCAAGTGCAGGTGGGAGAAAGATGGTTTTTGCTGAGCAATGAATTAACAGTACTAGGCCCCCTTATAGCAACAACCAAACAGGTCTTTTAATGTGGGAATCACATGTACAGTCATGATATGGGAAAGGGCAGGACTGTGTATCAAACCCACCATCTTTCTCCCACTGCACCCCAGGGTCATGTTGATCAGAGTGAATGAAAGGCATATGTAGGTGCTTCATGTCACTTATATCTCAGATCAGGAGGGAGCCTCTGTTCTGGGGACAGTCCATTCATGTTCAACTATATTATGTAAATGCTCCTTGTATCATATCCTGCTCAATTAGAAGTTTGGAGATGGTATGCATCACTTATATTCCTGCCCTGTCACTCCCTGTAATTCTTATAAGTGTGATATACACATGGCAATGGCTGGTATGTTTTCCCAACTTCTGAAGGGAAGTTTGAAAGCCAATTATTTCTTATTAATGTACACTCCAAATTTCCATGTATGTCTCAACTATTAATGTACATCTCAACATTTTAACTGAGTTCACAGAAGGTGATTCTGGATTTAAATACTGTTCCAGAAAAGTAAATATCTTCTGCATGTGTTCGTTCCTGTTGTTGGTATTTTAAAATCTCATTTCTCTATATGAAAATGCATATGATAGGTCAGTTATTCAAAGGCTAAACATTCAATTTAATGGATCATTACATGGGACCACATCTATGCATGAAGGTGATCATGTGTATAAAGAGGCCATTGACCTAGTTCTGATGATACATGGATTCCCCCCACCTGATACAAATGTGCTAAGCTATGCACATAGACCTCCATGTGCATATGCTTACATTGGAAGCAGGAACCCAAGAAATAACGTAGGGTACTAAATTAGATAGAGGTCAATAGGCATAGGATTTCCCTGCACACATGTTTATGTTCAACATGTGGATGTAGGGGTTGGAGTTTCACAGCCACATTAAGCTTATGGACTTAAAGCTGTGCTCACATGATTTCTCCAAATTCTCCATCCTATTTGTGGGAAGAGAAGTGTGCATGTGTGTGTATGGAAAATGTCACCAAATTTATTCTGTGGGAGAAAAATTCTCCAGGAGTTTCTCAGACCTGAGGCTCACTATCAGCAGAGTTTGTGGTACAACTTGTTTAGTACAGTATTTCCTAAGGATTTTGTGGTGCTTCCATTGTCCTTGCAAGTGGCAACGGAAGCAACAGTGTTGGCATCCTGGTTGCTATTTTGTATCTCTGTAACATGTCACTCCAGGCCACTGTAAGGTAGGTGGTCACAAAAAATGATAAGGAAACTCTGGCACAAAGCTAACTGACAGGTCTTCGGTTTCTAGAAAGTAAGGGAAAGAAAAATCATATATTTTTTTAAAAAAAATCAGAAATGATTCATTGAAAATTTGACTGAGCTTTTGTCATCCTTCAGGGCTCCATTTCTTCTCCAAGATTTCCCAGACATTACATTATTGTGGAATGGTTTTGGATATATCTTGCCTCTAATGCAGAAGTTTAAATACTGCTCTTTGCCTGCAGACTGTAATGTGTACACTAAATCGTATTGGTAGTCTCAGTTAGAGTAGATGTATTAAATAAACTGGATTTACATAAGTGAGAGCCAGCATGGTATAATAGTCTGAGTGTTGGACTATGGACCTGGGAGACCAGAATTCAAATTCCTGCTTGGCCACAGAAACTCACTGGGTGACATTGGGCAAATTACACTCTCTCAGCCTCAGAAGAAGGCAATGTCAAACCTCTGCTAAACAAATATTGCCAAGAAAAGTCTTTAGTAGATTTGCTTTCAGGTCACCATATTTGAAAATCACTTGAAAGCATACAAATACAATAAAGATAAGTGCTGACTCACCATTCAGTAATTAATTTAGTGGATCTATTCTATTTGCGATTACCAGTAAGATTCAAGACTATGTGTCCAAGAGGGGACAGTATTTTATCCTGCTGCAGGGAAGAGACAGAGTTAGTGCTGGACCAAAATCTGCCCTTGAGTTTTACAAAAGTTTTCTTCTCCCATGAAAGAGACCTCAATTTTTTTTCTGGCTAATTCTCAGGATATTTCAGAATGTCTTTGGAGTTGCTTTTGATGTTTTTAGCTTACTTTCTAACTGTGATCCAGGCAATGGTGTTTTTCCTCCTTTCCTTCCCACTAAAATCATCTCTCTATCACTCAGCAGCCTTCCTTCAAAATTGATACAAAATTCCCCAACAACATCTTTCTCTGGGCTTTAAATGAATGGGAGGAAGCTGTGAAGGCTGCAGAAGGATGGAGATAGTTATTAAGCAAAGAAAGAAAGAAAGAAAGAAAGAAAGAAAGAAAGAAAGAAAGAAAAGACAGGACACAACAGCACGGTGGCACTACAATAGCAGTATCCCAGTGCTTTCAATTCCAGAGGGCTCCAAGGTTGACTCAGCCTTCAGTCCTTCTGTCGGTCGGTAAAATGACTACCTAGCTTGTTGGGGGCAATTAGCAAAATCACATTGTAAACCCCTTAGGAAATGATTTGGTGGTATAAGTGGTAAAATATGAATGCTATTGCTATTGTTATTGCTTTCTTCTCTTCACACACTTTAGCATCCACCAAAAACCACTTGTAGAGGGTTTTCCAGCCATCCAGAGTAATTCCATTGACAGAAACAGTTCAAGCCAAGGGTATCCCCCAAGTGGAATTCCCCAAGTGGATTTAGTTAAAATTAAAATTGTATAGAACAGAAAGGCTAGATTTGAGACTGGAGTTTGTGGATATATTCCAATTAGGCTGTTTCCCTTTCTGATCTTCCTTTGTAGTTTTTTTTGTTCAAAACTACAAAGGAAGATTGGAAAGAGAAACAGCTAAACTGGAATATATTCAAAAACTCCAATCCAACAACAGTGGGTTGAACAGAGACCATGGTTTCTAGGTACACTACACATATTATAATACAAACACTCTAGCCTCATGAGGGCACTCGTGGACAGTTTATCACATCTCCCTTCTAGTTCCCAACCAGAATTACACTATGTTCCAAAACTTCTTCCACCATTCATATGGTCAACCACCCACCCTGACCTTAGGCAACACGTTTCCTCCTGTCCTTGTCCCTCAACAACCATTGTTAAAATGGAACTTATCACCTCATCACCATACCCACCAATTTTGCATTTTTATGACCGTTCGCACATCCTGCTTATAAGGTCCATTCCTAGCCACTAATTCACTCCATGTATTTGATGAAGTAGACTAAGCCTACAAAAGCTTATGCTGCAACCTCTATTTCTCAGTTTGTCTCTAAGGTTAGCCCTTTGCAAACTGATGATATTCTTATTTGACTACTCTGTTGTTCTAGTAGCAGCATTTCTTTGTATTAACCTCACCCAAAGCAGATTTCTTCAAAAGCACATGATAGAACTTAAAAAATTATGCCTAAGTAGGAAAGATACAATAAAAAAAGCTGAGCTAATACAGCCTAGAGCAGGGGTGGGCAACTGCAGCCAATTTTCTGATTCTGGGGTCTCTGGGGGCCACAGGGACTGCCAACATTGCCCCAAAATGAAAAAAAAAGTTTCTAGAAGTTCATTTCTGGTTGCCTTGAAACTCATTATAAAAGTGGTCTGCTGTTCCGGGAGGCTTCAAGGAGAGTCAGTTTATTCTTTGCAGGGGGACGGCAAAGAAAGGACATACTGGGAAATATGGAGGGGTCAAGGGCTGTAAAAACAACTTTTGGGGAGGGGCACATGTCACACCCCTCACTTAGGGCTCATCTAGATGAGGCAATATAACATGGATTTCTGTGCATTAACACAAAATTGCAGCAGTGTTCATTTGTCTTCATGGCTTTTTTGCAAGATTGTGAATATGAGACATACTCATACGTGTTTGAGGTACACAGAGAGGCATGCCTACAAATCAAGATGGTGGCTGAGAGTGAATTACTTGTGCTATTATTCTCCACAAGTTGCTGCCACTGTACAGTTTTTTTTTAAAAAAAAAAATCTAAGGTGCGGAAGTGCGATCTTCTGCTTAAAGGCTGTTTGGTCACCTTACTGGTGCATGATCACTACCGCAAAAATGGTGGATCCAGCCTCTTCATTGCTGGCAAGCCTGCCCCTGTGCACGTCTGACAAATCAGTTTTCAACTTCCAGAATGTACTGCACAGCAAATCAGTTGCCCAAACAGGTGGTAATGAGCATTTCTGTAAAAAAAAATGGGGGGGGGAAGCCGCAAAGGCTTTTCTTGAATCACCATGGGATCTTGTTGAGAGTTGGGACAAAAGGTATTCTCCTCGAATTCTATTAGCAGTTTTTTCCTCATCTAGACAACATCTTAGATAACAGAAAAGTATATCATTAGGCCCATCAGTTGAACTTTAGACAGTCAAGATGCTCCAATTACTTTGTGTTTTTGTTTTTGCTGTGATTAGTTTGATCCAATTTTTAACTAAATCCTTATCTCTTCCATCAGGTTTCCTTGACAATGTAATTAGCCATTTCATTGTCCAAAGAGCTAAATTGCTAGATGAAACCAGAGTTTCTTTCCGTTGCAGGTTGGCTCACACAATTAATCAAAACAGAACTTAATTAATGTAAGCGCAAGCTACAGTATTAGAACTTACAAAAACAGCAGAACAACAACAGACTTTAATTGACTGTGGAGGCTTTGTTCAATGATATGAAATGTCCATAGCTGCTTCCAGATGGCAGCCACTGCTGTTAAAGGGAAAACTGGGGAAAAGGTACCTTAGCTTCAGGCAGGCTTACCAACTAGTTTGAGGCTTTGGCACCACCCTCTTTAATTTGGACTTTGCCACCTATGTTGGTCCCACTCATCTGTTTGGATATTAAGTTATCAGCAGGGGACTGGCACAGTCTGTGTAGGTTAGCAATCTGGAGGCAAGGAATACCAGCCAGGTAGATAATTGAGCTGGGAAACAGCTGGCCAGCCCAGCAGATGGCCTGCCATGCCAGTCATCAGTTAGGCAATCTGAGATCAGCTCACTCTATAGCTTAGTGATGATGTATTCAGACTGGCCACAGTCAAGGAGTTTTAGAGAATCAGATCAGACCCTTTTGGGTGTGTGTGAAGTGACCTAGGAGTATGCACATCTATGAAGTCCACATCTGTGGAGCCATCAACCACTTCCATGTTCTGTCATTTTGTTTTTGTTTTTGAGGTATGAGATATGTCTCCTTCAGTTGTTTGCGTTTTGAATTGCACCTGTTGCTTGAACACCTTTGCCCCATTGAATAACATATATAAAGTACCAGTTATTTGAAATGTGCATTTTTTTTTCTTGAACCAGAGACTCTGATAGTAGGAGTTGTGTACTTTCCTCTTGGTACTATTGGGAGGAGCTGTGAGCCTACTTTCTGCTACAGTGCCTGTTGTGGTTATTTTTTTATTAAAATATTATTTTAAAAAATATTTATAGTGCCACTTAAAGTTATATGAGGAATCTGGTTCAGTTTAAAGTCCAACGGACTTGTTTCAGTCCACATGTGAAAAGTGTATATAGAAAAATGTGCACATTTCAAATAAGCAGTACTTTTCCTTGAAAGGAAAGCATCCAGTTGTGCTACCACTTCAACATTTTCAATTTATCTTCTTTTTTTAATATATAAAGATTGTGTATTTTATATGCATTAATATGGTTACATCTATCAACAGAAAGATGGGGCATCCCATTATACAAAATATGAAAGCACAGACCCAGAAGTAGCCAGAATTCCTCTTCTGATTATGAAAAAATAGGTATTATTTCACATTAAAGTTATCTATCTATCTTCAATTTAACCCCCAACTTCCTTTCCTGTGGAAGAACAGCAGTTTCCAATATAACGGAAAAGAAGAATTCAACACAATTATATAAATAATGAAATGCAAATTAAATTAATTATACAGTCAGACCCCTGTACCCATGGGGGTTCAGTTCCCAGACTTACTATGGATACTGGAAACCAGGGAACCCTATTAAAATAAAGGACTTCTAGTAAAAACATACCATACAGTTGCATTGGAGGATCTAGAAGAAGGCATTTTCCAGTGTGACTCTATGGTATATGTCCCTATTTTGTGTCCTGCAGCTAACTGAAACAGTGGGTATGTGTTCCATGGAGATGGGAATCTGACTGTGCTATTAAAATATACATTCAGTTGAAATAGTTTAGAATGTAAGAAACCCTTGATCACTGGAGAGGGAAGTGGCCATGCAGGGCAGTAAAGCCATCACTTCTGGAGACTCCTAAGAAAGAGTACTCATCCTTTCTGTTCAAATAAAGTATAGTCTTTAGATTTTCCATGGGTTTTTTTCTGGGCTGTGAGGATGTGTTCTGGAAGAGTTTATTTCTGATGTTTCACCTGCAGCTATGGCTGGCATCCTCAGAAAAAGTATAGTCTGGTGATATTTTCAGGTGCATTCTAATAATCAAGAATTGCTATCAATATTTAAAAAATTTGGCCACTTAAATTTTATCTCATAAAGACAAAAAGCAAGTAGAAATTCCTCTAATATAAAAGACTGATGTCTTCATTAAGGCTAAAATTCTAAAAATTGCAAAAGTACATGACCGATATTAAAAATGATAGCTCCTGGATCTTAGTCAGAAGTTCCATGTTCTCAGATCTGTCTGTCTATCTATCTATCTATCTATCTATCTATCTATCTATCTATCTCAGGATGTTAGGGATCATACTAATCACACTCCTAAGAAGAGCTGCTCCTTCTGTCCTCTCTCCCTTATAGTTACAATGATTTATGAATAAAATACTGCAGGTTGTGTGCTGTATATGCTCTTGGACCAAATTGCCTGCATTTTAGAAAGTGTGGGAGTCATTTCCTTGGCAGCACAATGCTTGTGAAACCCCTTTAAGTGGAACAAGTCATGACAACCACATGAAGATTTCATTTGCATTCCCTTTCTGCATGTCTAGGGCAGCCAATCACTTTAGCATGGTATGTTCTTTTCTCAGGTGAATCACCCCCTTAACAGTGTTAAAAAGATTTAAGGAGTGGATTTCAGTGGGCAAAATTACCTGGGCTTTTATTTCCTCTTGAAAGTACTTCAAGATCCAAATAATTTAACAGGCAAAAGCTGTGAGGCCATGGATATAAAATGCATAATATACAGATTCTAGGCTCTGGAAAATTACTGTTCTTAAGTTAAATGTATGAGGTGCTCATACTTGCAAGATCAAGTCTTTTTTTATTATTATTGAAGGGTTTTAGTCTACAAGAGGCAACTGGCAATTTCCCACTCACTTCCCAATTTAAAACGGGGCCAGCTTGGAGGCTAAATTAAATTGCTAGTCTTAGATTGAGCAGACCCATTGAATCATTTGCTGAATACAGAGGCAAGAGTTACTGTAAACCCCACTGCTTTGAATGGCCTGCACTAGTTAGGATGGGACTAGCAATTGGTCCACAGCTTCTCTTGAATATCCTTGTGCTCTGAGAGAGAGAAAAACAGAACCTCACATTCTTTTTAAAAATCTGAATAAATTTGCACATCTATATATGTAATTCTCTTGGGTATGTTGCCATTCCCAATGTGCTGATTGGCCACCTAGGAAACATACCCAACCAATGTAGTGCTCTGTTGGCTGGCCAATCAGCAGCTTGAGGGTGTTTTTCAGAACAACTGAAACCTGAGGGAAGATATCATGGATGGTGTAATTGTATTGTTGTTGTTCTTGTTGTTAGGTATTATTGAGTAGTATTATGATTATTAGGCTTTTAAATCTAAAGTCTTGGGGGTCCATGCTAACAAAAAATATTTAAAGGGGCCACTGGTAAAGAAAAGGTTAAGAGACATTGTTGTAATTGTATTAGTATTGTTGTTATCAGGTATTATTGTTGTTAGGGTTTTAAATCTTGAGTTAAATCTTTGGGTCCAAGGCAACAAAAGATATCTAAAGTGGGTCCCTGGTAAAGAAAAGGTTAAGAGCCACTGGTGTAATTGTATTAGTATTAGTATAGGTGTGCCTGGCATAACATACACCGTTATGTGCCCTGCTGGGGTTTCACACAGTGGTTGTAGCGTGGAGCTTGGGGTGGCAGTGTTCCTTTCACATGGTTCAGCTACATGGTATTCTTTTAGGGGGGAAATGAATTTTTTTACATGTCAGTGATGATTGGCTAAGGGAATGAGAGGAGGGAGGGGCCCTCATGAGGCTGGGGGTATAGATGCAGATTGAGTGGCAGGAGTGGATTGTGAGGTGGAGAGGGAATTTGCATGTGGATGGTGATTGGCTGAGGGAGTGAGGGGATTGATTGGATATGTTTCCTAAGGTGCCAATCATATATATATATAGTTTATTTTGTAAGAATTAAGTCAGTGAAGATGGACCTCCCAACTAATTAATTGGATTTTTGGAATAGCAGACATTATTTACTCTGTTATAGAACTAGGCCATCTTTTGATATGGATTTTGATATCGCCCAGTGCCCAAGGGGTTGCATCATCACCCTGCTGCTGCTGCAATGGGACGCAGGC
The DNA here is from genome assembly GCA_030847615.1 of Gambelia wislizenii. NCBI lineage: Eukaryota > Metazoa > Chordata > Lepidosauria > Squamata > Crotaphytidae > Gambelia > Gambelia wislizenii. The sequence continues at coordinate 94,914,585 of JAUMIR010000005.1, read as the reverse complement.
AGTCAACTGGTGGTGGAGGTGGTGGCAGCAGCAGGGGCAGGGCAACAGAATGACTCACCCTTAATGCACCACCAGCGTACGTTACATTGGGTACAGCTAGTTTTGGTATATTCCTGTCAAAACTTATCCAAACTGAACCTCTTATCCATCTGCATGACCCAAATTTAGCAGATACAGCCATTCCCAAAAGGGATGGGGCCATGTTGTACCTTCCTGTGATTTAGATTTTAGAAGATGATGTTTATTTTTTTAAAAAGAATAGAAATTCCAATAGAGTACTACCATGTTCAAAAAGGCAAGCATCCAATTTCAGATTTTAATAGAAATTATTCAAAGCTGTCACCACCATCCTTAACAAAAAAACTGGATGAATATAGCTGCAGCCATCTGTCAGTTTAGGTTCTACCCATCTTTAAATTTATTCACACTCAAATTTTTTCCATTCTGAATATGAATTTTGTGATTTTTTTGTTTAATTCTTATCAAAAATTAACATCCACCAGTACTGATATGATTTGAGTCCTGTCCTACAGAAAAGAACAGTGAAAAAGAAAGGTGTGAGGGAGGCAAGGCAAAGAATCATTCCTGTAATAGTGGTCACACTGATTTTTTGATATCTTTTCACCAATATTCACTATATGTTTTTCCTTTAATCTGTTGGTATATACAAGGTGCTTTCAATGTAATCTTACTTGTAACCACTGCTAGCTAAAAGAAATCCACATTATTCACAGATATTCAATAGCCTTTCTGCAATGTCTATTTTAAGGACAGTAATGATCTAATGTTCTTGGCATGTGGCCTGGGATTAGTTAAATAAAAAGGCCCTCAGACATCTTTGTCCAGACCTACATGACATAAACATAGTTGCTAATAGCAACAACCATAATTATGCTTTTGTTCCATCCCCTATTAATACCTGCCAAATGCAGGTCTCTTGTGGTTGACATTTTCAACACTTATGCTTTTTTCCTCTTGAAAAATAATGAACTTTTCTTTAAAAAAAGTTTTGAAAATATGCAGAGAAACATAAAGGATCCTATTCCCCTGCAATGGTTTAACATTTCAAGACATATTCCCACCCATAGGCTTTTGTATTCAAATTCAAAAATGTGGCAGGTTATTCTCTTACAGCAGAAAGACTTACACCAAAATCTAGAGACCCATACAACTTCCTCTCTTGCCGAATGGCACTTTGGCTATGTATCTGTTGGGTTTCTTTTATTCTCTTTACCCTAAAAACAATTCCTCATGCCATGTAAAAAATTTCTCTAGGAACCTCAGGGTGTGAGAATACTAGCTTGAAAGGACCTGTCAATGGTGCTGAATCCTATACCCTAAGCAGCTGCCATTGTCAGGAATAAGACCTAGAGGGCCCTGTCCCACTACACAATAATAGGATTATGATTCCATGTTAAATGCCATGGTTGTATCCTATGGAATCCTGGGACTTGTAGTTTAGGAAGGGTTATTTAGAATTCTCAGCAAGAGAGCTCTAGTGCCTCCTCAAAATACAAACCCCAAGATTCTACAGGATATATAGCATTTGTAATTGTTTAGTACAAAAGGTCCCCAGGAGAGCATGGGTCTAACTACAGGATGCAGAAGGACTGTGAATTGTCATGAATTTTGCAGTTCAATAGTACAATGAGCAGCAGAGTTGTTCATTACATTCCTTCAGGGTATACCTCTTTGAGCATAGAGGGATATTCTTACTACATTAACACACACAAGTATATAAAGGGGAAAAATGATTTAAAGAAAGAATCTCAAATTGATAAACACACAAATACGATATATCATTTGATACAACTTCCTGAAGTTCAAAAGACCAGAAAGACAATGGGTGAAATTCAGCCACAGTGAAGCATATTTAAATTCAATTGATACCAAAGGGAAATATTTACATAATGCTTAGTTTTAAAGTGAAACCACTGGAACATAAAATTGCTTAACGTTGCCTAATTAACTTGACTTATATCCACTTTATTTTAAAAATATGATTAATATTTCACTCTTTCTGTATATAGTATATGAAATGTGTAAGGCATTTTAATCTCTTTAAATATATAACTTCTTATTTAAGTATGTATGTGGGCTGGGATAAACTTGACTATAATTCAGTTGTGCTTTCTCTAGATATTTACGTAGATTAATGAGATATCCCTTTACTCCTGTCTCTGACATGCAGTGGCATGGCAACATCTCTTTCCCAAACAATTTACACAAACCACTGTCGCACTTCTCCTCCTCCTTGTCTACCACTCACTTGCCCCGCCTGCCATGCCTTTGCTTGAATACACTCGGCTTTTCTTTGGAAGCTGGTCCCAGTGGCTTTTGTGCCAATGGTTTTGCTTAGCAAGAGCATTTATCAATCAGTTAGTGATCATGGGCTACTTCCTTGTTTTCTCAAACCAACAATAAAGTTAGCTATGCTAATTCAAGGTGGAAAAGAAATCCAGAACTTGAAAACTAAGTGAACCCAGTGAGCTAATCTGAGACAAATAAAGCTGCCAAGATGAAAGTGGTGGTAAGAATACAGATTGGGGGGGATCATATCAGTCAAGATCCTTTACGTATTCTGGTGGAGAGCAAGTCTTGGTCAGCATATGTATTTATGCCATAATGTTCACTTCTTCCCTAGCTGTACAACAGTGGCTGGAAGGTTCCTGTGCACACCCCCAACCACTGATTTGCAGGGCTACACCAAGGCACATTTAGGCTGTTCTTGTGCAGCTATGGATGAAGCAGTAGTTTTATTCCCCCAGTATAAGGCTGTTTCTTGGTCAAGTGACCACTCACTCAGCTGATCAATGCCAGAGGGACATAGATATGCCTGAGAGCTCCCAAGCTGCTGCTGTGAACCCCCGGACAAGGAGTGTTGCACAAGGAGGTAGTGGTACTGGATACCTCTCTATGCAGTGTTCCCCTAAGGATATATATTTGAATAAACGGAAGTTATGCCAGTGTATATAACCGGCAAGATTCTACATGGGAACTAAGAAGTGTACAGGAGCCTAAGAAACTATTATCATCATTTCTCAACATCCCAATGAGCATGACAAAAAAATTGCAGAGCTCAAAATACAGCTATGGAGAGGAATAAATGGGCTCTCCACAACTCACTAGAGTTCCAGGGAAAACAAAACAAAACAAAACAAAATGAAACGAAAAAACCCTCCATTTCTTCTAAATAGAGGCTGGTGACACAAATGCCAGTAGGTTGGTGAATCCATTCCAAGTTCAAGCTTTACAGGAGCTGTCAATGATACCAAAACTATTTTGGGAAGAGGTTTTGTCACCCTGGATAGCTTCTTTGAAATTCAGAAGCTGCCTCACTGAAATTTTCACCAACAGATTCTACTGTTGAGAAGAGGACAAATCTAATTCATACTCCTGATCCTGGGATCATTTAGCTTCCCACTAAAGTGGTGTTACTGATCTTTGCCTGCTATTGGTATGGGAAAGAAATTAATTTCATTTACATTTTAATAAGTGCTGACTTGTTTCCAACTCCCAAATAATAAGTGGCCCAAAATGTCATTATACAAGGTTCTGATGTAGTTCTCTAATACAAAATGCATACAAAATTGTTCACAGTACAGAAAATTGAGAACAATTGTACAGTTACTGAAAATGTCAAGGAGAGAGGGGAAAGTGCTTGCAAAAATGTATATATTTGGGAACACTGTGGTCAAAAATATTTACTATATTTCTCATGCAGGGTTTAAACAAACTGCAAACTGATGCAGAAAAGGAAGGGAATATATTTGTGACTGATAAATTAGAAACAATTATAGAATGGAAAAGAAACAAATACGTCCATCCCTAACCTGAGACCATGGCTTCAGTCACATGTTGGCAAGTCAAGTAAGGAGCAGGGAGGTGAAGCAGGTCTAGCTTTCTGCTGGCATGGATCCATGCAAGGAGAAAGGTGAGATGATCAAATAAATAAATAAATAAATAAGGCTTCTCCTTACAGCTTCAACTTATGTCAAACTTGATGGGCCTTTAGCTAGTACATAACATGGTATATACAATTCAGTGAGATCTTTAAGGTCAAATGCTTTGTCTGCTGTTTCAACTGAATCTAGACATTCAACCTTCTAATTAATTAAAAATAATGATTCATTCTTATCTAACAATGGATTTATTTCAGTGACATTTGTATGTGGATTTTCATTCTGTATCTGTTATAAGCAGCTGTGGCCAAAGCTGCACAGCAAATTCTGGCAACCAGCAAAGTCTCTCAAAGAAGTTTGCTTTCAAGAGCATGACTCATTAACTGCTTAGATAATCTCCAGCCTCCCAGCACATTGCTCTCTGTGGGTGAAGGAGCAGGTAGGTAGTGCTCAAAGGTGGGTAGTCATGTAACTCTTGTCTCACCTTCCTTTCCCCCTTTTAGCATTTCAATAATGTTTCTTTAACTACCTCATTCTTCGGAGAGGGGGGGATAATATCTGGAAGGAATCTACACAGCGGCCTCCATCAAGTCTGCTATGATTTTTTTTGAAGTCAACTTGAACCCTCTGATCTCAATTACACTTCTGTTGAGCTTAGCATATTATGAAGTGTACCAAAGGAAAACAAGGTACTTGTCTGAAAACAACAAGATGCAGTATTTGCTTGTGCAGGTTTGTGGCCCTCCAGCATGATGAGAAATGCTGGGAATTACAGTTCATTAACATTTAAAGAGCCAGAAGACCCCTACTCCTGCTCTGATGCATAGGCAGGATGTCCACCTGGAAAACCTTAGGTCAGCACTTCAAGACTCACATTAAGCTTAAGTCATTATTTTCCCCCATTTTAACAGGTAATCCATTCCTCTTTGCCTCCTTCTCTCCTTTTGCTCTACAATATATTTTAGAGATGATTCCGATGGTATCCATGGGTTTGGTATCCATGGATTTAAGTATTCATGGCTTGAAAATATTCTTTAAAAAATAATAATTCAAAAAGCAAACCTTGATTTTGCCGTCTTATATAAGGGACACTGTTTTGCTATGCCATTGCATATAATGGGACTTGAGTATTGATGGATTTTAGTATGGGGGGAAGGTCCTGGTACCAAACCCCGGTGAATATGAAGGGACAACTGTACTAGCACAATATACTACCCAAAAGCTGGGACTGGCATGTATAGTTAACAATTGCTCAAACTTCTTGTCTTCAAAGAAGAAGATTCTAAATATAGTTTCTGATACCTCTGCTTTGAGCTGCCTTTATGCCAGTTGTCCTACATGGCTATTTGCACTATTTGCTTTTTAAAGGTCAACATTAAATTGGCTGGTATAGTTCATATTTATTTAATTGCTTATAATCTAGTAGAAAATTGCCACAGCTAATGAGTTGTTTGAAAGCATTCCTTCATAAAGCAGCCAGTCTTCATCCCAAGATCAGCTGCCAACTTTTTTTTTAAAGAGTAAAACTAGGGATATAAAATTATGGGTGGAAAAATGGCTTTCTATCTGGTCTGTATTGGTTTTGCACATATGCAATCATACACCTACAAAATGTCTGCAGAAGTCAAATATCTTAAAACTTGTGTTTATATTTGCATACAATTTCCCCTGATATACACCTTTGAATCCAACTTTCCCCTATAAAAGCATTTTGTTTCCTGTTTTTTGATCTGAGAAGTGTTTTTCAAAATCCTAAGAAGTACACAGTCAAAAATAAGTGTGCAATCTATGCATTAGTCTAAGAAATATCAATTAAGTCACCATATTCAGAAATGTGAACCAAATGAGAATTCCCTCATCTCTGTACAAAACCAACAATTTTAACCATCACTGTTTAAGTTGCCACATGTTTAATTTTAATTGGAAGAAAGCGGAAGGAGAAAGAAGGTCTTCTTACTAGTTACTCTCAGGTTTTGGAACTACCTTCCTCAGGAGGCCAGGATGGCTCCATCTTGTTCTTCTTTTGCCAGCAAATGAAAACATTTCTGTTCCAACATACTCTTATGCATTCATTTCAATTGGCATAAGAAATCATCTTGCTGATTTTGGGCATGAGAAATCATCTTGCTGATTTTTACTTCTCACTTTTTACTGGATTGTAAAATGTTTCTAATTCTGTGGCTTGTTTAATAGCATTTTAAAATTATTTTATATGTTTTATTGCTCTTTTGTATCTATATTAATCTGTATTAGGCTGAATCGACACTGCAGAAATAATTAAGTTTGACACCACTTTAACTGCCATGGCTCAATGCTATGAAATTCTGGGATTTGTAGTTTGTAGTGTCACCAGAGCTCTCTGGTGTAGAAGGCTGAATATCTCACAAAACAACACATCCCAGAATTCCATAGCATTGAGCCTTGGCAGTTAAAGTAGTGCCAAACTGGAGTATTTGCAGTGCAGATGTAGCTTAATCTTAACTTTGTGAGCCACAATGAGTCTCAGTGCTGGGGAAAAGACTGGGTGGTAATAATAATAATAATAATAATAATAATAATAAGGCACTGCAATGTACTCAACATTCTTTATACTTAAGGGAGGTTTGAGGGCTCCACCCTTTTAGAATATGGGCTTTGGAAAATGCCTTTAGTTTCAAAAGCTTTTTGCTGTGCAGTTGAGAAAGACAGCAAGTGTGTTGTAGTGGTTTGAGTGTTGGACTAAGAGACCAGGGTTCAAATCCCTGCTCAATCATGGAAACACATTGCATTGCTGTGTGGTTGAGAGTGATATTCTTTCCTTCCCTTTTTCAGACCTCTCATATTGTAAACCGATACAATATTTGAACATATTCACAAAAATGGTTGAAACCTCCCCCCCCATTTTGTTGTTGCTGTTGTTGTTGTTGTTGTTGTTGAGGATCATGTTGAAAAGCCAGGACCAATGAGAAAGTGTTCAGGACTTATTCTGATCAAAATTTGCAGGTGGTTGTTTTGTGCAGAAAACTGTATTTTTACAGCATATTCTGTGCAGAAAATAATATGATTCCTTCTGTAAAAATGCTGTTCCTGTACAGAATACAGTATGCTATAATTGGGGATTTATTCCATGCAAAATTCACATGTGGTTGATTTGCATAGGCAACAATATTTTCTGCCCAGGTAACAGGATTTTCTGGGTAGGAAATATTTTTTCATGTAGAAATATTGATTTCTGTGCAGAAAATCCTACTACTTCACTCAGTTTAAGTATTTCTTGATTTATAGCTTGAGCTTCCTCCTTTGAAGTATGTTTAGGTTCTCCCTCTTGGATCTGGTAGGCAGGTTTATTGCTTAAATTTTCATGACTTTTATCATGTCTCTGTGTTGTTTTTCCTGTGATGAGGTCATGGACTACCTGATCCTTAAAAACTCTGATTGTTTTGATATAGTGTGCACATCAAAGGTTTTACTTTTTTGTATCAGTCTGTTATGAACAGATGCCTGGTTGAAGGTCAAGAATATGCAGTTAATTGCTCTTGAGCTGGGTAAAAAGCAGCAGTCTAATAAATCAATTATTGTGCTGTGAGAGTTTAAAAGCTGGGAAAGGAATCTCACAACTGACTTGTGGCTGTTCCATATATGGGCACTGTGATATATTTGTAGAACGAATTGTTATTTTTTTTAGGACTCAGCAGTGTTTAACCATGTCCGGTTGTCATGATGGGGCTGGGCAAGCTTCCTACACGGTTAAAATTTGTCATGCAATGACCTCCGCAGTAGAATAGTACCAACCTTGTTGTGTTATACTGGAGCTATGCAATCTGAAGGGTTATTTTAAATACTGTTTTTAACCTGTTTTTAACCTATGTTTTTACCTTCTTTTTTATTCTGTACCCCTTTTTACCTGGGATGTTCTATGACCATAATAAAGATTCTATTCTACTACTTCTTGTATAGAAAATACTGTTTTCTGTGCAAAAATACCACATGCAAAGGTTGTGAATAAGCTTTGAAAACTGCATGGTTTTCTCACAGCAAGAAGAAAATTGTTACAGTTACTCGTTGTTTCCTTCAAGAAGAAACTTAGTGAACAATTGCATTTCTAGTCTTAAATTCAAATAGTAAAGGAGACCAGCGTGTCCATGTTGGTTTCGGGTCTGGCCCCTATTTCTATCTATGTGTTATATACAGGGTGTTCCCTTCTAAAATGCATACACCCTTCAGAGCTTATAATTCTTGGAAAAAATAGCATTCGCCCCCCCAAATGCATACACCCTTAATAGGATTAAAGATTACAATTGTAGAGAAGAGTTGCAAGATTACAAGAGAAACTTTAAGGGAGGTTTGCAACTCTGCTTTGACAATGTGAGCAGTTGATTACTGCACAAGCATGACAATCTGAACATTTTACATGAAATTATAATTTAAGATGGAAATTGTAGCTCCGATTAAATCACTATTATAATCTGCGGCATCACTAAAGCTGGTGTCATCCCCCCCCCATGGTGTCACCTGCTGCAGTTAGGCCTCTCTGCACCCCCTAGTGCCAACACTGATTATAACATTTATTCTTCAATATAAATGTATTTCTTTAGCCTTCAAATAATCACCATAGCTACCATGAGTTATTAAGGGTGTATATATATTTTTAAACACTATGTATATACCTGTACACAGATTTTTTTCTTGTACATCAGTCCCAGTTCTTACACTTCATATTTATTTATTGTAATTATTAAATGGTTCAAATATTAAAAATTACTCAGCTTTAAAATGTTATCTGTACTTCTACATAAAATTACATTCAAAGTCAAAGTAATTTGCCAGAGAACAACGGCAAGCAATGAGATTTCACTCTGCACCTTCATAATATTTTAATAGATTGGTAATCATACATGGCGGTAGCACATTTTCTTGCCCTCCTGGGATTTATAATTAGGAATTCACAGATGAATAAACACAGCTGGCTTGCATGATTACATCATTTCAACTAATTATAAATAGGTCATTTCCTTCAAATATCCAAGAGGCTTACTGTGGCAAAGGATTTGTGGGAGTTTAATAGATTAAAAATATTAAGTAGAGTAGAATTTGTAGACATGCTGGCGAGATGAAAGGCAAAGTGAAAAGTACCTTTTAACCATATAGCATTTATAACTTGGAAAAACTTTCTGGTGAAAAAAGTCCAGGACAGAGTTGTACAAGAGACAGATCCTATTTCTGTGGTAAGTTTTCAAATTGTATTAGGCCAGGTGGATTTTTAAATCCTCACTTTTATAGATGTCAACTGATCCTGATGTTTTATTTAATTGCACAAACTGTAATAAACAGTGGCTTTTGAATTTTTAATTTTAAAAACATATTTCATGTTTCCCCCCCCAACATCCCCCATTAGATTCAATAGTTGTATATGCTCAGCAGGGATTTACAAATGAAACAGACAATATTGAGGAATGCAACTGAGATTCCTGCTACCCAGAAACAGCCTTAGACATTTGGGTACCTGAGACAAAAAGTCCAAGTGGTTCCTTCAGTGGAAAATAAACAAATATATTTATAAACAATTGCTATTTTTTATCCTTTCTTGGATCTTAACAGATTTCTTAGGATCTTGGGAAGTTTCCTACATTGCAAATAGTGTAGAGGCCTCCACATATAGTTCTCTGGGTGATTCTTTCCTTCCTGCTCACATTCATGTTCTATGTGTTGACATCCAGGGGCATTGCTTTGTGGAGCATGTTGCATTATCTGCTTCTGGAAAATGTCTCTTGTCAGTAAGTTATTCCATCAAAAGTGGAACTTAACTCCCCTTTGTCTAATTTAGACATTGTTTCCCATTTCCTCTATATTTGTGGTGGGTGACTGTGGTCCTGCTTGTGTTCTTTGGACTACATTATTCTCAGTCAGCATAGCCAAGGGGATGGAAATGAGCTCCACAAAATTGTAGAGATACAGGACAGATCCTGGATCTAAACCTTGTCTATTATGTTGAACAGACACATTGTCCATGAGGTGATTTTTGCAGTTAAGTCACATAAATATATCATGACTAGAATCTAAAGAGATCCAAGTGCCCATGCAAAGGTTTGCTGTCAAGACAGCTGATTTTCCCTCTTGTTGGTGACCCCTCATACCTAATAAAATGGAGTCCTGGATGGCCCTCAAAAAGTTGGGAATGTCTTTTATAGGGTGGGGGAGGATCATGAGGGAATGTAGCAGAAGGAGGTGACTTAAAAGGCTAAACACAGCCTTATGGGTCCTGGCAACAGCATTAGTAACAGTGTGGTCTATTAGCTCCTTTAAGCTAGATAGTTGGTGCAATCTGGCTCTGAAAAGGAAAATCAGTACTCACTGTTGAGTTTCTTTTCTGTGGTCTCCAGATGCAGACAGTCCAACAAGTGAGTGGGTAGTGCCCTCTCTCTTGAACTGAAGGCAGGATCCTGACTGGACAATGGCCTCTGGTCCTAGGGAGGAGTACACATATGCCTTACCCAGACCTAAGGTCTGAACAATTCACTAAACTAAGAATCCCTAACATAAAATAATGGGCATCACATCAAACCATCTTTTAAGGGACGGACTACAGAGAAATAAATAAAAAGGAAATATCACCTTGAATCCATAAGCAAACAAAAATATATATAATTAGAGGCAGCATACTCATTTCCAAGGCATGAATAGAAAATGGCCTTTGGTTATGCTTCCTTGCTCTCCAGAGGAAAATATGCTATCATATTACTGTGGATCCACCTACATAACCAAAGCTGCAAAAGATTTCCAGCCGTGGGGAATGGTCCACTGTTGGTTTTAGGGGCAGCTCTGGAACAGAAATACAGCAAGGCTGCCAAACACCTAACAAGCCCATGTACCTTGAGCATTCAGCTCAATATCTATCTCACTTGTTGTACAAGTTTCTACAATGTTTTGGTGTGGATAGCAGAACAAGGTTCACTGTGAGCAAGATTCATGCAGTATCAGCTAGCTGAAAGTGAGCTTCAAGGAATTATTCATTTCAAGTAAATAATAAAACCAAAATGATTGTTCTATGGCTACGTATTAGGACTATGGGTACATATATCCAGTCTCTATAGTGGGTGGCTTCCACTCCCATGCACAACCCCATCCCTACTCCTTCTGTGCCCTTTCTGTGCTTAATTCCATCAGATATTTCTTTTTCCAGGATAAGATCTGCCCCTTTTCTTTTGTCACAAATGTGTTCACATTTGCTTTAAAATATTTTGAACTGTTTACATTGATTGAAGGCATGTCCCCATTGACACACACAAAAACATGCCTAAGCAGTGCTTTGCATGTATCGGATATGTCTTTGTCTGTGCCTTCAAGTCACCTGCCAACTTTTGGTGAATTTCATAGGGCTTTCTTAAGCAAGGAATACTTAGAGGTGGTTTTGTCAGTTCCTTCCTCTGAATTATGGCTTACAGCACCTGGTATTCATTGGCTGTCTTCCATCCAAGTACTAACTGGAGCTGACCCTGCTTATCCTCCAAGATCAGATGGGATCTGGTAACTTTATGGCATTTAGGTGGCTATCTGATATGTGTATTTGGACTTTTCAAACCTATGCATTTTTCCAGACACATCCATTTCATGTGTCAACGCAAAGATTCTGGGATAGAAATTGCATCTGTTGCCTGGACAGTCCAATCAATGAGGGCCAAAATAACCCATTGAACCTCAGATAGAAATTAGATGCCTCACATATCCCTACTTAGAATCATAGTTAAAAAGTGTTACACTTGTCAAGGGATAATGTGTAACTTCCCTTGGGAATCCCAAAGCAGGTACTTTAAATGCTTCTGTAAAACATACTCATTAGTGGACAACCGTAAGACCCTCAGCTCATCAAACCTTATAAAACTCAGCCCAATTCACACATCTGGTAATGTCTATAGATTTCCTCCATGTGAATCACTGTCAGTGCTGTGAAGACTGCAAGGATCACTACAGTCCTTTATAGGTGTATGCATATGCAGTTCTTGTTCAAAGATGACTATTCCCCCATGGGAACAACAGAATTAGCAGAATCATCAAAGTCAATCACTTGTAAAATATATCTCAAAAAGATAGGTAATCTTGCAACTAGAGTAGTTCTCAACTGCTGGGCTTTTTTCTTCTGCTTTGATATCTCCTGCAAGGTCAAAGACAAAACTTCTAAGCTTAGTCACAGTAGGGAAGGTTTCTAGGGAAGGTTTCTAGGGAAGGTAACTTGCATTTTTCATTCTGGTCAAAAGTACTGATAGACATCATGTAAGTTCCCTTGCAGGTTGTCCCAACTAAAGAGGATGAAAAGGGGAAAGGGAAATGAAGTATAATTCACAGGAGGTATGTACATCTTCACTTATTTCAGTCTCATATGCAACACTCACAAGGTGGTTTTTTAAAAAAATCAGGTTTACTTATTTCCTAGAGTGTATGATTAGTTGAATGTTTGTTGATGATTTCTTTTTTTCCTCCTTCCCACTTTTTTATTTTTTAAGCGGGAGGAGAAGGCATTTCTTTTGCACAAAAATTTGGGGTATTTGCAGCAATGAAATTTTTCAAACAAAATGTTTTTTCTTGCTATTGTTGAAGCATGATGTCACCATATGTTTAATGTTCAGTGTATGCCTGATATGCTTTGCTTGCTGGTGTGTGTGTATTATATTTAATTAAATCTTTATTATTTTATAAAATAAAATAAAATAATAAAATAATACCCCACACTCTTGATCTCATGGCTGGGTTTGGCCAGGGAGGTATCAGGTTTGGCCCCATGGAGAAGGAGAAAGAAGGAAAAAAACAGTGCTCAGCTGGGAAGACAGCAGCAGTGATCCTAAGAAGGAGAAAGAAACTTTTTTTCTTCCTCCTCCTCAGGCTGGTCATAAAGTGGCTCATGGCCAAAGGTTCCAGTCAGGATGAGGCACCCAGCCATGCAATCAGTGGTGAGGTCAATCGGATTGATAGGTTGATGCATGCAGGGGGGGGGGAAGCAAAGCCGCTGCCATCCTATGACCTAAAATACTCTGATTCAGACATGGGAAGGAAAACTCTTTTGCACTGATTTGCATTTTGGGTGGGGAGAAATGTGTGGCTATCAATACAATTTGAATCCAGTTTATTACAAGTAGGTGTGGCATTAATGGGGTGAAACCAGGGCAAAATACTGTGCACCGGAATGGAATTATTTTGCTGGTGTGGATTCAGCCATATTTATTGCTAACAAGCTCATTTACAATCAAAGTAATAGACACTCAAAAAATAATGAAACAGAAAAAAGAAAAAGAGAGAAAGAGAATAAAGAAGAAGAAAAAGGGGGGAGAGGAGTAAAAAGGAAAAAAAGACATATAACTAAAACACAGCAGGGCTCTTACCACCACCAGCACCCTGCAATCCTGGCTGTAATGAAGATACAACTAACTAATCCTGCTAAAATTACTAATATTTATTTATTTATACCCCGCTCTTCAGCCACAAGGCTATCAGAGCAGCTTACAAATTGTTTTAAGCAATAGCAATTTACACATCTACACTGCATTAAGCAGTTTCCAATGTGTGTTAGCTAATTGCCCCCACAAGCCAGGTACTCATTTTACCTATGAAAGGATGGAAGGCTGAGTGAACCTTGGAGCCCTCTGGAACCGAACTTGCAACGTGGTGACTTGCAGCTAATAAATACATATACAGATTATTACATCACTACATTTCTTATTTGGTCATTTAAGCTAACTCAGCAACCTTAACCATTCCATTGTTGGTGCTTCAGTCCATTTCCAAGTTTGAGCAAACAATATTCTTGCTGCTGTTGTCATGCATCACAGAAGTAATCCATATTGACGGCCAAGTTTTTTATCCATAATGCCTAACAGAAACATTTCTGGTAACCTTAAAAAATCTAGCTTCACATCTTTTGAATTAACATATAAATCTTAGGTCTGCAGTTCACAATTTTCAATGGGATGGTTTTCTCTCTGTGTTGAGACACCATTTCTTACTGAACATGAGAAAATCTATAAACATTCTTTGTTACTGTGTATCTTCAAGTTGTTTCTGACTTATGGTGATCCTTAGGCAAAATTATTGGTCTTTTTTGGCAAGATTTTTTCATTCAGAAGGGATTTGCCATTGCCTTCCTCTGAAACTGAGGGAATGTGATTTGCCCAAGGTCACCTAGTGGGTTTCCTTGCTCTGAGCAAGGATTTGAACCCTTATCTCATGAAGTCCAGTACTCAAGCCAATACACCGTGTTGGCTGAACCATTCTTTAAATATTCTTTACAATTCAGTCAATAGTATGTTCATATCCAAAAACCAATGAAAAATGAATTGGACATAGCTCCCACTTTGGAATAGACCCTTAAGGCCATACAGCAGATGAAAAACAGCAAGGCAGCTGGGATTGATGGAATCCCACCTGAAGTTTGGAAATGCAGAGGTCATGCACTCTATGATAAAGTCCACAAACTCCTTGTGAATTGCTGTGAAAAAGGGGAACTGTCATCAGATCTCCGAGATGCAGTCATCATCACCCTGTACATGAAAAAAGGAGCAAAATCCGATTGCTCAAACTATAGAGGCATAACAATGCTCTCTATTGCTGGAAAAATCCTTGCAAGGATACTAATGAACAGATTAGTTCCTGCTATTGCAGAAGAACTTCTTCCTGAAAGCCAATGTGGCTTCAGAGCCAATAGGAGTACTACAGATATGGTATTTGGCCTTAGACAACTTCAAGAAAAATGTAGAGAGCAGAACAAGGGTCTCTATGTAACATTTGTTGACCTTACCAAAGCCTTCTCCACTGTGAGTAGAAAGGGTCTCTGTCAGATCCTGGAAAGACTAGGATGTCCCCCCAAATTCCTTAAAATGATTATCTTGGTACACAAGGAGCAGTGTGGTCAAGTCAGATATGGCGATGCTCTTTCAGAGCACTTTCTAATAACTAACGGAGTGAAGCAAGGCTGTGTTCTTGCTCCAACTTTATTTACAATCTTCTTCAGCATGATGTTCCAAAGGGCTACGGCAGAGCTTGAAGAAGATGATGGCATCTATATATGTTACTGTACTGATGGTAGCTTGTTTACTTAAGCAGTTTGAAAGCTCATACTAAGACTCTAAACTATCTAGTCCATGAGCTGCTCTTCGCTGATGATGCTAACCTTGTTGCCCACACAGAAGCAGCTCTGCAGCACCTAACGTCCTGCTTTGCAACAGCTGCAGAGCTGTTTGGGCTAGAAGTCAACCTGAAGAAAACAGAAGTTCTTTACCAGCCTGCACCACAGGACGAACACCACCATACCCACATTGTGGTCGGTAAATCTGTGCTTAAGTCCGTTCAGCAGTTCACCTACCTGGGAAGCATCATCTCCTCAGTTGCCAAGATTGACAAAGAGATCGATCACAGATTAGCAAAGGCATATAGTGCATTTGGAAGACTTCACAAAAGAGTCTGGAGTAATAAACACCTCAGGTGAAGCACAAAAATCAGTGTGTATAGAGCCATTGTACTATCTATTCTCCTTTATGGATCTGAAACATGGGTCACCTATCACCACCACCTACGACTCCTTGAACGCTTTCATTAGCACTGTCTACGCACAATCCTAAATATACACTGGACTGACTATGTGACGAATGTTGCTGTCCTTGAGCAAGCAGGGATCACCAGCATTGAGGCCATTATATTGAGAACACAGCTGTGCTGGGCAGGGCATGTTTCTAGGATGGAGGACCATCACCTCCCAAAAATAGTACTCTATGGTGAACTCGCCATGAGTCAGAATAAGAGGGGTGCTCCAAAAAAATGATACAAGAACTCCTGAAACAACATCTCAGGCTCAGCCAAATTGATCACCAACAATGGTCCACCATGGCCTCACATTGGGAGGCATGGAGACGCACTATCCACAATGCTGCAGCCTTATTTGAGAACTCACACCGAACAAGTCTTAAAGAGAAACGACAACGCAGAAAGAATCACAACCCAGAAACACCACCCAAGGAGACCCTCTGCTGTGCTTTCTGCAACTGGACTTGTTTATCTCGGATTGGCCTTTTTAGTCATCAGCAAGCTTGCAGAAAGTGCAGGATGAGTCCTTCCTGAGCAAAGAAAAGCCAGAGAGAGAGAGAGAGAGAGAGAGATATGTTTGCAAAGAAAAGCCAGAGAGAGAGAGAGAGATGTTCATATCCCTTTCTGTTTTTTAAACTCTCAAAGGAGTCTACAACAAATATGATAAAAATATTAACTAAGAACAATAGAACAACAGAAACAATAAAATTTCCTAAATACTCATTCATGAAAAAGTGGGGTAACTGGTAACATTAACAATCAGGAAAATACCCAGTTAAACAGATAGTTGATAGCTAGAGAGAGTCTAAGGCCTCGTCTACATGAGGGGGAAATAATCCATACAGTGGGTAAAAATCCAAGAAGACAGCTGTTCAAATGCTTATGATCTGCCTAGATGGATAAAACTCCCCCCTAAATTCCATATGACTCCCTTGCCCAGCTGGCTGCAGCAAGTGATCTAACCAGCAGTTTTAAATCTCTTGCCACCTTTTTTTTTAAAAAAAATTAAAGCTCCCTGTGATGCAAATAGCCATTATAACATGCCAACATTAATAAATAAACACGAAAAAACAGTGAAAATATCTGTATCATAACTTACCAGATGCTCGCGTAGCTGGGAATCCAACATTGCGGATGTTGCTGATTCCCCTCCTTTGTAGCCCCACCCCCTCTGTTCAGCGAGCCAATCAGATTTCACTGCCTGTTCATATGTGTACGAACAGAAGTATTCAGACGGTCGATTGTTTGGAAGTTGTACGGATTTTTCCCAAAGATCCAGATGAAGCCCCAGATCAGCCGCTCACAGACTTTAGGGTGAGTTTTGCCACCCTGCTCTGAATGACACGTGTGTTCGAATGGATGTCTATACACATGGCCAATCTTTCGAAAGCTGTACAGATTTTTTGTTGTTGTTGTGTAGACAGGCCCTTAATGGTCCAGTGTTGCCTGATTATTTTGGTGTGATATTACCCTTCTTAGCTTAGTTTTAGAGGGGGGCAAAGCCTCCTTATTCCACTTACTGATGTCTATGACTGGTATGCACACTCACAGAAAGTAGTGAATGCAATGTTTGCCCAGTTACTACCAGGAGCACTAATGGAGAGCAAGAGAAGAAAGGCTGTTACACAGTAAAAATATTTACTTACACTCTTCAAGATATTGTTAGGGCAGCCCACATCCCAAATCACGCCAGTCACCACTGCCCAAACTATTAACATTTCAGAGACTGGGGTAGCTGTAATACTTTATTAGAATACATTTTGCATCAATTCATAGTAAATATTCACAGCTACCATCCCAAACTTCTTGGTCATTACAGAGAACTGATATTACTTGTTGCCTGAGGTGCCTAGGCATATGGAGAATCATTAAAATTGTAGCACACTGCATGAAATCTCTTTAAATGATGGCAAAAGGCACTGAAAGAATCAGTACAATTTTTTTGTTAAGAAAACAGCAACAACATCTATTCACCATAAGCTCTAAACATTTCAAAGCATCAACCAATGTTGACCTGAAAATGGTGTCTGAAGTAACTATCTCATTATTTTTTCATGAAGTTCAAAATATTGACAGTCTGTAGTGTTTTATATATTTGGGTGTTGACTTTAAGGCCAAATTAGATGTAGTGTTAAGTATGTCTCTGCAACTGAATTCAACATACAGATTTTTTTTTAATGCAAGAAGCATTCATTAGGAAAATTCCAGAGAATATCAACTTAATTGCCTTTCTAATAAAAAGAAAGTTTGAGAGGCACATATTACTGTTAGAAATTAATAAGCATTTCATAAAATACTATTTAAGAGCAAAATGTGTACACTGAACTAATACAGCTAATATTCATGATTCATATTTTTTTACCACCATTTAGAGATTTATGAAACAGCCCAGTTCACCTTGGCTTGATTTGGAGGTTATCCCATTCAGTGCAAGTTGGAATCCAAATCATATACCAGGATTCTATTTTTTTTCATGTCTTCCACTATTTATTTATTTATTTGGCGCTGATAACTTTTATTCTGTTCATCAGAACTGATGAGCTTTGCAGGCCTGATGGAGACGCCTGGGAGAATATGCTTGAGAATTTTTGAGGGGCAGGGGAAAGGAAAAGAAAGGAAAAATGAAAAAGAAAAGAAAGAAAGGCACAAATTTTGATTTGTTTGGGGGAAAAAAGCCCATGCTAAGGAAGAAAATGACATTAAGTGGAAAACTGGTTAAATCCAGTGCCTATTACCTTTTGAGGGGGCAATGCTGTTAAATTACAAAAGAATTGGTACTAATAGTTTTGTTCAAGAGAAAAGTGTCTACAGTTGGGAAAGGTCCAAAAGGACATACTAACTTTAATTCCCTTTTTTGAGGAGAATTGTTACCAAAATGACCAAACACCACAGAGCTGAGTCTGGTTAAGAAACGTTCAACGTGATGTCGAAGGCTTTCACGGCCAGCATCCATAGATTTTTCTTGGTTTTTTCCTGGGCTGTGAGGCCGTGTTCTGGAATAGTTTCTTTCTGACATTTCACCTGGATCTGTGGCTGGCATCTTCAGAGAATGGTTGGGTAGGAGTGTGTGTGGAGGTTATATATTGTGAACCCCTGTTGGAGAGTATATGTAAATTTGTGTAATTGAACGGTTAGTTTCTGGGTATAGAAATGCAAGGGGATTTCCAGCAGATTAATGGTCCATCAACAAACCATTAGCCAAACAGACACCAATCATCCTTGCATTTCTATATACAGAAACTAACCATTCAATTACACAAATTTACATATACTCCCCAACAGGGGTTCACAATATATAAACTCCACACACGCTCCTACCCAACCATTCTCTGAAGCTGCCAGCCACAGATGCAGGTGAAATGTCAAGAATAAACTCTTCCAGAACACGGCCTCACAGCCTGGGAAAAAAACAAGGAAAATCTCTAGTTAAGAAACCTGAAAAAAATCAGTGTGATTGGTACAGTGTTGTTTATGTTGTTGCTGCTGTTGTTTTTGGTGTGTATGTGTGAGAGACTCTCTTTATTTTCACCCCTTTATGTCCCCCCCCCCCGGAGATTTAACTTGTATGAAAAAGGTATCAATTGTAAAAGCCCTGCTGACTATATTTTAAGAAGCCTACAGTACTCCAGCAGAATAAATTCAGAGGCATTAAGAGTGGACACACATGTTACCATTAATGAATGTCCACACAGAAATTCAGGTGTGGGACTAAAACTCAAGAGTCAGATGGATACCTTACATGCAGAGCATTTTAGGTTAAATTACTTGGCTCTCCAAATATAGATAGACAAATAGGCAGGCAGGCAGGCAGGCAGACAGACAGACAGGAGATTATTAGATGGGGAACAAAAAAGTGTCCCCATCTCGCTATATTATATCCCACTCCTTCCTGTCCCTGTAACGTGTTATTTTTTTTCAGACCTACCTTTTTCACACAGCAAAAACTGCTCCTCTCCCCTCCGTCAATCCAGGAGTGAATGGAGCTCTCATGGAGCCCCATTCCCTTCCTGGAAAGGAAATCCCAGCCATTCTCATGAGAGAATAATCACGTGGGAAATAAAATAAATAAAATGCACATCAAAAGAAAAACCGAGCCCCAAAACACACTTTAAAACCTCCAAGTAACCCGGGCAGATGAAAAAAAAGTGTGTCACTTACCTCCATGTCCTGATCTCGACCAGGAGTGTTAGCCAGGGATTTCCCAGTGACACTGGCATTGCGCCAGCATAATGGGGCACCTTTTTGCTCACCCATCATTCTGCTATAGAAATGGAATGATGAGTCAATTCACAGCTTAGCCCGTGAATCGAAAGGAGTGCAGGGGATGGAAAGGGCATGGGAGCATAACACCACAGGGACAATGTTGTCTGAAAGGGAAGCCCTTGCATGAACTCTTGTCATCCCTGTGGTTTGATTTTACGGTCGTCTGAAAATCTCCATAGGCAGGCAGGCAGGCAGGCAGCCAGGCAGGCAGGCAGGCAGGCATGCATCTGGGAGTAAGTAAAGACCCCTGCCTAATACCCTTACTGAGATCCTCAAGAGCCATCAAAATATATATTAATTGCATAGGTTGTGGTATAAAGGGTTATTACATGCAACATTTTATTCATAATTTGGCCACATTTATTGTCAGGAAATGACATGGATGTGACCACAAGATGGAGCTGTAAGCTTAGAAATGAAAGTAGGTAAGCTCCTGTGGCAGGTGTGTGTGTGAGTTAGCTTTTGAGAGTATGCACTCCTGAGATGCCTGATGTAACAGGCATTGTTTAACTGCCTATAAAAAGGAGAGGGGAATTATCTCCACTGTGGGTTTGTTGTGGATGGTGGTTGGCGAAGCAGTTTGTTGGTTTGAGAGAGATTTAGGAGTATTAGAGACAGCTGTCCTATACTCTGTGTGTGTGTGTGTGTGTGTATATATATATATATATATATTGTAAATATACTGTGAACAAAGATTAAAGCCCTCAAGTTGGCTTGTTGCTGTCTTTATTTGGCAAGCCAGAGCTCAGGCCAGTGTGCTGGGGTGAAGGAATTTTTTCCTTCTCAGCCTGAAGTCTTTTGCAGAAATCTCTCCAGAAAACCTTCTCCTTGGCATCCTGTCGACATGGAGCAACTCTGCGGGTGGTTGTGGTGGACACAGTGCATCTTTCTATGCCCCAACATCTTTCTATGCCCCAACATTTATCCATCAATTTTTAAAGACATACTGTGTCCAAACCAACATAATAAAACCCAGTATATCTGTACAAACTGTACACAAAGTTTTTGCAAAATCAATATGGTGAGTCTCCTGGCGACAGGAAAATTTGTGCCATGATGAATATTTGGGTGCAAATTTTCACAGATTTCACTTTGGTTGGCAAGAACGAATCATTTTCCTATTTTTCACTTCAGCTGGGGATTTCGTCTTTGAAAAAAAATGGTGTGTGTTTTCAGAAAAGGGTATTTTCTGTGGAGAAAACACTACTTTTCTATGCAGAAATGTTATTATTCTTGTCTGTCCAGGATTTGCCTTGCTATTTTTCATCTGTGATTCTAATGCTTTTGAATATTCATTTCATCTCTAATGAATGAAAACCTCAAATGCTTTCTTGAAATATTATGGATGCAAGAGGGAGAAAGACTGGGTGTCTTAGAGAAATCTCTTGTCTTCTTGTCCCTGTCATCCTCAAATCAGCTCTAGACAGTTTTCCAACCAACCAGCTGATTTTGTGGGGAGATGAGGAGAAATTGACCCCTTCTTCATTCTTTTGATAGAAGTTGTTCCATTACTGGGCTGAATTAATTGGATTCCATCCAGTGTTTTTGGAATCATTTGTCACTTGTCATGATAGCCTTAGCTGCTAAACTAACTCTAAAACATTTCAGGTCCCAGACTTGATTGTTTCAAAGCAAACTGAGAGGAACTCATTTCTTACAAACTTGCTCTTTTAGTGACCAATAGCACAGTCAAAAACAAAGGCATTCATTGTTTATAGTCTGATGACTGGTTTCTTCAGCTAAATGTGTGTTCCATTGATGGGTAATTCAAGTTAAAATAGGTTTTAAGAGTACAGTACATTCTACCACACAATGGTGATATAATTAACTAAAGTAGCACCCAGCTTAATCACAATGTCCAACCATGTTCCAATAAGAAATGTTTTCCCAAGACTTCAGTATTACTCTCAATGTTTTCTATGTGCCTTCATACTTTTGTGTAGGAAGTTTGAGCTATACTTTCAGTTCTTTCATATATTTAGAGAAACTTCATGTTGTGGACATAACAGCCTTTGTGTTATTCACAGGTCGAACTCTATGGCCCCTTTAACTTAATTATTTCAGCATTCTACGGAAAACCTCTCTGATATCACCCTGTACAGACACTGATAATAATTATAGTGTTCTACAATTCAGAATCGATTCTACAATGCAGAATCCCTTTTTCAGATAGAGGAAACTGAAATGCTACTGCTGAGTTAAGAAGAATGACATCTTACTGGTGACTACTGGAAGGTGCACTTCCAAAATACCTCTGGCAACACATATACAAAATTGACATGAATGTAATGGAAATATATTTACCAAAAAGTGAGGTAATATACACTGAAAACCAAGGAACACTATACAGAGTATGCTTAAGTGGGCTTGACAGCCATACCTAATACATGTTTTAAATAGTGAGAATACTTCATATACAACCAAATTTAATCAACATATAAATATATTAAAGTGCTCATCTCAGCTTGTGACCAATGGGATTTCCAATGGATAGTGATAGATGGAATGGACTATTACTCCATCCACTGTATCATTCTAAATAATACTACATAATATTGCATTACGGAATACTATCATGCACCATGGAAAGGAAGCTTTTGGTTAAATTATCTGGCTGTTATAAAGTGGCAGAGCAGTTAGGATAATGCCAGCCACTGCCATTAGGCCAGCTCCTCTGATCCTCAGGACCTCAGACTACAGACTTTATCAGACACAGCAAATACAGTGTCATAACAATGCCTAATTAACATGAAAGGGTGAGCATATCGGATAATGTCACCCATTCACAATTTTGTATTGTCAAAAAGCCATTCTATTTTATTGGCCGGCCAAGCTGTCAATAAATCTCCCATAGAATTGTTTTGTTGATATTGCTGGAGTTTGAAACCTCACACCATTGTGCTCACATGACTACAGCGTCAATAGGCAGAACACTCTTTTTATGAACCTCCCCATTTCACTTTTAAGTTTTAAAGTGTGTTTTTGCACCAGTGTGTATGTTTTCTGTCTTTGTTTTGCTGTATTTTAAAAATTTACCACACTTGCATCTTCTCTTGACAATCAGCGAGATCACAAGCGTGGAAGTGAATAGACCTCTGTTCGTGCTCCATTTATGCTGGGGCTGTTTTTTTAACATTACTGAAGGTAGGTCTGATAGGAAGAGTTCTTTGGTCATCAGAAAAATGCCACAAAATGTGGTGGGGAAGGAATGTTAATGGGGGTTTGTCTGATAAAGTCCTACCACTAGCTCAACTGCTCAAATAATTGGAAATAACAGGATAGAAATCAAAGAAGTAATGAGCTAGGAAAGAAGAGATTATGGAGAGAAATCTTAATTGCCTACTGGCTGAGTGAATCTGGGATTTGTACTCCAAAATTTGACTTTCCCAAGTTCTAGTTATGTGCAAGAAGGCAAAAATGGAGCTGACAACTGTCCTTATCTTTTTGTGTCAACAATACATGATGGTCCTGGTGCGGGGTTGTGGGGAAAAACCTCGCCGCTTCTGAGATTTTGCTCAAGGCAGGCCATCTCTACATGCTGGGACACAACCTGTCGAGAATTCTCCAACTCCTGCAAGAATGATTACTTCCACCATCTGAAATTGGTTGGTTGGTTGTTAATTTGTTTTATGCAAAGATACATCAATATGATACTCCTGCTTATGTGCAAAACTAGGGTCTTTTCTCCTTTCTGAAGCTAATCACAAACACACACACACACACACACAGAGAGAGAGAGAGAGAGAGAGAGAGAGAGAGAGAGAGAGAGAGAGGAAGGACAACAGAACAAGCTGATTAATCATGAAAATACAGCAACCAATCCAATGTTTCTGTTCTGTAGCAGCTGGTGCCTTCCATGTCAGTAGATAATCTACTTCTGCTAAACCTGTTTTGGGGATGGGATTCCACCCCTGGGATAGCACTTTTTAAAGTTTGGACTAAAAACTGGAAAAGATCTACTGCCCCAATTACATGGAAGCCATCCCTTGCATCTCATACTGCATTTATTAGTTTCTGGGGAAAAGGCAACAGTAATCAAATGTTTTAATTCTATTCGTTTTGCAGAAGTGTGCAAACACACTCAAACACACACAGAGTATCAAAAGTGCACAAAACCTCTCTAATAACAAGGGAGGAAAAAAGAACCTCCTATGTCATGGTGAGGAGCAACATTTTTAGTTGCATTGTACCTTTTATTGCAAGGCTGAAACTGCACCTCTACCATGGAACAAGGCTACGCTGAGATCCATTGGAAATCACCATTTTTCTTTCATGAAATCTCATTGGAGTGAAAGTATGGCATATTGACAGAGTGTTCATCAGGGGCCATTTGGGCGAAGAATAAGAGCAGCTGCCAGCTGTCTGCCACTGCTATTACAACCAGAAGTTGAAGTGGGAGGGAATCACCTATGGTAATTGTTTCTGGGCATAGTTCAAAGTGCTAATTATGACCTATACAGCCCTCTATGGCTTAGGTCCAGACTATCTGAAAAGAAAAAAGGTCCCTATGCAAGCCTGCCTGAGTTTTAAGATGTTTGAGTGAGGGGCTTCTCACACTCCCACTGTTGGGACAGGCCCATCTGATGAGGTCATGAGAGAATGCCTTCTCAGTGCCCATTCACAGGCTGTGGAATCACCTGCAACACAGAGCTCAGTTGGCTTTCTCGGCTTGCTTTTTGCTGACACCTTTTATTTAAACAGGACTTTTATGATTAACGCATCATGCAGAACGTGTGTGTGTGTATATACATATGTGCTGCATTTTTATCTTTATTCTTATGTCTTTTAAAAGATTTTATGCTGTTGTGGGTGTTTTTACATGATGGGTAATTTAATTGCTTTTTAACGTGGTTTTTAGATATATCTTCTTTTGTTAGATGTACTGGGTCCCCTATTGAGTAATGGGGGGGGAGTATATTAAATAAAAATAATAATAAAAAAGATGATTCTGGGCATTGTCTCCAACTATATAAGGAAACCTCTTTATAGCTACCCCTCATCAAAATTTGTAACTGGTTAGTGCCTCCAAACAGTCAGCTAAATACTGATACTCCATTTCCCCCCTACCAACCAGCTTACCTCTGTCTACTTCTCCATCCAACAATCTACCTGTCTGTACCTATCCCCATATATACACACAAGCATGAACACATATACACACACAAACAATGTATGGACTCTTTGACTGCAACTTGGCTCAACTTCTTTATTTGTTCCCATGTTCTGCTTCTGGCACATTTTAAAATCTGGAATGACATAGCAGATCTTTTCTCCATCAGACAGCACCCTGGATTGATCAGTCCCTCTTCAGGTACCATTTGCAGGAATGTTCCTAACCACTAAAATTTTAGAGTTTATGCAATTTTAAACAGTCAACCATTTAAAAATCAAATAAATAAAAATAAAAATAGTAGTCTTGCATCTGTCATTGTCCATCTGTTTATATGATCAGAATGCAGAGAACTTTCACACACACACACAAATAAAAAGTGTTATTTTAAAGGGGACAAAGGGATTTCCATCAATATAATAGAGCAACAATGAGCAGTATAATCAATATTGTGCCTTATAATATTACAAGAGTATGAGAAAGTTTCAAAGGTCTAAATAAAGCTCTCCCATTCATATTGTGAACAAAGCTTACATTTAAAAGAGGGATTATAAACAATGAACCTATTTAATTTTCTTTACAAGCATATCTGGACTGGGGGGATCCAGTGCTTATGTTAATAAAATCATTGCCACATTTTTTCATGTTATTCAGTTCACAAGCCCTTGGATAAAATAAGGGTACTGGCTAGAGGGATGAGATACAACAGTACTGTACTGCTTGGTCAATTCAGGTGGGATGAAAATGTGAGTATCTGAATCCAGCTGTTAACCTACATTCTGCCTGGGCTGGAAGCATGAAGCATTTACCCACTGCACTGTGACAAGTCACTGATCCCTTTGTGGAAAATATGAGGCCAAGATAAACAAAGCTTAAGGGGACATCTGGTTCAGGCTAAGCTGAGGCAAACTTTCTAGACAAAACATCTTGACAAAGTGTCAGGCCTGTGACTCTTAACATCATTTTCTTCTTCTTTTCCTGTATGATTTTAACACCTTTGCCTGATGAAGAAGCCACTGGAGCTTCAAAAGCTTGCATGATGTATTTTGTGCATTTTTTGGTTGGCCCAATAAAGGTATTGTGGTTGTGTGGATTTTGGATGTTGTATTTTGCTGTATGGCCAACATGGCTACCCCTGGATATGTTTTCTGGATTTGAGGATACCACATTATAGCTGCAAAAGAGGCATCCCAAAGAAAAGGGAGCCAAGGGACTGGGATTTAACTCTTTGAGGTTTCTACCTCCAACAAAGGCAAAACATTTTCATTGAGACAGCATTTGATGGGTTTTACCGATATAACACCTAAAAGGTCTTTCCAGATGCAATAGTACAGCAGCTCCTTGAGAAAATCAATGTTCTCTGCCTAAGAGAGCCTTGGTGGCGCAGTGGTTAAATGATGGCTCTGTAAGTCACCACATTGCAAGTTTGATTCCAGAGGGCTCCAAGGTTCACTCAGCTTTCCATCCTTTCATAGGTCGGTAAAATGAGTACTTGGCTTGGGGGGGAATTAACTAACACACACTAAAAACCACTTGGAGAGTGCCAATCATGCTATAAAAGCAGTATAGTTGTGTAGGTGCTATTGATTAACAATTTGTAAGCTGCTCTGAGAGTCTTTGTGGCTGAAGAGCAGGGTATAAATACCTAAAAATAAAATTTAAAAAAAAAAATAAGAAAGGGGCAGGTAGCCTCACCCAGGACAGAAAAGGCCTGGATCTCAAGAGAAGTTACTTTTCTGTTGCGAATGGAGTTGAAATGTTGTTACCTAGATTTTATGACTCTTTTTCTCCAAGTTCCCACATGGAAAAAAGGAGGAATGACCTCTTTCTGCATTGATATCCCTCTAGACCATCTTAACTGACAACAACAAAAACACCATCTTTACAAAATATCGGCCTGTGACTCTAACATTTGTCATTTTTGTGGGGTAATTATAATACAATACAATCTTGTGTATCCCATGTTAAGTTCAGTTTAGGAATTTCCCTGCATGCATGAGTTTTTCCACTCCCCCTTCTTCTTTCCCTAGGCAATTTCAGCCAACTGGAGCAATGAGTCATTCATCACATGACCTAATTTAAATATTTTATTACACTTTGTTTAAGTTTCCTTTTAAGTTTGTCTCTATGTGGCTGTAGCCATCTTCTCTTTTCTTAGACTCTTGCTTTTACCTTTCACCATGTAGCCCTCATTGCTTAAGGCTGGGCGAGTTTTTCCTACCCCAAATCCTCTTAGTTAAGGACCTTTAAATTTGTTTTAATATGTAGATTGAGATTGATATACCTTCAGTAAACTTTTGATACGCATTTTTAAACTGACGTCTTTGTTGTTTAATGAGTCTAAATGACTGGGTGATCAGACCACACATTTAAATGTTAATTGAGCTGTGTTTCCATTCAGATGCCTTTATTCTGCTTACTTTGAAAGAAAGGTTTTGTTTTGTTTTTTGTTTTGTTTTGTTTTTTACTTTTAAAGAAGATATTTTTATTTTTAAAAGGGCTAGATCTGTGGAATTTTTAATACATTTTTAATTTTAGACTCATACCCCCAACAATTTTCCCTCTTCTCCTGTATGATTTTTAACATCTTTGCCTGATGGAAAAGCCAATGGAGCTTTGAAAGCTTGCATGATATACCAGTATGTTGTGCGGTTTTTTTGGTTGGCCCAATAAAGGTATCACTATTGTTGTGGATTTTAAATGTTGTTATATTTTTCATGTCTCAAGTATGCATGGAGAGGCAGCAGCAATGTCACCAATCCCTCATCATACCAGAGGATTCAGAATACATGTAGTGTGGATACCATAATATACTCAAATTCCATTAACCAATCCATAGGAATGCAGCAAACTGCCCAGTGGCAGCTGGTGACTCTCAGTTGGGTCTAGGAATATCCAAGGAATTAAACCTGTTTGGGGGATGGGGTTTATCCCCTTAACATAATGCCTTTAAAGTCTGAACTAAAATCTGGGGTGGATTCACATCCCACTAAAATGGAAGCCCCCAGCTATCCTTTATACCACCCTAGGCTTGGCAGTTGTTTATCTAACCCAGTATTGCTGGCTGGAGTTTCAGGCAGGAGTCTTCCTACTCTACCTGAGATGCTGAGGACTGACCCTAAGACATTTTGCATGTGCTTTGCCATGAAACTATGGCTCTCTTGCTCCATATATTCAAAGTGAGCAGGTTCTAATTTCACAGAAAGTGCTAGTGGTGGATTTTCCTCTTTCTTGTTATATACAAATGTTGTATATCCAAATTGGGTGGAAATCTAAACTTCTTTCAACTATCTTAAACTACAGAAACAGCAATGTGAGAGGATCAATGTTTGAACTATATTATTGTTACTATTATTGCAAACTATGTTTTTCAGTAACAACATTGTTTTCTGTAAATGTGCAAATTATACTATACAAGTTCAAGTTTTTCAGGTCCATAGTAATGCTGATCACATGTCAACTCTTCATAGACATTCCTGCAGTTTTTAAGAGGCTCTCAGTAGCATTTTGAATAAGTGAGGGAGAATGACAACTTGCCAACTAAGCACCCAATCCAGAAGTGCAAACTTGGATTCACAATATTGGCTGATTTTAGCTACAGTGACCGATGTTAGTTATTCCCCAAAAGCAAGTTATTGGATATTAAGCTCTTGTGTACATATAATTAATTATCTGGTTACACTTTACACTACATTTATTACCTGTTTACACTGCAGACTTCATGTTTTGCTTATTAACAGGCCAGCCATTTTTTATGGTACAAGAATACAAAAAGGGGAAAAAATATCTCACCTGCATATTGGATGCTATGGCTATCAAACTTTCAACATTTTGTGCAGAAAACAGCATACTTTGTCCCAAGAGCACTATTCTCTGTGAAAAACTTTCATGGAAAAGCCCAATCTTTTCCTGAAAAAAAAAATGGGGGGGCGAGTCCCAAATTCTAAATGATCAAGTAGCTGAACTTTTTCTTAAAAGGGTGTCAAGATATCCTTTCTTGTCAAGGAGAAGATTGGGGGGGGGGTGATCTTACATCCCTAACATCTACACATCTCGCCATGATTTTCCAGGGGTAGTTTGGTCACCTGTATGGAATAATTGTCTAGCACAGTGGTTCTCAACCTGTGGGTCCCCAGATGTTGTTGGACTACAGTTCTCAGGAGCCCTCTGAGGTCTCACCTTGACAGCCAGGTGGTTCTCCCAGTCATTAGTGAGGCTGTCAGCTCAATCCTACAGTCTCACTAATGACTGGGAGAACCACCTGGCTGTCAAGGTGAGACCTCAGAGGGCTCCTGGGAACTGTAGTCCAACAGCATCTGGGGACTCACAGGTTGAGAACCACTGGTCTAGCACAATATAGTGCTTGAATTTTTATGACATTGATCTTCAAAGTGCAAATTGCAAAGTGCAAGTGATAGAACTGGAGAGCAGCATGAATATACAGACTTCAATTTGGTAGTAGGGATATAGACTGACCTGGGGCTGACATCTCTCAGCAGAGTGAACAAAAGGTATTTTGCTGCCTGTAGTGACAAACAAGTTAGCATCTCCATCCATTCCACTGGACTGACTGCTGAATATTTTTCATTACTGGCAATGGAACACCACCCTCTACCATACCAGCAGACAACAGGCTAGCTTGTGGGGCCTTGGCAGGCTGTGAAGCACACAACTTTCCACTATAGTATGTTGTTACTGCCTACCTCTATCTGCCATTAAAGTAACTTTGTCACTCTGGCTAACTGAAGGGCCACACCTCTTTCTAGGTATTTCTGCCATCCAACTTCCCTTCAGCCAGAAGCATATCCAGTCAGGAGTAAAAACTCTTGAGGAATCCACACAAACCCAAATTATTTTCATACTTTATGAATCTGCACTATATAGAATGATTAAGGGGTCAGGTTTGATCAGGCAAGTTTACATGATCTTCAATTTGTATGATACAGTTTCAGCAGTTCACCTACCTGGGAAGCATCATCTCCTCAGGTGCCAAGATTGACAAAGAGTTCAATCACAGATTAGCAAAGGCATATAGCACATTTGGAAGACTTTACAAAAGAGTCTGGAGTAATAAACACCTGAGGTGAAATACAAAAAAATGTTTCTAGGATGGAGGACCATCGCCTCCCAAAAATAGTACTCTACGGTGAACTCCCAATGGGTCAGTGTAAGGGGGCACTCCAAAAAAGCTATACAAGGACTCCCTGAAGCAACATCTCATGCGCGGCCAAATTGATCACCAACAATGGTCCACACTGGCCTCACATCGGGAGGCATGGAGACGCACTATCCACAATGCTGCAGCCTTATTTGAGAACTCACGCCGAACAAGTCTTGAAGAGAAACGACAACGCAGCAGGAATCACAACCTGGAAACATAACCCAAGGAGACCTTATGCTGTGCTTTCTGCAACCAGACCTGTTTATCTCGGATTGGCCTTTTTAGTCACCAGCACACTTGCAGAAAGCGCAGGATGAGTCCTTCCTGAATCTTCGTTTGCAAAGAAAAGCCAGAGAGAGAGATGATACAGTTTCTCAATATTCATGGTCAAACTGGATATATGTATAACAGCTACAAACAATTAGTGGCCTGAATCCTGGTGTTAGTCCCAACCAGAGTAGACCCACTGAATTTGTGGGATTTAACTATATATTTATCATTTAACAATTGATTCAATAATTCTACTCAAAATGATGCAAAAAGATTCAAGTGGGCTAAAGCTGATGCAAAAAATAAAATAAAAATAAAAATGAAGGAAGGACAGAATTAGACAGGCAAGTGAAAGCCCAAATAGAGTAGTAAAAATCTGTTAATTCCTATATAGAGTTCATATAAATACCGTATGTGTGACTAAAACATGTTACATGCAGTTTGGCAAACCTGTACATGGAGAGTTTATAACAAACAGCCTTAAAGAAGTGGAGTGGACATTAACTTGAAAAATAGTAAAACAGAAATGGAACGGAAAATTAAATTTCAGTCCGTCATAACTATGATTACTATACACATTTCACATTCAATGTTGACAAATTTCACATTCAGATTGACTACTTGACTAATTGAAGTAGTCAAGAGCAAATCAAAATATGAATATATTAAAATACAGTAAATATGGCCTGCTGCTTGGCTGATGCACTTTCCCTATCTTCATGGATATTGTTGTACAGTCTTGTGGTTATATGGATTTTTATATAGTGAAATGGGTGGGTGTTACTGCACCATATTTTTGTTATATCTGTTTTATTATATGTTGTTATAGAGCTGTGGTAAAACAAATTAATTTCCCTATCTTTATCTCCCTGTAGTAATAGTGAAGAGCATATTGAAATTCACAGCTGATATTGTTTTTTTTTTCTCATTCAAAGATAAAGGCATAGGTGTTACAGATGCTCATTTCTGGGCTTGCTATTAATTAGTGTGAAAATATACATACCTCCCAAGTCCTTCAGAACCTAGCAGAAAATTAGCTGATGCACTCATGTGGAGCAAAAGCAGGTCTGGAATGATAGCTTCCATAGTTAAGAGTGTGAAAAACCCTATTTGAGTGTTTTTTAGTCATCTAATCCCAGTCACATAAAAGGGAGAGTGGAGCTTTTTGCCAATATGCTGAGACTGAAGAGGAGGTAATAGATAGTCTTTTACACACTCATGGGTCCCCAATGTGATTTATTAAACTGGGGTTTCAAACCTTGCACAGTGCTTCAGGCTCTCTGACCCAAAGGAATGGATGGCTGCTGGACCAATGGGAATATTACAGATGGGAAGGAAGTTCAATCGCTTCTTTCACATGATTGGACTTAATCCCACATAGGACTACAGAAGAAATCCAATATAGATGATGATGATTGTTTGGTGATTCAGGTTGGGGTAATTCTTCTCACTGAGGTGATAGACTATCGTTTAGGCTATATCATTCCAGGGGACCTCACATAACTGAATGTTCTTACATGAATATGTCTGTCTTAAGGATGGAAACAGTACTGTATTTGTGAAAAATACTTAAAAGAAGGGTAAAAAAAAAATCTAAACAGGTTTTTCAAGTGTCAGGATAGCCTGAAGAAGAAAATCCTAGACAGGTTTTGCAGTTCAAGTTTTATTCTGCACAAAAAATACATGTGAGTTTTTGTTTTTGTTTTTTGCACAGAAAATAGCATTTTCTGCAGAGAATTTTTTTTTGTACATAAAGCAACATTACTGCACAGAAAACAAGTTTTCTGCCCAGAAAATGGCATTTTCTTCACCAACAAGGCAGGAAACTTGTTTTCTATACACTTTATGCAGTTGTCTGCACAAAACTGTAATTTTTGCACATAATAACTCCCAAAATATGACTCAATTTTTGAAAACTTAATAGTTTCTGACATCTTTCTAGCAATGAGAAGAAAAATGGCAAAATTATTTGTTTTTGACTGGGAGAGTATAAGATTTATATCATTAATCTGTGTACATAAAATTAGGAGATGGGTTCTAACATGCCCTTCGCTGTGATATGTTTGCCCTGAGACACAAACTTCCAGACTTGTTCGGTTTGAAATGGAATAGAATAGACAGAGGCTTACCAATTACATGAGTGTGAAGCTTGACACTCTAGACTGAAGGCCCTTTCATAGTTTACAAATATTGCATTATGATTATTTCTATAACTGTCATGGCTGCATCATATGGACTATTTGGATATGTAGTTTGGTGAGACACTAGAGACACTTTGACTGAGAAATTTAAATGTGCCTTCCTAAACAGCAGATCTCAAGATTCCACAGAACAGAACCTTGGCAGTTAAAGTGGAATCATAGTGCTATAATTGTGTGGTGTGGAAAGACCCTGGTTAGGGATGCAATTCTTTACTAAATTTCTTCTCAAAGGTAGCAAAGGTAGCAATTTTCTTCCTGCTGTGAGAAAGTCTTCATAAACCACATAGTTTTCAAAGGTTATTCACAATTCAGGACTTTGTGCAAAATTTGCACATGGTTGTTTTGTGCAGAAAAGAGCATCTTATGCACAGGAAACATAATTTTCTCTGTAGAAAATAGTATTTCATTGCAGAAATATTAATTCCTGCACACAAACATGTCATTTTCTGCACAGAAAAAAGATGTAATTGGGGATTTGTTCTGCCTAAAATTCATACATGACTTATTTACATAGAAAACAACATTTTCTGTGCAGAAGTTAATGTTTCTGTGTTGAAATCTATCTATATATAATTATCTTAGGTATGTTGCCGTTTCCAGTGTGGTGACTGACAGCTTAGGGAACTGACCAACAAATCAAAGCTCTGTTGGGCACCCAGTCAGCACACTGGGGGTAGACCATGTGGAAGTTGAAGTCCTTTCTAAACATGGCAGCTATAGAGGGAGTGTGAGTAGCATGGGGGGATGTGGCATGTGTGTGTATGTGTAGCATGGCATGTGCCGAAGCGCAGGGAGTTTGCTGGGGGGGGGGCGAGTTTGGTGGCAGGAGGCTGAGTCTGGCAATGGGGAGTGCAAGTTCAGTGGCAGGGCCTGAGAACAGTGGTGGGAGGGCAAGCACTAGGGGGGGCAAGTTTGGTGGAGGGGGAGTTTGGCAATGGGAGGGCAAGTGTTGGAGGGCGAGTTCGGTGGTGGGGGAGGCGAATTTGGTGGTAGGCAGGAGGGCTGAGTTTGTTGGTGGGGAGCCCAAGTTTGCTGGGGGGCAAGTTCGGCAGTGGCGGGAGGCAAGTTCAGTGGGGGACAAGTTTGGCAATGGGAGGGCGAGCACTTGGTAGCGAGTTTGGTGGCGGGCAGGGGGCTGAGTTTGCCAGGGGGGAGTTTGGTGGCACCAGGGGGGAGTTTGGTGGCAGGGAGGGAACCAGCAGGGGGGCCACATTTGGTGGCAGGGGGTGAGTTAAACCCACCAACCTACCTTACAGGGTTGTCATGAAATCTACTGGGCATTGGGGGGGATTTTTTTAACAGTGCATGGTACGCCAGTTCCAGCTAATATTATTTTATTAGCAGAAAATGCTGTTTCCTGCACAGAAAATGCTGTTTTCTATATAACACAACAACATGTGTATTTTGTGCAGAATAAATCCTGAACTGTGAAGATTCTTGTAAGTCCAGGATTCTTCTGATCAGGGTTTCTCAACAACAAAAACATATATTTTTCTACCATTTCCCAAATATTTTTGAATATATTTCCATTCCTACCCTGGGTTGAATGACCTAGACATAATTACTGGACATTTCTGGAAAAGAATGGAATGGATGGAGGAAGAACAACAGTAGACAATATACTTGAAATATCGAGTTTTTGATGTAAACCTAGAGCCAAGTTAGATATGAGGCAAGAAATGTGTAATGTTGGCTGATGGTTACTTTAATCTAGTGATGGGATTTTGAACATAGAAGTAGCATAGTACCCTGTGGGCTGTTTCCCTTATTAAAAATATACTTTATCCATGTTTCATTGGCTTTTCCTTGGGTTTTTCCTGGCTGTGAGGCCATGTTCTGGAAGAGTTTCTTTCTGACATTTTGCTGAGATTTGAAGATGCCAGCCACAGATGCATGCAAAAGGCAGAAATAAACTCTTCCAGAACATGGCCTCACAGCCCAGAAAAAAACCCAAGGAAAATCTATGGATGCCAGACATGA
This sequence comes from Gambelia wislizenii, assembly GCA_030847615.1. Taxonomy (NCBI): domain Eukaryota; kingdom Metazoa; phylum Chordata; class Lepidosauria; order Squamata; family Crotaphytidae; genus Gambelia; species Gambelia wislizenii. The sequence continues at coordinate 94,880,154 of JAUMIR010000005.1, read as the reverse complement.
AAGCCTTTGACTTCACATTTCATTGCCTTCTCAGCCTCATCTCCACTCACTATACAATTGGAAAGTGTCAGGTACAAACAGTTTTCAATGGTAATACTCCAGTAGAAGAATTCTGTCCCTAGAGAGATCAAACAGGTCCACTTTTCTATCTCTCTTTTCTCTTGTGAAGGCTGCCTTCAAGTCATTTCTAACTAATGATAGGCTAATCCATCACAAGGTTTTCTTGGCAAGATTTCTTTAGAGAGAGTTTGTAGTTGCTTTCTTCTGAGGCTGAGACAGTGTGCTGAAGATCACTGAGTGAGTTTCCATGGCTTAGCAAGGATTCAGATTCTGGTCTCCCACTAGATTTTCAGACAACACTGTTATAATGTTACTATTCCACTTTATTTGCTATGGCTGCCTCCTGTTGAATCCTGGGATTTGCAGTTTAGGGAGGGGCATTTACAACTGTCAGCCAGAGAGCTCTTAGGCCTCCCTAAACTACAAACCCCAGAATTCCACAGCAGGAAGCCAGAGCAATTAAATTGGAATAGTAACACTATAACACTGTAGTCTGAAAATCTCCCCAGAGTCCTAGTCCAACAGCCAAACTACTACACCCTGCTGGCTCTCTTTCAACTTATCCAAGTTAAAATCCTTGTCTAATTTCTGCTTTATTTATTTAAAGAGACATTTGAAATTCTAAACATGTCTTAACTATTGTTGCTAATTTACTATTACAAACTTGGTATTCTACTGCTGACTTTTAGCATTTGCTTTATCAATTGACTGTTATTTTTTAATTTTACATCACTTTGAAGGGGTAAATACATACCCATATAAGGGAAATGTAATTGTATAACTGTACATTTTTCCCCCAGTGAGAAAAGCAGCAATTGGGAAGCAATTTTGATAGTATAAATGGCTACTGGAAAACAGTTTGGCACTCCCTTCTTTATTCAAATCCTTCTTTGGTTACGTTAAACTAAATATGAAAAGTGTTTGCATCTTGTGTCATGCCATGGCCATTAGTTGGGTGTGAAGTTATTATTCATATGGATGCTTTGATTGCCCATTAATTAGAATGGTCATTCTTCCATAGCCACCACTCCATATCCTTCTGATTAAAGAAGAAAGCAGGGAGGATGAACAGTGATGAATGGGACAGTCATGACTCTAGTATTTGTTCTTTGTGTAGGAGTTAAATTGGATGATGACATTGCAAATATCAATGGACTCATAGAATTTTTTGGCAAACAGAAGTTGCTAGCCAATTTTCTCACAAGTATCAAGCTTCTTATTCTCTCTTCCCCATCCCATGTTGTACTGGTTATGAGCCTTCATACAGTCTCTTGATGTGAAAAAGCCAAGGCCCAAAGAGTGTGTTACTTTGGGTGCAGCTTGCATAGGCAGCAGGATGTTCTGCTGGGCTTTATAGTGGAAGTAATTGGCTTATTCAGCCTCTTCACATAGAAAGATGATCTACTGGGGAAAGGTATATCCAGACTCCTACTGTCACATATTGACAGGTTAGTATCACAGTGACAAATACTGTGAGGTACAGAGGAGTCTTTAATAATTCAAACGCCAAGGACCAAACCACATGCAATGTCAGGAGATCCATGTCAGGAATGGAAGCTGGTGTCTCTGACGTTATTGGAACAGAGATTCCACCCTGATTTTTTTGTACAAACTTTCAAGTAACTATCCAAGGTGCTGAACCTTATCTTTCAAACTGTTTGAGCACTTTGGAGAGTTTCTTTTGATAGTTCAGACTAAATCCCAGAGCAGATTTACTGCCCCATTGATGCCATAGCCACCGGCTTCCACAAGTAGCACTTCTCATGCTATTTTTTTTTCATGTTAAAGAAAAATGTAGAGGCCTACATCAGACTGGGGTCAAGGTGCTGATGGAGGTTTTTTTGGTGGTGCCAGCATATAGTTTCCTGTGGGGTAAGGAATACTTCCAGGAAAAGTACAATTTGAAAACAAAGCAGATCAGGAGGATTAAAAGAAAAAATCCACTTTTGATCACACCCATATGCACATATATTGTTAAAATAAGCTGCAGGAAATCTGATCAGGGATGTTGACATCAAATTTCATTTCATGATAACTATTCTCTCCTGCTACCCAGGTCTACACAGTTTAGGAAGTGAGCCATTAGCAGAAAATGCAAACTACTGCTGAGTTTTAAAATTAGGGAAGAGAAAATCAGATTCAATATTTCACTAAAAAGAGAATGAATGCCAGTGTACAGACTGAGTACCACAGTAGCAGAAACTGTTGCAAACATTGGCCATGAGACAAGAAAGATGGCAAACTTTGCCAAGTCTTTTCCTTATTGTCTTCAGCAGAGCAGCCTGTGTTCCTGGTTTGTGACTTTCTATTCCTCACTAGCATATGCAGCTTCCTGAACCAGAGCCCATTCTATTTCAGGTTAGATAAATATCCAAGGAGGAAAAATCCTCTTAAGATTTCTCTTAACTTGAAACTGTATCCTTCATTTATTTATCTGAAAGATTTTTACACTGCTTTTCAAGATGTCAGAATCTTCCCAACATGCCTCACAATCATCAACAGAGGGAACCTAAAGTGTTTTTAAACAAATGCAGCAACATAAAAACAGATGTTAATGAAGACTAGAAAAAGAAATGAACAACACAATTGTAACTCAAAGATCTGTTGGTTGCAGGGAATTAAGATTAGGCACAAGCCTTTTCTTCTGGCATAGATGTTCTTCTGTCAGCAGAACTCTTTTCTGTTCACTGATCTATGAGATCTGCCAGTTGAGAAGTCTGCCAACAGCACTCCTCTGCTGGCTAAGGCATGTCAACAGAAGAGCTAAAAAAGGCTCAGAGAAATAGGGGGAGAAAGGAGGTATGCTACAAAAGCAGAAGGAGGAGAGAGAGAGAGAGAATCTCAGCATGTGTAAAAGAAAAAAATTATCTGAGAAAACAGGGAGAAAATATTTTGGACTAATTTGAGGAAATGAAACATTTTACACATCCTGAAACTCTGTCTCTCTTTTACATAGGAACCATGTTATGCCAAGCTGAAATCTCCAATTACTGGAGAACAGTTATAATGCTCGTAGAAATTTAGGTGATGGTAGACCTAAGTTATAGGACCATAGTTCTAAGGAAATCCCCTGGAACTGTTTTTAAGTTGTCTGTGTGTGTGTGGGCGGGGGGGGGGGATCAGCATTAGTAAACAGGTCTTTATTAATTATGTGTACTTGCAGGCCCTATTTTTGTCTTGACAAAACAATGAAAATGCAGAATTACATTGAAATGACAAGAATACCAACCAAAGCAGGAAAGAATCTGATTACTGTGAAAGCAATGACAAAATAATAAATGAAACATTACAAAATGAAATACAGTGAGACTCTCATATCTGGGGAACCAATATCTGTGGTTTTAGTTATCTGCAGAACACAAAACCGGGACACATACCAGAGAGTCATTCAAAAGAATGCCTAGAGAATCATTCTCTCTAGACAGTGTCTAGGTCCTCCAACACAACTCTATGATATGTTTTTCCCAGAAGCCTATTTTAATAGGTTCACTGTTATCCATGGTTTCTGGTTTCCACAGTAAGTCTGGGAACTTAACCCCCACAGATACGGGGACCTGACTGTTCATTTTTTAAAAAATCAAGCTGACATCTATATTGTATGTGTGGCATATACTGTAGCTATGTCTTAGTAGCTATGTCTCCCAATGCTTGGCCTCAAAACCCACCTTTTAAACAAAGCAGCCCTCACAACACAGCTACTTCTATATCATTGGAGAGTGAGGTGATCAGTGGAGATACAAGCAGATATTTCCCTCCCCCTCCCCAACCAATGACATGAAAATGACCATGTTGTGGGGCCTGTATAATTTAAAAGGTGGGTTTTGAGGGGCTTTGCGTTGTTGTATGATTGGTAAAGAGTTCCAAGCCCCACAATGATGAAAACAGTGAGTTGTGATCATTCACCAACAGGCTTCTGGCTACAATAAATATGACACACAAAGGAGAAAGTATGTGAGTCCTGAGTGAGTGAATGCAAAGGTGCCTATAAGGTTTGCTATCACATCAGTCTCTCCACTATCCTACGTTAAAAACAAAAGCCATGGAGATATGTTAGAAGAAATGGGACTACAAACAGAATACTCCCCAAAGAAAATGCAAAAACATGGACATCTCCCAATAATGTGAGGTGTAGGGTACAGTCAGGGGGCAAGACAAATTATTTCTCCCACCCATTATTTAACTATGAATACCCTTACAAGCACAACATAGATAAAGAAGCCTTCTCCATGTGTTCAACATAGCTTACTCCCAAGTAAGCATGCATAGGATAGATTTCATGCAGCCTTTGTTCTACATATACAACACCTGTCCTAGATTTTGTGCATGTAAGAGTCTGGAGTAATAAACACCTGAGGCGAAGCACAAAAATCAGTGTGTATAGAGCCATTGTACTGTCTATTCTCCTTTATGGGTCTGAAACATGGGCCACCTATCGCCACCACCTACAACTCCTCGAACACTTTCATCAGCGCTGTATATGCACAATCCTAATAATACACTGGACTGACCATGTGACAAATGTTGCTGTTCTTGAGCAAGCAGGGATCACTAGCATTGAGGCCATGATATTGAGAACACGGCTGCGCTGGGCAGGGCATGTTTCTAGGATGGAGGACAATCGCCTCCCCAAAATAGTACCCTACAGTGAACTCGCCATGGGTTAGCGTGAGAGGGGTGCTCCAAAAAAGCGATACAAGGACTCCTGAAGCAACATCTCATGCTCGGCCAAATTGATCACCAACAATGGTTCACCCTGGCCTCACATCGGGAGGCATGGAGATGCACTATCCACAATGCTGCAGCCTTATTTGAGAGCTCACGCTGAACAAGTCTTGAAGAGAAACGACAATGCAGAAAGAATCATAACCCAGAAACATAACCCAAGGAGACTTTCTGCTGTGCTTTCTGCAACCAGACTTGTTTATCTCAGATTGGCCTTTTTAGTCATTAGCGTGCTTGCAGAAAGCGTGGGATGAGTCCTTCCTGAATCTTCATTTGCAAAGAAAAGCAAGAGAGAGATATGTGTTCTTGACCATTTAGTACACTTGTGAATGCTTATTAATGAGGGGGCTCAGCTAATTAGAAGCCTTGGTGATCCAGTTTAGCTGATCATTGTGGGTAGGGCTTAGCCTTCCCATCCTTGTCTTTATTTAGGAGGAGGGGTGTCAAATCTTCCCTACTTCTTTTGTCCTGGGTTCTGTGTGTCTAAGCAACAACAAACATCCATAATCTGAGAAGGGCTTAAATTCCACATGCCTTCAGCTACCCTAATGCTAGGCCGCCAGAGTTACCCTGGCCCTTGGCCTTCTTGTCCATTTAGGATTGCATGTGTTCTTTTGTATTTTTAAACAAAGAGTAATATTAGTCTTTAATAGCCATCTTGTCACAGGAAGAAAGGAAGGAAGGAACTTTTAAGCCTGTTTGAAATCAAATCAGAAAGGAATCCATTGTATTACTTCTGGGAGGGAGTACCTCCATTTAGGAGTACATACATCACACCTTTTAGTTTTTTGTATTTATTTATTTGTCATTAAAAAAATGACTGGGTTGTGTTCAATAAAAATCACCCATGTTAATATATAACAGGCAACTGTGGACGTCTTGAGGGCCACATTAATCCTCCAGGAGACTTTGGAGGGCTGTACCTTCCAACAAAATCAAATTTGTTGCCTCCAAGTGTTATCTGGGGGGATTTCCATCATGATTTGGGGCCTTCCTGGGTCTCTAGAGGTCATTTTGAGGTTAAAAAAAATATTATTTTGAAAAACAATGTTTTACTACCTGGGGGATCCAGGGGGGACCCACCTGTGGTGTCAATGCCCTCCACACCATCTAGTGGTCATTTGGGGATTTTATTTACAATGTTTTATCCCTGAGGGACCCTGGAGGCCACAAAAATGACATGGGATTCACTTAACCAATCCCTGATATACAGCAACCAGTGCAGCAAATTTTAAAATGGGATCAATATAAGTTGAAATTATGAGTGGGTTTTTTCAGTTACATTTAAAAGCCCTGGAGAAATACAAAGGCTTTCTCCTGACACTGAAAGGGCAAAAGATACAGCACTAGGTGTAGATTTCTGGGGATAGATGGGGAGTTACCACTGATAATTCTTTCTCCTATTGCCCTCCACTTCACCACAGTGAGTGAAATAACTCAAACCAGGATTTGCAAGATTATATTTATGCTCATACAGGTTCCTCAGGAAGTAAGAAAATCTTTTGACCCCCCACCCCAAGCCCTATAGGACTTTAACAGTGCAGTTCTATGAATACTCAGTCAAAAACAAGAATTGAAAAGAGTAGACTATATATTCAGGTATGTGTAGGATTGCAACCTGAAGGAACCCTAAGGTTAATCTTATTGAATTCATGAGGGTGTAGTTCTGAGTAGACATGTACAGAATTGCCATGTCAGGTGTTTAAGGCTGAAATCCTGTACATCTTTTCTAAGGAATGAGTCTCTTCTAATCTCATGGAGCTTCATCAAGAAAGCATACATAGACGTGTTCTGTAAATAATTTTACAGAGTCAGAAATGCATTTAACTGAAATACTGTATATCCTACCACATCTTAATGCAAATGCAGATGTGATCATAAATCAATAGCTGTATAATTTGATATCTTTTAGTATAGTTTTCAGTGCAGTAGTTTTCTGTTTGTTTGACAAAGGCATAACTACTTATGATTTCTAAGGGCACCAACTTTGTATAAGAATGATGATCAACTGGATGTCATTTTCTCCAGTTCATTTAATTAGTAAAGCTAATTAAGCAGACCTGCATGCCCAGACAGGTTTTTTGTTGTTTCTGTTTATGTAGCTTTTTTTTAAAAAAATGATGATGACAAAGGAAGTAGGAACTCCTTTTTCACCTTCTCATGTTTGGTAGTTAATTGGATTCTGCAGAAATCTTTACAACTAAATTGTATCCAGGAGGTTCAAGAAAAGATTTAACTCATTTGACACCAATAACGTCTTCCGATATGAGTCACAATAATAGATTCAACCAATTTCATTAGTATTGATTTAATGTTTGTTTCATTTCTAAGAAAAAAGTCCTTTGTTCCCATGACACCTCAAAAGTAGAGATTACCCTCTCTCATCTACTTTCTTTGCAATTTAAAATATGTATTATGAAATTCTCTCTAGCAACATTTGTCCTTGCTGTTATAGGAATATAATCTTCTTGGTGGAGTAGCATAAACACACTACTTCTCTTCCATTTTTTATGTCTGGACCGTGTTCAGATTGTGATACTTGTAGACTTTGCTGCAGTTTTTATTTCTCTTAACTATGCCACATGGATGCTGTAGCACATGGGTACATTTACTAAAAGCACAAGACACTGGGGTTGCATCCACTGGTGAGCTGTGGAACATTCTGCTATTTGAGCCAGCTTTCACTTACAGGCCACATCTGTTCCCTCATATTTCTATTGCCAGATGGAGGTTTGGGGAACTGGTTCAAGGATGAGGAGAAAGATGTGAGTCAGCCACTTTAGTATCTTCATGTGTTTTGAATTCACTCATTTGAGGAGCTGTTATGAGTTATACTCAATAAATATGAATTGCAAGTACATCATCCCTTCAATTTTGCTGGGGTTAGGGGCGCAAGACCCTGAAAAAATTGAAAAAAAATGCAAATAAATTTTATTTAAAGATTGGTTTGGGGGCGCGTGGATGGAATGCCCTGGATGAGGAGGGAGGGAGGGAGGGAGGGAGAGAGGCTCATGGCCCAGGCTGCTGCCATGGCAACCCTGCCCGCCTGGGCCTCCCAGGCCTCCTCCGTTGCTGCTGCCACCACAACCATCACTTGCCCTATCACCACCACAATGCCCCCGGGACCTCCACCACTGCGGCTGCCATGCCACCACCACTAAGCAAACCCCCTGCACTCTCCACAAAGCCTTTGCGGTGAATGCGGTGGGGCTTCACTTGGTCTTTGGCTTCCCCCCCGACCACAGGGAAGGAAAGCTGAGCAAACCCACGGTGTTCACTGCGGGTTTGTTCGGCTTTCATTCCCTGTGGGGCGAAATGCCAAAGACTGCTCAAGCCCCCCACACACAGCCTTGGCTTTTCCCCCAACAGGGAAGGAAAGCCTAGCAAACCCACAGCACTCACCATGGGTTTGTTCAGCTTTCATTCCCTGTGGGACAAAAAGCCAAAGACTGCTCAACACCCCCCCCCCCGCAGCCTCAGCTTTCCCCCTAACAGGGAAGGAAAACCAAGCAAACCCACAGCGCTCACCATGGGTTTGTTTGGCTTTCATTCCCAGTGGGGCAAAAAGCCAAAGAACACTCAACCCCCTCCCCCACAGCCTTGGCTTTTCCCCAAACAGAGAAGGAAAGCTGAGCAAACCCATAGCACTTTGTGGTGGGTTTGTTCGGCTTTCATTCCCTATGGGGCGAAAAGCCAAAGACCGCTCACCCCGCCCCCAGCCTCAGCTTTCCCTCCCAGCTTGGAAGGAAAGCTGAGCAAACCCACAGCACTCGCCACAGGTTTATTATTTGGCTTTTGGTCCCTGTGGGGTGAAAATCCAAAGACGGCTCAACCCCTCCCCCCATGGCCTTGGCTCTTCCCCCGACAGGGAAGGAAAGCCAAGCAAACCCACAGCACTCACTGTGGGTTTGTTCAGCTTTCATTCCCTGTGGGGCAAAAAGCCAAAGACCAATCAACCCCCCCCCGGCCTCAGCTTTTCCCCCAACAGGGAAGGAAAGCCAAGCAAACCCACAGCACTTGTTCTCCCCCTCCCCCCATGGCTTTGTGGCTTTGAAGTGTGGCTTTGCTCAGTCCTCGGCTTTTCCCCCTCCACTGCCTTTGTGGTGCTTTCGGTGGCATTACCCACTGCCAGCTCCTTGCACCTACATGGAGAAGGAGACAAAGGGAGGCGGCCACCACCACCATGATGAAAATGCACCGGCTGCTGCCCTTCACTGCCTTTGTGGTGCTTTCAGTGGCACTGAGGGGCCCGGCTTCCCCTTATATTCTACCTCCCGGGCGTGGCACCAAGTAGCCCCAGCAGCAGCAGCAGCAGGAACGGAAGGTGAGTGCTGGGTGCTAGGTGGGTGAGGGTGAGTGGATGGCAGGGTGGGTTGTGCTTGTGGTGATGCCACCACCACAGTCCCAAGGAGGCTGGCCAAACCCATCTCCATGAATTCACAAAACTGCAAATTGGAAAGCCGCGAAAAGGAAGGGACAACTGTAGACTTTTGTTGTTTAAGGGAGGAAGCTGCCTATTGTCAGAGTCTGAACACATAGTAAGAGGCATATATTGGAAAGTACTGGAAGTGTAGGGAAATGAAAAGCCTGACATCTTGCAGAGTCAGGCCTCATTTTAAAGCACAAACTGGAATCCCCCCCCCTCCTGCTTATAAGGAAATGGTTCCATTGAGAGCAATCAGTACTTACCTAGAATGAATAGGAGACCTTGCCAAACTGACTCAGACTGGTACATCCCCCATTGTAAGGTATTGTGCAGTTTCCAGAGATATTGGGCAATCCTAAAAAAATATTTATTTATTTATTTATTTATTTATTGGATTTATATCCCACCTTTCTCCCAAGATGGGATTCAAGGCGGCTAGGACAGAGGTCTATATTTATTGGCATTGTTTCAGGTATACACCCTCATTGTTTGTCTTTCTCAGACCATCTAAGAGTTACTACCAGTGCCCACAGGGTGAAAGGCAGAGGTCACGTTCACATTTGCACTTTGCACACAAGCCATGGGCTTTGCACTCATCACTCTAAGCACATGGGGCTTTTCAAACCCCACAAATAGAATAACATTCCCTACCAAGGGTGTTGCCTTCACTCCATGTTACAGCCTCCAAGTTAGAAAAGGGCTATATATAGGAGGTCTTCCTATTAAATACTGAGACTCATACAATAACCCATCTCTGTTTATATGTATTACAATTCTAATGCTTGTCCCCTTCAATATACTCCCTATTCACACTCATACACCAATGAAGTCTTGTTTTCCACTGGTCAAAGGCATGGAGCAGATCAATTTCTGTCAGCTGTTTCAACACATCTGCTATTTTCTTCTTTACTGCATCAGTTGATTCAACACTTGTTCCTTTAAGCATCAATTTGACTTTAGGGGATAGAAAAAAGTAGCATGGTGCCAAATCTGGTGAATATAGAGGATGTTCAAGAGTAATAATGAGTTTATTAGCCAAAAAACTGCTTCACAGAAAGTGCTGTGCAAGCAGGTGTATGGTCTTAATGAAGAATGAAAACATTTCCCCACAGTTCTGGCCTTTTTTTTTATGACATCGGACTTTGTCAGACACTCTAAAAAAAAAAAAAGCCACAGAGGTCAGGAGGAGGAGGATGCCACGGTCCCACTTCCAGAGGTTGATAGTGCATGCCCCGTCCTCCTCCCATGCGTCCTCCATGCTTCCTCCATGCTGGAGGAAAGAAAAAGCACCACTTTTCATTGATGGAAGTTTCCATCAATAAAAAGCAGCACCTTTTCCATAGCTCCAGCATGAAGGGAGAATGAATGAAGGATGGGAGGAGGATGGGGCATGCACTATCGACTGCCGGAAGTGGGACAGCATCCTCCTCCTCCTGACCTCTGTGGGTTGTTTTAGTATGTCTGATAAAGTCCCCCTCTCTCTCAGCTTTGTCAGAACTTCCTTATAATAACTCTTGTTCACTGTTCTGCCTTCTGGAACCCATTCTGCCAAAATTATGCCATTGATGTAAAAAAAAACCCAAAAAATAAAGAACAATGAGCATGACTTTGAACGTGGACTTGCTTTGAAGTGCTTCTTTCATTCTTGATGATGGTGTTTTCCAGTGCATTGAGTTTCATTTTGTGACAGGATCATACTGGAAGATCTAGGTTTCATTACAAGTGATGATTTTTAAAAAAGGTTTGGTTCTGTCTCAAGTTGCTGCAGAATATCAGTGCAAATTTCCTTGCAGCACTCTTTTTGCTCTAGTGTGAGAACTCTAGGGACCATCTTGGCACCAACTTTTCTCATGTTGAGAGCCCCATACAAAATTTTCCATGCAGTGTCTTTGTCAATGTTCACAGCTTCAGCTATCATTGAGACACTGAGTCAATGGTCTTCTCAAACAATCTGGCTGATTTTTTCCACAATTTCTTCAGTTCTTGAAGTGGAAGGTCATCCAGGGCATTCATCATCTTCCACATTTTCACATCCTTCTCTGAATCTTTGGTGTCACTCAAACACACACATGAGGCATACAGTCTTCCCCGTAGGCCTCAGTAAGCATTTGAAAAGATTCTGTTGGTGTTTTGTTCAATTTTACTAAAAATTTCCAACTGACAGATTGCTCAACTTTTAAATTTAGCATTTTTCTGGCACACAACAGATAACACAGCTGCTTTAAATGACAAATGAATAGCCAAGAGTGTTGATGTTTGTCATGCAGGTTCAGACACATTCAAGGTCACCACTCAAGCATTCACAATAAGTTCTCCCTGATTCACCTGAAAGGTAGAAGCACAGTCTTGTTATTTAGTAGGCCAAAGATAGTCCCCCTTCTCTCTGCTCTCTCTCTCCATGCTCCTTTCCAGAAGCTCTCCCCAAAAGTCCTGGACCCCTCTTCACATCAGAAGGTGAGAAAATCCATTAAGCTTAACCTGCATACTTTCAGCCCCCCTTAGATTGGTCAGGAATAGGGTTTTAGCACATCTTTTTGTTGTTTTTCCCCAAACCAATAAAGCTAGTTGTGCTACTCTTAACAGTTCATGCTAAAAATAAGCCTTTTGTATGTGATCCTTCAAAGTGCACATGAAGAACTGAGAACCCTCAGGGCAAACAGAAGGAATGTTATGTATTTCTGTTTTTTAATTCTTTACTTCCTATCTCTTGGATTCTATTTCCATGTTTCACTTTAGCAAGGTAATCTGATCACTTTTATTAATAGCCATGACCAAAAACACCCTTAGCTATACTCTATACCTGTAGTGTTCACTAATCTATGTGGTTACCTTGACTCTTGACTAGGAGTGACTACACCCTATTCTTGGCTTGCTGACTTCCTAAATTATAATCTGGAAAATAAATTTCAGAGGCACTAATATCCTGGTGTGTCTTCAGTTCAAAACAGGAAGAACATGGGAATACGTGGCAGGGGGTTGCCCTGTGTGGCAGGGGGTTGGACTGGATGGCCCTCGTGGTCTCTTCCAACTCTGCAATTCTATGATTCTATGATTCTATAACTGATTATTGCTCTCAAAGTTTTCAGTGAAAATGAACATCCTGGCCAATAATATCCCACAGTTTCCAGTAAAAAAGTTGGACATCTGTGTAAACGAGCAATAACTCAGTGAACTCATAAAAGGAGTGACACCAAAAATGATGGGCTCAAAAAGTATAGTTTTGCAATAGGATGACCTCTGAGAAACTGCAATAAAGTATAGAAAACCAAAGGCGACATCATGAATCATCAAGAACTGTGGAGTGCAGCCAACTTAATTTCATGGCAGATACTATACAGGCCCCATGAGTGGTCCCTATTGGCAGAGTTTGTGAGTAAGACAATATTATGTAGTGCTGCTCATTTACAATGAACCAACTCATTACTGGAGCGCCCTATCAAGCTGACAGTTATAACAGTATGGATGACTTTGTTTTCACAACATTAATAAAATATTGAAAGCAAACCAGGAAAAAAAAATATGTTGACCAGTATGGATTTTATAGACAAAGGTACAGTTTAATGACATCAGCAGAAAATAATACCAAGATTTTACATGGACTACATAGTTTCATCTGCTCAGGAGTTGTATTGAGTAAGCTTTATTTGGTAAATATTTGTGTGCGCATAGCATTACTTAGGACTATTCCCTGAACCAGAAGTATATTACAGTTGGCCCTCCATGTCCATGGGCTATGCATCCACAGATTCAATCAACTATGGCTCAAAAATATTTTGGGGGAAAAAATCCAGAAAGCAAACCTTGCTGTTCACCATTATCTATAAGGGATGCCATTTTACTAAGCTGTTGTATATAATAGGACTTGAGCATCCATGGATTTTGGTATCCATGGGAGCGGGGGGCTAGAACCAAATCCCAGTAGACATGATGGCCCACTGTATATACAGTAATTCAGGAGGTTTCCAATCACAGTCTCTGGCTGGTATGTAACAGCAATCCAGATTTCATGAAAAGTAAAATTCAGCCTTACTGAATTCCTTTTTGCTGGTTGCATGGGAGGAGGGAGAGCATGTAGTTCTGGGGTTTTGGTTGGACTTGTTCCAGCTGATGCAGATAACACTAAGCCATATTTCAATGTTATGTACAAATCAGCTTTGTATTGAATCAATCATTTGTCTCTCAACAAACTGACCCAGATATTGTTCATAGCACCGTCCATCAAGGTCTGAATAAACATTACAACATCAACAAAAGAAAAAATGAGATACTCTCTCTGTGTGTATATGAATGCTTTAAAATGACACATGTGTACACACACACACACACAGAGAGAGAGAGAGAGAAAGAGAGAGAGAGATCTACATCTATATATGCATACACATGAAAATTTGTCCCTGTTTGGTATTGAAGGGGCTTCTTCAGATATTTTGGACAAAAAGGATAATTTTTGTATTTAAAGACTTATGATCCTAATACCACATGGCCTCAACTTAGAGGAAACAACATCATTCATTGAAGAATGCTGGAAACAGAGTGTTTTATACTGTTATTTTGTGTGAAGTTCAGATTGACCTTCAGCAATTGAAGAAGGCAGAAGCTGAAACATTTTGCTCATGTTATATTTTTCAGGTCTGTTTGTTAATGGCTCCAACACACACACACACACACACACACACACACTATGGTCCAAGATTCTTTAGAGTATTGTTTCTCTGAATTAGAGAGAGACAAAGATGAACTCAATGTAGATTGTGGGGACAGCATTCTAAAGAAATGTCAGAGCATCAGGCTTTTGGAGTGATCTGTGGTGGAAGGAGTCTTTTACATTTGGCAAACTCATTTTCCCCACTACTTTCAAACAACACAACAAGCAGAAAAAGGGGAGAGAACATAAAGAAAAGACACTCACACCACAATTGGTAATCACCCAAAACTTACCAAAGTCAGCAGTCCCCCAAAGCTGAAAAAATTCTCCTTACCTCCTGAAGAAATAACCACGTGACGGTTCTGTAGTCACCATCTGAAAATATGGTAACAAATTTGGGGTGACCATTACCTAATTAGAAGTCGCTCAAGTTCCTTCAGCAGGGTGGCACAATGTTTTCAGGCTTAGGATATAGAAGAGTCGATCCGTATGGAGGGATTTGTCCAGTCCAGCCTCTCTTTTACAAAGAAAAATCTCTGCAGAGTCTTTGGCAGGTAATGACCTTTACCTAATTAAGTTACCTAATTAGAAGTCCCTCAAGTTCCTTCAGCAGAATGGCACAATGTTTTCAGGCTTAGGATATAGAAGAGTTGGTCGGTATGGAGGGATTGGTCCAGTCCAGCCTCTCTTTTACAAAGAAAAATCTGCAGAGTCTTTGGCAGGCCAGAGAATGCAAGAAGCCAAATACATGCCACAATAACTTGCCGTCCTTCTAACCCAAGAATAAAAATGCATATTGCTTATAAAACTGGGAATTGATGTTGAATATTTATTTCCTTGGACATGTAATAAATAAAATTGGAGATCCCTGCTAGGTCATAGAAACCCACTGGGTGACCTTGGGCAAGTCACACTCTCTCAGCTGCTGAGGAAGGCAAACCCCCTCTGAACAAATCTTGCCAAGAACACCTTAAGGTTTGACTTAAGGTTGCCCTAAGTTGGAAATGTCTTGAAGGCACACAACAACAACAATGACTACCAGCTCATCTATTGATTTCTCTCTGTAGCAATTACTTGCTTCAGATTTACATCCTAGCAGCATAGAAAGTAGAAATTGTATGCTTTGTAGTATAAAAAACAATCAAGAAATAAATTTTCTTAGCATACTACTGAGGGTAAAATTATTTATAATTTAAGGTTACCAGATTTCTTGACTCCAGCGGGATTGTCCAGTCCTTGCCACTGAGCCTACAACTGCAACGTGCCCAGGAAGGTAAGAATCATAGAGTTGGAAGAGACCACAAGGGCCATCCAGTCCAACCCCCTGCCATGCAGAAATGCACAATCAAAGCATTACCAACTGATGGCCAGCCAGCCTCTATTTAAAAACTTCCAATAAGGAGACTCCACCACACTCCAAGGCATCATGTTCCACAGCTCTTTGCCATCAGGAAGTTCTTCTTAATGTTTAGGTGGAATCTCTTTTCCTGTAGTTTGAATTCATTGTTCTCTGTCATAGTCTTTGGCGCACTGGCATATTGTGGAAGGAATACCAGGGTATGAACACCCCCCTTGGAATGAAAAGAACTAAAAACATGAAAGATGTATTGGTACTTTCAGGCATTTATTCACCTGTAAGAGTACCACCCTCAAATATGGGAGATTTTCAATGTGGTCAGTGCACATGTTGTGGACAAGCATTATGCATAACAAACTTCACACACCCAAATACAAAGGAAGAGTTTAACTTAAAAGGTTTGACTAATTGCAATACCAAAAAATGAAATTTATGTTATTTTACGTCCGTATCTTTGATTTATGTAGGATTATCAACCAGAGCGATAAAAAAATCAGATTATAGAGCACAAAATCCGTGTAAGAAATAAAAAATTAGGATGTCCCCTGGTGGATCATTTCATAAGTCAGGGGCACCCCCCAGAATCATTAAAGTTTTTTTTTTTTTATTATGGAACATCTTATGCATAGTCCCTTTAACACAGGATCACTAGAAAGAAAATTACAACAATGTGAAGCCTTTTAGCTTTTTAGACTAAAAAAACAACAACACATGGGGTCTGAATGAACAATTAGATTTTACAGGGTTTTTATGAATTAGGATTCTTGCCATTTGCAGGGTTTCTTTGTCATAGGTAGAAAACTAGGGCAGAGGTTAAATGGATATGCTATAATTAGGAAATGAGTCAATTAGCATCAAATGTAACAAATGAGTGTAAAAAGGTCCTTTAGAACAGTATGACATTACACTGGTAGCTCAATGGTATTGACATATACAGCGTGAGCACTTGCATTTCAGGAAAGGTAAGCCATAGTAAGATATTATAATATTATTAAGAAATATGTATAAACATATGGTGAATTTATGTGAATTGTTTTTAATTATAACATAGAATGTAACTCACTGAGGAAGACTATGAAATGGCTTCTAAAATCTGCTCTAGAGGCTGCTGTCTGTATTGTTTGTGAGGTATAAAGTTGATACAGCGGTTGCGGCACAGACATGCATTGATAACATCCTGCAGTTGTCCCATCCTGTCAACTCGCAGTTTTGCCAACTACTGACTTACCCTCTTACATCAAAGTTATTCATCAAATTGGATTTAAAATATTACTACCAGTATTTACCTGGGGGAAAAAAAATGTATTGAAGGACTACAGCGTCATGGAGACCCTATTTTGGAATATTGTCTGCATTGCAGCATATCAACATACAGAAGTGAACCATAATATGCAGAATCTAATACTTTAGACTTTCTTGCAAGTCTGAAAATCTATGTACTTCATTGTTATATTGTTACATTGAGATTGTCAGATTGTTACGTGTACCTTTGCTCATGAAGAATTTTCTATTAGCTAGAGGAGACAGTGTTGAAATTGTATGCACTTTATTAATATATGCAATATACACTTTATTGTTATATTTGTCTCTGCTATGCAAGAATTTATTACAGAACCAATTACATTAGTTAAAATATATGACATACAAATTATAGTGGTTCATTGATAATTTTTATTAGATTTTCTATAAGAAAATACCAACTTTCTCCCAAACGTTCTCTAGCAGTCCTGGTCTTTGGAGCAGCAGGAACAAGCTTGCTCCATCCTCAGTATGACATCCCTTCAAATATTTAAGCATGGCTATCATGTCACCTCTTAACCTTCTTTTCTCCAGGCTAAACATACCCAGCTCCCTCAAAGGGCATGGTTTTTAGATGTTTAACCATTTTGGTCAGAGAGTGGAAGAAACATGTTGAATTTGCTAGCCATCTCTGTAGTTTTTATAGATGTCTTTTTGTGCAGAAACCTTCACAACAAAGGATCTTCTTAACTCTGTTCCTAATGTAGTCTCTATAAAGCACTATCATCCTAACATTGAGACTCAACTGTCAATTTTAAACTAACAAACACACACACGGTCCAATGCAAGGAGCCAAACCATCTCTACTTGTCTTCTTTCCCTACAATCAATATCACAACCACAACTAAACTAAAACTAAAACTATTGCTACTTGAAATGACAAAACAAAACACCAAACCATAATGTTAAGGAAACCACTAGAGTCCTCAGAACATGATTGTGGTTTTTCTTTTTTGACTATTCAAAAATTAACTAGAGCAGATACTTACATTGGACACCATAAAAAGTATAGCAATTTGAAATCTAGATTACTGAACTGACCCAAATGAGTTCAGATGAATATCATTCCCAGTCAGTATCAACCTGATCCAATCTGGACCCAATCCAGATCAGAACAGTTAAGGATTTGGTTGACCAGCCATACTTTCAACTGAAGTATTGGGGACTTATTAACTTTTTAAAAATAGTACAGCTTACATTGTTCCCCAAAATCTGCTTTTCTCAGAATTAGGGATGAAAGAATATTTGAAAATATTTGAAATATGGTTGAAAAATGTGTTTTCTAAGTATTGAGAAATCATGATGAGAAGAAAAAATTGCATGTGGTTGTGTGGTGGTTGCAGAAAATTACATTTGCTTTTTAAAAATATATATATTTTATTGATAAATTCAACAATGTATTAAAACATTACATCATTCATTCTGAGGAACAATGTAATTACAATAAACAACATAAAACAATATGAGCAGGATGAGTCATTATTTACCTGAAGAAAACATTAATTGCTTTGGTCATTGACATCTGTTCTTGTCCCCGATGGGGCCTCTACTATATCTTTCAAGAAGTTTTGTTGATATGGAGGAGGGCACAGTTGGGACACATCATTAAAGCCATTAAAGTCTATTAATGGATACTAAATTTCAGCAAACAATTGTTTCCTTTTATAACCATTAGTGCATCTAATGTGGTCTGATAGTTTATCCATGAACCATAGTTTTGCCCACCAGTTGTCCACTGTAATGGCCCCCATCTTCCCATGTTGGGCAATTTCAAGTCTTGCTACTGCTATCAAAAATGTAAAGAGTTTTTGGGGGGGGCGTTTTTTTTTTTTTCCTGGAGAGAACGGAAATCCGCTCTTTGAAATTTATCCAGTCTTAAAAGTGGTGGCGACACTACCTTCTTGGTAGCATTGGCGCCGGGGGGGGGGGACACTTACGACCTATTCGGCACAATCTCCAGCCCTCTCCATCGTTCAGCCGACGACAAGGTCCCCGCAAGCTGCCTCCGTCTGCCTATTTCCCAAGGCAGAATTACCCCCTCCTGGACTTCTTTCTCACTGGGGTTTTCCCCATGCCAAGCGGTTAGGTATGGGAGCCTCTCCACAACCCAACCGGACGCGTCGCCTCCACCACCGGAAGTCAGTTTTTTTGGGGGGGGGCGTATTTTAAAGATTTGTTCTCATTTGCAAAGAGGGAGAATACTGTACTTTGGGCAAAGTTGTATCTTTTGCTTTGTAATTTTGGAGAGAAAAAAATACATTTTCTATTCAAGAAAAAAACATGTTTTCTGCACAGAAACCCTCTTTTCTATACAAAACAACATGCACATTTTTCAGAAAATGAGTCCTGAAGTGTGAATACCCTTTCAAAAACGGTGCTATTTTTGAAGACTTTTTTGCAGTGAGAATAAAATGGCTAAAATTATCCAATTTCTCAGTGGAAAAGAAAATAAGCAAAGGACTACTTCAGCAACCTCCTCACCCACCCCACTTTGCCTCATGACCTACAATGTATATACAGTATGTGTGTTTTACCTTGAGAGTTTCAAAATGAGACTTATCTGGTGTAATAACTCACTCCTTCAGCCCACCTGTTTATTTTCTGTTACTACAATGCATCACAAGTGTGAATACATCTAATGCCTATATTTATGTTTTAGAAGCAACAATGAAACTCAAAGCCACAATCATTTGGGGCTTTCTTTTGGCTCCTCGGGTTCATATTTTTATTATGCTGGATGCACATAGCATACAGCACTCACACCAAGACCTGCTTCAATATAAATGGAACTTTCAAAGTAACATCATGCTAATTTGCTGCATGTAAGGAGATAAACATAACCTTAATGCAGACTGAAGAGTCTTAAAGTTCACAGACTTCGATAATGGGAAGCTCCTGTACAAAAAGGCTCACGAGCCAAGTAGATTCCTGCAGAGCTTGGTCAGCACTATTGCTTCTGCTGAGGTCAGAAGGGGAAGCCTATGACATCAATAAAGAGGGGGTAGACTAATCCCCTTCTTGTTGATCACATGTCTGGGTGCCCCATTCTGACCTCAGCATAAGCAATGGCACTGGCCAGGCTCCTGCAGGGAGCTGCTTGGCTGATGAGGCAGCGATGGTAGTGGCACCAGGGACAAGGGGACTGGCCAGTGAGACCAATGCAGTGTCAGCTCAGCTGGCCCAGGTGAACTCTGACGCAGATTCACCCTGGGTATATGTGGCCACCACTGTGTTGAATCCAGAGCCAGTCCAGAGCATAATGTTCTGGACTGGCCCCAGTTTAAGATGCCAGTGTAGACAAGTCTTGGCACTAGCTTCTGAGCAGAGCTTTGAAGCAACTACAGTAGGTGGTTACTATTTACTCATAGCTTGTAACAATGAGTTCTCAGGACCATAGCACCCCATACCTGCTGATTTGCCATTCACTGATTCAGTTATCCACAGTTGAAGACAGTGAGCGGGAGTAGACAGGGTAGGGAGGGGAGAAGGAGATCTTACCTCCCTTCTCCCGGGATGGCTCTGGTGGTGGCAGTGGTGGAGGGGTAGGGGGAAGGAGAAGAGGAGGGGAGATCTCATGGTTGGCAGCCAGTGGTCTCTGGAAGCCTGGGAGGCTGTGGCACGCAGCGGTGCCTGTAGTTGTGGTGGTGGAGGAGGCCTGGGAGGCCAAGTGGGCACGGTGACGGCAGTGGTGAGCACGGTGACGGTGGTGGTTGTGGTGGTTGAGGAGGAGGCCTGGAAGGCAGCAGCCTACGTGAGTCAGGTTGTGGCAGCAGCCTGGGCCATGAGTCTGCCTGCCTGCCTCCCTCCCTTCCTCCCTCCCTTCCTCCTCCTCCTCCTCCTCCTCCTCCTCCTCCTCCTCCTCCTTCTCTAGGGCATTCACTATTATCCATGGATTTAGGCCCCCAGAAAAAATCCCCTGTGGATACGGGTGTGCTACTGTAATTTGTTCCTTTTCAAATTGTCTGTTACACTAATGAGTATGAGTGATCAATTCTTTTCCACTGGAGTGGTGATTTTTTTTTTTTTGTTATTTTTAAAGCAATAACCACAATGGCAAATCACTGTTTTTGTGTCCTTGAATCTATAACAGTAATTCATTACTTCTAGAAAAGTAATTTTACAACCTCTGCTTCTGAATCTACAGGCACAAGAATGTTCTGATAGCATTCTAAATATGTTAATGCAAATGCAATATGCACTAAAATATGGATATAGTGGTCAACTGAAAATCATATAGGATGTACACACTCTGAAATTAAGTAAATCTAACTGGTTTTGAAGGCAGCTAGAACAATGCTTTGTTTTTTGTCCTAGAAATCAATGAGGGTTAAGCAGGGTTTTAAAACATTTTTGTGCCTAGTAAATATCAGTTCTTGCCTCTGGAAAAATACTAGAAATAGTCACCTCAGAAAAGATTATTGTGATCTTCCTTCCTTCCTTCCTTCCTTCCTTCCTTCCTTCCTTCCTTCCTTCCTTTTCTCCTTCTTTCTAGCAGTAACTTAATTTCAACTTTGATATATACTCAAGGGGTTGCGTTTCACATTAAAGTGTATTTTCCTTTTTCATGAAAAATATAATTGCATACTGATTCATTTATGTAACTATAAAATAAAATAAATTATACAGAGGTCATTTATATAACTATAAAATTTTGATTGTGTCAAGTACTACATTAGGACTATGGTATTTGCATTTCCTAAATACTCTTAAGTGACCTCATTACTGATGATTTACTTAAAGATCATACTTAATTAGCTGTTCCTATTCTAAGCTTCTGTGTCCTAACATTTTCTTTTTACATGAGCAGAAGAAGCGGGAAACACCAAACTGAATGTGAACCTAAAATTTCTCCTATCATTATATACCTATTAAGAGCCTAATTCAATTATGCCAGGATAGAGCAGAAAATGCACTGATGTGTATGAGGATCTAACAATTACAGTGTTAGAAGTACAATACAATGTAATAAGGTTATAGCCAAATGTCTCCCGCCCTCCCTCCTTCTTGTGCACTCATGCACTTTTGCACATTATTGGTTTGAGTTCCATGTATAATTCTATATCTATGCAGAGGAACTTAACTCACATTCTAGAACTCTGGCCAAGAATCTGGTTATTTCACATCCCTCTAGGAGATACCTCTGATGATGTCACAAAACAAATTGAAGGGAGATTCCAGAAGCAAGGAGAGGCTGGGCTGTGTTACTGTGCAGATGACCACTCAAAAACACTAGTTCAGAGCCATCACCCTGCCTTCTTCTTTGCCTTCCTAGGTACAGTTTCCAACATACCTGGAAGAATGTACTTCTATTACCACTAGTAGTCCTCAAGACCACTAGAAATTATATTGGCTTGGGGTTCTGAGTGGTGAAACTGGAATGAACATCTTCAGTGAGATGGCACTTGCTCATAGAAATGATATCTAACACGAGGACAATAGTAGGTTGGGATCTTTTGCTGGGAAGTAATCAGGAGGCTTTTGCAATATGTCACCAACTGGATTTTGCCAGAATTGTAAACCAGTACAAATTGTTGGGATGCAATTATCAGAATGGGAATTGGAAGAGAGAATCCTACAATGGTCCATTCCCTCAATTAAATTTATGGCATTAGTGACTTTAGCTTGAGTATCTTAGAGAAATGGAATGATGAAATGATGAGTTAAAGTGCATGTGTTTGCTAAAATGATGTGGAGCAAACTGAATTGGAGAGTACTTGTAGTGCAAATATGACACCAACCTATGCCTTTCACTCTGTGAATGACACACAACCACATGGACAACCAAAGCCACACTGCAGCTTAAGGAGGATGCATTGAAATTTCAGTACCAGCCCAATATATATTCAGATACTGTTCTGAAGATAGTGCAACAGAAGTCCAGCATGTTTGTATTGGGACTCACATGAGGTGTAACTGTTCGAATAACTGCTGGTGTCCTCTCTTACAAGGATGCCTTAGGCACCAATTGCAATATGCAGTTTAGCAAATTTTAGGAAATATGATTTCAAGGTATACTCAAAATGCAAACAAATCAGAAATGATGGCATCCATCTGTGATAGAAAGGTTTCTTCCACAAAGCTAATATATCTTAGACAATATCCACTATGGCATTGGTGAGCAAGATAACAGGGGGAGGAGTTGGGGGAGGAGAGAGAGAACACTGCAGAAAACTGCAGGGCAATGCCCACCTAAACGACAGATCAAAAATAAATAAATAAAGCTAAAACTAGAAATTAATTAAAACACAGCCACTTTCACTGCATAGAGAATAAACTGTATAAAGAATTTCCCCTGAACTGCTTCCTATTATGGCAGTCAAATGAGAACTGAGCAGGAAAGCATTCACCCAACCCTTCAGACATACATGGTTGATCAGACAACTCCATGTCTGGAAGTGGCATGTGCGGCATTTCCCAGATACAGTTCTAAGATGTTCTCAGAGTTGCACAATAGAAATGAATGACACATAGGTAGGAGTGCACAGAAGTGATAAAGATGGCCATAGCCTAACAATGTCCTTCAATACATACTTTTATTTTTCTGCTTGACTTACATACATTACTCTGGGAATAGTAAAATACTGCACTTGGGGAGGCAGGAGGAGAAAGAGAACCAGAGTGACAGGTGGGAACATGTAAAATTTAGGAGAGAAAGAGGCAGTGCAATGGCATATTTGTAGAAAGGTATGACAGGTGGATCTGAGTCAGTATAGGAGGGAGATGACTCTGACAAAGTAGACTGCTAGCTATAAAACTTTATGCCAAATAAAATCTCATAGGCTTCACAGTGAAACAAAATTCTTCACCCACCCCCACAACAATCAAACATCCCTACATCCATAGGAGTTTTCTTTAAAAAAAAAAAAAGGTTATTTCCATCATATTTATGATGCAATTAGCAAAATTTGGTAACAAATCCAGATAGAATATACTATTGGCCCTCCATATCCACAGGTTCTACATCCACAGATTCAACAAACCATGGCTCAAAAATATTCAGGTTAAAAAATCCAAAAAGCAAGTCTTGCTGTTCACCATTTTATATGGACACCATTTTGCTATGCCATTGTATATAATGAGACTTGAGCATCTATGAATGTTGGTATCTGTTGGGGTCCTGGAACCAATCCCCAGCAGATACTGAGAGCCCAATGTAATTGTCATCATTCTATGCCAGCCAAATTCAATAAAAACTGTTCTCAGTATGGAGGAGACCAATGGTGTATCAATATTACACAGTCATAGGCTTTAGATATCACTTTAACTGCCATGGTTCTGGGTTTTTTGTTTTTATTTATTTTTTAATGAGGTACTGATAATTTTCTTTGCTAGAGAATTTTAATGTTGTTGTTCAGGCAGCAGACTACAGAATTCTAAGTATCTTGCCAAACTACAAATTCCAGGAACCCATGGGAAAGGGCCAAGACAGTTAAAGTCATGTCAAACTCCTAATTGTGCAAGGTGGATATGCCCCATGTTGACAGTACGTGCCATGCAGCTGTTAAAAATAAGAAGCTTATCAGAAGAAAGATGGGGAAACCCTAATTCAGTAATCCAAAGTAGGTGAATATAAGTACACTTGGAGCCAAACTTTTAAGTGCTAAATATACAAAAAATCTTTGCCTGGATAGGCAATTATATAAGTTTTTCTTGATCTCACATCCGATTTTTTTTTTAAATTAAGTTCAATTAAATTAACTTTCTTTCTATTTCATTTATGAAGAAATTTGTGGATTTTTGCTTGGTTGTTTTGTTTTGTTTGTTTTTTTAGAAAAATCAAATGAAATTTGGAACCATCCATATCTGAAGAGATAAACAGGAGACCTGTAGAGAAGACAAGAGAACAGAATATCTCCTTCACCCCATCCTCTTAATCATTAAATTTGCTATTTATATATTTATATTGGATTTATATACCATTTAGGGAAGCTTCCAACCCTCCCCTTTCATATATAAGTTCCCAGGATTCCATCTCATTAGGGTGGCCAAAAAGCAGGATGTGTCAATGAAGTCAGAAGCAGGATTGATCTACATGGTAGGGCTGGGAAAGTGTTTGAAAAAATGGTCAATATATGTATATCTTGAGAGTCAGGAAACCCTGATGAGGAGACTTCTGGATTGATGAGAATCTTTGCAATTCAGGACTTATTTGGCATAAAACTTATCTGTATTTTCATGCAGAAAACAGAATTTTCTGCACAGGAAACAGCATTTCTGCAGCAAATAAGGGCAAGTAATAAAACGACAGCCCTCCAGATGTTGCTGAGCTACAGCTCTGAGGATTATCCACCATTGGTTCTTCTGGCTAGTACTTTTGGGAGTTACTATTCAACAACATCTGGAGGCCCACATGATTCCCACACCTGTTTTAAACAGCACACAATTAATTTCAGTAGGCATTGAGTTCAGATCTTATTATAAATATCTTGGTACAGAAATCTTTAAATAGCCCTTCCATCCTGACATCTTTGTGACTGCTATGTGTATTAAAATTCTCTATACTTCATTGACTCAAAACATTTTGCCACTACTCCTTAATAACTGTGTAGCTGACATGCTAGAAGAAACTCAAGAACTTGAGGGGGGGGTGGAGAACAACTCTACAGGCCTTCTAAAAAGTATACCTTTAAGAATGCCATTGCCACATGATCGAAGTAAAGTAAGCTATCTTGGCCTGCAGAGTATACAGTGTTATGCTTTCATTTTGTTTTCTGTTATAGTCTAATTTCAACAGTAAAACTATTACATGCCAAATAATAGTGTGATAGGCTGCTTTCAACTGATCTACTTTTGGATGAGATATTTTTCACATTAAAAAAAAAAAAGTGGCTGCCTTCATTTTGTTCTAAAGAGGCTCTGAAAAGACACAATCCAATATATCCTTGCACCCGCCAATTTCTATAGGCTTGAACTTGTTCATATTTCTGTTGAATTAAGACCTACCACTGCATGCATGGGAGCAAATTTATTGCAATAAATGAGAATTACTTCCAAGTAGCCATGGCTTCATTGTTTGTCAGTATAATTCTCAAGTTGAACAATTTAGCCATACAGAATTGGTCAATTGGTATTAATAAAGATATTGGGGTGGGGAGGGAATTGCTCAATTGGTACTGGAACAATTTAGATCTAAAAGCAACAAGAGATATTTCCTTCACAATGGCAGAGTGAATATTAAATTATTTTTATCCCTAAGATGGATGGAATTTCCTATGCCATTAACTCAAGATTTTACACAGCAGCAGTTACCCACAGACCAAGCGTATACTTAAATGTACCAATCTTCTTACTCTGTCTATTAGATGCTGCTGTGCATGCAATTTCTTCCTAATGTTGGACAATGCATTCCAAAAACACATTTAGTTAGTGCTAGAACATTTGGTTGTTAGATATCTATATCGACTTCTGGCAAGGAGAGGTTGTATTCTAATAACAACTTAGAACATAAGAAAAGACCTGCTGGAGAAATTCAGCGCCCCACCTACTCCACTATGCTCTTTGCTACATTTACCAAGTAGTTGCCTCTGGAATTCCACAAGCAAGGCAGGGAAGCAACAGCTCTCTCTCCCATTGTTGTTTCCCAGAGATTATTTGCAGCAGCATATTATAATACATCTGGATATCTTGATCTTGAAATCTTTGCAGATATATACTGAGTTTTGAAATGCATAGCACTTAACAGCCAGATTTGTAGGAACATCAGAAAAGTAATATTATCATGATGGGCCAGTTTCTATATAATCTACTTAGTTAAGCATAACTAAGTAATCTGTCTCGGCCTGCTTGCCCTACTATTCCCAAACCTGGTGGAAGCATACTTCACCTGTGCTCTAATCACAGAATGGATTAGACTTTCTTCTCTGCCTGCAGCTGATGCCTGGTAAAGTTACTTGGGGAAGGGAGTGATGATTGTAACAATAATGTCACAACTGTAACTAAGGAGATTTTCACACGGGCTATATATCCCGTGGCAGGAACAGAATAGGGTCGGGAAAGGTTTTCCCTTTCGGATGACGTTGACCCCGTTCTGTCCTGCATCCATCCTACTCCCGTGACTGTTCCAGAACAATGTAATCATGATTTTTCATCATGAATAGACCTCCCGTTCCATCACTATCATGCAATCATGGATATGTGAACTGGAGCCCCGTTCCTGTTCTGAAATGACAGCCGTGGAGGGGAGGTCCGTTCCGAGCACTTCCTGGTACGATCTGGACATCCAGGTAAGTGGCCCCCTTTATTTATCCTCCCTGTTTTGATTATGTGATTTAAAGAGTGTTTTTGTGATTGGTGAATTGATTTTATGTTTGGGGGAGTTTTATTTTTTAAATTTACTGTCCGGCATTATCACGTCATAACGTGATAACGTTTCAGACGGCTGGTCGTAAATGCAGCCTTACGACGGCTGCATTTACGGCCATCCAGCAAGGGGAGGGGGAGCCCGTTCCTGCTGCGGAATTAAGGTGAGTGTGTGAAAAATTTATGTTATTCCATGGCAGGAACGGGAGAGGAGGTAGCAGGACAGTAACGGGGCATTTTGGCCCCGTGTGAAAATCTCCTAAGTTGCAATCCTGAATACAGAACAGTTAGCTAGATTTAGGAGATTTTCACATGGGGCCAAAATGCCCCGTTACTGCCCCGCTACCTCCTCTCCCGTTCCTGCCACGGAATAACGTAAATCGTTCACACACTTACCTTAATTCCGCAGCAGGAACGGGCTCCCCCTCCCCTTGCTGGCTAGCCATAAATGCAGCCGTCATAAGGCTGCTTTTATGACCAGCCGTCTGAAACATTATCACGTTATCATGTGATAATGCCAGATGGTAAATTTAAAAAATAAAACTCCCCCAAACATAAAATCAATTCACCAAGCACAAAAACACTCTTTAAATCACATAATCAAAACAGGGAGGGTAAAATAAAGGGGGCCACTTACCTGGATGTCCAGATCGTACCAGGAAGTGCTCGGAACGGACCTCCCCTCCGTGGTTGTCATTTCGGAACAGGAACGGGGCTCCTGTTCGCACACCTGTGATTGCGTTATAGCAACAGAATGGGAGGTCTATTCACGATGAAAAATCGTGATTACATTGTTCTGGAACAGTCACAGGAGTAGGATGGATGCAGGACAGAATGGGGTCAACGTCGTCCGAAAGGGAAAACCTTTACCGACCCTGTTCTGTTCCTGCCACGGGTTATATAGCCCGTGTGAAAATCTCCTTACTCATCCATAACTGTTCCATATTCATGATTGCTACATGATTGTGACTTAACTCATAGCAGACGTAGAATACTGGCCCCTGCATTTTACAAATAACAGTAGAACCCAAATTCTCAACTGGAGCTTTCCTAAATATATGGGGGCCTAGACTTAATGTTAGTTACTAGTCTTTATCCTATACCAGTCTGAGGGGCTATGTTTTCATACCATATAAACCATTGCACCAGTTTTCATGTTTGTTGTAAAGCAGCTTTCCTCAAACTCCAGATGTACGGGACTATAGCTACAATTGTTTCCAACCATGGAGACCAGGTTGGGGAACACTATTGAAATGGAAACTAACATACTGTACTGTCCAAAATAGTTATCCTTTGGAATGTTGATCTAAATATCACTTTTAAAAGGTGCTGGAAATCCTAGGCTTTCATTTGAAAAAACACCCTTTTGAATTAAGCAAAGCAGATATTGGAACCTACCTTTCGGGAGTGGATTTCTTTCACATACAATGGAAGTAGAAATTCAGATATACCTTCAAGCCGAATTCCTTTTTTGGTGACTCTCAGATTCCCCATTCCATCCTAGAGGCAATAATATACAAATGTGTGTATATGTAGCGTACTTGGGAACCTAGTCACTATATACAATGCATTACTCACTTGCATCAAACCTCATATTTAGCAGGTTAATGCTAAAAGCTATGTAAGTGCATAGGAAAGTGGAAATGTCTGTCTGATTACCCAAAATGCATGACATAAATGCATATTTGACAAGATTTTTGACAGGCGTATTGCCTGATGGTAACATACTTAACCGTTCAACACATGTCTCTTTGATGCACGTCCTTCCACATTCTTGGCTTCCAAGTTTATCCATTTTTGCTCTCTGTTATGCCTTAGCCCTATCTAAGAGCAACATTCATGGACCTATGTTGATCTGGAAAGGTTAGGTTTCTAGGAGGTCAGGCATTTTTAGCCTGAAGATCAGCACTTAAAAGCCAGCCAGAAATAGCAATAAAAGTGCCGTTTAAAATTCCATGTATATTTATTTAAATAATTTTAGCTCAGTCTATATCAGAAGATCTCAGGGTATGGAACAAGGAATAAAAAATAATAATAAAGCAATCTAAAACAATTGAAAACAAATAAACAGTCCAAATACATTTCCCCATCCAATAGACTAAAACCAATCAATGATCTCATTAGGGCCAAAACACTTGGGTTTGACACCACTTTAACTGCCATGACACCATCCTATAGAATCCTGGGATCTGTAGTTTGGTGAGGCACCAGCACTCTTTGACAGAGAAGACTTATAAAACTATAAATCCTAGTGTTCCATAAGATGGAGCTATAGCACTTTAAGTGGTGCTAAACTGCTATAACTCTGCAGTGTAGATACACCCCAGGTTTCAACTTGGCTTCAAAATAATGCCAACACCATCACCAGTCAGGTCTCCAGGGGAAGAGCATTCCATATGAGATTTAAATCTTTGCAAGGGCATGGGATCCTCTATGTAGTTCTAAAATCCAATTGTATGTTTACACCTAGGGCTAAATCCAAATGCTAATCTGAACTGGGATTTACCTGTGTTGACTTATTCCATGGGATTTACCTGTGTTGACTATCTTTGAAAAGTAGAATTGATGGGTATAAATTAGTTGACACTAGCAATTGGATTTTGTTCTTAATCTAGAGCAATGTTGGTGCTATCATACTCTTGGCTGAATGAAAGCAACAATTACATGTCTGGTATGTCAAGATACAACAGTAGACTCTCCTGATCATGTACAGAGAGTAGGGCATCACTATAGTACTGGCTATGCAGGTGGCCTCATGCCCAGAGAAAAGACTCAGAGACAAAGCTTACAGCAAGCAGGCTTTACTTGTCAAAGAGCAGAGCAGTACACACAGACCTACAACACAGATATGGCATAGATTTATATACATCTGGATGGGAAATACAGTTATGTCTGCATACGTTGCTTCCCACGCTCACTGCCTGAACATTTTTGTTCACATAGAGATATGAGTGTTTTCAGACTCTAGCGCTGGACCTCCCCCGCATTTCCAGCTTCTGCAATAACACCAGCTATGGATAAGAAATCTTGGCCTCTCTGTTACAATACATTTCTTTGCCCAGATCTATTAACTATTTCTAAACACAGAATATAAAATATACCTTAACACAGTATTGGAACAAGAAAGCAGATAGTATAATCTAGTGTTGGTTTAGGACTAGAGAAATTTATGTTCGAATCCCCAGTTCCCATTCTGTGATGAAGCTCACAGCCACTTTGTTAGCAACTAAATTTTCCAAACATAAGCTTACTGTAGAATGTAGACAACACATCTTTGAAAAGTTCTGATGTAGCGGAAAAAACTTCAGGTACTACCAAGGACGAGGTATCCATCTTCTCTATCCCATCACCCAACTTAGGAAACATGATCAAGAGCCTGGGGGAGTGGAGAGATTCACTCCATTCCAGCTGTCTTTTGGCACCCCCCCCCCCGGTATTTATTTGGAGCAAGAAAAAGTTTGGCTTTTAGGTTTTCATTTTAAATAAAAGGTAGGAAGTTTGACATGTACTATGATTTTATCCAATTCCAAAATATTATTGCTTATAGCAATAAGCTACTGCAAACGTGCATAATATAGTGAAGTAGCCAGCTGTTTATACAGTTGGCCCTCCTTATCTGCAGATTCAGTATCCATGGATTCAACTATCTTTGGTTTGAAAATATTCCAACAACAAAAAAATCTATCAAAAAGGCCAACCTTGATTTTGCGATTTTATATAAGAAACACCATTTTACTATGCCATTGTATATAATGGGACTTGATTATCCATGGATTTTGGTATCCTGGGGGGGTGTGTCTTGGAACCAAACCCAGTGGATACTATGGGAGCACTGTACTGCCAAATGCTATGTACCATTGCATATGAATTTTCAAGCATAACAACATACTAATTGCTAGATATTAAATATAGGCTTGTCTATATGAGAAGATATAATGCAGAATGATGCACATGATTGCAAATTTGCAGCAATGCTCATTTGTCTCCATGGTCTTTTGGCAAAATTTATTGTATTCAAAGCTACTTGTGTTTGAAGTGCACATGCAGCCATACCTGTGAAACAAGATGGTGACACATTATTATTCTGCACATGTGTTGTAGCTGCTGCACAGATTTTTTTTTTTTTTTGTACTTTTAAATCAAAGGTGCACAAGTGCAACCATCTGGTTATAAAAAGTTATTTGGTCACCTTAGCTCAGCGAAAAAGTGCACACTCAATAATGCAAAAATCAAAAAGGTGCTTCCAGGCACTTCCTCGCTGGTAAGCCCATCCAACACCTGCACAGTGGACCAATCCACTCTCCACTTCAACCCTTGCTAAGAATGCACAGTGACCTGATTTGGATGTCCAGACATATGATGGCCCTCGTGGTCTCTTCCAGCTCTACAATTCTATGATTCTATGATCATGTGCAAGCCAGTGCATTATTTGAAAAACCTTGGGGAAATCCATGAAGGCTTCCCCCTGCAGTATATGGAGTTTTTGTCCCCCCTGTTTCTGAATACCATCAATCTTATTCGCAAGTTATTGGGACAAAAGGTATTCTAATTGAATTCTATGTGGAGTATTTTAACCATCTAGACAAACACATAGTAGCACCCCTGTATCCACTGATTTGCCAACCACTGATTCAATTATCCGGAGTTGGCAACAGTGGGGGGGTTGATGGGGGAGGGACAGAGGAGGCTTCTGGGTGGCTTCTGTGGCAGCAATATTGATGAGAGGGTGAAGGGCAGGGAGGAGAGGTCATGCCTCCCTTTTCCCTTTGCCCCCCCCATGGCTCCAGTGCCTCTGATGGCTAGAATGGCAACACAACAGTGAAGAGAGGGAAGGGAGATCTTGCCTCCCTTCTCCAGCTGCCCCCTCCCATGGCTCCAGTGGCTCTGGTGGCTCTGATGGCTGCAATGGTGATGTGAGGGCAAAGGGAGGGGAGGAGAAGTCTCGCCTCCCTTCTCCCTTCACCCGGTGAGATGGATTCCATGGTGACAATGGCAACCAGGAGCGTTCGCCATTATCCACGTAATTCATTATCGGGGGGGGGGGCTGGAACCAATCCCCTGGGGATATGGGGGTTCTACTCTATTCAAAAAAGAAGTGGGAAAACTGAGTATACAGAATATCAGAAGTCAGGAGTATATTCAGCATCAGAATTTGGAAATAAAATGTTGGAGAAGTCTTGGTAAGATAATTTATGTCAGCTCCAAAATATGAAGCCTATATCAACAATGATAACCTTCCAATCTCTTCTAACTAAAATCTGTTTCCAGAAAATATAAGAGGTTTTCAAGTTCCTGACATTGAAGAATCATGATGTGGACAGTTTGTCCAAATCATTATTATCTGGAATAATATTAGCATAAATTTTCAAATACCAAATATCCCCCTGTTTAAAATTTATTAGATTTGAACTGAAGTTTAATTTGAATAGAAAGATACAACCCCCCTCCATGCCTTTTTTCTTGTGGAACACCCCTCCCCCCGGATTTTTCCATGCATTTGCCAAAGAAAGAAAGAAATTTCATTAGGAATGGAAATAATATTTTAAATTAATCACATAATGGTTGAAAAACATTACTGATATAGGTTTAAAATATGTCAGGAATCCCTGACAAGGAAAACCTTAGGTGGATGAGAATCTTCATGAAGTATTCTGCCTGAAGAATGCATTTTTGCATAGAAAATGGTGTTTTCTATGCAGAAAAGAGCATTTTCTATGTAGAAAATAATATTTCTATACAGAAAATGCTGTTTTCTGTGCAGGAAATGCCATTTTCTGAGCAAACAGGGTGTTTTTTGTCAGAATAAGTGAATAGTCTCTGAAAACTTCACAGTTTTTGATTACTTCCTTTCAATGAGGAAAAAAGTGGTAAAATTATTTGTTCTTGTCTATGAGAAAGAAATTTACAAAAATTTACATCCCTACTTGAATTTAGCATTATTTTTCGGTCTCCATCCTATCTAGTCAGAGAATGACGAAGAGGGTTATCATGTTGTTGACAAAAGAATATTGGAGAAGTCCACTGCCTTTCTCAATGGCTTCCTAGAAGAGAAATCCCAGTTAGAAACCCTGGTTTAGGAGAAGGCTAATATGGTGAGGGCAGCTAATTCCACTTCACAGATGACCAGGCAGTGCACCTGTTATACACAGGTAGGGACAGCCCATGACATTTCCAGAAAAGGAGAAGGTGTATTTCCTGTTCATTTCATGAATGAAAGCCAACTGTGTTGGTCATTGAATCTCACTTCAACAGTAATGAGAGGACACAGTCCTCCATCGCACCTGAGGGCAACAGGCTAACTTATGTGTGGGGGCGGGGGATACACACATTTATCTACTTAACTGATAAAGGAGAGAAGAGGTATTTCTCTTCGACTCAGAAACTAACAGTAGAGTCTTGGATGCTGTGCCTTGGGAGCAGAGCTTAGCCATATGGTAGCATAAAGCTGACCTTATCTGAGGGCTAATGTGAAAAGACAGAAAAGTTATCAGAGTTGAGAATGAGAATGAAGAGGCCAAGGCCTGAAGCAAAATCATTCAAGTTCTTCTACTACTCTATAATGTTCATGAAATTAATCTTTTCAATACAGTTGAGATTTCTTTTCCATTTAAATTTTAACCCTCTCCATTGACGCCCCCTTGTCATGGGAGAGAGGCTTGCGTACCCTAATGATGTTTTGAGCTATGCTGGCGGTGGCATAATAGCCACCGGTAGGGTCTCCCATGCCAAACAGGTCAAAACCGAAGGGTCTGACAAAGAGCGTCAAAGGGCAGGATGGGCTCTCTAGCCTTATGGCAACCGACCTAGGAGAAGGAAAACTCTAATCCCAAACCTGGGCAGATGGTGCTCATCCAACCCTGTAAGGTCAACCATATAAGAGAAGGAAACTCTAATCAGACCTATGACCCGAGGACCTCGCTGCTACTGTCCATGCTTGCAAAGCCAGCAGATGAACATTTGGTTTAAATGGAGAGGCCAGTTCTGTGCATGCTGCACTCGAACAGAAGAAGGAGCCCTGTAACGATAGGCAAGGGACGAAACAGCAGTTGTAAAGATGCACTGGAAGCCGCAGACCCAACCCTGCATACAGGTGGTTCAGGACTTTGGTTGCTCGAGGCTGACCAAGGAGATGACAGTCTTGTTCGGCAGCATCCTGAACAACCAAGAAGCCTTTTTTAAGGAGAGCACTGCTTGCTCCATATGGAGAGGGGCCTAGAAAAGGTGGCCTAACAAAAGCTCATCCCCAACTACCTGCTTGGCTAGCCGCGGCCAATGGGAATCTTCTGATGCGGTCAAACCAAGGCAAAGAGAGAAAGGCGCACACCAGCCTCCAAAGGTGTAAATACACTGGTGCTTGGATGCTGAAACATCAAAGACATGCGAGACTCTGAAGATAGTGGACGGCCTGAATGTCATTCTGCTCTAATAGCCCATGAACTATCACGCCTTAATATCGACATCACTGCTCTTAGTGAAGTTCGTCTCCATGAGAAAGCAGCCTTAAAGAACACGGCACCAGCTACACACTTTAATGGTCTGGCAAACCCAAAACTAAAAAACATCTTTTAGGAGTAGGCTTCATGATTAAAATCTCCATTGCCTCCAAACTTGAAATCTTGCCAACAGGACACTCTGATCGCATTATTTCCTTACGCTTCCCACATGTTGTTCTCTTTAGTATATATGCCCC
The DNA here is from genome assembly GCA_030847615.1 of Gambelia wislizenii. Classification (NCBI taxonomy): domain Eukaryota; kingdom Metazoa; phylum Chordata; class Lepidosauria; order Squamata; family Crotaphytidae; genus Gambelia; species Gambelia wislizenii. The sequence goes on along the minus strand of JAUMIR010000005.1, from coordinate 94,845,656 downwards.
AACTATCCAAGCTGACCCTGTTGAGAAAGACAAATTCTACACAGACCTACACCACCTCATACAAAAAGTCCCTGTAGAAGATAAAATTATTATCCTTGGTGACTTCAATGCCAGAGGAGGAAAGAACTCCAAAGCCTAGAAAGGTGTCTTAGGTAAACATGGTGTTGGAAATTGCAATGATAACACATGCCTCCTGCTAGAGTTCTGTGCAAAACAACAGCTGACTATTACAAACACTGTTTCAGCAGAAAAACAGCTTGAAGGCAACCTAGATGCATCCCCGATCCAAATATTGGCACCTCATTGACTATGTTCTAGTCCACCAGAGAAACATTTGTGATGTCCGTCATACTTGAGTGATGCCCAGTGCAGAATGCTAGACAGATCATTGCCTCGTAATATGTAAACTAAACCTTCATCTTAAGTTCAAACCTAAGAGGGGTGGCATCTTAAAGGAGAGACTCCAAGTCAACAATCTTCAACAAGCTATCACGAGAGACAAATTCCAGACAAACCTGCAAACAAAACTTGAAGACCATCCTACAGATCCTTCTTCTACAGTGCTTTGCCAACATAGCAAAAACAGCATCCTCCAGTCTGTGAAAGAATCCCTCAGGTTCTCCCACAAGAAAAATCAAGACTGGTTTGATGAAAACAACCAAGAGATCTAAGAGCTGTTGGCAAAGAAGAGAACTGCTCACCAGGCATACCTTGCCCAGCCAAGTTGCCATGTAAGAAAAGCAGCTTTCAGTCTCACATGTAGTAAACTTCAACAAAAACTCTGAGACATACGGAACAAGTGGTGGATCAATATAGCAGAAAAGACACAACGCTGTGCTGATCTGGGTGATTCTAGAGGATTTTATGAAGCTCTTAAGGCAGTGTTTGGACTTACTTATCAGGTCCAAAGCTCATTATACAGTACAGATGGTCAAACATTCATTACAGATAGAGCCTCCATCCTGAATCGATGGGCTGAACATTTTCAAAGTCTCTTCAGTGCCAACCGAGTAGTCCATGACTCAGCTATCCAACATATGATACAAAAACCAGTGAAAAATGCATTGGACATAGCTCCCAATTTGGAAGAGACCCTTAAGGCCATACAGCAGATGAAAAACAGCAAGGCAGCTGGGATTGATGGAATCCCACCTGAAGTTTAGAAACATGGAGGTCATGCACTCCATGATAAATTCCACGAACTCCTTGTGAATTGCTGGGAAAAAGGGGAACTGCCATCAGATCTATGAGATGCAGTCATCATCACCCTGTACAAGAAAAAAGGAGCAAAATTTGATTGCTCAAACTATCGAGGCATAACACTGCTCTCTATTGCTGGAAAAATCCCTGCAAGGATATTCCTGAACAGATTAGCTCCTGCTATTGCTGAAGAACTCCCTGAAAGCCAATGTGGCTTTAGAGCCAATATGAGTACTACAGATATGGTATTTGGCCTTAGACAATTGCAAGAGAAATGTAGGGAGCAGAACAAGGGTCTCTATGCAACATTTGTTGACCTCACCAAAGCCTTTGACACCGTGAGTAGGAAAGGTCTTTGGCAGATCCTGGAAAGACTAGGATGTCCCCCCACATTCCTTAAAATGATTATCTTGCTACACGAGGGCCAGCGTGGTCAAGTCAGATATGGCGATGCTCTTTCAGAGCCCTTTTTAATAACTAATGGACTGAAGGAAGGTTGTGTTCTTGCACCAACTTTATTTACAATCTTCTTTAGCATGATGCTCCAAAGGGCTATGGCAGAGCTCAAAGAAGACAATGGAATCTATATACGTTACCGTACTGATGGCAGCTTGTTTAACTTAAGCCATCTGAGGGCTCGCACTAAGACTCTAAACTATCTAGTCCATGAGCTGCTCTTCACTGCTGCTGCTGCCCTTGTTGCCCACACAAAAGCAGCTCTGCAGCACCTAACATCCTGCTTCGCAACAGCTGCAGAGCTGTTTGGGCTGGAAGTCAACCTGAAGAAAACGGAAGTTCTTTACCAGTCTGCACCAGAGGACGAACACCACCATCCCCACATTGCCATCAGCAAATCTGTGCTCACGTCCATTCAGCAGTTCACCTACCTGGGAAGCATCATCTCCTCAGATGCCAAGATTGACAAAGAGATCAATCACAGATTTGCAAAGGCACATAGCGCATTTGGAAGACTTTACAAGAGTCTGGAGTAATAAACACCTGAGGCGAAAGATAAAAATCCATGTGTATAGAGCCATTGAACTGTCTATTCTCCTTTATGTGACTGAAACATGGGTCACCTATCGCCACCCATTACGACTCCTCACACGCTTCCATCAGCGCTGTTTATGCACAATCCTAAATATACACTGGACTGACCATGTGACGAATGTTGCTGTCCTTGAGCAAGCAGGGATCACCAGCATTGAGGCCATGATATTGAGAGCACAGCTGCGCTGGGCAGGGCATGTTTCTAGGATGGAGGACCATTGCCTCCCCAAAATAGTACTCTATGGTGAACTCGCCATGGGTCAGCATAAGAGGGGCGCTCCAAAAAAGCAATACAAGTATTCCCTGAAACAACATCTCAGGCTCGGCCAAATTGATCACCAATAATGGTCCCCCCTGGCCTCACATTGGGAGGCATGGAGACGCACTATCCACAATTCTGCAGTCTTATTTGAGAACTCACGCCGAACAAGTCTTGAAGAGAAATGACAATGCAGAAAGAATCACAACCTGGAAACATCACCCAAGGAAACCTTCTGCTGTGCTTTCTGCAACTGGACTTGTCTATCTCGCATTGGCCTTTTTAGTCATCAGCGTGCTTGCAGAAAACGCGGGATGAGTTCTTCCTGAATCTTCGTTTGCAAAGAAAAGCCAGAGAGAGAGAAATTTTAACACTCAGCCAAACAGAATATTTTTGGACCTTGAAGTCATATTTTGTCTCAGAATTCACACAAAACTAAACCTTTAAAGTAGACATTTTAGAACATTGTCAGTTGAAGAACTCTAAACGCTTCTCCTGAATTTCAGCCACATGCAATTTACAGAATCCTTTTGTATTTAACAAGTAAAAAATGGCAAGTACAAACATTTTTCCAAAACAGCATTTTACCATTTGGATACTTTTTTTCTGTACCAGCTAATATAATTAATTTGAACCAAAAATAGCCCCATTATATTTTCTTGTCAAACTGTTATGCAGAGAAGCTGGGCTAAGTATCGGCATGAGAAACAACCCCTCCCTTGTTCAAACAGAAGATGTAAAAAGCTTAGAAGCCAGGTATAGTCTGAAATATTGCCACTCGCATAAACCACCTATTGTTGAAGGAAATAGTGAAGTGTCCTGCTTGTGAAGATAAAAATTATGCAGTCACTTGCTTTGTAGCCAGGGCACTGTTGGTATTAAAGTTTCCTTCGAAGAGACAGCTTTCACTGGATAATAAATCCATGGTTCTCCTATTGACCACGCGTATGTGTTTGTACAGTCTTCTGGATGGTCTAGGTGAAGATTATAAATATAAATCCATATCACTGTTACTTCACAGTGGGGTAGTTGGTTGGGATAAATCATTTGCTACTGATAGAAAAAAGGAGGGAAATGAAGCATGACTGACCATACATGTTTTTTGCATTTTCTGTTCTGCAGTCTGGAAGTAATGGAATACATGTTTGATACTTCAGAGGAATCCCTGAAATGGATCTTTCTGAGTAACCCTGAGTGATTCTTGTACCTTTGAAGGCAATAGAAAATTAGAAGCCAACATGGTCTTGTTGTCTGTCTTCTGAATACTGTTCATAACTGGCAGACAGTTTTCCCTCACAACATCTGTCAAGTACAAGTACAGTTGAAGACGAGTCTCTGAAAATGATTCTATATAAATGTGAAAGTTCTGGATCCCATGGCCTCAGACATCCAAAGTGCAGAAGATCCAGAGGAGAGAGGGCAACAAATGTGTGTACCTGTTTCTGTTATTTTATAGACTATGTTTGTTGAGCAGTTTTGCAATCTAACCATTGATGAATAGTGGGTTGTCAGAAATGGGTGTCTGTTCCGGGAGTGTATGTCCAGAAAATATGGCATAAAAGATATCACACAAAGACATAATATCCTCTAAAGGAAGACATTGACTTAGGCAGGCATTATGGTGCACAGTGGGAAAGCCAGCTTAGTTACAGTGTGGGGATAACTCTGATTGAACCATATTTTCACACCTGATTAAATGTTATGGGGAACATTTTTTCCTACCAACCTAGAACTGGCAGAATGGCTCCTAACCAAAGACCTAAGTATGTTGACAGCTTTTGGCAGAAAAAGCCATACATCTCCCCTGTTTCCTGTCAGACTCAGGAAATAATGAGACCAGACACAAGTTATCGATTGTAAAAGGGCCACTTTATTAAATCTATTCTATTTATAAATATTTCTAGAGCTGCAACAGAGGAAGCAACCTAGTATGGGAGTAGCTGGGACAGGAGGTCTATCTCCAGACCTTCTCCACAGCCTCCCCTGGGTGAAACACCTGAGCCCTGGCAAGAACCCAAAATCTGGGTTGCTGACCAGCCAGCCCACATCTGGAAGGCCAACCTAAAAGTCCCTTCCCCAAGTCACATGACTTAAGGAGAGGGGTTGTCCCTCAGACCAGCCCCAAGGGAAGTCTCTTTTTGCACACACACCCTGTCACATGACCTATAAGGGAGCAGGTGATTAAACAAGTGAACAAACAAACAAACCAGCAGATAGTACACCACAGATAAATAATGTCCTTGCAGCATGAAAGACATGTTCCGTCTGCCTGTAAGATGGCTGGTATAAATAATAGCCTTTCATTGGGGAATTCCCTTTCTGGAGATGACTTTGTTGCTTGGAAAGAAAATTGTTCCATTGTGCCTTTAATGTTTGGTCTTCCTCCAAATGATTAACAATAGTTTTTTTTTCCTTCAGTTTTTTTTTTTTTTTGGTCTGTTTCCTAACGTTTTGGGTTCAAAACACAATTTTATTTCTTTGTTTTGTAACTAGAAAATGTTAGTATAATTTTTAAGATAGATAATTTATGTTGGTTACACATTTCAGGGTGGGGAAGAAGGCTAACAATTATTATAAACAAATGTTCTACCTCATGTGGACGTGTGTTTTAAGTCTCTAGATATTTGGATATTGTGGAATACCCATGTTCTTGAGCCCACAAACACACCTATAGACATAGGGCACTTCTATTGCAATACATTGGATTTCTCATGACATAACTCAGTGCAGGTTTTTTGTTTTAAAAAATCTGCTTGGATGGGGTAATATAATACTGGACCATGTAAGCCCCCTCCACAAATTAAAACAGTTAGCGTTAGTAACCATTATGTGCCTATTCTCACTAATTGCTAGTTTGTATGTTTCTCTTTAGGAATTTAGGCATAACACTTATTTATGGTAACTTTCTGTTTGTTAGGGGTTCTTTCCCCCTAAATTGGAAACACTGAGAGTGTGGGGCATCTCTTGGAGGAATATTACCCCCCCATAGTTAATGTTCTGTCAAATGTCTTGAAAATATTAACTGAATAGTTATAGCCCTTCATATGATGCAAAAAGCCTCAGGTACGTTGGCTATTAGAAAGGAGAGTAACCCTCCTAGGATTTATGAACTGTGTTTAATAATTATTAGAAAGGAGAGTTACTTTCTTAGGATTTATGAACTGTCTTTAATCCATTGGGATTTAGATTTATTTAATCTAGGGGGAAACTGAGATCCTTAAGATAGCTATTTCCTCTCCCATGAAATAAGATAAATTATGGTCCTGAAAAAAAGGAAGAAAATGAAGGAAGAATGAAAATCAGTTTTGCTACTCATACTAACATCATAAAAGCCTTGAGATTTGTGGGAGGGGGGAGAAGAGTAGATGATGAAAAGCATTCTTAAGGCCCCCTTAAATGAACTTAATATACAGTATGAAAAATGCAAAAAGAATGTAGGGTATTTTTTAAGAAGCAGAAGAATATTCTGACATGGGACAGACAGGATGACCAGCCCTTAAACAGCAAAGTCACAGGTAATACTTGTAGAATATTATTTTTCTTTGCCCAGTAAATCCAGGTGAATAAATTAGTACCCATACACAGAGACAATAGACAGAGCTGAGCATCTAAGAATATAGAGCAGAATATTTTTTCACAACAAATAGTTTATGAAACATATGGTGTTACATTTCTAACCATTTTAAAAAAATCTATTGGTCTATTTACCTATCTACCAGCCCTCTGTAGTATTGCAGTTGTACACATGGACTCTGTAATTAAGAAGCACCAACAATTCATGTGGGGTATTTTTGGGACCCAGACTACTGATTGGAGGGTAGCCTCCAAGATATAGTAAGAAAACAAAGTGCTCACCAAGGAATACAGAAATTGGCCCTCTGTATTCCACAAGTTACTTTCCTCCATTCCCATATTTTGGTGAGATATCAGGCACTGGAGGTACTGCCTCACTATCAGGCATATGAACAAACAGTGACGTAATTGTTATTGGGTTTCTGAGAGTCCTTAATTATATAATAATGCTGTCTTTCCTTCAAAAATCAATACTATAAAATTCTTTGATGCTAATGCTGGGTAACTAGAATTATTGCTTTCATGTTTGTGTAATCATAGTTCCTTTAGAAATGAAATTATTCTTTATACTTTATTATATTTAGCAAGGAGTGAAAAAATGCTAAAAGGTTGTTCTCACAACTGGGAATTCATTACAGAAAGATGGATATTGGTAAAAGAAAAGGTTTGCAATTTTCCTTCTGTGGGATGAGTTTATTTTCTTTTTTAAAAACCATTCAACATCTCCCAAAGCAGTTTTTGAAAATTCAAGATAATGGGTGGGAGTGAATCTCTCTCTGGCTGGCTTTTCTTCACAAGCAAAGATTCAGGAAGGACTCGTCCCATGTTTTCTGCAAGCACGCTGATGACTAAAAAGTCCAATCCAAGATAAACAAGTCCGGTTGCAGAAAGCACAGCAGAAAGTCTCCTTGGGTGATATTTCTGGGTTCTGATTCTTTCTGCGATGTCGTTTCTCTTCAAGACTTGTTCAGCGTGAGCTCTCAAATAAGGCTGCAGCATTGTGGATAGTGCGTCTCCATGCCTCCCGATGTGCCCCTCTTATGCTGACCCGTGGTGAGTTCACCGTAGAGTACTATTTTTGGGAGACGATGGTCCTCCATCCTAGAAACGTGCCATGCCCAGCGCAGCTGCGTTCTCAATATAATGGCCTCAATGCTGTTGATCCCTCCTTGCTCAAGGACAGCAACATTCATCACATAGTCAGTCCAGTGTATATTTAGGATTGTGTGTATACAGTGCTGATGAACGCGTTCAAGGAGTCGTAGGTGGTGGTGATAGGTGACCCATGTTTCAGACCCATAAAGGAAAATAGACAATACAATGGCTCTATACACACTGATTTTTGTGCTTCGTCTCAGGTGTTTATTACTCCAGACTCTTTTGTGAAGTCTTCCAAATGCACTCTATGACTTTGTTAAACTGTGATTGATCTCTTTGTAAATCTTGATATCTTATGAGATGATGCTTCCCAGGTAAGTGAACTGCTGAACGGACCTGAGCACAGATTTGCCGACGGCAATGTGGGGATGGTGCAGGCCGGTAAATAACTTCTGTTTTCTTCAGGTTGACTTCCATCCCAAACAGCTCTGCAGCTGTTGCGAAGCAGGATGTTAGGTGCTGCAGAGCTGCTTCTTTGTGGGCAACAAGGGCAGCATCATCAGCAAAGAGCAGCTCACAGACTAGATAGTTTAGAGTCTTAGTTTGAGCCCACAGACGGCTTAAGTTAAACAAGCTACCATCAGTACAGTAACGTATATAGATGCCGTCATCTTCTTCGAGCTCTGCCATAGCCCTTTGGAGCATCATGCTGAAGAAGATTGTAAATAAAGTTGGCACAAGAACACAGCCTTGTTTGACTCCATTAGTTATTAGAAAGGGCTCTGAAAGAGCATCGCCATATCTGACTTGACCACGCTGGCCCTCGTGTAGCAAGATAATCATTTTAAGGAATGTGGGGGGACATCCTAGTCTTTCCAGGATCTGCCAAAGACCTTTCCTACTCACGGTGTCAAAGGCTTTGGTGAGGTCAACAAATGTTGCATAGAGACCCTTGTTCTGCTCCTTACATTTCTCTTGCAATTGTCTAAGGCCAAATACCATATCTGTAGTACTCATATTGGCTCTAAAGCCACATTGGCTTTCAGGGAGTTCTTCAGCAGTAGCAGGAGCTAATCTGTTCAGGAATATCCTTGCAGGGATTTTTCCAGCAATAGAGAGCAGTGTTATGCCTCGATAGTTTGAGGAATCAAATTTTGCTCCTTTTTTCTTGTACAGGGTGATGATGACTGCATCTCAGAGATCTGATGGCAGTTCCCCTTTTCCCCAGCAATTCACAAGGAGTTCGTGGAATTTATCATGGAATGCATGACCTCCATGTTTCTAAACTTCAGGTGGGATTCCATCAATCCCAGCTGCCTTGCTGTTTTTCATCTGCTGTATGGCCTTAAGGGTCTCTTCCAAATTGGGAGCTATGTCCAATGCATTTTTCACTGGTTTTTGTATCATATGTTGGATAGCTGAGTCATGGACTACTCGGTTGGCACTGAAGAGACTTTGAAAATGTTCAGCCCATCGATTCAGGATGGAGGCTCTATCTGTAATGAATGTTTGACCATCTGTACTGTATAATGAGCTTTGGACCTGATAAGTAAGTCCAAACACTGCCTTAAGAGCTTCATAAAATCCTCTAGAATCACCCAGATTGGCACAGCGTTGTGTCTTTTCTGCTATATTGACCCACCACTTGTTCCGTATTTCTCGGAGTTTTTGTTGAAGTTTACTACATGTGAGATGGAAAGCTGCTTTTCTTACATAGCAACTTGGCTGGGCAAGGTATGCCTGGTGAGCAGTTCTCTTCTTTGCCAACAGCTCTTAGATCTCTTGGTTGTTTTCATCAAACCAGTCTTGATTTTTCTTGTGGGAGAACCTGAGGGATTCTTTCACAGACTGGAGGATTCTGTTTACGCTATGTTGGCAAAGCACTGTAGAAGAAGGATCTGTAGGATGGTCTTCAAGTTTTGTTTGCAGGTTTGTCTGGAATTTGTCTCTCGTGATAGCTTGTTGAAGATTGTTGACTTGGAGTCTCTCCTTTAAGATGCCACCCCTCTTAGGTTTGAACTTAAGATGAAGGTTTAGTTTACATATTACGAGGCAATGATCTGTCTAGCATTATGCACTGGGCATCACTCGGGTATGACAGATATCACAAATGTTTCTCTGGCAGACTAGAATATAGTCAATGAGCTGCCAATGACCAAAGATGTATCCAGGTTGTCTTCAAGCTATCTTTCTGCTGAAAGATAGAGTTTGTAATACTCAGCTGTTGTTCTGCACAGAACTCTAGCAGGAGGCATCCGTTATCATTGCAATTTCCAACACCATGCTTGCCTAAGACACCTTTCCTGGCTTCCGAGTTCATTCCTACTCTGGCATTGAAGTCACCAAGGATAATAATTTTATCTTCTACAGGGATTTTTTGTATGCAGTGGTGTAGGTCTGTGTAGAATTTATCTTTCTCTATAGGGTTGGCTTGCATAGTTGGGGCATATATACTAAAGAGAATAATATGAGGGAGGCGTAAGGAAATAATGCGATCAGAGTGTCCTGTTGGCAAGGTTTCGAGTTTGGAGGCAATAGAGTTTTTATAATCATAAAGCCTACTCCTGAAAGATGTTTTTTGGTTTTGGGTTTGCCAACACAGAAAGAATCACAACCCAAAAACATCACCCAAGGAGACCTTCTGCTGTGCTTTTTGCAACCGGACTTGTTTATCTTGGATTGGCCTTTTTAGTCATCAGCGCGCTTGCAGAAAGCGCGGGATGAGTCCTTCCTGAATCTTCGTTTGCGAAGAAAAGCCAGAGAGAGAGAGAGAGAGAAAGTGTGTAGCCGGCGCCGTGTTCTTTAAGGCTGCCTTCCTCATGGAGACAAACTTCACTAAGTGCAGCATTTTTGTCAATATTAAGTCGTGATAGTTCATGGGCTATTAGAGTAGAATGATTCTAAGGCCATCCACTATCTGCAGAGTCTCGCATGGTTCTGATGTTCCAGCATGCAAGCAACAGTTTATTTACACCTTTGGTGGCCGGTGTGTGCCTTTGTTTCTTTGCCTTGGTTTGACTGCATCAGAAGATGTCTGTTGGCCATGGCTAGCCAACCAGGTAGATGGGGATGCGCTTTTGTTAGGCCACCTTCTCTAGGCCCCTCTCCATATGGAGCAAGCAGTGCTCTCCTTAAAAAATGCTGCTTGATCATTCAGGATGCTGCCAAACAATACTGTCATCTCCCGGGTCAGCCTCGAGCGACCAAAGACCTGAACTGCCTGCATGCAGGGTTGGGTCTGTGGCTTCCAGTGCATCTTTACACCTGCCGTTTCGTCCCTCGCCTATTGCTACAGGACTTTTTTGAAACTGGATTTGTCCTTCGAGCCTGTGCAATGGATTTTTCTGGTGAAGCACAGCATGCACAGAACTGGCCTCACCCTTTAAACCAAAGGTTCATCTGCTGTGGCCTTGCAAGTATGGACGGTAGCAGCGAGGTCCTCGGGTCACAGGTTTGATTAGATTTGATTTTCCTTCTCTTAGATGGTTGACCTTACAGGGTTGGATGAGCACCATCTGCTTGGGTTTGGGATTAGAGTTTTCCTTCTCCTAGGATGGTTGTCATAAGGCTAGAGAGCCCATCCTGCCCTTTGACACTCTTTGTCAGACCCTTCGGTTTTGACCTGTCTGGCATGGGAGACCCTACCGTTGGCTATTATGCCACCGCCAGCATAGCTCAAAACATCATTAGGGTATGCAAGCCTCTCTCCCACAACAATAACAACATGGATAAAGCATTATTAGTTTCCTCATGTTTTAACTAACAGGAGTTTAACAGGAGCACATACTAGCCTATTAAAACATAGACTGGACAAAATCCTCAACTATGGCTGCTGACACACTACAGAAATAATGCAGTTTGACACCACTTTAACAGCCATGGCTCAATGCTATGGAGTTCTGGTAGTTGGAGTTTTGTGAGGTATTTAGCCTTCTCTGCTAGACAGCTCTGGTGCCACAACAAACTACAAATCCCAGGATTCCATAGGATGGCACCATGATAGTTAAAGTGGTGTTTCTGCATTATTTCTGCAGTATGTCAGCAGCCTATGGCTAATTTAATCCATGTGATGAATCTTCTCCCCTGGGTGCACTGAATGGTGAGCATGTATGTTTCAAGAGGTTCAGTGATGAAGTTGGGCAATGATGAAGACTATCCTTTCAAAGTGTAGTGGTATTTTACAATGGTAAGTCTTAATGTATGACTTGAATGATTTGATTGGATGATTACCAAAGCTAGAATTCTAAACACCTCACTTGGAAGCAGATTCTGTGTGAATGAATAGTACTTACCAACAAGCAAATGCTTTTAGAGGTGAGCTATAAAACATGTACATATGAAATTTGGAGTCCAAAATATGTCATTCTGAGCTTCCCAAAGAGCAAGGCATAATTCATTAAATTCATTGAAACGGTTTAATTGGGACTTCTAGAATATAGTGCTATTTGGGATACTTAAAAGGAACCCAGCCTGTCTCCCTTCTCATGCATTATTAATTTGGGGGATAATATTGTTTTATTAGGAATGTTAACAAGCCCAAGTTAAGCACTTTTGAGGATGTTCCTACATACCAAATTTATATGTGCAAAATGCAAGCAGGATCCCATAACCTCTGGATAAGACTACATGTGGATGAAGAAGAGAGTTATAGGCCATGAAATCTTATGCTAATAAAACCTGTTAAGTATGTGATTAACTCTCCCTTTCAGGTCAATGGGAATTTAAAAGATCAAATGACAATAAATTGAGTTAATTTTGCCCTGATCCAAAATATGGTATATACAGTATAAAAATATCATACAACTCACGCTTCCACAACAGTGTTAGATTAACAAAGCAGGGCTTTGGGTGAATGAACAGAAGGACTTTCAGTGGCAGCACTGGGATATTAAGGAATGCCAATTAATTTAATGACACATTAAACTGATTAAGGTCTCCTTGAGAAGTAAAAATTTGCATTTGTCAAGTTTGATATAGCATTTGCTCCTAACTCAAAAGTAATCAGTTAAAATAATCACTTTCCATTGTGACATTATTAAGATTAAGAATTTGTTACTAATGTTTGTCTTGAAAGTTGGTGGCATTAATGCTTTTAAACAAAAGTGCAGACAATTAATAAAAGCATGATAACAGCACTGGACCAACTTCTAATTTTATCATGAGAAGGAAACAAGCTTAGAGATATGGACACCAAACAGGAATGGTGAAGCAGGAAGAGTAAATATATCATACCCACAATTATTATTACTATGTAATACTATTTGAATCAGGGCTAGGGAATGTTTGAATCTGCAGATGGTTTAGAATTCAATTCCCAGAAGGCCCAGCTGCCAAAGACAAGTGATTTGTAGGAGCAGTTGTCTAGAGCATTTGACAACATAGAGTAGTGATAGGTGAGAATATTCTATCAATTCAGTTTTGATAAAATTTACTGAAATTCACCTTTTTGTTCATATTTTGAATGGAAAAAACTTGAGAATGTTTTTTAAAAAGAATGAAGACGAATAAAAAACGGATATGTCTGTTCACCTACACTCCGAGCTTTGAGTTGTTTAACTCGAATAAGTCTGGGTTTGAACAACTGTTCATCCATTCATGTCAGTGTGGAATCAGAGTTGTCACATCTTATTTAGAATGTGCATGGCAAGTATGTATGGAACATCACCCCCTTATCTTAAATGGTGTTACTATTAAGTGAACCAGAACCACAAAACGGTAATCTGGCATCAATACAGGGAGCTTACACTCTGATGATTTGGATGGGGTTCATGATTTTCAGTTTTGTTAGAGAAAAGTACATCTTATTGATTCCAAAAGAACATGCCATGAGTTGAACATGTAGGAGGATTTTTATAAATAAATAAATAAATAAATAAATACAATGTTGGTGGCATTCAATATGATGACTTTCTTATATTTTTAAGAGAAAGAGGAGGAATATACCCATTTGATATTAAGTAAAAGCACTCATGCATGTTCAGAATGGTGAGGTTTATTTCAAATAACTTACTTCAAATAATTCATACCAAAATATATTAGGCTGTGCATTTTTTTAATCCAAAAGGAAAAAACAACAACCAGGAGAGTGTTATTGGCTGAGTGCTAATTCTGAGATATATATATTTTGCAAAATTTGTGCCTGAAGATCAAGGAAATGTGTGTGTGTGTGTGTGTGTGTGTGTGTGCAAAGTAAAATGACAAATGTTTTTGTAAAAAAATACCAGGCTTACTAGCAAGTTCTAGGCATTGGCCATGTAATTGAAACAAAGGGATAAAGAGAAAATAGTCCAACAGAGAAATATTAAACAAATGACCAGGGAATAATGAAACAAAAATGGTATACTGCATTGGTATGAAAGAGTTTCTTACACCCGATGCAAGCAGGTTGATGCAATCTGATGGCAGACAGCCAGCATAATGGTGGATAGTGAAACTCTCAAGTGATTGGTCCCTAGGATGGCCTCATATTAATCTTACTTCCCATTGGAGGAGAAGACAATTATTGACATTAATGTGGAATAGTTAAGATCTATCTCTGATTGAACAGAGAGAGGCTGTAGATAGTTTAAAAGCCAGCTCCCAAGGGAAGATAGGCTGTTTATAGCAGTCTCCAATGAACCTAGCTTTCTTTGACAGCCCCTATGGGGGTAACAGCTGGGAAATACTGGGAAAATGCTGGTAAGAAGGAAGAGAAAAGAATCTACTCTCTAATTATCAATAAAATGGGCCAGAGCAGCTATGTATTCCTTATCTAGATACAAACACATGTATAGGCTGCTGCAATGAATTGCAGTGCCTGTGTGTGAGACACAGGGTTCATCTACATGAGCTAGGACATGCCAACTTATCTTGACCATTGATCAAGACCATGTATCCCCAATTACCTCAACAAAACAGTCCAGAGTCCAGATGGGAAGGCTGGCCCATCATTGCAGCCACTCCTGCTGTTTTCCTTGCCCTCTGCCTCTTGTGAACACATGGGGTCCACTCCATTTTTTTCCAGAGACAGCAAAGTGGGTATTTTCTTATAATGTTGTTTAAGGCCCTAACATTGGCTTGCCCCATCTGACCTCCATTTCTGCCAGGGGGTGGTCATAAGGACTGACTAGGGCACTTTGGGGCAAAAGCCCTGCAACATATGGACTTTGGGGCTTTCAGATGGGGACAAGTGAGGGTCAATTGCCCATGGAGATAAGGGCATAGAGGACATATAATGGTTCACTTCCTTACAAATGTTTCACTATGTAACTGCCTTTTAGTAGATGTTTGACTTCCAGCCCAACAACTACCAGCCTGCACCACAGGATGAACAGCACCATCCTCACATTGCCGTAGGCAAATCTGTACTTAAGTCCATTCAGCAGTTCACCTACCTGGGAAGCATCATCTCCTCAGATGCCAAGATTGACAAAGAGATTGATCACAGATTAGCAAAGGCATATAGCACATTTGGAAACCTTTACAAAAGAGTGTGGAATAACAAACACCTGAGGCGAAGCACAAAAATCAGTGTGTATAGAGCCATTGTACTGTCTATTCTCCTTTACAGGTCTGAAACATGGGTCACCTATCACCACTACTTACGACTCCTCGAACGCTTTCATCAGCGCTGTCTACGCACAATCCTAAATATACACTGGACTGACTATGTGACGAATGAGCAAGCAGGGATCACCAGCATTGAGGCCATGATATTGAGAACACAGCTGTGCTGGGCAGGGCACGTTTCTAGGATGGAGGACCATCGCCTCCCAAAAATAGTACTCTACGGTGAACTCGCCATGGGTCAGCGTAAGAGGGGCACTCCAAAAAAGCGATACAAGGACTCCCTGAAACAGCATCTCAGGCTCAACCAAATTGATCACCAACAATGGTCCGCTCTGGCCTCAAATCGGGAGGCATGGATACGCACTATCCACAATGCTGCAGCTTATTTGAGAACTCACGCCAAACAAGTCTTGAAGAGAAATGACAACGCAGAAAGAATCACAACCTGGAAACATCACCCAAGGAGACCTTCTGCTGTGCTTTCTGCAACTGGACTTGTTTATCCCAGATTGGCCTTTTCAGTCATCAGTGCATTTGCAGAAAGCGTGAGATGAGTCCTTCATGAATCTTGGTTTGCAAAGAAAAGCCGGAGAGAAGAGTAGATGTTTGCTGTGGTGATTATAAAGAAATATCATGTAAGATGTGTGATGCTTTACAAGCAGTGTTAATGAGAAGGTATGTGTTTAGATCAATAAAAATCTCTATTTCTCCCTAAGGGGAGTATTTTTATGTATATTTATTTTGTCCATTTTAATAAAGTAGGCTAAAACAATAATAGAGAGCCTGCTCATCATTCCATGTAAAAATCTTGAGATTCCAATACTTAACAGTGCCTATGTAGAGTGCTGAAATCTATAAGTTTGAACTATACCTTCGGTCACAAGTTGGGAGACCAGGCTACCAGAATGTAAAGAGAAAGGAGCCACACCTGTTTCAAGATCCCTGTTCAGTTGTAAAGTGGAGTAAATACAGTTGTCCCTTCACATTCGCTGGGGTTTGGTTCCAGGACCCCCCGTGAATACCCAAATCCGTGAATACTCAAGTCCCATTATATGCAATGGCAGAGCAAAATGGTATCCCTTATATAAGATGGCAAAATCAAGGTTTGCTATTAGGATTGTTATTTTTTTAAGAATATTTTTCAAGCCGTGAATACTCAAATCCGTGAATGTCAAATCCGTGAATGTGGAGGGACAACTGTAAATACATATTAAAATTAATCTGAATTAATGCATTTCATATAATAAAATTTTAAAAAGCTATTTTGGTTTTGTTATCATTTGGAGGGAAATGAAGTGTGTCCATAAAGATGTCTGCTACGGAAGAAATACCCACTCTCCACCAAGGACCCTTTGGGGCAGTTGGTGTCGTCCCCATTGAATTTTGTGTGTATGTGTATGTGTGTGTGTGTGTGAGAGAGAGAGAGAGGCAGAGAGAGAGAAAGACTTTTTTGGACGTCTCAAATACACCGCAAGCAGCCCCCTCGCGTTGAGAAGCTGCTGCGCTGCAGGGCGTCGCTTTCGGATGACGCTCTCTCCTGCCAGTACTGTTGCGGTACCACGGGGACATTTGAGTGTTATATTTCGCTGTTTTTTAAGCACGAAAGTTGATCGTGATTAAAAACCGGTGAAATATAATGCTCAAATGTTGCAGCGGTACTGCAACAGTACTTGCAGGGGAGAAAGTGACGCCCTGCAGCGCAGGGCCTTGCAACGCGAGGAGGCTGCTTGCGGTGTATTTGAGACGTCTGAAAAAGTCCAGAGAGAGCATTCCTGCAAAATGCAAAATTTCAGGCAGAGATATGCCAAATTGACTTGCATGCCAGGAAAAAAAAGAGTGGTTTTAAAAGGTTGGTAGAAGGAAAGCCCATCCTTGACATGGACCCTGTTACTGAAGTTTTTCTTGACAGGCAGGAAGTGTTCTTCCTTCTCAACAGCTGGTGCATGTGTGTAGGTGTGTGTAGGTGTGCAATGTTCCAGCTACATGCACATCAGGGCTAAAATCATGCTCCTTCACAGGTGTGCACACTTCCCTTCAGCAGAAGAAAGAAGCCTCCTGTGTTTATCCAGCCACTCTTGCATACTCCTTTTCCATCTCATCTGCTGTCTTACTAGAAATTTTTTAACAGCAGCACCAGCAGCACCAGCAGCACCAAAGACGCTGGAGAGGAAAGCAGCAGGAGGAGCCAGTAGTCATGTTGGTGATGGTCTGAATCTCTCCATAAGAAGAGTGATTTTCAGTGTCAGGTTGCATGGGTGAGTCCGTATGTATGAAAGAAAGCCTCAGGTGTCTTGGAAGCTCTGTTTGCAGCCCACACATCTCCACAAGCTGACAAAAAGCACAGTTCTATTATGGCAATATGCACCAGGGCCACTATCAGGTAAGGCAAACAGGTAAAGAGCAGTTACCTTTTGAACCCCATCTTGAGCAGCCAAGGAACTGCAAAACATTCGGAGAATGGGTGAGCACTGGATAAACCTGCTCCAGCAGACACCCAAAGCATGTAAAAAACCCCAAACCCATAGGTCTATGAGTTTCACTACCAAAGTCGAAAGCATAAGAGTGGAGGCTGGTGAAAGAAAATGTCAAGTGGCACAATCAAGTATTAGTGAGATTTCTCATGCCTTAGAGGTTCTGTTGGAAAATGATCCTGACTTTGATCAAATCTGTACAGTAAGGAGAATTGGGCTTTTATCACATGCTGTGTGATAAAAGGGGGGAAGCCAAGGCAGATGTCCTCAGTTGCATTTTGGAAGAAGTCTTCAAGTGGTCTGTAGAAAGTTCAAAATGTTTTATGTTTACTTATACAAGGATCACCTGACCTCGCTGTTTCATTTCACATGTGCATATGGTTAACTCTGAATGAAAAGTTTGCTGGATTGTGTTGAATTGTTCTTCTTTTTTAAGGTATAGGAACTTATCCATATTCATGCCCTGTTATTTCTTCCTCTGGTATCAAAGTTTATGTTACAGAAGTAATGTCCAAGAACACATCTGCTTTGTTAACTTAGGTATACCTGTATGCAAACCAATATAGATCACACTGTCTTCATTGGTTTACATACTGTACCAGGAAAGAAAAGAAGCATATAAGAAAAGTTTCCTACCAGTGCACAGTCAAAAAATATATAAATGTAACATCATTAAAGTTCGGAATGCTTTCCTGAGGAATGCTAAACTGCATAATACATGACATACATTTAGTTGTTTCACCCTGTTACTGTTGAAAACGTTCTTATAAATGGTTTCCATAAAATTCCTATAAAGTTAAATTTTAAAAAAATATTTTCTATATATAACCTTGTAGAAATCAAAGCTAGTCATGTCATGGTATCTTATCAGTTTTTCCCTACCATGCTTGAAACAGATAAGGAGCAGTTAGGAGAGCATCAATAAAGAAGGATTTTAAGAGGGTTTACAGATAAAGTCTCCCAAATCAATGTTTAGTCCCTGTCCTTTTCACTCCTGCAAGCATTAGAGTTTGTCCTAACTTGTCCTTGAATCCAAATATCTTATGATTAGGTTTAATTTATGATGTCAACTTTCTCAACATTTATTGTGTATTTTATTGATCAGCAAAAAGTATGTATACTTTGTCGGTTCATAACTACAAACAGATGTTTTCCTATAATTGTGTCATGAATACGACAAAATTTACAGCATTCTATCAGCAGTGAAACAGAGACAAAAAACTTTATAGGAATGAAAGAACTCCAAGTCTTCACTCCTAGCTTTTATGGCTTGAGTATAATATATATTTTTATTGCTATGTGCACATACAGAGTGCTTTGAACGAAGAACGAACCTTATTTATTATTATAGTACATGAAAAGTGAAAGGCTTGGAGAACAACTGTTGAAACAACAATCTTTGAGCTTTCATATACTAGAGCTATATACCATTTTAAACATCTCGTATAAATTATCCCATGAGATACTTTTGACAATTTAGGTTGCACTCCCCAACAAACTTAAGGAATGCACAGTTACAATCTTTAGTGTTACATATAGATCAGCTTGGTTACACTTGGAGTAACTGGTACTAAGTCTAAGAATGCAGGGAGGGGGTTAATATTTTGGCATGTAACAGATTTAAGAAAAAATACATTTTGATATTTAAATGTGAACTGCCACCAAAGGCCATTTCCATTGATTTACAGATTTCTCCCTCAAAATCCATCAGAGTCTTCAATCAGAAGAACAGAAGATTAGGAAAACTTCAGTACAAAGAAAAAGCAGACCTTGGATATAACACAATACAAGTAATACTGCATTGGAATACATTGCTTTTTTGATGCAATATGGGGAAGCAATGATATTTTTTTTCTTGTTTGTAACATTATTGTTGGCACATGATATTTTGGAGCAATGAGTAATGTTTACTTTAGGATTAGCACTAGCCAAGATACTATATCCAACATCTTAGTTAAGTAGCATACCCTGACCCACCCACCCCTCCTGCTTTACTGGGCAGCAATCACTGTGAGTGATGGAGATCTGTTCTCCTGTTGATTGGAACACAGCACACTGACATTTCCATCCCTTCCTTCCAACAATCTCTGGTGTGACAACCAGAAGTAGGATTCCTGTTGCGATTCTTCCTTGCAACGGAGATCATTGACAAGAGGTGGTGGAAATATCAGTATGTTGTACCCTGATTGATAAAAGAATAGACCTCTTTCTTTTGTGGCTGTGACTACCTGGTAAATCAGGATTGGGGGACTTTTACAATCATGGCAAAAGTGCAACAATCATGAATACACAGGGACTGTGAATACGAATCAGTTATGAATGCAGAAATCTAGGCTGTGCATCACAATTGTGATAGTGAATTCTAACCATTATCTTTAGGATATGGGGGAGTCAGGGTTTTTGGGTTTGTTTTTTTTTTGGTTAGGTTTTTTTTTTTAAGAGAAAGAAAAAAATAACGCAGGAGAAATACCAACACATCAGAAATGCAAATGTATTACCAAAACCCAACACTAATATTAAACATCAGAGCACTGAGTAACATGTGAGCTATTCTACATGACAATTTTAAGCTCTAAGAAAAGATTTTCTTTTTTTACAGGCTGAGAAACCAGAAATGCTGTCTGAGATAATGCCAGTTTTCGTCATTCATTACTCTGAATTTGCTTCTTACTACTGCTGCAAGCTCAGATTTGACACTCTCAGTAGGTTTTTCTACAGTGATCTTATTTCTGGATAGTGCTTTGATCTCATCATCTTACAGCAGAAGCGGATTTGTCTCATCTGCCATTTTGTTACTTTTCCACCTAGTTTGAAGAGAACATTTTGGAGCTTTTTTCAGTACTGCTTGGTTCTGTACTCTGGATAACTTGGTTCAGTCTGCAGATCTCAGTACTTCAAGGAAGCATCTTTGAAAGCTGCCTTTACTTATTGCATTTCTTAATGATCTGCTTTGACAGAGTTTCAAAATTTTATTCTTCTGACCCCATTGCTAGACCTTTCTGTCTACATCTAAACTCTTGATGACTGACATAAACATAAAGGCATTGAAAATGATAGTACATAGATTTATTATATGCTTGGTTTCAAAATAAATAAAAGCAGGGTTTCCTTTACAGCAGGGCTGAAATTCCTTCCCTCCTTCATAGAACCAGTTGACATTGCTGTAGAGGGGTTAGTTGCTTAGATGATAGGTTATGAACTTTGAGAAAATATTCATGAAGGTCAACTTACTTCTCTTTTGGTGTAATGTCTGTTTCATCCCCTCCCCTGTGTATAGATAGAGTTGAGGCTTGAGCCACAAACCCAACACAGTGAACACAACCAAGGTTTATCCACATAACTGTGTGTGGGATTATGGCCTCATAGGAAGTTCATTGGAAGTGAGACCTGTTCGATTTGTGTGGACTTGCACAATGTGGTGAACCACTTAGAAGCATTACCCTGAAAGCACTTAGACCACACAGGGTGACTGATACACTCCAGTGCTGGTGTTTGGATCATCCTTAATAGAAAGGACTATAAGAGAACTTCCTGTTCCAGTTAAGGCATGCATAAGCCATGGGGTCCTCCTGAGCTTCAGTGCATGCTCCCTGGAGTTCCTTCAGTCCCAACTTCTGCCATGCTTTTTACTCCTACTTTGTCTTTTGGTCCTTACTCACTCTTAGTGCCAACGCACAGCTTTCTGTCATGACCGTGATTCCCAGCTCACCCAGGACTAATTCCTGTGGGGCTGACACCCTGGCTTTTTATCCTGTATAGTCAACTACTGCAAGCATAGACAAAAGTATCATTTGCAGTATGGTTTGGTGGTTTGATAGTTGGACAATGATTCTGAAGACCAGGGTTTGAATCCCTGCTTGGTCATGGAAAACCACTAGGTGATCTTGGGAAAGTCTCATCTCTTAGTACCATAAAGCCCTGTGATGGGTTGACAACTGGAAAACGTACAACAACAAATAGATAATATGCATAATCTGTTGTTGAAGTGTATTTTTTATACAAAATATGCATTTGGGATGAAATTCTGAAACATTTGGGTGGAATGAGTAGTCTGAGGACTGCAGATTTAAACAGTATTCTTGGTTCTTGTACTTTATGCTATTAAATGTTTTAACTGTCACTCCAATGGTGATAGTAATATGAAATACATATTGTTATTTTTTTCAAACCTTTTTTCTTATCTTCAGTTTTGCATGGCAGATTATGGTGTTCAAAGTCTATTTGATTATGTTCTTTTAGCAAAAGACTTTAGCAAAGTCCTAGGGAGAGAAAATCTGGTAGATGGTGTGATGGCAATGTGTATATACTCCAAAAATTAAGACAGCTATTGATGTGGTAGAGAAAGACAGAATGTGGGAAGAGAGTGAGATTTTAAAAAATGTATTATGATAATCAAGCTTCCAAACATACACATACACATACACATGGACAAATAGCATACATTTTGTGGAGGAAAGTTACTGTTTAACCTAATTCAGAGTTGTAATGCATAATTCTTTTAGGCAATTTATTTCTGAGAAATGAAGATAGCTTGATTTTAAAAGAGTGCTAAGGCAAGGCTTAAGAACATTAAAAGATTTAAGGCCATGTTAGTGAAGGATGATGATGTTACAGTGACATGAACAATAACAATTGCCATCATTGAACATGCTGAGAAAATCATTTAAGGCCAAACTATTTACCTTGTTTTGTGAGTACCAAAATGAGCTTTCCATTTTTAGCAATATTTTGACAATTATTGAAAGTTTTTCAACATTCCACAGAGCTTACATCCATTTGGATTGTAGTAACATACTCTTCAAGGGACTGCCTTTGGAAACTGTTCAGAAACTTCAGCAGGTTCAAAAAGCTGTGGCCAAACTGCTGAGTGGGATGAATTAAAACACTCATGTTGCAAAACTATTCTGTTTCCAAGCACAATTCATTATGTTCCTTATGACCTGTAAAAACCTATAAGGTCTGGATCCAGACTGTCTGAAGCCTGTCTGAATTTTGAGACCCTTAGGCTCTCAGTTCCATCACCATCACTGGTGTGTTGGTTGAGGACACAGGAGGCCTTCCCAGTGGTTGCTCCCTGACTACGGAACTTACTCACACTGAAGGCATGGTCCCAATCCTCTGTCTCTTTCTGTCAGCAAGTAAAATATTTTTGTTTAGACAGACTTTTGGCTGTTAAATGACCATTGCAGAAAGTTTATCCCCCTCACCAATATGTTTTAAACACTTTTAAAATTGTTTTGATTTTAGTTTGATTGCTTATTTATTTTTAAAAAACTTTTGTACCTTATTGTAGCTGCATTTTGTTTTAACTTATGCTGTAGGCCATCTTGGGGTCTCATGTTGGAAGAAAGGTATATATACATTAAATATATACTTGCATACATACAAATAAAACTCTAAATAATTGTACTTCAGGGCCTTCATAGGTTTTGGCCTGATTTGCACAAATTACTATTTGATCCTATTGGTTAAATCTCCTGTATGATTATGTAGATATTACAATGCTGTCATCATGATACTTGGGAATAAAAATAATATGAGCTGACATGGTGAATCAGATATAGTGGCAGTGTGGGCAACTGAAGCCAAGGACTACATGGCAAAGGAGAAAAAATATGCTACTAAACATCTGATAGCAACAAGAATAAAATGAGGGCCTGAATAGCATCTAAAAGTATTGAAATCCCTCCCCCCATAGCAGTCTGTTCAACTACACAGAAGAGATATACATTACTTTCAAAGCAATGCCAACATTAGAAAGCATTCCACATAATTTTGCAAAATGCATAATGTAAAATAATGGATATATAGGAGACTTTTATCTTCACTTCCATGACTTGCTAGATCACATTGTTACTTTCAGGACACCATTTTCATTTTCGCTAACGATCTTGTTCTGGGAAGAGAATGAATCTACATACTTGCAAATTCCAGAAAAGTTGCTATGTCTGTCAGTTTTAGAAAAAACATCCACTTCATTCTGGGTTCTTACCCAGTTTCATGACTGAAATGATTCCAGTGGCCTGTGCAGCAGGGTACAGGACTTGTGACCCAATTGACTTGGTCGACCACTTATGAGCTTTTGACAATGATTTTGGATTGCTTAGAGAATGTTGATGCACCTGGCACTGTGCTTCACAATCAATACTTCCATTCCTACTTAGCAGATGAATTTCTGAAGATGATGGTAGTGGCTGCCTACTCCATGCCATGATACTTTGCTGTGTAGTGCTGCAAGATTTTGCCTCCTATCCAATGTAACTTCTGCCTCAGGAGGGAAAAACCTGTGGGCCTTCAAATATCATTGAACTCCATCAGCCCCAACTAGGTAAGTTAACAGTGACAAATAGAGAATTAATAATCTATATATATATTGCTCTTAGGTATGTTGCTGTTTCCAGTGTGCTGATTGGCTGCTTAGGAAACTGACCAACCAATCAAAGCTCTGTTGGGCAGTCAATCAGGACACTGGGAGAGGGACCATGTGGAAGTTTCACTCCTTTCTAAACATGGTGGAGGCAGAGGGGGTGTGAGTAGCATGGGGGGATGTAACATGGTGTGTGTGTACGGCATATGTGGGCATGGGGAGGGTGGCACAGGACACAGAGAAGGAAGCACGGGGTGCGGGGAGGGTGGAGTGAGTGCGGAGAGGGCAGCACAGGGTGCGGGGAGGGCAATGCGAGTGCAGGGAGGGCAGTGCAGGGAGCGGGGAGAGTGGTGCAAGTGCAGGGAGTGTGGCACAGGGTAGCACGGGGTGCAAGGAGGGTGGTGTGAGTGTGGGGAGGGCGGCATGGGGTGTGGGGAGGGTGGTGTGAGAGCGGAGAGGGTGGCACGGGGTGCAGGAAGGGCGGTGTGAGTGCAGGGAGGGAGCACGGGGTGCAGGGAGGGGTGGCACATGGCATGGGGTCCAGGGAGGGTGGTGTGAATGTGGCCAGGGTGGCAGGGGGTGCGGGGAGGGTGGTGCAAGTGCAGGGAGGGTGGCACAGGGTGGCACAGGAAGGGTGGCACAAGTACAGGAAGGGTGGCACAGAGTGGCATGAGGAGCAGGGAGAGCAGTGAGAGTCGGAGAGGGTGGCATGGAGGAGCACAGGGAGGGCAGCATGGGGGAATGGCATGTGTACCATGGAGGATGTGTAGCGCATGGGAGGGAACGGTGTATGTTACACCGGGTATAGCTAGTATCTAGAAAGCCAATAAGTTCTGCAGTTTTCTCAACACATACCACTGGAAGGTCATTTGGGACTTGGAAGGTGATAGAATCAATATGCAGATGATACCATCTCTCTCTTGTTTTCCCCTAATTCAGATAAGATATTGGGCATTCTGAACTGGATGGGAATAAATCCAACTGCTTAGTTACATACCCTAAGAAGAAAGTTACAGTGAATCCACACTGTAGAATTCTTGCAGTTTGATACAACTGCAATATTCAAATTTCCATTCAGTGCCATAACACTAACGGCCATGGAAACAGGTTATTATTTTTTTTGATAGATTTGTTTGGTTTGTTCTTGAGAAAACAGGATATTTGCCTAATGGCATTGAAATACATCTGTATTTTAAATCAAACTTTTAATTTGTTCATTTTAGGATTAATTTACAGTGGTTCAGAACTGTACCAATTGTTTATAATGTCCCCCCCCCTCTCAGATTTCCTGGTTTTATTCAAGTGGTTTCTTTCAACAGGATTTTCAAGGGTTACACACTGAAATCTAGATGAGAAAACATTTTGTCCTTTCCAGAGCTAATGCATTTATCCCAGATGACAGAAATCCCATATCTCTCATCTGTTGAAACTGGGAACTTATCAGCTATTACAGTAGCTTTGATTATTCACAGGATATTGAAAGTGGCACACTGTCACCTAAGTATTTCTGTGGAAGAACTGATGCACACCTATGCCAGCGAGAGTTTCTTTTAGAGGGGTTTTCATTTCAAAACCTAAGATTAGTTGTAGATTTAAATTGACTGTGAATAAAGGTGTACAAGGGATTGGATTTGCAAACTAGCCCAAAACTGAGACCTAGCTCTGCATACACTTCCTACTACATAACTCTCCTATCCTTGTTGCCAGTGGCATTTCTCTCCCCCCAGCATCCTCTGAAATTAAAAATCTATGGGTTCTTTAAAATTAGACGTTTCCACTTCTACTTGCATACCTAGGGATGGGATCCCATTGCAAGAGATCAATTTACCAGAGTTTAGGGATGCAGTACTTCACTAAGTTTCTTCTCAAAAGTAACAATGAGTAATTTCAGCAATTTTCTTCCCACTGTGAGAAAGTCTATGAAGAATATGTACAATTTGGGGATTATTCTGAATGGGAAAAAATATCCACATGGTTGTTTTTTGCAGACATCAGCATTTTTCTACATAGGAAATAGCCTTTTCTGCATGGAAAATAATATTTTAACACAGAAATATTAATTTCTATGCAGACAATACTAAAATTGGGGATTTATTCTGTGTAAAATTTGCACATGGTTGATTTGCACAGAAAACAGCATTTTCTGCTCAGAAAGCCACCTTTTCTGAGCAGGGATTTATATTTCTGCGTTGAAATATTATTTTCCACCCACAAAAGGCTGCTTCCTGCACAAAAAATGCTGATGTCTGCATAAAACAACCACATGCATTTTTTTTTTCAGAATAACTTCCAAACTGTGAAGATTCTCATCAATCCAGGATTCTTCTTGATACAGTATCTCAATATTCCAAAACCAAACACATGTTTTCAGCCATTTTTCTAATATTTTCAAATATTCTTTCCATCCCTACCAGAGAGGAATGCTTCTTAAGGAAGAGGACAGCTGTAGCATCATAGACTGATGTGGTAAAGGAAATGGGCTTACTTTTTCCCTGAAAGCAACCGCTTGCGTGGGGTGGAACCTAAGAAAGATAATTGCATTCTGGCAACAAACAACATAGGAAAGGGCTTTGAACCAGGTAGTGGTCTTTGACAAGTAAGATGAATGATTTGGCTGATTTGCAAATACTGATAATATGTCAAATTGATTTATTTTGTCATTTCTGGCTGATTTTGAAGTCCAGCACACTGCAAGCCATTTAGAGAAGCACTATTGCTATGGTAAAGCTATCTGCTTTGGAGATATAAGGTCCCAGATTTGGTCTTCACCATCACTTGATTGTTGATATTGTGTTAAGTATCTTGCAGCAGTTGTTGCTAGTCAGTTTAAACAAAACTGAGATTAATGGACAGAAGTTTTGACTCATTGTGTTCCATAGAGCCATTGTCATATGCTTCTGTTCCAGAAAGTTCAGTAAAGTTATGTGCAAATCTTACGTGTAGAATTAATCACATAAGTCTTTTTTTACTTAGTTCTTGTTCTCCCAGCTGATTGGCAAAAGAGATTTTTGGTTTGAGTGCTGGATTAGGACACTAGGAGACTAGGGTTTGAATCCCCACTGAGCCATGGAAACCACTAGGTGATCTTGGGCAATTCACACTCTCTCAGCCTCAGAGGAAGGCAAAGGCAACCCCCTGAATAAATCTTTCCAAGAAACCCCTGTGATAGTTAACTTTAGGGTTACCATTAAGTCAGAAATGAGCTGAAGGAACACAAAAACAACAGCTGAGTGGCATTTGAATGTGGAAAAAAGCCCTTGGCACCCAAAAAGGGAAAGGAGAGCTGCATGTGCAACTGTCATAATAACTGTGTTGCCTGAATAGATGGGTGTGCTTTAGGACCCTACTCATGATATTAATAGTTTGGGAGATTATGACTAGCACAAATGGAATGCTACGAGAGAAGGGAAACTTTGGGACCTTTTCACCTATGTATACCAGTACTAACTGAAGAGATCTCCAGTTTAAAGTGAAATAAATGATTTTTATTGGAAAATAACACAGAAATATTCACACACGCAACACACACTCACAAGAATCACACAAGACTATTGAAGAGTTTAAGGCAGAAAGGTTGGGTAATGGAATATATTCAGGAGATAGGACAATACTTACTAGTCTTGAGAAGTAGCAAAGAACTCAGATGAAAGTCTGAGGGTGGCACTGGTGATCCAATCCGTGGGTGTGCCAACAGAGAGAGGGGCCGGATGTTGTTCACAGTGGCATACCTTGCTATTGTTTGGGGCTAATACTTATACTATATTTTCTGTCCTGAAGGGTAATTTGGTCTTAGAACAAAGCTTAGATGGGCTTCCCATCAAACAAATGAAACTGAAACTTGGCTGATTGCTGTTAGTGGCTGAGAGATAGGAACTGGTTTATGACAACCTTGCACTGTAGGACAGGAGGAGGGGCCGAGGGATATTTCCTTGGTGTCATGATGGAGTGACTGCAACTCCCATCATGGATCCACATCACATCTGCAAGAACTACATTTCCCATCATCTGTACATTTCCATTCTCTCTTTTCCTGACAAAAGGTAATACAGAGGGTGGACCCACATTTCCTAAACATGACATTACATCACCTGACTGGAGAGCCAATCAGATTTGGCAATGCAGAGCCAATCAGATTTGGCTAATGGAGTTTTGAGTTCTTCAGTCCTTTGTCTTTGAGACACATGGTTGGAGAAGGTCTGTAGAGCAAACCTCCCACATGGCTCAAGAGTAATCAAAGAGCCCATGTGATACCATGAATTGTATTTGAATTGCTCTGAATTCCATCAGCAGAGACTCATTACCATGAACTTCATAAATGTGAATTATGATCTTCTTAGTTTAGGAGAATATGTCTAGATAGAAGTGTGTTAGTTTTTTGTGATTTATTTTAATCCTCTGACTGAATGCTATTCTATGTAATTTTTAAATTGGGGACCTGGAGGGAATACTTTCTCTCCATGATACTATTCTGCTAATTGTTTAATTGCTTGAACTAGAAATAAAGCTTTTTCTGTTTTCCTACTAAAGTCCACATACATGTGCTTTGGCTTGGGCAAGCTACGTTGATCCTCTTTGGGATAGAGAAAGGGGGTTGGTGCTACTTTAGTGGTACAGTAGTTCCACGGATTAATCAGAACCCTGCATAGTTTCCCGTCGCACTGTGTGGAAAGGGGAGAGACTCAGCGGATGGTGGCAGAAAAACTAGTAAAATACCATGACATGTCTAGCTTTGATTTCTACAAGGTTAATATATAGAAATATTTTTTAATTTAATTTTATAGGAGTTTTAATCTATTATCTTGTCACCTTGTAAGCTAGTATCCTTGAGTCTCATTTGGGAGCTAAAGTTCTTAGAGCTGTGTTTACAGTATATCTATGGGTTGTAAGAAACTTCTGTATCTGATAGACGTTGACAAGGTGGTACCTATTGTCATCATGTAGGACAAAATGGCACAACTATCTGATCCAATTCCTGTGCTATCAGCGTCCAAGCTATCTCAGGGACTGTCTCCTCCCTTATAATCCCCCCACCCCGTGCACTCCAGTCCTCTGGGAGGAATTTGCTGCAGCCTCATAAGTCGAGGCTTTATGCTACCTCCCAGAGGGCTTTTTCTGTTGTCACCCCCAAACTATGGAACGGCCTGCTGGATGAGATCCTTCAATTGACATCTTTGGCCAGCTTCAAAAAGGCTGTCAAGACAGATCTCTTCCGGCAGGCCTTTCCAGAATACATTATCCTGGTCTAGGGACCCCCCCCCTCTTTCAGGAGAGTCCCCACAGCCTCCTTTGTTAACATAACTGAATATTGCTGGGGACCTACTGTTATTGCCAAATGTAGGTATGTGTTTTTATCAAATGTTTTAATTGTTGTTTTAATTTGTAATTGATTTAATAACTTTTTAAGGGGGGGAGGGAGTATATTGTTTTACTGTATGGTTTTTTAATGTTATAAATAATAATAATAATAATAATAATAGTAATAATAATTAGCATTTATGACAGTTGAACAGTGATTTTATTGCATTCTAGTCTGAATTTTAAGGAGCTGCAGCAAGGTTCATCATCTTGGATAGTTCCTGTAAGTTTTGGGATAAAGCTTAGAGCTTATTCACCACCTCCAGTGACATGGAAGCCATCAGCTGCCACTGTATGCAATAAAATATTAAGGAAATTTCAAGACAGCAATGTGGAGGGACCTTGCAATTTGATTTCTTATAGGTCAGTCAAGTGAAGGGTTGAAGACTATTCAACTCTCTTTGACTAAAGTGTGCTTAGCTCCAAAAGGCAATGCATTATTACTGCCAAGTGCCACTCATCATCTTGGTTCTTAAATGCTTTGTGATATTAATTATTTATTAGGCAAAGCCAGCTTTCTGTTATACACACACTAAAAAGGGATACAAAGATGCTTTTGAATTCTGCATTTCAAAATGTAAAGTGTCAAATCTTTGAAGCAAATCCTTTGTGAAGCTTACCAACTTCAAATCAAATAAACCTTATCAAAATGGGTTTGGAGTCTACCTTGTAGACTCTCTATTTAGACAGACAGTTTAAATGGCATGAAATATGTAGAGGGCAAAAGGGCAAATAAATTTCCCTTTGCCTTTCCTTGTTTCTAGTGTTAACATCCAAAATGCATCCGGAAATATGTGAGCCTCAAACAACTTTGGGAGTTCATCTCACTACAAATGTCACAGTGACCCAACACTGCCTTCCAATGTTTGTTTGTTTGTTAAATCCCATTTTTATCAAGTTCATGGTACATCACAACAATGGGATTAACACTTGGGGGTGAGAGCTTACCAGAAGCCATGGCTAATGGCTCTTCTTGGTATCTATAAGGGTTTTTTTTTTTAAAATGTTCCCTCTGCCTGCACATGGCAGTGGCATTGCCAATGCCCCATCTCATTCCCTCAACAGTGGGCCAGTGGAACAGCACTAGGTCACAATGTAGCATTGCTGGAGGAAACAAGACACTGGCTCCCCAAATGCTTCCAGATATTAATTTGAATTTGTGCTATTTCTGGGGGCCATGTGCAGGCCACATGTTCATGACCTGTAGATTTTGTTGTGAAATAGGATGGTTCCCTTCACCCAGCCTTACTTCAAACACTGCACTAGAAACAGTGATGGGAGAATCTTCAGGTCCTTGCTCTCATGCTGATTTCTTTCTAGCATTTTGAACCAGCTTTCATAACTGAACCTAGCACTTATTTTCAAGCACAACAGTCATCACTCAGGCCAAATCCACACTACTCAAAATAATCCAGTTTGAAACTGGTTTATTTGCCATGGCTCCTTCCTACTGAATCCTAGGACTTGTAGTTTTACAAGATCTTTAGCCTTCTCTGCCAAATAATACTGGTGTCTCACCAAACTACAAATCCCAAATTCCATAGGAAGGAGCCATGCCAAACAAACTAGTTTCAAACTGAATTATTTTGTGTAGTGTGGATTTGGCCTCAGTTTGGTTTCTACTTGCTAGAAGCAGCATACTTCAAAGGGTGTACATAAAGTCTTTATTTCACAATCCTCTGAGTAATAGATGCCAAGGCCCATTCATGCCTTCAGTTTGTATCTCTGTGTGTAACACAAGTGGCTATTTAAACAGTGCACTGAACTCTAGGTCCTGTGCACTGAAATTAATAAAACCCTCATTAACCTAAAATGGGCTATTGTCTCTGAATTGGGGCCAATAAGGGCGGCCATTGCCATATTGGAACTACTGGTGAAAAAAGCTATCAATAGTAAGTGGGGGGGAAAACCACATACAGTACTCTGCCATGATACATTTTCTACTTCTAGTCAACATGTTAATGAGCCCTGAAATGCACAGTATTTTTGCTAGTACTATTAATTTTAATTAGAAAGGTTGGTAACTAAAACCTCAGTGTTAGTGAATAGATGACATCTTTGAATGTGTAGGAAAACAATTTAAAAAGAAAAGAAAATAAACCTTCTTCAGCTAAATTATAAGGTATCAAGTTTCTCCTCAGAGAAAACAAATATGTCATTTTAATTAAAATGGCTTGGTTTTGCTAAGCTATTTGACATTCAGCACAGTGTCGAAAACGGCTTGTTGATGACACTCAAGTCTACCTGGATGCTACCTTAGGCCACCAGTCAGAGGTTTTCCAGTAACAATGAGTTAACTTTAAATAAACAATTATATTATCTTTTTTAAACATCTATCAAGCAATATGTATATTAAAGTAGAGATTAAATTTCCATGTGAATTATATTATATTAAATGTGAATTATATTATGTCTAAACAACAATACTAAACTGTTTCTAATCTGTTGGCCCATGCAGGAATGGGAAAATTTCAGCCCTCCAGATATTGATCATGCCCAAACTCAGCCAGCCCTCCATATCCACGAGAAAAAATTAGAGAAATTCTCCTTGATGGAATTTGAGTTATGAAATCTTTGTAATGAATGCCAAGGAGTGTGTGTATCCATGTGTGTTGTACCCTTCAAGTCACAATCTGCCATTCCCCAACTTCCCATACATATTTCAGTAAAACCCGAGGCAGGGGGAGTTAGGGAGTACAGTAGTACCTCCACTATGGGGCTTTTTCACATGAAGAGACACAGACAGGTGGGGAAGCTACATTATTGGGAAAAATAAGGGAAGGAATCAGACACGTCACCCTTGATTACTTTATAAGGATTGTGTGACACTGGAGTGTAACTCCCACCATCCCTTTCCATTGGGTATGCTGGCAAAAACTAATAAGTGTTGGAGTCCAGCAACATCTGGAAGGCCAAGCGGTCACCACTTGCTGAACAACACATTTTCTAGGTATCCATGAGATTTTATCAGACCCTTTCAATGCTCTTCTCCAGGTACATTTCTGTTTTCATATCCAACCAATTTCACCCACACATCCCACCCAAGTTTCACACTTTTTCTTCAACTATGTATTGGTCAAACACAGTGGTCTTAAAAAAGGTCCTTTGCTTCTGTCCTGAACCTGTTGGGGACAGAGACCTCCCCTACATCCCTCACCAGTGCATAGAAGCAATACCAGGCTATGCATATAAACTATGATCTCCAGTGTGCATATATGCTAGATCTCCAAAGTTATCTAGGAATGCAAAACAGAATGCAAGCAAATAAATGCCCTACCTACACATGCATATCAAATCATGCTCCTGAATTGCTACTGCAATAAACCTTGAGTAGCTTGCAAAATTGAGTTCAAATTTATGATGATGCTTTCATCTTCTAACATCATACAGTGTCCTCGCTCTTGTATAAATCAACTTGACTAAGAGCTGCACCTCAGCTAACAGGCCCAAGACCAGAATTCAATTTGTTTCCAATATCATTAAGCATCTCATGGAAGTACTGATTCATGGAACAGGTATACTGCAGCACAGAACTCAAGTGTTATCCCAACATTTCCCAAGAGGAAAATGTACAATTGTGCCAACTCATTCTCTTGCTGTTGGCATTTAAGTTGCAGTAAGACCACCCAATCTTCTTATTATGTAGAACTGTGGACAAATGGCCTCTTGAAATCCCTCACTCTACTTGTCTGCAGAGAAATTGGGCAGCTGGGAGTGAGAAAAAGTTTCACTTCTTTCAGTAGGAGGTGAAATGCTCCAACAGTTTCTTGAGGAGGTGGGGTCAGCCTTAGCAATAGCACAAGCCAGCTTCTCCCCCCACCTCCTGTCCTTGTTTGTGTAAGTGGCAGCCACTCTGCTAGAAGGTCGAATAAGTATTTTGCATCTTTCATGATGCTATGATGGGAAAAACTGAAAATGGAATGAAAATGACACAAAGTAAGATAGGTGGACAATTGGAGGGAAAATATGCAAAATGACTTTCTCTTTCTGGAAGTAGGGTGAGAAAATGAAAAATCCCAGGGCCAGTCCAGATGGTGAAATAAAACCTCTTATAATTTGGGGGAAATCCCATGTGTCCAAATGGAATCCTGCAGCAGTCTGTCATTTGGAACATGCTGCTTTGTAGCATGGTGGAGTCTCCTTCTTTGGAGGTTTTTAAATAGAGGTCGGATAGTCATCTGTCAGGGGTGCTTTGACTGTGTGTTCCTGCATGGCAGGAGGTTGGACTAGATGGCCCATGTGGTTTCTTCCAACTCTATGATTCTTGGAGGGAAGGGAACAAAAATTTGGGAAAACTATATGGGAAAAGCCTTCACAGCTTTTCTTGAGTTTTTAAAAAACTGTGGAGGAAATGCACACTCCTGCTAATTAGGACAATCATATTGCATCACAGTGCTGAAGCAGATAGCTGATTGGTTTGGACATGCACGGGGACAGAGCTTGCTAATGAGGCAGTGCCTGGAACTGCCATGTTGGATGTTCACAGTAGCAATCATGCACTGAAATAAAGAAACAGCCTTTCTTTTTTTCTCTTTTTTTAAAAAATTTAAGGAGAAGATCATTCTTCTGCATCTTAGATTTAGTTTTTTTTTAAAAAAACTGTTTGGCAGAAGAAAGTTGAGGAGAATAAAACTGTGACTAATTCACTTGTGCCCATCATCTTGAATCAATGGCATGCCTCCATGTGAACAGCAAACATGGATAGCTCCCCATACCAGCAATTTTGCCAAAAGACCATGGAGACAAATGAAAGCTGATGCAAATTGACGTTACTGCACACCAATCTACATTGTATTCCCTTGTATAGACCACAAGGTAGTTTCTCAGGAAAAGGTCTTCTGAGAAATTTTTAGCTTACCTCTATATTACCTATTCAATAGATCTATCTTATGTATTCAACTATATATCACAAGTATTTTTTTTTAAATAGCAGTTCCTGCAAAAACATGGCTGAAAGAGTTGAAAACATTTGCTCTCAGGATCACAAGACTTGTATGTCAACCTGTGAAGTCTCAAAACTTGTAAGTTACTATTTTATTTTCTTTGCCTGCAATGCACATCATTTACAGCAGAGTTCAGAGCACCTCACTGATATCCTTAGTCTAAAGTATGTGGCATCACATCATTTTTAAGCAACATGGATTATAATGTGGATCTGTGACTAGTTATACTGTTTACATCAGTTTATAAGCAATCTACAAATGGGTTTCTGAGTCGGGAGAAATAAGTAAATAGTTTCTAATTAATTTGATTTTGCACTATGTGCATATTGCTTGTCGGCCAGAATGATTTCAAACTGATTCATAATAATGTCAGATTAACAAGATGGTAGTGTTGCTTCACAGTGATTGATTCTGTGACATATATCTGAGCACTAGAGAAGACAGTCTCCAACACTGTTATCTATCCTACT
Source organism: Gambelia wislizenii (assembly GCA_030847615.1). Taxonomy (NCBI): domain Eukaryota; kingdom Metazoa; phylum Chordata; class Lepidosauria; order Squamata; family Crotaphytidae; genus Gambelia; species Gambelia wislizenii. The sequence continues at coordinate 94,811,322 of JAUMIR010000005.1, read as the reverse complement.
TAATCTTACTCAATTTTTTAAAAGTTGCTTGTGTAGAGGCAGGAAAGTTAAGCAGGTCTGGGGGAGCAGTTTCCTCTCCCTGTGACCCCTGCACAAATATTCCAAAAGGAAGAGAGACCTGGAATTGTTCAGAAGGCCAAATCTTTGGCCTTCAGAATGGTATCATTGGATTGAGGGATTGAGTCTGATGGATTGAGACAAAACAAAACAAAAACAAGCAAAACAGCCTTGGGCAGTCATATGCAGCCATGGTGCTGTGGTTTATGCACCCCTGCCTTAAAACAAAGGGAAAGTTGAGCAATTCCCTGCATTTTTATTCCAGAAGTCACACACATTACACGTACTTGCCTCCCCAGCACCCATGTATACAGCATGAAAGTCTGCAGGGAAGAACCCTAGAGAAATACAAACTGCATGTGTACATACTCTCATGTGATTCACAGCTCTAACAGAGCAGGGAGCCCTGGTGGCACAGTAGTTAAATGCCAGTACTGCAAGTCACCACATTGTAAGTTCGATTCCAGAGGGCTCCAAGGTTCACTCAGCCTTCTATCCTTTCGTAGGTCGGTAAAATGAGTACCCAGCTTGTGGGGGCAATCAGCTAACACACATTGGAAACTGCTTAATGCAGTGTAAATGTGTAAATTGCTATTGCTTAAAACAATTTGTAAGCTGCTCTGATAGCCTTGTGGCTGAAGAGTGGGGAATAAATAAATAAATAAATGTAAAAATAAAGCAGGGTCTTGATCACATGGGCTGGGTTTCTACATGTAGCTGGCAGAAAATAACACCCTGCCAGCACTTTTGTCCTGTGGGAATACCCCCACCCCACCTCCAAGTTTAGTTGGGGGAAGACTGTAGAACAGCCTTTGGCTATAGTTCTGCAACTGGGCAATGGCAGAAGAGGTCTGTTCCCACATCTCCATCTAGTATACATACAGTCAATGAAAATTCTGGAAAGTGATGTCTCCTCTCACTCTAAAGCTATGGCCATACACTATTTTGGCACCCTCTATCCCCATTCTGCAACCACTATGGGGACACACTTTCCCTCTGGGGATGCTGCTTCCTTGTCGGAGTAGTATGGAACATGATAGTGAATACCACTTCCTGATGTCATGTGCATTGCATATCCCTCCTCATGTCCACACAGATAGTGCAGGCAGGAAGCCCATGCTCACACAACATTCATGGCTGGAATTCTCTTGGTGATACATATATGGGTGTAACCTGGGGTTATGCCAGCATATGTCATTTTATTGGGGGGAAGTATTCACTACTACCTTCCATAACCCCCCTCTCCTGCCAACTGCAAATAAGGCAGCAGAACTGGTAGAAGACTGTATTCCCACCGAGGTTGGGGAAATGGGGAAGGGTGCCGAAGTAGGGTTCAGGTGCAGTTTTGTAGTGAGGCAATATGAGGCAATCTAGAATTAATCTCTTCTCCTCATTCATGTTAAACAAGCACTTTTCTGAGTGTCCATGTAAGGCTTTGGTCTAAGAGTATTCCAGAAGGATTTGTAGAGCTACAGGATTAGGGCCTAATTTGGGCCACTGGACAAGAATTTGGCTCTTTATTGTTTCACTATGACCAGACCAAGACATTTTGCTGTTTGGTATTTCAGTTTCAACCCTGGTCTGCAAAGTCAAGGTGTGGAGAATCCAAGGCCAATCTAGTTATTTTGGCACCTGCATTTCTGTTCGCTTATATGTTGGCTGGGTTTGAAATTGGTTAATGCATACAAAAAAATTAGACCTGACAAACCTTTCCTACATCCCTAATCTCAGATCACATGATGTACAGTCATAAAGACTCCATCAGCAACTTCCATAAAGAGAATGTGTACCACAGAAGATGCTACAGGATTCTTCACAATAATTATGAATTGCTGAGCATACACCCAGAGATTGCTCAGTAATTAAAGACAACCTGGATGGGAAAGGGCTGACCTTTGTGCACTTGCTTGTTTTGCATTTCAAGTTGGGGCAGAGACATGTTGTGTTAGCAAAGGGACTGCACAATAAAAGTGCTGAACCTTTCCTCTCCTATGGCTTACCTCCACAAACTTGATTGCTTCATGGCTCCCCTTCCAAACTCTAGTAATGGGAATAAGCCAGAGCCAAAGAAAAATGCCTGAAGCAATGCACTGAGGTTCAGTTTACTGTGAAAGTAAGACACCTTCTCCTGCGGCACACAAAAATGCACAAGCACACACACAAACAAAGAAAAAAGAAATCTTGTCCCATCTCCTCTGGCTCTAAGTAGGAAAGGCTTTGCTACTAATATAAAGTTTGAAAAGGGCTGCCTTAACATGCCACATATCTCGCATCTTATCTGATGCAGGGATTTGGTTTGCCAGCTCCTGCAAGCTAAGTAACACAGGAGCTGACACACTTAACAAGCTACAGTACACCAATGAGTCACTGAACACCACAGTAATTGGTGTCATAAAGGCTGCCCCTGAGCCACTCTACTTATGAGCAAATCATCACCTCTGCTGGCTGCGCTGGAGGGTTGTTGCTTGCAGTTTCCTAATCAATCCCTCAAGGAAGTCTTCACAGAACACAGCAAATGGTTCTGATTGTTATTTGGCTACAGGTGCACTTCCTGGCTGACCTAGTAATTTATAACGATGCTTGATTCTTGTTATACTTCACTTTGCTTCCTCTTACAATGCCCTCATGATATTAGCAGTACATTTGCAGGACACAGACCTTAAATTGGAACTCCAGGCTCTTGGACTGGTAGCAATCAGGCAAATGCAATATATGTAACTAACAGCGCAAGACCAAGGAGTGGCAGAACTTTCTCTCTTTCAGGTTAAAGTAGAATACAACTGAAAACTCATCATAATATTAAAGAATAATTAAAAACCAGTAAATAAACTCTTATATCAAAACCAGCATTGAATTAAAAACAACTTAAAAGCATTTGAAAGCTAACAAATGAAAGAGAAACGGTACAGCACCCATGCATCTACAGCAACCAGTTAATGGCCAAAAAGCTATCTGGGCGATGATGTCGAAGATGTTGTTGCCTGCTGGCAGAAGGAGAGCAAAGAGAGGGAGCCAGCATAGCCTCTGATGGGGGAGGAATTTTACACTATGGGAGTAGATCCTTTCTCATAACCTCATCAAATGTGCTTGTTAAGGTAGTGGGCCTGGGAGAAGGCTTTCCACAAAGATCTCAAAACTCAGACGCACTCCTATGGGAAGGTATATTCTTTCAGATAGTCTAAAATGTTAGCTGATGGATGATCTGATTGAACAAAAATGCTTAACCAGCTCTGAAAAAGCATGACATGCCTGAAGTCAGAGAAGGTCTGATCTTACATCTTAGAGATTAGTTTTAGATTACATTTCTGAGAACAAGGTTTTGTACAGTGGCACTAGCCACTATATAGCTATCACTGATGACAGGTTTCTATATTATCACCCAAAGGCCAGGGAAAGAGAGAAAGAAAAATATCTATGTGTTCTCTCTCTCCCTTTCTGCCCCCCTCTCCCTCACCCCCCCCCACAAGGCATTATATTTTGAGCAATCAGGATGTGATTTTATTTGTGGCCATTTTCCTTGCTTTGGGAAGTATAGCTCTAACCGTAGCTTTTTGCTTTTTAATATTCATGTCCCTCTGTCTCCAGTTCTGTTGCTTTCTGTGTTCAGGTGGTGATGGATCTGAAAAGGAGAATCTCTGCAATCTATTGACACTCTTCATGTGATTTGGAACTTTATGTTTTTCTAGAGTTCACTTGGAGACCTCCTGTTTATTGCAGAAAGGCTTTTGTTTCAGATTTTCCTCCAATGGAAGGAGTTCGATTTACTCATTATCACAAAACCTCAGCCAGCAAAATAGACCATGTGAGGACAGTGAAGGAAATGAAGGTGGAAAAGTGCACTGTTATGATCACTCCTTGGTCAGATGATGGGCTCTTGGCTGTAAAGTTCAGTATAGGTCAGGTTTACCCCAAAGGCAGACCTCTCTGGAGGTTGCGCCCTAAATTTTCGGAAGATGGGACATGCAAAGAGCACATCACCTCAGTGCTAGCCCACAGCCTAACTCTTGCTGACATGTACAAGGATGATTTGTGCAGGTGGTGGGAATGTGAAAAGCGCGCAGTTCGGGCCGCTAGCCGGGCTTACGAGACCAACATTAATGGGAGACAGATTCAGGAGTATCATTTGGCCATTTATCAATTTTTGAAGTGTCATTATCAATTGAACCAAGGTGTTCCTTCTTCAGAACAAGAGCTTAACTGGGAGAAGGGAGTGATAGCAAGATTTTGCCAAAAGCAAAGACAAAACAGAAAGAGGAGTAAAAATTTCAGGACTCAAGGTGGTGTGGTTGACGTGGATGAGTGGGCAGGCACCCAGAGTCCAAAGGCTCCTATCGAATTAAATGGCTTGAGGGCCTCTGAGTCAAACTCTATTGCATTTAGACCAAGTGAGATGCTAGATATCATGGAGGGATATTACAGGCACTTATATGCTTGGAAGAACATAGATACAGAAGAGATGAAGTTTTTTTCCCAAGCTTTTTCAGAGGACCAGATGGTCACCCTCTATAAGGGTTTGAGTCCAGAGGACAGAAAGAGGTTGGTCTCTCCCATAGAAGAACAAGAAGTTCATGAGGTCATAGTTCAGGGGATGGGTAAGTTGGTCCCTGGCCCAGATGGCCTCATTTGGATTTTTTATAAAGTTTGCAGGAAGTGGGTTGTTCCCCTTTAACCACTTTGTTTAATTTTTTGTGGGATAATAATGAGCTCCCTGAGACATTTTATCAAGGGGTCCTGATTTTTTTTTCCCAAAGGAGGGCAATCCTACCCTCCCAAAAAATTGGTGTCCCATAGCTCTGACCAACGTAGACTACCGCATATTGGCAAAAATACTGAACAATCGGTTGGCTAAGGTGGCTGATAAGATCGTGATGGAAGCACAGTCCAGGGTAGGACTATGGCAGACTCTCTTTGTTTGTTTCAGGAAGTGTTCCAACTCAGCAAGGAGGGAACTTGGACTGGTCAAATCCTACAGGTCGACCAGATGAAAGCTTTTGACAATGTAGATCATACATTCCTATGGGAAGCCCTCAAGTGGAAAGGAGTGCCAAACAGATTTATTGCTTTAGTTAAATTGTTCTATAGGGATGCAGAGGTGGTTTTGCAAGTCAATGGTCATAGAGGAAAGAGGATTAAGTTAAATTCTGGGGTGAGGCAAGGTTGTCCTCTGAGCCCTCTCTTGTATGTTATTGCTTTGGATGCTATCCTGTGTAAGATTAGTTTAGACAAGAGCATCTCGGGGATCTGAATCCCATGTCCATTGGACAGTTCGTGGTTGGTTCAGTGTGAATCTGTTAAATTTGTTGCCCACACTGATGATGTGTTCCTCTTGGTTAAGGACAGGATGGAAGTTAGAAAGATTAAAGATGCTTTTGAGGCCTACGGCCGAGTTTCTGGTGCTCGACTTAACATGGAAAAGAGTTTTTTGATCAGGATTTTTGCTGCAGAGGACAAGGTGGCAGCTATTCCTCTAAAGGACGTGGTTGAAGAAAAGGAAGGGTGGCAAGCAGAGCAAGAGGCAAAGATGGATAGGGTGAAGATCCCGGGGCTAAATTTTGCAGTGGCTCCTGAGGGATGGAAAGAAAATTGGTATCGCTGGTTGGAAAAAGTGAAGGAGAGGGTGGCCCTCTGGCAGAGATGGAAGCTGACCATTTATCAGAGAGCCACTTTTGTAAATACTTACCTGCTTCCAGTGGCAGCCAACTTGGCGGCTGTTTTCCCGCCTCCGGATTCAGTGATTAAAGAAGCTGATTGAGTTCTCTTTTAGTTCCTTTGGGGAATGTCCATGTTCCCCCTGGCAAGAGCAATGGCTTATGGGCAGATAGAACAAGGGGGGCTGGACTTCCCAGCCCTGGGACCTAAGTTCATCGCCATCTTTTCTGCCCAAAATTTTGGGAAAGTTTCTCTGTTGCAAAAGGGTCAGATTCAACCCCAGGCTAGGCTAGTTTTGTTTTGTGAGTGCTGGATGGGGACTAGATGGGGAAAGACTTGGTGGGAGGAAGGGTAATTAAGTTTTAGGTTTTCTTAACCTGAAAAATTGAAAGCACCAGATTATTTGAGAGACTTTGTTTCTTACATAAAGAAATATAGAATTCAAGCTGAGGAGTTGAAGGGGGAAGACAGACCAGGTCAGAGCATCAAGAGAGTTTTGTACAGGAAAATAGTGGAGGAGATTTACGTTAACCCATGTTTGCAAAAACGCCAGGCCAAACTAGATTTATCAGTATACCTAAATCACCAGACTAACCCAATTGAGTATTTCATGGACAAAAGGGTCCCCAAAAAGTTGTGGGACTTGAAGTGGAGGCTCTGCCATCAGGTTCTTAATCTGAGGAAAAGGATACCATGGACCACAGAGGATGAGCAGACTTGTCCTTGTCTGAAATGTAAAAAGGGTGAGATTTTGGGTGGCGTGGCACAAAAAGATACGATCAGACGTTTTGGCCAGGACTGCCCGGGAAACATGGGAGGAGGTGGCCTGGATCCTGGATTGGCCAGATTTGGCACAACAGGCTTGGGAGATAGTGCTTTCGGGGACTGAACCTCCGGAGGGTGTCAGGGGACCCAGAAAGTCAGTGGGCCAAAAGAGGAAGAGGAAGGAGTCTGGTTCCGTGGCTGAGAGTTTTTGGAAAGTGCCCTGGTCCACAGTGCGCTTGGTAAACCTCTATGTGATGTTCGGGTTATTTTTCCAAAGACAAAGGGAGGTAAAGAGTCAACATCTGCAGGATGTTGGCACTGCTTATATGTGAAGGACGTAATTGAAAATTTAGCTCTGAGTGAAAAAGAGAATTGCCAAATCATCATTGAAAAAAGTTTTGGCTGTGGTTTAGTGAGACAACCCCAGCAATAACATAAAAAGATATTTTAAATAAATATTTTATTATTCTTATTGTATTATTGTATTATTTTGTATTCTTTTTTATTAATCTTTTATTGACTTTTTCTTTTCCAAATAGGTATAATTGTAATGTGTAAATATAATGTTCATTGGAAAAGAAAAAAGAGTGATTATAGTGTGTTTAGATTAAGAGGAAACATCTATTAGTGTTAGGATAGATAGTTTTATTTTTGTATTTGTAAGAAAAGGGGAAAACAATAATTATTATTTTTGTGTTATTGTTATGGCCTTTTGCGGTGGGGTGTATTTTTGAGTAGAATGGTCTTATTACAATAAAACATTCCTAATCCCCCCAAAATTACAAATTCCATCGACACTCCAAATTCACTTGGAGACCTCCAATGGTACCACAGGATCTCCAGCTCAGGCTATTGCCCTCAGTGCTAAGATGACAGGCAAATAGTCAGGTCTACCAAATTCTTCCTCCTCACATGTTTACCATAGAGAGTTGTAAAAGATCTGAACAGAGCTTTTGTGTAGCTCCAGTGGCAGCACTAGGGGTGTGTGGAGAGGCTGAACCACACCAGGTGACACCATCAGGGTGACAGTACTCTTAGTGATGCCACAATGTAGTTCACTGTAGAAAACTAGAAAAGCTTGGACATCCATATGTAGGAATATATTACATTGCTAATTCTCTTCTTGAAGGAGGTAGAGAAATTGTTAACACCAGTTTCAAATGCTTTTTCACCGTTCAGGATTTATATTATGCAAAACTTAGATGTGGTTGTTTTGTGTAGAAAACACCATTTTATCTGCAGAAAATTTTATTAATATTAATATAATGCACAAAACCATTACTTTCTGCACAGAAAAATGCTGTTTTCTGCATAAAATGACTCCAAAACTGTGAAGATTTCCATCAGTCCAGGATTCTCCTCATCAGTGTTTCTTGACACTCAAGAAACATATTTTTGACCATTTTAGAAACATTTCTTAATATTTTCCCATCTCTCTCCTGTGCTCATCAGACAGCTAATTACCCCCTGCATGCTTTATCCATTTAACCTCCTCTTCAATTGGGTTCTTCCCTAGAGAGGAATGGCTAACAGAGAGCAAGAGAATTTGATGATAGAGATGTGGCACTGTGAGGGAAACTTAGGGTAAAACTGTTGAAAACAATTCCTGTCAACCAAGATCTAACTTAATAAGGGAAGAGAGATTTGCAGCTGGTTCAGGTAAATATTTAATATGCTTTCAATCAGTTAGATGTATTTGTGAGTACCTCTAGTTATAGCACTTTTATAGTTGTTTTGCAAAATGAAAAGTATATTTCTCTTCAATAACTGTAATAACGAAATAGTCATTTGTATTCCTGAAGTTAAAAGGAGTAATAAATCTGTTTTATTGCAGCATATTTAAACTTTGATGCCAAGGAGTATGAAGATTGGCAGACTTTTCAGTTTATTTGGCAAGCTGAAAATAGTAGGTTCTAGGAAATATTGAATAATACTGTTATTACTGTGTAAGACATCATCTTTAATCAGGCCAGGCTGATGAAGAATAACATTAAGCATAATAAGCAGGCGCTGCTGTACCTACAAAAGTTGAGGCTGCAATTCTATGCATTTTTACATAGGACTATTTCAAATGGGGGGGGGGACCCGGGGAGGTTGGGAGAAGAATGGCGCTGTCTTGCTTACAGCACTCCGTTTCATACAGCGCCATCCTCCTCCCAACCTTCCCCTGTACTTCCTCCGTGCTGCAGGCACCACTTTTTATTGATTGGGTTTTCCCCATCAATAAAAGTGGCACATTTCTTGTGCTTGCAGCACGGAGGAAGCATGGGGGAAGTTTGGGAAGAGGACGCCGTCATCCAAAACAGAGCGCTGTAAGCACGACAGCCCCATTCTTCTCCCGACCTCCTTGGCGACTCCCCCCCCATTTTAAGAAGTCCATAGATGTAACTGTAACTGAACACAGTAGGACTTACATCTGAGCAGACATGCCTAGCCATGCACTAGATGTCTCTCTTCTTATACAGGCATCATGAGTTTATTTTTCTTTTCACATTTGGGTTTCGCCATGCGGTCTTCTGAAGGCCAAGGGTATTTTTCTCCCAAAATTTCTTATTCTGCAAAGTTAATGCTTGTTTGGCAAATGCTTGGTACCTCTTATGTCATTGCTACTTCATCTCACTAGCAGACAATGATTTTTGAAACTAAGATCATATTGTTTTATATATCCAACTGAAGACTGTACAGCCAATTTACTCACTGCATAATTCAATTTCACATTCAGTTTCATAAAATTCAAAGTGCACACAGATTTTTGATGAACTGCACCATTAGACAAAAAGGGACGGGACAGTTTTTAGTAGCTGGTCAGTGCTAATTGGAAATAATGTTCTTAAGGCATGAAATGTAAATTTATAAAGGATCTCACTCTTGACACTTCCACATCACACCAGCTCCTTCCACAATTTAAAACATGTTGTGTAGGATGGAGCCCAAGGATTAAGGCATGCAACATGATCAATAACATTGTAAGCTATACGTCTGTTCCAGGCACAGGCTGGATACACTCCACTCCTACCATGAGATCTGTATGTTGCCAAAAATAGCATGAACCACTGGTTTGAAAGATTTATTGAATATTAAAAGATGCAGCAGGTGTTTCATAGTAAAGAAAGTTCCCCAGTCTGTCCACAGTGGCAGATTTCAGTCCACAGACAGTGTCCTTTGCAGGAAACCATGTCCCCAAATATGTCTAATGACCTCCCTACTCTGAGGGAAGCCAAAGTTATGGCAGTAAAGCCCAGAGGCTTGTATAGCAGGGCAAATATAAAGCCTTCTCCTGTTAGAAGCTCAGACATCAGCAAAATCCCATTCTCCTGCATCTCACAGCTAGGCAAAGAGAATGGGGGATGCCCACTTTTTCTCAAAAGTTTGAGTTCATTCCTTTATCTCCTAGAATGTTCACATATCTCTGCCTCTCTGCCTAGATGACTACATTCAAGCAAACCAGCCTTTCAATACTACTTTAGACTCCAGCATGGAATGTTCTGTGCACCATGTAAGATGCCCATGACAATCAGCTCAGGTGACGATGGTCACATCCATATTCTCCTCCATAATGAACACTGACCCCCAAGTACATTGTAGCATTGCATGGGGTAAGATGCTTTGATGCTCACATGCTCAGAGGCCTTTAATTGGGTCACAGCACCTCTTGCCATGATGTAGGAGGTTTGGGGCAGAGAGGAGCTGATTTAAGCAGAGTCTGCCCCTTCAGAGTCTGTTCCTCCTCTTTTGCTTCAATTCGACCCATCCTCTTGCCTCTGTCACAGTATGAGTTTACTGGTCACTTATGGGCTGGATAGGAATTCTCCCCCTTCCCCATGGTTTCCCCCCCCCTACCCCACACTGTTATAACAGAATTGGAGACTTGGCCTTGGGGTGGTGTCATATATAGGTGGTCACCTGGCAGGTTGTGGGGGAGATGGAGATTAGTTTGGTGTACAGTTATGACACCCCTTTTGGGTAAAGGATGGCTCTATCAAACAAACTTTGCAGGTCATGTGATTTAGGGGGTGGGGAGTAAACTATTCTTGAGGCCAGCCTGAGGGTTGAGCCCTCACCAGAAGTTGTGTGACTTGTGGTGTCTTGTCCTGGGGTTTTGCCTTGCAGCAGATGGTGCCCAGGAGGTAGACCAATTGATGGGAACCTCCCCTCAGGGCTCAGATGTTTTGCCCAGGGAATCTGGGTGGTAGGTCTGGGTGAGACCATCGGCTCCAGCTTTTCCCGCATTGGGTCTCCCCTCTAGTTTGCATATCCAAAGCAATAAAGATTAAATAGATGATAAAAGAAATAAAGTGGCCCCTATTTTAACCCAAGCTTTGTGACTGCCCTTGTTATTTCATGTGTTGGTCATCAAATGATATTTCTCCTCCACAACTGATGTTTAACAGGATGCAGTGCCTGAAGATTTCCTAGGCAGTCTAGACAGATTTTTATAAGTATCTTAAAATAATAATTGTTTAATAATAATAATTGTTCTTGTAATCTTACCCAGCAGTTCTTTCATGGACCAAAGTGCCTCCTTATTTCTGGGATTCTAAGAGATGTCAAACATTGTGTTCTTCCATGAAAGAAGGAAACAATATTATAGAAAAAAATGGTATAGAGAAGAGAAGCTACCCAGTTCACATTTAGGGTGTACAACTACTGCTAATTTTTACTAATAGCCTAGGAAAGTAACTTTTTTGGATGGCAACTCCAGAGGAACTAGTTGTAGCCTACTAAAGCAATGTTTACCAGCTCTGTCTTGTTTATTTCTAAACTAAACTTAGAAATATAAATGACACAACTTCCTACAAAAAAAATCTCACAGTATCAAGAATGTAACCTAATATTTTCAGTCTTATACTGAAAAGAGATGAAACATACCCTTCATTAATGACTGTGAATTACTTATTTCATTAAGGTTAAAGGCAGTATGACAAGCTGCCCAATTTAAAATATGTTAATATTCTTTTAATGTTTTGTAATCTGTATGTACAAAGAAATTGTCACAAAACAACAAATAAGAAATGTAGCTAGAATGCAATTACTTTCAAAAATGTTCTCTATGTCATCCAAACCTGCCTGCAGAGATGTGCCTTAATTTACCTTCTAAACTTTCCTTTAAGGATAATGTTAATTTTTAATAAAAATGAAGAAGATACTAATGCAGCAGTGGAGAAATCAAGATTATATCAAAATTAAACACATATTCATAATGTTTTCTCAATATTTATATAACTCCAAGCCATGCATAATCTTTTTTTTTCCAAATATGTAAGTTATATTTATCTTTTGAATCATAAATATAAAGCTAAAGTATGCTGACATGGCAGTAGCTTTTATTGAAATCAATGTGGTTTGTTTCCATGTAAATCTGGTTAGGATGTTTCAGTTTCCAGAATCAGTTTTATCATACATTGGAGAGAGAGGTCTAAATCAAGAGGGAGCAACTGTGGGAGTCTGGCAGGCCTCATTTGGACCTTAGGAAATCTTGAAGGGCCACACATACCCCACCAATTTTTTTTTAAAAGTCCCAAATGCCACACAAGACCCCCTAGGAGGTGTGAAGGGCATTTTTGTCATCTTTTAAGTCTACTCTGTCCTTTTTAGGCCCAGGAGAGGTCTTTTAAGAAACAGGAAGTGACTGGAGCAGTTTTGCCCGGGAATCCAAAATGTGGCAAAATTGTCCCTAAGTGTCCTAGAGGCATTTTGTGGGAAAAAGATAATGGATTTTTAAAAAATAAATTGATCCCTGCAGAGGCCTCATGCAGTCTGCAGCCCACATGTTGCCTGCCCTTGATCTAAATCCAACATGATGTTATTAGAGGAAAAATGCTAACAGAGTTCCCATGGGTTTCCCCTGCAACTGCTCAAGTGGTAGTGTAGTTTCTTGTAGTTTCAAAATATACTACCACTTTCACCACTGATGGTGTAACTGGCTGTACAAATGATGGCACAATTCTTGTCCACAGTGGGTTGCACTGTCATATTTTTATGACAGGAATTAACCAAAAACAGGATAGGTCCTATTTGTATGAAAACTGTTTCTCTAGGGAGATTTTCACATGGGGCCAAAATGCCCTGTTACTGCCCCGCCACCTCCTCTCCCATTCCTGCCACGGAATAATGTAAATATTTCAAATACTTACCTTAATTATGCGTCAGGAACGGGCTCCCCCTCCCCTCGCTGGCTGGCTGTAAATACAGCCATCGTAAGGCTGCTTTTATGACCAGCCGTCTGAAATGTTATCATGTTATCACGTGATAACGGCCGGTGGTAAATTTAAAAAAAAAAACTCCCCCAAACATAAAATCAGTTCACCAAGCACAAAAACACACTTTAAATCACACAATCAAAACAGGGAGGGTAAATAAAGGGTGCCACTTACCTGGATGTCCAGATTGTACCAGGCAGTGCTCGGAATGGACCTCCCCTCCACGGCTGTCATTTTGGAACAGGAATGGGGCTCCTGTTTACACACCCATGATTGCATGATAGTGACAGAATGGGAGATCTATTCACGATGAAAAATTGTGATTACATTGTTCCGGAACAGTCATGGGAGCAGGATGGATGCAGGACAGAACGGTGTCAATGTTGTCTGAAAGGGAAAACCTTTCCCGACCCTGTTCTGTTCCTCCCATGGGATACATAACCCGTGTGAAAATCTAGGTGTGTTTGGTGGTATTTTTCACCAGAAAAGGTATGGTAAAAGTATTTCCATCAAACAAACAAAGAAATTTGGGATCAAAACACTAACCAAATGAAATTGTGTCTGGAAATCAATTAGATTATGAGGCAAAACAATTTTAATTCTGGAAACCCCAAAACTGACTGATAATGAATTCAACAGATTTCCCCAAATTTAGAGCTCCAAATTGAGGTCTCAATAGAATCACATTTAACATCTTTTAGCAAAGGCCTCATTGGAACAAAGGCAAAAGTGAAAATAGTGCCAGCAGAGGAGCTGAAAATGATTCCTGTGAAAAGTGGGTCACTTAAGGAATGCCATTTTTCAGACTTGTTAAAAAATAATATAAAAGTACATGGCTTGTGGTGTATGAAAGATGGGTGGATTTTTTGCTAAATTACTTCTTAAAGAAAGCAATGAGAAAAATTAACCATTTTCTTGTTTCTTGCTATGAGAAAGTATTTGAAAACTTTGCAGTTTTCATATAGTATTTGCAATTTGGGACTTATTTTGTACAAAATTCACACCTTTTTGCAGAGACATTCTCTCCATAAAAATTAGGACTTTTGTGCAGAATGTTTCCAACTACAGCATTTTCTGCACAGGAGCCTTAGTGGTGCAGTGGTTAAATGCTAGTACTGCAAGTCACCATGTTGCAAGTTTGATTTCAGTGCAACCCCAAGCATTCAGATATATGTCCCACTGAATTTAGTGGAAATTATTTCCTAACTTGACGTAATGGTTAGAATTTTGGACTATGCCTCTGGAGACCAGAGTTCAAATCCCGCTCAGCCATGAGTGACAGGAATACAATGACTGTTTCCCAGTTAGTGGGGAGGGGTGGGGGGTATTTTGCCAGGATTTACTGTGTAGCACCATAACTACAGTGCTTATGTATACTTATCTCCTATTCAGGAATCCAGGCACTAACAACTCTTCCTCCCTCATATGTAAATATAGGAAGCACACTAGTCCTTCTCATTGGACTTGGTGGGTTAGTGTATTTCTCCTTTTGTCATAGTGTATCAGAGAGAGCCTTATCCTGCTCCCTGGTGCTCTGGTTTTGTTTCTCCATTTTGGCTTTTCCTCCAGTAGTCTGCTGCTGCATGAACTATTCTAGTAAGTTTTTGTTGCTGACATCTCTTACTGAAATAACAGAAGCCCAAGAATAACAAGCCAAGATAAGCAAAATGCAATGTAGTTATTCATTTATTAAAATATTAACTATATACCCAGTGTAGCATACACCATTCCCCCTGCCGCCCTTCCTAAGCCCCCTGCATGTGTGCACACACACATGTTTGCGCTGCTCCCTTCCCCCACTGCCTTCCTCCCCCCGCAGCCCTCCCCGAGCCCCTTTCCCCCACACACATGCAAATATGTGCATGTGCATGTGCTCCCTCCCCACCCTGCTCCCTCCCTCACCCCCTCCACAGCCCTCACAGCCCCTTGCCACCCTCCCTGAGCCCCCCCCCATGCACACACACCATGCCACACACACACCCTGCAGCCATGTTTTCACTGTAGGTAAAACTCTACATGTTCCCGCATCCAGTGTGCTGATTGGCTGCCCAACTAAGCTGTGATTGATTGGTCAGTCTCCTAAGCAGCCAATCAGTACACTGGAAATGGCAACATACCTAAGAGAATTATATAGAGAGATTTATTTAAAATATTTAAATAAAAGGAGCAATATTGGTGCCGATCAGACCTCCAAGGGGAAAGTGTTCCATAACTGGTGTGCCATAGCAAAAAAAGGGCATCTCCTGTGTCCTATTGCTCTGATTGATGGGACAGAGATGAGGGTCCTTCCAATAGACCTTAAATCACAGGCAATTGCATATAGAGAAAGATACTCCTTCAATATCAAGGTCCCAAGCCATTTGGGATTTTGAATGTCATTACCAGCACCTTGAATTTAAACAGGAAACATTTGATTCCAGAGGGCTCCAAGGTTCACTCAGCCTTCCATCCTTTTGTAGGTCGGTAAAATGAGTACCTGGCTTGTGGGGGCAATTAGCTAACACACATTGGAAACTGCTTAATGTGTTGCTATTGCTTAACAATTTGTAAGCCGCTCTGATAGCCTTGTGACTGAACCGTGGGGTATAAATAACTAATAAATAAAATAAATAAAATAAATAATAAAGGAAACAAAATATTTCTGCTCAGAAAATGCTATTTCCTGCACGTAAGTGTGCCCCACACATTTTTATGCAAGTGTTGTTTTAAAAAATGAATTGAAGAGCAGCAATGCTGGATCAGAACAAGATACAGGCTAGCATCCTGCCTCCACCAAAGATATCTAACAATCTAGTATGCAGGACATGGAGAAAACCCCCTCTCCTGTTATTTGGAGGCAGAAAGCCTCTGAACATTGAGGTTTTCCAACTGACTACATTTGATGTGCTATCCTTGGCAAATTTGTCAAAACCATGTTTAAAGCTTCCTACAGGAGGTCATATCCTGGAGCAGTAAATTTCATAAATGTAATGCATTTGTTGCATGAAGAAAGCAAACATTTTATTTTTATTTTTATTTTTTTTTGGAAAAAGTGAACGCTGCATGTTAGATTGCAGACTATCTAGAATAGTGGCTCCCAAACTTGATTCCTCAGATGTTGTGGAACTACAATCTCAGAATACCTGAGCATACTGGATTGGGCTTCTGGAGGTTTAGATCCAACATCTGGAGAGTAAAGTTTAGGAACCACTAATCTAGAAGGGCATGCTGCACTGATCTAGAACAGCATGCTGTTCAGCATATCAGCCACTTCATTTTAATGACACCCAGCACAACCCTCTCTTAGTAGACATTTCAGGGCCACGCATCCCTCATTGGGATATTTTTGACGTTTCCCATTTAGGGTCCCCAAAAATCTTATATTTCTGCTAATCTTGGGGTTCCCCCCAGCCTGCAGATACTCTCCTCCTGGTGGTGTCATTTAGGCTGCCTCATAAGCAATGGCTGTCACAACCTGCAATAAGTCAGGAGTGGGCCATTGCAATGGGGTCATTTCTCCCAGGAGCCACACTATTACTCCCACAAATGGGCGCAGGGGGGCTACATGTGGCCTACAGCCCACTATTTACTCACCCTGTTGTAAAAAGAGAGAACAATACCTTTGTCCTTTCTAGGGAAACTCCACAGGCCCCAAGACTTTTTGTAGCTTTCTTACTGCTAGAGTTATGCACAGCAAAGGGCCTTGAATGCTGTTTTTCAGGGGATACTGGCTTTCTGAACATCTACAACAGGTATGAGAATCGAGAGACTCCCAGGTGTTGCTACAGTACAAGTCCCAGCTGCCCTAGCTAGCATGGCCAGTGGTGATGAATGCTGGGAGTTGCAGTCTGACAATATGTGAAAGGCCTCCTAATTCCCAGCCCTGATCTACCCAAATAACCCCTTAATCACATTCCTCTATATGAATACATGAATCAAGCTCTTGGTAATGATGGATAATTATTTCTGAAGATGAAAATGATATAAAAAAATAAGACTGCCTAATTTGAACAACAGTATATTCTAGGGAGGTTGATCCAGGGTATTTTCTGCTAGGAACTTTCACTGATTTGGCTACTAATCTTGAAGCCTGTCAGGGAAAACAAAACTTCTCAGCTACATTTATGCTTGGTTAGTTCCCAAGGGCATTTTTAATACCTCCCTAATTAAAGGGATGCTTTACTAGTGTTCCTGCAGTTGCAGGTAATTGGCAATCACTGACTGCAGGGGTTTGATGAGGGGTTTGTTAAACACAAAAAGAAGAACATAAAATCAAATTCCTTGGGTTTTTTCTCCTCCTCCTCCCCCTTTTTTTGGTTGTATAGTTAAATCCTTTCAAATTGTTGTCCTGTATGTATGAAACTCTTACTAGGGGAAAATTCGGGTAACCCGTAAATCAGTTGCACTAAAAAATTCAAGACTTCCATTTCCCAAAGGTTACAAATTATAAAGCTTAATCCCACTAACATTACTCTAGGGAAAGTCAGTCTTAGGGTATTTAGTCTATTTGCTTTATAAATGCTGACAACACAGACCAGCAGAGAGACAGCAAAGAGGATTACAGCAAAAAAGAAAACTTCATTTTGCTGCAAGCATGGAACCACAATTGAAGTTCCTGCTTTTTAAAATGCAAATTGCTTTTTGTTTTGTTTTTTTTAAAAAATGATGGAGGTCATTGCCGTATATCATGATCTGTGTGGGAAAGTCTGGGGTCAATTACACTCAGAACTACCATTTCAAGCATTTTTCCATTTTCCATAATGTCATTGTGTCACCTTCCTGCTCTCTTTTTAGTGTACCACCCAAACTAAGATCCCTCCTCTTCATTTGAACCAGTAACACCTGCTTTTGGGTGATGAAGAAATTTTCTATGAAGATTAGTCTATGTATTTGATATTTTGTGTATTGTTCTAAACAGAAAACTAATACACAAATCTGTTCACTGATGGCTTCTCTGTCAGTGGGGTAGGAATCTGCTCTGAGCATTAGTCTGATTTTAAAGGAGCTGTTTAAAGATCTGAACTCTAACCACAAAGAAAAAGGATACCTGTGTTTTTTTTTTTAATTCCAACATGTATTAAGAAGATTTCCATCTTTTGGATCTCTGGATTGAAAATTAGATTAGTTATTTTAATTTACAGTTATGATCCAGCATCAACATAGGGAGGTAATCTCGCCTCTAGGCTTAATAAATAGCCGAAGACAATACCTCATGATAGGCAGACCAGATGCCTTTACTTTTAATCCATTATGGTTCATGTCTACTTCCTATTGGAACATGTACATTATGATTTAAGTCTACTAGCTACTGGACAAATCTCATCAACATGAATTGAGGCTGGAGAGAAAAAATTGAAATTTGGTCAGAGAAAAGATAACAGTCTTGCACATTTGCAAGGGAGTAGCAATGATTCATCAGGGTAATCTCCACCATCTTTGATGTTCATTATTAGGACCTAAGGAAAAATCACACATGTGAGAAGATGTTTGGATATTTGAAATAAAATGATAACTTCAGAGAATAAATGCCATGATTATGTCACATTTCACTCCTCATGTAATATGAACCCCCCCTCTAGTTTTGAATTGCTCAAAACCTCACATGATCACCCCACAGTGTGATTTTTTTTAAAAAAAAAACATTTTTGCTCACAAGAATGAAATGAGCAATATGAAATTACTCAATATATTTGCAAATGTATGGTGTGTGTGTTTAATGCATTTCTAGTGTTTCCCCTTCATTTTGCACATGATTGTCCTTGGAATACTATGTTACTTGAGAGACTGAGCAAGGTTGTGTGATCAGAGCAAATGCTATAGGGCCCTCAGTGGCAAGGAACCCTATGTTGGTGTGCACATACTTTAACTGTGATACTATCAAGAAAAGGGTAGTGCTGGAGATATCTCCCCCTCCCAAGGGTTGGCTGTATTTTCAACCCACCTCAGCACCATATCCTAGTTGTGGAGCAAGTGAAGTAGTGTGTGTATGGGGGGAGGATAAAGAGAGACATTGAGATTGTTGAACCTGAGACTTTGGCCTTGGTCACAAAAACTGGGGCACAGGCAGGCCTGAAAGGGGCTGGGTCATACATATGTACTTTTTTAGAAAGGGCTCCAAGGCTCCAACCACTTTCATCCTGTTTTGGGCATGAGGGGTACAAAGGAATATGTACCATCATTACTTTGTGGCTCTTCCTACAAATCTATTAGGATAATAACAACTTCCCAGAAATCTATTAGCACAATAATAACAAAAGACATGGAGTTTCATGACTGAATAATTTCACAGTTTATGACAACCCATTCAGTTTCTTGAAATGAAAGCAACCCATGTACATGTCCACAGACATAAAGAACAGGGCCCAAAGGGGCTATTGCACTGTTAGCACTGTTCTCATTAGTAAACTGAGAGGGGGCAATTACCCTTTCCTGTACCCCTCCCTGTGTACCCTCAAAATCTCCTCCAGAAAAAAGGGAAATTCCCAGGAGCCATTTTGTTTTCTTTCGGTGGGCTGCAGCGTACGTTGGGGGGGGAGGGATCTAATCACTCTACTTGGTGCCCACCATGTACCTAAGCCAGGAGGCTTGGCTTTGCCTATCTGCCAAATGCAGCTCACTGCCAAGAAAACAACAACAGACCACTGCAACTAAAACTGAGGTGGTCCAGGGTGATAAAAACATTGAGGATGCATAAAGTTTGACAAGTGCTCAGCTCTAATTATGATGAAGTTTGCTTCTGACAAGGAAATGGAAAATCTCCTCAGCTAACAAGAACAAATTGAAGTAATGCAGGGAAAATATACTGTCCCACATGTAAGGTAAGCAGCCATTGTTTATTATTAAGAAGAGCATTTTAAGTAATGCTGTCTTTACCATTCCACAACATGTGTACATTTTTGATACTGTGCTTTAAGTAAGCCTTTTAAATTAGCAGCCATCAATGGCTACTGATGTCCATGGACTTCTTTTCCCTTATAATTTTTATTTAATTTTACTTTGGGTTTCAGAGGACAGTGGAAGACCTAATAGTGTTGGAGTATCAATTTATAAAAGCAAGGAACATTAGTTTGCAGTAATTTAAGTGACTCTCCAGTGCTTTGTGCAAGGGCCACAGTGAATGGAAAAAGAACTGCTGATGGGAAAATGCCTTAACTCAGCACAAACCTGTGGAATCAATTAGGGCCTTGGGGGAAATACTGTGAAATTCAATATTAATGCAAACTCTTTTCTGATTTTTCTTTCAGAATGCACAATAATGCAAGCTTGCAGTCTGACAAAGTATTTGATTAGAGGCAAAACAATCTGTCTGATATATTAATTGAAATGTGATAAGAGGCTTTTCCTCCCACTCTTTCCCAATAAAGCTGGTGGGAGAAAGAGTAGGAAGAAAGCCATCACAAAACTAGCTTTTTTAGATGGCAAACAGAGTTTTATAAATTCATAGATATATGAAATTGTATTTTGCATTTGGACTTTTCATCTGCAGCTGTTTATGGTATAAAACTGTACCTAGGCTCACAAATGTGGTAAGCCCACGTAGAAGAAATTCATGGGAAACATTATTTAAATATTCAAATTGATGCACTCAGAGATGAAAGTTGGTGAAATAGTGCATAATATTTTGCACTGTATTTTTACCTAGATTTATGGTAGTTGATACAGACCCATATTTTTATTGTTCTTGAAGTAACCTCTCAGTATAATATGGGTTAACAATAATGTTTCTCCTTATTTCCAAATTAATTTCTTTCCTGGCCTCTAAATATTACTCACTGTCTACACCTCAAGTCACTTACTGGCCCATCTTAGTTAAGTTGACCAGGATCAACAACTGTCTTGCAGAGTAGAGCTGCCATCATATCTTCTTCTGTACTTAGCTTAAACCAGGAGAAACCCAGACTTTACATTGTAAATTGCATTTAAAAATCTCCCTAGCGGTCCTCCAAACTTGATGGAAATGTCGTCCATACACCTCTAGAAGTCATTTTGGGGTATTTTGGAGCAATCAATTTTTTTTGGGGGGGTGCAAAAATATCATGTTCCCTTAGGGGCCCTTGGGATCACATGGGCCACACTTTGTCCATGTCCATAGGGTGCACAGGGCACCATCAACAACAAGGGCCAAAGCCGTCTACCATTTGGTTACTAGAATCTTGAACCCAGACAATGCTCAAAATTCAGTAACAATAACCATGTGGCAAATGAAATATTCAAAACACTGGGATATTTGTAATGAACATGCACACCCACCCATCCAAATTATTTATTTAGAAGATATAGTATAGCAAATTTCCAGATTGGAGCAAATTTTCTTTTCCTTCAAAAGATAGTATATCTTGTAAATAGTTACAAGTATATTTATTTACAAGATAGTTACATGTGTAGTTATTTACAAGATACTTAAAAATAAGGACTATATAATCATTTCCTCATAAATGAGTCTCTGAATATCCTTCAACCATTCACAAAAAAGAGATAACATGAGTGCTTTAAGTACTACATCAAGAACAGGCAAGTGTTTGGGTTTAGGGGGCTACTACATGGAATCCCCTGGTGGAACTTGGAATTATGCACCTTCCTCTGGCTTTTCTTTGCAAATAAAGATTCAGGAAGGACTCATCCTGCACTTTCTGCAAGCACGCTGATGAATAAAAAGGTCAATCCGAGATGAACAAGTCCGGTTCCAGAAAGCACAGCAGAAGGTCTCCTTCGGTGATGTTTTTGGGTTGTGATTCTTTCTGCGTTGTCATTTCTCTTCAAGACTTGTTCGGTGTGAGTTCTCAAATAAGGCTGCAGCATTGTGGATAGTGCGTCCCCATGCCTCCAAATGTGAGGCCAGGGCGGACCACTGTTGGTGATCAATTTGGCCAAGCCTGAGATGTTGTTTCAGGGAGTCCTTGTATCGCTTTTTGGGAGCGCCCCTCTTACGCTGACCTGTGGCGAGTTCACCGTAGAGTAGCATTTTTGGGAGGTGATGGTCCTCCATCCTAGAAACGTGCCCTGCCCAGAGCAACTGTGTTCTCAATATCATGGCCTCAATGCTGGTGATCCCTGCTTGCTCAAGGACAGCAACATTCATCACATAGTCAGTCCAGTATATATTTAGGATTGTGCATGTACAGCGCTGATGAAAGCGTTCGAGGAGTCGTAGGTGGTGGCGATAGGTGACCCATGTTTCAGATCCATAAAGGAAGATAGACAGTACAATGGCTCTATACACACTGATTTTTGTGCTTTGCCTCAGGTGTTTATTGCTCCAGACTCTTTTGTGAAGTCTTCCAAATGCACTATATGCCTTTGCTAATCTGTGATCGATCTCTTTGTCAATCTTGGCATCTGAGGAGATGATGCTTCCCAGGTAGGTGAACTGCTGAACGGACTTGAGGACAGATTTGCCGACGGCAGTGTGGGGATGGTCGTGTTTGTCCTGTGGTGCAGGCTGGTAAAGAACTTCTGTTTTCTTCAGGTTGACTTCCAGCCCAAACAGCTCTGCAGATGTTGCAAAGCAGGATGTTAGGCACTGCAGAGCTTCTTCTGTGTGGGCAACAAGGGCAACATCATCAGTGAAGAGCAGCTCACGGACTAGATAGTTTAGAGTCTTAGTGTGAGCCCTCAGATGGCTTAAGTTAAACAAGCTACCATCAGTACGGTAACGTATACAGATGCCACCGTCTTCTTCAAGCTCTACCATAGCCCTTTGGAGCATCATGCTAAAGAAGATTGTAAATAAACTTGGCACAAGAACACAACCTTGCTTCACTCCATTAGTTCTTAGAAAGGGCTCTGAAAGAGCATCGCCATATCTGACTTGACCGCACTGGCCCTCGTGTAGCAAAATAATCATTTTAAGGAATTTGGGGGGACATCCTAGTCTTTCCAGGATCTGCCACAGACCTTTTCTCCTCACAGTGTCGAAGGCTTTGGTGAGGTCAACAAATGTTACATAGAGACCCTTGTTCTGCTCCCTACATTTTTCTTGCAGTTGTCTAAGGGCAAATACCATGTTCTATTGGCTCTGAAGACACATTGGCTTTCAGGGAGACGTTCTTCTGCAATAGCATGAACTAATCTGTTCAGGAGTATCCTTGCAAGGATTTTTCCAGCAATAGAGAGCAGTGTTATGCCTCTATAGTTTGAGCAATCGGATTTTGCTCCTTTTTTCTTGTACAGGGTGATGATGACTGCATCTCGGAGGTCTGATGGCAGTTCCCCTTTTTCCCAGCAATTCACAAGGAAATCGTGGAATTTATAATGGAGTGCATGACCTCCGTGTTTCTAAACTTCAGGTGGGATTCCATCAATTCCAGCTGCCTTGCCGTTTTTCAACTGCTGTATGGCCTTAAGGGTCTCTTCCAAAGTGGGAGCTATGTCCAATTCATTTTTCATTGGTTTTTGTATCATATGTTGGATAGCTGAGCCTTGGACTACTCTGTTGGTGCTAAAGAGACTTTGAAAATGTTCAGCCCATCGATTCAGGATGGAGGCTTTATCAGTAATTAATGTTTGACCATCTGTACTGTATAAGGAGCTTTGGACCTGATAAGTAGGTCCAAACACTGCTTTAAGAGCTTCATAAAATCCTCTATGATCACCCAGATCTGCACAGCATTGTGTCTTTTCTACTATATTGATCCACCACTTGTTCTGTATGTCTCAGAGTTTTTGTTGAAGTTTACTACATGTGAGATGGAAAGCTGCTTTTCTTACATGGCAGGTTGGCTGGGTGATGTATGCCTGGTGAGCAGTTCTCTTCTTTGCCAACAGCTCCTGGATCTCTTGGTTATTTTCATCAAACCAGTCTTGATTTTTCTTGTGGGAGAACCCGAGGGATACTTCTGCAGACTGGAGGATACTGTTTTTGATATGTTGCCAAAGCACTGTAGAAGAAGGATCTGTAGGATGGTTTTCATGTTTTGTTTGTAGATTTGCCTGGAAGTTGTCTCTCATGGTAGATTGTTGAAGATTGTTGACTTGGAGTCTCTTCTTTAACATGCCACCCCTCTTAGGTTTGAACTTAAGATGAAGATTTAGTTTACATCTGACGAGGCGATTATCTGTTTGGCATTCTGCACTGGGCATCACTTGGGTATGATGGACATCACAAATGTCTCTCTGACAGACTAGAACATAGTCAATGAGGTGCCAATGTTTGGATCGGGGATGTATCCAGGTTGTCTTCAAGCTATCTTTCTGCTGAAAGATAGAGTTTGTAATAGTCAGCTGTTTTTCTGCACAGAACTCTAGCAGGAGGCATCCGTTATCATTGCAATTTCCAACACCATGCTTGCCTAAGACACCTTTCCAGGCTTCAAAGTTCTTTCCTACTCTGGCATTGAAGTCACCAAGGATAAAAATTTTATCTTTTACAGGGACTTTTTGTATGAGTTGGTGTACGTCTGTGTAGAATTTGTCTTTCTCTACAGGGTTGGTTTGCATAGTTGGGGCATATATACTAAAGAGAACAACATGTGGGAGGCGTAAGGAAATAATGCGATCAGAGTGTCCTGTTGGCAAGGTTTTGAGTTTGGAGACAATGGAGTTTTTAATCATAAAGCCTACTCCTGAAAGATGTTTTCGGTTTTGGGTTTGCCAGACCAGTAAAGTGTGTAGCCGGTGCCATGTTCTTTAAGGCTGCCTTCCTCATGGAAGTGAACTTCACTAAGAGCGGCAATATCAATGTTAAGTCGTGATAGTTCATGGGTTATTAGGGCAGAATGATGCTCAGGCCGTCCACTATCTTCAGAGTCTCGCATGGTTCTGATGTTCCAGCATGCAAGTGTCTGTTTATTTACACCTTTGGAGGCCGGTGTGTGCCTTTGTTTCTTTGCCTGGATTTGACTGCATCAGAAGATGCCCATTGGCTGCGGCTAGCCAACCAGGTAGTTGGGGATGAGCTTTCATTAGGCCACCTTTTCTAGGCCCCTCTCCATACGGAGCAAGCAGTGCTCTCCTTAAAAAAGGCTGCTTGGTCGTTCAGGATGCTGCCGAACAAGACTGTTATCTCCCGGGTCAGCCTTGAGCGACCAATGTCCTGAACCGCCTGCATGCAGGATTGTGTTTGCGGCTTCCAGTGCATCTTTACACTTGCCATTTCGTCCCTCACCTATCACTACAGGGCTTTTTTGGAACTGGATTTATCCTTCGAGCCTGTGCAATGGATTTTTCTGGTGGAGCGCAGCGTGCACAGAACTGGCCTCACCCTTTAAACCAAAGGTTCATCTGTCATGGCCTTGCAAGCATGGACGTAGCAGCGAGGTCCTCGGGTTGCAGGTTTGATTAGAGTTTCATTCTCTTAGATGGTTGACCTTACATGGTTGGACGAGCACCATCTGCCCGGGTTTGGGATTAGAGTTTTCCTTCTCCTAGGATGGTTGCCACAAGGCTAGAGAGCCCATCCTGCCTTTGACACTCTTTGTCAGACCCTTCAGTTTTGACCTGTCTGGCATGGGAGACCCTACCGGTGGCTTTATGCCACCGCCAGCATAGCTCAAAACATCATTAGGGTACGCAAGCCTCTCTCCCACGACAAGGGAGCCTCAGTGGAGAGGTATGCACCTTCCAAACCATGGTTAATCTTAACTGTTGTTAACCGAAGCCAATTTGGAACCTTGATTGATGTAATACTTGTATGCAAGATACTACAGGAAAAATAGTTTCTAGCTATGAAAGAATGCACTGACAAAAGCTTAGTGTCTAAATGGAGAAATTATGTTGGATTAGTCTGATTAATCTTTGCAAAACTAGCCAATTCTTTCCAACTCCACAATTTTCTTTCAAATTGTTAAAGTCAGATATAATTTTGTATCATCATATTTTTATTTGATGAAGAGATTCCTCTGTGTTAAAAATGAATACCAGATCTGCCACACTATATCTTGGGAGCTAAGTGTAGTGCAGAAAGGGAGGGGGTATTGAAACAAGTTACTTAATTGAAACAAGTAAGTAAATGCATTCATTAGGTTTTTGC
This sequence comes from Gambelia wislizenii, assembly GCA_030847615.1. Taxonomy (NCBI): domain Eukaryota; kingdom Metazoa; phylum Chordata; class Lepidosauria; order Squamata; family Crotaphytidae; genus Gambelia; species Gambelia wislizenii. The sequence continues at coordinate 94,785,705 of JAUMIR010000005.1, read as the reverse complement.
TCCATAATATCTTTGTTGAGGAAAGCACAGGTTTTAGCCTAGCAAATTTTATCTAGGCTGGCTATGGCTGTAAATTATTCATCTAATTTTATATCATTTTTCATATGTTACAGTCTCTCTGAATAATCAATACATGCATTAAAGAAACCAAAATCCTGTTAAAGTTACGGTATTCATTCATATTCAAGTGGGATGACAGTGCTCAGCGGCTTGGATCCCATTCTAATAGATCACTTTTGGGCTTTCTACCTGCTTATGATACCTCTTATGTTACCATTTTTATTCACATTATGTACTTTTTTTATACATTCTGTAGGCATAATGCATTAACATCAAAGATAGACATAACATTAGACAAAGTGAGGTGGCTAGAAGGCAGCATAGAGGGACATATCCCTATGTAATTAAAAAAAATCAATATGCTTGGGATTAGTTTCTTAGAGACATTTCTCTTCAAATGTCTACACCACACTGATACTCTGAAGTCCCTATTCACAGTAACAACACCCCCCCACAGAGGTGTGTATATATTACAGCTTTGACCCCAGAATAGGAAGATCACTTTGCAAAATGCTCTTAATATGTTCTCCACCATTTTTTCATGGTGGCCACCGCTGTCTCCTCCTGAAAGCATTCTAGAATGATGTTCAGTCTGGGATATTGTGAATGATACAAATTGGTGACTAGACTGCAAACACAGTTTGCTCAGCTCTGTCAATATGCAGCAGAAAAAGGAGAAGCGAAAGAAAGTGTACGTATTAATGCCAGTAGTAATGGTGAGCCCCATCTCTGAGCAACTATGGAACATATTTCCCCCCGCTCCTGAATAAATTTGGTTAAATGGTTCTTCCAACAGCTCTGTCTATAAATTGGATGGAGAATTTTGGCAGGAAGGAATGGATGCAGCTTTAGCTGTAAGTTAAGAATATGGTGTAGGTCAGTGCTTCTCGTGTTATCTGATGTCAAGGACTGGCACTGGTTCTGGAACTACCATTTCGAGTAGCCCTGGTGTAGACCAGATTAACAACACAGTCCTATTTTTTGTTTATTTATTTATGCAATTTCTGAGCTGCCATTCTCCCAAAGTGGGGTGCAAGATAGCTCACAGAACAATGAAAACCACAATTAAAAGCAATTAAAACGAATTAAAACATAGAAAGTAAAAAACAGATAAAAACAACATAAAAACACACCACGATTAAAGCCATAATTACCGGTATATGTCAAAGTTCATTCTCCTAGGCATCTTTACTCACTAAGTGAGCCTGCTTAGTACTGTAGCCAAAATCTTGCCATGCAGATACAACCCACTCATTTGCACTGGTTTAGGGAGAGAGAAAAAAAACCCTGAAGAAATGTAGCATCATGAGCAGGCCACTTCAACACTGTTTTTGCCACAATAGTAAGATTTATGAGGAATCAGAATCTTGTTCAAGGCAACGTATTTAAACAAAATCATGCAATTACCTGTACAAGTGTGCAATTATATGGTGTGTTAAACATTATGGAACTAAGCTGAAAGGGGCTCAATTCACAAGTCTTATTAGTTAAAAAGTAATTTATTATTCTGGGACTTGAAAACACTGGACATTCTGCAGCAACTCTAGGCTTAAACCAAGACTGACTTGGGGTCACTAACCAACTTGCTACCTCCTCCCAAGACTGATGCCAGATGTACAAACTAAGAATAATGGATTGATTTAAATCAAGGAAAGGGTGTTTCATTTTCAGGAAATTCTCTCCAAATGCTGAAATCAATTAGATTAAGGAAGTGTCTCTAGAGGAAGTGCTGCCACCAACACCATTATTAAAGAGAGATTCTGTTCTAATTTATTTTAAAGCCTCCTTCATCTTTTCATGTGCTAATTATACAGATGTCCAAAAGGCACATTTGAAATCATTAAATCACCACAAGTAGGGTTGGGGGGAATCTCACTTGAAGTGAAATTGTCGATCTATGCTTTGGAGTGTCCTGACTAAAGGGAGTGGGTTTATTTTTCATTAAGAAGGGCTCCAATATTGTTACCCTAAACACTAAGGGGTCTTAAGGACCCTTGAAATATCAATATTAATTTGGGGAATTAATATATTCAGCTTGGCTATGCAAGAGGGGCAACAGAGCAGAACCTTTTGCCTTATGTAGGAGGAGACATTAAGCTAGATAGTACAATTATTGATTTTATAGGGAAAGCAATAACAACAATATTCACACACACACACAGGCTTCAAGTAATCATACAAGTCTAGTGAAAAAAGTAGGAAGGATTGGGATAGAGGAATAGAGAAGGGAGGTTGTTTTCAAGTGATACTGTACTGATCAGAGGAGCTGAGGTCACACAGGAAACCAGCAGAGTGGGGGTCCTGGTGCCAGAATGGCTACACAGTCTGACATAGAGTCAATAGGAAGATGATTTGTGTGTACTTCAGTGGGGTTTTGAAGGGTTTTCAGGGGATGGGACTTAGAGTGAAAGACAATGCTTCTCGCAAGTTTTCAAGGTAAGAAAATAGACATTCCGGATATGCTAACAACCCTTAATGTGTGGATACTTTGGAACTGAATAGAGGAAGCAACTCTCTTTGGGCTTTCTAGAGGAGAGGTAGCAGTATGATAGATCTTTAGAAACTTGAGTACCTCAGTTTAGGCTGATGGGATTAGCCAGATGTTCAGGCAACACATTGTCTTGCAAATTATCTTTCTTTAGAATTTGGAATGGCCCCTCCTTAGTGAAAACCTGACTGAGTCTCAGTGCTAATCTTTCGGGGCTCCTGGTTTTGGGAGTCCCCGTTGTACTGGCCACACTTCATGGAAGGATCCATTTGGCCAACTTATTAAATACTGCCAATTATTACAGATACAGGGCAGGGGGTCTCAGGGTAGGTAACAATATTAATGAAGCACCCTTAGGATGGAACAGAGACAACTCTTCTCTCTAATTTTCCCCAAATCCTTCCCCATCCTAAGGGTTTTTACTCTTCCATTCCCCATTCACCACTAGGTTCTTTCTGTCCCCCTACCAAACAGTGACTTATGTGACTGCACATCTTGATATTTCAATGAAGTTTATGTAGGGACTAGAGATGGAAACGTTCCTTTCTTTCCTCTCATTCCCAAAATGTCTCAAGGAGAATCATTCACATAGCTGTTAAGAACATCGAATATCTTCTATCCATGCAAAAATGACACCATTTTTCCTAACCCACCCCCAAAATTGTTTATAATTTTTCCTGAGGTGCCTAAAAGATGCACAGCTTGAGGGCAGCTGGAGGAAGGAAAACTGAGCTACATAAATTCTCGTGCATTGTTATGACGAAAATTGTTTGTTTTATAATGGGGTGGGCATTGTGCATCTCCCTAGAAGTTCTTGAGATGGGACTTCCATCAGCACCAGACAGCTTTGCCAATGCTGGAGACTTCATTTTATGGATTGTCTCAAAATTCAACAACTTAACATTTTTAGCCCCACTGACATCAATCTGCTGTATTTATTCAGTAATTTCATTTGAAGTGATCACAGGTATCTAAGAGATATTTCTCTTTTAGGAAACAGAAAAGAGTTTTGACATACTTCATGTAAAAGCAAAAATATACATTTCCCCCTATCTTCCCTAAATGTGCTGAGAATTTACATTACAGGTTGTGTCTCCCTTATCCAAAATGCTTGGTACCAGAGGTATTTTGGGATTTTGGAATAATTGCATATACATAATGAGATATCTTAGAAATGAGATCCAAGTCTAAACACAAAATTCATTTATGTTTCATATACACCTTATACACATAGCCTGAATGAAATTTTATACACATTTTATTTTAAAAAAAATCATCCATGAAACAAAGTTGCATACATTGAACCATCAGAAAGCAAAGGTCTCACTATCTCAGCCACTCAGGTGCACAACTTTGGATTTGGGAATATTTTGGAATTCTGGATAAGGGAGATTCAATCTGTACAAGAAAGAATAGCTGAAAGGACAAAATGTCTGCATTAAGTTAACCTGGAATCAGACAAACTCTTTACTTTAGAGTTTAAAGAAAGGGCAATGCAATACAGTTACAGCCCTGAATACTTCATTTGATCTTTTATGACGCCTTTGTGCAACCCAAGATGTGATGCTTTCCACTGTACAAAAAGTAAACATTTTGCTCTTGGTGGCCTGATTCATCAAAATTAAAACATTTGTTAAGAAGAAATTGCTGTTCACACACACCACACCCCAAAATCAGAAGCAAATATGGTTTTGCCAGAACATATTGTCTCTTCTCTATCGGATGAAAGAGATACAAGCAAAAATTAATTCTTTGAACTAGGTGCACAACGGTGAAATGTTATGGACACCTAATTGGAAATAAAGCTTTTTGATTTCATTGGAATTTGCTTCCAAGTTAACATATTAAGGCACTTTCCCATATTTAGTGAGCTGAAGAACTCCTTTCCCCTCAACTTTGATTTCACTGGACAGCAGATAGTGGGCCAAAGTCCTGACCCAAGGGAAGTTTACACATACCTTTGAGCTAGCCAGCAATAATAAGATAGTTTGGTCAACCATCCCTTCATCATCTGTGTGCTTAACAAGTTGAATTACTTTCCTTGTTGGTTGTACTTTTTATCAACTGTGATCAAAATATATATTTTTAAAAAAGAATTAGACAAGGTTGTAGTCAGTGATCTGAATAGCTAGTAGTATGGAGTATGTGAAGAAAAAAAAAGAATGCCAGTCTAAGTAACAGAGCAAAACGGGCCTGTTATATGACTACCTAATCCCATTGCCTGTTATATGACTACCTAATCCCATACGGACCTGGGGATAAGTGGAGAGGATGTCACACAAATGTGAAGAGTAGTACAGGTGAGCCATATGGCCTCATAAAGGACATCACCTCTCCATGGTCTCCTTTGTGCACAGTCCTATCCTGGTTTTGAATTGGTGGTGGGGCAACACTGTCTCCATTCTAAAGATGACAGAATGGAACTGTCTTTATGCAGGAGATGTCAAATATCCAACGGAGTGTTGGCGATGGCTAATTGCAGGCCAAACAACTTCCAAAAAGTGCTTTAGAGTCTAAATGACTGGCATTAGCATTTTTAAGCGGGCAACCATGCCAGATCAATTGGTGACAAAGAAGAGTGGCAAAGGAGTGACAAGAGGTAACAAAGGCCTATTCCACACTACATGTTTGAAACTGGATCATTTGCCATGGCTTCTTCCTATTGAATCCTGGGATTTTTAGTTTTACAAGGTTTTTAGACTTATCTGCCAAAGAGTGCTGGTGACTCACCAAATTTCAAATCCCAGCATTCCATAGGAAGGAGCCATGGCAAATAATCTAGTTTCAAATTGGATTATTTGTGTAGTGTGCATCTGAAGAAATGGGTGACAAAGAAGGTATGGGTGGAGGCCACCTTCAAAAATGACCTTGAGGGTCACTAGCAAGGTTACACATCATAGATCAGCATGGGATTTGCTATTCAATGAAAATGAAAATCTCAAGAGTTCAACAGAGTCTAGCAGAGTTTTGAAAATTTATTTTTGGACTACAGTTAACTACAATAGCCAACATGACTGAAGACAGAGATTTATGCTGCCACATGTATAATAATAGTAGAAATCTACCTCTGTCAGAAAAAAATGCTAGAAGGAGAACTTGCAATAGCTCAAATGAATAGCTGCAAGAGGTCAGGTAATTTGCAGGACCTTTGCACCTATGTATACTGGCACTCACTACAGAGAATTCAAGTTAAAGTGAAATAAAATAGTTTTTATTGGAAAATAAACATGGAAGCATTCATGCATGCACTCATGCTCACAAGAACCATTCAAGGCTAATGAAAATCAAGGTAGAAAGGTTGGATAGAGGAGCAGTTTTGGGGAAGTGAGAGTGATATTATCTGAAGAGCAGAATTTCAGGCAGCAAGGAAGACTCAGACTTGAATTTCAGAGAGGCACATCGATCTGACAGAGTGGCAGTGTCCAGCTATAGCACACTTGGCTATTGCTTGATAACTAATATTTATACCCAATATTGTGTCCTGAAGGGGTGTTTTGCACTTAGAACAAAGCTTAGATGGTTTTTTACTAAGGAAACCACACCTTTGCACATGATCATAAATGGTTGAGGAATTAGGGTTGATGGGTTTATGACAACCTCTTTATTGTGGGATGGGAAAGGTGCAAGGAATGGCTTTTCTGGGGATAATGGGTGTTCTGGTCACTGTTTGTCTGCAATTGATAACTCACTGCCAATGCTTCCAAGAGGAAATTAACACATATCTTGGTGATGGTGTTGTTACTGTGTGTGTGTGTGTGCGCGCTTAAACCTATCTTGGGACTGTCTGCCAGTAGTTTTTCATGCCACCTTCATTTATGTCCTGGTGACCTTCACCTGACCCCACTTCTGGTCTGCCCTGGTCTACTAGATCTCATGAAGTGTCTTATTATTGCCAGTTCATGAAATATTATATGCAGGAGTATAAGGTGCAGTAACAGTAGGATGGAGTCTTGGCAGTTAAAGTGATGTAAAAGTGCATTATTCCTCCAATGAAGGAGGAATAGTCAAGGCTGTACCTTTGGATTGGCATCATCATCCTTATCACTGCTTAGTTGCTGAAGGCTTTAGCATGTCATTATAGTTAGCTTCAAGCAACAAGAACATCAGAAATTATGATACAGAATGATGATGGTCATAATTTATAATGATCAATCTGATTTGAAATTTCCATGTATCCCATTATAGGAATGATCTGGCTAACAAATACATAAAAGGCTTGAAGTAGCATATGGGATATTTAAAGTCATTTAGCTATCCAAATCCATAGCTGGAGTTCTTGATTTTTCAGTGTTTCCTCCTCCTCAATTCTTTACTTTTAAGGAAGTCTTTCAGAAGTTTTTCCCCCTCATCTACAAGTTTCAGTTGCAGCCATCTGAGATTACAGGCTATGTGCTTTCAAGGCTGAATTAATGGTGATTCATGCACATAAAAACGGGTTAAATTGTCACTGGACAAATCCGTCTCTTGGCATAGTGTTAAAATATTGCAAGAAGGCAAATGAGGTGGCATGAAAAATGGGTTTTTGGCAAAATCGGAGAATAGCAATTGCTAGTGAGAAAATACTGAATGCTAGTTCTTATAAGCAGGGCATATAAACAGATTTATCAAAACCATTGCAGGAATCAAAATAGCTGCCAACATTTTCAGATGGGGATTTGGAAGTGACAGAACCAGAATTTAATTTTTGTTGTTGCTGTTGTTGTTGCTCATTTTGGCAGTAAGTCTAATAAAACTAATTACAGGACAGACCCTTCTTCCACACAGTTAACTTTAACTGTGATGTTCTACTGTTTTTATACGATGCATTTATTTGCATGGTATTTAGCACATTAAGACACTACCTTATACTGAGTTGGGCAATTTGTTCAACTAGCTAAGTGATTTCAATACTTTTCTGTACTTCCCAGAACCACCTGGAGATGTCAGGGGCTTGAATTTATGAATGGATGGACCAGGCACATGCAAACCCACTGATTTTTGTAGGACATGGAAGCCTTTTCCACCTTCACTCCCAAAATGAAAATCAATATAAAACTTAAACTAAAGGTGAACAACAGTTGATTTGCAAGGCTTTTCCTATAAAATAAGGTGCACATCTCTAAGGGATCTAGTTGAAATGAACACCAATATATTTTTGTGGCAGGAGGATTAAACTAGAAATTACTTATGGTCACTTTCACTTTTGATTGTTCACTTTTTCTAGTACTTGGTGGGGGAAGCCCAAAACAGGCCCTGGGGGGGGGGATTCTTCTGCACCTGCCACACTTTCCCACCCCTGTATAAGACTAAAAGGCTTCCATTTTATTGGTGAGACCATTGGTATTTCTCATACACAGATAGCTGAGGACAATTTATTCACTAGCAGCTGGTAGCTCCCATGCCAGTGAATCAGTTCTCTGCTTTAATGTAAATGTTAAAGGAATATCCATGGTGCTGAAACCTATTCCCCATAATAGGCTTAGCACCTTTCCTAGAAATTTAAAGTTCAAATGAAACCCTGATTCGCCATTCTACTGACTTGGGAGCCATCAGTTCCTCCTGAGTTTATGCAATAGTTATTAGTTTGACCAGGAAGTTTCAAGATGTTTCAAGAGGTGAGCTTTCTTCACTTTATTGCCAAGTCAGCAGTGATCCACCAGGCAAAGGAGAGTTCTCCTTCCCTCTCTTTGCTGCAGCATGACCTATAGCAAAGAAAGTGAGTGAGGAAAGTGCAACCTTTCAGTTGATCTGGATGGATTGTGTGTTTCTACCTTCATTTTGAAATCTCCAAACCAATATGGAGTTAAAAAGGGAGAGATTTTAAATTCTTGTTTTCACAAGACCTCAGATGGAGAGAAGTGAAACCTCTACATTTGATGTCTTTAAACCAGGAGTTCACTGTTGATATGCTGGCAAGATCCATTGTTAAGGCTGGGTACCAAGACAACCCCTATCTCAGTATGGAGGCTAAACATGCATTGAAGCTAATATACAGTTGTTCCTCCATTTCCATGGATTTGGTATCCACGGATTTAAGTATTCACAGCTTGAAAGTATTCTTTAAAAAGTAATAATCCAAAAAGCAAACCTTGATTTTGCCATTTTATATAAGGGACACCATTTTGCTATGCCATTACATATAATGGGACTTGAGTATTCACAGATTTTTATATCCATGGGGAGTCCTGGAACCAAACCCCAGCGAATATAAAGGGACAACTGAATTCTATTTTTTTGTGCTGAAGGCCAAGGAGGAAAGTCCATGTGCACTAAGTGAAGGGGGTAATTTGGAACACTGTTCTTCAGTTGTAAGTGACATTGAATTCAGCAATGTACCTGTGTGAGAACATGATTTGGACTGTGTTATAAATATGACTAAAAGCAGCAATCATTCCTTGGCAGCTAGAACTGTTTTGGAAGTTGAGAAGGGTATAAAATTGATGAAGATATTTTCCTGAAAAAAAGACAAGAAGCCAACAAATAGAATCATAGAGTTAGAAGAGATCACAAATGTCATCCAGTCCAATGCCCTGCCATGCAGGAATAAACAATCAAAGTATTCCTGACAGATAGCCATCCAGCCTCTGTTTAAAAACCTCCAAAGAACAAGACTCCACCACACTCTGAGGCAGTCTATTCCACTGCCAAACAGCTCTTACTGTCAGGAAGTTCTTCCTGATGTTTAGGTGGAATCACTTTTCTTGTAGTTTGAACCCACTGCTCCGTGTCCTAGTCTCTGGAACAGCAGAAAACAAGCTTGCTCCATCCTCTGTATGACATCCCTTCAAATATTTAAACATGGCTATCATGTCCCCTCTCAACCTTCTCTTCTTCAGACTAAACATGCCCAGCTCCCTAAGCCACTCCTCATACGGCATGGTTTCTAGATATCCCACCATCCTGGTTGCCCTCCTTTGGACATATTCCAGCTTGGCAATATCCTTCCTGAATTGTGGGACCCAGAACTGGACACAGTATTCCAGGCAAGGTCTGACCAAAGCAGAATAGAGTGGCACTATTAGTTCCCTTGATCTAGACACTATACTCCCATTAATGCAGCCTAGAAATTCAAGCTAACTGCTCCCTCCCCCACCACTTCTGTTGTTCCTCTTCCTGCTCTTCTTCCTTTCTGGAAGATACTCCTTAATCATCACATAACTGACCATGAGATTATAATTTATGATCAATAAGCATGAGAAAATTCTAACTGGTATGCAGGGTAATGACAGCCTGCATAGTGTAGAGATCTGAGTGTTGGGCTAGAACTCAGGGAGACCAGAACCCACCGAGTGACCTTGGAGAAGGCACACTTACTCAGCCTCAGAGGAACACAATGGAAAATCCCCTCTGAACAAATATTGCTGATGGAACCATCAACTGGAAATCTTGAAGGTACATGCACACAATAAACAGGGACAGGTGAATCAGTCTGTTTCCAATCCCTGTCACTTTCACAAGTCCCTTTCATTTTTACTGAATTAATACAGATTTTTTATTTTTAAAATCCTCTATGAAACTTGAATTTAAAGATGTATTTCAACATTTTAACCCAAAATATGCATGCATTGCCCCCTAAACATAAATTTCTTAGTAGGAGGGTTGGGGCACTGAACAAGTGCAATCTTATGTTTTGACCTGCACACTAAACCAGGAAAGACAGAGCAGTTCTGTTTGTATCATAATTCACTGAAGATCAAATTCTAATAGCATCCCTACTTGCAAACAGCAAAATGGACACTGGGGGATAATACTAACATTTTTTTTTAAGCAACATAAAATCTAGGAAGAACTAATTTGTTTCTGTTCTGATAAAAACAGTGAGCCATCAGCTGCTTTGGGACATTTGTGTTTGATTTGGAGTATAAAAGACTTTCCAGGATATTTACAATAATGGTATACAATATATTCCAGCTTGATGCTTCTTGGGAAAAAGAAAGAAGAGAATAGGAAGGAAGGAGTACCTGTACAAAACAAGTGAACAGACTATAGATACACACAAGTTTTGGCTTAAAGTCTAAGGAGCTTTTACTATAAGGCTTCTGCAACAGAAAACTCTATGCTAGTCATGTTTTTAAAAATAAAGCACATTTAAGACAGCAACAATCTTGAAGAATGTGATAATTTTGCTTCAAATGCAAATACTTTGTTGGCCTGCTTTTGTAAAATCCACTTTGTCATGCTCTCCCTCAGAGTTAATCTCCTTAACAGTAGCCACAAGCTTCCATTTAGAACAACAACAACAACAACAACAAAAGTCTTCAGTTGAATTGTTGGAGAAATAGTATTTAGTTGTCTAAATTATCTCAGAAAAATGAAAATATACATTTACAAATGGACCAAATACTATAAGTCTAGTGGCCTAACTATAAAACCAGTATAGCTGAACAAGTATAGCTGGTTCTGTGTAACACTGTATATGTTTTGAATAACTTCTCAATTTGAATTATTTCCCATTTGTTAAAAACAATGAGAAAAGCAAGTTACAATAAATTACTGCTTCAATTGAAACCTTGTAAAGATATATACCATAATTAAACTGTGTAGGTTTTATCACATTCAGATACTTTCAAACACATTTTTGTCCATTTGCTGCAGTTAAGTAAGCAAAGAGAGAGCCAGTGTGGTGTAGTTGTTTGAGCACTGGAGTATGACTTTAGACATCAGGGTCTGGATCCCTGCTCAGCCATGGAAATCCACTTGGGAAACCTGAGCAAGTCATACTCTCTCAGCCTCAGAGGAAGGCAAAGGTAGATTCCCCCACCCAACCCCCCCAAGCAAATTATGCTAAGAAAACCCAGTAACAGGTTCACCTTAGGGTCATCTTAAGTCAGAAATGACTTGAAGACACACAACAACAACAATGCAAACCAAGAAGCTAATGGAGCCCAGAGAGGGTGTTTTACTTCATTTACAAAGACACTTCAGTCCTAATTTGGATGAAATTCAAGGTCAATTTTAGAAGTCCCTACAAAAGTTTAACCTTTGCTTCAGTATTTCAGAAAGCAAGGTTTTGTTTTTTGTTTTGGACCACCTTGAGCACAAACTCTGGCCAGGCCCTGGATAGACATTATGAAGGCAGTACTGGTTGACAGAGTTGGCCATGCAGACAGGTTTTGAAGTACAGTAGGACCCCTACTGATTCAATTGACTACTAACTGACTGATTCAATTATCCATGGGACACATAACAGCACACCTACCATAATCTTCCTAGAAAATGTGTCCTCTCTAGCCATTTTTGAGGTTTCCCAAGGCAATTGTATGGTATTTTAAACCAGAAGTCCCATTATTTTCAATGGAGTTCGCTATTATCCACAGTTTTCAGTATCCCTGCCCCCCGAACCAATCCCCAGCAGATATGGGCATCCTACTGTACAGCAGGCAACTAAGTAAATCGTACCCATTTACCCTTCTATTCTGTTACAGCCACAGTAGGCTTTGAGGGACCTTGCTAGGTACCCTGAAAGCATTCCCAAGGTTCAGAGATAAAATAGAGCACTAAGGAGCAACGCAAGGATCAGCTAATTCATCCAGTGCCACCATCTCATCAAATCATGTGGTGAAATGGTCTGAAACTGGAAACTTCAGTCTTGTGACCCACAAATCCATCTCCTCCGTAGTTGTCTGCCTAAGCCTCATGTGAATGGAAAGGGACTTGAACTACTAACACGTAAACCAGCATTCTTGTTTCTGCCCTAAGATTCATACTCATGTTGTTTTGCTCTTGCTTTTGTCCTGAGGAAGACTGCTTACTGCTGCCTGTTACAGCACTTAGAATCATAGAGTTTGAAGAGACCACAAGAGCTGTCTAGTCCAACCCCCTGCCATGCAGGAATATCCAATCAAAGCATTCCTGACATCCAGCCACTGATTAAAAACCTCCAAAGAAGGAGACTCCACTGCACTCCCAGGCAGTGCATTCTACTGCCAAGCACCTCTTACTGTCAGGAAGTTCTTCCTAATGTTTAGTTGGAATCTCTTTTCCTGTAGTTTGAGTCTATTGCTCTGTGTCCTAGTCTCCAGAGCAGCAGAAAACAAGCTTGCTCCATCCTCAGTATGACATTCCTTAAAATATTTAAACATGGCTATCATGTCACTTCTTAACCTTCTCTTCTCCAGGCTAAACATACCCAGCTCCCTAAGCCACTCCTCGTAGGGCATGGCTTCCAGACCTCCCACAATTTTGGTCACCTTCGTCTGGTCACATTCCAGCTTGTCCATATCCTTCTTGAATTGTGGTTGTTGACAAGTGGCAGGTGAGCTGTAATGCTGTCAAACTTTAGCCCTGCTTATTTGCCACCTATAATGCAGACAGAAAACAATCCTGAGATCTGCTTCCATCTCAAAGTCATCCCAAACAATTTTCTGTGGTGACTCAGGAGATTTTCAGACTGCGTTTTACCGTGGCTCATGCGGGAGGAGCTTCCGGGAGAGGGACGGAGGTCTTGCGTGGCAGAGGGTCGTGTTCGGACGCCGCCGTCCCTCTCCCGAAACCATCCGTGTCACTTCCGTGAAGCTTCGGAAGCCTCAGCGCCATATTTTAATCACGGGCAACCTCCGTGATTAAAATATGGCTCTGCGGCTTCCAAAGCTTCATGGAAGTGACATGGATGGTTTCGGGAGAGGGACGGTGGCATCCGAAAATGACCCTCTGCCACACAAGACCGCCGTCCCTCTCCTGGAAGCTCCTCCCGCATGAGCCACGGTAAAACGCGGTCTGAAAATCTCCTCAGATTGCCCGAGTGAGCTGTCTCTGCTATCGTGTTTCCACTGTTGCAGCATCCTGCCTGCCTTTGGTCTTCAGGCTCAAATAGGACCCTCCTGCCAGTAGAAGCAGTCTTGCTCTCACTACCATTACCCTGAGCCCCTAGAAGTGTTATTAATGGTGAAGAGGCTTTGCTCCCATTATTAACAAAATGCAGGGTGACTTGTATCCTATACTCCAAATCCTGGATATCTCCTTTATAGTTCAGACTAAAACTCATGTCCAAAATAGGTGCAGCTGTTTGGCCACTTCCTTTTAAGTGCAGACTAAGACAGAGTGGATTCATCTTTCTACTGTCATTGTGGAGCCACTAGCCTCCATTGCCAAAACTGCTGGCCTTTGCAAGTCTTACAGGGGATGAAGACAAAGCAGTCTCCCTCCCTGTGGTGCTTATAGTACCATGTGTTTTTGTTTTATTGCTGCAGCTTTGCTTCATGACTTATCAAGTTTAACTCATGATCAGATGAAAATGTAATAGTAATTGTTAAGACTGAATGATATAAGTTTAATTAATTAGGAGATCTAATTAAATTTAATGGTTTTCTTAGCAATAGCAATAGCATTAATATTTATATACTGCTTATCAGTGCCAAAGCACTCCTAAATGGTTTACAATGTTTTTAGCTTATTACCCTCAATACAGCCTACGAAAGAATGGAAGGCTGAGTCAACCATAGAGCCCTCTGGGATAGAACTCATAACCTTGTGGCTTGCAGTACTGGCATTTAACCACTGCACCACCACTGCTCCTTGTTCAGCCAAGGCCTTGTCTACATGGCATTATTACCCCATCTTGGCCCTGTCTTTGAGCCCTGCCATCCTAATGATGCAGGGCTTTATTTCTTGTTTTGCCTCTGGGAAAGAGATGGGGCTAAGATGGGGGGGGGAAGGAGATGGGGTAGGGCCATTACAGCATTAAAAAAAATATGCAGTAAAATCCATTCCAAGTGGAAAAACTGGACTGGGCCCCACATGACTGCAGGAGCCCATTCTGGCCAATCGGCCCATCACTGGAGCTGCCCTCTGCCTCACTCTTCCATATCCAGGAAGGGGGATACAAAATATGCCCATGGCTGGGCACATGCAAGGGGCCTTGCTCACATGCTGTAGGCTTGCTTATTGACGTCAGAGAGTGCAGTGCGGAGGGCAGTAGTGACAGCTGCAGGCGTATATTGTGTCAGTAACGGGGGGATGGGCCATATCTAAGGTCAGAATATGCCAGCAGGGAGCTGGTGTATTCTGGCCTGTGTAGATGAGTCCTAAAAGGAATGAAATGGGCAAATAATTGTGCTTGATTTGCTTCACAATATGAATTAGACATGCAAGATGACAGTAATAGATGCACTTTGTAAATAAAACAAATTTGTTTCTTGGCAGACCAGATGAATGCAAAATTGCACACAAAGAAAAATAGAAATTGTTTGAAAAACCAAACAACTCACACTGAAAAACCAAATGATACATTAAGCAACCAGGGGGCATTGGAGCAGGAGAAGTAAAGACTAAGTTTCACTCCAGAAAAAAACACACCAAACTCTCAACGTGATAAGCAGATTGCTTCTCACAGGACTTTTTCGGATGCATCAAAAATAACGCAAGCAGCCTCATCGCGTTGCGAGGCTGCTGCGCTGCAGAGCATCAGTTTCGGATGACGCTCTTCCCTGCCGGTACTGTTGCAGTACCACAGGGAGATTTGAGCATCATATTTCATTGGTTTTTAATCACGATCAACTTTTGTGAGTAAAAACCGATGAAATATGATGCTCAAATCTCCCCGCGGTACCACAACAGTACCGGCAGGGGAGAGCATCATCCAAAACTGACGCTCTGCAGCACAGCAGCCTCGCAACGCGACGAGGCTGCTTGCGTTATTTTTGACCGTCTGAAAAAGTCCCTTGTTACAAGAAAAGCAAACAGACAGGCTACTTAACAGGAGAAAGTGTTCAGAAATGAAAAGACAATGACTCTGGGCTCATCTACACAGGCCAAGTAAAATGATCTGACCTCATTTTCACAGTGAGCCATCTAGATGACATGTGGTTTGAATCAGGGTCAAGATTCAAGCATCTGAATCAGCACCCCTCTCATTCCGTTCTAGTGTGAAACTGCAATGATTTTCAGACCCTACTGTTAAAGGAACTTGAAAACAATCAGTTGAACAAATGTGGTGGTGCCTGTTTAGGATGCTCTATAAAACAAACAAGGCTGTCTCTCTGTCATTCTCAAGTGTGCATTAACCCAGAAAAACTGCCAGACTATGTAATTACTACTTTCTGAATAAATAAACAGGCCCCAGTGGCTTTTAGCATGCACACATGCCTTCTCTTCTTAAGTGTCTCTCCTAGCCCAAAACAGGTGGTTATTTAACCAAAATGAATTGGACACATTTTAAACCTAAGAGGAAACAGAAAAATCTTTCCTAATGTGCACTCACAGAGAGAGCTCCTGAGAAGCTCAGTACTTTTAGGCTAAGAAAAATGAGGAAAAATTTGTGTTCTAAGCTATCTCTTGCAAGTACCACACACAAGCAACTCCAGAAAAACTGAATGAATTTTTAAACCTTAAAAGAGTGGGGGGGGGATTTCACCTTTCCATTTCTCTAAGCTGGAAACACATAAATAAATACAAAAACATAGCTCTCAAATCTTCTCAGATTTTACTTGGCTCCATAGCAGACCCTGAGCTTAGTCAAAGGGGAAAGTGGGAAACAGTGGGAATATAATTCAGAGACACAACATGGCACATACACATAAACACACACACACACACAACACAACTGGAAAATTCAGAAATTACTAATGAGTCTTGTGTCATGGATTGGTAGCTAGAGCTATTACTCTCTCTACCTCCACCCCATCACCTCCTCATCCCACTATGAACATACCAGTATGATGTCCCAGATTGAAGGAAAAACACTATATTTCAGGCTCTCACCTGTGCCAAAAGAGTTTTTGTCTGAACTGCCCTGGAAAGCACCAGGGTGCTTGGAGGTAGCACAACTTAGTTTGCCAGCCATTCAGCAGGATGAGATCTAGTTTAAACTCATTCTGGATCAGAGTGAATCAGGCCAGTCTGCTCCCAAATGCAGCCAAACAATTTTCACAGTCTTAACAGATTTCTAATTGCAGTGTATATGGGCATAACGGTATTTCTATTCTTTACACAACATAAGTCTTGTACCATTTTTTATTACAAACTTCTATATGCTACCATCTGCTACCATTTCCAACAAAGTCAAAACCTGTCATTCCACGGCCAGTTTTTGTTTCTTTCATCTTCCTAATTAAGAATGAAATCCAATTGTCCAGGATGAGCAGAATCCACACTCCGTAAGGTACCTTAAGGGTTCTGGAAATTACAAAACCATGCTCAGTCTAGCCTAACTTTGCAGCAGCATTGCAGCTGTGTTCCTCTAGTGGAGAAGGTCTGGAGCTCATATAAATCAACTCCTTGCTTGTCCCACCCCTTCTTTACCTCCTTTCAATTCTTCTGCCTCCCTGCCCCATTTCTGAGAATGACTCATCTCCTTCCCTCATCTATCTCACAGTGTCTCATTCTCCATTGTCTATCCCCTCCCATACAAAACCCTCTTCTAGTGTCAGCCTTTTTGAATGAAAATCCAGATTTTCTGTGAATTTCTCCAGTTTTCCCCAGAACTTATGTTCCTACTTTCTGTTTTGACTAGGTATTGAAAGAATATTGGGGGAGGAAATGGAAAATGGTTGAAAAGCATGCTTCTTGAGTACTGGGAAGCCTTGACAAATAGAAATCTAGACTGATACAAATCTTTGGCATTTGGGACTAAATGTGAGCAAAATTCACACATTGTTTGTGCACACACGCATATGCACACATGTGCAGGAAACAGCATTTTCTCTCCAGAAATACTGTGAATATTTTCTGCTCAGAAAAAGCTGATTCCTGCATAGAAAATGCTGCTTTCTACACAAAAATACTACTTGTGACTTCTGCACAGAATAAGTCCAGAATTCCATAGTTTTTGAAGACCTTTTCACAGCAGGAGGAAAATTAGGAGAAAAACTAAAATTACTCATTGCTTTCTTTGAGGGGAAGAAATAGTGAAGAATTAATTCCCTACTATTGACACAAACTCAATGTTACATCACAATAATTGATATCATGTCAGAAATGTAGGTGCAGGTGTTAGAGAACTGAGATAAATAAAATGGTGTGAGCTTTTGTTTTTGTGTTTTTCTCAATTGACACCAGCTGGTAAGTTCCCTCTACATCCCTCTCAAAAGTAACATGATGAGAAGTGAAAAGGAGACATATGGTAAAGTAACTTCCTGGTTGGAAGCTAAAGCTGCCAGTCACAAAACTGCACTGCCTCCTCTCCTGCATGCCTCCTCTCACTTCTTTTATAGATGGCTTGGAGAAAACTATAACCACATTTAATACACAGTCTGGGACCATGTATCTCTGCATGCTTGAACTCTCTAAGGTGGATTCAAAGTTTTACGAGCAGCCCAACTTTGTATCAGTTGCGTGAGGGAAGCCTAAATCACTAGAAAGCAGCCTACTGATATCCAGGTTTCATCCAAAGTGAATGTGCATCTCTTGTCAATTTATAAAAACTACACACAGTTATTACTACAATGGTAGCAAAGCTTTTCCAGGACTCTAGATCCATTTTATTATGTAATCACATATCCAGATTTGAAGCTGCAGGTGGCAATGTTGCAGGTCTGAATAAAAAGCTCTGCAGGAGGAAATATATTTTCTTTCCTCTGATAAGGTATTTTCCCTCCTATAGGGACATTTGAACTGCAAACATGAATCTTCATTCTACATTGTTCCAGGTTTTCTTTGGGGGTGGGGCAAAAAAGCAGATACCACTTTATCCCACCAAATATATAAACCAATCCTCAAGAATAGGTAATTGCAGAGATGACCAATTAACACAGCAGGTTACAAAAGCCATTGCTATCAGACAGTTGTAGACCTTTCAGACAACATGGTTAATTCTTCAATGGCTTAATTGGAGATGGATAATTGCTATCAGTTCTGTTAGTGACCAGAGAAAGAGGAAAAAGAAAAAAACAAAAAAACAAAACACCAGTATTATATTATTTTGCCTATTGTAAAGTAGTCAGGAGAATTCTTAAACTGATCCTCAGAGAAAGCAGTGTTGTATTTATTTAAATGCAATGTAACGTTGTAGCTAAAATAAATCTGTATTTGAACAGCCTGAAGTGGACTATCCCAGTGTCACCTGGTGGCTCCCAAATCAGTGGGGTGTTTAGTCTGAATGGAGCTATTAGAGGTGGTGAAGCAATTTTGGGGATAGGGTCTGAATCTGAACTTGAAAGGGAGTGGACTCATAAATATGGAGGCCACCAGTTACCAGTTGAGGAGCTTGTTTGTAGGATGTATTTTATAGTTACCTGTATTAGCACAGCTCACATTTGTCTATAGTGGCAGAGGATTTCCAGCCTTTCAGTTTTTCTGAACCTTTTGTGGAGGGTCCTTTACATGTAAACTGTGTGCTCTGTCTAGGATGGAAACAAACTTTTTTCAGTCAAGATTGTTGATGAAACTATCCATTTGGCCCCTTCAAGACTTGTGGGACAAAGCACACACTTGATCTGGAAATCTACACATCTGGAAGCCTTGGAACGTGTTTTGGAAAATAAAACACATGCATATATTTTTAAAACATGAAAGTTAAAAACAGTTACAATTGAAAAAAATATGCACAAAGACATTTTTGTCAATGAGAAAAAATGTGTACAAAAGTATGTTCATTAGGAAAAATGAAAAAAAATAATTATATTAAGCATAATTCAGAAATATTCATACAGGGGAAAAATAATCCACAACATGATAGGAACAAACAAATACTATAGCATGAGAATCATCAGTAAAATTCAAAGTGAACATTTTGCATACCCCTAACTCTCCCACTGAGTGATACTGCAATTTCTATTCCAGACTAGCAAACAAACATGAAGGAGAAATTGAAAATAAACAGGGTAAGACAATACAGACATGCAACGGAGCATGATAAATGAAATGGAGTGTGATCAAATTAGAATATGATCAAATTAGCACAGATGATGAAGGAGAGGTGTTAACTTCAGGCATTTGTTAATTGTCCCTTTAATTTTGCATCTTATCTTAAATGAAGAAAAGTCACACTTTCCTTTTGGCCTTTGAAATTGCATGTACCTTTACATAAATCTATCACACAAACTCAAGCTATACAATGCCTGCTTATCTGATGAAGCTCTCAGAGAAGTAATTAAAGTTTACTTTAGTAACCACTTATAGAGTCCAATTTCCCAATAACTCAGCCTGTCATGTTTATCCCTCAGTAGTCCTTTAAATTATTTCATTTTTCTTTTAATCTTTTGCAATTACATTCTGATATAGGGGCAGGCTTACCAGACACAAGGATCAGTTAACTAAATCTTGTTCAGTCATTATTTTGCCCAAAATTTGCATAAGTTTATTATTATTGAACTTCCAAAGAAAATAATTGAGAAAACACTTGAGATTAATTTCTTTTCATCTTAGTGTGTAATGTCAAGAATTGATTTCCTCTGTGCATTTTATTTTTTAGGAACGGACAATATTACCTCATATTAACACCTTCACCAGTATTTATTAGGTTGGGCCAACTTTTAATTGGCAATTTCTAATATCAAGCTCTTTGCAACATGTATTTTATAACTGAACTGTCTGCTGTACTCACAGGTGGACTGTGGTGAGTCTAGGAGGCAATATCCTGCTCCTTGGCCCTCTGACAGCCACACTGGCTACCCAATAAGGCAAAAAACCTGCAGCCATTTCTCTCTCTCACAATTGAACCATGTGTATGACTATGGACAATTATGAATGATTAAAGCTACTTCATGTGTTTTATGAAGACTAAGCTTATTTCCTTTCTCTACTACAGTGCTTCTTAATCTTGTCTTTACCAGGGACCCCCCCTCTTTAAATATCTTTTTTTTTTTTTTTGCTGTACCCCCAAGACTTAACTTAAGATTTCAACAACAACAACAAACAAACAACAATAATACAATTACACCATCCATGAAACCTTCCCTCAGAGGCACTGGAGGAGAAGACTTTTCTTTCTGCAAGTTTGTGGCTGTGGTGGATTGAATGACAATGTGCAGGCCAAGCTAAGCAGCCAGCTGGCCTTTGCCTTTGCTGCTGTCACGTGGCCACTCCGCTGCAGAGAGGGGGTGGACCAAGCAATTTTCAAGCCTTTGAGAACCAACCCCTTGTGAGGACATTGCAGACCCCTGGGGGTCCACAGACCCCAGGTTAAGAAGCACTGCTCTACTACATAGACTCTACTACATAGAGCAAATTGTTGTTTAGCTTTTGCCTTGTCAATTTGATTATTCTGCTTGAGAGAGCCAGTACTATCTCTCATTGGGAAATTGGGAACAAAACTGGGAAAGGAAACAAGGCAAAATAGGAAGTTGCCAGAAGTTAACTTCTAGTTTTGGGGGAATTGGTATTTTAAATGGTACAGGAGGCCTCCTGTGACCTACATAAAAAGAGAAACATTCACTCCACTTTTTGCCAGAGAATAAGAGTCTGCAGTGTTAACACTATATTACACTATATACACTAGATGGCTAGACAGTAAGATTCTAATATATATTAGCAAAAATACTTTTGGGATTTGGGACTTTGCCAGACAGGACTTACCACGCAAGAAGACTCCGGAATAGTTATGACGCTGTCGCGTGGCAGGGGTCTGTTTCGGATGACGCTGTCCCTCTCTCGGAATCGTCCGTGTCACTTCTATGTATGATTGGAGGCAGCCGTACCATATTTTACTCTCGGACAACTTCTATGAGTAGAATATGGCATGGCTGCCTCAAATCATACATGGAAGTGACATAGACAATGCCAAGAGAGGGATGGCATCATCCAAAACAGACCCCCTGCCATGCAACAGCATCGTAACCATGCCAGAGTCTTCTTGTGTGGTAAGTCCTGTCTGAAAAAGTCCCCAATCTACCCTTTTCTAGAGGAATATTCAGTAATTTCTTAATGTGAGTACAGGAAGCTGGAGACATGTGCTTCCTTCTTGCCTCTTCCATTCCCTCATCCCTCTTTCATTTGGGGAGTTCTGCTCCTGAAGATGGGTGTGAATATGTTTGGCTGTACTTGATTACAGAGTACTATGTAACTAGAAAACTGATATGAATGGGCTTCTGAATACATGGAATTCTGAAATGGTGTCCATTTGAATGCTGCTACAACTCCATTTTAGGTCTCCTCTAGATATGTTCTTGAACACCCTTGATATGTTCAGACAACCTGTCAAGAAATTTCCAGTCTTCACAAGTGTTCTTGCTTTGACCCTTTCCCCCCCTGTTCATGAATCAGTGTATATATAAGCACAAAGCAAACACAGAGGCACTGTCTGATTGATGAAAATGATACCTACAACCCATCTAATTTGTAAAAGGTCACACATCAAGACAGGAGCTATCATAGTTTGTGCCAAAACAACTCTCATAATTTGCACAAAAAATCACCATTGCACATATGAAATCCCTCACTGGGAGTACCAGAAAATATCTTGCCCTCACTTAGAAAAGGAGAACAATCATAGTGTTGCACCTTCTCACATATATGATGAAGGAAGCAAGGATTTACATCTCTATTTGTTACAGAGAAGAATGACTGAATAGGGCCTATATGTTACAATCAACCTTAAAACAAACACAAGGAATCTGTTTCAGCCTGAAAGCCAAACTGACTCTGAACCATCACACTTGGGCTTCCTACTAGCATGTAGATTGTGTATGCTTGAACACAGGCTCCACACATGTCCCCAGACAGACACAAAGATGGACACAAACATAGACAAGAAAATACACATATACATTCAGCCTTTCTGTGACACACACACACACACACACACACACTGGCCTTTTGTCTGCCATTTGCTATCCTTGATGAGCTTTGAAAAGCAACACTTTCACCCCATCCATTCTGTGAGGGGTGGGGTGGGATGGGGAACAGTCTGGCTGAATGATTCACAAACCAGGTGGGTAAGCATGGAAGACATGGAGTGGTTTCTTTAAACCAAGGATGCATGAACATTCATATTGTGTATGTGTGTGTATGTGCCTTCAAGTTGCCTGTTGATTTATGGCAGCCCCATGAATTTCCTAGGGTTTTCTTAGGCAAGGAATATTCAGAAGTGATTTTGCCAGTTCCTTCCTCTGAAATATAGCCTACAGCAATTGGTATTCATTGGTGGTGTCCTATTCAAGTACTAACCAGGGCTGCCCTGCTTAGCTTCCATGATCAGACAGGATTGGGTGTATGTAGGCTGTAGTTGTCACAAAACAGTTCTCTGAAAGAATCAATATTCATTTAGTGCACAATACAGGGGGAAAAGTTAATAATTTTTTTTATTCCCATAAGAGCGAGTTATACATATTTCACTTCCCCATCAAAATTTAGAATTTATTGGGACTAAGAAATGCTTCCCTTTGGGTAGACTGTATCATTTGGTTATTTTGGTATTTTGCATAGGAGAAGTCTACAAGGTGATGAACAGCTACACTAATGAGTGATCCCTAAGAATGCTATTATATGCTTTTACTTTCCCAAAATGCTGCATGGGATTTAGACAGGAAATTCTCCTGCAGTTGGAATATTAAAAGGAGTGTAACAGCTCAGCTGGTAAACACTATAGCGTTATAACTGTGGCTCCTTCTCCTTTCAACTGACTAGAGGAGATTAGATTAAAGATGGAAGTGGGCTGCCTATGTTCCTTAAGGCTCTTCTTAAAAAAACCCCAGCTAGAAACAGGACAGTTGCTGTTTTTATTTAGAAAACCCCCCATACCTTGTCTTACCCCCCAAATGAGTTTTACAACATAAACTGTGGACTTTGGACCACTTCCAGTTTTGTTTGGGGGCTGGTGCACCTAGCTGGCCCTCAAATGGCCCAGTATGTTGACAGTACAATCCTATACTTGTCCACTCAGAAATAAGCCCCATGGATTTTCCTTGTTTTTTTTTTTTTTTCCGGGCTGTGAGGCCATGCTCTGGAATAGTTTCTTTCTGGCATTTCACCTGCATCTGTGGCTGGCATCCTCAGAGAATTCATTCTCTGAGGATGCTGGCCACAGATGCAGGCAAAACATCAGAAAGAAACTATTCCAGAACATGGCCTCACAGCCTGGAAAAAAACCAAGGAAAATCTATGGATGCTGGCCGTGAAAGTCTTTGATTGCACAAGCCCCATGGAATTTAGTGGGACATACTCAAATGTATTATGATTGCTGGCCCGAATAACTGATTTTTAAAAAAAGTTGGAACTTATTATTAATGCGTAGGGTTCACTTGAATTAAAATTCTACTAATACTTTTAATCCTGAAAACAAGTATTCTTAATTTGTACATTTTTCAGTATATTAGGATTGAAGCATTGCCAAGGCTAGGTTGTTGATGAAGAAAACCTGCTCAATTTTGCTTCCATACAAAGTGATTTACATGGCCATAAAACAGTACATGTTCCAGGCTGGCTGGGTGAATGGCTTCACAGTGGTATATGAAGTAAATATGACCAAGCTTTCTGCCTAGTTTTAAATATGGTACTTCCAGATGGGCAGACATTTGCAGCATAGACACACAGCAACAAATTGCCAGGTTTTGATTATGACAAACTGTTTTCTCTAGGCTAGACTGGAAATAAATTTTTGTTCAATTGCTCACTGCACATGAATAATAGAAGGAATAAAATTGGCTGGCAGACCATATTAACCAGGATGCACAGCATTTAATATGTCAAACCCCACACAAAAATGAAAAAAAAAGAGGTAAGAATGGCTTAACTCCACTTCAAGTCCTTTGCACCATTAGATTTCCCACAAACAAGAAGAGCATATTACCTTTATCAGTACAAATATGAGAAATATATTTCCTTTACAAATAAGCACTGTGCACAAAGGAGTGGGAATAATAGCAAAATACCTTTGTTGAATCTTAAAAAGTTACTTTTTGGCTTACACATTCCCCAGTCTCCCAGCCAGCATGACCACCGGCCCAAAGACGAAACTTTGTCAGCTCCAGTAAAACCATAGGAAAATAGGAATCTGTTTGTCTGAACATACATTATAATATCCAGCATTTTTATTGAGAAGAAAACAGCTACTTTGTAGTGTCAGACTAAGGACCCATCTTGTTTGCAATAATATCTAACCAGATGCTTCTAGTAGAGGGATGGGGCCAGGACACATTGATATGTAAATCTTCCATAAATTTAATTCTTGCAGGCAAGAACAAATAATGAGGTTGTCTAGATGGTGAAAAAACTCCTCATAGGATTCAAGGAGAATACCTTTTGTCCATATGAGATCCTGTGGGGATTCACAGTATTCAGATGGAGAGGGGCAAATAATAATAATAATAATAAAAACCCTCCACAAATTGCAGGGGGAAAGCTTGCATAACTTTGCATACCTTAGATTTACAGTTTTTAAAAAACCCTATGCAGCAGCATAGGAGAGCAATTCACTTCCAGCCACCAACTTGATTCACAGGCATGGCTGTGTGTGAACTTCAAACATAGATAGCTTTGTATACCAGCAATTTTGCCAAAGGACTGTGGGGGCAAAATAATGTTGCTGCGATTTTGCATTCATGCACAGCAATCAGCATTATATCCTCTCTTCTAGACAAGCCCAATGTTACCATTTTTTTCTCATCATGGTGAGAAAGTTGTCAAAAATTGCAAATTTTCAAAGGCTGTTCATCATTTGGGAACAGTGCAGGTTTCTTGAACAAAACATCATTTTCTTCACAGAAATGTGATTTTCTGTGTTCCATGCATAAAATGTCATTTTCTAGCCAAAAAAAAAAAAAATGCATATTTTTCATTCAGAATAATCCCTGAGCTGTGAAGATTCTCACATGTTTAGTATTATTTATTTATTTATTTATTACTATTTCATTCATTTATATTCCACCTTTCTCCTGATAGTAGGATTTAAAGTAGCTAACAACATATTTAGAACAATACAAATTTAAAGCAATACAGAAGCATTAACAAAGCCGTAATCACTTCCTATACCCATTCAGCTAGTCTTCCTCAGCCCAGTTTAATTATTCTCCTTTGGGCCAGATTGTAACAGATCCCTGACCACTCAAAACAGTTCTGCTAAATGTGCGCAATAGTGTTAGCCAGAAAAGCCTTTATTGCTACCCTTATTACCTCACCATAGGTCTTCAGATAGATTTTAGCCTGGTTTTAGTTGGATTCATTCTGAGTTTTCTGCCACTGTGGTTCTAGTCTCCATCTTGCTCATTTCATTGCTGCTAGCTCCTTAGAAAACCAGGGGGGATACTTAGCTCCACTCAATGAAAAGGGACACTTGGGAGTGTCTACCATCCTGCTCATTTCCCCATTCCAGAGATTAACCAGGGCTTTGACAGGATTACCTGCTGAGGCAGCAGGAAACTTCCCAAGAGCCATCATGAATCAATCTGGATCCATAAGCCTCCTGGGGAAGACCATCTTTATGGGTCCCCTATTCCAGCAGAGGCTCTGAGTCCCAGCAAGTCTAAACCTGACCAAGAAGGTATCTGTCCATGACAATGGAATAGTAGAAAGCTCTTCCACTCCCAGATCACCATCATCCCGCCCTGTACAGAAAACCAGGTCTACAATATGCCCAGGAGAATGAGTGGGGCTAGATACCAGTTGGGACAGACTCATGGTTGTCATGGAAGTACCCAGCCCCAACAGGGTAGCATCAGCATGGATGCTGAAGTCCCCCAACAGTAAAAGCCATGGAGATGACAACAACACCCCTAAAACCACCTGGGCTAGCTCAGATTGTTGAGCAGTGGGGTTGGTGATACATCAGCAGAATTCCTAATCTGACCCACCTTCAAATAAATACACTCAAACCCTGTAGAGTGAGGGATAGGGCACCTGGTGAGGGGGCAACTCCACCTCCTTGTCCCCAGGTCTTGCCTTACTGCTCCACTGAGAAACCTGGTGGGCAAAGCTAAGAGAGATTTATCTGTGCACCCCCCAGCCTCAGCCAACCAGGTCTCTGTATGCCAGGTCAGCACAGTCATCTAGGATCAAGTTATGAGTGGCAGAATGTTCCAACCTGGCATTTAGCAGCAGCATTTTCAACCTGGTGGAGGGGTGGTGGTGCTGCCATGGCAACACAGATTACTAGGAATGGGGTACAGTATTCTCCTTGTCAGGGTTTCCTGACACCCAAGAAAACTGATTTTTGACCATTTTATGAATATTTTTAATATTCTTTCCATCCCTCTTCAGACGTTGTTGGACAACATTTCCCATCTAGGGAATGGCAAATCTGTCCATTTTTCTTTCCCTTTTTTTAACTTTACAAATTTTGGTAAATTTGGTTTTTTGTTTTGTTTTTTTACAAAAATGAATGAAAAAATGCATTTCTCATCCTACCCAGGGGTACACACATTGTCTGTTTTGTTTTATTCCAAATGCAGATTCTAGAAATTAACTGAAACTAAATCCCTATGCTACCAGCTCCCATCACTCCTTGTTATTGGCTATGCTAGATAGAACTAATGCGAGCTGAAGTCCAAGAATGTCTGGAGGGTCACAACTTCCCCACCCCTGTTTAAGACATACACACATGAGCTAACGGCCATTCACTTTTTGACTTTCTACTCAGAAGTACACAGCACTCCATACCCACCTGATTTTTAGTGCTCATTACTAGATCAAGGTTAACTACCCATTGATGGGGCTGGGTATATGACCTGTGTTCCCACTGGTTAGTCTCAGTCAGGTGAGACTACCATCTTCCTAGCATGAACCTTCAAGGTTTTATTGTTTAATTACAGCGTTCTATATATTTGTTTACACCTTTTAAACACTTTTTCATTGAACATGCTTCAGACAGCTGGCTGGATCTATAGTAGACATAAGCAGTAGTAAAATCTCATACCTGGAATCCCTTTAAGGCAGACCGTGGAACCAGTGGCCCTTACCTTACTTTGTGAGGTGGAGGCAGAAAGAAGTTTGTAAACGCACATAATACAAGTATGCATTATTCCAATGGATTGTCCCCAAATGAATGTAGCACTTCCCAGGAAAAGGGTCCTCATCCCAGCACTAATAACTTTGAGTTGTTGGTTCAAAGTCCTCAGCTCAACTCAGCTCAAGAGGCTGGTGCACTGGTCATACACACTGGTCATACATACTGATGGCCCACAATCTATCAGCTCATGCTGTTGTGGGCCTGAGATTTCTGCTCTGAGCATGCAGGCATTGGTCAGCAATTGGGCTGTACAACAAAGGGGTCCTTTACCTATTCCAGAGGTGAGAATTGTGCCATCTTCCAGGTGTTGTTAGACTGAAGCTCTCAACATTGGCTATGCTGGCTAAGGCTTCTGAGAGCCCGAGAATATTCTAGCAATATTTAGAGAGCTACATGATTCCTACTCCTGCTCTTCAGTATGTCAAGCTGTAATCAATAAAAAGTTATGGCCATCTTTAACTCACACATACACACAATCCTTGTTCTCATGCCTCTCCTTGGTCCACACTACAGGCTCAAACTTCTGTGATATCCCTTCTCATACTCCTTTTCTAAATTAAAACTACCAAGTGCCCTTCTATTAGACAAAGGACTCCTATTTCCAGTATTTGATTGGTTCTTTTCTGCCTCCAGCAATGAGACATCCAACTTAATTTTCCTCTCCTAATAAGTTATCTTCAAAAGTATTATAGCAACAACAAATGAATGGACTTACTGTAAGTCAGGCCTTTGAGGACTACTTAAGCAGGACTGTTGAGGATCTCTTACAAAGAACACCTGCAGAGAATTATAAGATGACCCCAACATGATGTCACTGAGTTCTGCCTCAGCCAAATCATTCCCATCCACCTTTAACAGAGCTACAGCAGTGTAAGGAGATTTTCAGACAGGCAAAAATCGCTCTTTGCCGCGCGAGCAGCCTCCCGAAACTGCTGCGCGGCAAGGGTCTTCTTCGGACGACGCTGTGCCTCTGGCGAAACCGTCCGTGTCACTTCCGTGAAGCTTGGGACGGCTCCGCGTCATATTTCAAGCACGGGCAGCCTCCGTGCTTGAAATATGACGTGGAGCCGTCCCAAGCTTCACGGAATTGACACGGACGGTTTCGCCAGAGGCACAGCGTCGTCCGAAGAAGACCCTTGCCGCGCAGCAGTTTCGGGAGGCTGCTCGCGCGGCAAAGAGCGATTTTTGCCTGTCTGAAAATCTCCATAGTTTTGATCTGGGTTCCTTCCTGTGATATTCAAACTGAATTCATATAATGTTACAGCTAGAGCCTATAGACCTGCTGTTCTGCATAAACTAAATGTGTAGCTTAGAATTTACCCAGAGTCTCTGCAACATAAAAAGGTTTCACTACCATTGTGAAATGCTTCCTCAGCAGACAAGCAGGTAGAGAAAAGAAATATCTGAGTGTAGGAAGTTCCCTAAAAGGCACAAGTGTGGTAATATCTTAAATCTCTACATTTGTTTTAAAAAAATATGTTTGTAAAATGCCTCCAGAGATACCTGTTCCATAACAGAATGTGTGTGACTCTTAAGGTGTTTTAATGAATGGCATTCTCCCCAGCTATGGGTGGGAGGTTAATTTTTTCCCCACTCTGTGTGGTCAGAATCTCTGTCCCATTCTGATATGAGTGTCTCAGGTGCCAGTCTTACTGGATGTCTGAGGAGGCATACAGTAAGCTCTAGTTTTACGAAATAGTCAATTTCAATAGGTCTCAGAGCCAATCCATCCTCCGGAAATATGGGTGGCAGTAATGGATGAATTAAAAAAACAACAACCCTAGAATTGATCAGAAGTTGACGTCCAGTTGAGGGAGGAGGGACAGAAAAGCCACCTTCCATACATACACTAAAGCAGGGATGGGCAATTTGTGGCATTCAGCTCTTGTTGAAGTATAACTTCCAGCACTTCTTATCAGCAAAGCCAATGGTAATCACCTATAGGAACTTCAGTCAAACAACTTCTGGAGCTCTTCTCTGCACCCCCGCCCACAATAAACTGCATGTGTGACCATGGGGAACCAGGGCAGAATTCAACAAAATGTAATCCAAAACTTAAGCCCAATTGACCCCTTTTGGAAGAAAATTTAGTGTATCCTCAACTCTGTCATAAAACTGAAAGGATTAAATGTGCACAGCTTCAGTTGGACAGTCTGTTTACACAGACAACACTCTTGATCTATTTAGATCTTAGGACTTTTTCGGATGGGGTTTTATAACGCGAGCAGCCTCGTCCCCGTTGTGAGGCTGCTGCGCTGCAGGGTGTCCCTTTCGGATGATGCTCTCCCCTGCTGATCCTCTGCCAATACTGTTGCGTAACCATGGGGACGCTGCAGCGTTATATTTGGTGGTTTTCTAATCACAAAAGTTGAAATATAATGCTGCAGCATCCCCACGGTTATGCAACAGTATCGGCAGGGGAGAGTGTCATCCGAAAGGAACGCCATGCAGCGCAGCAGCCTTGCAACGGGGATGAGGGCGCTCACGTTATAAAACCCCATCTGAAAAAGTCCTTAGACTACCCTTCTTACTAGCTTTACAAAACCACAATTGAGGTCAGGCACAATACAATTAGTTCCTATTCAGAAAGAAGTCAGCCTAACTTTGGTGCACACAATATTGTCCAGCAAGGACTTTGTGTGCTGATTAGCTTTTGCAAGACACAGGTTCTCTTGACATTTGTTCAGAATTTACTTCCTTTTAGCTTCACTGGGTAACTATTTGTCAGAATGTGAAAAGAGCTTAATTACTTAATACTCTAACATTACTTTATGCTATGTCAAACATTTGTCATTTTCTCAATTATAGCTATTCCAACTTCTCTCCCATTCATGATAAATGATTGCACCTCTTCAGACCCTTTCAGTCCTTTAACCTCCATTCTTTGCCCTTTTGTGCATGTTTCAAACTATACCATAGCATATTTTAAAGCACTCAACGGTAACCCAATCAGTACTGCATTGCAGAAGAAGCATGTGTGTGCAATGGGTCTATCTTTCTGTCGAAGTGGGCTGACCTCTCAAAGGTCTAAACCAAGTTGAGTCATCCCTCTGTACTGCTACATGGGAGTCAGTGCAAATGAAGCTATGCCAGGGCTGAGTTAAAACTGCTTGCCTCCTTGGCTTTGCTACGGCTAGCTTTTTTACACAGATAATGCAGCCCAGCATGCTTACTTGTTAATGACATCTGGGACTTCTTTCTGAGTGACCCTTCATAAGCGTCATCTGAATGAGCAGCATCAGATTGTTTGAGAAATGATTTAAATGGTATCCCATGAAGCTGCAGCTCCAGCTTGAACCCCAGTGAAATCACCCCATGGAAACAGGTCTGAAATATGGATGTTTGAGGGGTACAGTCTTTGAGCATCTCTTGAACTAAGGTGGGGTAGGGAACTGTGATGTGTGAGCTGCATGAGGTCCCAGAAGCTTTTTGTCTCCTGCAGACCATCATCAGATTCCCCCAACATCCTACAAGATCCTGTACACATCAAATTGGGTGGGAGCACAAAAATCGAACAAAATCAGTAAAACTTCTAGTAGTAAAAACCCTAAAATACAACAAAGCATTTCCCACAACAAAAATTATCAGCCAATTTTTTTTAGGGTGGGTGGGTGGGATTCAGCCCACTGGGATGGTATAGGAGTAAAAATTGGCCCTCACATCATCTGCAGTTGCCCACCTCTAGTGAAGATTATCAACCAACTCTTATACTCCCTTAATGTTCCAAAGCAGTTTTTGCCCCCTCAAAAATTGCTGAGAAAATATTTCTGAATACATGTTTATATGTACATGGACACACACACACACACACCATGCATACATATACAAATATACCGGTATGTATAGCACAGTATTTTTGTGTAGATTTTTTCGTTAAAGCTCATTATCATCAAAAAAGGTTGCGAGAGATTTATGAGTGAACCCATGCCAAAATGGCATGGATTGGACTGAAAAGAGACTCATCCACATACCATCCCTAAGTCAGAGATGGCACACCTCCACTTATTGTGGAAGTGTGTACTACTAGCCTGCTGCCATCACTTGAAGTCTCAAGAATATTAAGGTAACGTTGATACTTTTGTGAAAGCTGTCAGCTCTAATAATGTGAGATAAACTTCATCCAAGCCACATAGAATATGTAACACTGTGTTTCATTCTCCCCTTTAAATAACAGTAATACCCTCACAAAGACAAATAAAGGATCGTGCTAGGATAAACAAGGGCTTCTTTTTGGTCTTCCCCTCAAGCCACAACTTCCATCTGTCCAAACTGCTCATTCCCTTCATCCATCAAATGCCTGCAGTATCTCAGTAGCCAATCCTACTCCAGGAAAGAAACCTACTCATATTGAAGTTCTATCACCACCACCACCACTGACAATCAAAACAATATTTTTGTTGCTCAATATATTACATCAAGAGAGAAAGGGCAGTATGTGAAGGCCGAGGGAACAAATGACCCCTCAGACCTTCTGAAATTGCCAACGCTGCATTAAACCCAACCATTATTAAATCCCAGTCCTCTCTATTTTGTCACACATGATATGCTGGCAGTAGTAGGATGAGAGGAGTCTTCTTTACATGTCAGATAGCTGCAGCCAAAAGGTACATTTTTACTCATTCTTAGAGATATACCATTTCCAGTAATGCTGAAGATACAAATAGGGGTGGGTTTTTTGGGGGGGGGGAGTTGAAGTTTTGGAAATTTTGAATATATGCAATACTTATTTGGATATCAAACCCATACTTATGTTATTCTTTTAGTAAGATATCAACATGATACAACAGTGTGATGCAACAGCTAAAAAAGTCAATGTGATTCTAGACTGCATCAATAGGAGTGTAGTGTCTAGATGGAGGGAAGTAATAGCACCACTCTATTCTTCCTGGAATACTGTGTCCAATCCAAGAAGGAAATTG
Organism: Gambelia wislizenii; assembly: GCA_030847615.1. Classification (NCBI taxonomy): domain Eukaryota; kingdom Metazoa; phylum Chordata; class Lepidosauria; order Squamata; family Crotaphytidae; genus Gambelia; species Gambelia wislizenii. Next base: position 94,753,445 of record JAUMIR010000005.1, on the reverse strand, counting down.
AGAATCTGGAATGTGTCTAGGGAAGGGCAATCAAAATGGCAAAAGGCCTGGAAAGCATGCCCTATGAGGAGTGCCTTAGGGAGCTCATTATGTTTAGCCAAGGGAAGAAAAGTTTGAGATGAGATATGATGGCCATATTTAGATATTTGAAGGGATGTCATATTGAGGATGGAGAAAGGTTGCTTTCTGCTGCTTCAGAGACTTTGCCACAGAGCAATGGATTCAAACTACAGAAGAGATTCCACCTAAACATTCAGAAGAATTTCATGATGGTAACATACCAAACATACCAAACCTCAGTGTGGTGGAGTCTCCTTCTTTGGAAATTTTTAAACATAGGCTGAATGGCCATCTGTCAGGAGTTATTTGGTAATGTATTCCTGCATGGCAGGGGGTTGGACTGGATGGACACCGTGGTCTCTTCCAACTCTATGGTTCTATGATGTAATGCTGCATTTGCAACTTAGAATATAAAATTGTACCATTTGGCCTTTATTACACTTAAAAATATAATAGCCTTACTTTCGTACCTGGAAAAACTGGGGGGGGGCAATATCATGTAATAATAATAATAATAATAATAATACTTATTTATATCCCGCCCCCTGTGAACAATCGGGGCAGCTTACAACAGTAAAATAATACATAATATAAAACAACTCAAAATCCCTTCCCCCTTAAATCAATACAAATTAAAATCAACATAAAATCAATGTACAGCAAACTGTTGCAGTCTATGCTACCTAAACACAAATGTTTTAATTTTTCTTTTCATCTAAGAAGCAGGGGAAAGATGAAAATAGAAAGCACAAATTTTGTAACCAACCAAGCAAATTATATTAATTAAACAGAAACACTCATAGTCTTAAGGAGTAAGCTAGTAGCGTGTTTTGATATAAAGTTTAATTCAACATTGACTACATCAAACTCTTTAATATTTTATTATTACAAATAATGATGCACTCAGTGACAGTATGCTTCTCTTATGAAGAGGGTGGTCCCTCACTGGTTGCAGAAATCCATTTTAAATTTGAGCATTGTATATGTCAAATTTATGCACAGGAAATATTGTTCTCTAATTCTTTAGACCAGAGTGGGAATCATGTGCAGCTTCAGATGTTGTTGGACTCCAACTACCAGTATCCCTCACCATCAGTCATGCTGGATAGGACTGCTGGGAGTAGATGTCCCTCAACTGCTGAAGGGGTGAATTTTTCCCATCTCTGATGTAGACTTCATACTAAGCAGTTCCTGGAATTATAAATGAGTAAAATTTTGCTTTAAGAGCAGTCCAGTAATTCCAAAAGAGAAAGATTTCATTAGTGTTCCCCAACCATCCACATTTTCAGTGGGAAAAAAATGAAAATTTGCCATGGGGGGAAATAAGGATTTTTTGGTGTGGTGGTGGTGGTGTGGTGTGTGTGTTTTATTTCCCCTATGTGCTTACATATCTACAACAGTAAGAATAGGCTATTTAGGATTGCCTCAGTCATGTCTGGGACTTCTTGTTTGTTTTGCTTTGTTTGAGGAAAAACTGAAATACACACAATACTAATTTTGTTTACATTAAATCCATGCTTATATTATTGCTTTAGTATCATAAAACGCTGTATCCACAAAATGCTATTTAACATCAACACCATGATGTACATTCTAAATAACCTAATTTCCTGGATAACTGGGGTCGAAAGCAAGTTCATGCTGAGGAGACTAGGAAATCACACAAGATATTCATTCAGGGAAAAGGAACCATGCTAGATGACATGGCTAGTACAAAAAGCTGGCCAGAGCATGGCCATGGGGCAATCTGCCCTGGGGCTCTGTCCAGACTTACAGAAGATCTCAGAGCCCTATCCAGGCATTGTGAGAAAGTATGGAGTAACTACATTTGGAGGAGGAACACAGTATCTGCACCACTGCTGTGCCTCTTTCCATCACCCTCTATGCTGATTTTCTGAGGACACGAACCTCTAATTTCAGTGGAAGATCTTCCATCAGTTGATGACCAATCATGAAATAATGAGGACAGACACAGAAAATGGGTTAAAGGTGCCACTTTATTCACCTAAAACTTATTTAATCAAATTTTGGTTTGGGATAAACCAAATGGGGGGTGCAACCTGATGTGGGTCCAGCTGAGGACCGGGAGTCAACTTTTGACCAGCCCCCCCCCCCCCAGCCTTCCCTTGAGTGAAACACCAGACCCCAAGCAATCATTGGCTGCTACTCAGACAGTCATTTACTGGCAGAGGAACCCAAAAAGCTCTCCCCAAAGTCCCAAGAGTTTACAAGAGGAAGTAAACCCCCAGGTCAGCCCCAAGGGCTGACTCCTTCTCAAATCTCCCAGGTCCCACGACCTGAAGAGGCAGCTCCAGAGCCCTACCCTTCACCAAAAGAGTGCCAAGGTGAACACCAATCTCTTAATTCCGCCCCCCCGGTACCTGCCACGTGAAACCTACTTAAGACACCACCTCAGCCCAATTTCCATCCCATGGGGTAGGCAAAAAACCCTCTCCAACAAGAGGGGGGGAAATGCCTACCTGGCCCAGAACGCAACCAGTGAGACTCATACTGGTGGGAGGGTGGATCTGTCAAAAGGAGGGTGAGATGAGGGGCAGCTGAGACTTAAATTAGCTGTGGCCATGTCCCTCAATCACACCACCTGTTTTGGCACACAGCGCCAAACAGCCAACCATCGGACCTCTTATCAGGGACGCCATCAAATAATTCCACCACCAGCATGACACTTCTTGTAGAGCTTTTGGGGGACTGCATTTTCAAAATGTGCTTAATCCCTTGGGCTCTTCTTCCAAAGGACAAGAAAACAGTTTCAGTGATGGGGGTGGGAGCATGCATTTCCCCACTTCATTTGTTTACTCTCTGGTTCTTAATACTGTCTTGATAGAGCTATGGAGAAAGGGGGGACTCTTTGCCCTTCTACCTGAAGCCACTGTCAGATGGGAAGCACTAGGACTGTGACTTTCAATACTGCTTACTCTTTTTAACATCTGAATGGCCACTAACTATTCTTGCCTCTGTCAAGCAATGCCAAGTAACTGGCATTTTCAAATTGCTTACTTTATTCCCCTTACATAGGCTAAGAAGTTTCTCTTCAAGTACAAAGGTCTGTGAGCTTCAGAAAGCCTACTGTAAATCTACAGTGTGGAAGAAAATTTTGCCCTGAAACGATATCCAAATGACAGCACCTGGATTTGCTGGTTTAGCCTTTCCTGTCATACAACAATATACTTACAGTATTATCACTTTATGAGATCTAGGCATTTTCCCATCATGCTCTTTTTAAGGTAAGAACATTGCTTTCTTAATTCAAGTTTTTGTTTGTTTTGCCACAGGCCTCAACAAACTTAGGTTAACCTATTTTGTAACACTCTCATCTCTCCAATGATATCCTTTCACTTTATCGTTATATTGACTGGAGACAGTTTTATTACAAGTAATAAATATTTTCTGCACTGTTTATGCATCCAGCAATGGTATTTATTTTGTGTCTCTATCATATTGTGAACAGTCATAATTGTTTGAGGCCAAAAACAGTTCTCTATAAATATTAAAATTATAGGCACTCATTAATTGGACAGGGTAATAAAGGAAGAGCTAACTAATGGCTCTGTGGTATTCATGCCATTCATAGCAAATTTAAATATTTAAAGATACATTTAAATCACCAGAAAAGCTTGAAATTATGGGTTATATCCTTATATCCAGCAGGTGTCTTATTTAGATTAAACCCATTAAAATCGATAGGAGTGAACTGGTTCAAATTAGGGGAGTGATTTTCTCTTCCCCCTCTTAAATGTTTGGCCAATTTGTATGAAAATTGTATATGACATACAGATGTCCCTAGACAAAAAAATTATATACAATTTCAGAATGGCAGGGGATTATGATAAATGAAAAGCTGTCTAAGACTTTTGTTTGTTTTCAGCTCAGTTAGCACTGAATATGACAAGTGGACCAATGGGATAGTTATCATGACTGGTAGTCATTGATAACTGAATTCTCCATTGATTTGTCAAATTTCTCTTTAAAGCTACTCTGATTGATAGCCATCACTTCAGCTTGTGCAGGTGAGTTACCTGCTCCTCAACAAAATGTGTGAAAGAGAGAATGTGTAGACACATTTTCACCAGTAGTTTAGAGGTTCAAGATAAGTGCCATGAAACAAAGAGCAAGCAAGCAAACAAAAAATAAGTAGCCCAAAGACAAATGCTGCTGATTGTTTTCTTACTGTGGTACAATAAAGCCTCAATGCTCTTTGGAAGAAAATAATAGTGAAAAGTTGTACCGTGTATTGGATTGAGGACCAACAGTGTACAAATTCTGATGCATTCTGTGGGTAAGAACAAAGAGACTGGGGAAAAAATACACTTGTCCTGCAATCATCTTGCAAGAGCACAGTGTGATGATATTGGGCTAAGGGTTTTAACTATGCATTCAGGTTTTGGTAGGACTGGTGTCCTTATCCCCCACTGGTGTCAACCATAATGTAAACTTTAAAGCAAGATGGAACAATAATATCCACCATGTATTATCCATATGAGGTGGTCTCCTAGTCATGACGAGCATACTGCAATTCTCACACCTGCGATAGTAACTCAGGGTGCATCTACACTGTAGAAATAATGCAGTGTGACAACACTTTAACTGCCATTGCTCCATCCTACAGAATCCTGGGATTTGTTGTTTTGTGAGGCACCAGCACTCTTTGGCAGAGAAGACTAAAGACCTTGTAAAACTACAAATCCCAGGACTTAAAAGTGGTGTCAAACTGCACTAATTCTACAGTGTAGATGCCCATACTGGAATAGATGACTGCAGAATGGAAGCTGAACCCCTGCAGACTTCCTCCCTGTCAATCTCTGTTCCAACACGTGGGCATCCACTGTACAAGGACAGTGGGGCAGGAGCAGAACCTGTCTCAGCTGAGATCCTACATCGTGCTTGTGCACTATAAATTTACACTCATATAACTAAGGAGATTTTCAGACGCCTCTTGCTGCACAAGCAGCCTCTGGTGCAGTAACAAGGCTGCTGCGTGGCGAGGGGTTTATTTTGGACGACACCGTTTCTCTCTCGGTGGCGTCCGTGACTGTTGCGGCTAGTATTGAAGGCAGCCGCACTGCTTTTTACTCATGGACAACTTCCGTGAGTGAAAAATAGCGCGGCCGCCTCCAATGCTAGCCGCAACAGTCACGGACGACGCCAAGAGAGAAACGGTGTCATCCAAAATGGACCCCTTCCCACTCAGCAGGCTCGTTACTGCGCCAGAGGCTGCTTGCATGGCAAGAGGCGTCTGAAAATCTCCTAATAGGTTTTTGCATTACACCACCCTTCCACTGAATATTGACATTACACAAACAACTGCTTATCCATGAACATACTTGCTGTTTTGCACAATGTATCAGGGAATGCACTGAAAGCACTGATGAATAGCTATGCACCGTCCAAGAATGTGCAACTGCATGTGCAACAGTCACAACCGTCGAATGCTACATATTCAAATATAAACGGAATACAGATGTCACATCATGGCCAAAAAAATACAACTACATGTGCAAGAGAGAATAACATTGTACATAAAACCCCAACAGGATTTCAACCTGTGTGTCTGCATTTCCCAGTCATTTGATGCAGCCCCGGTAGGTCTTGTGTGCTCCACCTTCCATGCTCCATTTTCATTTTCTTACCAGGATTGCGTGGGGTCCGTGGGGTACCTACTCATGTCAAGATTTTAATGTGGGGAATTTTAATTAGCTCAATATGGCAGTGAGAGGCTGGGTAACTACGAGTCCTTTTGACCTATGTTTACTGGTATTCACTGATGAGACTCCAAGACAGGATAAAATAAAAATGTTTATTATTGAAAAATAATAATGGAACCACTTGCACAAGCACTCATGCTTCAAGCAATCACACAAGGCTAACAAAAGATAGGAGGAAGTATTGGGATAGAGGAATAGAGTTTGGGATGATGGGCTATACTATACCTGTCCAACGAGTGGAGCTTTGTGCAGAGAAGAATACTCAGGCTGGATGCTGGGGTCACACAGAAAATGGGCAGAGTGATGGTGTGTAGAAAACTGTGCACACTTTGGCTGTGTTTTGGGGTAATATTTATATTCTATATTTGCCCTTAAGGGGTGTTATGAGTGGAGAACAATGGAGATTTTCACATGGGCTATACAGTATATCCCATGGCAGGAACGGAACAGGGTCAGGAAAGGTTTTCCCTTTTGGATGACATCCACCCTGTTCCATTCCTACATTGTGCCTGTTCTGTTTTCTCCCTGTGATATAGTATTCATGGGGAGAAGTCGTTAATAAGCACTCAGTTCTGTTTCTGTTACGAAATCACGGGTGTGAGAATCGGACCCCATCCCTGTTCTGGAATAACAGGGATGGGGGAGGAGCTCCGCGGCAGGCACTTCCTGCCACAATCTGGACAGCCAGGTACCAGACTTCCCACCCCCCCTTCCCAGGTTACTTGTATTTACTTTCTTTTGACAGCCGGGATTTTTTTAAACTTGAATTTCCCTCCCAGCCGGTCATAAAAGCAGCGTTACGACAGCTGCATTTACGGCAGGCTGGGCAAGGAGGGAGGAGGACTGTTCCTGTTGTGGAATGGAGGTAAGTGTGTAAACATTTACCTCCATTCCATTGCAGGAATGGGAGAGGAGGTGGTGGAACAAAATCGGGGCTTCTAGCCCCCATGTGAAAATCTCCAATGTTTGAGTAAGTTTCCCACAGTTAGACAATGGAAGCTCCAGCTTTGTTAATGGTTGTTAATGGTTGAAATGTTAAGGTGATGGGTTTTCAGGCAACCTTCCATTGTTGGATGGGCATGGTGTTAGGAAAAGACTTTGCAGAGTAATGGGCCACCTGATTGTCTTAGCGTATGACTCACTGCCATGTGCATCCATGAGAATTAGCACATCCACTGTAACTATAATCTGAGGGGGCTCCACATAATTGCTTCCCAGGCATGTCTGAGTTTTGGGAAATTTCCAAGACCTCTTCTCAGGTTTTGAACAAACCTTTAGCAGTACTTAATGTTTGGGCAGTTGCAGTCTACTGCTAACCACGTGAAGTGTTAATACAGTACCACCTCTGTATCCGCTGATTCAGTTATCCATGGATGGTGATGGTGGGAGGTGGATGGAGGAGGGGAGGAGGAGAGCTCACCTCCCTTTTCTGCAGGGCGGTACGGCAGAGCTGGTGGGGGTTGGATGGGGAAGGGAGGGAGGAGGTGATCTTGTCTCCTTTCTCTCTTCTCTGTGGGGGAGTGGGGATTCCAGTGGTGCAACAGAGCTGGCAAGGGTTGGATGGGGAAGGGAGGGAGGAGGAAAGCTTGCTTCCTTTCTCCCTTCTCCACGGGGCTTCCAGTGGTGGTGGCAGAGGAGCTGAGGTTAGATATCGGGGCTTCTGGTGGTGGTGGTGGCGGCAAGGAAAATCTGGCATTTGTTATTATCTGTGGATTTCATTATCCACAGTGGGACCCGGAACCAATCTCCCGCAGATATGAAGGTCCTACTGTATAAGCCAAATTATGAAATATTGCCAGTTAATAAATTATTGGAAGGGAGAGGGTGTCAGGGCAGGTAACAATTCTGCACCATGCTTAAATGGACACTAAAAAGAACAAAGCTTAGAGACCCCATCCCTGTTCTGGAATACACTTACACTGTTGTTGTTTTCACCTTTGCTGGTAATACTAGATAATCATTGACAAAGACAGCTTTAAACCATCAGGAGAGCTAGGAATTTTCTTGCCACCAAAGTCATTTCAAACATATGTTTTAGACTAGAATTACTAGCAAAGATGCAGACTTTTTGTCCCATATGCAATAAAGAAAAAAGTGGGAGGGAATTTGAGCAGAGAAATGGGAACATGGGTGTTAAACAGCTTGTCTCTTCTGCTGGCTTTCCTCTCCAGATTTCAGCCTGCTGCAATGCTTTTTCAGAAAGAAGGAGAAAGAGAAGTGGGGGAACCCTGACAAAACTCAACATAGAAATCTGTACTTTGGCCCTTAAATGTAAATATCTCACTATCAGTGCACAAGGGTATTTACAGTTTGCCAGCTAGTAACAGGGTGTATGCAGTGGAAGAGTACATGAGTGCCTGTGTACACTTGCTTTGTATAATTATCCCCCCTTAAATGGAGGTGAGTTATGCATCTGTGTGTGTATGGGTGTGGAGGGGAAGCTACTTGATTCAACAGACCTCCTTGGTGCTGACAGTATTGCTATTATTTGTCATCACCTGTTACCTGCCCTGATACTCTCCACTCTTTCAATAATTCATAAACAGGCTATATTTCATAAATTGGCATATTATTGGCACTCCACACGTTTGGTAGGAGACCAGGCCCTCACAAATACAAGGACTCGAGGTTAGCTCAGAAAGCCTAAGGAAGTAGCCACCCTAGATACCTAAAAGACACACCCAGGTAGGAATTAAGTGAACAGATGAATTAGGGAGCAAATGGGCTAATTCTCCTGAATGTACATGGAAGTGAGTCAATCAATCAATCAATCAATCAATCAATCAAGGTAGCTGGACACTCACTGCCTTGCAAAACTGTCTTTTCATCACACATGTCCTAAAACAATAGAGAGTTGCCTGATGCCATCAGTTCCAATGTTTCAGCCATTAGCAATTGTCAACACATCCGGAGAATCCATTCCTTAATACTGGGAAACTCCAGCAGATATTATATTTCACTCAAAACACCCCTTCAAGGGCAATATCAAATATAAATATCACCCCCAAACACCACCAAAGTGTGCACAGCTTCTGTCATCCCATCACTCTGTCAGTCTATATAACCATGTACACAGCTTCCTTCATCTCATCACTATGTCAGTCTGTGTCACCAAGTTCATAGTTTCTCCCATATTGTCACTCTGCCAGTTTGCTGCCTGACCCTCAGAGCTGTATTCTGAGCATCTTTTGCTACATGAATGTATGCTCTTCGGATAGGAACCGTATAACCCACAATCCTTAACTCTATTCCTCTATCCCAATACTTCCTGCTTTCTTCAATAGCCTTGAGTGAGTTCTTGAAGCCTGAGTGTATGTATGTATGTATGCATTCTCCTGATTATTTTTCAATAATAACCATTTTTATTTTATCCCTTGGCTTGGAGTCTCGTCAGTGAGTACTGGTATACAAGGTCTGTCTATTAAATAATGCAACTGTGTTTCTACCTTTCAGACAAATCAGGGAGAACTGATTGTGAATGTTTGAGTAGTGACCATGGAAATGTCTGAACCTGCATGACAAACATAAAACACTCTCAGCCATTCAGTTAATTGTCAGTCGTCTTATAAAGCAGCTGTATTGTCTGTTGTGTGCTGGAAAAATGCTAAGTTTAAAAGTCGAGGAACATGACATTCTGCAGCAACTTGGAGAGGCCCCAAACCTTTTTCAAAAAATCATCACTTGTGATGCAACCTGGATCTTGCAGTATGCTCCTGAGACAAAACAGTCAATGCACTGGAAAACACCATCATCACCAAGAATGAAAAAAACATGTCAAAGCAAGTCCACATTCAAAGCCATGCTCATTGGTTCTTTTTGACATCAAGGATGAAACTTTGGCAGGATGGCTTACAGAAGGCAGAAAAGTGAACCAGCATTATTATAAGGAAGTTTTGACAAAACAGAGAGAAAGAGTCAGGAAAAAAAAGGCCAGAACTGTGGAACAATAGTTTCATTCTTTATCAAGACAATGCGCCTGCTCACACAGCACTTTCTGTGAAGCAGTTTTTGGCTGATAAACACATTACAGTTGTCCCTCCACATTCACGGATTTGGCATTCACAGATTTAAGTATTCACAGCTTGAAAATATTCTTTAAAAAATAATAATCCAAAAAGCAAACCTTGATTTTGCCATCTTATATAAGAGACACCCTTTTGCTATGCCATTTCAGCAAGGAGACTTCTGCTGTGCTTTCTGCAACTGGACTTGTTTATCTTGGATTGGCCTTTTTAGTCATCAGCGCACTTGCAGAAAGCGCAGGATGAGTCCTTCCTGAATCTTCATTTCCAAAGAAAAGCCAGAGAGAGGGGGAGCATATAATGGGACTTGAGTATTCACAGCTTTGGGTATTCACGGGGGGGGGGGGGCTGGAACCAAACCCCAGCGAATGTGAAGGGACAACTGTACTACACTTGAGCATCCTCCATATTCACCAGATTTGGCACCATGTGACTTTTTCCCTTCTCCCTAAAGTGCAATAGGTGCTTAAAGGAACATGTTTTGAGTCAACTGATGCAGTAAAGAAGAAAATGGCAGATGTGTTGAAACAGCTAAGAGAAATTGATCTGCTCCACACCGTCAACCGGTGGAAAACAAGACTGCATTGCTGTGAGAGTGTTAACAGGGAGTATATTTTTTTCTCAAACATTAGAATTGTAATACACATAAATAAAGATGGGTTATTGTATCAATCCCATTATTTAATAGACAGACCTCATACTTCTTCACTGCAAAATGACTCTCTCTAGTCTTAGGGCTTATTAACATAGGCCAGATACCCCAGCTCACCCCTGTTCTAGAGCCCTGCAGTCCAGATGATGCAGGGCATTTATCACAATCTGCCCCCAGGCAGTCCTTAAGATCCCCAAGACAGGTACAGGGCTGGAACAGGAGCAAGTCAGGATAGAGCCCTTTATGTATAACAATATAAGAAAATTCCCACTATAATCTAGTATTGCCCAGAAACCCAGCCCTCACTGCCACTGCCAGGTACCTAGCAAGCCCAGAAGCCAAGCAGGGGTCCCTCAGCATATTAGGCTGGTCACATGCAGGGGGCCAGCAGTCACGTATTGTAGGCCACCTTCCTGGCTTCCACATCTGTAGAGAAAATGGTGGTGGCTGAAGCAATGGGTCAGATCCAGAGCCAGAATGCATTGTCAGGGAGCCAGGATATCCTAGTTAGTGTAGGTAAGTGCTTAGAATATATGTATATCCTGACTGAGACCTTGATTTTTTTTTCCCTTCATATTCCTGGGCACTGTCTATAATCTAAGATATTGCTGCTGAGTGTCTTATCAAAAAGCACATTCTTCTCTTAACTGTAGTGGTTACACACTTATGACAGTAAAATATGTAAATGTTGCCACATTTTTCAGAAACAACCACAGTATTATTTGAAGGCAATAAGAAATTTAATTATTATGTGTACCTCACATTTTTCAAGCAAGCCCCAGCACTGACAGAATTATATATCTTCAACACATAGTGTAGATAAATTGTCTACTCTTTGAAAACAGTAAAATGCTTTAAAAAATGTACAAGGAAAAGAAAAGATTTTCATGATGAAAGCCCAGTGAATGTAGTACATCCTCCATTAGTACAGGATCAAATCTGAAGCTATATTTTGTCTAATGGGTAGACCCTAAAGAGTTCAATGATTGAGTCAATGCTGGCACTTTAAATATTATTAGCCAAGACTTTTCATGGTTTTATGGGGTTGAACATAAAGTCTTAAAACCAGTAAAGGAAATGCACCACATAGTACACAATACATGGACTTCAGCTCCCAACAACCTTGACTAGTCATCATGATGGGAGGGCCCAGGTTAAGAGAGGCTGCTATAGCCCTTTACAAACATTGCCATCTATATGCAGGACTAAAATGGGTCAGGAGAAGCCCTATCTTCAACGTTCTCCTCATGATCCATCTCTTCTGATAACTTTGCAGTGGATATGATGTCTGAAAAGAGGAATGCCATGCATGTCAAAGTAAAGACTTACAAACAACTGCTGTGTAGTTGTTGCTGATTCATTGCTATTGTCCTTAATTAGCATTTCCTTCTCCTTTCTCATCATATGTGGGACTTTTAAATATCAAGGATCATGCAGTAAACACAAACGCACCATGATAATAATAATTGTTACTGCGGTCAATGACCATATTCGAAAATTTATCTACATATGTGATATTCAAACACCTGAAAACATTAACAAAGTATAGATATAAATGTAAACAGAAGACATATAAAATATGAAATATAAAACATAAAACATAGATACCTATAATAAAACCTAGACATTTACTAAAACCTTATTTTCATGCATTTTAATTGCAGCGGCACAAAATTTTGTGATCTTGTATTTTGCTCTGACATCAGTAAGAGAGTATAAAAGCCCTCTGAATGTCTAGGGAATGCCTTTATATATGGTTCAATGAGTGTTTCCCAGATTCCAAGATAATAGGGTCAGTGCAGAAGAACATGAGTTATTGTTTTAATTTCACCAGAATTGCAGGGGCATTTACGTTGATCATATGGAATCGTTGTAAACTGCCCTTCTTGTATTGCTGATAGCAAAGCATTTAATTGGGCAAGGGTAAAAGCTCTATGTTGATTTGATATTAAAAGTGAATAAAAGTAATTAGCTGGCTTGTAGGGTATCAGTGCAGTATCAATTAATACATTATTTGAGGTTGCCTCTAAGTCATGCTGCCTCTCCATATCCATAATTCGTTGTCTAAGGGCTCGACTAGCTATGTCAAATCTCACATGTAAAAAGTACTCCTCAGAAAAATCATAAAAACTGAGCTTAGCAGGTATGGCTTTTTTCCATACTGATTGGAAATTATCTTGAAATACTAAGGGGATTAAACCACTTGGACAAGAACTTAATTTCAGCCAGAAACTAAAAATAGCTAACCAAGCCCTAAATTGAACTTTCAGGAAACTCACCTCCAACCACAAAGCTGCATTGCAGACCTAACGTGGAACTTGCAAGATGGCCCTCAGAAATTTTGACTTGAACTATTTCCAGGATAGTAAAGGAAGAATAAGGACCTAATTGAGCACCATAAAGTATTTGACTAAGAGATCTGGCCTGAAACAACCTTAAGGCAGATGGAACATATTGCCCTCCTTTAGTATAGAATTTTTTTTGAATTACGGAAGTGGATCTCTGTGCTACTTGTGCAACATATTCTGCATGTGTCTTATGGTTTCCATTTCCTGGTAATACAACACCAAGATACTTAAAAGTCCTTGTTTGTTCAAATCTATGTCCATTTATCATCCATTTATACAGCTTTGGTCTTTTTGAAAACACCATAACTTTAGTTTTCTCATAACTTATTTGGAGGTCTTCCTCTTGGCTATACTGTGTTAGAGCATGCAACAGGTGTTTGCAACAATATCACTGTATCAGCACATAGCAACACTGAAAGATGCCTGCCCGGTAACTTGGTTGGGTAAAAATCTAGCTGACTAAGAGCAGCAATCATTGAGTTAATATAAAAATTAAATAACAATGGGGCTAGTATACATCCTTGCTTAACTCCACTATGTGTAAAGATTTTATTGGACAGCTGACCTTCCAAATTACACCTTATTTTCAAGGCTGTATTTTCATGTAGCTTGTAAATAAGCAATAATAAGCGACCATCTATTGAAGAGCCTCTAACTTGTGCCACAAGCTGTCTCTAGAGATAGAATCAAAGGCAGATTTAAGGTCAATAAAGGCTGCAAACAAGGACCCTTTAGCTTTACTAGAATACTTTTCCACCAGATGTTGCAGGATTAGGGCCTGGTCCAAAGTAGATCTTCCTGGTCTAAAACCTCCTTGCTGATCAGCCAGAACATTTTCAATATCCATACGATATTGCAATTTCCAATATAAATGTCTAGCATAGATTTTACTAATAATAGATAACAAACTAATTGGACGATAATTTGCTGGGTTATCCTTCTTGCACTTCTTAAAGATTGGAATAATAATAGCTGTATTCCAATCAGATGGCATGTGGGCATTTTTATCAATATATGTAAAAAGATTTGCCAAAATGGGCCCCACCAATCTATGTTGTATTTGAGCTCGAGAAGAATACCATAATCACCTAGGGCCTTGCCTGGTTTAAGTTGATTTACAAGTTCTGTCACTTCAGCAATGGATACTGGTTGCCATTCTGGTAGACTCCTGGTAATACAATTCACTTGAAAGGCAGAGGATTCTTTATTGGCCTATAACTCATAAAAATAAGCTTCCCAAACTCCAGAGGGGATATGACAATCTGCCCATGTGGTATAACTTTTGGTTGCTGTTGACCTGAACTGCCAAAAGGCATTCATAAGTTGTTCCCATAATGTTTGTTGTGCACATCTCTTTTTGACCTTAATCAATTTCTTATACTCTTTTTTTAGTTACAACAGCTCCTCTACCTTCACATCTTCTGGGTTTTCCTTGTGAATCTTAAATTTAAAAATAACCATTTTTTTGCCATCCCTACACTCACAATCAAACCAATCCTTCAAATGAAAATTTCTAGTATAAACTCTTTTAAAGTTCATAGCTAAGAATGAGTCAACTAATTTTTTTATCAGTATTTCATATTGCTCAATAATCCCACTATTTGAACCTGAACCTATTGCCAGGTAGGTGGTGTGGATATTAGAGAACTGATTAATGTTAAACAGCTCCAAAAAGAACACTGCAGTCTTTTGTGACCACTTAATCCTATTACTAGTAACTATCACCTCTGGGTTTGTTTTTAAGATATCTGTAATATGGGTATGATTATCAGGTATCTTCATACAAGTTTAAAGGCAGATGATCACTTTCCAACTTATTATCTATTACCATTTTTATAAGGGGATTCAGTAGATTCTGGCTAACAATCATATAATCAATGGTGCTCATCCTAGTTCCTGACCAGAATGTAAATTCCCCTGGCATGTCTCCAGTAACATTTCCATTCATGATATATAGTTCTAGCCTGTATGTCATCTGTGCCAAATTAAGACCTGCATAGTTGCTAACAGTATCTTTTGAGGAGCGCATATTTCCTGAAATAAAAAGTGTTTTTTTTTCTGGAGAGCAAATGTGGTGGGCAGCATAAAGAACAGTATCATTTACCCCCCAATCTAGCATTAAAATAATCCCCCAATAACTATTTGAGACAAAGGGACAACTAATTGAGACTCTTCAATATAATTTTCAAAACCTTGCCAGATTAAATCAATCTGAGCATGCAATTGCTGAGGTGGTCAATATACATTTATAAAGAATATTGAATATTTGTTGAATTGTACCATCAGTGCTATTGCATATTGATCATAACTAGAAAGCTTACATTATGTCATACAAAGTTTAGTTGAAATAAGTGTAAGTAAGCCACCTTTGATCTACCCTTCTTTTTACTATGAGTGGCAAATATATAATAAAACCATTTAATTCTATTATCTCTGAGACCCAAGTTTCTTGCAGCATACCAAACTTTGAGAGATACGCCACAAAATAAGGATGTCTATATTTGGTATTCCATCCTGCAATGTTCCATGACAAACTAAGATATATTCCTGAGAGTCTGAAAATCATTCTGTTAGCACTAAAGGTACCTGAGTATACTCCACCCTGTCCATTCAAGTAGATGTGCCATTGGGAATCATAGAAAGATGTTGAGTGGAAACAGAGTGTGTTGCATTCTGTTGAAATAAGACAGATTGAGAAGTAATATTTGGAGATAAAGAATGGCATGCCAAGTCCTGCTCAAAACCTAATGTTGTCAGGGGTGTGGATACACTTTGTGCTTCTGCAATTTGAGGATCTTATATAAAACAGCCTTCAATATCTTCAATATTTTCAGGATCCAAACAGATTAAATTTCCTTGTTGACATTCCATCGACTGATTTGGATTTTCTGCTAACCAAGCGTTTTTGCTTACTGTTGAAACTGAAGTAAGAGGATCTCCTTTGTCCTGATTAATGATCTTATCCTTCTTAAGATAGTCTCTTAGTGGTTCAATTTTGTCAGGTAGGGAAGTCAAGCTTGTTCTAACCTCCTCCCATTGGAAATTAAATTTAACCTGAGGAGTTAAAGTACCACTGCTGTTAGAATGGGTATCTCTATATTCTAATGTATGTTGAAGCACTGGTTTTTTTATTTGTGTATCTACTGTTAAATTGCCATTTGTTCCATTCTTTGCCTTTAGATCTACATTGTTAACTTTCTGAGAAGTGTTTACAGGGGCTTGTAATTCTATCCTTCTTTGAAACAAAGGTTGAAGAGTTGTTTCTGAGAAGACTGTTATAGGAGTAATCTGGAAATTAGCCAGGAAAGTTTTCATTTTAAATAACATGAGTGGAATCACAGCATGCTCAAAAGTAAGATGTACTCTTTTTTGGCCACTTACATCTGGCAACCAGTGGATTTCCTTCAGGTCTAGCTTCTGAGATTCTATGTTTAACAATTGTCTTAAAGAGATCTTTACTACTCTGCATGAATCCCATCTTATTCTGTTAATTTTAATTGGAGCAATTTGTAGAATAACCTGTTTGGGCTGGAAGATCCTTGAGCTGCAAGATTTTCCCTTCAATTGAGGAGCTGATTGTAGTTGCAAGATGTTCTGCAATTCAATATCACCATTGAATCTACTAGCCTTCTTTCCCATATTACTCCCATCCTGAGAAATACTCTTAGGTTGATATAGAGTCCTTGTAAGTTCCCCTAGTGCATATTCCACACCATTCATTTTATTACAAAGCTTTTGCTAACTTTCAAATATTGCTGTCACCATATGAGCAGTTAGAAGACATTGTTCAGCTAAATAATTAGGGTTAGAATCCTTTGGGAAATTCAAATAATCTTCTGATGTGAGGGGTGAAAAATGACTGAGGAATCACAGTTCCTCTGAATTAACTCAGGGCTTTCATTATTCAATGCAGCAAACCTGTTATTTAGAGTAATGGTAGATGAAATAGGCAAGTTATTCACAGGACAGTTAGCTGTTAGAAGTTCATCAATCTTCAACTGCTTCACTGCTTTAGCCAAAGATTGACATGGGCTAGATCTCTAACATTTGTTTCCCATTGGATTATCAGTTCAAACTTCCACTCTATACCCAAACACAAAAACTCGAGCTACTCAATTCAAACACCTAGTTCTTCCAAGCAACTCAGAGCCACTTCCAGCTTCTTTCTATAGCGCAAATGGAGCTGCAAAATCTGCCTGGTGTTTCTTCACTCGAGTAGGTCTTGTTTATGTTTGTTTATCAAGTCCTTGGAATGTGGATCACACCATGAAGCTCTGATAGATGTCAGTTTTTGTTTATTTTATTGTCACGCCAGAATAAAGAATTTCAAATGTTTTCTCCCCATTGGGCAACCATTGTAAGAGTTCTTGTATATGTCCCAGTGGTTTTTCACATGTTGGGACTTCTTGGTGAGAATGTCTTTTCTGCAAAAGTATTGTTGCTGTACAAAAAACCACATCACCAGCATTGAGGCCATGATATTGAGAACACAGCTGCGCTGGGCAGGGCACGTTTCTAGGATGGAGGACCATCGCCTCCCAAAAATACTACTCTACGGTGAACTCGCCACGGGTCAGCGTGGGAGGGGCGCTCCAAAAAAGCGATACAAGGACTCCCTGAAACAACATCTCAGGCTTGGCCAGATTGATCACCAACGGTGGTCCGCCCTGGCCTCACATCGGGAGGCATGGAGACGCACTATCCACAATGCTGCAGCCTTATTTGAGAACTCACGACGAACAAGTCTTGAAGAGAAACGACAACGCAGAAAGAATCACAACCCAAAAACATCACCCAAGGAGACCTTCTGCTGCACTTTTTGCAACCGGACTTGTTTATCTCGGATTGGCCTTTTTAGTCATCAGCGCGCTTGCAGAAGGCGCGGGATGAGTCCTTCCTGAATCTTCGTTTGCGAAGAAAAGCCAGAGAGAGATTGTTGCTGTACAAAAAACCACCACAGTATTATTATTATTATTATTATTATTATTGCAAAACACTGTTTTCTGTGCAAAACTGTCCTCTCTTGCATTTTTGGAGACTTTTTTGTTCCCAGTGCAAAAAAAAAAAAGGGGGGGCTGATATGCATTTATCTATAGAGATTAAAAAGAAACAACACCTCATGGCAGTGACCATTTTTTCAACAGTGTGTTTGGATGTGTCAAGACATTCTTTTTCATCAGAGACAATACAATTTGCAAGTATTCTTTACAACCAGGGAATTGGTCTAAAGCCAAATGCCTCAACTAGGGTAGTATCACTGAAATAGTAGAAGTTAACAGAAGTGTAGGCTTCTATATTGTATATCTACTTTAGCTGGGATTAACAATTTGATACAGGTCAATGTATATATATAACATAACCTTGGAGACAGGCCTGGTTTTAAATGAAAGTCAAGCCGTCCTGTATTTTTGCCTACAGTGAGAATTTATTGCTAGGATTCTGGGACTGTATGTTCCATTATCCTTGACACGTACAACCTTCCTCTTCATATTATCAGTTTCTGCAGTTTCTGGTGACATGATCTGAACACCCTGGTCTGGTACACATTCTCCAATAAACTGGCATTAATCACATTATACATCAATATACATATTTATATACTACAGGTCAAAGAAATGAATAGCAGACAGACAGAGTTAATAAGGGGAATATCTAAAGGTCATATAAAGCCATATAAACTTTGCTCTTCTTAAATTAGCACGCTCCCACCTTGAAAATGACCCAACCATGTCCTTAAAAGAAAGGGCCACATTAGCCAGCTTAATACAGAGAGACATTGGAACATCCTTTTTGGCTTTTTTTTCTTTTAAAATAGCTGTTAAAAACGCTCTGGGGGAAATTGTCAAACAAGAAGTACATTCCAGGATGATGGTAAGCCTTATGGAAAGCTCATGTCAACTCAAGTACACTTTGTACAAGCAACACATCCACTCAGTACCTGTACTCAGGACAGGGACTCATTTCTTCAGTAACAAGGCTTTTCTGGAATATATTTTCCATCGTAGTTGTGGGTTTTTTCCCCCCTGTGACAGGGAATATTTTCCACTTTGCTAGCCATGATAAATGTATTGAACATTTTGCTGTTTTCTGCACTTGATTACTGTCACTTTCATCAACCAAGCCAAAAAGTCACTAAAAGACAAACCTGCAGTTTGCCATTACCTCATTTCCCTCTCTCCATCATCCACCCTTCAGAGCAATATCCCACAAGCAGGATATATTTTGGACTCAACGTTAACTGCTCTAACATCCATAGGAACAGCAAAATGGTTAGCCAGTATGGAAAGGGAACATAAATGTGAAAAATACCTGACATTTCCCCTGCCAATGGAATTGCATAAAGCTTTTACACGCTTACGTTTCGAACAAATGGATACCATGATGAAATGGAGAAGATTCTGTGATATTCCAGTACAAGATAGGTTGTGTATCTGTGGTGAGCAAGTTCTGGAAGATTTGGCTCATTATATATTTGAGTGTCAGATATATACTGACATTAGAAAAAGTTATTTAGAGCCTTTCCTAAAGAAAATGAAATACTGGGGAGGGGGGGGATAAAAGAGAAACTTAGTTTTCTATTACAACCAGCAAATCAATATGTGATTCGGAGGGTTGCTGTGTTTGTGGCAAAGGCTGCCAGATGCAGAGAAAAATTTCTGGAGTCCATTTCAGCTAACTGTCATGGGAACCAGAAGATATGAGTACGAAGTGTCTTTGTATGACACAAAAGGTTAAATGTTGCTCTTCCTTTGCAACTGTAATGTGATCTGTTTTATAATATACATTACTTACTTCAAGTTTAGGTATGTATTTTAATTAGTTAATATTAATTATGATGTAATTGTATGAAAGCTTGGATGTTTTATATTGTTTTATGTTAATTTTATTTTTTTGTAATGGTCTTTGGACTAAGCAATAAACATTTATTATTATTAGTTTTCTTGGAACTCTAAGGACTTTTTCGGATGGTCAAATATAACGCAAGCAGCCTCATCGCATTGCGAGGCTGCTGTGCTGCAGAGCGTTGGTTTCGGATGACGCTCTCCCCTGCCGGTACTGTTGCAGTACCGCGGGGAGATTTGTGCATCATATTTCGTCAGTTTTTACTCACAAAAGTTGATCATGATTAAAAACCAATGAAATATGACACTCAAATCTCCCCGTGGTACTGCAACAGTACCGGCAGGGGAGAGCATCATCCGAAACCAACGCTCTGCAGCGCAGCAGCCTTGCAACGCAATGAGGCTGCTTGCGTTATTTTTGACGCGTCCAAAAAAGTCCTATGTCCAACAACCCCCAGACAGATGATGATGTTCAAAACATCTAGAGAGCACCAGGTTGTTTTTCCTTGCTCTAGGCCATGGTTTCTCAAACATGCTTATCTGAAACCTTAGGCATTCCATGAGAAATCATGATTGAAAAAATTAAACTTTTTTGAGGTGTAGATATAACCATTTTATGGAGGAGTTCCCTGAAGCTGAAAATTATTTCAAGTGTTCCTCCAGGTTAAAAAGGTTGAGAAAGTCTGTTCTAGACAATATAAAGGTACAAAGTTATTGTCCTTAATTAGTTTACAGATCCTTTTTTTCACCTGGATAAAATTTTATGTCACCAAGTGTACTATTTCCCTCTCTCCTTAACATCTAAACTAAGAGTTCTGCTTAAAGGTTTTTTTTTAAGTAATTAAAATTAATTATTAAACCTGTTCAGGAAATATTGATCATCAAAAAGTGCATAATCAAAGAGTTTTTACTAGCAAGACACAATTTACTTTCCCTTGGACATTTCTCAAAGGGAGTTGAGGCAGTGAGCTGACTAGAATGCCTACTATACATGCATTTCTGATCCAGGCCTGCATGTAAAGTTCAATAACTTTGTCTCCACCAACTATTATTTTCACAAAGCTTTGTGATGCTTATTTCCCTGCAGAATAATATTGGTCTATACCCAGTACTAATCAATAATGGTCAGAATCCTGTATCACAGTTACAAATGCGTAGCCTATAGTTGTGCACTCATGACTGTTATGTATCCAATTCCCTACACAGCCTCTAGTTTAGATGCTATATAGGGACCATGAAAGTCTGCCAGTCTCCACTTACTGGGCAGACGCCACTGAGATCAATAGGGATCTGTTCCCTCCTGTGATTCAAGAAGCACCTGGCTACCATTCCCATCCAGGAGCCCTGGTGGCACAGTGGTTAAATGCTGGTACTGCAGCCACAACATTGTGAGTTCAATCCTACAGGGCTCCAAGGTTGATTCGTGTTTGTACACTACATTTAGTGGTCACTTTACAAACTTGTCCACAGCTGCATGGTATGTGGTAAACTCCTGGGGCTGTGAGAGCCGCATCAGACATCACAAGAGCAGCCAGATCCAGGAAAAAAAAAAACCACAGGAATAAAGAAAAACAGCCACCCAAAGGAAAGGTATTTCTACCATACAACAAAGGAGTCACAGACAGAATAGAAAAACTGATGAGGAAACACAACCTCCAAATGATCTACAGACCAACCAAGAAAATCCAAGAAATGCTACGCTCAGTGAAGGACACAAGAGACCCTCTCACAGACACAGGAGTTTACCACATACCATGCAGCTGTGGACAAGTTTACATAGGGACCACTAAATGCAGTGTGTAAACACAAATCAAGGAACATGAGAGACACTGCAGACTGGGCCAGCCAGAAAAAAATCAGCAGTAGCAAAACATGTTATAAACCAACCTGGACAGAAAATGTTATTTAATAACTCTGAAATTCTGGACAAGGCCAACAACTATCATGTCAGAATGCACAGAGAAGCTATTGAAATCCACAAACACCTGGACAACTTCAACAGGAAAGAAGAAACCTTTAAAGTAAACAACACTTGGCTACCAGTCCTGAAAAATACCAAAATCAAAACTCAACACGTGCAAATGAACTTCACCCAGGGACAGGGATATTTTCAGCAGATAATGGGCCATTAGGCAAACAGACACTAATCTTCCTTGCATATCTCCCCCCAGGAACTAGCCATTCAAATACACTAATTTACATATCCTCTCCAACAGTGACTCACAGCTAACCCACACACCCCTATGCCACCATTCTCTGAACATTCCAGCCACAGATGCAGGCAAATAGTCAGGAATAAACTCTTCCAGAACAGAACCTCACAGCCTGGGGAAAAAATGAAGGAAAACCTATGGATGCCAGCCAGGAAAACCTTTGACTTCACAGTCAAAGTGCAATGCAGATTTACTTATTGAAATATCCAAAGAATCTTGGTTACTTATTGATTATGACTGATTGCTTACTTATTACGACTAATATTATTGAAGTAACAAAAGAACAAAGAATTTATTCCAATCCAGAAATGTATTTGTTCTTTCAAATAAGTATTGTTATATGATGAAGTTGGTCTTAAGAATAATTATTTAATAAACAATAAAATATGATCATAAGGCTGCAATCTGATAGCCATTTTTAGCTGAACTTAAGTCCTTTCAAACTCAAGGTGACTTGTCTCTTAGTAAACATAGGACTCAACTGTAAAATATCTTGTAGTCAATCTACTTGCAATGGATTTATGAGACATCTCAGGGGAAATAATATCAAATACATCTAGATTATTTGGAAGCAAAGCTCTTTTGAAAGAGAATAAAATAACCTTGGAAGAGTTAAGTGATAATTTAAGGGAAAGAAACATCAAAGCCCCCATATTTATATTTCTTGATTCCACATGTTCCTTATGGGTAATACTCAAATTAGCACTTCCTTTGTATAATCAGCATGGTGTAGCAGTTTGAGCATTTGACTACATCTGGAGACAAGTTTTCAAATCCCTGCACAGCCATGGAAACCCAGTGGGTGGCCTTGGGCAAGTTACACTCTCTCAGCCTCAGAGAAAGGCAAAGGCAAACTTCCTCTGAACAAATCTTATCAAGAAAATCCCATGATAGGTTCACTTCAGGGTTACCATAAGTCAGAATCGACCTGAAGGCACACCGTGACAACATATAACGAAATCTCAGTATAGACTGACTAAAAGAGCTTGACATGTAATATAGTACATACGCTTTAAAACAAACCAGATCTGCAATATATAAATATTGTTTAAAATCTATTTGAAACTCCTTTTCAGCAAGTAATTGGTTACCATAAACTACAACTTCAAATTCAGCCCCAAACTTTTTTTGTTGTTAACTGCCCTCAAGTTGACTCCAACTCATGGCAACCCCATGAATGAGACATCTCCAAGACCTCATGCCTTTTATAGCCCTGCTTAGGTCTTGCAGGTTCAGGCTCATGGCCTCTCTGAGTGTATCCATCTGATGGGAAGTCTTTCGCTATTTTAACTTCCTCTTCATATATTTTGAATTTATGTATTCCTCTGTGGTCATTATGTTTGTTTCCTTAATGCTCAGCATTAAGCCTGCTTAAAAAGAATTAACCCCTCCAAAATGTAATTTTAAAGCTATTTGCTATTGACTGAAACAAAGTTTCATACCATATAAATATCACAGAATACACAACAGTTTCTAAGATCTCAGTATTGTTTTAAATTAATCAGTTCTGCTTCTCAAATGGTATTTTAAAGTCTTTGTTCCATTAGTTGAAGTATCAGAGTTTGCTAGATTGGCGACAATGTCAGTTCTGCATCATTCTTAGGGAATTACTAGGGGTAATCCCACATTCAGAAATACTAAAAGATAAAGGAGAGCACAAAGAATGGGAGTTTCTAAAAAGTGAGATATTGAAGGCACAATTTCAAACAGCTCTAATGAGGAGGAAAAGGGGGTGGTGTCTAAAGAAACCAGGATAGATGTCGAAAGAACTCTCAATTAAGCTAAAACATAGAAAGGACATGTACAATAAATGGAAAAAAGGGGAAATCACCAAAGAAGAATTCAAACAAATAGCAAGCTTGTGTAGGGGGAAATGGAGCTCAGGCTTCCTAGAGAGGTTAAAAACAATAAAAAGGGCTTTTTTGGTTATGTCCATAGCAAAAGGAAGAACAAGAAACTGGTAGGGCCGCTGTGTGGAGAAGATGGCGAAAGGCTAACAGAGGGCAGAGAAAAGGCAGAACGTTTTAACACCTTCTTTGCTTCAGTCTTCTCCCAAAGGGAGAACAGTGCTCAGCCTGGGGAAGATGGAGCAGATGATGCAGTGGAGGGAATACAGCACAGAATTGGTAAAGAGGGAGTTCAGGTGTCAGACTCACCCCTGAATTCTGGGATTTGGAGTAGAATTCATGGAAGACGCTGACATGAGGCTGCCTCTGGCTTGTTTCCCTTGCCTAGGCCTCTGAAGGTTTTGGAGAGAGGCCAGCCCGCCTTGTTGGCCTGGGAACGCTGCTCTCCACTGCGGCTCAAGGTCAAATCTTCCAGGTGCAAGCCGGGCCGTTCCTCCTCCCTAAATGCTATTCTCACGCTGTGGGGTTTACTGGGGGTTTGTTTTAGCTGTATTCAGTTTCGGCTTTATTCCACGTTCCTGACACATGAATCCTTGCCAATAAAGAAATTTATTGAGTGAAAGTGAGCGTGTGTGCTTGGTATATCACAGTAAGCCGAAACTCCTCTTCACTACCTGAACCTTTTTGAGAGGTTCTACCTGCAATGTCGGAGGACGCAGAGGCTGGAACCCAGACGGAGAAAGACCTGGCTGCAGGCAGTGGCCAGGGAGCCAGAGCCCCGGAGGAGGGGGCCGGCACGTTGGGGGATGTTGCAGGAGTGTCTGAAGAAGATGCGAGCTGGACCCGCTGGAGGGCTGGGAGGTTTACTAATCCCTTTGACCTGATGGAGCTGGGAGCCAGGCAAGCCCTGGGGAGGGGCAACCTGCCACTCTCTGACACTCCAGTGCAAGGAGCTGTAACGGCCATGGGAGCCAGCTGGCCCTGCCCAGACGACCGAAGCTAGGAGGAATGCAGGTCCTGTCGGTGGAACAGGCCCCTGGCCGAGGGGCACCGAGAGCCAGGGGTGCGGTTTTCGCTGGCAGAAGTAAGAGCTGAGTTCTAGCAATTGAAGCAGCAAATGGAGGTTATGCAAATAAGCCTCCTAGAGATCCTGCAGAGGTTGCCTCAAGCAGCACCTGCCCCTGGAGGGGCCCAGCCTCCCCAAATTCAACCAGCGCCCGCACTGGCACCCGGGGCAGGGGACCCTGCCATGCCTGCTGGGGTCCCTGGCCTGCCAGCTCCTGGACTAGCCCCCCCGGGGGAGCTGGACCAGTCGAGCCTTGGGAAAGACCCCTGTGCCTAAAGCACCGAGACTTAAAGGTGACCTTTGATGGAGATGTGATGAAGCAGCCATACTTCCTGACGAAGGTAATGCAGTTTATGTCTCAGTGGGGCAAAGAGTTCCAGACGGAGGCTGAGAAGGTGCAGTATGTGTCCAACCAGCTAGAGGGAGAGGCGGCCCATTGGTTGGTGGGGCTTTATGATATGGGAGCCCCTGAACTAGGAAACTTCCATGAGTTCATGCTGGCTCTGTGGGCTCAATCTGAAGACCCCCTGAGAGTGAGAAGGGCCTGCACAGATCTCCGGCAACTGAAGCAAGGTTCGAAGTCCGTGGGAGAAAACGCCGCTGAATTTCGCCACCTGGCCAGTCAGGTGCCCGACTGGATGGAGGCCATAAAGGTACAGTTCTTTCAGGATGGCCTGAATGCAGACATCCTCAAATGGGCGTTGTTCCAGGGGAACCCTGAGACCCTGAGACCCTGAGACTTGGGATGGGTACGGCTTGCCGGAGAAGTGGAGACGGAGACGGAGCATCAAGCTGGCTTGGTGCCAGCAGGAATCCAGGGGGAAGACCACCGGGTCCACCGGAAAGAAAAGTAAAGCGGCCCGCCCAGGTGGAACCATGACGGGGGAGTCGGAGAAGGAGTGACGGATGAGGAAAGGCTTCTGTTTACACTGTGGTAAAGGGGGCCATCGCATAGCCAAATGCCCAGAGAGGAGCCCTCGGGAACCAGTGGCAGCTGAAAAGCCCCAGAGGAGTGAGGCGACGTCATCGATATCGAGGACCCCACTCAAGCCCAAGCCCAAAGCAGCAGTATGTGCCGGCCACACGGCAGGGGAGTCTTCGGAAGAACCAGATGACAGCGAATCTTACTCTTCCGACGTGGAGCTGACGGGAAATGGCTCCAGCCCGCCCTACTATGCGCCCAAGGGCAGGCTAACCCCAAAGGGCGCCGGGATGCTGTGGTGAGTGGGGTGAAGGGCCCTTTCTTCATAAAAGCCAAGTTAGGGGTTGGAAAATGGGAGCACCTGAAAAGTAATGTTAATGGTTGATTGTGGATGTATCCAAGTCCTAATGCACCCCTCCCTGGTCAGTGAGCTGGACATTAGCACTATCAAGCTGGACAAGCTAGTGTGGCTGTCTCAGATGGATGGAAAGGATGATGAAGGGGGCCCTGCAAGGCGAATGACTGGTCCAGTACGCATGAGAATGGGGAATCATCAGGAGGAGCTTCAATTTGTGATAGCCCCAGATTTAGTTCCCGCTGCAGTGGTGGGATTAAAGTGGCTAAAGTTCCACAACCCCATCACAGACTGGGTAAAAAAGACAATGACTTTTGCAGATCCAGTGTGTGTGCAGGAGCACGGGGTGGGGGAAGCTTTCCCAGGGGGAGGAGTCCCTCTAGAGGCCAATTCGCGGAACTGCACAACCGCTTTAGTCCAAGGGGAGCTGAAAGGATTGCCGGTGGAATATAAGGCATGGCAAAATGTTTTTGAGGAGAGGGAGTGTGACATTTTGCCATCCCACAGACCCTTTGACTGTGCCATTGAGATACTTTCCGAGACTAAGCTACCCAAACCCAGGATTTATTCCATGACACCGGCTGAGATGGATGCCCTCCGGGAGTTCCTAGACAAAAATTTGGCTCGGGGGCTCATCAGGCCCTCGACCTACCTTTGGGGGCCCCTGTTTTGTTCAGTCATAAGAGAGATGGGGGACTTCGTCTAATCCAAGACTACCGGGGGTTAAATTCTAATCAGTACCCCCTTCCCTTGATGAAGGATATACTGGCCCATTTGTCCAAGGGGAAGATATTTACCAAACTGGACTTGAGAAAGGCTTATTACAGGGTATGAATCAAGGAGGGGGAAGAATGGAAAACTGCCTTCGATTTCCCCTTTGGGGGCTTTCGAATTCCTAGTAATGCCTTTTGGATTAAGTGGAGCTCCACGAATTTTTCAGAACCTATTCAATGATGTATTGAGAGAATTTTTGTACACGGGGGTCTTGGTGTATTTGGATGATGTACTGATTTATTCTGAGGATTATACATGTGAAACTGGTGAAAAAGGTTCTTGCTAGACTGGGGGAGAACCATCTGTATGCTAAAATGTCAAAGTGTAAGTTTCACCAAAGCCATTTAGATTACTTGGGGTACCGCATCTCAAATAAGGGGATAGAAATGAACCCGCAAAAAGTAAAGGGGGTGTTGGCTTGGGAGGCCCTTAGGTCCGGGAAGAAGCTGCAGAGCTTCCTTGGATTTGCTAACTTTTACCGGTCCTTCATCCCTGAATTTGCAATGGTAGCCCTTCCACTGACTGACCTGCTGAAAACTAAAGGGGTGGGAGAGAAAGTCCGAAAGGGAAGGGGAAAAGCTAAGAAACCTCCCAAAAAGATTGTGGCCCAACTGGCCTTTGATAAGCTGAAGAAACTCTTTATGTCTGAACCAATTCTTAAACACCCTGACCCCTCCCAACCTTTTGTGGTCCAAGTTGACGCTTCTGATGTAGCAATGGGAGGGGTGCTGTTGCATCAGGGTGAGGAGGGGGAGCTTAGGCCGTGTGCACACCTGTCCAAGAAATTCAATGAGATTGAGCGAAATTGGCCTGTGTGGGAAAAGGAGCGGGTGCAATCAAGCTGGCCTTAGAAACTTGGCACCAGCTATTGGAGGGATCTTCCAAACCCTTTGAAGTTTGGACAGATCAAAAGAATTTGGAAGCTTTGGCCACCCCGAGGCGGTTGAACCCCAAGCAGGTTCGGTGGGCCAGTTTCTTCTACCAGTTCAATTTCACCCTGAAGTTTATCCCAGGAAAAAAGAATTTCCTAGCTGATGCTTTGTCCTGACTTCCCCAACATAACAGCAAATGAAAGGAGGTTATTGATACAGTCTTCTCCCCCTCCCACTTGGGACAAGCAGTCCTAACACGCAGCCATGCCAAGCATCAAGAGGCCCAAGCCTGCCCATCTTTGGGGCCAGGGCCTGACCTTAAGACAACCGGAAATGCCGTCCCACCAGCTGTAGATGCTGGCCCTGGTGAGGCCCCGGCCATGCCGGCGCTGGCTCCTTCTCCCCCCTCCCGGGCTGATGGGGGTGGGTGTCAATCCCAAATGGCATCGGTCCTTCCCAAGGACCCATGGTTTTTGGCTCACCCAGGGGAGGTGGCCCTTCGGGAGGGTCTGGCTTGGAAGGGAGAGTGCCTATATGTCCCAGAGGCCATGCGGTCGTCCATTCTCAAGCAATGCCATGATGTTAAAAGTGCTGGGCATTTTGGGTATGTAAAAACCTTGCATTTGGCCCGGAGGCAGTTTTGGTGGCCAAAGATGAGAAGGGAGGTGGAGAAGTATGTCAAGGGGTGTTCCACATGTGCAATGGCAAAAAGGGGGACGGGAAAGCAAAAAGGTTTGCTGCAGCCTTTGCCTACCCCGACCAAGCCTTGGGAAGTATTCAGTACGGATTTTATGGTGGAATTGCCGGAAAGTAGGAAGGAGACTGTCATTTGGGTGGTGACTGACATGTTCTTGAAACAAGCGCATTTTATACCCTGCAAAAAACTTCCAACTGCCCCCCCCCAGTTAGCCAGGTTGTTTATTCAACACATTTATAGACTACATGGGATTCCTACTAAGATTGTGTCTGACCGGGGAGCTCAGTTCACTTCCCAGTTTTGGAAGGCATTCACAAATCTTCTGGGAGTCGAATTGGGGCTCAGCAGTTCCCATCATCCCCAGAGTGATGGACAGAGCAAACGTACTAATTCAGGTTGTGGAACAATATTTGAGCTGTTATGTGAACTTCCCGCAATCTGACTGGGTGGACCTCTTGCCTTTTGCGGAGGTCGCATATAACAATGCCACTCACCAGAGCACCGGCTTCTCCCCCTTTAAGAGTGTTTCAGGGCAAGACTTTAATCCTCTACCACTAGGGGAGGGGACCTCCAAGGACCTGGTCTCAGTGACCCAGTGGAGT
This sequence comes from Gambelia wislizenii, assembly GCA_030847615.1. NCBI lineage: Eukaryota > Metazoa > Chordata > Lepidosauria > Squamata > Crotaphytidae > Gambelia > Gambelia wislizenii. The sequence goes on along the minus strand of JAUMIR010000005.1, from coordinate 94,724,450 downwards.
CAAAAAATTAGAGATGCCTGGCCAAAAGTTGTTTCGGCCTTGGACTTTGCAAAAGCACGTTACAAACATCATGCTGACCAAAAATGGGACCCCACCCCAGAGTACACCCTAGGGGACTTAGTATTTTTGTCCACCAAGTTTCTTAAAAGCCTCCAACCTTCGAAGAAGTTGGGGCCCAAGTACATAGGTCCTTTTCCTATTGCCAGAGTGATAAACCCTGTGGCATTTGAACTGGCACTACCCAAACTGTACTGTAATGTTCACCCTGTGTTTCATTCTAGGTTGCTCAAGCCGGCGTGTCCTCCAGACCATCATCATCCAGACCCGGGACCTGCACCCTGTCCTATCTTGGTTGACAACCATCAGCATTTTGAAATTTCTGAAGTGTTGGACTCTCGGGTTCGGGGGGGGGGGCTTGCAATATTTGGTGAAATGGAAACATTTGCCTTAGGGCATACCAACTGGGTCAGCAACGAACATGTGAATGCTCCGTGCTTATTACGAAAGTTCCATGCCTGCTTTCCTGATAAGCTGGGCTGAAAAGGGGGGATTTCTCTTCGGGTGGGCGGTATGTCATGCTCACCCTTGAATTCGGGGATTTAGAGTAGAATTCATGGAAGACTCTGACATGAGGCTGCCTCTGGCTTGTTTCCCTTGCCTAGGCCTCTGAAGGTTTTGGAGAGAGGCCAGCCCGCCTTGTTGGCCTGGGAACGCTGCTCTCCACCGTGGCTCAAGGTCAAATCTTCCAGGTGCAAGCCGGGCCATTCCTCCTCCCTAAATGCCATTCTCACGCTGTGGGGTTTATCTGGGGGTTTGTTTTAGCTGTATTCAGTTTCGGCTTTATTCCATGTTCCTGACACACGAATCCTTGCCAATAAAGATTTTTTTGAGTGAATGCGAGCATGTGTGCTTGGTATATCACATCAGGAATACCTAGCCAGTATAAATGAATCTATGTCTCCAGGGCCAGATGCACTTCATCCAAGGGTATTAAAAGAAATGGCAGAAGTAATCTCAGAACCGCTGTCAATAATCTTTGAGAATTCCTGGAGAACAGAAGAGGTCCCAAGCAGACTGGAAGAGGGCAAATGTTGTCCCCATGTTTAAAAAGGGGGGAAAAGAAGACCCAAATAATTACTACCCAGTCAGCATGACATCAATACTAGGAAAGATTCTAGAGCAGCTCATTAAACAGACAGTCTGTAAACACTTAGAAAGGAATGATGTGATCACAAATAGTCAACATGGATTTCTCAAAAACAAGTTGTGCCAGACTAATCTCATCTCTCTTTTTGATAGAGTTACATACTTGATAGATGAAGGGGACACAATGGATGTAGTGTATCTTGATTTCAGTAAGGCTTTTGACAAGGTCCTGCATGACATTCTTGCAGAAAAGTTAGTAACATGTGGGCTAGACAATGCAACTGTTAGGTGCATTTGTAATTGGTTGACTGACCGAATCCAAAGGGTAGTCACCAATGTCTCCTCTTCATCCTGGAGAGAAGTGACCAGTGGGGTGCCACAGGGTTTTGTCCTGGGCCCAGTGCTATTCAACATCTTTATCAATGACTTGGATGAGGGTATCAAGGGTATGCTTATCAAGTTTGCAGATGACACCAAATTAGGAGGGGTAGCTATTATCCTGAAGGACAGGATCAGAATCCAAAATGACCTGAACAGATTAGAAAGCTGGGCCAAAATTAACAAAACGAATTTCAACAGGGAAAAATATAGTCCTGTTTAAGTATTTGAAGGGGTGTCACATTGAGGATGGAGCAAGCTTGTTTTCTGCTGCTCCAGAAACTAGAACACGGAACAATGGATGGAAGCTCCAGGAACAGAGATTCCACCTCAACATTAGGAGGAACCTTTTGACAGTAAGAGCTGTTCGGCAGTGGTACACATTCCCTCAAGTGTGCTGGGGTCTCCTTCCTTGGAGGTCTTTAAACAGAGGCTGGATGGCCATCTGTCAGGGATGATTTGATTGTGTATTCCTGCATGGCAGGGAGTTGGACTGGATGGCCCTCATGGTCTCTTCCAACTCTACAGTTTCTATGATTCTATGATTCTAAGATACTACACTTGGGCAGTAAAAATGAAATGCACAGATATAGGATGGGTGACACCTAGCTTGAGGGCAGTACACACGAAAAGGATCTAGGAGTCTTAGAGGACAACAAGCTGAACATGAATCAGCAGTGTGATGCAGCAGCTAAAAAAGCCAATATGATTCTAGGCTGCATACTAGGAGTATAGTGTTGAGATCAAGGGAAGTAATAGTGCCACTCTATTCTGCTTTGGTCAGACCTCACCTGGAGTACTGTGTCCAGTTCTGGGCACCACAATGCAGGAAGGATATTGAGAAGCTGGAACGTGTCCAGAGGAGGGCAGCCAGGATGGTGGGTGGTCTGGAGGCCATGCCCTATGAGGAGCAGCTTATGGAGCTGAGTATGTTTAGCCTGGAGAAGAGAAGGTTGAGAGGGGACATGATAGCCATGTTTAAATATTGGAAGGGATGTCATACTGAGGATGGAGCAGGCTTGTTTTCTGCTGCTCCTGAGACTGGGAAAGGGAGCAATGGGTTCAAACTACAGGAAAAGAGATTCCACCTAAACATTAGGAAGAACTTCCTGACAGTAAGAGCTGTTCAGAAGTGGAATGCATTGCCTCAGAGTGTGGTGGAGTCTTTTTTTTTTTTTTAGAGTCTTTTAAACAGAGGCTGGGTGGCCATCTGTCAGGAATGATTTGATTGTGTATTCCTGCATGGCAGAGGGTTGGACTGGATGGCCCTTGAAGTCTCTTTCAACTCTATGATTCTGTGATGCACACATTTATTTATTTATTTATTTATTAAATATTCTCAGTCATACCAAAAAAAGGTAAGGGAAATACAAGAAGGACATGCAACAAAATGTTCTAAGTGAAGTGCTTCAGGCAGTCATCTGCAGCATTTTCCAGAATTCTCAGTTCTATCCCCCAGGATGTCCTTCCACCAAACAAAAAACATGTAGTATTCTGTGGTAACCAAACAACAATAGCATTGATATTTATATACCACTTATCAGTGCCAAAGCACCCCCTAAGTGGTTTACAGTGTGTTTTTAGCTAATTGCCCCCAACAAGCAGGGTACTCATTTTACCAACCTACGGAAGGATGAAAGGCTGAGTCAGCCTTGGAGCCCTCTGGTGTCAAACTCATAACATTGTGGCTTGCAGTACTGGCATTTAACCACTGCGCCACCAGGGCTCCAGGTTCTGACCTCATTGGGTTGAGAATGCTACGTGTCGCAGAATCCAGTCATTTTGCTTTTGACAAATTTCTCGTTTTGCTAATTGCAAATTCACACTGTTATTTGCATGAGCTTGTAAATATATTAGAGTTATTTAAATGTGGTGAGAGCTTCCACTTACAGAAGAACCTGTTTGCAGGTTGTGGCATGGCCCCGAGAGTTCCATGGGCTTGCCATTTTCCCTTAGGGGCTCTACTTCCCAGAAGCTCACGCATATATTTTTATGGGCTCTCAGGGAACATGTGACCAATGAAGAACTGAGGTGGTAGGGATTGCTTTTGGATGGACCTGGAAGTTGAAGGTTTTGCTTAGGTCCAGCAGGGTAGAATAAAAGTGGCTTCCTATCTGCTATCTTAGCAAGTGGAATTGAGCAGTTCTCCCATATTGTGTTCATTGCATTCTCTGTTTATGTTACTCACATGATTCAAAGGTTGTTGGCTGGGGGCACAGTTTGGGCAGTGTGACACAATCCAGTTGTAGGGGGGTTGGGGCCTTGAAATCCTTTCATTGTCCATTGTGTAGTCCCTTTAAGGGCCCTTGGGGGCCCAGTTACCAGTATCACTTTCAGATGGCAAGTAAACCACACAGTGACAGTGCTCCCAACTTGATTCATCACTTGTTAGTCCATGGTTGATGTTGTCAGATAGACTGGGGAAGATGGACTTATTGGATGACAGGACGATTACCCAATGCTCACATCTCTACCTCATAACATGCCAATGCTACTCAGCTGTATCCAATAAAGGTATGGACTTTTCTCTCCATTCATAGCTTATGTGTTTTTCTGGCTCTTCCCATTCCACCCTAGTCAGCAACTTGAAACCAGACCCACAAAAATATCTGCACTAAAGAGTCTGTTTGTCTGCCTACCTACCTACCTGATTTATATCCCAGCTTTCTCATAGCATGGGATCCAAGGTGGTGTATAACATTTGAAAAGCAGAATAATTTTCTATACATTATGTTCTGAATGCTCTGAATATGTTCATTTTTTGTATGAACTTTTCCTACTGTGAATCCTTTTTGCAAAGTTGTCTCCCTTAACAGTCTGCATTTTTGTGTGCTCTTTGTCTTCATATAAATAATAAGAGCATTTTTTTTCCCTTTTGAGTTGTGAATCGGATTTCAGAAGTCTGGAAAGCACAGGTTTCAGTGCACAGGAACATCACGTGGAAGATGGAGCAATCAGTTGGCCATATTATCACCATCTGAATCAGACATGTCATCCTTATTTATATCTATGCTCACTCCCAACTATGTCCTATGCAATGAAATTGTAGCTTCCCTTGACAGTTTGAGTTGAACCAAGATTTTTTTTTTTTTTTTTTTTTTGTCTGGGCTATAAGATTGTGTTCCCCTTACCAATAAAGTTCCATAGGAACAAAGATTGGACAAATACTTTTGGCCTGTGAGATCCAAAATTTCATAGCTATGATTCCTCTCTCCTTAGCTGTGAAATACAGCAATAAATTCAGTATGGACAATTTACTACACATTAATGGCACAGCCAATCATCTTCTGAGGCAGTTGCTTCTGCCTAATGGTAGTACCAGCTCCGTCTTGTTCTATTATCCCTTGAATGTATAATGGGGAGTATATTGAAGGGGACAAGCATTCAAATTGTAATACATATAAATAAAGATGGGTTATTGTATCAGTCTCATTATTTAATAGACAGTCCATCAGCTCCTCCTTCCTGGTGGGCTGCAGTTAGGTTGGGGAACAACTCATAGAATCATAGAATTGCAGAGTTGGAAGAGACCACGAGGGCCATCCAGTCCAACCCCCTGCCATGCAGGAAATCATGATCAAAGCATCCCCAACAGATGGCCATCCAGCCTCTGTTTAAAGACCTCCAAGGAAGGAGACCCCACCACGCTCCGAGGGACCACTATATGATTAGAGCACTCATATATACTTTGCTATGATATGAAAGTATGAAAAAATGGGTCTCATATTAATGGGTTGGGAGTGGGGCTTTTCTCAAACTAAGCAGCATCTAATCCATTTTTACTTAATTTAAAAAAAAATTCTGCCACAATCCCTGATAACATTTGCCAAAGCAAGTTTTTTTCTGTGGTTTGTCCTGTTCTGATCCTGCCAAGATCGTCCTTGCCTTGGTCACATAAAGAAAGATGGCAAGTTTCTTATAAAAACTGCAGAAATGTTCTGTTCCTTTGTAAGTCCATTTTGATTTTTTTTTTAAAAAAAATGTACATATTCTTCGCACAGCTGACTTATTTTACTGACTCCCTACTAACTACAGAAAAAAATCCTCATCCCGTAAGACAAAGTCCTTTATGTAACATCATAGAACATGACAAAGTTTTCTTTTTCTTTTTTTAGATGTTTCGCAACAGGTTGATAAATAAAACCAGTTTCCGAAAGCAATTATCAAGCCATCAATGCTGAATTTACAAAAAAAAAAAAAAAAAAGAAAGAAAGAAAGAAAGAAAGAAAGAAAGAAAGAAAGAAAGAAAGAAAAAAAAGGGGGGGTTCACTCTGGGTTGCTAATGGAATGCTCTCCATGATGTAGCAATTAATATTTGAGAAAGTCTTTTCATTTCTGTTAATAAGCAGCTGTATTTTACAGGCTTATTATGAACCTTTTGAAATAGTACCCCTAGCCAAAAGCTAAAAAAAATAAAATAAAAAATCAGATAAGTAGGGTATACTATTGTGAAATATTTATAGGCCTTGATTGCTTCAATTGCCTTTTGCAAGCCCATTTCCTTTTCTGCTATCCCGTTTCAAGACATAATAATAATGCAACAGACTCTTTCTGCTGAGATTAGCCTTTTATGAAAACATTCTGTAATTTATGCTCACTTTCATTTTATGAAATGAAGTAATGAGTGAGGAAATCCTCCTAAACAATTTCCCCTTTTACAAATGCATTCCAATAAAATTAATTCCAGGGCATGGTCCTTTGTATAGTAGATTTATTCAATGAATTCACCTCTAAACTAAACTGGAGCCACCTGAAGTAATTATTACCCATACCTGCCATGAATCTGAAATCTCTCATTATCTCTGTTAGCAAAGTTTCCCAAGTGCACTAGAAAAAAATCTCATTTTTTCCTTGAAAGCAAGACAAATGTATCAGAGGAACTGTTAATTTTTTTAAAAGATTTTATAAAACACAGTGAATGTTAAGCAACACAAGTTTAAGAAGCTAAAAACCTTAAAGGACAATATAGAAACCTATAGAAAACAATATAGAAAAACCTTGAAGGACAATATTCACAGAAGTTGCCCGTGAATAAAAAATGGCCAAATATGGCCTGGCTGCCTCCAGTCTCTTGCAGAACTGACACAGTTGATTTCAGCAGGGGGACGGCGTCATACGAAACAGGCCTCCTGCCACGCAGCAGAGTCCCTCAGTCAAGGACTACTCTTTGTATTCTAACACCCACAAGTCATACTCATACATTGACTACTTTTTTCATTTCATCCAGAGCCATGCAGAATATAATAGACTCCCAAATAGAATCCATAATTTATTCAGACCATTGCTCCATGTCCTAGTCTCTGGAGCAGCAGAAAACAAGCTTCCTCCATCCTCAGTATGACATCCCTTCAAATATCTAAACATGGCCATTATGGAGATTTTCACACGGGCTATATATCCCGTGGTAGGAACAGAACAGGGTCGGGAAAGGTTTTCCCTTTCGGACGACGTTGACCCCATTCTGTCCTTCATCTATCCTACTCCCGTGACTGTTCCAGAACAATGTAATCACGATTTTTCATCGTGAATAGACCTCCCGTTCCGTCACTATCACGGAATCACAGGTGTGCGAACAGGAGCCCCGTTCCTGTTCCGAAATGACAGCCGTGGAGGGGAGGTCTGTTCCAAGCACTTCCTGGTACGATCTGGACATCAAGGTAAGTGGCACCCTTTATTTTACCCTCCCTGTTTTGATTATGTGATTTAAAGAGTGCTTTTGTGCTTGGTGAACTGATTTTATGTTTGGGGGAGTTTTATTTTTTAAATTTACTGTCCGGCGTTATCACGTGATAACGTTTCAGATGGCCGGTCGTAAAAGCAGCCTTGCGACGGCTGCATTTACGGCCAGCCAGTAAGGGGAGGGGGAGCCCGTTCCTGCTGCGGAATTAAGGTGAGTGTGCGAAAGATTTACGTTATTCCATGGCAGGAATGGGAGAGGAGGTAGCGGGGCAGTAACGGGACATTTTGGCCCCATGTGAAAATCTCCTATGTCACCTTTTGTTCTCCAAGCTAAATGTACCCAGTTCCCTAAGCTGCTCCTCATGGGGTATGGCTTTCTGATGTTTCACCATTTTGGTTGCCCTCCTCTGGACACGTTCCAGCTTATCAATAGCCTTCTTGAATTGTGGTGCCCAGAACTGGGCATAGTATTCAAGGTGAGGTCTGACCAAAGCAGAATAAAGTGTCATCATTACTTCCCTTTATCTAAACGCTATACAGCCTAGAATCACACTGGCTTTTTTAGCTGCCGCATCACACTGTTGATCATGTTCAGCTTGTGGTCCACTAAGACCCCTTGATCCCTTTTGCATGTACTGCCATCAAGCTGGGTGTCACCCATCCTATATCTGTATATTTCATTTTTACTGCCCAAGTGTAGTATCCTACATTTCTCCCTATTGAAATTCATTTGTTAGTTTTGGACCAGCTTTCTAATCTGTACAGGTCATTTTGGATACTGATCATGTCCTCTGGGGTATTAGCTACCCCTCCTAATTTGGTATCATCTGCAAACTTGATAGGAATGGCTTCTATTCCTCATCCAAGTCATTGATAAATATACTGAATAGCACTGGTCTCAGGACAAAACCCTGTGGCACCCCGCTAGTCACTGCTATCCAGGATGAAGAGGAGCCATTGGTGACTACCCTTTGGGTTCAGTTGGTCAACCAATTACAAATCCACCTAACAGTCACATTGTCTAGCCCACATGTTACTAACTTTTTTGCAAGAATATCATGGGGGACTTTGTCAAAGGCCTTACTAAAATCAATTACAGTATATCTTTCTAGAGTCCAAATTAGTCACCAGACTGGAAAGGTTTGGTATCAATGGGTCACACATTTATAACATGGGACACCGTAGATCCAGAAAGTTTTGGCCACTACAATGGTTGTATTTTAAAATCACAGAGGGCCCCTCTCAATACTCCTGTCAGTTTCAAAGAGGACAGCAGTATCACAAGGTCACTGCTGTTACATTGAGGTAAGTATCATCTGGTCCTCCAGATGTTGTTGGACTTCAGCTCCCAGCATTCCTCATCATTTGCTAGGCTGGCAAGCTGCTAGGAGTTGCAGTTCAACAACATTCTTATGGATGATTCCTACCTCTGTGTTACATCAAGAAGCTCACACAAGCATATGTACAAATGAATTGCTTTTCTCTTCTGATGAAGTTGATCAGAAGAATGAAGAAAGTTCCTCTTGAGCTTGTAAATCTCTCCATACATTGTAACATAATGCATATAAGTCATGCCTCCATTTGTAGTCACTTGCTGCAACGTCTGAAGTGGCTCACCATTTCACAGAATTAAGTGGCATTAGTTGAGTCCTGTTCCTTTAGCCATGAAGTGGGGATGCACAGAGGATCAAAGGGTCAAGTGCCATTCCTTCTGACTCAGTACAGGCTTCAGTGCCACCATTACCTAAAACTAGAGTCATATTGTGATCGGTTCTAGTCACCTCTTTGATTTTTTTCCCCTAATCCAAAATACCCCCCCCCAAAGGAATATTTGGGGACAAAACTGAACCATATTTTCAGCCCAAGATAGCATTTTTTGCACCCATTTAAAATTGCCAGAGGATTGATGGATCAGTGTGAGTTTGGGGTCCAAGGGTGCCATGAGACACACACACACACACAGCATGGCTCTGTGTGATCCATGGGGTACACAACTCTCACGCCTGCCTCAGCCCATGGGAAACAACAGTTACTATACAGGAGAAGTAGACAAACATTTTTATTGTGAATCTAGGATTTTATTTTGTTGAACAGAGCCACTATCTAGAGTCAGAGAAGCTTGAGGGTAGAACTAGCTATAAAATGTTGACATGAGGTATAGAAAACTGCTACAACCTGTTACATCCCATGATGAACTGCATGATCTGAATTTTTACAGTCTGATTCTGAATGTACAGATTCTAAATTTTATTTTCTGCACAGAAAATACTGTGTTAGAAAGTTGTTTTTCTAGCATATACCCCTTTCCCACCAAACAAGTCCCAAATTATGAGAATTGTCACCCATCTAGGATTCACCTCATCAGGGTTTCCTGACCTTCAAGAAACCATTTTTGACCATTTAAAAATATTTTTCCATGATCAAGTTTCTAACCTTGATTATCGCCTGTATTTTAATATCCACCTTCCTGCATTAACTAACCCAATTAGAGTGATACACACTCATTACTATACTAGCAGAAAAGAAGCAAAGTGAGGAATGCAATCTTTTCAGTTTGAAGAAAGCAGATTTCATGTATTGCATCATGTTTGTCTGCCCATTTTGAGTAATTTGGTATATAATTGCTGACAGCTAATCTCAAGCAAGAATCCAAGTGTTCATCTTTCAGACTAGAATGATAGTTTGTGTGATAGGATATGAAATATCTCTTAAGATTCCCTCCTCCCCTTTAGACACTTCTTAACTGAAATATCCACTTGGATTTCATCAGGGAGAGGGAAAGTGTTGCTCACACTTACCATGAAAATGGTACAACATTTGTTCTATTATAAATTGACATACACTCATTCTTTTTGACAGAAATACTGACAAAATTATTGCTTGGTTGCTGTCAAACCTCTGCCCACACTGACTGAGACCATAGTGACCATTGTGAATACGAAGCTAGGATAAGGTTCTTACATTTGCAACCAATACTATGTGTGATTGCAGAAGGATATGACAGTTTTGATTGCTCTGAGTTTCTATTTTTTCCCCAGTCTTAAGTTTGATTTCTCCCAAATTCTGAAAACGTGTATGCATTTTGGTTTACATTTTGCTAAAACCATGCACTGTTGTACTCACTTCTGTCTAATATATGTCCCTGCTCCCAGGAAGCAAAGCCCTACCCCCAGGAGCCATTTCTAGGGGCTTGGGAAGAGCCTCCTGGCTTCCCTCGTTCACCATGAGTAGTCCATGGGGGCAGGGGGGAAGAGAAACATGGTGAGAAGGGTTGTACAGTGATAGAAGTGCCTTTAAAAATTTTTTGGGTGGGCAGTAATGGTTCTGGAGCAGGTCAGGCCTGCCATTTCTTGTAGCATCGGTTGGGCAGAGGTTTTTTTTTTTTCCCTCCCTCCTTCTTTTGCAGTTATATGCAGACATTTGTGGCTCTAGCATGAGTCAGGCCTGTTGCCCTTTGGTGTTGGGGGATAGGGAGGAATTTGGGTCCCCCTTCTAAGTTCCCTCTCAGCTTATTGAAGAAGATGACACTCTAAAAAAAAAAAAAAAAAAAAACACTCGCTGTCCAAGGTGCAATAGAGCAATGTTTTTTTGATTTAGCAGAAAAGAAAATTCCAGAGGGCTCCCAGGTTCACTCAGCCTTCCATCCTTTCATAGGTCGGTAAAATGAGTACCCGGCTTGTGGGGGCAATTAGCTAACACACATTGGAAACTGCTTAATGCAATGTAGATGTGTAAATTGCTATTGCTTAAAACAATTTGTAAGCCACTCTGATAGCCTTGTGGCTGAAGTGGGGTATATATAACTAATAATAATAATAATTTAAAAAGAGAGAGAGAGAAACAACAACAAAAAACCAGTTTTCTTGCCTTAGCACTCACTCACTAAGGCAAAAATCCAACATGGCGGTAGCGGGCACTTGCTTTGTTAGCAAGCCCTGCCCCCACGCTCACCCAGCCAATCAGCTTTGTGCTTCCTCTCCTATGCAAGAGCGATTCATATCAAATTGCTTGTCCCAACAAGAAGGAATGCACATTCCCCTCACTGTTTTTTTTAAAAAAAACTCCAGGGAAAGCAGCACAAGCTTTTCTTGTGAAGTTTTTGACATTTTGGGTCCCCTGCCTTCCCAGTATGGTGAAATGATGCAGAATGCCATTAGGACAGGTAGGATTCCCCTTGCATTCTGTGAGGAGTATTTTTGTCATCTAGACAACCCCAAGTGTCATGTTGGAGGGAGGATCTAAAGTTATGGGGAGAGCTTCAGGTTACCTCAGATGCATCCAGGCAATGGATGCAAATCCAGGGCTATTGGACTTGGGGTTTTGAGAAATTGGTGTCAGGCATGCACCAGTATTGCCTATTCCTTGAAAAGTCAGATCTGGCTATGGTGACTCATTCCTTGATTACATCCCTGGTGGCGCAGTGGTTAAATACCAATACTGCAGCCACAACACTGTAAGTTTGATCCTGCAGGGCTCCAAGGTTCATTCAGCCTTCCATCCTTAAGTAGTCGGCAAAATGAGTACCCAGCTTGTTGGGGTCAATTAGCTAATGCATTATAAACCACTTAGGGAGTGCTTTGGCACTGATAAGTGGTATAGAAATAGAAGTGCTATTGCTATTGCTATCCCATTTTGATTATTATGTGGGGCTGCCATTGTTAAAACTCTTTGGAAATTTCAATGGGTTTAAAATGCTACAGCCAGGCTGTTGACTGGTGCTGGTTACAGAGATCATGTGATCCCTTCCCCTGGTTGAAACAACTTCATTGGCTGCCAGTTCATTTCTGGGCACAATTCAATGTGCTAGTTTGGACATTTGAAGCCCTATACGGCTTGAATCCAGACTATCTGGGAGACAGTATCTCCCTATACAAACCAGCACAAGCTTTAAGATCTGCAGGGGATGACTTTCCCTCTGTCTCAGCAACTTCACAGTCACATTTGGTGAGGACATGGGAGGGAGCCTTCTCTGTGGCTTTTCCCAGGCCATGGAACACCCTTCTTCTGGCTGGCTTCCTTTCTGCTCTCTTTCTGCTGGCAAGTGAAGATCTTTGAATTGTAAATTATAGAAAAGTAGCATGGGTGAAATGGTTTGGTGTATTTTATTTTATTTTTCATCTGTTAATTGTAATTCTGTTTGGAGTGTGTTTTTAACTGTTTTAGACATAGTTTTAACATACTGTTATTTAATTCTTTTTTTAAAAAAACTTTTATAATCAGTTTTTAATTTAATCTTGTTTTAAACTTCTTGAAGCCACCTTGGATCCCACACCAGCGAAAGAAAGAGTATAAAGCCAATAAATAAATAAATAAATAAATAAATAAATAAAGTTTTGCTTAGAACTGAACACTAGCAGTCCTCAAATTAGCTCAATTTGGGGCCAACTTTCTACTCTGGCCTTTCTACTCCAATAAGTTCTGTCTAAGGAAAATGTTGCAGGGCTGTACAATGGAGGTTGATAAGGTCAGGGATTTGTGGGAGCCAGTATCACCAGCTACATTGAGAGGCCCAAGCAGTGTGTGGGCATCACTCTGTAACTCAGTTTGAAGCCTTATTGTTCCAGTCTCATTGCATTTTTGGTGCGTTCAAGTAAATGAATTGGAGACAACAGACCATCAGTGGCAGCGCTAGGAGATGGCGAACCACACTAGGTGACACCATAAGAGGGAGGGGTGATACTGGCTTTAGTGACACCACAGCAATCCACACAGATAGGGCTTTAGAGTTAAGGGATATGCACCTTATGCATATCTCATGAACAATTTGTCCTTCAAAAACTGACCAAAATAGCAGGGGGACAGAGGTGCAATTGGGAAGCTATGCTGAAGAAGTCTTGTGTCTAAAAGCTACGAGGAAGTACCTGGATGGCAGGCATGAATGGGAAGGGATTTAGTTCACCCATAGTGGCCACAGTCCACTGACAAAAGTTGAGATCTGGGCAATAACTAATCAGTCCTTGGCTCAGTTGAGGCTTCCCAGAAAAAGGTTTGGGACTCATTCCTTTTGTACTAGAAGAGCTTCAGCCATGGGCTATGGAACTGGGGGCTATTCAGACCATAGGCAGATGGACATAAGTTGTGTTCAAGTCATATAGGTGACCACTGAAGTAAATAGTTTTGAATGTTTAATGTATCTTGTTCTCTATTGTAGGTTTACAGGTGTCCAGAAAGCTTGATAGCAGCCAGCAAAGTATATACAAACAGCAAGTAGCTGGGAAGGTAGCCAGCTTTTAATGAACATACCAGAATGCAAACACAGTCAAGAAAGTCAAAGGCTTATGGCAGGCAGCATGGGCCCAAACAAGTCCATGAGTCAGTGGAAAACAGGCAGCAGAGTAATCAGGAACAGTCCGAAGTCAAGGCATGAGTCAAGGCAGCAAGAATTAATGCGACAAAGTCAGCAAGAAGCTTTCTCCAGGAAAATCAGTTGATCTCTGACAAAGCCTCCATCGCTTCCCAAGCATATATATAGCAATCAAGGCTTTGTCAGGTGCTTCTTGACAAACAAATTTTTCTCATAAAATCTCTGAGATTTCCTTTGAGCTTCCTTTTGAGCTCGCTGCTGGGTGTATGATGGTGGAGGTAAGTTGGTCTCTTCTTCTTTGTCCTTATCTGAATTGGCAGGACTCTCTGCCGGGACTGGTGCCAACCCACTAGGGCCAGGCTATTCATCTGCTTGAGCCTCCAGATTGGCAGGGTTCCCTTCAGGCTGTCAAAGGTGTAGATAAACTTGTGCCAGGGTCCATAGGGCTGTTCCCTGCCATGTCCTCCTCCTCCTCCTCCTCCTCTGATTCCATACCCTCATCAAACTCACAGGACATGACAACAAAGTCCAAAAAAGAGGAGTCTGATGTTAAGTTTGCAGCCACAGCATGATCCACTAGGCTTGCTAAGCAAGTACATTCCAGCTTGGGATGAGAAAAATTGCTTGCACCAGGCACAGGGGCTTGAGGTAGAATGGCTTTTTCAGGAGCTGATGGACCCAGATTATTTGAGGACCTAGATTATTGGTTATTCATTTGGGAGGGAATGATGTGGATCAGCTTAAGAGCAAAGCTCTCCCCATGCAGGTGACAGCCAATTTTGAGGCAATCAAAACCCTCTGGCTCAACGTACACCTGATGAGGTCTGCAATTTTGCCCAGGCAAGTTTGAAAGGGAAAAAGAGATCCAAGATGACTAGATGGGCATGAAGGAAAGTTAATAGGACAACATATAATGCTCTTGCAAGTGGATTGGGCTATTATTTGCCTCATCCTGGGCTACTGTTTGAGAAGCCTCACTTGGAAAGGGTTGATGGAGTTCACCTTTTGTCAGGTCTCTGGCTATTAGTTACATATATAGATGCTGTTGTATTAGCTAGCCATTGTTAGGCCTGTTTGCTAGCCAGAGATTTGACATGAGTAGAGTGCATTGTGGGAAAGGCTGGTTGTGGCTGGAATGTGATGGATACTATCTGCAGGAAGGCTCAAGGACATTTAGCCTGGGAAAGAATTAGGGTGTTAGAGCTTGGAACAGACAGGTTCCAATTAGCCAGGTGGATGGGGGAACATGAAACCTAAACAAGATACTAGTACTGAGCTTTTGGTGCACTTGCTTCAGATCTGTCAGTAACCTGATGCCGTTCACTTTAATGCCTTGCAATAAAGCATTTGAACTGATGCCTGTTGTTTGAGTGACTGAAGTTTGACAGGGTTCATTATACCTTTTAGAAGAAGGCATCCATTTGTTTTAACTGATGTGCATGGAGAATTAAGGGCTATACTGATTGACCTGCTGGAGAAAAGATGCTAAGCAGATGCTTGTACCTTGTCCATGGCAGATAGGTGGGGAAACATTAAAAGGGAAGTGATAGTGAGCAACCCAGGAATTTATTTGGTGAAGGAGACATCTAGGCTAGCTTATGTGGGTTACAGGGCCTAGGGGTGGGAAGGAGATTACCCATGGGACTGGCTGGGGCATGTTTTCCCTTTAAGCCAGAGGATATGAGGGAGGAAAGGCTCCCTTGCTGAGGACTGCCTCAGTGCCAAGTCAAAATGGGGACTGGCATCTGGAGCTTGGGTGCTTCACCTAAGGGTGGCTGAGGAGATGGTCAGGTCAGGACCCCCTGCTGCAGCTCGAACCAACTTTAGGCTTCTCTGTGCCTGCAGATTGTTAAAGTCTACAGTTATTGACTAAATAATGAATAAAGTGGCCCTTCAGATGCCCAGGTTTGTTGTCTGGTCTCATTATTTCCTAGCGAGTAAGCAATGTGCACTTTTCTTATGTTGTGTCATTTTGAAAGCTGTTTCAAAAACATATGCTTTTTGGAACACATTTTCTGATTGCACAACTGCACTGAAAAATTCAGAGAAGTGTAAGGAAAGCTGATAAGGTTTGTGTTCTGGTATGAAAGTTTTGCAACTGAGTAGGTTATAAAAGCAAACCACATGGAAAGAAAGAAAGAAAAGAAAAGAAAAGAAATAAATGAATATATTTCCCTTTTTGGAGCAGAAACTTTCAGAGCATTTTTTTTAATGTTTACTAATCACTGGACAACTCACAGGATATTGTCTTGTGCAGCCCTGTACATTGATTCCCTGCTCCTCCTCCTCCTTCTGAGTCCCCAGCCATTCTACTTGCAAGACATACTTATCTGATAGTTTTTACTTGCAGTCAATTGCATAGGATTTCACCTATCTTGACAGGAGATGCAAGTGAAATAGTGCTCAGAACTTTCCTACCTCTTTTGCAAATGGATAATATTCTAAAATAAGAGTTAGAACCCTTAAAGTTGTCCTTGCTTCCTCTTCCCCAGTTTTATATTCAAATAGAAGAAAAATGTGCCCTTAAGTTAGGGGACATGCCTTCACTGTTTATGTAGGGAGCTCCTGTTTTACTTTACAATGGGTCTGTCTACACTGCAGAAATACAGCTGTCTGACACTGCTTTATCCACCATAGTCCTATCCTAATATTTATAGTTTGGTGAGGCACCAGAGTTTTCTCATAGAAAAGGCTAAATAGCTCACAAAACTACAGACACCAGGATTCCATAGGATAGAAGTATGGTGGATAAAGTGGTGTCAGACTGCTGTATTTCTGCACTGCCCCTTTAGGTCCTGAAAACTGGGGGGTGGGAAAAGTGACCTCCTTTGTTGCTGGCCCAAGAAATACATCATCTCTTTAAGTCCTGTGACTTTGGGGAGGGACTTTTGGGTCAGCCTTCCAAATGTGAGCTGGCTGGGGAGCAGCCCAGCTTATGGATTCTCCCTGGGGTTCAGGTGTTTACACCCAAGGGAGGTCAGGGAGGGGGGTTGGGAGTTGACCTCCTGCCCCCAAAATTACCACATTAGGTTATTCACCCATTGCAGTTCTCTCAGAAAGGGGTTAAATAGGTTACAGATAAATAAAAGTGGTCCTTTATATCCCAGCTTACATTTGTGGTCTCTTTATTGTGTCTGGTCTCCTCATTCCTGAGTCTACTATCAAAAGGCTAGCTCACAAAACTACAAATACCAGGATTCCATACAACAGAACTATGGTGGATAAAGTTGTGCCAAACTGCTGTATTTCTGCAGTGCAAACAGCCCCAAAGATATCCCTTCAGTGCCAGTAAGCTTCAATAGGACAGGCTCACAATTGACTCTGGCAATGGGAGACTGTGGTAGACACCATGGCAATAATGAGAAGTGACATGTTGGTGGTGCTGTGGATTTTCAAGTGGCAGGAAAACTTGTTATG
This sequence comes from Gambelia wislizenii, assembly GCA_030847615.1. Lineage (NCBI taxonomy): Eukaryota > Metazoa > Chordata > Lepidosauria > Squamata > Crotaphytidae > Gambelia > Gambelia wislizenii. The sequence goes on along the minus strand of JAUMIR010000005.1, from coordinate 94,707,526 downwards.
CAACATGCAGGTTGAATCATTGGATTTTGTGTGGTAGAAAAGTGTATTTGGATAAAGACAACACACTTTTCCAGCAAGATCTGTACATCTTGTATCACTATCGGCATATCCTAAACACAGCATGGAGATGGGAGTGCCCAGTTTTCCCCAACTGCAGTCTGAGAGACAAATTGTACATTATGTAATTTGCATTAAAGAACAACACAGTATAGTTAAACTGCACACTTTTTCTTATGGAAAAGCATGTTACAGAGGCTAAACCCAAAGGTATTCCTGATCTGGATCAAGGCCCACATCCTGGGTGCCAGTTAGATAGTAATTATTGTTGCGGGGCATCCTGGGACTTATTGATCCCTTATTTGTCCCTTGTTGTTTACATGATTTTTCTCTCAGATTTGGATATCCCGGGAGATCCCGGGATCATTGTTTACACGGCATCATGTCCCGTGTTATGTCTCCTCTCCCAGTATATACTATCCCATTTTTGTTTACACGCGTTTATGGTCCTGGGATATATTTTTTTAGCTGTCAATCAAGGATGCAATTACTCGTTTTTGCACAACCTCAGTGACTACTTTTTATAGAGTTTCCCGCCACAAGCAATGCTATTGGCTGGCACAAATGTTTGTTCAAGCTTCTGCATTGGTCAGAGAAGGAAAGTGAAGACAACCCCCTCTGCACAATTTGATTTTTTTAAAAAAAAACTAACGGGTAAATGCCCCCCAAAAGTTAAAATCCATGTAAAAGGAGAATGCCAGTACAGACACACAAGGCATTTTAAAAGACAAACCTCCGTTGGTGCGATTGTCTGCCCAGACGCTTGCAGTTTTTACTATGCCTTTAAACCCATGATGGAGGGGATGCTGCCAAGAGGGGGGTGGATGAATGAGCGATCGTCTGCCCAAACACTGGCAGTTTTTACTGTGCCTTTAAACCCACGATGGAGGGGATGCTGTGTGGGGTGTGTGTGGATGAATGAGCGATTGTCCGCCCACCCGCTTGCAGTGTTTATTGTGTCTTTAAACACATGGAGGGGATGCAGATGGGGGTTGAATGGGCAATCGTCCACCTATGATCTCTTTAAAATTTACTCTCTCTTTAAAATTTACTCTCCCTTTAAAATTTAAACCCAGCATGCAGGGGAGGGACAGGTTAAAGCTGAAGGGTTTGCAGTGTAGAAATCCATTGAACAGGGTGACTTAGTGACTTAGACACACACAAACCTACATGCAGCTGGAAGGGAAGCCTTTGTTTTCAGCTGGTGAGGCTGAATCTATTGAACGGGTGACTGACCCCTCCTCTGATCTCTGAGACCGCCCTGGTCACATCAATTTCTGGTCATCACCAAGTACCGAGATATCTTGTCCCGGCTGTTTACATTTCCGATTTTCCGAATCCTCCGGTGACTTTTTTTAAAATCGCTACAAACTGCGGGACGGAGAGTCCCACTGGTTGAGGGATAAAATCCTCTCAAAATCTTGGGACTGTCACGATGTACGTGTAAACAACCAGAAATCAACACAAATTCATCCCACTACATATTCATCGTGTAAACGGCACCCTGGTTTCCTAGCAAAACTACTCACCACTTATGGCTGCCATTTCATATCAAATGTTCTATGCAATCAAACTGTACATCTGCCAGCCAATAGCAGCTGGGGAGGATGAAGCTAATTTGGGGCAGCAAACCAGTGCTCAGACCTGATCCAAATTTTAAAAAAAATGCCAATCAAAGCATGCAGGTATGTTTGCTTCAATAAAAAACTGACCATCTCAACCTTCAAAGAAAAGAGGGGGGAACCACTGCAATATGTAATTTAGATCTTTGAATGTCGGGATTCAATATCCATACCATATTTACCAGATGAAGGAAGAAGAAATAAAGATCCTATCTTCTTGCATTAAAGTATCAGATAGTGCACCATTACTTATACATTACCAATGGGATGGAGAGTAAATTGTCCACTGGAGCCCTCCCTGATGTTTTGTGGTCCCAAATCATGGTCCCATGAGCCCTCCCTGATGTTTTGTGGTCCCATCTCCCAAATAGACAGCTGCTGATGAAAATGGCAGTGCTGTTGACACTGCTGTTAGAATTGTGGGCACCAGAATTCAAGAAGGATATTGACAAGCTGGAATGTGTCCAGAGGAGGGTGACCAAAATGGTGGGAGGTCTGGAAGCCATGCCCTATGAGGAGCAGCTTATGGAGCTGAGTATGTTTAGCCTGGAGAAGAGAAGGTTGAGAGGTGACATGATAGCCATGTTTAAATATTTGAAGGGATGTCATACTGAGGATGGAGCAGGCTTGTTTTCTGCTGCTCCAGAGACTGGGACAGGGAGCAATGGGTTCAAACTACAGGAAAAGAGATTCCAGCTAAACATTAGGAAGAATCTCCTGACAGTACAAGCTGTTTGGCAGTGGAATGCACTGCCTCGGACTGTGGTGGAGTCTCCTTCTTTGGAGGTTTTTAAACAGAGCCTGGATGGCCATTTGTCAGGCTTTCTTTGAATGTGTATTCCTGCAGGGCAAGGGGTTGGACCAGAGGGCACTTGTGGTCTCTTTTAACTCTATGATTCTATGTATAGCATCAAAATCTGTCAATGCAGCAAAACCAGCCCATTTCCTCCAAACATTTTACTTTTCCTGTCCAATGGGTACTGTGAATTTGGTTGGCAACTGAGTTGGTAAGAATCTTAGGAATGGCTACCATATATAGTAGTGGACATGGTGGTGGAGTTGCTTTTAGACTTGGGGATGGTCCAATGTGACCCCATCCACATTCCAGGAAGTTGCCACAGCTGACATAAATGGAGTAAGTTGAGCATACCAGTCTTTCCCTAGGAGATCTGTCTGGGATTACTATTCATGATTTCCCAGGGAAGACAGAAAACCTAGGTTTGTGAAATTAATTCAAACAGATCACAGTCATCTGTACATAAATTAAAACCTACAATGATAATTGCCCAACTCTATAATTAACAGAAAAATGACATATACAATCAACGTGTCACCTATCTGCTCCCTTTCCAGATAACCATACAGGCTGGAATGCAAAGTGGAGCTTTACTAAATGGCAAGGCATCAATTGCTAGAATTTTCAATGCACATGAGTTAGTAGAACAGACCTCAGAATGACAAGGTGACAGTTGCCCTTGGGGAAAGGATAATGTTTCAAGAGCGCCTCTTTCCAGCAAACAACAGAGGCCTGGACGTAATAACATGTGTCAGCACAATGACTAGAGGAAAAACAAGATGAAAAGAACTCAAGTTAGAGGTTAATTGTTCTTGCTACTTAAAGCATTAATAAATAGAAGGAGATTCAAAGTAAAGGAACAGAATTTTATCAGTTCTTTCCATGACAACCAAGGTGTAGACTTTCAGATCTGATCCAGAAATTTCCTTGTTGTGCATGTAGGAAATTTATACTGTCTCACCTAAAAATTGGGGTGGGGATCTGTCTCCCTCTTATTTTTAAATTTCTTTCAAGCAAAGTGAGGTGGCAGTCAGGAAAATCTGTTGAGCCCATTTAGAAGAAATCTAAACATCTGGACAAGTTTGCTTCTTTTGCATTTGGGAATCTGTCATTCAAAGGCTTCTAAAGCAATTCTCTTCTCATGTGTCTTCTAAAAAGGTCCTTATGCCTAGAGCCATTTCATGCTTTATGAAGCACAGCAGACAAGCATGTTTCCACTTGAAGGACTACTTCATATTTTGGAACTCTCTGAGTGAGTATTTTGAAAAGCTCATCATCAGTTTCCCCAGGATTCTCTCACAGCTTGGAATGGTGATGTATCCACACTCATTGTAAGGCAGGTACACACAACCACCTTCATGTCATGGAAAGAACACACAACAGAAGCGTGGCAAGTTTTACAGGCCATCATCCTGCCTACCATCATCACAGTATACAACCACTACCTCCTCCCCCAAACATTGATTTCAAGTTGAGTCCAATTTATGATGAACCTACCATAGGGTTTTCTTGGCAAGATTTATCCAAAGAAGGTTTGTGATTGCCTTCCTCTGAATCTGGGTGTGACTCACCTAAGGTCACTCAGTAAGTTTCCATGGCTGAGCAGGGATTTGAACCCTGGTGTCTGAGTTCTAGTCTGACACTCAAATCATTACCCACGTTGGCTTTATACCTCCCCCCAGATTATACAAACTTAAGAGAGGTAAGTGAAAACAGCTCAGTTTAAAAAACAAATAAAACTAGTCCATATTAAATAATTTAAAATTCACAGTTTAAAAATCATCTGGGTAGGATTGCCAGAAGAGCTTGGTCTTTAATGCTATTTTAAATTAAGACAGTATTCGACTGGTGAATCTCTTCTGTCAGGCCATTCCAGAGTCTAAAGAAAAAGTGCTCTGGGTAACAGTTGCCAGCCTAATCCTGGATCATAGAATCATAGAATCATAGAATTGCAGAGTTGGAAGAGACCACGAGGGCCATCCAGTCCAACCCCCTGCCATGCAGGAAATCACTATCAAAGCATCCCCGACAGATGGCAATCCAGCCTCTGTTTAAAGACCTCCAAGGAAGGAGATCCCACCACGCTCCGAGGGAGTGTGTTCCACTGCCAAACAGCTCTTACTGTCAAAAAGTTCCTCCTAATGTTGAGGTGGAATCTCTGTTCCTGGAGCTTGTATCCATTGCTCCGTGTTCCAGTATGAAGTACATATACCGCAGAGGAACTGAATGTACATGGTGGATTATATGGGACAAGGTGAACTCATAGGTAACCTGGACACAAACCATGTAGGTCTTTATAGGTAACAACCAACACTTTGTACCTTGCCTGGAAAATAACTGGCAGCCATGGGCATGATTTTAATATTGATGTAATGTGATCACTCCTAGGTGTACCAGTAACTGATCTGGCTGCCATGCTTTGAACTAATTGAAGTTTCTGAACTTGGTACAGAGACAGCTCAAAGCATATTGCAAAAGTCCAGCCTCAAGGTTACCAGTGTGTGCACTACCACCTTTAGGTCCTCCAACTCTAGGAATGGTGAAATTGGTGTATCAGCTGAAGCCTGGCCATCACATCTATCTGAGCTGTCATTTGGAGTGACTGATCCAGAAGCATGCGAAGCTGGAACACAGTCTTTCAAAAGTGTCAGCACAGCCCACACAATTTGAAGGAACCTCAAGGGAGGCATAGCTCCACTTCCACAGTTTGGACTTTTCCATGACAGTGTATAGGCAGAACCTTCTGTGAGACATCTGCCAGACAGTGCAAGCAGTTCCTAACCACAGAGAGAAATCTTATACCAGGTCCCTTTAAGAGATATAGAGTGGGGCTGACAGGGGATTTCCAGCAAATATTTAGGTTTCTCAGTCTCCAGTGCAAACATGAAATAGCCATGCCAGATAAGGGTTCCTAGTGGATCAGGGCAAACTTAAGAAAAACATGGGGGGGGGATGCCTTCACTAAGTCCATGGAAGGTAAAATTCTCTTTACAGGGCCTGTGGTGCAAAGGCCTCACAAGATTTAGCTCAAGATTGTTGTCCACTGAAGCCTAGGAGATCCATGGAGGGACTTCAGGGAGTCTTTGAAATCCCCCCCCCCCGCAGATGGCCTTCTTGTTATTTTAATATTGTATTTAATTTTTTTTCTCTTCATGGGTACCTATAGCTTTCATGAGATTCTCATAGCAATCCATGATCCCAAACATGTAAGAGCCACTGATTTAGTAAGAGACAAGCATCAGTCCCATTGTTAGGTTCCATCTATGGTAGACCCATTTAATTAACTAAACTTAAATACATGTGGACTTAATGAATTATCCTTGGTTATATTGGTCTACATTAGTACTAACGATAGGACTGAGGCCATAGTATGTAGTATAAACCACAATGCGGTAACAAGGAAGTATCATGCCCCAGGAGCCTGAGGAGGCTGTAGAGTCAGAGGAGGAGAAGACCATGGCAGGAAACAGCCCTAGGGACCTGGCACAGGTTTATCTACCTGGTCTGAGTGGGTTGGCATCAGTCCTAGCAGAGAGTCCTGCCTACTCAGATGAGGACAGAGAAGAGGAGAGAGACTTACCTCCACCGTTGTATACATAGCACCGAGAACAAAAGGAGGCTCAAAGGAAATCTCTGAGAATTTATGAGAGGAACTTGCTCATTAAGAAACACCTGGCAAAGCCTTAATTGCTTTATATAGGCTGTAAGAGGCAACAGAGGCTTTGTCAGAGATCAACTGATCTCCCTGGAGAAAGATTCCTGCTGCCTTTGGTGCCTGAATCCTTGCTGCCTTGCTGTGTGCCTTGACCTTGGACTGTTCCTGATGACCCTGTTGCCTGATCCTACTGACCTATGGACCAACTCCTGGACTACGCTGCCTTCTGTAAACATTGACTTTGGATGGTATTCTGGACTCTTCTATGTGTGCCTTTTGCCTGTATTGCTGTCTTTCCAAGAAACAGAACTGTGCTTGCTCTTCCTAATTAATTATCACTGAAGCTTGGCTGCTTTCCCAGCTCTTGTTTGACTTGCTGGCAATTCAGAGTTGCTTTCGGACAGAAAGATAGAATCCAAGAACTTGGTTTTATAGAATCATAGAATCATAGAGTTGGAAGAGACCACAAGGGTCATGCAGTCCAACGTCCTGCGATGCCGGAATACACAACCAAATCATTTATATAAAGCACATTTGATCGTGCTAACCCTGTGTGCTCATGGGGTTTATGGGTTTAATGTTCCATACTGGGCAAGACATTCCCCATTCTCAAAAGTGGTTGTTTGTTGTTGTTGTGTGCCTTCAAGTTGTTTCCAATTTATGGTGACCCTAAGGCAACCTTATCACAGGATTTTCTTGGCAAGGTTTGTTGAGAGAGGGTTTGCCTTTGAGGCTGAGAGAGTGTGAGTTGCCCAAAGTCACCCAGTAGGTTTCCATGACTGAGCAGGGATTTGAACCCTGGTCTCCAGAGTCATAGTCCAATGCTCAAACCACTACACCATGCTGGCTTCTCAAAAGTAGAGTAGCTAAAATAGATACATTTAGTCACTCAATCTCACACACACACAGAGAGAGAATCTGAATGCTACAGTACATAGACTTGTGTTACATCTGTTCACCTCATTGTCACAACACCCGCAATACAGAAGAAGACACAACATCAGTGCTTGAACCATGTGATGTTCTCCTTCCACGATGCAATAACCATGACGGTAATAAAATGTTAGTTACATAGTAAAAGGAACAATGTCATTGTTTATGAAGTTATAATTGCAATTTAATCCCAGAGTATAGCTTTATTACAGGATAAAGTAATGCATTGCAAATAACTGACTATGTGTAACTAGTTACTTCCAAGGACTTGTATCCACTGAGGGCCCATGAGGACTCATGGCTGTTTCTTTCTTTTGACATGCCATGGCAAACACTTTATATCATGACAAACTTCTCTGTCCAACACCAATGAGCTTTTGCCACCAAATTCCACATCATTTGGCTCCAAGCAGCTATTTCCCAGCAAATACAAGCAGACTTCCCATCCCCGCAGTAATTTATAATGCTGAATAACCACCCCTCCTTATACTGAATATTAAATCAAAGCAAATGAAAGCCAGGCAATGCAAAGATAACAATGTAATAGTTATAATATCTGCCATTTTACAAAAATAAATATTCTTAATCAAATAGAGACACCTGCTAATACAATACAAACACCAGGCATTTGAGTAACAAAATAAACAGAGCCTGACTTTGTCAGCAGGAGCCTAAGGGTGGTTTTGCATAGAAGAAATGAAATCAGCAGCAGAAGTGAGCAATGTTTCCAAGGCAGTGCACAAACAGAGAAGCCAACAGTGTTTCTCCAGCTTGTTCCAGCTATCCACAGTACCCACACAGCTTCCCACGGGGTGAATATGTGATACAACTTGCATATCACTCTGTGACCATCCTTTTTAAGGATACTGCCCCAAGGATTCATGAGCAACACATTGCTTGATGTAAAAAAGAAGAAACAAAAACCAGGGATGGAAAGAAGAGTTGAAAATATTTTTTTTAAAAAAATGTCTGGAAAACATGTTGCCCAAGGTTGAGTTCAGCACTTATTCTGGACAAAATTCACAAGCATTTTCTAATGCTGTTTCCTGTGCAGAAAATGCTGCTCTCTGCACCAAAAAAGGTGCAAATTTTATGCAGGATAAGTCCCAAACTGTTCATTTTTTGAACACTTTTTTGCAGCAGGAAGAAAATTGTTAAAATTACTCATTGTTTCATTCAAAAATGAAATGAGTGAAGAATGTCATCCCTAATCAAGACCCTCAGAGGTGATTCTATTTATGTTGGGCAGTCCAAATGTCTCTTCTGTCAGGTCAAGCCTGAAGGTCAGTGGCACAATGCCACTTCTTCATGGATGACTTGTGAGAATGCCTTCCAGTCCCTCAGTTACCCTCCATTTTTGCCCTCCCTCACATTTTTCTTTGACCCTTGGGAAATAATAGCTCCACTAGTGACAACTGGGGTTTGCTTTTGGAAGGAACCCTAATTAAGTTTCAGAGCCTGGAAAAAATCCCTTTTGAACTACAAAAACCAGAATCCCCAAGCTGACATGGTTGTTGAGGTTCTGGGTTTTTTAGCCTGGAATAGTAAATTTTACAAGCTGTGCTGAATTTTTCAACATGTGCACTCATATACATACACATTCAAATACACACACAGTATATAACCATCAACAGGAAAATATTATCATGCATTGAGAAACATCCAGTTCTACAGATACACAAAAACGTTTTGGGAAAAAAAAATAATTCCAAGAGGGAAACACTTCAAAAACACTCCAGTGATCCCAGGGGTGGACATGCAATAACACATACTTATTACCCTCATAGCCTAGGAAATGCAGCATCCTGGTTTTAGGCTGCCCAGGCTTCCTTAGGCTCAGGTGAATCAGTACATTTGCATACTGTCCAAAAACCCTGAGGTGCTTGAGGTTTGGTGCTCTACCATACAATAGACAATATGGGGTCTGGTTCATGCTAGATATCCACAGTCCATTTAAAAGGTTAGCAGCAGTCTTCACTGCCTCCCCCCACAGCCCAGCTGGAGCTTGTGCAGCTTCCATCATGCACTCCATCATGCACTTCAACATCCCAATTTTCCTTTCTGCAAGCCCATTCTCCCCCGTTCACCCACTCACGGAACCTGTTTGCAGCCTGAGTTTTCTCTTTCAGTAAGTATACGTAGGTGTACCTAGTGTGTCTGTCCACTGTCACAAATAAATAGTGGTTACCCCCTTCAGTGGGCTTATAGGGGCCTGCTAAATCAGCTTGGACAACCTCAAAGGGTCTTTTGGGGACACACTGGGAACAGGGAAAGCCTTCACCTTAACTTTCCTGCTCATTGCACATTCTAAGAACCTTGGACAGTGTTTCATGCTTAAACCAGGGCACACTTTTGCTAGCTCCTTTAACCCTTTGTAACTAGCATGGTCCATTAGCCTGTGGTAGTAATGAACACACTTATCATGTAGGGGCACATTGTCTGCAGGGTTCACATTTGCTACCTTCCCTTTAGGCACCATGCAATACTACCCATGTTTCTTTATCCCTTTTGCACAGACATTATTCATGTTATGCCTTTCTGTTACTGTACAGTCTTCCCCCTCAAATATTACTTTATAACCATCAGTAGTCATTTGGGACACACTTAATACACTTAATTCTCTAGTTTGTTAATACATAACATATTTTCAAAATCTTTACCAAAAGATGGCACATATGTAGTGCCCATCTGTACCTTGGTGGGAGCACCATCTGCAAGGGTAATGTTGGTTATAGAAGCCTTTTTAACATTGCTTAACAGCTTTACATCATTTACCATATTGTGTGTCACTCCAGTATCAAGTAAACAAATTCTTTCCTCAGTACCATCTGGATGGTGCTGTGCTATGAAGACATGGCTTGCAGCCTGAGAGGATGCACCCCTCCTATTCAGTGCAGGCATCTTACAGTTCTTCTTAAAATGTCCAAGCTTTTTGCATCTGAAACTGCGTTTCATGTAGCTGCAGGCTCCCTCCTCCGCAGGTGCCTCTGTTTCAGTGCTTTCCTGATTGTGTCTGGTAATTTGTTTATTCCCCTCCATCCAGCAATCAAATTACTTGTGTTGGATCTCTTCCAGAATACACCCAGCTACCAGGTCTACAGACAAATCACTCTCCCTGGTGGTCTGCAGACTGTACATTAGGAAATCCCATTCCTCTGGCAAACTGCCCAATAAAACACTTATGGGCTTCTTGAATGTTCACCCCTCTATTGGCCACCTCTTGAAAAGGCTGCCTCATTTCCTCCAAATGGGCTTTCACGCAGCCTCAAGTAGACATCTTTGTCTTATAAAGTCTCTTAGTCCATATCATCTTTGAGAGGCAGGATGAATTCTGATGAACTGTTTTCAAAGTGGTTTAAAGCTGAAAGGCTGTCTTTGCTGGGGCCATGTGTATTAACTGGGCTGAGCGATAAGAGAATTGCAGCTCTAGCCTTCTGGTCTGCTAGTCTGAACACTGCTATTTCATCTTCTGAACCCTCTGGGCTCACACTTTCATTCTCCAAAACATGCCACAAATTGTCCTTAATTAATAAAGCCTTCATGTATAAACTCCATGCTGAATAATTTCCATCATCCAGCTTTTCAAAGAGGATGAGACTATTATCTGCCATTCTGCTGATTGTGTCAACAATTCTCCAGCTATGAAAACACAGACAGCTGGCATCTGGCAGCACTTCAAGGTTACTTGAAGATATTACAGGGCCTGGCTGAAACTTAACTGTTTCTCAGCCCACTAGACAAAAACACTCAAAACAAAAGAGTTTCTGGGAATTTTTCTGGGTGCACCTTATCTAATCTGAGATCAATCAGCTGGGCCCAGAACCACTGTCAGGGGATGATAGGACACTCAGTTCCCAGCAGAAGCCAAAAGCTATCTCAGCAGACTTAGTAGCACCCCGTTTCCAAGAATACTCACACACAGAATGTTTGATGTCCAAATAAGCAGGAGGCACTTTTATCTTCAAAGTCAAACAGTTGCAATATATACAAATATTTACAATTGAAGGAGAAACTGCTTCACCAGGCCTCAGCATTCACAGGAAGAGAAGAGAGGAGGAAGTGAGCTCTGTCCTGACCTCTCCCATATATACATCTACAGGACATTGCCCTCTAGTGGCCTGACTAGGCATGACTTGGTAATTCATGGAGTCAGCCATTATGACTCAGCATGGTTCTGCAGTTGTTCGGCCATTTTATAATGGAGTCTCTAACTCCTGACACTCCCACCCAAGTCCCAGGACCTTATAAATGAGAGCAAACCCCCAGGTCAACCTCAAGGGTAGACTCCTTCCCCCCCAGGTCTCAGGACAACAGCCCACTTCAGAGCCCTACCCTTCACCAAAAGGGTGCCTAGGTGCAGTCCAAACTCTTATATTCTCTCCCCCCTCCAACTACGAGGCAGTGACAGCCTATTTACTGACACTACTCTTAGCCAATTGTCAAAGTCCCTGAGATACAGTATGGGGTGGAGGAAAAAACAGGTAAAGGGGAGAAAATTTCCACCTGACCCTGAAGCAATCAGTAAAGCTCACACTGCACTGGGAGCAGGAGGATGGGTCACACTGAAATGGTCCAAAGAAGCACACAAGGGGGAATCTGGGCCTTAAATAACCTATGGCTCCACCCCATCATATGCAGCATCCTGGCTCTCTGCTCCATGCATAACAGCCTCTCCTCTATCCATCGAGACCATCAAAAGTTCACCCTCCCCTGAGCAATTCACTGCTCGGATCCAGGTGCATATTTTGATAAGTGATTGATAATGATTATGGCACTTAGCAATCTATTTAGCAATCTATCACTGTGTTCTCAGTTAATATCTCATCTATTTCATATGTGTTAAACACATTTTAAGCCTTCAAATGACAACGTGATTTGTCATATTGGTATAGAGTCTAGTACCATGTAACTCTGATAAGGTTAAAATGGAGGATGCTTGGCAAATTAGAACCTTTTGTGTGTTAATGTCATCCTGTTTGGGACCCTGAGAATGGCTGCAAGGGAAAGGATCATTCTTCCTCCCTGCTATCCAAGTTGCATGGAGCCAAACCAAGGGAAAGTAGAGGCCACAGCACTGTGATAATATAAAACTCTAGCCCTAAATAGGCTACATTGCAAAAATGCAAATGAGATAAACATCTCACTGCAATGCTCACAGTGTTTTCTACCACTGCATTGGAGCTTTTAGACTGGGGTTATTTTCTTTCAAAAGATGTTTTGTAAAACATACCAAATCAAGAGCCTGCAGAGCAGCAATGTGCATGCTTGTTGTGGTTCTAACCATCATAAAGAAATTATCCTCCTCCTGTACCTACTCCTTTTTCTCCTCCCCCATTCTTTACGTCTGCATATAGAAAATGAAAATGAAAAACATTGTTGGAGGATAAGGCAGAAGATGATAGGGGCTTTTGCCCCCTTGTAAGAGAAAAGTCTTTTGACCTTTCGAAAAAGTAATTTGGATATAAAACTACCTCCAACTTCCCCAACCCCATTAATGACTCCCGAGGGTCATTCCTAAGCTTCCTAAGGTACACATGGAGACAGGAATTTGTTGAGGAGAAGTGGACAGAGAAGGAGATGTTCTCCTTGATTTGTCTCTCCTACACCACAAATTGCTTGCAGATCTTAAATTCTTGTTGTTAACATTGTAAATCTTGACCTGTTGTGAGTTGTCACTGTTGCTGCTGCTGTTCTCTTCCCTCAAGAGTCTTCAGCTGATTCTTGTGTTAAGAAATTTCCAAGATTTCTTTGAATGCTGAAGGACAACAGTCTTGAGATAAATGAGAAATATGTTGTTTCTCCCCTAAACAATGTTGTATCCCCTGTTGAAATAGAGAGTGAAATGAAATGAAGGAGCTGGGGGAAGAAAAGAGAATTACATCCTTAACAGTAGTGAGTCAACGAAGTTGCCATTGTTGACACTTATGGACTGTGAAAGGGTGTCTTGGAAGATTCAAAATCCTCCCACTGATTTCTAAATATTGTCATTTCTGGTATCATACTTGTGCCTGTTTTCCCCCTCCCGTTTCCATAAAGACAGGCCTTAATAATGACCTTCAAATGGTCTTTGAATAATGACCTTCAAAATTAATAAAAAGGCCTTTCAAATGGAACTAGGAAGAGAAACTTAGAAATTAACATTAATCAGAGGGGTTCTGTTCTGTCTCCTGTATCCAGAGTTGCAGCCTTATCATACAAGCCTCTTCTACCAACTACCAACTGATGGCTACCAACTGATAAGAGCAACAAAAGAACAGGGTGATCTGTCTTGATTCCTCTCCCCTCCCCGCCACCATTTAAAGTCATGCTGGGAATAACAAACCCAGGTGCCTTTTTTGCTTCTCTCCCTCCTTCTCCCCCATGTCATTTCAGAGAGAAAATTGGGAGGTGGTGGGGGAAAGAGGAAGATTTTGAACTGTTCCTGTGAGACTTTCTACCTGTGATCTCATCTATTTGTGTTTAATTTTCTGTTGAGATCTTCTAAATGGGCACACTTCTCACTGACCCGGCCACGTGCCAGCATTGATGTCTGGACTGACAAAACAGGAAGACGGGAATGGGACTAGGAACCCCACACACACACCAGCGCTGGAAAGGGGAAGGTGTAGCTTTTTAAAAAGCACATACAAACCACTAGCATTGCTGCCACCATTGCCACAACCCTCGATGCTGAGACTTGGTGGATTAGTTGGGTGGAGACAGGTGGATGGGTGCGCACATGAGGGAGATGTGACTATAAAAGATATAACAGCTGAAAACTGTAAAAAAGGGATGATTACCCCTGGATCTCCTGAACTAAATGCATCCCTAACCACCACCTCTTTTGTCTCCCCCCTCTTTTGTTTCTCTCCTCGTGCGGCTCTGGGCCATCCGTTAATGGATTCCACAAGCACATCTTTCAGTATTTCCCCCCTCCTCCTTTATATGACCAAAGCATGAACCCTGACCTCCCAAGCAGTGAATTGTGGCACAACAGAAGGAGGAAAACAGGTCATTGATGGATTTTTTGAGTTAATAACAGACACTCCCATGGATCTGAAAGAATGGTAGATCCGGGGGAGGTGTTTTAATGATGGGCATGGAGACGAGCGTAGTGGTTGGCCAGGGCGTGGCTACGCCCTGGCTAGGAGGAGACAGGGGCGGGCCTGAGGCTGGGCCTATTTAACCCTTTGCCGCCCCTGGACTCCTCCTCTTTTCTTCTGAATCGGAAACAGGGAGAACATCTGGAGGGAGAGCTAAGTCTAATGGGCTGTGCTGTGTCGTTGGTGATCAGGCACCAGCTCAGCAGTGGGGTTGATTTTGATCAACCCTGATTGATTTTGGTTAATTTGATTGTTGGGTTTTGTTCCACTGGTTGCCTTCCTTTGTTTCCTTTTTTGTGTGGTAGTTTCTTTGTTCTGTTCTCCCTGGTTGATTTGAACCACGTGCCCCCCCCCCCCGTTCCTTCCTTTGTTCTTAGTATTGACTGCTTGCTTGCTTGCTTGCTTATTGGTTTATTGGTTGTGCTTTAACTTTTAAGTTCATTTCATTGATTGCGATTTTAATTCTATTGGGGAAGTGCTCCATGAGCCGCAGGATGACGAGGATTCACCTGGCGAAGGGCCCAGCGGAACACCGCAGCCAGCTCCCCTTGGTCTGGGTGAGTTGCCTAATGACACTGCCAACATGCCGGCTTGGCCGTGGGGCCAACCAGACTCTAACACTGATTCGCACACTCAGGGATTCGGTAGTCCCCCGGGCAGCTGTGCCAATGCTGTGTTTGGATGGTACCCAGGTGTGCTCGGGGGAGGGCAAGTGATGCCCATGGGGTCCCCCTACCTGTTGAGCCACCTGGGCTAGCCTACCACCAGTGGCCAGGCACCTATGATGCTTCCTCATAGTCCTATGGGCCTTGAGCAAGCCCCTGGGTTGGGTGAACATTTAGCTCAGGCCACTAGGGAAAAATTTTTGAAAGGGGAATACGTGGACATCTTCTCACTCCTTTTCCGTGAATTGGACAAGGAGAAAGATGAATTGGATGATAGGGAGAAGGAAAAGATCAAGTGGAGACGCATCGATAGGACATGGTCCAACTGGTTGGCAGGTTTCCTGATATATGCTGGTGTGGTATCCCACAGCCAGCCACACAAGTCGTATGCACTCATACGTTACCTCAACATTATTTACAGGGCCTATGTGGATTTTGCGGGCCCGGCTTGGCTCCAATACGATGAATAATTCAGGCAAATGGCAGCTTCCTATCCAACCATGAGGTGGGATATTATCAACTCGCAACTGTGGTTGCAGGTTATGTCCCCGAGCCATCCTATCATGGGCGAGACGGCGCAGAGCGGCCATCTATTGCAGAATGCCAGGCCTGGCACCGCCTCTCGCCCTTCTACCCAGTCGTCCCTGCCGGCGATGCCCAACCGCAGGCTGTTATGTTGGGAATTCAGGTACAGGGGGGCCTGTTCTCGGCGCCCTTGTGCCTTTCATCACAAATGCTCCATTTGTGGTGGAGGGCATTCATTCTGCAATTGCCCCAAAGGGAAGGGACAATGTGGCAAGGACCAACAGGGAGGAAGAAAGGGCCCGAACAACCCTGCTCCACAAGGTAAAGGGACCTAGCCCAGTTAGGTTGGACGTTCTGGCTGCCTGGCTGTGCGTTTACCCAGACCGGTTGGCAGCTCAATACTTATGGGACGGTTTTCATGAGGGCTTTCGCATTCCTTACCAAGGGGTGCGAAGGCCTTACATGGCACCTAACCTTAAATCTGTACGGGGATTGGAAACTGTAGTCAGGCAAAAAATCCAGAAGGAGGTTGCGGAAGGGCGGGTCCTAGGCCCATTTGTTGACCCGCCTTCCCCTTGTTTGCATGTTTCACCTTTGGGTATTGTCCCGAAGAAGACACCAGGTGAATTCCGTTTAATCCACCATCTCTCTTACCTGAGAGGCTAGTCGGTTAACAATTTTATTCCACAGGAATTGTGCACTGTTCAGTACACGTCATTCGATGCTGCTATTAAGGTTGTTAAGAGGCATGGCCTGGGTGCCGAACTCACCAAGTGCGATATCAAATCGGCTTTTCACCTCTTGCCAGTCCACCCCAATGATTTCGAGCTGCTGGGCTTTTCATTTGATGGTTTCTATTACATGGACTGGGCGATGCCCATGGGCTGCTCTATCTCATGTGCGGCCTTTGAGAAGTTCAGTACCTTTTTGGAGTGGGCAGTCAAACATTGGACGGGACTGCCCGGGGTAGTACACTACCTCGATGACTTCCTCTTTGTTGGCCAGTTCGGCACTGGGGTCTGCCACTCCTTAATGGAGCAATTTCAAGCTCTTATGGAGGAATTTGGGGTTCCCCTCGCTCAAGAAAAAACGGAGGGCCCGAGTCATCAATTGGCTTTCCTTGGCATTGAAATTGATACAGTTGATCAGCTTTGCCGGCTACCCTTGGGTAAGATAGATGATCTCTTGAACAGGGTTCAAAATTTTCTGCATCGTAACAAGGCCACCCTTAGGAAATTTCAGGAACTCATAGGTCACTTAAATTTCGCATGCAAAGTAATCGCTCTGGGCAGGGCCTTCCTCCAGCGTCTCTGCGACGCCATATCAGGGGTTACGCAGCCTCATCACAGGGTTAGGGTCACCCGGGAAATTAAGCTAGACCTGGATGTATGGTATGAATTTTTGCTGTACTATAACAGGGTTTCATTTTGGAGGGAGGAGTTGCGATTAGGAAATGCCCTTCAGGTGTCCTCCGACACTGCTGGGTCCCTGGGCTTTGGAGTCTTCTATGCAGGGCGGTGGTGCGCAGAACGCTGGCCCAGTGATTGGATTGGTACTGGCGTCACATGAGACCTTATGTTTTTGGAGCTCTTTCCAATATTGGTTGCGGTCAGGTTGTGGGCGCATGAATTTGCCAATTCCACAGTTGGTTTTTGGTGCGATAACATGGCCACTGTTCAGGTAGTCAATTCTCTTACCTCCAAATCCAAAAGGGTCATGGCAGCGGTTAGAGCATTTACACTCCAGTGCTTGAAGTTCAACATTCTGTTTATTGTGGCCCATGTGGCGGGAGTGGACAACAGCATTGCTGATGCTCTCTCCAGCATGCAGATGGATCGCTTCAGACTATTGGTGCCAGGGGCCGCCGTGAGGCTGGATCCGATGCTGGAGGATTTGTGGGAGCTTGGACTGGTGAAATAGTGAAGGCCATCAGCCTTTCCATTGCTCCCAGCACCAGAAGGGTATATAAGCAAGCCATTCAGGAATTTTTTGAATTTCGGAACACTGTGCATCTACCTAACTCTTGGCCGGTACCAGTCCCTCATCTTCTTCATTTCTGTGTATCCCTTAAGAACAAGGGCTTTGCCCCCCAGTCAATTCGTTCCAGGTTGGTTGCCCTGGCTTTTTGGAGCAAGGCGCAGGGGCTGCAGGACAACACATCGGATTTTAGGATAAGGAAGGCACTGGAGGGGTGGTCAAGACAGCGGGGTAAATCCAATGATGATAGGCAACCCCTCTCCCCAGCCGTCCTCAAGGGCCTTTTCCAGATATGGCCTAATGTTTGTACAACGCCGTTTGAAGTAGCGTTGCTCCACGCGGCTTCCCTGACTGCCTTTTTTGGCGCATTACGCATCAGTGAACTGGTGGTGGCGTCTAAAAAGGACAAGGTTGGCCTTGCCCTTACTTTGGGTGACATCAACATGGGTGCCAATGCAGTCACCATAAGGATCAGGTGTTCAAAGACTGATCAACTGGGGAAGGGCATGAGCATTGTGCTGCGGGAGTGCCAGGACAGGTCCCTCTGCCCTGTAGTTGCCCTTAGGGAGTATTTGAAGTTACGGCCGGTGTAATTTGGCCCCTTATTTTGCCACGCCGATGGGTCCCCACTGACAAGGTATCAATTTTGGACAATCACAAACAAGGCTTTGACACGCCTGGGGTTGGGAGGCGTGCGCTTCTGCTCCCATTCCTTTAGAATCGGGGCTGCTTCGACGGCTGCTGCGATGGGTATGCAGCCAGAGGCCATTAAAAAGTTGGGACGTTGGAAGTCAGCTGCTTACAAGGGCTATGTCCGTCCACTTTGCCATTAACTAAGTGTTTTGTGGTGTTCTGTGACTGTTTGTGCTTTCTTTTCCAGATATGAGATACCGGGTACTGATTTGTGGCCACAGCTTTGTTTATTGGGCAGCACGACATGCCAGGAGAAGCCATTTGGGTCCGCAGCTGGGTCTCGGAGGCATTGCAACAGTTGAATGGCTTGGCAAGTGGGGTCTGAGGTGGAATGGTCTAATCAATTTGCTGTTTTAGGAGTGACGTTGTCCTCCACCGCATGTCCTGGTGATCCATGTGGGCGGAAACGACTTGGGCCTTCTAAAAGGGAGAGCTTTGACGCTACACGCCCTGGCTGACATGCAACGGATCAAGGCGGCGTGGCCGCAGGTCTCCCTGGTTTGGTCAGATATCATTCCACGACTCTCTTACCTGGGTGAAGGGCCCCCTAAGCTGCTGGACATCGCCCGCAAGAAGGTCAACAAGGCTGTGCATCGGGCAATGGATGGAGGCCTTGGCCATTTCATCCAGTACCCGGGCATTTCTTACAAATGCCCCGAACTTTATAGGGTTGACGGTGTCCACTTATCAGACATGGGGATCCATCTATTTCTTGAGGGTATGCAGAAAGGGGTGCGGGCTGTCTTAGCATCCTGTGTGGAGGATAGGGGCTAAGTGGACACTTGCCTCTATCTGTGGCAGGGAGTGGGGAGATCATGATCTGGCGATCACCTATGGCAACCTCAATTTGAGTGGAAGGATAGCTATCACCGAACTGTATCGGCATCTGAATAAATGGGGTGCAGCAAGGTAGGCTATCCTTAGGGCCAGCATCGGGTGGCGATCCTTCACAGAAGCCACATGGCTTAAGGATTTGCTGCATGGTGCGGGGGCCCTCCAGTAGATGGCGCCCAAAGGGGATCCCAGATATCGGGATCCCCATTGGGGCTCAGGTGAGTCGCCCAGGGACACTGGGAGTTAGGTCACTTGTGAACAACTGCCCAGCTGCCTCCGCATGGGATCTCCCCCTTTGCAGGCTGCATACCCCAAGAAATATACAATAAATAGGCAAGATATCAATAAAGTGGCCCGTATTTCAACCCATTCCTGTGTCTGGTCTTGTTATTTCATGCGTCAATCATTAACAGACACCCCCACGGATCTGAAAGAATGGTAGATCCGGGGGAGGTGTTTTAATGATGGGCATGGAGACGAGCGCAGTGGTTGGCCAGGGCGTGGCTACGCCCTGGCTAGGAGGAGACAGGGGCGGGCCTGAGGCTGGACCTATTTAACCCTTTGCCGCCCCTGGACTCCTCCTCTTTTCTTCTGAATCGGAAACCCACCCTCCCGCCTCTGTCACAGTATGAGAATTCTGGTCGTGTCATGGGCCGGGTAGGAATTTTTACCTACTCTTTTCCGAGGGGTGTTTTGCCTACCCCATACTGTCACTTGGGCCTTGGATGATTGGCTCAGGGTGTGGTTTGTTAACTAGGTGGTCACTTGGCAGGGAGTGGGGAGATCATGATCTGGCGATCACCTATGGCAACCTCAATTTGAGTGGAAGGATAGCTATCACCAAACTGTATCGGCATCTGAATGGATGGGGTGCAGCAAGGTAGGCTATCCTTAGGGCCAGCATCGGGTGGCGATCCTTCACAGAGGCCACATGGCTTAAGGATTTGCTGCATGGTGCAGGGGCCCTCCAGTAGATGGCGCCCAAAAGAAATCCCAGACATCGGGATCCCCATTGGGGCTCAGGTGAGTAGCCCAGGGAAGCTGCGAGTTAGGTCACTTGTGAACAACTGCCCAGCTGCCCCCGCATGGGATCTCCCCCTTTGCAGGCTGCATACCCCAAGAAATATACAATAAATAGGCAAGATATCAATAAAGTGGCCCGTATTTCAACCCATTCCTCTGTGTCTTGTCTCGTTATTTCATGTGTCAATCATTAAAAAGAAGCACATTTCAAACAATCTTCCATGGGCAAACAACAGAATAACAATGGTGTCATGCAGTAAGCCCCAGAAGAAGACACAATTATTTTGATGTAATTGTGCTTAACTTGCCTCATGTGATAATGCCCTTGGAGGCAAGGTGTTGCTGTTGGTTTTAATCACACTATGTGTGTTATTTGTTTTTCAAAGTGGAAGGATATTTGTGTTACCCATTTCAGATATGCTGACATCTGTTGACAGTGTAATGGCAACTATCTGTTAATTTCTACATTTAATTTGTCATTGGCCTCAGTGTTTGCTTCCCACTGTCCTTCTCACAACCATGGCTATATACGTGTGCAACTCAAAACAACAGATCATCTAGTTTCACACACACACACACACACACACACACACACACAAATACCACAATGAACATCTTGGTCTTTAAAGCACCAGAAAACTCTCTCAGTGGATGAAACCCAAAATGGATGTCTTTGGCAGGAAGGAGAAGAAGGTACTTTGGCCTGTTCCTTCATGCATTGCAGCTGCAGCCTTCAGGAGTTTTGGGCTGACTTGCCTTCATTTCCTTGCCTCCTTCAACAATATTTACAGATAAAACCAGAGCTCAGCTCTCCCTCATGAAGCCAAGACTCCCCTAGCTTTTAGGTTCCTCTTCCCTTTTGCTGCTGTCCTGTTTTTCCCAAGTTTTGTGGATTATCTTGAAGATGTTCTATTTCAATTCTAATAGTACAACACTGCCCCATTAAAAAAAAAGGATTAGACACACAAAATACTAATTCTTTTTAACTGGGGATCTAGTTAATATACAAAAGAATATGATGATTACGGTGTAACATAGGCCACATGTTTTTATTCCAGGCCTTCAGATTTGTATTGATGTCATTAATTCAGTGGTTTCGTCCTCTGTATGTAAGCTCATGATGGCATGATATTGTATTCCCTAATAATAGAATTACCTTATTTCCCCTCTTTTAAAATGCTAATGCATTACATCATTACATTGTTTCATTGGCAGAATAGTTATTCAGTTATTTCCATCTACAGCCCATCTCTTTCAAATCCTCAGAGGAGATGTGCAGAGTACAATGTGTTCCCATAGCTCTCCTAGCATCTGCAAGATTCAAAAATGCCACAGTCTAGAGGAAAAGAGAAAGTGTCAAATCCCATTTTATTTGGGGTTATCCTGTATCAGACAGTAAAGTAAAAGAGAATAACCTTTACTAAATTTAAGCAATGTTTTAAAAGAAAATGAAAACTAGTCTTTGTGATCTGCAAGGTTGCCAGAATGACAATCTTAAACATAAGTTTCTCCTTGTGCGCACACATGCGCACACACACACACACATTGCCCTGTCTTGGAGGCCAGCCAAGGGTAAATACCAAGCAAGTCAGTAGTAGGAGTCAGTAGTACAGGAGCTTACCAGCCAAGCATAAACCATTATCAGAGTCTAGGGAGTCCAGTAGGATACAGCAATACATTCCAAGTTGTCAGACCAAGGAGGGATGTTGAGTAGCCTGATCAGTCAACAAAGCAGGGAGCACGGATTTTCGGAAACACAGAGAGGAGTCAAGAGATGAAAGTGTTGCTTCAGCCAGAAAGGTTGGCTATCAGCAACAACTTCCTGAGGTGAGGAAGGTGCCGGAATATTTATGGTCTGGTAGCCTCCTGTAGCTGTTACCTAATTAATCATTGTTTCCTATTTAAGCATTCTGAGCCTTGTAAGCCGTCCCTTTCTCTCTGTGTTAAGCTGTGGTAGGCACATCTGTGTCTGTGTGCTGTGGCTGCTGGGGAGTGTGATTGTCTATCTCAAGCATTATCATGTCACCGTGTGCTACTGTGTCATCATCTGAACTTGGGTCATGAGGATGGGGTACAATACACACACACACACACACACAGAGAGAGAGAGAGAGAGAGAGAGAGAGAGAGAGAGAGAAATTGAGCATTTTGAATAAAGTGTTCCTGTAATGTTTGATGTACATAGTAGATGATACCTAAGCTTGTTTTTATTACGGCACATATATCATATAAATCCAAAAATGTTGGATTTAATCTATGTTCTATTTGTCCTTCTGTCTGTCTGTGAATCTATCATTTTATTTATACCACAATTATTCCCCAAAGTTGGGACTCCAGGCAACTTAAAAGAAATACAACTAAAAACACGAGTAAAGTTGTCCCTTCATATTTGCTGTGGTTTGGTTCCAGGACCCCCCATAGAAACCAAAATCCATGAACACTCAAGTCCCATTATATGCAATGGCATAACAAAATGGTTTCCCTTATATAAAATGGCAAAATCAAGATTTGCTTTTTGGATTATTATTTTTAAAGAATATTTTCAAGCTGTGAATACTTAAATTTGTAGATACCAAATTCATGGATATGGACAGACAACTGTACTTAAAAACATAAAAAAATCCAACCGATTGATGTTCAGTACTTTGAATGGGTTCAAGGAGGCTCAGTATAGATGTGAAAGCACTTCTGTAATTGGCTATTAATGTTGGTCTAAGCAAAAAATGGATATCAGCAGCTGTTTTGATTTGTAGGCTTTTTTGGTGAGAGTGGGACTCATGTCCATCTCTTTGGATGGGGCACTGCCAATTAAGCATGTTTATTGGATATTGACCCAGAGTGTATTTGGCCTCTAACCATGCATTTAATAACTGTACACACACTTACACTCAAGCTCATGTACTTCAACTATAGACTCAGTGGGCTCATGATTTCAATTGGTCAGCACATGGATTTTCATTATTAGACAATAATAAATCATGTGGTTCCAAAGTATAATAAATACGCATGTGCTGCAGGTTGGATTAAACCCAGATCCCAAACCAAATTGTGTTGAGTTGGGCAAGTTCAGGAGACATCAGCAGTGAAGTGAACTTCCTCTGAAGCAGACTGAATATGAATACTCCTGAAGATTCATTTCTGGCTTGGATTTAGCAGGACACAGAGAAACTGAGAATTAGTCCAAAGATTCTACAGAAAGAACTTGAAAGCTTTCTTTTTTTAAAAAAATGAATGTAGTGAGAAAGCAAAACTAACAGATTCATGAATACCATTTCCCTTCCCACTAGGTTTTGCACCCCTCTACCACACACTTAGTCACTATTGCAGTGGTTCTCAACCTGTGGGTCCCCAGATGCTGTTGGACTACAGTTCCCAGGAGCCCACTGAGGTCTCACCTTGACAGGCAGGTGGTCCTCCGAGTCATTAGTGGGGCTGTGAGTCCAATTCTACAGCATGTCATCCTGGAAAGGTGGTGTTCTCCAGGAGTGAAAACTTTGAAATGCACTCAGGGTAGGACAGATTGCATTGCAATCATGAGGTGTTTGTTCCCTTGGGGAGGGATGTGCCAACAACTCCCAAAAGTCCCACAAATGGAGGGGTGGTAATGCTTGATAATGAAGGGGAGGCATAGGAGGAAAAGCCTGACACTTCTTATGCCACACCAACACAGACACCACCACAAACAAGCATTGAGCCTGACACAGGGAGGCCGAACAACTGCAGAACCATGCTGAGTCATAATGGCTGACTGCATGAACTACCAAGTCATGCCTAGTCAGGCCACTAGAGGGCAATGTCCTGTAGATGTATATATGGGAGAGCTCAGGTCAGAGCTCACTTCCTCCTCTCTTCTCTTTCTGTGAATGCTGAGGCCTGGTGAAGCAGTTTCTCCTTCAATTGTAAATATTTGTATATATTGCAACTGTTTGACTTTGAAGATAAAAGTGCCACCTGCTTATTTGGATGTCAAACACTCTGTGTGTGAGTATTCTTGGGAACGGGTTGCTATTAAGTCTGCTGAGATAGTTTTTGGCTTCTGCTGGGGACTGAGTGTCCTATCATCCCCTGACAGCGAGTGCCCTGGGTTTACCTTCCAGTAAATTGTGAACTGGGAAGCAACTCAATTATTGGGTTGCCCTTAGGGCTCAGGTGTTCTGCCCAAGAGAAGGCTGAGGAGGTAGTCAAGGGTTGACACCTATCCTCAACTGAATCCACATCAAATTGCTCTTGCTCCTTTCCAGGTTCAACCTAACTTAAATAGGTAAAAAAAAAAAGTGGTCCTTACGTAACCCAACTTTCTGTTTCTATACTGGGGGTGGGGAGTAGTGCCCTGCAGTAGTAGCAAGTTTCAGCAGCTGTGATTTGTCTTAATTGTGTTCCCCCCCCCAGCACCTCCCATAAGCTTAGCATTCGAAATGATAGCCAAGACAAGAGAGCCCTCCTTCCTTCCCCATCCTGGTGGTGGTGATGATAGTGGCGGGCGGGGACCAAGGAAGGAAGAAGAAGATAAGAGAGCCCTCCTTCCATCACCATCCTGATGGTGACGATGACAGCAGCATGGGAAGGGGGCAGAAGGGAGAAGAGGATGAGAGATTCCTCCCCCCCATCCTCATCCTGATGGTGATTACAACAGCAGCACGGGGGGGGGGGGAGGAAGGGAGAAGAGGATGAGAAAGCCCTCCTCCCATCCCCATCCTGGCAGTGGTGATGACAGCAGCACAGGGGCAGGGAAGGGAGAGGTGGATGAGAAAGCCCTCATCCCGTCCCCATCCCATTGGTGGGGACAGCAGCAGCACAGGGTGGCAGGGAGAGGAAAAAAGGATGAGAAAGCTCTCCTTCCTTCCCTGATCCCTGCAGCAGCAGTGGTAACCCCCAATCACTAACGGTGAAAAAATGGCAGCCATAGGCACTTGTGCTGTCAACAAGCCCCTCCCCTGTTTGTCCAACCAATCAACGTCTTGCTTCCTGTACTCTCGGATTCCCATTGAATCGCTGTCCTAACAAGAGGGAATGCACACACACACCCATGTTGTTTTTCAAAAATTGTGGGAAAAGCTGTGAAGGCTTTTCCCTTGGATTTTTTTTTTTTCATTTTCGCTCCACTCCTTCCAAATATGGCATAATGACATGGATTCCCATTAAGACAGGTAGGCTTCTCCTCAAATTCAATGAGGAATATTTTCAGCATTTAGACAACACCCGGTCTTGTTATTTCCATGGTTGGTCATCAAAGATCTATTATATCTATATATCCATTATTTATATACAGTAAGTCTGAGTGGGATACAAAACCATATTCTCATACCAACAATACAGCATAAATTCTGGGATTTCTCATGGAGACTGAACAATCCCGTCAGTCTTCCTAGGAAGAGAACCAAATGAAAACAACAATGTATTTCATTTGATGAAGCCTGAAAGTTAACAAGTATGAATGTGCACTTAAGGGATAGCAAAGAGAAACAAATAAAAGTGAAATATAATTGCAGCAGATCAGTTAAGGCACCCTGAATGATTGGCACATGGCTTTTAAAATATAATTCTTAATTTATTTTCCTTCTCTGCTTTCTACAGCTTCCTCTTTGAACTGAGGGAGAAAGTTGCTGGTTCATTCTCATGGAGTAACAAAGGAGGATTAAAGATTAATTTTCTCTTGTCAACTGCTTGTTATCTAATTGGATTTAGAACTGAAGGGACAGTTAAAATCCACATTAGCTAAGTGATTTTTTTGAAATGCCAGAGCAGTCATGAAAGACTGGCTTTAGGTAGAAAGTGCATTAAACTTCAAATGTTATCTTTGGCAATCATTAAGCCCCCATTTGTATAAAGATTGCAGCCACATGTACATAACTTAAGCTAGTGAAGCAAAGACCACAATCTACCAGTCAGCAGGCAGTGAAGCCTTTTCCCTCTCCTGCAGAGTAAATTCGAAATTTGATTCAATATTAAAGATAGACGACTTTCTACCATGGCTTCTGCACTTGTGATTGTGTTTTGATGGTGTTGCTAAATTTAAGTATAAAGATTTAAATAGTCAAGTTGTTAGAATAAGTAGCTAGGTATTATAGTTCCGACTACAGTAACAGAAGAATCTGAGTGGTATGAAAGTTAAATGACGAGCTGTGTAAGACAATACTCCCCAACATTTCACAGATGAAAACCAGAACATGTGTGTCCAAGGAACATCAAAGAGTGGTCAAGTTGGCAAACATTATTAATGAGGAAGAACAGATCAGCTAGGAGAGGCTGCTACAGTTTGCTTTTGCCCAGGCCTACTAGGACGGGGAAGTTTTGACACCTTCCTCTCCCCTCCCTTCATTGAGTTAATTGAGTGCAATCTACTTTTGCACTTTGAACTCAGTTTGTAGCTATGGAGGTAAGCTGGGTTCAAAGGGGGAAAAAGAAAATGGGACATTTTAAAAGCACTTGAAAACTGGGATGACAGAGGATTAATTGGGAGTGTCCCTACCAAACTGGGACAGTTGGGGCATATGCAACTGCAAAATAATTCAGGATAGCACTCAGAAATACAAAAGCAACCAAAAGCATCTACATATATTTTATCATGTCCATGTGCTTGAAAGTTTGTATTCACATGCTTTATTTATTATTGGAGTTATGTGTGTGTGTCACTAAAGTTATAAATTTCTAATTACACCAGGTTGCTTTTCTATTTCTGGGGCATATGCCATTGTAATGTAGTTTCAAATATGACTCTACTTCATGTGTCATCATCATACATAGAAAGGGAATGTAGGTCTATCCTTCTGCCCTTGCCTTCCAGATTGCATGGCTCCATGGCCATTCCTTTGATCTTTATAATGATATCTTCTGGGAAAAGCCAATGTGTGTAGCATGTTGTATAAACTTGCCATGTGTTTCCCTAGTTTCCCGCAGCAGATATCCACACCTAGTGCATGGACACCAGAAGAAAAGCTATGGGATCTGCACAGTGTCAGGGTCCATGCCAACAGCATGGCCTTACAGGCCCATTCTATATGTAATGGCCCTTCATATTTCTGAAGGGTGCTATGATGATTTGCTATTCCACATCACAACTGTGTATAGATACAGCTGGGAGTGAATCAAGCACATCTAGAGCATCTAGTGGCAGACACAGGCTAAGCAGAACATCTGACCCATCAAAATTTATAACCAAATTGAAGAATGGAGAAGGTAAATTGTCTTCTCTCACATCTTCAGGGCATCCAGGTATGCCTTGCAGCTGTGACTGCAAATGCAAAGAAAGTGGCAATTGTGAGATGGTAAGAGTTGTGAGAGCATTTCAGTGAGTACCTCTCTGTTTCAAATTATATGCTCTTATCTCCAAAGTCTACCACCTTGATCATGGAAGATAGAGAACATGGAATGAGCCTTACAATGGGAAGGGCATTTTAGCCCAACATATTGAAGCAGGAAGCTTTCTCAAAAATCAAAGCATGTCCAATTTATTCTGTTTAACTCCAATAGTTGGTACAAAGGGCTAAATCAAATTTAAGTTCAAACTAAAGCAGACTCAATTAAATCCATAGGATTTATGTAACTGGAGACTAACGCATCCCACTCATTTGAATGGATCAGCTCCAGTTGGATACTATCTTATCAATTTGAAATGCACCATTTTGTGACATATTCAATTAATTATAATTATAATTATTCAGGAATAATATTATTTTGCATTAGAAGAAAAAAGCAGAACACAGGCACAACTAGAAAGCATTTTCTGAAAGTATTAAAAATGCAACCATAGAAGATTTAAATGTACAAAAAATACAGACCAAACATTTAAAATGTGTGGACTGTACTTTTAATATGATTTGAGTCTGGCTGTTTTGAAACTCTGTTTTGTTAATGCATACGAATAATTCTTGAGTGAGACTACTGAACATCTTAGTCCAGTACAGTCATTACAAACCCAATTTTAATACATAAACATGACAATGTAGATCTATAGAGATGAAGAAGACACTATGTTACCTAAGAAAAGTTATTATGACCCATAAAATACCATGATATATGTATGGATAATAAAGCCAAGGGGATTGTCAAAGTGCTTTACATGATAAAAACAGGTAAGAAGCACTGAGGCAAAACAATATTTTATTTTAAAAAGCACTATTTATTCCTATTTACAACAGAATAAATCTACAGTGTTGTGTTTACTATTCATTCCACAGAAAATTATTTCTGAATAACACTATTTAGGAGTGGTAAGGATGATTGAATTCATCTCCCATCCTGAATTTCATGCTTATTCTATAGGAGCATCAACATTTCTGGCCAGCTTTTTCGTTCTATGCCCCCAGCAACCAACAATGAGCCGAATCATCCCAATTCTCAGCAAAATTTTGATGAACTTACTCCATTATGCCAAAACTCCATATTGGATCACTTGATTCACCACAGGTATTTTAAGATCTCCACCCTGTTCCCTTCACAGGATTGAAAACCACTGAACATAGGAAGACATGGCAGGTGAGTACCCAGCTTGTGGGGGCAATTAGCTAACAGACATTGGAAACTGCTTAATGCAGTGTAGATGTGTAAATTGCTATTGCTTAAAATAATTTGTAAGCCACTCTGATAGCCTTGTGGCTGAAGAGTGGGGTATAAATAAATAAATAAATAAATAAATAAATACAATCTTACATAAAACTATGCTTGATAACACCTTTTCATCTCAGGCAGAAAATATCAGGAACAGCTAAGGGCCAGTATTTGTAGCAGGGAGTGAAGATTCCAGCTTAACTTTTTTTTTGTAAAACCCATGGGCAGAGGAGAAAGGGAGAGAATCTTTTTTTAAAAAAAAAAGTCCCAGGAAGAGTTTTGCTGTGATAAATGGTAGTGACTCTTCTGGGGGGACAGGGTTCATTCTTCAACTATTAGCTTTACTTCTGCTTCTTGAATGGGCTGCAGTCAACAGTCTCATGGACTGTCATCCTTTGCTGCAATGTCTTTATAGATGTTGCTCCAGAGGCATGGCTGGAGAAAAGAGATAGCAGCTTCACAAAGCCTCTAGATGTCTACATTATGGTGCAGCATCATTCAGATTGGCAGTGTAGAGAAGTAATTGCACCTCCCTATCAGAAGTCAAGGTTCTTCTATCCAGGATTCTGTTAGCAGCCAGTCCTGTTCTTATGAGTCATTATGGTTTTCAGCAGTTAAATTAGCATATATAGTAGGCATGTATGGAAAAGAGAGACATATCTTCACTTACCGGGGGGGGGAGGAGCATTGTGCATGTGTTACCGTTGAACCTAGGCTGACAACATTACTACTGTTTTTTATGAATGAAAAGAAAGTAATCACAACAAATTATCTTAAAACAGCACTGTTTTTGTTTGGGGAGGGCGGCGTTGCACTATCATGAAAACACTAGGAGAAGATCACTCAATTGTGGTATGAATTTCTATTTGCCACATCTTCTCTGCCTGATCTCCCTTTTCAAGTGCTGAAAGCAATCAATTTGCCCACTGAGTGCACAAACAGAGCTCCCTGAAATGTACCATCAAAGGACCACCACCTAAACTCTTCGACATGTACGCATGAACAAAAAACAAACAAACAAACAAAAAGCATCTGAATGCTACTTACCACTGTGAAATTCATTACTTTCAGAATCCATATCGTCATGGCTAAGTTAACTATCATGGTCACCAAGAGTAAGAGGACAAAGAAGTATAGGCACCGCTTTCTCCAACCATAAATTCCTACTGGATAAAACTGAGGGTTTTCTGTTCTTGGCAGATTGTTTTGCTGTGTTGCCAGTATATACTGTTCTCGTGTCATCTATGGAAAAGATGAACAAGAAAAGACACAAAGAGTAAGTATTTATCTCACTACAATGGTAAAATACCCTCTTTGTATATAACTGAACAATCATATTACCTTTTGACTAAGTTACTCCATAAGGAAATTCTTTCTTACTCCCCACCCTCTCTAATTCTCCCTCTGAATTTAGTTATGAATCCATTTATTTAAAAACAAATAAATCAAAGCTAAAAGAAAGACTGCAAACAGTCCCATACACAGTTACCTATTTAATTCATTGATTTCTTTTCTTCTGGGTAGATAAACATAGATATGCGCTATAAGAGAGTATCAAGTTTGATATATACCTCCCCAAACATTAAGTATATTACAATGTCATAAATACGCAGTAAAGCTGATGCCACGATGGATTATAATTATAAATTATAAACGTGTACATGCATGATACACAATATATATAGATCAGTGCTATTCTGTGAGGCAGAAAAAGGAAAAATTAGATTTGAAAGACAAAATATGATGAATAAATGAAATTATAGTTTTATTAAACTCCATAGGCATTAGTACAGTCTGAGTTACCATATATAACATTAATTAAACTTCTACGTTGATTTCAAGTTTAAAAGAAATTATTTCCAAAATATGCTTCCAGAAGTGAAAATTAAAAGGTTGTTCTCTGTACATATTTGAATGAATGAATTAGTTAAGTATTTACAGAATATCTGTCTAACTTTCCAGTATTGAGGCAAATTATGTAGATCTATGTAGATGATACATAGAATGAGGACGATTCTCCTCATTGCGTTCTCCCTCTGTCAGGCATTCCTTCCATATGCAAGATTGCCAGACCACCAGGACTCTCCCATATGTGTATAAAAAAACAGTACCTGTTACAAGCCCTCTGTTTACACGGTGTCATACAATAGAGGAAAGAATCACATGGACCTCCAGATGTTAGACTTTAATTCCCAGCAAAACTAGGCATCATAGTTAGCAGCAAGGAAAGCTGGGAAATGCAATCCCAAAACATCTGGAGGACTACATAATTCCCACTCCTGCCACACATAGATACCTAATTCCAACTGTTAGTCACAATGAAAGTGTAGTCTTTGGATCAATAGGAACTTGGTAAATCAGCATTTATGTGATTTCCATTGATTCTGTTCATCCACTCTAGTTGGGATTAACGTTTGGTTTGTTTCCTAAGTTTCTTTCTTACTTGTTCTGATACTTGCAGCATATTACATAATTGCTTTTCCTAAATAGTTTATTGCTTAAGAACAAAAATTCTTACAAGTTTGTAGTCATTCACTCAAAATTCAGTCAATTTAGTTATGGGCAACCCTCTCATTTATCATCTATTTTTTTAAAAAATGGTTTGAGTCTCTCATCCCTGGATAAAGACACAACTAACTATACAATGTTGTCCTGAATCCCACCTAAACCAGCTAAATGTCATTGGACTACAACTGCCATCACCCCTAGCCAGCATAGCCAATGGTGAAAGATAATGGGGCATGCAGATTAGTACTGATGGCCATAAGTGGAAAACCTATGACCTTAACAGATTCCTAGCAATAATATTCATACTAAAGTGGTATAGCAATATAAGAGGATAAAGATGTCCTCCATATAACTAACCATTCAGGAATGCAAAAAGGGTATCAAGAGGGAATGTCACTGGATGAAGTGCAGGGCAGAGCTCCAGTGTTAATTTGGAGGTTAATTCATATTCATATATGCAACCATTTACACCAAACACCTTATTCAAAAGGTACTACCATTTATTCATCTCAAGAGCAGGGGTGACCCATGTCACATCTTAAAGCCATTAATTCTGCAGTTATTTAAACAAATTAGACACTCTGGAATGAAGGATTTTAGAATTGCAAACAGTGTTCCAACGTGACTATTTTAGTGCACTTCTGTTCAACTATTCTCTGGCAAGTAAGGCACTAAACGGGGAGTCTTGTTGATGTACTGAATGCTTTTCTACCAGGCCAAACTTTTACATGCATTGGAATTAGGAAAACCTCAGTGACTGCACTGGGGATTTTACTAGAAATGGTGATATTGATGATTCAGACATGTGGATGGCTGGAGCATGGTGTGTAATCAAAAAGGGAGTGGCAATATTACTCACATTTCTCCTCAGTGACAGGCTATCAAGTGTAATGCTGTACTCAGAAAATAAGAGTATTAATCCAGAGCCCCCTCCAAAACAAAACCCAATACACATATCCATAGATAGAGAGAGCAAGATCAGTCACCTGATGTACACATAATTATCAATAACATGACAGACAAGGCACAGGAAATTGAAATAAGATCTTGTCTTCTCCTGCAAATGCATGAAGATAGGGTAGAAAAATAAATGAGCACCCAAAACACAGTGGATGGCAAGACAGGAAAATAAATATGAGAATCAAAAGATCACAGTACACCCCATCCCCAACCAGGCCACAAAATGACACATAGACACTAGCAGGTCATAAAAATCTTTCTCAGGATTCTTGGAAAACATAGCAAAGGATAATCTCATTCAGCCAATTGACAGAGGGGAAAGATAGGGGTACAGAGGAAGGATATAAATAATATTCACAAAGCCATCCCCCACACTCCCCTAAGCCACAATCGGGCTTGAAGAGCCCCATCACGGATTTGGGAGGGGTGACTGGCTGGATGGGGGAAGGCTTCCAGCCATCCCCCCATGCTTCCCAAAGCCACGATGGGGCTGGAAGAGCCCCATAGCAGATTCAGGAGGTGTGGAGGGGTGGCTGGCTGGACAGGGGGAGGCTTACCAGCCCCCCCACTTCCCAAAGCCACGATGGGGCTGGAAGATCCCCATGCAGCTTCAGGAGGGGCGGAGGGATGGCTGGCTGGCTGGGGAGAGGCTTGCCAGCCATCCCCCCACTTTCCAAAGCCACAATGGGGCTGGAAGAGGCTCATCGCGGATTTGGGAGGGGCAGAGGGGTGGCTGGCTGGGCAGGGGGGAGGGTTGCCAGCCATCCCCTTGTGCTTCCCATAGACACGATGGAGCTGGAAGAGGCCCATCATGGCTTCGGGAGGGGCAGAAGGGTGGCTGGCTGGGCGGGGGAGAGGAGGCTTGCCAGTCACCCCCCCAGCTTCCCAAAACAGCAATGGGGCTTGAAAAGCCCCAGCCCCATTTGGGGAAGGGCGAGACGTGGGTGGCTGAAAAGTGCCTTTGCCCCGAACTCCCTGCTCTCCCGGGGCTTGGCTCTCCACCCCAAATGGAGCCAAGTCCCAAGAGAGCGTGGAGCTGGGCGTGTGGTTTGCTCAGGGAGCACTCCATTTAAATCGGCTCCTCTCCCTTGTCTGCGATGGAGAAAAGCTGATTTAAAGGGGTGCCTGCTGAGCAAACTACGAATAATCAGAACCGCGAAAGTGAAAGCTGTGAATGTGGAGGGGCAACTGTATATGCCTACCCTTTTATGTGTGGAGACCTATTGGAACCTGCAAGGTGTAGGCCTCCTTACCTCAGATATCTGCTCTAAAGGATATGGATGCTAGAAGTGAGCTGTACTTTACCAGAGAGGGGTCAGAGATGTGGTCTTACAATCCTCTTAAATAATCCGATGTCCCCTTCATATATATAGCATGTGAAGGACTTTATTCCAAGCTTAGCTTGGGTCATTTTGTTCAAGTATTTCAGTACCTTCAGCTGTCCTCTAACATTTACATTGCTCAAAAATGGCTCTAAATAAAGGTTAATACTATTGGCAGTAGAGATCAGAAGTAGACAAGCAATGCTTTCATATACTGGACCTCTCACTTTCCTCTAGACTCAGGAGGGTAAAAACAAATGACTTGGAGAAAATCCAGGGCGGGGGGATAGGTCATGGTTCTCAATTAAAATAATTCCAGTCTTTCTTTTAAACTAGTATAAAGTTAATAACTGAGAATGTCAGAGCACATGTATTCGCTAGATTGCTAATCTTCTGTTATTTAGCAAAAATTGCTTTAATGATTTCAGGATTAACTTTTACGGTATCTCTTCATTTCCACAACCTTTTATTCTAGAAGAAATTTATGATCTGTTCAGTATGCACACACCTGCACCCCTGCCCCCCCCCAAAAGGCTCGACATTAATGGCTGACAAAAATGAAAAGCCTTGTGTTGTTTTAGAGCAATTTCCTTCATTAAGAAAACATGATAAAAATTAATGTCTTTGACCTTTCAGCATCAGAAATAGTATCTTCAGTTGAAAGATAGCAATAAAGCTTTGCTGTCTTGCCAAAGTACTAACATGCACTACTCTTTATGTAGCAGTCAGTTGCCTTACCTCCAAATAACATTGCCAAAACAGGAAATATAGGCCAATATCCAATTTCTAGGCCCCAGAAACTTAGAGCCATTGAATCAATACCTGCATAGCAGGTCAGCACATCTAGAGCCTATTGATTCCGTAGGACTACATTTGTTAGGATCAGCAATTAGCTTCAAACCAATATTTCCTTCTGAAACATGTAAGATGGTATTTAATTATCACATGCACATAGAGCAATATAGCACTGTATGAGACCAAGGAGTTATCTCCAAGAAAATACCATAGAACATAAAAAGTGCAAGCTGGGAAGGGATGGAAGCAGCACACACTGTATAGTAGAAGTGTGTGTGTGTCTGTGGCCTTCAAGCCACCTGTTGACTTATGGAGATCCTGTGAATTTCATGGGGTTTTTTAGGCAAAGAATACTGAGAGGTGGTTTTGCCAGTTCTTTCCTCTGAAATATAGCCTACAGCATCTAGTATGCATTGACAGTCTCCCATCCAAGTCATACCAAGGGCTGACCCTGCTTAGCTTCCAAGATCAAAAAGCTCTGGTGCCTTTTCCAAAAGCTGTAATACGTGGTACAGAATCATCACCATTTTATTGATGGACCAATTCCACCAACAGTAGCCCAGGACCCCCAGGCTGACTAGAGAAAGCAAAGTAGGGAAGTTCTTCTATATTTTTAATAATTAAATCTGGCACCATAATTTAACAAATATCTTCATAAAAGAGGTTTTTGCTTAAAATTCGCACATGCTAACATAGTTTGCAACTATTCTGAATTAATCCCACCTTTTCAGCTGTTTTAAAAATGTCCAGGTTTCCCGGGGAGGTTCATAAAAAGAGGGTAGCCTACCTTGTTTTCATGATCCCACCTGGAAGTGTTCTGGCAGGACTGCCCATTGACGGCAGGACAATGACATGAGGTTTCAGACACTGGCAATCCAGCACCCAAACAGGACAGGTGATCTATTGATGGCTTGGCCCATCAATAAAAAGAAATGCCAGAATAACAACAGCAGAACGCAAAAGGGCTTCGTGTGATATTGGCATCCTTTTGCTTTCTGATGTCATTATTCTGGTGCCATATTAGCCGCATCTGATAATCTCCTAATAGCTGTTCAGCAGTGGAATGCACTGCCTCAGAATGTGGTGGAGTCTCCTTCTTTGGAGGTTTTTAAACAGGCTGGATGGCCATCTGTCGGGTTGGGTATTCCTGCATGGCAGAGGGTTGGACTAGATGGCCGTTGTGGTCTCTTCAAAATCTTTGATTCTATGATTCTAACTTTATTGGATACAACTCCCAGAATCCCCCAAGTGGATCTAGTACAAAAGTAACTTTTCCAAGTCTGCTAATTGGGTGCCAAGATTTTATATGTCCAAGGAAAACTGTCTCAGGTCAGTTTTTACATCTCTGCTGAACAGCAGGGCAGGAAAAACCATCTGTGTTCAAAGCAGGGGCAGGAAAAATGCTTTCACAGAGATTGTGGGGGAAAGACAGCTCAGATGAGCAAAAAAGAAATAGTCCACCTCAAGAGTCTTTTATATGAATTCTAGCAACATTCCCCTGCTGAGAAGTGTTCAGAGGTTGAGTAGTGGTACTGGCCTTGCTTGCTTTCAAAATAGTTTGCTTCCTTGAAATAACTCTGTTTCTTTTAAAAACCTGTGCTTGTTAAAGTGAATATTAGCAACTTCTATACCAGTTAAAGTGAATATGATATAGCAACATCAACATTATTCCTGTTGCCATTTGGGGGGAGGGCTGCAAAGAAAATTGGAGGTAGAATTCTGCATTGCTCATGGGGATATTTTTGCATGTTTTCACACACTTGGGGGGGGGGGTTCTATATATCTTTGGGAAACCTTTTCCCCTCAAATCATACCATTTTTTTCTTTAAAATGCGGGGGGGGGACTTTAGGGGAATGTTGGGGAGGCTTCAGGAGCCATTAAATTGTGGCCCATATTGGCATGCATTCCACTGCCTGCACTGTGCCTATCCTTGATCTGTACTGAGGACAGAGTAGAGCAATGATGCAGGACAATAGTTCATAATCCCTCTTAATTATATTCTGTAAAGTGTTATCATTAAGTCGTTTTTTTAAATAAAATAGAAAAAAAATTATAACAGACAGACAGAAAGTTGGTTTCATTGTTAATATGTGTAAAATAAGCAACTGGATCTATTACGTACATCTTTTTGACAGAAAGGTGGCTAGTAATGGGTGAACACATTAATTTCAATTTTGCTTGGGTTCTCATTCCCCCCCCCCAGTTATGTACATTCTGCCCAGTTTCTACATCAGATTGCCATTATTATGAGCTACTAAAGAGATTATCACATGGGTAAAATATCCCAAGAGAGGGACGACAGGAGATCGCTTTTACTTACCTTTTAGATGACGTCGTCCCTCTCCTGTGATGCTCCCGTTCTGCTCCTGTTCCTCCCCTGCTTCCTCTTATTCATGGAAAATCTGTGAATAAGAAGCCCATTCCGTTATCAAAACGGAATGATGGGCAAGTGAACAGGAGCCCCGTTCTGCTCCTGGGATGATGATGGAACGTGACATCACCAGGAGGTCTGTGCCGGAAACTTCCAGGTGGGATTGGGACAGTCAGGTAAATGACACCCTTCCACCTTCCTCCCCAAGTTACTTGTAATTTTAAAAATATATTTTTTGTACTTTGTTTTATTTGTTGATGTTTGGTTGGAGTTTTAGGTTAAATTTTCCACATGATTGTTCTCTTGCGAGAATGAGCAGTATTTGGCTTCACTGCAGTAAAAGCAGCTTTACGACAGCTGCTTTTACTGCACTGAAGCTGAGGGGAGGGGGAGCCATTTCTATTCCACTATAACGTAGGTGTTTGAAAAAAAATGTTTTTGGTAGTGTTACAGGGACGGGAGTGGGGGGATGAGGGTAGCGGGACAGACATGAGCCATGTGATAATCCAAGTGGTCTTGGATGAAACCGATTATCTAGACCCATTTCAAACTGGCTTCAGAACGGGATTTGGAGTTGAGACTGCCATGGTTGCCTTAACCAACGACCTGCGTCTAAGCATCGACAGGGGTAGTGTGACCCTGTTGGTGCTTTTGGACATCTCAGCGGCTTTCGATACGATAGATCATGGCATTCTCCTGGATCGCCTGAGTGGGTTAGGAATTGGAGGCACTGCGCTCCAGTGGTTCCGGTCTTTCCTCTCGGGCAGGTCCCAGAGGGTGTTGCTCGGGGACAGTTGCTCCAGCAGAAAGGAGCTT
The DNA here is from genome assembly GCA_030847615.1 of Gambelia wislizenii. Lineage (NCBI taxonomy): Eukaryota > Metazoa > Chordata > Lepidosauria > Squamata > Crotaphytidae > Gambelia > Gambelia wislizenii. The sequence continues at coordinate 94,670,344 of JAUMIR010000005.1, read as the reverse complement.
ACTTGTGGTGTTCCGCAGGGCGCCATCCTGTCCCCGATGCTGTTTAACATCTATATGAAGCCGCTGGGTGAGATTACTCGGAATTATGGGGCTGGGTGTTATCAGTATGCTGATGACACCCAGATCTATTTCTCCTTGTCCCGATCATCGGCCTCGAATTCCGATGGTGTCTCTCCTCTTAATGACTGTCTTAAAGCAGTAATGGGCTGGATGAGGAAAAACAGATTGAGATTAAATCCAGACAAAACGGAGGTGCTCACGGTAGCGGCCCCGAAACCAGGAGTTGGGTTGCAACCTCTAGTCCTGGATGGGGTCACGCTCTCCGTTAAGGACTGTGTTCGCAGTCTGGGGGTGCTCCTTGATTCATCACTTCAGATGACGAGTCAGGTGAATGCGACAGTCAGGAGCCCCTGTTATCAGCTTCGGCTGATACGCCAGCTGCGCCATTTCCTGGAAGTAAAGGACCTCGAGTCTGTGGTGCACGCGCTGGTAACCTCTCGTCTAGATTTCTACAATGCACTCTACATGGGGCTGCCCTCATGCTTGGTCCGGAAACTTCAGTTGGTACAAAATATGGCAGCCAGAGTGGTCTCGGGAACATCTCGGAGAGACCATATAACTCCAGTGTTAAGATCTCTCCACTAGCTGCCTATCAGTTTCCAGGCCCAGTATAAGGTGTTGGTTATTACCTTTAAAGCCCTAAATGGCTTGGGTCCAACTTATCTCTGGAACCGCCTCCTCCCATACAATCCTCCCCACGCACTCCGGTCCTCTGGGAGGAATTTGCTTCAGCCACAAAAATCTAGGCTGTCTGCAACCTCCCAGAGGGCCTTTTCGGTAATCGCCCCCAAATTGTGGAATGACCTGCCGAACGAGATCCGTCAGATAACAACCCTGAGTAGCTTTAAAAAAGCACTAAAGACGGATCTCTTTCAGCAGGCCTTTCCTAATTAGATCCCGGCCTCAGGGGATCCTGGTTTCTTTTAGTCCGCTGGCCATTTATAGTATTTTATTATATTTATTGTTTTTAATTGTGATTTTAGATTAGTTGGTTTTAATTTATAATTGTTTAATATTTTTTATGGGGGAGGGTGCGGTGGGGGGTGTTTGGGGATTTTATCTGTATTGTATTTTAATTTTTGTAAGCCGCCCCAATTGTTTTAACAAAGGGGCGGGGTATAAATAAATAGTATTATTATTATTATTATTATTATTATCTCCTAAGTGATATTTCTGTGTGGAGGGCTGCTGTTTCACCACAGACAGCAAACTGTTTTTGGCTGGCCTGTCTGTTCCATTCCTGGTGATACTGGGAAAAAGTAATTTAAGCTATGTAGGATGTTTGGACTGTTAATATATTACTTAAGACTTTATCAGACACACTAAATACAGCATCATAATGATACTACATAAGCACAAAAGGGTGTGTATACTACATGATGTTGCCCTTTCGCGTTTCTCAAGTCAAAAATCACACTTTTTTATTGACAACTTAAGCTGTCAATAGATCCCCTGTGGCGTGTTGGTGCCGGCATTGCTTGTGTATGAAACCTCATGCCATTTTAACTCACGTGAATGCAGTGTCTGTGGCCGGTCTGGCCAGAGCACGTCTGGGTGAGATCATGACATCCAGGTAGGTGATGCACTTTTTATCACCCTCCCTGGTTCACTTTTAAATTTTTAAGTGTATGTATGTGTTTTGTGTAACTTTTTGTGTGTTGCATTTGTTTTTGTTTTAATTTCCCATGCAAGCATGTTCTCATGAGAATCCATGGGATTTTGAACAAGGAAGTGAACTGAGCTTTGTTAATGCTCCATTCATGCCTGGGCTGCTTTTTAACACTGCTGGAGGTAAGTCTAATATTTTGGGTTACTGTGCAGGAATGGGTTTGCTAATAGTGGGACAGGAACTTTAGTGTGTTGTGTGTCTGATAAAGTCCTTAGTGTGAGCTGGTTATGTGCCAAGGGCAAAGGTTATAATGGCATTGACCACAGGGAAAAGGAGAAGGTGGGTCCAGTGAGCGTGTGCGAGATTGCAGCCACTCAGGAATTGCCAATTTGACATTAAGGGACCAAACGCACAGTGCCGCCACATTGGCTGGGAGCTTTAAATATGTACTGTGAAAGTGTAAGCAAGTGCTTGCTTTGCAAATGGTTGGCAGGCACTCCTTTCTGTGCAGAATGTGAGAATAAAGGTGGTTGTACTCTCCATCCTTGTGTGCTAATTGGCTTAAGAGCATTGGGCAACAAGCCCTTTTGTGGACAACACTGGTTTCATGTTGCTAAATATCCAGTATGGCAATTCAGCAAGCACCAAGGGGCAAGGAAAACAATATTAATACTATGCACCCCCTTCTTTCCCTCTCACATTTTCTCTGCCTTTTGAATTACATTGCTGTAAGGAATTGGCAATACATTTGGAAGAGAGATAAGTGGTGTCCACACTATTTAAAAATCAAATTTCATATTTGAAATCTTGAATGGTATAGAACAATTTCCAACCAGAAAATATAAGTACAAGCAAGACTTCAGATTTCATTTCAGTGGAAACGAGACTTTTATTGATTGTAAAAGTGTTCCATTACTGTTCATTAGAGATGTAATTCCTCACTAAGTTTCTTCACAAAGGAAGCAAAAAGTAATTTTAGCAATTTTCTTCCAACTGAGAGAAAATCTTCAACAGCCACAAAGTTTTTGAAGCCTATATGTTATTTAGGAATTGTTCTACACAAAATTTGCATGCAGTGGTTTTACAGATAAAACAGCATTGACATTTTCTTCATAGAAATTAATTTTCTGGGTAGAAAATGCTGTTTCCAGCACAGTGAATGAAGCTTTCTGCACCACAGGACGAACGCCACCATCCCCACATTGCCGTCGGCCACTCTGTGCTTAAGTCCGCTCAGCAGATCACCTACCTGGGAAGCATCATCTCCTCAGATGCCAAGATTGACAAAGAGATTGATCACAGATTAGCAAAGGCACATAGTGCATTTGGAAGACTTTACAAAAGAGTCTGGAGTAATAAACACCTGAGGCGAAACACAAAAATCAGTGTGTATAGAGCCATTGTACTGTCTATTCTCCTTTATGGGTCTGAAACATGGGTCACCTATCGCCACCACTTACGACTCCTCGAACGCTTCCATCAGCACTGTTTATGCACAATCCTAAATATACACTGGACTGACTATGTGACTAATGTTGCTGTCCTTGAGCAAGCAGGGATCACCAGCATTGAGGCCATGATATTGAGAACACAGCTGCGCTGGGCAGGGCATGTTTCTAGGATGGAGGACCATTGCCTCCCCAAAACAGTATTCTACGGTGAACTCACCACGGGTCAGCGTAAGAGGGGTGCTCCAAAAAAGCGATACAAGGACTCCCTGAAACAACAGCTCAGGCTCGGCCAAATTGATCACCAACAATGGTTTGCCCTGGCCTCATATTTGGAGGCATGGAGACACACTATCCACAATGCTGCAGGCTTATTTGAGAACTCATGCCAAACAAGTCTTGAAGAGAAATGACAACGCATAAAAAAATCACAACCCGGAAACATCACTCAAGGAAACCTTCTGCTGTGCTTTCTGCAACTGGACTTGTCTATCTCAGATTGGCCTTTTTAGTCATCAGCGCACTTGCAAAAAGCCTGGGATGAGTCCTTCCTGAATCTTCGTTTGCGAAGAGAAGCCAGAGAGAGAGAGAGAATGAAGCTTTCTATTCAAACCAACCATATGTGAACTTTCCATAGACTAAGTCCCCAGTTACAACATTTTCTGCACCGGAAACATCTTTTTCTATGCAGAAAAATAATACTTCTCCATAGAAATATGAGCCAGCATGGAATGGAGATTTGCGTGTTGGACTATAACTATGGAGACTAGGGTTCGAATCCCCGCTTGGCCATGAAAACCTGCTGGGTGACCTTGGGCAAGTCACACCCTCTCAGCCTCAGAGGACACCCTTGCAAAGAAAACCCAATGATAGGTTCACCTTAGGGTTGCCATAAGTCAGAAATGACTTGAAGGCACACAACAACATCAGAAATATTATTTTCTGTGCAGAAAATGATGTTTTCCACACACAACAACCACATGTGAATTTTGCCCAGAATAAGTCCCAAAGTGCAAAGATTCTCGTCAGCCAGGATTCTTCTTGTCACCATTTCTCATTGATATAATATGCTTATAAAACAGGTCAGAACCACAGTTCATATTTTATAAGTCATACCCCCAACCCCAAGTTTCACCAATAAAAACTGGGACATATGTGGCCAAATTACATCAGTGTGTCATCAAGATGGCAAAAGTAATACAGTCATGTGTCCTTATTGCAAATATGATTGGAGTTGTAGCCCAAAGCATCCAAAGGAGGCTAGGTTGGGGAAGACTGTTCTAAAACCTGCCATTTGCAAGTATCCAATATCTTCCCCCTTCTGCTCTCATGCAGGTCCCTACAATTTCTACAAGCTACTGAAAACAGAAATAACCCATGCAATTGAACCTAGTAACAACCACTCGAAAAGCAATATCAGCTCTTCAACTGATATATCCAAATGAAGCTTCCTGAAATCATTTCCACCAGTTACAGCAGCACCAAACATGTCAGATGGGAAGCACCTTGGAGATTACCTAATGAACTTTCTTCTAGACCCAGGTGTCTTCTACAGTTCTCCAGATGTTTTTGACTACAATTCCCATCACTCCCACAGGCCAGGGGTCAGGGATGATGGGAACTGCCATTCAAAATTTGTGGAGATTGTTAGATGGTAAAAGACTGGTTTAAAATGGCATGTTCCTTTTGCTAGTTTACCTGTACTAGCTGCTGAGATGTGGGCATTTAGATGTGTGATTTTAAAAAATAAATCTCCTTACTCTTTGACAGGATGATACAGATGGCTGGCCATCCTAGCAGTTCAATGTGCACTGTGGTAAATGCTCATCTATATCCACCTGGTGATAAACTAGCTAAAGTTCCCTTAATCTGTCCTTTCCCAGATAATTCCTTCTCAATAAATATCCGATATCGAGAATGAGAACACATGATTCTATGTCCATTGTTACTTCAATCAAGTGATTATTTGTGCTCTCACAGAAACACTGAGTGATGCAAGCTGTGAAAGCCATCACAATAGCTCAGAGAGAACCCTTTAAAAGACATTACTAAGTTTAACGTGTCCACATCAGCATTCACAGTGAATCAGAAAAGGGAGGGGGAGGGGGGAAATCTACCTGCTAACCAGCCACAGCAGCTCAGAAGAACTCTTTCAAAATGTTAGACAGGTAATTTACCAGAACCAGCTGGCTACCTTTTCTCCCCCTGACAGTAACATGCCCTCTAGCTAGGTAACACATGCTGTGGGCACCTCTTTATTCTCTCCCACATGCCAGCAAGTCAGTCACCCTTCTGGTTTGTGCAGCATGGGGCTTTAATTAAACTTACAGATGAGGCATGATTTCACATTTTCTTCTTTACACTGTTTGGCTTGCTGGCACCCTACCATATGCAGGGTAATCCATATCACACAGTGTAGCTGATGGTGCATAGCAGCACTCTAGTCTTCATTTCCCAGGCAGAAGACTCATAAATACATACGTTATGTATCAAAATGGCACCATATTTCAGGGAAGCAAGATAAAGAATTGGGCTTTTCAATTTTAATGTGTGTGTGTTAATGTAAGGGCACATGTGCAAATGTATATATACATAGACACACGTCTCCTGCTATGGATTGATTTGTTAAAGAGAGACTGCATGAATCAGACTAATAGAGTTACCACAGAAGCTCTTTCAAAGCCAAATGGCTTAAATATATCTAGTTGTGTCATGCTTTTGAGACAGATAATGATGCTCCAGCTCATTTATATCCTCGTTTCTTAGGCATGGCTTTGTTTCCTATAGCTGAGCCCTAGAATCTTTCTAAGTATATTTCTAAAGGATTTTTTAAAACCTTCTGGCTGACGTATTCTGGCCCTGGAGCTGGTGCATTCCCCCCTGTTACAGTGATGAAATGGGCAGGAGTCTGCATGCACATGCTGGCAACCACACACGCACACACCAGCTGGTACCAGTGGGCACCTCCCCCATTGTCGCACATCACACTCTATGAAGCCAGGAAGGAGGCCCTCAGCATGCGATCAAGGCTGGTCACGTGAAAGAAGGCCTTGAGCACATGCTAGGGGCCCCCTTCCTGGCTGCAGAGAGACTCCATCGGTGGTGGCAAGCTATACACAATGCCATCTTAATGCATAGGTATGCTGGGAAGTTGGCTATGGGCCCCACGAGCATAGGGGCCCCATGCTAATCTATACACAGACCAGAAAAAAAAGTCAGAAAAGCCAAGCAGCAGCTGAGAAAGGGAGGCTCAACCCACGTCATTCTCTTTACCTGGAGTGGCTGCCCACACAGCCACAAGCCACTGAGAAACTGTTTCCTCTCTCTCTCTTACACACACACACACACATACTCCAACAGGCCCACCAAGAAGGTGCCTCCTTCTAGCCCTCCAGTCTACACTCTCTCTCTCTCTTAATTAAAGGCAAGTGACAGAAGCAGAGGTTGTCCGCCCACACCCTGCTTCTCTTCCCTTTCCTGCTGTTCCCTTTGGCCCAAGGTGGAGATGCTAACTTGCTGGGGAGACGTCCTTTCGAAACATTGCTCTTGCTCGCCACCTTTCCCACACTGGAAGGCACTTCTCTCCTCTCTTCTTTTTCATTCTTATCTCTGCTGTTTTACATATCAGGGATTCTGAAGTCTGGACAGGAAGGTCAAAACACTGATTTTGTCAGAGGTACCGATAAATATAAGTTTGTTTTATTGATAATTTACATTTTTATTTCTATGAGTGATTATGTAGGCAGGGACCAGTGCACTGCTTTGCTCAGGGGCCTATAACGCTGTTAAGACGGCCCTGGCTATACAGGCAGGTGTGCAGTTAAAGACTTTTGCATTCCTGCAACAGACCCCTCCAGGTTTTTCGGCATAACACAGTTTTCCTGGAGTTTTAAATAAATGTTTTAAAGGGGTTTTACCCCAGCTTTCCTCCAGCTTTGCCTCGGATATCATCAGGATATCGTGGTCCCTTCGTGGTTGATACATTTTTGGCCCTCATGGGTCACTTCTATCTCTACAATTCTATGATTCTATGATTCTAGGATTGCCTGGATGCAAAATGGAACAAGACCCCTGTGTCATTTGGACTTCAGGACTCCAACACGGGGGGGGGGGAAGCTGGGGTAAACAGTCCATCTAGAAAAGCCCTAAGTGTAGTTCTGTTTTGATAATCAGTATCATGTTTCCTTCACCTATTATCCAAATTCAACTGAATAACGAACATTAAATTACCTCAGGAATGGTGACTGGCAAAATAGAACTCTCCCTGATTAGATCTGTACTTTGGCTCAGCATATCACATCCCCTACCAATCAGGGATAGATTGGAAATCTGTTCTATTCAGATTTTAATTGAAAAAAAAGCAACATTTAGGGAGAAATGCATTGAAAATGTGCAAAAACGTATGCGGGGAAATCACAAGGTGATCACAAATCACACAATAGAAAAGAAGATTAGAAAGAAAATGCAGATGGGAGTCAGAAAAACTCAACAAAACAGAAACAGAGATGTTCACATCTGTTCACATCTTTCAGAGCTGGCAAGAAACAGAAGAGCTGGAGTGGAACTAGACATGAAGAAATTAAACATATTCTTCATGAGATAAGAGAGAAGCAGTAAACACATTGAGAATAAGTGTATGAGACAATTGCAGAGTGAGAACAAGAGATCCCAAGTATTCTACAGTGATATGCTACAGACAAGTGATTGCAGTTAGCAGAAGATCTGTGTTGCCTGAGCCCAACTAAATTTGAACAATTGACTCAAAGTGATTTGTATTTATTGAAGGGATGCTTGGGGGACAGGGAGAGATGAAAGGAACTATAATTAACATAAACTAACTGTGTTGTGATGATTACTTTTTTTTATGTTCTTTTTAAGTGTTGGAAAAATGTTTATTCCCATTCTACTGTAGTATGTATTCACCTTCCCTTATTTATTATCTGAATTTTATGATTTTTAAAATTTGTTTATAAATCTTGATTGATCTTGCCCTGTATTTCAAACATAATTACATTTCTAGAAACCTCAGATACAGGACACATAATCTTATTTTACATGTTCTTTAGCTCAGATTCTGTTAATTGGTGGTATTGGTGTTGGTGAAACATGACTCAGCCTCTGGATGTGCAAACTCTTATGTGAGCTAATTGGAGAGTGATTAAACAGATGCTGAAAGTAGAGGGGGAAAAACATTGCTGTTGGGTATTAAGAGGATGCACTTTCTGATGTGCATTCTTTTCAGTAGCTAGTGCAACCAGAAAAAGACCATACTAGCAGTCAATGAGAGCATCAGAGCATCAGCTGAGCACTGCACATCATTATATTCATACCTCCTCAAAGTAACGTTCAATCTGTTTTTAATGATCATCCCACACTGATCTTTGAAGAAGCCCTGTCCAGTTCCCCAGCTGAATTAAATAGGACTTTGGCTAATTCATGTCCAATGGATAAAACCTACGTAACCTATCAGGAACCAATATGGTGTATTTGAGTGTTGAACTAGAACTCCAGGAAGCCAGGTTCAAAATCCCCCCTCAGCCACTGGATGACCTTGGGCAAGCCTAAGAGAAATTCAATAGCAAACTTCTTTGGAATAAATCTTGCCAAGAAAACCTTATGATAGGATTGCCATAAGTCAGATTCAACTTGAAGGCACGTAACAACACCATAAATCCACCAAATATTAGCTTACACATATTTGTTCAAAACGCATTTTGTTTTTCCCCCCAGAGAATATCACCCACCAAGCAAAGGTGCAAGGATTAGGGAGAAGATTTCTCAATACATGCACCTATTAGAAAGCTCCAAACTACTGTACTTTGAACTGACATTTAAATACAGCAAACATGAGATTTCACACAGTACAGAGGCACAATCAAGTCCAGTACTCTCCTTATAGTCAGTGTAGCTTGCCAGCATTCCTACTTTCATGCCACTCACATATACAGAGGATAACTTATTTCTTCCTCACACCAAGATCACAGTCTTCAGACTAATGGATACAATCTCTAACTGCAGGACTGTATATACCACCTTTCTCAGTAAGATTTCCCAGGACTCAAAAGAAAACAGTTGCCCAGAAGCTTTCTGCTGAAGAGACAAGATGGATGGAGCCTTTCCTTATCATTTATTGCCAGATTGCTGTATTACAGTATAGCTTTAAGGGTAGATATGTTCTGGTAAATGACTGAAAGATTATTTTCTCAGGTCTTCCTTCATTTTAAATGGTCATTTTCAAATTGCAGTCCATGGAATCCTGGGCCATGAGCCAATGGCACACTTTCACAATCAGTGGTGGTGAAAGCAGGGCTTTCTTTTCCTCCACTTATGCACCAATCCTCTGTGGTACCAAAAAGCCTGTTCAAAAGGGTTTTACAACCCTTTAGAGCAGGTTTTTTAGGTTGCATACTGTGATGCTGCCACCAAACCTACGACAACTCACAACAACCAGGTGGTCAAGGTTACCTCAGGGTTCAGGCTGGCTGCCTCTTTACCCTCTGTTCCTCCTACCTCACTTCATAAGATTCTCTTAATTCGCTCTTTTGAACCAAAGTTATACCTTTAACCAAAATGTGTGGATAGTGTGTTATTGTCGCTTGCCTTTAATTAATACTAGTGCCATTCTATTCTGCTTTGGTCAGACCTCACCTGGAATACTACATCCAGTTCTGGGCACCACAATTCAGGAAGGATACTGAGAAGCTGGAACATGTCCAGAGGAGGGCGACCAGGATGGTAGTTGGTCTGGAAGCCATGCCCTATGAGGAGCAGCTTATGGAGCTGAGTATGTTTAGCCTGGAGAAGAGAAGGTTGAGAGGTGACATGATAGCCATCTTTAAATATTTGAAGGGATGTCATATGGAGGATGGAGCAAGCCTGTTTTCTGCTGCTCCAGAGACTAGGACACAGAGCAATGGGTTCAAACTATAGAGATTCCACCTAAACATTAGGAAGTACATCCTGACAGTAAGAGCTGTTCGACAGTGGAATACATTGCTCCATAGTGTGGTGGAGTCTCTTTCTTTGGAGGTTTTTAAACAGAGGTTGGATGGCCATCTGTTGGGAATGATTTGATTGTGTATTCCTTCATGGCAGGAGGTTGGACTGGATGGCTTTGTGGTCTCTTCCAACTCTATGATTCTATTATCTTTATTCTGTAGGAATGAGCCAGAGTCTGTATTTGTATTAACAACAAATGACAACTTTATTAAAGGGAATAAACATACTTCAGGGTGGACTCTTTTGTTTTAATAAATACTTATATCTGTATGTCATTCCTTATTTCCCAGCCTCACTCGCTCTTTGTCCACTCACTCCTCTATTCCAAATTAGTAACCTCTGCACACCATTTTACCTCATCCAAGCCTCTCATACAGCACACATACATATAGAGCCTTCCACTCCAGCTAACTGTTATCAACTCCCTTCCACTCAAAACTCAGAGCTTAACTGACTCACACCAACTGTCAAGCAATCTTCAAACAGAAGCCCCTCCCATTTCAGTTTCCTGCCATAGGATTGGCTCCTAGAAGACACTACTCCCGTTCACGCATCCAGCTAGCCATCACACATACAGTATTCCAAGTGAGAGTTAAGATCACAGAGTCCAATAAAAAGCAGCTGGATCCATCAGAAGCGCACCATTAGATCTTGGCCTTGGAAAGCTTTTTGAGGCCTTCCAAATGAGAAGACCATAACAGTAGCCATGCTTACTTAAAACAAAGCTTGCACACCTCTGTTGATCTTCCTGTTATGTGTACATGTGTAGGGAAGTATTAGATGTGCCTCACAGATTTCTTTCCATTTTATTTTTGTTATTTTAGGCAATCTACATGCACCTAAAGGCATTCAGTTCACCATGGTTGCCCATCCCCAATCTAGAACATGTGTAGGGAAAAAATGGCCCTCTAGAGGTTGGGTTCAACTTCCATTGACCCTACATAGCATATCCAATAGTGAGGAATGCTGCGAGTTGGGATGGGCCAATCTGAAGGGCCATACTTTACCCACGGGCTAAATAACCCCAAACACAATTGTAGCACTGTGATTCCATTTTAGTTGCCATGGCAACATCCTATGGAAATCGTGGCTTGTTAGTCTGATGAGGCACCAGAGCTCTCTGGCTGAGAATCTTAGATACCCCTCCCCAAGTTGCCAGTTAAAGTGGAATAAGAACTATAATTATGCAGTGTGAAGATGCCTCCAATCTAGACTATATCCCAGAATCCTTTACAATGCATATGACTTCCAACCCATATTTACAGAGCTTCTTCAACAGATACTTTGGTGAAGAGGCTTGGGGAGATGTTACAGAAAAAGACTAGAAAATCTATATAGTAGGTTGTCAACAGAATTGTCTCCAGTTTGTCCATAGATAAACTCAGTGCAGAGGGTGTGAGTTGTCAAATTCAAAGGAACCTAACTTTTTCTTAATCATCCCTTCCTGGGAGGAAATAGGAAAGGAAGAACACTTTTGACATCATTGCCAACGGGGCTGATGCCAGCATGTGTCTTTTGACATGACAATTTGCTTGGCTCAATGCTGTCAATGAGAATTCCACTTTCCTGCTAAGTCAATAGAATTAGATTACCGGTACTACAGAGACTTCATTACAGCCACAGGCAGGACAGGCGCTGAGGTATACAATTTTCGCTCTGTGACGCCAGAACTACTAAACAGTTATCGGAACAATTGTCTATAAAAGGACAATAAATGCCTTGATCTTAAATATTGTTTTCCAATACTGTTATCTCACTGAAAGGGAAAGGGAGTTAAATGGAGGGAAACGACTGTAAGCTAGATACTGCTATTAGCACTACCACTTAGTGAGAGCATTTACTGGTACGCTGTATTTAATATATTTAATTATAATGCATGCCATACAATCACAGTCTCGGCATGCTTTAAAAATGAATAATCCTATGATGAACACTTTCTATATTTTCACAGAGTTTGAAGGAGAACTAAAGTGCTGGATATATAAATAGCTTCCAGTGCAACAGGTTAAGAGGAACAAAGCACCACAAATTTACATTTATAATTTCTGAATTGTTTTATATCCACTTTTCTCCTTGGTTTTGGAAGGGAAGGCTAGCAGTTTAAAAAAGGCAAGAAAAAACACACATACACATATTTCTTTGCTTAGTGGCATACTTTCCAGGCTCAAGACTTGCTGTATTATTAAAAAGTTATGGTAAGCTAAGCAAAAAGCAACCAAAAATAAATATCAAATGAAAGCACTGAGCAGCTTCAGAATGTTATTCCATCCAGCAGTTCTGATAACATTATAAAACCACAGCAAAAGCATTTAGAGTCATTTGTGAAAACACCAGGATTCCAAGGAAAACTTGTATCATTATTCAAAATCTTTATTTTCCCTGCACTGTATGAAATATTCATCTTCACACTCCTATTATCTTTCTCTCTTCCTCCCTTCTGATCATGTATCCTGGTGTGGTTTTCTACTATTATATCCATTATACATATAGTATTTAAAAAATAGTTCCTATAAACAAAGTTTGATTTTACACCATCTTTTCTTCAAAATTTCAAAAAGTAAATATCCTTTTTAGGAGCCAAACCCTACTGCAATCTCAATTAGTTCTTCCTGATTCAACTTAATAGAAATGTATTCAGTATGTTAAGTACCTGAATAGCTTTTTAGATTGTCTTTCACTGTAATTTGAATGATCTGAATGACAAAATAATGTTAAGAAGAGAATTGAATAATCTTGCAATCTAGACCCTTCAGATTTCTAAATTCTTTTCATATTTGAAATGCCCATTACTTTCAGACTCTTAAAATTGCTTTGTGCGAACTCCCTTCAGGTGACTGGGTTCTCCAGCCCTGCCCCGCCCCATGATCTGAAAACTTTAAAGTTGTCTTTCTCTCCTCTTTTAAGGTGCACCAGTTTTCTACTTTAAAGCTGTGGGAAGGTATCTAAGGCCAGGAGATGCATCTAGTAAATTTGAGCATCATTTTACCCTGTCACTATCATCCATTCGTTGAAGGTAAGAAATTCTGGAGCAAATCATAGCAATTTGGATTCAGCTCAAAACTATGAATTACCAAGCTCAGCTCTCATTTTATTTCTTTTTCCAGTAGTGCAGCAAGCATAATTCATTGTCTTCCTATCAACTCCTTTCTAAACTGCCTGAATCCTCATTATTCTATTGTATACTATGTGTGATGATTAGTTCCTGCTATTGGAGATGTACTATCCACAATGCTGCAGCCTTATTTGAGAACTCACACCGAAGAAGTCTTGAAGAGAAACGACAACGCAGAAAGAATCACAACCCAGAAATATCACCCAAGGAGACCTTCTGTTGTGCTTTCTGCAACTGGACTTGTTTATCTCGGATTGGCCTTTTCAGTCATCAGCACGCTTGCAGAAAGTGCAGGATGAGTCCTTCCTGAATCTTCATTTGCGAAGAAAAGCCAGAGAGATACGTGATATGCTGGAAATACCCTGCTGTTTTCCAAATGCGTTCCTTCATTTCAACAAGATCTAAAAGCAGCACATGCATAGCAGGAAAAACCTATACTCACTAGAGACCTCAGGATGGGATGCAGAGGAGGTCAGGGGCTCTGTTGTCAGGGGATAATGAATCTTATTCATGTTTTAGCTTGACTTTCATATAGCTACATAAAGTGCTGAACTCATCCTCAAAACAGGTCTGTGCATTGGCTAGCTCCTTTCAAGTTGAGACGAAAACCCAGAATGGATTCACTGACCCACTGATCTCAGAGCTACCTACAGTCAGCCCTCTGTATCCAAAGATTTGGTATCCATGGATTCCATCATCCATGACTTGAAAAATGTTCCCCCCAAAAAATAATAAATTCCAAGATGCAAACCTTGATGTTGCCATTTTATATAAGGGACACCATTTTACTATGCCATTGTATATAATGGGACTTGAGCATCCACGAATTTTGGTATCCATGGGGAGTCCTGGAACCAAACCCCAGTAAATACCAAAGGCCCACTGTACTTTCCCTGGGCAAATTTGTGAACGGCAGCTTTTCTGAATTTCTTATTTCTATGGCGACAAGTTCATTTTTTGCTTGGATTTGCAAACATCAGAAAATGTGTTCTTCTATCCTGCCCTGCCAAAAATGTCTATACAAAAATGTGTGTTTATTTTCCCTTGAAAAAGGTATACATTTCTTTTCATTGTGAGTACAATTTCGATAAGCTTTTTTTTCCATCTTCAATTTTTCTCCACCCTTGATTTTCCCCACCCAGTAAGCAAAACAGATTTTGACAATAATCCTAGGTCCTTCAATGCATTATGTCCAATACCTTCACTCTCCATCATATATCTAAGATGGAGTGCTCTCAGTTTTTGTCAGAGTAACATCTGCCTTAAGCGAGGTTTAAAGAGATTGGAAAAAGGCACCTGCCATGTCTCCTCAGACTATTTAGAAGTGGGTGAACAATGAGAGATGGAGGAGGCAGAAAGGAAGGCAGAGCAGGAACTTTACAGGCTGGCCAGGTGAAATTCCTGAAGAGATGCTGATTTAGTCTATTGTAGCAGAAGCAATATTATCCAGTGTCAATGTAACAATGAACATTTGATCTTCATATAAACCCAGCATGGCAATAAGAAGCAAAAAAAAAAAAAAAAAAAAAAAAGTACCTGTCTGACATTGCTTGTGTCTGATTTAAATAAGTGTGTTGCTGAAGTTGCTGTTGCAGTCTCACCACACCAAGAATCCACAGTTTAGCTGAATGGTGCCTGCATATGATTATATTGCATGATTAGCCCCTGAGATAGACACAGTATCAGCACCCGAGATTAGGCAAATTCTTCCTTTTTCTTTCATAAATACAACACTGTTGCATGTTAGTGGATGTGCTGTAAATGCCAGCTGAGGATACACCATTTTCTTTCCCCCAAAATGCTAGAATCCTAAAGGAATAATGCATAAAGGTATGCTGGGAAAATGAAGATGGCAGATGGCTGAAGCCATGGCTGGTATTTCATGTCTCAGTGCACCTGTTGGTGTCTACATGTGTGGGGGGAAAGGGGGGACTTATGTCTGCTACTTTCTCATAAATCTCTGGGGGAGGGGAAGCAAGTGACAATCCCCCTGCTGGGGTCAACTTGCCCAGTGCCCCTTCAGACCTAAAGCAAACTGTAATCTCAGAATCTAGTTTCAAGGAACTGCCACTTTGTGCAGGGCCCCATGGCTGAGTTCCTGTCTAGACCATCAACATATGTAATACATACATCATTGTGACACAAAACAGTGAGGTTGTCTAGATGATGAAAATACCCCTCATAGAATTTGAGAATACCTTTTGTCCCAACATGCTGCAAAGAAGATTTGCAGTATTCAGAAGGAGGCGGGAAACTCCATCTACTGTACAGGAAAGGCCTCCACAGTTTTTCCTGAGGTTTTTCAAATAATGTGTGGGCTTGTGCATTATTGCATGTCTGGACATCCAATTTGGGACACTGCACATTCTCAGTGAGGGCAAAAGTGGAGAGCGGATTGGTCAGATGTGCACAAGGACAGGCTTTCCAGCAAGAAATTGGCCAGAAGCACCATTTTCAATTTTTGCATTATCAACTGTGCACTTTCTTTCTTTCTTTCTTTCTTTCTTTCTTTCTTTCTTTCTTTCTTTCTTTCTTTCTTTCTTTCTTTCTTTCTTTTTTTGCTGAGCTAAGGCAACCAAAGATCTTTAAAAAAAGAAAAAGAAAAATACTGTGCAGTGGTTATACCATGTGTGGAGAATCATAACGCACTGTACTCTCGGCCACCATCTTGAATCACAGGCATGGGTGTTTGTGTGCACTTCAAATGCAGGTAGCTATACATACAATAGATTTTGCCAAAAGATCATAGAGATAAATGAGCACTGTTGTGAATTTGTGATCATGCTCATCAGTCTGCATTCTATTGTCTCATCTAGACAAGCCCAGTGGTAGCACAGTGACTCTCATTGGCAGTACAAGAGTTGGGAAGGGGGGCTTACCGGCTGGTTGGTTGGCCAGTTTGCGGCCCGACTGGTGCCCCCACTGTTCCTTCAGTGGCCCCTGGTGGCCGTGTGGCCAACATGGGGGCTGCTATTGAGGTCCTTCTCCTTCCTGGCTGCCCTTGTGGCCAGGAGAGAGTGGGAAGATGAGGGCCAATCAGGGTGAACCCCCTTCACCCTGATTGGCCCATCTGGGAGGAAGGGGTGGAACATCTGGCTGCTTATCTAGTGCAGCCGGATGATGAGGGAGCCTGTGACAGGGCTGGTATTTAAGCCGGCCTCCTGCTCAGGTCCCCTCAGTTGGCTCATCGAAGCCAAAAAGGAAGGACACGTGGAGGATGGTGGAACCGGGGAGGCCCAGGCAGCGAATGGTGGCAGCGGAAAGCCGAGGAAGCATGGGACTCTGGCAGTTCTGGCCTCCTTCCTCCACCAACCTCCATTTATGAGGGGTGCAGCGGGCGGAGGGCAGCAGCCTCCCAGGCCTTGGGTGGCGAGCGCATATGGTGGTAGGCTGCGGCTCTGGGGACACCACTTAGCAGGCTATCCTGACTGTGGCCGGTGAACAAGGATGGCCGCAGGCTGCAGAAATGCCACCCGACAGCCTTGTGGGCAGTGAGCCAGTGAGGAGGGCTGTGACTCATGCAGTAGGCAGCCACATCTGCGGACGGTGATTGGCCATGCGTTCAGTGGTGACAAGTGTGGTGAGAGGGAAGGGGGGTGACTAGGGAAGGGGGGTGGCTTGTACCTCCCACCTCCCCTCCCTTTCCTGCTTTACTTTCAGGGCTTAGGCCACAGGTTGGTGGTCGGCAATAAATAGTTGCCTGCTAGGCTTGCTGGTGGGCTTGGCAGGGTAGGGGTGTGGCCTGGGGTTGCTAGGGGGGGTGAAATCAATGTGGGTCCCAGGGGAAGGTCCCAGCACTTCTCCCTCATCGGACCCTGTGCTTGGGGGATGGGTGACTCCCATTGTGGCATCTCGGAGGGAGCAGGCTGGCTCCCATTGGGGCTTTGGGCTTCCCCTACACAGGGCAAATGGCAGTCAAGGGTGAGCAGGGATAGGGCCACCAAGGGGATTTGGCATTGCCCCCATAAGGGACTGAATCCCCAGCATGCCTGCATCCCCCTGATCCACTCACGCAACAACACCTGGGAGCACACAAGGGGGTAGGGTTGGCACAAGCATGCCTCCCAAGAAGGCTGCTCAGAAGAAGCGGCATTTGGACACGCCACCCAAATCATCGAACCCATAGCCACAGCCAGCCACAGCCCCAACTGAGGGGGAGGTGGGTAAAGCCCTGCAGTCTGGTTGGTTTGGGCAGAGGAGGCACCAGGAAGTGGTGGGGGAACCCAGGCCTGCCGTTCAGGCCTTTGTGGACCCAGCTCCAAACATGGGTGACATCATGGGGGTCTTGTCTCTCATGCTGCAGAAGATGGACAGTTGGGGCTCTCCACAGATGGCTAGTGGGCTGTCCTTCCTGCCAGCACAATCGCTGCTGGGAGGGGGGGGGAACCCATCATGTCATCCAGAGCTGGGACGTCAAGTATTCGATGCTGCCAGTGGGAGCGGGCACTCTCGGCGTTTGCAGTCCCAGGGCAGGAGCACTTCCAGGGACTCCAGATGTTCAGATTCGCATGACTCATCATCCAGGCAGTGTAGTGGGTCCCGGAGGGGGAGGAGCCTGAGACGGAAGCGCAGGAGGTTGTGTTACCATAGGGGGTCCAAATCCAGTTCGGGTTGTTCCTCAGGTGGGTCTTCAGATGAGGACTACAGCAAGTTCATGTACTGGGAGAAAGGGGCTTTCAAACCGGGCTTGCCGGTGTGGGCGTTGCAGCTGCGCAAGAGCCAGGCGAAAGCGGAATCTGAGAAATGGAGTGATGGTAAGACCCCTTCTGGCAGGGAGCTGGTGGAGGCCAAATCCAAGGAGGGCCCCAGGGTACTCATTTGGACCAGAAGATGCATTCCAAGATTTTGCAAGGGTATTATATGGATGTTTTTCCACTTGTGTTACCCCCTGGCGAGGAGGCCAGATTGCAAAGGGAGACAAAAAGGATGGCAAGAAGTTGAAAGCTGACCTGGTGGAATGCACCTTCAGCAACTGGCTTGGGGGTTACATGGTTTTCATGCAGGGGTGGCTTTGGTCTTTCCTGAATGGGCATGGTACCTAATCAACCACTTCCATCAAGTGCTGAAGGTAAGGGCACAGCCAGGGGACTCGGCTGCCATTTTGTATGATGTGGAATGCAGGAAGAAGGTCTCCAGGTCCACCATGCACAGGTGGGAGGCAATTGACTATCCAACTTGGTTGGTTGCCACAGGGCTGAACAGAAGGGGAAAGGGGGAAGCTGCCAGGGTGCCCAAGAAGAAGGAGGGGAAATATTGGTTTGTTGGGAGTACAATGGAGGTAAGTGCACCAGATACCGCTGTCAATTTGAGCACACATGAGAGGTTTGCAGAGGGGGGGGCACAAGGCCACTTGCTTCAGGCAGATTGGGGGGAACCAGTCATTTTGGGGCAGCCGCCCTGCTTCATCCAGTGCCAGAAAGGAGGCAGGGTCCAGTGGCAGCGCCAGCCAAAGCAACACAAAGTGAGGTGGTAGCCAGGGCTGCTGAGAGGGTCGCATGGCCCGCACACCAAATTGGAAGCCATGCGCCCCCTCCTTGTGGTCTACCCAAACTGGGAGGGAGCAGCCTACATAGCTGAGGGTTTTGAATTTGGTTTTCACATTCCATTTGAGGGACCGAGGGAGGCATCAGTGTTTGGCAATTTAACATCGGCAGCTCAGCTGCCAGAAGTGCTAGCCTGCAAAATTGACAAGGAGCGGGAGGTGGGAAGGACTGAAGGCTCCTTAGATGAGTCTCCCATGTCCAACCTGCAGATCTCCCCTTTGAGGGTTGGCCCAAGAAAAACCCGGGGGAATATCGTCTGATTCACCACCTGTCCTACCCAAAAGGGACGTCAGTCAATGATGCCATCCCACTGGAGCGATGCTTGATGCCTTATGCATCATTGGACCACGCCATTACACTACTTCAGACTTGCGGGCATGGGGTCCTCATGGCAAAATGTGACATCCAATCAGCGTTCTGGTTGCTTCCGGTGCACCCGGATGACCACTGCCTCCTGGACTTCAAATTCCAGGACAAGTGGTACTATGACATGGCTCTGCCCACGGGCTACTCCATCAGCTGTGCGGCCTTTGAGGTATTCAGCACATTCCTAGAGTGGGCCCTGAAGCACAGGGTGGGGTTCTCTTTTGTCATGCATGACCTGGATGATTTTCTCATGATGGGGCCAGCGGGAGGGCCAGAATGTGGGTTTTTGCTTTCTTCCTTCCAGGCCTTCGCAGAGCAGATTGATGTCCTGCTGGCACCGGACAAGACAGTGGAGCCAGCGACATCCCTGGTCTATCTGGGTATTCAGCTTGACTCCATTCTGGGCATGTCCCTCCTGACTGAGGACAAGCTGGCAGCCTTGAGGGACAAGCTACGTAGCCTACTGGGGTGGGAAAAGGTGACGCTTAAAGAAGTCCAGTCGCTGTTGTGGCATTTTCACTTTGCATCCCGGGTGGTGTCTACAGGGAGTGCCTTCTGTACGCAGGTGGCATGTCTCACTGGGGTGTGTGTGTCAGGTCTCCCCATCATTGCATTCATCTGACTAGAGGGGTAAAGGAAGCTGTTAAGGTCTGGCTGACGTTTCTGGAAAGCTACAATGGGATCATGGTGTGGCAAGAATGCAAAGCATTGGAAAGAAGCTTGCAGGTACATTCTTATAATGCTGGCAGCCTTGGCTTCAGGGTTTACTACAATGGCCTCTGGTGCTCCCAGCCTTGGCCGCGGGAATGGGGTGAGACAGGGGTGGCCCGGGACCTCACATTTTTGGAATTTCCCTCCATACTAGTAGCAGTCATCCTCTGGGGGGATGATTTCAAGGACAAGAGGGTTTGTTTTTGGTGTGATAATCAGGTTGTGGTGCAGATTATCAACAGGCAGTCTTCCAGGTCCGAGAGGATCATGAGGCTAGTGCGCAGATTGTGTCCTAGTCTGCTTGGAGTCCAACATCAGTTTCTACGCCCAGCACATTTTGGGCATGGACAATGAGATAGAGGGCACATTGTCTTGATTTCAGGATGAGTTTTTCTGTGCGCTGGCCCCGGATGTTGACAGTGTTGCAGTCCCTTTCACGGAAAACTCTGGAACCTTAGCAGTGGGCAGTGATCCAAGGTGGCATGGACTCCTTAGTACCATCAATGAGGAAGAGCTACAGATGGTCTGTGTCCCAGTTTTAGTCCTTCAGATGGTGGCACAGCTATGGGGTGGCTTGGCCTGTGAGTGAGCATGAAGTCCTGCATTACTTGGCATCCCTGAAGGAGCAGGGGTTGGCTCCGAGGACCATATCAGTACACATGGACAGCATACCCTTTTTCAGCAAAGCAGCGGACTATGGTGACCCATGTGACACCTTCATGGTAAGGAAGGCAGTAGACGACTGGAGGAGAACCACCCCCAAAGTTGAGGATTCGCGGTGGCCGATCTTCTACCTCATCCCAGCATGATTGGTAGGGATATTGTCCTTGGTTTGCCACTCTGCATATGATGCCCTGCTCTTCATTACCCCTTACACCATTGCCTTTTGGGGGGCTTTGACAGTGGGAGAGGTGGTATGTTCCTCCAAGTGGGATATGACTGGCAGAGCATTGCAGCTATAGGATGTGGTCATCTGTGAGGGCTCCCTGTCCCTGTACATCTGGCGTTCTAAGGGTGCGGCTATACAATAATAAAAAATCCATATGGGGGGGGGGAAATACGAACAGCCTGTCGTTCGTATGCATACAAACCGGCTATACAATTTTTACCCCCCCTAAACTCTGTATGACTCCCTCTTCCTGAAGCTGGTTGGGACGAGCAAGCCAAGTGGCAGTTTTAAATCTCCTGTCGCTTTTTTTTTTTTTAAAGGTTCCTGGTTTGCGGACAGTTGGTTTTCCGTATTTACAATATAAAATAAAAATAAATAAACATATACATTAATGGACTTACCGGACGCTCGCTAGCCGGGAAACCAACATGGCAGCCACTCCCAATTCCCCTCCATGCTAGCCCCGCCCCCTCTACTCAGCCAGCCAATCAGATTACCCTGCCTGTTCATATGTGTGCGAATGGACCGTACAGACCCGTCAGCTATCCGAACGGCATACGGATTTCTCTTTGCGATCCGCTTTCCCTCCCAAACACCGCGTGTGCGTATTTCAGGGTGGAAAACTGCCCCCCCTCTTTTGCATTCGTGTGCATCCGAACGGCTGTTTGTACAGAAGCGTGAACTTCCACATGCCGTACGTATTATTTAAATCGTGTAGACGGGACCAAAGTGTGACCATCAGGGAAGAGGGGTGACACTGTGGCTCCGGTGGGTGGACAGGTCTCCCCATGCCCTGTTGTCAGCATGTGGGAGTTTCTGGCCATGAGAGGTGTGGCACATGGGCCCTTTTTCCGGCACAGGGATGGGATGCTGCTGACCCAGTTCCAATTTGTGAGCATTTTCAAGGCAGCCCTGAAGCGGGTGGGGATACCAGCAGAAGAGTTTGGCAGCCACTCCTTCAGGATTGGAGCAGTGACAACGGCAGTGCAGGGCGGATTGTCTGCTGAGACCATCATGAGGTTGGGAAGGTGGCAATCCAGGGCCTTCACAGCATACATACGACCAGAGGGGATGCTCACTCTGAGGCCCATGATGGGACAGGGCCTGTAGGGCTGCCTGTTGGTGGCAGGGGAATGGTTGGTGGAAGGCAGCTCCCAAGGGGAGTGCCTTTTCTGGCAGATGGCATGGGTCCTGATCCGGGTAGGTGGGGAATTGGGGGTTTCCAGCAAGTTCAAGTTTAAGTTCAAGTTCATGGATACCCCTCCCCCCATTTGATTTTAACACCTTGTTTGCTGGGGAGGGGAGGGTGTCGAGCGGAGCAGCTTGGCCATGAGCTCTCCCCTCCAGGAGGGTTGGTTATAACTCATACAGGACCATTGACCAACATAGGGTTGGGCAATGATGGGATCCGGACCCATGCAATTGTGCCAACCATTTGCAGCCATCAGCAACTTGCGGCCTTTTATTACCAATTATCATCTTACTAACCTGTACTTAATCACTATGCCTATCTTGTACTCAACTCAATTGTTATCATAGCCTGTAGTTGTATGTGTCTTCTTTATGGAAGGGGAGTGGGGCATATGGTCTGGGTCCGCAATAGCAACATCTGAAACCCCAGGAACATAGCCCTGCCATTTTCCTATGCTAGAAGATACCTTGTGATTCTTCTAAGCATGGTCGGAGATGGTTACAATGAAAAGATGGCAGAATAACTACCAAATGTCAGCAAAAATAAAGTGCAAGGTGGATACTGAGTTTCCAGTTGGGAAAATCCAAACAATACTTAGTTTTCACATGAGTGATGAAACCTGTGGTGGGAGGCAGCACATCACAAGTTCATGTACTCCAGTCACTGCTATCTATCTGTGATACTTCCCTTCTTGGAAAAGCAACACATGTTGTAGTCTAACAAGGCTATTTCAATGTATTTTACAGCCTATGGTGAAGGACAAAATAGCACCCCACCATTCATATACAGAAACCAACCAGACTGGCAGATGAATCATACTTTGGATTGGGATATTTTTACAGCATTGGATGGCGGAAGGCCAGCTCCATCACCACTCCTCATACTCTAGGATTTGCTGCTGCAGGGAGCTGTCTCTTTCTGCATCATGGTAGCATCAGTGTAGTCTAATAAATCTGTTAAATTCAAGATAGAACATGACACAAATGTATTTTGTACTATATTGTACTTTGAAATTGTCTTCCCCAAACTAGGAAGAAATAAGTTTCACATTATACATGGGCAGCATATTTTGTAACCAAAAACCTTGTCAACTACTACTATACTATATTACTTCCTCATGATACAGACACTCATGATTCTTATTAGAGGAAATGGCCCTTAATCATATGCAATTATCAATCAGATGCCTATTGGGAGAAATAAATGAGTACATTTTGGATTAAATCCTTTCTTTGTCCTAAGAAATTGAGAGTTTTACTGAATGAGGAACGATCTCTCTTCAAATTCTGAACTGCTAATCATGTTTACAACTGTATGTTGATTAAAATATTCACCCAACCAAAAAAAAAAATTATCTGAAATGCTCAGGTTTCCACACATTCAGACATTAAATATTGACAACTCTGTTTGTTATCTTAAATAATGTATGCAGTTTGCACCAGCCTACTTCACACCTGCATATTTAAGGCAGTTTGTTTGGATCATATTGCTATGCCTTGTGTGCTTTTTATGGATTTTTGAGTGATGTTGTAACTGACTTGTTTACTGAAGATCAGGGGGTACCCAGGATTCCTACTGCCACATCTCAGTTATTCAAAACATTGAAAGACAATCATAGTGAATTCATATTTTGTGCTTGCAGACTCATATTAGCACAAGTAAGCTTGATGAGCATGATTATTTACCGATTTAGGAGATTTTCACACGGGGAAAATATTCCCTGGAGAAATAGGGACAGAAAGATTTCTTTACCGGAAGCAGCGCTGTGGTTCGCACGCCCATTTGCCTCTCCTGATATGCCGTCGTTGTCACGCTGGGTTATTTCTTCCCTCTTCCAGAATATTTTATTAACGGCAAACTCCCATTAGTAAAATATTGCAGAAGAGGGAAGAAATAACCCAGCGTGACGACAACGGCATATCAGGAGAGGCAAATGGGCGTGTGAAATGGGCAAATGGGCGTGCTGCTTCGGGTAAAGAAATCTTTCTGTCCCGATTTCTCCAGGGAATATTTTCCCCGTTTGAAAATCTCCTTCCTGTCATGTGGTCAAACCATTTTAAGTGAAATTTAAAGACAGGTCTTGCCTGATAGTAATACAGATACATTGACTTTATCTCAGTTGTATGACAAATGCACCATAGTTTTGGCATGTTAGGCTTCTATTAAGCAGTTTTTGCTCCCCTCAGAAGTCGCTACAGATTTTGTCTGGGAAGGAGTCCCACAGATGTACATCAAATTCTGCTTTAGGTGAACCCCCCTTACTACATAGAAATCCTCATATATATATATATATATATATATATATATGATGTGACATGACTTTGGTCTGTATCACGGTAAAGTCTATTTATATGGTTAATAGTTCTTGTGGCTTATGTAGAAAGATGGACAACTGCATATTTGCCTATGGATTGGTAGTAATTGGGAGAATGAGAGTAGGAGGAACAGTTTAGAATGCTTTGGTGTGAGTGAGAATGAAAGAGAAAGAGAAAGGTTGAGACTAGGGGTCAGAGAAGACACTTAGGGCTTATCTCTATGGGCTAAATACGCCAGCTTGCCCCTGTTCCAGAGCCCTGAGGCTGCCTCCCAGCAGTCTTCACCACTCCGGGGGAAGATAGAGTGCTGGAATGGGGGGGGGTAGAGCCCAATACAATGTCCTAAAATAATACACAGTTTAATCTGGTGCCACCAGGATGGAATGGATCGGGCCTTGCATGCCTTCCCAGCACGCCATCCCTCACTGCCACTGCCATCTCCCTGGCTCTCCTGGAAGCCAGGCAGGGGTCCTGCAGCATGCGGGGGGGGGGGACTTCAGTCACATACTATGGGCCCGCTTCATGGTTTCCACATCAGTAGCAAAAATGGCAGTGGCAGCAAAGGGTGCAGAGATAAGCCAGGATTCCTGTTTGGATGCTGGTCCATTTTCTCTAGGTAACTGGGGAAGAAAATGACAGATCTGGAGCCAGGATACGCAGATGGGGAGTTGGTATAGATATGCTGGTGTAGAGGTAGACAGTAGAGATGTGTTATGAGTTAAAGGAAAAGCATTTCTGAGAGTGATAAGATCAAAACACTCAATGTGAGTATATGTTCAAATGTATGTCCATATAAAAACATAGGCAGCTGCCTCCTACTGAGTATGCACATGAGATCATAGGAAAATGCCTTATACTGATATGTCTATCTACCCCAGCATTGTCAACTCAGACTGGCATCAACTCCTCTAGATTTCAGGCAGGATTCTTCTTCTAGCACTGTGTGGAGATTCCTGGTATTCCTTAGTGTTGTCCCCATCCAAGTATTAAGCAGCTCTGACTCGGTTTAGCTTCCCAAACCAGATGAGACTAGATGTGTCCAGGCTGGTAAAGAAGTATTTGTAACATAATACAGTTAACCCAGCATAATCTGTAACCAGATATCCATGTGCTGGGAAGCAGTGAGGTATCAGATATAATTTGATTATTATGTCTGTGGGATATCAGGAGTCATGCAAACTGCATGGCAGGTCAGTTCATTAAATTATAAATTAGCACATTTTCTTCAGGATCCTAGAAAATCATGCCATATTTAGATTTTCTTAAGGTGTGGATGCACTTTGAATAATTCGTTCAAGAAAGATGCTTAATCAACTAATTTTTTTGTAATCAGCCAACAACCCATTTACTAGTACATCCTATTAGAATTAGTCATCTATAGTATTAGCCAGCTGCCATTTATGTGGTAGTATACAAACTAGGATCTCATATCTTGGTTATTATTAGAACTAGTTGTGGGGAGGGGGAGGGAGAGATGAAGGCCACTTAAAGATTTTCACATGTTTTCTACTTAGAGGTAAAAATAGGTGATATATATCTTGTTCTTAATTATAACAGAAAGGATAAGGTGTCTATCACCTATTTTTACCTCTAAGTAAATGTCAACAACTCAAATTTGCCAGTAGCTAGAATTGTATTATTGTCTGAGAAGAACAATACATCACATCTCCCATATAATCTTCATAGGATCTATTAGAATACTCAATTTTTAAAATAGTCAGACATTCCACGTTTGCTAGCATAACAGACAGCCCAGCTATTTGACCCGATCTACCATTTATTTTTCTGCACAAAAGCTTGTACACTTAAAGCTAAGATAAAAGTGACAAGTTCCAGAAAAAAAGGTCATTCTAGTATGGGAAGCCAAACCAACAAAGACAACCAACTAGGCATAAAATGTCCTGTTCACTACCAATCCATTTGTTCAACTTCACGAACACCTAGGTGGATAAGTATAAATACACTGAATAGAAATAGGAGAACATAAAAGAGTCAAGAAGGTCAAGCAACAAATAGATAGCAGTAAGAGGACAGTAAAATAACAATCAGAATATTAAGAAATCACATGAGTATGCCATGCCCCGCTGCTGAGCAGCAGTCACTGGTGATGAGTAGGTATTCAACAAAACTGGTGGCATAAATAACCCTCTTAGAAAGACAACTTCTTTCTGATTCCTCTAACACCTGTGCTCATTTTATAATTTCTGGACACCTTATTAATCACTAGATAAAGGATTTTCCATCCTGCCTTCTTTTTGGCAATAGATAGATAGACAGATAATTCTTTTGGGTATGTTGCCATTTTCAGTTTGCTGATTGGCTGCTTAGGTGTCAGGATTTGCCTCTCCTCGCAGGACTAGGCCCCTGGTTACAGCAGCCGCCACAGCCTCTCTGCAGACTCAGGCTGTGGGAGTCTTGGAAGAACCAGGGCCAAGCTATCTAATGCAGCCATCTGCAATCATGCAGCACACCTGATGCAGCTGGGGAACTGCTATTTAAGAGCAGCACCCAGCACTTGGTCTTAGCCACCACAACATGGTCTTTTGTGCTGTCTGCAGCTGGGCTTTGGACCTTTTCTGCTGTCTGTATTTGCTCCTTGCTTTTGGGCCTTGGGGTGGAAACATGTGGAAAGTTTCAAGTCCTTTCTAAACATGGTGGTAGAGGGGCTCTTGTATACTGGCATATGGGGTGTGTGTGTGTAGCATGGAGGTTATATGTGTATGGTGTGTGGGGGGTGTAGTGTTGGGTGTGTGTGTAGCATGGGGTATTGTAGCGTGGGGTGTGTGTGTCTGTGTAGTGTGGGGTGTGTATGTTTGTGCATGGTGGTGGCAGAAAGGGTCTCATGTCCTGGTGCACATGGTTTGTGTGTGTGTTTGTAGGATGGGGTGTTTGTCTGATTGTATGGCAGCAGCAGAGTGGCTCTTGCATCCTGGTATGTGTGAAGTGTGTGTGTGCACAGTTGCATGGCAGTGGAGAAGGGGCCCTTGTGTCTTTGGTGCATATGGTGTGTGTGTGTGTAGTGTGGTGTGTGTAGCATGGTGTGTGTGTATGCACAGTTGCATAGCAGTGGAGAAGGGGCCCTTGTGTCCTTTTGCATACGGCGTGTGTGTAGTGTGGTGTGTATAGCATGGTGTGTCTGTGTGTGTGCACTGTGTGTGTCTGCAACAAATCCCTTACTTGCCTTGCAGACAATTTCATTGTCCAGAAGGTTGAAGAGACAACAAGGGGAAGGGAAACAGCTATTTTAGATCTGATCCTAACCAATGGGGATGACCTAGTTAATGGTGTGGAAGTGGCAGGATCTTTAGGGGGGAGTGACCATGTTCTACTGGAGTTTGTTAAACAGAGGAAAGGGGAAGCCAAGCATAGTCAGACATGCCTTCTAGACATTAAGAAAGCTGATTTCAGAAAACTTAGGAAATTAATGGAGGTGATCCCATGGTCAGAAATATTAAAAGGTAAAGGAATTCATGAAGGATGGGAGTTTCTTAAAAGTGAGATAATGAATGCACAACTCTATGTGCCAGCACATAGAGTGCAGGGGGTGGGGTCAGAGGCTATAGGGCCCTGCTGCCCCTTGCCTCTTCCTGATAGGGACTAGGTGGATGCTTGCCCCTATTTGTGTTGGAAAATGGGGTAGGTGTAGATTTTAATATGCACCTTGGCACCAATTTTGGTGAAGACAGAGTCTTTGGAAGGGCCACTTAAAGTCGTGTGGCTTAAGGGGACAGAAGGAGACCCACCCTGGGGTTGGCCTGAAGAGAAATCCCTCACCTTAAACCGTGTGGCTTGGGTGTGGGACTTTTGGGTTGACCTTCCAGATGCGGGCCAACTGGGGAGCAACCCCATTCATTGGGGTTCCTCTCCAGGACACAGGTGTTCATCCGGGGAAGCTGGAGACTGTGGTCTTGGATAGACCTACTGTCTCGGCTGCTCCCTCACTAGGTTACCTCCCCCCACTGAAGACCTTTAGAGGGAAATAAATAGGTAGGGTTAAATAAAGACCCTTTTAATTCATCCCATGTCTTGTGTCTGGTCAGCAAAAGGCAGAAGTACTTAACACCTTCTTTGCTTCAGTCTTCTCCCAAAGGGGGAACAGTGCTCAAACTGGGGCAGATGATGCAGTAGGGGAAATACAGCACAGAATTGGTAGAGGTAGTTCAGGAATACCTGGCCAGTATAAATGAGCTCAAGTCTCCAGGGCCAGATGAACTTCATCCAAGGGTATTAAAAGAACTGGCAGAAGTAATCTCAGAACCACTGTCAATAATCTTTGGGGTGGTTTACACGGGCAAATATTCCCCTAAATATACTGCTAAGATAGCTCATAGTTCCCACGGATCGCAGCACAGAATCACCTCATTCAGAAGGGGGGAAGATAAAACACCCAAATATAGCGTGGCAGGGCATGTCGCTATTTTTGCCGGTATATTTGCAATGTACTGCTTTATTTGCAGTGTAAACTAGCATTCCGCTAAGGGTTAAAGCACAGCTGCATTGTGATTGGTTGATGATGCAGGGGTGGGCTCAAAAGAGGGGCAGGGAGGAAGGAAAGACTGTAGCGTTTAGAGGAAACTTGCAAAAATCCTGTCTGCTATTTTGCAAGCCAGTTTTCAAACAAAAAGGATTCCCAGCTATTTTCATTCAGGGAGCATTCCTTCTCACCTTCTCTGCTGTTTCAAAAGTATGTAAAACATTTTTCCTGTGCATGGGGGAGGGAGAGAAACGATTTCACGAAGGGCTGTAGCAAGCTGAACTGCTCTTCCCCCCCCCTCTCTCTCTCTGGCTTTCCTGTATTTGGAAGGAAATGCTGTTTCAAGCAAGGAATAAAACTTTCTAAGCTGTTCAGCACGGAGTTGGGGCCAGGGCAGGCATTCCTATGGCATTCCTTTCCCTCTCCAATGCTTGGCCATGCCCCCCCCCACATTTGGCTGTGGGAACGCCACAAAATATAGCTGTGTAAACAATTACCGTATAAACTACCCACCACTGATGCGCGAAAGCACTACAGCGCAACTTAACGCAATAAAACCTTCCATGTAAACCAGCCCCTTGAGAATTCCTGGAGAACAGGAGAGGTCCCAAGCAGACTGGAAGAGGGCAAATGTCCCCATGTTCAAAAAGGGGGAAAAAGAAGACCCAAATAATTACCGCCCAGTCAGCCTGACATCAATACTAGGAAAGATTCTAGAGCAGATCATTAAACAGACAATCTGTAAACACAT
Organism: Gambelia wislizenii; assembly: GCA_030847615.1. Lineage (NCBI taxonomy): Eukaryota > Metazoa > Chordata > Lepidosauria > Squamata > Crotaphytidae > Gambelia > Gambelia wislizenii. Next base: position 94,640,875 of record JAUMIR010000005.1, on the reverse strand, counting down.
AGAAAGGAATGCCGTGATCACAAAAAGTCAACATGGATTTCTCAAAAACAAGTCATGCCAGTGTGAAGTCGAAGGCTTTCATGGCTGGCATCCATAGATTTTCCTTGTTTTTTTTTTTCTTTTTGGGTGTGAGGCTGTGTTCTGGAATAGTTTCTTTCTGAAGTTTCACCTGCATCTGTGGCTGGCCTCTTCAGAGAATGGTTGGGTACGAGTGTATGTGGAGTTTATATGCTGTGAACCCCTGTAGGGGAGCATATGTAAATTTGTGTAATTGAATGGTTAGTTTCTGGATACAGAAATGCAAGGCATGTTAGTGCCTGTTTGGCTAATGGTTGGTTAATGGTCCATTATCTGCTGGAAATCCTCCTATCCCTGGGTGGAATTCCTTTGTAAGTGTTGAGTTTCTATTCTATTGTTTTTCAAATCTGGGAGCCAGATTTTGTTTACTTTTAGGGTTTCTTCTTTCCTGTTGAAGTTGTCCAGGTGTTTGTGGATTTTAATAGCTTCTCTGTGCATTCTGACATAATAGTTGTTGGCCTGGTCCAGAATTTCAGTGTTTTTAAATAGCATTTTGTGTCCAGGTTGGTTTATCACATGTTCTGCTACTGCTAATTTTTCTGGCTGGCCCAGTCTGCAGTGTCCCTCATGTTCCTTGATTCATGTTTGCAAACTGCATTTTGTGTTCCCTATGTAAACTTGTCCACAGCTGCATGGTATGTGGCTCCTGTAGCTGTGAGAGGGTCTCTTTTGTCCTTTGCTGTTGTGGCGTAGAAAGATGCGCTGTGTCCACCACGACCACCTGCAGAATTGTTCCACGTCGACAGGACGCCAAGGAGAAGGTTTCTGGAGAGACTTCTGCAAAAGACTTCAGGCTGAGAAGGAAAAATTCCTTCACCCCAGCACACTGCCTTGAGCTCTGGCTTGCCAAATAAAGACAGCAACAAGGCCAGCCTTCACTCTACTTGAGGGCTTTAATCTTTGTTTGCAGTATATTTACAATATATATACAGAGTATAGGACAGCTGACTCTAATACTCATAAATCTCTCTTAAACCAACAAACTGCTTTGCCAACCACCATCAACAACAAACCCACACTGGAGATAATTCCCATCTCCTTTTTATAGGTAGTTAAACAATGCCTGTTACATCAGGAATCTCAGGTGTGCATATTCTCAAGTGCTGACTCACACACACACCTGCCACTGGAGCTTAACTACTTTCATTACTAAGCTTACAGCTCCATCTTGTGGCCACATCCATGTCATTTCCTGACATTTTTAAATAATATTTTGTGTCCAGGTTGGTTTATAACATGTTCTGCTACTGCTGATTTTTCTGGCTGGCCCAGTCTGCAGTGTCCCTCGTGTTCCTTGATTCGTGTTTGCACACTACATTTAGTGGTCCCTATATAAACTTGTCCACAGCTGCATGGTATGCAGTGAACTCCTGCAGCTGTGAGAGGGTCCCTTTTGTCCTTTGCTGCGTGTAGCATTTCTTGGATTTTCTTGGTTGCTCTATAGATTGTTTGGACGTTGGGTTTCCTCATTAGTTTCCCTATTCTGTCTGTGACTCCTTTGATGTATGGTAAAAATACCTTCCTTTTGGGTGGCTGTTTTTCTTCTTCATTTCTGGGTCTGGCTGTTCTTATGATGTCTGATCTGGAGTAACCATTATCCTGTAGGGCCCAGTTTAGGTGCTGTAGTTCGTCCTCCAGGTAGTGGGGTTCGCAGATCCTTTTGTGTGGTCTACCAATATTTTTATTGTGCTTCTTTTTTGTCCTGGGTGATGATTGGAGTTCTTGTGTAGGTATCTGTCCATGTGTGTGGCCTAACCATTGGTTTGGTTTGTGGATGACTAGGACATCGAAGAATGGCAGTGTTCCTTCCTTCTCTTTTTCCATCATGAATTGGATATTTGGGTAGTTCAGGAATGAGACCAAATCTCCGTGGTTCAAATGGTGACAGTGTCATCCACATATCGGAACCATGTTGTGGGCGTTTTTGGTGCTGTTTCCAGGGCTTGCTTTTCAAAATGTTCCATGTAAAAGTTTGCTATCACTGGGCTCAGGGAGTGGCCATGGCTACCCCATCTATCTGCTTGTAGAATTCATTATCGCACTGGAAGTAGCTTATTTGTTGTATCAGTGTCATGGTGTCCATTATGGGGACTTTGGTGAACAAGGAGACAACATCAGAACTGATCAGGCAGCAGATTGGAGAAACCTGATCAGCATCATTTGTATAAGTAATTGGCATGCATGATTTTGATATACAAAGTCTCTTTAATATCATATTTTCCATTTAAGCAACATAATGATGAGGAATGAGGAGATGAGGGCTGTTTTCCTTGGAGAACTCAATGGAACTCCCAAGAAAATATTTATGGGATGGTGCTATACAGATGCATTACTAGAATATCAGTCGTTTCCAGTTTCAAATCTTTTATTATTCCTTGAAGCCAATGCATAATTCACATCCTTTCAACTTCACTAGTTCACAAAGCAGTGAATTGTGCCAGAGTATATTACAGCTCAAGAAAGGTAAGAATAACAGACTACTTGCATCTACTTTCCATCTCTTGAGATCCAGTGTGTGCCAAAAATCACAAGCTTTCATCTTCTAACTCACCAGAGATCAAAGATTAAATGGGCAGAAGCAGGTGATGAACAAAGAGTTTCAAGTACCCAATTTTCTACTGGTACTTAGTGACACTTGATTAATTCAGCATTTGCTAATTCTGATACAAATGACCCACTGAAAACCTCCCAAACTTATTTGAGGACTGGATACAACTACCCCTTAGTTTTTTAATTTCTCAAAATATCTATCTATTTATTCACAAACAATTATATTCTGTCCTCCAATAGTTCATTCAGGGCTAACAAGGTGATACAACACAATTCTAAAGCAATATAATAAACACACACACATATATAAAATTTGTGGAACAAATCACAGAATCATAGAATTGTAGAGTTGGAAGAGACCACGAGGGCCATCCAGTCCAACCCCCTGTCATGCAGGAAATCTTGATCAAAGCATCCCTGACAGATGGCAATCCAGCCTCTGTTTAAAGACCTCCAAGGAAGGAGACCCCACCACACTCTGAGGTTCTTTCAGTTCTTTCCTTCCTGAAAAACTGCATTAGTAGAAGTGCTAAGAAGGGAAGATCAGGTAAGGCCTGTGGATCTGTAGAACTCCATCCAATCTGATAGCTTCTCCTCTGGGGCCCCAAACCTTCTGCCCCACTGATCTCTGATCAGCTGATCAGAATTAAGAGGTTTCCCCTGATTCCCCCTCTCTTGCCCTTTTGCATTTAGGTGTTGGGAAAAGCCCCCGCTGGTAGAAATTAAGGCTTTTTAAAAGAATGGATTTATTTTCAGGGGGACCCTCTTCATTTAAATCCTGTGATTTCTCTGCTGCAATCAGATCTTTAACAACAACAACAAACCTCCACTGTTCTCAAGAGAAACTTTAAAAAAGCCTAATTGCATCGGGGGAAGGCATTTTAGCAGGAAGGAGTGTATGCTTGTGTATAACCATATGTATGTAAATGAGTCAGTGTGATACTTTGGGGTGGAGAGAATAGGATATGGAAGCTAATTTTGAACAGAGATGTATCCACTGCACAATTATAGTGCCTTAATACCACTTGAACTGCCATGATTGTAATGTTGAATCTTAAAATTTGGTGAAAGAATTCTGTCAGAGAACTCCAATGCTTTAGTTCATGGAAGTGCACTAGAGCAGTGGCTCTTAACCTTTTCTTTACCAGGAACCCCCTTTTGTTGCTGTGGACCCCCAAGACTTAACTCAAGATTTAAAACCCTAATAACAACAACATCATCATCTGATGATGATAGTACAATTACACCATCCATTAAACCTTCCCTCAGAGGCACTGGAGGGGGAGGGAAGACTTCTCTCCTACCTTCTCCTGCAAGTTTGTGGCTGGAGTGGATTGAATGGCAATGCTCTGGCCAAGCCAGCTAGCCAGCCTTTGCCTTGGCTCCTCCATGGCCACTCCGCTGCAGGGGAGAGGTGGGCCAAGCAGCCTTCAAGCCTTCGCAGACCCCCTGTGAGAACACTGCAGACCCCTGGGAGTCCCTGGACCACAGGTTAAGAACCACTGCACTAGAGAACTTTAAGTCCCCTAGCCAAACTACAAATCCCAAGATTCCACAGGATGGAGCCATAGCAGTTAAAATGTTACCAGAATGATATATTCGTGCAATGTGGATACATCTCTCTTCTGACAGACTTGATAATGCAGTCACAAATCTATCTCCATCCTTCTTAGAGCAGGGCTGAGAACTACATACTTGGATGTTTCTGAAAAACAAACAACCCCATACCCATCAAAATCTGCTAATTACTTATGCAGGGACAAGTAGCCTACATAAACTACAGTTGTCTCTCCATATCCACGGATTTGGTATCCATCCATGGATTTAAGTATTCACGGCTTGAAAATATTCTTGAAAAAAATCCCAATCCAAAAAGCAAATCTTGATTTTGCCTTCTTATATAAGGGACACCACTTTGCTGTGCCATTGCATATAATGGAACTTGAGTATTCACAGATTTTGGTATCCACGGGGTGGGGGGGTGGGTCCTGGAACCAAACCCCAGAGAATATGATGGGACGACTGTATAAGGAATTTACCATTGACAATATTAAAGAAGGTGAAAACCCAGGTTTCCAAGACAAAAAAATTCCATAGTTTGGATACATCTATAGCAGAGATTATTAAAGCGGAGCTCTTAGGTTTCACGCAGCCCCCTAAAGTTGTTTTGAAAGATTCTTTAACAAAATATTTTCTTCAAAACACTGTTTTTCTCCCAAATGCTTTCTAAAGGGATATGGTAGTCATTTATGCCATGTTTCTGTCTACTCCTATGCCCCTTTAGGCACAGGAAAGTCGTCGTCTTCTTTTTTTTAAAAAAAAACAAAAAACAGGAAGTGAACTGGAAATGACTTCTGATCACTTCCTGTTGTTAAGCAAGGCATTTTCTGGGCCTAAAATAGCCTGGACAGCCTTAAAACATGGCAAAAATGTGTCCCATACCCACCCTAGAGATCATTGTGGGGTATTTAGGAGCAACAAATTTTTTATTGTTTTGCCGGGGGTGCAGTGTGAGTGTGTGTGTGTGAGTTTGTGTGTGTGAGTGTGTGTGTGCGTGTGTGTGCGCGAGCGAGATAGAGAGAGACCTAATCCTTCCACCATTGCCCATGCCTGATCTTCAGAGAAAACCTTCCTCTTGTCCTCATCAACCATTCATCTGCCCTTGTTAGGACATGTATTAGGGCCTCTTCATCATATGATGATGAAGAGCATGACCATTCTTGTATTGGAGGGAGAAATCTGGGTACCCTCCCTAGATCCAAGGCATTTAAAGACTAAAAACTCAACACCTTGAACTGTTCCTGGAAACAAACTGATAAGTAGTGCAGCCCTTGCTGGACCCGCGAAGCATAGGAGTTGTCTAAACAGTGAAAATTCTCCTCACGGAATGCGAGGAGAATACAACCTGTCTTAATGGCATCCTGTATCGTATCACTGTATTCAGAAGGAGGGGGGCTAAATATGTCATATACTCCCCAGGAGAAGCCTCCCCAGCTTTTCCAAGAGTTTTTAAAAATCAGCAGGGGGAATGTGCATTCCTGTTCATTGGGGCAAGTAACCAAATAGATATGCTTTCCCAAAGGAGCAGAAGCTGAAAATTGATTGGCTGGATGAGCACAGGGGCTGGGGCTTGCTAACAAGGCAAGCACCTGGAGCTGCCATGGTTTTTTACCTTAGCAAGCAAACAGGATTGGGGGGGTTGCTTTTCCCTTAAGGCAAACTATTGCACTTTTGTACCTTAGATATGCTTTTTTAAAAGAAACAAATACTGTTCAGCAGCGGCAGCAACTCGTGATAATAAAAACATGAGCACTTCACTTGTGGCTATCATCTTGATTTGCAGGCATGCCCATTTGCACAAACATGGATAGCTGCACATGCATGTGATCTGCCACCCCCCAATGCCAAAAAAAAAAAAAAAAAAAAAGCCATTAAGATAAATCACAGCTACTGCAAGTTGCCTTTACTGCGGAGCAATCTGCTTCTTTTTTCCTTATATAGACAAACCCATAATGATGTAAGCAAGCACAAACTAGCATTTTCACTGCACGTTCTGGGCAAACTGCAATGTCCAAAGATGCTTCAAAGTTAGCCTGATATGCTGACTTATTTCACTAATCCCATTTAGTTGTAACTAAGGCATTTCTCTCCATTTCTAGATCTTGCCTTTTCAGATCTGATGCATTTAGCATGCCAGCCTAACCCGGACAAAGCCATTCATGGCAAAGCCAAACCCCCTCCCCCACAATACAAACTGAATTATCCAAGGTGCATACTACCCCATCTAAAACAGGTTCCAGAATCTGGTCTATCCTAACCAGAAATACATTTGCCTTGTCTGGATTTAAACATAGTTCACAGATCAAAAAAACACATCAACATGAATTTAAAAAAAATATTTTCTGTTGAGGTAAAATACTGAAAAATTTACTTCAACATAAAATGCTTAGTTATATTTTAAATGGAAATGTGTTCAAAATACATGTACAAGTTGGGAACGTAAAAGGTTATTTGGAACATTTCTGGTTTTCAATGAGAGCCTGTTAAGAAATTGATAAAAGCCTATGAGATTTAGGACTTTATCAGACCACCCTCCATAAATGTTCTTTTGCCAGCATATTTTGTGGTGTTTTTCTGTTGGAAAAAGAACCCCCCTACCAGACCTTACCTTGAGCAGTGTGAAAGCACTAATGGAGCAGGAACAGAGCTCTGTTTACTTCCTGGTTTGAGATCTTGGTGATTTTTGTGAGAAGACATGAGTGGGGGGAAATTCAAAATTCAAAAATGCACTTTAAAAATTCAAAATTCAAAAATACATTTTTAAAAACCCACAAAAAGTACACACAAGCACAGAAACAAACCCACAAAGTCCCAAGTAAACCAGGGAGGTTCATAAAAAGAGTATCCCCTACCTGGCTGTCATGATCTCACCCAGAAGTGTTCTGTCATTGATGCTGTATTCATGTGAAGACAATGGCACGAGGTTTCAAACACCAGCATTACTGGCAAAAAAGCACGGGGGAGATCTATTGATGGCTTGGGTCATCAATAAAAAGGAACAGCTTTTTAACTATACAAGACAGTGAAAGGATGATGTCATTTGATATGCACACCCTTTCATGTTAATTAGGTGTCATTATGATGCCATATTTGCTGTGTCTGATAAAGTCGTTAGTGAGACAACAAGCCCTTCATTATTCTTCAAAATTTTGATAACTTGTGCATGATATCTCTATACTCATTTTGCAATTTGTGCAAAAATGTTCTTGCAAGTAGGAATATTCTCACCAGGAAGACACAAAAAACTCTTTCCAGCTTGCTGGGAGGAAACTGAAACAGATCTCATAGGGCTTATCTACATGTGTAATATATCCCGTCTTGGGGTCTTAGAGCCCTGTAGTCCTGACAATGAGGAGATTTTTGCCCCGTTCCTGTGCCTGGGTAATCCCCACCACCCCAGGGCAGATATAGGGCTCAGTCTGGCTCGTATGGGGAAATGCAGTCTTTTAGATAGAATAACAGTTCCTTTCTACAGGCATGCAGCAGCACCATTCATAACCGGGATTAGCTAAACTGTATCTTAAACTTGTATGCTAAGCTGTTTTGTCTTTCATCTTAAACCTATTCATGGAACCAAGTAAAGACTGATTTTTTTTAAAGCCTTCAGAGATATGAAATTGGACTTAAGTGTTACAAGAAATGAAAGAGATCCCTAGGGCACTATTCAGGGACATTGCCATTTCTGCATGCTCTTATGAATGTTACCAAATGCTTCTTTGCACATTTAGGTGAATTCCTTATGTCACAGAGTTTAGCTGCAACTGAACATTACGGCTTAGGGTACCCTCACCAAACCCATAACCTGCTCTTTCACCTGCACAGTGCTTCTTAGAAATAAACTGTTCAACAGAAAGATGTGTCTAGGTGTGGGGAATAAAGGACTTAGAATATAGGGCTTCTTGTAGAATATAGACTTCTTTCCTTGCTCTTTGATTTCTCCACCTAAGAGTCCCAGCCAAGGAACCCAGCCTAGGATTTGCAGAGGCAGAGGCTCTCATGATTATTCATTTTTTGCAGAGTGGCTCATACTGGTCTGAGTCAGTAGCTTTTGCCAGCCCTATTACTGAATATGAGTTTTTCTACTTTGAAAGCAAATTGAGAGCTATTGCAAAGCTGTGGTAGCTGTTCCACTAGACCAGAGTGAGTATTGTGTGACTCACAGCATATATCCCAACAGCCCTACCCATCATAGCCAATGTTGAATAATGCTGGGGGCTGGGGGTTCAATAGCTACTCAACTCTGGCCTTGCCACTGCTGGCATCAGAACTCTCAAAAGACGATCTCTGAAAGGAATGCAATCTGCAGAAGCAGCAAGAATAACAACACAAGGTCTCCACCACACCCCTTGTTAGCAGTGGTCAAATTGACTTAATCTTATGACAATCCTATGAATGAGAGACGTTCAAGTCACCCTGTCATCAACAGCCCTGTTCAGGGCTTGCAAACTCAGAGCCATTGCCTTCCTTGATTAAGTCTATCTACCTGTAAAGTGGTCTTCCTCTTTTCCTATGGCCTCTAATTTGCAAGCATCATTGTCTTTTCTAGCAAGTCATGTTTTCTCATACGTCCAAAGTATGACAGTCAGCTTAGTCATCTTCCACCACATCTTAGTTTCATAATATTCTATACAACTTATGCCCTGTTCAGCAATAATCATTACACTGTATAATTCATAGCATGGTGACTTTATGACAAGAGGTCTCTCTCTCTCTCTCTCTCTCTCTCTCTCTCTCTCTCTCTCTCTCTCTCTGGCTTTTCTTCGCAAACGAAGATTCAGGAAGGACTCATCCCGCGCTTTCTGCAAGCGTGCTGTTGACAAGAGGTAAGCTATAGGATATTATTGGCAGCAGCCTTGCGTGCCTTATAACATTTAAAGCTGAGTTCTGTACATGTGTTCTTGGAAGCTGGATGAAGTTCCATGGGACTCACTCATAGGTAAGTGGATATATGATTGCAGTCTTGGTTCCAACTTCGCTTAATAGGACCTTCAGTTTACACCCTAGAAGATCTAAGGGTACTGAAGTCTTATTAATGTATTAGTTTTTAACTTGCATAGCAAATTATCTGCAGTACTGAATTTTTAAAAGCCTAAAGAAATCAAATTTTATTTTAAATGTATTTTTACAAAATGCTCACTGAACAGAATATTCTGTGCAGACCTATCCCAACATGAATGATTACCAATGGTTTATTAATTCCAGTTCCTAATATAGAATTGAAAACCCAGCAGAACTCTTTATTACAAAACCATCCCTGTACTTATAGGTAAAAAAAAAAAAAAGAAAAGAAAAAAGAAAAGAGAATATCAGTTTCGGAAGCTGGTGATTTAGTAGGAAATTGGTCCGTAGAACTTCTTCTGTGCTTCATAGAATCTGTCAGTTAAATGTCAGCTTTAACTCTGTCTGTTACATAAAGGAATATCAAAAGGCAAGGAAGAGTAACTCACGCTTAAAAAGCATTACTTCAGCTACTGATGTGAGCCAAATTAGAAATGTCTACTCATAACAGTGTTAAAATAAAAATCCCTGAACATTCTTCAATTCATAACAAAAAAAAAGGCCAGAGCCTTTGAGTTCAAGTTCTAATGGAAATGTTCATTGTTTTAAGGTGAAAGCAAAACATGACCAACATACACAAACAGCCTTTGAGATAATTTTATAGAAATTCAGCATATTTTGTGAAGATATGAGATATACTGGTGGGAATCTGTCCTATCAAGAGTTGGCATAGCTTAAGGTTACATCACCATAATATAAGAATATACCAGTGTAACTTCACAGGTTTGCAGAAGGAAGTTAGGTCTCTAGACTAACATGGATAGAAGAGCATGTTTGAGGAACACGAGGTGCCCAGACTGATTTGGAGCATGCATGTTCTTCAAGGGGATCCAGGAATCCAAGGGGATGCTTGTGCAAGGCCATCTTGGAAACCTCCTTACATTTACTGGTAAAAGGGCCATCCATTTGTGCAACCCTCCCTTATGTCAGCACAAAGTCCCAATAGGATACTGTCCATTCCTCCCTTCCACAAAATGAAGTGAGGCTTTCAACCCTCTCTTTTTAAGTGTTTGGATTATGTTACTATAGCTTTAATATTACAGTAACATAGTCTGTTTAATTATTTTCCATGGCTGATAGAATTTCTGCAACACCTCACTCTCATGGATGGCAGATTTGGAAAAAAACCAAACAAAAAACAAGCTTTGAGTTTAAAAGCCAGACAGATGCAGAGAGAGAAGATTGAGGTTTTCAGCTGTCTAAGAAGATGTAACTTTCAGGTCGTGCAAGGGTGTTCTGATGTTTCTGATGCTGTCATAATTAGCACTGCTTTTGGGGGATGGATTTCCCCCCCTCTTGCTATAAGATGCAATGGAAGGCTTTAAGCAGGGCTATAATATGTGTGGTCCACTAAATGTTGTTGAACTCCATTTTCCATCAGATCATAGACTAATAGTTCCTAAACACCTGGAGAACCAAAAGTTCTACAGACCTGGCATGACTGAGACACTGGTCAGGAAGGTATACAACTGCTGGTTCTCTGCAATGAAAATGTAATTAGGCACAGAAACTACAATTACATGCAGTGCCACTCAGAGATTGTACTACATAAAACCAATACCCATACACTCAGTCTCAGGCAGTGGTACTTTTAGACTCCTGTTGAAGTCCAGCCATATAGTGGACTCATTCATAATCCTGATGCTTCTTCTTCTTGCTGTTAGTCCTTTATCCTGTCTCATGTCTGAACATGAAAGTATTGGATAGGGAGAGTAGATGGGGATAGCAACTTCTACTTGCCTTGAACTTTCCAACTATAGGCTCATCTACCTGATCCAGAATACGCTGGCTCCCCGCTGGTATATTCTGGCCATAGATCTGGTTTGTTTCTCTCCCATCATCATCATCATCAATGCTTATTTTTAACCCACCCCTCTGCTTGGCAACCGGGGCGGCGTACAACAGGATTAAAAACAACAGCAAGTTAAAACAATTCTTCCCAATCCTAATCCTCCCAACCCTTAAAACTAAATTAAACTCGTGGAGAATTAAAACAAACATAAAGTACAAAACAATATACAAATTATGACCAAAAAATGGCAATAGCGGCAGGGGGCTGGGTAGGCAATCAACTCCACTTGAGCCGGGAAGTTATTCCTGGAAGGCCTGCTGGAAGAGATCCATCTTTAGCGCTTTCTTGAAGCTATCAAGAGTAGTGATAAGACAGATCTCATCCAGCAGGCCATTCCAAAGTCTGGGAGCTGTAGAAGAGAAGGCCCTCTGGGAGGTCTGAGACAGCCTAGTTTTCATAGGCTGCAGCAAGTTCCTCCCAGAGGACTGAAGTGCATGGGGGGGGGGGATCATATGGGATGAGGTGGTCCTGGGGATAAGATGGACCCAAGCCATGTAGGGTTTTAAAGGTTAAAACCAACACCTTGCATTGTACCCGGAAACTGATCGGCAGCCAGTGGAGAGATTTAAGCACAGGTGTTATACGCTCTCTCCTAGATGTACCCATAATTAACCTGGCTGCCATATTTTGTACCAGTTGCTGCCATATTTTGTTTCCAGGTTAGGCACAAGGGTAGCCCCATGTAGAGTGTGTTACAGTAATCCAGACGTGAGGTTACCAAAGCATGTACGACAGTTTCCAGATCCCTTGTATCCAGGTAAGGGTGCAGCTGGCGTATCAGCTGAAGCTGATAACAGGCACTCCTGACCGTCGCACTCACTTGACTAGTCATGTGAAGCGACGAATCTAGGAGTACCCCCAGACTGTGAACACAGTCCTTAGAGGAGAGTGTGACTCCATCCAAGACTGGAAGTTGTATTCCCAGACCTGGTTTCAGGCTTGTGACAATCAGTACCTCCGTTTTGTCTGGATTTAGTCTTAATCTGTTTTTCCTCACCCAATCCATTACCACTCTGAAACAGTCATTGAGAGGAGAGATGCCATCTCAAGTTTGAGCTGACGATCTGGTCATGGAGAAATATATCTGAGTGTCATCAGCATACTGATGACACTGAGCTCCATGCCTCTGGATGATCACTCCCAGCAGCTCATATAAATGTTAAATAGCATCAGAGACAGGATGGCACCTTGAGGGATGCCACAATTAAGCTCAATTCTGGAAGAGCAACTGTCCCCGAACCTCACCCTCTGGGATCTGCCCGAGAGAAAGGAATGGAACCACAGCAGAGCAGTGCCTCCAATTCCTGACTCTCTCAGGTGATCCAAGAGGATGGAATGATCTATAGTGTCAAAGGCCGGTGAAAGGTCCAAAAGCACCAGCAGGGTCACACTACCCTTGTTGATGCTCAGGTGGAGGTCGTCAGTTAGAGCGACCGTGGCAGTCTCAACTCCATATCCTGCCGTGAAGTTGGTTTGAAATGGATCAAGATAATCAGTTTCATCCAAGATGGCTTGGAGTTGGGAAGCAATTGCCCTCTTGATCACCTTGCTTAAAAAAGTAGCAAGGACACTGGTCTGTAATTGTTCCTGTCCAGGGGGTCCAGGGAAGGTTTTTTCATGAGTGGCTTAACCGCCACCTCCTTTAAACAAGATGGTACGATACCTTCCCTGAAGGATGCATTGATTGTGTCCCGTAGGAATACTCTCAACGTGTTCCTCCCCCTGGACGACCAGCCAAGATGGACAGGGATCAAGAGGGCAAGTTGTCTTCCTCACTCTTCCAAGGAGCTTGTCCACATCATCAGCACTCCAGATTGAAACTGATCCAGTAAAATTCCGTCAACCGAGTTGTTGGACGCCTCATCTATGGATTCTGTCAGAACATTGGTGTCCAAGTCGGCTCTTATCTGAGAGATTTTATCTGCAAAGTGGATGTTAAACGCATCGCAGCAGGCTGTCGTCGAGTTAAGTAGGGGGTTTGGCGCAGGAGGAACCTGCGTCAGCTCCCCCACCACCTTAAACAGCTCTGCTGGACAGGACTCTGCAGACGCAATACTTGCAGAGCAGAAGGATCTCTGTGCTGCATGTATTGTCTCCCAATAGGAAGCAAGATGCTTCCTATGGCAAGTTCTGTCGGATAAGAGTCGAGTCTTCCACCATTTGCACTCTAGCCATTGTCCAGTTCGCTTCATCCTCCTAAGCTCCTCTGTGTACCAGGGCTTATGATTAGAGGCGGGCTGGAAAGGATGCTTGTGAGCGATTGTCTCGATAGCTTTGGTAAGTCCGTGTTCCAGATGCTGACCAAAGCATCGGCAGAATCACTGGCATTACCAACCATTAAACCCCCTAGGGCTTTCTGGAAACCAATTGGTTCCATTAGCCTTCGAGGGCGGACCATTCTAATGGGTCTGCCACCCCCAGAGAGGCAGACAGTGGCTTTTAGTTCCATCTTGACCAGGAAATGATCCATCCATGACAATGTGGAGGTTTTTGTAACCTCTGCCCACGGATATTCCTGTTCCATACTGAAGATTGCATCGAGGGTATGACCTGCACAATGTGTAGGTCCATCAACCAATTGGGATAGGCCCATGTTTGTCATGGTTTCCATGAACTCCCAAGCCGCAGCAGTTAGATTTGCCACAGTTAGATTTGACATGCTGGTCTTGAGTGGAATGTTGAATTCACCCAAAACCAAAAGTCTTGGTGACTCCAACAACAACTCAGAGTTCAGCTGGGTCAGCTCGGTTAGGGGCCCTCTTACGGTGGCCGGTATACCAACAGAATCCCCAAACTATCCCTGGTTTTCAGGTTAAGGTACATGCACTTGATGCAAGTTGTTTAGGCTTCCTGGTCAAGGTTAAGTTGTTTCTATGAACCAAGGCCACACCGCCCCCCCCCCATTTTCCCTTATCTGCTCACTGACCGTATACCCAGCCGGGAGCAGCCGCGCCCATGTCGCAGTGCTGGCATCTCCCATCCAGGTATCAGTAAAGCATGCCAGATCAGCTGCCTCATCCACTAAGAGGTCATGTATAATATGAGTCTTATTTTTAACCAACTTGGCATTGCAAAGGAGCAGAGTAAGGGGCTGTGAAAAGGATGGTATGCTCCTCAAATTATTCTGGAAAATAGTGAACTGAAGAAGGGATAGGTATTAAGCATTGATCCCTTCTTCTTTTGTAACATTTCTTCACTCTGTTGCCGCCATACCTTCCCTTCCCCCACGCAACCTCTATTCCCACTCCCAGACCATTCCCGGCTCCATTATATGATGGCAATGATAGATAATCCAGCTATTCCCTGTCACACAATGGATAGGGCAGTGTCGTTTGAATCATGAAAAAGGGGTTAAGGGAGTCTATCAGATTTTGACTCCCATCCAGTCTTTGCAATTGTTGCCCTGTTAACATAGTAAAGGCTAAGAGGAAAGTGCATATGCCACCACTCAGGTGATGGTAATTTGGACTGGCTCAGTCTTCCAGCGGTTCCAGACGTTGCCGCCGCCACGTGTTGCCGAGGGAAGGATGGTCTTGGGCAGGGTTATGTCCCTGCCAACATTCCATCCGGCTCCACCACCACTGCGAGCGATCACAGACCGCCCAGGTGTTCTTAATCAGGGCTAGCTCAGTCATCCTGAGGCCCAAGACGCTGCCACCATTACCAACATGAAACAGGATGGAATCCAGGCCACCATACTGGCCCTTCCCTGTAGCTGCAACCACCCAGGTTCAAATCTCAGAAGCCAGGAACCCACCCTGTAGCATGTGATTAAATCCCCCTACATGTGAACAGCCTTAATCACATTCTGTGGGACTCCTTCCTGGCTTCGGAGAGAGCAATGCAGGTGGCAGATGCAGCCACAGGTCAGCATGCTAGTATGGGCTCCTACGGTCATGTGGGGGCTCATCCATTTCCCCCCACTTGGAACAGTTTTTTATGGATGTTATAAGACAAAGGCATAATGGGATTTACCCCCTTCCTAGCCCTGCCTTTGCCCTTGGCATTGGCAGGACTGCCTGGGGGCAAAATGGGGCAAAAGCACTGCATCCTTAGGACTGCAGGGCTCCACGATGGGGCCATGATTGGGTAGATAGCCCATCTAGGCAAGCCCTATGTAGAGGGAGGAAAGGAGCAAGTAAATGGCCAAAGGTGAGAAGGAGCAGTGTCCATACAGAGGAGGATCCAAGTCCATCCCTCAAATCTGGACCTAGCTGTATTTATGGGGTTGTAGCACTTCCTTTTCAGAAAGCATCTAACCCTATAAAGCTGCCCCTGGAAGTTCAAAATGCTTGATGAACTTTTCATTTTAGGAAGTATATTGAAGAAAAATGCAACTTTGCAAATAGGAATGGAACAAATGAAAATTGATGTTATCTTTTAAATGAATTTATCTAACCAATGGTCTGTAAGACTATTAACAAAAGTGTGTACGTATCTTTCCATCTCCCATCTCTCTGAAGTAATGCAGAAATAAATGCCCATCACTGAAAGTATGTATCTTTGAAAATGTACACATACTTCAGTCATTATAAACAAAACAAAAAAAGCCTTGCATTAAAATGTATGTTCATTTTAAAAGCATTAAGATGATCACACATTAGGTAGTGTGTTACAAAATACCCCAAATTTCCATGAAGTGGGGGGAGGGGGAAGTCTTGCAACCCAACAGAAGCAAAGTTGGGATCCAGAGAAACATAATGAAATGGAAACTACTATTTTCACATCCCAATTAGTAATTACAAAAAAAAAAAAAAAAAAAAAACACAGCTTTATGGGCTTTTAGAAACCATCAAGTTGTTGTGTAATGAATCTAGAGCTCTTAATTCAATTGTCACATAAAATCCAAATATCTCCTCTTGCCCTGCAGCAAACAGATTTGCTATGGGAAAAAGAACAATATTTGTGTGTTCCTCTAACAAGAATTATTAATATGATATATTTACAGTGTATAGCACAGTCAGGTGAGTTCTGAGGTTTATTCATTTCTCAACACTTCATATCAGTGAGAAGCAAATCTGATTTGGAATCCTAGCATAAAACTGAACCAAAATATATACATTGAATCATACGAAACATGATATTAAAGTTTATGCTAATGGAGAATTTTTTGGCCCATCATAGTGAGGACAAAGGACACATCTCCATCGCTTCCTCCCCCTGTGGTTCCATCAGAGGCATATTGTCAAGGGGAATATGCTGATGTTCAAAGTTGGGGGAGATTTCAGAAGGAGCTTATAAAACAGTTTTTAAAAGTCTGGGGAAATTAATCAGTCCCAGAAGAAGCCTTTCCTCTTTCCAAAAATGCAATGTGCATTTTTGGGAGAGGGAACTTGCTTCTGAGTGTTGGGGAAACGGACTATTCTCTCCATATCATACATAACTGAAGAAATGTGTTGATGGTTTGCCAGCATATGAGCTGAAAGAAAAGACATCTCTTCTTGCTCAGGCACATGCACTGATTTATTACATAGTGCTTTTGAGCAGCTACTTTGAAAGCAGAGCAGCAGAAACAAGTACAATCAATATTCTACCTGAGATTCTAAAACACACCCTGCAATTATGACTCTAATACATGTGTAAGGTTCCATGATTTCAAATACCAAACCTTACGATGCAGCTGAAATTGATGCTAATATAGCTATTTTGGTTGTTTTTGCTGTATGGTGAGCCCTCCGGCTCTGTGGGGGTTCGATTCTGGAACCCCCTGCAGATGCCAAAAAACATGGATGGTTGTGTCCCATATTATTAAATGGTGTCAAACATGTGCACGGATGCTTCAGCACATTCATGTGTACATTGCCACCATTTTAGGTATGGGGCATGACAATCCCAGACAGTCGAATCACAGATCCAGAGGGTCCACTGCACAGCTCTAGAAGTGGAAACCGATGCTTGCTTACTAGGAAACTGGAGTCTCTTTACAGGTGAAAATCAAAAGGTAAAAACCATACATTATGTAGACGCAAACCAGAGCTTGCCACTGAATGTACATTTGACAGACAGCTGAGGACAATCCTGGTTTTCAGACTGGGACAAAGTAATGCCTTCCTATATGCAGAGGACAGTCTTCTATTTGAAGGGCTGTTGGGGCTTGAAGACATTAGAATGCCTCTTTTATTTGAAAGGAGGTTGAATCCAAGCCATTGTTAAAGAGTAAGAACAATTCAGAAGAGAGAGTAGGCACTTTCTTTACAGTTGCCTATCAGGACTTAGCAACTGGATAGTAGAGTGAGTAAGCACACAACTCACTTGGGCATAGTCTTTCCCACTATGGTGAAGTGCGCTTGTCCTCTTCCATTTTGTCTTCATCTCCTGAATGTCCCCTTCTTCTGCTTTTGTTTACACTCTCTTTTCTGCTGATTTCTATTCTCTCCCTTCTCAGCTGGCCAAAAGTGCATGTATGCAGCAGTTAGCTATTCTGATTAAGAAGTAAAGATTCTAGTGGCTAAACAAGCAAACTAAGGTTTTATTGTAAATCTCCAATAAAGTTAGGAAAGCTGTGTAAGAGTGCTGTGGGAGCACACTGGAAACTAAGCTAGTTTCACCTCTGGTAGAAGTAAGAGAAAAGGGGGGGGGAAGATTGAAGGAGGAAAGAGCCCTAAAAGTTTCAGTTTACATCTCAGAAAAGTTAGGGAAGGTGGGCAAGAGATTAGGAGTCATTGGGTTGCTTAGCCCTCCTTAACCCTATCACTGCTGCTTTCAGTAGAACATATTTAACTCTTTAGGTAGTAAGCACTACAGCACTTCCAGCACTGTCCACTTTCTCATTGCCTCAGCACCGTGAACACCCACACAACAGAGCACAGGGCCACAACAAAAGATAACAAGGCTGGCACTTGAACCATGTGGTCTTTGTCATTTAGTTAAGCTACATCCCTGTAACTAAAATTGCAGTTATACCATAAACGCAGTGATCTAAATTTACATATACAGTAAAAGGGGTATCATTATTCCCTGTTACATTATACCATAATTTAATGCAATGATACTTTAGTAAATAGGAAAAGGAATTAATATGAAGTGCCTATTTATTTATTTCTGCATTACCTCCTGAGGTGACAAACATCTAAAAACCAATTAAAACAATACAATGATAAAAACATTTTTAAACATATTGAAATGCCTTTTTAAAAACTCCTAAAAGCCGTCTAAAAACAATCCTAGAATCCAGTTTAAAAACAATGAAAATAGTGACTTCAGACACTGGATGCCATGTGGAACAGCACTGCTTTGGCTGCCCACTGGAAGCTTAAAAGAGATGGAGCCAGCCCAACTTCCTTGAGCAGGGAGATCCACAGTCAAGACACTGCTACAAAGAAAGCCATGTTATGAATATCCACCCTCCTTACTTTATAAGGTGTTGGGAAATGCAAGAAGGCCACCTTTGAAGATTTCAAATTTCTGGCAGGCTCATATGGGAGGAGGTGGTCTTTCAGATAACCTGGCCCCGTCAATCATTCAGGGCTCTGTAGGTCAACACCAGCACCTTGAATTGAATTTGAAAGCAAATTGGAAGCCAGTGCAGTTGTTGCAGGACCAAAGTTATATGGCCTCTAAAATGCGCAGCTGACACCAGTCTAGCTGCTGCATTTTGTACTAGTGGCAGCTTCTGAACACTTTTCAAGGGCAGCTTCACATAGAGCACATTACAGTAGTCTAATTGAGAGGTAATTAAGGCAAAAGCCAATGTGGGCAGATCTGCTTTCCTCAAGAAAGGGTGCAGCTGATGCACTAGCCAAAGCTGAGCAAAGGCACTCTTAACTACTGCAGCAATCTGGCTTTCCAGGAGAAGTAGTGGGTCTAACAGCACCACCAAGCTATGGGGAGGGAGAGGAAGCCCATCCAGAACAGGCCTTGATCCCAATCCCAGGTTGGTTTTCCTACTGACAAGTAGCACTCCTGTCTTGTCTGGATTAAGCCTTAGTCTATTCACCTGCATCCAGTCCTTTGCTTCATCCAGACAATGATTCAGTACTAGCACAGCCTCCTTGGCATTAGTTGTAAAGAAGAGATAGATCTTGATATCATCAGCATACTGATGACACTCAACCCCAGAGCTCTGGATTACCTTTCCCAGAAGCTTCACGTAGATGTTGAAAAGCATAGGATACTGTATTAAACCTGAACCCCTGCCTAATTCTCATGAACACTGACCAATGGCTATCTGGACCAGCATACTTCAGACTATAGTCAATCCCATGTTTAAATGCTCCTTCATATAGAAATATACCTTGTATGTATTAAATTAATAGGTCAGAGCAATCCCAGAACTGTTCTACTAAGCATGCTAATTTTCCTTTACAAAAATCAACCATAGAACCTCCTACATGCAGCCTAAAACAAGAAAACAATATTGAGTATAAGTTCTGAGATTCTCATAGGGGAAAATGGTATGTTCTCTTTATTCCTGTCCTGGACCATTTAAAGTACATATATTGATATTAACTCAGCATATATTTACTTAGGACATTTATACCTGTTCTTCATAACATCTACCCCCAGGCAGTTTACAGTGCCATTAACGTGACAGCTATAACATATGCAACTTCTGAATTAATATAAATAAATAAGCAGCATTAATTTAATATCCATTAAAACAGCAGACTAGAAAAGTCATATCCAATGTTTTTAAATATAGTCTCCTTCATTATTTAAGACACAAAGTATTGAAATGTCTGAGATATTTACTTTTTTTAAAAAAAAAAGAGGTCCTCACATTTTGTCTAAAAGGTGATGCAATAGCTGGGCGCCCCTCCTATGAGAGAACCTAATCTCACAAATTAACTGAATTTAGGATCCAAGCCCAGGTTTTGAGCTATTCATCCCTCTTTTGGCCACCCCATTTGCCCCACTCCACATTGTTTGGAAGAACCTGCAAAGGCTTTGCAGAGGGACACAGATGGCTGTAGGGTAGAAAGGAGGATGGGAATTGTTCTTAAGATCATAGGCTCTTCTGTAGATGGTGCATCACAGAGAACTTATGGGTTTCAAGTCTTGCACTGTTTATCCCCCATTGCACCCTAAAAGCAACATACTCAGGAATGTACAAACTTAGGAGGAAAAAGTGACACAGTCCTCAAGTTAGCCCCAAAGATCCCTGACCTGAGTTCCTATTGATCCAAATCTGAACCAGACTCCTACTGGTTAATTCCCTACCACCAACATTCACCATTATCCAGTATGTGCCAGCAATTCTATTCCAAGCCCACCTCTTGTTTGATCCCACAGTGACTTGATTTAGGGTATGGCTGGAAAAGAAGTAAAGGAAGATGGTTGTTCATCAATGGCTTAGATACAGCAAGCCACAACTTACTAACTAACCATACTGAATCCACATGGAACAAGATGAAATAAACTTTCTTGCTCCAGAGAGCACAACTGGAACAAATGGATGAAAATTGTAGGGAAGCCAAAATTTTTGAATCAGTCTGCCTCAGAAAGTAGGATCTGTTTTACTAGGCAGTCTTCTACTTAATTGTAGAGGCATTGGACCAGATGATCTCCAGGGCCTATTTCTACTAGGTCTGCTAAATCTTAGGTCCTAGACTCTCTTCTGCAGTCCTCAGGGGGAGAGGGAAGAATATCATGGCAAGAGTGCTGAACTAAAAAAGTGTGCATGTATGTGTATGTATATGTTTTCTTCCTTTGTTAGACTTGGTTGTGCAACTGTGGCTGATGCTTAACGTATTATGCTTAACGACAGCAGTACTGCCCATTGTAGCATCACCAGGGCTCTCCACCATGACATCACAAATGGTCATCCCTAGGTCATCCATAGGTCTCAAGTTTTAGATCTGGAATCTTAGGGCCTGGGACAGTCCTGACTTGGAAACTTTAATTCAGCTGTATGAGACTATGAACATCCAAGTTTATGATTCTAATAACGTACTGTCTTAAGGGCTTTTCTATAAAGGGAGAAAAATATAGATTGATGTGCACTAATGCCAATTCAAAGGAGCTTCTATTTGTCTTAACAGGATTTGGGGGGGCAAGATCACAGGCATGCAAAGCTATCTGCTTTTGCTATTCCAACAGGCATTACTGAACTGAATTACTCATGTTTTTATTGCCAACAGTTTATTGTCAACAGTTTTTTCAAAAAGCATATCTAAGGTGCGAAGGTGTGATATTTTGCCTAAATAAATAGTGGGGGGAAAGGGCTGTTTCATCACCTCAGCACAATTTGAATATGGTGGATTGAGGTAAGATGCCATTTAGACAAATCATATTCTCCTTGAATTTCATGATGAGTATTTTCACTGTTTAGAGAACTGAAAGGCCTGGCTTCCAGGTAGACTTCAGTTCTACCTTCCTTCTTCTTAGATTAACCCCTGCCAGCTAACAAATCTTGTGGGTGAAAGTGAAAACTGATATCTCAAGACTTAAAATGGCCACACTGATAATAGGTCAAACACCACAGTTTCTTCCATTTCCTTCTCCCTTCATCTGAAAATGATCACTTCTATTCATTAGGTACAGATCTGCATGCTAAATTTGATGCAAATGAAGTTTTTTTTTTGACACAGATATTTTCAAAATAAGGGGGAGGGGCAAAAGGCCTATTTTCCCCCAACACACTATAAAGACAACAAACTTGTGTGGCATACATCTTTAAACACTTTCCTGGATAAAGGTGGTTTTATATCCTCTTCTAATGGCTTTGCTGTTGTTTGGAGTCCTAGGGCTGTTTAATGAGCTTTCAGAACTAAAGCTTCACTGCTCTTTTTCCTCATAAAAGGCTTATAGTTCAGCTTAGCAGTAAATAGACTAGGAATTGATAAACTCAAAATGAACCAAGGCCAGGGCTGAAACCAATGTCTGATGCTTACAACATTTGCAACCTTCACTGACTTTGTGCTTCATATAGTTACGGTATTATTTTTCATTGGTTGGTAATAACTGTTCATTTGATATCTTTTTCCAGCTGGTATTGATCACTGAAGTAACATTTGGTGAGTGTCAAAGCCAAATAATCCTTGGTGTTAAAACTTTCTGCATGGAGTTTAAAGAGTTGTACTTGCTGTGCATCTTCACCATTCGCACTGTGGGTTACTGAAGGTGTTTACTAATGGCCTGAAGTGCAAAAATATCCTGAATAGAGCTTGGAAGTAGCTAGCTAAAAGATTGTAGATCTACTACTATCGACTTCTAAAAATCCATTTCCCCCCAATAATTTGCAATTTAACAAGGGATAGGCTCATTCCTTTTTATGTAACTGCAACTTTTAATTTTACTGTTACAGATGTGTAGCCTCGTTCCCCAAGTTTGGTTTCAAGCCAAATCCAGCTATTCAGGACTGATTTAGCCTTGATCAATCTAGACTCAAGCTGATCTTATCTGAACCCTGAATCTGAAATGAGATTTGGGAATATCCTCCTCCATTGACTTGTACTGAGAAATCAAAATGGCTATAACTATAAAGGCTACTGGTGCTGTGCCCTGGCAATTGATCTATGCTCATTTGCTGACTGCAGTGAAGGCAAATAGCAATCTGTGAATCTATTCACAGCTCAGAGTGATCCTAAATGGCATTCTGCCTTTTTTGGTGCTGCTTTTACATCCAAGGGTATTAAAAGAGCTAGCCAATGTAATCTCAGAGCCATTGGCAATAATCTTTGAGAACTCCTGGAGAACAGGAGAAGTCCCAGCAGGCTGGAGGAGGGCAAATGTTGTCCCCATCTTCAAAAAGGGGGAAAAAAGAGGATCCCAACAATTATCATCCAGTTAGTCTGACATCAATACCAGGGAAGATTCTGGAGCAGATCATTAAACAGAGAGTCTGTGAACATTTAGAAGGCAATGCCATAATCAGAGAAACAAGAATTGTGATTTCCTGTGTGGCAGGGGTTTGGACTGGATGGCCCTTGTGGTCTCTCCCAACTCTACAATTCTATGATTCTATGATTCTCCCTGTCATATCCAGGCTCCAACAGAGCCCATCCGAGAGTGAAAGCAGACTTACATTAATTACCACCACCCTGAGACTGCTTGCTCCTACTGGTACTTACAAGTATAACCAGGGGTGAAAACTACCAAGCTGCTTCCCTCTGGCCATAGAGGCAACATGAGGTTTTGTATTGCTATAGAGATGTCTTAAAATTAAGGGCTCATCTATGCCAGCCAAGATAATCTCAATGCTGCCTCGAGTATTCTGGCTCAGAAGCTGCCCCAGATCCCCCCTGCAATTACCAGTGCACTCTGCAGTGACACTGGGTAGATGTCTACACATGTGTCCCTGATGTGCTGGCCAGCATCACCACCACTGGTGCAAGTCACATCCTCTGAAGTCAGAAACAAGGCATCCAGTGTTGATCACATGGCCAGCAGTTTTGTTATGACCTCAGAGGATGTGACTCATTTCAGCAGCAGCAGCACCAGACAACACAGCAGGGATGCATGTGTAGACATCTGGGTTTTCCTGTAAAATCCAGAGCAAATGATGACTTATTTTATTCTGTTTTATGGGTGGCTTAGTGTGGATTTGGTGCTGAACTGGTATGATGTTGTGTATACAGTTCATACCAGAATTGGGGGCTGGGTCCTTGGTTGCCTGGACATATTGCCATGGGGACAAGATGAAGACATTTTATTTCACCAATGCAGACAAGCTCTGAGTTGAACTAATGACCAGTTGTAATGGTACTCATAATATTGATTGTTAAAAGGGGAAGATATATAGTACATAAGTTTAACTAATAAGGAAATATAATGGAAATTAAATTCAGTAGGTAAGAAAATAATTATGCTTATTTTGCTTTGTAATATGAATTAACTGTTTAATAATAACAGTAATAACAAAGAGGAAGAGGAGGATATAAACTGAATAATTTTTGCTGATGGCAAACAAAAACTGTGCACACAGAGGCATATTAACTAATGAGATTGTTTTTAAAAAATGAACCACACTGTGGAAACAAATCACGCACCCAACAAAAACTGGGGCAATTGTAATGATAGAGGTGGACAGAATAAATGTAACTGTCTAAAATGTGAATCATAAACACATTGCTACTCATATTAACTAACAGGAAAGCAAACAAAGCATTAAGCTAGGCTGTTCAACAAGACAAAACAATGAGATATTAAAAGGGAGTTAGAGAGATCATGCTCAAATGACAACCAACAACCACCCTAATCTTAATCAGAAATCCTTCAACTTTCTGCTATTAACAGCTAAATCTAGCAAACAAATGAGGAAATGCAGGAGATAGTTGATTATATCATTTCAATGATTTCACATAACACTTCCCTGTAGCCACTGTGACTCATGAGATTATTGAACCAGATTGCATGTTACACTTGCCAATGAATGTAAGCCCAAGCTCCTTTCCTCCACCTCTGGCTTCATACCACCTTTGGGTTTTCCATTTATAGTCATATTTGAGACACATTATCTCGCTTTTCCCCTGCTTCATGAGTTTTCTGAAAGTATTTCTAAGCACTTCATCAACTGACAAAACTCAAGAGTACATAAGATGAAGCCAAGCCAGTTAAAGCAGTATCAAATAGATATGTGTGTAGTGTAATAGATGGACTGTTAAGGTAAAAATTTTAGTTAGATTTCAGAATAGGGAAAGTAACATGTTATTTTGAAACTGAAACTATGTTTGGAACTACTTTTGAGGCCTTACAAGTGTAAATAGTTATTATAAAAAGAAATGATCCAAAGTCTGGTCCTGAATAACAGATCATTCTTCCCAAAACCAAAACCCTTGGGTCATATCGAACAGCTTGTCTATAGAGGTCTAATAAAATGTACTCTCCCCATCTCCACAACAATCAGTCCAGATGACGTAGGGCCAATTCCCAGATTCTGGTGTGAACTGTTCACATGACATCCACCCAGTTCAGCACCAAACCTGCACTAAACCACTCTTAAAACAAAGTAAACTAAGTCACCTTTTACTTCGAGTTCTCAAGAAAATGTGTTTTTCAGGCTGTTGCCTGAAAACAGCTGGATTGGGCTGGATTCAGATTGGTGGCAAATGTCACCACCCTTAAAGGGCTGGTGCTGTCTGTCATATACTTTCCAACCGAGCCCAGCTACTGGTGGGGAAGAGGGAAAGTCTTTTTTCCTGGTGGTCCACTGCTGCTGCTGTCCTAAGCAAGCATCCCCCCCAGCAGAGCCCCACTGGTGTCAACATTGCTGGCTAAGACATCTCCATGAGGTATCCAGCCATGTGAGCAAGGAAAGGGGGAGACTACCATGTGATGTCCCCCTCCTTCCTTGCTTGCATGTCTGGACTCCTGGAGATTTCACAGTGAGGGAACTCTCCACACCTTCTGTCCAGCACACTGCCACTTCTGCGCCCACACACGTGATCAGTAAGAAGGGGATTGCTCTAGCCCCTCCTTGTTGATCACATGGGTGCCCTATTTCTGCCCTCAGTAGAAGTGATAGCATGCTAGGCAAGTTTTCTACAGAGCTGCTTGGCTGGTGAGGAAGCAGCAGCAGCAGCTTCAACAAGGATTCATCCCCTTCCCTGTGGATTCTGATGAGGGCAGAAATGGAGTGCCCATGGGATCAACAAGGAACGGGTAGAGCGCCCCCCTCCTTGTTGATCACATTGTGCAGCATCCCATTCTGACCTCACCGGCAGTGACAGTGATGGCTAGGCTCTGCAGATTGCTCCTTGACTGATGGGCAAGGCAGCAGCAGTGGTGGAGGATGGGCCAGCAGGGCTAATGTGATGGCAGCCCATGAGCACATCTGGACTACAACATGGATCTGGAATGGATACGCACTGGTACATATAGCCAGCATAGTGTTTGATCTGGGGCAGCTACAGAGCATAATGCTCCAGACTGGCCCTGGATTATGGAACCAGTGTAGATGAGCCCTAAGAAAGGAACTGCATAGGTTGAAGCAAAGGGACTCTTCTCTAACTGGAGTACAACACTTGTACTAACTGGAGTTTATCAGATTGGGATTTTTTCCCCTTATTCCTTATGGGCTACATTGTGCTGCTCCACAACCCTCACAGGTATATCAGGTAGAAATACAGGAGAGGGTCTTCTCACTGGCTGCTTCCCAGCTCTGGAACTCCCTTCCTGCAGAGGCGAAACTGGTGGCCTCCTTGGTATCATTCCACATGCTTCATTTGGCAGGCTTTTAAGAAACTGACTGCTCATAAGTAAAGGGCTTTTAACACAGTACTGTATTTTCTATAGTTGTTTTTGTTTTTACTTTCTAATAAGTATTTTTTTAGTTCTGTTGATAGTCTAATTTTGTATAATGTGAACTTTTAGTTGTATCTTGCATGTGAGATTAAATTTGCATTTAACGCCTGTGAGATGCCTTGAGAAGCAGAGTTAAGAAAAAGGTACCGGTAATAATGTTGTTGTTCCTGCATATGTTCTATTAGAGTCTCTTTTATAATGGTGGAGTTGATAAGTTTTGGACTGACCTACTCACTTTCTCAATGTGTACGCCAGGTGTGCACCCCTCCTCATTGATCATATGGGTGCCCCATTTCTGCCTTCAGCAGAAGTGATGGCATGCCAGGCAGGGGTGGGCAACTGGCATCTTTTCCTCCCCTGTATTCTTATGGGCTGCATTGTTCTGCTGCATACATTCCAGACTTCCAGTTTCATTTTGGACATTTTCTAGCCCTTTTCCAGGGTTAGGGAGAGTGGGGGGAAACAAAACCTTCCTTTGCAGTGATTTCAGACTCTTTCTGAGAGTGTTTGGGCAAAAATTTGTGTGTGAAAATTAAATTGGGGGCCTTAGAGCTTCCAGGGGTGTTCTGTGGAGCCATGCAAAAAGGGAGCTCAGGGTCACATGCAGCCCAAGGACCACACTTTGCCCACCCACAGTGTGTGCCAACTGATGGTCCAAGAGCATCACAGCCAAAACACCATGGTAATATACATGGCATTGTTGTGTATCTTAAGCACAGCAAGGGATGTTAAAGCAGGTAGGGGGGGGGAGAACTTATGTCAACTGATTCCAGCATCGTCTTTTCTGGAGCAGAGCCCCCTTTGTCAGATGCATCTTAGTGGGTTCATTTATCATTTTGTTTACACATCCTTGTGTTTTTGCAGGCCTTATGTGGCCACAGAGGCAGATCATGGCAACAAAACCAACCGCAACTGTGCCAGCTAATCTCTTAAAATAACTCCAAGTAATAAGCACTTACTAGCACCTTTCCAAGAATAAGGCAGCTGCTAATAAACCTCTCTGCAAGAAGTAATCTAGCAATCTTATTTGCAGATGTCATTTCAGTGATTTTTTTCAAACCTGCAAATATGCCCCCCCAAAGGAAAGCTTTCAAATGTTTGTATTCAGCCCTGCTGTGTTTCATCCCCTGAGAAAGCTGACAGTTATCCTAAACCGAAATCAAAGCTGATGTATGCACATGCTGTTTTAAATTACATTCTGTATACTGGAGCACATGTGGTTTTCCATGGCTATGCAACTCACCACCATAAAAAATGCCTCCTTCCAATTACCAGACTCCCATCTGCCTCCTGCCTGATGAATACTAACATGACTGTTGCCACTGGACTGCATCCACAGCTGCCAACATAAATAATTCAGGGTTAGCTTCAGGACGTTGTAGGCAAAAGGGAAAACAAAACCACAATTTATTCCATTTGACATGTCAAGAGGTGAATGAAATATTGAAGAGGTATAATATACTTTAACACATGCCAATGAACCCACCCTGTGAAAGAACTCCCTTTCTTCTTCCAAAGGTATTGTGATTGCCTGAATAGATGCATTTGCTTGTTAAGCTAAGATGGAACATGGGAAACTGAAAATGGATAGTATCCATTGGGTTTCAGCATGTGCTCATCATGATTATTAGATCTTGCTGTCATAGACCATAGCCTACTTCCTCAGATGCAGGGAATGGCTCAATGCTATGGAATCCTGGGCTTTATAGTTTGTTGTGGCATGAGAGCTCTCTGACAGAGAAGGTTAGTTATCTCACAAAACTGCAAATCCCAGAATTCCATAGCACTGAGCCATGGCAGTTAAAGTGGTGTCAAATTGGATAATTTCTGTAGTGCAAATGCAGCCATAGCCACTGTGTGTCAGTCACTGAACTATAAGTCTTCTTAGCTGGTAATAGGTAGCAGTCCTGGTCTAGGATTTGGAAAACACAGGCTCAGATCTCCAATAAACTGTGAAGTTCACTGACTGACCTTAGACCAGTTGCCATCTTTCAAACTAACCTAGTTTGCAGAATTATTGTGAGGATAAGAAAAAAAGTATGAACACCACCTTGAACAACTTAAGAGATGTAATAAATGAATAATACAATCTGCTTTACAAAAAGGAAATTCTGTGTGTAAGAGAATGAATAATTCATCCAACTGTGCAAGATAATTATTCATTTCTTCATTATGATGCTTAGAGAAAGCCCTGAAATGAGGAATATAATGCACATTTAAGTCAATTGTGATTAACAATTTTCATACATTGTGCAATGGCTGATATATGTTATATAAGCCATGTATCTGCATTTGTGCTATTTATTTATTTAATTTATACTCCACCTTTCACCTGGGGATCCAAGGCAGCCCTGAACATGTAATCCAGCATGCATGAAGACAGAATTATCCAAGGGACAGATCTGATACATTATCATTATCATTTAGTTATATAGAGCCATCATTGTACATTGTGCTTTACAGGTAAAACAACAACAAAACAGTTTTTTTATATCTCTAGTTATATCCCTAGTTAAGATCTAGAGAATAATTTTGTAATAATATATATATGGGAGGATGTAAGCAATAAGAAAATCAACTAGCAATATTAGCTAGTGTGGTCAAAATGGAAAACCAATAGAAAAACCATTGACCAAAAAAAGAAAAACCACTTATCAGCTGTCAAAATGTTAAAGGCGTGAATTCTACCAGGTGATCAGCTAATATAACAGGTGGTCTTTGTTGTATATTATATAATAAACCTGTCTGCATTTATAAGTGAACATAAAATACAGTTGTGCATTACACTTTGTAATAATCAGGTCCAAAGCCTCTGTTCTTTTCAACCATATCATAAATGGTTACAAACCACTACAAAGGGATGGAAAGTTCATCTAAACGAATGAGATTGGGTCTACCAATTCTATGTATCATCATCACAACTTTGCCTGTTTCAATTCTCAAGGCAGATCAGATGGTCCTACTACAAAGGCATAGCAGACAAAGGTATAGTCACTAGTAGTATTCCGGCAATGAGCACATGCATTTTTTTAATACTCTCTTTAACAGGCTGCCAAGTAGGCACCTGTTTCCAGATGCTGGAAATGACTAGATTCAAATTACTAGTTACTTGTAATTAGAATAATAGAGTTGGAACGACCACAAGGGCCATCCAGTACAACCCCCTGCCCTGCAGGGATGCACAATCAAAGTATTCCTGACAGATGGCCACTGTTTAAAAAGCTCCAAGGAAGGTTTTAATTACTCCTTTCCACAGTAACGAGGACATGACTGAATTACATCAGGTACATTACACACACACACACACACACACACACAAAATGGTATAAGGATGTGTTTCTCAAGTGTTGTGAAACTGATGAGGAAAATCTTGGACTGATGACACTGTTTGCACTTGGGGACTTAGTCTGCACAAAATTTGCACATGGGTTGTTTTTTGTGCAGAAAAGAGCATTTTCTGTGCAGAAAAAATATCATTGTGTAGAAATACAGGTGTCCATCCGTATCCACAGATTTGGTATCCATGGATTTAAGTATTCACGGCTTGAAAATATTCTTAAAAAGTAATAATCCAAAAAGCAAACCTTGATTTTGCCATTTTATATAAGGGACACCATTTTGCTATACCATTGCATATAATGGGACTTGAGTATTCACAGATTTTGGTATCCACGGGGATTCCTGGAACCAAATCTCAGCGAATATGAAGGGACCACTGTATTGGCTCGAATTCACATTCAGGGTTATGGATACATAACCTAGAATTATGCATCTGTAACTGATTCACATTCATGATCCCTATATATTCAATAGTGTAGAGAATGCATAGGGGTCATAACAGTTCCCGAATCCTGACTTTCTGGGTATCAGTCTCTGTGAGCAGTGAGAGCCTATTCTCCTATCAGTCAGGATGCAGCAGACTGAAACTTCCACACACATTCCACGAGTGATCTCAAGTGCAAAGAAGAATTGTGACAGGGATTCTGCTTCTTACTGTTGCATTGGAGATCACCCGTGTGTGTGTTGTGTGTGTGTGTGTGTGTAAATAGCAGTCTGCTGTATCCTGATCAACAGGAAGAAAAACTCCTGTCACTTGCAGTGGGTGCTGTTGGAAAGTCAGCAAGGTGGGTGGGGGGTCAGGCCAGAAGATCTAGATGATCATCTACTTGGTTAAGTATAATCATCTAGATCTTCTGGCCTGAACATACACTCCATTCTGACTTTCCAGGAAGCACCCACTGCAAATCTAGGATTTTGGCCATTATTTTCTGTGTAAAAAAAAAAGCCACCTGCAACTTCATGTAGAATATATGCCCAACTGCAGGATTTTCTGCATAAAATAATATTTCTGTGAAGAAATACAATTTTTAGAACAGAAAATCCTATTTTCTGAATAAAACACTTGGAACAGGTTTTGCGCAGATTAAGTTGCAAACTGTGAAAAGTTTTTGAAAGCTAAAATTTTCAAAGACCCCCCTTTTTTGCAGCAGGAAGGAAATTGCTACAATTACTGGTTGTTCCCCTCAAGAATGAAATTAGTGAGGATGTAATTCTTAGAGAACAGAAGCAATGTTTCATTCAAAAAATAAAACAGGTATGCAAGGATTCGTGCTTTTGAAGGTGCAATGCAGAGCTGTCCTGTTAATTGCTTTTCTTTAATTCACAGCTTGACAGGGCACGGCAGGTTTCAGTGTGGGCTTAACACACAAACCTTCAGTGCTCTGCTTGCCACTGCCACAGCACTGCTTCGGTTGGTGTGGCTGCCTGGCTTTTAAGATTCATTTTGGAAAATATTTGCATTTGTGGTAGTGAGGCCACTACTGTAAATGTGAATAGGAAAACTTATGTGGTCTGGTTTACAACACTATAAATATTGAATGGGATGCCAGAACAAATATACAAAATCTCTTATAAATTGGAAAGGAACCCAAACACCTAGTATTAAAGACTGGTTATTTAAACTATAGGACTTAGCAAAAATGGATTTATTAACAAGCTGAATTAGATGCCAATTGAACACTGCTTTCAAAAACAATTGGGGGAAAAACTAATTGAATACTAGGAACTAGAATGGGATAAAAAGGCAGTGATTTGATATACTGATTAAACCTCTAATGAGGAAATAATGAATTACTATAATTTAAATTAATCTTTTTGTTATTCACATTAGTGATATGCACTTACAACAAAAATAGTGATTCAGGAATGACAATATAAGTAATAATAAACAAATCCAGCACAGTTGAGAAAGGAAGATGGAATATGCTAGTTTTCATTTTTACTGTGGAAAGACTGACATGGTTAAGTGAAGTAACTATGGTCCCGTCTACATGATTTAAATAATACGTATGGCGTGCAGAAGTTCGCACTTCGGTACAAACGGCCATTCGGATGCACACAAATTTAAAAGAGGGGGGTGGTTTTCCACCCTGAAATATGCACATGCAGAGTTCGGGAGGGAAAGTGGATCGCAAAGAGAAATCCGTACGCCGTTCAGATGGCTGACGGGTCTGTACGGTCCGCTCGCACACATACGAACAGGCAGGGTAATCTGATTGGCTGGCTGAGTAGAGAGGGCGGGGCTAGCACAGAGGGGAATTGGGAGCAGCCACCATGTTGGTTTCCCGGCTAGTGAGCGTCCGGTAAGTCCGTGAATTTATATGTTTATTTATTTTATTTTATATTGTAAATACGGAAAACTGACTGTCCACAAACCAGGAACCTTTTTTTAAAAAAGCGGCGGGAGATTTAAAGCTGCTGCTTGGCTTGCTCGCTCCAGCCAGCTTTGGGAAGAGGGAGTCATACGGAGTTTAGGGCAGTTAAAAATCGTATAGCCGGTTCGTATGCATACCAACGACAGGCTGTTCATATTTTTTGCCCCCCATATGGATTTTTTTATGATCGTATAGCCGCACCCTATGTAAACTTTCAGTTGTAACAAGAGAAAACTATGTATTCTGTACCTATTATTATTATTATTATTATTATTATTATTTTAACTAAAAAAATTAAAAATCTCTTATAGCAGTTGACATTTTTAATGAGGTTTTTCAATGTGTCAAGACTAGAGACAGTATTATTTAAATTATTCATTCCTGTAGGGAAAAATAAATAATTTAATCAATTTTCTCACTCCTGTGAGAACATCTTTGAAAACTGTGCAGTTTTCCAGTATCTTCTCATACATAGGGGAGAAAGTTTTTCCACAACACAACTTCATCCTACCCTTGCAACATGTCCAAGTAGTGGCTGTGGGGAAGGGGGTGTGAGCAGTTGAAGATTGTCAGTGTCTATGTTCTAATAGCCAGCAGATGACAACATGGTAATGTAGCCAGCCAGTACATGGCTATGACAGGGGGAGGGGGTGCTGAGAATTATTACTGCCTATGTTCTGATAGCTGGCACAATAAGATGCAAACTCTAGGACTTCCCAGGGATCTACTAGAAGTCTCAGAATATGATGCCATTGTTATGCGCTAGCTACCAGAAGATAAACAGTGTCAATACTCAGTTACCCCTTGCTCTCCCCGCAGCTGCTTCATGGCTGTGCCACAATGGTAGGAAAACAATGTGAGTCAGGCTCAAGGAGGCAGGGCCAATTCTCTAAGGGCTTATCTACACTGGCCAGGATGTGCTGGCTTCCCGCCAGAATATCCTGGTTGTAGAGCTGGCCCATCCTTCCCCTGTTATCTTTATGAAATGGGCTGGAGTCAACTCAGAAACTCTGGTCCATCCCTGCAGCTGCCACCAACACCATTTTCTCTGCTGTCTCAGAAGCCAGAAAGGGGGGTGAAACATGTGACCTTGGTCACATGCTGAGGGACCCCTGCCTGGCTTCCAGGAGAGCCAGGGAGATGGTAGCAGCAGCGAGGGCAGCATGCTGGATGGGCTCCTGTGGACATGGGGGCCCAATCCATTTTTGGGCACTGGTAACAGAGTAAATGGTATTTTCTTACAGCGGTTTACTGTTTTGCCCCCATTTCAGTCCCTTATAAGCCCTGGGGATGATGAGGACTGCTCGGGGGCAGAACAGGGCAAATACCCTGCATCATGTGGAGTGCAGAGCTCTGAGTTGGGGGTAAGTTGGGGTATTTTGCCTGTGTCAATAAGGCCTAATTTGAAGACTTGAGGAGAGAAACCAAAAGGGGGCTCTGGAGGATTATCTTCATTGGAGTTTTCCAACACTTGATATGACTCCCTCCCTGCCATTTTTTTCCCTTGAGTCTTTGGAGATTTTCAGATGCAATTTTCGGCAGGATATATTCCAAAACAGCTCTGTTGCTGCCGCGCGGCAGGGGAGCAGTTTTGGACAACGCCGTTCCTCTGCCAAACCCCTCCGTGTCACTTCCGTGACAGAATGGAGGAAACCATGTCGTATTTCACTCATGGGCAACAATCGTGAATGAA
The DNA here is from genome assembly GCA_030847615.1 of Gambelia wislizenii. Classification (NCBI taxonomy): domain Eukaryota; kingdom Metazoa; phylum Chordata; class Lepidosauria; order Squamata; family Crotaphytidae; genus Gambelia; species Gambelia wislizenii. The sequence goes on along the minus strand of JAUMIR010000005.1, from coordinate 94,607,187 downwards.
ATATGGCGCAGCTTCCTCCATTCTGTCATGGAAGTGACACGGAGGGGTTCGGCAGAGGAACGGCATCGTCCGAAACTGCCCCCCCTGCCGCGCAGGAGCAATGGAGCTGTTTTGGAATATATCCTGCTGAAAATCACATCTGAAAATCTCTTTTGACTGTTCCTCATATACCTAGTCAAACCACCCTTTCTCACCAAGTATAAGAACATTTGGGAATATTCTTTACATCTTTAATGCCTACTCAGTCTTCTGAGCAGGGACTTGTCACTAAGAGACAATGTCTAGGCCCTTCCTCTCCCTTAGTATGGTTCTCTTGTGTTTAAACAGATTTGAGAGCACTATTATGTGAATAATCATCAAACAGAGGAATATCTTCTTCAGTGCCACCCAAATAATATTTTTAAAGGGTCTCAATAAATTGTCTCAATAAATTCTACCTTAGTCTAGAGAACTCTTATTTGTCTCTGATAGATTTGAAACTGAGTCTTACCCAAAGGCAAATTTGGTGCGTCTTCTTTAAGCTAAACTTTCTGCTCACATTTCAAGGCATTTAAAATTATTTCAGCAGGCAGTGTAAAATATCACTCTCTTTTTTTCAGCGTCATTCAATGGTTGTATGGAGAATAATCGCTATAGACCTTAGCTGAAATGGTTTAATCTAAGCCTGAACAGAACATGCCAAACTCCCCAATTTGCCTGAAGAAATTTAACTTGAAAAATCTTGCTGCAAATGTGATGCTGGATCTGTGAAAGTCATGAACATGGGGCGGAGGGAGATGCTGTGCGGAATATCAAGTTAACAGAAGGGACAGTAAATGTAGTTAAATGTTGAAGTAAATACAGCAGATTGGAAGAGTGTAACAACTAAAGAGGAAAACTCTATAAAGATAAATTATATGTGAAGAGCAGATGGAGAAAGAAAGGACATCGATGTAAACATTATTCTAAAGTAGGAAAGATTTACTAGACAGCCAGCGCAATACTGAAGAGTTTATTTTTGTCCATTTCTAGCAGTGCTGTGTTTGGGCCCCAGGAGAGATAGCAACGGAATATACTTCCTTGATCACCAGCCTGGAAAATAAACCAGCAACAGTCACATGCCAGCCCTTGTGCCATCACAGACTTAGGTCTACTCTTACTTCAAGCACTTTTTTTCATCTAAAGCACTGAATCTCACTAGTTTCCTTGGAGAACTGACTAAAATAAAAGACAGCTTAAAAACTAAATCCGCTACTGAATGAATGAAAGTACTTTTCCATTTCTGTCATATTCTGAAGTAGGCCTACAGCTTTTACAGTAGAAGTGAAAAACTCAGAGGAAAGTATAGGAATTAACACCAATGGGGAACAAAACAGTTATGATAAGGTAAGCCCAGCTATCCCAACACATTTCAAACTCAGTGGTCTTCCCTCAGGAAAATGGCAACAGATAAGATGCTGTAAGAGTCATGGCCACCAACTACAAGTTGGTAACAAGTGTATCACTAAGGCTCTAGTTGTCCCCCTCCCCCCGCCAAGAGGTGGCTGGACTACAACTCTCAGGATTCTTCATCATTGGCTATTCTGGTTAGAACTGATAGGACCTGTAGTCCAACATGATCTGGAGGAGAACATGTTCTCATCCCTGTCTAGATTGTGAGATAGCTGATGTTGCCACAAGTACTTATGCATTGCTTCATCTGGTATGCCAGTTACTTGCGTTTATTGCAATATGTTTTACTTGGTGTTGCTCAGTGGTAGCCAATGTGTTTTCTATCAGCCATGTGGTGAATTAACTCTGGGTTTTTGTTCCAGGTGTTAAAGAAGTTATTGAAGCTTTTGAAACCTACCCTCAAAATGGGGTCAGCAACTCATATAGCTCATTTAAAGTCTGGAATAAAACCCAGAGCAAATTCACCACACCCCTAATATGGAAGCCATTGCCCACCACTGGTGTTGTGTTTGAAAAGGATTGGACATTTTCAGCTAGCAAAGAGTGCTTTGTTGTTAACTACTATCACGTTGGCTTTGACTTAAGGTGAGCCCATGAATGAGAGACCTGCAAGTCACCCTATAATCTACAGCCCTGTTCATGTCTTGAAGACTCAGGGCTGTGGCTTCCTTGAGTGAGTCTATCCATCTGGAATGTGGTCTTCCTCTTTTCCTACTGCCTTCTACCTTACCAAACTTTATTATCTTTTCTAGTGAATCATGTCTTCTCATGATATGACCAAAGTGTGACAGTTTCAGTTTAGTCATCCTGGCTTCAACAAAGAGTGCAGGCTTGATTTGGTCTAGGACACATTTATTGGTCTTATTAACAGTCCACAGTATCTGGAGAACTCTTCTCCATTTCAAATGAGTTGATTCTCTTCCTGTCAGCTTTCTTCACTGTCCAGCTTTCACATCCATACATAGAAATATGATGGCATGGACAATCCTAACTTTAATATTCAGTGCTACAGTATATCTTAACACTTAAGGATCTTGTCTAGTTCCTTCATATCTACCCTTCCAAGTCCTAGTGTTCTTCTCATTTCATGACTGCAGTCTCCATTCTGATTGAGTGAATCAAGGTATGGAAAATATATGTTCCATGTCTTGTTTACTATGTCTAGCTTCCCCTGATTCCTGCTTCATACATTTCATGTTCCTATAATATGTGTTGTACTGCTTCAGACTTTCCTTTCACCTCTGGGCACATCAACAGCTGAACATCGTTTTGGCTTGAGACCAGTTGCATCATTAGCCACAGCACTACCCATCCTCTGCTGGATCCCTTTAGCTTATTAAAAGTCATCTGACCTGGGAGTTTCATCTTCTGACATTTCATTTTGTTTCATTTTGGATTGTCTCATCATAGGGTTTTCATGGTAAAATATCTTCAAAAGGAGGTTTACTTTACCTCCCTCTGTGCAGTACTAACAAGTGTTAGATATGGTGCTGCTGCCATTGTCTCTGAGAGATGCTACCAGCAGAATATTTCTTTCATCTGCTTTCTGAAGCAGACAATTCATGTTCCAATGTTCATTGGCTTTTCATTGGTCTGTTTTCAGGTTCAGTTCAAAGTCATTATTACCTTTAAACACTGAATTACTGCACATTTTAAGTTCTTCTTTAATTACATCTTCAGCTTGCAATATTTTTAAATCTAGTTGCCTTAGGAACTTCACTTCATTTGGACAGAAAGACAGGATGCAAATATTTTATTAAAATAAAATCTGCCTCTTGGGCTTACTGCTGCATTTTAGTGAGAGTATTTTTTTTTTAATGAAAATGTTACCGCCCTGTAGCTGTCATTACATAGTATCATTCTGAAGCCAATCATTTTGAGGACCATGCTATATGCTCATGTTCTTAGGGAAAAATAATTCTGAGAGGGAAAAAAAAACGTATGGCACAGATCCATTATCAGGAGTGCTCCTACCACACCACTGGGTAGGTTTACCTCCTTTTTCACATCTTTAAATATGTTTTCTTTAAAACATCTCTCAAATGATCCCCTTCACAACTTCACACCCTGTAAACATGGCACTAAAATGGTGGAGAGGATTTGACTCAAACTTTTGGTTGTATTATACAGCAGTCAATGGGATACTTGCAGTCATCTTGAAATATGTTTACATTTGTGGCAGTAGGGATATGGTGATAAGAGTTCAACTTACTTGGCATGATCTATGATCACAGAGGGTGGCCCTGTATACATTCTAACTGAGAGATTTTTCTTGCCTGGGTGTTGCAAGAAAGGGTAGATGAATGGAAGCATCCTAGATTAAAGGATCCATTGGGGAGCCAAATGTAGGAAAGAGGAAGGGAGCACATGAATGAAATGGAAGAAAGGAGATTTATAGGGCTCATCTACATGAGCCATGATATGGCAGCTCCCCATCAGCATATCCTGGCTGCGGATCAGGCTTGTTATTCCCCTGTTACCACCTCCAAACAGGCTGGAGTCCAGGTAGGCATGCTGACCCATCGCTCCATCACTTCTTAGAGGGCAGGAAGTTGGCCCACAACATGTGACCAAGGCCCCCTGCATTTGACCAGCCTTGGTCACATGCTGTGGGACTCCTTCCTGCCTTCCAGGAGAGTGACCTGCTGGGATAGGTTCCTATGGTCTTGCAGGGCCTGATCTGTTCCTTCCTGGCAAGAATGAAGAGGGCTTTTAAAAAAACAAACAAAAAAAAACATTGTACTGGGCCCTAGCCTGCTTTCCCCCTGTCTTAGCCCTAACTCTGCCCTGGGGGTGTTGAGGACTGCAGGGGGGGGGGAATAGGGCAAATGTCCTGCATCATCAGGACTGCAAGGTTATAAGATGGGCCCAAGACAGGGTCTATTGCCTGGTCTAGACAAGCCCATAGTTGTTGGTGACAGGAAATTACTGCAGGAAAGTCATGGTAATTGACTGGGCTTCTTAATCCTACTCTAACATCTTCTTCTTCTTCTTCTTTAAGTGACAGGCTTTCAAAATGTAAGAAATGATTTTTTTTTAAGAAAGGGCTTTTTAACAGGGTGCTGAACTGTTTTTTGATTGAACTGTTTTTAAAGTATTTTTATTATTTTATAATTATAGGTTTTAATTTTTTTTGTTATGCACAGCTTAATTCTGTTTTAATGCTAACTTTTAATATGTTTTAACCATATAGTGTTAATCTATTTTGAGTCCAGGTTGTGGGGAGAAAAGGAGGGTTATAAATACAGTTAATGATGATGATGGTGATAACGATGATGGTGATAAGGTTTGGCACCCTCACTCTCCCTAAATGAAGAGCAAGGCATGACCTCTGAGAGCTCCTCCTAAGTAAAATTCCCTTTCCTTCTGCTATGTGGGAAAATTCTGACCATAATAATCAGTGTATAAAATACACAGAATGCCCAAGGTTTACTATCTCATCTCAGACTTAAATAGAAAAGCTGCTAGCTACTCTTCTTAAAAGATACACAGATGAAATGCTGAGTGTTTACACAATGTATAGTAGTGCTGAGAGAGGACTAGGAAAGCGGTAACATGGTGACAAAGTAAATTTAAATCTCATTTTATGTGCTTTGGGCCATTAAACACCCCAGTGAAGTAAATGAGAGATTTTATATGGGCTTGGGAACAGAACAATAGATATGGGAAGTCAGCCTAGTTTACTTCACTGGCAATAGTCCAATACCATTTCATCCACTTTCTTCATAGTCCCAGAAGAATCAACTGTGTTTAGAGTTCAGAATTCTGTGCCACATGTTCTCAAAAATGTTGCATTGTTATTCTAGTTATTTTATTTAGGTGTATGGGGGTAGTTTCTGAATGAAAATATCATACTAACTAGCTTGTAACAGTAAACATACCCCAAAAGGACAACATATTACCCATTGAGTCAAGGTCATAGTACTGGATGGCCCAATATCAAACAAGTACTGTTTCAACTCCTGTAATTTTAACATGATTAGAGTGAGGGAGGGTATATCCACACTACATAATTATAGCACTTTGATCCCACTTTAATGTCCATGTCGTCATCCTATAGAATCCTGGGATTTGTATTTTGGTGAGGAATTTAGAGTGCCCTGATAGACAACTCTAATACAGTGGGCCCTCAGTATCCGCTGGGGTTTGGTGGTAGGGCTCCCTGTGGATACCAAAATCTGTGGATGCTCAAGTCCCATTATATACAATGGAATAATAAAATAGTGCCCCTTATATAAAATGGCAAAACCAAGGTTTTTGGAATTAATTTTTAAAAATATTTTTGAACTATTTTGGTTGGTTGAATCTGTGGATGTAGAATCCGTGGATATGGAAGGCCGACTGTACTGCAGTTCTCTAGAGCTATTTGGAAGAATATGCTAGGAAGCTCACCAAGCCACAAATCCCAGGATGCCATAGGATGAAAACATGACAAAGAAAGTGGTATCAGACTGTTATAGCTGTGTAAAGTGTATGCACCTCAAATGGGCTTGCAAATCCATTCAGTAATAGAATGCTACTGAGGTGAAATTCTAGGGGAATACCTATAAAGAAGAAATGTGTACCAGAATCATGTTAGGATCCCCAGAAGGACTAATATATGTAACAAACGGAAATATATAAACAAAGAGAACATAGTCATTTCCTTCCCTCACCCCCCAAAAAAATCATAAAAACAAATGATAAAAATAGATTTTCAATTCTAAGTGGTCTGATACCTAAATAATATGTCTACACTGGGTTTTTTTTAATTATTTACAAAACTAAAACCTATTATAAGGTCTGTTCATTTGCTGTTCATATCCTTTACCTGTTTGCTTTAGTCACATTCCTCAGTGTACAAAATTAAACTTTGGACCTTATAAATTAATTAGTGACAATGATTACCAATTATCTAAGGTACTACTGTTAACTGGTGTAAGTTGACTTTGACTTATGGTGACCCTATGAATAAGAGACCTCCAAGTCATCCTGTCATCAACAGCCCTGTTCAGGTCTTGAAGACTCAGGGATGTGGCTTGCTTCATTCAGTCTCTCCATCTGTAATGCAATGTTCCTCTTTTCCTACTGCCTTCTACCTTACTAAGCATTATTGTCTTTTCTAAGCATTGGGGAATGTCCCTCAACTTACTCATACGTAGATGAAATAGATGTAGGGTATTGCACACATGTGTCTAATATGAATTCCCTTCCCTCTTATGCTTTAGTTCACTTATTTACTTCTTGTTCAGTACAAAGGGCAAAGCAGATGTTACTTTAAAGTAACATTTCCCTTTCCTGTTTACCATTTCCCATTTTACTCTAGTGTAAGTGTGCAGAACTAGGTTGCAGAAGGGGGCTTTAACTCTCTGTCTTATACAGTGCCAACCCAGATCAAACTGACTATACCTCAATATATATTGAAAATACTGATCCATTACTTTTGTGAAAAACAGATAAAAAGTTGTGGCTGCTGGTTTTACCTATAAAATCATGACTGCTTTGGGCTATAGCAGGGGTGGACAATTGTGTGGGCCAGGGTCCATTCCCATGTCCCCAATTCCCCCATGGGCTATACTACCCCCCCCAACAAGCCCAAATCTCTAAATTGTCCTCTGCAGTGTCTCTCAAAATGGCAAAGGCTGCAAAGTTTTGTCACTTCCTGTCACCATTTTTGAGAGGCACTGGAGAGTAAAATTGAGCTTATTGGGGATAGTAAAGGGATCTGGGGTGCTTGTGGGGGTAATTTGTGTGTTTTCCTGCATTTGGGTGGGTTCTACATGATTTGGGAGACATAAAATGCACAAAACAAGGCATTTTTTCTCTTTTTGGTTGGGGTCTTTTGGTGAATAGTGGGAGGCTTCAGGCACTACGAAATAGGGCACAGAGTCCCCATGGGCTGCACTTAGCAAACACCAGCCTATGATTTGAGGTTGCATTCAAACTGGGACACAACCTCTATCTTTCAGTCCTAATTTCTTTTTACTAGCCTTTCTGAGATCTGCATTCTAGAAACTCTAGGCTTCTCACCCAACCAAGGATTTATTCTTCCCTGGTTCGGCTTCATCCTTTCTCACTCGCTGCCCATATTTTTGGAATTCCCTCCCTAAACATTTCTGGAGTGCTCCTTCTTCTCTCTTGGCGTTTTTAAGTGTGTTTTAGAAGCTGAAGATCCCCACAGCCATTCTATGGAGAGCTTTTGGAGAGCAGTAGATTACGATATCAGCATCTGCCTATGTTCCCATACCCAGATGTGAAATGATTATATCACAGGCTAAGACCTCTGAGGGACCCCAGTTGACTTCTGCTGAGGATGTAATTATTTTGCCTCTGGCTAAAGGGACGTAGGGCTTTATCAGACACATGAAAAATGGTGTCATAATGATGCCAAATAAACATGAAAGGGCATGTATATTAGACAACATCACCCTTTTGCATTTATGTACTGGCCATGTTTTATTGACAGGCCAAGCCATTAATAGATCGGCTGTGGTGATTTTTTGCCAGCATTGCCGGCATATAAAACCTCGCACCAATGTCCTCTCGTCATTACAGCATCAATGGTTGGTCTGGCCAGAACACTTCCAGGTGAGATCGCAACATCCAAGTAGGCGATGCACTTTTTATCACCCTTCCCAGTTTGCTTGGGACTTTTATAGTGTGTTTATGTGCTTTGTGTAACTTTTACCTTGTTTTTGTTTTTATTTTTGAATTTCCTGTGCTATGTATTCATGTGAGAATCAACGAGATTTCAAGAGAGGAAGTGAATGGAGCTTTGTTCACTCCTCATTCATTGCCAAGAAAGCCTTCTCGTGCAGATGCAAGGTAAATGTGGTATGGGGAGTTCTTTTGCTGGCATAAAAATGGCAGAAATTATGCCAGCAAAAGAACAGGTTTAGGGGTTGGTCTGATAAAGTCCATAGACAAATGCTCCTCTAATCCCATACCACTTTCACCACGTGTGTGGGTGGGGGGAGGGCTCTGCAGTGATTTTACAGAAGATCTAAGCATCTGTTAATGGCCAGTTATAGCATAGTTCCACATGGAAAATTACTATGTTATGTTGTACCATTCAGGATTGTGGCCAATATGTTCAAAAATGTATATATTATGAAACAAATGTAGACAAAAAATGTTTATATTAGTGAGAACAAGATCAGAAAAATGCACCAGCCTAAGCACAATCACTAGTCGCTGCTAGATCAGTTCCACTGAATCAATTGTTGCATGGTAGATTGGCACCAACCAAAACCTAATTGATTCAGTGGATCTACTCTAGCGTCAGCAACTGGATTTAACCCTATAAGCTTACGGGCAATTGCTTACCAAAAAATGTGGATGTTAGGAAAAACTGCATATCATAAAAGTTAATCAGGAGAAATGCACAGAAAATTGTGTATACATTTTTAGGCAGTTTTCTAAAAAACAACAACATGATGCCATGAAATTAAAATGGGTGTGTGTGTTAAACACTGAGCTGATCAAGTCAGCAGATGCCCAAACGCTAGGCCTTGGAAGAAAAAATAACAATTTGATTTGAAACTGCTGGGTCTAGGATGAGATAAGATGATAACAGGATAAAGATGAAAATAAAAATGCAGTTTTCCATAGAATTCAGGGCTTATATGGTTTAAATGGGCGAAATTACCTTAAAGATCAGATAGAGTGAGCCAGCATGGTGCAGTGATTTGAGTGTTGGACTACGACTCTGGAGAAGAGGTTCAAATTCCTGCTCAGTCTCAGAGAATGGACTGATACCATAAGTTTAGTTATTTGAGAGGCTTGCTTTCAAATATATTTCTCCATGACAAAAACTACATAATGTCATCCCATCTAGGTTATGGAAATTAAAGAGCTAATTGTAACCACCAGTTTTGGATAATTTTCCTGTCAATTGGACTCACCGTTGGGTTGGAGTTGGCTTCATATCAAACAACTCTAGCTTTTACTGGAAAATTGTCTGAAATATTTTATTTATTTGCAATATTTCTTTTCCAATCACATTTGCAGTAGGAACAGGGCCGGTTTAAGGGATTTTGGGCCCTCCCACAATGCTTTATTTTTTTGGGGGGGGCATATTTTTTTATATCAGGTCAATGTAACCTAACCTATTCACAGTACAGGATATTCAGATTATTAGATGATTTGTCACCAATAATACGTGGCAAGGGTCAGAAGCCTTCCTCATAATAACATTTTTGCAGGAGGACTGTTACGATGCCCCCCTCCACAATGACGGGCCCCCCTGTGATTGCAGGTGCTTCAAGTCCCTTAAACCAGCCCTGAATAGGAATATACCAGCTTATGTGTAAATGTGCATTCATTTTCTTCATTTTTCCCTTTCCCTTCTGTTTCCTCTCACTTAGTTTCCCACATTTCCTTCTGCTTCACAAATAAACCACCCTCTTTAACTTGTGTCCCCCCCCTTTTTTTTTTGTCTTGTTTTTCTTCTTGAAGCTCCCTCATTGTATCAGAATTTTGGGAGCATCTCTGATAGATATATAAATTTTGAAGCTATTTAATTCTTAAAAGACTATTTAACAAAAAAGATTTTGACATCCATGTTATATCTTCAGAATGTCCTCCTGCCTTTCTAGGATATTGTATGCTGTCTTAATGACCATTAATAGATCCTGTAGTTCATAGAATCCTAGGGTTGGAAGGTACCACTAAAGCCATTTAGTCCAACCAGTGCCATGCAGGAATACACAACTAAAGCACTCCCAAGAGATGCCCATACAACCTCTGTTTAAATACCTCTAAAGAGGAGAGTCCACCACACTCTGAGGCAATCTATTTCACTGCTGAACAGCTCTTACAGTTTTTAAAAAATCATGTTCTCCTGTAATTTGAATCCATTGGTTTGTGTTCTAGTCTCTGGAGCAGTAGAAAATCAAACTTGCTCCACCTTTCACATGCATCCCATAAGATAGCTATCATATTACCTCCCAGTCTTCTTTTCTCCAAGCTAATCATGCCTCGTAGGACTTGGTTTCCAGACCTTTGATCATCTTGGTTGCCCTTCTTTAGACCCATTCCAGCTGGTCAGTATCCTTCTTGAACTGTGGCACCCAGAACTGGACACAGGATTCCAGGTGAGGTCTGACCAAAGGAGAATAGAGTGGCACTACTACTTCCCTCAATTGGGACACTACGCGCCTGTTGGTGCAGCCCAGAATTGCATTGGCTTTTTTGACTTCTGCATCACACTACTGACTCGTTTAATGGAGGTTGTCCTTTACAGTGAACTAGGGATGGTAAGAAGATTTGCCATTTTTTTTCTCCCACATTTGATGTTCCCAGATTTTCTGCAGCTCATATAAGTGCAAGATGATTCTACATCTTTGTTCTAGATTCAATAGGATATTTGCTCTAGCAGATGGGGGCAGAACTTCATGAACATTTCACAATCACCATGGCTTGCTCCAAGCTTATATATGTATCTCTTATCACAAACCAATTCCCTTGGTTTTTAAAATTTGAAGTGCATGTAAATGTGCAAATGGAATCATAAAATGTGAAGTTGAAGGCTTTCACAGCCAGCATCCATAGATTTTCCTTGTTTTTTCCCTGGGTTCTGAGGCCGTGTTTTGGAAGAGTTTATTTCTGACATTTCGCCTGCATCTATGGCTGGCATCTTCAGAGAAGATTCATTTCTCTGAAGATGCCAGCCACAGATGCAGGCAAAATGTTAGAAATAAACTCTTCCAGAACACGGCCTCACAGCCCAGAAAAAGAAAAAGAAAAATCTAATAATCATAAAATCATAGATGCATAGAGTTGGAAGGGGCCTAGGAGCCCTCCGGTCCAGCCTTCTGCTTAATGCACGATCTCCAGCTAGAGCAGGAAGAATAAACCTGAATTCATACAGAGCTATAATATGAAAAGCTTTTTGTAGAGCTTATTTTGAGCTCCCTCCAGATCAAAACTCAGCTCCAGTAGAGATTTCGCCTAAGCATTAGGAAGAGCTGCCTGATGGTAAGAGCTGTTCAACCGTGGAACATGCTACCTCTGAATATGGTGGAATCTCCTTCTTAGGAGGCTTTTAAACAGAGTGGAAGTTGTGTAAGTAGTGGAAGTAGTGGAAGTAGACTAATTAATTAAGTAGACTACTTAATTAATTAATCAATTCAAAGGTTCAATTAATTCAAAATGCTCAATGAATTTAGATCAATCAGATAAAATAGCCCCGGGGAGAGGGGAGGGGGGAGGGGCGACCACGTGGCGAACCAAAGGAGTGAAACAATTAAGCAAAATCAATCAATACATTAAATTAACCTATCAAAAATGCATCAAAAATGCATTCACAGTAACTAGCCAATCAAAAAATGCCAATTAAAATTATTAGTCAATCAGACATGCAAGGAGGAGAAGGGGGGTGGGGTCGACCACATGGAGAACAAAGCAAAGCAAAACAAACAGACCAATGTAATAAAGTCTATCAAATAAATTAAAGAAATTCAATCAGAAATCCAACAGAAATCACACAACCACACTGCTGGGCTGCTGCCCAATCATACAACCCCACAAGCACAGCACAGCCAACTTAGCTCTCCCTCGCGACTGAAGCAAATTCAAAAGATGGATGTTCCTCCTTCTTCAATCAAATGGAAAAGAGGAGGAAGACAGGGGCGGCAAAGAGTAAAATAGGCTCTACCTCAGCCCCGCCCCTGTCTCCTCGTAGCCAGGGCGTAGCTACGCCCTGGCCAACCCCTGCGCTCATCCCCATGCCCATCATTAAAACACCTCCCCCGGATCTACCATTCTTTAAGATCCGGGGGGGGGGTGTCTGTTAAACAGAGGCTGGACGACCATCTGTCAAGAGTGCTTTGATTGTGTATTGCTGCAATGCAAGGGTTTAGACTGGTTGGCCCTTGTGGTCTCTTCCAACTCTATGATTCTATGAATTCTGGTCACTGATTTTGATGGGACTGGATTCTATGTTAAGTCTGCTTAGCATTGTATCCTGAATATATCAAACATTGTAAAAAAAAAAACAGCAAATATACTGCAATATGTTTTGTTTTCTGCTGCTCTGAAAGCAGTTTCCAATCAACATTTGCCCCCCACCCCTATTTAGCAGAGGAAAAATTATTTGCTGAACAGGTATAAATGAAAATATTTCCAAACAAACCAGTCTTGTAGTTATGCTTATGTTTTTTCCAAATAAAATGTTACTGAACATAATTAACTAGATCATTGCAGATAAGATTTTTGTTATATGTTTGATGTTTCACCCTTTGGTGGAAAGGGAGCTATAAATAAATGTTGTTGTTGTTGTTGTTGTTTTAACTGCTTTTTATTATTTTTGTTTGTTTTAAATTGTTTTAATGTTGTCAATATTTTAATTATATTTTAATGTTGGCTTTTTGTATGATTTTAACTAAATTTAATTTAATTTAATTTAAAACTCTCTTTCCTCTACATGCTGTGCCAGGGAACACTGCTCTAAATAATGAGACTCTAAATAATTATATTCCTTTACATTTATATATGCTAATTATATGTAATTCTGCATATACAAAAATATATGTAATATAATAATTATAGTAATTATATTCTTATTTAAACAGTGAAAATTTACCAAGGTTCTTACATAATTTATTTTGGAGTAGTTATTCTTACTAAATAAGTATCTTTCATTATAAGATACAACTTTTTATCAACAACAACAAACTTTACTAACACTTTCCTATACACAGCAATATCGATAGCTACAGCTTGCACCATGGGTTTCAGAGAAACAAGTCATGCCAGACTAATCTGATCTCTTTTTTTTGATAAAATTACCAGCTTGGCAGATGATGAGAACGCTGTGGATATCTCATACCTTGATTTCAGTAAGGCCTTTGACAAGGATCCCCATGACATTCTTGCAAACAAGCTTGTAAAATGTGGGCTAGGCAAGTTAACTGTTCAATGGATTTGTAATTGGTTGACCAGCCGAACCCAAAGGGTGCTCCTTAGTGGCTCCTCTTCTTCTTGGAAAGATGTGACCAGTGGGGTGCCACAGGGTTCTGTCCTGGGCCCAGCTATTCAACCTCTTTATCAATGACTTGGAAGATGGAATTAGGGGCATACTTATCAAATCTGCAGATGATACCAAATTAGGAGGAGTAGCTAATACCCTAGAGAACAGGTTCAAAATTCAAAATGACCTGGATAAACTGGAGAGCTGGGCCAAAGCTAACAAAATGAAATTCAATACGGAGGAATGCAAGGTACTGCACTTAAGGTGGAAAAATGAAATGCATAGATACAGGATGGGGGAGACCTGGCTGAATGAGACTATGTGCAAAAGGGATCTAGGAGTCCTAGTAGACCACAAGTTGAACAGTGTGATGCAGCAGCTAAAAAGGCCAATGCGATTTTGGGCCGTGTCTAGAAGTATAGTGTCTAGATCAAGGGAAGTAATAGTGCCACTCTATTCTGCCTTGGTCAGACCTCACCTAGAATACTGTGTCCAGTTCTGGGCACGACAATTCAAAAAGGATGTTGACAAATTGGAGTGTATCCAGAGGAGAGCGACTAAAATGGTGAAAGGTCTGGAAACTATGCCTTATGAAGAAAGACGTAGGGAGCTGGGTATGTTTAGCCTGGAAAAAAAGATGGTTAAGAGGCGATATGATAGTCCTGTTTAAGTATTTGAAGGGGTGTCACGTTGAGGATGGAGCAAGCTTGTTTTCTGCTGCTCCAGAGATTGGAACACGGAGCAATGGATGCAAGCTTCAGGAACAGAGATTCCACCTGAACATTAGGAGGAACTTTCTGACAGTAAGAGCTGTTTGGCAGTGGAACACACTCCCTTGGAACGTGGTGGGGTCTCCTTTCTTGGAGGTCTTTAAACAGAGGCTGGATTCAAATATGTGACATTAGAGTGAACTCCTTATGAGAGACAGATCAGAGAATCAGAGAATCAGAGAATTGTAGAGTTGGAAGAGACCACAAGGGCCATCCAGTCTAAACCCCTGCGTTGCAGCAATACACAATCAAAGCACTCTTGGCAGATGGTCGTCCAGCCTCTGTTTAAAAACCTCCAAAGAAGGAGACTCCACCATATTCGGAGGCAGCATATTCCACTGTTGAACAGCTCCAGTCCAACCTCCTGCCCTTTCACATGATTAGAGGTACATGTGATAATAAGTGTTATAATGCCATGATGGTTCTGCTACCTTCATTTGTGGAACTACAGCATTTTTAGACAGTAGTCTGATAATGTCCAAAGACAATAAAACATAACACTATGAATATATATATAATCTCAAACATATCACCAGCCACTACCTATCTCAGTACAATTTAAAACAATACAGCACCAACTTACAAGTCTTTTTCTTAAAAGCCTTAGGCTCTAAAAGCCTATCTGAAGAAAGAGGTTTTCCTATGATGACAGAAGGACAGCAAGGAGGGGGCTATTGTAGCTTGCATAGAGAGGGAGTCTAAAACTGAGGAGCAACCACCAAAAAGGCCCTATCTTGTGTTACAACCAACTTTATCTATGAAGGTGGTGGGACTGAAAGAAGAGTCTCTTCTGTGGATATTTGTGTCTAAGCAGGCACATAGTTGTTGTTGTTGTTGTTGTTATTATTATTATTATTATTATTATCCCACCCTTCTGCAACGCAATTGGGGCGGCTTACAGTATAAAAACTCCATAATTACCTCAATACCCCAACCCAGCCACCCCTTAAAATAATATTAAACTAGAAAAGATTAAAAACATACAATAATTTAAAAAAAACATACAGCAACTAATCACAGCAGCATAGAATAATTCCATGGCAGCTCAGAGGGGGAAATAAAAACACCAGTTGAATTTTTGGGCTGGGATAGCTATTCAGGAAAGGCCTGCCAGAAAAGATCCATCTTGACACCTTTTTTTTGAAGCTGTCTAAGGTGGTAATAAAGATGGATCTCGTGTGGTAGGCCATTCCATAATCTGAGAGCGGTAGCAGAGAAGGCCCTCTGGGAGGTCACTGACAGCCTTATTTTCATAGGTTGTAACAGATTCCTCCCAGAGGTCTGAAGTGAATGGGGAGAGTTGTATGGGAAGAGGCGGTCCCGGAGGTAAGTTGGACCCAAGCCATGTAGGGCTTTAAAGGTCATAACCAACACCTTGTACTGTGCCCGGAAACAAATAGGCAGCCAATGGAGAGCTTTTAGCACAGGAGTTATACGCTCTCTTCTGGAAACACCAGAAGCCAACCTGGCTGCCATGTTCTGAACTACTTGAAGTTTCCAAGTCAAGTACAAGGGTAGCCCCATGTAGAGCACATTACAGAAATCCAGACGGGAGGTTACCAGTGCATGGACCACAGTTTCGAGGTCCTTGATTTCCAGGAAAGGGTGCAGCTGGCGTATCAGCCGAAGTTGATAACAGGTACTCCTGACCGTCACATTTACCTGATTAGACATCAGGAGTGACGGGTCCAGGAGCACCTCCAGACTGCGAACACAGTCCTTGGAGGAGAGGGTGACTCCATCCAGGATGGGAAGTTGTATTCCTGGACCTGGTTTTGGGCCCGTAACTGTTAGTACCTCTGTTTTGTCTGGATTCAGTCTCAATTTGTTTTTCCTCATCCAGTCCATTACTGCTTTAAGACAATCATTGAGTGGAGAGATGCCATCTGAACTCAAAGCTGATGACCGAGACATGGAGAAGTATATCTGGGTGTCATCAGCATACTGATGACACCACACTACATGCCTCCGAATGATCTCTCCCAGTGGCTTCATATATTGCAGAAGTAAACTCCCATTCTTGAAGCACTAGAGTGGGGAGCATAGGGGAGAAAAAGTCTGACAGAAAGCTTGGATCTAAGCTGTGTAGGATTTTATATATCATAGCCAGCAGTATGAATGGTGTTCAGCCAGTGTCTGCAAGTGTCATTCCTGCAATGTGTCAAAGAAGGGTATTAATGATAATGAAAGCTGCTGAGAAGCCCAACAGAACCAACAGTGGGGGAGCACTCAACATGTATAGCCCCTGCATAGGTCACCCACCAAGATGACAAATGCCATTTCTGTCCCATAACCAGGCCATTTCATCCGGGAATCCCTGGAGCTGGGAGGCCATCACACATTCTATTACTTGTCCAAGAATAGAATATTGGACACTGGCCAATACTTATCCATTATGGAGGGATCCAGGTAAAGCTTTTTCAACAGAGCCTCACAACTGCTTCCTTTAGGTGTGTTAGAATCCTGCTTTGTAGTAAGGACTACTCCCTTCATCCACTCAACATGTCCCCTTCCAGCCCTTTTAATTAGCCAAAAAGGGGCAAGGATTTCATGGGCATGTTGTGGCTCTCCCTAAGAATAAGAATCCATTATTATTGGACAATCAAGGGCCAAAGTTCCATCCACAGGGACTGCATCAATTATGGCTTCCAAGTTCGAATGGATCCGAGCTATTACATCTGCAAAGTGCTGTGAAAATTCTTTACGAATTCTTCATAATTTTTTTTTTAGTTAAAATTGGAAGTGTCTGAACAAAACACGCAGATAAATCAAAACATTTGGAAATGTGCAGGTAATTTGGTATTAGGCATTGAAGACAGAGACACATTGCATGTCTCTTCTTCCAAAATGTATCAAAAGGAGCTCACCCATCTCTCCCATGACATAACACATGAAAAGATGAAAAGTGAACATTCATGCTACTTTCTAAGACCTCAATCCTCCTCTCACAACTTATGCTGAAAACAACACAGTCATAGCAGAAGACAAAAGGTGATCCGGAACCAATCAACTTGATCCATATGAAGTTGAATCCTATATGAGAGAATGATATCATTACTCCTGAGCTATACACATCCATTCAAAAATCTAAACAGAGCCTAAATGCAACTGTATTTGCCTAGAGTTTTCTCTGCATCAGTCAGAATCCTGAAAAACAAGATTCCCACTCATGCCAAGAGACCCTTATAAATTTTTTGCTGTATGTATGGAAACATGCCTTCCAACATTTAAATGAATTATTCACGGGCAGAGATTTTTTTTTAAAAAAAAGCACATGTGATACTGTTTCCCCTCCCAGCACATTTATAAATTTTATCTTTTCCAAAGGGCTATTGTTAAACATATAATCCTGCTTCTAAAGGCTATTTTCCTCCATGAAAAACACCTTTATGGCAGTGATGAACACACATAACAAGATATAATATGTATTTATATGTTTCCGAGCCCTCTGCTTGACACATTCTCAAATAGCTTCTGTTCCACGTATGTGTGTTTGGCAAACTAACTCATTAAAGCATACAAGACCTTGAAAGAGAAGATTTGGCCATAAAGTAAACCTTAATTACAGAATGAAATATGCATGGATGAACCAGAAAGCATCAGGGTACCTTAAACAGTTCATAAAATGCCTCAGGACTATTGTTATTGTCACTTCCTCATTCTCAAGTAATGACCTTTCTAAATAATATAATTGGCATTTAGAAAATATAAATTAAAATGAACAAAATTTCTGTATAACAGTATTAAGGTTCACATACTAGAGCGCAAATTTATGCAATCTGCATTCACCATGGATTGTGCAAAAGTTCTTGAGTTGAAGCAAGCATCTCTCTAGTTCTGGTGGAATGTTCAGTAGCTATAATAGTGAAGGGTAATGGGAATACACACTCTGTTCTAACCACATTATCATATTTCTTAGACATGTTTGATGGGTAGACTGTTCTATGCCTATGGGTAGCAAGCACCCAGAAAAACAGATTATTGTAAGAGAAGAAGCTACAGGTAAGTCAACCCAGTCCATGTTGTGCATAGGTAATCCACGAAGATGAAGGGAGGGGCAGGGGCAAGTTCTCAGTTGGTCCAGAAGATGTTATACAAGGCTAGCAGTCCAAGATAACCAAAACCAAAAAGGGGTAGGACAAGGAGATGCTAAACATAGCCAGCCCGGAGGTCAAGAATGCCAAGAAACATACAAATGCCCAGACCACTGCTAGTCATAAACCTGGATGGTTGCAAGCAATGAGGGCTCCAGTAGCTGCTGGGTGATTTATAGCTGGGTATCTCTGGATGATAGGCACTTGATGAGTCAGTGTTTCTGATTTAACAGACATTGACTCCTACAAAGCTTCTGTTTCAGTCAGACTTCATAGAATGGGGTGTCTCTTGGGAATCTATGAAGTTCTGCTGAGTGGAGAGCTCTCAGCTGCTTCATCCATCAGCTCATCAGATTAGTAAAGGGAGCCAGAAACACTTCTGAATCCAACTCCTCTGTGTCCAATTCCTCACTTTCCAGAGGGTGAGTGAGAACATTGACACAACCATGTTCCAATGAATAGTTATAGAAGTCCACGTGTCTGGGAACCCTGATGAGGCCAACTACTTCATTTTTGTTCTTGTATATAGATATTCATAGAGTTATCTACACTACAGAGTTATAGCAGTCTGATACCATTGTAACAGCCATGGATCTATCCTATGGAATCCTGCAATGTGTACTCTAGTGAGGTGCTTAGAATTCTCTAGTGAGGTGTTTATAATAAGGAGCTCTAATGCTATAGTTTAGGGGAGTGTGCTAGAGCTCTTTTGGAGTATCTGAAGAGATTATCGCACTACACTGTTATAGTGCTATTATTCCACTTTAACTGCTCTGGCTGCCTCCTGTGGAATCCTGGGATTTGTAGTTTAGGGAGGGGCATTTAGCATTCTCAGCCAGAGAGCTCTTAGGCCTCACTAAACTACAAACCCCAGAATTCCATAGGAGGCAGCCAGAGCAGTTAAAGTGGAATAGTAGTGCTATAATAGTATAGTGTGATAATCTCCTCAGGATTACATATTCCAGGATTCATTAGGATGCAGCCATAGCAACAAGGATTGTATGAAATTGATATAAATGTGTTGTGTAGATTCACTTTATAGCCTTACAGCAACAGCAATCATCATCAACATCACCATCATCATCATCTTCCACTCTCACAGATTGGATAAGACATGTGAGCAGGGGGCAATGTACTGTGGAGAGCTGCTCACAGCTGTCTACCCCTTGAGCAAATAACCCCTGTCAATATCTCACATATAACTGGAATATATTTATACTTTCCCTGGCACATATATTTCAAGACAATTTTTCAAATAAATCTGGTCAAGCCAAACAAATACATTTGGGATTATAGCCTTGGTCATTTAGCCTTTTCCTTTGAAAACTGAAACATGCTGAAAGGAAATGCCTGCCAAGCTTGACAAAAGACTTTCAAACTCAACAAAGTAGAGACAGATTCACCTGTCCATTACTCTATGTACTAAATCCTTCAGAGTAATTTCTCTCAGTGAAACAAATGGAACCCATCAGTTTCATCCCCCAGTGAGGGACATCCCCTTTGTTGACAGGAAGGCCTACTGAGGCAATCTTCAAGAAAATTTTTTAATGAGCCCTTGCTAGAATAGCCATTCTGTTCTTGCTACTGAACACACCACCCACACTGAGGACAATGCATTTGGTATTCTGCCCAGCACTGCTTTAAAGAAAGAAGCTTTCAGTGTGCCAGTTTTTAATGCCTGTATCACTATTTTCTGCAGCTGCTTCTGAAGGATAACAAAAGTCTTGTGCAAGCTAGGACAGGCAGTCAATGCCATTTCCAGCCTCAATACCAGAGTAAATAAAGTAGTCGGACCAGTACCAACATTGTCCCAGATGCCGCATGCTTTCAAGAACTGAAAACAGCAATAACTCTTCTTCCCTGGCAACAGATGGCACACTTGGCTCTAATCTGTCTTGCAAATGTGAAATAAATCAGAACCTTGTTATAACATGAATGTACCCATCCCTCACAACTTTCATGCATTTTCCTTATAAACATTATTGCCATCACAGTTATTTGCAGCTGATTAATTAAATAATTATTTATTCTTTATTAAAATACTTACACCCCACCCTTTAGCAAGAGATCTCAGGGCAATTTACAATAGCATTAAAACAGATTAAACAGGCTAAGAACAGTAAGACAGTTTGAATAGGCTAAAACATATTAAATAATATAATGAGTTAAAACAGATTTTTAAAATTATAAAGTTTTTAAAAATATATAAGTAACAGTCTTTGGGTTGAATTAATGAGGCCCAAAGGCTTTGGTGAACAGCCAAGTTGTAACCCAAATGATAAGGGTGTTGGTATTAGTCAGGCCTCCGGGGGAGAGCATTCCACATTTGAGTGCCACAATGAGAAGGCCCTCTCACATGTCTTAGCATAGTACATTACATTGAAGTCACTGGTGGTACACAGAGAAGCCCCCCGCCCCAAATTTAATCCTTAAGCAGTCACAACTATTGAGATCCCAAGGCATGTAGGGATTTAAATGTCATCACAAGCACCTTGAATTCAGAATGGAAACATACTGGCAGCCAGTGCAATTTTTTTTAACACTGCCATTACCTGCTGTCTATATAATATTCTAGTCAGCAGTCAAGCTGCATTTTGTACTAGCTGAAGCTTCCAAGTCTTCTTTAAGGGCAGCCCCACAGAGTGGGCGGTTACCAGTGCATGGACTACTGTGTCTAGGTTATCTCTGTCCAGGAAAGGCCATAGCTGGCATACCAGTCAAAGCTGGCACCAGGCACTCTGAGCCATGTAGTCCATTTGGGCCTCCAGTGACAGGGATGAATCTAGGAGCACCCCCAAGCTTTGTACCTGTTCCTTCAGGGGGAGTGCAACCCCATGCAAAACAGGCTGTTCAACCAGTTCTCAGACCCAAAAACTTCCAATCCACAGAGCCTCCATCTTATTGAGGTTAAGCTTCAGTTTATTGGACCACAAACATTCCATTACAACACCCAGACACTGATCCAGAACTTGCACAGCCCCAGCTGACTCTGATGACAATTAGAAATAGAGCTGAGTATAATCAGCATAGTGATGGTACCCCACTCCAAACTTCTTTATGAACCCCCCCCCCCGCGACTTCATGTAGAAAGGAAACAGCAAAGAGGAAAGATGGAACCCTGTGGCACAGCTTAGGACTTTTTCGATGACCTTTATTCCGAGAGAAGACGTTGGGAGAGGTTCACAGCTATCCCATGGCAGGGGGTCCTTTTCGGACACCGCCGTCTCTCTCCCGTCGCTGTCTGTGACAGTTCCGGTGCCAATCTATTGCCACCGCACCATTTTTTACTCAACGGAAGTTGTCAGTGAATAAAAAATGGCACGGTGGCAATAGATCCATGCTGGAACTGTCACGGATGGTGACAGGAGAGGGATGGCGGCGTCCAAAAAGGACCCTCTGCCACGGTATAGCTGCGAACCTCTCCTGACATCTTCTCTTGGAATAAAGGTCTTCTGAAAAAGCCCTTAGTCACAATGGGCTGAACAGGAATCCTCCAATGCTACTCTCGGGAACCAGTCCTCCAGATAGGAGTGGGCCACTGTAGAATGGTGCCTCTTACTCCAATCCCACAGAGCCAGTCCAGAAAGATATCATGATCAATGGTATAAAAAACCATTGAGAGATCCAGTAAGATCAACAGGGTTGCATTCCCCCTGTCTTTCTCCCTTGGAGTAGGTTGTTAATCAGAGCAGCTAAGGCCATTGCATTGTCATCCCCTGGCCTGAAAGAAGACTGAAATGGGTCCACATAATCTTTTTTCTCCAAGAATGCCTCAAGTTGCCCAACCACCACACTCTCAAGCACCTTGCCCAAAAGGGGGATATTTGCAATTACCTCTGAAGTGACAGGTATCTCCCCCTGACATAGGACTTTATCAGACAAGCCCCTTTAAATGTTTGTTTGCTGGCATAAGAAAAAATACATTTTTATGCCAGCAAAAGAATGCTCCCCACCACACTTACCTTCTCTCCTGGCAAAAGCTTCCCCGGCAATGAAAGAGGAAGTGAATAGAGCTCCATTCAGTTCCTCATTCAAAATCCCACAGATTCTTGAGACAAGACACTCACACAGGAAATTCAAAAAACAAAACAAAACCCCCCAAAAAACTTCCAAGTAACCCGGGGGTGTCAAGAAAAGTGTGTCACTTACCTTGCTGTTGAGATCTCACCCAGAAGTGTTCGCACCAGACTGGCTGTTCACACTGCATTCACGTGAGTACAATGGTGCGAGGTTTCACACACCAGCAATGCCAGCACTAAAGTGCCATGGGGGATCAATTGACAGCTTCACTAGTCAATTAAAAATTATGAGTTTTGGCCAGGACATAAACATGAAAGGGTGATATCGTGTGGTACGCGTGCCCTTTCTCATTTATGTGCCGTCGTTCTGATGCCATATTTAGTGTGTTTGATAAAGTCCATAGTGAGGCATTTACCACCCCCTAGAGCCACCCAGTCAATCCACCCCTGCTAAATTTTATTAGCTAAGAAGGACATGGGTCATGCTTACATTTGGTAGGCCAAACTGCATCAAGTGTCTTGTCCACATCATCAGGCCTCAAAAATTAAAACTGATCCCATAAAAACTGAGCAAAATGTGTACTGGACATATCGCTAGGCTCTGTAATAAGTGTGGTGTCAAGTTCTGAGTGAATGAGAGTGACTTTTCCCTCAAGTACTGTAGCAATTTTTTCCCCACAACAGGTAGCAGCTGTGTGTTGCAAACCTGAGATATCTGAGCCTATTTCAATAAGACTCCTCACCAATTCGAAAAGTCCTTCTGGGTAGGAAGGAGGCTGAGGGTGCAATCCTGGAGGTGTAATGTGATTATAGTTATTTATTTATTTATTTTGCCTGCCTCACAGCTTCATAGTAGGCACAATGAAAAATCTTTGCTGATTTCTAGTCCCTTTCACTCTAATACTTATGCCACCTGTACTCTAGCCATTGTCCAGCCAGTTTCATTGCTTCATAATTAATAACAAATTCCAAATTGTAAATTATTTATTTACAACCTATGAATTAACTCCAGTTAATGAATTAATTAACTATAAAACCCAATTTTGTAACAGTTTGTAACAATTAATTAATGAACAATGACTTCTGGTTTTGCCCATTCCTTATTGTACTTTCATTGGAAACCCCCCACACACACATCATGATTTTGATACTTAGCCTTTTCAATACCAAAAATCTGCATTTGATTTTAAATGTAGATGGAAAATATAGTTTTATTCTTGTTCCTTCACATGCTTCAACATCATCAATTCTTCCTTACTGTTCTATCTTGCGAGGCAAAGTGAGGCAATGCAGCAAAAAATATGTTGAGGAAGCATGAAACAGACTAAGGACTTTATCAGACACACCAAATACATCATCATAATGATGCCACGTAACTGTGAAAAGGCGATTAAAAACAGCCCCATATCTGTACCATCTAATTGATGGCTTAAGCTGTCAATAGGTCCTCCTGCTGCTTTTTTGCCAACATTGCCGGCATGCAAAACCTTGGGCTGTTTAAATCTTGTGCTTACCCCAACAATGGCCGGACCAGGCAGAACACTTCCAGGTCAGATCGGGACATCCAGGTAAGTGATGAACATTTTTTGATCCTCCCTGGGTTATTTGGAGGTATTTAATGTGTGTGTGTATGCTTTGTGTGACCTTTTGACATTTATTATGTTTTTATTTTTGAGTTCCCCTTGTAATTTCATCATGTGAGATTTCAAAAGAAGAAGCTCTTTATTCAGGGAGCTGCCTTTGCCAGGAAAGCAAGGTAAGTATTGGGGGAATGTTCTTTGACCAATATAAAAATTGATATTTTTTATGCCAGCAAAAGAATGTTAACAAGGGGATGTCTGATAAAGTCCTAACATAAGTTTGGCTTATGAGGGTTTTTTTTTTTAAATAACTCCAGACCATTATAGAATCATAGAATCATAGTATTGCAGAGTTGGAAGAGACCATGAGGGCCATCCAGTCCAACCCCCTGCCATGCAGGAAATCACGATCAAAGCATCCCTAACAGATGGCCATCCAGCCTCTGTTTAAAGACCTCCAAGGAAGGAGACCCCACCACACTCCAAGGGAGTGTGTTCCACTGGCGAACAGCTCTTACTGTCAAAACGTTCCTCCTCATGTTGAGGTGTAATCTCTGTTCCTGGAGCTTGCATCCATTGCTCCGTGTTCCAATCTCTGGGGCGGCAGAAAACAAGCTTGCTCCATCCTCAACGTGACACCCCTTCAAATACTTAAACAGGGTTATCATATCGCCTCTTAACCGTCTTTTTTCCAGGCTAAACATACCCAGCTCCCTAAGTCTCTCCTCATAAGGCATCGTTTCCAGACCTTTCACCATTTTAGTCACCCTTCTCTGGACACAGTCCAATTTGTCAATATCCTTTTTGAATTGTGGTGCCCAGAACTGGACACAGTATTCTAGGTGAGGTCTGACCAAGGCAGAATAGAGCGGCACTATTACTTCCCTTGATCTGGACACTATAATTCTATTGATGCAGCCCAAAATCGCATTGGCCTTTTTAGCTGCCGCATCACACTGTTGACTCATGTTCAACTTGTGGTCTACTAGGACTCCTACATCCCTTTTGCACGTAGTCTCATTCAGCCAGGTCTCCCCCATCCTATATCTATGCATTTCATTTTTTTCACCCTAAGTGCAGTACCTTACATTTCTCCATATCAAATTTCATTTCTCCATATCAAATTTTGTTAGCTTTGGCCCAGCTCTCCAGTTTATCCAGGTCATTTTGAATTTTGATGCTGTCCTCCAGGGTATTAGCTACTCCTCCTAATTTGGTGTCATCTGCAAATTTGGTAAGTATGCCCCTAATTCCCTCATCCAAGTCATTGATAAAGATGTTGAATAGCACTGGGCCCAGGACAGAACCCTGTGGCACCCCACTGGTCACATCTTTCCAAGATGAAGAGGAGCCATTGCTGAGCACCCTTTGGGTTCGGCCGGTCAACCAGTTAGAAATTCATTGAACAGTTAACTTGTCTAGCCCACATTTTACAAGCTTGCTTGCAAGAATGTCATGGGGAACCTTGTCAAAGGCCTTACTGAAATCAAGGTATGCGATATCCACAGCGTTCCCTTCATCTACCAAGCTGGTAATTTTATCAAAAAAAAAAAAGTCTCCTCTTCTTCCTTATGACATTAATTTATGTCAATTTTTGTTACCTTAGAGCACCACTTATTAAAGCAGACAATTATTATCATAGCAACAATCATGTTATTTAACTAGAAAGGATCTCTCCACTATTGCAGCTCACTTAATTAAGTCAGAGGGGGAAAATCTGCATTTCCATCAAGTATTTTGCAGTTAAAAAGCAATCACTCCTATGTTAATTTGCAACAAACAGTATTTTACACTTTACCTGGGATGGCTACTAGGGTAGAGTATAAAAGGGAAGCTGTCTTGTTGTGATAAATTATAACTATTACATTTCTAATAAATTGCTAGGGAGCAGTCAGTAACATTAGAAAGATGAGAGTAGTTTCCTTAACAAAATAGAGAAGGATGTGTATAAATTCCAAGCTACTGTTTGTATGCAAAATAGAAATAATAATAATATAATAAAATTTATTTATATCCCGCCCCTCTGCAAGCAATCGGGGCGGCTTACAATGATAAAATGGTAGACAGTATAAAACAACCCAAAATCCCTCCCTCCCCTTAAAACATTATTAAATTAATACAAGTTAAAATCAATACAAGTTAAAATCAATATGTAATACAATATGTTAAATATCCTTTTAAGCAGGCAGAATCTGTTAGGAGATCCAAAAGCAACCTCCAGAGGGGGTTCCTG
Organism: Gambelia wislizenii; assembly: GCA_030847615.1. NCBI lineage: Eukaryota > Metazoa > Chordata > Lepidosauria > Squamata > Crotaphytidae > Gambelia > Gambelia wislizenii. The sequence continues at coordinate 94,581,110 of JAUMIR010000005.1, read as the reverse complement.
AGGCCGGGGTTAGCTATTCCGGAAAAGCCTTCCCGAAGAGAACCGTCTTGACAGCCTTTTTAAAGCTGTCTAATGATGTCAATAGGCGGATCTCGTCGGGCAGGCCGTTCCACAATTTGGGGGCGACAGCCGAGAAAGCCCTCTGGGAGGTGGTCGCCACCCTAGGTCTTTGTGACTGCAACAAATTCCTCCCAGAGGACCAGAGAGCGCGGGGAGGATTATAAGGGAGAAGGCGGTCCCTGAGATAGCTTGGACCCAAGCCATTTAGGGCTTTAAAGGTGATAACCAACACCTTGTACTGGGCCCGGAAGCTGATAGGCAGCCAGTGGAGGGACCTCAGAACCGGAGTAATGTGGTCCCTCCTAGATGTTCCAGAAACAGCTATAGCATTTATATATGCTACAAACAAGTGATACAGCTCCTTTGTTTTCTGGGGGGAAGAATCCCTCAGACTTTTGTACAGATGCTTGACATGTCAAGACAGCCTGTTGAAGTTGTTTAACCTCCACAAGATTGCTTGTCTCTACCATGAGAATGGGACAACAGGTGATTTTGCCCTCCTTTGTAGTTCCTTAAATCTGAGCAAAATGTCTTTGTGTAAAACTAGAGCCTTTTCCTCCATTGTGAAGGAAGACAACAGTGCAAAGAGGCACAAAAGGACTGGTTAACTGGTCAAAAAATGCAGACAACCAATCCAACACACTGAGTGTTTAAAGTTCATGCAACAAGGCAGCAGCTATACCATTTGCTCAATTTGTTTAATTTATCCAATTTGCACAAAAACCATTCTCCATATGATTACTGGGAGGTAGTATATGGTTGATGTCTCCTTTCTCAGCTGCAGCAGTGGCTATGACAAGTTGTGTGTCAGCTTTAACAGCAGGGGTATCCGAGTCAGGATTGGGTAGTATTTGGCCCTCCATATGTTGTTGAATTGTACAACTATACACATGACTATTATATGGGAATGTATTATGAAAACCTTGACATCTGAAATTATGCATTTTCCTCTTCCTTTTCCAACTTTTTAATTTTTATCCTTTGGTATCTCTTAGCACAGTGGTTCTTAACCTTTTCTTTACCAAGGACCCCGTTTAAATATCTTTTGTTCCTGTGAACCCCCAAGACTTAACTCAAGATTTAAAATAACAGCAACAACAACAACAATACAATTACACCATCAATTAAACCTTTCCTCAGAGGCACTGGAAGGGAGAGACTTTTTTCCTGCTCCTCCCTGCAAGTTTGTGGCTGGAGGAGAATGAATGGCAATGCACAGGCCAAGCCAACCAGCTTTTGCCTTGGCTGTTGTCACATGGCTGCTCCACTGCCTTCACAAACACCCTTTGAGGACATCACAGACCCCCAGGTGTCCACGGACTACAGGCTAAGAACCACTGTCTTAGTATCTCTCTCTATGCTATTATTGTAAACTTAAATTCTTCTGTAGAAATACAAAACATAGGCACACTAAGTAAATGAATACTTTGAATATGGTACCATATTTTCTACCTGGAACCACACAGGTAAAAGGACTAATCTGTTTCTTTTTTTAAAAAAATGTTCCAAACAACTACTTTTTTAGTGATGTCTAACTGTATCTTATTAGATCCTCCAGTATCAAAAGAGTGACATGAAGCAGGAAGAAGAATGGGTTGAGGTGAGCACCTCTGCAGTGAGCACCTCTGAAACAACTGCCCTACTGGGGGCTCCCATGGCAGGGCATCTCCTTTCTTTGGTGGAGATTCACCTCCCCTCCAACTCATCTCCAGAAATATTTGCTGCTTGACAGGTTCCTTGTTATTAAAAAATGACGGACGATACTGGGAGGGAACTGGAAGCTGCACAGAATGAAGACGATGTGAGATCAAGAGAAGGCAGGGGGCGTGTGAAACGGGGCGCTGCTTCAGGAACAGCCCTGTTTCTGTCCCGATCTCTCCTTGGAATATATTGCCCGTGTGAAAATCTCCCTAGATGGAAATTCTGTCCCCATATCTATTTAGCCAACAACATTAAAGGACATAATGTAATAAGGCCGGCCATGTATCAAAGCGTTTCTCACTTCTTCATCTTGCCATTTGATATATACTATAATCTTTCAGCAACATTGTGCTGTACTCTGTATGGGTTCTATATTACAGAATTAACTGACCAATCTCTGTAGAAAAGAATAAATGAACACAGACCTTATATTTGAGCAGCAATATTCAGAAACCCAACAGAACTGGGAATTTCAGTCTTCCAGGAGATTTTGTTGGCCTTAAGCACTATTCTCAAACAAAATTACTTCAAAGGGAGAATCCAGCAGGAAACTGTTGAATTAAAGTTTCCAAAGAAGTTTAGTTTTCTCACCTGTGGCTTAAATCAAGAACAAAATTTTATCACCTGTTTTATCATGCAACTCTATTAATTAATTTATCAAAGTCATTATGCATATCCACTGTACTTTGTGACTCCATTATTTAACATGGACCTTAGTTTCCATTATCATTGTCTTTCTTTCTTTGTTTCAGTGTCCCAGTGTCTTCATTCCTAAACTATTTTCCTGCTCATTACCTGTGTACAGTACCTTATATGTCTTGTCAGTAGGTAGCTGAGTAACTTGATTGATAGGAAAAAATCCATAGTATATTTATTAGTCTTAGCCATACTACAGTCATTAAGCTGTAAGGTTTTAGGATATTTCTCACTGCTTTTGCTTAATTATGCCAATTCATGCATTCAGCAGCAAGTCAACAAGTGAGTATAAACAGGTGTGAAACACAGTATGAACAAGTGCATCATAAGATGCTTTATGTCATGTCAGATTCCTGTCATGTACTCCAATTTGCAGTAATGATAAGCCAAAATCTGTGTATGGAGGCCGTGGACTACATGACATTTTATGATCACCATGGCTTGGGACTGTGATATAACTTGGGTGAGGGGGTTCTTCTGTCTGAGAACCCCTAAGCTAACCTTTTGAGACACAATATTGGGATTCCTCTGCCTGGGAATTCCCTGAATTCCACCCCCTATTGATCTAGCTGCCACCACCCTTTGAATACCTCACCCCTTTACAGCACGGTCCAAAGGGAGATCATGGGGTTCCTTCTCTATCCTCTGGCCCCTGCAGAGATTGACCTCCCCCTCTCTTCTGCCCTAACCCCCCCAAGCTATATCACAGGGATGAAGGTACCTGAAGGTACCTTCACCTTTCTTCCTATCAGCCTGCCCATAAACTAAGGTAACTAATTATCAGAAGTTCTGCTTCAGGTTTGACTTGTTACCAGAATTGGTAGGGGTCTGTGGGGACCCTCTAATTTATGAATATTAATTTGGGGAATATTAAATTAGCTCTACATGGAAGTAAGAGGCCAGGCAATGGCAGGATCTTTTGACCTATATATACTGATACTAGTGGAGGATGATTCCAAGCCACAACATGTTTAATTATCTTTATTCAAAATTAATGTAAACAGCATCTGCACAAATACTCGGGCTTCAAGCAATCACACAAGGCTAACAAAGAAAGAAGTATTTGGATAGAGGAATAGAGTGAGGGGATGATGGATAATACAATACCTCTTAAAGGAGCAATGATTTCTGCAGCAGAAGATTCTCAGAGATGCATTCTGAGGGTCTCACAACAAACCAGCAGCATGGATGTAGAAGGAGGAACTGTGGACATTTTGCTGGTGTTTTAGGGTCATATTTATATGTGATAATTCCCCTGAAGGGATGGGATTTTGAGTTGAATGCAATGTTTCTCAGAGGTCCCCAGGGCTAGACAAAACGTGCTCTGGAAGAGTTAACGATTGTTAATGAGTGCTGTATTTGAAACTGAATAGGAGCAGGTAAAGTCTTTTGTTGGAAGAGGATGAGGGAAGGAAGGACCCATTTTACAAGCATCAAGGACTCTGCTATTGTTGAGTGGATTAGTGAATGACTCACCTCCAGGTGTTAAGTTCTGACCTGAGAATTTGGTTTGGGGGAATTTCCAAAGGCCCCTCCCTTTGTTACACATAACTCTAGCCTTAATATTAGGGGGTACCTGTTTTTCCTGCTAACCACATGGATGGCCACATTAAGCCATTATTAAATGTAACCAATTATTTGATATTCCAAGATGGGGCTATCAGGGTAGGTAACATCCTGCCAGTAGTGGTGTGGCAATGGAGGAGGTGCCTCTTGGGAGAGTGATTCCACATTTGTGAAATGTTCTGTCCAGCACCATAAACATCTTTTAAAACAGGCCTTTTGGTGTCTAACTGCTATTTCATTCTGGTGAATAATAATTCTTTTCTGATATTGCCATCATGTGTGGCCTGAAAGTCAGCATTTACTGGAAACACAACAATTTAGGCTTACAATATTAGCAGTCACTGTTTGGTATGATAAGTATGAAAGCACTATATATCCTAACACATACACATAACACATAACTGAGTTGTGCAGGTTAGGGTGAGGTGCCTGCGTCTAAAATGGGAAATGCTAGGAAATGACTGGACCCAGCAATATCTGTTTCAATATGTGGTGGCACATTGTGAACATAATTAGAGATTTAATTGTGTATCCAAATGTAAATGATGCACTGACATGTGAAATTAATTATAATTTACATCTGTTCAAGGCAGTTCCATGCTGCTTCTTTTTCAAGAATTTAAATTAGTGTGAAAGATTTCAAAACAGATCAATCCTTTTTTGATTCTCTGAATATAGTCAAAGTTAATACCAATTTTTCTTCCTGTAATATTGATGTAGAGTTCTACCTGCAGATGTGAACATCTGCCAGTCCCCCCCGCCCAACTGTGTTTCCAGTTTTGCATAGGGCTGTGAGATTTTCTTCTCCCTACATGAAAATCTGTGTATATTTTGATATTCATTTCCCAAAGGAATGTGGGGTTTTTTTTAAATGCATTTTCCCCATTGACCAAAGTTAATTTATTCAAATCATTTGAAATGTTTGTATTTTAAAAATTATTTTTACTCATGCTTATTTTCCAGATGTATGTGAGATTTTGTGCACAGTTTTTTCTTCTTGACCCACATCTTTGGGAATATATGGTTTTCCACAGAAAAATGGTCTTCATTATATTGTCAGTCTTGCAAGGTGTAAAAATGGATAATAAATTAATATTTTCACTTCCTGCATTCCATCCTAGCCAACACACTTATTTAAAGATATAAATATATTAAATGTAAGTGGACAAAAAATGCCCACCAGATTGTGAGCGGGAGGGAAAATCTGAAGGGAATAAGATCTAATTATCATTTTCAAATAGTCTCAAGTAAAATGTGACTTTCACCTACTGCTAATTTTATTTTAGCAACAGAGATCAAGGTTTCTATGATTTATAGGAGGATTGCTTTCAAGTTGGCTAATCAGTACTAATGAGCATGACAATAAGAAGGGACAATTATGTTGATGGATACAAGGGCACAAAAAAAGGCTCCTTTCTTTCTTTCTTTCTTAGCTGATATTTTCAAAATGTTGTTGATTCCTCCATAGGTGGCAAGACCTCAGTCTTGCAGGAAATGGCTTACCATCAATGTTTCAGTGAATGATGGTGAGATCTTTGGCTTAGATCCTCATGGAGTTCCTCTAATGAAAGTCCATTCATGTGAAAGCAGAGCTTGTATGTTTACATTTCTAAGAAAGGTGTGCTGAAATGTACTGCACAGACTTTAATATGTCACAGATCCCTGTCACTGGAATGAGGTGAATGATTTATCCTTCTTTCATCAAAGCAACTCTCTGTTGCATGCTGTGGTCAGCAGCTATGGGAAAGAGAGAGAGCTACTGCAGAAGACCAGAGGTAATATCTTCCACACAGAAAACTCCCTTATTTTTAACAAATGTTGAAAGGTCTTTTCAAGATTGCAAAGTACAGTCACTATGATTTATGTAGAAAAAACAGGGAGTGTGTACCAGATTCTCTTGCTACTAATCATACTGAGGATTCAGGAGGAAGAAATAAGAAGGAAAACACCACCTGTTCATATTCTCAAAGAGACATCTTGATAGAATTTCTATATAGTGGCTGATAGCTTATGCTGTTTTTTTACTTAGTTTTCTCATATTAATTTTTATGAAACTAAAAAATGCAATCATGCAGAACACCCTGTCGGGAATAAGTCTTATTATGCTAAAGTGAGTTTGTCCACCATATGTTCTTAGGAGGAATGCAGATTTAGTTATGGAAAGCTCACTTTCAGATTCACTTTACCCTCATTTTGGCAGGTACTTGGTTTTAAGTAAACCAAGAATGCAAAGCAAGTCACTGTTAATATACTACTCCCATACTGTACTATGTAGCCCTATTGATCTACACATGCTGTGGTGACATAAGTATTCTATATATTCACACTTATTTTCATCTCATAAATCTCAGCTGGGCTACTGATGATACAGATTAGCATCTTCATAAATGGCACCTGCAACAGAATATTGCAATATGGAGTGTTTCCAATCCAGGATTCCAGACAATTCATTCAATCTGTCATGGCCCATATATTTCCTTCTCAACAGTCTGTCAGAAATCTGTGGTCACTAAGGATACTCATTACTTACACTTCACGGAACTCTCCCCTCCAGTACTTCATCTTCAGTTCCCCTACAAAAAGATTTGCAGTGTGTGTGGGGGTGGGGAGAGGGGGCATTGGTACTTCTCAAAGCCTGGGATTACCCAAAGTTGCTGATATGTCTCTCTTGAGCCTGTCTACCACCATTTCAGATATGTAAACAGTGACACACAAACATCAACATTAGAAGGAATTTTGAGGTATCATGGGACAAAAAGCATTGTTTATCTGTGTAGAGGCCTCCAGCTCAGATAGTCACTTCCAGGGATGTAGCTACAGGGGAGGCAAAAATGCAAGCATGTTCACCTTTAAATAAGAATTTTTGCCCAAACAATTATTTTTTTTCTTCAAGTCTTCAAATTTCTTGCATTGCAGTAAGTTAAAACTTAAATTGAGAGCAGTTAGAAATATAGCTTAGGCATACAGAAAGTGGGGAGAGACAGGGCAAGTAACCGAGGGAATGTGGACACAGCAAATTTAAGTTCTCTAGGTGTGTACAATTTTCAGTCTCTCACTCTCTGCAAATGGTAGGTATTTAAAAATTTAAGGACAAAATCATATTGGGGAGCAGAATTCTTGTTTGGAGGGACAATGCCCCAGAGGACAGGATCAGAAGGAATTTCAACAGAGAGAAATGTAAGGTACTACACTTAGGTAGTAAAAATGAAATACACAGATATAGGATGGGTGACACCTGGCTTGACAATAGTACATGTGAAAGGGATCTTGGAATCTTAGTAGACTACAAGCTGAACATGAATCAACAGTATGATGTGGCAGCTAAAAAAAGCCAATGTGATTCTAGGCTGCATCAATAGGAGTATAGTGTCTAGATTGAGGGCAGTGACAGTACCATTCTGTTCTGCTTTTGTCAGCCCTCATCTGGAATAACTTGTCCAATTCTAGATACCACAATTCAAGAAGGATGTTGACAAGCTGGAGCGTGTCCAGAAAAGGGTGACCAAAATGGTGAAAGGACTAGAAACAATGCCCTGTGAGGAGAAGCTTATGGAGCTGGGTATGTTTAGCCTGGAGAGGAGAATGTTAAGAGGTGACAAGACAGTCATGTTTAAGTATTTGAAGGGATGTCATCATGAAGATGGAGCAAGCTTGTTTTCTGCTGCTCCAGAGCCTAGGACCTGGAACGATAGCTTCAAACTACTGAAAAAGAGATTCCACCTTAACATGAGGAAGCATGTCCTGGTGGTAACAGCTGTTCAACAGTGAAATATGCTACCTCAGAGTGTGGTGGAGTCTTCTTCTTTGGAGGTTTTTAAACAGAGGCTGGATGGTCATCTGTTAGGAGTGCTTTGATTGTGTATTCCTGCATGGCAGGGGGTTGAACTTGTGGTCTCTTCCAACTCTATGATACTATGATTCTATGATTTTCCCTCTCCCCATAGCTACACTCCTAGCCACTTCAAGTCCTGGTTTCTGGAGAACCCTTTTCAGCCTTCTCTTACTCCATTTTGTTGTTGCGTGTCTTCAAGTCATTACTGACTTATGGTGACCCTAAGACAAACCCATCATGGGGTACTCTGAGGTTGAGAGTGTGTGACTTGCCCAACATCACCCAGTGGGTTTTCATGGCCAGGCGGGGATTCAAAACCTGGTCTCCAAAGTCATAGTCCAACACTCAAACCACTACTGCATCTAACCACTCATCATCACAGAAGCCCTATTTCTACCAAGTAGATGAAAGAAGTTCACTCCCTGGCTCTCTGCCTACCTTGCTTTCTCCTGGTTGTTCTTTACCTTTCTTACTGCAATGACAAACAGTTCACATCAGAGACTACAATAATATTAAAGCAGGTGGGACCAGAGATTTCAATAATTTTCCAGCATTTTAATGGCACTGAGTTTGATTTATTCATAATATATTATTGACTGATCAAAAAAAAAAAAAAAAAAAGGAGAGGGATAAACTTATGGTTATCTCACGTTGGCTAAAGCTCCAAAAAGCCAGGAAACTGGAATGTAAGGCTGATGTCATAACTCGCATGACTTTTGATTAGTAAAAAATATATTACACAATGCCACAAATTATGCATCCTTACACACTTCCCTCCATGCAATTACACTTATTTTAGTCTTTCAGGCCAAAATCCTTATGGGGAGAATGAAATGCTTAGGAGAAGCAGTGATGACCTGTACTCTTCTAGAACATTGTTGACTTATGGAACAGTTGAGTTTTATTATTTTCATAGAGAAATCATCCTGGACTTGATCTCCCTTTTTCTTGTTGTTATTTAAAATGGGAAAACCTTCATACCAGTGAAATCATTCCATGCTAGCTAGCTCTTCAATGTACAAACATCACAATCTTAAGAGCTGCCTGAAACAATCCTAGGAAACTTTACTGAATGCCCTCTCCTTAAGAATAAATAATTACAAGATGGGGCAAAAAACAGTATTCACACACTAAACTCCATAAAAATAAAAAAAAATAATTCTATATCTTTCATGTAAATTCTTCAAGTCATTCTCTCCCTGTTGCTCTTCACAGCCCAGTAATGTAGGAGAGGTTGAGAGAACAGTTCACAGATTAGATTCAAATGCATGTACAATGTGTTTACACAGACTGTTGGTCTATAGACATGTAGTTATACACAGGTAATATTCAGCATGTGTCTAATCTATGTACATTGTACAGATTGACCCCCATACCCACAGCATATACATTCCAAGATGCTCCATGGATACCTGAAACCATGAATAATAGGGAATTTTATTATTTTAAGTGAGACAAACACCAGAAGTTGACCATAGAATCACATAAGAGGACCTAGAAATGCCTAGAAAGAACATATTTATTCATATGTGGATAAGTGAAACCATGGATACTAAATCTGTGGAGACAGGGGTTGACCTGTACATACATTGATATCAGTGATTCCCAAACTTTGGTCCTCCAGGTGTTTTGGACTTCATCTCCCAGAAGCCCTCGCCACCTTGGCTAACAGACAAAAATTCTGGGAGATGAAGTTCTCCAAAATATATGGAGGACTAAAGTTTGGGAAACTCATCCAATATGCATGTTGAATTATTCACATATAATGGAGATAATGAGGTTCATACAGGAGTGTCTGGATGACAACTCAGGATGTTTTTGCCATGAGGGAGCTTTCCTTCCTATTACAGCACTTGCGCTGCTGCTGTATTTAAAGGCCTAAATCTAGCTGCTAGTCCCAGCTACAGTCAATCCATTGAATCAATGGAACTTATGCAAGTGTATACATAAATTCTCATTGATTCAGGAATATTCAGGTAGGAACTGACAACTGGATTAGGCCAAACATATTGATTAACTGATAGTAGAAAACAAAATTAAGATGGGAGTCAAGGGGTGGTGAGACCAGTGGCTACACATTCCTGAGCTGCAATTCAGCTGTAAACTTTGTCTATGGAGATTTTCAGATGGCTAAAATCAGCCTCTTGCTGCGCAAGCAGCCTCTGGAGCAGTAACGAGGCTGCTGCGCGGCAAGGGTCCATTTTGGACGACGCCGTTTCTCTCTCGGCATCTTCCGTGGCTCTTGCGGCCAGCATTTTTTTTATTCACGGAAGTTGTTCATGAGTAAAAAACAGTGCGGCCGCCTCCAATGCTGGCCGCAAGAGTCACGGACGATGTCGAGCGAGAAACATCGTCATCTAAAATGGACCCTTGCCGTGCAGCAGCCTCGGTACTGCTCCGGAGTCTGCTTGCATGGCAAGAAGCTGATTTTAGCCATCTGAAAATCTCCTATCTCAGACAGACATCCTGCACTCTCACTCAGAACATTTTCCCCATAACACTCTACTGAAGGAGGACAAAGTTAAAACACCCCCCTCACATGATCCATATACTTAACTAAAAGCATACTTGAGGCGATTTAATGATTTAAACTGCAACTCAGTGCCTCATCCCAACCTGAAATATTATTTAGTCAATAACTGAAGTGCTTGCTTTTGTTTCATTATTGATTTCAGGCTCCATTATTTTTACACGCTTCACAAATTCTATTTTCCTTATATGAAGAAATCCTTGCCTCATAGTTTTAAAAACTAAGCTTATTGACAACTCATAAGTAAGTAAGTACTTATATTTGTGTCCCTCCAAATCAGAGGAACATTATAGAGTCTTCCTCTGTAGACAGAACACGATATTGCTCAACAGGGTATGGTTGCCTTGATTCCCTGTGCATAACTGTGTTGGCTACAACACATATTAAAGAGACCATGCGCAGTAAGTGTTTGCACTTCTGTGCTTTTTAGCATGATAAAGAATGACAGGCTTATCCAGTAATTGTCTCCTTGAAGCTGGCTTGTGCAATTTGCAGAGGAATATTATTCACATATTTGTTTATATCTTTAGTACTCTGGTTCATTTACTTCATGAGTAAGATGTTTTTTGGTCACTTTTTAGAGTCATATACCTCTTAAAGTAATACATAATTAATATCCAAATTCACAGAAAACAATATAATTAGTAATCTACCAATAGAGCAGCATTATTGTAAGCAATGCCAAGTTTTAGGCCAGTATAATAATGAAACAATGTGTAATAGTTCATACTGTCTGAATGTCATATCAAACAGAAGCATTATAAAATTCTTTCGAACTGTGCAGCTCTAAATTCATAGGTCTTTAAAGCATATGTGGAAACTTGCAGAATAAAGCCGTAGGATCTTTATTTCCATAAGCATGAGGCCAGCACCAAGGAAGCTCTATTCTTTGTTTGAGCATTCTATTTATTTTCACGGTTGGGCACATTAATAAGATCTCTCAAGCAGAGCTCAAAGTGGAAGCAAGCTGGTCAAATAACCTGGAAATCAGCCCATTAAAAAATAATAATCTAATCACAAAACATTTAAGACTTTAAAAGTCAATGCACTTACCTGACCCTTAGGCTACAATCCTATAACTGCCTACTTGGTAGGAAGCCCGATTGAGCCCAATCAGACTTAGTTCTGAGTAGGCATGTATAAGATTGTGCTTTGAACAACAGACAGCTGAAGGTATGAACTGTAAAGGAGGAAAATGAAAGTTTTATCCAACGAGTTTGATCATTACTAGTATCGTCTATGCATCTCAGCCACTGTTTGATGCTATTTCTTGGGTCCCTGCATGTCCAAAATATTTCAGGCAATATAAAGTGTGTGTTTTGACCATACAGAGCATTGAAAGCAAACTATCTTTGTGGTTCCTGACAGAGCGTTCCCTTTCCTATAGTACTGATCTGCCAGAGTCAAAAATTGTATCACTGCTGAACAGCTCAGACAAGGTATTTCATGATAGATACACACTGGCTACACAAACACTTGCCAAAACTGTTCCCTGGGGATAAGCCAGAGCTGTTGTACCCCCCACCCCAAAGCAGGCACTTCTCATCATAGACCATCCTCAGGATGTTAAAAACTTTGAAAACGCAAACAGGCTTGTGTTTTCAAAGGGAAAGCTATAAAAATGCATTATCTATTTCAAAACAAAAACTAAATGCCCACCTTGCACAAATATGTAAGATTCTTAGTTCTTGAAGGCTGTTTTTCCCAAAATAATCACTACTAAATTGATCCTGCCCCTTTCACATCAAAGAAATATTACATTTCAGTTGGAAGCTTCAAATATATTGCCATAATCCTCTCAACTACATTCAGAGTCTGGGAATAAGAGGATTTGAGAGTGGGGAGTTCTCCATCTCTGAATTTTGGCTAGTATAGGTCTATGGCTCTCTTACACTGACACCATGGGTCAAAATAATAAAGGCTAAAAACAAAAATACCACACCAAAATCAGCTGTAACTGAATGCTAACCTGCAATGGTCCACACTCAAGATACCTAGTCATCTGTCCACACTCATTTAAACAGTATGGAATACTTTTTGTCTGTTCTATGGGATCCAGTGTGATATTGGGACCCTTTGGTGGTACAGTGGCATCATTCTCGTTACCTCCTAGGAATTGTTTAAAGATCTGATAATCTCTGTAATCTGGACACTACAAAATGTCATTATGGCATGCTGTTGTGCCAATAAGGTACAATTAAAGTTTTTGTTTTGGATGTGGAAAATTCAGATTCAGACTCCTGGCAAGGTGTGAAATGTACTTCTCAGGTCAGGTCAAACCACTCTCTCTCCATTTAACCCACCTTGATAGATACATACTGTAGATAGAGGACTAAATGTGATAACTCCACTGAGCTCCTTCAAAGAAGAGCACAATGCAAACATAATAAATAATAAATGATTAAGTACAACAACAACAACAAGGTATCATGGAAGTTAAAAACTGAAGATTACACTGGACATATTGAATGTTAACAGATTTAAGAAAACATGTTTATTGTACATATTTTCTATGAATACTGATACTACTGAATTATTTACTGTACTATATAATTCTAATCATTTTTAAAGTATTATCAAATAAGACGGCACTGTGTCTCATTTAATTTCCACTGTTTCTCATTTAACCAAAGCAAAGAGTAAACAGAGGCCAGTTGATTCTAAAATCCAAATGTATTACCAAAACTAAACATGCTTCCAAGTAAAACTGGATTCTAACAGATGAAATTATGAATTATGCAGACTAAGATCTCCATTTAATGTAGTTCAGAGAAGGTACAATATCTCAATGCCAGAGTATCTCATTGTTCAGCTTGTAGTTTGGACTACCAATAAAGGACTGAGTGCCATATAGCAAGACCAGCAACATTTATACTGGAAAAATACAGAGCATAGTTGCCAGACTGTTTCATTGTTTGTCTGGTAATTTCCCTTATCTGTATTGGTCCTAGCTATGAAATTAACTTCTGGCATAGTTTTTAAACCAGTGAGTATAAAGGTTGGAAATACATATGTAATGCTATTCACATTCAGAAAGGGCATTAGATGATGCCATTATGCAGTGCCTATGGCAATGTATTCTTAGCTATGGCTTGGATCCATAAGAAACCAAGTGATTATGCATAGTTCTGAATGGCAGAAAATAGGGAATATGAATGTTCCCTGTTTCCTGTACTGTTTTATAATATCTGTACAAAATTTATGTTTAAGATGTGCAATGGAAATTCAGAATGTGGAAGCTACCTTTGAAATTCTATCAGTCTCTGCAGCAGGAAATGAATATCCAGAGAAGAATGACAAAGAGGAACCCTCAGAGAAAAACAAAAGGAAATTTAGCTCAACAGCAAAAGATCATCATCTGTGCTGGAAGAGATTTGACAGCTAAACATGCTTTCAGAATTTAAAACAGCACTAAAGATCTATCTCTTCCAGCAGGCCTACCCAGTTGATTTTGAACTATGAATTTAAAATTGGTATTTTAAGTTTATGCATGATTTTCATTTTTGTTTTAATCCTATGTGTTTTTATCGGTGTTTTTAAATGATTTTATCTCATATACTGTATTTTAATTTATGTTAAAAATGGAGGATGGGAATCACCAACAGACTTCACAAACACTTTACTATTTTATCTAATGGTATGTTTCATATCAACCAATATAAAAGCAACCACCTTGAGGCATCTCTGAAGTAAATAAGAGACAAACACTAAATGACCTTTGACCACGAATTGGTCTTCTAATATCAGAACAATCACAATTCCTCACAAAAACATATGGGGAAGTAACACTTTGTCAAATAATGTGAAACATGAGTAGAATAACAGTGCTGTCATCTGTAGACTAAATGGAAACTGATTTTTTTGAAAAATATTATTTAGAAACAGCTAATCCCAGCATCTTCCCTAATAAAATTGTACATGTTTGTTCATCTGTCCATTTTCACCATAGCTTGACTATGAAATCCAAATGTCTGAAACCTTGCAAGGATACTAAGGGTATGCAACCCAGGGTTAATTGATTTTGAAATGCATATTTGTTTTTTAAAACATCCAAAAATTGTAATGAATGTAAACAGATATGTTACATATTGTTTCACACCAAGGGTGCATCCACACTACACAAATACTACACTCACCATGGCTTCTTCCTATGGACTCCTGGGATTTGTATTTTAGTGAGGCATCAGTACACTTTGGCAGAGGCTAAAGACCTTGTGAAACTACAGATCCCAGGATTCAATAGAAAGGAGTCATGACAAATAATCCAGTTTCAAATTGGATTATTTGTGTAGTGTGGATTCAGCCCAACTCACTAGGGAGAAGACAATATATACATCAGTAATAAGATGACTCCTCCTATGTAAGAGGGCTTCACAAGAATAAGGTGTTTTCTCAAAAGCAAAAGTTTATGAATGGTCCCATAATGATAGGGGAGGTTTGTGATGTTATTAAAAACACTAAAACAGGAAAGGCACCTGGGCCAGATAGTTTGTCAGCTCTTTATTATAAATGTTTTGAAGATGACCTTAATTACCTTTACAACAAATGATTAACAATCTTTTGCAGAATTGAAGGATTCCTGATAGTTGGAAAGAGGCTAATATAGCATTAATACCTAAAATGAATCAAGATTTGACAACCAAAAATAATACTAATTATAGACCAATATAATTATTGAATAGATTTTCCTTGTTATTTTTTTCCTGGGCTGTGAGGCCGTGTTCTGGATTTCTGGATCTGCATTGAGATCCTTGATGGCTTTTCTTTCTTTTATGGTTATGTTGCTGGGTGGTGGTTTTGCCTTCCTCGGGATCCTAGCTGTTTGTCCTCTTATCTCTTCTGCCTCTTCCTCTGGGAGATGGAGGACCCAGAATGCAGACCCAGAAATCATTATTCTTCCAGCAGACAAAGGCAATGCCACAGTATCATGGAAACAGAAAAATACAGACAAAAAATGAGGGAACTCTTGGACCCTGCAACATACAGAAAACTCAAGCAAAACCCAACCAACAAAATCACCAGAAAAACAAATGCCTTAATCAAGAACTCATCAATTCAGCCAATCACACACCAGAATCTATGCAGATGAGAGGCTCTCCCACCAAGACTATATGGACCTCCCAAGATCCACAAGGATTCCATTCCACTCCGACCCATAGTGAGCGCCATTGGATCCCCCACGTATGACTTAGCCCAGTTTCTGGCCAAACAATTATAAACCCACATAGGACAAACCCCTCACTACATCAAAGACTCAGCTCACTTCATAGATAAAAGTCAACAACATTGAACTGAAACCTGGAGACAGACTGATAAGTTTTGATGTTCTCTCCTTGTTCACCAAAGTCCCCATAACAGACACCATGGCACTCATACAACCAATATTTCCTGAGGACATCACAGCCTTGTTCAAACACTGCCTCACCACAAGCTACTTCCAGTGGGACAATGAATTCTACAAACAGATAGATGGGGTAGCCATGGGCAGCCCCCTAAACTCAGTGATAGCAAACTTTTACATGGAACATTTTGAAAAGCAAGCCCTGAAAACAGCACCAAAAAAGCCCACAACATGGTTCCACTATGAGGATGACACTTTCACCATTTGGAACTACGGAGAAGAAAATTTGGTCTCATTCCTGAACCACCTGAACAGCATCCACCCAAATATCCAATTCAAGATAGAAAAAGAAAAGGAAGGAACACTGCCATTCTTGGATGTCCTAATCATCCACAAACCAAACCAACAGTTAGGCCACAAGGTATACAAGAAACCCCCACACACAGAAAGATACCTACACAAGAACTCCAATCACCACCCAGGAAAAAAAGGAAGCACAATAAAAACATTGGTAGACGGTGAAAAAAGGATCTACGAACCCCACTACCTGGAGGACAAACTAAGGCACCTAAACTGGGCCCTACAGGCTAATGGTTACTCCAGATCAGACATCACAAGAGCAGCCAGATCCAGAAAAAAACACAGGACTGAAGAAGAAAAGCAGCCACCCAAAGGGAAGGTATTTTTACCATACATCAAAGGAGTCACAGACAGAATAGTGAAACTGATGAGGAAACACAACCTCTGAATGATATACAGATCAACCAAGAAAATCCAAGAAATGCTACACTCAGCAAAGGACAAAAGAGACCCTCTCACAGGAGTTTACTGCATACCATGCAGCTGTGGACAAGTTTGCATTGGGACCACAACATGTAGTGTGCAAATATGAATCAAGGAACATGAGAGACACTGCAGACTGGGCCAGCCAGAAAAATTGGCAGTAGCAGAACATGTTATTTTTTTTTCCATTGTTTATTTATTGGGTTTATCAATTTACATAATATAAATCACACGACATGTCTGTTACAGGAATAACAAAAGTTGCTATAAAAAATTGTTATCTGATAAATCAATTATTAGATCAATTATTATTCCAAATATAGAAGACTAGTCGCAAGCAAACCGATAACTTTGTTTAACCTTTTTATTCCTCCTTATCTTCCTACGTTTTACTAGCTTGAAGGTTTTATATATTCATATTCCAACTTTCCTTCTCTACATAATTGTTATTTATTTATTTATTATATTTGTAACGTCTTCACCTGACTTTTTTTTCCCCCAACTTTTCGTTTGCCCTTCCTAATTGAGCTTTTATTACTTAGTCTTTTGTTTGCTGGATCTCAGCTTATTTGAGGTTTCCCATATTTCATCTCTTATGAAAGTATTCTGTGATTGTCGCCCAATCTTCATTCACTTTATCTGGGTTTCTTCTATTAATAATACGTGTTAACATATCACTATTTTTCATTTCTAATAGCTTGTCTAACCATTCTCCTATTGTCGGAGCGTCTTTCAGTTTCCACTTAGCCGCTATTTTTAGCCTAGCTGCGACAATTATATATAGCAACACCCTCCAATACTTCTTTTCAAGTTGTGGTTCCAAAACTGATGTTATATTTAGCAAGTATAACTTAGGGTCCAGACTGAAAGTAAAACACAGCATTTTTTGCATTGTTCTATGCACTTTCTCCCAAAATTTCCTTATAATTGTGCACCCCACCACATATGGTGTAGAGAGCCAATTTCTTTATTGCATCTCCAGCATCTCTTATCCTCCAATTTGTATATCTTACTCAACCTTGCAGGTGTAAGATACCATCTGCTAGCTATCTTAAAATAATTTTCTTTTAGATCTTGATTTGCTGTAAAACTGTTTGTTTTTAGTCTAGCAGTTTCCCATTCTTCCAAACTGATTGGCTCCCCAATATCTCTAGCCCATCTGACCATTGTATCTTTTACCATCTCTTTTTCTAGTTCTCTTTCCAAGAGGACCTTATACAATTTAGAAATTTTCCCTTCCTCTTTTTCCCAGAAGATTTTATCCAATTTATTCCATTCTTTCTCCAGCCCATAGATCGTTTTATCCATTTTGAATCTTTCCTTTATTTGTAAATACCTAAACCACTGTATCTTAAACCCTTGATCTTGTAGTTCCTCTTTCTTTTTCAAAGTATAGTTATCTCCGTTTCCCCAATTTATCAGTTCTTTATATCTAATCCATTCATCTTCCCTGGTCCATCTACTTTGTACCGCTTCTATTGGCGATAACCAGCTAGGTATACCCTTGTAGAATTTTTGTTTTATGTTCTGCCATATCTTTAACAATGGTCCCCTGAAAGTATGGTTCTCAAATTCTTTATCTATTTTCGCCTTGTCATACCATAAATACGCATGAACACCAAATCTAACATTGTTACATTCTAAATTTATGAGTCTACTATTACCCAGTTTCACCCAATCACTTAACCATTTTAATCCGCACGCTATATAATATAGCTTGAAGTCAGGGAGGGCAAGGCCACCTCTTTCTTTGCTGTCTGTTAAGGCTGTCCACTTTATTCTGGGCTTTCACCCGTTCCAAATAAAGTCCTTTAAATCTGTAGCCCATTCTCTAAATACTTTTTCATTAGTTATTATAATAAGATTTTGGAATAGAAATATTAGACGTGGTAGTATGTTCATTTTAACTGTGGCAATTTTTCCTAACAGAGATAGGTTCAGTTTTCCCCATCTTTTTAAATCGTCTTTCACTTGCTTCCATATTCTTTTATAATTAATCTCAAATAGCTCTCGATTTCTTTTACTAATCCAAATTCCCAAATATTTTGCTTCGTTCTCAATTCTGCATCCTGATATAGATTCTAGTTGTTTTATTTCAGTCTTATTTAAATTTACTGGTATTATCACTGTTTTTTCTTTGTTGATTTTAAAGCCCGCTAGCTTCCCATAGTTCTTTATAGTTTCTATTAATTTCTCCATATTACTTATGGGCTCTTCAAGTATTAGCAGCAAATCGTCAGCATAAGCAAGTGTTTTATATTCTTGTCCTCTGAGCTTCAGGCCCGGTATTGTCCTATCTATCCTGATTTGATTAATAAGAATCTCTATTGACATTATAAATAATAAAGGTGACAAAGGGCAGCCTTGCCTTGTGCCTTTTTGAATAATTATCTCCTGCGATCTCTCCCCATTCACTAATATATATGCTTTCTGATTTTGATATATTCTTTCAATGTATTTATAGAATCCACTTCCTACACCGATCAGTTCCAACACTTTCATCATAAAAGGCCATCTGAGATTGTCAAAAGCCTTCTCGGCATCCGCAAATATCAAGGCTGCTTTTTTCTCGTTGTTTTTTTCATAATATTCCATTATATTAAGCGCCATTCTAATGTTATTTGTTAGTGTTCTGCCTGGGAGAAAGCCATTCTGATCAGGCTGTATGAATTCCGTTAGTACTGTCTTAAGTCTATTAGCTAAAATGGTTGCATAAATCTTGTAGTCTGTATTCAGTAATGATATTGGGCGATAATTCTTGGTGTCCATCGTGTCCTTCCCTTCTTTTGGTATTAATACAATGTCTGCCTGTTTCCAGGATTCTGGGGTGCCCTCCTCTTTTATCTTATTGAGTACTACATGCATATGCTGTATAATATCGTCTTCAAATATTTTATAGTACTCAGCTATGAAGCCATCCGGCCCTGGAGATTTTCCTGTTTTTAGTTCCTTTATGGCTGCTGATATCTCTTGTTTAGTTATTGACGCTTCTAATTTATTTTTCTGTTCTATTAATAATTTTCCAATTTTACTGTTGCTTATATATTTTTCCATTTCTTCCTCCTTTGAAATCTCATAGTCTTTTTCTGAATATAAGTTTGCAAAATATTGCATAAACTTGTTTATAATTTCTTTCTGAGTTGTATATGATGCATTTCCATCTCTAATCTCGGTAATAATTTTCTTTTCTCTTTCTTTCTTTAGCCTATAAGCTAGCCACCTTCCTACTTTATTTGCGTTTGCAAAATGGTGTTGTTTAACTCTTTTTAGTTTGTATGCTATTTCTTCAGTCATCTCTTGGTTTAGCTCATTTTGTAGACTCTTTATCTCACTCAGGATTTTCATATTTTTAGGTTTCATTCTTGCTATTTTCTCTTTTTCTTTAAGTTTCCTCATTAGTGCTTCATTCTTTTCCTTCTTTTGTTTATGCAGTTCTGCTCCTCTTTGTAAAATTTTTCCCCTCATAGTCGCCTTAAAGGCGTCCCA